>OX465596.1:406467500-411467500 GCA_950022295.1 Bromus sterilis | reverse complement strand
TGGGGACGCGCCACCTGCCCTCCTGGCTGCCTGGTGGTGGCCCCCCTTCCCACTCTTGGTGATTCCGGAACCTTCTGTTGCGCTGATTTTTTATATATTTTTCCCGGAATTTTTGGAGCACTTTTAATGGCCGGAAAACCTGAAATACAAAAACACCAGAAAACAGAAACTGGCAACTGGGTGCACGGAGTTAATAGGTTAGTCCAAATAGGTTCAAAGTGTATGAAAGTTCAAGCAAAACATGGCAAAGTCACACAAAACATGCATGGAGCAAGCAGAAATTATAGATACGTTTGGGACGTATCAACATCCCCAAGCTTAATTCCTGCTCGTCCTCGAGTAGGTAAATGATAACAAGCATAATTTCTGTGGTGACATGCCACACAACCATAAAAGGACTTTTAAGTAAAGCAATCAAAGCATGCAATTCAATTCAAGTCTTACCAAGCAAGAGTCTATATTAGCATTGGCACAAGCAACAAAAGAACAAAAGGGTGCAAGAGCTCTTGTTCTCCGTGACTCGAATGTCTCCAAATGGTGTTTGCGTGCAAGCAAGGGACTGGGAAGAAAGAGAAAAAAGGTTGTTGAGAACAACTATCTACTAAAGTTTCACACTTGGTCTCCTTTGGATTCTTATCTGGACTCGTTTAGAGACCACTAGCCAGGTACAAGTCAAACTGATCCACTCCCTTTCGACATTTTGAGCACTCATGCAATGGATGAGCGTGAGCAAGAAAGTTGACACCTAAAAGGAGAAACAGAAATAAGGTGGAGGAGGAAGACAAAAAGGTGTGAAAGGCTCACATCAATGAGGACAATCATAGGAGAGAGAAGGCCATATGATAGATATGATGTGAGGAGTAGGGATTGCCATACAACAGATGCACATGTGAGCTAAAAGCTCTCCAAGGGAACTAGTGGGGGTGCATCTAACTTGCTTGCTCAAGAAGACCTAGAGCTCGTTTTATGAGGCTCATCATTGGTATATACAAGCCAAGTTCTATAGTGTGAAGGGTCCCCACATAGCTATATGCATGATGATGATCTCTATGGAGTACAAGGGATAGAAGATGAAGTACTAGTGTGGATCTCTCAAAAGGAATATTAGTATGCCCCCTTCTCTCTTTTTATTCTTTTTTCTCTTTTTCTCTTTTTTTTATTTTTTTGGTGGCCTCAATGGCTCTTTCTATTTAACTCTCATTTGTCCTCTTTGGGATCTTTTGATTTTGTCCTCTTTGGGATCTTTTCCTCACTTTAGGGGCAATACTCTATATTTTACAAGAATATAGGAGACCTTTCACACTTTACAAAGGTACTCACATAAATATAATGTAACTATCATGATGCAAATGTATGCTTCTGCCAGGGTAGAAGGATATGCAATGATACTAGCGCGTCATGTAGAAATGATTAGGTCAAGGCCCAACTAGCATGCGGCTCATCGATCAAGCAAGTAGCATGTATGACATGAAGATCAAGTCATGAGAAGGTGGATGTTGCATGGCAATGTATCTCGGAAAGGCTATGGAAATGCCTTGTAGGTAGGTATGGTGGCTATTTTGAGGAAAGATATAAGGAGGCTTATGCTGACAGATCGTATCATGCCAAGGGTTTGGATGCACCGGCGAAGTATGCGCCAACTCTCGAGGTGAGAAAGGGAAATGCACGGTACCGAAGAGGCTAGAAAAAGTATAGGTGGGTGGAAGTGTCAACTTTCGAATACTCACATTAGTCCGAAGAACTCATGCACTTATTATCGGTAACTCTCAATCTAATCAGGAGGTTCACAAAGAGACAGGTACCCCGAGGAGGAGTGTATGGGGGTTTGGTTATCCTTGCGCATCCTCGACTCATGGTACGTGAGTGTACTCTAATATTCGAACCCTCCAGAGGTTAGTGATCCATCTAGTAGCTAGAGTTCTCAACAAGGGTTTTTTGGTTTTCGAAAAACACACGGATTGCCCAAAATACGACATCTATCACTAATAGGCAAGAGCTCTTGACACCATAAGTTCAAACATTACTCTAGTCAATACCTCAAAACTATTGCAAGTTACTACTACAAAGAGAATAGAAACTTTAACTACCTACTTTCAGTCAAGACACAGAACTCAGTGCAACAGGCAAACTCTCTAACAAGATAAAACATGCAACCTATAGAAAGTTCAACCTAAGACAAAAGAAAATCTCTAGAAAAACTAAAGCACTACAACTAAACAGAACAGCAGCTAAGAAAAGAAAAAGAACAGCTCACAGCTAAAAGAATAAGCATGCAAATCCTATGAGGAGTTCTAGTTCAAGCGGAGCGTGAATCTCTCCCACACAAAAGATTAAGTTGGGGTCTAACTTGTTACTACAGCAAAGAAAGCAAAACAAACCTAGAAAAGTAAAGAGCGAGACGCTCCAAGCAAAGCACATAATGCATGAATTGATAAAAATATAGTGCAACGAGGGACAAACTGATGATTGTTGATGAATAAGGGGATGCATCGGGGGCATCCCCAAGCTTAGACGCTTGAGTCTCCTTGAATATTTATTGGGGGTGCACATGGGCATCCCCAAGCTTGAGCGTTTGACACTCCTGAATCTTCTTTCATCATCCTCCATCGCGCACTTGAAAACTCCCTTCATACATAACTCATTGTAGGCTGATTAGAGAGGTTAGTGCCCTAATAAAATAATTTTTTCTCTACTAGAAATAAAGATATTCTTGAAGAGCTACTATTTCTCAAGATTGCCAAAAAGTTTTTGCAAATAAAAAGCAAGCTTAAGGTTTGCAAAAGTAAAGAGAGACAAAACGTGGCAGAATCTGTGAAAAACAGAACAGCAGGTAGTAAAGAATTGTTTAGGGATACTTCTGCAACTCAAATACAAAAACTCAAAACATACGAAAGTTTCGTAATTGTATAGAGTAATCTGTGTAAAAAACTCAGCTCAAGAAGATGAACTGGGATTTTTCCATGATTTTTCTAGTCAAGAGGACAGAATCTGTTTTCTGGACAGCATGTCACAACTTTTACTTCCCTTGTCGTATGAGGCTATACTTGGCACAAAGATTGAAAAGTAAAGATACAATGATGTTGCTACAGTATTAATAATCATCAAGACCACTAAGAACAGAAGAAAATCAAAAAGAAAAACCTAAATTCGTTGCGGGCTGCCTCCCGAAAGCGTTTCTTTAGAGCCATTAGCTTGGCTTAAAGCAGAAGATCAAGGTTCTTCAAAATCATCGGAAGGTTCACCAAGGATTTCAAAAGGGTTTTAAATAAGCTCATCCTTGTTCTTTCGAGGGAAGAGGTACGTACCTTTTTCCTTACCACGCAAACGTATTTTTCCTTTACCTATATCAATGAAGCCTTTCATGGCTCGGAGGAAGTCCCTTCCGAGCACTATATTTCCTTTGTTGTCCTTCATGATGGCAAAGTCAATATCTACACTCCTTTTAAGAAACATGACCTGGACATCTTTTAATGTTCCCTGGATCTCAGAAATATCACCATTAGAATGTTCATGGAAAGATGGAAAATTTTCCATGCTTGCAAGGTACAAAGAATCATAAATAAAGCTTGGCATTATAGAAACTGTAGATCCAATGTCACAAAAATCAAGGAAGTTTTGATTAGAGATAACAAACCTAACAAAAGGCTCCCAGTCATTTTCTATTTCCAAAAGCTCCTCTCTAGGGGGATTTAACTTCTCTACTTCTTTTAAGTCTAGAGTATCAAGTCTCTTCTCAATAGTAGCGATTCTGTCTACAACAGTGTTAAGACCATCATTAACAAAATAACCAGATAAACCATGTATAATTTCAAGAGCTCTAGCTTCATCACACTCTAAAAAGTCTCCTTCAGCTATAAGATCAAGAGAGTGCTTACACCACTAAAAAAGGCCAAAGTAAAAAATTCTAAGCACAATTCTTATAGGTAACCAAGGCATATTTGCCTTATGTGCTTCAGAAATTCTGTCCCATGCCTTCTTCATATTCTCCCCGTTCCTTTGATGGAAATCCAAGACTTCGGATTCCCTCATAGTACCAACTCCTAACATACTTAACCACACAAGAAGGGTAACAGGTATTTTTGGTATTTTTGATTAGGGACACAAAAGTAAAAACTGAAAGGTAAACTAACAAGACTAAAAAGCAAAGGTAAAAGATAGTGTGCAACTCGCCTATCTTGTAGACTTGAGTCCCCGGCAACGGCGCCAGAAATTTGCTTGATGGCTTCTCGCCCCTCGTTGGTTACCCCAAGTGGAAGGTTTGAGATGCAGTGCAGCAGCAAGTTTCCCTCGGTGAAGATACCAAGGTTATCGAACCAGTAGGAATCAGGAGATACAAGTAGGTGGCAACGTCGCCAGAAATTGCTTCCAGACTAGGGTGTTGTCGTGGACCTGCACACAGCAACAAATAACTTTGCTCCCAACCAGTACAGAGGAGTTGTCAATTCCTCCGGCCTTGTCGTTTACAAAGGATCAACGCAAGAGATAAAAGGTGCAAAGGAAAGTAAAAGCTGAAAGTAAATTGAGGGTGTGAACAATAATATGAAGATGGACTGGGGTCCCGTGATTTTCACTAGTGATGTCTCTCTCCCAAAAGACGATAAAAGTGCTAGCGAGGTAAACAAATGACAGTTGGGCAATTGACAGGATTATGAAGGCACCGCAATGCTAACTATGCTGCAAAGAAAGGAAGGGCTCAAAAGCAATGGGCAGTACGGCAAGGTAAGTAGACCGAAATCCATCTGCATCTACTACGAATCATCCACCTTGAGATATCTATCCAGAACATCTCGCTGGTATTAAGTTGCGAATCCCATCCAAAGTGTAAACTCAAAGCAACAGACAACTGCATTAAAAGAACTTTGCGTAAAGTAAACAATCCTTGCACCCCGAAGGTACAAGCACCGTTGTTTTATCCCTGGTGGCAACAGCACATCCCCTAGTCTCATGTTTCTGTCACTCAAACTAGACATCAAGGGGCTGAACCCACAATCGAGCATAACGCTCTCTCTTGGAGTTGCAAAAAAAATACTTGGCCAAAGCAAATACCGCAACGGAGAACATGCAAGAATTTACTCAAGAACAAAATATAAAAGAGAAGAACCAAATATATTACTCATTACAATCTGAACATAGTCTCATAATCCATCAGATCCCAACAAACTCAGCATAGCAATAGCAGA
Source organism: Bromus sterilis (assembly GCA_950022295.1). Taxonomy (NCBI): domain Eukaryota; kingdom Viridiplantae; phylum Streptophyta; class Magnoliopsida; order Poales; family Poaceae; genus Bromus; species Bromus sterilis. The sequence continues at coordinate 411,462,320 of OX465596.1, read as the reverse complement.
AATTACATAGATGCCACGATCATGTGAGGCAGCTCACGAGGACTCGAAAGTGGAAGCACAAAAGGGGGAGAGATTCGTCAAATAGCTACTGGTCACGGACCCATGGTCCAAGGGGGACTACTCACGGCACATCCGGGAGGTGTCCATGGCTATGGATGGTCTCCCGGAGGGGGTTCCTCCTTCCGGCAGGGTGCCGGGGCAGCTTCTCCAGGCAGCCCCGATCTTGAAACAGCGGCGGCGGCGATACGGAGGGGAGTTCACGAGAAAGAGATCGATATTAGGGGTTTCCACCCCGAGGGGTAAATATAGGCGAAGGAGGCATCGAGGGGACCCACGAGGCAGTCAAGAGGGTCCCTGGCGCGGCCCAGGGTGGGGCCGCGCCACCTGCTGATGAGGGGGTGACTCCACGACTCCTACGGATGAGCCCACCTGGTGTCCATGAAGGAAGAAGGCCCATGAAGACACGGCCCCGGCCCACTGGATGGCACCGACGTAGAAGTCCTCGACTCACAAGGAAGGTGCGAAAACCTGCCGTAAGGAGCAAGCTAGGGTTAGGAAAGTTTACTGTACACGTAGATGAATTCCCCGAGACCTAGCCCGGCATATAAGGGCTAGGAGGGGCGACGCCAAAGATATCCAATCTCACCTATAACCCTAGTCCTGAGCGCTCCAGCCTCGGCTTCCTCTGTAGTCGCATCTCCCTAATCAATAATATCGAGCAGGAGCGAGCCTCCCTGTTTGCCGACGAGCTATCGTCCAACCTGCGCCTCTCATGACTAACCCAGGGTCCCTGACCATGGGATTTGCCGGGGTTGATCCCCGTCAATTGGCGCCGTCTGTGGGAACTACGCAGGTTGGGATCACGATCTCGGCGGTCCCATCTTCAGCAAGCTACAACTCAAGGGCAAGACCCAGACTTGTCCCACTCGAAGGATTCAAGATCACGGCGGACATCTCCGCCGCCCCATCAAGACCACTCGAGCTACAGTCATGCCAGGAACGATATTACGGTGACAACCAAGCACAGCGCTAGCGCCGTAGTAGTCGACGACCCAGAAGAACGGCGAGGGGCCTCTACGAAGGGATCCCACTCGACGAACCGCAACGCACAGCGGAGGTCTCGCAAATCTTCCGACAACCCACCACCGCCCGGGCACCCGCCGCACATCAAGACAATGGCTACGAGATCGAATCCAGAGATCAGCAGAATCACCGCCAAGGCAGAAGGAACCGACGACCCAAAAGGCGCGCATGGGATAACTACGATAGAGCCCCAATGAATGAGCCACATCACGCAGTCGCGCAACTAACGACCACTCGACGACATACCGCTGCACGAGCATCTGCCGTCAACCAAGACAGCGACTCTGAGACACCTGTTGGCGAGTACTACGACCCAGATCGAAGGCCGGATGAATTCGCCAACCTCATCAGAAACCAAGACATGAGTTGAGGAATCGAAATCGATCCTCGCTTCCACGTGCACCCGGAAGATCACGAGCAGATCTTCAAAATCTCAAGAAGGAAGAGGCATGCCGGATCCAGCAAACTCACGGCCAGAGAACAGCTAGCAGGACCCTGCACGATCCACAGCTTCGAGGATGACTGGGGACGCGTCAGGTCAGGGCACACTTTGAGAGACTGCCGCCTATTCAACGAGCTAGCCGACGACCTCAAGAAGGAGAAGCAGAAAGACGACAGAAGCAACCGACGACCCAAGCAATCGCCGACCTCAAACCCGGAAGGACGTCGCAGCCCGTCGCAAGCACAGTCCCAAGACCGGGGCATGAACCCCTAGTGCTCGATGCACAAATCAGAGGATACGACATGGACCGGGTCTTCATGGACGGAGGCAGCAGCATGAACATCATCTTCGCCAGCACCCTGCAAAAGATGCTGATCCCACGATCAGTATGGAGAAAATCAAGCACCGAGTTGCACGGGGTAATCCCAGGAGAAGCAGCCACATCCCCCGGAATCGTCGAACTCGAAGTCGTCTTCGGCAACCGACGTAACTTCGAAAGCACGTCCTTGAGTTCGAGGTACTCGACTGGCAATCGCAGTATCACGCCATACTGGGACGACCAGCATTCGCGCAATTCATGGCGGTCCCACACTACGCCTACCTCAAGCTCAAGATGCCAGGATCATCAGGAGTCCTCACGATCAACGGAAGTTTCATCAAATCAGACCAATGCGATCGTGAATTCCACAGAATCTCCGACACATTCGGAGCCAAACAAGAACTCAGAGAAATAGCCATGGTGACGGACAAGAGCACCTTCCCATTGGTGAACCGAAGCGAATCCAGGGAGTACGGACGCGACTTCAGCATCGACGGTGACACAGTCACTCACCAAGTACACCCGACGGACCTAGATAAAACAATCCGCGTGTACGCCCACCTACCAGAGGAGCAGGCAGCAGCTCTCGTCGCCTTCCTTCGAGACGAGTGGGAAATATTCGCCTGGTGCCCAGCCGACATGCCTGGGATACCACGCGAATTCGCGGAACACGCCCTACGCATCAAGCCAAACACGAGGCCATTGAAGCAAGCGCTGAGACGATTCTCAGAGCCCAAGCGCAGAGCAATCAGAGAGGAAGTCAACCGGTTACTCGACGTCCAGTTCATCCGAGAAATGAAGAAAGCCACCTGTATAGCCAACCCAGTGCTGGTGCCAAAGAAAGACACGACCGTGCTGCGCATGTGTATCGACTACGGACCAGTCAACAAACATTGCCCGAAGGATCACTTCCCCCTGCCTAGAATCGATCAGATAATCGACTCAACAGCAGGGTGCGATCTACTCTCCTTTCTTGACGCCTACTCAGGATACAACCAGATCAGAATGAAGGAAGAAGACAAAGAACACACATCGTTCATCACCCCCTACGGAGTATTCTGCTACAAGACCATGCCCTTCGGGCTCAAAAACGCAGGCGCCACCTACCAACGAATGATGCAGGCCTGCCTGAAGGAGCAAATCGGAAGAAACGTACAAGTCTACGTAGACGACATCGTCATCAAGACCTATAAAGCAGCGACACTACTCGACGACCTGCGCAAAACCTTCGTGGCACTCAACAAATACAGAATCAAACCCAACCCAAAGAAGTGCGCATTCGGCGTACCGGCAGGAAAGTTGCTCGGCTACATGGTCTCTGCCCGCGGGATCGAAGCAAACCCCGAGAAAGTCCAAGCCATCACCCGCATGCAAGAACCAACCGACGTCAAAGGAGTACAGCAGCTCACTGGAAAACTCGTAGCCCTAAGCCGCTTCATCAGCAGGCTGGGAGAACACACGCTGCCTTTCTACCAGCTGCTCAGGAAAGGAGAGAAATTCGAGTGGACGGAGGAAGCCCGCCAAGCATTCATGGACCTGAAAAAGACGCTCTCGACCCCACCAATCCTGGCGGTACCCAAGGAGCGAGAGAAACTATACCTCTACGTGGCAGCACGAAGCAGTGTAGTAAGCACAACGCTCATTGTCGAACGCGCAGAAGAAGGCAAAGTCCAGAGCATTCAGAGACCAATCTACTACCTCAGCATGCTCCTGACCAAATCCCAGCAGCGGTACCCGCACTATCAGAAGCTACTACTGGCCATCATCATGACCTCAAGAAAGGTGTCCCAATACTTCGACGAGCACCCTATCACAATCGTGAGCAGCGCACCACTCGCCGACATACTCAATAACCCTGGTGCAACCGGGCGAGTCGCCGAGTGGACCATCAAGCTCAGCCCACAGGACCTGTAGTTCAAGCACCCAACAGCCATCAAAGCCCAAGTACTCCCAGATTTCCTGGTTGAGTGGACGGAGGTTCAAACACCAGGCCCCCCAGACCTATCAAGCTCATGGTCAATGTTCTTCGATGGGTCCAAGAGACAACAAGGAGCTGGGGTAGGAATTTTACTCATCTCCCCCAAAGGAACAAAGCTGAAATACGTCCTCCAGATCAACTTCAGTCACGCCTCCAACAACGAAGCAGAATACGAGGCACTCCTCCATGGAATGCGCATGGCCAAAACATGCGGAGCCACTCGCCTCATAATTTACGGGGACTCCAACCTCGTCGTCCAGCAGACGATGAGAAACTGCAATGCAATAGCCGACAACATGGCGGCATACCAAAAGCTCTACAACGAACTCGAAGGAAATTTCGACGGTTGCGAGCTCAACTACATCACCAGGGACAACAACACAGAAGCCGACGAGCTCGCAAACATCGGTTCGACCAGGGCACCCGTACCACCCGGCGTTTTTCTCGAAAGCATCAACCGGAGGTCCATCAAGGTGCAGGCAGCAACATCTGAAGCAGTCGTGGACGGCGAAGACGCAATAGCGCAGGTGGCAGTTGCAACCCTATCAGAAGGCACAGGCACCAGCACATCCGACAACACAGCCCCGACAGAGTTCGAAGGACCCGTCTGGACAAAACCGTTCCTCCGATTCCTAATCGAAGGCACGCTACCACAAGACGTGGTCGAAGCACGACGCATCAGCCGACGGTCCAAGGCATTCACGGTGATAAACAGACAACTATATAAACGCAGCATCACACAGATACTCCAAAAGTGCATTGACGAAGAGGACGGCAGAGCCCTCTTTCTCGAAATCCACGAAGGCACCTACGAACACCACGCGAGCAGTCGAGTGCTCGTGTCCAAAGCATTTCGATCTGGGTTCTACTGGCCCACAGCAATGAAAAATGCAGAAGAAATCGTGCGACGTTGCGTCGCCTGCCAAAAATTCGCCAACAGGCCACATGCTCTCGCATCAGAGCTCAAGACCATACCACTATCCTGGCCGTTTGCCACCTGGGGACTCGACATGGTGGGCCCACTAAAGAAATCATCAAAGGGCCGAAGGACAAACCTGCTCATCGCAGTCGACAAGTTCACCAAGTGGATCGAAGCAGTACCCATCACCAGCTCCACAGCCCTCACGGCTGTCAACTTCATCAAGTCGATTATCTTCAGATTCGGAGTACCACATAACATCATCACGGACAACGGCACGAACTTCACGGCCGCAGAATTTCAGAACTTCTACGAAGAACTGGGCATCAAAATCAATTACGCATCAGCCGCGCACCCATAGTCCAACGGCCAGGTGGAAAAAAGCAAACGGCCTTGTCTGTGGAGGAATCAAGAAACGACTCCTCACACCACTCGAGCAAGCCACCGGTAACTGGGTAGAAGAACTCCCCGCGGTCCTGTGGAGATTACGAACCACGCCTAACACTGCAACCCAGTACACACCCTTCTTCATGGTGTACGGAGAAGAGGCAGTCCTGCCACATGACCTCAAGTTCGGAGGACCCCGGGTCACCGGATACGAGGAAGAAGAAGCAGAAGAAGCATTACAAGACGATAAGGATAAGGCTGACGAAGCAAGAGACACAACCCTGGAAAAATCAGAAGGGTACCAAGACAAACTGCGTACCTACCAAAGCAGTCGACTGCGCACTAGAACCTTCAACAAAGGTGATCTAGTCCTACGACTAATACAAGAGAAGGTCCACAAACTTTCCCCCCAATGGGAAGGACCATTCATAATCTCAGAAGTCATCGGAGGCGGCGCCTACAGGCTGAAGAACCGAAAGACAGACGAGGACGTGGGCAACCCATGGAACATAGCAAACTTGCGACAATTCTATCCAAAGCCCCTATCGGTCGGACATGACTGGAAATTCATGTAAATCGCTTGACCGCAATAAAATAAATGTCGGCCAAATACTGCCATCTCAAAGCACTCGGGGATTAAAGAGGAAACTTCCCCCCCCCCCCGAGCAACTGCCATCGCACATGCGATCTCAACCAAAGAACTCGGGGGCTTAAGAAGAAGAAAAATCCCTGAGCAACTGCCATCGCACATGCGATCTTAACCAAAGCACTCGGGGGCTGAAGAGGAAACTCCCCCCCCCGAGCAACTGCCATCGCACATGCGATCTTAACCGAAGCACTCAGGGGCTGAAGAGGAAACTCCCCCCCCCCCCCCGAGAAAATGCCATCGCACACGCGATCTTAATCGAAGCACTCGGGGGCTGAAGAGGAAACTCCCCCCCCCCCCCCCCCGAGCAAATGCCATCGCACACGCGATCTTAATCGAAGCACTCGGGGGCTGAAGAGGAAACTCCCCCCCCCCCCCGAGCAAAATTCCATCGCATACGCGATCTTAATCAAAGCACTCGGGGGCTTAAGAAGAAAAAACCTCCCGAGCAACTCTATCGCCTACGCGATCTTAATCCAAGCACCCGGGGACTTGAGAAGAAAATCCCCCCGAGCAGCGCTATCACCTACGCGACCCCCTCCACGAAGCACTCGGGGCCTCGCGCACAAACCTTACCCGGGAGACGACTATCAACACTCTCATGGAATCCAAGCACTTTTGAAGAAACTTTGAAGGAAGCACAAGTTCATCTAGTCTTCACCCGATCGCCAACGATCACTTAAAGACTCGGGGCCTACTCCCATCGGAAGCGCTGCCGCGCACCCGATAAAAAGACAGCAAAAGGAAACAAATTTTAGCCTACGCCTGACCCTTCGACTCAAGCATAGCCTCGGGGGCTACTCCCATCGGGAGCGTTGTCGCGCACCCGATAGAACCAACAGTACCAAGTATAGGATGGACCCGAAGACAGTCCCCAGCAGCAAAAAAATCTCTCAGTTACAAAAGGATTCGAAGACAGCTCCTGATGGTCAAGACACAACTTTCGGTGGCATAAAAGGCTCAAGCATAAATTCCACTACAAAGGATAAAACACAGTTTCCATCATAGATATCATCTTCAGTACAAAAGGACTCAACTACATTTGGATAGAAGGCAACTCCTGTTACAAGAGACAATCACCCAAGGAATTATGACTTCTACATGTGTGCCCATGAGGGATAATCTACTCTAGTACAAGAGCATCATCACAGACAAAGTAGGAGTCGAAGAAGCAGGTTCATGATGTCAATGACATAACAAAATGTGAAGCTCGGCTTATTTGCAGAACCATTGGAGCCGCTGCTCCACTAGCTTCTTCTCCAGCTCCAACCAAGCTGCCGGCGAAGATGACGCTGCTGCCTCTAGTTCTACAAGGTCGCCTGCCGCACCCGTTTAACCGGTGGCTTGACATCGAGGTCTTCTTCAGAGGCAGAGGAGGAAGCAGTTGAAGACGGCTCACCACCACCGACAGAAGAGTCCCTGGAAGAAGAAGCAGTCGAAGACGCCGGTGATGGACTTCTCGACTTTGTGGAGTTATCGCTGCTCGACTCCTGCCCATGCGGATCCATGTTGTTTCCACTCGGATCAAAAGCGCGGACAGTGACAGTGCTCTCACCATCAAAACGACAGCTGAGCATATCACCATCCCGCAAATTCAACCGCCGAGCAAATAAACTCCAACCAGAGCCAAGAAAAATCAAGCGAGAGCTATCAACCTCCAAATCAACATAAGAAGGAGATCGACAGCTCCCTTGAAGGTGCAGAAGCAAGCTATCCAAGCCACGTTCAGAGACAATGGCAGAAAAAGCAGAGGGAAGAAGGATGTGATTGGCAATTTGGCCATGAACACGCAAAATAAAATCGTAGCGCCAGAATCCCTCCTCCAAGAGAGAGGAGGAAGGCGCCGGCGCCACACCATGGCGGCTACCACGGCATGAACGTGGTGTGCGACCACCACGGCCACGACGACCACGGCCACGGCCAACACCTCGCCTAGGAACCATGAGCGGAAGAAGAGACGAAGAAAGAGGTGAAGCAGCAAGTTGGATAGAAGCGAGAGGCCTATTTATAGAACAACTACCATCAAGGCACAGAGAAGTCAAAACGACAGTAGAAATTAATTCAAAGACCAGTCGTCCCGGCCGTCTCGAACTCCAGGATGAAGATGCTCTCTCACGAGACGCACTATACGCCAGACGCGTCAATTCGCGCGCGTTTCCAACGCGCATCTGGCAAACCCAACCGGCGCCTGCCGCACGCCACAACGACCATCATTATGACCGGTCCTGAAGATGTGACGGTTCAATGGCAGAGCATCACTGCCAGCCATTAAACAGAGGAATCACTGCCCCTCACAAACAGCAAAAGAAAAACCAAAGAGACATCAAGGCCAACAGATTCCATCTTTCAGATCTTTTTCCCCAAGGAAGAAAAACATCTTACTCCCATCGGGAGCGTACATCATAAGAGTCTCGGGTGCTCCCTCACCTAAAGGTTAGCCACGTGCTTGAGTGAACACTCGCACTTATAAGAGTCTCGGGTGCTCCCTCAACCTGACGAAAGACAAACAAACATTCGCCAAGACCATGCGGCGCTAAGAGTTCCGGGTGCTCCCTCACCCGAAGAGCTGAAAAACGGCATTCGAGTGACTACTCGCGAAAAACCCCCCGACTGAGCACTCGAAAACAAAGCTCCTCGGGTGAATGAGTGAACAGCACGCTTGATGTTTTGTTCCAAGCGGGTGCAATGCTATAAGGCTCCGCGCCTCAAAAACACACTTTCCTGGAACACGATACACTGTGCCCAGAAGCCACGCAAGATTAGCGTGTAGGTAAGACCCCGCTGCGAAGTACGGCCGGGCTGGGACTTGCCGAAGAGCGATTTCACTCCCAACCTTTCCCATGCGCAGAGCATGATAGATAAGCCGGGCGGACGCGCCTTAGGCTACATACATTACTGGCGGCAAATGAACACCGTAAGACCTGAAGCAGCCGGACTTTTGCTCGACACCAGTGTTCCAAGCTCACGTCGAGGGACGTGGGTTTGATTGGGCTACTGTGGTATTTGTTGGGGTTCGGGGCAGAAAACACAAATTTTTCATAACCTACGAGACCCATACCCAAGACCTATGCTATGCTGATGCAAGTAACGGACAGATATAGATCACATACCAGTATGTAGTCCGTTAAGCGGGAAACGTTCCCGCATGAACGTGGTTGGTGTAGTCGTACCGGAAATCCCCGATGCCGCGCAGATCCACGATGACTCCTGTAGCCACCCGATCCTTGTAGACCGATGACGGGATTACGTCCCCATCGGAACATTGCTGATGAAGACCTCGCGATACGACCACGACGATGAAGTAGCACCACAAGTGTAGTGCCTCGCGGGATTATACACATACAGTATACCCGGCATCCCTCCGGGCTCCGAACCAGTAGAGCAGCGGAAAGAAGATGGATTCGGATCCCGATTCCAGCAGCACGACGGCGTGCGTATAGTGGAGAAATCCCCAACCAAGTGTAGACTCCAAACAAGGGGAGTCCACTCGAGGAAGGAGAAAGGAGGGAGAGAGAGATGAGAACTTATCTCAAACATATGATGAATAAAACGGCACCTCTACCCCTCCTTATATAGGCCAAGGAGGGGTGCCACCCCCCCCCCCCTCCACTTCCGGGGTGGGACTAATCCCAAGGGGAGGGGGGTGCGCCATGAAGAAATGGGGTGGGCCCCTCTATGGCGCTATGGCCCATGGGGGAGGACTCCCTCTCCCCTTAATGGGCCCTATGAGGCCCATATGCCTTTTAATTCATTTTTAATTATATTTAAATACATTTTAATATTTAATCCAGATAATTAAATAATAAAACATATATTAAACATTATTAAATATATTTTGAACCTTTCAAAATACCCGGAACAACTTTCGGCCTTCATCGGAACAATTCCGGTGTTCTCTCCAATTTCTCCGGTGATCCCGAATCAATTCTTACTGCGTCGAGTACCCTTAAGTGTAACACCCTACGGTCCGGAAACAGCAGACATGATCGAGACAATTCTCATTGATCAATGACTAATCAATTGGACCTGGTTACAATCCTTGATAGCCCCTGCGCTTCCATCGAATGAACTTCAATCGTTGTTGGATCCGTTAACCGTGTGCCCGTTCCCTTTGTCGGATGGTACTTTGCTTGTCCGAGGTTTGATCATCGGTATCCACTATACCTAGTTCGTCCTCGTTCTCAACAAACAAGTTTACTCGTTCCCGTGATATTACAACTCCGTGACCTAGTCACACATTTGCAAACTTTATGATGTAACATCACCGAGTGGGCCCAGAGTACCTATCCGTCACACGGATGGACAAATCCCACTTTGATCTATTTTCATACTCATTAACATATCTATTCGGAATACCTGAAGTAATCCTTTATGGCCAGCATATTTCAGTCAGGCGGTGGGTAGAAAAGCAAGGCATCCTAATAGACAGTAATTACGTATGATCATTACGGTCTAAGGATCTAGTCACTACGTTATAGTTTTCGCAATGTCGAACTATGTGACTTGATCACATCGCAACACTTCTGGTGGGTGTATGTCCATCATATCATTATCCAATGATACGACTCCATTGTCAACAGACGCCATTGTCTCATGATCAGGAAACCTTGATCATCAATCGCCCAATGGACTAGTATACTAGGGTTTACTAGGGACCTGGTTGTTTGTATACCACACCTGCATTAATGTTTCCGCTTAATACAGTTGTAGCATAGTATCAAACGTATTATGAACTAATGGAATATGCTCGATAAAACATATTTTATTTGCCTCTAGGGCACATTCCAAACAGTCTCCCACTTGCACTAGAGTACAAATAATCTATTTGCATTTTCTCTGGATCATAACTCCTTATTGATCATGCTTGCCCGTGGAAGAGGTTGTATCAACGGTCTGGGTACCATTCAGAACCGTATGTCCTTTTGCAAATCATAATGTCACCTAATTTGACATTCCTTCATTATCCACTATAATGATGAGGTATATATATTTGGCGGTGAAGTGAGACTTCGTTTGTTGTGTCATAGCAATGACATCCGGTGGGTCACGCGGACTTTCCCATAGTCATGCACACTTGAAACTCACTCAATCAGAAGTCGAACTTCTTAAGCCATAATATAACTCCTGCTACTTCTAAAGCAGCCACATCAATGTAGATTCAATCCTTAGTGCATTGTATGCAACTTTGATGTCTAACCAAGTTTCTTTCAACTTAGGCATTCATTAGTATGATATCTCAATTTTCTAGGTTAGTGTCAAAACTTGAACCAGCATAACATTTATGGTCAAGTCCACTATCCTTTAAAAATTTGAGATGTATCCTCAGTTCTCTTCAGACACTGAAGGATAAACTTAACTCTTTGTTCAATGATTTACTCATAAATCATATCACAACATGTTCTTACTACTAAGAACTTGGGTCACATTACGTCGAGTACATAACTCTGGTTTGATATGAAAGAACCTATGACAAAGGCATAGAGGATACAACACATCCACTTCTTTCATTAACCATTAACCATTGTTCTTGTACTGAGATTAACTCAACACTTCTCTTGGATATACAAGTAAGGACCACTTCTTGACTTGTCCCATTCTGAACTCCTTCAGAATCTTATCCAGGAAAGTATTACGACTCAATGTTATTAAACACATATCTATCTTAATAGATCTTCAATGCTTAATACTTATTCGTCTTCATTTATGAAAGATTCAAATAATCATTAACACCAACTACACCATTCATAATATGTTATCCATATATGAGAATGTTATCATGCTCCCACTCAAATATGTCATGCACATATTAAGTTATAGGATAACACTCATATTGCTCCCACTCAAATATGTCGGCCACATATAAGACAAGGATAACATCCACATGGCTCCCACTTAGATATGTCAGACACATATTAAGTTCAGGATACTAACCACATGGCTCCTACTCAAATATGTCATTTACATATAAGTCTAGGATAATACTCCCATAGCTCCTACTCAAAATGGCGTCTACATATTAAGTTTCAGGAAACTATTCAGCTCCCACTCAGTTTCATGCAAATGCATGTTTCCTCGATATTTTGGTTAAGTCCAAAATCCTTTGATCATCCATCAAAAAGAAAATTCAGTTTACGAGACACTAGTATCCATATGTTTTTTCAAAACCTTCTTGTTGTACCAATTACAACACTTCTTCAAATACAGGATTTGAGGAAATCACGGTATTGATAACAATACTGGATCAATCATAGTGAATATCCCTTTGACTCAAGCATTGCTACACATTGTAGTCAACCCATTGAATTTGTCAGAAACAATCTTTGTGACAAACCAATCTTGACGTCCCTTTGATGTTCACATTTATTCCTCATAACTCTGAAGTTATTGTGAATATGAAGTAACCTCCTTACTTGATAAGATTCAAGCAATCTTAAATGTAACTCAACATAGGATTTCATGACTCGTAGTCATATCTCGTACTTAGGTCCACCATCGCTTCTTTGTAGTTCGTAGGAATGTCTTGTTCCATTAACATGACAAGTGAATCATGAATATCATTTTGCACCAGGGGCAAATATATATATTCTTGAATCCTACCTTTCTCAGTAAAAGCTCCCATCAGAAGTCATGATCATTATCATTAGTTTCTCCTCTTATTGTAGAGCTTTGCTTCCAGAACATATTCCGTTGCACTACTCTGACATTTGGAGGCAAGGTCAATTACCTTGGTTGAACTTTCACTTTTCTTCCATTACCACATTTATCAAGAACAATTCTTGATAAACACCAAACATAGCAATACAAGTTTTGCTCCTCTTGGTTCTAGTTGTGGAAGATGCATCCATAGTTTTCTAAGGATACACTACAAAGATAATTTATCTTCCATAAATCAAGCTTCCTAGAAACCACAACACACCATGACATATATAGTGTTGGTTTCCACGAACTCAGATGGTTCCCTATGCTGAAGTGAGTGTTTGCATATTAAATTAATAACTCTAAACAATAATAACGTAACTTGGTAAGAGATAACTTAGACCATACACTTTTCGATAGAATATGATCACAATGTTCAGGCACGTCAATCATATTGAAGTGTCTCAAGACATTGCAATTAGTGGAACAATTTTCACACAAGTCTTTATGCCCAAGACTAACTCAAAACATTTGTCACTTTGATCAAATCGTAGAGACTTGTCTTTCTTGTTAATTTAATATCCATCTTTACTCTGAAATCCCTTTTGATCATATCAAATTATTTCAGACTCATGTTTCATTAGTGAATACAAATATTCATCTAAGTCCGCATACGAAGTTCACGAAATAATGAAATTCGCCACATGCTGACATACGATACATCACAATGTATGATACTCAACAATCAGTACACATTCCGTTTACCAGAATGCGAGGTTTTAGTCATATCACCTAAAAGGCATGGTTTGTATGTGTCAAGAGATCAAGTATCTTAAGACATCATCATACCATTCATCACTTAAACTGTAGTGTCATTATTAAGCCTGGATATTTCTTGGCATTTCAATATTTCTTATAAATGATCAAACAACTATCATCAATATAAGAATAACTCATTCATAATCGTAATGTGACCGTAAGATATATCATTCATAAAAGGAGAACAACTGACTTGTTTCTCACTAATATGAATAATTGTCTTCGCGAGATGCAAGACACACTAATAAAGTCCTCATTCAAACGATCATAAAATTTATTCATATATTAATCAATTGATAGATGTAGAGGGAGAGTGTTGTCGACCATCAACTATCTTGATTGCCGTCAGCACACATTGTCACCTCATCCCTTTCAAGTTACTCTCAAGCAGTAAGTTCAAGCATCGAATACTTAATCAACCGCAATTAGTGTTTCGTGGGAAAGACATTTATAACTCGTATATCAAATATACCTTCTCCGTCAATGACCATTCCTGCATTGGTTCTACTCTTAAAGTTCTTGACTTTAACCATGACCTCATGACAGGTGAACGATTCTACTTCATGACATAGTCTAGACATGGTCTTTGTAACTGGGAGGAAGCGGATGCAACTCCCCAGTTATCGCAAAGTAACCAGTCATTCAGTAGTCCAAGTTATACACAAGGTGTTCCATGTATCTTATACATTTTCCAAGTGACTTTCTCAGCAGGTTGTTCCTTCCACCATAGTTGAAAGAAACCCCGTCCATATACTCATATTCCATTACTCTGATTTGTGACCAAGTGCTTTCAAGTTCACCTAGCACGTCATACGTGTTGGTTAACATGCATTCACAATTAAGATTCCATAGAATGAATTATGGTGTACTGGACAGTCATTCATAAGTGACGGTGAGTGCGATACTCATCATCATCTTCCTTCATTACGGAGTTGTCATGTGTATCTCCTAGCAGTTCTTCGTATTATGTTTAGCAAGTCATTACTAATGAGTATGTCTCTAATGGTGTTGGTACACATTAATGAAGTAAGACCCATTTACCTTAAGTTCTATCATACTAAAAAAAGAGCCATAGTTCTAAACATTGGTATGACGTTATCTACAATGATATTTGCTAAGACATGAAGATTAAGTTCATAATGTGGAGTTTCAATTTGATCTCAAAATTCTAGAAAGCTCCCACTTAGATAAACACCTCTCAATTTAACTAAGTGATTACACAATCCCAGCCCCCATACCTCCCCCGATCGTCACGGCCATCAGTATGCGAACCAGGTAGGCCTCTAAGCCAATCACATCAGGCATGTGACTCGTGCTCGACATTTCGGTCTCCTGTGTTCCAGGCCCGCATCTACATACGTCAAGCCAGCCAATCGAACCTTGATGTTAGCTGTTCAGCAAGGCCATATCTGCATATGCCAGGCTTGCCGAACCCAACCTCATGCGAACTCCGTTTAATATGTAGGACAACTCCGGTATGTACGGAGCATCAAGCCATATGGGAGAACCTTCCAGGCGGTGCCCACCAACGGAGAACACAATGTTGGTATTGTGAGAGATGGTCCTGTTTCGTGCTACCGTCGATATATCTAGCATACTAGCATAAAACAGGAAGTAAAACTGTAAATCATACAACCTATGATCCCCCTTCATGCAAATTAAAGTTGAAAACGCCTTTCTACTTTATCTTTTGCAAGTTTTACGTGGCTGCTAGGGGTTTCGAGAAAAGAACCGTTTCTATCCTACGAAAACAAGCCACAACACCAATCCACAATTGTCTCTATTACACCCCTGTCGGGGCCCTCCGTTGCAAACATCTTCGCATCGCTAATGCAGAGAGACAGACACCCCCCAGCCACTTTATATGGTACAAGCCATATGTCAAGCGTGGAACCAGTCTCGCATAAACGCGTAAGGTCGGTCGGGGGCCGCTTCATCAAACATTGCCGCAACGCTAAATGAGTACACGTGAGAGGGTAACAATTGGAGAATTGATGCCCATATACTAGATGTGTTCTATCCGTACAATACATCTACGCATAGCCTTGCTCTGATACCACTGTTGGGGTTCGGGGCAGAAAACACAAATTTTTCATAACCTACGAGACCCATACCCAAGACCTATGCTATGCTGATGCAAGTAACGGACAGAAATAGATCACATACCAGTATGTAGTCCGTTAAGCGGGAAACGTTCCTGCATGAACGTGGTTGGTGTAGTCGTACCGGCAATCCCCGATGCCGCGCAGATCCACGATGACTCCTGTAGCCACCCGATCCTTGTAGACCGATGACGAGATTACGTCCCCGTCGGAACGTTGCTGATGAAGACCTCGCGATACGACCACGACGATGAAGTAGCACCACAATTGTAGTGCCTCGCGGGATTATACGCATACAGTATACCCGACGTCCCTCCGGGCTCCGAACCAGTAGAGCGGCGGAAAGAAGATGGATTCGGATCCCGATTCCAGCAGCACGACGGCGTGCGTATAGTGGAGAAATCCCCAACCAAGTGTAGACTCCAAACAAGGGGAGTCCACTCGAGGAAGGAGAAAGGAGGGAGAGAGAGATGAGAACTTATCTCAAAAATATGATGAATAAAAGGGCACCTCTACCCCTCCTTATATAGGCCAAGGAGGGGTTCCACCCCCCCCCCTCCACTTCCGGGGTGGGACTAATCCCAAGGGGAGGGGGGTGCGCCATGAATAAAGGGGGTGGGCCCCTCTATGGCGCCATGGCCCATGGGGGAGGACTCCCTCTCCCCCTAATGGGCCCTATGAGGCCCATATGCCTTTTAATTTATTTTTAATTATAAATACATTTTAATATTTAATTCAGATAATTAAATAATAAAACATATATTAAACATTAGTAAATATATTTTGAACCTTTCAAAATACCCGGAACAACTTCCGGCCTTCATCGGAACAATTCCGGTGTTCTCTCCAATTTCTCCGGTGATCCCGAATCAATCCTTACTGCGTCGAGTACCCTTAAGTGTAACACCCTACGGTCCGGGAAACAGCAGACATGATCGAGAAAATTATCATTGATCAATGACTAATCAATTGGACCTGGTTACAATCCTTGATAGCCCCTGCGCTTCCATTGAATGAACTTCAATCGCTGTTGGATCCGTTAACCGTGTGCCTGTTCCCTTTGTCGGATGGTACTTTGCTTGTCCGAGGTTTGATCATCGGTATCCACTATACCTAGTTCGTCCTCGTTCTCAACAAACAAGTTTACTCGTTCCCGTGATATTAAAACTCCGTGACCTAGTCACACGTTTGCAAACTTTATGATGTAACATCACCGAGTGGGCCCAGAGTACCTATCCGTCACACGGATGGACAAATCCCGCTTTGATCTATTTGCATACTCATTAACATATCTATTCGGAATACCTGAAGTACTCCTTTATGGCTAGCATATTTCAGTCAGGCGGTGGGTAGAAAATCAAGGCATCCTAATAGACAGTAATTACGTATGATCATTACGGTCTAAGGATCTGGTCACTACGTTATAGTTATCGCAATGTCGAACTATGTGACTTGATCACATCGCAACACTTCTGGTGGGTGTATGTCCATCATATCATTATCCAATGATACGACTCCATTGTCAACAGACGCCATTGTCTCATGATCAGGAAACCTTGATCATCAATCGCCCAATGGACTAGTATACTAGGGTTTACTAGGGACCTGGTTGTTTGTATACCACACATGTATTAATGTTTCGGCTTAATACAGTTGTAGCATAGTATCAAACGTATTATTAACTAATGGAATATGCTCGATAAAACATATTTTATTTGCCTCTAGGGCACATTCCCAACAGTATTTGCCCTAGTGCAATTCACCAAGGCTCAATCCGTCGACTCCTTGGGCCCTTTCAGCTTAGCATCCCTCGAAACAGGTTTTGTCATGGCCACCAGACTGCCAGCGACCCACGGATGAACCGTGCATATCAATAAACGACATATGAATGTACTCGAGTCCCTGCGCGACTCTTTGAGTCCCCCGGGCACTCGGGGGCTACTGACGAGGGGGTGACCCCACGACTCCTACGAATGAGCCCACCTGGTGTCCATGAAGGCAGAAGGCCCATGAAGACACGGCCCCGGCCCACTGGATGGCACCGACGTAGAAGTCCTCGACTCACAAGGAAGGTGCGAAGACCTGCCGTAAGGAGCAAGCTAGGGTTAGGAAAGTTTACTGTACACGTAGATGAATTCCCCGAGACCTAGCCCGGCATATAAGGGCTAGGAGGGGCGACGCCAAAGATATCCAATCTCACCTGTAACCCTAGCCCTGAGCGCTCCAGCCTCGGCTTCCTCTGTAGTCGCATCTCCCTAATCAATAATATCGAGCAGGAGCGAGCCTCCCTGTTTTCCGACGAGCTATCGTCCAATCTGCGCCTCTCATGACTAACCCAGGGTCCCTGACCATGGGATTTTCCGGGGTTGATCCCCGTCACCTGCCCTCCTGGCTTCCTGGTGGTGGCCCCCCTTCCCTCTCTTGGTGATTCCGGAAGCTTCTGTTTCGCTGATTTTTTATATATTTTTCCCGGAATTTTTGGAGCACTTTTAATGGCCGGAAAACCTGAAATACAAAAACAGCAGAAAACAGAAGCTGGCAACTGGGTGCACTGAGTTAATAGGTTAGTCCAAATAGGTTCAAAAGTGTATGAAAGTTCAAGCAAAACATGGCAAAGTCACACAAAACATGCATGGAGCAAGCAGAAATTATAGATACGTTTGGGACGTATCAATAAGCGACAAAAAGGTAAAAGCGAGAAAAGTGAGAAGCACTGAGTAACAAGTGGCCCAATCCTTTGTGGCAAAGGAGAGGCCTAGCAACTGAACTTATAAGGGCTAAACCGTTCATGAGGACACACAGGAGAAATAGTCGCGTGCTTTCGCCATATTCCGCATCGGTACTATGTGCTGTGTTGATAAGTGTTGAGTGGGTGGATCTATGCTAGTGCACCCTCTAGACTAACATAATTGCACTCTTATGATTAAACATCTTGCAAGCATCTGCAAATACAAGATATTAATTAAGGCAAAAGCCTAACCATAGCAATACGATCGATGATCCATTGTTCCCTTGCGCAAAAGCGTGCGAACTGGGCTTCAGGTTTCTGTCACTCCGGGAACCCACCGTAAGCAATCTTTGTACACAATGCATTCCCCTAGGTCCTTAATAAGGCGAAGTGTTGAGTGTTCGACTCACACAACACCACTAGGAAAATAACAACACAACTTAAATATCAAACAACACATATTACTTCAACATCATATGACTCCTAACAACTAGATTTCTCCCATGTCCTCAAGAACTAAAGTAACTACTCACAAGACATAAAAGAGATCATGATCAGAGGGGATAAATATATGATAAAAAATCTGGACACAATGATATTTCTCCAACAAAACTCAATAGCATTCATCACACGATAGTAATCAACACCGGTAGAGTAGAGAGGATAGATAGTACGGATTACAACACAAGTTGAACTTGTGAGGTGAGATTGGATGAGGATGAAGATAGTGCTGATGTTGGGGATGATGTTGATGATGATCTCGATGATTCCCGTGACGATGGTGATGACGATGGCGACGATCTCCCCTTCCGGGAGGTGTTCTCCCCGGCGGAATCTGCCCGCCGGAGATGTCTTTTATCCTCTGTAGGTTTCGGCCACGGAACGGCGGCGGAACTCCGAAAACTCTTCCTCTTTTAGGGTTTTTAGACGACGAGTGATATATAGGCCAGAGGGGGGAGCCGGGAGTGACCCCAGGGGTCCAGGCGCCCTCCCGGCGCGGCCTGGGTGGGGGCCGCGCTAGGTGGCCTCCTGGGCACCCTGTGGCCCCCCTCTGTCCCCTCTTTGACGTGTCTTTGTTATTCTTCTTAAAAATTCCCTCCGTCGATTTTCAGGTAATTTGGAGGTATTCTTCTTCAGCAACTCAGCGTCCACTTTTTACCGCTGAATCCTGCATCTGCTGCTTCGGCACCAAAAAGTTACAAACTGTGTAAATTAAGCCAAAACAACATAAGAACAACATCATAACATGAAATATATCAATGAATAAGAGAGGATTACTATATAAAATAGTGATGCATTTTGAACATATCAGGTGACAGTTTAAAAAGACATGCTAATCATGATACCAGTAAAAACCCTAGAAAGAAATATAGGATCATAGCTAGACATGCACTCGAGATCACAGAAAATAGACATCACATCCATACCGATTGCTACAGACAGTAATCCAAGTACTAATCCTAACAGAAAGGATAGTGTAATATAAGCAACGGATGTTGACATGCCTTCCTCGAAGAGACCTTCGGTGTCGGGGAAGAAGTTGTGGTTGGCGAAGAAGAAGTCGTCGCTCGCAACCAGAGTGATGATCCAGCAGTCACGGAGATGCACTTCCCAAAACCTTATCGCCCCTCTTCTGTACCGGATCACAAGAGGCGGGGTTCCAAAGGCCTATTGTTTCCCTCCTCGGTGCACGCCAAGAGGAGATATGAGAAAGCGGTAGGCAGCGCAATGGGTAGAACGAAGGCAGAGAGACTCGGTTAGGGTTCGACTGGGAGGAGCGACCTTTTGATAGCCTCGCGTGTAACCGACCCCACAATTAGTGGAAACAAATCACCCGCCATTATGACAAAGATTAAACCACCCATAAATAATGGCATCCAAATTCATCTTCTTCGGATAGGCAAAACTTTTCACCTTATTTATCCTGAGTGGAAAAATAAATAAGAAAACACGCACACGTGGCATAACTATCCCACTAATGCTCTAAGTATTTGGATAGTAGTTCAGACTTTTATGCAAGACTACACTTTTTCTCGAGGAACCTTTTAGATCCTGATGCAGGTGGCACGTTTATGAGAATCACTCTTGAAAAAGCAACGAAGCTTCTTGATAATATGAATGCTAATTATTTTCAATGGCACACGAAGCGCCCTGCAACAGGTAAAAAAGGTAAACTCTCTTGTGAGGATGTCCTCGCTTAATGATAAAATTGATATGATTATGTACATGCTTATCTTACGGAAGCAGCGATACGGTGCCCGGGTGCATCTGCACCCGAAGAGACTAGAAAAATTAAATAAATATGAAAAAACTCAAAAAATTAAAAAACATTGTGGTGGAAGATACGTATGTGCGAGATGTTTCTGTAAATTTTGGAGAAGTTCAGACTTTTTAATAGCGCGGGGTAAAAAAGACAAATTTGCAGTTTCTTGAGAAAACACTGTTCATGCACTATTTTGGGATGAATTTGTCTTTTTTGCCGCGCGCTCTACGGAAGTCTGATCTTCTCCTAAATTTACAGAAACATCTCGCATATAAGCAACTTTCTCCACAAATTTTTTTTAATTTTTGAAAAAAATTTAAATGTCTTTTCGAGGATCTTTTGCGCAGGAGTAGATGATTCTGTGCTCATCTTTGAATTTCTCCTTGCTTCTATTGCTAAACAACCTGTTATTTATCCAAATGATATGACTTTATCTGCTTTCATTGAACAAAAAATAGATATTATTTGATGTTTACTTTATTGCTAGAAGTAATATTAATAATAATGCTTATAGAGGAAACTTCAGCAATATTCCTAACCCTTATCGTCGCATTTCCTCAAATTCTTATGACAATTCCTATGGTAAATTTTGTTGTAAATCTTAAGATAATAACTACTCCCTCTGTTTCTTGATATAAGGTGTATAGTTTTTCTTTAAAAAGTCAACTTTTTTAAGTTTAACCAAATTTATAGCAAAAATATCAACATCTATGATATTTAATAAATACTATATGAAAATATGTTTCAAAATGAATATGATGATACTGTTTTAATATAATTTATACCAATATATTTACCTATAAACCCGACAAAAGTTAACTAAGTTTGACTTCTTGAAAAAAATTATACACCTTATATTAAGGAATGGAGGGAGTATAATATAGTTAGTTAATTCTGAAGTAGAGAGTACCGCTAAATAGCTTACAATTTCACAAAAGCTTTTCAATGCTACTATAGAGATGAATAACGTCAATGCCATGTCTAAAACTATTGATGAACTCTATAATGATATGGATATGGTAAACATTAAAATCTTGCCACAAAACAAAGTTGACATGGCTGAATCTATCAGAGTCTTCATCGGTTGTAATAATGTTAAGATGATTGCTATCCTTAAAGCTAGGAGAGAAAAATAGGATAAAAAACTAAGTTACACAATTTATGTAATGCTAGACAAAGTTCACATTTGTTTAAATATATGTTGCATATATATACGATAAAATCTTCATAATATATTTGAAAAACATTCTTGTTTCAAAATGTTAATTTAATTTTGGATAAAGTTAATATATATATAATATGAATATAAAATATAAATAAAAGCTTAAAAACCTAAGAAAAAACAATAAAACCCATACAAAACTGGCAAAATAAATAAAGGAAAAACACGTAATGGGCGATTGATAGACCAACACTTGACATGGAACAAGATTCCGAAATAACTATCTAGCAGACACCCTTCCGCGCCCCCCGTAGAGGTTACTCTGGTGCGCTTCGAAGCCGCCATGTGTCACGTTCTAACCGCATTTCATGCGAAGCAACAATTGTGGTTGCGTTCTGGCTGTGTGGAAAATTGTGCCTGTGTGAAACTGTGGCTGCATCTATGGTTGCGCAAAATTGTGGTTGAATCTGTGATGCGTTGTGGCTGCACCTGTGCATGCGTTGTGGCTGTGCGAGAAAACGTGGATGCGCGAAATTGTGATTGCAGGAAAACTAGAGCTGAATATGTGCCTGCGTCGTGGCTGCGTTGTGCAAAACTGTGGCTGTACATGTGCCTGCTCTTGGCTGCGTGGAAAACTATGGTTGCGCGAACCTGGAAATTGTGGTTCGCATGTGTTTGTGCTATGGCTGCACCTTATGCGTCCAAAACATGTTACGTGTCGATCGCAGAGCGACTAAATAAAAACATTGAAACGCACCAGAACGCGAACTTGGCGCATCCAGATTACGCGCGCGTGACCTCCGCAAAAGGTACCCTCTAACTAGTGATTGGGACAAGATTCGCCGTGTATATGGATGGTGTTGGGGCTATATCTCGATTGGACCACTAGTTAAGAGGTACCTTTTGAGA
This sequence comes from Bromus sterilis, assembly GCA_950022295.1. Classification (NCBI taxonomy): domain Eukaryota; kingdom Viridiplantae; phylum Streptophyta; class Magnoliopsida; order Poales; family Poaceae; genus Bromus; species Bromus sterilis. The sequence goes on along the minus strand of OX465596.1, from coordinate 411,439,927 downwards.
AAATAATTTCCACCCTTTTTTGTTTCGGTACCGTGGCGGGTTTTGCGGTTTTTCTTCCAATTTTTTACTAGTTGGATTGGAATTTTTGTGTGTGCTTTTCTTTTGTTTGTATTTTATCGTTGAGCCTCCGTGGTTTCTTTTTCTATTAGTTTTGTTAGTTATTTTTATTGACATTATTTTTTTTTGAATTTATTTTGTTATATTCGATACTTTTCTTTGGTTTTTCTTTTTTGTCACAATATTCTAGTTTTCTTTGTTTTTCCCTTTTTATTTGTCGGTCCTAGTGTTTAGCAAATGTCTATATTTTTTCAATACACATAAAATATATACTTTGATAAACATATGACGTCTATGTATTTATATATATTTTTATAATACATATTAGTTAGATTTTATGTTTTAATAAAATTTTTGAAACATTATTTGAACATATTTTTCATTATTTAAACATTTTTTATTTTTACTACTACTTTTTAACACATGATAATGTTTTAAGAAAAAATCTTGTATATTTTTTTAATCATGTATTGGAAAATCGTAGGGTGAAATGTTTATTTTAAATTTTAGACACTTCTTTAAAAAAATCACTTATTTTTTGTTGTCATATTTTTTTTATTAAATCTATTAACATTTCGAAAAAACTATGTTAACACTTTTAACATATTCTAAACGTAATTTAATTTTTTTAATATACTCATAATATTATATAAATACAATTAAAAATGAAAACTAAAAAAAGAAATTTTAGTGTGACATCGCATGATATTGTTGCAGTCACCATCCTTTTCTTCACTAGACCGCCCACCTCCTGAAATGTGTGCACCGCTGGTGAGAGAGTTGTATATATGAAACAGGGCAAAAAGGCAAAAAGGCAACCGCCCAGGGCCTACAGAAATGAAGGGTCAAACTGTTAAATTACATATATATAATAATCTCTATGCTATTATTTATTACACATAATAAAATATTAATACTCACCCTATTTAATTGAATGCATGAATAAAAATTGTGTTCGACAACACACAATTTTCACAATGAGTTTCACCTATAAAATGTCTAAATTAAATCAATATATATGAATAAAAATATCCACAAACAAAATGTTGTAATGATAATAGCAATCACATTTTCATAAGTGCATATCAAATAATAAAACTTACATATGAAACAGATTACAATGCACACATTTTATATTTTGTTGGTAATTACTCTATGTATTTTTCTTTCAATAAAAAGTACAAAGTACTCCCTCCGTTTCTTTTTACTCCAGATTTGGTCAAAATCAAATTTGATAGAGTTTGACCAAATTTATACAAAAACGTATCAACATCTACAACATCAAAGTTATACCATATGAAAAGTAATATCATGACGCTTCTAATTATATTGGTTTCATATTATGGATGTTGGTAGGTTTTTCTATAAAAGTGGTCAAACTTTATCAAGATTGACTTTGACCAAATCTTATATACGGAGTAAAAAGAAACGGAGGGAGTATGTAAAATTTGTCTGTTGCTAAACAAAAATGGATTCAAAATGAGATTATTGTCTCAGTTTATATTATAAAACTATCTATAGATACGCTTACAATATCATATACTAGAAACAACTATCATGATATTGATTGGATCATAATTTTTAGGATCTTTACCATAAATTGTATTTTTTACATTCCTGAATATATGTATATTATTATTTTTCAAAAAGTTAAATTTATGTAAATTTTATCTGATTTGTACATAAATATATTGATATAAATTATACCAAATTGGCATCATCACAATTATCTTGAAACATATGTTCATGTTTTTTTTAATATCATATTTGTTGACTTTTTTCTATAAATTAATTCAAAGTTAAATTAAAATAACTTTGTAACAGAACATATACACATTATATCATGGTATGGAGAGTATAAATTATTTAATATATAAAAATGGAAGTATAGCATTGGTTACAAAAATATAAGTCTAGCATTGCCTTATATAAATTATGTAATATATTTTTTCAAAATACATTTTAATATACTTATATGATATACAGTACAAACATAAAAAAACGAACTAATTTTTATTAACTCTAATAAACTACCATGGGGGTAACTAAAACAAAATATAACTATGTTTATAAGACTATAACTCGTTAAAAATAAGATCTATATAAGTATAAAAATTTAATATAAAAAATTTATATTGGTTTTCCACGAGCCAAAAATTATTAGATCGAAACCAACCAAGGTGCAAATCAGTTGGCAAAACACTGATATTAAACTCGGTCCAATTTTAGATGAGATGGAGATCCACCTTATTATATTTTGGCTTATGTAATTGATGATGTAATACTTTTGGCTGAGAAATAAAACTGGAATATTTTACCATACAAAAAAGACATAGGGCGCATAATGGATTGAAATTTGGATATATTGGCATCTCGCATATGTTTGCTCTTGATTAGCTAAACCTATTAGCGTTCGTTATTGTAAGTGTCGTTCTCTTTGTTTCGTATGTTAATATTGTTAATACTTAGTTTCTTTAGTTTTAGTAGGTATTTTATTTTTGCATTTCAGAAATTATAAAAATAATTTATATTTAAATTTATCATTTATTTAAAAGTTGAGGTTTTTAGAAAATATGAACATATTTTAGAAAACATGGTCACGTTTTAAAAGTAAAGAACATATCTTACAAACAAGATTTTTTTTATGAATCCTTAGATCAAAATTTTGCATAATTTGTTAAAAATGAACATGTTTTTATGTGAAAAAATCATTAAAAACTGCATAATTTTTGATTTTTTAATAGTATAAATAGTGAAAATATGCCAGAAAATAACATAAAATAGCCAAAAATATATTTAGAAGGTTACGTAAATCAGTAAAAAAATACTAGACATGAACCTTTAGAAGCTTCCAGGAACTGAGTTCACTTGGCAAAATGGGGCAGCTCACTCTACTCCCTTGGTGTGTGGGTGTAATGTGATATATTGGCATTTTGCCGCAATAAGCGAAAAAAATAGGGAAAGCCATATGCTGAATTACGGAATATAAAATATATTGTCAATCATAGCTTGGAATGGTTTTGGTCCTGTTGCCTTTTCGTTCATATCTATTCATGGTATAAAAATCTTTCACCGAGTTAAGAACTTGGGCCTGGCCTAAAACACCTAATCTGTGTACCTGATTCATTCTGGGTCGTGGGGCTTTTTAATGAAGATTTTTTTTATTTCTTCTAACACAAGTTTCTGGTAAGGACCAATTGGTTTTCCCCCCTCTCGTTAGGGTTTGTTTTCTCGCCGACTCCTATGGCGATATCTAGGGCTTTACGGCGAGCTTTCTCGGGGACTCTTGGTCCTCGGTTCTTTCTCCTCTGATCGGACGAGGGAGGCGGGGCTCCTCTCCTGGGCTCGTGAACGTTTGCTGGAGCTGGTCGTATGGCGACGACGGAGACTTCAGCCTCCATGGAAGAGAGAACGAAGAAGGAGATAGATCTGCTGATGGATCAGTTGGGAATTCAAGAGGATGACATGGATGATGTGGTTTTCGAGGAAGAGGTGCAGAACGTGGAAGAGGTTGTGCGCTGGATGGCGGTGGTAAGGGTTTATACAGAGAAAAGCTATAGCCAGGCCGCCTTCTTTCGAAGCATGCGTGCTGCTTGGGATTTGTCGAGCAAAACTAGGTTTCGTCCCTTGGAGCCAAACCTCTTCTCAATCAAATTCAGGTGCTTGGCCGAGTGGGAGAAAGCGATGGAGGGAGGGCCCTGGAACTTCAGAGGGATCCCAGTTCTTCTTGCTGAGTACGATGGTTTCACGAAGCCATCCTCTATTTGTCTCAACACTTTTGATATATGGATGCAGATCCATAACCTGTCGGATGGGTATTATCCTGTGATCAAAGCGCTGGCGTCGAAGGTGGGCGAAGTAGTGGTTGTAGAGACACCATGAAGGGACTTTGGAGGCAATTTTGTTAGGGTCAAGATAAAGCTGGAGTTCAAAAACCCCTTAAGAACAATGTATCAATCATGCGTGGAGGAAAGAGAGATATTTTCTTAGTCCAATATGAAAAGTTGCCGGATTGGTGTGCGGTATGTGGATGCTTTGGTCATGTTTACAAAGAGCATGGTAATGGTTTGCACCCTCCTGAAACTCTCAAGTTCAAGAATCTGAGGGCTGCATGGTTTTTTAGAACTAGGCAGCCACCCCCGGGTGGAGAAGGAAGCCAACAGCAGGGCAATGAAATTAGGCCAGTACAAAACGCCCCTCCTGGTCAGTCCGAACAGCTGGGGAATGAACTTGGCACGGAGTCTGAAGATACTGAGATGACTGACGCTGACAGGGCAAAGAGAAGAGGGAGCTTTACAAGAGATGATCTTGGAGACTCGAGTGATAGAATCCCTCGGGCGCTGTTGGCTAAGGATGGGGTGGCTCCTCCTATTCCTCCGAGTCCACCACCGAAGGCAAGTGATCCCAAACATACCAGAACAGAGCAGTTGGCAAAGAAATCTTCAAGTGACGGAAAAACCCTAAATGCTAAATCGGCGGGCCTCCTGGAGGGGTCCCGCCGGGCGCATTGAGTCTCTTCTCGTGGAACTGCCGCGGTTTGGGCAACCTCGCGACAGTTCGAGAGGCCCGCGAGCTAGCGGCCAAATTTTCCCCCACGGTGTTTTGTTGCCTCGAAACCCAAATTTCAAGTGATAGCGCTGAAGCTTTAGCATCTTCACTGGGCTTTGACAATGCTTACGCTGTTGGTAGTAATGGGAGGAGTGGTGGGATGGTGTTTTTTTGGAATGAAGAGATTGAGATCAAAATTTTGAATTTCTCTCGGTATCATATAGACACTGAGTTAAAGGGAGTTGGAGCTGATACAACTAGATGATGCCCCGCACGTTGTTGCGGAACTTTTTTGCAAAATATTTCAGTAAAAATGTTTGGTTAAATGAAGCGTGTATATTTGAAATAATAACTTTTTAACTAATATATGGATTTAATATAAATATCATAATAAAATAAAAATTCTCATGCATGTATGTTGCATGAGGGGTTTTATTATGCATAGTGGCATATTGAGGTGGGTCTTTCTTATGCATGTTGGATGATGAGGTGGCATGCTTGCATGTTGAGAGAAATATGGTAGTGGAGAGTGTTGTGGCATGCATGATGAGGTGGAGTGTGTGCATGTTGAGAGAATTGGTAGTAGTGGGGAGAAACTTCTTAAGAATGTAAGATGTAAGATAAGAGTCACATTTGTCTATGGTGAAGCGCAAACCAGTGATCTCCACAAAACTTGGGATGACTTGAAGTCAATTGTTGGTGCGTCGGGCTTGCCGTGGATAATGCTGGGAGATTTTAACGAGGTTTTGCAACAATCTGAGCATGATGGCGTTAACTTGAGAAGCCAAGATCAGATGGATGGTTTTCGTGATTGTTTGGATATCTGTGGTCTTGCTGATTTGGGCTACAAGGGAATGAACTAGACGTTTGAAAAAAGAGTAGCTGGGGGAACATACACAAGAGTGCGTTTAGACAAAGCTGTAGCCGATCCGGCGTGGTGTACTATGTTCCCAGCTGTCGTAGTTGAGAACCTTGCTGCTTCTTCATCGGATCATGGACCTATATTGGTGACAATGGATGGCTCGGCACGTTTGCACAGGCCAAAGACTTTCAGATATGAGATAATGTGGGAACGTCACCCCGAGCTTCAGAGTTTTATTGCCTCTTTGAAAGGGCATGTGCCCTTATGTTTGGTTTTGGTAATTGATGACAATCTTTATGGACTAATGGTTTCCTTGAGTTATACTTTAAGGTTTGTCCATAGGCAATGCTTGAAGATCATATGGTGGCTTCAATGTTGTAAGATGAAGATTACGTGTTGACCAAGGTGTTCTTCATGGAGCTTTCCAAAGATTGGTCAAGTAGATGTGTGCAAGGTCAAGAGGAGCATCACGAAGATATCGTATGCTTGGAGCTTGCCGACCATTTGGTGATAATGGTCGTGTGAAGATGTGCCTAAAAGAGGCTCACCCATAATGGAGTATGGGGGAGCTTTCTACAAGTCTTCATCGAGCCAGAGGAATCAAGGAAGATGTTCCAACTTGAGGCGGGCATGATCGTCATCATCAAGCTCAAGTGGATTATGCGCAAGACAAAGGTTTGACTAGATAGGTGTCTAGTTTACCGGTCTCTTGCTAGTAGTTAGGAGACCGTGTTATAGGCTAGGCCGAGTCGTTCGTGGAGAGCTCAAACCTTTTGCATCCTTGGCATCATATTTATTGGTTCTTGTTTGGCTTTTCTCCGTGTGAGTTTTGGAGCTTGTGGTCTTCTTCATGACAAGCTCTTGTTCATCGAAAACGGATTTCATATGCGTCTTCTCGTATGTTTTTCGATGTGGGAGATTTGTCGGGTCGTCTCGGTTAGAGGTTTCACACCTCTATTTGTTTGACATTTCTCCCTTTCCACTTCTAAATATTTCCAACCGTGATTAGGCAGCTCTGTTCGTTAGCTTTCCATCAAGCTTGAGTTTGCCTTAATCGGAGTTCATTTGCAGAAGTTGTGGCAATTCAGGGTTTGCCTGTTTCTTTGGAGTTCATCTGTTGTGTGGCCTGGGCTCCCTGGTTCTGCCAGGGCGGTAGTACCGCGCCACGATAGTACCGTGGGCGAGTACCTCACTCACTACCGTAAGTCCACTGGACTTTGCGGTAATGGGCACGGTACTGGCCCCCGGTAGTACCGTGGGGCGGTAGTACCGCTCCCAGCGCGTAGTACCGTGCCACGGTAGTACCGTGGGCAAGTACCGCACTCACTACCGTAATTCCACTAGACTGCGGTAGTGGGCACGGTACTGGGCTTCGGTAGTACCGTGGGGCGGTAGTATCGTGGTTGGTGGGCTGCCAACGGTTCCCAACGGCTGGATTCGTGGGGGACTATAAAAGGGGGTCTTCTTCTTCCTTTGTCCCCACCGGTTTTCTGCAAGTTCTTCCCCCCATTGTTGACCTCTTTGAGCTTGCCTACTCCCTTTCCCTCCCATGATTCTTGCTCCTTTTTGAGGGAAAAGAGAGAGGAGGTCTAGATCCACATTCTCCACCAAGCCATCTCTCCTCTAAGTGAGGGGAACCTTGTGGATCTAGATCTTGGAGTTCTTGGTGTTCTCCTTGTTCTTCCTCTCATATTCCTACATAGCTTTTGTTGCTTTGGTGGGATTTGAGAGTTGGGGACTTGAGCACTTCGTGTGCTCTTGCCATTGCATTTGGTGCATCGGTTTGAGTTCTCTCCGAGGATTCTTTGTAGTGAGTGAAGTTGTGAAGATAGCTACTGTTGAGTGCATTGGCACTCTAGAGCTTGTTCCTCGTGGGTGCGTTGGCACCTAGAGGCTTGTTGTTACGGAGCTCAATCATTGTGGTGGAAAGCTTCGGGACGCTACGGGAGCCTCCAATTCGGTTGTGGAGATTGCCCTGAGCAATTGTACGGGTTCGGTGACCGCCCCCAATGGTTGCCATTTGTACGGGTTCCGTGACCGCCCTCAAGTGTCCTAATAGTGGAATCACGGCATCTTGCATTGGTAAGAGCGTGAGGAGAAATAGGGTGGCCCTCGTTGGCTTCGTGTGAGCCTTGTGCTCCTCACCCTCTCCAAACGGAGACGTACTTCTCGCAAGAGAAGGAACTTCGGTAACAAATCCTTGTATCCATCGGCTCCACTTGCGGTTATCTCTACCTTTACTTTGAGCAAGCTTATTACATTTTTTATCTTGTGCTTGCTCAGATTATTGTGCATTGCTTGTCCCATAGGTTGTTCTTGTAGACAACCTATTTACTTGTGCACCTACTTTGTGATAGCCATAGTGCTCTTGTCATATATCTTGCTATCACATAGTTGTTTATCTTGCTTAGTATAAGTTGTTGGTGCACATAGTTGAGCCTAGCTTATTTAGGTTTCTTGCTTGGCAAATTAAACGTTAAGTTTTATTCCGCATTTGTTCAAGCCGAAACCGTAATTATTTTAAACGCCTATTCACCCCCCCCCTCTAGGCGACATCCACGTCCTTTCACTCTTCTTGGTCCAGCAAAGGAGCGGCAGAATCTGTGGAGTCAATTGGTCCAAAACTGCAGTCCCTCTCCGAGGACCTGCGACTATGGGATCGTAATACGTTCGGCCACGTTAAAAGTGAAATAAAGAAGCTAAAATATGAACTAGAGATTCTTCTCAGGGTCCCGGTTCGCGTGGCGCCCAGTCTGAGGGAAATCAACATCAACGAAAGACTGCTTGAGCTATACTGTAGGGAGGAAGTCTTGGAGAAGCAAAGATCGCGGGTCGATTGGTTAACGGGGGATAAAAATACACACTTTTTCCACCTGAGAGCGTCAAGGCGCAGACGTAAAAAAATCATCAAGAAGCTTGAAAGAGATGATGGAGTTACAGTGGAAAATGAGGTGGAGATGGAAGAGATGGCACGCCAGTTTTACAAAAATCTTTATACATCCGAAGGCGTCAATAACATGAACGACGTGATTGATAAAGTGCCTTGCAAGATCACTGAAGAGATGAGACAAAATCTAGACGCCCCCTATTCTGCGAGTGAGGTTAAAAATTCATTATTCCAAATGTTCCCGTCAAAAGCTTCAAGTCCCGACGGCTACCCGGCTCATTTTTTCCAGAAACATTGGGGAGTTTGTGGCGAGGAGATAACTAAAACAGTTCTGAAAATAGTGGAGGGTGTGGAGAGTGCGGAGATCTTAAACAAAACAGTGCTGGTGCTGATTCCTAAGGTTAAAAACCCCGTTCTCCTCGCGCAGTTTAGACCGATTAGTTTATGCAATGTTTTGTACAAAATTGCATCCAAGGTGGTGGCTAACCGTTTGAAAGTTGTACTTCCGTTCATAATTTCTGAAGAACAATCAGCTTTTGTCCCGGGAAGATTAATAACAGACAACATCATAGTGGCCTATCAGTGTTTGAATTTTATGAAGCGGAACAAGGCGGTGAAGCATCGTCATTGTGCCATGAAGTTGGACATGATGAAGGCCTACGATAGAGTTGAATGGGACTATTTAAGGGCAATCATGCTGAAAATTGGTTTCTCAAATAGATGGGTGGAGACAGTGATGGGTATGGTAAGCTCGGTCTCATTTTCAGTGTTATTCAACGGAAGGAAATTGGAGGAATTCACCCCGTCAAGGGGTATCCGGCAGGGAGATCCTATATCCCCTTAATTGTTCCTTATTGCAGCAGAGGGCCTTTCGTGCCTCCTAAAGTCTTGTGATCAGTCATCTCAAATGCGTGGTCTTCAAGTGGCTCCTACGGCGCCACCAATTAACCATCTCTTGTTTGCAGATGATAGCCTGCTGTTTTTTAAGGCAAACTCGGAAGGGGTTAATGAGGTGTCGAACCTGTTGGCTACTTATTGTGCGGCTTCGGGTCAAAGAGTTAATCCAGCAAAGTCCACGGTGTTCTTTAGTAGAGGATGCCCAGATAACATTAGAGAGGAGATAAAGGCCATCATCCAGGTTCCAAATAAGACATTGCGGGACAAATATCTGGGACTACCGTGTCGGATCTTCCAAGAACGGGGCCTTCAAGTATCTTAAAGAGAGGTTGTGGGGGAGAGTTAAAGGATGGCTAGAAAAGCTTTTTTCTACGGCGGGAAAAGAAGTTCTGATCAAATCTGTGGCGCAAGCCGTACCTGTTTACTCTATGTCGTGCTTCAAGCTACCGCGTAGTCTTATTGAAGAATTGAACAAGACTGTGAGGCAATTCTGGTGGGGCAGCAATAACGGGGCTCGCAAGGTGGCGTGGGTGTCCTGGCGGGACATGACTAAGCCCAAGCACATAGGAGGACTCGGCTTCAGAGATTTCGAGCTTTTTAATCTGTCACTCCTGGTTAGAAAATCTTGGAGATTGCTCACCTGCCCTGATTCGTTGAGTGCTCGTGTGCTAAAGGCCGCTTATTATCCTACGAGAGACATCTTGTCAGCCGAACTTGGGGGCAGCCCGTCCCTTATATGGCGTTCTATACTTGAAGGTAGAGATATCCTGAAGCAAGGTTTGGTCCGGAGGATTGGTAATGGCAAGACCACCAGTATTTGGGGGCACAACTGGATACCAAGGGACATCAATATGCGACCTCTGGTGCAGCTAAGACAGAATGGCCCGAACCTGGTAGGAGAGCTTATTGATGCTTCTTCCTCAGTCTGGAACATGCGAGTGCTTGAAGAGAACTTCCTGGCAGCCGATGTTGCAGAAATCCTAAAAATTCCACTACCAACCCAGGACTGTGAGGATACCTGGGCTTGGCACTTTGATAAGAAAGGTTTTTTCTCTGTTAAATCCTGCTATTGCATGCTTACTGATACTGTCCAGAGGAGATCGGACTGGTTGGAGAACAGGCCGAGTCATTCGGACCCGGAAGCGGATGCCCAGGGCTGGAGATCTCTTTGGAGGGTCAAAGTCCCTGGGAAGGTTCGTCACTTTCTCTGGAGGCTGGGCAAGCAATCAATACCCGCAGAGGATGAGAGGAACAAGAGGAAGATGACGATTATGGATGCCTGCCAAATATGCGGCATGCCTGAATCTTGGAGACACTCGTTAATTGCATGTTCGAGCTCTCGTTGCGTGTGGGATTTGATGGATGGTGATGTGTTTGAGCATATGATGATGACACGAGAAAGTAATGCGAAACAATGGATATTTGCCCTAATCGCCTCTTTGAAACATGAGGAGCTGACTAGGGTGGTCATCACCCTATGGGCGATCTGGCATGCGCGGCGAAAAATCATTCATGAAGACATCCAGCAAAGCCCTCTGGCTACACACATGCTTATTCAACGCTATATTGGGGAACTATCTGCAGTTACTCCAACAGGGCCTGGTCCGGCGTTAGTAGTTCTTGGGAGGACGCATGAAAAAACAACACACTTCTGGCCGGGTGCTACTTTGATCCGCTCGGCAGGAGGTTTGGGACGAGGGGGAGAGCATGGAGCAACGGCAGCCATCGTCAGGGATAATCAAGGCCATTACATGGGTTCGTCGGCACTTGTAGTTCGGGGAGTAGTTGAAAATGCTTTCCTGGCTGCGTTGGCGTGCAGAGATGCCCAAGCCTTACCCCAAGACCTAATGCTAAATGACGTTGTGATCGCATGTGAGGAGCGAAGCATCATCGAAGATATCAAAACTGGGAATGAAGGTCGACATGGAAAGATAATCGGCGAAATCAAGTCTAGGATGGCTCTGTTTAATTCCTGTCAATTTACTTTTGAAAGTAGAACTAGTAGTATGGAGGCTTTTAAAGTTGTTAAGTTCAGTTCTTCTTTAGGTGTGAGAAGGCATGTGTGGCTTATTAACCCACATGATCCGGTTTGTATTCCGTTTGTACTGAACCCGGTTAATTAAGGTTTTTTACTGCTAAAAAAATGTATATGTCCATGTATTTATTGTATTTTCTTAGTTGAGTGCATCTATGTTAGGACTACAGAACAAAGTTGACAATACAACAATCACCTATATCACAAAATATAGTTTTTACATACACATTCCAACAAGTTACTCAAGTGCAAAGAGAAGAAGAAAATTCTCCTAAGAAAACATCACGATATGCATAAAATAAGAAGAAAAGACGATATACGACTCCTAATTATAGCAGAGTCAACTTCTAGGGTGCAAAGCGTGATAACGGTTGATCTTCCAAAGACCATCCAACATTCCAGTAAGTCAAGCATGTCCCACCACCTACATAGTGGGTGTCAGTGTTGTGAAAAAAGAAATCAGAAAATGTAAGCATATGGTCAAGAGCACACCACAAGAAGACCCACTTGATACCAATCTTGTTACAAGCTTGAGTTTGCCTTAATCGGAGTTCATTTGCAGAAGTTGTGGCAATTCAGGGTTTGCCTGTTTCTTTGGAGTTCATCTGTTGTGTGGCCTGGGCTCCCTGGTTCTGCCAGGGCGGTACTACCGCGCCACGGTAGTACCGTGGGCGAGGACCTCACTCACTACCGTAAGTCCACTAGACTTTGCGGTAGTGGGCACGGTACTGACCCCCGGTAGTACCGTGGGGCGGTAGTACCGCTCCCAGCGCGTAGTACCGTGCCACGGTAGTACCGTGGGCAAGTACCGCACTCACTACCGTAAGTCCACTATACTCTGCGGTAGTGGGCACGATACTGGGCTTCGGTAGTACCGTGGGGCGGTAGTACCGCTCCCGGTGCGGTAGTATCGTGGTTGGTGGGCTGCCAACGGTTCCCAACGGCTGGATTCGTGGGGGACTATAAAAGGGGGTCTTCTTCTTCCTTTGTCCCCACCGGTTTTGTGCAAGTTCTTCCCCCCGTTGTTGACCTCTTTGAGCTTGGTTACTCCCTTTCCCTCCCATGATTCTTGCTCCTTTTTGAGGGAAAAGAGAGAGGAGGTCTAGATCCACATTCTCCACCAAGCCATCTCTCCTCTAAGTGAGGGGAACCTTGTGGATCTAGATCTTGGAGTTCTTGGTGTTCTCCTTGTTCTTCCTCTCATATTCCTACATAGCTTTTGTTGCTTTGGTGGGATTTGAGAGTTGGGGACTTGAGCACTTCGTGTGCTCTTGCCATTGCATTTGGTGCATCGGTTTGAGTTCTCTCCGAGGATTCTTTGTAGTGAGTGAAGTTGTGAAGATAGCTACTGTTGAGTGCATTGGCACTCTAGAGCTTGTTCCTCGTGGGTGCGTTGGCACCTAGAGGCTTGTTGTTACGGAGCTCAATCATTGTGGTGGAAAGATTCGGGACGCTACGGGAGCCTCCAATTCGGTTGTGGAGATTGCCCTGAGCAATTGTACGGGTTCGGTGACCGCCCCCAATGGTTGCCATTTGTACGGGTTCCGTGACCGCCCTCAAGTGTCCTAATAGTGGAATCACGGCATCTTGCATTGGTAAGAGCGTGAGGAGAAATAGGGTGGCCCTCGTTGGCTTCGTGTGAGCCTTGTGCTCCTCACCCTCTCCAAACGGAGACGTACTTCTCGCAAGAGAAGGAACTTCGGTAACAAATCCTTGTATCCATCGGCTCCACTTGCGGTTATCTCTACCTTTACTTTGAGCAAGCTTATTACATTTTTTATCTTGTGCTTGCTCAGATTATTGTGCATTGCTTGTCCCATAGGTTGTTCTTGTAGACAACCTATTTACTTGTGCACCTACTTTGTGATAGCCATAGTGCTCTTGTCATATATCTTGCTATCACATAGTTGTTTATCTTGCTTAGTATAAGTTGTTGGTGCACATAGTTGAGCCTAGCTTATTTAGGTTTCTTGCTTGGCAAATTAAACGTTAAGTTTTATTCCGCATTTGTTCAAGCCGAAACCGTAATTATTTTAAACGCCTATTCACCCCCCCCCCTCTAGGCGACATCCACGTCCTTTCACTCTTCTTGGTCCAGCAAAGGAGCGGCAGAATCTGTGGAGTCAATTGGTCCAAACTGCAGTCCCTCTCTGAGGACCTGCGACTGTGGGATCGTAATACGTTCGGCCACGTTAAAAGTGAAATAAAGAAGCTAAAATATGAACTAGAGATTCTTCTCAGGGTCCCGGGTCGTGTGGCGCCTAGTCTGAGGGAAATCAACATCAACGAAAGACTGCTTGAGCTATACTGTAGGGAGGAAGTCTTGGAGAAGCAAAGATCGCGGGTCGATTGGTTAACGGGGGATAAAAATACACACTTTTTCCACCTGAGAGCGTCAAGGCGCAGACGTAAAAAAATCATCAAGAAGCTTGAAAGAGATGATGGAGTTACAGTGGAAAATGAGGTGGAGATGGAAGAGATGGCACGCCAGTTTTACAAAAATCTTTATACATCCGAAGGCGTCAATAACATGAACGACGTGATTGATAAAGTGCCTTGCAAGATCACTGAAGAGATGAGACAAAATCTAGACGCCCCCTATTCTGCGAGTGAGGTTAAAAATTCATTATTCGAAATGGTCCCGTCAAAAGCTTCAGGTCCCGACGGCTACCCGGCTCATTTTTTCCAGAAACATTGGGGAGTTTGTGGCGAGGAGATAACTAAAACAGTTCTGAAAATAGTGGAGGGTGTGGAGAGTGCGGAGATCTTAAACAAAATCGTGCTGGTGCTGATTCCTAAGGTTAAAAACCCCGTTCTCCTCGCGCAGTTTAGACTGATTAGTTTATGCAATGTTTTGTACAAAATTGCATCCAAGGTGGTGGCTAACCGTTTGAAAGTTGTACTTCCGTTCATAATTTCTGAAGAACAATCAGCTTTTGTCCCGGGAAGATTAATAACAGACAACATCATAGTGGCCTATCAGTGTTTGCATTTTATGAAGCGGAACAAGGCGGTGAAGCATCGTCATTGTGCCATGAAGTTGGACATGATGAAGGCCTACGATAGAGTTGAATGGGACTATTTAAGGGCAATCATGCTGAAAATTGGTTTCTCAAATAGATGGGTGGAGACAGTGATGGGTATGGTAAGCTCGGTCTCATTTTCAGTGTTATTCAACGGAAGGAAATTGGAGGAATTCACCCCGTCAAGGGGTATCCGACAGGGAGATCCTATATCCCCTTACTTGTTCCTTATTGCAGCAGAGGGCCTTTCGTGCCTCCTAAAGTCTTGTGATCAGTCATCTCAAATGCGTGGTCTTCAAGTGGCTCCTACGGCGCCACCAATTAACCATCTCTTGTTTGCAGATGATAGCCTGCTGTTTTTTAAGGCAAACTCGGAAGGGGCTAATGAGGTGTCAAACCTGTTGGCTACTTATTGTGCGGCTTCGGGTCAAAGAGTTAATCCAGCAAAGTCCACGGTGTTCTTTAGTAGAGGATGCCCAGATAACATTAGAGAGGAGATAAAGGCCATCATCCAGGTTCCAAATGAGACATTGCGGGACAAATATCTGGGACTACCGTGTCGGATCTTCCAAGAACGGGGCCTTCAAGTATCTTAAAGAGAGGTTGTGGGGGAGAGTTAAAGGATGGCTAGAAAAGCTTTTTTCTACGGCGTGAAAAGAAGTTCTGATCAAATCTGTGGCGCAAGCCGTACCTGTTTACTCTATGTCGTGCTTCAAGCTACCGCGTAGTCTTATTGAAGAATTGAACAAGACTGTGAGGCAATTCTGGTGGGGCAGCAAGAACGGGGCTCGCAAGGTGGCGTGGGTGTCCTGGCGGGACATGACTAAGCCCAAGCACAGGGGAGGACTCGGCTTCAGAGATTTCGAGCTTTTTAATCTGTCACTCCTGGCTAGACAATCTTGGAGATTGCTCACCTGCCCTGATTCGTTGAGTGCTCGTGTGCTAAAGGCCGCTTATTATCCTACGAGAGACATCTTGTCAGCCGAACTTGGGGGCAGCCCGTCCCTTATATGGCGTTCTATACTTGAAGGTAGAGATATCCTGAAGCAAGGTTTGGTCCGGAGGATTGGTAATGGCAAGACCACCAGTATTTGGGGGCACAACTGGATACCAAGGGACATCAATATGAGACCTCTGGTGCAGCTAAGACAGAATGGCCCGAACCTGGTAGGAGAGCTTACTGATGCTTCTTCCTCAATCTGGAAAATGCGAGTGCTTGAAGAGAACTTCCTGGCAGCCGATGTTGCAGAAATCCTAAAAATTCCACTACCAACCCAGGACTGTGAGGATACCTGGGCTTGGCACTTTGATAAGAAAGGTTTTTTCTCTGTTAAATCCTGCTATTGCATGCTTACTGATACTGTCCGGAGGAGATCGGACTGGTTGGAGAACAGGCCGAGTCATTCGGACCCGGAAGCGGATGCCCAGGGCTGGAGATCTCTTTGGAGGGTCAAAGTCCCTGGGAAGGTTCGTCACTTTCTCTGGAGGCTGGGCAAGCAATCAATACCCACAGAGGATGAGAGGAACAAGAGGAAGATGGCGACTATGGATGCCTGCCAAATATGCGGCATGCCTGACTCTTGGAGACACTCGTTAATTGAATGTTTGAGCTCTCGTTGCGTGTGGGCTTTGATGGATGGTGATGTGTTCGAGCATATGATGATGACACGAGAAAGTAATGCGAAACAATGGATATTTGCCCTGATCGCCTCTTTGAAACATGAGGAGCTGACTAGGGTGGTCATCACCCACCACCCTATGGGCGATCTGGCATGCGCGGCGAAAACTCATTCATGAAGACATCCAGCAAAGCCCTCTTGCTACACACATGTTTATTCAACGCTATATTGGGGAACTATCTGCAGTTACTCCAACAGGGCCTGGTCGGGCGTTAGTAGTTCTTGGGAGGACGCATGAAACAACAACACACTTCTGGCCGGGTGCTACTTTGATCCGCTCGGCAGGAGGTTTGGGACAAGGGGGAGAGCATGGAGCAACGGCAGCCATCGTCAGGGATAATCAAGGCCATTACATAGGTTCGTCGGCACTTGTAGTTCGGGGAGTAGTTGACAATGCTTTCCTGGCTGCGTTGGCGTGCAGAGAAGCCAAAGCCTTACCCCAAGACCTAATGCTAAATGACGTTGTGATCGCATGTGAGGAGCGAAGCATCATCGAAGATATCAAAACTGGGAATGAAGGTCGACATGGAAAGATAATCGGCGAAATCAAGTCTAGGATGGCTCTGTTTAATTCCTGTCAATTTACTTTTGAAAGTAGAACTAGTAGTATGGAGGCTTTTAAAGTTGTTAAGTTCAGTTCTTCTTTAGGTGTGGGAAGGCATGTGTGGCTTATTAACCCACATGATCTGGTTTGTATTCCGTTTGTACTGAACCCGGTTAATTAAGGTTTTTTACTGCTAAAAAATTTATATGTCCATGTATTTATTGTATTTTCTTAGTTGAGTGCATCTATGTAAGGACTACAGAACAAAGTTGACAATACAACAATCACCTATATCACAAAATATAGTTTTTACATACACATTCACACAAGTTACTCAAGTGCAAAGAGAAGAAGAAAAGTCTCCTAAGAAAACATTACGACATGCATAAAATAAGAAGAAAAGACGATATACGACTCCTAATTATAGCAGAGTCAACTTCTAGGGTGCAAAGCGTGATAACGGTTGATCTTCCGAAGACCATCCAACATTCCAGTAAGTCAAGCATGTCCCACCACCTACATAGTGGGTGTCAGTGTTGTGAAAAAGAAATCGGAAAATGTAAGAATATGGTCAGGAGCACACCACAAGAAGACCCACTTGATACCAATCTTGTTACAAATATTCCATAAGGTTTAGATCATAATCACGATCACTAATCAAACGAGACGCCTCCTCTTGGGGATACAGTTAGCTTCGGTTTCCAGGAAAACTCACAGGTCCAATGTGTGTCACTCAGGCCCAGAGCCTTGCGGACCTAGATTCTAAGGAACCAGGCGACGAGACATGTGATGAAAATATGAGTCTTGGATTCAGGAATCGCGCACATTGTACAAAGGCCATCCCATGCCCATGTCGCTTCAGGACCATCATACCCGACGAGAGGCGATTACGTAGAAGGTGCGAGACAAAATATTGATCTTCAAGGGGAGCGATGTTTTCCACAAGTGAACATACCAAGAAAGGGTGACAACATGACAAAGAGATTGGTATGATGACTCGATGAAGAAAATCCCCAAGAGGCCAGGTGCTAGGACATCGTGTTCGAGAACCCATGCGGGGTGCAAGACCTGTGGCAAATCGATCTATGGTAATATTTTCTTAGGTTTGAATGTGCGACAAAAAGGGGAGGAGTTCCAGTCCCTTTTGTGAACCATCAAACCACTAAAAGCACTGGGTAGGACCATATTGCAAAAGGCTTCAGGAAGTCAACCCTATGTGATCTCCTATTAAGCCATGGATCAAGCTAGAAAAAGGTACCTTATCTTGTCCTATGGAGAAGTTGTCGAAGAAGATCTCATGCTAAACCCATTGGAGGGACTTTAAGAATTAGAACCCCTCCCAATAATGACAAGACATGAGAAGGTGGGCCTGCAAATAGTTGGATTTAATGAGTTGCAAGTATAGGGCTCTGTTGCCCAGAAGAATCCATCACAACCGCTTCAGCATAAGGGTCACTTTTATGTAATGGAATGCCATAATACCCACATCCTTATGGTCTTTGGGAAAGCAGGCATTGGCCCATTTCATCATATGATACTTTTGACGCTCATCTGACCTCTGCAAGAAGAAATGTGGCAAACATTGTGTAATACGTTCTGGACCCCTTCCGGGAGGATGTACAACCTCATCCTTCCGGTATGGGTTGAGCAATTGACCGAACACCTTGTGGGCAGCGAAGCTCGATGAAGAAATCGAGGCGATGCCGGCGTGGTTGGGGCAGAGGAAGTGGGGCCGCCCGTCGTATCGTGCTCTAGGTCGTGGTGGTGGTAGTAGGGCTCCTCCTTCCGGTGTACACGACGGTGTCCTCCACCCTTCGGCTACCACCGATGGTGGATTCATCCTGCCGGTTGCGTTGCCTTCATGATTGAACTAGCTGACGGGAGTGGTGGTGACCATTGCCGGGTGGCTGCACTGGTAGAGGTGGGGTGGGAACGAGGCGTGTGGTGGCAACGTCGTGCCATGGCGGTGACACACATGGGGGGTCGAAGTCGGGGGCGCGGGGATGGTGTTTGTGCCGTAGACAGACGGGACATGGGAGAACAAAGGAGAGGGGTAGCCAGGCGTCTGCTGCATGTCCGTGCGATCTAAATCCACCTTAAATTTGGGTTGGAAATAGAACTGGATGGATCTAAAAAGGATCTCAATCCGTTTAAATGGTTTCGTTGAACCGTGGTTTTTGTCCACGCGGATCGAAATTCTAAACGGAGGCCGATGGATCAGATCTGAACATTTGGTTCTCCTTATTGGAATTGCCCTTAGGCCCTCCAATATTTCACTTGTTACAGCCCAAATAATCACTTAAATGGGGGGAATTTTTGGGGATATCATGGAGACGCTCTTAGTATCTTACTTGTATCAATCTTGTCGTATCTTTTCCTGAGAAAATCATTCTTATCAACTACCAGCGCAATTCAGGATATCGTCCAGTGTTCCGGCCTACCATCACCAAGTGATAAGATGACAGGGAAATCTGTCAATAATAAAGGCATTGCTTGGGACGTTCCGCTACTTGCTAACTCATCATGCAATTGTTTATAGGTGGTGCAATTATACTGTCCTGCTCCTCATAGTGGACTCATTTTTGGACAGGACAGCTATAAGATCTTGATATGTTCATCATGATGGAGGATTGAGCTGTCCATAGATATGGCGGTTGTGCACTCTGCCGGTAATCTAGATCCCCACTCTGCCTTGTGGTTTCAGCAGAAAAATGTGCACCAGATGAATATGAGAGGATGAAGAATTTTGCAAATTTCGGCATATTCAGAAGGAAACCACTCGATACAAATCTACATAGTACAAAAGAATATGACCCCACATCCTCCATGAGGCAATGACAAACTATACACTGTACAAACTACAAACTCCACATCCTACTAGATACCCTACAGTCTACAGATTCTATCTGAACCAATGTTCAAAAATTCTAACTCCTATACCTTCTGATCCATGCCAAAAACCGCAACACCTGCATCAAATCATGAGAAGAACATGAGTCAGTAAGAGAGTAGTAAGAGTGGTAGACTACAGATCATTTTGTCTGAATTCTTGGTCGCCGAGGAAACTGTATAAGCAAGAAAGGTTACCTAGCGTTGGCAGAAGGACCGTGAGAGCGGCGACGCCGACGATTTTGATGGGCATGCCGGTGACCACCATGTCCTTGATGGTGATGTGGCCGGTGCTGAACCCGACGACGTTGCCGGGGGACCCGGTGGGCAGCAGGTAGGAGAGTTGCGCGCCGACGGCGCCGGGCACCATGAGCAGCAGCGGGTGCACGCCGATGGTCTTCCCCAGCTCCGCCAGCAGCGGCAGCACGAGCGTGGTGGTGGCGTCGTCGGAGGTGAACTCCGTGATGAGGCCGCTGAAGACGCACGCCACGGGCGCGATGGCCAGCGCCGGCGCGCCCCGCAGGAAGCCCAGCCACTCGGCGAGGATGTCCGTGAGGCCGCTCGCCTTGAACCCGTCGGCGATGGCGAAGCCGGCCCCCAGCAGCAGGATGATGTTCCACTGCAGCTTCCGGCACTTGCCCCAGTCCATGAGCTTCTCGCCGTCGCTCTTGCCGCTCGGGATCACGAAGAGCAGCGTCGCCATCATGATCTGCATTGCCAAATAGGTTTGAATCCCCTGAGCTCATGCGTGTGATGGATTGTCCATGAGAAATGAACAGAAGGCGCTGGCTGCTTACGGTGACTGTACCGTCGCCGACATTGCCGTGGAACAGGACTGACCACCCGGGGATGTCGTCCGTCAGGCTCCTCGTCATCCATAGCACAATCAGGCCCTGCATAAATCAACCATGGATCCATTCAGTTCGGTTGTATCTATGTTCAGGGGAAAAATGTAATCCAACTTACCCCGAAAACGGCAAGAACCATCTTCTCTGCAAAAGCCATTGGACCAAGCAAGCTGAGCTCCCTCCTGAGATGTGTCCGGTCAAGGTAGGCGGAGAGCGCGGTGCCGGTGTCCTTGGAGCAGTACAAGAGGCAGAGCGTGGCCCAGAGCGCGGCGAAGAGGAGGAGCGACATGGGGAGGCCGAAGGACATCCATGAGCTGAAGGTGATGGGCTCCTGCTCCGGGAAGTAGGTGGACCACATCCCCACCAGGATGATGTTGGCGCCCGTCCCCGTCAGCGTCGCCATCCCGCCGATCGCCGACGCGTACACCACGCCCAGCACCACCGCCTTGGAGAACCTCCTGAACTCCCTCGCGTCGGCGTCGGCGGGGAGCCTCTGCAGGATCCCCGTCGCGACCGGCATCATCATGACGGTGCAGGGCGTGTTGTGGATCCACATGCTGATGAACATGGTGGTGCCGCAGATGCCCAGCAGCAGCAGCGCCGGCTTCACCGGGTCCCCGCAGAAGAGCGACGTGATGTTGAGGGCGAGGCGGCGGTGGATGTTGTAGTGCTCGATGGCGAGGGCGAGGATGAAGCTGCCGAGGACGAGGGAGATGACGTCGTCCATGTAGGCCTTGGCGACGGCGTCGGCGGAGGAGACGCCCAAGGCCGGGAAGAGGAAGAGCGGCGCCATGGAGGCCACGGCCAGCGGCACGGCGTCCGTCGTCCACCAGATGAACACCCACGCCAGCACGCCCAGCATGTTGCGCGCCGCGGCGTGGCCGGCGCCGAGGTCGACGAGCGAGCAGATGAGCGCGGCGGCTAGCGGGCCGGCCGCGATCGCCGGGTACTTGTTGGCGAGCAGCGACCTGATGATGCGCGGCGAGCGGGAGGAGCGCTCGGCCCCGCCGTCGTCGCGCAGGGGCAGAAGCAGCGGCCTCTCCACGTCCTCCGACGAGCTCTCCCCCCAGTGGCCGCTGCACCGCGGGTCCATGATCGAGGAAATCGTTACGAGATTCGTTCTTGGTCGCTTCTTGGGGCGTGGTGTGTCCAAAAAGTTCGGCCGCTTTTATAGGCGCGGGAAGACGACACTAGGGTTTGTTCGATTGGAAGTTGCGATTTTACAGATTTGAAAATGCATGGGCAGGCAACCGCGATAACGAAAGCAAATAATGCATGCGAGAAGTAATCAAACTAGGTAGTTATCTTTTACTACTACGTGATCATTTTCGTGGCTATCCCAAAATCGAAGTCGCAGGCCACTAAAATACTCCGTTCAAAAACATGTAATGATCTTCCTTCGAGTACTAGTTTAAAAAATTCTTGTGTTCCAGTAATGATTGACGCATGTTGCGCTGTCGATCGGTCGATGTGGCGTCCAGATAGGCACGACCGCCGGACGGGAACCCGGATAAGACTCCCGCCGTGGCGACCGCCGACGCCGACGTGCGTGCGCCGCTGGGTCCCGGCCCGTGGCAAGCTCGCGCCCCCTGTTGAATAAACCAGCCCGCGAGGAGGCGAAGAGCTGGGCGCGGTTGGTGCTCGGACGGGGCGACCGGCCGGCGCCTGGGCCGCCTGTGTCCCGGACGATGACGGCGACGTCGCTCTCTTATCCCGGCCAGACATGTCGACATACACATACTGCTCAACAGTCAACACGGTCGATCGATCGAACCAAATTTTGTAAGTTCTCATGCACGACGCGCACGCCATGACGTGCCCCGCTCTGAAATTTCTCCGCGTGTCCACGGTGACTCTCGGCGGCGGCGGCGGCGGCGTCTGGACCAGCCCAGCCAGGCTGCCCGGGGAAGAGGAGAAGGACGAGACGATCTGGTTTCTGGCCCTCATCAATGCACGCCGGCGGCCGTCACGGCAGCTGCGCTGCGGGTGGCGCCTCCCCGGGACGCAACCGCGGCGCTGGCGTCGCCGAGTGAGGTCGGTCCCTGTCGCAACTCGCAATTGCGATGTGTCATCATTGGCGGGTTTGAGTCGCCGATCGGCATAATAGCCGGCTCATCTTGGCAAAACGCGACGGCTCCTGCGGGGTTGGGCCGTGGCGCCACCGCCCGGAACGGCGATGTTTCCCGATCGGAGGAGGCGTCCCCGCCTATCTATCTCGTCGGTTCCCCGTTGCGTTTCCCGTGTTGCTCGTCCTAGTGGGGCGGGGCTAGCTGATCAGATCAGATCAGGTCAGGTAGTGCACGCGAACGATTCCATCTGAAATCGTCCAACAGTATCATCAGCGATCAGACGAACTATCTGACGCCGATTTTTTTTCAATGTACCAACGCCGATCTGTAGATCGCATTACACGTTTAGAACCTTCCTCGAGGCATCGATGTGTTCAAATAGTAGGAGTAGTGTCACGTATACATAGTACATACACATGCCGACACGTCTTTGGCTGCTGCAGGCGTGGCACTGAATAGGTAGGCATGAGAAAGTTCTCATCCTCCTTTGCACTTCAGCCTCTAGAATTTGGATGCACTGAATATTCCGTTGGAGTGATTGATTGGACGTGTGTGCGGGCGGAGCTACTACGGTAGTGACTGGTGTGTGTGCTGCCATTGCCATTGCCATGCCGTATCTTGTCATGTACTCCTACTTACTACTAGTGCAGGTTGAGAGCGCGAGCAGAACGTGTGGCAAGGCAACGTCTCTGCAGGTGCCCGTCCGTCGGCGCAGCAGTCCACGTCGGGTCGATGAGTCCGTCACTGCGATCATTCCGGCGATCGACGTACGAATCGCCATCGCCTTCCCGGACCGGACTGCATGCGCGGGATGCAGCCTGCCCCAGCTCGACCAGAGCAAAGTTGGTTACGTACGGGGCGGGGTGGCAGGCAATGCAAGGAGGATCTCCTCCTCATCTCCAAATTGTGCACGGCAGCTTCGAGTTCGAGAGCTCGTGTGTGGCTACGTGAGTTTGCGGCGGGTGCCGGCGTCTCGCCAAGACTGGAACGGCGGTGCTTACGTTCCATCTAGCTTCCGTGCAGGAGTCGAATGATCAACCTGCCGAGTGTTCGGTGGATCGAGCGGCTGCAAGGAGATGCAGCAAAAGGCGGAGTTCCGTGACTGCACTGTACGTTCATGCCTATGCGTTCTGCATCATTTCCTCGGGGTTTTATTTATGTCATCCTCGTGCTACTCCTATACGTTCTTCTCGCGTGTACGGCAGCAGTTTAGCACTGCACTGCTCATACCATAAGGTTGTACGTATGGCGGAATGAGGATGATAGATGGGTGACCGTGATCCGTCACAATCCACCATGGTTCTGTAGTTTTCTTTTCGAAGGGGGCACGGTTGTATCATGATCCCGGTTTCTGCGTCTGGATTTTCATTCTTCTTTTTTTAGGGGTAGGCTTTTCATTGTTCTGTCTTGAACATTTCTCATGTGTGGCTTGCTGGGATTCCATCCTAATCTTTATCTTCTTTTTTCAGGTAAGGCTTTCTTGAGTGCGAATTTCTGGAGGCCGAGCTACACGTAGCCCTTTATTTTGAAAAAATCATAAAACATATTTAAAAGTTTTGAAAAAAATCGAAAAAAATCTATGAAAACTTATATGTATTCCGTATGAACATGTCAAATTTGGCTTGAAAATATTGTAATATGAAGTCTGCATAAAAAAATTCAGCCCAAAACCAACAATAAAAAGGCTCATTTAAAATCGAATATTTGTCTTTTTTCATACGCCACATGTGAAAGTATAATGGTATGAAAATTTGCACATATGTCATATACATGTGTATATATATTCATAAAAAAATTCAATAATTTTTGAATAATATAAAATACATTTTATGACTTGTTGAAACTAAAGGGCTACGTGTAGCTCGGTCTACGTTAGCATTATCCGTTTCTTTCTTTCCTTCTAGTAAGTACTCCTATGTTGTAAGTTGTCTCGAGAACAAGGGCCGAGAACGCAATGGAGTCGATGCAAGGGAAGCCAGGTAGATGTGCAACTTGGAAGAATACCGCGTACCATCCGTTTTTGCCGTGCCACCGCTGCACCGATCGCACAAAAACACATTTTATAAGTATTCAAAAATTTCTCAAAACACTTTAGCATGCACAAAAAACATACGTCTAGCAAGTTGCAAAATTTTAAATTCAAATTAAACTTGAACTCTAGGAATAAAATGTCAAATCTTGTTATGAATAGTACTCTTTTTATATTGGGCCATAAATTTGACCCATTAGCACAATCAATGATATAATTTTTATTTTTATTTCTTAAACTGTGATTGAAATTTATTTTTATTTTTTTGTGATATGGTTGGTACACATTTTATGTATATGATAAATTATCTTTAGGTTTTTTAAACACTTATATATTGGCTTTTGAGCACTTGATGCATCAATAACACCACAAGCTTGGGTGCACCAGATACATTCCCATGCAGCTTACATCAATGTTATACAAGAAGAATGATGTCCTCACCGTAAGAAGATCCTAAATGAGGCCGAACGTGGGACGAGCTATGGCTCCCGAGCCCATGCTTTCTCTCTCTCTCTCTCTCTCTCTCTCTCTCTCTCTTTTCCTTTTTAATTTATTTATATATCTAAAAATGGGAACATATTTTGCTTAACTTTTCAAAAATATGCAATGTACATTCTAAAAAAATTCATGCAGTGTAAAAATATATTCGTACAACTTAAAGCCAACCATTTCAAAATATTGATGACATTTGGAAAAATACACATTTCAAAAAAAAGTTTAATGTTTTTTTTAAATGGAATCATATTTTTCTTAACTTTTCAAAAAGATTCATTGTACATTCTAAAAAAAAATCACGCAATGTAAAAAAATATTTGCACAACTTAAAGCAAATGTGAAATATTGATGACATTTAAAAAATTGTTTACACATTTAAAAAAATGTTTCATTGGAAAATATTAATGACATTTAGAAAATTGTGTACACACTTCAAAAAAATGTTTCATGATTTTTTTAAATGGAATCATATTTTGCTTAACTTTTAAAAAAGATTCTTTGTACATTGTAAAAAAAATCGTGCAGTGTAAAAAATATCCACACAACTTAAAGCAAATGTTGATACCATTGGAAAATATTGATGACGTTTAAAAAATTGTTTAAACAGTTTAAATAAATGCTTCATGAATTTTTCATAAAACATATGCAATGTAAAAAAGCATGTTATTCAAAAATGTTTGGTAGCATTCTACCAAATGTAGACGATATTTTAAAGAAATTGTCATGTGTTTCAAGAAATGTCTGTGACATTTAAAAAAATACAACTTAAATAAAATTCTTGTAGTTTACAATAATCATGCCATTAAAATAATCTTAATCATTAATTTTTAAAATAGTTAATACAAATCCAAAGAAATGTTAAAACATGTATTCTACAAAATGTACATTATAAATTAATAAATGTTCAACATGTATAGGAAAACTAGGCGCGTATAAAAATATATGCATATGTTGAAAGTTGTAATGATCTATGGAGAAAAAGGAAACAAGAAAAAAAAGAAAAAGAAAAATAAGAAAAATGAAAAATGAAGATACGTAGAAAAAATGAAGAAAAACTAAGAATAACTAAATCGAAAACAAACAAACATGTGGCTGGACGGACAAACCAAAGAGTACGGATTGCACATTAAGCGAGAAATAGCTTCCGCTCTTACTTCATGCCTAAATAAACATTTCCTAATTATTATTATACTAACGCTTGTCTGGTGTAGACAAAAGGTAGGCTGAAAAATGAAAGATAAGTTTTAAGGGGGGTGGGGGCACGGTTCTATCATGATCCCGGTTTCTGCATCTGGATTTTGATTCTTCTTTTTGAGGTGGTAGGCTTTTCATTGTTCTGTCTTGAACATTTCTCATGTGTGGCTTGTTGGCCTTCCATTCTAATCTTTATCTTCTTTTTTTCAGGTAAGGCTTCCATTCTTTCCTTCTAGTAAGTACTCCTATGTTGTTGTAAGTTGTCTCGAGAACAAGGGCCGAGCCCGCCACGAAGTCCATGGAAGGGAAGCCTGGTAAATGTGCAACTTGGGAGAATACCGCGTACGTCCGTTTTTGCCTTGCTGCCGCTGCATCGATCGCACAAAAACACATTTTATAAGTATTCAAAAAGTTCTCAAAACACTTTAGCATGCACAAAAAACATACGTCTAGCAAGTTACAAGAATTCAAATTCAAATTAAACTTACAACTCTAGGAATAAAATGTCAAATCTTGTTATTATGACGCCTTCAAAATCAATCAGTGTACAGTAATCATACACACAGGGTACACGGCTGAGATTAGGATGTCACGGTGAGAATATCACAGCACAACACTAAACACAAAAGGATAAATCAATATGTTACAATACCAGGGATCACGAGGATCCGAATACATAAGTCATACAAGCCATAATATCTGAGTACAGACATAGTTAGTCAAGTTTTGCCTTAAGAAGACTAGCACAAATGACATCAGAGATACAGATCGAAAAGGCGAGGCCTTCTGCCTGGGATCCACCGAACTACTCATGGTCGACGGGGAACTCGACGTCGTAGTAGTCGCCTCCGGGGTACTCCTGCTCCTGGGCTCCAACGTCGACTGCAGTGGCCGATCAGGCAAAACGAAAAGTAGAAATAAAGCAAATGTGAGTATCTAGCATACCCGCGAGTCTTACGTCCGCTACTAAGAAATAATGCATTGTATCAAAAGGAAAGGGGAGGCTATATATGGTGGACTGCAAGATAGAAATCAGAATAAGGGTAAGAAGCCAGGCCTAACGAAGACTAGCATCTTCCGACGAGTCTTGCAGCATGAGGAGAGAATAGCCATCAGTTCAATATAAAGCATAAAATAACAATGTAGCAGTAGTTGCTGCATCATTGTATAATAGTAAGTTGTAATAATTAACAATGCCTCCGAGGTCCCCTCCTCGACATCCCAGTGATGGCGCGAGAGTTGACGGGTGCAGTCTTCCCGCCCTTCGTTGGCGAGCCCCAAGTGGAAGGCGTGATGTAGCACAGCAGAAAATTTCCCTCAGTAAAGATAACAAGGTTTGTCTCCAGTAGGACTCCAGAGATGATAAGTAGGTGTCAGCGGCGCAACTGACGTGGACCTACACACAGACACAAATAACTTTGTTCCCAACGAAGTTCAGAGAGGTTGTCAATCTCTCCGGTCTTGTTGTTCACAAAGGATCAAACAAAAGGGATAATGATAGCAACTGAAAGTAAAAGAAGAAAAGTAAATGGGTGTGGAAATAGTAATGAGGATATGAACCGGGATATGTGATGTTCACTAGTGATGTCTCTCCCAAAAGACGATAAAACTGCTATGCGAGATAAACAAATTACAGAAGGGCAATTGACAGGATTATGAACGCACCACAATGCTAACTATGCTACAAAAGAAAGGAAGAGGCTCAAAAGCACGGGCAGTACGCCAAAATAAGTAGACCGAAATCCAACTGCATCTACTACTAATCATCCACCTTGAGATATCTATCCAGAACATCTCGCTGGTATTAAGTTGCGAGCCCCACCCAAAGTGTAAACCCAAAGCAACAGACAACTGCATTAAAAAGCACTTTGCGTAAAGTAAACAATCCTTGCAACCGCGGTTACAAGCACCGTTGTTTTCCCCCTTGTGGCAACATCACATCCCCTAGACTCATGTTTCTGTCACTCAAGCGTGTCATCGGGGGGCATGAACCCACAATCGAGCATAACGTTCCCTCTTGGGGTTGCTACCTACTACTTGGCCAAAGCAATAAACAACAACGGAGAACATGCAAGAATTACTTAGGAACAAAAATATAAGAGATAAAAACCAAATATATTACTCAATCACAATCTTAACATAATCTCACAATCCATCAGATCCCATCAAACTCAGCATAGCAACAACAGAAAGATTACAAAAGTGCCTCGATCATGTAGGGCAGCTCACGAGGTCTAAACCATGAAGAACAAAGAGGGGAGGAGAACATCACATAGCTACTGATCACGGACCCATGGTCTAAGGAAAACTACTCACGAGACATCCGGGGAGCATCCATGGTGGAGAGGAGACTCCCGGAGGTCGGCCCTCCCTCCGGCAGGGTGCCGGGAAGAGGTCTTCTGGTGCTCCCGATCTCGGAAGCGTGGCGGCGGCGGAACATAGGAGAGATCGCGAAAAAGGGTTCTCTTTCCGGAAGTTTCCCGTGACGGAGAATATATAGGCGAAGGGGGGCAGCCAGAGGTGGACCAGGGGCCCCAGGCGCCCCCCTGGCGCGGCCAGGGGTGGGGCCGCGCCGGGTGGCCGCCTGGGCCACCCCTGGCTCCCCTCTGGCCCCACTCGGGCTCTTCGCGAAGCTTCCTGTGCGCTGATTTTTCCTATATTTTTCCCGGAATTTTTCTGGCACTTTTTATATGGGGGAAAACTGAAATAGAAAAACAGCAGAAAACAGGAACTGGCACTGTGGTGCACTGAGTTAATAGGTTAGTCCAAATATGATCAAAAGTGTATGAAAGTGTATCTAGATCATAGCAATATCACACAAAACATGCATGGAGCAAGAAGAAATTATAGATACGTTTTGGACGTATCAACATCCCCAAGCTTAATTCCTGCTCGTCCTCGAGTAGGTAAATGATAACGGCATAATTTCTGTGGTGACATGCTAGCAACCATCTAAGAACTTTGAAAAGTAAAGCAATCAAGGTTAGAAACTCAATTCAAGTCATAACAAGCAAGAGTCTATATTAGCATTGAAACAAGTAACAAAAGAACATTAGGTGCAAGAGCTCTCGCTGTCCGTGACTCGAATGTCTTCAAATGGTGTTTGCATGCAAGAAGGGGGATAGGGAATACGAGAAAAAAAATTATTTGTTGAGAACTCAATCTACTAAAGTTTCACACTTGGTCTTTTTCTGGAATATTATCTTGACTCGTCCCCAGACCACTAGTCTGGTACAAGTCAATTTGATCCACTCCTTTTTCAATATTTTGAGCACTCATGCAATGGATGAGCGTAAGCACGAGAGTTGACACTTAGGATGGCAAAGAGAGAAGTGCGGAGGAGGAAGACAAAAAGGATGAGAAAGGCTCACATCAATGAGGACAATCATAGGCAAGCGATGCCAAATGATAGATATGATGTGAGGAGTAGGGATTGCCATGCAACGGATGCACATACGAGCTAGGAAGCTCTCCAATGGAACTAGTGGGGGTGCATCTAACTTGCTCGCTCATGAAGACCTAGAGCTCGTTTGAGGAGGCTCATCCTTGGAATATGCAAGCCAGGTTCTATAGTGTGAAGGTCCCCACATAGCTATATGCATAATGATCATCTCTATGGAGTACAAGGATATAAAGGGAGTACTAGTGTGGATCTCTCAAAAGGATAGTAGTGTTGCCCCTTTCTCTCTTTTTATTTCTTTTTTCTCTTTTTTCTATTTTTTTGTATTTTTTTGTGGCCTCAATGGCTCTTTCTATTTAACTCTCATTTGTCCTCTTTGTGATCTTTTATTGTGTCCACTTTGGGATTTTTTCCTCACTTAAGGGCAACACTCTATTTTACAAGAAGGTAAAGGAGATCTTTCACACTTTACAAGGTACTCAAAATCATAAAGAAGATGTAACTATCATGATGTATGCAATGCATGTCGCTGCCAGTGTAGCAGGAACATGTATGACATGAAGATCAAGTCATGAAGAGGTGGATGTTGCATGGCAATATATCTCGGAAAGGCTATGGAAATGCCTTGATAGGTAGGTATGGTGGCTGTTTTGAGGAAAGATATAAGGAGGTTTATGATGACAGAGCGTATCATGCCAAGGGTTTGGATGTACCGGCGAAGGTGGACACCAACTCTCGGAGTGAGAAGAAGGCAATGCACGGCACGGGAGAGGCTAGCAAAATATGGGAAGGTGAATGTGTCAACTTTCAATACTTACATTAGTCCGAAGAACTCATGCACTTATTATCGGTAACTCTCAATCTAAAAAGGAGGTTCACAAAGAGACAAGTACCCCGAGGAGGAGTGTATGGGGGTTTGGTTATCCTTGCGCATCCTCGACTCATGGTACGTGAGCGTTCTCTAATATTTGATCCCTCCAAAGATTAGTGATCCATCTAGTAGCTAGAGTTCTCAACTAGTTTTGTAGGTTTTGAAAATACACACGTATTTCCCAAAATACGACACCTATCACTAATAGGCTAGAGCTCTTGACACCAAAAGTTCAAACATTACTCACAACAATACCTCAAAACTATTTCAAGTTACTACTAGAATTAAATAGCAACCTCAATTACCTACTTTCAAGACAAGACACAACTCAGTGCAACAACCAACTCTCTTTAACAAGATAAACATGAAAACTAAAAAGAGTTCCAGCAACAAACTAAACAAAAGCCAAGGCTCTTGCTAAAGACAAACTAAGACTAAAACTAAACATGGCAGTAGCTACGAAAAGATAAAGAACACACAACAACAAAAAGATAGGCAGGAAAAATCCTATGATATGTCCTAGATTTTGAAAGTGGAGCGTGTTTCTCTCCCACACAAAGGAAGACGGGGTCTAACTTGTTATGAACAGCAAGAAAAGCTAAAGAAAACTAAAAATAAAACCTAAGAGCGAGACGCTCCAAGCATAGCACATAACGCATGAAGTGATAAAAATATACTGAGACGAAGGACGAACTGATGATTGTTGATGAAGAAGGGGATGCACGGGGGCATCCCCAAGCTTAGACGCTTGAGTCTCCTTGAATATTTATTGGGGATGCATGGGGGCATCCCCAAGCTTGAGCGCTTGACACTCCTGGATCTTCTTTCATCATCTTTCATCGCACACTTGAAAACTCCATTCATACATAACTCATCATAAGCTGATTAGAGAGGTTAGTACCCTTAATAAAATAATTCTTTCCCACTGGATATAAAGATATTCTTGAAGAGCTACTGTTTCTCAAGAGTGCCAAAAAGTTTTTGAAAAGAAAAAGCAAGCTTAAGGTTTGCAAAAGTTAGGAGAGACAAAACGTGGCAGAATCTGTGAAAAACAGAACAGCAGGTAGTAAAGAATTTTTTAGGGGCACTTCTGCAACTCAAATAAAAAAACTCAGAACATACGGAAGTTTCAAAATTGTATAGAGCACGCTGTCAAAAAAAATCAGATCAAAAAGATGATCTGGTGATTTGATTCGAAATTTTCTGTCAAGGGACAGAATCTGTTTTCTGGACAACACGTCACAACTTTTGCTTCCCTTATCATAAGAGGCTATAACTTGGCACAAAGCTGAAAAATAAAGATACAATGATGTTGCTACAGTATTAAAAAACATCAAGACACAACAAAAAGCAAAAATAAACCTAAATTCGTTGCGGGCTGCCTCCCGAAAGCGCTTTCTTTTATGCCTTTAAGCTAGGCATAATGCAAAAGAAGAATCAAGGGTCTCCAAGATCAGAATCATAAAAACCTTCAAATTGATTTTCAATAAGCTCATTCTTCTTCATCCTAGGAAAGAGGTACTTACCTTTCGCCATACCGCGTAAGCGTATGTGCCCATTACCAATATCAATGAAGCCTTTAATAGCACGGAGGAAGTCTCTTTCGAGCACAATGTTACTTTGGTTTGGCTCCATGATGAAGAAATCCATTGGTGCAGTCCTATGAAGGAATGCAACTTGGACTTCTTTTACCTTTCCTTTAATCTCTGAAATATCTCCATTAGAATGTTCATGATAAGATGATAATTTATCCATATCTAGCTTCAAAGAATCATAAACTATTTTTGGCATAGTAGAAACTGTGGATCCAACATCACAAAGAGCAAGGAAGCCTTGGTTAGAGATGATAATCCTAACAAAGGGCTCCCAATCATCATCTATCTCCAACATTTCTTTCTTGTTGGACTTAAGTTCCTCTACTTTCCTCAAGTCTAGAGCATCCAATCTTTTTTCAATAGTGGCAAGTCTATCTATGATAGTATCAATAGTACGATCATAAACAAAATAACTAGATAGACTACACAAAATATCAAGAGCCCTAACTTCATCACACTCTAGAAAATCTCCTTCAGGTCTAATGTCAAGAGAGTGTTTACACCACTTAAAAAGACCATGGTAAAAATTTCTAAGCACAATTTTTATAGGTATCCAAGGCATAATTCTTTTATGTGCTTCAGAGATTCTGTCCCATGCTTTCTTCATATTTTCTCCATCTTTTTGACGTAAATCGAGAACTTCCGATTCCCGCAAAGCACCTAGCCCTAACATGTTCATCTAAACAAGGAGGACTACTAACAGCAAGATAAACAATTTTTTGTGATTTTTGATATAAGACACAAAGAGAAAAACTGAAAGGTAAACTAACAAGACTAAAAAACAAAGGTAAAGGGTAGTGTGCAACTCCCCTATCATAGCACTCGGAGTCCCCGGCAACGGAGCCAGAAATTTGCTTGATGGCACGAGAGTTGACGGGTGCAGTCTTCTCGCCCTTCGTTGGTGACCCCAAGTGGAAGGCGTGATGTAGCACAGCAGCAAATTTCCCTAAGTAAAGATACCAAGGTTTGTCTCCAGTAGGACTCCAGAGATGATAAGTAGGTGTCAGCGGCGCAACTGACGCGGACCTGCACACAGACACAAATAACTTTGTTCCCAACGAAGTTCAGAGAGGTTGTCAATCTCTCCGATCTTGTTGTTCAACAAGGATCAAACACAAGGGATAATTATAGCAACTGAAAGTAAAAGCAGAAAAGTAAATGAGCGTGGAAACAGTAATGAGGATATGGACCGGGATACGTGATGTTCACTAGTGATGTCTCTCTCCCAAAAGACGATAAAACTGCTATGCGAGGTAAACAAATTACAGAAGGGCAATTGACAGGATTATGAACGCACTGCGATGCTAACTATGCTACAAAAGAAAGGAAGAGGCTCAAAAGCACGGGCAGTACGCCAAAATAAGTAGACCGAAATCCAACTGCATCTACTACTAATCATCCACCTTGAGATATCTATCCAGAACATCTCGCTGGTATTAAGTTGCGAGCCCCACCCAAAGTGTAAACCCAAAGCAACAGACAACTGCATTAAAAAGCACTTTGCGTAAAGTAAACAATCCTTGCAACCGCGGTTACAAGCACCGTTGTTTTCCCCCTTGTGGCAACAGCACATCCCCTAGACTCATGTTTCTGTTACTCAAGCGTGTCATCGGGGGGCATGAACCCACAATCGAGCATAACATTCCCTCTTGGGGTTGCTACCTACTACTTGGCCAAAGCAATAAACAGCAACGGAGAACATGCAAGAATTACTTAGGAACAAAACTATAAGAGATAAAAACCAAATATATTACTCAATCACAATCTGAACATAATCTCATAATCCATCAGATCCCATCAAACTCAGCATAGCAACAACAGAAAGATTACAAAAGTGCCTCGATCATGTAGGGCAGCTCACGAGGTCTAAACCATGAAGAACAAAGAGGGGAGGAGAACATCACATAGCTACTGATCACGGACCCATGGTCCAAGGAAAACTACTCACGAGACATCCGGGGAGCATCCATGGTGGAGAGGAGACTCTCGGAGGTCGGCCCTCCCTCCGGCAGGGTGCCGGGAAGAGGTCTTCTGGTGCTCCCGATCTCGGAAGCGCGGCGGCGGAACATAGGAGAGATCGCGAAAAAGGGTTATCTTTCCGGAAGTTTCCCGTGACGGAGAATATATAGGCAAAGGGGGCAGCCAGAGGTGGACCAGGGGCCCCAGGCGCCCCCCTGGCGCGGCCAGGGGTGGGGCCGCGCCGGGTGGCCGCCTGGGCCACCCCTGTCTCCCCTTTGGCCCCACTCGGGCTCTTCACGAAGCTTCCTGTACGCTGATTTTTCCTATATTTTTCCCGGAATTTTTCTGGCACTTTTTATATGGGGGAAAACTGAAATAGAAAAACCGCAGAAAATAGGAACTGGCACTGTGGTGCACTGAGTTAATAGGTTAGTCCAAATATGATCAAAAGTGTATGAAAGTGTATCTAGATCATAGCAATATCACACAAAACATGCATGGAGCAAGCAGAAATTATAGATACGTTTTGGACGTATCACCCAGCCAGGAAGAAAACTCGGAACCATACAGTTTAATAATAATAGTTTGTAGTGGTAAGATCAGCTTCAGCATAAAGCGTCATGTTACCGTGGACATGGCTATTCGAATAGATTAAACTCCCTGCAGGGGTGCACTACTGTTCAGCCTGCACGCTCGGATCTCCAGGGTGGCGGGAACCTTGTTAGGGAACGCTCCACCAAAGTTATCCGACACGGCGCAGCCCATCCTAGGCTCAGCAGAGAGGCCATCCGCCGGACTAAATCCTATGCGCCAAGGGGTCTAGGACCCTCACCCTTGCACGCTCCTACATGGTGCGAGGCTGGCCGGGAAGCAAAAGCAAACACCACTCGCGAGTAAAGAAGACACACAACTTCCCTGCAATCAGACCGCGATACTGCTGACGCCTGAAGAGCCTTCGAATGAACTACGACGCAAGGGAGCCCATAACTCCTTATCCCACGTGAAGGTAGTGCGTACAGACCAACGGGCCTCTCAAGTCATTCACCGAACCATTTAGCATTTTATTAACTTGCGGGACAACCGTTATCGTTGCCTCGACTTAACTGACCCGCGGAAAACGACAGCAGTCAGGACCACCAGTACATCGGTGCCTTCCCTGTCGTCCCACCAAGTCTCTGCGGTTACCAACAAGGTGAACCATCTCCTTACCTTGTCTCGCGTGTGCTCCTGGAGGAGCTCGACTTTCGTGGTTTGGTAACTCTCGCGGCCAACGATCAGGGAACAAGCGCACCGGTACACTGGTCATACCCTCCCTGTCGTCCCGTCGCAATACCACTCGCGGGCACCGTTGGGTCGCCTGACTTCTTACCTGAAGGAAAACCGTTGCTCAAGTACCTAGAGCGGCTATACAGAGTCAGCAACGAGTGGAGTACAAGGATCACTCCTCGATAGCTCACACTTGATGGTGGCTCGGCAGAGCCGAGCTAGGGGGCCTGAGGCGGTGTCTGCATTGTACCGTACCTGTGCAGTTATAATATTTGTATCCGTGTTCACTCCCCTGAGTGATCACGACCCTCTATCTAATCCTAGCTAACAATGCGCAGGGCTCACTGCTGAATATAATATATATAATAGGCAGCATAGGATAAAGGAAGGTAAATCAAGGGGCGACAAAAACAAGCTATGCAATTGAATAGGATTGTAACGTAGCAGCAGCAGTAACAATGCCTAGTGCAAGAAAGTACGGAAAGGTAGGAGATATCTGGGGAAGAGAATGGCTCTGCTTGCCTGGAAGCTCGACGATAGAAGTAGGGTCGTCGACGAAGTAGTCGTACCCAGCAGCGGTGTAGTCGACAGCAGCAGCGGGGTCTAACGGAGAAAAGGGGGGAGAAACAATAAATACACAACAATAATAGCAATACAAATACAAGACATGGCAAACGCAGTGTTGGCGGTGTTCTAACGCAGTACGATGCATTATGCTCGGAGCGGGAATTCATCCGGGGATGAACTGCTAGCTCCGGGTAGTTATCGGACAGGGTGTCCGGATGGGGAAGGTACCATGCCGGAGGTGTCGTGGACATCCGACAAACGTATGAGTGGTGTATCCGAGTTATTTGATCTATTCTGAACAAATTTCGTGTTCAGAATAAATTCATTCGGATAGTTCATCGGTATCGGGCAATCATCGGACAGACGCTGCCGGAGGGGGACGGGTTCGATGTTCGTTGGGTTAGAGGGGTGTGGTAGACATACGGATAGCGTAACTGTATTCATTGTATTTTTTTTGATCAATTTTCATGTATAAAGTTTTAATTCAATTTAAATCATTTATAAAACATTTCCTATTTTCTTTTATTAATTTAATAAATATAATTAATAATCTTTTTTAATACTGACCAGTGGGTCCCACTGGTCAGTGACACAGTTCATAATTTAATTTAATTTATATATTTAAACAGGGGGGTCCCACATGTCATAGATACATGTTTTAATTATTTGTTAATTAGTCCAGTGGGGCCCAAGTGTCAGCCTAACATATTTAATTAAATAGTTCCATTAAACTTAACAATTAATTAAGGGGGGCCGGCCCCACATGTAATAGACTAGGGGGGGTTATTTTCTATTTCTATTTTAAACAGGGATTAGAGGGGGTGGGGCCCACAAGTCAGTGGCTGTTTAGCCACTAATGACTTTTCTGACAGGACGGGCCCATAAGGCAGCCACACAGGGGGGTCGCCAGAAGCTCGCCGGTGGCGGCACGCTGACGAGTTCGACTGCGACGTCGACTGGGCTCACGGGAGCACGCGCGCTAGGGCGCGTTCGAACGGCCGCAGCCGGGCGCGTCGACTGGGGTGGTTGGGGGAGGCCGGGGCGGACCGTGCTCGCTGGAATCACGCCCGCGGCGGCGGCCGGAGCACTGGTCCCATGGCGACGGCCGGTACAACCACGGGGAGGGAAGAAGGAGCACATGGGAAGGAAGCGGAGCTCACATAGAGCGCGATCGTGGTGGCAGCGTGCGCGAGGAGGCCACGACAGAGACGAATTTCGGTCGCGAAGTTCGCCGGAGTCGGAAGGGGGAAGTGGACGTGTGCTCAACCTCGTGCTCCCCGACTCGATTTCTCGCAAAAGGTGGTGAGGACGTCCACGACGAAGAGGCTGGACAGGCTTGCCGGAGCTGGGAGACGTGGTGGCCGCGCCAGCGTCGTCGACACGTCCACGGCCGCGCGTGGCGAGCTCGCTTTGCTCGGGTGCGGCGAGGGAGAGGAGTGGGAGATGGTGCGGGGGAACTGAGGGGCGTCTAGGGTTAGGGTTGAGTGGGGGGCGACCTTATCCCGCCGGTGAGCCGCGGGATGGCCTCCACGGCGGCTCGGCCGACCATGGAGCCGGTGGATGCTCTCCACGCAGAGAGAGGATGAAGACAAGAAGGTAGGGGGCTGGGCTGGACCACCGTGGGGGGAAGGGAAGGGGCTGGCCTGGTGGGCTTTGCCCCCAGGCGGTAGTTAGATTTTTTTTAATTCTTTTGTATTTCCTTTTCTTTTCTGTTCTGTTTTATTTTGTTTGGCTACTTTTATAATTTTGTTCAACATGAAACCTACATGTATATTAGTGTTGTACCAAAGACCAGTGCCACAAAAAGTTTTGTGCCCAAATAAATTCATTTGCATTTTTGTATTATTCAAAAGGGTATTAAATGCCACTGTTTTGCTACTGTTTGAATTGTTGGATTTATTTCATAACTTAATAAATTCCCAAAACCATAGGGATATGGTCCACTGAATATTTGTGATTTTACAAAAGTGGTTGCACAATTTTTGGGCAAAGTTTATTTGTCACTTTATTTTTATATTCAATTCAAAGGGTTTTGGGGTTTGGCTTGTATCCAAGTGATCAAGGTGTATTGGGCATTGGGTTTTGATCACCACACAACATGGTGGGGAATATGATCAAGGTAAGGTTTGATCAAGGCAAGAAAGGTAACAGTGATCATCAATAGTGATTAGCAACAGTAATTTGCAACAGAAATTTTTATTAACAAGGTGATTACTGTTCCCCAACACTGAGGGTGTTACAAATCTCCCCCACTACAGGAATTCTCGTCCCGAGAATCAAGTGGTAGCGGGGAAAAGATCGGGGTATTCATCACGAAGACGATCTTCGCGTTCCCAAGTGGCTTCATCTTTAGAATGATTCGACCACTGGACTTTGAGGAACTTGACGGTCTTGTTGCGGGTTCAACGTTCAGACTGATCAAGAATGCGGGTCGGATGTTCTTGATAAGTCAAGTCCTGCTGCAGCTCAATCATATTGAAACACCCTCAGTTTCTGTAACAGTAATCATCATCACTGTTGATCATCACTGTTGGATTATCACTGATTGATCTCCCTTGTCCTTGATAAAACTTTGTGATGCTAATGATCAAACCTTGCTGTGGTTGATCAACACCCCATGCACCATGTACTTGAGCCCTTGGGATCAAAACCCCAAAGCCAAATGCACCTTGCTCATCTAACAAACCAAACCCTAGTTGAAACTTCTTTGAATGAAAAATAAAACAAAAGTGCTCAAATAAAGTTGTTCCAAAAATCATGAAACTATTTTTGTAAATATCCTAAAATCATTATAATCATGTTGGACCAACTTTGGTAATTTTTGGAGTTATGGAAAATTCCAAACAATTCAAACAGTAGGTTAAAACCCTTGCTTTGGGCATTTAATAATTAAAAGAAATATTTAATGATTTTATTTTGCTGCAAAATCTTTTGTGGCACCTCAGTAATATGTAACCCTAATTTAAAAACACCAATAACCTTTTACAAAAATGCTAGGGTTAATAAATCAATTACAGAAAAGAAATAGAATAAACAGCAAAACAAAACAAAGCAAAAAAAACACTATAACCCTCCCGGGGCAGGGCCCACCCAGGCCCATCTCTCCTTCCCCACCTACTCCCGTCCCCTCCCCACCTGCTCCCCGCCGTGGCGCCATGGCCATGGCAGAGGGCAAGCCATGCCGGCCCCCCTCCACCTGCCCCCTACCGGCTTCCCCCCTCTCCCCTCTGGATAAGGACCCCGGCCCGCCAGAACCCTGACCTCCCCTCTCCATTCTCACCCCCTCCTCCACTCTCCTTTTCCCTCGGTCCGAGCTCACCC
Organism: Bromus sterilis; assembly: GCA_950022295.1. NCBI lineage: Eukaryota > Viridiplantae > Streptophyta > Magnoliopsida > Poales > Poaceae > Bromus > Bromus sterilis. Next base: position 411,400,892 of record OX465596.1, on the reverse strand, counting down.
GTGCTCTACCGTGGGCGCCGCCGGCGAGTACCCGCGGCCAACGGCGACGCCTGCCCCCACAGGGTTGTCCACGACCTTCCCCTCGCTCGACTACTTCCTCCAGCGTTTGCAATCGAGGCCAGGATCGGCTGCAGTTCGCGAATCGGGAGCTTTCGTCAACCTCGGGCCGCTCCGCCATTGGTGAGGTGGAGCTCCACCCCGACCTCCCCCGGCCCCTTCAACCGCTTCTCTTCCCTCGCGGTGAGCACCCGGAGCTCCGTGGCCCCTTCCCTCTCCTCCCCATGCCCCGTAGTGCCGCCGCCGTGACCACAGGCTTCGGCTGCCGCGGCCATGGACAAAGCCGACGCCATGGTTCCTCGCAGCCCGCGGTTCTAACTCCGGTAGATGTGCCTCGGCTCACTCGTTCGATTCCGCCCAACGCCGCCTCCTTTGGACGCCGGGGCTGACCGGCAGCCTCGCCGCCGTGCCACGACCACCGCCAGCGTTCCTTGGCTGTGGCCTCGTGCCACTGTCCAATGGGCCCGGCTGGATTAGACCCTCCCCCTAATCCCCTGTTAGTCTAACCCCCTGTTAATAATGAACTAAAAGAAAAACCCCCCACCCCACTGACATGTGGGCCACAGCCTTTTAACTACTGAAAAATAAATCTGTTAATTAACCTACTGACAATGACATGTGGGCCCTGCCCTTTTTTATGAATTTATTAAAATGACTAATTATAATATGTGTGACTTACATGTGGGACCAGAGGCATTTTCTGATTTAATTAAATGTTTTATAAATAACAGAGGCTGACATGTGGGTCCCACATGTCAGCACTGTTTTGGATAATGTTTTGGATAATGTTCTGGATAATGTTGAATAAATAATAAAAGAAATTCAGAAAATCATTTAAATTGATTTAAACTTTGAAATTCAATAACTTTTAAACCGTAACTCGGATTCAAAAACTTTATACATGAAAATTGATTAGAAAAATATAACGAATACGAATACGCTATCTGTATGCCTATCACACCCCTCTAACACAACGAACATCGAACCGTTCCCCCTCCGGACCGGCAGTCCGATAAATTGTCCGGTACTGTTGGAGTGCCCGGATGAATTTATTCCGAACACGAATGTTTCTCAGAATAGATCAACTAGCACGGATACACCCCTCTTATGGTTGTCCGGTACCCACGACACCTCCGTCTTGATCCTTCCCCCTCCGGACACCCTGTCCGGTAATCATCCGGAACCGGTAGTTCATTCCCAGATGAATTTCCGTTCCGAGCAATGTGCATTACACTGCGTTAGAATACCGTTAACATTTCATCTGTCATGTCATGCATCTATTTGTATATGCTTGATGTGTATTTACTGTTTCTTCCCCCCTTAATCTCTGGTAGACCCCGCTGCTGCCGACGACTACACCGCTGTTGAGTACGACTACGTCGTCGACGACCCTACTACTACCGTCGAGCTTCCAGGCAAGCAGAGCCATTCTCTTCCCCAGATATCGCCTACCTTTCCGTACTTTCTTGCACTAGGCATTGTTACTGCTGCTGCTACGTTACATCCTATTCAATTGCATAGCCTGTTTTTGTCGCCCTTGATGTACCTCCTTTATCCTATGCTGCCTATTATTATTATGCATTATTCAGCAGTGAGCCCTGCGCATTGTTAGCTAGGACTAAATAGCGGGCCGTGGTCACTTAGGGGAGTGAACGAGGATACGATAATTATAAACTGCACAGGTACGGTACATGCAGACACCGTCTAAGGCCCCTATCTGGGTTATGCCTAGTCACCTCAAGTGTGAGCTATCAAGGAGTAATCCTTGTACTCCACTCAAGGCTGACTTTGTCTTGCCGCCATAGGGTCCTGATCGGCGATTGTCCTTCAGGTAAGAAGTCGGGCGACCCAACGGTGCCTGCGAGAGGTATTGTGACGGGACGACAGGGAGGGTACGACCAGTGTACCGGTGTGCTTGGCCCCTGGTCGTTGGCCGCGAGAGTTACCAAACCACGAAAGTCGAGCTCCTCCAAGAGCACACGCGAGACAAGGTAAGGAGACGGTTCACCTTGTTGGTAACCGCAGTGACTTGGTGGGACGACGGGGCAGGCACCGATGTACTGGTGGTCATGGCTGCTGTCGTTGTCCGCGGGTCAGTTAAGTCGAGGCAACGATAACGGTTGTCACGCAGGTTAATTAAAATGCTAAATGGTTCAGTGAATGTCTTGAGTTGGCTATATGGCATGTACGCACTACCTACCCGTGGGAATTACGAGTTATGGGCTCCTCCGCTTCTTAGTGTCGTCCGAGGACTCTTCAGACGTCAGCAGTACTGCGGCCTGCGCCAGGAAGTGGTGTTGTCTTATTTACCGCGGCAGTGTGATTTGTATTGGCTTTGATTTAACTTCACCGGCCAGCCTCGCACCGTGCAGGAGTACGTCGGGGTTAGGGTCCAAAGCCCCGCGTACATAGGATATAGTCCGGCGGATGACCTCTCTGTTGAGTTTGAAAGATGGGCTATGAAGTGTCGGATAGCCTCGGTGGAGCGTTCCCTAACAAGGTTCCCGCCACCCTGGAGATCCGTGCGTGTAGCGTAACACAAGTGCACCCCTGCAGGGAAGATTAATCTATTCGAATAGCTGTGTCCACGGTAACAGGACGCTTTATGCTGAAGCTGGATCTTACCACTAGAAACTATTATTATTAAACTGTATGGTTCCGGGTTTTCTTCCTCGCGGGGATGTCGAGGAGGTGAACTCGGAGGCATTGTTAATTATTACAACTTATTATTATACAATGCTGCAGCAACTTCTGCTGCATTGTTACTTTATGCTTTATATAAATTGTTGGCTGATTCTTACCTCATGCTGCAAGACATCGTCGGAAGATGCTAGTCTTCGTTAGGCCTAGCTTCTTACCCTTGCTCTGGATTTCTGTCTTTCAGTCCACTATATACAGCCTCTTCTTTCCGTTGAAACAATGCATAATGCTTAGTAGCAGACGTAAGACTCGTGGGTATACTAGATACTCACCTGCTTTATTTCCTTTACTGTTTTGCCTGATCGGCCGCTGTAGCCGACGTTGGAGCTCAGGAGCAGGAGTACCCCGAAGGCGCCTACTACGACGTCGAGTTCCCCGTTGACCAGGAGTAGTTCCGTGGATCCCAGGCAGGAGGCCTCGCCTTTTCGATCTGTATCTCTGATGTGATTTGTGCTAGCCTTCTTAAGGCAAAACTTGACTAACTATGTCTGTACTCAGTTATTATGGCTTGTATGACTTATGTATTCGGGTCCGCGTGACCCCTCTATTGTAACATATTTGTTTATCCTTTTGTGTTTAGTGTTGTGCTGTGATATTATCACCGTGGCACCCTAATCTCAGTCGTGTACCTTGTGTGTATGATTACTGTACACGGTCTGATTTTGGGGGCGTCACAAGTTGGTATCAGAGCCGACTGCCTGTAGGAAGCCACCCCACCACTACCTGGTCGAAGTTGAGTCTAGACTTTGAAAAACTATTTTGCTAACTTAATATTTGGCTTACGGGCCCACATCGATGTCACTACGTGTGATATCTATGGTATTAGGATCCTTTTCTCCTTACCTATGCTCTGGGAATCTGCTCTCTTATCCTTGCTGGTAAGTTTTACAAAATCTGACATTAGGATCACGTTCTCTTGATTCCACCCGGCGTTTTTGGTGCTTCCCCCATTGATTGAGTCGTGTCGCAGGAGTCGTACCCCAGATCCCGGACCGCGGATCCCATTCTCATTCTGGGCAGGCCGCGCGTTCTCGGGCATCAACTCTTGTGGCCAACAGTTTTCTTGCGGCGGGATTGACATAGTGGAATCTATGTCGCGTCGTGTAATCCTTACCGCGGTCTTCGCGCCGCCTAGTGAGTCCTTTTTCCTAAATTTCTACGACGTTACGCTGCCCGATTTTCGATTGACTCTGTGTGTGAATGTGTAAGTCTTATATGACTACTCCTATATATATCTGCGCCTCCTTTTCGTTGTCGTTTTACTTCAGGCTTGATTCCGGTATCTCGTTAAATTTTCATCGCTGAAATACCCCTGTTAAATTCTAGCAGGATGGCTGGTCGTGGTGGTCGTGGTCGTGGTCGTGCTGCCAACGACCCACCTCCGCCGCCGGATTACATGGCCGCGATGATGCAGCAGTTCGAGATGAACCGTCAGTTCATGCAGAATATCATGGCTCAGTTCCCCCAGCCGAATCAGAATGGGCACCACCATCAGCATGCCACCGTGACCCTGCACGACTTCACCCGCCTCAACCCCACTATGTTCCGCAACACTGTTCAGCCGTTGGATGCTGATGATTGGCTTCGCGACATCACTCACGAGCTGGAGTCTGCTAATGTCGATCCAGCCGACTATGTGAACTTTGCGTCTTACCATCTGAAAGGCGCCGCTGCTCAGTGGTGGAGAACCCACAAGCGTTCCCTGCCAGTTGAAGAAGTCATCACTTGGGATGAATTTCAGTCTGCCTTCCGCGCCCGCTACATTCCTCAGGGGATCATGGATCGTAAGGCGGAAGAATTCCGTAACCTCACTCAGGGCGACATGACCGTTGAATCCTATCAGCGCGAGTTCCTCAACCTCTCTCGCTATGCGGAAGGAGAGATCACCACTGATGCTCGCAGGCAGCAGAAGTTCCGTCGTGGCCTCAACCCAGAACTCAGGCTCGCTCTTGCCGTTCATGATTTCTCCAACTTCGCCACCATGGTGAACAAGGCTATCACCGTCGAGACTGCCCAGATGGAGCACAAGAACTCTCTGAAGCGTTATCGTGACGTTGGCTCATCTTCGGGCGCAACGCAGAAGCGTCGTATCTGGCTCCCTACCAGTGTGACTCATTCAGCTGTCCCTGCTGCAAGGCCGTCTTATGTTGCACCCCGTCTGCCTCCGCCACCGCAGTTGCCAAGAGCTCTGCCTGCACCACCCAATGCTACCCCCCTCCGTCCTCAGGATGGATTATGCTTCACGTGCCGCCAACCTGGGAATTTTTCCAGAGAGTGCCCCCAGAAACAGAAGCAACTGGTAGTTCACCCCGCTGGCCGCGGAAATGGTCGTGGCACCAACAGGACCCCCAACTATAATACTGGGTCTGCTGCTTATGCTCGTGGACATGCTAACAACGTCAATGTTGAAGAAGCTCAGCAACAACCCGCTACCGTGATGGGTACCCTTCTCGTTAATTCCGTACCTGCTACTGTTTTATTTGATACAGAAGCATCGCATTCATTCATGTCGGAAGCATTTGCATTTTCGCATAACTTCAAGTACGAAACGATGAAGCCACCGATGGTTGTTCGCACCCCGATTGGCCAATGCCGAACCACCATGCTGGTGCCAAACACCACCATTGAAATCGAAGGAGTTGAATTCTTTGCTTCGCCCATCCTCCTGAAGTCTTCCACCATAGACCTCATTCTGGGAATGGATTGGTTGAAATTTCACGATGCCGCACTGTATTGTGGCACCAAGTCTGTCCAGCTTTTTCACCCCTCCGGTGGGATTGTTAACCACACCGCCCGAGTTACCCGTAATTCTGAAACACAGATCTTTATGATGAATGCTTTGAATATCTCACCTTTGAAAGGCATCAAGAACGTTCCGGTCGTTCGCGATTTTCCCGACGTCTTCCCCGAAGAACTGCCGGGAATACCCCCGACCAGAGAAGTTGAATTCGTCATCGACTTGAAGCCAGGCACTGTTCCTATTGCCAAGCGCCCTTACAAAATGTCGCCCCATGAACTCCTTGAACTTAAGGAGGAGATCGACAAGGCACTTCAGAAAGGATTCATTCGCCCCAGTTCCTCAGCTTGGGGAGCACCTTTGCTCTTTGTCAAGAAGAACGATGGGACAAACCGATTGGTCCAAGATTATCGGCCCATTAACCAAGCCACCATCCAGAACAAATACCCACTTCCCCGGATCAACGATCTGTATGATCAACTTGCCGGATCCAAGGTGTTTTCTAAACTCGACTTGAGGTTGGGTTATCACCAAATCCGAGTCCGTGATGAGGACATTCCGAAGACTGCCTTCATTACTCTCTATGGTTCATACGAGTACACCGTCATGTCCTTTGGCTTAACTAATGCTCCATCCACCTTCTCCAGATTGATGAATTATATTTTCATGGAGTACCTCGACCAGTTCGTCGTGGTTTATCTGGATGATATATTGATATATTCCAAGAATGAAGAAGAACATGCTGAACATCTTCGTCTTATACTAGAGAAGCTTCGAGAACACAAACTCTACGCTAAGTATTCTAAGTGTGAGTTCTGGCTTCCTGAAGTAACCTACCTTGGGCATGTGATTTCCAAGGATGGCATTGCCGTCACCCCAGAACGTATCCAGGCTATTCTGGACTGGACTCCTCCCAAGACCGTCAAGCAAGTCCGCAGTTTCCTCGGGCTCGCTAGCTATTGCCGCCGTTTCATCGAGAATTTCTCCAAGATTGCCAGGCTTCTGACTAATCTGCTTCACAAAGGCGTCAAGTTTGAGTGGACAGATAAATGTCAAGAAAGTTTTCAAGCACTCAAGGACAAGCTAACTTCTCCCCCGGTGCTCGCTCCCCCTGATACTCAGAAGAACTTCATGATATATTGCGACGCGTCTCGTCAAGGATTAGGCTGTGTCCTATTGCAAGAGCGCAAGGTGATTGCTTATGGCTCTCGTCAGTTGCGTGCTCACGAAGACAAATACCCAACACATGATCTCGAATTGGCAGCAGTAATTTATGCATTGAAGCTGTGGCGACATTACCTCGTCGGTAATCGTTGCGAGGTCTACACCGATCACCAAAGTCTGAAGTACCTGTTTACTCAGCCAGACCTGAATCTTCGTCAACAACGATGGCTCGAGACAATATCCGACTTCAACATGGATATTTCGTATACCCCTGGCAAGGCTAATTTGATGGCCGATGCCTTGAGCCGCAAAGCTTACTGTTCTGAACTCGAGGTTCAGGTGCAGCAACCACTTCTGTATGAAGAGTTTCGCAAGTTGAATCTCGAGATTGTTCCTCAAGGTTACGTCAATAACCTGGTTCTCGAGTCAAAACTCGACGCCCTCATCAAGAGTATACAATCTCTGGCCCCTGACATTGTGAAGATAAAGCAGGACATCGCAGAAGGGAAGCCCTCCTCTTTTACCATTGATGCCAATGATGGTGATACTGTGTACTTCAAGGGCCGCTTGGTAGTTCCTGTGAGCCCGGTCCTCATTAACTGTGGTCCGGATATCATGGAAGAAGCCCATAATTCTCCCTTGTCAATCCACCCTGGCAGTACCAAGATGTATAAAGACCTTCGTCAACGGTACTGGTGGCCTTACATGAAGCAAGACATCGCCCGCTATGTTTCTCAATGTGACGTTTGCAGTCGCGTCAAAACCGGACATCAGAAACCTGCTGGTAGGTTGCGACCACTCCCTCCTCCTGATTGGAAGTGGGACAAAGTCGAGATGGACTTCGTCACAGGGTTTCCTAAGTCACAGAAAGGTAACAATGCCATCTTTGTCGTCATCGACCGATTCTCCAAGATTGCTCACTTCCTACCGGTCAAGGAGACGATCACTGCTAGTCAGTTAGCACACTTTTATATCTCCCGGATTGTGTCACTCCACGGTATTCCAATGGAGATCAGTTCAGACCGTGGCAGCATTTTCACCTCACGATACTGGAATAGTTTCATGGAAGCTTTCGGGACTCGTCTGAATCTCAGCACCGCTTATCACCCCAGTCGCAAGGCCAAGTTGAACGAGTCAATCAAGTGCTGGAAGACATGCTTCGCGCTTGCGTCCTTTCTTTCGGCATGAAATGGGAGGATGCCCTCCCGTACGCGGAATTCTCGTACAACAATAGCTATCAGGCTAGCTTGAAGATGGCCCCCTTCGAAGTTCTATACGGACGTAAATGTCGAAGCCCCCCTGAATTGGTCAGGAACTGGGGAACGACCCTACTTCGGACGGGATCTTGTCCAAGAAGCTGAAGAACAAGTTCGCGTTGTGCAAGAAAATCTCAAGGCCGCACAGTCTCGTCAGAAGAGCAACTATGACCGCTAACACCGTGAAAGGGAGTATCAACCTGGTGAATACGCTTACCTCCGTGTCACTCCCATGAGGGGCACTCATCGCTTCGGTATCAAGGGCAAGTTGGCTCCTCGCTACATTGGCCCGTTCCGTATCGTTTCCAGGAGTGGACCCGTGGCATACCGGTTGGAATTGCCGCCGAACCTCTCCCAAGTCCATGATGTCTTCCGCGTGTCGCAACTCCGTCGCTGCTTCAAGGACCCTATCCGCGAAGTGGAGCATGATATGATCGAGCTACAACAAGACTTGACTTATCGAGAACATCCGAGCCGCATTCTCTATCAGTCTGAACGTCGAACCCGCAACAAGACCGTCAAGTTCCTCAAGGTCCAGTGGTCGAATCATTCCGAAGATGAAGCCACTTGGGAACGCGAAGATCGCCTTCGCGATGAATACCCCGATCTTTTCCTCGCTACCACTTAAATTCTCGGGACGAGAATTCTTGTAGTGGGGGACATTTGTAACACCCTCAGTTTCTGTAACAGTAATCATCATCACTGTTGATCATCACTGTTGGATTATCACTGATTGATCTCCCTTGTCCTTGATAAAAATTTGTGATGCTAATGATCAAACCTTGCTGTGGTTGATCAACACCCCATGCACCATGTACTTGAGCCCTTGGGATCAAAACCCCAAAGCCAAATGCACCTTGCTCATCTAACAAACCAAACCCTAGTTGAAACTTCTTTGAATGAAAAATAAAACAAAAGTGCTCAAATAAAGTTGTTCCAAAAATCATGAAACTATTTTTTTAAATTGCCTAAAATCATTATAATCATGTTGGACCAACATTGGTAATTTTTGGAGTTATGGAAAATTCCAAACAATTCAAACAGTAGGTTAAAACCCTTGCTTTGGGCATTTAATAATTAAAAGAAATATTTAATGATTTTATTTTGCTGCAAAATCTTTTGTGGCACCTCAGTAATATGTAACCCTAATTTACAAACACCAATAACCTTTTACAAAAATGCTAGGGTTAATAAATAAATTACAGAAAAGAAATAGAATAAACAGCAAAACAAAACAAAGCAAAAAAAACACTATAACCCGCCCAGGGCGGGGCCCACCCCGGCCCATCTCTCCTTCCCCACCTACTCCCGTCCCCTCCCCACCTTCTCCCCACCGTGGCGCCATGGCCATGGCAGAGGGCAAGCCATGCCGGCCCCCCTCCACCTGCCCCCTACCGGCTTCCCCCCTCTCCCCTCTGGATAAGGACCCCGGCCCTCCAGAACCCAGACCTCCCCTCTCCATTCCCACCCCCTCCTCCACTCTCCTTTTCCCTCGGGCCGAGCTCACCCGTGCTCTGCCGTGGGCGCCGCCGGCGAGTACCCGCGGCCAACGGCGACGCCTGCCCCCACAGGGTTGTCCACGACCTTCCCCGCGCTCGACTACTTCCTCCAGCGTTTGCAATCGAGGCCAGGATCGGCTGCAGTTCGCGAATCGGGAGCTTTCGTCAACCTCGGGCCGCTCCGCCATTGGTGAGGTGGAGCTCCACCCCGACCTCCCCCGGCCCCTTCAACCGCTTCTCTGCCCTCGCGGTGAGCACCCGGAGCTCCGTGGCCCCTTCCCTCTCCTCCCCATGCCCCGTAGTGCCGCCGCCGTGACCACAGGCTCCGGCTGCCGCGGCCATGGACATAGCCGACGCCATGGTTCCTCGCAGCCCGCGGTTCTGACTCTGGTAGATGCGCCTCGGCTCACTCGTTCGATTCCGCCCAACGCCGCCTCCTTTGGAAGCCGGGGCTGACCGGCAGCCTCGCCGCCGTGCCACGGCCACCGCCGGCGTGCCTTGGCTGTGGCCTCGTGCCACTGTCCAATGGGCCCGGCTGGATTAGACCCTCCCCCTAATCCCCTGTTAGTCTAACCCCCTGTTAATAATGAACTAAAAGAAAAACCCCCCCACCCCACTGACATGTGGGCCACAGCCTTTTAACTACTGAAAAATAAATCTGTTAATTAACCTACTAACAATGACATGTGGGCCCTGCCCCTTTTTATGAATTTATTAAAATGACTAATTATAATATGTGTGACTTACATGTGGGACCAGAGGCATTTTCTGATTTAATTAAATGTTTTATAAATAACAGAGGCTGACATGTGGGTCCCACATGTCAGCACTGTTTTGGATAATGTTTTGGATAATATTCTGGATAATGTTGAATAAATAATAAAAGAAATTCAGAAAATCATTTAAATTGATTTAAACTTTGAAATTCAATAACTTTTAAACCGTAACTCGGATTCAAAAACTTTATACATGAAAATTGATCAGAAAAATATAACGAATACGAATACGCTATCCGTATGCCTATCACACCCCTCTAACACAACGAACATCGAACCGTTCCCCCTCCGGACCGATAGTCCGATAAATTGTCCGGTACTGTTGGAGTGCCCGGATGAATTTATTCCGAACACGAATGTTTCTCAGAATAGATCAACTAGCACGGATACACCCCTCTTATGGTTGTCCGGTACCCACGACACCTCCGGCTTGATCCTTCCCCCTCCGGACACCCTGTCCGGTAATCATCCGGAACCGGTAGTTCATCCCCAGATGAATTTACGTTCCAAGCAATGTGCATTACACTGCGTTAGAATACCGTTAACATTTCATCTCTCATGTCATGCATCTGTTTGTATATGCTTGCTGTGTATTTACTGTTTCTTCCCCCCTTAATCTCCGGTAGACCCCGCTGCTGCCGTCGACTACACCGCTGCTGAGTACGACTACGTCGTCGATGACCCTACTACTACCGTCGAGCTTCCAGGCAAGCAGAGCCATTCTCTTCCCCAGATATCGCCTACCTTTCCGTACTTTCTTGCACTAGGCATTGTTACTGCTGCTGCTACGTTACAATCCTATTCAATTGCATAGCCTGTTTTTGTCGCCCTTGATCAACCTCCTTTATCCTATGCTGCCTATTATTATTATGCATTATTCAGCAGTGAGCCCTGCGCATTGTTAGCTAGGACTAAATAGCGGGCCGTGGTCACTTAGGGGACTGAACGCGGATATGATAATTATAAACTGCACAGGTACGGTACATGCAGACACCGTCTAAGGCCCCTATCTGGGTTATGCCTAGTCACCTCAAGTGTGAGCTATCAAGGAGTAATCCTTGTACTCCACTCGAGGCTGACTTTGTCTTGCCGCCATAGGGTCCTGATCGGCGATTGTCCTTCAGGTAAGAAGTCGGGCGACCCAACGGTGCCCGCGAGAGGTATTGCGACGGGACGACAGGGAGGGTAAGACCAGTGTACCGGTGTGCTTGGCCCCTGGTCGTTGGCCGCGAGAGTTACCAAACAACGAAAGTCGAGCTCCTCCAAGAGCACACGCGAGACAAGGTAAGGAGACGGTTCACCTTGTTGGTAACCGCAGTGACTTGGTGGGACGACGGGGCAGGCACCGATGTACTGGTGGTCATGGCTGCTGTCGTTGTCCGCGGGTCAGTTAAGTCGAGGCAACGATAACGGTTGTCACGCAGTTTAATTAAAATGCTAAATGGTTCAGTGAATGTCTTGAGTTGGCTATATGTCATGTACGCACTACCTACCCGTGGGAATTACGAGTTATGGGCTCCTCCGCTTCTTAGTGTCGTCCGAGGACTCTTCAGACGTCAGCAGTACCGCGGCCTGCGCCGGGAAGTGGTGTTGTCTTATTTGCCGCGGCAGTTTGATTTGTATTTGCTTTGATTTAACTTCACCGGCCAGCCTCGCACCGTGCAGGAGTACGTCGGGGTTAGGGTCCAAATCCCCGCGTACATAGGATATAGTCCGGCGGATGACCTCTTTGTTGAGTTTGAAAGATGGGCTATGAAGTGTCGGATAGCCTCGGTGGAGCGTTCCCTAACAAGGTTCCCGCCACCCTGGAGATCCGTGCGTGTAGCGTAACACAAGTGCACCCCTGCAGGGAAGATTAATCTATTCGAATAGCCGTGTCCACGGTAACAGGACGATTTATGCTGAAGCTAGATCTTACCACTAGAAACTATTATTATTAAACTGTATGGTTCCGGGTTTTCTTCCTCGCGGGGATGTCGAGGAGGTGAACTCGGAGGCATTGTTAATTATTACAACTTATTATTATACAATGCTGCAGGAACTTCTGCTACATTGTTACTTTATGCTTTATATAAACTGTTGGTTGATTCTTACCTCATGCTGCAAGACATCATCGGAAGATGCTAGTCTTCGTTAGGCCTAGCTTCTTACCCTTGCTCTGGATTTCTGTCTTTCAGTCCACTATATACAGCCTCTTCTTTCCGTTGAAACAATGCATAATGCTTAGTAGCGGACGTAAGACTCGCGGGTATACTAGATACTCACCTGCTTTATTTCCTTTACTGTTTTGCCTGATCGGCCGCTGCAGCCGACGTTGGAGCTCAGGAGAAGGAGTACCCCGGAGGCGCCTACTACGACGTCGAGTTCCCTGTTGACCAGGAGTAGTTCGGTGGATCCCAGGCAGGAGGCCTCGCCTTTTCGATCTGTATCTCTGATGTGATTTGTGCTAGCCTTTTTAAGGCAAAACTTGACTAACTATGTCTGTACTCAGATATTATGGCTTGTATGACTTATGTATTCGGGTCCGCGTGACCCCTCTATTGTAACATATTTGTTTATCCTTTTGTGTTTAGTGTTGTGCTGTGATATTATCACTGTGGCACCCTAATCTCAGTCGTGTACCCTGTGTGTATGATTACTGTACACGGTCTGATTTTGGGGGCGTCACACATATCATGTTCCACTTCACGAATAGGGTCCTTGAAGCAGCGACGGATTTGCGACACGTGGAATACATCGTGGACCTGGGAGAGGTTCGACGGCAACTCCAATCGGTAAGCCACCGTTCCACTTCTGGAAAGGATACGGAACGGACCAATGTAGCGAGGAGCTAACTTGCCTTTGATCCCGAAACGATGAGTGCCTCTCATGGGAGTGACACGAAGGTACGCGTATTCGCCAGGTTGATAGACCATTTCCTTGTGCTTGCGGTCATAGTTGCTCTTCTGGCGGGACTGAGCAGCTTTCAGATGTTCACGGATAACGCGAACCTGATCTTCAGCATGATGTATAATGTTCGGACCAACGAGAGTTTGTTCCCTAGTTTCTGACCAATTCAGAGGGTTTCGACACTTACGTCCATAGAGAACTTTAAAGGGAGCCATCTTCACACTAGCTTGATAGCTATTGTTGTACGAGAATTCTGAAAATGACAGAGATTCCTCCCATTTCTTGCCGAAGGAGATGACACAAACCCGGAGCATATCTTCAAGCACTTGATTGACTCGTTCAACTTGGCCTTGCGACGGGGGGTGATAAGCGGTGCTGAAATTCAGGTGAGTGCCCATAGCTTCTTGGAAACTATCCCAAAATTTTGAGATGAAAATGTTGCCACGGTCTGAACTGATCTCAACGGTATGCCATGGAGGGACACAATTCTGGAAACATACAAGTCTGCTAACTGACTAGCAGATATCGTCTCCTTGACTGGCAGAAAGTGGGCAACCTTGGAGAAGCGGTCGATGACGACAAAGATAGTATCGTGGCCTTTCTGCGATCTGGGAAAACCAGTGACGAAGTCCATCTCGATCTTGTCCCACTTCCATTCAGGAATAGAAAGTGGTTGCAGAGTTCCAGCAGGTCTTTGATGTTCTGCTTTCACGCGACGACAAATGATAACCCTCAACTGTAGGGGATCGAGATAGTCTTCGCGGGGAAGATAACCCAATTTATTGATTCGACACTTGGGGACGCAAAGAATACGTACATGCTTTGACAATTGAGTTGTCAATTCAACCGCACCTGAAATAAACACTTGCTTGCACAAAGGTATTAGTATCAACTGTGATATGGTAGTGGTGGTAGTGATAATAGTGGTGATAGTGATAGTGGAACAGCAAAGGTAAACAACTAGTAACCAGCAGAAGGAAAACACTGTAGGCTAGGGAGATGGATGGTTGGGCGCTGCTTGGATGAGAACGAACATGTAACAAATTCTAACTTGGGCAAGGCTCACAGAAAACAAAGGATCATCTAGGAAAATATCAAACATCAGGCATGTATCCCAAAGTAGTTGTACGTGCTTGCAATAAGAACTTTGCACAACATATTTTGTCCTACCCTCCCGCTACAAACGGGGCCAAAAGGAACTTAGGGAGATTAAGGTACTCCGGTCAAAGAGCACCGGAACAAAGCATTAACAATTCATGGATACACGGAATCCTCAAATTATAGTCCATCCCCTTTGGTGTCCCAAGCTGTCACCATTGGGATCGTCGGTTCCGGACTATAATAAGTGCATACAACTCATAGATAGGATCAAGAACACCACAAACTCAAGAAACAAAAGGATGATCAGATCTGAAATCATGGCACTCGGGCCCAAAGTGACAAGCATTAAGAGCAACAAGTTGTAACAGAGATGATAAACACCAAGTAGATGATAGGCAACATGCCCCCAACAATATGATTGAACTATTACATGATCTAACTCATCAAATCCCTACCATCCCCTTTTCCTACAGCAGGGAATTACTCACACATGAGAGGAGAAGTCATGGAGGGGTGATGGAGAGGCGATGATGATGACGATGGCGATGATTTCCCCCTCACCGGAGGCCAATTCAGCCTCCAGATTAGCTCTCCGAGGAAGAACAGAGGGTTGCGGCGGCTCCGCGACGTAGATTGTAAAAGCGACTTCTGTTTTGGGGTTTCTGCGTTGGGAGAATAAATAGGGGCCAAGGTAGGTCACCAGGGGGTGTGGGACCCAGCCAGGAGGGCAGGTGGCGCGGCCAGGGGCTGGGCCGCGCCAGGCACCCTCCCGGCTGCCCCCTGGCTGCCCTGTGGCCCCCCCCTTTGGCCTGGTGGAAGCTTCCGGAACACTGATTTTTTATATATTTTTTTGGAATTTTTCCAGCGTACTTAAATGTCCAAAACCTGCACAAAAGAAAACAACACTGGTAGCTCTGCTGAAAACAGCGTCAGTCCGGGTTAGTTTCGTTCAAATCATGCAAGAATGAAGGCAAAACAATAGCAAAAGTGTTTGGAAAATTAGATACGTTTAGGACGTATCAACTCCCCCAAGCTTAGCCATTTCTTGTCCTCAAGCAATTCAGTTCAACAAACTGGACACGACAAAGAAAACTTTGACAAACTCTTTTGCTTCATTAGATGTATATAAACATGTAGTACGAAAGAGTTTAGCAAGTTTTGACACCATGCTACAAGGACAATGCACGAAGCAATCCTTATTTCATGTAATCAGTCACAAACAAACAAAAAGTAAACAATATGCTGCTGAAAATCAATCTAAGATCACAATGCACATAGCATGAACATATTTGAAAGCTCAAGAATGATCAGAGGGGGAGGGGGTGAATGATCACTTCTAAAAATTCTAAGGAACTTAGAAGGAAATCATGTAAACATCGTAGGGCTAAAGACATCTCGAAGGAAATACAGTATCGAAAGTAATGCAAGGCTCGAAAGGATTTGGAGCGAAGGAAAACATCGAAGACAAACAGGCTACGAGAAAATACTTGAAGTAAATGCTAGAAGGAAAACGAGCCTGACACAACGATGTTTGGTAAACCAGTTCACACTCTGCAAAGTGCTACGTCTGGTTGGAGGGACTGGTGATTGAACACCTGGAGCAAAACTCTCTCCGTCCTATTCTCCACTGCAACAAACTCCTCGAGCTTGTCCAGTTTTCACTCGTGGTAGATGATTCAGGACATCTCCGAGACCATTACAAACTTCCTTCAGCAGTGACAATTTCTCTTCGACTGCTTGACAGGCGACGCCTAACCGTCTAGGAGACTTGCAGTTCTCCAAGATAAAAAGATCGGCTAATCTCAACCTAAGTCATAGAGAATTGCTCAACTCAGCTCAGACTTGGGATTTTGGTTTTCTCTCGATGAATCTCTCTTGGGATGCTCTCAGACTTCTGTCTTAGAATCTTCAGTGGATCAGCCAACCCGAAATGGTGGGTAGGTGCGGGGTATTTATAGTTGGCGATCCCGAAGGGTAAAATGACTGAAGTGACCCGATGCAACCGCTTGACGCGTGTCCACAACGGTCGGATTCCAATCACTGCGCAACTTTACTTGAGGAACAAGTAAGCTGACTCACCGAACGAGTTCTCTCTCGATGGCACGAAGTGCGATGACTTTTCCTTCGAGCTATTCGCTCGACTCGGTAAGATTTCTCTCGGTAGGCTTTTGTGGGTTTTGGTTGAGCAGAGCAAATTCACTTCGACAAAGATCTCAACTAGCAAACCCCTCTTGATAGTACGGTTTTTCCTACGACTCAAGAAATAAAGAGAAACTAGCAAAAAGACTAAGTCTTCGATCAGCTTCAGCTTTCTCCTCGTTGCGCTTTTGCTCGAGAGAAACATCTTCTTCGACAACATTTTTAGGGGTCGTCTTCCTTCAAAGATTTCGGTAGATGACTGCAGCTTCACTGCAGTGAGTTGTCCTTCGACCTTCTACTTGCAAACTCCATTCTTTCGGAACCTAAGTATCTGTTTATACTCGAAAACAATATTAGTTCCACTTCTGCTTTGTCTAACAATGTTCAAAACCTTCGGGGGCAAAACTTGCTCTTACAATCTCCCCCTTTTTGGACGATTGTTGACAAAACAGGCATCGATAAATAATTTGAAAAAGTTTGAGTTTTCGATGATAAACCAGTGCTGAGATCGATGAAGTACTCCCCCTTGATGTATGCACGGAAGATAAAGATTTCCTGTGAAGTGCATATTTGACAAGTAGTGTCGAGGGAAAAACATCAAAAATCTTAGCGAGAGAAATTGCATTCCAGATAGCATCCAATTAGTAATATGCAATCTCCTCGAATGACCTGTGAACTTATATGAAAGATAACTTCCTGCAAAAGGTTAAGTATTGCAAGCAGCAGATAGATGTCTTACAAAAAGAGTAGCAGTTCACAGTCCTACTTAGAGTTAGTTACAACCAGATCGAATGTGAATCGAAAGTTTGTTGAAACTACTCAGAAAGCCTCAAAAACAAGAGTTTATCGAATGAAAAACAAATCCCTTAACCCCGTAGGCAAACTAATTTCTTCGATGCCTCTACATCTCCCCCTTTTTGTCACAACGTACAAAAAGATCGAGAGAATAGGGTCGAAAGAAATCCCTACTCGCGACGCTGGCTCCGGCGACGACGAGAAGATTCGGCGAGCGTTGGAGCACGACGAATTGGACGAGCGCCTGGAGGAGTGATCTTCGTGCGGAATGAATGTTGATCTCCTGAAGATTCCAGCTGCGATTCCGGCGGGGTCCTGGGGCTTCGAGGAAGTGGCGAGTAAGCTCTGGGTTGACGTTGAGGAGGGGCTTCTTCTTCTTGCTCGGAGTCAGAGGATAAATTGTCCAAAGAGATATGATAATAATCATCGACACTTAGCACATCTCTGTTCTTCGGTAGGCGAGGGATATTGGGATCCGGTCGATCTACTCGATCATCATTGGTCCAATTCCTGTTCAGATGGGGAGGATATTCTTCGAACCCGCAACGTTGAAGTTGACCGAGGGAATTGAACTTCCGAAGACCTTTCCAATCACGGCGAAGGCATTCACGCAGCATCTGATTGTTGTTCATGGTAATGTTACGCAAGTGATTGATCTCATCCATCAGAGCTTGCTTCTGAATAAAATCTTGATCAATGTGATGTTGAAGCATTTGCTGGGACCGAAGAGAAACTTCCATATGATGCACTGGCTTGATAAACTTCGAGCGAATATTGCGCTCAGTTAAGTGGGCGCGGATGCCAGTGTGCTCAGCAAAAGGGTCGTTGGGTCAAGCAACAACCTGCAATACTTCTCGAACAGGTGGAGTGAAAATCTTCGGGTAAATAGATACGGGGAATGACACGTCCCGAGAGTAATTGCAGATTGCCATCAGCCATGGTGCATATGGCTTGTGGGAATTGTGGTCATCAGCACAAGACACCAAAGTTCTGAGGAAGTAGTCTTCAAAATCGAAGGGATGACCGTGGACTAACTTCAACAGGGCAAGTTGCACATCATTTGGAATTGGAAAATTATCGTGCACATCAAGCATTGGCATCAAGGTCTTCGAGAGAATATAAAACCATGCCTTTGCTTCAAATACCAAGTGTCTTGGCTTCGGCTCAGAGGGGTAGTGATCTCCTATGACTTCTGGATCCATCAGCGTAGAGAATTCAGCAGGAGTTGCAGCAGGTAAGTCATGAAGTTTGTGAGGTAATCCTTCGAATCGAGGTAAATTGATGATAGCCAGAAATTGGTCGACAGTCATGTGAAAAACTTGGCCTTGAATCATATAGTCAAATTTCCATGTCTTCGAGTTCTCAGGATCTCCAGAGACATAAAGTGTTGCATAAAACTGTTTGATAAGCTCGGGATTGTAACCACAATCGAGAGCAAACATCTTGTGAGCATGCAGGCTATCAATTGTCTCGGCAATGTTCTCGAAACAAGTAGTGGAGTACACCGAAGGCATATCAAGATATTGATGCTGGAAAACTCTTGCCTTGTTGTACAACACACGAGTATAGTAGATAGCTTGCTCTTGGGTCCAAAACCGAAGAGAATAAGCACTTCTGGGCTTCTCGTAGGGATTGGTACCGAAGAAAAATGGCTTGTGTTCGCGCCTTTTGAAGATGGGACCTCCTCGAGGAACATCTGAGCGGAACAAAGGCAGCATTTCTCTCAGATGAGCAGAGTGAAGCAGCTCATCAATGGGAAAAACCTCAGCAGCGTTATCTGGCATCTGGAACTCTGGTTCAGCAGGTCGAGAGATAGATGATGGGATGTTGACAATATCCTGAGCTGGAGTGACTGCAGGAGCATTCTCCTCGGCCTGAGCTACGACGGCATCTCCTGCGTCGGTTTGAGCATTTTGTGCGGCCTCTTCAATTTCCATGGCCTCCAAGTCTTCATCAAATTGAGCAAACGCATCAACCATTTCTTCGTTCGAAGAACTGGATGAGGAGGATGAAGAATTATCACTTGAACTGTTATCTCCAGAACTATTGCTTACGACAGGATCTCGTCGAGAGGAAACTGTCGTGATGTCAACATCAACATCTTCTCCTTCAGGCATAGTCCGGGCAGAAGAGTAATCTTTCTGGACTTGAGTTTCTTGCTCGACACGAGCAACTTGCTCGGTCTCTGCATGAGCTTGGATTTCAGTGGCGGGGGTGGTCGATGGAATGACATGAGGTGGAGATGGTGGGTTTGGAGGTGGTGGCGAGGCTTTTGGTGGTGAGGGTTGACGGGGTGGAGATGGAGGTGGAGGTGGAGGTGTTTGTTGTCGGGGTGGAGGTGTAGGTGTTTGTTGGCGGGGTGGAGGTGTAGCTTGACGAGGGGGTGGAGTTATTTGTCGAGGCGGTGAACTTGTTTGGCGAGGTGGTGGAGTTTTCTTACGGGGAGGAGTGGGTTGCTTGGTGGGGTTTGGTTCAGTTTCTTGTCGTTCTGTGGTAGCAACGACCTCGGTGGACTTGGACTTCTTGGCGTTCTTCTCGATCTCTGGCGTCCCACGCTCAGAGGTTGGGGCAGCAGATTTTCTCTTTCGAGATTGTCTTTGGAACAGAGCATCATTATGCTCTTTGCAAACAGCAGACACAACTTGTTTTACCTTGTCAAACACAGCAGTTAAATTTTCTTTCTGAGTCCTCCTCGAAGCTTCAGCAGATGCAATCTTGGACTTGAAAAAATTTCGGGACTCAATGTCCTCGGTTTCCTCTTGGAGTTGCCTGGTGTAAAACCTGACTTGCTCCTTATCCTTTCGATCCTGGGTGATGTAGCCTTCCCAGCGTATCATGTATCGAGCAACATGCTCTTGGATTTCAGCAGGAACATCATCCTCGGAAGTGACTTTGCTCGGTGTAGTAGCCATTTTCCAGAGAATGTGAGATATATGTGCAGCATCCCAAGGAGCATTGGCATTTGATTCTCCTTCATTGGAACTCTCTTCATCGGCACGAGGACCGGAAACAGCTGGTTCAACAGGGGCAGGAGCTGGTGCAGCTCGAGGAACTGGAGCAGCTTGAGCCTTCTATCTTGCCTCTTTGGCTTTCTTTTCGGCTTCCTTGGTGGCCTTGGCAGCAGCAATGTGTTTTGAGACCACTGCTTTATCCTTCGAGGCACTAGGGGCCTCAGCATTCTTCTTCGAAGCACTAAGGGCTATTACCTTTTCTTTCGTGACTGTGGGAGTCACAACTTTCTCGGTGACCTTTTCTTTCGGGTCACTAGGGATAGTGCCTGCAGAAATCTGTCGTCGATATTTTTCACTGACCAAGTGAAGAATGCCCAGTTGTTGAGCAACCAGAGCCTTTTTATGCTCGGGCTGACTGTGAAAGTTTAGGAGCTTAGAATTAATCAAGTCTTTTTCTTCTTGTTCCTTTTGCTTGGCCAGTCTTTCCTTTCGCTGAATAAGCGTTTCATCATCTTCACCAACTTGAGCTTGCTTTCCCTTCGATGGAGCCGAAGGTTTTGGTTGGCGAGCAGGAACAGGTGGAGCAGATGAAATAGGTGGATCTGTGACCAAGTTGGTCAAGTCAATATTTCCTCGAGGAGCCTGTGGAGCTGGCTCCTGGATCCTTATGCCTCTACTGCTCGGCTTTTTCTTCAGAGGTAACTCCTCGACATCAGCCTCTGTACCAGGGTCTTGATCATCTGAATTAGCTTCTCCTTCGGAGCTAGCATCAGGAGGTGAAACTATTACAACCTTTTTCTGTCTCTTGGCTGACTTCTTGCCACCCTTCGGTTTGGCGCTAGGGCCAACTTCTTCGGCAGCTTTAGCAGCAGCTGCTTCCTTTCGAGCTTTAGCTTCTTTCCTCTTTTGTGCTCGAAGTTCACGTGCTTCAACGAGCTCTTTAAAATCATCAGGAGTTTTGAGGGCAGAAGGGTGAGCATCAGCTGGAGGAGGTGGTCGATTAAATTTCGTCCACTTTGGCCTTAGAGCTTTGACATCAACCCAAGGATTCTTCATAGCAAACAACCTCTCCCATCGTGGAATAAGAGACTTGTATTCATACCAACGAAGAGCTTGAAGTCTTCGAATCTCTTGCAGACGATTTTCTCTTGTACGATCATCCTCAGAACTAGACGGCATTCTCAAATTCTTTTCAATGATCACTTCCTCAGACAAACCTTCAGAGTTATTGGTGATTCTTGTTCGGCCTCCCACACGCTTGGGAACTCTAATATTTCCTTCGTTACCAGACATTTACCTGCGAAAAAGAAGGATACGAGGGAATATAGGAAAGTTGTGAACAAGTACCAACAATTTCGAGAAAAAACATTTTGAATGCAGCAATCTTATCGAGAGATTTGTCTTATCGCAAATTTTCATGAAAGTGCTAGGCTAGATTTTCATCGGGTGGAAATCTAACGAAGAACTTGTATGAATAAATCGCACAAGATTAAATCTATCAAAACGATACTGTAGGATTTGCCTAAGTGAGAGAATCCGAGGGATTTCTTACCAAGGACAGATGGGGAATCGACAGAAAAGCTAGAAACAGATTTCCCAAGTTTCAAAGATCCAAAAGGATCAAACAGACCTAAAAGAAATCAGAAAAAAAAATCAACACAAAAGCTGGAAACGATGAACAGAACGAGATTGAATCGACTCCAGAGCCACACATACCCTATCTTGGTGATGTGAGGCGACTACGGCGACGCGGATGATGATCTTCGTCGACGGGAACGCCTACGGCGGCTTCCTTCCGGTAGTTAAGCGGCGAGGGAGTCGACGGCGACGAGACAGCACGGCGGCGCGCGAGAGAGAGAGCTTCTGGAGGCGAAGAGACGAAGTCGAAGGAATAGCGATGTCTAAGACGGTGGAGTGGATCAGTATTTATAAGGGAGGTTCTGACCGAGCTGTCAGATCTGATCCAACGGCGCAGATTTCGCGTCTCTCCGCATTCAACGGACGGATTTTGTGGCGGTAATCGCGGGAAATCCCAACGAACCGAAAGAAAGTTGCTCCACGTCCGAGACCAAACTCATCGAACATCGAGTATAAAAGTAGATAAAACTTTGATAGATTTTCCTTCGGAATCAATGACATTCGCGGGGAATCTTGATCGAGTACAATATGTACATGTTCACGAGAGAAAAGCACAGATGGGGTAGGGATAGAATAGAGGGAAAACAGGGTCCGATGCTTAATCAGTCCGAAAAAAAAACAGCGATAAAACTCGGAATGATAAGTGTATAGGACAACACCAAGCAAACAAAAATAAACGAAAAGGAAACACGATAGAAAATTAACGAAAGTAAATATCAATGAAAAATTATAATACATAATACCGATGGTTATGATCTTACTGCACATTGCGTGAGTCCAAGATGTTCAACTCACACCTCAGTGTACAGAACCTCTTTTCATCCAAGGGCTTTGTGAATATATCAGCCAATTGATCTTCGGTGCGAACATGACTGATAACAATATCTTCTCGCTGAACATGATCTCGAAGAAAATGATGACGAATATCAATATGCTTCGTTCGAGAGTGTTGCACTGGATTATGAGCAATTTTGATTGCACTCTCGTTATCACAAAGCAATGGAATTTTCTTCACAAGAATACCATAATCTTTCAGCGTTTGCTTGAGCCACAGAATCTGAGTACAGCATGAACCGGCAGCAATATACTCGGCTTCAGCCATAGAAATAGATACACAATTCTGTTTCTTCGAGGCCCAACAGACAAGAGATCTACCGAGAAAATGACATGTGCCAGAGGTAGATTTCCTGTCGACTCGATCACCAGCCCAGTCAGAATCTGAATAACCAACGAGATCAAACTGGGCACCCTTGGGATACCAAAGACCCAAGGTTGGTGTGTGTGCCAGATATGGAAGGATTCGCTTGACAGCAATATGATGAGATTCCTTCGGGTTTGCCTGAAAACGAGCACACATACATACTGATAGCATAATGTCAGGTCTAGAGGCACAAAGGTAAAGAAGCGAACCAATCATCGAGCGATATTTCTTCTGGTCGAAAGGTTTGCCCTTCTCATCTGCATCTAGATGAACATTCGTAGGCATTGGAGTCTTGACAGTTTTGCAACTGACAAGATCAAACTTCTTCAGGCAATCTCTGAGATACTTCTCTTGAGAAATGAAAGTACCATTCTTCTGTTGACGGATTTGAAGCCCGAGAAAGAACTTCAATTCTCCCATCATTGACATTTCATATTTCTTCGACATCATACGAGCAAATTCTTCGCTAATATCAGGGTTAGTGCAGCCAAAAATAATATCATCGACATAAATTTGACACACAAAGAGATCATTTTTGTATGCACGAGTAAAAAGAGTCGGATCAGTTGTTCCTGGTTTGAAGCCCTTCTTAAGAAGAAAATCCTTCAGCGTTTCATACCAAGCACGAGGTGCTTTCTTTAACCCATATAGGGCCTTGTGTAATCTGTACACCTTATCAGGATTCTTCGGGTCTTCAAAACCTGGTGGCTGCATAACATACACTTCTTCTTCGATCTCACCGTTAAGAAATGCACTTTTGACATCCATTTGATATAGCAATATACCATTGTAATTGGCAAAAGCAAGCATGACTCGAATGGATTCAAGACGAGCAACTGGGGCATAAGTCTCACCAAAATCAATACCTTCGATTTGGGTATAGCCTTGTGCAACCAGTCGAGCTTTATTCCTTACCACTATGCCATCTTCATCTTGCTTGTTGCGAAAAATCCACTTCGTACCAATGATATTATGCTTCGTGGAATCAGGTCTATCGACAAGGGACCAGACTTTATTTCTCTCGAACTGGTTAAGTTCTTCGAGCATGGCAGTCATCCAGTCAGAGTCTCTCATGGCTTCATCAAATTTTGAAGGTTCTAGCATGGATACAAACGAAAAATTTCCACAGAAGTTAGCTAATCGAGTACGAGAACGAGTGGTGGGACGACCTGGTAAACGAATCTCTTCGAGAATTGAGTCGACATTCACTCTTCTTCAAACACGAGGAAAATATTCTTCATATTGTGGATCAGGTTGATCTTCGGGAACAGCTTGTCCTTCGGAATCAACATATTCTTCGTTTATGCGCTCTCCTTCGACCTGTGCATCAATTTCTTCAGGATGTTGATCTCCAGCGCCCCGGGCTATGTGTGGGAACATTGGACCATCATCATCCCTGTTTACTTGTTGAGCATTTCCTTCGACAGGTCGAATATCTCCAATAGCCATGAACCTGATAACTTCATCCAAAGGAGGTTCATCCAGGTTAAGAGGTAATTGCTCCTTTTGAGAGCCGTTAGTTTCATCAAATCGAACATTTACAGTTTCTACAACTTTTCCAAGATGTGAGTTGTAAACTCTGTAAGTGTGAGAATTTGAACCATAACCTAGGAGAAAACCTTCGTGTGCCTTTGGGGCAAACTTGGAGATGTGATTCATGTCTCTGATATAACATGGAGCACCAAAAACCCTGAGATAAGACACATTTGGCTTTTTACCAGTGATGAGTTCATGTGAAGTTTTCTTCAGAAACTTATGCAGATAAACCTTGTTGATGATATGACATGCAGTGTTGATAGCTTCGGCCCAGAACCTGATAGGAGTCTTGTATTCAGCAAGCATTGTTCTGGCCATTTCAATAAGTGTTCGATTCTTTCTCTCGACCACACCATTTTGTTGCGGTGTATAAGCAGCCGAGAATTCATGAGTAAAGCCATATTCATCAAGAAAATCTTCGATATGAGTATTTTTGAATTCAGTACCATTATCACTTCTGATATGCTTGAGAGATAATTCATATTCAGTTTGAGCTCTCTTTGCGAAAGTTTTGAAAATTTCAACAACCTTGCTCTTGTCATCTAGAAAGAAAACCCAAGTATATCGAGAGAAATCATCAACAATAACCAGACCATACTTGTTTCCTCCAAGACTAGCATAATTTTGAGGACCGAATAAATCCATATGAAGTAATTCAAGAGGACGAGTAGTAGTCATGACGGTTTTTGCAGAGTGATGTTTCTTGGCAATCTTTCCTGCTTCACAGGCACTGCATAGACGATCTTTATCGAATTTTACATTATCAATTCCAACGATGTTCTTCTTCGAGATAAGAGTTTGAAGATTTTTCATCCCTGCATGACCAAGTCTTCGGTACCATAACCAACCAGAAGTGGCTATGGCCATTAAACATGTGGACACAGCAGGTCCCGAAGAAAAATCAACGACGTAAAGATCACCCTTGCGATATACTTCGAACACGAAGGAATAATCATCCTGTGAAAAGACAACACAACGAGACGCAGAAAACAGAACAAGCATATCCATATCACAAAGTTTCGATATAGACATAAGATTATATCCTAGAGATTGTACAAGCAAAACCTTATCAATATGCTTGTCTTTCGATATGGCAACCTTACCCAAACCAAGTACTTTCCGTTTGTTGTTGTCACCGAAGGTAATATATTTCTGTGAGGATTCAGATAGTTTTTCCTCGGCGAACAACTCTTTGTCTCCGGTCATATGATTTGTACATCCACTATCCATGACCCATTCGGATCCACCGGAGACATAGCCCTGCAGAAGAATTAGTTCTTCTTAACCACCCACAAACGAGCAGGTGACTTAGAAGGCATGGTAGAGCTAGATGGATCAGAAATATTATATCGAACAGGATTGCATTGTCGATCAGGACCATCAAGCACACCATAAATATAATTCCTCGATGAGGGGTTAGAGTAGCGATGGGTAATGGCAATTTTGGTACGATTGTCACGATGACGATAAACAGTTCTATCTATACGATAGTAATCCTTCTGGGGAACATTTGAAGCAGGCACCAAGGGTTCATTTCTATCCTCGAGAGAATAGTAGTGATTCGGTGGTACCGAGGATTTTCCCTGCATAGAATGGTTAGGGGGCAGTTTTTCTACGAGAGATTTGCGAACCCAAATCTGTCGCTTATAAAATCCATTCTTTGGAGGAGTACCAACGAACTCAGCCGACACCTTTCCTTCCTGATCTTTGACAAGCTTGTAGTCAGAATCAAGTGATTCATCAACAATAGCTTTGTCAATTTTGCAACTGAAACCTGAAAGGTTAGCAATATCAATGGGCTTTTCTTTCGCAAGAACCCGGACAGTTTTAGGATACTGCTCGGGTTCCCAGTAGGTTCCATCAGGATTGATTTTCCTTTCGAAGCCAACTCCTTCGTTACGAGGATTCCTGTGAAGAAGAGCCTTTCGAAGGATATCACATAAGTACTGGTGTCCCTGCACACTTTTGAACATGCCTGTTTCAAATAAGTTCTTCAAACTGAGGAGTTCCTCGGTAATGTTTTCCTCATTCGAGGGGTTAGTATCATCGATAACAATAGGTTGCTTTCCTTTCGATCTCTCAGAAATAGACTCAATTTTACTTCGTTCCAAACAGGTTAAGCAAGGTGAAGTAGATTCATTTTTAGTTTCTGAGCCTTGTTGAGCCATGAGCGTGAGATTGACACTTTCCAACTCTTTATTAGCCTCTCTCAGTTTCTCGAGAGCCATTTTCCCTTGAAGTATTTCATAGGTTAGCTTCTCGTAGTCCACTGAGAGGAGATCATGCCGAGAGGAAAGCTCATCATACTTTTTCTTCAGAGCAACATGCTCATTTGTCAAAGTTTGACCCTTCTCAATCTCGTCGATCAACAAGGTCTCAGATTTTTGAATGGTTTCACTTAGAGAATCTAGTTCATCTTGTTGGATAGAAGCAATTTTAGCAAGTTTAGCATAGCTTATCCTAGAGTCACTTTCATAAGCAGATCCATCAGAAGTATCGTAGGATTTCTTAGATGAGGATACCTTAGCCTTGGCCATGAAGCAGTAAGCTGGAGATTCATCTTCACTGCTCTGGTTGGAGAAGAATGAACTTGAATTCTTGTTCGAGGCGAATGCTATCCCAGCAACACCATCAGATTCAGAACCAGAACCAGATCTTGACTTTGATCCTGCTTCAGAACCGGAAGCTTCATCTTCAGAGTTCATCTCTTTACCCAGATAGGCTTTGGCTCGGTGTGAATTCTGTCGACGAGAGGAAAGTGATTTAGAGGAAGAACCCTCTCGATGCTTGTGATACTTCTTCTTTTTGTCATCATCAGAACCATCTTTCTTGTCTTTTCTGGACCTTGAATCATATTTCTTCGAATCATGGTTTTTGCTCGATCTGTAAGACTTTCTCGAAAAGCTGCTGTGAGAGTGCTTTGATTTATGTTCAATTTCCCAGAGAGGACAATCAGCAATGAAGTGACCAATTGAAAGCTCAAGAATGATCAGAGGGGGAGGGGGTGAATGATCACTTCTAAAAATTCTAAGGAACTTAGAAGGAAATCATGTAAACATCGTAGGGCTAAAGACATCTCGAAGGAAATACAGTATCGAAAGTAATGCAAGGCTCGAAAGGATTTGGAGCGAAGGAAAACATCAAAGACAAACAGGCTACGAGAAAATACTTGAAGTAAATGCTAGAAGGAAAACGAGCCTGACACAACGATGTTTGGTAAACCAGTTCACACTCTGCAAAGTGCTACGTCTGGTTGGAGGGACTGGTGATTGAACACCTGGAGCAAAACTCTCTCCGTCCTATTCTCCACTGCAACAAACTCCTCGAGCTTGTCCAGTTTTCACTCGTGGTAGATGATTCAGGACATCTCCGAGACCATTACAAACTTCCTTCAGCAGTGACAATTTCTCTTCGACTGCTTGACAGGCGACGCCTAACCGTCTAGGAGACTTGCAGTTCTCCAAGATAAAAAGATCGGCTAATCTCAACCTAAGTCATAGAGAATTGCTCAACTCAGCTCAGACTTGGGATTTTGGTTTTCTCTCGATGAATCTCTCTTGGGATGCTCTCAGACTTCTGTCTTAGAATCATCAGTGGAGCAGCCAACCCGAAATGGTGGGTAGGTGCGGGGTATTTATAGTTGGCGATCCCCGAAGACTAAAATGACTGAAGTGACCCGATGCAACCGCTTGACGCGTGTCCACAACGGTCGGATTCCAATCACTGCGCAACTTTACTTGAGGAACAAGTAAGCTGACTCACCGAACGAGTTCTCTCTCGAAGGCACGAAGTGCGATGACTTTTCCTTCGAGCTATTCGCTCGACTCGGTAAGATTTCTCTCGGTAGGCTTTTGTGGGTTTTGGTTGAGCAGAGCAAATTCACTTCGACAAAGATCTCAACTAGCAAACCCCTCTTGATAGTACGGTTTTTCCTACGACTCAAGAAATAAAGAGAAACTAGCAAAAAGACTAAGTCTTCGATCAGCTTCAGCTTTCTCCTCGTTGCGCTTTTGCTCGAGAGAAACATCTTCTTCGACAACATTTTTAGGGGTCGTCTTCCTTCAACGATTTCGGTAGATGACTGCAGCTTCACTGCAGTGAGTTGTCCTTCGACCTTCTACTTGCAAACTCCATTCTTTCGGAACCTAAGTATCTGTTTATACTCGAAAACAATATTAGTTCCACTTCTGCTTTGTCTAACAATGTTCAAAACCTTCGGTGGCAAAACTTGCTCTTACAATATTAGAGTGGTATCTCGCTAGCCTCCATGAGTGAAGCAAAACATAAATGCAGAAACTCCTCCGGAGTTTTAAAGGAGACTAGAACTTAGAACTCAAAGTAAGAAACATCACAAGCATGCATAAGACAATGTGGTACTTTGGGACAATGCATGTTACACTAAGAATGACAATTATGCTCTCATAGTTGGTGCTTTGGAGAAAGGAAGGTGGAGACTCTCGAACCGTGGCTTTTGATGGCAAGGTTGAAAACCCGTGAAAGGAAGCAAAGACTAAACATGTGCCAGAGCTCTTGGTTTTGAAAACAAAGATAAAAATCTTTTGAGAGGTGCAACTTTCCAGTCAACGGTGAACGGTAAAGGTCTCTCAATATCTCCCATGCCAACCATATTAATGCCTTTTTCTTACACATGTTCCCTTATCCATAAATCCTTTGATGGTCTACGGAACCTTTTATTTTTGCCTCAAGGATGGAAGGAGGATATCGTTCCATCTATCATAAGCAGCATTTGGTCCATTTCACTCCATCGTCAAGTATGGGGGAGGTGTAACTCTCATTTTTTTTATTGACTAGTTAAAACTTCCGTCAAAATATTTTTGGCATGAAAGATACTGATTTTCCCTCACCGCACCATGAGCTTGTACGGTTACAAAGGGGAAGCTTTTGAATAAATTTCGAGATGGCACAAGAAAGTCTAAGTTAGGAGTGGCCGGTAAATACCACATATAGGTAGGTATGGTGGACTCAAATGGAACAACTGGGTTTAGAAAGGTGATTGTGGAAGCACAAGCAAAATTCCGCTCGGTGCTGGAGTAAGGCTAGCAAAAGACGGGGAAGCGACCAACTAGAGAGCATAACAGTCATAATCATGCAGAGCGACAAAGCAACATTGAATCGGGCATGAAAGTGATATAACTCACCCTGAAGTAAAAAGATCATCAAGGCAGAACAGACTTTTTAGTCTTAACATGCGTGAACATGTGCCAAGTCAATCCAATAATCCCCCGGAGGGAAGTACCACTTCAATATGCCACACCATGAACAATGCAATGCATGTCAAACATCTCAAGCAACACATTATAAACTCTAGCTATTTGAGACTAACCACAAAGAAAGCATGAACCACTGGGAAAGCATTGTAAACATAGCACTATGTCGCTACAAGATCGTCTCTAATCATAAGTACAGGCATATGTACAAAAGTAGAAACAAAAAGAGTTCATACCGGCTTTCCTTTTTGTATCCCTTCCGTCGATCTTCGTCATTACTGCCTTGTCACTTGCACGATCGAACGTAGGAAATTATAATCATCACGGACTCGAGCTGAACTCCAAAAACAAAGCAAACTAAAGAGCAAAGGAAACATTTTTTTGGGTTTTTTAAAGTTTAACGAAAGCAAAACAAAGAAGAATTGCAAACTAGAAGAACAGGCAAAAACTTGCAAAAAGATAAAAGCGAACCAACGGTAGATACAAAGGAAAGGGGATGAGAGCACGTACTCCCCCAAGCGTAGGCTTTTGGCCTAAGTTGGGCTCTTCTACTGCGTTCCCGCGGAGCTTCCTGCTCCAGGGTAATGGTAATCCCACGGGTTGTATGAGCCCTCCGGTGCGTACACTGAAGTCCTTGGATCCTCCCACGTGGAATAGGAAGGTCCCGCCCCCCATCCAGAGGAAGACCCTTCACCCCAGGGGGTGACGGTCTCCTCCTGAACTGGTGGATATACCACGTGCTCCTCCTCGTCTGGCTCGACCCCCTCCGTGGGGTCGTGAAACTGGTATCTCCCCGTGATCTCATCAAACTCGGCCACTGAAAAACAAAATCCGTTCCTGCGAGAAAAATCAAACACAAGTGGTGCAGGTAGACGGAAAGCGCGTTCCACACCGTCTTTAAACCGCAAAACATAATCAAGTGCATAGCGGTCAGAGGCCTTAGTAACAAAGAAATGCCTCTTCATGGCAGCCAAGTCAAGGCTAACAAAAGGAAAGACTGTATCATCTGGGCGCGGTTCTCCTTGGAGAAACTGCAAAAGAAGTGTGGCATAGACGCCACCAAAGAGGTCCCCCTTGTTACTATTAGTAGCAAGGCGTTTCGCGATAAGCGTACCCACATGATACTCGTGCTTCCCTGAGAGGGCATTCGCCATGATAGCAATATGAGGCGTAGAAGTGCTGCTCGTGTTGTCTCGAGCCAACATTCCTCTAGCAATATAATAGGCGAAATACCTGAGGTGAGGGAACATAATGTTGGAAATCTTCTGACGGTTGGATGCCCTCACTTCAGTGTTACAGAACGAGTCGAGGAGGGTGTTGAGTGCAACAGTTTGGACATTTTTCCTCTTCTTCTTTTCGACCAAGCCTGGAAAACCAAAAGCTTCACAAAATGTACTCATAGGCATGGTCAACAACCTTTCATAAAGTCTAAACACCACAGTATCATTGTCAGGATAAAACCTGAAACTGTTAACAAAAATAGCGGTGAGTGTCTCGTACTGTGGTACACGGCTCGTAACGAGCCGTGTTAAACCTGCATGGGCACACAGAGCATAGAACTCTTCTCGTATGACGGCATCCTCCATGAAGTCTTCGCATGGAAATGCCATAGCTCTTGCGGGTGACGCGTCCAACATCTCCATGGGTACGATATCTTCATTAAAGCTCACCCTCGTGGCCAAAGGTGAAGCTGCGGAACACGTAACACGGCTAGAACGCTCGGGCTTCTTCTTCCCAAGCCACTTTCCTAGCCTCTCCATTTCTGAAATTTTTAACAATTCACCAAAACGAGGATTTAAGCAAAACTAGTTTGGGCAAAACATTCTACTTACTTTACCAAGGCTCAAACTAGCAACAAAACTTGAAAAATAAATTTCTACACAAACATTTAAGCTCAACTAGACAGCACCAAGAACCACTAAATACTCACTAATGAAGCCACCAACTAGAAAACTAATTGGAGGGGTGAGGGAGTCACATACCAGAGAATATTTGTCCCAAATTTCAGCTCAAATGAGTGGTTGTAGAGGGAGATCGAAGTTCCGTGCCCAAGAACAACAAGAACACGAAACCAGAGCAAGAACACGAGTTTTCGGGGTGAAAGAGAGAGAGTGGAAGAAGAAATGCCAGCAGGGGCTGCCTGTGGCCCCCAGGAGGGTGGGTGGCGCGGCCAGGAGCTGGGCCGCGCCACCTGGCCTCCTGGGCCAGGGGTGGACCCCCCTGGTCAGCCACAGGTACTCCCCGATGGCTTTTTACCTGGAAATTTTTATTTTGAATTTTCTGGAATTTTCTGGGCAACTTCACTGTAGAGAATTTTTCAAAGTTCAAAAAGCTGCAAAAAACTTTCGTGAACTTGAGACAAAATTTAGAACAAGTGAAGTTTTAAACAGAAACTTGGGTAGAGCAAGGAGAATAAAAGCTAAAGGAAATGAAAACATAACAAGCTCAACTTTTTACTTATATAAAACTTGGTAGTTAGCAAGGTTGATCAAGTCTTACCAACACACCGGTGATATATAGCGCAGAAAGTCTCGCCTCTTATGAAGTGATCATTGCACTCTCACTTTAATGGACATGGTCCCCACCATAATTGTTTTGTATTTGTGGTATACATGTAGTGGACAATCCCATTCTCCAATCTTCACGGTCTCGATATTCTCAATGGAGTTAAGGCCATGCCTTTTGTCGATTTTCTTCGGAAAATACACCGTGTGTTCTTTGTCATTTACGCTGAAGGTAACCTTCCCTTTATTGCAATCAATAACGTCACCTGCGGTGTTAAGAAAAGGTCTACCAAGGATAATGGACATGCTCCCATCCTCGGGCATGTCAAGCACAACAAAATCAGTAAGTATTAAGCAATTGGCAACTTCAATAGGAACATCCTCACAAATACCGATCGGGACGGCCGTGGACTTGTCGGCCATCTGAAGAGAGATATCTGGTGGGGAATATGATCAAGGTAAGGTTTGATCAAGGCAAGGAAGGTAACAGTGATCATCAATAATGATTAGCAACAGTAATTTGCAACATAAATTTTTATTAACAAGGTGATTACTGTTCCCCAACACTGGGGTGTTACAGTTAGAATTGTATTGTTTTTATATTGGGCTGTAAGTTTGACCCATTAGCACTGTCAATTATATAATTTTTATTTTTATTTCTCAAACTGTGATTGAAATTTACTTTTGATTTTTTGTGATATGGTTGATACATATTTTATGTATATGCTAAATTGTTTTCAGTTTTTGAAACACTTATATATTGACTTTTAAGCACTCGATGCATCAATATCATCAAGCTTGTGTGCGCGAGATCCTCTGACGTTGGAAAAGAACTGCAGAGTGACGTAGTTGTGTGCGGTCCGTTGCTTGCGCATCCAACGGCAGCACCTTTGGAACACTGGGAAACGCACATCGCGCGGTCGTGGCCCAAAGCCCAGTCCAGCTCGGTCCTTGCGCTTCAGCAGCTCAGAAAAAGGCGCCTGGATCCCTCGCTAATCACAGTTTATTGTATATGTTTATGCAGACACGTGGGTATGGATAGTTAGCTGTGCGAATATTGGTCTGGTTGATTAGTTAGATTTTTGAGTTGTCTATCGGTCTTGCGTTGTTATTAATTTAGTTGGTCCAGTAGTAATTTTTTATTTCTTTAGGCTGGTAGTTTTAGACGGTATTATATCGTGCTGCTTAGTATTTGATGAGTGTGAAAAAAAAATTAGGTCAGCAAAGATGTCCGATTTAGTGAAGTATTTGACGAGTTTTTTTAGGTCTTGCGGTATTATTAATTTAGTTGCTTAGTACCCGAGTGAGTTTCGGCAACAATATGATCGTCCCACTCGCATTGTTTTAGTGAGCTATGTTTTATTTTGTAATATGTTTTCATTCTCCTCTAATATCGTAGCACGATGCTTACGATTAAGGGAAGCGTTCAGCGCCGTCCGATCAGCGCTCAGTTAGGCCGGTCAAACGACGACCGTCCGATCGCCACGATTCAACGAACAAACTATTTCACTAGTTGCAACAATAAATATTTAGATACTAGATAATACCCCGCGCCTTGCTGCGGGAATTAGTCGCTTTATATTTCAAAAAAATATATAATTTTTTTAAATATTTAGATTAATAATAAACGAACCAAAATTTTAAAAACGCATACAATTTATTATATTTGATTAAGTTTAGTTATTGATTTTTTTGAATATAAGTATAATAAGAGATGACACAAGCCCGGAGCATATCTTCAAGCACTTGATTGACTCGTTCAACTTGTCCTTGCGACTGGGGGTGATAAGCGGTGCTGAAATTCAGGGTAGTGCCCATAGCTTCTTGGAAACTATCCCAAAATTTTGAGGTGAAAATGCTGCCACGGTCTGAACTGATCTCCAACGGAATGCCATGGAGGGACACAATTCTGGAAACATACAAGTCTGCTAACTGACTAGCAGATATCGTCTCCTTGACTGGCAGAAAGTGGGCAACCTTGGAGAAGCGGTCGATGACGACAAACATAGCATCGTGGCCTTTCTGCGATCTGGGAAAACCAGTGACGAAGTCCATCTCGATCTTGTCCCACTTCCATTCAGGAATAGAAAGTGGTTGCAGAGTTCCAGCAGGTCTTTGATGTTCTGCTTTCACGCGACGGCAAATGATAACCCTCAACTGTAGGGGATCGAGATAGTCTTCGCGGGCAAGATAACCCAATTTATTGATTCGACACTTGGGGACACAAAGAATACGTGCATGCTTTGACAATTGAGTTTTCAATTCAACCGCACCTGAAATAAACACTTGCTTGCACAAAGGTATTAGTAGCAACTGTGATATGGTAGTGGTGGTAATGATAATAGTGGTGATAGTGATAGTGGAACAGCAAAGGTAAACAACTAGTAACCAGCAGAAGGAAAACATTGTAGGCTAGGGAGATGGATGGTTGGGCGCTGCTTGGATGAGAACGAACATGTAATAAATTCTAACTTGGGCAAGGCTCACAGAAAACAAAGGATCATCTAGGAAAATATCAAACATCAGGCATGTATCCCAAAGTAGTTGTACGTGCTTGCAATAAGAACTTTGCACAACGTATTTTGTCCTACCCTCCCGCTACAAACGGGGCCAAAAGGAACTTAGGGAGATTAAGGTACTCCTGTCAAAGAGCACCGGAACAAAGCATTAACAATTCATGGATACACGGAATCCTCAAATTATAGTCCATCCCCTTTGGTGTCCCAAGCTGTCACCATTGGGATCGTCGGTTCCGGACTATAATAAGTGCATACAACTCATAGATAGGATCAAGAACACCACAAACTCAAGAAACAAAAGGGTGATCAGATCTGAAATCATGGCACTCGGGCCCAAAGTGACAAGCATTAAGAGCAACAAGTTGTAACAGAGATGATAAACACCAAGTAGATGATAGGCAACATGTCCCCAACAATATGATTGAACAATTACATGATCTAACTCATCCAATCCCTACCATCCCCTTTGCCTACAGCAGGGAATTACTCACACATGAGAGGAGAAGTCATGGAGGGGTGACAGAGAGGCGATGATGATGACGATGGCGATGATTCCCCCCTCACCGGAGGCCAATTCAGCCTCCACATTAGCTCTCCGAGGAAGAACAGAGGGTTGCGGCGGCTCCGCGACGTAGATTGGAAAAGCGACTTCTGTTTCGGGGTTTCTGCGTCAGGAGAATAAATAGGGGCCAAGGTAGGTCACCAGGGGGTGTGGGACCCAGCCAGGAGGGCAGGTGGCGCGGCCAGGGGCTGGGCCGCGCCAGGCACCCCCCTGGCTGCCCCATGGCTGCCCTGTGGCCCCCCTTTGGCCTGGTGGAAGCTTCCGGAACACTGATTTTTTATATATATTTTTGGAATTTTTCCAGCGTACCTAAATGTCCAGAAACCAGCACAAAAGAAAACAGCACTGGTAGCTCTGCTGAAAA
This sequence comes from Bromus sterilis, assembly GCA_950022295.1. Classification (NCBI taxonomy): domain Eukaryota; kingdom Viridiplantae; phylum Streptophyta; class Magnoliopsida; order Poales; family Poaceae; genus Bromus; species Bromus sterilis. Next base: position 411,365,276 of record OX465596.1, on the reverse strand, counting down.
CAGCGTCAGTCTGGGTTAGTTTCGTTCAAATCATGCAAGAATGAAGGCAAAACAATAGCAAAAGTGTTTGGAAAATTAGATACGTTTAGGACGTATCAACTCCCCCAAGCTTAGCCATTGCTTGTCCTCAAGCAATTCAGTTCAACGAACTGGACACGACAAAGAAAACTTTGACAAACTCTTTTGCTTCATTAGATGTATATAAGCATGTAGTACGAAAGAGTTTAGCAAGTTTTGACACCATGCTACAAGGACAATGCACGAAGCAATCCTTATTTCATGTAATCAGTCACAAACAAACAAAAAGTAAACAATATGCTGCTGAAAATCAATCTAAGATCACAATGCACATAGCATGAACATATTAGAGTGGTATCTCGCTAGCCTCCATGAGTGAAGCAAACATAAATGCAGAAACTCCTCCGGAGTTTTAAAGGAGACTAGAACTTAGAACTCAAAGTAAGAAACATCACAAGCATGCATAAGACAATGTGGTACTTTGGGACAATGCATGTTACACTAAGAATGACAATTATGCTCTCATAGTTGGTGCTTTGGAGAAAGGAAGGTGGAGACTCTCGAACCGTGGCTTTTGATGGCAAGGTTGAAAACCCGTGAAAGGAAGCAAAGACTAAACATGTGCCAGAGCTCTTGGTTTTGAAAACAAAGATAAAAATCTTTTGAGAGGTGCAACTTTCCAGTCAACGGTGAACGGTAAAGGTCTCTCAATATCTCCCATGCCAACCATATTAATGCCTTTTTCTTACACATGTTCCCTTATCCATAAATCCTTTGATGGTCTACGGAACCTTTTATTTTTGCCTCAAGGATGGAAGGAGGATATCGTTCCATCTATCATAAGCAGCATTTGGTCCATTTCACTCCATCGTCAAGTATGGGGGAGGTGTAACTCTCATTTTTTTTATTGACTAGTTAAAACTTCCGTCAAAATATTTTTGGCATGAAAGATACTGATTTTCCCTCACCGCACCATGAGCTTGTACGGTTACAAAGGGGAGGCTTTTGAATAAATTTCGAGATGGCACAAGAAATTCTAAGTTAGGAGTGGCCGGTAAATACCACATATAGGTAGGTATGGTGGACTCAAATGGAACAACTGGGTTTAGAAAGGTGATTGTGGAAGCACAAGCAGAATTCCGCTCGGTGCTGGAGTAAGGCTAGCAAAAGACGGGGAAGCGACCAACTAGAGAGCATAACAGTCATAATCATGCAGAGCGACAAAGCAACATTGAATCGGGCATGAAAGTGATATAACTCACCCTGAAATAAAAAGATCATCAAGGCAGAACAGACTTTTTAGTCTTAACATGCGCGAACATGTGCCAAGTCAATCCAATAATCCCCCGGAGGGAAGTACCACTTCAATATGCCACACCATGAACAATGCAATGCATGTCAAACATCTCAAGCAACACATTATAAACTCTAGCTATTTGAGACTAACCACAAAGAAAGCATGAACCACTGGGAAAGCATTGTAAACATAGCACTATGTCGCTACAAGATGGTCTCTAATCATAAGTACAGGCATATGTACAAAAGTAGAAAAAAAAAGAGTTCATATCGGCTTTCCTTTTTGTATCCCTTCCGTCGATCTTCGTCATTACTGCCTTGTCACTTGCACGATCGAACGTAGGAAATTATAATCATCACGGACTCGAGCTGAACTCTGAAAACAAAGCAAACTAAAGAGCAAAGGAAACATTTTTTTGGGTTTTTTAAAGTTTAACGAAAGCAAAAGAAAGGAGAATTGCAAACTAGAAGAACAAAGAAGAACAGGAAAAAACTTGCAAAAAGATAAAAGCGAACCAACGGTAGATACAAAGGAAAGGGGAGGAGAGCACGTACTCCCCCAAGCTTAGGCTTTTGGCCTAAGTTGGGATCTTCTACTGCGGTCCCGCGGAGCTTCCTGCTCCGGGATAATGGTAATCCCACGGGTTGTATGAGCCCTCCGGTGCGTACACTGACGTCCTCGGATCCTCCCACGTGGAATAGGAAGGTCCCACCTGATGACCCTCAACGTAGAGGGATCTATTGCAGTGTTTTCGATAAGTAAGAGTGTCGAACCCAACGAGGAGCAGAAGGTAGTAGCAAGTGACTTTGGTAAGGAGATAACTTCAAGCACTGAAAGATAACTTTTTAGGGGTTTTCTTGGTATAAGTGACAGGATAGTAAAAACGAGCAAAGTAAAAGATACTGGATAGTAAAGAGTGGCCCAATCCTTTATTAGCAAAGGAGAGGCTTAGCAACTGAACTTATAAAAGCTAAAGTGTTCTTGAGGACACACGGGAGAGGTAGTCATGTGCTTTCGCCATATTCCGTATCGGTACTATGTGCTGTGTTGATAAGTGTTTGGTGGGTGGATCTATGCTAGTGCATCCTCTAGACTAAGATGAATGCGCTTTTATGATTAAACACCTTGCAAGCATCCGCAAATACAAGATAGTAATTAAGGCAAAAGCCTAACCATAGCAATACAATCGGTGATCCATTGTTCCCTTGTGCAAAAGCGTTCAAACTGGGGTTTAGGTTTCTGTCACTCCGGCAACCCGTCGTAGGCATTCTTTATACACAATGCATTCCCCTAGGTCCTTGATAAGGCGAAGTGTTGAGTGTTCGACTCACACAACACCACTAGGAAAATAACAACACAACTTAAATATCAACCAACACATATTACTTCAACATCATATGACTACTAGCAACTAGACTTCTCCCATGTCCTCAAGAACTAAAGTAACTACTCACAAGACATAAAAGAGATCATGATCAGTGGGGATAAATAGATGATAAACAATCTGGACACAATAATATTTCTCCAACAAAACTCAATAGCATTCACCACAAAGTAGTAATCAACACCGATAGAGTAGAGAGGATAGATAGTACGGATTACAACACGAGTTGCAATTGTGAGACAAGATTGGATGGAGATGGAGATGGTGTTGATGATGGGGATGATGTTGATGATGATCTCGATGATTCCCGTGACGATGGTGATGACGATGGCGAAAATCTCCCCTTCCGGGAGGTGATCTCCCCGGCGGAATCTGCCCGCCAGAGATGGCTTTTCTTCTCTGTAGGTTTCCGCCACGGAGCGACGGCGGAACTCCGTAAACTCCCCCTCTGGTTGCTCTTTTGCGTGTCTTCGTGATCCTTCTGGAAAACAGCCTCCGTCGATTTTCTGGTAATTTGGAGGTGTTCTTCTTCAGCAACTCAGCGTCCACTTTTTATCGTTGAATCCTGCGCCTTCTGCTTCGGCACCGGAAAGTTGCAAACTGTGTAAAATAAGCCAAAACAACATAAGAATAGCATCATATCATGAAATATATCAATGAATAAGAAAGAATTACTATATAAAATAGTGATGCATTTTGGACGTATCAACTCCCCCAAGCTTAGACCTCGCTTGTCCCCAAGCGAACACTGAGCTCGGTAAACCTGTCCACAAGTTTAGAGAGTGAAGTGTCGATAAATATAATACGGACAAGAAGCATCAAGGTTCCTTCATCATACTCAAGCATCCTCAACAGCAACCTCAACTCATAAGGCCCTCATGAGAAAGTAATAACAATTATAATCAAAAGTAGGGCTGAGGAAACTCATCAAATTATGGCAAACATAATCTTGGTCAAAGGACAACTAAAAATAATTTGAAGCTTTTGAAAGAACATGTTAATAGTCATGAAGTGCAAATGCTAACACGAAGGAAGATGCTCGCTAGGCAAAAGCTTTCGCAAACAACTTACTTATCAAAAGATAATGTCAACAAGGATATGGCATGGAAAAACTTAATGCAGCTCTATATGGATGAATCCTCATCAACATCAAATGTCTGTTCTCTTAGGGAAAAGAAGGAAGTGAGAAAACTGACTCAACATGAAGGTGGAAGAAAGGCCTTGTTAAGGGCAAGCAGGGAAAACTCATGTGCTATCCTTAAATCAAACAGAATAAAAATAGATTTTGGGGTGGTGCATAGTTTGTCAACGAATGCTAATAGATAGCTCAATTACTTCTCAAGATGGACAAGTTTCGAGGAACGACTCCCAAGTGGGGACGATCACATCCCCTTAATCTCCTTTGTTTATCACTGCCAAAATTTCTGATTTCTCATAGACCAAGCGTGAAGGAGGGTTTGTTTGATATATTATCTTTCAAGCTGGGCGCACCCATGCCAGTTCCTCCTCGTATTATGGGTTTGCAGATTAGACATGCAATCCCGGGGTAAAACTTGTCCAACTTAAGAAGATCATGAATCACCTACTACTTCCTCATGAGCTAAACAAGAGGCACAAAACAGAAGATTTTGAACATTTAAGGATAACACATAAATTCTATACTTATAGGAGTGGTAGGGGAATACCACGAATAGGAAGGTATGGTGGACTCACATGGAAGGTAAAGGTTTCAGGGTATGGATGCACAAGCAGAAATCTACTTGGCAAAGAGTTTGGCTAGCAAAGGCTTTGAGAGAACAGACAATTGATGATAATTTAGATGCAAAACATATAAGGCATAAACATTAAGGTAAGCATAACACATCAAGTTGTCTTCCTTCTCAACATAACACTTCAAGCATAATAACATAAAGGTTTTGGCTAAGTCGCTACTTGAGAAAACATGCATGTTTTCAAGACCAAAGCTATGTTTTCCAAAATTTAAATAATGTTTTCAAAGCCATGCCTGATATAAGGTCAATACTCCCCATAAAAATCGTCATATGATCCCAATTGCGTGAAGAGAATACCGAGTGCAGCGAAGGAACACATAGACTTCTCATTAATATTCCATAATAGACGACTCCACAATCACGGATACAATCTCTCCACAGACGGAGTGATAGACCTCAATGCAAACACCTATTTCATATAATAAACTTCCTAGACATGATACGACTCTACTTGACTCTAAAAGACTAAGAGATAAAGATACCGGGCACTCCCCCAAGCTTGGAACAAGCTGAGGGGATGCCATTACCCGAGGAGATTTTACTCCTCATTCTTGTTCTTCTCAATCAGTTACTCCTTGGCGAAGCGCTTCCATGGTAGCTCCTCTCCAGTCTCGAAGGACATTCCCGTCTCCAGAATCCTGCACTCAGCACCTAAACCCATGCGCAGAAACTTTAGTTCATACTCACAGTTCTGGTTGTGCAGATCATAGATTTGTGCTTGGAGCTGGTAAACTTTTTCTTCTAGTGCGGACAAACTTGACCACATCTCATTCATCTCTTTCCTATGGGAAGCCTCGATCTCATTCCTGATGTCGAAGTTGGCTTCAACACCACGCTCCATCATCTTTTTGAACTTTAAGATCTCATGTTCCATCTCCTTCAGCCGCTCCTCGGTGCTCCCCTCCATGACGGGTCCCTTCAGATCTTCCTTGTGGAGAACACCGTCCTCCACACGAAGGACCTGGGGGTGCTTGTTTACCTCAGCGAGGTAAGGGTTGATGACGTTGACGACGAACTTGTCCTTGGGGGAACTTGGGGAAGCCATGGCACCTAGGTCTAGCTAAAATAATTCCTGGCAGAAACAGATTGAAGAGAAAACACACGGAATCGCGAGATACGTTGCCGGAACGATCCGGGTGAATATACAGCAAAAATTTCTGCAACAAAAGGAAGGTAACAAGCCAAAGTGGGGTCGGAGACGGACTCCTGGGTGCCCAGGCGGCCTCCGGGGAGGTAGGGCGCGCCAGGGGGGCGCCTCGGCCCCCTGGAGCTCGTCTCCGGCTCCACTTAAGCCTCGAATTTTCCTAATTTTGCAAAAACTCATAATATGGAACTTTTATGGCGGTTCGCGATGTTTCCTTACCGTAATACATACCTTTTCTTATTCTGCTTCTGTCGGTGTCTGAAACAGGGCTGCAACATGTTCTTCATGAGTTGTTGTGCGTATTATATTTACATCAACATTGACGGGATCTCCCGCCATGTAATGCTTGACTCTTTGCCCATTCACAACTTGAGGTTTGGTGCCTTCAAAATTGTTAATCTTAATTGCACCATACCGGTAGACTTCTTCGATATGAAATGGCCCTTCCCACCTGTAAAGTAGTTTACCTGGAGAAAACCTGAAACGGGATCTAAACAATAAAACTTTATCACCAACATTAAATTCACGTTTCAGAATCCTCCTATCATGCCACTTCTTTACCTTTTCGTTGAACATTTTAGCACTCTCGTAAGCTTCACTTCTCCACTCATCTAGAGAAGTCAAGTTCATGAGACGCTTTTCACCAGCTAACTTTGGGTCAGCATTAAGCTCTCTAACAGCCCAGAAAGCTTTGTGTTCTAACTCTAATGGCAAATGGCAAGCCTTGCCATAGACCATTTTATAGGGAGACATGCCCATGGGGTTTTTTTAAGCAGTTCTATACGCCCACAAAGCATCTCCTAACTTGCTTGACCAGTCTTTCCTATTTCTGTTAGCTGTCTTTTGCAAGATCAACTTGATCTCTCTATTGGTGAGCTCAACTTGCCAACTAGTTTGAGGATGGTACTGTCGGGACCCGGGGTTGGCATATGTAATTCCAGTCACAATTCAATCATATGGAGAGCCGAGAGCCATACCCACTTGTCTAAGCAGACAAGGCCAAGTACAAGACACTCTCGGAAAGATCGAACGTGAGGGGTATCCCATCCAGGCCGGATGATCAACTGAGATGGGTCCTCATCGTCCACTCACAAGTCTAAATGATTATGGGTGGTGAAATCCCATACTCATAGACAAGTCGCCTCAACCATATTATCGATTGAATCATAACACTTACATAAACAGACTCCAGCCCGATCTCTTAGTCGGGGTCTCGGGCGGGCTCAATCATACAACAAAGTGTGCCACGTGACAGAGTCACGAGCAATCGCATCGCGATGCCCCAAGCTGCGCACATCTAAGGGCCACTTGGTGTATAAAAGACCGCCGGCGAGAGGACAACTAAGGTATCGAACCCCACACATGACATGCACGATATAAACATACACACAGCATGCATGCCAAGTGTATAACAGCAGGTAACACAACATGAACTCTACAAACTCATAGCTTTATTGCATCTGCTAAACAGAGCAGATATAGTAGTGTTACAAGAAGAGATCACATCACTGTGATCCAACATTACATCATACAACAAAGGAAGCAAATTATGTCTTAGTAAAGACAAGGTTAACAAATGGCTTAAGAATCCTTTTAAGAAAACACAACGACCCTCCAGAGGGACCAGGCTGCTGTCTGGGACTACATTACTTCGTCGACGTCGAGCTTGAGGGGGAGGCCACCTTCAGGGTCAGTGGTCTCGTCTCTAAAACATAGAATAAGCAAACGTGAGTACAAAGTCGTACTCAGCAAGACTTACGTCAGAACTATACTACTTATGCTCAGGTATCAAAGTAAAGGCAAGTGGGGTTGTATTGCAGAAAGCTTTGACTTGGCTATCCTGTACTACGACTACAAAGAGTTGAGATGAGAGGCGCACACGAGTCCATCTAATCTTGATCACCACTTCAATACACAACCATGGATCCTTCCTCGACTTCCCCACGAGGAAGCAACCCAAAGCACTCACACTTATCTTGCGATTTTTAGAGTATCCATTTGAGTTGTCTAATAATCAAGTAAAGATCTCCAAGTAGTCCATAACCGCGGACACGGCTATTCGAATAGTGCATTAACCCTGCAGGGGTGTACTTCTTCACATACGTAGCTACCACTTATCGCCTAGAACTCGTCACCTTCAAGCGGTGTCGACGAGGATAGTACCACGACACTTACCTCACGGCTCCAACTCTAGTCCAGGGAATCGCCTATCTGAGTTGTACCCCAATCGGGAATCCGGCCGGGGTTTCCGTTCAGGACCCAGACGATGTATGGACGGTCCGACAAGCCCACCTCGATGGATGGTGCTGCGCTTGCCTAAAACCGTGCTACGTTATGAAAGAAAATAGAATAAAGTTAACCCATGCGAATCCTGGACCCTAGTCGGGGTGAGTTAATAGGTCGAGAGGGGTCAATGAGCCCAACATGTGGTAGTAATCTGTGTCTTGGATCACAACACAAGAACTCGGGGCCTAGGGCAGTGTAAATGAGACAACCCACTGTGTACTCCTACACAGCCTCTCATTGTTCACTTATATTAGGGTGACTTCATCAACACGTTACCACCTTGTTGCATGTGTTCACTACCATCCCGATACATCACCCAGATGGATCAACTTCATTGCAAACAACTCTAGCATGGCATAGCATAATATTGATGAAGGGCCACATGATGAGCACAAACAATCTTGTATCTGCTAGGTTGAGGTTTGCTTAATACTGTGGCAGCAATGATAGGTCATGCAAATGATGCGTTCAACTAACGGTAGAACGGTAACATGTGAATCACCTAATCATGCATAAGAGAACAAGAGGGAAACTGGGTTTTTATATATATGATCAAAGGGGGTTTGCTTGCCTTATTGTCGAGATTCGGGGGGTGCCACTCTTCGGAGAAACAGGGGCTACGTCCGGCGATGGATCTATCGAGAAGAAGCAAACACCGAGACAACAAAGCATAAACATCACATTGCAATGCACATTCAAGAATGAAACATGGCATGGTACTGATGTGATCTAGGTTCAATTTGCAACAAGTTAATTGAAGTTGATTTGAAAAGGAAATCAAACTCAAACTCCAAATGTGGTTCAATTAGCCAAAGTTGCATTTGCTAATGTTTGGATAAGGTAAACCATGTTTTCATGTGTATGATATGCCTCTGATGTTCATGTGATAAGGTTGGCATTGCAAAGATTGAATTTGAAATGATTTAAACATTTATTTTGAATTATTCCAAATAAACCAAATAGCTAAATGCTACTGGTTCCCCACCATAGATGTGTTTTTCATCTATGAAAGTATGATATTTGGAATCCTTGAATTTTGTTGATGATTTTTCATATAATACACTTTTGATTTGGAGTTATGGTTTAAAAGTTATTGAATTTCAAAGATTTAATCATTTTCTGGAATTTGTTAAATAAGAAAAAGGATTTATTGCGCAAGCGTGACATCAGGATGATGTCATGGGGGCGCTGACCAATCAACCTGACATCTGGGACCCACCTGTCATTGTCTCTAGTGTTAACTCTGTTTTAATTAAAAAAGACAGGGGATTAAGGGGGGCTGGGTCCCACCAGTCAGTGAGAGAGAGAGGGATTAGGAGGGGGGGGTTAGCTCCTAATGACCCAGCCGACCGGCGTTTAGCCGCCGGTGGCACTGGACGCGGCGGCGCCCACTGGAGAGGGGTCGTCCGGCCACGGGAGGCCACGGGGAAGGTGTCGTTCGGCTCCTCTCGAACGCACGCTTCTCGTGGATGCCAAGGTGAGGCCAGGGGGACGTCGAGAGCACGCCGGCGAGCAAGGGGACGCGGCGGCCGAGCTCGAGCTCGACGTGGATGGCAGCCGTGGAGGAGACAGAGGTCGCGGGCGTCGTTGTTGAAGCTTCGCTGCTTCGATTGGGGGCTCGAGATGGCGTGGACGACCACGGCGGAGCTTCTGGACAGCACGACGGGGCGGCTCGACGTCGTTGGCCACGCAGGCGCATACACGGCGGCGACGACTCCTCTCTGGTGCGGCAGAGAAAACGGCGAGGCGAGAGGGGAGAGGTCCAGGGAGAGGGGGAAAAGGAAGAGGAGGCTTCCAGGCGCGTCCACGGCGCCGGATAAGGGAGAGGGGGCAGGGACAGGCAGGTAGCTGCCTGGCAGCCATGCCGTGGCCGGCGGCGAGCTGCCTGCCTGCCTGGCCTGGGAGGAAGACGACCCTGCCCTTTTGGGTTGGGCCTCCTCTGCTGGGCCAGGTGGGCCACGTAAGTGGCTTCGGCCTTTTTATTGTTTTTCTTTTTATGCTTTCTGTTTTATTTGTTTTGCTCTGAAAAAAATATCAAAGCATTTCTAAAAACCCCAAAATATTTATCTTGGACATATGTGACATAGTACTAGTCACTCCCAAGTTTTGGAGATTTTTGGAATTCAAATTATTTGAATCCAATTCAAATAGCATGTAAATTTAATTTCCAAGCCTCTGTTTGAATATTTGAAAAATCCATGAGCGTTGGTTTGACTCCAAATCATTTTTAAAATGATCATACTCATTTATAGGACTTTTCAAAATTGTTTGGAGGAATTTTGAAAAAACTTTTTATCTGGCCTTTTATTTAAAATTCTTTTTGAGGCTTTTCCAAATCCCCAATTCTTAAACCAAGAAAATTAAACATGATGCAATTATTTATAGTAATAAGAGCACATACCAAAACTAGGGTTGTGACAACTCGCCCCCACTAAAAAGAATCTCGTCCCGAGATTCAGAAGTAGTCGGGAAGAGGGTGGGGTACTCGACTCGGAGACGATCTTCTCGTTCCTAGGTGGCTTCCTTCTCAGAATGATTGGACCACTGCACTTTGAGGAACTTGATCTTCTGACGTCGGGTGGTACGCTCAGCTTCATCGAGGATACGGACAGGATACTCTCGATAAGACAGATTTTCTTGGAGATCAAGAGTTTCGTGGTCTACTTCGCGGATGGGGTCCTTGAAGCAACGCCTGAGTTGAGATACGTGGAAGACATCGTGAACCTGAGAAAGATGCGGCGGTAGTTCAAGTTGGTAGGCAACTTCTCAACGTTTAGCTAGAATGCGAAAGGGGCCTATGTAACGTGGGACCAATTTGCCTTTGATACCGAAGCGATGGGTTCCCTTCAGAGGAGTAACCCGGAGGTAAGCCTTCTCGTCCAGCTTGTAGCTTTCTGGCCTATGACGACGATCATAGTAGCTTTTCTGACGAGACTGGGCTGTTTTCAATTGCTCGCGAACAATGCGAACCTTCTCTTCTGCTTCCTGGATCATATCCGGTCCAAAGAATTGTCTTTCACCGGTTTCTGACCAGTTCAATGGTGTTCAACATTTTCGTCCATAGAGAAATTCAAAGGGTGCCATGCCCAAGCTAGATTGGAAGCTGTTGTTATAAGAAAACTCGGCGAATGGAAGAGATTTCTCCCAACTCTTTCCGAATGAGATAACACAGGCTCTGAGCATGTCTTCGAGAATTTGATTGACTCTTTCTACTTGACCACTTGACTGGGGATGAAAGGCAGTGCTAAAGGAGAGATGGGTTCCCATAGCATTTTGAAAACTTTTCCAAAATCGAGAGGTGAAAAGACTTCCACGGTCTGAATTGATTTCCAAAGGAACACCATGGAGAGAAACAATCCGGGAGACATATAAATCCGCTAACTGGCTAGCAGTTATACTCTCGCGAACAGGAAGGAAATGAGCAACTTTGGAAAGACGGTCAATGACCACGAAGATGGCATTGTTTCCTTTCTGAGACTTTGGAAAGCCAGTGATGAAATCCATACTGACTTTATCGCATTTCCACTCAGGAATGGCTAAAGGTTGAAGAGTACCAGCAGGTCTTTGATGCTCTGCTTTCACACGACGACAAACATCGCACTCAGCAACAAATTGAGCGATTTCTCGCTTCATCCTAGTCCACCAAAATCTCTGGCGTAGATCTTGATACATCTTAGTACTACCAGGATGAATCGAGAGAGGGGTGTCATGGGATTCCTTAAGGATTTGCTGCCTTAGATTCCTATTCTTCGGAACTACCATCCTATTCTCGAAGTACATAGTACCTTCATTGTCTAGGGTAAAACATTTTGCCTTACCGCTAGCAATGTTCTGTTTGATATACCGGATACCTCGAGCACGTTGTTGAACAGCTTTGATTTGATCCTCAAGGGTTGGTTTCACTACCAACGTGGAAAGGAATCCATGAGGAACAATCTCGAGATTCATCTTTCGAAATTCCTCATAGAGAAGTGGTTGATACTGTTGTAACATGAGGTTGTTACAATACGACTTACGACTTAGTGCATCAGCCATGACATTGGCTTTGCCTGGGGTGTAAGAGATACTTAAGTCATAATCTTTTATCAACTCTATCCAGCGTATTTGCCTGAGGTTAAGATCTGGCTGGGTGAATATGTATTTGAGGCTTTGGTGATCGGTATAGATTTCACAACGATTACCAAGGAGGTAATGTCGCCAAGTCTTCAGGGCATGAACTACGGCAGCGAGTTCAAGATCATGGGTAGGATAGTTTTCTTCATGTGGACGCAACTGGCGTGAAGCATAAGCTACCACATGTCGATCTTGCATAAGTACGCATCCTAACCCTTGCCGTGAAGCATCACAATAGATCTCGAAATCCCTTTTGGTGTCTGGAGGTGCAAGTACGGGTGCAGAAGTCAATCTTCTTTTTAGCTCTTGAAAGCTTTCCTCGCACTTGGGAGTCCATAGGAATTTCTTATCTTTCTTGAGGAGTTCAGTTAGAGGCTTTGCAACTTTAGAAAAGTTCTCGACGAAGCGGCGGCAATAGCTGGCTAGGCCAAGAAAACTCCTAACTTGCTTAACCGATTCAGGTGGAGTCCAGTCAAGGATGGCCTGAACTCTCTCGGCATTGACTGCAACACCTTTTGCAGAAATCACGTGGCCTAAGTAGGTCACTTCTGGTAGCCAAAATTCACACTTGGAGAACTTGGCATAAAGGCGATGCTCTCTAAGTTTCATCAATACCAGCCTAAGATGTTCTGCGTGCTCTTCTTCGTTCTTCGAGTAGATGAGAATATCATCAAGATAAACCACAACAAATTTATCTAAGTACTCCATGAAGATCGAATTCATCAAGCGCGAAGAAGTGGCTGGGGCATTGGTTAAACCGAAGGACATGACGGTGTACTCATAAAGACCATAACGAGTAGTGAAAGCCGTCTTGGGAATGTCCTCATTTCTAATTTTTATTTGATGATAACCTAATCTCAAATCCATCTTGGAGAAGACAGAGGATCCAGCAAGTTGATCATAAAGATCATTGATCCTGGGAAGTGGGTACTTGTTCTGTATCGTCGCTAGATTTAGCGGGTGATAGTCTATGCACATCCTTTATGTTCCATCTTTCTTCGTTACGAACAGAACGGGGCAACCCCATGGCGATGAGCTAGGGCGGATGAAGCCTTTTGCCAACGAAGCATCAAGTTGGGTTTTTAGCTCAGCTAACTCATGTGGGGCCATTCTATATGGACGTCTCGAAATCGGGGTTGTGCCTGGTATAAGATCCACTATGAATTCCACAGACCTGTGGGGTGGCATTCCCGGCAGCTCTTCTGGAAAGACATCCGGAAAGTCACAAACTATCGGAATATCTTCAAGGTTAGGAAGGGGATGTTCATTCAACGAATATAGCTGGGTGTCTGAACCTTGAGATGTGAAATGGACTATCTTGCCGGAAGGATGAGTGAGTTGGACTGATTTAGTGGCACAATCAATCTTGGCATGGTGTTTGGACAACCAATCCATACCTAAGATGATATCGATATCTGAAGATTTGAGGGCTATGAGAGAAGCAAGGAATACAACATCCTCAACAGCAATCTCATTGTCATGACTTACCCTAATGGTACGCCATGTGGATCCTGGAGTTTTAATCATGAAAGGGGTAGGCAACTCCTCAAATGAAATGTCATGCAGGAGTGCGAACTTTTCAGACAAAAAGGAATGAGAAGCTCCAGAATCAAATAGAACAGAAGCAGGTTTGGAGTTGACAGGAAGTGTACCGAGTACAACCTTCGTATCCTCTTGGTCTTCTTTGATGGTGGCATGGTTCACACGTCCGTATTCAACAATAGCGGACTTGGCTTTGGAAGGCTTTGGTGGCTTAGCTTTGGCTTTATGTTTTGGACGAGGAGGAACATTCTCTTGCAAAGAACACTGTCGTGCAATGTGGCCAGGATTACCACACTTGTAGCACAAACGGTTGTTAGGTTGTGGAGTTTGTATGGCAAGCTCTCTACTACCTTTCTGGGTTTTCTTGCTTTGTGGAGAGGGTCTTGGAATCAAGTGCGAAGGAAGGGCACTAGTTGGGATCCAAATTCGACGTTTCTGAGAACCCAAACTAGAAGAGGAAGCAAGATCACGATCACGCTTGCGAGACTCTTCAAAGACCTCATTTCCATGCTCAGCTCTGAATGATCTATTGACCAAATCCTCGAAGTTGATGAATTGAAGGAGATTGAGATCATGACGAAGGACAGGGCTAAGTCCCTTGCGGAACCTTGCTTTCTTCTTGGCATCGTTTGATATCTTCTCAGGGGCATAACGAGAAAGTCGATTGAACTCAGTCCTGTACTGATGAACAGTCATCTTTCCCTGAGATAGGTTGCAGAACTCTTCCCTCTTTCTTTCCATCAGCTCATCCAGAATGTGGTACCCTTGGAAGGCATCACGGAACTCCTGCCAAGTCACTAAGTGACCATCAGGCTGCATTGCAACAAAACTTTCCCACCATTCACCAGCAGCACCTTCCAGAAAGTATGTCGCAAACATCACACGATCATCTGGAGAAACATGCGCCGTCTCAAGCTTACGCTCGATGGAACGGGGCCAATCATCGGCATCAAGGGGCTCAGATGAATATCGGAAAACTGGCGGGTTCAAAAGGATAAAATCCTGGATGGATATTACCGTATCTCGCTGAATAGAAGTATTCTTCTCAATGAGCTCCAAAAGGCGTGTTTGATCACGTCGATTTCGCTCAGCCTCCATTATGATTTCCGCTGCAGAAGGCGGTGAAGGAGGATCATCATCACCACTTTGATTACCGTGACCAGATTCAACACATCTAGTTCCACCTGACATTCTGTGTGATAAAAATCAACAATCAGAGTAGGATTTATGATGGAATCAAAGAAAAGATGAACAATTTAAGAGCGGACAAGATTGTAATGCAAACGAATTGGAATCACGGAAAACACGGGACAAATCGGACAGCATAACGGCTGTATCGGGGTGGAAAAATGAATCAATCTGCAAGAATGATCAGAACCTTCTCAAAAGGCTCGAAGGGATGGTGACTCTAGACAACCAAAACATTACTACAACTAAGGAGAGTCAAACAACGAGATGTTCTAGTATAGACATAGAAGAGCCTAGTCCTATCTTCCCGTAGAAAAGATGAGGGTGACTCAGAACTCAGATCGATGAGGGTAAGGAGAAAAAGAAGCCTTACGTTGTTCCCTTATACCCAAAGTAACTATATAACTATAGAATGCTAGAATCGACTTCGGCCAAGGTTTACTAATCCTACAGGTAGTCCTGCTCTGATACCAAGTCTGTCGGGACCCGGGGTTTGCATATGTAATTCCAGTCACAATTCAATCATATGGAGAGCCGAGAGCCATACCCACTTGTCTAAGCAGACAAGGCCAAGTACAAGACACTCTCGGAAAGCTCGAACGTGAGGGGCATCCCATCCAGGCCGGATGATCAACTGAGATGGTTCCTCATCGTCCGCTCACAAGTCTAAATGATTATGGGTGGTGAAATCCCATACTCATAGACAAGTCGTCTCAACCATATTATCGATTGAATCATAACACTTACATAAACAGACTCCAGCCTGATCTCTTAGTCGGGGTCTCGGGCGGGCTCAATCATACAACAAAGTGTGCCACGTGACAGAGTCACGAGCAATCGCATCGCGATGCCCCAAGCTGCGCACATCTAAGGGTCACTTGGTGTATAAAAGACCGCCGACGAGAGCACAACTAAGGTATCGAACCCCACACATGACATGCACGATATAAACATACACGCAGCATGCATGCCAAGTGTATAACAGCAGGTAACACAACATGAACTCTACAAACTCATAGCTTTATTGCATCTGCTAAACAGAGCAGATATAGTAGTGTTACAAGCAGAGATCACATCACTGTGATCCAACATTACATCATACAACAACGGAAGCAAATTATGTCTTAGTAAAGACAAGGTTAACAAATGGCTTAAGAAGCCTTTTAAGAAAACACAACGACCCTCCAGAGGGACCAGGCTGCTGTCTGGGACTAAAGTACTTCGTCGACGTCGAGCTTGAAGGGGAGGCCACCTTCAGGGTCAGTGGTCTCGTCTCTAAAACATAGAATAAGCAAACGTGAGTACAAAGTCGTACTCAGCAAGACTTACGTCAGAACTATACTACTTATGCTCAGGTATCAAAGTAAAGGCAAGTGGGGTTGTATTGCAGAAAGCTTTGACTTGGCTATCCTGTACTACGACTACATAGAGTTGAGATGAGAGGGGCACACGAGTCCATCTAATCTTGATCACCACTTCAATACACAACCATGGATCCTTCCTCGAATTCCCCACGAGGAAGCAACCCAAAGCACTCACACTTATCTTGCAATTTTTAGAGTATCCATTTGAGTTGTCTAATAATCAAGTAAAGATCTCCAAGTAGTCCATAACCGCGGACACGTCTATTCGAATAGTTCATTAACCCTGCAGGGGTGTACTTCTTCACATACGTAGCTACCACTTATCGCCTAGAACTCGTCACCTTCAAGCGGTGTCGGCGAGGATAGTACCACGACACTTACCTCACGGCTCTAACTCTAGTCCAGGGAATCACCTATCTAAGTTGTACCCCAATCGGGAATCCGGCCGGGGTTTCCGTTCAGGACCCAGACGATGTATGGACGGTCCGACAAGCCCACCTCGACGGATGGTGTTGTGCTTGCCTAAAACCGTGCTACGTTATGAAAGCAAATAGAATAAAGTTAACCCATGCGAATCCTGGACCCTAGTCGGGGTGAGTTAATAGGTCGAGAGGGGTCAATGAGCCCAACATGTGGTAGTAATCTGTGTCTTGGATCACAACACAAGAACTCGGGGCCTAGGGCAGTGTAAATGAGACAACCCACTGTGTACTCCTACACAGCCTCTCATTGTTCACTTATATTAGGGTGACTTCATCAACACGTTACCACCTTGTTGCATGTGTTCACTACCATCCCGATACATCACCCAGATGGATCAACTTCATTGCAAACAACTCTAGCATGGCATAGCATAATATGGATGAAGGGCCACATGATGAGCACAAACAATCTTGTATCTGCTAGGTTGAGGTTTGCTTAATACTGTGGCAGCAATGATAGGTCATGCAAAGGATGGGTTCAACTAACGGTAGAACGGTAACATGTGAATCACCTAATCATGCATAAGAGAACAAGAGAGAAACTGGGTTTTATAGATATGATCAAAGGGGGTTTGCTTGCCTTATTGTCGAGATTCGGGGGGTGCCACTATTCGGAGAAACCGGGGCTACGTCCGGCGATGGATCTATCGAGAAGAAGCAAACACCGAGACAACAAAGCATAAACATCACATTGCAATGCACATTCAAGAATGAAACATGGCATGGTACTGATGTGATCTAGGTTCAATTTGCAACAAGTTAATTGAAGTTGATTTGAAAAGGAAATCAAACTCAAACTCCAAATGTGGTTCAATTAGCCAAAGTTGCATTTGCTAATGTTTGGATAAGGTAAACCATGTTTTCATGTGTATGATATGCCTCTGATGTTCATGTGATAAGGTTGGCATTGCAAAGATTTAATTTGAAATGATTTAAACATTTATTTTGAATTATTCCAAATAACCCAAATAGCTAAATGCTACTGGTTCCCCACCATAGATGTGTTTTTCATCTATGAAAGTATGATATTTGGAATCCTTGAATTTTTCTGATGATTTTTCATATATTACACTTTTGATTTGGAGTTATGGTTTAAAATTTATTGAATTTCAAAGATTTAATAATTTCCTGGAATTTGTTAAATAAGAAAAAGGATTTATTGCGCAAGCGTGACATCAGGATGACGTCATGGGGCGCTGACCAATCAACCTGACATCTGGGACCCACCTGTCATTGTCTCTGGTGTTAACTCTGTTTTAATTAAAAAAAGACAGAGGATTAAGGGGGGCTGGGTCCCACCAGTCAGTGAGAGAGAGAGGGATTAGGAGGGGGGGTTAGCTCCTAATGACCCAGCCGACTGGCGTTTAGCCGCCGGCGGCACTGGACGCGGCGGCGCCCACTGGAGAGGGGCCGTCCGGCCACGGGAGGCCACGGTGAAGGTGTCGTTCGGCTCCTCTCGAACGCGCGCTTCTCGTGGATGCCAAGGTGAGGCCAGGGGGACGCCGAGAGCACGCCGGCGAGCAAGGGGACGCGGCGGCCGAGCTCGGGCTCGACGTGGCTGGCGACGCCAAGGGCTAGAGCGAGCGGGGTTAGGGGGAAAGCACGGGGAGCTCACCCTGAACGTGCTGGCGCGGACAGGAGGGGCGGAGGAGCTGCGGTGGCCTCGAATTCGACGACGGCGTGCCGGTGGCCGTGGAGGAGACAGAGGTCGCGGGCGTCGTTGTTGAAGCTTCGCGGCTTCGATTGGGGGCTCGAGATGGCGTGGACGACCACGGCGGAGCTTCTGGACAGCACGGCGGGGCGGGTCGACGTCGTTGGCCACGCAGGCGCATGCACGGCGGCGACGACTCCTCTCGGGTGCGGCGGAGAAAACGGCGAGGCGAGAGGGGAGAGGTCCAGGGAGAGGGAGAAAAGGAAGAGGAGGCTTCCAGGCGCGTCCACGGCGCCGGATAAGGGAGAGGGGGCAGGGACAGGCAGGTAGCTGCCTGGCAGCCATGCCGTGGCCGGCGGCGAGCTGCCTGCCTGCCTGGCCTGGGAGGAAGACGACCCTGCCCTTTTGGGCTGGGCCTCCTCTGCTGGGCCAGGTGGGCCAGGTAAGTGGCTTCGGCCTTTTTACTGTTTTTCTTTTTATGCTTTCTGTTTTATTTGTTTTGCTCTGAAAAAAAGATCAAAGCATTTCTAAAAAACCCCAAATATTTATCTTGGACATATGTGACATAGTACTAGTCACTCCCAAGTTTTGGAGATTTTTGGAATTCAAATTATTTGAATCCAATTCAAATAGCATTTAAATTTAATTTCCAAGCCCCTGTTTGAATATTTGAAAAATCCATGAGCGTGGGTTTGACTCCAAAACATTTTTTAAATGATCATACTCATTTATAGGACTTTTCAAAATTGTTTGGAGGAATTTTGGAAAAACTTTTTATCTGGCCTTTTATTTAAAATTCTTTTTGAGGCTTTTCCAAATCCCCAATTCTTAAACCAAGAAAATTAAACATGATGCAATTATTTCTAGTAATAAGAGCACATACCAAAACTAGGGTTGTGACAGGTACGGTGACACAATTCTATGATTGACATCGTACTTGGCTAAATCTTTTCTAAAAGCTCCATGCGTGAAGTGTGATCCTCCATCAGTCATGAGATACCTAGGTACACCAAACCTAGGGAAAATTACATCTTTGAGCATTTTCAAAGATGTTTTGTGATTAGCACTTTCAGTGGGAATTGCTTCAACCCACTTGGTTACATAATCAACAGCAACTAATATGTGAGTGTACTTGTGCGAATAAGGAAAAGGACCCATAAAATCAAAACCCCAGCAATCAAAAGGCTCAATCACTAGTGAGTAATTCATAGGCATCTCATTCCTCCTACTAATATTACCAACTCTCTAACATTTATCACAGGCTAAAACATAATTTCTAGCATCTTTAAAGAGAGTAGGCCAATAAAAACCTGATTGGAGAACCTTATGTGCGGTCCTCTCACCAGCGTGATGTCCTCCGTAGGGACTATCGTGACATTTCTTGAGAATGTCCTTCTGCTCGTGTTCCGGTACGCATCTTCTCACGATCCCGTCTGGACCTTCTTTGAAAAGATGAGGGTCATCCCAAAAGTAATGCCTCAAATCATGGAAGAACTTCTTCCTTTGCTGAAATGTTAAACCTGGAGGCAAATACTTTGCAATGATAAAATTAGCATAATCTGCAAACCAAGGATCGGAAAGAGATTGTACTTTAACAACGGCAAGTTGTTCGTCTAGAAAACTGTCGTTGACTGGGATGGGATCATGCGGTATATCTTCCATCCTTGAAAGATTGTCCGCTACAGGGTTGTCTGCTCCTTTTCTATCAACAATCTGCAAATCAAATTCTTGAAGGAGAAGTACCCATCTGATGAGCCTTGGTTTGGCATCCTTCTTCGTCATAAGATACTTAATGGCAGCATGGTCAGTATGAATAATAACTTTAGAATCAACAATATACTGCCTAAACTTATCACAAGCAAACACTACTGCTAAGAATTCCTTCTCAGTAGTAGCATAATTCTTTTGAGCACTATCAAAGGTCTTACTAGCATAATAAATAACATTCAACTTTTTTTCAACCCTTTGTCCTAAAACAGCTCCAACAGAAAAATCACTAGCATCACACATAATTTCAAAGGGAAAGTTCCAGTCAGGCGGTTGTACTATAGGAGCGGTTATTAAAGCCTTCTTAAGAACTTCGAAAGCCTCCTTACAATCTTCATCAAATACAAAAGGAACATCCTTCTGGAGAAGATTAGTGAGGGGTCTCGAGGTCTTAGAAAAGTCTTCAATAAATCTTCTATAGAAACCAGCATGACCGAGAAAACTACGAATACCTTTAATGTCCCTTGGATAGGGCATCCTTTCGATAGCTTCAATCTTCGCCTTGTCCACTTCAATTCCCCTTTCGGAAATCTTGTGGCCAAGCACGATCCCTTCGTTAACCATGAAGTGGCACTTTTCCCAATTTAGAACTAAGTTTGTATCCTCGCATCTCTGCAAAACTTTATTAAGATTGTGGAGACAGTGATCAAAGGAAGTTCCATAGACGGAGAAATCGTCCATGAAGACTTCCACAATCTCCTCACAGAAACCATGAAATATTGCAGACATACATCTCTGAAAAGTAGCAGGTGCATTGCATAAACCAAAAGGCATACGCCTATAAGCATAAGTACCATAAGGACAAGTGAAAGTGGTCTTCTCTTGATCGGCGGTGTTAACATGAATTTGAGAGAAGCCAGAGTACCCGTCAAGATAGCAGAAGTGGGTGTTTTTGGACAGCCTCTCAAGCATCTGATCAATAAAGGGCAGCGGGTAGTGGTCCTTCCTGGTTGCCTTGTTCAGCTTCCTGTAACCAATGCACATTCTATATCCAATAATAATTCTCTGAGGTATTAGTTCATTCTTATCATTAGGGACTACAGTTGTCCCTCCTTTCTTAGGAACACAATGAACTGGACTTACCCACTTACTATCGGCTATAGGGTAGATAATACCTGCGGCTAGAAGCTTGAGGATTTCGGTACTCACAACATCCATCATCTTTGGATTCAACCGTCGTTGATGGTCAACAACAGGTTTAGCATCGGGCTCGAGGTTGATAGTATGTTGACAGATAGATGGACTAATTCCCTTAAGGTCATCAAGGGTATAGCCAATTGCACCTCGGTGTTTACGGAGTGTCTCCAATAATCTCTCTTCTTCATATCCTGAAAGATTAGAATGATAATAACAGGATATACTTTCTTTTCATCTACATAAGCATACTTGAGCGTATCGGGGAGAGGTTTGAGATCAAACACCGGGTCTTCTTTTGGTTTGGATAAAATTCCTAAAGGTTCAACCGGGAGGTTGTGCTTCAGGATAGCAGGTTGTCTCAAGAAGATTTCATCAATTTCATTTCTTTCCTGCATATGAGTATCATTCTCGTGGTCCTCCATGTATTGCTGCAAGGGATCATTAGGGGGAATAGCAATAGAAGCAATACTTTCAATAATTTTATCATCATTAGGTAATTCAGTACCACGAGGCTGCTTAGAGATCCTGGAAAAGTTAAATTCATACGGCTCACCATTGAATTCAACAGAAACTTTACCTTTCTTGCAATCTATAATAGCTCCACATGTTCTGAGAAAAGGTCTACCAAAAATAATAGGACAAAAACTATCTTGCACTGAACCAAGTACGAGAAAGTCGGTAGGATACTTTACCTTTCCGCATAGGACTTCAACATCTCTCACAATCCCGATAGGAGAGATAGTAGCTTTGTTTGCAAAATGAATAGTAGCGTCAATCTCTTCGAGTTCACAGGGTGAAATCTCACCCATGATCTCTTGATAAAGCGAATAAGGAATCGCGCTAGCACTTGATCCCAGATCGCATAGCCCGTAATAATTGTGATCTCCTATTTTAACAGATACAACTGGTGTACCTGAAATTGGGCTTTTATTCTTGGCTGTGACAATGTTAGTTGAAACAGCACAGAAATTTATAATAGAATCTGAAACATCATTAGTAACCAAATCTTTAACCATAGCAACTTGAGGATCGACTCTGATCTGGTCCTCAGGTTCGCCTGCTCTTCTCTCACTTTTATTTATGATGCCTGTCACAAAAGAGTGCTCCCTTATTCTTGAAGGAAAAGGGGGCTATTCATTTATAACTGCAGGCAAAATAGGATCAGCAACGTGAATATCAATAGGCACTTCTTTGAAAGGCTTATGGTACTGATCCTTCTTCATCTTAGAAGAATCAACATGAGAAGCAAAGTTCTTACAAAAATCAATCATTAGATGGGAATCCAGACCAATCTTAGAGCAAAAGCTATTAAAATAATCAGTTTTCACATAACTCTCAATATAATCATGCTCATAATTTATAGCAGGTTCAATACCTTTATCGATTTCCCAATCTTCAGTATTCTTCTGGATCCTTTCGATGATATACCATCTTTCTTCAACGCTCTTTGTCTGAAATACCCCGCTAGAGGAGGTATCCAGCCTTTCCTTATCCTGACGAGAAAGCATGGCATAAAAATTTGTAAGTATAATATATTTGGGGAGCTTATGGATAGGACACTTGAACATTAGGGATTTAAGTCTCCCCCAAGCTTGAGTGATGCTCTCTCCGTCGCGAGACCTAAAGTTATAGATGTAATTCCTGTCTCGGTAAACTTCATGAAGAGGGTAAAACGTTGTATAAAAAAGAGACATATGCTCTTCCCAATTGAGATAATGTGAGTTATCGAGGAGCTTATACCAATCTGAAGCTTTGTCTGTAAGCGATACGGAGAATAATTTCTTCATAACGAACTCCAGTGACACACCTGCAAGCTTGAATAATGAACATAGTTGTGATAAATATAGCAAGTGTTCACCTGGATGTCTGTCTCCTGCGTAGCGATTACCTAAGACATAATCGATAATACCAGATGGTATCTTATAAGGCACAATTTCAGTAGGGGCAGGAGTAACTACCTTAGTTGTGGGGCGGCTCCCCAAGAACAAAGATCCAAGAGTAGGGGTGTTCATAAAGACAAAAATAGCAACGCCAAGACTAAAAACAGAAATATAAAAACTTCCTTACCAGCTTCACTTACTAATAGCGCTACACTCCCCGGCAACGGCGCCAGAAAACGTAGCTTGATGACCCTCAACGTAGAGGGATCTATTGCAGTGTTTTCGATAAGTAAGAGTGTCGAACCCAATGAGGAGCAGAAGGTAGTAGCAAGTGACTTTGGTAAGGAGATAACTGCAAGCACCGAAAGATAACTTTTTAGGGGTTTTCTTGGTATAAGCGACAGGATAGTAAAAAACGAGCAAAGTAAAAGATACTGGATAGTAAAGAGTGGCCCAATCCTTTCTTAGCAAAGGAGAGGCTTAGCAACTGAACTTATAAAAGCTAAAGTGTTCTTGAGGACACACGGGAGAGGTAGTCATGTGCTTTCGCCATATTCCGTATCGGTACTATGTGTTGTGTTGATAAGTGTTTGGTGGGTGGATCTATGCTAGTGCATCCTCTAGACTAAGATGAATGCACTCTTATGATTAAACAACTTGCAAGCATCCGCAAATAAAAGATAGTAATTAAGGCAAAAGCCTAACCATAGCAATACGATCGGTGATCCATTGTTCCCTTGTGCAAAAGCGTGCAAACTGGGGTTTAGGTTTCTGTCACTCCGGCAACCCACCGTAGGCATTCTTTATACACAATGCATTCCCCTAGGTCCTTGATAAGGCTAAGTGTTGAGTGTTCGACTCACACAACACCACTAGGAAAATAACAACACAACTTAAATATCAACCAACACATATTACTTCAACATCATATGAGTACTAGCAACTAGACTTCTCCCATGTCCTCAAGAACTAAACTAACTACTCACAAGACATAAAAGAGATCATGATCAGTGGGGATAAATAGATGATAAAAAATCTGGACACAATAATATTTCTCCAACAAAACTCAATAGCATTCATCACAAAGTAGTAATCAACACCGATAGAGTAGATAGGATAGATAGTACGGATTACAACACGAGTTGCAATTGTGAGACAAGATTGGATGGAGATGGAGATGGTGCTGATGATGGGGATGATGTCGATGATGATCTCGCTGATGCACGTGACGATGGTGATGACGATGGCGACGATCTCCCCTTCCGGGAGGTGATCTCCCCGCCGGAATCTGCCCGCCACAGATGGCTTTTCTTCTCTGTAGGTTTCCGCCATGGAGCGGCGGCGGAACTCCGTAAACTCCCCCACTGGTTGCTCTTTTGCGTGTCCTCGTGATCCTTCTGGAAAACAGCCTCCGTCGATTTTCAGGTAATTTGGAGGTGTTCTTCTTCAGCAACTCAACGTCCACTTTTTACCGCTGAATCCTGCGTCTGCTGCTTCGGCACCGGAAAGTTGCAAACTGTGTAAAATAAGCCAAAACAACATAAGAATAGCATCATATCATGAAATATATCAATGAATAAGAAAGAATTACTATATAAAATAGTGATGCATTTTGGACGTATCACCGCCCCCCATCCTGAGGAAGACCCTTCACCCCAGGGGGTGACGGTCTCCTCCTGAACTGGTGGATATACCACGTGCTCCTCCTCGTCTGGCTCGACCCCCTCCGTGGGGTAGTGAAACTGGTATCTCCCCGTGATCTCATCAAACTCGGCCACTGAAAAATGAAATCCGTTCCTGCGAGAAAAATCAAACACAAGTGGTGCAGGTAGACGGACAGCGCGTTCCACACCGTCTTTAAACCACAAAACATAATCAAGTGCATAGCGGTCAGAGGCCTTAGTAACAAATAAATGCCTCTTCATGGCAGCCAAGTCCAGGCTAACAAAAGGAAAGACTGTATCATCTGGGCGCGGTTCTCCTTGGAGAAACTGCAAAAGAAGTGTGGCATAGACGCCACCAAAGAGGTCCCCCTTGTTACTATTAGTAGCAAGGCATTTCGCGATAAGCGAACCCACATGATACTCGTGCTTCCCTGAGAGGGCATTCGCCATGATAGCAGTATCAGGCGTAGAAGTGTTGCTCGTGTTTTCTCGAGCCAACACTCCTCTAGCAATATAATAGGCGAAACACCTGAGGTGAGGGAACATAATGTTGGAAATCTTCTGACGGTTGGATGCCCTCACTTCAATGTTACAGAACGAGTCGAGGAGGGTGTTGAGTGCAACAGTTTGGACATTTTTCCTCTTCTTCTTTTCGACCAAGCCTGGAAAACCTAAAGCTTCACAAAATGTACTCATAGGCATGGTCAACAACCTTTCATAAAGTCTAAACACCACAGTATCATTGTCAGGATAAAACCTGAAACTGTTAACAAAAATAGCGGTGAGTGTCTCGTACTGTGGTACACGGCTCGTAACGAGCTGTGTTAAACCTGCATGGGCACACAGAGCATAGAACTCTTCTCGTATGCCGGCATCCTCCATGAAGTCTTCGCATGGAAATGCCATAGCTCTTGCGGGTGACGCGTCCAACATCTCCATGGGTATGATATCTTCATTATAGCTCACCCTCGTGGCCGAAGGTGAAGCTGCAGAACGCGTAACACGGCTAGAGCGCTCGGGCTTCTTCTTCCCAAGCCACTTTCCTAGCCTCTCCATTTCTGAAATTTTTAACAATTCACAAAAACGAGGATTTAAGCAAAACTAGTTTGGGCAAAACATTCTACTTACTTTACCAAGGCTCAAACTAGCAACAAAATTTGAAAAATAAATTTCTACACAAACATTTAAGCTCAACTAGACAGCACCAAGAACCACTAAATACTCACTAATGAAGCCACCAACTAGAAAACTAATTGGAGGGGTGAGGGAGTCACATACCAGAGAATATTTGTCCCAAATTTCAGCTCAAATGAGTGGTTGTAGAGGGAGATCGAACTTCCGTGCTCAAGAACAACAAGAACACGAAACCACAGCAAGAACACGAGTTTTCGGGGTGAAAGAGAGAGAGTGGAAGAAGAGATGCCAGCAGGGGGTGCCTGTGGGCCCCAGGAGGGTGGGTGGCGCGGCCAGGAGCTGGGCCGCGCCACCTGGCCTCCTGGGCCAGGGGTGGACCCCCCCTGGTCAGCCACAGGTACTCCCCGATGGCTTTTTACCTGGAAATTTTTATTTTGAATTTTCTGGAATTTTCTGGGCAACTTCACTGTAGAGAATTTTTCAAAGTTCAAAAAGCTGCAAAAAACTTTCGTGAACTTGAGACAAAAGTTAGAACAAGTGAAGTTCTAAACAAAAACTTGGGTAGAGCAAGGAGAATAAAAGCTAAAGGAAATGAAAACATAACAACCTCAACTTCTTACTTATATAAAACTTGCTATTTAGCAAGGTTGATCAAGTCTTACCAACACACCGGTGATATATAGCGCAGAAAGTCTCGCCTCTTATGAAGTGATCATTGCACTCTCACTTTAATGGACATGGTCCCCACCATAATTGTTTTGTATTTGTGGTATACATGTAGTGGACAATCCCATTCTCCAATCTTCACGGTCTCGATATTCTCAATGGAGTTAAGGCCATGCCTTTTGTCGATTTTCTTCGGAAAATACACCGTGTGTTCTTTGTCATTTACGTTGAAGGTAACCTTCCCTTTATTGCAATCAATAACGGCACCTGCGGTGTTAAGAAAAGGTCTACCAAGGATAATGGACATGCTCCCATCCTCGGGCATGTCAAGCACAACAAAATCAGTAAGTATTAAGCAATTGGCAACTTCAACAGGAACATCCTCACAAATACCGATCGGGACGGCCGTGGACTTGTCGGCCATCTGAAGAGAGATATCTGGTGGGGAATATGATCAAGGTAAGGTTTGATCAAGGCAAGGAAGGTAACAGTGATCATCAATAGTGATTAGCAACAGAAATTTTTATTAACAAGGTGGTTACTGTTCCCCAACACTGAGGGTGTTACAGTTATAATTGTATTGCTTTTATATTGGGCCATAAGTTTGACCCATTAGCACTGTCAATTATATAATTGTTATTTTTATTTCTCAAATTGTGATTGAAATTTACTTTTGATTTTTTGTGATATGGTTGATACATATTTTATGTATATGCTAAATTGTTTTCAGTTTTTGAAACACTTATATATTGACTTTTAAGCACTCGATGCATCAATAGCATCAAGCTTGTGTGCGCGAGATCCTCTGACGTTGGAAAAGAACTGCAGAGTGACGTAGTTGTGTGCGGTCCGTTGCTTGCGCATCCAACGGCAGCACCTTTGGAACGCTGGGAAACGCGCATCAAGCAGTCGTGGCCCAAAGCCCAGTCCAGCTCGGTCCTTGCGCTTCAGCAGCTCAGAAAAAGGCGCCTGGATCCCTCGCTAATCACAGTTTATTGTATATGTTTATGCAGACACGTGGGTATGGATAGTTAGCTGTGCGAATATTGGTCTGGTTGATTAGTTAGATTTTTGAGTTGTCTGTCGGTCTTGCGTTGTTATTAATTTAGTTGGTCCAGTAGTAATTTTTTATTTCTGTAGGCTGGTTGTTTTAGACTGTATTATATCGTGCTGCTTAGTATTTGATGAGTGTGAAAAAAAATTAGGTCAGCAAAGATGTCCGATTTAGTGAAGTATTTGACGAGTTTTTTTAGGTCTTGCGGTATTATTAATTTCGTTGCTTAGTATCCGAGTGAGTTTCGGCAACAATATGATCGTCCCACTCGCATTGTTTTAGTGAGCTATGTTTTATTTTGTAATATGTTTTCATTTTCCTCTAATATCGTAGAACGATGCTTACGATTAAGGGCAGCGTTCAGCGCCGGCCGATCAGCGCTCAGTTAGGCCGGTCAAACGACGACCGTCCGATCGCCACGATTCAACGAACAAACTATTTCACTAGTTGCAACAATAAATATTCAGATACTAGATAATACCCCGCGCCTTGCTGCGGGAATTAGTCGCTTTATATTTCAAAAAATATATAATTCTTTTAAATATTTAGATTAATAACAAACGAACCAAAAATTTAGAAACGCATACAATTTATTATATTTGATTATGTTTAGTTATTGATTTTTTTAATATAAGTATAATAAGAGATGACACAAGCCCGGAGCATATCTTCAAGCACTTGATTGACTCGTTCAACTTGGCCTTGCGACTGGGGGTGATAAGCGGTGCTGAAATTCAGGTGAGTGCTCATAGCTTCTTGGAAACTATCCCAAAATTTTGAGGTGAAAATGCTGCCACGGTCTGAACTGATCTCCAACGGACTGCCATGCAGGGACGTAATTCTGGAAACATACAAGTCTGCTAACTGACTAGCAGAGATCGTCTCCTTGACTGGCAGAAAGTGGGCAACCTTGGAGAAGCGGTCGATGACGACAAAGATAGCATCGTGGCATTTCTGCGATCTGGGAAAACCAGTGACGAAGTCCATCTCGATCTTGTCCCACTTCCATTCAGGAATAGAAAGTGGTTGCAGAGTTCCAGCAGGTCTTTGATGTTCTGCTTTCACGCGACGGCAAATGATAACCCTCAACTGTAGGGGATCGAGATAGTCTTCGCGGGCAAGATAACCCAATTTATTGATTCGACACTTGGGGACACAAAGAATACGTACATGCTTTGACAATTGAGTTTTCAATTCAACCGCACCTGAAATAAACACTTGCTTGCACAAAGGTATTAGTATCAACTGTGATATGGTAGTGGTGGTAATGATAATAGTGGTGATAGTGATAGTGGAACAGCAAAGGTAAACAACTAGTAACCAGCAGAAGGAAAACACTGTAGGCTAGGGAGATGGATGGTTGGGCGCTGCTTGGATGAGAACGAACATGTAATAAATTCTAACTTGGGCAAGGCTCACAGAAAACAAAGGATCATCTAGGAAAATATCAAACATCAGGCATGTATCCCAAAGTAGTTGTACGTGCTTGCAATAAGAACTTTGCACAACATATTTTGTCCTACCCTCCCGCTACAAACGGGGCCAAAAGGAACTTAGGGAGATTAAGGTACTCCTGTCAAAGAGCACCGGAACAAAGCATTAACAATTCATGGATACACGGAATCCTCAAATTATAGTCCATCCCCTTTGGTGTCCCAAGCTGTCACCATTGGGATCGTCGGTTCCGGACTATAATAAGTGCATACAACTCATAGATAGGATCAAGAACACCACAAACTCAAGAAACAAAAGGGTGATCAGATCTGAAATCATGGCACTCGGGCCCAAAGTGACAAGCATTAAGAGCAACAAGTTGTAACAGAGATGATAAACACCAAGTAGATGATAGGCAACATGCCCCCAACAATATGATTGAACTATTACATGATCTAAGTCATCCAATCCCTACCATCCCCTTTGCCTACAGCAGGGAATTACTCACACATGAGAGGAGAAGTCATGGAGGAGTGATGGAGAGGCGATGATGATGACGATGGTGATGATTTCCCCCTCACCGGAGGCCAATTCAGCCTCCACATTAGCTCTCCGAGGAAGAACAGAGGGTTGCGGAGGCTCCGCGACGTAGATTGGAAAAGCGACTTCTGTTTCGGGGTTTCTGCGTCGGGAGAATAAATAGGGGCCAAGGTAGGTCACCAGGGGGTGTGGGACCCAGCCAGGAGGGCAGGTGGCGCGGCCAGGGGCTGGGCCGCGCCAGGCACCCTCCTGGCTGGCCCCTGGCTGCCCCATGGCTGCCCTGGGGACCCCCTTTGGCCTGGTGGAAGCTTCCGGAACACTGATTTTTTATATATTTTTTTGGAATTTTTCCAGCGTACCTAAATGTCCAGAAACCAGCACAAAAGAAAACAGCACTGGTAGCTCTGCTGAAAACAACGTCAGTCCGGGTTAGTTTCGTTCAAATCATGCAAGAATGAAGGCAAAACAATAGCAAAAGTGTTTGGAAAAGTAGAAACGTTTAGGAAGTATCAACTCCCCCAAGCTTAGCCATTGCTTGTCCTCAAGCAATTCAGTTCAACGAACTGGACGCGACAAAGAAAACTTTGACAAACTCTTTTGCTTCATTAGATGTATATAAGCATGTACTACGAAAGAGTTTAGCAAGTTTTGACACCATGCTACAAGGACAATGCACGAAGCAATCCTTCTTTCATGTAATCAGTCACAAAAAAACAAAAAGTAAACAATATGCTGCTGAAAATCAATCTAAGGTCACAATGCACATAGCATGAACATATCAGAGTGGTATCTCGCTAGCCTCCATGAGTGAAGCAAAACATAAATGCAAAAACTCCTCCGGAGTTTTAAAGGAGACTAGAACTTAGAACTCAAAGTAAGAAACATCACAAGCATGCATAAGACAATGTGGTACTTTGGGACAATGCATGTTACACTAAAAATGACAATTATGCTCTCATAGTTGGTGCTTTGGAGAAAGGAAGGTGGAGACTCTCGAACCGTGGCTTTTGATGGCAAGGTTGAAACCCCGTGAAAGGAAGCAAAGACTAAACATGTGCCAGAGCTCTTGGTTTTGAAAACAAAGATAAAACTCTTTTGAGAGGTGCAACTTTCCAGTCAACGGTGAACGGTAAAGGTCTCTCAATATCTCCCATGCCAACCATATTAATGCCTTTTGCTTACACATGTTCCCTTATCTATAAATCCTTTGATGGTCTACGGAACCTTTTATTTTGCCTCAAGGATGAAAGGAGGATATCGTTCCATCTATCATAAGCAGCATTTGGTCCATTTCACTCCATCATCAAGTATGGGGGAGGTGTAACTCTCATTTTTTTTATTGACTAGTTAAAACTTCCGTCAAAATATTTTTGGCATGAAAGATACTGATTTTCCCTCACGGCACCATGAGCTTGTACGGTTACAAAGGGGAAGCTTTTGAATAAATTTCGAGATGGCACAAGAAAGTCTAAGTTAGGAGTGGCCGGTAAATACCACATATAGGTAGGTATGGTGGACTCAAATGGAACAACTGGGTTTAGAAAGGTGATTGTGGAAGCACAAGCAGAATTCCGCTTGGTGCTGGAGTAAGGCTAGCAAAAGACGGGGAAGCGACCAACTAGAGAGCATAACAGTCATAATCATGCAGAGCGACAAAGCAACATTGAATCGGGCATGAAAGTGATATAACTCACCCTGAAGTAAAAAGATCATCAAGGCAGAACAGACTTTTTAGTCTTAACATGCGTGAACATGTGCCAAGTCAATCCAATAATCCCCCGGAGGGAAGTACCACTTCAATATGCCACACCATGAACAATGCAATGCATGTCAATCATCTCAAGCAACACATTATAAACTCTAGCTATTTGAGACTAACCACAAATAAAGCATGAACCACTGGGAAAACATTGTAAACATAGCACTATGTCGCTACAAGATGGTCTCTAATCATAAGTACAGGCATATGTACAAAAGTAAAAAGAGTTCATATCGGCTTTCCTTTTTGTATCCCTTCCGTCGATCTTCGTCATTACTGCCTTGTCACTTGCACGATCGAACGTAGGAAATTATAATCATCACGGACTCAAGCTGAACTCTGAAAACAAAGCAAACTAAAGAGCAAAGGAAACATTTTTTTGGGTTTTTTAAAGTTTAACGAAAGAAAAAGAAAGGAGAATTGCAAACTAGAAGAACAAAGAAGAATAGGCAAAAACTTGCAAAAAGATAAAAGCGAACCAATGGTAGATACAAAGGAAAGGGGATGAGAGCACGTACTCCCCCAAGCTTAGGCTTTTGGCCTAAGTTGGGCTCTTCTACTGCGGTCCCGCGGAGCTTCCTGCTCCGGGGTAATGGTAATCCCACGGGTTGTATGAGCCCTCCGGTGCGTACACTGAAGTCCTCGGATCCTCCCACGTGGAAGAGGAAGGTCCCGCCCCCCATCCAGAGGAAGACCCTTCACCCCAGGGGTGACGGTCTCCTCCTGAACTGGTGGATATACCACGTGCTCCTCCTCGTCTGGCTTGACCCCCTCCGTGGGGTCGTGAAACTGGCATCTCCCCGTGATCTCATCAAACTCGACCACTGAAAAACGAAATCCGTTCCTGCGAGAAAAATCAAACACAAGTGGTGCAGGTAGACGGCCAGCGCATTCCACACCGTCTTTAAACCGCAAAACATAATCAAGTGCATAGCGGTCAGAGGCCTTAATAACAAAGAAATGCCTCTTCATGGCAGCCAAGTCAAGGCTAACAAAAGGAAAGAATGTATCATCTGGGCGCGGTTCTCCTTGGAGAAACTGCAAAAGAAGTGTGGCATAGACGCCACCAAAGAGGTCCCCCTTGTTACTATTAGTAGCAAGGCGTTTCGCGATAAGCGAACCCACATGATACTCGTGCTTTCCTGAGAGGGCATTCTCCATGATAGCAGTATTAGGCGTAGAAGTGCTGCTCGTGTTGTCTCGAGCCAACACTCCTCTAGCAATATAATAGGCGAAATACCTGAGGTGAGGGAACATAATGTTGGAAATCTTCTGACGGTTGGATGCCCTCACTTCAATGTTACAGAACGAGTCGAGGAGGGTGTTGAGTGCAACAGTTTGGACATTTTTCCTCTTTTTCTTTTCGACCAAGCCTGGAAAACCTAAAGCTTCACAAAATGTACTCATAGGCATGGTCAACAACCTTTCATAAAGTCTAAACACCACAGTATCATTGTCAGGATAAAACCTGAAACTGTTAACAAAAATAGCGGTGAGTGTCTCGTACTGTGGTACACGGCTCGTAACGAGCCGTGTTAAACCTGCATGGGCACACAGAGCATAGAACTCTTCTCGTATGCCGGCATCCTCCATGAAGTCTTCGCATGGAAATGCCATAGCTCTTGCGGGTGACGCGTCCAACATCTCCATGGGTACGATATCTTCATTATAGCTCACCCTCGTGGCCGAAGGTGAAGCTGCGGAACGCATAACATGGCTAGAGCGCTCGGACTTCTTCTTCCCAAGCCACTTTCCTAGCCTCTCCATTTCTGAAATTTTTAACAATTCACAAAAACGAGGATTTAAGCAAAACTAGTTTGGGCAAAACATTCTACTTACTTTACCAAGGCTCAAACTAGCAAAAAACTTGAAAAATAAATTTCTACACAAACATTTAAGCTCAACTAGACAGCACCAAGAACCACTAAATACTCACTAATGAAGCCACCAACTAGAAAACTAATTGGAGGGGTGAGGGAGTCACATACCAGAGAATATTTGTCCCAAATTTCCGCTCAAATGAGTGGTTGTAGAGGGAGATCAAAGTTCCGTTCTCAAGAACAACAAGAACACGAAACCAGAGCAAGAACACGAGTATTCGGGGTGAAAGAGAGAGAGTGGAAGAAGAGATGCCAGCAGGGGGTGCCTGTGGGCCCCAGGAGGGTGGGTGGCGCGGCCAGGAGCTGGGCCGCGCCACCTGGCCTCCTGGGCCAGGGGTGGACCCCCCCTGGTCAGCCACAGGTTCTCCCCGATGGCTTTTTACCTGGAAAATTTTATTTTGAATTTTCTGGAATTTTCTGGGCAACTTCACTGTAGAGAATTTTTCAAAGTTCAAAAAGCTGCAAAAACCTTTCGTGAACTTGAGACAAAAGTTAGAACAAGTGAAGTTCTAAACAAAAACTTGGGTAGAGCAAGGAGAATAAAAGCTAAAGGAAATGAAAACATAACAAGCTCAACTTTTTACTTATATAAAACTTGCTATTTAGCAAGGTTGATCAAGTCTTACCAACACACCGGTGATATATAGCGCAGAAAGTCTCGCCTCTTATGAAGTGATCATTGCACTCTCATTTTAATGGACATGGTCCCCACCATAATTGTTTTGTATTTGTGGTATACATGTAGTGGACAATCCCATTCTCCAATCTTCACGGTCTCGATATTCTCAATGGAGTTAAGGCCATGCCTTTTGTCGATTTTCTTCGGAAAATACACCGTGTGATTGAAATTTACTTTTGATTTTTTGTGATATGGTTGATACATATTTTATGTATATGCTAAATTGTTTTCAGTTTTTGAAACACTTATATATTGACTTTTAAGCACTCGATGCATCAATAGCATCAAGCTTGTGTGCGCGAGATCCTCTGACATTGGAAAAGAACTGCAGAGTGACGTAGTTGTGTGCGGTCCGTTGCTTGCGCATCCAACGGCAGCACCTTTGGAACGCTGGGAAACGCGCATCGCGCGGTCGTGGCCCAAAGCCCAGTCCAGCTCGGTCCTTGCGCTTCAGCAGCTCAGAAAAAGGCGTCTGGATCCCTTGCTAATCACAATTTATTGTATATTTTTATGCAGACACGTGGGTATGGATAGTTATTTGTGCGAATATTGGTCTGGTTGATTAGTTAGATTTTTGAGTTGTCTATCGGTCTTGCGTTGTTATTAATTTAGTTGGTCCAGTAGTAATTTTTTATTTCTTTAGGCTGGTTGTTTTAGACGGTATTATATCGTGCTGCTTAGTATTTGATGAGTGTGAAAAAAAAATTAGGTCAGCAAAGATGTCCGATTTAGTGAAGTATTTGACGAGTTTTTTTAGGTCTTGCGGTATTATTAATTTAGTTGCTTAGTATCCGAGTGAGTTTCGGCAACAATATGATCGTCCCACTCGCATTGTTTTAGTGAGCTATGTTTTATTTTGTAATATGTTTTCATTCTCCTCTAATATCGTAGCACGATGCTTACGATTAAGGGCAGCGTTCAGCGCCGGCCGATCAGCGCTCAGTTTGGCCGGTC
Source organism: Bromus sterilis (assembly GCA_950022295.1). NCBI lineage: Eukaryota > Viridiplantae > Streptophyta > Magnoliopsida > Poales > Poaceae > Bromus > Bromus sterilis. The sequence continues at coordinate 411,330,487 of OX465596.1, read as the reverse complement.
AAACGACGACCGTCCGATCGCCACGATTCAACGAACAAACTATTTCACTAGTTGCAACAATAAATATTCAGATACTAGATAATACCCCGCGCCTTGCTGCGGGAATTAGTCGCTTTATATTTCAAAAAAATATATAATTTTTTTAAATATTTAGATTAATAACAAACGAACCAAAATTTTAAAAACGCATACAATTTATTATATTTGATTATGTTTAGTTATTGATTTTTTTGAATATAAGTATAATAAGAGAATGAAAAATATTTTTCGATGCATGGTCGTATGTTGAGGTGGTCCTTATCACATCCGTAATTGTGTGGTGATGTGGCATGCTTGTATGTTGAGATAAATAAGTTAGTGGGGATCACGGGAATTTGTCGTCTTATATTTCAACAAAATTTAATTACGTAAATTTTAAATATTTAGATTAATAACAAATGAGCCAAAATTTTAAAAACACATACAATTTACTATATTTGATTGTGTATATTTATAAATTATTTTTTGAATATAAGTATAGTAAGGGAATGAAAAATATTTTTCCATGCATTCATGGTTGCATGTGATGGTGGGTCTTGTCTCATGCATGGTTGCATGTTGAGGTAGACCTTATTCCAATCATAATTATATGGTGGTGTGGCATGCTTGCATGTTGAGATAGATAAGATAGTGAGGAAATCTATTATAGTACTCACTCCGATCCATCTTAATTGACGTACACTTAGTACAACTCTAGTACAAAGTTGTACTAAGTGTGTGTCAATTAATTTGGATCGGAGGGAGTATTATAGATTCTCTACATATTTACTATACATTATGCGTTGTAGCAAAAACATCAATTTATTTATTGTACTCCCTCCGATCCAAATTAATTGACGCACACTTAATACAACTTTGTACTAGAGTTGTACTAAGTATACGTCAATTAATATGGATCGGGGGAGTAGCATAAATGTGATACGGATGTAGAAAAACGCCAATTTGTTTGTTGTAGCAATACAGATGTAACACGGTAGAAACGCCGGGGATTGGGTGCCGCAAAAACATATACAATAAACTTTGATTAGCGAGGGATTCGGGCACCCTTTTCTTGGTTCTGGCGCCTTTTTCTGAGCTGAAGCCGCGTGAGGGAACGAGCTGGACTGGGCTTTGGGCCGCGACTGCGCGATGCGTTTACCAACTACCAGGAACGTAGTTGCATGCGCAAGCAATGGACCGCACACAACTACGTCCCTTTGCAGTTCTTTTCCCAAACGTCAGAGGATCTCGTTCCCAGATACATTGTCATGAAACTTACATAAATGTTTTCTCCAGGGAAGAGGCTTGTCTCGCTTTATACAAGAACGAAGTCCTCACCACAGGGAGATCCCCCTAAAATGAGGCCAAACCTGGGCCGAGCTATGGCTCCCTAGCCCATGCTTTCTCTCTCTCTCTCTCCCTCTCTCTCTCTCTCTCTTCCTTTTAATTTATTTATATTTTAAAATGGAAACATATTTTGCTTAGTTTTTCAAAAATATTATCATACATTATAAAAATGTTCATGCAGTGTAAAACAATATTCGCACAAGTTAAAACAAATGTTGATACTATTGGAAAATATTGGTGACATTTAAAAACAATTACTCATGAAAAAAAGGTTTCATGATTTTTAATAAAACTTATGAAATGTAAAAATATGTCCATGTTATTCAAAAAAGGTTTTTAACCATTCTAACAAATGTACGCGATATCTTAAAGAAATTTTCATGTGTTTCAATAAATGTTTGGGACATTTAATAAACATTATACAATGTAAATAATATTCGTGTAGTTTCACAATAATCATGCCGTGAAAATAATGTTAATAAATAGTTAAAAATATTTAACATATATCCAAAGAAACGATAAAACATGTATTCTAAAAAACATACGATATATATTAAAAAAATGTTCAACTGTATAAGAAACCTAGGCGTGTAATAAATGTATGCATACGTTTAAAGTTGTAATAACCGTTGGAAGAAAAGGAAACATGAGAGAAAAACAAGAAAGCCAAAGAAAACCCCAAAAGAAAGATAAACAGAGAAAAAATAAAAATGAAGATACGTAAAAAAATGAAGAAACAAATGTTCTAAAGATGATCGTCAGGTCTCACAACAAGAGGATCAAGATCGTCAAGACAGATGCCAGCAAGTTCCAGGAAGAGCGCGACGAGCTCCTCGAGGACAAGGCCAACTTCATTCATGGCCTTCTTGAGGTCAAGAATGAAAAGACGAAGCTCGAGATTGAGGTGAACCATCTCGAGGCCGAGAATAGTAAGATGTGGGCTAGAAACATCGAATGAGAAGCTTCACATGATTGAAGCTATCATTCGTAGTTAATTAGTCGTTGTTATATTAAGTACTTTAATTGTGTAATGTGATGATGGAGGTATTTTTGGAGTTGTGAATAGATTGTTAAATTTGTTAGTCGAGCTACCTTTATTTTAAATGTTCTAGTATTTAAGTTTTTTTATACGTGCCAAAATTATATCTATGGCGTGCTATTATTTAGAACGCCATGGATAGGAGTATATATTTGTGGCGTAGGTTACAAGGGTCGGAAATACCTGTCATCACTGGAGCCATATTGCTGGCGCCGGGTCTCCACGCCAGTAATGCATTTTTTGGCACGTCATAGAAGAAAGCTTTTCTCTACTAGTTAAATCGAATGGAATTCATTCACATTCGAAAATAATTTATATGAACAAATAATATTTCGTTTGTTGAACTAATAAAACTTAAACACAAATAAAAAAACCAACTAAGATTCCATTTCTGTCTCCACGACGTCGTGCTCCACCTTCATCTCATCGACCGGCTCCCCGTCCTGCTCCAGGGCCGCGAAGAACTCATTGATCCTTGACTCCCTCTTGCGGATGCGATAGTGTTTTCCTTCCACGTTGCGCTCTGAATGGATGGAGTCGGGGACTATCTTTTGTCGCGCCTTCATGAGATTTGCCAAGATAGTCTCCTGGCATGCAACTCCCTCATTAACGAGAGATGTTGCGCCGGAGTCAGTTCTTCGTCTACCTCCTCCTCGTTCTTCCTCTCCTGAGGGGTCGATGCCTCATCCTTCTGCTGCGCCGACGCGTCCTACCCGGTCATCCGTCGGAACCCCCCCCCCCCCTCTGCCAGAAGCTCGGGGTGGCGTTGGCGTGAGCATTTTGTACGTGATGATCAGAGATCAAACCATGGTGAGATTGGAGTTGGGACGCGGACGAGTTGGAACAGATGGAATGGCTATGGAGGCTCACCGCCTCGCTTATATAGTTGCGGACATGCGAACAGACGGGTCACTGACTTCAATGTGATTGAGTAGGCATTTTGACCGACATGCCCGCATTTAAGCTACAATGTACTGTCACGTTTCTTCGGCATTGAAACGCGTGATGAACATAACGTTGATCGACATTCAATCATTGTCGTCCCTTCAGAGCCACCAAGTCATGTCTCTTCGGTATTAAACGTGAATAAGAGCAAGTACAATAGAGCTGACTGGATGGGTTATAAGCAATAAAATAGTATATTGTTGCTTAGTTGGAAGAGAGAGAAAAGGAAAGAGAAGAAAAGCGGGCTACTAATTAGTAGCCAGCTGCAACACGTGCTCCTAGACACTTTGTGAGATAAACATGTTGGCCATATATTGCTAAAGTAGTATTCCTTATAGCCTTTCTATTATACTTGTTGACTATAAGGTTAGCTATAGATGACATGGCATCTCCTTATAGCCGGCAGCTGGCTATACTATTAACCATGCTCTAAAGGAGCTCTGAGGGCACTCCCAATGCTAGTATCTTAGCGCGTAATCATAGGCATTTTGCTTATGTGGCATAGTATTTAATGAAGAAAGAGAATGAGGTTGTATCTTAGCTAAGATACAACTCTTGCACGTGGCCATATGCAAAAAGTATGGTTAAACCAATCACATTTATGCATGGAGCTAAAATCATTAAATAAGATACAACATCTAAGAAACAATGCATTGTGAAGGTTGTATCTTAAATTTTCATTGTACGTATGATATTGTGCTAAGATACAATACATTGGGGAGCCCTGACCGATGCCCTCTAATAGTGAGTGTTTCTTGGACATGAAATTTTCGTTAATCGCTTCACACACGAAAAAGTTTTTTTGCCGCAAAGGGATCTGGATGAAACTTGAATGCTGGACACAGTCACACGCACATGGTGACGGTTGGAACCCCTGCAAAACATTTTCCGATTTGCGTATGATTTATGAGAAAACGAACCAAGGAAAAAATACATGCTTGTATTGAATGACAGAATATATCCGAACCACACGATTCATACAGTTGGGGGAAGGTTTGAGAGTCGTCTAGAGTCGCTCAATTAAAAAACTAGTTTTGTCAGCGGCTCAAGCGTACGGAGATGCATCGGAACGCTGCGCCCGTATTGATTCCGAGTGGGGTCAAATCAGTGATATACATCACTGAGCAAGTTAAATAGTGTCTAGTTAGCTGGCTATAAAGAATTAAATAGTATATTTGTGATTAGTTGGAAGAGAGAAGAGAAGCGAGCTATTAGTTAGTAGCCAACTGCAACACGTGTTTCTAAGAGTACTTCTTATAATCTTCCTACTGTATTTGTTGACTACTCCTATAAGGTTAGCTATAGATGACATGACATCTCCTTATAACCAGCAGCTGACTATATTAGACTGGTCACAATGGGAGTAACTTACACTAGTAACATACACGGATTTCGAGTCTATGTTATTACCTCTACAATGGGTAGTAACATATATGTAGTGTCATATAAGACTTCATTTATTAGATTATAGACTCATATTGTCTTGGTATGTGTGATGTTACTCAAAGAGCTAGTAACTAGCTAAGTTACTACAACCATCTCTCTCCTCATTAACTTATTGCCACATAAGCAAAAATGCTGAGTTGGACTCTATGTTACTGCTTCCCCATTGGGGGCCAGCCTTATTAACGATGCTCGTAGGAACGGTAGTTTCGTTCGCACCTCACGAAGACAGAGAAGAGGCTCTGACAAAGGAAAAAGAGAAGTCGTTGGACACCATGGGCGGCAAGGCTTCCTTGTTGTTCCTGAGTCTGGTGGTTCCCCTTCTTTTGCCGCCGCTCTCGCGCTCGGCCTCGGTGGTGACCCATCTCCCCGGCTTCCATGGCCGCCTTCCGTTCCACCTGGAGACCGGGTAAGCAGACAGCAGCAGCACCTCTCCCCGCAAAGCTTCCACCTTTCTTCCTTCTCAAGCGCTCCTCCGACTGCAGGTACGTCAGCGTGGACGAGGAGACGGGAGCGGAGCTCTTCTACTACTTCGTGGAGTCAGAGAGGAGCCCCGAGACGGACCCCGTGATTCTGTGGATGACGGGTGGGCCGTTCTGCTCTGGCTCGATTTTCTTCGAAGTTGGTGAGACCTTCCTCCTCCGTTCCTCTCCTGTTCTCACTATCCAGCGCTTGCTAGAGGCATGCCGCCCGTTTCTGTCAATTACTACTACTACTACATCAGAATCAGATTGTGAAGCTCACTTTTTATTAATCTCTAATTCGAAGCAAGCTGAGCGAACCATCCGAGTTTGCAAATGTTTATCATTGTGTTACAAAATTTCGCACCTCTGAACGGACCTGTGAAATTTAGAAGATACAGGATAGAGACGGATATTTCTTTACATGCTAGCAAGCAGGAGCAACTGAGCAGTTGACCTGATCAAATTCTCTGTATGTGCATAGTTATCTACTACTCCTACCTGAATTTGGAAAATAAGCAAATATCTAAATTTGAATGCTGGATTTTGAAAATACACATTTGTCTTTTTTGGAAATTATCTACTACTACCCGAATTTGGAAAAATAAGCAAAATTGTTGGAATGCTGGATTTCATGGACTTAGTGCGCTGTACATGCGTATCTTCTCATGGGGTTGGGCCCAAGCGAACAAAGCAACCTCGCAAGAGGCTCGAATGCATTCAACCTTCAGGTTTTAGATAGTGGAAGACATTTTGACAGTCCCTATTCTAGATATTGAACGCACAGCCAAATTTTGCTGAATATTTAAAAAAAAGTGAAGTAGACTATTATGTTTTGCCATCTTTGCTGAACAAATAAATAATCAGTTTATCCCCTGAACACCTCATGGTGCTGTCGCCAGCAGGTAGACCTTTGTTTTTATTTTATTTTTTACATGAGATATACATCAGTGGTATGTGCTCCACAGGTCCTATGAAATTTGTGTTGGCACCTTATAATGGTAGTTTGCCACAGTTGGCCTATAATCCCTATTCATGGTCCAAGGTGAGATATTATTTTAACATTGATGGCGTTTTCCTCTCCACATCACCATTCAAGTAAGCCGGAATCTTATATGCAAAATTTCAGATGGCAAGCATCATCTTGTTGGATTCACCAGTGGGTACTGGTTTCTCGTACGCTCGTGATCTGGAAGGCTATCGTGGTGTTGGGGATTTCTCCTTTTCTTCGCATGTCTTAATATTTCTCAACAAGGTGAAACTCATCTTTCTATGTACTGCAGTTGAAGTTGAAAAAATAATTGTGCATTATTTTCTTATCGTCTTATGCATGCTGATGCAGTGGTTTATCGATCATCCACGCTACCAATCAAATCCTTTCTTTGTTGGAGGAAGTTCATATGCTGGAAAGATGTCTCCAATTATCGCACAACATATTTCCCAAGGTAATGGACACAACTTCTAAAATGAATAAGGATATGATAATCTGGCAACTTCAAATGCAGCAAAGCAAATTAAGATAAAAATTTGCAGGACCTCATCAGTTAGTATATGCACTAAATAATCAACTGTTCCAATTCATGTTTGGAGTTGCTTGTGATTGATGATGGCCTCTTATCCTAGTAGTTCTAACGTGAACTTCATTTTGGCTTCAGAAATAGAACAGGGGAAGCAACCCAGGATTAATCTCAAGGCAAGTAAATTCACTAGGCTTAATAGTTTCATCTGATAAACTGTAATAAGTAATGGTAATGAATAAAATATGCATTTTCATCATCTTTTGTTCTTTGTTATGTTCATTAATTCAAATATTAATAGGGCTATCTAGTTGGCAACCCTGTTACAAGCTCCGATTATGATACAAATTTCAGAGTACCATATGCTCATGGTGTTGGAATTATATCTGATCAACTATATGAGGTAATTTCACATTCACAAGCATCCATAAATTGCAGTGGTAACACTATTTTTCTTTTTCAAAGACTGCAAAGCAGAACTGTAAAGGAGGCTATATAAGACCAACAGACAAAATGTGTGCCATGGTGCTAAACACTATTGAAAATGTAAGATTCCTACTACTACTACTACTACTACTACTACTACTACTACTACGGAAATCCCAAACGGCTCACGCGGGCATATGCACCCATTAACTAGAAAATTCAAAAAAAATGCAAAAGAATTCAAAAAATTCTGAATTTTTGTGGAATCCAACATGCTCATGCATGTGACATCCATGCAAAATTTCATGGTATTTCGACATTCAATTTCCAAAAACCCATCACCATCTTGATTCTTGATGAATAGTGCCATTTTACAAAAACCCTCGTAGTCCTAAAATTTGTCATTTTTGCCGAGGATTAATCGAATGTTCAAACTTCGTGAATTTTGGCATGGACTTCGAACACATGACCATCTTGCATCATACAAAAAACCTGATTTTTTTTATTTTCTTTACTTTTTGAAATGATGTTTGTATTACTAATAGGAGCAAATGCACCTATGATCCAAAAAGCCACTCTCCTACTACTACTACTACTACTACTACTACTACTACTACTACTACTACTACTACTACTACTGCTAGGTTCCAAAATTCTGGATCCGAGCTCTCATTGAATTTACGTATATTATATTGGTCATGTATTAATTGCAGCTCATGGCTGAAACTAATGAAGAACAAATCCTGGGTGTCCAATGTGTATGGGGTATGTTAAGACATAGATTCCTGTCAGAAGAGTACACTCAGCTAAGCGAACCGTCTCCTGAACAACCCACCTTAGATTGTTTTGTAAGTTACTCTAGTATTTACCCTGGGGTGATCATTTTAAACAATATCCCTTTTTTGCATTTCATTTATGCATTCTGATGATGTTAATTTTGTCTTCACATATGTAGTCATACCGTTACTACCTATGTAATATTTGGGCAAACGATGATTCCACCAGAGATGCTCTTGGGGTGAAGCAGGTAACCAATTATTTTTCGAGCGCGAAGTTGTGATGGACAAGCTCCAGGGAGCCCGGTATTTAAAATAATAATATAAAGGCATATTTAGAAGTTTCAAAAAAACGTGAAAACTTGTGCGTGTTTATTATGGGTCTGTAATGTTTTGTTTAAAATTATTGTGTTTGGTAAGCTACCAGAAAAAACAAAATCCCAGCCCAACAGCAAGAAAAATCGGCCCATTTTGAAATACACATTTATCTTTATGTGTGCGTGTCATGTGTGGAAGTATATTGTTATAAAATTTCATACGTACATATTGTACCTGTATATGTGTGCTTAATCTTTTTTTTCAGATTTTTCTGCGGTGTCTAAATATGAAATTTGAATACCGCGCTCCCTGGAACCTGGCCTCCATCAGGCATTTTCAATATTTTTCCATTTATAACAAGTCTGCATACGTACTCCACATAATTATATGGATACATGTTCAAGTAGCTAGCATATGAGATATTTGATTTGCTATTCAGCCAAATGCTGATTTAGCAGGTATTGTAGTTTCTAGATATACTGAGAGTACACGATCGAGCACACCACCACCCTAACCTTTGTTTAACATGGTCCAATCATTACTGACACAATGCATCCATTTAGGGAACAATCGGAGAGTTTATAAGATGCAAAAAAAGTATCCCCTATGCATACGAGGTCCCCAGCAGCATAAAGCATCATTTGGACCTCACAAGCAGGGGCTACCATGCGCTTGTGTTCAGGTGGAGTATATCTTCTCCTCGATATTTACATGTTCTTATCGAAACTTGGTCAACGAGTCTTGAAATTAATCATGGCCTCTAAGTGCAGCGGAGACCATGATCTTGTGGTGCCATTCTTGAGCACGCATGCCTGGATTAGATCATTCAACTTCTCTGTAGTCGATGATTGGAGAGCGTGGCATCTCGATGGCCAGGCTGCAGGGTAAAGTAATCCGTTCTTTCTGCTTATAGTGTTTCCCCGTACACTGCCGTAGAGTAGTTTAAGATAGATACAAAAGGTTTTTTTTTATTGCACATCAATATAGCAGGTGAATTTGTGAAAGGATTTACATGCCTGACATTTTAATATTTGGTTACCTGACAAGGAGCACATGTGTTGTCTTTGGTGTAGATTTACAATCACATACGCCAACCATATGACATTTGCGACAGTAAAGGTATGATATCTTGTATTGCCCATTCAATGATATAATATTATTTAAATGATTGGATAAAAGAAAAATATGTAACACTGCAATAATTATTGTTTAATTTGTTATGCAGGGTGGTGGCCACGTTTCCATAGAAAGTCGACCTAAGGAATGTCTTGCCATGGCTCAACGCTGGCTGGATAGTGAGCCCCTGTGATGTGCCCTATTTAATTATACAATTTCCTCTATGCTCGAATCGTGTGAGTTTCTTTTTTGAACGTATGTGAGTTTTTAATGTGCACTAAAAGTAAAGGCCCCGGCAACTATTTTTCAAATGATGAACGAGTTTTATAAAAGATGCACTTACAGAGAAAATTTCATTTTTATGAAAGTGTTCCTTTTATCCGTAAACATTCCTCGAAGTAATACAATGTGGTGCCGCCCCGCAGCGGCGGGTCTGATACCTCATGTCTTGTGCCTTCTAAGTATAGCATCATGCTTTTTTTATTTCAAGTACAGTAGCAATGTTTACAAGAATACAAAGATTCACCGGCGGATCATGAGGCACACATGGCACCCCACCTCAACAGATGAAGCCATTCTAGCAATTTTATAGCCATTACCCGTGCCACCGCACGCCGCGATCTGCTGATAAACTACATGTCATAAACCGGCCAATTGGTGAATAAAGCTCGTATTTATTGAATGGAGATAACATAAGTAGTTGATACATACGCTTCGCTTGAACATGTTCATGTTTAATCTTGCCTTGTTAGATAGGTCTTTTTTTTCAGGAAGTTATTTATATGATAGGTAACATGCTATTTTGTATTGGATTGATAACGGATATAAATTGGGTGGAAATACAGATACAGCTTTGTAATTCTAGTGTTATAGTGATCTGAAAGGCACGATTACAAACTGTGATGTTTAACATTAACCTCATGATGATTAGGCTGAGTTGGACAATACGCTGTCATGTAAAAGGTACATGCCATTAAATGGTTAGTGCAGTTGTGATCGCCTCTTAAGTCATTTTCTGAGATGCTAGGAAATGCCAAGTGGCAAGTGGCAAGTGCCAATTCAGCTGTGTAAGGTTGACTGATGTTACTGGTATAGAATGACGGATTGAGATCAGGTCCTCACTTTAGATAAACGGTAATGCTCTCCTCACTTTAGATAAACAGTAAGGCTCCACATGATTGAACCAAGAGAACGTTGGATTTTTTTTTGTCCTCTACCTAGCAGTGGGGTACTTTCAGTTCAAACAAAAAAAAAGTACTAGCATACTTAAACTTATTGTTACATGTGACCCTAGAAAATGCAGAAACTTTGCAGACTGTTTATGTCTATCAATCCTGAAAGCTTTTGCAAGCCTGCACATCATTAGGAACGAATGTTGCTTAGGAATATATGAGGATTACCTCTTTGATCTATGCCTTCCTAAAATATCCAAGGATTCCCTGAAATTATTGTCAAGGAACCAACTACACTGTGCGTGGTCAAATTCTACTATTGAGAAAATCTTTTGTGCATTTCTGTAAGGAGAAGATTTCGCACTCTCATTGTTTGGAATAAGCAAAAAAAAGAGAAAGATCTCGCACTAGTATATAACATGATGCATATGAAATTGTTTATATATGAAGCATAAGGTGTAACTTTGAAGCACAAGTGCGTATAAAAAATAGTAGTGTGTTCCTCTTTATTTTTCTCTCTTTTTTTTAAAGAGATTTTTTATTTTTTATTTGGTACTTCTTTTTGGTCTTTTTTTGGTGGGCTCTTTTGGCCTCTTTTGCTAAGGGCCTAAATCTGATTGAAACTGTTCCATGTTTTTCAAATCTACTACCTCCGTTCACAAATATAAAACATTTTTAAAATATTTTAATATGAACCACATACGAACTGGAATGATTGAACAAACACACTCAAATGCATCTATATACATTCGAGTATGTAAAAAAAACTAAGAACATCTTATAATTGTGAACGGAGGAAGTATTAGTCTAGCCGGATCTATCGAAATCAATTTCGACGTCACGCACGATAGGAGAATACGTGTCCTCTAGTTTGCTTGTTCGAGCGTTCAAACAACCAGAGTACGCCATTAGAACAGCGCCAGCATTTCTGTCTGACCACCTTCAGTAAACAAGCAGCCATATCGCTTCCGCAGCACTCATTCCTGCTGATGTTTATTCCCTTCAGAAACACGACAGGGCAGACGCTCCGTTGGACACCACGGCCAATGATGGGATCCGGACTTGAAAAGTGGAAACAGCCCAGGCACGAGCGGAGTCCTGGCCAGAGGTCCGAACTGTCTGGTACCTAGGCATGATCCCTGTTGAAAGTTTAGCATGATCTAACCTCTTTTTCACAATGCCAATGTCTCTGACGTTGCCGATGCATTGGAAAACGTCAAGAACATCGGCGTTTCACGTCAAGAACATCGGCGTTGCAGCAATGCAGTGATGACTGATGATGCTATGGGATAGTTTAGAACAGCAACGCCATAGCCTCTAGCATTCCATACTGCAGCTGCAATGTTACGACGATGCTTGGCGTTTTGAAAAAGTATCATATCGTGCTAAAAAAATCAGCAAGGGTGATTTTGTGTTAAACTTATAAAAAATGGTGAAAACAGTGATTTTGGCCGATCAAACAAACCAAGGAGCAGGCGTGCCGTGCTACCCAGGGTCATACTCTTCTAACCTTTACACAATACTCGTATAAATCTTTTACAGCCAGTATCCAACTCACCATCTCTTGCTTACAAATTCCCACTATACAAATATATTACAGAAGAAAAACTAATGAACGGATTCACCGACAAACGAATACAGAGTGGAAATTCTTGCAGTGGAAAAATCTGAAGGACCAAAGCAAAACAGCATTAGCCACAAGCCACACCTCTTGATTCTTCGGTGCCGGATGCAAAGGCGAATTCTTCACCCTCCTGACACTCGGCTCACTCCTTTTACACAAAGCAACAGCTGAAGAGACACAACAGGATGCTCCATCAATGGCGACGCTCCGACCACACTTCTCTTAGGAGCTCGTACCTCACATTAGCCACGCCGCCGCCTTCTTGTCGAGCACTGAAATGCGCAATCCCGTTGCAAGGCGAGGGCGGTGAGCTCCGGTTGTAGAGGGACGTCAAGGGGGAGCCCAGATCGTCCAGATCGTCGTCGCTGGTGTACCCTCTCCTCTGGACCATCGAGGCCCTTTGGTCCAGCCCTGCGTTGCCACTGGTGTCCGCCACTCTCTCCGCTATGTCCTCCGGTGAAGGGGCACGATACACGACCGGAGCAGCAATGCATGGGAATGTACTGATCAGATCTTTCTCTGTGAAGCGCTCCAGCATGCTCTGCGCGGCGTAAATGACAAACAATCAGTATGATGTATAATTATTTTCATGAAATTTTGTCTTCATTGCAACATAAGTAATTCATTCAACTTCAACAAGAGAAGCCATGCCTCAGAATTCAGCTCCTCTAGAACCAAACCAGGAACAGGATCAGGGCAGAACTCGTCCGGAGTGAAGTTGCAAAGTATTCTTGTTACTAGTGGAAGGCCGATCGACGGGCAGACCTGACACGAAATTCAAAAGTTCAACTATACCACATCTGATAGTTACTTATCAGAGAAAATCATGACAATTTAGCAGGGTAGCAACGAGTTATGCACAGACACAGACCTCTTTCCTGATGGACTTCTCAAGAAGCATGTCCTTCGGGAGCATGAGAAGATCACTCAACTCATTGAGCAGCCTAAAAGAATTGGATTCAGCTCCATTTCTTCTGCCGTCACCATCTCCTCCTGCACCTTGCCCATCCTTGTGAGAGTCATCACCATCCATGCCAAACATATCCGTCAACCATCTGGACCAGCTTCCAATCTAGAGAACCAATTTCACATGTCAATACTTATTAAGCAGATTTTTCTTGGAAGGATCGAACAAAGGTCCGTCAAACATGTTAATTATTCATGGAAGTGCAAGCATCAAACCAAAATGACGTGGTTGCAGTCTAAGAATATAGCTGGTGTGCAATTTAGGTACATACTGCATTCTTCAGCTGTGCGCCTGATCCAAAGCTTAAGTTGCCAGCTAGAATTGGCAGAACCCTGGAGTCAAGTATCGGATCGGATATTGGATCAGACGGTATCTCATTCTCTGATTCACGGAGGATGGCATTAAATAAAGCGACATCTAAACGGGCTACACATTGCTCCATCACCTGATGATAACAGAACAGCTCATAAACACAGTTCAAAATAACATTATTCTTTTCAAATGATGAAAGGAAACTTAAAGCTTACCAGTTTTGCCAATACTGGTAAGCATCCACACTCGTGACCACCAGCACGAAGAGGACATATTCTGCTGAACGCATCGCAAAATGCAGTCTTCCAAAGATCAATAGAAAAGGTGCTTTGATGCTGATCACCCATAGAATTCCCTAACGGTTTCCCATCGAATGGAGTCGATGAATCCTCAAGAGGAGTTTGCATACGGGGTGTCAGTGCCTAGGAAGAGAAATACCGATCACATTACTGACAACATGACTGAATTGGAAATATTTTCATAGTTATGTTTTACAGCAAGCAGGCCAAACTTAAGGTTCTGAGAAAGTTGCCAAGATAAAATGAGGTGAACCTTTACCTGCCACCACACAGACTCAACAATTCGAGAAAAGATCCAAGATTCAATCTTCTCCAATGCAGCCAAGACAGTGCCAGTTTCCTGCCAATCATCGGGAAACTGCATGATAGTAGGTCTAGCCTGCTTGCCACTGGAGTTCATTTTCCATCTCATTGGTGGGGAACTCTTGTAAAGCTTTTTGGCATCACTGTTACTGTTCGCGGTGAAAGGATTCATAACTGCAGTTGATTGGCTTGAAATGCCAAAGGTTTGTGCAATGATCTCTCGTAGGACAATTGTGTTTGATAACCAGAATGTCAACCTACATCAAAATTAGATTCTTAAATCAAATTAGCAGGAGCTAATTCTGATGGCCATGTGCAGAATAATGTTAAGACATACTATACCACTAATTTAATTACCTTGAAACATCATTGCCACAAGACTTGGCAACAAGCACAAGCCCAGAAACAGAGTTTTTCGCAACAGAAGCTTTCTTATCTGGGGTCCAAAACTTTGATGCATGGATATATAGCCTAGACAGACGCCGAGCTGGTGTATGCAACTTATGTGATGAACATCCATGCTCTGGCACAATAGAGTAGAGAGAAACCTCGAGCGCAGCAACTTCACGAAGCTCTTGCTCCAGCTTTTCAATTTTTGATTTCAGTTCCTCGGTCTTCTCATATGCTACTGAGTTCTCATCATCAAGTATGTTCTGTTCAGCATAAGCAATTTCATCATCAGTACCAGTACTCTGATCACATTTTGGAGCTTCGTCCAAGACATCAATCTCCTTTGCTTCTTCAATGGCCTTATCACCAGTCTCTATACCTTCAGTGTCATCCTTATCATCAGCTGCTATTACCTCAATGGCATTATCATCATTCGCTATACCCTCAACAGCCTTATCATCAGTCACACTACCCTCAATGGCCTTATCATCAGTCTCTACACCCACAATAGCCTCATCCTCAGCAGCTCTGCCCTCGGTGGCCTTATCATCAGCAGCTCTGCCCTCGGTGGACTTATCATCAGTGGCTCTGCCCTCGATAGCTTTATCATTTGTTTCCTCAGGCACATCAGACGAAGGACAAGAAGGAACTTGCACAGTTTCTGGGTTTTGAACCTCAATAGCTTTAACATCACTAGCCGATTTGTTTGGCTTCAGTGATTTGCTCGGAGAATTGTTTGGTGAAATATATTGCAGCTTCTTGTTGACCGCACGAGTGGAACTAGTTCTGGCCAGGCGCGGGCTGTTTGGCTTTATCTCTTTCTTTGCTAGCTTCTTCGGAACCCTTGAGACTCTTTTCACTTTAGTATCTTCATTACTGTTAGACTCGCCTTGAGATGAAAAGGAGTCTCTAGCTGCTTCGTAGTCTGATTCGGTTTCCTTCCCCTGTTTAGCATCTCGTTCCACTTCCACGTCGGTTGAGTGGTCATTTCTCTCTTCCCCATTCTCTCTAGCACCCATTTCAGTACTGTCAAATGTATCGCAAACTTGACACCTAGACAGAGCATCAAGAAAGTTAGTGACATGAGCAAATATCTAGCAGCTTGAGCATCCACTATGTAGCACAATTGGTAGTTTTGCTTGGTTCATGACTATAGCATAATACTACTAAGAAGCAAATGTTCATATGGTAAAAGAAGCGAATAGGACACTGGATCAAAGAGCTGAGATCCGGACAGCTGAGCAAAACATACACCAAAAGACACATCTAACCAACAAAATTAATGCTCCCAACAACAAGAGAATTGGGTACAGGTAATGTGTCTCCTTGTGCAATTCACACTTGAGGGGGAGGGAGGTGGTTGGGAGGCACATGGCGGTGGGACAGACACGGCGAGGTCGTAGTGCCACCGTTGGACTGGATTGCATTGGAGAACGCGGTCCCAACTCCCAACTGGACCCAAAGCGCTAGGGACACAAAGCTGTACCGTAACTGGACTACAGGGAGATCTGATAAAGCTGTACCATATGTAAACTTCGCACTAGTGAGGTTAGTACTTGATTCTAAGAGCAATGGACGCGTCCTAGCCGTTGCCCGGAATTTTCCAGTCACCGGGCAGAAGCAAGAAACTGCTAGGCAAGTGCAGGGTACTCCGATCTATATGGTTGCAGCAAATGGCCACGGCAATTCACAACGAAGAAGTTCAAGAATGGCCAGAGAAAATTCTTATCAGAAACTAATATAAGATGTTTTAGATAACTAAACTAGTGATCTAAAACATCTTATATTAGTTTACGGAGGGAGTACGTAGCTGACTTAACTGAAACTTCAGAAAAGCGAACAGCAGGATGCACGAACAGAACCAAAATTGCGTATTCAGGATGCTTGATCTGGTGGAGTTCACCTGATTGATGCAGCTGCTGTGGAAATTGTTTACCCACCACAGGAACAAGAGCAAGAACAGGAAAGAAGCGGCCAGCTCGGCTCCCTAAATCCGCGATTGAATTGCCGATAACAAAGATACCAGTGTGAAGTAGCTGTACGGACATGGATTCAGTCGGAAGTGCTCCGATTAGGTAGTATTCAAGGAATGCCGGATCCCCTGCTACTACATGTACATGGACAGAAGAACTAGTAGTACGAAGAGAGGAAAAGGAAGAACCAATGCAGAAAAAAGAAAACTGTCCATCGAATCTACTAGAATGGAACGCTTGAGCACGGGAATCTCCCCGCCGTACAAGAGCGAGCGAGATCGGAGAGTCGATTAAGGGAGGGGAACAGCACGAAGAAGAAGAAGAAGAAGAAGAAGAAGAAGAGCAGAGCGGTCCTCACCGGGGTTCTTCTTCCTGGAGCAGCCGCTTGGGTCCCTGCTACGCGAGCGGGAGCCGGGAGCAGCGAAATCAAACCAAACCAAACCACACCGAGCCGAGCGGTTGCTCCCTCCTCTTTTTTCTCTTTTTCTAACGGCGGCGCGGGGTTTAATGCGAAGCAAGCGGAACCGGGCGCAACCTCGGCTTGCTTGCCGTGCGGCGCGGAATGTTGGTGGCGGGATGGTCGGCCGTCGGCGTGGAAGGAGGAGAGGAGACGGCGCACGACGCGGCTAGCGGCCACTGATGGGGCTGATGATGCTGCGGCGAGGGGGTGTGTCACAGGCGTGCAGAGCGTGGGTGGTGGGTTTGGGCTGGCGCTGCTCATATCATTCGACGCGCGCGCTTCGAGGCCTTCCTTTCTGATCGGATCGCATCACCGCGCGGTGTGGTTAAGCGATCGCTTTCTGCTCGTCTTTTTCTCAAAGTTTTATCCAAGTAAACACTCAAGCTCAACCGACCGTTGATTCATGCATCGCGACCGTCTCCATGATCGTTCGATCTGATTTTTGCATTTCGGCGTAGCGCCAAGTGTATGTGTTTTTCTCCTTCGTGCGGGAACCAATGATGTCATACATCACCGAAGCTGCGATGAGGTTCCACCATCTGGAAGTGGAAGTTGTCGCGATGAGGTTAGCGTTTTGCGAGGGGTGGTTGTAGCAAGACCCTCATTGAAAATCAGAGTGGATGAATTCGCCGGTTGCCGATGCAAGGGCGGTCTTAGCACCACCACTGTTGCACCCAAAGGTGCCGCGAATCAGGCGCCTCCATAGGAGGCATCGATGATGCAGGCTCTCTGGGTTGCAGTACCATCGATGGTGCAACCAGGACACACATGAGTGTTACGCAATGACGAATGCAACTCGGGCGATATAAGCAATGTTGCGAGGTAACGATTTTACAACGTCGAAGATGTTGTGCGGCGATGACTCGCAACATCCGCGATGTTGCGAGGATGGCGACTTGCAACCCAAATGGTGTTGCGGGAGCGATGATTTGCAATGCCAAGGATATTGCGGAGGATCCAACGGCTAGCGATCCGACTGATCTTTTGCAAATGATCCTTTGTTTTGCGCCGTTTATTATTATTATATTACTGCTCATTATAATTATGGATTATGATGATTGGTTAGGTTTCCAAGCTCTATGAGCTCTTCATTATTTAAAAATATAGATACCGAATCATGTACAACGGTGACGGGCACAGGCTATCAGTGGCGACAGTGCCACCGTTCGATGTTCTAGCCAGCAACCGTCGTCGTCACAGAACCGGATTAGGCTGAGGTTGCATTGCACGCAGGAGGTGTGACCTGTTTCTTCGGCTCACCATGACGTCTTCAGGTTAGTATACCTACTACTGGTCTCACGTCCCCAGTACAGCAGGGTGTACGAATACATGGCAAGGCAAGAACATCTCTGCTTTCAGAAATACTCATGAGTAAAAGGTGGACATTCACAACACCAGAAGCACATTAGAGCAACTCTAATAGATGTGCCAAAATCTGGTACTACAAAATGGATATAAGAGTACCATTTTCCGTAAAATGTTTTTCCACATTTTTGCAATATATTTTTCGATTTGGCAGAACAGATACGCCAAAATTTACAAAAAAAAATCTTCGAAAATAAATTGTAGATTACAATTGGATCCGCTATCGAGCCCAGCTCGCCACGGCCCCTGCCCCCGCCGCCCCCGTGGTCACGCCCGCCCGCGCCGTGCCGCCTCCCTCCCGCGTCATGCCGTGGTGGCCGCGCCTAGCTCGCTCTGTCGCTGCAGTGGCTTCGCCCGACCGTCGTCGTGGCCTCGTTCTGAATGCCCTGGCATCGCCCAGCCGCTCGTGTCCTCATCCCGTCCGCAGTCGTAGCCTCACTAAAAACCACTGTGGCATTGTTCCGGCCGTGGTCGTCATGGTGCGAAGGAAGTTTCACGGGGTTAATATTTTTCTGATAGAGGAAACCACAAATCAAACCAATAAAATGGCAGATATATGGGCTGCAGGATGACTTATAGCGCTCCCCGCAAAGAAAATTGCGGACAAAAATAATATAGCACATATGTTCTGGCCTTTTTTTTGCTTCGATAATACTATATTAACGGTTATTTTACAGTACGAGATGATATAGCAAATTTGCTATAGTTGCTCTTATGCATTCAAATATCCTAAGAACAAGTGTCACGAAGGTTTCGAGATTGATAAAACTATTGGCCTCTTTCTTGTTGAAGAACATGTGACATACCATTGAACTAGTGACATCTTAACGCGATCTTTAAAAAGGACATTGTATTCGTTTGTGGGTTAATTCAGATCAAACCGTGAAAATTGATACGTGAATCGACCATTTCTTTCATATGTCACTTGTATTACTCAACTTTGACCAAACATCGTTCAAAGGTACAAATAGAAATAACTTCTACAGGATCAGGGCCTAACCAAACCATAGTTAAAAACACTAGCATTCTTTTGACTTCTAAGTTCTAACTATTTGATTAACAGAAGTAATCCTAAAAAAGAAGTCGACCATCCAACCTAGATAGATGTAGATGTTCGCACACAGTTTTACCAAATTAGAAAAAAACTTAGGTAAAATTCATTTAAATTTAAATATAATTTACAAGAAATGGACGATATTTTTTTTGAAACTGTCACCGAAGGGGGGGGGGGAAGGCTCCCCACCTGAATAAATTTCATTTTCTGTTTTTTGTTGTCACTTTACAAGGGATTAGGAGAGGCGGGAAGAGAAGAAATCACGCCACAAGCCGACGTGATGTTTGGCCTCCGCCTTATGAAGGCGATGGGACCAAAGAGTTAGGTCATCTATGACCGCCTTGATTACATCATTGAGAGACACGGTTAAACCCCTGAAAGTTTTTGCATTTCTAGCATCCCAGATTTTCCAGAGTATAAGCAATAGAATGAAAGGCCATATAGCTGCTGGTAGGCCGAGTGAAGGCGGTAGTGACCATATGCTCACCAAGGGGGTGTGGAGCGGTGTGACGCCAATAGCATCCCATATGCCGTGTGAAGCTGGGCATGTAAAGAAGAGGTGTCCTCGATCTTCCGGAGCGGCGGTGCAGCGTGGGCATGCAGAAGATGCAATGATGGTCTTGCGATGAAGATTTGCCCTTGTGTTGAGCCTATCCAAATAGAAGAGCCAGCCGAAGATGGACGATATTTCATTCTTTCAACTAAAAGTAATCTCGGAATATCGCATACACACTTTTTTCTAGCGGTGATGTCGGCTCATCATTGATGCGGTGTCCGATCTAGATGCCACAGTTGTGGTGGATTGGCGGCGGCAAGGTGCGCTCTGTCTTCATGCCTTGGAGTGGCGGTGGCGAGGAGCACGCCTTGACGGTGCAACGGAGAGGAGATGGTTGCGACGAGTCGCTGTCGTAGTGGAGTGACAACTGCATCACGTAGTTCATCCGTGAAGTGAACTCCTCGTTTGTCCGGGTGACCTCAGCGAGGAGACATGACTGTACATCTTTTGTCCCCCATCATCATCAGTCGAGATGAGTATCTTGTTGCCGAAGGTGCGGGTGTCGTGGAGGAAGAAGGGCTCGAAGATCAACATTGCCGCCTCCATGATCCGGATGGTTACCCGTCTCCATTGCCGCCAACTGGCGCGGAAAGCCAGAAATTTGTCATGGAGATCACAGAGGGAGAGGAGCAGAGAGACACATGAGTGGTTTGGGGGTGTGGTCGGCGTTGGTGCCGTGCTTGTACAGCCGTGCGGCCGGGTAGACGAACGGGAGGCTTCAATGCAGTCGGATTTGGTTCATCAATCGCCGCGCTCCTCTCTGACACTAAACATGCAGTATAATAGAGTCACTGGTCGCATCGCTCTATGATAAAATTATTGTGTGCATCCTTATATATGAAAAGTATATTTTGTATCTTTTGTATGGGACCTTGGTGATCGTATAGTTGGGTGCACACAAAAATGTATACTCTCCTTCACTAGGTGACAAGTGATATTGTCCTAAGCCTGGCTTCATCCCATGCCCACGGAGCTTTTGGAGGTTTATACGAAATAATCGAGAGCGGTACCGTACGTACATCCCGACGCGAGCGAGCCAAGACAAGCGCATCAGTACGGAGCCGGCTTCTGGTACATGGACGCGCCGCGAGACGATGGGGTTTAGCTGTCTGCAACCCGCAATAATAGAGGGTCCGCTAACCACGTGACCGGGGGTGGTGCACTGCACATAGTAGAATGTTCTGAAGCAAAGCAAGAGATGTAGATGTAGGGCGTGCTTGCTTGGACGAGTTTATTGGATTCATAGATCTGCTGCGAGCCATTGTTGCAGCTTGGTTGGAGACAAGAAAGGGTTTTGGCACTCAGATCGCAACCCCTCTCGACGAGGACGAGCCACCGACGCACCGTTATCCTTTTTCTTGTGATGTGACAACAATTGGGCTTGAAAATGAAGGAAGATCATTTCGTTATCTTGCGTTTTCTGGCAGATTAAACTCGAAGACTTGCAAACATTGGCAATTTTCTGCCACCGCCCTGCCGTGCCATGCCAGCGCGCAGGATTCAGATTTCAGACCAGAGGAAAAGGAGAGGCCAACGGTCGGATGCAATGAGCCATCTCCGTCTAGGGTGGGGCATGGCGTGGCGACAGTGGACGGTAGCTGGCTAGCCTACCATCGGGTCATTAAACACGTTAACAGTCTTTGCCAGCCAATCCATCCATCACTGCTGCTGTGACCAGTACTTCCTCCATTCTAAAAATGTAGTGCTTCTTCGGTTTTCGCGCTTCAACTTTGACCATATATTTGACCAATGAGACCAATTGCGGCGAAAGCAAAAATTGTATCAATGAATTTGTATTCGAATGAAGTTTTCAAATATGTAATTTTTATTCCCGCCGCAAATGGTCTCGTTGGTTAAATTTATGGTCAAAGTTGAACCTTGAAAAGCACGGGCGCACTACATTTTGGAATGGAGGGAGTACTTACGACTTACACCCATGTGCATCGCCCCCCACACGCTAAAAGCAAAAGTTCTGACATATACAATAATCGTGCCATGGCTATAATGACTCCTTAGAAAAAGATAATCTCATGTTTTATATGAACGTGTATATGAAATTTTGGACGATGTGAATTTCAGAATAGCGTCCAACAGCTTTTCATCTAAATTTTTTTTGACGTTGTCTATGAACAATATGAAACATTATTCAAAGCTCAATTGAGTCTATAAATATAGTAGACAGAATATAAACAACGTGTATATAAACAATTTTTTATAAAAATGAATGTGTATATGAAAAATAAATAGACTATTGTCTATATGATCATATAAATATTCAAATATAAATATGCTGTTGTAGTAGATGCTCTAATGCCTGAAACCCAATTGCAGGTGGACTGTGTCTTTTGGAGCGTCATACTACTCGCAAAGCTACTACGCAAGACATACACGTACGGGAAGGATCCAAATACAGTAAAGAACTGACAGCCATGTTCAGAAGCGCAGAGGACATGCTATGCCTTTGGATCTACGCAAAAGGTGACGACTGTACGCACATCAAGATCGGTCTGCTGTAAACATTCCTACGCCCAGAAGATTGTAAAGTGAAAAGGATCCACACCCTGAGTGATGCATAAGTTCCCTGAAAGTTGTCACGGCACGCAACTATTGGATCGTGCATTTCCTTCCCAAACATTCAAGCGGATAGCCCAATGACTAACAGGGCAGGAAAAAAAGAAGAGAAAAACATAAGTTCACTCTTGACTTTGTTTCCATATGCTTGTATTGTCCGCATTCCCTTGTATTCAAGGCAAATGTGGAAAGGATATGAGAATGTTCGAACATGTTCAAACAAGTCTTCACATGGGATACGATCCATTTCGAATCATTTTTCTCTTTGTTTATTATTTATTTTCCTCCCCTCTTTCCATCCCATCAATCGCATTCAGTTGGTCGAACAATTTAATGATAAAATGTGGGTCATAATTACACACATGCATAAATAAAGGTTAAAAGATGTAATCGAACACGATCACAAATGTTTAGAGACTTAAACTAGCCACATAGTGATTGTAGATGCTCTTAAGAAGCAACATCGATATCAACTAGTCCTCAATGGCTTCACCCAAAACAAAACAAAAAATCCTAAATGGCAAGCCTCGGCGCCGTATTTCATTAATCTCACTCCGCAAACATGGAAGCCTATTAGACAGGAAGGACCAACATGGCTAAAAACAATTTTTTTGCTGAGAATGGCAAGTTCATCGCACCATTTTTTGTGTAATACAATTTTTGGTGTTTTTCTGTAAATTTTGGTCAAACATTTTACCGTTTGACTTGAGACATAATTTATAGGCCTTTTTTATTGATTGTTGATTTTATAATAGTCATTCAGTCTTTCAGGTTGGTATTACCGGCCTTATGTTTTTACTATAAAGGGAGTAACATTGATCTTATCAAGTAGGTTAAAGATCTATTATACATTCAAGACTAGGATGGTTGCATCCTTACAAAAGACTAGGATGGCTACTAAATACGTTAAAAAGAAATATGGAACGACCATCAATCGTGAAACATTTTCGTTGGGCTGGTCAACGCAGGCCTCCAAGACGAGGTATAGGCCCAGCAAGCCAACTCGCGAAATAAAACTTGCTCGCGAGCAACTAATTAAGCTATCCTGGGTAGGTGCTCGATCTCAAACTCAGATGGATGGTTTCCGCGATGCTTTGGATGTATGCGGGCTGATGGATATTTGTTTCAAGGGGAGTTTGTGGACTTTTGAAAAAAGGGTAGCCGGGGGCTCTTATACCCGAGTGCGATTGGATAGAGCAACATCGGATGCTCAATGGAGCATTATGTTCCCAGCGGCTGAATTGGTTCATGAGGTGGCGGCTTATTCTGACCACCATCTGCTGCATCTGTGCTTGGACCCGGGTCAAATCCTTCCGAAGAAGAGGGTGTGGAGGTATGAGTGCATGTGGGAGAGACATGACGATTTTGACCAGGTTGTAAGAAATCAATGGGAGGGCTCGGGCCAGACTTCCTCGGTGAGACAGCCGGGCAATAAGCTATCAGCACTCTCACAACATCTCTCGAGTTGGGATAGAGTGACTTTTGGCAATGTTAGGGCTCAGATAAGAGAGCTAAAACAGGAGGCGGCAGTCCTTTTGAATGTGCCTGGGAGGCTAGGTCCGTCTCACAGAGAGATCAAAATCAAAGAACTGCTGGTAGAGCTCTATCATAGAGAATAAATTCTGTTTCGTCAAAGGTCTAGAGTGGATTGGCTTACAGCGGGCGATCGAAATACCAAGTTCTTCCAACTTAGAGCATCAATGAGAAGGCGGAAGAATAAGATCAAGAAGCTTCAGGATGATCTGGGCCAGATGATTGAAGATGAAGCTCAGCTAGAACAAATGACTACTGATTTTTACCGCAATCTTTATACCTCCGAAGGAACTGTTGGGATGAACGAGGTTCTCGATAAGGTACCGGTTAAGATTACTAATGACATGCATGCTATTCTAGACGCACCCTACACACCTGAGGAGGTGCGATGAGCACTTTTCCAAATGCCGGCGACAAAGGCGCCGGGTCTCGACGGCTTTCCTGCCCATTTTTTCCAACGCCACTGGGGTGTCTGCTCTGAGGAAGTTTCCAGCGCTGTTCTCAAGATAGTGAGGGGAGAGGACGATGCGGCCTTCATCAACACAACTTTTTTGGTCCTCATTCCGAAGATCAAAGACCCATTGCTTCTCTCTCAGTTTCGTCCGATAATCCTTTGAAATGTGCTTTATAAGATTGCGTCTAAGGTGATTGCTAACCGGCTGAAGATGGTCCTCTGATACGTCCCAAACGTATCTATAATTTCTGCTTGTGCCATGCATTTTTGTGTGACTTTGCCATGTTTTACATACACTTCCATACACTTTTGATCATATTTGGACTAACTTATTAACTCAGTGCACCCAGTTGCCAGTTCCTGTTTTCTGCTGTTTTTGTATTTCAGGTTTTCCGACCATTAAAAGTGCTCCAAAAATTCCGGAAAAATTATATAAAAAATCTGCGTCCCGGAAGCTTCCGGAATCACCAAGGAAGGAAGGGAGGGCCACCACCAGGCAGCCAGGAGGGTGCCTGGCGCGGCCCAGCCCTAGGCCGCGCCACCTCCCTTCTAACTGCCTCGTGGCCCCTCTCGGTGCCCTCTTTGGCCCCTATTTTTACCCCCACGGAGGAAACCCTGATTCCAGACCCCTTTTCTCCAGAAGCAATTCCGATCTCCGCCGTCATCGCCATCAAGTTTCGGGGGGACAGAATTCCTGTGTCGGCACCCTGCCGGGACGGGGAAGTGCCCCGGATTCATCTCCATCGACGTTGCTTCCCTCCTCCATGAAGCGGGAGTAGTTCTCCCTCGGGGCTGAGGTTTCTACCAGTAGCTATGTGTTCTTCTCTCTCTCCCATGATGTGATCTTCGTTGTGATCATAGGCTATGTTAATCTAGGGTGATCCCATGATATTTCCCCTTCCTTTATGTATTGGATTGATGTACTCAATTGATCTTATCTAGTATAATCCCCGAGACCAAGGTGACAGCGGTCTATTGGACATGGGTTAGAAGAATATTATCATGAGTGATTTCCTTTTTTGTGTGTTGATTGAAGATTGAGAGTCTCTTGGTGCTTGTCTTTGACTATCCTTGAGATATGTTGTGGTGATTGTGGTACTCTCTTTGGATGGCCGCGGTGACATTGGGAAATCCATAGATTGAGAACTACGAACTTTGAGGTGTGCTTTTGTAGCCCTACATAATTCTCATCCTCTCTTGACCACAAAGGAATGACCTCTGAGTGCGTCTCCATTGCATGTTTTATGGGAAATATCATGTGATTAGATTATGTTAATGTTGTTGAGAGTTGCCACTAGTGAAAGTATGAAGCCTAGGCCTTGTTTCCACCATTGTTACACCGTTTGTGCTCACTTTTGTCACATGTTTGCTTGCTGCACTTTTTATTACAGATTTATATTACCTTGCTTTGCCACACCTATCACTCGCATTTTACCATCTCTTCGCCGAACTAGTGCACCTATACAACTCCTAGTTGTATTAGGTGTGTTGGGGACACAAGAGACTTCTTGTATCTTGATTGCAGGGTTGATTGAGAGAGACCATCTTCAACCTCTACTTCCCTGAGTTCGATAAACCTTAGGTCATCCATTTGAGGGAAATTGATGCTGTGCTACAAACCTCTGCGCTTGGAGGCCCAACATAGTCTACAAGAATAGAAGCGTGCGTAGACATCAAGCTATTTCTGGCGCCGTTGCCGGGGAGGTGAGTGCTTGAAGGTATATCTTTAGATCTTGCAATTAATTCTTTTTGTTTCTTGTTTTTATTTTCACTAGTTAGGCTTTATGGAAAACAACAAAAATATTATGAGAGAGCTTTATGAGCTCTCCCTTGAGTTGGGACATGAAGTGTTTGAAGAGAAAATCAAAAAGCCTATGGAGTTTTATTATTTGCACAACACTCATGATAATAGCAATGTTATTAGTATGTCTTCTTTGGATACATTTGATGCTAATGATATGCAAATCTATAAGCTTGGGGATGCTACGTTTGATGAAGATGATCTTTTTAGCCCCCCAAGTTTTGATGAGGAAATTTATTTTGATGATACTTTGCCTCCTATCTATGATGATTATTGTGATTACACTTATGCTATAAATAATAAATGTTTGGTAGTGTATCATGATAAAAATGATTCATGTGATAGCTATTTTCTTAAGTTTGCTCCCACTATTACTAATGAGAAGAATTTTTTGGTCTCCGAGTGCTAAGATAGGGGAGTTGCACACTACCCTTTACCTTTGTTTTTTGGTCTTGTTAGTTTATCTTTCAGTTTTTATCTTTGTGTCTTTTATCAAAATTTACAAAAAAATTATTTATCTTGCTGTTAGTAGTCCTCCTTGTTTAGATGAACATGTTACGACTAGGTGCTTTGCGGGAATCAAAAGTTCTCGATTTCCGTCTAAGGGATGGAGAAAATATGAAGAAGGCATGGGACAGAATTTCTGAAGCACATAAAAGAATTATGCCTTGGATATCTATACAAATTGTGCTTAGAAATTTTTACCATGGTCTTTTTAAGTGGTGTAAACACTCTCTTGACATTATAGCTGAAGGAGATTTTTTAGAGTGTGATGAAGATAGGGCTCTTGATATTTTGCATAGTCTATCTAGTTATTTTGTTTATGATCGTAGTATTGATACTGTCATAGATAGACTTACCACTATTGAAAAAAGATTGGATGCTCTAGATTTGGGGAAAGTAGAGGAATTTAAGTCCAACAAGAAAGAAATGTTGGAGATAGATGATGATTGGGAGCCCTTTGTTAGGATTAGCATCTCTAACCAAGGCTTCCTTGCTCTTTGTGATATTGGATCCACAGTCTCTACTATGCCTAAAATAGTTTATGATTCTTTGAAGCTAGATATGGATAAATTATCATCATATCATGAACATTCTAATGGAGATATTTCAGAGATTAAAGGAAAGGTAAAAGAAGTCCAAGTTGCATTCCTTCATACGACTGCACCAATGGACTTCTTCATCATGGAGCCAAACCAAAGTAACATTGTGCTCGGAAGAGACTTCCTCCGTGCTATGAAAGGCTTCATTGATATTGGTAATAGGCACATACTCTTACGCGGTATGGCGAAAGGTAAGTATCTCTTTCCTAGTAAGAAGAAGAATGAGCTTATTGAAAACCAATTTGAAGGTTTTTATGATTCTGATCTTGGATACCCTTGATTCTTCTTTTTGCATTATGCCTAGCTAATGGCTTTAAAGAAGCGCTTTCGGGAGGCAGCCCGCAACGAATTTAGGTGTTTTATTTTTGCTTTTGTTGTGTCTTGATGATTGTTACTTCTGTAGCAACATCATTGTATCTTTATTTTTCAGCTTTGTGCCAAGTTATAGCCTCTTACGGCAAGGGAAGTAAAAGTTGTGACATGCTATCCAGAAAACAGATTCTGTCCTCGTGACCAGAAAAATTCCACAAAAATCCCAGTTCATCTTTTCGAGCTGAACTTTTTACACAGTATGATCTATACAATTACGAAACTTCCGTATGTTCTGAGTTTTTTTATTTGAGTTGCAGAAGTGCCCCTAAAAAATTCTTTACTATCTGTTGTTCTGTTTTTCACAGATTCTGCCACGTTTTGTCTCTCCTAACTTTTGAAAACATTAAGCTTGCTTTTTCTTTGCAAAAAACTTTTTGGCACTCTTGAGAAACAGTATCTCTTCAAGAATATCTTTATATCCAATGGGAAAAATTATTTATTAAGGGTACTAACCTCTCTAATCAACTTATGATGAGTTATGTATGAAGGGAGTTTTCAAGTGTGTGATGGAAGATGATGAAAGAAGATCCAGGAATGTCAAGCGCTCAAGCTTGGGGATGCCCCCATGCATACCCAATAAATATTCAAGGAGACTCAAGCGTCTAAGCTTGGGGATGCCCCCGTGCATCCCCTTCTCCATCAACAATCATCAGTTTGTCCTTCGTCTCACTATATTTTTATCACTTCATGCGTTATGTGCTATGCTTGGAGCGTCTCGCTCTTAGGTTTTGTTTTTAGTTTTCTTTAGCTTTGATTGCTGTTCATAACAAGTTAGATCCCGTCTTACTTTGTGTGGGAGAGAAACACGCTCCACTTTCAAAATTTAGAACACATCATAGGATTTTTCCTGCTTATCTTTTTGTTGTTGTGTGTTCTTTATCTTTTCATAGCTACTGCCATGTTTAGTTTTAGTCTTAGTTTGTCTTTAGCAAGAGCCTTGGCTTTTGTTTAGTTTGTTGCTGGAACTCTTTTTAGTTTTCATGTTTATCTTGTTAAAGAGAGTTGGTTGTTGCACTGAGTTGTGTCTTGAGAGTAGGTAATTGAGGTTGCTATTTAATTTTAGTAGTAACTTGCAATAGTTTTGAGGTATTGTTGTGAGAAATGTTTGAACTTTTGGTGTCAAGAGCTCTTGCCTATTAGTGATAGGTGTCGTATTTTGGGCAATCCGTGTTTATTTTCAAAACCTACAAAACTAGTTGAGAACTCTAGCTACTAGATAGATCACTACTCTTCTGAGGAGTCGAATATCAGAGAACACTCACGTACCATGAGTCGAGGATGCGCAAGGATAACCAAACCGCCATACACTCCTCCTCGGGGTACTTGTCTCTTTGTGAACCTCCTTATTAGATTGAGAGTTACCGATAATAAGTGCATGAGTTCTTCGGACTAATGTAAGTATTGAAAGTTGACACTTCCACCTTCCCATATTTTTCTAGCCTCTCCCGTGCCGTGCATTGCCTTCTTCTCACTCCGAGAGTTGGTGTCCACCTTCGCCAGTACTTCCAAACCCTTGGGATGATACGCTCTGTCATCATAAGCCTCCTTATATCTTCCCTCAAAACAGCCACCATACCTACCTATCAAGGCATTTCCATAGCCTTTCCGAGATACATTGCCATGCAACATCCATCTTCTCATGACTTGATCTTCATGTCATACATGTTCCTGCTACACTGGCAGAAGCATACATTGCATACATCATGATAGCTACGTCTTCTTTATGATTTGAGTACTTTTGTAACTGTGAAAGATCTTCTATACTTCTTGTAATATATAGAGTGTTGCCCCTAAAGTGAGGAAAAGATCCCAAAGAGGACAAAATCAAAAGATCCCAAAGAGGACAAATGAGAGTTAAATAGAAAGAGCCATTGAGGCCACCAATAAATACAAAAAAAATAGAAAAAAGAGAAAAAGAAAAATAAAAAGAGAGAAGGGGGCACACTACTATTCCTTTTGAGAGATCCACACTAGTACTTCATCCTCTATCCCTTGTACTCCATAGAGATCATCATCATGCATATAGCTATGTGGGGACCTTCACACTATAGAATTTGGCTTGTATATTCCAATGATGAGCCTCCTCAAACGAGCTCTAGGTCTTCTTGAGCAAGCAAGTTAGATGCACACCCACTAGTTCCCTTGGAGAGCTTTTAGCTCACATGTGCATCTGTTGCATGGCAATCCCTACTCCTCACATCATATCTATCATATGGCCTTCTCTCGCCTATGATTGTCCTCATTGATGTGAGCCTTTCACACCTTTTTGTCTTCCTTTCCCTACACCTTTCTCTTTCGCCGTTTAGGTGTCAACTTTCTTGCTCACGCTCATCCATTGCATGAGTGCTCAAAATATCGAAAGGGAGTGGATCAGTTTGACTTGTACCTGGCTAGTGGTCTGGAGACGAGTCCAAATTAGGTTCCAAAGGAGACCAAGTGTGAAAATTTAGTAGATTGAGTTCTCAACAACCGTTTTTCCCTTCCTCAATTCCCTTGCTTGCACGCTCACACCATCTGGAGACATTCGAGTCACGGACAGCGAGAGCTCTTGCACCTTTTGTTCTTTTGTTACTTGTGTCAATGCTAATATAGACTCTTGCTTGTTAAGACTTGGATTGAATTGCATGCTTTAATTGCTTTAATTAAAAGTCCTTATATGATTTTGTGGCATGTCACCACAGAAATTATGCTTCTTATCATTTACCTACTCGAGGACGAGCAGGAATTAAGCTTGGGGATGTTGATACGTCCCAAACGTATCTATAATTTCTGCTTGTGCCATGCATGTTTTGTGTGACCTTGCCATGTTTTACATACACTTCCATACACTTTTGATCATATTTGGACTAACTTATTAACTCAGTGCACCCAGTTGCCAGTTCCTGTTTTCTGCGGTTTTTGTATTTCAGGTTTTCCGGCCATTAAAAGTGCTCCAAAAATTCCGGAAAAATTATATAAAAAAATCAGCGTCCCGGAAGCTTCCGGAATCACCAAGGAAGGGAGGGAGGGCCACCACCAGGTAGCCAGGAGGGTGCCTGGCGCGGCCCAGCCCTAGGCCGCGCCACCTGGCCTTCTGACTGCCTCGTGGCCCCTCTCGGTGCCCCCTTTGGCCCCTATTTTTACCCCCACGGAGGAAACCCTGATTCCAGACCCCTTTTCTCCAGAAGCAATTCCGATCTCCGCCGCCATCGCCATCAAGTTTCGGGGGGACAGAATTCCTGTGCCGGCACCCTGCCGGGACGGGGAAGTGCCCCGGATTCATCTCCATCGACGTTGCTTCCCTCCTCCATGAAGCGGGAGTAGTTCTCCCTCGGGGCTGAGGTTTCTACCAATAGCTATGTGTTCTTCTCTCTCTCCCATGATGTGATCTTCGTTGTGATCATAGGCTATGTTAATCTAGGGTGATCCCATGATATTTCCCCTTCCTCTATGTATTGGATTGATGTACTCAATTGATCTTATCTAGTATAATCCCCGAGACCAAGGTGACAGCGGTCTATTGGACATGGGTTAGAAGAATATTATCATGAGTGATTTCCTCTTTTGTGTGTTGATTGAAGATTGAGAGTCTTTTGGTGCTTGTCTTTGACTATCCTTGAGATATGTTGTGGTGATTGTGGTACTCTCTTTGGATGGGCGCGGTGACATTGGGAAATCCATAGATTGAGAACTACGAACTTTGAGGTGTGCTTTTGTAGCCCTACATAATTCTCATCCTCTCTTGACCACAAAGGAATGACCTTCGAGTGCGTCTCCATTGCATGTTTTATGGGAAATATCATGTGATTAGACTATGTTAATGTTGTTGAGAGTTGCCACTAGTGAAAGTATGAAGCCTAGGCCTTGTTTCCACCATTGTTACACCCTTTGTGCTCACTTTTGTCACATGTTTGCTTGTTGCACTTTTTATTACAGATTTATATTACCTTGCTTTGCCACACCTATCACTCGCATTTTACCATCTCTTCACCGAACTAGTGCACCTATACAACTCCTAGTTGTATTAGGTGTGTTGGGGACACAAGAGACTTCTTGTATCTTAATTGCAGGGTTGATTGAGAGAGACCATATTCAACCTCTACTTCCCTGAGTTCGATAAACCTTAGGTCATCCACTTGAGGGAAATTGTTGCTGTCCTACAAACCTCTGCGCTTGGAGGCCCAACATAGTCTACAAGAATAGAAGCGTGCGTAGACATCAAGCGTGAGTCACCACATAAATTAGGCTTGTTATCATTTACCTACTCGAGGACGAGTAGGAATTAAGCTTTGGAGTATCTATAATTTTTGCTTGCTCCATGCATGATTTGTGTGACTTTGCCATGTTTTGCTTGAACTTTCATACACTTTTGATCATATTTGGACTAACCTATTAACTCAGTGCACCTAGTTGTCAGTTCCTGTTTTCTGCTATTTTTGTATTTGAGGTTTTCCGGCCATTAAAAGTGCTCCAAAAATTCCGGAAAAATTATATAAAAAAATCAGCGTCCCGGAAGCTTCCGGAATCACCAAGGAAGGAAGGGAGGGACTCCACCAGGCAGCCAGGAGGGTGCCTGGCGCGGCCCAGCCCTAGGCCGCGCCACCTGCCCTTCTGACTGCCTCGTGGCCCCTCTCGGTGCCCCCTTTGGCCCCTATTTTTACCCCCGCGGAGGAAACCCTGATTCCAGACCCCTTTTCTCCAGAAGAAATTCCGATCTCCGCCGCCATCGAAAACAAGTTTTGGGGGGACAAAATCCCTGTGCCGGCACCCTGCCGGGACGGGGAAGTGCCCCCGGATTCATCTCCATCGACGTTGCTTCCTCCCTCCATGAAGCGGGAGTAGTTCTCCCTCGGGGCTGAGGTTTCTACCAGTAGCTATGTGTTCTTCTCTCTCTCCCATGATGTGATCTTCGTTGTGATCATAGGCTATGTTAATCTAGGGTGATCCCATGATATTTCCCCTTCCTCTATGTATTGGATTGATGTACTCAATTGATCTTATCTAGTATAATCACCGAGACCAAGGTGACAGTGGTCTATTGGACATGGGTTAGAAGAATATTATCATGAGTGATTTCCTCTTTTGTGTGTTGATTGAAGATTGAGAGTCTCTTGGTGCTTGTCTTTGACTATCCTTGAGATATGTTGTGGTGATTGTGGTACTCTCTTTGGATGGCCGCGGTGACATTGGGAAATCCATAGATTGAGAACTACGAACTTTGAGGTGTGCTTTTGTAGCCCTACATAATTCTCATCCTCTCTTGACCACAAAGGAATGACCTCCGAGTGCGTCTCCATTGCATGTTTTATGGGAAATATCATGTGATTATATTATGTTAATGTTGTTGAGAGTTGCCACTAGTGAAAGTATGAAGCCTAGGCCTTGTTTCCACCATTGCAATACCGTTTGCGCTCACGTTTACTACTTGTTTGCTTGCTGCACTTTTTATTACAGATTTATATTACTTTGTTTTGCTACACCTATCTGTTGGGAAACGTAGTAGAAAACAAAAAATTTCGGCCTACGAATCAAGAACCCAAGATCATCCAAGAAGATTGCGTACAAGGTTTTAGGTCATGGCTCACCAACCGAAGTAGCGGAAGTAGAGTTGGTGAAGAACGTTGGTGCAGATCCCCGCAGCTAGGAATTTCAATGACCTCCCAACCGCGAGGATATCGATTCCGCGTACCGTTCCACGATCCGTTGCGCGATCTGTCCCGCGAACCGTCCCGCGATCCGTCCCGATCAAGTCCCACGAACAAGTCCCTCGAACATGATTTCCGAGGAAGAAGAAGGACCTCGAAGAAGAAGGACCTCGAAGAAGGATCAAAGGTATGATCCCTCTACCGGTATCCACACATCCCGATGTAGCAATCCAGCAGCGCTCCGCCGTCCAGAGAAGAACGCCACCGAGAGAAACTAGAGGCAGAAGAGCCTAGCGGCGTCCGAACTAGAACGATCTAGCCCGAAGAGAATTGGAGGCGCGTGGGATTTACCTGGGGCAGCCTTGGGGCTTTTCTGGTGTATCTTTGGGGCTACCCCTGCCCCCGAATAAATAGGTGGAAGCCTGGGGTGGCAACTTGGGCGAGGGTTCTCCCCAAAGTCGGTTTTGTCCACCAGGAGGAGTCCAACACGGATTTCAGTACGAAACGCCGTGGACTACGGCGTCTAGGGGGGAAACGCCAGGGACCCTGGCCCCCAAGTAAAGTCTATTTCCCACCGACCTACAGCCTTGTGGACCTTCCTACTTGGCCTAGCTTCAGTTTCCGCGTCTTGGAGAGTTCCATAACCCTCCGGATACTTCCATAAGCTCCCGGGAACCTCCCGGAACCTTCCAGAACATTTTTGGAGCTCCCGAAACAATTTCCCGATGTTTCGTAAACTTTCCACAACTATTACCGAATGTTGCAAAACTTTCCGAGATTATCACGGATGTCTTGTTACCACTTCAAGACTCTTCTTGAATATTCTGGAATCATCCGAGACCATTCAGGAATATTCCGAAACCATTCGGTACCACCTAGAACACTTCTAGTGCTACGCGGAAACAGTTCCGGTTCCACCCGAAACAATTCCGGTACCCTTTCTCTTTTCATCTCCTAGTTCTTTAATAGATTACTACTCGTTAAGTGTGTGACCCAATAGGTTCGGTATAATGCGGACATGACTCAGAACATCTTCCGGACATAGGTCAACAGCCTTTTGTCAATAGCCAATAATCAACAGCGGAGCCATGGACACCCATGTTAACTCCCGCACATACACGAAGAAACTTCGAGTGAACCATTATGTTTAGCCATGTACCATTCCCTTTGCTTCGCGATATATGACAAAGTCAGAGGAGAGAAGTTTGGCACCCATGTGTAACAACTTCTTGAACACAAGCCACTCGTTATCCTCTTTGCTCGTTTGTCTCTATTTCTCGTTATTGTATTCCGGTATCCCCGTGATTAAATCACAATGCGTCTGGCCAGACTTAGAATGGATACCGTCATACCGAGTGGGCCCAAAGTCAATATCTCTTCATCGCGAAGGAGCAAATCCCATTCTTGAACTATCACAGTCACTAACCACACCATCTGACATACCCAGAACTTATTTTACTACTTCCCATTTACGGGAGGACTCATCTAAGAACCAAAGCATGTCTTCCTGTGTGAAGCAACTCGATACTCTCATGGTCTAAGGAATTACGTATATGATAACATTTCATGATATAACTTATAACGTTGTTATGATGTGATCTCTAAGTATATCATTCAATACTGGGGTCGGTTCAACATCATTGTTCAGCTAACAACATGTTCTCATTGCTACTGACATCCTTGTTACAAGAACAATGTCCATGATTAAGAAAACGTAATCATCAGTTAGCACATGAGCTGGTCTTAGAGGCTAAACCAGGAACTCTTGGTGTTTACATTTCCACACATGCAAATGAGTTTTCTTCTGAATCTCACAGTCAGGGTCATTGCAATTATAGCACAAAAATATAAACATTAATTACGAACGTGGAAATATATATATATATATATAATAACATTTTATTATTGCCTCTAGGGCATATTTCCAACAGTCTCCCACTTGCACTAGAGTCAATAATATTGTCAGTGCTTGAGCACTTTACACCTATGGCATACCGGTGTAATACATGCTTCATTTGTGGTATAGACTTCATCATCAGATCTGAACGTTTCAGGCCCGTTTGTATTTTGCATATCTTCGCGTTTTCACGCTATCATAAAATTCACTAATTTTATCAGTTTAGCTTTGTATATGTTTGAATCATTTGGCAAGACCTTGGTTCCTTTAGAATAAGTCATGAAATCATTCATCAATGTTCCATGAGCTTCAAACATCTAGGAAACAATACCACGTTCATAAATGAACTTATGATTCAAAATACCCTCCCTTGTCACTTCTTTAAGCAACAATATACTTAG
The DNA here is from genome assembly GCA_950022295.1 of Bromus sterilis. NCBI lineage: Eukaryota > Viridiplantae > Streptophyta > Magnoliopsida > Poales > Poaceae > Bromus > Bromus sterilis. Next base: position 411,294,850 of record OX465596.1, on the reverse strand, counting down.
CCTCTGTTATAGAATTCACCACAATATCTAACTTAACATAGTTCCTTCATATTGTGCCACCCTTACGTGTGAAACACATAATCCCAATTAAACTCGAAAATCGGTCGGAGTAAGTATGAAGACTGAATTGGTGTAACTGTTTACATCAAAAATTCAGCTGGTGTAACTCATTACAACGAGCTCTTTAGTATCTCCATTTTTCGAGAAACATATCTTATCTTTCATAAGCTTAATTTTTTGCACTGTTTGTCCAATAGTCAACAACTTTATCACTTTGGTATCTTGCTCACAACCTTTTGGAGCACTGGACATATCTGATTGTTTTACATATTATGGTGTACATGATTAATCCAAACACACAGGTGAGTGAAATTCAATTCATGTGTTTTGCTTATCTGTGTTCGTGAACACCGATTTCCGCAAACAACTTTTCACCGTGACCTCGGCAAGAACATCCTTCCTGGCGTTTTCATACCAAACTACTTTAGTATCATGTCAACATGTAACGTTGGCTTTAGCATAATCAAGCACTTACTATCTGCATAGATCACTGTGCTCAATACAAATGCTATATTAGCCCAAGTTCTTCAACTGAAAACTATTTCCAATGAATTCCTTATTCGTGTCAAGAAATTTATATCATTTCCAATCAACAATATGTCATCTACATAAGGTTTTAGAAATATCATTCAGCTCCCACTTACTTTCTTGAACATTCAAGCATATTCGTTTATTCCCGATGAAAACAAACTCTTTTGGCAATTTCATCATAACGAAGATTCCAACTCCATTGTGCTAGCTCCAGTCCATCACTGGATATCCAAGGCTTGCATCTATTTTAGCATCCTTTGAATCGACAAAACATTCCGGTCATATCACATATACGTCCTTTGTTATATTTCCGTGTAGGAACTTTGTTTTGACGTTCATTCTACCATATCCTATAAATGAGATATGTAGTAATTGCTAATATAACCCGAACTGACTAAAGCATCTCTACGGTCGAAACTATTTCGCCGTAGTCAACCTTTGAACTTGCTAGAAAACAATTTTCCAACGAGTTGAGCTTTATGGATAAAACAATTTCATCCGAATCAATTTATAGATCCATATATATATTCTTCAGACTTTTAGTCTTTCGGAGGGTCTACCAAGTTCAAAACTTGACTTACTTCCATGGATACTATCTCGGATTTATTTGGCATTTAGCCAAATCCCGGAGTCAGGGCCCATCAACGCTTCTTTGTATATCACAGGTTTATCATTGTCGAACAACAATATCTCGTTTTACATATCATGAATGTTTGTACGAGTTTTGTCTAACCTGTGTGGTTCAGCTGCACACTTATTTGAAGAGTCAACAACAAGTTGCACTGTCCTCCCACTCACTCTGTTGCAAGAAACCATTTTCTTCAAAACACATTGTTCTTACAGCAAACAATTTTGCTTTTGTGTAGTGATAGAGGAATACCAAACCTTTTGGAATAACCTTCACAAAGTAGCACTTATCTGATTTGGTGTTTTGAGTATGTCAAACATATGTCTCATACACTCAAATTTTAAGAAAAGACAATATGGTGTCATTTCAACAGATTTGATGGTGCTCTTTTCAGTGTAAAAGTTGTAGTCTCTAACGCATAACTTTAATAAGTATAATGGCAAATTGATAAACGTCATGTTTAATCTTACCGTGTTATACATGGCTTGATTATGTCTCTCGAACACTTTACTCATAGTGGTGTTTCGGGAGGCACAAGTTATGACACTTCTTCACAACTCATCAGACGTTCGCTAAACTTGTAACTCAAATATTACTTTCTACAATCTAATTTGCAGAAGCATTATTTCTTGTTATAATACACTTCTATTTCACTCTAAAAATCCTTGAACGTTTCAAAGATTTCAGACGTATGTCTCCATTGAACAGATATCCACATATTTACTTCAATTCATGAGTGAAGATAGAAAATCCACTGCACACAACTACACTTATTGGACCACACACATCATCATGTATGATTTGCAATAATTTAGTTGCCCGTTCATGCATGGCCTATCAACGGTGTTTTAGTCACATTTACTTTTAGACAATGTATGCAAGCGTCAAGTGATTCGTAATCATATGACTCAAAAGTCCATCACTTATGGAAATTCTTCATGCATGTTGTGTCACTTGTGACAAGCTGCAGTGCCACACACTTGTGGTATTTCTGTTAGTCTTGCGACGTTTAGCGTCCGTGTTTATGGATGTTTAGCATTATTATCAAGATTCATAACATACAACTTATTCACAATAGAAGTATGGTATTTATGTTATTCATAGCTTTGAACAACTCTCTTGCAATAAACATGATTCAAAATGATGTTTTGCAACAAGGCTAAAGTGTAGTAACAATTTTCTCAACTCTAAAATGAATTTATGAAGATAATCATAGAGTCAACACACGGTATAGTAAACCTTCTACCGTGTTCCCGAGCGTGTGAAAACTCATCATTAGCTAGTCATAAAGGCCATAGTATTTCTTGCATCGAGTTGCAACAATATGCAATCGATGTGATATTCCGGTGATCAATAGTTTAATCCCAATATACATAATCCACAATTAACTTCTTAATCATGATTCCCAAGAATTACATCTCTTGACCAGCAATGAATTCATCTATAACTCTGTATGACTTTCATTTCTGAGCTGGTTATTCCAGTCTTCTTTAGTTTTGCCTTTATACGTATCATAGTTCTATTTCCAATGTCACTCCTACTCACAAAAGCTCACACATGATTAAGGATGGCGCAGGCCGTGGAATTTCCGGCGTGTAAGTCTTACTAACACCCTTTGGAACTTTCTTTCCCTTAATTACCATCATCATATGATAGGTGTTCTTCTGGATCCCACACTTATCAGTTTTGTTTGAGCACAATGAACATTTTCACTAATGCTTACAATCATACATTGTACTAGATATCTTATATCCTATATCAATTGTCTTACTCCTGAAAACAGTTTTTCAGTTCCATGAATATCAAGTAACTATCCCAAACGTTTCGAAGTTCGGGTTTCATGGTTGTGAAGACAATGCACTTAGCTGTGGTGGAATTCTTTGCATTTTGGATTGAGGACGTAAGTCACATCATCCATAGCATCAGCGGGAGAGCATCAAAAATTGCGATAGGACAAGGTCCTTCTCGGCACTATTGAGGATAGTCCTCACAATACGGTACCAATCGTAAAGTTTTTACCAGATAATACAGTTAATCAAAATCAATTGGGAAGGTGGTAACGCGAGCCATTATTCTACAACGATAATGCAAATACTAAGACTTTGTTCATAATTAAGTTGCACTTGTGATTAATCAATTTAATTACTTAGCGCACTCCCACTCAGATCAATATCTCTCGTAATTGATGCTGGAGTGATTCAATATCCGACCCAATCGTCTGCCATTGATGTGACATCACTGATGACTTAGACTGGACCGGTAGGCCAACTTGCCAATCACGCCAAAAGTGATTCTTGTTCATCTTTCGATGGGCGTGTTCCGGTAGCAAACTTTTATCCAAACCGTCAAGACAACCAAGTGTAATTGCAGTGTGTTCTTAACACACCCGCCTTTTATGCGTCACACCGTGTGCACCCATGTGACATGACCTGCTCCGATGTGAAACATAGTATAGACGGTGCTACAGTTGGAAGAACACTATCAACTTGATATTGTTTTTCGAGAGATCACCCTAATAAAATACGACTACCGCGGATCAAACAAGGGTGCATCAAAGGGATAAACATCACAGGCAGTTCATAAAATTATGTGATATAGTATAGCCCTTTGCTTCGTGAAGTCTTCATTGTCTTCACGTCGTCGTGGCAGAAGTCACCGTCTCCACCAACTAGTCCTTGGAGCCGGGACCATCACCACGGCTTCCGGCATGTGCGTCGGGGTCCACCACCGCATCATAGATCATCACCTTGCATCTATCTATTGCTTTGCCTCGAGCTAATAAACAGTTCTGGCACGCAGGCCATAATTAAGTGACAATCATATGACTCCAGTCATCATGTCGTACCACGACACGCAGGTCGCGAATAAATATTACATCATATAGCATCTCATACAAACGCATTGCAAATCTTGAAGGCTATACCACATCACATGCATACTCTGCAAAAACAAGTTAGATCGCCATCTACACGGGTTGTTGCAACTTTTATCGTGGTTGATTAGCAGGTTACAGGCAAACGTTGTTCCCTATACAAACCAAACACGATACTTCATTGTTGCTATTTTAACGTTCAGGGTGCGTGCAGCAACTAATGCCACAAGCTAAACTTCGTTCAACGCGTGACCCCCGTGCGGATTTGAGTTCATAAAATCCACAAGCCCCTCCATGTTAAATTTTCTATTGCGAGATTAAGATGAGATCCAAGGAGTTTGATGTAGACCATGATCAAGGCAACCAGCATACTGAAAGCAGCATAGAGGGATCGATGGAAAACTCAATCCTTGTAGCAAAACCTCAACTTGCCATCAAGCATAGAAAAAATCACATGACAGGGAAGCAACAAGAAAATCAATGCCTCATATCACACATATGATCTAGACCTAAACATGCATCTAATCAAGGATCACTCTGATACCACTGTTGGGAAACATAGTAGAAAACAAAAAAATTCGGCCAACGAATCAAGAACCCAAGATCATCCAAGAAGATTGCATACAAGGTTTTAGGTCATGGCTCACCAACCGAAGTAGCGGAAGTAGAGTTGGTGAAGAACGTTGGTGCAGATCCCCGCAGCTAGGAATTTCAATGACCTCCCAACCGCGAGGATATCGATCCCGCGTACCGTTCCACGATCCGTTGCGCGATCTGTCCCGCGAACCGTCCCGCGATCCGTCCCGATCAAGTCCCACGAACAAGTCCCTCGAACATGATCTCCGAGGAAGAAGAAGGACCTCGAAGAAGAAGGACCTCGAAGAAGGATCAAAGGTATGATCCCTCTACCGGTATCCACACATCCCGATGTAGAAATCCAGCAGCGCTCCGCCGTCCAGAGAAGAACGCCACCGAGATAAACTAGAGGGAGAAGAGCCTAGCGGCGTCCGGACTAGAACGGTCTAGCCCGAAGAGAATTAGAGGCGCGTGGGATTTAGCTGGGGCAGCCTTGGGGCTTTTCTGGTGTATCTTTGGGGCTACCCCTGCCCCCGAATATATAGGTGGAATCCTGGGGTCGCAACTTGGGCGAGGGTTCTCCCCAAAGTCGGTTTTGGCCACCAGGAGGAGTCCAACACGGATTTCAGTACGAAACGCCGCGGACTACGGCGTCTAGGGGGGAAACGCCAGGGACCCTGGCGTTTTGCCCTGGCCCCAAGGAAAGTCTATTTCCCACCGACCTACGGCCTTGTGGACCTTCCTACTTGGCCTAGTTTCAGTTTCCGTGTCTTGGAGAGTTCCATAACCCTCCGGATACTTCCATAAGCTCCCGGGAACCTACCAGAACATTTTTGGAGCTCCCGAAACAATTTTCCGATGTTTCGTAACCTTTCCACAACTATTACCGAATGTTGCAAAACCTTCCGAGATTATCACGGATGTCTTGTTACCACTTCAAGACTCTTCTTGAATATTCTGGAATCATCCGAGACCATTCAGGAATATTCCGAAACCATTCGGTACCACCTAGAACACTTCTAGTGCTACCCGGAAACACTTCCGGTTCCACCCGAAACAATTCCGGTACCCTTTCTCTTTTCATCTCCTAGTTCTCTAACAGATTACTACTCGTTAAGTGTGTGACCCAATAGGTTCGGTATAATGCGGACATGACTCAGAACATCTTCCGGACATAAGTCAACAGCCTTTTGTCAATAGCCAATAATCAACGGCGGAGCCATGGACACCCATGTTGACTCCCGCACATACACGAAGAAACTTCGAGTGAACCATTATGTTTAGCCATGTACCATTCCCTTTGCTTTGTGATATATGACAAAGTCAGAGGAGAGAAGTTTGGCACCCATGTGTAACAACTTCTTGAACACAAGCCACTCGTTATCCTCTTTACTCGTTTGTCTCTATTTCTCGTTATTGTATTCCGGTATCCCCGTGATTAAATCACAATGCGTCTGGCCAGACTTAGAATGGATACCGTCATACCGAGTGGGCCCAAAGTCAATATCTCTTCATCGTGAAGGAGCAAATCTCATTCTTGAACTATCACAGTCACTAGCCACACCATCTGACATGCCCAGAACTTATTTTACTACTTCCCGCTTACGGGAGGATTCATCTAAGAACCAAAGCATGTCTTCCTGTGTGAAGCAACTCGATACTCTCATGGTCTAAGGAATTACGTATATGATAACATTTCATGATATAACTTATAACGTTGTTACGATGTGATCTCTAAGTATATCATTCAATACTGGGGTCGGTTCAACATCATTGTTCAGCTAACAACATGTTCTCATTGCTACTGACATCCTTGTTACAAGAACAATGTCCATGATTAAGAAAACGTAATCATCAGTTGGCATATGAGCTTGTCTTAGAGGCTAAACCAGGAACTCTTGGTGTTTACATTTCCGCACATGCAAATGAGTTTACTTCTGAATCTCACAGTCAGGGTCATTGCAATTATAGCACATATAAACATTAATTACGAACGTGGAAATATATATATATATAATAACATTTTATATTGCCTCTAGGGCATATTTCCTACACTATCACCCATATTTTACCATCTCTTCGCCGAACTAGTGCACCTATACAACTCCTAGTTGTATTAGGTGTGTTGGGGACACAAGAGACTTCTTGTTTCTTAATTGCAAGGTTGCTTGAGAGAGACCATCTTAAACCTCTACTTCCCTGAGTTCGATAAACCTTAGGTCATCCACTTGAGGGAAATTGTTGTTGTCCTACAAACCTCTGCGCTTGGAGGCCCAACAGAGTCTACAAGAATAGAAGCGTGCGTAGACATCATCCACCCAGATATAATCTCTAAGGAGCAGTCGGCGTTTGTGCCAGGAAGGTTAATCATTGATAATATCATTGCTTCTTACGAATGTCTACACTTTATGAAAAGAAACAGGGCGGTGGTGCATAGGCATGGTGCTTTGAAGCTGGACATGATGAAAGCGTTTGATCGAGTGGATTGGGCATATCTTGAAGTAATAATGTTAAAATTGGGTTTCTCTTCTCAATGGGTTTCTACTATCATGGGTATGGTGAGCTCAGTGTCATATAGTGTTTTGTTCAATGGCAAAAAGTTGGAAGATTTCAAGCCGTCTAGAGGTCTTCAACAGGGAGATCCTATCTCCCCTTACTTGTTTCTTTTAGCAGCAGAGGGCCTTTCGTGCCTCTTAAACTCTCAGTTTCGGTCTCCCAATCTTGGTGGTCTCAAGGTGGCTCCTACGGCGCCAGCAATAAACCATCCCTTGTTTGCGGACGATAGCCTGCTGTTTTTTAAAGCAACCAGTGAAGGGCCGCACGAGGTGTCAAACCTGTTGGAGTCTTATTGAAATGCTTCCGAGCAACGGATTAATGCGGCAAAATCTTCAATTTTCTTTAGCAATGGATGTCCTGAATCTGTAAGACAAGAGATAAAGGAAATTCTTAATGTCCCAAATGAAACCTTAAATGAGAAATATCTGGGCATGCCTTCAAATGTGGGATCCTCAAAAAACGGCGCTTTCAAATACTTGAAGGAGAGACTTTGGGGTAAGGTGAAAGGATGGTTGGAAAAGATTTTCTCTTCAGCGGGAAAGGAAATGCTCATCAAATCTACGGCACAGGCAGTGCCGGTTTACTCCATGTCCTATTTTAAATTACCTAGAGGTCTCATCGAACAACTGAACAAGTTGATCCGTCAGTTTTGGTGGGGAGCACAGGAAGGAAATAGGAAGGCGACGTGGGTTTCGTGGAAGGAAATGACAAAGCCGAAGAATATGGGTGGGTTGGGGTTCAAGGACTTTGAACTGTTCAACCTATCCCTTCTAGCCAGACAAGCTTGGAGGTTACTGCAGAACCCGGAGTCTTTGTCCGCTCGGGTGTTAAAGGTTGTGTACTATCCGGAGACTGATATTCTTTCTGCTGTTCTTGGGAATCACCCCTCTCAAATTTGGCGTGCGATATTGGAGGGGAGGGACACTTTGCATCTTGGCTTGATCAAAAGGATAAGGAACGGCAGATCGACAGGAATTTGGGACACAAACTGGTTGCCGAGAGAGGTGAACATGAGACCTATTGCTTGCCTGGGTGCGAACCCGCCGGTTCAGGTACATGAAATCATAGATGGGGCGACAGCGTCATGGAATGCTGAGAGGCTAGAGCAATTTTTCTTGCCGGTGGACAGAGAAATCATTATGGGGATCCCTTTGAGCACATGAAATTGTGAAGGTAGATGGGAGTGGGCGCATAAGAAGAAAGGGATTCTTACGGTGAAGTCTGCCTATCGGATGTTGGTGAGAACAAAGCTCCGGAGGGAGGACTGGATCGAGCATAGGCAGACGCGCTCCGATTCAGAGGCTGAAGCAAGAGGGTGGACTGATCTGTGGGGTTGCAATGTTTCGGGGAAGGTACGTCATTTTATGTGGAGGTTGGCTAAACATTCAATCCCGACAGAGGATGTACATATGAAGCGGAAGATGGCTAACTCGGAGAACTGTCAGGTGTGTGGGTGCCGGGACTCATGGAGGCATTCACTACTGGAATGCAACATGGCGAGGGCAGTATGGGCGATGGATGACAGTGATCTGTTTGAGCATTTGTCAGAAGTAAGGGCGCCAAATGCGAAGACGTGGATTGAAGAAGTGTTGGGCTCTGTGAGCCAGCAGGCCGCTGGGACTGTTTTTATCACCATGTGGGCAATCTGGCATACCCGAAGGAAACTGATTCATGAGGATGTTCATCAAAGCCCGCTGTCTACATACATGTTTGTTCGCAATTATATAAGGGAACTTGAGATCATTGCAGTACTTGTACCAGTTGTAAGGCCCGATATGCGGTACTGTTCCAGATCTAGGTGTTTCCACCCAGATCCGGGGACGAAGCACATATCGGTCCCACCGCGACATATGACAAAGCCATATGCCCCGGATTTCCAACATGATATCACAACATTACAGATACAAGGATACAACATCTCATACAATCGCCATACAACTACCTTAATACAATACAACAACGAAAGATATATGTCTGAGTACAGACTACAAGCAAAAGCCTAGTGGCAAAAGAAAATCAGCGATCCCATAACCACACGGGTCCAGGCCCTCCACCGGGATCCGCCTAACCAGTCGTCGTCGAGTCTCCACGTGAAACGTCGATCACCATACCTGTTGTCGATCAAAAACCCTGAAAAGAGTTTGGGGGTATTATCATGAGTACAGAGGTACTCAGCATCCAACTGTAGTGGTCATCTGACCCAGCAAGGACTTCATCACTCGTCATTCTAGGACAACTAGTAGTTTACGGTAAGGAAGGGGTAAGTGGTGAGGTTGCTTCCGCACTAGCATTATGAAGTGGCTAACTATCTAGAGAGTAAGATAAGAAGCCAAGCATTCGATGAGGAATCGCCTCCAACAAGTCTTGCTATCAACTACTTACGCAATCATAACACCTATCATATCCTTGTCCTCCTCTTCGCATCCCGACGAAGAAGAAGCAGTCAAGGCACACACACACGGTGATCAAATTATATTTAAGATTATCTCAGTTGTTGTTGTCTATGAACAAGGAGTAGGTCTCAAGTCGTCCATAACCGTGGACACGGCTTCTCGAAAAGATTTAACCCTGCAGGGGTGTACCAACTGCCCATTACGAGGCGTCGCATGCTCGCCCATCTCTCTCAGTTGCTACCCATTATAGGCAACCATTTTATGATTTAGTTCCAAGAGATCCGAAACGACAGGTCCCTCTAACTAACAACGAACAAATCCGGATGGCCCCCGGGGAGTCGACGCCCAATCCAAAAGCTGGCCACGCTCTCGGATCGGACTCTTCAGTATGGCCAAGGTCGGGTTTAGTCTCACCTATATAACAGGGGACTTCCCTAGCTCACCAGTGTGAACCAACAGAGGAACTAAGTCTCCGCTGGCCCGAGTTGTTTGAAAACTACTGGCAGCTGACCAGCACACACACGGTTTCAAATGGTAAATCAGCTTGGGCCACCTCTAGAAATGTTTGAAGCTAGGTAGGTAAGAAGAGGGGACCCCATAAAATCTCACACGCGGTTAGGCACGCTCAGTCTTAAAACCAATACCCGAAACTCGGGTCCTAGGTGACTCGAATGGAACAAAGCGTCGGGGCGGGATAGCCTAGACCTTCCATCCTTCGTCGAATATAGTCAACATTATAATAATCATATCATCAACAACAATATAATAATGTGATATCCCAAAACCAAGGAGTAACAGGGTAACATCGTAGCATCCTAAGCATGCATACTAAGCAGGGGCTGAGCAACGAGCAATAGTAACATAGCAGTACATGGTTTGCTGGGAGGGGACATGGCTGTATCGGTTTGAAAGAGGCTGTAAACATGTGGTAGGATCAAACATCGAACCTAACCTAGACTAGCATGCAAACTGCTGGTTGAAATAGAATGGATCATAAGTAATGTATAGTCCTTGCCTGTTGATAAGTCGGGTTCCGAAGGTGTAGCCGATCGCAAGCTCGCATCGTCTCCGAGAGGTACCCGCCGAAGCACACAAGACGATAAACACTGTAAAGTAATCAACGAGCAAGCATCTATTACTACGAGGCAAACACGAGCAAGCATCAACAAGAAGGCAACACGAGACATCGAACCTACCGTCGAGAGCGGTTACTAACAATTTAAGTGGAGTACTCGTCACACACGACGATACCGCACATTTACGGTGGTTCAAGTTGCTTAGCTACAGGTGATCACCCAACGGTTGTTAACATGGCAACTCAAGCAAGCATGGCATAGCACACAAACATGTCAAGAGGTGAAGCACAAAGTAAACTATCTATGCTAGTCAATTTAAGTGAGGCACATCATAAACATGGCATACACTAAGTGTCGCACGATGATTAAAACATTTGGTACTGTTCTGTCCTAAACCATATTTTAGGTTGGTTAACAACAGCAAACAATAGCATAAACACAAAGTACACGAAAAACTAATCAAGTTACATATAAAGAACACCCCAAACGGAGTTACGGTTAAAAAGATATAAGCAAAACAAGTTACGGGCACAATCTGCCAACATCACGAAGCACACTTTAGAGCAATGCATAAACAGGTTAATGAATGCAAACATGCTCACAAATGATATGAAATTAAACTAGACATGACAGGGAAGGCATGGCAAAAAGAATCATGCAAAAAGGCATCATAGATCAAAAGATATTAAGCAAATAACATGGCATCGCAAAGTAACAGACTTAGTGAAAAACAGAGGTGGCTGTCAAAAACAGCAGCATAGCAACTTTGGAGCTCAAAACTATATTATCAGCAAGCATATCATGACAATGCAATACATATAATGGAAGTAGACATGATGCTTAACAATATGCAATTGGAATCACTCAATTCCAATAAACGGTCGCGACACACTCGTCGACCGAAGTTGCAACAAAATAACAGTTTCAGCAACAACAGCACAATAACATCAGGATCACCACTTTGGAGCAAGATTTAATATAGCTAAGGCACCCAAACATGGCAAGTTAAAGCATGGAAATGAAGTACACATGATGCTTAACACATAGGAGAAAGAATCAATGCAATATGCCTCATGGATTTGTTACAATCATCATGCAAAGTTGCAACAAAATAATAACAGCAGCACATAATAGCAATGTGTAGCAGTTTAACGGCCTGATGCCTACTTTAGCACACAATTACACAATCAAGATGAGCTCAAACGGAAAAACTTTCTACATACGAATGCTAGAGCACGCAAAACTGAGCAACTTTCGTTTTGGGGCACGTTCATCGGAGCTACGGATTAATCGCAAATTACAGCGCAAAAGGCAATTAGCAGTAGTTTTCACAGAACTTAGCAAAAATAAAACAGCAGCAGAAAAAATAAAATAAAAAGGAAAAGGGGGGCCTCACCCAGTGGGCCTGGCCCATCTGGCCTGGCGAGGCCATGGGCCGCGCTGGGGGTGCAGGCCGAGCCTGGCCTGGCTGCTAGGCTTGGAGCTGGGCCCGCTGGTGCTGCTGGGCAGGCCGGCCCAAGCGGGGGTGGACGGGAGGCCAGCCGGCTCGGGGTCGCGCCCGACCCTGGCGAGGCAGGCGGCGGATCCAACGCCAGTAAGGGGCGGCTGGCTGCGGGACGAGGGGCACCGGAGGGAGGCGCTGGAGGCGGGGTTCGGGCGCGGGAGGGGCGCCGGGAGGACGCGGCGGCCCGACCTGGACGTCCCCGGGCGGCGCGGCAGTAAGACCAGGGCGGCTCCGGCCATGGCGCGTGCCTGCTGGACCTGCAGGAGACAGAGGAGAGCGGGTGAGAGGAGGCAGAGGGGAGGCGCGGGAGGAAGGGAAGGAGGGGAGCCGGCGTGCGGCGGCCCGGCTGGCCGGAGTTGGCCGCGGCGGCGCGAGCCCCTCGGGCGGCGGCTGCCTGGAGGTAGGAGAGAGAGGAGAGGTGGGTGGCAGGCTCGATCTGGGCCGTCGGATCGCGAGATCTGACGGTCCAGATCTGAGGATGGCTAGGGTTGTTGCGAAAATTGGCTAAATTGCGAAAATTGGGGAAAAACTGGGGGTGGGGTTGCAAATTTGTCGCTAGGGAAACCCTAGAAATGGGTGGGAGTGTGGTGGTCTTTATATAGCCCAGGTGGCTGGCAGTTTGCAAAAACATCCCGGTTTTTCTCCCGCGCGCGCGATGCTCACGTTTTTGACCGCCGGGGGTCCGCAGTACCTCCGATTCGGGTAAAACTTCGAACTGCGCGATCAGCGTGTCGAGCCGGAGGCGTTCACCTCGTGCTGGAACCGTTCCAAAAACACTTTCCGGCGCGCTATAAAAATATCCCGTTTAATTATTAAACGGGGTTTTTCGTTCCGTTGGCTGCGGTTGGTCTCATGCGGTTTTCGCGACGGTGATCGGGTGAAACCCGGTGTCGCAAAGGTCGAGTGTCAGGGTGGCAAGGTTCGGTCTTCGTCCGGTACGAGATAAGAGGGGGGAAAATAATCGCCGATCGATAAATCGGGGATGCAAACACCGCAAACAAATCAGACAATCAAACAATTCACACCGAAAACAAAAATTTTAATTTTTGTGAAAACTGGGCTGTTACACCAGTGGTCTCTGGGACCCGAGGGGCAGCAGCCAGACGGGTATGGAACCCGCCGGACCAGGGGGTGGTTCACATGAGAGTGGATGGAGGCGTATCCAGGAACGGGGAGGTTGGAGCGGTGGCTGTGGTGTGCCGTGATCACACGGGCACCTTTCGAGGATCGTCGGCAGTGGTATTCCCGGGGATCTCAGACCCTGCCTGTCTTGAGATGATGGCGTGCAGATAAGCCCAGGCGCTGGCCCAAGATCTAATGTTCTCAAAGATCATCATTTCGGGGGACTCTAAAAATAAGATCGCTGACATAAGGGAGGAAGCAGAAGGACTTCACAGCATGATTACTTCAGAAATAGTAGCTAATAAGTTTTTATTTGATCAATGTTCTTTTGTTTGGGAGGGGAGAAACTATAACCCCGATGCCCACCGTTTAGTTAAATTTGCTACTAGCTTAAATTTAGGTAGACACTTATGGATTGAAGATCCACATGACCCAGCCTGTATTCCGCGTGTGTTGGTTATGAATGAATAGAGAAGTGTTTACCCCTCAAAAAAAACTAATTAAGCTATCCTTCAAATTCAAGTGTGCACAAACCGGCAGAGAGATTTCTGGGCGTGGCAAGGAGAACGAGATGGCAGCTTCTCGGTTCGTTCGGCGTACAGGATTTATATGAACACCAAACGGAACATGGAGGGAATGTTGGAGGATAGACAGGGGCATCCAACACTTCAAATACTGGGTCTAGTCGGTCGAAACCGTGGAATATAAAGTTACCATCCAAAGTGAAGAATTTCTTGTAGAGAATGGCGAGGCACTGGATTCCCACGTCCGACGTTCTACAACACCGTAATATGACCACCACCAGTTCCTGCGGCCTTTATGGTAGAGATGAAAACTTGAGACACTCCCTATTGGAATGCTCGATGGCCAGAAGTGTATGGGCCCTACTTCCTGATGACCTGGTGGATCAAGCTATCGAGCTGTCGAGTCCAAATGCTGAAGACTGGTTGTTCACCTTGTTCAAACAACTAAGCTCCGACGATGTACTTGAGGTCTCTCTTTGGGCTATATGGACTGCTAGGAGGAAAGCAATCCATGAAGGGAGTTTTCAGAGTCCATTCTTCACACACTCGTTCATATACAAGTTCCTATCGGAGGTCAAGACTTCTCGTCCGATAAATCCAAGACAAAACATAGTTCGTCTCCCCAGAGCCTCGATTTGGATTCTTCCCCCTCAAAACCGCTCGAAGATAAATGTTGATGCGGTTGTAGACACAGATGGCAGATTTGGAGCCGTAGCGGCGGTCTGCAGAGACGGCCATGGTCTGTTCCAGGGTGCATCTACCCTGTTCTTCCGCCACATTTGTGATCCTCCCACCTTGGAATCTCTGGCGATCAGGGAAGCCATGGCTCTGGTGGATGATCTCTACGCAAGGAATATCTTCATCGCATCGGACTGTAAAGTGGTACTGGAAGATATCAAGACAAAGGCTGCTACATCCTATGAAGCTATACTACATGAAATAATAGATAGGAATGCTACTTTTACTTCTTGTTCTTTAAATTTTGAGAGTAGGAGCTCGAATTTCGAAGCTCACAATCTAGCTAAATTCAGTCTTAACCTGGGCAATGGCCGCCACCTGTGGCTGGGCAACCCGGGGGAACTTCGGTTCGTCCCTGTAAACATTGTGACGGTTTATTAAAGGAGTAAGGTTTTTCTCAAAAAAAAACTAATTAAGGGGTACCCTGAAAGCTCGTAATGATCATTTTTTGTGTGTTAAGAGTGTGTGGTGTTGCATGTCAAGCACTTCTTCGAAGTTTTATTTTTTATTTTTACACCTTTTCAGGGTTCGGATGTTTTTCTGGCTTTTTGATTTTCATGTGCTTATTTTACATATCATAAATTTTTTATGAAAAAACAATTACACATTTTTTTTACGAGAGACACATGTTTGCTTTCACGAAAGGCATGACCATGCCTTTAGAAAAGAGGAAAATGTGTTTTTTTTTCTGAAAGACACATGTTTGCTTTCGCGAGAGACACAACTATGCCTCTAAAAAAGAGAAGCGTGGCACAAGTTTGCTTCCACGAGAAAAACAGGAAAAAAGCATATTTTCTTATTATTTTTCAAGAGGCACGATCATACCTCTCGTAGAAGCACATGCTTACTTCTGCGGAAGACACGATTATGACTCTCAAAAAGGAAAAAACGTGCCTTTTATGGAGGCACGTGTTTGCTTTCACGAGATGTAGTTTTGAAGATCTTGGCACGAGTAATTCAACAATAAAAACAATTCGTGATTTGAATGCACATTTTAAGAGATAAAACATTTTGGAAAAAAGAAATCTACAAAAAAAACGGAAAACTTCAGATTGTGATAAATTAACCAACTATGGTTGTAGACGCGACCACGAATGGCTTTTGGGGGCTCAAGTTAACCAATTGTGGTTGTAGATGCTCTAAAGGAATATATTTAGGACCAGTTCTTTTAGTGTCTTTTTTAAGATTCGAATAAACTGCCCCATATCTAGCTTATTCTAGAAGCCTAATCAAAAATATTTTTCTAAAATCTTACTAGTTAAGTTTTAATTAGATTTTTAAGCAATAAGTTTTAATTAGATGGCTTCTAAATAAATAAATTTAATTAAGCTTCTAGAATAAGCTGGGTAGAGGGCAGCTTATTCTAAAAGCCAGCAAAAAAACTAGCCCATTACATTGATGTCCATTACATATAAATATCTTTAACGTGTCCTGAACTAGGATGGCTGTACAAGCTTGCTACTATATAAAATAACAAGCCACCACATGATGAGAATTAGCATGGCTTTACATTTAAATGCCAATATGCCACAGTGATAATATTCACCTCGTTCTTTGCCTTTTGCTCATAAAGAAACAATATGGCACCATGCGCTAAAATCAGAATACTCAAATAGTCAAAATTCTTGACGAGTACTGGTGCGCACAGTATTATTTTCTCAGGAAAGCTAGCATTTTTTTGTAAACAAAGTTGCAACAACAGTATTGGTGTGCACAGTGTACGCAGTTCAAGGAAATTACTTGTGAAAATAATAAACCTGATGAACTGAAGCTTTCATAGTTGACATTTACACTATTTGTCACAGAAATAAGAACACCCACTGCAGATATGGGGCAATGAGGCATGTCCTAGAATGCTCTTCTGAAGTGATAGATTTCAGTCGTCCAACCACAGTTCATGAATTATTCCACCACAACCTTTTGAGAAACCCATAACATCATTAATATATGTTCCACATACTATCCTTGTTTCTTTCTATTTTATGCAGTGCAGGTGCTATATACTTCCACCCTTCAGAATTAACTGACGCAGAAACGGATGTATCTAGACATATTTCAGTGCTAGATACATCCATTTCCGCATCAGTTAATTCCGAACGGAGTAAGTACCAGATAGCCAACTTGAGAAGCCCTCTGATCTACCCATAGGAAAAGATTCCACAAAAATACCAGATACTTATGACAGCATGATCCACCTGATACAACATGGAAGCCATGAAACGGTTTATCAGTTTAAGGGTTCTCCTGACGTTACACAATCAGTCCCCAGCCACTTCTCCAAAAGAACAAACTACCGCAATGGATAACAGTTAAGTCTCCTTCATTGATCATAAGGAAACAGTCATTTCCAGTGTCCTATTTACAGATTACTTTCTAAGGTAGACTGGCTGGTCTGCTTGTCACAGACACTATGCCATATAAGCTTTTAAAGGCAAGCCAGGGAGCCACTAACCGCTACCTACAGGCTACAGGCTATAGCATTGTTTTCTTCTCAATTAAAATAAAATTATTATCTCAATGTTTTCATGTTTAGAACTGCTCAGGATCTCGTGGATGGAGATAAAAGAGATGGTAAAGCATCTTGGGCTTGGCACCAATATTTTAGAGAAACAACAAACAGGTGAGCTAAACTTAGGACTACTAATAATATGAACTCCTTTTGGGGTGCAGGCGTGCAGCGTATGTGCAGCAGCTGGAGAAGACAGCAACAAATGAGTCAAGGTCTGCCTAACATTGTACCAATGCAGGGAAGCTACTAGGAGATCCTTTAGATCATAGTTAGTACATACAGTCATAATAAAACTCTTCAGTCGGTTTGAGAGTTGGACTTGACCTCTTATTTGAGTTAGGATAGTTATTTGCTAGTTTATCCTACAAAGAACATGTACCTTATGTTATTTCGGAAAGCATGCATAAGCCTGTTTCCCCCTAATCTGTCCATCACAGGGCCGTGTGGCTAGCTGGGAACGAGTCCAGCCACATGCAAGTCGATGAGTTCACTCTACCCTTTTACCCTCTAGGCCTCTACACTCACTGCTTTGCCCTCCCCTCCCCCTCCTTTTCTCAGTTCGGCAAATATCAAACTAGCTGCACAAGGAAATAGAGAAACATGTTCCTGAATATGCTGCTGGCCTGCTACAAGGGAGTTACTAGGTGGTCGTCAAAGAAAAATGAAGAAGCAGACTATTATTCAGAGTTAATGGTGTTTTGGTAGTGATAGTGCCATGTGGACAATAACTGCAGTAGACATAGTGCAAAGTTATCCTTCCTGAATTCCTATCATACCTTAATACCTACTAATCCAATATCACTAGAGTAGTTTTACCACCTACCATGGTAGTATCAAGCATATAATGGGGTTATACATCCTTCACAGGATCCATCAACATTCAAGTGTACAACTATTCATGATAGCTAGTTTAATTCTGAGTTACACAACATGATTCATCACAATTTGCGGCAAATGTTCAGACAGCAGTCCACTTCAATCACATCAACTCGACTAATTGTCCATATTTTATCAATTAGAAATAAATGCCAAACTTACAGCATGTGCTAAGGCTCGCATTTTATTTAGTAATCTACAGATACTATTTTTCTGTCTATTTCAGAATGATAGACCTGATCATTTAACAAGTAACACATTGCGTGTACGATGTCCAATCAGAAGCATGCATCTAATACAAAAGCCCCCCAAAAGCAAGCGTCACTTGTAAGTTCGAACAAGCAACATTTCAGGCTGTTCGATGCGATATTTGACATATATTTTTTGCAACGGAGTTATCTCAGATGAAGAGAGACAAGTATAATCGGTCATAATTATGCTCCCGAAAAGTTGTAATAGTAAATTGAAGCCAAGGAAAAAACCATGGGGTGTGGGAGTAGAAGATAATACAATGCCGAAGCATTTCAAAATGTCTAGGACATGACAGAGAATTTCAGAATGCATAGGCATCCGCCACCATCGGGTAAATTCAACAATAAAACAGAAATACAGTGTTTAGCCTTAGCCCAGGTCCCAACCATATCAGAGATTCGTACAACAAGTTTTTCACCACCATCCTTATTGGAAGCAAAACAGAAGTGAAGCAACCTAGGTTTCGAGAAAGACCTGGGGGATCACTCGTCGGCGGACGCGGCGGCGAGTTCCTGCTGCTGGAGGCGCTCGAGCGCCTTCTGGTGGGCCCAGGTCTCGATGGTGAGGTCGGGCTTGGCGTTGAGCCCGACGCCGAGGATGACGACGGTGAGGAAGGAGGTGACGTAGCAGGGGAGCTCCCAGTCCTCCCACTTGCGCGACTCGCCCGGCGGCGGCGGCGTGCGGTTCATCGGGTACCCCTTGGGCCGCGCCTCGTGCCCCGGCGTCGTCCACCGGCTCCCGCCGTCGCCGTGCCCGCCGCGGAGGCGCGCCGCCGCGCTCAGCCGCGCCCGCAGCATCCCTCCCGCCGCCGACGAGATCGCCCGCATCGAGCCCGGTTGGTGCGTGTGCGCGGAGTGGAGGAGGATTGGAGATCGGAGAGAGAGAGGTCGCCGATTTGGGGGCTGCTCTGCAGAGGCTGGCTGGGGATGTGGACGCTGCGGGGAGACTGGTGTAAGTGGGCTGGAATTGGTGAGTGAGTGAGTTGGGCTAAGCTATAAAAAGCGCGTAATCCTAATGGGCCGGCGGTTGGAACGTACTAATTATACTAACTTCAAAATAAATATGAACTGCAAAAAAAAAAAAGAGAATTCCCACTGCCAAATGGGATGACAAAAATGCTTCAAATATTTTTGGAATATTAGATGTGAAGAATCAAAGTGAATCCTTGCATTGATTTGGGATGGATAGTTACTATATATACAATGGAACCGACGGCATCTATGTCGGTTTGGATAATGAATCAGGGGCGCGACCATTGGAGAGGAGGACGCGTCCATTGCTCTGCATGCAACTGCTATGCGGCACACTAAGTGGAGATTTCTCTAATTGATGTAATTAACTTAATCACAACACTCCCTCTAATCTACACTTGACTATGTAGAATCATCCCACGATCATCCGTGTAGTGCCATCATCTTAGAGTATTCTCCCTTAATAGTTCTTCATTAAAATCTTCAAGAGAACCTCATTAAAAATCTTGATGAGAACCTGTTAAGTAAAGTCATAAAGGGAAAAAAAGTATAATGATGTATTGAACAAGAGTAATTCAGGAAGATACTCCCCCTGATTCTTGCATATCTCAAAGTCATCGAATACCAATTCCAGGAACATTTTTTGGATGTCGAAGTTGGTAGAGACTTTGTGAACAAACGTATGAGTTTGTTGTATGATTTGACTTGCAAGATGAGCAACATAGTGATATTGCTTGTTATGTAACATATTTACATCCGGGCAACACAAGCAACATTATCTTTGAGATAATGGTTGGTGGATGTAGTCACTAAGGTCTGTTTGAAAGACATTCATGGAATGGCTATCACACATAGTAGGAATACTAAGCTTGTCTATGATCTGTATAGTGGGGACCTGATCAATGTATCCAATGATATTGGTATTCATATTTCCTTGAAACTGGAAAATCAGGACAAGATTTTTTATGCCTTGGAGATATCGAAAGATACTCTTTAGTCCCAACCAATTGTTTATGGTGGATCCAATGGCATTATGAAACGTTGAGTCCCAATATCTCATTTCCATCATCTCTTGATCTAAATAAATCTTTCTCTACGTCTAGAGAATGAACTGCCATGAGAGTTATGGATGTATAAAAATTTGTCCACATGAATTTCTCCAATATATTCTGGATATAGACAACATAATATACCATAATGTATGAATGAAGGTGCTCAAGTTGTAGTAACGAGCGGTATTTTGGTTTTACCCAAATCCTTCATATTAAACTCCATCATTTAGATGATTACATGTGTAGTCATTGCAGTAGTAGTCACCGTGTATGACACATAAACATGGATAATCATCATTGTAGAAGTAATCCTTGTGTATAAGGAACTCACTACGTCGGTTGTACCATATGTACCGACAACAATAAGTCGTATGGTGACTTACTGATTTTTACACAATATATGTTGCATTTTGTAATCCAATTCAGAATTGAGATTCCATCGGAAATCAATCATATATGTCTGAATCTAGTGAGCCACACGGATATGTGATCACTACATCTATCAACTGCACAGATAGATGATTTTATACTGCCAATGATATAAGTTATCGGAAAGAGATTCCACTTCTGGAGAATAATTGGGTATCTGCGTAAACCCTTGTGCTACAATACTTGCTCTATGTTTCACCACCTCGGTGTTCTCATTTTGATTCCAGAAGAAAACAGGTGTAGGTATTTCTTATGTGAATACCTTCCCTTATTGAGCAAGATTATTTCTTCTTAGAATTGCATCCTTTGCTTGAGTTCAGTCCGAGTGTTGTTCACACTTTGCCATGGCCATGGTCTTTGGACACGAATCATTTGAAAGGTTTTTGCAATCTAGTTGAGAAATGTATGTCGATAATTGTAGACTTCCGGTTAAATGTTTCTCCAGAATATATATGTTTATATATAGTTGATGGAAATATCGTTACCCATGGTGACTGCTCGCGATTTCCCAATGCGGTTGAGTCGGGTATTCCGATGTCCCGGCCATTGTGTGCACTATGACCTGGGTTGGTGGAGGTTTCCCATCCACTGAGTGTATACTACCCATTAGGTGTCTATCAACGTGAAGTTGACTTGCATTTACTGATTCAATGGCCTTAATATCCTTGCTTGCGAGAAGCTGAATCCCGATGTATTGTTGCCATGCTTCTCCCCCTGTTGCTTTGAACGGGGAGTGGAGTGATTTTTGTTGGTACCTTCATTCTTTCAGGCATATTTTTGCAGGATTGTAGGATTGTGTGACACCTTTATATTCAGTAAATGAATTTGGCAGGTTATTTGCAATGTATTGCAAATCTTCTGAACGCATGGTTCAGATCTTTGGGTACGTGGATTTGAGGTAGAAATGTGTTGAACATTCCAATAATTTCCTAGCATTATGCATGGTACTTGAATTCTCCCCCTAATGCCTGGAAATATTCCTCGGTGTAGCAGCATACTGGCCTAGAATAACTCCCCATGAGAGGGGCTTGAGGTATTGATGGAAATACAGTTATTCCTCACATAGATCCCACATATATGTTGAGGGGCCAATGATGTATGCCAGGGTGGTGATATCGGTGTATAACTGAATTACCGCAGATGGGAAATGATTAAGAGATTTCCATGTATCAAAGATAAAGGGGAATAATATTATGCAGTTTTTCATGAGCATGTAAAACTGCATGACTACAACGTAAAGTTGATAAGTTGCAATTTTAAAGTAAAGATCATGCAATGAGCTTAGTTGTTTGGATAAAGGATTCTACCAGACCATATTGAATCTAGACACATAGGACAAAGTGCTAAAATTCAATTATAGGGCCATATTAAAGGCACACAAGAAAATTTTTGTGACATTTTGTCTATTCGATTTGCTTGAAATCGATGTTCAGGATAATGAGCCAATGGTTTAGTATGGCAAAATGCACACATGAGACATCATGTAAATGTGTCTTTTAGAACCATGGAATACCTGAATAGTCTAGTCAATGATTGGGAAGAGCCACGTACCTCGACTTGATCAATTCAAGGAGTTTGAGTGGTTCAACGTAGACTTTAAGGTGTATGCGCCTTAAAGTTAGCTTCCTTGCATTGCATGTAATGCACATAAAATCCAAATATGTTAGAATGTAGCATCATTTTAGTCATGATCAATAAAAATTGCTAATAGTTTTTGTTTCAACCCAATGTCGAAATGACCAAGGCGAGTATGCCAAGTTTGTCATGTAGAAGACATTATGAAAGCTATCATGTATGCAACAAATGCTACGGGTTTTGTAGTATGTATAGTGCAATCCAGATGATAAGAAAATAATGGGTTTGCCATATCCGTATATGGTGAAGAGAATTTCTTTCTCTTTGTTGTCATCACAAGTTTCACTATGGAAACTATTTTGACGAATATCTCTATAGTAGTAGGGTACGAGTTATATCGAGACACAATAAAGCATCTTTTATAACACTCGAGAGTACCCATAGGGATAGTAAATATGACTCAAGTTGAGTCGATAGTAACATCATCGCGTCTAGCGATTATTCAAATATTTCCAGACCTCTTAGTAAGAGTGGAAATATTATATTTCCCTGAATATAGAGTTTGTGGTGCATATGTCCTCAAGGCACATATCATCTTTCATCTGATTTACCCCCGTATAAATCTATATATAGACTTGAAGATTTCCAGTATGAAAATCTCTATCATATGTATAGAAACATACAAATATTTTTGTACCAAAGTGTTGATACAATATATTGTGTTATACAATATATGATGACAACAATATTTATGTTCTTATTAGAACATCGTAGATGGACATAGATAAATAGATCACTAAGGAGATTAAGGGACTAAATGTAGTCTCCAAACATCTTGGTTGATGCATGTTCAACCATCATGTTCTCCGTGCTCATAGGGTCCCGTGACAGCTTGATGGTGTCAGGTTGAGGGTTTGAAGTGAGTTTCAAACCATTACCCTTGAGGTCTTTTATGTCCCAATGGCGTAGCTTTTGCACGCACTATCCCATGGGATGCAAGACTGGTCTTGATGTCCATGACCCGCTTAAGTAAGTTGTGGCGATTAAGGGCAAGAGCCTCAAATTGTTAGCCATTAATTACTTATAGGGGCAAACTAAAGATAATTAATTTACCAGTAGTAAATTAAAACCATCATAGTTTTGTAATAAGAATGCAAAATTTTGACTCAAGTGTATAACTTGAAAATGCTCAACCTCAATTGTGGAAACATAACACGTTGAAGATCATATAGATCTCACAGTAATAGGCTACATAATCTGACAATGTCAGTAGATGCACATGGTTCTATTACCTTGTGTATGCCACAATTTAAATATAAGGAAAAACACGTCGGAGTAATCGTTTGTCGAGATTAACAAAACGTAGGCCTCTCTGTAAGAGTGATAGTCTGCACATGAGCAGCAGATCGAACTCATTACCTAGAGTTTTCCTAATATAATGAGGGAGATGTAATTGTCAAAATTTTGCAAGTCTGTTGTGCGGGAGAAATTAATCTCGACCGATAAGACATGTTTATGGAAAATGGCAATGTGGTAAACACATAGAACATATCATCTCCGATGAAAAACCGGTAGTTTATTTATATTACATATTGCGTAATATAAATATATATTAATGTTGCAAAATTAATAGATTTCAAGAAGATGGCTTGAAATCATTAGTGTGAATCTCAAATTGCTAAAGATGACACCTTGAAGATAATCTTCAAAATGGAGTAGATCTCACATCACTAGGAAGTATAATCTGATGAAATCAGTAGATACTTACTCCTAATGTCTTATGTCATTACTTAGTAAAATATGTGGGAGAATACTTTGTAAAGCAATTATAATGTCGGGGCGAAAAAATGTAGGCTTTATCAGTAGTCAACGATAATCTGCGTAGACAGTAGATCCATATGACTACTATGTGATCTCAAACATCAATTTGAAAAAATCACCTTGAATTTTGCATATGTATTTGCAAAAAATTGAAAATCTCAATTGCAAAGAGACGTATTATTCTCGACATGTGTTTAACATGGAAATAGATACATCGTAGAAATATTCCAGAATACATTGTACTCAACGGAAAATCAGTACTGTAAAAATACTTATTTTATCTTTGCAAAATATTAAAATCTCAATTACAAATAGATGTAATTAATCTTGACACGTGTTAAACATGAAGATATATAACATCAATTTAGGATCTGGAGTACATTGTATTCGACAGAAAGCGAAGTACTGATTTTAAAAGGTTAACTGTTAAAAACATAAATCAACTAAAAGTTGAAATATGCTTAGTACTAGTAATTAAACGGCATATTTTAGCCGCCCATGGCTTAATTACCAGTGACATGCACATATACACGTATGCCACGTGAAGGCATGTGTGGCAGGCTGGCAGGCAGCCCACGATCTAGTCAACTGAAAGAGATAAGGAAACAATCACCACCAGAGATGGAAATCTCCAGCGCTCCATCCCTTCTAATTATTGGCGACTGGTGGAGCTTTTCTCCGCGCTCTTCTCGGAGGAGGACAAGCTGGGGAGGTGGTTTCCTGGAGCGACACCGTTGGAGGGGCCGCTGGGCTCCATGTGCCAGCGCGGGCGACCGCGGGCGAGCGCTGCAAGGACAAGCGGGGGCGAGTGCAGCCACGGCCTGACGAGGGCTCGGGCGAGTGTGGGCGGGCAGGGCCGTGCACGGGCGAGACAGGGCGCGGTGCGCGCCCACCATGGCGGGGCGCGAAGGCCACCGGGGCGCAGAGGCTAGCGGTGCAGAGACCTTGGCGCAGGTGGGCGCGTCCACAGGCGCAGCGCGCGAGGGCGAGGGATGCCGGGCGCGGGGCGGGCACAGGCGCAGCGCGAGCGCGGCCAAGCGTAGGGAAGGCGAGCGCGAGGACGCGGCTGGGCGACGGCCGGACAACGTCGCTCTTTAGAAGGTTGAAGTCGGGCGCCGACGAAGGTGGAGGCGGCACCATGGCCGCGCACGGGCCGGCCACTATCCAGGGATCGAGTCCCTTGGTCATCTGCAGGAGATGAGGAGCAACGGCGCCATGGCCGAGTCCATTGGCGCGGCGACCGCGACGGTTGCCTGCCGGCTTGGTGGTGGTTACCACCACGGCGGGCGATAAGACGACGACGACGGCCCTCCTCTCACCGGCGCTCGATTCTCAATCTATTTCGCTCTCGGTAGATTCTAGGTGCTGATAACGTGTGAAGAATCAAAGTGAATCCTTGCATTGATTTGGGATGGATAGTTACAATATATACAATGGAACCGACGGCATCTATGTCGGTTTGGATGATGAATCAGGGGCGCGACCATTGGAGAGGAGGACGCGTCCATTGCTCTGCATGCAACTGCTATGGGGCACACTAAGTGGAGATTTCTCTAATTGATGTAATTAACTTAATCACAACATTATCACAACATTAGATACAGTATCTGTACTAATTTAGTCGGGTTTTTCATTTCGATACTATAGCTGTACCCTCTCCAAAAATGTTAAGGATTCTATATATAAAAAGATATGAGAATGTGCTTTACGATTCACTTAAAAAATGTTATGTGAATTATTTCCTACATTTTAGTCGGCTCGCTCACCCATGTACCACAGCTCTAGTTTTGCAAGTCATGATTTAATAAAGCCGTCCATATTTCTTCAAGAAAAACTATTGTACAGCAGGTGTTAGTTAATCTCAAATACTGAAAGAAATTCCTCTGTCAATAATATCAGTAAAAAGTTCTAGAAAGTTCGACGGAAAATGAATGATAGCTCCATCCATTTGACCTCGCTTTTGATTGGGGAGAAATGATACTGGAGCATGGGAAAAAAAATAGGACAAAACAGAAGCCATTTAATCAACTCTTTGAAACCGTCACAACATACTGAACTTCATTATTCGTCCACTTTAAGTGGAAGGTTCACTTGAACAAGTACTGAAAAGTGCAAAACGGCTCACATGAATCGGCTCTATAGTTTTGAATTCAAGTTCAGAACACAACCAAGCCGGGACATCCTCCATATATGCGGACAGCAGAAATCAGTACAGCGTGCTGTTTGGGATTGGATCTTTTATTCATACACTTCCCAAAAGAATCCCCAATATATGCAGACAGCAGAATTCAATAAAGTCTGCTATTTGGAATTGGGATATTTTATTTACACATAGCACACAAGAATCGTGGCTTATTCAATAAGGTTGAGATTCAGCTAGTATGCTATTGAACATCCAACGATTGCCAATCGTGGAATGACAGCCCATCAATAGTTGATGGCCTGAAGAGGAGTGGATTAACATCCCACCCTTTCAGGCTTCCTCTAGACCATCTCATTTTAACATTGTCGACCTCCAGGCCGGAGATGTGCTCAAGCATCATACCACCAGTCCTGTGCTTTACCATCTCCTGGCATCCAGGTCTGTAGTCATACAGGCCCCCAGTGTAGTTTGTCCATCTCTTGTAGGTCAGGTCAACATTCTTGAACTTCAAGTTGCGAAGCAAGCCGTGCCTGGATCCAGCCAGGAAAATGCCGTTTTCTGATACTGATGAGATGTTGATGAAACGAACATCTGAAATGGTGCCTTCTTTGTAACCAGGGTGCCTTGGACATGTAGTGATGTAGATCGGTTCGGCTCTTCCCCACCATGAAGGATGGTAGTACCTAGTGCGCATCTTGATGTTTGAAAATGTCACATCACTAACATTCCCTACGAAATTATGTATCTCGAAATCAGAGGATGCATAAAGCACAAATTAAGGCAATAGCTGATAGTGCAACATAAGATCATTGGTAAGCAATAATGGTGTACAATCTAAAAAAAAGTAATAATGGTGTCAAACCAATTAATAATTTTATCCAGTGGAAAAATAAATCTACAACATCGCAAGATTGCCTCAAATGATGTGCCCGGCTGTGGCACACCTAGACAAGAAAGAGGGGGGCAGCACCCCCAATTGATTTTGACGAACCGCCGCCAGTGCCGAAAAAGACCCTCAACCCCAACGTCACAAAGTTGCAATCAAAATAACAACTTTCTTGATAAGATGTTCACTTATATCACGGTTGTGGCACATCTAGACAAGAAAGAGGGGGGGGGGGGGGGAGCGCCTCCAATTGATTTTGACGTACCGCCGCCAGTGCCGAAAAAGACCCTCAACCCCAACGTCACAAAGTTACAACCAAAATAACAACTTTCTTAATAAGATGTTCAGTCATACCACCTAAGAGCTTGGTTAATAGTATAGCCAACAGATGACTATATGGATTATGGAGTTGCCATGTCATTTATAGCAAACCTAAATAGCCCACTCATACAATAGTTAGTCATACTAGTATGCTATACCATTAATATAGGAGCCACCTCTTTCTCTCACAAAGGGTGTTGGAGCTCGTGCTACAACCGGATGTAAGCTTGTAGCCCACTTCTCATCTTTCTCATTTCCTCTCTCCATCAACTAGGCAAAAATCTGATGTGGCATCTCTTATAGCCCACATATATCATTCTATTGTACTTGCTCTAATAGTATGACGGTACATAGACAATTGCAGGCAAAAGAAAAGTCAATACCTCCATCACGGATCTGCATTCCAAGTCCTCGATGCGAATCAGCTATAGTTATGTTATCAAAGAGCAGCTTCTCAAAGTTGAAAAAGCTTGCACTTCCAAATTTGATAGCGCACGATTTAGTACGGATCCAGCAATTTGTCGCTGTCAAGTTGTAAACAGGCCCTGTGGTAGACTTTGGGCAGATTGCGTCATCTCCGGTGTCTATGTGGCAATCGGTGATGATCGTGTTGTTTGAATCTTCGATGTCAATCCCGTCATTGTTAGGAGTGTCAAAATCCCCGTATATAGAGACATTGCGGATCACAGAGTTGTCGCACCTGACAAGATGCAGGCTGCAGAGAATGCAAGCATATCAATTACCAGCTAACATAATTTTCCTAATCCTACCCAAATATGGATCTGTCTCTAGTGAACCCACAACAAGTAACAACTAATAACGATGTGTGTACTTAATTAATATTATTAGAGTTCAGACAGAGTGAAAGGATTAGACAAGTCAGTACATTTGTTCAATCAGTTCTGAGTTTTTTCCAATGGCATTATGTTCTATACGAAGTGAGGGAGCAAGAAGTGCTCACCACCAGTAAGCCGGCTGGTTGAGGGTAATGTCATGGATTGCCACGTCCTTGGAGTCTATGAAGCCGACGAGCCGCGGGCGGCACTCGTCGCCCAGGCAGTCCCCCGTGGCGTTCCAGCTGACCATGACGTTCTTCTGGGCGCTGGGCGTGACCACGAAGGCGCCGCCCTGGCCGTTGATCTCGCCGCCGCCGGTGACGCCCGCGCCGGTGGTGTTCTCGGCCAGCACGACGTACCAGCGGCTTGACTCGGCCGGGTAGTCCCGCTGCCTGGTCCCGCCAAGGAGCCGCGCGCCGGGGGCCACCACGAGCACCACGCCCGAGCGGAGGTGCACGGTCGCCGTCAGGTAGTCCCCGGGCGCCGGGAGGAGCACGCGGCCGCCCCCCGCCGCCGCGCAGGCGTCGACGGCGGCCTGGATGGCCGCCGTGTCGTAGCGCGACCCGTCGCCGGCCGCGCCGTAGTCGGCGACGGAGAAGACGCGGGCGGGCGCGGACCGCGCGGCGGCCGGGAGCAGCAGCAGCAGCAGCAGGAGGGACGCGAGCAGGAGGAGAGGGGATGCCGCCATTGCGGCGTTGGCTCGCTCCGGGAATGGTCTTCTTGTTCTGGGCTGCGAGCTAGCGATGGTCGAGCAGGGAGTGGGAAGGAATCACACGCGAGCCGGTCGGCTTTTGCAGTTGGATCGGAATCGGAGGACATGTCGCCGTCATGGAGGAGGAAGATGATGTGGTGCGAGAGAGGGGTTTGTTGCTAAAAGGGAGGTGAGCGGATAAGCTGCTGCAGAGTGCAGAGTGGGACTGGGAGGGGATCGGATCGGTTGATTTTGTGCGGATCAATAGGGTTGCGCGGTTCGTCTGATTTCCGCGATTTAACGGTTCAGATTTGCGTGTATCATTTCGTTTTTGATTGCAACATTTGCGGTATCTTTGCAACATTTGCGGTAGTTTCGCAACTTGTTTGGTACACGGATGTAACATTTTTATTTTTGGTGTTTTTTACAGCAAAAACATTGTGGCTAATCACTTTATAACTTTTTCGTTGTAGCAAATACTCTTAACGGTAGTAGCAAAAGCACACAACAGTGAAAGCAAAAATTTAAACGGTTGCAACATTGTGCGTAACAAAAACATATAACGGTAGTAGCAAAAACATACAACGGTTGTAACATAAAAAGTAACTGTTGCAACAAAATTCATCGTCGCCGCCGTCGAGGTCGTAGCTCCGCAGTGGTGATGTAGCAAAAATCTTGACCGGTAGTAGCAAAAACATAAAACAGTAGAAACAAAATGGTTCGCTGGTTGCAACATTGCATACTCAGATATTCCCTGTACATTGTGCGTTGTAGCAAAAAACACCAGTTTATTCCTTTGTAGCAAAAATATGATATGGTTGTAGCAAAAAAATGATATGGTTGTAGCAAAAAAAATGATGGTTGTGCACGGAGCTGCCCATGGCCGGCGACGCGGGGGCACAGGGAGGTGCGGGCTCGCCGGAGGAAGACCGGGGCGGGCGTGACTGGTCAGGGAGGCGCCGGATCTAAGCAGAGGAAGGACGCCGGCGAGGTCCCGGAGCACGGCGGCGAGCTCCTCGAGCCATGGCCATGGAGGGGGCGGCGGCGCGTGGCCTGGCACATGGCGGCGGGCCGGCGACGCAAAAACGGCGGCCATGGCGGCGAGCAGCGAGGCAAGGCAAAGGTTGCAGCGGTGACGACGAAGGACACATCTGACCTGGGCGCGCAGGGGAGGAAGGCGACCGGCCGAAAAGGCTAGGTCGGTCGGCCGTTCCCCATCATTAGCCTTTTGCGAATCAGCATGTGGTTGAGTTGGTTGGAGGGACAGTGGTATCCCAGCCCATCAGAGTTCAAATCCCAGATTTGACATTGGTTGTCGGGGGATTGGTACCCGGGTAGGCTCACCCAAGCGGAAGCAACCTTTCAAGACAAGGATGGACTGATTGGGCTGCAGCTGGGCCGAGATGGGCAGGCGTACGGCCGATTGCTCCAAGGCAATCAGCCATACCGAATGCCAGCAGTCGGCCCAGGCGCAACCGGTCCACCCTTTTCATCGCCAAGACAATTATCCGATTAGCCCGCAGCTGGGCCGAGGTGGGTATTAGCATAGCCGATTGCCCAGAGCAATCGACCTTGCCCGGAACCACCAGTCGGCCCAGGCGCAATCGGTACAGTCTACCACCTCTGGAGAAGTTGACCCCGAGAGCAGTCGGAGATCCAAGTACGGGGTCATAAATGTGCAATCCCGAGAGATCGGGGTGGCAGAGAAGCCAAGTCACATCGAAGATCTGGCAGAGATACGGTGTCGACCTCTCCGCCGATTCCGCGGACAGGACGACAAGACTGCACCTCCTAGGGCCACTGTTCATCATCATGACCTACAAGTCTACAGCATGGGCCGCCGCTCGTAGGGTCCGGATCATCCGGAGAAGAGCAGTCGGTGGGACCCAGCCGATTAGAGGATGACGGCTGGGCCCAATCGGCAGTGAAGTTACCGATTTACCCCGGGCTCATGCTATAAGAGCCCGGGGTACCCCTCCTGCGTGGGGGACGATCCACTCTTTTAGCACCATTACTCTCATCCTCCTCAGTTCATTCACTGCTAGTAGTTACTTCTCAGGGAAGCAGGAGAGAGCCTTACCCACGGCGGCGCTCACCTTCCCCTGAGAAGATAGAGAAGCAGTTATTGTAGTCCAGTTCATTGATATAGAAGAGACAAGCAGGAGTAGGGGTGTTATCTCTCCGGAGAGCCCCGAACCTAGGTACATCGTGGTGTCCTTCACCGTGTTTGTGCCCAACCCGATTCCGGCACCATCGACATCTTCTTCCTCGCGTCTTCCCCTCATTTTAGCCATCCCCATGGCATCTGCCGTCACATATCGACGACAATTGGCGCTCACCGTGGGGCAGACCGAGGCGTCGACTGGAGTAAAGATCCGGACGGGATTTTCCTCTGCATCAGGCGGTAGCCACGCCTCTGGCCTGATTCTTAGGCGTGGGGCAATCGATTACGTGGTGGATTACTCGGCGCGGTACGGGGCTGGTGCGCCTCTGCCGCCCGGTGTGTCCCTACAGGTCGGCAGTCATCGCCTCTTCATCAGCAGTTTCCCCGAGGCGTATCCAAGGGAGATCCGTGTCTTCTCGTGCGTCACAGATCCGCTCTCGACCAGGGGCTGCAGCGCAGCACCTGGCAGAGAGGACGGCCGAGTGCACGCTGCTGTCATGATGGCGGGGGCGTCGTCATCAAGCAATCGCGGTGCAGCAAGTGCAGCAAGAAGAGCCAAGGAGGCAGCGGAGGCCGCAGAGAAAGTCGGCACCAGTGCGTTGCGGGATGTGTTGTACACACCCGTGAACAGGAATGGTGATCCCGATCAAGTGCACACCGAGCTGGAAACGGCAAGGCTTGCTCTGGCTCGCAGGGCCGAGCAGGTGCTAGAAGAAGAGCGCGGGCTGGGAGCCATCACCAGAGAGTACAATGCGGCGCATGCGGGACCGCGCCGGCCAATTGAGCCCGCGGTCCTGGAAGAGTTGAGAAGCCGAGGCAGGGCAGTCAATCAGCAGTTGTCGGGGGCTGAGAAACCGGAGCGGCCAAGGAGGCCAGTGCAACCGGAACAACCGGCGCAATCGGCATTCATCCAGAGGCCGTCATACAGCACGCCGGACAAAAACCTGAGAGCAGCCGAGCAGATAGCAATCGAGCTAGAGGACCTGGAAGGAGATGAACGGCGAGAGCAGTCGCGCCGAATGCGCGAGCTGCTGGCAGCCGCAAAGGAGCAAAGGCTCGTGGCAATGGAGAATCAGAATGCGGGACCTGGGGTATCAAGGGGAACTGTGAGGCCGATTCCGGAAGCTAGCCAGCGACCGAATGCATCGCGCCAAAATAGGCATCAACCGGCCCCATCTCGGCATGAAAGCAGGGTCAGGAGCAATCGGCCACCTCCAGCAGCAAGCAGAAGAATCGAAGAGCCAGCTGTTAACAGCAGGCGCAACGACATGCCTCAGCAGTCGGCACCGAGACCAGCAATCAGCGCACGGCTTGGCCCTCGCCAGATCGGGCAGAACGATGCAAGGCATCGCATTGAGCTCCTGGAAAAGGAGGCTCAAGAGGATGAAGAAGGAGAGGCTGGCCCGTCGTGTTTCGGTCATCGTATTCGGACCGAGAAGTTTCCCAAAGGCTTCACGTTGCCGAGAGACACGCCCAAATACAATGGTTTTGTGAAGCCAGAAGATTGGTTGTCCGATTACCTGACCGCAGTTCGCATTGCGGGAGGCAATCGGCGTGTAGCAGTCCGCTATGCACCTCTGATGCTGCAGGGATCGGCTCGAACATGGTTAAACAGCCTGCCCAAGGACAGTGTAAACAGCTGGGAAGATTTCACGAGTGCATTTATCCATAACTTCACAAGCACGTATGAGCGGCCGAACCTCCCGAGGCAATTGGCTCTTTGTGTGCAGGGCAAGGATGAACCCCTCCGAGATTATCTATCTCGGTGGATCATGCTGAAGAACTCATGTGAAGGAGTCCATGAGATCCAGGCCATTCAGTACTTCACAGATGGATGCCTGGCCAACTCAATGCTGAAGCACAAGTTGCTCCGCAAGGATTTCACATCGCTCGCCGAGCTCATGAAGGTGGCCAATGCATTTGCTATGTCCGATTCTGCGATGCGCCCTATCCAGCTAGCAGTTGGAGGTGTAATCCAGTCACCAGGGGCTCCGCAGTCGGACGCAGCGAACAAAGGCCTTAGTCGGAAGGAAAGGAGAGAGAATAATCGCAACAACAACAACAACCAGCAGAACAATGGCAAGCGCAAGGATGAGCAACCCGATACTCAGTATGGCAGTCGGCAGGTGGCCGCGGTCCAGAACGAAGAAGATCCAACGGCTGCAGGAGGCAGTCGGAAGATGAGACCAAATATAAGGCCCCCGGGGCAGATGAAGCCCAAGTACACATTTGATGATATGTTGGATGCACCGTGCAAGTTGCACAGCACACCTGGCAGGCCGTGTGCGCACACCACTCGGCAGTGTGATTTCGTGAGAAGGATCGCGAAGGGAGAAGCTTTACCACCTCCTCCCCCACCACCACCCCAGAACAGAGGACCACCTCAGCAGCAGAACCAGTTCCCGCGGCAAGACGCCGCCTACATGATTTTCACCAGTGAGTCCACGGACAAGGGCAGTCGGAGAGCCCGAGCTCAGGAGGTCAATGCCACTATGCCGCCGATTCCTCAGTTCATGCATTGGTTCGAGTGTCCTATATCCTGGGACAGAGCAGATAATCCCACCATCTTGCCGAATCGGGGCAATTATCCGCTTGTGATTGATGCTCTGTTCGCAGGACCAAGGTTTTCATGCAAGTTCTCCCGAGTGCTCGTCGATGGAGGGAGTACAATCAACATTTTGTACAGGGACACATTGATCAAGCTAGGGCTGATAGAGAAAGACCTGGAGCGCAGTCGGACGACTTTCCACGGGATTGTCCCTGGGTTGTCTTGCACCCCATGGGTCGCATTCGGCTGGATGTCATATTTGGCACAGAGGAAAACTTCAGGAGGGAGCCGATTTGGTTCGAAGTCGCCGACCTCAGCAGTCCTTATCATGCTCTGTTGGGACTACCTGCATTTGCCAAGTTCATGTTCAACGCACAACAGACTTACCTCAAGATGAAGATCCCAGGGCCAAACGGCGTCATCACCGTCACCGGGGACTTCAGGAAGTCCCTCGAGTGCACGTCGGCGGGCAGCAGTTTGGCTGACTCTCAGGTGGTTGAGACAGAGAAGCGTCAGCTCAGCAAGGTGATTGCAATGGCGCAGGCACAGAGCAAGAATCCACTGCCAGTCGGCTCAGCTAAGAGAGCAGATGAGGAGTCGGCCTTTCAGTCGGCCAAGGACAGCAAGAAGATCGCTCTAGATCCCTCCGACTCAACCAAGTTCGTTGTAGTCGGAGCTGGACTTAGCGATAAATAGGAAAGCGAGCTCGTCGAGTTTCTCCGTGAGAATCGGGACATCTTCGCATGGTCTCCACAAGACATGCCTGGTGTGCCGAGAGAACTCGCCGAGCACAAGCTGCACATTCGGCCAGGCTCGAAGCCGGTCAAGCAACCCCTGAGACGTTTTTCTGAAGACAAGAGAAGGGCAATCGGCGAAGAGATCGCGAAGCTGCAAGCTGCAGGTTTCATTATGGAAGTGTTTTACCCCGAGTGGCTGGCGAACCCAGTCCTCGTCATGAAGAAGAACAAGACCTGGCGCATGTGTATTGACTACACGTGCTTGAACAAGGCATGCCCGAAGGACACGTTTGCTCTGCCCCGTATTGATCAAGTGATTGATTCTACGGCCGGCTGCGAGCTTTTGTCTTTTCTGGATGCTACAGCTGGTTATCACCAGATCAAACTTGCTGTGGAGGATCAAATAAAAACTGCATTTATAACCCCCTTTGGGGCTTATTGTTATATCACCATGCCTTTTGGTTTGAAAAATGGAGGTGCCACTTATCAGCGCACAATTCAGAGGTGTACACACTCCCAACTCGGCAGGAATCTCCACGTATACGTGGACGACTTGGTGGTGAAGTCGGCAAAAGGAATCACGCTTCTCGACGACCTTAGAGAGACATTTGAAAATTTGAGAACTTATCAGATCAAGATCAATCCGGAGAAATGTGTTTTTGGAGTCCAGGCCGGCAAGCTCTTGGGATTTCTCGTTTCCGAGAGAGGAATCGAATGCAATCCCGAGAAGATAGCCGCGATAGAGCGCATGGAACAACCCAAGAACCTGAAGCAAGTACAGAAGTTCACCGGTTGCCTCGCGTCACTCAGCCGATTCCTCAGTCGGCTAGGTGAAAAAGCAATCCCATTATACCAACTGATGAAGAAGACGGAGAAGTTCACCTGGACCCCCCAAGCAAGCGAAGCATTCCGAGAGCTTAAGCGCATGCTCTCCACCGCGCCGATTCTGGCTGCCCCAATTGAAAAGGAGCCAATGATGTTATACATTGCGGCAACCAATCGGGTGATCAGTGCAGTTATGGTGGTTGAGCGGCCCGAGAAGGACAAGGCACAGCAGATTCAACGACCCGTGTATTACATCAGTGAAGTGCTCTCGGCGTCCAAGAAGAACTACCCTCACTACTAGAAGATGTGCTATGGAGTATACATGGCAGCAAAGAGACTGAAACCATATTTCCAAGCTCACTTGGTCACCGTCGTCAGCTCGGCTCCATTGGCCGACATCATAGGAAGCAGAGATGCAAACGGAAGGGTGGCGAAGTGGGCAATCGAGATCGCCAACCATGGCATCCAGTATGAGCCAAGAACTGCAATCAAGTCGCAAGCATTGGCCGATTTCCTGCTGGACTGGGCCGAAACTCAGTATACGCCACAGCTCCCAGGATCGGATTTCTAGCGAATGCATTTTGACGGCTCCAAGATGAAGAGCGGCCTAGGGGCTGGCGTAGTACTTACTTCACCAAGAGGAGATCAACTGCAATATGTGCTCCAGATTCACTTCGCAGCATCAAACAACGTCGCCGAATACGAAGCCCTTGTGCATGGTATCAAGCTTGCCAAGGAAATCGGCATTCGGAATATTGAGTGCTTTGGTGACTCCGACCTGGTAGTACAACAGTGCACAGGCACCTGGGATGCAAAGGATGCAAACATGGCAAGCTATCGTTTCCTGGTGCAGCAGATCAGTGGGTACTTTGAAGGATGCGAGTTCCATCATGTGCCGAGAGCAAACAACGAAGCAGCAGACGCGCTGTCCAAGCTCGGCTCAACAAGACAAGCTATCCCACCAGGTGTGTCGCTTGAGCACATCAAGAAGCCATCCATCACACCATCCCCAGAATCTGAGTCCATCTTCATCTCGGAGACCGACCTTGAAGCATTGAAAAATGCAAAAGAAGCTCAATCGGCAAAGATTCCAACCCTGAAGAAGCAGTCCAGCGCCCAAGGCGTGTCAGCAACAGCAGAGCCGACAGCACCAGAGGCTGCCGATTACAAGCCAGGGGCTGCCGAATGCCACAAGAGGAGCAAGGTTAAAGAAAAACAAGCAGAGGCAATGCCAGGTGGCACAGCCTCAGGAGAACCAATGATGTTAGAAACTGCTGAGTGCAATGAAGAAGTTCCAATTCCAGACGAGCAGTCACCACCAGGGGCTGCCGAATGCGTGCCAGGCGCCGCAATCGGCAGTTCAGAGGCAGAAGTCGAGATGACAGAAGTTCAAGAGGCCGAGATCCAAGAGGCCAGTGACCAAGGAACCGAGATCCAAGAAGAAGTCTCACCCCAGCATGCAGCAGTAATGGTAGTTGTCAGTGCGCCATCATGGGCACAGCCGATTAGAGATTTTCTAGCAGACGGAGTCCTCCCAGAAGACGAAGCAGAGTCAAGACAAATCAGCCGCCGATCTTGGGCATACACGATAATCAACAACGAGCTAGTGCGCAAAAGTGCAACTGGTGTCTTTCAGAGATGTGTAGAAGAGGACAGAGGTTTGGAATTGCTTAGAGACATTCATCAGGGTGAATGCGGTCATCATGCATCTGCAAAAGCCATTGCCAACAAAGCTTTTCGACATGGTTTCTACTGGCCGACTGCGCTCGCAGCAACTGAGAATTTGGTGAAATATTGCAAGGGTTGCCAGCGGTTCAAGGCAAAAAGTCATCAGCCAGCATCGGCATTGAAGACAATCCCAATAGCATGGCCATTTGCAGTATGGGGTTTGGATATGGTTGGTCCATTCAAGAGGGCCCGAAGCGGCATGACACATCTCCTAGTTGTAGTGGACAAGTTTACCAAATGGATCGAAGCTCGCCCGATCAAGAAGCTTGATGGGCCGACTGCGGTCCGATTCGTGGCCGACATTGTGTGCAGATATTGTGTACCTCACAGTATCATCACCGACAACGGCACAAATTTTTCAAAGGGTGCACTGGCCCGATATGCATCTCAGCACGGCATTCGGCTGGACCTTGCATCCGTGGCGCATCCACAGTCGAAAGGTCAAGTAGAAAGAGCGAACGGCCTCATCCTCTCAGGTATCAGACCCCGATTGATGGAACCACTTGAGAGGGAACCCGGAGCATGGATTGAAGAACTCCCCGCAGTACTGTTCAGTTTAAGGACCACACCAAACAGGTCGACTGGATTCACTCCTTTCTTCCTAGTGTATGGTTCAGAAGCAATCATCCCGTCAGACATCGAATTTGATTCGCCTCGGCATGCCTTGTACACCGAAGAAGAAGCCAGGTTGGCACGAGAGGATGGCGTCGACCTCAAGGAAGAAGACTGTTTGCTGGCCTTGTCCAGATCGACAGTCTATCAGCAGAAGTTCCGGTACTACCCCAGCAAGAAGATTCGTCCTCTCGCCTTCCGAGAGGGCGACATGGTGCTACGCTGAATTCAGAAGTCAGACGGGAAGCACAAGCTATCCTCACCCTGGGAAGGACCATTCATCATCAGCCGTGCACTCAAGAACAACTCCTATTATTTGATCGACTGCACCAAGGGCACTCGGCACAAGGACACATCAGGAATAGAAACGGAGCGGCCGTGGAACGCTGAGCTGTTATGT
Source organism: Bromus sterilis (assembly GCA_950022295.1). Taxonomy (NCBI): domain Eukaryota; kingdom Viridiplantae; phylum Streptophyta; class Magnoliopsida; order Poales; family Poaceae; genus Bromus; species Bromus sterilis. The sequence goes on along the minus strand of OX465596.1, from coordinate 411,256,894 downwards.
CCGTTCTATAGTTGAGCGGCAAAAATGTATGTATGCCATTCGGCAAACGATCAGTAAAGCTATCATGCCTCTAAAAAAGAGCATTCGATTACCTTTGCATAATTTCATTCGAGAAGCTAGCCCAAGTCGGCAACGCTTAGTCATACCCGAGACGTGCGTAACGCACTCGGGGACTGACTGACCACGAGGTCAGACGAATAGGCCATCGAGGCACGGGGACTGCGGGCCGGCACTCAACTTAGCACCTAACTCAAGCGCAACTCACAAAAGTGTTTGTGGCATTGAGAAGGGCAGCGGTTGGGGCGGTCAGCAGTGCAAGTTCCTGAGAAACAACTCGAAAAGCTCTGCAGAGGGCATAGTCGATAAAACAAGTTACCGATTGCGCCGCGAACCAAGGCATCAAGCTCGGTAGAGAGCAATCGGCTCCTAATATTGCATAATCCTTTACGTTAAACCTTATCGTGTAAATATGAAAAGCTTATCGAACCTTGGCTGGAAGTCTACCTTTGATCCGATTGCGGACCGCATGTCGGCAGCAATACAGACAAGGTAGACACCCCCAAGTGCAGACCGATAAAGAAAACCGACAAAGACGCAAAGTCGATCGCACAAGTAAAAACTAGAAATGAGCAGTCGGATTGCATAAGAAATAGCAGGCCTAAGGCCGAATGAGTTCATTACATTGAGGTCACACCCAGTGGGTGTCGGCAGAATTAAAATAATGTCTTACAAGCAACTAGTCGGAAAGAAAAAAGCAAGATAAGGCCGATCAAAGGTCGGCAAGCTGCAGTAGGTGACGTCATCAATGGTTCGGTTCATGGAATCGGGGCAGTCGAAGGTGCTAAGCTGGCAGTCGGAGCAGTCGGGTCGGCGTGTGCGGCAGCGACATCTGGCTCCGATTGTGCATCAGAAGAGGTGGGCCCAGCTCGCTTGGACCTCGGAGATGTATGGGATGAACCGCTGTCAGAAAGCTCCTCGGCCAAACCAGAGATAGAAGTTGCAGCCAGCGGATTCCCTCCCTCGTCAAGATATGGGGTATAATCATAAGGAGAAAACCATTTCACCATAGCGCTGGCAAGCCGGTTCACTTCAGCATAGGTCTTCTCAAGCACGTCGGCAGCGTTCTCTCTGAGGATGTGGAGCTTGGAAAGTGTCACTTGCGGGTACCAGCTCAACACAGTTTGAAGAGCGGTCTCAGCGCCTGTCCGACCAGCGGAGTTAAGCAGGACGTCGATTCGACGAGGAATGGCCTTCAGAAGAGTCCGAGTCTGCTCGGTGGTAGCATTCGGAGCATCTCCCTTGTCAGAGTCTTCTTCGTCCTGAGGAGCCGACATGTGGACCTCGGCAGAAGAGCTGGCAGCATGCTTCATCCTCTGAAGTCCAATTTTGAGCTCAGTCGGCGACCACAACAACTTGGCAATCTTCAGAATGCCAAGTTTGAAGGACAAGGCAATCCCCTTGATGACGGGAATGCGAGTTGCTGTTCCAATCAAATACTCATGCCGAGTCCAGACGTCGTCATCAAGCTGGCAGGACCCCCTGGCCGCGATGGTCTCCTCCCGAGATTTGGCTACGGCTGCATAAGGAGCTGCTTCAGATTCAGGCCAGGCCTCTGCATCATGAAGAAAAAAGTGAGTAATAGCGCAAAAGAAGGGTGCAGTCGGAGATGCATTCGATGGCAAGAGGCACTTACCACTGAGAAGGGCGTCCATCTCGCTCATTGTGTCGCAGAGGCCCTTGGCCCGGCGGCGCATTTTAGTGGTGTCCTCATAGCTGCGTTTCTCCAGTTCTTCATATTTGGCAATATGATCATCACGATCTTTTCGGAGAAAGTCCCGCGTAGAAATCGCTTCGTCCCTCTCGGCTTGCAAGGATTGTCGGGCTGCTACAGCTGCATCTCGTTCAGCAAGGAGCCCGTCACCAGCAGCAGTCACGGCAGCGATGTCAGCCAGATGTTTCTTTTCAAGGGCAGCCATCTCGGAGTGAAGGCCTTCGATAGTTCGAGTCAAGTTGGTTTCCACCCCCTGCAGTCGGGCCGTTTCTTCCTTGGCTGCGACAAGTGCTGGCCCTTGCTGATTGAGTTCTGCAGTCAGTTCAGCGATACGATTCTGAAGGTCATCTACCATGGGAACAGAAACTAGAAGAAGACATGAGGATATTAGTACAAGAGAAATTGTCAATCAGAGAGCAGATAGAAATGACGCAGAAATTACCTTTCAGCCTCTGGATCTCGGCTGATTGATTGTTGACCTCGAGCTGGGCTTGGGCAAGAGTTCGGAGGCTGGCGGTATATGCTTCGAGGAGTTTTTCGAAGACCTCGCATTTTTCTTCCATAACAGCCTGAGAAGAACAGCAAGACGAAATTCAGAGATACAGAATGCATAAAAGATCCGAACCGATTGCTAAACAATCGGCCCGAATCTCGGGGACTACACCCAGTGGGTGCGCTTGCGCGCACCCACCGGAAGAAAGTCTCCCGATTGGAGGAGGGTAGGAGAGAAAGCAGAATGCATAAAAGATCCGAACCGATTGCTAAACAATCGGCTCGAATCTCGGGGACTACACCCAGTGGGTGCGCTTGCGCGCACCCACCGGAAGAAAAGTTTCCCGATCGAAGGAAAGTCATAAAGGAAAATTGAAGAGCTTACCGCGTGATTGCGGTCGAGCTGTTGGAGGTCCCGAGAAATGGCGGTGGCAAATTTGTTCACTCGACTGTACGCCGTCGTCAAAGGATCCTGAGAGCGGTGTGGAGCGTCGGGCTCGATGTTGGCATGGCGGGTGCGAGAATACTCGGCCCGGAATTGCTCCACCGAGCGCATCAAAATTTCCGAGGCAGAGGAAGTCGGCTGTGGCGGCGAAGCTCGAATAACAGCAGCAGAGGTAATGATGGCAGAAAACGATGGCGCCGACGTCGCCAGAGAGTCGGAGGCATTCGGTCATGGTCGTGGCGCAATCGGGCGAGATGAGGTCAAGGTAGTTGCCACAATCGGCGGAGTGGTTGTCATGATAGAAGAGGTCGAGGTAGTTGCCACAATCGGCGGAGTGGTCGTCATGACAGGCGAGGTGGTCGTCATGATCAATGATGTGGTTGCTGTGGTTGATGGATTGGTTGCTATGATCGATGAAGTGGTCGTCAAGACGGGGGCAGAGACTGGGTCGAAGTGTGGTGGCGGAGATGGAGCAATCGGACCGGTCGATCGCGTTCCTTCGCCACCAGTAACTCCCCGGTCGGCTGTTTCCTTGAAGGTCTTGGAGGAAGTGGCGGAAGTAGTGGTCGTCTTGGCTGCCGTGAGGCGGGCTTTCTTGGCGGCGCGCTCGGCGTCCTTGGAGGATCGATGTGGAGCGGGAGGCCGTTTTTGAGTTGTAGCAGCAGACACAGCAGGGGAGATGACTGCGCCGACATGTGCAGGAATATCGGCGTCGATATCATCAAGGCCAATCGGCTCCCTGAAAGAAGAAAAAGAGGCAAATCAGTACAAGGGAAAACTATGAAGTTCAAGGCGTGAAGACAAGGGCATACCCGACTATTCTCGGTGCTCCCGTGGGCATCCGACATCTCAGGGGGGCGACGTTCAGAGGCGCCTGGCCAATCAGCACCCGAGTGGCCGTGGCTTGGGGTTGTTTGCTTTTGGCGGCAGTCGGTGTCGCTTTTGCGGCCTTGCTGGAGGCAGCACCAGAAGAGGAGCTGGTCGCCGAGGTGCGTCTAGTCGGCACCTTCGGTGGCTTGGCGCGAGGAGCTGCATCAGAATTATCGACCTTTGAGACACTATCGTCATCGCTCCATTCGGCCAAAAATTGCTCAAGGGAAGGGTCAGGCGTACCCCCTTGAGCCGCAGGTCGGGCGTCGGTTTCCTTGGGGTCGGCGACCTCGACGTCGGCATTATCAGCAAGATCCTCGAAGTCGGAGGATTCCCCGGAGGATTCGCCATCATCAGCATCATCATCGTCGGATTCGGAAGGAGCCTCGCCGTTGTACTCGAAGTCCGCGGGGTCATCTTCCTCGCGGTCGGGAGCGTACATGCCAGCCACTTGGCCATCTTCCATCACATTGGATTGAAGGAAATGCTAAGCAAAAGAAGAAAATTGTCAGAGAAATCGGGTACAAGGCAAAAGCAATCGGAGAAGGGGTAAATCGGGACATACCACGGATGGCTTTTGTCGGCGGTGTAGGTACTCGAGGCAAAGGTTGCAGCGGTGACGACGAAGGACACATCTGACCTGGGCGCGCAGGGGAGGAAGGCGACCGGCCGAAAAGGCTAGGCCGGTCGGCCGTTCCTCAAGCTGGCAATGGGGATTACCCAGCCGGGTATTGCCCTCCCATCCCCGTGCCCATGACACCATTTCAGTTTCATCCCCATCCCCATCCCCGCTCACGGGGATTTTTTTTCCCATCCCTGTCCCCATAGGGTTTATCTTCCCCACAGGGTAACCCATGGGGAAAGTAATGTACATTTAGTTGAACATCCTTTCAACAACAACACCATTTTATTTCAGCACAACAAATAGCAGCATTTAAGCTAAACAACAACACTTCAGCACATCATTTCATCACATAAAATAGCAGCAATTCAGCACAATATTTGAACACATAAAACAACAACAATTCAGCACAATATTTGAACACATAAAAGAGCGACAGTTCAGCAAAAAAAACACAACACTTGAACACATCATTTCAACACATAATAAGTTCACAAATATCAAGCTTCACCCACACAAGTATCTCACAGTTCGCAATCTTATGATAAGGACATCAAAATTAAAATTTCATGGACAGATTCAAGCAAATATATTTGCAAACAAAAAAATAGTAGCACGCCATCAATGGTTGAACTTGAACATGGCAGCTTTGACATCTGGATTCTTCATGAAGATTCAAGCACAAACTTTATAGATCTGGTGGGGGCAGAACCTGCATAAGAACTGGACATGTTAATATTAATAAATTATGCATTAGAAACTAGTCATCTAAATATATTTCTACACAGAACCTTAACTTATGAACTAGTGCAACTACAAGATTTGAGTGATTCTCATTTTCTCACCTAATATCCAAGTTCTTGCCGGTGATGGGTGTGGATGCACTTGCACGATGATTGCCGGTGATGGACGAGGATTGACTCGGTGGAGGCTTGCCGGTGACGGATGGGGATGTGCTGGATCGGGGTGGAGGCTTCGGTTTGGGGGGATTTCCACCTCCTATTACACTGCTTCCACGAGCACCACCTCATCCTCGCGGTCCTCGTCCTCCACCCTGCACTGCTCCGGCGGAAGGAGGGGACGGACGGTTAGAAGCTCGTGTGGGTTCCATTTTGTGCTGGGTGAACTGGGAAGAAGATGCAGAAAATACCTTTGAGGTCGATCTCCTCGTTCTCCACCTCGCACTGCTCCGGCGATGGATCAAGTCGGGAGGAGGCTAGAGTGTGGGCGTGTGGACGGGTTGGATCCATGGAGGCGGCGCAAGGTGGGCGATGGATCTTGTCGGGAGGATGCTGGATCGATGGATCCGACCAGCCGGCTGCCGCGGTGGATGGCCTGAGGTGGCGCAAGGTGTGGGATGGCCGGAAGTGAGGGGAGGCGTCGGCTGAATCTGGAGGGGTTGAGGGGAGGCGGCGGCTGAACAAGAGTGGGGTGGGGAGGGAGGAGGCATATGGAGTGCGGGGGAGTGGAGGCGAGTGTGGAGTCTGGACTATGGAGTCGTGGAGATGTTAGGTTAGGTTAGTTTTTTTGGGCTTTTGTTGGGCCAGTATTTTTTTACATCAGTCAATCTACTGATTTGCAGCCCAAGATGTAAATATGGCGGGTAAAGTGGGTATCGGGTATGGGTAATACCATGCCATCCCCATCCCCGTTTACCCACCGGGTAAGTTAATTGACCCAATATCTTCCCCATGGGTATTACAATTGGAATTTCCCTGTCCCCTAATAGATTAATTACCCGTGGGGATACAGGTAACGGTTAACCATTGTCAGCTTGAGCCGTTCCCCATCATTAGCCTTTTGCGAATCAGCATGTGGTTGAGTTGGTTGGAGGGACAGTGGTATCCCAGCCCATCAGAGTTCAAATCCCAGATTTGACATTGGTGCTCGCATTTTCTTGGATTTATTCCAGGCTTTCGGCGATATGCTTTTAGTGGGAGGAGACGTTTCCGTCGAAGACGAGGTGGTGACTTCGTTAATTTGAAGATGATGTGCCGGACTCAATATTGCGAAGATGCTCATAGAGATAGGGTGTGCGTGTGTGCGTTCATAGGGGTGAGTGTATACTCACGTATATGAGCGTCTGCTTTGTACTATGTTCTCTCTCAAAAAAAAGTGTTGCGTTTGACTTGCTTAAGGCCCTGTTTGGCTCCCCGTTTTTCTTAGAATACACTTGTCTTAAAAATATATGTCTATGCATCGTTATATAATTTCCGGTCAGAATATGTACTACGACCTGTAAAATATAACTATAAGTTATACAGGGTTGTATTTTTTACATGCCATCCAAGCGCGGCCTAAGTGAGTAAAATGCGTCTGCAAGGCAAAGACAACTAACCCGATGATTCATTTGGTTCATTGGTGTTCGTTTGGATCGTCGCGGATAAAAATCATGTTTTAACACGGGAACACACGGATGCAAGCATATTCTTCCATGCGTATTAGATCCATTTTTAGCCTAATTCGAGACGTTTTTGCATCCTCGTGAACACGGTACAGACGATCTCGAAACCATCTCTTATCCTCCTTTGACCCGCCTATTAGTGGCACCAATCTTTCTATTCTCTTCCTCTCCACTCCCCCCTTCCCGCCAAGAGCCACGATTGGCGCGTCGCTAATTGTCGTTGCCCCTGTTTTTGTTGTCGCCACGTCCGTCATCGCCCCAAAGCCAAAGAATTCCCCCCTATATGTTCAGATTTAGAGCTATCATTTTATATGATTGATCAAAGATAAAAAAATATAGAGCTATATCCTCGTATCAATCTACTGATCTTGCAATTGTGTGATATTCACGCCTTCAACTACTTGACCTATGATGTACACCCTTGGGACCAACCAACCGATAGAGGTTGTACACCAATTGGATTTCTAAAGATCACCTTGATAGAAGAGGGCCTCTTTTCGGCAGTTGCCTCTAACTAAGGAAAAAAATGAAAAAGGTGCAAAAACATCAAAATAGCCATATGTATCTCTCCACTATCCCATTGCTCCCCGTTAGCGCATGAAACCCTAGATCAGATCGAGGACAACAAGTAGTAGCTTCGATGGAGGGAGAGGACGGGAGGAAGACTGCTTCCCCCGAAGAACATGATGCGCAAAGTGGAAGAGTGCCTTCTGCAACCACCGGTCACCGTCGATGCTCTAGAGGACCCATCGTGATCTGCACCCACCCGGATTTGGGCCTTTATCGCCGTCGTCGGTGCCTAAATCGACGGATCTACAGGCATCACCATCGGTGCTGGATTCAGCGAATCTGGTCCTCGGTGCCATCGCGTTTGGGATGGATTCATCGGGTACCGATTGAAGCTGCCCCCCCAGCAACTCTACATCGCATCTAGGTATGACATCCCCCGTAGGTGCTCGGATCTTAATCATCGGTCAGCCACCGACATGACTATGCACGATGGCCCTTGGCCAGGCTCGGCTCTAGCCTAGTAGCTCGTCGACCTCTCGCTGCCGCTAATAAATTATTCTTCGGATTCGTCGCAAATTATAGTTGACTGTTTGCTCAAAATTGTGTGTAGGATGAATGCATTTTTGGTACTGAAAAGAAGAATTCATCGATCTATTGATAGCAAAATTTTACTAGATACAAGATGATGCTTTGCACGTTGTTGCGGGAGATTTTTACAATATAATTCAGTGGAATTTTTATTAAACAAAAAATGAATATTTAAAACAATAGTTTATTACTAATATATGAATTTATATAAATATCATAATAAAATTAAAAAATCCTATGCATGCGTGTTGCATGTTAGGGAGGTTTTTTTATTATGCATAGTGCCATATTAAGGTGAGTCATTTCTCATGAAAATTCACATGCATGCATGTCGCATGTTAGGGCGAGTTTTTATTATGCGCGTAGCAACATATTGAAGTGGACCTTATCATGCATGTTGAATGATGATATGACATGCTTGCATGTTAAGAGAAATATGCTAATGGGGGCTAGCTGGAAGCGAAAAAAAAAGTCTGCAAAATCGAGAAACCAACTGAGAAAATGAACAATGTTCAAAATGAAGACATAAAAAATAATATTAGTCAACTTTTGAAAGCAATTACGGAAGTTGGAATTTGGTTAAACATTTACTTGTGGTACTTGTTTTCTTCGATTTTACCTTTTTGCGAAGAATTGGTGAATTACGTACTCCGATGTATCAAGATGTCGTTCAATAAAATTAAATTAAAAGTCGTGGAGTGTATTTCGGTGAACAAGAATGAAAAGAATTTTACAAAAAAATTTACTCCACTAAATTTAGAAGCTTGGCTAGGTCCCACCAAAATTTGGTGGAGTAAAATTAGTTCAGTATAGCTAACTAAACGGTTTACTCCTCTATCTTTTAGGGAATCGGCTCATTTCACATCATAATCCATTTTTTCGAAACGGAGGCAATTTTTTTTACCTCATTCATTAAATAGAAAGATGGAGTTTTGTTTTGTTACAACACCTTACAAGCCGCATGGCAATTACTCTCGCATTACAATATTTCCTAAGTTCTTTGCACCCGTTGTCATCCAAATCTTCGCTTCCTCCATGATGTTGTTGAGGAGAATCAGTGGTGGAGCGGACTTGTTCCGAATGATCCACGCGTTTCTCTCATTCCAAATGGTCTAAGAGACAAGCATCACGAGAGAGGCTATGGTTGTCTTAAACGTGCTACCCGTGCCAGTAACCCTTGCCCACCAACTTGTGAGCGATTCCTCCAAGTACCAAGTGCCGGTGTCGATGCCTTCGATGCTGAACTATGCATTAACGACTTCCAAAGTTGAACAGTGAATCTACATCGAAAGAAGAGATATGCACCGCTTTATTAAATTTGCTTGCAAAGGGAGCAAATACCACAATTTAGCCATCCATGCTTAACCAAACGGTGGGCGGTCCAAATGCTCCCTTAAAATGCCAGCCGAGCAAAAAAAAATTTACCTTGCGAGGAGCCCAAGCCCTCCAAACCATTCGGATCATGGAAGAGTGGACAAGTCCATTGAACTGAGCCTTGTACGCGGAGGCGGGTGAGTATTGACAATGATCCATTTCATTCATGTAGAAATGAGCACTATTTTGCTGCTCATTTTACATTATCGTATGCAGGTGAGTGGTTCTTAATCCGTTGGCTCAAAGAAAAAAGGTTTTTGTCTACGAGCACTCATGTTTGAGTCTGCAAAAAACTAACCAAATTAATGTGTGTTATTCTGTGTTGCCTGCATATAGTTACTCGAATCTCTACCACCAACGCCTCTACAGATGCACCCTACACATCGTCGCACACTCGCACCATTTGCACTACTGCGATTAAGCAACCGGCCAGCCCTACTGGCCACTGCACATTGCCACATCCGCCTCTGTCCTGCCTGAAGCTCCGTTCTGCAAGTAGGCAAGCAGCATATTCACAGGTGGATCAGAACGATATGTTTCTTTTTCAGACCGAGGCATAGCCCATTTTCATTACTCACATAATGAAAATACAAGCAAGATCAGAACTATATGTGTATTGCACAACAGAACACCGAAACAATTCTGTTCGTTTACAAAAATAAATAAACCATGGCCCATGTAATTCTGCAACACTCAAACAATAGATTCAAGTTACGAGGTCCAACCAGTGCAACATCTTTACATGCCAGAAAAGATAATTGCCGTAACTCATTTTATTTTATTCATGTACCGCAACGGCCGCGGACACGCTTAACATTTAACTTGACCGTGGAGGGAACTTTCCCCGCAATGTATCTTTCAATAGCACCGACCCCTCTATATGCTTCGTAGCACATATGCCCAGAAAAACGGCTTTCCCTACTATCATCATATATGGGGTCCAACGTAAGGCACTCCAGTGATGCTGCATTGTCAAGAATATGCATGGCAGGTTAGCTCGACCATGCTCTTTGCAGAGCAGAAGCCCTCAATCGTCACATTCTTGATACTGCTATGTCGGTTTCCTGGCATCTGTCTCAGATCCAGGTTTCCAGAAATGAATTCTTGATTTATGCTAGTCTGTGAGACCTGCATGCATAGGAAGAACATGCACGCTACAGTTAGTGGCTCCACTACATACAGATGCTGATATCATTGCAAGCTTGAGGATAATTTTTTCTTAAAACGAGGCAACAGATTTGCCGTTTATTGATGAAGGAAGAGGATAAGCGACTTACAACCAAGAAAAAATTCTCCAAGACAGGACAAGCATCCAGAAAAGAAACGAGAGAAAAATAATCATAGCCTGGCACATCGTAAAGAACAATCTTCAAATTCTTGAGGTAGAGGAATTTGCCAGGTAAGATTGGCGCATTTAAGATCTGCATAGATATGTCTAGGTTATGTTATGAATACTATCATATGAATAATGCAGGATGATCAGATCTATTGCTAGCCATCCCTTCTAAATAGTAATGGAAAAAAATCCAAAGCTTGGGGATGTACCTCCCGAGCCGAACATAGGTTGAGGGTCTCAAGATTTGGCATACTCAATGGAAGCTTGGCACGAGCATAATGAACGATGTTAGATTCGTCATGACCCATGATTTGGAGGTCCTTCACTTGCAATTGCAATAGACCTCCAACTGGACCTTTCTCTGGTACGAAATCGATACGAACAATCGAAAGATTTGGAGCTTCATTTTCTATCACTAATAGAGCTGCGCACTGAAACACCGTCAGGCAGTTGAGCCGGTGTAGCAGGCAAGGTATCTTCAGGTGGATCACTTTACTGCATCGAAGGAGATTCAGCTCCTCCATAGCAGAAGAATTGGAAAGGAGGCACCCTAACTCGTCTCCTGTAATGTCCACCATAAACAGATGCAGCCTTGTCAAGCGAGCAAGTCCAACAACAGGGTGGAATGCACAACTAGCGAGGTGAAGATGACGAATCGAATTTCCACTCCCGTTGGATAAAACTGAGCAGGGGAAGTTGTAAGGCACCCTCTCTATTTTGTAAGGCTCCCAATCTTCCCATTCACTTCTCTGGGGCTGTAGTTTTAGAGAAGAATAGAGTCAAACATTTGAAATTTTGACTGCTAATATCTTTGCAAATAGTTAGATTGTATTATATTGCAAAATCATACTATCATATATGTGAACTTGTCTAAAAAATACCTCCACAATACCCAAATTCTTTTGGTTACTATAAACATAATGTAATAAAAATTGATGGTCAAAGTTGTATATTTTCTAGGACGGCACTGATATGCCGAACGATAGCTTTTAGAAGACCAGAGAAAGTATACCATAGGCACTGAAAGTACGACTTCTTCAATCCCTGGAGTAACGGCAATCTGAAGCCACCTGTTCAGATAAGGAGCGTTGAAAGGAGAACCACAGTAATTAAGCTTGAATGTCTTCACACCAATGCCCGAGTGTCTTTTCAAAACGCTGTAAACTCTGTTTTCGAAAGCTTGTGCATTTCCATCCAGGCCGAGTGTTTCCCCCGTGAAGGTGAGGTTGGGACGGCGTGTCCAGGAACTTAGAAATGTGCGAGATACACAAGCAGCTCGAGCAGCATCCTGCAGTGGAAGCAAGGAATGTATATGGTCCCATATGTCCTGCATACACACGAATGAGAGAAGATCAAACATGGGAATTGCATATCCTTCAACTGGGGTAAATATGGCGATATGGAGTTAAGAACATTACTCTTTGCATTGTGCGATAGAACATCACATAGTTAAATAGTGCAAGTGCGCAACGGAATGTCAATGTGGTAGGGAAGTTAAGAATCACATTATGAAGTATTCTTTCCCTGACAGTGTCGTTAGTTGTTAATCACACACACAAAAAACACCTGTTATTCTTTACTTGGTTTGTAGAAAGCATAATAAATTCTCTAGTGGGAACTAAGAAACTAGAAAAAAAATCAGCTGTTATTCTTTACTTGTTCCAAGAAAGCATGTAATCTAATTTTCCAGAGCGATTTTCTTGCATAAACCTAGTTGCAGTAAAAACTTCAACAATTTAGTAACACACGCGCTCAAAGTTCATCAAACGTGAACCCCACTTCTTACAGTCTGAAATCCTAAAAGCCCACACTTGGTATGCTTCCAAGCTATTACTCTCCTTTGTGCAAGACAGGCACACACTAACTAACTCTCCACAACCTGTATTTAACCAGCATAGCATAGCATAGTCCAACAATTTGTGAAATAGAGTAGTAAGTTGCATTATTTAGCTACCAGTCATGTGCGTTTGATAGGCATTCGTACCTCTGGAAGCTCTGGAAGCGTTGGAAGCCTCCTTCTTTTGGCAGCTCGAGGATTACCATCTTGTTGGCGAGGCGAGCGCCTTCTTTTGGCCGACGAATCTACAACACTCAACACATCATCCAAGGGTGGTCATGTATAGAGCAGACATTAACCATAAATTCACAAGAAAACCCCAGGTCCCGTGTCATGCATTAATTCAGCATTGTTCCTACTTCCTAGTAGTAGTAGTATCTTTCAGTCAGCACTGCAAGTGTCTCATCTCGTCGAATAATAGTTACTCCCCGCAAAAAATAGTAGCAGTACTCCATGCGCAAAACCGAAACAGAGGCGTGATGAGGGAGAAGAGACGAGAGGCAGCAGCTTACTAGGACGGGACTGGGTCTGCAGGATCGACATTACCCGCTTTTCAGCTCCAGCGGCGGCGGCGATACCTCTCCTAGGGCCGGCAGGAGAAATCAGGGCACTGCCGTTTACCGCTCTGCTGTTGTGTACGCGCTGCCGGGGCACCGGGCTACCGGAGCAGCCCTCCAACTACACGGGCCTCAATTAGGCCCGACAGTAAATTCGCACAAAAAGGCTCATCCACCAACCCACCGGCGCCTTCCAGCCCCGTCCTCTCGGGGCCCTCGTCGTCTTTCTCGGCTCCGTCGGGCCCAACCTCACACCTTTCGCCCCCTCGCCGCATATCCTCCTTGCAGAGTTAATTACACAATTTATATATAAACTTGCAGCGCGGGTACAATTTCATACATAAACTTGCAAAATGACTCAACTACCTTCTAAACTTGCTTTGCGGAAATAAATTGATACAAAGTAGCCCAAAATCTACCGCTGGGATGAGAGGCACACATCGATCGCTTATGTATTATGCACAAATCCACCAAGTATAGTAATAAACCAACCCGTAGTCCCCAGAGGAAGTAGATAATAAAAAACGACCTTTAAGGTAAAGCAAAATCTTTCATTTACATCACATACCCAACACAAACCTCTTCGCCTCTTCATCTTTCTGTATTTCACCGACCCCTTTATCTTCCTCTTTCTCATCGACCCCTAAGGCGACAATGGATGGTTGGTTGCCTCCGATGAGATTAACGCATGATAGAGTCGCATCCTCACGACAATGGTGAGGTGCTTCCACAAAAAGGATTTGGTGATCATCTTCACATATTCTCAAGTTGTGATGTTCATCTACAATTATTCAGTAAGTGATGTATGTTAGTTAGTGATGTTCATGCTAAATTTTCTTAATTATCAGTGTTGCAGTGCATTTAGGATTGTTGCTAAGGTTAATCTATAATACCTAAATAGTTCATCCCCACTAACTTATTTATCTTGACATGCAAGCTATCCACATCATCAAGTAGGTACACCATGTAAAAACTCTTTCATTAACTCTTCATGCACAAGCTCCCATTAACTCTTCATGTGCATGCATCTATAATACCTAAGGTATGTAAGTTCAGCGATGTACAAACAAGGATTGATTTTACTTCCGCACCTAGGTTGGGGGGTAGGTGAAGGTGGGAGGTTCTATTTAGGAAGAGGAATAGAATCTCATTCATTAGTTCATCCCCACTAACTTATTTATCTTGACATGCAAGCTATCCACATCATCAAGTAGGTCCACCATGTAAAAAGTCTTCCATTAACTCTTCATGCACAAGCTCCCATTAACTCTTCATGTGCATGCATCCTATCACAAATAAATAGTAACTTTTTTATGCACTCAACCTCACAATTTATAAGCAACTTTTTATATATATAGAAAATCAAATTATGAGTTACGTCCCATTTTATTTTTCTATGTGAATTCTTTTTATACACATTCATAGTTGCCATCATTGTTTTAGGTTTAGCCATGGGTGAACACGTCTTCATTGTCTCTACTCTGAACGTTGTTTTCGTCTCATATCATCTGACTGATATATTGTGGTTTAGCCAAGGTTGAATACGCCTTCATTGTCTCTACTCTCAACGTTGTTTTCGTCTCATATCATCTGGCTGATATATTGTCAAGTAACTAAATTAACAAAACAAAAATCAAACTCATTTTTGGATTTTTCATCAAATTTTCTCTCACATGTCTTAAAACATAAAATTCTTTCTTAACAGTTTCCGTAGCAACGCGTGGGGTATCATCTAGTTTAAACAAAAATTGGTGACCCACCTGGAAGTCAAACATTGTTTTTCCAGTATAGACGTTGTCGTTTCACTTAGTTTCAGTAAAAGTATGTAGCAAATGCTTGATTAACATAGAACGAACATAAAAAATGTTTGTTTCAAACTAAACGTATGTTGGGGGGTTTCCAGTAAATTTTCATGGACATGGGCCAACTTCCTATGACGATGTATCATACAACGTGGTAAGTTTCAGACTAATTTGTATCAATTTGTTCCCGCAAAGCTAGCTTAGGGGTTGAGTTGTGTCATTTTGCAAGTTTTTGTATGAAATTGTACCTTCGCGGTAAGTTTACGTATGAATAGTGTAATTAACTCATCCTTGCAGGACAACGACACATTATAGCCACAATGTGAGAAAAATCCGGATCTTTTTGTGCATCATTGTTACTTCAAATTATATTTTTATTTGAAAAATGTTATTATATATATATATATATATATATTCTTTGCAAAAAAAACTGAAAGTTGTTTTCACACATTGTAGTTCTAAAGTTTCGTTGACTTGCAAAGTTTGAAGTCCCTATGTTGTTCCATTTGAGAGAAATAAAAAAATGTTTCATATAACAAGTTAGTCTGCTAACATAGATCTCAAAGCAAAATTAAAAGTTGTTGACAAGAGGTGTGGTGCACCCTAGATTAGAAAAAATCACTCTCTAAAAATATAAAAATAGTTAAACTCTATAAAGTACATGTACCTTTTATTATACTTGTATGTCTATGTTTCTCATATTTGATTTATTAATCAAACATAAATGGACGGATCATTACTAGTTGAAATGATATGTAAGTGTTGAGATGAAAAAAAAATGCAAACTATAAGAGCATATTACTCATGTCCAACATATTGCTTATGGTGGAACGCTTCTTGCATAATATGCACTTGAATGATGATCACTCACTTGTATGTACTGTAGTATAGACTCCAATATCATCATCTATTGGCACTTTGAATATGGAATATAATATTTTAGCACTTAAAAAATGAATGCTAAAAATGAATTAAAAAATTGGTTGTAACAACCATTTTATTAGTCCCCTTAAATACCTATTTTTTTATTTCATGTAAGACCAATACACATATTTATGTGAAAGGAATTACAATATATGCATGCTAGGTTTAGCATGCATGCTAATAATAATCATTTTTCAAAATATTTATTTTATCGAGAAGTGTAGTATTAACTATCAAGTGATCATGGATTATACTTAAGAATTGAGTGCAATTTCTGCAGTAGGTTGATCGTCTACGAAGGAGTTGCATTTTTCTTTATCTACTGCACCGATTACCTTCCATTCTTTAGGATGGTCTTGAAGATATAGATAATTTTTTTACTTTTCCATTAGCATTCTGTGTAACCATAGGGATCATCACACTTATTGTTGTAAACATGATGTCTTCATAGACCGTAACATTTTGATAGAAACAATAAATCTGTTCTAAACACGGAAAGATATATGGCACTAGATGTGTGAAAATATTTGACTGTAATTTCCGTCTCATCTTTTAATAATCAAATTTTATTCGGTTTTGATTTGAAACACTACATCATTTCATGGAAAAGGCTTGATTATCACTCCTAGAGGGAGATACACATTTCATACTGCTTGACAGTTTCATAATAAGATGAAAATGATGAGTATGTCTATTGGGAAGTACACACTTCGTATCGGATGAAGATTTCACATTTTTTTTCTTGAATAGGTTTTGCGTCCCCAATAATCTTTTTTGACATTAGCAATGCTATTCACATATCATTTCAAATTCTGCCACTCCAAGCAAAAACTAAAAGGGAAAAGGAAAAAGGGGTAGTAGTAATGTTGTGTTGATTCATGGGGCAACTAAACCTATGCTCGACACCACACATCTTTAGACATTTCTTATGGGGATAATTGCTTGATGGATATAGTAAAATATGATGGGACTGAACCATCAAGAGAAGGTTAGAAGACATCGAGCTCTAACTAAACTTAGTGCATAAAAACACAATAGGAAATTAAATATTTGGCTTTCCTTGGACAATGCAAATGATGTATCCCATGCACCGCCATTGTTCACACTTGTTTATTTTCAGGGTATGATTTTTTTAGAAAGTTGTGATTGTAGTTGTTGGATGCCTCAAAATATGTAGTATAGAAAATGTTTAAACTTCTTTAGTCATGGAAATGACACATCGGGGTAGAATATATGGGTTGTTTTTATTGTAATAAAAATGAGTCATACATTCTGCGTGGGGTCTTTTTTATTGTAAAATTATCCAAACTATCAATAGATCGTGGTCACATGTCGGTTTTCATGGTTTTGATCGGTCAAACAAAAGACACAACATCTTATGTTGCATTTCATAAGCCATCTCACGATCTATTTTCAAAATATTAGCATAATTTACTTATATGTTTTCAAACTTACTTATCCCAACATATTGTGGAAGTGGAAAAAATATTGAATGTTGCAAGCCATATATATATTTCACGCAACTCAAGTAATGCAATATATACATGCTAGGTTTTGAATGATTGCAGCCATAAAATAAAGAGAGAACACGAAGAAGGTTGTGGCAATGAATTGTTGCCAGAAAGGGGCCGACGAAAGGGGGGTCAAGACTTGGGAGTCTTTCCATGGGCAGATGGCAATAGTAATATATTTCCCAAAGTACTCTACTTACAATAGATCAATGCTATCTATATGACATATATTGACCGATACGAGTACGACAACAACAACAACAATGCAAGTATCCCTATCCTTGATTATCATAGGAGAAGAAGGATCAAGCGAATTGGCGTTAGCCACGACAAATCATACTACCGTGAGTTAAAGATGTCGTATGCAAAGAATTTCCCCTCATGATGATCTAGACAAGGATTCATCGATTGAGAGTAGTACATGGTCATCGACATCCATACCTTATCATCACACTTATCTCTATTGGTGTCACCCATCTCACCAAAAAGAGGACGAGAGATTTAGGGATTCGGGAGCTTCCGCCGCCGCCGCCGCATACCCAAGGTTGGAGATTTGGGATCTCTATTTGGAACAACAACAACAACAACAACAACGCAAATATACATGCCCTTGATTATCATAGGAGAAGAAGGATCGAGAGAATCAGTGTTAGACACAATAAATTTGTACTACCATCATATAAAGATGTTGCGCTCAAAGAATATTCCCGGATGATGAGCTAGGATAGGGATTTGTCACTTGAGAGTAGTACGTGGTCATCGGCTTCCATACCTCCTACTTCACTTTTGTCCGTCCGTGTCTCCCATCTCACCAAAGAGCGAACAAGAGCGTTAGGGATTCGAGAGCCTCCGCCTTCGTCACCACCTTCCTCGGGTTAGTGATCTGGGAGATCTATTTGGAAATTGAGGCAATTGGGGAGTAAGTGTTATATACATGTTAGTTGAGATTTTCTACACAATTAAATAAAGTGTGATGGATTCTTTAAAAACACGTGGGATGGCAAGCACCTCTTCCTCTCCCACCCACTAATAGTGGGCCACTAACACATTACCACGCTATGTAAGCATTACATATGATCACAGGCACGAGTACACATTGTATTTGCACATCATAATCACCACTTCTTTTTACCAAGGTCAAAGAAAAAATTGGGAAATGAATGAGAAATTGCAAGATGTACAAGAAGAGTAATGGAATTAGTTTAAAAAGTTAATATAATTATATTGAGATAGCATATGGTTGGAGATGGATGATTTTGAAGATGGTGGACGCTTTTCATTTTCCTTTTCTATAGTGTGTAACCATAGGAATCACTCCACCTGTTTTTTCCAACAAGATTGTATATGGGAATATAGCATCTTGACCGAAACAATAGATGTGTTCTAAACAAGGAAATATATGGCACTAGATACATGAAAATACCTTACTGTATTTATGTGTTGTCTTTATATAATCAATTTTTATCGGGTTTAGACTTGCATAAGCGCTTTGTTTCAAAAAAAATGTTGATTATTGCTCCTAGTGGGATATACACACTTCATATTGCTCGATTGTTTCATACTAAGAGAAATACAGGACACATATGTTTACTGGTAGGTATACACTTTGTATTGGATCCTAGGATAGTCGACAATGAAGCCTCTACATTCAATCTACGAATTTTTATAGCTCTAATGTGTTTTAACATCAATTTAATGTACCATACTCCTGATGTTTTCGGGCCTTTATACTCAGATTTCTCGCCTACACCATGATTAGGAAGGAGATGAACTTGGTAATAGGATGAAATTGTGTTCCTAACATATTTATTATTTTTTCTTCATTTTCATAGAAAGGGGTATTTTACAAACATAAAAGCTTAGGAAAAAAATAAAAATGAAACTAACATGCGAGATCCTACGAGGATTGCACTAACCGTGAAATAATAATGCAGACACCAAAAAAGAGAGAGAGCAAAAAAGCCCCCAAAGCTTTGTGAAAACAAAATTAAATAAATATTGAACAGGTATCATAATTTGAAGTTTCCTCTCACATTTTACTGAAAGAGGTCATGCAAAAATTAACTTAACAGCGCAGGATTGCTCTTTGCCTTTGGCTTCACAAAAACTCCACATAAGTAACTCCTTCCGTCTATCTCTTCTACCATGGTATGTAACTAACACACCACTACTAAAATTAGTCACCCCATTTGATTATTACCCTATAATATAAGGAAAGCAAATTATATGAGTCCATCAAATAAAAAGAACATATTATTGTTGGTTTCACTTATTGTAGAAACTAGATGATGCCCCACACGTTGTTCCGGGAATTTTCGTATAATATATTTGAATAAAATATTTTTCTAAGTGAAACTTAAATATTTTAAATAATAGTGATTGAATTAATATGTGAATTTAAGATGAATATATTAATAAATTGATTTTTTTCATGCATGCATGTTGCATGTTAGGGTTGATTGTTATTATGCATAGTGTCATTTTGAGGTGGACCTTTTATCATGCATGTGGAATGATGAGGTGGCATGTTTGCATGTTGAGAGAAATATGTTAGTGGATTCTAGCCATTTATAGAAGATTTCAAATATCACACATACAACTTATTATATCTAATTGTGTTTTTTTAAATAAGTATAGTAAGAGAATGAAAAATATTTTTTCATTTTGCACTTTGCAGTGAGTCTTGTCTCAAGCATAGTTGCATGTTGAGATGGGTCTTATCCCATCCATAATTGTGTGGTGATGTGGCATTCTTGTATTTCGAGATAAATAAGTTAGTGGAGATCATGTGAATTGGTGGCCCTATATTTTAACAAAATGTAATTATGTGAATTTTTAATATTTAGATTAATAAAAAATGAACCAAACTTTAAAAAACACATACAACTTATTATATTTGAATGTTTATATTTTTAAATTACTTTTTGAATATAAATATAGTAAGAGAATGAAAAATATTTTTTCATGCATGGTTGCATGTGGTGGTGGGTCTTGTCTCATGCATGGTTGCATGTTGATGTGGGTCTTATCCCACTCATAATTGTGTGGTGATGTGGTATGCTTGCATGTTGAGATAAATAAGATAGTGGGGATGATCTATTATAGTATTATAGATAAAAAATCCCAGTGAGTGCACTAACATTGAGAATCGAATGGAAGCACTTCTAAGTAAATATCAACAACCTCATATCATGAATATACACTTTCATGAAAAAACTCCGTGCATCTTCAAGATACGGAGATGCTTCTTGTAAAAACTTCGGAAGAAACATTTATTATGTGTATGCATGTTATACACAAGGTCAAATATGAAGGAGCACAAAAATCAATTTTTGCACTGAGACAAAAATCATAAAATTCCAAGTCAAATTCACCATAGAAAAATAAAAATGCAATGCCATTTCAAACTGGAGAGATTTTCTCAAAGGTTTCTGGCCAGTAATTATTTAAGGAAATAACTTCAACTGTATATCCTTTAGCATGTTTTTGGCGACATTACAAACTCTGGGTGATACTGCAAATGGGAGGTATGCTTTAAATTCAACTATATTAAAACTTTCTCCATCAGAGAGAAGAAAGTGTCCCCTAAAAAGCGAATGAATGTCATGTCATAACAAAGGTTGTCACTGCTTAGATCAGATATACCAAAAAATTAAGTTGATCTAGACAACAAACAAATAGAATACATGTTGATCGTAAGAGACCATCAACATTTATTGTGACAAAGCTTTATGGGGTAGCATATTAAGATGTACTCTTACTTCAATAATAAACTTGGCATAGTTGCATAGTAATAGAGTAAGAGCTTCACACTAACATAATTAATGCAATCATGTGCTCCTGCCTAGATGGATGTGTTTGCACTAATGAGGGTGTTATGTGACTTAGTGTCTTCTAAACCAATAAATAAGGGATAGGGAGTGGACATATTGCACTAACAACACCCATGTGGTTTCTCAAGTACATAAGCATTGTAAATCCTAAAATGGCAATTCCCGATAAAATGAATGGATCTGATTGGCTAGTATCAGATTATGTCAGATTAAGACATAGTTTACTCGTCAAACATAACCATTCTTCTAGATTTTTCTAATCTTACTTTGCTAGACATAATATCAAATATATTTGGGTTATTTCTATGAAAGTCTAGTTTTTATCTGAAGCTCAAAACCTAAATTTAATATGTGATTTACATTTTTTCCCTATAGAAAGGTGAACTTTATTTTCATAGAAGGCTCGAGTGAATTTATTTCTTAAATTGATATAGAATATTTTTCTGTTAGAGCCAAGGAGCTCATGATCCATTTTACGAATCAAAATAATTATGGGGACCTGGCCTAGCTGACCAGATCACCCATGTGTATCCTATTGTGATCCCATGATCAGTGTATCACTAAGCGTAGTTAGAACAAATAACATAAGAACATTCATAAATACTGAGTTAATACTTACACCGTGAGCTGATGATCCGGGTAGACGAACACAAAATAAATCTTGCAGTGAAAATTCCAAATAACTCGAGAAGACCCATCGGTACGCCACAATCGACTAACTATGATTGCGCCATAGTTGATCATCGTAATTATATCCTTCTTTTGGAGCATGATCACTATGTGTGTAATGAAAGTATATAGAATCAACATGATCAAAGTAGGTTGCTTGCCTAGCTTGGCAAAGTCTTGAAATTTCTTGGATCCGTCTTGAAATTTTCTCCAATAGCGCGACATCTAACGCCGCCCAAGTAGCAAGAATAAATAACACGCCACACAAAATAAATAGAACAGAAATTTTTTTAAAATTTGTTGGACACAAATTTGTTGAAAATCTAATGATTTTATAATAATATAGATATTTGAGCCCGGGTATTTGGAGTTAGGATGAATTAATAAGGATTTTCCGAAAGTTTGGACATAATATAGAGGTGGTGAATTTGGATCATATTAGTTCAGAAAAGTGCTTTAGAAAACTATCGTGGTTATACTACTGTATAGAGTATAAATCTATATGAGTTTAGGATTTTGAACCATGTCATTTGGATTTGTGGATAACTTTATGTGATTCTTAGAAGTTAATGAATAATGAAAAAGGAAGAACATCACTATTTAGATGGGCTGAACAGGCTGGCCTAGAAATCTAATCCTGCGGCTAGAGCAGGATAATTAATATGGATCAGTGACAGTGATACTTTTTTCTATTCCGATAGTTTTTAAGTCAGCGAATCATAAAGGCCCCGATACTCCATGATGTAACTCCAGTGTCAGTTGCCGCTGCTTCAGAAACTGGGAAAGACTGTTAAGTATCAGTGTTCCATTCAAACAATGATGTCTGGTAGCAATGCGTAGGGAAATCGACTCGATGCACGAATCAATCTAACCAACTATACTCCTCTAGCTAGCCCCCGACCCCCCTAGTTTGGACTTTGGAGTGGCATATCGACCTGATATGTATGTGCTACATAGTACAGTAATTGCTGTTGAAATATAAATATATTGCCTAGTCTCTGTTCATTAGTTCGGACTTTTGGAGTAACTGGCTGGTGCATCAATTCAATATGGTATCCGAGCCAAGAGATCTTGAGTTCAAGACCCTGCCAACACAGTATTACATAAACGATTCTGCGGCCTGCTCCAAACCCACGCTAAGGACTAAAATAGCCTAGAGGCGTGGGACTGCTGCATGTGTTGATTCATACGTCCATGTGTTTCAGGGAGCCAAATCACTCCTTTTTCAAATTAAGAAGCTCGCGCTTCCAATTCCATATAAAATGAAACCAAAGTGTCCAGTGATGCAAGGCCCAACGGCCATGCCATGATGCATTGTCCACCAACCCAACCACTGCAACCTTACGTTAGCTAAGTCAAGGGTTCCACCCTGAACATCTACAGGTTCTTGGAGGTAAAAAAAGAACACTTCTGATTTAACACATGTTCTTAAGAGATTAAACAAATACTTTTATGTTCTCCAACATGTTACTAACATAACATGTTCTAATTTACTGTTTTATTTCAAATTAACACTTCTCTGTTTAGCACCAACAAACAGTTGCAGATCAAGTATACAGAGAGAATATGGCAAACAATGGATAACTGTGACCCATTATAGTACACAGACATGACAGTCCATAAAATTATCACTATTGGTGAATTCGAGCTTCCTTCCGTAATGAGCCCAAGTGGATCATCCTAATCTGACATCTCCATGCCATAACGCGAGCATTGTGGCATATAATGGAGAGTCCTCAGCCATCTGTAGAATTTACAGCCTGCGCGAATAGGATGAACTTGATGATTAAGAACAAATGGCATGCATGTTCATATAACTAGAGACAAATGAGATGCACGTTCAGAGACCACAACAGTTTTCGCATGCCCAAAATTTAAATTTATTGCAGAGGCTAGGGTTTTATCTCTTATTCAAAAAAGCTTTAAATTTATTCATAACCCAAGTATTGCACAAGACTATTCATAAAGATATGCAATTGAATGAATGGTTATCCGGCTTTTCGTTGTCAATTTAACATTGGAGGTTATGTAATTCCATACTACAGTCACTAATTCTTACATAGTCAAGCAAAGAACCGAAACTACAAAAACTACCATTCGAGGGATCTCCAAGAAATCTCTCCATGTTCCAGATTGCAACAATAAATCCTATTATGAACCACCGTTTCATAAGTTCATACCGTATAAACAACTCAAATTTCATAATATTAGGAAAAACTAAAGCAAGATCAATACTTTTTAAAATCTAAATATGTTTGCACCCTACTGAATATATGCATCCATGATAGTAAAAACAAATGCATCCAGTGCAAACACCATAGTAGGTGATATATCAAGCTAGTCATTTATAAGCTAATAGATAATAATATGAAATTCAAAAAAAGTATCAAAAGAGCTACCTGCTACACATAGCTAGTATGTTTTCCCTTTATTTTCATAATACATGACAATTCATTGAAGTAGTTAGGAAAAAAGCTCACCCAGCTTACAAAGAGTGATTAAATTCTAACAACATGCAAGCCTACTAGGCTATAAGGACAAATGAAGCAAACATGAGAGAACCTATGAGGATTCAAGATTCCGTGAAATAATAATGTAGACACAAGAAAAGAGAGAGCAATAAAGCTACCAAAACTATGTAAAAATTGTATTAACTAAATCTGTTATTGGCACTATAATTTGCAGTTTGTTCGTACCTTTTACTGCAAGAGGTCATGTAGCCACTGAACCTAATGGCGCATGATTTCTCTTTGCCTTTGGCTTCACGAAGACTCCCCGTAGATAACTTAATCTGTCTATCCCTGTTACCATGGTATGAAATTAGCACACCACTAATAAAATCAGTCACCGCATTTGATTTTTGTACCCAAGTATATAAGCAATACAAGTTATATGAGTTCATAAAATAAAAGGAGCATATTATGGGTGGTTCTATTTTTTTGTAGAAATCTAAAATACAGAGTAAGAGCACTAACTCTGAGAATCGGGTGGAAGCACTTCTGAGGAATATATCAACAACATCATGTCATCAATGTATGCCTTCATGACAAAATTGTTGTGCATCTTCAAGAGACGAGGATTCTTCCTGTAAAAACTTCAAATATACAAAGGAATGGAGGAACGATGATTGTAGGAATGCATGATATAAACAAGGTCAAGTATGCACTTGCACATAAGCCAATTTTTGTACTGAGACAACAATCATAAACTTACCAGTTGAATTCAGCAGAGATAAATAACAAGGCAATGTCGTCATAAACTGGAGAGATTTTCTCAAATGTCTTTGGCCAGTAATTCATTTGAGGCAGTATCTTCAATTGTATATTATTAGGCATCTTCTTGGCAATATTATACACTTTGGATGATACTACAGATGGGAGGTATGCTTCAAATGCATCAAGAGTAAAGCTTTCTCCATCAGAGAGAAGAAAGCATCCCCTAATAATAAGCTTAGGCATGTTAGGGCATTACAAATGTTGCACTGATTACATCAGATATACCAAAAAATTAAATTGTGATTCTAGAGAACATACAACTGGAATCCATGTTGCTCATAAGAGACTAGTAACATTTATTCTTATGAAGTTGAATTATGAAACCCAATATTAAGGGTAGCATATTAATATGTATTCTCACTTTAATAATCAACTTGGCATAGTCACATAATATTAGAGTAATAAGTTCACATGAACATAATTCATGCAATTATGTGGTCATACCTAGAACCACCCATTCATAGAACAAGCGTCCATCAGCACTAATTCTGAGAATCGGGTGGAAGCACTTCTGAGAAATAAGGGTGTTATGTGACTTAGTCTCTTGTACCACAATAAAGAAGGGATAGCGAGTGGACATATTGCACATGGTTTCTCAAGTACACAAGCATCGTGAACCTAAAATGACAATTCCACATAAAAGGAATGAATCCAAATGGCTATCACATTCTACCAGGTTAAGAATTATTTCCCTCATGAAAAAGAACCTTGTAGCTTTTACTAATCTTACTTTGCTAGAAGGAATAATCAAATTCTATTTGGGCTATTGCTTGGGAAGTCCATTTGTTTTTTAGCAAAACATAAAATTAAAATGTGATTTACATTTTTTTTTCATAAGGTGAATGTTTTTTTCATACAAGGTTCGAGTGGATTTAATTCTGAAATTGATTTAGAACATTTTTGGTTGGAATCACGAAGCTCTTCTGCCCCTACCCAATTTGCCAAATATCAATAGTTGTTAAGCAAGAAATAATCAATCAAAATGGGAGTCGCAAGATCTGTGTTTTCCCATAATAAACCATCTACAACTATAGGAAAAATGGAAGCAACATCACTATAGGAATCGTATTAGAAGCATATTTATCTTTTAATATCCTTGGATTTATATGTTGCTCATATTAGTTTTATTAAGAAAGCATGAATGAATTGATCATTGCAAGTTGAAAAGATCCATATTTTTTCAGATAAAAATGTACAAACAAAGAGTCCATATTACTCACTTTCAGCAGATTGCTTCTGGTGGAGGGCGTCTTACATAGTCTGCACTTGGGCTGATGGACACTGGTATGCGTATATCATTATGTAGACTCCTTGTTCTAGAATCGCATCCAATGTCAGCACATGTTGGTGCTTTAAAAATAGAACATAATAGATTAGCACTTGAAAAAGGACTGTAATAACCATTGGAGTAGCCCTCTCAAATCCTAAAATTCTACCTGTTGTAAGACTAATACATATATTACTTGTAAATCTAAGAATAAGAATATATGCATGCTAGGTTTTGAATGCTTGTCAAGAAGAATAATTATTTTTTCTTTTGTAGAAGACAATAATAATAATAATCATTCTACTTTCACACAAAATATTTATTTATCAAGACGTATAGTATTAAATAACAAGCAATCACGAATAATACCTAAAGCATTGAGTGTCATTTTCCCTGTAGGCTGGTCGCCTACCCATGAGTTGCATTTTCCTTTATCTGCTACACTCGCTACATTTCCTTCTTTACCTTGATCTTGAAGATGAAGGTCATTTTTTTTACTTTTCCTTTTCTATTGTACGTAATCATAGGATTCGTTGCACCTGTTTTTCAAACATCATGTCTTTATGGTCTATAACATTTTGATGGAAACAACAACTATATGTTCTAAACAAGAAAAGATATGACACTACTAGATGCGTGAAAATACCTGATTGTCCTTTTTTTCTCTTCTTCATATCCTCAACTTCTATCTGGTTTTGGTTTTCAACAATGTATTGGTGTAAGGCAAACGCTTGATTATAACTCATACTGCCCGACTGCTTCATACTAAGAGGAAATACATGACATACCTCACTACTAGGTGATATGCACTTCATACTTGGAGGAGATGCAGGGTAAACCTGTCTACTGGATGTTGTGCACTTCATAGTTGGAGGATATGTAGGAAGGGCCTTACTATTGGGTGATATTCCCTTCATACTTGGCGGAGATGGTAGATGAACATGTCTACTAGGTGATATGCACTTCATTTTTTTGGAGTGCGTTTACGTCGCACAACAAGTGCTGGCCAATTATGAGCTGCTGGCAGACTCAATAGTGATGAATCTTCACAGGATAAGACATGATTAGGTAGGAGATGAACTTAAGAAAAGGATGAAATAATTACTGTTTGTAAAACGTTGTTTTTTACCTTTAATAGGATCTATGGCACCATTAGCCTTTTTTCTGCATTCATAGCAACACCATTCACCAATAATGTCAAATTCCGCCACCTCCAAGCAATAGCTAGAAAAGGGAAAAAAAATGGAAGGGACACTTTTAGAGAGGTAGATAAATGTTCCGCGTTTGGCAATATCCAAGCATTCATACATACAAACTAAAAATAGGGTTAAAAGGCGGCACAATTTCTGAGTGGTTAACATCTAAGCAAAGGTGAAAGTTAAGCATGGTTAAGAAAGAAGAATACCGGTGTCGGAAGGCATTGCACTGGGTGCAGTTTACCATGATGTCTTGGTTCTGTCGACTTCCACACAGCTCACACACTTTCGAGGGTTCCTGGTCCTGCAAGGTAAGCAAAACTATCATCATGTAGGAAGTCGGAGGCATAACCGCAAAGAATCTTGCAAGAACCACACCATTAAGAAACCTCCTTGCCTGAATCGGGTTGAAATAAATAAGTTGAAGGCAACTAAGGAACCACGCCCAAAATCATGCCCTAACCAACAAACTCTCCGGTAGGTGAAATTCGTTCCTCGTGCGCGATGCAGCAAAAAGCAAGAAGATGTGAACGGGAGAGGGGCTAGTGTCAGCCTTGAGCAAGGCCCGGTCAAGGTTGTTTCAGATGTATATAGGGTAAATTCGGTAGGTCAGGTGCGACCGACCCAGGCAGTCACCACTCATTGAAGAGAAAAGAAAAATGAATGGAGCACAACTCGCCTCCTCCTCTTCTCTCAATTAATGCCTCCTTGTTGCTCGTGTCCTTCGTCGAGATTTCCATCCATTTGGTTGGAATTAATGGAGGACAAAATTACGGTGTTGATTTCCAATAGACCCCTCCTCAATTTGCAACGGTCAGTGAACTCCCCTCTATATATTGCTAGGTTTATTTGTTTCGCCCCATCTGATTCGGCTCCAGGTGAAGGCAAAACTATATACCGCAAAGAATCTTGCAAGAACCACAACATTGAGCAACCTCCTTGCCTGAAGCGTGTTGACATAAATAAGGTGAAGGCAACTAAGGAACCACGCCCGAAATCATGCGCTAACCAACAAACACTCCGGTAGGAGAAATTCGTTCCTCGTGCGCGATGCAGCAGAAAGAAAGAATATGTGAACAGGTGAGGGGCCAGTGTCAGCCCCTGAGCAAGGCCTGGTAAAGGTATGTTTCAGATGTATATAGGGGAAATTCGGTAGGTTAGGTGTGACCGACCCAGGAAGTGTCCACTCATCGAAGAGAAAAGAAGAATGAATGGAGTACAAGTCGCCTCCTCCTCTTCCCTCAATTAATTCCTCCTCGTTGCTCGTTCATGTCCTTCGTCGAGATTTCCATCCATTTGGCTGGAATTAATGGAGGACAAAATTACGGTGTTGATTTCCAGTAGACCCCTCCTCAATTTGCAACGGTCAGTGAACTCCCCTCTATATATTGCTAGGTTTATTTGTTTCGCCCCATCTGATTCGGCTCCATTTAATTCAGTAATTCTACATAGTCCTTTCGTGGTCCCCATTTGGCCATTCCCTAGAGGCTTGAGAAGGAAAAGGGGACACTAGAAGGTGTCCAACGGGAACACATTTTTGGAAGCCATCACATCCTCCAAGATCAAGGCAACTAGGGGATTGCTGAGGTGCATTTGGATTCATTTCATTCTCATGGGGAAGATATCACAATAGACAATAAGCAACCAATCAACCCAGTCTTGATACTCCAGGTGCTTTTATTTCACAATTTTTTGACCCTAAGGATATCAAATGGGAGGGCAGGTGAGAACGAAGGAGAGTAGGTGTGTGAGATTGGAGGAAGGAGAAGCTTTGGTGAGGGACAGAGAGAAAGGGGCGAGAGTGTCTCAGACTTTTCTTTCTTGATGATTCGGGTACAACACTCTCTGTTACACATATACTAACACCTGGTAGCCTTCGTCCCACTTACCACATACACACTAGTGAAGACTAAGTCGCATCGGCCGTCTATAGGCCTAGGTCTTATTATTTTTATCCCCACCTTGCGTCTGGCTGGATCCAGGTCTCGATATCCGTCTCCACTTCTATACTGACAGAAGGGGAGGGCGTCAATTCTCCCCTCCTTGAGATGGCACATCACCATTGATGATAGGTGTTGGAAAATGATTCCTAAGCACATGATATTCCTCCTAGGTTGCACTCCATGTCAACAGAGTATACCAGTGAACCAAGACTTGTGGAATTGCATCGTTGCCTTTCTTCACCAGGCGACGTTCAAAGATCACGCGTGGGTGCAAGATGCTAATGGTGAGGTCGGGAGGAACAGACAACTTGGTGAAGATTGGAGTATGGTCCGCAGTGAAGGGATTCAATTGGGAGGCGTTGAATAATGGATGGATCTTGTTGTCCACTGGCAGCTCGATCTTGTATGCCAGTGTTCTGACGCGAGTGTTGATCTTGTAAGGGACGAAAAACTTGTATGCCAACTTCGGTTAAGGTGGATTGATGACTGAAGATGTGGACGTAAGGTTGCAGCTTCATTGTACCTCTTCATCGATGATGAATTTTTTTGCGACGGTGATCGGCTTGATGCTTCATGTGATGCTGAACTCTTAGGAGGTGCGCCTTGAGAATTTATGTGAATTGTTGATCCTCCATGGTAACCTCGTGCAACATGTCTGGCATCTTGGCGTTGAAGAGGTTGGGCAGAGCGCCAAAATTTAGCTCGACGGTATAGAGTTCCTTGAATGACGATCAACCAGAGCTATGGCGGAGAGTGTTTTACAAAACTTCGTCCATCATCAGCCACCATTTCCAGCACCGAGGTGTGTCGCACTGCGCAATGCATATAGTGCTCCAATACAAGCACTGGTTCACTCATCCAATATGGTCTTCCATTTGCACGTGGTACACTATGGTATACATAAGTTTGGTGCCGATGAGCGAGAACAACTCCCTCCACAACGAGCTTGTGAATATCTTGTCCCGAGTCGATACAATTGGTTCAGGTATATTATGCTTCTTGATCATCGTGTCTAGAAAAGAGTGCACCACTTGAAGAGCAATGAAAGGATGTTGTAATCCCCGCACTACGAATTATAACACCAGTGATCAATTGTCATCATGAAGGACAAGAATTCCAATTTGTAGATTGATATATAGCTTGCAGTTTTGGATGCCCAATGAGTGGTTGAGGAAAAAGATCGGGTGACCCTGCTGCATCAACACTGCACCAATGCATGTGTCACAAGCGTCTGTTTCAATAGTGAATGGTAATGAAAACTCAAGCAGAGTAGATAACATTGTAGAGATCGTCACCTATTTGAGCAGCTAAAATGTTGTTGCTTCCTCTAACCAATGGAATCCTTTCTTGCTCACCAGTACTATCAAGGGTTTTGTGATGATGCTTTAATTGCGCACAAAATTGTGATAGTAGATGGTTAGGCCAAGGAAATCCCTGAGCTTAGTTGGGGAAGTGGCTTGTGGCCACCGACTAATTGCAGCAATTTTCCCACTTTCTGTGGCTACACCTTCAACACACATAACATGGCCAAGGTAATTGATCGACGGCCTAGTGAAAGAGCACTTTGATCATTTGGAAAAAGAGCTGGTGTTGGCGTGAGGTGTTGAAACCCCGACGAAAATAACACAAGTGGTTGTCTAAGGATGCAATATACATTAGGATGTCATCCATAAAGATGATGACAAACTTGTGCATCACCAGAGAAATGATGGGGTTCATTAGGAATTGAAATGTAACCGGCACATTCGTGAGCCCAAACAGCGTCGCCAAAACTAAAAGTGTTCCTAGTGCGTCTTAAATGTCATCTTGGCCTTGTCGTTCACTCACGTTATTATCTGGTGATAATTGACGTGGAGATCGAGCTTGGAGAAATAGCATACCCAAGACAATCCATCGAGGATTTGTTGAAAATTGGCATAGAAATTTGTTCTTGACAATGATGTTGTTCAAACAGTAGTATTCGATGTAGAACCACCAGGTGTCATCCTTCTTTTTGACGAGCATCACTGGAGCTGCGAATAGGCTCAGGCTCATAGTGATGAATATGATGGTGATCATCTACGTGACATGTCGCTCCATATCATCCTCTTGGTATGGAGATTAGCGGTAGGGGCACACATTTAGTGGGGACACGCCCGTCACTAGAGGAATCGCATGATCGAACCCGTGGTGTGGTGGTATCATTGTGGGCTCCAGATGTAAGCCATGAACAGAAAATGTCTCCACTTATTCGATGTGTTAATATATTTAAAAAATAGAAGAGTTCTTTGTATGCTTTTTAAAGGTATATGGCACATTTGGTTTGGGTCTTTATAAGGAATTCTTTTGATGCACTGGAGTTGTTTGGTCTTGATATTGATGATGTGAAGATACATGGTTACGATAATGGGTCTAATATGAAAATTAAAGGGAAACACCATGGTGGTACAAAAATGATTATTTTATATAAATCTAAGAGCTTTATATATGACATGAACTTTTCATAGCCCTAATCTCACCAATTGACATGGAAAATTCGTCTGGTAAAGCTATTGCAGTTTTTGGAATTGTGCTGCGAATATATAATTTATTTTCAATTTTAACAAAAATATAGAAGTTCTCCTTGGCCATGTTCCAAAATTCACTCTAAAATATTTCTCTAATAGTCGGTGGGAGAGTAGAACTACAAGTGTCCAGGCTATTAGATATCAAGCTCCTCAATGAAGGTAAGCTTTGTTGAATTGTCTAAATCTAGATCCCAAGACAAGGAGTGATGCAAAAAATAATATGAGTTGGTTTTAATTTTGAGTTTTTAAGATGGTAATTTGCCATGACATCTTATTTTCTGTAGATTTGGTGCCAGAAGTTGCAATTCTCACCATGTGCATCGACTCAACCTTGCAACTAATCCAGGGTAGGATGAAATATTGTGATAAGTATAGAAGTGAAGGGTTTGCATTTAGTCTGAACATCGTCAAAGGACTTGCAACCAATATGTATATACATACATTATTCCCAATAAAACAACATGTAATAGGAAGAATCAATTTGATTAAACTAATGATGTTGATAATAATTAAGAGATTCTCGAGCAGCGGTAAAATCTTTTGAAGTGAATTTCATTTTTGTTATGGCGGACCAGGAAAATATTTTGTTCAAAAATAGATTTTATGAACTTACAAATTATAATAACATTTTTGGATTCTTGCTTAGCTGATGAAACTAAGGTCATTGGATGAAGTTGAGATACGAAAGTGTTGCGCCAAGTTTTCTAAAAATTACTCTCATAATAGTTTATCTCATGTTAACTTGGATGATTTTTATTCTGAATTAATAATGTTGCAAATGACCCTACCACATGAACCCATGTGTGCAATTGAGATGTTTGAATTTGTTACAAATATAAATATCTTTACAAATATCTCTATTGATTATTGAATTTTATTTACTATATATGTGACTATAGCTTCTACGGAATGGAGTTTTTCAAATTTAAAATTGCTAAAAAACTTACTTGAGGTCAACAATGTCACAAGAGATATTGAAGGTTTATCCACTATATGCATTGAGTAGTGTTGATGATATTATTAGTGACTTTGCATAAAAAAGAAGTGTTTATATAATTGCTGGAATATAAGAAATTGCTTCTACACTTTTTTATTTATAGAAGCCCCCCCCCAGCGCACACCTTGTGTGAGCTTGTACCAGGACCTTGACGTGTTATGATTGCCTTTGAGAGGGTAATGGCGTGGGTGTTTCTCCTCGGCAACGCTGCTCAAATACGTCATGCTCTGTGAGATGGAGGCGAAAGCCTCAACATTGTCCATAAAGGAAAGGGAGAAGACGAAGGATGTTGTGGTGATGGCTTGCCGGAAAAGGGCAGGTGAAAGGGATTGATACTTGGGAGTATTTGGGTGGGCTAGTGTCATTAGTAAAAAATGCCCAAAGTACTCTACTGAAAATAGAGGAATGATATGCGAATGCAATTTATTTCCCGATATGAGTACGGAAAAAACAACGCAAGAATCCATGTCGTTGATTATCATAGGAGAAGGATCAAGTGAATTGGTGTTAGCCATGACAAATCATACTACCACAATAGCTACAGATGTCGTACGCAAAAAAAATCATGTGACGACGAGCTCAGGCGGGGATTCATTACCTGAGAGTAGTACACGATCATCTGCTTTCGTTCTTCCTCCTTGCGCTTCTGTTCGCCGGCGTCGCCCATCTCACGAAAGAGTGGACGGGAGGGTTAGGGGTTCGGGAGCTTCCGCCGCCGCCGCCGCCTTCCTAGGGTTAGGGATTTGGGAGAGTTCTATTTGGAAATGGGGGGGGGGTTAGGGAGTATGATTTATATACCCATTGGACAAATCTTTTTTGCATAATTAAATAAAATTTGAGGTTTTTTTTGCAAAAAACAAACAAGCGGGTCAACCGGCGCCTGCCCCTCTCCCACATACTGGGACCAGTTCCACACTAGGGCACCACACATGCACCACATATGATTGCAGGTGAGAGTAAACAATGTATTTCCATGTCATACACCCTCTTCTTTTTACCATGGTCAAACAAGGAAAAAATTAAAATGAATCAAAATCTCTAGTTGTACAAGAAGATTAATGGAATCAGTTAACAAAGGTAATATGATTATATTGGGCGAAAGGATGGTTAGTTTGTGAGGTGCCACACTATATTAGGTTGAATATAGAAAAATAATTGAAAGGTAATTGTAGTGTTACCCAACACGTGCTTAAAAATTAATCTTTATCTGGGAAATAAATGTAGTATTTTTAGGAAATAAACTAGACACAAGAAGACAAGGAACCACAACCGAAATTCCCTGACAACACCCAAGAAGGTGAAATCCGTTAACCACACCAATCCCCCGGCAAGGAAGCAATAATACATGACCCACAAACCAAAAATGGGAGGGGTGCAAGGCTCAACCAAGATCGCATGGTGATCGTAGAAGAGGGGTAGGGGAAGGAATGGGCTAGAAAGGAGATGCACACGAAAAGGATTATAACTTGGACAAATTATTTCATCGGGTCCCTCAATACTCGTATGGTTCTCAAAACTAAAGACAAATCAGCTGCAGATTCAGAGATGACAACAGTTTTCCCACGTTCAAACTTTAAATTTATTCAGTACCCTAGTGCCGCACAAGATTATTCATAAAGATGTGTCTTTACACGATTCTCGAGGTATTCTTTCTAAAGTTATTAGGGAATCAGTGATACGTCCAAAACGTATCTATGATTTCTGCTTGCTTCATGCATCTTTTGTGTGATATTGCTATGATATTGATGCACTTCCATACACTTTTGATCATATTTGGACTAACCTATTAACTAAGTGCACCACAGTGCCAGTTTCTGTTTTTTGCTATTTTTGTATTTCAGGTTTTCCCATTACTTAAAGTGCCAGAAAAATTCCAGGAAAAATATAAAAAAATCAGCGCTCCAGAAGCTTCGTTATGCCCGAAGGAGAGCCGGAGGGGGTCCACCAGTCACCGAGGCGGCCACCCGGCATGGCCTAGGGGTAGGCCGCGCCGGCTACCCGACTGGGACCTCCCCTGGTGGCCCCCCTTGGCCCTTATTTTTACTCGCGACGCGAAAACCCTGATTCCAGAACCCTTTTCTCCAGAAGCAATTCCGATCTCCGCCGCCATCACCACCAAGTTTCGGGGGACCAGAATTCCTGATGATCCCATGATGTTTCCCCTTCTTCTATGTATTGGATTGATGTACTCACTTGATCTTATCTAGTATAATCCCTGAGACCATGGTGACAGCGGTCTATTGGACATGGGTTAGAAGAATATTTTCATGAGTGATTTCCTCTTTTGTGTGTGGATTGAAGATTGAGAGTCTCTTGGTGCTTGTCTTTGACTATCCTTTATATATGTTGTGGTGATTGTGGTACTCTCTTTGGATGGCCGCGGTGACATTGGGAAATCCATAGATGCGAACTACGAGCTCTGAGGTGTGCTTTTGTAGCCCTACACAATTCTCGTCCTCTCTTGACCACAAAGGAATGACTTTCGAGTACGTCTCCATTGCATGTTTTATGGGAAATATCATGTGATTAGACTATGTTAATGTTGTTGGGAGTTGCCACTAGTGAAAGTATGAAGCCTAGGCCTTGTTTCCACCATTGCAATACCGTTTGCGCTCACGTTTACTACTTGTTTGCTTGCTGCACTTTTTATTACAGATTTATATTACCTAGCTTCGCTACACCTATCACCCATATTTTACCATCTCTTCGCCAAACTAGTGCACCTATACAACTCCTAGTTGTATTAGGTGTGTTGGGGACACAAGAGACTTCTTGTATCTTAATTGTAGGGTTGCTTGAGAGCGACCATCTTCAACCTCTACTTCCCTGAGTTCGATAAACCTTAGATCATACACTTGAGGGAAATTTATGTTGTCCTACAAACCTCTGCGCTTGGAGGCCCAACATAGTCTACAAGAATAGAAGCGTGCGTAGATATCAATCTATTTCTGGCGCCGTTGCCGGGGAAGTAAGTGTTTGAAGGTATATCTTTAGATCTTGCAATTAAATCTTTTCGTTTCTTGTTTTTATTTTCACTAGTTATGTTTATGGAAAACTGCTCTCTTAGTTCGCTGCTTGGCGGAGGCCGCTTTGCCACATCTGTGGTAGAGAAGTCTCCGCCACCTACTGAATGTATCCCGTTCCAAATACCAATTGGGATAATTGAAATAATTAGGAATGATTGTTATGATGGGACAATCAATCCTAGTATTCATTTGTTGAAACTTACAGAACTTTGTGAGTTGTTTAAGATTTCAGGTTTGACAAGAGATGGAGTCATGAGGAAATTATTTGCCTTGTCACTGAAAGGAAAAGTATTGGAATGGTATAGGCTACTAGATGATTCTCGCGTGCTGGATTGGGAAGAGATCCAGTCTCTCTTTTACTCCAAGTTTTATCCTCTTCATGAAGTCCATGAGAATAGGAATTATGTTTATAATTTCTATCCTCATGACGGAGAGAGCATAGCTCAAGCTTGGGGGATACTGAAAACTTTAATGCTAAAATTTCCTAACCATGGGCTCTCCAAAGATATAATTATTACTAATTTTTATGCAAGGCTCCCTCGACAGGATAAAGACTTGCTCGATTCTTCCTCTATGGGTTCTTTCACAAACGAAAAGATTGATGCTAAATGGGAACTCCTTGAAAGAATTCAACGAAACACTGAAGATTGGGAGATCGACAAAGGTAAAGAGTCAGGTATAAATTATGAGTATGATTGCATTAAGTCCTTTGTTGAAACTGCAAGTTTTAATAAGTTTAGTGCTAAGTTTGGGCTTGATTCTCAACTCCTTGTTTATTTCCTCAAATCTTTTGCTTCATATCTTAATATGCCTAAGAAGGACTGGATCAAGCATCATGAACCTTTTAAAGAGATTTGCAAAGAAAATGAAATTTTTCATGATGATTGCAACATGCATGATCCAATTCCTGAAAATGAAGTTTTATATAAGCATGTTAATTTTTGTGGAGTGGATAGACCTTGTGAAAGGCCTATGATTGAAGAAGAGAAGTATTGTAAGCAACATAAGCATGAAAGAACAATCACTTGGGTCAAAGATTTAAATGAAATTGCTAGAGAATTGTGTGACCTTTATCCTTTTACTTGTGAACTTTGTGGTATCGAGGGTCACTTTAATTTTCAATGCATGAACTTTAAAAACATAACTGTTAACCAGTTGTGTGATAACATGATCACCCCTGATCTTTATGATGAACTTATGTTATTTTTTATGTGTGAAGAGTTATCAGAAAAGACTTCTTGGCTAGATGTTAATGCCTTAGGAATAAACAACACTTTGCGAAATTTCCATCTCTATTGTGTTGTTAATTGACATGAAAATGTTTACATAAGTAAGATTAGAAAGGAGGGAACTTTACCAGAGTATAAAAATGTCTCTTATATTTCTACTAATAAAAAGGAGAGTTTCTCCCAAGTTTCCCCTATTGTTTCTAATGATAAACCAGGATATGTGGAGAAACTTCATCTCCAACCACTCCCTCCTAAGGTGAAGAAGAAGAAAAAGAAGAGGAGGAGGAAGAGGAGCAAGAAGGAAGAAGAATGGGTATCAACCTGGCCTGAGCATATTCCTCCCATCAAATTTTATCCTAACGGTTGTAAGTTTAAAGAAGAAGGTGAAGTTTATTGCCTTAATTATTGTCTTGATGATACGTCCGTAGGTACTATTGAAGATGATTTTGATTATGATATGCATGTTACTTATTGTGATTGGAAAGATGATGATAATGCTACTGATGATCTTGAAAATCTTTTTGGTGCCAACTCTGAAAATGATGATATGGAAAGCTCTAAGCTTGGGGATGATAGGATTGCAAGTCCTTTACCCATTAGTGATGTGGTAATTGATAATTCTTTTGCTAGTAAGAATAAACATAACATGTTTACAAATATAGTTGCTAGCAATGATAATGCTCTTCTCTACTATGATGATGTTATAACTCCTATCTATAGTGATTGTAAAGGTACTTATGACATAAGGAGAAATTATCCTTATGAAACTTGTCATAATCATGGAGGGAATTACTCCCTTGCTGAACACCATCTTACCAATAAACAATTAATCTATAGTGTTCAAGTTGTTTATGATAGTCCTACTCCCACTATTACCAATGAGAAAGATTATGCTTATGTGGAGAGTAAGAGTACCTTTTTGCATGTGGATCATGGTAACAATGCTTTGTGTGATACTTATATTGTTGAGTTTATTCATGATCCCACTGAAAATTATTATGAGAAGGGAACACATGCTTATAGATATTTTAATAATATCAAGTTCCCTCTCTTTACGTTGAAGGTTTTGAAGCTGCACTTGTTTTGCCTTCCTATGCTTATTGCTTTGTGCTTCAATGAATTATTCTATTGCAATATTCCTATGCATAGGAAGCATGTTAGGCTTAAATATGTTCGGTATTTGCTTCTTGATGCTCTCTTTTGTTTTTCAACTCTTATTCCTACAAGAGCATCATTAAAATCTTAAGCCTATCTTTATGGCTATAAAGAAAGAGCTCTAGGGAGACAACCCTTGTTATCTTTACTTTGAGTTTTTACTTTCTGTTTTTAGTGGTCTTAATGATTTTTACTACTGTAGCAACATCATTGTATCTTTATTTTCAAGCTTTGTGCCAAGTTATAGCCTCATATGACAAGGGAAGTGAAAGTTGTGACATGCTGTCCAGAAAACAGATTCTGTCCTCGTGACGGGAAAAATCATACAAAATTCCCAGTTCATATTTTTGAGTTGAATTTTTTACACAGAGTGCTCTATATAATCACGGAACTTTCGTATGTTCTGAGTTTTTTTATTTGAGTTGCAAAAGTACCCCTAAAATTTTTTTACTACCCACTGGTCTGTTTTTCATAGATTCTGTCCTGTTTTTCCTTTCCTTTGTTTTAAAAAACCTTAAGCTTGCTTTTTCTTTGCAATTTTTTTTTGGCAATCTTGAGAAACAGTAGCTCTTCAAGAATATCCTTATTTCCAGTAGATAAAAATTATTTTATTGTGGGTACTAACCTCGCTAATCAGATTATGATGAGTTATGTATGAAGCAAGTTTTCAAGTGTGCGAGGGAAGATGATAAAAGAAGATTCAGGAGGGTCAAACGCTCAAGCTTGGGGATGCCCCCGTGCACCCCAAGAAATATTCAATAAGACTCAAGCATCTAAGCTTGGGGATGCCCCCATGCATCCCCTTCTCCATCAACAATTATCAGTTCGTCTTTCGTTCGACTATATTTTTATCACTTCATGCGTTATGTGCTATGCTTGGAGTGTCTTGCTCTTTATTTCCTTTTTAGTTTTATTTAGCTTTGCTTGTTTTTCATAACAAGTTAGAACCCAACTTTATTTGTGTGGGAGAGAAACACACTCCACTTCATCCTAGAACACAACATATGATTTTCATGCTTATCTTTGTTGTGTGTGTTCTTTATCCTTTTCGTAGCTGCTATCATGTTTTAGCTCTTAATTTTCATGCTTATCTTTTTAAGAGCTTTTGTTTAGTTTGTTGCTGGAACTCTCTTGAGTTTTCATGTTTACCTTGTTTAGAGAGTTTGCCTGTTGCACTGAGTTTTGTGTCTTGACTTGAAGTAGGTAGTTGAGGTTGCTATTCAATTATAGTAGTAACTTGCAATAGTTTTGAGGTATTGCTATGAGTAATTTTTGAACTTTTGGTGTCAAGAGCTTTAGCATATGAGTGATAGATGACGTATTTTGGGAAATCCGTGTTTATTTTCGAAAAACCTACAAAATTAGTTGAGAACTTTAGCTACTAGATGGATCACTAATCTTTGGAGGGATCGAATATTAGAGTACACTCACGTACCATGAGTCGAGGATGCGCAAGGATAACCAAACCCCCATACACTCCTCCTCAGGGTACTTGTCTCTTTGAGAACCTCTTAATTAGATTGAGAGTTACCGATAATAAGTGCATGAGTTCTTCGGACTAATGTGAGTATTCGAAAGTTGACACTTCCACCCAGCCATATTTTTCTAGCCTCTTCGGTACCGTGCATTGCCCTTTCTCACCTTGAGAGTTGGCGCATACTTCGCCGGTGCATCCAAATCCTTGGCACGATATGCTCTGTCATCATAAGCCTCATTATATCCTTCCTCAAAACAACCACCATACCTACCTATCAAGGCATTTCCATAGCCTTTCCGAGATACATTGTCATGCAACATCCACCTTCTCATGACTTGATCTTCATGTCATACATGCTTTTGCTTGATCGATGAGTCGCATGCTAGTTGGGCCTTGCCCTAATCATTGCTACATGACGCGCTAGTATCATTGCATATCCTGCTACACTGGCAGAGGCATACATTTGCATACTTCATGATAGTTCCATTTTCTTTATGTTGAGTACTTTTGTAAAGTGTGAAAGATCTTCTATACTTCTTGTAATATATAGAGTGTTGCCCCTAAAGTGAGGAAACGATTCCAAAGAGGACAAAATCAAAAGATCCCAAAGAGGACAAATGAGAGTTAAATAGAAAGAGCCATTGAGGCCACCAAAAAAATACAAAAAAATACAAAAAAGAGAAAAAGAAATAAAAAGAGAGAAGGGGGCACACTACTATTCCTTTTGAGAGATCCACACTCGTACTCCATCTTATATCTTGTACTCCATAGAGATTATCATTCATGCATATAGCTATGTGGGGACCTTCACAGTATAGAACTTGGCTTGTATATTCCAATGATGAGCCTCCTCAAATGAGCTATAAGTCTTCTTGAGGAAGCAAGTTTGATGCACCCCCACTAGTTCCATTGGAGAGCTTACCTTAGCTCATATGTGCATCCGTTGCATGGCAATCCCTACTCCTCACATCATATCTATCATTTGGCTTTCTCTCGCCTATGATTGTCCTCATTGATGTGAGCCTTTCACACCTTTTTTGTCTTCCTCCCCCATCAATCTTCTCTCTTTGCCATCCTAAGTGTCAACTTTCTTGCTTACGCTCATCCATTGCATGAGTGCTC
The DNA here is from genome assembly GCA_950022295.1 of Bromus sterilis. Lineage (NCBI taxonomy): Eukaryota > Viridiplantae > Streptophyta > Magnoliopsida > Poales > Poaceae > Bromus > Bromus sterilis. Next base: position 411,216,116 of record OX465596.1, on the reverse strand, counting down.
AAAATATCGAAAGGGAGTGGATCATTTTGACTTGTACCTGGCTAGTGGTCTGGGGATGAGTCAAGATAAGATTACAAAAAAGATCAAGTGTGAAACTTTAGTAGATTAAGTTCTCAACAATAAAAACTATGTTTTACTCTCTCATATATCCCTATCCCCTTTCTTGCACGCAAACACCATTTGGAGACATTTGAGTCACTGACAGCAAGAGCTCTTGCACCTTTATGTTCTTATGTTGCTTGTTTCAATGCTAATATAGACTCTTGCCTGTTATGACTTGAATTGAATTACATGCCTTGATTGCTTTACTTAAAAGTTCTTATATGGTTGGTAACATGTCACCACAGAAATTATGCTTGTTATCATTTACCTACTCGAGGACGAGCAGGAATTAAACTTGGGGATGTTGATACGTCCAAAACGTATCTATAATTTCTGCTTTCTCCATGCATCTTTTGTGTGATATTTCTATGATATTGATGCACTTCCATAAACTTTTGATCATATTTGGACTAACCTATTAACTCAGTGCACCACAGTGCCAGTTTATTTTTTCTGTTGTTTTTGTATTTCAGGTTTTCCCATTACTTAAAGTGCCAGAAAAATTCCAGGAAAAATATATAAAAAATCAGCGATCCAAAAGCTTCCTTACGCCCGAAGGAGAGCCGGAGGGGGTCCACCAGTCACCGAGGCGGCCACCCGGCGCGGCCTAGGGTAGGCCGCGCCGGCTACCCGCCTGGGCGACTAGGACCTCCCCTGGTGGCCCCCCTTGGCCCTTATTTTTACTCGCGACGCGAAAACCCTGATTCCAGAACCCTTTTCTCCAGAAGAAATTCCGATCTCCGCCGCCATCGCCACCAAGTTTCGGGGGACAAGAATTCCTGTGTCGGCACCCTGCCGGGACGAGGAAGTGCCCCCGGATTCATCTCCATCAACGTTGCTTCCTCCTTCCATGATGCGGGAGTAGTTCCTCCTCGGGGCTGAGGTTTCTACCAGTAGTTATGTGGTCTTCTCTCTCTCCCATGATGTGATCTTGATTGTGATCATAGGCTATGTTAATATATAGGATGATCCCATGATGTTTCCCCTTCTTCTATGTATTGGATTGATGTACTCACTTGATCTTATCTAGTATAATCCCCGAGACCATGGTGACATCGGTCTATTGGACATGGGTTAGAAGAATAGTTTCATGAGTGATTTCCTCTTTTGTGTGTGGATTGAAGATTGAGAGTCTCTTGGTGCTTGTCTTTGCCTATCCTTTAGATATGTTGTGGTGATTGTGGTACTCTCTTTGGATGGCCGCGGTGACATTGGGAAATCCATAGATGCGAACTACGAACTCTGAGGTGTGCTTTTGTAGCCCTACACAATTCTCTTCCTCTCTTGACCACAAAGGAATGACCTCCGAGTACGTCTCCATTGCATGTTTTATGGGAAATATCATGTGATTAGACTATGTTAATATTGTTGGGAGTTTCCACTAGTGAAAGTATGAAGCCTAGGCCTTGTTTCCACCATTGCAATACCGTTTGCGCTCACGTTTACTACTTGTTTGCTTGCTGCACTTTTTATTACAGATTTATATTACCTTGCTTTGCTACACCTATCACCCATATTTTACCATCTCTTCGTCTAACTAGTGCACCTATACAACTCCTAGTTGTATTAGGTGTGTTGTATTAGGTGTGTTGGGGACACAAGAGACTTCTTGTATCTTAATTGCAGGGTTCCTGGAGAGAGACTGACGAGGGGGTGACCCCACGACTCCTGCATGTAAGGCTACCCGGTGTGTATGAAGATAGGAGGACCACTGGGAAGCTACTACAAGCCGACGATTGGCCCAACCAGGCACCGACGTAGGAGTCCGTGACTAGCATGGAAGGCGCAACTTGGCGTACAAGGCAAGACTAGAACTAGGAAACTATATTTGTAACCTAGTACGAACTCCCCGAGACCTAGCCTAATATATAAAGGCTGGGAGGGGAGACGTCCAGGACAACACAATACGCATCTACTCATTCTAGCCTTTCGAGAACTCGCCTCGGCCTCCATTGTAATCGCCCCCTCACGCAATAATATCGAGCAGGAAGTGCTTCTCCTGTTAGCCGACGAGTATCGTCCAACCTGTGCCTTCTCTATGACTAACCCAGGGTCCGTGACTATGGGATTTTCCGGGGTTGATCCCCGTCAATTGGCGTCGTCTGTGGGAACTACACAGGTTGGAATCACGATCTCGGCGGTCTCGTCCTTAGCAGATCAAGACTCGAGGACTAGAACCAGATCTAGCTCGCTCGAGGAACTCAAGGTCACCACAAGCATCTTCATCATCTCGTCAAGATCATCTAGCCTGCAGCCGATCCAAGTCTAGCACCTCGACGACTGTCAGATCCATCTCCGACGGAAAATAATTCAACGATCCAGAAGACGAGCTCGAGGACTCTACTCGAGAACCCTACTCGACGAGTCGCAGCGCGTGGCCAAAGACTCGCCCACCAGTCGACGACCCGCCGCCGCCCGGACTCCCACCACACGCCAAGACAGCGACTCCGAAACCCAGACCGGAGAGTACTACGACCCTGATCGAAGGCTAGACGAATTCGCCAACTTCATCCGAAGCCAATCACTCAGCGACGGGATAGAACTTGACCCAAGAGTCCACGGCCGAGCAGAAGACCACTCACAGATCTTCCAAATCTCGAGGAGAAGAAGGCACGCTGGCTCCAGTAAACTCACAGCTAAAGAGCAAATGGAAGGACCTTGCGCAATCCACTGTTTTGAAGACAGTCGGGGACATCTTAGAGCAAGCCACACCCTAGGAGATTGCCGTCTATTCAGTGAACTCTCCAACAGCCTCAAGGAAGAGCGTGAAGCCAAACGCACTCGAAGAAGCGCGCAGTCGCCAACACCAAGTACAGAAAGACAATACCCCGCGTCCCAAAGATGAGTCTGCATGATCCAAGAAGGAAGACCCTCGAAAGCAAAGCAAGATGCCTACACCTTGCAGGCCAAAGTAGTCGAAGACCTAAAGATAACTGAAATCTACCAACTGAGCGGCGCTGAAACCAGCATCACTTCCTCACAGAGCGACCATCCGCCCGCAGTCCGAAGGCCTGGGCATGCACCCCTGGTCCTCGAAGCTCAGATCGAAGGATACGACATGGACAGAGTCTTCATGGACGGAGGCAGCAGTCTAAACATAATCTTCGCCAGCACCCTACGCAAGATGTTAATCCCACGATCAGTTTGGAAGAAGTCAGGTACCACAATATACGGCGTAGTTCCGGGCGAAGCAGCCACCTCCATCGGAACAATACAGCTTGATGTGATCTTCGGCAGCAAGCGCAACTTCGCAAAGCAAGCGCTCGAGTTCGAAGTACTCGATTGGCAGTCGCAGTATCACGCCATACTTGGACGACCAGCGTTCGCACAGTTCATGGCGGTTCCACACTACGCATATCTCAAGCTCAAGATGCCAGGACCCGCAGGAATCATCACAGTCAAGGGAAGCTTCACCAAATCGGACCAGTGCGACCGCGACTTCCACAAAGTCTCCGACACATTTGGAGCCCAACAACAGCTCAAAGAAATTGCCATGGTGACAGACAAAAGCGTATTCCCGCTGGCAAACCGAAGCGAGACAAAGGAATTTGGCCGCGACTTCAGCATCGACAGCGACACAACCACACACCAAGTCCGCCCAACAGACGCAGGGAAGACGGTTCGAGTATACGCCCACCTTCCAGAAGAGCAAGCAACCGCCCTCATAACCTTCCTTCGCGAAGAGTGGAAATTTTTCGCCTGGTGCCCAGCCGACATGCTCGGGATACCACGAGAATTCGCAGAACACGCGCTCCACATCAAGCCAAACACCAAACCAGTAAAACAGGCGTTGCGACGATTCTCAGAACCCAAGCGCAGAGCAATCGGAGAAGAAGTCAACCGACTCCTCGACGCACAGTTCATCCGAGAGACGAAGAAAGCAACATGGATAGCAAACCCAGTCCTAGTTCCTAAAAAGGGCACCGAGGTACTGAGGATGTGCATCGACTATGGGCCTATCAACAAGCACTTCCCAAAAGACCACTTCCCCCTGCCAAGAATCGATCAGATAATCGACTCCACAGCAGGATGCGGCCTCCTCTCCTTCCTCGACACATACACATGATACAATCAGATCAGGATGAAGGAAGAAGACGAAGAGCACACCTCGTTCATCACCCTCTATGGAGTATTCTGCTACCAGACAATGCCCTTCGGCCTAAAAAACGCGGGAGCCACGTACCAGCGGATGATGCAAGCATGTTTGAGAGATCAGATTGGCAGGAACGTCCAGGTCTACGTAGACGACATCGTCATCAAAACCTATAGTGCCAACACGCTACTCGACGACCTCCGCGAGACATTCGCGGCCCTCAACAAGTACAGGATCAAGCTCAACCCCAAAAAATGTGTGTTCGGCGTCCCAGCCGGAAAACTACTGGGATACATGGTTTCTTCCCAAGGAATCGAGGTAAACCCTGAAAAGGTTCAAGAAATCGCCAAGATGCAAAGGCAAACCAACATCAGAGGAGTACAGCAGCTCACAGGAAAGCTCGCAGCATTGAGCCGCTTCATCAGCAGGTTAGGCGAAAGGACCTTACCGTTCTACAAACTGCTGAGAAAGGGAGAAAAATTCGAGTGGACAGAGGAAGCCAGCAATGCATTTGCAGACTTAAAGAAGACCCTCTCGACCCCACCAATCTTGGCGGTGCCTAAAGAAAGGGAAAAGTTGTATCTCTACATAGCAGCACGCAGCAGTGTCGTGAGCACAGTGCTTGTCGTGGAGCGCGCCAAAGAAGGCAAAATCCAGAGCATCCAAAGACCAATTTACTACCTCGGCACGCTACTCACGAAGCGACATCAACGGTACTCGCACTATCAGAAGCTCTTGCTCGCCATTATCATGACCTCCAGGAAAGTGTCGCACTACTTCGACGAATACTCCATCACAATCGTGATCAATGCACCACTCGCGGACATCCTCAACAATCCCGGAGCGACCGGTCGAGTCGCCGAGTGGAACATGGAGCTCAGCCCGCGAGACCTGCAGTTCAAACACCCGACAACAATCAAAGCCCAAGTACTCCCAGACTTCCTGGTCGAGTGGGCAGAATTCCAAACACCAGGTGATACGGTGAGGATAGTGCTCACTCCTCGTTGGTTACCCCAAGTGGAAGGTGAGATGTAGCATAGCAGCAAATTTCCCTCGATGAAGATACCAAGGTTATCGAACCAGTAGGACTCCAAGAGATACAAGTAGGTGACAACGGTGCAAGAGATTAGGCGGTTGTCGTGGACCTGCACACAGCAACAAATAACTTTTCTCCCAACGAGTACAGAGGAGTTGTCAATTCCTCCGGCCTTGCTGTTTACAAAGGATCAACGCAAGAGATAATAATAGTGGCAACTGAAAGTAAAGACTGAAAGTAAACTGAGGGTGTAAACAATAATGTGAAGATGGACCGGAGTCCCTTGATTTTCACTAGTGATGTCTCTCTCCCAAAAGACGATAAAAGTGCTAGCGAGGTAAACAAATCACAGCTGGGCAATTGACAGAATTATGAAGGCACCGCAATGCTAACTATGTTGCAAAGAAATGAACGGCTCAAAAGCAATGGGCAGTACGCAAAGGTAAGTAGACCGAAATCCAACTGCATCTACTACGAATCATCCACCTTGAGATATCTATCCAGAACATCTCGCTGGTATTAAGTTGCGAATCCCACCCAAAGTGTAAACTCAAAGCAACAGACAACTGCATTAAAAGAACTTTGCGTAAAGTAAACAATCCTTGCACCCGCGGATACAAGCACCGTTGTTTTATCCCTGGTGGCAACAACACATCCCCTAGTCTCATGTTTCTGTCACTCAAGCTAGACATCAAGGGGCTGAACCCACAATCAAGCATAACGCTCCCTCTTGGAGTTGCAACAAATCACTTGGCCAAAGTAAAATACGGCAACGGAGAACATGCAAGAATTTACTCAAGAACAAAATATAAAAGAGAAGAACCAAATATATTACTCATCACAATCTGAACATAATCTCATAATCCATCAGATCCCAACAAACTCAGCATAGCAACAGCAGAAAATTACAAAGGTGCCTCGATCATGTGAGGCAGCTCACGAGGTCTCGAAAGTGGAAGCACAAAGAGGGGAGAGGTACATCACATAGCTACTGGTCACGGACCCATGGTCCAAGGGGGACTACTCACGGTACATACGGGACGCGTCCATGGCTATGGATGGTCTCCCGGAGGGGGATCCTCCTCCCGGCAGGGTGCCGGGGCAGCTTCTCCAGGCAGCCCCGATCTTGAAACGGCGGCGGCGGCGGTACAGAGGCGAGTTCGCGGAAAAGAGATCACTATTAGGGGTTTCCACCCCGAGGGCTAAATATAGGCGGAGGGGGGTGTCGAGGGGACCCACCAGGCAGCCAAGAGGCCTCTTGGCGCGGCCTAGGGTGGGGCCGCGCCAGGGACCCTCCTGGTCTCCTGGTGGTGGCCCCCCTCTTCTGCCTTGGTGATTCCGGAAGCTTCCGGGTCGCTGATTTTTTATCTGATTTTTCCAGATTTTTTGGAGCACTTTTAATGGCCGGAAAACCTGAAATACAAAAACAACAGAAAAAAGCAACTGGCAGCTAGGTGCACTGCGTTAATAGATTAGTCCAAATAGGCTCAAAAGTGTATGAAAGTTCAAGCAAAACATGGCAAAGTCACACAAAACATGCATGGAGCAAGCAGAAATTATATATACGTTTGGGACGTATCACCAGGCCCCCCCCGACCTATCCAACTCATGGACGATGTACTTCGACGGATCTAAAATACAACAAGGAGTCGGAGCAGGCGTCGTCCTAATCTCCCCCAAAGGAACAAAGCTCAAATACATCCTCCAGATCAACTTCAGCAACGCCTCCAACAACGAAGCAGAATACGAGGCACTAATTCACGGCATGCGCATGGCAAAAACTTGCGGGGTCACTCACCTCTCGATCTATGGCGACTCCAACCTCATCGTCCAGCAGGCGATGAGAGATTGCAATGCAGTCGCAGACAACATGGCAGCTTACCAGAATCTCTATAACACACTGGAAGGAGGATTCAACGGCTGCGAACTCAATTACATCCCCAGAGCAAATAATACAGAAGCCGACGAACTCACGAACATCGGTTCGACTCGAGGACCAATACCACCAGGCGTCTTCCTCGAGAGCATCAATCAGAGGTCAATAAAAGCAAAGCCAGCAAAACCCAAGGTAGTCGCAGAGGAAGATGACACAAATGAGCCATCACAGGTGGAAGCAACGAGCGCGGCTGAAGACACAAACAGCCAAGCAATCAAAGTCGAAGTACCAGCAGCACTCGAAGACCCGGCCTTGGCAAGACCTTTCCTTCGATTCCTAGTCGAAGGCACTCTACCACAAGACGTCGCAGAAGCCCGACGCATCAGTCGACGATCTAAAGCATTCACATTAATCAACAGAAAGCTCTACAAACGCAACATCTCTCAGGTCCTCCGAAAGTGTATAGACGAAGAAGACGGCAAAGCCCTACTGCTCGAGATTCACAAAGGCACCTGTGGACATCACGCGAGCAGTCGCGCACTCGTGGCCAAGGCCTTTTGAGCAGGTTTCTACTGGCCGACCGCTATGAGAAATGCAGAGGACATCGTACGGCGTTGCATCGCCTGCCAAAAATTCGCCAGCAGGTCGCACGTCCCAGCATCAGAACTCAAAACCATACCATTATCATGGCCATTTTCCACATGGGGACTCGCCATGGTGGGCCCACTCAAGAAATCATCAAAAGGAGGACGAACACACCTACTAGTCGCAGTAGACAAGTTCACCAAATGGATCGAAGCAGTACCAATCACCAGCTCAATAGCCCTCACAGCAGTCAACTTCATCAAGTCAATCATCTTCAGATTCGAAGTACCACACAACATCATCACAGACAATGGCACAAACTTCACAGCTGCAGAGTTCCAAAACTTCTGTTAGGAGCTGGGCATCAAAATCAACTACGCATCAGTCGCACACCCGCAGTCCAATGGCCAAGTGGAGAAAGCAAACGGCCTAGTATGCAGAGGAATAAAGAAGCGACTCCTAGCACCACTAGAACAAGACGCAGGCAACTGGATAGAGGAGCTCCCCGCAGTTCTATAGAGCCTGCGCACCACCCCAAACATCTCAACCCAGTATACACCCTTCTTCTTGGTATACGGGGCAGAAGCAGTACTGCCGCATGAACTAAAATTTGGAGCACCCAGAATCTCAGGGTACGAAGAGGAAGAGGCAGAAGAAGCGCTGCAGAACGAAAAGGACATAGCAGACGAAGCACGGGACACAACCATCACAAGATCTGAAGGATATCAAGACAAATTACGCACATATCAAAGCAGTCGCCTGCGGACCAGAACGTTCAACAAAGGAGACCTCGTGCTACGGCTAATACAGGAAAAAGTGCACAAACTTGCCCCACAATGGGAAGGGCCGTTCATCATCTCGGAAGTCATAGGAGGAGGAGCATACAAATTGCAGAATCCGAAGACTAATGAGGAGGTGGGAAATCCATGGAACGCAGCGAACCTACGCCTATTCTACCCATAGTCCTCAAGGCATTATCAGAGACATCGGCAGCAGCACCGATTGGCAACCCATGTAAAATTCGAAGGAATAAAATAATGTTGCCCAAAGCATCTTACTCAAAAGCACTCGGGGGATCGAGTCTAAACTCCCCCCCCCCGAGAGACGCTATCTTCGCTAAACGCGACCTTTACTTAAAGCACTCAGGGGCTCGAGTCTAAACTCCCCCCCCCCCCGAGAGACGCTATCTTCGCTAAACGCGACCTTTACTTAAAGCACTCGGGGGCTCGAGTCTAAACTCCGCCCCGAGAGACGCTATCTTCGCTAAACGCGACCTTTACTTAAAGCACTCGGGGGCTTGAGCATAAAACTCCCCCGAGAGACGCTATTTTCGCTAAAACGCGACATTTACTTAAAAGCACTCGGGGGCTCGAGCCTAGAACTCCCCCCGAGAGACGCTATCTTCGCCCACACGACCTTCACTTAAAAGCACTCGGGGGCTTGAGCATAAAACTCCCCCGAGAGATGCTATCCTCGCTGAAAGACGCGACCTCATCTACAAACATCGGGAGGCCAGAACGCAAGACTCTCGCCAAATAACAAAAGCTCCGGCAAAGAAAGTTACATAAAAAAGTGCACGATTCTTAAGTCTTCACCTGATCTCAAGCGATCACCTAAAGACTCGGGGGCTACTCCTATCGGGAGCGTTGGCGCGCACCCGATCCAAAGTTGGAAAAATTCAAAATAGCAGTAAACCAGTAAGACAAAAATCCATAAAGCCTACGCTCGATTCTACAAATCAAACGCAGCCTCGGGGGCTACTCCCATCGGGAGCGCTAGCGCGCACTCGAGAAGACATTTTCATCACAAAGGAGCAGCAGACATTTTCATTACAAAGGAGTCATGGACATTTTCATTACAAAGGAGTCGAAGACATTTCCATTACAAAAGAGTTGAAGATATCTTCATTACAAAGGAGTCGCGGACATTTTCATTACAAAGGAGTCGAAGACAGTCATTTCATTACAAAGAAGTCGAAACAACAGTTTTCCGCTACAGAGGAACCCGTGGAACTACAAGATAGGCTACATTCAACTTCTACATGTGTGCTCATGCCGAGATAATTGGCACTTTCGTACCACAACCTGACGAGCATCACCACAGACAAAGTAGCAATTCAGCCCGTGAAGAAGAAGGTCGCCGTCCTCCAGTTCTACAAGGTCGCCGTCCTCCAGTTCTACAAGGTCGCCGTCCTCCAGTTCTACAAGGTGCCTCGCCTACTGACGCAACCGTTTGACGACCGGTTTGACGTCTAGTTCATCCTTCGAACTAGAAGAGCAAACACCATCGCCCAAGGGATCAGCCGAAGACGAAGACACGGGAGAAGCAGGCGAACCACCACTCGAGCCATCGTAATCATCGCTGCTTGTTTCTTCACAATATGGATCCAGACGGTTGCCACCAGCATCAAATGCACGGATAATAACAGTATCTTCGCCGTCAAAACGACATCAAAGGATATCTCCGCCGCGTAGGTTCAACTGACGAGAAAACTCCCTCCAGCCAGACCCAAGGAAAAGAAAGGATGAACTATCAGTCTCCAGCTCCACCCAAGAAGAAGAACGAGCACATCCGTGGAGACGGAACCAGAAGCCCCTCAAGTTGCGCTCAGAAGCAATGGAGGCAAACAAGAAGCGAAGAGGAATCCGGGCAGCATTCCGGCCAAAAACACGGAAAAGAAAATCATAACGCCAAAAACCCTCTTCCGTGAAGGAAGAAGAAGAAGGCACCGATGTGGTACCATGACGTCCACCTCGTGAAGAGTGCGACCACCACGACCACGACGGCCACGGCCTCGCCCAGCCACACCACCACCACACTTGGGCGCCATATGAATGCCAAGGATGGGAGAGACACGAAGAATGGATGCCAAGGACGGGCAACCACAGGAAGTACTTATAGCACAATCCAAGGGCAAACCAGGAAAAGCACACAGAAGCTCAGGCGGTGCCATCATTGCATCAAAGACCAAACGGGCCGGGCGCTACGAATTCCAAGGCAAAGATGCCTTCACACGGTCAGCATTATTTACAAGACGCGTCAAATCTCGCCGGTTTCCCATAACAAGCCTCAGAAACCCAACGGGCAACAGGCAGCACGACGTCCAAACTATCATTATGACGGTCCAGAAGACGCGACGGATCAAGAAATCAAACATCATCATAGGTCATCAAACAGCATAACAATGCATGTCAGCACGACATCTCAAGAAAGACGGATCAAGACAAAAGAAGTTGGAAAAAACCAAAAGATTCCAAAATCCAGCTATATGTCCAAATTTTCTGACTCTACAAAAATTCTTACTCCCATCGGGAGTACCTTTATTCGAGTTCGGGTGCTCCCTCACCGAGAAGGCAAAGATGTGCTCGAGTGATCACTCACACCAGCAGAAACAACACACTTTCAGAGTTTGGGTGCTCCCTCACCCCGAAAGCAGTAAAGCATTCGAGTGATTACTCGCAAAAAAGACTTAGCAATTCAGCAAACATGACTTACTCGCGCACTCGACGACATTCCGAGTGGGTGCATTCTTATCTTCCTCGCCTGAGTTCATTACAAGCTCCGCGAGTGACTGCTAAAACAGCTCACTTGATTGTTTATTCCAAGTGGGTGCATCGCTAACCAGGCTTCGTGCATCTACAGAAACAATTATTCCTGGGCTACGACACACTGTACCCAGATGCCACGCAAGCTTAGCGTGTAGGTAAGACCCCACTGCGCAGAACGGCCGGGCCGGGACTTGCCGCAGAGCGATTTCACTCCCGACCTTTTCCATGCGCTCGCATGATAGAAAGAGCCGAGCGGACGCGCTCAGGCTATATGCTTAGACTGGCAGCAATTGATCCTATAAGACCTGCAGTGGCATGACTTTGCTTGACACCGGTCGTTCCAAGTTCATGTCGAGGGACGTGAGCTTGATTGGGCTACTGTGGTATTTGTCACTAGCACAATTCACCAAGGCTCGATCCGTCGACTCCTTGGGCCCTTTCAGCTTAGCAATCCCTCGAAACAAATATTGTCATGGCTCAAAACTGCCAGCGACCCGTGGCAATGCCGCGCTTACGAACAATAAAGGCGTAGACGAATTCGAGTCCCTGCGCGACTCTTCGAGTCCCCCAGGCACTCGGGGGCTACTGATGAGGGGGTGACCCCACGGCTCCTGCATGTAAGGCTACTTGGTGTGTATGAAGATAGGAGGCCCACTGGGAAGCTACTACAAGCCCACGATTGGCCCAACCAGGCACCGACGTAGGAGTCCGCGACTAGCATGGAAGGCGCAACTTGGCGTACAAGGCAAGACTACAACTAGGAAACTATCTTTGTAACCTAGTACGAACTCCCCGAGACCTAGCCTAATATATAAAGGCTGGGAGGGGAGACGTCCAGGACAACACAATACGCATCTACTCATCCTAGCCTTGCGAGAACTCACCTCGGCCTCCATTGTAATCGCCCCCTCACGCAATAATATCGAGCAGGAAGTGCTTCTCCTGTTAGTCGACGAGTATCGTCCAACCTATGCCTTCTCTATGACTAACCCAGGGTCCCTGACCATGGGATTTGTCAGAGACCATCTTCAACCTCTACTTCCCTGATGTGACGCCCCCAAAATCAGACCGTGTACAGTAATCATACACACAGGGTACACGACTGAAATTAGGGTGCCACGGTGATAATATCACAGCACAACACTAAACACAAAAGGATAAACAAATATGTTACAATAGAGGGGGTCACGCGGACCAGAATACATAAGTCATACAAGCCATAATATCTGAGTACAGACATAGTTAGTCAAGTTTTGCCTTAAGAAGGCTAGCACAAATCACATCAGGGATACAGATCGAAAAGGCGAGGCCTCCTGCCTGGGATCCACCGAACTACTCCTGGTCAACGGGGAACTCGACGTCGTAGTAGGCGCCTCCGGGGTACTCCTGCTCCTGGGCTCCAACGTCGGCTGCAGCGGCCGATCAGGCAAAACAGTAAAGGAAATAAAGCAGGTGAGTATCTAGTATACCCGCGAGTCTTACGTCCGCTACTAAGCATTATGCATTGTATCAACGGAAAGAAGAGGCTGTATATAGTGGACTGGAAGACAGAAATTCAGAGCAAGGGTAAGAAGCTAGGCCTATCGAAGACTAGCATCTTCCGACGATGTCTTGCAGCATGAGGTAAGAATCATCCAACAGTTTATATAAAGCATAAAGTAACAATGCAGCAGAAGTTGCTGCAGCATTGTATCATAATAAGTTGTACTAATTAACAATGCCTCCGAGTTCACCTCCTCGACATCCCCGCGAGGAAGAGAAACCGGAACCATACAGTTTAATAATAGTTTCTAGTGGTAAGATCCAGCTTCAGCATAAAGCGTCCTGTTACCGTGGACAGGGCTATTCGAATAGATTAATCTTCCCTGCAGGGGTGCACTTGTGTTACGCTACACGCACGGATCTCCAGGGTGGCGGGAACCTTGTTAGGGAACGCTCCACCAAGTCTATCCGACACTTCATAGCCCATCTTTCAAACTCAACAGAGAGGCCATCCGCCGGTCTAAATCCTAAGTACGCCGGGCCTTGGACCCCAACCCGAACGTACTCCTGCACGGTGCGTGGATGGCCGGTGAAGTTGAAGCAAATCCAAATAAGACACCACCGCGCGAGCAAATAAGACAACACCACTTCCCGGCGCAGGCCGCGGTACTGCTGACGTCTGGAGAGTCCTCGGACGACACTAAGAAGCGGAGGAGCCCATAACTCGTAGTTCCCACGGGTAGGTAGTGCGTACATGGCATATAGCCAACTCAAGACATTCACTGAACCATTTAGCATTTTAATTAACCTGCGTGACAACCGTTATCGTTGCCTCGACTTAACCGACCCGCGGACAACGACAGCAGCCAGGACCACCAATACATCGGTGCCTGCCCCGTCGTCCCACCAAGTCACTGTGGTTACCAACAAGGTGAACCGTCTCCTTACCTTGTCTCGCGTGTGCTCCTGGAGGAGCTCGACTTCCGGGGTTTTGGTAACTCTCGCGGCCAACGATCAAGGGCCAAGCACACCGGTACACTGGTCGTACCCTCCCTGTCGTCCCGTCGCAATACCACTCGCGGGTACCGTTGGGTCGCCCGACTTCTTACCTTTAAGGACACCAGTTGGTTCGAGTCCCTACCATTAAATGAAACCAGGAGGAATCACCCTCGATGGTACACTTGAGCTGGCTCGACTGAGACATCAGCGGAATGAACTAAAGAGGTAAACCTCATATCATCCCGGTGATGCTACGCTACTGAGCCGACGAGAGTGAAATACGAGTCCATTCCACTCGTAAGTCAAACTCGAAGCGACTCGGCAGAGTCTCGCCGTTGTAGGTTCCCTAGGGTGTCTGCATTGATCCGTACCTGTTGCAGTTGTAATATATCGTTCCCGCGATCACTCCCAAAGTGATCACGACCCTCTATTCTAAACCTAGCTAACAATGCACAGGGTTTACTGCGGAATAATACATAAGTAATAATAGGCAGCATAGGATTAAAGGAAGGTACATCAAGGGGCGACAAAAACAGGCTATGCAATTGAATAGGATTGTAATCGTAGCAGCAGCAGTAACAATGCCTAGTGCAAGAAATGTACGGAAAGATAGGCGATATCTGGGGAAGAGAATGGCTCTGCTTGCCTGCAAGCTCGACGGTAGTAGTAGGGTCGTCGACGACGTAGTCGTACTCGGCAGCGGTGTAGTCGACGGCAGCAGCGGGGCCTACCGGAGATTAAGGGGGGAAGAAACAGTAAATACACAGCAAGCATATACAAACAGATGCATGACATGATAGATGAAATGTTAACGGTGTTCTAACGCAGTGCAATGCACATTGCTCGGAACGGAAATTCATCTGAGGATGAACTACCGGCTCCGGATGATTACCGGACAGGGTGTACGGAGGGGAAGGATCAAGCCGGAGGTGTCGTGGTTACCGGAACAACATAAGGGGGGTGTATCCGTGCTAGTTGATTTATTCCGAGAAACATTCGTGTTCGGAATAAATTCATCCGGGCACTCTAACAGTACCGGACAATTTATCGGACAGTCGGTCCGGAGGGGTAATGTTCGTTGTGTTAGAGGGGTGTGGTAGACATACGGATAGCGTATTTGTATTCGTTATAATTTTCTGATCAACTTTCATGTATAAAGTTTTTGAATCCGAGTTACGGTTTAAAAGTTATTGAATTTCAAAGTTTAAATCAATTTAAATGATTTCCTGGATTTCTTTTATTATTTATGAAACATTATCCAAAACATTATCCACAACATTATCCAGTACAGTGCTGACATGTGGGACCCACATGTCAGCCTCTGTTATTTATAAAACATTTAATTAAATAAGAAAATGCCTCTGGACCCACCTGTCAGTGACTCAAGTTTAATTATTAGATTAACCTAAAACATTAAGTTAATTATTTAGAGGGGACCCACCTGTCAGTGACTAAGGGGGGGTTAACTTTTCTGTTAAGTTAAGAAGAGATTAGCCGGGGGGTTAGCGAGTGGGGCCCGTTGTCAGTGGCCCAGGGGTTTGATTAACCCCCAATTAAGCTGGCTGACACGGGGGGCCCGCCTGTCATCCTCACCGGAGGGCTCACCGGAGCCCGTCGCCGGCGAGGTCGACGGCGCCCGCGCTACAGGCTACGGGAGAGGGCGTGGGGGGGGCGCAGTCGAAAGCTGGGAGGAAACCGCGTCCAATGGTGGTGAGGTTTGTCCCCGGGGGCTCCGGAATCGGTGTCGGTGTCGAGGTTTGGCGGCGGCCGAAAGCTGCGAAGTCGACGACGACGTTTCTGTGCGAGAACTCAAGCGTGCGCTAGCGCGTGAGCTAAAGGGGGGCGTCCTAAGCCGAACGGCACGCTTGGCGCGCCATAAGCGTGAGCTAGACCACGGTGGCGACGACAGCCGGCGGCGAGGAGCTACGGCTCCAATGGCGCGGGAGGCTACGACGAACGGGAGGCCACGTGAAGGCTAGGAGGAGGTAGAGGAGCTCACGACGGAGGCGTAGGGGAGGGCAGCAAGCTTGGGGGAGGCGCGACGAGGCCGGAATCGACGACGAGGTCGCGGCGGCCGGAGCGGGGAACGAAGACGAGGGCGAGGCGAGGGAGGGCTCCCGGCTCGATTCCCTGCTGGACTTGATGAAGACGACGACGGTGCAGAGGTTGGACACGGTGGCGTAGGCGGTAGTGGCCGTTGGCCGCGTGCGGCCACGGCAACGGCCACGGCGGCGCTCAGGAAATTTTTCCCCGACGATGGCGAGAGGAGGAGGAGGGGAAATGGGGTGGGGGGTTGTCCAGGGGGCGCAGGGGGGGCTTAACGTCAACTGGTGCTACAGGGGGGAGCAGGTGAGGGAGGGGGGCTCCAGCGGCGCCCATGGCCACGGCTGCGCCACGGCGTCGAGCAGGTGGCCGACGTGATGGGGGCAGGTGGGAGGTGGAATACGGGCCAGGGTGGGCTGGCTGAGGTGGGCCTCGCCCCAGGCGAGCTTTAAGGATTTTCCAATTTGTTTTGTGTTGCTGCTTATTCTATTTCTTTCTGTAATTGATTTATTAACCCTAGCATTTTTGTAAAAGGTTATTAATGTTTTTAAATTAGGGCTACATATTACTAAGGTGCCACAAAAGTTTTTGCAGCAAAATAAACTCATTAGATATTTCTTTTAATTATTAAATGCCCAAAGTAAGGGTTTTAACCTACTGTTTGAATTGTTTGGAATTTTCTGTAACTTCAAAAATTACCAAAGTTGGTCCAACATGATTATAATGATTTTAGGCAATTTACAAAAATAGTTTCATGATTTTTGGAACAACTTTAATTGAGAACTTTTGTTTTAATTTCCATTCAAAGTAGTTTCAACTAGGGTTTGGTTTCTTGATGAGCAAGATGCATTGAGCTTTGGGTTTTGATTACCAACCAGCATGGTTTGAAAAAAGCAGAAGCCAAGTTTGATTAAGGACAGGGGATAACAGTGATTAACAAACAGTGATGGTCAACAGTGATGATGATTACTGTTACAGAAAACTGAGGGTGTTACACCTGAGTTCGATAAACCTTAGGTCATACACTTGAGGGAAATTGTTGATGTCCTACAAACCTCTACGCTTGGAGGCCCAACATAGTCTACAAGAATAGAAGCGTGCGTAGACATCAATCAGGTTCAAAAAAATTTATTAGGGAATCAAATCACACTTGAAGGAATCAAATCTCGCGACAGTATTCACATGTCAGCCTCACGAGTAAATCATCAACAAAAGATATTCAAAAGCTACCGTATATATAGAACCAAGCGTCAGCACTCAGCACACCAGCTATTCACATGTTCATTTTTTATCTTGTGACCCAATAGGTTCGGATTATGTGGATATGACTCGAAACATATTCCGGGCATAGGACTACAACCTTGCATCAATAGTCAATAATCAACGGCGGAGGCATGGACACCATGTTGACTCCCACACATACACGAAGAAACTTCGAGTGAACCTTTATGTTTAGTCATGTACCATTCCCTTTGCTTCGCGATATATAACAAAGTTAGAGAAGAGAAGTTTGGTACCCATGTGTAATACCTTCTTGATCACAAGCCATCAGTTAATCCTTTTTGCTTGTTTATCCCTTTTTTCTCGTTAACGTATTTCGGTATCCCCGTGACTAAATCACAATGCGTCCGACCAGACTATAATGGATACCGTCATACAGAGTGGGCCCAAAGTAAATATCTCTTCATCATGAAGGAGCACATCTTAGTCCTGAACTATCACAGTTACTAGACACACTATCTGATGTACCTTGAACTTATCCTATTACAACCTAGTGACGGGAAGATTCGTCTAAGAACAAAAGTACATCTTCCTTCATGAAGCAACTCGATACTCTCATGGTCTAAGGGGTATATGATAATATTTCATGATATGATACGTAGTTACGATGTGATGTCTAAGTATATCATTCAATATTGGGGTCGGTTCAACACCATTCTTCTGGTAACAGTATATTCTCATAGCTACCGACATCCTTGTTACAAGAACAATGTTCATGATTAACAAAATGTAATCATCATTTAGCACATGAGCTGGTCTTAGAGGCTAAAATAGAAACTCTTGGTGTTTACATTTCCACACATACAAATGGTTTTTTTCTGAATCTCATAGTCAGGGCAATTGGAATTATAACATTGAAATATAAACATTAATTATGAACTTGAATATAAATAATAACACACTTTATTATTGCCTCTAGGACATATATCCAATAAAAAATTGTGTGGATCTCGTTAACAACTAAATCACGATAGTATGCACATGTCAGCCTCGCAAGCAACTTATGAACAAATGATATATGAAAGCTACCGTATATATGGAACCTAGCGTCAGCACACCAGTAATATACATGTTCATTTAAGATCACACCACACTAAGGAGGTGGATACTAAGCTAGCATCTAAAACCATCCTTTTTCAGACCTGTACCGGGAAAAGGCAAAAAAAGATCTATCTACATAGCATTCCTATAGTTACACAAGAAATGAAACCAACATCATTTTATGGAATCATCACTTCATTATGGAACCACATATATATGTTTCTACCTGTAGCCGGATCCTTCAAGCAGTGGCATGCTGGCTCTTCTTCAGCTTCTCAATACAGAACTTCTTGTTGTCAGCACCCTTCACATTGAATTCCATCAGAAGCTCTTCAACCAAAACCTCCATGTTAGCCTTGAAGGACGCAGGTCCACTAGCGCGCTTCTTTCCCTTTACTGCATTGCTGATGTTGGATCCTTGAGCATTTACATTTTCCAGATCCTTGCCCTCATTGAACTCATCAGGAACTACAGACCCAACTATCAAGAACATGACCATTCTTCTAGATTTTGCTAATACTACTTTGCTAGACATAATATCAAATATATTTGGGCTATTTCTATGAAAGTGCATTTTTTCTCTTAAGCTCAAAACATAAATTTAATATGTGATTTACATTTTTTCCCTATAGAAAGGTGAACTTTATTTTCATAGAAGGCTCGAGTAAATTTATTTCTTAAATTGGTATAGAATAATTTTCTGTTAGAGCCAAGGAGCTCATGCTCCATTTTGCGAATCGAAATAATTGTGGGGACCTGGCCTAGCTGACCAAATCACCCATGTGTATCCTATTGTGATCCCACGATCAGTGTATAACTAAGCGTAGTTAGAATAAATAACATAAGAACATTCATAAATACCGATTTTATACCTACATCGTGACCTGATGATCTGGGTAGAGGAACCCAAAATAAATCTTGAAGTGAAAACCTGAAATAACTCGAGAAGACCGATCGGTACGCCACAATTGACTAACTGCGATTGCGCCCTAGTTGATCATCGTCATAATATCCTTCTTTCGGAGTATGATCACTATGTGTGTAATGAAAGTATATAGAATCAACATGATCAAAGTAGGTTGCTTGCCTAGCTTGACAAAGTCTTGAAATCTCTTGGATCTGTCTTCAAATTTCCTCCAATAGCACGACATCTAACGTCGCACGAGTAGCAAGAATAAATAACACGCCACACAAAATAAATAGAACATAAACATTTTTAAAAATTGTTGGACACAATTTTGTTGAAAATCTAATGATTTTATAAGAATATAGATATTTGAGTCCGAGTATTTGGAGTTAGGATGAATTAATGAGGATTTTTTGAAAATTTGGACATAATATAGAGGTGGTGAATTTGGATCATGTTAGTTCAGAAAAGTGCTTTAGGAAACTATCGTGGTTATACTACTGTAGAGAGTATAAATTTATATGAGTTTAGGATTTTGAGCCATGTCATTTGGATCTGTGGATAATTTTCTGTGATTCTTAGAAGTTCAATAATAATGAAAAAGGAAGAACATCACTATTTATATGGGCTGAGACAGGCTGGCCTAGAAAGCTAATCTTGCGGCTAGAGCAGGATAATTAATGTGGATCAGAGACAGTGATACTTTTTTCTATTCTGATAGTTTTTAAGTCAGCGAATCATAAAGGCCCCGATACTCCATGATGCAACTCCAGTGTCATTTGCTGCTGCTTCCAAAACTGGGAAAGACAGATAAGTGTCGGTGTTCCATTGCAAACAATGATGTCCGGTAGCAATGCGTAGGGAAATCAACTCGATGCACGAATCAATCCAACCAACTATACTCCTCTATCCCTCTCATCTAGCTAGCCCCCAACCCTCCTACTTTGGACTTTGGAGTGGCATATCAACCTGATATGTATGTGCCACATAGTACAATAGTTGTTGTTGAAAGATAAATATATTTCCTAGTTTCTCTCCATCAGTTCGTACTTTTAGAGTAACTGGCTGGTGCATCAATTTAACATGGTATCCGAGCCAAGAGGTATTGAGTTCAAGACCCTGCCAACGCAGTATTAAATAAACGATTCCTCGGCCTGCTCCAAACCCACGCTAAGGACTAAAATAGCCTAGACGTGTGGGACTGCTGCATGTGTTGATTCATACGTCCATGTGTTTCAGGGAGCCAAATCACTCCCTTTTCCAAATTAAGAAGCTCGCGCTTCCAATTCCATATAAAACGAAACCAAAGTGTCCAGTGATGCAAGGCCCAACGGCCACGCCATGATGCATTGTCCACCAACCCAACCACTGCAACCTTATGTTAGCTAAGTCAAAGGTTCCACCCTGAACATCTACAGGTTCTTGGAGGTAAAAAAGAACACTTCTGATTTCACACATGTTCTTAAGAGATTAAACAAATACTCCCTCCGTCCCAAAAAGAATGTCATGGTTTTAGTTCAAATTTGAACTAAAACCATGACATTCTTTTTGGGACGGAGGGAGTACTTTTGTGTTTTCCAGCATGTTAATAACATAACAGGTTCTAATTTACTGTTTTATTTCAACTTAACACTTCTCTGTTTAGCACAAACAAACAGTTGCAGATCAAGTATACAGAGTGAATATGGCAAACAATAGATAACAGTGGCCCATTCCAGTACACTGACATAACAGTCCATAAAATTATCACTATTGGTGAATTCGAGCTTCCTTCAGTTATGAGCCTAAGTGGATCAACCTAATCTGACGCCTGCATGCCATAATGTGAGCATTGTGGCATATAATGGAGATTCCTCAGCCATCTCTAGAATTTACAGCCTGCACGAATAGGATGAACTTTATGATTAAGAACAAATGGCATGCAGGTTCATGTAACTAGAGACAAATGAGGTGCACATTCAGAGACCACAACAGTTTTCGCGTGTCCAAAATTTAAATTTATTGCAGAGGCTAGGGTTTTATCCCTTATTCAAAAAACCTTTAAATTTATTCAGAACCCAAGTATTTCACAAGATTATTCATAAAGATATGCAATTGATTGAATAGTTCTTCGGCTTTTCGTTGTCAATTTAACGTTGGAGGTCATGTACTTCCATACTACAGTCACTAATTCTTACATAGTCAAGCAAAGCACCGAAACTACAAAAACTACCATTCCAGGGATCTCCAAGAAATCTCTCCATGTTCCAGATTGCAGCAATAAATCCTATTATAAACCACCGTTTCATAAGTTCATATCATAGACAACTCAAATTTCATAATATTAGGAAAAATTAAAGCAAGATCAATACTTTTTAAAATCTAAATATGTTTGCATCCTACTGAATATATGCATCCAAGATAGTAAAAAAATGCATCCAGGGCAAACACCACAGTAGGTGATATATCAAGCAAGTCATTTATAAGCTAATAGATAATAATATGAAATACAAAAAAAGTATCAAAAGAGCTACCTGCTACACATAGCTAGTATGTTTTCCCTTTATTTTCATAATACATGACAATTCATTGAAGTTGTCCAAAAAAAAAAATCTCACCCAACTTACAAAGATAAGAGTGATTAAATTCTAATAACATACAAGCCTACTAGGCTATAAGGACAAATGAAGTGAACATGAGAGATCCTATGAGGATTGCAGATTCTGTGAAATAGTAATGTAGACACAAGAAAAGAGAGAGAAATAAAGCTACCAAAACTATGTGAAAAATTTATTAACGAAATCTGTTATGATTGCTCTTTGCCTTTGGCTTCACGAAGACTCCCCATAGATAACTTAATCCGTCTATCCCCGTTACAAAGGTATGAAATTAGCACACCACTAATAAAACCATTCACCGCATTTGATTTTTGTACCCAAGCATATAAGAAATACAAATTAGATGAGTTCATAACATAAAAGGAGTATATTATGGGTGGTTCTAATTTTTGTAGAAATCTAACATACAGAGTAAGAACACTAACTCTGAGAATCGGGTGGAAGCACTTCTGAGGAATATATCAACAACATCATGTCATCAATATATGCCTTCATGACAAAATTGTTCTGGATCTTCAAGAGATGAGGATTCTTCTTGTAAAAACTTTAAATATACAAAGGAATGGAGGAACAATGATTGTAAGAATGCATGCTATAAACAAGGTCAAGTATGCACTAGCACATAAGCCAATTTTTGTACTGAGACAACAATCATAAACTTACCAGTTGAATTCAGCAGAGAAAAATAACAAGGCAATGTCGTCATAAACTGGAGAGATTTTCTCAAAAGTCTTTGGCCAGTAATTCTTTTGAGGCAGTATCTTCAATTGTATATTATTAGGCATCTTCTTGGCGATATTATACACTTTGGATGATACTACAGATGGGAGGTATGCTTCAAATTCATCAAGATTAAAGCTTTCTCCATCAGAGAGAAGAAAGCATCCCCTAATAATAAGCTTAGGCATGTTAGGGCATAACAAATGTTGCACTGATTACATCAGATATACCAAAAATAATAATTTAAATTGTGATTCTAGAGAACATACAACTGGAATCCATATTGCTCATAAGAGACCGGTAATATTTATTCTTACGAAGGTGAATTATGAAACACAATATTACGGGTAGCATATTAATATGTATTCTCACTTTAATAATCAACTTGGCATAGTCACATAATATTAGAGTAAGGAGTTCAAATGAACATAATTCATGGAATCATGTGGTCATGCCTAGAACCACCCATTCATAGAACCAGTGTCTATCAGCACTAACTCTAAGAATCGGGTGGAAGCACTTCTGAGAAATAAGGGTGTTATGTGACTTAGTCTCTTCTACAACAATAAAGAAGGGATAGCGAGTGGACATATTGCACATGGTTTCTCAAGTACACAAGCATCGTGAACCTAAAATGGCAATTCCACATAAAAGGAATGAATCCAAATGGCTATCACATTCTGTCAGGTTAAGAATTATTTTTCTCATGAAACAGAACCTTGTAGCTTTTACTAATCTTACTTTGCTAGAAGGAATAATCAAAATCTATTTGGGCTATTGCTCGGTAAGTCCATTTGTTTTTTTAGCAGAACATAAAATAAAAATGTGATTTACATTTTTTTCATAAGGTGAATGTTTTTTTCATACAAGGTTTGAGTGGATTTAATTCTGAAATTTATTTAGAACATTTTTCTGTTGGAATCACGGAGCTCTTCTGCCCCTAACAAATTTTCCAAATATCAATAGTTGTTAAGCAATAAATAATCAATCAAAATGGGAGCCGCAAGGTCTGTTTTTTCCCATAATAAACCATCTACATCTATAGGAAAAATGGAAGCAACAACACTATGGGAATCATATTAGAAGCATATTTATCTTTTAATATCATTGTATTTATATGTTTCTCATATTTTTTTATTAAGAAAGCATGAATGAATTGATCATTGCAAGTTGAAATTATCCATACTTGTTGAGATAAAAATGTACAAACTAAGAGTCCATATTACTCACTTCTAGCAGATTGCTTCTGGTGGGGGCGTCTTACATACTCTGCACTTGGGCTGATGGACATTGGTATGTCTATATTATTATGCAGACTCCTTGTTCTAGAACCGCATCCAATGTCAGCATATGTTGGCGCTTTAAAAATAGAACATAACATGTTAGCACTTCAAAATGAACTGTAATAACCATTGGAATAGCCCTCTTAAATCCTAAAGTTCTATCTGTAGGAAGCCAATAATAATATTTCTTTTGTAGGAAGTCAAATAACAATAATCATTCTACTTTCACACATAATAATTATTTATCAAGAATTATAGTATTAAATAACAAGAAATCCTGAATTATACCTAAGGCATTGAGTGTCATTTTCCCTGTAGGCTGGTCGCCTACCCATGAGTTGCATTTTCCTTTATCTGCTACACTCGCTACATTTCCTTATTTAACATGATCTTGAAGATGAAGGTCATTTTTTTTACTTTTCCTTTTCTACTGTATGTAATCATAGGATTCGTTGCACCTGTTTTTCAAACATGATGTCTTTATGGTCTATAACATTTTGATAGAAACAACAACTATATGTTCTAAACAAGAAAAGATATGACACTACTAGATGCGTGAAAATACCTGATTGTACTTTTTTTCTCTTCTTCATATCCTCAACTTCTATCTGGTTTTGATTTGCATCAATGTATTGGTGTAAGGCAAACGCTTGATGATAACTCATACTGCCTGACTACTTCATACTAAGAGGAAATACATGACATACCTGACTACTAGGTGATATGCACTTCATACTTGGAGGAGATGCAGTATGAACTTGTCTACTGGATGTTGTGCACTTCATATTTGGAGGATATGTAGGAAGGGCCTGACTACTGGGCGATATTCCCTTCATACTTGGCGGACATGGTAGATGAACATGTCTACTAGGCGATATGCACTTCATATTTTTTGGAGTGCGTTTACTTCGCACAACAAGTGCTGGCCAATTATGAGCTGCTGGCAGACTCAATAGTGATGACTCTTCAAAGGATACACCATGATTAGGTAGGATATGGACTTAGTAATAGGATGAAATAATTACTGTTTGTAAAACGTTCTTTTTTTTACCTTTAATAGGATTTGTGGCATCATTAGCATTTTTTCTGCATTCATAGCAACACCATTCACCAATAATTTCAAATTTTTCCACCTCCAAGCAATAAATAAAAAAGAAAAAAATGGAAGGAACACTTTTAGAGAGGTAGATAAATGTTCCACATTTGGAAAGATCCAAGCATTCATGCATACAAACTAAAAAATAGAGTTAAAAGGCGGCACACTTTCTGAGTGCTTAACATCTAAGAAAAGGTGAAAGTTAAACATGGTTAAGAAAGAATAATACCGGTGTCGGGAGGCATTGCACTGGGTGCAGTTTACCATGGTGTCTTGGTTCTGTCGACTTCCACACAGCTCACACACTTTCGAGGGTTCCTGGTCCTGTAAGGTAAGAAAAACTATCATCATGTAGGAAGTCGGAGGCATAACCACAAAGAATCTTGCAAGAACCAGAACATTAAGCAACCTCCTTGCCTGAATCGGGTTGAAATAAATAAGGTGAAGGCAACTAAGGAACCACGCCCGAAATCATGCCATAACCAACAAACATTCCGGTAGGTGAAATTCGTTCCTCGTGCGCGATGCAGCAAATATCAAGAAGATGTGAACGGGAGAGGGGCAAGTGTTAGCCCTGAGCAAGGCCCGGTCAAGGTATGTTTCAGATGTATATAGAGGACATTCGGCAGGTCAGGTGCGACCGACCCAGGCAGTGTCCATTCATTGAAGAGAAAAGAAAAACGAATGGAGAACAACTCGCCTCCTCCTCTTGTCTCAATTAATGCATCCTCGTTTCTTGTGTCCTTCGTCGAGGTTTCCATCAATTTGGCTGGAATTAATGGAGGACAAAATAATGGTGTTGATTTCCAATAGACCCTCCTCAATTTGCAACGGTCAGTGAACTCCCCTCTATATATAGCTAGGTTTATTTGTTTCGTCCAATCTGATTCGGATCCATCTAATCCAGTAATTCTACATAGTCCTTTCGTGGTCCGCATTCGGCCATTCCCTAGAGGCTTGACAAGGAAAAGGGGACACTAGAGGTGTCCAACATGAACACATATTTGGCAGCCATCACATCCTCCAAGATCAAGGCAACTAGGGGATTGCTGAGGTGCATTTGGATTCATTTCATTCTCATGGGGAACATATCACAATAGACAATAAGCAACCAATCAACCCAGTCTTGATACTCTCGGTGCTTTTATTTCAAAAAAAATTGACCCTAAGGAGATCAAATTGGAGGGCAGGTGAGAACGAAGGAGAGTAGGTGTGTGAGATCGGAGGAAGGAGAAGCTTTGGTGAGGGACAGAGATAAAGAGGCGGGAGTGTCTCAGACTTTTCTTTCTTGATGATTCGTGTACAACACTCTCTGTTACACATATACTAACCCCTGATAGCCTTCGACCCACTTACCACATACACACTAGTGAAGACTAAGTCGCATCAGCCGTCCATAGGCCTAGGTCTTATTATTTTTATCCCAACATCGCGTCTGGATGACTTCAGGCCTCGCTATCCGTCTCCACTTCTGTACTGACAGAAGGGGAGGGTGTGACATTCGCCCCTCCTTGAGATGGCACATCACCATTGATGCCAGGTGTTGGAAAATTATTCCTAAGCACGTGATGGTCCCCCTAGGTTGCGCTCGATGTCAACAGAGTAGACCAGTGAACCAAGACTTGTGGAATTGCATCGTTGCCTTTCTTCACCAGGCAACGTTCAAAGATCATGTGTGGGTGTAAGATGCTAATGGTGAGGTCGGGAGGAACAAACAACTTCGTGAAGATTGGAGTATGTCTGCAGTGAAGGGATTCAATTGGGAGACATGGAATTCTGGATGGATCTTGCTTTCCACTGGCATCTCGATCTTGTATGCCAGTGTTCTGACGCGAGCGTTGATCTTGTAAGGGACAAAAAACTTGTACGCCAACTTCGGGCAATGTCGATTGATGACTGAAGATGTGGACGTAAGAGAGACTAGATCTTCACGCAGATCTTCAATATATGACCAACACGACAGAGCATGTCCGTCGCGGTATTGTCCACCCATGATGGTACTTGAATCTGAATCAAAGACCTACCCATTTTTTCCGTGGCCTTGAGTTGCAGGTCAAAGCCCACATACTGCTCACCGAAAGTTCAAATGCTCTTATGGACTGATAGAATGGTGAAATCCCCACACTACGAATATAACACCAGTGATCAATGGCCATCACGAAGGAAAATGATATATAGCTTGCAGTTTTGGATGCCCAATGAGTGGTCGAGAAAAATGATCGGGTGACCCTGCTGCATCAACACTGCACCAATGCATGTGTCACAAGCGTCTGTTTCCATAGTGAATGGTAATGAAAACTCAAGAAGGGTAGATACCATTGTAGAGATCGTCACCTATTTGAGCAGCTGAAATGTTGTTGCTTCCTCTAACCAATGGAATCCTTTCTTGCTCAGCAGTACTATCAAGGCTTTTGTGATGATGCTTTAGTTGCGCACAAAATTGTGATAGTAGATGGTCAGGCCAAGGAAATCCCTAAGCTCAGTTGGGGAAGTGGCTTGTGGTCACCGACTAATTGCAACAATTTTCCCAGTTTTTATGGTTGCACCTTCAACACAGATAACACGGCCGACATAATTGCTCGACGGCCTAGCGAAAGAGCACTTTGATCGCTTGGCAAAGAGCTGGTGTTGGCGTGAGGTGTTGAAAACCCGACGAAAATAACACAAGTGGTCGTTGAAGGATGCACTATACACTAGGATGTCATCCAGAAAGATGATGACAAACTTGTGCATCACTAGATTCGTGAGCCCAAACAACGTTGCCCAAAACTAAAAGTGGTCCTGGTGCGTCTTAAATGTCGTCTTGGCCTTGTCGTTCGCTCACGTTCTTATCTGGTGATAATTGACGTGGAGATCGAGCTTGGAGAAATAGCATGCCCCAAACAATCGATCATGGATTTGTTGAAAATCGGCATAGAAATTTGTTCTTTACAATGATGTTGTTCAAACATTTGTAGTTGATGCAGAACCACCAGGTGTCATCCTTCTTTTTGAAGAGCAGCACTGCAGCGGCGAATAGGCTCAGGCTCATAGTGATGAATACGATGGTGATCATCTACGTGACATGTCAGCTCCATCTCATCCTTTTGGTATGGAGATTAGCGGTAGGGGCACACATTTAGTGGGGACACGCCCGTCTCTAGAGGAATCTCATGATCGAACCCGTGGTGTGGTGGTATCATCGTGGGCTCCAGATGTAAGCCATTAAGAGCAAATGTCTCCACTTATTCGATGTGTTAATATTTTAAAAAATAGAAGAGTTCTTTGTAGGCTTCTTGAAGGTATATGACACATTTGGTTTGGGTCTTTATAAGGAATTGTTTTGATGCATTGGAGTTGTTTGGTCTTGATATTGATGATGTGAGGATACATGGTTACGATAATGCGTCTAATATGTAAATTAAAGGGAAACACCATGGTGGTACAAAAATGATTATTTTATATAAATCTAAGAGCTTTATATATGACATGAACTTGTCATAGCCTTAATCTCACCAATTGACATGGAAAATTCGTCTGGTAAAGCTATTGCAGTTTTTGAAATTGTGCAGCGAATATGTACTTTATTTTCAATTTCAACAAAAAGATGGAAGTTCTCCTTGGCCATGTTCCAAAATTCACTCTAAAATATTTCTCTAATACTCGGTGGGAGAGTATAACTACAAGTGTCCAGGCTATTAGATATCAAGATCCTCAATGAAGGCAATCTTTGTTGAATTGTCTAAATCTAGATCCCAAGATATGAGTTGGTCTTATTTTTTAGTTTTTTAAGATGGTAATTTGGCATGACATCTTATTTTCTGTAAATTTGGTGAGCCAAAAGTTGCAATTCTCACCATGTGCATCGACTCAACCTTGCAACTAATCCAGGGTAGGATGAAATATTGTAATAAGTATAGAAGTGAAGGATTTGCATTTAGTTTGAACATCGTCAAAGGACTTGCAACCAATATGGATATACATCCATTATTCCCAATAAAAAAAACATGTAATAGGAAGAAGCAATTTGATGAAACTAATGATGTTGATAATAATTAAGAGATTCTCCAGCAGTGGTGAAATATTTTGAAGTGAATTTCTTTTTTTGTTATGGCAGACCAGGAAAATATTTTGTTCAAAAATAGATTTTATGAACTTACAAATTCCAATAACATTTTTGGCTTCTTTCTTAGCTCATGGAACTAAGGTCATTGAATGAAGTTGAGATACGAAAGTGTTGCGCCAAGTTTTCTAAAAACTAGAGGATACCCTGCGCGTTGCTGCGGGATTCAACTGCAATATATTTTGAATGTATGGAGCATGAATAGTTGAATTAATAATATATAAATTTAAATTAAAAATAATATTATATATTGTATTTTATTATTGTGTAATCGAAAATATTAATTTAATATAAGTGACATGATACAATGAAAAAAATCCCAAGCATGTTGGTTGACCCTTGACATGGTGCCATGTGGTGGTGAGATGGATTTGTGCATGAGATTAATTATTAATTAAAACTTTTATCTCATGCATAGGTGTTATGTGTGCATGTTAAGATAATAAAGGTAGTGGCTTAGGTGGCATGTTGAGGTGGACACTTTGCACGTTGAGAGAATTGGGACCAACGTCTTAAGAATGTAAGATTACTCTCATAATAGTTTATCTCATGTTGACTTGGATGATTTTTATTCTGAATTGATAATGTTGCAAATGACCCTACTAGATGAACCCATGTGTGCAATTAAGATGTTTGAATTTGTTACAAATATAATAGATTTACAAATGTCTATTGATTATTGAATTTTATTTACTATATATATGATTGTAGCTTCTACAAAATGGAGTTTTAAAATTTTATAAATTGCTACAATAATTAATTGATGTCAACAATGTCACAAGAGATATTGAAGGTTTATCCACTATATGCATTGAGAAGGATCTATTGGACCAGAGTAGTGTTGATGATATTATTAGTGACTTTGCATAAAAAAGAAGTGTTTATGTAATTGTTGGAATATAAGAAATTGCTTCTAAACTTTTTTATTTATAGAATCCCCCCCCCCAAGCGCACACCTTGTGTGAGCTTGTACCGGGACCCTAA
The DNA here is from genome assembly GCA_950022295.1 of Bromus sterilis. Lineage (NCBI taxonomy): Eukaryota > Viridiplantae > Streptophyta > Magnoliopsida > Poales > Poaceae > Bromus > Bromus sterilis. Next base: position 411,186,341 of record OX465596.1, on the reverse strand, counting down.
CATGTTATAATAGGCATTGAGAGGGTAATGGCGTGGGGTTCCTCCTCGGCAGCGCTGCTCAAATACCATTTTCCATAAAGGAAAGGGAGAAGAGGAATGATGTTCTGGTGATGGCTTGCCGGAATAGGGAAGGTGAAAGGGGTTGAGACTTGGGAGTATTTGGGTGGGCTAGTGGCGTTAGTAAAAAAATACCCAAAGTACTCTACTGAAAATAGAGCAATGATATGCGGATGCAATTTATTTCCCGATATGAGTACGACAAAAACAACGCAAGAATCCCCGCCGTTGATTATCATAGGAGAAGGATCAAGTGAATTGGTGTTAGCCATGACAAATCATACTACCACAATAGCTACAGATGTCATACACAAACAATTTCCTATGACGACGAGCTCAGGCATGGATTCATTACCTGAGAGTAGTACACGATCATCTGCTTCCGTTCTTCCTCCTCGCGCTTCTGGTCGCCGGCGTTGCCCATCTCACCAGAGAGTGGACAGGGGGGTTAGGGGTTATGGAGCTTCCGCCGCCGCCGCCACCGCCTTCCTAGGGTTAGGGATTTGGGAGAGATCTATTTGGAAATTTGGGGGGGGGGGGGGGTTAGGGAGTATGCTTTATATACCGATTGGACGAGTCTTTTTGCATAATTAAATAAAATTTGAGGGTTTTTCTGCAAAAAAAACAAGCGGGTCAACCGACGCGTGCCCCTCTACCACATATTGGAACAAGTGCCACACTAGGGCACCACACATGCACCGCATATGATTGCAGGTGAGAGTAAACAAGGTATTTTCATGTCATGCACCCTCTTCTCTTTACCATGGTCAAACAAGGATTTTTTTAAATGAATCAAAATCTCTAGTTGTACAAGAAGATTAATGAAATCAGTTAACAAAGGTAATTGTTATATTGGGCCAAAGGATGGTTAGTTCGTGAGGTGCCACACCGTATTAGGTTGAATATAGAAGAAAATTGAAAGGTAATTGTAGTGTTACCCAACATATGCTTAAAAATTAATCTTTATCTGGGAAATAAATGTAGTATTTTTAGGAAATAAACTAGACACAAGCGGGCAAGGAACCACAATCGAAATTCCCTGACCAACACCCAAGAAGGTGAAATCTGTTAACCACACCAATCCCCCGGTAAGGAAGCAAGAATACACAAACCACAATCCAAAAATGGGAGGGGTGCGAGGCTTAACCAGGATCGCATGGTGATCGTAGAAGGGGGTAGGGTAAGGAATGGGCTAGAAAGGAGATGCACACGGAAATATTATAACTTGGACAACTTATTTCATCGGGTCCCTCAATACTCGTAGGATTGTGGGCAAGAGGTATGTCACTACATGCATGACTCTTTCTTGGCAAGAGTTGGACCCAGTCGTACAGTTTGTGGGAATCATTGAGACACCTAATGAAGAGCTCAATGATCCCCCATATGATGGCTTATTGGTGCACACCTTGCACAAGAGCAATGTTAAGAAGCCACTACTGATATGAATTGTATCCCATGTCAACTTATTCATGTATTATTATTTATTAATGAACTGGATATATAAAGGTAAATTATTTGGGACACCTAGGTGCTTGGGCAAACAAAAACTCTCAAGACGTGTGATGCGTGGGCACATTCAGTTCCAGCATAGTGGTGCCATGCGAGTTATGTCTTTAACGAAGCGATCATACCATGCACCTACTCGACGTCCAGAAGATGGATGCTTCATCGTCAATGGACGGAAGGAGACTTGTGATGCCTACTCTACCCAGGCTGGATACAAGATGATTGTTGTGCTCCACCAAGGATATGCTCCACAATTTTAAACCGCAACGTCTGAGAATAACTGGATGATTTATTCTGCACACATCTAATTGTCTGAAGGGTTTCCCAAAATCTGGTGGGGAATATCAGTTAAGTTCAGTTGAAACGAATTGTTTTCAAAAAAATATGAAAAGAATAGGCGTGTAGCATGGAAGAAGAGCATTTCTCGTGCCCTCTAGCTCTAGGTAGCTTCGACGAATCAATCTAACCAACAATACTCCTCTCATCTAGTCCTCGACCCTCCTTTTATTTTTAAAGAAAGTCATCATGCTAGCTTTATGACCTTCGTTCCAGAATACGATCAAGGTTCATCTCGACCCAACTACACAAATTATATTACGGAAATAGAAAGTAGCTAGTCGACGATAGTCGAGCGGAGGTTAATAGGAAGCTGGAGCTGTGGAGACAGACTTTGGAATTCAAAGGTTTTAGGCTTAGTAGAACTAAAACTAAGTACATGAGGTGCGGTTTTAGTACTACTAACCATGGGGAAGAAAAGGAAGTTAGCCTTGAGGGGCAAGTGGTACCTCAGAAGGACACATTTCGATATTTGGGGTCAATGTTGGAGAAGGATGGTGATATTGATGAAGACGTTAGTCATCGAATCAAAGTTGGATGGCTAAAGTGACGCCAAGCTTCTGGTGTTCTCTGTGATAAGAGAGTGCCACAAAAGCTAAAAGGCAAGTCCTATAGAACGGCGATTCGACCTGCGATGGTGTATGGTGCTGATTGTTGGCCAACTAAAAGGCGACATGTCCAGCAACTAGGTGTGGCAGAGATGCGCATGTTGAGATGGGCATGTGGCCACACAAGGAAGGATCGGATCCAGAATGATGTTATACGGGAGAGAGTTGGGGTGGCACCAATTGAAGAGAAGCTTGTCCAACATCGTCTGAGATGGTTTGGGCATATCCAGCGTAGGCCTTCTGGAGCGCCTGTGCATATCGGGCGGTTAAGGCGTGCTGATAATGTCAAGAGAGGTCGGGGGAGGCCAAACTTGACTTGGGAGGAGTCTGTGAAGAGAGACCCGAAGGACTGGGCTATCAACAAAGATCTAGCTCTGGACACGGGTGCATGGAAGTTAGCTATCCACATGCCAGAACCGTGATTTGGTTACGATATCTTTTGGGTTTCATCTCTAGCCTACCCCAACTTGTTTGGGACTGACAGGCTTTGTTGTTGTTGTTGTTGTTGTTGTTGTTGTTGTTGATACTTTCAGAAAATAATCTTCATTATTGACACTTCAATATATGCTAGTATAACAAAGTTTGTAAGTTATAAAATACTTAAGAAATTTCTGTTGTACGAACACTTAAGTATTTTAGACCCAAAAAATGACATTCACACAAGTACAAGATTTCATATGTGTGTGTTTCATGTACATAAATATGCTGATTATCTATTACAGTACTAAGTAATTGACAAACCATATTCTGCTCATATGAAACACAAACACTTTACATCACATATGCATGCTAAGTACAAAAAGAATCATCATTAAATATTTATCTTAGAGAACATTTCTATGTTACATGTATTAAGTACATACATCTCATTATATTTGCACAACGCCAAATTTACTCTTGATCAATTGATGGTTGATATTAAATCATCGCCTTGCTTCTTAGGAGGTATGCGGAAATAAATGTAGTATTTTTAGGAAATAAACTATACACAAGCAGGCAAGGAACCACAACCAAATTCCCTGACCAACACCCAAGAAGGTGAAATATGTTAACCATACCAATCCCCCGGAAAGGAAGCAAGAATACACAACCCACAATCCAAAAATGGGAGGGGTGCGAGGCTCAACCAGGATCGCATGGTGATAGTAGAAGGGGGTAGGGGAAGGCATGGGCTAGAAAGGAGATGCACACGAAAATATTATAACTTGGACAACTTATTTCATCGGGTCCCTCAATACTCGTAGGATTGTGGGCAAGAGGTATGTAACTACAGGCACGACTCTTTCTTGGAAAGAGTTGGACCCAGTCGTACAGTTTGTGGGAATCATTGAGACACCTAATGAAGAGCTCAATGATCGCACACACGATGGTTTATTCGTGCACACCTTGCACAAGAGCAATGTTAAGAAGCCACTACTGATATGAATTGTATCCCATGTCAACTTATTCATGTATTATTCTTTATTAGTGAACTGGATATATATATAGTGCTTATCAAGTGTGTTTTTGAAACAAAAAACTCTCAAGACGTGTGATGCATGGGAAAATGCAGTTCCAGCATAGTGGTGACATGCGAGTTATTTTCTTTAACGAAACGAGCATATCATGCACCTACAGACCTACTCGACGTCTAGAAGATGGATGCTTCATCGTCAATGGATGGAAGGAGACCATGTGACGCCTACTCTACCCAGGCTGGATACAAGATGATTGTTGTGCTCCACCAAGGATATGCTCCACAATTTTAAACCGCAACGTCTGAGAATATCTGGACGAATGATTCTGCACACATCTGATTGTCTGAAGGGTTTCCCAAAATCTGGTGGGGCAAATCAGTTTAGTTAAGTTGAAACGAATTGTTTTCAAAGAAAATAATATGAAAAGAACAGGCGTGTAGCATGGAAGAAGAGCATTTCCCGTGTCCTCTAGTTCTAGGTAGCTTCCACGAATCAATCTTACCAACAATACTCCTCTCATCTAGTCCTGGGCCCTCCTTTTATTTTCAAAGAAAAGTCATCATGCTAGCTTTATGACCTTCGTTCTAGAATACGATCAAGGTTCACCCCGACCCAATTACACAAATTATATTACGGAAATAGAAAGTAGCTAGCTAACGAGCCACACCGCTGACAGTGCAAAAAAAATCTTAACCTTCTTGTCATCTGGTCCTTAACCCTCCTAGCTAGTACTCCCTCTGTAAATAAATGTAAGAATGTTAAGATCACTACTTTAGTAGTATGAATGTTTTTATATTTCTTTATGGAGGGAGTACTACGGAGTATTTTGGAGGAACATCACATCAACTCGACAACTATGTGTTGCTTGCGTACTAGCAGCAACAATGGAGTTGCCGCATATATTATTGATGCATTCATGCGTTTCAGGGGAGCCAAAATTTTAATCATGTGGTTCAAAATGTGAAGTATGCTACGTGTCGGCTTGAGGGTATCAGATCCAGCCAAGTACAAACCAGTTCTGATGACAAATTTTTCAGAGAATGAATGTCTATAGCATATTATCATAGCAATTGACAGTTTTCTTCCTAATTTGACGACCCTTATACTTCTCGTTCTCTTCTCCAACATATCACTAGCATCACAGGTTCTAGTTTACTGTTTCCTCCCTAGCACTTCCCATTACAGACTAAGCATACAGAGTGAACATGACAATCAAACTGAAAAAAAGAATGATTGTAACCCCATTACCGACATGATCACATGGCAGTCTCTACAAATCATCACCACCGGTGAATTAGAGCTTCCTTCAGCAATGAACTCGAGCAGATCAACCTAATTCGATGCCTCTGTGCCATAATGCAAGCATATGATGGAGTGTCCTCAGCCGCCCTCTAGAATTGACTTCCTGCATGCATCTGAAGAATTTGATGGTTGAGAAAATTGCATGGTTCGCAAAACTAAAGACAAATCGGCTGCAAATTCAGAGATGACAACAGTTTTCCCACGTTCGAACTTTAAATGTATTCAGTACCCTAGTGTCGCACAAGATTATTCATAAACATGTGTTTTTACATGATTCTCTAGGTATTCTTTCTAAACTTATTAGGAAATCGGGTTCAAAAAAAGTTATTAGGGAATCAAATCACACTGGAAGAAAGTATCAAAAGAAGCTCACATATCTAGTATTATGTTTCCTTTATCTTCATAATACATGAGCAATTCATTGATGTAACCGAGGGACAAAAAAATACCTCACCCCGCTTACAGAAATAACAACAATTAAATTCTAAGAACATGGAAGCTTACTAGGCAACAAGAACAAATGAAGCGAACACTACAGATCCTAAGAGGGATGCAGGTTCTGTGAAATATTAACAATGCAGACACCAGAAAAAAGAGAGCAATAAATTTGAAACTGTGTCAAAATAGTGTTAACTAAATCCTTCACGAGCATCATAGTTTACAGTTTGATCATACCTTTTACTGATGTAGACCCTTTCATACCCAAGGAAACCAAGAGATCATGCAGTAACTGAACCTAAAAACACAGGATCTGATGTTCTATCATTCAAAATGCATTGACATGCCCTCTTGATTCCTACATTGGTATCTAGAATAAAACGTTGGGAGGATCTTATGAACTAAATCCCGACAGTATTCACATGTCAGCCTCGCGAGTAACTCATCAACAAACGAAATTCAAAAGCTACCGTATATATGGAACCAAGCGTCAGCACTCATAGGGATGAAAACGGACGGAACTGGGTGCTGCCACATTTGTTTTCATTTTTTTTCCGAAAGAAGAAACGAATACGAAAACCTCGAAAAAAAATACGGAAACAAATACTAGCGGAAACAAAAATGGAGCGGATGTGGTACCGACACAGAGACGAAAGCGGATGTTCATCGGAACAGAAAAACCCTTCAACCATAGAAAAAAACACATCAAAACCAACAAAGATGTTCAATTGATAACAAACATGGTAAATCAAATCACCATAGTGCTCATACGAGTGGCATACTGTATTAGACTAGAAAAAAGTTCGCACTTCCTAGTTTACATAATTGATAACTCGAATAGTAGTAAACACTTCAGCTCAACAAGTAAAATGTTCACCATGCAAACCGGAAAGTTCCATATTAACAGAAATAGAATATTCCCTTTTCACTCCTGTTCCACCGGAAAACACTGTTCCGTTTCCATTTCCGTTTTCATATAAAAAATTCCGTTTCCACTTTCGTTTTGCAAATTTCCATTTCCACTTTCATTTTTCCTCTCCATTTTCATTTTTTCCCCGGAAAAGCGGAAAGTTTCCACTCCATTTTCATCCCTAAGCACTCAGCACACCAGCTATTTACATGTTCATTTAAGATCATACGACAGTAAGGGGGTGGATACTTAAGCTACCGCACGTTAAATGTGTGATCCAATAGGTTCGGATTATGTGGATATGACTCGGAACGTCTTTCGGGCATAAGACAACAACCTTGCATCAGTAGTCAATAAGCAACAACGGAGCCATGGACACCATGTTGACTGACACACACACACACGAAGAAACTTCGAGTGAACCTTTATGTTTAGTCATGTACCATTCTCTTTGCTTCGCGATATATGACAAAGTTAGAGGAGAAAAGTTTGGCACCCATGTGTAACGACTTCTTGATCACAAGCAACCAGTGAATCCTCTTTGCTCGTTTGTCCTTTTTTTTCTCGTTATCATACTTCGGTATCCCCGTGACTAAATCACAATGCGTCTGGCCAGACTATAATGAATACCGTCATACTAAGTGGACCCAAAGTAAATATCTCTTCATCATGAAGGAACAAATCCCAGTTTTGAACTATCGCGGTTACTAAACACACTATCTGATGTACCTTGAACTTATCCTACTACAACCCAGTGACCGAAAGATTCGTCTAAGAACAAAAGTACATCTTCCTTCATGAAGCAACTCGATACTCTCATGGTCTAAGGCGTATATGATAACATTTCATGATATGATACGTAGTTACGATGTGATCTCTAAGTATATCATTCAATATTGGGGTCGATTCAACACCATTGTTCTGCTAACAATATGTTTTCATAGCTACCGACATCATTGTTACAAGAACAATGTCCATGATTAAGAAAATGTAATCATCAGTTAACACATGAGCTGGTCTTAGAGGCTAAACCAGAAACTCTTGGTGTTTACATTTTCACACATGCAAATGAGTTTTTGCCTAATCTCATAGTCAGGGAAATTGCAATTATAACATAAAAATATAAAAAATAATTATGAACTTGAATATAAATAATAACACACTTTATTATTGCTTCTAGGGCATATATCCAACAAAATTTTGTGTGGATCTCGTTAACAACTACACATGTCAGCCTCGCAAGCAACTCTTGAACAAACGATATTTGAAAGCTACCGTATATATGGAACCAAGCGTCAGCACACCAGTAATATACATGTTCATTTAAGATCACACCACACTAAGGAGGTGGATACTTAAGCTAGCATCTAAAACCATCATTTTTTCAGACCTGTACCGGGAAAAGGCAAAAAAAGATCTATCTACATAGCATTCCTATAGTTACACAAGAAATGAAACCAACATCATTTTATGGAATCATCACTTCATTATGGAACCACATATATCTGTTGCTACCTGCAGCTGGATCCTTCAAGCGGTGGCATGCTGGCTCTTCTTCAGCTTCTCAATACAGAACTTCTTGGTGTCAGCACCCTTCACATTGAATTCCATCAGAAGCTCTTCAACCAGAACCTCCATGTTAGCCTTGAAGGACGCAGGTCCACCAGCGCGCTTCTTTCCCTTTACTGCATTGCTGCTGCTGGATCCTTCAGCATTTACATTTTCCAGCTCCTTGCCCTCATTGTCCTCATCAGGAACTACGGACCCAACTATGTTGCCCTCCATGTAATATTTGCATGCAGCCAGAATGGCGCGGCCACGTTCACGAAAGTGGCCGGCAACAAGATCTTCGAAGTGCTGAGACAAGCAAAGCAACAAGTAGCAACAAAGGTTATTCACTTTTTCTGGTAAGCGAGCTATGTAATACAAGTTTCTTAGTGCACAGTACCTTACTGAAGATATAACAATTAGTACCATAGTACAACCAAATTGTGTTTGTTGTGCTGCACAACACTGGGCAAATTAGATAGGGAATGTAGCAACCACTACTGATCCTAGCAAAATTTCAGTTTTATGGCTCCAAAATGTATACTCGTGACTAGTAAAAATAACTATTATATCCAAAGCGACATTAGCCCCCTCAGCTACCCTAAAATTCTCATCCTTCTTAATTAGACCTTCTGTTCTATCCTTTCCTTCTAACAAAATAACATCACATACATAAAATGCAGGAAGTATATTTTGAACCAACCTTTGCAACCATGACCACTTGTGCACTCGCAAGAGCTTGATAATTATGCAGTATGTTACCTGTGGAGGCCGGCGAAGCGAGTACAAAATTGTCCTGCACGAGTGCTGAAATGTTGTATCATTATACTCCAAGGCCCTCCTCTGTCCATTAGCATTTTTGGCATTGGTTTCGTATCCTGGCTCATTGAAGTATGGCTTTTCATTCAATACAAGAGCTTGAATGGATATTAGCACTTGTAGCATGGTTGATTGAGCTGAGTTCCATTTCTCACAACCTTTACCACCCCAGGTTCCCAGAAGGCTAAGGCAGACCATTCCATTTTCATACAAATTTGGATTTAGCCGAAGTCCTCCAGAATGATAGTATACCACCTGCAAAAGCACCAGAATAGGTATTTAAACCAAGTTATTAAAATACATCAAATAAGAAGTTATCAGATGTCAGTACTTACCGGAGGAGTCGCCGGATAACTAGCAGTGAATTGGGCATCAAAGAAGAAAAGGCCATCATGGTAGGGTGTTCCCTGAGGCCCAATCATCACAGCCCTGAGAAGGTCCATTCGGTTTTCCGAGACACGAACATATATGGACGCTGCACGCAGAATAATAATTCATGAAAATAGTACAACAGTGTGCATTTCTAAACCATAGTAATTTCAACCCAGGAGATTCAGCAGGCATTCTAAAACTGTGTAGATGAAGGTAAATAATGAAACAATGAATTTAAAATACACATAAAACACTAACAGCAGATCTTTCTTCACCAAGAGAACATATGCCCAAATTTGCACAAATTTTTAAGCAACACTGAGTAATGGAGAAATGGGTAGTTCAAATCAGATCCCGAGTGTGCTTCAAAATATGTATCTTTCACTTGGGGGAGCATTTAAAAAAAAGTTTTAGAATTCCTCTTTGAAATAGCTGACCTGGTAAATCGTTCTCCAGGAGTTTCCAGTCGCGTTGAATTCTTTTTGTCCACTCTTTCCCTGTCTGTAGTAAAGTTAAATAAAGAAATGAGTGTCCGAATGGAAAGGAAGGTATAAAGTAAAGCAATATGCATAAGATTTTACCTTTTTTACAGGTTTATCAGCATAATGATGATCAGAGAAATCCTCAACGGTGTCAAACTGCTTAAAAAACTTGTATTTCTTACCAATTTCATCCTGTATTTCTGACATTGACTTAAAACTGCCAGGCCCATCATCAGTTACAGCTGTCTGCAACCATGGTACACTGGCCTCCACTCCCGGAGGCAGAGCTAAATCGTCAAATTTATAATCCAGCTGGTGGTTCAAGTCAGTTAGCTGATTCAAGTTACTTTCATCAAATTCATAATCAGGCTCTTCATCGCCATAAACATAGGAGCCTTCATCTTCGTCATACACATAATAATCTTCTTCCTCGATTTTACAAGAGTCAAAATTCTGTAGCTCAGCTTCAGATTCTTCGAAGCAATCATTTTCTGTACAGGATCCAACTTCACTGGATGAAGATCCCTGTAAAGTATGTCAATGTACTTATAAACAAAGACAAGCTTTTCAATAGTAAATACAAACTTGAATCCACCGAGAAGTTTTTGTAATTTTAGTAACATAGCAAGATCCATTGCTTCGGTGCCAGCATTATCCATGCAGTATATGTCATGAGCAATCCACAATGTTTTCCCGATATAGTATCCACGAGACCTTTTGGAAACAAAATAACTACTACCAAAAATGCAGCCAATGTCCCAGGAAGACAAATACTGTGGCGCTACTGTCAGTAAGTAACATTGGACCATACGAGAGTAACATTGCACGCCAGGTGCTCCTGTGCAATGTATGCTAGTACATTATGCATAGTTAAAAAGCTCAATGGAATTTGATTGTGGTGTGTCAAATAGTAAGAATTACACTGACAAGTATCTTTTCCTTGACAGTGTCATTGGTGGTATTCGCAATTTTCTTAACCTGCATGTGTTCCTAGAAAGCATACTAGACGCTCTAGCGGGAACTAAGAATCTAGGGAAAATGTGGAACGGGAGCATGTACTCTATTTTTTCTCGAAGATGCGTTTTTTTGTTTTGTTTCATAGGTTTCTTGCAGACACCTAGTTGCAGTAAAAACTTCAACAATGTAGTACTCCCTCCGTACATGACATGGCTTTAGTTCAAGTTTGATTAAACTTTAACTAAAGTCATGTCAAGTAATCCGGAACGGAGGGAGTAAAGTATAACACTTGTGCTAAAGTCTATCAAAACTGAACCACAGTTCTTACAGTGTGAAACTCTGAAAGTGCACACTCATCATGCTTCTAAGCTCGCTCAGATCAGAAGACAGGACATGTTCTCTTGTTTGTAAATAAAATAGCCACGGATAGGCTCTCCTTGACGTGTCTTGTTTTTTTTTTCTAAAGATTTGGCCGGGATCGCTGAACAAGATTGAGAAACAGGACAGAGCCCATCACTTGATCAGCAGCGCGAGTGAAGTTCAACTGATGAAGACTGACAGTGAATGCTTGGTCGATCACACACACACAGGTAAGATGGCTGTCGAGAATGCGGGAGGAACTACTACATCATCATAAACTTATCTTTTCCAAAAAAAGAAAAAAATCATAAACTTATCTTTCACAACTTACATATAGTCAAAGCAATTTGCGGAACAGTAAACAGAGTAGTAGTCGCACGCGGCAGCTGTATCAGACTCAGTCCCAAGAACAGAGCTAAGCTACATCGTTCAGCTCGATATATATGCGTACCTTTGGAATTGGAAGCAGCTCCGGTGAGGTATGTCTTGTCCTTTTGTCAGCTCGAGGATCGCCGCCCTGCTGGCGGGGAGAGCGATTCCTCTTGGCCGCCAAGGCAGACGACGACGCACCTGCGGCACACCATCCATGGAACGTTTGATAGTGCAGACATTGATTAACAAGATCAGTTGGCAACAAATAACCCAGGGTCTCATGCCATGTATGTTCCAAGGAAAACCGGAACGGAGCCGCGGTAGCTTACCAGGACGGGGCTTGGTCCGCCGACCGTGCCGCCGCATGGACATGATCCGGTTGAGCGCCAGCAGCCCCATTGTGCTCCGGCGACGGTTCTCGGCTTGGGTCGGCTCGAGATACCTTAGGGCAGGGCCGTCGTCTCTCGGGTTTGTTTGTTTCCCGGTTTTATTTAGTCCCACGACCCCCCCCCCCCCCCCCCACTCTCCACACGACGAGCAAAAATCCTGTGGTAAACCAAAACCGTAAGAAAAAGATGCCTTTTAGGTGGAGATGCTAATGAACTCCTTTTTTCCCACTTTTTTTTAGTCTTTCTTTTCTGATTTTTTTCACATTTTTTTACTCTGGAGGACTTTTTTTTTCACGTGCATGTGGCTCTATATGTGTATTGTGGCCCACTGGTCTTTTTAAAACAAACGCCGCACTAATATTGACACAACAACATAATCACCAATTAAGGTGTATCTCTCGCGGAGGTCATATGTGCACATTTTGAATTCATTAAGTGTTGTGTTCTGATGCGTCTCGGGCTTTCACTCTAGTCCTCTTCACGATCGATATGTGACGGCTTCTGAATGCACAACCGCAAATATAGGCACAACCACAGCTATGGACGCAGTCACAGGCACAACCACAGTCACAGGTGTGGCTGCATCCATAGTTTTTGCGCAACCAAATGTGCAGCCTTAGTTCTCGCGTGGCCATAGGTACAACCGCAGTTATTGCTATATGCAGGATGCAATCAAAACGTAACACATGGCGGCTCCGGAGCGCGCCGAAGGGACATCAAAAAGTGATCCCCTTCCCACACAACAATGATCCTCAAAAAAAATTCACACAATAATAAATTCCGACAACGGGACGGCCCATTAGCCTTCAGCCCGTAAGAGCCCAGTCTGCTGCCCGCGTCGCCTTCCCCCCCTCGGCCGGCTCCAATCCGCTGCGCGAACCGGCCGACCAAATCCCCTCCGCTCCGCCTCTCCGGAACCTGAGCTCCCCGGCTTCCGCTGCCACGTCCCCGCCCCAACCTCGCACCTATCGCCGCCTCAATCCTCGCGACCGTCTCCTGCGGCGTACTTATTTTCCTCCCCGCCGGATTCGCTCGATCCGGAGACCCGAGTCTTTTAAGGTGCGAATCTCCCGTTCCCTCCGGTGTCTAATTTTGGTTGCTCCGAAATCATCTGTTCCTTCTAAGCACTGTGGTACGTGCACTGGCACTTGGTAATATGAAGCGTGGATTGCCCGTGGCCTCCGGTGCTGTGGGCTTTTTGAGTACTAGTACTTGAGTGCAGTGTGTGTACTGGCCAGGTGAAGTCTTCTGTCGTTGCCGATTGCTACCATATAGATGAACCTACAGGGTGTACTCCATTGTACTAGCATATTCTAGGGAGTTCAGTGGTCCAGTTTGAATTATCTATGCAGTTTCTTTATGGCACATTCTGGGAAGCTTATGGTTTGGGAGGGGGGAATTCCATTATAACATATTCTGGGGAGTTCACAGGTTTAGATTGAATAATGCACGCCATTTCTTTATTACATATTCTGGCAATTGCTCTCAGTATGGTCGAATCAGTGATTTGATATATTCAGTTAGGGGGTTTTGTTCCTGTTATTTTGTCAAAGCTCAGAAAGAGTGATAATTCGACAAAAGGTTGATGTGGTCATCACTCATCAGCCTCTGGGTTGAGTAATTTTGTATACCAACATCACACATTCCCTAGTTGTATCATATGTATGTTGGTCTTCTTTGAATGATGCTACTATGACATGATGCATATCATGGTTTTCAGACCTAGGACGATCATCTACTTCAGTGCGTTGTCTTATTTATGTCTGAGATGAATCAATGGTCTCATATTCCACTAATTCGTAGCTGATCCTCCGGACATGTTTTTCAGTTTATACCTGGTGCCACTGGAAGCAGATGCTGCATTTCACACCTGCCATATATTTGCAACGCTGTACTTATACCATGTATGCTCAGTCTAGTAGTCAGTTACAAGGAGGGTTGCCACAGAGCATGGCCTTATATAAGTATTCTCGTTCACAAGCAGTCAGTTATCAGCATCACAATAAAATGGGTCTGTTTACTTCTCCTCCTAAGAACAAAACATCGTCTCGACTGCAAAATGTCAGATGTTTTGCCTGCTTGGAGCGACATTCTCAGCGTGGATTATCAGAGAGAGATCATATCCTAAGTGCTAAGATTGATATGACCCCACATCACAAGTTTTCTAGTATTACATGGAATTTGAGAACGACGAGAAGTTTAGCACACAAAATAGGAGGTACAGCCACTGGACTTTGCTTGAGTTTTTCCGTTTCTGGGATAGCAAATGCTCAGGGTCCCTTGGATAATGACGTTGATACCACCCACGCATCCCAATCATCCACCAGTTGTGCTCATGGAAAGAAAGTTTACACAGAGTATTCTGTCACTGGTGAGTGCGTGGAACATTTCCTTTCTGTACACAATATACTTATATGCATGTGGTCAAAGCATAGCATTGTCTGGATACTTATAACTGTCTCATATGAGACCCGCAGGCATTCCTGGAGATGGCAGATGCTTGTTCCGCGCTGTGGCTCATGGTGCGTGCATTAGGTCAGGGAAACCCATACCCAATGAGGATCTTCAGAGAAAGCTCGCTGATGATTTAAGAACATTGGTATGTTTAAAATGTAATGCTAAGGTCATAACTTTTGATCAATAGTGTTCTGAACAGTAAAGAATCTTTTTGTGGGTTAGCCCGTCTGAAATTTGTATATAAACTTTTCAATTGTTAGGTTGCTGATGAATTTATCAACAGACGTGCAGAGACTGAATGGTCAGCTCCTTATCATGATGTCATTCTTCATCTACAAAACATGTTGAGCTATATATTCTTACCTTTTTGTTATAACTTCAATTGGCAGGTTTATTGAGGGTGATTTTGATACATATGTCTCTCAGATTAGGAAGCCACGAGTGTGGGGAGGTGAGCCAGAGTTGCTCATGGCTTCACACGTTCTTCAGTGAGTAATTGGACTATCTTTTCTCTTGAGATAGATATTTAAACAATGGGTATTAGCAATGTTTTCTGAATATTTTCCGGCTATTCTCTTTTTAGCAACATCGCTCACAAGTCACAATCCTAATAGAACACAGTTTGCTATATGGGTGTACATTTTATTGAAAAAGTTATTTTTCTACGAAATGAATAAGTTGTTTTGCTTAGCTTTTATCATTAACCTTACTCCCCACCCACCCCATACCCACGTCAGTAATACTAATGGAATATAACTTTAAGTCTTGGGTCATTTAAGGCTATTGTGTCCCGCCTGACCTTGTTTCTTCTGCTTTTTTGTTCATTGTATATGTACTCCAGGGTGTTGTGATATGTATGGTGTTTTGTTTTCACCTGAAAACACATGCCACAGACATATCACTCCGGTATAGAAAAAAGAATAGTGGGAAATGTTTCAGTTTTCACGTCGACAATGAGAATCTATTGTTGTGTTCCAGAAAAGATAGCTAGTGGACATTGTCTATTGTAGGCTGAGTTTTAAAATTTGCCTTTTTGCCACTATGAAGTGCCAAAGCAGTAAGACCACCATTGTTGTGTTTTCAGGATGCCAATCACTGTTTACATGCGTGAAGAAGCAGCAGGTGGTTTGATAGCGATCGCGGAGTATGGCCAGGAGTACGGGAAAGAAGACCCAATCCGAGTCCTATATCATGGTTGCGGCCATTATGATGCGCTGCAGATACCAGAAAACGCTGACCCCAGGTCAAGATTGTAACATTTGGATCTCGGAAATCAGATGACAAGTCTTTGGCCTAATATTTTATCTGCTTCCCAAATACATTTCCTGTCAAAGTATAGGCAGAACCATTGAGCTTCTTCCTTGTATCTTTTTTGAGGTATTTTTAGACGCTCCGCATACCTCCTAAGAAGCAAGGTGATGATTTAATATCAACCATCAATTGATCAAGAGTAAATTTGGCGTTGTGCAAATATAATGAGATGTATGTACTTAATACATGTAACATAGAAATGTTCTCTAAGATAAATATTTAATGATGATTCTTTTTGTACTTAGCATGCATATGTGATGTAAAGTGTTTGTGTTTCATATGAGCAGAATATGGTTTGTCAATTACTTAGTACTGTAATAGATAATCAGCATATTTATGTACATGAAACACACACATATGAAATCTTGTACTTGTGTGAATGTCATTTTTTGGGTCTAAAATACTTAAGTGTTCGTACAACAGAAATTTCTTAAGTATTTTATAACTTACAAACTTTGTTATACTAGCATATATTGAAGTGTCAATAATGAAGATTATTTTCTGAAAGTATCAACAACAACAACAACAACAACAACAACAACAAAGCCTGTCAGTCCCAAACAAGTTGGGGTAGGCTAGAGATGAAACCCAAAAGATATCGTAACCAAATCACGGTTCTGGCATGTGGATAGCTAACTTCCATGCACCCGTGTCCAGAGCTAGATCTTTGTTGATAGCCCAGTCCTTCGGGTCTCTCTTCACAGACTCCTCCCAAGTCAAGTTTGGCCTCCCCCGACCTCTCTTGACATTATCAGCACGCCTTAACCGCCCGATATGCACAGGTGCTCCAGAAGGCCTACGCTGGATATGCCCAAACCATCTCAGACGATGTTGGACAAGCTTCTCTTCAATTGGTGCCACCCCAACTCTCTCCCGTATAACATCATTCTGGATCCGATCCTTCCTTGTGTGGCCACATGCCCATCTCAACATGCGCATCTCTGCCACACCTAGTTGCTGGACATGTCGCCTTTTAGTTGGCCAACATTCAGCACCATACACCATCGCAGGTCGAATCGCCGTTCTATAGGACTTGCCTTTTAGCTTTTGTGGCACTCTCTTATCACAGAGAACACCAGAAGCTTGGCGCCACTTTAGCCATCCAACTTTGATTCGATGACTAACGTCTTCATCAATATCACCATCCTTCTCCAACATTGACCCCAAATATCGAAATGTGTCCTTCTGAGGTACCACTTGCCCCTCAAGGCTAACTTCCTTTTCTTCCCCATGGTTAGTAGTACTAAAACCGCACCTCATGTACTTAGTTTTAGTTCTACTAAGCCTAAAACCTTTGAATTCCAAAGTCTGTCTCCACGGCTCCAGCTTCCTATTAACCTCCGCTCGACTATTGTCGACTAGCTACTTTCTATTTCCGTAATATAATTTGTGTAGTTGGGTCGAGATGAACCTTGATCGTATTCTGGAACGAAGGTCATAAAGCTAGCATGATGACTTTTCTTTAAAAATAAAAGGAGGGTCGAGGACTAGATGAGAGGAGTATTGTTGGTTAGATTGATTCGTCGAAGCTACCTAGAGCTAGAGGGCACGAGAAATGCTCTTCTTCCATGCTACACGCCTATTCTTTTCATATTTTTTTGAAAACAATTCGTTTCAACTGAACTTAACTGATTTTCCCCACCAGATTTTGGGAAACCCTTCAGACAATTAGATGTGTGCAGAATAAATCATCCAGTTATTCTCAGACGTTGCGGTTTAAAATTGTGGAGCATATCCTTGGTGGAGCACAACAATCATCTTGTATCCAGCCTGGGTAGAGTAGGCATCACAAGTCTCCTTCCATCCATTGACGATGAAGCATCCATCTTCTGGACGTCGAGTAGGTGCATGGTATGATCGCTTCGTTAAAGACATAACTCGCATGGCACCACTATGCTGGAACTGAATGTGCCCATGCATCACACGTCTTGAGAGTTTTTGTTTGCCCAAGCACCTAGGTGTCCCAAATAATTTACCTTTATATATCCAGTTCATTAATAAATAATAATACATGAATAAGTTGACATGGGATACAATTCATATCAGTAGTGGCTTCTTAACATTGCTCTTGTGCAAGGTGTGCACCAATAAGCCATCATATGGGGGATCATTGAGCTCTTCATTAGGTGTCTCAATGATTCCCACAAACTGTACGACTGGGTCCAACTCTTGCCAAGAAAGAGTCATGCATGTAGTGACATACCTCTTTCCCACAATCCTACGAGTATTGAGGGACCCGATGAAATAAGTTGTCCAAGTTATAATATTTCCGTGTGCATCTCCTTTCTAGCCCATTCCTTACCCTACCCCCTTCTACGATCACCATGCGATCCTGGTTA
The DNA here is from genome assembly GCA_950022295.1 of Bromus sterilis. Lineage (NCBI taxonomy): Eukaryota > Viridiplantae > Streptophyta > Magnoliopsida > Poales > Poaceae > Bromus > Bromus sterilis. Next base: position 411,168,321 of record OX465596.1, on the reverse strand, counting down.
AGCCTCGCACCCCTCCCATTTTTGGATTGTGGTTTGTGTATTCTTGCTTCCTTACCGGGGGATTGGTGTGGTTAACAGATTTCACCTTCTTGGGTGTTGGTCAGGGAATTTCGATTGTGGTTCCTTGCCCGCTTGTGTCTAGTTTATTTCCTAAAAATACTACATTTATTTCCCAGATAAAGATTAGTTTTTAAGCATATGTTGGGTAACACTACAATTACCTTTCAATTTTCTTCTATATTAAACCTAATACAGTGTGGCACCTCACGAGCTAACCATCCTTTAGCCCAATATAACAATTACCTTTGTTAACTGATTCCATTAATCTTCTTGTACAACTAGAGATTTTGATTCATTAAAAAAAATCTTTGTTTTGACCATGGTAAAGAGAAGAGGGTGTATTACATGAAAATACCTTGTTTACTCTCACCTGCAATCATATGCGGTGCATGTGTGGTGCCCTAGTGTGGTACTGGTCCCAGTATGTGGGAGAGGGGCGCCCGCCGGTTGACCCGTTTTTTTTTTGCAAAACCCCCCTCAAATACTCGTCCAATGGGTATATAAAGCATACTCCCTAACCCCCCCCCCCCTTTCCAAATATATCTCTCCCAAATCCCTAACCCTAGGAAGGCAGTGGCGGCAGTGGCGGCGGAAGCTCCTGAACCCCTAACCCTCCTGTCCACTCTTTGGTGAGATGGGCGACGCCGGCGACCAGAAGCGCGAGGAGGAAGAACGGAAGCAGATGATTGTGTACTACTCTCAGGTAATGAATCCACGCCTGAGCTCGTCGTCATAGGAAATTGTTTGCGTATGACATCTGTAGCTATTGTGGTAGTATGATTTGTCATGGCTAATGCCAATTCACTTGATCCTTCTCCTATGATAATCAACGACGGGGATTCTTGCGTTGTTTTTGTCGTACTCATATCGGGAAATAAATTGCATCCGCGTATCATTGCTCTATTTTCAGTAGAGTACTTTGGGTATTTTTTTACTAACGCCCCTAGCCCACCCAAATACTCCCAAGTCTCAACCCCTTTCACCTTCCCTATTTCGGCAAGCCATCACCACAACATCCTTCGTCTTCTCCCTTTCCTTTATGGACAATGTTGAGGCTTTCACCTCCACCTCACAGAGCATGACGTATTTGAGCAGCGCTGCCGAGGAGGAACCCCCACGCCATTACCCTCTCAAGGCCAATCATAACACGTCAGGGTCCCGGTACAAGCTCACACAAGGTGTGCGCTGGGGGGGGGGCTTCTATAAATAAAAAAGTTTAGAAGCAATTTCTTATATTCCAGCAATTACATAAACACTTCTTTTTTATGCAAAGTCACTAGTAATATCATCAACCCTACTCTGGTCCAATAGATCCTTCTCAATGCATATAGTGGATAACCCTTCAATATCTCTTGTGACATTGTTGACATCAAGTAATTTTTTAGCAATTTATAAATTTGAAAAACTCCATTTCGTAGAAGCTACGATCACATATATAGTAAATAAAATTCAATAATCAATAGAGATATTTGTAAAGCTATTATATTTGTAACAAATTCAAACATCTTAATTGCACACATGGGTTCATCTGGTAGGTTCATTTGCAACATTATTAATTCAAAATAAAAATCATCCAAGTCAACATGAGATAAACAATTATGAGGGTAATTTTTAGAAAACTTGGCGCAACACTTTCGTATCTCAACTTCATTCAATGACCTTAGTTCCATGAGTTAAGCAAGAAGCCAAAAATGTTATTGCAATTTGTAAGTTCATAAAATCTATTTTTGAACAAAATATTTTCCTGGTCTGCCATAACAAAAAAGAAATTCACTTCAAAAGATTTCACCATTGCTGGAGAATCTCTTAATTATTATCAACATCATTAGTTTCATCAAATTGCTTCTTCTTATTACATGTTGTTTTATTGGGAATAATGGATGTATATCCATATTGGTTGCAAGTCCTTTGACAATGTTCAAACTAAATGCAAACCCTTCACTTTTATACTTATCACAATATTTCATCCTACCCTGGATTAGTTGCAAGGTTGAGTCGATGCACATGGTGAGAATTGCAACTTTTGGCTCACCAACTTTACAGAAAATAAGATGTCATGCCAAATTACCATCTTAAAAACTCAAAATTAAAACCAACTCATATCTTGGGATCTAGATTTAGACAATTCAACAAAGATTGCCTTCATTGAGGAGCTTGATATCTAATAGCCTGGACACTTGTAGTTCTACTCTCCCACCGAGTATTAGAGAAATATTTTAGAGTGAATTTTGGAAGATGGCCAAGGAGAACTTCCATATTTTTGTTGAAATTGAAAATAAAGTATACATTCGCTGCACAATTCCAAAAACTGCAATAGCTTTACCAGATGAATTTTCCATGTCAATTGGTGAGATTAAGGCTATGACAAGTTCATGTCATATATAAAGCTCTTAGATTTATATAAAATAATCATTTTTGTACCACCATGGTGTTTCCCTTTAATTTTCATATTAGACCCATTATCGTAACCATGTATCCTCACATCATCAATATCAAGACCAAACAAGTCCAGTGCATCAAAACAATTCCTTGTAAAGACCCAAACCAAATGTGTCATATACCTTCAAGAAGCCTACAAAGAACTCTTGTATTTTTAAAATATTAACACATCGAATAAGTGAAGACATTTTCTCTTCATGACTTACATCTGGAGCCCACGATGATACCACCACACCACGGGTTTAATCATGCGATTCCTCTAGAGACGGGCGTGTCCCCACTAAATGTGTGCCCCTAGCGCTAATCTCCATACCAAAAGGATGAGATGCAGCGACATGTGACGTAGATGATCACCATCGTATTCATCACTATGAGCCTGAGCCTATTCGCTGCTGCAGTGCTGCTCGTCAAAAAGAAGGATGACACATGGTGGTTCTGCATCGACTATAACTGTTTGAACAACATCATTGTAAAGAACAAATTTCTATGCCGATTTTCAACAAATCTTTGATGGATTGTCTGGGGCATGCTATTTCTCCAAGGTCGATCTCCCCGTAAATTATCACCAGATAAGAACGTGAGTGAACGACAAGGCCAAGATGACATTTAAGACGCACCAGGACCACTTTTAGTTTTGGGTGACGCTGTTTGGGGTCACGAATGTGCCGGTTACATTTCAATGCCTAATGAACTCCATCATTTCTCTGGTGATGCACAAGTTGACATCATATTTCTGGATGAAATCCTAGTGTATAGTGCATCCTTCAACGACCACTTGTGACATCCTAGTGTGCCGGTTACATTTCAATGCCTAATGAAAATCGGCATAGAAAATCCAATGGTCATTGATGCCAGGTGTTGGAAAATGATTCCTAAGCACATGATAGTCCTCCTAGGTTGCACTCGATGTCAACAGGGTAGGACTACAAGTGGTCCTGGACTATGTAGAATTACTGAATTAGGTGGAGCCGAATCAGATGGGGCGAAACAAATAAACCTAGCAATATATAGAGGGGAGTTCACTGACCGTTGCAAATTGAGGAGGGGTCTATTGGAAATCAACACCGTAATTTTGTCCTCCATTAATTCCAACCAAATGGATGGAAATCTCGACGAAGGACACGAGCAACAAGGAGGCATTAATTGAGAGAAGAGGAGGAGGCGAGTTGTGCTCCATTCATTTTTCTTTTCTCTTCAATGAGTGGTGACTGCCTGGGTCGGTCGCACCTGACCTGCCGAATTTACCCTATATACATCTGAAACAACCTTGACCGGGCCTTGCTCAGGGCTGACACTAGCCCCTCTCCCGTTCACATCTTCTTGCTTTTTGCTGCATCGCGCACGAGGAACGAATTTCACCTACCGGAGAGTTTTTTGGTTAGGGCATGATTTTGGGCGTGGTTCCTTAGTTGCCTTCAACTTATTTATTTCAACCCAATTCAGGCAAGGAGGTTTCTTAATGGTGTGGTTCTTGCAAGATTCTTTGCGGTTATGCCTCCGACTTCCTACATGATGATAGTTTTGCTTACCTTGCAGGACCAGGAACCCTCGAAAGTGTGTGAGCTGTGTGGAAGCCGACAGAACCAAGACACCATGGTAAACTGCACCCAGTGCAATGCCTCCCGACACCGGTATTCTTCTTTCTTAACCATGTTTAACTTTCACCTTTTCTTAGATGTTAAGCACTCAGAAAGTGTGCCGCCTTTTAACCCTATTTTTAGTTTGTACGTATGAATGCTTGGATCTTGCCAAACGTGGAACATTTATCTACCTCTCTAAAAGTGTCCCTTCCATTTTTTTCCATTTTAGTTATTGCTTGGAGGTGGCGGAATTTGACATTACTGGTGAATGGTGTTGCTATGAATGCAAAAAAAATGCTAATGATGCCACCAATCCTATTAAAGGTAAAAAAAGAACGTTTTACAAACAGTAATTATTTCATACTATTACTAAGTTCATCTCCTACCTAATCATGCTGTATCCTTTGAAGAGTCGTCACTATTGAGTCTGCCAGCAGCTCATAATTGGCCAGCACTTGTTGTGCGAAGTAAACGCACTCCAAAAAAAATGAAGTGCATATCGACTAGTAGACATGTTCATCTACCATGTCCGCCAAGTATGAAGGGAATATCGCCCAGTAGTCAGGCCCTTCCTACATATCCTCCAACTATGAAGTGCACAACATCCAGTAGACAGGTTCATGCTGCATCTCCTCCAAGTATGAAGTTCATATCACCTAGTAGTCAGGTATGTCATGTATTTTCTCTTAGTATGAAGTAGTCGGGCAGTATGATTTATCATCAAGCGTTTGCCTTACACCGATACATTGTTGCAAATCAAAACCAGATAGAAGTTGAGGATATGAAGAAGAGAAAAAAAGTACAATCAGGTATTTTCACGCATCTAGTAGTGTCATATCTTTTCTTGTTTAGAACATATAGTTGTTGTTTCTATCAAAATGTTATAGACCATAAAGACATCATGTTTGAAAAACAGGTGCAACGAATCCTATGATTACGTACAGTAGAAAAGGAAAAGTAAAAAGAAGTGACCTTCATCTTCAAGATCAACTTAAAGAAGGAAATGTAGCGAGTGTAGCTGATAAAGGAAAATGCAACTCATGGGTAGGCGACCAGCCTACAGGGAAAATGACACTCAATGCTTTAGGTATAATTCGGGGTTGCTTGTTATTTAATACTATACTTCTTGATAAATAATTATTTTGTGTGAAAGTAGAATGATTATTATTATTATTTGGCTTCCTACAAAAGAAATATTATTATTGTCTTCCTACAGATAGAACTTTAGAATTTAAGAGGGTTGTTCCAATGGTTATTACAGTCCATTTTGAAGTGCTAACATATTATGTTCTATTTTTAAAGTGCCAACATATGCTGACATTGGATGCGGTTCTAGAACAAGGAGTCTGCATAATAATATAGACATACCAGTGTCCATCAGCCCAAGTGCAGAGTATGTAAGACGCCCTCCACCAGAAGCAATCTGCTGGAAGTGAGTAATATGGACTCTTTGTTTGTACATTTTTATCTCAACAAGTATGGATAATTTCAACTTGCAATGAGCAAGATATAAATTCAAGGATATTAAAAGATAAATATGCTTCTAATACGATTCCCATAGTGTTGTTGCTTCCATTTTTCCAATAGTTGTAGATGGTTTATTATGGGAAAACACAGACCTTGCGGCTCCCATTTTGATTGATTATTTCTTTCTTAAAAACTATTGATATTTGGAAAAATGGGTAGGGGCAGAAGAGCTCTGTGATTCCAACAGAAAAATGTTCTAAATCAATTTCGGAATTAAATCCACTCAAACCTTGTATGAAAAAAACATTCACCTTATGAAAAAAAAATGTAAATCACATTTTAATTTTATGTTTTGCTAAAAAAAGAAATGGACGTACGAAGCAATAGCCCAAATAGATTTTGATTATTCCTTATAGCAAAGTAAGATTAGTAAAAGCTACAAGGTTCTGTTTCATGAGGAAAATAATTCTTAACCTGACAGAATGTGATAGCCATTTGGATTCATTCCTTTTATGTGGAATTTCCATTTTAGGTTCACGATGCTTGTGTACTTGAGAAACCATGTGCAATATGTCCACTCACTATCCCTTCTTTATTGTTGTAGAAGAGACTAAGTCACATAACACCCTTATTTCTCAGAAGTGCTTCCACCCAATTCTTAGAGTTAGTGTTGATGGACACTGGTTCTATGAATGGGTGGTTCTAGGCATGACCACATGATTGCATGAATTATGTTCATGTGAACCCCTTACTCTAATATTATGTGACTATGCCAAGTTGATTATTAAAGTGAGAATACATATTAATATGCTACCCGTAATATTGGGTTTCATAATTCAGCTTCGTAAGAATAAATATTACTGGTCTCTTATGAGAAACATGGATTCCAGTTGTACGTTCTCTAGAACCACAATTTAAACTATTATTTTTGGTATATCTGATGTAATCAGTGCAATATTTGTTATGCCCTAACATGCCTAAGCTTATTATTAGGGGATGCTTTCTTCTCTCTGATGGAGAAAGCTTTAATCTTGATGAATTTGAAGCATACCTCCCATCTGTAGTATCATCCAAAGTGTATAATATCGCCAAGAAGATGCCTAATAATATACAATTGAAGATACGGCCTCAAATGAATTACTGGCCAAATACATTTGAGAAAATCTCTCCAGTTTATGACGACATTGCCTTGTTATTTTTCTCTACTGAATTCAACTGGTAAGTTTATGATTGTTGTATCAGTACAAAAATTGGCTTATGTGCTAGTGCATACTTGACCTTGTTTATAGCATGCATTCTTACAATCATCGTTCCTCCATTCCTTTGTATATTTGAAGTTTTTACGAGAAGAATCCTCATCTCTTGAAGATGCAGAACAGTTTTGTCATGAAGGCATATATTGATGACATGATGTTGTTGATATATTCCTCAGAATTGCTTCCACCCGATTCACAGAGTTAGTGCTCTTACTCTGTATTTTAGATTTCTACAAAAAATAGAACCACCCATAATATGCCCCTTTTATTGTATGAACTCATCTAATTTGTATTGCTTATATGCTTGAGTACAAAAATCAAATGCGGTGACTAATTTTATTAGCGGTGTGCTAATTTCATACCTTTGTAACAGGGATAGACGGATTAAGTTATCTATGGGGAGTCTTCGTGAAGCCAAAGGCAAAGAGCAATCCTACGCCATTAGGTTCAGTGGCTACATGACCTCTTGCAGAAAAAGGTACGAGCAAACTGCAAATTATGGTGCCCATAACAGATTTAGTTAATAAAGTTTTCACATAGTTTTGGTAGCTTTATTTCTCTCTCTTTTCTCATAGGATCTCTCATGTTCGCTTCATTTGTCCTTATAGCCTAGTAGGCTTGCATGTTGTTAGAATTTAATCACTCTTATCTTTGTAAGTTGGGTGAGCTTTTTTCCTGGACTACTTCAATGAATTGTCATGTATTATGAAAATAAAGGGAAAACATACTAGCTATGTGTAGCAGGAAGCTCTTTTGATACTTTTGTTGAATTTCATATTATTATCTATTAGCTTAAAAATGACTTGCTTGATATATCACCTACTGTGGTGTTTGCCCTGGATGCATTTGTTTTTACTATCTTGGATGCATATATTCAGTAGGGTGCAAACATATTTAGATTTTAAAATGTATTGATTTTTGCTTTAATTTTTCTAATATTATGAAATTTGAGTTGTCTATGGTATGAACTTATGAAACGGTGGTTTATAATAGGATTTATTGCTGCAATCTGGAACATCGAGAGATTTCTTGGAGATCCCTCAAATGGTAGTTTTTGTAGTTTCGGTGCTTTGATTGACTATGTAAGAATTAGTGACTGTAGTATGGAAGTACATAACCTCCAACGTTAAATTGACAACGAAAAGCCGGAGAACTATTCATTCAATTGCATATGTTTATGAATAATCTTGTGCAATACTTGGGTTCTGAATAAATTTAAAGCTTTTTTGAATAAGGGATAAAACCCTGGCCTCTGCAATAAATTTAAATTTTGGACACGCGAAAACTGTTGTGGTCTCTGAACGTGCACCTCATTTGTCTCTAGTTATATGAACATGCATGCCATTTGTTCTTAATCATCAAGTTCATCCTATTCGTGCAGGCTGTAAATTCTAGAGATGGCTGAGGAATCTCCATTATATGCCACAATGCTCGCGTTATGGCATGGAGGCGTCAGATTAGGTTGATCCACTTGGGCTCATTACTGAAGGAAGCTCGAATTCACCAAGAGTGGTAATTTTATGGACTGTCATGTCAGTGTACCGCAATGGGTCATTGTTATCCATTGTTTGCCATATTCACTCTATATACTTGATCTGCAACTGTTTGTTGGTGCTAAACAGAGAAGTGTTAAGTTGAAATAAAACAGTAAATTAGAACATGTTATGTTATTAACATGCTGGAGAACATAAAAGTATTTGTTTAATCTCTTAAGAATATGTGTTAAATCAGAAGTGTTCTTTTTTACCTCCAAGAACTTGTAGATGTTCAGGGTGGAACCTTTGACTTAGCTAACGTAAGGTTGCAGTGGTTGGGTTGGTGGACAATGCATCGTGACGTGGCCGTTGGGCCTTGCATCACTGGACACTTTGGTTTCATTTTATATGGAATTGGAAGGGCGAGCTTCTTAATTTGGAAAAGGTAGTGATTTGGCTCCCTGAAACACATGGACGTATGAATCAACACATGCAGCAGTCCCACCCTGGACACTTTGGTTTCATTTTATGTGGAATTGGAAGCGCGAGCTTCTTAATTTGGAAAAGGGAGTGATTTGGCTCCCTGAAACACATGGACGTATGAATCAACACATGCAGCAGTCCCACCCGTCTAGGATATTTTAGTCCTTAGTGTGGGTTTGGAGTAGATCACAGAATCGTTTATTTAATACTGCGTTGGCAGGGTCTTGAACTCAAGACCTCTTGGTTCGAATACCATATTGAATTGATGCACCAGCCAGTTACTCGAAAAGTCCGAACTGATGGAGAGAGACTAGGCAATATATTTACAATTCAACACCAACTACTATACTATGTAGCACATACATATCAGGTTGATATGCCACTCCAAAGTCAGTTCATTTTGAATGATAGAACATCAGTTCCTGCGTTTTTAGGTTCATTTGATGCATGATCTCTTGGTTACCTTGGGTACGAAAGGGTCTACATCAGTAAAAGGCACGACCAAAATGTAAACTATGGTGCTCGTGAAGGATTTAGTTAACACTATTTTGAAACAGTTTCATATTTATTGCTCGCTTTTTTCTGGCGTCTGCATTGTTAAAATTTCATAGATCGAACCTGCATCCCTCTTAGGATTTGTAGTGTTCGCTTCATTTGTTCTTGTTGCCTAGTAGGCTTCCATGTTCTTAGAATTTAATTGTTGTTATTTCTGTAAGCGGGGTGAGGTATTTTTTTGTCCGCCGATTACATCAATGAACTGCTCATGTATTATGAAGATAAAGGAAACAGAATACTAGATATGTGAGCTTCTTTTGATACTTTCTTCCAGTGTGATTTGATTCCCTAATAACTTTTTTTTGAACCTGATTCCCTAATAACTTTAGAAAGAATACCTGGAGAATCATGTAAAGACACATCTTTATGAATAATCTTGTGCGACACTAGGGTACTGAATAAATTTAAAGTTCGAACGTGGGAAAACTGCTGTCATCTCTGAATTTGCAGCTGATTTGTCTTTAGTTTTCCGAACCATGTGATTTTCTCAACCATCAAATTTGTCAGATGCATGCAGGAAGTCAATTCTAGAGGGTGGCTGAGGACTCTCCATCATATGCTTGCATTATGGCACAGAGGCATCGAATTAGGTTGATCTGCTCGAGTTCATTGCTGAAGGAAGCTCTAATTCATCGGTGGTGATGATTTGTAGAGACTGCCATGTGATCATGTCTGTAATGGGGTTACAATCATCCTTTTTCAGTTTGATTGTCATGTTCACTTTGTATGCTTAGTCTGTAATGGGAAGTGCCAGGGAGGAAATAGTAAACTAGAACCTCTGTGATGCTAGTGATATGATGGAGAAGAGAACGTAGAAGTATAAGGGTCGTCAAATTAGGAAGAAAACTGTCAATTGCTATGCTAATATGTTATAGACATTCATTCTCTGAAAAATTTGTCATCAGAACTGGTTTGTACTCGGCTAGATCTGATACCCGCAAGCCGACACGTAGCACACGTCGCATTTTGAACCACGTGAGTAAAATTTGGCTCCCCTGAAACGCATGAACGCATCAATAATATATGCAGCGACCTCATTGTTGCTGCTAGTACGCAAGCAACACATACTTGTCGGGTTGATGTGCTGCTCCTTCAAACTACTCCGTAGTACTCCCTCCATAAATAAATATAAGAACATTCAGATTACTAAAGTAGTGATCTAAACATTCTTACATTTCTGTACAGAGAGAATACTAGCTAGGAGGGTCAAGGACCAGATGACAAGAAGGTAAAGATTTTTTGTTTTCACTGTCAGCGGTGTGGCTCGTTAGCTAGCTACTTTCTATTTACAACAACAACAAAGCCTGTTAGTCCCAAACAAGTTGGGTTAGGCTAGAGCTGAAACCCAAAAGATATCGTAACTAAATCACGGTTCTGGCACGTGGATAGCTAACTTCCACGCACCCCTGTCCAAAGCTAGATCTTTGTTGATAACCCAGTCCTTCAGGTCTCTCTTCACAACCTCCTCCCAATTCAAGTTTGGCCTCCCCCGACCTCTCTTGACATTATCAGCACGCCTTAACCGCCCGATATGCACATGCGCTTCAGAAGGCCTACGTTGGATATGCCCAAACCATCTCAGACGATCTTGGACAAGCTTCTCTTCAATTGGTGCCACCCCAACTCTCTCCCGTATAACATCATTCCGGATCTGATCCTTCCTTGTGTGGCAACATGCCCATCTCAACATGCGCATCTCTGCCACACCTAGTTGCTGGACATGTCGCCTTTTAGTTGGCCAACATTTAACACCATACAACATCGCAGGTCGAATCTTCGTTCTATAGAACTTGCCTTTTAGCTTTTGTGGCACTCTCTTATCACAGAGAACACCAGTAGCTTGGCGCCACTTTAGCCATCCAACTTTGATTTGATGGATAACGTCTTCATCAATATCACCATCCTTCTGCAGCATTGACCCCAAATATAGAAAGGTGTCCTTCTGAGGTACCACTTGCCCCTCAAGGCTAACTTCCTCCTCTTCCCCATGGTTAGTAGTACTAAAACCGCACCTCATTTACTCAGTTTTATTTCTACTAAGCCTAAAACCTTTCGATTGCAAAGTCTGTCTCCACAGCTCCAGCTTCCTATTAACCCCCGCCCGACTATCGTCGACTAGAACCACATCTTCTGCAAAGAGAATACACCATGGGATGTCCCCTTGTATATCCCGTATGACCTCATCCATCACCAATGTGAAAAGATAAGGGCTCAAAGCTGACCCCTGGTGCAGTCCTATTTTGATTGGAAAGTCATCAGTGTCGCCATCGCTTGTTCGCACACTTTTCACAACATTGTCGTACATATCCTTGATGAGGGTAATGTACAAGCTTTTTTTCTGAAAGGATAATGAAGATTATTATATGGAAGCAAACTTTGAAGATAGTGACTATCTTAAAATTTCCTATAACTATCACGCAAAAATTGAAGGTAGTGATAGCATTTTTTAGGAAACATTTTCGCTCAATGATTGATCATTCATTCACGACTACCTCCATGACCGTTAGATTGGTTCTTGATCATCACCATCTGACCATACACGTGTATGCAACATTAGCCATGTTGTAAACAGCCAAGCGTAACATAGGCCATGTTGCAGATCGACCAGCATCAGGGTAGTCCACCTTCCATAGACAACATGTGTCCCCTATGGGGGCATGGTCGCAACTCCCTTTTCAACCTTATCTTTGCACCAACCTCTCCTCTACTCGGTTCTTATCCATCATCAAACTTATCTCTTTTTCACGCTAGTTAAGAATAGGAGATCATCGATCTCCCATGGCAACCACCATCCACCAGTCCGAGACATGTGATGCCCCCACGTTGTTGTAAACCACGGCGTTGTTGCAAGTGCTAAGAGATTAAAAATCGACGCAAAGAGGCGGTCGTCGGGGTTCGTAAAGTGGCTCCACAACATATGTCGTGTTGCAAGGTGCACGATCGCCACTCCCTGTCAGTTGTTGCATGTTGCAAGAGTTGGAGCTACGACGAGCAGGGCCGGCCCTGGTGTATGGCCGGAGGGGCGACGGCCCAGGGCCCAGGCCGGAGGGGCGACGGCCCAGGGCCCAGGCCGGAGGGGGGCCCATGATCTATGATGTATACATAGTAGCCCAGTAAAAAATAGACAAAAAAATCTAAAAAACCACGTTACGAGTCCAGGTCTACGGGACGCACGGTTCGAGTTCGTTTGAATCACTGGTTCGTCTTCATCTCTCGCTGCTTCCCAATAGCCGCGACGCCGCCTCGCCGCCAGGCCGCCCTACTTGTCGACTCGCCTATCGCCTCGGCCGGCCGCCGGAGGCTGCCACGCCTGCACGGCTGCGTGCGCCCCTGCCCCCTGCCCCTGGGCGACAGAGAGTTGAGACGTCGCTCTCTCCCGCTGATGCATCATGTGTACTGTAAGTGATCCATCCAACAAGTCTGTAAGTGATCCATCCATGGAGTCATCTACCAGTACCAATCCATCCTTTCTTTAATTTTAGAATTTGTAAATTATGTACACTGTAATTCCATAGTCCTAATTTTTTTTATCATGCCCTGATTATGTGTAGGATTTCAATCAAGATCCTCTTGACAGGGCCTGTGACTGTAGCTACAAGTAAAACAAATTTCTCTAAACTGAAATTATTGAAAAATTATTTGAGGTCACTATGTTGCAAGATAGATTAAATAGTTTGGCTATGTGCTGCATTGAGAAGGATATTTTGAACAATGTTGATTTTGATTGTACCCTTAATGACTTTGTATCTAGAAACACTCGAAGAAACTTTTTTTGAAGCACTGAAGTACTATTATTTTCGATGGAATCGATCAAATTTGAATCTTGTTTAAGGTAATCATGTCATGTTAGTTTCATTTTTCATCTTTTTAGTATTTCTATCATAACATGGTGATGTGTAATTGAAAATATACTCTTAGTAAAGGTAATTATATTATATTAGTACCACGTACACACGCACATATATATGATCTTAGAATATAGGGGCCCATGTCGCTGAGTTCGCCTAGGGCCTACCAAAACATAGGACCGGCTCTGACGACGAGCCATCGTTTTTGAAACATCACCGATGTTGCTGAGACGCGGGTCTACGAGCTTGCCGAATTGCAACTTCACTGGTGTTTTTGATGTTCAATGTTCCGGTGTTATTTATGGGAAGTGGGAATGCGTGTGGTGTGCAACTTCACCGATGTTTCTGAAACAACCATTTTTTTCGAAGGAGGGATGAGCGAGACGAGAGATACACGGTGGTCCGTTTGATCATGGTTGATCCAACGATAGAGGAGGTGGCGGAAAAGATAGAGAGATAACATTAATTGAGGTTGTTATATCTTTCCTTATTTGGCGGTGTGTTTTAATAGCGATATAATTTATTTCTTAAAAGTAAAAGTTCCATTTTTTATGAAAGTAAAAGTTCCAAAGTAGCCCTACACCAAAATAGACATCATCTTCCTCCTCTAGAGAGGTAATGGTAATATGCCGTTGGATAATAAAATGTGTAGTCAATCTAATCTCTTTTTTAGGGAAATTTTTGTCTGGTCTGTTTTTCTGAAGGAAATTATCTTGTGCCGTACTTCATCATCGATCTTCGCAGATACTAGCAGTGTTGGACAGTTAGCCGACTACCTGAGCCCTGCAAAAAGTCCGGATAACCCCCATGCACGATGCACCGAGCCCAGCGGATCTGAAACAACCCACGCCCGCTTCCTCCGCTGCATGCCAACGTACAGATATAATTCAGCCAAATCTTTCCCTCTACATCACTTTCCCTCTCACGAATCTCCTCTATAAATACGCCTGTGCAAATCGTGATCGATCGATGAATCAATTTACATAATCCAACTCGGGATCATCAGCATAATCTCTCCTCCCTGTCCGCCATGGGCGACGCCGCCGCCGCCGCTGCCTCTGACCTAGGCACGATGGACGCCGGCCAGGGCGGTCAGCCCGGCGGCGAAGCGTCGTCTTCGTCCTCGTCGTCGGCGCCCGTCTCCATCCACGACTTCGACATCCACAGCCGCATCAACTTCAGGCTGGACTTCGACGCCGACAACTACGTCGAGTGGAGGGACGCCATGCTCTCGGCCCTCGACGAGTTCGGCGCGCGAGACCATGTCGTCCAGGAGGAGGAGGAGGAGCACGACTGGTTCCGGTCCGGGAGCGACGCGGACGACGAGTGGAGGCGCGCCGACGCCTCCGTGGTGCTCTGGATCTACGGCACCATCTCCGACGAGGTGCTGGACGACGTCGAGGCCGCCCCTATCGCCGCCCGCGACCTCTGGGCCCAGCTGCGCGGCTTCTTCACCTACGACGCGGTCCAGGAGTTCCGCGCCATCGCGCAGGGGGACATGGCCGCCGGCGCCTACGGCTGGCGCCTCAAGGCCCTGGCCGACGCCGTCGCCGACGCGGGCGGCGAGCCGGTATCCGACCGCCTGCTGACGATGCAGCTGCTCCGCGGGGTGGGGCCCGGGCTCCGGGTCATGGGCACCTCGCTGCTCGCCCATGAGCCCTTGCCGAGTTTTGAGGAGGCTTGCTCGTGGCTGTGCCTTGAGGAGTACAGACGTGATGAGCTGGGCGAGATCTGAGGGCTCCGGCCGCCGCCGCCGCCGCTGCGGTGACCGTGGTGATCACGGCGCGCACTGGCATCTCTCCCAATGACTCCCCTCTCTCGTGCGGTACATGAACGCATCGAGATTTGTGAATCAAGTAGTGTTGTTCGATTCAGTTAGCCTAGCAATAGGTCGATTCAGTTTTAGATGGATTCATTTGCGCTTCAAATTCAATGAATGTGAGTGTGCGTGCGTCCATGGTAAGAATAGATAACCAAGAGTTAACTGAAATCGTTTGCACGACTGCAGCAGCGAAGAGATCCTCCATGCGTCTGGTCTAAGTAAATTGTGAGTTCTGACCTAGGCATCGAATTCACCTACACAGCACAGTTTCACTCGATCCATTGTTTCCGTCGGTTAGAGCATCTTCAATATGTATATTTGGTGATGTAAAATTAGGTGTTGTACAATTTACAATATTAAAAAATGCGTTTTACATCTCTAAAAAAGAGTCAACTCCGGCAGATGATGTATATTTGTTTTGTAAAACGACAACTCCAACAGATAATAATATATATTTGTAATGTAAAACTAGTGCAAAACAGGAAATTCAGACATTTGTTCGTTTTGACAAAGAAGAAACAAGTTTAGAGTTTCCGCCGATAACCTGCCGCAGGGGACTCGGGCTTCGGCGAGAGCCACTTCATGACGCCGCAGGCCGCAGCCCCTTCATGACGCCGTCGAAGACGAACCCAGGTGGCGTCACCCGATGTTGTGGTTCGCCGGGTAGCCGCACATGTGGCGCTACTCGTACATCCTCGCCTCCGCCGGCATCTCCCCCCCCCCCCCTAATCCTCCTCGCACCGGCCCGCGGGCCCGTACCTCATCGACCTCCTCCCGCCGTCGCCACACATGAACAACAGCCACATCTCATCGGGGAGCGGGTCGCCGTCCTAAACGCCGCACACGAACAACACACGCGCTGCTAGGCACCCGCAGGGTATGGGTGCGGGTGAAGCCACCCCATACCCTTACCCGTCTTCTCCAAGCATACTCGTCACCCGTACCCATACCCTCTAGCGGGTACAATTTTTCCCATACCCATAACCCGACAGGGTAAAGGGTGCCCGCGGATAAAAATACTTGTGTATGCAACACAACAAATTAAGTTAAAAACTGGTCATCAATAGCAACATACAATCATTATTTGTAAAAACAACACAAAAAAACTGAACCAAAAATAGCATGGCGGCTAGTGATGCATATGATACATTCATATCGCCCCCTAATAGATAATGACTCGATGTCGCTAAAAAAACTAGATACTTGTAGGAGTTACGTGTGAGACTCAAAGGACGTCAGTCGAAGGGACTACTGCTTGACTACCAACGTGAGTTATGCCTTTATTTGGTTGCCCTAGCAGAATTAGGGAAAATATGTTAGATCATTTAGGTTTTTTTAGAGGCCCACTTGCTAGATTTTAGATGGGTACATGGGTAGGCAGGTATAGGTTATACAATCCCATACCCTTATCCGCTCTACCTAATGGGTATGATATTTCCCCATTTAAATACCCATGGGTAATTTTTTATCCCAAACCCTTACCCTAATGTTTTACCCGCAGGGTAGGCGGGTAATGGGTACCCATTGCCATCCCTAGCTGCTACTAGCCGGAGATAGTTGCAGCGCGGGTTTGACCCTGCGGTGCTAATGCTCACTTAGCTTTGCTACTGGGACTTTATCCCGCGCTGCTGATAGGTTTTTGTATACAACGTTATGATTACCAGTTCCATCATTGATTGAAGTAATGAATTGGTCAACATATAAAGCAAGAATGAACAAAACTTATAATCTTCATAGTTGGCATGCCTGGTTGCCATTTTCTCCTCACTTGTGCAATCGCTCTGCAATACTTCATGACTGAGTAAGAGATAATGTATCACCAATGGGCTAGCGACTTCACATTGCATTCATGCATCATGTGCAAGTGGTAGGACGTGATGTGACTTTTCTCATGAAACAAAGAATACACATTTTGCTAAAAGATCAATTGTCCTTCCTTCATGCCTATGAAGTCTGGAGACTCTGTCAATCACATATTGCACATTAACTCATTTCTCATCATCAGGTATGTTGCATTGTGCTCTATATGAACGACGATAAGGTCAAAAAATTCTCAATGATATTTGACCAAACACATGATGAGCATGGGTGGGTACTTGGTTGTGGACGGATCTGAGCTGGACAACGACGTAGTCCTAGGCGTTCAGGTGCGCTAATAAAGGTTACAGACGTTTGGCAATATAATGCGCGGACGGTGATCCAAGAATACAACGATCATCGGACGAGGAGGGTGTGGATGCATAGTAAGGAGGGGGCAGGGCGGAGGGACAAAAAGTGGTCCAGAAGGAGGATTTGAGTGGATCAGGGGTGTCGGAGTCCTATGTGGTGGCGGTTCGGAATCCCGCAAACCTCCCATTGTCTGCATTTGATTTGCCGAAGAAAAAAACACGTAGACTAGTTGGTGGATATAAACAGAATGATGTTGGATGACAAAATACATTCAAACATCCTGCTCTAAATGTTTGTTGTCGGTTTAAGGATCTTTCTTGAGGATGCCTTAATTGCTCATACACCATGTAATACACTCTTTTTTGAGTTATATCTCAACTACACTCGGTGCCTACTAATGAGTGGAAATTCTAGAACTTAGGTTGGTTATTCCAAGAAAATTGTGTTTTATTAAAGAAATAGTAGAAGAATGAGAACAACAATTTGAGCCCACTCTCATATTTACCCCTAATTTTTTGCTATGCTCAAATTTACCCCTGACAATCTATTTTAGGTCATCAGAATGCCCTTTTTCCTAGTAAAAGTTGTTTGACCATTACGTTAAAAATTCATAACAAATTCATATAAACTCGAAAAAATGCAAATAAGATTTCAAAATGTTCAAAAGACATCACCTATACGTGTATGTCATTCACCTATACGTGTATGGCATTCACATCCATCACTTATATGTCCATTCATTTGCATTTACCCTAAACATAACATTAATGTTATTAAATTAGAATATGCTTAAACAATGCTTTTTTCATGAATGTAAATGACATGCACATGTAGCTAATGTTTCTTTGAATATTTTGATATATCATATTTGCTTTTTCTGAGTTCATATAAAATTTTAAAATAATTGTAAAAAAACTTCGACCAGGCAAAAGGGCATTCTGGTAACCTAAAATGCTTTTAGGGGCAATTTTGAGCATAGTAAAATATTATGAGCAAATAAGAGTATGGTCTTAAATTAAGGGCAAAAATGTAAATATCCCTTTTGCAAATGTCAAAAAGTTATGAAAAAGTTTGGACATGTACAAGCACATGAAGTATATAATCCTAAGCTCAAATACACCCTATAAATAAAAGAAAATAAAAAAGATTGCAAACTAATTAAAAAAACTGAAAAAATTGTCGATAAATATCAGTAGATGTCTAACATTGTACAAAAATTTACCTCCAAAGATATTGGAAGCTTGTACACAAAAAAATACATAAAATCAGGACTCAAAAGAACACATTTTAGAACAGATTTTTTTTTGCACACGCCTCTATGAATGTCTTTTCATGGTGAAATTTTGCAGGATGTTAGAATATTTGTTGATGTTCATGCACAGAAAATTTCAGATGTTTTTTGTTTTGTTTTATTTACTTTATATTTCCAATTTTCTGTTTATGGGGGTTTATTTGAACTCGGAATCACATTAGCACTTTCCCATGTACATCTCCATACTCTTTCTGTGTTCTGTTAATAATAAGAGGGGGGAAAATCAGAGGCTGGATGCCTATCCTCAAGGAAGAACAATATGACGTGATATTAGGTAGCGATAGGAACATGTCTTCCCCAGAATCACGTTCGTAACTGGCTGCACGGAATTCGCCCCACTGCGACTTTATGAGACACAAAAAATTGCATCTGCCATCAAGATTTCAGGATTACATATCCTCCCCGGAATATATCACAGAAGATGAGTACAAAACGCGCATCGCTGCGTGTATACTACTGCATAAACCACACAAAAAGGTGCAATAATGCAGAGATATTCTTGCGTTTTGTACGAACCAAAAACGATTGTAGGCATCATTGGAGGTATTCCCAGTGATGAGGATAATGGGAACACATCAGGTTCCCAGAAGAATGTCCCAAAGAAAATCAGGGAGCAATGGAGCATGCATTGCTACACACATTCCACAATTATTTGCTGACGGAGTATTATACTATTCCAGCCCATATCTACGGAGAATTTCTTGCTTGCAGTCTTCTCTTCTTCATCCATGCAAATCCATTTCGAAAGACAAGAAATATTATCCACGCATGAAGCATGGCGACGTCGTTCTCGTCGATCAAAGATACCTTATGCCCTCCAAGAAATCCTTATCAGCATCGGTAATTATGCTGTCTTATGCAGCAGACACACGCGCACACACGAAATTGTGGACCTTGTTTATTACGCGCTCTGATTCTGGAGGAATAGCATCCTCGGATATGGTTCACCACTTTAATCTGCTGCACACGGTTCTTGATGTGCCTATTCTCGAGGATCGATTCACGAAAAATAAACCTTGGATGTAGTATTAGTTATCGTAACTATGTACGGCGATCAGTTATTATTAAAGATATAACGATGGCTTTTCTTCAGTCATGGTACAATGCTCTGTAAAAATATACTCAAAATATGAGCACCATTGAGAACATCTACTGAACGCAAATGCAATTGTATAATTGCTAGGTACATAATGCATATTTTTATTTAATTCGTAGACAAAATGACAGATCCCATAGAGAAGGAAACATATTTTAAAAAAGACTACACATCGTAGAGACAACGCATAGTGGCATGTTGCCAATTCCTTCGCAAGCCGTAGACCGAATTCGTAAAGTTTCAATGGCAACCTTTGATAGTGGCGCAAACCAAAAATTTTTAATCGCAAACACTTTAAAGGTTTGGCCAGTCATCAAAGGATAATCCCTCTGTAATCTAAGGCCCCGCTTGGTATGGATGTCAATTTTACATCTGTATTTATTTTGCACCTGTATATTACTGGGATCAGTAGGATTTACACTTGAAAAGAATACATATCGGTTGAGGCCTGTAAATTTTACAGGTATATCAGGCTCGAAAACAACAATCCAATCAAGGCCTAAATGATTTTATATTCCTCTACGGAGGGAGTACAACTAAACTGATATGAATGGAGTAACGGCACCCAAGCTTGTGGTCGGCGACAATCTAGTCTTGGCACTATGTTGAGAAGCTTGCACAATGCACAATCCACGGTTTGGCCAGCCCGACGATGCAGGCACGGTGGTCAGCAGACCAAAATTTTGTTCTCCAAGAGGAATCGCTCAATGCATTTCCGTGTTCATCCACATTGCAAGGTTAAAAAAACAATAGCGGCTTGAGGGATGGGACGAGTTCCTCGATGCCGCTCTAGCTAGGAAAGCGACCTGGCTCTCGCGGACGCGCCCGCGGCGGCGGCGGCGCCGTCCTGATCTCCCACCTCAGGCCGCCCCTGCATCTCCCCTGTCCAGATCCGGGATCTTCTCCACGTCTTCTCTCCGTCGGTGTGCTTTTCCGCGCGGGGCTGCGCCATGGCTGCTCGTCCTCAGCTCGCATCCGCGCCGCCCACGTCGGTGGCAGCCACTCCAGCTGAGCCGTCCGCTGGCCCTCTGACGCTCAACGCTCCTGCTCCAGCATCCGCGTCGGCCGTGGCGGCCGCTGCCGCTCCACCGGTGTCGTTCGCCGGCTCCCTGCCGCTCCCTGCTCCGACTTCTGCGTCGGCCGCGACAGAGGTAACCACTGCAGCGGTGTCGTCCGTCGGCTCCGCGGAGACCTCTGCTCCAGCTTCAGCCGCCTCTCTCGCCGCGGACGCCCTCGCCTTCCGCCGCTCTGACCCGTCCATTCAAGGGCAGAGGGTGGCTCGCACGCTCCATTCCCAGGAGTCAACGATGACGGCGTCCTCCGCTTTGTCGACCGTGGTTTTGGGCACAGGGCGGCATGTGTCCTGGGCCTCCCTTGCCGATGTGGAGGACACTGGCAATGACGAGGAAGAGGAGATGTTGGCCCTGCTGACGCCATTGGCTCCCGAAAGCTCGGTCTTGGCTGCTCAACTGGTTGAGCCGTGTGTAGGGCATGAGACGGAGGCGAGCGAAGGATGGCAAGTGGTTCAGAGTCGGCGTGGTCGGCGCCTTCCGGCGTCGTCATCACCAACGTCGTCGCCTCGCCCCATCCCAGCTTGGTTGTTTGGTAGGTGTTGCAGATATTTTGCTCCTGGACATCGTGCGGCAATTTGCAGAGATTCCTTGAGGTGCTCCCGCTGCTTGGAGAACGGTCACTTGGCACGAGGGTGTCGCAATCCTTGGCGTCCACTCAGCTCTCTTGCGTGCCTTGTCACATCGCCTGTGCATCACATGTCTACCAAGCATTGTCGAGCTCAAGTTCCCTGTGGGGAACCAATGGAATCCGTGCTCCCCTGCAAGGTGCTTCAACATGGGTCTTGGGCGCTTCAGCCCTGGCAGGCGGCGCCCCGTTTCGGCGCTGGAAGGGGCTGGCCCATTCTCCCTCCACAGCAGCAGGCGTCGGCTGCTCCTGCCATGGCTCCGTCAGGTGTTGTTGACCCGGCCACCCCAGGGATGCGGGTCGGGCTGGAGCGGCTCATCGCGAAGCAGACTGAGCTCCTCCGCGCTGAGCTTCGCGAGTGCATTGCGCGTGTGAAAAGTGTGGAGGCCGCTCTCGCCAAACTCCAGGTTGTGACCGTTGTGTCTCCATTATCCGAGATCCAGGTTGGGTCTGCCGATGGGGAAGCAAGCATGTATGGAGTTCTTTCCCCTCGTGCTTCACCTTGTCTGTCGCCGTTGCCTGCTGTGTCGATTGATTCTGAGAGTGGAAACGGTTTCGAGATCGGTGCTCCGGTACTACAGATTATGCCTGAGTTGCAGAAGCTTTGTGGTGAGTCCACCCTGCCTATTTCGATGGTGCTTCCTAAGGAGTTGGGAACGCTTGGAGGGGCCTTGGCGATGTCGACTGCTCCCTCGTCGTCGTTGTTGGAGCCTAGTCAACCGCTCGCCTCTATGGACCATGGAGGTTTGGGTGTTGCTATTGCTCCCTCGCCTCTGACTGTTGATCTAGTGGCATCTGTGGGTGTTGTGGACAATGAGGCGTTGAAGTCTTGTGAGCAGCTTGAGATGGATGAGCCCTTCGTGTCGGTGGTACCTGTGGTTGGTGATATTGAGGAGGGCGGTGTGTTAACGCCTGATCATGGAGGATCCAACGCCGCGATCCCCCCCTCGTGCGGGGCCGTTGGGAAGTTATCCGTGCGTGATAAGGTTAATCAGATTCTCTTCGAGTTAGAGATTCACAGTTTGCTCAAACGCTTGGAAAGGATTAGCCCTGGATCTGGCAAGACGATCGTGGAGGAGGCTCTAAGGGGGAAAAATAAGAAGAGTGACGCCACAGGGAAGGCGTCTGCAGCTGCTTGATGATTGGTCATCTGTCTCTTGGGGTGTCCTTATGGCCTGGCTTGGGTTCTCTTGAGGTGTCCTTATGGCGTGGCATGTGATCGTGGATTTGGGGGTGCCCGTGGTATTTGGCCGAGGTCTTCTTGTTGTCGATTTCTTTGTGTTGTAGTAGTGTAAGGGTTAAGGTTCGTTGCATGTTGGGTATGACTGTCGGGTTGATTATGTGTGTTTGGGGTTGCATGTTCTGTGAGTAGTTCACATGTGGTTGATTTGTATTGGTTTTTGTCCGGTTTTCCGTTAATTAACTGGGCAACTCTCTTCTTAATTAATAGATGTGGCAAAGCTTTTGCCACCGTTTCAAAAAAAAACATTGCAAGGTTAACCTGACAAGGACTCCCCTGGCCGTTTCTAAGTTCTAACACACAAAGCCGTCAGCTTATACTTATTAGATTCCATTCCACACTTTGTTCCTACTGCGTACACCACTTTATATATGCCGTTAACCACAAAAGGTTAGCCCTGTTTTTTTTTTTGTCCACGGATAACGGGCGCGGTGAAGCACACGCCTGGCACAAAGGAGCCGGACTCGAAGGTGCTCATGTGGAGACACACACACACACATATGGTTCACGGGACCTTGGTGCTCCGGCCGAAAAGGGCGGGATTCTTAGTTTGGTTTCCCAAATTTTTATTCGGAAAATAACTGAGCCAATACTTTAGGAGCAGAATGTAGATTGGAAAAATGAAATATATACAGTGCTTTGTTTTAGTCAATGTACTACAAACTTTCTTCAATAGTCAAAGCCAAGAGTATCTTGTCAAGCGTCAATGTTGTACTGTGTTCCTAAAGAAAAGAGTATCTTGTCAAAATAAATTAAATTTCAGTTACTCGACAGAAAAAGAATATGAATATGAGTGTATGTCATCTTTTCTTTGACAGAAAAAGTATGACTAGATTGTCATTTTTTTATGAGCCTGCCTCCAAGAGGAATGAGTGACACCCCGCAAAAGAAAGGAGGAATGGGTGACAATGTATTTCAGAAATTCGCAGGGATACACACCTACTTAGCCAAGTTGTTTCGGCTAAATTTACAGTTTTTTTTAAAAGATGAAAATTGGGTATCCTATCAATATGACATAATATACTTGTATTAAGTGCCTGTTTGAAACTACTCCGCTCCATAAAAATTAGCTCCACTCCACTAAATTAATTTTAGAGCAGCTTTATGTAGGAGTCGTAGATTTATCAAAGAAAATTTTTATCATGTTTGGCTTGCAACTAGCTCCAGCTTTAAAATAAAAAGTTTGGTGGACAAGATCTATCTGATTGGTTGATGAAGGGGTATCCACTTACTGGTGGCAGTGGTGGGTAAATTTCCTCCAACTCCAACTTCTAGATTTTATCTGGAGCACCCCTAAAATACATCACAAAAAACTCGGAGTTGTACCCGAGACTCTAGTTTATTTGCGGAACGCCATATCATGGAGTTATCCCGTTTGGCTTGCGTTTTATGGAGCGGAGCAAAATTTTAGGGAGCGGAGTGATCCCAAACATGCCCTAATGCTTCACCCAATATGATATACTTCATCTTTTTTTCGATTCTCCCTTGTCTCATTTTCTCCTTTTCTTCTTCTGTAATCTTATACTACTAACACCTAGACTACAAACTAATAATAGTACTCACAACTACACTATACAAACTAATAACATAGACTTCATATAAATTTAACTGCATGCTCCATGTTCCAAAAGTCGTACACCCCTAATTTCAATGAGTAAGACTTTTGGGACACGTTAAAGATAATTTGCAAAAACCAAAGGTACGCATTTTTTACGGAACCTCACTACAATGTACAACAACGGTGGGAAAAAGACCATTTGACTCTCGGGTGTATATACATTCTATATAGACTAATAATTATTATTGTAAAAATTCAAAAAAAAATCAATATTATTTCGGAGTAAACTTGACTTTCTTTTGCATTAATATATACATTTTCACGAAATAAAACCCCTGATGGCTTCAAGGCAAAGTAAAAAAAATATTGCTACATACAAGTTACTATTCAACGGGGTTTTTCCTTTGCAATTTTTTTTATATGTATACAATGAAAGATCAACTTTATTTCAAAAATATTTTAAATATGTATTACTTTTTTTGTAATTACTATCTTGTTTTTGTATATAGGATGTACTCCCTCCGTTTCTTTCTACTTCGCATATAAGATTTGGTCAAAGTCAAATTTAATAAAATTTGATCAATATATTAAAAAGTATCAACACCTACAGCATCAAAGTTATACCATATGAAAACTAATATCATGATGCTTCTAATGATATTGGTTTCATATTCTGGATGTTGATAGATCTTTCTATTAAAATGGTCAAACATAATTAAATTTGACTTTGACCAAATCTTATATGCGAAGTAAAAAAAAACGTAGGGAGTATATAAATCCAGGAACCAAACGTGTTGTTGTCCAGCAGTGGTGCCTCTTTTTACCGTGTGTTTTGGCAAAATACCAAGGACGATGTGCAAGAAATTAAACAGAGGCGTCACTAATTAGCTACTTACACGTATAAAAATTACTGCAGAGGTGGTCACCCGACGATCGTGTGCCTACCCTACCGGCCGTGTCTAACAAACAGCATCACCATATATTCCATTCCACACTTTTTTCATGGCACTTTATGCCGTTAACCACAAAAGATTAGCGCTGTTTTTGTCTCTGTCGGATCTAGCAAACAAGGCCCAACTTTCTTTATGTCGACCGGATAACGGGCGCGATGAAGCACACGCCCCGGCACAAGGGATATCTGACCTAGATTGCTCATGTGGAGCCACATGGTTCACCAGATCTTGGTGCTCCGGCCGAAGAGGATGGGATTTTTCGTTCCATTTGCTTGGTCTTCTTCCTTGAGTCCTCCCCCCAGATGGAACGGAATATGAGCTTTGATCTTGTCGAGCGGATCGAGGAAGATAGACGTGCGTGGTTGATTTTGTCATTACTTCTTATTTTCTTTCGGAGAGAGGAGAGGCTTTTAATGAATGACTAGCAAACATGTAAACAAATCTTCGTATATCTAAACATAATGGTCATAAACAAATCTTTGCATTTGATCCTCTTTTCGTCCTCTACTCGTCGGCGATGTCGCTGTCATCGTTGCCGATGAGCTGGATGAATACGGCGCCCATGGCACGCCTTGGGTCCAGTAGATCTACAGGGGTGGCGACGGTGGGGGTAGAGGTGGCGACGAAGGCGGCATCAGTGGCTTCAACGTCCAGAATGCAGACGGTGGCGCGTCGAAGGTCCAGACGGTCCTCACAAGGTCGCGGATGAGCTCACAGATCTGGGTGTTGTGGTTGCCTATGGGTCATGGTGGCAGCGAGGCCGATGCTAGATCCTCGTACCACGGCCTCGTTGGTGTCATCGGGGGCAATGGAGGCAGCGGGTGTGCGTAGACGGCGTCACCGGGCTCCGCGGACGTCACATGGAGCAAGTATGTGAGCCCGACCACTGCTTGCACTCTTCCGTCCGGTCTCCTCGAGGGTGGTTCGGCTCCTATCCATGGGAACGCAAAGGTGTGGCTTTAAATAACGTGAGAACACCTGATTCTAACGTGGTCTAAAAAACCTAGCTGATTTGGTTGGATGGAGCGTACTGCACAGGAAAACTTCGAGGGTTCGATCCAGCGCAATATTTTTTTTGTTAATTGGCTTCGATCCCACGAGAGAAGTCCTATTAGCGTACGAAATTTGATCGGTACGAAGTGTTTATTAACGAAGATTTTTTCTCATTTATAGATGGCATTGGTGGTAACTTCCATCAACTTTAAGAACAAATAAGATGACGGAGGAAAAATTGAGAGAAACAGACCTCAAAGAAAGATATGGTGATTGATTAAGCTAAGATTTATGAAAATGGTACGCACCTAATGTGTGGGCGGACCTCTCGTGCCCACACGCCCCGCGCACCAATATTAAAGCACATCCATCCACACCCATCTTTTACGTTTTTCGGATTTAAAAAAAATATCTCCTAAATAAAAATTTCGATTAAAATTCCGTTTTCACCATTAAATCCGTCTCGACGAGATCTTTGAAACTAGATCCATATTGATATGCTTCGAGAACTTCTTTTTTCGGACCAAAAGTTGCCATGTTGTTTATAATGAAGTTTTCATTCTATTTACACTAAAGTTGCCATGATTTCTTTCATCTATTATTTTCTTTTAGATTTAAAGCCACCATTCTATTTTAACGCTTTTTGACTCATCGCCGAGGACCGGGAAGAGTCGCGGTGATGCTCAGTGGACCCCAAGCAGATATCTGGCGCAGTGGGGCGACATGGCGGTCTCCTAGGTTCGAATGCGTTGAGGAGATTCTCCGACGCATCTCAACACGTGACGGTGGGGAGGGGACATGGATCGAGGGGGAGAGTTTGTCGACGGTGTGGTGCTGCTCTGGCGGCGACTCTTTTTTGTACCCATGGCAATTTCTATTCATAGGACATGTCAATTCTTATTCATAGGACATGTAAATTTCTATCCATAGGACATGTGTGACATCCTGGCTTAGTAGGAATGAAAGACTACTCATATAAACAAGGTGCACCTTCTTTTTCGGGAGCCCAGATGCAAAGAACTCCAAAGTTAAGTGTGCTTGACTTGGAGCAATTTGAGGATGGGTGACCGACCGGGAAGTTGCTCCCGGGTGCGCACGAGTGAGGACAAAGTGCGTAGGAAAGACTAGTGTTGGTCTGTGGGGACAGTCTAAATCCCGCCAGGCGTAACGGCCAAGAACCGGTGTGTGACCGGGGCGTTACAAATGGTATCAGAGCCGACCCTCGTGGTTATACGGGCGTGTGCGGGTCAGTGTGCGAACATGGGTGAGCCATGTGTCGGCACTGGACACAGTGGCGGAGCCACTCATTGGCTGTGTAGTCAAGTGACTACACGGTTTTTTGAGCTACTAGGGTAAAAATCAAACAAAAAATACAAAATTTATACAACTATATGTATTTGACATCACAACTCTAAATTGACAACACAACTTTGTATTCCTGGCTCTGCCACTGACTGGACGCACAGACGTGTGCCAAGTGGGTACGTTTCTGTGGGCCGACGAGAACGTCGGTTCCTTTGAGTGGGTGTGTGTGATATCCTGGCTTAGTGGGAATGAAAGACTACTCATATAAACAAGGTGCACCGAACTCCAAAGTTAAGCGTGCTTGGCTTAGAGCAATTTGAGGATGAGTGACCGACCGGGAAGTTGCTCCCGGGTGCGCACGAGTGAGGACAAAGTGCGTAGGAAAGACTAGTGTTGGTCTGTGGGGACAGTCTAGATCCCGTCAGGCGTAACGGTCAAGAACCGGTGTGTGACCGGGGCGTTACAACATGACAATTCTTATTCGCAGGACTAGCGTCTACAACTTAAAGTTTCCACCCTCACATAACTAAACTTGCCATAAAAAGACATCAGGGATTTCCATGTACTTGTGTCACACATGTGGTAGTTATCAGCATTGCCAAAAAAATGTGCCACACGTGTGGGTGGAAAGATGGCAAGCCCACACGCTTTGGTGACAACTTTAGCACATGTGAGATGACAACTTCTGCTAAAACATTGCAACTTCGCTAAATACATGACAACTTTGGCTAATAATTGACATCCATGTACACCTAAAATTAACATTTTAAAACGTGTGGGCGGAAGTGCCTCCTATATATGGCAGTATTATTCATAGGACATGACAATTCTTATTCATAGGACAAGACAATGTTTATTCATAGGACATGACAATTTTTATTCGCGGGACTAGCGTATATAACTGGAAGTTGTCACCCTCACATAACTAAACTTTCCATAAAAAACATCAGGGATTGCCATGTACTCGTGTCACACATGTGATAGTTATCAGCATTCCAAGTTTTTCTATCTACCAATGGCAAACTGTTTTTTTTGTCCATGGAAAATTTAACATATCTTTCGCCATGAAAATTTAAGATGTGTTTTTGCCATGGCAAAAACAACATGTGTTTACCCAAGGTAAGTTTATAAAGTTTTATTTTATGAATTACGACAAATTACTTAGAACATTGAAGAAAACATGCAAAAAAACGTAGTTGAAGCAAATGACGTTAATTTTAGTGCAAACAACATGGCAATTTACGTGCAATAGACATGGCAATTTTTAACCCGAATTTTTGTTTGTCGAAACATATCAATATGGGATCTAGTTTCGAAGATCTTGTCGTGACGGATTTAATGGTGAAAACGGAATTTTATTTGAAAATTTTAGTTAAAAGATAAAATATTTTAAAAACAGAAAATCACAAAAGCTGGCACTAGCTTGCGTTCGGTGCATTCAGCTAGCACCTAACTAACGTTCGGTGAATATCACCGTCCAAGATTTATGCTTCTTTTGTTCCTTTTTCGGATTCTTTTACCCTGTGTATTTAATTTGTTTAAAATAGTGTGTTGTAAAGGTTAATAAAATTGTATTAAAATTATCGGTGTCTACAATAGCAAATAAATATAATATTATAGAAAAATATATTTCAAGATGTACCAAATAATACTGGGTTTGAATTGCCAACATTACTACTATCTCTGTTATATAAAAAAATCAGATAATGGGTTAGACAGCCCACGATGTTTCGTTAAGAAGAAAGGTGAGTACACCGGAATTGCGAGCAAGGATACTCGAACTCGGGCGGGTGGGCAGGTTTCAGCACTTGCTGACCACTGGGCTAAGCCACAGTTCTTATATCGATGTGACAGCACCGATCCATGAACATTACAACTGCACGCTAAACTAATTTCTTATATCGATGTGACAGCACCGATGCATGAACATTACAACTGCACGCTAAACTAATTTTATGGTAGTATTGGTTTTTTACAAGATTTGCTAGGGATGCCCTAACAAGGCACAGTAACCAACCGTCAAGAAACAACCCGTGAAGGCCACCCCTTCAGCGTCAGCGCTACTACCTGATTGGGTAATCAGATTAAGCCAAACTGTGTGGCCAAATTTAGTACTAGTACACTTCCCAATCGATGACAAGGCACGTTCATAAACCGGAATCCATGGCGCGGACAGCAGAGGAACCAGTGATCTATTCCACATATAGTATTCTCAGGTGTCAGTCTTGCCGCGGGAAGACGATAGGCTGCCTGCCTAGATCGCGCTCTGCCCTGCTTTGTACAGTAGTATTTGCACGCACGTGCTCCCCTCGTGAGTGAGTAAGCTTTTGTACTTCATTGATCTTCCCAATCTGTTGCGATGAGCTGGGTTGTTTAGGGCATGATTTATGGAGGCACTAGCTTGGTGTGGTTTCATGTATCCACGTAGACATTTGAATATGAGGCAGCACATTCAGCCAATCGTTACATATATTCTCTCTCTTCATCTTTTGCACCTTTTCTGCCTGTTGCTGCATTTCTCTTGCTTTTCTCTCTCAGCTTTCAAGTGAAGCAGCCGGCTCCTCTGCAAGATCCCGTGTTGGTCTGCAAGCAGCTACCTTTTCATCTCTCACCTCCAGATCATCCATTTTGCTGACGTATTGACATGGGGCAGCTGTCCACGCTGTAGCGTAGTATATGCCCTTACGTCTTCGCTCTCCGAGTCTGTCTGTGTGGCCGTTCGTGAGTCCGTCCACGTAGCAGACTTATTTTGCCGGTCGGACCGGACCAGAGAGAGCCTGGGTCGCTGGGCCGAAAATGGTGGCTCCGGAGCGTCCGTCCTGCCGAACTTTAGATTTCCTTGTGCTAAAAAGGCTGAATCTTTCTGCTAAAATAAAACAGTAGGAGTAAAATTTTAACTGTATTTTTTTTCTTCCGTTTCTAGAAAAAACTACGAAGAAAACAGAGAGGTTGGGTTGGAATAACGAGGAGCCCGACGCGGAAAACCTAGCCACGGGTGACGACATACGGTGCTTTTGTCGCATTTGTGGCCTGTTTGGCACTAGGAGGCGAATGATCAGTAAACACTGGTCAAACTTGGAATATGTTTTACTAAATGATTCTTCTATACTTCCTCCATTTCAAAATATAAGGTTCGGATGACATCAAACTAAATAAAAGATGCGGAGTTTCTGCATTTAGATGAATATATGTATGTAGGTGAACAATACTATAAAAAGGAAAAAAATAACTTTGTTCAATGTTTATCAATATGCAAAATGCCGTGCTCCAAAAACATTCCGAAGCTCTAAAAAAAATGATTTTCTTTACATGGTGAAAAACTAAATCTCAATTCCTTAAAGCATTTAGAAACATCGATTTTTTCCTAGATTACCACTATTGTTTTTCATTACAAAACTGCGCGGGTTTGTAAACATTCAATGATATTCACTAAACAATGCATTTTTTATTTTTTTTATTTGTTTGGGATTTATTGTACAAAAGCAAATCAACACTTCCTCAACAATTCTATATTTTTATCATGGTATGGCCACTGTGGTCGATGTTGTTGTCAGCCAATCAAAAATGTTGTGGTATATTGCTTTTGCCTAATTTAGCGGTGACGGACATGATTGTTATCATGAACTAACCTAGCTCGGATGTTTATGTTTTTGTGGTGAAACCAATCCATCAAAATTGAAGCGTATTTTTCTGAATTTATTTCAAGTATTTTTGTTGATATTTTTTAGTGAGAGGAAACATATGCATCGATTACGATGCGCCTGACTTCATCAATCTTCAAAATGATGTTCCGGCTTGGTATCTTGATCGTGCATGTAGAGATAAAATATGCATACGGTGTTCATAGATATGAGCGTATGCAACATGTGTGTTTTAGCATGTAAAAAATGACTGTTATCTTGATTTCATTTTGGTTTTGTGGTTTCCTTGCGTCTATGGTTTATCCCCCCACAATACATTGTCAAAAATAATTATCCAACCGCTCATCTTTGAAAAGGATGTGACCTTTATTAGAGTGGTTTAATAATTTAGGGTTCACCGACTGAGGGTAACAACAACACTAACAATAACAAAACCTTTAAGACAAGTTAGTGTAGACTAGAATCAAAATCCATAAAATACTGTAATTAAATCATGAGTCTGATACATCAATAATTTACTACTCCCTTCATTTTTTTTACTCCGCATATAAGATTTGGTCATAGTTAAATTTGATAAAGTTTGACCAAATTTATATTAAAAAGTATCAACATTTACAACATCAAAGTTATACCATATGAAAATTAATATCATGATGCTTGTAATGATATTGGTTTCATATTGTGGATGTTAATATATTTATTTATAAAAATGGTTAAACTTTAGCAAATTTGATTTTGACCAAATTTTTATATGCGAACTAAAAAGAAACGGAGGGAGTATTACGCATATGGTCAATCCTTGATGATCGAGAATTTCGGTTCCCAAATTTTTTCTCTCAATCCAGAATCCAAAACCTCGGGTGTGTGACCCTCCTATGATGCCACCTATTTCGTACAGAGGTTTAGAGCTCCGAATTGAGCCATCAAACCGTTGATGAAAGTGAAATAAAGAGAGTGAGCGGTGTGGCCATGGCCGGCGGCACAGGTCCGGATACCCTAGGTTCGATCAAAGCGGCACCCTATCCACGACGGCACTTCCTTCTTCGTCCGGTAAAACCATCCGCCATTATAAATACCGCCGAAGCTCTCACTCCAACAAGCTTAAACCGCTACACGCCCCCGGCCAAAACCAAAACCAAAAACCAAAAGCGCCTCCCCTTTTCCGCCATTAAAATACTCCGCCCGGAAGAAACTCCCCGAAGCGGTAGCCATAGCCACGCTGCCGTGCTAGCTAGCTCGTCGCGTATTGGTTTGGTGGTATCGGGCTCTGCGCGGCGGCCGGTGTAACTGCGGGAGGCGCGGCGGCGTGGGTGATGTACGGCGCAGCGCTGTCCAAGGACCTCAACCTGCCAATCCAGCAGCAGCCGGTGGCGAACGGCGTGCGCACGCCGCCGCAGATGAGCTCGCCCGGCCTGCTGCGGTACCGGTCCGCCCCCAGCGCCATGTTCGGGGACGTCGTGTGCGGGGACTTCCTCCCGGCCTCTGCCGGCGCCGGCGCCGGCTTGGGGCTCCGCCAGGGCAGCCCCGACCAGGCCGCCGATAACGGCTTCGCCCGCTTCCTCTCCGGCCACCACCACCACCCCGAGATCAGGGACAACAAGCCTCCCCGCCCCGCCGCCAGCCACTTCGCCGAGGACGCCGCCGCCTCCATGGCCTCTCAGCAGCAGCAGCAGCAGCTCGTGTATCAGTCGCAGCAGCAGATGGCGGCCATGGAGGGGCTGTTCCGCACGGCGAGCTCGGGCGGCACGGACCACGCCGCAGTCGCCGGCGGCGGCGTCGACAGCCTGCTCCGGCAGAGCAGCTCCCCCGCCGGCTTCCTCAACCATCTGAACATGGACAACGGTAGGTTCTTTAACTTCCTCGCGAGAGCTTTCTTTCTTTCTTGGTTCTCGCGCTCGCCATGTAGCAGCAGCAGCACAGCACTGCAGCAGCAATCATGAGCTCGTAGCATGCTAGCTAGGAGTAGATAGCTAGAGTAGCTAGCTGCTTTCCATTTCTGGAACCAACGCGTCGAGCAATTAATGGAATTACTGGCGCTCCGTAGGCGGCTACGGGAATATGCTCCGTGCGGGCATGGGCGGCGGCGGGTACAGAAACGGCGACGCGCGGCTCAAGGGGCAGCTGAGCTTCTCGTCGCGGCAGGGGTCGGTGATGTCGCAGATCTCGGAGATGGTCGGCGAGGAGCTGGGCGGCGGGAGCAGCGGCAACGACGACAACGAGGCCGGCAGCAACGGCGGCGGCGCCTACGGGGGCATCCCAGGGTACCCGGTGCCCGTCTGGGACGAGCCCTCGCCGTCCCCGCTGGCGTCCGAGCCGGCGGCAAAGCGGCGGCCGCGGCAGCTGAAGCAGCAGTTCAGCCTTCCTGCCGGCACCGGCACCGGCAGCAAGCCGTCGGCCTCGCCGGAGATCGCCGCCATCGAGAAGTTCCTCCAGTTCCAGGACTCCGTGCCGTGCAAGATCCGCGCCAAGCGCGGGTGCGCCACGCACCCCCGCAGCATCGCCGAGCGGGTACGTACTGTCCTTGTGTTCCATAATAAACAACACACAACCAATCGCCATGAGCATCATATCTCCGAGCTCGAAAGTCGCAGCGTCCATGGCGAACTGACGTGGTGTGTTGCGCAGGTTCGGAGGACGAAGATCAGCGAGCGGATACGGAAGCTGCAGGAGCTCGTCCCCAACATGGAAAAGGTAATCGATCAATCAACGGCACGGCCATCGAATTTAACCCATTAGGCTGGCCCCAACGGGGAGTAACTTAGCAGTAACATAGAGTCCAACTCAGCAATTTTGATTATGTGGCAATGAGTTAATGAGGAGAGAGATGTTTGTAGTAACTTAACTAGTTACTAGCTCTTTGAGTAACATCACACATACCAAGACAATATGAGTCTATAATCTAATAAATGAAGTTTTATATGACACTACATATATGTTACTACCCATTGTGGAGGTAGTAACATAGACTCGAAATCCGTGTATGTTCCTAGTCTAAGTTACTCAGCATTGTGACCAGTCAGTAAAAACGACTGTACAAGCGCACGATGGGAGGAGAGGACCACGCTGTGTGTGCTGCCTAGCTCACTGCTGAGTGCTGACTGGTTTTACTGTGTGCAGCAAACCAACACGTCGGACATGTTGGATCTGG
Source organism: Bromus sterilis (assembly GCA_950022295.1). Classification (NCBI taxonomy): domain Eukaryota; kingdom Viridiplantae; phylum Streptophyta; class Magnoliopsida; order Poales; family Poaceae; genus Bromus; species Bromus sterilis. The sequence goes on along the minus strand of OX465596.1, from coordinate 411,134,223 downwards.
CTGTCGACTACATCAAGGAGCTCCAGATGCAGGTCAAGGTATCTATCTATCTACTCCTACAAAACATGCTACGTGCATTTCCGCTTCGAAAGATGAGGATAATTTTATGAAAAACACGAGGATAATGTGAATCTTTCTTTGTGTGTGCGTGGGTGCTCGCCGGAGATGTTAAAATCAGGGAGATCTGCCCTGTGAACTGGGGCAGGGGCAACTTTAATTAGGCCTATATCCATCCAAGCCAAGCCACACGCGCATGGCATGGCATGGCATGCTGTAGGATAGGAGTAGCTCCTAACTAACTAACTAATTGACCGATCAGGAGGGAGTAGCTTTTTGTTCTGTGCCGACCATTTTGGATTTTGTAAACAAGTTGCTCATCTTGTGGTCTTTGTTGATTTTGATTTGCTGAAGGTGATGAAGGACGGGCGGGCCGGCTGCACCTGCTCGGCGGGCAGGCCGCAGAAGCACTTCGCCGGCTGATCAACCTCGCCGGCGGCGCCCCTCCGCAGATTTCCTTCCTGTTCTAGGCTCCAAAAGCAGCAGCATACAAGCACTGTCATGTCATGTGTGCCGGAACAGAGGAGCATGGGGGCAATGCCGCGTGTCATCATCAATCAACCAACCATCATCAAGCGGTAAACAGTGGATGTACGTACGAAAGATGGAGTTTGCAGTACGTGCAGGGCATTAACCAACAACGTCCGGGCACCACTGTAAGCCACGGGGGGCCACATGTCAGCGGCATTTGCTTGCAGCCTCTTGATTTTAGTTATCCACTTTTTACCGTTTATCAATGGCCTAGCTAGGTCGTTGATCTGTCGTCAAGTGTACATAAACGCAATAAAATCTTCACTGCTCACACGACTGATGGTATCTGTTCTTTAATTTACCGGTGATGTGTGTCATAACTGTGAAAAGCAGTCCCTGTGCCGGCTGCTGGGGAAAGGCGTGGCGGTCCGGAGTGCGGCCGTGACCGGCGGCGAGACCGACTGATTCCCGTGACGGCATCATGCGGCGGAGGCGGGGTCGGCTAAGCGAAAGCCCAAGGAAGAGCAACAGACAGAGGGTTTCGATGCATGCATGTATGTATGGTGTCAGCGGTCGTTGTCTCCTGGCCCGGTCGATCCGCCGGTGGATCGAAAACCGCGGGCGCTCGCGTCGCGTGGCGGCCTGCCCGCCCTGACTCGTGTACCTCTCTCGCCGCTGGTTGCGTGGCACGGCTGTTTTCGCCGTTTCAGCGCGCTCCGGTCCGTTGCTCGCCCAGCCGGGGTTGCGGGTTGACATCGTCAGTGTTTATCATGGGAGTGAGTATAAGAGCATCTCCAGCAGGCCTCCAAGACGGAGTCCGGCGATCCCAAGTCGAATCCAGCGCGCTGGAGGTCGCTTGGGGCGCCGGACGAAACGAAAGCGGCTGCCTGGCCCACTGGCAGACCAAGCCGACCCATCTCTCCCATCTCTCCCTATCGCTCGTGTCGTCGCTGGCCGCCGCGCCGCCGCTAGATAGTCGTTTCTGCCGCCCAAAACACGCCGCTGCTTCTCCCCGCCGCCTCTCTTCCAAGGCCGCCCCCCTCCCCGCCTAGTTCACTGGCGTTTGGCCGACGCGGAACGCCAAGCCGAGAACGTCGGCGCAAAGCCGCGCCCACCTCGCGCCCCACCTGTTCGACGAATTGCGGCCCCCGAGATGGACTCCGACGAGGAGACACTCTTCGCCGCGTTGATGGAGGAAGAGGCGATAGCCGGCGCCCAGGACGACGAGCACCTCCTGATGCTCGCCGCCTTGGCCGACCTGTTCGGCGCCAACAAGGAGCCGCAGCGAGGAGGTTCCAAGATGGGTCGCCGGAAGGGAAAGGAGAGGGGCCGTTCGGAGGGCTACTGTTTGCTCTACTCTGACTACTTTGCCGATGTTCCCCTGCACGGCGAGAAGGTATTCCGGCGACGGTATCACATGGGCCGAAAGCTCTTTCTTCGCATTGTCAACTCACTCCGAGGGTACGACAACTACTTCGTTTGCAAGAAAGATTGCACCGGCACAGTTGGGTTCTCCTCACTTCAGAAGTGCACAACGGCCATGAGAATGCTTGCATACAGAACTCCTGGTGATGAACAGGACGACTATGCACGCATGGACGAGCCAACCGCCCTTGATTGTTTCTACAGATTTTGCAGAGCAGTAGTTGGTTGCTTTGGAAAACAGTACTTGCGAGCACCCAATGCAAGATACACTGCTCAAATCCTAACAGAGAATGAAGCAAGAGGATTTCCTGGGATGCTTGGAAGCATCGACTGCATGCATTGGGAATGGAAGAACTGTCCATTTGCTTGGCAGGGGATGTACAAGGGTGCAAAAGGTCACTGCAGTGTGGTACTTGAGGCGGTTGCTACACATGATCTTTGGATTTGACACTCCTTCTTTGGCATGCCAGGAACACACAATGACATCAACGTCCTACAGTGTTCAAATATCTTTGCCAGGCTTGTCGAAGGTCATGCTCCTCCGGTGAACTTCGAGGTCAATGGGCACCAGTACAACAAGAGATACTATCTGACAGACGGCATCTATCCAAGATGGCCGGTATTTGTGAAGACTATCTCAAACCCCGTGTCAGGGGGGAAGCACGCCCATTTTGCCAAGTGTCAGGAGGCTTGCAGGAAGGATGTCAAGCGGGCATTTGGGGTACTACAGTCTCGATTTGCCGTTGTCCGGTACCCCGCTCAGACTTGGTCGAAAGATCAAATGTGGGAGGTGATGAATTGTTGTGTCATCTTGCACAACATAATCATTGAGAGCCAGAAAACGGAGCCAGTGTATGACTCTGAACCATATATCAACCAGGGGCCTCTTGCAGTTGTTGATCACCAAATACCATCAGATTGGACAGCCTATCTCAACATGCGCCAGGAGATCCGAGACCCGCACGTGCATCATCAACTGCAGGAAGATCTAGTGGATCATATATGGATGCGCAAAGGCAATGTCTAGTTTGATCTATTTTTTTTGTATTTGTGCCTTGTAATATCATGTTGCATGCCGAATTTGCGCCGAACTGCGACGAATTTGCACCTATATTTCCATGTTTGTGCTGAATCTGTGTCAAAAGAATTAATTTGCGCCGTTTTTTGGTCGAATTTGGGCCGAATCTGAGCCGGCCCCGCCAGTCTTGGGGGTCGCCTTGGGGTCGCGGCTGGGCGGCCGGGCGCCCCAAGACCTATCGCCGCGCCGAGCGCCCCCAAGCGGCGCTTAAAATAGTGCCGCAAAACGTCTTGGGGGGTGGCGAACGGCTGGAGATGCCCTAACGTAAGAACAACTCTAGCAGATACATCATTTTTTTGATCTGTATAAACGAGATGCGGATCATCGTAAAAACGAAATGGAAGACGAAATCGAGAGGGGTAAAATAAAAGTGTCACTTCCGATGGCATAATATACATGTTTGAATTGTTCGATTTCGCGCTACAAATTTACGCCAGCCGGATTTAAAATACGAAAAAAATAGTAGAAAGGTCCTCGGGAAGTCACATTACTTCTTCTTGCAGCGGTAGAGGTAGAAGTCGAACGCGGAGGTCATCAACACCTTCGCCAAGCTCGAGCTCGTCCGTTGCCGCCTTGAGGCGCTCGGTCGTGCCTTCCTCGCCGGCGGCCACTGCGTCTCTGGCGGTGAGCAGCTCCTGTTGAACCATGTGGTGGCGGTGAGTGGAGGGCCATAAGAGCTCCCCATCTCGTGGAAGCGAGCCGACACGATCTTGCCTCCGCTGAAGGATCGATCTGAGAACTCAAGGGGCCGCGAGAGTGTGGGCTTTGCAGGTGCGCTTGGCCAGCGGCCACTCGCAACGTCCACCACAATGCCGGGATCCTCCGGAGCCCATCTCCATTTCTCGTCGAACTTGGAATGGGCAATGGTGGAGGGGGGAAGTGGATGTCGTGGCGAGAGAGGAAACAGATGTGGCACGGCAACCATAACCCCTCCCCCACCGTAGATATAGCGCTGGAGGGGGAGTTTTACGGGCCGCCCGTATAATATTTACGGGGCGGCCTAAGTTTAGCGCTTCTGCTCTGGCAGAAAAACACCCTTGTTCGCCAAAAAGCCCGTACATACTGGCCAATGACGGGATGGCGCATCTTCTAGAGTTGCTTTAAAGGAGCTAAAATAATGGTTTTGACCTTTAATATAGAGATATACGTTAATGGATTCCAGTCTACAAGAATTTTTCAAACTGATCCTATTGGCTATCAGAGTATCAGTGTAGTCAACAATGATAGACTTACACGACGTATCGCCGCGGTCAACGGCGGTATGCCTTGGGTAAAAGGTAGCCCATGGACAGTGCTCGTGCATACGTGGCAAATTGTGTGACAGCGCATACTTCGGCGGTAGTATCCATGATGTACACCGAGACCTTTTTCAAAGGATAAATGGATGCAGGGCCAAGGGTGGATGACCCACCAATTGACAGCCCCCCCCCCACACACACACAATACCCCCACAATATTTATTCTTCCTCCTCTAGCTCTATCTTCTTTTCTTCTCCCTTGACCCCCTCAGCCACTTACCCCTTTAGGAGCCTACCATAAATCCATCATCGATCCCCGACAGTACGGTATAGAGGCTATCGTCTGGATCAACAGTGGTACACCCTTTGCCACATATGCATGATCATAAACGATGGGCTAGCGTTAACCCAGGGCGTGCCGTGGTGGTATGCCGTGTAACCCTACCGCCGTCAACTATGCCGGTAGCCGAAAGTGTACTTGAAAGTGCTTTTGAACTAGGGACAATTAACATTAATCTTTGCAATAAAGGTCAAAACTGGGGACAATTATCATATCAATGTGGCATGATTCGTTAATTCTCACACAGAAATGTCTAACTGGCGAAAGAAAGATAAGAAAGTCTCATGTGTTTTACTAGTTGGAGTACGTTATCTGCACATCACCGATAGTGGTGAGGTCCATGTCCGATGTGGGTGAGGCAACCACAAGTGTAGGTGAGGTCCATGATCGACATGGGTGAGGGGGGATTCACTCGACATGGGTGACGCGGAGCTTCCTACATTGCCATCCGCAATCGTTCGTGCCACCTTCGCATCAACCTCGGCCCCGGTTGTGTTGTAGGATACACGAGAGCTTCAGTTTCCTTGTAGAGCGTCCGCTACTAATCAACGATGTTTAGATTCTCCGCTACCATGGTCGCCATGTCCGCCTCACTCGTTGCATAATATTTATGCAGCGGACTAAGTTTAGCGCTTCTGCTCTGGTAGAAAAACATCCCCGTTCTCCAAAAAGCCCAGCCCGTATATGCAGGCCAACGGCGCGGTGACGCACATGCTAGAGTTTCTTTAAAGGAGCTAAAATAATTGTTTTGATATGTAATGTAGATATTATTGTTAATGGATTCCAGTCTACAAGAATTTTTGAAACCGGTCCTTTTGGCTATCACTGTAGTCGATAGTGATAGAGTTACACGATGTATCACTCTGGTCAACGGTGGTATGCCTTGGGTAAGAAATAGACTATGGGCAGTGCTCGTGCCTACATGGCAAAATTGTGTAGCAGCACATACTTCGGCGGTAGCCTTCATACTGTACACCGAGACCTTTTCGAGGGATAAATGGGTGTTGGGCCTATGGTGGATCACCCACCAATTGACAACCCCCCCCCCCCCACAAATATTTCTTCTTCCTCCTCTAGCTTGATCTCCTTTTCTTTTCTCTTGCCCCCTCAGCCACTTACCCCTTTAGGAGCCTACCATCATCGATCCCGATGGTACGATCTCTTGCCATCCACAATCATTCGTGCCACCTTCGCATCCACCTCGCCCCGGTTGCGTTGTAGGATATGCGAGAGCGGCCGTTGCCTCTTAGAGCTTTCGCTACGAATCAACGAAGTTCAGAATCTCCGCTACCATGTCCACCATGGCCACCTCGCTCGTGAACTCGCCCTAGATTTGCTCCTTTGCCAAACGGACCTGGAGCATTGAGAAGGGATGAGAGCGGGCAATATGTGATGCGGTTAAGTACCCTAAACGAACATGTATGAATAGTAGGTGTTGGTTTGGGGAGCGAAGCAATCAATTTAAATGCGGTAGATTACCGTTCCGTCACGTCTCTTCGACATTAAACATGCGTGAGAACAAGTCTGCGTCGTTGCCGCTAAGCGATAGGCCGCATTTGCTCTGGGTCGGAAGGCAGTGCCAACGACGACTGCCGCGAATGTGCAGTCACCATTTCAGTCGAGAAAGGTTTTCAAACAGAGGTTTTAGATGGGACGTGGTGTTGAACACGGACGGTATTGAACACAGACGTGGCGACGATTCGGATGCCGGCAAAGGCCCTCCCCTCCTCGGTTTACCTCCGATTTGCAAAGCTCATCGTTTTATGGAAAACCAGATCTTCGCGCTGAAAGCGAAAGGAATGGTCACTCCAGCACTTAAAAAGTAGTTCAGAAATCACAAAAAGCACAATGATAAGAGCTTTTCTACCGGACAAAACATAAAACGTATGTATAGTTATTAGTTCAGGCAATCAGCCCCTTTAAGCAGACCAGGGACCCGTAAGTTGGGATTTCTTGAAGAAAATAAAAATCGTTTTGTCAATCAAGGCAAAAGCAAATACTAGTAGCGTATGGATGTGACGCCGGTCGTTAATTCTGACGAACAAGAGTCAAGCCGGCGAAAAACCAGAGAGGAAAAATCTCGCGAGAATGTTGCCTAGCCGAGCCTCGACTACACGCTGTGTCCATTCCGGCGGTTCGTTGTGCAGGGTCGGCACGTAGAGACATGAAGACGAGCGATCGATCAGCACTCTCAGCCCTCTGCACAAGAACCGCTTGGCCCTCCAGTCTCCAGTCTCCAGAGACAGGCCGGCCGTGGGAAAGGTCAGAAACTCAGAGCCTCAGAGGTGACATCACGTCGGAGAGATCCGGGCGCAGATTTAAAGCGCGCGTCCGGATGCCGGCGGGCAGCATCAGCGCGCTTTTGCTGCGTCGCCGTCGTCGGCGTCGGCGTCGCTTTACGTTACGCTATATGCCGCCGCCGGCCGCGCTGTGCCGCTCTTTTTCGTTGTGTTGCCTAGCCTGCCCGGAAAGGGAAGCTAGCCACACCACAGCTCGCCCAGCTCCAGCCAGCCACAGCCTTCCTAGTCAAGCTAGTAGCAGTACTACGTACTACAGGAATGCATGTGTGTGTGATGGATGTGCGGCTGTGGCGCTCCGCACTAGGATTGTCAACGTCCGCCTGTCCGTTCTTCCATCCGGCAATGGGCTCCTCTAGGAGACGACGGTTCCTCTAGCCGCAGTCAAAATTTTCTTTGTCGTGAATCCATTCGCGATACAAGTATACCATGTTTTTCACCTACTAGCTCATATAAACTCCTACTTTGGTCCATCTTATCTTAGTTAGGGTCCCCAGCACAGCGGCTAGCGAAGGGTAGCGTTCTGAACCGTGCCTTAAAGCACAAGGCTTAAATTTGGCAGTTCACTGTAGATCGTCATGCGTACGTACGCATGCACGCCCGTACCCCGCACGACTAGTCAAGAACATCAAAAGAACCTCAGCTGAAGGTGTGCTTTTTAAAAATGAAATCGAATGGGAAAAACCCTTGTTTTGCACAAGAAAAATCCCTCAGCTGAAGGCCTACGTACGGTACAGTGCCCGCCCCACTCAAGCGCCAGAGAGCATGTAGGGTGTGTTTGGCAGAGTGCGAATTTCTGGGAGTGCCCTAACTAAGATACAACCTCCATTTTTTTCTTCATTAAATATCATGCCACATAAGCAAAATGCCTATGATTACGTGCTAAGATACAAGCATTGGGAGTGCCCTTAGGCTGCTCACAATGCTCCATCTTGGATGGGTGCTAAGCATGCCAACAAGGCAAAACAATCCTATGTGGCACCCTAATTAAGAGGAGAGAGAGGAGTTTGGTGACCCCAGGAGGACACGGTGCTAGTCACGGGAACCTAGGAAAACATTAAAATGGAGGAAACTAGCCTATGCATGCAAGACTTTACTTGCTAAATCATTAAATGAGGGAAGCTTAGCAACAACAAGCTAAGCACCAATGCATTGAAGACTATGGTTGCTTAGCACATTTAATGCTTCTAGCACCTCACTTAGCACATTTGCATTGGAGGAAGCCTTAGACCTCCCGCAATGGAGTATCATGCATGCCAACTAGGCAAATTTGATGATGTGGCATAGAATTAAATGAAGAAAGAGAGGGTTGAGTATCATATTATGATACCGTATCATAATAAATGCTAAGCTAATATGTGTCTTGCATGTCAATAAATAATACTACTTATGATACTAAGCTATGATACTATGCATTATGGAGGTAGTATCATACACTAATATCATGTGCATGATACTAACCTTATGATACCACCATTGCGGGAGGTCTTAGGCATATGATACTAGCGCATGATACTATTCCCGTAATGCATAGTATCATATAATAATATCATAAATAGTAGTATTTATTGTCATGCAAGACACATAGTAGTATTGCATTTAACATGATACAGTATCATAATATAATACTACATACTCTCTTTCCTCATTAGAGCAAGAACAATAAGGTACAGTTAGCAGGCTATAAGCATTAAAATATTATATTTGAGGTGAGGTGGAGGAGAGAGAAAAGGATAGAGAAGAAAAGCGGGCTACAGATTAGTAACCAGTTGCAGCACGTGCTCCTAGGCACTTTGTGAGATAGACATGTGGGTCATGTATCAATAAAGTAGTACATATTTATACCTAACCATTGTACTAGTTGGCTATAAGGCTGGCTATAGATGACATGGCATCTCCTTATAGCCAACAGCCGGCTATACTATTAACCATGCTCTTAAATTGCTTGCCACCTCATCAAAATTGCCTAGTTGACATCTATGATACTACCTATGATACTCCCATTACGGGCAGCCTTAGAGCAAGTACAATAGTGCCTAATCAGCTGGCTATAAGGAATTAAATAGTATATTTGTGCTTAGTTGGAGGAGAGAGAAGAGAAGCGGGCTACTAATTAGTAGCCAGCTGCAACACGTGCTTCTAGGCACTTTGTGAGATAGACATGTGGGTCATATGTTGATAAAGTAGTACTTCTTATAGCCTTATTATTGTACTTGTTGACTATAAGGTTAGCTATAGATGACATGGTATCTCCTTATAGCCAACAGCTGACTATACTATTAACCATGCTCTTATATTACTCCCCTATGGCTAGTCTAATAAATCGTCCTAAATCATTGCCATTAGTGGCGAGGAGAGAGTGCCGAGAGAGAGCTATTCCCGGCCTGGCTCTCTAGATCTGGTCCCTCATGCAGTCAGTGCACGGCGCTTCCGGCCAGGGAGAGCGAGGAGGACCGCGCGGCCGGCATGGGTAATGGGCTCTGCCATGCCATGCACTGCGGTCCAGCGAGGAGGGGCGGCAAGGCATCATCAATGGCATGGATGCGCTCCGCCATTTCCCTGTGCTGCGTACGGTGTACGGATGGGACCATGTACTGACGCGACGCACTCGCCGCCGGCTCAACTCCACGTACGGCTCGATCGGCTCCAGTGGTGTGTGCGGCTGGGTGGATGGATGTTGGTAGGCTGTTCAATCGAGCCGAAAGCCTCCTCCTCTTCGAATGTTCTGTTCTAATCAAGCTAGCAAAGGCCCAAGGTGCCTGTTTGGCACATAACGAGCAGTTCGGCCAATTGAGCTTGGAATTGTACTTCCACTATTCTTAGTGTGTAATTATACTTCCACTTGCTACTCTGCTAGTACAGTACTAGCCTATTACGTCGAGGTCACTGGTTCATCATCATCAGCCCTGGCCATTACACGACGACGGGCCCCGTGCGTTCCGTCTTGTCCCTGACTGAAAAAGGCGCCGTCGCCGGTACAGTGATCATCCCGCTGCACCCAGCATTCTTCCAAGAGAGAATGGCAATCGGACAGGGATGGGTTTGGTCCGAAATACACACATGGTACGTACCTCCTTGATTGAACAAGAGTCGATGAACCGCACGGATCGGTAAACAACACGAGCGCATTCTAACCAAAAACAAAAGTGAGCAAGGACGGCTGGATGATCGAGCAAAGCACTCCAGCAATAGTGCAGTCCAGTTAAAAGTTGGCGCACCTCATCATCCCAGAACCCAGATCATTCCGAGATACGTACAATGGAGTACTGCACAAGATGTGCATCTTTTGACAGCGCAAAGACGAGAGCTGGCCACATGAAGATACCTCAGGCTTGATTCCAGAAACTGCGGCGAAGATCTGGATGGATGGACCATGGTGATCCAGCCAGACGCAGTGCCTCCACCATGGAGATCCTGATCCTCCATGTGAAAAAGGCCTCCAGATTCTCTGCAAAAACGATCTTGTGAATTTCAAGCAAATAAGAGTTGAAGATCGTGAAAGAAGCAATCCAGCACAGGCTGATTCAGGGATCCACTCCACCAGCACCCAGCATCGTGAGAGTCGCGTGAGGTTTCTGGCACTGCTCACTCAGACATCATAGTCCCAATCCCACTGTTCCACCTTACCCTTCCTTCCTAGGACTGTTGTCAGCTTGTCCTTGCCACTACTAACAGGTAGGAGTATATGCGAGTCAACTGCGGAATATTCATCTACCACTAGGGCTCTCTTCCGACTTGCCCCTTCTAGGTTTTGACGACCCACTAGTCACTAGTTAGTCAAGTAGAGGCAGCATGTAAATCATCATACTTTCTCTGACCTGGCCTAACAAGATATGCCTGCCGACCTTCTTTAAAAAGACCACCAGCACAGCTGAGCTGAGAGCAAAATCAAGGAATGAGTTAATGTCATGGGAAAAAATATGAATGATAATTATGTGATGGCTAAGTATAATAGTTTACCCAGAAGGAACCAGTTGAATACTTTCTGAATCTGAAGTGAAAGTGCCGGGTTGTTGGAACTGAACATTGCATGCTCTGAAAGTTTGAAGCTTCCAATACAAGAAGGTGCCCTTAACAGATTCATAATTAATTTGTATGTACTGCACCCCTCAGTTTCATACTTTCATGTACACTACAACTTCTGCCAAGGAAGCTGTATGTATCCACCACTTGAACAAAAGGAAAAGCGCACTCACCAAAAGCGATAAGGGTTACAGTGAAAACGCCTCTTCCAATGAGAGGTAAAATGAGTACTCGTTATGAAATGTATCATCCATAAATCTTCTAAACATCAAGTTTAACCATCAACATTTGCCATTAAGTGATCAAATTTAATTCACAGAACATTCAGGATTGAGCGGCCCATCCAGAATTAACGAGCTGATAGCGTTAAGTGACTGGAGCATTCATAGCTAGAAATTTGGACTTCTGTGCACCGATCACATAACACAGAAACACCATCCTCCAACTCAAAGAGTGTCATAAGTCTTTACGTTTCCTTTTTTTTTGTGGGGAAAGACAGAGTGCCAGAGGACGGTAGAAGGCCATCTTGAAATTTAAATTGCACAATTTTGTCATTATAAATTAAATTACAAAAAATTGATTACTACTCCGTAGCATATTCTTTTATATAATCGCAAAACAAGTCTACAGGAAAGATTCATATAAAAATGCAGTGTAACATTAGTACATTACTAGCATATTATTTTATATAATCGCAAAACAAGTCTACAGGAAAGATTCATATAAAAATGCAGTGTAACATTAGTACATTACTAGCATATTATTTTATATAATCGCAAAACAAGTCTACAGGAAAAAATTCATAAAAAAATGCAGTTTAATAAAGAATGAAATATGCCTAACATATTTAGAGTAATACGTAACTACAAGTACACAGTTTCCTCTAAATACAAAAGTACAAGTAGGAAAACATAATCTACAGCACATTTTGCAGACATCTTCAAAAACTATTTATCTCTAACAACTGTACATATGCAAATATCTTAAACAGACAGACCACATTTTGTAAGCAGTACCGAAAATAACACGGAAACTACAGTCCTGCCGATATATTTTTCCTTTTCTGTTTGCTGCACTGAACATTCATCCCACCATTCATGAGTTTCTGGTAAAACCGTAAAGGCAATCTTAATCCACCCAAAACGATGTCTTGTAAAGTCCCTCATTCACTAGATACTAAAATAGCCACTCTTCTCGTCAAAGATTAAGCCCTTTCCCATTTTACAATCTCCAGTGCCTAACACAGTTTCAGATAATTTGCTTACTTGTTTCTGTATTCTTGATTTTATTACTGCAAACGTGTGAATGTGTAATGACAATGATGTTACAACACAACCGTTTTTTTTTGCGAGGTTCCAAGATTACATTTAGTACTTCAAATGAAAATGGCGCACAAGCCTGATACTTGATATTTGGATCTCACCATCTCAATGCAACTGCAACAAGCTGTATTCATCAGAACCAAAATAACAAAGTATGCCGCATTTTGACATGATTTGTTATCAGTGCAACGCACAGCAAATCAGTAATCAGTACTAACCAGTTCATGCAAGCAGCAATTGATTGACAGATAACAAAGCTTTAACTAATTTCAAAGCAAACCATAAAAAGCACAAATGCTTCCATCACAATTAATCGATACAGGCAATAATCGAAAAGGAAAACAATCACCAGGAGGAGATCCGAGAAGGCGGAAGCAACCTAGTAGATCAGAAGTAGAGCCCCATCTGGACGTTCTTCTCCACGAATCCGCACTTGGTGTAGAACCCCGTCAGCTCCGGGGAGCAGTTCAGGATGACCTTGTAGCAGCCCCTCCCCCTCGCGTGCTCCACGAGGCGGCGCACGACGCGCTCCCCGAGCCCCCGCCCGCGCGCGGAGGCGTCCACCACCACGTCCTCGACGTGCCCCACGGTCCCGCAGCGCCGGATGAACTTGCGCTCCACGAGCACCGCCCCCGCGGCGGCGATGCGGCCAGTTAGGGCGTCCTCGGCGACGAGGACGATGTGGTCGGCGCCCAGGGCCGCGAGCTCCGCGAAGCGGGCGCGGAAGGAGTCCTCGGTGAGGCGCGCTGAGGGGGAGAGCTGCGCGAGGAGGTCGCAGAAGCCCTTGGATATGTCCCCGAGCTCCAGCGGCCGGATGCCGTACGCGTCGGCGTCGTCGCCGGCGCCCGCCGGCGACGCCATGGCTGCTTGCGGTTGTTCCATCGGCGTGCCGCCCCCCGTGTGACGATTTCGGGCCGGCGAGATAGTCGAACGTCCAATAAGGCCCAATTGGCGTTAGTAGTACTGGGCCTTGTTAAATCTTAACTGGGCCTTTACAGGGATTGATCTTATGGGCCAGATCTACCTAGATTCGTCCGTTGGCTTCTAATAAAAAAAACACCAACCCCTCAAAAAAACACACACCAAGATTCGTCCGTTCGTTCGGTGGAGACGCCTCAAACTTTGCATTCAAAACCACGCGCCCAAAGCCCCAAACACAGCCGAAAAATCCCCAAATCGAAACGCGTCGCGTCAGCATGGTCGCCGCCCCCGTCACCGCCGCCGGCGAGGCGACCCCGCCCCAGGACCCGCCTCCGTCCCGCGTATCCGTCCGGTCCTCGTCGTCGTCGTCCCGGCGCCGCTGCGCGCTTTCGAGCCGGTTCCGCGAGCCGGCCTGCCCGCGGCGCCACGCGTGGGTCTCCCTCCAGGGCCGCCTCGTCGGCGCCGAGGAGGCGGCGTCCGCCGACGCGGCCGCGCCGGGCCTCTCGTCGGACGAGGCTATGGCTTGGGAGCTCTTCAGCCCGCTCCACCGCGTTCTCCTCGTCGCCACCGTGGCTGCCGCCTCCTCCCGCTCCCACGCCGCCCGCCGGATCGAGCAGCTCCAGCGGTCCATTCAGCTTAGGGTTTGCTTTTACCTATCTTCTCCATTTCGATCTTATTCGATGCACAGTGACCACCCTATGCAGTTATGTAGTCAGACGTGCCTGTATATAAGTTTGTGCCGTTTAAACCAGTTATTAGATGAGATCTTATATTGGTGATTGGGCTCCTCTTCCACTAGAAAGTTGCAAATTTGTATATTGTACTGGTACTTTTTATTTTATCTTAGGTTGTTGAATCAGCAATCCAAGTGAACTGGCAAATTGTTGTTTTTGCTGTGCAGGATGAGGTGCTGCAAAGCATGCAGCAGAAGCTGGATGATCTGTTCGGCGAGATGAACTCCCTGCAAAAGCAATATGTGAAGTGTGACAATTTCATTTCCACCGAGAATGAAAAGAGTGAGGTGGTAAGCAGCAATAAGCTAATAGACGAGGAGGGAGCCAGATGCCACTCGTGCTCACAACTAATGGCTGCTGCTACTCCTTACAAGACAAAGGTATATGTTTATGGAGAGTATGCTCCCTGAGGTGCTTTTGTCTCATATTTTCTTATGGTGGATAAATGTGCAGGACTTCTGTGGAACGGGTGATGCAAAGAGCGATGCACCTGATAGGAGGTCTAGTGTAAGTCTTGTGGACCATGAGGAGCGCCGCATGTCAGACCTCTCAGACTTTTGGAGTGTGGTATCCTCTGTGGAGAATCATGTAAACGGGGACAATCAGGTAACTAAGAGTCTAAGACCACACCTTTCTGTGGCAAACACATCTATTTGTGTGCATATTCACTTATGATTATAGTTGGGCTGTTCTCATACACTTTCATGTTTCCATGGCATATTTATTTGTTATGCTAATGTCATATGTGCTCTTATCATCATTCTTTGATCAATGTTTAAAAACAAAAAGTTCTTAGTGATGACACTGGTAAATTCTATCCAGCTAAGTTTGCTGGCGGCAGAACAAGAATTGTATAACATTCAGAAGGAATGTGAAGAAAAGGATGCAGTTATAAAGGAACTGACTGCAGCTGCACATATATCTAGCACTGCTGATGCCAAGGTACATGTTATCTCAATGCTTGCATGCGACTTTGCCGGGTAGCGTATTCTTACAACATTTTTTTTTTGCATGTAGAGAATTGCAGAGCTGCAGGATATTCTCAAAAGGAAAAACATGGTGATATCCAAACTGAAGAAAGACATGTCAGCTCTGAAGCAGATGGTAAGCAGTTATTTTAGGTTCTAGTGTTTGTGCAGACTGTTATTTGAAAATTATTTGTGTTCAGGTGAAATGCTGACTTCTCATGTATTTTTGTTTGATAACAATAGGTTGTTGAACTAACAAGGGCTAAAAGAGCATCTTCTGTCAACTTAAATACAGCCTGCTCTGAACTCCCAGTGATGTCAAGCAATATTTTATATGATATGAGCAGCACTAGCCCATCATCATCAGATTCCGAGTCTCCTGTTACACCGAAAGAACACCTTAGTGTGCAGCCCAGTAAAGGCACTCCAGGAGACTGTGAATCCAGAGAAAGCTCTAGAGTATCAGTGCCAAAAACATCTCTTCCTCCAGCAAAATCATCAGGTTGCAACCAGCTCTCAACTATCCCACTGAAAGAGAAATCTTTAAATCCGAAAGTGGAAACGAGTTTGGCTGGTAGACAGAAGCAACTTATATCCTCAAATGGAGATTTTAAAAAGATTAGACGACAAAGTTACCCAGATTCAAGGAACAAAGCTACGAAGAGATGGATGTAGAGTCTGGACTGCAGAAGGTTATTACCAGATAGGTATACTCTTCATGCTTGAATTTACCTCATCTTTTTATACGATGGAATTTTAGCAAATATTGTCAAAGAAGAAGTAATCCATCAAATATTCCATTTGGGTTTAGTTCATCTTTGTTGAATTCATTATTCTTCTCCCTCAGTTCATTTGATATCCGTTCTTTTTTGTTGTGTGTATCTGCATCTTGTATTTGTCACCCTCCATTGTCCCTAGTGCTAGTCATCAATCTTCCTCCCAGAAAAGGAAAGGTGTACTTAATCTTACTTCGTACAAAAAAATGACCCAGTGACACCTTTTTGAAGACCCCGACAACCTAGCACTTTGATACTATCAAATGAACATCTTGAACTAATTTTGATTGAGCGAAGTGCCTAGATTCTATCTCTTGACATTCTGTAGATATCGTTCCTTCCATGGTGGATTTTTTAATACCATTAGCACACGTTCCCTGATGCACAGCCCCTTTAGGATGACACATCTAACAACCGCAGACGTTCCTTTCTTATTTGCACATTCCACTTCTTTTGATGACGTTATCAGTGTTTGATGTAACAGCCAGTTATCTTCATCCCCCCTCTTGCTGCAATAGAAGGCAACAATTTCCTTTTACAACTTACTTTAGTGACGTCCATTTTCTTATTAAATTTCAGATGAAGAGTAAAGGAAGCTGGTTGGTAGTGCTGATTTGGTTGGACAGTCTGTCAGAGTGATGCTTCCTGGCTCCTGCCGTCGTCTGGCAAACAAATTATGGATAAATACTTTAGTTATGTCTGCCATGGAGCTAACCAATCCATGATCTAGGTTCGCCATTGGTATCCGCTCCGTTGTAAAATATGTCATTTGGATCTCAACAGTCTGCGTCTCCCTGGTCATGATTCTTGAATCTATCGTTTATATTTAAATTGCTGGATTAGTTTATTTGACAGAATCTTGGAGCTCGTTTTAAAATTAAGCAGCATTGACTCCCTATAGCAAAGCTGTCGTTGTGAAGTTTAGTTGTGCGTTAATGCTAAGAATGTGTCTGTGAGGGTAGCAGGCAACAATAATTGCTTCTGCGTTTTGTCTACCTGACAGAATTATTCACCGATACACCTTATGATCTCTAGCAATGGGATGCTTTGCTACAATTCTAAAATGCTTAAACGATCCTGTTTTACTATCTTCGTTGGCTCAATCCAATTCATGGATGTCAATTAACTGGCCGGATATTCCTGATTTTACTGGGTTTTCACGTTGGAGGGGAACACCACTCTTGTAGCTTTTCGGCGTCCCGCTGGAAACTTTTGGGGCGCGCTTGGTAGCCCGTATTAGGTTCAATCAGGTCCGGATGGGAATAATTCAGGCTGTTTGTTTTCCTGCATTTCCAATTTGGCCCGCATAGCACGAACCTTAAAGCACTCCTCAGCCAGGCCCGCTTGAAACGTGAGAATCGAGTGTCGCTTGCGAGCCAGGCTAAGGCGAACCACGTAGCTTGGTCCCTTGCATTAGGGTGCGCGGGTTCATGTGTTTTTCTCCCATCTCCACCGACCTCCTCTCTAATCCCCTTTCTCCTCCCTTCTGATCTACACAACGGTGCTCCGATTCGAGACAAGCTCTACACAAAAATAATGCAGATCGATGGCATGGTTTCATTCAGGCGATCGATCTATAGTTTCATCAACCGTAGAGACGAGGAGATCTTTCGGAGCAGTCATGGTGTTTTGATTAAGAAGGATGGAAGGAAGAAGAAGAAGCGAGGAAAGCCTCACACAAACTGAAGTGGTGTTCGCATCAAAGGGAAGCCTCACACAGAGTGATGAAGCATGTGACATGAAGGATTGAGTTGGGGGACAGTTCATGGAGTTGAAGGATTGAGTTGGGGGACAGTTGATGGAGTTGAAGGCTATAGAAATGCAGAAGTCCCTTGAAGAAGGGGTGGGTAGGGAAGCCTAGGCCTCGGAGCTGGAAGGGAAGAAAACACACTCGCTTGTTTTTCGCCACGTTAGTCTACATAATTGAACCTGAGCCTATGAGAGGGGCGCGAGACTATGCGACGACCATAGCACGCAAGTATCCCTCCTTAATAAGTTCGGCGATTCTCACTAGAGTGGTCTTGGACGCCTTTCACTTGCCCTTATTCTTATCCTTGTCCTGCAATATCACCGCTATAGATCTTTGGCTGCTACCCGCCATTGATATGAAGAGCAGGGAGAGGGGGTGAAACCTTGGTACCGACATAGGACTTGTGTAAACCTCGGTATCCCCTGACGTAGTATATAAGTCGAGGGTACGAAGCCCCTAAAGGATTAGAAACAATCTCTCGATCATTGTACCTAGTGTTGCACTCCAACACAATAAAGAACAAAGCAGGACTAGGGTTTTATCTACTAGGAGAGCATGCACCTTGGTAAATCCTCACCCCTATTAATATCCTCATCGATCACCTAGCTTAGAAACATATCGAGGGATTCACTGGAACCATCTCCGAAAATGACCACAAGCATTTTTATCCCTATGTCAACGAACTCATCCGAGATTGGGCCCAAAATTGCTCAATCATCGATGGTACGCCATCCAAGATTCCGATAGCAAATATTGTGGTCACTATAACCAACACATGAATCGGTGGCCAAGTGGAGCACAAACAAATGAGCAAGTAAGTTGTTTTTATTATGTTGTTCAAATTATCGGATATGCAAATTGTTGGTCGGATGCTTGTGTTGGTCACTTGTTCGGATAAAAAACTTGTTGGTTGGATGCTCTTTGTGTTAGTCAATTGGATGGTTATGGAAATTATTAGTCGGTTGCTCTTTGTGTTGGTCAATTGAACCGACATGATTATTGAACAAAATTGTCTTTTTTACATGCTTCCAACTTGTATTTGAAGGTAAAGAGGAAGGGCTTAGTCATTGTGCATTGTTGAAGCTAAATGTTTGTGTCAAGTGGCTACTAAGCATTGCCAACACCTCCAAGACCATCGATAATGACAAAGATGCGGGTGATCCAACAAACATAACAAAGGACCCACCATAGAAGATTAGATGGGGCTTCCGAGGAAAGAAGTGTGAGAATGAAAAGACGAACTAAGAAGAGGCGGCAACCAAGATGACATAGAGATTTGATGACATCTTGATCAAGGAGGAGGCATGCATTAAGTGCAACGAGATCAAGAAGAAAAAGAAGGCGAAGAGGCTTAGCATCTTCATGTCGATGATCGAAAAGAAGAAGAACATTGAAAAGTAAAATGTCAAGATCATAATGTTCACCTGAAAGATGGATGACTTGGATTACGATGTGCCAGTGATCGTGTGAACCTTTCGCATACGGATATTGAAGCGCATGACTACCGCTTTGGTGGAGGACGAGACAGAGGCGGACAATGAGTCGTCGGCCAATGCAGTCAAGTGAACTAGGAGGGCAAAGACAATCAATCGGTCGGAGAGGGCAGTCTACTTTTTTCTTTCTGTGATCGGATACTAATTTGTTCATATTACTATCCATTTAAATTAAATTTACTTTATTGTGATAGAAGCTCAATAGACATGTAAAAAATACAACTAGATTGTAGGCGAGTTAATTGCACCTAGGGTACATGAACTTGCATGATGGGTACAAATTCATACATAAACTTAAAAAATGACACAAAGTGATCCACTAACTTGTAATGGGGGTTCATTTAGGTACATAATTGTATAGGAGGTGACACATGGTGCAGTTATTTCGACGAAGAACCCCATATTTTTTTGTCTTCCTTTTTCTATTTTCATAGATCGGTTATTAAAAAAAACTGCTAGCTAGGCTCACTAATCGGTTGCACATTAGGAGAATACACATATAATAACATAGCTTGTTAGCCTTAAACTGATTGAACAGGTGACGAACGAGACGCTCGGCTCAGCGAGGCCAATCCTTCGCATCGAGTCACTGGAGAAACGGTCGCGCGAGCGACCCTCGCTACGTGCACCACTGTTATATCATTGGGGGCATCGATTGTGTCACCATCTAGATCCAAGTGGAGGAGCGACGGAGCGTTGCACGTCGCCATGCGCGTTACGACACTAGACGCTCGCCCACTCGCATGCGCCGTTTCCTCCCTAGTAGTGGAAAATGTCGGGAGGTGTGGCCCGGCATACACGATCGCAACCATCTTGTTATTGTCGGTGTGTGGTGTAGCTCGGCGAAGTAGAACCCATGTGTTCTATGACTTGCTTGGGTGGTCACGCAACGAGCTTGTGCCTGCTGAACGCGATAGTGTGCGTTCGCGAGCTGCACGGAGCATCATTGGCCGCATCGGGCAGGAGAACTTTTGCCACATCAACCAACAACACCTCTTGCCTCTTGATAACCATCGGTGAGCTCCAGGAGACGGAACATCGGATGGTGACGAAAGAAACATGAGTGATGCATACATGAATGTTGTTTATGGTGTGTGACAGGGGAGATGGGTGACTGGGGTGAGAAGTTCAATGGCGATGGGGGCATCGATGGATTTGAGGATTTTAGAGCTCCATGAACTCATTGTATAAATTAGTTGAGTTTTGAGGGACATTTTATAAAACAATAACATGTCTACTCATGTGCAGATTTGGACTGTTTTGTATGGATTTGTTTTCACAACGCAAGTTTTGTAACCCGTTTGTGTCATTTTTCAAGTTTTTGTATGAATTTGTATCCATAGTGCAAGTTTAGTGATCCATTTGTGTCAATTTTCTAGTTTTTGTATGAATTTGTACCCACGATGTAAGTTGGTGTATCATAGATGTAATTAACTCATTGTAGGTTACAGTACCAATGTTCAAGCCTGGTCCATTTCAATCCGCCGACGAATATCGTGTCTGTTTCAAAGATCAGGGTTGAAAATGGCTGTGTAAACGTTCAAAAAGTTCTTAATTTGCGGCGTGTCCTAGGCCTTTGTTTCTTCATGCAACCGTCTAACAAGCCATGAAACGGCGGTGACGCACGCACGCTCGCGGTGCACGGCGCACCGATCGGGCCGGCGGAGCAGGATGATTTGTACACGACTCACACCCCCTTTGCATCGCCATCAGTCCAGAGGTTGACACTGGACACAACTCCGCGATCCACACCCGGCGGGCGACGGCTAATCCAACGCGCCGGCGGCCGCTCCGGTCCACGCGGTAGCACGCCACCCGCTCTGGCTCTGCTCTCTGGAGCCCACGCGCGCCCGATGCGACGCCATTCGTCGGCCTCGTCCGCCGCGCACCGCCAAGACCAGCGACCTCACCCGTGCCGTGCGTGTCCCCCCTCTCGTTAAAAAGCTCTCCCCCTCCGCCCACGTCCACACTGCCACTTCGGCAATCGGAGAGAGAAAAATATACTCAAGCATACCGCGCGCCGGCCGCCCTCCGGCGTCATCCTGGGCCAAGAAACACCTCCGAGCTCCCGTCCGTCCCCATCTCCTCCTGGCCCACCGCTCCCACACCACCATCCGCCCTCTCCGATCAATCGAGCCCACGGGCGGCGCGTGACCGCTCCCACCAACTTGGCTCCCGGCGCCGGGACATAGCGGGCACCGCTCGCCGACCAGAACTGATCGAGGGGGGGAGGGAGGGGGGCGATGGAGCAGGAGGAGGGGCGGAGGAAGCGGGAGGCGGCGGTGGTGGTGGTGCTGGAGTGCGTGGCGGGGAGCTCCAAGGCGGAGGAGTGGGGCGGCGGCGGGGCCGTGGTGCAGGAGGGCGACGTGGTGGAGTGCGTCAAGGTCGGGCTCGGCTCCGGCGCCGCCTCCCTGGACGCGCCCTTCAAGGGCGCCCGCGCCGGCCTGCACAAGGCCCTCCACAAGGCCTTCAAACGCGGCGACACCTCCGTGGAGGTCCGCGTCCGCGGCGGCAACCACCTGCAGGCCTGCATCCTGCCGCACCCCGCCGGCGCCGGCGCCCGCAAGCAGTACGTCCTCCGCTCCCTCCACGACCCCAACTACGTCCTCGGCTTCGGCGATCGCCTCGAGAGCGACTGCCTCGTCCTCCAAGGTAACCAACCACCCATCAATCCTACCGTCTCTTCCAAACTCCCAAGGGCCGCCCCTCAAAATTCTCCTTCTTTTTTTGCTCTTCCAATTGTTATTTCGAGCTGCTGAATCATGGACTGAAATTGCATAGTACTCAGTTTAAATTTGAACTGAAACCATATATTTGTGAGCGGAGGGAATACGTAATTTGACACTGCTATCCACTACTAAATCATGAACTGGATAATTCGTCTGGTAAAATTTCAGTAAGAACACTACAGTAGTAAAATTTTGGTTAAAAAACAGAGGGGTATCAAGCCAGATAGATTCGATATGAGCTGGTTTTCACTTTCAGCACGTACGCATTACCCATGTCTTCCACGTCAGTTGCGAAAAGACAAGCTTGCTGTCAAGTCTGAGGTTCATAGTAGACGAGGAATAATCTGATTGGCTCATCTTTCAGCAGCATTGTTGCAAAGCGAATTTCCTTCATTTCATATTCACATTCATTCTTCCACAATGCTAGAAAACTAATGTGCATTTAGTTGTCACTAGCTAGAATGATAGCTACATAAATAGAAAACAAAGGAAGCAAAGTGGAATGAGAGGATAATAAAGTAGGGAGGACATTGCTGAAACATGTCAAGGAAATTGGCCAACGGTCAATTCAATTCGTCTGTACCTCCGTCGTGCATTTCACACGTTTCCTTGTCTCTGCTGCCGCCGGGGAATGCACCATGGTTGACTGTTGACGACGTGGGTTTTCGTCCTTGTGAACATCCGTCGTTCTTGGCTTCCTGGCAAGTTATTGCTAGTATGGTCCTTTGTTGTTGGTACAGTGCTAATCCATGATTGACAGGTTAGTGTTTACTAATCGCTAGAGTTTGATGTGTGACTTAGCATCCATCTAGAAGTTCTTCCCAAACGAAAATTCTATCTACACGTTGATGTTATCGTAAGGATGTGTCTAGGTCTCAATCGATTAAGACTTAACTAAGTCTCAGTCAAATAATATTGCCATAAGGATGTGTCTAGGTCTCAAAGCGACGGCTGCAGGTAGGCTGCCGGCGCTGCCGTTCTATTGCTAACAGAGACCAGAGTGTGCGGGCACATAACTGGTTGGTAATGGGCGCAACGGAGCCTAAGAATACATTGCTCTCCTTTGGCCAGACCGTCGAGCATGTCGCCATTAACGAGTGATCGAACATGATGCTCGCTGGCCTCCCCTTCCAATTTTCATCATTGGTTCTCAGTTTGATATGGTGCTAGTGCCACCGGATCAATCCTTGTTGAAACTCCAGCACCGACTCGCGCGATAACAGGAGCGCGGCGTAGAGTAGAAGCCCGGGAACCTGTACCAGGCCAGAAACAACTGCACTGCAGGGACGCGGCGGCGCCAGCGGTGGAGTTGCACACGTGCCCGATGCCGGCGGGGTTGGCTTCGACGCGAGGCCACACTCCTCACATGGGTCATAGTCAAATTCGTCAGGGAAACCAACCATTATGGCCAGCTGCGGCAGCGACACCGTCAACTACTCAGTGTGGTTGGGGGAGTAATGTCTGATATGTTCTAGTTGGTTTGAGACCTCCCTGATTCCAAGCTTCTTGTTTGTTTGAGACGACGAACAACGGTAGGCCGGTGGGTCATCATCCTTCCGTGCATTGGGCGTGCCGATGGCGTACAAGGATGACCGGGTGCGCTGCTGCACTTGTAACGTGCGGCGGCGCAATCTGGGACCGTCCCAGGGAAGGCGAGGGTGTGCGGCAGCAATCCATTAATTTTATTTTCCCTCGTAGATTGCTCAGAGACACTAAACTTAATCAGGCGTCCATGGGGATCGAAGGAGAGCCAAACATTAGCCTAGCAGAAATTACTAAGCTACCCCAAATTAGTCGTTCGGTTGTACAATATCAACCCTTAGATCAACTTAATACTACACCTTAATTCCAGTAGTATGATGTACCGTAAAAAATATCGCTAATTTTACGGTAAAACCACGCGTGCTGTTGTCTTTCATAAAACCCTATAACAGTGCATCTGAATACCTGATCGATGCTTCCATTCACAATTCACAAATGATACATGTTTTGCATACAGTATAAGCATTTCTTATTGTGATGCCATTCTCTCTTTTGACAAAAGGCACAAGAGGCACAAGGGTTGCATCGGCGCTGAGCCGGGCACAGCTTCAGGACGGCTATGTCACGTACCCATGGGAGAAGAAGATGCGCGACTCGCTGCGGACGCCCAACTCGAGCTGCTTCCTCTCCATGCTCGTCCTCCCCAAGGCCCTGGACCTCAACGCGTGCCGCTACGAGTCCTTCGAGGACACATTGGCGCGCGCCAACACGTGGCTCTACTCCTCGCAGGACTCAGGGATCCCCATCGAGTTCATGAACCTGCAGAGCGAAGCTCTTCTCACCAAGGTGCGAACCAACGATACATATGCAAGACTCCCTGAGTTCAGAAGTTTGCTCTAGAACGAACTTGGAACCTTGATCATCAGTTCTTTTTGCACCTGACAATACCTAGCCAAAGGTTCAAAGTTCAGTTTGATGATTGGATGGTAATTTGATCTTCACACCGTTCATTGTTCAGATATCTGGGGAGACGGCATCTGCGACCGTCAACTCCGGGTCGCTGTCCGACATGTCGAACCTCGTGAACGCGACCCTCTACGGCTTCGAGGACTATCATGGCGTGGACATCGGTGTGGTGAAGGCTGCCCGGCTTTGGTACAGCTCCACGGCGGGAGAAATGCCGCTGGAGATCCAGCTTCAGGAAGGTGACACCAGGCTAGGATTCGCCGTCAGCCGCACTGAAGAGGTCCGTCCATTTTTCAGTTGCCACTGCACACAATACCGAAAACCAGTCACCACTGCACTTCAACATTTCGAAATACCCCATCTAACCTACCGTCGCACACTTGTTTCATCCAGGGTTTTATCTATATATCATCGGTGGTCGACGACGACGAGGACAGCGAGGCGCCGTCGACACGGTCGGGGCTCCGCGATCTGTTCAACCGGGCCAAAGTGGCGTCCAAGCTGCTCATCATATCGAGGGTGTCCAACGAGAAGGTGCTACCCTGGATGATCTCCAGCTCAGGCGCGGTCCGGTGCTTCGACACCATCTCCCTCAGCCAGAAGCTCTCCCTGCACCGGCTCGCGCTGCAGCCCATCCAGCTACATCTGCTCATGTGGGAGAAGCCCGTCGGCCTCGCCCAGAGCGCCGTCCTTTCGCCGAAAATGCCATTCCCGCTGCCGTTGCCACCCCAGGTACCCCTAAGCATCACCACTGAACATAGAGCAGATGCCGAGGAGGACTTTGTGTTGGATTCGTCGTTTCGGCTCGACGATTCTCCGGTCAGCAACTGGGTATGATATCTCGGTTTGAAGCTGGGTGTGCTTTCAGTTCAGTCTTCAGCTGGGAATGTGCACATGTAATGCCTTCATCTTCTCTGGTTCAGTTCTGGCAGTGTTGCTCAGTTTGTCCTAGAGAAGTATGTAGTGTTCAGAACCATTGCATTCCCATAGTATCTGAATATCATGTTGTAGTACCTAGTACGTACATTGGCTTGGTTAGTTGGTTCATCATGGCATAAACAATGGAGGAATATATATTGATCATTTCCTTGTACTCGGTGTCCAATTGGCTACTTTGAATTTACTGAAAAACATTTGATGGATCAACATTCTGAGATAAAGTTACTCTGAAACCACACTAAGTAGCTAGCTTATCAGTCAACAGAATCACACATAATGAACATGGCAGACAGATAAGCTGCTGATCTAGTTGTGAGTTGTGAGGACCCTGCACTTGAGCACTCGATCTTGGACATAGAACCCCGGCATCACCATGATCTTCACCTTGGGCGGGTCCTCAGTCGGCCGCCTGTCCGGCAGGGTGTCCTCCATGTACGCCTGGTCGAAGGCCCGGCCGTCCTCCACCCGCAGGATGGGCAGCGGCGGGCTGAAGGAGAAGGCGAGCAGGTGGAGCAGCCAGACGCACTTGGTGGCGACGAAGAAGCACTGCAGCAGCTGCTCCGGCCACGGCCACGACCAGCTCAGCGCCGCCACCACGCAGCTCATCTTCTGGTCGCAGAACCGGCTGAGGTCCTCGCTGTAGTACCTGGTGCCCTTGCGCAGCACCTCGCTCCAGCTCAGGTTGCGCAGCGCCACGAACGACGCGAAGCTCCCCCGCCGGTCCTCGTCGGGGTTGAGGTGCCGCGGCGCGCCGTTCCTCTGGAAGCTCCGGTTCTCGAAGTCCTGGTACAGCGCCTGGTTCATGATCGCCTCCAGGTGGTACAGCGCCGCCTTCGAGCAGTGCCGGCCGGCGACGGCGAGCTGGTGCGGCTGGAGTAGCTGGTTCAGCTTGTCTGACAGCCCGTTGTCCGGCTCCTCCACCTGCTGGATCAGGGACTTGCAGAGCTGCTTCACTGAGAGCCGGGCCTCCGAGGCGATCTGCAGGAACCCTTCCACCATCGCCTCGTGGCTCACCGGCATGCTGCCGCCGGGGAGCTCTCGGCTCGCCCCGATCGACCTCGACGACGACCGCCGCGAGTGGGACTGCGCGCTGGTGCTGCCGTTGTTGTCCGTTGCTTGTCTGAGCGCCTTCTTGAGCTCTGAACAGTAGGCTTCCAGCCCCATCATCTTGGTGGTCAGCTCGCCCAGCGACGACCGCATCTCGGCGGCGTCTTCCTGCGCGGCGTCCCGGTGCGCGTTGGCCTCGGCGAGCTCCTTCCTGAGCGAGTCCAGCGAGAGCAGCCCCCACTCCTTGAGGAGCTGCGACATGTTCCCGCGCTCGATGACGGCGGCGGCCGGCTGCGGCGGCGTCTCCGGCTTGGTCTTCTTCTTGGCCTTGGCGAAGAACCACGAGAGGATCTGCGACCCTCTCTGCTTCGCCCGGGAGTGCGCCGACGGCGGGGGCTGGTGGCCGGACGAAAATGGCACTCTGCTGCTGCTGCTGAGGAACCGCATATCAGCTTCCGTGACGTCCCTGCCGATCGTAGCCGGCCGGAAGGCGGTGCCGGACGACGACGGCACCTTGAACTCCGCCGCCCTCCCGGCCGAGGCCGGGAAGCGGCCGGCCAGCGGCGCGGACTGCAGGAAGGCCGGGTGGATCCTGTTGACGCCTCTGCTCCGGAGGTGGTTCTCGATGGTAGAAGGGGCGTAGTGGAAGTCGCTGTTGGAGGAGGAGAAGCCGTTGAGGCAGTCGTCGTAGTCGGAGTAGGCCGCCTGGTCGTCGCCGCCGGAGCGGCCGCGGCCGTCGCGGTCCAGGGTGATGCCGCTCCAGTTCTCCGACCGGCTCCGGTTGTCCTGGCAGATGTCGTTCACGGTCAGTCCAGCCGCCATCGCCATGGGCTCCTCCTCGTAAGTCTGCACCATATTCAGTCAGTCGAGCAAGCGATTCAGAAATGTAATCCTCTCCTGCTCCTAGGGTGAAGTAGAACCGTACGAAATCCGTATGCAATGATGCAAGTAATGATTTAGAGATTCGGTGAGAAGACATTGTGGATTCTAGAGGCGTGGAAAGCACCGCCGGTGACCATAGCCTCTCGGCGTGGGCACCGGTGGCAGCCATGACTCCCATGAGAGATTCTTGAAGGAACATTACTGCAGTAACTGTTGCCAGTGTACTGCCCACTTGCCCAGTGCGTGCCCGGCGACCGCCGCTCTCCGGCATCGAGCAATAAACGCGGCGGCTGCATGAGCTCACACGGCAAGAACGGTGTCTCGATTCAAGAAATAAATGAGCCGCCTCTGCCACCGCCGCCGCCGCTAGAAGAGAAACCAGAACGCACAGGGTGACATGTACAGTTCAGAGCTTACGGTGCTTACCGGAGTAAACACGGGGTAGTCCTCGTCCGCGGCGGCCGTCCGGGAGCGTGCGGGGGACGCGGCCGGAGGGAGGCGGACGGTGGCCGGGCTGCGGCTGGCGCTGGGGCGGGCGCCGGAAGCGTCGGCATTGGGCGCGGCGCGCTGGCGGAGGGCGGCGTGGAGCGCGCGCAGCTCGACGGCCTTGGCGACGGCGGCCTGGACCTCCTGCCGGGTGGCCGGGAGCGGAGTCCTGGACGCCTCGGCGGCCATTGGCGCGAGACCGGACGGTGAACAGTGGATGGTCAAAGGAAGGCCGCTCCAAAGCTGCGGCTGGTGCAGTGCAGTGATGCCGCTGGACGGGCTCCTGCGGTGCGGGGTTGGGCCGGAAGCGGGGTTTTCTTGGGATTCGCACGCAGGCACGGGTGGTGTAGGGGTGGAGGAATGGAGGGAAGGGGAAGGGAACAGTGAGGGACTGGTTGGTGCAGCGGTTGTGAGTGAGTGAGTGAGGTGGAGGTGGAGGTCGGAGGTCTCATGGATGGAGGCGGGGAGAGGAGGGAGCTGCGCCATTTTGAAGAGGATGGCAGCGTTTGGAGCAGCCTCTTTTGGGCTTTTCTTTTGTCGCTTTTGTTTGATTGGTGGCGTAGGTATTAAACGGGTGAGCAGTACTGTGCTCTACTTTGCTTGCTGCTTTGAGAGCGGCCGATTCGTCCCTTCCAATCCAAACCAAGAATTGATTAAGGTCACTTCTGCACTTGTGCTGAAATTTTGTAGTCATGGGATTGCAAAAGCTGAAATGAAACGATTTTTGCATAAATAAACACTCTCCAAGTGGGTTTTCGTTCACCATTATATCCAAAAAAATTTATCGAAGAAATGAATGCTTCTAGATGTATTCTAGTCGTAGATGTATCTATTCTTAATCATTTCTTCGACAAGTATTTCTTAGACAAAGGAAGTATAAAGCCTAAACAATCGAATCGATACAAGATGATAGAAAATTCTTCCTACTAAACCGCAAAAATAATAGTTCCTACTAACAAGTCAAGATGTAAAAATAGGAGAATCAAGCAGGGAAGATCGCCATCAACCTGAAACCGAGCATGAAAAATATCAAGCCTAACATGAGGCACCCCCTAGCTTGTTGAACTGAGACCGAGAGGCGTCGCCTTAAAAAAACATTCAACACAGACGCCCGAGCACACCGAGCTATCGTCGAAGAGAACAACCGTCTCTCCGCTCGGTTCAGACCATAGAGCTTCGATCTCGCCAATGGATAGCGAGGACCTAGGGCGGCAACTACAACGAACACGTGTAAAATTATAGTAGACCGACGAATCAACTTCATTACAGAGCCAAAAAAGCTACACATCAGGATCAAAGCAATCCTAAAGACGCCGACGTGTTGCACTGAGTTCCTCTACGACGCCCCCAAGAGGATAACAACAAAAAATATCACCATTGGCATTCAGAACTTGATGAGAGATTTGCGAGCATGATTTTGTGCAACTCCATTCAGGGAGCTTGGGGTCCGCTAAAAGAAAAAATTGCATGATTTGTTATCCAAGATAGGATTTGGACGATCGATCAGTTGGCTAGGCATGTTTGACAAAATTTTGGCCATTGTCTCCTCGAATGAGAGTAACCAGGGCATGCAGAGTCACCATTAGCATTTAGAACTTGAATGTGTGCAACTCCATTCAGGGAGCTTGGGCTTCGTAAAAAAACTGCACAACTTGCCATTCAAGGTAGGATTTGGATGACCCATCGGTTTGGCGAAATTTTAGCCTTTGTTCCCTGTGCTAATGAGTGCGAGAAACCACGACATGCCTCTTCTTTAAGTGTCGAGTCGCCATTAGCATTTGGAACTTGATAAGGGATCTACAAGCGTGATTGTGTGCAACTCCATTTAAGGATCTTGGGCTTCGCTTAAAGAAAAAAAACTGCATAACTTATTAACTTGTTATTCGAGCTAGGATTTGGATGATCGATCGGTTGGCTAGGCATGTTTGGCAAACTTTTAGCTTGTATCTCCCGTGCAAATGAGTGCGAGTAACCATGGTATGCCTCTTCTTCACGTGTCGATTCATCATTAGCATTTAGAACTTGATGAGGGATCTGCAAACATGAATGTGTGCAACTCCATTCAGGGAGCTTAGGCTTCATCAAAACAAAACAAAAACCTACATAACTTGCTATTCATGG
The DNA here is from genome assembly GCA_950022295.1 of Bromus sterilis. NCBI lineage: Eukaryota > Viridiplantae > Streptophyta > Magnoliopsida > Poales > Poaceae > Bromus > Bromus sterilis. Next base: position 411,104,678 of record OX465596.1, on the reverse strand, counting down.
TAGTATTTGGATGATCGATCGGTTGGCGTTTGGAAAATTATTTTTAGCCTTTGTTTCCTATGCCAATGAGTGCAAGTAACCAGGGCATGCCTCTTCTTCAATTGTCGAGTCACCATTAGAGTTTAGAACTTGATGGGGGATCTGCAAGCATGAATGTGTGCAACTCCATTTGGGGATCTTGGGCTTCGTCAAAAGCGTGACTAGGATTTGAATCACCGATCGGTTGGCTAGGTATGTTTGGCCAAATTTTAGCCTTTGCCCATTGTGTCATTGAGTGCGGAAAACCATGGCATGCCTTTTCTTCAAGTGTCGAGTCACCATTAGTATTTGGAATTGTATGAGTGATTGGTTTTACCTTCACGTTATTGACACTTCAACAAGGTTGGCGCATCCCTCCCTCAAAGATTGACGGTGTAGCATGTCAGGCAACAATATTCTCAATATCAAAGTGTTAATCTCGCTCTCTTTTTTATAAAGGGTGACTTTTATTCGTTTAAACATACCCAGCCTCTGCATAGGGCGCGCGCACACACACACACACAAGAAAAAAAACAAGGCGATCAGATCATCGATCAACAAACTACAATGATGACCGTATTCGCACAACCCATATCATGACATCACATGGACTATGAAGCTCTTCAAAGGCAACGCCTTTAGGAAGGAAGCGATGCTCAAACGCCACCATCACCGGATCCAACCACCCAAGGCCAGGATCTAAGTTTTCACCTGAAAGAACCGGTCCAAGCATATTCAAGCAATGCCTTCAACAAGGTAACGACACAAAATATCGCCATTTCCAGGTATATCTAACACGAGTCAGACCTAGGCATTCACCCCAGAACTTGAGAGCGGATGCTTGAATAGCACCATCATCGACGTCACTAGTGAGTTGTCGCCACCACTTTGTCGCGCTACCAGCAGCTACATGCGATGAGGACCGCCGCCACTTCACAACCATTCCTCTTCATCAAGTCATTATCCATAGTTTGCATATCTTTGCCGAGGGAAACCATCACATCTGAAGAGAATAACCCGCACAAAGACTTTCGGTTGTTACCACAATCAACAACTAGTCTGCCACCGCATGTCGTAGTGGTTGTCGTAATGACCAAAGCCGAAACTAGTCAATGTGCTTCGCTCGATGGCCACGGTTCGGCATCAGATCCAATCATCATTACAGACTTCTTCCATGGATGAACGGAAGCAGAGAACGCCGACCCTTCGTTTGTGCCCTCCACGACCCTACATCCAGTACCATAGGATGCGTGACCGACATTGCTGCCACACGCTCTCGTGTGATCTGGCCATAGTACTGAGCCAGCCAGCAACCCTAGCAGCCACACCGTCGGTAGGCACGATCATGCCCATGTGAGGACGTCGAGCTCAACCGTCGGTCGCGAGGATCTCAAAATCCAGTGCACACCGACGCACAGTTCGATCCTACCGCCCAACAATCCGGAGGTCGCCATGGAAGAGCGCCCTGCCGCCATCGTTGATCGCACAGGCTTCGCCTAGCGGCGGCATAGCGCGAGGAAGTGAAGGAACGACAACGAGGTGAGGGTTGATAGTCGCTCCCGAGTCGCCTAGGGCTAGGCGACGCGTGGCGTTCCTCTTTTCGTGGGAGGTTCCCCTTGTTACTCTCGCTCTTGATGCTTATTTGTTAAACTATTTGAAATAAATGGAATGCACACATCTTTTGTCACGAATCAATTATTTTTGGGGCTTTAAGAATGAAGCTAGGCTTTGGGTCATTGGAGAGGCGAAAAATTAGGGCACATAATGCAGGGAGAGTAAGGTCATTGTTGTATGTAAAACAAACTGTATTCTTCTTCCTAACTAATGGATAGGATAATTTGTTTGACTTCTTTTAAAAAATGTTGAGAAATTTCTCGCATTCTCTCACAATAAGAATGAATTTTGTTGTTATTTATTTTTGACAGAGACGCTTGTTTTGTGCGTATTTTCGGAAATGCGAAGTTAGGGTACACATGACATGCACACTATATATAAATGGAGAAGCCAGGTGACCTGTGAGAAAGAGGAAGGTCAGGTTCAGATGGCCTCTACTCCCTCCACGGTTCGTTAAATTTACTAAGTACTGTACTACTTCTGGCACGAGTCGTATTTCCACGTAAAAGCGGTGGGTGCCGCCGACTTGGGCCCTGATTGATTCATGGGTTAGAGTTGGTTAGATTGGATCAAATTAATCTCAAAACATCTAAATAGGAGGGTTAAAATTGGTTAGATGCATCTAACCCATCAAAAAAACTAACCCACCTAAAAGGTGCTTATTTGGGTTAGAGTTAGATGGGGTTAAATAAGTTACTTTTTTTACCTCCACCAACCAAATCATGATGAAAGGAGTCAAATAATTGAAAAAAGTATATTTATTGACAATCTAACCTAGTCATCCAAACACCTCTTTGGTTAGAGTTAGTTTAGGATTAGTCCAGGGTTAGAATCTAACTCTAACCTCTAATCAAGTTAGAGTATCCAAACGGGCCTTGGTCTTAACTAGCCTGTCGTCTCTCCGCGAAATTAATTTACATCACTGATGAATAATGATGATGCTGATACGTTTGCAGGTTGCAGGCTTTACTCGCGACTAGCCTAGCCTGGCGAATCAGCCTGTGGTTGAGTTGGTTGGAGGGACAGTGGTATCCCAATCCATCAGAGTTTAAATCTCAGATTTGGCATTGATGATTGCATTTTTCTGGATTTATTTTAGACTTCCGACGATATGCTTTCAGTGGGAGGAGACGTTCCCGTCGAAGACGAGGTGGTGACTTCGTTAATTTCAAAATGACGTACCGGGCTTAGTATTGCGAAGATGCTCATAAAGATAAGGTGTGCATGTGTGCATTCATAGGAATGAGTGTATACTCGTATATGTGAGCGTCTATGTTGTACTGTGTTCTCTCAAAAAAAAAAAAAAGACTAGCCTAGCCTGCCTGGCTGGGGAGCTCAGCTCAGCTCAGCTGGGTGCACAAAGCTTTGATGAACCACCTCGCGCGAGCGGCCGTTTGACCCAAGACCCGTCGTCTGGCGATCGCCCAGCCGAGGAGGCCTGGCTCCACGCTGCGGTGCTCCATCTTCATGCATGCATAGGAAACCACGCTCTCATGGTCAAGGGCGTGTGACACAGGTGTGTTCCTGCGAGCGAGCACGGTTAATGATGTTGACATGGAAGTCTCTCTCCGGTTAATGATGCCGAGGATGGTCAGGTTGTAAACTTGTAAATTTGGTTGTACCCAAATTTCCATCTACCTTGATTTTTTTGTATGTTTAGGTCTTGTAAAGACATTGTTGACGAGGTCATCGATATACACTAAGTGGTATAAGGAAATCAAATTTGGTAATCCTTTATTAATCACATAAATAGTCATTATTATTTGAGTAGTCCTTTAAAGGAGTTGGTTCCCACTATTTCCAATTATCTCAACATGCACACATTCCACCTCATTATGCATGTCACATCACCCTCCACTAGCATATTTCTCTCAACATGCAAGCATGCCACCTCATCATCCAACATGCATGAGAAAGACCCACCTCAATATGTCATTACGCATAATAAAAATTCACATGCAACATGCATGCATGAGAATTTTTATTTTATTATGATATTTATATTAAATTCATATATTATTTCAAAAGTTATTGTTTCAAATATACATGTTTCATTTAACCAAACATTTTTACTGAAATATTTTGCAAAAAAGTTCCGCAACAACGTGTGGGGGCATCATCTAATTCATTTAGTCGGTAGTACCGTATGGTTTCCGACCATTTCAAGTCATAAAGTGACTTCTGAAATCTTACACAAAACATGTTGCGATTTGTTTTCCTTGCATTCGGAATGGTAAGCCCATGAGGGACTTCAATATGGATTTCCGAAATAAGAAACTCGTATTAATATGTAGTATTTGCATCTATTAACTGCATGAATAATATTATTTGTACTACCAATGCTATTTATTATCGAAACATAACTCCACTCATACGAAGAGGGTATGTCATATCATAATCGATGTCGAGTCTCTGCGTGAACCCTTTGCTACACGCCTCGCTTTTCTAACCACCTCATTGACTTTTTCTATGAATGAGAAGTTTCTAGTATTCCATATGGAAGATACTTGTGAGAAGTAGGTATTACTGCGGTAAATACCATTCATTTCCTAAGCGAATGCTATTCTTCATTGCTTGCTTCCTTTTATGTGAACCAATATAAATGAAAGAGCCATTCTACCATGGATTTTGGTTCAGGGCCCAAAAGGTTTTAGCAATTTTGAGAAGTAATATATGTCGACAAATGTAGTATTTATATTGTATGATTCAGATGGAATCAATGAAATTTTTATATAATATTTTTATTCCTTATAACTCATTGTGATTTCCTAGAACAATGGAGTCAAGGTGTTTAGATGTCCCAACACCAAAATATTTGTGCACATTTATGTCGGGTTCTGGATGATGAGCATCCATTGAGGTGTCTTTCGACTTGATGTTGACTTACATTTACTGGTTGAGGATCTAATTTCCTCTGTTTTCCACGGAAGCATATGAGAATATATATCTCATGGTGAGATTTCTCCCCCTCTTGCTCTCATTTGGGTAGAAGAGTTGTTTATTAGGTACCTTCACCCTTTCTGACATTTTACTGCAGGAATATAATTATTGACACCTTTATCATTAGTAAATGTATGTGGCATATTTGCAATGTTTTTAAAATATATGATTTTCTTAAGTAAGTGAACATAAGGACTGAATGTCATTGACATTTCTAATCTACTTCTCGGCATTCGTTGCGGTAATTATCTCTCCCTAATGCCGGAAATTGTCCTTATTGCTGATGCAATCAACATACAGGCTATGAATAATTTGTGATTGACAGATAAATTGTTATTCCTCACATAGATCCCTAATATTCTTGAGAGCCCATTGATGTACGCTCGAGGGGTGATATCGGTATGTAACCAAATTATCGTAGATAGGAAATACTTTGTTGATTTCCACATACTTACTACAAGGGGAAAGTAGTATGATATACAGTTGGTATGATTTAGATCATAATACGGTGTGTAAATCCGTATATGTCCAACATGAGACTGGTGAATTACAATTCTGTAAAAATAGTCATGTAATTAATTTGACTATCTTCATAAGATTTTTGTTTCTTGTAAAGCAATCTAGGTATATACATAAAGTATTGTACACATTTAGAAAATGCGGTGATCTGAGTTCAACGACATTGTCCATTCGAATGGGTTTATTACGTAATCAAGAGAGTTTTCTCTTACTTTGATAAGTTGAGCAATTTATTGGATAAGATCATGGTTGTGTGTGATAGGAGACAGACTTAGAAACATCTTATAAATGTGCATATGAGTACCATGAAGTATCTAAATAATCCCAGATAATGGTTAATAAATCCACATATATTTTCTAAATGTGTTCAAAGAAGAATAAGTGGCTTAGAAATGCATATGTACAAGTACAAGCGGGTATATGTGATATTATGTCCGCACAATGCTAAAAGATTGTTTTGAGATCCGTAAAAACTGTGCTAGAAACATTGCATATTTTATACAAAAAACCATGCAATGCACCTAATCCTTAAGGAAAATTCTTCCTTTTTCCAGTGAATTGAAACATGCATTTTCAAATCATATAAGAACCAATACGTAATAGCATATTAGTCATATGTTTTTCTTGATCCTATGTTTTTAGAATCCTACAAATAATGAAGCAATTTTAAGTTCTATTTCATATATGTTGGTAGAAAGTTATGGTATGTATTCAAATAACTACATCTTATGGAAGGCATAATAAAAATAAACGCATAGTGCAAAAAATATAGAAATTTTTGGCAGAAATCGCAAACAACGACACAGGGATAAGATATCACATGTACCCGCTTACACATGTACAAAATTCGCACTCTAAATGGCTCATATATAACTTTGAGGTGAGAGTGCCATAAAATTGATTTTCCCTATGGCACATGTGGTGCACATGAAATCTGATGATTTGAGGAATTTCGCAACGTGGTAAGTGTTGAGTAACAGAATTGTTAATAATTTTCTAATCATCCCCAAACAAGGATGGCTAAGTCTATGAAGCCATATATTTAATTTATCAAAACTTAGAAAATTATCATGTACGCAACAACAATGATTATGAATTGAATCATACATTCAAATTTATCAAATATAGCATCTGAGGGAAAGGATATTGGAAATTCTACTATATATTAGTACAAGTGTAGGCTAATGATATTTTGAGATAATAAGGAGATTACTTAAGGTATCCAACATACATTGAAATTTTTATTTCGCAAACATAGTCTTAGTGCAAAGGATTTCATTATCCTTTACCGCACAAGATTTGTTTTTCTCCTTCTGATGAAGATTATGAGAACAAACACTTAGCAAAATATTTTCTGGTGGCATGTTTATAATTTTCAAATTTAACCCATTGAAGTTGTTTGCCTTTTCAATAATTTTGCGTTGTGGTTTGACCATATATTTGAGGGTTAGGTAATCCTAGGTACGCGTATAACCACACATTTGACAAACTTGAGAGATGTCTTTATGATCGTTTGAAATTGATATATTCCCTATTAAGAGGTAATTCTATATCGGTCGTGTTTGAGCCTCCACTTACTTTGAAGTCCTCATGATTATATTTCGTTGGCACTGACTTGCATAGTATTCAGTACCAACAAGAAAAATTATATGTTTCTTTACCATGGAAATGGTAGTACCAGCATAAGAGGATGTAAAGTGTACTAAGGGCTTTTCAACCTGATTTGGATATGACAATGTTTGATCACAAAATCTCAACTTAAAATTGATTTTATAAGTAACATAATTATAAGTTGCGATAGACTTAAGGGCTTGAAAATGGGTGGGTGGTCATTCTCGATGTGGTCATGGCAGCATGTTTTCTTATGGGAAATACTCAAGGGTAAAAAAAATCATCCATTATATGCGTAGTTTGAGAACTAACTGGAGTAGATGAGATATAAAAGACATCAACGAGAAGTGCAAATATGCCATCTAGGACAGTCATCCCTGGACCAACGATCTTCCAAGGCGATGGTGAATCAACGGTTATCTGCGGTCCAGGTGGCCCTGCAACCCAGACCGCCGGCAGAGAAGATCCCGGCAGATCTGGTGGCATTGCCGACGGTGGAGCACCGGCCCCTCCTACTACCGAGAGGAGGATCAGGCCAAGCGCCAGGAGTGCTGTGTAGGCCGCCATGTGTGGAAGAGATGAGAAGTATGGAAGAGATGAGTGAGAAATCACAGCTAGGAACAATCTCCAATCTAAAATGGGGTTATTACTAAATATGTTTAAGCAAGGGTAATAATCCCTGTGTTGCCCTATAATGCAAACATGGTAACGCCACCGGGAACTACATAACTGATTGCTACCACTCCACACTAGCTGAAGCAACACGATAACATACATCCAACCATCGAAGTCGCTGCGGCGTTGCCCAGCGTTTGATGCTGATAAGGAACCATCGATGCGCCTCTTACTCCATGCAAGATGGTGCCGATATAATGTTAAGGCTTTGTTTGGTTTCTAGGGAGAGAAAACCCTAGATAGATTAACCACGGAATGGAATTTCCTCATCATTTTTCACACCCTGGGTAGATAGAACCATTCCCTATCGTCATTTGGCAGATAGCCTGGAGATGCATATCCAGGAAGAAAAGAAAGGTATCGGTCATGATAGAAATAGGGGTGGCACACGAGCGAGAGGGGTGGAGGCAAGAGCGAGACGAGCGAGTGATATGAGTTTTTTTGCCCCACGTCCATAGTCATGGATAAGTTCCTCGGGGAAACAACATGGATCGGGCCGATACAACCTCGTACAGCAGACCACCGAACTGAAAAACAGATTGCCCAGGCACAGCTAAGCCCATGGATACCCTGCCCAGGGATAAGTCCGGGATCCCTGCGGGATTGAGGTTTACAAAATGAGCCCTAAGATGTGTGCTTATACAATATTTATGAAATAAACTAAAAATACTTAGTCTACAATTGGAAGAAACAATAATATATTTCTTCTTTGGCGAGGAGAGCGCGACTGCGATAGACGAGACCGACAATGAGGAGTGCAAATATGTCTAGGGAAGTCATCCCTGAAACAACGATCTTCCAAAGAGACGGCAAATCAACGGTCATCTACGGTCTAGGTGGCCCTGCAACCTAGACCACCGGCGGATAAGATCCCGACAGATCTGGTGGCATTGCCGACGGTGGAGCCACGGCCCCTCCTACCGCCGAGAGGAGGATCAAGTCAAGCGCCAGGAGTGCAGTGTAGGCCGCTGATGACCCATCATTGGTTACCCCAAGTGGAAGATGAGATGTAGCGTAGCAGCAAATTTCCCCTAACTTAGAGGATAGGGTTTATGTCTTCCGTAGGACTCCAAGGACGACAAGTAGGTGGCAAGGAAACAATGGCGTCGTTTACAACCCAAGGGTTGCTTACTTGACCTGGACCTGCACACACAACAAGTAACTTTGCTCCCAACGAGTACAGAGAGGTTGTCAATCTCTCCGGCCTTATCGTTTTCAAAGGATCAAACACACGATGGAAATAGTGGGGATTGCAATAAAAGGAAATAAAGCAGTAAAGACTTGAGGTGTAACCAGTGGTGGAAATATGGACCGGGGTCCCATGATGTTCACTAGTGATGTCTCTCTCCCAAAAGACGATAAAATAGCTAAGCTGGGTAAACAAATTACAGCTGGGCAATTGAAAGAATTATAAACGCATCGCAATAATTATGCTGCAAAGAAAGTTAGAGGCTCAAAAATATAGGCAGTACGCCAAAACAAGTAGACCGAAATCCAACTTTATCTACTCAATAATCATCCACCTTGAGATATCTATCCAGAACATCTTGCTGGTATTAAGTTGCGAGCCCCACCCAAAGTGTAAACCCAAAGCAACAGACAACTGCATTGACAAACTTTGTGTAAGGTAAACAATCCTTGCAACCGCGGTTACAAGCACCGTTGTTTTCTCCCTGGTGGCAACAGCACATCCCCTAGTCTCATGTTTCTGTCACTCAAGCTAGACATCAGGGGACATGAACCCACAATCAAGCATAAACGCTCCCTCTTGGAGTTACTATCTACTACTTGGACAAAGCAATAAAAAGCAACGGAGAACATGCAAGAATTACTCAAGAACAAAATATAAAAGGAGAACAAAATATATAACTCATCACAATCTGAACATAATCTCATAATCCATCGGATCCCAGCAAACTCAGCATAGCAACAGCAGAAAGAATTACATAGATGCATTGATCATGTAGGGCAGCTCACAAGGGCTAAGAATTGAAGCACAAGATTGGATAGAAGACATCACATAGCTACTGGTCATGCGCACATGGTCCAAGGGGACTACTCACGGCACATCCGGGAAGCGCTCATTGTGGTGGAGAAGCTCCCAAAGGTTAGTCCTCCCTCCGTCAGGGTGCTGGGAAGAGGTCTTCTAGTGCTCCCGATCTTGGAAGCGAGGCGGCGGCGGAACAAAGGTGAAAATCGCGATGCGGGGAACCTCCCGAGGGTTTTCGGAACGAGGAGTAAATATAGGCCAAAGGGGGGCAACAAGGGTGACCCCTCCCCCCAGGCGCCCTGGTGGCGCGGCCTAGGATGGGGTCGCACCCCCTGGTCGCCTGGGAGGGGGGTGGCTGATACGTCCCAAACATATCTATAATTTCTGCTTGTTCCATGCACTTTTATGTGACATTGCTACATGTTTTGCTACACTTTTATATCATTTTACACACATTTGGACTAACCTACTAACTCAGTGCACCCAGTGCCAGTTCCTGTCTGCTGATGTCTTTATTTGCAGTGATTTTTTCCTATTTTAAAATGCCAGAAAAATTCTGGAAAAATCAAAATAAAAATCAACGTCAAGGAAGCTTCCGAAGCCCCAAAGAAGAGCCGGAGGGGGGCCACCCCCTCCTAGGCGGCCAGGTGGCGCGGCCCCACCCTTGGCCGCGCCACTAGGGCGCCTCAGAGGCGAGCCCCACCTCTGGTGCCCCCCTTCGGCCTATTTTTACCCCTCATCGCAGAAACCCTCGAGGAGAAGCCCGCATCGTGATTTACCTCTCTGTTCCGTCGCCGCAGCGCTTCCAAGATCGAGAGCGCCAGAAAACCTCTTCTCGACACCCTGTCGGAGGGAGGATTGACCTCCGGGGACCTCTCCACCACCATGGACGCCTATTGGATGTGCCGTGAGTAGTCTACCTTGGACCATGGGTCCATGATCAGTAGCTATGTGATATTTTCTCTCCACCCTTGTTCTTCAATGTTTAGACCTTGTGAGCTGCCCTACATGATCAAGGCACCTATGTAATTTTCCTGTTGTTTCTATGTTGTGTTTGCTGGGTTCCGATGGATTATGAGATTATGTTCAGATCGTGATGAGTTTATATATTTGGTTTACCTTTTATATTTTTGTTCTTAGTAATTCTTGCATGTTCTCTGCTGTTTTTTATTACTTTGGCCAAGTAGTTGATAGTGACTCTAAGAGGGAGCGTTATGCATGATTGTGGGTTCATGCCCCCCGATGTCTACCTTGAGTGACAGAAGCATGAGACTACGGGATGTGCCGTTGCCATCAGGGAGAAAACATTGCAAGGATTGTTTACCTTACGCATAGATTGTTAATGCAATTGTTTGTTGTTTTGAGTTTACACTTTGGGTGCGGCTCGCAACTTAATACCAGCGGGATGTTCTAGATAGATATCTCAAGGTGGATGATTAGAAGTAGATGCAGAGGGATTTCGGTCTACTTGTCTTGGCGTACTGCCCATACTATTGAGCACTCTTACTTTCAAGTAGCATAATTAGCATTGATGTGCGTTTATAATTCTGTCAATTTCCCAACTGTAATTTGTTCACCCAGCTTAGATGTTTATCGTATTTTGGGAGAGAGTCATCACTAGTGAACGCCATGGGACCCCGGTCCATATTTCCACCACTGATTACACCTTCACTTTACTTTAATGTTTTTAATTTCGTTGCATTTATCACTACCACTATCATTATCTCTTACGTTTGATCCTTTGTAAATGACAAGGCCGGAGGGATTGAAAACCCCTCTGTGCTCATTGGGAGCAAAGTTACTTGTTGTGTGTGCAGATCCAGGTAAAGTAAGTAACCCTTGGTTGTGAACGGCGCCATTGTTCACTTTATCACCTACTTGTCGTCGTTGGAGTCCTACTGGAGACATAAACCTTGGTATCTTCACCAAGGAAAACTACCGCTACGCTACATCTCAACCTTCCACTTGGGGTACCCAACAAGGAGCACTACTTCAGTGCCATCAGTGGCCCCCCTCTGGCCCTCCTTCGGTGATTCCCGAAGTTTCTGTCGCGCTGATTTTGTATATATTTTTATTGGAATTTTTGGAGCTCTGTAAATATGGGTAAAAACCTGCAATTCACAGGCATTAGCAGACAAAAACTGGCACTGGGTGCACTGAGTTAGTAGGTTAGTCCAAATATGTGTAAAAAGGTACGAAAGTGTAGCAAAAAACATAGCAATGTCACCTAAAAAAGCATGGAACAAGCAAAAATTATAGATACGTTTGGGACGTATCAGCCGCCTTTTGTGGAAGAGATGAGAAGAAGTGTGGAAGAGACGAGTGAGAAATCACAACTAAGAACAATCTCCAATTTATAATGGGGTTATTACTAAATATAAGTGAGAAATCATAGTCACTAGCAGATACCGATAGTTAAGACGTGTAAACTAACAAGACTAATTAATTTTGACCGATAGTTAAGACATATACAGACTCGTAGTCACTACATGGGGGGGGGGCTGGCCCAAATTCTGGCTCTACCCCTGCTCTCGACAGACAACCCTTAGACAACCTACTAACGGGTACACTCTGCCATGTCCTCTAGCATTTCCTGGGCTCCGCGGAGCACCTCCCAAGCAGCAACAATAGTTACTTTGCCGAGGGGAACGTGAATGCGATAGATGAGACCGAAAATGAGTAGTGCAAATATGCCATCTAGGGCAGTCATCCCTGGACCAACGATGTTCCAAGGCGACGGCGAATCAACAGTCATCTGCGTTCTAGGTGGCCCTTCAACCTAGACCGCCGATAGAGAAGATCCCGACTGATCCGGTGGCGTTGCTGGTGGTGGATCCGCGACCCCTCCTACTGCCGAGGAGGAAGATCAGACCAAGCGCCAGGAGTGCAGTGTAGGGCGCCTTGTGTGTAAGATATGAGTAGAAGTGTGGAAGAGATGAGTGAGAAATCACAACTGGGAACAATCTCCAATTTTTAATGGGGTTATTACAAAATATGAGTGATAAATCATAGTCACTAGTGGATAACGGTAGTTAAGACAAATAAACTAACCAGACTAGTTAATTTTAATTGATAGTTAAGTCATATATAGACTCATAGTCACTGCATGGGGGGAGGGCCCCCTGGCCCATATTATGGCTCGACCCCTACTCCTAACACACAAACCCTAGACAACCTGCTAACGGGCATGCTCTTCCATGTCCTCTAGTATTTCGTGGGCTTCGCAGAGCACCTCCCAAGCAACAATGATGCTAGCAAGGAATATAATTCTCTCGCTTCTCGTTGGTTACCCCAAGTGGAAGGTGAGATGTAGCGTAGCGGCAAATTTCCCTTAGCGAAGATGCTAAGGTTGAGAATCGACCAGTAGGACTCCAAGAGATACAAGAAGGTGGCAAAGTTAACAATGGAGCCGTTCACAACCCAAGGTTGCTTACTTCACCTAGACCTGCACACACAACAAATAACTTTGCTCCCAACGAGTACAGAGGAGTTGTCAATTCCTCCGGCCTTGCTGTTTACAAAGGATCAACGCAAGAGATAATAATAGTGGAAATGGAAAGTAAGAACTGAAAGTAAATTGAAGGTGTAAACAATGGTGGAAATATGGACCGGGGTCCCATGACGTTCACTAGTGATGTCGGTCTCCGAAAAGACGATAAAAGTGCTAGCGAGGTAAAAAAATCACAGCTGGGAAATTGACAGGATTATAAACGCACCGCAATGCTAACTATGCTACAAAATAAAGGAAGAGGCTCAAAAGCAATGGGCAGTTGATAACCCTCAACTGTAGGGGATCGATATAGTCTTCGCGGGCAAGATAACCCAATTTATTGATTCGACACTTGGGGACACAAAGAATACGTACAGGCTTTGACAATTGAGTTGTCAATTCAACCGGACCTGAAATAAACACTTGCTTGCACAAAGGTATTACTAGCAACTGTGATACGGTGGTAGTAGCGGTGGTGATAATAGTGGTGATGGTGGTGGTGAAACAGCAAAAGTAAACAACTAGTAACCAGCAAGAAAGAAAACACTGTAGGCTAGGGAGATGGATGGTTGGGCGCTGCTTGGATGAGAACGAACATGTAATAGATTCTAACACGGGCAAGGCTCACAGAAAAGAAAGGATCATCTAGGAAAATATCAAACATCAGGCATGTATCCCAAGGTAGTTGTACGTGCTTGCAATAAGAACTTTGCACAACATCTTTTGTCCTACCCTCCTGCTACAAACGGGGCCAAAAGGAACTTAGGGAGATTAAGGTACTCCTGTCAAAGAGCACCGGAAAAAAGCATTAACACTTCATGGATACACGGAATCCTCAAATTATAGTCCATCCCCTTTGGTGTCCCAAGCTGTCACCATTGGGATCGCCGGTTCCGGACTATAATAGGTGCATACAACTCATAGATAGGATCAAGAACACCACAAACTCAAGAAACAAAAGGGTGATCAGATCTGAAATCATGGCACTCGGGCCCAAAGTGACAAGCATTAAGAGCAACAAGTTGTAACAGAGATGATAAACACCAAGTAGATGATAGGCAACATGCCCCCAACAATCTGATTGAACTATTACATGATCTAACTCATCCAATCCCTACCATCCCCTTTGCCTACAGCAGGGAATTACTCACACATGAGAGAGGAAGTCATGGAGGGGTGATGGAAAGGCGATGATGATGACGATGGCGATGATTTCCCCTCACCGAAGGCCAAAGCAGCCTCCAGATTAGCTCTTCCGGAGAAGAACAGAGGGTTGCGGCGGCTCCGCGACGTAGATTGGAAAAGCGACTTCTGTTCTGGGGTTTCTGCGTCGGGAGAATAAATAGGGCCAAAGTAGGGCACCGGGGGACGTGGGACCAAGCCAGGAGGGCAGGTGGCGCGGCCAGGGGCTGGGCCACGCCAGGCACCCTCCTGGCTGCCCCCTGGCTGCCCTGTGGCCCCCCTTTGGACTTGCGGAAGCTTCTGGAACGCTGATTTTTTATATATTTTTTGGGATTTTTCCAGCGTACCTAAATATCCAGAAACCTGCACAAAAGAAAACATCACTGGTAGCTCTGCTGAAAACAGCGTCAGTCCGGGTTAGTTTCGTTCAAATCATGCAAGTATGAAGCCAAAACAATAGCAAAAGTGTTTGGAAAAGTAGATACGTTTGAGACGTATCAGCAGTACGCCATGGTAAGTAGACCGAAATCCATCTGCATCTACTAAGAATCATCCACCTTGAGATATCTATCCAGAATAGCTCGCTGGTATTAAGTTGTGAATCCCACCCAAAGTGTAAACTCAAAGCAACAGACAACTTCATTAAAATAACTATGCGTAAAGTAAACAATCCTTGCACCCGCAGGTACAAGCACCGTTGTTTTATCCCTGGTGGCAACAACACATCCCCTAGTCTCATGTTTCTGTCACCCAAGCTAGACATCAGGGGGCTGAACCCACAATCAAGCATAACGCTCCCTCTTGGAGTTGCAACAAATTACTTGGCCAAAGCAAAATACGGCAACGGAGAACATGCAAGAATTAACTAAAGAACACAAATATAAAAGAGAACCAAATATATTACTCATCACAATCTGAACATAGTCTCATAATCCATCAGATCCCAGCAAACTCAACATAGCAACGTAGAAAATTACAAAGGTGCCTCGATCATGTGAGGCAGCTCACGAGGTCTCGAAAGTGGAAGCACAAAGAGGGGAGGAGAACATCACAATAGCTACTGGTCATGGACCCATGGTCCAAGGGGGGCTACTCACATCACATCCGGGAGGCGTCCATGGCGATGGATGGTCTCCCGGAGGGGATTCCTCCTTCCGGCAGGATGCCGGGGCAGCTTCTCCAGGCAGCCCCGATCTTGAAACGGCGGCGGCGGCGCTACAGAGAGAAGAATAGGAATAGCATATCGATATTAGGGGTTTCCTCCATAGGGGCTAAATATAGGCCAAAGGGGCACCGAGAGGGGCCACAGGGCAGCCAGGAGGCCTCCTGGCGCGCCCTAGGGTGGGGCCTTGCCAGGGACCCTCCTGGGGCCCTGGTGGGTCCACCCCCTTCCATCTTTGGTTCTTCAGGAAGATTACGGGTCGCTGATTTTTTATATATTTTTTCCGGGATTTATTTGACACTTTTAATGACCGGAAAACCTGAAATACAAAAACAGCAGAAAACAGGAACTGGCAACTAGGTGCACTGAGTTGATAGGTTAGTCCAAATATGATCAAAAGTGTATGAAAGTGCAAGCAAAACATGGCAAAGTCACACAAATCATGCATGGAGCAAGCAGAAATTATAGATACGTTTGGGACGTATCAACATCCCCAATCTTAATTCCTGCTCGTCCTCGAGTAGGGAAATGATAACAAGCATAATTTCTGTGGCGACATGCCACACAACGATATAAGGACTTTGAAGTAAAGCAATCAAAGCACAATTGAATTCAATTCTTAACAAGCAAGAGTGTAACACCCTCACGGTCAGTGAACAGTAATCACTGTTACTGTTCATCTGTACTGTTCAAAACTTTTGTTTGATCAACAGGTTCAGTTCAAATTCAAATTCTTCTTTGATATTGTTGCAAGCAAAGTGAACCATGGGCCTTGATCATCATGGATGAAAACAAAGTCCAAGCCATTTGAAATAAAATTCAAACAAACCCTAAAATGCCTTTTAGTGATTATTAAAAAAATATAGTGACAATAAATCTTTTCCAAAAATCTTGGAACCACTTTAAAAAATCCCAAATAATCATTGGACCATGCCCATGTAATCATTGGTATTTATTGTGCTATGGAAAATTCTAAACAAATCAAAACAGTGGCCAAAAACCCTATTTAAATCATTTAATATTTAAGGTAAATATTAATTGACTTTTAAAAGTGCCCAAATCTTTTGTGGCACTAACCCCTAGGTATAACAATATTTTTGGTACAACTTCCACATTTAACTAAAATGCCTAAGTGAATTAAGATAATTACAAAAGGAAAATTACAGAAAAACAAAAGAGAAATAAAAAGAAAACCTACAACCTAATCTACCCCCTTCCCCTGGGCCACCACCCAGCCCATTCCCTTCCCCACCCCGAAACCGGCCCGAATGGCCCACCCCCTGGTCGTCTTCCTCGCTACAGGGGAGAGGCTGGGCGTGGCGCCCATCGGCCGAGGCCACGGCGACGACCCCCCTCCGTGGAGCTCATCCATGGCTCCCCCGGGAGGATAAGACCCCCCCGACCCGTGCTTCGCCCCTGGAAACCCTAGCCCCCTCCCCTTTCCTCCCTCGCGCTCGATTTCGTCGTCTCCCACCTCTAACCGAGACGCCATGGACGCGTCGTGGTGAGCCCGCGCGGCCACTGAGCTCCTCCTGCCTCCCCGTCGTGTCCATCGAGTGTGTAGTCGTCGTCGTCGCCATCTCCTGCAGGTAATCGGGCCCGGACGCCCTCAAGAGCCCGCCATCTTCATCGTAGTCGCCGCCGGCCGGCGAGCTTTGCCGCGCGATTACGGCCGCTTCAGCCACTCCCCGAGCCCACTGCCATCCTCAACGTGCTCCCGGTGAGCCTACGCCCGTTTCCCCCCTCTCCCCGCTCCTTTTGACGCACGGGAGCACCATCCCCGTCGGCCCAGTATTCCGGCCGCCGCCTGTGCACTCACCGCCGTCGAGGTGGTCGTCCTCGGCGTCCGCCTCGCATACCCGTAGACGCGCGGCCTCGTGCCCACCTGATTCGTGACCGGGGCTGGCCAAATGGTGGCCGAGGACGGCTTCCGGTGAGCCTCCGCCGTGCCACGGCTCACCGCCGGCGCGCCTCCGTGGTTAACCCTGTGGGTGTCCCACTGACGTGTGGGCCCCACTCGGTTTAATTAACCACTAATCAGTCCCTAATAGAATTATTAAAACTAAGATAAATAACTCCTGGACTGACTTGTGGGCCCCCAGTCTTTAGGTTAGTTAACTAATCTAATTAAAATGTAATTATTAAAATGTGCCCATGACAGGTGGGCCCTGGCTATATTTAGATTTAATTAAAATGAATTATCACACTGTGAGGCTGACCAGTGGGACCCACTGGTCAGGTTTGACCAGTCAACCCTCTGTGGATAATGTTGGAATTTATTAATAAAATAAATCCAGAAAATTGATTTAAATTGATTAAAACTTTAAAATTCAATATCTTTTAAACCGTAATTCAGATTCAAAAACTTTATACATGAAAATTGATCAGAAAAATTTAACGAATACGGATACGCTATCCGTATGTCTACCCCACCTCCCTAGCACACCGATCATCGACATTCCCCCCTCCGGGCTGTCTGTCGATAAATTCCGGTACCGATAAAAAGTACCCGGATGAATTTATTCCGAACACGAAAGTTTCTCGGAATAGATCAACTAGCACCGATACACCCCCTTTATGTTTTTCCGGTACCCACGACACCTCCGGCTTGATCCTTCCCCCTCCGGTCACCCTGTCCGGTAATCACCCGGAGCCGGTAGTTCATCCCCGGATGAATTCCCGCTCCGAGCCTGATACCTCATACTGCGTTAGAACACCGTTAACATTGCATACGCCATGCTATTCATCTGTTTGTATATTATTGCTATGTATTTACTGTTTCCTCCCCCCCTTAATCTTCGGTAGACCCCGCTGCTACCGCCGACTACACTGCGGCCGGGTACGACTACTTCGTCGACGACCCTACCCCTACCGTCGAGCTTGCAGGCAAGCAGAGCCATTCTCTTCCCCAGATATCGCCTACCTTTCCGTACTTTCTTGCACTAGGCATTGTTACTGTTGCTGCTACGTTATACTCCTATTCAATTGCATAGCCTGATTTTGTCGCCCTTTGATGTACCTTTCCTTTATCCTATGCTGCCTATTATTACTTATGCATATATTCAGCAGTGAACCCTGCGCATTGTTAGCTAGGATTAGATAGAGGGCCGTGATCACTCAGGGGAGAGAACACGGATACAATATATATACAACTGCACAGGTACGGTACAATGCAGACACCGCCAAAGGCCCCTATCTGGGTTATGCCTAGTCACCTCAAGTGTGAGCTATCCAGGAGTAATCCTTGTACTCCACTCGAGGCTGACTTTGTCTTGCCGCCATAGGGTCCTGAACAGTGGTTGTCCTTAAAGTTAAGAAATTCGGGCGACCCAACGGTGCCCGCGAGCGGTATATCGTCGGGAACGACAGGGAGGGTACGACCGACGTTACTGGCGTGCTTGGCCCCTGCTCGTATCTCGCGAGAGTTACCAAACCACGAAAGTCGAGCTCTACCAAGAGCACACGCGAGACAAGGTAAGGAGACGGTTCACCTTGTTGGTAACCGCAGTGACTTGGTGGGACGACAGGGCAGGCACCGATGTACTGGTGGTCCTGACTGCTGTCGTTGACCGCGGGTCGGTTAAGTCGAGGCAACGATAACGGTTGTCACGCAGGTTAATTAAAATGCTAAACGGTTCGGCGGATGACTTGAGAGGCCGGTTGGTCTGTTCGCACTACCTACACGTGGGATTACGGTGTGGGCCCTCCGCGTCGTAGTTTGTCCGAAAGCTCTTCAGACGTCAGCAGTACTGCGGCCTGATCGCCGGGAAGTGGTCTTGTCTTTTGCTGCAGCAGGTGTGTTTGGATTTGCTTTTGCTTCACCGGCCAGACTCGCACCGTGCAGGAGCGTGCAAGGGTGAGGGACCTAGACCCCTTGGCGCATAGGATATAGTCCGGCGGATGGCCTCTCTGTTGAGCCTAGGATGGGCTGCGTCGTGTCGGATAGCCTCGGTGGGGCGTTCCCTAACAAGGTTCACGCCACCCTGGAGATCCGAGCGTGCAGACTGAACAGTAGTGCACCCCTGCAGGGAGTTTAATCTATTCGAATAGCCGTGTCCACGGTAACAGGACGCTTTATGCTGAAGCTGGATCTTACCACTAGAAACTATTATTGTTAAACTGTATGGTTCCGGGTTTTCTTCCTCGCGGGGATGTCGAGGAGGTGAACTCGGAGGCATTATTATTATTGTTAATCATTACAACTTATATTATACAATGTTGCAGCAACTTCTGCTTCGTTGTTACTTTATGCTTTATATGAACTGTTGGCTGATTCTTACCTCATGCTGCAAGACATCGTCGGAAGATGCTAGTCTTCGATAGACCTAGCTTCTTACCCTTATTCTGATTTCTATCTTGCAGTCCACTATATACAGCCTCTTCTTTCCGTTGATACAATGCATAATGCTTAGTAGCGGACGTAAGACTCGCGGGTATACTAGATACTCACCTGCTTTATTTCTTTTATTGTTTTGCCTGATCGACCGCTGCAGTCGACGTTGGAGCCCAGGAGCAGGAGTACCCCGGAGGCGGATACTACTACGTCGAGACCCCCGCTGACCAGGACCAGGAGTAGTTTCGGAGGCTCCCAGGCAGGAGGCCTTGCCTTTTCGATCTGTATCTCTGATGTTATTTGTGCTAGCCTTCTTAAGGCAAAACTTGACTAACTATGTCTGTACTCAGATATTATGGTTTGTATAACTTATGTATTCGGGTCCGAGTGACCCCCTTTATTGTAACATATTGGTTTATCCTTTTGTGATTAGTGTTGTGCTGTGATATTCTCACCGTGGCACCCTAATCTCAGTCGTGTACCCTGCGTGTATGATTACTGTACACGGATTGATTTTAGGGGCGTCACAAGTTGGTATCAGAGCCGACTGCCTGTCGGAAGCCACCCCACCACTACCTGGTCGAAGTTGAGTCTAGACTTTGAGAAACTATTTTGCTAAGTTAATATTTGGCTTACGGGCCCACATCGATGTCACTACGTGTGATATCTATGGTATTAGGATCCTTTTCTCCTTACCTATGTTCTGGGAATCTGCTCTCTTATCCTTGCTGGTAAGTTTTACAAAATCTGACATTAGGATCACGTTCTCTTGATTCCACCCGGCGTTTTTGGTGATTCCCCCATTGATTGAGTCGTGTCGCAGGCGTCGTACGCCAGATCCCAGACCGCGGATCCCATTCTCATTCTGGGCAGGCCGCGCGTTCTCTGGCATCAACTCCTGTGGCCAACAGTTTTCTTGCGGCGTGATTGACATAGTGGAATCTATGTCGCGTCGTGTAATCCTTACCGCGGTCTGCGCGCCGCCTAGTGTGTCCTTTTTCCTTAATTTCTACGACGTTACGCTGCCCGATTTTCGATTGATTCTATGTGTGGATGTGTATGTCTTATATGACTACTCCTATATATCCGCGCCTCCTCTTTGTTGTCGCTTTACCTCTTACTCGTTTCCGGTATCTCGTTAAAATGTTCATCGCTGAAATACCCCTGTTAAATTCTAGCAGGATGGCTGGTCGTGGTGGTCGTGGTCGTGGTCGTGGTGCCAACGATCCACCTCCGCCGCCGGACTACATGGTCGCGATGATGCAGCAGTTTCAGATGAACCAGGTGTTCATGCAAGGAGTCATAGATCAGCTCCAGAATCAGAATCAGAACCAGAACCGGCACCAGAACCAACCGCCTGTGGTTACTCTGCGGGATTTCATGCGTCTCAATCCCCCTCTCTTCCACCAACCGGAACAGCCGCTGGATGATGATGATTGGCTTCGTGACATCACTCGTCAGCTGGAGTTCGCTAATGTGAGCGCTGCTGATTATGTCACCTTCGCATCCTATTTCCTGCGTGGTCCCGCTGCTCAGTGGTGGGACACTTACAAGGGCTCGCTAGCTGAAGGGACTGTCGTCACCTGGAATGACTTCAAGACTGCCTTCCGCGCTCGTTATGTCCCCCAGGCGATTATGAACCGTATGAAGGCCGAGTTCCACAACCTCGTTCAGGGCAACAAAACTGTCGAGGCATACCAGAGGGAATTCCTCCGCCTCTCCCGCTATGCTGCAAGTGACCTCCCCAATGATGCAAGTAGGCAAGAGAAGTTCCGTGATGGGCTCAACCCAGATCTCCAGCTTGCACTAGCTTTGCACGTCTTCCCCGACTTCGCCACCATGGTGAACCAGACTATCACTCTGGAGACCGCTCAGCTTAAGTTCGGTGGTTCGCCGAAGCGCCCCCGTGATGCTGGCTCATCTTCGGGCACAGCACAGAAGCAACGCGTTTGGCTTCCACACAGTGTGTTTCGTCCGAATGCCCCTGTACCAAGACCGTCGTATGTTGCACCCCGTCTGCCTCCGCCCCCGCTGAGACAGCCGAAGACTGAGACTGCACCCCTCCATCCTCAAGATGGCCTGTGTTTCAAGTGCCGTCAGCCAGGCCATATTTCCAGAGACTGCCCTCAGCGACAGAATCAACTGGTAGTTCACCCTACTGGCCGCGGAAATGGTCGTGGCAACAATGGGACCCTCAACTATAATACTGGGTCAAATCCTCATGCTCGTGGTCATGCTTACAACATTGATGTTGAGGCAGCTCAGGAACAGCCCGCTACTGTGATGGGTACACTCCTCGTTAACTCATTACCTGCTACTGTTTTATTTGATACAGGAGCATCGCATTCATTTATGTCTGGAGCATTTGCTTCTAAGCATGACATTTACCACGAAAAGATGCATACCCCCTTAATAGTCCGGACTCCCGGTACCCAGTGTCGTGTCGACATGGTTGCACCTAACCTCACTGTCGAGATCGAAAGGTTTGAGTTCATGGTTTCTCCACACATTCTGAAAACCTCCACCATCGACCTTATCCTTGGCATGGATTGGCTAAAAACCCACAATGCCGCACTTTATTGTGGCACCAAGGTCATCCAACTTTTTCATCCTTCTGGCGCGATTTTGAGTCACACTGCCATTGTGTCGATGAATGCCGAAGCTCGTATATATGCTCTGAATGCCTTGAATGTCGCACCTCTCGAAGGGATTGAGAAAGTCCCAATCGTTTGTGATTTTACCGACGTATTCCCAGAAGAACTGCCGGGGATACCCCCGATCAGAGAAGTTGAATTTGTCATCGACTTGAAGCCTGGTACCGTCCCTATTGCCAAGCGCCCGTATAAGATGCCACCTCACCACCTCCTTGAATTGAAGGAGATCGACACGGCCCTCGAGAAAGGCTTCATCCGTCCTAGTTCCTCTGCTTGGGGAGCACCTTCGCTCTTTGTCAAGAAGAGTGATGGCACGAACCGTTTGGTCCAAGATTACCGACCTATCAACCAAGCCACGATACAGAACAAGTACCCCCTCCCTCGTATAAATGATCTTTATGATCAACTTGCTGGATCCACAGTATTTTCAAAACTCAACTTGAGGTTGGGTTACCATCAGATCCGGGTCCGTGAAGAGGACATTCCGAAGACCGCTTTCATTACTCGCTATGGTTCATACGAGTACACTGTCATGTCCTTTGGATTGACGAATGCTCCAGCCACTTTCTCCCGATTGATGAACTATATATTCATGGAATACCTCGACAAGTTCGTCGTGGTTTATCTGGATGATATATTGATTTACTCCAAGACCGATGCAGAACATGCTGAACATCTTCGCCTTATACTTGAAAAGCTTCGAGAACACAAACTCTATGCTAAGTATTCTAAGTGTGAGTTCTGGCTTCCCGAAGTAACCTACCTTGGTCATGTGATTTCCAAGGATGGCGTTGCCGTCAACCCCGAACGTATTCAGGCTATTCTTGACTGGACTCCGCCCAGGACTGTCAAGCAAGTCAGAAGTTTCCTCGGCCTTGCCAGCTATTGCCGCCGTTTTGTTGAGAATTTCTCCAAGATTGCCAAGCCTCTGACTAATCTTCTTCACAAAGGCGTTAAGTTTGAGTGGACTGATAAATGTCAAGAAAGTTTTCAGGCCCTCAAGGACAAGCTCACTTCTCCCCCAGTGCTTGCTCCGCCTGATACTCAGAAGGACTTCGTGATTTATTGCGACGCGTCTCGTCAAGGATTAGGCTGTGTCCTAATGCAAGAGCGCAAAGTGATTGCTTATGGCTCTCTTCAGTTGCGTGCTCACGAGGAAAACTATCCAACTCATGATCTCAAATTGGCAGCGGTAATTTATGCATTGAAGCTGTGGCGACATTACCTCGTCGGTAATCGTTGCGAGATCTTCACCGACCACCAAAGCCTGAAGTACCTGTTTACGCAACCCGACCTGAATCTCCGCCAACAGAGATGGCTCGAGACAATAGCCGACTACGACATGGGAATTTCATACACCCCTGGCAAAGCTAATGTGGTGGCCGATGCCTTAAGCCGCAAAGCCTATTGTAGTGAACTTGAAGTTCAGGTGCAACAACCACGTCTGTATGCAGAACTCCGCAAGCTGAACATCGAAATTGTTCCGCAGGGATATGTGAATTCCCTGGTTATCGAACCAGACTTATACAACCGCATGAAGTTTGCACATGGATATGACTCTGACATTCAGAGGATTAAGCGGTATGTTGAGAGTGGAAAGCCCTCATCCTTCACTATTGCCGATGATGGTACGTTGTACTTCAAGGGTCGGCTAGTGGTCCCCATAGATAGGCCCAACCTGAACTACGCCCCGCATGTCATGAAAGAAGCTCATGATACACCTTTGTCGATTCACCCTGGTAGTACCAAGATGTACCAAGACATTCGTCAGCGGTACTGGTGGTCTAACATGAAACAAGACATTGCTCGTTATGTTGACGAGTGTGACGTTTGCCGTCGCGTGAAGGCAGAACATCAGAGACCTGCTGGAACTCTGCAATCACTCTCTATTCCTGAATGGAAATGGGACAAGATTGAAATGGACTTCGTCACCGGTTTTCCGCGATCACAGAAAGGTCATGATGCCATCTTTGTCGTCATCGACCGATTCTCCAAAGTTGCCCACTTTCTGCCAGTCAAGGAGACGATCTCTTCTAGTCAGTTAGCAGACTTATATGTTTCCAGAATTTTTTCCCTCCACGGTATTCCGTTGGAGATCAGTTCCGACCGAGGCAGCATTTTCACCTCTAAGTTCTGGGATAGTTTCCAAGAAGCTATGGGCACTCATCTGAATTTCAGCACCGCTTATCACCCCCAGTCGCAAGGACAAGTCGAACGAGTCAACCAAGTGCTTGAAGACATGCTTCGAGCTTGTGTCATCTCATTCGGTAAGAAATGGGAGGAATCTCTTCCATTTGCGGAATTCTCGTATAACAATAGCTATCAAGCTAGTCTGAAGATGGCACCATTTGAAGTTCTCTATGGACGTAAGTGTCGAACCCCTCTGAATTGGTCCGAAACTGGAGAACGAACTCTCATTGGTCCGGACATTATTCAGCATGCCGAAGATCAGGTTCGCGTTATTCGTGAACACTTGAAGGCTGCTCAGTCCCGCCAGAAGAGCAACTATGATCGCAAGCACAAAGAAATGGTCTATCAACCTGGCGAATATGCTTACCTCCGTGTCACTCCGATGAGAGGCACTCATCGTTTCGGGATCAAAGGCAAGTTAGCTCCTCGCTACATTGGCCCGTTCCGTATCCTATCCAGAAGTGGACCAGTGGCATACCGATTGGAATTGCCATCAAACCTCTCTCAAGTCCACGATGTATTCCACGTGTCGCAACTCCGACGCTGCTTCAAAGACCCTATTCGTGAAGTGGAGCATGATATGATTGAGCTGCAACAGGACTTGACTTATCAAGAACATCCAAGCCGCATTCTCGATCAGTCTGAACGTCGAACCCGCAACAAGACCGTCAAGTTCCTCAAAGTTCAGTGGTCGAATCATTCTGAAGATGAAGCCACTTGGGAACGCGAAGATCGTCTTCGTGAAGAATACCCTGATCTTTTTCCCGCTACCACTTAAATTCTCGAGACGAGAATTCTTGTAGTGGGGGAGATTTGTAACACCCTCACGGTCAGTGAACAGTAATCACTGTTACTGTTCATCTGTACTGTTCAAAACTTTTGTTTGATCAACAAGTTCAGTTCAAATTCAAATTCTTCTTTGATATTGTTGCAAGCAAAGTGAACCATGGGCCTTAATCATCATGGATGAAAACAAAGTCCAAGCCATTTGAAATAAAATTCAAACAAACCCTAAAATGCCTTTTAGTGATTATTAAAAAAATATAGTGACAATAAATCTTTTCCAAAAATCTTGGAACCACTTTAAAAAATCCCAAATAATCATTGGACCATGCCCATGTAATCATTGGTATTTATTGTGCTATGGAAAATTCTAAACAAATCAAAACAGTGGCCAAAAACCCTATTTAAATCATTTAATATTTAAGGTAAATATTAATTGACTTTTAAAAGTGCCCAAATCTTTTGTGGCACTAACCCCTAGGTATAACAATATTTTTGGTACAACTTCCACATTTAACTAAAATGCCTAAGTGAATTAAGATAATTACAAAAGGAAAATTACAGAAAAACAAAAGAGAAATAAAAAGAAAACCTACAACCTAATCTACCCCCTTCCCCTAGGCCACCACCCAGCCCATTCCCTTCCCCACCCCGAAACCGGCCCGAATGGCCCACCCCCTGGTCGTCTTCCTCGCTACAGGGGAGAGGCTGGGCGTGGCGCCCATCGGCCGAGGCCACGACGACGACCCCCCTCCGTGGAGCTCATCCATGGCTCCCCCGGGAGGATAAGACCCCCCCGACCCGTGCTTCGCCCCTGGAAACCCTAGCCCCCTCCCCTTTCCTCCCTCGCGCTCGATTTCGTCGTCTCCCACCTCTAACCGAGACGCCATGGACGCGCCGTGGTGAGCCCGCGCGGCCACTGAGCTCCTCCTGCCTCCCCGTCGTGTCCATCGAGTGTGTAGTCGTCGTCTTCGCCATCTCCTGCAGGTAATCGGGCCCGGATGCCCTCAAGAGCCCGCCATCTTCATCGTAGTCGCCGCCGGCCGGCGAGCTTTGCCGCGCGATTACGGCCGCTTCAGCCACTCCCCGAGCCCACTGCCATCCTCAACGCGCTCCCGGTGAGCCTACGCCCGTTTCTCCCCTCTCCCCGCTCCTTTTGACGCACGGGAGCACCATCCCCGTCGGCCCAGTATTCCGGCCGCCGCCTGTGCACTCACCGCCGTCGAGGTGGTCGTCCTCGGCGTCCGCCTCACATACCCGTAGACGCGCGGCCTCGTGCCCACCTGATTCGTGACCGGGGCTGGCCAAATGGTGGCCGAGGACGGCTTCCGGTGAGCCTCCGCCGTGCCACGGCTCACCGCCGGCGCGCCTCCGTGGTTAACCCTGTGGGTGTCCCACTGACGTGTGGGCCCCACTCGGTTTAATTAACCACTAATCAGTCCCTAATAGAATTATTAAAACTAAGATAAATAACTCCTGGACTGACTTGTGGGCCCCCAGTCTTTAGGTTAGTTAACTAATCTAATTAAAATGTAATTATTAAAATGTGCCCATGACAGGTGGGCCCTGGCTATATTTAGATTTAATTAAAATGAATTATCACACTGTGAGGCTGACCAGTGGGACCCACTGGTCAGGTTTGACCAGTCAACCCTCTGTGGATAATGTTGGAATTTATTAATAAAATAAATCCAGAAAATTGATTTAAATTGATTAAAACTTTAAAATTCAATATCTTTTAAACCGTAATTCAGATTCAAAAACTTTATACATGAAAATTGATCAGAAAAATTTAACGAATACGGATACGCTATCCGTATGTCTACCCCACCTCCCTAGCACACCGATCATCGACATTCCCCCCTCCGGGCTGTCTGTCGATAAATTCCGGTACCGATAAAAAGTACCCGGATGAATTTATTCCGAACACGAAAGTTGATCGGAATAGATCAACTAGCACGGATACACCCCCTTATGTTTTTCCGGTACCCACGACACCTCCGGCTTGATCCTTCCCCCTCCGGTCACCCTGTCCGGTAATCACCCGGAGCCGGTAGTTCATCCCCGGATGAATTCCCGCTCCGAGCCTGATACCTCATACTGCGTTAGAACACCGTTAACATTGCATACGCCATGCTATTCATCTGTTTGTATATTATTGCTGTGTATTTACTGTTTCCTCCCCCCCTTAATCTTCGGTAGACCCCGCTGCTACCGCCGACTACACTGCGGCCGGGTACGACTACTTCGTCGACGACCCTACCCCTACCGTCGAGCTTGCAGGCAAGCAGAGCCATTCTCTTCCCCAGATATCGCCTACCTTTCCGTACTTTCTTGCACTAGGCATTGTTACTGTTGCTGCTACGTTATACTCCTATTCAATTGCATAGCCTGATTTTGTCGCCCTTTGATGTACCTTTCCTTTATCCTATGCTGCCTATTATTACTTATGCATATATTCAGCAGTGAACCCTGCGCATTGTTAGCTAGGATTAGATAGAGGGCCGTGATCACTCAGGGGAGAGAACACGGATACAATATATATACAACTGCACAGGTACGGTACAATGCAGACACCGCCAAAGGCCCCTATCTGGGTTATGCCTAGTCACCTCAAGTGTGAGCTATCCAGGAGTAATCCTTGTACTCCACTCGAGGCTGACTTTGTCTTGCCGCCATAGGGTCCTGAACAGTGGTTGTCCTTAAAGGTAAGAAAGTCGGGCGACCCAACGGTGCCCGCGAGCGGTATATCGTCGGGAACGACAGGGAGGGTACGACCGACGTTACTGGCGTGCTTGGCCCCTGCTCGTATCTCGCGAGAGTTACCAAACCACGAAAGTCGAGCTCTACCAAGAGCACACGCGAGACAAGGTAAGGAGACGGTTCACCTTGTTGGTAACCGCAGTGACTTGGTGGGACGACAGGGCAGGCACCGATGTACTGGTGGTCCTGACTGCTGTCGTTGACCGCGGGTCGGTTAAGTCGAGGCAACGATAACTGTTGTCACGCAGGTTAATTAAAATGCTAAATGGTTCGGCGGATGACTTGAGAGGCCGGTTGGTCTGTTCGCACTACCTACACGTGGGATTACGGTGTGGGCCCTCCGCGTCGTAGTTTGTCCGAAAGCTCTTCAGACGTCAGCAGTACTGCGGCCTGATCGCCGGGAAGTGGTCTTGTCTTTTTCTGCAGCAGGTGTGTTTGGATTTGCTTTTGCTTCACCGGCCAGACTCGCACCGTGCAGGAGCGTGCAAGGGTGAGGGACCTAGACCCCTTGGCGCATAGGATATAGTCCGGCGGATGGCCTCTCTGTTGAGCCTAGGATGGGCTGCGTCGTGTCGGATAGCCTCGGTGGGGCGTTCCCTAACAAGGTTCACGCCACCCTGGAGATCCGAGCGTGCAGGCTGAACAGTAGTGCACCCCTGCAGGGAGTTTAATCTATTCGAATAGCCGTGTCCACGGTAACAGGACGCTTTATGCTGAAGCTGGATCTTACCACTAGAAACTATTATTGTTAAACTGTATGGTTCCGGGTTTTCTTCCTCGCGGGGATGTCGAGGAGGTGAACTCGGAGGCATTATTATTATTGTTAATCATTACAACTTATATTATACAATGTTGCAGCAACTTCTGCTTCGTTGTTACTTTATGCTTTATATGAACTGTTGGCTGATTCTTACCTCATGCTGCAAGACATCGTCGGAAGATGCTAGTCTTCGATAGGCCTAGCTTCTTACCCTTATTCTGATTTCTATCTTGCAGTCCACTATATACAGCCTCTTCTTTCCGTTGATACAATGCATAATGCTTAGTAGCGGACGTAAGACTCGCGGGTATACTAGATACTCACCTGCTTTATTTCTTTTATTGTTTTGCCTGATCGGCCGCTGCAGTCGACGTTGGAGCCCAGGAGCAGGAGTACCCCGGAGGCGGATACTACTACGTCGAGACCCCCGCTGACCAGGACCAGGAGTAGTTTCGGAGGCTCCCAGGCAGGAGGCCTTGCCTTTTCGATCTGTATCTCTGATGTTATTTGTGCTAGCCTTCTTAAGGCAAAACTTGACTAACTATGTCTGTACTCAGATATTATGGTTTGTATAACTTATGTATTCGGGTCCGAGTGACCCCCTTTATTGTAACATATTGGTTTATCCTTTTGTGATTAGTGTTGTGCTGTGATATTCTCACCGTGGCACCCTAATCTCAGTCGTGTACCCTGCGTGTATGATTACTGTACACGGATTGATTTTAGGGGCGTCACAAAGAGTCTATATTAGCATTGACACAAGTAACAAAAGAACAAAGGGTGCAAGAGCTCTCGCTCTCCGTGACTCGAATGTCTCCAGATGGTGTTTGCGTGCAAGAAGGGGGATATGGGAATACGAGATAAAAAATATTGTTGAGAACTATTATCTACTAAAGTTTCACACTTAGTCTCCTTTGGATTCTTATCTTGACTCGTCTCCAGACCACTAGTCAGGTACAAGTCAAACTGATCCACTCCCTTTCGATATTTTGAGCACTCATGCAATGGATGAGCGTGAGCAAGAAAGTTGACACCTAAAAGGCGAAACAGAAAGAAGGTGGAGTAGGAAGACAAAAAGGTGTGAAAGGCTCACATCAATGAGGACAACCATAGGCGAGAGAAGGCCATATGATAGATATGATGTGAGGAGTAGGGATTTTCATACAACGGATACACATGTGAGCTAAAAGCTCTCCAAGGGAACTAGTGGGGGTGCATCCAACTTGCTTGCTCAAGAAGACCTAGAGCTCTTTTGAGGAGGCTCATCATTGGAATATACAAGCCAAGTTATATAGTGTGAAGGGTCCCCACATAGCTATATGCATGTATGATGATCTCTATGGAGTACAAGAGATAAAGGATGAAGTACTAGTGTGGATCTCTCAAAAGGAATAGTAGTGTGCCCCTTCTCTTTTTTTTGTATTTTTTGGTGGCCTCAATGGCTCTTTCTATTTCTCTCATTTGTCCTCTTTGGGATCTTTTGATTTTGTCCTCTTTGGGATCTTTTCCTCACTTTAGGGGCAACACTCTATATTTACAAGAGTATAGGAGATCTTTCACACTTTACAAGGGTACTCACATAAAGAAGATGTAACTATCATGATGCAAATGTATGCCTCTGCCAGGATAGCAGGATATGCAATGATACTAGCGCGTCATGTAGCAATGATTAGGGCAAGGCCCAACTAGCATGCGACTCATCGATCAAGCAAGTAGCATGTATGACATGAAGATCAAGTCATGAGAAGGTGGATGTTGCATGACAATGTATCTCGGAAAGGCTATGGAAATGCCTCGATAGGTAGGTATGGTGGCTGTTTTGAGGAAACATATAAGGAGGTTTATGATGACAGAGCGTATCATGTCAAGTGTTTGGATGTACCGGCGTAGGTGGACACCAACTCTCGGAGTGAGAAGAAGGCAATGAACGGCATAGAAGAGGCTAGCAAATATATGGGAGGTGGAAGTGTCAACTTTCGAATACTCACATTAGTCCGAAGAACTCATGCACTTATTATCGATAACTCTCAATCTAATCAGGAGGTTCACAAAGAGACAAGTACCCCGAGGAGGAGTGTATGGGGGTTTGGTTATGCTTGCGCATCCTCGACTCATGGTACGTGAGTGTACTCTAATATTCGAACCCTCCAGAGGTTAGTGATCCATCTAGTAGCTAGAGTTCTCAACAGGGGTTTTGGTTTTCGAAAATCACACAGATTTCCCAAGATACGACATCTATCACTAATAGGCTAAATCTCTTGACACCATATGTTCAAACATTACTCTAGTCAATACTTCAAAACTATTGCAAGTTACTACTACAAAGAGAATAGCAACTTCAACTACCTACTTTTTAGTCAAGACACAAAACTCAGTGCAACAGGCAAACTCTGTAAACAAGATAAACATGCAATTTATAGAAAGTTCAACCTAAGACAAAAGAAAAGCTCTAGAAGAAAACTAAAGCACTACAACTAAACAGGGCAACAACTAAGAAAAGAAAAAGAACAACTCACAGCTAAGGAAATAAGAATGCAAATCCTATGAGGAGTTCTAGTTCAAACGGAGCGTGTTTCTCTCCCACACAAAAGAAATCTGGGGTCTAACTTGTTACTACAGCAAACAAAGCAAAAACAAACCTAAGAAAAGTAAAGAGCGAGACGCTCCAAGCATAACACATAACGCATGAAGTGATAAAAATATAGTGCAACGAGGGACGAACTGATAATTGTTGATGAAGAAGGGGATGCACGGGGGCATCCCCAAGCTTAGACGCTTGGGTCTCCTTGAATGTTTATTGGGGGTGCACATGGGCATCCCCAAGCTTGAGCGTTTGACACTCGAGGATCTTCTTTTATCACCTTTCATCGCACACTTAAAAACTCCCTTCATACCCATCTGAGCTAAGTGATGGCTAACCTAATTACATCCTCTCTTTATAGCTTTAACTGCTATCTCTACATTTGGCCGTCATGGCTGCGATCTCCTGAATGATAGCGGCATGGTGTGATCTGTTCACGATGGGTTGGAAATCATTGTAGCCGCCTTGGTACTCTTCGTCTCAAGAATAAACAGTAGCTTGATCCACTCCAAGGCTAACATGATTCCTTCTCTACATGCTTCAAGTTCCGCAATGAAAGCATTGTTGCATGTGAATGTCGGCATAACGTGAAAATGATGCCTCCCAAGCTGTCCCGCCATCCCGGAGTACCATACCGACGCCTATGTTTCATGCTTGTTCTAGAAACGTGCCGTCCATATTGAGTTTTAGCCATCCTTGTGGCGGACGACTCCCTTTTGCATCCGGTGGTTGTTTTAAAGAAAATTTGTACATTAACTCTGTAACTTTTGAAAAATTACACTATCAGGTCCCACTTATCATTTAGATTGTGTAAATCCAGCCTCCACCACTGCTCACAGTAATATTAGTGTTTCTATCATCTGTGGTGAAATCAGGTCAATCATACAAGTAAGCTCTATGAATTGTGAAGTTTCATGTGTTGTTTACGGATGATGGGTGGGATCTGGGGATAGACCTATAAAGTTTCTAAAGAGAGCCTATTATATTCTTCTTGGCATTGTTTTGAGCCCAGTGATTAGTCAAAAAGGTGACCCCCGAAAGTTAACAAGATCCCAAGTTGGTACTTGGTAGTAGTTAAGTTAGATTAGAACCTTGGAAACAATCATAGTGCCTTGATGTAAAGCCCAATGTCCTACCAGCCTGTGTGTATGGCCAATCCAAAAAGCTCAAGAATCACATGCCATTGCCAGGATAAGTTAAGGGGGTCGGTTAATCATTGTTAACCTTTATCATCCATGGCCATGGGAAACCAAACCAAACCACATTATCAGGAAGATACTCCCATCAGATCAGGTTTGCAAAAGGTTTCAGTCAGTGACAGCACAACCAACAAAAAGATGTGATCTACTCCACCGCCTCTTTACTTCTTTACATTTTCCCTTTGCCAACTTTTGCAATGGCGCCTAGCTAGCTGCACCCATGGACCCTAGCGCCGAACACGCTAGCAGCTAGCAGCATGTATGCATGCATTGGAGCAAGGAGCAAGATGGGACGCCTCATTGTCAAACCACAGGGCAGTGTGTTGTGTGTGTGTGGGCACTGTAAACCTAAACCAAACACTTTGATCTAGCGTGTCCTGTCTCTTTTAAAAACCTTGGTGTGGACTTTCTCCATTGTCCTGGATCGTGCCTGATTTGTTTTTGTATCCCCATTTTGGTTTCTTGTCGTTTGAACTTTGAGGCCTGTAAAGATATTGCGCATGCAAGAGCAAGGCAACGAAAGCAGGTGGGTGCAGCCCCGAGGAGGCCTGTTATCCTGGCACAAAGCAACTGAACAAGGAACAAAAGATTAACAAGTAGATGTGCTGATGATCGGCAGATGGTTGACAGTCTTCGTGATACCTAGAAGGATGTATGTCTGTCCCATGATGACGTTTTGTTTAATCCAAATGACACCCACTAAGCTTGGGATGTGCGTTCCCCTGGTTTGGAGGCGATGACTTTTGCAAGCCACACCTAAATAGGCAAAGAATATGATCTTATATTGTCTGTGCTGTTCAAGCTCTTCAGGGCAAAAGGTGGCATGGGAGACGTGGTTTAGAATTAACCCTTACGTTAAGTGTGACAAACGCATGTGATCTAGGTCCTAATCCCTTTTCTGTCCGGCGCTGGTTGGTCTAGTTTAATAATTTGTTCCTTCTCCTCCCATCATTGGTGCCCTTCACTGCTGAACAAGAAGAACAAAAACACTTGGCAGATATCTAAATCCGGCCTATCATCAGAGCAGAAAGTGGCAAATATTCTACCAGGTTTTGCTGATACTAGAGTATTAGCGAGAGTGACCACAGCAAGCAGAGTGCAGGCTCGAATAGCATATCACACAGTAACACAGTAGCTAGTAGGGAGGACACCAGCAGTGCCCAAGGTCCAAAAGCTAGAGGCGGGAAGCCAAGCAGGAAGCTGCATGCATGAGCATGAGCATGAGCATGGCATTCCACGACACGGGCAAAGGCATCCGTCAAGTCGTGCCACGCGAGCCATGGACCATCATCCCTGCATGGCGGTGCGGTGCGGTGCAGCGGCTTCTTCTTTTCGCCGGCGCCTTTCGTCTCGCCCTGGTCCAGGAGAAATCCCTTTGCCGGCCGGACCCTCTCCGCTCCGGCTGCGTGCGGATCCGCTGAGCTGATTCAGACATCACTCAGGCGGCGGTGAGGAGGGTATCGGATGCCGCCGAATGATAGGTGCCAAGGGAATAGATGTCTCTGATTGCAACATAGGCTTCTGTTGCCGGTGGTACCATGCATGGTGGTACTCTGCTTTTGCATGTTCTTTTGAGGTTGCTTGCGTGCGTCGAGGACGAAGCTTCATTGCTTTCGAAAGAGAACCGGTGGAGGTAGCAAATGGTATGGTACCGGTGAATAGTCGTGTGCACTTGTGGCGTCCAGTCATTGCATGTGTCATCTGACCAAGGTATGTTCAGTCCATATGTGATTCCTTAATTAGTTCCGTTGTCTAGGCATTCAGCCAACAGCTCCTGGTAAAATCAGTTTGTATTTCTCACAGAAAAAAAAAACTCACAGGAAGGCAGATGTAGCCTTACTTAGGGTGTGTTTGGTTGGGGGTGCGGATCGCCCGATTCGGGGGAGTCGCCTTTTTTATAGATTGTGTAAATTTCGGTTTGATTAGTAGTAAGTGGCCTTGACTGTTACGTTCGCAACAACCACATGATCTAATGCTAGATGACGATTATATGTTCTCGTGAAACCTGATGAGGTGATAGATTGTGGGTGTGATCTGTAACAACCGCATAAGACATGTGTTATCGATTTCTACGAAACAGGAGCGGGAGGGCTCCTTAATTCGCAAAAATGACTAGATTGGAAAATTCAATGATGATAAGGGCTCATATGCTTTTGGTGAATAGTAAATTTTATAATAAATAGTAAATAAAATTAAAAAAACTGAATTTTTTATGCATTTAAGATGTTCATTTGTGCAAGGTGCGTGCAAAATTTTATGGTGCTCAGACATTGGAGAAGTTCGTAGCAAAAAAGACAAAACCGGCTTCAAATAGTGCTTTTTTAAAAGCTTCTCATACCCCACAAATTTGTCTTTTTTTACCACGAGCTCTTCGGATGTCAAAACACTGTAAGATTTTACAAGCACCATCTGCATATGAGCATCTTGAATGCTTTTTTTACATTTTTGTACTATTTTACTATTTATTTTGAATTTACTATTTAAGCCTAGGTGCAGATGCACCTTGGCACAGAATCGACGCTCTCGACTAGATGCTAATATTTAAAAAATGTTCACAAGTTTTGCTTCACTATACCCCCTAGAAAAGATTGTATATTTCGATGCAGATTAAACATGAAGATTAAAAATTATTTCATTAATCAAAAAATATTATATTGGTATCATCAATAGTTTGATGCATTGGGAGACTCTAAGTTAAAATTTATTGAGTAAGAATAATTATTTATGTAGTTGTAAGATTCATGCGAAAAATTAAGGGAAAAATCAGCAAACCTTCGGCCTTTTTTCTTAGGGGTAGCAAACCTTCGGCCGTTAGGAAGGCCTTCACGTGGTCCATGAACCGATAAAAGCTCTCAATACGAGTCGCAGCTTATTTTCCTTCGTGATAAAAAAAATACTCTGTATTTTCTTCTACCTCTTTTTCATGGCTCCTGCATGCAAAAACCTGTGAACATTTTTTTCTAATAATTAAAATATATTCAGTATACATACATTGAAAAAAATTTGAATTTTAAAATATGTGGTCGACCTTTTAATGTAAATGATAAATGTTAAAATAACACTATAGAAATTTTATACAAACATTGTATATAATTTCTAAAAAAAAGTATATTTATTAATATTGTACACGCAGGAAATTTTCTAAATATGCACCATTTTCTTAAAACACATGATAAATAGTTATGAAAATATGACAACCACTTCGTTAATAAATGATGAACAATTTCTTGGTACGCGACAAACAATTTTGAATACACGATGTTCATTTAAAATAAAGTACAAATGTTTTTAATAGAAAACTAAAATTTTACAAAAAAACTAAAATATATGATGATTTTTTTGGGGAAAAAAGATGATAATATTTTAAATACATGATGGTCAATTTCTTGTGACATGAAAAAAAAATTGAATACATTATAAAAATTCTTGGCAAAAACATGAACATTTTTTTAATATGTGATCAATATTTATAAAATACACGATGAACAGTTTTTTAAACACCACAAAAATTGGTTAGAAGAATTATGACTATTTTTTAAATATAACAACAAAATTTATTACACGATAAAAAATTAGATACATGGTGAACGAGTTTTCATAGATCAGCAATATTTATAGTACATGATGAATATTTTTAAATATGCACAAACTTTTTTCCCAAAAATACGTAGTGAACCTTTCTAGAGCACATGATTATATTTGAAAATATAGTACTCCATGTACAAATTTTAAACATGAATAAACATAGAAAGGGAAAGTAATAAAATAAAATAAGATGAGAAAAAAGGAAACATATATAGAATCATAACCGAGAAATAAAAGAATAAAATAGAAAAGCTAAATAAAACAAAAGAAACTACAAATAGTGTACTCGCAGTCTAGTAAGAATGGGCATATGTGGTTCCTTGATTAGTTCCGGCGTCTAGGCATTCAGCGAACAGCTCTTGATCAAATCAATATGCATTTTCTCAAAAGAAAAAATGAAAAAAAAACTCACCGGCAGTAACATGTAGCCACACTTCGAAACTCGAAAGGCAGAATAGCATAGCACAACAACAATTTTGAGGAGAATGTAATAAGGATAATAGTACCAATATGTGGTGTGCAAATGGGTTCTCTTTTTGTGCAACCGAACGGCATTGGCGCAATGGGTAACAAGTCAACAAGTACAGTTGAACATTAAAACAATCTCTCAGAAATAACATTGAATTTTTATAGTTTGTGTAAATTTTAGTTTGATTAGTAGTATGTGGCCTTGACTGTTACGTTCTCAACAACCACCTGAACTAGTGCTAGATGTATATTATATGTTCTCGTGAAGCCTGATGAGGTGATAGATTGTGGGTGTGATCTATAACAACCGCCTAAGACATGTGTTATCGATTTCTACGGAACAGGGAGCAGGAGGGCTCCTTAATTTGCAAAAAGGACTAGATGAGAAAATTCAATGACGAGTAAGGATTCATATGCTTCAGGTGAATAGTAAATTTTAAAATAAATAGTAAAAAATAAAAAATAAACTGAAATTTTTATGTATTCAAGATGTCCATGTGTGCAAAGTGTGTGCAAAATTTCATGATGTTTAGACATTAGAGAAGTTCGTAGCAAAAAAGACAAATCCGGCTTCAAACAATGCTTTTTTAAAAGCCTCTCAAACCCTGCGAATTTGTCTTTTTTACCACGAGCTCTTCGGATGTCTAAACACCGTAAGATTTTACAAGCACCTTCTGCATATGAGCATCTTGAATTCCTATTCTTTTTACATTTTTGTATTATTTTACTATTTATTTTGACTTTACTATTTACGCCTTGATGCAGATGCACCTTGGCACGGAATCGACGCTCTCAACTAGATGATGATATTTAAAAATTGTTCACAAGTTTTGCTTCAGTACACCCCCTAGAAAATATTATATATTTTGATGCATATTAAACATGAAGATTAAAATTTATTTAATAAATCAAAAGTATTACATTGTTCTCATCATTTGTTTGATGCGTTGGGAGAGTATATGTGAAAAATTATTGAGTAAGAATAATTGTTTATGTAGATGTAAGATTCGTGCAAAAAATTAAGAGGGTGTACGGAAGCAAAACTCATGAAAGATATATTGACATTCCAACAAGATATAAATTTTGGAAACGTTCTTGGAAGAGAAGGTCACGCTCCTATAATAGGCCGGCTGATCAATACAAATGGAAATAAAATCAGCAAATCTTCGGTCTTTAGGAAGTCCTTTACATGGTACCGATTCAGTCCATGAACTGATATAAGCCCAATACGAGTCGCAGCTATTTGGGCAACTAGTTCTAGAGTACTCGTTTGCAGCCCAGTCCAACGAACAGTGCCACGTGTCACGCTCACAGCGATCCTTCAGGATTTTATTTTATTTTTATTTTTGTGTATGTGTTTTTATGTTTAAAATTGGTCTTTTCGGTGGGTTTTTTCGACTTTTCCGGTTTTCACATGTTTTTTCTATACGTTTTGGTGAAATAAATAAATAAATAAAATCAGAAAAAAGGCACGACCTTGCCTTCGTAAGAGGCACGACCGTGGCTTCAGGGAAGGCACGAGTCGTGCCTTAAAAAAGGAGGCATGAGTCGTGCCTCGTGCCTCTAAAAGAGGTACACGCGTGTCTCCGCGAGAGGCACTCGTGCCTCTAAAATAGGAAAAATGGAAAAGGTTTCACGGCGCGCCCCTTGGCGCGCGCGAAGAGAACACGCTGTTCGTAGCCACGAGTACTCTTAAATTAGTGATTTCGATTTTTTCTTCGTGATAAAAAACATTACTCCGTATTTTCTCCTCCCTCTTTCATGGCTCCTGCATGAACAAGCCTACGAAAAAAAATTAGAATAATTAAAATATATTCAATATACATACATTGAAAAAATGTGAATTTTAAAATATGTGGTTGACTTTTTAAATGTAAATGGCAAACATTAAAATAACACTATAGAAATTGTATACAAACATTTTAGGCAATTTTTATAATTAAGTATATTTATAAATATTGTATACACTGGAATTTTCTAAATACGTACCATTTTCTTAAAACACATGATAAATAGTTATGAAAATATGACACACACTTTGTACATAAATGATGAATAATTTCTTGATACACGACAAACAATTTTTAGTACACGATGACCATTTAAAATAAAGTATACATATTTTTAATAGAAAATCAACATTTGACAAACAAAATTTAAATATATGATGAAATTTTATGGAAAAAAGGTTATAATATGTTAAATACATGATGGTCAATTTCATGTGACATGACAAAAAAATTGAATACATTATAAAAAAATCTTGGAGAAAAATGAACATTCATAATATAAGTGATTAATATTATTAAAATACACGATGAACAATTTTTTAAAACACCACAAAAAATTGTTGGAAGAACTATGGAATTTTTTAAAAAGATGACAACAAAATTTATTACATGATAAAAAAAATTAGATACATGGTGAACAAATTTCCGTAGATCATCAATATTTATAGTACATGATGAATATTTTAAAATATGCACAAACGTTTTCCCCAAAAATACGTAGTAAACCTTTCTAAAGCACATAATTGTATTTGAAAATATAGTATGTACAAAATTTAAACATGAAGAAACAAAGAAAGGGAAAATAATAAAATAGAATAAGATGAGAAAAAAGGAAACATAAATAGAATCACAACCAAAAAATAAAAGAACAAAACAGAAAAGCCAAATAAAACAAAAGAAACAAATAGTGTACTCGTGGTCCAGTAAGAAAGGCCATGTGAGAAAACATAAAAAGTCGAACAAATTCCACCACAAATGAGCGCCAACGAAAAAGAAGTAACACCTGATTGGTTGTGCCCACGAGGTGGTGCGCATAGGCGAGCTCGAGTTCCGTATTACAAATAGCGATATATAGCAATTGCACAGGAAAAAGGGAGGAGAGTGTATGTGAGGCAGGAGTGTCGATCTGCATGGGATATATAGGAAGGATTGTCGAAACACAAATTAGCAAAGAACATGTTCAAGCTTTGGCTCGGTCATTGGGCTTTGAAAATCCCTTTTTTGTTGGTCATTCTGATAGAAGTGAGGGTTTTGGTTTTACTGAAATAATTCCAGTAAATATGGATGTTTTAAGTTACTCGTAATACCATATACGTCCTCCGTCTCAAATTGCTTGTCACGGATTTGTCTATATATGGATGTATTTAAACTTGTTTTTAAGTCTAGATACATCTATATCTAAATAAATCAGTTGCGATAAGTAATTTGGGACAGAGGGAGTAGATGTTAAGGTTGATGGTGTGTCCTCTACAAGCTGGCGGTTAGCCCTTGTTTATGGCGAGGCTCAGGTCGCGGAAAGGTATAAAACTTAGAATACAATTAAGGATTTGATGGCTCGTAGCAATCTTCCGTGTGTTACTTTGGATGATTTAGTGAGGTTCTGTTTAGTCATGAACATGATGGTGTGCGGAGAAGGTCTCAAGCTCATATGGATGAGTTTAGAGAGATGATGAACATTTGCTCTTTATGAGACCTCGGTTAGAAAGGAATTTTTGGACGTTTGAAAGAATCGATAAGGTCGACTAGAGGGGATGTGAATAGATGACTAACAAATTTAATTTTAATTGCCAACTTTTAGGGTTAAGCGGATAAATAAGATTCTCTAGATGCTCTCTAGATGAATAACCCTATGTGGCAAGCAAGCTAAACTCAAATGCTAGGCAACAACTACAATAGCAAGCCAACAAGCATAAGAAGCTAGTACAAGTAAAAAAGTGCGGAAAGGATAAACCACAAGTGACAAGGAGACGCGGAGATTCGGTTGAACGAAGTTCACACTCTTTTGAGGGAGTGCTAATCTCCGTTGGAGCGGTGCTCAATACTTGACAGCGCTACCAACAACGTAGCTCACCGTATTCTCCTTTTTCGAGTCACCCTCAACGAATGAGCCTCGATTCACTCGGGGTTGGTCTTGAAGGCGACCAGCACACCTTTACAGACTTCCTGGAGCGAACCACAAGCAAGGAAGTTTTCGGGACGGACACCTAGCCACCTAGGAGCCAAAGCTCCAAGAGTAACAAAGTCAACGGAGTAGAAATCTTGAGGAGAACAAATCGGTTTGGTGGAAGTGTAGATCAAGCCTTGCTCTCTCAAATCCCAAAAGATCAACAAGTTTGGATGGAGGACTTGAGAGTATTGAGAAAAATTATGTTCTAGCAATGGAGCTCAAGCAAGGGGAGAAGGATTAGGGTTGGAGGTGGAAGAAGGGGGCTTTTATAGTCCAAGGGTCGGGGTAGGTGAGATCTGCTCGTTGGACCCCGTGTGCACGGCCCTGAACCCCGTGTGCATGGGCATTACCGCAGGTTTCCCAGGGGAGGCCAGGGCGCTGATCACCCCGTGTGCACCGGCCAGAGGCCCCGTGTGCACGGGGTCATCGGCACCTCGGCCCCCTTGGGAAAATCCCGGTAATGCTCATATGCACATAAAAGGACCTCTTCTAGGCAATATGGTGGATGGCAAAAAGGCTTAGGAAAATATGTTCCCACACATACTCAAACCTCGTTGACCCCTCTTGATAGTGCGATTTTCCTACGACTCAAATCAAACCGAAATAAATCCTTCGAGCCGACGGAGAACCACGCCTTTTATCTTTTTGTAGCGGGGTCATTCATCCTTAAAAAATAATAATCCTTCACGAGACCAATGACCCGAGATACATCTTTCAACACACGCCATTAGTCCCACTAACCACATTGTCATAATACCAAAACACCATTTAGGAGTAAATGCACTTTCAATCTCCCCCTTTTTGGTGAATTGATGACAATATGGTTAGGACATGGCAATAAGATATACAATAAGAGATGTCATGCAGACTATTTAGCATAGTGAGCTCCCCCTTGATGTATGCATACAAAAGAATGATTGCCTTTGAATGCACTACATATACAACAAGAGGTCTCCCCCTATGTAGACAGTCAAGTGCAATGATATGAGTGAAGCATATATACTAAATGGTCATTGCACAAGAACCTATCATGTGATGCAAAGAATTTAAACAAGGCTAGCATACTACACATGAAG
Source organism: Bromus sterilis (assembly GCA_950022295.1). Lineage (NCBI taxonomy): Eukaryota > Viridiplantae > Streptophyta > Magnoliopsida > Poales > Poaceae > Bromus > Bromus sterilis. Next base: position 411,063,128 of record OX465596.1, on the reverse strand, counting down.
GCAAATGGGGTTGAGAGCAATAATGAATGGATGAGACTATGGAGAGCAATGACATGGTGCAAGAAAACATGCAAAGCATATGAAACACCAAGTCACCGATAGCTATAGATAACACATAGTCTCACACATGATAGATAAAGTGGCTCACATCCACATAAGAGTACGGAAAGGTAAAATCTTGAAAGTACGGCAATCCAACATAAACATAAACACACAGAGTCTCACAAATGGCTTGCAACCTAACCAACAAATGTAGCCTAAATAGAACTCTTCTCCCCCTTTGGCTTCAAGACGCCAAAAAGGTAAAAGGCGATGCTAACGAAGCTACACAACCGGAGGTCCGCTCGCCGCATCATCATCCTCATCAAACAGCCAGTTGGCCAACGGGAACGAGTAGCTCGTGCACTCACTGTCCTGATCCTCAGGTGCAAACTGAACTGGCTCATGCTTACACTCAGCTTGCTTTTCCTTATAGGCACAATGACTTGCCTTGAAGCGGTTGACATCTCTGAGCTGCCTCTTCTGCATGGACTGACACATCTTGAAAATATTGGCCACGGTCTCGAAAAGATACTTCTTCTCACGGTGGGTGAAAGTGGTAGGAGCATCCATGGCAGACACAGACGTATGCTGACGAGAAGCACGGGAAGAGGAGGAAGCACTGGCAGTAGAGGCACCACGAGCAACATTCCTCTGGTTACGCCCACGCTTGGGCGGAACATACTCAGCTAGAACGGGTGGCCTATTGATGACCCTCAACTGTAGGGGATTGTTTGTAGCGTTTTCGATAAGTAAAAGTGTCGAACCCAACGAGGAGCAGAAGGTATTGGTAAGTGACTTTGGTAAATAAATAGCTCCAGGAACTGAAAGATAACTTTTTAGGGGTTTTCAGTATAAGCGACAAAAAGGTAAAAGAGAGCAAAGTGAAAAGCACTGAGGAGTAACGAGTGGCACAATCCTTTTGAGCAAAGAATAGGCCTGGCAACTGAACTTATAAAGGCTAAAGTGTTCTTGAGGACACACGGGAGAAATAGTCACGTGCTTTCGCCATATTCCGTATCGGTACTATGTGTTGTGTTGATAAGTGTTGAGTGGGTGGATCTACGCTAGTACACCCTCTAGACTAAGATAAGTGCATTCTTATGATTAAACACCTTGCAAGCATCTGCAAATATAAGATAGTAATTAAGGCAAAGGCCTAACCATAGCAATACGATCAATGATCCATTGTTCCCTTGTGCAAAAGCGTGCGAACTGGGGTTCAGGTTTCTGTCACTCTGGCAACCCACCGTAAGCATTATTTATACACAATGCATTCCCCTAGGTCCTTAATAAGGCGAAGTGTTGAGTGTTCGACTCACACAACACCACTAGGAAAATAACAACACAACTTAAATATCAAACAACACATATTACTTCAATATCATATGACTATTAACAACTAGACTTCTCCCATGTCCTCAAGAACTAAAGTAAATACTCACAAGAGATAAAAGAGATCATGATCAGTGGAGATAAATAGGTGATAAAAAATCTGGACACAATGATATTTCTCCAACAAAACTCAATAGCATTCATCACACGACAGTAATCAACACTGGTTTAGTAGAGAGGATAGGTAGTACGGATTACAACACAAGTTGAACTTGTGAGCTGAGATTCAATAAAGATGAAGATGGTGCTGATGTAGGGGATGATGGTGATGATGATCTCGATGATGCCCGTGACGATGGCGATGATCTCCCCTTCCGGGAAGTGTTCACCTCGGCGGAATCTGCCCGCCGGAGATGTCTTTTCTTCTCTGTTGGTTTCCTCCACGGAGCGGTGGCGGAACTCGCGAAAACTCTCCCTTTTTAGGGGTTTGGTAACGAGTGATATATAGGCCAGAGGGGGGAGCCAGGAGTGGCCCCAGGTGTCCAGGCCCCCCTCTGACTCCTGTTTTGCGTGTCCTCGTCATCCTTCTAGAAAATGTCCTCCGTCAATTTTCAGGTAATTTGGAGGTCTTCTGTTTCAGCAACTCAGCGTCCACTTTTACCGCTGAATCCTACGTCTACTGCTTCGGTATCGGAAAGTTGCAAACTGTGTAAAACAAGCCAAAACAACATAAGAACAACATCATAACATGAAATATATCAATGAATAGGGATGAATTACTATATAAAATAGTGATGCATTTTGGACGTATCAACTTTCCCAAGCTTAGACCTCGCTTGTCCCCAAGCGAATACTGAGCTCGGTAAACCTGTCCACAAATTTAGAGAGTGAAGTGTCGATAAATAGAAAACGGGCAAGAAGCATCAAAGTTTCTTCATCAACCTCAAGAATCCTCGACAGCAACCTCAACTCATAAGGTCCTCATGAGCGAGTAATAACAATTATAATCAAAAGTAGGGCTAAGGAAAGTCATCAAATTATGGCAAACATATCCTTGGTCAAAGGACAACTAATAACTTTTACTTTTGCTCTTTCTCTTTGTTAATAAACAATTTTAAGGCTTTGAAAGAACATGTTATTAGTTATGAAGTGCAAAAGCTAACACAAAGGAAGACGCTTGCATGGCATAAGCTTTTGTAAACAACTTACTTATCAAAAGATAATGTCAACAATGATGTGGCATGGCAAAACTTAATGCAACATTATATGAATGAATCCTCATCAGCATCAAGTGTCTGTTTTTTTGCGAAAAGAAGGAAGTAGGAAAACTGACTCAACATAAAATTAAAAGAAAGGCCTTGTTATAGGCAAGCAGGGAAAACTCATGTGCTATCCTTAAATCAGACAAAATGAAAAATAAATTTTGGAAGGTGCAGAGTTTGTCAACGAATGCTAATAGATAGCTCAATTACTTCTCAAGATGGAAAAGTTTCGAGGAACGGCTCCCAAGTGGGGACAATCACATCCCCTTAATCTCCTTTGTTTATCACTGCCAAAGTTTCTGATTTCTCATAGACCAAGCGTGAAGGAGGGTTTGTTTGTTGTATTATCTTTCGAGCTGGGCGCACTCATGCCAGTTCCTCCTCGTATTATGGATTTGCATATTAGACATTCAATCCCGGGGTCAAACTTGTCCAACTTAAGAAGATCATGAATTACCTACTACTTCCTCATGAGCTAAACCAGAGGCACAAAACAGAAGATTTTGAACATTTAAGGATAACACATAAATTCTATACTTTTAGGAGTGGTAGGGAAATACCACGAATAGGAAGGTATGGTGGACTCATATGGAAGATATTGGTTTCAGGGTAAGGATGCACAAGAAGAAATCTACTTGGCAAAGAGTTTGGCTAGCAAAGGCTTTGAGAGAACAGACAATTGATGCTAACTTAGATGCAAAACATATAAAGCATAAACATTAAGGTAAGCATGGCACATCAAGTTGTCTTCCTTGTCAACATAACACTCCAAGCATAATAACATAAAGGTTTTGGCTATGTCGCTACTTGAGAAAACATGCATGTTGTCAAGACCAAAGCTATGTTTGCCAAAATTAAATAAAGTTTTCAAAGCCATACCTGATATAAGGTCAATACTCCCCATAAGAATCATCATAAGGCCGATTGCATGAAGAGAATACCGAGTGCAGCGAAGGAAACAATAGACTTCTCATTAATATTCCATCATAGATGACTCCACACTCACGGATACAAAATCTCCACAGAAGGAGTGATAGACCTCGATGCAAACACCTATTTCATATAATAACTTCCCTAGACATGATACGGCTCTACTTGACTCTAAAAGATTAAGATAAATATAAAGATACCGGGCACTCCCCCAAGCTTGGAATAAGCTGAGGGGATGCCATTACCCGAGGAGATTTACTCCTCCTTCCTGTTGTTGTTGATTCTTCAGATCCCTGATGACACGGCGAAGGGTTCGATTTTCTAATTCCAAGAGTTCCACTTGTACTTTCAGTACACAGAAATCTTCACATAGTTGATTGGTGATGCGGTAGGCCTCGGAGATGGTGGAGATCGTACGTTGATCTTCAAGTGAAGGGGCAATTCCTGAAAGGCTAAGAGAAAGATCATAATGAGGTTGGACAGACCCCACCATGATGGGATTGCTTGGACCTCCTTGTTGTTGGGAAGTAATAATCTTGACTTCCTCTCTCACAGAGCGATCCATCTCCACTTGTATTGCGGCAATTTCTTCTTCTGTAGCCCAATCAACGTGCTTCCCTTAGTTTAGATCCTGCTGAACTTGGCGTAGATGTCGCCCCAAGAAGTCTTCTCCGCTCGAACAGCAAGAAGACATCTCTAATAGTCAACTTTGGTCCTGGCAGAAACAGCTCGAGAAGAAAACACACGAAATTGCGAGATACGGTGCCGGGACTATCCGTGCAAATAAATAGCAAAAATTTCTGCAACAGTAGGATGGTAACGAGCAAAAGTGGAGTCAGAGACGGTCTCCGGGGTGCCCAAGCGGCCACCCAGCGCGGCCAGGAGGTAGGCCGCGCCAGGGGGGCGCCTGGGCCCCCTGGAGATCTTCTCCGGCTCCAATTAGGCTCTGAATTTTCTATATTTTTCAAAAACTCGTAATGTTGAACTTTGATGGAGGTTTCGCGATGTTTCCTTACCATAATACATACGTTTTCTTATTCTGCTTCTGCTGGTGTCTGAAATCGGGCTGCAACATATTCTTCATGAGTAGTTGTGTGTATTAAATTTACATCAACATTGACGGGGTCTCCCGCCATGTAGTAGAGAGGATAGGTAGTATGGATTACAACACAAGTTGAACTTGTGAGGTGAGATTCGATGAAGATGAAGATGGTGTTCATGTAGGGTATGATGTTGATGATGATCTCGATGATGCCCGTGACGATGGTGATGACAATGGCGATTATCTACCCTTTCAGGAAGTGTTCTCCCCGGCGGAATCTTCTCGCCGGAGATTTATTTTCTCCTCTGTTGCTTTCCGCCACGGAGCGGCAGCGGAACTAGTGAAAACTCTCCCTTTTTAGGGGTTTTGGACGACGAGGGATAAATAGGCTAGATGGGGAGCCTGGGGTGGCCCTAGAGGTCCAGGCGGCCACCCGGCGCGGCCAGGGGTGGGGCCACGCCAGGGGGCGCGCTTGGGCTCCTGGTGGCCCCCTCTTGTTCCCGTTTTGCGTGTCCCCGTCATTCTTCTAGAAAATGGCCTCTGTCGATTTTCAGGTAATTTGGAGGTCTTCTGTTTCAGCAACTCAGCGTCCACTTTTTACCACCGAATCCTGCGTCTGCTGCTTCGGCATTGGAAAGTTGCAAACTGTGTAAAATAAGCCAAAACAACATAAGAATAACATCATAACATGAAATATATCAATGAATAGGAAATAATTACTATATAAAATAGTGATGCATTTTGGATGTATCACCTATACCTCAGATCTATCTTGGGCATGCTAACGCGATAAGGGCCAATGTCCTCAGGGCTGCAAGCTGACTCAATCAAAGCCTCGATGAATGGAGCATAAATCAGTGACTTCTGCAGACGCACACACTCCCTCATCTCATGATACATGGTGTCAAGCACATCAATCTTCTTGCCCTCATGAACCATCTTGAATAAATCAAACACAGAGGACCGAATCTTGTTAGAATCACCTGCATTCAGAGTGATGGTATACCTGGGAATGTGGCGAAGAGTATCATAGGTTGGCATCAAATTCTGAGCAGAACCAATCTCAAATGGCTCCTCAGGCCTATACGCAAAAGCAATCTCCTCCTTGGCAAGAGTAAGCTGGGACACACGTGCAAACTCTGGCTGCTCCTTAAGGTAAAACTCATAGGGAATGATCTCAGAAAACTTACGGAATGGACAAGTATACTTGGAAGTGACATACATCCAAGTCAGAGAACGAGTGTCATTGCGCTCAAAGAACACGGTGGCATAAAACTGCATAACCAAGTCTTCATTGAATGGGTGAGAGTAAGTCACAAACTGAAGAAGGCCCAAATTGTCCAAAGCAGCATAAACTCCAGGATAAAGATGAGCATTCTCTTGAAGATGCTCAACATCCACTTGCTTCTGAGGAACAAACTTAGTATTCTTCACAACCATCCACTGATGATAAAAATTGTACTGAAAGGTATTCTTGAAGCGGGGATCGGGAACACGACCTGTGGAGCGAAGAGATGGAGTCACCTGGCGATGCTCCCAAACCTCGGGCAAGATCCACTTAGACAACGATAAGAGGAGCCTCATCCTCTTCCACTTCCTCTTCCTCTTCCTCATACTCAGCATTTGGTTCTTCAACATCATCATCACTTGAGATGCTCAGTTCCTCAACCACCGGACGCTTGGAGGCAGCAAGACGAACACGAGCGGCATGAGTGCCCTCGCTACCTCCCTCGGACGGCTGAACATGATCAACTGGAGCATCACTGGGCTTGGCACGCTTGCGACGAGCATACCTCACGGTGTCGGAATCTATAGACGAAAGATAAGAATATATGCAAGTGCTCAGGACAACGAGTGGTGAAGGATACATGAGAAAAAACACATGAACTGGTGCTGCAAGGCCCGTGTGCACGGGCTCAGAGCCCGTGTGCACGGGGTCTGGAGGCCGTGGACACGGGGTCTTGCTCAGCCACTGCTCAGTGCTCGCGAGGAGTGGAGGAGTGGGTTAGGCAAGTCATTGCAAGAGGCACTAGTACCATGGACGAATCTATGCGCAACAAGGGGAAGCAACAACCATCCCCAAATTGAAACCCTAGCCGGAGATGGGGAACAAATCGAGGAGAGAATCCTCAACCGAAGACATGGCGTCTAGGGAGAGACGACAGCAGGTCCAAGGCGGCCAAGGCCGGGCCGGAGGGGTTCCACTGCGACCAGGACCGGCGGCGGCCCGAGAGGCGACCTAGGGCGACGGCGGCGGCTTCCCAAGAGAGGTACAAGGCGTCGGGAAAAGCGGCAAGTGAACTGCCTCCCCACGGCCTCGGTCCCGATATAGGGTACCCTCCTTACTCCGCCTACACAGGGCCAAGGGCCCGTGTGCACGGCCATAAGCCCGTGCGCACGGGGTCTTCAGGAACTCGACCATAGATTTACACATGGGGAGGGAGCTGGGTGGCTGAGAAACCATCCTTACCCCATCCCTAAGTGAAAACCAGGCATATTTACTGAAGAACCATCACCACAAAATTCCTACACTATGGGAGATGTATGTGGAGAGCACTTGCATAGATAGAATAAGAAGCATGTCTTAAAGATAAGAGTGGAATGGGATAGGCAATCTAAGGTCATCTAGAGATCCATACCTAACCAAGGGGAAACACAAGGGTCAACAAGGCCCGAAAAATCAAACAACGCAAATAACGGAAAAAGGGCGGTGACCCGAAGGTCACCATGTTTGAGCAATTGTGGTCCGGAACCGCGAAGATTTTAACCTTGGGCCCATCTTCACTACTCATTCTTGAAGCACAAGTACCATCTTTAAATGGCGGATGTGAAAGATTTTGATCACTTTATGCACAAGTAGGGTTATGTCAGAATCATTAAGAGAATTCTACTCCCCCTACTTATGTGCCTACATCTAAGCAAGATATAGTAAAGCTAGTGTGTGTATGCAAGATCATCAACCCATGTTACTAAGATCCACGATATTTAGCTCATGCCTTAACTCACAGAACCTTGCTTCATCAAGTGGCTTTGTGAAAATATCCGCAAGTTGCTTCTCGGTTCCCACATGAAAGAGCTCAATGTCTTCTCGCGCCACATGATCCTGAAGAAAATGATGACGAATATCAATATGCTTGGTTCGGCTATGTTGCACGGGATTATCCGCAATCTTGATGGCACTTTCATTATCACATAATAGAGGAACTTTGTCACATTTGACACCGTAATAAATCAAAGTTTGCCTCATCCATAATAATTGAGCACAACAACTTCCCGCGGCAGTATACTCGGTTTCGGCGGTATATAGAGAAACGCATTTTTTCTTCTTAGAGGACCAACTTACAAGGGACCTCCCGAGGAATTGACATGAGCCGGATGTGGACTTACGATCCACCTTATCACCGGCCCAATACAAATCCGAATATCCAACTGATGTCTACGCACGCTTCTATTCTTGTAGACTATGTTGGGCCTCCAAGCACAGAGGTTTGTAGGACAACAACAATTTCCCTCAAGTGGATGACCTAAGGTTTATCGAACTCAGGGAAGTAGAGGTTGAAGATGGTCTCTCTCAAGCAACCCTGCAATTAAGATACAAGAAGTCTCTTGTGTCCCCAACACACCTAATACAAGTAGGAGTTGTATAGGTGCACTAGTTCGGCAAATAGATGGTAAAATATGGGTCATAGGTGTGGAAAAACAAAGTAATATAAATCTGTAATAAAAAGTGCAGCAAGCAAACATGTGACAAAAGTGAGCACAAACGGTGTAACAATGGTAGAAACAAGGCCTAGGCTTCATACTTTCACTAGTGGCAACTCTCAATAACATTAACATAGTCTAATCACATGATATTTCCCATAAAACATGCAATGGAGACGCACTCGGAGGTCATTCCTTTGTGGTCAAGAGAGGACGAGAATTATGTAGGGCTACAAAAGCGCACCTCAAAGTTCGTAGTTCTTAATCTATGGATTTCCCAATGTCACCGCAGCCATCCAAAGAGAGTACCACAACATATCTCAAGGATAGTCAAAGACAAGCACCAAGAGACTCTCAATCTTAAATCAACACACAAAATAGGAAATCACTCATGAAAATATTCTTCTAATCCATGTCCAATAGACCGTTGTCACCATGGTCTCGGGTATTATACTAGATAAGATCAAGTGAGTACATCAAATCCAATACATAGAGTAAGGGTAAATATCATGGGATCACCCTAGATTAACATAGCCTATGATCACAACGAAGATCACATCATGGGAGAGAGAGAAGACCACATAGCTACTAGTAGAAACATTAGCCCCGAGGGAGAACTACTCCCGCTTCATGGAGGAGGAAGCAACGTCGATGGAGATGAATCTTGGGGCACTTCCCCGTCCCGGCAGGGTGCCGACACAGGAATTCTGATCCCTCGAAGCTTGTCGGCGATGGAGGCGGAGATCAGAATTGCTTCCTGAAAAAGTACTTCGATATTAGGGATTTCCTCCGCGGGGGCTAAATATAGGCCAAAGGAGGGGGCCAGGGGGCCACCACGGCTCCAGAAGGGTCTATGGCGCGGCCTAGGGGGGAACCGCGCTGGGCACCCTCCTGGGCCCCTGGTGGTGGCCCTCCTGCCATATCTTGGTTATTCCGGAAGCTTCCTGGACGCTGATTTTTTATATAATTTTTCCGGAATTTTTGGAGCACTTTTAATGGCCGGAAAACCTGAAATACAAAAACAGCAGAAAACAGGAACTAGCAACTGGGTGCACTTAGTTAATAGGTTAGTCCAAATATGATCAAAAGTGTATGAAAGTTCAAGCAAAATATGGCAAAGTCACACAAATCATGCATGGAGCAAGCAGAAATTATAGATACATTTGGGACGTATCAACATCCCCAAGCTTAATTCTTGCTCGTCCTCGAGTAGGTAAATGATAACAAAGCATAATTTCTGTGGCGACATGCCACACAACCATATAAGGACTTTTAAGTAAAGCAATCAAATCATGCAATTCAGTTCAAGTCATAACATGCAAGATTCTATATTAGCATTGAAGCAAGTAAAAAGAGAACATTAGGTGCAAGATATCTCGCTGTCCATGACTCGAATGTCTCCAAATGGTGTTTGCGTGCAAGAAAGGGGATAGGGAATACGAGATTAAAAAGTATTTTTGTTGAGAACTCAATCTACTAAAGTTTCACACTTGGTCTTCTTTGGAATCTTATCTTGACTCGTCCCCAGACCACTAGCCAGGTACAAGTCAATTTGATCCACTCCTTTTCGATATTTTGAGCACTCATGCAATAGATGAGCGTAAGCACGAAAGTTGACACTTAGGATGGCAAAGAGAGAAATATGGTGGAGGAGGAAGACAAAAAGGTGAGAAAGGCTCACATCAATGAGGACAATCATAGGCGAGAAGACCAAATGATAGATATGATGTGAGGAGTAGGGATTGCCATGCAACAGATGCACATATGAGCTGAAAAGATCTTCAATGGAACTAGTGGGGGTGCATCTAACTTGCTCGCTCAAGAAGACCTAGAGCTCTTTTGAGGAGGCTCATCCTTAGAATATGCAAGCCAAGTTCTATAGTGTGAAGGTCCCCACATAGCTATATGCATGAATGATCATCTCTATGGAGTACAAGGATATAGAAGGAGTACTAGTGTGGATCTTTCAAAAGGATAGTAGTGTTGCCCTTTCTCTCTTTTTATTTATTTTTCTCTTTTTTCTATTTTTTTGTATTTTTCTGGTGGCCTCAATGGCTCTTTCTATTTAACTCTCATTTGTCCTCTTTGGGATCTTTTAATTTGTCCACTTTGGGATCTTTTCCTCACTTAAGGGCAACACTCTAATTTACAAGAGGGTATAGAAGCTCTTTCACACTTTACAAGGTACTCAAATCATAAGGAAGATGTAGCTATCATGATGTATGCAATGTATGCCGCTGCCAGTGTAGCAGGAACATGTATGACATGAAGATCAAGTCATGAAGAGGTGGAAGTTGCATGGCAATATATCTCGGAAAGGCTATGGAAATGCCTTGATAGGTAGGTATGATGGCTGTTTTGAGGAAAGATATAAGGAGGTTTATGATGACACAGCGTATCATGCCAAGGGTTTGGATGTACCGGCGAAGGTGGACGCCAACTCTCGGAGTGAGAAGGAGGCAATGCACGGCACAGGAGAGGCTAGCAAATATGAGGAGGTGGAAGTGTCAACTTTCAATAATTACATTAGTCTGAAGAACTCATGCACTTATTATCGCTAACTCTCAATCTAATAAGGAGGTTCACAAAGAGACAAGTACCCCGAGGAGGAGTGTATGAGGGTTTGGTTATCCTTGCGCATCCTTGACTCATGGTACGTGAGTGTACTCTAATATCCGATCCCTCCAAAGATTAGCGATCCATCTAGTAGCTAGAGTTCTCAACTAGTTTTGTAGGTTTTTGAAAATAAACACGGATTCCCAAAATACGACACCTATCACTAATAGGCTAGAGCTCTTGACACCAAAAGTTCAAACATTACTCACATAAATACCTCAAAATTATTGCAAGTTACTATAAAATTAAATAGCAACCTCAATTACCTACTCTCAAGACAAGACATAACTCAGTGCAACAAACGAGAATTATGTAGGGCTACAAAAGCACACCTCAAAGTTCGTAGTTCTCAATCTATGGATTTCCCAATGTCACCGCGGCCATCCAAAGAGAGTACCACAATCACCACAACATATCTCAAGGATAGTCAAAGACAAGCACCAAGAGACTCTCAATCTTAAATCAACACACAAAAGAGGAAATCACTCATGAAAATATTCTTCTCATCCATGTCCAATAGACCGTTGTCACCATGGTCTCGGGGATTATACTATATAAGATCAAGTGAGTACATCAAATCCAATACATAGAGGAAGGGGAAATATCATGGGATCACCCTAGATTAACATAGCCTATGATCACAACGAAGATCACATCATGGGAGAGAGATAAGACCACATAGCTAGTGGTAGAAACCTTAGCCCCAAGGGAGAACTACTCCCGCTTCATGGAGGGAGGAAGCAACGTCGATGGAGATGAATCCGGGGGCACTTCCCCGTCCCGGCAGGGTGCCGACACAGGAATTCTGGTCCCCCGAAGCTTGTTGGCGATGGCGGCGGAGATCGGAATTGCTTCTGGAAAAAGTACCTCGATATTAGGCATTTCCTTCGCGGGGGCTAAATATAGGCCAAAGGAGGGGGCCAGGGGGGCCACCACGGCTCCAGAAGGGTCTATGTCGTGGCCTAGGGGGGATCCGCACCAGGCACCCTCCTGGGCCCCTGGTGGTGACCCTCCAGCCATATCTTGGTTATTCCAGAAGCTTCCGGGACACTGATTTTTTATATAATTTTTTCGGAATTTTTGGAGCACTTTCAATGGCCGGAAAACCTGAAATTCAAAAACAGCAGAAAACAGGAACTGGCAACTGGGTGCACTGAGTTAATAGGTTAGTCCAAATATTATCAAAAGTGTATGAAAGTTCAAGAAAAACATGGAAAAGTCACACAAATCATGCATGGAGCAAGCAGAAATTATAGATATGTTTGGGACGTATCACCAACCAACTTGAAGAAAGATCCTTTGGGGTACCAAAGTCCTAAGTTTGTGGTATAAACCAAATATCGAAGGATCCGTTTCACGACCATATGATGGCTTTCTTTGAGGGCGGATTGAAATCTTGCACACATACACACACTTAACATAATATTCGGCCTAGATGCACAAAGGTAAAGCAAAGAAACGATCATGGAGCGGTATACCTTTTGATCCACGACTTTACCATTGGGATCGAGATCAAGTTGTCCATTGGTTGGCATTGGAGTCTTCATAGGCTTGGCATCATCCAACCCGAATCGTTTGAGCATGTCTTAAATATATTTTGCTTGGTTAATAAAAGTCCCTCCTCTCAATTGATTGACTTGAAACCCGAGGAAGAATTTCACCTCGCCCATCATAGACATGGCAAACTCCTTGGTCATAAGATTTTGAAACTCAACATTGCAAGCATGGTTAGTAGACCCAAAGATAATATCATCAACATAGATTTGGCAAACAAACAAATCTCCTTTTACTCTCTTAGTAAAGAGAGTGGAATCTATCAACCCGATCTCAAACCCCTTCTCGATTAGAAACGTCGTAAGGTGGTCATACCAAGCACGAGGTGCTTGCTTAAGACCATACAACTCCTTATGAAGTTGATAAACGTGATTGGGCCGTTTGGGGTCTTCAAAACTGGGAGGTTGCTTGACATATACTAACTCACTCAAAGGACCATTTAGAAATGCACTCTTAACATCCATTTGTTATAATTTAATATCATGATGAGAGGAAAAAGCAAGAAGGATGCGAATGGACTCAAGACGGGCAACGGGGAAAAAGGTTTCACAAAAATCCAAACCTTGAATTTGGGTGTACCCTTGTGCCACTAACCTTGCCTTGTTACGAGTGACTTGTCCATGTTCATCTTGCTTGTTCTTGCAAAATCCATTTGGTTCCGATGGCATTGTGATTTTCCTTGGGTCTTGCAACAAGTGACCACACTTCATTGCGAGTAAAGTTGTTGAGTTATTCATGCATATATTCTACCCAATCCGGATCATTAAGAGATTCTTCTACCTTAAGGGGCTCAATACACGAGACAAACGAGTGACGTTCACAAAAGTTTGCCAAACGTTTACGAGTAGTTACCCCTTTTGTGATGCTTCCGAGAATATTGTCGGTGGAGTGTTGAAGCATTTGAAGTCTCGATGCCGCTTTTTGTCTCTTCTTTCCAAGTTCTTCTTCACTTGGTTGAATCCTTCGTGTAGAAGCTTGAACTTGTTTTTGTTTTGCTTGTGGAGAGACAATTTCTTGCACTTGATCTCTACCACTTTCTTGAGCTTGATCTTGGGCCTCAATGATAGGCTCATCACCATTTGGTTGATCTTTCCCTTGATCTTGCTCGGGAGCTTGAGGCACCTCATCTTGTTCTTGGATAGGTGCTTGTGCTCCTGAATCATTTTTCCCTTGTGGTGGAGATGATGACTTCCCTTGAGGAGGTTCCTCAAGAGGGGCTCTTACTCCTTCTTTGATTACTTGGACTTGGGGTGTTTCTTGTGGAAGAATGTGGCCTATCCCCATGGTCCTTATAACTTGAGAAGGAGCCTCATCACCTACAACACTTGGAACAATTTGCTTGGCTTGGGAGCCATTATCCTCGTAAAACTCCACATTCAATGACTCCTCAATACATCCTGTGGATTTATTGAGAACTCGATACGAATGAGAGTTTGATGCATATCCAACAAATATTCCCTCATATGTTTTCGCCTCAAATTTAGCTAACCGGGTTTTATTGTTGAGAATGAAACACTTACAACCGAATACTCGGAAGTACTTGACATTTGGCTTCTTCCCGATTGATGCTAACTACTCGTTGGTTACCACAAGTGGAAGGTTGGATGTAGTGTAGCAGCAAGATTTCCCTTGGGAAAGATACCAAGGTTGAAAAGATCGTCTCCCGTAGGACTCCCACAACGACAAGTAGGTGGTTCGACAAGTGATCCGCCGTTGAAAATCACTTGCTTCGCCTGGACCTGCACACACAACAAATCACTTTGCTCCCAACGAGTACAGAGAGGTTGCCAATCTCTCCGGCCTTGCTATTTACAAACGATCAATGCAACAGATAATAGGTAGTGATAATTGCGACTGGAAAGTAAAAGCAGGAAATAAATTGAGCGTGTAAACAGTGATGGAAATATGGACCGGGGTCCCATGATGTTCACTAGTGATGTCTCTCTCCCAAAAGACGATAAAACTGCTATGCGAGGTAAACAAATCACAGCTGGGCAATTGACAAGATTACGGGCGCAAACCAATGCTAACTATGCTACAAGGAAAGGAAGAGGCTCAAGGAAGAGACCGCGAAAAAAGGGTTCTATCTTTAGGGTTTCCGCGACGGGAGATAAATATAGGCGAAGGGGGCATCCAGGGGGGCCACCGGGGGTCCAGGCGCCCCCCTGGCGCGGCCCCACTCCTGGCCGCGCCGGGAGGGCGCCTGGGGCCCTGGTGGGTCCCCTCTGGCCCATCCTCGGTGATTCCCGGAGCTTCTGAAGCGCAATTTTTTTATTGTATTTTCTGGGAATTTTTGGAGCATTTTTAATACAGGGGAAACCTGAAATAGAAAAAACAGCAGAAAACAGGAACTCGCACTGGGGTGCACTGAGTTAATAGGTTAGTCCAAATATGATCAAAAGTGTATGAAAGTGTATATAAAACATAGAAATATCACACAAAACATGCATGGAGAAAGCAGAAATTATAGATACGTTTGGAATGTATAAACATCCCCAAGCTTGATTCATGCTCGTCCTCGAGTAAGTAAATGATAACAAGCATAATTTCTGTGGTGACGTGCTAACAACCATATAAGAACATTGTAAATAAAGCAATCAAGGTATGTAATTCAATTCAAGTCATAACATGCAAGAGTCTATATTAGCATTGAAACAAGCAATGTAAGAACATAAAGGCGCAAGAGCTCTTGCTGTCCGTGAATCGAATGTCTCCAGATGGTGTTTGCGTGCAAGAAGTGGGGGATGGGAATACGAGAAAAAATATGTATTTGTTGAGAACTCAATCTACTTTTCACACTTAGTCTTCTTGGGAATCTTATCTTGACTCGTCCCCAGACCACTAGCCAGGTACAAGTCAATTTGATCCACTCCCTTTCGATATTTTGAGCACTCATGCAATGGATGAGCGTAAGCACGAGAGTTGACACTTAGAATGGAAAAGAGAGAGATATGGTGGAGGAGGAAGACAAAAAAGGGTGTGAAAGTCTCACATCAATGAGGACAATCATAGGCGAGAGAAGGCCAAATGATAGATATGATGTGAGCAGTAGGGATTGCCATGTAACAAATGCACATACGAGCTAGAAAAGCTCTCCAATGGAACTAGTGGGGGTGCATCTAACTTGCTCGCTCAAGAAGACCTAGAGCTCGTTTGAGGGGGCTCGTAATTGGAATATACAAGCCAAGTTCTATAGTGTGAAAGTCCCCACATATCTATATGCATATATGATCATCTCTATGGAGTACAAGATACAAGAGGGAGTACGAGTGTGGATCTTTCAAAAGGAATAGTGTGATGCCCCTAAAATCAATCCATGTACAGTAATCATACACAATTGGTACACGACTGAGATTAGGGTGCCACGGTGAGAATATCACAGCACAACACTAAACACAAAAGGATAAACCAATATGTTACAATAAAAGGGGGTCGCGCGGACCCGAATACATAAGTTATACAAGCCAATATCTGAGTACAGACATAGTTAGTCAAGTTTTGCCTTAAGAAGGCTAGCACAAATAACATCAGAGAAACAGATCGAAAAGGCAAGGCCTCCTGCCTGGGAGCCTCCGAAACTACTCCTGGTCCTGGTCAGCGGGGGTCTCGACGTAGTAGTATCCGCCTCCCGGGTTCTCCTGCTCCTGGGCTCCAACGTCGACTGCAGCGGCCGATCAGGCAAAACATAAAGCGGGAAATAAAGCAAAGGTGAGTATCTAGCATACCCACGAGTCTTACGTCCGCTACTAAGCATTATGCATTTGTATCAAATGGAAAGGGGAGGCTATATATAGTGGACTACAAGATAGAAATCAGAATAAGGGTAAGAAGCTAGGCCTATCGAAGACTAGCATCTTCTGACGATGTCTTGCAGCATGAAAAGAGAAACAGCCAATAGTTCAATAGCAGAAATGTAATAACAATGCAGCATAAGTTGCTGCAGCATTGTATAATAGTAAGTTGTAATAATTAATAATAATAATGCCTCTGAGTTCCCTTCCTCGACTCCCTGCGAGGAAGAAGACCCGGAACCATATAGTTTAATAGTAGTAGTTTCTAGTGGTAAGATCCAGCTTCAGCATAAAGCGTCTTGTTACCGTGTACACGGCTATTCGAATAGATTAATCTTCCCTGCAGGGGTGCACTGGCGTGACTCTACGACGCTCGGATCTCCAGGGTGGGGGGAACCTTGTTAGGGAACGCTCCACCAAAGCTATCCGACACAAAGTAGCCCATCCTTCGGCAATCAACAGAGAGGTAATCCGCCGGACTATATCCTATGTACGCCGGGCTTTGGACCCTAACCCGAACGTACTCCTGCACGGTGCGTGACTGGCCTGTGAAGCAAAATCAAAGCAAATACAAATACACCGCTCGAGCAAGAGAAGACAACACCACTTCCCGGCAATCAGCCCGCGATACTGCTGACGTCTGAAGACCCTCGAACGAGACTACGATGCAGGGGAGCCCAAACTCCTCGTCCCACGTGTAGGTAGTGCGTACAAGCCAAAAGGCTACTCAAGACATTGATACGTCCAAAACGTATCTATAATTTCTGCTTGCTCCATGCATGTTTTGTGTGATATTGCTATGATCTAGATACACTTTCATACACTTTTGATCATATTTGGACTAACCTATTAACTCAGTGCACCCCAGCGCCAGTTCCTGTTTTCTGCTGTTTTTCTATTTCAGTTTTCCCCCATATAAAAAGTGCCAGAAAAATTCCGGGAAAAATACAGGAAAAATCAGCATACAAGAAGCTTCGAGAAGATCCCGGGAGGGGCCAGAGGGGAGCCGAGGGGGCCCAGGCGGCCACCCGGCGCGGCCCCACCCCTGGCCGCACCAGGGGGCGCCTGGGGCCCCTGGTCCACCTCTGGCTGCCCCCCTTCGCCTATTTATTCTCCTTCACGGGAAAACTCCAGAGGAAGAACCTGTAAGAGCAAGTTTTGCCCCCGAAGGTTTTGGACATTGTTGGACAAAGCAGAAGTGGAACTAATATTGTTTTCGAGTATAAACAGATTCTTAGGTTCCGAAAGAATGGAGTTTGCAAGTAGAAGGTCGAAGGACAACTTGCTGCAGCAGAGCTGCAGTCATCTACCGAACCCTTTGAAGGAAGACGACCCCTAAAAATGTAGTCGAAGAAAAAGTCTCTCTCGAGTAAAAGTGCAACGAGGAGAAAGCTGAAGCTGGTCGAAGACTTAGTCTTTTTACTAGTTTCTCTTTACTTTCTTGAGTCGTAAGAAAAACCGTACTATCAAGAGGGGTTTTCTAGTTGAGATCTTAGTCGAAGTGAATTTGCTCTGCTCAACCTAAACCCACAAAAGCCTACCGAGAGAAATCTTGCTGAGTCGAGTAAATAGCTCGAAGGCAAAGTCATCGCACTTCATGCCTTCGAGAGAGAACTCGTTCGGTAAGTAAGCTTACTTGTTCCTCAAGTAAAGTTGCGCAGTGATTGGAATCCGACCGTTGTGGACACACGTCAAGCGGTTGCATCGGGTCACTTCAGTCATTTTACCCATCGGGATCGCCAACTATAAATACCCCGCCCCTACCCGCCATTTCGGGTCGGCTGCTCCACTGAAGATTCTAAGACAGAAGTCTGTGAGCATCCCAAGAGAGATTCATCGAGAGAAAACCAAAATCCCAAGTCTGAGCTGAGTTGAGCAATTCACTATGACTTAGGTCGAGATTAGCCGATCTTTTTATCTTGGAGAACTGCAAGTCTCCTAGACGGTTAGGCGTCGCCTGTCAAGCAGTTGAAGAGTAATTGTCACTGCTGAAGGAAGTTTGTAAAGGTCTCGGAGATGTCCTGAATCATCTACCACGAGTGAAAACTGGACAAGCTCGAGGAGTTTGTTGTAGTGGAGAATAGGACGGAGAGAGTTTTGCTCCAGGTGTTCAATCACCAGTCCCTCCAACCAGACGTAGCACTTTGCAGAGTGTGAACTGGTTTACCAAACATCGTCGTGTCAGGCTCGTTTTCCTTCATACATTTAAATTAAGTATTCTCTCGTAGCCTGTATGCCTTCGATGTTTCCCTTCGCCCTTAATTCTTTCGAGCTGTGCATTACCTTCGATGTTGTATTTCCTTCGAGATGTTCTTAGTCCTTCGCAGTTTGCATGAATTCCTTCTAAGTTCCTTAGAATTTTTAGAAGTGATCATTCACCCCCTCCCCCTCTGATCATTCTTGAGCTTTCAATTGGTATCAGAGCTAGGCACTCCCTACGCTCTGCGTATTTTGTTCTAACAACCTGGAGTGTTGTCAAGAATGCCGTTTGCAGCTGTTCGCTCGGGGGAACCAATCCCTATCTTCAATGGGAAGGACTATCCCTATTGGAAGGACAAAATGAAGAGGAATATCATGGCTATCAACTCTGCCGCTTGGGAAGTTGTCAAAAATGGTGTAACTGTCAAAGACACAAATGCCATCACTCATGAAGAGGCAAAGAAGATAGAACTAGATACTGAAGTCTGGGTCTTCATAACAAATCATCTGATTCCAGAGAAATACCATGAGGTCAAGAATATTCCTTCGGCCAAAGGTGTTTGGGATTATCTCGAGAAGATTGGTGAAGGTGTCTCTACTCAGAAAGATGCTCGTATTGACACCCTTCGAAGCAAGTTCTATCGTTTCAAGAGGCACGAGGGAGAAAAAGTTAGCTCCATATACAGCAGACTCACTGCGCTGTCAAATGAACTGATTTCTCTCGGTGCCGAAGACATTACCAATCGGATTATTGTCAGAACTTTGCTCCGTTCCCTTGATGATTCCTTCGATCACATTGTGCTGATGATCAAGGAAAGGACTGATTTCAAGGATCTTGTTGCCGCTGATATTCTCGAGAGACTTAATACCTTCGATATGGAAGAAGATGAAAAACGTGATATTAATGGGACACGGAGAAAATCTCATGCACTGAAGGCCAGAGCTTCACATCACTCCTCTCCTGAAGCTGGTTCTGAATCGGGTTGTGCCTCAGATGACCCCGAGAACATTGGAAAAGATCTGGCACTGATAATGAGAAGATTCAACCGCTTTCAGAGAAGGAACTCCTCTTCACCGAAGAAAAACTACTCTTCAAGACATTCAAACAATTCATCACAGCATCGATCATCATCCAGAAACTCTTCAGCGAAAGATAACTGTTGCTATAAGTGCAAGAAGCTAGGTCATTTCATTGCTGATTGTCCTCTCTGGGAAATTGAACATAGATCAAAGCATTCTCACAACAATTCTTCGAGCAAGTCTCACAGATCGAGCAAAAACTATGAGTCGAAGAGATATGATTCGAAGTCCAGAAAAGACAAGAAAGACGGTTCTGATGATGACAAGAAGAAGAAGTATCACAAGCATTGAGAGGGTTCTTCCTCGAAATCGCATTCCTCTCGACAAAAGAATTCCCATCGTGCCAAAGCCTATCTGGGTAAAGAGATGAACTCTGAAGATGATGCATCCGGTTCCGAAGCTGAATCAAACCCAAGATCTGGTTCTGGTTCTGGTTCTGAATCTGATGGCGTTGCTGGTTTAGCATTTGCTTAGAGCAAGACTTCAAGTTCATTCTTCACCAACCAAAGCAGCGAAGATGAATCTCCAGCTTACTGCTTCATGGCCAAGGCTAAGGTATCCTCATCTAAGAATTCCTACGATACTTCTGATGGATCTGCTTATGAAAGTAACTCTAGGATAAGTTATGCTAAACTTGCCAAAATTGCTTCTATCCAACAAGATGAGCTAGATTCTTTAAGTGAAACTATTCAAAAATCTGAGACTTTGTTGATCGATGAGATTGAGAAGGGTCAAACTTTGACGAATGAGCATACTGCTCTGAAAGAAAAGTATGATGAACTTTCCTCTCGTCATGATCTTCTCTCAGTGGACTACGAGAAGCTAACCTATGAATTCCTTCAAGGAAAAATGGCTCTCGAAAAACTGAGAGAGGCTAATGAAGAGTTGGAAAGTGTCAACCTCACGCTCATGGCTCAACAAGGCTCAGAAGCTAAAAATGAATCTACTTCACCTTGCTTAACCTGTTTGGAACGAAGTAAAATTGAGTCTATTTCCGAGAGATCGAAAGGAAAGCAACCTATTGTTATCGATGATACTAACCCCTCGAACGAGGAAACCATTACCGAGGAACTCCTCAGGTTGAAAGATTTATTTGAAACAGGCATGTTCAAAAGTGTGCAGGGACACCAGTACCTATGTGATATCCTACGAAAGGCTCTTCTTCATAGGAATCCCCGAAACGAAGGAGTTGGCTTCGAAAGGAAAATCAATCCTGATGGAACCTAGTGGGAACCCGAGCAGTATCCTAAAACTGTCTGGGTTCTGGCGAAAGAAAAGCCCATTGATATTGCTAACCTTTCAGGTTTCAGTTGCAAAATTGACAAAGCTATTGTTGATGAATCACTTGATTCTGACTACAAGCTTGTCAAAGATCAGGAAGGAAAGGTGTCGGCTGAATTCGTTGGTACTCCTCTGAAGAATGGTTTCTTTAAGCGACAGATTTGGGTTCGCAAATCTCTCGTAGAAAAACTGCCCCCTAACCATTCTATGCAGGGAAAATCCTCGGTACCACCGAATCACTACTATTCTCTCGAGGATAGAAATGAACCTTTGGTGCCTGCTTCAAATGTTCCCCAGAAGGAATACTATCGTGTCGATAGAAATGTTTATCGTCATCGTAACGATAACACCAAAGTTGCTGTTACTCATCAGTACTCTAACCCCTCATCGAGGAATTATATTTATGGTGTGCTTGATGGTCCAGATAGACAATGCAATCCTGTTCGCTATAATATTGCTGCCCCATCTAGCTCTTCCATGCCTTCTAAGTCACCTGCTCGTTTGTGGGTGGTTAAGAAGAACTAATTATTCTACAGGGCTATGTCTCCGGTGGATCCGAATGGGTCATGGATAGTGGATGTACAAATCATATGACCAGAGACAAAGATTTGTTCACCAAAGACAAACTCACTGAATCTTCACAGAGATATATTACCTTCGGTGACAACAACAAAGGAAAAGTACTTGGTTTGGGTAAGGTTGCTATATCGAACGATAAGCATATCGATAAGGTTATGCTTGTTCAATCTCTAGGATATAATCTTATGTCTATCTCAAAACTTTGTGATATGGGTATGCTTGTACTGTTTTCTGCTTCTCGTTGTGTTGTCTTTTCACAGGATGATTATTCCTTCGTGTTCGAAGGATATCGCAAAAGTGATCTTTATGTCGTCGATTTTTCTTCGGGACCTGCTGTGTCCACATGTTTAATGGCCAAAGCCACTTCTGGTTGGTTATGGCACCGAAGACTTGGGCATGCAGGAATGAAAAACCTTCAAACTCTTATCTCGAAGAAGAACATCGTTGGAATTGACAATGTGAAATTCGATAAGCATCGTCTATGCAGTGCCTGTGAAGCGGGAAAGATTGCCAAGAAACATCACTCAGCAAAAACTATAATGACTACTACTCGTCCTCTTGAATTACTTCATATGGATTTATTCGGTCCTCAAAATTATGCTAGTCTTGGAGGTAACAAGTTTGGTCTGGTTATTGTTGATGATTTCTCTCGATATACTTGGGTGTTCTTTCTAGATGACAAAAGCAAGGTTGTTGAAATCTTCAAAACTTTCGCAAAGAGAGCTCAGACTGAATATGAATTATCTCTCAAGCATATTAGAAGTGACAATGGTACAGAATTCAAAAACACTCATATCAAAGATTTTCTTGATGAATATGGCTTTACTCATGAATTCTCGGCTTCTTATACACCGCAACAAAATGGTGTGATCGAGAGAAAGAATCGTACACTTATAGAAATGGCCAGAACAATGCTTGCTGAATACAAGACTCCTATTAGGTTCTGGGCTGAAGCAATCAATACTGCATGTCATATCATCAACAAGGTTTATCTGCACAAGTTTCTGAAGAAAACTTCACATGAACTTATTACTGGTAAAAAGCCAAATGTTTCATATCTCAGGGTTTTTGGTGCTCCATGTTATATCAGAGATATGAATCACAGCTCCAAGTTTGCTCCAAAGGCTCACGAAGGTTTTCTCCTAGGTTATGGTTCGAATTCTCACACTTACAGAGTTTACAACTCTCATCTTGGCAAAGTTGTAGAAACTGTAAATGTTCGATTTGATGAAACTAACGGCTCTCAAAAAGAGCAATTACCTCTTAACCTGGATGAACCACCTTTGGATGAAGTTATCAGGTACATGGCTATTGGAGATATTCGACCTGTCGATGGAAATGCACGTCAAGCAAACAAGGATGATGATGGTCCAATGTTCCCACACATAGCCCGAGGCGCTGGAGATCAACATCCTGAAGCAAATGATGTACATGTCGAAGGAGAACGCTTAAACGAAGAAAATGTTCCCGATGGACAAGCTGATCCCGAAGGTCAAGCTGATCCCGAAGGACAACCGGATCCACAAGATGATGAAGGAGTTTTACCTCGTGTTCGAAGAAGAGTGGACGTCGACTCAATACTCGAAGAGATTCATTTACCAGGTCGTCCCACCACTCGTTCTCGTACTCGATTAGCTAACTTCTGTGGAAATTTCTCGTTTTTATCCATGCTAGAACCATCGAAATTTGATGAAGCCATGAAGGACTCAGACTGGATGACTGCAATGCTCGAAGAACTTAATCAGTTCGAGAGAAATAAAGTCTGGTCCCTTGTTGATAGACCTGATTCCAAGAAACATAATATCATTGGTACGAAATGGATTTTTCGCAACAAGCAAGATGAAGATGGCATTGTGGTAAGGAATAAAGCTCGACTGGTTGCTCAAGGCTACACCCAAATCGAAGGTATTGATTTCGGTGAGACTTATGCTCCAGTTGCTCGACTTGAATCCATTCGTGTCATGCTTGCTTTTGCCAATTACAATGGTATTTTGTTATATCAAATGGATGTCAAAAGTGCATTTCTTAACGGTGAAATCGAAGAAGAAGTATATGTTATGCAGCCACCAGGTTTTGAAGACCCGAAGAATCCTGATAAGGTGTACAGATTGCACAAGGCCCTATATGGGTTAAAGCAAGCACCTCGTGCTTGGTATGAAACACTGAAGGATTTTCTTTTGAAGAAGGGCTTCAAACCAGGAACAACTGATCCGACTCTTTTTACTCGTGCATACAAAAATGACCTTTTTGTGTGTCAAATATATGTCGATGATATTATATTTGGTTGTACTAACCCTGATATTAGCGAAGAATTTGCTCGTATGATGTCGAAGAAATATGAAATGTCTATGATGGGTGAGTTGAAGTTCTTTCTCGGGCTTCAAATCCGTCAACAGAAGAATGGGACTTTCATTTCTCAAGAGAAGTATCTCAGAGATTGCCTGAAGAAGTTTGATCTTGTCAGTTGTAAAACTATCAAGACTCCAATGCCTACGAATGTTCATCTAGATGCAGATGAAAAGGGCAAACCTTTTGATCAGAAGAAATATCGCTCGATGATCGGTTCGCTTCTTTATCTTTGTGCATCTAGACCTGACATTATGCTATCAGTTTGTATGTGTGCTCGTTTTCAGGCAAACCCGAAAGAATCACATCATATTGCTGTCAAGCGAATTCTTCGATATCTGGCTCACACACCATCTTTGGGACTTTGGTATCCCAAGGGTGCCCAGTTTGATCTCGTTGGATATTCTAATTCTGACTGGGCTGGTGATCGAGTCGACAGGAAATCTACCTCAGACACATGTCATTTTCTCGGTAGATCTCTTGTCTGTTGGGCTTCGAAGAAACAGAATTGCGTATCTATTTCTACGGCTGAAGCCGAGTATATTGCTGCCGGTTCATGCTGCACTCAGATTCTGTGGCTCAAGCAAACGCTAAAAGATTATGGTATTCTTGTGAAGAAAATTCCATTGCTATGTGATAACGAGAGTGCTATCAAGATTGCCCATAATCCTGTGCAACACTCTCGAACGAAGCATATTGACATTCGTCATCATTTTCTTCGAGATCACGTTCAGCGAGAAGATATTGTTATCAGCCATGTACGCACCGAAGATCAATTGGCTGATATCTTTACGAAGCCCTTGGATGAAAAGAGGTTTTGTGCACTAAGGTGTGAGTTAAACATATTGGACTCACGCAATGTGCAGTAAGATCATAACTATCGGTACCATGTATTATATGTTTTCTTTCTATGTTGTTTACTTACGTTATTTTTCTATCGTGTTTCTTTTCCGTTTATTTTTGTTCGTTTGGTGTTGTCCTATACACTTACCACTCCGAGTTTTATCACTGTTTTCCCCTCGGATTGATTAAGCATCGGACCCTGTTTTCCCTCTATTCTATCCCTACCCCATCTGTGCTTTTCTCTCGTGAACATGTATATATGTACTCGATCAAGATTCCCTTCGAATGTCATTGATTCCGAAGGAAAATCTATCGAACGTTTATCTACTTTTATACTCGATGTTCGATGAGTTTGGTCTCGGACGTGGAGCAACTTTCTTTCGGTTCGTTCGGATTTTCCCGCGATTACCGCCACAAAATCCGTCCGTTGAATGCGGAGAGACGCTAAATCTGCGCCGTTGGATCAGATCTGACAGTTATGTCAGACCTCCCCTCCCTATAAATACTGATCCCTGCCACCGGCTCAGACATGGCAATTTCCTCGACTTCGTCTCTCTGCTCCCGAAATTCTCTCTCGCGCGCCGCCGTGCTGCTCGTCGCCATCGACTCCCTCGCCGCTTTGCTGCCGGAAGGAAGCCGCCGTAGACCTCCCCGTCGACGAGGAACTTCTTCCGCGTCGCCGTAGTCGCCGTACATCACCAAGTTAGGGTATGCACGGCTCTGGATACGATTCCAATCTTTCATGTTCATTGTATCCAGATTTGTTCTTGATTTTCTCTCCTTTTCTTAGGTCTGTTTGATCTGTTTGGATCATTGAATCTTGGGAAATCAGTTTTCTAGCGTTTTCTGTCGATTCCCATCTGCGCTAGGTAAGAAATCCCTCGGATTCTCTCACTTTACCAAATTTCCTCAGAAACGTATCGATAAACTTGTGTTGTGCAATTCGTTCATACAGGTTCTTCGTTAGATTTGCACCCAATGGAAATCTAGCCTAGCACTTGCTTGAAAAATTTGCTGCAAGACATGCTTATCGATATGCTTACTGCACTCAAAATGATTTTCCTCGAAAACCGCTGGTACTTGTTCACAACTTTCCTATATTCCCTCGTACCTATCTTTTTCGCAGGAAAATGTCTGGGATCGAAGGAAATGTCAGAGCACCCAAGCGTGTAGGAGGCTGAACAAGAATCACCAACAACTCTGAAGGTTTATCAGAAGAGTTGATCGTCGAAAAGAAGTTAAGAACGCCTGAAGGTTCTGAGGATGAACGTACGAGAGAAAACCGTCTGCAAGAGATTCGAAGACTTCAAGCGCTTCATTGGTATGAGTACAAGTCTCTTATGCCACGCTGGGAGAGGCCATTTGCTATGAAAAATCCTTGGTCTGATGTCAAAGCGTTAAGGCCAAAGTGGACGAAAGATAATCGACCACCTCCTTCAGCTGATGCTCATCCATCCTCCCTGAAAACTCCTGCCGATTTTCAAGAGCTGGTTGATGCTCGGGAAGCGCGAGCACAAAAGAGAAAAGAAGCCAAAGCTAAAAAGGAGGTTGCTGCTGCTGAGGGTACCGTAGATGTTGGCCCTAGTGCCAAATCGAAGGCTGGCAAGAAATCAGCCAAGCGAAAGAAAAAGGTGGTAATTGTCTCGCCACCTGATGCGAGCTCTGATGAAGAAGTAAATTCAGATGATCAAGACCCTGGTACAGAGGCTGATGTCGAGGACATTCCTCTGAAAAAGAAGCCGAGCAGTAAAGGCATTAGGATCCAGGAGCCAGCCTCACAAGCTCCTCGAGCAAATATTGACTTGACCAACTTGGTCACTGATCCGCCCATTTCATCTGCTCCACCAGTTCAAGCTCGCCAACCAAAACCTTCGACTAAATCGAAGGGAAAGCAAGCTCTAGTTTCTGAGGATGAAGAAACACTTATTCAACGTAGAGAAAGGCTGGCAAAGCAAAAAGAACAAGAAGCAAAGGACTTGACAAATTCCAAGCTCCTGAACTTTCATAGCCAGCCCAAGCATAAAAAGGCTCTGGTTGCTCAACAGCTAGGCATTCTTCATTTGGTCAGTGAAAAGTACCAACGACAAATTGCTGAAGGCAACATTCCTGTTGCACCGAAAGAAAAGGTTGTGGCCCCCAGCGCCACCGAGAAAATTGTGACTCCCACAGTCACGAAGGTAAAGGTTGCAGCCCCAAGTGCTGCGAAGAAAAATGCTGAGGCCCCAAGTGCCTCGAAGGATAAAGCTGTGGCCCCTAGTGCCGTCACCAAACCCATTGCTGCTGCCAAGGCCACCAAGGAGGCCGAGAAGAAAGCCAAGGAGGCTAGGCAAAAGGCTCAGAATGCTCCAGTTCCTCCAGCTCCTGCACCTACTGCACCTGTTGTTTCCGGCCCTCGTGCCGATGAAGAGAGTTCCAACGAAGGAGAATCTGCTGCCCATGCTCCTTGGGATGCTGCTAATATTTCTCATATCCTCTGGAAGATGGATACCACACCGAGCAGAGTCACTGCCGAGGATGATGTCCCTGCTGAAATCCAAGAGCATGTTGCTCGATACATGATTCGCTGGGAAGGATATATCATCCAGGATCGCAAGGACAAGGAGCAAGTGAATTTTTACTCCCGACAACTTCAAGAAGAAACCGAGGACATTGAGTCCCGTAAGTTTTTAAAATCCAAGATTGCCACCGCTGAAGCTTCCAGAAGGGCTCAGAAGGAAAATCTGACCGCTGTGTATGAAAAGGTTCGACAAATTGTGTCGGCCGTATGCAAAGAGCACAATGATGCCCTGTACAAGAGACAATCTCGTAAGAGAAAGTCTGCTGCTCCAACCTCTGCGCGTGGGACGCCAGAGATCGAGAAGAATGCAAAGAAGGCCAAGTCTACCGAGGTCGTTGCTGCATCAGCACGACAAGATACTGCACCAAACCCCACCAAGGAACCAACTCCTCCTCGTGAGAAAACTCCACCTCCACCTCGCCAACCCTCACCACCTCCAAACCCACCATCACCACCTCACGTCATTCCATCGACCACCCCTGCCCTCGAAACCCAAGATCATGCAGAGACCGAGCAAGCTACTCATGTCGAGCAAGAAACTCAAGTCCCCATTTCCTCTGCTCAGAAAGATTACTCCTCTGCCCAGACTCTGCATGAAGGAGAAGACGCTGATGTTGATATCACAACAGTTTCTTCTCGTCAAGATCCTGTCGAAGGAAATAGTTCTGGAGATGACCGTTCGAGTGCCAGTTCTTCCTCCTCCTCATCAAGTTCCTCGAATGAAGAAATGGTTGATGCTTTTGCACAACTAGATGAAGATTTGGAGGCGATGGAGAATGAAGAGGCTGCACAAAATGCTAACACCGACGAAGGAGTTGCCGTCGAAGCACAGGCCGAGGAAAATGCACCTGCAGCCATCCCAGCTCAGGACATTGTAAACATTCCATCTTCCATTACTCGCCCTGCTGAGCCAGTTTTCCAGATGCCAGACAATGCTGATGAAGTTTTTCCTGTTGATGAGCTGCTCCATTCTGCTCATCCGAGAGAAATGCTGCCACTGTTCCGCTCAGATGTTCCTCGTGGAAGCCCCATCTTCAAAAGGCGTGAACACAAGCCATTTTTCTTCGGGACCAATCCCTACGAGAAGCCCAGAAGTGCATATTCTCTTCGGTTTTGGACCCAAGAGCAAGCCATCTATAATACTCGTGTGCTGTACAATAAGGCTAGAGTGTTCCAACATCAATACCTCGATATGCCTTCGGTGTACTCCACTTCATGTTTCGAGAATGTTGCCGAGACAATTGATGGTCTTCATGCTCACAAGATGTTTGCTCTCGATTGTGGCTACAATCCCGAGCTTATCAAGCAATTTTATGCAACGCTCTATGTCACTGGTGATCCCGAGAACTCGAAGACGTGGAAATTTGATTATATGATCCAAGGCCAAGTATTCCATATGACTGTCGATCAATTTCTGGCCATCATCAATTTACCTCGGTTCGAAGGATTACCACACAAGCTTCATGACTTACCTGCTCCAACTCCTGCTGAATTTTCAACGATCATGAATCCAGATGTCGTAGGAGATACCTACCCGGCAGAGCCCAAGCCAAGACACTTAGTTTTTGAAGCAAAGGCATGGTTTTATATTCTTTCGAAGACTTTGATGCCCATGCTCGATGTACACGATGACTTTACTATTCCCAATGACGTACGATGACTTTGAATCCTCTCGACGTCGCCGGAGCCGCCACAGCGAGTAGGGATTTCTTTCGACCCTATTCTCTTGACTTTTTGTACGTTGTGACAAAAAGGGGGAGATGTAGTGGCATCAAAGAAATTAGTTTGCCTTCGGGGTTAAGGGCTTTGCTTTTCATTCGACAAACTTTTGATCTTTGAGGTTTTCTGAGTAGTTTCAACAAACTTTCGATTCATATTCGATCTGGTTGTAACTAACTCTAAGTAGGACTGTGAACTGCTACTCTTTTTCATAAGATATCTATCTGCTGCTTGCGATACTTAACCTTTTGCAGGAAGTTATCTTTCACATAAGTTCACAGGTCATTCGAGGAGATTGCATGTTTCTCATTGGATATTATCTGGAATGCAATTTCACTCGCTAAGATTATTGATGTTTTTCCCTCGACTCTACTTGTCAAAATATGCACTTCACAGGAAACTCTTATCTTCCGTGCATACATCAAGGGGGAGTTTTTTCATCGACCTTAGCACTGGTTTATCATCAAAAACTCAAAAAATTTCAATTATTTATCGATGTCTGTTTTGTCAAGAATCGTCCAAAAAGGGGGAGATTGTAAGAGCAAGTTTTGCCCCCGAAGGTTTTGGACATTGTTGGACAAAGCAGAAGTGGAACTACTATTGTTTTCGAGTATAAACAGATTCTTAGGTTCCGAAAGAATGGAGTTTGCAAGTAGAAGGTCGAAGGACAACTCGCTGCAGCAGAGCTGCATTCATCTACCGAACCCTTTGAAGGAAGACGACCCCTAAAAATGTAGTCGAAGAAAAAGTATCTCTCGAGTAAAAGCGCAACGAGGAGAAAGCTGAAGCTGGTCGAAGACTTAGTCTTTTTACTAGTTTCTCTTTACTTTCTTGAGTCGTAAGAAAAACCGTACTATCAAGAGGGGTTTGCTAGTTGAGATCTTATTCGAAGTGAATTTTCTCTGCTCAACCTAAACCCACAAAAGCCTACCAAGAGAAATCTTGCTGAGTCGAGTAAATAGCTCGAAGGCAAAGTCATCGGACTTCGTGCCTTCGAGAGAGAACTCGTTCGGTAAGTAAGCTTACTTGTTCCTCAAGTAAAGTTGCGCAGTGATTGGAATCCGACCGTTGTGTACACGCGTCAAGCGGTTGCATCGGGTCACTTCAGTCATTTTACCCATCGGGATCGCCAATTATAAATACCCCGCCCCTACCCGCCATTTCGGGTCGGCTGCTCCACTGAAGATTCTAAGACAGAAGTCTGTGAGCATCCCAAGAGAGATTCATCGAGAGAAAACCAAAATCCCAAGTCTGAGCTGAGTTGAGCAATTCACTATGACTTAGGTCGAGATTAGCCGATCTTTTTATCTTGGAGAACTGCAAGTCTCCTAGACGGTTAGGCGTCGCCTGTCAAGCAGTCGAAGAGTAATTGTCACAGCTGAAGGAAGTTTGTAAAGGTCTCAGAGATGTCCTGAATCATCTACCACGACTGAAAACTGGACAAGCTCGAGGAGTTTGTTGTAGTGGAGAATAGGACGGAGAGAGTTTTGCTCCAGGTGTTCAATCACCAGTCCCTCCAACCAGACGTAGCACTTTGCAGAGTGTGAACTGGTTTACCAAACATCGTCGTGTCAGGCTCGTTTTCCTTCATACATTTAAATTAAGTATTCTCTCGTAGCCTGTATGCCTTCGATGTTTCCCTTCGCCCTTAATTCTTTCGAGCTATGCATTACCTTCGATACTGTATTTCCTTCGAGATGTTCTTAGTCCTTCGCAGTTTGCATGAATTCCTTCTAAGTTCCTTAGAATTTTTAGAAGTGATCATTCACCTCCTCCCCCTCTGATCATTCTTGAGCTTTCAAAACCCTATTCCGCAAACTCGCCTCTGTTCCGCCGTCGCCTCGCTTCCGAGATCGGGAGCACCAGAAGACCTCTTCCCGGCACCCTGCCGGAGGGAGGATTGACCTGCGGGAGTCTCCTCTCCACCATGGATGCTCCCCGGATGTCTCGTGAGTAGTTTTCCTTGGACCATGGGTCTGTGATCAGTAGCGATGTGATGTTCTCCTCCCCTCTTTGATCTTCATTGTTTAGACCTCGTGAGATGCCCTACATGATCGAGGCACCTTTGTAATATTTCTGCTGTTGCTATGCTGAGTTTGGAGGGATCTGATGGATTATGAGATTATGTTCAGATTGTGATAGAGTAATATATTTGGTTTTTATCTCTTATATTTTTGTTCCTAAGTAATTCTTGCATGTTCTCCGTTGTTGTTTATTGCTTTGGCCAAGTAGTAGGTAGTGACTCCAAGAGGGAACGTTGTGCTAGATTGTGGGTTCATGCCCCCCGATGACACGCTTGAGTGACAGAAACATGAGTCTAGGGGATGTGATGTTGCCACAAGGGCGAAAACAACGTGCTTGTAACCGCGGTTACAAGGATTGTTTACTTGACGCAAAGTTCTTTTTAATGCAGTTGTCTGTTGCTTTGGGTTTACACTTTGGGTGGGGCTCGCAACTTAATACCAGCGAGATGTTCTGGATAGATATCTCAAGGTGGATGATTAGTAGTAGATGCAGATGGATTTTGGTCTACTTATTTTGGCGTACTGCCCGTGCTTTTGAGCCTCTTCCTTTCTTTTGTAGCATAGTTAGCATTGCGGTGCGTTCATAATCCTGTCAATTGCCCTTCTGTAATTTGTTTACCTCGCATAGCAGTTTTATCGTATTTTGGGAGAGAGACATCACTAGTGAACATCACGTATCCCGGGCCATATCCTCATTATTATTTCCAAGCTATATTTACTTTACTGCTTTTACTTGCTATCATTATCCCTTGTGTTTTATCCTTTGTGAACAACAAGACCGGAGAGATTGACAACCTCTCTGAACTTCGTTGGGAACAAAGTTATCTGTGTCTGTGTGTAGGTCCGCGTCAGTTGCGCCGCTGACACCTACTTATCATCTCTGGAGTCCTACTGGAGACAAACCTTGGTATCTTCATCGAGGGAAAACTGCTGTTGCACTACATCTCAAACCTTCCACTTGGGGTAACCAACGAAGGGCGAGAAGCCATCAAGCAAGTTTTCTGGCGCCGTTGCCGGGGACTCCGAGTGCTAAGATAGGGGAGTTGCACACTACCCTTTACCTTTGTTTTTTAGTCTTGTTAGTTTATCTTTCAGTTTTTATCTTTGTGTCTTTTATCAAAATTTACAAAAAAATCTGCCACACTTGCTGCTACTATGGGTTCCACTAAAAACACCAAGTTGTGTGACTTCACTAGTCACAACAACCAAGACTTTATCTGCACTCCCATTGCCACACCTGCCACTTCAGCTACCTCTTATGAAATTAAACCTGCTTTGCTAAACCTTGTTATGAGAGATCAATTCTCTGGTGCTGGAGATGGTGCTGCTTTACACTTGAATAATTTTGTTGAATTATGTGATATGCAAAAGTATAAAGAAGTAGAAGGTGATGCTGTTAAGCTCAAGCTCTTTCCTTTCTCTTTAAGGGGAGATGCTAAAATCGGGTTTCAATCTTTGCCTAGAAATAGCATAGATTCTTGGGATAAGTGCAAAGATGCTTTTATAGGGAAGTACTACCCTCCTGCTAAGATTATCCAATTGAGGAGTAATATTTTGAATTTTAAGCAATTGGATAATGAACACGTTGCCCAAGCTTGGGAACGAATGAAATCTCTTGTTAAGAAATGCCCTACACATGGTTTGACTACCTGGATGGTTATCCAGACTTTTTATGCAGGCTTGAACTTTACCTCGCGGAACCTGTTAGATTCGGCCGCGGGAGGAACCTTTATGTCAACTACACTTGGTGCTGCCACGAAGCTTCTCGATGAAATGATGACCAATTATTCCCAATGGCACACCGAACGCGCTCCAACAGGTAGGAAGGTAAATTTTGTCGAGGAAATTACCTCCCTCAATGAAAAAGTTGACTTAATTATGTCTCTACTTACCAAGCAACCCTCTATTGATCCTCATGATGTTCCTTTAAATTCATTGGTTTCCCAAGAACAAGTAGATGTGAACTTTATTGCCAGAAACAACTTCAACAACAATGCTTATAGGGGAAATTTTGCTAGTAATCCTAGACCGTTTCCATCCAACTATGGGAACAACAATACCTACCCTAGCAACAAGAACCCCTCCTCTGAATTAGAAAGCATGCTTAGAGACTTTATCACTACCCAAAAAGCCTTCAACAAAAATGTAGAGGAGAAATTAGCTAAAATAGATAATCTCTCTTTAAAGGTAGAAAGCTTAGCCCTTGATATTGAGATGCTTAAAATTAGAACCTCTCCCCTTGAGGAGAATAAGGCCACTCCTATTAATGCTATCCAGTTACAAATCAATGAAAATATTAGGATGATGGCTAAACTTAAAGAAAGATGGGCTAGAGAAAAAGATGAAGAGGATAGAATTAAGATCCTTCCTACACACCACACAGTTGCCACTATCCAAATTGTTGAGGACACCCAAACTATTAGCACCCAATGCACTCCTAGTCCCGTTGGACCTATTAATGGTGATGCTAATACCTCAACCGTAGAAACTCCTATGAACATAGAGGGTTTCAAACAAGTGAGCCTATATGACACTACTACCACCTTTGATGATATTGATTTTGATAGTTGCACTCTCTCAGAAGTTATCAGTTTGCTACACAAAATGTCTAGAGACCCCCACACTAGCACACTTAATCTTGCCTTCACGGAGCACATCACAAATGCTCTCATCAAAGCTAGGGAGGAGAAGCTTAGAGTAGAAGCCTCCATACCTAGGAAGCTAGATGATGGTTGGGACCCTATGATAAAAATTAAATTAAATAACTTCTCTTGCTATGCTTTATGTGATGTTGCAGCTAGTACCTCCATTATGCCCAAAAGAATATTTGATATGTTTGAATTGAAGCCCTTTGAGCCTTGTTCTTTTGGTGTTCGTCTTGTTGATTCTTCCATAAAGAAACCTTTGGGGAAGATCGACGATGTTCTGATCATTGTCAATGACAACTATGTTCCCGTTGATTTTATTGTTATGGATATAGAGTGTGAACCTTTGTGTCCAATTATTTTGGGATGTCCTTTTCTTCGCACCGTCGGTGCGGTTATTGACATGAAAGAGGGGAATATAAAATTCCAATTCCCATTCAAAAAGGGGATGGAACACTTCCCTAGAAAGAAAATCAAGTTACCTTTTGAGTCCGTTACACGGGCTAGTTATTCTCTTTCTCTTGATAAAACTTGATTCTTCTTTTGCATTAAGCCTAGCTAATGGCTTTAAAGAAGCGCTTTCGGGAGGCAGCCCGCAACGAATTTAGGTGTTTTCTTTTTGCTTTTGTTGTGTCTTGATGATTGTTACTTCTGTAGCAACATCATTGTGTCTTTATTTTTCAGCTTTGTGCCAAGTTATAGCCTCTTACGGCAAGGGAAGTAAAAGTTGTGACATGCTGTCCAGAAAACAGATTCTGTCCTCGTGACCAGAAAAGTTCCAGGAAAATCCCAGTTCATCTTTTTGAGCTGAAATATTTACACAGTATGATCTATACAATTACGAAACTTCCGTATTTTCTGAGTTTTTTTATTTGAGTTGCAGAAGTGCCCCTAAAAAATTCTTTACTATCTGTTGTTCTGTTTTTCACAGATTCTGCCACGTTTTGTCTCTCCTAACTTTTGCAAACCTTAAGCTTGCTTTTTCTTTGCAAATTTTTTTTGGCACTCTTGAGAAACAGTAGCTCTTCAATAATATCTTTATATCCAGTGGGAAAAAATATTTATTAAGGGTACTAACCTCTCTAATCAGCTTATGATGAGTTATGTATGAAGGGAGTTTTCAAGTGTGTGATGGAAGATGATGAAAGAAGATCCAGGAGTGTCAAGCGCTCAAGCTTGGGGATGCCCCCATGCATCCCCAACAAATATTCAAGGAGACTCAAGCGTCTAAGCTTGGGGATGCCCCCGTGCATCCCCTTCTCCATCAACAATCATCAGTTCGTCCTTCGTCTCACTATATTTTTATCACTTCATGCGTTATGTGCTATGCTTGGAGCGTCTCGCTCTTAGGTTTTGTCTTTAGTTTTATTTAGCTTTGCTTGCTGTTCATAACAAGTTAGATCCCGTCTTACTTTGTGTGGGAGAGAAACACGCTCCACTTTCAAAATTTAGAACACATCATAGGATTTTTCCTGCTTATCTTTTTGCTGTTGTGTGTTCATTATCTTTTCGTAGCTACTGACATGTTTAGTTTTAGTCTTAGTTTGTCTTTAGCAAGATCCTTGGCTTTTGTTTAGTTTGTTGCTGGAACTCTTTTTAGTTTTCATGTTTACCTTGTTAAAGAGAGTTGGTTGTTGCACTGAGTTGTGTCTTGAGAGTAGGTAATTGAGGTTGCTATTTAATTTTAGTAGTAACTTGCAATAGTTTTGAGGTATTGATGTGAGTAATGTTTGAACTTTTTGTGTCAAGAGCTCTTGCCTATTAGTGATAGGTGTCATATTTTGGGCAATCCGTGTGTAATTTCAAAAACTACAAAACTAGTTGAGAACTCTAGCTACTAGATGGATCACTACTCTTCTGAGGAGTCGAATATCAGAGAACACTCACGTACCATGAGTCGAGGATGCGCAAGGATAACCAAACCCCCATACACTCCTCCTCGGGGTACTTGTCTCTTTGTGAACCTCCTTATTATATTGAGAGTTACCGATAATAAGTGCATGAGTTCTTCGGACTAATGTAAGTATTGAAAGTTGACACTTCCACCTTCCCATATTTTGCTAGCCTCTCCCGTGCCGTGCATTGCCTTCTTCTCACTCCGAGAGTTGGTGTCCACCTTCGCCGGTACATACAAACCCTTGGCATGATACGCTCTATCATCATAAGCCTCCTTATATCTTCCCTCAAAACAGCCACCATACCTACCTATCAAGTCATTTCCATAGCCTTTCTGAGTTACATTGCCATGCAACTTCCACCTCTTCATGACTTGATCTTCATGTCATACATGTTCTTGCTACACTGGCAGATACATACATTGCATACATCATGATAGTTACATCTTCTTTATGTTTTGAGTACCTTGTAAAGTGTGAAAGATCTCCTTTACCTTCTTGTAAAATAGAGTGTTGCCCTTAAGTGAGGAAAAGATCCCAAAGTGGACACATTAAAAGATCCCAAAGAGGACAAATGAGAGTTAAATAGAAAGAGCCATTGAGGTCACAAAAAAGAGAAAAAAGAGAAAAAAGAAATAAAAAGAGAGAAAGGGGCAACACTACTATCCTTTTGAGAGATCCACACTAGTACTCCCTCTATATCCTTGTACTCCATAGAGATGATCATTATGAATACAACTATGTGGGGACCTTCACACTATAGAACTTGGCTTGCATATTCCAAGGATGATCCTCCTCAAACGAGCTCTAGGTCTTCATGAGCGAGCAAGTTAGATGCACCCCCACTAGTTCCTTTGGAGGCTTCTTAGCTCGTATGTGCATCCGTTGCATGGCAATCCCTACTCCTCACATCCTATCTATCATTTGGCATCCCTTGCCTATGATTGTCCTCATTGATGTGAGCCTTTCTCATCCTTTTGTCTTCCTCCTCCACCATACTTCTCTCTTTGCCATCCTAAGTGTCAACTCTCGTGCTTACGCTCATCCATTGCATGAGTGCTCAAAATATCGAAAAGGAGTGGATCAAATTGACTTGTACCTGGCTAGTGGTCTGGGGACGAGTCAAGATAAGATTCCAGAAAAAGATCAATTGTGAAACTTTAGTAGATTGAGTTCTCAACACAAAAATTACCTTTTCTCGTATTCCCTATCCCCCTTCTTGCACGCAAACACCATTTGGAGACATTCGAGTCACGGACAGCGAGAGCTCTTGCACCTATTGTTCTTTTGTTACTTGTTTCAATGCTAATATAGACTCTTGCATGTTATGACTTGAATTGAATCTCTAACCTTGATTGCTTTACTTTTCAAAGTTCTTTTATGGTTGCTAGCATGTCACCACAGAAATTATGCTTGTTATCATTTACCTACTCGAGGACGAGCAGGAACTAAGCTTGGGGATGTTGATACGTCCAAAACGTATCTATAATTTCTGTTTGCTCCATGCATGTTTTGTGTGACATTTCTATGATCTAGATACACTTTCATACACTTTTGATCATATTTGGACTAACCTATTAACTCAGTGCACCCCAGTGCCAGTTCCTGTTTTCTGCTATTTTTCTATTTCAGTTTTCCCCCATATAAAAAGTGCCAGAAAATTTCCGGGAAAAATCAGTGTACAGGAAGCTTCGAGAAGAGCCCGGGAGGGGCCAGAGGGGAGCCAGGGGGGCCCAGGCGGCCACCCGGTGCGGCCCCACCCCTGGCCGCGCCAGGGGGGCGCCTGGGGCCTCTGGTCCACCTCTGGCTGCCCCCCTTCGCCTATTTATTCTCCTTCACGGGAAAACTCCAGAGGAAGAACCCTATTCCGCAAACTCGCCTCTGTTCCGCCGCCGCCGCGCTTCCGAGATCGGGAGCACCAGAAGACCTCTTCCCGGCACCCTTCCGGAGGGAGGATTGACCTCCGGGAGTCTCCTCTCCACCATGGATGCTCCCCGGATGTTCTCCTCCCCTCTTTGATCTTCATTGTTTAGACCTCGTGAGCTGCCCTACATGATCGAGGCACCTTTGTAATATTTCTGCTGTTGCTATGCTGAGTTTGGAGGGATCTGATGGATTATGAGATTATGTTCAGATTGTGATAGAGTAATATATTTGGTTTTTATCTCTTATATTTTTGTTCCTAAGTAATTCTTGCATGTTCTCCGTTGTTGTTTATTGCTTTGGCCAAGTAGTAGGTAGTGACTCGAAGAGGGAACGTTGTGCTAGATTGTGGGTTCATGCCCCCCGATGACACGCTTGAGTGACAGAAACATGAGTCTAGGAGATGTGTTGTTGCCACAAGGGGGAAAACAACGGTGCTTGTAACCGTGGTTACAAGGATTGTTTACTTTACGCAAAGTTCTTTTTAATGCAGTTGTCTGTTGCTTTGGGTTTACACTTTGGGTGGGGCTCGCAACTTAATACCAGCGAGATGTTCTGGATAGATATCTCAAGGTGGATGATTAGTAGTAGATGTAGATGGATTTCAGTCTACTTATTTTGGCGCACTGCCCGTGCTTTTGAGCCTCTTCCTTTCTTTTGTAGCATAGTTAGCATTGCGGTGCGTTCATAATCCTGTCAATTGCCCTTCTGTAATTTGTTTACCTCGCATAGCAATTTTATCGTCTTTTGGGAGAGACACATAACTAGTGAATATCACGTATCCCGGTCCATATCCTCATTATTATTTCCAAGCTATATTTACTTTACTGCTTTTACTTGCTATCATTATCCCTTGTGTTTTATCCTTTGTGAACCACAAGACCCGAGAGATTGACAACCTCTCTGAACTTCGTTGGGAACAAAGTTATCCGTGTCTGTGTGCAGTTCCGCGTCAGTTGCGCCGCTGACACCTACTTATCATCTCTGGAGTCCTACTGGAGACAAACCTTGGTATCTTCACCGAGGGAAAACTGCTGCTGCACTACATCTCAAACCTTCCACTTGGGGTAACCAACGAAGGGCGAGAAGCCATCAGACATCCGCCGAACCATTTAGCATTTTAATTAACCTGTGTGACAACCGTTATCGTTGCCTCGACTTAACTGACCCGCGGACGACGAGAGCAGTCAGGACCACCAGTACATCGGTGCCTGCCCTGTCGTCCCACCAACTCTCTGTGGTTACCAACAAGGTGAACCGTCTCCTTACCTTGTCTCGCGTGTGCTCTTGGTAGAGCTCGACTTTTCCTGGTTTGGTAACTCTCGCGAGATACGAGTAGGGGCCAAGCACGCCAGTAACGCCGGTCGTACCCTCCCTGTCGTTCCCGACAATATACCTCTCGCGAGAACCGTTGGGTCGCCCGACTTTCTTACCTTCAAGGACAACCGTAGCTCAGGTACCTAGAGCGGCTATACAGAGTCATCAACGAGTGGAGTACAAGGATTACTCCTTGGTAGCTCACACTTGAGGGTGACTCGGCAGAGCCGAGCTAGGGGCCTTAGGCGGTGTCTGCATTGTAGCGTACCTGTGCAGTTGTATATTGTATCCGTGTTCACTCCCAGAGCGATCACGGTCCGCTATCTAATCCTAGCTAACAATGCGCAGGGCTCACTGCTGAATAATGCATAAGTAATAATAGGCAGCATGGGATAAAGGAAGATACATCAAGGGGCGACAAAATCAGGCTATGCAATTGAATATGATTGTAATCGTAGCAGCAGCAGTAACAATGCCTAGTGCAAGAAATGTACGGAAGGATAGGCGATATCTGGGGAAGAGAATGGCTCTGCTTTCCTGGAAGCTCGACTGTCGGGGTACGGTCGTCGACGACGTAGTCGTACTCGGCAGCGGTGTAGTCAACGGCAGTCTCGGGGTCTACCGGAGATTAAGGGGGGAGGAAATAGTAAATACACAGCAATAATATACAAACATATGCATGACATGACAGATGAAATGTTTACGGGGTTCTAACGCAATGCAATGTGTGAAGCTCGGAGCGGAAAATCATCCGGGGATGAATTACCAACTCCGGGTGACTACCGGACAGGGTGTCCAGAGGGGGAAGGTACCATGCCGGAGGTGTCGTGGACATCCGACAAACATAAGAGGGGTGTATCCGTGCTAGTTGAACTATTCTGAACAACATTCGTGTTTGGAATAAATTCATCCGGATACTTTATCAGTACCGGACAAATCATCGAACAAACGGCCCGGAGGGGGGGTGTCGATGTTCGTTGTGTTAGAGGGGTGTGGTGGATATACGGATACCGTATCCGTATACGTTATTTTTTTTAATCAATTTTGATGTATAAAGTTTTTGAATCTGACTTACGGTTTAAAAGATATTCAGTTTTAAAATTTTAATCATTATAAATGAATTACTGGATTTCTTTTATTAATAAACTAACATTATCCAGAACAGTGCAGTTTGACTGGTCAAACCTGACCAATGGGACCCACTGGTCAGCCTCACATGGCTAATAAAACAAATAATTAAATTAAATTACCCACTGGTCCCACA
Source organism: Bromus sterilis (assembly GCA_950022295.1). Taxonomy (NCBI): domain Eukaryota; kingdom Viridiplantae; phylum Streptophyta; class Magnoliopsida; order Poales; family Poaceae; genus Bromus; species Bromus sterilis. The sequence goes on along the minus strand of OX465596.1, from coordinate 411,023,185 downwards.
TGTCATAGACTATTAGCATTTTTATTTCTTTTAACTTAATTACCTACAGGTGGGACCCAGTTGTCATTGTAACAGATTATCCATAAATTTTTATTTAATCTAATAACTGACCTGGGCCCAAATGTCATACAAACAGGGGTGTTTAATTTAACTAAATTAAATTTTATTAGGGGCTGGTTAATAGGGCGGCCCACATGGCAGTTGGACAGGGGGGTTAAGCCCATGGCTTAACAATGGGTTAGCCAACCCACTGGCACACCCGCCGGCGGCCGGGGGGGGCATGGTGGCAAGCCGCTCCGGCGAGGGGGGAGCAGAGGGAATCGACGCGGCGAGGGTCGGGGTGCGGCGGAGGCCGGAGAGGCGAGGCGGGGCGCCCTCGGTCCGGTGCGGCGAGGTGACCAAGGGCGCGGCTTCGACCGCCAGCGGCGAGCAGGACGCGATGAAGCCGACCATGCGCACGACCCCATGCGCCATTTGGCGCGCCGGTTGCTTCAACGCGCTCTGCGGGATGAACCGCCCCCAACCGTGCCACCAGGGCGAGCCGAGGTGTACCAGAGCAGAGACGACGGGGACAACCGGCGGTGGCCGGAGCTCGAAATCGCGGCAAGGGCGCTACGAGACACGACGGAGGGAGGGAAGGGGTTAGGAGGGTGCGTGGGCTCACAGGGGAGCTCGAGGAGGTCTCGGGGAAGCCGGAGACGCAACGGCAGCGACGAATTTGGGGACGCCGGCCGGCGCTCGTGGCGGAAGGGGGCGGCTTGATCCGTAGCCTGTGGTGGCTCCCGGGTCGTTTTAACAGGGGTCGGCAAGGTGGAGGACGACGACGACCCTCCTGGACATGCCAGAGCGACGCGGGGAGCACGATGGTCGCGGGTGTTCACAAGCCCGCGTCCATGGCGGCTCGGGCAGCGCGAGGGAGACGACGGAATCGAGCGCGGGGGTGGGGGAATGGAGTGAGGTCCGAGCGGGATCCCGATCCACAAATCCCGGGGGGATATTTGTCGATGCCGGGTCCTGTAGCGACGCAGGAGGTGGCGAGGTGGTCCGGCGGCAACGCCACGGTCGCCACGGCCAGAGGAACAGGAAGAAGATGGGGGAAAAGGAAAGGGCCCGGGTGGGCCAGATCAGTGGACTTTGCCCCTTGCGACAAATAGTCGGTGTCCCATTTTTGTTCTTTTCTTTTTCTGTAAAATTTTGTTAGCATTTATTTAAATGGCTTAGGCATTTTTGTATAGTACAATTATTGTTCCGTAATTAGTAGAGCATATACCTAGAGTGCCACAAAAAGTTTAGGGTTTTTCTAAACTCTTTAGATATTTATTTTCATTAAGCAATTGGCAAATAGTGTTGTTTTAGCACTGTTATTATTTGTTTGAAAAAATTTCATGGCACAATAAATACCCATGACCACATTGCCATGGTCCAATGATTATTTGGGATTTTATAAAAGTGGTTCCAAGATTTTTGGAAAATATTTTATTGTCACCCATTTTTAATATTCATCTAAAGGCATTTTGGGTTTGTTTGAATTCAAAGATGAACAAGGCATGATCAAAGGTGATTGGAGGCTTGCTAATCACAGAGGAATATATTAACCAAAAGTTTTACTGATGCCTGACACTGAGGGTGTTACAAATCTCCCCCACTACAAGAATTCTCGTCCCGAGAATCTATGCGGTAGAGGGGAAAAGATCAGGGTATTCCTCACGAAGACGATCTTCGCGCTCCCAAGTGGCTTCATCTTCAGAATGATTCGACCACTGAACTTTGAGGAACTTGGTTGTCTTGTTGCGGGTTTTGCGTTCAGACTGATCGAGAATGCGGCTCGGATGTTCTTGATAAGTCAAGTCCTGCTGCAGCTCAATCATATCATGTTCCACTTCTCGAATAGGGTCCTTGAAGCAGCGTCGGAGTTGGGACACGTGGAAGACATCGTGGACTTGAGAGAGGTTCGGTGGCAATTCCAATCGGTATGCCACTGGTCCACTCCTGGAAAGGATACGGAACGGGCCGATGTAGCGAGGAGCTAACTTGCCTTTGATCCCGAAGCGGTGAGTGCCCCTCATGGGAGTGACACGGAGGTCCGCGTATTCACCAGGTTGATAGACCATTTCCTTGTGCTTGCGGTCATAGTTGCTCTTCTGGCGGGACTGAGCAGCTTTCAAGTGTTCACGAATAACGCGAACCTGATCTTCAGCATGTTGTATGATGTCCGGACCAATGAGAGTTCGTTCTCCAGTTTCTGACCAATTCAGAGGGGTTCGACACTTACGTCCATAGAGAACTTCAAAGGGTGCCATCTTCAGACTAGCGTGATATCTATTGTTGTACGAGAATTCAGCAAATGGAAGAGATTCCTCCCATTTATTACCGAATGAGATGACACAAGCTCGAAGCATATCTTCAAGCACTTGATTGACTCGTTCGACTTGTCCTTGAGACTGGGGGTGATAAGCGGTGCTGAAATTCAGATGAGTGCCCATAGCTTCTTGGAAACTATCCCAAAATCTTGAGGTGAAAATGCTGCCACGGTCTGAACTGATCTCCAATGGAATGCCATGGAGGGACACAATTCTAGAAACATACAAGTCTGCTAACTGACTAGCAGAGATCGTCTCCTTGACTGGCTGAAAGTGGGCAACCTTGGAGAAGCGGTCGATGACGACAAAGATAGCATCGTGGCCTTTCTGCGATCTGGGAAAACCAGTGACGAAGTCCATCTCGATCTTGTCCCACTTCCATTCAGGAATAGAAAGTGGTTGCAGAGTTCCAGCAAGTCTTTGGTGTTCTATCTTGACGTGACGGCAAACGTCACACTCTTCAACATAATGAGCAATGTCTTGCTTCATGTTAGACCACCAGTACCGCTGACGAATGTCTTGGTACATCTTGGTACTACCAGGGTGGATCGACAAAGGTGTATCATGAGCTTCTTTCATGACATCAGGGGCGTAATTCAGGTTTGCCTTGGCTACCAGAACCACTAAACGTCCCTTGAAGTACACCGCATTATCATCATTTGCATCAATAGTGAAGAACGAGGGCTCTCTGCTGGCGACACGCCGCTTAATCTTCCAAATGTCGGAGTCATAATGTTGTACCGTCTTGATGCGGGTGTCGAGGTCTGGTTTGACCACCAGGGAGTCCACATATCCCTGCGGAACAATTTCGATGTTCATCTTGCGGAGCTCTTCATATAGAAGTGGTTGTTGTACTTGAACTTCAAGTTCACTACAGTAGGCTTTGCGGCTGAGGGCATCATCCACCACATTAGCTTTGCCAGGGGTGTAAGAAATTCCCATGTTGTAGTCGGCTATTGTCTCGAGCCATCTCTGCTGGCGGAGATTCAGGTCTGGTTGAGTAAATAGGTACTTCAGGCTTTGGTGGTCGGTGTAGATCTCACAACGATTACCGACGAGGTAATGTCGCCACAGCTTCAATGCATAAATTACCGCTGCCAATTCAAGATCATGTGTTGGATACTTATCTTCGTGAGCACGCAGTTGACGAGAGCCATAAGCAATCACTTTGCGCTCTTGCATTAGGACACATCCTAATCCTTGACGAGACGCGTCACAATATATCATGAAGTCCTTCTGAGTATCAGGCGGAGCAAGCACTGGGGGAGAAGTGAGCTTGTCCTTGAGAGCTTGGAAACCTTCCTGACATTTATCAGTCCACTCAAACTTGACGCCTTTGTGAAGAAGGTTAGTCAGAGGCCTGGCAATCTTGGAGAAGTTCTCGACGAAACAACGGCAATAGCTGGCGAGTCCGAGGAAACTTCTGACTTGCTTGACAGTCTTGGGGGGAGTCCAGTCAAGAATAGACTGGATACTTTCTGGGTTGACGGCAATGCCATCCTTGGAAATCACGTGACCAAGGTAGGTCACTTCAGGAAGCCAGAACTCGCACTTAGAATACTTAGCGTAGAGTTTGTGTTCTCGAAGCTTCTCCAGTATAAGACGAAGATGTTCAACATGCTCCTCTTTATTCTTGGAGTATATTAAGATATCATCCAGATAAACCACGACAAACTTGTCGAGGTATTCCATGAATATATAGTTCATCAATCGGGAGAAAGTGGCTGGAGCATTCGTCAAGCCAAAGGACGTGACAGTGTACTCGTATGAACCATAGCGAGTAATGAAAGCGGTCTTCGGAATGTCCTCTTCACGGACTCGGATCTGATGGTAACCCAACCTCAAGTCGAGTTTCGAAAACACCGTGGATCCAGCAAGTTGATCATACAGATCGTTGATCCGGGGAAGCGGATATTTGTTCTGGATGGTGGCTTGGTTGATGGGTCGGTAATCTTGGACCAAACGATTTGTTCCATCGCTCTTCTTGACAAAGAGCGAAGGTGCTCCCCAAGAAGAGGAACTGGGGCGAATGAATCCTTTGTGAAGTGCTTCGTCGATCTCCTTCTTCAGTTCAAGGAGGTGGTGAGGTGGCATCTTATAGGAACGCTTGGCAATAGGGACGGTGCCAGGCTTCAGGTCGATGACGAATTCCACCTCTCGGATCGGGGGTATTCCCGGGAGTTCTTCTGGGAAGACATCGGGAAAATCACGAATGACTGGAACGTTCTCAATCCCGTCAAGAGGTGAGATATTCAGAGCATTCATCATATAGATCTGCGTTTCCGCATCTTGGGTAATCCGGGTGGTGTGGTTAACAATCTCACCGAAGGGGTGAAAGAGTTGGACAGACTTGGTACCACAATACAGTGCGGCATCGTGGACTTTCAACCAATCCATGCCCAGAATGAGGTCTATGGTGGAAGACTTCAGGAGGATGGGAGAAGCAAGGAAATCAATTCCTTCAATTTCGACGATGGTTTTGGGCACTATCTTGGAGGTGTGGCAATGGCCTATCGGAGTGCGGACAACCATCGGTGGATCCATCTTTTCTATCATGAAGTTATGCGACAATGCAAATGCTTCCGACATGAATGAATGCGATGCTCCTGTATCAAATAAAACAGTAGCAGGTACTGAATTAACAAGGAGGGTACCCATCACGGTAGCAGGTTTCTCCTGAGCTTCTTCGACATTAATTTTGTAAGCATGTCCGCGAGTGTGAGCAGAAGACCCAGTGTTATAGTTGGGGGTCCTGTTGTGGCCACGGCCATTTCCACGGCCAGCAGGGTGAACTACCAGTTGATTCTGGCGCTGGGGGCAGTCTCTGGAAAAGTGACCTAGCTGATGGCACTTGAAGCACAGGCCATCTTGAGGACGAAGGGGTCCAGTCTCAGTCTTCGGCTGTCTCGGCGGGGGCGGAGGAAGACGAGGTGCAACATACGATGGCCTTGGTGCAGGGGCAGGTGGACGATACACACTGTGTGGAAGCCAAACGCGTTGCTTCTGTGTTGTGCTCAAAGATGAGCCAGCATCACGGGGGCGCTTCGGTGAATCCCTGAACTTAGCCCGAGCGGTCTCGAGAGTGATAGTCTGGTTCACCATGGTGGCGAAGTCAGGGAAGACGTGCAAAGCCAGAGCAAGCTGGAGATCTGAGTTGAGTCCATCACGGAACTTCTCTTGCCTACTTTCATCATTGGGGAGGTCACTTGCAGCATAGCGGGAGAGGCGGAGGAATTCCCTCTGATAAGCCTCGACAATTTTGTTGCCCTGAACAAGGTTGCGGAACTCGGCCTTCATACGGTTCATAATCTCCTGGGGGACATAACGAGCACGAAAGGTAGTCTTGAAGTCATTCTAGGTGACGACAGTCCCTTCAGCTAGCGAGCCCTTGTAAGTGTCCCACCACTGAGCAGCAGGACCACGCAGGAAATAGGACGCAAAGTTGACGCAATCAGCAGCACTCACATTAGCGAACTCCAGCTGTCGAGTGATGTCACGAAGCCAATCATCGGCATCCAGCGGCTGTTCCGGTTGGTGGAAGAGAGGGGGATTGAGACGCATGAAATCCCGCAGAGTAACCACAGGCGGTTGGTTCTGGTGCTGGTTCTGGTTCTGATTCTGGTTCTGGAGCTGATCTATGACTCCTTGCATAAACACCTGGTTCATCTGAAACTGCTGCATCATCGCGGCCATGTAGTCCGGCGGCGGAGGTGGATCGTTGGCACCACGACCACGACCATGACCACCACGACCAGCCATCCTGCTAGAATTTAACAGGGGTATTTCAACGATGAGAATTTTAACGAGATGCCGGAAACGAGTAAGAGGTAAAGCGACAACAAAGAGGAGGCGCGGATATATAGGAGTGGTCATATAAGACATACACATCCACACATAGAATCAATCGAAAATCGGGCAGCGTAACGTCGTAGAAATTAAGGAAAAATCTCTCATTAGGTGGCGCGCAGACCGCGGTAAGGATTACACGACGCGACATAGATTCCACTATGTCAATCACGCCGCAAGAAAACTGTTGGCCACAGGAGTTAATGCCAGAGGACGCGCGGCCTGCCCAGAATGAGAATGGGATCCGCGGTGACCTGGGGTAGAAGTCCTGCGACACGACTCAATCAACGTGGAAGCACCAAAACGCCGGACGGAATCAAGAGAACGTGATCCTAATGTCAGACTTTGTAAAACTTACCAGCAAGGATAAGAGAGCAGAGTCCCAGAGCATAGGTAAGGAGAAAAGGATCCTAATACCATAGATATCACACGTAGTGACATCGATGTGGGCCCGTAAGCCAAACATTAAGTTAGCAAAATAGATTTTCAAAGTCTAGACTCAAATTCGACCAGGTAGTGGTTGGGTGGCTTCCTACAGGAAGTTGGCTCTGATACCAACTTGTGACGCCCCTACAATCAATCCATGTACAGTAATCATACACGCAGGGTACACGGCTGAGATTAGGGTGCCACGGTGAGAATATCACAGCACAACACTAAACACAAAAGGATAAACCAATATGTTACAATAAAAGGGGGCCGCGCAGACCCGAATACATAAGTTATACAAGCCAATATCTGAGTAAAGACATAGTTAGTCAAGTTTTGCCTTAAGAAGGCTAGCACAAATAACATCAGAGAAACAGATCGAAAAGGCAAGGCCTCCTGCCTGGGAGCCTCCGAAACTACTCCTAGTCCTAGTCAGTGGGGCTCTCGACGTAGTAGTATCCGCCTCCGGGGTACTCCTGCTCCTGGGCTCCAACGTCGACTGCAGCGGCCGATCAGGCAAAACATAAAGGGGGAAATAAAGCAAAGGTGAGTATCTAGCATACCCGCGAGTCTTACGTCCGCTACTAAGCATTATGCATTTGTATCAAATGGAAAGGGGAGGCTGTATATAGTGGACTACAAGATAGAAATCAGAATAAGGGTAAGAAGCTATGCCTATCGAAGACTAGCATCTTCTGACGATGTCTTGCAGCATGAGAAGAGAAACAACCAACAGTTCAATAGCAGAAATGTAATAACAACGCAGCAGAAGTTGTTGCAGCATTGTATAATAGTAAGTTGTAATAATTAATAATAATAATGCCTCCGAGTTCCCTTCCTCGACTCCCTGCAAGCAAGAAGACCCGGAACCATATAGTTTAATAGTAGTAGTTTCTAGTGGTAAGATCCAACTTCAGCATAAAGCGTCCTGTTACCCTGGACACGGCTATTCGAATAGATTAATCTTCCCTGTAGGGGTGCACTGGCGTGACTCTACGACGCTCGGATCTCCAGGGTGGCGGGAACCTTGTTAGGGAACGCTCCACCAAAGCTATCCGACACAAAGTAGCCCATCCTTCGGCAATCAACAGAGAGGTCATCCGCCGGACTATATCCTATGTACGCCGGGCTTTGTACCCTAACCCGAACGTACTCCTGCATGGTGCGTGACAGGACGGTGAAGCAAAATCAAAGCAAATACAAATACACCGCTCGAGCAAGAGAAGACAACACCACTTCCCGGCAATCAACCCGCGATACTGCCGACGTCTGAAGACCCACGAACGAGACTACGATGCAGGGGAGCCCACACTCCTCGTCCCACGTGTAGGTAGTGCGTACAAGCCAAAAGGCTACTCAAGACATCCGCCAAACCATTTAGCATTTAAATTAACCTGCGTGACAACCGTTATCGTTGCCTCGACTTAACTGACCCGCGGACGACGACAGCAGTCAGGACCACCAGTACATCGGTGCCTGCCCTGTCGTCCCACCAAGTCTCTGCGGTTACCAACAAGGTGAACCGTCTCCTTACCTTGTCTCGCGTGTGCTCTTGGTAGAGCTCGACTTTTCGTGGTTTGGTAAGTCTCGCGAGATACGAGCAGGGGCCAAGCACGCCAGTAACGTCGGTCGTATCCTCCCTGTCGTTCCCGACAATATACCTCTCGTGGCACCGTTGGGTCGCCCGACTTTCTTACCTTCAAGGACAAACGTTGCTCAGGTACCTAGAGCGGCTATACAGAGTCATCAACGAGTGGAGTACAAAGATTACTCCTTGATAGCTCACACTTGAGGGTGACTCGGCAGAGCCGAGCTAAGGGGCCTTAGGCGGTGTCTGCATTGTACCGTACCTGTGCAGTTGTATATATTGTATCCGTGTTCACTCCCAGAGCGATCACGGCCCGCTATCTAATCCTAGCTAACAATGCGCAGGGCTCACTGCTGAATAATGTATAAGTAATAATAGGCAGCATAGGATAAAGGAAGGTACATCAAGGGGCGACAAAATCAGGCTATGCAATTGAATAGGATTGTAATCGTAGCAGCAGCAGTAACAATGCCTAGTGCAAGAAATGTACGGAAAGATAGGCGATATCTGGGGAAGAGAATGGCTTTGCTTGCCTGGAAGCTCGACTGTCGGGGTACGGTCGTCGACGACGTAGTCGTACTCGGCAGCGGTGTAGTCAACGGCAGTCTCGGGGTCTACCGGAGATTAAGGGGGGAGGAAACAGTAAATACACAGCAATAATATAAAAACATATGCATGACATGACAGATGAAATGTTTACGGGGTTCTAACGCAGTGCAATGTGTGAAGCTCGGAGCGGAAAATCATCCGGGGATGAATTACCAGCTCCGGGTGACTACCGGACAGGGTGTCCGGAGGGGGAAGGTACCATGCCGGAGGTGTCGTGGACATCCGACAAACATAAGAGGGGTGTATCCGTGCTAGTTGAACTATTCTGAACAACATTCGTGTTCGGAATAAATTCATCCGGATACTTTACCAGTACCGGACAAATCATCGGACAAACGGCCCGGAGGGGGGGTGTCGATGTTCGTTGTGTTAGTGGGGTGTGGTGGATATACGGATACCGTATCCGTATTCGTTATGTTTTTCTGATCAATTTTGATGTATAAAGTTTTTGAATCTGACTTACGGTTTAAAAGATGTTCAGTTTTAAAATTTTAATCATTATAAATGAATTACTGGATTTCTTTTATTAATAAACTAACATTATCCAGAACAGTGCAGTTTGACTGGTCAAACCTGACCAGTGGGACCCACTGGTCAGCCTCACATGGCTAATAAAACAAATAATTAAATTTAATTACCCACTGGTCCCACATGTCATAGACTATTAGCATTTTTATTTCTTTTAACTTAATTACCTACAGGTGGGACCCAGTTGTCATTGTAACAGATTATCCCTAAATTTTTATTTAATCTAATAACTGACCTGGGCCCAAATGTCATACAAACAGGGGTGTTTAATTTAACTAAATTAAATTTTATTAGGGGCTGGTTAATAGGGCGGCCCCCATGGCAGTTGGACAGAGGGGGGGTTTAAGCCCATGGCTTAACAGTGGGTTAGCCAGCCCACTGGCACACACGCCGGCGGCCGGGGGGGGGCACGGCGGCGAGCCGCTCCGGCGAGGGGGAAGCAGAGGGAATCGACGCGGCGAGGGTGGGGGTGCAGCGGAGGCCGGAGAGGCGAGGCGGGGCGCCCTCGGGCCGGTGCGGCGGGGTGGCCAAGGGCGCGGCTTCGACCGCCAGCGGCAAGCAGGACGCGATGACGCCGACCATGCGCACGACCCCATGCGCCATTTGGCGCGCCGGTTGCTTCGATGCGCTCTGCGGGATGAACCGCCCCCAACCGTGCCACGAGGGCGAGCCGAGGTGGACCAGAGCAGAGATGACAGGGACAACCGGCGGTTGCCGGAGCTCGAAATCGCGGGAAGGGCGCTACGAGACACGACGGAGGGAGGGAAGGGGTTAGGAGGGTGCGTGGGCTCACAGGGGAGCTCGAGGAGGTCTCGGGGAAGCCGGAGACGCAGCGGCAGCGACGAATTTGGGGACGCCGGCCGGCGCTCGTGGCGGAAGGGGCGGCTTGATCCGTAGCCTGTGGTGGCTCCCGGCTCGTTTCAACAGGGGTTGGCGAGGTGGAGGACGACGACGACCCTCCTGGACATGCCGGAGCGACGCGGGGAGCACGATGGACGCGGGTGTTCACGAGCCCGCGTCCATGGCGGCTCGGGCAGCGCGAGGGAGACGATGGAATCGAGCGCGGGGGTGGGGGAATGGAGTGAGGTCCGAGCGGGATCCCGATCCACAAATCCCGGGGGGATATTTGTCGATGCCGGGTCCTGTAGCGACGCAGGAGGTGGCGAGGTGGTCCGGCGGCAACGCCACGGTCGCCACGGCCATAGGAATAGGAAGAAGATGGGGGGAAAAGGAAAGGGCCCGGGTGGGCCAAATCAGTGGGCTTTGCCCCGTGCGACAAATAGTCGGTGTCCCATTTTTGTTCTTTTCTTTTTCTGTAAAATTCTGTTAGCATTTATTTAAATGGCTTAGGCATTTTTGTATAATACAATTATTGTTCCATAATTAGTAGAGCATATACCTAGAGTGCCACAAAAAGTTTAGGATTTTTCTAAACTCTTTAGATATTTATTTTCATTAAGCAATTGGCAAATAGTGTTGTTTTAGCACTGTTATTATTTGTTTGAAAATTTTCCATGGCACAATAAATACCCATGACCACATTGCCATGGTCCAATGATTATTTGGGATTTTATAAAAGTGGTTCCAAGATTTTTGGAAAAGATTTTATTGTCACCCATTTTTAATATTGATCCAATGGCATTTTGGGTTTGTTTGAATTCAAAGATGAACAAGGCATGATCAAAGGTGATTGGAGGCTTGCTAATCACAGAGGAATATATTAACCAAAAGTTTTACTGATGCCTGACACTAAGGGTGTTACAAATAGTAGCGTTGCCCCCTGATGACCCACAACCGTAAGGGATCTATTGCAGCGTTTTCGATAAGTAAGAGTGTCGAACCCAACGAGGAGCAGAAGGTAATAGCAAGTGACTTTGGCAAGGAGATAACTGCAAGCACTGAAAGATAACTTTTTAGGGGTTTTCTTGGTATAAGCAATAGGAAAGTAAAACGAGCAAAGTAAAAGACACTAGAGAGTAATGAGTGGCCCAATCCTTTCTGAGCAAAGGAGAGGCCTAGCAACTGAACTTATAAAGGCTAAAGTGTTCTTGAGGACACACGGGAGAGGTAGTCATGTGCTTTCGCCATATTACGTATCGGTACTATGTGCTGTGTTGATAAGTGTTGAGTGGGTGGATCTATGCTAGTACACCCTCTAGACTAAGATAAGTGCACTCTTATGATTAAACACCTTGCAAGCATCCGCAAATACAAGATAGTAATTAAGGCAAAAGCCTAACCATAGCAATACGATCGGTGATCCATTATTCCCTTGTGCAAAAGCGTGCAAACTGGGGTTTAGGTTTCTGTCACTCCGGCAACCCACCGTAAGCATTCTTTGTACACAATGTATTCCCCTAGGTCCTTGATAAGGCGAAGTGTTGAGTGTTCGACTCACACAACACCACTAGGAAAATAACAACACAACTTAAATATCAAACAACACAAATTACTTCAACATCATATGACTACTAACAACTAGACTTCTCCCATGTCCTCAAGAACTAAAGTAACTACTCACAAGACATAAAAGAGATCATGATCAGTGGGGATAAATAGATGATAAACAATCTGGACACAATAATATTTCTCCAACAAAACTCAATAGCATTCACCACAAAGTAGTAATCAACACCGATAGAGTAGAGAGGATAGATAGTATGGATTACAACACGAGTTGCAATTGTGAGATGAGATTGGATGGAGGTGGAGATGGTGCTGATGATGGGGATGATGTTGATGATGATCTCGATGATGCCCGTGACGATGGTGATGACGATGGCGACGATCTCCCCTTCTGGGAAGTGATCTCCCCGGCGGAATCTGCCCGCCAGAGATGGCTTTTCTTCTCTGTAGGTTTCCGCCACGGAGCGGCGGCGGAACTCCGTAAACTCCCCCTGTTTTAGGGTTTCTGATATATGAGCGATATATAGGCCAAAGGGGGGAGCCGGGAGTGGCCCCAGGGGTCCAGGCGCCCTCCCGGCGCGGCCAGGGTGGGGGCCGCGCCAGGTGGCCGCCTGGGCACCCTGTGGCCCCCCTCTGGTCGCTCTTTTGTGTGTCTTCGTGATCCTTCTGGAAAATAGCCTCCGTCGATTTTCAGGTAATTTGGAGGTATTCTTCTTCAGCAACTCAGCGTCCACTTTTTACCGATGAATCCTGCGTCTGCTGCTTCGGCACCGGAAAGTTGCAAACTGTGTAAAATAGGCCAAAACAACATAAGAATAGCATCATATCATGAAATATATCGATGAATAAGAAAGAATTACTATATAAAATAGTGATGCATTTTGGACGTATCAACTCCCCCAAGCTTAGACCTCGCTTGTCCCCAAGCGATTACTGAGCTCGGTAAACCTGTCCACAAGTTTAGAGAGTGAATTGTCGATAAATAGAATACGGACAAGAAGCATCAAGGTTCCTTCATCAAACTCAAGCATCCTCAACAGCAACCTCAACTCATAAGTCCCTTATGAGAAAGTAATAACAATTATAATCAAAAGTAGGGCTGAGGAAACTTATCAAATTATGGCAAACATATCCTTGGTCGAAGGACAACTAATAACTTTTACTCTTGCTCTTTCTTTGTAATGAAACAATTTGAAGCTTTTGAAAGAACATGTTATTAGTCATGAAGTGTAAATGCTAACACAAAGGAAGATGCTTGCTTGGCAAAAGCTTTCGCAAACAACTTACTTATCAAAAGATAATGTCAACAAGGATATAGCATGGAAAAACTTAATGCAGCTTTATAAGGATGAATCCTCATCAACATCAAATGTATGTTCTCTTAGGGAAAAGAAGGAAGTGGGACAACTGACTCAAAATGAAGGTGGATGAAAGGACTTGTTAAGGGCAAGCAGGGAAAACTCATGTGCTATCCTTAAATCAAACAGAATAAAAATAGATTTTGGGGCGGTGCATAGTTTGTCAACGAATGCTAATAGATAACTCAATTACTTCTCAAGATGGACAAGTCTCGAGGAACGGCTCCCAAGTGGGGACGATCACATCCCCTTAATCTCCTTTGTTTATCAGTGCCAAAGTTTCTGATTTCTCATAGACCAAGCGTGAAGGAGGGTTTGTTTGTTATATTATCTTTCGAGATGGGCGCATCCATGCCAGTTCCTCCTCGTATTATGGGTTTGCAGATTAGACATGCAATCCCGGGGTAAAACTTGTCCAACTTAAGAAGATCATGAATTACCTACTACTTCCTCATGAGCTAAACAAGAGGCACAAAATAGAAGATTTTGAACATTTAAGGATAACACATAAATTCTATACTTATAGGAGTGGTAGGGGAATACCACGAATAGGAAGGTATGGTGGACTCACATGGAAGGTATTGGTTTCAGGGTATGGATGCACAAGCAGAAATCTACTTGGCAAAGAGTTTGGCTAGCAAAGGCTTTGAGAGAACAAACAAGTGATGCTAATTTAGATGCAAAACATATAAGGCATAAACATTAAGGTAAGCATAACACATCAAGTTGTCTTCCTTGTCAACATAACACTTCAAGCATAATAACATAAAGGTTTTGGCTATGTCGCTACTTGAGAAAACATGCATGTTGTCATGACCAAAGCTATGTTTGCCAAAATTAAATAAAGTTTTCAAAGCCATACCTGATATAAGGTCAATACTCCCATAAGAATCGTCATATGAGGCCGATTGCGCGAAGAGAATACCGAGTGCAGTGAAGAAACTAATAGACTTCTCATTAATATTCCATTATAGACGACTCCACACTCACGGATACAATCTCTCCACAGACGGATTGATAGACCTCGATGCAAACACCTATTTCATATAATAACTTCCCTAAACATGATACGACTCTACTTGACTCCTAAAGACAAAGATAAAGATAAAGATACCGGGCACTCCCCCAAGCTTGGAACAAGCCAAGGGGATGCCATTACCCGAGGAGATTTACTCCTCATTCTTCTTGTTGTTGATTCTTCAAATCTTTGATGACACGGCGAAGGGTTTGGTTTTCCTCCTCCAAAATCTCCACTTGCACCTTCAGTACACGGAAATCTTCACACAGTTGATTGGTGATGCGGTAAGCTTCGGAGATGGTGGAAATCGTGCGTTGATTTTCAAGTGCAGGGGATGTTCCTGAAAGGTTAAGAGAAAGATCATAATAAGGTTGGACACTCCCCACCATGATGGGGTTGCTTGATCTTCCTCCTTGTGTTGATGGACCCCCTGATTGCTGGGCGGTGATAATCTTGACTTCTTCTCTCACGGAACGCTCCATGTCCGCTCGCCTTGCAGCGATTTCTTCTTCCGTGGCCCAATCTACGTATTTCCCTTGGTTGAGATCTTTCTGAACTTCACGTAGACGTCGTCCCATGAAGTCTTCTCCACTTGAGTCACAAGAAGACATCTCTAACAATAACTTTTTACCCCTGGCAGAAACAGATTGAAAAGAAAACACACGAAATCGCGAGATACGTTGCCGGAACGATCCGGGCAATTATATAGCAAAAATTTCTGCAACAAAAGGAAGGTAACGAGCCAAAGTGGGGTCGGATACGGACTCCTGGGTGCCCAGGCGGCCTCCCTGTGCGGCCAGGAGGTAGTCCGCGCCAGGGGGGCGCCTGGCCCCCCTGGAGCTCCTCTCCGGCTCCACTTAGGCCTCGAATTTTCCTAATTTTTCAAAAACTCATAATATGGAACTTTTATGGCGGTTCGCGATGTTTCCTTACCGTAATACATACCTTTTCTTATCCTGCTTCTGTCGGTGTCTGAAACAGGGCTGCAACATGTTCTTCATGAGTTGTTGTGCGTATTATATTTACATCAACATTGACGGGATCTCCCGCCATGTAATGCTTGA
Organism: Bromus sterilis; assembly: GCA_950022295.1. Taxonomy (NCBI): domain Eukaryota; kingdom Viridiplantae; phylum Streptophyta; class Magnoliopsida; order Poales; family Poaceae; genus Bromus; species Bromus sterilis. The sequence goes on along the minus strand of OX465596.1, from coordinate 411,007,979 downwards.
GTCTTTTCCCATTCACAACGTGAGGTTTGGTGCCTTCAAATTGTTAATCTTGATTGCACCAGACCGGTAGACTTCTTCGATATGAAATGGCCCTTCCCACCTGGAAAGTAGTTTACCTGGAGAAAACCTGAAACGGGATCTAAACAATAAAACTTTATCACCAACATTAAATTCACGTTTCAGAATCCTCCTGTCATGCCACTTCTTTACCTTTTCCTTGAACATTTTACCGCTCTCGTAAGCTTCACTTCTCCACTCATCTAGAGAAGTCAAGTTCATGAGACGCTTTTCACCAGCTAACTTTGGTTCAGCATTAAGCTCTCTAACAGCCCATAAAACTTTGTGCTCTAATTCTAATGGCAAATGGCAAGCCTTGCCATAGACCATTTTATAGGGATACATGCCCATGGGGTTTTTGTAACCAGTTCTATACGCCCACAAAGCATCTCCTAACTTATTTGACCAGTCCTTCCTATTTCTGTTAACAGTCTTTTGCAAGATCAACTTGATCTCTCTATTGGTGAGCTCAACTTGCCCACTAGTTTGAGGATGGTACGGTGAAGCAATTCTATGATTGACATCGTACTTGGCTAAAGCTTTTCTAAAAGCTCCATGCGTGAAGTGTGATCCTCCATCAGTCATGAGATACCTAGGTACACCAAACCTAGGGAAAATTACATCGTTGAGCATTTTCAAAGATGTTTTGTGATCAGCACTCTCAGTGGGGACTGCTTCAACCCACTTGGTGACATAATCAACAACAACTAATATGTGAGTGTACTTGTGCGAAGAAGGAAAAGGACCCATAAAATCAAAACCCCAGCAATCAAAAGGCTCAATCACTAGTGAGTAATTCTTAGGCATCTCATTCCTTCTACTAATATTACCAACTCTCTGACATTTATCACATGCTAAAACATAATTTCTAGCATCTTTAAAGAGAGTAGGCCAATAAAAACCTGATTGGAGAACCTTATGTGCGGTTCTCTCACCGGCGTGATGTCCTCCATAGGGACTATCGTGACATTGCTTGAGAATGTCCTTCTGCTCGTGTTCCGGTATGCATCTTCTCACGATCCCGTCTGGACCTTCTTTGAAAAGATGTGGGTCATCCCAAAAGTAATGCCTCAAATCATGGAAGAACTTCTTCCTTTGCTGAAATGTTAAACCTCGAGGCAAATACTTTGCAACGATAAAATTAGCATAATCTGCGAACCAAGGATCGGAAAGAGATTGTACTTTAACAACGGCAAGTTGTTCGTCTGGAAAACTGTCGTTGACTGGGATGGGATCATGCGGTATATCTTCCATCCTTGAAAGATTGTCTGCTACAGGGTTGTCTGCTCCTTTTCTATCAACAATCTGCAAATCAAATTCTTGAAGGAGGAGTACCCATCTGATGAGTCTTGGTTTGGCATCCTTCTTCGTCATAAGATACTTAATGGCAGCATGGTCAGTATGAATAATAACTTTAGAATCAACAATATACTGCCTAAACTTATCACAAGCAAACACTACTGCTAAGAATTCCTTCTCAGTAGTAGCATAGTTCTTTTGAGCACTATCAAGGGTTTTACTAGCATAATAGATAACATTCAACTTTTTATCAACCCTTTGTCCTAAAACAACTCCAACAGCAAAATCACTAGCATCACACATAATTTCAAAGGGCAAACTCCAGTCAAGCGGTTGTACTATAGGAGCGGTTATTAAAGCTTTCTTAAGAACTTCGAAAGCCTCCTTACAATCTTCATCAAATACAAAAGGAACATCCTTCTGGAGAAGATTAGTGAGGGGTCTCGAGGTCTTAGAAAAGTCTTTAATAAATCTTCTATAGAAACCAGCATGACCGAGAAAACTACGAATACCTTTAATGTCCCTTGGATAGGGAATCCTTTCGATAGCTTCAATTTCGCTTTGTCCACTTCAATTCCCCTCTCGGAAATCTTGTGACCAAGCACGATCCTTTCGTTAACCATGAAGTGGCACTTTTCCCAGTTTAGAACTAAATTTGTATCCTCGCATCTCTGCAAAACTTTATTAAGATTGTGGAGACAGTGGTCAAAGGAAGTTCCATAGACGGAGAAATCGTCCATGAAGACTTCCACAATCTCCTCACAGAAACCATGAAATATTGCAGACATACATCTCTGAAAAGTAGCAGGGGCATTGCATAAACCAAAAGGCATACGCCTATAAGCATAAGTACCATAAGGACAAGTGAAAGTGGTCTTCTCTTGATCGGCAGTGTTAACATGAATTTGAGAGAAGCCAGAGTACCCGTCAAGATAGCAAAAGTGGGTGTTTTTCGACAGCCTCTCAAGCATCTGATAGATAAAGGGCAGCGGGTAGTGGTCCTTCCTAGTTGCCTTGTTCAACTTCCTGTAATCAATACACATTCTATATCCAATAATAATTCTCTGAGGTATTAGTTCATTCTTATCATTAGGGACTACAGTTGTCCCTCCTTTCTTAGGAACACAATGAACTGGACTTACCCACTTACTATCGGCTATAGGGTAGATAATACCTGCGGCTAGAAGCTTGAGGATTTTAGTCCTCACAACATCCATCATCTTTGGGTTCAACCGTCGTTGATGGTCAACAACAGGTTTAGCATCGGGCTCGAGGTTGATGGTATGTTGGCACATAGCTGGACTAATTCCCTTCATGAAATATATCGATGAATAAGAAAGAATTACGATATAAAATAGTGATGCATTTTGGACGTATCACCCCCTTCTCTCTTTTTATTTCCTTTTTCTCCTTTTTCTCTTTTATTTTTATTTTTTTGGTGGCCTCAATGGCTCTTTCTATTTAACTCTCATTTTTCCTCTTTGGGATCTTTTAATTTGTCCTCTTTGGGATCTTTTCCTCACTTAAGGGCAACACTCTATTTTACAAGAAGTATAGAAGATCTTCACACTTTACAAGGTACTCAACATTAAGAAGATGTATCTATCATGATGTATGCAAATGTATGCCTCTGCGAGTGTAGAAGGAACATGTATGACATGAAGATCAAGTCATGAGGAGGTGGATGTTGCATGGAAATATATCTCGGAAAGGCTATGGAAATGCCTTGATAGGTACGTATGGTGGCTGTTTTCAGGAAAGATATAAGGAGGTTTATGATGACAGAGCGTATCATGCCAAGGGTTTGGATGCACCGGCGAGGTGGATGCCAACTCTCGGAGTGAGAAGAGGGAAATGTGCGGTACCGAAGAGGCTAGCAAATATGAGGAGGTGGAAGTGTCAACTTTCAATACTTACATTAGTCCGAAGAACTCATGCACTTATTATCGGTAACTCTCAATCTAATAAGGAGGTTCACAAAGAGACAAGTACCCCAAGGAGGAGTGTATGGGGGTTTGGTTATCCTTGAGCATCCTCGACTCATGGTATGTGAGTGTACTCTAATATCTGATCCCTCCAAAGATTAGTGATCCATCTAGTAGCTAGAGTTCTCAACTAGTTTTTGTAGTTTTTGAAAATAAATACGGATTGCCCAAAATACGACACCTATAACTAATAGGCTAGAGCTCTTGACACCAAAAGTTCAAACATTACTCACAACAATACCTCAAAACTATTGCAAGTTACTACTACAATTGAATAGCAACCTCAATTACCTACTTAAAGTCAAGACACAACTCAGTGCAACAACCAACTCTCTTAACAAGGTAAACATGAAAACTAAAGAGAGTATCAACATCAAACTAAACTAAAACTCTTGAAAAAGATAAACATGAAAACTAAGAGCTAAACATGACAGCAGCTACGAAAAGATAAAGAACACACAACAAAAGAAAGATAAGCACGAAATCCTATGATGTGTTCTAGTTTGAAGTGGAGCTTGTTTCTCTCGCACACAAAGTAAGTTGGGTTCTAACTTGTTATGAACAGCAAAAAAATCTAAAGAAAACTAAAAAGTAAACCTAAGAGCGAGACGCTCCAAGCATAGCACATAACGCATGAAGTGATAAAAAATAGTGAGACGGAGGACGAACTGATGATTGTTGATGCAGAAGGGGATGCACAGGGGCATCCCCAAGCTTAGACGCTTGAGTATCCTTGAATATTTATTAGGGATGCATGGGGGCATCCCCAAGCTTGAGCGTTTGACACTATCGGATCTTCTTTCATCATCTTCCCTCGCACACTTGAAAACTCCCTTCATACATAACTCATCGTAAGCTGATTAGAGAGGTTAGTACCCTTAATAAAATAATTTGCATCTACTGGAAATAAAGATTTTCTTGAAGGGATACTGTTTCTCAAGATTTCCAAAAAAAATTGCAAAGAAAAAGCTAGCGCAAGTCTTGCAAAAGTAAGGAAAGGCAAAACGTGGCAGAATCTGTGAAAAACAGACCAGCAAGTAGTAAATAATTTTTTTGGGGTACTTCTGCAACTCAAATCAAAAAAATCAGAACAGACGCTCGAAATCAATTGTATAGAGCACGCTGTCAAAAAAAGATGATCTGGTGATTTTAGGCGAATTTTTTCGTCCAAGGACATAATCTGTTTTCTGGACAGCATGTCACAAATTTTGAACTTTCTTGCAACCGGACGCTAAACTTGGCACAAAGCTTGAAAATAAAGATACAATGATGTTGCTAAAGTAGTAACAATCATCAAGACCACTAAAAACAAAAGAAAAACATCTTGGGTTGCCTCCCAACAAGCTCTTTCTTTTATGTCGTTTAGCTAGGCATGAAGATTATAAAAGGTGCTCTCATAAGAATAAGAATTTGAAGCAAAAGAGAGCATCAAGAAGCAAATATGAAACACATTTCAGCCTAACCCACTTCCTATGTCTAGGAAACTTGTAAAGAAATAAATCATGAAAGCACAAAGTAATAAGCATAGGTAGGTAAAAGGTGAACAACTTCAAAACTTTGATCATAAAGAGAGGTGTTTTTGTAATATGAAAGTTTCTACAGCCAAGCTTTACTCTCTCAAAGTAACTTTCAGTAGCATCATGAACAACATCAAGAATATAACTATCACATAAATCATGTTGTTCATGACCTACAAGCACACGTGTATAGTTTTCAACACGGTCTTTAGGAACATAAGATAAATGCAACCCATCACATTGAGCCTTAATAAGAGCACAATTCTCCGGAATATGAGTTGGAGATTTCAGAAGGATAATAGGACAATCAAGTGTGGGTGCAATAGCAACAATTTCATGCTTAACATAAGGAACTATAACAAGTTCATCTTCGCAAGCATAATCCATATTGGCATCATGGCCATCAACAAAGCAAGTATCAAGATCTTCAGAAAGGGATGTATCAAGTGAGTCATCGGAATCATGGGATTCCTCATCATAGCAATCATTGGCCTCTTCTTGGGCAGCAAACATTTTGTTTTTAAAATCCGCAATATAAGCATTGGAAGTATAATTCTCTAAGCAATAAGCAAGAACTGCAAAGTTTTCGGACATGTGAATAGTATCGTAATACTTTTCAACCAAAGAAGCAATCTCATAAGCACCTTTAAAAGCAAAAAACTCTTAAATCTATTCAACATAAAAGTAATCATAAGCACCTTTAGCATAAGAAGATAGAGTCTCATTCTCATTAAACTCACAATGGAAAGGAAGGTGTTTACGATCTATATTAGAGCAGCAAGTAAAATCATAAATGTGGCATAAACACTCAGCATAGCAATAAGAAGTTTGTATTTGGTCCCATAAGTGTTTCCCTTTCTGAGATAGGCGGTGCCGCGTATAATGAGAATGATCATCCAATGATTTTCCCTCAACCAAGTCGGTTGGGTTTTTAGTGCGAGCACAAATTGATCGAAGACGATCCAAGTGAAAAATGTCCATCCTACCATATTTGGGTGGTTCCACACCCATGGTGAAGATAGTATCAGTAGGCACAGAGACAAAGCAAACCAACTAAACAAGAAAGCAAACTAGAACAAGGCAAATAATTTTTTGGTATTTTTGGCATAAGATTCAAAGGCAAAAACTGAAAAGTACACCAACAAGACTAAAAAGCAAAGATAAAAGATAGCGTGCAACTCCCCTATCTTGAAGATTGGAGTCCTCGGCAACGGCGCCAGAAATTTCTTGATGCTAACTCCTCGTTGGTTACCCCAAGTGGAAGGTTGGATGTAGTGTAGCAGCAATATTTCCCTTGGCAAAGATACCAAGGTTGAAAAGATCATCTCCCGTAGGACTCCGACAACGACAAGTAGGTGGTTCGACAAGTGATGCGCCATTGAAAATCACTTGCTTCGCCTGGACCTGCACACACAACAAATAACTTTTCTCCCAACAAGTACAAAGAGGTTGGAGGTTGTCAATCTCTCCGGCCTTGCTGTTTACAAAGGATCAACGCAACAGATAATAGGTAGTGATAATTGCAACTAGAAAGTAAAAGAAGGAAATAAATTGAGTGTGTAAACAGTGATGGAAATATGGACCGGGGTCCCATGATGTTCACTGGTAATGTCTCTCTCCCAAAAGACGATAAAACTGCTATGGTAGGTGAACAAATCACAGCTGGGCAATTGACAGGATTACGGGCGCAAACCAATGCTAACTATGCTACAAAGAAAGGAAGAGGCTCAAAAGCATGGGCGGTACGCCAAAATAAGTAGACCGAAATCCATCTGCATCTACTACTAATCATCCACCTTGAGATATCTATTCTCAACATCTCGCTGGTATTAAGTTGCGAGCCCCACCCAAAGTGTAAACCCGAAGCAACAGACAACTGCATTAAAAGAACTTTGCGTAAAGTAAACAATCCTTGCAACCGCGGTTACAAGCACCGTTGTTTTCCCCCTTGTGGCAACATCACATCCCCTAGACTCATGTTTCTGTCACTCAAGCTAGTCATCAGGGGGCATGAACCCACAATCAAGCATAACGCTCCCTCTTGGAGTCACTGCCTACTACTTGGCCAAGGCAATAAACAGCAACGGAGAACATGCAAGAATTACTCAAGAACAAAAATATAAAAGATAAAAACCAAATATATTACTCAATCACAATCTGAACATAGTCTCATAATCCATCAGATCCCAGCGAACTCAGCATAGCAACAGTAGAAAGAATTACATGTGTGCCTTGATCATGTAGGGCAGCTCACAAGTTCTAATCCATGAAGAACAAAGAGGGGAGGAGAACATCACATAGCTATGGACCCATGGTCCAAGGTGGACTACTCACGGATTATCCGGGGAGCGTCCATGGTGGTGAAGAAGCTCCGGGAAGTCAATCCTCCCTCCGGCAGGGTGCCGGGAAGAGTTTTGCTGGCACTCCCGATCTTGGAAGCGCGGCAGCAGAACAGAGGCGAGATCGCGAAAAAGGGTTCTGTCTTCAGGGTTTCCGCGATGGGAGATAAATATAGGCGAAGGGGGCAGCCAGGGGGGCCACCATGGGTCCAGGCGGCCCCCTGGCGCGGCCCCACTCCTGGCCACGCCGGGAGGGCGCCTGGGGCCCTGGTGGGTTCCCTCTGGCCCCTCCTTGGTGATTCCCGAAGCTTCCGAAGCGCTGATTTTTTTAATTGTATTTTCCCGGAATTTTTGGAGCATTTTTAATACGGGGGAAACCTGAAATAGAAAAACAACAGAAAACATGAACTAGCACTGGTGTGCACTGATTTAATAGGTTAGTCCAAATATGATCTAAAGTGTATGAAAGTGTATATAAAACATAGCTATATCACACAAAACATGCATGGAGCAAGCAGAAATTATAGATACGTTTGGGACGTATCACCGATTAAGAGTTCATAAGGTATCTTGTCCTTGAGCTTGCGGAGATAAAGCCTATTAGAGGCATGACACGCGGTGTTGATGGCTTCGGTCCAAAGCTTGTATGGAGACTTGTACTCGTCAAGCATTGTCCTTGCCATCTCAATAAGAGTCCTATTCTTCCTCTCCGTAACACCGTTTTGTTGAGGAGTATAGGTCGTGGAGTATTGATGCTTGATCCCCTCATCACTCAAGAACTCGTTCGAAGTATAATTCTTGAACTCGGTACCATTATCACTTTGAATAGCCATAATCTCACATTGATGTTGACGCTGAGCTTATTTGGCAAATGATACAAAGGTCTCTTGAGTCTCATCTTTGGTCTTGAGAAAGAAAACCCATGTATATCTTGTATAGTCATCGACAATGACAAGGCAATACCTCCTCCCACCCAAACTATCATATGATGGAGGCCCAAAAAGACCCAAATGAAGGATCTCAAGAGGCCTCATCGAAGTGATGATAGTTTTCACCTTATGTTGCTTCTCATGTTGCTTTCTCGCAATGCAAGCACTACAAACATGATATTTGGAAAAAGAAACATCGCTTAGTCCAACAACGTGATCCCCCTCTATAAGGGATTGTAAATTTCTCATACCAACGTGGGCTAGCCTACGGTGCCATAGCCACCCCACGTCGTCCTTGGCCATTAGGCATGTTTTTAGGTGAGTGCTCTCTTTCGAGAAATCAACCACATAAAGGTTGCCTTCAACATGCCCAACAAAGACCACTTTGAGAGTATACCTTTTAAATACGTTCACATGAAATTCACTAAAAAGCGAGTCATAAGCGGCACTTGCCGATTGGATAGTGGAAAGTAGATTGTAGTGAAGGGATTGGACAAGCATGACATTTTTTAGTGAAGAATCACTCGAGATGACAAACTTTACCAATCCCAATACCTTGCCCTTGCTATTGTCTCCAAAGGAGATGTCCAAGGATGACTTGAGCGAGTCAACGAGATCCACGAGCATATCCTTGCCTCGGTCATATGATTGGTGCAACCGCTATAAATCACCCATTGAGTGCCATCGGAGGCATAGTCCTGCGAGAATCAAGCTTTGTTTTAGGTCCCCATTTTTCAATGGGTCCTAGAGAGTTAGAAACAAGGGTCTTAGGAACCCAAATAGTCCATCCATAATCATCATAATTAGTGTCGACAAATTTAGCAAAAGTGTAACCATCATTCCTTCTCAAAAGAACATAAGATGGATTGTTCATGCTGGCATAATTAGGGAGGGAACCATATCCTTGGCGATGACTCCCTCTCCAACTTTATCCTTTCCATTTTCCTTCTCCTTGTGCCCTTCTTGCACAAATACAACTTGTTGTTGAGGAGGAGTAGCTTGGTGCTTCTTCTTCTTGTTCTTCTTCTTGTGCTTGTTCTTTTTCTTCTTTTGAGAGGGATCAAATCCGATACCCTCCTTGGCCACACATTCCTTTTGATTGCTCAAAAGTTCATTCAATTTCTTTTCACCTTGAATGCAAGACACAAGACCTTTCTCAAGTTGATCTTTGAACTTCTTGTTTTCATCAAGTAGTGATGCATAATAAATTGAGTTAGAAGCACATGCATCAGTAGGGGAGAAAGTAGCTAGAGATTTAAGAGTTGATGCTTTAAGTTGGTTGTAAGCCTCGGTGAGATTTATAAGCTCCCCCTTTATGAGCTCGTGGCTCTTTTCAAGGATCTTATACTCCTCACCGAGTTCACCATGAACAACTTTAAGCTTAGCAATTTTATCCAAGAGATCATGCTTAATTTCAAGAGAGAGTTCTAGAGCATCATTGACTTTAACAAAGTCTATCTCATGATAGGTGACGGTTTCCTCAAGAGAGGCCTTCATGGTTTCTACTTCATGGAGATTTTGCTCAAGGAGATCATTTCTCTCCTTTTCCTCTATTAGGAGGGTTTCCACATTATCAATTTATCCATCACGTTCGGTGAGCGACTTCATCATGTTGGGGAAACGAGCAAGAGATTCTCCCTTAAGTGTCTTCATGAAAGCCAATGAGGCTTCCTCACCGTAATCAACACCATCATCTTCACACTCATCCTCCAACTCCTCAAGTGAAGAGTTGGGAGTGGGAGATGATGGCGTAGGATAGTAGACTTTGATATTACCTCTTTAGCCATGAGGCACCGATGGGAGTTGGGCTTGTTCTCATTGGGGGAGTCAAAGAGGCTTGATGAGGTGGAGGAGGACTTGGAGTGCATAGCAATCGCGGCTATGCCTTTATTCTCATCATCACCATCTTCATCATCCCCAGATAAGTACTCTTCATGAACAAGGGCCTTGTCACCACGCCTCTTGGCAAACTTGTTGAAGCTCTTCTTCTTGAACACAAGCTTCTCAGATTTGTCTTCTCTTCTCTCATAGGGACAATCCGCAACAAAGTGCTTATGACTATCACAATTGTAGCACTTTCTTCTTCAAAAGGTGCCCGAGTATTTCTTGACCAAAAGGGCCACGTCTTCTTCAAAGTCGTTTGTCGGGCAAGATGCTTCATCTTCCTCCTCATAATATTCTTCCACTTATTCCACCTCGACCAACTTGGAGGGGGGTACCGTCTTCTTGGCTTTCAAAGCAAGATTGTTGGAGCTATTTATCCCATGAACAAGATCAAGGGTTTTCTTGGACTTGACTTTCAACAACGAGTTGGTGGCGAAGGATGACACAATTTGATTTGGGGTCAATTGGTCAAAATATGGGCGTTGATGTATCATGGTGACCATGGTGTCATCCGTTAGGATCATGGCACCCATGAACTTGTCCTTGATGAAGTGGTCATTCGCCCAAGTGCATCCGAAGTTCCTCAAATCCAACACGATGGACTTGAGTCTACGGTAAACATGTTCCGCAGATTCTCCATCCTTCCTGACGAACATGTTGACTTCTTGCTTGAGAATAGCCAACGGAGATCTCTGCACACTTATGTCTCCTTCAAAGATTTCCCCAAGAGTAATCCAAATTTCTTTGGCCGTCTTCAAAAGATAAATGTGATCTTTGGACTCCCCGGGCATGGCCAATCCGATCATGTGGCAGGTAGTATCATTGAGTTGTTCATCAACCTCTTATCTTGGAGATAAACTAGACGAATCTTCTGGTTGAAAGCCTCTCGTTATGATCCACCATAGTTGGGTGGATGTGCTCCGGATATGTGACTCCATAGCTAATTTCAATTTACCAAACGTGTCAGGATTCAAACAGGGGGGGGGGTCCCCAACATGATTAATATGCAGCATAGGAACATGAGCACGAGCATAAGAAGGAGAAGCATCATCGTATAATTGTGCAGTGTTGGGTGAGGGGTGTTTGGGTGTCTCCTTTACCCTATCAACATCCAAACCGATGTTTGGACAGAGTGTTGATGAGGTAGAGGGGGTTTGCGAGAATGAAGCATATTTCTTGTCAACTTCTTTCCTTACCAAGTCTTTGATCGAATTTTCCATGGAGCTTTTAAAGGACTCCATGAACTTAGCAAACTCGGTCAAAGTAAGCGAGTTGGAGGCACTATAGCTAGCTCCTCCACTCACTTGGAGAGGGATGGTATTTTGTGGTGTTGGTGGGATGGATGGGTTAGCAACGGGTGCACCAAGTGCTTCCCCATCCACGATAAGGTTTTCACCTTGATTCCCTAAGTCGGCCATATTCTCTTAGGCGGTAAAGCCCTTAATAAGATCCCTAGCTCTGATACCAATTGAAAGGATCGATAAGGTCAACTAGAGAGGGGTGAATATTAACTTTAATTACCAAATTTTAGGGTTAAGCGGATAAATAAGATTCTCTAGATGCTCTCTAGATGAATAACCCTATGTGGCAAGCAAGCTAAACTCAAATGATAGGCAACAACTACAATATCAAGCCAACAAGCATAAGAAGTTAGTGCAAGTAAAAGTGCGGAAAGGATAAACCACAAGTGACAAGGAGACACAGAGATTTGGTTGACCGAAGTTCACACTCTTTTGAGGGAGTGATAATCTCCGTCGGAGCGGTGCTCAATCCTTCAGAGCGCTACCAACAACGTAGCTCACCGTATTATCCTTTTTCGAGTCACCCCCAACGGATGAGCCTCAATTCACTCGGGGTTGGTCTTGGAGGCGACCACCACACCTTTACAGACTTCCCGGAGCACACCACAAGCAAGGAAGCTTCCGGGACGGACACCTAGCCGTCTAGGAGCCAAATATCCAAGAGTAAGAAAGTCAACCGAATAGAAATCTTGAGGAGAACACAAATCGGTTTGGTGGAAGTGTAGATCGAGCCTTGATCTCTCAAATCCCAAAAGATCAACAAGTTTGGGTGGAGGACTTGAGAGTATTGAGCAAAAGTATGTTCTAGAAATGGAGCTCAAGCAAGGAGAGAAAGATTAGGGTTGGAGGTGGAAGAGGGGGGCTTTTATAGTCCAAGGGTCGGGGTAGGTGAGATCTGCCCGTTGGACCCCGTGTGCACGGCCTAAAGGTCGTGTGCACGGGGTCTACAGGAAATTTCAACACAAAAACCTGTGTGCATGGGCCAGGACCCCATGTGCACGGGCATTACCGCAGGTTTCCCAGGGGAGGCTAGGGTGCTGATCACCCCGTGTGCTCGGGCCAGAGGCCCCGTGTGCACGGACTCAAGGGTCGTGTGCACGGGGTCATCAGCACCTCGCCCCCTTGGGAAAATACCGGTAATGCTCATACGCACATAAAAGGACCTCTTCCAGGCAATATGGTGGATGGCTAAAAGGCTTAGGAAAATGTTTTCCCACACATGCTTGATACGTCCCAAACGTATCTATAATTTCTGCTTGCTCCATGCATGTTTTGTGTGACTTTGCCATGTTTCTCTTGAACTTTCATACACTTTTGAGCATATTTGGACTAACCTATTAACTCAGTGCACCCAGTTGCCAGTTCCTGTTTTCTGCTGTTTTTGTATTTCAGGTTTTTCCAATAATTAAAGTGCCCAATAAATCCCGGAAAAATTATATAAAAAATCAGCGTTTCGGAAGCTTCCACCAGGCCAAAGGGGGCCACAGGGCAGCCAGGGGGCAGCCAGGAGGGTGCCTGGCGCGGCCCAGCTCCTGGCCGCGCCACCTGCCCTCCTGGGTGAGTCCCACACCCCCTGGTGCCCTACTTTGGCCCCTATTTATTCTCCCGTCGCGGAAACCCTGATTCCAGACCCCTTTTCTCCAGAAGCAATTCCGATCTCCGCCGCCATCGAAAACAAGTTTCGTGGGGACAAAATTCCTGTGCCGGCACCTTGCCGGGACGGGGAAGTGCCCCCGGATTCATCTCCATCGACTTTGCTTCCTTCCTCCATGAAGCGGGAGTAGTTCCTCCTCGGGGTTGAGGTTTCTACCAGTAGCTATGTGTTCTTCTCTCTCTCCCATGATGTGATCTTCGTTGTGATCATAGGCTATGTTAATCTAGGGTGATCCCATGATATTTACCCTTCCTCTATGTATTGGATTGATGTACTCAATTGATATTATCTAGTATAATCCCCGAGACCAAGGTGACAGCAGTCTATTGGACATGGGTTAGAAGAATATTATTATGAGTGATTTCCTCTTTTGTGCGTGGATTGAAGATTGAGAGTCTTTTGGTGCTTGTCTTTGACTATCCTTTAGATATGTTGTGGTGATTGTGGTACTCTCTTTGGATGGCCGCGGTGACATTGGGAAATCCATAGATTGAGAACTACGAACTTTGAGGTGTGCTTTTGTAGCCCTACATAATTCTCATCCTCTCTTGACCACAAAGGAATGACCTCCGAGTGCGTCTCCATTGCATGTTTTATGGGAAATATCATGTGATTAGACTATGTTAATGTTGTTGGGAGTTGCCACTAGTGAAATTATGAGAGGGGAACATATGCTTTTCCTACCCTTTTCACGCCTTTCCCTCATTTCTTCTTTCAACTTGTTTGGGAGCCCATGGCGATGCTAAGTATCTTGGAGTCCAATGGTGTTCGTAGAAGAGTCCCTTTTGCGTTATTGAACATGATAAGATGACATGTTGTCCAAGACACGCCAGAGGCATTTTAGGAGATGATTAACTTGTGTTCATAAGAAAATGCATTTTGAAAAAACAACGTCCACTAGTTAAGTGTGTAATATAATTAGTGGTTACTTTCAAATGGATCCGCCTACCTTTCTCCATCCAAACCCATGGAGTGAAGTGCGAGGGGATGGATACCACGAACCCCGATCTAAAGCACATGGTAGTTTGTTTTTTATATATCTTTGATCAAATACCTTTCGAACAGTCACCATCCATCATGAAGAACAACCGAAGAAGGAGATCAACCACCATCATATGCTGCTCGCAAGCATCGGAAAGAGAAGCTTCGGTCCAACAAAAGCCAAACATCACGGAGGGAAGCCTTAGTCTATACCCTAGCCCTAGAACTAAACCTAGCTATACTATTGAACATGAGACTCTCTCCCTTCACTCCCATTTGTACATCGACCAGTATCACCATCGAAAAAGGAGAGAAGTGGACCAAACAGTCTCGTGATATCAACCCCCCTTCTCCGTCTCTCTCTTTCTCTCTCCATTTCCTGTGTTTTTGCAAAAAATATTAGTGGACATGCGTGTCAAGAATACTAAAATGCAAAAAATGAATTACATACCACAAATCCAACACAAATCTCTACGCTTTTCAACATTTGTTAACACGACGGTCCAAGCCTCTAACTACATTCCTCATGGCACCCACATCCCTAAAGTAAGATGTGGCAAAACATTCACCAAATAAAGAAGCAAACCATCCCTAAGTGAGATCAAAGCCATCTCTCTCTCTCTCTCTCTCTCAAAAAAGGGCGACTAAAACAAAATCTGCCCTAGATCGGGCAAACGGAATAAAAAAATTCCTTAGAAAAGAGCTGGTCTCACAACAACAATACTTTGTCCCTGCCATCATCCACAAAGGAAACAATTATAAACAACCCCTCCTCGTCAGCTTCTCACCAACCAACACACCGATGTACGTTGTCCAAAAGAACGAGTGCCTCACAAACACCCCCATCGCAGTGCCAGTGCACGCAACGAGTCCACGCACCATGCCACCCGCCCTCCGATCGGAGTCCAGCTGGGTCGCCCTCGGTCGGTCACGGCCGCCCTCCCCACGCGACGAGAAAAGCCAAAGCCACCTCGGGTTGCACGTTGTCCTGCCCCTTTCCCTCAGTCCTCCACACCCTTCTTCACTCCCCTTTGGCTTATCCCTCTCTACTCGCCTAGGGTTCTTGCGGAGGAGAAAACCCAATAGGTCGATCCATGAGGGCGTCAGCTGATGGCAGGTAACCACCCTGGTGTCCAGATTTGGTGGTCGGCTTCTTCGAGATCTGCTCGTGTTCTCGACTCCTGACCGAGCTTTTGCTGATTCCTCCTCCAATTCCATCCTTTTCCAGATCTTATCAACGATTACTCATAAATCAAATTATGGAAGCCACTCATGCCCACCACATGTCCCCGCTTTTCCTACTCTTTTTCCACGCCTTTCCCTCGCTTCCTTTTTGACTTTGTTTGGAAGCACATGTCATGCTAAGTACTTTGGAGTCGACCTATAAATGTTCGTAGAAGAGTTCCTTGACATGCTACCCAAGCCACGACAAATAACTATAAAGAGATGATCATTGATTCATGCTCGAAGAAATCCCATTTCTAGAAAGCGACAACCGCTAATTAAGCGCGCGAATCTAATCAATAGTTATTTTTAATTTGAATTTGAAAAGTAATTAATGCCCCCATATGGTCCCGCTCTTTTTCTACCCTTTTCACGCCTTTCCCACATTTCTTCTTTCACCTTGTTCGGGAGCCCATGCTGATGCTAAGTATCTTGGAGTCCAATGGTGTTCGTAGAAGATTTTCTTTTGCATTATCGAACATGATAAGATTACATATTGTCCAACACATGCCACAGGCATTTTAGGAGATGATTGTTAACTTATGTTCATAAGAAATGCATTTTCAAAAAAGAACGCCCACTAGCTAAGTGTGTAATATAATTAGTGATTACTTTCAAATGGACCTTTGTATCTGAAATCACGGACCGAAGTGCAAAGGGGATGGATACCACGAACAACCCGATCTAAAGCGCATGCTAGTTCCCCCCCCCCCCCCCAGAGCTTCCATCAAATACCTTCCGAACAGTTGCCATCCATCATGAAGAACATCCGAAGAAGAAGATCAGCCACCATCAGATGCTGCTCGCAAGCATCGAAAAGAGAAGCTTCAGTCCAACAAAAGCCAAACACCATGGAGGGATGGCTTAGTCTATACCCTAGCCCTAGCCCTAAACCTAGATATACCATCGAACATGAGACTCTCGCGCTTCACTCCCATCTCTACATCGACCAATATCACCATTGAAAAAGAAAAGAAAGTGAAACAAACCGTCTCATGGTATCAATCCCCCCTCCTTCTCTTTTTCTTTGGTTCCTTGCGAAAATGATCGGTGGACATGCGTGTTAGGAATACTAAAATGAAAACAAACGAATTACACACAACCAATCCAACACAAATCTCTACGCTTTTCAACAATTTGTTAACACAACACTCCAAGCCTCTAACCACATTCCTCATGGCACCCACGTCCCTAAAGCAAGATGGGCCAAACCATCCATTCACTAAATAAAGAAGCAAACGATTCCTAAGCGAGATCAAAGCCATCTCTCTCTACATCTCCCTTAAAAAAGAGCTTGGTCTCACGACAACAATGCTTTGTCCCTGTCATCCATCATCCCACAAAGGAAACAATCATAAACAACCAGCTCCTCACCAAGCAAACGCCGATGGACACTGTCCAGGAAAAACGAGTCCTCCACGAACACCTCTTAGTCTCTTACACATTTCCGGCGCACGAACCGAGTCCACGCGCCACGCCGCACGCCCGCCGACCGGGGTCCAGCTGGGTCGCCCTCGGTCGGTCTCCCCCACACGACGAGAAAAGGCAAAGCCACCCCGGGCCCCACGCCGCCCAGCCCCCCTTTTCCTCACTCCTCCACACTCTTCTAGTCTTCTTCACTCCCCTCTCGCTTATCCCTCCCTACTCACCTAGGGTTCTTGCGGAGGAGAAAGAAAACCCAGTAGATCGATCCATGATGGCGGCGGCTGCCGGCGGGTAACCACTCCGCCGTCCAGATCTGGCGGCCGGCTGCTTCGAGATCCGCTGGAACCATTCAGCATTGCTCGCGTTCTCGTACTCCCGGCCGAGCTTTCGCTGATTCCTGCTCGGATTCCATCCCTTTTTGTAGATCCTTCTTCAGGCGGTGCGCTGGAATCTGGTGCGTGGGTTCACGATCCCATGTTCCAATCTGTTGCTTTTCGCTTTTTTGGTTGCCACGACGGAAGATCTGTAGTGGGACGTCGTTGGTAGGAGTAAACGGTGGTAGTTCGCGGTAGAAAAATTTGGTGATGGGTGGAGGAGCAAGCGGCGGAACTGCTGGGCTGTTACGAGTTTTTACATGGTTTTGATTCTCGTACTGGTTTCATATTTTACCCTTTTTGATCCGCACGGATATTATTACTTTCATCCGTTTTGAGGTGTATGAAGATCCAAGTTATTTTTATCCAGCGATTAGTTAAATCCCACACACCCGGCGCAGCATCTAGATCTTGTAGTATTTGTTCTAGTTTGATTGCGCTGCTTCAGTTCTTCTTGGGCTGTAGTTAAAACCCTGGGTTCTCTTCATGTTCCAAAATTAACACTAGCTATTAGCCAGCTGTTCTTCGTGATCCAAGAACTTGGATGGTGTTGCAGCGTTTTATGAAGTCAAGTTGCCGCAGTGTGTAGAATAGGGCTAGCATAACTTTACTATTTTACTGCATGATAGATATAATGGATTTAGTGTTATAGTGACGCCAGTTCAGTCGCTATACATGTTGCGGATGTTCTTTCAAGATTGCTGATGTGGATGTTTTTCCTCACATGGCAGAAGGAGAATTTTCTCAAGAATTGTTCTGTCGAAAGCGACCTTGCCTGAATTGTTGATTGCAAAGGTACCAACCTCCTCTTCTTGTTGTACACCGTCCATTCATTTTGTTGCTTGCAACAACTATTTTAAGGCTGTGCTTATATGTTTTAAATTTTTTGCAGCTATTTTGGGAAATCAGTTGGCTGTGCCTTTTTTCCTTTTCCAGTCCCGAGTAGAAATTTCTTGGTTGAAGACTGCCGTTCAAGATGATGCAGAGGCCGTTCCGCCCGGAGGAGTACTCCTTGAAGGAGACTTCTCCTCACCTTGGTGGGGCAGCTTCTGGTGACAAGCTCACCACCACCTATGACCTGGTCGAGCAGATGCAGTACCTTTATGTTCGAGTGGTAAAAGCGAAGGAACTTCCAAGTAAGGACCTCACTGGAAGTTGTGACCCCTATGTTGAGGTGAAGCTTGGGAATTACAAGGGTACCACTCGGCATTTTGAGAAGAAGACCAATCCTGAGTGGAACCAGGTGTTCGCCTTCTCAAAGGAGCGCATTCAGGCATCAGTAGTGGAGATTATTGTCAAAGATAAAGACTTTGTTAAAGATGACTACATTGGGCGTGTTCTATTTGATCTGAATGAGGTCCCAAAGCGAGTGCCACCTGACAGCCCATTGGCTCCACAATGGTATCGTTTGGAAGAACGGAATGGGCACAAGGTGAAGGGAGAGCTCATGCTAGCTGTTTGGATGGGTACTCAAGCAGATGAAGCATTTCCTGAAGCATGGCACTCTGATGCTGCGTCAATCCCTGGCGATGGCCTTGCAAGCATTAGATCAAAAGTTTATCTTACTCCCAAGCTTTGGTATTTGCGTGTCAATGTCATTGAAGCACAGGATCTTATACCAAATGACAAGACCAGGTTCCCTGAGGTTTACGTCAAAGCAATGTTAGGAAACCAGGCTCTTAGAACCCGGGTATCACCAAGCAGGACTCTGAATCCAATGTGGAATGAGGACTTGATGTTTGTTGCAGCTGAGCCATTTGAGGAGCACCTGATTTTGAGTGTAGAAGACAGGATTGCTCCAGGAAAGGATGATGTAATTGGGCGAACTATGATTTCACTGCAGCATGTAGCCCGGAGGCTGGATCACAAGTTGCTGAACAGTCAATGGTATAATCTTGAGAAGCATGTGATAGTAGATGGTGAGCAGAGGAAGGAGAACAAGTTCTCAAGCAGGATTCACTTGAGAATCTGTCTTGAAGGTGGATATCATGTCTTGGATGAATCAACACATTACAGTAGTGATCTAAGGCCAACTGCAAAACAGCTGTGGAAGCAGAACATCGGGGTCCTTGAGCTGGGTATCTTGACAGCGCAGGGCCTGTTGCCTATGAAGACAAAGGATGGACGTGGCACAACTGACCCTTACTGTGTTGCTAAGTATGGGCAGAAATGGGTACGTACAAGGACCATTATTGATAGTTTCACTCCCAAGTGGAACGAACAGTACACTTGGGAGGTGCATGATCCATGCACAGTGATCACTATTGGTGTGTTTGACAATTGCCACTTGAATGGTGGGGAAAAGGCTAATGGTGCCCGGGATACCAGAATTGGGAAGGTCCGCATCCGTCTTTCAACGCTAGAAACTGACCGGGTGTATACCCACTCATACCCTCTTATTGTTTTGACACCTGCTGGCGTCAAGAAAATGGGTGAGGTACAGCTTGCTGTCAGGTTCACATGCTCATCACTCCTCAACATGATGACTCTGTATTCACAGCCCTTGCTGCCCAAGATGCACTATATACACCCGCTGTCCGTGATTCAGGTTGATAACCTAAGGCGCCAGGCCACCAACATTGTGTCAACAAGGCTGAGCCGTGCAGAACCGCCACTGCGGAAAGAAATTGTGGAGTACATGCTGGATGTGGATTCTCACATGTGGAGCATGAGAAAGAGCAAGGCAAACTTCTTCCGTATAATGAGTGTCTTGAGCCCTCTGATTGCGGTTGCTAGATGGTTTGATCAGATCTGTCTCTGGAGGAACCCACTGACAACCATACTGATCCACATCCTCTTTGTGATACTGGTCTTATATCCTGAGCTGATACTACCTACAATCTTCCTCTACCTGTTTCTGATTGGAGTGTGGTATTACCGGTGGCGGTCGAGGCAGCCTCCGCACATGGATACCCGCCTCTCGCATGCAGAGACCGCCCATCCTGATGAGCTTGATGAAGAGTTTGACACCTTCCCTACATGCCGTCCACCGGATATTGTAAGGATGCGGTATGATCGCCTCCGGAGCGTCGCTGGGAGGATCCAGACTGTTGTTGGTGATCTCGCAACACAAGGAGAAAGGCTGCAGTCTCTGCTGAGCTGGAGGGACCCGAGGGCCACTGCACTGTTTGTGACCTTTTGTTTCATCGCAGCAATCGTCCTGTACGTCACGCCATTCCGTGTCGTCGTCTTCCTTGCAGGCCTGTACACCCTGAGGCACCCGAGGTTCCGCCACAAGATGCCGTCTGTCCCGCTCAACTTCTTCAGGAGGCTGCCGGCAAGGACCGACAGCATGCTGTAAGGTGCAACTGTCTCTCTCGCTCGCTCTGCGATCCTAGGCCTTCCTCCTTTGGGTGGCTCTATGCTGAGCGTGCATTAGCTGTGACTCAGATGATGCTGGGTTTGAAGTGCGTTTGCCAGAAACATGAACTGCTAGCTACCTATGTCGTTTCTCTTGGTTTCTTAAGTTACCTGTATGCCTGTGTTTTGGGACGGGGTTTGAACCTTTACTGTGAACGACTGGAACGCATGATGTGTGACTAGTTAATTATGCATGTGTGCCGCCTGAAGTAATTATGCTAGTATCACCTTAGCTTCTGCTGTGCTATTATCATCTTGGTTGCATTTGCATCTAATGATCTGCAGGAGAAGATTTAGTGTGTGCAGTTGGGGACTTTGGAATGATTATTTGCTGAACGACTGAGAGCCTGAACTGAGTCCATGAGAACATTTTGCTGTCGCTGAACCTGGGTTGGGATATGTGTAAGTAGTTGTGTGTTGCGTCTTCGTCTGCCGTTTATGTAGCAACCACATTTACAGTTTGTAGCCACCCTCATCTACATCTTTTTGTCAAATTTTTCTTTCAATTGAATGCCGACATAGCTTCCATGCCTCAGGATAAATCTTAATGGGCACATTGCTAAAACATAGATAATTATTTTGCTAGTTATCGGTGTGATTTTGTGTGTGTGTGTGTGTGTATTGGTGTTGATTGTACGCATCCTAACTATGCAGAAGTCGAGTATCTGCTCATTGTGTTTGTATCTCCTTGATGCTTCATTTTGAGTGCATATTCACCTTTTATCGAAAAATATGCTCGCCTGGAGCCATGCTCTCCTCGAGTTGCCAGGGGACCAAGGGCCTTCCCATTTCTATCTTCTTCCAGTCTCAGTGTAGTTACTTTTTTTTTTGAAAGTAAATGCAATTTTATTGAATTAAAAGCAGAGTACACCTGAGATTACAAAGCTAGGAGAGGAAAAAGACTGAAGAACAGATACAGTAGGGCAGCTTTCATGGCTGTGGGAGGAAGCAGAGCAACTAATTTGCTGAGAAAGGCTTTGGTGAGCCAGATTGTGGGCTATACCATTGATCTCTCTTTTGATATGAAAGATTTGAGCCTGAGAATTCAAAGTATCGGAGAAGAAGTTAGCTAGCATTGGTCTTATTTTCCACGGGGAATTTGTACTCCTAATGTTCCTGTTGGCTGCCACTTTGGCAAGGGAGAGGCAATCAGTAAGGAAGGTCGGGGCTTGAAGATTGAGGCACCTGGCCACCTGCGCCGCCATGGACAGAGCGAGGGCCTCTGCCTCAATTGGGGGTGGAAGCAAGAGCAGCATGGCCTTGCACGTAGATAGATCGTTGCTGTTGATTTTGAGTCGTAGCAATATAGACTTCGATTCCAGTGGCCCTTTGGTCAGAAGGCAGACCACAAATGTTGGAGCAGGCATGGGCAGCATCCGAGTATACTTTAGTACCTGTAATCAACAAATCAGAAGAAATATTGCTCCCAGGGAGTGGGAGATCAGAGGTTGTAGTGGTTGCGTCTTGAGCTTGTTGATTGTTGTTATGTTCCTGCAAAATGTTAGTCACAGCTAGATTGAAAAAATCTTCGATGGCACTGACAGCCGCCTTAATGTGGTGTGGCTGAGACTTCGTTTTCCTGAAAATTGCATCATTACTGTCTTTCCAAATACACCAAAGAAAAATTAAAATGTTAGGCAGTTTGGCTTGAGGGTGACTGGAGCTAAGAATGGCCGAGAACCAAGATGTCATGGTAGTGTCCGAGGTGAAGAAGTTATCTATAACCATATTCCAGGGAGGTAAAAAACCAAATAGCTCGAGAGAAGGGACATAAAAAGAACAGATGAAACTCATCTTCTTCCATGCCACATCTGACACAGAGCTTTGAGATGTGTATGGAAAAGCGCCCAGCTCTGCTCCCTGTTGGCAAAGCTTTCCTGAGAAGCCTCCACGCAAATGTTTTAATCTTTGGAATGAGAGACATGTCTTTCCAGACTTTTTTGAGCAATTATTTTGTAGCCGCAGCTAGAACAGCCGACCTGTTCCTGGGGTTTGAATTAATGTCCTGCAAACATAACTTATAAGTGGATTTGGAGTTACAAAGTCCCGAGGGAGTAAGATTCCAGCATAGAATGCCAAGGCAATCATCATGAATAATGAAAGTGGTAACTATGGCGTTAGCAAGAGGCTGCTGAAAAAGAGAGTTGATCAGAGCAGTATTCCATGTTTTAGTGCCAGAATGCCATAAATCTGCAATGGTAGCAGGATAATTATAAGGAGGAACTTGGATAATCAGATTTTCATGAACATTACGCCACTCAGAGCACCAAGGGGAGCTCCAAATGGAGCTATTTCCCTGAGTAATTTGAATTGAAGAGTTGGCAGCAAGTTTGGGCATAATTTTTAAAATAGAGGACCAGAAACCTGATTTTGGGACATTCGCAACAGCTTTCCATATTGAAGAATCATAGAAATATTTTGATTTTAATACCTTATATAAATGTGAAGTAGGGTCATTAGCGATTCTCCATGCTGATGCTAATAGCAGTCCTTCATTGATTGCTTGCAGGTTCCTGAGGCCCAAACCACCATCTTCCTTAGGTAAGCAGTGTAGTTACTTCAGTTTCTTACTGAAAGGCAGCAAACCCTTTTCTGAAACTCAAAATAAGTCTAGCACAAAGAGAAGTCACCATGTGAGTAATATGCAAGAATAATGGAAGCAAGCGAAGCATCAGGTAAAATAAATCTCAACTGACGAACTGCCTGGCTAATCTACCATGGCCATCTAAGCATAACCTATCAATAAGTTGACTGCTGGCCGTGACACAGGAGGACCGCGTAGGCGTGTCGAGCAGCATCCAACTTATGCCGCTGGCTCGGGCAATGGCAAGGCGGGACAGTGGCTGGTTGTAGATGAGCATGCCAGCGTAGCTGCCCTAAGGCAAGACGGCGGCACCATCGGTGGAGCTCATCCAGATTCCAGAGTCTGTCTAGCGCGAAGGACTGCGGCGGAAGTGAGCGTTGGTTGCGCCGTCTTCCCGATCTAAGAGCATCTCTAACAAACATTTTATAAAGCTAGCCTTTATAGGGGTTTTACAGTTCACATTTTCCTGTTTTAAAGGATCACAAAGCATAGCGCATAACAGAACCTTTAAATCAAATTGCAAAATAAAAAAAAACATTTGCGGGAGAACTGAAGAGCAAACATAGATAAAAGGGAAGGTCACCTCCCGAGCCCATTGGGTGCAACGGCGGCGGCGCTCACTCGTCTTCATCGCCATGGTCGACGAAGATCTTGTCTTGATCCTCGGCGCCACTCCGCCTGCTTTTCCTCCCATGTGCGCGAGGCGGCGACGCATTGTTCGTAGAGGATGGTGTCGAGCTCCTCCACCCGGCGCCGTCGCATCGCCATCTCCTCCTCCTCCCCCCCCCCGCACGCTGCGCGCGGCAATCACCGTGGTGATTGCTTCCGCTTCGGACGGGAGGTAATCTTCCAACCCGATGTCGTCGATGCGCGGTAGCTCCTCCTCCTCGCCCCTCTTCACCATGTACAACGCCGACACTCGTGTCCGCGAGCTCCCTGTGCCGGAGGAGCTCCCCGCCGTGAAGCCCCGCGACTGGCGAAGGTCGTATTCTTGGACCTTGCGGCGGAGGAGCGATGACGGCGGCTCAAACCTGCACTTGGTGTAGCGGCATGTGGATCGCTTCCTCGCGGAGTCGACGGCAATGCACCATTTGCGCTCCTCCTCGTCGTAGCCGTCGCGCAATGGCACGACACGACTGGTGGACCACATGTTGCACCACATCTAGCTTTTGCGGTGGTGGATCTGCGTGCCTAAGGCGTCGATTTGGTGAACGACGACGAGAAATCGCGCGGGAGGGGGGTTGGGTGGTGTGCGGCGTCGGCAGAGGGAATGGGAACTCGGGTCACGACTTGTATCACCCCCTCCGAGCGATAAAAATAGAGGCCCGAGCAGCCGATTTGGTGGGCAATGTAAATCTTTTGTGGGCCGAGACGGCTATACAGGGTCTGCTATGACCTAAAAACAACCCAAACCCGTATAATCGCCAGAAAAATAAGGATCTGCCCTTTTTAAGGGATCTGTTAGAGATGCTCCCATTTTTCACTTATACTTCCGTGAAACTCTAAACCCCCTCCCCCCTAAAAAGGTAAAATGGGCAATCTTGATTAAATCAGGTTGGTCCACCGAGATCCATACCCAAGACCTTCCACCCCGATCCGTAGCCTCTCGCGATCCCGGCCTCCTCACGATTTCGGCGGCCATCTTCATTCCTTGTAGAAACCTTGCCATCCCCTCTCCGGTGGCCACGTCAAAGTTCCTACCATACATCGACCCCCCCCCCCCACGTTGAGAAGTGCACCTTATCTATGTCGTTGTCCTAGATGAGATCTTCATACATTGCCGCCCTAGAAGACCTCTACTTTGCCGCCCTCCGTTCATTCTGGCACACCGACACCTTCAATGAGTTGCATGCTATCCACACCAGCGCCCTACACGAGTTGCATCCTCTCCACGCCGACATTATTGTTTCGATAGAGGGAATGTATTAATACAAAGAAGATACCACATACACCCAACCTCTGCAACAACAAAATGTCCAAAGCTAATATAGACATGATGCACATAGCCGAAAAGGAAAAACAAAAAAAGAAAGAGAAAAAAGAAATAGACCCATCGAAGATATCAGAGGCTCGCAACAACATGAACCAACCACCACAATTGGCAACACCTAAACTGCATGTAATGGTTCCCCAAAGTGACGCCTCCAATAGGGAAACATTGCATAGGCCTATCGTCGCCCTGTCTAACCACAAAATTTAGAACATGGGTTTTCACCCTAGAGAGGTCCAATCTCCACACAATGCCTTCAACAAGGAAATGACTAGAGAGCCGTCATTTCTAGATACAATCAATGAAGGTCAGACCTAGGGTTTTCATCCCGGAAACTGAGACGCGGAGCTCAAAGAGCACCACCAAGAATGAAGTCATCCCGTGCCGCCGACCCCATTTGCCGAGCTGTTGCAATACACCGATCATTCAACTCATAATAATCGTGCACACAGTTTCGCAACCATATGAGGATTAAAACGCAACCTTTCAGTCACTTGGTTTTTTTCTGAAACAGCTGACCACAAAGTGGTAGTTATTTTTTTAAATGGTAGTTTTTTGTAAACCTAACCCTAGTTGTAATAGTTTTGTGCTATTTACTCAACTGAAGTTTCACTTAGGGAAACTCCAACCGCACGATCCAAACATACGCGTGTTTTGTTCGCTCTTTGTCTATTTGGGTCGCCCGAAAGGGCGTCGTTCGGGCGGATGCATCCGCCGTTTTTGGCTGGTGCGGCCAATCAGTCGGCCTATTTGTTGTACACACGACCATGGAGACCAAATTTGCACACATTCGCATATATCCAAATTAAAAATATAGTTTCATCACACTAATAAATATTTTTAAAACTGAAAGGATTGAGATGTAGATTAGAGGTGGGGCAAATAGGAGACTAACAATTTAAACCTTCTTTTAACAAATTAAGTCTTGACAAGAAAGTAGGTTGTCTGAGCTTTGGTACGCCTTTGGCGTACCCTCGAAAAAAATAAATTAGGTTGTCTAGAGATGCAACTAGGTAAATCAACCTATATGACTACTAAATCAACTACAATAATAGCAAGCACAAGATATATAAAGGAACAAGCTTGCACAAACTAAAGGTACGAAATAAATGCAAGTGAAGCCAATGAAGACGAGAATGTGTTGACCGAAGTTTCTTCTCTTGCGATAACTACATCTCCGTTGGAGAGGAGTGAGGCACAATGATCCCCAATAACTCACTAGGAGCATCTTATTCTCCTCAAGTCCTGACACAATGCAAGGTATCGTGAATCCACTAAGCGGTGCCCTTGGAGGCGGCGACCGACCTTTACAAGCAAGGTTGGGGTAATCTTCACAACTGAATTGGAGGCTCCAAAAACCACCATGAAGCTTCACCACAATGCTTGTGGCTCCGAGGTGATTGTCGGGGGTATGACCCCCGGGTAGGGTCACCCAGGGGAAACAATTCATCAAGGCAAAGATCACTGACCTAGTGGTCACCGATCTAATCAAGACCGAGCTAAACAAGAACAAGCAAGAAGTGGGCCGATTTGTTCAAGGCGACGGCCGATTGCCCTGGAGAGGACGCAATCGGCCTCACCAATGAGAATTCGGCCGAAGTAAGCAGAGCAACATCCGATCAGAATCCCAGGTCGGACACCTGGGACTGTCAGAGGCGTGCGGTCTCCTCCAGCGCCGATCGCGCGGACAAGACGACATGCCTAAGTATCTAGCTCCATTGTTCACCACCGAGATCTACAGGATAGCGGTATGGCGAGCCGCAAGTCTACACCGGGTCATCCGGAGGAACACGATGTGAGGTCCCTAGCTTATCTAAGACAGACAGCTGGGCCCTCCCTCTTGTACATTTACCTTTGTACCCCGGGCTCGGCCTATAAGAGCCCCGGGTACCCCTCCTGCATGGGGGACGAGAGAGCAGTTATTACAATCTCACCCACCATAGAGAGAGCAAGGAGAGAGTAGTGACCAGAGGCCCTCTTCTTCTTCCTCTCAAACAGCTCAAGGAGCATTCATTGTAGCCAGAGTTATTGCATATAGCTAGCTCGGCAGGACTAGGGGTGTTATCTCTACGGAGAGCCCCGAACCTGGGTACATCGTGGTGTCTCACCGTGTGTTCCCATTCTCGCTTCCGGTACCAGCGACACTAACCTCGGTTTGTCCCCCTCAGTAGCTATTCCCATGGCATCTGCCGTTACATATCGACGACAGTTGGCGCCCACCGTGGGGCAGGCCGAGGCGTCGACTGGAGTTCTGATCCGGACGGGACCATCATCTGCATCGTGCGTACGCTTCGCCTCCGGCCTGGTGATGAGGAGGGGAGCGTGGGACTTCGTCATCGACAACGCCTCGCGGTTTGGGGCTGGAATGCCTCTACCGCGCGGCGTCATCATTCCTTTTGGCGGACATCGCGTTTTCGTCGCAGCACTTCCTGACGTGTTTCCCAGGGAGGTACGGGTGTTTTCTGAGCTCACGGATCCGTTGCCAGGAGGGCCGGATGCTGTGGGAATAGAGGGCACGACTGTGCACATCCGTGCGGAGGTTATGATGGCAGGAGCGTCCAGCCGCCACAGTTCTACTTCAGCGACCCGAGCCGCAAGGGCAGCAACCACGGCACCAGCAGGCCCCAGCAACCCACCGGACATGCTTAGCACTCCCGTGGATCTTCATGCCGATCCAGCCGTGGCTCAGGCCGAGCTGGAAATGGCGCGTCAGGCTCTGAAGGAGCAGTCGGATAGGATCGACGCTGAAAAGCTCCGGATGGAGGCATCAGTTCGGGAGTACAACGCAGCGCATGGCATTCGACAGCGCGTTATCCCACCCCCTGTGATCGAGGAGCTCCGAGTAGCAGGCCGAGAGGTCGGTAGAGAGCTGGGAGGAGCCCAGCAGCCAGTAACAACACTCATCGCCGTTCCGCAGATCTCATATAGTTCTCTTGTGAAGAACATGAGAGCTGCCGAGCAGATCGCCACCGAGCTGGAGCACCTGGAGGGAGAAGAGCTGCGGGAGAGGACGCGACGAATGCGCGACCTCATAACCACAGCGAACCAGCAGCAAAAGGCGGCCACCGAGAAGCAAGGGCCAGTGGCATCAAAATTAGTTCGGGCAACTGCGGGTGTGAACCAGGTGAATGCGCCACAGCGGCGGCAGAGGCAGGAATCCTCGCCGCATGGCAGTTTGCACCGCAGTCGGAGGAATCAAGGGGCTGCAGGAGGCAGTCGGAGGGACGAGCCAGCAGTCAACAACAGGCGCAACGAGCAACCGACGGCATCAGTCCGGCCGGCAATAAGCCAGCGGTTAGGTCCCCGAGCAATCGCGGATAATGACGCAAGACACCGAATCGAGCAGTTGCAGCAGGATAAGCAACCGGAAGATGATGTGCTGGCGGGTCCAGGATGTTTCGGCCCGCGCATTCGGCAAGAGTAGTTCCCCAAAGGATTCACATTGCCCAGGGACACCCCAAGTACAATGGATCAGTCAAGCCAGAAGATTGGCTGGTTGATTATATGACAGCCGTCGGTATCGCAGGAGGTGGTCGGCGCGTAGCTGTGCGCTATGCTCCGCTCATGCTCCAAGGTTCAGCTCGGTCCTGGTTAAACAGCTTTCCCAGCAATAGTATCAATTGTTGGAAGGATTTTGAGGATGCGTTTGTTCGCAATTTCACGGGTACTTACGAGCGCCCAGGTCTGCCTCGGCACCTGGCACTCTGTGTACAAGGAAAGGACGAGCCCCTTCGCGATTACCTTCAGCGGTGGATCAAGCTCAGGAACACTTGCGAGGGAGTTCATGAAATCCAAGCCATCCAGTACTTCACTGACGGCTGCTTGGACGGGTCTTTGTTGAAGCACAATCTCCTGCGCAAGGAGATAACTTCTTTGGCCGATCT
Organism: Bromus sterilis; assembly: GCA_950022295.1. Classification (NCBI taxonomy): domain Eukaryota; kingdom Viridiplantae; phylum Streptophyta; class Magnoliopsida; order Poales; family Poaceae; genus Bromus; species Bromus sterilis. Next base: position 410,979,192 of record OX465596.1, on the reverse strand, counting down.
GATGAGAATAGCCAATTCATTCGCCGCATCTGATTCTGCAATGCGCCCGATCACGTTGAGTCCCAGTGGTTTTATCCAAGGACAACCATCCGGCCAGCAACAACAATCGGCAAAAGCAAATGGGCCAAACGGTCCCAATCGGCGGGAGAGGCGCGAGATCCAGAGGAACAACAACTTTGGCAACAACAACAACAACACCCCCAATTTCAACAACAACAACACTGGTTTCAACAATAGGAAGGATGAGCAGTCGGATGCCCAGTATGGCAATCGGCAGGTAGCAACAGTGCAACACCAAGAGGAACAAGGGGTTGCGGGAGGCAGTCGGAAGCAGAAGCCTGCAGAAAGGCCGCCAGGTCAGCCCAGGCCCCCATACACCTTTGAGGACATGATGAATCAGCCCTGCAAAATGCATAGTGGAGTAGGCAAGCCCGCATCGCACACCACTCGGCAGTGCATTTGGGTTGAGCGTTTGGCAAAGGGAGGAGCAGGAAATCCACCCCCACCATCGCCCCCACCCCCAGGCCCACCACCAGCAAATGCTCGGCAGCAGTTCCCACGTCAGGATGCAGCATATATGATCTTCACCAGTGAATCGGATGACAAGGGCAGTCGGAGAGCCCGTGAGCAGGCAGTCAATGCCACCATGCCAGCAATTTCTCAGAGGATGAACTGGTCAGTCAATGCCATAACATGGGGCCCAGAAGACCACCCGAGCATAATGCCCAACCCGGGCAGTTATATGCTCGTGGTGGATGCAATCTTGGCGGCACCATTGTATTCATGCAAGTTCACCAGGACACTCATTGATGGAGGCAGTGCCATCAACATTTTGTACAGAGACACAATGATCAAGCTCGGCATCAATGAGAGATAATTGGAGCCCAGCAGAACTACATTTCATGGGATAGTGCCCGTCCTGTCCTGTACCCCATTAGGCCGCATTCGGCTTGAGGTAGTATTCGGGTCGGAAGAAAATTTCCGCCGAGAGCCGATTTGGTTCGAGGTGGCCGATCTGAGCAGCCCATACCATGTTCTGCTCGGGTCGCATGCGATCACCAAGTTCATGTTCAACATCATGCAGCCTTACCTGAAGATGAAGCTCCCAGGGCCGAATGGTCCAATCATTGTGTGTGGTGACTACAGAAAGTCACTGGAGTGTTCATCTGCTGGTTCCAAGCTAGCCGATTCTCTGGTCATTAACGCAGAGCGGCGCCAGCTCGACAAGGTGGTAGCAGCAGTCCAAGCTCAGATGAAGGACCCCATGCCGAGCACGAAGGACAAGAGACCGGATGATGAGACCATATTTCAAGCGGCAAAGGACAGCAAGAGGATTGCCCTGGACCCCTCCGATCCGAGCAAGTGCGTCATCGTTGGGGCTGGGCTCAGCAGCAAATAGGAAGGCGAGCTCGTCGAGTTCCTCCGTGAGAACCGTGCCATCTTCGCATGGTCCCCACATGACATGACTGGTGTACCGAGGGAACTTGTCGAGCACAAGCTTCATATCCGACCTGGATCAAAGCCGATCAAGCAGCCACTTCGGCGTTTTTCAGAAGAGAAGAGAGGAGCAATCGGCGATGAGATAGCCAAATTGCTCGCAGCAGGATTTATCAAGGAAGTGTTATACCCAGACTGGTTAGCAAATCCAGTTCTGGTTTTGAAGAAGAATGAAACTTGGCGCATGTGTATAGATTACACTTGCTTGACCAAGGCCTGCCCCAAGGATCCTTTTGAGTTGCCCCGTATCGATCAAGTGATTGATTCTACGGCTGGCTGTCAGCTCTTGTGCTTTCTGGATGCCACATCGGGCTATCACCAGATTAAGCTTGATGTAAACGATCAGATTAAAACAACTTTTATTACCCCTTTCGGGGGCTTATTGCTACATCACCATGCCATTCGGTCTGAAAAATGGCGGCGCGAATTATCAGCGTACTATGCAGCGGTGTGTTCGGCCTCAGTTAGGTCGGACCATTCATGTATATGTAGATGACCTCGTGGTCAAGTCGGTGCTGGGATCAACCTTGTTGGATGATCTCAAGGAGACGTTTGCAAACTTACGAGCATACCAGATCAAGCTCAACCCGGAGAAATGTGTGTTCGGCGTGCCAGCCGGCAAGTTGCTTGGTTTCCTGGTTTCTGAGAGAGGGATAGAGTGCAACCCTGAGAAGATTGCAGCAATAGAGAGGATGGGCAAGCCCAGAAATCTCAAAGATGTGCAGAAGTTTACCGGATGCTTGGCATCACTCAGCCGATTTATCAGTCGGCTGGGAGAGAAGGCAGTCCCGCTGTATCCGTTAATGAAGAAAACAAACAAGTTCAGTTGGACACCGCAAGAGGACGAAGCATTTAAGCAGCTCAAGCGCATGATTTCTACCGCTCCAGTGCTGGTAGCTCCGAAGGAAAAAGAGCCAATGATATTGTATATTGCAGCAACCACTCGGGTGGTCAGTATTGTTATGGTGGTCGAGCGTCCTAAAAAGGACAAGGCGCAACCGGTCCAGAGGCCGGTGTATTATGTCAGTGAAGTGCTCTCCACCTCCAAGCAAAACTACCCCCATTATCAGAAGATGTGCTATGGTGTGTACATGGCAGCAAGAAAGTTGAAGCCCTATTTTCAGGCGCATCAGGTCACGATGGTCAGTTTGGCTCCATTGGCAGAAATCATTGGCAGCCGGGACACATACGGTCGGGTGGAAAAATGGGCCATTGAGATTGCAACACATGGGATCAAGTATGAGAATTGGACGACAGTCAAATCTCAAGTTCTGGCAGATTTTCTGGTGGATTGGGCAGAAACTCAATATATACCCCCCTGTCCGGACTCTCAGTTCTGGCAGATGCACTTCGATGGCTCCAAGATAATGACCGGACTAGGGGCCGGTGTTGTTCTTACTTCTCCGAAAGGTTACAAGCTCGAGTATGTGCTGCAGATCCATTTCGCAGCGTCAAACAATGTGGCCGAATACGAAGCTTTAGTACATGGAGTCCGATTGGCCAAGGAGATTGGCATTCGGCGAATTCTGTGTTATGGTGATTCCGATCTGGTGGTGCAGCAATGCACCGGCACTTGGGACGCGAAGGATGAAAATATGGCAAGATACAGATTCCTTGTGCAACAGTTGTCTGGATTCTTTGAGGGGTGTGAATTCCATCACATCCCCCGAGATGAAAATGAAGCAGCAGATGCACTGTCCAAGCTAGGGTCTACCAAAAAGGAAATTCCTCCAGGAATATCACTAGAGAACATCCACAAGCCATCCATCAAGCCTTCCCCAGAATCAGAGTCAATCTTTATTCCGGCCGACCTGAAGATGGCAGAGCTCGAAGCAAAAAAGCAAAAGGCAAAGGAGCATTCGGCCGCACTAGGGGCTGCCGATTGCGAACCAGGGGCTGCTGTCGTCAGCTCGGGGACTGAGGGGACCATGCCAGACGCGATCGGCTCCTCCTCCTCCGAGCTGCCAGTAGCAGAAGTCACATAGCCAGAACCAGGAGCAGTTGCTGTAATGGTGATTGTGGCGGCGCCGTCATGGGCAGAACCATTCAGAAATTTCCTGGTAGATGGCATACTCCCAGAAGATGAAGTGGAAGCTCGACAAATCAAGCGCCGATCTGGAGCATATACGATCATCAACAACGAGCTGGTGCACCGAAGTGCAACAGGAGTTCTTCAGCGATGTGTGGAAGAGGACAAGGGGCTGGAATTGCTCCGAGACATCCATCAAGGCATGTGCGGTCATCACGCATCAGCAATAGAAATAGTTGCCAAGGCTTTTCGCCATGGTTTTTATTGGCCGAATGCGAAAGCAGCGGCAGAAGATATGGTCAAGCATTGCAATGGGTGTCAAAGATTCAAAGCAAAAAAGCCATTTACCAGCCTCAGCACTCAAAACCATTCCGATTACATGGTCGTTTGCAGTTTGGGGTCTAGACATGGTAGGACCGTTCAAAATAGCAAGAGGTGGCATGACACACTTGCTGGTGGCAGTGGACAAATTCACCAAGTGGATAGAGGCAAGGCCGATCAAGACACTAGATGGGCCGACTGCGGTCAAGTTCATAGCAGACATCATGGTCAGATATGGAGTGCCACACAACATTATCACTGACAATGGAACAAACTTTGCAAAGGGGGCGCTAGCTTGGTGTGCCTCCCAACAGGGCATCCGGCTGGACGTCGCATCCGTAGCTCATCCCCAGTCAAATGGTCAAGCAGAGCGGGCGAATGGTCTCATTCGGTCCGGAATCAAGCCAAGATTGGTGGAACCACTAGAAAGAGCACCCGTCGCATGGATTGACGAGCTACCGGCAGTGCTTTGGAGTTTGCGCACCACACCAAATCGTTCAACTGGATTCACTCCCTTCTTCCTAGTATATGGCGCTGAAGCAATGCTCCCTTGTGACATTGAGTTCGATTCACCACGTCACGCCATGTATATGGAGGCAGAAGCCAAGGAAGCTCGTGAGGACGGTGTTGATCTCAAAGAAGAAGCTTGTCTCCTGGCCCTATCCAGGTCGGCAATATACCAGCAGAAGATGTGTCATTACCACAACAAGAAGATCCGTCCCCTAGCTTTTCGTGAGAGTGACTTGGTGCTGCGCCGGACCCAGAAATCGGATGGCCAGCACAAGTTGTCCTCTCCTTGGGAAGGTCCATTCGTCGTCAGTCGAGCGCTCAAGAACAATGCATACTACCTCTTTGATCTCAGGAAGTCGACCAGATATGTGGATACTTTGGGGCAAGAAACGGAGCTTCCTTGGAACGCCGAGCTGTTATGTCTGTTTTATAGTTGAATGGTATTGTTTGTATCCCCTCCCTTTGTGGAATTATTATCAATGAGAATAGTCGTGCGTCCATGAGACCGCATTCGGCAGGAGTTATGAAATTACTTGTTTAATATGTTTCAGTCCTAGGGTCAGCAAAAGCAGACCCGGGGACTGGCCGGTTGCCCCGAAAAGGGTATACTCGGAGAAAGAGTGAAACGAGCGAAGGGTTTTGTGAAAGCTGGTCCGAACCGAATGCATACCGCAGGTCGGCTGTAATGTCGGGTGGACGCGGACGAACAGAACTGTCAATCGGAGAGTTCACACTCAGAGTATATCTAGTTCGGAGTTAGCCGTTGGCAGACCCGCCGATTGTGACCAGGCTGGTTGGCCAAGCAATCGGCAGGTTGCAATCGACCCATCTATGAAACCTTACCTTTGCGAGAAAAACTGGGAACCTGGAAGTACTTGTCAAAAAATTCTTTCGAGGTCTATTCTCCGATCCGACCATAGACCGCAGGTCAGCTGTAAGGTAGGCGAGAATATCGACCAAGAGAGAAAAAATGACAAAGAAAAAGGCAATCGGTTGAAAAACGCAAAGGCAGAATGCTATATTCATCTAAGCAAAAGCAAGTTCACAAGCAGATAGGGCCGATTGGCCGAATGATGTTCATTACATGAAAGTGGCCCTCGATGGGCGCACTTGAAATTTAATTGTTTGTCAAGAAAAAGCAAGAAACTGGAACGACGTGCCGAGCTTAAGCAGCCGACGCATCCGGAGCGGGCGGCGCATCCGGCGCAGGCGGAGCAGTCGGAGTTGAAGCAGTTGGGGTCGTGCTGGTGGCACCCCCCGGAGCAGAAGAGGCGGTGGTCTTGGCTTGATCGCGTGGGGGGTCGGCGGCGGCGCTCACCGAGTGCCCGTCGGAGGAACCTTCGCTTTCTTCCTCAGCATCATCGTCCGCATAGTCCGAGGAATGGGAGTTCTCGCTGCCGATCTGACGAGCGGGTCGGGACTGAGGTGCCTTGTCTTCACTTGTGGTATACAGAAGGTCGCTAAAGGAGGCAACTCCAGTCGGCTGGCCAGCAGAGTCAAAATAAGGAGTGACCTCCAGGAGATCCAGGCCATTTGCGAGTTCCTGGGCAATTTGGCAGATTTGAGTCCAGAGCTCGCCAATGGATTCTTCCGAGCCCTCCAGAAGAGCAGTCATCAGTTCCAAGTCAATACCGGGGTACCAGCTCTTTGAAATAGAGAGGGCGGCCTGTACTCCAAACCGGAAGGCAGAATCAAGCATGTTATCAACCTGGCGGGACACAGCCTTGAGACTCCGAGCAACATCCTCATGTTTGTCAAAAGCAATGGCCTTCTGCTTGCCCTTGAATAACTTGTCGTTCAGCTTCTGGATACCAGTCTTGTAAGTGCACATAGCACCTTTCACATAGGGAATCCTGGCATCCAGAGCAACCACGAAGTCCTCGGCATCCCAGCCGGCGTCAGCAGCAACCACCACACCCCGCACTCGGCGGGCCACGACAACAGCTTCATCAGCGGCAGTAGTGGAGTTGGGCCAGGCGTCTGGCAAAAGCAATTGGAGAAGAAGTTTATCTCGGAGAATAGCAAGGTCAGATCGGAAGGCAAGAGTGAACAAAATGAATAATACCTGCAAGGGCAAGATCCACTCGGTGGAGGCAGGAAAGAGCAAGATCAACACCAGCTTGGGCGCGCTGGATCTCTGTGTGGTGTTGGTCGTCCATGTCCTCAGCGCGCTTGACAGCAGCATCCCTTTCCTTCATAAGTTGACCCTCAACCTCAATTCGAGCATCTGAGATCCTATGAAGCTCATGTTCATGGGCAGTTCGGGCGGCAGCAAGATCTTTGGCGGCTTGTTGAAGGTTGGCTTGCAGCTCAGTCTCGACATCAGCTAGGCGCTGACGTTCTTGTTCGGCGCGTCCGAGCTGGCCATCCTTCTCACCGAGTTGGTTCTCCAGTTCGGCGATTCTTTTCTAAGCAGCCTCCAGCTCGGAGGAGTGAGTGGCAGCAACTACAAGTTGCAATCAAGTAAGGGTGTAATCACAATCTGGAGAAACAAGAAAGGACAAGCAAAAGTATACCTGTTAGTTCTTGAAACTTGGCAGCTTGGGTGTCAGCATTTTTCTTCAAGGCAACAATAGATTTCTGACCCGCTGAATAAGCGGCCAGAAGTTCTTCATACACAGCCTGACGTCTATCGCAGATGGCTTGAAAGATCGGTCGGTCAGATCTAAGCAAAGGCACAAAGCAGTCAAAATAAATTAAGATCCGGACAGATTGCAAGCATTCGGCCCGAATCTCGGGGACTACACCTAGTGGGTGCGCTAGGCGCGCCCCCACTAAAAAGAAAGCTTACAGTAGTAGAGTGTTCGGAGGGAAGGATTTGGCACAAGGCCCCATCAGCAAAGCGTCTGATATCGGTGGCAAGACCACCCAACCGACCCAAGAGATGGGACGGAAGTTGGTCCTCGGATCTAGGAGGCGGAGGAGTGGCCGAGTCGGCAGCAGGTCGGATGGGGGAGACGTCGGAAACACCAAGGTACGCCTCGCGGAACCGGTCGGCTAGCACGAGCTGGCGGCTGGACGGCGGTTGGCGCACAAGGGTGCCAGAGGACGGTGTTGTAGAAGCACTAGATCCGGCGGTGTGAGTGGTCAGTGGGAAAGTGACTTGTGGAGCAGCGGATGGAGAAGAAGTTGGTTTGGCGGTGGCAGCAGCAGCACTCTCCGAGCCAGCGGCAGGAGTTGGGTCGGCAGCAGTGGCCTGGGCTGGAGAAGCCTCAGGCTGAGGAGCATCAGTGGCAGGCCGATCTGGCAGCGGCACATCAACGTGTGCGATGCCAGAAGGGTCCAGCAGAATCGAAGCAGTAGCGGTGGTCGTGGCAGGAGTGGCCGACTGCGTGCCAACATTCGGAGGAGTAGCAGAGGTCGACAGTGGAGCAATCGGCCGCGCTTGTGTTGCGGCGGCATCATCTTTTTTCTTGGCCCGCTCGGCCTTGTGGGTATCGGCAGCACCTCTCGTACGAGTAGGCGCAGGCATGTTGGAGGTAGCCGAGGTAGCGGGGGTCGTACGAGGAGGGGCATCAGAGGGGGCAGGGGGAGCAATCGGAGCACCCCCAGGTCCCGCATGGTCAACAGATCGGGTAGCCCTACAATAAAAAAGAGAACAAGTGAGAAAAGCAATACAGGAAGAATCAAGAGGAACAAAAAAGGTGAAGAGAAGCATACCCAGCAGCTCGGGGCAGTTGAGCAGCAAATTTGGCCATAGAAAAGCCAGGGCGAGCAATGTTCAGGGGAGTGGGAGAAAGAACAGGGCCACTCATCTCGGGGGCGGCTCGGCGCGCCCCAATTTTTCCTTTCTTCTTGGCAACCTTGGAAGGGCCGGCGTCGTCAGATCGGGGGCGTTTTCCCTTGGGTAGCGTCTGCTCGGCCGTTTCAGATTCTGCGCCGAAGTCACCAAGGGGATCATAATCGCTGCTCCATTCGGCCATGAAGCGTTTGACGGAGGAATCAGACTCACCCGGCTTCTTGAGGCCGAGCCCGAAAGAAGCAGTCCGAGCTTCGGTCTCGGAATCGGTCTCCACTTCAAGCTCCACGTCTTGGGCGTCTTCTTCGTCACGGTTGGGATGGTAGCCCGAGGCGGATTGTCCATCTTGCATAATCCTAGAGCCAAGGAATTCCTGGTGAGAAGGGTCCGATCAGAATTATTATGGAGGAAATGAAAGCTAAGATAAAAGATAGTGGTTAGAGCATACCTCGGGGTAGGGCCGAGATCGGTTGTACGGCGTTACTTCGAACTCGAAAGGCCCAACAACCTTGAGATCGGTAATACTGTTGATTTGGCGGAGGAACTCAGCTTCGTTTATTCGAAAGGTGGAAATCCGAGTGGGGTCAAGGAGCCGGTGCATGTCACAGATCCGGTGGCAGCGGCATTGCAGAGGGAGCACTCGGCGGCAGAGCCAGGTCGCCACCAGATCGGGGGGCTATAGCCCTTTGTCCATCAGCTTCTGGATATAGGCCACTTGACAATCCAGATCGGTGTCCCCGTCCCCTGGCTTTTCAGCCCAGTGATATTTTGCAGTCGGAGGTGGCAGAGAGAACTCGGGCAGATTCAGCAAGTCCTGGTTCCTCGGTGAGGAAACATAAACGAAACCCATCTTCCAGTTCTTGATGGACTGAGGTAGTTGGGGATGAGGATAGAGTCCGACCTTGCGGAGGTATATGGTGGCACCGCCGCATTCAGCCATCACCTTCACCTCGTTCCTCTTCTTGGTCTTGGGATTGATAACAAACACACCAGTGCCCACTTGGAAGCTGCGGAAGTGGAAGAGCCGACACCAGAGCACAATGGTGGGCCGGACTCCGAGATAACCTTTGCATAGCGCCACAAAGGTGGAGAGCAGCATGATAGCATTCGCTCCGAGGTGGTGCAGTTGCATGCGATAGAAGGCAAGAAAGTCGTGGAAGAACTGGCTCACCGGGAGCCCGAATCCGCGCTGGAAATGCGCGAGGAAGACGACGCGCTCGCGGGCCTGAGGCGCGGGCAAAATTTCGTCACCAGGAACGCGGCAATCAAGGTCCGTCGGAATCTTGAGAGACCGGCGGAGAAGTGCAATCTGCATCTCAGTCACATTGGAGCCTTTCCAAGCCCCCCTCCGGGAACCGGCGGCGGCATCATCCCCCATGGAGGCGTCAGACTCCGTGGTGGACGAGGAGGAGCGAGACGGAGACGAGGAAGAAGGTGGCGGTGGCGGAGAAGACGGCGGCGGCGGTGGCGGAAATCTGGATCCAAGCCCACCTATCGTGGCAGAGGAGGAGCAAGGGTGACGGCGGTGGAGTGCGGCGGTGAGGACCCTGGCGCAACAGCTCTTGGCGTCGGGAAGCAGCGGTAGCAGCACAGAGAGGCGCGCGGTGCGGCGGCGGAGGCAACGGAGGAGAGCTCAAGGAGGACGATGGAGTGAGGGGTGCGTAGCGCATCTCTCACCCACACGGGATATTTAAAGACGCGGCGAGAAGGTAGTGGGATCCGGTGTGCCGATCTGGCAGGCGGTGTGGCCGCGTGTATTCACAGAGCAGCAACAGTTCGGAGCACAGAAGATCCGGCGGATGGGACGGGACGTGCGCGCATGGGTCGAGGCGGCGGTTATGGCATGTCAAATCATGGCATGACGTCCCGTATTTTTCGGCGAATTCGAAGCGACATGTTCGGTCAACATTCCAGTCAAACCAACCGTTGGGCGGATCGGTCGAGGAAATCAAGAGCAATCGGCCAATTGGGAGCAATCGGCCCATTGAGAGCAATCGGTAAGAAGATCAAGAGCAATCGGTCAATTGGGAGCAATCGTCCCATTGAGAGCAGTCGGTAAGAAGATCAAGAAGCAATCGGAAGTTGAAGAGCAATCAGCCTATTGAAGCATTCGGCTAGAAGCAAAGACTCAGCATTTTAGGGAAGGAAACTGTGCAGGCCTCGCCATCTCTGAGTTCGGCGGGACCTCCGCAACTTCAGGGGCTACTGTCGGGGGTATGACCCCCGGGTAGGGTCACCCAGGGGAAAAAATTCATCAAGGAAAAGATCACCGACCTAGTGGCTACCGATCTAATCAAGGCCGAGCTAAACAAGAACAAGCAAGATGTGGGACGATCTATTCAAGGCGACGGCCGATTGCCCTAGAGAGGACGCAATCGACCTCACCAATGAGCATTCGGCCGAAGTAAGCAGAGCAACATCCGATCAGAATCCCAGGTCGGACACCTGGTACAAGAGCATTCAATGCGCAATCCCTGAAGATCGGGACTGTCAGAGGCGTGCAGTCTCCTCCAGCGCCGATCACGCGGACAGGCCGACATACCTAAGTATCTAGCTCCACTTTTCACCACCGAGGTCTACAGGATAGCGGTATGGCGAGCCGCAAGTCTACACCGGGTCATCCGGAGGAACACGATGTGAGGTCCCTAGCTTATCTGAGACAGACAGCTGGGCCCTCCCTCTTGTACATTTACCTTTGTACCCTGGGCTCGGCCTATAAGAGCCCCGGGTACCCCTCCTGCGTGGGGGACGAGAGAGCAGTTATTACAATCTCACCCACCATAGAGAGAGAGCAAGGAGAGAGTAGTGACCAGAGGCCCTCTTCTTCTTCCTCTCAAACAGCTCAAGGAGCATTCATTGTAGCCAGAGTTATTGCATATAGCTAGCTCAGCAGGACTAGGGGTGTTATCTCTACGGAGAGCCCCGAACCTGGGTACATCGTGGTGTCTCACCGTGTGTTCACATTCTCGCTTCCGGTACCAGCGACACTAACCTCGATTTTCCCCCTCATTAGCCATCCCCATGGCATCTGCCGTTACATATCGACGACAGTGATCTATTCTGTCTAGGGGCTAAACCACCCAATAGTAACAAGATCCACAAGGGATTAATAGGGGAAATCAACTTCCCTTCGATGTATCGGGGCCTTCTCCTCCAAGCCCTAAAGAATCAACAAGTTTTGATGACTATTGAGGGAGATCGGGCTAAAATGGAGCTTGGGAAATAATGGAGCAATGGGGGGGGGAGGGGCAAGAAGACCCCCTTTGTATAGTGGGGCTCAAATCTAACAGTTATCCTTTCTCTACCTGCGGTCGAGTGGTACTACCGCTCGAAGGAGCAGTACTAGTGCCGCATGCAAGCAGAGGCTCGGTAGAGAGCATTTTAGAATAAGCGGAAGTAGCTACGACAGTAGTCCGTGGTACTACCGCTGGAGCGGTACTACCGCCCTACTATCGCCTGTTAGCATTAGGCTACAACTGCTTGGTGGATGTGGAGTAGTAGTAGAGTAGAAGTACCACTGGAGCAGTACTACTGATCTACTATCACTGAATTAAATCAGAGCAACAGAACACCTAAAGCCAAGCGGTAATACAAACGACTCTGACAGCAAAAGTACCGCCGAAGAGGTACTACCACTGGCCAGAGCGGTATTACCGCCCTGCAACTTTTGTCTTTCCTAAGCACAAATACAAATGGTCTCCAATTGAAGTGGTAATGGTATGTGGGTGCATATTGGTTTGTGTACGTGTTGATTTTACCCATACCTTCCAAAACGGACCCCTTCCCAGTAGTTCAAATTTCCTACGACTCAATTCGACCAAAAATGAAACGCCAGAAAATAACCATCTTTTCTCTTTCTATCTCCGAGGTAAAAATAACCATATCATGCCATAAGTAGATATTTGAAATGCTCATTGCACAAAGTTACTTCGCAAAACCTATTATCATCAATCACTAAAACCACTAAGGGGAAACATGCCCTATCAAGATCCTCTTTTTGGTGTATTGATAAAAACACAAGATGTTCACAAAGGATATCAAGGAAATAAAATGCAAACCAACTATCTACAAAATATAGCCGAGCTCCCCCTAGATGTGTGCACTATTTGAATATGATTTTGGAATGTAAATTTCACACTAGGATCAACACCCCCCTTATATTTTATAGACAAAGCAATACTTGCAACAAACATAATATAACGACTAACCATGGTTGCAAGTAAAAGCATGTGAGCATGAAGATATAAAGGGCACAATATAAGTATAGCATCACACACTAAAGACATAGATAAAGATAGCATAGGGTAGCGTATGTCTCACACCATACATAAGTCTCAGAGTCTCAAACCAAACCAAAGGAAATGTGATAAAAGAGTTCACAAGCAACGAAAATGATGTAAATAAAATGATCTTGTGACCCGACAACACCTTGCAAATCTTGGTCCATCAGTTGTAACGAGAGATCCATTTATCATCAAAAGTGATCTATTGCTCAGAGCCACTCTCAACAGAGATGTCCAGTTTCCTCATCATCATGATCTGACACTGGCGAACAATCTTCTCTTGCACATGAGCCTCATACATCATATGTTGCACATTAGTCTGAAGACTAAAGAGCTTATTGACCTTTCTCGGAAACTTGGAAGCCCATCCTGTCTGCTCAAACGGAGACACATACTATGACTCATCAGACTCACCAGACTTGTCTGACTCATCAATTGACGGAACCACATGTGCTGCAGACGGGCCCGGATCCAGATCTATTTATTCCTTAGCTTGATAACCTCGTGGGAAACGAGGGGGCGAAGCTCTAAGTCCTCTGTAGGAGGGTACCGAGAGTGCCAAGTATCCACAATAAGCTTCTGAATGTACGGACCATGGATTGACACCTTACCTCCATAGACAACAGAAATAAGCTCCTCCCACATGATATGAGACACATCAAGCACAACAATCGTGCCCTTCTTCTTCTAGCAGGAAAGCAACATATCAACCAAGTAGCTATGCACCATACCGAAGTTTCCAACACAAGGAAACATAGAGTTCTGGAAGATGCGATGCATAATATTCAGAAAAAGGCTCAACTCCTTGATTTCACCTTTGGTAGTATGCCTGATGGTCATCCTTATGAGCTGCGGCACATATGGATTGGGACCGTTGAAAAAAATGGATGCATGCCCGTTTGCATTGATACATTGAACCATGATTTTTATCAGCGTAGACTCACTCGAACGCAAACGGACTTATGGCCCGTCCGGTGTCTCGCTAGTGAAAAATCTGGTGCTAGATTTGTCTTTTTTTTAACGTGTATTTCGAATTTTGATCTGAAGTTTTAGGATTTGTTAGTATATATGCCTTGTGAACATGCACAATTTTTTTTAGATTTTTTAAAAATATCTACATATCACTTTTCAGACATTGGAGCATGGGACATCCACCCGAACCTTCTTCTGGAGTATAAAACTGAACCCGGGTCCCACGCATGTGACAAAGGCAGCTCAATCAAAGTGGGTAAGGATGAAACCCAGCTAGGCTCGCCACGTCAGTCGTCACCCCCAGGTTCACCATGAGCCGCCTCGCCCGCCGCAGCGGTTTTGCTCGTCGACAGAAACAAACTAATTGCAGCACCAAACTCGATCTCCACCAGCACCGATGACACGTAGGCCCCACCGTGCCCCGCTCCCCGCCTGTCAGCGTGCTACGTCTGACGCACTACACGTGGGGCCCATGCTGTCGTCCCCATCTCGCGTTGACAGGTTAGACTTTATTAGACAGAGATAAGAACAACAAGAGACACTGACCACTGCGGAGTGGCAGTATTAGTAGGAGTATCATCAGCGGATCACATCCGTCGACGCACGCAGCAATCACATTCAGACGAGCATTTCCCCGCGCGCAGGCGCAGCAAGCAATCCGCAAGCAGAGGTCGCAGAAGCTACTCCAGTTAATTACTGTTGGGAGGATCAATCCAGGAGTAGGAAGTAGCCAAGAAGGGGAAGAGTGGGAGTGGAGAGGACGCCGCAGCGAGAGAGAGTCTGGGGAGAGGAGGAGATGGAGACGGACAGCCCGCGGAGCCCGGAGGCGGAGATCGGGCACCGGGTGGAGGACCTGTGGGAGGTGGCGCAGCCGCAGCTGTCGCCGTCGGAGAAGCTCAACTCCTGCTTCGAGGACATCCCCGTCGCCGCCTTCCCGCGCACCCACCCCTCCCAAGGTATTCAATCCATCCTCTATTCCTCTTGCTTGCTTCATTTGCCCTGTTGCTTCCTTCTGTATGCTCGATTGCGTTTGCTCTGCTGCCTGCAACAACAACACTAGCATTTCTGTACCAGTTCGTCGTCTGAATGTGACTTTCCTAGCGCCAAGAAATCTTCTTGGCCGAGAACTGCCAAGTGCATATAATCTGTGACTTATAATCATGAATCTGTGAGTCATATCCTGCCTGCCACTCACGCATAGAGGAAGGTATCGTCAGACATATGATCTCGAGTTTTCTGCTGTCGTGGCCACTGTAATGAACATGCCCTTTGTCTGAAGCGAATGAGCACAGCCCGCTTCCAATTCCATGTCGATTCTCGATATCAGCAGCGCTGTTTTGGTTTATGAATGAAAATGCAGTGCAGTGGAGGTTTGAAGGATTCTACTAAGCGTTCCAAAATCCCACTACGTTTTACTGTTCAGGCCAGGGAGCCAGCCATTGTGCTTGCTCTTGTTGGGAGGTCCTTTTCATTTCTTGGACCAGCGAAGCAAGAGCCGTTCAGGACTCTCTTTGCTTTATGTCATAGTATAATTATGTGCCTGACGTGTATTTTTTTTGAATGCCTGACTGACGTGTATTGATATCATGTGACTGAAGTGTATTGATATTATGTGACTGACGTGTATTGATATCAGTTTATTATTACACTAAGAAATGTCTCCGGTACCTGTCTGTATTGACCAGTTTCTACGAATTGTCCCGATAATAAGTAAGGAAACTGTATGAAGAGGTGCACCCTTTGCAATCAACTTTCTGCTTAACTTGGCCACGTCCATTTCTGTGTTGAATCACTCCTTCGTGACAAGCTTTATAAAAAAAAATCAATGATGGTAACATTAGCAACTCCAACTTGGCCACTTGATAAACTAAGTGAGTTGGTAAAGATAGGATCAGACCTCCAACACTGCAGCTGAACTTCGCCAATTCCATCATGGTGTTCTCAAGCGGCGTTCTGTTCTACTTGTTCTGTGGCTAAACTCATTTGTGGCCCGAATGATGCATATTAGAGGAGGTTTATACAGATCTCGAATTAGTGTGGTGCTGAGTTCAGAGCAAGTACCCCCCTTTCAAGCAGTTGCATGTTATTAAGTATACATATGTGATTACTAAATACAATAGCCGATACCATGCTTTTCTGAAAACATCATTTAACTGAAATGTGTTGCTGTAGACAATATATACAGAACTTATATTCTGAATTCTAAAGGTCTACCATTATGTACTGTTTCTTCATGCAGTGATCGAGATACCTTCAGATGCCAGCCTTGCTGATACTATCGAAACATTATCCAAAAATAAAATTTTGAGTGCACCCATAAGAAACGTCGATGCTCCAGAGGATGCTACTTGGATAGACAAATACATCGGTATTGTGGAATTTGCTGGTATTGCAATGTGGTTGCTTCAACAGGTTTGCAATTAAACTCAGCTCTCTTCTGATTACAAAATCTATATAACTAGATTTAATTTGATCACCATGAATCCGTGAGTCATTACAAAATATGTTGCAGCTTTGATGAATGTAATCTTCATGTAAATCTAACGAGTTCCATTTTGTACATACAAAATCACAATGGAAGATCCACAAGTTTCAAGATTAATCTCATGTTGGTGGAGAAGTTTTTGTTTGTTTGTCTAGAGTGTTTGGAAGATATGACTTCAGTTCTTATATATATACTCTCTCTGTTCCATATTAACTGTCACTAAAATGGATGTATCTAGCACTAAAATATATCTAGATACATCCATTTTAGCGACAGTTATTACAGAACGGAGGGAGTATATTCTAAGAACACTGTTCAATTTGACTCATAAGGAAGGTGTACACGTCTCCATGATTAGAGCTCTCTATTTCTCTTCCTAGATAATTCACACAGATAAAGAACATTGTCCACTTCTTGACATCACTGAAATGCTGACCTTTAAGTAAGAAGAAATAAATTCAAAATGACTAGAAAGGTAGGCAGTTTAAAAGATACAACGCACTACAGTTGCAGCGAGTTATAAAATTTCTTTGTAATGTCAGTTGTGGAACTGATTGTTTTCACAATCGTACATGTCAATAATTGCTTCTTCTCCTCTGTATCAGTCGGATGCTTCAGCTAATGGAACAGCTGGTTCTGCAGTTGGATCACCTGTGGCCAATATAGCATCTAGGTTAGGCTCTTTCACATTTAGAAGAACTTCATCTGGCAGAGTAGAAACCACTACTGATTCAGAATCAGATGAAGCTGCGTCAGTGGGTGGAAGCTTTTTTGAAACCCTTACTTCCTCTGAGTTCTACAAGAACACAAAGGTGATCCCTTCTCACTGCAGTAAAATGCTTACATACTTATATTTTCGTCTAGTTAGCACCCATCCATGACACAGCTGGTAATGTTGTAGGTTGGCGATATCTCGGGAAGCTTCCGATGGGCACCATTTCTTGCCCTGCAGACATCTGACACGTTCCTCACCATGTTGCTTCTTCTATCCAAGTACAGGATGAAGAGCCTCCCAGTGGTAGATATGGGGGGAGATCATATTGAGAATATCATTACACAATCTTCCGTTGTGCACATGCTTGCAGAGTGTGTTGGACTTCCTTGGTTTGAAAGCTGGGGAACTAAGAAACTCTCCGAACTGGGTCTTCCTCTGATGAAGCCATACAAACTCGTTAAGGTACACCCCGAATGTGTAATCTCATTCTTATGACTTTTGGCACATTAATATGCATATAAGGTGGAGTAAAAAGTTTATTAGAAATCTAGAATCATGCTGCTCAACAATTATACAGTTGAGCATCTGTAAACTGGTTTATCTGCAACTGAACAACTGAAGTGTAGACTGTTTTACCTGCAGCTAAAGAAAGGAAAAGTCAATGTTGCCTCCTTGTTGTTTTATAGGTAAATGAAGATCAGCCAGTCCTAAAAGCCTTCATACTGATGAGGGAAAAAGGGGTTGGTGGTGTGCCTGTTATGGACACAAATGGAACAACAGCAATTGGTAACATTAGCATTAGAGATGTCCAATATCTTCTGAGTGCCCCCAAGATATACAAGCAATACAGGTTTGTAACTCTCAACGCATACTTGTTGATAAGCTTTCTTATCTTTGGCTAATTTTGCAAATCTGGTCTAATTTGCACTCGGGTACCATGCATGCATTGCGCGTGTGAGCAAGACCATTGCACTTGATAATTTGCCACAAAGTGCCCCCTTTGTATAACTCTGGATGCATTCACAGGACAATCTCAGCAAGGGATTTCCTTACCGCGGTTCGGCACCATCTCCGGGAGCAACACGAACCGTCGCCGTTGCTCCACGACGTGATCACATGCAAAAGAGACGACGTGATCAAGGAAATTATACTGAAGCTGGACTCAACCAAGATCCACAGGATCTACGTGGTCGACGACAATGGTAACACTGAGGGGGTGATCACGTTGAGGGACATCATCTCCAAGCTGGTTCACGAGCCACGCCATTATTTTGGGGATTTCTTCGACGGCGTTGTTCCCCTACCCGCGAACAGCACTGTATGACAGAAAGCAGCTTCGTGTACAAAATGTACATTATCATTCTGCTCCTTTCCCATCTTCTCAAGTTGCGGTTACGACCTCCTTGAATGGACAGACAATTGTCCATGAGGAGAACTAATGAAGTACTGGATGACATTGTGCCTTAAATAATTTGAGAATCGCCTGAGCTTTGCGATGAGAATGTGATGCCTCTTCTTCTTTATTTTTAGGCTAGCTGATGTGATGCCTCTTCTTTCTTGTTGATGGCCACGTAAATTTCGTCGCCATCGCTTCACCAAATAAATTGCCATCCTTCGTGTGTGTTAAACATTGACAAATGTTTAAAACGCTTGTAAAATTTCATCATGAAAAAACATTCGTGGATATTTTAGAGCATCGATTTTATTTTTTTGCTACGGCTTCCACGAATGTTATTTCTTGATGAAATTTTGCAAGGGCTTCAAACATTTGTCAATGTTTGACGCAAAAAAGAGATTTTTTTTTTCATTTTTGTATTTTACTGTTCACCGAGGTCATATAAGCTCGAGCTCAATTACACCACATCAAAGTATGATGCTTCTCCCGGTCTCGCTCCTCCTCCTCGTGCACGTCCGTGTTATGTTCATCAGCGACAACAACTCCGACCTCCCATCAACCTCTACCACGACGGCCAGGCTCGGAGCTACATTCAACCTGCAGGGGGCCGTGCCCCCCTCTGGTCTTGTCGTCCTATCCCCGGATTCAGAGGAAAAGGGTGACAACACTCCTCTGACAGATCGGCGAAGTGACTTAGCTTACTGCCACCCGGATCTCTCGGGATCCTGCATTTATGACCTTGTACCAGAGGCGTCCGATCTGGACAAGGTCAACTCTTGAGCCGATTGAGGAGTAGGTCGATTGCGCTTGGGCCGACTGCTCGCATTCGGCATGGTCGATTGCTTAGGAGCAATCGGCCATGCGACTGCCTAGCTCGGCCCAGCAGCAGCCCAATCGGCCTCCTCCTTGTCTTGAAATATTGCTTTCGTCTGGGTGACCCTACCCGGGTATCATTCCCCCGACACTAGCCCCTAAAGCTGTAAGGGTCCCACGGTTACTTGACTGTGGGGCCCTTGCAGTTTTTCTTTTCTTCTCTTCGCGCTTTGACTTCTCTGGCCTCATCGGACTTCTCAATCCGATCTGTACGCTCAGATCGGAGATTCTGCCCGACGACCAATAATAGTTCGATACACCTTCTTCGACCTCGACTACAATCTCGCCGATTGCTCTCGTGCTTCTCTGAAAAATATCCGTTGCCACACTTTGGCCGAGCTGAGATCTAGCTCAACCGATTGCTTCTCCAACGGTTACTTTTGACCCACTTCTGACCAACCCACGTCGCACATCGCTTCCGATTCCCCGGGGCAGTTAATGCTCCGGGCCTCACGACCCACGCGTGACGGGACGTTACTGCGCACGCCTCACCTTCTGCGCCACGATCTTTTGCGCCGAAACCGCCCAACTTTCTCTTGATACACGCGGCCACACCGGGCCACACGAGCCGCATCTGCGATCCCACTCGCCCCTGCCGTCCATATAATCCATCGGGGGAGGGGGCTCCTCGGGCTCATCTCCACTTCTTCTTCCTCGCTCTCCTTCTCCTCTTCGCGCCGCCGCAGTGAAGGGTTCGTTGCATAGAAAACAAAAAATTTCCTACGGTTGTAACAGCCAAGATCACATCTAGAAGATCACTTGTAACGGTTTGAGAAGGACTCACCCTCGAAGACCAAAAGCTTTAACGAGAACTATTCTCGTGGGTGATGTAGTCGAACACTCGCCGACCTCAAGGTCGTGATGAAGACTTGACGCCACGAACGGGCAGCGTCTCCGTAGTCGGTCACACGTACAGATCAGCGACGACCTCCGCCCCTTGCTCCAGTTGGGCAGCGGAAGTAGTGGATCCTCGGGAACTTCAGCAGCACTACAACATAGTGGTGGTGGTGGTAGAGAAGATCTTGAGCAGGGCTTCGCCTAAGCACCGTACTCGTGAAACTGGATCAGCTAGCAAGGGGAGGAAGATGCCAACCAAAGGGCATATGAGAAAGCGATGGAATGAGTTGTGTGAGGACCTCCACCCATCTATATATAGGAGGGGGAGGCAGCCCCCAAGGGGTAAAAC
The DNA here is from genome assembly GCA_950022295.1 of Bromus sterilis. Classification (NCBI taxonomy): domain Eukaryota; kingdom Viridiplantae; phylum Streptophyta; class Magnoliopsida; order Poales; family Poaceae; genus Bromus; species Bromus sterilis. The sequence goes on along the minus strand of OX465596.1, from coordinate 410,959,186 downwards.
GCCCCAAGAGGTGCCCCCACCTCTCCCTTCATCATGTGGGTGGACTCTCCACTCACAAAAACAAAGGGTCACACATTATTCCCATAACTTCCATAATTCTCCACTCAAAATTCCAAGAGTTTATCACATTAAAACACTTTTAATTATCTTGTTTAATGTCACTCAAATTAATGAACACTTCATTCAATGAGTACTTCATTGATGAACACTTCATTCAATGAACACATTAACAATTATCCCCTTGCACTATTTTGATATACCGAAACTATTCCAGCAGTTTTATCAAAACAGTCCATGTGTTGTCCAGTATATTCTCTGGCGTTCCGTATCCACTCAAACGCGTCAACGAATCCTTAAGTGTGTCACCCTACGGTTCGTGAATAAAATGGACATGACAGAGACTCTTCTCTGATCAATAATCATCAGCGGGATCTGGAGATCCATGATGACTCCCACTTACTCAACGATGAACTAGTGATTGTGTGAACCATTACTCCGTAACCAATTCCTTTTGTCTCGCGATATTTTACTTGTCCGAGATCCGATCATTTGGTATCATCCATACCTAGTTCGATCTCGTTACCGACAAGTACTCTTTACTCGTTCCGTGATATAACATCCTCGTGAGCCAGTCACGTGCTTGCAAGCGATGTTAATGTGATATCACCGAGAGGGCCCAGAGTATATCTTTCCGTCATCTGGATGGACAAATCCCACTCTTGATCCACGAGCCTCAACTAACACTTTCCAAGTACCCAACGACACCTTTATAATCACCCTGTTACGGTGTGACGTTTGATGGAATCAAAGTACTCTTCCGGTGTCAGTGATTGACGTGATCTCATGGTCTAAGGATTAGAGTTACTTCGTGAAAGTTTGATACAACAATAGAAACTTGATGACATGATCGTATTGCTATAACTACTGTGGGTGTATGTTCATCACATCATTCTCCAATGATATGACCTTGTTATTAACGACATCCAATGTCAATGATCAGGAAACCTTGATCATCCGTTAATCAACAAGCTAGTATAAAGAGAGACATTACTAGGAACCTTTTCTTTGTTTATTAAACACACATGTATTAACGTTTCCGGTTAACACAATTATAGCATGAAAATAAACATTTATCATAAACATGGAATAAGATAATAACCACTTTATTATTGCCTCTCGGGCATATTCCCTTCACGCAGTGCTTCTGCTCCGGCGACCTTGGCCTATCGTGCTCGTGGCGCCACCGCACCGCACGACCTCTCTGCAACCCGCTTGCGCCCTTCGCCGCCTCCGCGCCTCCATTCGCCAGCATCTGCTGCCGGATTCCTCTCTCCCTTCTCTCCGATTCATCCTCCCTCGCCCTGGAAGACACCATGGCCGCCGCGGACGAGAAATCCGCCGCCAGCCGCGGCCGGTGGAAAGGCTCCACCGTCAACGACGACGAGATCCGCCAACTTCTCCATGCGCGCAAGATGCCGGCTGGCATCCAATGGCGTGCCCCCGGCGAGGAGATCGTGTCAGAACCGCGCGCCGACGAGCGCGTGGTTTTTGTGGCGCACTTCGAACGCAGCTTCGGGCTGCCGGTGAGCACTTTTTTCCGAGAATTCTTGGACTTCCACCGACTGCAACCGCACCATCTCGCCGCCAACTTCATCATGACGATGTCGGGATTCGTCACCCTCTGCGAAGGTTATCTCGGCATCGGGCCGAGCATCGGGCCGTGGAAGCGCCTCTTCCACCTCCGAGGTCACATGGCTCGGACCGGGAGACTCTTGCCGAATCCAGACGGAGAAGATAACGCGCCGATTCACGAGATCGCCATGACCGACTGCGGCGGCTGCATCCTTTACTCTAGCAAACAGGGCTATGAGTCCCCCGCCATCATTCAATTGGTCAAGGACTGGCAGACCACCTTTTTCTACGTCCGATCTCCTGACAAGGGCCCCGACCTCATCAACTTGCCCGAATTCCAGCTCGCTCCTCCGATGGAGAAATACCAGTGGTCGACCAAGCTTGGGGTCGGCGACTGCGACATTGACTCTCAGGTAGCTCGGATTGCCCAGCTTGAGAAACATAGCCTTAAGGCGTACGATCTCGTGGCCACCTGGCTCCAGGTCCGAGTGCTCCCGCTTCAGCGCCGAGTGCACCGCATCTGCGACATGGCAAGTTGGAGGGATCCCACTCGGATTTGCACCAAGAAGCTGAGCAACAGATCGTTGCGCCTCTGAGTGAAAGCACTCACCACCACTCCCTTGCCAAAACCATTTCGATTCGGCCTGAAGTGCCTTCACCGCGGAGTTAATCCTCCAGAGGTATGCTCCGATTGCTTTCTCACTTCGCCTGATTGCTTGATTTTTCATTTGCTCTTCTGATGCTTTGCTCATTCTTCAGTATTTTATCGCAACGACTGCGATGCAAGACGGCCAAGTCGCTGGCGAATTCGCCCCTGATCGCGAGGAGGAGGACCCAACCGACCTTGAATACGACGACTCCCCCGCTTCCGATTCCGACGCCGAGGACAACCCCGCCGACGCCGGTGCAGCTGACCAAGGGGGTATGCTTGATTCCTCCTTTGAACGATTTTTGGATGAATGGAGTGATGACGACAACGCCTCAAAGGTTGGAGGTTCCGGTGCAGATTTGCATCCCAACCCCAAGAGGGCGCCGCTCAAACGCTCCCAAGCTGACGACTCGTCAATCGGTGTTGCACCGAGCAAGAGCGCGAAAACAGCGGTGGTCGCTCCGAGAGGGAAAGCCACTCAGACTGGGCGCACTCGGGTTCAGCAGACCGGGAAAGCTCCCGGTGCCAAGCCCAAGGTCGGCCCCGTTCTGCAGGAAGCTCCTTTGGATATCCCACCTCTGCGCTTCCGGATGCCCCGAGGGGCACCGATGACAGTGGGGTAATTATTTCTCCATCCTACTCTTCCTTGACACTTTATTTTCCATTGTTGCTTATCTCTCTTTTCTGCTCAGGGCTGCTATTGACCTGGACGATATTGACCGAGACATCCCTGCCTTCACCGGCCCGGCTCCTTCTGCCACCTCCGTTCATGCTGACAACACTAGAAAACGGCCGCCGATTGCTCCTCTCTCGGCCAAGGATGCTGAGCGCAAGGCTAAGAAACTTCGTGCCGACCTCGCCAAACCTCCGAGCAAACCCCCGAGCAAGCCTCTACCCAAAGTTTCCGTGGCTCCCAAGGACATCGTTGACCTGGAGTCCGCCGACGCCGAGGTTTTGCAACCGGACCCTCCGATTTCTCCTTCCCCGCCGCGGTCCTCCGGTCAGATCTCGACTGCCATCGTCACGACCACCCCGCCGATTGTGACGGTGTCTCTTCCTTCAACAATTGCTCCGACACCGAGTGCTACTACCCCGCCAGCCACCTCGACGCCACCCTCGACTGCTGCTGCCTCCAAGGCTATAATCCTTCAGCCGACGTCGATGACGACCTCTTCTACCGCTCCCGAATCGCAGATACATTCGATGGAGCACTTCCGCATGGCCTACTCCCGCACCAGTCCTGCCGACTCCGAGCCCGATGCCTCGCGTCGCTTTCCTCTGGCCTCCCATGGCACTATGGCTTCGGCTTATGACCGAGTGAAGGCACTCTCCACCGGTGTGCTTCAGGAGCTCGAACTCGTCGACCACCATTACGCTGTAAGTCCTCTTTTCCAAGTGGGGGCGCGCAAGCGCACCCACTGGGTGTAGTCCCCGAGATTCGGGCTGATTGCGTGCAATCAGCTCGGATCTTCTTCTTACTTTTGCTTTCCTGAGCCGTCCTTAGATCGATGGATCTGCCCTCGAGTGGGTGCGCGCAAGCGCACCCACTGGGTGTAGTCCCCGAGATTCGGGCCGATTGCGTGCAATCAGCTCGGATCTTTTTCCGAATTTTGATCTCGTCAACTTTCTTACTGACTCTCTTTCAATGCACTGGCTGCCGCTGAGGAAAAATGCGAAGTTTTGAGTCCTTGCTCGAGTCCTATGCTGCCAGCTTGCGACTCCTTGCCTCTGCTCAGCTTCAAGTGAACCAGCAGACCGCCAAGGTCGCCGAGCTGACAGGTAATTCTGCTGATTCCCAACCGATCGATTTCATTTTTCAATTCTAACTTTTTCCTCTGATCCACGCTGCAGCTGTTGCTGCATCTTTGCCTACTATCACCGCTCTTCAGGGCCGTGTGGCCGAGCTGGTGGAGTAGCTCGGCCACCAAGGCCCCGAGCTTGCCGCTGCTCAGCAGGAACTTGAGCGCCTTCAAGCCGTCGAAGCTGATTTATCTCGTACTGCCGAGCGGCAGTGAAGTGAGATGGCTGCGCTCAGAGCCAGTCACAAAGAGGAACTGGAGGCAGTGATCTCGGCCCATGCCACGACTGACGAGGTCTTGCGCTCGGAGCGTGATGCCGCGGTGACAGCTCGGACTGCCATGCAAGCTGAACGAGATGACGCGGTGGTCAAGCTGGAGGCTATGACATTGCGCCACAATGACGAGCTAACCAAAGCCCGACGCGAGGCCCGGGTTAATCTCGAGGGGCTTCGTGAGATGGATTCTCTTCTTTCTGGTGAGCCATCTCTCGTGTCTCGGTTCCCCTGTCGGTTTCTTCTCTTTTGCATCTTCTCATATTTATCTTCCCGATACAGAGCATTGGTCTGCCTCCGATCCCGCCGCTCAGCACGCAGTTCCTGAAGAGAAGCGAGTCCGAGCCGAAGAAGGTTGGCATGTGAGGACTGAGGCTGAAGGGTGGAGTCCCCGGGAATTCATCATTGCTATCAAAGCTCGCATCCCTGTCATCCTTGGCAGCGTCTTCGCCTTCAAACTGGGCGTTCAGAAACTCGTCGAGCTGCTTTGGGGGCCTGCCGAAATGAAGCAAGCACTCAGACGCCTGCGCCATGGCGAAGGGTCCTCAGCAGACACACATGACTCCGACGACGAGGATTCGGAGCAAGGGGAAGCCCCGAGTGCTACTCATGACCAGGTGCTGATGCTGCTGAAGGCCGCTCCCCGCCGAGTCGAGGATTTGCTTGACTCAGCTGCCCGGACTGGTGCCGAGATGGCGCTTCAGACCGTGCTGAGCTGGTATCCCAAGCTGAGCCTGGCTCGGCTTTACACTATGCGAGACAGGGCGGCCGACCTCCTTGAGACGGCCTATACCCAGGTGAACCGTCTTGCCACGACCATGGCCGGGTGGTTCCCTCACACAGAATACACCCCTGTTCTTGACGACGCCGGGATGCCCATTGCTCCACTTCCTATTACTACCCTGGCCGACGACAGCCCTTCTGCTGGCGGACATGCCCGAGGAGGTCAAGGAAGTCAGCCTGCGCGCTCTTCAAGCTCTCACCTTTATCACGATGACTTATCCGATAGCAGCTCGTCTCATACTTCACCCAAGGCCACCTCAGGACGGACAAGTGCCAAGCCAGCTGATGTCGAGCCCTCCAAGGCGCGTGAAGATTTGACGGAGCCTAAGCAATCGGAGGTGGCTACTGTGCCAGAGGGTCCGACCGTGCTGGAGCAAACAGTTCCGACCATTACACAAACGCCATCCACTGCTCCGACTGCTTCGATCGTGCTGCCGACCTCTACCGTTCCCGACGCTTAGCGAGCGAACTTTATGTCTTTTACTGCGACTTTTCGCAAGACTTTGCTAAATTTCAAGGACACCCACTGGGGATGTTCCGATGTAATGAACTCATTCGGCCTTGAGCCTCTTATCTTTGCTTATTGCACGATTTTCTTATGTGATCAACTTCCTGCTTTTCGCTTTATCGTTTTTGCTCTTTGCCATTTTCCCTTGGGGGCACGATTCCATGTTTGCCAACAGCCGACGTGCGGCCTGATATCGGCTCACAGGATCATACACCGCTGGGACTTGGTCATTGAGGCTGAACTGTTTTGGCGTTAGCGCGGAAGGATTCTCGGATTGCTCCTTGCCGATTGCTCGGTGCATCGATCGGGGACGCAATCGGCGGATGGCGCCGTCGGCCGTGATCCTCTTTCAGAGTGTTTTTACGTTTGAGATGCGATACTGCAGGTCCGACCAGTTGTTGCTTCATCGATGCCACAGTCAATTTATGATATGTGCTCGTGTCGCATGCTAGCTTGGCTTCGAACCTGCAGTTCTAACGTATTACTTTATTTTACACTTGCGACCGCGCGGTCGGCCAGTCCCCGAGTGAGGCTTTTCGCACATCTCAAGAATGACAAGGCTTTTCGCACATCTCGAGAATGACAAGGCTTTGCCCACCGAGGCTTGCCCAAAAACGAAAAGCTCATATAAAGACAATCAAATGCCATCTCTTAGACGCATGGCAACTTTACTGATTGAATGCTTGATAGCATGAATACACTCGCATAACTCAACTGTAAAACGGGCATAATAGCTCGGCGTTCCAGGGACGCTGCGTCTCAACTCCTGAAGTATCCTTGTGCCGAGTGCCTTGCGTGCAATCGATGAGGTAATATGCATTGTTCTTGAGTGCTCGGATGTCGATGAAAGGACCCTCCCAAGGTGACGATAACTTGTGCTGACCATCTGACTTCTGGATTCGGCGAAGCACCAGATCGCCTTCGCGGAAAGCGAGGGGGCGGATCTTCTTGCTGTGGTAGTGCCTCAGCCTCTGCTGATAAATTGCCGACCTAGACAGAGCCAGCAGGCAAGCTTCTTCCTTCAGATCAACACCGTCTTCTCGCGCTTCCTTGGCCTCTGCTTCAGTGTATAGGGCACACCGAGGTGAATCAAATTCTATGTCGGCTGGGATGACTGCTTCTGAACCATACACCAGGAAGTATGGGGTGAATCCGGTTGATCTATTGGGTGTGGTTCTCAGACTCCACAAAACTACTGGGAGCTCATCAATCCACGCTCCGGGTGCTATTTCGAGTGGCTCAATCAATCTGGGCTTGATGCCTGCAAGGATGAGACCATTGGCTCTTTCTGCTTGGCCGTTTGACTGGAGGTGCGCTACTGATGCCACATCGAGCCGGATGCCGTACTCGGATGCATACCGAGCCAATGCCCCCTTTGCAAAGTTTGTGCCGTTGTCGGTGATGATGCTATTTGGCATTCCATATCTACTTGCGACATTGGCAATGAAGCGAATTGCTGTCGGACCATCCAGCTTCTTGATCGGGCGTGCCTCAATCCACTTGGTGAACTTGTCGACTGCAACTAGTAGGTGGGTTAAACCACCCCTTGCTCGCTTGAACGGACCAACCATGTCCAGCCCCCACACTGCAAACGGCCATGTTATCGGGATCGTTTTGAGCGCCGACGCCGGGAGATGACTCTTGGCCTTGAACTGCTGACAACCATTGCAGTGCTTAACCAGATGCTCTGCCGCGGCTCGTGCTGTCTGCCAATAGAAACCATGGTGAAATGCCTTGGCTACTATTGCAGCTGTTGATGCATGATGACCGCATTCGCCTTGATGAATATCTCGGAGAAGCTCGAGCCCCCTGTCCTCTTCTACACATCGCTGGAGAACTCCAGTTACACTTCTGTGCATCAGCTCATTGTTGATGATGGTGTATGCACCAGATCGGCGTTGTATCTGCCTGGCTTCAACTTCATCTGGGGGAAGAGTTCCGTTGACCAGGAAATCTCTGATCGGCTGCGCCCAAGTTGGAGCGGTGACGACTACCATGACCATTGCATGCTGTGGTGCGACTGCTTCTTCTGGCTCGGCCTCTTGTACTTCTATCATCTCGGAGTCAACCTCCGAGCTGATGATGCCAGCCTCTGGCTTGTCATCGGCATCCCCTGGTATTGCTTGCTCTGCTGATACTGGAGCCTCAGGATCTACTGGGTCTCCCCTCGAAACCGGTATCTCTAGATCGCAATCGGCATCCCCTGGTGTCGATAGCTCGGATGAGTTCCCGACACTTGGTGCTGCTGCTGCTTTTGCCTTCGTCTTCTTCTTCTTGCCGAGATCGTCAGCCCCTGGACCGCAACCGTCAGCCCCTGGATTTGCCGAATTTGCCGAGGCCGCAACTTCCTGGGTTTTTGACTGCTTCTTTAGAATCGGAATCTTCATTGGTTGAACCAACTTTGCTTGCATTAATGCCTCCAGGTCGGTTTCTGATATGAAAATGGACTCAGAATCTGGCGAAGGCGTGATAGAGGGCTTCTTGATGTGCTCCAACGATACCCCTGGTGGAATGCTTTGCCTGGTGGAGCCGAGCTTGGACAGGGCGTCTGCTGCTTCATTGTTTGCTCTGGGCACATGATGAAATTCGCAGCCTTCAAATTATCCACTTAGCTGCTGCACCAGGAAACGGTAGCTCGCCATATTTGCATCTTTGGCATCCCAATTGCCCGTACACTGCTGCACCACCAGGTCGAAGTCGCCAAAACATTCTATGTTCTGAATGCCGATCTCCTTGGCTAGCTTGATGCCATGCACAAGGGCCTCGTATTCGGCAACATTGTTTGATGCTGCAAAATGGATCTGCAATACATAGTGCAGTCGCTCTCCTTTTGGTGATGTGAGAACAATGCTGGCCCCTAGGCCATTCTTCATCTTGGACCCATCAAAATGCATTCTCCAGAAGTCCAATACTGGGAAGGGTGGCATGTACTGAGTTTCATCCCAGTCCACCAGGAAATCGGCCAACGCTTGAGACTTGATTGCTGTTCTCGGCTCATACTGGATGTCATGGTTGGCGATCTCAATTGCCCATTTGTCCACTCTGCCGGTTGCATCTCTACTGCCAATGATGTCGTCTAGTGGGGCCGAGCTGACCACCACAATCGGATGAGCTTGAAAATATGGCTTCAATCTCTTGGCCGCCATGTAGACTCCGTAGCACATCTTCTGGTAGTGGGGATAATTTTGCTTGGATGTCGAGAGCACCTCGCTGATGTAATATACTGGCCGCTGAATCGGTTGCGCTTTGTCGTTCTCAGGACGCTCTACCACCATCACTGCACTGATCACCCGATTGGTTGCCGCGATATACAACATCATCGGCTCCTTCTCAATCGGTGCGGCCAGAATCGGTGCGGTGGAGAGCATACTCTTCAGCTCCTTGAATGCTTCATCTGCTTGTGGGGTCCAGGTGAACTTCTCCGTCTTATTCATGAGTTGATATAATGGGATTGCCTTCTCTCCCAGCCGACTGAGAAATCGGCTGAGTGATGCTAAGAAACCGGTGAACTTCTGTACTTGGTTCAAATTCTTGGGTCGATCCATTCGCTCGATTGCGGCTATCTTCTCGGGATTGCATTCGATTCCTCTCTCAGAAATGAGAAATCCCAAGAGTTTTCCGGCTGGAACACCAAACACACACTTCTCTGGATTCAGCTTGATCTTGTAGACGCGCAAATTTGCGAATGTCTCCTTGAGGTCATCCAGGAGTGTGACTCCTTTGACCGTCTTCACCACCAAATCATCTACATACACATGCAAGTTTCTTCCGAGCTGAGAATGCATGCAACGCTGGATGGTGCGTTGATAATTAGCACCTCCATTCTTCAGACCAAAAGGCATGGTGATATAGCAATAAGCCCCAAAGGGGGTTATAAAGGCAGTTTTTATTTGATCTTCCACAACAAGTTTGATCTGGTGATAGCCAGCGGTGGCATCCAGAAATGACAACAGTTCGCAGCCGGCCATAGAATCAATGACTTGATCTATACTGGGCAGAGCAAACGGATCTTTGGGGCATGCCTTGTTCAGGCAAGTGTAATCGATACACATGCGCCAAGTCTTGTTCTTCTTCATCACGAGGACTGGGTTCGCCAGCCACTCGGGGTAGAACACCTCCATGATGAAGCCTGCAGCTTTGAGCTTGGCGACCTCCTCGATGATTGCTCTTCTCTTGTCTTCAGAAAAACGTCGAAGGGGTTGCTTGACCGGTTTAGAACCTGGCCTAATGTGGTGCTTGCGCTCGGCGAGTTCCCTCGGCACTCCAGGCATGTCTTGTGTAGACCATGCAAAGATGTCCCGGTTCTCACGGAGGAACTCGACGAGCTCGCCTTCCTATTTGTTGCTAAGTCCTGCTCCGACCACAACAAACTTGGCTGGGTCGGAGGGATCTAGAGAAACCTTCTTGCTGTCCTTGGATGCCTGGAAAGTGGTCTCCTCATCTTCTCGCTTTGCTGGGCCGACTGGGAGAGGAGTCTTTCTTTGAGCCTGGGCCATTGCCACTACCTTGTCGATCTGACGCTTCTCTTCGACCACCACCAAGGAATCGGCCAGGTTTGCACCGGCGGATGAGCACTCGAGAGACTTCCTGAAGTTCCCGGCAACAGTGATGATGCCATTCGGACCTAGCAGTTTCATCTTCAGATAGGGCTCATATGAGTTAAGCATGAACTTGGCGATTGCAGGCAATCCCAAGAGGGCGTGGTATGGCTGCTGAGGTCGGCGACCTCGAACCAGATCGGCTCTCTCCTGAAGTTCTCCTCTGTCCCAAAGATCACATCCAACCGAATGCGACCCATGGGAGTGCATGACAAGCCAGGGACAATCCCATGGAATGTCGTCCGACTACGCTCCAGGCCCCTCTCCGTGAGTCCCAACTTGATCAATGTGTCCCTGTACAGGATGTTGATTGTGCTCCCTGGATCAATGATCACTCGGGAAAACAGACATGAAAACTTTGGTGCCGCAAACAGGGCATCCACCACGAGCAGATAGGTGCCTGGATTTGGCATGATGCTTGGGTGATCCTCCCTGCCCCAGGTAATCTTGCAATCGGACCAGTGCATGTACTGGGGAATCGGGGACATGGTGGCATTGACCTCCTGAGCTCGGGCTCTCCGACTGCCCTTGTCACTTGACTCGCTGGTAAAGATCATATATGCGACATCTTGCCGCGGGAACTGGTTCTGCGCCTGAGGTGGTGCTTTGTTCTGAGGTGGTGGTGGGGGTGGAGGTGGTAATGCTTCTCCCTTTGCTATGCGCTTGACGTAATTGCATTGCCGAGTGGTATGCGCCGCTGGCTTGCCTGGACTGCTGTGCATCTTGCATGGCTGATCTAGCATATCCTCGAATGTGTACTTGGGCTTCATTGGCCACTGCGGCTTCGCATTCGACTTCATCTTCCGACTGCCTCCTGCAGCCCCTTGTTCCTCTTGATCCTGGACAGCTGCCACCTGCCGACTGCCGTATTGAGCGTCTGGCTGCTCATCTTTCCTTTTTCCGCTTTTTTCTGGTTGTTGTTTCGATTGATATCTCTGCGCCCTCGCCGACTGAGCCCTTGGTTTCCTGCCTCTGCCGCTTGCGCAACCCCTTGTGTCCGAACCACGCCGCCGACGCCGAGCTGAATAGGCTCGCGCATTGCGGAATCAGAGACAGCAAACGCATTGGCCACCTTCATGAACTCGGCAAGTGACGAAAAATCTTTGCGGAGCAGCTTGTGCTTCAGCATTGATCCCGCCAGACACCCATCGGTGAAATATTGGATGGCCTGGATCTCGTGGACTCCTTCACATGAATTCTTGAGCTTGATCCACCGAGCTAGGTATTCTCGGAGTGGCTCGTCCTTGCCTTGCACACACAGGGCAAGCTGCCGATGAAGATGCAGCCGATCATACGTGTCGGTGAAGTTGCGAATGAAAGCTTCCGAGAAATCTTCCCAGCAGTTGATGTTGTTGCCGGGCAAGCTGTTCAGCCATGTCCGAGCTGACCCCTGTAGCATCAGAGGAGCGTAGCGTACAGCTACACGCCGACTGCCGCCGGCAATGCCGACTGCGGTCATGTAATCTGTCAGCCAGTCCTCTGGCTTAACGGAGCCGTTGTACTTGGGGGTGTCTCTGGGCAAGGTGAATCCCTTGGGAAACTGCTTAGTTCGAATACGGTGCCCAAAACACGCTGGTCCGGCTTCTCCCTCCTCTTCTTGATGTGCGTCTCTTTCCAACAGCTCAATGCGATGCCTGGCATCGTTCTGGCCGATCTGACGACCGCCGAGCCAATTGCTGATCGTTGGTCTTGCTTCCGACTAACGAGGTGGATCATTGCGCTTGCTGCTCACAACTGGCTCTTCTGCTCTAAGGTTCATGACTGGGGGACCCTGGTTGCTTCTGACCCTACTCTCACGTCGGGACTGGCCTTGCTGCCTGTTCTGCCGCGACGCATTCGGCCGCTGACTGACCTCTCGAGGTGGCCTCGCGGTCCTCCTTGATGCTTCAGGGCCTGCCTTCGGATTGTCCAATGCCGCCTGCTGCTGCTGCTTGGCCGACGCCAGCAGCTTGCGCATTCGGCGAGTTTTCTGACGCCGCTCTTCGCCTTCTAGATCTTCCAGCTCATTTGCAATCTGCTCGGCAGCTCACAAATTCTTCTTGGGCGTGCTGTATGCTGGCCGCTGGACGAATGCCGACGCTGTCGGTTGCTCAGCTCCTGACAGCTCTCTGCCGACAGTGCGGCCTCTGCTCCTGAGATCTTCTAGGACTGTGGGCGCAATCGGCCGCCGCTGGCTAGCGTGCGCTGCGTTGTACTCTCTAGTGATGGCTCCCTGCCTACGCTCTTCTGTCAGCACGTGCTCGGCCCTGCGAGCGAGGGCGAGCCGTGCCGTCTCCAGATCAGTGTGAACTTGATCGGGATCACCATTCCTGTTCACGGGTGCGTATAACACATCCCGCAACGCACTGGTGCCGACTCTTTCGCGGCATCCGCCGCCTCCTTGGCTTTCCTAGCCGCACTCGCTGTGCCTTGGTTGCTTGACGCAGTCGTTCCCGCCATCATGACGGTTGCATGCACACACGGCTCCTCTCCGCCGGGAGCTGCTGTGCAGCCCCTAGTCGGGAGCGGATCCGTGATGCTAGAGAAGACGCGCACTGTTGGGAAATGTAGTAGAAAACAAAAAAATTCGGCCTACGAATCAAGAACCCAAGATCATCCAAGAAGATTGCATACAAGGTTTTAGGTCATGGCTCACTAACCGATGTAGCGGAAGTAGAGTTGGTGAAGACCGTCGGTGCAGATCCCCGCAGCTAGGAATTTCAATGACCTCCCAACCGCGAGGATATCGATCCCTCGAACCGTCCCGCGATCTAGTCCCACGGACAAGTCCCACGAACAAGCTCTTCGAAGAAGGGTCGAAGGTACGACCCCTCCATTAGTATCCACGCATCCCGTAGCAGCAATCCAGCAGCGCTCCGCCGTCCAGAGATGAACGCCACCGAGAAAACTAGAGGGAGAAAACCCTAACGGATTCCGATCTAGAACAGCGTCTAAACCGGGGTCTAATTGTGGAGCAACGGGGTTTAGAGGAGGGAGGGTGGCGCATAGGCCTTGGGGTCAAGTTGTGTGTCTCTCCCCCTCCCCCTGGCTCACCTTATATAGGTGGCTAGGAAGCCTAGGGCGCAGCCCAAGGAGGATTGGGAGTCCAACTTGGACTCCCAAGCCTTCCAAACCTTCCCACACCTTCCCACTGGAAACCTGCCATAATGGGATTTGGTAATTCCACCTGGAGGAGGATTCCCCTTTCCTTGGTGCGCCCCCACCTCCTGGCCGGCCAGGGAAGCCTAGGTGGCTTGCCCCCCAAGGCCAGGGGCGCAGGGGAGTGGGTGGTACTGCCCGGAACCTTCCATGACCTTTTAGAAGCTTCTAGGACCTTCCGGGACATACCGGGACCGTTTCGGGACATTCTGGACACTTCTGGAGCACTTCCAAGACCTTTCGAGAACGTTTCGGGACATTCTGGACACTTCTGGAGCCATCCGGATAGTTTCCAAGACCATCCGAGTTACATTTTAAGCCACCCGATGACCGCGAAGGTTGTTGGAACGCCTAGCGATTATCCGGAAACTATTCCGGTTGATCCAGGACTTCCCCAGTACCATTCTCATATGTTCCGGAACCACCTGGGACTACTCCAGAGTGATCTGGACATATCCTTAAATATCCAAAACTACTTTTGGTGCCCTTATGAACTATTTCATAAATCCCCGGAACTACTTTCGGTACCCGTATGAACTATTCTGCTTTGCTTCCACTAAACCTTATACCATTCCAGCATTCTAACAGACTACTGCTCGTTAAGTGTGGGATCCAATAGGTTCGGTATAATGCGGACATGACTCAGAACATCTTCCGAACATAGGTCAACAGCCTTTTGTCAATAGCCAATAATCAACAGCGGAGCCATGGACACCCATGTTGACTCCCGCACATACACGAAGAAACTTCGAGTGAACCATTATGTTTAGTCATGCACCATTCCCTTTGCTTCGCGATATATGACAAAGTTAGAGGAGAGAAGTTTGGCACCCATGTGTAACAACTTTTGAACACAAGCCACCCGTTATCCTCTTTGCTCGTTTGTCCCTTTTCTTGTTATCGTATTCCGGTATCCCTGTGACTGAATCACAATGCGTCTGGCCAGACTATAATGGACACCGTCATACCGAGTGGGCCCGAAGTGAATATCTTCTTCATCGTGAAGGATAAAATCCCATTCTTGAACTATCACAGTCACTAGCCACACCATCTGACAAACCCAGAACTTATTTTACTACTTCCCATTTACGGGAGGATTCATCTAAGAACCAAAGCATGTCTTCCTGTGTGAAGCAACTCGATACTCTCATGGTCTAAGGAATTACGTATATGATAACATTTCATGATATGACTTATAACGTAGTTACGATGTGATCTCTAAGTATATCATTCAATACTGGGGTCGATTCAACATCATTGTTCTGTTAACAATATGTTCCCATTGCTACTGACATCCTTGTTACAAGAACAATGTCCATGATTAAGAAAACGTAATCATCAGTTAGCACATGAGCTGGTCTTAGAGGCTAAACCAGGAACTCTTGGTGTTTACATTTCCACACATGCAAATGAGTTTTCTTCTGAATCTCACAGTCAGGGTCATTGCAATTATAGCACAGAAATATAAACACTAATTACGAACGTGGAAATATATATAATAACATTTTATTATTGCCTCTAGGGCATATTTCCAACACGCACTTCCCTGGGATATGCCTCGGGGAAACAACTGATGAAGAGACGGTGACTACCTATCTGCAGCGATACGCCGGGCGGCAGGGGTGTGCCGACCCCGAACCGCGTAGCGTAATCCACCACAAAGTCCACTGCCCCATGCCTAAAGATCAGGCCGGAGGCGTGGCTCATGCTCGACGACGAGGAAGATCCCGTCCGGATCAGAACTCCAGTCGACGCCTCGGTCTGCCCCACGGTGGGCGCCAACTGTCGTCGTTTAGTAACAACAGATGCCATAGGGATGGCTAAAGGGAGGGGAAGACTCGAGGAAGAAATATGTCGATGGTGCCGGAAACGGGTTGGGCACAAGCACGGTGAAGGACACCACGATGTACCCAGGTTCGGGGCTCTCCTGAGAGATAACACCCCTACTCCTGCTTGTCTGCTTTCTATAAATGATATCACGAACTACAATCAATGCTCATGGAGCTGCTCAGAGGAAGAAGAGACCTGCCGTGGGCATGGCTCTCCTCTGCTTCTCTACGGGAACTACCATGGGAAGTAAATGCGAATGGGGCGTCCCTCTCACAGGAGGGGTACCCCGGGCTCTTATAGTGTGAGCTCGGGGTACTACGGTCATTTCAGTCGGGGGGCTGGCCCCAGCTGTCATCCTCTCGTCGGCTGGGGTCCACCGACTGCAAATCTCCGGTTGATCCGGACTTGTCAAGCGGCTGCCCATGCTGTAGCTTCTAGGTAATGATGATGAACAGTGGAGCTACGTCCTCTGGTCTTGTCGTCCTGTCTCCGGATTCAGAGGAAAAGGGTGACAACACTCCTCTGACAGATCGGCGAAGTGACTTAGCTTACTGCCACCCGGATCTCTCGGGATCCAGCATTTATGACCTTGTACCAGAGGCGTCCGACCTGGACAAGGTCAACTCTTGAGCCGATTGAGGAGTAGGCCGATTGCGCCTGGGCCGACTGCTCGCATTCTGCATGGTCGATTGCTTAGGAGAAATCGTCCATGCGACTGCCTAGCTCGGCCCAGCAGCAGCCCAATCGGCCTCCTCCTTGTCTTGAAATATTGCTTTCGTCTGGGTGACCCTACCCGGGTATCATTCCCCCGACTACCCCCCCCCCCGCGCGTTTGGTAAAAGGCATTAAGAGTGCATCGCCCCTTCGGCAAAGCCACCGGATCTGTCGGGATCTTCTCCGCCGGCGGTCTGGGTTGCAGGGCCACCTGGACCGCAGATTCTCCGCCGCCTTGGAAGATCGTCGGTTTAGGGATGAATGCCCCAGATGGCATATTTACACTGCTAATTGTCGGTCTCATCTATCACATTCACGTTCTCCTTGCCAAAGCAGTATGTTGCTGTTACTCGGGAGGTGCTCCTCCTCCTCCCGCTCGTCCGTGTTATGTTCATCGACGACAACAACCCCGACATCCCATCATCCTCCGCCACGATGGCCAGGAGCAGAGGTACATTCATCCCGCCCCGCCCCCCGCAATTCGGTAAAAGGCATTAAGAGTAATTTTTGTTTTTGTTTTCCCCTACCCCCACGAACATCTTTTCTACCTCCACCACCAACGATGAAAGATGTTGCGCCCCCTTCGGCAACGCCACCGAATCTGCCAGGATCTTCTCCGTCGGCGGCCTAGATTGCAAGGCCACCTGGAACGTACAAGAACATTGATTCATCGTCTCCTTGGAAGATCGTTGGTCCAGGGATGACCGCCATAGACAGCATATTTGCACTGCTCATTGTTGCTCTCGCCTATCTCATTCGCGTTCTCCTTGCCAAAGCAGCTGTTGTTGCTTCTCGGGAGGTGCTCCTCCTCCCCGCTCGTCGTCGCCAAAAACAACCCCGCAGGGGGCCGTGCCCCCCCCCAAGTTCGGTAAAAGGCATTAAGAGTGCTTTTTTTTTGTTTTCCCCTCCCCACACCAACATCTTTTCTACCTCCGCTACCAACGGTGAAAGATGTTGCGCCCCCTTATGTTGCGATGACAAATGCTACGGTCGCAGCCCTCCCCCTGCCGGCGCTTAGAGCACTACCGATTGTTTGCCTTGCCCTATGAATTGTGTTTTTCTCTGTGATATACTCCGGATCACCTTTATGGAGTACATCTAGTTGGATCACCGGCAATGGCATTGCAGATCTGTTATGAATTCCTTGCAATTAATTTTGCAATATAATTATCTGGTTACTTCTTCTGCATACAAGGATGTGGGAAATCTAGAAGTTGAATGATAAATATCTTTTGGGGGCATTTATCCTCATTTTCAGAGGAAGAAGAAATATTGTACTGTTAGGATGTTGCTGCAGGTTATAGAATTGCACTATGATTGTTGCAATTGCTCCTCATTCATGTATAAGAACACGTCATTGTTCAGATCCACGAATTACACCATACATGTTAGAACAGTTCGCTATTTAAGTCTTAGAATCAAGATAAATCTTAATTTAATCTATGATCTTGCTATATACATGAGTCCTCGACCGGTACAATAGTATTTATGCAATTGACCCGTGAAGTGAACTAGCACGCCGCAAAAAAGTTGAGCATCATGCAACTGACGGAGGAATCCTTCTGCCTGGGAGAAGTCAGCTTCGCCAAGTTTTTTTTTGAGGCAATGACCGTAGAACAAAATGTTCTACGGTGTATTTTCATATTAATCAAAAGTAAATACAATGGTAATTACAATGGAGATGGGGGGAGAGGTTGGGGGTGAGTCTGTTAGCCTACTCCAGTTTTGTCTAACATTTGATAAACTAAAACAATTGCCTCAAATAAATCAGTCTAGCTTGACTGTGATCCATTCTAAAAGATCTTTCTTGAATTTATTCCTTTTTCTGTGTTGAAGAAGTAGTAAGTCATTCTTCAAATTTCTCCTCCATCCTTGTACTGTTGGTCTTTCATTTCTGAAGATTTTTTCCATTCCTTTGGTTCCAAATGTGCCAGTAACCTAGGGTGACAATCTCTATTCCAAAATGACGTGGGGCATGTTCAAGGGCCAAAAAGGTGTCTTCATATATGGAGGTTCCTCTTTGCTTGAATGGGAATAATGTGATCCAACAGCTATGGGAAAATTGGTAGTCCCAAAACAGATGAAGAGGTGTTTCTGGAGATTTGGATCTGCGGCAGATACAATCATAGTTTTCTAGATGCATGCCTTTCCTTTGTAATAAAGATCTTGTATTGATTCTGTTCTGAAACATCAGCCAAGAGAAAATCTTGTGTTTAAGTCTGTTGGCACTCTTCCAAAGTAGTTTGAGTAGAGGTGAGTCATTGCTTTCTTTGGTGAGCTTCTTGTATAGAGCCATTGCTGAATACTTACTTTGTCCTTGGCATTTCCAATTGTCAGCTTCTGTAGATTGCTGTGGGATCTTTTCCATTAACTTTTGAAGTTGATTCCATGCTTGTGTTGAAAGTGGTGTGTGAAAGATCTCCTCCAAATTGTTGGTGTTTCTGAATGTCTCTATAGTGATTCTTTTGTCTTTAGTAAAGGAGAAAAGCTCAGGAAATTGGTCTTCCATGGTATGTGAATCCCATCTGTCCAGCCAAATTGAAATAGTGTCTCCTTTGTAAGCTGTGATCTGAGAATGCCGTTTGTAGATACTAATGAGTGGAATATGTGCTTTCCACCAAAAGGATCCTTGCATTTTATCATCAGGTGGCCAATTTCTGTAATATGATTCCCAAATCAGTTTTATCCATGGGGTGTTTTCTTTGTTTAGCATTTTCTGGATGTTCTTGATCAACAGGGTTTTGTTGTGCAATGCAATATCTATAATTCCTAGCCCTCCTTTGTCTTTGGGCTTGCATACTTTGTCCCAAGCTATTAGTGGAGTTCCACCTTGGTCTTTCCCATACTTTCTCCAGAAGAAGCTCCTCAAGTATTTGTTAATCTGGAAAATGATGCTTGCTGGTAGAGACAAAGAGCACATGTAGTAAGTAGGGAGAGCTGCAAACAATGATTTTATAAGAATCATTCTACCATCATAGGAGAGCATTGTAGAGCATCCTGTGAGTCTTGTATCAATTTTTTGAAGTATGAGAAAGAAATGTTCTGGCCTGGGCTTCTGAATTCCAAGTGGTAGCCCTAAATATGTGAAGGGAAATCTTCCAACTTGACATTGTAGGATGGATTCCAATCTTGTAGTTGCACTGTGACGAGGGGGTGACCCCACGACTCCTACGGATGAGCCTACCTGGTGTCCATGAAGGCAGAAGGCCCATGAAGATACAGCCTCGGCCCGCTAGTTGGCACCGACGTAGGAGTCCGCGACTCACAAGGAAGGTGCGAAGACCTGCCGTGCGGAGCAAGATAGGGTTAGGAAAGCTTACCTGTAAACGTAGATGAACTCCCCGAGACCTAGCCCGGTATATAAGGGCTAGGAGGGGTGACGCCAAAGACATCTAATATCACCTGTAACCCTAGCCTTGAGCGCTCCAGCCTTGGCCTCCACTGTAATCGCATCTCCCCCATTAATAATATCGAGCAGGAGCGAGCCTTCCTGTTTGCCGACGAGATATCGTCCAACCTGTGCATCTCATGACTAACCCAGGGTCCCTGACCATGGGATTTGCCGGGGTTGATCCCCGTCAATTGGCGCCGTCTGTGGGAACGGCATTGGATTTGCCGGGGTTGATCCCCGTTACACTGTCTTCTACATTGATTGGAACTATGAAAGATTTATGGTAGTTTACTTTCAGTCCAGTGTATTCCCCATAGAATTGAATGATGCTTTTAATCTGTTCAATCTGTCTTGCAATTGCTGGTAATACCATGATAGTATCATCAGCATATTGTATAATAGGGAATTGGTTGCAAGCTTGAGAGGTGATTGGTGCTTCAATTAGATTTTCCTGCATAGCAGCATTACAGGTAGCCTGTAACAGATCAACAGCTAACACAAAGAGTAGGGGTGATAGAGGATCGCCCTATCTCACTCCCCTCTTACAGTGAAAGATTTTCCCTGGGATGCCATTAAGGAGAACTGATGAAGTGCCAGTGTTTAAGATCATTCGCATCCAGTTGCACCATATTTGGCCAAATCACTTAGCTTGGAGAATTTCAATAATTGTACTGTGCTCAAGAAGATCAAAGGCCTTTTCAAAGTCCAGTTTTAGCACCACCACCTGTTTATTTTTTATATTGCACTGATTTAGGTATTCATATGCCCATGCTACACAGTCCTGAATGGTCCTTTTTTTCAGGAATCCATATTGATTGGTATGGACAAGCTGCAGGATTACTTCTTGTAATCTGTTTGCTAGGAGTTTTGTGATAATCTTGATGGTGCAGTTGAGAAGTGATATAGGTCTGAAGTCATTTGCATTATTGGGGGCATCATTTTTTGGAATCAAAGTTATGAATGAAGCATTTATGCTTTGAAGATATACTTGCCCAGCATGGAAGTCTGCAACATGGGACATGATCTGAAGTTGTTTTAGCTAGGGATTTGACTTGTGTATTTGGGAATTCAGTAGTCCAGTGTTCTGAAGTGAAGAACCAGTCTAGCTTTCACTAGTAGAGAAAACCCCCTTTAGTACCGGTTCCAGAGGGCCTTTAGTACCGATTTTGGAACCGGTACTAAAGATCCGGTACTAAACCCTCCCCCCCTTTCGTACCGGTTCCTTACGAACCGGTACTAAAGGCTATTTCGTTAAAAAAATTATTCATTTTTTTTCTAATTATTTTTCACTCCCTGTTTTTTTAGAATATCTAGTATTTCCATTAGTGTCTAACTACACTTAATCTCTAGTCAAATTACTTACCTGTGGTCAAACTTCCCGGTCGGTCACCCATCCTTACACTACTCCAACACTAGCACGCTTAACTTCCGAGTTCCTTTCCCTCCCACTTCCAAGTGCTTCGCACGCATGTTGTTGATACTAGTATCATATCAATCCTATTAACATGTTGGTCGATGTCACATTTCTTTATTGTTTAAATTCCAGATAATTCTTTTAATGAAAAAATTAATGATGTAATAATAATGTTGAATAAATAAATAAAATTAACTTTTTAAATTTGTATTATTTTTAATTATTTTTTATTTTTTTAATATTTTTTTGCCAAACCTAAAACCTGAAAATTTGAAAATCTTATAATTTGCTAAAAGTAATAGTAATCTTTATGCAGATGCAATTATTAATTTTAATTTTGAAAAAAATAAAAATATATAAAATTCTAAATTTCCTAAATATATAAGGTTTTCTGGCTGACGCCAACCCTTTAGTACCGGTTCGTAACACGAACCAGTACGAAAGCTCCTCACGAACCGGTACGAAAGCTCCTCACCCGCGTGGACGCCCAAACCGGTACGAAAGACCCCTTTAGTACCGGTTCGTAAGGGAACCGGTACTAAAGGCTTAGACGGTTGCCCCATTTTCTACTAGTGTTTTCCAGAAGTGGAGCTGTTTGCATGTTGCTCCAAGTGTAATTTCTGTCCTGAAGAGGGATCTCCACTAGAGCTAACTTGTGAATTGCCTCATTGAATTGCATCATGTTGTTGAAGTCTCCATTTCCCTTGTTTCTGTTTTGTGGGTATCTGATATAGCTTCGCCAAGGTCATTCTGTGATGATCGGCTCAACTCAAAGTCTTACGGAAAATATGTGATGACTAGACCTAGGTCTGGATCAGTCAGCATACGGAGAAATGGTGGATGGGATCTGAGAAGAACTTTTTTTGCGATAAGATCTGAGAAGAACTTCGGGAAGGGGAAAACATAAGTGAAAGAGAGATGAGAAATTTAGATTTGTTTCATTTTATTACTGACCTCATGAAACCCTCCCGTAAAATCCAATTTTGAAGCCATATGTTCATTTGCTCCCCGTCACCAATTCTTTTGATAATACCATGGATCAAAATGTCTCCCCCGTTAAGAATAGCTATCCATATATGTGATGGGTGAGGGCCGAGCTCAGCTTCGAGCAAAGATGAGGCGGGGAAGTATACCGCCTTGAGGATCTTTGCACTCAGAGAAAGAAGGTCCGCTCATTAGACGTCATGCTTGTCTGCATAACAAAGCCAAATTAAATATCTCAACATCTCGAAATCCATGGCCTCACAAATGTTTTCCGGGTTAATGTATTCCACGGCACCCAAGAAGATTTTGCTTTTTTTTCCTTGTTTGCTAACCCACACGAATTTGCTACCCCGACACCCAAAAAAGTTTTCTTCTTTCTTGTTTGCTAACCCACCCGGATTTGCTACTCCACCAGAATTTTTCTATGACTGGAGTGACATTCTCACCAACCCCCTTGGTAGCATGAAACATGTCATAGAACAAATCGGAATAGCTTATGCCACTATTTTGATTAAAACTTCCTTGCCTGTCACGTATAACAATTTTTTCATCCATCCTCTTATTCTCTCACATACTCTCTCCCTCAAATATTTTAAAATTACATATCCACCCTCTTCCTCTCTCATATACTCTCTCCCACAAATATTTTAAAGTTACATTCGTTGAGTCTCTCCGGTCTGAAGATCAACTTCCTTAAATATGAACTCTTCGCTTTCGGTTGTGATCTGGTGGAATCAACCAAGATGGCGGATCTTATGAATTGCTCGGTGGGTTCCCTTCCTATGTCTTATCTTGGCATTCCCATTGCGGGCCATCACCTCTCTGCTGCGTCTTTCAACCCGATGGTGGCGAAACTGGGAAAAAAATACTACCCTGGAAAGGGAGATTCCACTCTCAGGCTGGCAAGGTTTGCCTGATCAATTCTTGTCTTTCTTCACTTCCCACTTACACGATGGGCTTCTACCTTCTTCCCAAATCCTGTCATGAGGGTTTTGACAAGCACTGCAGCAACTTTTTTTGGAACTCCTCGGAAAACAAAAATAAATACCATATGGTGCGGTGGGACATCATTTGTCGGCCCAAAGCGAAAGGTGGGTTGGGAATTACCAATACTTTGCTCATGAATTTGTGTCTGGTTACTAAGTGGTGGTGGAAAATTCTAAAGGCTGATCCTAACACCCTTTGGTACAAGTTGCTGAAAGCCAAATACTTCCCTTCCTCCTCTCCTCTTATGGCGGATGTTAAGGGGGGCTCTCAGTTCTGGAGAGACCTCCAAAAGGTCAAAGACACTTTCAGATCCCTGGTTAAATTTTCGGTGGGCGATGGCTCTTCTGTTAGGTTCTGGCTGGGCTGGTGGACTGGGGATGGTCCCTTATCAGTGACTTTCCCCAACCTCTTCTCTTATTGCTTGCATCCTGAAATTTCCATCTCGGAATTAGCGCTGGCTGGCTGGGATTTTCAGTTTCGCCGCTCCCTTTCTCAGGTAGAGTTGGAACAGTGGCATCAACTTGTTGCTCTGTTCCCTTCGCTCTCGGGGAACAAGGACGACGTCACATGGACCCTCTCCGCCTCTGGTTCCTTCTTGGTTAAATCTCTCTATAACCATTTGTGCGCCCCGTCTGCGGGGTCACGGCTCTCTCACATGTGGAAAGCGAAGACCCCCCCCCCCAAGATTAAGACCTTCTTATGGCAGGCGGCTAGAGGCATGCTACCTGCCTCTGATCAAATTATTAAACGTAATGATACCGCCAACGCTGCTTGTGCTCTGTGTGGTGTCAGGGAGGACACTAACCACATTTTATTTACCTGTTCTCTGGCCAAGGTGGTTTGGGCATGTGTTCGGGAATGTTTCCATGTTTCTTGGAATCCGCTCTCCTTCTCTGAGATCTTTTCCATCTCTAGCTCTATATCGGGATCCACAAAGCGTATCTTCTAGATTTGTTGTCGCTGCGGCTTGGGTTTTATGGATCACCCGCAACAAATTTACTATTGAACATAAGTTCCCTGAAAAGCCGGCTCATTGCCTTTATGTTATGTTGTCACTTCTATTGCAGTGGAAATCAACGATTAAGGTGGACGATCGTGATGGCGTGGACGCAATCATCAGTAACATCCGTGATGCCGCCAGACGTCTCTCCGCGCCCTCAACTTGATGTGTTCTTTTGCTACTTCGCCCTGCTCAAGTCCCCCCCCCCCCCGTTATCTTAATCTAGGTTGTGTAGGTAGGGGCCTGCGTGCCTGGATTCGGTCATCCGTTGATGATCTGTACCGCTACTTCTCGTTATGCTTGTTGAACCTTGATCTGTGATGTGTTGTGAATCGCTGCCTTCATGGCTTTATTTATAAAGTCGGGCCACGACCTTTAGTCTAAAAAAAATCAGTGGGCAAACCCACATATATACCCGAGTATATGTGGCTTCTGAACACTAAAATAATTTTTAACACCACCTTGGACATCGTGAGGGCAACTCTTGCTGAAGAAAATGGAAGATTTTTCATTATTTACCCGTTGGCCTGATTCCACAATAGGTGGTAAGGTGGTAAGCAGGTTTGAGTATCAAAGTCTCTTCTTCTCAAATTTTGCAAATGGCGGCTTGAAACAAATTCAATATCAGAACAGGGTCATCTGCAAAAGTATTTATGCCCATAGCATACAACATACTACCTCTGTTCTTGAAAAGATGTCATGCAAGTTTTGATCAAAGTCAAACAATGTAAAATTTGATCAAGTTATACAAAAAATGATCAACAACTACATATCAAATTAATATCATTAAATACATAAAATAATATTTTCGCTTTGATCGCTATCTTAGTGTTGTGGTTGTTGATAGTTTTTCTACAAACTTGATCGATCTTTATAATATTTGTCTTTAACCAAACCTCATAAGCCTTTTTTTCGAAAATGGAGGGAGCACTAAAAACCACAGGCTGCTTCTCTAGCAGTTGGTAACATGCTACATCTGAACAAGTCAAAGCCAGTTAGAAGTTGGCAACATAGTACTGAAATATTCATGTCAATATGATTAGCGCCCACATTGAAAAACCAACTGCACACCAGCCTATTTAAACAGAGAACACCAGCTTCGTATTCCCTCAGAGCCAAACCAGCAAACAACTTTGCTACATCCACATCCTGAGAAACAACATGAGTGTAGAAATCCTTGATGGCAAGATCATCCAGAGCTTCAGCTTCGTCGAGGACGAAGGCACCTTCAACTCATCGGTGGACGGCCGGTTTGCTGCCCTTGACACCAACCATGATGGCTTGCTCTCGTACTCTGAGATGGCCCAGGAGCTCATGAGCCTCCGAGTTCTTGAGAAGCACTTTGGCGTTGATGAGTCTACCATGAGCAATGGTGAGCTTGTCGAGCTTTACCATGGCCTGTTTGTGAGGTTTGACCGAGACGGCAATGGCACGGTGGACCTGGAGGAGTTCAGGGCTGAGATGAAGGAGGTGATGCTTGCTGTGGCTAATGGGCTCGGCTTCCTGCCAGTACAGATGGTGGTCGAAGAAAGCAGCTTTCTGAAGGTGGCTGTGGACTGAGAGCTGGCCAAAGCAGCTTGAAGAACTGCTTGGAACAAATTATGAGAATCAGGAGGTTGCAAGTTTACGAGTTTTGTTGTGTTACAAATACACCAGTACTAGTTATCTTACATCTTACATTCTTAAGAAGTTGCTCCCAATTCTCTCAACATGCAAAGTGTCCACCTCAACATCCCCACTAAGTCATCCATTAAAGTTTTATTTTCCACTAAACCCTGCAAAATATGTCACATAAGTGAGCTCCCATTAATTCTGCATGTTCATGCAATCTATCACAAATAAATATTTATTTTTTGTATGCACCAAGATTTATAAGCGATTTTTTAATAGAAAATCAAATTATGGGTTACCCCAAATTTTATTTTTCTATGCGATTTTTTATGAACTTATGTAGTTGCTATTTCCTCTCATAAGGTCTCACTGATATATTGTCAAGATAATAAATTACCAAAACAAAAATCACACTAACTTTTTGATTTGTCAACAATTTTTTTAATCTAAATAATATATCTTTAAAAAATTAATTTATAATTATATTATATTATGTTTCATAAATTTTCTTATAATTAAAAATTTATATTATTTATTAGAAGTTTTCGCAGCAACGCGCGAGGTATCATCTAGTTTGTACTTAATAAGTGAAACAGAAGGGAAAACTTCAAACGGAGCACGCGGGCATATGCATCCACTAATTCAAAAAACCAAAACAAAATGCAAAGCAATTCAAAAAACCCCGAAATTTTGTGGAACGCAACATACTCATGCAAGTGACATCCGTGCAAAATTTCAGGGTATTTCGACATTCGATTTGTGAAAACCAAGGAAACACGAAATTCTTGATGAATAGTGCCGTTTTTCAAAAACCCTCATAGTCCCAAAAAACAGAAGCTACAACATCAGTTTAATTTACAAAATCACAAGCTAGTTATATATATAAAAGGAAAGGGTCTGTCTAAGGCTCATGTACATGTGACATACTTATGTCACATGTACTATGATTTTATCACAAATTAACCCACAAAAAATTACTTTAATTAATTGTTTGTTCAGTTTTTTTGTCACATAGAAAAAAAACAGCCCAAGAAGCTACCATTCGCGTCAGGCGCGTTACTATATGGGCCGGCCCGGTCTGATTTATTTCACGTTATTTTTTGTTGTTGCTGTATTTTAAATTACTCTAAATAAATATTTTCATAATTTACATAAAATATTTTTAAATAGTAAACAAGCATTCTAAAAATATTAAAATCATATAAAAATGTTTCTGATGTATAAAAAATACATTAGCGTATAAAACAATTAATTATGTTATTTAATTAATATTAATCAAGCATTTGGAAAAATATTAAATGTGTGTGGACTTTGTTTATCATATATCCGAATATTGTATAACACAAATTCAAATATTTGTGAATTTTTTTTATCTTATATTTATAAAATGTTAACCATATATGAAAATAATGTTAATGATGTATCTAAAATTGCTAAGCATGTTTAAAAAATTGTTAAACCATGTATGAAAAAATTGTTGATCAAGCATTGTAAAAATGTATTCATATATTAAAAAAATACAAAAATATATGACAAAATGTTGATCATATATTTAGAAAAATTTAAACGCGTATGAAATATATTAAATGTGTATACGAAAATATACAAACAAAAAAACAAAAAGGCTAAGAAAACAAATTATAAAAAAGTCGGACCTAGTTGCGACTCGTTGATGGACTTGGAACTGAGAAAAAAATTGGGACCCAATTGCGACTCGTTAGTGGACTTGCAATTGAGAAAAATAAATCGGATCCAGTTGCGACTCATTTGTGGACTTGCAACTGAGGAAAATTAATCGGACCCAGTTGTGACTCGTTGATGAAATTGTAACTGAGAAGAATAAATCATACCTAATTGCGACTCATTGGTAGACTTGCAACTGAGGAAAAATAATCGGACCCGGTTGCGAGTTGTTGGTGGACTTGCAACTGAGAAAAAAAAGTTGGTCCCAGTTGCGACTCGTTGATGGACTTGCAACTGAATGAAAAAAAATCGAACCCACTTGCGACTTGTTGGTGGACTTGCAACTGAGCGAAAAAAATCAGATCCACTTGCGACTTGTTGATGGACTTGCAACCTAAAAAAAATCTAGTTGCGACTCGTTGGTGGACTTGCAACTGAGAAAAAATCGGATCCAGTTGCAACTCGTTGATGGAGTTGCAACTGAGAAAAAATAACCGGACCCAGTTGCGACTCATTGATGGACTTGCAACTGAGAAAAAATTCGAACCCAATTGCGACTCATTGGTGCCCTTCCAACTGGACGAAAAAATTGGACCCACTTGAGACTTGTTGGTGGACTTGCAACTGGGGGAAAAAATCCGACCCACTTGCGACTTGTTGGTGGACTTGCAACTGGGGAAAAAAATCGGACCCACTTGCGACTTGTTGGTGGACTTGCAACCGAGAAAACAATTAGACCCAGTTGCGACTCGTTGGTGGACTTGCAACTGAATGAAAAAAAATTGGATCCACTTGCGACTTGTTGGTGAACTTGCAACCGAGAAAAAAAATTAGACACAGTTACGACTCGTTGGTGGACTTGCAACTGAGAAGAAAAAAAGTCAAACCCAGTTGCGAATCGATGGTGGATTTACAACAGGGTTTGAAAAAAAGTCAAGCCCAGTTACGAGCCACTAGGCGACTTGCAATTGGATTTACATAAAATAAATTTATTTGCGAGTTGATGCGTGACTTGCAATTGAAACAAAAAAGATTTCAGTGGACACTTGCAATTGGATTGGCAAAAAAGTCCCGGTTGCGATTCAATGGACGACTTGCAACTGGATTTTGCAAAAAAAATTGGTAGTAGCGAGTCGACGAGCGACTCGTAATTGATTATAAAAAATATTCTCGATGAACGACTAGCAACTGGATTTTGCAACAAAAGGAAAAAACAAAAACTAGAAAAAGACAAAATAAACATATATTTTTAAAAATCGTAATTTTTGTATACAAGTTATAAATTAAAATCAAAAAAATAATTAAGAAATTAAGAAGCAAAAAGGAAAATAAAAAATAACATAACTCGACTCGCGGCAACAAAACTTGTATCGACACCATGTATCAATAATAAAAATTGTCCCCAAATTATAAGAAAACATTTACAAAAATAATATTCATGCATTTGAAAAGGAAGTATAAAATAATATGAAATAAAAGAACGAAACAAAATAAAAACAGTAAAATAATTCGTGATCAAGATATGCACAATATTTAAGTGAATAGGTCGAACGGTGAAAAAGTTGAAAAAGACATCGCTAAATTTTATCTAGATAGAAAAATTGTAGATCAACTAAAAAAATCCATGAATTGAAAAAATAAAAGAAATGGACAAAAGAAATATAAAAGTAAAAAAATACAAAAAATCATTTTTCTGTGTGGAAGAAGCACACACACATGTGAATGAATTGATGACTACTCCTACTTTTTATCTATGAAAATACGTTTCGGGTTACAACATACTCCCCCTATGTTGTTGCTGGGCTAAGAAAAAAAGGCCCAGATAATGCCTACTGTCAACAATAATGAAATCTCGTCCGGCTTCAATCAAGACATGCATGAAGAAAAAAACAGTCAGATTTGATGGTTTTGCATGTACATGTGACATCCTTAAATCACATGTACATGTGTATTAGCAAAACCGAAAAGGAAATGTTGTGAATCTATGTTTTTTGATGCCTACATGAGCAATACCAAACTACTAGTAGCAGTTTAGAATTTGGGTGTTTTGTTTTCACTTATCCAGAATCAGATTATGTTATGTCGACAGAAAATTCAGAAAGAATATGTTCAGAACAGTCACCAAGAAGAATCAAATTAACACAAATTGAATCAACTGCGTACATCTAAATTCAAGAAAGTACATTTCAATTCAACATCTCATGTCAGTACGAATATTGTTACAAAGAACTTAAGTGAAGAAGAATTGGTAGAAACTTTACATTACCAGCACCAGAGCTAACACTTTCAGAATAGCTCATCAACTGATATTGTGTTGGTCTTCGACCTGATTCATCTGCTACTCAAATGTCTCATGCATAATTTACTCAAGATGCCTTTTCTAGACCTGCAGAATATAATCCATTGGTCGAAAGACGAATCCATGCTGCCATGTCCGAATAAACTTTAATGCCTTCCAAAATGTTCTTTTGCTAATAGATCATCCTTATGTGCAATTAGGCACCTGCAAATCTAGGTATAACATACATCGCCAGTAATCCAGGTCAATGCTCTGGACAACCACTTCAAAAAGTTGAATAACTGTTAGATGATGGGAACGAAAAACCAAGTCATATACAGCTAATACTTCCATTGCGGCAGTGTCTCATTGTCTGAAACGGCAGTCCTGCTTTGAACGCTGTCATCATCTTTCGTCATTTTAAGCTAAGCTCTTCTGTTGAGAGAGCCATTATTGGTCTTGGGTGACCATAAGTGAGGAGTTGGTAGAGTCCAGTTTAAGTAATTTGCCGCAGGTCATTCCGACATTCCATGCTCCACTCCACCATATCATGATTTTTGTTCCACTGTATGGAGGCTTTAGGCCTATTCAAGTGTCACAGTTCATCCATGAAAGGGGCGTATTTTTGACAAAACATCTTGCTGAAGGTGGTTGATTGAAACTTGGTTTTGGAATGAGAATCCGTAGTTTAATCTTGGGTTCGACTCGTCATCATCGACACACGTGCGGTGATTCCTTCTTTAAGGCGTAGTCTAGCAGTTGTATTTTTCGTTTCGATTTTGTTTTTTTATCATAGGGTTATTGCTAAAATAACTTCCTTTTTACAGGTTATTTACCGATGTACGAGTATGCTTCGTTTATGGTCGTCGCTACAGCGTGTGGAGCATTGCAACCTGTTTACGGAGGTCTGTGCATGATTGGAGGGCACGGCGAGTGATATTTTTTTCCAACGTGGGTGGCAGCATAATCTACGGATTGACCCCCCTCCATCGACATCAACAACTCTACCTAGTGCTTTTATTTCGCTGTGTTTTTACCTTTCTCTTTTATATTCGAATTTGGAGTGGCTATGTGCATCCTAGTTATACAGAGGCTATTAAGTAATAAAGTGCCCTTTATCAAAAATAGGGTTAATGGCTATCTGTTAAAATTACTGCCGCGAGGCATGCAACCTGGGTTTCTTTTCCGCTTTATTTCCGGTTCGATGTTGTATTTTATACGATTGTGTGTATCGCTCGATGCATAGGCCAGGGTCTATCCTTCTTTTTGAAAGAAAAATGTGGTGGTGGCACGGGTGTTGGCATGACCGCATGAGCACGTCATGATGTTTGGTGCTCAACGGAGGGTGCGGGTGGCGGTGGCAACCTCTCTTCTCCCGGGTACGGGCCATCAGCGCACATGCTCGCGAGGTGGCTACGACCTACGGTTTGTTCTCAGGAGGACATGATCTAGCTCGAGGCGGGTTGAAGCTCGTGCTCTGGGTAGATGATGTTGGGTTTGGTCAGGGAGGTGCTCGTGCTCTCCTCGCATATGCGATGGTCGGTGGTGGTGGTCGTGATATCGTTGCATCGATGAGCAGCACACCGGTGACCACAGACATGGCTTCGTGTGAGTGCGCTCGGGACAAGGCTTGGGGTTTGCTCGCCGACGCCGTCGGCAACCACGGAGTCGTGTCTCCCAATCCACCGGGGGTTGGCTGGGGACACATGAGTGGGTGCCTCCTACAGTGGAGGCGCCTACCTAGGCTCGATGACTGATGCTAGGCTAGGATTGGATGGCGTGCCTCTGCTTCTCCTACTGTGGTCATGCGTGATGTGAAGTAAGCGGTGTACGGTGTATCACGACAAGGTGCCGTGGCGACGACCCCGGATGGCGATCCACATGGTTTGCTCTTCAACGGGTACCATCGCGGCGATAGTGCCTCTCCTTCTTGGTTGTGTGGGCGGCAGGAGGTGTAGCAGCCGGTGGCTCGGGCGTGGTCTTCGTCTTTGCAGGGCTTATGTCCTGATCCGGATCTGGTGTCTGACGTCGTCGCGCTCGTCCTTGAGGCCTCGTGGTGACATGGGTGAGTTATCAAGCGAAATGTCCATGCCTTGGTGTCGTCGACGACGGTGCATGTGGGTGTTGTGCTCTTCTTGAAGATGTTATCGCGGTTCTTCTCTTCGTGTCTGGCTTCGAGTGAAGACATTTTTCCGTCGTGGACTCAGCAACGACGACGCTCTATGCTGTTCTCGCTTTTGAGGGTGTTGTCATGGAGCTTAGGTGTAATATGACGTAGCGTGGTGATGTGTTCAGATCTTCCCGTGTTCTTTGTTGCTAGTGTAATCACGTGTGTTCTGCGTGATCCGATTATCCTTGGATCGACTTTATAAAAGAACTATCTCACCATCCTGTATCGTTCAATCGTGTTTTGTTTTGGTTTTTGATTTTTATATAAAGCGGGGCAAATCATATTTTGTGTAGGGGCCCCATGACTTCCAAATAAACCTCCAATGACCTAGGCCAACTGAACAAAAATAAACGTTGCAAATGCCGATTAAACTGGACACTGACCATCTCCATCAAATTAATATCCAGGAATGCCTATCTTGAAGGTAAATGATCAGCGACCCAAAATTTCACAGCAATTAGTCTTTTGGGCCGACCTGGTATGAAAACTACCCTTGACCCATCAGGAGACGTAAGTCGACCCAAAAACCCCTAAAAAATACGCAGCTCGACCCAAAATTTAATTGTTAAAGGTTATACTAGTACATTTAGTATTGTTAGTCTTTTTATTACAGAAATTTTTAAAATACTTGTCCAAAACTACCTTTATTAATACTAGAAGTATAAATGACACTCCAAATACGCCTTATTTTTCTTTAAACATGTAGACTCTAGAGATCCTAATATACTAAATTTTTTCCATCGCTAGATTATGCTATTTGAAAACATATTGTTGTGTTACTACTCTCTATTTCAAGCAAATCTAAAATGAACCGGATCATGATATCCAATAAGGCCTGGGGTCAATCATCATTAGATCAATGGGCCGGTTTCATGTTCCTGATCAATGCAGAGCAGCCCAATAAGAGTACCAGGTCTAGGACAAAGCGGTTCGGCCCATTCCTATCCTTATCTTTTATTTTTAAATAGCTACAGTCCCCTATCTATATTTTTTTAACCATGCTACATAAATAAATCATGCATGCAAATCATATTTTTTTTCATTACTCTATGCAAACAATGATTTGACTTCATCACTTCATGCATGTTAGTCATAAATTATTTTTTACATTAGAGATCATCCTTCACAATTTGTTAGAAATGAAATTTTTTAACTACTTTTTTTTGCGCTTCATATTTTTTAAGCTTACATTTTCTTTCCGTTAAGTGTAGATGTTTTGTTAGCAACTATTTATGTACTCTCTTCGATCCATAATAAATGTCGCTTATTTTGTACTCCCTCCAATTCATAATAAGCGTCGCTCATCTAGTATAAAGTTTGTACTAGCTTAGTACAAAATGAGCGACACTTATTGTGAATCGGAGGAAGTACTAAATTAGTAGTACAAACTTTGTACTAGATAAGTGGCTCTTATTACTAATCCGAGGGAGTACTTTTTAGCAATACTAAATGATACCCCCCGCCTTGCTGCGGAAATTGGTCGCTATATATTTCAACAAAATTTAATTATGTAAATTTTAATATTTAGATTAATAACAAATGAATTAAAAATTAAAAAATGCATACAATTTATTATATTTGATTATGTTTAGTTATTGATTATTTTTAATATAAGTATAATAAGAGAATGAAATTAATTTTCCATGCATGGTCGTATGTTAAGGTGGTCCTTATCCCATCCGTAATTGTGTGGTGATGTGACATGCTTGTATGTTGAGATAAATAAGTTATTGGAAATGATCACGGAAACTGGTCGTCTTATATTTCAACAAAATTTAATTACGTGAATTTTAATTATTTATATTACTTACTATATTTGATTGTGTATATTTATAAATTATTTTTTAAATATATAAGTATAGTAAAGGAATAAAAAATATTTTTTCATGCATGCATGGTTGCATGTGGTGACGGGTCTTGTCTCATGCATGGTTGCATGTTGAGGTGGACCTTATCCCAATCATAATTATGTGGTGATGTGGCATGCTTGCATGTTGAGATAGATAAAATAGTGGGGATGATCTATTATAGTATTATAGATTCTCGCAGCAACATGGCATCATCTAGTTTTTTTTTTGAACTTAGGGTGGTGCCCCGATGGCACCTTATATTTCATGTGAGAACAGGCTTACATCGTTTACAAGAGTATCTAGGAGAAAGTCCGGGGGTTCCTCCTTCCACACAGAAGTCGATCACCCCTCGGCCTTACTTGCTAGAAAATCGGCTGCCACATTAGCCTCTCTAGGACAGTGGTTAAAAGAGACAGAATTGAAACTCCTACATAAGAAGGTACACTCCTCGTAGATGGCCGATGCTGCACTAAGAGAGTTCCCTCCTTTCTTCATCACTTCAATGATCTCCATACAATCCGCCTCCACCACCAGGTTATAGCATCCAATATCGCCTGCTAGTATCAGCTCGTCCCGTAGTCCTCGTGCCTCTGCCATGGCTGCATCATCTACGAAGGGAATACCAGAACATGACGCCGCCAGGAAGAGTCCTCTAGCTTCTCTGATAATTGCACCCGCCCCCCTGTTCCAGAATCGGGGTTGGACGAGGCATCGACGTTAAGCTTGACCAATCCTTCTTCTGGTTTCAACCAACCATGCCGGATAATTGGGTGTCTTCCCTTCTGCTAAGCCCTTGAGAAATTCTTCGTCAGGGCGAGGATGGCTTGGACGGATTTGATCGGCTCCATTAGCTTTCCCTCATGTGTGAATTGTCTTCTCTCCCACCAAATATACCACGCTGCCACTGCAATGAGGGATCTTTGGTTAATATCTAATAGTTGCTGGACTTCCCCATCGGGTAGGCATAACATCTCAAAGAGATAAGAGTGAGCCTCAGGTCCCAGCGAGCTGACATTATGTACACATTGTCCCATCTTCAGGAGCCTCCAGATTTCCTTCGCTCTTGGGCAAAGGAACAACGCATGATCGATGCTCTCAGCATGTACCAAGCACATGGGGCATTGCGAACTAGAAATCATGTGTCTGTTCGCTAAGACTCCAAGGCAAGGGATCGCCCCCAGCAGGGCTTTCCAACAATGTATTTTGACCTTTGCGGGGATCGGCAACTTCCATAAGTTCTTCCAAACCGGACTAGCACTTGAGGTTTCATTGGGGTTCGTTCTCCTTAATTTCCGTCCATGTTGGAAGTCCCATTCTAGGTGATAAGCCGACCTGCACGAGAAAGTACCATTCCTTTTCGGGTTCCAAGAGACAAAATCTTCCATCATTCCCATTGCCAACGGGATGCTAAGGATTATCTGAGCATCAACTGGCCAAAACAGCTAGGTTATCAGTTCCTCATCCCAGCAGTGAGCTTCGGCATCAATCCGTTCCTCCACCTTGGTGACCACAATGTCCCCCCTCGGTGTGATGACTCTCCTTGAAGGGCTACTGGGAATCCATGGGTCCGACCAAATGTTGA
The DNA here is from genome assembly GCA_950022295.1 of Bromus sterilis. Classification (NCBI taxonomy): domain Eukaryota; kingdom Viridiplantae; phylum Streptophyta; class Magnoliopsida; order Poales; family Poaceae; genus Bromus; species Bromus sterilis. Next base: position 410,924,313 of record OX465596.1, on the reverse strand, counting down.
TGTTGGTCCCGTCACCCACCCGCCAGATATGGCCTCGCTTGAAGGTCTGGATGCCTTCCCAGAGGCTTTGCCAAGTATATGAGCTACCTTTTTTCAACTCACAGTTGAGGAGATCCCCATCAGGAAAGTACTTGGCGCGTAGAACCCTTGCACATAAAGATTCCGGCTCAGCCAAAAGACGCCAGCATTGTTTAGCTGTAGGGCGAGGTTGAAACAGTGCAAGTCTCTAAACCCCATGCCCCCTTTTCCCTTTGGGATGCTCAACTTCCACCACGCAAACCAATGCATACGTTTCTTATCTTCCTTATCCCCCCACCAGAACTGTGAGAGAGCCGAGGTAACTGCATTACAAATGAGTTTTGGCAATTTGAAGACAGACATAGCATATGTTGTAATTGCTTGTAGTACTGCTTTGATCAGCACTTCTTTTCCCCCAATCGAGAGAAGCTTCTCCTTCCATCCTCGAATGCGGCTGAGCACTTTGTCCACAATGTTTGGAAGCAATCGGATCGTTCTAACCCGACAATCGGCGGCAGACCCAAGTACTTGTCAGTGAGTGCTTCAGCCATGATATTAAGCCTCAAGCATACCTCCATCCGAACCTCTGTCGAGGTAGAGGGACTAAAAAATATGCTTGACTTCCCCTCACTAACCAACTGCCCCGAAGCATTGCAGTAGTCATCGAGAGCCCTCCGAAGCTCTTGTGCATGTTGATCATCCGCTCGCATCAGAATTAGCGAGTCATCCGTGAACAGAAGGTGTGAAATAGCAGGTGCTTCCCTACACACCTTCACTCCAATTAGATTTCCAGCTTCTTCTTCATACGATAAGAGACTAGAAAGACCCTCTGCGCAAAGAAGAAACAGGTAAGGGGAAAGCGGGTCTCCTTGTCGGAGACCACGCGTGGGTGTGAAAACATCCGTGAAGGTGTTGTTAACCCGCACCTGGTAGCTGACTGAGCTGACGCAGGCCATGATAAGCGTCACCCAGTCGTGAGAGAATCCCAATTGTATCATGATTTCCTCCAGAAATTTCCACTCAACACGATCATATGCCTTATGCATATCCAACTTTACCGCACACAGTCCTTGCTTCCCGTCCTTCTTTTTCTTGATAGCATGGTATGATTCGAAGGCCAGGAGGAAATTGTCCGTAATAAGACGCCCTGGAACGAAGGCGCTTTGGTTTGGGGAGATAATCTCATTCAGAAGGTGTTTTAGTCGATTAGCTAACAGCTTGGATATTACTTTGTAAACGACATTACATAAACTGATAGGCCGGAACTGAGAGATTTGTTCCGGACTCTCCACCTTGGGGATAAGGACGACGGTGGTATTGTTCCAACCTTCTGGGATTTTCTTTGAGTTGATTGCCAGTAGCACTTCATCAGTAAGGTCCTCCCCTATGATATGCCAAAACCTCTTATAAAACACAGCATGAAGCCCATCGGGACCCGGGGCTTTCAAGTCGCCAATATTATCGAGGGCTTGTTTAACCTCCTCCCGCTTGAAAGGTTTCATAAGTTCCACGTTCATCTCCGGCGTGACCCGTTTTTTTTACTTTGCCAATCACCGCAGGGTCCGGTTGTGGATTTCCAGCCAGAAACAGCCCCTGAAAGTAGCTGGCTACATGGGCCTTAAGCAGATACGCGTCATCAATCCAGTCACCTGCTTCATCACGCAGTTGCTTGATGAAGTTCTTTTTTCTGTCTAGCAGTTGCCGTTCTATGAAAGTTCGGTGTTTCGATCACCCTTACACAGCCAGTCCGCCCGACCACGCTGCATCCAATATAGTTCCTCCTTTTCAAGCAGGTTTTCAATCTGAAGATGCAGCTCGTGCTGCCGTGCAGTTGCAGTATCCGACAGAGGTCCCGTTAGTACTTCATTTAGCTCTTTTTGGAGAGCTCTCAAGCGTGTTCTCGGGCCCTTTATCACCTCTCTATCCCAACGATGCAGAGATGCATGAATCTCTGCGGTAATATCAGCAAAGGATCCCTCTCCACGAAACTTTCCGGAGTCCCATGCTAGTTGCACAATTTCCTCAACATTAGTATCAGCTAGCCACCGCGCCTCAAACCTCCTAGGTGCACATGCACCTCGTTGTTGGAGACTCTCCTGTAGGTCAGTGTCCACTACAACAGGCCGATGATCAGATTTGTCAAATGGCTGTGGGGAGACACCGTACCCCGGAAAAAGATCCGCCCAAGCAATGTTGCTCGTCGCCCGGTCGAGCCTTTCTCTGATCTGTCCTCTCCTCCACGTGAACAATTCTCCAGAAAAACCCAAATCATCCAGGTTGCAATCGTCAAGAGCTGCGGAGAACGCTTGCATACACCGATGTGGACGTTGGGCTCCCCCCTCTTTTTCACTGGCCGCTAGGATCTCATTGAAATCCCCTGCCACCATCCATGGGAGATCTAACATTGCATGAAGATCCCTCATGTAATCCCATGTCATGTGTTTTCGTTCCCCACTAGGCTCGCCATAGAGGCCCGTGAACCTCCATCCCCCAATCTGATTTTGCTTTATCCGGATATCAATATAATTTGTGTGAACCACCGACGATGTGACACCCAAATTCTTCATCCAGAGCATCAGGAGACCACCACTTCTACCATCACTCTCGGAGACTTCCATCTCCTCAAATCCCAATCTTCGCCGTACTTTATCTGCCTTAGCTTTATCAAGATGTGTCTCAGACAGGAACAACACATCCGCTCGCACCCGCCCTTGGATCCCCAAGAGCGCACGAACTGCCGCGGGTTTACGCATCCCGCGGCAGTTCCAGACTAGGATTTTCATTGCGACCGGTCGAGCCCTTTACGAGACTCGCCGATAATTGGCGGCTGGCATCCATCACAGCCTTTTCAGTCTTCGAACGCTTCGAGCCCTGGGAGTTGGACTCGTCTTCATCCTCTACAGCCTCCTCTGTGGCCATAGGATCGACCTTGTCGTTTTTATCCTCCTTGTCCTCTTCTGGTACAGGTTCCCCATCCTCTAAGTTAGGTTGTGTTTCCTCTGTACCATCAAAGTTTAATCTCCTCTTCCCCGAATTGATGTCCGTCAGGCCCTGACCAGGGTGTTTCTTGTGCCTTTCCCCTTCACCCCAACCCACCCTTGCTTGTATGGGCTCTTTCACCACCATATCCCGGCCTTGGGGCTAGCATCCAGCATCCCCACTCCAAACTCTCGGGTTTATGTTTCCCATTGCCGTGCTCCAAGTAAGTGTGTCCCATATGTCCACATGCATAACAAAAGACCGGCATCTTTTCATACAGAATGTTGAAGTAGACTTTCCTGTTTGCTTTCGTGATTGAGAGAACACGCAGAAGGGGTTCATTGATATCCAGCCGCACCCTGACCCTCACAATCCTGCCACTCCCCCATCTAGGGTTTAGCATTACGTCCTCCACCCTACCCATCTTTTTTTCCAACGACCTGACCACCGCCTCCTTCCTGAACATGGGAGGAAGGTCGACGATTTGCGCCCAGACTGAGATCTTGTCCAGTACAATTTCCTCTAGTTTGGTGAATCCATCGTAAGGTTCAATTAGAACCCCATGGTCTCGAAAGAGCCATGGTCCTTCCTGAGTAACCCTCTGCCAATCTCCTACGCAGTTCACCGTTATCACAAACATATTTTCGCCATGAGCATTGAAGGACACCCCCTGAGCAAGACTCCAGGCCATCCTCATGTTTTCGTAGAAGGACTTCCTGCTAAAGGGTTTATCTGTGTGGACAGTAGCTAGCGCCATGAATTCCGCATCTTCGGTGTCATCCGGGAATTCCTCATCAAAATCCAGATCATCCTCCTCCCGTTCATTGAGATTCATCTTGCCTATCAGATCCTCCACTCCGCGATGTGGATTTGGGGTAGCACTATTCGCCGACGATCTAGATCCAGAGTCCGCCATGGTCGCAGCTCTAAACCCTCGTCGAGGAGAAAACTTCCGGTGAGACGTGCTGGGGCATCGGAGCCCTCTTATATAGTTAGCCTCCCCTAGATCGAATCTTAGTCGGAGAAGATTTAGAGCCCTAGACGGAGACCGCCAGGGGAAGAAGGAACCCTAGACGGAGACCGCCAGGGGAAAGAGATCCAAAGCAGAGTTAATTGCACATGGCATCATCTAGTTAAATTAATGGCGCGAACAAGGTAGTAAAAAAAGTGGAAGAGGGCAGGTTGACCGAGGGCTGAAGACGATTTGAATATATCTGAGACAAGTCCGACATATCGGATCCAACGTGCCAGAAATGTCCATGCTACCAAATCCGCCTAAGGTTGTGTTTGGTTTGACTACTATCCATCAATGATAGCCAGTTATCAGCGGGATATCATATGTTTGGTTTAAAATATAGAAGGGAAAGCCAGGGATATGCACAGCCGAGATTGTTGGAATATGCTGTTAAAACTGGGATGAGCGTCTCTCGCGGATATAGCCATCCATGGCGAGGGCGGGCGTCGTGACTGCCTTAGAGCTCGGTGCGGCAGAGTCGGCCAACGAGGGCGGGCCGCCGGCGGCGGCGGCGGAGGGCTCGGCCAACGAGCGCGGGCCGGCGATGGAGTCGGCCACGGCGCGACGGCGGCGGGCTAGGCCAACGAGCGCGGGCCGGCGGTGGAGTCGACCACGGCGGGCTAGGCCAACGAGCGCGGGCCGACGGCGGAGTCGGCCACGGCGCGGCGGCTGCTGGGCCGACCAACGAGCGCAGCCCGGCGGAGCCAGCCATGGTGCGGCGGCGGGGTGCCAACTAACGCGGGGCGGCGCAGCCAGCCTTGGCGCGACGGCGTGCCGGCTGGTCTGCGTGTCTACCAGCGACGAAGCCCATGTGCTATCTTCCATATCCAGTCAAACCAAACACAACGTGGTTATCTTCAACCAAACAAAAATAAGGATATCCTAGCAGGATGGTTAGGGATACCCACATCCCTTCAAATATATCCTTTCAACCAAACACATCCTAAAGGATGCTGGATAGAGTGCGAACTTTCAGTGGACGAGCACCACGTCGGACTTAATCCTCATCGTTTGCATGCTTCTCGGGATAATCAACTGTCATTTCTGTGCCAGACCTTGTCTCCTCTATGTTTCCGGGATACACGGTGTGAAACCAGGATAGTGTATGCATTTGGTACTTCTGTGCCCACTTTTGCCTAGCGTTTGGTCCATTTGTGACAAAAAAAGGTCTGTCCAATTCATATGATGCGACGTGAGAGCCTGCTCATGATGTGAGGTGACAACAAGTACTGGTTCTATAAATAAATCTCCATTTATGCTGGATAAAAAGCGAGTAATTTTTCACTTACAGATTCTGATTATCGCATGGGATTAATGATCAATAAAAAACATTAGAAAAGTAATCAAGGGAAAGTCTTGATTTGGATGTGGGGAGTGGGGGATCTTCCATGTAAGATTGACTATTTAATAAAAGTGTTTTCTATGATTGTTGGCCAATCTTAAAAACTGATTGACTATTTAAAAAATATATCTCTTTAATTATTAGTCAATCTTAAGAAGCACTATACTGAGATTAGCTAATTTAATTAGAGGGTGGGTTCAGATTTAGCTGCATTTGATCCGGCGGGCAGTACCATTCTTGATTGTTTGCTAGTCAATGGGCCGACGCATTACCAGACAGCCTCAGTGTTGTTATGTAATTAAATTAACGAACATTGAGCAATTAAGTGGACATGCTCCAGCAATAGAAGAAATGAAATCTAACCTGATACAGAGTTAACATTTATTAACTTTATAAAACATAGTATAATATATTTCCTTCAGTTCTTTTATTTTGCATAAACATAGTATAAGATATTTCCTTCAGTTCTTTTATTTTGCATATAAGATTTTTTTGAAGTTAACTTTGCAAGTTTGATCATAATTAAATTATATGATGCATCTAAGGATACTTATTTTCGTACCATAAATGTTGAATTTTTTTCATGTAAAGCTAGTTAAATTTTATAAAGTTTAAATTTTAATATTTTTTATGAAATTTAATTTTTTAAAATTCTTATATGCAAAGTAAAAAAAGGTCATAGGTGTACATACCTGACTACATGGAGCGCAATGTTGTTAATAATTAGCATGTTACTCCTTCCGTTCCGAAATAAATATCTTAACTTTGTAATAAAGTTAGTACTTCCTCCGTAGAGTAATATAAGACGTTTTAGATAACTAAATTAGTGATTCAAAACATATTTATGAACGGAAGAAGTACAGAGTTGTATTAGAGTTGAGACATTTATTTTAAAACGGAGGAAGTAACTTAAATCTGATTGCTAAAAATTAATCTAATGGTACTTTTTTTGGCAAGAACCTATATGTTCGGTGTAACACATCAGATTGTCAATGATACATGCAGTATTTTTCTTCAATTTTTTCTATTAACATGGTCATCTAAATTTTAGTTGCAATAATTTAACCCAACAGACCGTTAACAACACATAAAGTATTTTTTTTCCAGTTTATTGTAATATCAAAATCACTTGAATTTGATTGTTTTGCTTAATGCAAACGTTTAATTATATGCTCATTAACTAATAGCAGACTCAATCCATAATTAGCACATGTACTATTTTATTACATCCAGACATCCACCTAGTAATCATGCACACAGTGCAGCACCATGCATGAACTGACACAACAAGAGGTGACTGATCGACATGCAGTATAGCACTGGAGCTGACACAACAAGAAAAGTGATGGACATGCAGTGCACTCGAGCAGTGCCATGGAATATTTTAGTGCTATAGAAAGGTTGCCAGGGAGCTTCTCTCAGACGGAATACGCGGAGGTTCTGAGCAACACGGGGGACAAGTCGCGAGAATACAGGGTTAACACATATCCCGAATGCATGTGGACGGTTTGGACAAAGTCCGACCTGGCGCTCGTCCGCCATTAGGGATTTTCGATGCTGGGTAGCCTTCTTACGGGCTTGGTTTGAAGTGTCTCAGTGTCTGGTTGGGTGGCCTTTCTTTTTTTTACTGGTGCTGGTTAGGATAGGTTTCCTTCTTGCACTCTAGTTGCTGGACAAGACTGAAAAACACTAAAGACTAAAACAATCGACTTAACTGCATCTACATAGAAAAAGGTATTACCGAATAAGGTCTTTAACAAGAACCAACCTTTACTTGGATTAAGGTCTTTAACAAGAACCAACCTTTACTTAGATGATTAGAAGAACTGTGGTACTCCCTCCATTCCACAATGTAGTGCGCCCACGGTTACCGAGATTCAAGTTTGACCATAAATTAGACCAACGAGACCAACTACAACGGGAATAAAAATTATATCATCGAAAACTTCTTTCGAATACAAATTCAATGGTATAATTTTTGCTCCCGCCGCAATTGATCTTATTGGTCTAATTTATGGTCAAACTTGAATCTCGGTAACCGTGGGCGCACTAATTATGGAATGGAGGGAGTATCCTCTACTCCATCAAAAATAAAGCTTCAGGTTTAAGGGTTTGCTATCTCATAAAAAAGCGAATATCCTTTCAATGAAAGGAGATGCTTCCATCGACGGTAAAATACATGTGGTGACTTCGTTAAATCTCAAGATTCGTCGGATCAAGATCAATCTCTTGAAAGTACGTAGTTGTGAGCATCTGCTCATGTACAGTCTTTCTTAAAAATAATTTTAACATAAAACCTGTAAAAAGTATGTTTTGACATAAGGGAAGGTGGGCAAATCTTCCAACCTTTCAGAATCCAAAATGCATAAACAAAACAGATAAGAGACCGAAAAACAAACGTAAAGTGTTCTTTATTGGAGTATTAGGGACATCACAGTTGCAGGTTTCTCCAAAAGAAAAATGAAAATTGGGGTTAAAGAAGCTCGGAAAATGCACGAGCCCTTCAAGATCGAGCTCAAGCATCAGAGGGCAACATTATATAAAGGTTTAGCAGCAATTAAATCTACAAAATGAGTATAGTAAAAGTAAAAATGTTCATCTGCGATAGCAGCAATAAAATGTCCAGAATAATTATAGTAAAAGCAACAATGTACATCTGCGATAATAGGTACAAATGACTACATCCACACAACAGTGGGTGACAGAATATTCAAACAGAGTGTTCAGTCAGGCTTACCAAGTTCTTGAATCCTGAGATCTGGTCCTGATGTATCGAAGACCAAAATGTTGTCACTACGCGCTCGGAGTTATAACTGTTGTATGCCACCAAAAGCTAATGGAGAAACTAATAGAAAGAGATCTGACATAATGCCACCATTTCGGTGGAATATACAGCATGTCACCTTCCTCCAATATGCAGTCCATGAAATCAAGGTTTTCTACCTTTGGGAACTCCTCCATATCTATGTTGTCAAGATCCACCTGCAGAGGTATTCATTAGCACAATATAACACCAAGAATTGTCTTTCTTTGCACACTATTGCATTGTACCGAAACCAACAAAATGGCAGGAAGACGCCATGTGGATAATTGACAATATGAAATAATAAGGAGACGGCTAATATAACCCTGTATTTGTTGTACCTACATAAGAAAACTGAGAAAGCACAACACCGGAACAAGGGGGGACAAGCAACTAACAAGAAGATCTACAGGGTGGTGACCTATCATAGTTTACTAATTTAGCCCCAAAATAAAGCTTCAGTTTGCAATGCCCTGCTTAAGAGTAGTGGACAAGAGAGCACTACTAATGCAAATCTGGAAATTTCAGTATTATAATCTTCAGATGCCAAAACTATATGTACCGCTGTGATGATCTGTTAGGGTATTCTTCCTTTCCAATGTGTAACTTGTCGGAGCAGATTGTCTGTACCTGACTAGTATTGCTTAACATAGTTTCTGTGTGTGGGTACAAGTCCTCAGATACGGAACCAGGATAGAGTCTAATATACTTCCTGCCCAAGACCTGTTATGGAGAAAATATTATTAAGAACAACTGCTGATAAAGTTACATAAAGGAAATGTTAACAGGCATCATCCAGAAATATACTACAGTACTAGAACATTTACAGTTGAAACAAATGAAGCCACTGAACCACATGAAGCTCAACATGGGGGCAGAGTAATTTTAACACTAAAACACTCACAAGGTCATCTGCAGTTTTGACTGAAAGTTTAAAGTCTGTATCACAAGACAAAAATTGTGCTGCAACCTGGCAGGCGAATCTCCTTAGGTAAATCTTAATTCCTGGCTCAAAGAGACGATTGTGATTATCTCTACTTAATATCTAATGATTTTGAGTCTCTTAACATATTTTAAAAATTACATAGATGCAACATTTTAGTAGAGAACCCAAATATGCAGAGTTACTTGCATACATACCGAGAACTGAAGGAAACACAGTTCAACCAGTAACATTAATCACACAACAGAACAACACCATTTCCCAGACATAAAAGATAATGTGTTATCAAGAAAATGTCTACTTACAAAATGTCAGTTCAAGTTTTTAAGTACAGGAGCATCAAGCTTCTGCTATTAACTCTAGAAACCAACAATCCTAAGTAAAAACAGTATATTCAAGTAATACCTGAGCTAAAATGTTGTGATGCGGGTCGTGGTGCAATGGTGTCACTGTCCCATGTGGACCAAACCAAGCATTAAGTGACTGAAGTTCCCCTCCACCAGCATAACAATAGTCAGGAACCATTATGTCTTCATGAAGCTCTTTTATCTGCCAAATGTCAATAACTAAAATATAACAGCTGAACTAAGACATTTTCTCTTCCATAAAAAGTAGAAACATTTACTAAGGAATCAACAATGATAGCTTCCACCTGCTCAAATAATGGATGCTGAGCTAGATATGTCAAATTTGAAGGGCACGCGGTTGACCACATCCTCTCAAGGAACTGGGAGAATGTGATTAGCTCCTGCTTCCACTCAGTACAAACATAGTTCTTCCCAACCTGAGACGGGGTCAACTATATCAGTGCACCAAAACCACTAGGAAATTGATGAAAGGGGAAATATTCCTTCTAAAATCTCAACTAAGCAAGGGTTATAAATCACTAGGAAATTAATACAAGGGGAAATATTCTTTCCAAAAACTAAACTAAGCATGGGTCCTAAATTACTAGAAGCAAGCAGAAACTGAACTGGCTGGATTGCATATAAATAGCTAAAAAATGTGAAGAGATCCACACTTTTAGTATTTTTAGAAATAACATGGTAAGTAAAAACAACACACACAAACTAAGTGAATAGTATCAAAGATGAAACAACTAAATGTGACAGAAAACAAAGCAGTTTGATTTACCTACAAATCTGACGGCCAGGGAAAAAGATATGTGTTCAAACTTGCAAACTGAAATAATATTTTGGATCAAATTTCTCAACATTATGCGTATTGTGTAAGCAACTAAAGCAAGTTGGATAGTGCAGTGTAAAGGGACAGGTGTGCTGAAGATCAAACTTTGATGTATGTAAGCCACTTTTACAAACAATGTTATTGAGCATCAAGGTTAGATGCACTTTTTGTTCCATATCAGCAGAAAAGAGATAAGCAGTTAGCTTCACAATTTATTTCTATGGTATGGTAAGACCTTTGAGAACTAGTAAAATCACTTAACCAGCAGGGTTTGATGCACATTTGTTATGAAAAACGAAATCACATATCAGCACAAACAGGTATGATATATCATCAAAATAGAAAGTGCTCGTTTTTGTATTTCAATATCTACTTAAGGAGAAGCATTTACTTCAACAGGAACAGTCCGATCCCCAGCAATCTTCTTTAGGTACTGGATGTCCTTCCATTTTGTCATGGCAGGCCAATGATCGATGCAGCCACTGATTATAACAGGGGTCTCACGTAAAAAGTAATCACATATAAACTCCTCCAAAGATATACATGATCGTCTTGCAATTTTCTTACAAGATAGAGACTTTGTTGGAAGAATTTTGAGGGCCTGAAAATATTATAATATTATTAGCAACGATACACCAACAAACAAACTCTAAATGCCATGATCCACACAACAATTAACAAAACAAGGAAGCACCGAGGTAGCTATGAAAATAAACTTATCACTGCAGAGTGCAGACAACTACACCTATTTTTCAGGTCAAATATCTGGACAACTCCTGCCATCATTCACTGTATGAATCTCCTCATAATCACAATGGGGCACATCATTTCACATGCATAATTTGCTCCACATGGTGCACCTAATCTAGCAATATGAGATCTTCACAAAATAAACAATATACATAGTCTAATATAGTTATATGTAATTATGTATTATAAATAAATCACAGCCTTACTGAACATTGAAAAATAAGCATTCTATAACAACCCCCTGCAAATTAAGCTGGGTTAGTGGATGCAAGTTAAGCACGAGCCCACACACGCACGCACAAAATCTTACGAAGGCAGTAGCGGTCTCACATCGGCGATATCACGGTTCCTATCGAGCCCTTCCCTCCACCTCTTGGCTTCTTCGTCGAAGGCCTCGGCGCCGTCGCCGTCGCCGTCGCTCGGTTCGGCGGCGATGCAGGCCAGGGAGGCCTCGAGGTCAGCGCGGAGGAGGTTTCCCCCCATGATGAGCCCCATGTCGAGCGCCCGGAGCGCGGCGCGGCGGTCGGCGGCGGCCCGGCGGAGCCGCGCGACGTGGAGGCAGGCGAGCGCGTAGGCGTCCCTCCACGCGCTGCCGACCTCGCTCCAGGGCCCCGAGTGGAGCTGCTCCCACGCCATCTCCCGTGCCGCCTCGGCCGCCCGCAGGTCCCCCTCCGCAGCTTTCTCCGCCGAGGCCACGAAGGCGAAGCCGCCCTCCTCAGTTATCTCGCGCAGAAGCGCCGCCCGCCGCTCCGCCTCCGACTCGCCGCCGCAGGCCATCGCCGGGGGAGCAGGCAGCGGTGCTGTGCTGTGACGTGTCGGGGACCCCCAAAAGAAAAGTGCAAAAGCGAATGAGATATTTTTCTGGCTCCGGTGTGGTTTGTCTGGTCTCCGTTTGATCCTCTCGTTTTTTTTGAGCGGAGATCCTCTCGGTAGGACAGGGAGACTTTCCAACTTGGGATATGAAATGGGCTCGGCCCATTTACGTGCACATCTATCTCCTAAAAAAAGGCAGAACCTTTATAATCCCGATTCGTAAAAAGCGAAATGCGGATGATCTACAATTCAAATTGATGCTCGAAATTCATATAAAGTAGGCATACCGCAATGATTCACATCAAATCAAAGTTTACTTTTATGTATGCGCAATTAAACAAAATAATATATAATCAAATCAATCCAACCATGATCATGCAACACCATCATGATTATTGTGGTCAAGATCGTCACCACCACCATCGACCATAGCAAGAGCACCACCATCATCATCATTTGGATGATCGTAGCATCAACACCATCATTGTTGGTTGAAGCATCCACACCATCCCCATCGTTGGCCGAAGCATCGACACCATCACCGGCTTCAACACCATCGTCAAAACCCCGTCACCTCCACCTTCAAAACCACCACCATAATTGGCAAAACCAACACCACCATTGCCAAAACAAACATTACCTCCAAATCCTTCCACCATCATTACCGAATGCAAAACCTCCTTCAAAACCCCCTCCAAACCCACCACCACCAACATTGCCCATAGCAAAATCACCATCGGACATAAGATTTTGAAGCTCCATCGTTCTTCAGCACATGATCTTCATCATTTTTATCTTTTGAAATTCTTTTGAAAAAGCAACCATGCCCTTCGGATTCATCATCAAGAATTGTTCCTCCTCGACGTTCCTCCCATCCTTCCTCGTTTGCTCTTTTAGAGCGATCATGCACTCCTCAAAGGCACATATTATTTCCCACTTTTCCTCTTTGTAGTTCTCTTTCTTCCCAGCTAATTCAATATTGGTTTCCAAATTCTTGGCCAAAGTAGTTGATTTGAGCCTCACCATCTCACCTATTTTTTCTATGAAAGAAATAGCTTCAGCCGACTTCCTCACCCTCTCTTTACCCTTCCTATTCCCATTCAACATGCCCTTATTTCTTCCTCCTTTCAGTGCATCATCACTTTCTTCATCATCGTCCAAGTTTACAAGGGAGCCTTTCTTTGGAGGAGCTCCTTGTCCTCAAATTCTGCTTCTAATTATCCTTGAGCAAGAGCCAACAAAGGCAAGCGTGAATGACCTACCCTTGAAACCCGAGCTTGAATGAACAATTCCTTGGCAATGCGATCCTAGAAGTCATTGCAAAAGATGCAAAGGTGAGCACAACTAGTCATTAACAAAAGAATGCAAGGGTGAAATACAAACAAAACTAATTTTCTTAGTCATTGATTGTGCATCCACTAGGAGGGGCATTTCTCACTTGCAAACAACACCCACTCCATCAATTACATGTTTTCTTGATCGTTATGCATTAGCCTTGAAGTGATTTTAAGGAATGCCACAAGCTTGTGATATTTTTCCTCAATCCTTTGCTAAATATTTCTTCCCATTTTGATCTTTGTTGGTCATCCCATCGAGAGACACACCCTCCCATGCTCGAATCAAGCATGTGTCCTCCACCTCGTTATAGTTTCCGATCCTTTTCCCAAAATTTCATGGGTACTATCAAACTACTCTTCATCAAGCTCTTTGATCCACTTCATCATCATCGTCATCCCTCTCCTCCATCTCCGGATTTGGCTTGGCTTGGGAGTGCATTCCTGGTTCAAAATCATTCAGAGGCACACTCAAGTCCACCGTGTTCTCCTCCAACAACTCGCTATATGTTTGAATAATAGGGTTGCTACAAAATCGCACGTAAGAAATGATGGCAAGAGAGTGTTAATACTCTTCAAGCCTCATTGGTTACCCCAAGTGCAGGGTGAGATATAGTGCATCGGCAAGTTTTCCCTTGGCAAAGATACCAAGGTTTGTCTCCCGTAGGACTCCGAAGGATACAAGAAGGTGGTAACGTGAACAATGGCGCCGAGGTTGCTAGCTTCACCTGGACCTGCACACAGATACAAATAAATTTGCTCCAAACGAGTATAGAGGAGTTGTCAATTCCTCCGGCCTTGCTGTTTACAAAGGATCAACGCAAGAGATAAAAGTGGAACTGAAAGTAAACTAAGGGTGTAAACAATAATGTGAAGATGGACCGGGGTCCCGTGATTTTCACTAGTGATGTCTTTCTCCCAAAAGACGATAAAAGTGCTAGCGAGGTAAACAAATCACAGCTGGGCAATTGACAGAATTATGAAGGCACCGCAATGCTAACTATGCTGCAAAGAAAGGAAGGGCTCAAAAGCAATGGGCAGTACGCCAAGGTAAGTAGACCGAAATCCAACTGCATCTACTATGAATCATCCACCTTGAGATATCTATCCAGAACATCTCGCTGGTATTAAGTTGTGAATCCCACCCAAAGTGTAAACTCAAAGCAACAGACAACTGCATTAAAAGAACTTTGCGTAAAGTAAACAATCCTTGCACCCGCGGGTACAAGCATCATTGTCTTATCCCTGGTGGCAACAACACATCCCCTAGTCTCATGTTTCTTTCACTCAAGCTAGACATCAGGGGGCTGAACCCACAATCAAGCATAACGCTCCCTCTTGGAGTTGCAAGCAAACTACTTGGCCAAAGCAAAATACTGCAACGGAGAACATGCAAGAATTTACTCAAGAACAAAATATAAAAGAGAAGAACCAAATATATTACTCATCACAATCTGAACATAATCTCATAATCCATCAGATCCCAGCAAACTCAGCATAGCAACAGCAGAAATTACAAAAGTGCCTCGATCATGTGAGGCAGCTCACGAGGTCTCGAAAGTGGAAGCACAAAGAGGGGAGAAGTACATCACATAGCTACTGGTCACGGACCCATGGTCCAAGGGGGACTACTCACGGCACATCCGGGAGGCGTCCATGGCTATGGATGGTCTCCCGGAGGGGGTTCCTCCTCCCGGCAGGGTGCCGGGGCAGCTTCTCCAGGCATCCCCGATCTTGAAACGGCGGCGGCGGCGGTACAGAGGCGAGTTCGCGGAAAAAAGATCGATATTAGGGGTTTCCACCCCGAGGGCTAAATATAGGCGGAGGGGGGTGTCGAGGGGACCCACCAGGAAGCCAGGAGGCATCCTGGCGCGGCCTAGGGTGGAGCCGCGCCAGGGACCCTCCTGGTCTCTTGCTGGTGGCCCCCCTCCGCTACCTTGGTGATTCCGGAAGCTTTCGGGTAGCTGATTTTTATCTGATTTTTCCGTATTTTTTGGAGCACTTTTAATGGCCGGAAAACCTGAAATACAAAACAGCAGAAAACAGCAACTGACAGATGGGTGCACTGGGTTAATAGATTAGTCCAAATATGCTCAAAAGTGTATGAAAGTTCAAGCAAACCATGGCAAAGTCACACAAACATGCATGGAGCAAGAAGAAATTATAGATACGTTTGGGACGTATCAGCATCCCCAAGCTTAATTCTTGCTCGTCCTCGAGTAGGTAAATGATAACAAGCATAATTTTTGTGGTGACATGCCACACAACCATATAAGGACTTTTAAGTTAAGCAATCAAAGCATGCAATTCAATTCAAGTCTTAACAAGCAAGAGTCTATATTAGCATTGACACAAGCAACAAAAGAACAAAAGGTGCAAGAGCTCTCGCTGTCCGTGACTCGAATGTCTCCAGATGGTGTTTGCGTGCAAGCAGGGGACTGGGAAAAAGAGAGAAAAAAGGTTGTTGAGAACAACTATCTACTAAAGTTTCACACTTGGTCTCCTTTGGATTCTTATCTTGACTCGTCCCCAGACCACTAGCCAGGTACAAGTCAAACTGATCCACTCCCTTTCGATATTTTGAGCACTCATGCAATGGATGAGGGTGATCAAGAAAGTTGACACCTAAAAGGCGAAACAGAAAGAAGGTGGAGGTGGAAGACAAGAAGGTGTGAAAGGCTCACATCAATGAGGACAATCATAGGCGAGAGAAGGCCATATGATAGATATGATGTGAGGAGTAGGGATTGCCATGCAACAGATGCACATGTGAGCTAAAAGCTCTCCAAGGAAACTAGTGGGGGTGCATCTAACTTGCTTGCTCAAGAAGACCTAGAGCTCGTTTGAGGAGGCTCGTCATTGGAATATACAAGCCAAGTTCTATAGTGTGAAGGTCCCCACATAGCTATATGCATGATGATGATGTCTATGGAGTACAAGGGATAGAGGATGAATTACTAGTGTGGATCTCTCAAAAGGAATAGTAGTGTGCCCCCTTCTCTCTTTTTATTTTTCGTTTTCTCTTTTTTCTATTTTTTGTATTTTTTGGTGGCCTCAATGGCTCTTTCTATTTAACTCTCATTTTTCCTCTTTGGGATCTTTTGATTTTGTCCTCTTTGGGATCTTTTCCTCACTTTAGGGGCAACACTCTATATTTTACAAGAATATAGGAGATCTTTCACACTTTACAAAGGTACTCACATAAAAAAGATATAACTATCATGATGCAAATGTATGCCTCTGCCAGGATAGCAGGATATGCAATGATACTAGCGCGTCATGTAGCAATGATTAGGGCAAGACCCAACTAGCATGCGGCTCATCGATCAAGCAAGTAGCATGTATGACATGAGGATCAAGTCATGAGAAGGTGGATGTTGCATGGCAATGTATCTCGGAAAGGCTATGGAAATGCCTTGTAGGTAGGTATGGTGGCTGTTTTGAGGAAAGATATAAGGAGGCTTATGATGACAGAGCGTATCGTGCCAAGGGTTTGGATGCACCGGCAAAGTATGCGCCAACTCTCAAGGTGAGAAAGGGCAATGCACGGTACCGAAGAGGCTAGAAAAAGTATAGGTGGGTGGAAGTGTCAACTTTCGAATACTAACATTAGTCCGAAGAACTCATGCACTTATTTGTTGGATATGTGCCCTAGAGGCAAATTAATAAAGATATTTGTCACATATCTGTTTGTTCATAATACGTTATATATTGTGCTAGAACTGTATTAAGCGGAAACATTAATACACGTGTGATATATAACAACCTGGTCCCTAGTTAAACTCAGGCATACTAGCTCATTGGGAAATTGATGATCAAGGTTTCCTGATCATGAGAACATAATAGTCTATTGACAATGAGGTCATATCATTAGGAGAATGATGTGATGGACACACACCCACCTTAAGCATTGCAGTGTGATCAAGTCACATAAGTTCAGCATTGCGATGACTTAATAACATAGTGACTGAATCCTTAGACCGTGATGATCATACATAATTGCTATCTATTAGGATGATTTGAGTGCATTAACCGTTACACTGAAACATGGTAACTGAAAATGTGTATCTTGGGTATTCCGAAGTAGATATGTTGAGGAGTATGAAATAGATCAGAGCGGGATTTGTCAATCCGAGTGACGGATAGGTACTCTGGGCCCACTCGATGGTGTTGCATCAATAGCCTGCAAGCAAGTGACTAGGTCACAAGAGATGTAATATTCACAGACGAGTAAACATGTTATGTCGGAGACGAGGAAGAACTATGTATTGGATACCGACGATCATACCTCGGACAAACATAGTACCGAAGCACAAAGGGATCAAGTCATATTGTTAACGGTTCAACAACGATGAAGTTTATTCGATGGAAGCGTAGGGGCACATCAAGGATTGTAACCAGATCCCACATGATGGTCATTGGTCAGAGAGTGTCTCGATCATGCCTACTGTTTCCCGGACCGTAGGGTGTCACACTTAAGGGCAATCGATGCATTAAGGATTGATTCGGGATCATCGGTGAAAAGAGAGAAAACACCGGAAATGTACCGGGAGGTGCCGGAAGCTGTTCCAGATATTTTGAAAGGTTCAAAATAATATATATTAATGTTTAAATACGTTTTATTATTTATGACATAATTAGATATTAAAAATGATTTAAATAATTAATTAAAAATGTGAAAAGGTATTTGGGCCTTAAAAGGCCACCAAGGGAGGGGCCCATCCCCCCTCCTAGCCGCACCACTCCCCCCTTGGGGGAAGGGGAGGGGGTGGAGCCCCTCCTTGGCCTATATAAGGAGGGGTGGGGGTGCCTTTTTCAACATAACATTGAGTTTCTCTCTCTCTCTTTCTCCTACCTAGAGCGGACTCCCCTGGTTGGGGGTTTCACCATCATCCGAACGCCGTCGCGTTGCCGGAATCGGGATCCGGATCAATCTTCTTTCCGTTGCTCTTCTGGTTCGGAGCCCGGAGGGACGTCGGTTGCACCGTACGTGTGTAATCCCGCGAGGCACTACACGTGTGGTGCTACTTCATCGTCGGAGGTTCTTCAACACGACAGGGAGGTCGTAGGATCAGAGTCTACGCCAACCATATTCGAGGAACGTTTCCCTCTTTCGGTCTTCAAAGGTATGAACACCGATTCCTTCCGTTACATACATCAGCATAACATAGATCTTGGGTTCGGGACTCGTAGGTAGGATTTTTTTTGTTTTCTGCGCCGATCCCCAACATTATTATCGGTAACTCTCAATCTAATCAGGAGGTTCACAAAGAGACAAGTACCCCGAGGAGGAGTGTATGGGGGTTTGGTTATCCTTGCGCATCCTCGACTCATGGTACGTGAGTGTACTCTAATATTCGAACCCTCCAGAGGTTAGTGATCCATCTAGTAGCTAGAGTTCTCAACTTGGGTTTTTGGTTTTCGAAAATCACACGGATTGCCCAAAATACGACATATATCACTAATAGGCTCGAGCTCTTGACACCAAAAGTTCAAACATTACTCTAGTCAATACCTCAAAACTATTGCAAGTTACTACTACAAAGAGAATAGCAACTTCAACTACCTACTTCTAGTCAAGACACAAAACTCAGTGCAACAGGCAAACTCTCTAACAAGATAAAACATGCAACCTATAGAAATTTCAACCTAAAACAAAAGAAAAGCTCTAGAAAAACTAAAGCACTACAACTAAACAGAGCAGCAGCTAAGAAAAGAAAAAGAACAACTCACAGCTAAAAGAATAAGCATGCAAATCCTATGAGGAGTTCTAGTTCAAGCGGAGCGTGTAATTCTCCCACACAAAAGAGTAAGCTGGGTTCTAAGTTGTTACTACAGCAAACAAAGAAAAAACAAACCTAGAAAAGTAAAGAGCGAGACGCTCCAAGCATAGCACACAACGCATGAAGTGATAAAAATATAGTGCAACGAGGGACGAACTGATAATTGTTGATGAAGAAGGGGATGCACGAGGGCATCCCCAAGCTTAGACGCTTGAGTCTCCTTGAATATTTATTGGGGGTGCACATGGGCATCCCCAAGCTTGAGCGTTTGACACTCCAAGATCTTCTTTCATCATCTTCCATCGCGCACTTGAAAACTCCCTTCATACATAACTCATTGTAGACTGATTAGAGATGTTAGTGCACTATTAAAATAAATTTTCCTCTACTGCAAATAAAGATTTCCAGGAAGAGATACTGTTTCTCTTGCCTGCCCAAAAGATTTTGCAAAGAAAAAGCAAGCTTAAGGATTGCAAAACTGCGAAAAGAGAAACCGGGGCAGAAGCTGAGAAAAACATAACAACAGAGAGAAAAGAATTTTTTTAGGGATACTTATGCAACTCAAATCAAAAAACTCGGAACATACGAAAGTTTCATAATTGTATAGATCATGCTGTGTAAAAAATTCAGCTCAAAAAGATGAACTAGGATTTTTCTATGATTTTTCTAGTCACGAGGAAAGAATCTGTTTTCTGGACAACATGTCACAACTTTCACTTCCCTTATCGTATGAGGCTATAAAAGGCACAAATCTTGAAAAGTAAAGATACAATGATGTTGCTACAGTAGTAACAATCATCAAGACCACTAAGAACAGAATAAAAGAAAATAGAAAAACCTAAATTCGTTGCGGGCTGCCTCCCGAAAGCGCTTCTTTAGAGCCATTAGCTAGGCTTAAAGCAGAAGATCAAGACCCTTTATTGAGAGGGAATTGGAATTTGATATTCCCCTCTTTCATGTCAATAACAGCACCAACTGTGCGAAGAAAAGGACGTCCCAAAATAATTGGACAAGAGGGCTCACACTCAATGTCCATAATAGTGAAATCAACGGGAATATAATTGTCATTGCCAATGATAAGAACATCGTCGATCTTCCCCAAAGGCTTCTTTACGGAAGAATCAACAAGACGAACACCAAAAGAACAGGGATCAAAAGGTTTCAATTCAAGCATATCATACATTCTTTTGAGCATAACAAAGGTACTTGCTCCAACATCACAAAGAGCATAACAAGAGAAGTTATTCAATTTGATTTTTATCATAGGATCCCAACCATCTTCTAGCTTCCTAGGTATGGAGGCTTCTAGTCTAATCTTCTCCTCCCTAACTTTAATTAGAGCATTGGTGATATGCTCTGTAAAGGCAAGATTAAGTGTGCTAGTGTGGGGGTCTCTAGACATTTTGTGTAGGAAACCAATAACTTCAGGTAAAGTGCAGTTGTCAAAGTCTAGGTCACTACTATCTATCAAGGAGGTAGTGATATCATTTAGGCTCACTTGTTTGAAAGCCTCTATGTTCATAGAGGTTTCTTCATCTATGGTTGAGGTGGTAGCATCACCATTGGTAGGTCCAGTGGGACTAGGGGTGTGATGGGCGCTAACTGTTTGGACATCCTCAACTACTTGGATAGTGGCTACTGTGTGGTAGGTAGGAAGGCTCTTAATTCTCTCTTCTTCCTCCTTTTCTCTGGCCCATCTCTCTTTAAGTTTCCCAACATCCTAATGTTTTCATCAATTTGGACTTGGATGGCATTCATAGGATTGGTCTTCTGATGTCGGAGAAGTTAATAGGTTTAGTGGGATCACCTCCCCCGTTAACCGCGCCAATAAACGATTCTTGATAACCCACAAGTCTAGGGGATCAATTGTAGCTTTTCGATAAATAAGGATGTCGATCCCAACGAGGAGTAGAAGGTACTGATAAGTGACACTAGATAAGGAAAGAGCTGCAAACACTCTAAGGTAAATATTTAGGGGTTTTTGGTTTAAGCAACAGAAAAGTAAAAGACAGGCAAAGTAAACAGGATAACTGAGGAGTATCAAGTGGCCCAATCCTTTCACAAGGATAAGCCTAGGAACTGAACTTATAAAAGCTAAAGCGTTCTCAAGAAAACACGGGAGAGATAGTCAAGTCACTTTCACCATACTCCGCCAAGTAATATGTATCGTGTTGATAAGTGTCGGTGGGTGGATCAATGCTAGTACACCTTCTAGACTAAGATAAGTGCACTCTTATGATTACACACCTTGCAAGCATCCGCAAATACAAGGTAGTAATTAAGGCATAAGCCTAACCACAACATTACGATCAAGGATCCATAACTCCCTTGTGCGAAAGTCTGCGAACTGGGGTTCAGGTTTCTGTCACTCCGGCAACCCACCATAAGCATTCTTTGTGCACAATGTATTCCTCTAGGCCCATGAAAGGTGAAGTGTTATGTGTTCGACTCACATAACACCACTAGAAAAATAACAACACAACTTAAGTATCAAACAACACATAATACTTCAACATCATATGACTACTAACAACTAGACTTCTCCCATATTCTCAAGAACTAAAGTAACTACTCACAAGACATAAAAGAGATCATGATCAAAGGTGATAGATGGGTGATAAACAATCTGGACACAATGATATTTCTCCAACAAAACTCAATAGCATTCACCACAAAGTAGTAATCAACACCAACAGAGTAGAGAGGATAG
This sequence comes from Bromus sterilis, assembly GCA_950022295.1. Lineage (NCBI taxonomy): Eukaryota > Viridiplantae > Streptophyta > Magnoliopsida > Poales > Poaceae > Bromus > Bromus sterilis. The sequence continues at coordinate 410,902,638 of OX465596.1, read as the reverse complement.
ATAGTACGGATTACAACACAAGTTGCAATTGTGAGATGGGATGGGATGGAGATGGAGATGGTGCTGATGTTGGGGATGATGTTGATGATGATCTCGATGATGCCCGTGACGATGATGATGATGATGGCGACGATCTCCCCTTCCCCCGCCGGAGATGGCTTTTCTTCTCTGTAGGTTTCCGCCGCCTGGCGGCGGCCAAACACGAAAACGACTCCTCTTTTAGGGTTTTCACCCCAGGGGGGTCTTATAGGCGAGAGGGGGCACCGAGGGGGGCCACCAGGCATCCAGGAGGGTGCCTGGCGCGGCCAGGAGGGGGCCGCGCCAGGCACCCTTCTGGCTGCCTGGTGGGTCCCCTCACCTCCATCTTCGGTGATCCCCAGTCAATTCCCATAAAACTATTCCCCGTAAATTTTCACCGCATTTGGACTTGATCTGATTCAACAACTTGGTGTCCACTTTTCACCGTTGAATCCTGATTCTGCTGCTTCGGCGTCGGAAAGTTGTAAACTGTGTAAAACAAGCCAAAACAACATAAGAACAATACTTAAAAGTGGAATATATCAATGAATAGGGTGAAATCACAATATAAAATAGTGATGCTTTTTGGACGTATCAACTCCCCCAAGCTTAGACCTCGCTTGTCCTCAAACGATTGCTGAGCTCGGTAAACCTGTCCACAAGTTTAGAGAGTGAAGTGTCGATAAAAGAATACGAACACGAAGCATCAAGATTCCTCACCAAACTTAAACATCCTCAACAGCAACCTCAACTCATAAGGTCCTTATGAGAAAGTAGTAACAATTATAACAAAGTAGGACCTGGAAAACTCATCAAATCATGACAAACATAGCCTTGGTCAAGGAACAACTAATAACTTTTACTTTTTCTCTTTCACTTATAATGGAACAGTTGAAGCTTTTGAAAGAACATGCTATTAGTCAAGAAGTGCACATATCAACACAAAGGAAGATGTTTACTAAGCATAAGCTTTGGTAAACAACTCACTTATCAAAAGATAATGTCAACAAAGATGTAACATGCTAGATTTCAATGCAACTTAATATGCAAGCATCTTTATCAACATCAAATGTCTGTTCTCTCTCAAGAAAGGAAGGAAGTAGGAAGGACTGACTCAGCACAAAATAAAGATAAACCCTGTGCAAAAGGGTAAGCAGGGAAAACTTATGTGCCATCTCTAGATCAAACAGAATAAAAACAAACTTTTGGGAGGTGCATGATCCGTCAACGACTGCTGATAGATAACTGATACGTCCAAAACGTATCTATAATTTCTGCTTGCTCCATGCATGTTTTGTGTGATATTGCTATGATCTAGATACACTTTCATACACTTTTGATCATATTTGGACTAACCTATTAACTCAGTGCACCCCAGTGCCAGTTCCTGTTTTCTGCTGTTTTTCTATTTTAGTTTTCCCCCATATAAAAAGTGCCAGAAAAATTCCGGGAAAAATACAGGAAAAATCAGCGTACAGGAAGGTTCGCGAAGAGTCCGAGTGGGGCCAGAGGGGAGCCAGGGGGCACAGGCGGCCACCCGGCGCGGCCCTACCCCTGGCCGCGCCTGGGGCCCCTGGTCCACCTCTGGCTGCCCCCCTTCGCCTATTTATTCTCCGTCACGGGGAAACTCCGAAGACAGAACCCTATTTCGCAAACTCGCCTTTGTTCCGCCGCCGCCGCGCTTCCGAGATCGGGAACACCAGAAGACCTCTTCCCGGCACCCTGCCGGAGGGAGGGCCGACCTCCGGGAGTCTCCTCTCCACCATGGATGCTCCCCGGATGTCTCGTGAGTAGTTTTCCTTGGACCATGGGTCCGTGATCAGTAGCTATGTGATGTTCTCCTCCCCTCTTTGTTCTTCATGGTTTAGACCTCGTGAGCTGCCCTACATGATCGAGGCACTTTTGTAATCTTTATGCTATTGCTATGCTGAGTTTGATGGGATCTGATGGATCATGAGATTATGTTCAGATTGTGATAGAGTAATATATTTGGTTTTTATCTCTTATATTTTTGTTCCTAAGTAATTCTTGCATGTTCTCCGTTGCCGTTTATTGCTTTGGCCAAGTAGTAGGTAGTGACTCCAAGAGGGAACGTTATGCTCGATTGTGGGTTCATGCCCCCCGATGACACACTTGAGTGACAGAAACATGAGTCTAGGGGATTTGCTGTTGCCACAAGGGGGAAAACAACGGTGCTTGTAACCACGGTTGCAAGGATTGTTTACTTTACACAAAGTTCTTTTTAATGCAGTTGTCTGTTGCTTTGGGTTTACACTTTGGGTGGGGCTCGCAACTTAATACCAGCGAGATGTTCTGGATAGATATCTCAAGGTGGATGATTAGTAGTAGATGCAGTTGGATTACGGTATACTTATTTTGGCGTACTGCCCATGCTTTTGAGCCTCTTCCTTTCTTTTGTAGCTTAGTTAGCATTGCGGTGCGTTCCTAATCCTGTCAATTGCCCTTCTGTAATTTGTTTACCTCGCATAGCAGTTTTATCGTCTTTTGGGAGAGAGACATCACTAGAGAACATCACGTATTCCGATCCATATCCTTATTATTGTTTCCACGCTTATTTACTTTCCTGCTTTTTACGTTCAGTTGCTATCATTATCCTTTGTATTTTACCCTTTGTGAACAACAAGACCGGAGAGCTTGACAACCTCTCTGAACTTTGTTGGGAACAAAGTTATCTGTGTCTGTGTGCAGGTCCACGTCAGTTGCGCCGCTGACACCTACTTATCATCTCTGGATTCCTACTGGAGACAAACCTTGGTATCTTCACTGAGGGAAACTTGCTGCTGAATCAGCGGCGCAAAACAGAAGATTTTGAACATCTAAAGATAGCACATAAATTATATACTTTAGGAGTGGTAGTGGAATACCACAAGTAGGAAGGTATGGTGGACTCAAGTGGAAGAAGTTGGTTTCAAGGTATGGAAGTACAAGCAGAATTCCGCTTAGTACAGAATTTTGGCTAGCAAAGCTTTGAGAGAGCAGACAATTGATGACAACTTAGATGCAAGCAATACAAAGCATAAACATTAAAACTAGCATGAAACATCAAGTTGTCTTCCTTGTCAACATAACACTTCAAGCATAACAACACAAAGGTTTGGGCTATGTCGCTACTTTGATAAAAACATGCTTGTTGTTATGACCAAAGCTATACTTGCCAAGATTAAATAAAGTTTTCGAAGCCATACCTGATATAAGGTCAATACTCTCCATAAGAATCAGCTCATAATGTCGATTGCGTGAAGAGAATACCAAGTGCAGCGAAGAAACCAATAGACTTCTCATTAATATTCCTTCATAGACGACTCCACACTCACGGATACAAAGCTCTCCACAGGAGGAGTGATAGACCTCAAAGCAACACCTATTTCATAAAGTAACTTCCCTAGACATGATACGACTCTACTTGACTCCTAAAGAAAAAGATAAAGATAAAGATATCGGGCACTCCCCCAAGCTTGGAACAAGCTAAGGGGGTGCCATTACCCGAGGAGTTTTACTCCTCATTCTTGTTGTGGTTGTTTCTTCAGATCCCTGATGACACGGAGAAGGGTTTGGTTCTCTAACTCCAGGACTTCCACTTGTATTTTTAGTACACGGAAATCTTCGCAGAGTTGGTTGGTGATGCGGTAGGCCTCGGAGATGGTGGAAAGCATGCGTTGATCTTCAAGTGAAGTGGAGGGCCCTGAAAGCTTAAGAGAAAGATCATACTGAGGTTGGACAGATCCCACCATGATGGGATTGCTTGGACCTCCTTGTTGTTGGGCAGTGATAGTCTTGACTTCCTCTCTCACGGCACGCTCCATCTCCGCTTGTCTTGCGGCAATTTCTTCTTCGGTAGCCCAATCAACGTGCTTCCCTTGCTTAAGATCCTTCTGATCTTGACGTAGACGCCATCCCAAGAAGTCCTCTCCGCTTGAGCCACAAGAAGACATCTTCAGCAACAACTTTTCCCTGGCAGAAACAGACTGAGAAAGAAAACACGCGAAATCGAGAGATACGGTGTCGGGACTATCCGGGCAAATATGTAGCAAAATTTTCCGCAACAGAAGGAAGGTTGCAAGCCTAGGTGGAGTCGGAGGCGGAGTCCAGGGAAGCCAGGAGGGTACCCGGCGCGGCCAGGAGTGGGGCCGCGCCAGGGGGCCTCCTGGCCTCCCTGGAGCTCCTCTCCGGCTCCACTCGGGCTTGGAATTTTCCTAATTTTGCAAAAACTCTGAAAAGTTAACTTTTATTGACGTTCGCGGTGTTTTCTTACCATAATTCATACCTTTTCTAATTCTGCCCCTGCCGGAGTCTGAAACTGGGCTGCAACATGTTCTTCATGAGTACTTGTATATATCATGTTTTCATCCACATTGATTGGATCACCTGCCATATAATTTTTGAGTCTTTGTCCATTCACAACTTGAGGTTTGGTGCCTTCGAAATTATTGATCTTGACTGCACCCAACCGATATACTTCTTCAATATGAAAAGGTCCTTCCCATCTGGAAAGTAGTTTACCTGGAGAGAACCTGAAATGAGATCTAAACAACAAAACTTTATCACCAACATTAAATTCACGTTTCAGAATTCTTTTATCGTGCCACTTCTTTACCTTTTCCTTGAACATTTTAGCACTCTCGTAAGCTTCACTTCTCCACTCATCTAGAGAAGTCAAGTTCATGAGACGCTTTTCACCAGCTAACTTTGGGTCAGCATTCAGCTCTCTGACAGCCCAGAAAGCTTTATGCTCTAACTCTAATGGTAAATGGCAAGCTTTGCTATAGACCATCTTATACGGAGACATGCCCATGGGGTTTTTGTAAGCAGTTCTATACGCCCACAAGGCATCTCCTAACTCTTTGACCAATCCTTTCTAGAACTGTTTACTGTTTTCTGCAAGATCAACTTGATCTCCCTATTGGTGAGCTCAACTGGCCCACTAGTTTGAGGGTGGTACGGTGATGCAATCCTATGATTGACATCGTACTTGGCTAGAGCTTTCCTAAAAGCTTCATGCGTGAAGTGAGACCCTCCATTTGTCATGAGGTACCTTGGTACTCCAAACCTAGGAAAAATTACATCTTTGAGCATTTTCAAAGATGTCTTGTGATCAGCACTCTCAGTGGGGATTGCTTCAACCCACTTGGTCACATAATCAACAGCAACTAAGATGTGTGTGTACTTGTGTGAAGGAGGAAAAGGACCCATAAAATCAAAACCCCAGAAATCGAAAGGTTCAATCACTAGTGAGTAATTCATAGGCATCTCATTTCTCCTACTAATGTTACCAACTCTCTGACATTTATCACAAGATAGAACGTACCTTCGGACGTCCTTAAAGAGAGTAGGCCAATAAAAACCTGATTGTAAAACTTTATGTGCGGTCCTTTCATCGGCATGATGTCCTCCATAGGGACTATCGTGACATTGTCGAAGAATGTCTTGCTGCTCGTGCTCCGGTATACACCTTCTTACGATCCCGTCCACACCTTCTTTATAAAGATGTGGATCATCCCAAAAGTAATGCCTCAAATCCGTGAAGAATTTCTTCCTCTGCTGAAATGTGAAACCTGGAGGCAAAAACTTTGCAACGATAAAATTAACATAATCTGCAAACCAAGGGTCGGAATTAGATTGTACTTTTACAACAGCAAGCTGTTCATCTGGGAAACTGTCATTGACGGGAATAGGATCGTGCGGGATATCTTCCATCCTTGAAAGATTATCCGCCACCGGATTGTCTTCTCCTTTTCTATCGACAATGTGCAAATCAAATTCTTGAAGGAGTACCCACCTAATGAGTCTTGGTTTGGCATCCTTTTTCTGCATAAGATACTTAATGGCAGCATGGTCAGTATGAATAATAACTTTAGAATCAACAATATACGGTCTAAACTTATCACAAGCAAACACCACTGCCAAGAATTCCTTCTCGGTAGTAGCATAATTCTTTTGAGCACTATCAAGTGTTTTGCTGGCATAGTGGATGACATTCAACTTCTTGTCAACCCTTTGTCCTAAAACAGCTCCAACAACAAAATCATTGGCATCACACATAATTTCAAAGGGCAAATTCCAGTCAGGTGGTTGTACTATAGGAGCGGTTATCAAGGCTTTCTTAAGAACTTCAAAAGCTTCCTTACAATCTTTATCAAATACAAAAGGAGCATCCTTCTGGAGAAGATTGGTAAGGGGTCTCGAGGTCTTAGAAAATTCCTTGATAAATCTTCTATAGAAACCAGCATGACCTAGAAAACTACGAATACCTTTAATGTCCCTTGGGTAAGGCATCCTTTCAATAGCTTCAATTTTTGCCTTGTCCACTTCAATTCCCCTTTCAGAAATCTTGTGTCCAAGAACTATCCCTTCGTTAACCATGAAATGGCACTTCTCCCAATTGAGCACCAAATTTGTTTCTTCACATCTCTGCAAAACTTTATTAAGATTTTGGAGACAGTGGTCAAAGGAGTTTCCATAGACAGAAAAGTCGTCCATGAAAACTTCTACAATCCCCTCACAGAAACCATGAAATATTGCAGACATACACCTCTGAAAAGTAGCAGGTGCATTACACAAACCGAAAGGCATACGCCTATAAGCATAAGTACCGTAAGGACACGTGAAAGTGGTCTTCTCTTGATCCGCGGTGTTGACGTGAATCTGGGAGAAGCCAGAGTACCCATCAAGATAGCAGAAGTGGGTGTTTTTAGACAACCGCTCAAGCATCTGATCAATAAAGGGCAAAGGATAGTGGTCCTTCCGGGTGGCCTTGTTTAACTTCCTGAAATCAATACACATTCTATATCCAATGATAGTCCTTTGAGGTATTAGTTCATTTTTATCATTAGGAACAACAGTCATACCTCCTTTCTTAGGAACACAATGAACGGGACTTACCCACTTACTATCAGCTATAGGATAGATGATACCTGCGGCTAGAAGTTTGAGAACCTCCGTCCTAACCACGTCCTTCATCTTTGGGTTCAACCGTCGTTGATGATCAACAACTGGTTTAGCATCGGGCTCGAGATTGATAGTATGTTGGAAAATGGATGGACTAATACCCTTTAGATCATCAAGAGTATAGCCAATAGCACCTCGGTGTCTGCGGAGTGTCTCCAATAATCGCTCTTCTTCATACCCTGAAAGGTTAGAATTGATAATAACATGATATACTTTCTTTTCATCTAAATAAGCATACTTGAGCGTATCGGGGAGTGGTTTTAGGTCGAACACCGGGTCTTCTTTCGGTTGCGAGAGGATTCCTAAAGGTTCGACCGGGAGGTTGTGCTTCAGGATGGGAGTTTGTCTTAAAAATATGTCTTCTAGTTCATCCCTCTCCTGCATATGTATATCATTCTCGTGGTCTTCCATAAATTGCTGCAAGGTGTCATTAGGAGGAATAGAAATGGAAGCAATGTCTTCAATAATTTTGTCATTACTTGACAGGTCAGGACCACGAGGCTGCTTAGAAAACTTAGAAAAATTAAATTCATACGACTCACCGTTGAATTCAACAGAAACTTTACCTTTCTTGCAATCTATTATAGCTCGGCAAGTGCTGAGGAAGGGCCTACCAAAGATAATAGGGCAAAAACTATCTTGCACTGAACCAAGTACAAGAAAGTCTGTAGGATATTTTACCTTCCCGCAGAGTACTTCAACATCTCTTACAATCCCAACTGGGGAGATTTTTTGTTTATTTGCAAGATGGATAGTGACATCTATGTCCTCGATCTCACACGGCTGAATCTCGTGCATGATTTCTTGATAAAGTGTGAAGGGAATAGCGCTGACGCTAGATCCCAAATCGCATAGCCCATAGTAATTATGATCTCCTATTTTGACAGATACAACGGGTGTACCTGAAATTGGGCCTTTGTTCCTACCTGTGACAATGTTAGTGGCAACAGCACAAAAACTAATAGTGGATTCTTTGATATTACTGGTTACCAGATCCTTGACCATTGCAACTTGAGGCTGGACCTTGATCATGTCCTCGGGTTCGTCAGTGGTCCTTCTATTCTTGTTTAGAATACCTGTAACAAAAGAGTGCTCCTTTATCCTGGAGGGATAAGGAGGCTGTTCATACACAACTGCAGGTAAAACAGGATCAGTAACATTAATCTCAATGGGTAACTCCTTGAAAGGTTTATGATGTTGACTCTCCTTCCTGGAAGAATCAATATGAGAAGCAAAGTCCTTGCAAAAGTCAACCATTAGCTGGGAATCAAGACCAATTTTAGAGCAAAAGGTATTAAAGTAATCAGTCTTCACATAACTCTCAATGTAGTCATGCTCATAGTTTATCGCGGGTTCAATACCTTTATCAATTTCTTAGTCTTCAGTATTCTTCTGGATCCTTTCTATAAGATCCCATTTTTCTTCCATACTTCTGGTCTGGAATACCCCACTAGAGGAGGCATCCAACATCTCCTTGTCCTGACGAGAAAGGCTGGCATAATTTTTTTTTAAGTATAATTTCCTTGGGGAGCTCATGGTTTGGGCATTTGAGCATCATGGATTTCAGTCTCCCCCAAGCTTGAGCGATGCTCTCTCCGTCGCAAGACCAAAAGTTGTAGATGTAGTTCCTGTCTTGGTGAATTTCACGAAGAGGATAAAACTTTGCATAAAAGAGAGACATAAGCTCTGGCCATTCAAGCAGATCAGGGTTATCGAGTAGCTTATACCAATCTGAAGCTTTATCTTTGAGTGATATGGAGAATAGTTTCTTCATGACGAACTCCATCATCACACCTGCAAGCTTAAATAAAGAACATAATTGTGATAAATATAGCAGGTGTTCTCCCGGATGTCCTTCTCCTGTATAACGATTAGCCAAGACATAATCAACAAGCCCAGATGGTATTTTATAGGGCACAATTTCAGTAGGGGTAGGAGTGACCACCACAGTCGTGGGGCGGCTCCTTACCAGCAACGAACCAACATCAGAAGAGTCCATAAGGACTGAAAGTAACAATAGAAAATAAAAGTCCCCTTACCGGCTTCACTTACCAATAGCGCTACACTCCCCGACAACGGCGCCAGAAAAGCTCGTTGATGGCGGAGAAGTTAATAGGTTTAGTGGGATCACCTCCCCTGTTAACCGCGCCAATAAACGATTCTTGATAACCCACAAGTCTAGGGGATTAATTGTAGCTTTTCGATAAATAAGGATGTCGATCCCAACGAGGAGCAGAAGGTACTGATAAGTGACACTAGATAAGGAAAGAGCTGCAAACACTCAAAGGTAAATATTTAGGGGTTTTTAGTTTAAGCAACAGAAAAGTAAAAGACAGGCAAAGTAAACAGGATAACTGAGGAGTAGAAAGTGGCCCAATCCTTTCACAAGGATAAGCCTAGGAACTGAACTTATAAAAGCTAAAGCGTTCTCGAGAAAACACGGGAGAGATAGTCAAGTCACTTTCACCGTACTCCGACAAGTAATATGTATCATGTTGATAAGTGTCGGTGGGTGGATCAATGCTAGTACACCTTCTAGACTAAGATAAGTGTACTCTTATGATTACACACCTTGCAAGCATCCGCAAATACAAGGTAGTAATTAAGGCATAAGCCTAACCACATCATTACGATCAAGGATCCATAACTCCCTTGTGCGAAAGTCTACGAACTGGGGTTCAGGTTTCTGTCATGCCGGCAACCCACCATAAGCATCCTTTGTGCACAATGTATTCCTCTAGGCCCATGAAAGGTGAAGTGTTATGTGTTCGACTCACATAACACCACTAGAGAAATAACAACACAACTTAAGTATCAAACAACACATAATACTTCAACATCATATGACTACTAACAACTAGACTTCTCCCATGTTCTCAAGAACTAAAGTAACTACTCACAAGACATAAAAGAGATCATGATCAGAGGTGATAGATGGGTGATAAACAATCTGGACACAATGATATTTCTCCAACAAAACTCAATAGAATTCACCAAAAAGTAGTAATCAACACCAACAGAGTAGAGAGGATAGATAGTACGGATTACAACACAAGTTGCAATTGTGAGATGAGATGGGATGGAGATGGAGATGGTGCTGATGTTGGGGATGATGTTGATGATGATATCGATGATGCCCGTGACGATGATGATGATGATGGCGACGATCTCCCCTTTCGGGAAGTGATCTCCCCGGCGGAATCTTCCCGCCGGAGATGGCTTTTCTTCTCTGTAGGTTTCCACCCCGTGGCGGCGGCGAAACACGGAAACGACTCCTCTTTTAGGGTTTTCACCCCAGGGGGTCTTATAGGCGAGAGGGGCACCAAGGGGGCCCACCAGGCATCCAGGAGGGTGCCTGGCGCGGCCAGGAGGGGGGCCGCGCCAGGCACCCTTCTGGCTGCCTGGTGGATGCCCCCACCTCCATCTTCGGTGATCCCCAGTCAATTCCCATAAAACTATTCCCCGTAAATTATCATCGCGTTTGGACTTGATCTGATTAAGCAACTTGGTGTCCACTTTTCACCGCTGAATCCTGGTTCTGCTGCTTCGGTGTCGGAAAGTTGTAAACTGTGTAAAACAAGCCAAAACAACATAAGAACAATACTTAAAAGTGGAATATATCAATGAATAGGGTGAAATCACAATATAAAATAGTGATGCTTTTTGGACGTATCATCTTCCTCTCCTCAGGGGGAGAAGTTCTAATCTTCAGCATCTCTCCATCATGGGCTATGTTGTCTACCTTCGAAGAGAGGATATCTAATTTATCTAATTTCTCTTCCACACTCTTGTTGAAGGCTTTTTGGGTAGTGATAAAGTCTTTGAGCAAGGTCTCTAGTTCAAAGGTGGAGTTTTTGGTGCTAGGATAAGTGTTGTTGTTCCCATAGTTGTTGGATGGGAAAGGCCTAGGATTGTTGCTACCAAAATTACTCCTATAAGCATGATTGTTGAAGTTGTTTATAGAGACAAAATTCACATCTACTTGTTCTTGAGCAACCAAGGAATTTAAAGGAACATCCTGAGGATCAATAGGAGCTTGCTTGGTAAGTAGAGACATGATAAGGTCAACCTTTTCATTTAGAGAGGAGATCTCCTCGACAGAATTTACCTTCTTACCAGTTGGAGATCGTTCGGTGTGCCACTGAGAGTAGTTCAACATCATCTCATCAAGTAGCTTTGTGGCAGCATCAAGTGTGGTTGACATAAAAGTTCCTCCCGCGGCCGAATCTAACAGGTTCCGCGAGGTAAAGTTCAAGCGTGAATAAAAAGTCTGGATAACCATCCAGGTAGTCAATCCATGTGTGGGGCAGTTCTTGACAAGCGTCTTCATACGTTCCCAAGCCTGGGCAACGTGTTCATTATCCAATTGCCTGAAATTCATAATGTTACTCCTCAATTGAATAATTTTAGCAGGGGGATAGTACTTCCCTATAAAAGCATCTTTGCATTTACTCCAAGAATCGATACTGTTCTTGGGTAAGGATTGCAGCCACTCCTTGGCTCTTCCTCTCAAAGAGAAAGGAAAAAGCTTCAGCTTGACGATGTCTCCATCCACTTCCTTGTACCTTTGCATATCACAGAGCTCGATAAAATTGTTTAAGTGCAAGGAAGTGTTCTCTCCAGCACCTGAGAATTGATCTTTCATAACAAGATTAAGCAGAGCAGGTTTAATTTCATAAGAAGGTGCTGAAGTGGCAGCTGGAGCAATAGGAGTGCAGATAAAGTCACTGTTGTTGTGACTAGTGAAGTCACACAACTTGGTGTTTTCATTGGAACCCATAGTAGCAGCAGGTATTTTTGGTATTTTTGATAAGGGACGCAAAAGTAAAAACTGAAAGGTAAACTAACAAGACTAACAAGCAAGGATAAAAGATAGTGTGAAACTCCCCTATCTTGTAGACTGGAGTCCCCGGCAACGGCGCCAGAAAACTTGCTGATGGAAAGAGAGTGTTAATACTGTTCAAGCCTCGTTGGTTACCCCAAGTGCAGGGTGAGATATAGTGCAACGACAAGTTTTCCCTTGGCAAAGATACCAAGGTTTGTCTCCCGTAGGACTCTGAAGGATACAAGAAGGTGGTAAAGTGAACAATGACGCCAAGGTTGCTAGCTTCACCTGGACCTGCACACAGATACAAATAACTTTTCTCCCAACGAGTACAGAGGAGTTGTCACTTCCTCCGGCCTTGTTGTTTACAAAGGATCAACACAAGAGATAAAAGTGGAACAAAAAGTAAAGACTGAAAGTAAACTAAGGGTGTAAACAATAATGTGAAGATGGACCGAGGTCCCATGATTTTCACTAGTGATGTCTCTCTCCCAAAAGACGATAAAAGTGCTAGCGAGGTAAACAAATCACAGCTGGGAAATTGACAGAATTATGAAGGCACCGCAATGCTAACTATGCTGCAAAGAAAGGAAGGGCTCAAAAGCAATGGACAGTACGCCAAGGTAAGTAGACCGAAATCCAACTGCATCTACTACGAATCATCCACCTTGAGATATCTATCCAGAACATCTCGCTGGTATTAAGTTGCGAATCCCACCCAAAGTGTAAACTCAAAACAACAGACAACTGCATTAAAAGAACTTTGTGTAAAGTAAAAAATCCTTGCACCCGCGGGTACAAGCATCGTTGTTTTATCCGTGGTGGCAACAGCACATCCCCTAGTCTCATGTTTCTGTCACTCAAGCTAGACATCAGGGGGCTGAACCCACAATCAAGCATAACGCTCCCACTTGGAGTAGCAAGCAAACTACTTGGCCAAAGCAAAATACTGCAACGGAGAACATGCAAGAATTTACTCAAGAACAAAATATAAAAGAGAAGAACCAAATATATTACTCATCACAATCTGAACATAATCTCACAATCCATCAGATCCTAGCAAACTCAGCATAGCAACAACAGAAATTATAAAAGTTCCTCGATCATGTGAGGCAGCTAACGAGGTCTCGAAAGTGGATGCACAAAGAGGGGATAAGTACATCACATAGCTACTGGTCACGGACCCATGGTCCAAGGGGGACTACTCACGGCACATCCGGGAGGCGTCCATGGCTATGGATGGTCTCCCGGAGGGGGTTCCTCCTCCCGGTAGGGTGCCGGGGCAGCTTCTCCAGGCAGCCCCGATCTTGAAACGGCGGCGGCGGCGGCGGTACAGAGGCGAGTTCGCGGAAAAAAGATCGATATTAGGGGTTTCCACCCCGAGGGCTAAATATAGGCGGAGGGGGGTGTCGAGGGGACCCACCAGGCAGCCAGGAGGCCTCCTGGCGCGACCTAGGTTGGGGCCGCGCCAGGGACCCTCCTGGTCTCCTGGTGGTGGCCCCCCCTCCGCTACCTTGGTGATTCCAGAAGCTTCCGGGTCGCTGATATTTTATCTGATTTTTCCGGATTTTTTGGAGCACTTTTAATGGCCGGAAAATCTGAAATACAAAAACAGCAGAAAACAGCAACTGGCAGCTGGGTGCACTGGGTTAATAGATTAGTCCAAATATGCTCAAAAGTGTATGAAATTTCAAGCAAACCATGTCAAAGTCACACAAAACATGCATGGAGAAAGCAAAAATTATAGATACGTTTGGGACGTATCAAGAAACACTAAGAATCCTAGGAGGTGGAGGAGTTGATCGGAGCAAAAAGAATATTTTGTAGCTCACAAGTGTTTCAACGAACATGTTGCGGGGGCCAGTTGTCGTCGTTTGGTAATGGCAGATGCCATGGGGATGGCTAAAGAGGGGGACAAGCCGAGGTTAGTGTCGCCGGTGCCGGAATCGAGAGTGGGGACAAACACAGTGAGACACCGTGTGTAGGAGATATGCCCTAGAGGCAGTAATAACAGTTATTTTGTATCTCCGAGTTTGTAATGAATGTTTATGTTCCATGCTATAACTGCAATGATTCTCGAGTCTGCAATATCCACGAGGCTCGGAGGGAAACTCATGTGCACGTGTGGTATAATAAACAGTAAAATGTATTCCTAGTCATGCCTCTAAGACTGGCTCATGTATTGCATGATGATCCTATTTTCCTGATCATGGGCATGTCTATGTCGGCAATTTTGAGGGCACAATGTTAGAATAACATTTGTGTTGAATCGACCAGAATTGATGTTATGCTATGGGATACATTCGTCACAAGTTAATGGTTAATAACACAGAGAAAGTTGTGCGTTTGCATAATTCCTTAGACCATGAGAGTATCGAGTTCCTTCGTACTTGCTTCGTGAACTTTGGGGTTTTGTTAAACGTCATCTGTAAAAGGGTGGCTATTACGACAGCTTGCGGGTTCACGGAAAAGTATGACAAGGAACTAGGTAGCTCGAGATTGGGATTTGCTCCTCTGTCGTTGGAGAGATATTCTTAGGGCCCTCTCGGTGTTACGGTATCCACCATCGTCTGGCCAGACACAGTGTGATTTGATCACAGAGATGCCGGAACGCGGGAACGAGAAAAGAGAACAATACCAGGAACGAGGTAACTGGCATAGTGGACAAGTTGTTGATTCACGGGGATGCCAATAAGTCTCACCTCGGGTATTTGTAATATATCGCGAAGCAACAGGAATAGCACACAACAACTAAAGGTTCACTCGAATAATTCTTCGTATGGGTATAGGGATCAATATGGATGTCCTCGGTTCCGCTATTGATCATTGATCGGAAAGTGTTCCGGTCATGTCTATACTTCATCGAACCTACAGGGTCACACGCTTAAGGGTCATCTATCTGTTGAATACTAGACAGGGAGTCTGAGATAAAGTCACCGGAAAGGTTTCAGAGACGGCGGAAAAGTTCCGAGAGAGAAAACCGAAAAGTTGTTTTGGGGTAAACCACTAAACCGAAAAGGTTTCGGAGAGCACCTGGTAATTTTGGAGAGTGCCATAATTGTTCTAGTAACTTCTGGAATTTTTCTGGAGAAAAGATTAAAATATTTTTTTCAGAAATATTTCGGAGCTGCCGGAAATGTTCCGGAGCTACCGGAAATGCTTAGGTTGCTTTTCGCAGATGAAAATCACTAATCCGGAATTGTTTCGGAACGCGCCCAAAATCATTTTAGTGGGTGTTGGAATTATTCTAAGACCCACAGAAATATTTTCGGATTTTTCGGACACGAAAAAGTGGTGTCATGAATAGTAAAAAGTACTACTTGAGATATTTTTGGAAAGCCTTCTAGAAGGACTTGGGAGCCAAGAAAGCCCCCTTGGGTTTCCTATAAATAGAGGTGTGAGGGAAGCCCCATATCCTTGATCCAAGCTCTCACTTGAGTTCTCAACACATGCCATGCAATTATCTGGCTTCTTCTCTCCCTCACACGAAAGAGTTTCGTAGAGCCGAAAGGCTGTCTGGGTTCCGGCAGGAACTAGTTCTGGACGGCGAAGCCTTGCTGGATAGCTGACACTGTATGTGTGCAACTTTGTAGAGAGGTCGTTGTTTCGATCTTAGTTCGAGTGTGCCTCCCGAAGGGCTGTCCGAGTTACAGATCGAGTTTCGAGGGTCCTCCCGAAGGGCTGTCCGTGACATCGTCCGAGGGACTGTCCGACCGCCTACCGGAGCGCTGTTCGTGGGGCAGACGAGGGAATACATTCTCGCGGTTGGGAGGTTGTAAATCCTAGCTGCAGGGATCTGCACCGACGATCTTCATCGACTCTACTTCCCGCTGCGCTACTAGTCGGTAACGATCAGATCAAAACCTTGTATGCGTCTCCATAGTGGTCCTGGGCGTGCTCGCTATACCGAATTTTTTTGTTTTCTGTTGCGTTCCCCTACACCGTGATGTACCCAAGTTCAGGGCTCTCTGTAGAGATAACACCCCTAGTCCTACCGAGCTAGCTATAAGCAATAACTAGAGCTACAATGAATGCTCCGTGAGCTGGTTGAGAGGAAGGGGAGAGGGCTCTAAGCACAACTCTCTCCTTGCTCTCTCTCTGGTGGGTGAAGTGAAGTAAATGCGGACGTCCCCTCACGCATGAGGGATCCCTGGTGCTCTTATAGGCCGAACCCAGGGTAATACAGTAATCTCTGATTGGTCCAGGGCCCAGTTGTAAGACTTTGGAGAGCTGCTGGGTCCCGTCGACTGCGCCCTTTACGGGTGCCAGGCAACGGAAAGTTGTAGCCCTACTTTGTCTTGGAATCTTGACATGTAGGTCTGGAGTGCTCTATGCCTAGCCTTGCGGCTGCCTCGGTGCCTTGTCTCCTCCGCCACCCTGTCAGCTGATGTGTCGAGGGAACATCATGCGCCTGACAGGTCGGCATGGTACAATTCTGTCTGCCACGCGGATCTCTCGGGATTGATATGTCCCAAACGTATCTATAATTTCTGCTTGCTCCATGCATGTTTTGTGTGACTTTGCCATGTTTTGTTTGAACTTTCATACACTTTTGAGCATATTTGGACTAATCTATTAACCCAGTGCACCCAACTGCCAGTTGCTATTTTCGGCTGTTTTTGTATTTCAGGTTTTCCGGCCATTAAAAGTGCTCCAAAAAATCCGGAAAAATCAGATAAAAAATCAGCGACACGGAAGTATCCGGAAACACCTAAGGAGGGAAGGGGGTCCACCACAGGGAATCCAGAAGGGTCCCTGGAGCGGCCCCACCCTAGGCCGCGCCAGGGAGCCTCCTGGCTGCCTGTGGCCCCTCTCGGTGCCCCCTTCGCCTATATTTACCCCCTGTGTGACGGAAACCCCAAAAAGGAACTCCTCTTTTGCGATCTCGCCTCTGTACCACCGCCACCGCCGTTTCAAGATCGGGGCTGCCTGGAGAAGCTGCTCCGGCACCCTGCCGGGAGAAGCTACCCCCTCCGGGAGACCATCCATAGCCATGGACGCCTCCCGTATGTACCTTGAGTAGTTTCCCTTGGACCATGGGTCCGTGACCAGTAGCTATGTGTTCTATCTCTCCCCTCTTTGTGCCTCCACTTTCGAGACCTCGTGAGCTGCCTTACATGATCGAGACAACTTTGTAATTTTCTGCCGTTGCTATGCTGAGTTTGTTGGTATCTGATGGATTATGAGACTATGTTCAGATTGAGATGACTAATATATTTGGTTCTTCTCTTTTATATTTTGTTCTTGAGTAAATTCTTGCATGTTCTCTGTTGCCGTATTTTACTTTGGCCAAGTGATTTGTTGCAACTCCAAGAGGGATCGTTATGCTTGATTGTGGGTTCAGCCCCTTGATGTCTAGCTTGAGTGACAGAAACATGAGACAAGGGGATGTGCTGTTGCCACCAGTGATAAAACAATGGTGCTTGTATCCGCGGATGCAAGGATTGTTTACTTTACGCAAAGTTCTTTTAATGCAGTTGTCTGTTGCTTTGGATTTACACTTTGGGTGGGATTCACAACTTAATACCAGCGATATGTTCTGGATAGATATCTCAAGGTGGATGATTCGTAGTAGATGCAGATGGATTTCGGTCTACTTACCTTGGCGTACTACCCATTGCTTTTGAGCCCTTCCTTTCTTTGCAGCATAGTTAGCATTGCGGTGCCTTCATAATCCTGTCAATTGCCCAACTGTGATTTGTTTACCTCGCTAGCACTTTTATCGTCTTTTGGGAGAGAGACATCACTAGTGAAAATCACGGGACCCCGGTCCATCTTCATATCACTGTTTACATCCTTATTTTACTTTTCAGTTGCTAATACTATCACTATCTTTTGCGTTAATCCTTTGTAAACAGAAAGGCCGGAGGAATTGACAACTCCTCTGTACTCGTTGGGAGAAAAGTTATTTGTATCTGTGTGCAGGTCCAGGTGAAGTTAGCAACCCTCGGTTGTGAACGGCGCCATTGTTCAGTTTACCACCTTCTTGTATCTCTGCGAGTCCTACTGGTTTGATACTCAACCTTAACATCTTCGCTAAGGGAAATTTGCTGCTACGCTACATCTCACCTTCCACTTGGGGTAACCAACGAGGAGTGAGAACTATCCTCACCGTATCAAGCCAATTTCTGGCGCCGTTGCCGGGGAATCCAGTCTATAAGATAGGGGAGTTGCACACTATCTTTTATCTTTGCTTTTTAGTCTTGTTAGTTTACCTTTCAGTTTTTACTTTTGTGTCCCTTATAAAAAATACCAAAAATACCTGCTGCTACTATGGGTTCCAATGAAAACACCAAGTTGTGTGACTTCACTAGTCACAACAACAGTGACTTTATCTGCACTCCTATTGCTACACCTGCTACTTCAGCACCTTCTTATGAGATTAAACCTGCTTTGCTAAACCTTGTTATGAAAGATCAATTCTCTGGTGCTAGAGATGATGCTGCTTTGCATTTAAATAATTTTATTGAGCTTTGTGATATGCAAAAGTACAAAGAAGTAGATGGTGAAATTGTTAAGCTTAAGATTTTTCCTTTCTCTTTAAGGGATGAAGCTAAAATCTGGTTTCAATCCTTGCCTAAGAATAGCATAGATTATTGGGATAATAGCAAGGATGCTTTTATCGGGAAGTACTATCCCCCTGCTAAAATTATTCAATTGAGGAGTAACATTATGAATTTCTGGAAATTGGATAATGAACACGTTGCCCAGGAATGGGAACGTATGAAGACGCTTGTCAAGAACTGCCCCACACATGGACTGACTACCTGGATGGTTATCCAGACTTTTTATGCAGGCTTGAACTTTACCTCGCGGAACTTGTTAGATTCGGCTGCGGGAGGAACCTTTATGTCGACCACACTTGGTGCTGCTACAAAGCTACTTGACGTGATGATGCTGAACTACTCTCAGTGGCACACCGAAAGATCTCCAACTGGTAAGAAGGTAAATTCTGTCGAGGAGATGTCCTCTCTAAATGAAAAGGTTGAACTTATCATGTCTCTACTTACCAAGCAAGCTCCTGTTGAACCTCAGGATGTTCCTTTAAATTCTTTGGTTTCTCAAGAACAAGTAGATGTGAACTTTATCTCTAGAAACAACTTCAATAATAATGCTTATAGGGGCAACTTTGCTAGTAATCCTAGACCGTTTCCATCCACTTATGGGAACAACAACACCTACCCTAGCAAGAAGGACCCCACTTCCGAACTAGAGAGTATGCTTAGAGACTTTATCACTACCCAAAAAGCCTTCACCAAGAACGTGGAAAAAAACTAGCTAAATTAGATAATCTTTGTTTAAAGGTAGATAACTTAGCCCTTGATGTTGAGATTTTAAAAATTAGAACCTCTCCCCTTGAGGAGAGTAAGGTCACTCCTATTAATGCTATCCAGTTAAAAATCAATGAAAACATTAGGATGATGGCTAAACTTAAAGAAAGATAGGCTAGAGAAAAATAGGAAGAGGAAAGAATTAAGAGCCTTCCTACCTACCACACAATAGCCACTATCCAAGTAGTTGAGGATGTCCAAACTGTTAGCACCCATCACACCCCTAGTCCCACTGGACCTATCAATGGTGACGCTGCCACCTCAACCATAGATGAAGAAACCTCTATGAACGTAGAGGCTTTCAAACAAGTGAGCCTAAATGATATCACTACCTCCTTGATAGATAGTAGTGACCTAGACTTTACCAACTGCACTTTACCTGAAGTTATTGGTTTCCTACACAAGATGTCTAGAGACCCCCACACTAGCACACTTAATCTTGCCTTCACAGAGCATATCACCAATGCTCTAATCAAATTTAGGGAGGAGAAGCTTAGACTAGAAGCCTCCATACCTAGGAAGCTAGAAAATGGTTGGGATCCTATGATAAAAATCAAATTGAATAACTTCTCTTGTTATGCTCTTTGTGATGTTGGAGCAAGTACCTTTGTTATGCCCAAAAGAATGTATGATATGCTTGAATTGAAACCTTTTGATTCTTGTTCTTTTGGTGTTCGTCTTGTTGATTCTTCCGTAATGAAACCTTTTGGGAAGATCGACGATGTTCTTATCATTGTCAATGACAATTATGTTCCCGTTGATTTCACTATTATGGACATTGAATGTGAACCTTCTTGTCCAATTATTTTGGGACGTCCTTTTCTTCGCACAGTTGGTGCTGTTATTGACATGAAAGATGGGAATATCAAATTTCAATTCCCTCTCAATAAAGGGATGGAACTTTTCCTTAGGAAAAAGATTAAGTTGCCTTTTGAGTCCGTCACACGGGCTAGTTATTCTCTTGAAAAAACTTGATCTTCTGCTTTAAGCCTAGCTAATGGCTCTAAAGAAGCGCTTTTGGTAGGCAGCCCGCAACGAAATTAGGTTTTTATTTTTTGCTTTTCTGCTGTTCTTAGTGGTCTTGATGATTGTTACTACTGTAGCAACATTATTGTATCTTTACTTTTTATGTTTTGTGCCTTTTATAGCCTGATACGACAAGGGAAGTAAAAGTTGTGACATGCTATCCAGAAAACAGATTCTGTCCTCGTGACTAGAAAAATCATGGAAAAATCCCAGTTCATCTTTCTAAGCTGAAATCTTTACACAGAGTGCTCTATACAATTACGAAACTTGAGTATGTTCTGAGTTTTTTTTATTTGAGTTGCAGAAGTACCCTAAAAAATTCGTTTCTACCTGCTGTTCTGTTTTTCGCAGATTCTGCCACGTTTTGTCTCTCTTCACTTTTGCAAACCTTAAGCTTGCTTTTTCTTTGCAAAAACTTTTTGGCAATCTTGGGAAACAGTAGATCTTCAAGATTATTTTTATTTCCAGTAAGAGAAAAATTATTTTAATAGGGTACTAACCTCTCTAATCAGTCTACAATGAGTTATGTATGAAGGGAGTTTTCAAGTGTGCGATGGAAGATGATGAAAGAAGATTCTGGAGTGTCAAACGCTCAAGCTTGGGGATGCCCATGTGCACCCCCAATAAATATTCAAGGAGACTCAAGCGTCTAAGCTTGGGGATGCCCCCGTGCATCCCCTTCTTCATCAACAATTATCAGTTCGTCTCTCGTTGCACTATATTTTTATCACTTCATGCGTTATGTGCTATTCTTGGAGCGTCTCGCTCTTAGGTTTTTTTTTAGTTTTCTTTTGCTTTGTTTGTTGTAGTAACAAGTTAGATCCCAGCTTACTTTCTTTTGTGTGGGAGAGTTAAACGCTCCAGTTGAATTAGAACTCCTCATAGGATTTGCTTGCTTATTCTTTTAGCTGTGAGTTGTTCTTTTTCTTTTCTTAGCTGCTGCTCTGTTTAGTTGTAGTGCTTTAGTTTTCCTAGAGCTTTTATTTTGTTTTAGGTTGAACTTTCTATAGGTTGCATGTCTTATCTTACGATTGCATTTTCTATAGGTTGAACAGTGCTTGTATCCGCGGATGCAAGGATTGTTTACTTTACGCAAAGTTCTTTTAATGCAGTTGTCTGTTGCTTTGGATTTACACTTTGGGTGGGATTCACAACTTAATACCAGCGAGATGTTCTGAATAGATATCTCAAGGTGGATGATTCGTAGTAGATGCAGATGGATTTCGGTCTACTTACCTTGGCGTACTGCCCATTGCTTTTGAGCCCTTCCTTTCTTTGCAGCATAGTTAGCATTGCGTTGCCTTCATAATCCTGTCAATTGCCCAACTGTGATTTGTTTACCTCGCTAGCACTTTTATCGTCTTTTGGGAGAGAGACATCACTAGTGAAAATCACGGGACCCCGGTCCATCTTCATATCACTGTTTACATCCTTAGTTTACTTTTCAGTTTCTATCACTATCACTATCTTTTGCGTTAATCCTTTGTAAACAGCAAGGCCGGAGGAATTGACAACTCCTCTGTACTCGTTGGGAGCAAAGTTATTTGTATCTGTGTGCAAGTCCAGGTGAAGTTAGCAACCCTCGGTTGTGAACGGCGCCATTGTTCACTTTACCACCTTCTTGTATCTCTGCGAGTCCTACTGGTTCGATACTCAACCTTAGCATCTTCGCTAAGGGAAATTTGCTTCTACGCTACATCTCACCTTCCACTTGGGGTAACCAACGAGGAGTGAGAACTATCCTCACTGTATCAGGGATCACCTATTGATGACATTGGGTCGGGTGCACCCATCCGGCCCAAGGTCAACTCTCGTGGTTAGCTCGGATGGTCTTGTGTCTTCATGCGCCGAATGAACTTAGGTGAGGCCGATTGCTCTCTCCTAGAGCAATCGGCCACTGACCTGATCAGCTTGGCCTTCAGGAGATCGATCTTGTGCTTGCTTGGTCGTTTCGTTAGATCGGCGATCCTCAGATTGGCGGTCTTCACATCGGCCTTGATCAGATCGTCCTTCTTCCGAATGTCGGTCTTCAGGTCGGCCCGGATCATCTCGGCCTCACTTAGATCGGTGGTCCTTAGATCGGCGATCTTCGTCTTGAAAGATTATTTCGCCTGAGTGACCCTACTCGGGGGTCATTCCCTCAATAGGTTCCCACAAAAATATCCTGAAGCTGTGGAGGTCCCGCAAAAAGAAATGATAGCGGGGCCTGCACATATTCCCCCACACTTGTCTTGAGCCTTGTTGCATTTGCTTTTTACCTGACCGATTGCTCTCAATTGGCCGATTTCTCTCCAATATGCCAATTGCCCTAGTTCAGTTCAGACGCTTCTCAACTGAACGATTGCACCTCAATCAGCCGATTGCTCTTGCCAGTTCTGCCGATTGCTTCTTCAGCTCGTCCGATCTTCCCAATGGTTGCTTTGACTAGAAAGTTGACCGACCCATGTCGCTTCGAATTCGCCATAGAATACGGGGCAACGAGCCACGATTGATTAGACATAACGGCAGCCTCGGGCCACGCACACATGTCCCGTCCCCTCCGCTGGATCTTCTGCACCACGGTTTTGTGTTGCCTCGGAAATACACGCGGCCACACCGGCCACACGGATGCAAAGGCCGATCCCACCACCGCCCCTCGGACCAATAAATAGCCGAGGGGTTGGGGATTGGGCTTGCCCAGTCCCGCACTGCCTCTTCTTCTTCCTCACGCTCGTGCTTCCTTCTTCTCTCACTGCTGCAGCGACGGAAACCTTGCCGCCGCTACCTCCTCCTCCGCATGCTTGGATCCATCACAGTCGCTTCCGCTCTTTGCTTCTCACCGCCGCCGTCGCCACCACTTCTCGCCGTCCACGTCGCCGCCGCCATTGGTGCTTGCGGTTCTTGAGTGCCACCACCGCCGCCGTCGTTGTCGACGTCCTCTACTTCCTCTGACGCCTCCATGGGGATTGATACGTCCCAAACGTATCTATAATTTTTGCTTGCTTCATGCATGTTTTGTGCGATATTGTTATGATCTAGATACACTTTCATACACTTTTGATCATATTTGGACTAACTTATTAACTCAGTGCACCACAGTGCCAGTTCCTGTTTTCTGCTATTTTTCTATTTCAGGTTTCCCCATATTAAAAGTGCTCAAAAAATTCGGGAAAAATCAGATAAAAAATCAGCGTGAAGGAACCTTCCAGAATCACTTGGGTGGGGCCAGAGGGCCACCACCAGGGACCCAGGCGGCCACCTGGCGCGGCCTAGGGTCTGGCCGCGATGGGGGGCCTGGACCCCTGGCTGCCTCCTTCGCCTATATATTCTCCGTGACGTGAAACCTGTCGTGGGAAAGTCACGACAGATGTACGAAGAGTCGAACTTAACATGGGACCTTTGCTGCGAGGCGATTTCCTGGAGAGAGTCGACATTGACAAGAGACTCGGAGATTTACCCAGGTTTCAGCCATTCTTTGTCTTGAGGTAAAAGCCTACTCCTGCTTCCTCTTATTATGAGTTCCGACTCTCGAAAGAAGAGTCGGTTTGATCGATTACAAAAGAGTCGGTCGTAAATTTAGTCTCGAGGAGATCTAGGTTTCCCGACAAGTGTCTAGTCCTATCTTAGGCTAAGATTGTTCTCTGACCCTGGATCCCATGGACCTTGGCTTATAAAGGCGCCAGGTCCCGGGATTCCGCGAGTCCGACTCCGACACGAGGCGGAGTCCTATTCTACTTTACAAATATGTTAGGTGCTATAGAAGGTAAGTCGAATTCCTTCTACGACTTCGATCTTCTTTCCTTGGCGCAACCGGCCCATGGCCGGGTCTTCTCCGTGGGCCTTCAGTAGGTGAGTCGGCCCATATATCTAATGCCGGGTCTGGGCTTTAGTCCATCCGCCCGACATCAGGTGAGAGCCGTGAAGAATCTGCCAGGTATTGGCCGTGGAGAACCCGATGTCCAACACAACCAAGTAGCGACGGACGTGTTTGTCCTCCTCCCTGACCCGGTGACGTACCACCTCCTCGGGGGGTGGGCTCCCTCTGCACTGACTGTGGCCCACGTGACCGCCACCAAAGAAGCTCCGGGTCGACGACAGGACCCGGAATCCTCACCAAGCGGCGCGCCCTGTAAAGCACCTCCCAGTGCCAGACCGGGGGAGTCCAGTCCCGGACATTGCGCATCCCGTCAAGCAGGTGCTCTCCGCCGGGAAACGGGAATGCGGGCCAGGTATCGTCGCCGAGAACTTATTTAATATACAAAGTTTTGTTAAAATGAACGAGTGAAAATTTTATACTAACTAACAAATTAACAAAATAAGACAAAAGTACTTTTAAATAATGCCTCATATTTAGATTGGACACATAAGCGATTCCAGAGAGAGTGTGGCAACGAACCCAAATAGGACGCACAAGTTTCGTACTTGTACATATCATAAGGGTTCGCTTCACACTCTCCCCGATGTCACATATTATCACAATATATTTAAATCATCGTATTCTAAAAAATCCTAATTACCTCAATATGCCTCATATTTAGATTGGACACATAAGCGAATGAGGGGGGGAGCGTGGCAGATACCCAAGTAGGATGCACAAGTTCCGTACGTGTACATATCACAAGGGTAGCTGCACGCTCCCCCCGATGTCACATAATGTCATAATATATTTAAATCATTGGCATTCTTAAAAAACAGCAAAAGTAATGATTAAAAGTAATTTGATGCTAAAACACCGTTTAATTCCCGTTTCGACAAATCTCAAGCACTCGATATGTCCTAATTTTCTAGCACAAGTCATGCCGAAATCCATGGAAATTTTCGGCATGACATTTGCTAAAAATTTGACATATCGAGCGCCTGAAATTTGCCGGAACGGAAATGAATCGACATTCCGGCAAAACATAGGCCACTCATATCCTGCAAACAATTATCCTAATTATACTCAATATGCTAACAAAAGGACAATTTAAACTACACAAGCACCAACCACACATATTTAAACTAGAGGAGGATCACTAATGATCTTGTGTGCTGCTCACAAGGTACAATATTTTTTCCTAGCAAGAGTATGAACCCTAACAATGAATCTATAGCAATAGCAATCTAACAAAAATCCACATTATGTTCCAATCTAACAAAAACCCTACATCATGTTTCAATCTAACAGAAATTATACGAATTGAGAGAGGGGATTGAGCAGTGGAGACTCACCAGTGGGCGGCGGCGGCATGGAGGAGCGGGGCGGCGACAGGTCGGGGAGGCGTGCGGAGGCTCGGGGCGGCGACGCAAGGGGGGAGAAGAAGGAGAGAGTGAGAGAGAGAGAGAGAGAAATGTGAGAGAGGAGAGGGTTAGGCCAGTTATGTGTGGCCCATAGCAGCAGCGCCCCCCCAAGAGAGACGCGCTGCTGGTATATGCAGACAGTTGGATCCACTTTAGCAGCAGCGAGCAACAGGTGGGGGCACTACTGCTATGTCATTAGTAGTAGCGCGCTTTGCAGGAAGACGCTACTACTGTAACTTGTCAGCTGGGTTTGGTGGGGACCACCTTTAGCAGTAGCGGGCGTCCATAAAAGGCGCTACTGATAAAGAACTAGCAGTAGCGGGCCCCAATAAGAGGCGCTACTATTAAGCCTCTACCTATAAGCTTTTTCCTAGTAGTGTCAGGACAGATGCAAGAAATCCAATTGTATGGAGCATGCTGTCGAAAAAATTCAGATCAAAAATATGATCTGGTGATTTATGGCCAATTTTTCCGTCAAGGGGACATAATCTGTTTTTGGACATCATGCCACAACTTTTGAACTTTCTTGCAATCGAAGGCTAAAACTTGGCACAAAGCTTGAAAATAAAGATACAATGATGTTTCTACAGTAGTAACAAACATCAAGACCACTAAAACTGAAAGTAAAAACATCTTGGGTTGCCTCCCAACAAGCTCTTTCTTTTATGCCTTTTAGCTAGGCGTGATACAAGAAAATCAAGTTTTATCAATATCAAAAGAATAGCTTGCCCGTGTAACGGACTCATAAGGTAACTTGATCTTCTTTTGAGGTAAGTGCTCTATTCCATTTTTGAGGGGGAATTGAAATGTAATGGTCCCCTCTTTCATGTCAATGATAGCACCAACGATGTGAAGAAAAGGATGTCCCAAAATAATTGGACATGAGGGATCACACTCAATGTCCATGACAATAAAATCAACGGGAACATAATTATCATTGAGAATAATAAGCACACCATCAATCCTTCCTAAAGGTTTCTTTGCGTAAGAATCAACAGGACGAACACCAAAAGAACATGTATCAAAAGGTTTCAAATTGAGCATATCATACATTCTTTTGGGCATAACGGAGGCACTAGCTCCAACATCACATAAAGCATAGCAAGAGAAGTTATTCAATTTAATTTTGACTATGGGATCCCAACCATCTTCTAGCTTCCTAGGGATGGAAGTCTCAAGCTTGAGCTTCTCCTCCCTAGCTTTGATAAGAGCATTGGTAATATGCTCGGTAAAGACAATGTTAAATGTGCTATTGTGGGGGTCTTTAGCCATTCTTTGCATAAAATGATAACTTCAGAGAGACTACAATTATCAAAATCAAGTGACTACCACTAATTAAAGTGTTGGTGATGTCATCTAAGCTCATTCTCTTGGTAGTCTCTAGATTGATATGAATTTCTTGTCCTAAAGTTGAGGTATTAGCATCACCATTAATAGGTCCAGTGGGACTAGGGATGTGTTGGGTGCTAAAAGTTTTGAGACCCTCAACAATTTGTATAGTGGAGACAATAGTGTGTGTAGGAAGGCTCTTAATTCTATCTTCCTCTTCTATAGACGAAACCACTTCAGGTTTGGCTGCCATTTGATTTATTAAAGTAGCCTGGGTATGAGACATGTTGGAAACTTGGATTTCCATAGTGGTGAGCCTAGTCTGAAGATTGGAGATCTCAATGTTCAGACTCTCAAGTTGTTTCGCAATGTTTTGCAAGATAGAGGTGTGCTCACCTAATTGTCTATTGAAGGTCTTATTTTGTTCATATTGGATGTGCATGTAATTCTTAGTGGCCTTCTCTTTTTCTAAAAGTTCCTCATAGCTAGGAAAATCTCTATCTCTAGGAATGGAGTTTCTAGTGCCAGGATAAGTGTTGTTGCATAGTTATTGGATGGGAACGGTCTAGGATTGCTACCAAAATTAATCCTATAAGCATTATTATTAAAGTTGTTCCTAGAAATAAAATTAGCATCAACTTGCTCTTGAGAAACCAAAGAATTCAAAAGAACATCATGGAGGGTTGGTTTCATTCATGATTTAACCTTGCTTAGCTATAGAATTAAGCCTAGATTTAAGGATCTCTTGCTTAGATGGATTGACTTCCTCCCACCTTGAGAGGTGTTTTTTGAAGCTTTTGCTGTACATTTGTAAATACTGTGTTCCTGGTAATAAAATGCTGGGGGGTGCTTTACCCTTAAGTTTGAAAGCTTCAAAAAAACATCATGATAATCAATAGGAGCTTGCTTAGTAAGTAAAGACATGATCTAGTCGACTTTTTCATTTAGGGAGGAGATTTCCTCAACAAAGTTTACGTTTATACCTGTAGGATCTCTTTTGGTGTGCCATTGAGAATAGTTTGCCATCATTTCATCCAAAATCTTTGTGGCAGCACCTAGTGTAGTTGACATAAAAGTTCCTCCCACGGCCGAGTCTAACAGATTTCGCGAGGTAAAGTTCAAGCCTGCATAAAAAGTCTGGATAACCATCCAAGTAGTCAAACCATGTGTAGGGAAGTTCTTAACAAGATATTTCATGCGTTCCAAAGCTTGGGCAACGTGTTCATTATCCAATTCCTTAAAATTCATAATATTACTCCTCAATTGGATAATCTTAGCAGGTGGGTAGTTGACGGGGATGTCCCCCGGAAAATCCCATGGTCAGGGACCCTGGGTTAGTCATGAGAGGCATAGGTTGGACGATAGCTCGTCGGCTAACTGGAGGATACTTTCCTTCTCGATATTATTGCTTGGAGATGATGATTACAGGGGAACCAAGGCTAGTGCGCACAAGGCTAGGGTTACAGATTGTGTATTGCTTGTCCCCTGACGTCCTGGATTACAGATGAGGTTTCCTAACCATGATCTTGTTCCGTACGGCAAGTTTGCACCTTCCTTATGAGTCGCGGACTCCTACGTCGGTTCCACTAGTGGGCCAAGGCTGGGCCCAGGCGGCATCTTCGCGGGCCTTCTGTCTTCGGGTATACCGGGTAGGCTCATCGGTAGGATTCGTGGGGTCACCCCCTCGTCAGTAGCCCCCGAGTGCCTGGGGGACTCGAAGAGGCGTGCAGGGACTCGAATCCATTCTTTGCGTAATTTTGATGTATGCACGGTTCAACCGCGGGTCGCTGGCAGTCTGGGGCCATGACAAAACCTGTTTCGTGGGATGCTAAGCTGAAAGGGTCCAAGGATTCGACTGGTCGAGCCTTGGTGAATTGCACTAGTGGCAAAAACCGTAGTAGTCCAATCAAACCCATGTCCCTCGACATGAGCCTGGAACACTGGTGTCAAGCAAAAGTCATGCCGTTGCAGGTCTTACAGTGATCAGTTGCCGCCAGTAAAGTTCATAGCCTAGGCGCGTCCGCCCGGCTTTTTCTATCATGCAAGCGCGTGGAAAAGGTTGGGAGTGAAATCGCTCTGCGGCAAGTCCCATCCCGGCCGATCTGCGCAGCGGGGTCTTACCTGCACGCTAAGCTTGCGTGGCATCTGGGCACAGTGTATCGTGTTCTAGGAATATGTGTTTTTATTGCGGCGCGGAGCCTAGTAGATAATGCACCCTCTTGGAATAAACAATCAAGTGAGCTGTTTTAGCGACCACTCGCGGAGCTTTGCCGAGTGCTCGGGCGAGGAGTAACGTAGAGGAGTATTTGCTCGGGAGGTATTCGAGTGCTCGGATACGTAGAGTTTTGCGAGTAATCACTCGAGTATCACTTTGCTCTTG
Organism: Bromus sterilis; assembly: GCA_950022295.1. Taxonomy (NCBI): domain Eukaryota; kingdom Viridiplantae; phylum Streptophyta; class Magnoliopsida; order Poales; family Poaceae; genus Bromus; species Bromus sterilis. The sequence goes on along the minus strand of OX465596.1, from coordinate 410,873,504 downwards.
GGGTGAAGGAGCACCCGATACTCTGGGACTGCTCGATCTTGCGAGTGAAGGTCTGCTCATCTTGTGTCGTGGTGAAGGAGCACCCGAAACTCTCATGGGTGCGAGTAATCACTCGAGCACATTTTTCCTTTCTAGGTGAGGGAGCACCCGAAACTCTCATAGGTGCGAGTAATCACTCAAGCACATTTTGTCTTTTGTGTAAAGGAGCACCTGAAACTCTCATGGGTGGATACGCTCCCGATGGGAGTTAGATATATTTGAAAAATGTATTTAAACCATGTAAGAAACGGTGCTTGCAAGCTGCATCTTCTGCTCGCTGCCCCTTCGATTTACCTTTTGTTGGTGAAGATAACTATCTCCTTGCCGGAGGACCGTCAAAGATGCTCTGTCTCCGAGCGGTCATGTTTTTATGACCGGTCATAATGATGGCTTTTGGTGGCATGCAGCAGCCACCTGTTGAGTTATCGATGCGCGTATTGAAAACACACGATATTTGACGCGTCCAACGCACAGTGCCGCCCGTGTGAAGGCATATTTGTCTCGGAATTCGAATCGCTTGGCTTGCTTGGTCTTTGAATTAATTGCTGCCGCCGTCTGGGCTTCCGCGTGCCCTTGTGGTTGTGCTATAAATATACCCCCTTTTCCTCATCTGGCAGTAGTGTTCGTCCTCTGCCTCTCTAGCTCTTCTTTTTCATCTTTTCATGGGGCCAAAACGAGGTACGGGTATGACTAGCCGCGGCCGGGTTCGCCGTGGTCGCGGTGGTCGTACTCCGCGGTCTTCTCGCGGTGGTCGTCGTGTTGTACCATCGACGCCTTCCTCCCCTTCTTCGGAGGAGTGCTTTTGGCGCTATGATTTCCTCCTGCGCGTCCGTGGCCGGAACGCCGCTCGCATTATGCTTCCTTCTTCATTTTCGGCCCTTGTTTCTGAACGTATTCTTGATGGCTTGCTGCTTCGTCTTCAGGGGTGCGCTCGATCTCCTACTTATGTTAAGTTGGAGATCGATAATTCCCGCTTGATTTTTCTTGGCTTTGGCTGGAAGTCCTTTGCTCGACGGTTGAACTTGCGAGATGGTGATACTCTTTGTTGTCGTTTTGATGGAGAAGACACTCTTGTCATCCGCGCATTTGACCCTAGCGGCAACCGCATGGATCCGTACTGGCCGGAAACAAGCACCGATGGTTCTGATGGGCCGAGGAGTCCTTCGCCTGCGTCTTCAACTGCTTCCTCCTCCGGCGACTCTTCGGGTGCTGATGCTGAGCCGTCTTCAACTTCTTCCCCCTCCGGCTCTGAGGAGGACCTCGACGTCAAGCCACCGGTCAAGCGGGTGCGCCAGGCGACCTTGTAGAACTGGGGGCAACGGCGTCATCTTCGCCGGCAACTCGGGTGGAGCTGGAGAAGAAGCTGTTGGAGCAGGAGAAGAAGCTGGTGGAGCATCGTCTTTGGTGCTCCACAAATAAGTCGAGCTTCACCTTTTGCTATGTCATTGACATCATGAGCTGGCTGCTTCGACTCCTCCTTTGTTTGTGATGATGCTTGCTTACTTAGTGCCAATCATCCCAGCATGGGCATACATGTAGAAGTCATAATTCCTTGGGTGATTGATGCTGTAGGCTTATCGACTGCTTGTGTCTTTTGTAACTAGGTTAGTTCTCCATGTAATGAGGATTGCCTTCGAGTAATCAGAGCTGCCTTCTATCCAATGTACTTTGAATCTTTTCGTACTGAGAATGATCTTCGGGTCCCTGTGATGTGAACTGCTTGAGCCTTTGTGATGGAATTTTGTCTTTGAGTCCCTTGCAACCGACAGCTGTGTTCGAGTCCTTTGCGATCGAGAACTGTCTCCAAGTCTATCAAAACTTGCACTGTGGGTTCTATCGGGTGCGCGACAGCGCTCCCGATGGGAGTAGCCCCCGAGGCTACGTTTGAGTCGGAGATTCGAACGTAGGCTGAGATTTATTTCCTTTGTCGTTCTTCCATTATTTTCTGTCTTTTATCGGGTGCGCGGCAGCGCTCCCGGTGGGATTAGCCCCCGAGTCTTTAGGTGATCGTTGGCGATCAGGTGAAGACTAAAGGATTGTCTGCGTCTTGTGCTCCCTCCAAAATTTCTTCAAAGTGCTTGGTGTTTAGTCTGGTTGTGTCCATGTCTTTCCTTTTGATTCCGGACAGAGTTCAACGGATGGCACTTGTCGATGGGTTTTTGCTCGGTCCCTTTTAAGCTTCGGGCTGCGTGAGCGATGATAACGTCTTTCAGGGGGAGATTTTGTATTCGATCCCCCGAGTGTTTTGGTGATAGATCGCGATTGCGACGATAGCGTCTCTCGGGGGGAGTTTTGTACTCGAGCCCCCGAGTGCTTTTAGTGAAAGATCGCGATTGCGACGATAGCGTCTCTCGGGGTGAGTTTTGTACTCGAGCCCCCGAGTGCTTTAGTAAAAGATCAGTATTGCGATGATAGCGTCTCTCAGGGGGAGTTTTGTACTCGAGCCCCCGAGTGCTTTAGTAAAAGATCGTGATTGCGACGATAGCGTCTCTCGGGGGGAGTTTTGTGCTCGAGCCCCCGAGTGCTTTAGTAAAAGATCGCTATTGCGACGATAACATCTCTCGGGGGGATTTTTGTGCTCGAACCCCCGAGTGCTTTGATGTGGTAGTATTTGGACAACATCATTTTATTGCGTCGAAGGTTTACATGAGCTGCCAGATGAGCATGACTGGTGGAGACTATGGGTAGAACAGGCGTAGGTTCGCTACATTCCATGGATTTCCCACGTCCTCATCAGTCTTCGGGTTCTTCAGTCTATAGGCGCCTCCTCCTATGACTTATGTGATTATGAACGGTCCTTCCCATTGGGGGCGAGCTTATGGACTTTCTCTTGTATGAGCCGTAGGACAAGGTCGCCCTTATTGAAGGTTCTGGTGCGCAGGCGGCTGCTTTGGTAAGTGCGCAGTTTTTCCTGATACCCCTCTGACCTTGCTAGGGCTATGTCCCTTGCTTCGTCTGCTGTGTCCTTGTAATCTAGCAGTGTTTCTTCTGCTTCTTCTTCTTCGTATCCCGAGATCCGGGGTGCACCGAATTTGAGGTCATGTGGTAGTACTACCTCTGACCCGTACACCATGAAAAAAGGTGTGTACTGGGTTGCGGTGTTTGGGGTGGTGCGCAGGCTCCATAATACTGCAGGGAGCTCTTCTACCCAGTTGCCCGCGGCCTGCTCGAGTGGTGCGAGGAGCCTCTTTTTGAGTCCTCCGCATACTAGGCCGTTTGCTTTTTCTACCTGGCCATTGGATTGCGGGTGTGCGACTGATGCGTAGTTGATTTTGATACCCAACTCTTCACAGAAGTTCTGGAATTCTGCTGCTATGAAGTTCGTGTCGTTGTCTGTGATGATGTTGTGTGGCACCCCGAACCCGAAGATGATTGATTTGATAAAATTCACCGCAGTGAGGGCTGTGGAGCTAGTGATGGGTATTGCTTCGATCCATTTGGTGAACCTGTCGACTGCTACTAGCAGGTGAGTTCTTCCTCCTTTTGATGATTTCTTGAGTGGGCCCACCATGTCAAGTCCCCAGGTGGCGAAGGGCCATGATAGTGGTATGGTCTTGAGTTCTGAGGCTGGAGCGTGCGGTCTGCTAGCAAATTTTTGGCAGGCAATGCAACGCCGCACGATGTCTTCTGCGTTTTTCATCGCAGTGGGCCAATAAAACCCTGCCCAGAATGCTTTGGACACGAGCACTCGACTGCTCGCGTGGTGCCCGCAGGTGCCCTCTTGGATTTCGAGCAGTAGGGCTTTGCCGTCTTCTTCATCGATGCACTTCTGGAGTATCTGGGTGATGCTTCGCTTGTATAACTGTCTGTTGATTATTGTGAATGCCTTGGATCGGCGGCTGATGCGCCGAGCTTCTGAGACGTCTTGCGGTAGCGTGCCTTCGATTAGGAATCGGAGGAACGGTTTTGTCCACGCTGGTCCTTCGAGTGTTGTTGGATCCGTAGGTTCGACCTCTTGGCTGCTGTTGCCTTCAGATGAATTTGCTGATGCCACTTGTGCTGGCTCTGTGGTGTCGTCATCTATAGCTGCCTCTGTTGCTACTGGTTTCTCCTTGATGGATCTCTGGCTGATGCTTTCAAGGAAGACGCTAGGTAGTACTGGTCCTCGAGCTGAGCCGATGTTTGCGAGTTCGTCAGCTTTCGTGTTGTTTGCTCTGGGGATATAATTGAGCTCGCAGCCGTCGAAACTTCCTTCGAGAGCGTTGTAGAGATTCTGATAGGCCGCCATGTTGTCGGCTACTGCATTGCAGTCTTTCATTGCCTGCTGGACGACGAGGTTGGAGTCGCCGTAGATTACGAGGCGAGTGGCACCGCATGTTTTGACCATACGCATGCCATAGAGCAGTGCCTCGTATTCGGCTTCGTTGTTGGAGGCGTGGCTGAAGTTGATCTGGAGGATGTATTTGAGCTTGGTTCCTTTGGGGGAGACCAGAACGACTCTTGCTCCGGCTCCTTTCTGTCTTTTGGACCCATCGAAGAACATTGTACATGAGTTCGATAGGTCCGGGGGGCCTGGTGTCTGGACCTCCGTCCACTCGTCCAGAAAATCTGGGAGTACTTGGGCCTTGATTGCTGTTGGGTGCTTGAATTGCAGGTCCCGCGGACTGAGCTCAATGTTCCACTCGGCGACTCGCCTAGTCGCTCCGGGGTTGTTGAGAATGTCTACGAGTGGTGCGCTGCTCACGACTGTGATAGGGTGTTTGTCGAAGTAGTGCGACACCTTTCTTGAGGTCGTGATGATGGCCAGTAGTAGCTTCTGGTAGTGCGGGTACCGCTGCTGGGATTTTGTCAAGAGCATGCTGAGGTAGTAGATCGGCCTCTGTATGCTCTGGATCTTGACTTCTTCTGTTTGCTCGACGACGAGTACTGTGCTTACCACGCTGTTGCGTGCTGCCACATAGAGGTACACCTTTTCTTTTTCTTTGGGTACCGCCAGGGTCGGTGGGGTTGATAGTGTCTTCTTCAGGTCCGCGAATGCTTTGCAGGCTTCTTCGGTCCACTCGAATTTCTCTCCTTTTCTCAGCAACTGGTAGAATGGCAATGTGCGCTCTCCCAATCTGCTGATGAAACGACTCAGGGCTGCGAGTCTTCCGGTGAGCTGCTGCATGCCTGTGATGTTGGTTGGTTCCTGCATCCTGGCGATTGTTTGAACTTTCTCGGGGTTCGCTTCGATTCCTCGAGCAGACACCATGTACCCGAGCAGCTTCCCGGCTGGGACGCCGACCGCGCACTTCTTCGGGTTGAGCTTGATTCTGTATTTGTTGAGTGCTGCGAAGGTCTCGCGTAGGTCGTCGAGTAGCGTGTTTGCGCTATAGGTTTTGATGACGATGTCTTCCACGTAGACCTGTACGTTTCTTCCGATTTTCTCTTTTAAGCATGCTTGCATCATCCGCTGGTATGTAGCACCTGCGTTCTTGAGTCCGAAGGGCATTGTTCTGTAGCAGAGTACGCCGTAAGGGGTGATGAATGATGTATGCTCTTCGTCTTCTTCTTTCATCCTGATCTGATTGTACCCTGAGTAGGCATCGAGGAACGATAGTAGATCGCATCCTGCCGTCGAGTCAATTATCTGATCGATTCTTGGTAGGGGAAAATGATCCTTTGGGCAGTGTTTGTTGATTGGCCCGTAGTCGACGCACATCCGCAGTACGTCTGTGTATTTCTTGGGAACAAGCACTTGTTTGGCGATCCAAGTGGCTTTCTTCGTCTCTCGGATGAATTGGGCGTCGAGTAATCGGTTGACCTCCTCTCCGATTGCTCCGCGCTTGTGTCGGGACCCGGGGTTAGCGTATGCAAGACTCACTATAACACAATCATATGGAGAGCCGAGAACCGTTCCCACTTGTCTAAGCAGACAAGGCCAAGCACAAAACGTTCTCGGAAAGCATCGAACGTGAGGGGCATCCCATCCAGGACGGATGATCAACTGAGATGGGTCCTCATCGTCCGCACACAAGTCTAAATGATATGGGTGGTGAACTCCCATACTCATAGACAAGTCGCCTCAACCATACTATCGACTGTATCATAACCCTTACATAGACTTACTCCAGCCCGATCACTTAGTCGGGGTCTAGGGCGGGCTCGATCATACATCAAAGTGTGCACGAGACAGAGTCTCGAGCAATCGCATCGCGATGCCCCAAGCTGCGCACATCTAAGGGCCACTTGGTGTATAAAAAACCGCAAGCCAGATCACAACTAAGGTCTCGAAAACCCATACAAAGACATGCATGTTATCAACATACACGAAGCACACATGCCTTGTATGAACAGCAGGTATCATTGCAATTCTCTACAAAGTATACATTTTATTGATAACTCTCACAGAGTGCACACAGAGATCACAAGCATGTGATCCAACATTACAACATTCAACAGAAGAAGAGTAGGTCTGAGTATAGACAAACTTAACAAATGGCTTAAGAAGCCTTATTTAAACACAAAGCCCTCCACGAGGGAACCAGTCTGCTGATACGTCCAAAACATATCTATAATTTCTGCTTGCTCCATGCATGTTTTGTGTGATATTGCTATGATCTAGATACACTTTCATATACTTTTGATCATATTTGGACTAACCTATTAACTCAGTGCACCCCAGTGCCAGTGCCTTATTTAAACACAAAGCCCTCCACGAGGGAACCAGTCTTCTAACAGGGACTACACTAGCTTGGTCTTCAGTCGTCGAGCTCGAGGAAGAATCCACCTTCGGGGTCAGTGGGTTCATCTAAAACATAGAATAAGCAAACGTGAGTACAAAGTCGTACTCAGCAAGACTTACGTAGGAACTATACTACTCATGCACATGTATCAAGGTAGAGGGAGGTGGGGTTCATAAGCAGAAGTGCCAGCTTTGACTTGGCTAGTCCTGAACTACGAGTACCAGACTTTGAGGTAAGAAGTGTACACGAGTCCACTACATGTCTCCAACCAATTACACCACTATGGTGCCTTCCTCGACTTCCCCACGAGAAAGCACGCCATAGCACTCACGCTTATCTTGGCAAGTTTTATAAGTATCCAGTTCAAGTTGTCTAATATTCAAGCTAAGCTTTCCAAGAAGTCCCTTACCGCGGACGCGGCTATTCGAATAGTTTGTTAACCCTGCAGGGGTGTACCGCTACACACACATGATCATCATTTACCGCCTTTGTACTCGACACCGTTCAAGAAGTGTCGGCGAGGATGCTCACCACAACTGTTACCTCATAGCCGATCTAGTCCAAGAAAGCCGCCTACCTGGGTTGGCTACCACTATCGTGAACCCGGCCGGTTTACCGAAGTGGACCCAGATTATGTGTGCGTGGTGCATAAGCCGGTCTCGGTTGAGCCGTTCTCTCACTTAGCAGCCAGGCCACAAACCTACCAGAACTCCGAACTACTGCGACATCTGGACGTCGAAAGGGATGAGTTAGTGGGTTGAGAGGGGTCAGTGAGCCCAATGTGTGGTTGTAGTCTTCATCTTGGATCACCACACAAGAACTCGGACTTAGGGAGGTGTTCAACGAGACAACCCACTGTGTACTCCTACACAGCCTCTCATCGTTCACCTTGTATTAGGGTAGATTCACCAACACTTTTCCAACATCATCAACATGATTGCTACCATCCCGACTCACATAACAGTAACAACATTGTATCACTCTAAGCATGCAATAAGCATTAACAATTGCAGGGGCCACATGATATCAATCAACTCCTACATTTGCTAGGATTGTGGTTTGCTTACTACTGTGACAAATGATAGGTCATGCAAAGGAATGGGTTCATCTATGCGGTAGAAACGTAGCATGGTAATCATCCTAAACAATGCATAAGCGAGACTGAGAGGGAAGTGGGATTTTATCGACATGATCAATGGGGGTTTGCTTGCCTTGCTGACGAGGTTCGGTATCGGGGTCTTCAATGAAGGGGGCAGCCTCCTGTTATGGTTCCACCTCTACTCGACAACAAACAAGGAAGCAAAGTAAATACAATGCACAAGCACACGGTTGAAGGTTGAAACTTGATGTATATGCTTCTGATGTGTGAGGAATTTCCATTTAAAAGGAGTGTATTGCAAAAGAATTGCAAATTCAAACTCCAATTTGAATTAAAATGAATTCCATATGCATGTTTTCTTCTGTTCCCCCATTTTAAAATGGTCAAACATGAAAACAAGGTGCATATTCAGAATCCTTGCATTTTTCTGATAATTTTACATATATTATATGTTTAATTTGGAGTTAAAATGAATTAGTTATGAATTTCCAAAGATTAATTCATTTTCTGGAATTTCTGATTTTCTTTTAAATAGAAAAACCTTTATTGCGCCAGCATGACATCAAGGTGACGTGGGGGGGGGGGGGTGCTGACATGTGGGGCCTCTCTGTCAGTGTCTCTCTTTAATTAATCCAGTGATTTAAATTAATCTGGGGGATTAAGTGGCCTTGGGCCCACTGGTGAGTGTCACAGGGGGTGGATTAGGGGGTGGTTAGTGGCTAACCACGCTGGCCACGTGGATCTCACCGGTGGCAAGTCACCGGCGACCACCCGACACGGCGGCGACGCACGGGACGGCGGCTCCGGCCACCATTTGGTGCGCTAAGACCACAAAACGGGAGCCCGAGCACGTCCGCGTCAAGCTGAGCATAGCAAGGCCGCGGGGGTTCACCGGAACGTCGTCGACGTTGAGATTTTGCGGCGGCCGTGGCAGGGCAACAATGAGGACGAAGCTGCGGTGGGTTTTCTTGGGCACACGATGGCTCAGACGACTCCTTGGAGCACCAGGAGCACGGTGGACGCCATGGCTGGGTCAAAGGGGCACGGAAGCTTCCTCGCCGTCGACCATGGCGGCGACGAGCTCCTGCGTTCATGGAGGAACAAGCTAGCGAGGAGGAGGGAGACGGTGGAATAGCTCAGGCGAACCGTAAGCTCACCGTGAACTCAACGGAGGCGGTGGCGCGGTCGGTGATGCCCTGTGGTTGCCGGAATCAAAGAAATCGCGCGGCGGCTCCGGCGAGGTCTCGGTGAAGGTTGCGTTGGCCTCGAGCTCGATTAGTCCTCCAGCTTCTCCAGATCGAGGAAGTCGACGATGGCGCGCATGATGGACCTTGTCTCCTCTCTTGTCTCCGGCGTTGGCTGCGAGTTCCGTCGACGGCGAACGACAGCTGCTCTCGAGGGATTTGGGGAAAACGCACAAAGAGCTTTAGAGAGTGCGGCGAGAGGGGGAGAGTGACGAGGACGTCCATTGAGTTCTCCTGGACACGTTGAAGGCGGCGGGGAAGCAGCTGCGTGGCCGGGGACGCCGCGCTGGCGTCGGCGGCCTCGACATGGCCGGCACGCAGCAACGTGCTCGCTTGCCTGGGTAGACGACAGGCGCTCCAGGTGGGCTTGGGCCGGGGTGCGATGAGTTGGGCCGAATCCCAGGTAAGCCCTTTTCTTTATTTCTTTCTGTTTTCTTTTCTGTATTTTTGTTTTGCTTTGCTAAATAAATAGCTAGGCATTATATTAAATGCTAAAACTTTTTACATGGCCTCATAATATATTAGGCTAGCCACTTATAAAGTTTGGCACTTTTTAAAATTCAAATCATTTGAATTTTAAATCAAATAGGGGTTTTTGATTAATTCCAAGGTCCTGTTTGAATATTTGAAAAATCCATGAGCATGGGGTTGGTCCCACATCACTTGATATGTGATCACACTCATTTATGAGACTTTTCAAAAGTGCAAAAGGAATTTTTGGAGCAACTTTATTTCTGGCCATTTGAATTAATTCATCTGGGGGGTGTTCCTCCTCCCATGTTGGTTTGAATTTGAATTCCATTTGATTTTCTTTGATGAATGCAAGGTGACTTTGATCCTATCAGATTACCTAACAGAGGGTTCTGACAACTCGCCCCCACTAAACAGAATCTCGTCCCGAGATTCAGAAGTCTGTGGGAGGAAGGTGGGGTACTCGGCACTGAGACGGTCTTCTCTTTCCCACGTGGATTCTCTCTCAGAGTGGTGTGACCAGTGCACCTTCAGAAACTTAATCTTCTGACGACGAGTGACACGCTCTGCGGAATCAAGAATACAAACGGGGTATTCTCGATAAGAAAGGTCATCTTGGAGGTCAAGCGTTTCATGGTCGACTTCGCGGATGGGGTCCTTGAAGCAACGCCTGAGTTGTGACACATGGAATACATCATGTACTCGGGAAAGGTGCGGGGGTAGTTCAAGTTGGTAGGCAACTTCTCCCCGTTTAGCAAGAATGCGGAAAGGTCCGATGTAACATGGGGCCAACTTGCCTTTGATACCGAATCGTTGGGTTCCCTTCAGAGGAGTAACCCGAAGGTAAGCCTTCTCATCCATATTGTAGCTCTCTTCCCTATTATGACGATCATAGTAGCTTTTCTGACGAGACTGGGCTGCTTTCAATTGATCACGAACAATGCGAACTTGCTCTTCTGCTTCCATGATCATGTCCGGTCCAAAGAATTGTCTTTCACCGGTTTCTGACCAGTTTAGGGGTGTTCGACATCGTCGTCCATATAGGAGTTCAAAAGGAGCCATGTTCATACTAGATTGGAAACTATTGTTATAAGCAAATTCGGCGAATGGAAGAGACTTCTTCCAATTCTTTCCGAATGAGATAACACAAGCTCTGAGCATGTCTTCAAGATTTTGGTTAACCCTTTCGACTTGACCGCTAGACTGAGGATGGAAAGCAGTACTAAAGGAGAGATGAGTTCCCATACCATTCTGAAAGCTTCCCCAAAATCTAGAGGTGAAAAGGTTACCACGATCAGAATTGATTCCCAAAGGAACACCGTGAAGAGACACAATTCTAGATACATACAAGTCCGCTAACTGGCTAGCAGTTATAGACTCGCGAACGGGGAGGAAGTGAGCAACTTTGGAAAGCCTATCTATGACAACGAAGATGGTATCATTTCCTTTCTGGGTTTTTGGAAAGCCAGTGATGAAATCCATACTGACTTTGTCCCATTTCCACGCTGGAATAGGCAAAGGTTGAAGAGTACCACCAGGTCTTTGATGTTCTGCCTTAATGCGACGACAAACATCACATTCAGCAACAAATCGAGCAATGTCTCTCTTCATCCTAGTCCACCAAAATCTCTGGCGTAGATCTCGGTACATTTTTGTGCTACCGGGATGAATCGAGAGGGGTGTGTCATGGGCTTCTTTCAGGATGAGTTGCCTTAGTTCCCTATTCTTAGGTACTACCAAACGATTTCCAAAGAATACCGTTCCTTTAATATCTGTGGAGAAACATTTAGCAACTCCGGTAGGAATGTTCTCCTTGATCCGGCGAACACCTCGTGCACGCCTTTGTGCAACTATGATTTGATCCTCAAGAGTTGGTTTTGCCACCAAGGTAGAAAGATAGCCATGAGGAACAATCTCAAGATTGAGCTTGCGAAATTCCTCATGAAGAAGTGGTTGGTACTGTTGTAACATGAGGTTGTTGCAATACGACTTACGACTTAGTGCATCAGCCATGACATTGGCTTTGCCTCGGGTGTAAGAAATTCCTACGTCGTAATCTTTTATCAACTCAATCCAGCGTCTTTGCCTGAGATTAAGATCTGGCTGGGTGAAAATGTATTTGAGGCTTTGGTGGTCGGAATAGATCTCACAACGATTACCAAGGAGGTAATGTCGCCAAGTTGTCAGGGCATGAACTACGGCAGCGAGTTCAAGATCATGGGTAGGATAGTTCTTTTCATGTGGACGCAACTGGCGTGAAGCATAAGCTACCACATGTCTATCTTGCATAAGTATGCATCCTAACCCTTGCCGTGATGCGTCACAAAAGATCTCGAAATCCTTTTCGGTGTCTGGAGGCGCAAGTACGGGTGCAGAAGTCAATCTTCTTTTTAGCTCTTGAAAGCTTTCCTCGCACTTGGGAGTCCATTGGAATTTCTTATCTTTCTTGAGGAGTTCAGTTAGAGGATTTGCAACTTTAGAAAAGTTCTCGACGAAGCGACGACAATAGCTGGCTAGGACAAGAAAACTCCTAACTTGCTTAACCGATTCAGGTGGAGTCCAGTCAAGGACGGCCTGAACTCTCTCGGGATTCACAACAATGCCTTTTGCAGAAATCACGTGGCCTAAGTAGGTCACTTCTGGTAGCCAAAATTCACACTTGGAGAATTTAGCATACAGGCGATGCTCTCTAAGTTTCATCAATACCAGCCTTAGATGTTCGGCATGTTCTTCTTCATTCTTCGAGTAGATGAGAATGTCATCGAGATAAACCACAACAAATTTATCTAGGTACTCCATGAAGATCGAATTCATCATGCGCGAGAAAGTGGCGGGGGCATTGGTTAAACCAAAGGACATGACGATGTACTCATAAAGACCATAACGAGTAGTGAAAGCCGTTTTTGGAATGTCCTCGTTTCAGATTTTGATTTGATGATAACCTAATCTCAAATCCATCTTGGAGAAGGCAGAGGATCCAACAAGTTGATCATAAAGATCATCGATCCTGGGCAGTGGGTACTTGTTCTTTATCGTCGCTAGATTTAGCGGGCGATAGTCTACGCACATCCTTTCTGTTCCATCTTTCTTCGTTACGAACAGAATGGGGCAACCCCGTGGCGATGAGCTAGGGCGGATGAAGCCTTTTTCCAACAAAGCTTCAAGTTGGATTTTAAGCTCAGCTAAATCACGTGGGGCCATTTTGTATGGGCGTCTGGAAATTGGTGCGGTTCCTGGCATAAGATCCACTATGAACTCTACACATCTGTCGGGTGGCATGCCCGGCAGCTCTTCAGGAAAGACATCAGGGAAGTCACGAACCACCGGAATATCTTCAAGGTCGGGAAGGGGAAGTACATTCAAAGAATGCACCTGGGTTCTCGTTCTGGGTGAGGTGTAGTTGACTGTCTTTACTGAAGGGTGGGTTAGTTTCACTGATTTTCCTTTGCAATAAGGGTAGGCATTCTGCCTTGATAACCAATCCATGCCAAGGATTACATCGATGTCTGAAGACTTGAGGGCTATGAGTGAAGCAAGGAATACTAAACCCTCAATTGCAATTTGATTACCATGGCTTACTCTATTAGTTTGCCATCTTGACCCTGGAGTTTGAATAATCATTGGGGTGGACAATTCAACAAAGGATAACTCATGACGAAGTGCATAACTTTCCGACATGAATGAATGAGATGCCCCTGGGTCGAAAAGAACGGAAGTAGGAACATAATTGACTGGGAGCGTACCAAGAATGACGTCAGTGGTGTCGTCAGTCTCTTCAGCGGCAATCTGATTCACACGTCCACGAGTGGCGGGAGGAGCGGGTTTGGTGGTGTAGACCTTCGAGGGTGGCTTGCCACGACCATTGTTGTTACCTCCGGCACGGGGTGGAGCATTCTGGTTCTGGATCTGGTTCTGGGGACACTCGCGGGAGTAGTGGCCTGCCTGACCACAATTGTAGCAGGCTCCAAAGATAGTGCGTGGAGCTGGGTTGTTCGGTGGAGCTGGGTGGAACGAAGCTGGTGGACGAGGCGCCACATAGGATGGCCTCGGTGGGTTGTTCTGGCGAAACATGCTGTTGGGGATCCAGATCTTGCGCTTCTGAGAGCCTGAACTGGATGAACCATCGTCTCTAGGGTGTTTGCGGAAGTCCTTGGGGGTGTTCATGTCCTCTGCCTTGATAGCCTTGTTGACAAGGACCTGTAAAGTGGCAAAGTCATGCAGGTTGAGCTCACGATGGAGTCCAGAATTGAGTCCATGACGGAACCTCTCTTGCTTCTTTGCGTCGGTGGATACCTCTTCAGTAGCATAACGAGCCAGTCGGTTGAACTCACGACTAAACTCGTCAACAGTTCTTCTGCCTTGGGTGAGGTTGCAGAACTCCTCACGCTTGCGGTCCATAAGACCCTTTGGGATGTGGTGCTCACGGAATGAAGTGCAGAACTCATCCCAAGTTGTGGGCGGTCCAACGGGACGCATGTTCAGGAAATTCTCCCACCAAGAGCTAGCTGCACCCTCGAGGTGGTAAGTGGCATAGCTGACCCTGTCACCATCTGCAACATGGCCTGCCTGGAGCTTCCTCTCGATGATGCGAAGCGAGTCATCGGCGTCAAGGGGCTCGGTGGAGTAGTTGAAAACCGGGGGATGAAGCCGGATGAAGTCATTCAAGGACACCAACTCCTTGCGCTGCTGAGTGGTGTTGCGGGCAATGACTTCCAGCAACTGGTGAGAGTCTCGGCGGTTCCTCTCAACCTCCATCAGAACCTGAGCCATCGTGGGTGGGGGTGGAAGGTTGCCTTCCTCCGGATCATTCCCACGACCATGGGCACGACCAAGCTGGCCACGGGTTCCTTGAGACATCCTGAAGGTGAAAACCAAAGTCAAACAGATTTGATTGGAAGATTCTAAACAAGGTATTGAAGGTACTGGAAGAAGCACAGAGCAAAGGAAGTAATCATCTTGACAACATGGTGATAAAAGCATACAAGCCATATATTCCCAAGCTGTCATACAAACCATACATCATTTTAGTACAAGCACCGAGCTAATACAAACGTGATGAAGATGATACATCCTTCAGAGGCACTTTGACTTCCTATACATTATTTATCTAAGCCTTTGGAACTTAGAACACCTTGCATACAATATACTAAAGATACTACTACATCCTCACTAAAGTAAGACCACATGCGGTCTCACTCATCTCCATCTCCATAGTAATCCTCGTAAAAGTTACCCGCGTAACCCGGTAGCTGAAGGTGACCATCGGAAAACACGGAGGCCTGTGGACCCTGATATCCATTTGGGCAAGGATGGGGCCTAGGTCCAGCGTAGGGTGGAAGCAGAGGACCACGGGGTGGAAAAATGCCTCCAATCTCGGGCCAAGTAACTCAAGAAGGCATCTGTGTCCTGACTGGGTAGATAGCATCATACTCCACTGATCCAACACTCACAAAAGGAGCCAGGAGTGTAAGTGCTCGATACAGACGGACACGGGTGGCGTGAAGCTCAAAACGAAGGGCACGTGCATCACGATCTCTATCACAAGCATGCCGAGCAGTGATCTGAAGCAAAGGATCCTCCAAAGAGTGATCTGTGTACAATCCGGTGTAATACCCCTCTTCTCCTGGAAGTGCAGCATGGATATAGCGGAAAGATGTGCCTCCAAGCAAAGCATGCTCCTCTCTCAGCAGGGTAATACATGAGTATGCAACATCCTGCACAGCCATGTTCTCGGTCATGCCAATGCCATGTCCAAAGTGGATAGGCTGAGTGACTCTAGTGTGGTCCGGGTAGATCCTGACAATGCAGTGGAACTGGGTCTGGTTGAAGTCAAGGAACTGCTCCTCAACTGTGTACTCAGGGTACCATCGGTATCCAATGAAGGACATCATCTCGATCAGCATGGCGGGATGCCCACGCACACCGAGGCACCTAGTCAAACGAACAATCTGCCGAGGTGGAAGATCCGCCATCTGAAACAGAAAGAAGGAGTTTGCAAATGCATCAGATTATGAAGAAACTTGGAATGACTCGGACAACATAACGGCTGTAATTGTAAGAAATGTCTTTTCTTGCAATGTATAAACAACACTTACATACGATGCAAGAAATCAGGAAGCATAACAACTATAGCAAACCGAACACAACTGTCCTACGGCTACAAGGAAGCAAACAGCGAGATGTTCTAGTAAGACATAGATGAGCCTAGTCCTATCTTCCCGTAGAATAAGATGAGGGTGACTCAGAACTCAGAACGATGTAGGTAAGGAGAAAAACAAGCCTTACGTTGTTCCCTTATATACCCAGAGTAACTATATAACTATAGCAAGCTAGACTCGACTTCGGCCAAGGCTGATAATCCTACAGTCAGTCCTGGCTCTGATACCAAGTCTGTCGGGACC
Organism: Bromus sterilis; assembly: GCA_950022295.1. Classification (NCBI taxonomy): domain Eukaryota; kingdom Viridiplantae; phylum Streptophyta; class Magnoliopsida; order Poales; family Poaceae; genus Bromus; species Bromus sterilis. Next base: position 410,857,585 of record OX465596.1, on the reverse strand, counting down.
CGGGGTTAGCGTATGCAAGACTCACTATAACACAATCATATGGAGAGCCGAGAACCGTACCCACTTGTCTAAGCAGACAAGGCCAAGCATAGAACGTTCTCGGAAAGCATCGAACGTGAGGGGCATCCCATCCAGGCCAGATGATCAAATGAGATGGATCCTCATCGTCCGCACACAAGTCTAAATGATATGGGTGGTGAACTCCCATACTCATAGACAAGTCGCCTCAACCATACTATCGATTGTATCATAACCCTTACATAGACTTACTCCAGCCCGATCACTTAGTCGGGGTCTAGGGCGGGCTCGATCATACATCAAAGTGTGCACGAGACAGAGTCTCGAGCAATCGCATCGCGATGCCCCAAGCGGCGCACATCTAAGGGCCACTTGGTGTATAAAAGACCGCCAGCCAGATCACAACTAAGGTCTCGAAAACCCATAAAAAGACATGCATGTTATCAACATACACGCAGCACACATGCCTTGTATGAACAACATGTATCATTGCAATTCTCTACAAAGTATACATTTTATTGATAACTCTCACAGAGTGCACACAGAGATCACAATCATGTGATCCAACATTACAACATTCAACGGAAGAAGAGTAGGTCTGAGTATAGACAAACTTAACAAATGGCTTAAGAAGCCTTATTTAAACACAAAGCCCTCCACGAGGGAACCAGTCTGCTGATACGTCCAAAACATATCTATAATTTCTGCTTGCTCCATGCATGTTTTGTGTGATATTGCTATGATCTAGATACACTTTCATATACTTTTGATCATATTTGGACTAACCTATTAACTCAGTGCACCCCAGTGCCAGTTCCTGTTTTCTGCTGTCTTTCTATTTCAGTTTCCCTCATATAAAAAGTGCCAGAAAAATTCGAGATAATTCAGATAAAAAATCAGCGTGGAGGAAGCTTCGCGAAGAGCCCGGGAGGGGTCAGAGGGGAGCCAGGGGGGCCCAGGCGGCCACCCGGCGCGGCCCCACCCTTGGCCGCGCCAGGGGGGGCGCCTGGGGCCCCTGGTCCACCTCTGGCTGCCCCCCTTCGCCTATTTATTCTTCGTCACGGGAAAACACCAGAAGAGGAACCCTATTCCGCGAAATCGCCTCTGTTCCGCCGCCGCCTCGCTTCCGAAGATCGGGAGCACCAGAAGACCTCTTCCCGGCACCCTGCCGGAGGGAGGATTGACCTCCGGGAGTCTCCTCTCCACCATGGATGCTCCCCAGATGTCTCGTGAGTAGTTTTCCTTGGACCATGGGTCCGTGATCAGTAGCTATGTGATGTTCTCCTCCCCTCTTTGATCTTCATTGTTTAGACCTCGTGAGCTGCCCCACATGATCGAGGCACCTTTGTAATATTTCTGCTATTGCTATGTTGAGTTTGATAGGATCTTATGGATTATGAAATTATGTTCAGATTGTGATAGAGTAATATATTTGGTTTTTATCTCTTATATTTTTGTTCCTAAGTAATTCTTGCATGTTCTCCGTTGTTGTTTATTGCTTTGGCCAAGTAGTAGGTAGTGACTTCAAGAGGGAACATTGTGCTAGATTGTGGGTTCATGCCCCCCGATGTCACGCTTGAGTGACATAAACATGAGTCTAGGGGATGTACTGTTGCCACAAGGGGGAAAACAACGGTGCTTGTGACCGCGGTCACAAGGATTGTTTACTTTATGCAGAGTTCTTTTTAATGCAGTTGTCTGTTGCTTTGGGTTTACACTTTGGGTGGGGCTCGCAACTTAATACCAGCGAGATGTTCTGGATAGATATCTCAAGGTGGATGATTAGTAGTAGATGCAGATGGATTTCGGTCTACTTATCTTGGCGTACTGCTTGTGCTTTTGAACCTCGTCCTTTCTTTTGTAGCATAGTTAGCATTGCGGTGCGTTCATAATCCTGTCAATTGCCTTTCTGTAATTTGTTTACCTCGCATATCAATTTTATCGTCTTTTGGGAGAGAGACATCACTAGCGAACATCACGTATCCCGGTCCATATCCTCATTATTGTTTCCACGCTATATTTACTTTACTTCTTTTACTTGCTATCATTATCCCTTGCATTTTATCCTTGTGAACAACAAGATCGGAGAGATTGACAACCTCTCTGAACTTCGTTGGGAACAAAGTTATCTGTGTCTGTGTGCAGGTCCGCGTCAGTTGCGCCGCTGACACCTACTTATCATCTCTGGAGTCCTGCTGGAGACAAAACTTGGTATCTTCACCGAGGGAAAACTGCTGCTGCACTACATCTCAACCTTCCACTTGGGGTAACCAACGAAGGGGGCGAGAAGCCATGAAGCAAAGTTTTCTGGCGCCGTTGCCGGGGACTCCAAGTGCTAAGATAGGGGAGTTGCACACTACCCTTTACCTTTGTTTTTTAGTCTTGTTAGTTTATCTTTCAGTTTTTATCTTTGTGTCTTTTATCAAAAACTACAACAAAAAAGTCTGCCACACTTGCTGCTACTATGGGTTCCACTGAAAACACCAAGTTGTGTGACTTCACTAGTCACAACAACCATGACTTCATCTGCACTCCCATTGCCACACCTGCCACTTCAGCTACCTCTTATGAAATTAAACCTGCTTTGCTAAACCTTGTTATGAGAGATCAATTCTCTGGTGCTGGAGATGATGCTGCTTTACACTTGAATAATTTTGTTGAATTATGTGATATGCAAAAGTATAAAGAAGTAGAAGGTGATGTTGTTAATCTCAAGCTCTTTCCTTTCTCTTTGAGGGGAGATGCTAAAATCTGGTTTCAATCTTTGCCTAGAAATAGCATAGATTCTTGGGATAAGTGCAAAGATGCTTTTATAGGGAAGTACTACCCTCCTGCTAAGATTATCCAATTGAGGAGTAATATTATGAATTTTAAGCAATTGGATAATGAACACGTTGCCCAAGCTTGGGAACGAATGAATTCTCTTGTTAAGAAATGCCCTACACATGGTTTGACTACTTGGATGGTTATCCAGAATTTTTATGCAAGCTTGAACTTTACCTCGCGGAACCTGTTAGATTCGGCCGCGGGAGGAACCTTTATGTCAACTACACTTGGTGCTGCCACGAAGCTTCTCGATGAAATGATGACCAATTATTCCCAGTGGCACACCGAACGCGCTCCAACAGGTAGGAAGGTAAATTCTGTCGAGGAAATTACCTCCCTCAATGAAAAAGTTGACTTAATTATGTATCTACTTACCAAGCAACCCTCTATTGATCCTCATGATGTTCCTTTAAATTCATTGGTTTCCCAAGAACAAGTAGATGTGAACTTTATTGCTAGAAACAACTTCAACAACAATGCTTATAGGGGAAATTTTGCTAGCAATCCTAGACCGTTTCCATCCAACTATGGGAACAACAACACCTACCCTAGCAACAAGAACCCCTCCTCTGAATTAGAAACCATGCTTAGAGACTTTATCACTACCAAAAAAGCCTTCAACAAAAATGTAGAAGGGAAATTAGCTAAAATATATAATCTCTCTTTGAAGGTAGAAAGCTTAGCCCTTGATATTGAGATGCTTAAAATTAGAACCTCTCCCCTTGAGGATAATAAGGCCACTCCTATTAATACTATCCAGTTACAAATCAATGAAAATATTAGGATGATGGCTAAACTTAAAGAAACATGGGCTAGATAAAAAGAGGAAGAGGATAGAATTAAGAGCCTTCCTACACACCACATAGTTGCCACTATCCAAATTGTTGAGGACACTCAAACTATTAGCACCCAATGCACTCCTAGTCCCGTTGAACCTATTAATGGTGATGCTAATACCTAAACCATAGAAAAAGAAACTCCTATGAACATAGAGGGTTTCAAACAAGTGAGCCTAGATGACACTACTACCACCTTTGATAGTAGTGATATTGATTTTCATAGTTGTACCCTCTCAGAAGTTATTAGCTTGCTACACAAAATGTCTAGAGACCCCCACACTAGCACACTTAATCTTGCCTTCACGGAGCATATCACAAATGCTCTCATCAAAGCTAGGGAGGAGAAGCTTAGAGTAGTAGCCTCCATACCTAGGAAGCTAGATGATGGTTGGGATCCTATGATCAAAATTAAATTGAATAACTTCTCTTGCTATGCTTTATGTGATGTTGGAGCTAGTACCTCCGTTATGCCCAAAAGAATATTTGATATGTTTGAATTGAAGCTTTTTGAGCCTTGTTCTTTTGGTGTTCGTCTTGTTGATTCTTCCGTAAAGAAACCTTTAGGGAAGATCGACGATGTTCTTATCATTGTCAATGACAAGTATGTTCCCGTCGATTTTATTGTTATGGATATAGAGTCTGAACCTTTATGTCCAATTATTTTGGGACGTCCTTTTCTTCGCACCGTTGGTGCGGTTATTGACATGAAAGAGGGGAATATTAAATTACAATTCCCATTCAAAAAGGGGACGGAATACTTCCCTAGAAAGAAAATCAAGTTACCTTTTGAGTCCGTTACACGGGCTAGTTATTCTCTTTCTCTTGATAAAACTTGATTCTTCTTTTTGCATTATGCCTAGCTAATGGCTTTAAAGAAGCGCTTTCGGGAGGCAGCCCGCAACGAATTTAGGTGTTTCTTTTTGCTTTTATTGTGTCTTGATGATTGTTACTACTGTAGCAACATCATTGTATCTTTATTTTTCAGCTTTGTGCCAAGTTATAGCCTCTTACGGCAAGGGAAGTAAAAGTTGTGACATGCTGTCCAGAAAACAGATTCTGTCCTCGTGACCAGAACAATTCCAGAAAAATCCCAGTTCATCTTTTTGAGCTAAACTTTTTACACAGTATGCTCTATACAATTACGAAACTTCCATATGTTCTGAGTTTTTTGATTTGAGTTGCAGAAGTGCCCTAAAAATTCTTTACTATCTGCTGTTCTGTTTTTCACAGATTCTGCCACGTTTTGTCTCTCCTAACTTTTGCAAACCTTAAGCTTGCTTTTTCTTTGCAAAAACTTTTTGTAACTCTTGAGAAACAGTAGCTCTTCAAGATTATCTTTAAATCGAGTGGGAAAAATTATTTATTAAGGGTACTAACCTCTCTAATCAGCTTATGATGAGTTATGTATGAAGGGAGTTTTCAAGTGTGCGATGGAAGATGATGAAAGAAGATCCAGGAGTGTCAAGCGCTCAAGCTTGGGGATGCCCCCATGCATCCCCAATAAATATTCAAGGAGACTCAAGCGTCTAAGCTTGGGTATGCCCCCGTGCATCCCCTTCTCCATCAACAATCATCAGTTCGTCCTTTGTCTCACTATATTTTTATCACCTCATGCGTTATGTGCTATGCTTGGAGCGTCTCGCTCTTAGGTTTTGTTTTTAGTTTTCTTTAGCTTTTCTTGCTGTTCATAAAAAGTTAGATCCTTTCTTACTTTGTATGGGAGAGAAACACGCTCCACTTTCAAACTTTAGAACACATCATAGGATTTTTCCTGCCTATCTTTTTGCTGTTGTGTGTTCTTTATCTTTTCATAGCTACTGCCTTGTTTAGTTTTAGTCTTAGTTTTTCTTTAGCAAGAGCCTTGGATTTTGTTTAGTTTGTTGCTGCAACTCTTTTTCGTTTTCATGTTTATCTTGTTAAGAGAGTTGGTTGTTGCAATGAGTTGTGTCTTGTCTTGAAAGTAGGTAATTGAGGTTGCTATTTAATTTCAGTAGTAGCTTGTAATAGTTTTGAGGTATTGATGTGAGTAATGTTTGAACTTTTGGTGTCAAGAGCTCTAGCCTATTAGTGATAGGTGTCGTATTTTGGGCAATCCGTGTGTATTTTCAAAACCTACAAAACTAGTTGAGAACTCTGGCTACTAGATAGATCACTACTCTTCTGAGGGGTCGAATATCAGAGAACACTCACGTACCATGAGTCGAGGATGCGCAAGGATAACCAAACCCCCATACACTCCTCCTCGGGGTACTTGTCTCTTTGTGAACCTCCTTATTAGATTGAGAGTTACCGATAATAAGTGCATGAGTTCTTCGGACTAATGTAAGTATTGAAAGTTGACACTTCCACCTTCCCATATTTTGCTAGCCTCTCCTGTGCCGTGCATTGCCTTCTTCTCACTCCGAGAGTTGGTGTCCACCTTCGCCGGTACATCCAAACCCTTGGCATGATACACTCTGTCTTCATAAGCCTCCTTATATCTTTCCTCAAAACAGCCACCATACCTACCTATCAAGGCATTTCCATAGCCTTTCTGAGTTACATTGCCATGCAACTTCCACCTCTTCATGACTTGATCTTCATGTCATACATGTTCTTGCTACACTGGCAGCGACATACATTGCATACTTCATGATAGTTACATCTTCTTTATGTTTTGAGTACCTTGTAAAGTGTGAAAGATTTCCTTTACCTTCTTGTAAAATAGAGTGTTGCCCTTAAGTGAGGAAAATATCCCAAAGTGGACACAATAAAAGATCCCAAAGAGGACAAATGAGAGTTCAATAGAAAGAGCCATTGAGGCCACCAAAAAATACAAAAAAATAGAAAAAAGAGAAAAAGAAATAAAAAGAGAGAAAGGGGCAACACTACTATCCTTTTGAGAGATCCACGCTAGTACTCCCTTTATATCCTTGTACTCCATAGAGATGATCTTTATGCATATAGCTATGTGGGGATCTTCACACTATAGAACTTGGCTTGCATATTCCAAGGATGAGCCTCCTCAAACGAGCTCTAGGTCTTCCTGAGCGAGAAAGTTAGATGCACCCCCACTAGTTTCATTGGAGAGCTTCTTAGCTCGTATGTGCATCCGTTGCATGGCAATCCCTACTCCTCACATCATATCTATCATTTGGCATCTCTTGCCTATGATTGTGCTCATTGATGTGAGCCTTTCTCTTCCTTTTTGTCTTCCTCCTCCACCATATTTCTCTCTTTGCCATCCTAAGTGTCAACTCTCGTGCTTACGCTCATCCATTGCATGAGTGCTCGAAATATCGAAAAGGAGTGGATCAAATTGACTTGTACCTGGCTAGTAGTTTGGGGACGAGTCAAGATAAGATTCCAAAGAAGACCAAGTGTGAAATTCGAGTCACGGACAGCAAGAGCTCTTGCACCTAATGTTCTTTTGTTACTTGTTTTAATGCTAATATAGACTCTTGCATGTTATGACTTGAATTGAATCTCTAACCTTGATTGCTTTACTTTTCAAAGTTCTTTTATGGTTGCTAGCATGTCACCACAGAAATTATGCTGTTATCATTTACCTACTCGAGGACGAGCAGGAATTAAGCTTGGGGATGTTGATACGTCCAAAACATATCTATAATTTTTGCTTGCTCCATGCATGTTTTGTGTGATATTGCTATGATCTAGATGCACTTTCATATACTTTTGATCATATTTGGACAAAGTCGTACTCAGCAAGACTTACGTAGGAACTATACTACTCATGCACATGTAGCAAGACTTTGAGGTAAGAAGCGTACACGAGTCCACTACATGTCTCCAACCAATTACACCACTATGGTGCCTTCCTCGCCTTCCCCATGAGAAAGCACGCCATAGCACTCACGCTTATCTTGGCAAGTTTTATAAGTATGCAGTTCAAGTTGTCTAATAATCAAGCTAAGCTTTCCAAGCAGTCCCTTACCGCGGACGCGGCTATTCGAATAGTTTTGTTAAACCTGCAGGGGTGTACCGCTACACACACATGATCATCAGTTACCGCCTTTGTACTCGACACCGTTCAAGAAGTGTCGGCGAGGATTCACACCACAACTGTTACCTCATAGCCGATCTAGTCCAAGAAAGTCGCCTACCTGGGTTGGCTACCACTATCGTGAACCCGGCCGGTTTACCGAAGTGGACCCAGATGATGTGTGCGTGGTGCATAAGCCGGTCTCGGTTGAGCCGTTCTCTCACTTAGCAGCCAGGCCACAACCCTACCAGAACTCCGAACTACTGCGACATCTGGACATCGAAAGGGATGAGTTAGTGGGTTGAGAGGGGTCAGTGAGCCGAATGTGTGGTTGTACTCTTCATCTTGGATCACCACACAAGAACTCGGACTTAGGGCGGTGTTCAACGAGACAACTCACTGTGTACTCCTACACAGCCTCTCATCGTTCACCTTGTATTAGGGTAGATTCACCAACATTTTCCAACATAATCAACATGATTGCTACCATCCCGACTCACATAACAGTAACAACATTGTATCACTCTAAGCATGCAATAAGCAGTAACAATTGCAGGGGCCACATGATATCAATCAACTCCTACATTTTCTAGGATTGTGGTTTGCTTACTACTGTGACAAATGATAGGTCATGCAAAGGAATGGGTTCATCTTTGCGGTAGAAACGTAGCATGGTAATCATCCTAAACAATGCATAAGCGAGACTGAGAGGGAAGTGGGATTTTATCGACATGATCAATGGGGGTTTGCTTGCCTTGCTGACGAGGTTCGGTATCGGGGTCTTCAACGAAGGGGGCAACCTCCTGTTCCGGTTCCACCTCTACTCGACAACAAACAAGGAAGCAAAGTAAATACAATGCACAAGCACATGGTTGAAGGTTGAAACTTGATGTATATGCTTCTGATGTGTGAGGAATTTCCATTTAAAAGGAGTGTATTGCAAAAGAATTGCAAATTCAAACTCCAATTTGAATTAAAATGAATTCCATATGCATTTTTGCTTCTGTTCCCCCATTTTAAAATGGTCAAACATGAAAACAAGGTGCATATTCAGAATCCTTGCATTTTTCTGATAATTTTACATATATTATATGTTTAATTTGGAGTTAAAATGAATTAGTTATGAATTTCCAAAGTTTAATTCATTTTCTGGAATTTCTGATTTTCTTTTAAATAGAAAAACCTTTATTGCGCTAGCATGACGTCAAGGTGACGTGGGGGGGGGTGCTGACATGTGGGGCCTCTCTGTCAGAGTCTCTGTTTAATTAATCCAGTGATTTAAATTAATCTGGGGAATTAAGTGGCCTTGGGCCCACTGGTCAGTGTCACAGGGGGTGGATTAGGGGGTGGTTAGTGGCTAACCACGCCGGCCAAGTGGATCTCACCGGCGTCAAGTCGCGACGCGGCGGCGACGCACGAGACAGAGGCTCCGGCCACCATTTGGTGCGCTGAGACCACCAAACGGGAGCCCGGGCACGTCCGCGTCAAGCTGAGCATAGCAAGGCCGTGGGGGTTCACCGGAACGTCATCGGCGTTGAGATTTTGCGGCGGCCGTGGCAGGGCAACAAAGAGGACGAAGCTGCGGTGGGTTTTCTTGGGCACGCGATGGCTCAGACGACTCCTTGGAACACCAGGAGCACGGTGGATGCCATGGCTGGGTCGAAGGGGCACGGAAGCTTCCTCGCCGTCGACCATGGCAGCGACGAGCTCCTGCGTTCATGGCGGAACAAGCTAGCGAGGAGGAGGGAGACGGTGGAATAGCTCAGGCGAACCGTAAGCTCACCGTGAACTCAACGGAGGCGGTGGCGCGGTCGGGGATGCCCTGTGGTTGCCGGAATCGAAGAAATCGCGCGGCGGCTCCGGCGAGGTCTCGGTGAAGCTTGCGTTGGTCTCAAGCTCGATTAGTCCTCCAGCTTCTCCAGATCGAGGAAGACGACGATGGCGCGCATGATGGACATTATCTCCTCTCTTGTCTCCGGCGTTGGCTGCGAGTTCCGTCGACGGCGCACGGCGACTGCTCTCGTGGGATTTGGGGAAAACGCACAGAGAGCTTGAGAGAGTGCGGCGAGAGGAGGAGAGTGACGAGGACGTCCATTGAGTTCTCCTGGACACGTTGAAGGCGGCGGGGAAGCAGCTGCGTGGCCGGGGACGCCACGGTGGCGTCGGCGGCCTCGACATGGCCGGCACGCAGCAACGTGCTCGCTTGCCTGGGTAGACGACAGGCGCTCCAGGTGGGCTTGGGCCGGGGTGCGATGAGTTGGGCCGAATCCCAGGTAAGCCCTTTTCTTTATTTCTTTCTGTTTTCTTTTCTGTATTTTTGTTTTGCTTTGCTAAATAAATAGCTAGGCATTATATTAAATGCTAAAACTTTTTACATGGCCTCATAATATATTAGGCTAGCCACTTATAAAGTTTGGCACTTTTTAAAATTCAAATCATTTGAATTTTAAATCAAATAGGGGTTTTTGATTAATTCCAAGGTCCTGTTTGAATATTTGAAAAATCGATGAGCATGGGGTTGGTCCCACATCACTTGATATGTGATCACACTCATTTATGAGACTTTTCAAAAGTGCAAAAGGAATTTTTGGAGCAACTTTATTTTGGCCATTTGAATTAATTCATCTGGGGGGTGTTCCTTCTCCCATTTGAGTTTGAATTTGAATTCCATTTGATTTTCTTTGATGAATGCAAGGTGAATTTGATCCTATCACATTACCTAACAGAGGTTTCTGACAGCTTGGGTTCTGAGAGTCTCCGTAGCGCTTGCTTTACTGGTTTGGTGTTTGGCTTGATGCGCAGCACGTGTTCCGCGGACTCGCGCGGTACTCCTGGCAAGTCGGCTGGGCACCAGGCGAAGATTTCCCATTCTTCGCGGAGGAAAGCGATGAGGGCAACCACTTTCTCTTCCGGGAGGTGGGAGTACACGCGGATTGTTTTTTCTGGGTCTGTCGGGTGCACATGGTGGGTGACCGTGTCGCTGTCGATCTTGAAGTCCCGTCCATACTCTTTTGACTCGCTTCGACTTGCTAGCGGAAAGATACTTTTGTCTGTCGCCATGGCTATTTCTTTGAGTTCTTGCTTGGCTCCAAAGGTGTCAGAGACTTTGTGGAAATCGCGATCACATTTGTCTGACTTGATGAAGCTCCCGTTGACTGTGATGACGCCCGCAGATCCTGGCATCTTGAGTTTGAGGTAGGCGTAGTGCGGAATCGCCATGAATTGTGCGACCGCTGGACGTCCCAATATGGCGTGATACTGTGACTGCCAATCGAGTACTTCGAACTCGAGGGTGTGTCTTGCGAAATTGCATCTGCTGACGAAGACGACTTGGAGCTCGATTAGTCCAAGGGAGGTAGCTGATTCTCCTGGAACTACTCCGTATAACACGGTGCTTGATTTCTTCCATACTGATTGTGGTATCAGCATCTTGCGTAGGGTGCTGACGAAGATTAAGTTCATGTTGTTGCCTCCGTCCATGAAGATTCTGTCCATGTGGTATCCTCCAATTTGGGCATCGAGAACCAGGGGCGCGTGCCCCGGCCTTGGGACTGTAGGCGGGTGGTCGCTCTGGGAGAACGTGGTGCTGGTTTCTGCGTTGTGTAGCTGGTAGACTTCGACTGTGTTTAGGTTCTTGGCTGCTCTGGCCTGCAGGGTGTAGGAATTCTGTTGGGCTTGCGATACCTTGCCTTCTTGGATCGTGTACACCTGTCCTTGAGTGGGCGACTGCTCGGTTCGTCGGGTGCTCTTGGCTTCTTGCTGTTTTCCTCCTTGAGGCTGTCGGCGGGTTCGTTCAACAGGCGGAAGTCTCCTAGAGTGTGGCTCAATCTGATGTGTCCCCAGTTGTCTTCAAAGCAGTTGATCGTGCAGGGTCCTTCTAGATGTTCCCTGACCGTGAGCTTGCTGGATCTGGCGTGCCGTTTCCTCCTTGAGATTCGGAAGAACAACACATGATCCGCTGGGTGCTCGTGAGCTCGTGGGTCGATTTCGATCCCTTCACTTAGATTCTGGTTCCTTATGAGATTGGCGAATTCGTTTGGCCTTCGATCTGGGTTGTAGTATTCGCCGGTCTGAGTCTCAGAGTCGCTGTCCTGGTGGGCGGAAGCTGTCCGCACGGCGGCGGGTCGTCGAGTGGTCGGCGGGCGCGTGGCTGTATAGTTCGACTCGTCGGGTGAGGTCTCGTCGTAGGATCCTCACGCCTGTCTTCTGAGTCGTCGATTTCTTCCTCGTTGGCGATGGTCTTGGCGATCGCTGATCTCGAGCTCGGAGTCGGTGTCTTGTTGTGCGGCGGGTTCCTGGGCGGTGATGACCCTCAACGTAGAGGGATCTATTGCAGTGTTTTCGATAAGTAAGAGTGTCGAACCCAACGAGGAGCAGAAGGTAGTAGCAAGTGACTTTGGTAAGGAGGTAACTGCAAGCACTGAAAGATAACTTTTTAGGGGTTTTCTTGGTATAAGCGACAGGAAAGTAAAGACGAGAAAAGTAAAGATACTTTATAGTAAAGAGTGGCCCAATCCTTTCTGAGCAAAGGAGAGGCCTAGTAACTGAACTTATAAAAGCTAAAGTGTTCTTGAGGACACACGGGAGAGGTAGTCATGTGCTTTCGCCATATTCCGTATCGGTACTATGTGCTGTGTTGATAAGTGTTTGGTGGGTTGATCTATGCTAGTGCATCCTCTAGACTAAGATGAATGCACTCTTATGATTAAACACTTTGCAAGCATCCGCAAATACAAAATAGTAATTAAGGCAAAAGCCTAACCATAGCAATACGATCGGTGATCCATTGTTCCCTTGTGCAAAAGCGTGCAAACTAGGGTTTAGGTTTCTGTCACTCCGGCAACCCACCGTAAGCATTCTTTATACACAATGCATTCCCCTAGGTCCTTGATAAGGCGAAGTGTTGAGTGTTCGACTCACACAACACCACTAGGAAAATAACAACGCAACTTAAATATCAACCAACACATATTACTTCAACATCATATGACTACTAGCAACTAGACTTCTCCCATGTCCTCAAGAACTAAAGTAACTACTCACAAGACATAAAAGAGATCATGATCAGTGGGGATAAATAGATGATAAAAAATCTGGACACAATAATATTTCTCCAACAAAACTCAATAGCATTCACCACAAAGTAGTAATCAACACCGATAGAGTAGAGAGGATAGATAGTACGGATTACAACACGAGTTGCAATTGTGAGACAAGATTGGATGGAGATGGCGATGGTGCTGATGATGGGGATGATGTTGATGATGATCTCGATGATGCCCGTGACGATGGTGATGACGATGACGACGATCTCCCCTTCCGGGAGGTGATCTCCCTGGCGGAATCTGCCCGCCAGAGATGGCTTTTCTTCTCTGTAGTTTTCCGCCACGGAGCGGCGGCGGAACTCCGTAAACTCTCCCTCTTTTAGGGTTTTTGGATCACGAGGATTAAATAGGCCAGAGGGGGGAGCCGGGAGTGGCCCCGGGGGTCCAGGCGCCCTCCCGGCGTGGCCAGGGGTGGGGCCGCGCCAGGTGGCCGCCTAGGCACCCTGTGGCCCCCTCTGGTTGCTCTTTTGCGTGTCTTCGTGATCCTTCTGGAAAACAGCCTCCGTCGATTTTCAGGTAATTTGGAGGTGTTCTTCTTCAGCAACTCAGCGTCCACTTTTTACCGCTGAATCCTACGTCTGCTTCTTCGGCACCAGAAAGTTGCAAACTGTGTAAAATAAGCCAAAACAACATAAGAATAGCATCATATCATGAAATATATCAATGAATAAGAAAGAATTACTATATAAAATAGTGATGCATTTTGGACGTATCAACTCCCCCAAGCTTAGACCTCGCTTGTCCCCAAGCGAATACTGAGCTCAGTAAACCTGTCCACAAGTTTAGAGAGTGAAGTGTCGATAAATAGAATACGGACAAGAAGCATCAAGCTTCCTTCATCATACTCAAGCATCCTCAACAGCAACCTCAACTCATAAGGCCCTCATGAGAAAGTAATAACAATTATAATCAAAAGTAGGGCTGAGGAAACTCATAAAATTATGGCAAACATAATCTTGGTCAAAGGACAACTAAAAACAATTTGAAGCTTTTGAAAGAACATGTTAATAGTCATGAAGTGCAAATGCTAACACGAAGGAAGATGTTCGCTAGGCAAAAGCTTTCGCAAACAACTTACTTATCAAATGATAATGTCAACAAGGATATGGCATGGCAAAACTTAATGCATCTCTATATGGATGAATCCTCATCAACATCAAATGTTTGTTCTCTTAGGGAAAATAAGGAAGTGGGAAAACTGACTCAACATGAAGGTGGAAGAAAGGCCTTGTTCAGGGAAAGCAGGGAAAACTCATGTGCTATCCTTAAATCAAACAGAATAAAAATAGATTTTGGGGTGGTGCATAGTTTGTCAATGAATGCTAATAGATAGCTCAATTACTTCTCAAGATGGACAAGTTTCGAGGAACGGCTCCCAAGTGGGGACGATCACATCCCCTTAATCTCCTTTGTTTATCACTGCCAAAGTTTCTGATTTCTCATTGACCAAGCGTGAAGGAGGGTTTGTTTGTTATACTATCTTTCGAGTTGGGCGCACCCATGCCAGTTTCTCCTCGTATTATGGGTTTGCAGATTAGACCTACAATCCTGGGATAAAACTTGTCCAACTTAAGAAGATCATGAATCACCTACTACTTCCTCATGAGCTAAACAAGAGGCACATAACAGAAGATTTTGAACATTTAAGGATAACACATAAATTCTATACTTATAGGAGTGGTAGGGGAATACCACGAATAGGAAGCTATAGTGGACTCACAAGGAAGGTAAAAGTTTCAGGGTATGGATGCACAAGAAGAAATCTACTTGGCAAAGAGTTTGGCTAGCAAAGGCTTTGAGAGAACAGACAATTGATGCTAATTTAGATGCAAAACATATAAGGCATAAACATTAAGGTAAGCATAACACATCAAGTTGTCTTCCTTGTCAACATAACACTTCAAGCATAATAACATAAAGGTTTTGGCTAAGTCGCTACTTGAGAAAACATGCATGTTGTCAAGACCAAAGCTATGTTTGCCAAAATTTAAATAAAGTTTTCAAAGCCATACCTGATATAAGGTTAATACTCCCCATAAGAATCGTCATATGATGCCGATTGCGTGAAGAGAATACCGAGTGCAGTGAAGGAACCCATAGACTTCTCATTAATATTCCATAATAGACGACTCCACACTCACGGATACAATCTCTCCACAGACGGAGTGATAGACCTCAAATCAAACACCTATTTCATATAATAAACTTCCTAGACATGATACGAATCTACTTGACTCTAAAAGACTAAGATAGAGATAAAGATACCGGGCACTCCCCCAAGCTTGGAACAAGCTGAGGGGATGCCATTACCCGAGGAGATTTTACTCCTCATTCTTGTTCTTCTCAGTCAGGTACTCCTTGGCGAAGCGCTTCCATGGTAGCTCCTCTCCAGTCTCGAAGGACATTCCCGTCTCCAGAATCCTGCACTCAGCACCTAAACCCATGCGCAGAAACTTTAGTTCATACTCACAGTTCTGGTTGTGCAGATCATAGATTTGTGCCTGGAGCTGGTAAACTTTTTTTTCTAGTGCGGACAAACTTGACCACATCTCCTTCATCTCTTTCCTATGGGAAGCCTCGATCTCGTTCCTGATGTCGAAGTTGGATTCAACACCACGCTCCACCATCTTCTTGAACTTGAAGATCTCATGTTCCATCTCCTTCAGACGCTCCTCGGTGCTCCCCTCCATGACCGGTCCCTTCAGATCTTCGTTGTGGAGAATACCGTCCTCCACACGAAGGACCTGGGGGTGCTTGTTTACCTCAGCGAGGTAAGGGTTGATGACGTTGACGACGAACTTGTCCTTGGGGGAACTTGGGGAAGCCATGGCATCTAGGTCTAGCTAAAAGAATTCCTGGCAGAAACAGATTGAAGAGAAAACACACGGAATCGCGAGATATGTTGCCGGAACGATCCGGGTGAATATATAGCAAAAATTTCTGCAACAAAAGGAAGGTGACGAGCCAAAGTGGGGTCGGAGACGGACTCCTGGGTGCCCAGGCGGCCTCCCGGCGTGGCCAGGAGGTAGGGCGCGCCAGGGGGGCGCCTGGGCCCCCTGGGGCTCGTCTCCGGCTCCACTTAGGCCTCGAATTTTTCTAATTTTGCAAAAACTCATAATATGGAATTTTTATGGCGGTTCGCGATGTTTCCTTACCGTAATACATACCTTTTCTTATTCTGCTTCTGTCGGTGTCTGAAATGGGGCTGCAACATGTTCTTCATGAGTTGTTGTGCATATTATATTTACACCAACATTGACGGGATCTCCCGCCATGTAATGCTTGAGTCTTTGCCCATTCACAACTTAGGGTTTGGTGCCTTCAAAATTGTTAATCTTAATTGCACCAGACCGGTAGACTTCTTCGATATGAAATGGCCGTTCCCACCTGGAAAGTAGTTTACCTGGAGAAAACCTGAAACGGGATCTAAGCAATAAAACTTTATCACCAACATTAAATTCACGTTTCAGAATCCTCCTATCATGCCACTTCTTTACCCTTTCCTTGAACAGTTTAGCGCTCTCGTAAGCTTCACTTCTCCACTCATCTAGAGGAGTCAAGTTCATGAGACGCTTTTCACCAGCTAACTTTGGGTCAGCATTAAGCTCTCTGACAGCCCAGAAAGCTTTGTGTTCTAACTCTAATGGCAAATGGCAAGCCTTGCCATAGACCATTTTATAGGCAGACATGCCCATGGGGTTTTTGTAAGCAGTTCTATACGCCCACAAAGCATCTCCTAACTTGCTTGACTAGTCTTTCCTATTTCTGTTAACTGTCTTTTGCAAGATCAACTTGATCTCTCTATTGGTGAGCTCAACTTGCCCACTAGTTTGAGGATGGTACGATGACGAAATTCTATGATTGACATCGTACTTGGCTAAAGATTTTCTAAAAGCTCCATGCGTGAAGTGTGATCCTCCATCAGTCATGAGATACCTAGGGACACCAAACCTAGGGAAAATTACATCTTTGAGCATTTTCAAAGATGTTTTATGATCGGCACTCTCAGTGGGGATTGCTTCAACCCACTTGGTCACATAATCAACAACAACTAATATGTGAGTGTACTTGTGCGAAGAAGGAAAAGGACCCATAAAATCAAAACCCCAGCAATCAAAAGGCTCAATCACTAGTGAGTAATTCATAGGCATCTCATTCCTCCTACTAATATTACCAACTCTCTGACATTTATCACAGGCTAAAACATAATTTCTAGCATCTTTAAAGAGAGTAGGCCAATAAAAACCTGATTGGAGAACCTTATGTGCGGTCGTCTCACCTGCGTGATGTCCTCCGTAGGGACTATCATGACATTGCTTGAGGTCCTTCTGCTCGTGTTCCGGTACGCATCTTCTCACGATCCCATCTGGACCTTCTTTGAAAAGATGAGGGTCATCCCAAAAGTAATGCCTCAAATCATGGAAGAACTTCTTCCTTTGCTGAAATGTTAAACCTGGAGGCAAATACTTTGCAACGATAAAATTAGCATAATCTGCAAACCAAGGATCGGAAAGAGATTGTACTTTAACAACGGCAAGTTGTTCGTCTGGAAAACTGTCATTGACTGGGATGGGATCATGCGGTATATCTTCCATCCTTGAAAGATTGTCCTGTACAGGGTTATCTGCTCCTTTTCTATCAACAATCTGCAAATCAAATTCTTGAAGGAGAAGTACCCATCTGATGAGCCTTGGTTTGGCATCCTTCTTCGTCATAAGATACTTAATGGCAGCATGGTCAGTATGAATAATAACTTTAGAATCAACAATATACTGCCTAAACTTATCACAAGCAAACACTACTGCTAAGAATTCCTTCTCAGTAGTAGCATAATTCTTTTGAGCACTATCAAGGGTCTTACTAGCATAATAAATAACATTCAACTTTTTGTCAACCCTTTGTCCTAAAACAGCTCCAATAGCAAAATCACTAGCATCACACATAATTTCAAAGGGCAAATTCCAGTCAGGAGGTTGTACTATAGGAGCGGTTATTAAAGCCTTCTTGATAACTTCGAAAGCCTCCTTACAATCTTCATCAAATACAAAAGGAACATCCTTCTAGAGAAGATTAGTGAGGGGTCTCGAGGTCTTAGAAAAGTCTTTAATAAATCTTCCATAGAAACCAGCATGACCGATAAAACTACGAATACCTTTAATGTCCCTTGGATAGGGCATCCTTTCGATAGCTTCAATCTTCGCCTTGTCCACTTCAATTCCCCTTTCGGAAATCTTGTGGCCAAGCACGATCCCTTCGTTAACCATGAAGTGGCACTTTTCCCAATTTAGAACTAAGTTTGTATCCTCGCATCTCTGCAAAACTTTATTAAGATTGTAGAGACAGTGGTCAAAGGAAGTTCCCTAGACGGAGAAATCGTCCATGAAGACTTCCACAATCTCCTCACAGAAACCATGAAATATTGCAGACATACATCTCTGAAAAGTAGCAGGTGCATTGCATAAACCAAAAGGCATACGCCTATAAGCATGAGTACCATAAGGACAAGTGAAAGTGGTCTTCTCTTGATCGGCGGTGTTAACATGAATTTGAGAGAAGCCAGAGTACCCGTCAAGATAGCAGAAGTGGGTGTTTTTGGACAGCCTCTCAAGCATCTGATCAATAAAGGGCAGCCGGTAGTGGTCCTTCCGGGTTGCCTTGTTCAGCTTCCTGTAATCAATGCACATTCTATATCCAATAATAATTCTCTGAGGTATTAGTTCATTCTTATCATTAGGGACTACAATTGTCCCTCCTTTCTTAGGAACACAATGAACTGGACTTACCCACTTACTATCGGCTATAGGGTAGACAATACCTGCGGCTAGAAGCTTGAGGATTTCGGTCCTCACAACATCCATCATCTTTGGGTTCAACCGTCGTTGATGGTCAACAACAGGTTTAGCATGGGGCTCGAGGTTGATAGTATGTTGACAGATAGATGGACTAATTCCCTTAAGGTCATCAAGGGTATAGCCAATTGCACCTCGGTGTTTACGGAGTGTCTCCAATAATCTCTCTTCTTCATATCCTGAAAGGTTATAATTGATGATAACAGGATATACTTTCTTTTCATCTAAATAAGCATACTTGAGCGTATCGGGGAGAGGTTTGAGATCAAACACCGGGTCTTATTTTGGTTTGGATAAAATTCCTAAAGGTTCAACCGGGAGGTTGTGCTTCAGGATAGCAGGTTGTCTCAAGAAGATTTCATCAATTTCATTTCTTTCCTGCATACGAGTATCATTCTCATGGTCCTCCATGTATTGCTGCAAAGGATCATTAGGGGGAATAGAAATAGAAGCAATACTTTCAATAATTTTATCATCACTAGGTAATTCGGTACCACGAGGCTGCTTGGAAATCTTAGAAAAGTTAAATTCATATGGCTCAACATTGAATTCAACAGAAACTTTACCTTTCTTGCAATCTATAATAGCTCCACAAGTTCTGAGAAAAGGTCTACCAAAAATAATAGGACAAAAACTATCTTGTATTGAACCAAGTACGAGAAAGTCTGTAGGGTACTTTACCTTTCCGCATAGGACTTCAACATCTCTCACAATCCCATTAGGAGAGATAGTGGCTTTGTTTGCAAGATGAATAGTAACATCGATCTCTTCGAGTTCACAGGGTGAAATCTCACTCATGATCTCTTGATAAAGCGAATAAGGAATCGCGCTAGCACTTGATCCCAGATCATAGAGTCCATAATAATTGTGATCTCATATTTTAACATATAAAATTGGTGTACCTGAAATTGGGCTTTTATTCTTGGCTGTGACAATGTTAGTTGAAACATCACAAAAATTTATAATAGAATCTGAAACATCATTAGTAACTAAATCTTTAACCATAGCTACTTGAGGATCGACTCTGATCTGGTCCTCAGGTTCGCCTGTTCTTCTCTCACTTTTATTTATGATGCATGTCACAAAAGAGTGCTCCCTTATTCTTGAAGGAAAAGGGGGCTGTTCATATATAACTGCAGGCAAAATAGGATCAGCAACGTGAATATCAATAGGCACTTCTTTGAAAGGCTTATTGTACTGATCCTTCTTCATCTTAGAAGAATCAACATGAGAAGCAAAGTTCTTACAAAAATCAATCATTAGATGGGAGTCCAGACCAATCTTAGAGGAAAAGGTATTAAAATAATCAGTTTTCACATAGCTCTCTATATAATCATGCTCATAATTTATAGCAGGTTCAATACCTTTATCGATTTCCCAATCTTCAGTATTCTTCTGGATCCTTTCGATGAGATCCCATCTTTCTTCAACGCTCTTTGTCTGAAATACCCCGCTAGAGGAGGTATCGAGCCTTTCCTTATCCTGACGAGAAAGCATGGCATAAAAATTTGTAAGTATAATATCTTTGGGGAGCTTATGGATAGGATATTTGAACATTAGGGATTTAAGTCTCCCCCAAGCTTGAGCGATGCTCTCTCCATCACGAGACCTAAAGTTATAGATGTAATTCCTGTCTCGGTAAACTTCATGAAGAGGGTGAAACTTTGTATAAAAGAGAGACATAAGCTCTTCCCAATTGAGAGAATGTGAGTTATCGAGGAGCTTATACCAATCTGAAGCTTTGTCTGTAAGCGATACGGAGAATAATTTCTTCATAACAAACTCTAGTGACACACCTGCAAGCTTGAATAATGAACATAGTTGTGATAAATATAGCAAGTGTTCACCTGGATGTCTGTCTCCTGCGTAGCGATTAGCTAAGACATAATCGATAATACCAAAAGGTATCTTATAAGGCACAATTTCAGTAGGGGCAGGAGTAACTACCTTAGTTGTGGGGCGGCTCCCCAAGAACAACGATCCAAGAGTAGGGGTGTTCATAAGGACAAAAATGGCAACGGCAAAACTAAAAACAGAAATATAAAAACTTCCTCACCAGCTTCACTTACTAATAGCGCTACACTCCCCGGCAACGGCGCCGGAAAACGTAGCTTGATGACCCTCAACGTAGAGGGATCTATTGCAGTGTTTTCGATAAGTAAGAGTGTCGAACCCAACGAGGAGCAGAAGGTAGTAGCAAGTGACTTTGGTAAGGAGGTAACTGCAAGCACTGAAAGATAACTTTTTAGGGGTTTTCTTGGTATAAGCGACAGGAAAGTAAAGACGAGCAAAGTAAAGATACTGGATAGTAAAGATTGTCCCAATCCTTTCTGAGCAAAGGAGAGGCCTAGCAACTGAACTTATAAAAGCTAAAGTGTTCTTGAGGACACACGGGAGAGGTAATCATGTGCTTTCGCCATATTCCGTATCGGTACTATGTGCTGTGTTGATAAGTGTTTGGTGGGTGGATCTATGCTAGTGCATCCTCTAGACTAAGATGAATGCACTCTTATGATTAAACACCTTGCAAGCATCCACAAATACAAGATAGTAATTAAGGCAAAAGCCTAACCATAGCAATACGATCGGTGATCCATTGTTCCCTTGTGCAAAAGCGTGCAAACTGGGGTTTAGGTTTCTGTCACTCCGGCAACCCACCGTAAGCATTCTTTATACACAATGCATTCCCCTAGGTCCTTGATAAGGCGAAGTGTTGAGTGTTCGACTCACACAACACCACTAGGAAAATAACAACGCAACTTAAGTATCAACCAACACATATTGCTTCAACATCATATGACTACTAGCAACTAGACTTCTCCCATGTCCTCAAGAACTAAAGTAACTACTCACAAGACATAAAATAGATCATGATCAGTGGGGATAAATAGATGATAAACAATCTGGACACAATAATATTTTCCCAACAAAACTCAATAGCATTCACCACAAAGTAGTAATCAACACCGATAGAGTAGAGAGGATAGATAGTACGGATTACAACATGAGTTGCATTTGTGAGACAAGATTGGATGGAGATGGAGATGGTGCTGATGATGGGGATGATGTTGTTGATGATGATCTCGATGATGCCCGTGACGCTGGTGATGACGATGGCGACGATCTCCCCTTCCGGGAGGTTATCTCCCCGGCGAAATCTGCCCGCCAGAGATGGATTTTCTTCTCTGTAGGTTTCCGCCACGGAGCGGCGGCGGAACTTTGTAAACTCTCCCTCTTTTAGGGTTTTTGGATCACGAGGAGTAAATAGGCCAGAGGGGGGAGCCGGGAGTGGCCCCGGGGGTCCAGGCTCCCTCCCGGCGCGGCCAGGGGTGGGGCCGCGCCAGGTGGCCTCCTGGGCACCCTGTGGCCCCCCTCTGGTTGCTCTTTTGCGTGTCTTTGTGATCCTTCTGGAAAACAGCCTCCGTCGATTTTTAGGTAATTTGGAGGTGTTCTTCTTCAGCAACTCAGCGTCCACTTTTTACCGCTGAATCCTGCGTCTGCTGCTTCGGCACCGGAAAGTTGCAAACTGTGTAAAATAAGCCAAAACAACATAAGAATAGAATCATATCATGAAATTTGTCAATGAATAAGAAAGAATTACTATATAAAATAGTGAGGCATTTTGGACGTATCAGGCGGCGGTGGGTCATCGAGTGGTCGGCAGATCCTCTACTTCATGCTGCAGTTCGTCGATCGGGATCTCCATGTGGAACCCTCGCGCCTTTCTTTTGGGTCGTCGAGTTCTCCTTCGCTGGCGGTGGGCTCGCTTGCCATCATAGTATTGGTCTTGACACGGCTGCAGGCTGAGCGATCTTGCGGGGGCGGCAGAGATATTCGCCTTGATCTTGAATTCCTCGGGTAGATTGCATCTGGTTCTTTCTCTTGAGTTGTGGATTGCTGAAGACGGAACCGCCGAGATCGTAATTCCAACCTGTGTAGTTCCCACAGACGGCGCCAATTGGCGGGGATGTCCCCTGGCAAATCCCATGGTCAGGGACCCTGGGTTAGTCATGAGAGGCACAGGTTGGACGATAGCTCGTCGCCTAACAGGAGGATACGTTCCTGCTCGATATTATTGCTTGGAGATGATGATTACAGGGGAGCCAAGGCTAGTGCGCACAAGGCTAGGGTTACAGATTGTGTATTGCTTGTCCCCTGACGTCTCCCCTCCAAGCCCTTATATACTAGGCTAGGTATCGGGGAGTCCGTCCTTGATTACAGATGAGGTTTCATAACCATGATCTTGTTCCGTACGGCAAGTTTTCACCTTCCTTATGAGTCGCGGACTCCTACGTCGGTGCCACTAGTGGGCCAAGGCTGGGCCCAGGCGGCATCTTCGTGGGCCTTCTGTCTTCAGGTATACCGGGTAGGCTCATCCGTAGGAGTCGTGGGGTCACCCCATTGTCAGTAGTACTTCCCAATAAAAGCATCCTTGCACTTATCCCAAGAATCTATGCTATTCCTAGTCAAGGATTGAAACCAAAATTTAGCTCCTCCTCTCAAGGAGAAAGGAAAAATTTTAAGCTTAACAATATCGCCATCTACTTCTTTATACTTTTGCATATCATAAAGCTCAACAAAATTATGCAAGTGTAAAGCAGCATCATCTCCAGCACTGGAGAATAGATCTCTCCTAACAACATTAAGCAAAGCAAGTTTAATTTCATAGGAAGATGCTGAAGTGACAGGTGGAACAATATATGTGCAGATAAAATCATTGTTGTTGTGAATAGTGAAGTAACACAACTTAGTGTTTTCAGTGGAACCCATAGTGGTAGCAGCAAGAAAGAATAAGGTAAACAATTTTTTTGTGATTTTTGATAAAGGAAACTAAGATAAAAACAGAAAGGTAAACTAACAAGACTAAAAATCAAAGATAAAAGATAGTGTGCAATCCCATATCTTGAAGAGTGGAGTCCCCGGCAAGGGCGCCAGAAATTTGCTTGATGACACTGAAATAGTGCTCTTGTTGGCTACCCCAAGTGGAAGGTTGAGATGTAGCATAGATGCAAATTTCCCTCGGTGAAGATACCAAGGGTATCAAACCAGTAGGACTCTGAATGCTACAAGTAGGTGTCAACGGCGCCAGATAAATAAGTTAACGTGGACTTGCACACACAACAGATAGCTTTGCTACCAACGAGTACAGAGAGGTTGTCAATCTCTTCGGCCTTGTTGTTTACAAAGGATTAAACGCAAGGGGATAATGATAGTAGTGATAATTGCAACGAAAAGTAAAGACAGTAAATAAAGTGGAGGTATAAACAGTGGTGGAAATACGGACCGGGATCCCATGATGTTCACTAGTGATGCCTCTCTCCCAAAAGACGATAAAACAGATAAGCTGGGTGAACAAATTACAGCTAGGCAATTGATACGTCCAAAACGTATCTATAATTTCTGCTTGCTCCATGCCTCTTTTGTGTGATATTGCTATGATATTGATGAACTTCCATACACTTTTGATCATATTTGGACTAGCCTATTAACTCAGTGCACCCCAGTGCCAGTTCCTGTTTTCTGCTGTTTTTCTATTTCAGGTTTCCCCCATATTAAAAGTGCTCCAAAAATTTGGGAAAAATCCAATAAAAAATCAGCGATACGGAAGCTTCGAGAAACACAGAGGGGGGGGGGCAGAGGGGACCCACCAGGGCCCTAGGCGCCCTCCCGACGCGCCCTATGGTGGGGCCGCGCCAGGGGGCCGCCTGGACCCTTGGTGGCCTCCCTGGCTGCCCCCCTTCGCCCATATATTCCTGGTGACGTGAAACCCCCGTGACGGGAACCCTTTTTCGCGATCTCTCCTCTGTTCCGCCGCCGCCGTGCTTCCAAGATCGGGAGCACCAGAAGAGCTCTTCTCGGCACCCTGCCGGAGGGAGGAACCACCTTCGGCGGCTTACCCACCACCATGGATGTTTCCCGGATGAACCGTGAGTAGTCCACCTTGGACCATGGGTCTTTGATCAGTAGCTATGTGATGTTCTCCTCCCCTCTTTGTTCTTCATGGATTAGACCTCGTGAGCTGCCCTACATGATCGAGGCACATATGTAATATTTCTGTTGTTACTATGCTGAGTTTGCTGGGATCCGATGGATTATGAGATTATGTTCAGATTGTGTTTGAGTAATATATTTGATTCTCCTCTTTTATATTTATGTTCTAGAGTTATTCTTGCATGTTCTCCGTTGTTGTTTATTGCTTTGGCCAAGTAGTAGGTAGTGACTCCAAGAGGGAGCGTTATGCATGATTGTGGGTTCATGCCCCCCGATGACTAGCTTGAGTGACAGAAACATGAGTCTAGGGGATGTGTTGTTGCCACAAGGGAGAAAACAACGGTTCTTTTACTTGCGGGTGCAAGGATTGTTTACTTTATGCAAAGTTCTTTAATGCAGTTGTCCGTTGCTTTGAGTTTACACTTTGGGTGGGATTCGCAACTTAATACTAGCGAGATGTTCTGGATAGATATCTCAAGGTAGATGATTAGTAGGTAGATGCAGATGGATTTCGGTCTACTTGATTTGGCGTACCTCCCAAGCTTTTGAGCCTCTTCCTTTCTTTGTAGCATAGTTAGCATTGGTTTGCGCACTTAATCCTGTCAATTGCCTAGCTGTAATTTTTTTACCTCGCATGTATATTTTATCGTCTTTTGGGAGAGAGACATCACTAGTGAACATCATAGGACCCCGGTCCATATTTCCTATACTGTTTACACCCGCTATCAATTTACTGCTTTATTTACTTTTCCGTTGCTATCACTATCATTATTATCCCGTGTGTTTTATCCTTTGTAAACAACAAGGCCGGAGGAATTGACAACTCCTCTGTACTCATTGGGAAGCAAAGTTATTTGTTGTGTGTGCAGGTCCAGGTGAAGTAAGCAACCTTGAGTTGTGAACGGCGCCATTGTTCACTTCACCACCTTCTTGTGTCTGTTGGAGTCCTATTGGTTCGACATTCAACCTTAGCATCTTCGTTAAGGTAAAGTTGCCACTACGCTACATCTCACCTTCCACTTTGGGTAAACCAACGAGGGGTGAGACGTAAACTCTCGTAAAATCTAGAACACAACATAGGATTTTTCATGCTTATCTTTGTTGTGTGTGTTCTTTATCTTTTTCATAGCTACTGTCATGTTTAGCTCTTAGTTTTCATGCTTATATTTGTAAAGAATTTTTGTTTAGTTTGTTGTT
The DNA here is from genome assembly GCA_950022295.1 of Bromus sterilis. Taxonomy (NCBI): domain Eukaryota; kingdom Viridiplantae; phylum Streptophyta; class Magnoliopsida; order Poales; family Poaceae; genus Bromus; species Bromus sterilis. The sequence goes on along the minus strand of OX465596.1, from coordinate 410,831,778 downwards.
GGAACTCTCTTGAGTTTTCATGTTTATCTTGTTTAGAGAGTTTGCCTGTTGCACTGAGTTTTGTGTCTTGACTTGAAGTAGGTAATTCAGGTTGCTATTCTTTTGTAGTAGTAAATTGCAATAGATTGGAGGTATTGTTTTGAGTAATGTTTGGACTTTTGGTGTCAAGAGCTTTAGCCTATTAGTGATAGATGTCGTATTTTGGGCAATCCGTGTTTCTTTTCAAAACTTAAAAAATTAGTTGAGAACTTTAGCTACTAGATGGATCACTACTCTTCCGAGGGGTCGAATATTAGAGTACACTCACGTACCATGAGTCGAGGATGCGCAAGGATAACCAAACCCCCATACACTCCTCCTCGGGGTACTTGTCTCTTTGTGAAAACTCCTTATTAGATTGAGAGTTACCGATAATAAGTGCATGAGTTCTTAGGACTAATGTGAGTATTCGAAAGTGGACACTTCCACCTTCCCATATTTTTCTAGCCTCTCCTATGCCGTGCATTGCTTTCTTCTCACTCCGAGAGTTGGCGTCCACCTTCGCCGGTACATCCAAACCCTTGGCACGATACGCTCTGTCATCATAAAACTCCTTATATCCTTCCTGAAAACAGCCACCATACCTACCTACCAAGGAATTTCCATAGCCTTTCCGAGATATATTTCCATGCAACATCCATCTTCTCATGACTTGATCTTCATGTCATCCATGCTACTTGCTTGATCGATGAGTTCCATGCTAGTTGGGCCTTGCCCTAATCATTGCTACATGACGCTCTAGTATCATTGCATATCCTGCTACACCGGCAGAGGCATACATTTGCATACATCATTATAGTTACATCTTCTTTATGATTTGAGTACTTTTGTAAAGTGTGAAAGATCTTCTATACTTTTTATAATATATAGAGTGTTGCCCCTAAAGTGAGGAAAAGATCCCAAAGTGGACAAATTAAAAGATCCCAAAGAGGACAAATGAGAGAAATAGAAAGAGCCATTGAGGCCACTAAAAAAATACAAGAAAAATAGAAAAAAGAGAAAAAGAAATAAAAAGAGAGAAGGGGGCACACTACTATTCCTTTTGAGAGATCCACACTCGTACTCCCTCTTATATCTTGTACTCCATAGAGATTATCATTTATGCATATAGCTATGTGGGAACCTTCACACTATAGAACCTGGCTTGTATATTCCAATGATGAGCCTCCTCAAATGAGCTCTAGGTCTTCTTGAGCAAGCAAGTTGGATGCACCCCCACTAGTTTCATTGGAGAGCTTACCTTAGCTCATATGTGCATCCGTTGCATGGCAATCCCTACTACTCACATCAAATCTATCATTTTTCTTTCTCTCGCCTATGATTGTCCTCATTGATGTGAGCCTTTCACACCTTTTTGTCTTCCTCCTCCACCATATTCTCTCTTTTCCATCCTAAGTGTCAACTTTTTTGCTTACGCTCATCCATTGCATGAGTGCTCAAAATGTCGAAAAGGAGTGGATCATTTTGACTTGTACCTGGCTAGTGGTCTGGGGATGAGTCAAGATAAGAATCCAAAGAAGACCAAGTGTGAAACTTTAGTAGATTGAGTTCTAAACACAAAAAAGATTTTTCTCGTATATCCCTATCCCCTTTCTTGCAGTCAAACAACATTTGGAGACATTCGAGTCACGGACAGTGAGAGCTCTTGCACCTTTATGTTCTTATGTTGCTTGTTTCAATGCTAAATATAGACTCTTGCTTGTTATGACTTGAATTGAATTACATGCCTAGATTTCTTTACTTAAAAGTTCTTATATGGTTGTTAGCATGTCACCACAGAAATTAATCTTTTATCATTTACCTACTCGAGGACAAGCAGGAATTAAGCTTGGGGATGTTGATACGTCCAAAACGTATCTTTAACTTATGCTTGATCCATGCCTCTTTTGTGTGATATTGCTATGATATTGATGAACTTCCATATATTTTTGATCATATTTGTACTAACCTATTAACTCAGTGCACCCCCAGTGCCAGTTCCTGTTTTCTGTTGTTTTTCTGTTTCAGGTTCCCCCAATATTAAAACTGCTCCAAAAATTCGGGAAAAATCCAATAAAAAATCAGCGATACGGAAGCTTCGAGAAACACCGAGGGGGGCCAGAGGGGACCCACCAGGCCCCAGGCGCCCTCCCGGCGCGCCCTAGGGTGGGGCCGCGCCAGGGGGCTGCCTGGACCCCTGGTGGCCCCCTGGCTACCCCCTTCGCCCATATATTGCTCGTGACGTGAAACCCCCGTGACGGGAACCCTTTTTCGCGATCTCTCCTCTGTTCCGCCGCTGCCGCGCTTCCAAGATCGGGAGCACCAGAAGACCTCTTCCCGGCACCCAGCCGGAGGGAGGAACCACCTCCGGGAGCTTCTCCACCACCATGGATGCTTCCCGGATGAACCGTGAGTAGTCCACCTTGGAACATGGGTCTATGATTAGTAGCTATGTGATGTTCTCCTCCCCTCTTTGTTCTTCATGGATTAGACCTCGTGAGCGTCCCTACATGATCGAGCCACATATGTAATATTTCTGCTGTTTCTATGCTGAGTTTGCTGGGATCCGATGGATTATGAGATTATGTTCAGATGCCTTCACACGGTTAGCTTTATTTACACGACACGTTAAATCTCGCCTGTTTCCCATACAAGCCTTGGAAACCCAACAGGCAACAGGCAGCATGACGTTCAAACCATCATTATGATGGTCCAGAAGAAGCGACAGACCGAAAAATCAAATATCATCATAGATCAAGATAAAAGCAGTTGGGAAAAAACCAAAGGATTCCAAAAGCCAATTATTTCTTGATGTCAAAATTTTCTAAAAAATCTCTTACTCCCATCGGGAGTACCCTTATTCGAGTTCGGGTGATCCCTCACCTAGAAGGCAAAGATGTGCTCGAGTGATCACTCGCACCAGCAGAAACAACATACTCTCAGAGTTCGGGTGCTCCCTCACCCCAAAGACAGTAAAGAATTGGAGTGACTACTCGTAGAAAAGACTTAGCAATTCAAACAGATACGATCTACTAGCGCACTCGACGACATTCCGAGTGGGTGCTTTCTTATTTTCCTCGCCTGAGTTCATTACAAGCTCCGCGAGTGACTGCTAAAACATCTCACTTGATTGTTTATTCCAAGTGGGTGTATCGCTAACCAGGCTCCGTGCCTCTACAAAAACAATTATGCCTGGGCTACGACACATTGTACCCATATGCCACGCAAGCTTAGCGTGTAGGTAAGACCCCGCTGCGCAGAACGGCCGGGCCGGGACTTGCCGCACATCGATTTCACTCCCGACCTTTTCCATGCGCTCGCATGATAGAAAGAATCGAGCGGACGCGCTCAGGCTATTTTCTTAGACTGGCAACAATTGATCCTATAAGACATGTAGCGGCATGACTTTTCTTGACACCGGTCGTTCCAAGTTCATGTCGAGGGACGTGAGCTTGATTGGGCTACTGCAGTATTTGCCACTAGCGCAATTCACCAAGGCTCGACCAGTCAACTCCTTGGCCCCTTTTAGCTTAGCAATCCCTCGAAACAGATATTGTCATGGCTCAAAACTGCCAGCGACCCGTGGCAATGCCGCGCCTAAAAACGATAAAGCATGGATGAATTCGAGTCCCTGCGCGACTCTTCGAGTCCCCCAGGCACTCGGGGGCTACTGACGAGGGTGACCCCACGACTCCTGCATGTGAGGCTACCTGGTGCGTATGAAGACAGAAGGCCCGCTGGGAAGCTATGACAAGCCCATGATTGTCCCAACCAGGCACCGAAGTAGGAGTCCGCTACTAGTATGTGATAGGTCCGAAACGTATCTATAATTTATGCTTGCTCCATGCATGTTTTGTGTGACTTTGCCATGTTTTGCTTAAACTTTCATACACTTTTGAGCATATTTGGACTAATCTATTAACCCAGTGCACCCAGCTTCCAGTTGTTGTTTTCTGCTGTTTTTTTATTTCACGTTTTCCGGCCATTAAAAGTGCTCCAAAAAATCCGGAAAAATCAGATAAAAAATCAGCGACCCGGAAGCTTCCGGAATCACCAAGGCAGCGGAGGGGGGCCACCACAGGGACTCCAGAAGGGTCCCTGGCGCGGCCCCACCCTTGGCCGCGCCAGGGGGCCTCCTGGCTGCCCTATGGGTCCCTCGATGCCCCCTCCGCCTATATTTAGCCCTTGGGGTGGAAACCCCTAATATCGATCTCTTTTCCGCGAACTCGCCTCTGTTCCGCCGCCGCCGCCGTTTCAAGATCGGGGCTGCCTGGAGAAGCTGCCCCGGCACCCTGCTGGGAGGAGGAACCCCCTCCGGGAGACCATCCATAGCCATGGACGCCTCCCGAATGTGCCGTGAGTAGTCCCCCTTGGACCATGGGTCCGTTACCAGTAGCTATGTGATGTACCTCTCCCCTCTTTCTGCTTCCACTTTCGAGACCTCGTGAGCTTCCTCACATGATCGAGGCACTTTTGTAATTTCTGCTGTTGCTATGCTGAGTTTGCTGGGATCTGATGGATTATGAGACTATGTCCAGATTGTGATGAGTAATATATTTGGTTCTTCTCTTTTATATTTTGTTCTTGAGTAAATTCTTGCATGTTCTCCGTTGCAGTATTTTGCTTTGGCCAAGTAGTTTGCTTGCAACTCCAAGAGGGAGCGTTATGCTTGATTGTGGGTTCAGCCCCCTGATGTCTAGCTTGAGTGACAGAAACATGAGACTAGGGGATGTGTTGTTGCCACCAGGGATAAAACAACGTTGCTTGTACCCGCGGGTGCAAGGATTGTTTACTTTACGCAAAGTTCTTTTAATGCAATTGTCTGTTGCTTTGAGTTTACACTTTGGGTGGGATTCGCAACTTAATACCAGCGAGATGTTCTGGATAGATATCTCAAGATGGATGATTCGTAGTAGATGCAGTTGGATTTCGGTCTACTTACCTTGGCGTATTGCCCATTGCTTTTGAGCCCTTCCTTTCTTTGCAGCATAGGTAACATTGCGGTGCCTTCATAATTCTGTTAATTGCCCAGCTGTGATTTGTTTACCTCGCCAACACTTTTATCGTCTTTTGGGAGAGAGACATCACTAGTGAAAATCACGGGACCCCGGTCCATCTTCACATCACTGTTTACACCCTTAGTTTACTTTCAGTCTTTACTTTCAGTTCCACTTTTATCTCTTGCGCTGATCCTTTGTAAACAGCAAGGCCGGAGGAATTGACAACTCCTCTGTACTCATTGGGAGAAAAGTTATTTGTATCTGTGTGCAGGTCCAGGTGAAGCTAGCAACCTCGGCGCCATTGTTCACTTTACCACCTTCTTGTATCCTTCGGAGTCCTACGAGAGACAAACCTTGGTATCTTTGCCAAGGGAAAACTTGTCGCTGCACTATATCTCACCCTGCACTTGGGATAACCAACGAGGCTTGAAGAGTATTAACACTCTCTTTCCATCAGCAAGTTTTCTGGCGCCGTTGCCGGGGACTCCAGTCTATAAGATAGGGGAGTTGCACACTATATTTTATCTTTTCTTTTTAGTCTTGTTAGTTTACCTTTCAGTTTTTACTTTTGCGTCCCTTATCAAAAATACCAAAAATACCTGTTACCTTTCTTGTGTGGTCAAGTATGTTAGGAGTTGGTACTATGAGGGAATCCGAGGTCTTGGATTTCCACCAAAGGAACGGGGAGAATATGAAGAAGGCATGGGACAGAATTTCTGAAGCACATAAGGAAAATATGCCTTGGTTACCTATAAGAATTGTGCTTAGAAATTTTTACTTTGGCCTTTTTAAGTGGTGTAAGCACTCTCTTGATCTTATAGCTGAAGGAGACTTTCTAGAGTGTGATGAAGCTAGAGCTCTTGAAATTATACATGGTTTATCTAGTTATTTTTTTATGATGGTCTTGATACTGTTGTAGACAGAATTGCTACTATTGAGAAGAGACGTGATGCTCTAGACTTTAAAGGAGTAGAAAAACTAAATCCTCCTAGAGAGGAGATTTTGGAAATAGAAAATGACTGGGAGCCTTTTGTTAGGGTTGTTATCTCTAATCAAACTTCCTTGCTTTTTGTGACATTGGATCTATAGTTTCTATAATGCCAAGCTTTATTTATGATTCTTTGTACCTTGCAAGCATGGACAAATTTCCATCTTTCCATGAACATTCTAATGGTGATATTTCCGAGATCCAGGGAAGATTGAAAGATGTCCATGTCATGTTTCTTAAAATAAGTGTGTAGATTGACTTCTTCATCATGAAGGCCAATCGAAATATAGTGCTTGGAAGGGACTTCCTCCGAGCCATGAAAGGCTTCATTGATATAGGTAAAGGACAAATATGTTTGCGTGGTAAAGCAAAAGGTACGTACCTTTTCCCTCGGAAGAACAAGGATGAGCTTATTGAAAACCCTTTTGAGATCCTAGGTGAACCTTCCGATGATTTTGGAGAACTTTGATCTTCTGCTTTAAGCCTAGCTAATGGCTCTAAAGAAGCGCTTTCGGGAGGCATCCCGCAACGAATTTAGGTTTTTCTTTTTGCTTTTCTTCTGTTCTTAGTGGTCTTGATGATTATTACTACTGTAGCAACATCATTGTATCTTTACTTTTCAAGCTTTGTGCCAAGTTTATCCTCATACGACAAGGGAAGTGAAAGTTGTGACATGCTGTCCAGAAAACAGATTCTGTCCTCGTGACTAGAAAAATCCCAGTGCATCTTTTTGAGGTTAATTTTTACACAGCGTGCTCTATACAATTACTTAACTTTCGTATGTTCTGAGTTTTTTGATTTGAGTTGCAGAAGTACCCCTAAAAAATTCGTTTTTACCTGCTGGTCTATTTTTCACAGATTCTGTCCTGTTTTGCCTTTTCTTCTTTTTGCAAACCTTAAGCTTGCTTTTTCTTTGAAAAAACTTGTTGGAAATCTTGAGAAACAGTAGCTCTTCAAGGTTATCTTTATTTGCACTAGAGGAAAATTATTTTTATAGGGCACTAACCTCTCTAATCAGTCTACAATGAGTTATGTATGAAGGGAGTTTTCAAGTGCGCGATGGAAGATGATGAAAGAAGATCTTGGAGTGTCAAACGCTCAAGCTTGGGGATGCCCATGTGCACCCCCAATAAATATTCAAGGAGACTCAAGCGTCTAAGTTTGGGGATGCCCCCGTGCATCCCCTTGTTCATCAACAATTATCAGTTCGTCCCTCGTTGCACTATATTTTTATCACTTCATGCGTTGTGTGCTATGCTTGGAGAGTGTCGCTCTTTACTTTTCTAGGTTTGTTTTTGCTTTGTTTGCTGTAGTAACAAGTTAGACCCCAGGTTACTCTTTTGTGTGGGAGAGATACACGCTCCGCTTGAACTAGAACTCCTCATAGGATTTGCATGCTTATTCTTTTAGCTGTGAGTTGTTCTTTTTCTTTTCTTAGTTGCTGCTCTTTTAGTTGTAATGCTTTAGTTTTTCTAGAGCTTTTGTTTTGTTTTAGGTTGAACTTTCTATAGGTTGCATGTTTTATCTTGTTAGAGAGTTTGCCTGTTGCACTGAGTTTTGTGTCTTGACTAGAAGTAGGTAGTTGAAGTTGTTATTCTCTTTGTAGTAGTAACTTGCAATAGTTTTGAGGTATTGATTAGAGTAATGTTTGAACTTTTGATGTCAAGAGCTCGAGCCTATTAGTGATAGATGTCGTATTTTGGGCAAACCGTGTGATTTTCGAAAACCAAAAACCCCTGTCGAGAACTCTAGCTATTAGATGGATCACTAACCTCTAGAGGGTTTGAATATTAGAGTACACTCACGTACCATGAGTCGAGGATGCGCAAGGATAACCAAACCCCCATACACTCCTCCTCGGGGTACTTGTCTCTTTGTGAACCTCCTGATTAGATTGAGAGTTACCGATAATAAGTGCATGAGTTCTTCGGACTAATGTGAGTATTCGAAAGTTGACACTTCCACGCACCTATACTTTTTATAGCCTCTTCGGTACCGTGCATTGCCCTTTCTCACCTTGAGAGTTGGAGCATACTTCGCCGGTGCATCCAAACCCTTGGCACGATACACTCTGTCATCATAAGCCTCTTTATATCTTTCCTCAAAACAGCCACCATACCTACCTACAAGGCAATTCCATAGCCTTTCCGACATACATTGCCATGCAACATCCACCTTCTCATGACTTGATCTTCATGTCACACATGCCACTTGCTTGATCGATGAGCCGCATGCTAGTTGGGACTTTCCCTAATCATTGCTACATGACGCGATAGTATCATTGCATATCCTGCTATCCTGGCAGAGGCATACATTTGCATCATGATAGTTATATCTTCTTTATGTGAGTACCTTTGTAAAGTGTGAAAGATCTCCTATATTCTTGTAAAATATAGAGTGTTGCCCCTAAAGTGAGGAAAAGATCCCAGAGAGGACAAAATCAAAAGATCCCAAAGAGGACAAATGAGAGTTAAATAGAAAGAGCCATTGAGGCCACCATGAAAATATAAAAAATAGAAAAAAGAGAAAAAAGAAAAATAAAAAGAGAGAAGGGGGCACACTACTATTCTTTTGAGAGATCCACACTAGTACTTCATCCTCTATCCCTTGTACTCCATAGAGATCATCATCATGCATATAGCTATGTGGGGACCTTCACACTATAGAACTTGGCTTGTATATTCCAATGATGAGCCTCCTCAAACGAGCTCTAGGTCTTCTTGAGCAAGCAAGTTAGATGCACCCCCACTAGTTCCCTTGGAGAGCTGATACGTCCAAAATGTATCTATAATTTCTGCTTGCTCCATGCATGTTTTGTGTGATATTGCTATGATCTAGATACACTTTCATATACTTTTGATCATATTTGGACTAACCTATTAACTCAGTGCACCCTAGTGCCAGTTCCTGTTTTCTGCTGTTTTTCTATTTCAGTTTTCCCCCATATAAAAAGTGCCAGAAAAATTCGGGAAAATTCAGATAAAAAATCAGCGTGGAGGAAGCTTCGCGAAGAGCCCGAGAGGGGCCAGAGGGGAGCCAGGGGGGCCCAGGCGGCCACCCGGCGCGGCCCCACCCCTAGCCGCGCCAGGGGGGCGCCTGGGGCCCCTGGTCCACCTCTGGCTGCCCCCCTTCGCCTATTTATTCTCCGTCACGGGAAAACACCAGGGGAGGAACCCTATTCCGCGAACTCGCCTCTGTTCCGCCGCCGCCGCGCTTCCGAAGATCGGGAGCACCAGAAGACCTCTTCCCGGCACCCTGCCGGAGGGAGGATTGACCTCTGGGAGTCTCCTCTCCACCATGGATGCTCCCCGGATGTATCGTGAGTAGTTTTCCTTGGACCATGGGTCCGTGATCAGTAGCTATGTGATGTTCTCCTCCCCTCTTTGATCTTCATTGTTTAGACCTCGTGAGCTGCCCTACATGATCGAGGCACCTTTGTAATATTTCTGCTATTGCTATGTTGAGTTTGATAGGATCTGATGGATTATGAGATTATGTTCAGATTGTGATAGAGTAATATATTTGGTTTTTATCTCATATTTTTTTTTGTTCCTAAGTAACTCTTGCATGTTCTCCGTTGCTGCTTATTGCTTTGGCCAAGTAGTAGTTAGTGACTTCAAGAGGGAACGTTGTGCTAGATTGTGGGTTCATGCCCCCTGATGACACGCTTGAGTGACAGAAACATGAGTCTAGGGGATGTGTTGTTGCCACAAGGGGGAAAACAACGGTGCTTGTGACCGCGGTCACAAGGATTGTTTACTTTACGCAGAGTTCTTTTTAATGCAGTTGTCTGTTGCTTTGGGTTTACACTTTGGGTGGGGCTCGCAACTTAATACCAGCGAGATGTTCTGGATAGATATCTCAAGGTGGATGATTAGTAGTAGATGCAGATGGATTTCGGTCTACTTATCTTGGCGTAATGCCTGTGCTTTTGAACCTCATCCTTTCTTTTGTAGCATAGTTAGCATTGCGGTGCGTTCATAATCCTGTCAATTGCCTTTCTGTAATTTGTTTACCTCGCATAGAAATTTTATCGTCTTTTGGGAGAGAGACATCACTAGCGAACATCACGTATGCCGGTCCATATCCTCATTATTGTTTCCACGCTATATTTACTTTACTTTTTTTACTTGCTATCATTATCCCTTGCATTTTATCCTTGTGAACAACAAGACCGGAGAGATTGACAACCTCTCTGAACTTCGTTGGGAACAAAGTTATCTGTGTCTGTGTGCAGGTCCGCGTCAGTTGCGCCGCTGACACGTACTAATCATCTCTGGAGTCCTGCTGGAGACAAACCTTGGTATCTTCACCGAGGGAAAACTGCTGCTGCACTACATCTCGACCTTCCACTTGGGGTAACCAACGAAGGGGGCGAGAAGCCATCAAGCAAAGTTTTCTGGGGCCGTTGCCGGGGACTCCAAGTGCTAAGATAGGGGAGTTGCACACTACCCTTTACCTTTTTTTTTAGTCTTGTTAGTTTATCTTTCAGTTTTTATCTTTGTGTCTTTTATCAAAAACTACAAAAAAAAAGTCTGCCACACTTGCTGCTACTATGGGTTCCACTGAAAACACCAAGTTGTGTGACTTCACTAGTCACAACAACCAAGACTTTATCTGCACTCTCATTGCCACACCTGCCACTTCAGCTACCTCTTATGAAATTAAACCTGCTTTGCTAAACCTTGTTATGAGAGATCAATTCTCTGGTGCTGGAGATGATGTTGCTTTACACTTGAATAATTTTGTTGAATTATGTGATATGCAAAATTATAAAGAAGTAGAAGATGATGTTGTTAAGCTCAAGATCTTTCCTTTCTCTTTAAGGGGAGATGCTAAAATCTGGTTTCAATCTTTGCCTAGAAATAGCATAGATTCTTGGGATAAGTGCAAAGATGCTTTTATAGGGAAGTACTACCCTCCTGCTAAGATTATCCAATTGAGGAGTAATATTATGAATTTTAAGCAATTGGATAATGAACACGTTGCCCAAGCTTGGGAACGAATGAAATCTCTTGTTAAGAAATGCCCTACACATGGTTTGACTACTTGGATGGTTATCCAGACTTTTTATGCAGGCTTGAACTTTACCTCGCGGAACCTGTTAGATTCGGCCGCGGGAGGAACCTTTATGTCAACTACACTTGGTGCTGCCACGAAGATTCTCGATGAAATGATGACCAATTATTCCCAATGGCACACCGAACGTGCTCCAACAGGTAGGAAGGTAAATTCTGTCGAGGAAATTACCTCCCTCAATGAAAAAGTTGACTTAATTATGTCTCTACTTACCAAGAAACCCTCTATTGATCCTCATGATGTTCCTTTAAATTCTTTGGTTGCCCAAGAACAAGTAGATGTGAACTTTATTGCTAGAAACAACTTCAACAACAATGCTTATAGGGAAAATTTTGCTAGCAATCCTAGACCGTTTCCATCCAACTATGGGAACAACAACACCTACCCTAGCAACAAGAACCCCTCCTCTGAATTAGAAAGCATGCTTAGTGACTTTATCACTACCCAAAAAGCCTTCAACAAAAATGTAGAAGAGAAATTAGCTAAAATAGATAATCTCTCTTTGAAGGTAGAAAGCTTAGCCCTTGATATTGAGATGCTTAAAATTAGAACCTCTCCCCTTGAGGATAATAAGGCCACTCCTATTAATGCTATCCAGTTACAAATCAATGAAAATATTAGGATGATGGCTAAACTTAAAGAAACATGGGCTAGATAAAAAGAGGAAGAGGATAGAATTAAGAGCCTTCCTACACACCACATAGTTGCCACTATCCAAATTGTTGAGGACACTCAAACTATTAGCACCCAATGCACTCCTAGTCCCGTTGAACCTATTAATGGTGATGCTAATACCTAAACCATAGAAAAAGAAACTCCTATGAACATAGAGGGTTTCAAACAAGTGAGCCTAGATGACACTACTACCACCTTTGATAGTAGTGATATTGATTATGATAGTTGTACCCTCTCAGAAGTTATTAGCTTGCTACACAAAATGTCTAGAGACCCCCACACTAGCACACTTAATCTTGCCTTCACGGAGCATATCACAAATGCTCTCATCAAAGCTAGGGAGGAGAAGCTTAGAGTAGAAGCCTCCATACCTAGGAAGCTAGATGATGGTTGGGACCCTATGATCAAAATTAAATTGAATAACTTCTCTTGCTATGCTTTATGTGATGTTGGAGCTAGTACCTCCGTTATGCCCAAAAGAATATTTGATATGTTTGAGTTGACGCCTTTTGAGCCTTGTGTTGACACCGGTTTTTTGCACGACATTAAGCCTATATAAGATGACCTCAAATGAAGAAATTCTCTACATGAAAAGGTTTGGTATTCTCGATATGAACAACTTTGTAGTTCGAGCCATGATCATCCGATTCAATCTCAAGGGCCGAAACTATGTTTGAAGCAATAAGACCCTTGCATTCGAAGTACTATTCTGCCAATTAGGACATCAAGACATCCTCAAATGGGAAAGTGTTCTACATAGGCCGGCTTCGTCTCGTCGAGCCGGTCGATTTTGATATTTGAAACGTCCAAATCCGAGTTCGTATGAAGAAGTTATTGCCAAAACAGTGCAGCACTGGAAAACCAGGTCGGACCGTCCGAGATGGAAACCGGACCGTCCGAGCTAAGGTCGGACCGTCCGACTTGAGGACCCCGATTACAGAAAGATTTTGACCTCAGCTCAGACCGTCCGACCTAGAAGCCGGACCGTCCGACCCTATGGTCCGGACCATCCGGGATAAAGTCCGGACGTCCGAACCCCCGATTCGGGTCCGAATTTGATCGGGTTTTTGGCAGTTTTGACGCGAATCTGAGCCCTTTTCTTGCACGGAAAGTCCAACCCCCTCATAAATAGATGAGGTGACGGCCTATTGAAACAACACACAATCGCAAACACATCTAAACCCTAATTTCGTCTACTTTTCTACGTATCTTCTCCCTCGTTCTTCGTTTGTTCTTGTTTTTGCAGGGCAACGATCCTGGAGAGCTCTAGGGGCGATAAGGTCGACCTAGGGCAGCCCATAGCCGCCGTGCGCCCATACGGGGTCCCTCCCGGGCGTGTGGGGTTTCGGGTGCTCAAAAGCGTCCGTCGGTTGTCTTGCGTATCGCGCTACCGGACGGATCTCCTTCGACGTGAGTTGCGGTGCATCACCCCCGGCGTCGAGGGTACACGTCACGTGTTCGTGTGTCAACACACTTTTTGGCGACTCCGCTGGGGAAAATAGAGCAAGCTTCATCATCAACCATGACCAACGGAGATAATCTTCCCAATCCATCGGAAGTTGACGCCGGTAACATCATCAAGCCTAGTCTTGAGGAATTATCGGAGGACCATCGCCGAGCTTATGAGGAGTACAAGAAGGCACGTGAAGAGAAGGAGCTGCAGGACTTCCTTGGGAATTTCAAGAAAGATCGCCAAGGCAATATTGCTCCGGTTAGATAAATCAAGTTCCCTCCTCTTCATGTTGAGAAAGTTAAACCCTCTGTGAGTACTACCTTTTCTCTTTAACAATGGGCTGAAATTGATAGTCGTATTACCGACGACAGTAATTTGGTTTACCGAGCTTGCGTTGAGAATACTAGTGCTAAAAATAATATGCCTCCATTATCTAGTGGTAGTATTGGTGCACGTACTAGTTTGGGAAACCCTAGTTCAGTTTTGCCATTATCATCGGCGCCTCCCATGCCGATGAATTACTTCCCCACCTATACAAATCAAGTTGTGGCTGCACCTATTAATCCTATCATGAGTATGCCAGGTTCGGTGGCAACGCCGAACCAAACTTTGTTTACAGGTAGGGATAATATTGGATCATTGCCGAATTATGGTTCGGTATACACACATGTAGCCCCAAATCATACTCCTCATGTGCCAGTGTTACAAGCAACATCGTCTAATACAGACGATGCGTTAGCTAACCTTAGAGAGGAGATGACAAAGATGCTTAGAGAAAACTTTGGTGTGGAACTACCTAGGAATCGGATGTATCAAAAGCTGTATCCTGAGTATTTTGATGAAATTCAATGTCCTCCAGGATATAAAATTCCAGATTTTGTTAAGTTTAGTGGGGATGGCACAAAGATTACATGGGAGCATATTAGTCAATATTTGGCTCAATTAGGTGAAGTAGCTTCATCAAAAGAATTGAAGATACGTTTGTTTCCTTTATCATTGACTGGTACTGCTTTTTCATGGTTTTCATCTTTGCCGCATGGTTCTATTCTTGCATGGCCTCATCTTGAGCAAAAATTTCATGATCATTTTTACAGTGCTGATAATGAACTTAAACTGTCACATCTTACATCGGTTAAACAAAAGAATGATGAATCGGTCTCCGATTACGTCAAGAGGTTTAGGGACACAAAAAACCGGTGTTATAGTTTAGTGATAAGTGAGAGGGATTTAGCTGATCTTGTATTTAATGGTTTAAAAACTTACATTAAAGATAGGTTAGAGGGCCATGAGTTCTTAACTATTAATCAAGTCTTGCAAAGGGCTTTAGCTCAAGAGAGCCGTGGCAAAGAGAATAAAGAGGTGCATAGATATAAGATTGATCGTCCTAAGGTGAATATGATTGAATATGATAGTGATTCGGAGGATGAAGCTAATGCCTAAACTGCCGAGTTTGTTTGGCCATCCAAGGCCAAACCTTTTACTTTTCAAGATTTAAAGCCGATTCATAAGAATCGTGATGATGATATGAAGTTTACTTTTAACATTGCTAAATGTGATAGAATATTTGATGCTTTTCTGCAAGCTAAGTTTATTAAAATTTCTCACGCTTTACCGCCGTTTGAGGAGCTAAAACGGCGTGCATATTGCGAGTATCATAATTCTTTTTCTCATGCTACTAATGATTGCAATGTTTTTCGACGACAGATACAATCGGATATAAATGATGGACGATTGAATTTTTCTGAGATGCAAGTTGATAAACAGCCCTTCCCCATGAACACTATGGATTTGGAGGGGAAGAAGATGTTAATTTGGCCTGACATAGCCGAATCTACTAACAAGGACAATGTTGTCATTGGTGAATCCAGAAAAAGCAAGGATGGCAGTGAGGTCTCGAAGAGGCAGGTGGTGCTTGACAAGCAACCCGGTGGTGGGGAGATTATCAAAATCACCATCAAGAATCCTACACCTGGGGGGCAACCACAAGTGCAAGAGAATACTCGTGGCAGATTTGTCAAGCCCAAGAGTCCAGAAATTGGCAGGTGGAAGACAAATGAAGCTAAAATGCAACGCAAGAAAATCAAGCCAACTTTTGATATGTTGCTGTCCAAGTATGCTAACCAAGCGGCCGGTTCTAGCTCTAATCGGTCATCACGTTTGAAACGTTCAAGGTCGCCTTCTAAGCAGGAATTTCAGCGTCAAGCAAGGCCATACGGGTCATGGGCGCCAGCCCCATGGATGGCGCCACCCCCTTATGCTCCGCCCCCTTATGGGCCATACTATATAGGAGGATTTGATGGTAGATGGGAGCAGCCCCCAATGGCTCCTTATGCTTTTCATCCAGGGTGGGCGGCGCCTAGAAGATCCGTGCATGAGAGGATTTCTTACCCCATACAAGACCGTTTGAGTTATGGTGCCAATAGGTCAATGCAAAGTCATCCAAAGGAAGCTAGCGGGAAAATGTGGCGTGCAAAGTCGCCGAGTGCTATAATTCCAGAATCCGCTAAGCCGAAGGAATATGGGCTTGGTGTCAAGACCGTTATGGTGGGCACCGAGGTGCTAAAACTCAAAGAGCCGATTGTTATTGATGATCCGGCTATTTCAAGTGATGGTGTGGTGGCTGTCCCGCAAGGTCCTATGGCTAATGATCATGAAGCTAGTACAAGTGAGGTCAATCCTAGAGACCCCAAGTATACTCAACCTAAATGGTGTCCTCCCGGTATATCCAAATCAAAAAAGAGGAGATTGCAGCGCATGAGGAGCCATGAAAAGGTGGAGAAAGAGGCAGAAAAACTGAGGGATGAGTGGTTCAACAAAGATCATCCCATGGTGCTCGCGGCAAAGGTGTGGAGGCCTAAACAAATAGATTACCCGGTGGATCTCCCAACGCCGGTAGTTCCAAGAGAGGATGATGCAAATGCTATTGTATCCTCCACACCATCTATCACTTCTCCTTCACTTGAGAATACATCGGAGTCAGTGGATATGCATGAAGAAGAGGAGTTTCTAGATTATGAGACTACGCCTGTACGTGAAAGTATGGATATTAATATGGTGTTCTACTTACCCTCTGAATTTCGTGCCGTAGATGAAGAAGGGGAGGTAGCTCATTTGGATTTTGGCCCTAAAAATGCTATATTTGAGAAGCCAAAAGAACCAGTGACGCACTTGAGGCCATTGTATCTTAAAGGTCATATTAATGGATCACCGGTCTCTAGAATGCTTGTTGATGGTGGTGTTGTTGTGAATCTTATGCCCTATTCGGTCTTCAAAAAGTTGGGTTTGAATGAGGCAGAATTGATAAAGACCAATATGGTGCTCAATAGATTTGAAGGCAAGGACAAAACTGAAGCCAAAGGTGTCATGTATGTAGAACTTACGGTGGGGAGCAAGACTTTGGCTGCTGC
Organism: Bromus sterilis; assembly: GCA_950022295.1. Taxonomy (NCBI): domain Eukaryota; kingdom Viridiplantae; phylum Streptophyta; class Magnoliopsida; order Poales; family Poaceae; genus Bromus; species Bromus sterilis. The sequence continues at coordinate 410,815,158 of OX465596.1, read as the reverse complement.
GTTCTTTGTTGCTGAGGTGCATGGGAACTACAATGTCATACTTGGGCGCGATTGGGCTCATGCTAATCAATCCGTGCCATCAACTATGCACCAGTTCTTGATTCAGTGGGTTGATGAGGAAGTGGAGGTTGTTCATGCGGATAATTCGGCCTGTGTTGCTTTGGCTGATGCACCGGTGGATTGGCAACATCCACATGCTACTTGCTTGACGGGGCGCGACTTGTCAGATTTTGATTTTCTTAGCGCCACAAAGAATGGTTTCCTGCCCGTATCTCTAAAGCCGGTTGGTGGTAACCGTATCCAAGGAACAATGCATTTAAATGGATTCTAACTCCGAATGGTTGCAAAAGCGTCTTGAGGAATATCGGTCCAATGGGGACGATATATTTGAGTTGATAGAAGAGTTGGAAGACATGGATAAATTAGGACAAGGTTTTGCGTCGGCTGATCCATTAGAGGAGGTAGACATAGGAGATGGTTCAATTCCTAGGCCGACGTTTGTGAACAAAAATCTGGAAGCCGATTGTAAAGTTAAAATAATCGAGCTGTTGAAAGAATATATTTGTTGCTTTGCATGGGAGTATCATGAGATGTCGGGTTTAAGCCGAGAGCTAGTTGAGCATCGGTTGCCTATAAAGAATGGTTTTAGGCCTTATAAGCAAACAACTAGAAAGTTTAATCCTAAATATATGACTGTATCAAGGAAGAGATCGGTCGGTTGCTTAAAGCTAATTTTATTAGACCTTGCAGGTATGCTGAATGGATTTCTAATATCGTGCCTGTGGAGAAGAAAGGGTCCAACAAGGTGAGGGCGTGTATTGATTTTAGAGATTTGAATAGAGCTACTCCCAAAGATGAGTATCCCACGTCAATAGCCGATATTCTTATTAATGAAGCTTCTGGACATAAAGTTATTAGTTTTTTGGATGGTAATGCGGGATATAATCAGATTTTTATGGCCGAGGAGGGTATTTACAAGACTGTTTTTCGGTGCCCCGGTTTTGTTGGTTTATTTGAGTGGGTGATAATGACTTTTGGTTTGAAGAATGCCGGTGCTACATATCAAAGGGCTATGAACTTAATTTTTCATGATCTACTTGGTGTTATACTTGAGGTCTATATTGATGATATTGTTGTCAAATCGGATGCTTTTGAATCTCATTTAGCCGATTTGCGTTTAGCTTTTGAGGGGATGAAGAAATACGGATTGAAGATGAATCCTTTGAAGTGTGCTTTTGGCGTATCGGCTGGCAAGTTCTTGGGTTTTATTATTCATGAGGACGGTATTGAAATTGATCCCAAGAAGATAGAAGCTATAAAGAAGGTGGAGGCTCCAAAGTGCAAGAGAGATATGCAGAAGTTCCTTGGCAAGATTAATTATTTGAGGAGATTCATTGCTAATTTGTCAGGGAAGGTTGATGCATTTACCCCAATACTTCGGTTAAAGAATGATGTTGATTTTATTTTTTGGGCAAAACAGAAAGAAGCATTTGACATGATCAAGAAATATTTGTGCACTCCTCCGGTGTTGAAAGCTCCTAAGCATGGGAATCCCTTTAGACTTTATATTGCGGCAGAGCACGGTGTTATTGGTGCTGTTTTGACTCAAGAGACCGAAGGGAAGGAACATGCTATTACTTATTTGAGTCGGCGCCTTTTGGATGCCGAAACAAGGTATACCTTCATTGAGAAAATGTGCTTATGTTTATATTATGCTTGCACAAAACTGAGACATATTCTAGTGCGTAGTAATTGCATAGTAGCTTCTCAAACCGATGTCATCAAATACATGTTGCATAGGCAAATTCTTAGTGGTAGAATTGGAAAGTGGGCTTATGCTTTAATTGAGTATGATTTGGCTTATGAATCTTTGAAATCTATGAAAGGCCAAATTGTTGCTGATTTTATAGTTGAACATCGGATTGATAGTGAGCATGATATTGATGTAAACCTTGTTTCGTTAGTACCATGGAGATTATATTTTGATGGTTCAGTTTGTAGCAATGGCCAGGGTGTTGGTGTTGTTTATATATCTCCTCATGGTGTTATTTTTGAGGCCTCGTGCCGATTAGAATACTTTTGCACCAATAATCAGGCCGAATATGAAGCATTGTTATTTGGCTTAAAGATGTTGCTTGATATAGGTGCTACACATATTGAGGCTTTTGGTGATTCATTATTGGTAGTGCAGCAAGTTTCTGGAGTGTTTAAATGCTTTGATGAATCACTCAATGTTTATCTTGATAAATGTCTAGATGTAGTTTCTACTTTGGATCATTTTAGTATTGCTCATATACCTAGACATGACAATTGGAAAGCAAATGAATTGGCACAACAAGCATATGGTTATCATGTTGATCGTGGCATGTTTCATATTTCTCGAGAACCGATGTCTTGCCTTGCCAACATAGAAGAGGCCGAATTAGAACTTACTACTTCGGCCACTAATGAGATATCTAGTGCAGGTGAAAATCAAGACTGGAGGAAGCCCATTATTGATTATTTGCGTGATCCTAGTAAAAGGGTGGACAGGACTGTTCGGCGTATAGCTTTTAAGTATGAATTGAGGGATGATGACCTTTATTGCCGAACGGTTGATGATGTTTCTTTAAAGTGCTTGGATGATGATCAAGCGAGAGTTGCTATGGGAGAGGTACATGAAGGAATATGTGGTCCTCATCAGTCGGCTCCAAAGATGAAGTGGTTATTGCGACGTGCTGGATTTTATTGGCCGACTATGATTAGTGATTGCTTCAAGTACTACAAAGGATGTGAAGCTTGTCAAAAGTTTGGTGATATTCAGTTGGCTCCCGCTGCTATGTTACATCCTATTAGTAAGTCGTGGCCTTTCAGAGGTTGGGGATTAGATTTCATTGGAAAAATTCATCCTTCCTCCTCAAAGGGGCATCGGTTTGTGTTGGTGGCGACTGATTATTTTACTAAGTGGTCTGAAGCAGTACCTCTCAGGAATATGACGCATGTGGAGGTAATTAAATTCATAACCGAGCATATTATTCATAGATTCGGTATCCCTCAAACATTGACTACGGATCAAGGTTCATTCTTCATGGCACATCAAGTTAGAGAATTTTCCGAATATTATAATATAAAGTTGCTCAATTCCTCCCCGTATTATGCCCAAGCTAATGGACAAGCCGAGTCCAGTAATAAGATATTAATCAAGCTCATCAAGAAGAAGATTGAAGACAATCCAAGGATATGGCATGAGCTATTGTCTGAAGCTTTGTGGGCACATAGGATTTCAAGGCATGGTGCTACAAAGGTAACTCCATATGAGCTCGTATATAGTCAAGAAGCTGTTTTACCTGTGGAAGTTAATTTGAATGCCTTGAAAATAGCCAAACAAAATGATTTATCGGCGATGGACTTTTATAATTTGATGATGGATAATATTGATGAGGTCACCGATAAGCGTTTGGCTGCGTTAAAAGCCATAGAAAGGGACAAGTTGAGAGTTGCAAGAGCTTACAATAAGAAAGTAAAGTTGAAGAGTTTTCAGATTGGAGATCTTGTGTGGAAGGTGATTCTACCAGTTGGTTCAAAGGACAGAAAATTCGGGAAGTGGTCACCAATCTGGGAAGGTCCTTTCAAAATTATAAGAATAGTTCCTGGAAACTCGTATTTGGTGGAATCCATACAAGGAACGCTGCTGCCTAAAGCTCTCAATGGCAAGTATTTGAAGAAATACCACCCAAGTGTGTGGCAAGAAGCCTGAATAGGCAATGGCCGATATGTGATTATCGCCCTAAGAACAAAACATGGACGATATATGTTTATCTCCCTAAGAGTATGCATGGCCGATGGAGTGTTGACATCGTCCTTAGAACAAACATGGGCAAGTTATTTTTCGGCACGCAAGTTTTGCCGAAAAACAGGGGGGCATGTGTTGACACCGGTTTTTGGCACGACATTAAGCCTATATAAGATGACCTCAAATGAAGAAATTCTCTACATGAAAAAGTTGGGTATTGTCTATATGAACAACTTTGTAGTTCGAGCCATGATCATCCGATTCAATCTCAAGGGCCGAAACTATGTTTGAAGCAATAAGACCCTTGCATTCGAAGTACTATTCTGCCAATTAGGACATCAAGACATCCTCAAATGGGAAAGTGTTCTACATAGGCCGGCTTCGTCTCGTCGAGCCGGTCGATTTTGATATTTGAAACGTCCAAATCCGAGTTCGTATGAAGAAGTTATTGTTAAAACAGTGCAGCACTGGAAAACCAGGTCGGACCGTCCGAGATGGAAACCGGACCGTCCGAGCAAAGGTCGGACCGTCCGACTTGAGGACCCCGATTACAGAAAGATTTTGACCTCAGCTCGGACCGTCCGACCTAGAAGCCGGACCGTCCGACCCTATGGTCCGGACCGTCCGGGATAAAGTCCGGACGTCCGAACCCCCGATCCGGGTCCGAATTTGATCGGGTTTTTGGCAGTTTTGACGCGAATCTGAGCCCTTTTCTTGCATGGAAAGTCCAACCCCCTCATAAATAGATGAGGTGACGGCCGATTGAAACAACACACAATCTCAAACACATCTAAACCCTAATTTCGTCTACTTTTCTACGTATCTTCTCCCTCGTTCTTCGTTTGTTCTTGTTCTTGCAGAGCAACGATCCGCGAGAGCTCTAGGGGAGATAAGGTCGACCTAGGGCAGCCCATAGCCGCCGTGTGCCCAGACGGGGTCCCTCCCGGGCGTGTGGGGTTTCGGGTGCTCAAAAGCGTCCGTCGGTTGTCTTGTGTATCGCGCTACCGGACGGATCTCCTTCGACGTGAGTTGCGGTGCATCACCCCCGGCGTCGAGGGTACACGTGACGTGTTCGTGTGTCAACACCTTGTTCTTTTGGTGTTCGTCTTGTTGATTCTTCCGTAAAGAAACCTTTAGGGAAGTTCGACGATGTTCTTATCATTGTCAATGACAACTATGTTCCAGTCGATTTTATTGTTATGGATATAGAGTGTGAACCTTTATGTCCAATTATTTTGGGACATCCTTTTCTTCGCACCGTTGGTGCGGTTATTGACATGAAAGAGGGGAATATTAAATTCCAATTCCCATTCAAAAAGGGGATGGAACACTTCCCTAGAAAGAAAATCAAGTTACCTATTGAGTCCGTTACACGGGCTAGTTATTCTCTTTCTCTTGATAAAACTTGATTCTTCTTTTTGCATTATGCCTAGCTAATGGCTTTAAAGAAGCGCTTTCGGGAGGCAGACCGCAACGAATTTAGGTGTTTCTTTTTGCTTTTGTTGTGTCTTGATGATTGTTACTACTGTAGCAACATCATTGTATCTTTATTTTTCAGCTTTGTGCCAAGTTATAGCCTCTTACGGAAAGGGAAGTAAAAGTTGTGACATGCTGTCCAAAAAACAGATTCTGTCCTCGTGACCAGAAACATTCCAGAAAAATCCCAGTTCATCCTTTTGAGCTGAAATTTTTACACAGTATGCTCTATACAATTACGAAACTTCCGTATGTTCTGGTTTTTTTGATTTGAGTTGCAGAAGTGCTCCTAAAAAATTCTTTACTACCTGCTGTTCTGTTTTTCACAGATTCTGCCACGTTTTGTCTCTCCTTACTTTTGCAAACCTTAAGCTTTCTTTTTCTTTGCAAAAACTTTTTGGAACTCTTTAGAAACAGTAGCTCCTCAATATTATCTTTATATCCAGTGGGAAAAATTATTTATTAAGGGTACTAACCTCTCTAATCAGCTTATGATGAGTTATGTATGAAGGGAGTTTTCAAGTGTGCGATGGAAGATGATGAAAGAAGATCCAGGAGTGTCAAGCGCTCAAGCTTGGGGATGCCCCCATGCATCACAAATAAATATTCAAGGAGACTCAAGCGTCTAAGCTTGGGGATGCCCCCGTGCATCCCCTTCTCCATCAACAATCATCAGTTCGTCCTTCGTCTCACTATATTTTTATCACTTCATGCGTTATGTGCTATGCTTGGAGCGTCTCGCTCTTAGGTTTTGTTTTTAGTTTTCTTTAGCTTTTCTTGCTGTTCATGAAAAGTTAGATCCTTTCTTACTTTGTATGGGAGAGAAACACGCTCCACTTTCAAACTTTAGAACACATCATAGGATTTTTCCTGCCTATCTTTTTGTTGTTGTGTGTTCTTTATCTTTTCATAGCTACTGCCTTGTTTAGTTTTAGTCTTAGTTTGTCTTTAGCAAGAGCCTTGGCTTTTTTTTAGTTTGTTGTTGCAACTCTTTTTAGTTTTCATGTTTATCTTGTTAAGAGATTTGGTTGTTGCACTGAGTTGTGTCTTGTCTTGAAAGTAGGTAATTGAGGTTGCTATTTAATTTTAGTAGTAGCTTGTAATAGTTTTGAGGTATTGATGTGAGTAATGTTTGAACTTTTGGTGTCAAGAGCTCTAGCCTATTAGTGATAGGTGTCGTATTTTGGGCAATCCGTGTGTATTTTCAAAACCTACAAAACTAGTTGAGAACTCTAGCTACTAGATAGATCACTACTCTTTGGAGGTATCGAATATCAGAGAACACTCACGTACCATGAGTCAAGGATGCGCAAGGATAACCAAACCCCCATACACTCCTCCTCGGGGTACTTGTCTCTTTGTGAACCTCCTTATTAGATTGAGAGTTACCGATAATAAGTGCATGAATTCTTCGGACTAATTTAAGTATTGAAAGTTGACACTTCCACCTCCCCATATTTGGCTAGCCTCTCATGTGCCGTGCATTGCCTTCTTCTCACTCTGAGAGTTGGTGTCCACCTTCGCCGGTACATACAAACCCTTGGCATGATACGCTCTGTCATCATAAGCCTCCTTATATCTTTCCTCAAAACAGCCACCATACCTACCTATCAAGGCATTTCCATAGCCTTTCTGAGTTACATTGCCATGCAACTTCCACCTCTTCATGACTTGATCTTCATGTCATACATGTTCTTGCTACACTGGCAGCGACATACATTGCATACTTCATGATAGTTACATATTCTTTATGTTTTGAGTACCTTGTAAAGTGTGAAAGATCTCCTTTACCTTCTTGTAAAATAGAGTGTTTCCCTTAAGTGAGGAAAAGATCCCAAAGTGGACACATTAAAAGATCCCAAAGAGGACAAATGAGAGTTAAATAGAAAGAGCCATTGAGGCCACCAAAAAATACAAAAAAAAAGAGAAAAAGAAATAAAAAGAGAGAAAGGGGCAACACTACTATCCTTTTGAGAGATCCACACTAGTACTCCGTTTATATCCTTGTACTCCATAGAGATGATCGTTATGCATATAGCTATGTGGGGACCTTCACACTATATAACTTGGCTTGCATATTCCAAGGATGAGCCTCCTCAAACGAGCTCTAGGTCTTCATGAGCGAGCAAGTTAGATTCACCCCACTAGTTCCATTGGAGAGCTTCTTAGCTCGTATGTGCATCCGTTGCATGGCAATCCCTACTCCTCACATCATATCTATCATTTGGCATCTCTTGCCTATGATTGTCCTCATTGATGTGAGCCTTTCTCATCCTTTTTGTCTTCCTCCTCTACCTTATTTCTCTCTTTGCCATCCTAAGTGTCAACTCTCGTGCTTATGCTCATCCATTGCATGAGTGCTCGAAATATTGAAAAGGAGTGGATCAATTTGACTTGTACCTGGCTAGTGGTCTGGGGACGAGTCAAGATAAGATTCCAAAGAAGACCAAGTGTAAAACTTTAGTAGATTGAGTTGTCCACACAAAAATACTTTTTTCTCGTATTCCCTATCTCCCTTCTTGCACGCAAACACCATTTGGAGACATTCGAGTCACGGACAGCGAGAGCTCTTGCACTTAATGTTCTTTTGTTACTTGTTTCAATGCTAATAAAGACTCTTGCATGTTATGACTTGAATTGAATCTCTAACCTTGATTGCTTTACTTTTCAAAGTTATTTTATGGTTGCTAGCATGTCACCACAGAAATTATGCTGTTATCATTTACCTACTCGAGGACGAGCAGGAATTAAGCTTGGGGATGTTGATACGTCCAAAACGTATCTATAATTTCTGCTTGCTCCATGCATGCTTTGTGTGATATTGCTATGATCTAGATACACTTTCATATACTTTTGATCATATTTGGACTAACCTATTAACTCAGTGCACCCCAGTGCCAGTTCCTGTTTTCTTCTGTTTTTCTATTTCAGTTTTCCCCCATATAAAAAGTGCCAGAAAAATTCGGGAAAATTCAGATAAAAAATCAGCGTGGAGGAAGCTTCGCAAAGAGCCCGGGAGGGGCCAGAGGGGAGCCAGGGGGCCCAGGGGGCCACCCGGCGCGGCCCCACCCCTGGCCGCGCCAGGGGGGCGCCTGGGGCCCCTGGTCCACCTCTGGCTGCCCCCCTTCGCCTATTTATTCTCCGTCACGGGAAAACACCAGGGGAGGAACCCTATTTCGCGAACTCGCCTCTGTTCCGCCGCCGCCGCGCTTCTGAAGATCGGGAGCACCAGAAGACCTCTTCCGGGCACCCTGCCGGAGGGAGGATTGACCTCCGGGAGTCTCCTATCCACCATGGATGCTCCCCAGATGTCTCGTGAGTAGTTTTCCTTGGACCATGGGTCCGTGATCAGTAGCTATGTGATGTTCTCCTCCCCTCTTTGATCTTCATTGTTTAGACCTCGTGAGCTGCCCTACATGATCGAGGCACCTTTGTAATATTTCTTCTATTGCTATGTTGAGTTTGATAGGATCTGATGGATTATGAGATTATGTTTAGATTGTGATAGAGTAATATATTTGGTTTTTATCTCTTATATTTTTTTGTTCCTAAGTAATTCTTGCATGTTCTCCGTTGCTGCTTATTGCTTTGGCCAAGTAGTAGGTAGTGACTTCAAGAGGGAACGTTGTGCTAGATTGTGGGTTCATGCCCCCCGATGACACGCTTGAGTGACAGAAACATGAGTCTAGGGGATGTGCTGTTGCCACAAGGGGGAAACCAACGGTGCTTGTGACCGCGGTCACAAGGATTGTTTACTTTACGCTGAGTTCTTTTTAATGCAGTTGTCTGTTGCTTTGGGTTTACACTTTGGGTGGGGCTCGCAACTTAATACCAGCGAGATGTTCTGGATAGATATCTCAAGGTGGATGATTAGTAGTAGATGCAGATGGATTTCGGTCTACTTATCTTGGCGTAATGCCTGTGCTTTTGAACCTCATCCTTTCTTTTGTAGCATAGTTAGCATTGCGGTGCGTTCATAATCCTGTCAATTGCCTTTCTGTAATTTGTTTACCTCGCATAGCAATTTTATCGTCTTTTGGTAGGGAGACATCACTAGCGAACATCACGTATCCCGGTCCATATCCTCATTATTGTTTCCACGCTATATTTACTTTACTGCTTTTACTTGCTATCATTATCCCTTGCATTTTATCCTTGTGAACAACAAGACCGGAGAGATTGACAACCTCTCTGAACTTCGTTGGGAACAAAGTTATCTGTGTTTGTGTGCAGGTCCGCGTCAGTTGCGCCGCTGACACCTAGTTATCATCTCTGGAGTCCTGCTGGAGAAAAACCTTGGTATCTTCACCGAGGGAAAACTGCTGCTGCACTACATCTCAACCTTCCACTTGGGGTAACCAACGAAGGGGGCGAGAAGCCATCAAGAGCTTTTAGCTCACATGTGCATCCTTGCATGGCAATCCCTACTCCTCACATCATATCTATCATATGGCCTTCTCTCGCCTATGATTGTCCTCATTGATTTGAGCCTTTCACACCTTTTTGTCTTCCTCCTCCACCTTCTTTCTGTTTCGCCTTTTAGGTGTCAACTTTCTTGCTCACGCTCATCCATTGCATGAGTGCTCAAAATATCGAAAGGGAGTGGATCAATTTGACTTGTACCTGGCTAGTGATCTGGGGACGAGTCGAGATAAGAATCCAAAGGAGACTAAGTGTGAAACTTTAGTAGATAGTTGTTCTCAACAACCTTTTTCTCTATTTTTCCCAGTCCCCTCCTTACACGCAAACACCATCTGGAGACATTCGAGTCACGGACAGTGAGAGCCCTTGCACCTTTTGTTCTTTTGTTACTTGTGTCAATGCTAATATAGACTCTTGCTTGTTAAGACTTGAATTGAATTGCATGCTTTGATTTCTTTACTTAAAATTCCTTATATGGTTGTGTGGCATGTCACCACAGAAATTATGCTTGTTATCATTTACCTACTCGAGGACGAGCAGGAATTAAGCTTGGGGATATTGATACGTCCCAAACGTATCTATAATTTCTGCTTGCTCCATGCATGTTTTGTGTGACTTTGCCATGTTTTGCTTGAACTTTCATACACTTTTGAGCATATTTGGACTAATCTATTAACGCAGTGCACCCGGCTGCCAGTTGCTGTTTTTGTATTTCATGTTTTCCAACCATTAAAAGTGCTCCAAAAAATCCGGAAAAATCGGATAAAAAATCAGTGACCCGGAAGCTTCCGGAATCACCAAGGCAGAGGAGGGGGGCCACCACAGGGACTCCAGAAGGGTCCCTGGCGCGGGCCCCACCCTAGGCCGCGCCAGGGGGCCTCCTGGCTGCCCTGTGGGTCCTCTCGATGCCCCCTCCGCCTATATTTAGCCCTTAGGGTGGAAACCCCTAATATCGATCTCTTTTCCGCGAACTCGCCTCTGTACCGCCGCCGCCGCCGTTTCAAGATTGGGGCTGCCTGGAGAAGCTGCCCCGGCACCCTGCTGGGAGGAGGAACCCCCTCCGGGAGACCATCCATAGCCATGGACGCCTCCCGGATGTGCAGTGAGTAGTCCCCCTTGGACCATGGGTCCGTGACCAGTAGCTATGTGATGTACCTCTCCCCTCTTTGTGCTTCCACTTTCGAGACCTCGTGAGCTGCCTCACATGATCGAGGATCTTTTGTAATTTATGTTGTTGCTATGCTGAGTTTGCTGGGATCTGATGGATTATGAGACTATGTTCAGATTGTGATGAGTAATATATTTGGTTCTTCTCTTTTATATTTTGTTCTTGAGTAAATTCTTGCATGTTCTCCGTTGCAATATTTTCTTTGGCCAAGTAGTTTTCTTGCAACTCCAAGAGGGAGCGTTATGCTTGATTGTGGGTTCAGCCCCCTGATATCTAGCTTGAGTGACAGAAACATGAGACTAGGGGATGTGATGTTGCCACCAGGGATAAAACAACGGTGCTTGTACCCGCGGGTGCGTGTTTACTTTACGCAAAGTTCTTTTAATGTAATTGTCTGTTGCTTTGAGTTTACACTTTGGGTGGGATTCGCAAGTTAATACCAGCGAGATGTTCTGGATAGATATCTCAAGATGGATGATTCGTAGTAGATGCAGTTGGATTTCGGTCTACTTACCTTGGCGTACTTCCCATTGCTTTTGAGCCCTTCCTTTCTTTGCAGCATAGTTAACATTGCGGTGCCTTCATAATTCTGTTAATTGCCCAGCTGTGATTTGTTTACCTCGCCAGCACTTTTATCGTCTTTTGGGAGAGAGACATCACTAGTGAAAATCACGGGACCCCGGTCCATCTTCACATCACTGTTTACACGCTTAGTTTACTTTCAGTCTTTACTTTCAGTTCCACTTTTATCTCTTCCGCTGATCCTTTGTAAACAGCAAGGCCTGAGGAATTGACAACTCCTTTGTACTCATTGGGAGAAAAGTTATTTGTATCTGTGTGCAGGTCCAGGTGAAGCTAGCAACCTCGGCGCCATTGTTCACTTTACCACCTTCTTGTATCCTTCGGAGTCCCACGGGAGACAAACCTTGGTATCTTTGCCAAGGGAAAACTTGCCGCTGCACTATATCTCACCCTGCACTTGGGGTAACCAACGAGGCTTGAAGAGTATTAACACTCTCTTGCCATCAGTATGGAAGGCACAACTTGGCGTACAAGGCAAGACTAGAACTAGGAAACTATTTTTGTAACCTAGTACGGACTCCCCGAGATCTAGCCTAGTATATAAAGGCTGGGAGGGGAGACGTCCAGATTAATCCAATACACATCTACTCATCTAGCCTTGCGAGAACTCGCCTTGGCCTCCACTGTAATCTCCCCCTTACGCAATAATATTGAGCAGGAAGTGCTTCTCCTGTTAGCCGACGAGTATCGTCCAACCTGTGGCTTCTCTATGACTAACCCAGGTTCCCTGGCCATGGGATTTGCCGGGGCTGATCCCCGTCAATATCCTTCCTCAAAACAGCCACCATACCTACCTATCAAGGAATGTCCATAGCCTTTCCGAGATACATTGCCATGCAACATCCACCTTCTCATGACTTGATCTTCATGTCATACATGCTTTTGCTTGATCGATGAGCCGCATGCTAGTTGGGCCTTGCCCTAATCATTGCTACATGACGCGCTAGTATCATTGCATATCCTGCTACACTGGAAGAGGCATACATTTTCATACTTCATGATATTTTCATTTTCTTTATGTTGAGCACTTTTGTAAAGTGTGAAAGATCTTCTATACTTCTTATAATATATAGAGTGTTGCCCTAAAGTGAGGAAAAGATCCCAAAGAGGACAAAATCAAAAGATCCCAAAGTGGACAAATGAGAGTTAAATAGAAAGAGCCATTGAAGCCACCAAAAAAATAGAAAAAAGAGAAAAAGAAATAAAAAGAGAGAAGGGGCACACTACTACTCCTTTTGAGAGATCCTCACTCGTACTCCATCTTATATCTTGTACTCCATAGAGATTATCATTCATGCATATAGCTATGTGGGGACCTTCACACTATAGAACTTGGCTTGTATATTCCAATGATGGGCCTCCTCAAATGAGGTCTAGGTCTTCTTGAGCACGCAAGTTGGATGCACCCCCCACTAGTTCCATTGGAGAGCTTACCTTAGCTCATATGTGCATCTGTTCCATGACAATCCCTACTCCTCACATCATATCTATCATTTGGCTTTCTCTCGCCTATGATTGTCCTCATTGATGTGAGCCTTTCACACCCTTTTTGTCTTCCTCCTCCATCATTTTTCTCTCTATGCCATTCTAAGTGTCAACTTTCTTGCATACGCTCATCCATTGCAAGAGTGCTCAAAATATCGAAAAAGAGTGGATCATTTTGACTTGTACCTGGCTAGTGGTCTGGGGATGAGTCAAGATAAGACTCCAAAGAAGAACAAGTGTGAAACTTTAGTAGATTGAGTTCTCAAAAATAAAATTTATGTTTCACTCTCTCGTATATCCCTATCCCCTTTCTTGCACGCAAACACCATTTGGAGACATTCGAGTCACGGACAGCGAGAGCTCTTGCACCTTTATATTCTTATGTTGCTTGTTTCAATGCTAATATAGACTCTTGCCTGTTATGACTTGAATTGAATTACATGCCTTGATTGCTTTACTTAAAAGTCCTTATATGGTTGGTAGCATGTCACCACAGAAATTATGTTTGTTATCATTTACCTACTCGAGGACGAGCAGGAATTAAGCTTGGGGATGTTGATACATCCAAAACGTATCTATAACTTCTGCTTGCTCCATGCATCTTTTGTGTGATATTGCTATGATATTTATGCAATTCCATACACTTTTGATCATACTTGGACTAACCTATTAACTCAATGCACCCCAGTGACAGTTCCTGTTTTCCGCTGTTTTTGTATTTCAGGTTTTCCCATTATTTAAAGTGCCAGAAAATTCCGGAAAAAATATAGGAAAAGTCAGCGTACAGGAAGCTTCTCGAAGAGCCCAAGTGGGGCCAGAGGGGATCCAGGGGTGGCCCAGGCGGCCACCTGGCGCGTCCACCCCCTAGGCCGCGCTAGGGGGCGCTTGGGGCCCCTGGTCCACCTCTGGCTGCCCCCCTTCGCCTATTTATTCCCCGTGACGAGAAACCCTCGGGGACATAACCCTTTTTCGTGATCTCTCCTCTTTTCTGCCGTCGCCGCGCTTCCAAGATCGGGAGCACCAGGATCCCTCTTCCCGGCACCCTGCCGGAGGGAGGAACCACCTCCGGGAGCTTCTCCACCACCATGGATGCTTCCCGGATGAACCGTGAGTAGTCCACCTTGGACCATGGGTCTATGATCAGTAGCTATGTGATGTTCTCCTCCCCTATTTTTTCTTCATGGTTTAGACCTCGTGAGCTTCCCTACATGATCGAGGCACATATGTAATCTTTCTGCTGTTGCTATGCTGAGTTTGCTGGGATCTGATGGATTATGAGACTATGTTCATATTGTGTTTGAGTAATATATTTTATTCTCCTATTTTATATTTATGTTCTTGAGTAATTCTTGCATGTTCTCCGTTGCTGTTTATTGCTTTGGCCAAGTAGTAGGTAGTGACTCCAAGAGGGAGCGTTATGCATGATTGTGGGTTCATGCCCCCTGATGACTAGCTTGAGTGACAGAAACATGAGTCTAGGGGATGTGTTGTTGCCACAAGGGGGGAAACAATGGTGCTTGTACTTGCGGGGTGCAAGGATTGTTTACTTTACGCAAAGTTCTTTAATGCAGTTGTCTGTTGCTTTGAATTTACACTTTGGGTGGGATTCGCAACTTAATACCAGCGAGATGTTCGAGATAGATATCTCAAGGTGGATGATTAGTAGGTAGCTGCAGATGGATTTCGGTCTACTTGTCTCTGCGTACCGCCCAAGCTTTTCAGCCTCTTCCTTTCTTTATAGCATAGTTAGCATTGGTTTGCGCACATAATCCTGTCAATTGCCCAGCTGTAATTTGTTTACCTCGCATGGCTATTTTATCGTCTTTTGGGAGAGAGACATCACTACTGAACATCATGGGATCCCGGTCCATATTTCCAACAGTGTTTACACCCACTATTTATTTTCTGCTTTATTTACCTTTCCGTTGATATCACTATCATTATTATCCCGTGCGTTTGATCCTTTGTAAACAACAAGGCCGGAGGGATTGACAACCTCTCTGAACTCGTTGGGAGCAAAGTTATATGTTGTGTGTGTGCAGGTCCACGTCAACCGCCTAATTTCTGACGCAGTTGTCACCTTCCTGTCGTTGTTGGAGTCCTACTGGAGCAAACCTTGGTATCTTCACCGAGGGAAATTTGCTGTTGTCTACATCTCAACCTTCCAATTTGGGTAACCAACGAGGGACGAGAAGCCATCAAAATGTCACATAAAAGTGCATGGAACAAGCAGAAATTACAGATACATTTGGGATGTATTAGTCGAGTACTTCGAACTCGAGTGTTTTCCTTGCGAAGTTGCCTTTGCTGGCAAAAACTACATCGAGCTCGATTATTCCCAGTGAGGAGGCTTCTTCGCCTGGTACTATGCCGTAGAGCGTGACGCATGAGTTCTTCCAGACCGATCGTTGGATCGGCATCTTGCACAAAGTGTCGTCGAAGATGATGTTTAGGCTACTGCCCCCATCCATGAATACCCTGTCCATGTCGTATCCACCGATCTGTGCTTCGAGGACTAATGGTGCGTGCCCTTGCCTTGGAACTGCGAGTGGATGATCGTCTTGCGATAAAGTGATGTTGGTTTCTGAACCGTATAAGTGATAGGTTTCTTCTGTCAACAAGTCTTCGGCTGCTCCGGTTTGCAGGGTGTTCACCTCCTGCTTTGCCTTTGAGGGTTGTCCTTCTTGGAACATGCAGACTCGCCCGTGAGACGGCGGGTATTGCTCTTCTGTGTTAGGTGCTGATGGCTGCGATGTTCCTCGTGCCTTCTTGGCTTTGCGCCGCTTCTCTTCTTTTAGCCTATCGGAGAGTTCGGTAAACAAGCGGCAGCTCCTCAAGGTGTGGCCTGCTCTAAGGCGTCCCTAGTCGTCTTCGAAGCAGTGGATTGTGCAGGGTCCATCCAGCTGCTCTTTGTGTGTGAGACTGCTCGAGCCGGCGTGTCTTCTCCTTCTTGCGATGTGGAACGACTGCGAGTGATCTTTGGTACGGGAGTGAAACCTTGGGTCGAGCTCGATTCCGTCATTGATCGAGTAGTTCTGGATCATCTTGGCGAACTCGTCCGGTCTTCGGTGGGGTCATAATATTCGCCGGATCTGGTTTCAGAGTCCCTGTCACGGTTGGCGACGGGTGTCCGGCTGGCGGCGGGTGCTCGAGTGGAGACTGGAATTGTTGTGGCATGTGGTGATTGCTCATGCGAGATCTCCATGTGGACTTCTTGTACCTGATCTGGCGCTATAGCTGACCTCGCGACTACGGCTTGAGTTCGTCTTCTGGATCGTCGAGTCCTCCTTCGTCGGTTGCGAATTTGGTAGTCGTCGAAGAATTGATCTTGGCCCAGTTGCTGGCCGAGCGAACTTGGTGGTGCGACGGAGAGGCTTGTGATGAACTTGAGCTCTTCGAGTGGGTTGGATCTTGCTCGAGCCGCCGCTTTGCTGGTTGCTAATGACAGAACAACCGAGATTGTGATTCCAACCTGCGTCTTCCCCACGGTCGGCGCCAATTGATGAGGATTGACCTCGGAAAATCCCATGGTTAGGAACCCTAGGTTAGATCGTAGAAAGGAGGTGCAGGTTGGCGATACTCGTTGGCTAACAGGAGAAAGGTATTTACCCAGGTTCAGGGCCCTCGATCGCTGAAACCCCTACTTCCTTCTCTTTTGTATTATGATGGAGGCGATTACAGTGGCGGTCGAGGCGAGTTCGCTCGGGACCGGAGGTGTTGCTATGAGATTGGATGCCCTAGACGTCCCCTCTCCCAGCCTTTATATAGTAGGCTGGGTCGCGAGGAGTCCATCTAGGTTTACAGAGACAGTTACCTAATCTAGTTTTAGTCTTGGACGCCAAGTTGCAGCTTCCATAGTCGTCGAGGACTCCTACATCGGTGCCTCGAGTGGGTCAGTCGTGGGCCTGTCGAGGCCTCTAGTGGGCCTTCTGTCTTGACGCGCACCAGGTACCCTTGGAGTTGGGAGGACACCCCCTCGTCAACGATCGTTTATAGTACGAAACTTCAAAATTGAACTTAAGTACCATGGCACCTTTGTCCAGGGCGCCATGGTAAAGGGCATGGCTCCTTTGGTAAAGGCGCCATGGTCCTCGGCAGGCCCACCTGCAGGCCCTACGTGACAAGGTCAATGGCGTCTTTTACCAGGGCGCCATGGTGTCTCACATGACGTCTTATAAGCGGGCGCCATGAAAAAGAGTTAGTTTGTGAAATTTTCAAATTTTAGGTTCATTTTGTGTTCAAAATACAAATAAGGGTCAAATTTGTAAAAAAATTCGCATTTAGTCAAGGTGAGGAAAGATCATAGGCTACTGGTGGAGGAGAGGGGGGAAGACCAGACCATGCATGAATGCCGAGTGAACGCTCCACTCGGAGAGCATAATTAAGCAACTACATATTGTGAATGTCAGACCCTCCATATTCCACATGTATACACACCTGATTCCATGCCACGGGGAATTGCCCTCCCTTGGCATCCTCGGGTCTCTACCAAAGAAACTCTATGATCGATGATCTTGATCAGACATTTAAAGACCCATGAAAGGAGATCTAAAGAGAGCATATGATAAACCATTATGGGCGTCATCACCACCTTGCTAAACACAATACACCCACTAGTGTATAGCATTGATGTGTGAAAAGTTGCAAGTCTCCCAGCAGCCTAATCTATTAACGGGTGAAGATCCGTCTTGGTGAGAGTAGTGCAGGACATGGGCAAACACAATTATTTGAAGGCAAAATTCTTGATTTGGCATGGAAAATCTATCATCAAAGCTTAAAAATCCATGCCCTCACATCTAATAGGCACTATTGCGGGACGCGGCTATTTGGCTCTAGGGTGCACACACTCTCTAATGAATAGTAAAATCAAAACAAATGATAAAAAAATTCAAAAAATTCTGAATTTTTTTGTGCATGTTTATAATAGTGTGGCATGTGTGCTTACCAATTTTGATGTCATATGGTGCAGTGGTTTTTTCTCGTTGAATAAAACAAAAATATGTATGACGTTTTGCTACATTTGAAGACATCATTTGGCGTTTGATTTGTCTTTTATTCATAGGCCAAAATACTAAAGCTTTTCACCTAAATTTTGCATGTGCCATTTGGGTATAACAATGAACACATACAAAAAAAAATCAATTTTTTTGGCATTGACAAAATGTACATTTGGCTTTGGGATGCACGTGCGCCCCAGAGCCAAAGAGAATATCCCACTATTGCGCTCATTTATACATTGGCCCCAAGGTTCGAGCCATTAGCAAATAACCACAGTAGACCCCTGGTTGCAACCAAATCACTCCCATCCAGTTTGATAAAGAATGCATCATCCACAAACACTACGGGAGAAGAGACTGACGCCTACGGCCGAAACCTACGTCGACGGCCAAATGTCGGGGCCGTCGGCGTAGACGGCCCGGCTCGTCAGCCCTGATGGTGGGCCGTCGGCGTCCCAAAGCCGTCGGCGTAGCCGTACCTAGGCCGAGGGCCGCCGTCGACGTAGAAAGGCCGTCGGCGTAGGCCTGCCAGGTGGGCCCCGGTGACGGCCGGACGTTACGGCGTCAGCCCAGCAGGGGCTACGCCGACGGCCCCGACCTTTGGCCGTCGGTGTAGACCCCTGGTTGTGTTTTTTTTTCATTTTTATTTTCTTTTGTTTAACTATTTAATCTTATATTACTAATACTAATACATCAAATAATATTGGAAATGGAATTATAGTATATATTATCTCATTTCAACACTCGATATACGTATGCCTCTTTATTCTTTTAATGTCTACTAATTAATACATAAAATAATATAATAACAAATTATAATACTAAATTAAAATATATTATGCTACTATTACTATATTAATATGTATGCTCCACAGTTGTACCTCGTGCGGAGAAAGCTATAAGAGTACACCGTTGCCCCCCTCCCGCCCGGCCCCGGCCTCGCGCCCGGACTAAGCCGGGTTTCGGTGAAGAAAGACCGCCGTAGTACCGCATTAACTTGCCTGTGATTAATTGTAGGGTATGTGTCCAAGTGTGGTGTAAGATCAATGCATAAATGCAATGTCTAGCTCCTTGGTGTGACCATTTTCACATTCATGTGATAGCACTATTCAAAGCCATGGACATGTAGGTGGAAATACACCCGATTGCGGGTATTCCGGGGGCTACGAAAGGTTACAAGGTCCCAACCTTGTTTTCCATGTAGTTTTGTCCTAAACAAATCTTAACAAACCAAAAAGTACATTGTTGAAACATCATGCGGAGAAAGCTATAGGGGTAGACCGCCAGGCCCCCCTCCGAAGCAGGATGTCGCAGGTGAATAACCGCCAGAGCGTCGGAATCCCACAAAAATTTGCATGTGGACCTAGTTTATGTGTTCAAGTGTGGTGGAAGGCCCATAGATGCAAAACATAGATCCCGGGTGTGACCTTCTTCATACATGAATGCGATAACACTTAGAAAAAGATTCGTGCACACGTGTAGACGTGTACTCCCGGAGGTGAATGATCTTGTGGTGAAATGTGTCCAACCTTGCTTCTCCATGTACATATATATGTGCTAAACAAGCACAGATGGAGACAAGAAGTCCATTGGTCCACCCTGGTATGGAGAAAGCTATAGGGGTAGACCTGCTGGTCCCCCCGATCGTCTACCCCCCTAGATATTCTCCGGATGGGGGTAGCCCGGTGGACATTTGTCTTGGGTTGTGTTTGGTTAGGTCATAGCTAGGGTCATTACAAACCATGTATGTGTTCCGATGCCCTGATTAAGCTATCGGTGTTTCCTATATATAAACCCCTACCGCGCGGGCCCGGATCGTCTACCTCCCTAGCTAGATGCTTGCAAAGAGAAAAAAGGTTTTCTCCAGGGTGAAGATCTTGAGCAAGAGCAGGACACTGATGAGCCAGTGAAGAAAAGAGGTGGTTGTGGTGCTCAGCAGCCAAATATCACAGTTGATGGTTTGAAGATGGTTGCAGAGTTTAAAACAACAAAGAAGAAAACTGATGAACAAGGTGAAATGTGTCCAACCTTGTGCTTCTCCATGTACATATGTGCTAAACAAGCACAGATGGAGACAAGAAGTCCATTGGTCCACCCTGGTACGGAGAAAGCTATAGGGGTAGACCTGCTGGTCCCCCCGATCGTCTATGCCCCTAGATATTCTCCGGATGGGGGTAGCCGGGTGGACATTTGTCTTGGGTTGTGTTTGGTTAGGTCATAGCTAGGGTCATTACAAACCATGTCTGTGTTCCGATGCCCTGAATAAGCTATCGGTGTTTCCTATATATAAACCCCTACCGCGCGGGCCCGGATCGTCTACCTCCCTAGCTAGATGCTTGCAAAGAGCAAAAAGGTTTGCTCCAGGGTGAAGATCTTGAGCAAGAGAAGGACACTGATGAGCCAGTGAAGAAAAGAGGTGGTTCTGGTGCTCAGCAGCCAAATATCACAGTTGATGGAATGAAGATGGTTGCAGAGTTTAAAACAACAAAGAAGAAAACTGATGAACAAGGTGAAATGTGTCCAACCTTGTGCTTCTCCATGTACATATGTGCTAAACAAGCACAGATGGAGACAAGAAGTCCATTGGTCCACCCTGGTACGGAGAAAGCTATAGGGGTAGACCTGCTGGTCCCCCCGATCTAGGGTTTCAGAGGTGAATGACCGCCGGAGCGTCGGAATCACTCGAAAACCTGCATGTGTCCCTAACATATGTGTAGAAGTGTGATGTAATGTTGGTAGATGGCATGTCCAGGTCATGTGTCTGACGTTGTTCACAGACACGGGCTAACACTTGGTAAAATCCTGGATTTGTATGTCGAAACCCCCGGTACGGGTGAACCGGTGTGAATAATGTGGTGAAATGTGTCCAACATTGGTTCTCCGTGTACATATTTGCTAAACAAGCACAGATAGAGACAAAAAGTCTATTGGTCCAACATCGTACGGAGAAAGCTATAGGGGTATATCTGCGGTTCTCCACGATCTAGGGTTTCGCCGGAGGAAGACCGCCGGAGCGTCGGAATCACTGGAGGGGTATAGGGGTAGACCGTCAGCCCCCCCCCCTCCGGAGCGATGAAACATGTGAGTGTCGCTCTCCTATTGAAATGGAAAATGCCACAATTAATTAATAAAACTAAAAAATGGAAAATGGCCACAATTAATTCAAAGTGCTAGAGTTGTACCCCGCAAAACAATACAGAAATTAAAAAAGCTATAAGTCTCTTAAAAAATGTTATACATGTTAGCTATTAGTCTGGCTATAGGTGACATGACTATATGCTATAGGTAATAATGGGAAAAAAATAAAAAAATGAAAATGGACCTAAGCCGACGGCTAGGCCATCGGCGTATCTCGGATTAAAATAATTAATTGACCTAAGACGACGGCTTGGCCGTCGGCGTAGGACCGCGCCCCCAATTTAGGGTAGATGACCCCCTGGGTCAACCGTCGCCGCCATCCCTCCCAAATCCCGACCCCGACCCCTCCCACAGCCGAGCCCTCCCGCCGCCGGCCCGACCCGCACCCCCTTCGCCGCACCTCCTCCGCCGAGGCCCCTCCCCCGAGCCCCCTCGGCTGCACCCCCTCCGTCGCACCTCCCTCCGCCACCGTCCCTCGCGCCGCCAGCCACCTCCTCCTCTGCTCGGGCCGCGCCGAGCACCTCCCGCCGTCGAGGCCTCCTCCACCGAGCCTACCTCCGTCGACCCTCCTCCACCGAGCCGGCCGCCGTCCACCCCCTCCTCAAGATCCAGCAGCGCTCGCCGGCGCCTCATCCTGAGGATCCAGCAGAAGGACGGCCACAGCCCAACCCCCTCCTCGACTAGCTCCTAGCAAGTGGCCACCCCCTCCTCAAAAACTTGCAAGATTTGGTACTGCCATTGCTACTGCTTAGCCAATTAGGTCTTGAAAAATTTATATGCTAATTAGAAAATTTGGTACTGCCTAATGGTATTGCTTATGGTTGTTGATGCTGTAAAAAATGTTAATTATTTCACTTGATTCTTCATTTAGCTATTTCTGATTTGCCTAGTATCATAGGCTCTCTTTGTTAGAAGCCACACAATGCAACCATAACCAGTTATTTAATATAGTTTCATAGAACAAGCCACACAATGCAACCATAACCATAACCACATGTTTGTATATATGCATTTATTTATTGAAAAAGAAAAAGATGATTTATATCATTATTATCGGATTTGCTAAAGCACATCTAGATGTGCTTTAGTTAGAGCACATCTAAGTAGTTCAATCTAACTAAGAATTAAAAAAATCTACACAAATCTCTATGTAAAATGAATGATATAGGATTTAGATAATTGCTAGTTAGGCAGATAATGAAGGGTAGGCTCAAAACATTAAATTTTAAAGCCTAATTAGCAAGTGCATTGCCATTTTTGCATGTAATGCAAATTGCTATATGTCCTAGTATATCGAGGACCAAATTGTAAATTGTTGAGAATTTGAGGCTAAATTGTTGTTTTTATGGTAATTACAGACTATCTTGGAGCCGCCGCCGTCTCGGAGCCCCCTTCGTCGTATCGCACCCCCGTCGTCGATCACGCTTCAAGGGTGAGAATCCGTTCACCCGTCTTATATAACTAGGTTTATTTTCATGTCTAGATCACCAAGTCAGTCGCGTCACCTAGGCGTCATCCCGACTGTAAGCGTTACGCGGATAAATATGCATTAGTGGTCTCGCATATTTTGAACCGTAACGCTTATGGCTTTTATCGGGTAGTCGGCGGATTCGTAGTTGGGTATGGTTCTCGCTGGCTCGTCCTCGATCCGAGACAGGATTTCGGCGGCGCCTCCTCGTTGTTCTCCAGATGCACATTCTCTCAGCTTTTAGTCGAGACGTGTATCGGGAGAGCAACGGGGAGGTACTGCCGAAATTCTGCTCGGATCGGGGTAGAGTCAGGGAGAACTTACCCAATCTACGGATCCGGCGGCTGGTTAGGACCCACTTTCCTATTATACATGTAGGTTGATGCATGCGTAAAAAATGAAGCATTTTAATCTCCCGTTTGATATTAAATGCTATGTTTGTCGTTTGGCTCTCAATAAAGCAGAAGAGGATGCTGATAATGGGTGGATGTATAGTGGACGTACTAGTGCTGTTGACAGAACAGATGAGTGGGCATGGAAGACCGCTATGGTAGTGCATGATATAGCCCGTGGTCCAAAGACACTTGATCCCCATTGCCCTTGCGTCCGTTGCAGAAATCGTCATCGCGCTAGAAAGGAGGTTATGAAACAACACCTTTAGGCTTATGGGTATATGCCGGGCTTCGTCACGACGGTCGACTTTAGTCAGAATGAACGTGATAGAGTTGACGTGATGCGGCAGCGGATCGATGGCATAGAGTACGATGGCATGCGAAACTTGCTGGAGGATTTCCGTGATGCCATGGCGGAGTCTCCACCTTGTGCTGAACCAGAGGGACCGCCAGAACCGGAGCAACTGCCTGAACCACATGATCCCGAGCCATCCGCTAAGGCGTTCTATGATATGATGGAATCGGCTAAGAGGCCTCTGTACCCGGGTGCAAATGTTTCTCAGCTCGATACCATCTCGCAAGCACTAGCCTCAAAGCTCCAGTTCAACATGACCCGTTCATGCTTTGAAGCCGCTCTGGTAAGACATGCTAACACGTTGCCCGATGGTCATTGTCTGCCTAAAACCTTGTACGAATGCAAGAAAATCACGCGAGCGCTCAGCATGGACTACATAAAGATAGATTGTTGTCCAAAAGGTTGCCTTCTGTTTTGGAAACAGTTTGCGGATGAAAAGTACTGTAGCTTGTGTGGGGCCTCTAGATATCTTGAGTCAAGGGAGCCGATGGTGAGCCCAAGGTGCAGACAAAGGTCCCCGCTTCGATTCTTCGTTATCTCCCATTCATAAAAAGAATCCAGCGGCTTTACATGACCTTGGAGTCTGCCAAACAGATGACATGGAACAAGGACGGGAAGAGATACCCTGACGAGCACGGACGGGAAACAATGGGACATCCATCTGATGGCAGGGCATGGAAGAAGTTCGATGAAGACCACCCCGATCTGGCGGCAAAGGCCCGGCACTGCAGAATTGCCATATCTATGGATGGATTCAATCCATATGGCATGTCGAGTTCCTCGTACAGCTGTTGGCCGGTGTTTGTTATTCCGCTCAATCTCCCTCCCCCAGCCCTAATGCAAAGGAATACCATATTCTTGACGCTGATCATTCCAGGGCCTGACTACCCGGGGAAGAATTTGAGTGTCTACATGCAGCCGCTTGTGGATGATCTGAACCACTCTTGGCACCACCCAACGTTGACATACGACCGTGCATCGAAGTCAAACTTCTTCATGAAAGTTTGGTACCAATATTCCATGCACGACATGCCTGCGTATGCCCTATTCTGCGGCCACTGTACAGCTGGTAAGTGGCCATGCCCAGTGTGCAGGCAACTACTTGAGTTCCTTTGGCTAAAAGAGGGTAAAAAATATTCCGCCTTTGACACGCATCGGGCGTTTCTCAAAAGAGATCATCCGTCCAGACAGGGCAGAAGGAACTTCAAGAAGGGCAAAGTTGTGCTTGAAGAAAGACAGATACCAACGTTCAATGGTGCAGCTGTTAAGGCCGAGCTAGCCGCTCTCGTGCGTACTGAATCCGGTGTCCCAGTATTTGACGGATATGGTAAGGAGCACAACTGGACTCACGAGGCAGGCATAACGAAGCTCGACTATTATCACGAATTAGCACTACCCCATAACATCGATGTGATGCACACCGAAAAGAATGTTGCAGAGTCCCTTTTTAACACAATCCTGAACATGTCTGAGAAGACAAAGGATAATGTCAAGGCTAGAGTCGATGTTAAGGAGCTGTGTGATAGGCCGAGACAACACATGCAGCCTCCTGAAGGCAAACGAAAAGGTTGGTTGAAGCCGCATTCACAGTTTGTGCTTGATAAGGACCAAAAGGAGTCATTCACATGGCTGAAATACGTCGTGATGTTTCCTGATGGTTATTGTTCGAATATAAGCAAGGGAGTTAATATTGAGAAGGGAAAAGTAACTGGGATGAAGAGTCACGACTATCATATATGGATTGAGCGATTGATGCCGGTGATGCTTCAAGGTTATCTCCCTGAGCGTATTTGGCGAGTGCTAGCGGAGTTGAGCCATTTATTCCGCACGGTCTGTGCTAAGCAGATATGTCCCGTGATGATCGAGAAGCTGCATGATCTAGTGCCGGAGTTGCTATGCAAGTTAGAGAAGATATTTCCGCCAGGCTTCTTTACTCCAATGCTACATCTCATTGTGCATCTCGCGAACGAGGCACTCTTGGGTGGACCGGTGCAGTTTCGTTGGCACTTTTGTATTGAGAGAGAGTTCAAGTATATTCGGCTCAAATGTGGAAACAAAAATAAGATTGAAGCATGCATAGCTGAGGCAACTATCCTCCAGGAGATAGAAAACGCCACGACAGCGTACTATGTGGATGAAGTTCCCACTATGCATAACCAGGTACCTCGGTACAATGTCGACGAGCCCAAGCGTGACCCCAAGCTCCTCCTCTTCAAGTTTCCCGGTGGCAAGGCCGGTGGCGCAAAACCTCATACCTTGTCCAACCAAGATAAGGAGTGCATAATGCTCTATGTGCTTATGAACATGGGGGAAGTGGTGGTGGACCAGAAGAAAGAGAGCGGGGAGGAGGAGGAGGAGGAGGTGCCCAGTTTCCTTAGGTAAAATGGCGACTTAATTACTTTGCAACTGGTAACTCGGTTTCGTTCTAATACGTATTTTCTCCTTCTAGCCAATTCGTGGATGAGGTGTGGCCGGGACCAATAGATCCCGATGCTGCGCAGTTGGATGCTCTTCTGAAAGGGGGTGCCCCGGGAAGAAGTTTCACGTCATGGTTTAGGGAAAAGGTAATCCGTAACCTATCCCTCTTAATTACCTGGCAACTTGGCCCTCTTATTACACGTAACTAATGCACGATTCGTACTAAACTTGTAGGGAGCTGATCCCACAGTGATGATGTCGGATGAGTTGAGATGTGTCTCTCAGGGTTTTAACAGTAAAGTCAACATGTATGAGAAGTATGATGTGAATGGGTATCGCTTTCATACAGAGGGCCACCAAAATAGTCGCTCGGGTGCAAAAACTATAAATACCGGGGTCTTCACCAAGGGACAAGATGACTTTGATTACTACGGAAGGTTGCAGAACGTATACGAGCTGACGTTCAACAATGGGCCCGTAGAACTCAATCTCGTTGTGTTCATATGCCACTGGTTCGATCCACACCATGGACACAAAAATACCCCTTCCATTGGGTTAGTTGAAGTTAGGCCTTCAACCACCTATAGCGGATCCGATGTCTTTGTTGTGGCTCACCAAGCGAAGCAAGTTTATTACTTTCCCTACCCATGCCAGAAAGAATACCTCCAGGGCTGGGAAGTCGTGTACCAGGTATCGCCACATGGTAAACTACCCATGCCCTCCGAGGATGATCACAACAACATTAACCCTCAAACATACGAGGGAATTTTCTATCAAGAGCAAGAGAACTTTGGGGACTTTGGCTTAGAAGGTCTTGAGGACCTCGAGAACGATGCACACACCCTTGGTGAGATAGTCACAGATATAAGTGACATAGAGATGCTCAACAAGGCACATGCCAATGATGAGCCTCAGAGTGATGATGATGATGAGCCTCCACCGTCCGAGGATCCCGACGCTTTATACGCATGTCATAGTGATAGTGATGATGGAGATGAGAATGAGCCTCAGAGTGATGATGATGATTATTAGTATTTATGTATCTCGATACTATATGTATGTTATTTTGGATGATGATGATGATTGTGTGCGGATGTGCTACGATGAATTGATGATGATGTTATTTTGTATCTTGTCGATGTGCACATGCTATTTAAAATACTCTGTGTTCCATGACAATGATGAGTCTCCACCGTGCGAGGATCCCGAGGCTGAGAGTGATGACGAGTATTAGTATTTATTTTCATCTTAATTGCATTGCGTCTTTATGCTTCTTAATTGCATTGCGTCTTTATGCTTAATTGTTTTATTTTTCTCAATGCAGGTGATTGGCCAATATGAGCAGTGGCAAGGCATCACCGCAGTCCTTGCTTCAGGGGATAAATAAGACGAAGAGTGGAAGAGCAACCACCTCAAGGTACGGCGTCGAGGAGGTAGGAGGAGGAGGAGGAGGAGGAGGGGATGCAGGACGAGGAGGAGGAAGAGGGGGACGTTCCCCGAGGTCAGACCGAGGAGGTACATTGCATCTTCATTATGCTTGGTATTTATTTTTCAACATGCTTCTTAATTGTTTACCTTTTCCGATTGCAGGAGGCCGAGGGCGAGGTACCGTCCTTCTAAGTGACATACCCTCCGCTTCCGGCGACGTGGCTTCACAGACCGCGTTCTCGGAGTCTCCAGACGAGGAGATTGACTCTCGAGACTTGGAAGCGGAGTCTCCAGACGAGGAGATGGTGACTGCGTCGGGGCCATCGAGTGCGTCGACGAAGAAGGCAAAGGTTCATGGGGAAACAGAAGTCCCTAAGGAGGAGCCTGCCCCGGAGGCTCGGACCCTCATTGAACCTACTAGAACTGAGTAAGTGGCTATAGTTTCATTTCGTTGATACCAACTTGGCATGTACTAATGTTTGATTCTTGTGCAGCAATTGGCTTCAACCTGCGGGGACCCGAGTCCCTGGCTGCATGCTTGGAGCTATCATTAGGAAGTTTTGGCCGGGCTTCTACACCACAGACAAAGGCAAGAGGAAGCTAGCCACGACTTGGAGACACTACGAGCTCGCAGATTGTCCCCCCTACGGGAAAGCTTCTGACGCCGTGATCAATAAGTTTTGGGTAAGGCAAAATCATGACTCTTCACACTTTTTTTGTTCATAGTTGATGACCCCGCCATGCTAACTCATGAATCCCACACTTTTTTGATGCATGATTTCAGAGATTCTATAGGGTGGCTCCGGAGCACCAGGAGACGGCGAACAAGACACTGCAGACTCATTGTAAGAGGTTGACTAATCAGCAGTTCTATAACCAGGGTCATACCGCCAGGAGTCAATACAACATGGAGAAATCGGGCAAGCCGTCGCCGAAGCACGAGAATGTCAAGTCACGCTCGACGATGAGCGAGGAACAGTACGACGAGGTAAGTAAATTCTCGATGAGATTCTATGTTGATGCTAAGTTGCAATTGCGTCATCTCTTCTTCACATGCGTATTGATTTTTCAGGTTAGACCCGATTGGGCCTATGGCAAGGAGGAGGCATGGAGGGCGTTGACTGCGAGGTGGCGCGGGGAAGACGAGGAGTGGAACGCCTTGAGCGAGCGGAACAAGGCGAACCGCGGCAGCGGGGGGACACATCGGGCTGGAAACCTAGGCAGTGAGCGCTACAAGGCCAAGCGGGTATACACATACATGGAACAACCTGCATTTATTTCCCCTCATGCATGTTCCTACTTGGTACTCATAAAACCTCTTTGGCGATGCAGGAGGATAAACTAGGGAGGCCTGTCAGCTCATATGAGTCATGGGACTCGATGAGGATGATGGCGCCCGATCTCTCCCAGCCTCAGCCTCAGCTTCCCGAGTACTTCGGCACTGCCCAGGAAGACGGTGCTAACTACCTCGAGGCGATGATCGCTTTTAATCCGGAGTTGGAAGACCCTAGAAGTGCGGAACCCGACCCCAGAGCGTTGGTCGTGTCTGGGGGAGGCCTTCAGCACGGCCGTCTAAAGGTCATGGATAAGATGACCCCGCGCAGTCCCAATTTGAGCCTCACGCGGATCAAGGCTACCCTCGGTCCCGACGACCCCGCACCGCCTCCTCGACGACGGCCTTCCCAGACTAGCTACGATGTAAGTTTCTCTCATTTCCATCCTTTCTGTGACAATACTACTTCCTCAGTGGCTTAGTTGATGAGATGGTTCAATTTTTGTAATTGTAGGCTGCTTTCGAGGCGGCCTACAAGGCCCACAACGACGCCTATTTGGTGGACCTTGCGCAGTGGAGACAGAGAGCACAAATACACGAGGAGTGGAAAGAGGCAAAAGAAGTTGTAAGTTCCAACCTTTCTTTTTTTCAAAAGATGACAAGTCTCAATTTTCATACTTTTGTGCAATGCCTGACATGTTAACTATCTTGCAGGCTCTAGAGAGTGCTCGTCGATATACCGCCACGACCTCATCGAGCCGGGCTTAAGCCGGAGTTTGTATCGAAGGAAGAGTTCGCCCAGAACTACTACTACACCGGCTTAACCCTGGTAATTTACTTTCCCAATCAGTTGCTACCACTTTCATGTGCCTTGGCGGTTGCTAACTATTGCTCAAACGTGTAGGGAACGGGAGCCTCCGGGACTGGACCCTTTGGTCGTGCTGCTGCCTCGCCGTCGGCGTCCCGCGCGGTCACACCGGTGCACCCTGGCCCCGGTGGTAGTGGTGCCTCGCGCGAGAGCACACCGTTTCATGGTGGCGCGGGATCACCTGCTTCCGGTGCTGGTTCGACGGCGCCTCCGCACCGTCAGTCGCCTATCTTCACGCGCGGAGACCTCGGCTTCTCCGGCTCGACTCCCTCTCCGGACGCGACGAGCTGAGGATGATGCTACGGCGGCCGGGTAGAGGTCTCTTGTAGATGTTTAGCTCTTCTTGTACTGTGTATCGATACTATCTATCTTATTTTAGATGTTTGGATGTTGTTATACCGTGTATCGAAATGATGTGCATGTCTATCGATACTATCTATCTATCTATTATGCTCTATGTTGATGTGCATGTCTATCGATACTATCTATCTATCTATTATGTTCTTTGTTGATGTGCATGTGCTATATAATGATATGTGGATGAATACTGTGCAACTAGAAGTTTGTATATGCAGAAAACGTAGCAAAACAGAGAAAAATAGGTACCCTGCCAGTACCTACGCCGACGGCCAGGCCATATCCTGGGCCAAATGGCACAGCCTACGCCGACAGATCACACGAGGGGGTGACGCGTGGCCTGCCTGGAAGGGGACCTACCCCGACAGCCAGGCCGTCGGCGTAGACCCCAAGCCCAGCCTACCCACAGCTTGCCGCGTGGCAACCTACGCCGACGGCCCGGCCGTCGGCGTAGAGGGCGCCCAGTGTGGGGCCCACGAGCTCTACGCCGACGACCACAAAAAGCCCGTCGGGGGCCCGTATACGCCGACAGCCTGGCCTACGCCGACGTCTTTTAGGTCAAGCCCGAGGGAACCCTGGCCCGACGGCTATACGCCGACGGCGGCCGTCGGGGTAGGCCTACGCCGACGGCTTTAGGGCCTACGCCGACGGCATCCGGCCGTCGGCGTATTGCCTCCGTCCCGTAGTGAAACTTAGAAAATCGATGTCGATTCTTAGACTTCGAAACACTCCCACCCATTCCACATTAGCAATCGTGATACTAATAAGAACATCTATCACTGACCTAAATAGCAATGACAATAGAGGATTACCTTACCGAAGCCCTCTTTCATGCCAACCTTTCCTCCACCCGATAAACAACTAGTGTCCTCCGAAAGAAAACCAAATGGAGACAAGGTGGTGTTTCCATCAGCCACCTTCATGAATCATATCGGATCGATACCATGAACAAGCAAACGCTGGGCCTATATATGATGGAGAGTCGAATCACATGCATCCTGAGGTAAGACAAGCTAATTAATTACTTAAGGTCGATCAGCCGCGAGTTCATCGGTCCATCGATCATCATACTATATCTAATAACTACTACTAATGAATCCAAATTAATCCAAGACACACAGTACGGCATTCTTTGTTATCATTCAGATTCACTTTCCTCTCTCTCTCTCTCCCTCGATTAGTCACTGCTAATCATAAGCTTGCACGGTCACTGCTTCCTTCAACTAAACCCAGAGACACGCATGCATGCGTATGATAAGCGAGAGGCATGCATGCAAGCATGGTGATGGACCGGTTAGAGCTTATTAGGTTTGAGGGCCGCCCTGCAGCTGCTGCTGGTCCTGTGGCGCCATCCTGTTGCGGTTGACCCAGAAGGAGCTGAGCACGCGGAGGCGGTGGAAGTAGTCGGCGACGGCGAGCAGCGACCGCGCCATCTGCCTCGCCGTCAGCACCTGGTGCAGCCGGTGAAGAGTCTGCTGCCTGAGCTTCTCCGCCTGCATCGTATCCATCCATGCAAAACAACCGTTAATACCACCACAAAGGGCACATACACAAGCATGTCATAATAACATAAATATTACTACTACTGACGTTAGTAGGCTAATTTTTATCAGCATTTGATTGACGTTTCGCAATCGTCACGCCAGGATCAGCCGGCAGTTGATTAACTGTGTGTTCATTACTTACATGCGACAGCAGGTGGCCTTAATCAACAGTAATAAGCATATATGATGCGTGTGGAATCCATGAGCAGGTGAAGGACGGCCTAAACAATTCATGCACCTACTATGCCCAACAAGGAAATGAAAGGTCGGTGAACAAATTAGCTAGCTAGATCCTGCTAATTTTTTATAGTCTTTGTGCAGGATAGTACTTTTATACTTAGTTCATAATCACGCGCGTCGTGTCGATCCTAGCTACTACTAACCTCAGCTGTCCATTTCTGGGATGGCGACAGTCCGGTGCTTTTCTAAAGTTCAGAACCTAATCCATATATATACATGCATCTCGATCGACTGTTAGTAAATATACTAAGTATATATATATTGTGTGGCTAGCCGCCTGCACGCTGACTAATTAATCAAATCCAACGCAGTCTCGATCGACCGATCTCAATTAGGTGAACCATTCGTTGTACTACCCTGTCAACTAATCAACGAATCAATACGACTTATATATGTTGGCTCGATGGGGTCGCAGCTCTAACAGAAACACTAAAGCGACACAAAATGCAAACTAAGGAATGATGACAGTGATAGTTTTGATCCATGATAGTAACAGTGGCTGACCTGTCTGACGAAGCCTTCGAGGGTGGATAGCTTGTGGACGGCGAGACCCATCTGGCCCATGTAGTTGGAGACGTTGGGGGTGGAGCAGCAGGTGATGGCGTCGGAGACGACGGTGTCGGAGAGGGACTGGTAGAGCGCGTCCAGGCCCTGGCTCAGCGCCTCCTCCGTCTCCAGCGCCGACTGCTGCAGCCCGTACACCCCCACGATCTGCTGCTCCGTCAGCGGCTCCACGTGCCCAAGCACCATCTGCATTCACATCCACCATACATGCATCCGATGTTTAGTCATGCATGCATCCATGCACCGGCAAAATCAAATTACACTAGGAGATCGATCATGCATGCCTAAATGTATCCATGGCATTTCCACAAACAGGAGAAGGACACAAGGAGACGCCATTTAATGCTGCCCCAGAATGCAGTGAAAGCCATCGATCGTGCCCTGCCGCGTGCGCCGCGGAGACGGCGGAGCATGCCATGCCTGCCTGCGGCCTGCGCAGCTCGACGGAGATCGAGGGCTAGCTGCGGCTCTTGAATGCGCGCGGCGGGAGGGAATCGCCCGGCCGGCGCGGATGGCCCTAGGACGGCCCCTAGCTGCTGAAAACGAGAGGATTCTTGCAGGCTCGCGTCACCCGGCGCCGAAATGCGAATGATGATGGACTAGTATGCGATTTTTACCATACCGATCCAGTGACTACCGACTTCTCTTGCACGACTTGAATGCCGTGAGACATGCATGGCCGTCACTTCCGGCCGGATGTAGCATGTACCACACCACTCACTCCTTTCCACTCTAGCAATATATACCTACCTATACGATACACGACCAACTTTGAGACATTTGGAGCGTTTGGTTTTGGGTGTGCTTCTCGCTTTCAGTGTAATTTCATTGAACTTTCCGAAATTTCAATCATGTCGGTATATACTAAAATAATTGCCATTCGGATAAAAAATTCAATTATTTCAGTAGTACACACAAACTCAAATAATTTTAAATTTTAAAAATATTTTGGTTGGATCTCAATCAAATTAAGTTGAAAATTTTGGTTGCGCGAAATGAAAACCGAAATCACTGAAACTTGATGATTTTGGAAACCGCTAAATTTTTTTGAAACTGAAATTTGGAACCTATCTATGTCGCAATCTTATAAAATTGTTTTTTCTTTGCCACGAATCTTGTAAAATGACGTACTAACTATTGGTGAAACCTCCATCTATCTATCTATTCTATACTAAAAGCAAAATACGAAGCTGTTTTTCGAGTCACCATATTGAGCCACATCATTCGAAAAAGATTGATGGTTGGATCTGTACTTTGATGGCTGTGATTTAGCCAAAATTACGTAACAGTCAAAAAATCGTGCGTCCTATAGAAAACAAAAGGTTTTCGGACCTATCACTTGAAACGTGGCGAAGTTTAAGATATGGCTCATGCATGCAGGCCCAGAGGCCAGAGCCATTCAACCTGCCCCCCAAAGCTCATCCCGTAAAAGAAACAGTCAAAGCACGTGACTGTTTTTATTGATAGATATATCTAGACAAATTCGGTAAAGTAGATGTGTTATTGAAAGATTATATTTTCGATCAAAATTCCCATTTTTATTCACGTTGTTGTTTGAATTTGTATAATGAGGATTTCATGCTAATTGATATAAAATTAGGAATCATATTCCGTTATGCCTCTTTCTGCTGGAAATATAGGCCACCAAAAAAAATATTTTTATTATGAACTCATGTTTACGACAGAAACATATATTAAAAAATAGTTATAGTTATTTAGATTACTTAGGTTTGAAGGATCATACAAAAAGAATTGTGGAGGAGACCAAATGTCGTGTTCGTAGTGGAGTTTTTCATTGCCAAAGGAAAAGACTACATCCCCATACTTGCATACTTGCATCTAGATATATCTCACACGAAAAACATTTTTATGTGCACATATTTATTACTTATATGTGAGCACATTATTTCTTAATCAAACTTAAATAAATATTATTAATATGGCAAGGATAGATCCATGATTAGAACCTATTAATTACTATTAATTACTTGAACTTAAGACTTGGGGGTGTGCAAGCAAGAATGACATCATAAGCCTACTCCTTTTTCTATGACAGTGAATACATAACATGACTATTTAGTAGAGCCATGCACAAAATAATAAAACACATAAAATTATTTGACAATTGATGCAGAAAGCATATTACAATTAATCTATAGCATGCATGTTCACTGTGTATTAACTGAATTGGTGACTAAATATAGCCATGCACAAAATAATAAAACACATAAAATTATTGAACAATTGATGTAGAAAGCATATTACAATTAATCTATATCATGCATGTTCACTGTGTTAACTGAATTGGTGTCTACTCCTGATTTATACACAAATCATTTATGGAGAGAGATAAATTAAAATACATAGCATGTTTGATACATTAAAGATGATTCCCTCGCATTTGCGAGGGCCACTTTACTAGTTGCAATAAATATAGGCTACGCCTATTATTTATGTTTATGAAAGTTAAAATAAATAGGATTTTTGTATCTCTTTTATTTTTCTTGGTCTGGTTTGTTGACGTCGTTTTGGACTAGTATACACCTTTTCTTCTTATATCTACAAAGTTCACATGCAGTTCTTTTGCATGGTTAAAAAAATTTATTGAAAAATTAGACAAAGTCATCTTGATCGTAACTGTACGATCGTATTAAAAAATTGCGCTGAATCACACTACATTTTACAAAATAATTATCCACATTAGTTTCTAAAAAAACCTCATTTCATACTATCTTTTAACTCAGTGGCTTGAGTTTTAGATGGTAGATTTATAAAGAAATTTGAAACAATAGAGAATTAGCAAAGCCATACAAGTAGAGAACATGACCAAACATGCACTACCTTTGTTCCAATTAAAGAGCATATGATTCGGATGTAAAAAAAGAGTAAGAGCACATGATTCTAAAAAAATGTAAGAGTAAATGATTTCATAAGATGCGTGTATCAAAGTCTCTCTATATTTTTCCTGAAAACACCCAACCATATTTGACCACTAATTAATAATAAACTTTTTGGAATTATTATTTTTGGATTTTTAACAAAATTATCTTGAAATACATTGATAATTAAGTTTTATATAATCATAGAAAGATTAAATGGTAATCGTTCAAAGATGTAGTAATCCCTGAATTCCTACTCGATAAACTTCAAATTATTTGCCTTATTTCCTTCAAAAATGTCTCATTTGTATAAAAAAGTACTATGGTTTTAGTGCACATTAAATGTTCAAAATTAAACCTTTTTGTGTTGACAAAATAAACTATTTTAGCTAGTAAATTCAGTGAAAACAAAGGTGCTAAGGGAGGATTTTAAAATGGTGTGTATGTGCGCATGTGTCCTTGCAAATCCACAGATCATAGGTTGTCTAGAACAAAATAATTTTGGTTCACGAAAATGTCTGATAAACAGTTTTTATGCCGTTCAGAAGGATAGCCACAATAGCAACCCTGATATTTATTTTGCCCTAAAAAAGTCAAACTATAATGTTAAAGCATGATTTGTTGCAAGCGAGGAGGTGACTGCAAGAATTTAAACTTTGTGAAACATATGATTTTTATAAAAAAAATTAGTTTTTTAATAGTGAAAGACCTATAATTAATTTTTATAGAATCACACAAAGATTAAATGGTCAAAACTCTCATTTAGCTCAAAATTCAAAAGGTCAAATTTCATAGATCTGATAATTCCTGAATTCATAGTCGATAAAAGTTCAAACCATCTGCCTTTTTTCTTAAAGAAACGAAAACATATCTCTGTTGCAATGGTTTTAGTGCAACTATACATGTTCAAAATAAACCCTTTTATCTAGTAAACTGATTAACTGAATGAAAACTAAGGTACTAGGGGGAGAATTTTAGTATTATGACGCATGTGTCCATGCAAATCCACATATCATAGAAAAGGGCTAGAACAAGGCAATTTCATGAACTTTTTTTTTGCGGGTATTCCTGAACATTTTTGTAACCATTTTTTTCAGGGGTTCAGAAGGTTTCCCACTTTAACTTATTTTAATTTTCCCCTAGAAAGCAGAAAAATCTAGCCATAATGTTAGGCTATAGTTGCTGCAATGCAACCGAGGTAGTGAGTGACACCGACACGAGATCTAGGGCTAGGGATTAATCCGATCTGAAGAAAGGAACACGCGCGCGTGATGTAAAACAACGTACCTTGATGACCTCTGAGGGGCGGAAGCCGCCGAGCCAGAGGAAGCAGCGCTCGGCGGGGCTCCTCCAGACGCCGGAGATGAGGTGGAAGACGTCGCCCTTGATGACGGCGTCCTTGATGGCCAGCACCTCGTCGTGGTGCGCCAGGCAGCTCTCCACGTACATGTGCAGCTCCCCCTCCGGCAGGTGCTGCTGCAGCGCCGCCCGCAGCTCGTACATCAGCCGGTTGTGCTCCTCCTGCCACCGCGCGTACTCCACGTCGAACATCGCCGCCTCTGCCAATCAATCGTTCATTTCGTGAGTCAGCTTCCAATTAGTGTTAGTACCACGGCAAGGCAACATGTTTACGCCAAGGATGGGGATGGAAGATGGATGGGTGTATGGGACCTATGGGTATGGTACCTGAGCTGAGGCCGTCCATGCCGCCGAGACCTTTTCCGGCGATGCCTTGCTCGGCGAGGAGGGTGCTGCCAGGGTAAATCACTCCCTGTACAGAGATACACACATGAATTGAATGTGCATACAGAATTACAGATTGGATAGGAAACGAGAGGTCATATATTTGGGGCTTTGATTTCCTTGCAAATACCTGAGCTCTAGCACTGTGGATCTCCTGTTCGATCTGAGCCAGCCTGATCCTGCTGGACTCGAGCTGCTGGATATAAGCCTGTTGCATTGCATTTGCATCCAAGAGAGAAATGCAACAGTAATTAGTAATCGACACTGTGCGCCGAAGGCATGCATGGATCACAGAGAGAAGAATGTTAATTAACTAAGGCTCGTTTCTCTCATGTACAGTAGTACTCTACAGCATATATTTTGCCTTTTCTGCCACTTGTTTTCTTGCCATTTGGGTGTTAACTAACTGTTGCTTCCACTCACCTTCTTCCTCAGCCTGCTCTTCCTCGCCGCCTCCCTGTTCTGGGCCAGCCTCCTCAGCGTCTGCATTTTGTTAATTATTACCAAGAATGAGCAACGTATAGAACACAGCTATAGAAAGAAACAGTACTAGTAGTTTTTACAATCATCAACATCATAAGTTGAATTGTTACTTTTGGGTCGCGTTCGCCGGTTAACATTAAGCCCCTCTTGTGCTCCTTCTGCGATAATCATGCACAAAGATTTCCAATCAATTAGAACAAAAATTACATGGGGCCGGCAGGCCAGGCAGCTGAATGAAAATCTAGCTATGTAAAGACAGTCGGGTTAGTTAATTAGGTGAGGTTTAGCTGGTAACTACTCTCACGCTCGCTCACTCACCTTGGTCACCGGCTTGACATCCTTGTTGCTGACCCCCTCCGCAGCGAAGGCGGGCTGTTGCTGTTGCGGGTGCTGCAGGTGGAGGTGGTGATCCTGCTGCTGCATCCTGCCCCCGGCCGCCAGCTCCTCCATGGCGGCGGCGGCCGCCTGCTGCTGCTGGTGATGGTTGTCCGGTGACGACCTGCCGCTGGGCATCTTGGATCCCACGGGCGCTGGCGACAGCACTAGACTAATCTCCCCCTGCACGCCAGTCACATCGATCACACAGCGAACCAACCAAATGAGCAAGCAAGAAAACCAATCATGAGCAAAGCAATGCGTGAGATGAGATGTGGATGGATGATGTTACCTTTTGTGACGGATCCACATGCATCGGCTGGGAGGGGAAGATGTTGAGGGTCTCTGCATCCATGAACAAGGCGCACGCAAGTGGAGCGGCCGGCATATAAGTGAGCAACTGCCTGAGCTAGATCCTACTAGATGATGAAGCCGAGCTAGCTAGCTAGCTAGAGGTTCATGGACATATACATAGAGGAGCTCGTACGTTGTCATGCGGCCGGACGGGAACAAAATAATCATGGCAGGCGCGTACAGGGGCATGCAGCGAGATCGCTCGCTAGCACTGGCACTCTGGGGGTACGAGCTGGTCGTGCTGGCGAGACACGAGAAAGCTGGGTGGGCTGCCTGTGGTACGGGGAGATACGGGGCAGTGGAGGGAGGCATGCTGCTGCTGCCTGTGCCCGAACTCGGAGAGGGGGGGTGGATAGGGCTCGGATCGGGTCAAACAAACGCTACGGATGCGGACGCACGCAGCGGCTCCGCCAGCCAGCCAGCCATTGCAGTTGCAGTTGCAGGCGATGCGTTGTGGGGTGGAGTCCCGGAGGAGGAGATCACCCCCTCTGCGTGCATGGTGTACGTCCTCTGCCGCGGGCACATGCAATGCAGCATGCAGCGGCTCCGATGCTCGCTCGCCCGATCGAACCCAGGAAATCAAATCATTGAGCAGCGTCCGTTACATGTCACACTCACAGCCCGACCGCCCAAACCGCACACGATGAGAGAGAGAGAGAGAGAGAGAGAAGAGAGAGAGGGTTTTGTTGGGTTCCATGCATGCCATGGACGACTTTGAGCTAGCATATGTGTTCTTGGAGGGATTCCCCCACAAGCCACATGGTCCTCTCCGAGTGCAGGGCAGGCCGGGTACGGCGGATTTGCAGCAGCAGATCGATCCTGGTCAAAATGGTGTACCTGCCTGAGAATCTGCCGCAGGCCGGCCAGGCCATCGTTTTCTCTCTATAACACACCGGAAAAAAGATGCGCCTTTCTGCATGCACCAGATCAGAGCTAATAGCTACAGTGTAGGAGGCATCTCTGTCTCCACTCTCGACACCTAGCTACTACTGGTCTATGGAGTATGGAGTGTATGTGCCAAAAGCAGGCACGTATACGTATACATCAGTTCCCGAGCCTACCTACACCCCCATTAATCACCACACCTGATTAAACGAGCAATAAAACACCAAACTACTTTAACC
Source organism: Bromus sterilis (assembly GCA_950022295.1). Classification (NCBI taxonomy): domain Eukaryota; kingdom Viridiplantae; phylum Streptophyta; class Magnoliopsida; order Poales; family Poaceae; genus Bromus; species Bromus sterilis. The sequence continues at coordinate 410,776,253 of OX465596.1, read as the reverse complement.
GCCGCTTTAATCACTCTCCGAGATCGCTCCAAAACTGAAAATTAATTTGGCAGTAGACTTTTTTTGTTTGCTGCACTTACGGCGTTGCTCTTGTTGCGCGGAGGAGTGGCCATGGTCGAGGTACATGTACAGGGCCTGGTCAAGCTCCCCCAGATGGTCATACGCGCCTGATGCATCCTTGGCGCTCCTGCATATATGGTTATGCAACATGAAAAATATTATCAGTCATATGAATGGTTCGTGAAAACTCAAAAATGGTGATCGATGAGCTCAAGCATGCATGCACAGGGTTTGAGGAACCACACCACACACATCATCATGAAATCATGGATGCAGCTGCTGCTGCCATAAGCCTATGTATGTGTGATGCTATTATTGTGGTCTGGTCCAACTCCAACCCCTCTTCTCTGCTCTCTGCAGGAGTGGGAACAGGAGGATATTGTGGAATCTTCTCTAGCCTTGCAGCACTAGTAGGCGGCATTTATTTGGCAACCCAGCAAATATATGCTTGGATATTTCTTGTGTGCAAGATATATGCATATTAATTAAAAGAAATGTAAAAGCATGCATGTATACATAGATACTACTACTCCGTGGAGTAGAATATATTTTATCGTTTACTATGCAGTATGATATTTATCTCCTGATTAATTAATTGATTAGAAGTGTTCTTGTTGGCAATTGATTAGTGTCCCTGATGTCCAAAGCGGCCGGAGACTACTGAGTTGTTAATTTCCACAACAATTCAACTATCTGAATCAAATAAACAAACCGGAACAATTAAGCGATCGGCCGGCTCCAATTATCAGAGCACCACAAAATTCAGCTATCTGCTCCAGTTTTAAATCGAAACTGGTTTCGCTCACCGTCTAGAATTTCTCCTCTCCGAGAAAAAGACAAAGAAAACAAAGAAGGAAGAAATTGTGAAAGTACTTCGATCTGCTGCCATTTCACAACCACGCCTAATCTAAGAATCATCACTTGACTTTCCAAGTTTCCATCCACACGCAAAGGCCGAAACATATCAATATGAATGAAAAAATCAGTACAAGAAGGCTAGGCAGATCATGTTTGTCAAGAGAGAAAGAAACTGATTGAGAAAGGCAAGATCGATTATATGTATACAACCGGTGCAAGAACCACACACAAATCAAGCAAATTAAGGAAGAAGAAAAGAACCAGAGAAACCATGGCAATTAAATCCAATCGAATTCCCCTATATATAAACAAACAGATCAAAGGCATGCGAAGAACAAACTGCAGGAAGGAAAAACTCAATTGGATTCAACAGAATTGAGAACCGCACATGAAGCTCGGGGCGGCGGCGTGCATGGAGGAGGAGGAGGACGAGGAAGGAGGGGCATGGTGATGTTGATGGCTGCTCATCCCAAAGGAGATGTCCATCTCCAGCTGCTGTTGCTGTTGCTGTTGCTGATGTTGCTGGCTGATGATGATCTCCTGCTGCGGCTGCTGTCCTAGGCTTTCACTCATCATCTCTCGCGAGGGAGACAGAAGCAGACGCACACACGCCGACGACGACGCGCACAGGGGGGGCTATGGCTTGGCTTCCTCTCTCTCTCTCTTTGAGAAGATGTCTACGTATGTATATCTCCGGGGAGAGACCTAAATACGGGTTTGACTCTAGGGGGTGGGGGTGGGGGGGCTAGCTGCCAAGGCGCCACCTCTATCTATCTACCTAGCTAGCTATCTTCTCCACACCAGCAAACTACCCCTCAAGCCGGCCGAGCACCCGGCATGACCTCGGTCGATCTATCACTCTATCCAGGGACCCTAGCTCGTGATGGCGCCTTGGACCCTAGCTAGCTAGTGCTTTGCCAACAAACCTCTACTACCAGTTCTCTTCTCCTCCTCCCCTCCTTCGCCTCTCTCTAATGACGCTCTTGTCTACATGTATCTCCTTTCGCTTTGCTTTGCTTGTGTGCGTGTAGGTCTATGGGTTACTTCCAGAAGGGCTGAGACGCCATTAATGGCGAAACAGACTTTCTGTTTGGCTCCATGCCCTCTTGCAACTAATGGCGCGCGCGCTTACAAAACAGCCCCCGCTTTTCTCCATTCCACCGTTCTTTGCTTTGCTTTAATCTTGGTCTCTGCGGGGGCAGGTGAAGCGCAACTGCACGATGGCAATTGCCGCTTTTAGTTTTGTGCTTCTACCCGTTTTTTGCACCGAAATCCTCTCGTTTCCCTCCATTTCGGTCCGTCGATCTCTCCGCGTGACATGCTACTATGGGGGCAAAGCTTTGATGCTTTCTATCCATGACAAAGGAGACTATCCAAAAATGAACACCTCTACTTAGATATTTATTTAATCGGCAATTGGCATCCAAAGCTTTAATATTCCCCACCAGGTGAATAACATGTATTTTTGGGAATTGGTTGTAACTTATGAAACTTGGTTGCTTGGTTTAGAGAGAGCTTTGTGGGGACTATGTTCTTGTGAATGTCAGTGCTTCATGTTGGTCAATGTGGCTAAGTCAAAAGTAAAAATCCCATTGTAGGTTGGCTTCTTGCGTGTCAACTTGTTACAACTTTAATCTTTATTACAATGCCAATTAATGGGCGATTGCCGGTACTATGTCCCAACATATATAGGTGGTGATCACGTTATAAACCACGTAACTTTTTAAATGATGTGTTGCAAGTCTGTTTGATTGAGTTGTCGTATTTCAAGCAAGAGTTCATAATAACTTTTGAGCTCTATGCATCACGTAGACGCAAAGGTCAAAAGTACAATAAAGTTTCTCGCAAAGAAACAACTTACATATCAATTAGTAATTACAGAATATCGTGTACACTACATATGTTTAAAAATGTTAAGAGGCACATATGACAAGTGTTCGGTGTGTTCTTAAATTTCTTATGAATCTTTACAATTAAAGACCTCGGTACACAAGCGAGCGATCAGGAGAGGTTGCGTGTATCTTATTGCAAAATGAAAACGACAAAGCTATTTATGATGCTAGATTGCCTGTGATGAATGTATTTTGGTCAAAGGTAATTTCGGTTCCTATACTACACAATAAATTATTGTAACCAACTTCGGGCACATGCATATATACAGTGCAATTGTGGTATTTGCTACAGCGATGTCAAGATACGAGCATTGCCAAAGTATTTATGACCAAATATGGCGTAAATGATATTTTATAATAATATGTGCGTGAAGGCAACTGCACAATAACATTGCCACTTTTAGTTTTGTTCTTCTACCCGTTTTTGCACTGAAATTCTTTTGTTTCCCTTCGTTTTCGTCTATCTCTCTGCGTGTCATGCTACTATGGTACCGAAGCTTTGGTGCTTTTTTCCACGACACGGAGACTATCTAAAAATGAACACCTCTACTTAGATATTTAATTGGCAATTGGAATCCAAACTTTAATAGTCCCCACTAGGTGCATACCATATTTTTGTGAATGTCAGTGCTTCATGTGTTTGCCAATGTGGCTATGTCAAAAACTATAAAATTTATGAAAATTAAACTTCGAAGACATTATATGTTATCTTCTTGCGTGTCAATTTGTTGCAACTTTAATCTCTCTGTGTGACATGCTACTATGAGGGCAGAGCGTTGGTGCTTTTTTCCGGTGACAAGGAGACTGTCCAGAAATGAACACCTCTACTTAGATATTTATTTAATTGGCAATCGACGTCTAAGCTTTAATATATCCCCACTAGGTGAAGAACATGTATTTTTGGGAATTGGTTGTATTTTATGAAACTTGGTTGCTTGGTTTAGAGAGAGCTTTGTGGGGACAATGTTTTTGTGAATGTCATTGCTTCATGTTGATCAATGTGGCTACGTCAAAAAGTAAAAATCCCATTGTAGGTTAGCTTCTTGCATGTCAACTTGTTGCAACTTTAATCTTTGTTACAATGCGAATTAATGGGCGGTTGCCGGTACTATGTCCCAACTTAACATATATAGGTGGTGATCATGTTATAAACCACGTAACTTTTTAAATGATGTGTTGCAAGTCTGTTTGATTGAGTTGTCATATGTCACGCAAGAGTTCATAATAACTTTTGAGCTATGTGCTTCACGTAGACGCATAGGTCAAAACTACAATCAAATTTCTTGCAAAGAAACAACTTACATATCAATTAGTAATTACAGAATATCGTGTATACTACATATGTTTATAAATGTTAAGAGACTCATATGACAAGTGTTCGGTGTGGTCTTAATTTTTCTAAAATCTTTACAATTAGAGACCACAGTACACAAGCGAGCGACCAAGCGAGGTTGCGTGTATCTTATTGCAAAATGAAAACGACAAAGCTATTTATGATGCTAGATTGACAGTGATGAATATATTTTGGTCAAAGGTAATTTCGGTCCCGCACTACAAAATAAATTGTTGGAACCAACTCATGCAAATATACGGTGTAATTATGGTATTTGCTATAGTGATGTCGAGATATGGGCAATTGTGAAAGTATTTATGACCAAATATAGCGTAAACAATATTTTATTATAAAATGTGTTTGAGGGCAACTGCACAGTAACATTGCCACTTTTAGTTTTGTTCTTCTACCCATTTTTGCACTGAAATCCATTTGTTTCCCTTGATTTACGTCTATCTCTCCGCGTCTCATGCTACTATGGGACCAAAAAAATTCTGTTTTTTTCGACGATATGGAGACTATCCAAAAATGAACACCTCTACTTAGATATTTAATTTCCAATTGCATCCAAGCCATGGTAATTCCCACTAGGTGCATACCATATATTTTTTGGAATTGATTGTATTTTTATGAAACTTGATTGATGGGTTTAGAGAGAGCTTTGTAGGGACAATGTTATTGTGAATGTCAGTGCTTCATGTTGGTCAATGTGGCTACATAAAAAAAACTATGAAAAGAAACCTTTGAAGACATTATAGGTTATCTTCTTGTGTGTCAATAAATGGGCGATTGCCGTTACAATGTAAGTGGTAGTCGCATTATAAACCACACAACTTTCTAGACGATATGGTGTCGTCTGTTTAATTGATTTGGCGTATTTCACGCAAAAGTTCATCATAACTTTTACCCCTTTTTGTGTCAACTAGATGCAAAGGTCAAAAGTATATATCAATATTTTTTCTCCAAAAAACAGACTTATATGTCTTATAGGATACCATGTAGACTTATATGTTTTTAAGAGGCCCGCATGACAAGTGTCAGTGCATTCTCAAATTTATTTCTTCCAATTAAAGACAATTGGTACACAAGTGAGCGATCAGACGTGGACGCCAGCAAAACTAATACGGCAAATCTATTTATGATGCTAGATTGGTCATCCTGGGTATATTTGACCAAAGGTAATTTCTGTTCCAGCACTGCATGATAAATTATTGTAAGCAACTTAGGTCTCATGCATATATATATGGTGCACTAGTGGTTTTGCTATGGTAATTTGGAGAGATAAACCATTGCTAAAGTATTTAAATATTTATGACCCTGTATAGGTAGTGAACATGATTATAAAGTATGTAACTTTTTATATGATGTGTCATATTATGTTGCTTTTGCTTGATTGGTTTGTTGTTTCATTCAAGACCTCTCGATGCAAAGGTTAGAAGAGATAATAATAATAAAGTAGCTCCTTCAAATGAAATCTACATGTCAATTAATTGAAGCATATTTGGTGCACTCTAGATTTACAGAGAATTGGAGGCCCACATGACAATAAAGAGAAGCGTATCTGATGTATTCTAGCACAATATTATTTTGAACCTCCAAAATTATTGACAATAGTTGATCACTCGAGCAAGAAGGTGAGGATGAAGATATATTATTATGAAAGCAATCTGATAAAACAATACATGGTTCTACAATTCCCCTTCCGACTTTCACTTTAACCAAGGTTAGTATTTTTTTCCAGTAATAATCAACCAGTGCATATACTTAGATTGCATGCATCTTACGGTGTAATTGTGGTCTTTCCTGTAATACCAAGAGAAGAATAAAGCAGGATAAGAAATTATGCAACAATAGAGTTTTTGTATGGCCCCATGCCCGCTTGCAACTAATGACATGCTTACAAACATCCCAATTTTCTTCCTCTTTTCATTTCCGTTCTTTGCTTTGCTTTAACTCGGTCGCTCTCTAGTATCCACTAGTAGAAAATGTACCATTTATCCTGGTTCCAGAGGCCCATTTGTCCCGGTTTCGGAACCGGGACTAAAGGGTCGTTACTAATGCCTAAAACCTTTAGTCCCGGTTTGCCCACGAACCGGGACAGATGGGCCTCCACGTGGCCACTGCGGCTTGCCCAGGCGGGAGGCCCTTTTGTCCCGGTTGGTGCCACCAACCGGGGCCAAAGGACATCCACGCGGCAAGTGGCTGGGTTTTGGTTTTTTTTAAAGGGGGCGGGGGGTTTAGGGTGTTAAGCAGGGTTAATTTAGGGGTTTCATATATTGTTTTAGCTAGCTAATAAAGAGAGGTGTGTACACTCTTATCTTCGTGCTTGGTCGACGCTACGTACTATACGTATAGAGAGGACTCGACACGCTAGCTATTAAGCAAATGAAGAAACCATTAATATAAGTACAGAAGACCGATAATCGTCATGAACATATATATACAGAGAGAAGTGATCGACACCTCTCCTTCCCCGAGAGATTGGTCGAATAACAAGTTTTCGGATATCTATCCCTAGCTAAGATCTGAACTCAATTTCCACAACTGAAATTAAGTTCCGTATAGTTTGTCCTTTCTTATCGAGGACGTGCTCAAGAAAGAATCCCGCCAATTCCTCTTGAATTGCTTTTATGCGATCTTCTGGTAGGAGTTGTTCCTGAAGCTCCCAAAGCTAATTTGAAGAAGGGGGTCAATACATGCATATTATATGAATGAAACTCAACACAAGTTATAATTGTGAATATAGTGTTGCTTACGCACATCAAAATCTTTTTTAGAGTGGTCGCCTTTCTTAGAGAACGTCTCGTTGTAGATGTACTCGCAAATGTAGTATCCACAAAGATTAGTCCATTCTTGTTGGAACATCCACTTTACGAGAAATAGAGTTCAATTAATCAAACTGATAATCAAGCATTATAAATGGTATTGATGAAACGACTAGCTAGAATCAATGGGAGATGCGCGGAACTACCTATAGTAGTACTTACTTTCGGGTATGAAAATTTCAGTTCCTTCGGCACTACTCTCGGAATTGTTTGGGTGAACTGTTTCCAAACCCTGCCATACACAAAGAAAATAATTATTACCTGATATCAGGAAATGAACAAAGTTACCGATATATGATCGATTGAACTTACTTCGTGAGCATTTCAATGATCTCCGCATACTCATTGCGTTCTTTTCGTCTTGAGTCTAAGACGGTTACTACTCCGTTCTCAACATCAATCTCTAGGAGAACATAGTGGAAGTTGTGCACGCATGAATAACTCATCAATTACATTAATATAACCTCGAGTATTAAGGAAAACCGAATATGCACAAGACAGTATAACACTCACTTGAAGTTGTAAGGAAAGAGTATTTTCTGTTTGTTTTGATGTTGAAGCAAAGATTTTAGCAAGTTGGACTCAGGTATTGCGGGTTCATTTTTAACCACAAATGGATCAAATATATTTAAGTTAATGAACCTAATATTGTCGATTCCTTTTTTCTTGCATTCGACGATCTTCAATCTGCATGCATGATATAGAGGATAAATTATTTTTACATGATGAAAGAGCTGAGCTGTATATATATAGAGACTTAATTAAAGAAGTAGTAACTTACAGACAGTAGCAAGTGACGATTACTTTATCGATGGCCATTGCATTGTAAAGCTGGAATAATTCCTCAAATTGAACATGCACCAACTCAATTGCAACGAGGTCGTCCTGATTCTCTTGAACCATAACGAACAAATTATCAAGACCACCAGACGACTTGCAGCAATCCAGGTACCAATTATGGAGTCTTCGCATCATAGTTGTTAGAGCAGTACCAGGTTTGACGAGAGGATGCCCGTACCGGTATGTGTATACTTCCTCCATTGATTCAAACTATATATCAGCGGGCATGTAATCACCAATTTTAGTACCGGGCGCCATCCCCTCGACGTCGACGATATCGTCGCTAAACACCTTCAACGGGGCTAACGATTGTTTCGCCTGTTCGCCGAGCTGGGGAACTTTTTTCACTTTTTGTGTTACTGATCTCCTTTTGTCAACTGTAGTGGTTCTAGTCTTTCGCGCTACTCTCACTGTATTTTTAAGAATGCGGACATTGTTGTCATACAACGGAGGCGCTGGTGGTCGCATCAGGTTATCCACAGTGCGCTTCACTATCCCCGGATCTAACATCATCTTCTTCGAAGGTGCATTTTTTCTTATTGAAAAATGCATCTACCTATCCTTTAACGATCTTCTCATTTTCCTCCACGCTCCTATCGTATGGCCGCGGTTCAAGAGGCTTGAGAGATGCTGGACCGTATTGGTGTTTCCTCCCGGCGGCGCTGGATGTACCGCTAGACGTCGGAGCAGTCGGAGCGGCGGCGGTTGTCTTTCTTTGTTGCTTATTACGTGCCGGAGCAGCCGTAGCGGGGGGGGGGGAAACTACCTTCTGCCCTTGCTGAAGCGCCGAAGGAGGCGAAGGAGGCGGAGGAGGAGGCGGGTTGATGGGACGCGCCGGCGCAGGCGAAGGAGGCGGAGGAGGAGGCGGGTTGATGGGACGCGCCAGCGCAGGCGAAGGACGCGGAGAAGGAGATGGCGGGTTGATGGGACGCGTCGGCGCAGGCGAAGAAGCAAGGGGACTGATGGGACGCTCCGGCGCAGACGAAGGAGGAGGCGGAGAAGGAGTCGGTACCTGATGATCACGCGCCGTCTAGTTCGGAAGCTTGATTAATTCCTTCCGCCATAGACATGTAGTCTTCAGAGCCTGACTCAGGCGACTGTCCCCATCACCGGTAGGGTAGTCAAGCTCGAGCTCCTCATATCCCTCAACCATTTCATCGACCATCACAACGGCATAGCCTTGTGGAATCGGACGAGAGTGAAAAGTTCCTCCGCGAGGAGGTAGAACATTGCCGATAGCCGCCTTGGGTGTGAGGTGCGCGAATTTCTCCAAAAGTTGGCAATCTTGAGTCTCCGTGATAGCATCCACGGGGTAGCTGGTGGGATCCGTCAACTCAGGCTGCGCAACAACAAGCTCGGTGGAAGCCACGCTGCTTCTCCGCTGAGATGGCGGGGTAGCTTCATCAACTCGATGCCTCTCCTCTAGCGCTTTTACTCTTGCATTCAGTTGCTGTATTTCGTTGAGCTCCTTTTTCCTATTCCTTTCCCGGCTTTTGTAACCGCCTACGTCGAGAAATCCATACTTCCACGGAGCGGAGCCTGCCGTGCCCCGTGTTCGTCCTGGGTGCTCCGGATTACCGAGGTCCTCTGTGAGCTCGTCGTTCTCTCTGTCGGGAACGAACGTCCCTTTCGCCCATTTGGCGAAATATTCCCGAAGCTTTTCTACCTTTGCGTCCAATTTTTTGTCCTTCCAAGCGCACTTCCCTGTTTCGGGGTCCAATGATCCCCCAGCCCGAAGAACCAAGTCTTTCCACGCGATGACCAGAACTGTGTCTCTGGTGTGATCCCTCTTTCAATCAGGTCATGCTCAGCCTTGTCCCACGACGGGCTGGCTTTGATGTAGCCACCTGACCCCGTGCGAGGGTGAAACTCCTTCTTTGCAGCATTTAGCTTGTTTGTCTCTGACATCTTCTTACTCTTCTCCGATTTCTTGTGGGCCACAAATGCGTCCCAGTGATCTTTTATCTTCTCATATTGACGGGTGAATATTGGAGTCTCATTTTTGTCGACAAACTTTGTTTTCAAGTCATTCTTCCACCTCCTGAATAGTTCTGCCATATTCTTAAGAGCATGAGTCTTGATCAATGGCTCTATAACTAGCTTTTCCTGATCCTCCTCTGGCGGTAGGATGAAATTTTCCTTCAGCGTGTTCCAAAGTTCATCTTTCTGTCCATCGGTGACAAAAGACACTTCAGGATCTTTGCTCTTCGGCTTATTCCATTGGTGGATGTTGATCGGGATAAAGTCCCTAACGAGGACCCCACACTGAGCAGCAAATGCGTCCTTGGTCCGTTTGGGTTCAATCGGTTCGCCATCATTCCTGATCCCGGTGATCGTGAACTTTTCATCCGGGACCAACCTTTTTTTCGGGCCTCGTCTCCTTACCAAACTTTGGCTCGATCCGGATACGGAGGGCTAGAAAAGAATAAAGAAGAGAGTTAATATATATGTCTACATACCAAAATAATTAATGCATCAATTCAATTAGCTAGTCTCATGAGCACAGGCTATATATACTAATATATATACCTCGCCGGACTTTGCAGCAGCTCCTTCCTCCGTTCGCTCATCGTAGTCGTCATCACGGTCTACTTCTTCATCCTCGGAGCTGCTTCACTCTCTCCTTCCAGACCATCGGTGTCGTTCAGAAAGGACAAGGTCACATCACCTTCCTGGATGTCGTCGCCCATCGACGGTCCCGGTCCTTCTTGGATGTTGTCGCCCACCGACGGTCCTTCTGCTCCTTCGTGGATGATTTCACCCATAACGTCTTCTTCTTCTAAGTTTCTTCGACCATCGTCCATAGTTTCCGAAAAATATTACAACATATGACACTTAATATACAAACATGAGATAGCTAGCCATGGAGTTGGATCGAAAACTTCGCACAATGCATCCTCTCTCGACCCGCCTCGGCGTTCCTCGACCCTCGACCCCTCGACGACCCTCGAACCCTCTCTCGGCGACCCACTCGACCCACGACCTCTCTCGGTGTCCCTCGATCGACCGTCTATGTACCGACGCGTATAGTTCCCGATCCTCGACCCGCACGGCGATCCTCGACACCCTCTCGTTCTCGATTTTTTAAAAAAGAGGATTCTATTTGATCTTCTTCTCCTCTTATTTTTTTTCTTCTTCCTCATCTTCTTCTCCTCCCTCTTCTTATTTTTCTTTTTCCCTTTCCTTCTTTTTCTTTTTCCTTCTCTTCCTCTTTTCTTATCCAACACTAGAACATTTTAACTTAGTAAAATTAAGACTAATTATAAAACAGAAAAAAAATAAGATGAACAAAAAAATTATTTTCCATTTTCTTTTTCTCCTCTTTTTTGTCTTCCTCTATCCCTCTTCTTCTCCTCTTCTTATTTTTCTTTTTCCCTCTCCTTTTTCTTTTTCCTTTTTCCTTCCATCTTTTTTCTTTCTTCCCCCCAACACTAGAACATTTTAACTTAGTAAAATTGAGACTTATAAAACAGAAAAAAGTTGAGAGAACAAAAAAAAATCCCCCCCACTGATGCAGCCATCCATGGCACGCACGCCATGGCCGTGGCCATGGACGTCAGCCGGCGACGAGGGCGGCGAGGGGCGGCCGACGGTTCCCTTCTAGCTATGGCGGCGCACAGGAGGAGCTCCCCTCTCGGCCATGGCGCGGCGCGGCGGCAGGTTAATTTGGGCGCAATGCAAGAGAGGAGAGGGGGGATGGCGAGACGCTCACAGCGGGGGTGGCGCCGGCGAGGTCGTCGACGTCGTCGGGGGCTGTGCGGCGGTGCGCGGCGGTGCGGCGCGGCAGTTGGGAAGCCTGACGGCGTCGGTTTCAACCCCGACGTCGTCGGGGGAAAATGGCGAGATGAGAACTGAAAAATCCTAAGGGCCAGTTATATACCAGGAACATTGGTCCCGGTTGGTAGCACAAACCGGTACGAAAGGAATCCTTTGGTTCTGGTTCGTGCCACCAACCGGTACGAAAGGTCTTTTTTAGCAGCCCAATTGGCGGGAAAGAGAGACCTTTGGTACCGGTTTGTCGGGACCCGGGGTTAGCGTATGCAAGCCTCGCTACAACACAATCATATGGAGAGCCGAGAACCGTACCCACTTGTCTAAGCAGACAAGGCCAAGCACAAAACGTTCTCGGAAAGCATCGAACGTGAGGGGCATCCCATCCAGGCCGGATGATCAACTGAAATGGGTCCTCATCGTCCGCACACAAGTCTAAATGATATGGGTGGTGAACTCCCATACTCATAGACAAGTCGCCTCAACCATACTATCGATTGTATTATAACCCTTACATAGACTTACTCCAGCCCGATCACTTAGTCGGGGTCTAGGGCGGGCTCGATCATACATCAAAGTGTGCACGAGACGGAGTCTCGAGCAATCGCATCGCGATGCCCCAAGCTGCGCACATCTAAGGGCCACTTGGTCCGCCAGCCAGATCACAACTAAGGTCTCGAAAACCCATACTAAGACATGCATGTTATAAACATACACACAGCACACATGTCTAGTATGAACAGCAGGTATCATTGCAATTCTCTACAATGTATACATCTTTATTAATAACTCTTACAGAGTGCACAAAGAGATCACAAGCATGTGATCCAACATTACAACAGACAAGCGGAAGCAAAGTAGGTCTGAGTACAGACAAGTTTAACAAATGGCTTAGAGAAGCCTTATCTAAAAACAAGCCCTCCACGAGGGAACCAGTCGTCTGACTGGGACTACACTAGCTTGGTCTTGGTCTGAGTCTTCATTCTTCGAGCTTCGGTTAGAATTCACCATCGGGGTCGGTGGGTTCATCTAAAACATAGATTAAGAAAACGTGAGTACAAAATCGTACTCAGCAAGACTTACATAGGAGCTATACTACTCATGCACAGGTATCAAGGTAAAGGGAGGTGGGGTTTCACTTGCAGAAGTGCCAGCTTTGACTTGGCTAGTCCTGAACTACGAGTACCAGACTTGAGGTAAGAAGCGTACACGAGTCCACTACATCTCTTCAACCAATTACACCACTATGGTTACTTCCTCGACTTCCCCACGAGAAGCACACCATAGCACTCACGCTTATCTTGGTGTGTTTTAGAAGTATCCAGTTCAAGTTGTCTAATAATCAAGCTAAGCTTTCCAAGCAGTCCTTAACCGCGGACGCGGCTATTCGAATAGTTTTGTTAACCCTGCAGGGGTGTACCGCTACACCCACGTGTCATCAGTTACCGCCTTTTGCATGTCACCGTTCAAGAGGTGACAGCGAGGATGCCACCACAACACTTCGCTCACAACTCCGTTCTAGTCCAGAGAGTCGCCTATCTGAGGGGGATCCGTATGGAAGTCCGGCCGAGGTTCCAGTACAGCCTCAAACGATGTGTGCAGGGTCCCAAGCCGGTCTTGAAAATCCGTTCATCCACTTCGCAGACCGTTCCACAGCCCTACCAGAACTCTGAACTACTGCGACTCTTGGGGTTCGAACGGGGTGAGGTACTAGGATGAGAGGGGTCAGTGAGCCCAATGTGTGGTTGTACTCTTCTTCTTGGATCACCACACAAGAACTCGGACTTAAGGCGGTGTTCAACGAGACAACCCACTGTGTACTCCTACACAGCCTCTCATCGTTCACCTTGTATTAGGGTAGAGTCACCAACACATTTCACTTTCATCAACACCATGTTTATCATCATCCCGACTCACATCAAAAGCAACCTCGTTGTATCACTAAGCATGCAATAAGCAGTAACAGTTGCAGGGGCCACATGATATCAACCAACTCCCACATCTGCTAGGATTGTGGTTTGCTTACTACTGTGACAAGATGATAGGTCATGCAAAGGATATGGGTTCAACTATGCGGTAGAAACGTTATCATGGTGATCATCCTAAACAATGCATAAGCGAGACATGAGAGGGAAGTGGGATTTTATCAACATGATCAATGGGGGTTTGCTTGCCTTGCTGACGAGGTTCGGTAACGGTGTCTTCAACGAAGGGGGTGGCCTCGGGTTCCCGCACCACTTCTATCAGCAATATGACAATCATAGGATCAACATAATGTACAATGCACAAGCACATGAATAATATTGTAATGGTGATGTTCATGGTACTGATGTGTTGAGCATTCCATTTAAAAGGAGTATATTGCATTTGAAATGCAAATTCAAACTCCATTTGATTTAACGATGAATTTCAAATGCATTTGAATGCATGAATGTTCATTTGAAAATGTTGATCATGAAGTGATGTGGTATAGTTGAAGTAATGTTTCTCATGTGTGGATGAATCCATTGGAATTAAGGGTGTTGCAAAATCATTTGCAAAATCACTCCAAATTTGAATTTGAAAAGGATCCATATGCATGTTTGCTACTGTTCACCCATTTTAAAATGGTCAAACTTGAAAAAAATTGCATATTCATAATCCTTGTATTTTTCTGATAATTTTAGACATATTATTTGCTATATTTGGAGTTAGGATGAATTAATTATGAATTTCCAATTTTTAAATGATTTTCTGGAATTTTCTGGATTTTTAATTCTCTGGAAAAAGGTTTACTGCGTCACCATGATGTCATTGTGACATCAGGGGGGGGCTGACTGCTGGGCCAGGGTTGTCAGTGGCAGAGAGAGTTAATCCTCTCTGTTTAATTAACAGAGAGGGATTAGGGGTGCTGGGGCCCAGTAGTCAGTGGGTCAGGGGTAGGTTAGCTGGGTGAGTTTAGGCCTAAATGGCCGGGGTTGTCGCCGGTGAGCTCTGGGACGGCGGCGCCTCGCCGGAATTTCGCCGGAATGTGGTTCCGGGCACGGGAAGGGGAACAGAGGGCATGGGTGTGCTCCTGGAGGTCGTCCGTGTCGAGTGGTGGCATCAGGGGCTCGGGGGAGGGCCTGGGGCGACGGCGGCGAAGAGCTCGGCGGCGACAGAACCACGGCGAGCTCGGGCGCGGGGTTGTCGTGCATGGCTTGGGCCAACTAGTGGCGCGTTCGAAAGCTGAAGAAGCCAGGGTCCAAATCCGTGCACTGGGGCAACGCCAGGGGCACCAGAGCTTGCGCTGCGTCGACCATGGCGGCGGCAGAGCTCTGCTCTCATGGTGGAAGTGGCTAGAGGAGGAGAGGGAAGCTGCAAGGCGAGGGGAAATGCTCACCAGAAGGTGGTGAATGCGATGGAACCGGCGGTGGAGACGGGGAGGCTTCAACGACGACGAAAATGGCGGTGGTCTTCTCGGCGGCCGGCGAGAACTGGAGGACGAATCCGGCGGCTCGGGGTCGAATTGACTCGCGATCTTCCGCACGGGGATGAAGACGAAGGCGGGGATCCCACTGGACAGACTCGTGCGGCGGATGGCTGTCGTTGGCCATGCGTTCTCCTCGTCGGCGCTCCGGCGTGGTCTCGGGTGACGGCGAAAACGAACGGAGCAGTGGGGGAAAGAGGTTTCGAGGAGAGGGAAAGGAAGCACGGCGTCTAGGCGGTCTCCACGGCGAGAGGATAAGCCTCGGGGTCTCCTGGAAGGCCCTCGGCATCGAGGTGGCGTCCACGGCGCGCCCTGGCTCGCCACGGAGCTGCTTGAGGAAGACGACAGTGGGGGCTGGTGGGCTGGGCTGGCCGGGGGGATAAGTTGGGCTTCTTCGCAGGTAAGTCCCTTTTCTTATTTCTTTCTGTTTTCTTTTTCTGCCTTTTGTTTTGCTCTGGAAAAATACGAAGGCGTTTTATAAAATGCCCCAAATTTTTATGTGGCCTCATAAAATATAGAGTTAGCCACTCATAAATTCTGAGCACTTTTAAAATTCAAATAATTTGAATCTTAATTCAAATAGGGTATTTATTTAATTTCCAAGGCATTGTTTGAAAATTAGAAAATTCCATGAGCATGGGATTGTTCCCAAACCACTTTTAAAATGATCAGCATCATTTATAGGAATTTTCAAAATGTTCAAATGATTTTTGGAAAAAGATTTTTATCTGGCCATTTGAATTAATTTCTCAGGGCTTTTCTTTTCCCCATTTTTGAATTTATTTTTGAATTTTTCACATGATGCAAAGGCCTAAGCTTACCCTAGCACATACCTAACTTGGGGTTGTGACACGGTTGGTGGCACGAACCAGAACCAAAGGAGACCTTTCGTACCGGTTGGTGGCACGAACCGGAACCAAAGGTCACCTTTCGTTCCGGTTTGTGCCACCAACCGGGACAAAACTTGCGTTGTCGCGGTTCGGTGGGATGTTTAGTTCCACCTCGATAGTCGAGTGACAGCTGGAGTGGTTTATAAGGGCTGATGCGCGTACGACTTTGAGCTCCTCTCAACCGCAGGCTTTCGGGCCTACTCTGTTACTGCTTGCCCGTGGGCCTTCTAGGTCTACTGCGGGCCTGGATCCTGGCCCATTAGTGGGTTTCTAGTTGTATCCGGGCCGTGTCAGCCCAGTAGGTGGCATTATTTTTCTTTGAAAAAGGACCTTTAGTCCCGGTTGGTGCCTCCAACCGGTACGAAAGGCTTCTCCCACCGTAATTAAGCACTTATTAACCCTTCAGACGAAAACACATGTGTTTCAAAGGCATCTCATTTTTCTAAACTTATTTCAACTTAAGACATTTTTTGCATCCAACATGCAACATTCAAAGCCACATACTAAAATTTCAACCATTTCTGACTTCATTTGCTATTTTTCATGCATTTAATGATTTATTTTGAGCTAAATGACCCTGTAATTGGAAAGCACTACAACTGAACTCAAAAAAGGTTGAAACTTGGCATGGTATCATCATTTGACCCACATAGCATGTGTGCAAAAGTTGAGAGGATTACGGCAAAAACTGGATGCACTTCGTGTACAAACTGGACCATCTCTTTCAAAGTACGAGGGTTTCATACGAAAACACATCTGTTTCAAAGGCATTTCATTTTGCTAAACTTATTTCAACTCAAGACTTTTTTTTCATCCAACATTCAACATTGTCAAGACCCTAACCTAGGTTTGTGCTTTAGCTAAGTTGCATTTTTTCATCTTAAAAAAAATTTGCAAAAGAAAAAGAAATGGGGAAAAGAAAAGCCCTAAATGAATTAAATAAAAAGGCCAGAAATAAATCTTTTTCCAAAATTCTTTTGGATGTGTTGAAAAATCCTAAAAATGAGTGTGATCATTTTAAAAGTGAATTGGGATTAATCCCATGCTCATAGATTTTTCAAAAATCCAAATAGTGGCTTGGAAATTAAATCAATTGTCTATTTGAATTGGAATTCAAATAAATTGAATTTCAAAAATTCCCAAAACTTGGGGTTGACTACTATAAGGTCACCTAGGTTTTATAAAAATAATTGGGGATTTTTACAAATGCCCTAGCTATTAATTTTATTAGGGAAAACAAATAAACATAAATAATAAAAAGAAAAACAGAGAAGAGAGTCTTACCTTTCGCACAGGGCGAAGCCCACCTGGCCCGGCCCACTTACCCCCTGTCGTCTTCCTCCTCTTGCCAGAAGGAGCGCAGCCCGCTGCTTGGTGGCTTCTCGCCCCCTTCGTTGGTTACCCCAAGTGGAGGGTTGAGATGTAGTGTAGCAGCAGTTTTCCCTCGGTGAAGATACCAAGGTTTGTCTCCAGCAGGACTCCAGAGATGATAAGTAGGTGTCAGTGGCGTAACTGACGCGGACCTTCACACAGACACAGATAACTTTGTTCCCAACGAAGTTCAGAGAGGTTGTCAATCTCTCCGGTCTTATTGTTTACAAAGGATAAAACGCAAGGGATAATAATAGCAACTTGAAAGTAAATGCAGAAAAGTAAATATAGTGTGGAAACAATGATAAGGATATGGACCGGGATACGTGATGTTCGCTAGTGATGTCTCTCTCCCAAAAGACGATAAAATTGCTATGCGAGGTAAACAAATTACAGAAAGGCAATTGCCAGGATTATGAACGCACCGCAATGCTAACTATGCTACAAAAGAAAGGAAGAGGTTCAAAAGCTCAGGCAGTACGCCAGGGTAAGTAGACCGAAATCCATCTGCATCTACTACTAATCATCCACCTTGAGATATCTATCCAGAACATCTCGCTGGTATTAAGTTGCGAGCCCCACCCAAAGTGTAAACCCAAAGCAACAGAAAACTGCATTAAAAGAACTCTGCGTAAAGTAAACAATCCTTGTAACCGCGGTTACAAGCACCGTTGTTTTCCCCCTTGTGGCAACAGCACATCCCCTAGACTCATGTTTCTGTCACTCAAGCGTGTCATCGGGGGGCATGAACCCACAATCTAGCACAACGCTCCCTCTTGGAGTCACTACCTACTACTTGGCCAAAGCAATAAACAACAACGGAGAACATGCAAGAATTACTTAGGAACAAAAATATAAGAGATAAAAACCAAATATATTACTATATCACAATCTGAACATAATCTCATAATCCATCAGATCCTATCAAACTCAACATAGCAATAGCAGAAATATTACAAAGGTGCCTCGATCATGTTGGGCAGCTCACGAAGTCTAAAAAATGAAGATCTAAGAGGGGAGGAGAAAATCACATAGCTACTGATCACGGACCCATGGTCCAAGGAAAACTACTCACGGGACATCCGGGGAGCATCCATGGTGGAGAGGAGACTCCCGGAGGTCAATCCTCCCTCCGGCAGGGTGCCGGGAAGAGGTCTTCTGGTGCTCCCGATCTTCGGAAGCGCGGTGGCGGCGGAACAGAGGCGAGTTCGCGGAATAGGGTTCTGCTTCTGGGGTTTTCCCGTGACGGGGGATAAATAGGCGAAAGGGGGCAACCAGAGGTGGGCCAGGGGCCCCAGGCGCCCCCCTGGCGCGGCCAGGGGTGGGGCCGCGCCGGGTGGCCGCCTGGGCCCCCCTGGCTCCGCTCTGGCCCCTCCCGGGCTCTTCTCAAAGTTTCCGTCACGCTGATTTTTTATCTGAATTTTCCCGAATTTTTCTGGCACTTTTTATATGGGGGAAAACTGAAATAGAAAAACAGCAGAAAACAGGAATTTGCACTGGGTGCACTGAGTTAATAGGTTAGTCCAAATATGATCAAAAGTGTATGAAAGTGTATCTAGATCATAGCAATATCACACAAAACATGCATGGAGCAAGCAGAAATTATAGATACGTTTTGGACGTATCAACATCCCCAAGCTTAATTCCTGCTCGTCCTCGAGTAGGTAAATGATAACAACATAATTTATGTGGTGACATGCTTGCAACCATATAAGAACTTTGAAAAGTAAAGCAATAAAGGTTAGAGATTCAATTCAAGTCATAACATGCAAGAGTCTATATTAGCATTGAAGAAAGTAACAAAAGAACAATAGGTGCAAGAGCTCTCGCTGTCCGTGACTCGAATGTCTCCAAATGGTGTTTGCGTGCAAGAAGGGGGATAGGGAATACGAGAAAAAAGTATTTTTGTGTTGAGAACTCAATCTACTAAAGTTTCACACTTGGTCTTCTTTGTAATCTTATCTTGACTCGTCCCCAGACCACTAGCCAGGTACAAGTCAATTTGATCCACTCCTTTTCGATATTTCGAGCACTCATGCAATGGATGAGCGTAAGCACGAGAGTTGACACTTAGGATGGCAAAGAGAGAAATATGGTGGAGGAGGAAGACAAAAGGATGAGAAAGGCTCACATCAATGAGGACAATCATAGGCAAGAGATGTCGAATGATAGATATGATGTGAGGAGTAGGGATTGCCATATAACGGATGCACATACGAGCTAAGAAGCTCTCCAATGGAACTAGTGGGGGTGCATCTAACTTGCTCGCTCATGAAGACCTAGAGCTCGTTTGAGGGGGCTCATCCTTGGAATATGCAAGCCAAGTTCTATAGTGTGAAGGTCCCCACATAGCTATATGCATGAAGATCATCTCTATGGAGTACAAGGATATAAAGGGAGTACTAGTGTGGATCTCTCAAAAGGATAGTAGTGTTGCCCCTTTCTCTCTTTTTATTTATTTATTTTCTCCTTTTCTATTTTTTTGTATTTTTTGGTGGCCTCAATGGCTCTTTCTATTTAACTCTCATTTGTCCTCTTTGGGATATTTTAATGTGTCCACTTTGGGATCTTTTCCTCACTTAAGGGCAACACTCTATTTTACAAGAAGGTAAAGGAGATCTTTCACACTTTACAAGGTACTCAAAATCATAAAGAAGATGTAACTATCACGATGTATGCAAGGTATGTCGCTGCCAGTGTAGCAGGAACATGTATGACATGAAGATCAAGTCATGAAGAGGTGGAAGTTGCATGGCAATGTAACTCGGAAAGGCTATGGAAATGCCTTGATGGGTAGGTATGGTGGATGTTTTGAGGAAAGATAAAGGGAGGCTTATGATGACAGAGTGTTTGGACACCAACTCTCGGAGTGAGAAGAAGGCAATGCACGGCACGGGAAAGGCTAGCAAAATATGGGAAGGTGGAAGTGTCAACTCTCAATACTTACATTAGTTCGAAGAACTCATGCACTTATTATCGGTAACTCTCAATCTAATAAGGAGGTTCACAAAGAGACAAGTACCCCGAGGAGGAGTATATGGGGGTTTGGTTATCCTTGCGCATCCTCGACTCATGGTACGTGAGTGTACTCTAATATTCGACTCCTCAGAAGAGTAGTGATCCATCTAGTAGCTAGAGTTCTCAACTAGTTTTTTAGGTTTTGATAATAAACACGGATTGCCCAAAATACGACACCTATCACTAATAGGAAAGAGCTCTTGACACCAAAAGTTCAAACATTACTCCCATCAATACCTCAAAACTATTGCAAGCTACTACTAAAATTAAATAGCAACCTCAATTACCTACTTTCAAGACAAGACACAACTCAGTGCAACAACCAACTCTCTTAACAAGATAAACATGAAAACTAAAAGGAGTTCCAGCAACAAACTAAAACAAAAGCCAAGCCAAGCACGCTTAACTTTGGAGTTCTTTGAAGATGTGCTTCCGGAAAAGAAGGTGCACCTTGTTGATATGAGTAGTCTATCATTCCTATTAAGCCAGGATGTCACAGGCATGAACCCACAATCTAACACAACGCTCCCTCTTGGAGTCACTACCTAATACTTGGCCAAAGCAATAAACAACAACGGAGAACATGCAAGAATTACTTAGGAACAAAAATATAAGAGATAAAAACCAAATATATTACTCTATCACAATCTGAACATAATCTCATAATCCATCAGATCCTATCAAACTCAACATAGCAATAGCAGAAATATTACAAAGGTGCCTCGATCATGTTGGGCAGCTCACGAGGTCTAAACAATGAAGATCAAAGAGGGGAGGAGAACATCACATAGCTACTGATCACGGACCCATGGTCCAAGGAAAACTACTCACGGGACATCCGGGGAGCATCCATGGTGGAGAGGAGACTCCCGGAGGTCAATCCTCCCTCCGGCAGGGTGCCGGGAAGAGGTCTTCTGGTGCTCCCAATCTTCGGAAGCGTGATGGCGGCGGAACAGAGGCGAGTTCGCGGAATAGGGTTCTGCTTTTGGGGTTTTGCCGTGACGGGGGATAAATAGGCGAAAGGGGGCAGCCAGAGGTGGGCCAGGGACCCCAGGCGCCCCCCTGGCACCGCCAGGGGTGGGGCCGCGCCGGGTGGCCGCCTGGGCACCCTGGCTCCCCTCTGGCCCCTCCCGGGCTCTTCTCGAAGCTTCTGTCACGCTGATTTTTTATCTGAATTTTCCCGAATTTTTCTGGCACTTTTTATATGGGGGAAAACTGAAATAGAAAAACCGCAGAAAAGAGGAACTGGCACTGGGGTGCACTGAGTTAATAGGTTAGTCCAAATATGATCAAAAGTGTATGAAAGTGTATCTAGATCATAGCAATATCACACAAAACATGCATGGAGCAAGGAGAAATTATAGATACGTTTTGGACAAATCACCCGCGCCGTGCGCTGCGTGGCGAGCATGCCCTCGCCGCAGCCACCTCCTGCTTGCCTCCCCTCTCTTCCTCTCTCATGTGGACGACGCCTGGAGACCCCCAGGTCTCTTTCCCCCTCTCTCTGGCCCTCCCTCTCTCTTCCCCGACAGGATCCCGCGCAACCCCGAGCCCCCGCCGGAGCAAGCCGCCACGCCTGCGTGGCCAACTGCATCGAGGAGCTCCGCCGCCGTGTCCAACATCTTCCCCGTCGTCTTCTTCGTCAAGCTGCGCGTGGAATCGAGCCCTGGAGCACCGGAGACGTCGCCCCCTTCTCCAGTTCACCGCCGGCCGCCGTCAACCCCGAGCTCGAATTCTCCGCCACCACTGCCTCCCCGACCTCGCTGTGCTCCCCTTCGCGCTCCGGTGAGCCTCACGGTTTTTCCCCCTCCCAGCGCTCCTCCCCGCGCTCTCCTTTGTCTTCCCTCCGTGGACAGGGCTCCGACCACCGTCGGGCTCGTCGTAGCCATGGCCAGGGGCCTCCTCGAGGTCCCCCTCGTGCTCCACCAGACGCGGCAGAGCACGGGGCACCCCCTGGTGGCCTCCTCTGCCCCTCCCGTGGCCGGGAGCTCGACTCCGGCGAGGCGCCGGCGTGCGCTGTGGCACCGGCGTCATGCCGCCGGCTGCCCGAGCCATTAGGGCCTAATCCCACTGCTAATCCCCCCCTAACACTCTATGACACGTGGGCCCAAGGCCATGAACTGGTTTAATTAAATTAAACTAATCCCACTGTTAACACAGAGACACTGACCAGTGGGCCCAAGCTGTCAGGCTTGCCCCACGTCATGCTGACGTCGTAATGACGCAGTAAATCTTAAATGAATTAATTTAATCAGTAAATTCCAGAAAATATTCAAAACTTTGATTTTGAATATCTTTTAAACCTTAACTCCAAATTCAAAGTGTAATATATGAAAAATTATCAGAATAAAATTCTCTATGCAAATAACCAACTTTCAACCATGTTTGAAATGTTTACAATGAGGGATCAGTAGCATTTTGCTATTTGGCTCTTTTGTATTAAATCAAATAAATTACTATGATCATTCTAACTTGAACCAATGCAATGCAATACATATCACCTACACTTCAGAAGCATTTCACACACATGACCAATTGGTTTTCAATAAACAAACATTAACAAATGTAAGTTGACCTAATTTGAATACCATTTGGAGTTTGAATTTGAATTCACTTTTCAAATCAACTTCAATTAACATGTTGCAATTCAAACATAGGTCACCTCAGCACCTTGCCATGCTTTGTTTTGCATATTGAATGTGCATTGTATTATCTTGATTGTGCTTTACTTCCAGTGCTTCGGTGATTGCATCTTCTCGGTAGAGTTGATCTCAGAGACGAGTTCAACCTCACATCAGAAGACTAGTACCTCGTGTTCATCAGCAAGGCAAGCACCCCCTCTTTGATCATGTCGATAAAATCCCAGTTCCCTCTCATTCTCGCAAATGCATGTTTAGGATGTCACCATGATACGTTCTACCGCTAGTTGAACCTATTCCTTTGCATGACCTATCATTTTGTCACAGTAGTAAGCAAACCATAATCCTAGCAGATGTAGGAGTTGGTTGTTATCTTGTGGCCACTGCAAACTGTTACAGCTTATTGCTTGCTTAGAGTTGTTACCTGAGGCTACTCTGTTGTGAGTCGGGATGGTAGTGATCATGTGAATGATGGTGGTAACGTGTTGGTGAATTGACCTAAACAAGGTGAACGATGAGAGGCTGTGTAGGAGTACACAGTGGGTTGTCTCGTTGAACACCGCCTTAAGCCCGAGTTCTTGTGTTGTTATCCAAGACTAAGAGTACGACCACACATTGGGCTCACTGACCCATCTCGGCCTAGTACCTCACCCCGGACCTGTCCAGGAGTCGCAAGTAGTTCGCCCTTTAACAATCTCAAGCAGGTGGAACCAAGGTAAGTGGTTGGCGTAGGTTGTGGGCACGTTGAATCAAGTGATCATGATCGAGTTGAGCTTGATGGCGGTCACACAACGTTTGAGTCCGCATCGGAAAAATCGGCCGGATTCCGATTGTGGTCCCAACTCAAATAGGCGACTCCCTAGGACTAGAGATGGTGCCGTGAGTGAAGTGTCGTGGCAGCATCCTCGCCGGTACTCACTTGAAGGGTCCATCCCCAGGCGGTAACTGATGAGGCGTGTGTGTAGCAGTACACCCCTGCACGGTTAATGAACTATTCGAATAGCCGTGTCCGCGGTTATGGACTACTTGGAGACCTTTACTTGATCATAGACAACTTCAATGGTTACTCTTAAAACTCACCAAGATAAGCGAGTGCTATGGCGTGCTTCCTCGTGGGGAAGTCGAGGAAGTATCCATAGTGGTGTATTGGTTGGAGACTTGTTACTTGGACTCTTGTACGCTCCTTACCTCATTCTGGTATTCGTAGTACAGGACTAGCCAAGTCAAAGCTGGCACTTCTGCAAGTGAAACCCCACCTCCCTTTGCCTTGATACATGTGCATGAGTAGTTTAGTTCCTATGTAAGTCTTGCTGAGTACGACTTTGTACTCACGTTTGCTTATTCTATGTTTTAGAGACGAGACCACTGACCCTGATAGTGGCCTCTACCTCGAGCTCGACGTGGACCAGGTCGTATAGTTCCAGACAGCAGCCTGTGCCCTTTGGAGGGTCGTTGTATTTTATTTCAGGCTTCTTAAGCCATTTGTTAACCTTGTCTTTACTAAGATATAATTTGCTTCCGTTGATGTTTGATGTAATGTTGGATCACAACCCTGTGATCTCTGCTTGTAATACAACTACTATGTCTGCTCTGTTTAGCAGAAGTTATAAAGACTGAGTTTGTAGAGTTCATGTTGTGATTACCATCTGTTTATACTAGACATGTGTGCTGCGTGTATGATTATAACATGAATGTCTTAGTATGGGTTTTCGTGACCTTAGTTGTGATCTGGCTGGCGGTGTTTTATACACCAAGTGGCCCTTAGATGTGCGCAGCTTGGGGCATCGTGATGCGATTGCTCGTGACTCTGTCACGTGCACACTTTGTTGTATGATCGAGCCCGCCCTAGACCCCGACTAAGTGATCGGGCTGGAGTAATTCTATGTAAGGTTTATGATTCAATCAATAACATGGTTGAGGCGACTTGTCTATGAGTATGGGATTCACCACCCATAAGCATTTAGACTTGTGAGCAGACGATGAGGACCCATCTCAGTTGATCATCCGGCCTGGATGGGATGTCCCTAACGTCCGATGCTTACCGAGAGTGATCTGTGATTGGCCTTGTCTGCTTAGACAAGTGGGTACGGCTCTCAGCTCTCCATGTGAGTGCATTGTGACCGGAATTACATACGCTAACCCCGGGTCCCGACAGACTTGGTATCAGAGCAGGACTGTCTGTAGGATTATCTAACCTTGGCCGAAGTCGAGTCTAGCATTCTATAGTTATATAGTTACTTTGGGTATAAGGGAACAACGTAAGACTTCTTTTTTTCTCCTTACCCCCTTCGATCTGAGTTCTGAGTCACCCTCATCTTGTTCTACGGGAAGATAGGACTAGGCTCATCTCTGTCTGACTAGAACATCTCGCTGATTGCTTCTTTGTAGCTGTAGGAGTGTTGTGGTCTTTCTGAGCCATCATTCCATAGTGTTTCTGTGGAAGTGATGTCCGTCATCCTGTAGGTTTTCTCAATTTCCATCCCGGTGCAGCCGTTATGCTGTCCGTTTGTGACTTCGATGCTGTTGCATTATAGTCTTGTTATCTTAGCATAGAATTGTGTCCTAAATCCTATTCTGTTTGTTGATTCTTATCACACAGAATGTCAGGTGCAAATCAAGGTGTTGACCCCAGTTCCGGTAACATAGACGGTGAAGAACCTCCACCACCAACCTCAACGGCAGAAATCATGATGGAGGCTGAGCAGAATCGTCGTGATCAGACACGTCTTCTAGAGCGTATTGAGCAGAACACTTCTCGTCAGCGTCATAGTGTTGTTACCATCCAGGACTTCATTCTCCTCAACCCGCCAGTATTCCGATGTTCTTCCGATCCCCTTGATGCCGATGATTGGCTTCGTTCCCTCGAGCGTAAGCTTGAGACAGCCCATGTTGCTCCCGGTGATCGTGTGCTATTTGCGGCATACTTTCTGGAAGGTGCTGCTCTTCAATGGTGGGAGAAATTCATAGCAATACAACCAGTTGGTCACGTGGTGACTTGGCAAGAGTTCTGTGATGACTTCCGAGGATATCATATTCCGGATCAGCTGATGGAGCGCAAGAGAGAAGAATTTTGCAATCTGACCCAAGGAAAGATGACTGTTCATGAGTATCGGACTGATTTCACTTGTCTAGCACGTTATGCCCAATAAGAAGTACCCACCGATGCCAAGAAACAAGCAAGGTTCCGCAAGGGACTTAGCCCCGTCCTTCGTCATGACCTGAACCTTCACGAGTTCGTCAACTTCAGGGACTTGGTCGACAAATCCTTCAAGGCCGAGTATGGAAATGAATTGTATGAAGAATCTCGCAAGCGTGATCGTGAGTTTGCACAATCTTCTGGCCCAGTTTCTCGGAAACGCTGTGTATGGATTCCCTTCAATGACGTCAGTAGTGCTGTAAGTGCTTCTAGACCACCAACCACCATATATCGTCCACCTCAACCCAATCTTCCTCCTTGGAATTTTGTTGGACAATCAAGTGCTCAAGTTCCTTTCATTCCACGTGGTGTTTGTTTCCAATGTGGACAAACAGGTCACAATGTTCGAGAGTGTCCCCAAAATCATGTAGCCACCACACCTAATCCCAAGCAAGATTTTCGTCGTGGTAAGCCACCACCCAAGACTTCCAATGTCAAGCCTCCTCCCTATGAATATGGTTATGTGAATCATGTATCCATTCTAGATTCCCACAAGTCAACCGATGTTGTACTCGGAACCCTTCTGGTCAATTCCACCCCAGCTTCGGTTCTTTTCGACCCAGGAGCATCTCACTCATTCATATCCCAGGATTTTGCACTATCACATGACATCTCTTTTTCAATGTTATCCGCACCCTTAGTTGTGCAAGCCCCTGGATCCAGATGGCACACCACCATGCTGAGTCATGAAAATGAAATTGCTATTGAGGATTTAGTATTCCTTGCCTCACTCATAGCCCTCAAGTCTTCAGACATTGATGTCATCCTAGGAATGGATTGCTTATCAAGATAGAATGTTGTCCTTGATTGTAAAGCCAAATCAGTTAAACTAACCCATCCATCAGGCCAGACAATCAAGTACACCTCACCAAGCTCTAAAACCCAGGTGCATTCTTTAAATGTGCTTCCACTTCCTGATCTTGAAGATATTCCGGTGGTTCGTGACTTCCCGGATGTCTTTCCAGAAGAGCTGCCAGGCATACCACCTGACAGATCTGTAGAGTTTGTGGTAGATCTTATCCCAGGAATGAAAGTCCAAGTATGTGATCACAGGGGGAGGGGGTGAATGATCACTTAAAATTTTCGACTGAAACTTTTGAAGTGAAGCGTAAGTAGTGCGGAATAGTGAAGTATAACTGGAAGCGAAACTAAATGCAGTGAATCATAACACATTGAAGCATAACAGTGAAGCAAATGCAATACTGAAGGTAAATGCTTGAAGTAAAACAAACTAGGACTCGGCGATGTTTGTTCGACCAGTTCACGCTCTGCAAAGCGTTACGTCTGGTTGGAGGGACTGGTGATTGAACACCTGGAGCAAATCTCTCTCCGTCCGTTGCTCCACTGCACCAAACTCCTTGAGCTTGGTCAGTTCTTCACTCGTGGTTGATTATTGAGGAAATCACCGAAACCTTTGACAAACTGGACTTCGAGGCGACAATTACTCTTCGCTCTCTGAAGAACAACACTCTAACCGTCTAGGAGAATTGCAGTTCCCCAAGATAAAAAGGCCATCAAGATTTCACCTAAGTCATCTCAAATCTACTCAGATCAATGGGACTTAGGCTTCAGAATTCGGGATTTTGGGTTTTGCTTCGGTGGCGTTTTTGGGGTGCTCTCTTCAATCTCTCTCAGGAATATATTTGGAGCAGCCACCCGCAAATGGAGGAGGGGGCGGCGTATTTATAGTTGGCGATCCCGAGGTGCGGAATGACCAAACTGACCCGAGGTGACAGCTTGACCCGTGTCCACAACGGTCGGATTTGTCATCAATGCGCAACTTTACTTGAGGAACAAGTAAAGCTGACTCACGGACTTAGTTCTGCTTCAGAAGCCAAAGAACGAAGTCTTTGCTACCGAAGCTTAACTTAGTGCACATGAGATTTCTTCGCTCAGGCTTCTTACTTGGCTTAGATTTGATCTGAGCATTTTCTCAATGACTTCGATGTCCACAAACTAAATAACCCTCTTGATAGTACGGTTTGTCCTATGACTCAAAGAACCGGAAAAGAACTACACAAAAACTTCTAAGTCTTGCGCCGTCCTCTTCATTTCCTTCAATGAGTAGAGCTTCAGAACAACTTCATTTTTGGGGGTCATCCTTCGTGATTAAGCTTCGCTCCGTGGGTTATGCTTCGATAACTTGAAGACCTTCCCTGAAGCTTTATCACATAGCTTGTCCTTCAGGAACCTATGCAACTGTTTACACTAGAAAACATTGTTAGTTCCTCTACTGTCTTGTCCAACAATATCCAAAACACACGTGGGAAAAACTTTGCTCTTACAATCTCCCCCTTTTTGGACTATTGTTGACAAAACAGACCTCGATAAAAGATATTGAAGTTTTTTTGAAGGATGGGACAAACTCTAAGATATGAAGCTTTTGGCTCCCCCTGAATACAAGCATC
This sequence comes from Bromus sterilis, assembly GCA_950022295.1. NCBI lineage: Eukaryota > Viridiplantae > Streptophyta > Magnoliopsida > Poales > Poaceae > Bromus > Bromus sterilis. The sequence continues at coordinate 410,747,704 of OX465596.1, read as the reverse complement.
GAAGATTTATATAATCGAAGTAAATGCTTGACATAAATTTTCTTCGGTGGAGAGAAAAACAAAATATCTTAGCGAATACAATTGCATTGAAGATATATATCCAGGAATGTATGCAATTGCTTCCAATGACCTGTGACTTAGAAAATAATAACCACCTGCAAGATAGAAGATACGAAGCAATACTTGCAAGCAAGGGGTTATTAAAACTTAAGTGTAGCACAGGAGTAGCATGACGGAAGTTAAACTTAAGTTACAACCCAATCGAAGAGAATGGAATGTTTGTTGTAACTTAACCAAACGAAGCAAAAGCAAATAGCAAACCCTTTCCCTGATGCAAAACTAACTCATCGATGCCCTCATTCTCCCCCTTTTTGTCAATGATTGGACAAAAGGTTGAGAAAAAGGTTCGAGAGGTCAATTGCGCGGCATCGACACCCTGAGAACCCGACGAAGCTATGCTTGACAAAGACTCATCCGACGAAGACTGATCGCCAGAGGATTCTTCTTCGGAAGAAGACGTAGGAATGGCTTCGTGGCGTGTCTGAGTGATGAGGTTGATGTCGAGGTCGCTGTCGTCGAGCCCGTCGTCGTCCTTTGAAGTGATGGAGTCATTCTCGGAGACGGTATCAGGCCGGATGGGTTCAGGTTCGTTGACGAAGAATACTTCATCAATCTTGTGCAGGGGAGGGATCTTCTGATTCGGGCGGTCCACTGAGTCATCACGAGAAAAGTTTCGATGGAGGTGTGGATACTCTTTGTAGATGCGATCTTTACGAAGGCCTTTGACAGAGTTGAATTTCCGGAGTCCCTTCCAGGAATGACGCTTGAGCACACGCAAATACTGATTGTTGTTGAGAGCAATGTTGCCAACTCGGTTGATCTCATCAGCAAGAAACTGCATCTGGCGCTGATTGGCTTCAATGTAGTTTTCAAGCATTTGCTGCGATCGAAGGTTAACTTCAAAATGATGGCAGTCTTTCTGGAACTTCTTGGATAAGTTTCGCTCATTTACTTCATGGCGCACACCAACATATGTGGCAAATGGATCATTGGGTTTCCTCAGCAATTCCAAAGAGTCACGCACTGGTGGGAGGAAAAGCTTCGGATGATGGCGAGCCACAAAGTCTTCGTTCCAACCATAGTTACATACAACTTGCAGCCAGGGAGCATAAGGTTTCAGTGCGAAAGGTAGCTCAACTGCATGAACCAAATTCCTAAGGAAGCAATCCTCAAAGTAAAATATGAGACCATGTGTGAGCTTCATAATGGCATGCCTTGTCTCTGGATAAATGTTCGATTCTTCCGAAGCAGTACTCAAAGGGATCAATGAGTTGGACAAGATGTAGAACCAAGTCCTTGAAATGAAGTTCAAATGCTTCGGGCGAATGTTTTCAGGAATGTAGCTTGAAGTGACTTCGGGGTCCAACAGAGTAGCAAATTCGTCGTCAGTCAGATCAGATTCTAAGTGAATCTTTTCGTGTACTCGAGAATGCCTTGGAATATTGACAAGTTCCATGAATTCAACAGAGGTCATCCTGAAGACTTTGCCTTGAATCATCCATTCCAGCGTCTAGGAGCTGGGTTCATTGGCTTCACCAGAAACATAGAGAGTTGAATGGAATTGCTTGATAAGTTCAGAATTGAAGGAGTGCTCAAAGCAAAAAACCGAGTCAAATTCTGATTCTCAATGGTTTCGGCGACGTTCTAAAAGCAAGTGGCAGTGGAAAGACTTCGCATATCCAGAAATTTATGCCTGAACAGAACTCCTTGCTGACAGAAGACTTTGGTGTATAAGATTTGCTGTTCTGCAGTCCAAAAGCGAAGATCATCTGCAGTGCGATCTGAAGCATATGGACTGACACCAAAGAAACGGTGGCGCTTCTGATGTTGTTCCAAGTTGAAATCCGGGCCATGTCTTGAAGAATAACCAGCACCCTTGAAAATAGGAAAAGTTTCACGAGGGTAATTGGAGTCAAGCTGGGTATCTTGGCAGGGGCGCGAACGCGCGCGAATCCTTTGCAGAGGAGCAATTGGGTTGGCTCTTGAAGGGCCAGCAGATTGAGCGACAATAAGCGCTTGCTCTTGCGATAGATTCAGAATCTGGACTTGTTCCTCTTCGTCATCATGTGCTTCGCTATGGGGCACATATGCTTCGGAATCTTGAACAGTTCTGGCAGGGAAAAAATCTCGGGATACATGGGTTCTGGAATGGGTTGGTGATGGGGCATTAGCTTCACGGGGAGGTGATGGAGGTGGTGCGGGAGCAACTGGTGGAGTGGGAATCCTTTGTGGTTCGGGGGTTGGAGCATGGATGGGTGTGGGAACACGGGGTGGAATGGGTGAGGGGTTTCGTGTAGGCGTTGGTGTTGGGGTTGGAGCTCTTTGTGGTGGAGTTTGTTTGGGGGTGGTTCTGGTAGGAGGAGATGTGGGAGTTTTGGTGGGTGGAGCTGAAGGCTTTGGTGTGGGCTTGGATCGCTTTGGCTTCGGTGTAGGAGTGGGAACTGCTTCAGGGGTTTCCTGTGGCTATTCATCACTGGTATCCATGTCTGCGGCTGAGGCCAAAGTAACCTTGCGCTTCTTGGTGGTTCTCTTCTTGGGTGAAGGACCTGATGCCTTAGATGCAGCAGGCTTAGGAGATGGTGCCAGAGAAACAACACGTTCAGCTTCGGGCGAAGCCTTGCGTTTCCGTGAATCTCTTTCCATAATGGATACATTATGGGTCTTCACCATATCATCCACATCGGCCTTGATTTTTCCTTTGAAGATTTTGATGTTGTTCTTGGTGGTGGAATTGACATCCGTCACTTGTTGAAGCAACTTCAAAGCGTGATGTTTGAATTCTTCATCAGGTTCTGATTCAGCTCGCTTCTGATAGTTGTGAATCTTTTTGTTTTCATCCCTGTCTCTTGAATGCAGATCCTTCAGCTGGCTGATCATTGTGGTGATCATTGCTTCGATAGATCTGGAGATGTAAACTTCTCCAAGATCAACAACATCAGGATCTTCAGCTGCACACTTCTCCCAAAGGGCTTCAGTGATGCCCAACTGATCCCAGAGTTCGCCTTCACGAGGGTCAGGGAATTGATGGTCACTCTGACGATCACCTTCAGGTTGAGCTTCAGGCAGAGATATGCCTTTCTGCTTCGATGGAATAGCAGAGGGAGTCATGTCAACAACGGGCTTCTTCTGACTTGCCCTAGAAGCTTTCTCTGCTTTCTTTGTTCTGAGGCCGTCTAAAGTGGCCTTTCTTTTAGCTTCATGCTCTGCCAGCTTTTTAGCTTCAGCGACAGCTTTTTCTTCGTTCTTTGCGGCTTCGGCGAGCTTGCGCTTCGTCTCAGCCTTCTCCGCTGCCAATTTAGCGGAGTCCAACTCCTTTTTCTTTCTGGCAGAATCCTCATCTGCCTTCTTCTTATCAGCTGAGCTTCTGGCAAGAATGTTGCGCTCAAGTGCCTCTTCATGGTCTTTCTGTCTCAATTCTTCTTCAGTGAGCTTGTGCTTCGCTGAAGGGTTTGTTGCAGCAGACTGCTTGGGCTTCGTTGATGCTGAAGCCTTTGCAGGTTGTTTCTTGGCGGGCTCGTGCTTCTGCTTCGTTCGCCCCTCAGTGTTGAGGGCATCAGCCGGTGGCTTGGAGGCCAAGGGCTTAGCAACCACCAAGTTTGATAAATAAATGGTGGGGCGAGCAGAAGACTTGTCCTTGGGGTCTTGAAACTTAATCCCCTTAGCATCAGGTTTCTCTCCTGGCTTCTTCTTCAGTGGGATCTGAAGTCTTTGCTTCTTGGGGGGAGCAGGACCATCAGATTCATCATCTGCTTCAAATTTTGATTCGTTGTCAGCAGCATTTTATTCGTCCATGATAGAATCTTCCAGAGCAGCTTGCTCTAGCCTGATATGCTCTTCATCTTCGGTGGTAGCATGGGGAGGGGAAGCAGATTTCTTCTTCAGCTTCTTCTTCTTCTTCTTTGAGCTTGGCCCTTCATCATGGGCTTCAGCTTCAGCCATCTTGGCTGCCTTCTTCTCTTCTTTGAGTCTCTTGATTTCAGCAGCAATCCTCAAACGTTCTTTCTCTTCAGGATAATCATCTGGTGTCTTAAGAGTGTTGGGGTGAGGAAGCTTCGGTGGAACTGGGTAGTAAAGGTGGCGATTCTCTTCGGTGTACTGACTGCACATGGCCGAAGTATACTGATAGGGTGGACTGAAGGCAAACTGCATAGCCCACTTCCAGGTAGGGATGCTCTTGTACTTGTACCATCTAACAGCCCAGTATCGGCGAATGTTTTGCAGTCGATTCTTGCGCTGATCCTTGGGTTCTCTAGGAGGCGTGTCATAACCCAGAGAAAGACGAATGGATTCGGGGATGCCTCTGGCGTTGTTGGTTTCCTTTGTTCTGCCTCCTTTCTTCTTCTGAGCAGACCGTTCTGCTTCGTTGATGTGGTCAAGATTGGGTGACTCATTTCCGAAGCCTAACTCAGCAGACATCCTGTGAAAAGCACAAAAGTAGCGAGGGAAAAAGGCGAGTATTGAATGAGCACCAGCAAAAGTTTCGATCTAAAAACAAAAGTTTTGACAAGAGATTCAGTGAAGAATTTGGGTAAAGATTCTAGTCTGTTCTGAGCTAGACTTAACCTTATGCAATGATAAGCTGAAACCCTAACACAGAACAGATGGATTCTAACCCTAATTTCTAACCTGAATCGGGATGGAAACCTTTGGCTAGCAGAAACAGATTTCCCAACAGTGCAACGATCCAACGGATCAAAGAAACCTAAGGAATTCATCCAAAAAGACTAAGAACACGGATCCAATCGGGAATCGGAAGAACAGATGGGATGGAGATTGGATCGTGGCTCGGCGTACCCTAACTCGGTGGCGTCGAGCAGCTACGGCGGCGATGAGCGGAGAGGATGTGCTCGTCGACGGCGTGAAGTCCACGGCGGCGCTCTACCGGCAGTGAAGCGGCGAGAATGGCGACGGGGACGAAGAGCTCGGCGGCGCTCGGGGGAGAGAGGGTTCCGGGGAGATGCGAATGAGGAGGTGGGATGGATTCGCTAGGGTGGGATGCCTTATATAGGCCGGTCTGATAGGAGCTGTCAGATCAGATCGAACGGCCCCCAGCGACTGTCTCTCCGGATTCTACGGCGAGGATTTCGTGGCGAATCGCGAGAAAATCTCAACGACCCGGATTTTACGGGATCTCAACGACCGAAGAATAAGTCCTTGACTAGAGAAAAACTTCGATGAGAATTGGAAGCATTTGATTCGGAACTCAATGATGTTCGAAGCAAATGTTTTCCGTTTCAATTGTGCTCAACCATTCTGGACAGACAGAATAAGAAAGAAAAAAAATATAAAGGGTAGGGTCCGAAACTTATCACCTCGAAGAAAAACCAAACGAAATAAAAATAAACTAAACGAAGCAAAAACAAACAACGAAACTAAATAGGTAAGTAGAGAAGTAAATGAATATATACAGAAGTAAAAAAAAATTGGTCTTACAGTACATGTCGTGAGTCCAATATATTGAGCTCACACCTTAACGTACATAACCTTTTCTCATCCAATGGTTTCGTGAATATGTCTGCCAGTTGATCTTCAGTTCTGACATGACTAATAACAATATCTTCACGCTGAACATGATCACGAAGAAAATGATGGCGAATGTCAGTATGCTTCGTGCGAGAGTGCTGTACAGGATTGTGAGCAATTTTGATTGCACTCTCATTATCACATAGGAAAGGGATTTTCTTCACGTGAATTCCATAATCCTTCAGCGTTTGCTTCAGCCATAGAATCTGAGTACAGCATGACCCAGCAGCAATGTATTCGGCTTCAGCAGTAGATATTGAAACACAGTTTTGCTTCTTTGAAGCCCAACACACAAGTGATCTTCCAAGGAAATGACAAGTCCCTGAAGTTGATTTCCTATCCACACGATCACCAGCCCAGTCTGAATCAGAATAGCCAATAAGATCAAACTGTGCTCCCTTGGGATACCACAAGCCCAAGGTAGGTGTGTGAGCAAGATAACGAAGAATTCGCTTTACAGCAGTGTGATGTGATTCCTTTGGATTGGCCTGAAAACGAGCACAAATACATACTGAAAGCATAATGTCACGTCTAGATGCACAAAGATATAAAAGGGATCCAATCATAGACCGGTATTTCTTCTGGTCGAAGGCTTTGCCCTTCTCATCTGCATCTAAGAATCCATTGGTAGGCATTGGCGTCTTAATAGTTTTGCATTCAGTAAGACCAAACTTCTTCAGGCAATCCTTGAGATATTTTTCTTGAGAAATAAAGGTGCCATTCTTCTGTTGACGGATTTGAGGTCCAAGGAAGAACTTCAGTTCACCCATCATAGACATCTCATATTTCTTCGACATCATTTTGGCAAATTCTTCGCTGATTTCAGTGTTAGTGCATCCAAAAATGATATCATCTACATATATTTGACATACAAACAAATCACCATTATAAGATCTAGTGAAAAGCGTTGGGTCAGTGGTTCCTGGTTTGAAGCCTTTCTTCAGAAGGAAATCCTTCAATGTGTCGTACCAAGCACGAGGTGCTTGCTTCAACCCATAGAGGGCCTTGTGTAACCTGTACACCATGTCAGGTTTCTTTGGGTCTTCAAAACCTGGAGGCTGCATAACATACACTTCTTCCTCGATTTCTCCGTTAAGAAAAGCACTTTTCACATCCATTTGATAAAGCAGAATACCATTGAAATTTGTGAAAGCAAGCATAACACGAATGGATTCGAGACGAGCAACTGGAGCATAAGTTTCGCCGAAATCGATACCTTCGATTTGGGTGTAACCTTGTGCTACCAGACGTGCTTTGTTCCTTACCACTATACCGTCTTCATCTTGCTTATTGCGAAAAATCCACTTTGTACCAATGATGTTGTGCTTCGTGGGATCAGGTCTGTCAAGTAAGGACCAGACTTTGTTTTGTTCGAACTGATTAAGTTCTTCGAGCATAGCAGTTAACCAATCTGGATCCTTCATGGCTTCATCAAACTTTGAAGGTTCTAGCATGGAGACAAACGAAAAGCTTCCACAGAAGTTAGCCAAACGAGTACGAGAACGAGTTGTGGGACGACCTGGTTGATGAATTTCTTCAAGGATCGAATCAACATCAACTCTTCTTCGAACTCGTGATAAGGTTGAATCATTAGCTTCAGGCTCAGCTTCTGCTTCAGGATCTGCTTCAGCTTCAGGATCTGCTTCACCTTCAGCTTCAGCATTTCCTTTGGGATTAGCATTTCCTTCGTTCCTTTGTTCTTCTTCGTCCTATTCATCATTAGCTTCAGGATGTTGATCTCCAGCGCCCCGGGCTATGTGTGGGAACATTGGACCATCATCATCCCTATTAGCTTGACGAGCATTGGCTTCAACAGGGCGAATCTCTCCAATAGCCATGGACCTGATCACTTCATCAAGAGGAGGTTCATCTAGATCATGAGGCAAATGATCTTTTTGAGAGCCATTAGTTTCATCAAACCTCACATTCACAGTTTCCATAACTTTCCCAAAGTGAGAGTTATAGACTCTGTAGGTGTGAGAGTTTGAGCCATAACCTAAAAAGAAACCTTCATGTGCCTTAGGGGCAAATTTGGAGCTATGATTCATATCTCTAATAAAGCATGGAGCACCAAATACCCTAAGGTACGAAACATTTGGTTTGTTACCAGTGATAAGCTCATGTGAAGTTTTCTTCAGGAATTTGTGAAGGTAAACCTTGTTGATGATATGACAAGCTGTGTTAATTGCTTCGGCCCAGAACCTAATAGGAGTCTTGTATTCAGCAAGCATGGTTCTGGCCATCTCAATGAGAGTTCTATTCTTCCTTTCAACAACACCATTCTGTTGAGGTGTATAAGCAGCAGAGAACTCATGAGTAAAACCATGATCATCAAGAAAATCTTCAATATGAGTATTTTTGAATTCAGTTCCATTGTCACTTCGAATATGCTTCAGAGATAATTCATATTCTGTTTGAGCTCTCTTGGCGAATGACTTGAATATTTCAACAACTTTGCTCTTGTCATCTGAAAAGAAAACCCAAGTATAATGAGAGAAATCATCAACAATAACTAGACCATATTTGTTTCCTCCCAGGCTTGCATAATTTTGAGGACCAAAAAGATCCATATGAAGCAATTCAAGAGGACGAGTGGTAGTCATGATAGTCTTCGCTGAATGATGTTTCTTCGTAATTTTACCAGCTTCGCAAGCACTGCAGAGACGATCCTTATCGAATTTTACTTCGCTAAGGCCAATAACATGATTCTTCTTCACTAAGTTATGAAGATTTCTCATCCCTGCATGACCAAGTCTTCGATGCCATAACCAACCAGATGAAGCTTTTGCCATTAAGCATGTGGATACAGCGGGGCCCGAAGAAAAATCAACAATGTATAAGTCTCCTTTTCGGTAACCCTCAAAGACAAACGTATAGTCATCCTGTGAAAAGACAACACAACGCGAAGCAGAAAACAGAACAAGCATACCCATATCTCATAACTTAGAAATAGACATAAGATTATATCCAAGGGATTGGACTAGCATAACCTTGTCAATGTGCTTATCTTTCGATATGGCAACCTTACCCAAACCTAAAACTTTACCCTTGTTGTTATCACCGAAGGTAATGTACTTCTGAGAAGAGTGAGATAATTTTTCTTCGGTGAATAACTCCTTGTCTTCGGTCATATGATTTGTGCAACCACTATCCATGACCCATTCGGATCCACCGGAGACATAGCCCTGCAGAAGAATTAGTTCTTCCTAACCACCCACAAACGAGAAGGTGACTGAGAAGATGTTGAAGCACTGGTTGAAGCAATATTAAATCGAACAGGAGTGTATTGCTTCGGTGTACCATCAAGCACACCATAAATGTAAGTCCTCTGCGAATGGTTAGCATAAGAATGAGCATATGCAATCTTAGTATGATTATTATGAGGACGATAAGTATGACGACCAGTGTGATAGTATTGCTTCTGCGAAACATTTGATTCGGTCACCAGAGGATCATTTCTTGTTTCAAGAGAATAGAAATGATTCGGTGGTACCGAAGACTTTCGCTGCATGGTATGGTTAGCAGGAAGTTTTTCCACAAGTGCTTTCTGCACCCATATCTGCCTCTTATAGAAGCCATTCTTAGGAGGAGTACCAACATACTCAGCTGTAACCTTTCCCTGTTCATCTTTGATGAGCTTGTAGTCAGAATCAAGTGATTCGTCTACAATAGCTTTGTTCATCTTGCAATCAAAACCTGAAAGGTTAGCTATATCAATGGGGTTTCCCTTCGCAAGGACCCAAACAGTCTTAGGATACTGCTCAGGTTCCCAATAGGTGCCATCAGGGTTTATCTTTCTTTCAAAACCAACACCTTCATTCCTGGGATTCCTGTGAAGGAGAGCCTTCCTCAGGATATCACAGAGATACTGGTGGCCTTGCACACTTTTGAACATGCCTGTTTCAAATAAGTTTTTCAACCTGAGGAGTTCCTCGGTAACAGCAGGATTTTCCTCATCAGAGGCATTAGTATCATCAATAACAATAGGAGCTTTGCCTTTGGAATCAATTTTTCTTCGTTCCAAACAATCCAAGCAAGGTGATTCAGTTTTATGATTTGCTTCAGAACCTTGTTGAGCCATGAGAGAGAGATTGACATTTTCCAACTCTTCATGAGCCTCTTTCAGTTTTTCGAGATCCATTTTCCTTTGAAGAAATTCATAGGTGAGCTTCTCATAATCAACTGAAAGACGATCATGCCGAGAGGATAACTCTTCAAACTTTTCTTTCAGAGCTTCATGCTCATTAGTTAAAGTTTGACCTTTCTCTATCTCATCGATCAACAGAGTTTATGATTTCTTAATTGTTTTGCTTAGTGAATCAAGTTCATCTTGTTGGATTGAAGCAATTTTAGCAAGTTTAGCATAGCTTATCTTTGAATCACTGTCATATGAGGAACAATCAGAAGTATCATAGTTAGATTTTGATGAAGATACCTTCGCCTTGGCCATGAAGCAATATGAAGGAGATTCATCTTCACTACTGTTGTTGGTGAAGAATGAGCTCGAAGCTTTTGCCGAAGCATCTGCTGAAGCAAATGCCAAACCAGCAACACCATCTGATTCGGACCCAGACCCAGACCTTGATCCTGATTGAGCTTCGGACCCAGTGGCTTCGTCTTCAGAGTTCATCTCCTTTCCCAGATAGGCCTTGGCTCGGTGAGAGCTGCTTCGACGAGACGAGTAATTCTTCGATGAAGAACCCTCACGCTTCTTGTGATACTTCTTCCTCTTGTCATCATCAGAATCTTTCTTCTTATCTCTTCTCGAACTGGAATCATGTCTCTTGGATTCATAGCTTCTGGAAGATCTGTGGGACTTGGTTGAGGAGTCTCTGAGCGAATGATTTGCTTTGTTCTCAGCTTCCCACAGAGGGCAATCAGCAATGTAGTGACCTGGCTTCTTGCACTTGTAGCAGCAGTTGTCCTTCGATGGAGAGCTTCTTGAGGAAGAGCGGTGAGATGAATGAGTTGTGCTTCTTGAAGAGTAACTCTTCTTAGGTGAAGAAAAACCTTTTCTTTGGAAGCGGTTGAAGCATCTCATGATTAATGCATAATCCTTTCCAATGCTTGCAGGATCATCTGATTCGACACCTGAAGCAGAACTGACCTCGGGTGAAGAGTGACGCGAAGCTTTTGCTTTCAAGGCATGAGTTTTTCTTCGAGAGCCATTTATGTCACGTTTCTCATCTTCTTCCATTTCAAAGGTATTGAGTCTCTCAAGAATATCAGCGGCAACAAGACGTCTGAAATCAGTCCTTTCCTTGATCATCAGCACAATGTGATCAAACGAGTCATCCAATGAGCGAAGAAAAGTTCTCACAATAGAGTGAGGAGTAATGTCATCAGCACCGAGGGAAATCAACTCATTAGCAAGAGCTGTGAGTCTGTTGTAAATGGAGCTGACTTTTTCACCCTCGTTTCTCTTGAAGCGATAGAATTTGCTTCAGAGTGTGTCAATTCTGGCATCCTTCTGGGTAGAAACACCTTCACCAATCTTTTCAAGATAGTCCCAGACACCTTTGGCAGTTGGAATGTTCTTCACTTCATGATACTTTTCTGGTGTCAAGTGATTGGTGATGAACACCCAGACTTCAGAATGAAGATCAATCAGTTTTGCTTCTTCAGGGGTGATGGCCTTCTCATCGGCAACAGTAACTTCATACAAGACAACTTGCCAGGCGATAGAGTTGATAGCCATGATATTTCTCTTCATCTTGTCCTTCCAGTATGGGTAGTCCTTCCCATTGAAAATAGGAATAGGTTCGCCGGAGCGAATAGCTGCGAAAGACATACTTGAAGACACTCCAGGAGGTTAATCCAAAACACACAAAGTGTAGGGAGTGACTAGCTCTGATACCAATTGAAAGTCCAAGTATGTGATCAGAGGGGAAGGGGGTGAATGATCACTTCAAATTTTCGACTGAAACTTTTGAAGTGAAGCATAAGTAGTGCGGAATAGTGAAGTATAACTGGAAGCGAAACTAAATGCAGTGAATCATAACACATTGAAGAAAAACAGTGAAGCAAATGCAATACTGAAGGTAAATGATTGAAGTAAAACAAACTGGGACTCGGCGATGTTTTTTCGACCAGTTCACGCTCTGCAAAGCGCTACGTCTGGTTGGAGGGACTGGTGATTGAACACCTGGAGCAAATCTCTCTCCGTCCGTTGCTCCACTGCACCAAACTCCTTGAGCTTGGTCAGTTCTTCACTCGTGGTTGATTATTGAGGAAATCACCGAAACCTTTGACAAACTGGACTTCGAGGCGACAATTACTCTTCGCTCTCTGAAGAACAACACTCTAACCGTCTAGGAGAATTGCAGTTCCCCAAGATAAAAAGGCTAGCAAGCTTTCACCTAAGACATCTAAAATCTACTCAGATCAATGGGACTTAGGCTTCAGAATTCTGGATTTTGGGTTTTTCTTCGGTGGCGTTTTTGGGGTGCTCTCTTCAATCTCTCTCAGGAATATATTTGGAGCATCCACCCGCAAATGGAGGAGGGGGCGGCGTATTTATAGTTGGCGATCCCGAGGTGCGGAATGACCAAACTGACCCGAGGTGACAGCTTGACACGTGTCCACAATGGTTGGATTTGTCATCAATGTGCAACTTTACTTGAGGAACAAGTAAAGCTGACTCACGGACTTAGTTCTGCTTCAGAAGCCAAAGAACGAAGTCTTTGCTACCGAAGCTTAACTTAGTGCACATGAGATTTCTTCGCTCAGGCTTCTTACTTGGCTTAGATTTGATCTGAGCATTTTCTCAATGACTTCGATGTCCACAAACTAAATACCCCTCTTGATAGTACGGTTTGTCCTATGACTCAAAGAACCGAAAAAGAACTACACAAAAACAACTAAGTCTTGCGCCGTCCTCTTCATTTCCTTCAATGAGTAGAGCTTCAGAACAACTTCATTTTTTGGGGTCATCCTTCGTGATTAAGCTTCGCTCCGTGGGTTATGCTTCGATAACTTGAAGACCTTCCCTGAAGCTTTATCACATAGCTTGTCCTTCAGGAACCTATGCAACTGTTTACACTAGAAAACATTGTTAGTTCCTCTACTGTCTTGTCCAACAATATCCAAAACACACGGGGGCAAAACTTTGCTCTTACAATCTCCCCCTTTTTGGACTATTGTTGACAAAACAGGCATCGATAAAAGATATTGAAGTTTTTGTGAAGGATGGGACAAACTCTAAGATATGAAGCTTTTGGCTCCCCCTGAATACAAGCATCGAAGATTTATATGATCAACTTGCTGGATCCTCTGTCTTCTCCAAGATGGATTTGAGATTAGGTTATCATCAAATCAAAATCCGAAACGAGGATATTCCCAAAACGGCTTTTACTACTCGTTATGGTCTTTACGAGTACACCGTCATGTCCTTCGGTTTAACCAATGCCCCCGCCACATTCTCGCGCTTGATGAATTCGATCTTCATGGAGTATTTAGATAAATTTGTTGTAGTTTATCTTGATGACATCCTCATCTACTCGAAGAACGAAGAAGATCACGCAGAACATCTTAGGATGGTATTGATGAAACTTAGAGAGCATCGCCTATATTCCAAATTCTCAAAGTGTGAATTCTGGCTACCAGAAGTGACCTATTTAGGCCACGTGATTTCTTCCAAAGGCATTGCTGTCAATCCCGAGAGAGTTCAGGCCGTCCTTGACTGGACTCCACCTGAATCGGTTAAGCAAGTTAGGAGTTTTATTGGCTTAGCAAGCTATTGCCGCCGCTTCGTCGAGAACTTTTCTAAAGTTGCAAAGCCTCTAACTAAACTCCTCAAAAAAGAGAAGAAATTCGAATGGACTCCCAAGTGCAAGGAAAGCTTTCAAGAGATAAAAAGAAGATTGACTTCTGCACCCGTACTTGCGCCTCCAGACACCAAAAAGGGTTTCGAGATCTTTTGTGATGCCTCACGGCAAGGGTTAGGATGCATACTTATGCAAGATCGACATGTGGTAGCTTATGCTTCACGCCAGTTGCGGCCACATCAACAGAACTATCCTACCCATGATCTTGAACTCGCTGTCGTAGTTCATGCCCTGACAACTTGGCGACATTACCTCCTTGGTAATCGTTGCGAGATCTATTCCGACCACCAAAGCCTCAAATACATATTCACCCAGCCAGATCTTAATCTCAGGAAAAGACGCTGGATTGAGTTGATAAAAGATTATGACTTATGAATTTCTTACACCCCAGGCAAAGCCAATGTCATGGCTGATGCACTAAGTCGTAAGTCGTATTGTAACAACCTCATGTTACAACAGTATCAACCACTTCTTCATGAGGAATTTCGGAAGCTCAACCTCGAGATTGTTCCTCGTGGATCTCTTTTCAACTTGGTGGCAAAACCAACCCTTGAGGATAAAATCATAGTTTCCCAAAGGCGTGCATGAGGTGTTCGCCGGATCAAGGAGAACATTGCTAGCGGAGTTGCTAAATGTTTCTCCACAGATAGTAAGGGAACGGTATTCTTTGAAAATCGTTTGGTAGTACCTAAGAATAGGGAACTAAGGCAACTCATCCTCAAAGAAGCCCATGACACACCCCTATCGATTCATCCCGGTAGCACAAAAATGTACCGAGATCTACGCCAGAGATTTTGGTGGACTAGGATGAAGAGAGAAATTGCTCAGTTCATTGCTGAATGTGATGTTTGTCGTCGCGTTAAGGAAGAACATCAAAGACCTGCCGGTACTCTTAGACCTTTGCCTATCCCCGAGTGGAAATGGGATAAAGTCAGTATGGATTTCATCACTGGCTTTCCAAAACCCAAAAAGGAAATGATGCCATCTTCGTTGTCATTGATCGACTTTCCAAAGTTGCTCACTTCCTTCTTGTTCGTGAGTCTATAACTGCTAGCTGATACGTCCAAAACGTATCTATAATTTCTGCTTGCTCCATGCATGTTTTGTGTGATATTGCTATGATCTAGATACACTTTCATACACTTTTGATCATATTTGGACTAACCTATTAACTCAGTGCACCACAGTGCCAGTTCCTGTTTTCTGCTGTTTTTCTACTTCAGTTTTCCCCCATATAAAAAGTGCCAGAAAGATTCGGGAAAATTCAGATAAAAAATCAGCGTGACGGAAGCTTCGAAAAGAGCCCGGGAGGGGCCAGAGGGGAGCCAGGGGGGCCCAGGCGGCCACCCGGCGCGGCCCCACCCCAGGCCGCGCCAGGGGGGCGCCTGGGGCCCCTGGCCCACCTCTGGCTGCCCCCTTTCGCCTATTTATCCCCCGTCACGGGAAAACCCTAGAAGCAGAACCCTATTCCGCGAACTCGCCTCTGTTCCGCCGCCGCCGCGCTTCCGAAGATCGGGAGCACCAGAAGACCTCTTCCCGGCACCCTGCCGGAGGGAGGATTGACCTCCGGGAGTCTCCTCTCCACCATGGATGCTCCCCGGATGTCTCATGAGTAGTTTTCCTTGGACCATGGGTCCGTGATCAGTAGCTATGTGATGTTCTCCTCCCCTCTTTGATCTTCATTGTTTAGACCTCGTGAGCTGCCCAACATGATCGAGGCACCTTTGTAATATTTCTGCTATTGCTATGTTGAGTTTGATAGGATCTGATGGATTATGAGATTATGTTCAGATTTTGATAGAGTAATATATTTGGTTTTTATCTCTTATATTTTTGTTCCTAAGTAATTCTTGCATGTTCTCCGTTGTTGTTTATTGCTTTGGCCAAGTAGTAGGTAGTGACTCCAAGAGGGAGCGTTGTGCTAGATTGTGGGTTCATGCCCCCCGATGACACGCTTGAGTGACAGAAACATGAGTCTAGGGGATGTACTGTTGCCACAAGGGGGAAAACAACGGTGCTTGTAACCGCGGTTACAAGGATTGTTTACTTTACGCAGAGTTCTTTTAATGCAGTTGTCTGTTGCTTTGGGTTTACCCTTTGGGTGGGGCTCGCAACTTAATACCAGCGAGATGTTCTGGATAGATATCTCAAGGTGGATGATTAGTAGTAGATGCAGATGGATTTCGGTCTACTTACCTTGGCGTACTGCCTGTGCTTTTGAACCTCTTCCTTTCTTTTGTAGCATAGTTAGCATTGCGGTGCGTTCTTAATCCTGTCAATTGCCTTTCTGTAATTTGTTTACCTCGCATAGAAATTTTATCGTCTTTTGGGAGAGAGACATCACTAGCGCACATCACGTATCCCAGTCCATACCCTTATCATTGTTTCCACACTATATTTACTTTTCGGCATTTACTTTCAAGTTGCTATTATTATCCCTTGCATTTTATCCTTTATAAACAACAAGACCGGAGAGATTGACAACCTCTCTGAACTTCGTTGGGAACAAAGTTATCTGTGTCTGTGTGCAGGTCCGCGTCAGTTGCGCCGCTGACACCTACTTATCATCTCTGGAGTCCTGCTGGAGACAAACCTTGGTATCTTCACCGAGGGAAAACTGCTGCTGCACTACATCTCAACCCTCCACTCGGGGTAACCAACGAAGGGGGCGAGAACCCGTCCTAGCAAGAAGTTTTCTGGCGCCGGTACCGGGGACTCCGAGTGCTAAGAGAGGGGAGTTGCACACTACCCTTTACCTTTGTTTTTTTTAGTCTTGTTAGTTTACCTTTCAGTTTTTATCTCAGTGTCCTTTATGAAAAACCACAAAAATAGTTGCTACCTTTTGCCTTTGTCTTGCTTTGCCTATTTATGCTATCCTCACCATGGGTGATGAACCACCCAAGTATGGTAGGATGGACATGTTTCACTTGGATCGTCTTCGATCAATTTGTGCTCACGCTAAAAACCCAACCGACTTGGTTGAGGGAAATTCATTGGATGAGCATGCTCATTATACGCGGCACCGCCTATCTCAGAAAGGGAAACACTTATGGGATCAAATACATGTTTCTTATTGCCATGCTAAACTTTTGTGCCACATTTATGATTTTACTTGCTGTTCTAATATAGATCATAAACACCTCCCTTTCCAATGTGTGTTTAATGAAAATGAGATCTTATCTTCTTATGCTAAAAGTTTTTATGATTACTTTGATGTTGAAAAGATTGAAGAGTTTGTTGCTTTTAAAGGTGCCTATGAGATTGCTTCTTTGATTGAAAAATATCACGATACTATTTTCGAGTCTGAAAACTTTGCAGTTCTTGCTTATTGCTTCGAGAATTATACTTCCAATTCTTATATTGAGGATTTTAAAAATAAAATGTTTGCTGCCCAAGAATAGGCCAATTATTGCATTGAGGAGGAATCCCATGATTCCGAGGACTCACTTGAAATATCCCTTTCTAAAAAAATTTGATACTTGCTTTGTTGATGGCCAAGATGCCACTATGGATGATGCTGAAAAAAATGAACTCTCTATAGTTCCTTATGTTAAGCATGATATTGTTGCTATTGCACCCACACTTGATTGTCCTATTATCCTTTTGAAATCTCCAACTCCGGAGAACTTTGCTCTTATCAAGGCTCAATGTGATGGGTTGCATTTATCTTATAATCCTAAAGACCTTGTTGAAAACTATACACGTGTGTTTGCAGTTCATGAACAAAATGATTTATTT
This sequence comes from Bromus sterilis, assembly GCA_950022295.1. NCBI lineage: Eukaryota > Viridiplantae > Streptophyta > Magnoliopsida > Poales > Poaceae > Bromus > Bromus sterilis. The sequence continues at coordinate 410,730,557 of OX465596.1, read as the reverse complement.
GATAGTTATATTCTTTATGTTGTTCATGATACTACTGAAAATTATTTTGAGAGAGGGAAGTTTGGTTGTAGAAAATTCCATATTACTAAAACTCCTCTCTTTATGTTGAAAGTTTTGAAGATGTTCTTGTTCTACCTTCCTATGCATGTCACTTTGTGCTTCTTTGATTTATTTTCTTACAAGATGCCTATGCATAGGAAGTGGGTTAGGCTTAAATGTGTTTCACATTTGCTTCTTGATGCTCTCTTTTGCTTCAATTCTTATTCTCTTGTGAGCATCTTTTCATAATCTTCATGCCTAGCTTAAAGGCATAAAAGAAAGCGCTTTCGGGAGGCAGCCCGCAACGAATTTGGGTTTTTCTTTTTTCTTTTGTTGTTTCTTGATGATTGTTACTTCTGTAGCAACATCATTGTATCTTTATTTTTCAGCTTTGTGCCAAGTTATAGCCTCTTACGGCAAGGGAAGTAAAAGTTGTGACTTGCTGTCCAGAAAACAGATTCTGTCCTCGTGACCAGAAAAATTCCAGAAAAATCCCAGTTCATCTTTTTGAGCTGAAATTTTTACACAGTATGATATATACAATTACGAAACTTCTGTATGTTCTGAGTTTTTTAATTTGAGTTGCAGAAGTACCCCTACAAAATTCTTTACTATCTTCTGTTCTGTTTTTCACAGATTCTGCCACGTATTGTCTCTCCTTACTTTTGCAAACCTTAAGCTTGCTTTTTCTTTGAAAAAACTTTTTGGCACTATTGAGAAACAGTATATCTTCAAGAATATCCTTATATCCAGTGGATAAAAATTATTTATTAAGGGTACTAACCTCTCTAATCAGCTTATGATGAGTTGTGTATGAAGGGAGTTTTCAAGTGTGCGATGGAAGATGATGAAAGAAGATCCAGGAGTGTCAAGCGCTCAAGCTTGGGGATGCCCCCATGCATCCCCAATAAATATTCAAGGATACTCAAGCGTATAAGCTTGGGGATGCCCCCGTGCATCCCCTTCTCCATCAACAATCATCAGTTCGTCCTTCGTCTCACTATATTTTTATCACTTCATGCGTTATGTGTTATGCTTGGAGCGTCTTGCTCTTAGGTTTTTTTTAGTTTCTTTAGCTTTGCTTGCTGTTCATAACAAGTTAGGTCATGTATTACTTTGTGTGGGAGAGAAACACGCTCCACTTTCAAAATCTAGAACACATCATAGGATTTTTCATGCCTATCTTCTTGCTGTTGTGTGTTCTTTATCTTTTCATAGCTACTGCCATGTTTAGTTTTAGTTTTAGTTTGTCTTTAGCAAGAGCCTTGGCTTTTGTTTTAGTTTGTTGCTGGAACTCTTTTTAGTTTTCATGTTTATCTTGTTAAGAGAGTTGGTTGTTGCACTGAGTTGTGTCTTGTCTTGAAAGTAGGTAATTGAGGTTGCTATTTAATTTTAGTAGTAGCTTGCAATAGTTTTGAGATATTGATGTGAGTAATGTTTGAACTTTTGGTGTCAAGAGCTCTTGCCTATTAGTGATAGGTGTCGTATTTTTGGCAATCCGTGTTTATTTTCAAAACCTACAAAACTAGTTGAGAACTCTAGCTACTAGATAGATCACTACTCTTCTGAGGAGTCGAATATTAGAGTACACTCACGTACCATGAGTCGAGGATGCGAAAGGATAACCAAACCCCCATACACTCCTCCTCGGGGTACTTGTCTCTTTGTGAACCTCCTTATTAGATTGAGAGTTACCGATAATAAGTGCATGAGTTCTTCGGACTAATGTAAGTATTGAGAGTTGACACTTCCACCTTCCCATATTTTGCTAGCCTTTCCCGTGCCGTGCATTGCCTTCTTCTCACTCCGAGAGTTGGTGTCCACCTTCGCCGGTACTTCCAAACCCTTGGCATGATACGCTCTGTCATCATAAGCCTCCCTTTATCTTTCCTCAAAACAGCCACCATACCTACCCATCAAGGCATTTCCATAGCCTTTCCGAGTTATATTGCCATGCAACTTCCACCTCTTCATGACTTGATCTTCATGTCATACATGTTCCTGCTACACTGGCAGCGACATACCTTGCATACATCATGATAGTTACATCTTATTTATGATTTTGAGTACCTTGTAAAGTGTGAAAGATCTCCTTTACCTTCTTGTAAAATAGAGTGTTGCCCTTAAGTGAGGAAAAGATCCCAAAGTGGACACATTAAAAGATCCCAAAGTGGACACATTAAAAGATCCCAAAGAGGACAAATGAGAGTTAAATAGAAAGAGCCATTGAGGCCACCAAAAAAATACAAAAAATAGAAAAAAAGAGAAAAAGAAATAAAAAGAGAGAAAGGGGCAACACTACTATCCTTTTGAGAGATCCACAGTAGTACTCCCCTTATATCTTTGTACTCCATAGAGATGATCATTATGCATATAGCTATGTGGGGACCTTCACACTATAGAACTTGGCTTGCATATTCCAAGTATGAGCCTCCTCAAACGAGCTCTAGGTCTTCATGAGCGAGCAAGTTAGATGCACCCCCACTAGTCCATTTGGAGACCTTCTTAGCTCGTATGTGCATCCGTTGCATGGCAATCCCTACTCCTCACATCATCTCTATCATTCGGCATCTCTTGCCTATGATTGTCCTCATTGTTGTGAGCCTTTCTCATCCTTTTTGTCTTCCTCCTCCACCATATTTCTCTCTTTGCCATCCTAAGTGTGAACTCTCGTGCTTACGCTCATCCATTGCATGAGTGCTCGAAATATCGAAAAGGAGTGGATCAAATTGACTTGTACCTGGCTAGTGGTCTGGGGATGAGTCAAGATAAGATTCCAAAGAAGACCAAGTGTGAAACTTTAGTAGATTGAGGTCTCAACACAAAAATACTTTTTTCTCGTATTCCCTATCCCCCTTCTTGCACGCAAACACCATTTGGAGACATTCGAGTCACGGACAGCGAGAGCTCTTGCACCTTTTGTTCTTTTGTTACTAGTTTCAATGCTAATATAGACTCTTGCCTGTTATGACTTGAATTGAATCTCTAACCTTGATTGCTTTACTTTTCAAAGTTCTTATATGGTTTCTTGCATGTCACCACAGAAATTATGTTGTTATCATTTACCTAGTCGAGGACGAGCAGGAATTAAGCTTGGGGATGTTGATACGTCCAAAACGTATCTATAATTTCTGCTTGCTCCATGCATGTTTTGTGTGATATTGCTATGATCTAGATACACTTTCATACACTTTTGATCATATTTGGACTAACCTATTAACTCAGTGCACCCCAGTGCCAGTTCCTGTTTTCTGCTGTTTTTCTATTTAATTTTTCCCCCATATAAAAAGTGCCAGAAAAATTAGGGAAAATTCAGATAAAAAATCAGCGTGACGGAAGCTTCGAGAAGAGCCCGGGAGGGGCCAGAGGGGAGCCAGGGGGGCCCAGGCGGCCACCCGGCGCGGCCCCACCCTTGGCCGCGCCAGGGGGGCGCGTGGGGCCCCTGGCCCACCTCTGGCTGCCCCCTTTCGCCTATTTATCCCCCGTCACGGGAAAACCCCAGAAGCAGAACCCTATTCTGCGGAATCGCCTCTGTTCCGCCGCCGCCGCGCTTCCGAAGATCGGGAGCACCAGAAGACCTCTTCTCGGCACCCTTCCGGAGGGAGGATTGACCTCCGGGAGTCTCCTCTCCACCATGGTTGCTCCCCGGATGTCTCGTGGGTAGTTTTCCTTGGACCATGGGTTCGTGATGAGTAGCTATGTGATGTTCTCCTCCCCTCTTTGATCTTCATTGTTTAGACCTCGTGAGCTGCCCAACATGATCGAGGCACCTTTGTAATATTTCTGCTATTGCTATGTTGAGTTTGATAGGATCTGATGGATTATGAGATTCTGTTCAGATTGTGATAGAGTAATATATTTGGTTTTCATCTCTTATATTTTTGTTCCTAAGTAATTCTTGCATTTCTCCGTTGCTGTTTATTGCTTTGTCCAAGTAGTAGGTAGTGACTCCAAGAGGGAGCGTTGTGCTAGATTGTGGGTTCATGCCCCCCGATGACACGCTTGAGTGACAGAAACATGAGTCTAGGGGATGTGATGTTGCCACAAGGGGGAAAACAACGGTGCTTGTAACCGCGGTTACAAGGATTGTTTACTTTACACAAAGTTCTTTTAATGCATTTGTCTGTTGCTTTGGGTTTACACTTTGGGTGGGGCTTGCAACTTAATACCAGCGAGATGTTCTGGATAGATATCTCAAGGTGGATGATTAGTAGTAGATGCAGATGGATTTCGGTCTACTTACCTTGGCTTACTGCCTGTGCTTTTGAACATCTTCCTTTATTTTGTAGCATAGTTAGCATTGCGGTGCGTTCTTAATCCTGTCAATTGCCTTTCTGTAATTTGTTTACCTCGCATAGCAATTTTATCGTCTTTTGGGAGAGAGACATCACTAGCGAACATCACGTATCCCGGTCCATACCCTTATCATTGTTTCCACACTATATTTACTTTTCTTCATTTACTTTCAAGTTGCTATTATTATCCCTTGCATTTTATCCTTTGTAAACAACAAGACCGGAGAGATTGACAACCTCTCTGAACTTCGTTGTGAACAAAGTTATCTGTGTCTGTGTGCAGGTCCGCGTCAGTTGCGCCGCTGACACCTACTTATCATCTCTGGAGTCCTGCTGGAGACAAACCTTGGTATCTTCACCGAGGGAAAACTGCTGGTGCACTACTTCTCCACCCTCCACTCGGGGTGACCAACGAAGGGGGCGAGAAGCCGTCCTAGCACTAGCCAGTTAGCGGACTTGTATGTCTCTCGAATCGTGTCACTTCATGGTGTTCCTTTGGAAATCAATTCAGACCGTGGTAGTCTTTTTACTTCTCGATTTTGGGGAAGTTTTCAGAATGCTATGGGAACCCACCTCTCCTTTAGCACCGCTTATCACCCGCAGTCCAGTGGTCAAGTAGAAAGGGTAAATCAAATTCTCGAAGACATGCTAAGAGCTTGTGTTATCTCTTTCGGAAAGAAATGGGAGAATTCTCTTCCTTTTGCCCAATTTGCGTATAACAATAGCTTCCAATCTAGCTTGGGCATGGCTCCTTTTGAATTTCTCTATGGACAAAAATGTCGAACACCCCTAAACTGGTCAGAAACCGGTGAAAGACAATTCTTTGGACCGGATTTGATTCAGGATGCAGAAGAGCAGGATCGCATTGTTCATGAGAAATTGAAGACAGTCCAGTCTCGTCAGAAAATCTATTATGATCGTCATCATAGGGAAGAAAGCTTTAATCTGGATGAGAAGGCTTACCTTCGGGTTACTCCTCTGAAGGGTACCCAACGTTTCGGTATCAAAGGCAAGTTGGCCCCACGTTACATCGGTCCCTTTCGCATTCTAGCTAAACGTGGAGAAGTTGCCTACCAATTGGAACTACCCCCTCACCTCTCCCAGGTTCATGATGTCTTCCACGTCTCTCAACTCAGGCGTTGCTTCAAGGACCCCATCCGCGAAGTAGACCACGAAACGCTTGATCTCCAGGATGATCTTTCATATCGAGAGTACCCTGTTCGTATTCTTGATGAAGCCGAGCGTACCACCAGACGTCAGAAGATCAGATTCTTCAAAGTGCAGTGGTCACATCATTCAGAGAAAGAAGCTACCTGGGAACGAGAGGATCATCTACGAGCTGAGTACCCCACCCTCTTCCCGACGACTTCTGAATCTCGGGACGAGATTCTTTTGAGTGCGGGCGAGTTGTCAAGACCCTGACCTAGGTTTTTGCTTTAGCTAAGTTGCATTTTTTCATCTTAAGAAAAACTGCAAAATAAAAAGAAATGGGGAAAAGAAAAGCCCTAAATGAATTAAATCAAAAGGCCAGAAATAAATCTTTTTCCAAAATTCTTTTGGATGTGTTGAAAAATCCTAAAAATGAGTGTGATCATTTTAAAAGTGAATTGGGATTAACCCCATGCTCATAGATTTTTCAAAAATCCAAATAGTGGCTTGGAAATTAAATCAATTGTCTATTTGAATTGGAATTCAAATAAATTGAATTTCAAAAATTCCCAAAACTTGGGGTTGACTACTATAAGGTCACCTAGGTTTTATAAAAATAATTGGGGATTTTTACAAATGCCCTAGCTATTAATTTTATTAGGGCAAACAAATAAACAGAAATAATAAAAATAAAAACAGAGAAGAGACTCTTACCTTTCGCACAGGGCGAAGCCCACCTGGCCCGGCCCACTTACCCCCTGTCGTCTTCCTCCTCTTGCCAGAAGGAGCGCAGCCCGCGCCGTGCGCTGCGTGGCGAGCATGCCCTCGCCGCAGCCACCTCCTGCTTGCCTCCCCTCTCTTCCTCTCTCACGTGGACGACGCCTGGAGACCCCCAGGTCTCTTTCCCCCTCTCTCTGGCCCTCCCTCTCTCTTCACCGATGGGATCCCGCGCAACCCCGAGCCCCCGCCGGAGCAAGCCGCCGCGCCTGCGTGGCCAACGGCATCGAGAAGCTCCGCCGCCGTGTCCATCATCTTCCCCGTCGTCTTCTTCGTCAAGCTGCGCGTGGAATCGAGCCCTGGAGCACCGGAGACGTCGCCCCCTTCTCCAGTTCGCCGCCGGCCGCCATCAACCCCGAGCTCGAATTCTCCGCCACCACTGCCTTCCCGACCTCGCCGTGCTCCCCTTCGCGCTCCGGTGAGCCTCACGGTTCTTTTCCCCCTCCCAGCGCTCCTCCCCGCGCTCTCCTTCGCCTTCCCGCCGTGGACAGAGCTCCGGCCGCCGCCGGGCTCGTCGTAGCCATGGCCAGGGGCCGCCTCGAGGTCCCCTCGTGCTCCACCAAACGCGGCAGAGCACGGGGCACCCCCTGGTGGCCTCCTCTGCCCCTCCCGTGCCCGGGAGCTCGACTCCGGCGAGGCACCGCCGTGCGCTGTGGCACCGGCGTCATGCCGCCGGCCGCCCGAGCCATTAGGGCCTAATCCCACTGCTAATCCCCCCCTAACACTCTATGACACGTGGGCCCAAGGCCATGAACTGGTTTAATTAAATTAAACTAAACCCACTGTTAACACAGAGACACTGACCAGTGGGCCCAAGCTGTCATGCTTGCCCCACGTCATGCTGACGTCGTAATGACGCAGTAAATCTTAAATGAATTAATTTAATCAGTAAATTCCAGAAAATATTCAAAACTTTGATTTTGAATATCTTTTAAACCATAACTCCAAATTCAAAGTGTAATATATGAAAAATTATCAGCATAAAATTCTCTATCCAAATAACCAACTTTCAACCATGTTTGAAATGTTTACAATGAGGGATCAGTAGCATTTTGCTATTTGGCTCTTTTGTATTAAATCAAATAAATTACTATGATCATTCTAACTTGAACCAATGCAATGCAATACACATCACCTACACTTCAGAAGCATTTTACACACATGACCAATTGGTTTTTAATAAAAAAACATTAACAAATGCAAGTTGACCTAATTTGAATACCATTTGGAGTTTGAATTTGAATTCACTTTTCAAATCAACTTCAATTAACATGTTGCAATTCAAACATAAGTCACCTCAGCACCTTTCCATGCTTTGTTTTGCATATTGAATGTGCATTGTATTATCTTGATTGTGCTTTACTTCCAGTGCTTCGGTGATTGCATCTTCTCGGTAGAGTTGATCTCGGAGACGAGTTCAACCTCACATCAAAAGACAAGTACCTCGTGTTCGTCAGCAAGGCAAGCACCCCCTCTTTGATCATGTCGATAAAATCCCAGTTCCCTCTCATTCTCGCAAATGCATGTTTAGGATGTCACCATGATACGTTCTACCGCTAGTTGAACCAATTCCTTTACATGACCTATCATTTTGTCACAGTAGTAAGCAAACCACAATCCTAGCAGATGTAGGAGTTGGTTGTTATCTTGTGGCCACTGCAACTGTTACAGGTTATTGCTTGCTTAGAGTTGTTACCTGAGGCTACTCTGTTGTGAGTCAGGATGGTAGTGATCATGTGAATGATGGTGGTAATGTGTTGGTGAATTGACCTAAACAAGGTGAACGATGAGAGGCTGTGTAGGAGTACACAGTGGGTTGTTTCGTTGAACACCGCCTTAAGCCCGAGTTCTTGTGTTGTTATCCAAGACTAAGAGTACGACCACACATTGGGCTCACTGACCCCTCTCGGCCTAGTACCTCACCCCGGACCTGTCCAGGAGTCGCAAGTAGTTCGCCCTTTAACGATCTCAAGCAGGTGGAACCAAGGTAACTGGTTGGCGTAGGTTGTCGGCACGTTGAATCAAGTGATCATGATCGAGTTGAGCTTGATGGCGGTCACACAACGTTTGAGTCCGCATCGGAAAAATCGGCCGGATTCTGATTGTGGTCCCAACTCAAATAGGCGACTCCCTAGGACTAGAGATGGTGCCGTGAGTGAAGTGTCGTGGTAGCATCCTCGCCGGTACTCACTCACTTGAAGGGTCCATCCCCAGGCGGTAACTGATGAGGCGTGTGTATAGCAGTACACCCCTGCAGGGCTAATGAACTATTCGAATAGCCGTGTCCGCGGTTATGGACTACTTGGAGACCTTTTCTTGATCAAAGACAAATTCAATGGTTACTCTTAAAACTCACCAAGATAAGCGTGAGTGCTATGGCGTGCTTCTTCGTGGGGAAGTCAAGGAAGTATCCATAGTGGTGTATTGGTTGGAGACTTGTTACTTGGACTCGTGTACGCTCCTTACCTCATTCTGGTATTCGTAGTACAGGACTAGCCCAGTCAAAGCTGGAACTTCTGCAAGTGAAACCCCACCTCCCTTTGCCTTGATACATGTGCATGAGTAGTTTAGTTCCTATGTAAGTCTTGCTGAGTACGACTTTGTACTCACGTTTGCTTATTCTATCTTTTAGAGACGAGACCACTGACCCTGATAGTGGCATCTACCTCGAGCTCGACGTGGACCAGGTCGTATAGTTCCAGACAGCAGCCTATGCCCTTTGGAGGGTCGTTGTATTTTCTTTCAGGCTTCTTAAGCCATTTGTTAACCTTGTCTATATTAAGATATAATTTGCTTCCGTTGATGTTTGATGTAATGTTGGATCACAACCCTGTGATCTCTGCTTGTAATACAACTACTATGTCTGCTCTGTTTAGCAGAAGTTATAAAGACTGAGTTTGTAGAGTTCATGTTGTGATTACCATCTGTTTATACTAGACATGTGTGCTGCGTGTATGATTATAACATGCATGTCTTCGTATGGGTTTTCGTGACCTTAGTTGTGATCTGGCTGGCGGTCTTTTATACACCAAGTGGCCCTTAGATGTGCGCAGCTTGGGGCATCGCGATGCGATTGCTTGTGACCCGTTCACGTGGACACTTTGTTGTATGATCGAGCCCGCCCTAGACCCCGACTAAGTGATCGGGCTGGAGTAAGTCTATGTAAGGGTTATGATTCAATCGATAACATGGTTGAGGCGACTTTTCTATGAGTATGGGATTCACCACCCATAAGCATTTAGACTTGTGAGCGGACGATGAGGACCCATCTCAGTTGATCATCCGGCCTGGATGGGATGCCCCTCACGTTCGATGCTTACCGAGAGTGATTTGTGCTTGGCCTTGTCTGCTTAGACAAGTGGGTACGACTCTCGTCTCTCCATGTGATTGCATTGTGACCGGAATTACATACGCTAACCCCGGGTCCCGACATACATTCAAATCCACATACTAAAATTTCAACCCTTTCTGACTTCATTTGCTATTTTTCATGCATTTAATGATTTATTTTGAGCTAAATGACCCTGTAATTGGAAAGCACTACAACTGAACTCAGAAAAGGTTGAAACTTGACATGGTATCATCATTTGACCCACATAGCATGTGTGCAAAAGTTGATAGGATTACGACAAAAACTGGATGCACTTCGTGTACAAACTGTACCATCTCTTTCAAAGTACGAGGGTTTCAGACGAAAACACATCTGTTTCAAAGGCATTTCATTTTTCTAAACTTATTTCAACTCAAGACTTTTTTTTCATCCAACATGCAACATTCAAAGCCACATACTAAAATTTCAAACCTTTCTGACTTCATTTGCTATTTTTCATGCATTTAATGATTTATTTTGAGCTAAATGACCCTGTAACTGGAAAGCACTACAACTGAACTCAGAAAAGGTTGAAACTTGGCATGGTATCATCATTTGACCCACATAGCATGTATTCAAAAGTTTAGAGGATTACGGCAAAAACTGGATGCACTTCGTGTACAAACTGGACCATCTCTTTCAAAGTACGAGGGTTCTTAGACGAAAACACATCTGTTTCAAAGGAATTTCATTTTTCTAAACTTATTTCAAATCAAGACTTTTTTTTCCATACAACATGCAACATTCAAAGCCACATACTAAAATTTCAACCCTTTTTTATTTCATTTGCTATTTTTCATGCATTTAATGATTTATTTTGCGCTAAATGACCCTGTAATTGGAAAGCACTACAACTGAACTCAGAAAAGGTTGAAACTTGGCATGGTATGATCATTTGACCCACATAGCATGTGTGCAAAAGTTGAGAAGATTACGACAAAAACTGGATGCACTACGTGTACAAACTGGACCACCTCGTTCAAAGTACGAGGGTTTCAGACGAAAACACATCTGTTTCAAAGGCATTTCATTTTTTCTAAACTTATTTCAACTGAAGACTTTTTTTGCATCCAACATGCAACATTCAAAGCCACATACTAAAATTTCAACCCTTTCTGACTTCATTTGCTATTTTTCATGCATTTAATGATTTATTTTGAGCTAAATGACCCTGTAATTGGAAAGCACTACAAATGAACTCAGAAAAGGTTGAAACTTGGCATGGTATCATCATTTGACCCACATAGCATGTGTGAAAAATTTGAGAGGATTAAGGGAAAAACTGGATGCACTTCGTGTACAAACTGGACCATCTCTTTCAAAGTACGAGGGTTTTCACACGAAAACACATCTGTTTCAAAGGCATTTTATTTTTCTCGACTTATTTGAACTCAAGACTTTTTTTGCATCCAACATACAACATTCAAAGCCATATACTAAAATTTCAAACCTTTCTGACTTCATTTGCTATTTTTCATGCATTTAATGATTTATTTTGAGCTAAATGACCATGTAATTGGAAAGCACTACAACTGAACTCAGAAAAGGTTGAAACTTGGCATGGTATCATCATTTGACCCACATAGCATGTGTGCAAAAGTTGAGAGGATTACGGCAAAAACTGGATGCACTTCGTGTACAAACTGGACCATCTCTCTCAAAGTAAAAGGGTTTTCAGACGAAAACACATGTGTTTCAAAGGCATTTCATTTTTCTAAACTTATTTCAACTCAAGACATTTTTTGCATCCAACATGCAACATTCAAATCCACATACTAAAATTTCAACCCTTTCTAACTTCATTTGCTATTTTTCATGCATTTAATGATTTATTTTGAGCTAAATGACCCTGTAATTGGAAAGCACTACAACTTAACTCAGAAAAGGTTGAAACTTGGCATGGTATCATCATTTGACCCACATAGCATGTGTGCAAAAGTTGAGAGGATTACGGACAAAACTGGATGCACTTCGTGTACAAACTGGACCATCCCTTTCAAAGTACGAGGGTTTTCAGACGAAAACACATCTGTTTCAAAGGCATTTCATTTTTCTAAACTTATTTCAACTCAAGACTTTTTTTGCATAAAACATGCAACATTCAAAGCCACATACTAAAATTTCAACCCTTTCTGACTTCAGTTGCTATTTTTCATGCATTTAATGATTTATTTTGAGCTAAATGACCCTGTAATTGGAAAGCAGTACAACTGAACTCAGAAAAGGTTGAAACTTGGCATGGTATCATCATTTGACCCACATAGCATGTGTGCAAAATTTGAGAGGATTACCGCAAAAACTGGATGTACTTCGTGTACAAACTGGACCATCTCTTTGAAAGTACGAGGGTTTCATACGAAAACACATCTGTTTCAAAGGCATGTCATTTTTCTAAACTTATTTAAACTCAAGACATTGTTTGCATCCAACATGCAACATTCAAAGCCACATACTAAAATTTCAACCCTTTCTGACTTCATTTGCTATGTTTCATGCAGGTAATGATTTATTTTGAGCTAAACCCTGTAATTGGAAAGTAGTACAAATGAACTCAGAAAAGGTTGAAACTTGGCATGGTATCATCATTTGACCCACATAGCATGTGTGCAAAAGTTGAGAGGATTACGGCAAAAACTTGATGCACTTCGTGTACAAACTGGACCATCTCTTTCAAAGTACGAGGGTTTTTAGACGAAAACACATCTGTTTCAAAGGCATTTCATTTTTCTAAACTTATTTCAACTCAAGACTTTTTTTGCATCCAACATTCAACATTCAAAGCCACATACTAAAATTTAAACCCTTTCTGACTTCATTTGCTATTTTTCATGCATTTAATGATTTATTTTGCGCTAAATGACCCTGTAATTGGAAAGGACTACATTTGAACTCAGAAAATGTTGAAACTTGGCATGGTATGATCATTTGACCCACATACCATGTGTGAAAAATTTGAGAAGATTACGGCAAAAACTGGATGAACTTCGTGTACAAACTGGACCATCTCTTTCAAAGTACGAGGGTTGCAAACGAAAACACATCTGTTTCAAAGGCATTTCATTTTTATAAACTTATTTCAAGTCAAGACTTTTTTTGCATCCAACATGCAACATTCAAAGCCACATACTAAAATTTCAACCCTTTCTGACTTCAATTGCTATTTTTGATGCATTTAATGATATATTTTGAGATAAATGACCCTGTAATTGGAAAGCTCTACAACTGAACTCAGAAAAGGTTGAAACTTGGCATGGTATCATCATTTGACCCACATAGCATGTGTGAAAAATTTGAGAGGATTACGGCAAAAACTGGATGCACTTCGTGTACAAACTGGACCATCTCTTTCAAAGTACGAGGGTTTCATACGAAAACACATCTGTTTCAAAGGCATTTCATTTTTCTAAACTTATTTAAACTCAAGACATTGTTTGCATCCACCATGCAACATTCAAAGCCACATACTAAAATTTCAACCCTTTCTGACTTCATTTGCTATATTTCATGCATGTAATGATTTATTTTGAGCTAAATGACCCTGTAATTGGAAAGCACTACAACTGAACTCAGAAAAGGTTGAAACTTGGCATGGCATCATCATTTGACCCACATAGCATGTGTGCAAAAGTGGAGAGGATTACGGAAAAAACTGGATGCACTTCGTGTACAAACTTGACCATGTCTTTCAAAGTACGAGGGTTTCAAACGAAAACACATCTGTTTCAAAGGCATTTCATTTTTGTAAACTTATTTCAACTCAGGACTTTTTTTGCATCCAACATGCAACATTCAAAGCCACATACTAAAATTTCAACCCTTTCTGACTTCATTTTCTATTTTTCATGCATTTAATGATTTACTTTGCGCTAAATGACCCCGTAATTAGACAGCACTACAACTGAACTCAGAAAAGGTTGAAACTTGGCATGGTATGATCATTTGACCCACATAGCATGTGTGAAAAAGTTGAGAAGATTACGGCAAAAACTGGATGCACTTCGTGTACAAACTGGACCATCTCTTTCAAAGTACGAGGGTTTTCAGATGAAAACACATCTATTTCAAAGGCATTTCATTTTTCTCAAGTTATTTCAACTCAAGACTTTTTTTGCATCCAACATGCAACATTCAAAATCACATACTAAAATTTCAAAGCTTTGTGACTTCATTTGCTATTTCTCATGCATTTAATGATTTATTTTGAGCTAAATGACCCTGTAATTGGAAAGCACTACAAATGAACTCAGAAAAGGTTGAAACTTGGCATGGTATCATCATTTGACCCACATAGCATGTATTCAAAACTTGAGAGGATTACGGCAAAAACTGGATGCACTTCGTGTACAAACTGGACCATCTCTTTCAAAGTACGAGGGTTTTTAGACGAAAACACATCTGTTTCAAAGAAATTTCATTTTTCTAAACTTATTTCAAATCAAGACTTTTTTGCATCCAACATGCAACATTAAAAGCCACATACTAAAATTTGGACCCTTTCTGACTTCATTTGCTATTTTTCATGCATTTAATGATTTATTTTGCATTAAATGACCCTGTAATTGGAAAGCACTACAACTGAACTCAGAAAAGGTTGAAACTTGGCATGGTATGATCATATGACCCACATAGCATGTGTCAAAAAGTTGAGAAGATTACAGCAAAAACTGGATGCACTTCGTGTACAAACTGGACCACCTGTTTCAAAGTACGAGGGTTTCAGACGAAAACACATCTGTTTCAAAGACATTTCATTTTTTCTAATTTTTTTTCAACTCAAGACTTTTTTTGCATCAACATGCAACATTCAAAGCCACATACTAAAATTTCAACCCTTTCTGACTTCATTTGCTATTTTTCATGCATTTAATGATTTATTTTGAGCTAAATGACCTTGTAATTGGAAAGCACTACAACTGAACTCAGAAAAGGTTGAAACTTGGCATGGTATCATCATTTGACCCACATAGCATGTGTGCAAAAGTTGAGAGGATGAAGGCAAAAATTGGATGCACTTCGTGTACAAACAGGACCATCTCTTTCAAAGTACGAGGGTTTTCAGACGAAAACACATCTGTTTCAAAGGCATTTCATTTTTCTCAAGTTATTTCAACTCAAGACTTTTTTTGCATCCAACATGCAACATTCAAAGCCACATACTAAAATTTCAAACCTTTCTGACTTCATATGCTATTTTTCATGCATTTAATGATTTATTTTGAGCTAAATGACCCTGTAATTGGAAAGCACTACAACTGAACTCAGAAAAGGTTGAAACTTGGCATGGCATCATCATTTGACCCACATAGCATGTGTGCAAAAGTTGAGAGGATTACGGCAAAAACTGGATGCACTTCGTGTATAAAACTGGACCATCTCTTTCAAAGTACAAGGGTTTTCAGACGAAAACACATGTGTTTCAAAGGCATTTCATTTTTATAAACTTATTTCAACTCAAGACATTTTTTGCATCCAACATACAACATTAAAATCCACATACTAAAATTTCAACCCTTTTTTACTTCATTTGCTATTTTTCATGCATTTAATGATTTATTTTGAGCTAAATGACCCTGTAATTGGAAGGCACTACAACTGACCTCAGAAAAGGTTGAAACTAGGCATGGTATCATCATTTGACCCACATAGCATTTGTGAAAAAGTTGAGAGGATTACGACAAAAACTGGATGCACTTCGTGTACAAACTGGACCATCTCTTTCAAAGTACGAGGGTTTCAGACGAAAACACATCTGTTTAAAAGTCATTTCATTTTTCTGAACTTATTTCAACTCAAGACTTTTTTTGCATCCAACATGCAACATTCAAAGCCACATACTAAAATTTCAACCCTTTCTGACTTCATTTGCTATTTTTCATGCATTTAATGATTTATTTTGAGCTAAATGACCCTGTAATTGGAAAGCACTACAACTGAACTCAGAAAAGGTTGAAACTTGGCATGGTATCATGATATGACCCACATAGCTTGTGTGAAAAAGTTGAGAGGATTACCACAGAAACTGGATGCACTTCGTGTACAAACTGGACCATCTCTTTCAAAGTACGAGGGTTTTCAGACGAAAACACATCTGTTTCAAAGACATTTCATTTTCTAAACTTATTTCAACTCAAGACTTTTTTTTCATCCAACATGGAACATTAAAAGCCACATACTAAAATTTGAACCCATTCTGACTTCATTTGCTATTTTTCATGCATTTAATGATTTATTTTGAGCTAAATGACCCTGTAATTGGAAAGCACTACAACTGAACTCAGAAAAGGTTGAAACTTGGCATGGTATCATCATTTGACCCACATAGCATGTGTGCAAAAGTTGAGAGGATGAAGGCAAAAACTGGATGCACTTCGTGTACAAACAGGACCATCTCTTTCAAAGTACGAGGGTTTTTAGACGAAAACACATCTGTTTCAAAGGCATTTCATTTTTCTCAACTTATTTCATCTCAAGACTTTTTTTGCATCCAACATGCAACATTCAAAGCCACATACTAAAATTTCAAACCTTTCTGACTTCATATGCTATTTTTCATGCATTTAATGATTTATTTTGAGCTAAATGACCCTGTAATTGGAAAGCACTACAACTGAACTCAGAAAAGGTTGAAACTTGGCATGGCATCATCATTTGACCCACATAGCATGTGTGCAAAAGTTGAGAGGATTACGGCAAAAACTGGATGCACTTCGTGTATAAAACTGGACCATCTCTTTCAAAGTACAAGGGTTTTTAGACGAAAACACATGTGTTTCAAAGGCATTTCATTTTTATAAACTTATTTCAACTCAAGACATTTTTTGCATCCAACATACAACATTAAAATCCACATACTAAAATTTCAACCCTTTCTGACTTCATTTGCTATTTTTCATGCATTTAATGATTTATTTTGAGCTAAATGACCCTGTGGCATTATTTTTCTCTGAAAAAGGACCTTTAGTCCCGGTTGGTGCCTCCAACCGGTACTAAAGGCTTCTCCCACTGTAATTTACCACTAACTAACCCTGTAGTACCGGTTGGTGCCCAGAACCGGTACTAAAGGTCCCCTGTAACCAACTACAATAGTACCACCTCGCGAGCCGAAGTGGAGTTAGACCTGTTTATAAGCACAGGTCCGCGTGGACTTATCGTAGCATAACAAGTTCACTAAACGACGTAAATGGAGAAATTCATCTGTATTCTGTACTCTATCCGGGGTAAACTCGTACGGACCTCGTTTGGTTGGCAGATTTTCCAGATGTGCCCACGAGGTGGGGACCGTCTGTAAACCTGTATGGGATGAAAATCCCGTATAGGTATTACAGACGATCCCCGCCTGGTCGGTAGACTTGCTGGATTTGTAAACCAGATGAGGACCGTTTGAAATTTGCCTTGATGGTGTACAGGATGTGGAGTATTCTTCCGTTGACGTCCTATAATGAAATTGCTATACTTTTTTGTTTTTGTTTTCCAATCAAACAAAACATAAGGTTTCCCCTGCATACAGCCCGACGGTGGCTCATGAGTGCAAGCATATCGAATGCACCGTCGGACGTATGTAGGGAATCCGAATGATTTGTATTTGGCCGATGAAGTGAATGATTTCTAAATAGATATATATAAGATCAACAAAACACACGGTTTCGCCTGGTTACAACCCGACGGTGTTGCTCGTGAGTGCCCGCATATCAAAAGCACCGTCGGACCGCAACCGGGTGAATCCGAATGATTTGTATTCGGCCGATGAAATGAGTGTCGAACATGTCCGAGAGGTGGGCTATATATAGGCAACGACAAGCCTGATCCAATGGCTCACAAGCCTGATCCAACGACTCACAAGCGCTTGAAAGAAACACGCAATCCGTGTGCTTCTTCCTGATTGGTTGGATCCAACGGCTCAGAAGCCTGATCCAACGACTCACAAGCGCTTGAAAGAAACACGCGATCCGTGTGCTTCTTCCTGATTGGTTGGATTCAAAATCGTGTACGGTTAAAAGCGCGTGGAAGAGGACTCCACGCAACGCCAGTCGCCACTAGTTCTTTTCTCATGCACTCTTTCCCCTTCTGCGCCACCGCCACCATGCCGCCCCGCCTCCGCCCACCAAGCTACCACGGCGTCCGCGAGCGCTCGGACGGCACATTCATGGCGGTGATCACTTGCGCCAACAATGAGCGTGTGTGTCTCGGAAGGTTCTGGCATGAATATTTAGTCGCCCGTGCGTACGACGTTGCGGCGTGGAGGCTCGGCCGCCCGCACGCGGAGATGAATAACCGCTACTGTCGCAGTTTGGAAGAGGCGGAGGACATGGCAGATCCGCCGCTCCTCCTCACTGAAGAGGACCACCGCCTCCATCATCGACGAGCAGTGCTCGGCCTCGCCTCGCAGCAGGACCAGCGTGCTGTGCAGGATTGGTACGCGAGCCATCCCCGTGAAGCCTCGGAGGAGGCGGAACACTGGACGAGACTGGCAAGGTCACCAGAATCCTAGGAATGAAGAAGTTGGTTTCGAAAGAAAGATGAACCCTGATGGAACCTATTGGAAACCTGAGCAGTATCCTAAGACTGTTTGGGTCCTAGCGAAGGAGAACCCCATTGACATTGCTAACCTTTCAGGTTTTGACTGCAAGATGAACAAAGCTATTGTAGACGAATCACTTGATTCTGACTACAAGCTCATCAAAGACGAACAGGGAAAGGTTACAGCTGAGTATGTTGGTACTCCTCCTAAGAATGGCTTCTATGAGAGGCAGATATGGGTGCAGAAAGCACTTGTGGAAAAACTTCCTGCTAACCACACTATGCAGGGAAAGCCTTCGGTACCACCGAATCATTTCTATTCTCTAGAAATGAGAAATGATTCATTGGTGCCCGAATCAAATGTTCCGCAGAAGCAATACTATCGCACTGGTCGTTATACTTATCGTCCTCATGATAACAATACTAAGATTGCATATGCTCATTCTTATCCTAACCATTCGCAGACGACTTACATTTATGGTGCGCTTGATGGCACACCGAAGCAATACACTCATGTTCGCTTTAATATTGGTTCAAACAGTGCTTCAACATCTTCTCAGTCACCTGCTCAATTGTGGGTGGTTAAGAAGAACTAATTCTTCTGCAGGGCTATGTCTCCGGTGGATCCGAATGGGTCATGGATAGTGGTTGCACAAATCATATGACCGGAGACAAGGAATTATTCACCGAAGAAAAACTATCTCACTCTTCTCAGAAGTACATTACCTTCGGTGATAACAACAAGGGTAAAGTTTTAGGTTTGGATAAGGTTGCCATATAAAAAGATAAGCACATTGACAAGGTTATGCTAGTCCAATCCCTTGGATATAATCTTATGTCTATTTCTAAGTTATGCGATATGGGTATGCTTGTTCTATTTTCTGCTTCGCGTTGTGTTGTCTTTTCACAGGATGACTATACGTTTGTCTTCGAGGGTTACCGAAAAGGAGATTTATACATTGTTGATTTTTCTTCGGGCCCTGCTGTATCCACATGCTTAATGGCAAAAGCTTCATCTGGTTGGTTATGGGATCGAAGACTTGGTCATGCAGGGATGAGAAATCTTCATAATCTAGTGAAGAAGAACCATGTTATTTGCCTAGCGAAGTAAAATTCGATAAGGATCGTCTCTGCAGTGCTTGTGAAGCTGGTAAAATTACGAAGAAACATCATTCAGCAAAGACTATCATGACTACTACTCGTCCTCTTGAATTGCTTCATATGGATCTTTTTGGTCCTCAAAATTATGCAAGCCTGGGAGGAAACAAATATGGCCTCGTTATTGTTGATGATTTCTCTCGTTACACTTGGGTTTTCTTTTTGGATGACAAGAGAAAAGTTGTTGAAATCTTCAAGTCATTTGCTAAGAGAGCTCAAACCGAATATGAATTATCTCTGAAGCATATCCGAAGTGATAATGGAACTGAATTCAAAAATACTCATATTGAAGATTTTCTTGATGATCATGGTTTTACACATGAGTTCTCTGCTGCTTATACACCTCAACAGAATGGTGTTGTTGAAAGGAAAAATAGAACTCTTATTGAAATGGCCAGAACCATGCTTGCTGAATACAAGACACCTATCAGGTTCTGGGCCGAAGCAATTAACACAGCTTGTCATATCATCAACAAGGTTTACCTTCACAAATTTCTGAAGAAAACTTCACATGAGCTTATCACTGGTAACAAACCAAATGTTTCGTACCTTAGGGTATTTGGTTCTCCTTGCTTTATTAGAGATATGAATCATAGCTCCAAATTTGCCCCTAAGGCACATGAAGGTTTTCTTTTAGGTTATGGCTCAAACTCTCACACTTACAGAGTGTATAACTCTCACTTTGGGAAAGTTATGGAAACTGTAAATGTGAGATTTGATGAAACTAATGGCTCTCAAAAAGAGCATTTGCCTCATGATCTAGATGAACCTCCACTTGATGAAGTGATCAGGTCCATGGCTATTGGAGATATTCGCCATGTTGAAGCCAATACTCGTCAAGCTAATAGGGATGATGATGGTCCAATGTTCCCACACATAGCCCGGGGCGCTGGAGATCAACATCCTAAAGCTAATGATGAACAGGATGAAGAAGAGCAAGAGAACGAAGGAAATGCTAATCCCGAAGGAAATGCTGAAGTTGAAGGTGAAGCAGATCCTGAAGCTGAAGCAGATCTTGAAGCAGAAGCTGAGCCTGAAGCAAATGATTCAACCTTATCACGAATTCTAAGAAGAGTTGATGTTGATTCGATCCTTGAAGAAATTCATCAACCAGGTCATCCCACAACTCTCTCTCGTACTCGTTTGGCTAACTTCTGTGGAAACTTTTCATTTGTCTCCATGCTAGAATCATCAAAGTTTGATGAAGCCATGAAGGATCCAGATTGGTTAACTTCAATGCTCGAAGAACTTAACCAATTCGAGCGAAACAAAGTCTGGTCCTTATTTGATAGACCTGGTCCCACGAAGCACAACATCATTGGTACAAAGTGGATTTTGCGCAACAAGCAAGATGAAGATGGTATAGTGGTAAGAAACATAGCACGACTGGTAGCACAAGGCTACACCCAAATCGAAGGTATCGATTTCGGCGAAACTTATGCTCCAGTTTCTCGTCTCGAATCCATTCGTGTTATGCTTGCTTTTGCAAATTTCAATGGTATTCTTATGTATCAAATGGATGTGAAAAGTGCTTTTCTTAACGGAGAAATCGAGGAATAAGTGTATGTTATGCAGCCTCCAGGTTTTGAAGACCCAAAGAAACCCGACATGGTGTACAGGTTGCACAAGGCCCTCTATGGGTTGAAGCAAGCACCTCGTGCCTGGTACGACACATTGAAGGACTTCCTTCTGAAGAAAGGCTTCAAACCAGGAACAACTGACCCAACACTTTTCACTCGATCTTATAATGGTGATTTGTTTGTATGTCAAATATATGTAGATGATATTATTTTTGGCTGCACTAACACTGAAATCAGCGAAGAATTTTCCAAAATGATGTCGAAGAAATATGAGATGTCTATGATGGGTGAATTGAAGTTTTTCCTTGGACTTCAAATCCGTCAATAGAAAAATGGCACCTTTATTTCTCAAGAAAAATATCTCAAGGATTGCCTGAAGAAGTTTGGTCTTACTGATTGCAAAACTATTAAGACTCCAATGCCTACCAATGGCTTCTTAGATGCAGATGAGAAGGGCAAAGCCTTCGACCAGAAGAAATATCGATCTATGATTGGATCTGTTTTATTATCTCTGTGCATCTACACCTGACATTATGCTTTCAGTATGTATTTGTGCTCATTTTCAGGCCAATCCCAAGGTATCACATCATACTGTTGTAAAGCGAATTCTTCGGTATCTTGCTCACACACCAACCTTGGGCTTGTGGTATCCCAAGGGAGCTCAGTTTGATCTCATTGGCTATTCTGATTCAGACTGGGCTGGTGATCGTGTAGATAGGAAATCAACTTCAGGGACTTGTCATTTCCTTGGAAGATCACTTGTGTGTTGGGCTTCAAAGAAGCAAAACTGCGTCTCAATATCTACTGCTGAAGCTGAATACATTGCTGCTGGGTCATGCTGTACTCAGATTCTATGGCTGAAGCAAACGCCGAAGGATTATGGCATTCATGTGAAGAAAATTCCCCTTCTATGTGATAATGAGAGTGCAATCAAAATTGCTCACAATCCTGTGCAGCACTCTCGCACGAAGCATATTGACATTCGCCATCATTTTCTTTGTGATCATGTTCAGCGTGAAGATATTGTTATAAGTCATGTCAGAACTGAAGATCAATTGGCTGACATATTCACGAAACCATTGGATGAGAAAAGGTTATGTGCATTAAGGTGTGAGCTCAATATATTGGACTCACGCAATGTACTGTAAGACCGAACCTTTACTTCCTTGTATATATTCATTTACTTGGTGTTTTATCTTTTGGTTTCGTTACTTGTTTTTGCTTCGTTTATTGTATTTTATTTCGCTTGGATCTAGTCCTCTATGCTTATCACCTTTTGCTTCGTTTGGTTTTTCTTCGAGGTGATAAGTTTCGGACCCTACCCCTTTTATTCTTCTTCGTTCTTATTCTGTCTGTCCAAAATGGGTGAGAAAAATTGAAACGGAAAGTATTTTGCTTCGAACATCATTGAGTTCTGAATCAAATGCTTCCAATTTTTATCGAAGTTTTACTCAAGTCGAAGACATATTCTTCGTTCATTGAGATCCCGTCAAATCCGGGTCGTTGAGATTTTCTCGCGATTCGCCACGAAATCCTCGCCATAGAATCCGGAGAGACGGTCGCTGGGAGCCATCCGATCAGATCTGACATGTGACATCCTGGCTTAATAGGAATGATAGACTACTCATATCAACAAGGTGCACCTTCTTTGGAGGAAGCACCTTGGCTTGGAGCGATTTGAGGATGGGTGACCGACCGGGAAGTTGTTCCCGGGTGCGCACGAGTGAGGACAAAGTGCGCAGGAAAGACTAGTGTTGGTCTGTGGGGACAGTCTAGATCCCGCCAGGCGTACGCCGGGAACCGGTGGGTGTGGCCGGGGCGTTACAAATGGTATCAGAGCCGACCCTTGCGGTTATACGGGCGTGTGTGGGTCAGTGCGCGAACATGTGGGACATGTGTCGGCACTGGACGCACAGACGTGTGCCAAGAGGGAACGTTCCTGTGGGCCGATGAGGACATCGGTTCCTTTGAGTGGGGGTGTATGTGACATCCTGGCTTAATAGGAATGATAGACTACTCATATCAACAAGGTGCACCTTCTTTTCCGGGAGCCCAGATCCAAAGAACTCCAAAGTTAAGCGTGCTTGGCTTGGAGCGATTTGAGGATGGGTGACCGACCGGGAAGTTGTTCCCGGGTGCACACGAGTGAGGAAAAAGTGCGCAGGAAAGACTAGTGTTGGTCTGTGGGGACAGTCTAGATCCCGCCAGGCGTACGCCGGGAACCGGTGGGTGTGGCCGGGGCGTTACATGACAACTCCTGTCAGACCTGCCTATATAAGGCATCCCCCCAGTGAATCCACCCTTCCTCTTCATTCTCATCTCTCCGGAACCCTTCTCTCCCGAGCGCACCGCCGAGCTCTTCGTCCCCGTCGCCGTTCTCGCTGCTTCACTGCCGGAAGAGCGCCGCTGTGGACTTCGCGCCGCCATCGAGCTTCTCCTCCGCTCGTCGTTGTCGTAGCTGCTCATTGTCACCGAGTTAGGGTACGCCGAGCCTCGATCCAATCTCTGACTCCATTTGTTCATCCGTTTCTCGATCTGATCCGAGTTCATAGTATGTTTTTGGGATGTTTTCTTAGGTTTCTTTGATCCGTGTATCGTTGCTCTGTTGGGAAACTTGTTTCTGCTAGCAAAAGCTTCCCATCCCGATTCAGGATGTCTGCGGTGTTAGGCTTCGGGAATGAGTCCCCCAATCTTGACCACATCAACGAAGAAGAACGGTCTGCTCCGAAGAAGAAAGGTGGCAGAACGAAGGAAACCAACAATGCCAGAGGCATCCCCGAATCCATTCGCATTGAGCTGGGGTATGACACGCCTCCTGGAGAAACCAAGGATCAGTGCAAGATTCGCTTGCAAAACATTCGCCGGTACTGGGCTGTCCATTGGTACAAGTACAAAAGCATTCCTGACTGGAAGTGGGATATGCAATTTGCCTTCAGTCCACCCTATCAATATACTTCGGCCATGTGCAGTCAGTACACCGAAGAAAATCGTCATTCATACTACCCAGTTCCACCGAAACTTCCTCACCCCAATACTCTTAAGACCCCAGATGATTATCCGGATGAGCAAATCGATTGAGAATTGCTGTTGAGAAGAAGAGGCTCAAGGAAGCCAAGAAAGCTGCCAAGTTGGCTGAAGCTGAAGCCCATGATGTTGGGCCTAGCTCGAAGAAGAAGAAGAAGAAATCTGCTTCTCCTCCTCATGCCACCACAGAATCACGCTCGAAGAAGAGCAAGCTAGACAAGAACAAGCTGCTCTGGAGGATTCTATGTTGGACGAATCAAATGCTGCTGACAACGAATCAGAATCTGAAGCAGATGATGAATCAGATCCTGCTCCTCCCAAGAAGCAAAGGCTTCAGATTCCATTGAAGAAAAAACCAGGAGAAAAACTTGCTGCTAAGGGAATTAAGATTCAAGACCCCAAGGACAAGTCCTCTGCTCGCCCAACCATTGATCTATCAAACTTGGTGGTTGCGAAGCCCTTGGCCTCCAAGCCACCGGCTGATGCTCTCAATACTGAAAGACGATCGAAGCAGAGGCATGACCCTGCTAAGAAAAAATCTGCAAAGACTTCAGCACCAACGAAGCCCAAGCAGTATGCCCCACCAAACCCTTCAGCGAAGAGAAAGCTCACTGAAGAAGAATTGAGACAGAAAGACCTCGAAGAGGCACTTGAGCACAACATTCTTGCCAGAAGTTCTGCAGAAAAGAAGAAAGCAGATGAGGAAGCCGCAAAAAAGCAAAAGGAGTTGGACTCCGCCAGATTGGCTGTAGCAAAGGCTGAGACGAAGCGCAAGCTCGCCGAAGCCGAAAAGAATGAAGAGAAAGCTGCCGCTGAAGCTAAACAGCTCGCTGAGCATGAAGCAAAACGCAAGGCCACTTTAGACGGCCTCAGGACAAAGAAAGCTAAGAAAGCGGCTAGGGCTAGTCAGAAAAAGCCCGTTATTGACATGACTCCCTCCGCTGAAGCTATTCCATCGAAGCAGAAAGGCATATCTCTGCCTGAAGCTCAAGCTGAAGCTGATCGTCACAGTGACCATCAGTTCCCTGACCCACGTGAAGGCGAACTATGGGATCAGTTGGGCATCACTGAAGCCCTTTGGGAGAAATGTGTTGCTGAAGAGCCTGAAGCTGTTGATCTTGAAGAATTTTATATCTCAAGCTCCATCGAAGCAATGATCTCCACAATGATCAGTCAAATGAAGAATTTGCATTCAAGAGATAGGGATGAAATCAAAAAGATTCACAACTATCAGAAGCGCGCTGAATCTGAACCGGATGAAGAATTCAAACAACACGCTTTGAAATTGCTTCAGCAAGTGACGAACGTCAACACCACCACAAAGTATAACATCAAAATCTTCAAAGGCAAAGTCAAGGCCGCTGTTGATGAAATGGTGCAGACCCATAATGTAACAGCCCAGTTTTCACAAAAATTAAAAAAATTGTTTTCGGTGTGAATTGTTTGATTGTCTGTTTTTGTTTGCGGTGTTTGCTTCGCCGAAATAATAATCGGTGAATATTTCCCCCTTATTTCTCGTATCGGATGCGTGACCAACCTTTTCCCCAACGGCACATGACTTTGCGACACCGGGGTTCCACCAGAGCACCGTCGCAACCGGCACAGGACCAACCATCGCCAGCGGATCGCAAACCCCGTTTATTTAATAAACGGATTATTTTATGGGGCACCGAAAAATGTTGTCGGAATGTCACCGCAGTGAGGTACGATCGACGGGCTCGACGTGCTGAGCGTGTGGTTCGAGATTTCGTCGGAATCGGAGTCCGTACGGAGTCTCAGCGGTCACGAACGCGATCACCGGACGCGCGAGAGGGGTACCGAGGGTGTTTGCGTAAACTAGCCAGCCAACCTGCCTATATAAAGACCACCAGCCTCCCACCACCCAATTAGGGTTTACCCTAATGGAAATTTGCAGCCACCCCCCTCCAAATTTCAAGTTTTTGCCCGATCTGACCTCGTTTTCGCGAAACCCTAGCCACCGGGCGATCTCAGCCATCAGATCTTGGATTTGACGGCCAAGATCGAGCCACGTCGCCCCCGGAGGCAGCCAGCCTCCCCACCGCGCCGTCGGGCCCCGCCGGGCCGGATCTGGGCCGATCCGAGCCCGCGCCTCCGCCTCCACTCCGAGGAGCCCCGCCGTCCGAGCTCCTCCGGCGAGCCGCCACCTGCCAGCCGCCTCCCCACACCGGTGAGCTTCTCCTCCCCTCCGCGCACCACCTCCTCCTCTCATCCCCCCGCCGTTCTTCTTCCCTGGACGCAGATCGCGCCACCGGCCGCCATGGGAGGCTCGACCCCGAACCCGTCCCGCCAGAGATCCTCGCCGCGCCACCTCGGAGACTTCACCGGCGGCCGTCCCGCAGCCGGATCCGGCGAGCCCACACCTCCCGCAGGCCGCCCCTGCCTCGCCTGCACCGCGCCGGAGGCCGGCGTCACGCCACCGTCGCCTGCCCTCGCCGGGATCGGGAGAGGCGCCTCCAACCGGCCGCAGCCTGGTGGGCCGGCGTGCCCACCACGGCCCAGCAACCGGCGCACCCTCGTGGGCCGCGGTGCCAGCCAGCAGGCCCATCGGCCTCCTCTGGCCAGATGGGCCTCGGCCCAGAGGTGAGCCCCCCCTTTTTTATTTTTTTTATTTTTTTCCTGTTGTGCACTGTTGGGCCGGCCCAGTAGCTCTGAATTCGACCCAACACTATTTTTTCTGATTTATTAATAAAAATTGGCAGATATGTTATATTTTTGCGGTGCTCGTACCTTTTCAACCGTAGCTCGGATCGCGACGCTTTTAATATGAAACTTGCTTAGTTTTGTGTGTAGTTTAATAAAATGTGCTCCTTTGCCATGTTTGACTTTGTTTACATGCTGTTTGACTGTTAATTACACTACTTTCCACTGTAACTTGTAATTGCTATAACTTTTTAACCGCTGCTCGGATTAAAATGTTTCTTATATGTAACTTGACTAGAATTGCATGTAGATTTTGTTTATGCTGCTCTTTCTTGCTAATAGAAATAATAAAATATTGTTTAGGGAAAAACAGTACCAAATGCAATAAATATCGTGGGGTCCGTAATAGTCGGCATGTATAGGTTTTACCCCCCACTTAAATTGGCTAGCTTAGGTAGTTTATTTATGCTTCACCTCTTGCCATGCTTGGGTGCCTTGCCATGTTAATAACCGTTGGTTGATCACTTCTAGCTAAACAACTTGAACCTCTCTAAATGTGCGGTATCGTCGTGTGTGACGAGTACTCCACTTAAATTGTTAGTAACCGCTCTCGACGATAGGTGTGATGTCTTGTGCTGCCTTCTTGTTGATGCTTGCTCGTGTTTGCTTCGTAGTAATAGATGCTTGCTCGTTGACTGCTTTCCAGTGTTTATCGTCTTGTGTGCTTCCGCGGGTACCTCTCGGAGACGATGCGAGCTTGCGATCAACTACACCTTCGGAATCCGACTTATCAACAGGCGAGGACTATACATTACTTATGATCCATTCTATTTCAACCAGCGGTTTGCATGCTAGTCTAGGTTAGGTTCGATGTTTGATCCTACCACATGTTTACAGCCTCTTTCAAACCGATACATCCATGTCCCCTCCCAGCAAACCATGTACTGCTATGTTACTATTGCTCGTTGCTCAACCCCTGCTTAGTATGCATGCTTAGGATGCTACGATGTTACCCTGTTACTCCTTGGGTTGGGATATCACATTATTATTATTATTGTTGATGATATGATTATTGTAAATGTTGGTTATATTCGACGAAGGATGGAAGGTCTAGGCTATCCCGCCCCGACGCTTTGTTCCATTCGAGTCACCTAGGATCCGAGTTCCGGGTATTGGTTTTAAGACTGAGCGTGCCTAACCGCGTGTGGGATGCTATGGGGTCCCCTTGTTTTACCTAGCTAGCTTCAAGCATTTCTAGTGGTGGCCCAAGCTGATTTTACCATTTGAAACCGCATGCATAACTGGTCTGCAGCCAGTGGATTTTAAACAACTCGGGCCAGCGAAGACAGAGTTCCTTCGTTGGTCCACACCTGGAAGCTAGGGGGCTGCACACATCTGTTTGGGTAGCTAACCCGACCTCGTCCAGAGGGTAGAGGCCGATTCGAGAGCGCGGCCGGCTTTTGAGTTGGATGTCGACTCACCGGGGGCCACCCGGATTTGTGCGTTGTTAGTTAGAGGGACTTGTCGTTTCGGATCTCTTGGACCTAAATCATAAAATGGTTGCCTGTGATGGGTAGCAACTGAGAGAGATGGACGTGCGTGCGGAGCCTTGTAATGGGCAGTTGG
The DNA here is from genome assembly GCA_950022295.1 of Bromus sterilis. Classification (NCBI taxonomy): domain Eukaryota; kingdom Viridiplantae; phylum Streptophyta; class Magnoliopsida; order Poales; family Poaceae; genus Bromus; species Bromus sterilis. Next base: position 410,702,361 of record OX465596.1, on the reverse strand, counting down.
TACACCCCTGCAGGGTTAAATCTTTTCGAGAAGCCGTGTCCACGGTTATGGACGACTTGAGACCTACTCCTTGTTCATAGACAACAACAACTGAGATAATCTTAATATAACTTGATCACCGTGTGTGTGCCTTGACTGCTTCTTCTTCGTCGGGATGCGAAGAGGAGGACAAGGATATGATAGGTGTTATGTTTGCGAAGTAGGTGGATAGCAGACTTGTTGGAGGCGATTTCCTCATCGAATGCTTGGCTTCTTACCTTACTCTCTAGATCGTTATCCACTTCATAAATGCTAGTGTGGCAACAACCTCACCACTTACCCCTTCCTTACTGTAAACTACTAGTTGTCCTAGAATGACAAGTGATGAAGTCCTTGCTGGGTCAGATGACCGCTACAGTTGGATGCTGAGTGCCTTTGTACTCATGATACTACCCCCAAACTCTTTTCAGGGTTCTTGATCGACAACAGGTTTGGTGATCGACGTTTCACGTGGAGACTCGACGAAGACTAGTTAGGCGGATCCCGGCGGAGGGCCTGGACCCGTGTGGTTATGGGGATCGATGATTTTCTGTTGCCACTAGGCATTTGATTGTAGTCTGTACTCAGACATGTATCTTCCGCTGATGTATTTTATTTAAGGCAGTTGTATGCCGATTGTATGAGATGTTGTATCCTTGTATCTGTAATGTTGTGATATCATGTTGGAAATCCGGGGCATATGACTTCGTCATATGTCGCGGTGGGACCGATATGTGCTTCGTCTTCGGATCTGGTTGGAAACGTCTAGATCTGGAACAGTACCGCATATCGGGCCTTACACATAATGCATCCATTATGGAAAGAGATTCGCGGAAGCGCAAAGCTTCACCCGAAGTTGAACCCGTTGTTGCACAACCATCGGCTGCAAAGCCTGCTGCTTCAAAGGCTTCAGGTCCTTCACCCAAGAAGAAAACCACAAAGAAGCGGAAGGTTACTTTGGCTTCAGCTGCTGATATGGACACTAGTGATGAGCAGCCGGAGGAAACTCATGAAGCAGTTCCCACTCCTACTCCGAAGCCAAAGCCATCCCAGCCCATACCAAAACCTTCAGCTCCACCCACCAAAACTCCCACACCTCCTCCTACCAGAACCACCCCCAAACCAACTCCACCACAAAGAGCTCCTACCCCGACTCCAACACCTGCACGAACTTCCACACCCATTCCACCCCGTGCACCCACACCCATCTGTTCTCCAACCCCCTCACCACAAAGGATTCCCACTCCACCAGATGCTCCTGCACCACCTCCATCACCTCCCCATGAAGCTAATGCCCCCTCTCCATCCCACTCCAGAACACGTGGCACCCGAGACTATTCCTCTGCCAGAACCGCTCCAGACTCCGAAACAAATGTGCCTCATACCGAAGCACATGACGACGAAGAAGAACAAGTTCAGATACTGAATATTTTGCAAGAGCAGGCGCTTATAGTCGCTCAAACTGTTGGCCCTTCAAGAGCAAATCAATCAGCTCCTCTGCAAAGGTTTCGCGCACATTCGTGCCCCTGCCAAGATACCCAGCTTGACTCAAATTACCCTCGTGAAACTTTTCCTATCTTCAAGGGCGCTGGTTATTCTTCAAGGCATGGTCCGGATTTCAACTTAGAACAGCATCAGAAGCGCCACTGTTTCTTTGGTGTCAGTCTGTATGCTTCAGATCGCACTACAGATAATCTTCGCTTTTGGACTGCAGAGCAACAAATCCTATACACCAAAGTCTTCTGTCAGCAAGGAGTTCTGTTTAGGCATAAATTTCTGGATATGCGAAGTCTTTCCACTGCCAGTTGCTTTCAGAACATCGCCGAAACCATTGAAAATCAAAATCTGACTCGGTTGTTTGCTTTAAGCACTCCCTTCAATTCTGAACTCATCAAACAGTTCTACGCAACTCTTTATGTTTCTGGTGATGCAAATGAACCCAGCTCATGGACGCTGGAATGGATGATACAAGGTAAAGTCTTCGGAATGTCCTCTGCCGAATTCATGGAGATTGTCAATATTCCAAGGCATTCTGGAGTCCAAGAAAACATTCACTTAGAACCTGATCTGGCTGAAGAAGAATTTGCTACGCTGTTGGACCCTGAAGTCTCTGCAAGCTACCTTCCTGAAAACATCTGCCCGAAGCATTCGAACTTTATCTCCAGGACTTGGTTCTACATCATGTCCAACTCTTTTATTCCATTGAGTACTGCTTCGGAAGAATCGAACATTTATTCCATTGAGTACTGCTTCGGAAGAATCGAACATTGAGTACTTCATTGAATCCAATCAGCGCCAGATGCAATGTCTTGCTGATGAGATAAACAGATTTGGCAACATTGCCCTCAATAACAATCAGTACTTGCGTGTTCTCAAACGTCATTCCTGGAAGGGGCTCCAAAAATTCAACTCTGTCAAAGGCCTTCGTAGAGATCGCATTTACAAAGAATATGAGCACCTCCAGCGAAACTTTTCCCGTGATGACACGGTGGACCGCCCAAATTCAAAGATCCCTCCCCTGCACAAGATTGATGAAGTCTTTTTTGTCAACGAACCTGATGTTGGATATGTAGCCTAGAGACAAATTAATAAAGATATTTGTCACATATCCTTTTTGTTCATAATACGTTTTATACTGTGCTATAACTGTATTACTTGGAAATACTAATACAGGTGTAGTATAAAACATGGTCCGTAGTTTAACTCGGGTAAACTATCTCATTGGGCAATTGATTGATCAAGCTTTCCTGATCATGGCGACACTTAAGTCCATTGACAATGAGGTCATATCGTTAAGGGGAATGATGTGATGGATGTACACCCACCTAAAGTATTGCAATGTGATCGAGTCACATAGTTCAGCGTTGCTATGACTTTGTAACATATGGCTTAGTCCTTAGACCGTAATGATCATACGTAATTTTCATCTATGAGGAGACTTTGATTTGTATCCCACCGCCTGACTGAAATATGCTGGCTATAACGGTGCACTTTGGGTATTCCGAAATAGATGGTTGATGAGTATGTTAATAGATCAGAGCGGGATTTTTCAGTCCTTGTGACAGGACAGGTACTCTGGGCCCACTCGGTGATATTGCATCAACACCATGCAAGGACGTGACTAGGTCACAAGAGATGCAATGATCATGGACGAGAGAAGTTGTTTGTTGTGAACGAGATGTGAACACGGTATGTAGGATACCGATGATCAAACCTCGGACAAACAAAGTACCGCAGCACAAAGGGATTACGTCGTATCGTTAACGGTTTCCAAAAGCGATCGAAGTTCATTCGATGGAAGCGTAGGGGCTGTCAAGGATTGTAACCAGGTCCAACTGACTAATCATTAGTCAATGAGAAGAGTCTCGACCATGTCTGTTGTTTCCCGGACCGTTAGGGTGTTACACTTAAGGGCAATCGATGCATAGGACAGTTACGGGATCAATCGGTGAAATAGGAGGAATCACCAGAATAGTTCCGGAGGAGGACGAAATGGTTTCCGGACATTTTGAATAGTTCAAAATAAAGTTTAATTGTTTTAATAATGTTTTATTATTTAATTATCTGAATTAAATATTGAAAATATATTAAATAAATTAAAAAACGGGAAAAAGGCTAAATGGGCCCATGGGGCCCATTAAGGGAGGAGGGGGTCTCCCCCCTTGGGCTTGGCGCCAAGGGTGGGGCCCACCACCCCCCTTGGCCGGCGCACTCCCCCCCTTGGGAGTTTAGTCCCACATGGGGGAGGGGAGGAGGATGGCACCCCCCCCTTGGCCTATATAAGGAGGGGTAGACCCCCCTTTTTCCAACACACCAATATCTCCTTCTTCCTCCTTCTCCTTCCCGGAAGTGGACTCCCCTTGTTTGGAGTCTGCAACAGGATTGGAGTTCTCCACCATAAGGCAGGTCGTCGTTCTGCTGGAGTCGGGATCCGTAGCCGTCTTTCTTCCGCTGCTCGCCTGGTTCGGGGCCCGGGAGGAACATCGATTGTACCGTACGTGTATAATCTCTTCGAGGCACTACACCTGTGGTACTACTTCGCCGCTGGAGGTTTACCGGGAGTCATCCTCGCCGGGGTGGTCTTCTACACGACAGGGAGGTCGTAGTTCCGAGTCTACGCCAGCCACGTTCGCAAGAACATTTCCCTCTTTCGGTCTTCAAAGGTATGAACACCGATTCCCTCCGTTACTTTACATCGCCATAGCATAGATCTTGGGTTCGGGTACCGTAGGTATGAAAAATTTTGTGTTTTCTGCCCCGTATCCCAACAGGGGTATCAGAGCTAGCTATGCGTAGATGTATTGTCAACACATCTAGGATGTGGGCATCGAATCTTCATTCATTACCCTCCCACGTGTACTCATTTAGCGTTGCGGCAATGTTTAATGAAGCGGCCCCCGACCGACCTTACGCGTTTACGCGAGACTGGTTCCACGCTTGACATATGGCTTGTACCATATAAAGTGGCTAGGGGGTGTCTGTCTCTCTGCATTAGCGATGCAAAAATGTTTGCAACGGAGGGCCCCGACAAGGGTGTAATAGAGACGGATGGGAGACGGTGTTGTGGCATGTTTTTCGCAGGATAGAAACGGTTCTCTCTCTCGAAACCCTAGCAGCCACGTAAAACTTGCACAAGCTAAAGTAGAAAGGCGTTTAACTTTGCTTTGCATGAAGGGGGATCATAGGTTGTATGATTTACAGTTTTACTTTCTGTTTTATGCTAGTATGCTAGATATATCGACGGTAGCACGAAACAGGACCATCTATCACAATACCAACATTGTGTTCTCCCTTGGTGGGCACCGCCTGGAAGGTTCTCCCATATGGCTTGATGCTCCGTACATACCGGAGTTGTCCTACATATTCAACGGAGTTCGCATGAGGTTGGGTTCGGCAAGCCTGGCATATGCAGATATGGCCTTGCTGAACAGCTAACATCAAGGTTCGATTGGCAGGCTTGACGTATGTAGATGCGGGCCTGGAACACAGGAGACCGAAAGGTCGAGCATGAGTCACATGCCTGATGTGATTGCCTTAGAGGCCTACCTGGTTCGCATACTGATGGCCGTGACGATCGGGGGAGGTATGGGGGCTGGGATTGTGTAATCACTTAGTTAAAATGAGAGGTGTTTATCTAAGTGGGAGCTTTCTAGAATTTTGAGATTAAATTGAAACTCCACATTACGAACAAAAGTCTAAATATGTATCCTTGTGAATCAACCTTGTAGATGGCAGCACCTCGCCCCTCGTTCAACTTAGGATCATTCCTAGAGAAAGATAAGCTAAAAAAAGATGGGACAAACTTCACCAACTGGTTCCGCACCCTGAGGATTCTCCTCGTTCCCCTCAAGATGGCATACGTACTAGAGGGCGCGTTAGGTGACGCACCAGCAGATGATGCCAGTCAGGAAGAGAAGAATGTCTATCTCTCCAGGACTGATGATTACAACCTTGTCCAGAGTGGCATGCTCTACTCCATGGAGGCTGAGCTGCAGAAACGCTTTGAAAGGATGGGTGCATATGAGATTATCACCGACCTCAAGGCGGTCTTCGCACCTCAAGCCAGGGCTGAACGGTATGAGGCTTCTGAAGCCTTCTTCTCAGCAAAGATGGACGAGCACGGCAGCGTGAGTGAGCACGTAGTCAAAATGTCTGGCTACGTTCAGCGCTTGAATGCTCTGGAATGCCAAATTCCAGATGAACTTGCTGTTGATAGGATGTTGAAGTCGCTTCCCCCTAGCTACAAAGGCTTTGTGGTGAACTACAACATGCAGGGGATGACCAAAACCCCTTCTGAGTTGTTCGCCATGCTGAAGAACGCCGAGGTTGAGATCAAGAAGGAGCACGCCGTCTTCATGGTCAACAAGACCACTGACTTCAAGAAGTCAAGCAGGCGGGAGAAGGCCAAGAGAGGTGGCCCCAAGAGGGGTGGAAAGTCAGTTGCCGCTCCTCCCAAGGCACCCAAGCCTAAACCCGGAGTGGAGTGCTTCTACTGCAAGGGTGAAGGTCACTGGAAACGCAACTTCCCCAAGTACCTAAAGGACAAGAAGGCTGGCAAGGTCGCCAAGAGAGATGAAGGTATATTTGATATACATATTGTCGATCTTCTCTTGACAAGCGTCGGGAACACATCCTGGATACTTGATACAGGATCTGTCGCTCATATTTCTAATTCCATTCAGGGACTAAGGAATAGGAGACGCTTTCTCAAGGATGAAGTGACGATGCGCGTGGAAAATGGCTGTCAAATTGAAGTCTTGGCGGTCGGCACGAAGCATCTTAGTCTCCCTTCGGGATTGGTTTTAGTTTTGAATAATTGCTACTATGTACCCGCGTTGAGTGTGAACATCGTTAGTGGCTCTTGCTTGAAGCGAGACCGCTATTCTTTTAAATCTGATACAATTGGTTGTTCGATTTATAAGGATGAAATGTTTTATGTTCACGCACCGGAGTTGCATGGTTTATTCGTACTTGATCTCGATGGTGACGTGTGTCACATTAACAATATTGAGGCCAAAAGATTGAAGAATGATGAAGATCACATGAAGATGTGGCATTGCCGACTTGGTCATATTGGTATAAAGCGCATGGAGAAGCTCCATAAGGATGGACTTCTTGAGTCATTGGATTTTGGATCCCTTGATACATGTGAACCATGACTCATGGGCAAAATGACAAGGACTCCATTCAATGGGATAATGGAGCGTGCGGATGACTTATTGGGGATCATACACACAGATGTATGTGGACCCATGAACGTCCCCACTCGCAATGGTCTTCGTTACTTCGTGACCTTTACTGATGACTTGAGTAGATATGGGTATATTTACTTGATGAAGCACAAGTCTGAAACCTTTGAAAAGTTCAAGGAATTTCAGAATCAGGTCGAAAATCAACTCGGAAAGAAAATCAAGCACCTTCGATCGGATCGAGGTGGCGAGTATTTGAGTCACGAGTTTGGAAATCATCTGAAGTCTTGTGGCATAGTACCACAGCTTACGCCGGCAGGCACACCTCAGAGAAACGGTGTGGCTGAGCGACGTAATCGAACCCTATTGGATAGCGTACGATCGATGATGTCTCATACTGATTTGCCTGTGTCATTCTGGGGGTATGCATTAGAAACTTCCGCTCATATTCTTAATAGGGCACCATCCAAATCCATAAAGACAACACCATTTGAAGAATGGCATGGCACAAAACCTAAGTTGTATCACCTGAAGATTTGGGGTTGTGAGGCTTATGTTAGGAAACTACAGCCTGACAAACTTGAATCCAAGGCGGATAAGTGCATCTTTGTGGGCTATCCCAAGGAAACTTGTGGATACACCTTCTACAACAAGTCTGATAGCAAAACGTTTGTTGCCAAGTCGGGACACTTTCTTGAGAAGGAGTTTCTCGCGAAAGAGTTGAGTGGGAGGAAAATAGACCTCGATGAAGTGACTGACCAATCACTCCAATTGGAAGAAACGGCTACGGAAATTGTTCTGGAACCATCTTCCACAGTGGGAGCTGAAGAGAATGGCCAGAATGACATTCATAACGATCATGACATTGATGATGATCATGATGAGAATGAAGAGGAACCTTTTATGCCCCGTAGGTCATCAAGAGTCCGTCAACCTACTGAGTTTTACGGACAGCTTGTGAATGCAATCTCGGCTGATGAGTCGGATGAACCTACAAGTTACAAAGAAGCAATGGAGGGACCCGAGTCCGAGAAATGGCTTGAAGCCATGAAATCCGAAATAGACTCCATGTACACCAACAAAGTATGGACTTTGGTGGATATTCCCGAGGACCGCAAGGCCGTCGAGAATAAATGGATTTTCAAGAAAAAGACTGACGCGGACGGAAACGTATCTGTCTACAAAGCTCGACTTGTCGCGAAGAGGTTCCGACAAATTCAAGGAGTTTACTACGAGGAGACGTTCTCTCCTGTAGCGATTATAAAGTCTATTCGGATCCTACTAGCAATAGCTGCATATCATGATTACGAGATATGGCAGATGAATGTGAAAACTGCATTCCTAAATGGCAACATTGAGGAAGAGTTGTACATGATGCAACCAGAGGGGTTTGTCGATCCAAGGAACGCTGGTAAGGTGTGCAAGCTTCAACGGTCCATCTATGGGTTGAAGCCACCGTTGAAGCAAGCATCTCGGAGCTAGAATCTTCGATTTGATGAGGTCATTAAAGCTTTTGGATTTGTCCAAAACGTCGAAGAGTTCTGTGTCTATAAGAAACTGAGTGGGAGCTCTGTAGCATTCCTTGTGTTATATGTAGATGACATATTACTAATAGGTAACGATAAGAAATTCTTAGAGGAAGTGAAGGAATATCTGAATGGACAATTTTCCATGAAGGACCTAGGTGAAGCTGCGTACATATTGGGGATTAAGATCTATAGAGATAGACCTAATCGACGGTTGGCCTTGAGTCAAAGCACTTATATTGACAAGATATTGAAAAGGTTCAGTATGGGTAACTCCAAGAGAGGCCTCTTGCCAGTTATAAAAGGTGTCAAATTAAGCGTGACTCAATGCCCAACCACAGCAAAAGAGAAGGAGGAGATGTCCTCAAAGCCCTATGCCTCAGCCATAGGTTCTCTCATGTATGTTATGTTATGTACCAGACCGGATTTAGCGCTGGCCATTAGTATGACTAATCGCTACCAGAGTAACCCGGGAATGGCTCACTGGACAGCAGTAAAGAACATCCTTAAGTACTTGAGAAGAACCAAGGATCTCTTTCTCGTTTATGGAGGAGTTGATGAGGAGCTCACCGTAAAAGGTTACGTTGACGCAAGCCTCGGCTCAGATCTAGATGACTTGAAATCCCAGACGGGATATGTTTTCATGTTGAACGGTGGCGCAATTAGCTGGAGGAGCGGCAAACAGTCAGTCGTCGCCCAATCTACAATGGAGTAGGAGTATATTGCCGCTTGCGAAGCGTCAAACGAGGTGATGTGGCTGAAGAAGTTCGTGATCGAGCTTGGCGTCTTTCCCAGCTGCACTGACCCCGTGGGAATCTTCTGCGACAACACGGGTGCCATTGCTAACGCGAAGGAGCCAAGAACTCACTCTACAGCCAAGCACATCCTCCGAAAGTTCCATGTGACGCGAGACTACGTCAGGGATGGACACACTAGGATTCACAAGATACATACGGATCTGAACGCAGCAGACCCGATGACTAAACCTCTTCCACAGGGCAAGTTTGAAGAACACCGAGAGACCATTGGTGTTAGATACATACCTGATGTAAACTAGTGTAATTTGTACTCTAGTGCAAGTGGGAAACTGTGGGATATGTGCCCTAGAGACAAATTAATAAAGATATTTGTCACATATCCGTTTTGTTCATAATACGTTTTATACTGTGCTATAACTGTATTACTTGGAAATACTAATACAGGTGTAGTATAAAACATGGTCCGTAGTTTAACTCGGGTAAACTATCTCATTGGGCAATTGATTGATCAAGCTTTCCTGATCATGGCGACACTTAAGTCCATTGGCAATGAGGTCATATCGTTAAGGGGAATGATGTGATGGATGTACACCCACCTAAAGTATTGCAATGTGATCGAGTCACATAGTTTAGCGTTTCTATGACTTTGTAACATATGGATTAGTCCTTAGACCGTAATGATCATACGTAATTGTCATCTATGAGGAGACTTTGATTTGTATCCCACCGCCTGACTAAAATATGCTGGCTATAACGGTGCACTTTGGCTATTCCGAAATAGATGGTCGATGAGTATGTTAATAGATCAGAGCGGGATTTGTCAGTCCTTGTGACAGGACAGATACTCTGGGCCCACTCGGTGATATTGCATCAACACCTTGCAAGGACATGACTAGGTCACAAGAGATGCAATGATCATGGACGAGAGAAGTTGTTTGTTGTGAACGAGATGTGAACACGGTATGTAGGATACCGACGATCAAACCTCGGACAAACAAAGTACCGCAGCACAAAGGGATTACGTCGTATCGTTAACGGTTTCCAAAAGCGATCGAAGTTCATTCGATGGAAGCGCAGGGGCTGTCAAGGATTGTAACCAGGTCCAACTGACTAGTCATTGGTCAATGAGAAGAGTCTCGACCATGTCTGATGTTTCCCGGACCGTTAGGGTGTTACACTTAAGGGCAATCGATGCATAGGACAGTTACGGGATCAATCGGTGAAATAGGAGGAATCACCGGAATAGTTCCGGAGGAGGACGGAATGGTTTCCGGACATTTTGAATAGTTCAAAATAAATTGTAATTGTTTTAATAATGTTTTATTATTTAATTATCTGAATTAAATATTTAAAATATATTAAATAAATTAAAAATGGGAAAAAGGCTAAATGGGCCCATGGGGCCCATTAAGGGAGGAGGGGGTCTCCCCCCTTGGGCTTGCCGCCAAAGGTGGGGCCCACCACCCCCCTTGGCCGGCGCACTCCCCCCCCCCTTGGGAGTTTAGTCCCACATGGGGGAGGGGAGGAGGATGGCACCCCCCCCCCCCCTTGGCCTATATAAGGAGGGGTAGACCCCCCTTTTTCCAACACACCAATATCTCCTTCCTCCTTCTCCTTCCGGAAGTGGACTCCCCTTGTTTGGAGTCTGCACCAGGATTGGAGTTCTCCACCATAAGGCAGGCCGTCGTTCTGCTGGAGTCGGGATCCATAGCCGTCTTTCTTCCGCTGCTCGCCTGGTTCGGGGCCCGGGAGGAACATCGATTGTACCGTACGTGTATAATCTCTTCGAGGCACTACACCTGTGGTGCTACTTCGTTGCTGGAGGTTTACCGGGAGTCATCCTCGCCGGTGGTGGTCTTCTACACGACAGGGAGGTCGTAGTTCCGAGTCTACGCCAGCCACGTTCGCTAGAACGTTTCCCTCTTTCGGTCTTCAAAGGTATGAACACCGATTCCCTCCGTTAATTTACATCGCCATAGCATAGATCTTGGGTTCGGGTACCGTAGGTATGAAAAAATTTGTGTTTTCTGCCCCGTATCCCAACACCTGAACCCATCCGGCCTGATACCGTCTTTGAGCATGACTCCATTACATCAAAAGACGATGACGGCCTCGACGACAGCGACCTCGACATCAACCTCATCACCCAGACGCACCACGAAGCTATTCCTACGTCTTCTTCCGAAGAATAATCCTCTGGTGATCAATCTTCGTCGGATGAGTCTTCGTCAAGCTCAGCTTTGTCGGGTTCCCAGGGTGCTGATGTCGCGCAATAGATCTCTCGAACCTCTTCCCAACCTTTTGTCCAATCATTGACAAAAAGGGGGAGAATGAGGGCATCGATGAGTTAGATTTTCATCGGGGAAAGGGCTTTTGCTATTTACTTTTGCTTCGCTTGGTTAAGTTACAACAAACATTCCATTCTCTTCGATTGGGTTGTAACTTAAGTTTAAACTTCGGTCTTGCTACTCCTGTGCTACGCTTAAGTTTTAATAACCCCCTTTGCTAGCAAGTATTGCTTCGTATCTTCTATCTTTCAGGTGGTTATTATTTTCTAAGTCACAGGTCATTGGAAGCAATTGCATACACTCCTGGATATATATCTTTAAATTCAATTGTATTCGCTAAGATATTTGTTTTTCTCTCCATCAAAGAAAATTCTCTCAAGCATTAACTTCGATTATATAAATCTTCAATCCTTGCATTCAGGGGAAGCCAAAAACTTCATATCTTAGAGTTTGTCCCATCACTTCACAAAAACTTCAATATCTTTTATCGATGCCTGTTTTGTCAACAATAGTCCAAAAAGGGGGAGATTGTAAGAGAAAAGTTTTTCCCCTGTGTGTTTTGGATATTGTTGGACAAGACAGTAGAGGAACTAACAATGTTTGCTAGTGTAAACAGTTGTATAGGTTCCTGAAGGACAAGCTAGGTGATAAAGCTTCAGGGAAGGTCTTCAAGTTATCGAAGCGTTACCCCCGTCTGGCAAAGCTTAATCACGGAGGATGACCCCCAAAAATTAAAGTGTCCTGAAGCTCAACTCATTGAAGGAAATGAAGAAGACGGCGCAAGACTTAGATGTTTTTGTGTAGTTCTTTTTCTGTTCTTTGAGTCATAGGACAAACCGTACTATCAAGAGGGGTCTTTAGTTTGTGGACACCAAAGTCATTGAGAAAATGCTCAGATCAAATCCACACCAAGTGAGAAGCCAGAGCGAAGAAATCTCATGTGCACTAAGTTAAGCTTCAGTGGCAAAGACTTCGTTCTTTGGCTTCTGAAGCAGAACAAAGTCTGTGAGTCAGCTTTACTTGTTCCGCAAGTAAAGTTGCGCAGTGATGAAAAATCCGACCGTTGTGGACACGTGTCAAGCTGTCACATCGGGTCAATTTGGTCATTCCGCACCTCGGGATCGCCAACTATAAATACGCCGCCCCCTCCTCCATTTGCGGGTGGCTGCTCTGATAATATTCCTGAGAGAGATTGAAGAGAGCATCCCAAAGACTTCACCGAAGCAAAACCCAAATCCAGAATACTGAAGCCTAAGTCCCATTGATCTGAGTAGATTCGAGATGACTTAGGTGAAAGCTTACTAGCCTTTTTATCTTGGAGAACTACAATTCTCCTAGACCGTTAGAGTGTTGTTCTTCAGAGAGCGAAGAGTAATTGTCGCATCGAAGTCCAGTTTGTCAAAGTTTTCGGTGATTTCCTCAATAATCAACCACGAGTGAAGAACTAACCAAGCTCAAGGAGTTTTGTGCAGTGGAGCAACGGACGGAGAGAGATTTGCTCCAGGTGTTCAATCACCAGACGTAGCGCTTTGCATAGCGTGAACTGGTCGAACAAACATCGCCGAGTCCCAGTTCGTTTTACTTCAAGCATTTACCTTCAGTATTGCATTTGATTCGCAGTTATGCTTCAATGTGTTTTCATTCACTGCATTTAGTTTCGCTTCCAGTTTTACTTCGCTGTTCCGCACTATTTATGCTTCAATTCAATAGTTTCAGTAGAAAATTTTGAAGTGATCATTCACCCCCTCCCCCTCTGATCACATACTTGGACTTTCAGATATTCAGCTAAATTAAATGCAACTCTCTTGGATTCTTTTGCGACGTCAAGAGGATTGAGACAAGGTGACCCATAACCACCATTTCTATTTTTATTTGTAATTTGTGTGTCTTTCCGCAATTTTAAAGCACATAGTTAATTATGGTGATATTGTACGTTTGGAAATTTACCGTCAAGCTCTCGACGTCTCTCATTTATTCTGTGCGGATGATACTATGCTCTTCTTTAAGTCTAGTCTTCTATATATCTTTATTTCATCATATGTATGTAAGAAATGAGAACCAGATCGATATAATTGAAAGAATGGATCATGCCATTAATTACCAATAAATTATCCATTTGTTATGTCGACAACTCTATTTCATAGAAACATATAATTGATTATGGTTCAGATCATTAGACATCATGTCAGATGATGCAAATTTTATTTGATTGTCCAATTGGTTTTTCATTTTGACCACCATCAGAGAGAAGAGATGGTGTTGTAAGGAAATTGAACGATAATGGAGTGTTGAGGCCAGAACTACTCTGCTTGTACTCTTAGCACATGAAGAGTTTCCTTCGATCATAAATGGTATGTACAGAGGATATTTTTGTAGACTGCATAGATATGAATATAAATTTTCATTGGAACACAAAAGTTTAAACGACTTAGGAAATAAAGATTGAGTGTGGATATGTGAAACCACATTCTTATGACCCAATAGTCGTACATAAGAGTAGATCTATGAAGAAACTTGAATTTTGACATAGATGTATATCTACGATAAACCTATTTCCATAGAACGGTTTTACTCATAATTTTTCATAGATACACACCCATGACGTAACACTACCTTTGTAATATTGTGGTTTTAGGTGACTTATTTCCATTAGTAATATTTTCATACTATCACAATCAAGAGGGTGCAATGATAGTACGACTTTACTACATGGGTAGTAGCAGCATGATGGAGATGACCATGGGAGTCCGGGCGATCGTAGTAAAATCCTAATATAATGACCATAAGGACAAAAAAGTTCAAATAGAGGAGGAGAAGACAAAGCATCAAAGGACATATTATAAGGAGGACGAGAACGTTGGTTCATAGATTTGATATGATATTTCACCAGTTTTTATGGATACTAATGTTTTTCGTTCAGAAATTCATTTTTGAGAAGGTTTTAAAATTGTTGGATGTCAATGGAGCATTCATTTATCTTTTGATTTTTTGTAGGTTACACACTCAATTTATGAGCAAGTCAGGTAAGTTTCCTGCTATTCTGCTCCACTATGTACATACCCTTTGTATTCTGTTTGAGAAATTTTGGTTCTCCCTTTTGCAATAAAATAATCTGGAGCTAATGCTTCATAGTCCTTAAATTTTAAAAATAATAATTCATGATAAATTCAATCCATTGCAATAATGAAGAGAAAATAGAAATCTTGCTTTATTTGTAAATAAAAATGACAACAAAAAGGTTTTATATCAGTGAAGGTGGTGTTCTTTTATTAGGACAACAACACTGATCAACTCTAGAGCAGTAGCCATCATCGCTTTTGCATAACAGCATGCAACCTCCCTCAGTGCACTTAGGAGATTTCATCTCATAGAAAGTTGAAGGTAGTGGTAGTGCATTTGCGTGTATCTGAAAACCAACATACATCATTAGGCTTATAATGTGGCATGAACTTTATCATCTTATGTTTCTATATAACTAAATGTAGACTATTTTTATAGGAAGCTCAACATTAGAAAATGACATAAGCTGCACTATAAGATTAAGGAGGGAATGGATGTAACCTAACCTCACTATTCGCATGGCATGTGGAGAGAAAAGTTGTTAGGACCATGAGAGACACCAAAAACAAGGGGCATAGGTTCTTCTTGAAGGCTGCCATTTGTTGAGGTAGGCTAGTACTTTCTATGCTCAACTGATTATAGTATGATTTATGTTTAAAAGTTCATGTTTGAGAGTGTTTATATAGGTGCGTATTGATACATTTTTTTTGGGTACTAATTGTCTAATAAATTCATAATCTTATATGTCCAATTTTTAGCTACCAAATAAATCATTAAATATGGTAATATATTTTTTGATCAATATCACTTGGTAGATGTCAAATGCATTAGTTGTGAATAATTAATACAATATATTTTCTACAAAATCTTCATTTGCCAATTAAATACATGAGTTTTTATAGATAGAAACAATATCTTCTTCATTTTTGTATTGATATAGATGCATTAATTTGGGGACATTAATTTATTTATTTTATCAATATCTTCTAATATCATATGAAATATTCTGCTACCTTTTATTAATAGCAAAAGGTTTAAAATGGTAGACTCTTGGCTTCTGGCATTTTGGCCCATTCCCTGTTCCTCAACCCATCTCCCCTCTAAGCCCAGCCTATAGAACCGGTACAGCACGCCCCGCGGTCGTTGGATCTTCAGCGACCCCAGCTCCCAGCCGGGCAATCGTTACTAACGGGTCACTTCTGGCCACGGGCTTCGCCTCGTTTGAATTTTCCCATGAGAGCAACTTCTTACTCATCTTGTAATTTTTCTTTCTCCCCGAAGGCTCAAAATTGTCATGGTTTTGTAAGATATAATTCCATGTCGTGATAAAATTTGAAATCCATGTTTGAGTCCCATTTGAATTTCGATTCAAGCTCGTCCTTAGGGTTACAGAAAGGTGGTTTTGGATTATTATATTTCATGTTTTGGTGATCACCCCTAAGCTTAAATCTTCGCACAAGTATATCTCTTGTCCATCCTATCTTTTACATGAATTTACATGTAACTTTCACCCACTGAAAAATGCAAGTTTAGTTCAAATCCCATTTGAATTTAATTCAAAAGCCGGTGAATTTACTTCAACCAAATTGGACCAAACCGATTCTATAAATTCAAATGTAAATCAGGAAGTTATAATATAATAGCATGAATAAATTAAAAAATATAGATATATTAGAGATGTATCAACAACAAATATATCCAGTTTCCCACTAACACCTTGATTACTGCGACGGTTGATGGCGTGGAAGTGATAATGGCTTCTCGCGCTTCGTTTTCTTACCCCAAGTGGAAGGTTAGATGTAGGATATCAGCAAATTTCCCCTATGTAGAGGATAGGGTTTGTCTCACATAGGACTCCGGCAGCGGCAAGAAGGTGGTGAAGTGAACAATGGCGTCGTTCACAACCTTAGGGTTGTTTACTTTACCTGGACCTGCACACAATACAAATAACTTTGCTCCCAACGAAGTTCAGAGAGGTTGTCAATCTCCCCGGTCTTGTTGTTTACAAAGGATCAAACACAAGAGATAATGATAATGGTGATAGCAGCTAGAAAGTAAAAGCAGGAAAATAAATGAGCGTGTAAACAGTGAGAATATGGACCGGGGTCCCGTGATGTTCACTAGTGATGTCTCTCTCCCAAAAGACGATAAAACTTCTATGCGAGGTAAACAAATCACAGTTGGGAAATTGATAGGATTAAAAACGCACCGCAATGCTAACTATGCTACTAAGAAAGGACGAGGCTCAAAAGCATGGGCGGTACGCCAAAATAAGTAGACCGAAATCCAACTGCATCTACTACTAATCATCCACCTTGAGAAGCCTATCCAGAACACCTCACTGCTACTAAGTTGCGAGTCCCACCCAAAGTGTAAACCCAAAGCAACAGACAACTGCATTAAAAGAACTTTGCGTAAAGTAAACAATCCTTGCAATCGCGGTTACAAGCACCGTTGTTTTCCCCCTTGTGTCAATAGCACATCCCCTAGACTCATGTTTCTATCACTCAAGCTAGTCATCAGGGGGCATGAACCCACAATCGACCATAACGTTCCCTCTTGGAGTCACTACCTACTACTTGGCCAAAGCAACAAACATCAATGGAGAACATGCAAGAATTACTCAAGAACATAAATATAAAAGATAGGAATCAAATATATTACTTAATCACAAACTGAACATAGTCTCATAATCCATCAGATCCCAGCAAACTTAGCATAGCAACAACAGAAAATTACATATGTGCCTCGATCATGTAGGGCAGCTCACGAGGTCTAATCCATGAAGAAAAAAGAGGGGAGGAGAACATCACATAGCTACTGATCACGGACCATGGTCCAAGGTAGACTACTCACGGATCATCCGGGAAGCGTCCATTGTGGAGGAGAAGCTCCCGAAGGTCAATCCTCCCTCCGGCAGTGTGGAGAAAAGAGATCTACTGGCGCTCCCAATCATGGAAGCGCGGCGGCGGTGGAACAGATGCGAGATCACGAAAAAGGGTTTTGTCTTTGGAGGTTTCGCGTCACGGAGAATATATAGGCAAAGGGGGCAGCCAGGGGGCCACCAGGGGTCCAGGCGCCCCCCCGATGTGGCCAGACCCTAGGACGCGCCAGGTGGCCGCTTGGGGCCCTGGTGGGTCCCCTCCGGCTCTCCTTTGGGACTCTGGAATCTTCCATTGCACTAATTTTTTATCTGCTTTTCCCGAATTTTTGGAGCAATTCTAATATGGGGGAAACCTGAAATAAAAAATAGCAGAAAACAGGAACTGGCACTATGGTGCACTGAGTTAATAAGTTAGTCCAAATATGATCAAAAGTGTATGAAAGTGTATCTAGATCATAGCAATATCACACAAAACATGCATGGAGCAAGCAGAAATTATAGATACGTTTGGGATGTATCAACATCCCCAAGCTTAATTCCTGCTCGTCCTCGAGTAGGTAAATGATAACAAGCATAATTTTTGTGGTGACATGATAGCAACCATATAAGAACTTTGAAAGTAAAGCAATGAAGATATGTAATTCAATTCAAGTCATAACAGGCAAGAGTCTATATTAGCATTGAAACAAGCAACATAAGAACATTTAGGTGCAAGAGCTCTCGCTGTCCGTGACTCGAATGTCTCCAGATGGTGTTTGTGTGCAAGAAGGGGGAGATGGGAATACGAGAGAAAAAATATATTTGTTGAGACCTCAATCTACTAAAGTTTCACACTTAGTCTTCTTTGGAATCTTATTTTGACTCATCCCCAGGCCACTAGCCAGGTACAAGTCAATTTGATCCACTCCCTTTCGATATTTTGAGCACTCATGCAATGGATGAGCGTAAGAACGAGAGTTGACACTTAGGATGGAAAAGAGAGAAATATGGTGGAGGAGGAAGACAAAAGGGTGAGAAAGGCTCAGATCAATGAGGACAATCATAGGCGAGAGAAAGCCAAATGATAAATATGATGTGAGGAGTAGGGATTGCCATGCAACGGATGCACATATGAGGTAAGGTAAGCTCTCCAATGGAACTAGTGGGGGTGCATCTAACTTGCTCGCTCATGAAGACCTAGAGCTTGTTTGAAGAGGCTCATCCTTGAAATATGCAAGCCAAGTTCTATAGTGTGAAGGTCCCCACATAGCTATATGCATAATGATCATCTCTATGGAGCACAAGGGTAAGAGGGAGTACGAGTGTGGATCTTTCAAAAGGAATAGTAGTGTTGCCCCTTTCTCTCTTTTTATTTCTTTTTCTCCTTTTTTCTATTTTTTTGTATTTTTTTGGTGGCCTCAATGGCTCTTTCTATTTAACTCTCATTTGTCCTCTTTGGGATCTTTTATTTTTTCCACTTTGGGATCTTTCATTTTGTCCACTTTGGGATCTTTTCCTCACATAAGGGCAGCACTCTATTTTACAAGAAGGTGTAGAAGATCTTCACATTTTACAAGGTACTCAACATAAAGAAGATGTAGCTATCATGATGTATGCAAATGTATGCCTCTGCCAGTGTAGCTGGAACATGTATGACATAAAATCAAGTCATAGAAGGTGGATGTTGCATGGCAATATATCTCGGAAAAGCTATGGAAATGCCTTGATAGGTAGATATGGTGGCTATTTTGAGGAAAGATATAAGGAGGTTTATGATGACAGATCGTATCATGCCAAGGGTTTGGATGCACCGGCGAGGTGGACGCCAACTCTCGGAATGAGAAGAGGGCAATGTGCGGTACCGAAGAGGATAGCAAATATGAGGGGGTGGAAGTGTCAACTTTCAATACTTACATAAGTCCGAAGAACTCATGCACTTATTATCGGTAACTCTCAATCTAATAAGGAGGTTCACAAAGAGACAAGTACCTCGAGGAGGAGTGTATGGGGGTTTGGTTATCCTTGCGCATCCTCGACTCATGGTACGTGAGTGTACTCTAATATCCGATCCCTCCAAAGATTAGTGATCCATCTAGTAGCTAGAGTTCTCAACTAGTTTTTGTAGTTTTGAAAATAAACACGGATTGCCCAAAATAGGACACCTATCACTAATAGGCTAGATCTCTTGACACCAAAAGTTCAAACATTACTCACAACAATACCTCAAAACTATTGCAAGTTAGTACTACAATTGAATAGCAACCTCAATTACCTACTTAAAGTCAAGACACAACTCAGTGCAACAACCAACTCTCTTAACAAGATAAACATGAAAACTAAAGAGAGTTCCAGCAACTAACTAAACAAAAGATAAATCTCTTGCTAAATACAAACACTAAAACTAAAACTAAACATGGCAGCAGCTACGAAAAGATAAAGAACAAACAATAGAAGAAAGATAGGCATGAAAAATCCTATGATGTGTTCTAGTTGAAAGTGGAGCGTGTTTCCCTTCCACACAAAGTAAGCTGGGGTCTAACTTGATATGAACAGCAAGCAAAACTAAATAAAACAAAAAAGGAAACCTAAGAGCGAGACGCTCCAAGCATAGCACATAACACATGAAGCGATAAAAATATAGTGAGACGGAGGACGAACTGATGATTGTTGATGGAGAACGGGATGCACGGGGGCATCCCCAAGCATAGATGCTTGAGTTTCCTTGAATATTTATTGGGGATGCATGGGGGCATCCCCAAGCTTGATCGTTTGACACTCCCGATCTTCTTTCATCATCTTCCCTCGCACACTTGAAAACTCCCTTCATACATAACTCCTCATAAGCTGATTATAGAGGTTAATACCATTAATTAAATAATTTTGTCCAGTGGAAATAAAGATATTCTTGAAGAGCTCCTGTTTCTCAAGATTTCCAAAAAGTTTTTGCAAAGAAAAATCAAGCTTAAGGATTGCAAAAGTAAGGAGAGGCAAAACGTGGCAGAGTCTATGAAAAACAGAATAGCAGGTAGTAAATAATTTTTTAGGGGTACTTCTGCAACTCAAATAAAAAAACTCAGAACATACGAAAGTTTCACAATTGTATAGATCATGATGTGTAAAAAATTCAACTCAACAAGATAAATTGGTGATTCGTTTCGATTTTTTTCTGTCAAGTAGACAGAATCTGTTTTCTGGACAGGATGTCATAACTTTTGCTTCCCTTATCATAAGAGGCTAGAACTTGGCACAAAGCATGAAAATAAAGATACAATGATGTTGCTATAGTATTAACAATCATAAAGACCACTAAAAACAGAATTAAAAAACATCTTGGGTTGCCTCCCAACAACCGCTTTCTGTTATGCCTTTAAGCTAGGCATAAAGCAAAAGAAGAATCAAAGGTCCCCGAGATCATCGGAGTCATAAAAACCTTCAAATTGATTTAACAAGCTCATTCTTATTTTTACTAGGGAAGAGGTACTTATCTTTCTCTTTACCAAGTAAGCGTATGTGCCCCTTACTAATATCAATGAAGCCTTTCATAGCTCGGAGGAAGTCCCTTCCAAGCACGATGTTACTTTGACTTGGCTCCATGACGAAGAAATCAATCGTTGCAACCATATTAAGGAATGCGACTTGGACTTATTTTACCTTTCCTTTAACCTCTGAAATAACTCCGTTAGCATGTTCATGATAAGATGACAATTTGTGTCAGAACCCTCTGTTAGGTAATGTGCTAGGGATTAGCAAGTCACTTGCATCATGTTAAAATTTCAAAAGAAATCTTTGAAATCAAAATCAAAAGCAAAATGGGAGAAGGAACCCCCCCAGATGAATTATTTCAAAAGGCCAGATAAAAATCTTCTCCAAAAATTCATGTTAGATTTTTGAAAAGTCTTATAAATGAGTGTGATCACATATCAAGTGATGTGGGACCCAACCCATGCTCATGGATTTTTCAAATATTCAAACAGTGCCTTGGATTTCATCAAAAACCCCTATTTGAGTTAAGATTTAAATTATTTGAATTTTAAAAATGTTGAAACTTTATAAGTGGCTAGTCCATATTATTATGAGGCCATGT
Organism: Bromus sterilis; assembly: GCA_950022295.1. Lineage (NCBI taxonomy): Eukaryota > Viridiplantae > Streptophyta > Magnoliopsida > Poales > Poaceae > Bromus > Bromus sterilis. The sequence goes on along the minus strand of OX465596.1, from coordinate 410,681,075 downwards.
AAAAAATTTCAGCATTTAATAAAATGCCTAGCTATTTATTTAGCACAGCAAAACAAATGTCACAAAAGAAAAACAGAAAACCTTACCAGACGCCCAGGCGAAGCCGGCCCATCCAGCCCACCCGGCCCAGAGGGGCAGCAGGGTCTTCTTCCCCGCCCCGCGCCTCCAAGCTGCTCGATGGAATGCCACCGAGCCAGCCGTGGACGACACGTCGCCGCCGAGCACCTTCCAGGCCTCCCCGTGCCTCCTTCTCGCGCCTGGAGACATCTCTCTTCCGTCCCGATCCATTCCCCCCCTCCAGAGCTTCCTCCTCCTCCCGTGCTCGATTTCTTCGCCGCCCGAGGACCGCCCTGCAGCACGCCGCCGAGTCCACGCAGCCAACGTCGTCCCCGAGCCGTGCCACCGTGTCCAGAAGAACCGCAGCAGGCGTCTTCGTCGTTCCCCTCAATCAATTGAGACCGAGCGCCTCAGCAGACGACGCAAGCTTCACCGAGAACTCGCCGGACCCGCGAGCTCGCCGTCGTCGAATCGCCGCCGTTGAAGCCTCCCCGAGCTTGCTGTTGCTTCTGTTCGATCCGCGGTGAGCTTCTGAGTTTTTCCCCCAAGCTCCTAGCACCCCGTAGCCCCTCTAGCCAAATCCGCCATGAGAATCGAGCTCCTCGCCGCCATGGTTGAGCTAGAGCTCGCCCTCGTGCTCCTCGCGGCGCCCTAGTGCGCGCGTTTGACTCGCGGGTGTTCCAGCTTTCGAACGCACGCAAGATCAGCCCAAGCCGTGCACGCTAGCCTCTTCCCCCAACCTCGTCGTCGTTCTGCTTCCGCCCAGCACGTCGCCGTCATCACTCCCGACCTCCCCGTGACCCCCTGATGCCTCCTCTCGACGCGGACGACGACGCTGCACCCGTTGGTGGTCTCCTCTTCCTCTCCCGTGGCCTCTAGCCGATTCCGGCAAGGGCGCCGCCGTGGCCAGGCCACCGGCGTCAAGCCGCCGGTGGGTTAAACCCTCTGTCAGTCGCTAAACCCCCCTGGAGTCGATGACAGGTGGGGCCCTGGACCCCTAATCCCTCTGTCAGTTTAAATAAAAACGGGGATTAACCCCAGACCCACTGACAGGGTTGGCCCACTCGTCAGCCCCCTGCTGACGCCATGCTGGCGCAGTGCTGACGCAGTAAACCTTTTTTCCAGATTAAATGAATTAAAGAAATTCCAGAAAATCCAGAAAATAGCCCAAACTTTGGAAATTCATAGAAAATTCATATTAACTCCAAATTGGACAAATAATATATGAAAAATGATCAGGAGAAAATAAGCTATCCAAAAATCCAACTTTCAACTATGTTTGAGTTGAATTTAAATTGGGATCAGTAGCATTTGCTATTTGATTTAAATGGAATTAAATCAAATTCAATTCAAAAGTTTTTGCAACTTGAACCATGGCAACATGCTACATTTCAACCACACATCAGAGGCATATCATACACATTCCAAAATGATTCAAATTGATCAAACAATGTCACATGTAACTTGGCTAAGTTTGAATTCAAATTGGAGTTTGAATTTGCAATTCAATTTGCAATATACTCCACTTAAATTGAATTGCTTCACACATCAAAGCATATACATCAAGTTTCAACCTTCCATCATGTGATTGTGCATTGTATTTACTTTTGCTACCTTGTTTGTTGTTTGTCGAGTAGAGCTGGAACCGGAGCAGGAGGCTGCCCCTTCGTTGAAGACCCCGAACCCGAACCTCGTCAGCAAGGCAAGAAAACCCCCATTGATCATGTCGATAAAATCCCACTTCCCTCTCATGTCTCGCTTATGCATTGTATAGGATGATTACCATGCTACGTTTCTACCGCATAGATGAACCCATTCCTTTGCATGACCTATCATTTGTCACAGTAGTAGGCAAACCACAATCCTAGCAACTGTAGGAGTTGATTGTTATCATGTGGCCCCTGCAATTGTTACTGCTTATTGCATGCTTAGAGTGATACCATGATGATACTTTTATGTGAGTCGGGATGGTAGTGATCATTATGATGATGGTAGAAAAGTGTTGGTGAATCTACCCTAATACAAGGTGAACGATGAGAGGCTGTGTAGGAGTACACGGTGGGTTGTCTCGTTGAACACCGCCCTAAGTCCGAGTTCTTGTGTGGTGATCCAAGATGAAGAGTACAACCACACATTGGGCTCACTGACCCCTCTCAGCTTACTAACTCATCCCTTTCGATCTCCAGATGTCGCAATAGTTCGGAGTTCTGGTAGGTCTGTGGCCTGGATGCTAAGTGAGAGAACGGCTCATCCGAGACCGGCTTATGCACCACGCACACATCACTTGGGTCCACTTCGGTAAACCGGCCGGGTTCACGATAGTGGTAGCCAACCCAAGTAGGCGGCTTTCTCGGACTAGATCGGCTATGAGGTAACAGTTGTGGTGAGCATCCTCGCTGGCACCCCTTGAATGGTGTCGAGATCAAAGGCGGTAAATGATGATCATGTGTGTGTAGCGGTACACCCCTGCAGGGTTAACAAAACTATTCGAATAGCCGTGTCCGCAGTTATGGACTGCTTGGAAATCTTAGCTTGATTATTAGACAACTTGAACTGGATACTTCTAAAACACACCAAGATAAGTGTGAGTGCTATGGCGTGCTTTCTCGTGGGAAAGTCGAGGAAGGCACCATAGTGGTGTAATTGGTTGGAGAAAGTAGTGGAATCGTGTACGCTTCTTACCTCAAGTCTGGTACTCGTAATTCACGACTAGCCAAGTCAAAGCTGGCACTTCTGCAAGTGAAACCCCACCTCCCTTTACCTTGATACATATGCATGAGTAGCATAGCTCCTATGTAAGTCTTGCTGAGTACGACTTTGTACTCACGTTTGCTTAATCTATGTTTTAGATGAACCCACTGACCCCGAAGGTGGCTTCTTCATCGAGCTGGACGACTGAAGATCAAGCTAGTCTAGTCCCAGTCAGACGACTGGTTCCCTCGTGGAGGGCTTGTGTTTAAATAAGGCTTCTTAAGCCATTTGTTAAACTTGTCTGTACTCAGACATACTTTGCTTCCGCTTGTGTTTTAATGTTGGATCACATGTTTGTGATCTCTGCGTGCACTCTATAAGAGTTATCAATAAAAATGTATACTTTGTAGAGAATTGCAATGATACCTACTGTTCATACAAGGCATGTGTGCTGCGTGTATGTTTATAACATGCATGTCTTTGTATGGGTTTTCGAGACCTTAGTTGTGATCTGGCTGGCGGTCTTTCGTACACCAAGTGGCCCTTAGATGTGCGCAGCTTGGGGCATCGCGATGCGATTGTTCGAGACTCTGTCTCGTGCACACTTTGTGGTATGATCGAGCCCGCCCTAGACCCCGACTAAGTGATCGGGCTGGAGTAAGTCTATGTAAGAGTTATGAGATAGTCGTTAGTATGGTTGAGGCGACTTGTCTTTGAATATGGGAGTTCATCACCCATATCATTAGACATGTGTGCGGACGATGAGGACCCATCTCAGTTGATCATCCGGCCTGGATGGGATGCCCCTCACGTACGATGCTTTCCGAGAACGTTCTGTGCTTGGCCTTGTCTGCTTAGACAAGTGGGTACGGTTCTCGGCTCTCCATATGACTATGTCTTAGCTGGACTTGCATACGCTAACCCCGGGTCCCGACAATTTGTCCATGTCTAGTTTCAAAGAATCATAAACTATTTTTTGCATTGTAGAGACCATGGATCCAATATCACAAAAAGCAAGGAAGGCTTGGTTAGATATGCTAATCCTAACATAAGGCTCCCAATCACCATTTATCTCCAACATCTCTTTCTTGTTGGGCTTAAGTTCCTCTACCTTCCTCAAGTCTAGAGCATCTATCCTCTTTTCAATAGTGGCAAGTCTATCTATAACAGTATCAATACTACGATCATAAAAAAAATAACTAGATAGACCACGCAAAATATCAAGATCTCTAGCTTCATCACACTCTAAAAAGTCTCCTTCAGCTACAATATCAAGAGAGTGTTTACACCACTTAAAAATACCATGGTAGAAATTTCTAAGCACAATTTTTATAGGTATCGAAGGCATAATTCTCTTATGTTCCTCAGAAATTCTGTCCCATGCCTTCTTCATATTCTCTCCATCCCTTTGACGGAAATCTAGAACTTCTGATTCCCTCAAAGAACCAAGTCCTAACATGTTCATCTAAACAAGAAGGACTACTAAAAGCAAGGTAAATAATTTTTTGTGGTTTTCGATATAGGACACAAAGATAAAAACTGAAAGTTAAACTAACAAGACTAAAAAGCAAAGGTAAAAGATAGTGTGCAAATCCCCTATCTTGGCACTCCGAGTCCCCGGCAACGGCGCCAGAAATTTGCTTGATGGCGTGGAAGTGATAATGGCTTCACGCCCTTCGTTGGTTACTCCAAGTGGAATGTGAGATGTAGGATAGTAGCAAATTTCCCTTATGTAGAGGATAGGGTTTGTCTCCCGTAGGACTCCGGCAGCGGCAAGAAGGTGGTGAAGTGAACAATGGCGTTGTTCACAACCTCAGGGTTGTTTACTTTACCTGGACCTGCACACAATACAAATAACTTTTCTCCCAACGAAGTTCGGAGAGGTTCTCAATCTCTCCGGTCTTGTTGTTTACAAAGGATCAAACACAAGAGATAATGATAATGGTGATAGCAGCTAGAAAGTAAAAGCAGGAAAATAAATGAGCGTGTAAACAGTGATGAGAATATGGACCGGGGTCCGGTGATGTTCACTAGTGATGTCTCTCTCCCAAAATACGATAAAACTGCTATGCCAGGTATACAAATCACAACTGGGCAATTGACAGGATTAAAAACTCACTGCAATGCTAACTATGCAACAAAGAAAAGACGAGGCTCAAAAGCATGGGAGGTATGCCAAAATAAGTAGACTGAAATCCAACTGCATCTACTACTAATCATCCACCTTGAGATGCCTATCCAGAACACCTCGCTGGTATTAAGTTGCGAGTCCCACCCAAAGTGTAAACCCAAAGCAACAGACAACTGCATTAAAATAACTTTGCGTAAAGTAAACAATCCTTGCAACCGCGGTTACAAGCACCGTTGTTTTCCCCCTTGTGTCAACAGCACATCCCCTAGACTCATGTTTCTGTCACTTAAGTTAGTCATCAGGGGGCATGAACCCACAATCGAGCATAACATTCCCTCTTGGAGTCACTACCTACTACTTGGCCAAAGCAATAAACAGCAACGAAGAACATGCAAGAATTACTCAAGAACATCAATATAAAAGATGGGAATCAAATATATTACTTAATCACAAACTGAACATAGTCTCATAATCCATCAGATCCCAGCAAACTCAGCATAGCAATAGCAGAAAATTACATATGTGCCTCGATCATGTAGGGAAGCTCACGAGGTCTAATCCATGAAGAACAAAGAGGGGAGGAGAATATCACATAGCTACTGTGATGAGGACATCCCTACTACCAACACATCTCCAGTTCGTCATGAATAACGAGTTGATTCAACAAAGAAGAAGGATGATGAAATCAGAATTGGATCTATTACAAGATCTCGTGCAAAGTTGATAGAACAACAGGTGAACTCGCTCTTAATAGAATCTGATATGTTATATAATGAGAACTTTATACTGCCTAAATCTTTGTATGTTTGTATAATCAGGTATCATGACGAAGAAGTGGATCCAGAAGGAGGAGAAGATGAAGGAAGCTCCAACTTTTGGACGTCCGGCATCGGAGGCCAGGAGCTACGACGCCTCGATGACCTCGAGTTACAGAAGGGTTATGGACATCCGACGGGATTCGGACGTCCTACACGACGGACTTCCGACATGGAACGGACGTTCGACATGAAGATCTTCGCGACGACCCCCGAGTACAGAACCGATGTCAAAACAGCCGGAAGTCCGACACGATTCGGACGTCCGACACATCGAACGTCTGAAACCCATCGGATGTCCGAAATGCCTGCGCGCGGATCTGAAGGGTTGCGGCCTTGTATCCGAGTTTGACACCCCCTAGCTTATAAATACAGGACCCATGCGAGTTTTAGGGTCAGACCACGTTTAGATAAACCCTAGTTCTTGAGAATAGCTACAAGCTTTCATCTTGAATCATAAACTTCAATTCGTATCGATCTGAAGTTCTGCTGCTACAAGTTTTGTGTGATCTGTTGTTCCACTGGGAATTAGTAGATTGCAAATTACCGTCTCGTGGTCGACGGCTACGTTGCGCAAGTGTGTGAAGTTGTGAATATCCAAAGGGTAGAGAGTTGTCGCATTGGCAACAGGGATCTAGCGAGGAGAGTTCATCGGCTACATACAAATTATCTATCATCGCTCTCATATTCATCGCTCGCTTACGGAGAAGACCGGGCCACCCCATATCATCTTGGTATCAGTTTTCCAGTGTTACCTCGGTAAGCATCCACCAAATCCATCCTTTAGATTGATTTTGTTTTCGTCCTATCAAGAAAAAGCCTTACAAAAATATTAGGGTTTCTAGTTTTGCCATAACTTAGATTGCATCGGAGTCATTGTTTTAGTTTGTTGTTTCGTTGTGTTCTTCCCGAAAATTTCTCCGCGGTGCGACATATTGTGGTCTAAAGAGAAAAGTTACCGTAGCAGTACTGTAGCAATTTTCGTCAAGTTTGGAACAGTGTCACAAAAATCAAAAAAAAGAGAGAAAAAGAGAAAAAAAATAAAAAAAAATAAAAAAGAGTTATCTAAGAGTGCAAAGAGATATACAAGTGCTAGAAAGGACATATCATAGTGGTGATCTTTTGAGAGGCCTGTCTTTCGTTTGTCTCCACTGTGTGAGTTTTTCCTTGGGTTTGTATCACACGATCAGCACTAGGACTTGACTTCGGTGTAGTTAGGGTGCCATACATATAGCTCCACCACATATATCTTGCTTTGTCGTGTGTTCACTCTTTTACTCGGGTATTCAATTCATCACATCCGTGCACTAGTCCTCCATCCGAACGGGTACGCATTACTATTCACTTTGGAACGGTAAGATTCACCGTTTCTTGTCAGTTTTGAGTGAGTTGTGAGTGTCCACCAAAAGATTTTGATCTAGTGCACTAACCTACTAATCATGTCTCAAAGTGGTTTTGATGTGATGCAGAAACATGACAAGGATGCGCCAGTTACATGGGAGGCATATGAAGGTCTCCGTGATCACTTGACTGGGATGATTACTAAATCCGCTGATGCAATTGATACAAATGTTCAAGCGGTTCAACTGAAAGTGGACGCGACTGAAGCTGCAGTCACCACTATGCAACAACAACTTGCTGCTATCCAGTAGAGCCTCCAACAAATGACAACATCTGTCACTGGCATACAAGCAGCTATTGTACAACGCCAACCTGACGCTCAGAAAGATGATGGTAGTGTCCATGGCGACAATGCTGATTTTGAGGGGCAATCAGGGCCGTGGGCGTGGTGGTCAAGGGCCGGTTCGCCAACCTCCACTTGGTTTTGGTGCGCGTCGTCTACCCATCAGGAAGAAGATGTCTTGAGCAAGCCCAAGTTTAACATCCCCAAATTTGAAGGTTCCACGGATGTGGAAGAGTACCTCACTGGGAGCTTAAGATGGAAAAATTATGGCGTTTGCATGATTATTCGGAGGACAAGAAGATCAAGATTGCTTCTTCCGAGTTTGACGGTTATGCCTTGCGTTGGTGGGAGAGTGTGTTGACCGAGATACAAGAAACCGATGTGCAGCCTATTCGTACATGGCGTGACATGAAGGCGACCATGAAAGCTCGGTTTGTTCCCACTAATTACTTACGGACAGTTTTTGATAAATTGCAACAATTGAAGCAAGGTACTATGTCCGTTGATGCATACTATATGGAGATGGAGATGTTGCTGCAACGTGCACGAGTTCGTGAAGAGGTTGAGATGACTATGCAACGTTTTCTCCATGGGCTGAAATTTAACATCAAGAGTATTGTGCGGCATCACCAATACTATAATATGAATGATCTATTGCATCTTGCAAGGGAGGCTGAATCACAGCTTGCAGAAAAGGCACAACTGAAGGCCAAATACACATCATCTAGCAGATTTTCTCCATGGACACAGTCTGTCGCGCCTATGGAGAACTATGGTGCCAATACTCGGGCTTCTTCTTCACTTGCCAAGCCAGCTTCCAATGGTTCTATGGCCAAGAAGCCAGTTGCTCCTGCCACTAGTGCAGGCTCCAACATGTCTACAGCTCTCAGTCGCGAGATGACTTGTCACTCTTGCGGTAATCCGGGTCACTTTAAGAGAGATTGCCCGAACCGAAAGGTCATGTTCATTAATGAAGAAACCGGCGAGTATGAAACCGGTGATGATGAAGACCCAGCCGCGTTTGATGACGAAGGATACAACAGCGAAGAAGGCATGGATGCTTTTCCGTTGCATGCTCCTACCATTGTTGTGTCACAACGTGCTCTCATGGTGCAGCCACATGTTGATTCTCAGCGCTGCAATCTGTTCCAAACCAAGGCGCTCGTGGGCCCAAACAAAGCTTGCAAAGTGATCATTGATGGAGGTAGCTTCCGCAACCTCGCAAGCAATGATTTATGTGCTAAGATGAATCTGAAATACTTACCTCACCCGAATCCTTATTATGTCCAATGGTTGAGTGACAATGGTGAGATGAAGGTGAATCATATGGTGCGCGTAAATTTTGAGATAGGCCCATACAAGGATTCCATCAATTTTGATGTGGTGCCTATGAAAGTTTGCCATCTCTTATTGGGTCGGTCGTGGTTATATGATCGCCATGTGCAACATAATGGCCGAGCCAATACATATCATTTGGAGTTCAAGGGCAAGAAACTTAATCTCCATCCTATGTCTCCTCAACAAATTGTGAATGAGTCTCATCAGAAAGTAGAGGTGAATTTAGAACCTACACGAGAGAACAATGAAATAGCTGTGAGAGATAATATAACGAAAAGTGCGAGAGAGCCAAGTTTGCTTACATTAGCCACCAAAGAAGACATGAGGGAATTTAGTGAGGATCCTACAGCCATACCTCTTGTCCTCATGTATAAAGGTGAGGTTTTGGTTTCTAATGATAACCATCCTATTTCTCTTGGTTTGTCTAATGTTTTGCAGGATTATGATGATGTGTTTCCGGCGGAGGTACCAGCGGGACTGCCACCCTTGTGTGGTATTGAGCACCAAATTGATCTTATTCCGGGTGCTACTCTTCCCAACCGGGCACCATACAGGACCAATCCCCAAGAGACAAAGGAAATTCAGCAGGAAGTACAAGCACTTCTGGATAAAGGGTATATTTGTGTCAGCCTTAGCCCTTGTGCCGTGCATGTTATTTTGGTTCCTAAGAAAGATGGTACTTGGCGTATGTGCGTAGATTGTAGAGCTATTAATAACATCACTATTAGATATCGCCATCCTATTCCACGTTTAGAGGATATGCTTGATGAATTGTGTGGTGCTGTTATTTTCTCTAAAATTGATTTGCGTAGTGGCTACCATCAAATTAGGATGAAAGAAGGGGATGAATGGAAAACTGCTTTCAAAACAAAATTTGGGTTATATGAGTGGTTAGTTGTGCCTTTTGGTCTTACTAATGCTCCTAGTACTTTCATGCGTTTAATGAACCATATTTTGAGAGAGTTTATTGGTCGTTTTGTGGTTTTCTATTTTGATGATATACTTATTTACAGCCACAATGAAACTGAACATTGTGAACATATTCGACAAGTTTTGCAAGTGTTACGTGATGCTAAATTATATGCTAATCTTGAGAAGTGCACTTTTGCAAAGGATAAGGTCATATTTCTGGGATACGTTGTATCTAAGCATGGGGTAGAAGTAGATTCTTATAAAATTACAGCCATTCAAGATTGGCCTACTCCCATGAATGTTAGTCAAGTACGAAGTTTTCACGGTCTTGTTGGTTTTTATCGACGTTTTGTGAAAGACTTTAGTACTATTGTTGCACCGTTGAATGAATTGACTAAGAAAGGTGTGCCTTTTGTTTGGGGCGTTGCCCAAGACCTTGCATTTGATGAGTTGAAACGTTTTCTTACATCTGCACCATTACTTGTATTACCAGATTTTACTAAGCAATTTGAAGTTGAATGTGATGCTAGTGGTATAGGCATTGGTGGTGTCTTGATGCAAGAAGGTAGACCTATAGCTTATTTCAGTAAGAATCTTTCTGGTGCTAGATTAAATTATTATGTTTATGATAAAGAATTGTATGCACTTGTCAGAGTTCTTGAAGTTTGGCAACATTACTTGTGGCCAAAAGAATTTATCATACATTCCGATCATGAAGCTTTGAAATATCTGAAAGCTCAATCTAATTTGCATAGACGCCTAGCTAAGTGGGTTGAGTTCATTGAGTCTTTTCCCTACATCATCAAATATAAGAAAGGGAAAGATAATGTTGTTGCTGATGCTCTCTCTAGGAAGAACATGTTATTGACACATCTTGATATTAAAATTCCTGGATTAGAGAGCTTGTGTGATTTATATGCAACTGATCATGATTTTGTTGAACCATATCGTTTGTGTTTGCTTTGAACTGCATGGGAAAAGTTCCACATCCATGATGGATTTTTGTTTCGAGCTAACAAACTTTGTGTTCCAGAATCATCTGTGTGGTTGCTATTGTTGCAGGAATCACATGCACGAGGATTGATGGGTCACTTTAGGCGTGAGAAGATGATACGTCCCAAACGTATCTATAATTTCCGCTTGCTCCATGCATGTTTTGTGTGATATTGCTATGTTTTAGATACAATTTCATACACTTTTGATCATATTTGGACTAACCTATTAACTCAGTGCACCCCAGTGCCGGTTTCCGTTTTCTGCTGTTTTGTATTTCAGGTTTTCCCATTATAAAAGTGCTCAGAAAATTCCGGGAAAAATATATAAAAAATCAGCGTTCCAAAAGCTTCCTTACGCCCAAAGGGGGGCCAGAGGGGCCCCACCTGGTGCCTAGGCGGCCAGTGGGCGCGGCCTAGGGGGTGGCCGCGCCGGGAGGCCGCCTAGACTCCTGGTGGCCCCCTGGCCCTTATTTTTACTCGCGCCGCGAAAACCCTGATTGCAGACCCCTTTTCTCCAGAAGCAATTCCGATCTCCGCCTCCATCGCCAACAAGCTTCGAGGGACCAGAATTCCTGTGTCGGCACCCTGCTGGGACGGGGAAGTGCCCCCGGATTCTTCTCCATCGACGTTGCTTCCTCCTTCCATGATGCGGAAGTAGTTCCTCCTCGGGGCTGAGGTTTCTACCAGTATCTATGTGGTCTTCTCTCTCTCCCATGATGTGATCGTCATTGTGATCATAAGCTATGTTAATCTAGGATGATCCCATGATGTTTCACCTTCTTCTATGTATTGGATTGGTGTGCTCACTTGATCTTATCTAGTATAATCCCCGAGACCATGGTGAAAGCAGTCTATTGGACATGGGTTAGAAGAATATTTTCATGAGTGATTTCCTCTTTTGTGTGTTGATTGAAGATTGAGAGTCTCTTGGTGCTTGTCTTTGACTATCCTTTAGATATGTTGTGGTGATTGTGGTACTCTCTTTGGATGGCCGCGGTGACATTGGGAAATCCATAGATGAGAACTACGAACTCTGAGGTGTGCTTTTGTAGCCCTACACAATTCTCGTCCTCTCTTGACCACAAAGGAATGGCCTCTATGTCTCCATTGCATGTTTTATGGGGAATATCATGTGATTAGACTATGTTAATGTTGTTGGGAGTTTCCACTAGTGAAAGTATGAAGCCTAGGCCTTGTTTCCACCATTGCAATACCGTTTGCGCTCACGTTTACTACTTGTTTGCTTGCTGCACTTTTTATTATAGATTTATATTTATTCGTTTTGCCGCACCTATCACCCATATTTTACCATCTCTTCGCCGAACTAGTGCACCTATACAATTTGCCATTGTATTAGGTGTGTTGGGGACACAAGAGACTTCTTGTATCTTAATTTCATGGTTGCTTGAGAGAGACCATCTTCAACTTCTACTTCCCTGAGTTCGATAAACCTTAGGTCATCCACTTGAGGGAAATTGCTGATGTCCTACAAACCTCTGCGCTTGGAGGCCCAACATAGTCTACAAGAATAGAAGCGTGCGTAGACATCAGAAGACACTCCTCATGCTTGCTGATAATTTTTATTGGCCCAAGATGAGGCGTGATGTGGACAGGTTTGTTCGACGCTGCATTGTATGCAACACATCCAAGTCCAAGCTGAAGCCTCACGGTTTGTATACTCCACTATCGGCTCCTACCACACCTTGGGAAGATATTAGTATGGACTTTGTGTTAGGATTGCCACGCACTAAATATGGTCATGATAGTATATTTGTGGTAGTGATAGATTTTCTAAGATGGGACATTTTATTGCATGCCATAAGAGCGACGATGCGTCGCATGTTGCTAACCTGATTTTCAGGGAGATTGTCGATACGTCCAAAATGCATCACTATTTTATATAGTAATTCTTTCTTATTCATTGATATATTTCATGATATGATGTTATTCTTATGTTGTTTTGGCTTATTTTACACAGTTTGCAAATTTCTGGTGCCGAAGCAGCAGACGCAGGATTCAGCGGTAAAAAGTGGACGCTGAGTTGCTGAAGAAGAACACCTCCAAATTACCTGAAAATCGACGGAGGTTGTTTTCCAGCAGGATCACGAAGACACGCAAAAGAGCGACCAGAGGGGGCAACAGGGTGCCCAGGCGGCCACCTGGCGCGGCCCCACCCCTGGCCGCGCCGGGAGGGCGCCTGGACCCCGGGGCCACTCCCGGCTCCCCCCTCTGGCCTATATACTCCTCCTCGTCCAAAAACCCTAAAAATAAGAAGAGTTTCCGGAGTTCCGCCGCCGCTCCGTGGTGGAAACCTACAGAGAAGAAAAGCCATCTCTGGCGGGCAGATTCCGCCGGGGAGATAACCTCCCGGAAGGGGAGATCGTCGCCATCGTCATCACCATCGTCACGGGCATCATCGAGATCATCATCAACATCATCCCCATCATCAGCACCATCTCTATCTTCATCCAATCTTGTCACAATTGCAACTTGTGTTGTAATCCGTACTATCTATCCTCTCTACTCTATCGGTGTTGATTACTACTTTGTGGTGAATGCTATTGAGTTTTGTTGGAGAAATATTATTGTGTTCAGATTGTTTATCATCTATTTATCCCCACTGATCATGATCTCTTTTATGTCTTGTGAGTAGTTACTTTAGTTCTTGAGGACATGCGAGCAGTCTAGTTGCTAGTAGTCATATGATGTTGAAGTAATATGTGTTTGTTGGTATTTAAGTTGTGTTGTTATTTTCCTAGTGGTGTTGTGTGAGTCAAACACTCAACACTTCGCCTTATCTAGGACCTAGGGGAATGCATTGTGTATAAAGAATGCTTACGGTGGGTTGCCGGAGTGACAGAAACCTAAACCCCAGTTTGCACGCTTTTGCACAAGGGAACAATGGATCACCGATCGTATTGCTATGGTTAGGCTTTTTCCTTAATTACTATCTTGTATTTGCGGATGCTTGCAAGGTGTTTAATCATAAGAGTGCATTCATCTTAGTCTAGAGGATGCACTAGCATAGATCCACCCACCAAACACTTATCAACACAGTACATAGTACCGATACAGAATATGGCGAAAGCACATGACTACCTCTCCCGTGTGTCCTCAAGAACACTTTAGCTTTTATAAGTTCAGTTGCTAAGCCTCTCCTTTTCTAAGAAAGTATTGGGCCACTCTTTACTATCCAGTATCTTTTACTTTGCTCGTTTTTACTATCTTGTCGCTTATACCAAGAAAACCCCTAAAAAGTTATCTTTCAGTGCTTGTAGTTATCTCCTTACCGAAGTCACTTGCTACTACCTTCTTCTCCTCGTTGGGTTCGACACTCTTACTTATCTAAAACACTGCAATAGATCCCTCTACGTTGAGGGTCATCAAGCTACGTTTTCTGGCGCCGTTGCCGTGGAGTGTAGCGCTATTAGTAAGTGAAGCCGGTAAGGAAGTTTTTATATTTCTGTTTTAGTTTGCCGTTGCTATTTTTGTCCTTATGGAAACCCCTACTATTGGATCGTTGTTCTTGGGGAGCCGCCCCACAACTAAGGTGGTTACTCTTGACCCTACTGAAATTGTGCCTTATAAGATACCATCTGGTATTATCGATTACGTCCTAGCTAATCGCTATGCAGGAGACAGACATCCAGGTGAACACTTGCTATATTTATCACAACTATGTTCATTATTCAAGCTTGCAGGTGTGTCACTGGAGTTCGTTATGAAGAAATTTTTCTCTGTATCGCTTCCAGACAAAGCTTCAGATTCGTATAAGCTCCTCGATAACTCACATTCTCTTAATTGGGAAGAGCTTATGTCTCTCTTTTATACAAAGTTTTACCCTCTTCATGAAGTTTACCGAGACAGGAATTACATCTATAACTTTAGGTCTCGCGACGGAGAGAGCATCGCTCAAGCTTGGGGGAGGCTTAAGTCCCTAATGTTCAAATGTCCTATCCATAAGCTCCCTAAAGATATTATACTTACAAATTTTTATGCCATGTTTTCTCGTCAGGATAAGGAAAGGCTGGATACCTCCTCTAGCGGGGTATTTCAGACAAAAAGCGTTGAAGAAAGATGGGATCTCATTGAAAGGATCCAGAAGAATACTGAAGATTGGGAAATCAATAAAGGTATTGAACCTGCTATAAATTATGAGCATGGTTATATTGAGAGCTATGTAAAAACTGATTATTTCAATACCTTTTGCTCTAAGATTGGTCTGGATTCCCATCTAATGATTGATTTTTGTAAGAACTTTGCCTCTCATGTTGATTCTTCTAAGATGAAGAAGGACCAGTACCATAAGCCTTTCAAAGAAGTGCCTATTGATATTCATGTTGCTGATCCTATTTTGCCTGCAGTTATATATGAACATCCCCCTTTTCCTTCAAGAATAAGGGAGCACTGTTTTGTGACAGGCATCATAAATAAGAGTGAGAGAAGAACAGGCGAACCTGAGGACCAGATCAGAGTCGATCCTCAAGTAGCTATGGTTAAAGATTTAGTTACTGATGATGTTTCAGATTCTATTATAAATTTTTGTGCGGTTTCAACTAACATTGTCACAGCCAAGAATAGAAGCTCAATTTCAGGTACACCAGTTGTATCTGCTAAAATAGGAGATCACAATTATTACGGGCTATGCGATCTGGGATCGAGTGCTAGCGGGATTCCTTATTCGCTTTATCAAGAGATCATGAGTGAGATTTCAACCTGTGAACTCGAATAGATCGATGTTACTATTCATCTTGCAAACAAAGCCACTATCTCTCCTATTGGGATTGTGAGAGATGTTGAAGTCCTATGTGGAAAGGTAAAGTACCCTACCGACTTTCTCGTACTTGGTTCAGTACAAGATAGTTTTTGTCCTATTATTTTTGGCAGACCTTTTCTCAGAACTTGTGGAGCTATTATAGATTGCAAGAAAGGTAAAGTTTCTGTTGAATTCAACGGTGAGCCATATGAATTTAACTTTTCTAAGATTTCCAAGCAGCCTCGTGGTACTGAATTACCTAGTAATGATAAAATTATTGAAAGTATTGCTTCTATTGCTATTCCCCCTAATGATCCTTTGCAGCAATACATGGAGGACCACGAGAATGATACTCGTATGCAGGAAAGAAATGAAATTGATGAAATCTTCTTGAGGCAACCTGCTATCCTGAAGCACAACCTCCCGGTTGAACCTTTAGGAATTTTATCCAAACCAAAAGAAGACCCGGTGTTTGATCTCAAACCTCTCCCCGATACGCTCAAGTATGCTTATTTAGATGAAAAGAAGGTATATCATGTTATTATCAATTCTAACCTTTCAGGATATGAAGAAGAGAGATTATTGGAGACACTCTGTAAACACCGTGGTGCAATTGGCTATACCCTTGATGACCTTAAGGGGATTAGTCCATCTATCTGTCAACATACTATCAACCTCGAGCCCGATGCTAAACCTGTTGTTGACCATCAACGACGGTTGAACCCAAAGATGATGGATGTTGTGAGGACCGAAATCCTCAAGCTTCTAGCCGCAGGTATTATCTACCCTATAGTCGATAGTAAGTGGGTAAGTCCAGTTCATTGTGTTCCTAAGAAAGGAGGGACAACTGTAGTCCCTAATGATAAGAATGAACTAATACCTCAGAGAATTATTATTGGATATAGAATGTGTATTGATTACAGGAAGTTGAACAAGGCAACCAGGAAGGACCACTACCCGTTGCCCTTTATTGATCAGATGCTTGAGAGGCTGTCCAAAAACACCCACTTCTGCTATCTTGACGGGTACTCTGGCTTCTCTCAAATTCATGTTAACACTACCGATCAAGAGAAGACCACGTTCACTTGTCCTTATGGTACTTATGCTTATAGGCGTATGCCTTTTGGTTTATGCAATGCTCCTGCTACTTTTCAGAGATGTATGTCTGCAATATTTCATGGTTTCTGTGACGAGATTGTGGAAGTCTTCATGGACGATTTCTCTGTCTATGGAACTTCCTTTGACCACTGTCTCCACAATCTTAATAAAGTTTTGCAGAGATGCGAGGATACAAACTTAGTTCTAAACTGGGAAAAGTGCCACTTCATGGTTAACGAAGGGATCGTGCTTGGCCACAAGATTTCCGAGAGGGGAATTGAAGTGGACAAGGCGAAGATTGAAGCTATCGAAAGGATGCCCTATCCAAGGGACATTAAAGGTATTCTTAGTTTTCTCGGTCATGCTGGTTTCTATAGAAGATTTATTAAAGACTTTTCTAAGACCTCGAGACCCCTCACTAATCTTCTCCAGAAGGATGTCCCTTTTGTATTTGATGAAGATTGTAAGGAGGCTTTCGAAGTTCTTAAGAAAGCTTTAATAACCGCTCCTATAGTACAACCGCCTGACTGGAAGTTGCCCTTTGAAATTATGTGTGATGCTAGTGATTTTGCTGTTGGAGCTGTTTTAGGACAAAGGGTTGAAAAAAAGTTGAATGTTATTTATTATGCCAGTAAGACCCTTGATAGTGCTCAAAAGAATTATGCTACTACTGAGAAGGAATTCTTACCAGTAGTGTTTGCTTGTGATAAGTTTAGGCAGTATATTGTTGATTCTAAAGTTATTATTCATACTGACCATGTTGCCATTAAGTATCTTATGACGAAGAAGGATGCCAAACCAAGGCTCATCAGATGGGTACTCCTCCTTCAAGAATTTGATTTGCAGATTGTTGATAGAAAAGGAGCAGACAACCCTGTAGCGGACAATCTTTCAAGGATGGAAGATATACCGCATGATCCCATCCCAGTCAACGACAGTTTTCCAGACGAACAACTTGCCGTTGTTAAAGTACAATCTCTTTCCGATCCTTGGTTTGCAGATTATGCTAATTTTTTATCGTTGCAAAGTATTTGCCTCCAGGTTTAACATTTCAGCAAAGGAAGAAGTTCTTCCATGATTTGAGGCATTACTTTTTGGATGACCCTCATCTTTTCAAAGAAGGTCCAGACGGGATCGTGAGAAGATGCGTACCGGAACACGAGCAGAAGGACATTCTCAAGCAATGTCACGATAGCCCCTACGGAGGACATCACGCCGGTGAGAGGACCGCACATAAGGTTCTCCAATCAGGTTTTTATTGGCCTACTCTCTTTAAAGATGCTAGAAATTATGTTTTAGCCTGTGATAAATGTCAGAGAGTTGGTAATATTAGTAGGAGGAATGAGATGCCTATGAATTACTCACTAGTGATTGAGCCTTTTGATTGCTGGGGTTTTGATTTTATGGGTCCTTTTCCTTCTTCGCACAAGTACACTCACATATTAGTTGCTGTTGATTATGTGACCAAGTGGGTTGAAGCAATCCCCACTGAGAGTGTTGATCATAAAACATCCTTGAAAATGCTCAAAGATGTAATTTTCCCTAGGTTTGGTGTACCTAGGTATCTGATGACTGATGGAGTATCACACTTCACGCATGGAGCTTTTAGAAAAGCTTTAGCCAAGTACGATGTCAATCATAGGATTGCGTCACCGTACCATCCTCAAACTAGTGGGCAAGTGGAGCTCACCAATAGAGAGATCAAGTTGATCTTGCAAAAGACAGTTAACAGAAATAGGAAGGACTGGTCAAATAAGTTAGGAGATGCTTTGTGGGCGTATAGAACTGCTTAGAAAAACCCCATGGGCATGTCTCCCTATAAAATGGTCTATGGCAAGGCTTGCCATCTGCCATTAGAGTTAGAGCACAAAGCTTTCTGGGCTGCTAGAGAGCTTAATGTTGACCCAAAGTTAGCTGGTGAAAAGCGTCTCATGAACTTGACTTCTCTAGATGAGTGGAGAAGTGAAGCTTACGAGAGCGCTAAAATGTTCAAGGAAAAGGTAAAGAAATGGCATGACAGGAGGATTCTGAAACGTGAATTTAATGTTGGTGATAAAGTTTTATTGTTTAGATCCCGTTTCAGGTTTTCTCCAGCTAAACTACTTTCCAGGTGGGAAGGGCCATTTCATATCGAAGAAGTCTATCGGTCTGGTGCAATTAAGATTAACAATTTTGAAGGCACCAAACCTCAAGTTGTGAATGGGCAAAGACTCAAGCATTACATGGCGGGAGATCCCGTCAATGTTGATGTAAATATAATACGCACAACAACTCATGAAGAACATGTTGCAGCCCTGTTTCAGACACCGACAGAAGCAGAATAAGAAAAGGTATGTATTACGGTAAGGAAACATCGCGAACCGCCATAAAAGTTCCATATTATCAGTTTTTGTAAAATTAGGAAAATTCGAGGCCTAGGTGGAGCCGGAGACGAGCTCCAGGGGGCCCAGGCGCCCCCCTGGCGCGCCCTACCTCCTGGCCGCGCCGGGAGGCCGCCTGGGCACCCAGGACTCCGTCTCCGACTCCACTTTGGCTCGTTACCTTCCTTTTGTTGCAGAAATTTTTGCTATATATTCACCCGGATCGTTCCGGCAGCGTATCTCGCGATTTCGTGTGTTTTCTCTTCAATCTGTTTCTGCCAGGAAATCTTTTATCTAGACCTAGGTGCCATGGCTTCCCCAAGTTACCCCAAGGACAAGTTCGTCTTCAACGTCATCAACCCTTACCTCGCTGAGGTGAAAAAACACCCCCAGGTCCTTCGTGTGCAGGACGGTGTTCTCAACAAGGAAGATCTGAAGGGACCAGTCATGGAGGGGAGCACCAAGGAGCGGCTGAAGGAGATGGAACATGAGGTCTTCAAGTTCAAGAAGATGGTGGAGCGTGGTGTTGAAGCCAACTTCGACATCAGGAACGAGATCGAGGCCTCCCATAGGAATGAGATGAAGGAGATGTGGTCAAGTTTGTCCGCACTAGAAGAAAAAGTTTATCAGCTCCAAGCGCAAATCTATGATCTGCACAACCAGAACTGTGAGTATGAACTAAATTTTCTGCGCATGGGTTTAGGTGCTGAATGCAGGATCCTAGAGACGGGAATGTCCTTCGAAACTGGAGAGGAGCTACCATGGAAGCGCTTCGCCAAGGAATACCTGATTGAGAAGAACAAGAATGAGGAGTAAATCTCCTCGGGTAATGGCATCCCCTCAGCTTGTTACAAGCTTGGGGGAGTGCCCGGTATCTTTATCTTTATCTTAGTCTTTTAGAGTCAAGTAGAGTCGTATCATGTCTAGGGAGTTTATTATATGAAATAGGTGTTTGCGTTGAGGTCTATCACTCCGTCTGTGGAAAGATTGTATCCGTGAGTGTGGAGTCGTTTATATTGGAATATTACTGAGAAGTCTATTGGTTCCTTCGCTGCACTCGGTATTCTCTTCACGCAATCGGCATCATACGACGATTCTTATGGGGAGTATTGACCTTATATCAGGTATGGTTTTGAAAACTTTATTTAAATTTTGGCAAACATAGCTTTGGTCTTGACAACATGCATGTTTTCTCAAGTAGCGACTTATCCAAAACCTTTATGTTATTAAGCTTGAAGTGTTATGTTGACAAGGAAGACAACTTGATGTGTTATGCTTACCTTAATGTTTATGCCTTATATGTTTTGCATCTAAATTAGCATCAACTGTCTGTTCTCTCAAAGCCTTTGCTAGCCAAACTCTTTGCCAAGTAGATTTCTGCTTGTGCTTCCATGCCCTGAAACCTTCACCTTCCATTTGAGTCCACCATACCTTCCTATTCGTGGTATTCCCCTACCACTCCTATAAGTATAGAATTTATGTGTTATCCTTAAATGTTCAAAATCTTCTGTTTTGTGCCTCTTGTTTAGCTCATGAGGAAGTGGTAGGTAATTCATGATCTTCTTAAGTTGGACAAGTTTTACCCCGGGATTGCATGTCTAATCTGCAAACCCATAATACGAGGAGGAACTGGCATGGGTGCGCCCAGCTCGAAAGATAATATAACAAACAAACCCTCCTTCACGCTTGGTCTATGAGAAATCAGAAACTTTGGCAGTGATAAACAAAGGAGATTAAGGGTATGTGATCGTCCTCACTTGGGAGCCGTTCCTCGAAACTTGTCCATCTTGAGAAGTAATTGAGCTATCTATCAGCATTCGTTGACAAACTATGCACCGCCCCAAAATCTATTTTTATTCTGTTTGATTTAAGGATAGCACATGAGTTTTCCCTGCTTGCCCTTAACAAGGCCTTTCTTCCACTTTCGTGTTGAGTCAGTTTTCCCACTTCCTTCTTTTTCCCTAAGAGAACAGACATTTGATGATGATGAGGATTCATCCATATAGAGTTGCATTAAGTTTTGCCATGCCATATCCTTGTTGACATTATCTTTTGATAAGTAAGTTGTTTGCGAAAGCTTTTGCCTAGCGAGCATCTTCCTTTGTGTTAGCATTTGCACTTCATGACTATTAACATGTTCTTTCAAAAACCTCAAATTGTTTTTAGTTGTCCTTTGACCAAGGTTATGTTTGCCATAATTTGATGGAGTTTCCTCAGCCCTACTTTTGATTATAATTGTTATTACTTTCTCATGAGGGCCTTATGAGTTGAGTTGCTGTTGAGGATGCTTGAGTATGATGAAGGAACCTTGATGCTTCTTGTCCGTATTCTATTTATCGACACTTAACTCTCTAAAACTTGTGGACAGGTTTACCAAGCTCAGTATTCGCTTGGGGACAAGCGAGGTCTAAGCTTGGGGGAGTTGATACGTCCAAAATGCATCACTATTTTATATAGTAATTCTTTCTTATTCAATGATATATTTCATGATATGATGCTATTCTTATGTTGTTTTGGCTTATTTTACACAGTTTGCAACTTTCTGGTGCCGAAGCAGCAGACGCAGGATTCAGCGGTAAAAAGTGGACGCTGAGTTGCTGAAGAAGAACACCTCCAAATTAGCTGAAAATCGACAGAGGTTGTTTTCCAGCAGGATCACGAAGACACGCAAAAGAGCGACCAGAGGGGCGCCACATGGTGCCCAGGCGGCCACCTGGCGCGGCCCCACCCCTGGCCGCGCCGGGAGGGCGCCTGGACCCCCGGGGCCACTCCCGGCTCCCTCCCTCTGGCCTATATACTCCTCGTCGTCCAAAAACCCTAAAAAGCAGAAGAGTTTCCGGAGTTCCGCCGCCGCTCCGTGGCGGAAACCTACAGAGAAGAAAATCCATCTCTGGCGGGCAGATTCCGCCGGGGAGGTCACCTCTCGGAAGGGGAGATCGTCGCCATCGTCATCACCATCGTCACGGGCATCATCGAGATCATCATCAACATCATCCCCATCATCAGAACCATCTCTATCTTCATCCAATCTTGTCACAATTGCAACTCGTGTTGTAATCCGTACTATCTATCCTCTCTACTCTATCGGTGTTGATTACTACTTTGTGGTGAATGCTATTGAGTTTTGTTGGAGAAATATTATTGTGTTCAGTTTATCATCTATTTATCCCCACTGATCATGATCTCTTTTATGTCTTGTGAGTAGTTACTTTAGTTCTTGAGGACATGGGAGCAGTCTAGTTGCTAGTAGTCATATGATGTTGAAGTAATATGTGTTGGTTGGTATTTAAGTTGTGTTGTTATTTTCCTAGTGGTGTTGTGTGAGTCGAACACTCAACACTTCGCCTTATCAAGGACCTAGGGGAATGCATTGTGTATAAAGAATGCTTACGGTGGGTTGCCGGAGTGACAGAAACCTAAACCCCAGTTTGCACGCTTTTGCACAAGGGAACAATGGATCACCGATCGTATTGCTATGGTTAGGATTTTGCCTTAATTACTATCTTGTATTTGCGGATGCTTGCAAGGTGTTTAATCATAAGAGTGCATTCATCTTAGTCTAGAGGATGCACTAGCATAGATCAACCCACCAAACACTTATCAACACAGTACATAGTACCGATACAGAATATGGCGAAAGCACATGACTACCTCTCCCGTGTGTCCTCAAGAACACTTTAGCTTTTATAAGTTCAGTTGCTAAGCCTCTCCTTTGCTAAGAAAGGATTGGGCCACTCTTTACTATCCAGTATCTTTTACTTTGCTCGTTTTTACTATCCTGTCGCTTATACCAAGAAAACCCCCAAAAAGTTATCTTTCAGTGCTTGCAGTTATCTCCTTACCGAAGTCACTTGCTACTACCTTCTGCTCCTCGTTGGGTTCGACACTCTTACTTATCGAAAACACTGCAATAGATCCCTCTACGTTGAGGGTCATCAATTGTACGCTTGCATGGAGTGCCCAAGACAATTGTTTCTGACAGGGATGTGAAGTTTGTGAGCTACTTCTGGAAGACACTTTGGGGAAAGTTGGGGACCAAGTTGATGTTCAGCATTACATGTCATCCCCAAACTGATGGTCAAACGAAGGTGGTGAATAGAACATTATCACAATTGCTGCGAGCTATGATCAAGAAGAATCTGCACGAATGGGAGGAGTGTTTGCCACATGTGGAGTTTGCTTATAACAGGGCAGTACACACTACTACTCAGCTTTGTCCTTTTTGAAGTGGTCTATGGTTTCAAGCCTATTACACCTCTTGATTTGCTGCCTCTTCCATTGCAGGAACGAGTTAATATGGAGGCATCCAAATGAGCAGATTATGTGAAGAAGATCCATGAGAAGACCCGAGAGGCTATTGAGAAGCAAGGCAAGAATGTTGTTGCTGCAAGGAACCAGTCACGGAAGCAAGTTCTATTTCAGCCTGGAGATATGGTTTGGGTGCATTTGCGCAAGGATAGATTTCCAGGGATAAGGTATTCCAAGTTGAAGCCACGTGGTGCTGGTCCTTACAAGGTGTTAGCAAAGATCAATGATAATGCATACTCGATTGATATTCCCATTGCTGAGTTTGGTGGCGCTAGCAACAGTTTCAATGTTGTTGATTTATTACCATACATGGGAAATGACCTTGGAGCATCGAGGTCGACGCCTTTTGAAGGGGGGAGATGATGAGTACATCCCTACTACCAACACATCTCCAGTTTGTCATGAAGAACAAGTTGATTCAACAAAGAAGAAGGATGATGAAATCAGAATTGGACCTATTACAAGAGCTTGTGCAAAGTTGATAGAACAACAGGTGAACTCGCTCTTAATAGATTCTGATATGTTATGTAATGAGAACTTCATACTGCCTAAATCTTTTTATGTTTGCATAATTAGGTATCATGACGAAGAAGAGGATCCAGAAGGAGGAGAAGATGAAGGAAGCTCCAACTTTCGGACGTCCGACCCTTTTCTCACGTCCGACATCGGAGGCCAGGAGCTACGACGCCACGATGACCTCGAGTTACAGAAGGGTTACGGACATCCGACGGGATTCGGACGTCCGACACGACGGACTTCCGACATGGAAAGGACGTCTGACATGAAGATCTTCGCGACGACCCCCGAGTACAGAACCGATGTCAAAACAGCCGGAAGTCCGACACGATTCAGACGTCCGACACATCGGACGTCCGAAACCCATCAGACGTCTGAACTGCTTGCGCGCAGATCTGAAGGGTTGCGGCCTTGTATCCGAGTTTGACACCCCCTAGCTTATAAATACCGGACCCCCCCCCTGCGAGTTTTAGGGTCAGACCACGTTTAGATAAACCCTAGTTCTTGAGAATAGCTACAATCTTTCATCTTGAATCATAAACTTCAATTCGTATCGATCTGAAGTTCTGCTGCTACAAGTTTTGTGTGATCTGTTGTTCCACCGGGAATTAGTAGATAGAAAATTACCGTCTCGTGGTCGACGGCTAAGTTGCGCAAGTGTGTGAAGTTGTGAATATCCAAAGGGTAGAGAGTTGTCGCATTGGCAACAGGGATCTAACGAGGAGAGTTCATCGGCTACATACAAATTATCTATCATCGCCCTCATATTCACCATTTGCTTACTGAGAAGATCGGGCCACCCCATATCATACCGATCATGGACCCATGGTCCAAGGTAGACTACTCACGGATCATCCGGGAAGCGTCCATTGTGGAGGAGAAGCTCCCGGAGGTCAATCCTCCCTCCGGAAGGGTGCCGGGAAGAGATCTGCTGGCGCTCCCGATCTTGGAAGCGCGGCGGCGGCGGAACAGAGGCGAGATTGCGAAAAAGGGTTTCTTCTTTGGAGGTTTCGCGTCACGGAGAATATATAGGTGAAGGGGGGAAGCCAGGGGTCCAGGCGCCCCCCCCCCCCCCCTCCCCGACGCGGTCAGACCCTAGGCCGCGCCAGGTGGCCGCCTGGGGCCCTGGTGGGTCCCCTCCGGCTCTCCTTCAGGACTCTGGAAGCTTCCGTTGCGCTGATTTTTTTTATTTGATCTGTGCCGAATTTTTGGAGCAATTTTAATATGGGGGAAACCTGAAATAAAAAAAATAGCAGAAAATAAGAACTGGCACTGTGGTGCACTGAGTTAATAAGTTAGTCCAAATATGATCAAAAGTGTATGAAAGTGTATCTAGATCATAGCAATATCACACAAAACATGCATGGAGCAAGCAGAAATTATAGATACGTTTGGGACGTATCAACGGTCGAGGCGTCACCGGTAATGGGCTCCAAATTTTGAGGCGGAAACCACCAAATTGATGGGATGTGACCTTGGTGGGGTCCCAACCAACTGACACCCGCCATGTTGATTGTCGCTCAAAGAGACTAGGTGGTTTGTCTTGACCAATGTCGTCATGTTTCCGTCCAGTCCGCTGGGACCACGACCAAGCTAATATAGTTCATTACAGAGCTTCACAAGATGAACGGCGTGCGGAGGGCGGCGTGGCAGTAAGCATCTCTTTGTCTTAGGTTGACTATCTTCATCAACCATTTCAAGACCAACAAGGCCACGTTCAAGATGAAGGTCGGATCTTGGAGTAGGTCGAACACATCTGGTTGTCTGCCAAAGTTAACTTCTAGGAAGCTCTCGAGAACAAGTTCTGACCTGAATCAGCCTCATGGAAGATGACGCTTGAAGATCAACATCGACTACGAAGCAAGCAAGCTCATAGACTGATCTAGAGGCTACTGGCGTTGTTATGATCTAGCTAGGGCTTAACTCGATTGATGGGTTGTCGGCCTAGTAGGACGGCCTAAGGACCCTTAGGTCGGTTCACTTCCTGAGACCTTATACCGTCTCGTGGGTTATCAATATGGGAGACTCTAGAAGCCTTGTCGATAAGACAAGGAGCTTCTATCCAAGGAGGATTCCCCCTATCGTTATAGTCGACTAGAACTCTTGTACCCTTGGGCCTTTGACATGATATATAAGCCAGGACCGGACTAGTCAATAGGCACCTCAATCCTCAACCCCTCGATTATACCTTGTGCTTTGTACACTCCATTGAAATAATGCAACACACGGAGAAAATAGAGCATTGCCTCATCTCGAGGGTCTGGACCACCAAAACTGCTAGACACACGAGCTAATTACAGGTCTGGTACAACATTTCCCCCTAATACTCTTAATCCCCCCCCCCTTGAATTCCACCGAGGTGGGGGGCCCAACCTCACCTTTCATCCAATCAAAAAATTCCAAATTAAAAACAGCTTATAAACCTTAGTAAAGGTCCATTCATGTAGAAAACCTCCTGAACCACATATTTAAAACTCAAACTCGTGTTACCATATGATCTACTCACCTCGTCGGGATAACCTATCGAGGAATATGTCAGCTTTACCTTTCAGCGGTGCATCATCTGGTGCAAAGATTAGAAAGCAATCTCCATGATAGTAAATTTAACTAAAAAATATCTTAGAAACTTAAGATTCTCAAAGTATAAGGGCCTACATGACATAGACGGAAGCGCGTTCGAGCATGTCCTCAGTTTCAATTTGAATGCATAGAATTTAAGATAAACGGTATGCACCCGCGCAACCGGGTGAGGAACACGGGCATATTATTGCGGAACGGATTCAGTAAAATTTACTAATGGTGCAACTAGATTGCTCGTTTGTTCTAGCGTTAGATCATCTCCAACAGGGGCGCTATAGGCGCCCCCACGCGCTAAAAACCGTCATATAGCGCACGCCGGCCAAAATCGCACGCTACAGCAGCCGCACTAACCGTCCGCACGCTGTAAAAACGGCCCAATGCGTTGGCCGCTGCGCGGTGTATTTGGGGCGCCCGCTCGAGTGCGTTGGGCAAAGGAAACAAAACCGCGCGAACGCAACCGCCTCTCCCGCGTCGCGACTCCCTCACCTCCTCCGCGCCGCGCCCGCCTGCGCTCCTCCTCGCGGCCCGCCCGCGCCACCACCGGCGATGGAGACCACAGACATCCCTGTGACGCCGGCTTACACGCGCGATGCTTCTCTCGCCGTTGCGGGCGTCAACCCTAGCGCTCGCGCGACGGCGGGTTTCGTCGGCGGCGCCGCACCAACTCCGGCCACCCTTCTCGCACGCGGGTTGTTCGTGGCGCCTCGGACGAGCTCCGTTGGCGGCGCGCCGGCGGCCATGGCGAACCCGTGTAGCACCGCGCTCGGCAAGCGGGCGATTGCGGCGGCGACGGCGACGAAGCTTAAGAAGAAGAAGCCCGTCGTGCGCCCGCACGTGCATCCGCGCCCCCCTCCTCCACCGCGGGAAGAGTCGGAGTTGCCAATCTTTGATCTGGCGACCAACGCGCGCCAAGTGGTTGAAGAAATGCCCACAAGGAAATAATTTTATTTTATCTTTTTTTGCTCAATGTGAACATTTGGACCGATAATGTTTATTCAAATATTGTAGTATGGCCGATGATGTATATTTGTCACATATGGATGTTGTTTCAACAATTGGCCTCAAGCCAATGAAGATGATCAAGAATTTGAGGTGGATGAGGATGGTGAGGGTTTGGTCATGGAGGAGCATGCCAAATTCTTGGAATATGAGAAGTTTATCTTCTTCATGGACACATCAAACTTCGATCAAAGGCAAAAGGATTACATCAACCTTTGTCGTGATCAAATCTTGATTCAAAAAAGGTTGATGGGCTTGGGAGGCATGGGTGGAGCAGTGGGAGGCGTGGGCGCCATGGGTGGAGGCATGGCCGCAATGGGTGGAGGCATGGCCGCCTTGGGAGGCATGGCCGCAATGGGTGGAGGCATGGACGCCATGGGTGGAGCCATGGGAGGCATGGCCTCGATGGGAGCCATGGGAGGCATGGCTTCGATTGGAGCCATGGGTGGCATGAGTTTTGGATCTCTAATGGGCGGCATGAGAGTACCTCCGGGACACATGGCTTTCGGTGTGGCTCAAATGCCTTCGGTTGATGGCTTTGGCAAGTCTTCCCAACGACGATGATGAGGAGAAGGACGAGTCCGATGAGGATGAGGAGGAAGAGGTGGAGAAGCATGACAATGCATGATTTTTGGAGCATGAAGACGATGCATGCATGAACTCTAAAATTTGCATCATTTTGTTTATGGTGAAATCATTTCGAACTATGCAATATTTTTCTCATGGTCAAGTGATTCCGAACTATGAATGAACTCCAAAATTTATTTGCATTTGCTTTGTTGCTCCAACTACAAAATTTGGTTGCTATATTGCTCTGCGCGCACACTGGACACAGCACCTGCTGGAGCGCTAAAGTTTACCGCGGTTGGAATAGCACTTCTGCTGTCGCGCGCGCTAAAACCCTATTTTCGTGCTTTAAAAATATTTTAGTGTTGGAGATGCTCTTACAAGATGGAGAGACCGTGTGTAACTGATGCAAGAAGAAAAGAGCATCCATGTGTAAGGAAATCTCCTGTTTTCAAAAGGGGAAAAGGTTAGTCGGAATGACACAGCCGTAGTGCTAGGAGGAAGCATACGTAAAAGGAAGAGACGTCAACGGATGAACTTGACATGCATGCATGGATGGTCGTCGCATGTAAAACGGCCGGGGTAGTACTTCCGCTTGACCGACGACGAGCTTGTGGGGTGCGGCGCGGGCGACGACGAGAAAGAACCGCCCCTCACTCCCGCGTGGTTGTCCACGGCGGCCCAGAGAGAGAGAGGAGAAGGTTTGCATGCTCACTCTCTCCTGGCCTCCTGGGTGCCGCTCTCGAGGCCACGCACCCCGAAACCATCAGTCTGCTGCTCGAATGGACGTAACTACGGTCCCTCCTACGTGGACGACGCAACCTCAATTTCTCAACATTCAGATCTCCCTACATTCACTTTGTGGACCTTATTAGGCTTGGCGCGGAGCGACCAGAATTGCAGAACCGAGTCAATCTCTCTGAGGAATTTAGACGCCTTGGCACTGGCGATCTCGAGATGCTAGCCTTTGCTCCATTTTTATAAGAAAGCGATTCCCCGTCCATGGTCCTCTCCTCTCCTCTTAGGCTTTGAATCCATCGTTGCTTGCTGCCTGCCCATGTCAGCCGGAGACTTCCGGTCCATGCTCGCCTCCTCCTGAGCTTGCGACATGCATGCATGTGACCCAGATCACACAAGCTATCCGTCAAAATGTGTTTGCCGCATGTTTCCTGAGGGAAGGCAACAAGAAATTCGTCGGTGCATGTAAAGCACAGGAAATTCGGTGAGAATGTTACTATCTACCATCTCTGTTCAAGGTATTCTAGCGTTCTCAGCAATGTTCTTTCGGCTTAGATAAAAACCATAAGAAATAAAACAAACCCGATGGACAGGACTGGTGCTCACTGGAGCAGTAGAATTCACACGCGCTATTTCCTTTTAGCTTATCTGCAAGATGAAAAGAAGGGTTCGATCAAAGCCTTGAAATTGCTGCTCGAGCAGAACAAAATATCATGAATGGTACAGTAGGCGCCAATATAGCATCATCGCGACTCACCTCGATATGAGCAGCGTCAGAGAGATGCCCTTGTCTCATTGGAGGGAGGTGAAAAGGCCCTCCTCCTGAATGAGTGAGAGGATTTGACACTACGCTTCTCCCATACTTTTCGTGTTGTTCCTCTGGTCTGTACCCTACTATCATCTGCACCCACATCCTTGGGTCAACCGGCCTCCGGCCTGTTCTCCAAAAGATAGGGGAAATAAGAGAGAGGTCCATGCATGATGTACAAGTAGTAGAACTCAAAAAGCATTCTCCGGTAGAGGTCAAACTACTGTACCCCAAGATCAGTTTCACAAGTTGATATTCTGCTCACCAGACCTTTTCACTCTAAATTCTGACCACTTGATGCTCCACAGCGGGCAGCAGGCCTGCCATGTGATACAGCTGCAGACCGCGGCTGCTCCAAAAGGATTCTTGGGGAGCCCACAATTGTTGGCTCCTGACACTGTGCACAAGAAGCTCAAACCAACTACTCCAGGGTCAAAAGATATGAATCTTGTTTTTGTACTATTATCTTTAACACAAAAGAAGAACAAAACAAAACAGAATAAACGGCGCCATGGACTGCACAGCACAAAGCTCAACACTGTTGCGGATCACAATCACCAGTAGAACACATTTGCAAGCACAAACCTGCTCCTGGATGGTGATAGGCGTGTATCATAAACAGATCCGCTGAATTGACAGGAGGATCACGAATTTTGAAAATAGAAGACGGCCTTTGACCTCGACACAAGCTGCCTCGTATGTCAACCTTAATATACTTCATCAGATCGAATTTTAAAAGGAGCAACAATCAGACAAATTGCTTGGCTTGATCTCCAACCTCAGAGAGGGCTAAGAACTGGGTCAAGGAAATTAACTATTCTGGATGTCAGCATCAGGAGAGGGTCTTGACAGTTTGAATGGAGCGTTACAGTGGCTGCAAAACTTCAGACAAATGGAGCAGCTTGTTTACTTCACTTGGCTTAACAATATAGCATACCAAGTGATTAATAACTGACAGTTGCAGACTAATACTACATTCTCTTTAGACAATAGACTGCTTCCAAATATTCAAATATTTACAAAGGTCATTTTGATCTCAAACACCAAGTCCGTACTTTAACGTTTAATGTGCTTATTATTTTACTCCATGTCACAATCAAAATTGTTAACAGCCCTTTCACAGCTTTGGACTAAAATATGTCAGAACTGAAGAATACAAATGTAGATCTGGTCCAGCTGAGAGTTATTATTGAATTAGGTGTATCAATACACTACACACACAAAAAAACGTTCAGTGCCACAGATTTGACTAAGACTATACAGAAGCAATGCATCCAGCCATTCCTAGATGTTCATTTTCAAATGGAAGCTTTTAACCAAAAAAACACATATGACTCGGTTGAGCAATAAATTATACGGTAATTTATAATGGTGGAAGCAAAGAGAAGAAACATTTGAAAGGGTCAAATATAGAGCATATGAAAATAATAATTTTTGAATCTAATCAGGCAATCGAGACGATGCAGTAATACATGAGAAATATGGTATAGTAGTAAGAAATTATTGCCCAGTTGTAGGTTGCTCGCATTTTCCACTGTAGTAAAATACTAATTTCGACGAGAACTACTAGTTTGTTTTTACTAGTCTGTTTTTGTCTTTTTGATGATGTGTATGCTTGAGATAACTAGATTTATCAGGGCAAGGTGCACAACTAGAAAGGTCAGCTTCATTGTCTGTCATAATAGTGTTACCATGATTTTATAATAAATCTTAATTTTGGTACCGTCCATCAGTTTAGTTACCCATATTTCAATAGCTATCAGCTTCAGTGCACCCCAGAAAGTTCCATTGAAAGAAATTTCTGTTGTAACTCATACGGTAGTGGAGAAATTTCTGTTCGGCTTGGACCATCCACTCATCTGAGATCAGATATAGGAAATGCTGCTGTAGCATAAAAAAGTAAATCGTAAGCAGATGGTGCATACTTTTGAAAGAACGTCTCGGGTACATAAGCTACAACTTGCAGGCGTAAGGCATGCATACATATATCATATATGCAACATAGCCCTATCAGCGACAACAATTTTCAGGAAACTTAAATAAATTACGTATATGCATCATAGCTCTAGTGGTGACAGCAATGATCAAGAAATTTGCAAAATAAGCTCCAGATAGTATGACCCAGTACCGAAGCAGAGTTGAACGACACACAAATCTGATATGCATGATTCCTTGAAAAAGTAATGTGCAGTAGAGTTTATTTTTCGTTCAGAATATATCAATGAACAAATCAAGCTAGGCCATGAGCTAGCACAATGGCATCAAAATAAATAAGCAACATCGCAGGAACTTAGGCAGAGCATATTCTTCAGTGTAAATGTCACGAGCACGGATTGAGCGTAGATGATAATTGTGATAGGTAGGAGGCCGGGGACGAGGGCCCTCGAGGTGCCCTGTTGGAGGAGACGTGGTACCAGGAGAGGTGCAGGGGACAGGGCACCAGAATTAGGGCAGGCAGAAACGGAGAGATCAAGATTAGGGGTTAGACTTCTTGGCTTCCCTCATAATAACGATGGCTGCCTCATTATATAGAGGTTGGCCTTACCATAGGACTCAAAAGGCAAAGTTAGACTAGGGCTCTACCGTAAACTAAATGTGCAACTACTAACATAGTTGTATGACATGGACACATGCTGCAGCCAACTAGTATTTAGGATTCCTTAGCATGTTCAGCTGGAGGTCTGGACGCACGGCGCCTCCTCTGATATGCAGACCCCCACATGACAGTAAACATACTACAGGATAACTTCATCAGCATGTACTACAGAAATATACTGCGATAATCAACAGCAATGAATTTAAAACTCAAACGATTGCACATCAGTAAAAGAACATCAGTTCAGACTACTGGGTTAAAGAATCTATGCCATTAAGTACCAGAATATGAGTAACAACAGCCTACTTATAGTACAGGCTACTAGATTATCTCAGCCATATGTCCCATATCCATGTATGCAGATACCTAATAGCAACTCAACAGGATAGGCTAGTAATACTGTCAGCTAGCGCCCACAATTTAGTTAACCACAACGACACCAGACATTTTCCGAATTTTAGTACTGTAAACAAAGGTTTCACTGTGCAACTACTAGCAACCAATGACACAGTCATGGACTTAATTTTGCTACATAGAAAGAGAAGAGACAGAGGGATCTCATCAACTGATCAATATTTTATTCTTGATTGTATCTACAATGTTGAATACTCAATGTTTCTGTAGAAAGCAAAAGGGGAGGGGATGAGAACATGCAGGATAGCATGGCATTCATATCTCAAAGATTCCAAAATTACAGAGAACTATCCTTTCTTCACTATAATTCTTCCACGGGAAAATTAACTATTCCAAACTAAAACCATGTAGGCATGTACACCTTCCCGGTTTACATTCCGGTCATCACTGACAATATTATTTCAAAAGAATGCAAGTCAAGTATCATTGAGCATGCTACAGATGGTAGGCATGGCAGCAGAAAGAGAAGTTTAGTCTTCCATACTCAAGTTAATCTGGTAATCCTGGTGACACAAAATGGATGACCAAACAGAAAGCATAAGAGCCCTTCTAACCTGGAAACGAAAAGGAAAAAATGTTAAAAGAGGGAGAAACAGTGGAGAAACAGCAAAGAAATGGATATGTGATGAAATTACCTATGTTATGTTCCCAGGTATTCCATTAAATCATCATCATGCAGCAGCAAATCATCGATATCTGGGATCGGGCTGCTCATACTGATATAATCCAAAGGCAACCCCTCAAAGGAACTGCCGACAAACTTATCTTGCTCACTGTAGAATGGAAAATCTACAAGGTGCTGCATATCTCCAGGGACAGAAGCTGAATTTCCAGCACCAATCACATGATCACCATAAGGGCTGTTGTCAGCTGGTGCCCTGGTACCCATGGGAACCACATGATGATCCATCATAGATAATGGTAGTGATTGTCTCGGAGGTAAAGTCTGATAACTGCTGGGAAAATTATTAAAACCAGAATCGGTATCCAGTGGAAAGGGATTTCCAGACTTCGACCTGACATTATCACTACTTCCGTAAGGTGCAGACTGATCTCCCATGTATATGCTTATAGGAGTAGCATCCACAGCTTGTGCACCATCAAAACTATTAACCCCAGCACCAGGAAGATAAACATGCCCTTGAGCATCTACTCTGCGTTGTACAGCTTCACTTGTAACGCCCATCTGGTTGAAGCTTGTAATCTGGTTAGCCATGCCAGGAATTTCTACTTGGTCCAGTCGGTTCATATCAGGAATCAGATTTCCTGAATTTTGTGGTGCATCACCAGCTCTTTGTACCTCTTGCTCAACAGCAATGAAACTGCGGCGTGCTCTTTTTCTCTTTGGTGGTTCTTTTGCTCCTGCCTTGAGAACAACAGCCTGATAAAGATGCTTAGAGTTCGACCTTTCTCCGCCTCTCCCGGAAACATGCTCCTCGCTGGATTGTACAGCTGGAGAAAGACCTTGATCATCTTCTTTAGATGATGCAGAAAGAGGAGCCTCCTCAAAACCATCAACATCATACTCATTACTACTGCTGTGTGCGATCCTAGTTATATTTCTGTCCTCTGCAGCACTGCGGTGAGTAATTTCCGAGACACCATTGTCAATGCTGCGCACAAGCCTTTCCTCTCTCTGTAGGACTCCCAACCAAATCAGGCTCTCCTTTGCAGTCATTTTATCCTGCAAGCATTTGGATTTGCGTACATGGTTTCTGATCTTATCAAAGTTAGGGGACATGTGCTTAATAACACATGTAAGCACACCGACCTTCCAAACCTTCTTAAGATCATGAGGCTTTTTGTACGGAGCAATCTGTCCCCCTGGTAGGCCCAAAGCAACCCACCATTCTTCATTCCCTGCAGGCCACCATGGGGGCGGAGTGCCCTTCTCCAGAGGATACTTGCGCTGCGGTGGATTACAGTGCTGCATCAACGATGAAAGCAGTGAACCCAGAGTGGCGTCTTGGAGATCCATCAAGCTGTGCTCATTCTTGACAACGCTACTCTGAGCATTGGCTGCCACTAGGTTCTCAGACTCATATTTGGCAATTGCTGCCGGACCATTCTTATCAAACCGCACCTTATCCTTCCACCAAGCTCTGATATTATCGGAAGCACCGCTCACAGGCTTCCCTTTTTCAGGGATGATCCCGTACACAAACCCGCGGGCATTGCACACCTCCATCAACTTGAGCATGTACTTGAGAATCCCGTCATGCGCCCTGGCCATCTTCTTGCGCATGGCCTGGTCAGATATCTGCTTGGGCTTGGACTTCTCCAGCTCAGCCTGCTGCAAGGCTAGCTTCTGCTGCCTCTCCTTGATCCTCCTGAGCCTGACCCTGTCCTTCCACATTCGCCGGGCCAGCTCCTCCGGCTCAATCTCCTCGTCGCTGACATCGTTCTCGGTGATGCCGTCGACCTCGAAGTCGGACGAATCCCCAAGCTCCGTCGCAAGCAAAGCAAGCTGATCCATCAGAACTGGTATGGCTTCGGCCGCAATCCCGATCACATCCAATCCACCCAACCCCTCCTAGTCCCGCCGAGAGAGGGAATCATGAAGAAGGCCTTCCCACCGCCATTTTTGCGGAAGACGCCCGAGGTTTCAACTAGGATCAACACTGGGCACTGAAGAAGATAAACCTAATCAGACCACGGAAGATGGATTAGCCAAACGAATCGGACCGAGGAAAACGAACCCCCTGGAACGGCCAACCCAACCAATCAATCTAGGGTTTCCTTACCCAACAGAAGAAGAGGAGGAAGAAATCGGCTCACGCCCACCGCAGCACCGGCAGTCCTCGCTCCGCCGCCGTCGGCGAGGACGAATTGCGGGGACCGGAACACCGAATGAGACGGGGAAGGGGACGGATTCGCGGAGAACCGGCGAAGAAGAATGGGCGAGAGGAGGAGGATGGTGATTGGAGACGGGAAAATTCGCGAGTTCTGCTCAAGATTCGGTTTCTTTGTGTGGAAAATATTTATTAGGGAATGGAAAGTGGGGGGAAAAGGAAAGGAAACTCGAGGGAAGGGAAGGGAAGGGGGAGGCCAGCGCGGGGAGGAACAGAGCAACCAAAACACCGGGACCTCCTCCGGTCGTGTATCTTTTCGGATCCTCTGCTCTGGTTGTTGTGGGAACTTCCTTGTACGTACACTTCAATCTCAGGTGCTTGGCACAAATCAGAATGCTAGACTCGTTTTTTTTCAACATATATAAGAAGTAAGACTTGATTATTGGAATTTGGAAATAGTACTTTCTAATGTTGTAGTTTGGCCTAGAATTTTGTTGGGATCAACAACATTGAACTTGAGTCTTGTTTTCTGATGGAGCATTATTATCGCCTTCTGTTATGAAGTTGGCAAAACCTCCAAATACTTACCTCCTTCATTAGAGAAATATATCAGGGCAGGTTCGTAGTCATAGAGGAGAAAACATAATCCTTGGTGAGTGAGAATTGTTTAGAGTGTTTGATATCGTAGTGTCGTTGCATCAGATGAATCGGGATGAAACAGAAAAAAAAAATAGTGTGTATAAAAGTACTCGTTGTTTGAGTTATCTGTGATCATCAGTGTTCATTTTCTGTGAGTGATATATTTTGAAGTATCATAATGAAATGTTATTTGTGTTTTTTAGGGGAGACATGCTATTTGTGTTAGTACAACTGATTTTATCATGCATTAATTGTTGAGATTCCAACAAATGAGGTGTAGTTGGGAAACATGATTTAACCACTTGACATTCTTAGCCTATTGAGCCGTTTTTTGCAATTTCCTTATACCCCTTCAACAAATTGGGATTCATTAGATTGTCCAAATGAAGATTTTCTATAGATGCATTCGGTGCGTGCGTAGACGATGAACATATAAACATGACACAACGTCATCCTCGCTACACGATATCACAATCATGAACGCTACCCACGTCAAAACGAATGCTAGACGTTCGACACCATCTTCCAACTCGTTGACGCTGCTCGGAGTATAGACAAACGCAAACATGAACATCCTTCATACTTTGTTTGTTAGAGGTGGATTGTGGACAGGCCCGGGCCCATACATGTGCCAAGTGTGCAGCCCGCCTAGAATTTCCAGGGGCCCCCAAAAAATTATACAGGTGTATATAGTATATGGGCCTCAGTGCTTATCTCCTGCAGGGCCGCTGCCCGCTGCGTGCGTGGCTGCCTCTCGGCTCTGGATGGATCGCGCTAAGGAAAAGGCTGATGTGGGGAGGAAACGAGCAGACAGAGACAGTTTTTTTCGCTAATCTCGCATTCTCGCTATCGGCCGAATCGGAATCGACGCTCGCCTCGCCAAACCCCGTGTCTCGCCGGCTTCTTTCCTGGTTCCTGCGGCTACGGCGACCGCCAGGACTACTAGTCGGCTGGGCGAGCCGGCGACGAGGCTACCGCCTACTGGCTATTGCCCCGGTTGTTTCCCCGGCTGGCGCCTGGCTTGGCCGCCTGCTGCCTGGTGCCCTGGTGCCTGCACAGCCTGGGCGTTCGGGTTAACCTGAAATTTCGGGTCGGGTTATTTGGGTTTTTTTAAATTCGGGTTTTCAAATGTTGCACCCGAAATTTTCTTTAAAAAGTAAAAACCCGATAGTTCGGGTACCCGAAATTTCGGGTTCGGGTTCGGGTTTCCCCGATTTGCCTGAATAGGAGCACTGCCTCAATTTTCTTTGCCTTGGATCGGACACAGGAGAAGATTAGCGAGAAGGGGAACGTGGCCCTGGCCAATGGACAAAATGGTGCTGGTACTTATCCTCTCGGGGAGGATGAAGGGGTCAGAGGGAAGGAGGAAGGCGGCCTGGCGGTGTCGCGGGGCTGCTCTTTTTGCTCTCAGGCGAGGCGCGGGTGAAGGTATGCGGGGAAGGGGTCGGCCGTGTCGCAGGAGACAGGCAAAGGCGACGGCCAATATGCAGGCGAGGGCGACGACCAGTTCGCAGGCGATGGCGGCGTCCAGTTCCCAGGCGAGGTTGGTGGCAGCTAGGTCACAGGCGGAGGCGGAGTGTGTTGTGGCGGCGACGGCTAGGTCGCTGGGAGCCTGGGATAGCGGGGGAGTGGGAAACGAACGAGAGAGGGCGACCAGTGGCCTAGGTTTTGCGGGGGCTCTTGGTGATTTTGGGCTGGGCCAATATTTGTTAGTGGGCTTCATAGTTTTTTCGGGTTATTCGGGTCGTTCGGGTTTTGGGAGTATAAACCCGATTTTTTCAAATATATTTCGGTTTTCTGAATTTGCTACCCGAAAAGGTGCTCGGGTTTTTCGGGTTCGGGCTATACGGGTTCGGGTTCGGGTTTTTTGGATTCGGGCTTTGGGTATCGGTTTTTATGCCCACAGTGACTGCACACGGGCAGGGCCCTGCAGCCTGCAGGCCTGCATGGCTGCACACAGCACATTGCGCACGTGACTGTCGAACAACACCGACAGGTAGCCTGCCCCTGATAATGACAATTAGCAAATCCTTGGGTTTTTAATTAATATTGATTCATATTCTTAATTTTAATTAATTTTTGTAGGCGTCCTTATCCTTATTATAGACCGATTCTTCATTCTTACATCATCTATCAAAGTTTTAAAGATCATTCAACTGGTGAAACTAGGTGAGGAGGTCCGTTAGACGGTTCGTCTAATTGTCAACCGTTAACGCATAATTTATTCATTTTTGGTATCTTGTGTTTTACAATGTTGATTTGAATCATCATGGAGAAACATCAATGTGGTTGTTTGGCCACAATAGCACTTGATAGCGAAGTTTCGAAGAAGAGTGCTTATGATGATATCATTGAATATTTCATTTTAAAGAATACTAAAAGAATGATGTTTTCAAATAAAAATTATGCAATCGGGAGTTAAAGGTATGATTTTATTATATCCATTGTATATTTATATGCATGATAATTGTTCATTAGTATATATTTTTAGTAAAATAGGAGCCCATTTCAAATTCGGCACAGGGCCCTTGATTTTACCGGCCCGGCCCTGATTGTGGAGGTTTGGGAAGGAGAGATTTTAGAGAATTTGGTGAATCCCCACTTCTCCTTCTTTTTATCCAATCCTCTCAAATCCAAGGTGGATTGTAGAGGAATTTTCTCTTCACGCCCTTTCAATCCCCTTAAAAACAAACGAGACCTTAGGAAACACGAGCATCCCTGTGTGCTAGGCTACAAAGAGCGCAGCATCCAAGTCTCCACAGAGGATCCCGTTGTCCGTGGTCAGCCGTGATGCTGTGCCTCGCAGTTGCACCTAAAAAGTTGCTATAAAACAGCCGCGGAAGCAATTCAACCATCCATCCTATCGCTTTCCCCCCTCTGCCACTGACGCACGGCTGCGCTGAGCCGGCCGTGGCGTGGAGCACTCTCCCTCCCTCCCTACGCAGCGCCACGACAACGAGCCTACTCGGCACCCGGTGGACGTGCCACCATCACAGCACAGCACAAAGCTCAGGAGAGCAACAGCAGCAGCACCAACGGAGCTCCCGTCAACCTCAGATTCACAGCCGAGGAGAGCCCGAAGACCTCCCATTCTTGGTTATATAAAAATGGACGTACGACTATGGCATGGATTATGGAGTACGGGGTAATTAAGAAGATGGGTAATTGACCTGGGCACGCAGCTCTAACAGCCGAACTGTCTGGCCAAAGGACAAGGACAGTGCAAGAGAGGGGTTTTCTTTTTTCTTTTGAATGATGCAAGAGAGGTTGTTGATAGATGCTCTGTCGGACTGTTTTGCTGCTGCTCGTGTTTTTTTTTTGAGGGATGCTGCTCGTTTTTTGGTCGCTCGTACCATGGAAGGGCAAGTGTTTTTTTTTTTTGGACGCATGAAAGGGCAGAAAACACAAAATGGGCAGGTTCATTGAACGTGGACTTCTGGCCAGGTTCATCGAATGTAGATGGAACGTCGACGTTCGAGGTGGGCACGGTGTGTGTTTGGGCCGCGAAACGATTCGTTCGGCTGTAAACAAACTAGGCCTTTCATCACAGTTCTCTTCGGGGAGAGGGAGGTCCTACCCCTAAAAAATCACTTGTTTATTTATGCTCAAAATAAAATTTCTTATTCATTGCCACACAGATTGTCGATCAAACGGAGCAGAAGAACCATGTAGCGTTAGGAACTGTAGCGAAACAAAGTGATTTAGGCCTGGTTTTTTTTTTGCTACAATAAGCTGCCTTCTCTTAACCTAATTTAAATTTTTATCCTAGTACTAAAATATTAATTAGTTTTAAAAATCCAAAAGAAAATAAATTT
Source organism: Bromus sterilis (assembly GCA_950022295.1). Taxonomy (NCBI): domain Eukaryota; kingdom Viridiplantae; phylum Streptophyta; class Magnoliopsida; order Poales; family Poaceae; genus Bromus; species Bromus sterilis. Next base: position 410,641,466 of record OX465596.1, on the reverse strand, counting down.
GACTTGTAAAATAACTTGAAAAGGGACGACTTATACTATAAGATTGAAATAATTGGTCCTTACTTCTGACACTTTTAGTGACTTTCTAGCCATGTTCTTTGAAACACTACGGCTGCAATACAAAATGTTTTTAATCATAAAATAAATATAGTTTTCTCGGAAAATTATGTTAAAAATAATTTTAAAATGGGAAACTTATTTTGAAAACATGGAGATATTTTGGAACTTATGTTGGCACTACAAAACGTTAAACTTCAAGCAATTTAAAACATTTTAAATTTATAAATAACTTCAAATGTTAGAAGTTGAAGCTTTTGATATTTTGAAAACATTTTTTAAACTGTGAACATTATTTAAAATAAATAAATGATGAATAAATCAAAATACATAAAACACACTAGAAAATACAACATAAAAAGTGATAATTGGAAATGAACTTATTAGAGGCTTCCTAAAACCAGAGAGCCCCACCCAGAACGAACCTTCACACAAAATCGTAAATGAAACCTCTATGTTAATTGAGCCGGCCCAAATAGGGATCACCGGAAGAGGATATGTCTAAGATACCACTTGGCACAAGTGGTGTTACTCAAAAAAAAAGTGGTGTTACTAAAAAAAAAGGACCGCGATAACGCCCACACGTTCGGGCCTAGGGAGCTGACACGAACGCCAGGCACGTCAGCTTGCCCGTAGTAGTACTATTAGTGCAGCTTTTAGCCTTTTCAAAATTTAAAAAGTTTTATCTTTCAAATAAAAATTTCGTTCAAAATTCCGTTTTCACCATTAAATCCGTCGCGACAAGATCTTCGAAACTAGATCCCATATCGATATGTTTCGACAACTTTTTTTTTTTGGTTAAAAATTGCCATGTCTATTGCACTTAAATTGCCAAGCTGTTTGCACTAAAATTACCATCATTTCCTTCAACTACGTTTTTTTGAATTTTTTCTTCAACGTTCTATGTAAATTTGTCATAATTCATAAAATAAAACTTTATAAAGTTATCTTGGGTAAACACATGTTTATTTTTTCATGGCAAAAACATATCCTAAATTTCCATGGCGAAACATATGTTAAATTTGTCATGGACACAAAAAGGAAATAGTTTACCATTGGTAAATCGAAAAAACTTGGGATGCTGATAACTACCACATGTATGACACGAGTACATGGCAATCCCTGATGTTTTAGTAATGTAAGGGTGGCAACTTCAAAGTTGTAGACGTTAGTCATGTGAATAAGAATTGTCATGTCCTATGAATAAGAATTGTCATGTCCTATGAATAAAATTGTCATATATAGGAGTCACTTCTGCCTACGTGTTTTTCTAGATGCTAATTTTAGGTGTACGTAGATGGCAATTATTAGCCAAAGTTGTCATATATTTAGTGAAGTTGCCATGTTTTAGTACAAGTTGTCATCTCACATGTGTTAAAGTTTCCACCAAAGCGTATGAGCTTGCCATCTTTCCATCCACACTTGTGGCACGTTTTATGGCAATGCTGATACATGTGTGAGACTAGCACATGGCAATCTCTGATGTTTTTGATGGCAAGTTTAGTTATGTGAGGTGACAACTTGAAATTGTAGACGCTAGTCCTGCGAATAAGAATTGCCATGTCATATGAATAACAATTGCCATGTCCTATGAATAGAAATTGCCATGTCATATGAATAGAAATTTCCATGGGCACAAAAAAAAGTTGTCACCAGAGCAGCAACACACCGTCGACAAACTCTCCCCCCGATCCATGTCCCCTCCCCCACCGTCACGCTTGAGATGCATCAGAGGATCTCCTCGACGCATTCGTAACCTAGAAGACTGTCATGTCGCGCACACCTCCCCCCACTCCAGATATCTGCTCGGGGTCCACTGAGCATCACCACAACTCTTTCGGTCATCGACGATGAGTCAAAAGGTGTTAAAATACAATGATAGATTTAAAAAATATAAGAAAAAATAGATGAAAGAAATCATGGCAACTTTAGTGTAAACAGGAGCATGACAATTTCTGGTCCGAAAAAAAAAAGTTCTCAAAACATATCAATATGACATCTAGTTTTGAAGATCTCGTCGAGACAAATTTAATGGCGAAAACGGAATTTTAATCGGAATTTTTATTTAAGAGATAAAACTTTTTGAAATACAAAAAACGAAAAAGCTACGCATGGATGGATGCGTGCTTTAATATTAGTGCGCGTAAGTGTGTGGTCGTTCGGGCGAGGGGGCACGGCCCAAACATTCGGGGCATATAATTTTCCAAAAAAAACTTGGCACAAGTGGTAAGCTACCTCAACAACAAGGATATGTCTAAGATCATTAATTAAGAGGTGTCTTAAGGATACGTGTGTCATTTGTCATAACTTGAGAGTTTTTATTTTTTTCATAAATTTAAGTTTTTCGAAACGCTTTACCTTCTAAATCACACGTTTAAATCATGATTCGTTTTCACCTGAATTTCTCACGCCAAAATTGCGAAAAGTAGATCTCCTATTAATTGATTTAAAAATATTTTTTCCCATGAAAAAGCAAAAAAATAAATATATAAATGATGTGGTGGATCTTGGCTTTTACATGTGGGAAGGCTTTAGTTTTATTTATTATTTTAAGTCTTGTTAGGATTTGTGTTTTGCTTCGGAAGACGAGATGGTGGCGGCTCCGTGAAGATGAAATAAAGGTCTTCCCGCCTAGCCCCCATCCCGGTGGTGCGTCGGATCTGACCGTAGTTTGTCTACGCCCGTGTGTCTGTAGGTTCGATCCTTCTGATTTATGCTACTCTTCAATGGCGACGGATGCTGTTCTGGTGCGTTGGTTCTATGGGGCCTTAGCACGACGACTTCCCGACTGTCTACTACAACAAGTTTTGCCCGGCTCCGATGAGGGAGGGGTGATGACGGCGGCACGTCCTCGGCTCGCTTCAGTGTGTGTAGTCGTCGCTAGGTGGTCTACGAATTTGGATGCAATTTTTATTATTTCTGATGTTCGTTGTACTACCATAATTAAAAATGAATATATTAGAAGTTTTTACACAAAATAAATGTAAATGAAAAAACCGAAAAATAGGAAATATCGAAAAACATATTAAGCGAATCGGAATGCACAATTGTGTTTTTAAATTTCTTTTAAGCACAACTATACTTTCCCTTTTCTGAAATCAGGTCTTTACTTCTCATGAAAGCACATAATGTATTTTCATTATTATTCGGGAAGCACATCTTTGCTTCCCGTGGAAGCATAAATTGTATTTTTTTTAAAGCACACTTTTGCTTCTCGCAAATACACAGTCTATGCCTTTTCTTTTCGAGAAGCAGACGTTTGATTCTCGCGAAAGAATAAGCTTTGGAAATCACAACTATGCCGGAAAGTGCAAATGGAGCACGCGGGCATATGCATCCACTAATTCGAAAAAGCAAAAAAAATGTAAATAAATTCAAAAAATCTGAATTTTTGTGGAACGCAACATGTTCATGCATGTGACATCAATGCAAATTTCAGGGTATTTTGACATTCGATTTGTAGAAAGCAAGTCAACACAAAAAAATTGATGAATAGTGTCGTTTTCCAAAAACCCTCATAGTCCAAAAAATTGTAATTTTTACCGAGGATTACTCGAATGTTCAAACATCACGAAACTTGGCGTGGACTTTGCACACATGACCATCTTGCATCATACAAAAAATCTGAATTTTTTAGTTTTGTTTACTTTTTGAAATGATGTTCGTATTGCTAATAGGTGCAAATGCACCTACGGTCAAAACAGCCGCGTCCCCAACTTTGCTTCTTATAATGTGCCTTCTTCATAGAAAAACATTGCTCCTATTTTTTTACCAAAACCAAGCAAAATTCAAGAAAATGTAAAAAAAAAACATTTTAACTATGCCCCCCCCCCCCCCCCCCGCCAGTTTAACCGAAAATACGAGCAAAAAGTAAAAATAGAAATCCCAGTACACAACATATGATGATGACTGAACGCACAACCAGGGGCACCCCTGCATGCTTCTGAATGCCCGCTGGGTATGCCCCAAAAGGGTAAACATATGTTAGTAGTGGTCGGATATGTCTCGTTTAACGTGAGATGCACTTTGTACTTGCGTACAACGAGTGATATATGGGTCGGCCCAACAGACGTATGCATGCTTAACTAGTTTTCCTTTTGTGATTGTTCTAAAAAATTTCTTTACTAGGAAATATTGAGAAAATGATATTTAAAAAATTACATTATTAAAACTTTTTAAAAGTTAATCACACATTTAGAAAATTTTCATGAAGTAGAAAAAAGGGTCACGTAATTCAAATAAAATGTTTTGTATCATTACAGTAAATGTTCATGATGCAACAAAAAAATGTTCATGCATATAAAAATATAGGAATCAAAACATATATATTGAAAATCTTAATAATACATTTTAAAATATTAAAAATATATAAAATATTTCTGATATATACAAAGAAAGTATACAATGTGTAGAAAAAATGTAGACATGTATTGGAAAAAAGGAGAAAAGCAGGAAGATATCAAAGAAAATAGGTCAAACAGAAGAAAAAAATGAAAATGGCAACTGAAGAAACCTAGAAAAAACTGGAAAAAATATACAAACATTGAAACCATGATAAGAAAACCACATAAGAAAAAAAGTCACACGACAAACTACATTACTTGACTGAACAACAGTGTCGCGCTAGAGGCGAGCCGAAGCTAGGTCTCGCAACTAATAAGAGATAGCTTCCGCAATCCAAGGTCAATTCTCTTCATCGTTCGTCATGCTCTAGTCCATTGGCCGACACAAACTGATGATGACAAACCCTAGCAGGAGCGATAACGAACATGCAGGAAGCATCAAACGGGGCCATTGGTTAGCAAAAGCGGTGCGCGAGATCGTCAACCACCATGAGCGACATGCGGGGACGACGGGCAATAGTAACGGTGCTTGACGCCGGCGGCAAGCAATGGTGGCGGCCACATCCAAGCAAACAATCCTCGACCTCGACGGGAGGGAGCAATGATAAGGAGAAAATGAACAAGAAGGTAAAAGAACCAACAACAACGGGCAAGAAAAAAAGTAAGGAAGAATCTATATCTCTTATAAAGCAAAACCCCACTTAGCGTCATTTAAGTTGTCTATCTCAACATGCAAGCTATTCACATCATCCACTATTGTAGCCAATCAATTGTCCATGTCATCCACTAAAATTTATAAATAATAGTATATTCTTACATGCAAGTTATCCACATCATCAATTTTCCATCCATGCTTAAAAATGCAAAAAAAATACAACCATTAAATTGAATTTGTTTACTACCGTGATCGGTCAAATCTTGCATATTTCTATACAAAAACTTCAGATTTTATACGTCTTCTATTTTTTTGAACAACAATTAAAAAAAGATTTTCCCCCGACGCAATGCGTGGGATGTATCCACATCATTCCATAAACCTCGAGCACTATAAAAAAGATTTTTTTAATGTAGAAAATTTCTAATTTCATGCATCTTATACTTTTTCATACATAATAGAGTTCTAATAGAGATTTCCGCTGCAACGCGCGGGGTATTATTCTAGTTTTAAAAAAGGATAGGGCATTATTATTGCGTTGGTCTTCCAGGTTCCATTAAAGCCATATTATAGTTATGGATTTTGAGTGTGTCTATCGAAATATATTTACACTTTCATTTATATATAATTATTGTGTCTAGGATCACATAAAAATGTTTATATATCTTTTAGTGTGTATTGACTACTTTGGTTTTACATCGAAACATTTCTTGTTATAAAGTTTGCATCACCTCACATTTCTCTACTCCACACTAGATGGAGGAATAACAAAATGCAATAGATAAATACTTTTTGCTTCCAAATAGAGTGTTTTTATGTTAGTTTTTCATCTCATACACATTTAACAATTGATAATTTCCTTTTTATCTTCGTATCTCATAGCATGTTGGTTAGTTGAAATTAGAGAGGGAGAATGGAAGATGAGGGGTTGGGAGCTTAAAATTGCATTGATTGATTAGAGGGATTGAGAATTTAAGTGGAAAGGGAAATGAAAGTTGAGAAAGCGAACTATCATGAAAGACCGTTAATTCATCAGCAGTTTTTTATGTCACATTAATCGTTATTTTGTGCCAAACATAAAAATAAAAGTATGAATATATTTTCAGTGTCCAGTCTCTTCACAAACTACATTGTCTAGATTCTCATTCCTCAATCTGTAAGTTACTGAACGACATGACAAATATTCATTTTCGCACAGGGCTATCATTATTTGCATTGTTGTTGCATGTGTTATGAATTAGCACATTCTGAATGGTGATCTAAAACAATGCAGTGGAAATAAAGTAACTTCGCCAACATATCTATGCACTTACTCATGATCGTGCCAACTCACGGGAGTCAAGTTTAGGGCAAAATAGAGTAAGTTCTGTTAGTCAAAACTTAGGCTAAAACTTATGCTTTTTTTGTAGTTTTTTCAGTGCGGTGTTGCACACGAGACATCCATCTTGAAGTGTCTGGTGCTGATACGTCTCAAACGTATCTATAATTTCTGTTTGCTTCATGCATGTTTTGTGTGACTTTCTCATGTTTTGCTTGAAGTTTCATACACTTTTTATAATATTTTGACTAACCTATTAACTCAGTGCACTCAGTTGCCAGTTCCTGTTTTTCTGCTGTTTTTTATTTCAGGTTTTCCGGCCATTAAAAGTGCCCAATAAATCCCGGAAAAAATATGTAAAAAGTCAGCGTCACGAAATCTTCCGGAATAACCAAGATATGGCAGGAGAGCCACCACCGGGGGAAAAGGAGGGTCCCTGGCGCGGCCCCACCCTAGGCCGCGCCAGGAGGCCTCATGGCTTCCTGGTGGCCCCCTCGGTGCCCCCTTCGCCTATATTTACCCCCCGTGACGGAAACCCCTAATATCGATCTGCTATTCCCGTTCTCCTCTCTGTTACGCCGCCACCGCCGTTTCAAGATCGGGGCTGCCAGGAGAAGCTGCCCCGGCACCCTGCCGGAAGGAGGAATCCCCTCCGGGAGACCATCCATTGCCATGGACGCCTCCCGGATGTACCGTGAGTACTCCCCCTTGGACCATGGGTCCGTGACCAGTAGCTATGTGATGTACTCCTCCCCTCTTTGTGCTTCCACTTTCGAGACCTCGTGAGCTGCCTCACATGATCGAGACACTTTTGTAATTTTCTATGTTGCTATGCTGAGTTTGTTGGGATCTGATGGATTATGAGATTATGTTCAGATTGTGATGAGTAGTATATTTGGTTCTCTTTTATATTTGTGTTCTTTAGTAAATTCTTGCATGTTCTCCGTTGCCGTATTTTACTTTGGCCAAGTGATTTGTTGCAACTCCAAGAGGGAGCGTTATGCTTGATTGTGGGTTCAACCCCTTGATGTCTAGCTTGAGTGACAGAAACATGAGACTAGGGGATGTGTTGTTGCCACCAGGGACAAAACAACGGTGCTTGTACTTGCGGGTGCAAGGATTGTTTACTTTACGCATGGTTCTTTTAATGCAGTTGTCTGTTGCTTTGAGTTTACACTTTGGATGAGATTCGCAACTTAATACCAGCGAGATGTTCTGGATAGATATCTCAAGGTGGATGATTCGTAGTAGATGCAGATGGATTTCGGTCTACTTACCTTGGCGTACTTCCCATTTCTTTTGAGCCTCTTTCTTTCTTTTGTAGCATAGTTAGCATTGCGGTGCGTTTATAATCCTGTCAATTTCCCAGCTGTGATTTGTTTACCTCGCTAGCAATTTTATCGTCTTTTGGGAGAGAGACGTCACTAGTGAACATCACGGGACCCCGGTCCATATTCACATCATTGTTTACACTTTCAATTAACTTTCAGTTCTTACTTTCAGTTGCCACTATTATTATCTCTTGCGTTGATCCTTTGTAAACAGCAAGGCCGGAGGAATTGACGACTCCTCTGTACTCGTTGGGAGCAAAGTTATTTGTTGTGTGTGCAGGTCCAGGAGAAGCAAGTGATTCTCAAACGGCGCATCACTTGTCGAACCACCTTCTTGTATCTCTTGGAGTCCTACTGGTTCGATACTCAAACTTAGCATCTTCGCTAAGGGAAATTATGCTGCTATGCTACATCTCACCTTCCACTTGGGGTAACCAACGAGGAGCGAGAGAAGTATCTTCCTTGCTAGCATCAAGCAATTTCTGGCGCCGTTGCCGGGGACTCCAGCCTACAAGATAGGGGAGTTGCACACTATCTTTTATCTTTGCTTTTTAGCCTTGCTAGTTTAACTTTCAGTTTTTGCTTTTGTGTCCCTTATCAAAAATACCAAAAATACCTGCTACTACTATGGGTTCCAATGAAAACACTAAGTTGTGTGACTTGACCAGTCACAACAACAGTGACTTTATCTGCACTCCTATTGCTCCACCTGCCACTTCATCACCTTCTTATGAAATTAAACCTGCTTTGCTTAATCTTGTTATGAAAGATCAATTCTCAGTTGCTGGAGAGGATGTTGCCTTGCACTTAAATAATTTTGTTGAGCTTTGTGATATGCAAAAGTACAAGGAAGTAGATGGAGACATTGTCAAGATGAAGCTTTTTTCCTTTCTCCCTGAGAGGAAGAGCCAAGGAGTGGCTGCAATCCTTACCTAAGAATAGTATCGATTCTTGGGACAAGTGTAAGGATGCTTTTATTGGGAGGTACTATCCCCATGCTAGAATTATCCAGTTAAAAAGTAACATTATGAATTTTAGGCAATTGGATAATGAACACGTTGCCCAAGCTTGGGAACGAATGAAATCTCTTGTTAAGAACTGCCCAACACATGGTTTGACTACTTGGATGGTTATCCAGACTTTTTATGCAGGCTTAAACTTTACCTCGCGGAATCTGCTAGACTCAGCCGCGGGAGGAACTTTTATGTCAACCACACTTGGTGCTGCCACGAAGCTACTTGATGAGATGATGCTGAACTACTCTCAATGGCACACCGAACGATCTCCAACTGGTAAGAAGGTAAATTCTGTCGAGGAGATCTCCTCTCTTAATGAAAAGGTTGACTTAATCATGTCTCTACTTACCAAGCAAGCTCCTATTGATCCTCAGGATGTTCCTTTAAACTCCTTGGTTGCTCAAGAACAAGTAGATGTGAACTTTTGTTGGATATGTGCCCTAGAGGCAAATTAATAAAGATATTTGTCACATATCTGTTTGTTCATAATACGTTATATATTGTGCTAGAACTGTATTAAGCGGAAACATTAATACACGTGTGATATATAACAACCTGGTCCCTAGTTAAACTCAAGCATACTAGCTCATTGGGCAATTGATGATCAAGGTTTCCTGATCATGAGAACATAATAGTCTATTGACAATGAGGTCATATCATTAGGAGAATGATGTGATGGACACACACCCACCTTAAGCATTGCAGTGTGATCAAGTCACATAAGTTCAGCATTGCGATGACTTAATAACATAGTGACTGAATCCTTAGACCGTGATGATCATACATAATTGCTATCTATTAGGATGCTTTGAGTGCATTAACTGTTACACTGAAACATGGTAACTGAAAAGGTGTATCTTGGGTATTCCGAAGTAGATATGTTGAGGAGTATGAAATAGATCAGAGCGGGATTTGTCAATCCGAGTGACGGATAGGTACTCTGGGCCCACTCGGTGGTGTTGCATCAATAGCTTGCAAGCAAGTGACTAGGTCACAAGAGATGTAATATTCACAAACGAGTAAACATGTTATGTCGGAGATGAGGAAGAACTAGGTATTGGATACCGACGATCATACCTCGGACAAACATAGTACCGAAGAACAAAGGGATCAAGTCATATTGTTAACGGTTCAACAACGATGCAGTTTATTCGATGGAAGCGTAGGGGCACATCAAGGATTGTAACCAGATCCCACATGATGGTCATTGGTCAGAGAGTGTCTCGATCATGTCTACTGTTTCCCGGACCGTAGGGTGTCACACTTAAGGGCAATCGATGCATTAAGGATTGATTCAGAATCATCGGTGAAAAGAGAGAAAACACCGGAAATGTACCGGGAGGTGCCGGAAGCTGTTCCGGATATTTTGAAAGGTTCAAAATAATATATATTGATGTTTAAATATGTTTTATTATTTAATTGACAGAATTAAATATTAAAATGATTTAAATATTAATTAAAAAGGAGAAAAAGGCATATGGGCCTTAAAAGGCCCATGAGGGGAAGGGGGAGCCTCCCCCCTTGGGCTAGGCGCCAAGGGAGGGGCCCATCCCCCCCATGGCCAGCGCACTCCCCCCCCCCTTGTGGGGTTTAGTCCCACATGGGGAGGGGAGGAGAGTTCCCCCCTCCTTGGCCTATAAAAGGAGGGGTGGGGGTGCCTTTTCTCAACACACAACTTTGAGTTCTTTCTCCGACCTAGAGCGGACTCCCCTTGTTTGGAGTTTGCACCTGGTTGGGGTTTTCACCATCATCCGGACGCCGTCGCGCTTCCGGAATCGGGATCCGGATCAGTCTTCTTTCCGCTGCTCTTCTGGTTCGGAGCCCGGAGGGACGTCGGTTGCACTGTACGTGTGTAATCCCGCGAGGCACTACACGTGCGGTGCTACTTCATCGTCGGAGGTTCTTCAACACGACAGGGAGGTCGTAGGATCAGAGTCTACGCCAACCACGTTCGAGGAACGTTTCCCTCTTTCGGTCTTCAAAGGTATGAACACCGATTCCTTCCGTTACATACATCAACATAACATAGATCTTGGGTTCGGGACTCGTAGGTAGGAAATTTTTTGTTTTCTGCGCCGATCCCCAACAGTGGTATCGTGAGCAAGGCTATGCGTAGATGTATTGTACGGGTAGAACACATCTAGGATGTGGGCATCAATTCTCCAATTGTTACCCTCCCACGTGTACTCGTTTAGCGTTGCGGCAATGTCCTGATGAAGCTGCCCCGACCGACCTTACGCGTTTACGCGAGACTGGTTCCACGCTTGACATATGGCTTGTACCATATAAGTGGCTGGGGGGTGTCTGTCTCTAACATTAGCGACGCGAAGACGTTTGCAACGGAGGGCCCCGACAGGGGTGTAATAGAGACGATTGCAGGATTGGTGTTGTGGCTTGTTTTCGCAGGATAGAAAGCGTTTCTCTCTCGAAACCCCTTAGAAGCCACGTAAAACTTGCAAAAGATAAAGTAGAAGGCGTTTTAACTTTAATTTGCATGTAAGGGGGGATCATATCTTGTACGATTTACAGTTTTACTTCCTGTCTTGCTAATATGCTAGATATGCGACAGTAGCATGATAGGATAATCTCTCTCAATACCTTGAATGTATTCTCCCTTAGTGGGCACCGCCTGGAAGGATCTCTTTATGATAGGCAGGCCGTGACGATCGGGTGTCATACATACATTAGCGATCGCATGAGGTTGGGTTTGGCAAGCCTGGCATATGCAGATATGGCCTTGCTGAATAGCCATACACTAAAGTTCAACTGGCAAGCTTGACATATGTAGATATGAGCTTGGGATACGGATGACCGAAAGGTTAAGCATGAGTCATATAACGGATATGATTGGCATGATGGCCTACCTAGGGAGATGTGTCGTCGGCCGTGTGATATTCGAGGACGATCATTCAAACTAGGATTATGTTAATCACTTAGTAAATTTCGAGAGATGTTTAACTAAGTGGGAGTTTTAGAATTAATTAAAATTTAACTCCAATTATGAACAAAGTCTAAATATGTGTTTTGCAAATAACCATTGTAGATGGCTGCACCTCGCCCCTCATTCAACTTAGGGTCATTCCTAGACAAAGACAAACTAAAAACCGATGGGTCAAACTTCACCAACTGGTTCCGCACTCTGAGGATTCTCCTCGTTCCCCTCAAGATGGCATACGTACTAGAGGCCGCGTTAGGTGACGAACCACCAGCAGACACTAGTCAGGATGAGAAGAATGTCTACCTCTCCAAGACGGATGATTACAACCTTGTCCAGAGTGGAATGCTTTACTCCATGGAGGCTGAGCCGCAGAAACGCTTTGAGAGGATGGGTGCATATGAGATAATCACCGACCTCAAGGCCGTCTTTGCACCCCAAGCCAGGGCTGAACGTTATGAGGCTTCTAAAGCTTTCTTCTCATCAAAGATGGATGAGCATAGCAGTGTTAGTGAGCACGTGGTCAAGATGTCTGGTTACGTTCAACGCTTGAATGCTCTGAATGTCAGATTCCAGATGAACTTTCTGTTGATAGGGTGCTGCAGTCGCTTCCCCCTAGCTACAAAGGCTTTGTGTTGAACTACAACATGCAGGGGATGACTAAGCCCCCTTCTGAGTTGTTCGCCATGCTGAAAACTGCTGAGGTTGAGATCAAGAAGGAGCATGCTGTATTCATGGTCAACAAGACCGTTGAATTCAAGAAGTCTGGCAAGAAGGAGAAGGGAAAGAAGGGAACCCAAAGAAGGGTGACAAGCTAGTTGTCACTCCTCGTAAGGCACCCAAACCTGGACCCAAGCCCGGCGTTGAGTGCTTCTACTGCAAGGGTGATGGTCACTGGAAACACAACTGCCCCAAGTACCTAGAGGATAAGAAGGCTGGCAGGATTTTCAGAAGAGACAAAGGTATATTTGGTATACACGTTATTGATCTTTTCTTAACAAGCGCTGGGAACAAATCATGGATATTTGATACAGGATCTGTTGCTCATATTTCTAACTCCTCTCAGGGGCTACGGAATAGGCGACGCTTGATGAAAGATGAAGTGACGATGCGCGTGGGAAACGGCTGCCGGATTGAAGTGGTGGCGGTCGGCACGAAGCATCTTAGTCTCCCTTCGAGATTAGTTTTGATTTTGAATAAGTTCTACTATGTACCCGCATTGAGTGTGAACATCGTTAGTGGTTCTTGCTTGAAGCAAGACCACTATTCTTTTAAGTCAGATACAATTGGTTGTGCGATTTATAAGGATGATGTGTTTTATGTTCACGCACCGGAGAAAAATGGCTTATTCATTCTTAGTCTCGATTGTGATATACTTCATATTGATAACGTAGAGGCCAAAAGATTAAAACCTAGTGGCAAAGAACACATGACGATGTGGCATTGTCGACTTGGTCATATTGGTGAAAAGCGCATGAAGAAGCTTCATGATGATGGACTTCTGGAGTCATTGGATTTTGGATCCCTTGACACATGTGAACCATGCCTTATGGGCAAGATGACAAGGACTCCATTCAATGGAATAATGGAGCGTGCGGAAGACTTGTCAGGGATCATACATTCATATGTATCTGGACCTATGAACGTCCCCACATGCAATGGTCTTCGTTACTTCGTGACCTTCATAGATGACTTAAGCAGATATGGGTATATCTACTTAATGAAACATAAGTCTGAAACCTTTGAAAGGTTCAAGGAATTTCAGAGTGAGGTCGATAATCAACTGGGGAACAAAATCAAGCACCTTCGATCCGATCAAGGAGGCGAGTATTTAAGTCATGAGTTTGGCGATCATCTTAAGACTTGTGGCATCGTACCACAACTTTCGCCGGCAGGAACACCTCAGCGTAACGGTGTTTCTGAGCGATGTAATCGAACTCTATTGGATAGAGTACGATCGATGATGTCTCATACCGACTTACCTGTGTCATTCTGGGGGTATGCATTAGAAACTGCCGCTTACATTCTTAATAGGGCGCCGTCCAAATCCGTAAAGAAAACACCATTTGAGGAATGGCATGGCAAGAAACCAAAGTTGTCTCGCTTAAAGATTTGGGGTTGTGAGGCTTATGTTAGGAAACTTCAGCCTGACAAACTCGAATCAAAAGCGGATAAGTGCATCTTTGTGGGATATCCAAGGGAAACCGTTGGATACACCTTCTACAACCAGTCTGAGGGAAAAACGTTTGTCGCTAAGACTGGACGCTTTCTTGAGAAAGAGTTTCTTTCAAAAGAATTGAGTGGGAGGAAAATAGACCTCAACGAGATGATTGACCAATCACTCCAAGTGGAAGAAATGCAATGGAAGTTGTTCCGGAACCATCTTCCGTAGTGGGAGCTGAAAAGAACGGTCATCATGATATTCATAATGATCGTGACATACATGATGATCATGATCAAGATGAAGAGGATCCTATTGTACCCCACGGGTCATCAAGAGCCCGAGTAAAAACTCAGTTTTATGGGCAACTTGTCAATGCAGTCATGTTAAATGAACCTGACGAACCTGCGAACTACAAAGTGTTGGGAAACGTAGTAGAAAACAAAAAATTTCGGCCTACGAATCAAGAACCCAAGATCATCCAAGAAGATTGCATACAAGGTTTTAGGTCATGGCTCACCAACCGATGTAGAGGAAGTAGAGTTGGTGAAGCTCGTGGACGTAGTGGAAGTAGATCTCGCAAGTTCTCCCACGAACAGTCCCTCGATCAATCCCACGAACAAGTCCCGCGATCTAGTCCCACGGACAAGTCCCATGAACAAGCTCCTCGAAGAAGGGTCGAAGGTACGACCCCTCCATTAGTATCCACACATCCCGTAGCAGCAATCCAGCAGCGCTCCGCCGTCCAGAGATGAACGCCACCGAGAAAACTAGAGGGAGAAAACCCTAACGGATTCCGATCTAGAACAACGTCTAAACCGGGGTCTAATTGTGGAGCAACGGGGTTTAGAGGAGGGAGGGTGGCGCATAGGCCTTGGGGATTGATTGTGTGTGTCTTCCCCCACCCTTGGCTCACCTTATATAGGTGGCCAAGGGGCCTAGGGCGCAGCTCAAGGAGGTTTGGGAGTCCAACTTGGACTCCCAAGCCTTCCAAACCTACACATACCTTCCCACCGGAAACCTTCCATAATGGTATTTGGAAATCCCACCTGGAGGATCTCCCACCCCTTTTTGGTGCGCCCCCACCACCTGGCCGGCCAGGGCAGCCTAGGTGGCTTGCTCCCCAAGGCCAGGGGCGCAGGGCAGTGGGTGGTACTGCCCGGAACCTTCCGGAACCTTCTAGAAGCTTCCAGGACCTTCCGGGACCTACCGGGACTGTTTCGGGACATTCCGGACACTTTTGGAGCACTTCCAATACCTTCCGGAACCTCTAACGAATGTTCCGGAGCCATCTAAATGGGTTTCGGAGCCATCCGGGCAAAGGTTATTATGTCCGGTGAACACAACATATTGTTTAAGCTGTCCACCGATCACCGAAACTATTCCGGTTGATCGTAAACTTTCCCATTACCATTTTCATATGTTCCGGAACCACCTGGGACTACTCCAGAGTGATCCGGACATATCCTTAAATACCCAAAACTACTTTTTGTGCCCTTATGAACTATTTCATAAATCCCCGGAACTACTTCCGGTACCCGTATGAACTATTCTGCTTTGCTTCCACTAAACCTTCTACCATTCTAGTATTCTAACAGACTACTGCTCGTTAAGTGTGTGACCCAATAGGTTCGGTATAATGCGGACATGACTCAGAACATCTTCCGGACATAGGCCAACAGCCTTTCGTCAATAGCCAATAATCAACAGCGGAGCCATGGACACCCATGTTGACTCCCGCACATACACGAAGAAACTTCGAGTGAACCATTATGTTTATTCATGTACCATTCCCTTTGCTTCGTGATATATGACAAAGTTAGAGGAGAGATGTTTGGCACCCATGTGTAACAACTTCTTGAACACAAGCCACTCGTTATCCTCTTTGCTCGTTTGTCCCTTTTCTCGTTATCGTATTCCGGTATCCCTGTGACTGAATCACAATGCGTCTGGCCAGACTATAATGGATACCGTCATACCGAGTGGGCCCGAAGTGAATATCTTCTTCATCGTGAAGGAGCAAATCCCATTCTTGAACTATCACAGTCACTAGCCACACCATCTGACATACCCAGAACTTATTTTACTACTTCCCATTTACGGGAGGATTCATCTAAGAACCAAAGCATGTCTTCCTGTGTGAAGCAACTCGATACTCTCATGGTCTAAGGAATTACGTATATGATAACATTTCATGATATGACTTATAACGTAGTTACGATGTGATCTCTAAGTATATCATTCAATACTGGGGTCGGTTCAACATCATTGTTCTGCTAACAATATGTTCCCATTGCTACTGACATCCTTGTTACAAGAACAATGTCCATGATTAAGAAAACGTAATCATCAGTTAGCACATGAGCTGGTCTTAGAGGCTAAACCAGGAACTCTTGGTGTTTACATTTCCACACATGCAAATGAGTTTTCTTCTGAATCTCACAGTCAGGGTCATTGCAATTATAGCACAGAAATATAAACATTAATTATGAACGTGGAAATATATATATAATAACATTTTATTATTGCCTCTAGGGCATATTTCCAACAGTCTCCCACTTGCACTAGAGTCAATAATATTGTCAGAGCTGGAATCTTTGTTTTGATGAGGTGATCAAAGCTTTTGGATTTGTCCAAAATGAAGAAGAATTATGTGTTTATAAGAAAGCGAGTGGGAGCTCTGTGGCATTCCTAGTACTATATGTGGATGACATATTATTGATAGGGAATGATGTGAAATTTCTAGAAGGGGTAAAGGAATATTTGAATGGACAATTTTCCATGAAGGACCTAGGTGAAGCTGCATACATATTAGGCATTAAAATCTATAGAGATAGATCAAGACGCCTATTAGCACTGAGTCAGAGAACTTACCTTGAGAAGATATTGAAGAGGTTCAATATGGATAACGCCAAGAGAGGCCTCTTGCCCGTTATGAAAGGAAGTAAATTGAGTGTGACTCAATGCCCAGCAACAGCAAAAGAAAGGGAGGAAATTTCCTCAAAGCCCTATGCCTTAGCCATAGGTTCTACCATGTATGCTATGTTGTGTACTCGACCAGATGTGGCCCTGGCGGTTAGTCTGACTAATCGTTTCCAAAGTAATACTGGAATGGATCATTGGATTGAAGTGAAGAACGTCCTTAAGTACTTACGAAGAACTAAGGATCTGGTTCTTGTCTATGGAGGATGCGAAGAAGAGCTCGCTGTAAGAGGTTACGTCGCTACCAGTCTTGGTACTGATCCCGATGACTCAAAATCCCATACGGGATACGTGTTTATGTTGAATGGTGGTGCGATTAGCTGGAGGAGCGGCAAGCAGTCAGTCGTCGCCCAATCTACAATGGAGTCAGAGTATATTGCCGCTTGCGAAGCGTCAAATGAAGCGCATTGGCTGAAGAAGTTCGTCATCGAGCTTGGCGTATTCCCTAGTTGCACTGACCCTGTTAGCATTTATTGCGACAATACGGGTGCCATTGCTAACGCAAGGGAGCCGAGGACTCACTCTACAGCCAAGCATATTCTCCGGCGTTTCCATGTGACGCGGGACTACGTCAAGGATGGTCATACTAGGATTTGAAAAATACATACGGATCTGAATCCGTCAGACCCAATGACTAAACCTCTTCCACAAGCCAAGTTTGAACAACACCGAGATACTATTGGTGTTAGATACATACCTGATGTAAACTAGTGTAATTTGTACTCTAGTGCAAGTGGGAGACTGTTGGATATGTGCCCTAGAGGCAAATTAATAAAGATATTTGTCACATATCTGTTTGTTCATAATACGTTATATATTGTGCTAGAACTGTATTAAGCGGAAACATTAATACACGTGTGATATATAACAACCTGGTCCCTAGTTAAACTCAGGCATACTAGCTCATTGGGCAATTGATGATCAAGGTTTCCTGATCATGAGAACATAATAGTCTATTGACAATGAGGTCATATCATTAGGAGAATGATGTGATGGACACACACCCACCTTAAGCATTGCAGTGTGATCAAGTCACATAAGTTCAGCATTGCGATGACTTAATAACATAGTAACTGAATCCTTAGACCGTGATGATCATACATAATTGCTATCTATTAGGATGCTTTGAGTGCATTAACCGTTACACTGAAACATGGTAACTGAAAAGGTGTATCTTGGGTATTCCGAAGTAGATATGTTGAGGAGTATGAAATAGATCAGAGCGGGATTTGTCAATCCGAGTGACGGATAGGTACTCTGGGCCCACTCGGTGGTGTTGCATCAATAGCTTGCAAGCAAGTGACTAGGTCACAAGAGATGTAATATTCATAGACGAGTAAACATGTTATGTCGGAGACGAGGAAGAACTAGGTATTGGATACCGACGATCATACCTCAGACAAACATAGTACCGAAGAACAAAGGGATCAAGTCATATTGTTAACGGTTCAACAGCGATGAAGTTTATTCGATGGAAGCGTAGGGGCACATCAAGGATTGTAACCAGATACCACATGATGGTCATTGGTCAGAGAGTGTCTCGATCATGTCTACTGTTTCCCGGACCGTAGGGTGTCACACTTAAGGGCAATCGATGCATTAAGGATTGATTCGGGATCATCGGTGAAAAGAGAGAAAACACAGGAAATGTACCGGGAGGTGCCGGAAGCTGTTCCGGATATTTTGAAAGGTTCAAAATAATATATATTGATGTTTAAATATGTTTTATTATTGAATTGACAGAATTAAATATTAAAAATGATTTAAATATTAATTAAAAAGGAGAAAAAGGCATATGGGCCTTAATAGGCCCATGAGGGGAAGTGGGAGCCTCCCCCCTTGGGCTAGGGGCCAAGGGAGGGGCCCATCCCCCCCCCCCCCCCCATGGCCGGCGCACTCCCCCCTTGTGGGGTTTAGTCCCACATGGGGAGGGGAGGAGAGTTCCCCCCCTCCTTGGCCTATAA
Source organism: Bromus sterilis (assembly GCA_950022295.1). Lineage (NCBI taxonomy): Eukaryota > Viridiplantae > Streptophyta > Magnoliopsida > Poales > Poaceae > Bromus > Bromus sterilis. The sequence goes on along the minus strand of OX465596.1, from coordinate 410,622,704 downwards.
AATGAGGGGTGGGGGTGCCTTTTCTCAACACACAACTTTGAGTTCTTTCTCTCTCTTTCTCCGACCTAGAGCGGACTCCCCTTGTTTGGAGTTTGCACCTGGTTGGGGGTTTCACCATCATCCGGACGCCGTCGCGCTGCTGGAATCGGGATTCGGATCAGTCTTTTTTCCGCTGCTCTTCTGGTTCGGAGCCCGGAGGGACGTCGGTTGCACTGTACGTGTGTAATCCCGCGAGGCACTACACGTGTGGTGCTACTTCATCGTCGGAGGTTCTTCAACACGACAGGGAGTTCGTAGGATCAGAGTCTACGCCAACCACGTTCGAGGAACGTTTCCCTCTTTCGGTCTTCAAAGGTATGAACACCGATTCCTTCCGTTACATACATCAGCATAGCATAGTTCTTGGGTTCGGGACTCGTAGGTAGGAATTTTTTTGTTTTCTGCGCCGATCCCCAACAACTTTATCTCTAGAAAAAACTTCAACAATAATTCTTATAGGAGTAATTTTGGTAGAAACAACCCTAGACCTTTCCCATCCAACAACTATGGGAACAACAACACTTATCCTAGCACCAAAAACTCCACTTCTGAACTAGAGAGCATGCTTAAAGACTTTATCACTACCCAAAAAGCCTTCAACAAGAGTGTAGAAGAGAAATTAGACAAATTAGATATCCTCTCTTCGAAGGTAGACAACATAGCCCATGATGTTGAGATGCTTAAAATTAGAACCCCCCCCCCCCCCCCGAGGAGAGGAAGACCACTCATATGAATGTTATCCAAGTGCAAATTAATGAAAACATTAGGATGTTGGGCAAACTTAAAGAGAGATGGGCTAGACAAAAGGAGGAAGAAGAGAGAGTTAAGAACCTTCCTACCTACCACACAGTAGCTACTATCCAAGTTTATGAGGATCTCCAAACTGTTAGCACCCATCACACCCCTAGTTCCACTGGACCTATCAATGGTGATGCTACCACCTCAACAATAGATGAAGAAACCTCTATGAACATAGAGACTTTCAAACAAGTGAGCCTAAATGATATCACTACCTCCTTGATAGATAGTAGTGATCTAGACTTTGACAACTTCACCTTACCTGAAGTGATATGGGGTGGCCCGATCTTCTCAGTAAGAGAACGGTGAATATGAGAGCGATGATAGATAACTTGTATGTAGCCGATGAACTCTCCTCGCTAGATCCCTGTTGCCAATGCGACAGCTCTCTACCCTTTGGATATTCACAACTTCACACACTTGCGCAACGTAGCCTTCGACCACGAGATGGTAATTTTCAATCTACTAATTCCCAGTGGAACAACAGATCACACAAAACTTGCAGTAGCAACACTTCAGATCGATACGACTTGAAGTATATGATTCAAGATGAAATCTTGTAGCTATTCTCAAGAACTAGGGTTTATCTAAACGTGGTCTAACCCTAAAACTCGCAGGGGGCCGGTATTTATAAGCTAGGGGGTGTCAAACTCGGATACAAGGCCGCGGCCCGTCAGATCTGCGCGCACGCAGTTTCGGACGTCCGATGGGTTTCGGACGTCCGATGTGTCGGACTTCCGGCTGTTTTGACATCGGTTCTGTACTCGGGGGTCGTCGCGAAGATCTTCATGTCGGACGTCCATTCCATGTCGGAAGTCCGTCGTGTCGGACGTTCGAATCCTGTCGGATATCCGTAACCCTTCTGTAACCCGAGGTCATCGAGGCGTCGTAGCTCCTGGCCTCCGATGTCGGACGTCCGAAAGTTGGAGATTCCTTCATCTTCTCCTCCTTCCGGATCCTCTTCTTCGTCATGATACCTGATTATGCAAACATACAAAGATTTATGAAGTATAAAGTTCTCATTACATAACATATCAAAATCTATTAAAAGCGAGTTCACCTGTTGTTCTATCAACTTTGCACGAGCTCTTGTAATAGGTCCAATTATGATTTCATCATCCTTCTTCTTTGTTGAATCAACTTGTTCTTCGTGACGAACTGGAGATGTGTTGGTAGTAGGGATGTCCTCATCATCTCCCCCCCCTTCAAAAGGCGTCGACCTCGACGCTCCAAGGTCATCTCCCATGTATGGTGATAAATCAGCAACGTTGAAACTGTTGCTAGCGCCACCAAACTCAGCAATGGGAATATCAATCGAGTAGGCATTGTCATTGATCTTGGCTAACACCTTGTAAGGACCAGCACCACGTGGCTTCAACTTGGAATCCCTCATCCCTGGAAATCTATCCTTGCGCAAATGCACCCAAACCATATCTCCAGGCTGAAATAGAACTTGCTTCCGTGACTGATTCCTTGCAGCAGCAACATTCTTGCCTTGCTTCTCAATAGCCTCTCGGGTCTTCTCATGGATCTTCTTCACATAATCTGCTCGTTTGGATGCCTCCATATTAACTCGTTCCTGCAATGGAAGAGGCAGCAAATCAAGAGGTGTAATAGGCTTAAAACCATACACTACCTCAAAAGGACAAAGGTGAGTAGTAGTGTGTACTGCCCTGTTATAAGAAAATTCAACATGTGGCAAACACTCCTCCCATTCGCGCAGATTTTTCTTGATTATAGCTCGCAACAATTGTGACAATGTTCTATTGACCACCTCCGTTTGACCATCAGTTTGGGGATGACATGTAGTGCTGAACATCAACTTTGTCCCCAATTTTCCCCAAAGTGTCTTCAAGAAGTAGCTCACAAACTTCACATCCCTATCAGAAACAATTGTCTTGGGCACTCCATGCAAGCGTACAATCTCCCTGAAAAACTGGTTAGCAACATGCGACGCATCGTCGCTCTTATGGCATGCAATAAAATGTGCCATCTTAGAAAATCTATCCACTACCACAAATATACTATCATGACCATATTTAGTGCGTGGCAATCCTAACACAAAGTCTATACTAATATCTTCCCAAGGTGTGGTAGGAGCTGAAAGTGGAGTATACAAATCGTGAGGCTTCAACTTGGACTTGGATGTATTGCATACAATGCAGCGCCGAACAAACCTGTCCACATCACGCCTCATCCTGGGGCAATAAAAATTATCAGCAAGCATGAGTAGTGTCTTCTCACGCCCAAAGTGACCCATCAATCCTCCTGCATGTGATTCCTGCAACAATAGCAAATGCACAGACGATTCTGGAACACAAAGTTAGTTGGCTCGAAACAAAAATCCATCATGGATGTGGAACTTATCCCATGCATTTCGAAGCAAACACAAACGATATGGTTCAGCAAAATCATGATCAGTTGCATATAAATCACACAAACTCTCTAATCCAGGAATTTTAACATCAAGATGTGTCAATAACATGTTCTTTTTAGAGAGAGCATCAGCAACAACGTTATCTTTCCCTTTCTTATATTTGATGATGTAGGGAAAAGACTCAATGAACTCAACCCACTTAGCTAGGCGTCTATGCAAATTATATTGAGCTTTCAGATATTTCAAAGCTTCATGATCAGAATGTATGATAAATTCTTTTGGACACAAGTAATGTTGCCAAACTTCAAGAACTCTGACAAGTGCATACAATTATTTATCATAAACATGATAATTTAATCTAGCACCAGCAAGCTTCTCACTGAAATAAGCTATAGGTCTACCTTCTTGCATCAAGACACCACCAATGCCTATACCGCTAGCATCACATTCAACTTCAAATTTCTTAGTAAGATCTGGTAATGCAAGTAATGGTGCATAAGTAAGCAAACGTTTCAACTCATCAAATGCAAGGTCTTGGGCAACGCCCCAAACAAAAGGTACACCTTTCTTTGTCAACTCATTCAATGGTGCAGCAATAGTACTAAAGTCTTTCACAAAGTGTCTATAAAAACCGGCAAGACCGTGAAAACTTCGTACTTGACTAACATTCATGGGAGTGGGCCAATTTTGAATTGCTTCAATTTTTGAAGAATCTACTTCCACCCCATGCTTAGATACAACATATCCCAGAAATATGACCTTATCTTTTGCAAATGTGCACTTCTCAAGATTAGCATATAATTTAGCATCACGCAACACTTGAAAAACTTGTCTAATATGATCAGCATGTTCAAATTCATTGCGGCTGTAAATAAGTATATCATCAAAATACACAACCACAAAATGTCCAATAAACTCTCTCAAAACATGGTTCATTAATCTCATGAAAGTACTAGGATCATTAGTAAGACCAAAAGGCATAACTAACCACTCATATAACCCGAACTTAGTTTTGAAAGCAGTTTTCCATTCATCCCCTTCTTTCATCCTAATTTGATGGTATCCACTACGCAAATCAATTTTAGAGAAAATAGCAGCACCACTCAATTCATCAAGCATATCCTTTAAACGTGGAATAGGATGGAGATATCGAATAGTGATATTATTTATAGCTCTACAATCTACGCACATACGCCATGTACCATATTTCTTCGGAACCAAAATAATAGGCACAACACAAGGGCTAAGACTGACACGAATATACCCTTTATCCAGAAGTGCTTGTACTTGCTGCTGAATTTCCTTCGTCTCTTGGGGATTGGTCCTGTATGGTGCCCGGTTGGGAAGAGTAGCACCCGGAATAAGATCAATTTGGTGCTCAATACCACGCAAGGGTGGCAGTCCCGCTGGTACCTCCGCCGGAAACACATCATCATAATCCTGCAAAACAGTAGACACACTAGAAGAAAGAGGATGATTATCATTAGAAAGCAAGACCTCGCCTTTGTACATACGCACAAGTTGCATGGCTGTAGGATCCTCACTAAATTCTCTCATGTCTTCTTTGGTGGATAATGTAAGCAAATTAGTCTCTCTCGCACTTTTCGTTATATTATCACTCACAGCTATTACATTGTTCTCTCGTGTTGGTCCTAAATTCACCTCTACCTTCTGACGAGACTCATTCACAATTTGCTGTGGGGACATAGGATGGAGATTAACTTTCTTTCCCTTGAACTCCAAATGATATGTATTGGCTCAGCCATTGTGTTGCACATGGCGATCATATAACCACGGCCGACCCAATAAGAGATGGCAAACTGTCATAGGCACCACATCAAAATCGATGGAATCCTCGTATGGGCCTATCTCAAAATTGACGCGCACCATGTGATTCACCTTCATCTCACCACTGTCACTCAACCATTGGACATAATAAGGATTCGCGTGAGGTAAGTATTTCAGATTTAGCTTGGCACATAACTCCTTGCTTGCGAGGTTGCGACAACTACCTCCATCAATGATCACTTTGCAAACTTTGTTTGGGCCAACTAATGCTTTGGTTTGGAACAAATTGCAGCGCTGAGACTCAGATTTGGGCTGCACAGTAAGAGCACACTGTGACAAAACAATGGTAGGAGCATGCGATGGAAAAGTATCCATGCCTTCTTCACTATTGTATCCCTCGTCATTGCATGCATCCGGGTCTTCATCATCACCGGTTTCATACTCGACGGTTTCTTCATTAATGAACATGACCTTTCGGTTCGGGCAATCTCTCTTAAAGTGACCCGGATTACCGCAAGAGTGACAATTCATCTCGCGATTGCGAGCGGTAGACATGTTGGAGCCTACACTAGTGGCAGGAGCAGTTGGCTTCTTGGCCATAGAACCATTGGAAGCTGGCTTGGAAAATGAAGAAGAAGCCCGAGTATTGGTACCATAGTTCTCCATAGGCGCGGCAGACGGTGTCCTTGGAGAAAATCTGCTAGATGATGTGTATTTGGCCTTTAGTTGTGCCTCCTATGCAAGCTGTGATTCAGCCTCCTTTGCAAAATGCAATAGGTCATCCATATTATAGTATTGGTGATGCCGCACAATACTCTTGATGTTAAATTTCAGCCCATGGAGAAAATGTTGCATAGTCATCTCAACCTCTTCACGGACTCGTGCACGTTGCAGCAACATCTCCATCTCCATATAGTATGCATCAATGGACATAGTACCTTGCTTCAACTGTTGCAATTTATCAAAAACTGTCCGTAAGTAATTAGTGGGAACAAACCTAGCTTTCATGGTCGCCTTCATGTCACACCATGTACGAATAGGTTGCCCATCGGTTTCTTGTATCTCGGTCAACACACTCTCCCACCAACGCAAGGCATAACCGTCAAACTCGGAAGAAGCAATCTTGATCTTCTTGTCCTCTGAATAATCATGCAAACGCCATAATTTTTCCATCTTAAGCTCCCATGTGAGGTAATCTTCCACATCCGTGGAACCTTCAAATTTGGGGATGTTAAACTTGGGCTTGCTCAAGACATCTTCTTCCTGAATGGGTAGACGGCGCGCACCAAAACCAAGTGGAGGTTGGCGAACCGACCCTTGAGAACCACGCCCACGGCCCTGATTGCCCCTCAAATCAGCATTGTCGCCATGGACACTACCATCATCTTCCTGAGCGTCAGGTTGACGTTGTACAATAGCTTCTTGTATGCCAGTGACATATGTTGTCATTTGTTGTACGCTCTGTTGTATAGCAGCAAGTTGTTGTTGCATAGTGGTGACTGCAGCTTTAGTCGCGTCCACTTTCAGTTGGACCGCTTGAACATTTGTATCAATCGCATCAGCAGATTTAGTAATCATCCCAGTTAAGTGATCACGGAGACCTTGATAGGCATCCCATGTAACAGGCGCATCCTTGTCCTGTTTCTGCATCACATCAAAACCACTTTGAGACATGATTAGTAGATTAGTGCACTAAATCAAAATCTTTTGGTGGACACTCACAACTCACTCAAAACTGACAAGAAAAGGTGAATCTTACCGTTCCAAAGTGAATAGTAATGCGTACACGTTCGGATGGAGGACTAGTGCACGGATGTGATGAAGTGAATACCCGAGTAAAAGAGTGAACACACGACAAAGCAGGATATATGTGGTGGAGATATAGGTATGGCACCCTAACTACACCGAAGTCAAGTCCTAGTGCTGATCGTGTGATACAAACCCAAGGAAAAACTCACACAGTGGAGACAAAAGAAGACAGGCCTCTCAAAAGATCACCACGATGATATTTCCTTTCTAGAACTTGTATATCTCTTTGAACTCTTGGATAACTCTTTTTGATCACACTTCTTTCTCTCTTTTTTTGAATCTTTTCTATTTTTCTCTCTTTTTATTTATTTTTCTGACACTATTCCAAACTTGACGAAAATTGCTACAGTAAGTTTTCTCTTTAGGCCACAATATGTCGCACCGCGGAGAAATTTTCGGGAAGAACACAACAAAACAGCAAACTAAAACAATGACTCCGATGCAATCTAAGTTATGGCAAAACTAGAAACCCTAATATTTTTGTATGGCTTTTTCTGGATAGGACGAAAAAAAATCAATATAAAGGATGGATTTGGTGGATGCTTACCGAGGTAACACTGGAAATCTGATACCAAGATGATATGGGGTGGCCCAATCTTCTCAGTAAGCGAATGGTGAATATGAGGGCGATGATAGATAACTTGTATGTAGCCGATGAACTCTCCTCGCTAGATCCCTGTTGCCAATGCGACAACTCTCTACCCTTTGGATATTCACAACTTCACACACTTGCGCAACGTAGCCGTCGACCACGAGACGGTAATTTGCAATCTACTAATTCCAAGTGGAACAACAGATCACACAAAACTTGCAATAGCAACACTTCATATCGATACGAATTGAAGTATATGATTCAAGATGAAAGCTTGTAGCTATTCTCAAGAACTAGGGTTTATCTAAACGTGGTCTAACCCTAAAACTCGCAGGGGGTCCGGTATTTATAAGCTAGGGGGTGTCAAACTCGGATACAAGGCCGCAGCCCATCAGATCTGCGCGCAGGCAGTTTCGGACGTCTGATGGGTTTCGGACGTCCGATGTGTCGGACGTCCGAATCGTGTCGGACTTCCGGCTATTTTGACATCGGTTCTGTACTCGGGGGTCGTCGCGAAGATCTTCATGTCGGAAGTCCGTCGTGTCGGACGTCCGAATCCCGTCGGATGTCCGTAACCCTTTTGTAACCCGAGGTCATCGAGGCGTCGTAGCTCATGGCCTCCGATGTCGGACGTCAGAAAAGGGTCGGATGTCCGAAAGTTGGAGCTTCCTTCATCTTCTCCTCCTTCTGGATCCTCTTCTTCGTCATGATAACTGATTATGCAAACATACAAAGATTTAGGCAGTATAAAGTTCTCATTACATAACATATCAAAATCTATTAAGAGCGAGTTCACCTATTGTTCTATCAACTTTGCACAAGATCTTGTAATAGGTCCAATTCTGAATTCATCATCCTTCTTCTTTGTTGAATCAACTTGTTCTTCATGACGAACTGGAGATGTGTTGGTAGTAGGGATGTCCTCATCAACTTGATCTAGACTTTGAAAACTTGATCTAGACTCAACTTGTTCTTTGTTGAATCAACTTGATCTAGACTTTGAAAACTGCACCTTACCTGAAGTTATTGGTTTCCTACACAAAATGTCTAGAGACCCCCACACTAGCACACTCAATCTTGCCTTCACAGAGCATATCACCAATGCTCTAATCAAAGTTAGGGAGGAGAAGCTTAGACTAGAAGCCTCCATACCTAGGAAGCTAGAATATGGTTGGGATCCTTGATGACCCTCAACGTAAAGGGATCTATTGCAGCGTTTTCGATAAGTAAGAGTGTCGAACCCAACGAGGAGCGAAAGGTATTGATAGGTGATTTTGGACAAGGAATAACTGCAAGCACTGAAAGATAACTTTTTAGGGGTTTTCGATATAAGCAACAATAAGATAAAAGCAAGCAAAGTAAATAGTACTGAGGAGCAGCAAGTGGCCCAATTCTATACAATCACGGAACTTTTGTAAGTTCTGAGTTTTTTTATTTGAGTTGCAGAAGTATCGCTATATTTTTTTTACTACATGTTGTTCTGTTTTTCACAGATTCTGTCACGTTTTGTCTCTCTTTACTTTTGCAAACCTTAAGCTTGTTTTTTATTTGCAATTTTTTTTGGCAATCTTGAGAAACAGTAGCTCTTCAAGAATATCTTTATTTCCAGTAAGGGACAAATTATTTTAATAGGGTACTAACCTCTCTAATCAGTTTACAATGAGTTATGTATGAAGGGAGTTTTCAAGTGTGCGATGGAAGATGATGAAAGAAGATCCTGGAGTGTCAAACGCTCAAACTTGGGGAAGCCCATGTGCACCCCCAATAAATATTCAAGGAGACTCAAGCGTCTAAGCTTGGGTATGCCCCCGTGCATCCCCTTCTTCATAAAAAATTATTAGTTCGTCCCTCGTTGCACTATATTTTTATCACTTCATGTGTTATGTGCTATGCTTGGATCGTCTCGCTCTTTACTTTTCTTAGGTTTGTTTTTGCTTTGTTTTCTGTTCATAACAAGTTAGACCCAGCTTTATTTTGTGTGGGAGAGAAACACGCTCCGCTTGAACTAGAACTCCTCATAGGATTTGCATGCTTATTCTCTTAGCTGTGAGTTGTTCTTTTTCTTTTCTTAGGTGCTGGCCTGTTTAGTTATAGTGCTTGAGTTTTCTTCTAGAGCTTTTGTCTTGTCTTAGGTTGAACTTTATATAGGTTGCATGTTTTATCTTGTTAGAGAGTTTGCCTGTTGCACTGAGTTTTGTGTCTTGACTAGAAAGTAGGTAGTTGAAGTTGCTATTCTCTTTGTAGTAGTAACTTGCAATAGTTTTGAGGTATTGACTGGAGTAATGTTTGAACTTTTGGTGTCAGCTCGAGCCTATTAGTGATAGATGTCGTATTTTGGGCAATCCGTGTTTATTTTCGAAAACCAAAACCCCTGTTGAGAACTCTAGCTACTAGATGGATCACTAACCTCTAGAGGGTTCGAGTATTAGAGTACACTCACGTACCATGAGTCGAGGATGCGCAAGGATAACCAAACCCCCATACACTCCTCCTCGGGGTACTTGTCTCTTTGAGAACCTCCTGATTAGATTGAGAGTTACCGATAATAAGTGCATGAGTTCTTCGGACTAATGTGAGTATTCGAAAGTTGACACTTCCACCTCCCATATTTTCTAGCCTCTCCTGTGCCGTGCATTGCCTCCTTCTCACTCCGAGAGTTGGCGTCCACCTTCGCCGGTACATCCAAACCCTTGGCACGATACGCTCTGTCATCATAAACCTCCTTATATCTTTCCTCAAAACATCCACCATACCTATCTATCAAGGCATTTCCATAGCCTTTCTGAGATACATTGCCATGCAACATCCATCTTCTCATGACTTGATCTTCATGTCATACATGCCACTTGCTTGATTGATGAGCCGCATGCTAGTTGGGCCTTCCCTAATCATTGCTACATGATGTTGGAAATATGACCTAGAGGCAATAATAAAATGTTATTGTATATATTTCCATGTTCGTAATTAATGTTGCAATGACCCTGACTATGAGATTCAGAAGAAAACTCACTTGCATGTGTGGAAATGTAAACACCAAGAGTTCCTGGTTTAGCCTCTAAGACCAGATCATGTGCTAACTCATGATTACGTTTTCTTAATCATGGACATTGTTCTTGTAACAAGGATGTCAGTAGCAATGGGAACATATTGTTAGCAGAACAATGATGTTGAACCGACCCCAGTATTGAATGATATACTTAGAGATCACATCGTAACTACGTTATAAGTCATATCATGAAATGTTATCATATACGTAATTCCTTAGACCATGAGAGTATCGAGTTGCTTCACACAGGAAGACATGCTTTGGTTCTTAGATGAATCCTCCCGTAAATGGGAAGTAGTAAAATAAGTTCTGGGTATGTCAGATGGTGTGGCTAGTGACTGTGATAGTTCAAGAATGGGATTTGCTCCTTCACGATGAAGAGATATTGACTTTGGGCCCACTCGGTATGACGGTATCCATTCTAGTCTGGCCAGACGCATTGTGATTTAATCACGGGGATACCGGAATACAATAACGAGAAATAGAGACAAACGAGCAAAGAGGATAACGAGTGGCTTGTGTTCAAAAGTTGTTACACATGGGTGCCAAACTTCTCTCCTCTAACTTTGTCATATATCGCGAAGCAAAGGGAATGGTACATGACTAAACATAATGGTTCACTCGAAGTTTCTTCGTGTATGTGCGGGAGTCAACATGGGTGTCCATGGCTCCGCTGTTGATTATTGGCTATTGACAAAAGGCTGTTGACCTATGTCCGGAAGATGTTCTGAGTCATGTCCGCATTATACCGAACCTATTGGGTCACACACTTAACGAGTAGTAATCTGTTAGAGAACTAGGAGATGAAAAGAGAAAGGGTACCGGAATTGTTTCGGGTGGAACCGGAAGTGTTTCCGGGTAGCACTAGAAGTGTTCTAAGTGGTGCCGAATGGTTTCAGAATATTCGAGAACAGTCTCGGATGATTCCGGAACATTCAAGAAGAGTCTTGAAGTGGTCACAAGACATCCGTGATAGTCTCGGAAGGTTTTGCAACATTCGGTAATAGTTGTGGAAAGGTTACGAAACATCGGGAAATTGTTCCGGGAGCTCCAAAAATGTTCTGGGAGGTTCCGGGAGGTTCCCTGGAGCTTATGGAAGTATCCGGAGGGTTATGGAACTCTCCAAGACGCGGAAACCGAAGCTAGGCCAAGTAGGAAGGTCCACAAGGCCGTAGGTCGGTGGGAAATAGACTTTCCTTGGGGGCTAGGGCAAAACGCCAGGGTCCCTGGTGTTTCCCCCCTAGACGCCGTAGTCCGCGGCGTTTCGTACTGGAATCCGTATTGGACTCCTCCTGGTGGCCAAAACCGACTTTGGGGAGAACCCTCGCCCAAGTTGCGACCCCAGGCTTCCACCTATATATTCGGGGGCAGGGGTAGCCCTAAAGACACACCAGAAAAGCCCCAAGGCTGCCCCAGCTAAATCCCACGCGCCTCTAATTCTCTTCGGTCTAGATCGTTCTAGTCCGGACGCCGCTAGGCTCTTCTCCCTCTAGTTTCTCTCGGTGGCGTTCTTCTCTGGACAGCGGAGCGCTGCTGGATTGCTACATCGGGATGTGTGGATACCGATAGAGGGATCATACCTTTGATCCTTCTTCGAGGTCCTTCTTCTTCCTCGGAGATCATGTTCGAGGGACTTGTTCGTGGGACTTGATCGGGACAGATCGTGGGACGGTTCACGGGATAGATCGCGCAACGGATCGTGGAACGGTAAGCGGGATCGATATCCTCGCGGTTGGGAGGTCATTGAAATTCCTAGCTGCGGGGATCTGCACCAACGGTCTTCACCAACTCTACTTCCGCTACATCGGTTGGTGAGCCATGACCTAAAACCTTGTATGAAATCTTCTTGGCTGATCTTGGGTTCTTGATTCGTAGGCCGAATTTTTTTGTTTTCTACTACGTTTCCCAACACATGACGCGCTAGTATCATTGCATATCCTGCTACCCTGGCAGAGGCATACATTTGCATCATGATAGTTACATTTTCTTTATGTGAGTACCTTTATAAAGTGTGAAAGATCTCCTATATTCTTGTAAAATATAGAGTGTTTCCCCTAAAGTGAGGAAAAGATCCCAAAGAGGACAAAATCAAAAGATCCCAAAGAGGACAAATGAGAGAAATAGAAAGAGCCATTGAGGCCACCAAAAAATACAAAAAAATTGAAAAAAGAGAAAAATAAAAATAAAAAGAGAGAAGGGGCACACTACTATTTCTTTTGAGAGATTCACACTAGTACTTCATCCTCTATCCCTTGTACTCCATAGAGATCATCATACATGCATATAGCTATGTGGGGAACCTTCACACTATAAAATTTGGCTTGTATATTCCAATGATGAGCCTCCTCAAACGAGCTCTAGGTCTTCTTGAGAAAGCAAGTTGGATGCACCCCCACTAGTTCCCTTGGAGAGCTTTTAGCTCACATGTGCATCCGTTGCATGGAAATCCCTACTCCTCACATCATATCTATCATATGGCCTTCTCTCGCCTATGATTGTCCTCATTGATGTGAGCCTTTCACACCTTTTTGTCTTCCTCCTCTACCTTCTTTCTGTTTCGTCTTTTAGGTGTCAACTTTCTTGCTCACGCTCATCCATTGCATGAGTGCTCAAAATATCGAAAGGGAGTGGATCAAATTGACTTGTACCTGACTAGTGGTCTGGGGACGAGTCAAGATAAGAATCCAAAGGAGACTAAGTGTGAAACTTTAGTAGATAGTGGTTCTCAACAATTATTTTTATCTCGTATTCCCATATCCCCTTTCTTGCACGCAAACACCATCTGGAGACATTCGAGTCACGGACAACGAGAGCTCTTGCACCTTTTGTTCTTGTGTTACTTGTGTCAATGCTAATATAGACTCTTGCTTGTTAAGACTTGAATTGAATTGCATGCTTTGATTGCTTTACTTACAAAGTCTTCGTATGGTTGTGTGGCATGTCACCACAGAAATTATGCTTGTTATCATTTACCTACTCGAGGACGAGCAGGAAGTAAGCTTTGGGATGTTGATACGTCCCAAACGTATCTATAATTTCTGCTTGCTCCATGCATGTTTTGTGTGAATTTGCCATGTTTTTCTTGAACTTTCATACACTTTTTTATCATATTTGGACTAACCTATTAACTCAGTGCACCCAGTTGTCAGTTCCTGTTTTTCTGTTGTTTTTGTATTTCCGGTTTTCCTGCCATTAAAAGTGCCCAATAAATTCCAGAAAAAATATATAAAAAATCAGCGTCACGGAAGCTTCCGGAATAACCAAGATATGGCAGGAGAGCCACCACCGGGGGCCCAGGAGGGTCCATGCCGCGACTCCACCCTAGGCCGCGCCATGAGGCCTCCTGGCTTCCTGGTGGCCCCCTCGGTGCCCCCTTCGCCTATATTTACCCCCCGTGACGGAAACCCCTAATATCGATTTGCTATTCCCGTTCTCCTCTCTGTTCTGCCGCCACCGCCGTTTCAAGATCGGGGCTGCCAGGAGAAGCTGCCCCGGCACTCTGCCGGAAGGAGGAATCCCCTCCGGGAGACCATCCATTGCCATGGACACCTCCCGGATGTACCGTGAGTAGTCCTTGGACCATGGGTCCGTGACCAGTAGCTATGTGATGTACTCCTCCCCTCTTTGTGCTTCCACTTTCGAGACCTCGTGAGCTGCCTCACATGATCAAGGCACTTTTGTAGTTTTCTATGTTGCTATGCTGAGTTTGCTGGGATCTGATGGATTATGAGATTATGTTTAGATTGCGATGAGTAATATATTTGGTTCTCTTTTATATTTGTGTTCTTTAGTAAATTATTGCATGTTCTCCGTTGCCGTATTTTACTTTGGCCAAGTGATTTGTTGCAACTCCAAGAGGGAGCGTTATGCTTGATTGTGGGTTCAGCCCCTTGATGTCTAGCTTGAGTGACAGAAACATGAGACTAGGGGATGTGTTGTTGCCAACAGGGACAAAATAACGGTGCGTGTACTTGCGGGTGCAAGAATTGTTTACTTTACGCATGGTTCTTTTAATGCAGTTGTCTGTTGCTTTGAGTTTACACTTTGGGTGGGATTAGCAACTTAATACCAGCGAGATGTTTTGGATAGATATCTCAAGGTGGATGATTCGTATTAGATGCAGATGGATTTCCATCTACTTACCTTGGCGTACTGCCCATTGCTTTTGAGCCTCTTCCTTTCTTTTGTAGCATAGTTAGCATTGCGGTGCGTTTATAATCCTGTCAATTTCCCAGCTGTGATTTGTTTACCTCACTAGCACTTTTATCGTCTTTTGGGAGAGAGACATCACTAGTGAATATCACGGAACCCCGGTCCATATTCACATCATGGTTTACACTTTCAATTTACTTCCAGTTCTTACTTTCAGTTGCCACTATTATTATCTCTTGCGTTGATCCTTTGTAATCAGCAAGGCCGGAGGAATTGACAACTCCTCTGTAGTCGTTGGGAGCAAAGTTATTTGTTGTGTGTTTAGGTCCAGGAGAAGCAAGTGATTCTCAAACGGCGCATCACTTGTCGAACCACCTTCTTGTAGCTCTTGGAGTCCTACTGGTTCGATACTCAACCTTAGCATCTTCGCTAAGGGAAATTCTACTGCTACGCTACATCTCACCTTCCACTTGGGGTAACCAACGAGGAGCGAGAGAAGTATCTTCCTTGCTAGCATCAGGTGCCAAGCTAAAATCTACCTAACAGTAGCAGAAAAACAGCAAAGATGAACACCAATATTTTAATGTGGAAAACACTCGATCAAGTTGGGGGTAAAAACAACAGTTCAAATACACCTAGATATTCTTTCATTATAATCCAGTGGTGAGTTACAACAAGTTCTTCTCTACGTATCACTAGAGATCTCATACATCAAGATATCTCAACCTTAGTTAGCAACAACAATATTTCGGGCTCATAAGCTAGGGATTGAAACTATCTCATCAAAGATGGTGAAATGACATCTTGAAGGAGACAAGGTGGTGGAATCCCTTTGCTTACTTGCAAGCTCTTCCTTCAATCCTTTTAATTTCATTTTCTACCTTGGTTTTCTCTTATCTTCTTGGAGAAAGGCTCGTCTCATATTCGCTACACTTGTGTGTCTGCTAGATGGGAGGGTAAAACATCCTTTTGTCCTCATGTGTAAAGTCTAAAATGACCCCAATAAATAGTCGGGTCTTGCGCGTTTAAGCTACCTAAAGGCTTAAAAGTGAGCAAGATACCCCAACAATGTGCTCCATTTATCATCACATATACTCTAATTTCATCGTGTGCTTCTTTGGTCGTATGAGCAAATAAGAGAAGGCAAGCCTAGCTTTCATCTTATCATTTTTTTTTCAAAAAGCTTATCATTGGAGTTTAGGCGTGCAAGCGACGCGCCACAATATCCCACGTGGGTGCAAGCGTGCCTTGCATGTTTAGTTAGTGTGGACAATCCACTTTCGAGTCCATAGTGGAATCCGGGTTCCATCCTACCGACCCCCGCATCCCTCTCTGAGGAGACATTGGGGGCAACCCTAAATCCCCACCATTGGCCTCCTCTCGCCCCCTCGTCGCCATCGAGGTTCGCTGCCTGGCAAAGTCCAGGTAGTGTCGGTGCTGGTGGGGACTCAACCGAACGCGCCCCCCTACACCCTGTCCCTGGCAGGGTGCTCTTTGACGATATCTTGGTGGCGCGGTATTGTGAAGGTCCGGCGGTGGCTCGACGCAATGACGAAAATGGTGGTGTGCAGCCTGTACAGTGTTTTTGTTTGTGGTTGCGGCGACCTGGAGTCTCCTCCTTCTTGGTCTGAGCTGTTTGGATCTTGATCTAACTAGACATGTCCCAGTCGTTGTGTCCGGCAAGCGTTGTGTTGCGGGGTCTCCACGGCTACTCGGCACCGTGGTGGTGCACGCGGTTGGTGGTGATGTTGTGTGGTGTCCGGCGGTGCCTTTCGCGATGATGGCTGCCGTCGCATGGCGGGAAGCACGGCGGGGAGAGTAGCTAGGTCGATTGACGTATCCAAGCGAGAAGCACTGCAGGATGGAGGTGTTGGGTGGAGCGCTAACACCGGCGGCGGCGGTGGTGCGAGCTCAGCCATGGGGGCGGCGACACCGAGAAGTCCCGGTTAGGAAGGGGTCCTGGCGGGCGGCTGGCCATCTCCGTGGAGGAGATCGCGGTGATGCGTCAGAGGTGATGGCGCCAGAGTGAGGTCGGAGGTGCGATACAAGGCCAATCTCATGGCAATTCCATGGTGCAGGTGAAGGCTGACGGGGCAGATCTGACCATTGCATCGTTAGTGGATGTTCTTGCTCCTCGGTTGCGTGGTTGGTGGTGTTTTAGGTCACGTTCTCTTAGGAGTGCGGGGGTGAGGGGGTATGAGCCACGGCAACCCGGCCTCGACGATGATTTGCTGCGGTGACGGTGGTGCGAGGACTTCATGGACGGTGCTACCCGCTACCTTGGAGGAGTGGAGATGTGCAACATTACAAATGAAAATCCTTCCTGGTTTTGGCCGGGTCGGTGTCGATGACACCCGTGAATGTCGTTCCTCTCCTTGGAGGCGTCGCTGAGTGTGTTGTCATCTCCTCGTGCTTGGTGTTGGTAGTTGTCTCCAGGCGAAAGTCTTGATTCTCAGGATCGACACGATGACGGTGTGTGCGATGTCGTCTCTGTATTGGGAGCATCGCGAGGGAGACTTGGTTTCTTTGTTGCGCTCCTCTAGTGTTCGTCGTGACCCTGATCGTTCTCCTCCGGCGCTATGTACGGTCATCGCTGATGAATCCAATGAAGTTGGAGTTGTTGTTCTTCGGATGTGATCGATGTTGGACGAGACTCGTCGAGGTTTTCGGTTTGGGTAGGCTCTTTTGTGTCGTAGCAGTCTTGTCGTGTGGGGTTGTCTCTAGGCTTGCCGGATGTGGTGTTGTACTACGTTCATTGTTCGCAGCGAACGGTAGATTTCGTGTACTGCATTTCTCTTGTTCTATAAAGCTATGATACACAATTTGCGCACTCTAAAAAAAGTGTGGACAAAATATCAAAAATAAAAAAAAGATCAAGTGAAGCCAAATAATACAATAAAAAGAAAGCTAATCTATGATTGAGTGGTTAAACAAACAGTGTTATTCTCAATCCATCAAGAATCAAACCTTAGGTTTGATGGTTCCGCGTCTTATAAAAAAATCTGGTAAACAAAAATATTTTTCTAGTAAAAAATGTTACGTTAATAACAAGATGCATGTAATGAATTAGTTAAATCTCAATGCTCGCCGTATTAGTATTTTAAAGATTTTTTTGGAAAAAGAGAATATTATTAATATCGGAAGATACCAATTACATCCGGCCTCTGCAACTATAGTATTTCAAAGATGCGTATGAAAATAAAATGTATGTGTATACAAAAAAAATTATGGGACGAAGGATGTATAAATGTACGCATATATTTATGGACATTTATGTTTATATTATGAGTACTTTTTTTTACAAAAGTACTTGGCGATGCGACGTAGGAAGGGGATGATTGAAAGCAACCAAACCGGAACAGGCCATCGCGCGTCGTGTTCCGCGGGGCAATTGCAATTCTATCGCCATTCACAATTCCAGGAAGTTTGCCCGTGCCCACCACCAGCTCAAGTGGACCACGCATGCGATCGGTTTCACAACAAGACAAGGAATAAGGATGTAAAAGGATGTCGCGTACTCCGGAGATCAGGAAAGGCCTCTATTTGCATCTGCTCAACACCTTCAGTCCAGTCCAGTCCAGTCCAGTCCACAACATGGTCTACTTTTGGGTAAGTACAAACAGCTAGCAAATCATATTTTGCACCGAGCGAGTCTGATTGAGTGAGTAGATACAAACATGAATCAATCGTGTTACGCATTGTGCTTGATGACTGCTCACGTTTCTTCAGCTTGATTTTTTAATTATAGCCATCTGGACCAAAGCGTGAAGCTTATCAAGTACCACATCGTCAAGATTTGTATAGCCATCTTACTTCTCTATTATCACACCATGGATCTGGATCGAACAGCCACGGGCCATCTTCAGTGACTCGTTTTCCTATCCCCCGTGTAGTTCACGGTTAAGACGAAGAGATTTCTTCGAGGGCACTGCACGAGACCCCCTGTGCTATCCGCATGGAGTCATAGAAAACACCACGGTTGAAGGGTTTATCCGTGTGTACCCTGGCAAGAGAGTCATGAATTCCGCTTCTTCAAATTCATCCCAAAATTCCTTCTTGAAGTTCAGGTCATCATCTTCTCTTTCCTGGAGGTTCAACCTCCCTATCATCTCATCCACAGCGATCGGCTTTCCCGCCGGAGTTGCACTGTTAGCCGACGATTGTGACCCAGAGCCCGCCATAGCAAAACCCTGCTAGTCGCCGAGAACCTTGCGAAGAACCCAAACTGCGTTCGTTTCACCATTTATCTTAACTAGCAGGATGGCCCTCGCAAATGCGAGGGCAATATCCTTATTGCACCGTAAGTGTTAAATATTTATTTTTATCTCAAGTTGACATTTTTGGTTGCTCGTAGTTTTGGCAGATGGTTTTTAATTCAAATTATATTAAAATGTATGAAATTATATTTTAGATTAGGACATAATAGAAGAACAATAAGTTGTAAAAATATAGTTATATTGGGTTAATCCTTCATTTATTTTTAAATACTTAAAAAGGATAGGGTGAACTATTGTGCATTGTTTACTTTATTCATGTTCCTTCAAATTGACAATTAAACATTGCTTCCTTTATAAACCGATCATGAAATGTCTTATCTTTTTATGAGAATTTTGTTTCTACACCTTTTAATTGTGCGTGTTGGTACGTAAATAACTTAACATGTGTGTTGGTACATGAATAATTTAACAATATTTGATCCAAGCAATTAATTCTAAATCTCACAGAAACTAGGCTTTCGCCCCGCTTTATATATAAAGCACCAACCGCAAGTTCAAGCATTCATTACAAGGATTCGGAGAACGCTGGGGCAACAGCACAACAAGGCCCACAAACACCAGGGGATACACCCTCAACATGAAAAGAAGGGTTACACACACAGCAAAGCGGTCTTCAACCGAAGTCACATCATCTGGTCGGCGGCAAGGTCGGAGAAGATAGGCGACGTCCCATGGTCGTCAAGGCGTCAGTCGCCCGGAGGATAAACTCCCTATCCCTGCGTCGGGATAGCAGGTGCCACTGCTGCAAGAAGGCAAGTAATTTGTAGATCATATCAGGTGCCCGCCGCAAGAAGACCCGCTCAATAACCATCTTATTCCTAGTGTTCCAAAGCGTCCAGGCCATGGCTGCGAACAGCAGCCAGAATACGCGCTTCCTCCTGTTGGGCTGGTTGGCCCGCCGTTGGAGGAACTCCAGCAGGTCCGTAGCCGCCCAGTCCGGCCCCAGGGCCTCCCGCATATAATTTCACATAAACCTAGCCGCTACACAGGAGAAAAATATATGGGTCCCGTTCTCAGGGACCCCACACAGGGGGCATACCCCGCTACCAGGTCCATTCCTCTTAAGGACTTCGGTGCCCGAGGGCAAGCGATCCCGAAGCAGCTGCCAGATGAAGATCTTTATCTTCAGAGGGAGAGGGGCCCTCCAAAGGTGGGCCACCCAGGGCAAGGTTGGAGCGCGGCAAAGGGCGCGATAGCTCGAGCTCACCGAGTACTGTCCCGACGGTGCTAGGTGCCAGGAGAAACAGTCCGGGCGAGAGGGGCGGACTGCCGGGAGGAGGTCCATCAAGGCGTCCCAGGCCGCCCGATCACCCGGGCCAAAGGTGCGCCGGAATGCGAGATGCCAACGGCCGTTTGCACCTGCCGCGGCAACGAGGATCTTCGGGTCAGCGCAAATCGCAAAGAGCCCCGGGAAAGACACCCTCAAGGGGGTACCGGCCACCCAAGGGTCAAGCCAAAACAACGTGTCCGCCCCATTCCCCACCGAGACGGACAGCCCCAGACGGGCCTCATGCTTAATCGACTGAATGACCCGCCAGAACTGGGATCCACCCATAGTCTGGAACGCTAAAAGCGGGCGGCCCCGCAGGTACTTAGCCTTGATCAACTGGAGCCATAAGCCACCCTCCCCGGTGAGGATGCGCCAGACCCACCTCAACATCAGTTGCTCCTCCTCCGGGAACCCTAATACTACAACTTCGCTCTTGTCGAAGTTGATCTTAAGGCCCGACATGGCCTCAAAGCAGAGGAGGAGGAATTTGAGGTTGGCTATGTCGAGGTAGGAGCCCTCGACCATCACCAAAGTGTCGTCAGCGTATTGGAGGTGGGTGACCCCACCCCCCGGAACCAAGTGATCCACCACGCCATGGATGTGGCCAGCCGCCCTAGCTTTATCAAGAATAGAGGCCAAGGCATCGACTGCCAAGTTAAACAATAGGGGCAATATCGGGTCCCCTTGCCTAACCCCACGAGAGGAGCGAAAGTATGGGCCCACAACACCGTTAATGTTGATGGCCGTGGACCCCGTACGGACGAGCTGCATCACCCAGCTCGCCCACCGGTCATCGAACCCCCTGCGCTCCAAGACCAAGCGCAGGAACGACCATTAAAGGTGATCATATGCCTTCTGGAAGTCCAGTTTGAGGAAAATCCCCCGCTGCCGTTTGGTCCTGACCTCATGGACAATCTCGTGAAGGGCCAAAATCCCATCATGAATATATCGGCCTTTCATGAAGGCAGAATGGAGGGGGTGCGATATCCGACTCGCGACTGGTGCCAGACGGGAGGCACACACCTTCGCAAACAGGCGCTCCACCACATTAATAACCGTAATGGGGCGGAAGAGCCTAATCTCCGCCGCCTCGGTCACCTTAGGGATGAGGGTAATCACCCCAAAGTTAAGCCTAGCCATGTCCAGAGTCCCGGTGTAAAACTCGTGGAACATGGGCATTATGACATCTTTCACCACGGGCCAAAACCGTTGGAAGAAAGAGACAGGCAGGCCATCTGGGCCTGGGGCCGAGGAGGCTTTCATGGCATCCAAGGCACAACGAACCTCCTGCGAGGTGAAGGGGGCGAGCAGGGTCGTGTTTTCTGCCGACGTCACCTGCTCCCCCAGAGGCCAGAAGCCGTCCGCCAGGGAAGCACCTGGACGGGGCTCGGCCGAGAAAAGCTCCTTGTAGAAGGAGTAAACATGGGCGGAAATACCCGGGGCATCCTCTATTAAGATACCATCGGACCAGAGGCACGGAATTGAGCACCGGCGCCTACGCCCGTTCGCGATAGCCTGAAAATAGGCAGTGTTCGAATCTCCGTGGAGGAGCCAGTTCTGGCCCCCGCGCCGACGCCAGAAAAGCTCCTCACCCTTGAAAATCTCCAACAACGAGGCTTCAAGGGCATAGCGTTGTAGCCACCCATCAGCTGAGAGGCCACCGGAGTCGGCCTCCACATCTAAGGCCTGGATCTTCTCCAACAGCGCCCCTTTACGCGCCTTAAGCTCGGCCCCCAGGTTGGCCCCCCATCCACGCATGAACTGACGCACCATCTTGGAGCAGTGGTGCCAGCGGTCGACCGCACAGAAAAGATGGGGCGGGGACCTAGCCGCCACGCACCACCGCTCGCGGACCCCCCTCCACAAAGCCAGGGTGAAGCAGCCAGGAATCCTCAAAGCGAAACCTGCGGGATGGGGGCAGCGACCCCTCTCCAGAGCTAAAAAGGAGAGGGGAGTGATCCGACCCAATCCGCGTAACCAGCTTAAGAGAGCACAAAGGGAAGGCAACCTCCCACTCAGTCGAAACTAGAGCCCGATCTAGAACGCTGCGGACCGGGTTCACCTGGTTATTGCACCACGTAAAACGACCACCTACTCTGTCAATTTCCCGCAGAGCGAGCCTCGCGATGCAATCTTTGAATGCCCGCATCCGGGGCACGTCAACGAGGTCAGAGTTTTTTTCCGAGGCGTCCCGGATAAGGTTAAAGTCCCCCGCGATCACCACCGGCATGGGGCTCCGGGTAACCTTCGCCTCCAGCTCACTCAAGAAACCTGCGGACCGACTATGGTCCGCAGGGCCATAGACAATAATGGCCTCCCATCTAAATCGGGAGGCTCGATCGGTGAGAGTCATACTCAGGAAGAACTCACCCCGATCCATGTCGACTACTTCAAACACATCTTCTCGGGCCCCCATCAGGATGCCACCCGAGCGGCCAGACGCACGCAGCCACTGCCAGGCTAACTTATGGGGGCTCAGCCCCTCTAGTTTGAGGATGGAGAAATCCTGACGGATCGTCTCCTGAATACCCACTAAATCGATGGCCTCCTCGCGCATATAGTTGATCATCTGGCGGCGCCGGCCCAACTGACCAAAGCCCCTAATATTCCAGCATAGGAGCCTCATCCAGGCACCCGCAGAGGTCCCCTACGCGGGACCGAGCGAGCCCTACTATCAGTCGAGGGCTGGGATGAGCACGAACGCGTGCGCCGCCGAACCACATGGCCCGGGGAGCGGACACTAGACTCAGCCACCTCAGGTGCGGTCGGGCCCCGCTTGGGGGGACGCCCGCGCCGCCGAGGTGGGGGGGGGGGACGGCCCGGCATCCGGGTCCCCCCAGCGCTAGAGGCGCCTAACGCAGTAGGAGCCTCATCCACCGGAGCCTGCTCCTGATCCGCCTCTTGGGCAGCCCGTGCAGCGGCAAGCGCACCTTCAAAACTTTCTTTAGCCTGAATGGCCGCAATCTGAGCGAGGCGAGGCCCGCGCTCGCCCCAGAACACTATATCACAGTCATCAGCCACACCAGCGAGGTGGCTCAACGAGACATCACCCAAGATAGCGAAGCGAGAACCAGGCGAGTGCGAAATAGGGACAGGGTCAGACGTACCCGGATCCAGGTTACGCGTAGCAGCGTGCAGAGCCGCCCGCTCCGCGATCGACCCCTCCCGCGCGCGCCCGAGCCTGGCACTCAGGCGCCCAGCCACGGGGGGGCGAGGAAGCGTGGCGACGACTGGTCACGGGAGTGTCGGAGCCGGCTGTGACCAGGGTCTCCGCGGGCCGCGCCGGGGGGACGAGCATAGAGTCCAGGGCCACCGGGCAGGGAGGAGAGTCTGGCATCTTGCTGTAGCAGACGACTCCAGGCGAGCGGGGTGAGGACGGGGGCAAACCTCCAAGCCCACGCTCAGCAGGTCCCCCTCACTGGCCGTCCCCATCGAGCCAGAGAGCGAGCCAGGAGACTCCCCGCCCGCACCCACTCGGGGGGACAGGGAGAGGCTCGCCGAGAGAGCAGACAGCTGAGGCCCCGGCAGAAACGAGCCGTACTGCTGGATGAGGGGGACCTCCACGACCTCAGGGCGAGTAGGGACAGCCACAGGCTGAGCAGCCAGCGGCCCCACGGCCGACCCCTTGCCAAGACCCTGGCTAGGGCCCGGCTGGGTCGCCGCAGAAGCCGGCGCGCCAGTGTGCTCAGAGCCACCATCAGACGATCCATCAGAGGGGACATGGGTAGCTCCACCATCCCTGGCGCCCGGTGAGCTCGCCGGCGGCGCGGGAGGTGCAAGGGGGGCGGAATCCTCCATGGCCTCAAGCGCCTCCAGGTCCAGCTCAACGAGGAGGCGAGGACCCGCCCTGCCGAAGTAGATGGTCGGCAGGGTGAGGCCCTCCAGACGCATCTCATCAGGACATAGGACCTGGATGCGGACAGGACCCTCCGTAGCCAGAGACTGAAGATCCATCGCCACCATCTTCCCAAGGAGCTCAGAGATGGACTTGAGGATATGGGGCTTCCTGGCCGCCATCGGGATCCCGTGGATGCACACCCAAGCCTTGGAGAGGGTGGAGACAGTATCGGGGTCCGAGGCCGAGGGGCGAATCTGCACTTTGAGCTGGTGGAGCGAGAAGTCGATGTCGTTTGCACGAGAGCACAGCCGGAGCATCTCCGCAGACGGGAAGGCCACCGCAAAGACAGAGGGGGCGGTCTCGCGAACCTCCCAGGAGAACGGAGAATCCTCGTACGAGCCGATATACTCGCACAGCTCGGCCCGGATCATCTCGGCCGTGACTGGCCCCACCACCTCCGGCCCCGGCCCGGAGATCACAGAGATAGTGGCCAGGTGGGGGGGCACCGGGATCTCATCCGCCCCCAGGTCCACGTAGTATAAGCCACCATCATCGGCGTGGCCCAGGTACTCCAAGGTCATCGGGCAGCGCGGGGGTGCCGGGCAATCCGTGCGCACGTGACCCACCACCCCACAGTTGAAACACAACTGCGCCTTCCGCAGCCGGGGCCGACGCTCCCCCCGCGAGGGAAGAGGCACCGAGGAGCGGGGCGCATCGTGATCCCCACCGGTAGGCGCCACGGCCTCAGGGATACCCGCAGCCACCACCTTCTTCTTCTTGTATTTCTTCTTCTTAGGCAGGGCCTCCATAGTCGGCGCCTCCGGGAGACGGCGCGGAGGCACATAGCGGTTCGGGCGCGGAGGGTCATCGTGGCGGCGCCCATTGTCCGCACCCAGGGCCAGGCGAGGCGGCAACGGCCTAGGACGCCGACGAGGAGACCGCAACCCCCGTCGAGGAGAGCGCGAAAGCCGCGAGGTGCGCCGGATCTGGTCCCGACCGTGGGCACGGCCACCCTCCTGCAGAGCACGTGGCGGAGGGGAGGAGCTCCGGCGCGGGGACCGTGTGGCGTCCTTGCCCGCGGCGCGGGCCTGCAGCCGCTGCAACTCCTCCCGGAGCTCCTGCTCCCGGCGGAGGGCGGCCAGGCGGCGGATGTCCCCAGGGGAGCCCGGCAGGGGGAGGCGAGGATCCCGGCCCTCCCGACCCTCTCTGCCCTCCGGCGGGAGCGCGGAGAAGGACCCCGACGGGCGGCGCCGGTCCCGGGGCGGAGGAGGCGGGGAGCGGCGCGGAGCAGCGGTCCCTTCCGACGGCGGCAGCAGAGCGCGGGAGGGAGAGGAGGGCGTCGGCAAGGCGCGCTTGGGCCTGGGGCGACCATCACCGGCCGAGCGCGTCATCAGGGCAGCGCGGAAGGAGCGGGAGAGGTCGGGCGGCGGCGGGACGGCGGCTATCCGGCGCGCGGCGGCGACGTGGCACGCGATGTCGGCGCGGGTAGCAGGGTAGGTCACGAAGGGAGGGGAGCCGCTGCGTTGGACCCAAAACCACTGGGAGGGGTCGGGATGGGCCAGCAGCCACGCTCGCCTCTCCCTCGGCCCAGCGCGGCAGGCCTTAATGTTGGCCCACGGGCTGCGCAAGGTCCGAGGCCCAGCAGGCGGGGGCATACGCCATTCGGGGAAGACCTGGGCCGGGGGCCCAACCATCCGGCCCACAACGACCAAATCTAACTATCCAAATAACTCAAATGATGAGGCCTAATAGGGTGGCTTGGTTTTCTTATTTATGACCGTTATCAAGAAATCAAGATTACAATAGATTTCTCATATCCCTAAATATACCGAAGAAACATTTTGAGGAATGTTGACGGGGTGACGTTGTCCAACACCGTCCGATCAATTGATGGATGGCCATGACATCAAGAAATCAAGATTACAATAGATTTCTTATATCCCTAAATATACCGAAGAAACATTTTGAGAAATGTCGACCGGGGCGACGTTGTCCAACACCGTCCGATCAATTGATGGATGGCCATGACAAACAAAGCCACGTCAAACAAACATGGTATTGGTATGTACGTAAATCTACCAATAGTTTTTCTTGCTGGTATGTTTTTTTTCCTGGCACATCGGCTAAACAAAACTTTCATCCTGTACGTATTGGACCACAATATAGAAAACATATCAATTACACCCGGCTTCTGCAACTACACAATGCCCAAAAGGCACTACGGATGCACTCAGTCAATCAAAAACAAAAAAAGAAGAAAGAAAAAGAATAGCCCCGTTATAGAGTTACAATCCTGGCAGCCGCAACACAACCACCACCAAGCCAACACCTGATGTCCAATTCTTCAAAAGCAACGCCTTCAAGAAGGTCAGTGCCAGGCACAACCAATTAAGGCCAGACCTTGGGTTTTCACCCTGAAGATAGTCTCTTCTCTCAAAACAATGTCTTCAGCAAGACCATTGCCAGGCACAACCAATTAAGGCCAGACCTTGGATTTTTACCCTGAAAGGTAGAGCTTTGAACTTCACCTGTGTTGTCGCCCCCGCTTACATACTGCTGCCATGATTCCTGAAACTCCGAGCCAGTTTCTCATCAACGCAAAGGCTCCGAACACCATTGCTAGTCCTCCGATCATAGCTTCCATGACATTCTCTCTCTGACTTCATCATGGATTTGCTCATGATGGCAACAGAGTAGAGCTTCGCGCCGATTTTTCCGGCACGGCCGAATACCACCCGATCCAGCAATCTCTAGGCATGAACGCCAGTGGGAGATCGCCGGCGGAGCCTTCCGGAACCCGACACTCTGGCCAAATCAAATAGTACAGGCGCGCGGTAGTTCTTCGTCTTGGCTTCAGAGTAACCCTAGGACCGCCACTAGGCCCCGACGCCGCGAGAACCACTCCCAACAGAAACAACAGTGTAGGAGAGGTGAAGGCGACCGGTGGCGTCCCACCATCTCCGCCACGCCGTGCCGTCGGAAGCGGGCCGACCGCCTCCGGCGAAGGAGGAGACCAGCACCACCGCCATGCCCAGAACATATCCCGAACATCCTCCGTGATGTAGACGTGGCCTAGGGAAGAATCCGATCGTCGCTAGCGGAGAAGCAGCGGGATAGGCAACGAGCCGTCGCCCTACCAGGCCCAAACGGACCCCGATCGGAGCCGACGTCCGCGGCACACCCGGCCGCCGCCGCCGCCACGAGTCAGATCCGCCCGGTCGCCGCCACTCCGCCTCACCGCCAGTTGGAGAAGGGGTGCCGGTCGCCGCAACACCTCCTTCCGCTCGGCGTTCGAGAAGAAGTTAGCGTTCGTGGGAGACTGGGAGTGGTCGTCCGTCCGTCATTCTAATCTGCATTCAATTTCACCATTTATCTCTTTACTTAACCTGCTAAGTTAGCGAATTATGGTTGAGTTGGTTAGGTGGATGGTTGTATTTCCAGTTCATCAAAGTTTAAATTCCAAATTTGACAATGGTGCTCGTATTTTTCTAGATTTATTACAGGGCTTTTAGTGATATGCTTTTAGTGGGAGGAGACGTTTTCGTCGAAGAAAAGATGATAACTTCGTTAATCTCAAAATGATGTATCGGTTCAGTATTGCGAAGATACTCTGATAAAATGTGTGTGTGCATCATATTAATGATTGTATACTCGTGTATATGAGTGTCTAAATTGTACTGTATTTCTCAACCTACTAAGTTATTTTTGAGGGTGCTTAACCTGCTAAGCTGGCCATGAGTCCATGCATGCAGGTCTCCTATCAGGTCCCGTGTGAGATGTCCACTTCGTGCTGACAAACATGGATCTCCGGCTGATCGATCGTCGCATCATCCGAAACGGTAATGAAGACACCGTTCCAACACCAAACACTCCCCACAGTTGTGATTGAGCACTGCACGCCGATGCTGCCGGCTCGCTCTCTCTCATCATGTGCGTGTCGTGTACGCACGGTCCAGTCAGATCCAACCTACTCGTTTCCCGCAAAAGAAAACCGATTATATAAAAGGTTTGTGTAAGGCACGTCTAGATGGGCTTTAGTTAGAGCACATCTAAGTGTTCAATCAAACTAGGAAAAAAACGAAAAAATATAATAAATATATATAAATAAATCTTTATGTAAAATCAGTAGTATAGGATTTAGATGTGCTCTGTCTTAGAGCACATCTAGATGTGCCCTAGCAAATCTGTTATATAAAAACAAAATGACATGACTATATAATGCTCAGTCACTTTTTAGCTTCCAAGATGTCTCTTTTCCTAAATAGAAACACTCCATGGTTCTCCAACTCACTATCTAAAAACGGCAAAAACTGATCCCCCATCCCATGCCTCGCATCGACCTCGATCAACAGACTTGGATGGGCGGGACAAGAGAGGAGGCACATTAGTGGTAGGCTGCTCGCTGGCATAGAGGGTGGTAGGGGCCGCGAGCCACTCCACCCCTTCGTTTGTCCCGGGCCTTGTGCTCCTTGATCACAGATCCGACGATGCTCGAGGCGGGGTTGCCGCTGATTTTGCCGATGTGATGGTTGGCTGCTCTGCTTAAAACCATTGCCTTTGGATAGTCTCAGGGTAGGCTGGAGGCAGGGCGACGACCCTAGTGGTGGGAAACACGTTCGTTGTGGATGGATTGCGCGACTTGAGTGCAAGCAGGGTAGCCATGGTCGCTCGGGTGACATGGATGCGAGTGTATGGCGAAGTGGGGATCATTGTACTGGCCGACAGCAACGGCATCCACAAACGTCGCGTGTAGTCCTGGGGTGGTGTGGCGGTGCCTGACTGCCTGACACCTTTGTACCTTGCTTTGTGTGTGTGCTTTTTGTGTGATGGTGGCGTGCATTAGTATCGATTATTGATCGTGGCTTATCTATAAAGCGGGGCAAATAAATTTTTGGGTAAAAACTTATCTAAGAAATAAAATCCTTATTACTGTCCAAAAACAAAGTGGTAAAACATGTAAAAGTTTTCTTTAAAAAAAAGGAAATGATACACACCACACGTGTGGGCGAAAGCGCTTCGCCCACACGTTTTTAGATGAAAATTTTAGTTATGTATAGATGACAATTATGAGTTAAAATTACCATGTTGAAACAAAAGTTATCATGTATGTTTTAACATGACAATTTTGGCTCATAATTGCCATATATAAAAAATTAAAATTGTCATCTAAAAACGTGTAGGCGGAAGCGCTCCGCTCACACGTGTGGCAACTATCAGGATAAAAAATATGATAAAACATGTAAATGAAAAAATAATAGTTTTTTTATGAATCTTCACGCACGATGTCACGATTATGTATTGACTGAGACTTCGATAAATCTTAATCGACTGAGATTTAGCAATCTACAAAAACAAAGGGAGTGTCTACGTCTTAATCGACTAAGACCTAGTTAGGTCTCAGTCGAGTGACGTCACTGTAGATGGGTTAGACTTGTTAAGTGCCTTTGCTTTTCTAGGTTGTTTCCATGTCTGTTATAGATCTTTATTTATTTATTTTTTGGTCTGACACAAATATTGCCAGTCCAACACTTATACCGGTGATCTGTTCGCTTGTTCTAACTCTTGCATCCTTTACTCTTTTTTTATCCGCGCATGCAAAAAATAAATTGTATAATTAGAAGAAAAAAATGTTGTACATGTAAGGCATTTTATTATTTGTTCACAAGTAGAGAAAAATACAACTACAATCATGTAGAACGTGTGTGTCAGGATGTTAAAACAAACATAAATATAGAGTAGAATTTGAGTGGATTGCACACACACAAAATGAACACGCCACCATAGTACAGACATGTAATTGCGGTCGGGTGTGCGGACATGCAGTTGCGGTCGAGTGTATAGACATGCAGTTGCAGTCGGGTGTGCGGACATGCAGTTGCGGTCGGGTGTGCGGACATGCAGTTGCGCTCGGGTGTGAAGACAATTGCGGTCGGGGTGTGCAGACATGCAGTTGCGGTCGGGTATGCGGACATGCAGTTGCGCCCGGGTCTATGGGCATGCAGTTGCGGTGGGTTTTATGGACATGTAGTTGCACTCGGGTTTATAGACATGCAGTTGCGGTGAGTTCTATGGACATGCAGTTGCACCCGATTTTATGGACATGCAATTGCACCCGTGTCTATAGACATGCAGTTGCGGTCGAGTCTATGGACATGCAGTTGCACCCGGGTCTATAGACATACAGTTGCGGTCGAGTCTATGGACATGCAGTTGCACCCGGGTCTATGGACATGCAGTTGCACCCGGGTCTATAGACATGCAGTTGCGGTCGAGTCTATGGACATGCAGTTGCACCCGGGTCTATGGACATGCAGTTGCGATCGGTTCTACGAACATACAGTTGCATCCGATTTTATTAAAATACAGACATGGAGTTGCGTCCGGATCTATGTACATGCAATTGCACTCGAATCGAACTAAGTCCATCAAAAACGACCGAACAGGTACAGGCCCAGTCAAACAAAAAAACAAACGAAGAAAATGTGAGGCAAAAAAAACCTTTCCTTCCCGTGAATCTAAAAACAGAGATAAAATCAATGGTGGATCGGTCGACTAAGACCTAACTAATTAGCCGGACCGAAAACAAATGCTCCGAGTCTGAACTGTGCGCGGGTCAGCTCCTGCCACTGCCATAGCCGAGCTGCACGGACCGTAGCTCCCGATCTCTTCGTGCGCCACCCGATCTGCTAACTACATGTGCATGAACTCTCTTGCGAGGCCAGACGGGACGACGTGGAAAGCTCCCATTGGATGGCGCCTAGTGCGCCAGAGCTTCTCGGCCAGTTCCCTATATAATGGAGGGTGCGCGCAGCGTATTCATTCAGCCAAGCCACCCCAACCCCCCACTGCCCGCCCTCAGGGACGAAGGAGAATGGGTAAGCACCAGGGTCTCCCCGCTCTCCTCCTCCTCGCCCTCCTGGCCCTGGCGTCGAGCGGCGGCGGCGCGCATCCGGCGACGCCGGTGAAGGCGCCGTTCAGCAGGCACAGCTTCCCCGAGGGGTTCGTCTTCGGCGTCGGCTCCGCAGCCTACCAGGTTTGTTCCTAGATGCATGCTGTCGTCGAAGATGTCTGGCTAGCTTGTTGTCGATCGAATGCTTGCATGATTCAGTGGCTTGCAATTGCATGCAGTACGAAGGCGCCGTCAAGGAAGGTGGCCGAGGGCCGACGGTGTGGGACAAGTTCGCTCACACTCCAGGTACGCTAGCTCGGTCCACACCAATGTCTGACCACCATTGATAAACTAATGAACTGATAAACTAAGACATGGAAAGCAGCACTAAGCACTGTTTGTTGCACTGCAGGTAAGATTGCAGATGGTGGCAATGGAGACGTAGCGCTAGACTTTTACCATCGGTACAAGGTGAGCGTTGTTCGTCTCCTGGTGATAGAGCTGCATGCTGTCGACATGTTCATGTGGCAGTGTAGAGCGTTGCACATTTTCTTACTTAATTAACTAACTTGGCTTCCATCCGTGATATATCTGCAGGAGGATCTCAAGTTGGTGGTAGACATGAACATGGATGCCTTCAGGTTCTCCATCGCGTGGAGCAGGATACTGCCAAGTACGTGACAGAAAATGAGAGAAAAGATAACCACTTCAGTCAGCATTTTTTTAAACCGAGGCATAAGATTTGCTTCATCAATTCACACACACACAAAAAGATTTGCCTCATCTATGAACTAAAGAGAGAAAACCACTCATATTATGTCTTCATGCAGTTTATCTGATTATCTCTCACTACACTCGCAGATGGTTCCCTGAGCGGAGGAGTGAACAAAGAAGGTGTTGCTTTTTACAACAGCCTTATCAATGAGGTCATAGCTAAAGGTGTGTTTCTCTGCCTCACAAATTGGCATCGTATAATTTGTTGTATATCTTTCTCATGGTAATTATCAGTAATAACTATTTTTTCCACATGGTAGGGTTGAAGCCATATGTCACACTGCACCACTGGGACACACCCCTGGGGCTAGAGGACAGATACGGTGGCTTCCTCAGTGACAAAATTGTGTAAGCCATCAGTCAAATCACAGGACATCTCTTTTGCCTTTATAAACAGTTTCAACAGTATCATGTGCCAATAAAACATCAACTTTATAAACAGTTCCAGTAACTAGCCGTACAGAATGGTGTAAAGTCTGAGTTTCTACAAGAAAAAACTACTGGTACAAAAAATTTGGGAAAGAGATATATATATATATATATATATATATACTACTGTTAAGTTGCCTTCGACATTTTGGACCTGTCAGTCTGCCCAGAACACAGAAGGTTACTGAAATATACTGAACAATTACACGGGATTTCCAACCAAATTCTGAAAATCACTTGTTGGTTTTCAGATAGCTAACTGGGGATGTATGTCGCAGGAAGGACTATGTGGACTACACGGACGTGTGCTTCAGGGAGTTCGGCGACCGGGTGAAATACTGGACCACGTTCAACGAGCCATGGACGTACAGCACCTACGGCTACAGCACCGGAGTGTTCGCGCCGGGCCGGTGCTCGCCGCACGTCTCCGCCTCCTGCGGCGCCGGCGACTCGGCCCGGGAGCCCTACATCGTCACGCACAACATCCTGCTGTCCCACGCCGGCGCCGTGCAGCTCTACCGGCAGAAGTACCAGAAGGCGCAGCGGGGCGAGATCGGCATCACGCTGGTGTGCCACTGGTACATCCCCTATAGCGACTCCGTCGCCGACAAGGCGGCGGCCAAGCGCCGGGTGGAGTTCATGCTCGGCTGGTTCATGGACCCCATCGTGTACGGCGACTACCCGGCGTCCATGAGGTCGTGGCTCGGCGCCCGGCTGCCGAGCTTCACGCCGGCGCAGAAGGCGATGCTCAAGGGGTCGCAGGACTTCGTCGGCCTGAACTACTACACCACCTACTACGCCATCAGCACGGCGCCGCCGGCCAACCCGCTCGAGGGCTCCTACGAGGCCGACACCCGCTCCAACGCCACCGGCTTCCGCGACGGCAAGCCCATCGGCCCGCAGGCGTACACCGAGGTGCTCTTCGTGTACCCGCCGGGCATCCGCGACCTCATGCTCTACGCCAAGCGCAAGTACGGCAACCCCGTGATCTACGTCATGGAGAACGGCATCGACGAGGGGAACAACAGCTCGCTGCCTATCAGGGAGGCCCTCAAGGACCCCGCCAGGATCAGCTACCATTACAAGCACCTCCTCTTCCTCAACCTCGCCATCAAGTAATTGGTTAACCGGCCCTGCAACTAGCTCGCTTTTCACTTCGCCATGCATGTGTGAATCTATTAGTAGCAAAACTAACCTTGTGTGAATCGATCGATCTCGACAGGGAGAAGGTGAACATCAAGGGGTACTTCCCGTGGACGTTCATGGACTGCTTCGAGTGGGGGGACGGGTACAAGGACCGGTTCGGCCTCATCTTCATCGACCGCAACACGCTCAAGCGCTACCCCAAGAAGTCCAGCAAATGGATGGCCAATTTCCTCAAGAGATGATTGATGGTCCATCTAGGCAGGCCTGGTCTCAAAGACGGCTTTGTGTTGTGGAAACGGAATCAAAAAGATATTACTCACTGATGTCGGGTGTCGATAGGGGCCCTTGGTGATGTTGTAATAAAGCGTTTGCGCATTGGCCATTGGCCATACGAAGGAATACAAATTGAGATTGCAGAACTTTTTTTGTGTGGGGGTGGGGGGACTTGGATATTTAATTACGATACCCCGCACATTGTTGCAGAATTTGTATGCAAAACATACATTTCGATGAAATGTTTGATTAAATGAAACATAAATATTTAAAATAATAATATTTTTTGAACTAATATATGAATTTGCTATAAATATCACAATAGAATGGAATTTTAAACGCATGCATGTTGCACGTGGGTTTTATTATGTATATCGGCATATTGAGGTGGATCTTTTTACATGCATGTTAAATGACTAAGGTGATATGCTCACATGCATGCATGTTGCATGTGACTTTTTTTATCATGCACAATAGCATATTGAGGTATATCTTTTCTCATGCATGTTCAATGATAATGTGGCATTCTTGTATGTTCAAAGAAATATGCTACTGGAAGCTAGTTATTTAGACATAAAAATTGAACTAATATATGAATTTAATATAAATACCATAACAAAATGAAAATGTCCATGCATGCATGTTGCATGTGGGTTTTTATTATGTATAATTAGTTAATTACATATTGATGTGAGTTTTTTTTTCATCTATGTCGAATGATGAGGTGGCATGCTCAGTGCAGAGCCAGGGTTTAGATATGAGGGGGGATGGGGGGGGCAAACAACAGAAGAAAAAAACACTAAACAACACAAAACCTAAAAATTGAACTATGGCGAGAAAGGTTTCAATGCATGATCCAGTTTTTTTTTCATTTTTCTCTACACGGTCATAAGTGCAAGCAGAGTACATAGCCTAGCTTATTGCAAGAGTTAAAAATCAACAATAAAAACTTTCAGTAAGTTACGTCTGTTTGGCAACTAAAATAAGGTTCATTTTGACTAATAAATTTAGATTCATGACTACATTGTTAATTGAATAATTTGATAATCAAATTGGAAGAATGTTTTCACAAACATTTTTTTCATGCAGAGACCACCTAATTGTTCAAAGAAAGTAATCTCTCGTTAAAGGAGGGAAAAGATGTAATCAATAGATTAATCAAATATCATGTATGAAGATGAAACAATTAACTAGACTAGTAAACGCAATCGGCAGTCCATCAACTAAAGTGTAAATTATATAACACCTTCAGGTTTGAGTGGGGAATACATATGATGATGAAGAAACTCGAACGCATCAACAAAGGTATCGACCCCTTCGAGTTGCCCTAACCAATCCGCTCATTCCACCCAAACAACGATGGTGACGACCCCACTTGTCAGAGAATGGAGGGCTTTTTTATCAGCACAATGTTTTGGGTGTACGTACAAATGCATGCACGCTCAGGTTAGACAACATGATTTGAGTTTGATCAGTTCATCGTTGACACCACAGACTGCAAGGAAAAAATTGCGCATACAGTTCGAATGGAACAGACTAGAAGTGTACGTATAATCTAGCAAACCAAACGCGTGCGTGCAAGACTTTGCTTCAAGTAAACGTATTGTCTTTTTTTTGCAAAAACAAGTAAACGTATTGTTTACAAACAAACACTGTGTATATCATCTTCAATATTTCATGTTTGTATCCCCATAGACATAGATGTATCTTCTTTTAAATTTCATTTTGGTACAGCTTGTACATGTTTAAGCAGCACACACGTTATCACGTAGGCCAAATAAACTCCAAAGATCCAGCCTACACAGCTCGTACATCATTTTTTCACTAAAAAAAACATGAAGCCACATTGGTGTAGTTTGGGCCACCTCAAGAGATCCAGCCTACAGCTCACGGCCCACAGCGCGTCCGCTGGCTTCCGGCTGGACAGCGTGGGGGGCAACGCAAGTGCTCGTTTGTTTAGTCCCACATCGGCTAGCGAAGGGTAGACACACCGGTTTATAAGCCTGAGCGCTGCTGTTAGTATTGTCCCTTCGGGCACATTTGATAAAATTGGAAAGATACAGAGAAGATTAGCATGGCCCCTGTGCAAGGATGACACGCACAAATCAAGAAATGGTCCAAATTTTTTTAAGATTTCTCCTGCAGGTCCTTGCATTCTTTCTTTCTCTTACAGAAAGGTCCTGAGAATTTTGTAAAGTTTCGCGCACGCTCCAAATATTTTTGAGATTCCGCGGGAAGGTCCTTGCAGCTTTCCTTTCTAGTACTCACGGGCACTGCCACTCTTATAGAAAAGTCTTCAAAGTTTTTTTTTCTCAATCAACGAGATCCTTAGGACTGCTGTTTTAAACTTGCAGCCACAGGCCTTCTGTAATTTTTATTGTAGATAATTCCCTTTATGTGTTTAACTTCTTGAACATTTTGTTTTCTAGTCTATTCATTCTTACTTCAGTTTGTTTTTCCATGGATCTAAGCTTATCTTAGTTATTTTTGGTGGATAATTTTTTTTCAGTTCTAAATCACATACTATTTCAAATCAATACAACTTATACATACAATACTACTAGATGCTAGATATTTTTTCTATATACCAGCAAACATGCCCGTGCATTGCAACGGGAAGATAAAAATTTACACAACCCACAAGATTGATTCAAATTAGTGCTTCACTACAGAGAGAAAACACATTTGTCATGAATGTCGAGCGTGATGATCAACATGGTCAAACCACGTGTGATGGTCCAGAACGTGAGAGCTATGAGTCTCAATCTTATCGGCCCCGTCGTCCTAGCGTTTTTTATGCCTACGAACATCGTGTTCTGTTTCATCATCGTTCTCGCCCATTCATTGTGTCTGCAAATCATCAAGGAGAGACGTTCATGTACGGTCGCCATCATCGACATAATTGTTGCCTATGTAGGGACTTACATCTTCAGATATGTTTTTCGCATATTTTTCTCCTTGCGGATATCCCTTAACGCCTTCTCTAGAATCAATGCATCCATCCATCGATCCATCTGTTTAATTTGTTGTAGGGTCATGAGTTCTCGATTGCTAACTTGCTAACCTATATGAATTGGTGAAAATCAGAGACAAAAAGCAAGATGGGACAATTTAACGTGAAATATCAAGGATCATGAGTTCGTTCATAGCCTATTTTTTCACATGGCTCACGGCAAAAGGCCCCGCAACTATTTTTTCCAGATGAAGCCCAGCGGTATAGCCATGTGTGCCTTTGTTTTCCAAATGATTGTAAAAAAAATTATGCACTAAGCCTCACTATTTAGAAGTGGCTTTTTGTAAGGAAAAATCAAATTATGAGTTAACTCGCATTTTATTTTTCTATGCGAAAATTTGTTTTATGAATGCACATATGTAGTTGCTATCATTTTTTTAGATTTAGCTAAGGTTGATGGCTCCACTCAATGTTGTTTTCATCTCATATCATTTCGTTGGTATATTTTAAAGGTAATAAATTAATAAAACAAAATTCATACCCATTTTTAGATTTTACAACAATTGTTTTTAGATATTTACACTAAACAATTATTCTTTTTAAAAATATTTAATAATTAAATTATACTATATTTCATGAATTTCTAATATTTTAAAACATAAAATCATTTTTTAAAAATTTCCGCAGCAACGTGTGGGATATCATTTAGTTTATACATAGGGACAGACACAAAATCAAAAACTGAGAGAGATGGGGTGCGCAGCAAGCCCAGACGGCCCATGTAGGGGCAAAAACATAATAAAAAATAAGCCAATTTGTTACTACTACGGATAGCTCAGTCTATCTACATAAGGACTCTTTAGGTTAATCAAAGGGGTCGTAAGTGGGTTGGCTATGCCCTTTGCGTCTCCGTAGAAATCGTGAGGTCTTTGGTTTGAAACCCGGCCTTAACAATTTAATTTTTTGGCTCAGGATGACGTCAGCACTGTCATAGGATGATGTCAGTGACATACGAAAAATTCAGAGAAATTCTTCATTTTGTATTAGTAGGTATAGATTATTTGGCCAAATCAAATTAAAGACACCAGAAGCTAGCTTAGTCCGAACCTTTTTGAGGTGATACCCCGCACGTTGAACCTACACTTGGATATTTCATTACATTACATGATACCCCGCACATTGTTGCGGGTTTTTTTTACAAAATTGTTCAGTGAAATGATTGATTAAATAAAACATGAATATTTGAATTAATAAATTTTTTAAATTAATATATGAATTGGATACAAATATCATAATATACTGAAAATTTCCACGCATACATGTTGCACGTGGGTTTTATTATGTATATTCAGCACGAGAAATAATGGTGCATGAGAGAGAATAGGATGGATCAACATCTTTATCTCATGCTTCCATAGAATAAGCACTTAAGTTGCCCAATATGATTGTGATTCATGTGATGTAATATTCATGGTGATTCTTATCACTATGTTACGTATTATTACCTTGTGATAAGATCATACATTTTTCTTTACAAAATTTGTAAGTGTCTATTGCTATTGATTAAATATTCTAAAGTCAAAAGGGAAAGGTTTGGCAAGAAATATTCGTGCAAAAGAATTCAGAAGGGGAAAATAAAAAAATAAAAAAATAAAAACAAAAGAATGACTAGAAATGAAAAGAAACAGTATAACATGAATTAATTAATTAAACTAATGAAATCCATAAAATAAATGAAGAAAACCGATGAAAAAACAAAGATAAAGAACCTGAAAAAATGTATGAAGAAACAGCGAAAATACAAACCTGAACAAAACCGTGATGAAGGGGAAAAACAAATAGATCGGCCCAGTACTGTATTGAGATCAGAAAAAACTTTATTGAGAGATAAGCTACTCTCACTTAAAGCGTCATATAGCCTTGGCGCAATATAACACCCCTATGTCTCGTCGCTTCACCGAGACAAAAGCCCATATAAACCATCTTCCGGGTTTTTAAGTTAATATTTTCATTTCTAAAATTATAAACTCATTTTAAATTTAATTATAGGTTGAAACTACAAGTGTGTTATTTATATTTCCAGATTTTTTGAAATTCTAACCAGAGACCGCACATATATAGATGAGCTATGGTGAATATTTTAGAATTTTTGGAGGACGAACACTATTGCATTGAATTTTAGTGCATTTTGAGCATTTTCATGATGTTTGAAATTATCCTCATTTCTCAGATTAAACAAATAATGCTATGAGCTAATTATGATCACAATCAACTCATAAGGCTGCCCGTAATGGGAGTATCATAGGGTAGTATCATGCATGCCAACTAGACAATTTTGATGAGGTGGCATGTAATTTAATGAGGAAAGAGAGGGTGTGGTATCATATTATGATACCGTATCAGACCTTCTGCAATGATAGTATCATAAGGTTAATATCATGAATATGATATTAGCGTATGATACTACCTCTACAATGCATAGTATCATAGCTTAGTATCATAAGAAGTATTGTTTATTGTCATTCAAGACACATACTAGTTTAACATTTATTATGATACAATATCATAGTAATATGATACTCAACCCTCTCTTTCTTCATTTAATTCTATGTCACATCACCAAATTTGCTTAGGTGGCATGCATGATACTAGCTATGATACTCTCATTGCGGGAGGTCTCAATGTCTTACTACTATGTGTCTTGCATGGCAATAAATATCATCATCTATGATATTACTATATGATACTATGTATTATGGAGGTAGTATCAGACTATCCATAGTGAGAGTAACATCAGTGGTAACATCACATATTCTAGGCAAAATAGATGATGTGGCATGTAATTAATGAAGAAAGAGAGAGATGTGGTAACTTAGGTAGTTACTTGCTCTTTGAGTAACATCAGACATACCAAGATAATATGAGCCTACAACATAATAAATAAAGTCATTCATGACACCACATATATATCATTATAGAGGTAGTAATATAGACTAGTAACATATGCATGTTACTAATTGTGTGTGTGTGAGAGAGAGAGAGAGAGAGAGAGAGAGAGAAAGAGAGAGTATCTATCAATGATATGGGCCAATGCTACCTCAATGTGATGATGTGGCCATAATGATGCTATGACAAGTCAAAATTTGGTTTGACCAATGAATGCCTCTGTTAAAGCTTAATGTACCCGAGACCAAGGCTGCAAAAGAAAAGATTTTACGAATGAAGAACCCTTCCTGATGAGTTTTTTTTAGAACATCCTTCGTGATGAGTTAAGAAAAGTAATGCACTTTTTTTTCCAAAGGTAGAATACAGTATACTATGTAGTGTGGAATTGTGGATTCTACGAAAATTCTATACGGGTCGTACCGCTATGGAGGTGTTTGTTTCGTGGTTTTTTGCCCCGCAACTGTTTACAGCGTAAATATATAGCGTTACATGTGTTTGGTAACTTTGGATCGTAATCGCATCCCACCGTAAATAGATCCATGCCAGCTATCGGCCCATACCGATCAACCCCCATCGTTAAAGGTTGCGTTACCACGAGTCACGAGCCATCCTCCTCCCCCGCGAGCCCTCCTCCTCTAGCGCTGCCGCCTTCCTGATTCCCTTTCAACTTAGCGTCGCCGCCTCCCTGATCACCTTCTAGTTTGGCGTCGCCGTCGCTTCCATGATCCCCTTCCACTTCGGTGCCGCCGCCGCCTTCTTGATCCCCTTCCAGTCCGCTGCCGCCGCCGCTTCCCTGATCCCCTTCTATTCCGGCGCCGTTGCCGCCTCCCCCATCCTTGAGCCCATGCCGGCGAAGATGGACCACTGAAGCCGATGCCAAGAAGCAGCAAGTTTGTTACAAGTAAACTGATAACGCTCAAAGCTGGGGCCAAACAAAACAATGAATGTGTTATTACCCTTCTGTTCTGAGCGGCACCTCTTTCCTTTTACGTTTACCTTACCATTTTGCCAACCAAACACCTCCTATATGGTAGCATTATCTAGACCGTTCACACGCATGGATCCACATTAACATCCTCATTTAATGCCAGCAGCGCTCCCCCTCCAATATTCGTTATAAATTGATGGAAACGCTGAAGACGTATGCTCGGTATGGACGTACACCGATACGGTATGTACAAAAACTGTGGCCGACTTTCGCAGCACGTGCGGCGCTATTACCTGGACCACCGGTCCAGTAGTGTGCAAAGACGGGACCAGATTTTCAACAGGATTTGTGTCCAGGTTTTTTTGAAATCGGTTTTTACTTCTGATGAAACGGACTGCGTCTGATATTTGTCACACAAATCTCTCATTACAGATTAGCTGTGTCTCCAGGCATATTATCTCCGAATTGATGCCTACCGCTGACGATAGTTGTCGCGTCTTATATTTGTCACTTCAATCTATCATTACAGAGTAGTTGTGTTGTGTCCGCGGGGAAATTGTATGAATCGCATTGTTACTGTACTTACTTCCGTAAGAACCACTAGGATAATGTTCGTGCGTTGCAACGGAAAAAAAAATCTTATGAAAAAACACCTATGATGTCCGTAAAATTAACTTTATATATTTTTAAAATACGCAGATATATTTAAAATAATACAAATATTTAAAACGTGTGAACATTTTTTGTGGGTACATTTTTCAGGAGTGAGCTACATATAAGATTTTGATATGAATGACACAAATAATTAAATTTTTCTAAACATTTTTAAAATATTTGGAGCAATATAATTTAATAAAATAAAGATTGATTAAAACAACGGGAGGAAACTTTAATGTTATGATAAAATACATATGATGTACGTAAAATTAACTTTATATATTTTAAAGTTCGCAAACGCATTTAAAATAATACAAAATATTAAAATGCGTGAACACTTTTCGTGGGTATATTTTGTTGGTACATTTTTTCGTGAATTAGATACATATAGGATTTTGGAATGAATGACACAAATAAATTAAAATCATGTTAACATTTTTTGGGATATTTGGAGCAATATTTTTTAATAAAAATAAAGATTACTTAAAACAACGGGAGATAAGGGGTAATTTTTTCAATTCTGGAGTGAACACTTTTCGTGAGTTTTTTTTTGTGGATACACTTTTTTATGAGTTAGCTACATGTAGGATTTTGGAATGAATGGCACAAAAATTTAATTTTGTGTGAACATTATTTTTTGATATTTGGACCAATATAATTTAATAAAAATGAAAATTGATTAAAACAATGGGATAAAATTTTAATCTTATGATAAAATACCTATGATGTACGTAAAATTAACTTTATGTATTTAAAAAAAGCACAAACACATTTAAAATAATACAAAATATTAAAATGTGTGAACACTATGAGCATGCAGCGAAAAGCGTGGTCGATTTGCCTCATGTGCGCATTTTTTTGGCCCAGCGAAAGAGACCCAACAAGCCGAACAAACAGAGCAGCGAATTTATTTTCCTGAGAAAACTGGACTGCGGGTTGATTAGTTTAAAAAGGAAAGGTTTTTTTCGCAAAATTACAGAAATGGACAAAGAAAGCTATTTCCCTTTATTATTAGGTATAGATATGTACGTAGGCACTCACAAATTACACTAGCAGTTCCAATAAGTGTGATGTTACCAACTTCATGACTTTTTCATGTAACCCTTGTAGCAGTTTCAGCTCTTTTTGATGTTAACATTTTGTAGACTGGATTTTTGACAGTTAGCTAGTAGACTAGCAGTTTCAATAAGGGTGGTACTGGACTATGGTTAATCGCTCTTTCCGAATATTTGTCATACATGACATGACCTCATCAAGTACGCAGGTTGTACCATTACTTTTGACCACATATTTTCCACTGTTGTTTACAATACACCTCACATTTATTAGCTTTCCCCATTTTCAAATCCATGATTGATTGTTAATGCAGAACAATTTATCTTGAATTCAATATGGTCAGAGTAGGAGCTAATTGCATTGAGCGGCCATCATGTGCCAGCAGAATGGAATGAGGTTGACAAGCCATAGCTCGGCCACATCTGACTCTCTTACCGAGGCCTACAACTTCTAGTATAATCCTTACTCATGGGACCACGAATTTAGAGTAAGGTACGGAAAAGGCAGGTTAAACCCTGACAACAGGAAGACAATGCAGGATATTGTTTACGGATGCTCGATATGGATTTTAGTTTTAATAGTCGCAGTCTTTTTCTTGCACATGTATGTTCCACATAACGCTTGCTCATTAGGCTGCTCCCAATGCTTTATCTTGGATGGGTGCTAAGTATGCCAACAAGGTAAAAAATCCTATGTGACATCCTAATTAAAAGGAGAGAGAGAAGTTTGGTGACCCCAGGAGGACACGGTGCTAGTCACGGGAACCTAGGCAAAACATTAAAAATGGAGAAAACTAACCTATGCATGCAAGACTTTAATTGTTAAACCATTAAATGAGGGAAGCTTAGCAACAACAAGCTAAGGCTGCCCATAATGAGAGTATCATAGGTAGTATCATAGATGCCACATAGACAATTTTGATGAGGTGGCAAGCAATTTAATGAGGAAATAGAAGGTGTAGTATCATATTATGATACCGTATCATGTTAAATGCAGTACTACTATGTGTCTTGCATGACAATAAATACTATATGATACTATGAATTACGGAAGTAGTATCATACAGTAGTATCATATGCATGATACCAATTTATGATACTACCCATTACGACCAGCCTAAGCACCAATACATTAAAGACTATGGTGTACACGAGAGCCATGTTCGAACAATTTAGTGAAATACTCCATGAAGCAAGATGTAATCGTGTAGAGACGGTGCATGAAAATGAGTTGTATAGGGTTAGGCACACCCAAGCA
This sequence comes from Bromus sterilis, assembly GCA_950022295.1. Classification (NCBI taxonomy): domain Eukaryota; kingdom Viridiplantae; phylum Streptophyta; class Magnoliopsida; order Poales; family Poaceae; genus Bromus; species Bromus sterilis. The sequence continues at coordinate 410,579,410 of OX465596.1, read as the reverse complement.
AACCGTTAAGAGAAGTGGAGCATGGTTATTTTGGAATGTGAATGTGGTCTATTCGGACACATGGGTATGTTGTGCTGCCACGCACTGAAGGTATGATTTACACTCACATGTCATATATGTTACTACATCAATGTCAACCTGATCACTTATTTTGGGTTCAGTACTGGATTACTTGCAAAAATGCTAAACGTACGGACAATCAACAAAAACGTTACGGATTCCATCGCTAATAAACTCTCAGCCCCCCTATTTCTCCTGGGTGGGCCCGCGCAGCTTTCTTTGAACCAATTAAAACCTGTTAAACGCATCGAGCCTGTAAAACATCCGTATTAAGCCCGTACGTGTAGCATTGCTGGGATTACTTGGGGGTAGAAGAAATCCTTGTCCGACATGTTGTGAAGAGATGGACAAAGGATACAAGAGATATATTTCCAGACCACTTGAAGCATTATCAGGGATAAATTGATTAACATGTTTCCCAATTTCCATGATAACCAGCTGTACATAAAAGCACTGGAGCTTGTACGGCCAGGGGATGCTAGTGTCGAAGCATACGAAAGGTTGGATAGTCTTTTCGATCACGACATGGAGGTCATGAAACCACTCAAAAATTGTCGTGATGGATTAGGCTTGGAGGATCAACCGTGTAGCAACAAGGTCGTCAATAGCGGTGCGGAGCCGTGCCAAAACGACAATTTTGCTAAAGATAGGGCATCACTCAGCACCAATCCACTCAAAGGGTTGACTGAACCCAGCAAGAAGAGAGCGCCAGGCAGGCCTACAAATGCAAGAGACAAGGCGTCGTAAGAAGGGATGAGCAAGATGACTAGGTTCTACAGCTTTTGTCGCGATCAAGGTTACAAGAAAACTACTTGTCCCTCAAGAGGAGATATGTGGAAGCAGCCAAGAAAAGCACCAAGATGCAAGAAGTGTGGTGTACTAGGACGCAGGAAGAACACCTGAGTGGCAAGGAGCAGATAAGTAGTTTAGTGCAAACTTGGGTTTTCACCTTGTTTGTATTATGAACTGGATGTGATGCAGTGTATCCCCAGGATGCTCACTGTTCGGTTACCACTCGTTTGTCAAAGTACAGAGTTATGAGACTGTTATGTGTTTTTTTTAAAGAAATGCCATAAATGTTACTTTCCTTCGATCCATCATAATATTATATAAAACATATCATTAGAAACTTTAAATTTTATATTTTCAAATAATATAATTGTTATGTTATATATCTTATTAGGTTAAATTGATGATCTAGGATTACGGGCAGGCCTTATGAACTACGATGGAGATAGTATCGTTCATTTTGTACTGAGCGCTACACTTATTATGGATCGAAAGGAGTACATGTTTATTGGGTGGAGTTATTTTTCATTTTGAATTTGATTTTTTAAACTGGGTGAGGGCGGGGGGGATGGATTGGCCCCTCAGTGAGTGTCCAGCTCTATATAAAGGGGCCACCTATCTAAACACAACAAGCAGGAACGCACACTCCTCAATCACCATGGCTCCTTCTATCAACGCTCCTTCTCGTGTACCACGCGGTCCACCTGATGCCACCACCGGTCCAGGAAACACATATCTCTCACATAGTACAGTAAAGGACGGGCACTGGCCGATCCATTTAATGCAGGTTGGTCCATCCATTTAACACGTTGTACAAATATCATCAAGCACTGCGGATACATTCCGCAATCCGAATCTCGATTGCCGATAATATGGCCACATAACGTCCTACTCCTATAAAACCCAATGCATAACCCACGTATGGGCAGCTGAGCCGAGTGACAGTGAGAAAAAAGATCTGTTCGTTCGTGTGCTTATCCAAATACTCCGGTGTTATGGAGATAGAAACGGCACCTCTGAGCCCGCATCAGCGAGCGCATAAGGACGGCGGCGGTTCGGACCAGACGGCCGCCGCCGCCGCCGGTAAACCACTCTACCGTAACCCCGTCGTGGTCGTCAACTTCGTCCTCATGGCTTTTGGCGCGGTGGCCGGCCCGCTCCTCTTCCGCGCCTACTTCCTCCACGGCGGCACGCGCAAGTGGCTCGCCTGCATGCTCCAGACCGCCGGGTGGCCGCTCCTGCTCCCGCCGCTCTGCGTCTCCTTCTTCTCCCGCCGCCGCCGCCGGCAAGAGGGCGCCACGGAGGCCGCGCCGCTCTCCCTCATGTCGCCCGGCCTCCTGGCCGCCACCGTCGGCATCGGGCTCATCATCGGCCTCATCGACTTCCTCTACGCCTACGGGCTGGCCTACCTCCCGGTGTCCACCTCCTCCATCCTCGTCTCCACGCAGCTGGGCTTCACGGCCGTCTTCGCGCTGCTGGTCGTGCGCCACAGCTTCACGCCCTTCTCCGTGAACGCCGTGGTGCTGCTCGTCGTCGGCGCCGCCATGCTGGGGCTGAACGCCGGAGGGGACCGCCCCGCAGGGGTCTCCCGAGGGCAGTACTACGCCGGGTTCGCCATGACGCTGGGCTCCGCCGCGCTGTACGGCCTCGCGCTGCCCCTCATGGAGCTCAGCCAGGAGCGCCACGCGGCGCGCGCCGGCGCCGCCGTCACGTACGCCCTCGTCCTGGAGATCCAGATGGTCATCGGGATCGCAGCCACCGTCTTCAGCGTTGTCGGCATGGTCGTGAACCACGATTTCCGCGTAAGTTTGTTACATTAACTGCAAGTCTCTTTCCTTCGATTCCCAACTGCACTACTGCTGCTGCTGAGGTGTCACTCCCGTTACAATTAAGATCGCATGCATGCACACAAACTGCAAGGCTGTTAGCAGTGTAGTTAAACGCTTCCATCGCTGACACAGTAACATGATCTTAATGAAAACGATAGGCTGGTAATACAGTAGTGCTACACCGACCTAAATTCCTAGGTAAAGCTACGTTATTACCTACAAATTAGATAGGTGTAGCATTGCTCCTGGTAATAATATAGTGTATAATAGGGAGCACGGTTGCATGGATCGGGGCACGAGCATGCATGTCACGATCAAACAGCCAGACCTATTTGCAGGGAGTACACCCGCACCACCCATCGTTGATCGGGTCCTCAACTCCTGATGCAATTTTAAAGGGACACGTACGCTTCTAGAGATAAGATGCTGCAGCTGTGCTTGCTTGTAGATTCTCACCAACCCTACTCTAGGCAATGCCTTATTATCAAATTTCATCATATTTGACTAACAATAGCCACATCACGGTGGACTCCAAAATGTTTATTTATCAGCCTAAACGTCCAATCAATATAACTCCTCGTGCTTCAAATTTTGTGCGAATCGAGCGGCGATGAGATTGTGTGGTTCTTAGTGTTCGCCTACAAATGATTATTGTTGCCCATCCCTTTAAGCAACAACCAAACCATTTAGGGCATCAACAGTGTATACAGGTTTTTTTAACAACTAAGGGATCCCAAAGGATCCTGATATTTGTTCATTAAAGCACACAATGCAGAACATCTTACAAAAGATCCCTAGAAAGACACAAAAATACACACAAAAATAATGGAACTTTGCAAGAACGACCCTGACCAAGATCCAACAATGTGATCGGGTCCATCTTATCCACGCCGAAGTCACCTTGCCGTCGTCAGGGAACCAGCCACTTCGGGCTACGAGGGTGCCACAAGTCGAATCCGTGGCTGCCAACGAGAAGAGAAAATGTCTCCCATACGACATCGTAGCCGGGAGGAATCAAAGGCGGATGCCTTTTAGCCAGAAGATGCAGAGGCCTGGCGATGTTCGTCGTCGACCAAGAACGATAGGAACCGGCGTCAACTTCAACGCGATGAACATCGCGATGAGCTCGAACCCAACCTGAAAGTTAAGTTGTAGCAGTCCAACGGTGAAGAAACACCACGTCAGCGGCGTCCTCCATGTTTGAGATCCATCCTTCCTTGAAGCATAACAAGAACCAGACCAAATACTCTTGAGACCTCCACCTGCTCGCCTCCACCACCGAGGTGGCCACGAAAAGGGACAACCAACAAGATCCAATCCGAGCTAGCTTATTGAAGGGGAGGTTAAAGCACATCTTCTCCGGAACCGTCAACACCATGTCAGCGCCACCAGAAAGAGGACCATCTCCGGTAGCCTCTGGACACAACTCGAGCGCGAAGGTGGCCAACTCCTCCACGAAACTGCCGGCATAACGCCAAAGAATTGAACAAGCACACACTAGGAACCAATCCCATCACTTCCCCAACCGGTGGGCCAACGACGGAAGGTTCAGGAGAGATTTGGGCGGCTGGATCTAAGACGGTAGACTCTCAAGGTATGGAAAGGGGAAGGGGAGAGTAGAAGGAGAAGTTGTGTTCTTATTTCCCTACCGTGTATAGAGGTTGAGCTGCCGCTAACCTTATCCCACACCTAATCTCTAAACAAAGCTCCAAATCATGCAGTGTATAACATGTTGCCTCTAAAAATTTGTGTCATAACGAAACTAACAAATATATATGTTCAAGCCTTGTTGATGTGTTGAAAAAGAGCCAGCCACAATCATACATAGAGAGATAATGTCACATAAATTGTTTAATGCATGGAGGCTGCCTCCAAAGCTAGCGATAACCCTAACCTTAAAAGCTTTAGAGATAGACCCTTACAATGTATGGATGAAGCTATACAACCTTAGAGGCTAAATAATACTGCACTGTGGATGTTGTTATAGATAGTAATGCATGTTGAAGATTGTGTTAATTTCTTTATTTTTTGTATACAGTACAATCACAACACTCACATCACGCAAATATACTCGAACCTTGAACCTACCCGTTTGAGATAGGCATAGGCTTAGTTCGCGATTGTGCTCATTTTTAAAATGACATGTATTTACGAACGGGGACACCAAAACGTGTTTGGTTTCTTAAGATGTGAATTTTAATAATACTCGCACTAATAATATATGTAACATAAGACCAATATCATTTGAATCCATTCTGAAGATATTTACTTAAGATTTCACTTTACAAAAAAAAGGACTGCACTAGTGCAAAAACATGGAAGCTACTGGCTTCGGTGCGACACCTCAAGGGGCAGATCTGGTGCAAAGTATCTATAGTAGATTTATATGGTATGTTGTGACAACCTTTTTGCCTTACAAGTTACTATCCAATTTCTATGGCCACTTTATCAGTATCAAAGTTACCACATGGTATAACTTGTTACAAAAGGCCTAACGTCACGTGGTAAGTTGTTACAAAAGGCATTGAGTCTATAGTGTTAGTTATGTGATAATACAATAGTTAAGAAGAAGTTTATTCGAGCATAGTTCCACCCAATGATTTATAATGTTGCTATTGTATGAGTACTAAATTTTCCACATGGTAACATGTTACAATATAGTTCAGTGGGAAATGCGTAGGGGCACGTGCGGGTGCACCCCCCCTATATCCCAACACTAAGCAAGCATAGGGATATTTATCTATATTAGTTCGAGTGTATTCTTTATCTAGCCATAATGAAAGTAATATAACTAGTAAGTAACATGCTTTTTCATGCAATGCCAATTAGGTATATTGACGACATGACATAATAATAAATGAGAAAAGAGCTGATAGTGATAACATATTATGTTACCATCACATAGCATTTCCGAACAAAAATGAGTCCCTAAGCTAATAAATGCACTCATCTATGATACTACCTCAATGTTACTTTGCACTATAACATCTTCCGCAATGGATAATATCATAAGTTCGTATCCATGTGATATAAGTATATAATACACCTCCGTAGTACTATCACATGCTACTATCTTAGATGGTAGTTCCTCCATCCCAAATTACTTGACGAAATTTATCTAGATAGGAATGTATCTATACAACTGTATCTACACAAATTTGTGTCAAGTAAGAAGTCTAGATACATCCGTATCTAAACTAATCTAGGTCAAACAATTTGGTATGGAGGGTTTTATTTATTGTCATGCATAACACATAGGAGAATAACATTTATTATGGTTTGACATACATTCTTTCTACATCTAATTTATGTCACCTGGTTATAATGCATAATTGTCGGAGGCCTAGTAACATAGACTAATGTCATATAAATTACACTAGTCCAAGTTACTCCCCCACTATATGATTAATTAGTTGTTAATTGAACATATATTTTGATATATATCATTATTTTACTCTACCATGTGTTTTTCTTTCAAAATAATTGATATTTTTTTATTTTATTTTATTTTGATTCAAAGCCAATACAACATCTTCCCAATTAAAAATCCAACTTTCTTTGCAAATGAAATACTCAACTGTTTTTGTGTATTTCACATAAGTTTTCATCAAACATTATGTTGTTATAGTTTTATTTTGAATGAGGTGGGTGATTATATTAATGTTTTTTATGTGTGATTCTAAATGTACATGTTTACCTATTATAATGTGGTATGTTGATATCTGGTCATACTTCTCTCTCACGTGCAAGGCACGTGTAACTTACTAGTAATATATAGTTGTTCAATTAGCAACTAATTAATCATAAAACATATATATCTTTCACAACTTAATTTTTTACCAATTTTTAAAATGTTGTTTCGACTAAATAAACTTCTATGGATTTAAATCATTTCCAAAATTTAGGAAATGTGAAACAAAAATTACTTCGGTGAAGTAATGTGTCTTCTATAAAAACAAAGAATTTCATCCTAGGATAATAGAAGTAAACAGTGGATTTCATGGTCGTACAAAAATTTAATTCCTGGAGAAGTCGTGGTAGAAATTTCATAAAACTATGTCTTTCTATGAAAAACAAATTTTGATAATACTAATTCCTAGGAAATTATGTGCAAATATTGTGAGAACTTTTATGATATCTCTTGTTGTTAGTTAATACTAAAACCCCAAAACTGCATGATAATAATTCTAAAAACAATCAATATATTCATCTTAGTTCTTATTATTAAAAAAGATATCTTATTACTCACATTGGTTGTGGTTTATCTGCGCAACTACATGTAGCCGCTTATCTTCATGCTCCAACAAAGATGGATTAATACTAATTATGCAGCATGCAGCCATTTTGTTTTCATTTATTGAGCCGATCATACCTGTGAGCTCCAGTACATTGATTATGGTAGTAACTATTCAATTAATGTCTTTCCGCGTCTCCCAACATAAATGTATGGACACAAAGTCAATGTGCATCGACTTTTGGAATTTCAAATCATGTTCTGCCACCACTAACTCGTCACCACTTCTCTATAATGCCTTACGTCCGGGTCGTATTTGTTCCTATTATTGTCTCAATAGGGTAACTAAAAATGATTCCAGTCCGATTTCGATGGACATCGATTATGATACAAATAATACGGGGTGCTCACAAGGAAGCCAAATATCCGCATCCGGTAACTACTTCCTCCTTTTTGATTTATAGGGCTCAATTTAAATATCTCTTCAACCTAAGTAGATAGTGAATGATAGAATAAATGTTATAGTTTACAAAGGTATACTTAATTAATATGCTCATTTTTCTCAACCAAATTTTTTATCGATGCAATAACTACAACACATGGATGTATGACCACAAAATGATTAAGATTTATATATCCCTTGATGAGTTTTCTCTTGATCCTTACATGTAGTGATTCAATGCACCTCAAAATCTGATCATATGATGTGATGATTAGTAGTAGAACTGAATCTAATAAAAGAATTACTGAGATGAGCCCCATAAACCAAAAATGAGGGAATAGGGTGTTATTGTTTGGTAACAAAAGAGTTAACTTTTTCTAAACATATCCAATTGGATCTTGTTTCCGTGGATAATCAATAGGACAAATATATAAGCTACAAAAATATTTTAAATTCATGAAACCAATTTTAAATGCAATGCTAGCATTTGTTTGTTTGATTGTTTATTTGTTTGTTTGTTTGTTTGTTTGTTGTTGTTGTTGTGTATCATTTTTCCTAATATCTATACATAGGAAATATCCTTTTTGCATGCACGTAGAAAGGTTGAACCCAACTGTCGAGCGTTGGTATGATTTGGACAACCATCCTCATTAGAGTTTGCTGTAAGAAACTATTACTTGCATTATACTATTAATTTTCCATATGCATCAATGAATATTTACCATCGGCATCCGAGGTAGTCGCTTGGTCACAGGGTTTTAGCTCATCACTTGTTGATGGTGATGTTTGGCATAACAAACAAGCATGTACTGGAATGGTGGAAAACGTGAGCTTATATTATTCAGAATTGTTTTATGTTTGCAAGAAAAACTAGAGTAAGATATGGATCCAATGTTAATATTAATTTGATCCATTTGCTAGACAATGAACCATTTTTTATAAATAATCCTACATTTACGTGCAACCCCTTACGGACCGGTGCCCATGGACCTAATTATCACTAATCTCCCCCTTGGTTTTGAGGGGTGGGCCTTCTTCTTTCCCCTAATTTTCAATCACACTGTACGCTAGTCCATAGGTTAACCCGCACGAATTGGTTTATAATTGTAGCATCTTTTTTTATTTGAGCATGTGAACGAACTCAACATCTGTCGACACATGAGGATTAAGCGGGCATTCATAAAATGAAGCAGCGAGACATGACCAATTGGGTGTGGTAAGAGAGCTGGTTGACGAGAAAAAAAGATTAGGATGATTTCTTGGTGTAAGAACAAAAGAGGATGGTTCTTGGATCTTGAATTCTTGACCGATTGGTTCAAAATATCAACTCTAATTTAGAAAAGCAAAACACTTAATTGATATGTAGACATACCTAATTTAATGTTTGTGAGCCTAACTCCACCGACTTCCCAAGTCTCGTATGGATATTTGGTGTTTTCAATATATCTTCTTGTTTATAGAATTGTACTTTCAATTTTGTAAGTAAAGAAACATTAGAAGAAAGAAGTTAACGAGTTCCCTTGAAGTAATGCAGGCAATTCCAAATGAAGCTCGGAGGTCCGACCTCGGAGAGGTGGGCTACTACTTGATGCTCATTGCTTCATCCACGGCTTTCCAGTGCTTCTTCGTCGGCACAATTGGTGCCATCTTCTACGGCTCTGCACTGCTAGCTGGCGTCATCATGACATTGCTCATCTCAGTCACTGAGGTGTTTGCGGTTTTCTTCTTCCATGAGCCATTCAATAGCACGAAAGGTGTCGCCCTCGCCATCTCTATCTGGGGTTTCATCTCCTACTTTTATGGTGAAATTCGGACTAATGAGCGGCAACCCAACACACCGACAGATAAGAAGCCCTTAGACCCATAGATAAACTGTATTGTATTTCTACTGTTCGTAATTTCCAGTATGCACTTTGTCCTCACAACGCCACTCTTACAATTCAACTTTGAGAAGTAAAAATCTGTACTGTAAAGTATCAAACTTTTCTTTGAAATGTCCATCATGCAATCAATATATTTGTTGTGTCATGTTCCCCACAAAATTAAATTGTGATGTATTAAATTAAAATATTGACTATGCATTAAAAAATGTCTATGAAAGAAACAAAAAGGAAAATTACAAGAATGAATAAAAAATAAAAAACATAAGAGAATAAAAGATTATAGGAAAAAGGAAAAATAAACATAAACTAAAAAGATTCAAAGTAAAAAACAAACAAACTAATAGCCAAAGAAAAAATGTTGAAAACCACTCCTAAGAGAAAAGAAATCATATGCCTCATACTGATCGGTCGACTAGTTCCGCGATTGAGCCGCCGATGAGCTAGCCCTTACAGCAGAGTGGAAGGTGTTAAGCGTGCGCTGTGCCTAAGTCCCAACTTATAAGTCCCGAGTCCCTACCTGTTTGTTTACAAGGACTTATAAGTCCTGAGTCCCTACCTGTTTGTTTACAAGGGCTTATAAGTCCATGTTAACTCTAATAATAAAACACTTGTTTACATAACCCTTGTTCATACAAACGAATTACAGAATAGTGACAACCGAATTAGCACTTGTTCATAAGAACCAAAATAAGATAGAGTACATAACAACCGAGATAACAAAAATTACATAAGCGAAGAACACTTGTTCATATCATTGTTGTTTCAAGGATCACAACCCATCAGCGACCCAAGCCCAACTCTGGGAAGACGTCGACGTTGCTGTTGAGATCCAAGAAACCCATCACCCTCCCGAGATTTCCGCCGGCGGATGAGCCTTGGCTTGCCTGTTGATGCGAGGGGATCTGGTCCTCCTCCTCATCGTCCATGGTGGCGGCGGTTGAGGGTGCCGGCGGTGGCGGCGATTTGGGCGACGCGGGGAAGGAGCGAGGCGAGGAGGCGGCGAACGAGCGAGGCGATGCGGTAGGTGCGGGCCGCGATAAGTCCCAATAAGTTCCTCCCTGAGAGTCTTTTTTGATAAGTCCCAAATGACCACTATAAGTCCCAATAAGTCCCTCCTGTTTGGTTTAGATGAGACTTATAGGGACTTTTTTAAGTCCCTAAACCAATAAGTCCCTGGAAACAAACACCCTCTTACTTACTACAAGATGTATGTTCCTCTCCCCAGTAGCACTTTTGGAAATTGGCCATCCCAATAACCCGCGGTGGTGTTCTTTTTGGAAGCTTCCTACAAGCTTTTTATGGAAGCTGGATTGAATTTTATTAGTTTTTACATGTTTATTTTTTTTCATACTTTCTCTATAGTTTTTTACCAGCATTCTTTTAAAAAATCTACAATATTATTTTTGTTTTGTTTGTTTTTCATCTTGTTGTTTATTAATTAATTTTTTTTATATGTTGAAATTTCTAAATATACATTGAACACGTTTCATATAATGATTGAAAAAAAAGATACAAGCGAATTATTTTATAAATACAAATAAACATTTATCTGAAAAATACATGTTGAACATTTGTAAAACACATGATATATTTTTTAATACGTGGTAAGAAATTTTAAAATCAAGTTGTTTAAACAATATTTTAAGCACATGTTGATTAATTGTGTGAACATTGTTTTAATGCCATGCACAATTGTTTGAATGATAAGATGATCTTTCCAAAATTACTTAATAAAGCATTGTCATGCACAGTTTTTTCAAAGCAATCACATGAACATATTCTTAAAACATGCCATTGTTTCTAAATGACATGGACAAATATTTGAATTGTATAATATTTAAAATAAATTATGTGAATATATTTTCTGTTTTATGATATTATTTTGAAAAACGACAAAATTGTTACAAGTTTAAGCAAAGTAATTGATGAAGCATTCTTCACATTAGGACTATGGGCCAGTTCGTTTGTGGCTTATGGCTGGCTGTGGAAATAAATTGTCCTCTTCCCAACTTATTCTAGAAGCACAACATAAAATTTTATTTTAAAAGCCTATTAATTAACCTTTAATTACTAGACTTTTATAATAAAGTTTTATGCTGGGCTTCTAGAATGGGATATTCAAAGATGAGCCGAGGCTCATATGCTCGTACACAAGAGATCATTGAAAAGACATAAAAAAACTTAAAAAATTCCAAAATTTATTTTGGTGAAATATGTTTAGGGGATAGATGTTCGTGTAAAATTTGAGCATTTTCGGACATCCAGGGAGCTCGCGGCAAAAAAAACATATTCATCCTGAAATAGTGTATGAACAGTGTCGTCCAAAGAAACTGCAAATTTATCTTTTTTGCCGCGCGCTTTCCAGATATCCGAACTTCTCCAAAATTTGTATGAACATCTTACACGTAAGCATCTTTCATCACAAAAAAATTAGAATTTTTTGAGATTTTTTCATATTTATTTTAATTTTTTTTGTCTCTCTGGTGTTGATGCACCCGGGCACCGAATCGCCGTTTCTTTCTAGAATAAGCTGGGGAAAGAGCAGCTTATTTCCACATGCGCCCATAAGCTCCAAAAGAAATTCCCTATATCTCGCTTATAGAGAGTCCCCGCTTCCACCTCGCATTAAGCATTTCCTCAATCTATCGCTGTTGTGCCAGTCCATTTTTCTCGTGTTTTTCTTTGTTTGCCGTTCATTGTTGTTACTATATCGTTTTTCACTCGCTTTTTTGTTTATGTTTTTAATTGTTCTATTTTTTCAGTGTTATTACTTTCTTCTCCCTGTTTTATTTCCTTTCTTTACTTTCTGTATTACTTTCTCGTTTGTCATTGTTTTTATTTTTTTCTTGGTTTTCTTCACTTTTCCATTTTGTTTTTATCTGTTAGGTTTTATTGGTTTATTTTTTATTTCTAGTTTTCTTCGGTATACAATATATATTTTTAGTGTGGATGTGGAATATTTTTTGATATACATTAAACAATTTTAAATACATGATGTACACTTTAATTTCAGTAATTGTTTTGAACACTTTTTAAATATTTGGTTAACATTATTCAAATATAATTTTAATATTATTGATGATAATTAATATTTCTAAAACTACTGATTTTTTTAATATTGCATTAACATTTTGTAAAATATCAGATTTTTTTATGGAATGTGAAAATAATATTTAAGATGTTATCGATTTTTTTAATGGTACAAAACATTTAAATATAGTACACATACAATGTATTTACATTTTATAAAATAGTCACATATATACTCTTTTAAACGTGAAAACATTTTCTCATGTGAGGAACTATTTTAATAGTTATCAATATTACTTTCAATTGTGCTCAAATTTCTTGTAATATTGTGTTAACATTTTTTTAATTCATAAATATAAATTTCAAATTTGTAAGATATATTTAATTGAAATATAATTTAAAAATAAGCGTAGCTACAACATGACATCATTGCAAAAGCTACGTATTGGCCGACTGATGACCCTCAACTGTAGTGGATCGTTTGTAAGAGTGTCGAACCCAACGAGGAGCAAAATGTATTGGTAAGTGACTTTGGTAAAAAAATAGGTGTAGGAACTGAAAGATAGTTTTTAGGGGTTTTCGGTATAAGCAACAAAAAGGTAAAAACGAGCAAAGTGAAAGGTACAGAGGAGTAACGAATGACCCAGTCTTTTTGAGCAAATGATAGGCCTAGCAACTGAACTTATAAGGGCTAAAGCGTTCTTGAAGACACATGTCAGAAATAGTCACGTGTTTTCGCCATATTCCGCGTCGGTACTATGTGATGTGTTGATAAATGTTGAGTGTGTGGATCTATGCTAGTGTACCCTCTAGACTAAGATGAGTGAACTCTTATGATTAAACATCTTGCAAGCATCCTCAAATACAAGATAATAATTAAGGCAAAAGCATAACCATATCATTACGATCGATGATCCATTGTTCCATTGTGCAAAAGCGTGCGAACCGGTGTTCATGTTTCTGTCACTCCGGCAACCCACCGTAAGCATTCTTTATACACAATGTATTCCCCTAGGTTCTTAATAAGGCGAAGTGTTGAGTATTCGACTCACACAACACCAGTAGGAAAATAACAACACAACTTAAATATCAAACAACACATATTACTTCAACATCATATGACTACTAACAACTAGACTTCTCCCATGTCCTCAAGAACTAAAGTAACTACTCACAAGACATAAAAGATCATGATCAGTGGGGATAAATAGATGATAAACAATCTGAACACAATGATATTTCTCTAACAAAAATCAATAGCATTCATCACAAGGTAGCAATCAACACCAGTAGTGTAGAGAGGATAGATAGTACGGATTACAACACAAGTTGAACTTGTGAGGTGAGATTGGATGAAGATGGAGATGGTGCTGATGTTGGGGATGATGTTGATGATGACCTCGATGATGCTCGTGGCGATGGTGATGTCGATGGCGATGATCTCCCCTTCTGGGAGGTGTTCTCCCCGGCGGAATCTTCCTGCCGAAGATATCTTTTCTCCTCTGTAGGTTTCCGCCACGGAGCGGCAGCGGAACTCACGAAACTTCTCCCTTTTTAGGGTTTTCGGATAACAAGTGATATATAGGCCAGAGGGGGGAGCCGGGAGTGGCCCCGGGGGGTCCAGGCGCCCTCCCGACGCGGCCAAGGTGGGGACCGCGCCAGGTGGCCGCCTGGGCACCCTGTGCCCCCCTCTGGTCCCTATTTTGCGTGTCCCCGTCATCCTTCTCAAAAATAGCCTTCGGCGATTTTCAGGTAATTTGGAGGTCTTCTGCTTCAGCAACTCAACGTCCACTTTTTACCGCTGAATCCCGCGTCTGCTGCTTCGGCATCCGAAAGTTGCAAACTGTGTAAAACAAGCCAAAACAACATAAGAATAGCATCATAACATGAAATATATCAATGAATAAGAAAGAATTACTATATAAAATAGTGATGCATTTTGGACGTATCAACTCCCCAAGCTTAGACCTCGCTTGTCCCCAAGCGAATACCGAGCTCGGTAAACCTGTCCACAAGTTTAGAGAGTGAAGTGTCGATAAATAGAATACGGACAAGAAGCATCATGATTCCTTCATCAAACTCAAGCATCCTCAACAGCAACCTCAACTCATAAGGTCCTTATGAGAAAGTAATAACAATTATAATCAAAAGTAGGACTAAGAAAACTTATCAAATAATGGCAAACATATCCTTGGTCAAAGGACAACTAATAAATTTTACTTTTTCTCTTTCTCTTTATAGTGAAACAATTTGAAGATTTTGAAAGAACATGTTATTAGTCATGAAGTGAAAATGCTAACACAAAGGAAGATGCTTGCTTACAAAAAGCTTTCGAAAACAACTTACTTATCAAAAGATAATCTCAACAATGATGTAGCATGGCCAAACTTAATGAAACACTATATGGATGAATCCTCATCAACATCAAGTGTCTGTTCTCTTAAAGGGATGGAAGGAAGTGGGAAAACTGACTCAACATAAAAGTAAAAAAGGCCTTGTTATAGGCAAGCAGGGAAAACTTATGTGCTATCCTTAAATCAAACAAAATGAAAAAAAATTTGGGAGGTGCATAGTTTGTCAACGAATGCTAATAGATAGCTCAATTACTTCTCAAGATGGAAAAGTTTCGAGGAATGAATCCCAAGTGGGACGATCACATCCCCTTAATATCCTTTGTTTATCACTACCAAAGTTTCTGATTTCTCATAGACCAAGCGTGAAGGAGGGTTTGTTTGTTATATTATCTTTTGAGCTGGGTGCACTCATGCCAGTTCCTCCTCGTATTATGGGTTTGCATATTAGACATGCAATCCCGGGGTAAAACTTGTCCAACTTAAGAAGATCATGAATTACCTACTACTTCCCCATGAGCTAAACAAGAGGCACATAACAGAAGATTTTGAACATTTAAGGACAACACATAAATTCTATACTTATAGGAGTGGTAGGGGAATACAACGAATTGGAAGGTATGGTTGACTCATATGGAAGATATTGGTTTCAGGGTATGGATGCACAAGCAGAAATCTGCTAGGCAAAGAGTTTGGCTAGCAAAGGCTTTGAGAGAACAGCCAACTGATGCTAACTTAGATGCAAAACATATAAAGCATAAACATTAATGTGAGCATGGCACATCAAGTTGTCTTCCTTGTCAACATAACACTTCAAGCATAATAACATAAAGGTTTTGGCTATGTCGCTACTTGAGAAAACATGCATGTTGTCATGACCAACGCTATGTTTGCCAAAATTAAATAAAGTTTTCAAAGCCATACTTGATATAAGGTCAATACTCCCCATAAGAATCATCATATAAGGTCGATTGCGTGAAGAGAATACCGAGTGCAGTGAGGGAACCAATAGACTTCTCATTAATATTCCATCATAGACGAATCCACACTCACAGATACAAACTCTCCACAGAAGGAGTGATAGACCTCAATGCAAACACCTATTTCATATAATAACTTCCCTAGAAATGATACGACTCTACTTGGCTCTAAAAGACTAAGATAAATATAAAGATACCGGGCACTCCCCCAAGCTTGGAACAAGCTAAGGGGATGCCATTACCCGAGGAGATTTACTCCTCCTTCCTGTTCATGTTGATCACGTAATCCTCGGCGAAGCGCTTCCATGGAAGGGGTTCTCCAGTCTCATAAGAGAAGTCGGTCTCTGGAACCCTGCATGCAGCACCCATACCCATGCACATAATAGTTCATACTCACAGTTCTGGTGGTGCAGATCATAAATTTGTGCTTGGAGGTCTTCAATTATTTCTTCTGATGCGGTGATGCTTGCCCACATATCCTTCATCTCCTTCTTGTATAACACCTTCAACTCATTGATGAGGTCGAAGTTGGCTTCAACACCATGCTCGACCATCTTCTTGTACTTAAAGATTTCTTGCTCCACTTCTTCTAGCCTGGCCTTGATGCTCCCCTCCTTGACAGCTTCCTTCAGATCTTGTTGGTGAAGAACACCATCCTCCAGCCGGACGGTTTGAGGGTGCTTCTTCACCTCAGCGAGGTAAGGGTTTATGACGTTGACGACGAACTTGTCCTTGGGGGCACTTGGGGAAGCCATGGCACCTAGGTCTATCTAAAGGATTTCCTGGCAGAAACAACTCGTGAAGAAAACACACGAAATCGCGAGATACGGTGCCGGGGCTATCCGAGCAAATATATAGCAAAAATTTCTGCAACAATAGGAAGGTAACGAGCCAAAGTGGAGTCGAAGACGGGCTCCGGGGTGCCTAGGCGGCCACCCGGCGCGACCAAGAGGTAGGCCGCGCCAGGGCCCCCTAGAGCTCCTCTCCGGCTCCAAATAGGCTCTGATTTTTCTATATTTTGCAAAAACTCGTAATATGGAACTTTTATGGCGGTTCGCGATGTTTCCTTACCGTAATACATACCTTTTCTTATTCTGCTTCTACTGGTGTCTGAAATCGGGCTGCTACATATTCTTCATGAGTTGTTGTGTGTATTAAATTTACATCAACTTTGACGGGGTCTCCCGCCATGTAATGCTTGAGTCTTTGCACATTCACAACTTGAGGTTTGGTGCCATCAAAATTGTTAATCTTGATTGCACCAGAGCGGTATACTTCTTCGATATGAAATGGCCCTTCCCATCTGGAAAGTAGTTTACCTGGAGAAAACCTGAAACGAGATCTAAACAACAAAACTTTATCACCAACATTAAATTCACGCTTTCGAATCCTTCTATCATGCCACTTCTTTACCTTTTCCTTAAAATTTCTAGCACTCTTGTAAGCTTCACTTCTCCACTCATCTAGAGAAGTCAAGTTCATGAGATGCTTTTCACCAGCCAACTTTGGGTCATCATTAAGCTCTCTAAGAGCCCAGAAAGCTTTGTGTTCCAACTCTAATGGAAAATGGCAAGCCTTTCCATAGACCATCTTATAGGGGGACATGCCCATGGGGTTTTTGTAAGCAGTTTTATACGCCCACAAAGCATCTCCTAACTTCTTTGACCAGTCATTTCTAGAACTGTTGACTGTCTTTTGTAAGATCAACTTGATCTCTCTATTGGTGAGTGATACGGTGAGGATAGTTAAACTAGGAAGACTAAAAAGCAAAGATAAAAGATAGTGTGCAACTCCCCTATCTTGTAGATTGGATTCCCCGACAACAGCGCCAGAAATTAGCTTGATACGGTGAGGATAGTTCTCACTCCTCGTTGGTTACCCCAAGTGGAAGGTGAGATGTAGCGTAGCAGCAAATTTCCCTCGGTGAAGATACCAAGGTTATCGAACCAGTAGGACTCCAAGAGATACAAGTAGGTGACAACGGCGCCAGAAATTACTTCGGGCTAGGGAGTTGACGTGGACCTGCACACAGAAACAAATAACTTTGCTCCCAACGAGTACAGAGGAGTTGTAAATTCCTCCGGCCTTGCTGTTTACAAAGGATCAACGCAAGAGATAATAATAGTGGCAACTGAAAGTAAAGCCTGAAAGTAAATTGATGATGTAAACAATGGTGTGAATATGGACCGGGGTCCCGTGATGTTCACTAGTGATGTCCAGTGTTGGATTAGGCGGCGCCTAGGCAACGCTTAAGCACGCTTAGGCACTAGGCGATGGATAAACGCCTCGCCTAGGGCATAAGCGCAACTCTAGGAAGTCCAACCAAGAAATCTTCCTCTCCAATAATAAATTATACCATATTTAACTGATGAACTATATGGTGCATAGTACAATGGAAATTGTTGTTAGTTTATTCATTGACATTCTACTTATTAATCTACACAGACATATAATAACCCAAGTATGCACCTAGTGGTGAAAACATATGCCCGCCTAGGCAGCGCCTAGGGCGCTTAAGCTTCGCCTAAGCGCTAGGCGAATGCCAACCGCCTCGCTTACGCCTAGCGCCTTTTCCAACCTTGGTGATGTCTCTCTCCCAAAAGACGATAAAAGTGCTAGCGAGGTAAACAAATCACATCTGGGAAATTGACATGATTATAAACGCACCGCAATGCTAACTATGCTACAAAAGAAAGGAAGAGGCTCAAAAGCAATGGGCAGTACGCCAAAAAAGGAAAACCAAAATCCAACTGCATATACTACGAATCATCCACCTTGAGATATCTATCCAGAACATCTCGCTGGTATTAAGTTGCGAATCCCACCCAAAGTGTAAACTCAAAGCAACAGACAACTGCATTAAAAGAACTATGCGTAAAGTAAACAATCCTTGCACCCGCAAGTACAAGCACCATTGTTTTATCCCTGGTGGCAACAACACATCCCCTAGTCTCATGTTTCTGTCACTCAAGCTAGACATCAAGGGGCTGAACCCACAATCAAGCATAATGCTCCCTCTTGGAGTTGCAACAAATCACTTGGCCAAAGTAAAATACGGCAACGGAGAACATGCAAGAATTTACTAAAGAACACAAATATAACAGATAACCAAATATACTACTCATCACAATCTGAACATAATCTCATAATCCATCAGATCCCAACAAACTCAGCATAGCAACATAGAAAACTACAAAAGTGCCTCGATCATGTGAGGCAGCTCACGAGGTCTCGAAAGTGGAAGCACAAAGAAGGGAGAGGTACATCACATAGGTACTGGTCACGGACCCATGGTCCAAGGGGGACTACTCACGGCACATACGGGAGGCGTCCATGGCTATGGATGGTCTCCCGGAGGGGATTCCTCCTTCCGGCAGGGTGCCGGGGCAGCTTCTCCTGGCAGCCCCGATCTTGAAACGGCGGCGGCGACGAAACAGAGAGGAGAACGGGAATACCAGATCGATCCTAGGGGTTTCCGTCACGGGGGGTAAATATAGGCGAAGGGGGGGACCGAGAGGGGCCACAGGGCACCCAGGAGGTCTCCTAGCGCGGCCTAGGGTGGGGCCGCGCCAGGGACCCTCCAGGGGCCCTGGTGGGTCCACCCCCTTCCCCTATTGATTTTTACGGAATTTATTTGGCACTTTTAATGGCCGGAAAACCTGAAATACAAAAATAGCAGAAAAACAGGAACTGACAACTGGGTGCACTGAGTTAATAGGTTAGTCCAAATATGATAAAAATTGTATGAAAGTTCAAGCAAAACATGGCAAAGTCACACAAATCATGCATGGAGCAAGCAGAAATTATAGATACATTTGGGACATATCAACATCCCCAAGCTTAATTCCTGCTCGTCCTCGAGTAGGGAAACGATAACAAGCATAATTTCTGTGGTGACATGCCACACAACCATATAAGGACTTTTAAGTAAAGCAATCAAAGCATGCAATTAAATTCAAGTCTTAACAAGAAAGAGTCTATATTAGCATTGACACAAGTAACAAAAGAACAAAAGGTGCAAGAGCTCTCGCTGTCCGTGACTCGAATGTCTCCAAATGGTGTTTGCGTGCAAGAAAGGGTATAGGGAATACGAGATAAAAAATAGTTGTTGAGAACTACTATCCACTGAAGTTTCACACTTGGTCTCCTTTGGATTCTTATCTGGACTCGTACCCAGACCACTAGTCAAGTACAAGTCAAACTGATCCACTCCTTTTCGATATTTTGAGCACTCATGCAATGGATGAGCGTGAGCAAGAAAGTTGACACCTAAAAGGCGAAACAGAAAGAAGGTGGAGAAGGAAGACAAAAAGGTGTGAACGGCTCACATCAATGAGGACAACCATAGGCGAGAGAAGGCCATATGATAGATATGATGTGGGGAGTAGGGATTGCCATGCAGCGGATGCACATGTGAGCTAAAAGCTCTCCAAGGGAACTAGTGGGGGTGCATCCAACCTGCTTGCTCAAGAATACCTAGAGCTCTTTTGAGGAGGCTCATCATTGGAATATACAAGCCAAGTTCTATAGTGTGAAGGGTCCCCACATAGCTATATGCATGTATGATGATCTCTATGGAGTACAAGGGATAGAGGATGAAGTAATAGTGTGGATCTCTCAAAAGGAACAGTAGTGTGCCCCCTTCTCTCTTTTTATTTCCTTTTTCTCTTTTTTTCTATTTTTTGTATTTTTTTGGTGGCCTCAATGGCTCTTTCCATTTCTCTCATTTGTCCTCTTTGGGATCTTTTGATTTTGTCCTCTTTGGGATCTTTTCCTCACTTTAAGGGAAACACTCTATATTTTACAAGAATATAGGAGATCTTTCACACTTTACAAAGGTACTCACATAAAGAAAATGTAACTATCATAATGCAAATGTATGCCTCTGCCAGGGTAGCAGGATATGCAATGATACTAGCGCGTCATGTAGCGATGATTAGGGCAAGGCCCGACTAGCATGCGGCTCGTCGATCAAGCAAGTAGCATGTATGACATGAAGAATCAAGTCATGAGAAGGTGGATGTTGCATGGCAATGTATCTCGGAAAGGCTATGGAAATGCCTTGATAGGTAGGTATGGTGGCTGTTTTGAGGAGAGATATAAGGAGGTTTATGATGATAGAGCGTATCGTGCCAAGGGTTTGGATGTACCGGCGAAGGTGGACGCCAACTCTCGGAGTGAGAAGGAGGCAATGCAAGGTACAGGAGAGGCCAACAAAATATATGGGAAGGTGGAAGTGTCAACTTTCGAATACTCACATTAGTCCGAAGAACTCATGCACTTATTATCGGTAACTCTCAATCTAATCAGGAGGTTCAGAAAGAGACAAGTACCCCGAGGAGGAGTGTATGGGGGTTTGGTTATCCTTGCGCATCCTCGACTCATGGTACGTGAGTGTACTCTAATATTCGAACCCTCCAGAGGTTAGTGATCCATCTAGTAGCTAGAGTTCTCAACAGGGGTTTTGGTTTTCGAAAATCACACGGATTGCCCAAAATACGACATCTATCACTAATAGGCTCGAGCTCTTGACACCAAAATTTCAAACATTACTCTAATCAATACCTCAAAACTATTGCAAGCTACTACTACAAAGAGAATAGCAACTTTCAATTACTTACTTTCTAGTCAAGACACAAAACTCAGTGCAACAGGCAAACTCTCTAACAAGATAAAACATGAAACCTATAGAAAGTTCAACCTGAGACAAAAGAAAAGCTCTAGAAGAAAACTAAAGCACTATAACTAAACAGGGCAGCAGCTAACAAAACAAAAAGAACAACTCACAGCTAAAGAAATAAGCATGCAAATCCTATGAGGAGTTCTAATTCAAGAGGAGCGTGTTTCTCTCCCACACAAAAGAAATATGGGATCTAACTTGTTATGAACAGAAAACAAAGCTAAGGAAAACTAAAAATAAAAACCTAAGAGCGAGACGCTCCAAGCATAGCACATAATGCATGTAGTGATAAAAATATAGTGAAACGAGGGACGAACAGATAATTTTTGATGAAGAAGGGGATGCACGGGGGCATCGCCAAGCTTAGACGCTTGAGTCTCCTTGAATATTTATTGGGGATGCATGGGGGTATCCCCAAGCTTGAGCGTGTGACACTGCAGGATCTTCTTTCATCATCTTCCATCGCACAATTGAAAACTCCCTTCATACACAACTCATCATAAGCTGATTAGAGAGGTTAGTACCATATTAAAATAATATTTCCCTTACTGGAAATAAAAATATTCTTGAAGAGCTACTGTTTCTAAAGATCGGCAAAAAGTTTTTGCAAAGAAAAAGCAAGCTTAAAGTTTGCAAAAGTTAGGAGAGACAAAATGTGGCAGAATCTGTGAAAAACAGAACAACAGGTAGTAAAGAATTTTTTAGGGATACTTCTGCAACTCAAATAAAAAAACTCAGAACATACGAAAGTTCCGTGATTGTATAGAGCACGCTGTGTAAAACATTCAGCTCAAAAAGATGAACTGGGATTTTTCTATGATTTTCCCGTCACGAGGACATAATCTGTTTTCTGGACAGCATGTCGCAACTTTCACTTCCCTTGTCGTATGAGGCAATACTTGGCACAAAGCTTGAAAACTAAAGATACAATGATGTTGCTACAGTAGTAACAATCATCAAGACCACTAAGAACAGAAGAAAAACAAAAAGGAAAAACTAAATTCGTTGCGGGCTGCCTCCCGAAAGCGCTTCTTTAAAGCCATTAGCTAGGCTTAAAGAAATAGATCAAGTCTTATCAAGTAAATAACTAGCCCGTGTGACGGACTCAAAAGGCAACTTAATCTTTTTCCTAGGGAAATGTTACATCCCTTTCTTTAGAGGGAATTGGAATTTGATATTCCCCTCTTTCATATCAATAGCAGCACCCACGGTGCATAGAAAAGGATGTCCCAAAATAATTGGACAAGAGGGCTCACACTCATTGTCCATAATAGTAAAATCTACGGGAAAATAATTGTCATTGACAATGATAAGAACATCGTCGATCTTCCCCAAAGGTTTCTTTACGGAAGAATCGACAAGACGAACACCAAAAGAACAAGGATCAAAAGGTTTCAATTCAAGCATATCATACATTCTTTTGGGCATAACGGAGGTACTAGCTCCAACATCAAAAAGAGCAAATCAAGAGAAGTTATTCAATTTGATTTCTATCATAGGATCCCAACCATCTTCTAGCTTCCTAGGTATGGAGGCTTCTAGTCTAAGCTTCTCCTCCCTAACTTCGATTAGAGCATTGGTGATATGCTCTGTGAAGGCAAGATTAAGTGTGCTAGTGTGGGGGTATCTAGACATTTTGTGTAGTAAACCAATAACTTCAAGTAAGATGCAGTTGTCAAAGTCTAGATCACTACTATCTATCAAGGAGGTAGTGATATCATTTAGGCTCACTTGTTTGAAAGCCTCTATGTTCATAGAGGTTTCTTCATCTATGGTTGAGGTGGTAGCATCACCATTGATAGGTCCAGTGGGACTAGGGGTGTGAAGGGTGCTAACAGTTTGGACATCCTCAAAAACTTGGATAGTAGCTACTCCGTGGTAGGTAGGAAAGCTCTTAACTCTCTCCTCTTCCTCGGGGATAACTTCGGGTTTGGCTTCCATTTGGTTTATCAAGGTAGATTGGGTGTGAGACATGTTTGAAACATAAGTCTCAGTGGTAGCGGGTCTAGTTTGGAGACTGGAGATGTCACTGTTCAGGCTCTCAAGTTGTTTGCTAATGTTTTGCAAGATAGCAGAGTGCTCATCTAATTGTTTGGAAAAAGCCTTGTTTTGCTCAAACTGTGTGTGCATATAGCTTTTGGTGGCTTTTTCTATTTCTACAAGTCTCTCATAGCAGGGTAGGTCTCTTTCCCTATAATTCTGGTTGCAGGAGTTGTTATTGCCGTTCCCATGGTTGTTGGATGGGAACGGTCTAGGATTGCTAGCAAAGTTGCCCCTATAAGCATTATTATTGAAGTTGTTTCTAGAGATAAAATTCACATCTACTTGTTCTTGAGCAACCAAAGAATTTAAAGGAACATCTTGAGGATCAATAGGAGCTTGCTTGGTAAGTAGAGACATGATCAAGTCAACCTTTCCATTAAGAGAGGAGATCTTCTCGACAGAATTTACCTTCTTACCAGTTGGAGATCGTTCGGTGTGCCACTGAGAGTAGTTCAACATCATCTCATCAAGTAGGTTCATGGAAACATCAAGTGTGGTTGAAATGGAAGTTCCTCCCGCGGCCGAGTCTAACAGTTTCCGCGAGGTAAAGTTTAAGCCTGCATAAAAAGTCTGGATAACCATCCAAGTAGTCAAACCATGTGTAGGGCAGTTCTTAACAAGAGATTTTATTCGTTCCCAAGCTTGGAAACATGTTCATTATCCAATTGCCTAAAATTCATAATATTACTTCTTAATTGGATAATTCTAGAAGTGGGATAGTACTTCCCAATAAAATCATCCTTACACTTGTCCCAAGAATCGATACTATTCTTGGGTAGAGATTGCAGCCACTCCTTGGCTCTTCCTCTCAAGGAGAAAGGTAAAAGCTTCAGCTTGACGATGTCTCCATCTACTTCCTTGTACTTTTGCATATCACAAAGCTCAACAAAATTATTTAAGTGCAAGGCAGCATCCTCTCCAGCACCTGAGAATTGATCTTTCATAACAAGATTAAGCAAAGCAGGTTTAATTTCATAATAAGGTGATGAAGTGGCAGGTGGAGCAATAGGAGTGCAGATAAAGTCACTGTTGTTGTGACTAGTGAAGTCACACAACTTGGTGTTTTCATTGGAACCCATAGTAGCAGCAGGTATTTTTGGTATTTTTAATAAGGGACACAAAAGTAAAAACTGATAGATAAACTAGCAAGACTAAAAATCAAAGATAAAAGATAGTGTGCAACTCCCCTATCTTGTAGACTGGAGTCCCCGACAACGGCGCCAGAAATTTGCTTGATACGGTGAGGATAGTGATACGTCTCAAACGTATCTACTTTTCCAAACACTTTTGCTATTGTTTTGCCCTCATTCTTGCATGATTTGGACGAAACTAACCTGGACTAACACTGTTTTCAGCAGAGCTGCCTGTATGGTTTTATTGTGCGCAGGAAAATGGATTTTTTGGACATCTTAGAAAATTCCCAGAAAAAACACAGAAAATCCACGCACCCGAGGGGCCATTGTGCCAGAAGTGGGACCAGAGGGCAGCCAAGGGGGCCCCAGGCGCCCCCTGGCGCGGCCAGGGGTGGGGCCGCGCCCTCGGGCCGCCTGGGGGCCTCCCCCCTCCTCTGGTGCCCTACCGAGGCTCCTATTTATTCCCATGACGAAGAAACCCCGAAACAGCAGTTGTTTCCCCAATTCTCGTCGCGGAGCCGCCGCCACCCTTTGTTCTTCTCCGGGAGGGCTAATCTGGAGGCTGTTTTGGCCTCCGGTGAAGGGAGATTATCGCCATCGTCATCATCATCACCACTCCATCCTCCCTCCATGACTTCTCCATCCATGTGTGAGTAATTCCCTGCTGTAGGCAAAGGGGATGGTAGGGATTGGATGAGTGAGATCATGTAATAGTTTATCAGATTGTTGGGGGCATGTTGCCTATCATCTAGATTGTTGTTTATCATCTTTGCTTCAACTTGTTGCTCTTAATGCTTGTCACTTTGGGCCCGAGTGCCATGATTTCAGATCTGAACCCTATGTGTTTGCATGAATATATTTGTGTTCTTGATCCTATCTATGAGTTGTATGCACCTGTTATAGTCCGGAACCGGCGATCCCAAAGGTGACAGCTTGGGACACCAAAGGGGATGGACTATAGTTTGAGGATTCCATGTATCCATTGTTTGTTAATGCTTTGTTCCGGTGCTCTTTGACAGGAGCACCTTAATCTCCATAAGTTCCTTTTGGCCCGTTCGTAGCGGGATGGTAGGACAAAAGATGTTGTGCAAGTTCTTATTGCAAGCACGTACAACTACCTATGGGGTACATGCCTGATGTTTGATTTATGCCTAGATGATCATTGCTTTTCTGTGTGCCTTGCCCCAAGTTAAATACATGATGTGCCTTATCAATGTATCACCCAACCATCCATGTCCCTAGCCTACAGTGTTTTAATTCTGCTGGTTACTAGTTGTTTACTTTTGCTGTTTTATTGTCGTTATTTCACCACCATTATTTCCGTTGCTATCATCACTTCCATATCGCAGTTACTATTAATATCTTGTTGCAAGTAAGTGTATCTCTGGTGCGGTTGAATTGACAACTCCACTATTAAAGCTTGTGGATATTCTTTGGCTCCCCTTGAGTCGAATCTATAAATTGGGTTATCTTACCCGCGAAGACTATCTCGATTCCCTGCAGTTATGGGTTATCAAGCTTGTTTTCTGGCGCCGTTGCCGGGGAGCATAGCTTTATTCACAAGTCTACTTGAAGTATTTTACCTGCTGCAATTTATCCACTATGGGTAAGAAAGAAGACCCCGAGGTCCCGATCTTACCATCCCGTACGAGAAAAGGTACTCTTTTGGACACTAGTGCTACACTTGATTCACCTTCAGTTATGAGTAAGTTTGCTTCACCTCCACCACATGATGCTTATACTGAATCTGCTACAATGTCCGATACTTTTGATGATGCTTCTACTACTCTTGATGATATTGGTTCACTTAGTCACGCTCTTGAGAAACAGATCGCTGTTGCTGCAAAAAAATCTGGAATTTAAATTCCTGATACTTGCTATCCTTTTGATGGAACTTACACTTATCCCGATTTGAGTAAACTCAAGGAGAGACTCCTTGATGATGATTATATTATACTTGATGATTATTTATGCAGGGAGCTAACAGAGTTTGTCGACTCTTACCCTGATGCTATTAAGAAGCTTCTCGAAAAACACTCTCTGAAGAACAAGACCGTTCCTGATCCTAAATTTGCTACATCTCCTATATGCATCAATGATCCTGATTATAATTTCTCTGTTGATCTTTCGCTTATATCTATGGTTGAAGTTGACCCCTTTTATGGCAGAGAAAATGATGATGCTATCGCACACCTGACCAAACTCACTGAGTTGGGTGGCTTGTTTACTACAGATGAAAAGATACAAAATTTCTATGTTACTAAGCTTCTTACTTTCTCTTTAAAGGAAGGTGCTAAGGCATGGTTTGACGCACTACCATGTGGTTCCATTAGGAGTCCTCAAGACTTAGCTCACTCTTTTGTCGATAAGTACTTTCCTGCTCATATGCAACATGCTGCTTTACTAAGAATTTATAACTTTAAACAGTTGCAGGATGAGAACCTCCCTAAAGCTTGGGGGAGGTATTGCAGTCTGATCCAGGCTAGACCTGGACATGCAGTCCCTAAGAATGAATTAATTGATATATTTTATGCTGGTCTAGCTATTGAATCTAGATCCTATTTGGACAGTTGTGTTGGGTGTGTTTTCAGGAAAAGAACGCCGGACGATGCAGAAGAATTAATGGGCAAGATTGCCAAGAACCACGAAGATTGGTCCGTCCCTGAACCACCTCCACCACGAAAGAAAAGGGGCATGCTTGTCCTAAGCCCCGAAGATATGCAAGAAGCAAAGAAGTCTATTAAAGAGAAGGGTATTAAAACGGAAGACGTGAAGAATCTACCCCCATTGAGAAGTTGTGTGAGCCTACCACTCACCCTCCAATGGTAGAGGTACACTCTCTTTTAGATTTCAATGCAAGTGACATTCCTCATGGTAAGCCTCCTGATCAATGTTTAGATGAGCTTGATAATTTTATTATGAAGCAAAATCACTTTAATGAGAGGATACAAAGTCAGTTGCATGATAATTCCCTTGCTATCAAAAGTTTTCTTGATGTTCTAGGTAGAACAGTTAATGATGTTAAATGTCTTGTGAAGCATTTTCATATGGTTCAAACTCAGCTTGATCAAATTCTAATGTGCAAAAAGATTTGCTTGCTAATAATGCCAAACAGGATATACATGCCTTCGGGATTAAAACCCGGGGAGGAACTAGCACTCAAGATCCTCTCTATCCGGAGGGGCATCCGAAGAGGATCGAGCAAGATTCTCAAATACAGGAGGAATAAATTGTTAGCTCTCCGAAGAAGAAGAAACACAAAGAAGCTGACAATTCCAATGATCCAAATAGTATATCTACCTCCGATGCTGAGACTGAAGACGGTGCTGAGCCTGAAAAGGATGGTGAAAATAATGATCCACCCGAAGCTCGAGAAGAAGAAGCACCCGATAAACGCAAGAAATACACTAGAGAAGACTTTATCGCAAGAAGACATGGGAAGGAACAAGAACCATGGGTACAGAAACCCATGCCCTTTCCAGGTAAGTCTCTCAAAACTAAAGAAGAAGAGCATTACAATAAGTTTTGTGAGTGGATGAAACCTCTTTTTCTTCAAATTCGTTTGACTGATGCTATTAAGTTACCTCCTTATTCGAGATATTTGAAAGATATTGTTAATAATAAAAGAAAAGTCCCTAATGAAGCAATATCTACTATGCTTGCTAACTACTCTTTTAGTGGCAAGATTCCTGAGAAGCTTGGTGATCTAGGTATACCCACCATTCCTTGCTCCATAAAGAATAACTATGTCAGGACTGCTTTATGCGATCTTGGAGCAGGAGTGAGTGTTATGCCTTTTTATCTTTACAAGAGACTATGTTTAGAAAAACTAATCCCTACAGATATCTCTCTTCAGATGGCTGACAAGTCAACAGCCGTTCCCATAGGTATTTGTGAGGATGTTCCTGTTGAAGTTGCTAATTGTTTAATCCTTACTGATTTTTTTGTGCTTGACATGCCCGAGGATGGGAGCATGTCTATTATTCTTGGTAGACCTTTTCTTAACACCGCAGGTGCTATTATTGATTGCAATAAAGGAAAGGTTACTTTCAATGTGAATGACAAAGAACACACGGTGTATTTTCCGAAGAAGATTGACAAGAGGCATGGCCTCAACTCTATAGAGAATATCGAGACTGTGAAGATTGGTGATTGGGATTGTCCTCTACATGTGCACCACAAATACAAAACTATTATGGTGGGGACAATATCCATTATAATAAAGGTACCATGAATGCTTCATAGTAAGTGAAACTTTTTTACTTTATGTATTGCTAGTTTGGTAGTAGGACTTGATCAACCTTGCTATTAAGTGAGTTTTATATGAGTAAAAAAAGTAGAGGTTGTTATGTTTGCATATCTTTTAGCTTTTATTCTCCTTGCTATACCAAGTTTATATGTTTTTGAAACTTCACCACTCTAATCATTGCTCCAAGTTTTCAGAAAGTTTCGCAGCTTTTTGAACTTCGATTTTTTTTCAACAGTGAAGTTGTCAGAAAAATTCCAGAAAAATTATATTAAAAATTTCCATACCGGGAGTGACCCAGAGGCACCTGGGGCTGACCAGGGGGGCCCACCAGTGGCCCAGGCGGCCAGCTGGCACGGCATGGCCCCTGGCCGCGCCCACAGGGCGCCTGGGGCGCACAGGCCCCACCTCCAGGTATGTCTTCTTCCTCCTCCTTCCTCTCTCTCTCCAAAAACACGAGTTCTGCTCCAGTTCTTGCGTTCTTGCTGTTCTTGGAGGCGATTTTCGATCTCTCTCTACAACCCATCATTCGAGCTGAGATTTTGAGAAAATACTCCCTGGTATGCAACTCCTTCACCCCTCCAATTAGATTTTTGATTGGTGGCTTCATTTGTGAGTATTTAGTAGCTCTTGGTGCTGTTCATATGAGCTTGCATGCATGTGTAGAAATTTATTTTCCAAGTTTTGATGCAAGTTTATGCCTTAGGGAAGTGAGTAGAGTATTTTGCCTCAACTCACTTTATTTAAATCCTTGTTTTTAGTGAATTGTAAAAATAATAATCAGAAATGAGTTTCTTTGGAAAAGCAAAGGGGTGGCATGGGAAGAAGAAGCCCGAGCGCTCCGATCGAGTCACTAGAGCTGTAGCTTCACCCTCAGCTGTTAGGGTGAGCTACAATGAAGATCATATGCCCCTCGAGCTGTTGGAAGACACAAATCCAGCATGCGCAATGATGTATCCGTGCGATGATTTTCTTACAGCTGCAGGAATTAAGGAGGAATTTTATGGCCTTTGTGCCAATGCAGGTTTGACACGGCTAGCTTTATGCCGTGTGGTACAATACAAAAATCTTAGCTCCTGCTTTGTTAACAGTTTTTGTTATAACCATGATGCTGGAACCGTCGAGTTCATACTTTATAATGATCTCATAACCATGTCTTTGGCACAGTTTTGTGATATAATAGGTATGCCGAACGTTGGTCAGACAACGAAGATGACCATGCAGCCTTCCGGGTTGAGGACCCTCTTCAACCCCCTTTGCTGCCAGAAGGAGACCGACATTCGGCGTACGAAGATTTCCATCATTCTGTTCCACACCTCAGGTATTTTGCGTATTTTTTTTGCTAGAGGGGTGTTAGCTCGTGACAACACGAGCAATGGTTCTGCACCAGATTTCGCTATTTATGCGAACGCCCTCTCTGATAAGAATGAGTATAATGTGGGTGCCTTGATTGCTCGGCGCCTTGTTACGAACAGTAACAAAGGCGATTTATATGGTGGCGTTTACGCCACACTTATCCTTGAGTCTCTTGAGCGCACCCCGCATCCCGATGATGTTCCCTTTTCATACGCGAGTCTCGATCTTGCGGCTATGAAGATGCATAAGTTTGTTACCATTACTTCCCAGTTTGGTAACCTTGATTATATTTTGAGGTTCGAAAGGACCATTACTCGTGAGATCCGTCTACTTGCACCACTTTTGTTTGATAGCACTCGCATGAATGGATGGTCCTTCAACGAGAGTCAGTTCGATGAGTTCATGGCTAACTACCAGCCGCATAACCCCATGGAGGGGGTTGTGCCCGATGAGGAGGAGCGTGGTGAGTTCCCACCTTTCCAGGGAGAGACCTTCACCGAGCATGGCGAGGGATCTTCTTCCGCTTGGAGCGCAGGGCCTTCCTCATGGGAGGACCCGAGGACTTCGGTGTACGCACCGGAGGGCTCATAAGACTCCTGGACTTACCATTACCCCGGATCAGGAGGCTCCTGGGAGCAGTAGCTGCTACCAACTTAGGCCAAAAGCCTAAGCTTGGGGGAGTATGTTCCCTTCTCACCTTTCCATTGTATTATCCGTTTTCATTTTGTTCGCTTTGATCTTTTCGAAGTTTTTCCCCATTCTTCTTTGTTCTTTTATTTTGCAAAAACAACAAAAAGATTTCTCTTTTCTCTTTTCTTTTTCTTTCATTAAATCTTTGAAAAATCCAAAAATATTTTCTTTTCTCGCTTTAGTTTTCTTTGTTGCAGAGTTCAGCTCGAGTCCGTAATGGCATTTGCACTTGATTATATTTTCCTACGTTCAATCGTGCAAGCGACAAGGCAGTGATGACGAAGATCGATGAAAGGGATGCAACAAGGAAAACCGGTATGAACTCTTCTTGTTTCTACTTTTGTACATATGATTTAGAGACCAGCTTGTGGCGACATAGTGTTATGTTTACAATGCTTGCCCAGTGTTCATGCTTTCCTTGTGGCTAATATCAAATAGCTAGAGTACATAATGTGTTGTTGAAATGATTTACATGCATTGTAATGTTCATGGTTTGGCATATTGAAGTGGTATTTCCCTTTGGAGAATTCTTGGATTGACTTGGCACGTGCTTACACATGTTTATGAATACAAAGTCTACTATGCCTTGATGATCTGTGAATTCCAGAATAGTTATATCATTTTCATGCCCAATTCAATGTACTTTGTCGCTCTGCATGATTATGACTGTTATTGCTCTCTAGTTGGTCGCTTCCCAGTCTTTTGCTAGCCTTCGCTCGCACTAAGCGGATTTCTGCTTGTGTATCCAAAGTCCTTGAAACCAGTTTTTCCATATGAGTCCACCATACCTTCCTATGTGGTATTTACCGGCCATCCTAACGAAGACTTTCTTGTACCATCTCGAAATTATTCAAAAGCACTCCTGTGTTGTGCCTCTGTTTTAGCTCATGAGGAAGTAGTGGGTAGTTCATGGCCGTCTTATGTTAGACATGTTTTATTCCGGGATTGTATGTCTAATCTGCAAACCCCTAATACGAGGTGGGACTGGCATGAGTGCGCCCAGCTCACAAAAGATAATCACAACCAACAAACCCTCCTTCACGCTTTGTCTATGAGAAATCAGTAAACTTTGGCAGTGACAAACAAAGGAGATTAAGGGGATGTGATCGTATCCATCTTGGGAGTCGTTCCTCGAAACATGTCTAGCGTAAGAGGTGATTGAGTTTTCTACTAGCATTCGTTGACGAATCAGGCACCTCCCAAAAACACTTTCTATCTCTGTTTTGAAAACCAAGAGCTCTGGTACATGTTTAGTCTTTGCTTCCAACCACGGGTTTTCAACCTTTCCGTCAAATTCCACGGTTCGAGAGTCTCCACCTTCTTTCTTCAAAGCACCAACTAGGAGAGCATAATTGTCATTCTGAGTGTAATGTGCATTGTCCCAAAGTACTACATTGTCTTTTGCATGATTGGGGTATTATTTATTCTGAAGTTCTTAGTTCTAGTCTCCTTTAAAACTCCAGAGGAGTTTCTGCATTTATGTTTTGCTTCACTCATGGAGGCTAGCAAAATACCACTCTAGTATGTTCAAGCTTTGTGCATTGTAATCTTGTCTTGATTTTCAGTAGCATATTATTTACTTTTAGTCGTTTGTGATTGATCACTTGAAAGAAGGATTGCTTCATGCATTGTCCTCATAGCATTGTTTTGATACTTGCTAAATTCTTTTCATAGTACATGCTTATATACATTTATTGAAGCAAAAGAGTTTTTCAAAGTTTTCTTTGTCGCGTCGAGTTCATTGAACTGAATTGCTTGAGGACAAGAAATATGCTAAGCTTGGGGGAGTTGATACGTCTCAAACATATCTACTTTTCCAAACACTTTTGCTATTGTTTTTCCCTCATTCTTGCATGATTTGGACGAAACTAACCCGGACTAACGCTGTTTTCAGCAGAGCTGCCTGTATGGTTTTATTGTGCGCAGGAAAATGGATTTTTGGATGTCTCAGAAAATTCCCAGAAAAAACACAGAAAATCCACGCACCCGAGGGGCCATTGTGCCAGAAGTGGGACCTGAGGGCAGCCAAGGGGTCCCCAGGCGCCCCCCTAGCGCGGACAGGGGTGGGGCCGCGCCCTCTGGCCGCCTGGGGGCCTCCCCCCTCCTCTGGTGCCCTACCGAGGCTCCTATTTATTCCCGTGAAGGAGAAACCCCGAAACAGAAGTCGTTTTCCCAATTCTCGTCGCGCAGCCGCTGCCACCCTCTGTTCTTCTGTGGGAGGGCTAATCTAGAGGCTGTTTTGGCCTCCGGTGAGGGGAGATCATCGCCATCGTCATCACCACTCCATCCTCCCTCCATGACTTCTCCGTCCATGTGTGAGTAATTCCCTCCTGTAGGCAAAGGGGATGGTAGGGATTGGATGAGTTAGATCATGTAATAGTTTATCAGATTGTTGGGGGCATGTTTCCTATCATCTAGATTGTTGTTTATAATCTTTGCTTCAACTTGTTGCTCTTAATGCTTGTCACTTTGGGTCCGAGTGCCATGATTTCAGATCTGAACCCTATGTGTTTGCATGAATATATTTGTGTTCTTGATCCTATCTATGAGTTGTATGCACCTGTTATAGTCCGGAACCGGCGATCCCAAAGGTGACAGCTTGGGACACCAAAGGGGATGGACTATAGTTTGAGGATTCCATGTATCCATTGTTTGTTAATGCTTTGTTCCGGTGCTCTTTGACAGGAGCACCTTAATCTCCATAAGTTCCTTTTGGTCCCGTTCATAGCGGGATGGTAGGACAAAAGATGATGTGCAAGTTCTTATTGCAAGCACGTTCAACTACCTATGGGGTACATGCCTGATGTTTGATTTATGCCTAGATGATCATTGGTTTTCTGTGTGCCTTGCCCCAAGTTAAATACATGATGTGCCTTATCCATGCAGCGCCCAACCATCCATCTCCCTAGTGTAAGTGTATCTAGTGCCCCCTTTGAGGTTTTGGAGTATTTGATGACAAAACGGTTGAGGGACTGATGTGTTTGTGAGTATACACAGGAAACCGGTCCCTGAGGATGAGGTTAACCACCGTTGTCGACCCCACAAAATGTTGAGGAACATTGAAGAAATCGGTGTGTTTTCTGAAGAATGAAGTTGTGCGAAATCCTGAGGAATCAGGATCCTAAAGCGTTCGATTGAAGCTGAAGCTGAGGACGTTCGCGCTGAAGACGAAGTTGAAGCGTAGTCTTCGCTAAGACTTTTTATACTTCTTGAGTCGTATGAAAACACCGCACTATTGGAGGGGTTGAGGAAAATGAGTTCTGTATTTCCGAGGAAGTGCTCAATTATAAATCCTGAAGAAAAACCCTGAGGAAATCTCTTGCAGTAGAAGTTCAGTCCTCGGGTGTCTGAGACGTTGTTCTTCATGACACTGAGGTAACTAACTTCGGTTGAGGAGTCGGAAGATCGCCAGTGCGATTCTTCTGAAGAATGTGAAGAGAGAGAATAGTTTGACCGTGCCACGTGTTGCGTGGTGTGAGGCTAGAACCTGTCTAGCAACGGTCATATCCAAGAGCACGAGAGTAATTGCGTGCATGGGCATTTATGTCCTTTCACCTCGGGTTGCTCCGCGGCTATAAATAGCCACCCCCAGCCCCATTAGTGGGTTGGCTGCTCCAAGAGAAAAACTGACACTTGTCATTTGAGAGCAACCCACCTCTGAGGACATTGAAGAACCTAAGTGAGGAAAACCACCAGCCTGAGTAGTTGAGCATTTCTGAGGAAGTCGGTTCGAGTGATCCAAAGCTTTTTACTCTTGAAGACTGTGATCTTCCAGCCGGTGTAGAAGTCTTCAGCCTGAGGAAGTCAAGATGCAATTGTGACTTCCCGGAGTGAATGAGTCTGTGAAGATTTCGGCAGTCTACCTTGAAGACTCACCTAAGTTATTGGACCGAGTCTGAGGACTCTAGTTCAAGGAGAATAAGGTGAAGACTTTGTCTTCTGAGTTCAATCTCAGCCTCTCCAACCAGGCGTAGAGTTGTCACAGCAACTCGAACTGGTTCATCAAGTCTTCGTCTTCCGTGTCCCGGTGCTATTTGTTCAACCTCAGTTATTCTGTTTATGCACTGATGACTTATCCTGATGCTTTACTTTCTGAGTTCACTCTGCACTGTTTCCTCAGTTAGTGCCTCAATCTTACCTTAGCTGTGCAATAGGTTGTTTTTACATTCATGTCTATGCTTTTGCACTTCGTGTGTTCTTCCTCAGGTTTCAACTTCCTCAATTTCGTATTGCCTCAGTCCCGAGGAACTAGAAATTCCTCAAGATATTTTAAAATCTCCCATTCACCCCCCTCTGGTCGACATATTGCACTTTCACCTAGCCTACAGTGTTTTAATTCTGCTGGTTACTAGTTGTTTAATTTTGCTATTTTATTGTCGTTATTTCACCACCACTATTTCCGTTGCTATCATCACTTCCATATCGCAGTTACTATTATATCTTGTTGCAAGTAAGTGTATCTCAGGTGCGGTGGAATTGACAACTCCACTGTTAAAGCTTGTGGATATTCTTTGGCTCCCCTTGAGTCGAATCTATAAATTGGGTTATCTTACTCGCGAAGACTATCTCGATCCCCTGCAGTTGTGGGTTATCAGATAGTTCTCACTTCTCGTTGGTTACCCCAAGTGGAAGGTGAGATGTAGCGTAGCAGAAAATTTCCCTCGATGAAGATACCAAGGTTATCGAACCAGTAGGACTCCAAGAGATACAAGTAGGTGACAACGGCGCTAGAAATTACTTCGTACTAGGGAGTTGACGTGGACCTGCACACAGAAACAAATAACTTTGCTCCCAACGAGTACAGAGGAGTTGTCAATTCCTCCGGCCTTGCTGTTTACAAAGGATCAATGCAAGAGATAATAATAGTGGCAACTGAAAGTAAAGACTGAAAGTAAATTGATGATGTAAACAATGGTGTGAATATGGACCGGGGTCCCGTGATGTTCACTAGTGATGTCTCTCTCCCAAAAGACGATAAAAGTGCTAGCAAGGTAAACAAATCACAGTTGGGCAATTGACGGGATTATAAACGCACCGCAATGCTAACTATGCTACAAAAGAAAGGAAGAGGCTCAAAAGCAATGGGCAGTACGCCAAAGTAAGTAGACCGAAATCCAACTGCATCCACTACGAATCATCCACCTTGAGATATCTATACAGAACATCTCGCTGGTATTATGTTGCGAATCCCACCCAAAGTGTAAACTCAAAGAAACAGACAACTGCATTAAAAGAACTATGCGTAAAGTAAACAATCCTTGCACCCGCAAGTACAAGCACCGTTGTTTTATCCCTGGTGGAAACAACACATCCCCTAGTCTCATGTTTTTGTCACTCAAGCTAGACATCAAGGGTATGAACCCACAATCAAGCATAACACTCCCTCTTGGAGTTGCAACAAATCACTTGGCCGAAGTAAAAGACAGCAATGGAGAACATGCAAGAATTTACTAAAGAACACAAATATAAAAGAGAACCAAATATATTACTCATCACAATCTGAACATAATCTCATAATCCATCAGATCCCAACAAACTCAGTATAGCAACATAGAAAACTACAAAAGTGCCTCGATCATGTGAGGCAGCTCACGAGGTCTCGAAAGTGGAAGAACAAAGAGGGGAGAGGTACATCACATAGCTACTGGTCACGGACCCATGGTCCAAGGGGGACTACTCAGGGCACATAGGGGAGGAGTCCATGGCTATGGATGGTCTCCCGGAGGGGATTCCTCCTTCCGGCAGGGTGCCGGGGCAGCTTCTCCTGGCAGCCCCGATCTTGAAACGGCGGCGGCGGCGGAACAGAGAGGAGAATGGGAATAGCAGATTGATCCTAGGGGTTTCCGTTACGGGGGGTAAATATAGGCGAAGGGGGGCACCGAGAGGGGCCACATGGCACCCAGGAAGTCTCCTGGCGTGGCCTAGGGTGGGGCCGCGCCAGGGACCCTGCTGGGGCCCTGGTGGGTCCACCCCCTTCCCCTCTTGATGATTCGGGAAGCTTCCGGGTCGCTGATTTTTTATTGGATTTTTCCGGAATTTATTTGGCACTTTTAATGGCCGGAAAACCTGAAATGAAAAAATAGCAAAAAAATAGGAACTGGCAACTGGGTGCACTGAGTTAATAGGTTAGTCCAAATAGGATAAAACATGTATGAAAGTTCAAGCAAAACATGGCAAAGTCACACAAATCATGCATGGAGCAAGCAGAAATTATAGATACGTTTGGGACGTATCAGTGAGCTCAACTTGCCCACTAGTTTGAGGATGGTACGGTGAAGAAATTATATGATTGACATCGTACTTGGCTAAAGATTTTCTAAAAGCTCCATGTGTGAAGTGTGATCCTCCATCGGTCATGAGGTACCTAGGTACACCAAACCTAGGGAAAATTACATCTTTGAGCATTTTCAAAGATGTCTTGTGATCAGCACTCTCAGTGGGGATTGCTTCAACCCACTTGGTTACATAATCAACAACCACTAAGATGTGAGTGTACTTGTGTGAAGGAGGAAAAGGCGCCATAAAATCAAAACCCCAGCAATCAAAAGGCTCAATCACTAGAGAGTAATTCATAGGCATCTCATTCCTCCTACTAATATTACCAACTCTCTGACACTTATCACAAGAGAAAACATAATTTCTAGCATCTTTAAAGAGAGTAGGCCAATAAAAACCTGATTGGAGAACCTTATGTGCGGTCCTCTCACTGGCGTGATGTCCTCCATAGGGACTATCGTGACATTGCTTGAGAATGTCCTTCTTCTAGTGTTCCGGTATGCATCTTCTCACGATCCCGCCCGGACCTTCTTTGAAAAGATGAGGGTCATCCCGAAAGTAGTGCCTCAAATCATGGAAGAACTTCTTCCTTTGCTGAAATGTTAAACCTGGAGGCAAATACTTTGCAACGATAAAATTAGCATAATCTGCAAACCAAGGATCGGAAATAGATTGTACTTTTATAACGGCAAGTTGTTCGTCTGGAAAACTGTCGTTGACTGGGATGGGGTCGTGCGGTATATCTTCCATCCTTGAAAGGTTGTCCGCCACTAGATTGTCTTCTCCTTTTCTATCAACAATCTGTAGATCAAATTCTTGAAGAAGGAGTACCCACCTGATGAGTCTTGGTTTGTCATCTTTCTTCGCCATAAGGTACTTAAGAGCAAAATGGTCAGTATGAATAATGACTTTAGAATCAACAATATAAGGTCTAAACTTATCACAAGCAAACACTACTGCTAAGAATTGCTTCTCAGTAGTAGCATAATTCTTTTGAGCACTATCAAGGGTTTTGCTAGCATAATGTATAACATTCAATTTCTTATCAACACTTTGTCGTAAAACAGCTCCAATAGCAAAATCACTAGCATCTCACATAATTTCAAAGGGAAATTTCCAATCAGGTGGTTGTACTATAGGAGCGGTTATTAAAGCTTTCTTAAGAACTTTGAAAGCCTCCTTACAATCTTCATCAAATACAAAGGGAACACCCTTCTGGAGAAGACTAGTGAGTGGTCTCGAGGTCTTAGAAAAGTATTAATAAATCTTCTATAGAAACCAGCATGACCGAGAAAACTACGAATGCCTTTAATGTCCCTTGGATAGGGCATCCTTTCAATAGCTTCAATCTTCGCCTTGTCCACTTCAATTCCCCTCTCGGAAATAATGTGACCAAGAACGATCCCTTCGTTAACCATGAAGTGGCACTTTTCCCAGTTTAAAACTAAGTTTGTATCTTCGCATCTCTGCAAAACTTTATTAAGATTGTGGAGACAGTGGTCAAAGGAAGTTCCATAGACGGAGAAATCGTCCATGAAGACTTCCACAATCTCCTCACAGAAACCATGAAAAATAGCAGACATGCATCTCTGAAAAGTAGCAGGTGCATTGCATAAACCAAAAGGAATACGCCTGTAAGCATAAGTACCGTAAGGACACGTGAAAGTGGTCTTCTCTTGATCGGCAGTGTTAACATGAATTTTAGAAAATCCGGAGTACCCGTCAAGATAAAAAAAGTGGGTGTTTTTAGACAACCTCTCAAGCATCTCATCAATAAAGGGCAGCGGGTAATAGTCCTTCCTGGTTGGCTTGTTCAATTTCCTGTAATCAATACACATTTTATATCCAATAACAACTCTGTGAGGTATTAGTTCATTTTTATCATTAGGAACAATAGTCATACCTCCTTTCTTAGGAACACAATGAACTGGAGTTACCCACTGTCGGGGGAATGGTACCCGGGTAGGGTCACCCAGACGAAAGCAGTCTTTCAAGACAAGGAGGAGGCCGATTGGGCTGCTGCTGGGCCGAGCTAGGCAATCGCATGGCCGATTGCTCCCAAGCAATCGGCCATGCAGAATGCGAGCAGTCGGCCCAGGCGCAATCGGCACACTCCTCAATCGGCTCAGGAGTTGACCTTATCCATATTGGATGTCTCTGGTACAAGGTCATAAATGCGGGATCCCGAGAGATCCGGATGGCAGTAAGCCAAGTCACTTCGCCGATCTGTCAGAGGAGTGTTGTCACCCTTTTCCTCTGAATCCGGAGACAGGACGACGAGATCAGAGGACGTAGCTCCACTGTTCATCATCATTACCTAGAAGCTACAACATGGGTAGCCGCTTGAAAAGTCCGGATCAATCGGAGATTTGCAGTCGGTGGACCCCAGCCGACGAGAGAATGATAGCTGGGGCCAGCCCCCGACTGAAATGACCGTAGTACCCCGAGCTCACACTATAAGAGCCCAGGGTACCCCTCCTGTGAGAGGGACTCCCCCATTCGCATTTACTTCACACAGTAGAACCCGTAGAGAAGCAGAGGAGAGCCATGCCCACGGCAGGTCTCTTCTTCCCCTGAGCAGCTCCATAAGCATTGATTGTAGTTCGTGAGTTCATTTATAGCAAGAAGACAAGCAGGAGTAGGGGTGTTATCTCTCCGGAGAGCCCTGAACCTGGGTACATCGTGGTGTCCTTCACTGTGCTTGTGCCCAACCCGTTTTCGGAACCATCGACATCGTTCTCCCTCGAGTCTTCCCCTCTCTTTAGCCATACCTATGGCATCTGTTGTTACTAAACGACGACAGTTGGCGCCCAACGTGGGGCAGACCGAGGCGTCGACTGGAGTTCTGATCCGGACGGGATCTTCCTCGTCGTCGATCATGAGCCACGCCTCTGGCCTGATCTTTAGGCATGGGGCAGTGGACTTTGTGGTGGATTATGCTGCGCGGTTCGGGGTCGGCGCACCCCTGCCGCCTGGTGTATCATTGCAGATCGATAGTCATCGTCTCTTCATCAGCTGTTTCCCTGAGGCGTATCCCAAGGAGGTGGGCATCTTCTCCAGTGCCACGGATCCCCTCCAGACCAGGGGCTGCACGGCAGCTCCCGGCGGAGAGGAGT
This sequence comes from Bromus sterilis, assembly GCA_950022295.1. Taxonomy (NCBI): domain Eukaryota; kingdom Viridiplantae; phylum Streptophyta; class Magnoliopsida; order Poales; family Poaceae; genus Bromus; species Bromus sterilis. Next base: position 410,539,272 of record OX465596.1, on the reverse strand, counting down.
CACGTGTGCATGGGGCTGTGATGATGGCAGGAACTACTGCGTCAAGCAATCAAGGCGCAGCGAGTGCGGCTAGGAAGGCCAAGGAGGCGGCGGATGCCGCGGAAAGAGTCGGCACCAGTGCGTTGCGGGATGTGTTGTACACACTCGTGAACAGGAATGGTGATCCCGATCAAGTTCACACTGATCTGGAGACAGCACGACTCGCACTCGCTCGCAGGGCCGAGCACGTGCTGGCAGAAGAGCGCATGTTTGGAGCTATCACTAGAGAGTACAATGCAGCGCATGCCAACCAGCGGCGGTCGATTGCGCCCACAGTCCTAGAAGATCTCAGGAGCAGAGGCCGCGCTGTCGGCAGAGAGCTGTCAGGAGCCGAGCAGCCGGCAGCGTCGGCATTTGTCCAACGACCAGCGTACAGTACCGCCGAGAAGAATTTGCAAGCTGCCGAGCAGATTGCGAACGAGCTGGAAGATCTGGAAGGCGAAGAGCGGCGTCAGCAGACTCGCCGAATGCGCGAGCTGCTGGCGTCGGCCAAGCAGCAGCAGCAGGCGACATTGGACAATCCATGGGCAGGCCCTGAAGCATCGAGAAGGACTGCGAGGCCAGCTCCAGAGGTCAGCCAGCGGCCGAATGCGTCGCGGAAAAACAGGCAGCCAGGTCAGTCCCGACGTGAGAGCAGGGTCAGAAGCAACCGGGGTCCCCCAGTCATGAACCATAGAGCAGAAGAGCCAGCCGTGAGCAGCAGGCGCAATGACCCACCTTGTCAGCCAGAAGCAAGGCCAACAATCAGCAATCGGCTGGGTGCTCGTCACATCGGCCAGAATGATGCCAGGCATCGCATTGAGCTGTTGGAAAGAGATGCGCAGCAAGAAGAGGAGGGAGCAGCCGGCCCAGCATGTTTCGTGCATCGCATTCGGACCGAGCAGTTCCCCAAGGGATTCACCCTGCCCAGAGACACCCCCAAGTACAATGGCTCTCTTAAGCCAGAGGACTGGCTGACAGATTACATGACCGCAGTCGGCATTGCCGGAGGAAGTCGGCGTACAGCTGTACGCTACGCTCCTCTGATGCTACAGGGGTCAGCTCGGACATGGTTGAACAGTCTGCCCGGCAACAGCATCAACTGCTGGGAGGATTTTTCAGAAGCCTTCATTCGCAACTTTACCGGCACGTATGATCGGCCGCATCTTCCTCGGCAGCTCGCTTTATGCGTGCAGGGCAAGGATGAGCCGCTCCGAGAATACTTGGCTCGGTGGATCAAGCTGAAGAATTCATGTGAAGGAGTCCATGAGATCCAGGCCATCCAGTATTTCACTGATGGGTGTCTGGCGGGATCAATGCTGAAGCACAAACTGCTCCGCAAAGATTTTTCGTCACTGGCCGAGCTCATGAAGGTAGCCAACGCATTTTCCGTCTCCGACTCCGCGATGCGCGAGCCTATTCAGCTCGGCGTCGGCGGTGTGGTTTAGACACAAGGGGCTGCGCAAGCGGCAGAGACAGGGAACCAGGGGCTCAGTCGGCGAGAGCGCAGAGATATCAATCGGAACAACAACAACAACCAGCAAAACAGTGGAAAGAGGAAGGATGAGCAGCTAGATGCTCAGTATGGCAGTCGGCAAGTGGCAGTCGGAAGATGAAGCCGAATGCGAAGCCGCAATGGCCGATGAAGCCCAAGTACACATTCGAGGACATGCTGGATCAACCATGCAAGATGCACAGCAGTCCAGGCAAGCCAGCGGCGCATACCACTCGGCAATGTGATTTTGTCAAGCGCATAGCAAAGGGAGAAGCATTACCACCTCCACCCCCACCACCACCTCAGAACAGAGCACCACCTCAGGCGTAGAACCAATTCCCGCGGCAAGATGCCGCATATATGATTTTTACCAGCGAGTCAAGTGACAATTGCAGTCGGAGGGCCCGACCTCAGGCGGTCAACGCCACAATGCCCCCGATTCCCCAATATATGCACTGGTCCGATTGCAAGATTACCTGGGGTAGGGAAGATCACCCAAGCATCATGCCGAATCCAGGAACCTATCCGCTCGTGGTGGATGCCCTGTTTGCGGCACCAAAGTTTTCATGCCTGTTTTCCCGAGTGCTCATTGATTCAGGGAGTACAATCAACATTCTGTACAGGGACACATTGGTCAAGTTGGGACTCACGGAGAAAGACCTGGAGCGCAGTCGGACGACTTTCCATGGGATTTTCCCGGGCCTGTCATGCACTTCCATGGGTCGCATTCGGCTGGATGTGATCTTTGGGACAGAGGAGAACTTCAGAAGAAAGCCGATCTGGTTCGAGGCCGCCGACCTCAGCAGCCCATACCATGTCCTATTGGGATTACCCGCAATCGCCAAGTTCATGCTTGACGCATATATGCCTTACCTGAAGATGAAGCTGCCAGGTCCGAATGGCATCATCACGGTCGCCGGAGACTTCAGGAAGTCTCTCGAATGCTCGTCCGCCGGTGCAAACCTGGCCGATTACTTGGTGGTGGTCGAAGAGAAGCGCCAGCTCGACAGGGTGGTGGCAATGGCCCAAGCTCAAAGCAAGGCTCCTCTCCCAGTCGGCCCAGCCAAGCGAGCAGATGAGGAGACAACCTTCCAGGCATCCAAGGACAACAAGAAAGTTGCTCTAGATCCCTCCAACCCAGCCAAGTTTGTTGTGGTCGGAGCATGACTTAGCAACAAATAGGAAGGCGAGCTCGTCGAGTTCCTCCGTGAGAACCGGGACATCTTTGCATGGTCTCCACAAGACATGCCTGGAGTGCCGAGGGAACTCGCCGAGCACAAGCTCCACATTCGGCCAGGTTCTAAACCGGTCAAGCAACCTCTTCGGCGTTTTTTCGAAGACAAGAGAAGAGCAATCGGCGAGGAGATCGCCAAGCTCAAGGCTGCAGGTTTTATCATGGAGGTATTCTACCCCGAGTGGCTGGCAAACCCAGTCCTCGTGATGAAGAAGAACAAGACTTGGTGCATGTGTATCGATTACACCTGCCTGAACAAGGCATGCCCCAAAGATCGTTTGCTCTACCCCGTATAGATCAAGTCATTGACTCTACGGTGGCTGCGAGTTGTTGTCATTTCTGGATGCCACTGCTGGCTATCACCAGATTAAACTTGCTGTGGAAGATCAAATAAAAACTGCCTTTATAACCCCCTTTGGGGCTTATTGCTATATCACCATGCCTTTTGGTCTGAAGAATGGAGGAGCTCCTTATCAGCGCACCATCCAACGCTGTACTCATTCTCAGCTCGGCAGAAACTTGCATGTATATGTAGATGATTTGGTGGTGAAGACAGTCAAAGGGGTCACACTCCTGGATGATCTCAAGGAAACATTTGCCAATTTGCGAGTCTACCAGATCAAGTTGAATCCAGAGAAGTGTGTGTTTGGTGTTCCAGCCGGCAAGCTCTTGGGGTTTCTTGTTTCTTAAAGAGGAATCAAATGCAATCCCGAGAAGATAGCCGCAATCGAACGGATGGATCGACCTAGAATTTTGAAGCAAGTACAGAAGTTCACCGGTTGCTTGGCTCACTCAGCCGATTTCTCAGTCGGCTAGGAGAGAAAGAAATCCCATTGTATCAACTCATGAAGAAGACGGAGAAGTTCACATGGACTCCACAAGCAGGTGAGGCATTCAAAGAGCTGAAACATATGCTCTCCACCGCACCAATTCTGGCCGCACCGATTGAGAAAGAGCCGATGAAGTTGTATATCGCGGCAACCAATCGGGTGATAAGTGCAGTGATGGTGGTAGAGCGTCCTGAAAAGGAAAAAGCGCACCCGATTCAGCGGCCAGTTTATTACATCAGCGAGGTACTATCAACGTCCAAGAAAAATTATCCCCACTACCAGAAGATGTGCTACGGAGTCTACATGGCGGCCAAGAGATTGAAGCCCTATTTTCAAGATCATCCGATTGTGGTGGTCAGCTCGGCCCCGTTAGCCGACATCATTGGCATTAGAGATGCAACCGGCAGAGTGGCCAAATGGGCAATTGAGATCGCCAACCATGGCAACCAGTATGAGCCAAGAACAGCAATCAAATCTCAAGCGTTGGCAGACTTCCTGGTGGACTGGGCTGAAACTCAATATATGCCACCCGTCCCAGGATCGGACTTTTGGAGAATGCATTTTGATGGGTCCAAGATGAAGAATGTGTTGGGATACGGGACAGAAAACACAAATTGTTTCATACCTACGGTACCCGAACCCAAGATCTATGCTATGGCGATGTAAAGTAATGGAGGGAATCGGTGTTCATACCTTTGAAGACCGAAAGAGGGAAACGTTCTTGCGAACGTGGCTGGCGTAGACTCGGAACTTCGACCTCCCTGTCGTGTAGAAGACCACCACCGGCGAGGATGACTCCCGGTAAACCTCCAGCGACGAAGTAGCACCACAGATGTAGTGCCTCGAAGAGATTATACACGTACGGTACAATCGATGTTCCTCCCGGGCCCCGAACCAGGCGAGCAGCAGAAGAAAGGCGGCTACGGATCCCGACTCCAGCAGAACGACGGCCTGCCTTATGGTGGAGAACTCCAATCCAGGTGCAGACTCCAAACAAGGGGAGTCCACTTCCGGGAAGGAGAAGGAGGAAGAAGGAGATATTGGTGTGTTGAAAAAAGGGGGGTCTACCCCTCCTTATATAGGCCAAGGGGGGGGGTGCCATCCTCCTCCCCTCCCCCATGTGGGACTAAACTCCCAAGGGGGGGGGGGGGCGTGCGCCGGCCAAGGGGGGTGGTGGGCCCCACCCTTGGCGCCAAGCCCAAGGGGGGAGACCCCCTCCTCCCTTAATGGGCCCCATGGGCCCATTTATCCTTTTTTCCCATTTTTAATTTATTTAATATGTTTTAAATATTTAATTCAGATAATTAAATAATAAAACATTATTAAAACAATTAAACTTTATTTTGAACTATTCAAAATGTCCGGAAACCATTCCGTCCTCCTCCGGAACTATTCCGGTGATTCCTCCTATTTCACCGATTGATCCCGTAACTGTCCTATGCATCGATTACCCTTAAGTGTAACACCCTAACGGTCCGGGAAACAGCAGACATGGTCGAGACTCTTCTCATTGACCAATGACTACTCAGTTTGACCTGGTTACAATCCTTGACAGCCCCTACGCTTAGATGGAATGAACTTCGATCGCTTTTGGAAACCGTTAACAATACGACGTAATCCCTTTGTGCTGCGGTACTTTGTTTGTACGAGGTTTGATCGTCGGTATCCTACATACCGTGTTCACATCTCGTTCACAACAAACAGCTTCTCTCATCCATGATAATTGCATCTCTTGTGACCTAGTCACGTCCTTGCAAGGTGTTGATGCAATATCACCGACTGGGCCCAGAGTACCTGTCCTGTCACAAGGACTGACAAATCCCGCTCTGATCTATTAACATACTCATCAACCATCTATTTTGGAATACCCAAAGTGCACCGTTATAGCCAGCATATTTCAGTCAGGCGGTGGGATACAAATCAAAGTCTCCTCATAGATGACAATTACGTATGATCGTTACGGTCTAAGGACTAAGCCATACGTTACAAAGTCATAGCAACGCTGAACTATGTGACTCGATCACATTGCAATACTTTAAGTGGGTGTACGTCCATCACATCATTCCCCTTAACGATATGACCTCATTGTCAATGGACTTAAGTGTCTCCATGATCAGGAAAGCTTGATCAATCAATTGCCCAATGAGATAGTTTACCCGAGTTAAACTACGAACCATGTTTTATACTACACCTGTATTAGTATTTCCAAGTAATACAGTTATAGCACAGTATAAAACGTATTATGAAAAAAACGGATATGTGACAAATATCTTTATTAATTTGTCTCTAGGGCACATATCCAATAGTCTCCCATTTGCACTAGAGTACAAATTACACTAGTTTACATCAGGTATGTATCTAACACCAATGGTCTCTCGGTGTTCTTCAAACTTGCCATGTGGAAGAGGTTTAGTCATCGGGTCTGCTGCGTTCAGATCCGTATGTATCTTGTGAATCCTAGTGTGTCCATCCCTGATGTAGTCTCGCGTCACATGGAACTTTCGGAGGATGTGCTTGGCTGTAGAGTGAGTTCTTGGCTCCTTCGCGTTAGCAATGGCACCCGTGTTGTCGCAGAAGATTCCCACGGGGTCAGTGCAGCTGGGAAAGATGCCAAGCTCGATCACGAACTTCTTCAGCCACAGCGCCTCGTTAGATGCTTCGCAAGCGGCAATATACTCCGAATCCATTGTAGATTGGGAGACGACTGACTGTTTGCCGCTCCTCCAGCTAATTGCGCCACCGTTCAACATGAAAGCATATCCCGTCTGGGATTTTGAGTCATATAGATCTGAGCCGAGGCTTGCGTCAACATAACCCTTTACGGTGAGCTCCTCATCAACTCCTCCATAAACGAGAAAGAGATCCTTGGTTCTTCTCAAGTACTTAAGGATGTTCTTTACTGCTGTCCAGTGAGCCATTCCTGGGTTACTCTGGTAGCGATTAGTCATACTAATGGCCAGCGCTAAATCCGGTCTGGTACATAACGTACCATACATGAGAGAACCTATGGCTGAGGTATAGGGCTTTGAGGACATCTCCTCCTTCTCTTTTGCTGTGGTTGGGCATTGAGTCACGCTTAATTTGACACCTTTTATAACTGGCAAGAGGCCTCTCTTGGAGTTACCCATACTGAACCTTTTCAATATCTTGTCAATATAAGTGCTCTGACTCAAGGCCAACCGTCGATTAGGTCTATCTCTATAGATCTTAATCCCCAATATGTACGCAGCTTCACCTAGGTCCTTCATGGAAAATTGTCCATTCAGATATTCCTTCACTTCCTCTAAGAATTTCTTATCGTTCCCTATTAGTAATATGTCATCTACATATAACACAAGGAATGCTACAGAGCTCCCACTCAGTTTCTTATAGACGCAGAACTCTTCGACGTTTTGGACAAATCCAAAAGCTTTAATGACCTCATCAAATCGAAGATTCCAGCTCCGAGATGCTTGCTTCAACCCATAGATGGACCGTTGAAGCTTGCACACCTCACCAGCGTTCCTTGGATCGACAAACCCCTCTGGTTTCATCATATACAACTCTTCCCCAATGTTTCCATTTAGGAATGCAGTTTTCACATCCATCTGCCATATCTCGTAATCATGATATGCAGCTATTGCTAGTAGGATCCGAATAGACTTTATCATCGCTACAGGAGAGAACGTCTCCTCGTAGTCAACTCCTTGAATTTGTCGGAACCCCTTCGCGACAAGTCGAACTTTGTAGACAGATACGTTTCCGTCTGCGTCAGTCTTTTTCTTGAAAATCCATTTATTCTCGACGGCCTTGCGGTCCTCGGGAATATCCACCAAAGTCCATACTTTGTTGGTGTACATGGAGTCTATTTCGGATTTCATGGCTTCAAGCCATTTCTCGGACTCGGGTCCCTCCATTTCTTCTTTGTAACTTGTAGGTTCATCCGACTCATCAGCCCAGATTGCATTCACAAGCTGTCTGTAAAACTCAGTAGGTTGACGGACTCTTGATGACCTACGGGGCATAAAAGGTTCCTCTTCATTCTCATCATGATCATCATCAATGTCATGATCGTTATGAATGTCATTCTGGCCATTCTCTTCAGCTCCCACTTTGGAAGATGGTTCCAGAACAATTTCCATAGCCGTTTTGTCAGATCCCTCTGTTAGGTATGTGCTAGGGTTAGTTAGTGCCTTTGCATCATGTCAAAATTTCAAAAAGAAATCTTGGAAATCAATTTCAAAATCCAAATGGGAGAAGGAACACCCCCCAGATTAATTAATTCAAAAGGCCAGATAAAAATCTTTTCCAAAAATTCATGTTAGAGTTTTGAAAAGTCTTATAAATGAGTGTGATCACATATCAAGTGATGTGGGACCCACCCCATGCTCATAGATTTTTCAAATATTCAAACAGTACCTTGGAATTAATGAAATACCCCTATTTGATTTAAAATTCAAATCTTTTGAATTTTAAAAATGTTGAAAGTTTATGAGTGGCTAGTCTATGTTATTATGAGGCCACATAAAAGTTTTCAGCATTTAATAAAATGGTTTGGTATTTTTTTTATCAAAGCCAAAACAAATTACAGAAAAAGAAAGGAAAGATTAAACAGAAAAAGAAAAAAAGACTTACCTCTCGCCAGGGGCAAGGCCCACCTCTCCAGCCAGCCCAGCCCGCGAAGCCCTCCTTGTCGTCTTCCACCCCGCGCTGCCAAGCAGCTCGGTGGCGCGGCGCCGACGCCGTGGACGCCACATCGGCGCCCAGGAGCTTCCAGGCCGCCCCAGGACGCCAAAGTACGCCACGGAGACGCCATCGACTCCCTCTCTCACTTTCCCCCATCGCCGCTTCGTCCAGAGACCTCCCCTAGCTTTCCCCTTCTTCCCCGAGAGCGTCCGCCGTTCGTCGTCGACGAGAACCGTAGCCAGCGCCGGAGAGAAGCCTGAAGGCCATGTCCATCGTGCGCGTCGTCGTCGACTTCCTCTTCACGCAACAGGCGAAGCTGTGATCTGGACTCAAGCCGCCGGAATCGAGCTCGAGCCGCCGCCGGACCCGCAAGTCGCCGTCGTCGAATTCGCCGCCACCACGACCTCCCCGACCTCCCTGACCCCTCTGCTAGCATCACGGTGAGCTCGCGGTTCGACTGAGCCATGCCTTCGTCTCCCTCCTCCTCTCTAGCTGGATCCGCCATGGACGCCGAAGCTCCTCGCCGCCACGGTCATCGTAGTCGAGCGTCCGTGACGCAAACGAGCTCGGGGGCTTGTCCTTCGTCTTCACCTTGCTCCTCTGCTTCGATTGCGAGCATCCTCGGTTCAAATGGAGCACCACAGCAAGCCTTGCCCCAAGCCCGAGCCACGGCCGCCGCTAGGGCTTGACGTCGACGACGCTCCGGTGAGTTCCAGCCCCCCTGGCTGGCTCCATTCGACGCGGCGTCCTTCCAGCAGCCGTTTGGTGCCTCTGGCGTGCCAAACGCGCGACCAGGGCGCGAACCCGTGCAGCGCCGCCGCGGTCCAGTCGCCGGCGTCAAGCCGCCGGCGAGTCAGCTCTTAATCCCCCCGGTTAATCACCTAATTAGTGACCCCTGGGTAACTGATCAGTGGGCCCAGTGGCTTAATTAAGCCACTGGATTAATTTAACCCACGGGTTAAGTTAACCCAGTCACTGACAGGGTGGACCCACACGTCAGAACCCCTGCTGACGCAATAAATCATTGATGAATTTCCAGAAAATCAAAATGTTTAAAAGAATTTTAGAAATTCCAGAAAATACCCCAAACTTTGGAAATTCATAGAAAATTCATATTAACTCCAAATTGGACAAATAATATATGAAAAATGATCAGGAGAAAATTATCTTTCCAAATATGCAACTTTCAACTCTGTTTGAGTTGAATTTAAAATGGGACCAGTAGCATATGTCATTTGGTTTATTTGAATTTAATTCAAATTCAAATCACTTGATCTTGCAACTTGGACCATGGAATTATGATGTAATTCAACCATACATCAGAAGCACATCTTATACAAGTGAACATGTTTCAAAATGATCAAACTATGTCTATTGCACCTTGGCTAATTTGAATTCAAATGTGGAGTTTGAATTTGCATTTCAAATGCAATATATTCCACTTAAATGGAATTGCCTCACACATCAAGACTTATACTTCAAGTTTCAACATTCATTCATGTGCTTGAGCTTTGCATTCATATTGATTGCTACTTCGTGCGTTGTTTGTCGAGTAGAGGTGGAACCGGAGCAAGAGGTCACCCCCTTCGCTGAAGATCCAGAACCCGAACCTCGTCAGCAAGGCAAGAAAACCCCCATTGATCATGTCGATAAAATCCCACTTCCCTCTCATGTCTCTCTTATGCATTGTTTAGGATGATCACCATGCTACGTTTCTACCGCATAGATGAACCCATTCCTTTGCATGACCTATCATTTTGTCACAGTAGTAAGCAAACCACAATCCTAGTATGATACCACTGTTGAGATACGGGGCAGAAAACACAAAAAATTTCATACCTACGGTACCCGAACCCAAGATCTATGCTATGGCGATGTAAAGTAACGGAGGGAATCGGTGTTCATACCTTTGAAGACCGAAAGAGGGAAACGTTCTTGCGAACGTGGCTGGCGTAGAATCGGAACTACGACCTCCCTGTCGTGTAGAAGACCACCACCGGCGAGGATGACTCCCGGTAAACATCCAGCGACGAAGTAGCACCACAGGTGTAGTGCCTCGAAGAGATTATACACGTACGGTACAATCGATGTTCCTCCCGGGCCCCGAACCAGGCGAGCAGCGGAAGAAAGACGGCTATGGATCCCGACTCCAGCAGAACGACGGCCTGCCTTATGGTGGAGAACTCCAATCCAGGTGCAGACTCCAAACAAGGGGAGTCCACTTCCGGGAAGGAGAAGGAGGAAGAAGGAGATATTGGTGTGTTGGAAAAAGGGGGGTCTACCCCTCCTTATATAGGCCAAGGGGGGGTGCCATCCTCCTCCCCTCCCCCATGTGGGACTAAACTCCCAAGGGGGGGGGGGGAGTGCGCCGGCCAAGGGGGGTGGTGGGCCCCACCCTTGGCGCCAAGCCCAAGGGGGGAGACCCCCTCCTCCCTTAATGGGCCACATGGGCCCATTTAGCCTTTTTCCCCTTTTTTTAATTTATTTAATATGTTTTAAATATTTAATTCAGATAATTAAATAATAAAACATCATTAAAACAATTAAACTTTATTTTGAACTATTCAAAATGTCCGGAAACCATTCCGTCCTCCTCCGGAACTATTCTGATGATTCCTCCTATTTCACCGATTGATCCCGTAACTGTCCTATGCATCGATTGCCCTTAAGTGTAACACCCTAACGGTCCGGGAAACAGCAGACATGGTCGAGACTCTTCTCATTGACCAATGACTAGTCAGTTGGACCTGGTTACAATCCTTGACAGCCCCTGCGCTTCCATCGAATGAACTTCGATCGCTTTTGGAAACCGTTAACGATACGACGTAATCCCTTTGTGCTGCGGTACTTTGTTTGTCCGAGGTTTGATCGTCGGTATCCTACATACCGTGTTCACATCTCGTTTACAACAAACAACTTCTCTCGTCCATGATCATTGCATCTCTTGTGACCTAGTCATGTCCTTGCAAGGTGTTGATGCAATATCACCGAGTGGGCCCAGAGTACCTGTGCTGTCACAAGGACTGACAAATCCCGCTCTGATCTATTAACATACTCATCAACCATCTATTTCGGAATACCCAAAGTGCACCGTTATAGCCAGCATATTTCAGTCAGGCGGTGGGATACAAATCAAAGTCTCCTCATAGATGACAATTACATATGATCGTTACGATCTAAGGACTAAGCCATACGTTACAAAGTCATAGCAACGCTGAACTATGTGACTCGATCACATTGCAATACTTTAGGTGGGTGTACGTCCATCACATCATTCCCCTTAACGATATGACCTCATTGTCGATGGACTTAAGTGTCGCCATGATCAGGAAAGCTTGATCAATCAATTTCCCAATGAGATAGTTTACCCGAGTTAAACTACGGACCATGTTTTATACTACACCTGTATTAGTATTTCCAAGTAATACAGTTATAGCACAGTATAAAATGTATTATGAACAAAACGGATATGTGACAAATATCTTTATTAATTTGTCTCTAGGGCACATATCCAACAGAATGGCCTAGGGGCTGGCATTGTTCTCACATCACCAAAAGGAGATCGGCTGCATTATGTATTGCAAATCCATTTCGAAGCATCAAACAATGTTTCCGAATACGAGGCCCTTGTGCATGGCATCAAGCTAGCCAAGGAGACCGACATTCGGAACATAGAGTGTTTTGGCGATTCCGACCTGGTGGTGCAGCAGTGTACAGGCAATTGGGACGCCAAAGATGCAAATATGGCAAGCTACCGTTTCTTGGTGCAGCAGCTAAGTGGATACTTTGAAGGCTGTGAATTTCACCATGTACCCAGAGCAAACAATGAAGCAGCAGACGCCCTGTCCAAGCTCGGCTCCACCAGGCAAAGCATTCCACTAGGGTATCATTGGAGCACATCAAGAAGCCGTCTATCACGCCATCACCAGAGTTCGAGTCCGTTTTCATATCGGAAACCGACCTGGAGGCATTGAGGCAAGAAAAGTTGGTTCAACCAATGAAGATTCCGACGCTGAAGCGGCAGTCAGGCGCCCAGGAAGCGGCGGGGTCGGCAAGCTTGGCAAGCCCAGATGCTGCCGATTGCGGTCCAGGCGCTGGCGATCTCGGCAAGAAAAAGAAGTTGAAAGCAAAAGCAGCAATAGCACCAGGTGTCGGGAACTCATCCGAGCCATCGACATCAGGGGCTGCCGATTCCGAGCTAGAGATACCAGTTTCAAGGGAAGAGCCATTAGATCCTCGGGCCCCAGTCTCAGCAGAGCAAGCAGTACCAGGGGCTGCCGACGACAAGCCAGAGGTTGAAATCATCAGCTTGGAGATTGACTCCGAGATGGAAGAAGTACAAGAAGCCGAGCAAGAAGAAGCAATCGCACCACAACATGCAATGGTCATGACAGTTGTCACCGCTCCGACCTGGGCACAGCCGATCAGAAATTTCCTGGTCGATGGAACTCTCCCCTCAGATGAAGTTGAAGCCAGGCAGATACAGCGCAGATCTGGTGCATACACCATCATCAACAATTAACTGATGCACATAAGTGTAACCGGAGGTCTCCAGCGATGTGTAGAGGAGGACAGGGGGCTTGAGCTGCTCCGGGATATTCATCAAGGCGAATGCGGTCATCACGCATCAGCAGTTGCAATAGTAGCCAAGGCATTTCGCCATGGTTTCTATTGGCAGACAGCGCGGGCCGCGGAAGAACATCTGGTTAAGCACTGCAATGGTTGTCAGCGTTTCAAGGCCAAGAGTCATCTCCCGGCATCGGCGCTCAAAACAATTCCAATAACATGGCCGTTTGCAGTTTGGGGGCTGGACATGGTTGGGCCGTTCAAAAAGGCAAGGGGTGGTCTAACCCACCTACTGGTCGCAGTCGACAAGTTCACCAAGTGGATCGAGGCACGCCCGATCAAGAAGCTGGATGGTCCGACATCAGTTCGTTTCATCGCCGATGTTGCAAGCAGATATGGAATGCCAAACAGCATCATCACCGACAACGGCACGAATTTTGCAAAGGGGCATTAGCTCGGTACGCATCCGAGTACGGCATCCGGCTCGATGTGGCGTCAGTAGCGCACCCTCACTCGAACGGACAGGCAGAAAGGGCCAATGGTCTCATCCTTGCAGGCATCAAGCCCAGATTGATCGAGCCACTCGAAAGAGCACCTAGGGCCTGGATTGATGAGCTCCCAGCAGTCTTGTGGAGTCTGAGAACCATGCCCAACAGATCAACCGGATTCACCCCATACTTCCTGGTGTATGGTTCAGAAGCAGTCATCCCAGCCGACATAGAATTCGATTCACCTCGGTGTGCCCTATACACCGAAGCAGAGGCCAAGGAAGCGTGAGAAGATGGTGTTGATCTGAAGGAAGAAGCTTGTCTGTTGGCTCTGTCCAGGTCGGCGATTTATTAGAGGCACTACCACAGCATGAAGATTCGCCCCTCGCATTCCGCGAAGGCGATTTGGTGCTCCGCCGAATCCAGAAGTCGGATGGTCAACTCAAGTTATCATCACCCTGGGAGGGTCCTTTCATCGTCAGTAGAGCACTCAAGAACAATGCATATTACCTCATCGATTGCACGAAAGGCACTCGACATAAAGATACTTCAGGAGTGGAGACACAGCGTCCCTGGAACGCCGAGCTATTATGCCCGTTTTACAGTTGAGTCATGTGAGTGTATTCATGCTATCAAGCATTGAATCAGTAAAGCGGTCACGCATCCGAGAGATGGCATTCGATTGTCTTTATATAAGCTTCTCATCTCTGAGCAAACCTCAGGGGGCAAAGCCTTGTCATTCCCGAGGTAGGTGAACAACCTCACTCGGGGACTGACCGACCGCGCGGTCGCAAGTATAAAAGAAAGAAAAATGTGAGAACTACAGTGTCGAAGCCAAGCTAGCATGCGACATGAGCAAATATCACAAATTGACTATGGCATCGATGAAGCAGTAGCTGGTCGGACCTGTAGTATCACGTCTCACACGTAAAAACACTCTGAAAGAGGGTCATGGCCGACGTTGCCATCCGCCGATTGCGTCCCCGATCGATGCGCCAAGCAATCGGCATGGAGCAATCGGCTAACTAAGTCTATGCAGAATCCTTCCGCGCTAACGCTAGAACAGTTTAGCCTCAATGGCCAAATCCCAGCGGTGTATGATCTTGTGGGCTGACACCAGACCGCACGTCGGCTGTTGGCAAACATGGATTTATAGCCCCAAGGTAAAATGGCAAAGAGCAAAAACGATAAAGCGAAAAGCAGGAAGTTGATCACATAAGAAAATTATGCAATTAGAAAAGATAAGAGGCTCAAGGACGAATGAGTTCATTACATCACAACATCCCCAGTGGGTGTCCTTAAAATTTAGCAAAGTCTTGCAAAAGCTGCAGTAAAAGACATAAGATTCACTAGCTAGGCGTTGGGAACATTGGAGGTCGGCGACATGGTCGAAGCAGTCGGAGCAGTGGTTGGCACTGGTGTAACGGTTGGAACTGCTTGCTCCGGCGCAGTCGGACCCTCTGGCACAGCAGTTGCTTCCGAGTGCTTAGGTCCCGTTGAGTCTTCCCGCGCCTTGGAGGGCCCGACATCAGTCGGCTTGGCACTTGTCTGCTTGGCGGTGGCCTTAGGTAAAGTACGGGACGAGCCGCTGTCGGACAAGTCATCATGATAGAGATAAGAGCTTGAAGAGCGTGCAGGTTGGCTGCCTTGACCTCCTCGGGCACGACCGCCAGCGGAAGGACTGTCATCAGCCAGAGCAGTGATAGGAATTGGCGCAATCGGCATCCCGGCGTCGTCAAGAACAGGGGTGTATTCAGTATGAGGGAACCACCCGGCCATGGCTGTGGCAAGACGGTTTACCTGAGTATAGGCCTTCTCAAGGAGGTCGGCTGCCCCGTCCCGCATAGCGTAAAGCCGATCTAGGTTCAGCTTGGGATACCAGCTCTGCACAGTCTAAAGCGCCATCTCGGCGCCAGTCCGGGCAGCTGAATCCAGCAAAGCCTCGACTCGGCGGGGAGCATCTTTTAGCAGCGTCAGCACTTGATCATGAGTGGCAGTCGGGGCATCACCTTGCTCCGAGCCCTTGTCATCGGAGTCATGAGGACCTGCTGAGGATCCTTCATCATGGCGCACACGCCTGAGTGCTTGCTTCAGTTCGGCAGGCCCCCAAAGCAGCTCGGCAAGTTTCTGGATGCCCAATTTGAATGCGAAGACGCTGCCAAGGATAACTGGGATACGAGCTTCGGTGGCGATGATGAACTCCCGAGGACTCCATCCTTCAGCCTCAGATCTCACAGGCCAGCCTTCTTCGGCTCGGATGCGCCTCTCCTCAGAGACTGCGCGTTGAGCGGCGGATTCAGAGGCAGGCCAATGTTCTGCATCAAGAAATTAGATATGAGAAGATACAAAAGAGAAGAAGTCAATAGGATAATCAAGACAAGAGAGATAGCTCACCAGAAAGAAGAGAGTCCATCTCGCGAAGTCCCTCGAGATTAGTCCGAGCCTCACGTCAGGTTTTGGTTAGCTCATCATTATGGCGCAGTATCATAGCATCCAGCTTGGCTACTGCGTCGTCCCGTTCAGCTTGCACGGCTTTCGAGCTGACACCGCGGCATCACGCTCCGAGCGCAGGATGTCGGCAGTCTTGGCCTGGGTCGAAATCACCGTCTCTAGTTCCGTTTGGCGACTGGTTCTGAGCGCAGCCATTTCACTTCGCTGCCGCTCGGCAGTGCGAGATAAATCAGCCTCGACAGCTCGAAGGCGCTCAAGTTCCTGCTGAGCAGCGGCAAGCTCGGGGCCTTGTCGGCCGAGCTGCTCCACCAGCTCGGCCACACGACCCTGAAGAGAAGTAGTGGTGGGCAGAGATGCGGCAGCAGCTGCAAAAGCAGATCGGAAGAAGAAATCAGAATCGGAAAGTGTAATTAATCAGGCGGGAATCAGCAGAATTACCTGTCAGCTCGACGATCTTGACAGTCTGCTGGTTCACCTGAAGCTGAATAGAGGCGAGGAGTCGAAAGCTAGCGGCATAAGATTCGAGCAAGGTCTCGAAAAGTTTTCGTTTCTCCTCAGTAGCAGCCTGGGCATTAAAAGAGAATCAGTAAGAAAGTTGACAAAAGCAAAAGTAAGAAGAAGATTCGAGATAACTGCACACAATCAGCCCGAATCTCGGGGATTACACCCAGTGGGTGCGCTTGTGCGCACCCACTCGAGGGCAGATCCACCGATCTGAGGACGGCATAAGAAGCCAAAATAAGAAGAAGATTCGAGCTAACTGCACACAATCAGCCCGAATCTCGGGGACTACACCCAGTGGGTGCGCTTGCGCGCACCCACTCGAGGGCTGATCCACCGATCCGAGGATGACATAAGAAGGCTAAATAAGAAGAAGATCTGAGCTGATTGCACGCAATCGGCTCGAATCTCGGGGACTACACCCAGTGGGTGCGCTTGCACGCACCCACTCGAGGGCAGATCCACCGATCTGAGGACGGCATAAGAATCCAAAATAAGAAGAAGATTCGAGCTAACTGCACACAATCAGCCCGAATCTCGGGGACTACACCCAGTGGGTGCGCTTGCGCGCACCCACTCAAGGGAAGATCCACCGATCTGAGGACGGCATAAGAAGCCAAAATAAGAAGAAGATCCGAGATGATTGCACGCAATCGGCTCGAATCTCGGGGACTACACCCAATGGGTGCGCTTGCGTGCACCCACTCGAGGGCAGATCCACCGATCTAAAGACGGCATAAGAAGGCAAAAGTAAGAAGAAGATCCGAGCTGATTGCATGCAATCGACCCGAATCTCGGGGACTACACCCAGTGGGTGCGCTTGCGCGCCCCCACTTGGAAAAGAAGACTTACAGTATGATTGCGGTCGACGAGCTCGAGCTCCTGAAGCACGACGGTGGAGAGTGCCTTCACTCGGTCATAAGCCGAAGCCATGGTGCCATGGGAGGCCAAGGGAAAGCGGCGCGAGGCTTCAGGCTCGGAGTCGGCAGGACTGGTGCGAGAGTAAGCCATTCGGAAATGCAACACCGAGTGCATCTGCGATTCGGGGGCAGTAGAGGAGATTGTCGAGGTCGTCGTCGGCGTCGGCTGAAAGATTATAGCCTTGGAGGCAGCAGTAGTCGAGGGTGGCACCGAGGTGGCTGGCGAAGGAGCAGCACTCGGCGTTGGAGCAGTCATTGAAGGAGGAGATACCGTAACGATCTGCGGGGTGGTCGTTGTGATGGCAGTTAAGATTTGACCAGAGGACTGCGGCGGGGAAGGAGCAATCGGAAGTTCCGATTGCAATCCCTCGGCGTCGGTGGACTCCAGGTCGACGATATCTTTTGGAGCCACAGAGGCTTTGGGCAGAGGCTTGCTCGGAGGCTGGCTCGGAGGCTTGGCGAGGTCGACGCGAAGTTTCTTGGCCTTGCGCTCGGCATCCTTGGCCGAGAGAGGAACAATCGATGGCCGTTTTCTGGCAGCATCAGTATGAGCGGAAGTGGCAGAGGGAGCTGGGCCGGTGACGGCAGGGACGTCCCTGTCAATATCGTCCAAATCAATGGCAGCCCTGAGCAGAAAGGAGAGATAAGCAACAAGGAAAGGAGAATGTAAAGAAAGAGAAGGAAGGAGAAATATTTACCCCACAGTCATCGGTACTCCTCAGGGCATCCGGAAGCGCAGAGGCGGGATATCCAGAGGAATCTCCTGCAGAGCGGGGCCGACCTTGGGCTTGGTACCAGGAACCTTCCCTGCCGGCTGGGCTCGAGTGCGCCCTATCTGTGTGGCCTTCCCTCTCGGGGCGACCACCGTTGTCTTCGCGTGCTTGCTCGGCGCAGCACCGGTTGACGGGCCACCAGCTCGGGAGCGTTTAAGCGGCGCCTTCTTGGGGTCGGGATGCAAATCTGCACCGGAACCTCCAACCTTTGAGGCGCTGTCGTCGTCACTCCATTCATCCAGAAATCGTTCGAAGCAGGAATCATGCATGCCCCCTTGGTCGGCTGCACCGGCGGTGGCGGGGTTGTCCTCGGCGTCGGAATCTAAGGCAGGGGAGTCGTCGTATTCGAGGTCTGCTGGATCCTCCTCCTCGCAGTCAGGGGCAAATTCGCCAGCGACTTGGCCGTCTTGCATCAAAGCAGTCGCGATAAAGTACTGAAGAAGGAGCAAAGCATCAAAAGAGCAAGTGTGAAATCGAGCAATCGGGCGAACAGAGAAAGCAACCGGAGCATACCTCAGGAGGAGTGATTCCGCGGTGAAGGAACTTCAGGCCGAATCGAAATGGCTTTGGCAAGGGAGTGGTGGTGAGTGCTCTCACTCGGAGGTGCATCGCTTGGTTGCTCAGCTTCTTGGTACAGATCCGAGTGGGATCCCTCCAGGTTGCCATGTCGCAGATGCGGTGCACTCGGCGCTGAAGCGGGAGCACTCGGACCTGAAGCCAGGTGGCCACGAGGTCGTAGGCCTTAAGTCCATCTTTCTCAAGCTGCGCAATCCGAGCTACTTGAGCGTCAATATCGCAGTCGCCGACCCCAAGCTTGGTCGACCAATGGTACTTCTCCATGGGAGGGGCGAGCTGAAATTCGGGCAGGTTGATGAGGTCGGGGCCCTTGTCAGAAGATCAGACGTAGAAAAAAGTGGTCTGCCAATCCTTGACCGACTGAATGATAGCAGGGGACTCATAGCCTTGCTTGCTTGAATAAAGGATGCAGCCGCCGCAGTCGGTCATGGCGGTCTCGTGAATCGGCTCATCGCCGTCTGGATTCGGCAGAAGCCTCCCGGTCCGAGCCATGTGACCTCGGAGGTGGAAGAGGCGCTTCCACAGCCCGATGCTCGGCCGGATGCCGAGATAGCCTTCGCAGAGGGTGACGAATCCCGACATCGTCATGATGAAGTTGGCGGCGAGGTGGTGTGGTTGCAGTCAGTGGAAATCCAAGAACTCCCGAAAAAAGGTGCTCACCGGCAGCCCGAAGCCGCGCTCGAAGTGCGCCGCAAAAACCACGCGCTCGCCGGCGCGCGGTTCCAGCACGATCTCCTCGCCGGGGGCACGCCACTGGATGCCAGCCGGCATCTTGCGCGCGTGGAGGAGCCGACGGATCTCGTCGTCGTTGACGGTGGAACCCTTCCACCGGCCGCGGCTTGCGGCGGATTTCTCATCTGCGGCGGCCATGGCGTCTTCCAGGGCGATGAAGGTTGAATCTTTAGAGAAGGGCGAGAGGGATCCGGCAGCGGATGCTGGCTAATGGAGGCGCGGCGGCGGCGAAGGGCGCAAGCAATTGCACAAAGAGAGGGTGCGGTGCGGCGGCGACACAGGCACACCAGACCAAGGTCGCCGGAGTAGAAGTGCTGCGGCGGCGCGAAGAGAAGAAGGAGAGCGAGGAAGAAGAAGTGCGGTTGAGCCCGAGGAGTCCCTTCCCCCATTGGCTTATATGGGCGGCGGGGGCGAGTGGGATCGCAGGTGCGGCACGTGTGGCCCGGTGTGGCCGCGTGTATCAAGAGGAGGTTGGACTGGATCGGCGCAGAGGATCATGGCGCAGAATGTGAGGCGTGCGCAGTAACGTCCCGTCGCGCGTGGGTCGTGGGGCCCGGAGCATTAACTGCCCTGAGGAATCGGAAGCGACGTGCGACGTGGGTTGATCAGAACTGGTCAAAAGTAACCGTTGGAGAAGCAATCGGATGAGCCAGATCTCATCTCGGCCAAGGTTTGGCAACGGTCGTTTATCAGAGAAACACAAGAGCAATCGGCGAGCTGGGAGCCGAGGTCGGAGAAGTTGTATCGAACCATTATTGGACTGGTCAGCCGGGCGGAATCTCCGATCTGAGCGTTCAGATCGGATCGAGATGTCCGATGAGGCCAGAGCAATCAAAGCGCAAGGATAAGAAAAGAAAAACTGCAAGAGCCCCACAGTCAAGTAACCGTGGGACCCTTACAGCTTTAGGGGCTAGTGTCGGGGGAATGATACCTGGGTAGGGTCACCCAGACGAAAGCAGTCTTTCAAGACAAGGAGGAGGCCGATTGGGCTGCTGCTGGGCCGAGCTAGGCAATCGCATGGTCGATTGCTCCCAAGCAATCGGCCATGCCGAATGCGAGCAGTCGGCCCAGGCGCAATCGGCACACTCCTCAATCGGCTCAGGAGTTGACCTTATCCAGATCGGATGTCTCTGGTACAAGGTCATAAATGCGGGATCCCGAGAGATCCGGATGGCAGTAAGCCAAGTCACTTCGCCGATCTGTCAGAGGAGTGTTGTCATCCTTTTCCTCTAAATCCGGAGACAGGACGACGAGATCAGAGGACGTAGCTCCACTGTTCATCATCATTACCTAGAAGCTACAGCATGGGCAGCCGCTTGACAAGTCCGGATCAACCGGAGATTTGTAGTCGGTGGACCCCAGCCGACGAGAGAATGACAGCTGGGGCCAGCCCCCGACTGAAATGACCGTAGTACCCCGAGCTCACACTATAAGAGCCCGGGGTACCCCTCCTGTGAGAGGGACTCCCTCATTCTCATTTACTTCACACAGTAGAACCCGTAGAGAAGCAGAGGAGAGCCATGCCCACGGCAGGTCTCTTCTTCCTCTGAGAAGCTCCATGAGCATTGATTGTAGTTCGTGAGTTCATTTATAGCAAGCAGACAAGCAGGAGTAGGGGTGTCATCTCTCCGGAGAGCCCCGAACCTGGGTACATCGTGGTGTCCTTCACCGTGCTTGTGCCCAACCCATTTCCGGCACCATCGACATCGTTCTCCCTCGAGTCTTCCCCTCTCTTTAGCCATTCCTATGGCATCTGTTGTTACTAAAAGACGACACCCACCTACTATCAGCTATAGGATAGATGATACCTGCGGCTAGAAGCTTGAGAATCTCTGTCCTAACCACGTCCTTCATCTTTGGGTTCAACCGTCGTTGATGATCAATAACTAGCTTAGCATCGGGCTCGAGATTGATAATATGTTGGCAAATCGATGGACTAATCCCCTTAAGGTCATCAAGGGTATATCCCAAGGCACCACGGTTTCTGCGAAGTGTCTCCAATAACCGCTCTTATTCAAATCCTAAAAGGTTAGCATTGATAATAACAGGATATATTTTCTTTTCATCTAAATAAGCAAACTTGAGCGTATCGGGAAGTGGTTTGAGGTCAAACACCGGGTATTCTTTTGGTTGTGCTAGGATTCCTAAAGGTTCAACCGGAAGGTTGTGCTTCAGGATAACAGTTTGTCTTGTGAATATTTCGTCTAACTCATTTCTCTCCTGCATATGCATATCATTCTCGTGGTCTTCCATATATTGCTGCTAAGGGTCATTAGGAGGAATAGCAATAGAAACAATATTTTCAATAATTTTATCATCACTAGGTAAATTAGTACCACGAGGCTGCTTGGAGAACTTAGAAAAATTAGATTCATAAGGCTCACCATTGAATTCAACAAAAAACTTTACCTTTTTTGCAATCTATTATAGCACCACAAGTGCTGAGGAAATGTCTACCAAAGATAATAGGGCAAAAACTATCTTGCACTGAACCAAGTACGAGAAAGTCGGTAGGATATTTTACCTTTCCACATAGGACTTCAACATCTCTCACAATTCCAACGAGAGAGATAGTTTCTTTGTTTGCTAGGTAAATAGTAACATCATCCTCTTCAAGTTCACAGGGTGAAATCTCACCCATGATCTCCTGATAGAGTGAATAAGAAACAACGCTAGCACTTGATCCCAAATCGCAAAGCCCGTAATAATTGTGATCTCCTATTTTGACAGATACAATTTGTGTACCTGAAATTGGGCTCTTATTCTTGGCTGTGACAATGTTAGTTGAAATAACACAAATTTTTTTAATGGAATCTGAAATATCATTAGTAACTAAATCTTTAACCACCGCAACTTGAGGATCGACCTTGATCAAGTACTCAGGTTTGTCAGTTCGTCTCCCACTTTTATTTATTATGCCTGTCACAAAAGAGTGATCTCTCATCCTTGTAGGAAAAGGGGGCTTTTCATAGAAAACTGCAGGCAGAATAGGGCCAGCAACATTTATATCAACAAGTAATTCTTTAAAGGGTTTGATACTGACCCTTATCCTCCTTAGAAGATTCAATGTGATAGGCAAAGTTCTTACAAAAATCAATCATGAGCTGGGAATCAAGACCAATCTTAGAGCAAAAGGTATTAAAATAACCAGTTTTCACATAGCTCTCAATGTAATCATGCTCATAATTTATAGAGGATTCAATACCTTTGTCGATTTCCCAGTCTTCGGTGTTCTTCTGGATCCTCTCAATGAGATCCCATTTTTCTTCAACGCTTCTTGTTTGGAATACCCCGCTAGAGGAGGCATCCAACATTTCCTTATCCTGACGAGAAAGCCTAGCATAAAAAATTGTAAGTATAATATCTTTGGGGAGGTCATGAATAGGACATTTGAACATTAGGGACTTCAGTCTCCCCCAAGCTTGAGCGATGCTCTCTCCGTCATGAGACCAAAAGTTATAGATGTAATTCCTGTCTCGATGAATTTCATGAAGATGATAAAACTTTGTATGAAAGAGAGAGATAAGTTGTTGCCAATTAAGTAGATGCGAGTTATCGAGGAGCTTATACCAATCTGAAGCTTTATCTATAAGTGATATGGAAAGTAATTTCTTCATGATGAACTCCAATGACACACCTGCAAGCTTAAATAATGAACATAGTTGTGATAAATATAGCAAGTGTTCACCTGGATGTCTGTATCCTGCATAACGATTAGCTAGGACATAATTGATAATACCAGATGGTATCTTGTATGGAACAATTTCAGTAGGGGTAGGAGTGACCACCACAGTTGTGGGGCGTTTCCCCATAAACAACGAACCAAGAGTAGAGGTGTCCATAAGGACAAAAGTAGCAACGGAAAAATAAAAACAGAAATATAAAAACTTCCTTACGAGCTTCACTTACTAATAGCGCTACACTCCCCGGCAACGGCGCCAGAAAACAGTACTTGATGACCCTCAACTTTAGGGGATCGTTTGTAGCGTTTTTGATAAATAAGAGTGTCGAACCCAACGAGGAGCAGAAGGTATTGGTAAGTGACTTTGGTAAAGAAATAGCTGCAGGAACTGAAAGATTGCTTTTTAAGGGTTTTCGGTATAAGCAACAAAAAGGTAAAAGAGAGCAAAGTGAAAGGCACTGAGGTGTAATGAATGGCCCAGTCCTTTTGAGAAAAGGATAGGCCTAGCAACTGAACTTATAAGGGCTAAAGCGTTCTTGAGGACACATGGGAGAAATAGTCACGTGTTTTCGCCATATTTCGCATCGGTACTGTGTGATGTTGTTGATGATATAATTTGGTTGCT
Organism: Bromus sterilis; assembly: GCA_950022295.1. Classification (NCBI taxonomy): domain Eukaryota; kingdom Viridiplantae; phylum Streptophyta; class Magnoliopsida; order Poales; family Poaceae; genus Bromus; species Bromus sterilis. The sequence goes on along the minus strand of OX465596.1, from coordinate 410,515,716 downwards.
AGTTAAAATTGCAGCCTTGGTTGAACGGCGAGAAGATATTGCAACATCAAGCTCTTTAACCAGAAAAATATATAGAGTGTTTTCTGTACTAGTTGCTACCAAAGATAAGTCTACGATGGATTCAAAGAATAAGCTGGGATTCTAGGCTGAAGATGTTGCCGTTCTTTAAGTACGTACCAAAAGTGCACAAACATGTTTGTACCTTGATAATACGTACTAGTGCTAGCCGGACTGATTTAAGGATTGTTAGGAATATTAATTTTGGCTTGGGCGTGAAGGAAAAAATTCCGTGTTGTACTTGCCATAGAACAGGATGCCTATATAACGTGGGCATATGGCCGAGTGAAAAGACCCCAATCGATCTACTACAGAAAACATATCTAGTTTTTTACGTACTAGCTTCTCCGTCCGTTTTCTCCTCTGCCAAGCTCCAGTTCCTCTAGGGTTTGGTGATCTTTGCCGTTTTGCGCTGAAAAGCGGCCGCCTCTCCTCTCCGTAATTGAGGAACCTTTGTTGCTTTGCCCGAAAAGCATCCGCTCGTCGTCGCGAAAGACGACGGTTATCGTGGTGTTCGGCGGTGCAATTTTCTGCCGCAACACAATTGGCGACACCGCTGGGGACGAAGAATAAAGCAATACACAAGATGAACACCGACCCCAAAAACGGTAGCGACGTCAACTCGGACAACATCATCCCAGCCATGCTTGAAGATCTCTCGGAAGAAGACCGGCTGGAGATCGAGCGCGTGCTTGAAGAACAGAAGGCCGAGGGGTTGAAGAAGATGTTGGTTGGATTCCAAAAGACAAGGAACGGTGTCGTCAAGAAGGTAGCTATGCCGAGTACTTCCGATCTACTCGGCGCTCAGGTAAAAGATCTAACCGATGAAATTGCTCACCTTATTGATGTGTCCGTAGCTAGTAAATATGGTTTGGACATGGCACAGATGTCACGCACAATTGGAGCTGCAGCTAGTAAATTTGAGAACTTGAGGATAGTATACCACGTCATGTTCGTTCAGTTATGCTGCAAATTAACGATGAAAATTCTGGTAAAAAACCGATGCGTCTAGAAAATAATAGGTTCACTAATTTTCCTAATAACATGCACGTACCTGGTGCATCGGTTAGTAGTACACAACAACCTCACGCCACATTTAATAACAATCTAGATGGTCGGAACCATGTTAGTAGTTCGGGTAATAATATGGCTCCTTGTTTTGCTGCACCTACTATTTCAACTTCGGCTCCACAGAATTACAATAACAATAACCGAAGTGTTGTTTTAAATCCTAATTTGCAGCAACCTTTCTATCAAATAGTAGCATATAATACGCCACCGCTGCAGCCTGCCGGTACCGGGGTTCCATGTCAGAACCCCAACTAGGGTAAGTGATAGGGCTTGTTGCTCCTTTGCATCATGCAAAATTTCAAAAGAAATCCAAATAGGGAAAAGAAAAAGCCCTGAGAAATTAATTCAAATGGCCAGATAAAAATCTTTTTCCAAAAATCATTTGAATATTTGAAAAATTCCTATAAATGATGGTGATCATTTTAAAAGTGGTTTGGGTTATTTCCCATGCCCATGGAATATTCAAAAATTCAAAATGTGCCCTGGAAATTAAATTTGACCCCTATTTGATTTGAAATTCAAATGTTTTGAATTTCATAAATTCTCAAATTCTACAAGTGACTTGCTACTGGTCACCTACGATTTATAAAAATGTTTGGGCATTTTACTAAAATGCCTAGCTATTTAATTCTAGGCAAAACAAAATAACAGAAAAAGAAAATAAGAAGAAAAAGAAAAGAGGAAACCCCCTGGCCATCTGGCCCAACTTGCTGAATCAGCCAGCCCAGCCCACTAGGAGGGCATGGTCGTCTTCCTCCCCGTGCCAAAAGGAAGGCACCGAGGCCGTCGTCGACGCCGCATGGTTGACACCTCTTGCTTCGCCATGGAGGCTGCCCTTCCCTCTTCTGCTCGCCAGGTCGACGCCTAGCGAACCCTGTGTCCTTCCCCCCCTTCCCCGATGCCATATCTCTCTCCCTTGCCGTTTCCACGCGCCACTGTGACGCTGCAGAGGACGCCGTCGTGCGCCATCGCGGACAACGACAGCGAGAAGCCTCGCCGTCTTGTCCAGAAGCTCCAACGTCGCCGTCTTCATCATGCTGCACGCCCAATCGAGCCCGGGTGCCTTGCAAGCGACGTCGTCGTCTTCGTTTTGCTCCGGCCGCCGTGGAGCTTCTCGCCGGAATTGGCTCCGTCCAAGCCTTCCCCCACTTCGTCTTCCCCTCCATCGTGCTCGGGTGAGCCTCGCCGTCGTTTCCCCTCACGTTCCGGCCCCTCCCATGGCCCGATTCGTCGTGGCCGTTGAGCAGCGCTACGGCCGCCGCGGGAGCTCGATGTCGGCCTCGCTCCGGTGCCTCTCGAGGTCGCCCGCCTGCTCCCGAAGACACGCATGAGCGAGGGCTAGCTCCTGGTGCTCTTGGCGTGGCCAGCCGTGGCCGGGAGGCCCTCTCCGGCGAGGCGCTGCCGCCTCCTGTGGCCACCGGCGGCTAACCGCCGGCCTGCCCACTTAATTAGGGTGCTAACCCCCCTAGTCATTTGACCCAAGGTCAATGACAGGTGGGCCCTGGCCCCCCCTAATCTAATTTAAAATTAATTAAGCAGAGCGATTAACCCCCCTGAGGCTGACACCCTGGCCCCACATGTCAGCCCCCTCTGTGACATCAGCATTGCATCATGCTGATGCAATAAACGTTTTTTCCAGAAATTAAAAGAATTAAAGAAAACAAAAAAAATCTAGAAAATCAATTAAACTTTGGAAATTCATAACTAATTCATATTAACTCCAAATTTAGTAAATAATATATGAAAAATTATCAGAAAAATGCAAGGATTAAGAATATGCAATTTGTTTTTTATGTTTGACCATTTTAAAATGGGGGAACAGTAGAAAATGTACATATGGCTTAATTTGAATTCAAATTTGAAGTTTGAATTTGCAAATCCTTTGCAATACACTTCAATTAAATTGAATTGTCAACATACCAGCACCATTCACATCATGGAACCACTTATCATGTGCTTGTGAATTTACTTCCGAAGTTTTCCCCCCTTTGTTGATGATTGTGCCGGTAACAGCTTTGTCGAGACGGTGATCAACCCGAAGAAGAAGACCACCGTTAAGACCCGTGTATCGTCAGCAAGGCAAGCAAACCCCATTGAGCATGTCTATAAAATCCTACTTCCCTCTTAGTCTCGCTTATGCATGTTTAGGAGATCACCGAGACTCGTTCTTTCGCTTAGTTGAACCCATTCCGATGCATGACCTATCATTTTGTCACCGTATTAAGCAAACCACAATCCTAGTAGATATAGGAGTTGAATGATGAGCATGTGCCCCCTGCAACTATTACTTCTTATTGCTGCTTAGTGATACAATGAGGATGTTATGATGGTGAGTCGGGATGGAATGAACACAGTGATGCTGATGATAATGTGTTGGTGAATCCACCCTGAACAAAGGTGAACGATGAGAGGATGTGTAGGAGTACACAGTGGGTTGTCTCGTTGAACACTGCCCTAGGCCCCGAGTTCCTGTTTTGTGATCCAAGACAAAGAGTATGACCACATGTAGGGTTTTATGGGAGCCCCGTTTGGCCTCTTTACGTACCCGATCCGGTCCAGGAGTCACACTAGATTCGGGCTTTCCATTTGACCTAACCATAGATATGTGGGTGGACCTGTGAGGCAGTGAAACCATCTGTCAAAGGTGGTGTCTCGGTCCCTTGCATTATCTGAGTCCGTTTCGTGGAACCGGCCGGACTCTCGAGCGGTGAAAAACTCAGGTAGTCGACTCCTGGATTAGAGAAGGTGATGTGAGGGTAGTGCCTTGGTTTCATCCACGTCCGACACCCGCTTGATGGGTGACAAGAACGAGGCGATAAGAGATGACACGCGTGTGAATATGTACACCCCTGCAGGGTTAATAAACTATTCGAATAGCCGTGTCCGCGGTTATGGACTACTTGGAGACCTCTACTTGATCATAGACAACTTGAATGGATACTTATAAAACTCGCAAGATAAGCGTGAGTGCTATGGAATGCTTTCTCGTGGGGAAGTCGAGGAAGTATCCATAGTGGTGTATTGGTTGGAGACTTGGTAGTGGACTCGTGTACGCTTCTTACCTCAAGTCTGGTACTCGTAGTACAGGACTAGCCAAGTCAAAGCTGGCACTTCTGCATGTTGAACCCCACCTCCTTTACCTTGAAACTTGAGCATGAGTAGTGTAGTTCTGATGTAAGTCTTGTTGAGTACGACTTTGTACTCACGTTTGATTATTCTATGTTTTAGATGAGAACCCGGACCCCGATGGAGTCACCTTCGTGAAGCTCGACGTTGACCTTGGTAGTATAGTTCCAGACAGCAGTCTGGTCCCTCGTGGAAGGGCATGTATGTTTACAAGGCTTCTCTAAGCCATTTTTTAAACTTGTTTGTACTCAGAACTAATTTGCTTCCATTGTATGATGTAATGTTGATCACAGACATGTGATCTTTGTATGCTATATGTGTAAGTCAATAAAGAAGTACATTGTAGAGTTATGTGATGATACCTGCTGTTCATACTAGACATGTGTGCTGCGTGTATGATTATAACATGCATGTCTTAGTATGGGTTTTCGAGACCTTAGTTGTGATCTGGCTGGCGGTCTTTTATACACCAAGTGGCCCTTAGATGTGCGCAGCTTGGGGCATCGCGATGCGATTGCTCGTGACTCCGTCACGTGCACACTTTGTTGTATGATCGAGCCCGCCCTAGACCCCGACTAAGTGATCGGGCTGGAATAAGTCTATGTAAGAGTTAGGATTCAATCGATAACATGGTTGAGGCGACTTGTCTATGAGTATGGGATTCACCACCCATAAGCATTTAGACTTGTGAGCGGACGATGAGGACCCATCTCAGTTGATCATCCGGCCTGGATGGAATGGCCCTCACGTTTGATGCTTACCGAGAACGTTCTGTGCTTGGCCTTGTCTGCTTAGACAAGTGGGTAGGGTTCTCGGCTCTCCATGTGATTGCATCGTGACTGGAATTACATACGCATATTCCGGGTCCCGACATTACATATGGGCTGGTAACCGATTTGTATTTTGGTGGCACTCCGTTGCAAACATCGCATGCTCAAATTTCGTTGCCGGAGTTTTCACCGCGTGTTTGTGTTCCATCTGCTCCACAAACAAATTCTCCACAGCCTAATGATAACTTTAAGGATCAGCTTGCTAGCATACTTAGAGAATTTGGTTTAGAGCCTAAAGGTAGAGCACGTGCATATCAAAAACCATATCCTGATTATTTTGATTCGACACCATATCCTCGTGGTTTCAGAATTCCAGATTTTGTTAAATTCACGGGAGAAGATGGTTGGTCAACTTTTGAGCATATAGGGCAATTTTTAGCACAATGTAGCGAGGTCGGTACATCGGATATTTATAGAGTAAAATTATTTCCATTATCTTTGTCCGGTACTGCCTTTACATTGTTTACATCACTAGGCTCCTAATTCTATTTCAACATGGGGAACATTGGAGCAGAAATTTCATGAGTATTTTTATGGCGGTGAAACTGAACTTAGACTTTCAGATTTGACTATGGTTAGGCAGAAATATAATGAACATGTTCATGATTATATTAGGAGGTTTAGAGATGTCAAAAACCGATGTTTTAGCTTGACCATAGCCGAAAAAGATTTAGCCGATCTTGCCTTTTTGGGTCTGCTCACTCATGTTAAGGATAAATTAGAAGGGCAAGAATTTTTAGATGTTAATCAAGTTTTGCAGAAAGATTTGGCGCAAGAAAATAGGGCTAAGGAAATTAAACAATATAGCCGGTTTAAAGATAACAGGAACAAAGATAAGGATAATCACACGGTTAATGTTTTAGATTATGATAGCGATTCGGCTAGTGACGATGATGGTAATATATGTGTAGCCGAATGGGTTCAAGTGCGAAAGTCTAAACCTTTTGCATGTCCTTCTTTGAAACCCACACCTGCTAGAAGAGAAGAAATTAAATAAACTTTTGATGTTAGCAAGTGTGATAGAATTTTTGATATGTTACTCCAAGGAAAATTAATTAGGGTGCGAGAAGGGCATGTAATACCACCTCCAGAAGAGTTGGGTAGAAGAGCTTATTATAAGTGGCACAATTCTTTTTCTCATGCTACTAATGATTGTAATGTGTTCCGTCGACAGGTGCAATCGGCCATTAATGAAGGACGATTGACGTTTACTGAAGGCTCTAAGATGAAGCTTGATAGCGACCCTTTTCCCATCAACATGGTCGAGTTTGAGAGTAAAAAAATGCTTATTCGGTCGGATCAGACCGAGTCCGCAAAATAAAAAAATGTTGTTGATGATAGTGCTCCTCCAAGGATGATCAAACCAAAAAATCCAGAAGTAGGAGTGTGGAAAGTTAATGGGAAAAGGAGACAAGCTCCGAGGCCAAAGCTGACAGTTAACATGTTGTTGGAGAAATATACTGCATGCAAGGCCAGCAATGTGTTTAATCGGCTTGGAGGCGTCAAGCGTCCTAGGTCTCCATCCGGGCCGGGGGCCATGAGCATTGGAGACGAAACTCATATGATCAACAACCCTGTTTTCCAATGGAGCCGGCTTATTGGGGATGTGCACCTCCTATGTATCCGCAGTTTTCTCCATGGAGTTTTCATCCTTGGGCGCCATACCCTACAGGGCCAGCAGGTTATTTTCAGCCGGGATGGATTCCGCCGAGGCCTATGTTCGTGCCAACAATACATGAGAAAAGGCCTCGGTTTAATGAAGAAGCTAGATCACACGACACTATTTTGATTCAAGGGAGTCGATCACCAGTACACAATGCAGATGGGAAAAATTATAAGGGTGGACAAAAGCGCGTGTGGGTGCCGGTTAAGCGTGTTGAACCTGAACCGGCAAGAACGTCGAATGATTTAGACACTGCTCATTCTCTGAAGATTGACGAAGGCCAATCAGCTGAACGTGCTAAAAATATGAAAGAAACAGAAAACGTGGATGAAGTGAAGCGTACAATGGTGCAGCAAAAGGATGCTAGTACATGGGACAAAGGCATGGTTACACTCGTTGCCTCTTCTAGTACTAATCAAAAAGTTGGGTCAGTTAGCACAACCGATCCACCCATGAGAGAAAGCTCACGCACATTCACTAGTAGATCTCCAGTTGTTTTTGGCTCGTTTAATCAGTATGGGAATCCAAGTAGCAGTGGAAGCCGGAAGGTTGCAGCAGAAGGTGTACTTGATCGGCAGAAAATTATTTCGGCCAATAACAGAATATTTGTGCCGAGAACGACAGTACGTCAATACAGGCTGAGAGACTCGGGGGGGGCAGCAAATTTCAGTCGATCGCTCCAGGGACAAAGCCGGGACCTCGCTGGTTTCCGACGGGATTAACACATACTCAAAAATGGCGAGTCCAGCGGCTGCGAGCACTGGAGATTAGGGAAGAAATAGCTGAGAAAAAACGTGATGAATTGTTCAATCGGGAGAAACCAATGGTACCTCAAATGACTTGGAGGGAAAAGCGCATTTCGAATGAGTGGATTGCAGCGACAGACCACACGATTGATGATACTGTGAATGACTCGGTTGATGCAGCTGCAGATTATACAGTCGATGGTGTTGCTGATGATTCGGTTGATGACCTCGGGGATGACATGTATGATGATGTAAACCTAGATAATAGCAAGGATATGCTTACTAATATGGATGTTAATATGGTTTTCGCATTGCCCGATGAATTTCGTGCGCCCGAGGCTGAAGTTGCAGAGCTTGTTCTTGGTCCGAAAGTTGTTACATTTGAGAAGCCGGATAAGCCCGAGAAGCACTTAAAACCATTATTTATCAGGGGTCACATTGATGGTAAGCCTATTGGTCGCATGCTTGTTGACGGCGGCGCTGGGGTTAATATTATGCCATTTTCGGTTTTTTCTAAATTGGGCCGAAAAGAGAGTGAGTTAATGAAGACCAATATGACACTTAGTGGGTTCTCTGGAGACATGTCTGAAGCTAAGGGAGTAATTTCTATGGAGCTCACAGTCGGAAGCAAGACATTGCCGACTGCATTTTTTGTGGTTGATGTCAAGGGTCGGTACAATGTTCTGTTGGGACGCGACTAGGTTCACTCGAGTTGTTGCATTCCTTCTACTCTGCATCAATGCTTAATTCAATGGGTGAATGATGGTGTGGACGTAATTAGGGCAGATGATTCAGCTTGCATAGCTATTACAGAAGCGCTGGTTGATTGGCAACTCGGTGACATGCAATGCTTGACCGGTAGGGACCTATCAGATTATGACTACATTAGTGTAGGTAGAGATGGTTTTGTACCTATAAATGTACAGCCGGCTGATATAGCTCGGCTTAATAATCTATCTATTTAAATGATGAACAAAGACGAGAGTATTAAGTGGCTGCTGATACGTCCAAAAAGCATCACTATTTATATTGTGATTTCACCCTATTCATTGATATATTCCACTTTTAAGTATTTTTCTTATGTTGTTTTGGCTTATTTTACACAGTTTACAACTTTCCGGTGCCGAAGCAGCAGAACCAGAATTCAGCGGTAAAAAGTGGATACCAAGTTGCTGAATGAAATCAAGTCCAAATGCGATGAAATTTCACGGGGAGCATTTTTATAAAGATTGACTGGGGATCACCGAAGGAGGAGGTGAGGGGACCCACCAGGCAGCCAGAAGGGTGCCTGGCGCGGCCCCCTCCTGGCCGCGCCAGGCACCCTCCTGGGTGCCTGGTGGCCCCCCTAGGTGCCCCCTTTCTCCTATATAAGCCCCATGGGGTGGAAACCCCTAAAGAGGAGTCGTTTCCGTGTTTCGCCGCCGCCACGGGGCGGAAACCTACAGAGGAGAAAATCCATCTCCGGCGGGCAGATTCCGCCGGGGAGATCACTTCCCGGAAGGGGAGATCTTCGCCATCATCATCCTCGTCGTCACGGGCATCATCGAGATCATCGTCAACATCATCCCCAAGATCAGCACCATCTCCATCTCCATCCCATCTCATCTCACAATTTCAACTTGTGTTGTAATCCGTACTATCTATCCTCTCTACTCTGTTGGTGTTGATTACTACTTTGTGGTGAATGCTATTGAGTTTTGTTGGAGAAATATCATTGCGTCCAGATTGTTTATAACCCATCTATCACCTCTGATCATGATCTCTTTTATGTCTTGTGAAGAGTTACTTTAGATCTTGAGAACATGGGAGAAGTCTAGTTGTTAGTAGTCATACGATGTTGAAGTATTATGTGTTCTTTGATACTTAAGTTGTGTTGTTATTTCTCTAGTGGTGTTATGTGAGTCGAACACATAACACTTCACCTTTCATGGGCCTATAGGAATACATTGTGCACAAAGGATGCTTATGGTGGGTTGCTGGAGTGACAGAAACCTGAACCCCAGTTCGCAGACTTTCGCACAAGGGAGTTATGGATCCTTGATCGTAATGCTGTGGTTAGGCTTATGCCTTAATTACTACCTTGTATTTGCGGATGCTTGTAAGGTGTGTAATCATAAGAGTACACTTATCTTAGTCTAGAAAGTGTACTAGCCTTGATCCACCCACCGACACTTATCAACACGATACATATTACTTGGCGGAGTATGGTGAAAGTGACTTGACTATCTCTCCCGTGTTTTCTCGAGAACGCTTTAGCTTTTATAAGTTCAGTTCCTAGGATTATCCTTGTGAAAGGATTGGGACACTTGTTATTCCTCAGTTACCCTGTTTCCTTTGCCTGTCTTTTACTTTTCTTTTGCTTAAACCAAAACCCCCTAAATATTTACCTTTGAGTGTTTGTAGCCCTTTCCTTATCCAGTGTCACTTATCAACACCTTCTGATCCTCGTGGGATCGATAATCTTATTTATCGAAAAGCTACAATTGATCTTCTACACTTTTGGGTTATCTAGAATCGTTTATTGGCGCGGTTAACAGAGGAGGCAACCCAACTAAACCTATTAACTTCTCCGCCATCAACGAGCTTTTCTGGCGCCGTTGCCGGGGAGTGTAGCGCTATTGGTAAGTGAAGCCGGTAAGGGAACTTTTATTTTCTGTTGTTACTTTCAGTCCTTATGGTCTCTTCTGCTGTTGGTTTGTTGCTAGTAAGGAGCCTCCCCACGACTGTGGTGGTCACTCCTACCCCTACTGAAATTGTGCCCTATAAAATACCATCTGGTATTGTTGATTATGTCTTGGCTAATCGTTATACAGGAGAAGGACATCCGGGAGAACACCTGCTATATTTATCACAATTATGTTCTTTATTTAAGCTTGCAGGTGTGACGATGGAGTTCGTCATGAAGAAACTATTCTCCATATCACTCAAAGATAAAGCTTCAGATTGGTATAAGCTACTCGATAACTCTGATCTGCTTGAATGGCCAGAGCTTATGTCTCTCTTTTATGCAAAGTTTTATCCTCTTCGTGAAATTCACCAAGACAGGAACTACATCTACAACTTTTGGTCTCGCGAAGGAGAGAGCATCGCTCAAGCTTGGGGGAGACTGAAGTCCCTGATGCTCAAATGCCCAAACCATGAGCTCCCCAAGGAAATTATACTTACAAATTTTTATGCCAGGCTTTTTCGTCAGGACAAGGAGATGTTGGATGCCTCCTCTAGTGGGGTATTCCAGACCAGAAGTATGGAAGAAAAATGGGATCTTATAGAAAGGATCCATAAGGACACTGAAGACTGGGAAATTGATAAAGGTATTGAACCCGCTATAAACTATGAGCATGACTACATTGAGAGTTATGTGAAGACTGATTACTTTAATACCTTTTGCTCTAAAATTGGTCTTGATTCCCAGCTAATGGTTGACTTTTGCAAGGACTTTGCTTCTCATATTGATTCTTCCAGGAAGAAGGAGAGTCAACATCATAAACCTTTCAAGGAGTCACCCATTGAGATTAATGTTACTGATCCTGTTTTACCTGCAGTTGTGTATGAATAGCCTCCTTATCCCTCCAGGATAAAGGAGCACTCTTTTGTTACAGGTACTCTAAACAAGAATAGAAGGACCACTGACGAACCTGAGGACATGATCAAGGTCCAGCCTCAAGTTGCAATGGTCAAGGATCTGGTAACCTGTGATATCGAAGAATCCACTATTAGTTTTTGTGTTGTTGCCACTAACATTGTCACAGCCAGGAACAAAGGCCCAATTTCAGGTACACCAGTTGTATCTGTCAAAATAGGAGATCATAATTACTATGGGCTATGCGATTTGGGATCTAGCGTCAGCGCTATTCCCTTCACACTTTATCAAGAAATCATGCACGAGATTCAGCCGTGTGAGATCGAGGACATAGATGTCACTATCCATCTTGCAAATAAACAAACAATCGCTCCAGTTGGGATTGTAAGAGATGTTGAAGTACTCTGTGGGAAGGTAAAATATCCTACAGACTTTCTTGTTCAGTGCAAGATAGTTTTTGCCCTATTATCTTTGGTAGGCCCTTCCTCAGCACTTGCGGAGCTATAATAGATTGCAAGAAAGGTAAAGTTTCTGTTGAATTCAACGGTGAACCGTATGAATTTAATTTTTCTAAGTTTTCTAAGCAGCCTCGTGGTCCTGACTTGTCAAGTAATGACAAAATTATTGAAGAAATTGCTTCCATTGCTATTCCTCCTAATGGCACTTTGCAACAATTTATGGAAGACCACGAGAATGATATACATATGCAGGAGAGGGATGAACTAGAAGACATATTTTTAAGACAAACTCCCATCCTGAAGCACAACCTCCCGCTTGAACCTTTAGGAATCCTCTCGCAACCGAAAGAAGACCCGGTGTTCGACCTAAAACCACTACCCGATACGCTCAAGTATGCTTATTTAGATGAAAAGAAAGTATATCATGTTATTATCAATTCTAACCTTTCAGGGTATGAAGAAGAGCGATTATTGGTGACACTCCGCAGACACCGAGGTGCTATTGGCTATACTCTTGATGATCTCAAGGGTATTAGTCCATCCATTTGCCAACATACTATCAATCTCGAGCCCGATGCTAAACCAGTTGTTGATCATCAACGACGGTTGAACCCAAAGATGAAGGACGTGGTTAGGACGGAGGTTCTCAAACTTCTAGCCGCAGGTATCATCTATCCTATAGCTGATAGTAAGTGGGTAAGTCCCGTTCATTGTGTTCCTAAGAAAGGAGGTATGAATGTTGTTCCTAATGATAAAAATGAACTAATACCTCAAAGGACTATTATTGGATATATAATGTGTATTGATTTCAGGAAGTTAAACAAGGCCACCAGGAAGGACCACTATCCTTTGCCCTTTATTGATCAGATGCTCGAGCGGTTGTCTAAAAACACCCACTTCTGCTATCTTGATGGGTACTCTGGCTTCTCCCAGATTCACGTCAACACCGTGGATCAAGAGAAGACCACTTTCACGTGTCCTTACGGTACTTATGCTTATAGGCGTATGCCTTTCGGTTTGTGTAATGCACCTGCTACTTTTCAGAGGCGTATGTCTGCAATATTTCATGGTTTCTGTGAGGAGATTGTAGAAGTTTTCATGGACGACTTTTCCGTCTATGGAAACTCCTTTGACCACTGTCTCCACAATCTTAATAAAGTTTTGCAGAGATGTGAAGAAACAAATTTGGTGCTCAATTGGGAGAAGTGCCATTTCATGGTTAACGAAGGGATAGTTCTTGGACACAAGATTTCCGAAATGGGAATTGAAGTGGACAAGGCAAAAATTGAAGCTATTGAAAGGATGCCTTATCCAAGGGACATTAAAGGTATTCGTAGTTTTCTAGGTCATGCTGGTTTTTTCAGAATCCTCTGTTAGGTAATGTGCTAGGGTTAGTAAGTCTCTTGCATCATGTTAAAATTTCAAAAGAAATCTTTGAAATCAAAATCAAAATCAAAAGAAATCTTTGAAATCAAAATCAAAACAATGCCATCTTCGTTGTCATAGATAGGCTTTCCAAAGTTGCTCACTTCCTTCCGGTTCGTGAGTCTATAACTGCTAGCCAGTTAGCGGACTTGTACATCTCTAGAATTGTATCCCTTCACGGTGTTCCTTTGGAAATCAATTCTGATCGTGGTAGCCTTTTCACCTCTAGATTTTGGGGAACCTTTCAGAATGCTATGGGAACTCATCTCTCCTTTAGTATAGCTTTCCATCCTCAGTCTAGCGGTCAAGTCGAAAGGGTTAACCAAATTCTTGAAGACATGCTCAGAGCTTGTGTTATCTCATTCGGAAAGAATTGGGAGAAGTCTCTTCCATTCTCCAAATTTGCTTATAACAATAGTTTTCAATCTAGTCTGAACATGGCTCCTTTTGAACTCCTTTATGGACGACGATGTCGAACACCACTAAACTGGTCAGAAACCGGTGAAAGACAATTCTTAGGACCGGACATGATCAAGGAAGCAGAAGAGCAAGTTCGCATTGTTCGTGATCAATTGAAAGCAGCCCAGTCTCGTCAGAAAAGCTACTATGATCGTCATCATAGGCAAGAGAGGTACAATCTGGATGAGAAGGCTTACCTTCGGGTTACTCCTCTGAAGGGAACCCAACATTTCGGTATCAAAGGCAAATTGGCCCCACGTTACATCGGACCTTTCCGCATTCTTGCTAAACGTGGAGAAGTTTCCTACCAACTTGAAATACTCCCGCACCTTTCCCGAGTACATGATGTATTCCATGTGTCCCAACTCAGGCGTTGCTTCAAGGACCCCATCCGCGAAGTCGACCATGAAACGCTTGATCTCCAAGATGACCTTTCTTATCGAGAATACCCCGTTCGTATTCTTGATTCCGCAGAGCGTGTCACTCGTCGTCAGAAGATTAGGTTTCTGAAAGTGCAATGGTCACACCACTCTGAGAGAGAAGCTACGTGGGAAAGAGAAGACCACCTCAGTGCCGAGTATCCCTCCTTCCTCCCGCAGACATCTGAATCTCGGGACGAGATTCTGTTGAGTGGGGGCGAGTTGTCAGAACCCTCTGTTAGGTAATGTGCTAGGGTTAGTAAGTCTCTTGCATCATGTTAAAATTTCAAAAGAAATCTTTGAAATCAAAATCAAAAGCAAAATGGGAGAAGGAAACCCCCCCAGATGAATTAATTCAAAAGGCCAGATAAAAATCTTCTCCAAAAATTCATGTTAGATTTTTGAAAAGTCTTATAAATGAGTGTGATCACATATCAAGTGATGTGGGACCCACCCCATGCTCATGGATTTCTCAAATATTCAAACAGTGCCTTGGAATTAATTAAAAACCCCTATTTGAGTTAAGATTCAAATTAGTTGAATTTTAAAAATGTTGAAACTTTATAAGTGGCTAGTCTATATTATTATGAGGCCATATAAAAATTTTCAGCATTTAATAAAATGCCTAGCTATTTATTTAGCACAGCAAAACAAAAAGGCAGAAAAGAAAAACAGAAAAAGAAACAGAAAACCTTACCAGACGCCCAGGCGAAGCCGGCCCATCCAGCCCACCCGGCCCAGAGGGGCAGCAGGGTCTTCTTCCCCGCCCCGCGCCTCCAAGCTGCTCGGTGGAATGCCACCGAGCCAACCGTGGACGCCACGTCGCCGCCAAGCGCTTTCCAGGCCTCCCCGTGCCATCTAGCCACGCCTGGAGACGTCTCTCGCCCGTCCCGATCCATTCCCCCCCTCCAGAGCTTCCTCCTCCTCCTCCCGTGCTCGTGTTCGTCGCCGCCCGAGAACTCGCCGGAGCACCGAAGCGCCCCCACGTGGCCATCGACGCGGAGGAGCCCGTCCAAGCTGTCCAGCGTGATCGCCGTCCTCGACTACGACGACTAGCAGCAGGAGGCGCATCAATTCGGGCCAGACGAGACTCAAGCTTCACCGAGAACTCGCCGGACCCGCGAGCTCGCCGTCGTCGATTCGCCGCCGTTGAAGCCTCCCCGAGCTTGTTGTTGCTTTCGTTCGATCCGCAATGAGCTTCTGAGAATTTCCCCCAAGTTCCTAGCACCCCGTAGACCCTCTAGCCAAATCCTCCATGAGAACCGAGCTCCTCGCCACCATGGTTCAGCTAGAGCTCGCCCTCGTGCTCCTCGCGGCGCCCCAGTGCGCGCGTTTGACTCACGGGCGTTCCAGCTTTCGAACGCGCGCAAGATCAGCCCAAGCCGTGCACGCTAGCTTCTTCCCCCAACCTCGCCGTCGTTCTGTATCCGCCCAGCACGTCGCCGTCGTCGCTCCCGACCTCCCTGTGAACCTCTGATGCCTCCTCTCGACGCGGAAGACCTCCAGGAGCACGCCCATGCCCTCCGTTTCCACTCCCGTGGCCTCTAGCCGATTCCGGCAAGGGAGCCGCCGTGGCCAGGCCATCGGCGTCAAGCCGCCGGTGGGTTATCCCCTAATCACGCGCTAAACCCCCCCTGGAGTCGATGACAGGTGGGGCCCTGGACCCCTTAACCCCCCTGTCAGTTTAAATCAAACGGGGATTAACCCAGACCCACTGACAAGGTTGGCCCACACGTCAGACCCCCCCCCCCACGTCATCCTTGCGCAAGCATGACGCGGTAAATGAATTTCCAGAATAAATTGAATTAAAGAAATTCCAGAAAATCCAGAAAATAGCCCAAACTTTGGAAATTCATAGAAAATTCATATTAACTCCAAATTGGACAAATAATATATGAAAAATGATCAGGAGAAAATAAGCTATCCAAATATCCAACTTTCAACTTTGTTTGAGTTGAATTTAAAATGTGAAAAGTAGCATTTGCTATTTGATTTAAATGGAATTAAAACAAATTCAATTCAAAAGTCTTTGCAACTTGAACCATGGCAACATGCTACATTTCAACCACACATCAGAGGCATATCATACACATTCCAAAATGATTCAAATTGATCAAACAATATCACTTGTAACTTGGCTAAGTTTGAATTCAAATTGGAGTTTGAATTTGCAATTCAATTTGCAATATACTCCATTTAAATGGAATTGCTTCACACATCAAAGCATATACATCAAGTTTCAACCTTCCATCATGTGATTGTGCATTGTATTTACTTTGCTACCTTGTTTGTTGTTTGTCGAGTAGAGGTGGAACCGGAGCAGGAGGCTTCCCCCTTCGTTGAAGACCCCGAACCCGAACCTCGTCAGCAAGGCAAGCAAACCCCCATTGATCATGCCGATAAAATCCCACTTCCCTCTCATGTCTCGCTTATGCATTGTTTAGGATGATTACCATGATGCGTTTCTACCGCATAGATGAACCCATTCCTTTGCATGACCTATCATTTTGTCACAGTAGTAAGCAAACCACAATCCTAGCAAATGTAGGAGTTGATTGATATCATGTGGCCCCTGCAAATGTTACTGCTTATTGCATGCTTAGAGTGATACCATGAGGATACTGTTATGTGAGTCGGGATGGTAGTGATCATAATGATGATGGTAGAAAAGTGTTGGTGAATCTACCCCTAATACAAGGTGAACGATGAGAGGCTGTGTAGGAGTACACGGTGGGTTGTCTCGTTGAACACCGCCCTAAGTCCGAGTTCTTGTGTGGTGATCCAAGATGAAGAGTACAACCACACATTGGGCTCACTGACCCCTCTCAGCTTACTAACTCATCCCTTTCGATGTCCAGATGTCGCAATAGTTCGGAGTTCTGGTAGGCTTGTGGCCTGGATGCTAAGTGAGAGAACGGCTCACCCGAGACCGGCTTATGCACCACGCACACATCACTTGGGTCCACTTCGGTAAACCGGCCGGGTTCACGATAGTGGTAGCCAACCCAAGTAGGCGGCTTTCTCGGACTAGATCGGCTATGAGGTAACAGTTGTGGTGAGCATCCTCGCTGGCACCCCTTGAATGGTGTCGAGATCAAAGGCAGTAAATGATGATCATGTGTGTGTAGAGGTACACCCCTGCAGGGTTAACAAAACTATTCGAATAGCCGCGTCCGCGGTTAAGGACTGCTTGGAAAGCTTAGCTTGATTATTAGACAACTTGAACTAGATACTTCTAAAATACACCAAGATAAGTGTGAGTGCTATGGCGTGCTTTCTCGTGGGGAAGTCGAGGAAGGCACCATAGTAGTGTAATTGGTTGGAGAAAGTAGTGGACTCGTGTACGCTTCTTACCTCAAGTCTGGTACTCGTAGTTCAGGACTAGCCAAGTCAAAGCTGGCACTTCTGCAAGTGAAACCCCACCTACCTTTACCCTGATACATGTGCATGAGTAGTATAGCTCCTATTTAAGTCTTGATGAGTACGACTGTGTACTCACGTTTGCTTAATCTATGTTTTAGATGAACCCACTGACCCCGAAGATGGCTTCTTCATCGAGTTGGACGACTGAAGATCAAGCTAGTCTAGTCCCAGTCAGACGACTGGTTCCTTCGTGGAGGGCATGTGTTTAAATAAGGCTTCTTAAGCGATTTGTTAAACTTGTCTGTACTCAGACATACTTTTCTTCCATTTGTTGTTGTAATTCTGGATCACATGTTTGTAATCTCTGTGTGCACTCTATAAGAGTTATCAATAAAAATGTAGACATTGTAGAGAATTGCAATGATACCTACTATTCATACAAGGCATGTGTGCTGCGTGTATGTTTATAACATGCATGTCTTTGTATGGGTTTTCGAGACCTTAGTTGTGATCTGGCTGGCGGTCTTTCATACACCAAGTGGACCTTAGATGTGCGCAGCTTGGGGCATCGCGATGCGATTGTTCGAGACTCTGTCTCGTGCACACTTTGTGGTATGATCGAGCCCGCCCTAGACCCCGACTAAGTGATCGGGCTGGAGTAAGTCTATGTAAGAGTTATGAGATAGCCGGTAGTATGGTTGAGGCGACTTGTCTTTGAATATGGGAGCTCATCACCCATATCATTAGACTTGTGTGCGGACGATGAGGACCCATCTCAGTTGATCATCCGGCCTGGATGGGATGCCCCTCACGTACGATGCTTTCCGAGAACGTTTTGTGCTTGGCCTTGTCTTCTTAGACAACTGGGTACGGTTCTCGGCTCTCCATATGACTATGTCTTTACTGGACTTCCATACGCTAACCCCGGGTCCCGACAGGTTTCTATAGAAGATTTATCAAAGACTTTTCTAAGACCTCGAGACCCCTTACCAATCTTCTCCAGAAGGATGTTCCTTTTGTATTTGATGAAGATTGTAAGGAAGCTTTTGAAGTTCTTAAGAAAGCCTTGATAACCGCTCTTATAGTACAACGACCTGACTGGAATTTTCCTTTTGAAATTATGTGTGATGCTAGTGATTTTGCTGTTGGAGCTGTTTTAGGACAAAGGGTTGGCAAGAAGGTGAATGTCATCCACTATGCCAGCAAAACACTTGATAGTGCTCAAAATAATTATGCTACTACCGAGAAGGAATTCTTGCCAGTGGTGTTTGCTTGTGATAAGTTTAGGCCGTATATTTTTGATTCTAAAGTTATTATTCATACTGACCATGCTGCCATTAAGTATCTTATGCAGAAAATGGATGCCAAACCAAGACTCATTAGGTGGGTACTCGTTCTTAAAGAATTTGATTTGCAGATTGTCGATAGAAAAGGAGAAGACAATCCGGTGGCGGATAATCTTTCAAGGATGGAAGATATCCCGCATGATCCTATTCCAGTCAACGACAGTTTCCCAGATGAACAACTTGCTGTTGTAAAAGTACAATCTCATTCCGACCTGTGGTTTGCAGATTATGCTAATTTTATCGTTGCAAAGTTTTTGCCTCCAGGTCTCACATTTCAGCAGAGGAAGAAATTCTTCACGGATTTGAGGCATTACTTTTGGGATGATCCACATCTTTATAAAGAAGGTGTGGACGGGATCGTAAGAAGGTGTATACCAGAGCACGAGCAGCAGGACATTCTTCGACAATGTCACGATAGTCCCTATGGAGGACATCATGCCGGTGAAAGGACCGCACATAAAGTTTTACAATCAGGTTTTTATTGGCCTACTCTCTTTAAGGACGCCCGAAGGTACGTTCTATCTTGTAATAAGTGTCAGAGAGTTGGTAACATTAGTAGGAGAAATGAGATGCCGATGAATTACTCACTAGTGATCGAACCTTTCGATTGCTGGGGTTTTTATTTTATGGGCCCTTTTCCTCCTTCACACAAGTACACACACATCTTAGTTGTTGTTGATTATGTAACCAAGTGGGTTGAAGCAATCCCCACTGAGAGTGCTGATCACAAGACATCTTTGAAAATGCTCAAAGATGTAATTTTTCCTAGGTTTGGAGTGCCAAGGTATCTCATGACAGATGGAGGGTCACACTTCACGCCTGGAGCTTTTAGGAAAGCTCTAGCCAAGTACGATGTCAGTCATAGGATTGCATCACCGTACCACCCTCAAACTAGTGGGCAAGTTGAGCTCACCAATAGGGAGATCAAGTTGATCTTGCAGAAAACAGTAAATAGTTCTAGAAAGGACTGGTCAAAGAAGTTAGGAGACGCTTTGTGGGCGTATAGAACTGCTTACAAAAACCCCATGGGCATGTCTCCGTATAAGATGGTCTATGGCAAAGCTTGCCATTTACCATTAGAGTTAGAGCATAAAGCTTTCTGGGCTGTCAGAGAGCTGAACGCTGACCCAAAGTTAGCTGGTGAAAAGCGTCTCATGAACTTGACTTCTCTAGATGAATGGAGAAGTGAAGCTTACGAGAGCGCTAAAATGTTCAAGGAAAAGGTAAAGAATTGGCACGATAAAAGAATTCTGAAACGTGAATTTAATATTGGTGATAAAGTTTTGTTGTTTAGATCTCGTTTCAGGTTTTCTCCAGGTAAACTACTTTCCAGATGGGAAGGACCTTTTCATATCGAAGAAGTATATCGGTCGGGTGCAATCAAGATCAATAATTTCGAAGGCACCAAACCTCAAGTTGTGAATGGACAAAGACTCAAACATTATATGGCAGGTGATCCAATCAATGTGGATGCAAACATGATATACACAAGTACTCATGAAGAACATGTTGCAGCCCAGTTTCAGACTCCGGCAGGAGAAGAATTAGAAAAGGTATGAATTATGGTAAGAAAACACCGCGAACGTCAATAAAAGTTAACTTTTCAGATTTTTTGCAAAATTAGGGAAATTCCAAGCCGGAGTGGAGCCGGAGAGGAGCTCCAGGGAGGCCAGGAGGCCCCCTGGCGCGGCCCCACTCCTGGCCGCGCTGGGCACCCTCCTGAATGCCCTGGACTCCGCCTCCGACTCCACCTAGGCTTGAAACCTTCCTTCTGTTGTGGAAATTTTTGCTATATATTTGCCCGGATAGTTCCGGAACCGTATCTCTCGATTTCGCGTGTTTTATTTCTCGGTCTGTTTCTGCCAGGGGGAAAAGCTGTTGCTGAAGATGTCTTCTTGTGGCTCGAGCGGAGAGGACTTCTTGGGATGGCGTCTACGTCAAGTTCAGAAGGATCTTAATCAAGGGAAGCACGTTGATTGGGCTACCGAAGAAGAAATTGCCGCAAGACAAGCGGAGATGGAGCGTGCCGTGAGAGAGGAAGTCAAGACTATCACTGCCCAACAACAAGGAGGTCCAAGCAATCCCATCATGGTGGGATCTGTCCAACCTCGGTATGATCTTTCTCTTAACCTTTCAGGGCCCTCCACTTCACTTGAAGATCAACACATGCTTTCCACCATCTCCGAGGCCTACCGCATCACCAACCAACTCTGCGAAGATCTCCGTGTACTAAAAATACAAGTGGAAGTCTTGGAGTTAGAGAACCAAACCCTTCGCCGTGCCATCAGGGATCTGAAGAAACAACCACAACAAGAATGAGGAGTAAAACTCCTCGGGTAATGGCACCCCCTTAGCTTGTTCCAAGCTTGGGGGAGTTCCCGGTATCTTTATCTTAATCTTTTTCTTTAGGAGTCAAGTAGAGTCATATCATGTCTAGGTAAGTTACTTTATGAAATAGGTGTTGCTTTGAGGTCTATCACTCCTTTTGTGGAGAGCTTTGTATCCGTGAGTGTGGAGTCGTCTATGAAGGAATATTAATGAGAAGTCTATTGGTTTCTTCGCTGCACTTGGTATTCTCTTCACGCAATCGACATTATGAGCTGATTCTTATGGGGAGTATTGAACTTATATCAGGTATGGCTTCGAAAACTTTATTTAATCTTGGAAAGTATAGCTTTGGTCATAACAACAAGCATGTTTTTCTCAAAGTAGCGACATAGCCAAAACCTTTGTGTTGTTATGCTTGAAGTGTTATGTTGACAAGGAAGACAACTTGATGTTTCGTGCTAGTTTTAATGTTTATGCTTTGTATTGCTTGCATCTAAGTTGTCATCAATTGTCTGCTCTCTCAAAGCCTTGCTAGCCAAAATTCTGTACTAAGCGGAATTCTGCTTGTACTTCCATACCTTGAAACCAACTTCTTCAACTTGAGTCCACCATACCTTCCTACTTGTGGTATTCCACTACAACTCCTAAAGTATATAATTTGTGTGCTATCTCTAGATGTTCAAAATCTTCTGTTTTGTGCCGCTGATTCAGCTCATGAGTAAGTGGTGGGTGACCCATGATCTTCTTAATTTGGACAAGTTTTATCTTGGGATTGCATGTCTAATCTGCAAACCCCTAATACGAGAAGGGACTGGCATGAGTGCCCATCTCGTAAAAGATAAATACTAACACACAAGTTCCTTCGCCCTTTTACGAGTGATAAACAAAGGAATCCAAGGGGATGTGATCGTCCCCACATGGGAGACGTTCCTCGAAACTTGTCCAAATCATGAAGTGAGTGAGCTATCTATCAGCAGTCGTTGACGGATCATGCACCTCCCAATTTTTTTTGTTTTTATTCTGTTTGATCTAGAGATGGCACATAAGTTTTCCCTTCTTACCCTTCTGCACGGGGTTTATCTTTATTTTGTGCCGAGTCAGTCCTTCCTACTTCCTTCCTTCTTGAGAGAGAACAGACACTTGATGTTGATAAAGATGCTTGCATATTAAGTTTCATTAAAATCTAGCATGTTACATCTTTGTTGACATTATCTTTTGATAAATGAGTTGTTTACAAAAGCTTATGCTTAGTAAACATCTTCCTTTGTGTTGATATGTGCACTTCTTGACTAATAGCATGTTCTTTCAAAAGCTTCAAC
Source organism: Bromus sterilis (assembly GCA_950022295.1). Lineage (NCBI taxonomy): Eukaryota > Viridiplantae > Streptophyta > Magnoliopsida > Poales > Poaceae > Bromus > Bromus sterilis. The sequence goes on along the minus strand of OX465596.1, from coordinate 410,493,526 downwards.
TGCCTTGACCAAGGCTATGTTTGTCATGATTTGATGAGTTTTCCAGGTCCTACTTTGTTATAATTGTTACTACTTTCTCATAAGGACCTTATGAGTTGAGGTTGATGTTGAGGATGTTTAAGTTTGGTGAGGAATCTTGATGCTTCTTGTTCGTATTCTTTTATCGACACTTCACTCTCTAAACTTGTGGACATGTTTACCGAGCTCAGCAATCGCTTGAGAACAAGCGAGGTCTAAGCTTGGGGAGTTGATACGTCCAAAAAGAATCACTATTTTATATTGTGATTTCGCCCTATTCATTGATACATTCCACTTTTAAGTATTGTTCTTATGTTTTTTTGGCTTATTTTACACAGTTTACAGCTTTCCGATGCCGAAGCAGCAGAACCAGAATTCAGCGGTAAAAAGTGGATACCAAGTTGCTGAATCAGATCAAGTCCAAATGCAATGAAATTTCACGGGGAGCATTTTTATGAAGATTGACTGGGGATCACCGAAGGAGGAGGTGAGGGCACCCACCAGGCAGCCAGAAGGGTGCCTGGCGCGGCCCCCCTCCTGGCCGCGCAAGGCACCCTCCTGGGTGCCTGGTGGCCCCCCTCGGTGCCCCCTTTCGCCTATATAAGCCCCCTGGGGTGGAAACCCCTAAAGAGGAGTCGTTTCCGTGTTTCGCCGCCGCCACGGGGCGGAAACCTACAGAGGAGAAAAGCCATCTCCGGCGGGCATATTCCGCCGGGGAGATCACTTCCCGGAAGGGGAGATCGTCGCCATCAGCATCATCATCGTCACAGTCATCATTGAGATCATCGTCAACATCATCCCCAACATCAGCACCATATCCATCTCCATCCCATCTCATCTCACAATTGCAACTTGTGTTGTAATCCGTACTATCTATCCTCTCTACTCTGCTGGTGTTGATTACTACTTTGTGGTGAATGCTATTGAGTTTTGTTGGAGAAATATCATTGTGTCCAGATTGTTTATCACCCATCTATCACCTCTAATCATGATCTCTTTTATGTCTTGTGAGTAGTTACTTTAGTTCTTGAGAACATGGGAGAAGTCTAGTAGTTAGTAGTCATATGATCTTGAAGTATTATGTGTTGTTTGATACATAAGTTGTGTTGTTATTTCTCTAGTCGTGTAATGTGAGTCGAACACATAACACTTCACCTTTCATGGGCCTAGAGGAATACGTTGTGCACAAAGGATGCTTATGGTGGGTTGCCAGAGTGACAGAAACCTGAACCCCAGTTCGCAGACTTTCGCACAAGGGAGTTATGGATCCTTGATCGTAATGCTGTGGTTAGGCTTATGCCTTAATTACTACCTTGTATTTGCGGATGCTTGCAAAGTGTGTAATCATAAGAGTACACTTATCTTAGTCTATAAAGTGTACTAGCATTGATCCACCCACCGACACTTATCAACACGATACATATTACTTGGCGGAGTTTGGTGAAAGTGACTTGACTATCCCTCCCGTGTTTTCTCGAGAACGCTTTAGCTTTTATAAGTTCAGTTCCTAGGCTTATCCTTGTGAAAGGATTGGTCCACTTGTTACTCCTCAGTTACCCTGTTTACTTTTCCTGTCTTTTACTTTTTTGTTGCTTAAACCAAAAACCCATAAATATTTACCTTTGAGTGTTTGCAGCCCTTTCCTTATCAAGTGTCACTTATCAACACCTTCTGCTCCTCGTGGGATCGATACTCTTATTTATCGACAAGCTACAATCTATCCCCTAGACTTGTGGGTTATCAAGAATCGTTTATTGGCGCGGTTAACAGGGGAGGCAACCCAACTAAACCTATTAACTTCTCCGCCATCAGCTGCAAAGACGCACAGAGGAGTATCGTTCCGGAAAGAGCGATATGCATGAAACTATAGAAGAATTTGAGGGCATGGAAAAGCTTGGACATGGATTCTCATCGGCTGATCCGCTTGAAGAAATAGATATTGGTGATGGAAGCATTCTGAGGCCTACATTTATCAATTCTAACTTGAAGGCCGATCAGAAAGGAAAAATTGAATCATTTTTCCCATTGCTTCGGCTAAAGAATGAAGCCGAATTCACATGGGGGGCAGAACAAAAGGAGGCTTTTGATAACATAAAGAGATATTTGTTGAGTCCTCCGGTATTACGTGCACCCAAGTCTGGTACGCCGTTCAGGTTATACATTGCTGCACAAGACAAGGTGATCGACGCGGTGTTGGTGCAAGAAGATGGTGGCAAAGAGTACATTATTGCATATCTAAGTCGCCGCTTGATCAACGCCGAGACTCGGTATGTGTTTATTGAGAAGTTATGCTTATCTTTATATTATGCATGTACCAAATTTCGACCTTATTTACTATCCAGTACATGTATAGTAGCTTGTCAAGTCGACGTGGTTAAACACATGTTACAAAAACCGATTCTTAGTGGTAGGATTGGTAAATGGGCTTATTCACTAATAGAATATGACTTAGTATATGAATCGATGCGTACTATGAGAGGTCAAGTTATCGCCGATTTTATTGTTGATCATAGGATTAAGGATGAAGAAAATATTAATTATGTTAGTATATGCCCATGGAAACTTTATTTTGATGGATCGGTTTGTAGAGAGGGACAAGGCGTCGACAATGTTTTAATTTCACCAAATAATGTTATGTATGAAACATCGGCCCGTTTAGAATATAATTGTACTAATAACCAAGCAAAGTATGAAGCTTTATTGTTTGGTTTAATAAATTTAGTTGATATGGGCGTAAGGGATATAGATGCTTTCGGTGATTCGCTTCTGGTAGTGCAACAAATTAAAGGTGAATACCAATGTTTTGATGGTCTGCTAAATAGTTATTTGGACCGATGTTTAGATATAATTTAGTCCCTGGATACATTCACTATTCATCATATACCTAGGGAACAAAATTCTAGAGCTAATTTCTTAGCACAGCAAGCATCTGGGTATCACATTAGTAGAGGAAAAAAAATATTGGAAAAACCGATGCATGCTGATCTAGTAAATAAGTCTATCATGTTAGAGACTTTGCCACAGGATGCACTTGGTTCTGTGACGGTTGAACAACTAGCAATGCAATGCAATGTAAATTCGGTGCAAGGCTCACAAGTGACCGAATTAACTAATAATTTAGAACCTATAGATTGGAGAATTCCTCTAGTTAATCATTTAAAGGATCCAAGTCAAACCAGAGATAGGAAAATTCGGTGGCAAGCTTTAAAATATACTCTGTTGGATGATGAATTATATCGCCGAACTATAGATGGGTTGCTTTTAAAATGCTTGGATTCTGACCAGTCTAGATTAGCTATGGGTGAAGTACACGAAGGTATATGTGGGACACATCAGTTGGCTCATAAAATGATATGCTTATTAAAAAGAGCAGGTTTTTATTGGCCGACTTTGTTAGAAGATTGTTTTCGCTATTATAGAGGTTGTGAGGCGTGTCAAAAATTTGGCAATATACAGTTAGCGCCCGCGGCTATGTTAAATCTCATAATTAAGCCATGGCCATTTAGAGGATGGGGCTTGGATTTTATTGGTGAGATACATCCTTCATATTCTAAGAGACATCGCTTCGTCGTAGTAGCCACAGACTATTTTACTAAATGGACCGAAGCAGTTTCTCTAAAAAATATGACTCATAAGGAAGTTATTAATTTTTTTAGAGCATATTATTCATAGATTCGGTATTCCTCAAACTTTAACTACTGATCAAGGTGCTTCTTTTATGTCTCATCAGTTTCGTGAGTTTGCCGAATATTTTGGAATTAAGTTGTTGAATTCGTTGCCTTATTATGCTCAAGCTAATGGGCAGGCCGAATCTAGCAATAAAACTTTAATTAAGCTTATAAAAAAGAAAATCGAAGAGCACCCGAAAAGATGGCATGAAGTGCTTTCGCAAGCTTTATGGGCTCATCGGATATCTAAGCATGGAGCGACTCAAGTGACACCATTTGAGCTAGTATATGGTCAGGAGGTAGTGTTACCCGTGGAGATTAATTTGCAGGCTCTTAGAGTGGCCAGACAAAATGATTTGTCGGATGTAGATTATAATAATTTGATGATGGATAGAATAGATGATGTGTCCAAAAAAAGATTAAGAGCTTTACGAGAAATTGAAAAAGAAAAATTAAGAGTAGCTAAAGCTTATAACAAAAAGGTGAAGGAAAAATTGTTTCAAATAGGAGATTTAGTATGGAAAACGATTTTACCCATTGGAACTAGAGATAGACAATTCGGCAAATGGTCGCCGAGTTGGGAGGGTCCATATAAACTTGTAGAGATTGTTCCTGGAAATTCATATTTTGTACAATCTTTGCAGGGAGTGAAGTTGTCTAAAGCTCTCAATGGAAAATATTTGAAGAAGTATTATCCTAGCATGTGGCAGGAGAGTTGATGATGTTATGGCCGATATATTATTTCAATTATCGCCCTAAGCAGAAGTTAGCCGATATATTATTTGCGATATCGTCCTAAGGAAATTTGGCCGATGTGTTCTTTGTACATCGCCCTAAGATTGATATAGCCGGTAAAGTAATCAACACGGTCCCAAGGTATTGTTCCAAGTGTTTTTGATAAATGCAATTGTACCAAGAACAGGGGGGCATGTGTTGATGATATAATTTGGTTGCTAGTTAAAATTGCAGCCTTGGTTGAACGGCGAGAAGATATTGCAACAGCAAGCTCTTTAACCAGAAAAATATAGAGTGTTTTCTGTACTAGTTGCTACCAAAGATAAGTCTACGATAGATTCAAAGAATAAGCTGGGATTCTAGGCTGAAGATGTTGTTGTTCATTCAGTACGTACCAAAAGTGCACAAACATGTTTGTACCTTGATAATACGTACTAGTGCTAGCCGGACTGATTAAGGATTGTTAGGAATATTAATTTTGGCTTGGGCGTGAAGGAAACAATTCCGTGTTGTACTTGCCATAGACCAGGCTGCCTATATAATGTGGGCATATGGCCGATTGAAAAGACCCCAATCGATCTACTACAAAAAACATATCTACTTTTTTACGTACTAGCTTCTCCGTCCGTTTTCTCCTCTGCCAAGCTCTAGTTCCTCTAGGGTTTGGTGATCTTTGCCATTTTGCGCTGCAAAGCTGCTGTCTCTCCTCTCCGTTATTGAGGAACCTTTGCTTTGCCCGAAAAGCATCCGCTCTTCGTCGCGAGAGACGATGGTTATCGTGGTGTTCGGCGGTGCAATTTTCTGCTGCAACAGATGTGTTGATAAGTGCTGAGTGGGTGGATCTATGCTAGTTGTAACGACCCAATTCACATAGAATTGGAGTCTCTGTGATCAAGTGTCAGTCCCTGGATCGAACTCACTGGCACACACTGTATCCTAGATGTATATCAAAGTACAAGTGCATCATTATTACATCGTATGATCCAGGATAACATAAATAACAAGTTGCATAGCTCACGGCTAGCTTATTCAATATAAATATAGCGGAAGTAAAAGCAAATAACGAGGAGTCCCATCAACATCCACAAGCGAACATGATGAGTGAAGACCCGCGACCCTAAACGCACCTTACTGGTCGTCTGAAAAACCTGCAACACCGAAGGTCACAGCCCGACAACGGGTCAGTACATCTGATTTGTACGGCAAGTCACACGAAAAATGATATAACATACCTATCGCTACATGCAAGGTAAGTCAAAGGAAAGGCTCAAGGTTTTGTTTTGCAGAAAGCTGATTTTTCCCAATCTACCTAAGTCAAAATTTTAGTTTATCTTACTACATAAGGTTGAATTGAGCTACACCAGTTCCAACCCATACCCTTTATTAAATCTTTCCCACTCAAGTTTTATTTAAAGTGTTTAATCTGTCAAGACCATCCAACAAAAGTAATGCCTAGTTGCTCAAAGTTGTCCATAACCGGGGACACGGCTAATCATGATCAGTTTGTACGCTCTGTAGAGGTCTGTACGCTTTTCCCACTTGACCCAACCCGAAGATTGAGAAGAAGTCTTCAGAAGAGGTCACCTCCACCCTTTCGTAGCCGGTACACATATCATATCTACATCAGCTAGCTACCAGGGCCAGGCTCCCTACAACTTACTCGACTAAGCCAGAGCCCATATAGCCAGTGGTCGTACAAGGAAGCTACTAGTCACTAAGTTTGTCCGATCTTTTTGAGCTTGGACGGCGCCCACTTAGGGTGCACTCTCATGGGCGCATTTCCTTAGATAAGGTGCATGACCCCATGATGTCTTCCCTCCAAACCATTCACAACCATTAGGGGTACAACCTGGTCTCGCCTTAGAAAAGGTACGAGCCCCCAGGAAGCACTCCCTGCCCGTCCAGAGGTGTATTCTAATTAAAGTTTGCTAGTCAAGTCGTTAAAATCCTTACACAGCTCAATGAAATCTCAACCCGATCCACGTCTACAAGCATAGCAATATATATAACAGGCACCTGCTAGGTTGTCTAAGCAAACCGGATAAGATCATATGGCTACCCTACCAGGTTTGCATCAATAATATATAGTAGCATTTCTACACATGCATAGGGTGATATTGCTACATGCATAAGTAAAAATATAGGTTGTGAAATGGACAAAGTATGACTTGTATTGATCCTGTTCCTGACGATCACACTCTTCACTAAATGAAGCGTTGCACTCCGGACAGTCTACACGATCAAACAATGGTTGCATTTAATACATATATAACACATAAACAATGCAACAGTAAAAGAACCGAATGAACAGCAAGAAAACCAACTAAACAGTAGCTAAACGATAACTACAAGTCACCACGATCCCAACGCAACTGGAATCGGCGAAAACGGATACACCGTATAAAAGATACACTCACCGGAAGTTTGCACTTAAATCTGTACAAAATTCAAATTCGAAAAGTGTAACAGTGCAAAGTGCATCCTACTGTAAACTAGACTTCACTATGGTCGCAACACAAAAAGAATCACCTAAAACGGAGATGTGGTTTAAAAGATATAGTGAATACCGTTCTAGGGTGAAATCTGTGAAAAAGGGCCTAATCGTGAATAAAATAACTTTTCTGTCGCGAACAAGTCCTTGGCTACGGAGCGAACGACTTCCACTCCAGGGAACAGTCCGGCGAACGTCCGCTGAATAACCAAACCGGGGTTAACCGAAAATAAACCCTAACCCTAAAAAAATACCGGGCCCGATCTGTTTGTGGTCGTTGGATCGATCCAACCGACCGGCGGGGCGGCGGCGCGCCGACCGGCGAGGCGGCAGCCCGCAACAGCAGCGGCGGCGGCCCGCAGTGGCATCTCGTCGCTCAGCCAGCCCGTCGCGGCGGCGCGGCGACGAGGAGGCGCGGGCGGCGCGGCTGGCAGCGCACGGCGCTGGCGGCGATGAGGTCCGGCGGGCGGCGGCGGCGCGGAACGGCGGTGGGTCCCGCATGGAAGTTTTTTTTAGGGTTTGAAGAAAAATAAAAAACGAAACATCTGAAAATTATATATAGCCAGAAAAAAAATATTTTTTCTGAGTCTGAAACGGACTCAAATTGCACGCGGCGCAAAATAGCCGATTGGGCCGCTGGAAGGCACAATACGAAAACCCATTTTTTTTTAAAAATTATTTGGTAAACCGACTACGCAGAACATTTTAAATAATAAAATATAAATTTTAAAAATGTCATAATAATAAAATAAAATAATAAATATAATTGTTTTTGCCGAAATTATTATTTGAGCTATTACGTAATTTTCATAAATAACTTTTATGCAATAAACTCCGTAAAAAAAATTATAAAAATCTCAAAAATAAATTTGAGTCATTTATAATTCCTAAGACACAGTTTATAAACACCCAAAAATATTTTCAACACTTTTCAACTTTATTTAAAAAATGGGGATAAGTCATATTATATCATCTCCGATAAAATTTCCTTAAGTTGAAAAATGTTTAAAATATTCATAAAATCCAAATAATGCAAAACTCCAGCATGGCATGCATATGATGATCTATTAACATCCGAATTTAGAAAATTGGGATGTTACACTACTGTACCCTTTAGAGTAAGATGAGTGCACTCTTATGATTAAACATCTTGCAAGCATCCGCAAATACAAGATAGTAATTAAGGCAAAATCCTAACCATAGCAATACGATCGATTATTCATTGTTCCCTTGTGCAAAAGCGTGCGAAGTGGGTTCAGGTTTCTGTCACTCCGTCAACACACCGTAAGCATTCTTTATACACAATGCATTCCCCTAGGTCCTTAATAAGGCGAAGTGTTGAGTGTTCGACTCACACAACACCACTAGGAAAATAACAACACAACTTAAATATCAAACAACACATATTACTTCAACATCATATGAATACTTACAACTAGACTTCTCCCATGTCCTCAAGAAATAAAGTTACTACTCACAAGACATAAAAGAGATCATGATCAGTGGGGATAAATAGATGATAAACAATCTGGACAGAATGATATTTCTCCAACAAAACTCAATAGCATTCATCACAAGGTAGCAATCAACACTAGTAGAGTAGAGAGGATAGATAGTACGGATTACAACACAAGTTGAACTTGTGAGGTGAGATTGGATGAAGATGGAGATGGTGCTGATGTTGGGGATGATGTTGATGATGATCTCGATGATGCCCTTGACGATGGTGATGACGATGGCGATGATCTCCCCTTTCGGGAGGTGTTCTCCCCGGCAGAATCTGCCCGCCGGAGATGTCTTTTCTCCTCTGTAGGTTTCCGCCATGGAGCGGCGGCGGAACTCGCGAAACTCCTCCATTTTAGGGTTTTCGGATAACGAGTGATATATAGGCCAGAGGGGGGAGCCGGGAGTGGCCCCAGGGGTCGAGGCGCCCTCCCGGCGCAGCCAAGGTGGGGGTCGCGCCCGGTGGTGATACGTCCCAAACGTATCGATAATTTCTGCTTGCTCCATGCATGTTTTGTGTGATATTGCTATGATCTAGATACACTTTCATACACTTTTGATCATATTTGGACTAACTTATTAAATCAGTCCACCACAATGCCAGTTCCTGTTTTCTGCTATTTTTCTATTCCAGTTTCCCTCATATTAAAAGTGCTCCAAAAATTCGGGAAAATCGGATAAGAAATCAGGGCAACGGAACCTTCCAGAGCCCCGAAGGAGGGCCAGAGGGGTCCCACCTGGCGCCCAGACGTCCAGGTGGTGCGGCCTAGGGTGGGGTCGCGCCGGGTAGCCGCCTGGACACCTGGTGGCCCCCCTGGCTTCCCCCTTCGCCTATTTAATCTCTATGACGCGAAACCCCCGAGGACAGAACCCTTTTTCGCGATCTCGTATCTATTCCTCTGCCGCCGCGCTTCCAAAATCGGGAGCGCCAGCAAACTTCTCCCCGGCACCCTGCCGGAGGGAGGATTGACCTCCGGGAGCTTCCCCTTCACCATGGACGCTTCCCGTATGTGCTGTGAGTAGTTTTCTTTGGACCATGGGTCCGTGATCAGTAGCTATGTGATGTTCTCCTCCCCTCTTTGTTCTTCATGGTTTAGTCCTCGTGAGCTGCCCTACATGATCGAGGCACATATGTAATCTTTCTGCTGTTGGTATGTTGAGTTTGCTGGGATCTGATGGATTATGAGATTATGTTCAGATTGTGATTGAGTAATATATTTGGTTCTTATCTTTTATATTTTTGTTCCTAAGTAATTCTTGCATGTTCTCCGTTGTTGTTTATTGCTTTGGACAAGTAGTAGGTAGTGACTCCAAGAGGGAACGTTATGCTCGATTGTGGGTCCATGCCCCCCGATGACACGCTTGAGTGACAGAAACATGAGTCTAGGGGATGTGTTGTTGCCACAAGGGGGAAAACAAAGGTGCTTGTAACCGCGGTTGATACGGTGAGGATAGTTCTCACTCCTCGTTGGTTACCCCAAGTGGAAGGTGAGATGTAGCGTAGCAGCAAATTTCCCTCGGTGAAGATACCAAGGTTATCGAACCAGTAGGACTCCAAGAGATACAAGTAGGGGACAACGGTGCCAGAAATTACTTCGGGCTAGGGAGTTGACGTGGACCTGCACACAGAAACAAATAACTTTGCTCCCAATGAGTACAGAGGAGTTGTCAATTCCTCCGACCTTGCTGTTTAAAAAGGATCAACACAAGAGATAATAATATTGGCAACTGAAAGTAAAGACTAAAAGTAAATTGATTATGTAAACAATGGTGTGAATATGGACCCGTGATGTTCACTAGTGATGTCTCTCTCCCAAAAGACGGTAAAAGTGCTAGCGAGGTAAACAAATCACATCTGGGCAATTGACAGGATTATAAACGCACCGCAATGCTAACTATGCTACAAAAGAAAGGAAGAGGCTCAAAAGCAATGGGCAGTACGCCAAAATAAGTAGACCGAAATCCAACTGCATCTACTACGAATCATCAACCTTGAGATATCTATCCAGAACATCTCGCTGGTATTAAGTTGCGAATCCCACCCAAAGTGTAAACTCAAAGCAACACACAACTGCATTAAAAGAACTATGCGTAAAGTAAAAAATCCTTGCACCCGCAAGTACAAGCACCATTGTTTTATCCCTGGTGGAAACAGCACATCCCCTAGTCTCATGTTTCTGTCACTCAAGCTAGACATCAAGGGGTTGAACCCACAATCAAGCATGACGCTCCCTCTTGGAGTTGCAACAAATCACTTGGACAAAGTAAAATACGGCAACGGAGAACATGCAAGAATTTACTAAAGAACAAAGATATAAAAGAGAACCAAATATATTACTCATCGCAATCTGAACATAATCTCATAATCCATCAGATCCCAACAAACTCAGCATAGCAACATAGAAAACTACAAAAGTGCCTCGATCATGTGAAGCAGCTCACGAGGTCTTGAAAGTGGAAGCACAAAGAGGGGAGAGGTACATCACATAGCTACTGGTCACGGACCCATGGTCCAAGGGGGTCTACTCACGGCACATACGGGAGGCGTCCAACTTGCTTGCTCAAGAAGACCTAGAGCTCTTTTGAGGAGGCTCATCATTGAAATATACAAGCCCAGTTCTATAGTGTGAAGGGTCCCCACATAGTTATATGCATGTATGACGATCTCTATGGAGTTCAAGGGATAGAGGATGAAGTACTAGTGTGGATCTCTCAAAAGGAATAGTAGTGTGCCCCCTTTCTCTCTTTTTATTTTCTTTTTCTCTTTTTTCTATTTTTTTGTATTTTTTGGTGGCCTCAATGGCTCTTTTGATTTCCCTCATTTGTCCTCTTTGGGATCTTTTCATTTTGTCCTCTTTGGCATCTTTTCCTCACTTTAGGGGCAACACTCTATATTTTACAAGAACATAGGAGATCTTTCACACTTTACAAAGGTACTCACATAAAGAAAATGTAACTATCATAATGCAAATGTATGCCTCTGCCAGGGTAGCAGGATATGCAAGTATACTAGCGCGTCATGTAGCAATGATTAGGGCTAGGACCAACTAGCATGTGGCTCATTGATCAAGAAAGTAGCATGTATGACATGAAGAATCAAGTCATGAGAAGGTGGATGTTGCATGGCAATGTATCTCGGAAAGGCTATGGAAATGCATTGATAGGTAGGTATGGTGGATGTTTTGAGGAAAGATATAAGGAGGTTTATGTTGACATAGCGTATCGTGCCAAGAGTTTGTATGTACCGGCGAAGGTGGACGCCAACTCTTGGAGTGATAAGGAGGCAATGCACGGCATAGGAGAGGCTACAAAAATATGGGAAGGTGTAAGTGTCAACTTTCGAATACTCACATTAGTCCGAAGAACTCATGCACTTATTATCGGTAACTCTCAATCTAATCAAGAGATTCACAAAGAGACAAGTACCCCGAGGAGGAGTGTATGGGGGTTTGGTTATCCTATTGCATCCTCGACCCATGGTACGTGAGTGTACTCTAATATTCGAACCCTCCAGAGGTTAGTGATCCATCTAGTAGCTAGAGTTCTCAATAGGGGTTTTGGTTTTCGAAAATCACACGGATTGCCCAAAATACGACATCTATCACTAATAGGCTCGAGCTCTTGACACCAAAAGTTCAAACATTACTCTAATAAATACCTCAAAACTATTGCAAGTTACTACTACAAAGAGAATAGCAACTTTAACTACCTACTTTCTAGTCAAGACACAAAACTCAGTGCAACAGGCAAACTCTCTAACAAGATAAAACATGCAACCTATAGAAAGTTCAACCTGAGACAAAATAAAAGCTCTAGAAGAAAACTAAAGCACTATAACTAAACAGGGCAGCAGCTAAGAAAAGAAAAAGAACAACTCACATCTAAAGAAATAAGCATGCAAATCCTATGAGGAGTTCTAATTCAAGCGGAGCGTGTTTCTCTCCCACACAAAAGAAAGATGGGATCTAACTTGTTATGAACAGCAAACAAAGCTAAGGAAAACTAAAAATAAAAACCTAAGAGCGAGAAACTCCAAGCATAGCACATAACGCATGAAGTGATAAAAATATAGTGAAACGAGGGATGAACTGATAATTGTTGATGAAGAAGGGGATGAACGGGGGCATTGTTGGGAATATTCCCTAGAGGAAAATAAAATATGTTTTATTGAGCATATTCCATTAGTTCATAATACGTTTTATACTATGCTATAACTGTATTAAGCGGAAACCTTAATACACGTGTGGTATACAAACAACCAGGTCCCTAGTTAACTCTAGTATACTAGTCCATTGGGCGATTGATGATCAAGGTTATCTGATCATGAGCCAAATAAGTCTGTTAGCAATGGAGTTGTATCATTGGGATAATGATATGATGGACATACACCCACCAGAAGTGTTGCGATGTGATCAAGTCACATAGTTCGACATTGCAATAACTATAACGTAGTGACCAGATCCTTTGACCGTAATGATCATACGTAATTGTCTTCTATGAGGAGACTTCGATTTGTATCCCACTGCCTGACTGAAATATGTTGGCCATAACGGTGCACTTTGGGTATTCCTAAATAGATGGTTGATGAGTATGAAAATAGATCAAAGCGGGTTTTGTCCATCCGAGTGACGGATAGGTACTCTTGGCCCACTCGGTGATATTGCATCATAAGGTTTGCGCAAACATGTGACTAGGTCACGGAGTTGTAATATCACGGGAACGAGTAAACTTGTTTGTTGAGAACGAAAAAGAACTAGGTATATTGGATACCGACGATCAAACCTCAGACAAACAAAGTACCATAGGACAAAGGGGACATGCACACGATTAACGGATCCAACAGCGATTGAAGTTCATTCGATGGAAGCGCAGGGGCCATCTAGGATTGTAACCAGATCTGATCGATGGTCATTGATCAAGAAAGTGTCTTGATCATGTCTGCTGTTTCCCGGACCATAGGGTGTTACACTTAAGGGTATTCGACGCAATAAGGATTGATTCGGGATCACCAGATAAATAGGAGAGAACACCGGAATTGTTCCGGTGAAGGCCGAAAGTTGTTCTGGGTATTTTGAAAGGTTCAAAATATATTTAATAATGTTTAATTAATGTTTTATTATTTAATTATCTGAATTAAATATTAAAATATAATTAAAAATGAATTAAAAGGCATATGGGCCTCATAGGGCCCATTAGGGGAAGGAGGAGCCTCCCCTTGGGCCTTGCACCAAGGGCGGGGCCCACTCCCCCCTTGGTGGGATTAGTCCCACCTCGGGGAGGGATGAAGGTTCCCACCCCCCTCAGCCAATATAAGGAGGGGTAGAGGTGCCCTTTTATTCATGATTTTTGAGACAAGTTCTCTTCTCTCTCTTCCTCCTCTCTCCTTCCTATGAGCGGACTCCCCTTGTTTGGAGGTTGCACTAGGTTGGGGATTTCTCCACCATACGCACGCCGTCGTGCTGCTGGAATCGGGATCCGAATCCATCTTCTTTCCGCTGCTCTCCTGGTTCGGAGCCCGGAGGGACATCGGGTATACTGTATGTGTATAATCCCGCGAGGCACTACACTTGTGGTGCTACTTCATCGTCGTGGTCGTATCGCGGCGTCTTCACCGACAAAGTTCGGACGAGGACGCAATACCGTCATTGATACGTCCAAAACGTATCTATAATTTCTGCTTGCTCCATGCATGTTTTGTGTGATATTGTTATGATCTAGATACACTTTCATACACTTTTGATCATATTTGGACTAACCTATTAACTCAGTGCACCCCAGTGCCAGTTCCTGTTTTCTCTGTTTTTCTATTTCAGTTTTCCCCCATATAAAAAGTGCCAGAAAAATTCCGGGAAAAATACAGGAAAAATAAGCGTACAGGAAGCTTCGCGAAGAGCCCGGGAGGGGCCTGAGGGGAGCCAGGGAGGCCCAGGCGGCCACCCGGCGCGGCCCCACCCCTGGTCGCGCCAGGGGGGCGCCTGGGGCCCCTGGTCCACCTCTGGCTGCCCCCCATTGCCTATTTATTCTCCGTCACGGGGAAACTCCAAAGGAGAACCCTATTTCGCAAAATCGCCTCTGTTCCGCCACCGCCGCGCTTCCGAGATCGGGAGCACCAGAAGACCTCTTCCCGGCACCCTGCCGGAGGGAGGATTGACCTCCGGGAGTCTCCTCTCCACCATGGATGCTCCCCGGATGTCTCGTGAGTAGTTTTCCTTGGACCATGGGTCCGTGATTAGTAGCTATGTGATGTTCTCCTCCCCTCTTTGTTCTTCATGGTTTAGACCTCGTGAGCTGCCCTACATGATCGAGGCACTTTTGTAATATTTCTTCTATTGCTATGTTGAGTTTGATAGGATCTGATGGATTATGAGATTATGTTCAGATTGTGATTGAGTAATATATTTGGTTTTAACTCTTATATTTTTGTTCCTAAGTAATTCTTGCATGTTCTCCGTTGCTGTTTATTTCTTTGGCCAAGTAGTAGGTAGTGACTCCAAGAGGGAACGTTGTGCTAGATTGTGGGTTCATGTCCCCCGATGACACGCTTGAGTGACAGAAACATGAGTCTAGGGGATGTGTTGTTGCCACAAGGGGGAAAACAACAGTGCTTGTAACCGCGGTTACAAGGATTGTTTACTTTACGCAAAGTTCTTTTTAATGCAGTTGTCTGTTGCTTTGGGTTTACACTTTGGGTGGGGCTCGCAACTTAATACCAGCGAGATGTTCTGGATAGATATCTCAAGGTGGATGATTAGTAGTAGATGCAGTTGGATTTTGGTCTACTTATTTTGGCGTACTGCCCATGCTTTTGAGCCTCGTCCTTTCTTTTGTAGCATAGTTAGCATTGCGGTGCGTTCATAATCCTGTCAATTGCCTTTCTGTAATTTGTTTACCTCTCATAGCAATTTTATCGTCTTTTGGGAGAGAGACATCACTAGTGAACATCACGTATCCCGGTCCATATCCTCATCACTGTTTACACGCTCATTTACTTTTCTGCTTTTACTTTCAATTGCTATCATTATCCCTTGTGTTTGATCCTTTGTGAACAACAAGACCGGAGAGATTGACAACCTCTCTGAACTTCGTTGGGAACAAAGTTATCGTGTCTGTGTGCAGGTCCGCGTCAGTTGCGCCGCTGACACCTACTTATCATCTCCGGAGTCCTACTGGAGACAAACCTTGGTATCTTCACCGAGGGAAATTTGCTGTTGTGCTACATCACGCCTTCCACTTGGGGTTTACCAACGATGGGCGAGAAATCACTATCATCATCTCGCACATCAGTCATCGGTCTCAAGGACCGGGTGGCTACTGGAGTCATCGTGGAGATGCGCGGCATCGGGAATTGCCGGTACGACTACACCAACCACGTTCACGCGGGAACGTTTCCCGCTTAACGGACTACATACTGGTATGTGACCTATTCCATCCGTTACTTTCATCGCCATAGCATAGGTCTTGGGATTGGGTTTCGTAGGTTATGAAAAATTTGTGTTTTCTGCACCGAACCCCAACATGCATCCCCAAGCTTAGACACTTGAGTCTCCTTGAATATTTATTGGGGATGCATGGGTGCATTGATGTCACGAGAGTTTACTTCTCGCCCCTCTATGGTTACCCAAAGTGGAAGGTTGAGATGTAGCGTAGCGGCAATTTCCCTTAGCGAAGATGCTAAGGTTTGAGTGTCGAACCAATAGGACTCCAACAGATACAAGAAGGTGGTGAAATGAACAATGGCGCCGTTTACAACCGAGGTTGCTAACTTCACCTGGACCTGCACACACAGCAGATAACTTTGCTTCCCAACGAGTACAGAGGAGTTGTCAATTCCTCCGGCCTTGTTGTTTACAAAGGATAAAACGGATGGGATAATAATTATAGTGATAGCAACAGAAAAGAAATAAAGCAGTAAATTGATAGAGGGTGTAAACAGTGTTGGAAATATGGACCGGGGTCCTATGATGTTCACTAGTGATGTCTCTATCCCAAAAGACGATAAAAGAGCTATGCAAGGTAAACAAATCACAGCTAGGCAATTGACAGGATTATGTGCGCAAACCAATGCTAATTATGCTATAAAGAAAGGAAGAGGCTCAAAAGCATGGGCGGTACGCCAAGACAAGTAGACCGAAATCCATCCGCATCTACCTACTAATCATCCACCTTAAGATATCTATCCAGAACATCTCGCTGGTATTAAGTTGTGAATCCCACCCAAAGTGTGAACTCAAAGCAACAGACAATTGCATTAAAGAACTTTGCGTAAAGTAAACAATCCTTGCACCCTCAAGTACAAGCACCGTTGTTTCCCCCTTGTGGCAACATCACATCCCCTAGACTCATGTTTCTGTCACTCAAGCTATTCATCGGGGGGGCATGAACCCACAATCATGCATAACGCTCCCTCTTGGAGTCACTACCTACTACTTGGCCAAAGCAATAAACAGCAACGGAGAACATGCAAGAATTACTCAAGAACATAAATATAAAAGAGGAGAATCAAATATATTACTCAAACACAATCTGAACATAATCTCATAATACATCGGATCCCAGCAAACTCAGCATAGCAACAACAGAAATATTACATAAGTGCCTCGATCATGTAGGGAAGCTCACGAGGTCTAATACATGAAGAACAAAGAGCGGATGAGAACAACACATAGATATTGATCATAGACCCATGGTCCAAGGTGGACTACTCACGGTTCATCCGGGAAGCATCCATGGTGGTGGAGAAGCTCCCGGAGTTGATTCCTCCCTCCGGTAGGGTGCCGGGAAGAGGTCTTCTGGTGCTCTCGATCTTAGAAGCGCAGCGGCGGCGGAACAGAGGAGAGATCGCGAATAAGGGTTCTCGTCTCGGGGGTTTTGCGTCACGGGGAATAAATAGGCGAAGGGGCAGCCAGGGGGCCACCAGGGGTCCAGGCGCCCCCCTGGCGCGGCCCCACCCTGGGGCGCGCCGGGAGAGCGCCTGGGGCCCTGGTGGGTCCCTTCTGCCCCCCCCCCCCCCCTCGGTGATTCCGGAAGCTTGCTGGTTGCTGATTTTTTATTGGATTTTCCCGGATTTTTGGAGCACTTTTAATATGGGGGAAACCTGAAATAGAAAAACAGCAGAAAACAGGAACTGGCACTGGGGTGCACTGAGTTAATAGGTTAGTCCAAATATGATCAAAAGTGTATGGAAGTTCATCAATATCATAGCAATATCACACAAAAGAGGCATGGAGCAAGCAGAAATTATAGATACGTTTTGGACGTATCAACATCCCCAAGCTTAATTCATGTTCGTCCTCGAGTAGTTAAATGATAACAGCATAATTTCTGTGGTGACATGCTAACAACCATATAAGAACTTTTAAGTAAAGCAATCAAGCCATCTAATTCAATTCAAGTCATAACAGGCAAGAGTCTATATCTAGCATTGAAATAAGCAACATAAGAACATAAAGGTGCAAGATCTCTCGCTGTTCGTGACTCGAATGTCTCCAAATGGTGTTTGCGTGCAAGAAAGGGGATAGGGATATACGAAAAAAAGTATTTTTGTGTTGAGAACTCAATCTACTAAAGTTTCACACTTGGTCTTCTTTGTAATCTTATCTTGACTCATCCCAAGACCACTAGCCAGGTACGAGTCAAAATGATCCACTCCTTTTCGACATTTTGAGCACTCATGCAATGGATAAGCGTAAGCAAGAAAGTTGACACTTAGGATGGCAAAGAGAGAATATGGTGGAGGAGGAAGACAAAAAGGTGTGAAAGGCTCACATCAATGAGGAAAATCATAGGCGAGAGAAAGCCAAATGATAGATATGATGTGAGGAGTAGGGATTGCCATGCAACGGATGCACATATGAGCTAAAAAGCTCTCCAATGGAACTAGTGGGGGTGCATCCAACTTGCTTGCTCAAGAAGACCTAGAGCTCATTTGAGGAGGCTCATCATTGGAATATACAAGCCAAGTTCTATAGTGTGAAGGTCCCCACATAGCTATATGCATGAATGATAATCTCTATGGAGTACAAGATATAAGAGGGAGTACGAGTGTGGATCTCTAAAAAGGAATAGTAGTGTGCCCCTTCTCTCTTTTTATTTTCTTTTTCTATTTTTTCTATTTTTTATATTTTTTGGTGGCCTCAATGGCTCTTTCTATTTCTCTCATTTGTCCTCTTTGGGATCTTTTAATTTTGTCCTCTTTGGGATCTTTTAATTTGTCCACTTTGGGATCTTTTCCTCACTTTAGGGGAAACACTCTAGATATTACAAAAAATATAGAAGATCTTTCACACTTTACAAAAGTACTCAAATCATAAAGAAGATGTAACTATCATGATGTATGAAAATTTATGCCTCTGCCAGTGTAGCAGGATATGCAATGATACTACCGCGTCATGTAGCAATGATTAGGGCAAGGCCCAACTAGCATGCGGCTCATCGATCAAGCATGTAGCATGTATGACATGCAGATCAAGTCATGAGAAGATGGATGTTGCATGGCAATGTATCTCGGAAAGGTTGTGGAAATGCCTTGGTAGGTAGGTATGGTGGCTGTTTTGAGGAAAGATATAAGGAGGTTTACGATGACAGAGCGCATCGTTCCAAGGGTTTGGATGTGCCGGCGAAGGTGGACGCCAACTCTCGGAGTGAGAAGAAAGCAATGCACGACACAGGAAAGGCTAGCAAAATATGGGAAGGTGGAAGTGTCAACTTTCGAATACTCACATTAGTCCGAAGAACTCATGCACTTATTATCGGTAACTCTCAATCTAATAAGGAGGTTCTCAAAGAGACAAGTACCCCGAGGAGGAGTGTATGGGGGTTTGGTTATCCTTGCGCATCCTCGACTCATGGTACGTGAGTGTACTCTAATATTCGACCCCTCGGAAGAGTAGTGATCCATCTAGTAGCTAAAGTTCTCAACTAATTTTGTAAGTTTTGAAAATAAACACGGATTTCCCAGAATACGACATCTATCACTAATAGGCTAAAGCTCTTGACACCAAAAGTCCAAACATTACTCAAAACAATACCTCAAGACTATTGTAAGTTACTACTACAAAAGAATAGCAACCTCAATTGCCTACTTCAAGTCAAGACACAAAACTCAATGCAACAGGCAAACTCTCTAAACAAGATAAACATGAAAACTCAAGAGAGTTCCATCAACAAACTAAACCAAAGCTCTTAAAAAGATAAGCATGAAAACTAAGAGCTAAACATGACAGTAGCTATGAAAAAGATAAAGAACACACACAACAAAGAAATAGACATGAAAAATCCTATGATGTGTTCTAGATTTTGGAAGTGGAGCGTATTTCTCTCCCACACAAAGAAATCTGGGTTCTAACTTGTTATGAACAGCAAGAAAAGCTAAAGAAAACTAAAAATAAAACCTAAGAGCGAGACGCTCCAAGCATAGCACATAACGCATGAAGTGATAAAAATATAGTGAAACGAGAGACGAACTGATAATTGTTGATGGAGAAGGGGATGCACGGGGGCATCCCCAAGCTTATAAGCTTGAGTCTCCTTGAATATTTATTGGGGATGCATGGGGGCATCCCCAAGCTTGAGCGCTTGACACTCCTGAATCTTCTTTCATCATCTTGCCTCGCACACTTGAAAACTCCCTTCATACATAACTCATCCTAATCTGATTAGCGAGGTTAGTAATAAAATAAAAAAATTCCTCTACTGGAAATAAGGATATTCTTGAAGAGCTACTGTTTCTCAAGATTGCCAAAAAGTTTTTGTAAAGAAAAAGCAAGCTTAAGGTTTGCAAAATGAAGAAAAGGAAAAACAGGACAGAATCTGTGAAAAACAGACCAGCAGGTAGTAAAGAATTTTTTAGGGACACTTATGCAACTCAAATCACAAAACTCAGAACATACGAAAGTTCCGTAATTATATATAGCACGCTGTGTAAAACTTTCAGCTCAAAAAGATGAACTGGGATTTTTCTGTGATTTTTCTAGTCACGAGGACAGAATCTGTTTTCTGGACAGCATGTCACAACTTTCACTTCCCTTGTCATATGAGGCTATAAATGGCACAAAGCTTGAAAAGTAAAGATACAATGATGTTGCTACAGTAGTAACAATCATAAAGACCACTAAAAACAGAAGAAAAACAAAAAGTAAATCCTAAATTCGTTGTGGGCTTCCTCCCGAAATAGCTTCTTTAAGGCCATTAGCTAGGCTTGAAGATTATAAAAGATGCTCTCATAAGAATAAGGACTTGAAGCAACAGAGAGCATCAAGAAAAAAATATGAAACACATTTAAGCCTAACCCACTTCCTATGCATAGGCATCTTATAAGAAAATAAATCAAAGAAGCACAAAGTGACAAGCATAGGAAGGTGGAACAAGAGCAACTTTAAACATTTCATCAAAAAGAGAGGTGTTTTTGTAACATGAAAGATTTTAGAACCAAGCTTTCCTCCCTCAAAGTAATTTTCAGTAGTATCATGAACAACATCAAGAATATAACTATCACATAAATCATGTTGTTCATGACCTGCAAGCACACGTGTATAGTTTTCAACACGGTCTTTAGGATCATAAGATAAATGCAACCCATCACATTGACGTTTAATAAGGACAAAATTCTCCAGAATATTTGGAGATTTCAAAAGGATAATAGGAAAATAAAGTGTGGGTGCAATAGCAAAAATTTCATGCTTAACATGAGGAACTATAGAAAGTTCATCTCCGTAAGCATCATCCATAGTGGCATCATGGCCATAAGCATAGAAGGCATCAACTTCATCAAAAAGGGATATTTCAAAAGAATCCATAGGATCATAACACTCATATAAGGTAAGATTCAAAGAGTTACTCTAATTAGAAGGTAGACATGGATGGCTCCATTCTTCCTCCTTTTGTTCGTCACTCTCCTCCTCTTTTTCATCCAAGGAGCTTTCGGTTTCATCAATTTCTTCTTTCATAGAGTCCTCCAAAACATTAGTCTCTTCCTTTGGGGGAGAGATTCTCTCAAGATGATCAGTAATATAATAATTTGCATCATAATTTTCCAAACAATAGTTAAGTATAGCAAGACTCTCAGATCTGTAAGGGGCATCATTAATATTTCTAAGAAGAGAAGTAATTTCATAGGCACCCTTTTAAGCAACAAATTCTTCTATTGGCTCTGCATCATAAAAATCATAGTTTCCCTTAGCATAAGAAGCTAAGGTTTCATCATCATTGTACTCACATTGGAAAGAAAGGTGTTTGTGCCTCATAAAGCAACAAGATTCATCCCTGCAGAAAGATATATTATATATTGAGCACAAGTTTCTAGCATATTCATACAACTGGTGTATTTGTTTCCATAAGTGTATCCCCTTTTGTGACAAGCGGTGTTCCTTGTACCACTTTTGTTGATCCTCGGTGAATCCTCCATGCCAATAAGATCTGGTTTCAAAGAAGTCAGACATTGATTGGCAAGTAAGTAACTAGAAATACTATATATTTTTTGGATTTTTGATAAAGGACACAAAAGCAAAAACTGAAAGGTAAACTAACAAGACTAAAAAGCAAAGATAAAAGATAGTGTGCAACTCCCCTATCTTGAAGAGTGGAGTCCCCGGCAACGGCGCAAGAAATTGCTTTGATGTCACGAGAGTTTACTTCTCGCCCCTCGTTGGTTACCCAAAGTGGAAGGTTGAGATGTAGCGTAGCGGCAATTTCCCTTAGCGAAGATGCTAAGGTTTGAGTGTCGAACCAATAGGACTCCAACAGATACAAGAAGGTGGTGAAGTGAACAATGGCGCCGTTTACAACCGAGGTTGCTAACTTCACCTGGACCTGCACACACAGCAGATAACTTTGCTTCCCAACGAGTACAGAGGAGTTGTCAATCCCTCCGGCCTTGTTGTTTACAAAGGATAAAACGGACGGGATAATAATGATAGTGATAGCAACGGAAAAGAAATAAAGCAGTAAATTGATAGAGGGTGTAAACAGTGTTGGAAATATGGACCGGGGTCCTATGATGTTCACTAGTGATGTCTCTCTCCCAAAAGACGATAAAAGATCTATGCAAGGTAAACAAATCACAGCTGGGCAATTGACAGGATTATGTGCGCAAACCAATGCTAATTATGCTATAAAGAAAGGAAGAGGCTCAAAAGCACGGGCAGTACGCCAAGACAAGTAGACCGAAATCCATCTGCATCTACCTACTAATCATCCACCTTGAGATATCTATCCAGAACATCTCGCTGGTATTAAGTTGTGAATCCCACCCAAAGTATAAACTCAAAGCAACAGACAACTGCATTAAAGAACTTTGCGTAAAGTAAACAATCCTTGCACCCGCAAGTACAAGCACCGTTGTTTTCCCCCTTGTGGCAACAACACATCCCCTAGACTCATGTTTCTATCACTCAAGCTAGTCATCGGGGGCATGAACCCACAATCATGCATAACGCTCCCTCTTTGAGTCACTACGTACTACTTGGCCAAAGCAATAAACAGCAACGGAGAACATGCAAGAATTACTCAAGAACATAAATATAAAAGAAGAGAATCAAATATATAACTCAATCCCAATCTGAACATAATCTCATAATCCATCGGATCCCAGCAAACTCAACATATCAACAGCAGAAAGATTACATAAGTGCCTCGATCATGTAGGGCAGATCACGAGGTCTAATCCATGAAGAACAAAGAGGGGAGGAGAACATCACATAGCTACTGATCATAGACCCATGGTCCAAGGTGGACTACTCACGGTTCATCCGGGAAGCATGCATGGTGGTGGAGAAGCTCCCGGAGGTGATTCCTCCCTCCGGCAGGGTTCCGGGAAGAAGTCTTCTGGTGCTCCCGATCTTGGAAGCGCGGCGGCGGCGGAACAGAGGAGAGATCGCGAAAAAGGGTTCCGTCCCCGAGGGTTTCTCGTCATGGGGAATAAATAGGCGAAAGGGGGCAGCCAGAGGTGGGTCAGGGGCTCCAGGCGCCCCTCTGGCGCGGCCATGGGTGGGCCCGCGCCCTCTAGCCGCCTGGGGGCCCCTGGGTCCCCTCTGGCCCCTCTCAGGCTCATCGCGAAGCTTCCGGTACACTGATTTTTCCTATATTTTCCCGGAATTTTTTTGGTACTTTTAATAAGGGGGAAACCTGAAATAGAAAAACAGCAGAAAACAGGAACTGGCACTGGGGTGCACTGAGTTAATATGTTAGTCCAAATATGATCAAAAGTGTATGGAATTTCATCAATATCATAGCAATATCACACAAAAGAGGCATGGAGCAAGCAGAAATTATAGATACGTTTTGGACGTATCAATATCCCCAAGCTTAATTCCTACTCGTCCTCAAGTAGGTAAATGATAACAAGCATAATTTCTGTGGTGACATGCTAACAACCATATAAGAACTTTTAAGTAAATCAATCAAGGCATGTAATTCAATTCAAGTCATAACAGGCAAGAGTCTATATTTGGCATTAAAACAAGCAACATAAGAACATAAAGGTGCAAGAGCTCTCGCTCTCCATGACTTGAATGTCTCCAAATGGTGTTTGCGTGCAAGAAAGGGGATATGGATATACTAGAAAAAGTATTTTTATGTTGAGAACTCAATCTACTAAAGTTTCACACTTGGTCTTCTTTGTAATCTTATCTTGACTCATCCCAAGACCACTAGCCAGGTACGAGTCAAAATGATCCACTCCTTTTCGACATTTTGAGCACTCATGCAATGGATAAGCGTAAGCAAGAAAGTTGACACTTAGGATGGCAAAGAGAGAATATGGTGGAGGAGGAAGACAAAAAGGTGTGAAAGGCTCACATCAATGAGGACAATCATAGGCGAGAGAAAGCCAAATGATAGATATGATGTGAGGAGTAGGGATTGCCATGCAACGGATGCACATATGAGCTAAGGTAAGCTCTCCAATGGAACTAGTGGGGCTGCATCCAACTTTCTTTCTCAAGAAGACCTAGAGCTCATTTGAGGAGGCTCACCATTGGAATATACAAACCAAGTTCTAAAGTGTGAATGTCCCCACATATCTATATTCATGAATGATAATCTCTATGGAGTACAAGATATAAGAGGGAGTACGAGTGTGGAACTCTCAAAAGGAATAGTAGTGTGCCCCCTTCTCTCTTTTTATTTCTTTTTCTCTTTTTTTCTATTTTTTTGTATTTTTGGTGGCCTCAATGGCTCTTTCTATTCCTCTCATTTGTCCTCTTTGGGATCTTTTAATTTTTTCCTCTTTGGGATCTTTTGATTTTTCCACTTTGGGATCTTTTCCTCATTTAGGGGCAACACTCTATATATTACAAAAGTATAGAAGATCTTTCACACTTTACAAAGTACTCAAATCATAAAGAAGATGTAACAATCATGATGTATGCAAATGTATGCCTCTGTCAGTGTAGAGGGATATGCAATGATACTAGAGCGTCATGTAGCAATGATTAGGGCAAGGCCCAACTAGCATGCGGCTCATCGATCAAGCAAGTAGCATGTATGACATGAAGATCAAGTCATGAGAAGGTGGATGTTGCATGGCAATGTATCTCGGAAAGGCTATGGAAATGCCTTGATAGGTAGGTATGGTGGCTGTTTTGAGGAAGGATATAAGGAGTTTTATGATGAAAGAGCGTATCGTGCCAAGGGTTTGGATGTACCGGCGAAGGTGGACGCCAACTCTCGGAGTGAGAAGAAAGCAATGCACGGTACAGGAAAGGCTAGAAAAATATGGGAAGGTGGAAGTGTCAACTTTAGAATACTCACATTAGTCCGACGAACTCATGCACTTATTATCGTTAACTCTCAATCTAATAATGAGGTTCACAAAGAGACAAGTACCCCGAGGAGGAGTGTATGGGGGTTTGGTTATCCTTGCGCATCCTCGACTCATGGTACGTGAGTGTACTCTAATATTCGACCCCTCAGAAGAGTAGTGATCCATCTAGTAGCTAGAGTTCTCAACTAATTTGTAGGTTTTGAAAATAAACACGGATTGCCCAAAATACGACATCTATCACTAATAGGCTAAAGCACTTGACACCAAAATTCCAAACATTACTCAAAACAACACCTCAAAACTATTGCAAGTTACTACTACAAAAGAATAGCAACCTCAATTACCTACTTCAAGTCAAGACACAAAACTCAGTGCAACAGGCAAACTCTCTAAACAAGATAAACATGAAAACTCAAGAGAGTTCCAGCAACAAGCTAAAAAGCTCTTAAAAAGATAAGCATGAAAGCTAAGAGCAAAACATGACAGCAGTTATGAAAAGATAAAGAACACACACATCAAAGCTAAGCATGAAAAATCCTATGTTGTGTTCTAGATTTTGAAAGTGGAGCGTGTTTCTCTCCCACACAAAGAAAGTTGGGTTCTAACTTGTTATGAACAGCAAGCAAAGCTAAAGAAAACTAAAAATAAAACCTAAGAGCGAGACGCTCCAAGAATAGCACATAACGCATGAAGCGATAAAAATATAGTGAAACGAGAGACGAACTGATAATTGTCGATGGAGAAGGGGATGCACGGGGGCAGCCCCAAGCTTAGACGCTTGAGTCTCCTTGAATATTTCTTGGGGATTCATGGGGGCATCCCCAAGCTTGAGCAATTGACACTTCTTAATCTTCTTTCATCATCTTCTCTCGCACACTTGAAAACTCCCTTCATACATAACTCATCATAATCTGATTAGCGAGGTTATTACCCATAATAAAATAATTTTTCTCTACTGGATATAAGGATAATATTGAAGAGATACTGTTTCTAAAGATTTCCAAAAAGTTTTTGCAAAGAAAAAGCAAGCTTAAGGTTTGCAAAACGAAGGAAAGGCAAAACAGGACAGAATCTGTGAAAAACAGACCAGCAGGTAGTAAAGAATTTTTTAGGGATACTTATGCAACTCAAATAAAAAAACTCATAACATAAGAAAGTTTCGTAATTGTATAGATCACTCTGCGTAAGAAATTCAGCTCAAAAATATGAACTGGGATTTTTTTCTGATTTTTCTAGTGACGAGGACAGGATCTGTTTTCTGGACAACATGTCACAACTTTCACTTCCCTTGTCGTATGAGGCTATAAAAGGCACAAAGCTTGAAAATTAAAGGTACAATGATGTTGCTACAGTAGTAACAATCATCAAGACCACTAAAAACAGAATAAAAACAAAATGGAAAACCTAAATTCGTTGCGGGTTGCCTCCCGAAAGCGCTTCTTTAAAGCCATTAGCTAGGCTTAATGCATAAAGAAGGAATCAAAGATCATCATAATAATCGGAGTTGTAATATGATTCAAATGGTTCCTCAACAAGTTCATCCTTGTTTCTTTTAGGAAAGGTGTACACACCTTTTTCCTTCCCGCGTAGGCGTATTTGTCCCTTACCTATATCAAGGAAGCCTTTCATGGCTCGGAGGAAATCCCTCCCAAGCACTATGTTTCCTTGATTTGGCTTCATGACAAAGAAATCAACCATTGCAATCCCTTTAAGGAATGTCACTGGTACATCTTTTATCCTCCCCTGGATCTCAGAAATATCTCCACTAGCATGTTCATGATAGGATGATAATTTGTCCATGTTAAATTTTAAAGAATCATAAACAACTTTTGGCATAGTAGAAACCAT
Source organism: Bromus sterilis (assembly GCA_950022295.1). Classification (NCBI taxonomy): domain Eukaryota; kingdom Viridiplantae; phylum Streptophyta; class Magnoliopsida; order Poales; family Poaceae; genus Bromus; species Bromus sterilis. Next base: position 410,466,504 of record OX465596.1, on the reverse strand, counting down.
AGATCCAATGTCACAAAAGGCAAGGAAGTCTTGGTTAGAGATGCTAATTCTAACAAAGGGTTCCAGTCACCATCTATCTCATAAACATCTTTCTTGTTCGGCTGGGGTTTCCTTGTTTTTTTCAAGTCTAGAACACCCAATCTCTTTTAAATAGTAGCAAGTCTATCTATAACAGTATCAAAACTATGATCATAAACAAAGTAACTAGATAGACCATGTATAATTTCAAGAGCTCTAGCTTCATCACAAGCTAAGAAATCCCCTTCAGCTATAATATCAAGAGAGTGCTTGCACCATCTAAAAAGATCATGGTAAAAATTTCTAAGCACAATTTTTATAGGTATCCAAGGCATAACTCTCCTATGTGCATCAGAAATTCTATCCCAAGCCTTCTTCATATTTTATCCATCCATTTGATGGAAGTCTAAGACCTCAGACTCCCTCAAGGCACCAAATCCTAACATGCTTGACTAAACAGAAAGGATAACTAAAGGCAAGATAACTATTTTTTTTATTTTCTATAAAAGACACTTAAGAAAAAAATGAAAGGTAAACAAACAAGACTAAAAAGCAAAGATAAAAGATAGTGTGCAACTCCCCTATCTTGAAGAGTGGAGTCCCCGGCAATGGCGCCAGAAATTTTCTTGATACACGAGATAGCTTCTCGTCCCTCGCTGGTTACCCCAAGTGGAAGGTAAGATGCAGATAGCAGCAAGTTTCCCTTAGGGAAGATGCTAAGGTTGAATGTCGAACCAATAGGACTCCAACGGATACAAGACGGTGGTGAAGTGAACAATGGCGTCGTTCACAACTCAAGGTTGCTTACTTCACCTGGACCTGCACAGACAACAGATAGCTTTGCTCCCAACGAGTTCAGAGGAGTTTTCAATTCCTCCGGCCTTGTTGTTTACAAAGGATAAAACACACGGGATAATAATGATAGTGATAGCTACGTAAAAGTAAATACTGAAAGTAAATTGAAGGTGTAAACAGTGTTGGAAAATATGGACCGGGGTACTATGATGTTCACTAGTGATGTCTCTCTCCCAAAAGACGATAAAATAGCCATGCGAGGTGAACAAATTATAGCTGGGCAATTGACATAATTATGTGCGCAAACCAATGCTAATTATGCTATAAAGAAAGGAAGAGGCTCAAAAGGACGGGCAGTACGCCAAGACAAGTAGACCGAAATCCACCTGCATCTACCTACTAATCATCCACCTTGAGATATCTATCCAGAACATCTCGCTGGTATTAAGATGTGAATCCCACCCAAAGTGTAAACTCAAAGCAACAGACAACTGCATTAAAGAACTTTGCGTAAAGTAAACAATCCTTGCACCCGCAAGTACAAGCACCGTTGTTTCCCCCTTGTGGCAACAGCACATCCCCTAGACTCATGTTTCTGTCACTCAAGCTAGTCATCGGGGGGCATGAACCCACAATCATGCATAACCCTCCCTCTTGGAGTCACTACCTACTACTTGGCCAAAGCAATAAACAACAACAGAGAACATGCAAGAATTACTCAAGAACATAATTATAAAATAAGATAATCAAATATATAACTCAATCACAATCTGAACATAATCTCATAATCCATCGGATCCCTGCAAACTCAACATAGCAACAGCAGAAAGATTACATAAGTGCCTCGATCATGTAGGGCAGATCACGAGTTCTAATCCATGAAGAACAAAGAGGGGAGGAGAACATCACATAGCTACTGATCATAGACCCATGGTCCAAGGTGGACTACTCACGGTTCATCCTGGAAGCATCCATGGTGGTGGAGAAGCTCCCGGAGGTGATTCCTCCCTCCGGTAGGGTGCCGGGAAGAGGTCTTCTGGTGCTCCCGATCTTGGAAGCGCGGCGGAGGCGGAACAGAGGAGAGATCGTGAAAAAGGGTTCCGTCCCCGAGGGTTTCTCGTCATGGGGAATAAATAGGAGAAAGGGGGCAGCCAGAGGTGGGCCAGGGGCTCCAGGCCCCCCCCCCCTGGCGCGGCCAGGGGTGGGGCCGTGCCCTCTGGCCTCCTGGGGGCCCCTGGCTCCCCTCTGGCCCCTCTCGGGCTCTTCGCGAAGCTTCCGGTACGCTGATTTTTCCTATATTTTTCCCGGAATTTTTCTGGTACTTTTAATAAGGGGGAAATCTAAAATAGAAAAACAGCAGAAAACATGAACTGGCACTGGGGTGCACTGAGTTAATAGGTTAGTACAAATATGATCAAAAGTGTATGGAAGTTCATCAATATCATATAAATATCACACAAATGAGGCATGGAGCAAGCAGAAATTATAGATACGTTTTGGACGTATCAATGTCCCAATTTCCCAATTATCCAATATGTCAGTGATATAATACTACTCTTGCCTGCAGACACTTTGCAAGTCACACAAGTCAAAAATATGATTATTCACTTTGTTGGATACACTGGACTGAAAGTCAATCAAAACAAATCAATCTTAGTCCTTCTTAATGTTCTTTAAAATTTCCTGAACTCCCTCACCTCCACCCTGGGTTGCAATCTTAAATCTTCCCCTTTCACATACATGGGTTTACCATTGAGTATCTTTGCACCAAGAACTGAAGATTTATCCACTCTCATGCAAAGAATTGAGGCAAGACTTGCAGGCTACTCAACTATGGTCTCATATGATGCCAAGATTTTTTTCATTAAATCTTTTTTCACCTCTATGCACATACCTTGCATGTTGGTGTTTTAAATCAAATTAAACGTATCAGAATAATTTATTCTAGAGAAAATATGGTATGGAGGATGGTGGTTCTGCTATAATTTCTTGAAAAAAGTTTGTCTCCCAAAAATGCAAGGAGGATTGGGTATACTTGATATTTCAAGACATAACAAGGTACTTCTTATGAAAAATATCAACCAATTTTTCCAATAAGGGGAACATTCCTTGGATCTCTCTGAGTTGAGAATCTCATTACCAATCGTCACTTCGTACCAACAAGTTAGTGTTGGATATATGATCTAGAGGCAAATAATATATGATTATTCCAATATATCTAAGCAAGTTCATAACCAGATTCATACCGTGCTAGAACTATATCAGTGAAACAATGATACAGGTGTGGTACAGAAACCCCCAGAGTTCCTAGTTAGCCTCTATATCAATAACTAGTTCATGGTCAACATGATGGTCGTGGTTTCGCGATCATGGACAATTAAGTTTCTTGACTATGAGGTCACCTCACTGGATGAGTGACGTGATGAACATTACCCAAAGTAAGCATTACAGCATGATCAATCTTATGAAGGTTCAGTGTTGTAATTACAGAATGTAGTAGATCGTTCCTTTGACCATGAGTACGTGCATAATTGCTATCTACTCGGATGCTTTGACTTACATCCCACCACCTGACCGAAATATGCGGGTCATAACGGTTGTATCTTGGGTATTCCGTGGAGATATGTTGAGGAGTATTGTTACAAGAGCGGGATTTGTCAATCCATGTAATGGATAGATACTCGGGGCCCACTGTAAGGCCCGATATGCGGTACTATTCCAGATCTAGACGTTTCCATCCAGATCCGGGGACGAAGCACATATCGGTCCCACCACGACATATGGCGAAGCCATATGCCCCGGATTTCCAACATGATATCACAACATTACAGCTACAAGAAAACAACATCCCATACAATCGGCATACAACTGCCTTAATACAATACATCAGCGGAAGATACATGTCTGAGTACAGACTACAATCAAGTGCCTAGTGGCAAAGACAAAATCATCGATCCCCATAACCACACGGGTCCAGGCCCTCCGCCGGGATCCGCCTAACTAGTCGTCGTCGAGTCTCCACGTGAAACGTCGATCACCATACCTGTTGTCGATCAAGAACCCTGAAAAGAGTTTGGGGGTAGTATCATGAGTACAGAAGTACTCAACATCCAACTATAGTGGTCAACTGACCCAGCAAGGACTTCATCACTCGTCATTCTAGGAAAACTAGTAGTTTACGGTAAGGATGGGGTAAGTGGTGAGGTTGCTGCCGCACTAGCATTTATGAAGTGGCTAACGATCTAGAGAGTAAGATAAGAAGCCAAGCATTCGATGAGGAATCGCCTCCAACGAGTCTTTCTATCAACTACTTGCGCAAACATAACACCTATCCTATCCTTGTCCTCCTCTTCGCATCCCGGTGAAGAAGAAGCAGTCAAGGCACACACACGTTGATCAAGTTATATAAAGATTATCTCAGTTGTTGTTGTCTATGAACAAGGAGTAGGTCTCAAGTCGTCCATAATCGTGGACACGGCTTCTAGAAAAGATTTAACCCTGCAGGGGTGTACCAACTGCCCATTACAAGGCTCCGCACGAACGCCCATCTCTCTTAGTCGGGCCCGTTAAAGACACTCATTGAAGAGTTGTTCCGAGAGATCCGGTACGACAGGTCCCTCTAACTAGAAACGCACAAATTCGGGTGGCCCCTGGTGAGTCGACATCCAATTCAAAAGTCGGTCGCGCTCTCGAATCGGTCTCTACCATCTGGACGAGGTCGGGATAACCTACCCTCGCCCGGGCAGGCCGACTCCCTAGCTTCCAGGTGTGGACCAACAGGATATACCATCCCACTGGCCCAGTTTATTTTAAATCCACTGGTTGCCGACCAGTTATGCACACGGTTTCTCAAATGTTAAAATCAGCTTGGGCCACCACTAGAAATGTTTGAAGCTAGGTAGGTAAGAAGAGGAGACCACATAGAATCCCACACGCGGTTAGGCACGCTCAGTCTTAAAACCAACACCCGGAACTCGGATCCTAGGTGACTCGAATGGAACAAAGCGTCTGGGCAGGATAGCCTAGACCTTCCATCCTTCGTCGAATATAGTCAACATTATAATAATCAAATCATCAACAACAATATAATAACGTGACATCCCAAACCAAGGAGTAACAGGTAACATCGTAGCATCCTAAGCATGCATACTAAGCAGGGGCTGAGCAATGAGCAATAGTAACATAGCAGTACATGGTTTGCTGGGAGGGGACATGGCTGTATCGGTTTGAAAGAGGATGTAAACATGTGGTAGGATCAAACATCAAACCTAACCTAGATTAGCAAGCAAACCGCTGGTTGAAATAGAATGGATCATAAGTAATGTATAGTCCTTGCCTGTTGATAAGTCGGGTTCCGAAGGTGTAGTTGAACGCAAGCTCGCATCGTCTCCGAGAGGTACCCGCAAAAGCACACAAGACGGTATACACTGGAAAAGGCAATCGGCGAGCAAGAATCTATTACTACGAAGCAATCACGAGCAAGCAACAACAAGAAGGCAACACGAGACATCGCACCTACCATTGAGAGCGGTTACTAACAGGTTAAGTGGAGTACTCGTCACACACGACAATACCACACGTTTATATTGGTTCAAGTTGTTTAGCTACACAACATGAGCAAAGGTTGTTAACATGGCATCTCACCCAAGCATGGCATGTCACAAAAACATGGCAAGAGGTCAAGCATAAATAAACTATCTAATGTAGTCACTTTAAATGGGGGTAAAACCTATACATGGCAAACTATTGCTGACGGGGATGTACCCCGGCAAATCCCATGGTCAGGGACCCTGGGCTAGTCATGAGAGGCACAGGTTGGAAGATAGCTCGTCGGCTAACAGGAGGATACGTTCCTTCTCGATATTATTGATTGGAGATGGCGATTACAGGGAAGCCGAGGCTAGTGCGCACAAGGCTAGGGTTACAGATCGTATATTGCCTCCCCTCGATGTCTCCCCTCCTGGCCCTTATATACTAGGCTAGGTCTCGGGGAGTCCGTCCTGGATTACAGATGAGGTTTACTAACCCTAACCTTGCTCCGTACGGCAAGTTTGCACCTTTCTTATGAGTCGCAGACTCCTACGTCGGTGCCACTAGTGGGCCAAGGCTGGGCCCAGGCGGTATCTTTGTGGGCCTTCTGTCTTCGGGTACACCGTGTAGGCTCATCCGTAGGAGTCGTGGGGTCACCCCCTCGTCAGTAGCCCCCGAGTTCCTGGGGGACTCGAAGAGGCGTCCAGGGACTTGAATCCATTCTTGCGTTGTTTTGATGTATGCACGGTTTTAACCGCGGGTTGCTTGCAGTCTGGGGCCATGACAAAACCTGTTTCGAGGGATGCTAAGCTAAAAGGGCCCAAGGTGTCGACTGGTCGAGCCTTGGTGAATTGCACTAGTGGAAAAAACCGCAGTAGCCCAATCAAACTCATGTCCCTCGACATGAGCTTGGAACACTGGTGTCTAGCAAAAGTCATGCCGCTGCAGGTTTACAGTGATCAATTGCCGCCAGTAAATTTCGTAGCCTAGGCGCGTCCGCCCGGCTTTTTCTATCATGCATGCGCATGGAAAAGGTTGGGAGTGAAATCTCTCTTCGGCAAGTCCCAGCCCGGCCGATCTGCGCAGCGGGGTCTTGCCTACACGCTAAGCTTGCGCGGCATCTGGGCACAGTGTATCGTGTTCCAGGAATATGTATTTTGTTTGAGGCGCGGAGCCTAGTAGATAATGCACCCACTTGGAATAAACAATCAAGTGAGCTGTTTTAGCGGTCACTCGCGGAGCTTTACCGAGTGCTCGGGCGAGGAGTAAAGTAGAGGAATATTTGCTCAGGAGGTCGTCGAGTGCTTGGGTATATAGAGTTTTGCGAGTAATCACTCGAATATCGCTTTTTCTCTCGGGGTGAGGGAGCACCCGATACTCCGGGACCGCTCGATCTGGCGAGTGCAGGTCTGCTCATCTTGTGTCGTGGTGAGGGAGCACCCGAAACTCTCATGGGTGCGAGTATTCACTCGAGCACGTTTTTACTTCTAGGTGATGGAGCACCCGAAAACTCTCATGGGTGCGAGTAATCACTCGAGCACGTTTTTACTTCTAGGTGAGGGAGCACCCGAAACTCTTATGGGTGGATACGCTCCCGATGGGAGTTAGATATATTTGAAAAAATGTATTTAAACTATGTAAAAAATGGTGCTTGCAGGCTGCCTCTTCTGCTCACTGCCCCTTTGATTTACCTCTTGTTTGGTGAAGATAACTATCTCCTTGTTGGAGGACCGTCAAAGATGCTCTGGCTGCTAACCGTCATGTCTCCATGACCGGTCATAATGATGGCTTTTGGTGGCGTGCTGCAGCCGCCTGTTGAGTTATCGATGCATGCTTTGAAGATGCGTGAGATTTGACGCGTCCAGCGCACAGTGCCGCCCGTGTGAAGGCATCTTTGTCTCGGAATTCGAATCGCCCAGCATGCTTTGGTCTTTGAATTAATTGCTTCCGTTGTCTGGGCTTCTGCGTGCTCTTGGGCTTGTGCTATAAATAGCCCCCTTTTGTTCATCTCGCAGTAGTGTTCATCCTCTGTCCATCTTTCTCCTCTTCTTCATCTTCTCATGGGGCCAAAGCGAGGTGCAGGTACGACTAGCCGCGGCCGGGTTCGCCGTGGTCGCGGCGGTCGTACTCCACGCTCTTCTCGTGGTGGCGGTCGTGGTGCACCGTCGACGCCTTCTTCCTCTTCCTCGGAGGAGGATTTTTGGCGCTATGATTTCCTTCTACGCGTCCGTGGCCAGAACGCCGCTCGTATTCTGCTGACTTCTGCATTTTCTGCCCTTGTTTCTGAGCGCCATCTCGATGGCTTGCTGCTTCGTCTTCAGAGGTGCGCTCGATCTCCTTCTTATGTTAAGTTGGAGATCGATAGTTCCCTCTTGATTTTCCTTGGCTTTGGCTGGAAGTCATTTGCTCGACGCTTGAACTTGCGTGATGGCGACACTCTTTGTTGCCGTTTTGATGGCGAATACACTCTTGTCATCCTCGCCTTTGACCCAAACGGAAACCGCATGGATCCATACTGGTCGGAGACAAGCAGCGATGGTTCTGGCAGTTCGAGTTGTCCTTCGCCTGCGTCTTCAACTGCTTCCTCCTCCGGCGACTCTTCAGGTGCTGATGCTAAGCCGTCTTCGACTGCTTCCCCCTCTGGCTCTGAAGAGGACCTCGACGTCAAGCCATCGGTCAAGCGGGCGCGACAGGCGACCTTGTAGAACTGGAAGCAACAGCGTCGTCTTCGCCGGTTGCTTGTGCCTTTTGTAACTAGGTTAGTTCTCCATGTAATGAGGATTGCCTTCGAGAAATCAGAGCTGCTTTCTATCCAATGTACTTTTGAATCTCTTGTACTAAGAATGATCTTCGGGTCCTTGTAATGCGAATTGTGCTTGAGTCTTTGTAATGGAATCTGTCTTTGAGTCCTTTGCAAACGAGAGCTGTGTTCGAGTCCTTTTGCAAACGAGGGTTGTCTTCGAGTCCTTTTGCAAACGAGGGTTGTCTTCGAGTCCTTTTGCAAACGAGAGTTGTCTTCGAGTCCGTCAGATCCTTGCACGGTGGGTTTTATCGGGTGCGCGGCAGTGCTCCCGATGGGAGTAGCCCCCGATGCTACGCTTGAGTCGGAGGGTCGAGTGTAGGCTGAGATTTGTTTCCCTTGTCGTTCTTCTGTGAATTTCTGTCTTTTATCGGGTGCGCGACAGCGCTCCCGATGGGAGTAACCCCCGAGTCTTTAGGTGATCGTTGGCGATCGGATGAAGACTAAAGGAGTCTGTATCCTGTGCTTCCTCCAAAGTTTCTTTTGAGTACTTGGTGCTCAATCTGGTTGTAGTCGTGTCTTTCCTTTTGGTTCCGGGCAGAGTTCAACGGGTGGTGCTTTGTCAATGGGTTTTTTTTGGTTGGACCCTTTTGAAGTTTCGAGCTGCGTGAGCTATGATGACGTCTTTCGGGGGGGAGATTTTGTACTCGAGCCCCCGTATGCTTTGATGTAAAGATCGCATGGGCGATGATAGCGTCTCTTGGGGGCAGTTTGTGCTCGAGCCCCCGAGTGCTTTGATAAAATATCGCGATTGCGACGATAGCGTCTCTCGGGGGGAGTTTGTACTCGATCCCCCGAGTGCTTTAGTAAAAGATCGCGATTGCGACGATAGCGTCTCTCGGGGCGAGTTTGGTACTCGAGCCTCCGAGTGCTTTTAATAAAAGATCGCGATTGCGACGATAGCGTCTCTCGGGGGGAGTTTGTACTCGAGCCCCCGAGTGCTTTAGTAAAAGATCGTGATTGCGACGATAGCGTCTCTCGGGGGGAGTTTGGTAGTCGAGCCCCCGAGTGCTTTGATGTGGTAGTATTTGGGCAACATCATTTTATTGCGTCGAGGGTTTACATGAGCTGCCAGATGATCATGGTTGGTGGAGACTATGGGTAGAATAGGCGTAGGTTTGCTACGTTCCATGGATTTCCCACGTCCTCGTCAGTCTTCGGGTTCTTCAGTCCATAGGCGCCTCCTCCTATGACTTCCGTGATTATAAACGGTCCTTCCCATTAGGGGGCAAGCTTGTGGACCTTCTCTTGTATGAGCCGTAAGACAAGGTCGCCCTTATTGAAGGTTCTGGTGCGTAGGCGGCTGCTTTGGTAAGCGCGCAGTTTGTCCTGGTACCCCTCTGACTTTGCAAGGGCTGTGTCCCTTGCTTCGTCTGATGTGTCCTTGTCATCTTACAGTGCTTCTTCTGCTTCCTCTTCTTCGTACCCTTAGATCCGGGGTGCCCCAAATTTGAGGTCATGTGGTAGCACTTCCTCCGACCCGTACACCATAAAGAAAGGTGTGTACTGGGTTGCAGTATTTGGGGTGGTGTGTAGGCTCCATAGTACTGCAGGGAGTTCTTCTACCCAGTTGCCCGCGGCCTGCTCGAGTGGTGTGAGGAGCATCTTTTTGAGTCCTCCGCATACTAGGCCGTTTGCTTTTTCCACCTGGCCGTTGGATTGCGGGTGTGCGACTGATGCGTAGTTGATTTTGATGCCCAGTTCTTCGCAGAAGTTATGGAATTCTGCCGCTGTGAAGTTTGTGTCGTTGTCCGTGATGATGTTGTGCGGCACCCCAAACCTGAAGATGATTGATTTGATGAAGTTCACCGTCGTGAGGGCTGTGGAGCTGGTGATGGGCACTGCTTCGATCCATTTGGTGAACTTGTCGACTGCTACTAGCAGGTGAGTTCTTCCTCCCTTTGATGATTTCTTGAGTGGGCCCACCATGTCGAGTCCCCAGGTGGCGAAGGGCCATGATAGTGGTATGGTCTTGAGTTCTGAGGCTAGGGCGTGCGGTCTGCTGGAGAATTTTTGACAGGCGATGCAACGTCGTACGATGTCTTCTGCGTTTTTCATCGCAGTGGGCCAGTAAAACCCTGCTCGGAACGCTTTGGACACGAGCACTCGACTGCTCGCGTGGTGCCCGCAGGTGCCCTCGTGGATTTCGAGTAGTAGGGCTTTGCCGTCTTCTTCATCGATGCACTTCTGGAGTATCTGGGTGATGCTGCGCTTGTATAACTGTCCGTTGATCACTGTGAATGTTTTTGATCGACGACTGATGCGCCGGGCTTCTGCGACATCTTGCGGTAGCGTGCCTTCGATTAGGAATCGTAGGAACGATTTTGTCCACGTGGGTCCTTCGAGTGCTGTTGGGTCTGTAAGTTCGACCTCGTGGCTGCTGCTGCCTTCAGATGGGCTCGCTGATGCCACCTGTGCTGGCTCTGTGTTGTCGTCATCTACAGCTGCCTCTGGTGCTGCTGTTTTTTCCTTGATGGATCTCTGGCTGATGCTTTCGAGGAAAACGTCGGGTGGTACTGGTCCTCGGGTCGAGCCAATGTTTGCGAGTTCGTCGACTTCTGTGTTGTTTGATCTCGGGATGTAATTGAGCTCACATCCGTCGAAACTTCCTTCGAGCGTGTTGTAGAGTTTTTGATAGGCCGCCATGTTGTCGGCTACTGCATTGTAGTCTTTCATCGCCTGCTGGACGACGAGGTTGGAGTCTCTGTAGATTACGAGGCGAGTGGCGCCGCATGTTTTGGCCATGCGCATGCCATAGAGCAGTGCCTCGTATTCGGCTTCGTTATTGGAGGCGTGGCTGAGTTGATCTGGAGGACGTATTTAAGCTTGGTTCCTTTGGGAGAAACCAGAACGACTCCTGCTCCGGCTCCTTGCTGTCTTTTGGACCCATCGAAGAACATTGTCCATGAGTTTGATAGGTCCGGGGGGGATGGTGTCTGGACCTCCATCCACTCGACCAGAAAATCTGGGAGTACTTGGGCCTTGATTGCTGTCGGGTGCTTGAATTGCAGGTCCCGCGGACTGAGCTCAATGTTCCACTCGGCGACTCGCCCAGTTGCTCCGGGGTTGTTGAGAATGTCTGCGAGTGGTGTGCTACTCACGATTGTGATGGGGTGTTCGTCGAAGTGGTGCGACACCTTTCTTGAGGTCGTGATGATGGCCAGTAGTAGCTTCTGGTAGTGCGGGTACCGCTGCTGGGATTTTTTCAAGAGCATGCTGAGGTAGTAGATCGGCATCTGTATGCTCTGGATCTTGCCTTCTTCTGTGCGCTCGACGACGAGTACTGTGCTTACCACGTTGTTGCGTGCTGCCACGTAGAGGTACAGTTTTCTTTTTCTTTGGGTACCGCCAGGGTCGGTGGGGTCAACAGTGTCTTCTTCAGGTCCGCGAATGCTTTGCGGGCATCTTCGGTCCACTCGAATTTCTCTCCTTTTCTAAGCAACTGGTAGAATGGCAACGTGCGCTCCCCCAATCTTCTGATGAAACGACTCAGGGCTGCGAGTCTTCCGGTGAGCTGCTGCACGCCTGTGATGTTGGTTGGTTCCTGCATCCTGGCGATTGCTTGAACTTTCTCGGGGTTCGCTTCGATTCATCAAGCAGAGACCATGTACCCGAGCAGCTTCCCGGCCGGGACGCCGAACGCGCACTTCTTCAGGTTGAGATTGATTCTGTATTTGTTGAGTGTTGCGAAGGTCTCACGCAGGTCGTCAAGTAGCGTGTTTGTGCTGTAGGTTTTGATGACGATGTCGTCCACGTAGACCTGTACATTTCTTCCGATTTTCTCTTTTAAGCATGCTTGCATCATCCGCTGGTATGTAGCACCTGCGTTCTTGAGTCCGAAAGGCATTGTTCTGTAGCAGAATACACCGTAAGGGGTGATGAATGATATATGCTCTTCGTCTTCTTCCTTCATCCTGATCTGATTATACCCTGAGTAGGCGTCGAGGAACGATAGTAGATCGCATCCTGCTATCGAGTCGATTATCTGATCGATTTTTGGCAGTGGAAAATGATCCTTTGGGTAGTGTTTGTTGATTGGCCCGTAGTCGACGCACATCCGCAGTACGTCTGTGTCTTTCTTGGGGACCAACACAGGGTTGGCGATCCAAGTGGCTTTCTTCGTCTCTCGGATGAATTGGGCATCAAGTAATCGGTTGACCTCCTCTCTGATTGCTCTGCGCTTGGGTTCTAAGAATCTCCGTAGCGCTTGCTTTACTGGTTTTGTGTTTGGCTTGATGCGCAACGTGTGTTCCGCGAACTCGCGCGGTACTCCTGGCATGTCGGCTGGGCACCAGGCAAAGATTTCCCATTCTTCACGGAGGAAAGCGATGAGGGCATCCGCTTGCTCTTCCGGGAGATGGGCGTACACGCGGACTATTTTTTCTGGGTCCGTCGGGTGCACCTGGTGGGTGACCGTGTAGTTGTCGATCTTGAAGTCCCGTCCATACTCTTTTGACTCGCTTCGGCTTGCTAGCGTAAAGATGCTTTTGTCTGTCGCCATGGCTATTTCTTTGAGTTCTTGCTCGGCTCCAAAGGTGTCGGAGACTTTGTAGAAATCGCGGTCGCATTTGTCTGATTTGATGAAGCTCCCATTGACTGTGATGACGCCTGCGGATCCTGGCATCTTGAGTTTGAGGTAGGCGTAGTGCGGAATCGCCATGAATTGTGCGAACGCTGGACGTCCCAATATGGCGTGATACTGTGATTGCCAATCAAGTACTTCAAACTCGAGGGTGCGTCTTGCGAAATTGCGTCTGCTGCCAAAGACGACTTCGAGCTCGATTAATCCAAGGGAAGTGGCTGCTTCTCCTGGGACCACTCCGTATAGCACGGTGCTTGATTTCTTCCATACTGATCGCGGGATCAGCATCTTGCGTAGGGTGCTGACGAAGATTATGTTCATGCTGCTGCCTCCGTCCATGAAGATTCTGTCCATGTCGTACCCTCCGATTTGAGCGTCGAGTACCAGGGGCGCGTGCCCCGGTCTTGGGACTGCGGGCGGATGGTCGCTCTGGGAGAACGTGATGCTGGTTTCTGTGTCGTGTAGCTGGTAGACTTCGACTTCGTTAAGGTTCTCGGCTGCTCTAGCCTGTAGGGTGTAGGCGTCCTGTTGGGCTTGTGAAACCCTGCCTTCTTGGATCGTGTACACCTGTCCTTGAGTGGGCGACTGCTCGGTGCGTCGGGTGAGTTTGGCTTCTTGATTTTTTTTCCTCCTTGAGGCTCTCGGCGAGTTCGTTCAACAGGCGGTAGTCTCCCAAAGTGTGGCTCGATCTGATGTATCCCCGGGCGTCTTCGAAGCAGTGGATCGTGCAGGGTCCTTCTGGATGTTCTCTGACCGTGAGCTTGCTGGATCCGCAATGCCGTTTCCTCCTTGAGATTCAGAAGAACAGCGCGTGGACCGTTGGGTGCTCGTGAGCTCGTGGGTCGATTTCGATCCCCTCGCTTAGATCCTGGTTCCTTATGAGATTGGCGAATTCATCTGGCCTTCGATCTGGGTCGTAGTATTCTCCTGTCTAAGTCTCAGAGTCGCTGTCTTGGCAGGCGGCGGCTGTCCACACGGCGGCTGGTCGTCGAGTAGTCGGCGAGCGCGTGGCTGTATAGTTTGACTCGTCGAGTGCGGTCTCTTCGTAGGATCCTCGCGCCTGTCTTCTGGGTCATCGATTTCTTCCTCATTGGCGATGATCTTGGCGATCGCTCATCTCGAGTTCGGAGTCGATGTCTTGTTGTGCGGCGGGTGCCTGGGTGGCGGTGGGTCGTCGAGTGGTTGGCAAGTCCTCCTCTTCATGTTGTAGTTCGTCGATCGGGACCTCCGTGTGGAACCCTCGCGCCTTTACTTTGGTTCGTTGAGTTCTCCTTCGCTGGCGGTGGGCTCGGTTGCCTCCGTAGTATTGGTCTTCGCACGTTTGCAGGCTGAGCGGTCTTGTCGGGGCGGCAGAGATATTCGCCGTGATCTTGAATTCCTCGGGTAGATTGCATCTGGTTCTTGCTCTTGAGTTGTGGCTTGCTGGAGATGGAACCGCCGAGATCGTAATTCCAACCTGTGTAGTTCCCACGGACGGCGCCAATTGACGGGGATGTACCCCGGAAAATCCCATGGTCAGGGACCCTGGGTTAGTCATGAGAGGCACAGGTTGGACGATAGCTCGTCAGCTAACAGGAGGATACATTCCTGCTCGATATTATTGATCGGAGATGGCGATTACAGGGAAGCCGAGGCTAGTGCGCACAAGGCTAGGGTTACAGATCGTATATTGCCTCCCCTCGACGTCTCCCCTCCTGGCCCTTATATACTAGGATAGGTCTCGGGGAGTCCGTCCTCGATTACAGATGAGGTTTACTAACCCTAACCTTGCTCCGTACGGCAAGTTTGCACCTTCCTTATGAGTCACAGACTCCTACATCGTTGCCACTAGTGGGCCAAGGCTGGGCCCAGGCAGTATCTTTGTGGGCCTTCTGTCTTCGGGTACACCGGGTAGGCTCATCCGTAGGAGTCGTGGGGTCACCCCCTCGTCAATTGCAGACCCCACGATAATTATTAAATTTGGTACTGTTCTTCCCTAAACATAATTTGATTATTTTTATTAGCAAGCAAGAGCAGCATAAACATGATCTACATGCAAATCTAGTCAAGTTACATGTAAGAAACATTTTATTCGGAGCAACGGTTAAAAATTTATTAAAGAAACAGTTTACGGTGGCAAGCAGTGTAATTGGAAGGTAAACAGCATGTAAACAAAGTCAAACATGGCAAACAAGCACATTATATTAATCTACACGAAAAACGAAGCAACTTTCATGTTTAAAGTGTCGCGATCCGAGCTACCGTTAAAAAGATAATCGCATCGCAAAAATAACTAAATCTGCCAAAATAATAACCCTGAAACGGAAAAAAAGTCAATCGGGCCGAATCTGCACTGGCTGGGCCTAACAAGGATGGGCGCTGGATAACTAAATAGCGCTCGGGCGCTAGACAGCAGCAGACCGAAATGGGCCAGGCCCAATACAGCGTAGGGAAATAATAGAAAAAAGGGGCCACAAGGCGAGTGGTGGTTGGGCTGGGGCGCGTCGGCCCACGTGGGTGTGCTGGCCCACGCACTTCCGCGAGCAGGGTTCGTCCCGAGCGGTTGGCGCTGGGGCTCGTTCTCCAGGAGGACGACGAGCGGCGATGGACGTCGGTGGAGCTCCGGTGAGACGTCTAGGAGGCGGGGACGGCGGGAATGAGGAGCGAGGGCGCGGATCCGGCCGGAGACTCGCCGGATCTGGCCGGAGATGGGGTTGGCGGCGCGCTTCGAGCTCGGCGTGGAGCTCCCATGGCGGCGGCATCCCCTGGACAGAGAATAAGGGAGGAGGTGACAGAGGAAGGAGGGAAGAGGGAGGGGAGAAGGAGAGGGAAGGAGGGCGCGACTGTCCTGGGTCGGGCACGGTGGTTGGCAGCGGCGCGGCTCGTCGTGGATGGCCCAAGCAAGGCGGCGGCAGCTCGGGCAGGTCCTCGGGCGCGGAGGCCTTCGGGCGCTGGAGCTCGGGGGTGGGCTGCGAAGTGGTGACGTGGCCTCACGAGGATCGTCCGATCCGCATCCGACGGATCACAGCGTTGCAGCCAGATCTTGCGTGGGGGAAGCTGGATGAGGCAAGTGGCGGCGTTGGGTTGGAGAGGTGCGGATTCTGAGGTAGGTAGGGGCTAGGGTTTGTCCAGATTTGGTAGGCAACACCTAGTATTTATAGTAGGTGGCTGTTTGGGGGGGGGGGTTTCAGGCCCCAAAATGGCCCGTTTCGGGTCCGGTTTTTTGGGTGGGCTAGAATCCGAAGATAAGCGGGGAATCTGGGGGTCCAGCTAAAGGCACGCGCGGCATTTTTTAAAATACGCCATTCGGGTTACATCGGCTACTATGCCTGGCACATCCGAACGTTCACCTACCCGACGAAGTTGGAACCGCACGAAATTCAAAACACCGCCTCAGAGCACCGAACTGACGTTGTCTGCAACGTTTCTCTCCCAATCAATACGACGATTAACTCTCGATAAAATAACCCATCTAAATATAAATGGGGTTTTCCCGCACCGTTGGTGATGGCTGGTCCTATGACGGAGGTCGCGAAGATGATCGAGTGAACCCGGTGTCGCAAAGGTCGAGTGTTAGGGTGGCAAGGGTCGGTCTCCGTCCGGTACGAGATAAGAGGGGGGAATAATCGCCGATCGATAAATCGGGGATGCAAACACCGCAAACAAATCATACAATCAAACTATTCACACCGAAAACAATTTTTTTAATTTTTGTGAAATCTAGGTTGTTACACCCACTCGGTGAGATTCCATCCATAAAGTTGCGCAGCGTGTGACTAGGTCACAGGGATGAATATCACGGGAACGAGTGAATAAGGATTTGTTCAGAACGAGATTGAACCAAACATAGGATGTCATTGATCGAATCTCAGAACAACCCAGTATTGCTGACAAAGGGCATGCTATACGACGTAAGGTCCAATCCGTATTGATATCCGGAATGCACAGGGGTCATTATGGGCATCCAGGTCCCGCTGATGATCATTGACCGTAGCCTCCTCTCGGTCATGACTGGAGTGTTCTCGGACCGTAGGGTAACACACTTCAGGGCTCGATGAAATCGGAGACCTTTTCGGAACTATCGGAGTTACCGGAAAATAAAGGAAGCAGCACCGGAAAAGTTCCGTGTTGACCGGAAGGAGTTTCGGAGTGAGACGGAAGATGTTCCGGAGCACCGGGAGAAGGAATAATATGTATTAGTTATTGATTAATTGAATTAATAATTAAAAACATTTAATTTATAATTAAAAAGTGTTATGGGCCTTATTTATGAAAGAGGCCCATTAGGGGAAATAAAAGGGGAAAAGGAAAAAGGAAAGAGGGGGAGGCGCCATGGGCCCTAGGGCCCATGAGGGGTGCGCCCCCCTCCCCCCTTTGCCGACCACCTCCCCCTAGCAAGGTACTTTAGTCCCACCTTGCTAGGGGAGAGGGGTTGACTCCCTCCCCTCTGCCTATATATAGATGGGCAGGGTGCACATATTTAATACACAGAAATTCGTGAAAAAATAAATATTACTCCGAATTGAGATCGGTTTTCTCCTGTCTTCTCCCCTTCCTTGTCTCTTCCACGGTGGGCTCCCTAGTGTGAGCCTGTAGTGGAATTGAGGCATCTCTGCTAGAATCGGAGGCCGTCGTGCTGCCGAAGCTCCGTCCGGAGGTCTTCTTCCGCCACCTTCGCTGGATCGGAGATCGGAGGTCGTCATCGAGTCTCGTACGTGTGCGAGTACTACGAGGTGCTACACGTGTGGCACTACACCCATACGGGTGCTCAACACAGCCAGGGGGCTGTGAAACTTGTTCGACTACACCAACCACGTTTGCGGGAACGTTTCCCGCGCAACGGACTACACCCCGAGGTATGTTATTCCGCACTCTTTTCCGTTACGGTAATACAGCTAGCTAGATCTTGGGTTATGGGAAACGCTAGTTAGGAAAAATTTGTGTTTTCCGCTGCGAACCCCAATAGTGGTATCATGAGCTAGGTCTATGCTTAGTATTACTGTACGGATAGAACACATCGGGGATGTGGGCTTTGATTGTATGATTGTTACCCTCCCACGTACACTTGTTCACATCTGAGGCATCGTTTGATGAAGCGGCCCCCGACCGACCTTACGCGTACTCTTATGCGAGACTGGTTCTACGCTTGACATGCGGCTTGTACCGTATAAAGTGGCTCTGGTAGGTGTCTGTCTCTCTACTTTAGCGGATGTGGCATTTGCAACGGGGGGCCCGTGCGGGGTGTAATAGAGACAATCGTATGGTTGACGTTGTGGTTGACTCGTAGGTTAAAACATGTTTAACTATGAAAGCCCTAGCAGACACGTAAAACTTGCAATATACAACTATATCGTCTAAACTTTGTATTGCTAAGTGGGGGCTATCTTTTGTTTGATTGTGATGTAGTGATAGCTTTGCTATGTGTTACTAGTAAGTAGTAAACGTCATCATGATAAAACAAACCCAAATGGAGGCACTATAGACTTAGTGTTGCCATAGTTCAAACATCTTAAAACCTGCTAGTATAGGATACACGACGGTAGCATGTGATAAGATGATCCCTTAACAAATCCAAACACAAGTATTCTACCAAAGTGTGCACCACCCTGGAAGGATCTCCCATATGGCCGGCATTCCGTACAAATCGGGTGTCACACATATTAAACGGCGTTCGCATGAGGTTGGGTTCAGCAAGCCTAGCATATGCAGATATGGCCTTGCTGAGCAGCATATAACATGGAGGTTAATTTGGAGAGCCTAGCATATGCAGATATGGCCTCGGAATACTAGAGATCGAAAGATCGAGCATGAGTCACAATATACAGATAATGTGATCGCACAAGTTGTTGTCTACCTTTGAAACTGACCCGTCGGCCGTGTGATATTCGAGGGCGGGCAGTGAATCTGGATCATGTAATCACTAAAACTTCTTAGGGATGATTGTTTTAGTGCGAGATCATTATAATATGATTATATGAACTCATTGTTGTGAAGTAGTCTTAATTGTGTTCATTGCAATTATGTTTGTAGAAAATGGATACGCCCTAGTATCTTGAATTGGTTTGTTTCTTACGTGGTGAAAGACTTAAAGAAAATGGGTCAAATTTCATTAGTTGGTACTTATACCTTAGAGTTGTGCTCAAGAGAGACAAACTTTCGTTCTTAACTAAAGAGCATGTGGGAAACCCTCCAGCAAACGACATGGATGCACGAGCAGCGACTGATTATCAGAATCGTCGGAGGACATACGCCAGATCTAAAAGTGTCATAGAAACTAGCATTCCGCAAGCCTTGCGTGAGGAATATGCTGAGTTGGATACGTATGACATGATAGATGAGCTGAAGTCATTATACATGCACCGGTTTAGAGTTGCCAGATTTGAGTTAGAAAATGAGTTTCTCTCTACAAAGATGGAAGAAGGCTCTTTCCTAAAGGCACACTTGGCCAAGATGCATGATATACATCTGAGCCTCATAGATGACTTTGACTATTGGACCACAGATGAGTCTGCGATATACACGGTGTTACACTCGCTTCCACCGAGCTATACAAACCATGTCCATGGCTATGTCGGCAGAGGTGAAAGCCTCGAGTTCTCTGACTTCATGGATAGACTTCAGTATCTGGAAGTTGAACCCATTGAAGGATAAGTTGTCGACGGAGAAGGTATATACTTGATATACTTTATAAATGTTTGTTCCCCTTTATACAACACTTGCAGTAAATGAGTATATGATACTTATTCTGTTTTATGAAAACAGGACCTGTCGTTGCATGGACGGGAAGAGGTGAAATCAAGGATTGATGGATATCAAGTCAGTTGATGGCCAGCATGGATTCCGCCGAGACATCTATCATAGGAGATACCTAGAGTATTAGATAAATCTTATGTAATCATTAAAGTATGAACACTTAGTTGTGTGTCTTGCATCTCGCGAGACAAAGTTATTCATGTAATGAGACAAGTCAGTTGTTCCATCTTTATGAATAAAAGTGTGCTTATACTTTGATTACGTCTTGATTTATATTATGATAGAAAGCATTTATAATACTACTATTATTGTCAAGTGATATTCAATGTTCAATGATAAAGTTGTCTTGATTACAACAAGTCAAATATTTGATTGCACAAAGTGATTTCATAACTGATGAATTCATTAAATGTATGATCTATTAACTTGTGTATTCATTACCGAATGAAAGTCATAACTTGATTGCATGAGATGGATTAGATACACGATCTATGAACCTCTGCAATAAATATGACCAAGACAAGGTTCTAGCAAGTAGAACGTGTGCCAATCATTATACATAAATGATGTACTAAATGGGCACATGAGTTATCATTAATATGATTAATTGAAAGCTTGTATTCAATTGAGATCATAAAACTGAGATTCAGGAATCACAGTGTGAAGTAAGAATATAAGGATACAAATCACTAAGCTATGATCTAAGTGATAAGTATTAAAGTTGACATAATGGGAGACTTGTGGAAATTGTACCACAAATTACGATAGACGTTGAAAGTGCTAGACTACTTTAACCATTTGTAGTCATACTAAACTATAGTATGGTCTAAAAGTTCTTTCCCCTTGCACTAAAATTATTAACGAACAAGGTTGTTTAATTCATTAAGTTAAAACACCCACTTCATGAATAGGAAACCATCTTGAATCTAATGAGACAAGATAGCTCCATAATTGATGGTGTTATAAGGTTTCTTAAAGAAAGAATTTCTTTGTGATAAAGCTACAAGAAAATTGAAATTACATATTCTCCCCGAATAGCAAAATTTGTGTTGCTTGATTGGTAGTGCGAGAAGAAGTCTCTCGACACGGATCCAATGGGAGATAATGGAAACTTTGACCAAGGTATTGGACCTTGCCTTCAGAATATCAAAGTATTGCAACGGAAGCGTGTTCCGCTGTAATGATGCTATATAAGGAAGGATATGCCAAAGACGATTGGTCTTGGTATATGAGTTGAAGCCTTAGTTGAATTTAGAAGGTTGTCATGAACACGTTCTGTACATAACAATAATCATCAGTCTTCTTAATAAAACAAAAGGAATAACATTGCTTGAAATGCAAAGGAATGATGGTATCCTAGAACACGAGGAGAAATGAAATAATATTGAGTGACATATAGGATGGCTCACGTTCTGTCAAATAAATCAGTTATTTCATATTCTCGACAAACTGGAAAGTTATTGAGAATAATGTAACGGGTATAAGGCATAATTTTGGTTCATAAAACGGTTATGACCAAGGTTCAATGGTGATTGACTGCGGAAACGTAGGAATGCTTTAATCAATAAAATATTTCATTTACACTACAATGGACCATAGCCTGAAATTGCGTCTCAGTAAAATTGGGATTTGAAAGAGAATTGCAATGGGCATGACGAAGGTTTATTTCGTTAAAAGGATGGACTATAGTACCTCAAGACAGGAGCCCTAACCTTGATTTGATCAAGTGATTTTGTAATGACCAAAATATTGAGTGGGCCTGCAGTTTCATGAAACTGAGTGGGAGCTTTGAAGACTTCCGGAAACTTAGAATGTAGAGGGCATTTTCTGAGTGGGAGCTTTGGGAGCATTGTCATTATGTAAGACATAGTAACAATACAATGACTTAATGAAAGCTGAACCACAAATATATGAGTATATGATGGATATATTTGAGTGGGAGCATGATCATTATCTCAGACATGCATGTTATGACATATGTGGAGAATGATCAGGTGTATGTATATATGGACATGCGAATGATATATGTATATGGAGAATCGTCTCATATGCACGTATATGCATTATGATATATATATATATATATAACATAAGATAGATATAACACAAGATTACAAGAATCTTCCTTTATATGAAGTACTAAACACATCACACGTTGAAATCTATAATGATAGATACGTATGATGAAACAAAGAAAAGTTGGAATAATCTTCTAGACAAGAAAGAGGTTCTTGTAGCTAGAAATTATATAACGGATGAAATCCAAATATCACAAGAAATTTCTTGGTGGAAGAATAGAGATGCACCATGTACTAGGACATGTGATCTCATATGTACTTTGACATATGATTCTACCATATAACATGCATTGTGAATCCAACAACAGAATGACTCAAAAGTTCTTGGAAGAAGAACAGATTCCGATGTGCTTTAGGAGTAAAACACAGAATCTGAATAAAGTCCATGAATTCGGTATATGAGGAATACTGGGGACTATGCTCTAAAATATAGAAAGGATAATAGACTTGAATGTAATGCAAGATTACAGTTGCAAGCCTTATTATGAGTCTATATGGAATTAGAGACATCACCGAAGACATGAAAGAAATGTGAGCAAGATTCACAACACTACAAACATAATACTACTTAAAGAAAGTAGACGTATGGATAAAAGTTTAGCGTAAGAAGTATTGACTTCTGGCTGAGTGTATTTCCCAGTATATATATGACTATGGATAAGTCTTCTGAAGACTGAACCAAAGGATCACTAAAGGATACTGTGAAATAATAGTCTCACTCTCCCGCGAAACTTATATCCAGCCATTATATGATAATGAGTGGCATGTCAAACTAGTTGACCTATGCCAGTTGCAAAGGAAACATACGAATCTAAATTGGTGCAGTTCGTTGAAGAACCCTCTTCCATGAGCATGCATGATCAATGAGCACTTATGTGATAAGCTGATTATGATCGGAAAAATGCGGCTAGATTATTAGCACTCTAGTGCAAGTGGGAGACTGTTGGATATATGCTCTAGAGGCAAATAATATATGATTATTCCAATATATCTAAGCAAGTTCATAACCAGTTTCATACCATGCTAGAACTGTATCAGTGAAACAATGATACAGGTGTGGTATAGAAACCCCCAGAGTTCCTAGTTAGCCTCTATATCAATAACTAGTTCATGGTCAACATGATGGTCGTGGTTCCGCGATCATGGACAATTAAGTCTCTTGACTATGAGGTCACCTCACTAGATGAGTGACGTGATGAACATTACCCAAAGTAAGCATTACAGCATGATCAATCTTATGAAGGTTCAGTGTTGTAATTACAGAACGTAGTAGACCGTTCCTTTGACCGTGAGTACATGCATAATTGCTATCTACTCAGATGCTTTGACTTACATCCCACCACCTGACTGAAATATGCGGGTCATAACGGTTGTATCTTGGGTATTCCGTGCAGATATGTTGAGGAGTATTGTTACAAGAGCGGGATTTGTCAATCCATGTAATGGATAGATACTCGGGGCCCACTCGGTGAGATTTCATCCATAAAGTTGCGCAGCGTGTGACTAGGTCACGGGGATGAATATCACGGGAACGAGTGAATAAGGATTTGTTCTGAACGAGGTTGAACCAGACATAGGATGTCATTGATCGAATCTCGGAACAATCCAGTATCGCTGACAAAGGGAATGCTATACGACGTAAGGTCCAATCGGTATTGATATCCGGAATGCACAGGGGTCATTATGGGCATCCAGGTCCCGCTGATGATCATTGACCTTAGCCTCATCTCGGTCATGACTGGAGTGTTCTCGTACCGTAGGGTAACACACTTAAGGGCTCGATGAAATCAGAGACCTTTTCGGAACTATCGGAGTTACCGGAGAATAAAGGAAGCAGCACCGGAAAAGTTCCGTGTTGACCCGAAGGAGTTTCGGAGTGAGCCGGAAGATGTTCTGGAGCACCGGGAGAAGGAATAATATGTTTTAGTTATTAATTAATTGAACTAATAATTAAACATTTTATTTATAATTAAAAAGTGTTATGGGCCTTATTTATGAAAGAGGCCCATTAGGGGAAATAAAAGGGAAAAAGGAAAAAGGAAAGAGGGAGAGGCGCCATGGGCCCTAGGGCCCATGAGGGGTGCGCCCCCCTCCCCCCTTGGCCGGCCACCTCCCCCTAGCAAGGGACTTTAGTCCCACCTTGCTAGGGGAGAGAGGTTGACTCCCTCCCCTCTGCCTATATATAGATGGGCAAGGTGCACATATTTAATACACAGAAATTAGTGAGAAAATAAATATTACTCCGAATTGAGATCGGTTTTCTCCGGCCTTCTCCCTTCCTTGTCTCTCCCACGGTGGGCTCCCTAGTGTGAGCCTGTAGTGGAATTGAGTCATCTCTGCTAGAATCGGAGGCTGTCGTGCTGCCGCAGCTCCGTCCGGAGGTTTGCTTCCGCCACCTTCGCTGGATCGGAGATCGGAGGTCGTCATCGAGTCTCGTACGTGTGCGAGTACTACGAGGTGCTACATGTGTGGCACTACACCCATCCGGGTGCTCAACACAGCCAGGGGGTTGTAAAACTTGTTCGACTACACCAGCCACGTTTGCGGGAACGTTTCCCGCGCAACGGACTACACCCCGAGGTATGTTATTCCACACTCTTTTCCGTTACGGTAATACAGCTAGCTAGATCTTGGGTTATGGGAAACGCTTGTTAGGAAAATTTGTGTTTTCCTCTGCGAACCCCAACAGTTAGTAGGGTATTTCTGGTGGAAATTACGTGCTCAACACAGCCAGGGGGCTGTGAAACTTGTTTGACTACACCAGCCACGTTTGCGGGAACGTTTCCCGCGCAACGGACTACACCCCGAGGTATGTTATTCCACACTCTTTTCCGTTATGGTAATACGGCTAGCTAGATCTTGGGTTATGGGAAACGCTAGTTAGGAAAAAATTGTGTTTTCCTCTGCGAACCTGTAAGGCCCGATATGCGGTACTGTTCCAGATCTAGGTGTTTCCACCTAGATCCGGGGACGAAGCACATATCGGTCCCACCGCGACATATGACAAAGCTATATGCCACGGATTTCGAACATGATATCACAACATTACAGATACAAGGATACAAGATCTCATACAACCGGCATACAACTGCCTCAAATACAATACAACAGCGGAAGATACATGTCTGAGTACAGACTACAAGCAAATGCCTACTGGCAAAGAGAAAAACATCGATCCCCATAACCACACGGGTCCAGGCCCTCCGCCGGGATCCGCCTAACTAGTCGTCGTCGAGTCTCCACGTGAAACATCGATCACCATACCTGTTGTCGATCAGAACCCGGAAAAGAGTTTGGGGTTAGTATCATGAGTACAGAGGTACTCAGCATCCAACTTTAGTGGTCATCTGACCCAGCAAGGACTTCATCACTCGTCATTCTAGGACAACTAGTAGTTTACGGTAAGGAAGGGGTAAGTGGTGAGGTTGCTGCCGCACTAGCATTTATGAAGTGGCTAACGATCTAGAGAGTACGGTAAGAAGCCAAGCATTCGATGAGGAATCGCCTCCAACAAGTATGCTATCCACCTACTGTCGCAATCATAACACCTATCCTATCCTTGTCCTCCTCTTCGCATCCCGACGAAGAAGAAGCAGTCAAGGCACACACACGTTGATCAAGTTATATTAAGATTATCTCAGTTGTTGTTGTCTATGAACAAGGAGTAGGTCTCAAGTCGTCCATAACCGTGGACACGGTTTCTCGAAAAGATTTAACCCTGCAGGGGTGTACCAACTGCCCATTACGAGGCTCCGCACGCACGCCCATCTCTCTCAGTTGCTACCCATCACAGGCAACCATTTTATGATTTAGTTCCAAGAGATCCGAAACGACAGGTCCCTCTAACTAACAACGAACAAATCCGGGTGGCCCCCGGTGAGTCGACATCCAGCTCAGGAGCCGGCCGCTCTCTCGATCTGGTCTCTACCGTCTGTCTCGGGTTTGGATAGCCGGTTAATCACACATGGGAAACCGGGTCCTCGGCCGAACAAGGTGGGCCAGCAAGGGAACTATGTCCTCACTGGTCCAGGTTGGTTTGAAAACTACTGGCAGCTGACAGGCACACACACGGTTTCAAATGGCAAATCAGCTTGGACCACCACTAGAAATGTTTGAATCTAGGTAGGTAAGAAAAGGTGACCCCATAAAATCCCACACGCGGTTAGGCACGCTCAGTCTTAAAACCAATACCCGAACTCGGATCCTAGGTGACTCGAATGGAACAAAGCGTCGGGGCGGGATAGCCTAGACCTTCCATCCTTCGTCGAATATAGTCAACATTATAATAATCATATCATCAACAACAATATAATAATGATAATGTGATATCCCAAACCAAGGAGTAACAGGGTAACATCGTAGCATCCTAAGCATGCATACTAAGCAGGGGCTGAGCAACGAGCAACATTAACATAGCAGTACATGGTTTGCTGGGAAGGGACATGGCTGTATCGCTTTGAAAGAGGTTGTAAACATGTGGTAGGATCAAACATCGAACCTAACCTAGACTAGCATGCAAACCGCTGGTTGAAATAGAATGGATCATAAGTAATGTATAGTCCTTGCCTGTTGATAAGTCGGGTTCCGAAGGTGTAATCGATCGCACGCTCGCATCGTCTCCGAGAGGTACCCGCGGAAGCACACAAGACGATAAACACTGGAAAGCAATCAACGAGCAAGCATCTATTACTACGAGGCAAACACGAGCAAGCATCAACAAAAAGGCAACACGAGACATCGCACCTACCGTCGAGAGCAGTTACTAACGGGTTAAGTGGAGTACTCGTCACACACGACGATACCGCACATTTACGGTGGTTCAAGTTGCTTAGCTACAAGTGATCAACCAACGGTTATTAACATGGCAACTCAAGCAAGCATGGCAAGAGGTGAAGAATAAAGGAAACTATCTATGCTAGACAATTTAAGTGAGGCACAATCCTAAACATGGCATAACACTAAGTTCCGCACGATGATTAAAACATTTGGTACTGTTCTGCCCAAAACCATATTTTAGATTGGTTAACAACAGAAAACAATAGCATAAACACAAAGTACACGAAAAACTAATCAAGTTACATATAAGGCACACTCCAAACGGGGTTACGGTTAAAAAGATACAAGCAAAACAAGTTACGGGCACAAACTGCCAACATCACGAAGCACACTTTAGAGCAAAGCATAAACAGGATAACCAATGCAAACATGCTCACAAAAGATATGAAACTAAAGTAGACATGACAGGGAAGTCATGGCAAATGGAATCATGCAAAAAGGCATTATGGATCAAAAGATATTAAGCAGGCAACATGGCAGAAACTATTATTTTTATGCTGTATAAACAGGGGTATAACTATATGCAAAAGTGCAGCAACATGACATAGCAATACATGGGAATGAAGTAGACATGATGCTTAACAATATGCAATTGGAATCACTCAATTCCGATAAACGGTAGCGACACACTCGTCGACCGAAATTGCAACAAAATAACAGTTTCAGCAACAGCAGCACATTAACAGGAAAAGTAGCAGTTTAACGGCCTGATGCCCACTTTAGCACACAATTACACAATCAAGATGAGCTCAAATGCAAAAACTTTCTACATACGAATGCTAGAGCACGCAAAACTGAGCAACTTTCGTTTTGGGCGCACGTTCATCGGAGGTACGGTTTGATCGCTATTATCGCTGCAAAGCTGAAACAGCAGTAAAAAAATAAAGACTTAGCAAAAAAATTACAGTTCTCAGAAAAAAAAAGTTCGGGCCGAATCTCACCAGCGGCCCATCTGGCCTGGCTGGTGGTTCGGGCTGGGGGTGGCTGGCAAGGTGGCTGGGCTGGGCCTCGCCGGCCCACGCGGGCGTCACCAGGCGGCCAGGCTACCGGCGCCCGATCAGCCACGGGGCTGCGCTGCGGCAAGGAGGCCGCAGGCCAGGCGAGCGCGGGGCGGCGGCGGTCGCCGGACCTGGCCGAGGAGGCGGCGCGCGTCTCCGAGCGCAGGCGGAGCGGCGGCTTCTGCTCGAGGTCGGGTCGTGGTTCCCATGGCGCGGTGGACCTGCGGGAGGAGAAGAAGAGGTGAGAGGGAGGCGACGAGGAGGAAAGGGAGAGAGAGAGGAGAAGGGGTGGCGCGACGGCCTGCTGCTGCCGGCTGCTCCGGCCGGAGGAGGGCGGCGGCGCGGCTCGGCCACCATGGGCGGCGGCCTGGACGGAGAGAGGAGGGAGGAGAGAGGTTGGTGGGAGCTCCCAGGCGCATCTGGGCCGTTGGATCGGCCGATCCGACGGTCCAGATCGCAGGGAAGGCTAGGACTGCGAAAAATGGGGTGTTTTTGGGTCAGATCTGGACAAAGTGGAGGGGGGTGGCTGCAATTTTTGGCTAGGGAAACTCTAGAAATGGGTGGGAGTGTGGTGGTCTTTATATAGCCCCGGTGGCTGGCAGTTTGCAAAAACATCTCCGGTTTTTCTCTCGCGCGCGCGATGCTCACGTTTCTGACCGCCGGGGGTCCGTAGGACCTCCGATTCGGGTAAAACTTCGAACTGCGCGATCAGCGTGTCGAGCCGGAGGCGTTCACCTCGCGCTGGAACCGTTCCGAAAACACTTTCCGATGCGCTATAAAAATATCCCGTTTAATTATTAAACGGGGTTTTCGTTCCGTTGGCTGCGGCTGGTCTCGTGCGGTTTCGCGACGGTGATCGGGTGAAACCCGGTGTCGCAAAGGTCGAGTGTCAGGGTGGCAAGGGTCGGTCTCCGTCCGGTACGAGATAATAGGGGAAAAATAATCGTCGATCGATAAATCGGGGATGCAAACACTGCAAACAAATCAGACAATCAACAATTCACACCGAAAACAAAAATTTTAATTTTTGTGAAAACTGGGCTGTTACAGAACCCCAACAGTTAGTAGGGTATTTCTGGTGGAAATTACACATCCCTTTGATATCTCATTATAGATCCATCGCTACTTGTAAATTTGGCAAGGGAGAGACTATCATGTTCTGGAATGACGAGTAGAACAATAAACCCCTAAGATTAAAATACCTCGAGCTTTTATTTTTTCCAAATGCGTGCAACTATATCTTGTTGATTTCACACTACTAGACACCTCTCTCCTCTCAATCTTGGATGCAGTTCACTCAAATGTCTAGCATCCCTCCTCTTTCTATTCCCATGGATAATGACACTTGGAAATGCAATGGCAAGAACACATGTTCATCCACCATCATTTACAAGAGTCTGATATCTACACAAGAATGTTCCATGCTCATAATTTTTTTTGGAAAAGCTCAAGCAGACTAAAGAAAAAAAACTACTGGATGGTTGCCCACAATAGGATCAACACTAGATCCCTACTCCAAAGAAAAAGATTTCTTCAACAATAAGTACTCATGCAACTATTGCAACTAGCAGACTGATGCATTAGCTTTGGGAATGTAATTTTGCTCAGGGATGTTGGGCATCAATCATCCCATTCAACCAAAGAGATACACCAATCTATGAAGAAACCATGCTTGCCCTCCAATAAGTTCTTGCTCATGGAAACTATTATCTTGGGTTATTGGCTCATTTGGATGCGAAGAAATGGTAAAAATATATATCAGGAACATACATCCCATATTGTTGAATTGAAGTAATGGTCTATCAAGTGATGTCAACCTTCTCAAATACCAGATCAAGGAAAAGTATATGGACTTGTTCCAAGCTTGGATAGATACCAATCTATAGTTTCCCCTTATGTTTCATAGAACATGGATTGGTTAATTTCATTTTCCTTTGCCTTTTGTTTCTTCCCTCTCATTTTTCTGCTTACTTTGCCCTCCCCCCCCCCCTTCCTTGTAAATTACTTTGCATATAAATAAAAATATACTGTAGAACAAGTATTCTACAATCTTGACTTTTTTAAAAAGTTTCTCTAATATAGGGTAGACCGTGTGGTGGCCAGTAGCGTGGCTGAGTGCATGGCAGTATGGCACGAACACTGGCGGAGTCATTGCGCGGCAGTCATGACGAATTGATCCTAAAAGCAACTCTAGCAGATGTGTTATCCCGCTGTCTGCGGGCTTTTTGTCGGACGAACGTGTTTATCGATCCGAAAAGAACCACCATATTTCCCTTGGCCCATGAAAAATATGTAGGCGAGCCCATAATCCTCTTCGGGGCGCTATATCTACGGTGTGTAAGGGGCCCTCCCAAATCCCTTCAGCCGGCGTCAAAATCTTTTAAAACCAGCCGGCCTGCCGTCCCGTCCCGTCCCGGTCCGGTGCAGCTGCGTCCGTCCGTCACGTGGAAACAAACGTACGCTCCGCTCCGCCCCAAACTCGTCCCCCTCCGAAGTCTCCGTCCACGGCAAGCCCCTCTCCGCCCGCCACGGCAAGGACCCCCAGGACTCTCCTCCAGACTCGACCAGCGACAAACTGCTCCTCCCACCACCGCGTAATAATCAATCACCACAGGAGTCGGTGCACCCGAAACGTCACGAAGACGGCAGGTAGGTGACCCGGTCCGGTCATCGCCATCATCCCCAATTCCCGCTCTGTGGCCAGTAGGTTATATCATGGCAAGCCAGCTGCTACGGTACCTAGCCATCGCGCAGAAGCAACCAACCCACTCTGACACTCGCCAGAATTCTACATAGTCGGCACCGGCAGGCTCGAAGAAGAAGAAGAAGAAGCGCGGGGGCAGGGTCCATGTTTATCTAAAAATAAAAGAAGCGCGGGGGCATTCGGCGGAATCCGGTGATGCAAGCGCCCGCCGGGAGAACGTGGTCGCCGATGGCAACGGAGGCCAACCCCTACGCGATGCCGCCGCCGGCGCAGAAGAGTACGTGCGCGCGGCGGAGCTCACCTGAGTAGATTGTTTGTTTTGCTGTTATCGTTGTCACTTGTCAGCAGGGCTCTGATGGAGGTGAGCTCTGTTGTGTTGTTACGCAGGCACCAAGGAGACGGTGAAGAACGCGCTGTCGCTGTGGGGGCGGAAGGTCGGCGAGGCCACCAGGAAGGCCGAGGACCTGTCGCGCAACACATGGCAGCACCGTGAGTTCTTCTCTTCATTTTCTTTCCCAACTACAGTACTGATCACCGGAAAGAATTGACTGAGGCGATGGCTCTGCAGTTCGGACGGCGCCTAGCATAACGGAGGCGGCCGTGGGGAGGATCGCGCAGGGCACCAAGGTGCTGGCGGAGGGCGGCCACGACAAGATCTTCCGGCAGGCCTTCAGCGCCCCGCCGGACGAGCAGCTGCGCAAGTCCTACGCCTGCTACCTCTCCACCTCCGCCGGCCCCGTCATGGGGGTCATGTACCTCTCCACCGCCCGGGTCGCCTTCTGCAGCGACACCCCGCTCTCCTACGAGGCCGCCGCCGCCGCAGACAACACGGAATGGAGCTACTACAAGGTACAGCCCATCGTCACTCACTATGCCATTCTGTACAGCAGTGTCGCGTGAAGTTCACTCTGTTTAATGGTGGATGAACGACGGTGACGCAGGTGGCGATCCCTCTGCAGCGGCTGAGGGCGGCCATCCCGTCGGCGAGCAAGCTGAAGCCCGCGGAGAAGTTCATCCAGCTCGTGTCGGTGGAGAACCACGAGTTCTGGCTCATGGGGTTCGTCAACTACAGCAGCGCCGTCATGCACTTGCAAGAGGCTCTCAGCGGCTTCCACAATCTGCAAGCGTGACGAGACGACGGCCTGCATCTGCACGGCACACCTGCGGTCTGTGCCTCTGTGGTCGTGGTTGTTCTCCAATCGTCCGACGTGGGAGTATTTCTGAATTTCTAGCTGTTTTCTTCATGTTGGTGGTTCAGGCGAACAGGGAAGTTGCAGCATGCTGTTTACTGATCGCGTCCAGTGCAGGATATGTTTCACAAATCATAACAACAGTATTGATGTCTAGAAATCATCGTATTTATAGAATGCTCTATGCAAACAAAAAAATATACGGGAAAGAACTTCGGACTTCTCTATCTTCGAGCCGGAGGGCCTCTCTGGCGACCCCTTTGTGTGGCAATGGCTTGCGGTAGTGGGTTGCTCGAGGGGCATCCTCCTTGAGGTCAAAGAGGAGGTTTTTTAGGTTGATGATATGGACCGGGCGAATTCTTTCTCATCATGTTACCGACAGATTGGCGATCCCACCTTAAACGAGAGGTGGTGATTGTTTATGGCCCGGCGAAACATTCCGCTCGAAGGTTGAGCTGTGTTCCCTGACCATAGTAATGGTAGGCAACTTTAACATGGTTCGAGATGACTCGAATAAGAGCTCATCGGCAGTGGATAGGTTCGGCATGCGATTTTTTAACGATTGTATGGCGGACCTAGCCCTACACAAGATTGTGCGAGTGGGTGCTAGGTTCACTTGGACTAATAAGCAAGTATCTCCGATCCAGAGAGTGTTGGATCGGGTCTTTGTGTCGGTCGAATGGGAAGAGGCATTCCCACTTTGTACCATGCAAACTGTGATGCACATGGGTTCTGACCACTTCCCGCTGCTCTTCTCCTCTGGGGACTCTCCTCCCCCGCGCCCAAGACGTTTCCATTTTGAGACCTCCTGGTTGCTTCGGGAGGTCTTCCTGGACGCTGTTCGGTCTATACGTGCGCTGGAGGCTACCTCTCCACTAGGACCTTATGCATCGTAGATTCCTGGCACCATTGCCCAAAATCCATCCGCCAATTCATGGGAGGGTGGGGGATAATTTGGGGGAAGAATCGAGGGTTGAAAAGACATCGTTGCTATCTAAGCTGGCCTCCCTTGATTCGTTGGACGAGGCCCGAGGCCTTGATCCGGATAAATGGGCTCTCCTATCGTCCCTCGAAGCCTCCGTCGTGGCGATCTTCCAGGTTGAGGAGCACTTTTAGCAATGTCTGGGAGGACATAATTGGTTGGTTCACGAGACTCTAACACTAGGTACTTCCATGTGATCGCTAATGCTCGCCATCGAAGATGCTCGATCACGTTCTTCTAGGAGGGAGGTACACTTATAGATTGAGATAGGGAGGTTAGTACCAATATCTACTCTTTTTATAAGGACCTCTTCACGGGCGGGTTGTGGGTCCTTCCCTCGCCCCCTGGATTACCGGGTGTGTGTAGAGGAGAACATATCTCTATATAACATGATGATAGTGCAAAGCGACATACTCGGAATGTCTATGAAAATATCATGGAAGATATGTATGGTGACTAATTTGAGGAGATGTAGAGGCCTATGTGTAGGAGAACAAGAGGAAGTCCTCCTATTTTGGATGTACCAGTGAAGTATACGCTAAGTTTCAATGTGAGAGAGGACAATGCTCGGTACCAGAGAGGCTAGCAATATAAGATGAAATTGAAGTGTAAGAGGCATCAAACTCACATTAATCATAAAGAACTCAAAACACTATCAAAGAGCGTCACAACGTCATATTGCATAGAACTCAAAGGTTAAGTACCTCTAGGGGGTAGTTTGGCGGGAGTGCTGACCCGTTGCGCATCTCGAATCGACCAAAGTAGTTGAGCCTATCAACAGAAAGCCTCTAAAATCATTCAAGCGTTAATCAATCCACTATTAGAGTCCCCAGCTTAAGTTAATATCATGGCAAGTGAAACACAAGCAAAACAACCATGTCATAGCATTGGGTCAACGAATGGTCGAGCTGACTTTGGGCGTATTAGTGATCCATGAAAACTATACGCTACTTTGTGGTCTGATGCACCATTGAGAGGACAACTAATTAGCGAGTACTCCTTTGAAACCCAACTAACGATCACTCCGAGAGCGCGTCACGTATCGCGTCCTGGTGCTTCCCTCGGGTTTTTTTTTTGTGTACGCATTTTCGATGATTAAAAATGTTTATTTTTATTATTTTTTGACTTTCGTGGTTTTCGTGTGTTTTTTCTTTACCAAAATCGAAAAAAGAAATAAAAAAGTTAAAAAAGAGAGCCACGATCGTACATATCGTGTAGGCACGAATCTGCTTCTGCGAGAGGCACACCACACACCTCTAAAAAGAGGTACGACCATGCCTCCACGGGAGGTATGAATCGGCTTTCGCGAGAGGCACACCGCGTGCCTCTAAAAAAATTGGCACAACTATGCCTCCACAGGAGGCACGAATCTTCTTCCCTGAGAGGCATGCCGCATGCCTCTAAAAAAAGAGGCACGACCATGCCTACACGAGAGGCATGAATCTGCTTCGCGAGAGGCACACCCCGTTATTATACTTTTAAATTTTTAATTCTTTCATGTTTTATTTATTTTTATTTTACTTATTTATTCATTTGTTTGTTTCATTGTTTTTCCATGTTTCTTCTTTTTTAATTTCCATCTAGTTTTTTATTTCTCTTTTTATATAGAATATAAGCATATTATGTAACAATTTATTAAAATATATGAAACTTTTTTTGGTGCACATTATACATTTTTAAAATATATTATTAAAATTAGCTAAAATATATATTATTTATGTGAAAAAAATTCAACACATTCTACATTTTTTGAATACATCGGACACATGTATATACACATTTTATATTGTTCAAATATCGTGATTATCATTTTCTAATACATGTTATTTTTATTTCAATTTTACTGCATACACATTAGATTTTTACATATACATTAGGAACATTTTATTATACATGTTTCTTATCTTGGACATATATAATCAACTTTTTTTCCATACAAATTTTAATTGTGCATACATTTTTATGTACATATTTATTTTTTATTAAATTATTGCTTAAACTTTTATAAATACTTTATTAATATTTTTCAAATGCTTGATTGACATGTATTAACTACATGCTCAACTTGTTGTATACACATTGTATATTTTTTTAAAGACAATTTTTCCGCATGAGAAATAATTATTCAATACACATTTAGCATTTTGAAATGCTTGATTTTTTTTTAGTTCATAATTTCAATCATTTTGTAAATATAAATAAAACTGAAAAAAGAAAGCAATATTTCAATGAAGATGAAGAAAATAAAAAAAACAAGGTTGTGACCTCCTGTGATAGGCTGGCCTAATCTCGCGTTCGCCCAGGCGAGCGTCTGGCTGCCCAACGCAACAAGAGTACAGAGAGAGATACTAACTAAGGACTGCTAATTCGAGCCCCGTAAGGATCATTTTTCGTGTGCTGATAGTCTGTCACGTGTCACGTGTTGAACGCTTGCTTCGAGATTTTTTTTATTTTTATGTACGCGTTTTCGGTGTTTAGAAGGATTTTTCGGAGGTTTTTGGTTTTTCAACTTTCACGCGACTTTTCTTACATTTTGGTAAAACAATATTATTTTTATTTTTATTCTTCTAAACATCAATAAAAAAATAAAGCACTATGCCCCTCTTTGAGGCACGAGTTTGCTTTCGTGAAAGGCACGCCGTGTATCTATAAAAAGAGGCATGTTGTATGCCTATAAGAAAAGAGGCATGCCCCGTCGGAAATCCATTTTACAGCTCGAGCTCCGGGGAGGACCTTATTTCAAAAAATTCAAAAATCATATTAAAATGTTTAAAAAAATCGAGAAAAAAATCCAGGGAACTTACATGTGTTTCGCACCAGCGCTTTAATTTTCGCTTGAAAATGTTATGATTTGTATGTTGTTCAAAAAAGACAAAATTCCAGCCCAATAACATAAAAACTGGTCCATTTTGAATATCATATTTCTCCTTTCTCTGTATGTTGCGTGCAAAAAGATTAGAGATCAAATAATTGAAGAGTACTCGTTCGCGGCCCGGCCAAGTGAGCACTTTCCTAGGTTCACATCGCGTCATGTGTCGCATCCACAACGTTCCCTCAGGATTTTATTTTATTTTTACTTTTTGTGTACGTATTTTTGGTGTTTAAAAATAGGTTTTTTGGCTTTCCTGATTTTCACACGATTTTTCTATATGTTTTGATGAAAAAAATCAAATTGTTTTTCCAAAAAGAAGCACATACTTGCCTTCGCGTGAGGCATGAATCTGCTATCGCGGGATGCACGCCGCGGACCTCTAAAAAAGGCACGATCGTGTGTCTAAAAAAACATGAGTCGTGTCTTTAAAAAAAGTCACGACCATGCCTTCGCAGGAGGCACGAATTAGCTTACGCGGAAGGCACGCCGTATGTCTCTAAAAGGAGGCACGAGTCATGCTTCTAAAAAAAGGCATGAGTCACTCTTCTAAAAAGGAGGCACGACCATGCCTCTACGTGAGGCACGAATGTATTTACGCGAGAGGCACGCCGTGTGCTCCAAAAGAAGAAAAAAAAGAACCACCAGATCGCGCCATTTGGCGCAGCCACTTGTCGAGCGCGGAGGGAATGGACACGTTCGTTGCTACGAGTACTTGTAAATTACTGATTTCGAAAAGATTATGATTTCAAATTTTTAGAAATATGTTTTATATGCTTGTATGTTTGTTCACGAAAAAATTGATTTTTTTGCCAAATGAAAAAACAATTTTCAAACCTCTACGTTACATGCTCCGTGCCTTAATAAAAGCGGTATTGTGCTTCTTATGGAGGCATGAATTCTTTTTCACAAAAATTACGTCGCGTGACTTTAGAAAGAAAAAAAAGAACCACAAGTGTGTTACTTTTGAAGCGCGGAAGTAGTGAAATGTTTTTTGCCAGGAGTACTCGTTCATTCGTGATTTAGCATCAAACACTTTAGGCGAGACACATAGCCCATCCCAGATTTAGTTTGTTTTTTGCATTTTTCCTGTTTTCACATCTTCTTTTCCTGTTTTGATTTTTCTTATTAGTTTTTTCTTTTATTTTTCGGTTTCATATTTCCTTTTTTAATTTCTTCTTAGAGCATGTTGAACTTTTTTTAAGTGCGTATTGAACCTTTTCTATATATAGTGAACATTTTTTTATGTACAACGAATTGTTTAAAATATGCACTGAATTTGTTGTCTTACACGTTAAAAAATTTGAAATGCTTATTGAAATTATTTCACTATATATTATCATTTTTAATGTACAATTAATTGTCTTAATATGCATAAAAATGAAATAGTGTACAATGAATTTTTTTAACATACATTGTTCTTTTATTATATATGATGAAATTGTTTTATTGCACATTGAATTTTGTTATATATATATAGAATGAAAAATCCAATAAAATCAACCAAAAAACTGGAAAAAGTGAAAAATAAATAATAAACCCCAAAAATAAAAAGGAACAGAAAATCACTGATTGAACATTCACAAGATGATTCCCTTCAGCGAACTCTTCCTTCGAACGCTCACAGGCCTTCTAAATCTTCAAGAAGCTCCCCGTAAAAAAAGCTCTTGATGCGGCTATATGTGGCTTGTAATGACATTGAAGGCCGCCTCGCCAAGCAGGTATTCCCTCCGCCCCGTAATGTATGACCATTTTACAAGCTAAATAACTTGTAAAATGATCTTATATTATCCGATGAAGGGAGTAGTTCACCTTTCGTTACTGTGTTACGTCTGTCGCTTCACTTGTTTGTTGTCGTTTTAGCTTATCATTTTATTTTTCTAATATACATTTTTAGATAAAATATAATATAGTAATTGTAAAAAAACATCATGCAAGTCCAAAAAATATTGATGCAGTGTTAAAAATATGTGCGTGCAACGTAAAAAATTATTGATAGGATTCAAATAAATATTTTGAACAAATTTACATTAATGTTCATGGGTTTCAAAAAAAGTTCATTAAATTGGGTCGATTAGTCAAGAAAAACTCGAAATGCCAGGGTTTACACAAAATTGAAATTGTGTGTCTCTAGTTCGTGTCTCCTATAGTCGCCCTTTTTGTGTTATGAGGTTGGGGGAGGGGGCTAGTCGTTTACAGGTGTTCAAGAGTTATTTCAAGAAGAGTATGGGATCCTCGACCACAATGTTTATAGTGTTTCACATGGTGTAGTTTAAAATAAAAGGTTTAATGGTTCTTCCCCTTTCGAGCGCTTTACTAGGCAATTCCATGGAGCTAGAGTTATGTTTCCTCCGCATGTTCGATGCAACCGCTCTCGTGGAGTTTAGATCTCTATTCTCCCATAATCAATATTTTCGGTTCATTAAGTTTTTGTTACTGTGTGTTGGTGTTTTTGTTGGTTTTATTTATTTTGTAATGAGAGTCTTCCTATACATTGTGGTTAAGAACAAGCGGTTCAATAGTCTGCACTTCTAATAGATCATCCATGGCCAAGTCTATTAATCGATCATGGGTTACATTTTTTTATTGGCGGATGAAGGGGCACCCTGAAACATCTATTCGTAAACAAGTTTGAGTACGAGTGATAGTTTTGCTGCTCAAGTCTAGTTACAACAACTTAGTTGACCCTTGGGAGAATTTCTTCTTCCTAAAATTATTGACACTGAGGTAAGGTTTACAACATTCGTAAGTATTGGAATGAGAAATCTATGGGATTCATCTACCCATGTACATGATTTATCAAGAATAGACACTAATCTAGCTACCTTGTGCGTTGCAATGTTAGCTTCCCTTGAAAAACAATCATACTTCACTTCATCAAAGGAACTTGCTCTTAAGTTACAATCATGAAAAATTGTTGAATGGGCTATAGCAGATAAAAATCAACATACAAGGATTTTGATCACGTTTTGATCGCAGTATGATTGACGCTATTGGCTTACCACGGGGAAAGTTTATGTCAAAGAATTCATTGTCTTATTTGTTGGGAAACGTAGTAGAAAACAAAAAAAATCGGCCTACGAATCAAGAACCCAAGATCATCCTAGAAGATTGCATACAAGGTTTTAGGTCATGGCTCACCAACCGATGTAGCGGAAGTAGAGTTGGTGAAGACCGTCGGTGCAGATCCCCGCAGCTAGGAATTTCAATGACCTCCCAACCGCGAGAATATCGATCCCTCGAACCGTCCCGCGATCTAGTCCCACGGACAAGTCCCACGAACAAGCTCCTCGAAGAAGGGTCGAAGGTACGACCCCTCCATTAGTATCCACACATGCCGTAGCAGCAATCCAGCAGCGCTCCGCCGTCCAGAGATGAACGCCACCGAGAAAACTAGAGGGAGAAAACCCTAAAGGATTCCGATCTAGAACAGCGTCTAAACCGGGGTCTAATTGTGGAGCAACGGGGTTCAGAGGAGGGAGGGTGGCGCATAGGCCTTGGGGACAAGTTGTGCTGCGCCCCCCACCCCTCCCCCACATTATATAGGTGGCCAAGAGGCCCTTTGGGCGTAATAAGGGGGGTGGGGATTCCAACTTGGACTCCCAAACCTCTCAAACCTTCCCACCGGAAACCTGCCATATTGGAAAGTTGGACTTCCCACCTGGAGGGGGATTCCTTCCCCTTGGTGCGCCCCCACCCCTTGGCCGGCCAGGGCAGCCTAGGTGGCTTGCCCCCCAAGGCTAGGGGCGTGGGGTAGTGGGTGGTACTGCCCGGAAACTTTCGAAACCTTCCAAAAGCTTCCGGGACCTTCCGGGATCGTTTCGGGACATTCCGGAACCTTCTGGAGCACTTCCAGGACCTTCCGGGACCGTTCTCGGACGTTCCGGAGCCATCCAGATAGTTTCCAAGACCATCCGAGTTACAGTTTAAGCCACCCGATGACCGCGAAGGTTGTCGGGACGCCCAGCGATTATCCAGAAACTATTCCGGTTGATCCAGGACTTCCCCAGTACCATTCTCATATGTTCCGGAACCACCTGGGACTACTCCAGAGTGATCCGGACATATCCTTAAATACCCAGAACTACTTCTGGTGCCCTTATGAACT
This sequence comes from Bromus sterilis, assembly GCA_950022295.1. Lineage (NCBI taxonomy): Eukaryota > Viridiplantae > Streptophyta > Magnoliopsida > Poales > Poaceae > Bromus > Bromus sterilis. The sequence goes on along the minus strand of OX465596.1, from coordinate 410,427,282 downwards.
ATTCCATAAATCCCCGGAACTACTTCCGGTACCCGTATGAACTATTCTGCTTTGCTTCCACTAAACCTTCTACCATTCCAGCATTCTAACAAACTACTGCTCGTTAAGTGTGTGACCCAATAGGTTCGGTATAATGCGGACATGACTCAGAACATCTTCCGGACATAGGTCAACAGCCTTTTGTCAATAGCCAATAATCAACAGCGGAGCCATGGACACCCATGTTGACTCCCGCACATACAGGAAGAAACTTCGAGTGAACCATTATGTTTAGTCATGCACCATTCCCTTTGCTTCGCGATATATGACAAAGTTAGAGGAGAGAAGTTTGGCACCCATGTGTAACAACTTTTTGAACACAAGCCACTCGTTATCCTCTTTGCTCGTTTGTCTCTATTTCTCGTTTATTGTATTCCGGTATCCCCGTGATTAAATCACAATGCGTCTGGCCAGACTAGAATGGATACCGTCATACCGAGTGGGCCCAAAATCAATATCTCTTCATCGTGAAGGAGCAAATCCCATTCTTGAACTATCACAGTGACTAGCCACACCATCTGACATACCCAGAACTTATTTTACTACTTTCCATTTACGGGAGGATTCATCTAAGAACCAAAGAATGTCTTCCTGTGTGAAGCAACTCGATACTCTCATGGTCTAAGGAATTACGTATATGATAACATTTCATGATATGACTTATAACGTAGTTACGATGTGATCTCTAAGTATATCATTCAATACTGGGGTCGGTTCAACATCATTGTTCTGCTAACAATATGTTCTCATTGCTACCGACATCCTTCTTACAAGAACAATGTCCATGATTAAGAAAACGTAATCATCAGTTAGCACATGAGCTGGTCTTAGAGGCTAAACCAGGAACTCTTGGTGTTTACATTTCCACACATGCAAGTGAGTTTTCTTCTGAATCTCATAGTCAGGGTCATTGCAATTATATCACAGAAATATAAACATTAATTACGAACATGGAAATATATATAATAACATTTTATTATTGCCTCTAGGGCATATTTCCAACAGTCTCCCACTTGCACTAGAGTCAATAATATTACCAGTGCTTGAGCACTTTACACCTATGGCATACCTGTGTAATACATGCTTCATTTGTGGTATAGACTTCATCATCGGATCTGACGTTTCAGGCCCGTTTGTATCTTGCATATCTTCGCGTTTTTACGCTATCATAAAATTCACTAATTTAATCAGTTTAGCTTTGTATATGTTTGAATCATTTGGAAGGACCTTGGTTCCTTTAGAATAAGTCATGAAATCATTCATCAATGTCCCATGAGCTTCAAGTATCTAGGAAACCATACCATGTTCATAAATGAACTAATGATTCAAAATACCCTCCCTTATTACTTCTTTAAGCAACAATATACTTAGCCTCTGTTATAGAATTCGCCACAGTATCTAACTTAACACAGTTCCTTCATACTGTGCCACCCTTACGTGTGAAACACATAATCCCAATTAAAATCAAAATCGGTCGGAGTAAGTATGAAGACTGAATTTGTGTAACTGTTTACATCAAAATTCAGCTGGTGTAACTTGTTACAACGAGCTCTTCATTATCTCCATTTTCCGAGAAACATATCTTATCTATCATAAGTTTAACTTTTCACTGTTTGTCCAATGATCAACATATTGATCACTTTGGTATCTTTCTCACAACCTTTTGGAGCACTGGACATATCTGGTCGTTTTACATATTATGGTGTACATGATTAATCCAAACACATAGGTGAGTGAAAACCAATTCATGTGTTTTGCTTATCTGTGTTCATGAACACCGATTTCCGCAAACAACTTTTCACCATGACCTCGGCAAGAACATCTTTCTTGGCGTATTCATACTAAACTACTTTAGTATCATGTCAACATGTAATGTTGGCTTTAGCATGATCAGGCACTTACTATCTACATAGATCATTATGCTCAATACTAATGCTATATTAGCCCAAGTACTTCAGCTGAAAACTATTTCCAATGAGTTCCTTATTCATGTCAAGAAATTTATATCATTTCTAGTCAACAATATGTCATCTACATAAGTTTTTACAAATATCATTCAGCTCCCACTTACTTTCTTGAATATTCAAGCATCTTCGTTATTCCTGATGAAAACAAACTCTTTTGGCAATTTCATCATAACGAAAATTCCAAATCCATTGTGCTAGCTTCGGTCCATCACTGGACATCCAAGGCTTGCATCTATTTTAGCATCCTTTGAATCGACAAAACATTCCGGTCGTATCACATATACGTCCTTTGTTATTTTTCCGTGTAGGAACTTTGTTTTGACGTTCATTCTACCATATCCTATAAATGAGATATGTAGTAATTGCTAATATAACACGAACTGACTAAAGCATCTCTACGGTCGAAACTATTTCGCCGTAGTCAACCTTTGAACTTGCTAGAAAACAATTTTTCAACGAGTTGAGCTTTATGGATAAAATAATTTCATCCGAATCAATTATAGATCCATGTATATATTCTTCAGTCGTTTAGTCTTTTGGAGGGTCTACCAAGTTCAAAACTTGACTTACTTCCATGGATACTATCTCGGATTATTTGGCATTTAGCCAAATCCCGGAGTCAGGGCCCATCAACGCTTCTTTGTATATCACAGGTTTATCATTGTCGAACAACAATATCTCGTTTTACATATCATGAATGTTTGTACGAGTTTTGTCTAACCTGTGTGGTTGAGCTGCGCACTTATTTGAAGATTCAACAATCTTTAACAAGTTGCACTGTCCTCCCACTCACTCTTTTGCAAGAAACCATTTTCTTCAAAACACATTGTTCTTAACAGCAAACAGTTTTGCTTTTGTGTAGTGATAGAGGAATACCAAAATTTTTGGCATAACCTTAACAAAGTAGCACTTATCTGATTTAGGGTTTTTGAGTATGTCAAACATATGCCTCATATACCCAAATTTTAAGAAAAGACAACATGGTTTTAACAGTCCATACCACATCTAATATGGTGTCATTTCAACAGATTTGATGATGCTCTTTTCAGTGTAAAAGTCGTAGTCACTAACGCATAATTTTAATAAGTATAATGGCAAATTGATAAACGTCATATTTGATCTTACCGTGTCATACATGGATTGATTACATCTCTCGAACACTTTACTCATAGTGGTGTTCCGGGAGACGCAAGTTATGACACTTCTTCACAACTCATCAGACGTTCGCTAAACTTGTAACTCAAATATTACTTTCTACAATCTAATTTGCAGAAGCTTTATTTTCTCGTTACAATGAATTTCTATTTCACTCTAAAATTCCTTGAACATTTCAAAGATTTCAGACGTATGTCTCTATTGAACAGATATCCACATATTTACTTCAACTCATGAGTGAAGATAGGGAATCCACTGCACACAACTACACTTATTGGACTACACACATCATCATGTATGATTACCAATGGTTTAGTTGTCCGTTCATGTATGGCCTATCAACGGTGTTTTAGTGACATTACTTCGAGGCAAAGATCGCAAGCGTCAAGTGATTCATAATCATATGACTCGAAAGTCCATCACTTATGGAAATTCTTCATGCATGTTATGTCACTTGTGATAAACGGCAGTGCCACATCTATGTGGTATTTCTGTCAGTCTTGCAACGTTTAGCGTCAGTGTTATGGATGTTTAGTATTATTATCAAGATTCATAACATACAACCTATTTATAATGGAAGTATGGCCTTTACGTTATTCATAGCTTTGAACAACTCTCTTGCAACAAACATGATTCAAAATGATGTTTTGCAACAAGGCTAAAATGTAGTAACAATTTACTCAACTCTAAAATGAATTATGAAGATAATCATAGAGTCAACACACGGTATAGTAAACCTTTTACCGTGTTCCCGAGCGTGTCAAACCTCATCATTAGCTAGTCATAAAGGCCATAGTATTTCTTGCATCGACTTGCAACGATATGCAATTGAAGTGATATTCTAGTGATCAACAGTTTAATCACAATATACAAGAATTAAGATTAACCGCTTAATCATGATTCCCAAGAATTACATCTTTTGACCAGCAATGAATTCATCTATAACTTCGTATGACTTTCATTTCCGAGCTGGATATTCCAGTCTTCTTTCACTTTGCCTTTATATGTATCATAGTTCTATTTCCAATGTCACTCCTACTCACAGAAGATCACATATGATCAAGGGTGGCGCATGCCATGGAATTTCCGGCGTGTAAGTCTTACTAACATCCTTTGGACTTCCTTTCCCTTAATTCTCATCATCATATGATCGGTGTTCTTCTAGATCCCACACTTATCAGTTTTGTTTGAGCACAATGAACATTTTCACTAATTCTTACAATCATACATTGTACTAGATATCTTATATCCAACATTAGTTGTCTTACTACTGAAAACAATTTTTCAGTTCCATGAATATAACATAACTATCCCAAAAGTTTCGAAGTTTGGGTTTCATGGTGGTGAAGACAATGCACTTAGCTGTGGTGGAATTCTAGCATTTTGGATTATGGACGTAAGTCACATCATCCATAGCATTAGCGGGAGAGCATAAAAAATTTGCAATAGGACAAGCTCCTTCTCGACACTATTGAGGATAGTCCTCACAATACGATACCAATCGTAAATTTTTTACCAGATAATACAGTTAATCAAAATCAATTGGGAAGGTGGTAACGCGAGCCATTATTCTACAACGATAATGCAAATACTAATACTTTGTTCATAATTAAGTTGCACTTGTGATTAATCAATTTAATTACTTAGTGCGCTCCCACTCAGATCAATATCTGTCGTAATTGATGTTGGAGTGATTCAAGATCCAACCCAATCATCCGCCATTGATGTGACATCACTGATGACTTAGACTGGACCGGTAGGCCAACTTGCCAATCACGCCAAAGGTGATTCTTGTTCATCTTTCGATGGGTGTGTTCCGGTAGCAAACTTTTATCCAAACCGTCAAGACAACCAAGTGTAATTGCAGTGTGTTCTTAACACACCCGCCTTTTATGCGTCACATCGTGTGCACCCATGTGACATGACCTGCTCCGGTGTGAAACATAGTATAGACGGTGCTACAGTTGGAAGAACACTATCAACTTGATATTGTTTTGAGAGAGATCACCCTAATAAAATACGACTACCGCGCATCAAACAAGGGTGCATCAAAGGGATAAACATCACAGGCAGTTCATAAAATTATGTGATATATTATAGCACTTTGCTTCGTGAAGTCTTCATTGTCTTCACGTCATCGTGGTTGAAGTCACCGTGTCCACCAACTTTATCCTTGGCGCCGGGAACATCACCACGGCTTCCGGCATGTGCGTCGGGGTCCACCTCCGCATCGTAGATCATCACCTTGCATCTATCTATTGCTTTGCCTCGAGCTAATAAACAGTTCTGGCACGCATGCCATAATTAAGTGACAATCATATGACTCCAGTCATCATGCCGTACCACGACACGCAGGTCGCGAATAAATATTACATAACATATAGCATCTCATACAAACACATTGCAAATCTTGAAGGCTATACCACATCACATGCACACTGTGCAAAAACAAGTTAGATCGCTATCTACACGGGTTGTTGCAAATTTTATCGTGGTTGATTAGCAGGTTACAGGCAAACGTTGTTCCCTAAACAAACCAAACACGATACTTCATTGTTACTAGTTTAACGTTCGGGGTGCGTGCAGCAACTAATGCCACAAGCCAAACTTCGTTCAACGCGTGACCCCCGTGTGGATTTGAGTTCATAAAATCCACAAGCCCCTCCATGTTAAATCTTCTATTGCGAGATTAAGATGAGATCCAAGGAGTTTGATGTAGACCATGATCAAGGCAACCATCATACTGAAAGCAGCATAGAGGGATCGATGGAGAACTCAATCCTTGTAGCAAAACCTCAACTTGCCATCAAGCATAGAAAAAATCACATGACAGGGAAGCAACAAGAAAATCAATGCCTCATATCACACATATGATCTAGACCTAAACATGCATCTAATCAAGGATCTCTCATGATACCACTGTTGGGAAACGTAGTAGAAAACAAAAAAATTCGGCCTACGAATCAAGAACCCAAGATCATCCAAGAAGATTGCATACAAGGTTTTAGGTCATGGCTGACCAACCGATGTAGCGGAAGTAGAGTTGGTGAAGACCGTCGGTGCAGATCCCCGCAGCTAGGAATTTCAATGACCTCCCAACCGCGAGGATATCGATCCCTCGAACCGTCCCGCGATCTAATCCCACGGACAAGTCCCACGAACAAGCTCCTCGAAGAAGGGTCGAAGGTACGACCCCTCCATTAGTATCCACACATCCCATAGCAGAAATCCAGCGGCGCTCCGCCGTCCAGAGATGAACGCCACCGAGAAAACTAGAGGGAGAAAACCCTAACGGATTCCGATCTAGAACAGTGTCTAAACCGGGGTCTAATTGTGGAGCAATGGGGTTTAGAGGAGGGAGGGTGGCGCATAGGCCTTGGGGACAAGTTGTGCTGCGCCCCCCACCCATCCCCCACATTATATAGGTGGCCAAGAGGCCCTTGGGCGTAATAAGGGGGGTGGGGAGTCCAACTTGGACTCCCAAACCTCCCAAACCTTCCCACCGGAAACCTGCCATATTGGAGAGTTGTACTTCCCACCTGGAGGGGGATTCCTTCCCTTTGGTGCGCCCCCCACCCCTTGGACGTCAAGGGCAGCCTAGGTGGCTTGCCCCCCCCCAAGGCTAGGGGCGTGGGGTAGTGGGTGGTACTGCCCGGAAACTTCCGGAACCTTCCAGAAGCTCCCGGGACCTTCCGGGATCGTTTCGGGACATTTCGGAACCTTCTGGAGCACTTCCAGGACCTTCCGAGACCGTTCTCGGACGTTTCGGAGCCATCCGGATAGTTTCCAAGACCATCCGAGTTACAGTTTAAGCCACCCGATGACCGCGAAGGTTGTCGGGACGCCCAGCGATTATCCGGAAACTATTCCGGTTGATCCAGGACTTCCCTAGTACTTCTCATATGTTCCGGAACCACCTGGGACTACTCCAGAGTGATCCGGACATATCCTTAAATACCCAGAACTACTTCTGGTGCCCTTATGAACTATTCCATAAATCCCCGGAACTACTTCCGGTACCCGTATGAACTATTCTGCTTTGCTTCCACTAAACCTTCTACCATTCCAGCATTCTAACAAACTACTGCTCGTTAAGTGTGTGACCCAATAGGTTCGGTATAATGCGGACATGACTCAGAACATCTTCCGGACATAGGTCAACAGCCTTTTGTCAATAGCCAATAATCAACAGCGGAGCCATGGACACCCATGTTGACTCCCGCACATACACGAAGAAACTTCGAGTGAACCATTATGTTTAGTCATACACCATTCCCTTTGCTTCGCGATATATGACAAAGTTAGAGGAGAGAAGTTTGGCACCCATGTGTAACAACTTTTTGAACACAAGCCACTCGTTATCCTCTTTGCTCGTTTGTCTCTATTTCTCGTTTATTGTATTCCGGTATCCCCGTGATTAAATCACAATGCGTCTGGCCAGACTAGAATGGATACCGTCATACCGAGTGGGCCCAAAGTCAATATATCTTCATCGTGAAGGAGCAAATCCCATTCTTGAACTATCACAGTCACTAGCCACACCATCTGACATACCCAAAACTTATTTTACTACTTCCCATTTACGGGAGGATTCATCTAAGAACCAAAGCATGTCTTCCTGTGTGAAGAAACTCGATACTCTCATGGTCTAAGGAATTACGTATATGATAACATTTCATGATATGCCTTATAACGTAGTTACGATGTGATCTCTAAGTATATCATTTAATACTGGGGTCGGTTCAACATCATTGTTCTGCTAACAATATGTTCTCATTGCTACTGATATCCTTGTTACAAGAACAATGTCCATGAATAAGAAAACATAATCATCAGTTAGCACATGAGCTGGTCTTAGAGGCTAAACCAGGAACTCTTGGTGTTTACATTTCCACACATGCAAGTGAGTTTTCTTCTGAATCTTACTCAGGGTCATTGCAATTATAGCACAGAAATATAAACATTAATTACGAACATGGAAATATATATAATAACATTTTATTATTGCCTCTAGGGCATATTTCCAACATTATTTTCATAGTGTTTTTTTATGCTTGACCAAAAGTATTGTACCTTCAACGGGTATCGTGTTTGGATTAAGTTACATGGATATTTCTATGATTCACATCATGATATGAATTTCTTGCGACTTGGGGTCATTAATCAGTAGTTCTTGCACTCATAGTAGTTGAGATTTCCACGATTTGTGTTACAATGCTTGGCAGTCGGCAAAAACGACAAAGGGATGATTAATTTAGCCCCACATACCACATAATCCCAAGTACACTTTCAAACCCATCTATAGTAGGCCTCATTAGCAGCAACACACAATTGAAAGAGGAAGGTACACTGTTAACTAGGTCTCGTGTCGTTTCCTTCTTTGTGTACGATGCCTGTCGTCAAGCTGCTCTAGTACAGTTTTTGATCCAACCTTGTGCATGTGACTTTTTAATCCGCTGGAGAGGGTGTGAGGCAACCCTTGTAGGCTTTGTTTGGTAGAGGTGATTTTCAAGCCACCAAGAGGAAGGGGATTGGAGAGGATTTGGTGAATCCCCTCCTTTCACCCAATCCCCTCAAATCCCCCTCAAAGCCTCAAATCCCTCTCACAATATAAACATTTGGTACAAAGGGTTTGATACAAAGGATTTTTAAAAATCGATTTTTTACAACAAGAACGGACAGCCAACCAATAGTGGAATCAACTACACAGAGTTTTATCAACAAGAGCGTCCAGCCAAAGCCTTCACAAGTTTAAGCCTTCACAATATCTAGAGGAAATCTGGACATAACAACTTAAGCTTTGGCAACATCTGGACAAAGAACTGGACAGAACAATTTAAGCATTCACAATATCTTTTAGCCAGGCACATATAAGAATTCAGCATGAACTCGTACAGTCATACTTCATGTGAACGGGATATAACACGCCACCACCTAGCAAAACATGTCCTTCAGACCACACCATAACACAACACCACCTTGCAAAGAGAGCCCTCCATCACCTTGCCAATGAAGCCACACCTGGTGGTAAATAATCATCAAAAATTAAAACTAAGGTTTCTGCTTTAAAATTAGAGAACCATATGTTCAGGTTTTAACAGAATAAGCTGGGCAAATAACAGAGTAACTGGGCAAATTAACTAGCAGCAACAATATCTGGTAATCTGGAAGGAGGCAACAACCAATATCATTTAAATCTGGCAATCTGGAAATTAACTAGCTGGGTAAATCTAGAAGCAACAACCAATATCATTTAAATCTGGAAATCTGCAAATTAACTAGCTGGGTAAATCTCGAAGCAAGAGGCAACAACCCATATCATTTCTTGGCTGCCACCTTGACATCTTTAGCAAAAGAAACGCATGCATAGAAGGTAGAAAAATATGCAGACCACAACCATCCAACATAATTTATGTTGCACTGCACAAACTACACCATGCTGGTAGGTCTAGATCAATGGTAGTTGCTAAGTGCTGCAAATATTAGCATATTATATGAAGTACTACATTTAATTCAGTCCTCTTTCGATAACTACCTCTAGCCTCTAGGCAGGGAAGATGCTACTGCTACTAACTGGAGTAGTAGAATACTCAGTTGCATCTTGCATCTCGGCCAATTAACAGAGGTCAGGACCAATTTTAAATAACAATGAGCAAAGTTCAAAGAAATTAACAGAGTTACCTTAGATACGTTGGGGCAACTCCGCCATCTCGCTCCGAAGCCACTCAACATCGCTCTCTTCATCATGCTAACCAGAACAATTTGTAAATTTCATCTTCAAAGAAGTTTACCATTGTGATAATCTAATGGACATGATTTGAGAAATAAAAGAGCACAAGTAAAAGAGCACAAGGATGGACGACAGTGGCGGCGCGGAGGAACTCACCGGCGAAAACGCAAACTCTTGGCGTTGGGGACGGCCGGCGACGGCGACGGCTGCAGTTGCGACGTCTCTCCCGGATTTGTTTCCGCGTCTAGCGAGAGGAGGCTCCAGAAGCACGTGTTTTGGCTAAGGTCAAAGGGGATCGGCGAGGTTTGGGCCGAGTAAACCCCTAGTAAATGGCCCGTTGGGGATTTGAGAGGGGATTTCGGCCCACCCGTGGAAAACCCCTTCGAACCCTCTCTAATCCTCTAGCGCCAAACGAGGCCGTATGGAGGACGCGGGGCGGCCAGTCATGTGCGAACACGGGACAAGATTAAGTTACTCATCCTCTAAATTCTCATTAATTTACTCTTGTGCTTGTCTTTCCAAATTAGACTAATATGTGTTAAATGTAAAACCATAACTGAAGAAGCTACAAATGTGAATAATTATTTAGGGAATAATTGTGACCCAAGAGATAAAGATTTGTATTGTTTATCCCCTCGTGTAGTAGAAAGATTTAGACCATTGACATTCAAATTGGTATTTGCATTTGCTTTATGATTTTTGGCAATTTTTGATGAAAAGTTAATTGTTTAGGACCAAACACCTGCTTTCTTCCCTTGATGAGGATTCAATTGATTAGCCTCGAGTGCATCCGTGATAATTTATACGTCTCCACAATAGAGGAAAAAATATATCTGCCCATCCCCTATGTTAGGAAGTGAAAAGCACAAAACCACCATAATACATGCGTCATTAGCAAAAAACCACCACAATACAAGCAGTTGACAAAATACATCTAACACATATTCTAATTTTGACAAAAACACAAAACACGACTTCGTTGTAACTTTGACGTGGCAAACTGCGAACGTGGCAAAATTTAACACACCCCTGACGGCGCTCGATCCAATCCTTCCCTGGCCGGGCCCGATCCTCCCCTCCTCGGCGAGCCACCAGAGAGCCGCCGGCCGCCGTGCACCCTCCCCTCCCCTCCTCGGCGAGCACCAGAGTGCCGCCGACCGTCGGCGCTGCACCCGCCTCTCCCCTCCTCGGCGAGCCACCAGAGAGCCGCCGGCCTCCGGCGCCGCTCCCGCCCCTACCCTCCTCGGCGAGCCACTAACCGCCGCGCACCCGCCCCTGCCCTCCTCGGCGAGCACCAGAGAGCCGCCGACCGCCAGCGCCGCACCCGCCCCTCCCCTCCTCGTTGAGCCACCAGAGAGCCGGCGACCTCTCTCCTCTTCCCTTGTCGGCCATGTGCCTCTCGCCACTCGGGTTGGTTGCCGCGCGCCATGGCGTCCACACCAGTGCACCGGCCATGGATGGCCATGGTCCTCATCTTCGCTTGGACCATGAACGGCGGAACGGGGGGGAGGAGGGGGGGGGGGGGGGGGGTTGGCCGTCGGAGTTCCCTCCCTCCCTCTCGGGTCAAAATGGCGGCGCCGGCGGCTACTTCCCGCAGAGCTCGTGTGGGCGTTCGTCGGTGACACAGGTGGCGGCGGGATGTACTGCTGGTCGGGGTGGACCGAGTGGGTGCATCCCGTGAAGGCGACATGGCGGCGCCGCTGGTCGCCGGTCACAGGCGATGGTCGGAGGGGAGGCGACCTCCTTCATGCAAAGTTTACAAGTGACCCCTTAAGAAAACTAAGAAATGCAATTTACATTGCTCCATTATCCCTTTGCCACATCAGCACTTTGCCAGGTTAAATCTCTGCTCAAACGATGTTTAGTGTTTTTGTCAATAATTAGTATTGCGTTCTGTGTAAAATCCTCGAAAAACTTAAAGTGGTGGTAATTTGCTAATAACGTCTGTATTGTGGTGGTTCTATGTTTTTCACTCTATGTTAGGCCTCATTTAGTTGTCCCCTTGAAGGGGTCCTCGTTCAAATCCAAGAATCGAAGCCTATGGAACATGTCAGCCAGTGAAATTTTGACCCATCATACGGGTCGCTGGAGGTCTCTCTGGTCCGATCCCTATCGTTTCCTGGGAGATCGAGAGACTAGAAAAGAAAATTCCTGATTTGTATTTTTCAACAACAAATAAAGAAATCAACTCGTGAAGGAAAAGGTCTCCTCTGCTCTAAAATAATCACTTGATTGGAATTTGCTGCCCTGGTTTTAATCTTCCTGTTACCAAATTAGCCTTTAGAGTACTAGCTCCGTCCCTGCACACGGTGTTTTTGAATGGATAAGAGGTGGTGTTAGCTTGTTTATCAAAGAATTAAGAAGATGGCGAACAAAACCGAGGAAAGTAAAACTCCGCTGCTCTCTGCTCCGTGGGAACACCGACGTGAGTGAGTGTCCTTGAAGCCAAAGACAACATAGGACTTTCTTGTTTCTTTCTTGTTGTTGTTGCCCTAAAATGTTCTTTTGAGTATTTTTCTTCTTCTACTACTATTTCTTTGGCAAGACAACAAAACCGGGCATGTGCAGGGAGCATAGCAAGCAATTTCCTTGGCAATTCCACAACAGTGCAGTGACCAAGTGTCTGCACTGCACGCCCCATAAGAAACCGGAAGGAGATGGCCGTACAGGTTTTGTCCATAAGAAGAGAAAATTGCGGCTAACACCAACCTTTGTGGCATTTGTTGCATAAAACACGGAAACAAAACTTTTGTTCCAGCTAACATAGTTTAGGCTTAATTTTTTGCACTTGGCCCAAACAAACAACTTTAGCCTGTTATCTTTAACCCATAAACAAAACCTTTGTTGCAGCTAGCATAGTTTAGACTTAACATGTTATCTAACAGGCTGGGCCCGCTGTTTTGCGCGCAACATAACATTTGGAAACATAAATATATATTCATATGTGACCCCTTTTTGACAGCAAATATATAAGCAAAAAGTTGTTTTGGTACACAGACACTAGTAATCCCATTTTAAAAAAAATGATATTTTTATTTTTTGTCTAACTATTTTGAAAAAAAACATGCAAGTGCACATGTGTACTATGTACGGCCAGATTTGCATCAAAATAGATATTCATACTTGACAAAAAAAAACAAATGTTGAAAGAAAAACGAGGTCTTTTTTGCCTATTCAGATACGCGATTTTGTGATTTTTTGTGTAGCCTATAATGCAATGTATTATGTAGCAAAACTCCGGATGTATGTAGATATCATATAATTTTTCATAATATTTTAAATTTAAATTACTTTTGATTTTTTTATAAAATGTGGTCTCAGGAGCGAAAACAATGACAATCTCAATGACAACAAACATAGCAAAATAAAAGTATAGTCGCAGTAAAAAAATCTCCTCCTCTCTTCAAAATTTCTCTTATCAACATGTCAACGAGTTAAGCTCCTCGTTTGGAGAGCAACTAGTTCTAGAGTACTCGTTCGCGGCCCGGCCCAGCGAACAACGCCACGTGTCGCGCTCACAGCGTTCTTTGTGATTTCGTTTTTTAAATTTTTGTGTACGCGTTTTTTATGTTTAAAATTGGTTTTTTCGGTGATTTTTTCGACTTTCCCGGTTTTCGCACGGTTTTTTTATACGTTTTGGCGAAAAAAAAATCAAAAAAAAATTTCGAAAAAAAGAGAGGCACGACCTTACCTCCGCGGGAGGCACAAGTTGTGCCTCGTGCCTCTTTTTTGAGGCACTCGTGTCTCTTTTTTTCAGGCACTCGTGCCTTTTTTTTGAGGCACTCGTGCCTCTAAAAGCAGGAAAAACAGAAAAACGAGGCACTCATGCCTTTTTTTTGAGGCACTCGTGCCTCTAAAACAAGAAAAACAGAAAAACGTGAAAAGGCACTATCGTGCCTCCGTGAGAGGCACCATCGTGCCTCTACGAGAGGCACTCGTGCCTCTAAAAAACAGGAACAATGTAAAAGCGCAAGAGCGCGCTACTTGGCGCGCGCTCGAAGCACCATTTGGCGCACGCGGAGGAAACGCGGTGCTCGTTGCAACGAGTACTCTTAAACTAATGATTTCGCCTCGTTTGGGCCAGATGCAAAATATTAGGCCAAATCCGTGCTAGCTGCAAAAAAATCTTGTTTATGGATTTTGCGTCACAAATGCCACAAAGACCGGTATTAGCTGCAATTTTCTCCCATAAGAAAGTGGCGCCGCTGTAGCTAGCAATCTGAGACTGATCTGCGAATCATTACGCGAGGTTGTAAACAAACAAGCCGCCAGTGAACGGTCATCTATCAAATTATTATTGCCCCGCCCAGGACCAACAACACATATCGAGTGCACGCCGCCAACAGTAAACCTGTCAATTAGTGTCTGCTTTTTCCGCTCTATCCATCGGATCTTTCCGTGCGCGATCTCCTCCAGACCAAATTCCCAGGCGAAGAAGACGAAGAATTGATGATCATGAGCAAGTTTACTTAACCCTGAGTGAGGTGACAGGACAGCATCAGTTTAGTTTAGTTTATTTTCCCAGGGTAAGTACAGTGGTACGCCGACCGGTAATAATTTAGTCGTGCACGAACAGGACCGTAGCAGATTTCGGTGCCCCACCTATACATACGTGCACCCTTCTCGATGCATGGGATAAAGACATCCCGCCTTGTCTCCATTCCTTACTCCCCATCATTGCTATAATTTCTTACTCCCCCCTCAACCACCTCGCTATAACCTACCCTACGGTTGCATGCACATACTCGTACGTATAAAATACAGAACTATCATGGGAAGTACCCAACTGAACCCGAGCTCATATGAGCTTGGGATGAACAGTAAAATCAAAACAAAATCGAAAAAAATTCAAGGTGAACATTTGACAAATTTTTGATATGCTTGCAAAATTTCATTACAAAATAACATCCGTGGAATACACAGAAAAAAAAAACAAAATCGATGCTCCAAAATGCTACAAAAAAATAACATTTTGGAGCATCGATTTTGTTTTTTTTGCTGTGTATTCCACGGATGTTATTTTGCGATTAAATTTTGCAAGCATATCAAAAAATTGTCACAGGTTCGTCACAATTTTTTTTTTCGATTTTACTGTTCACCCAAGCTCATATGAGCTCGGGATCAATTGCTCCTCGTCCATCATGGGAAGTACACCTCAGGATCAACAGTTTGCATTGTACTACTCTAATAGCAAGATCAACTATTTGAGGCAGAGAAATTAGGAAGGTGATGACTGGATATTAGTATTGTTGCATGGGGTCAGGGAGGCAAAAATCACAATTCTAACCCTTTGATCAAACTTCAGCACAATTTAACCCTCCGTGAAAACTATTTCAAAATATAACCCAATATGATAGCGCCTGCATGGGGGGCGCTGCTCTCTATGGGGTAACGCCAGCAGTGGTGGCGCTACCAGGTTGCCACCGTGGCGAGTGGCCCCGTAAGCTCTGTCAAGGGGGTCCGAAGGCTGGCAAGTGGGGCCTGGAGGCTGGTAGGGTAGCGCCTTCAGTCTTGGCGCTACCCTACTGTGTATAGACGAAACTGGGACTTGCGGTTCTGATTTGCATCTGGATCGGGCGAGCGCATCTTCGTCTGAGGCGGCGACGGGCGACGGGCGGGACAAGAAGAAGACGGCGGCTCCATGTGCGCCCCTCTCCTCCTCTCTCCCTTTCTCCGTTTCTCCTTCTGCCCTGACCTCCCCCTCGCCTACTCTCCTGAGTGAAGGTACGACTGCTCGAGGCAGCGGCGGACATCGGTTCTCGCCCGAGCCACGTACGGGATGACGCTGCTCCGGCTCGTCGACGGCGGCTCCTCTGCAGGTAAGCTCCTTTTCCTCTCCACCCCTACCCCCACCCTCTCCAGCCCCTCTCCTCTCCCTGCCCTCCTCCCCTGCCGCCCCTATGGCACAAAATTAGAGCAATGCTACAAATACTTGAGTTGGATTAGTAAATTTCAATGTTAATTCTTAAGATGGGAGAAATGGAGAGTGGGAGTAATTATATGTTGTTTTTCAGATTTTTAGACATGTGAGAAGTGCTATGTTTACATTGTGCAATTTTAGTTGATATACATGAGTACCACATTTGAGTGTGTAACCATGTAGATTTGTGTGAGAAATTTTCAGAGTTGTGACAAGTGCTTAGATAGGATTTTCAAAGATGTGAGAACTACATTAGATAGGTTTTTCAGATTTTTACACATGTGAGAATTGCAATTTTACTTGACGATACATTGTTTTTTTTATAGATGGATATATGGAATACATGGAATTACATTGTGCATATTTAGTTGATGGTAAATGAGCATTGGAAGCCAAATATTTTAGTGTGTGCCAAACATGAGCATTGCAATTTTAATTGACGATACATTAGCATTACATTTATATAGAGTGTGTGTGCTAATTTGTGTTTTTGTAGAATGGCGGAATCAAGTAGTTTGGTGCAATCTATTCTTCATCCACGCTATGATAACCAACACCGTGGGATGTTGATGGCGGAAAGAGGAGAGGTAATGCAAATGTATATGTTACTTTATTGATGGTGAAAAGAGGCGATGTTGATGTTTATGATATGCATTTGCAGGTTTTGGAAACTTTGTATCCGATGAATTCGGATGTCAATTGTCGATGAATGTTCTTCACCTTGGGGTCATCAATGTTCTTGCCACTGCACATGTGAGTTGACACACAACTTGATATGTGCCATTGAGGACCACCTTTATATGGTCTTGCACGAACAATCCATGGGCATCCATCCTCCTCGCATTTAACCGTGAAACGTTTCTACTTGTCTGAGTGAACCACCTTGTACGGGCGAAAATGCTTGACCGCAAACTCCGCAATCCATATTTGAAATTCTAACAATGTATCAAACGTCAAACCTTCACGAATTCCATACTCCTTGGCCTTCTTATCCCGCACCGAACTACTCCTTGGTCCAAGCACTATGCTCGTGCCACCATCAACAACGGCTTCATCCGCGTGGCTAAGATCACGGAACAATGGTGTCCTATGATCCCGACCAAACACCTTCTTAAAAACCTCGGCCTCCTTAGCCGTGAAGCCTTCTTCATCAATGTCCTCCTCGGGACCATCATCATCCGAATCGGATGCATACACTTGGCTATATTTCTTTTCATGGTTCTCGGTGTCATTGGTCATGTCCTCTTGCGCACAATATGCGTCCACATCACCAACATCATTGTAACCAAGTTCACTGTCAAACATATCGCCCTCATTCTCATCATACTCCTCTTCCGATGGTTCACATTGGTTATTTGCATTTTGGCTAGAAGGTTGGCTAAATTGATGTTGGGTCATCGGATCTTATGTCATCTCATCATGGCTCAACGCAACACGTGACTCACTCCGAACCGGGATACTACCAACATGTGGCTCACTCCGAACCGGGCTACTATGGTTCAAGTCCAAAGCAACCTTCCTTGTGGCAAACAACTCGAGAGCCTTGTCTTGTGATTCCGCCACCACCTCCTTGTAAGCACTCCAACAAAGCTCGGATTTGACACGCATAATATTCCAACGAATATGATGCCCGAAACCAACATTATCCCTTCCCTCTAACTCAACAACATCATTTTGGTGAGTCCACTTCAATTTTTCCTTGCATCTTTCCACAAGCTCGGCATAGGTAGGGCTATGTTCAAAAACCACCACAACCTCTTCCTTATCAAACTCTCCATTGCCTTTTATAAATGCCTCCTTATCCACATGATGCACATTAATAATCCTTGCCATCTAAATAAAAACATATTTATAGCACCAAAGTGCATCAAAGATTAGCAAACACAATCCTTGACATCTACTATTTTTGTACACAAGTCATCCTTGCCATCAATTTTTGTACTTAGCTAAGCAATTAACTTAACCCTTAACTAAATCTAGTCAAATCTCAAACTCTAACCTACAAATCCTATAACCCAAAAGGTTCCTAACCATCATACAACTCACCAATAGCCAACACAACAAGAATAAAGCATTCATATTACACCAAATCAAATTTGTAGGGTTTCCAGGATTTGAACAAAAACTACACAAAAATAAAGATTTCAACCGGAGAAACGAAAGAGATTGAGGGAGAGTACCTTCTTCCATCCGGTGGGGGTCCAAATCCACCAAGAAATCACCCCAAAAGGAGAGATTGGAAGGGGGGCGATTTGGGGGGAGAGAGAGCAAGAGGTGCTGCAGATTGGAGAAGAATGAGGTTGGGATTTATTTGGCCAGGAGGGTTGCGCCACTGTCGGGGGCGCTACACTACATAGGGTAGCGCCACCACTGACGGCGCTACCCTTCCAGCTTCCGGACCCACTGCTCAGAGCCTGCGGGCCCCGTGCCACGGTGGCAATAGAGTAGCGCCACTAGCCACGGCGTTGCCCCATAGAAGGTAGCGCCACCGCGGCGAACGCTACCCTATTGGGTTAGTTTTAAAAATAGTTTGCTTAGAGGGTCAAACTGTGCTGAATTTTGATTTTCGACGGGGAGAGCGGATGATAGATAGATGGAGGGCGAGAGTGACATGTCGACGGGAGCGGAGAGCGCATGTGTTTCCTGGCGGGGGATCCATGATTGCTCGATTGCATGCTTGGATTCGCCCCGCACATTTGTCACCAACACATCACCTGTCAACGAGTCACCGCTGTGCCCCTCAAAAGCTCCCGCCCGTGCTTCCCTTCCAGCAACCATGCTATGCTATGGCCTATGGCGCCCAGCAGTCTACATACGAAACAGCATTCTCATCAGTGATCGGTCAAATCCTCTCGACCCGCTTAGCTAGCTGGAGATGAAGGGGCTGTTTGGTTTGTAGCCCCGAAGTACTTTCTCCTTTTTTTTCCTTGATTTTTTTCTACTGCGTGGGAAGCTGCAAATGTACTTAGTACGATAATAAGGGCACAATAATTAAAGCCACTAGTTACGGATCTCACGGCTAGGGTTTGTGCATGGGGTCTGTCTAGAACTCAGTGGACTGAGACTTAACAAAGTCTTAGTCGAGTGATGTCAGCGTAGATTTTTTTCTGCAAACAACACCGCTAGATGCTACAACCGGCAATAAAAATGTTGTGATGATTTTGCCAGCAATGACAACTGTTGCTGCAACTGGTGTGACTAAAATGCTACAACTGTGAATGATAAATGTTGCAACCGGTGTGATGACGTGCTACAACCGATAAAAAATGGTATGCTACAACCAATAAAATAGATGTTGTAACCATATAAAAAAATTATTGCAAACGATGGGAAAAAATGCTGCAAAGTCGACCGAGACCTAGTTAAATCTGAGTCGACTGAGTTTTAGCAAGTCCGCATGCATGCACGAACGAAACGAGGACAATGGCGAGCCGAGCGTACAAAAGCTGAATGGTCTCGCTATACATCGGCAGAAGGAAATGCGTGTCCTCCGTACAGCTCTAGGAAAAGGCTGCCTCTCGCGCGTACAGCTCTAGGAAAAGGCTGCTTCTCGCGCCAGCAGGGACGTGCGCTCGGGCACTCGATGATTGCTTGCTTGCAAGGTCGACCTGATTAGGACAACACCATGGCAAAGCCAGATGCTCACCATCCAGTCCAATCCCCCCCATCTTATCCATCGCTTCCAAAACAGACACCCTCTCCATGTGAGAACCTGCTTCGCTGGGAAAATCCGGCGAAACACGCTCGCTATGACCCCGAAGACGTACCCGGGATTGGCATCCGATGCTCTCCCTCAGTCAGTCACTAATCAGTTCATGGTTGGCATGCTATTAACCAAGCGTACTACTCACTGGTGCAGTGGCACTTAAACAGGAATGGAAATCCCGGCAGGCCCTACCTCCCCCCCTCCCTTCGTCTTGTCACTGTCCCCCCTCCCACTTTCTCCGCAAAACCCTCGTCCCTCGAACATGTCCAAGCCAAGCCACACCACTTTGGCCTTTGGCAAGTGCACGTACGGGCGATGCACCAGCAGGGACACGGAAAAGCACGTACAGATCGGTCGAGAGAGGGCCACGCCTACAGGCTACATGATCCCAGGAGCGGCGCCTACGAGTTACGGAGTATACTTCAGCAGCAGTTCAGCAATGCTGGCCGGCCTGAGCCGTAGATGCTTTTAAGGTTTCTGATGAGCTCCGGCCAGCGCACGCACCCACTGGCCTGCCCTGCTGCTCGCCTGCTCCGGCCATGCCGATCGAAGCGCGTGCACTGCGGCCAATGCCGCACGTACGTTGGTAGTAGCGAGTGGTACCCTAGCTGCACCACATCCCCCACACAGTCTTCTTCCTGGATCCCTCTCTCTGCTCCTTTCGGTTCTCTGCCATGTAAAGACCTCTGTAGCTCGCTCAGGGCATGGCCGGACTTTGTTTAACGCAGTCCTGGAACGGCTCTGATTGCACGATGGGACTCGGCCGTGCTGGTGCTGGCCGTGGCCGTGGTAGCCTAGCGATGGATTGATGATCCGGCGAACCCATTGATCTGAACGACGGCCGTGCAATGCATGGGCGCCTGCATAGCTGCCGGAGATTGGATGGCCCCAGGATCGAGCACGGCTCACACTGCTAGAACATGCCGGTAAAGCTAGCCAATGCATGTTAGGGTTTGAGGTTTCGAGATGAGATGCATGCATGTGATGAGAGGTGCATTCACCGGAGCGAGGGGGCTGAGGCGATGAACATGGGGGCGTGGCGAGGACGAGGAGGGCTAGTCATGTCGATCAACGTTTTGCGCCCTGTTGCTGACACAAGAAACATCAACTCATAAGATGATGACCCATGCATGCATGCATGCACACAGCAAAGCACGTACGTAACATGCACTCAGTGAGTCCTAAATGCACGACACTGTGTACGGCGGGACGTGTCTACTTTTTTTTTTGCGGGCAGGGACGTGTCTACTTGCTGGCCAAGTTCAACACTGCTTCGCCCGGCCCTTTTCACACATTGTCCCACCGATCACCCGATCAACAAGAAAAATACAGAGTACAACGTGAACTGTGCTCCCTCCGATCCATAAAAAGTGTCGTCCACTTAGTACAAAGTTTGTACTAATTTAGTATAAAATGTACGACATTTTTTATGTATCGAAGGGAGTACTTTATTTCATCACGACCAAATACTCATAGTACATCTACGGAAATCGCAGAGGAAGTACGTTCCGTCGATAGTCTCCCAGCACAAAATAATCTTCGCCCTTCGATTTGCTCGCGGGTCAAGCAAGCACGTTACTGTAACAGGTTTGTGATGAGAACATCACGACATAGAAACGTACAACAATAATTATTAAAAACAAGACTCAAAATTAGGTTGTACCCTATATGTTCATTTCTTAAGGGTAACTTTAAGGGCGCGATCCAAACGGATCTAGCTTTAGGTTTTTTTTGTCTCGCCTCCCCCAAGTCGCTGCATCTAATGGTGAGAATGATGCATTTTTGGTCTCACATTACCGTCGAAGGGCCTCGTCGAGGTGTTTAAAAGGGGCGGCGACATAAACTTGGTGTTCCAATTGTATTATAGCAAAGCCAGAGAGATATTGCTTTCGTGAAATGCTACTCGTGCGAAATTTCTATGGATATAAACACCGAGCACCCGGTGAAGAAGAAAATACTGAGTACAACGTAAACAACTTTTTTGTCACGACCAAATACGTATAGTACATCTATGGGAAACGTGGAGGAAAAACTTTTCGCTCATAGTCTCGTAGCACCATAGAGTCTTCACTCTTCGATTTTCTCGCGGGCCATCCAAGCATGTCACTGTGACAGGTTTGTGAGAAGAGCATGACAACATAGAAACGTACAACAATGACTATTAAAAACAAGACTCAAAATTGGGTTGTACTCTATATGTTCATTTTCTAAGGGCAAATTCAAGGGCGCGATCTAAATGGACTCACGCAGAGCTAAACATTTCTGTCTTTACTATAATTTTTAAATCGTACATCGTAGCATATATAGTTTCACAAAAACACCACTTACAAACCATATAAATCATTCATTGTAGCAAATCATTTATTACAAACCATAAAAAAACATTCATTGTAGCAAACTATTTGACTACAAACCATACATTGTAACACATAAATGGGAGAAAATCATTAAAAAAAACATCTACTGATTTCCTATATGATCACACATATGCTCAACCAAATCGTTCTGCAACTGCACGTGAGTGTCCCGATCACGTATATCTCGATGAAACTGGAGGAAGTTTGCATATGATGGCGGTGCACATTTAGGCACAACATTCTGACCCTGATGCTATCAGTTCTGATCAAAGAGAGTATCATCACACTCATCCTCGATGATCATGTTGTGATGTGTGCTCACCTCCCCTAAAGTCTCAATGCTCCAAGATCTCGCAGGGTGCCAAACAATAGCCCAAAGAGATTGGAGCACACCAAAAGCACGCCCACATCCTTCTTAACACTCTCTTGTTCTTTGGCAAACCTTGCTCTTTTCTCTCTTTGGGGGTTTGGGATTGTATTCACAAATGTTGACCACCGAGGATAGATATCATCCGCGAGGTAGTATCCCTTGTTGTACTGATACCGGAGAGCACTGAAGCACATTGATGTCATTGTGAGAATCGGCCATGCCCATAAAAGCAAGCCAAATGCAAAGATCCTGAGATGTCACAGCCTCGAGGATCACAGTGCATCCTTCAACATGTCCCTTGTACTACCCTACGAAGTAAATGGGCAGTTCTTCCACTCCCAATGCATGCAGTCAATGTTACCAAGCATCCTCGAAAAGCCTCTTGCAACATTCCTCTAACAATCGGGTTGTTTCAAGTAGTCCGCACCAAACACCTGAACCACAACCCTACAAAATGTGTACAATGACTATAGACAAGTTGAATCGCTCATGCACACGTGTGATGGGTGTAGATAACACCTCCTCATTGGTTACTCCAAGTGGAAGGTTATGATGTAGATAGAAGCAAATTTCCCTCAGTAAAGATACCAAGGTTATCAATCCAGTAGGATTCTAGAGTAAACAAGTAGGTGGCAAAGACGCCAGAGATTTGCTTGATGGTGTATTATCGTAGAATTGCACACAAGAACGCAAATAACTTTGCTCCCAACGAGTTCAGAGAGGTTGTCAATCTCTCCGGCCTTTCTGTTTACAAAGGATCAAACACAAGGGGGGAAATAATAGTTGTGCGGCTGAAAGGAAATAAAGCAGTAAATAAAAGCGGTGTAAACTATGATGAGAATATGGACCGGGGTGCCATGACTTTGACTAGTGATGTCTCTCTCCTAGAAGACAATAAACAACTAGGATGCGTAAGAAAATTTCAGCTGGGCAATTGACAGGATTATAAATGCACCGCAATGCTAATTATGATAGTGGAAAGTAAAGATGCTCAATCGTATGGGCATTACACCAAAACAAGTAGATCGTTTATTCATGAACATCTACTCACTAATCATCCACATTGAGATATCTATCTAGAACATCTCGCTGTCATTAAGTTGCGAACCCCAACCAAATTGTAAGCTCAAAGCAACGGATAACTGCCGTAACACTCTATGCGTAATGCAAGCAATCCTTATAACACACAGTCATAAGCAACATTGTTTTACCCCTGGTGGCAACAAATCATTTCCTAGTCTCATGTTTCTGTCACTCAAGCTAGACATCGGGAGACATGAATCCACAATCAAGCATAACGCTCTCTCTTGGAGTTGCAATCTACTACTTGGCCAAAGCAATAAACGCAACGAAGAACATGCAAGAACAAAAATATAAAGGTAAACCAAATATATTATTCATCACAATCAGAACATAATCTCATAATCCATTGCATCCTAGGAAACACAACATAGAAAAGTAGGAATTCATACATAGATGCCTTCATCATGATAGGAAACTCACAAGGGCTAAACATTGAATCACAAGATTAGAGAGAAGAAAATCACATAGATACTGGTCATGGACCCATGGACCAAGGGGGAGTACTCACGGTGCATCCCAGAGGCGATCATGGTGATGTAGAAGCTAGCCTTCGGAGGTCAATCCTCTCTCCGGCAGGGTGCCGGGACGGGAATTCAAGCGATCTTGTGATCGGAATCGCAACGGTGGTGGAACAGAAGATCTTCTCACGGAACGGATGTCTCTCTGTAGGTTTTCAGGACGAGGGCTAAATATATGCTAAAGGGGGACCTGGGAGGTGGCCACCTTGGCCCAAGCGGCCAGGTGGCGCGGCTACCCCCTAGGTCGCACCATGCAAGCGCCTGGGCTGGGGGTGGGCCTCCTTCAGGCTTCTGGAGTCTTCTGAGTTGAATATTTTTTTAGATATTTTTCAGGATTTTTTCAAGAACTTTTATTTTTCACCTTTTTCTGCAATGCATGAAAAAAAATAGACAGAAACTGGCACTGGCACTGAATTAATATGTTAGTCCAAAATATGTTGTAAATGATATGAAAGTGCATCAAGACGTGATAGAAATAAATGATGAATTGTTCATCCTGATCACAAAACAACTTTTTATTGATGCCATACCAGTTACGTTTAGCAATGTTATCTGTGGTAAGAACTACCTTGCTCTACAAAAACCACATGAAAACTTTGATCTTGGAATGACCTTTGTTTTCCAAATATTTTTTCTACGAAAAATAGTTCAAAATCCACAATATCCGCATAGATAAAATTCATAGTGAAGACACCATTAGTGGTTAACCGCCAGTGGAACAAATCTGGCATCTGAGTTAGATTAATCGACATTAACCTAGAAACCAAATGTACCCACTTAGTCCATTTAGCACTAATACGTCCCAAACGTATCTATAATTTCTGCTTGCTCCATGCATGTTTTATGTGATATTGCTATGTTTTAGATACACTTTCATACACTTTTGATCATATTTGGACTAACCTATTAACTTAGTTCACCCCGGTGTCAGTTGCTATTTTCTGTTGTCTATTTATTTCAGGTTTTTCCATTACGTAAAATGCCGGAAAAATTCGGGAAAAATCCAATAAAAAATCAGCGCAACAAAAGCTTCCGGATCCCCAAAGGAGGACCCACGGGGGCCACCCTGTGCCTAGGCGGCCAGGGGGCACGACCCCACCCTAGGCCGCGCCAGGGGGGTGCCTGCACCCCATGGTGCCCCCCGGCTGCCCCCTTCGCCTATATATTTCCTTCGCCCCCAAAACCTCCGAAGACAGAACCCTTTTTCGCGATCTCGCCTCTGTTCCGCCGCCACCGTCGCGCTTCCAAGATCGGGAGCACCAGAAGACCTCTTCCCGGCACCCTGCCGGAGGGAGGATTGACCTCCGGGAGCTTCTCCACCATCGTGGATGCTTCCAGGATGATCCGTGAGTAGTCCACCTTGGACCATGGGTCCATGATCAGTAGCTATGTGATGTTCTCCTTCCCTCTTTGTTCTTCATGGATTAGACCTTGTGAGGTGCCCTACATGATCAAGGCACATATGTAATTATTTCTGCTGTTGCTATGCTGAGTTTGCTAAGATCTGATGGATTATGAGACTATGTTCAGATTGTGATTGAGTAATATATTTGGTTCTTCTCTTTTATATTTTTGTTCTTGAGTAATTCTTGCATGTTCTCCGTTGCTGTTTATTGCTTTGGCCAAGTAGTAGGTAGTGACTCCAAGAGGGAGCGCTATGCTTGATTGTGGGTTCATGCCCCCTAATGACTAGCTTGAGCGACAGAAACATGAGTCTAGGGGATGTGCTGTTGCCACAAGGGGGAAAACAACGGTGCTTGTAACCGCAGTTGCAAGGATTGTTTACTTTACGCAAAGTTCTTTTAATGCAGTTGTCTTTTTCTTTGGGTTTACACTTTGGGTGGGGCTCGCAACTTAATACCAGCGAGATGTTCTGGATAGATATATCAAGGTGGATGATTAGTAGTAGATGCAGATGGATTTCGTTCTACTTATTTTGGCGTACTGCCCATGCTTTTGAGCCTCTTCCTTTCTTTGTAGCATAGTTAGCATTGGTTTGCGCCCGTAATCCTGTCAATTGCCCAGCTGTGATTTGTTTACCTCGCATAGCATTGGTTTCCACCACTGTTTACACCCTCAATTTACTTATTGCTTTTACTTTCCAGTTGCAGTTATCACTAATATTATCTGTTGCGTTGATCCTTTTTAAATAACAAGGCCGGAGAGATTGACAACCTCCCTGAACTACGTTGGGAGCAAAGTTATTTGTATTTGTGTGCAGGTCCAGGCGAAGCAAGTGATACGGCGCCTCACTTGCCAAACCACCTACTTTTTGACCTTGGAGTCCTACTGGATTGACTCTAAACCTTGGTACCTTTGTCAAGGGAAATTTTCTGCTATCCTACATCTCACCTTCCACTTGGGGTAACCAACAAAGAGCGAGAAGCCATAATCATCTCTCGCACATCAAGAAAATTTCTGGCGCCGTTGCCAGGGACTCCAATCTTCAAGATAGGGGAGTTGCACACTATCTTTTACCTTTGCTTTTTAGTCTTGTTAGTTTACCTTTCAGTTCTTGCTTTAGTGTCCTTTATAAAAAATCACAATTTTTTTTGCTTGTCTCACTTGCTGCTACTATGGGTACCATTGAAAACACCAAGTTGTGTGACTTCACTAGTCACAACAACAATGATTTTATCTGCGCTCCCATTGCTACACCTGCTACTTCAGCTACCTCTTATGAAATTAAAGCTGCCTTGCTGAACCTTGTTATGAGAGATCAATTCTCCGGTGTTGGAGATGATGCTTCTTTACATTTAAACAATTTTGTTGAACTCTGTGATATGCAAAAGTATAAAGAAGTAGAAGGTGATATTTTTAATCTTAAGATTTTTCCTTTCTCCTTGAGGGAATGAACTAAAATCTGGTTTCAATCCTTGCCTAGGAATAACATAGATTCTTGGGATAAGTGCAAGGATGCTTTTATTGGGAAGTATTACCCACCTGCTAAAATTATCCAATTGAGGAGTAATATTATGAATTTTAAGAAATTGGATAATGAACACGTTGCCCAAGCTTGGGAATGCATGAAATCTCTTGTTAAGAAATGCCCTACACATGGTTTGACTACTTGGATGGTTATCCGGACTTTTTATGCAGGCTTGAACTTTACCTCGCGGAACCTATTAGATTCGACCGCGGGAGGAACCTTTATGTCAACAACACTTGGTGCTGCCACAAAACTACTAGTTGAGATGATGACCAACTATTCTCAATGGCACACCGAACGAGCTCCAACAGGTAGGAAGGTAAAATCTGTCGAGGAGATTTCCTCCCTAAATGAAAAAGTTGACTTGATTATGTCTCTACTTACCAAGCAATCTCCTATTGATCCTCATGATGTTCCTTTGAATACTTTGGTTGCTCAAGAACAAGCAGATGTGAACTTTATCTCTAGAAAAAACTTCAATAATAGTGCTTATAGGAGTAATTTTGCTAGCAATCCTATACCGTTCCCATCCAACAACTATGGGAACAACAACACTTATCCTAGCAACAAGAACTCCACTACTGAATTGGAAAACATGCTTAAAGAATTTATCACTACCCAAAATCCTTCAACAAGAGTGTAGAGGAAAAATTAGACAAATTAGATAATCTCTCTTTGAAGGTAGACAACCTAGCCGTTGATGTTGATATGCTTAAAATAAGAACCTCTCCCCTCGAATAGAGGAAGGCCACTCCTATTAATTCTATCCAAATGCAAATTAATGAAAATATTAGGATGATGGCTAAACTTAAAGAAAGATGGGCTAGAGAAAAGGAGGACGAAGATAGAATTAAGAGACTTCCTACACACCACACTGTTGCTACTATCCAAGTTGTTGAGGATACCCAAACTTTTAGCACCCAACACAATCCTAGTCCCATTGAACCTATTAATGGTGATGCTATTACCTCAACCATAGAAGAAGAAACTCCCATGAACAGAGAGGCTTTCAAACAAGTGAGCCTAGATGACACCACTACCACCTTTGATAGTAGTGACATTGATTTTCATAGTTGCACCCTTTCTGAAGTTATTAGCTTACTACACAAAATGTCTAGAGACCCCACACTAGCACACTAAATCTTGCCTTCATGGAGCATATCACTAATGCTCTCATTAAAGCTAGGGAGGATAAGCTTAGAGTAGAAGCCTCCATACCAAGGAAGCTAGATGATGGTTGGGATCCTATGAATAAAATTAAATTGAATAACTTCTCTTGTTATGCTTTATGTGATGTTGGAGCTAGTACCTCCGTTATGCCCAAAAGAATGTATGATATGTTTGAATTGAAACATTTTGATCCTTGTTCTCTTGGTGTTCGTCTCGTTGATTCTTTCGTAAATAAACCTTTGGGGAAGATCGACGATGTTCTTATCATTGTCAATGACAATTATGTTCCCGTTGATTTTACTATTATGGACATAGAGTGTGAACCTTTATGTCCGATTATTTTGGGACGTCCTTTTCTTCGGACCGTTGGTGCTGCTATTGACATGAAAGAGGGGAATATAAAATTTCAATTCCCTCTCAAAGTAGGGATGGAACACTTCCCTAGGAAGAAGATTAAGTTAACTTTTGAGTCCGTTACACGGGCTAGCTATACTCTTTAACTTGATTAAACTTGATCTTTTTGCTTCTTTCCTAGCTTAAAGGCGTAAAAGAAAGCGCTTGTTGGGAGGCAACCCAAGATGTTTTTACTACTGTTTTTAGTGGTCTTGATGACTATTACTACTGTAGCAACATCATTGTATCTTTATTTTCCAGCTTTGTGCCAAGTTTAGCCTCCGATTGCAAGAAAGTTCAAGAGTTGCGACATGCTGTCCAGAAAATAGATCCTGTCCTTGGACGGAAACATTCCCGATAAATCACCAGATCATCTTTTTGATCTGATTATTTTTGAAAGCAGGCTCTATAAAATTAGCTTTCGGGCGTCTGTTCTGAGGTTTTTTATTTGAGTTGCAGAAGTACCCCAAAAAATTTATTTACTACCTGCTGGTCTGTTTTTCACAGATTCTGCCATGTTTTGCCTTTCCTCACTTTTGCAACTCTTGTGCTAGCTTTTATTTTGCAAAATCTTTTTGGCGGTCTTGAGAAACAGTAGCCCTTCAAGAAAATCTTTATTTCTAGTAGAGGAAAATTGTTTTATTGTGGGTACTAACCTCTCTAATCAGATTATGATGAGTTATGTATGAAGGGAGTTTTCAAGTGTGCGAGGGAAGATGATGAAAGAAGATCCGGGAGTGTCAAACGCTCAAGCTTGGGGATGTCTGTCGTGGATATAATCCCGAAAATAGATAGAGGGGTGTAATAGGAGCTATATGAATCTGTACGTAGAGAGGTTGACGCAAAGGGGAATTACACAGGTTAGGCCTCTCCTTGGAGATAAAAACCTTAATCCTGTCCCAAGCTTACTGGGGTGTTCTTTCTTAGAGCTTGAAGAATGTGTGTTGCGCGTAACCCTCCCTAGGGCGAGAGGACGAGCTTATATAGAGTACGTCGCCTCTTTAGTATCCTGGTAATGGGTTTGGATTACAAGCCTTGATGACTATACTAAATAAAAGAAAATGCCTAGCCACTACGTCTAATTAAGGAGAGATAATGTCTATGTCTTCAATGTCCTGACGTTTCACTGATTTTCCTGATCTCCGAGTAGCACATAGGTCGGCAGTCTCCTTTTCCGAGTTGCACGTCATTCAGGAGTCCGGTTATCATCCGAATATCATGTAGCTCGGAGGTCCTTTGTCCGAGTAACCTTTAGCTCAGATGTTGTCAACTTCCACCGAGTAGCTTGCAGCTCGGTAGTTCTCTTGTTTTCCTCCTATTAGTGTATCGTCATGGAATATCATCTGTTTGGGGGTATACCATGATATACGATACTTAAGGGTATGACTTAGGTATGACCACGACAGTAGCCCCCAAGTGATTCTAGGTTCTCATAATTGAGGTAAACAACGTCATCCAAGAAGGACATTCTTTCCTACTGATGACGGGTTCATGAGGTGTGCGAAGATTAAATTCAATAAGAGGCCCAGAAGGACTTTACTGAAATTTGAACTTTTCCCTCGAAAATAGGTTGGGCAAGTTAATGGAAAAAATCTGGCGACACTGTAGCGTCTCTCGGAAGAGGTGGACTGAGGCCCCAAAGGGCGTGTCTCGGAGTAAAAGGCCTTAAACTCCATATGAACCAGATTTGTAAAGTTTGATATTCTAAAGTATCAGAAAATGAACTTTGGATCGTACCACATGGGATATCAATTCTTTACCCCCTGCACCTTGTCATACCAGTGATCTGGCAATCTACGTCAGAGACGTATCACTAGCGAATTAACTACTCGGAACTTTTCTTGAGAGGCTAATGAATACAAGATTGTCTGTTTGTTGTGCGTTCCAAAAGCAATCAGGATCGTGACTCGGCTCGAGAAGGCGCTTCTTGGGGTCAAAAACGTGCCATGCCTCCGAGTAGTGGGGAGAGTAGCAGCAAACTTCCTGCCCAGAGCCCGGGTCATGGGAGGGTTTATGCTCTGAAACCCAAGAAGACACTTTCTACACTCATAGGTAGGAAAGTTAATCCTTCAGGGGACATTGCTAGGGCTAGTAAGCAGAAGACTGTTGAATCGTGTTCTGCCAAGGTTGCTGCTGCTGTAGTCGCTCCTCCCAGATGTACTTTAAGGACTGCTCGCAAGTAATAATTTCATGCTTCTCCTGCATTATTTCCCTGCCAATCTGCGATTTTCTCATTAGTTTTGTCTCATAGTGTTCGTTCGAGTGGCTCCGAATTACTCCCTGGAGTTGAACCTCGTTATGCGGAGACTTATGAAGATGTCAGCACCTGTGGTGTGACTGACTTTCCTGTCATGGATACCATCCCCGAGCACACTTCAGCTGGAGGTAAGTATTTTCCTCTATTCTTGATTAGCACCATAGTTTTATGTCTCCTAACTATATCTTTTGATTTCTTTCAGCGGACATGGACATTGATTCTGCTGCAAGTCCTACTCGGATAGTGATTGAGAAGACTACCCCTGAGGTAACTATTACCGAGGTGGTTATTCTTAAAAAAGATGCTCCCCCTGAGTCAGGTCATCCTGCCTCTGGTAGTTCGTCTTCTCCTTCCGTTCCACGCGAGGTTCATGTAGAAAAGGTTATTGAGAAGGCCCCTGCTGCTCCGACAACTACGCAATAGAGTGCTCCAGCCTCCTCAACTCCGATCCCAGTTGCCGTTCCGATTGAGAATGCTATCGTTAGAGGCTTGAAGGAATCCTTGGTGAAGGCCTCTCAATTTGAGCCGCGCTTGCGCGAATTAGCTTCCGAAGCCGAGTCGGTGAAGACGAACATGCACGTAAGTACCTATGTAAGTTTTCTACCCACTGGGTGTCCGAATGACCTTTTGTCTGAGTTGCTGTTGTTTTCATTGATTTGAAACTTCCACTGGGAGCACTTCTTAGTGCACCCATTGGGTGTATCCCCCAAGGCTCCGAGTAACTTATTTAAGTTATTTGGAGTCTTTTGTTGGGAAACTTTACTTTTTAAACTTCCATTGGGGGCGCTTCTTAGTGCACCCACTGGGTGTAGCCCCCAAGGCTCCGAGTAACTTTTTTGAAGTTATCCAGAGTCTTTTGTTAGGAGACTTTGTTAATTTTTGAACTTACAGTGGGAGCACTTCTTAGTGCGCCCAGTGGGTGTAGCCCCCAAGGCTCCGAGTAACTTTGTGAAGTTATTCGGAGTCTTTTGTGAGGAGACTTTGTTTTATGAACTTCAAGTGGGAGCACTTCTTAGTGCACCCACTGGGTGTAGCCCCCAAGGCTCCAAGTAACTTTTTGAAGTTATTCAGAGTCTATTGTTAGGAGATTTTGTTAATTTTTGAACTTAAAGTGGGAGCACGTCTTAGTTCACCCAGTGGGTGTAGCCCCCAAGGCTCCGAGTAACTTTTTAAAGTTATTCGGAGTCTTTTTGTGAGGAGACTTTGTTTTATGAACTTCCAGTGGGAGCACTTGTTAGTGCACCCACTAGGTGTAACCCCCAAGGCTCCTAGTAACTTCTTGAAGTTAATCGGAGTCTTTTCTTACGAGATTACTAATTTGTTGTTCTTCTCCTGTAATAGGAGGCTTGCAAGTTGGGTTCTTCCTTTGTGAGTTTACAGGAGGAGAATGCAGCCATAAAGAAAGCATATGAGATGCTGCTAGAAGAGCATAACAAGCTGAAAAGACAGAACGCCGAGGGTAATGGTAAGCTATTTTGTCCTGATTGTTCAAGAAGGAGCAATTGCGTGTTTTGAAAAAAAAATCAATTTCTTGTCATTATGCAGCGGCTGCCCGGAAAGCATTTGACACAAAGGTGAAGGAGAATGAAGAGTTTGTGACCAAGATGAAAAAGGAGATAGATCAGGCTGAGAAGCGTGCCAAGGAGAAGAAAACTTTGGAGAAATCTTTGCATTATTACAAAGAAGCTGTGAAGGAAAAAGAAGCCTCTATCACGAAACTCCAATTGGATCTGGAGAAAATGTCCGAGCTGCGCACAAAAGAAAAATAGGGGCACAAGGCTGAGCTTGAGACAACTCGGAAAACCGTGAGAGTTGCTGAGGAATATTGTGCTGGAAGGTTTGCTGCTTACAGCGAAACTCTGGCTGGTAAGTCTCAAATGATATCTCGAAAATTTGCTTTTGTCTTCTTTTTTTAAGCTATGCTGACTTGTCTCCTTGCAGTATATGGCACTGATCCAGAAGCGGAGCAAGCTCGGCTATCTGAGTTTGCCGAATTTATGAAGAAGGACGACTACACGCCAGTGACGATGGAGTTCGCTCTAGCTCTGGGCTTGCTGACCATGAGGTGTGCCAAGGCTAAGAAGTTTGCCGAAGATATCATGGGTGCCACCCTCGCGTTGAAGATTAGTATGTCGCCTAGTGAGGAGAATCGTGTTAAACTTTATACAGTTGTTCCCATCCTTCAGGCAACTCCTCAGCAGTTTGCACGCTGGAAAAGGTCTTTGGCATGGAGTGGTACGAATTATGCATTGGACCTAACCAAGGCACACTTTCCCGAGAGGGTGCATAACGTTGAGAGGGTTGGTGGGGGCGATCCCGAGTAGTAGGGACCAAGTTGCACCACATTTCTGCCTCGCTATGCTGAGACTGCTAGTCGGATTGCCCTGATGCCTGACTTGGACTTCTTCTTGGAATCTACTGGCGTCTTGAGTGAGTCGGACAGATCCGGAGACGAATGAGCAATTGTTTGGGATGGAAAAACTGTTGGATTTGCCTCGGTATGCCGAGTGGTCTTGTAATGAACATCTCCATGGTTTATGTTGTGCCTTTGGCACTAGACATGCTTTTGCATTAGCTATCTATTGGTATGTTTGAAACTATGGTGTGGTTATCTGGTTGTGCATTAAGTAACCCTAGAGAATACGGGGGGGATACTTAGATTTTTTTTGAAGATCTTGTCCGAGCTGCACACAGCTCGGACCAGAAAATTGAATATTTTTTTGAGCGTTAAGCAGGCCCCAAGTTATGAGTAACTTGAAGGGGTACTTAGAAAGTTTTTCCAAGCTCTCGTCTGAGCTGCGCACAGCTCGGACAAAAAAACTTGATTTTTTGAGCGTTAAGAAGCCCCCAAGTTATGAATAACTTGAAGGGGAACTTAGAAAAAAATTCTAAGCTCTCGTCGGAGCTGCGCACAGCTCGGAAAAAAACTTGATTTTTTGAGAGTTCAGCAGCCCCCAAGTTATGAGTAACTTGAAGGGGTACTTATAAAGTTTTTCTAAGCTCTCATCCGAGCTACGCACAGCTCGGACAAAAAACTTGATTTTTTGAGTGTTAAGCAGCCCCCAAGTTATGAGTAACTTGAAGGGGTACTTAGAATTTTTTTCTAAGCTCTCGTCCAAGCCGCACACAGCTCGGGCAAGAAACTTGATTTTTTTGAGCGTTAAGCATGCCCCAAGTTATGAGTAACTTGAAGTGGTACTTAGAAATTTTTCTAAGCTCTTGTGCGAGTTGCGCACAACTCGGAAAATAAACTTGTTTTTTTGAGCGTTAAGTATGCCCCAAGGTATGAGTAACTTGAAGGGTACTTAGAAATTTTTTCTAAGCTCTCGTCCGAGCTGCACACAACTCGGGTAAGAAACTTGATTTTTTGAGCGTTAAGCAGCCCCCAAGTTATGAGTAACTTGAAGGGGTACTTAGAAAGTTTTTCTAAGCTCTCGTCCGAGATGCGCACATCTCGGACAAAAAACTTGATTTTTTGAGCGTTAAGCAACCCCCAAGTTATGAGTAACTTGAAGGGGTACTTAGAATTTTTTTCTAAGATCTCATCCGAGATGCATACAGCTCGGGCAAGAGTCTTGATTTTTCGATGACAAATAAGGATATAGAGATTCATCTAGACACTTCTTCATATAAGCACTATATTTTTTCAAGTCATACAACTGCATTTATGCATAAAAACGACGTAATAACTAAGCATTGCATGCATGTGGTTCTTCTATGTCATTAGTTACATCATATAACCGATAAGCTCCATTATGTAGTACCCGAGATATAAAAAGGGCCCTTCCCACGGAGGGGCTAACTTGTGATCAGAAGTTTGCTTGACACGTAATACCATGTCACCTTCTTGGAATGAGCGAGCTCGGACGTTTCCATCATGATACTGACGCATGTCTTGCTGGTAAAATGCTGATCGGGTAAGAGATAAATTTCTCTCCTGCTCAAGGAGATCGACACCATCTTTCCTTGCTGCTTCGGCTTCTGCTTCTGTGTACTGATCTATTCGGGGGGCATTATGTTGCAAATCACTCGGTAAGACGGCGTCTGCACCATAGACCAAAAATAAAGGAGTTGACCGAGTAGAGCGATTTGGTGTTGTCCCCAGTCCCCACAAAACCAAGGGAAGCTCATCTACCCAAGCGCCTGCTGCTTCTTTCAATTCCCGAAGGATACATGGCTTGATTCCCTTCAATATCAGTCCATTGGCTCGTTCAACTTGGCCATTGGATTGAGGGTGTGCCACCGAGACATAATTAACTTGAATACCATTGCTCCAGCAAAATTCCTTGAATTCAGCTGAGTTGAAGTTTGAACCATTGTCTGTGATGATGTCGTGTGGAACTTTGAAACGATGTATGATGCCTTGGATGAAACTGACTGATGTGGCTGAATCTAAGGATTTTATGG
The DNA here is from genome assembly GCA_950022295.1 of Bromus sterilis. Lineage (NCBI taxonomy): Eukaryota > Viridiplantae > Streptophyta > Magnoliopsida > Poales > Poaceae > Bromus > Bromus sterilis. The sequence continues at coordinate 410,392,281 of OX465596.1, read as the reverse complement.
GTTTTTCCTCTATCCACTTTGTAAACTTATCAACAACAACTAGGATATAGGTAAAACCATACTTTCTTGTTTTCAGTGGTCCAATCATGTCAAGCCCCAGACAGCGAAAGGCCAGGCTAGAGGTATTGCCTTCAACTCGTAGGCTGCTTTGTGTGGTTGATTTGCATAAAACTGACATCCTTTACAGTGACCGACAATGTTCCTAGCATCACTCAATGCCTTGGGCCAAAAGAACCCAACTCGCAATGCTTTTTCCACCAGAGTCCGACTTGAAGCATGATGCCCACAGTCGCCCGAGTGTATATCTTGCAATATGAGCCATCCCTCTTCTTTTGATATGCAACATTGGGGAAGTTTAGTGTCACTGTTTCTGTATAACTCATTATTAATCACCGAGTAGGATTTTGCCTTGCGAACAATTTGTTTAGCTTCTAATTCATCTTCTGGTAACTCCTGTCTTTGCAAGTAAGCCAAGATAGGCAATGTCCACTCGGGAAGTGTGACTTCTAAATCAAAAACCATATCAACTACTGCAGGTATATCCTCCTTGTCTGGTATATTTTTATATGGCAACATGTCTGGATCTGCTTCCAAAAAGGGATCTTGTTTGACAGTTGGAGAGTGTAAGTGTTCCAGATAAATCCCAGATGGAATCTGACTCCAAGTAGATCCCAGCTTGGCTAAATCGTCAGCCGCTTGATTCTGAACCCTTGGAATGTGATGGAGCTCTAGCCCATCAATTTTTTTCTCCAAATTTCTGACCGCTACACAATAAGGTGTCATTGCTGGACTCGGAATGTCCCATTCCTTCATCACTTGGTTTATCACCAATTCAGAGTCTCCAAACACCATCAGCCTCCTGATTCCGAGTGAAATGGCCATTCGTAAACCATACAAAAGGGATTCATACTCGGCTTCATTATTTATTGCTGGGAAATGTATTTGGAGAACGTATCTCATTTCATCTTTCCTTGGCGAAACTAATACTACTCCTGCTCCTGCTCCTGCTCCATTTAACATCTGAGATCCATCAAAAAACAATGTCCAATGTTCTATGAATTGGCTGGGGTGGATTTTGTACTTCAGTCCACTCGGCCAAGAAGTCCACTAAGGCTTGTGACTTAATCGATTTTTTGGGCTGGTAATGGATATCATAGGGAAGTAAATCCAGACCCCACTTGGCAATTCTTCCCGTTGCATATCTGTTGTTCATGTTCTCTGCCAGAGGAGCTTCTGATACAACCGTGATGGAATGATCTTGAAAATAGTGTGCAAGCTTCTGAGATGCCAAGTAGATTCCCATTGCCAACTTCTGGTAATGAGGATAGCGCTGCTTGGATGGTGTGAGAACCTCAGAGATGAAGTACACAGGTCTTTGAACCTTCTGTTCCTTCCCTTCTTGTTCTTCTCTTTCCACCACTATAGCCACGCTGACAACTTGACTTGTAGCTGCAATATATAACAAGAGTGGTTCTTTTTCTTTGGGCGCTGCAAGGACCGGCCGAGTTAACAATTGTTTCTTGAGTTCATCAAAAGACACTTGAGATTCTTCAGTCCAGACAAAATTTGGCGATTTTTTTCATCAGTTGGTAGAGAGGTAGGGCTTTCTCTCCAAGTCTGGAAATAAATCGACTAAGCGCTGCAAGGCAACGAGTTAATTTCTGGACATCTCGGAGTTGTTGAGGCGGCTTCATACTTTGGAGTTCTGCAATCTTTTATGGGTTAGCCTCAATCCCTCACTCGGAAACCATGAATCCGAGTAACTTCCCTGTTGGTTGATACGTCCCAAACGTATCTATAATTTCTGCTTGCTCCATGCATGTTTTGTGTGATATTACTATGCTTTTAATACACTTTCATATCTTTTTATAACATATTTTGGAACTAACCTATTAATGGTTGCAAGAGTGCACAAGTTCTTGTTTTTTTACTTTATGTGTAGGAATTACTTGGATAAAGGAAAAATCACAAAAAGAAGCCTTGTAGGAGTTGGACTCTAACTCTCCCGAAATCTGTCCCCACCAGAAAGATTTTAAAGATCGCCTCGGCAAGGCTAGAAGACGACCTCAAACGGAAAAACTTAAAACTAAAAAGTTGTAGGGAATGTTTTTTTGGTGGATCTAGAAATAAAATTCGTCCCAATCGGAGTTCGGATGCTCCCTGTAGCCCCGAAATACCGAAGACGTGATCTAGATGACGGGAATCCGAGAGTCTATATAAAGAGAGAAAACCTAGGTCAAAGGGCACCATGAAATTTCCTCCCCCTTGGAAGCCGTCTTGAGGGGGAGATCAATATCCACAGCAGCACCATCTCCAAGGAAGAAGAAGGGCCAAGGGCCGCTGCCCCCATGGGCCGTGGCCACCGCCGTGGCCGTGGGCGTCGCCATGGCCGCCGCCGTCTCCTTCATCTCCTCCGGGCTGCAGCTCTCCATCAACAACTCTCTCTCTCTCACCATGTCCATGTGTGAGTAGTTCCCCTCGGGGCTGAGGTTTCTACCAGTAGCTATGTGGTCAATTCTCTCCCATGATGTGATCTTCGTTGTGATCATAGACTATGTTAATCTAGGGTGATCCCATGATATTTCCCCTTCCTTTATGTATTGGATTGATGTACTCACTTGATCTTATCTAGTATAATTCCCGAGACCATGGTGACATCGGTCTATTGGACATGGATTAGAAGAATATTTTCATGAGTGATTTCCTCTTTTGTGTGTTGATTTAAGATTGAGAGTCTCTTGGTGCTTGTATTTGACTATCCTTGAGATATGTTGTGGTGATTGTGGTACTCTTTTTGGATGGTCGCGGCGACATAGGGAAATCCATAGATTGAGAACTACGAACTTTGAGGTGTGCTTTTGTAGCCCTACATAATTCTCGGCCTTTCTTGACCACAAAGAAATGACCTCCGAGTACGTCTCCATTGCATGTTTTATGGGAATTATCATGTGATTAGACTATGTTAATGTTGTTGAGAGTTTCCACTAGTGAAAGTATGAAGCCTAGGCCTTGTTTCCACCATTGTTACATCGTTTGTGCTCACTTTTGTCACATGTTTTCTTGCTGCACTTTTTATTACAGATTTATATTACTTTGTTTTGCCACACCATCACTCGTATTTTACCATCTCTTCGCCGAACTAGTGCACCTATGCAACTCCTAGTTGTATTAGGTGTGTTGGGGACACAAGAGACTTCTTGTATCTTAATTGCAGGGTTGTTTGAGAGAGACCATCTTCAACCTCTACTTCCCTGAGTTCGATAAACCTTAGGTCATCCACTTGAGGGAAATTGATGCTGTCCTACAAACCTCTGCGCTTGGAGGCCCAACATAGTCTACAAGAATAGAAGCGTGCGTAGACACAAGGTCAATGCGAGCAAGGGGAAAGTGGTCTTTTGGACAAACTTTGTTGATATGACGGAAATCAACACAAGTTCTCCAAGTTTTATCTTTCTTCGGAACCATTACATGATTTGCTAACCACTCGGAGTGGAAGATTTCCCTAATGAATCCGGCTGCCAACAGTCTTGCTACTTCCTGTCCGATAGCCTTTGTCTTTTCGGAAGAGAAACGCCTAAGGGACTTTTTAACTGGTCTTGTCTTTGGGTCAACATGTAACTTGTGCTCAGCCAACTCCCTTGGAATTCCAGGCATATCAGAGGGCTTCCATGAAAAGACATCCCAATTCTCACGGAGGAAATTGATGAGCTCGAGTTCCTATTTAGGGTCCAAGTCGGTTGCGATATTGGTGAACTTATCCTTGTCAGTAGGATGAATCTGCACTCTCTTGGTTTCCCCTGCCGACTCAAATGAAGACATCTTCTTGGGTTGAAGCAACTCGGACGAGTCAGCTGCTTTCTTGTACTCGGCCAACTCAGCCTCAGCCATTTTTTGGTCAGCTATCAATGACCCTTTCTGCAGCAGTTCCTCGGCCTGCTTGTAATCTCCTGAGACAGTGATCACGCCATATGGGCCAGGTATTTTTAACTTCAGATAGACATAACAAGTTATGGTGATACGTCCCAAACGTATCGATAATTTCTACTTGCTCCATGCATGTTTTGTGTGATATTTCTATGATCTAGATATACTTTCATACGCTTTTGATCATATTTGGACTAACCTATTAACTCAGTGCACCCCAGTGCCAGTTTCTGTTTTCTACTGTTTTTTTATTCTAGGTTTCCCCCATATTAAAAGTGCTCCAAAAATCCGGGAAAAATAGAATAAAAAATCAGCGCATCGAAAGCTTCCGGAACCCCGAAGACGGGCCGGGGGCCACCACCAGGTGCCCAGGCGGCCACCTGGTGCGGCCTAGGGCTTGGCCGCGCCTGAGGGCGCCTGGACTCCTGGTGGCCCCCTTGCTGCCCCTTTCGCCTATATATTCTCGGTGAAGTGAAACTTCCGAGAAGAGAACCCCTTTTCGCGATCTCTCCTCTGTTCCGCCGCCGCCGCGCTTCCAAGATCGGGAGCGCCAGCAGACCTCATCCCGGCACCCTGCCGGAGGGAGGATCGACCTCCGGGAGCTTCCCATTCACCATGGATGCTTCCCGGATGTGCCGAGAGTAATTTCCTTTGGACCATGGGTCCGTGATCAGTAGCTATGTGATGTTCTCCTCCCCTCTTTGTTCTTCATGGTTTATACCTTGTGAGCTTCCCTACATGATTGAGGCACATATGTAATATTTATGCTGTTGCTATGCTGAGTTTTATGGGATCTAATGGATTATGAGATTATGTTCAGATTGTGATAGAGTAATATATTTGGTTCTTATCTTTTATATTTTTCCTAAGTAATTCTTGCATGTTCTCCGTTGCTGTTAATTGCTTTGGCAAAGTAGTAGGTAGTAACTCCAAGAGGGAACGTTATGCTCGATTGTGGGTTCATGCCCCCTGATGACACGCTTGAGTGACAGAAACATGAGTCTAGGGGGTGTGTTTTTGCCACAAGGGGGAAAACAACGGTGCTTGCAACCGCGGTTGCAAGGATTGTTTACTTTACGCAAAGTACTTTTTAATGCAGTTGTCTGTTGCTTTGGGTTTACACTTTGGGTGCGGCTCGCAACTTAATACCGGCGAGATGTTCTGGATAGATATCTCAAGGTGGATGATTAGTAGTAGATGCAGTTGGATTTCGGTCTACTTATTTTGGCCTACTGCCCATGCTTTTGAGCCTCTTCCTTTCTTTTGTAGCATAGTTAGCATTGCGGTGCGTTTATAATCCTGTCAATTGCCCATCTGTATTTTTTTACCTCGCATTGCATTCTTGTTAGTTTACATTTCAGTTTTTATCTTTGTGTCTTATATCAAAAATTACAAAAAAATCTGGCACACTTACTGCTACTATGGGTTCCACTGAAAATAGCAAGTTGTGTGACTTCACTAGTCATGACAACAAAGACTTTATCTGCACTCCTATTGCCACACCTGCCACTTCAGCTACCTCTTATGAAATTTAACCTGCTTTGCTAAACCTTGTTATGATAGATCAATTCTCTGGTGCTGGAGATGATGCTGCTTTACACTTAAATAATTTTGTTGAGTTATGTGATATGCAAAAGTATAAAGAAGTAGAAGGTGATGTTGTTAAGCTCAAGCTTTTTTCCTTTCTCTTTGAGGGAAGGAGCTAAAATATGGTTTCAACCTTTGCCTAGGAATAGCGTTGATTCTTGGGAGAATTGCAAAGATGCTTTTATTGGGAAGTACTACCCACCTGCTAAAATTATCCAATTGAGAAGTAATATTATGAATTTTAAGCAATTGGATAATGAACACGTTGCCCAAGCTTTGGAACGTATGAAATCTCTTGTTAAGAAATGCCCTACACATGGTTTGACTACCTGGATGGTTATCCAGGCTTTTTATGCAGGCTTGAACTTTACCTCGCGGAAACTGTTAGATTCGGCCGCGGGAGGAACCATTATGTCAACTACACTTGGTGCTGCCACAAAGCTTCTCGATGAGATGATGACCAACTATTCCCAATGGCACACCGAACGCGCTCCAACAGGTAGGAAGGTAAACTTTGTCGAGGAGATTACCTCCCTAAATGAAAAAGTTGACTTAATTATGTTTCTACTTACCAAGCAACCCTCTATTGATCCTCATGATGTTCCTTTAAATTCTTTGGTTGCTCGGGAACAAGTAGATGTGAACTTTATTGCTAGAAACAACTTCAACAACAATGCTTATAGGGGCAATTTTGCTAGCAATCCTAGACCGTTTCCATCCAACTATGGGAACAACAACACTTATCCTAGCAACAAGAACCCCTCTTCTGAACTAGAAAGCATGCTTAGAGACTTTATCACCACCCAAAAAGCCTTCAACAAGAATGTAGAAGAGAAATTAGCTAAGTTAGATAATCTCTCTTTGAAGGTAGACAGCTTAGACCTTCATGTTGAGATGCTGAAAATTAGAACCTCTCCCCTTGAGGAGAGGAAAGCCACTCCTATTAATGCTATCCAATTACAAATTAATGAAAATATTAGGATGATGGCTAAACTTAAAGAAAGATGGGCTAGAGAAAAAGAGGAAGATGATAGAATTAAGAGCCTTCCTACACACCACACAGTTGCCACTATCCAAATTGTTGAGGATACCGAAACTATTAGCACCCTATGCACTCCTAGTCCCATTGGACCTATTAATGGTGATGCTAATACCTCAACCGTAGAAGAAGAAACTCCTATGAACATAGAGGGTTTCAAACAAGTGAGCCTAGATAACACTACTACCACCTTTGATAGTGGTGATATTGATTTTGATAGTTGCACCTTCTCAGAAGTTATTAGCTTACTACAGAAAATGTCTAGAGACCCCCACACTAGCACACTCAATCTTGCCTTCACGGAGAATATAACAAATGATCTCATCAAAGCTAGGGAGGAGAAGCTTATGATAGAAGCCTCCATAAATAGAAAGCTAGATGATGGTTGGGACCCTATGATCAAAATTAAATTAAATAACTTCTCTTGCTATGCTTTATGTGACGTTGGAGCTAGTACCTTCGTCATGCCCAAAAGAATGTATGATATGTTTGAATTGAAACCTTTTTATTCTTGTTCTTTTGGCGTTCTTCTTGTTGGTTCTTCCGTAAAGAAACCTTTGGGGAAGATCGACAATGTTCTTATCATTGTCAATGACAACTATGTTCCCGTTGACTTTATTATTATGGATATAGAGTGTGAACCTTTATGTCCAATTATTTTGGGACGTCCTTTTCTTCGCATCGTTGGTGCCGTTATTGACATGAAAGAGGGGAATATAAAATTTCAATTCCCTCTCAAAAAGGGGATGGAACACTTCCCTAGACAGAAAATCAAGTTACCATTTGAGTCCGTTACACGGGCTAGCTATTCTCTTTCTCTTGATAAAACTTGATTCTTCTTTTGCCTTATGCCTAGCTTAAAGGCGTAAAAGAAAGCGCTTGTTGGGAGGCAACCCAAGATGTTTTTACTTCTGTTTTTAGTGTTCTTGATGATTGTTACTACTGTAGCAACATCATTGTATCTTTATTTTCAAGCTTTATGCCAAGTTATAGCCTCTTATGATAAGGGAAGCAAAAGTTGTAACACGCTGTCCAGAAAACAGATTATGTCTTCTTGACGGAAAAAATCGGATCGAATCACCAGTTCATCTTTTTGAGACTACTAACATGTTCATCTAAGTCCTAACATGTTCATCTAAACAAGGAAGGCTACTAACAACAAGATAATTTTTTTTTTGTGATTTTTGATATAAGACACAAAGATAAAAACAGAAAAGTAAACTAACAAGACTAAAAAGTAAAGGTAAAAGATAGTGGGAACCTCCCCTATCTTATCACTCGGAGGCCCTGGCAACGGCGCCAGAAATTTGCTTGATACGCGAGAGAGGATAATGGCTTCTCGCCCTTCGTTGGTTACCCCAAGTGGAAGGTGAGATGTAGGATAACAGAAAATTTCCCCTATGTAGAGGATAGGGTTTGTCTCCCGTAGGACTCCGGTGATGATAAGTAGGTGTCAGCGGCGCACCTGACGCGGACCTGCACACAACACAATTAACTTTGCTCCCAACGAAGTTCAGAGAGGTTGTCAATCTCTCCGGTCTTTTTGTTTACAAAGGATAAAAAAACATAGGATAATGATAATGATACCAACCGAAAGTAAATACTGAAAAAGGAAATAGCTTGTAAACAATGATGAGAATAAGGACCGGGGTCCCGTGATGTTCACTAGTGATGTCTCTCTCCCAAAAGACGATAAAACTGCTATGCGAGGTAAACAAATTACAGAAGGTCAATTGACAGGATTATAAACGCACCGCAATGCTAACTATGCTACAAAAGAAAGGAAGAGGCTCATAAGCATGGGCAGTACGCCAAAATAAGTAGACCGAAATCCATCTGCATCTACTACTGTCGGTGGTATGACCCCTGGGTAGGGTCACCTAGGGGAAAAAATTCATCAAGGCAAAGATCACCGACCTAATGGTCACCAATCTAATCAAGGCCGAGCTAAACAAGAACAAGCAAGAAGTGGGCCAATCTGTTCAAGGCGAGGGCCGATTGCCCTAGAGAGGGCGCAATCGGCCTCACCAATGAGCATTCGGCCGAAGTAAGCAGAGCAGCATCCGATCAGAATCCCAGGTCGGACACCTGGTACAAGAGCATTCAATGCGCAATCCCGGAAGATCGGGACTGTCAGAGGCGTGCGGTCTCCTCCAGCGCCGATCACGCGGACAGGCCGTCAGGCCTAAGTATCTAGCTCCACTGTTCACCATCGAGGTCTACAGGATAGTGATACGGTGAGGATATGTAAGGTTACCCCAAGTGGAAGGTGATATGTAACGTAGCAGCAAATTTCCCTCGGTAAAGATACCAAGGTTATGGAACCAGTAGTACTCCAAGAGATACAAGAAGGTGTCACGGTGCTTGACGTGGACTTGCACACAGATACAGATAACTTTGCTCCCAACGAGTACAGAGGAGTTGTCAATTCCTCCGGCCTTGCTGTTTACAAAGGATTAACGCAAGAGATAGTGATAGTGATAGCAACTAAAAAGTAAACTAAGGATGTAAACAGTAATATGAAGATGGACCGGGGTCCCGTGATTTTCACTAGTGATGTCTCTCTCCCAAAAGACGATAAAAGTGCTAGCGAGGTAAACAAATCACAGTTGGGCAATTGACAGGATTATGAAGGCACCACATTGCTAACTATGCTGCAAAGAAAGGAAGGGCTCAAAAGCAATGGGCAGTACGCCAAGGTAAGTAGAATGAAATCCATCTGCATCTACTACGAATCATCCACCTTGAGATATCTATCCAGAACATCTCGCTGGTATTAAGTTGCGAATCCCACCCAAAGTGTAAATCCAAAGCAACAAACAACTGCATTAAAAGAACTTTGCGTAAAGTAAACAATCCTTGCATCCGCGGATACAAGCACCGTTGTTTTATCCCTGGTGGCAACAACACATCCCCTAGTCTCATGTTTCTGTCACTCAAGCTAGACATCAAGGGGCTGAGCCCACAATCAAGCATAACGCTCCCTCTTGGAGTTGCAACAAATCACTTGGCCAAAGTAAAATACGGCAACGGAGAACATGCAAGAATTTACTCAAGAACAAAATATGAAAGAGAAGAACCAAATATATTACTCATCACAATCTGAACATAGTCTCATAATCCATCAGATCCCAACAAACTCAGCATAGCAACGGCAGAAAATTACAAAGGTGCCTCGATCATGTGAGGCAGCTCACGAGGTCCCGAAAGTGGAGGCACAAAGAGGGGAGAGATAGATCACATAGCTACTGGTCACGGACCCATGGTCCAAGGGGAACTAATCACGGTACATACGGGAGGCGTCCATTGCTATGGATGGTCTCCCGGAGGGGGTAGCTTCTCCCGGCAGGGTGCCGGAGTAGCTTCTCCATGCAGCCCCGATCTAGAAACGGCGGTGGTGGCGGTACAGAGGCGAGATCGCGAAAGAGGGATTCGTCTTAGGGGTTTCCGTCACGGGGGTGGGGGGGGGTAAATATAGGCGAAGGGGGGCACCGAGAGGGGCCACAGGGCAGCCAGGAGGCTCCCTGGCGCGGCCTAGGGTGGGGCCGCGCCAGGGACCCTTCTGGAGTCCCTGTGGTGCCCCCCTTCCCTCCTTTGGTGTTTCCTGAAGCTTCCGTGTCGCTGATTGTTTATCTGATTTTTCCGGATTTTTCGGAGCACTTTTAATGGCCGGAAAACCTGAAATACAAAAACAGCAGAAAACAACAACTGGCAGTTGGGTGCACTGGGTTAATAGATTAGTCCAAATATGCTCAAAAGTGTATGAAAGTTCAAGAAAATCATGGCAAAGTCACACAAAACATGCATGGAGCAAGCAGAAATTATAGATACGTTTGGGACGTATCAACATCCCCAAGCTTAATTCCTGCTCGTCCTCGAGTAGGTAAATGATAACAAGCATAATTTCTGTGGTGACATGCCACACAACCATATAAGAACTTTGTAAGTAAAGCAATCAAAGCATGCAATTCAATTCAAGTCTTAACAAGCAAGAGTCTATATTAGCATTGACACAAGCAACAAAAGAACAAAAGGTGCAAGAGCTCTCGCTGTCCGTGACTCGAATGTCTCCAGATGGTGTTTGCGTGCAAGCAGGGGATAGGGAAATACGAGATAAAAAAGTAAGTTTGTTGAGAACAACTATCTACTAAAGTTTCACACTTAGTCTCCTTTGGATTCTTATCTTGACTCGTCCCGAGACCACTAGCCAGGTACAAGTCAAACTGATCCACTCCCTTTCGATATTTTGAGCACTCATGCAATGGATGAGCGTGAGCAAGAAACTTGACACCTAATAGGCGAAACAGAAATAAGGTGGAGGAGGAAGATAAAAAGGTGTGAAAGGCATACATCAATGAGGATAATCATAGGCGAGAGAAGGCCATATGATAGATATGATGTGAGGAGTAGGGATTGCCATGCAACAGATGCACATGTGAGCTAAAAGCTCTCCAAGGTAACTAGTGGGGGTGCATCTAACTTGCTTGCTCAAGAAGACCTAGAGCTCGTTTGAGGAGGCTCATCATTGGAATATACAAGCCAAATTCTATAGTGTGAAGGTCCCAACATAGCTATATGCATGATGATGATCTCTATGGAGTACAAGGGATAGAGGATGAAGTACTAGTGTGGATCTCTCAAAAGGAATAGTAGTGTGCCCCCTTCCCTCTTTTTATTTTTATTTTTCTCTTTTTTCTATTTTTTTGTATTTTTTGGTGGCCTCAATGGCTCTTTCTATTTAACTCTCATTTGTCCTCTTTGGGATCTTTTGATTTGTCCACTTTGGGATCTTTTCCTCACTTAGGGGAAACACTCTATATTTTACAAGAATATAGGAGATCTTTCACACTTTACAAAGGTACTCACATAAAGAAGATATAACTATCATGATGCAAAGTTATGACATGAGGATCAAGTCATGAGAAGATGGATGTTGCATGGCAATGTATCTCGGAAAGGCTATGGAAATGCCTTGTAGGTAGGTATGGTGGATGTTTTGAGGAAAGATATAAGGAGGTTTATGATGACAGAGCGTATCGTGCCAAGGGTTTGGATGCACCGGAGAAGTATGCGCCAACTCTCGAGGTGAGAAAGGGCAATGCACGGTACCGAAGAGGCTAGAAAAAGTATAGGTGGGTGGAAGTGTCAACTTTCGAATACTCACATTAGTCCGGAGAACTCATGCACTTATTATCGGTAACTCTCAATCTAATCGGGAGGTTCACAAAGAGACAAGTACCCCGAGAAGGAGTGCATGGGGGTTTGGTTATCCTTGCGCATCCTCGACTCATGGTACGTGAGTGTTCTCTAATATTCAAACCCTCCAGAGGTTAGTGATCCATCTAGTAGCTAGAGTTCTCAACAGGGGTTTTTGGTTTTCTAAAAACACACGGATTGCCCAAAATACGACATCTATCACTAATAGGCTCGAGCTCTTGACACCAAAAGTTCAAACATTACTCTAGTCAATACCTCAAAACTATTGCAAGTTACTACTACAAAGAGAAAAGCAACTTCAACTACCTACTTCTAGTCAAGACACAAAACTTAGTGCAACAAGAAAACTATCTAACAAGATAAAACATGCAACCTATAGGAAGTTTAACCTAAAACAAAATAAAATCTCTAGAAAAACTAAAGCACTACAACTAAACAGAGCAGCAGCCAAGAAAAGAAAAAGAACAACTCACAGCTAAAAGAAAAAGCATGCAAATCCTATGAGGAGTTCTAATTCAAGCGGAGCATGTAACTCTCCCACACAAAAGAAAGTAAGCTGGGATCTAACTTGTTACTACAGCAAACAAAGCAAAAGAAAACGGAAAACAAAACCTAAGAGCGAGACGCTCCAAGAATAGCACATAACGCATGAAGTGATAAAAATATAGTGCAGCGAGGGACAAACTGATAATTGTTGATGAAGAAGGGGATGCACGGGGGCATCCCCAAGCTTAGACGCTTGAGTCTCCTTAAATATTTCTTGGGTATGCATGGGGGCATCCCCAAGCTTGAGCTTTTGACACCCCAAGATCTTCTTTCATCATCTTTCATCGCGCACTTGAAAACTCCCTTCATACATAACTCATTGTAGACTGATTAGAGAGGTTAGTACCCTACTAAAACAATTTTTCCTCTACTGGAAATAAAGATAAACTTGAAGATCTACTGTTTACCAAGATTGCCAAAAAGTTTTTGCAAAGAAAAAGGAAGCTTAAGGTTTGCAAAAGTGAAGAGAGACAAAACGTGGCAGAATCTGTGAAAAACAGAACAACAGGTAGAAACGAATTTTTTAGGGTTACTTCAGCAACTTAAATAAAAAAACTCAGAACATATGAAAGTTTCGTAATTGTATATAGCACGCTGTGTAAAGTTTTCAGCTCAAAAAGATGAACTGGGATTTTCCCATGATTTTTCTAGTCACGAGGACAGAATCTGTTTTCTGGACAGCATGTCACAACTTTTACTTCCCTTGTCGTATGAGGCCATAAAAGGCACAAAGCTTCAAAAATAAAGATTCAATGATGTTGCTACAGTAGTAACAATCATCAAGACCACTAAAAACAGAAGAAAAGAAAAAAAAGAAAAAACTAATTTCGTTGCGGGCTGCCTCCCGAAAGCGCTTCTTTAGAGCCATTAGCTAGGCTTAATGCAAAAGATCAAGTCTTTTCAAAATCATCGGAAGGTTCACCAAGGATCTCAAAATTGGTTTCAATAAGCTCATCCTTGTTCTTCCTAGGTAAAAGGTACGTACCTTTTGCTTTACCACGCAAACGTATTTGTCCTTTACCTATATCGATGAAGCCTTTCATGGCTCGGAGGAAGTCCCTTCCAAGCACTATATTTCCTTGATTGGCCTTCATGATGGAGAAGTCAATCTTCACACTCCTTTTTAGAAACATGACCTGGACATATTTCAATCTTCCCTGGATCTCAGAAATATCACCATTAAAATGTTCATGGAAAGATGGAAATTTGTCCATGCTTGCAAGGTACAAAGAATCATAAATAAAGCTAGGCATTATAGAAACTGTAGATCCAATGTCACAAAAAGCAAGGAAGTTTTGATTAGAGATAACAACCTTAACAAAAGGCTCCCAGTAATTTTCTATTTCCAAAATCTCCTCTCTAGGAGGATTTGGTTTTTCTACTACTTTTAAGTCTAGAGCATCAAGTTTTTTCTCAATAGCAGTAATTCTATCTATAACAGTATCAAGACCATCATAAACAAAATAACTAGATAAACCATGTATAATTTCAAGAGTGTCAGAACCCTCTGTTAGTGTAAGGCCCGATATGCGGTACTGTTCCAAATCTAGGTGTTTCCACCCAGATCCGGGGACGAAGCACATATCGGTCCCACCACAACATATGACGAAGTCATATGCCCCGGATTTCCAACATGATATCACAACATTACAGATACAGGATACAACATCTCATACAATCGGCATAAAACTGCCTCAAATACAATACAACAGCGGAAGATACATGTCTGAGTACAGACTACAATCAAATGCCGACTAGCAAAGAGAAAAACATCGATTCCCATAACCACACGGGTCCAGGCCCTCCGCTGGGATCCGCCTAACTAGTCGTTGTCGAGTCTCCACTCGAAACATCGAATACCATACCTGTTGTCGATCAAGAACCCTAAAAAGAGTTTGGGGGTAGTATCATGAATACAGAGGTACTCAGCATCCAACTGTAGTGGTCATCTGACCCAGCAAGGACTTCATCACTCGTCATTCTAGGACAATTAGTAGTTTACGGTAAGGAAGGGGTAAGTGGTGAGGTTGCTGCCGCGCTAGCATTTATGAAGTGGCTAACGATCTAGAGAGTAAGATAAGAAGCCAAGCATTCGATGAGGAATCGCCTCCAACAAGTCTTGCTATCAACTACTTACGCAAACATAACACCTATCCTATCCTTGTCCTCCTCTTCGCATCCTGACGAAGAAGAAGCAGTCAAGGCACACACACACGTTGATCAAGTTTTTTAAGATTATCTCAGTTGTTGTTGTCTGTGAACAAGGAGTAGGTCTCAAGTCGTCCATAACCGTGGACACGGCTTCTCGAAAATATTTAACCCTGCAGGGGTGTACCAACTGCCCATTACAAGGCTCCGCACGCACGCCCATCTCTCTCAGTTGCTACCCATCACAGGCAACCATTTTATGATTTAGTTCCAAGAGATCCGGAACGACAGGTCCCTCTAGCTAACAACGAACAAATCCGGGTGGCCCCCGGGGAGTCGACACCCAATCCAAAAGCCGGCCATGCTCTCGGATTGGACTCTTCCGTATGACGCAGGTCGGATTGCCGGTTAATCACACATGGGAAACCGGGTCCTAGCTGATCGGGTGGACCAACAGAGGAACTAAGTCTCCGCTGGCCCGAGTTGTTTCGAAAACAGCTGGGGCGCCAACCAACACACACACGTTGCAAAAGGTAAAACCAGCTTGGGCCACCACTAGAAATGCTTGAAGCTAGGTAGGTAAGAAAAGGGGACCCCATCACACGCGGTTAGGCACGCTCAGTCTTAAAACCAATACCCGGAACTCGGGTCCTAGGGGACTCGAATGGAACAAAGCGTCGGGACGGGATAGCCTAGACCTTCCATCCTTCGTCGAATATAGTCAACATTTATAATAATCAATATCATCAACAACAATAATAATATTGTGATATCCCAAACCAAGGAGTAACAGGGTAACATCATAGCATCCTAAGCATGCATACTAAGCAGGGGCTGAGCAACGAGCAATAGTAACATAGCAGTATAAGGTTTGCTGGGAAGGGACATGGCTGTATCGGTTTGAAAGAGGCTGTAAACATGTGGTAGGATCAAACATCGAACCTAACCTATACTAGCATGCAAACCGCTGGTTGAAATAGAATGGATCATAAGTAATGTATAGTCCTTGCCTGTTGATAAGTCGGGTTCCGAAGGTGTAGTTGATCGCAAGCTCGGAACGTCTCCGAGAGGTATCCGCGAAAGCACACAAGACGATAAACACTGGAAATCAATCAACGAGCAAGCACTCTATTACTACGGGGCAACACAAGATCAAGAAGACATCACACGACACGGCAACGCGATATGGATCTATCGTCGAGAACGGTTACCAACAGTTTAAGTGGGGTATCGGTCACACACGACGAATACCGCACGTTTACGGTGGTTCAAGTTGCTTAGCTACAGGTGATCAACCAACGGTTATTAACATGGAAACTCAAGCAAGCATGGCATAGCACACAAACAGGTCAAGAGGTAAAGCACAAAGTAAGCTATCTATGCTAGTCAATTTAAGTGAGGGTAAAACCTACATATGGCAAGCTATTGCGGACCCCACAATAAATATTGCATTTGGTACTGTTTTGCCCTAAACAATATATTATTATTTTTATTAGCAAGCAAGAGCAGCATAAACACAATCTACATGCAATTCTAGTCAAGTTACATATAAAGAACATTTTAAACAGAGCAACAGATAAAAAGTTATAGCAATTACAGTTTACAGTGGCAGACAGTTGTAATTAGCAGATAAACAGCATGTAAACAAAGTCAAACATGACAACAAACAACACTATATTAATCTACGCGCAAAACGGAGCAACTTTCATGTAGAAAGCGTCTCCATCGGAGCTACCGATGAAAAGATACGGGCACCGCAAAATAAACAACTAGAACTGCCTAAATAAATAAATAAAACCTAGCAAAAAAAACTATACGGGCCGAAACTAGTGCTATTTGGGCCCAACAGAAAAAAAACAGAACTAAATAAATAAAAAAGGGGGGGGGCGCTCACTCCATGGGCTGTGGCCCATCTGGCCTGGAGGGGGGCTGCGGCCTGGCTGGCCCGCCGTGGCTGCTGGGCCGCCTGGGCTCGGGGGCGCGCTGGGCCGAGGCTTGGCCCACCTGGCGCGCGGGGTCCACTGGCTGGACGGTTGGGGCGGCTCCTCCTGTGCCCGTGCCCGGCGGCCAGGCTGCCGACGAGCGGCGAGGCGAGGGGCGAGGAGCAGGCGCAGGGGAGGCTGGGTAGGCGAGGCCGGCGGCGGCGGTTCTGGGTGCAGAGGGGCGGCAGAGGAGGAAAGCTCCAGGGGGCGTGCGAACTCAGCGTCGGGCGGCGAGCTCCGCTTGTCTTCGGCGGGGCTGCGCGCATGGAGGAGGTCCGGCGAGCGGCGGATGCTTCACCGGCGGGGGACGGCGTGAGGAGGCGGGGGAAGGGGGCCGCGGCGGTTCGAGCTCCGGGCGGCGCTGGTCCGCGAAGACAGGAGGAGGCCGGCGGCCATGGCGCGGCTCCCTGGCGGTGCGGCGAGCTCCTGCGGGAGAGAAGAGAGGGAGGAGGTGAGGAAGAGAAAGGAGAGGGAGAGGAGGGCGCGAAGGAGACCTGGCCGGGGCGGGCTGCCGGCCGGCGGCGTGGCCGGAGCGGCCGAGGCGAGGCGGCGGCGACATGGTTGCCCACGGGTGGAGGTGAGAGAGAGGAGAGGTAGGTGGAGGCTGAGCGCGATCTGGGCAGTTGGATCGGCCGATCCGACGGTCCAAATCCGCTGGGACTAGGGTTTGGGCGAAAATGGCTATTTTTGGGGCAAAACTGGGGGTGTGGCTGCAAATTTGGCTCAGGGAAACCCTAGAAAGGGGTGGGAGTGTGGTGGTCTTTATATAGCCCCGGTAGCTGGCAGTTTGCAAAAACATCCCCGGTTTTTCTCTCTCGCGCGCGGTGCTCACGTTTCTGACCGCCGGGGGTCCGCAGGACCTCCGATTCGGGTAAAACTTCGAACTGCGCGATCAGCGCGTCGAGCCGGAGGCATTCACCTCGTGTTGGAACCGTTCCGAGAACACTTTCCGGCGCGCTATAAAAATATCCCGTTTAATTATTAAACGGGGTTTTTTCGTTCCGTTGGCTGCGGCTGGACTCGTGCGGTTTTCACGACGGTGATCGGGCGAAACCCGGTGTCGCAAAGGTCGTGTGTCAGGGTGGTAAGGGTCGGTCTCCGTCCGATACGAGATAAGAGGGGAAAAATAATCGCCGATCAATAAATCGAGGATGCACACACCGCAAACAAATCAGGCAATCAATCAATTCATACCGAAAACATTTTTTTTTAATTTTTGTGAAAACTGGGCTGTTACAGTTAGGTAATCTGCTAGGATCAAAGTCACCTTGCATTCATTAAAGAAAATCAAATGGAATTCAAATTCAAACTCAAATGGGAGAAGGAACACCCCCCAGATGAATTTAATTCAAATGGGCAGAATAAAAGTTGCTCCAAAAATTCCTTTTGCATTTTTTAAAAGTCTTATAAATGAGTGTGATCACATATCAAGTGATGTGGGACCAACCCCATGCTCATGGATTTTTCAAATAGTCAAACAGGAGCTTGGATTTAAATTTAAACCCTATTTGAGTACACAGTGGGTTGTCTCGTTGAACACCGCCCTAAGTCCGAGTTCTTGTGTGGTGATCCAAGATGAAGAGTACAACCACACATTGGGCTCACTGACCCCTCTCAACCTACTAACTCATCCCTTTCGATGTCCAGATGTCGCAGTAGTTCGGAGTTCTGGTAGGTTTGTGGCCTGGGTTCCAAGTGAGAGAACGGCTCAGCCGAGACCGGCTTACGCACCACGCTCACATCATCTGGGTCCACTTCGGTAAACCGGCCGGGTTCACGATAGTGGTAGCCAACCCAGGTAGGCGGCTTTCTTGGACTAGATCGGCTATGAGGTAACAGTTGTGGTGGCATCCTCGCTGTCGCCTCTTGAACGGTGACACGCAAAAGGCGGTAAGCGATGACATGTGTGTGTAGCGGTACACCCCTGCAGGGTTAACAAAACTATTCGAATAGCCGCGTCCGCGGTAAGGGACTGCTTGGAAAGCTTAGCTTGATTATTAGACAACTTGAACTGGATACTTATAAAACTTTCCAAGATAAGCGTGAGTGCTATGGCGTGCTTTCTCGTGGGGAAGTAGAGGAAGGCACCATAGTGGTGTAATTGGTTGGACATGTAGTGGACTCGTGTACGCTTCTTACCTCAAGTCTGGTACTCGTAGTTCAGGACTAGCCAAGTCAAAACTGGCACTTCTGCATTGAAACCCCACATCACTTTACCTTGATACATGTGCATGAGTAGTATAGTTCCTACGTAAGTCTTGCTAAGTACGACTTTGTACTCACGTTTGCTTATTCTATGTTTTCGATGAACCCACTGACCCCGAAGGTGGATTCTTCCTCGAGCTCGACGACTGAAGACCAAGCTAGTGTAGTCCCAGTCAGCAGTCTGGTTCCCTCGTGGAGGGCTTGTGTTTAAATAAGGCTTCTTAAGCCATTTGTTAGACTTGTCTGTACCCAGACATAATTTGCTTCCGCATGCTTGTTGTAATGTTGGATCATGGTCTCGTGATCTCTGTGTGCACTTTGTAAGAGTTATCAATAAAGTTGTATACTTTGTAGTGAATTGCAATGATACCTGCTGTTCATACAAGGCATGTGTGCTGCGTGTATGCTTATAACATGCAGGTCTTTGTATGGGTTTTTCGAGACCTTAGTTGTGATCTGGCTGGCGGTCTTTTATACACCAAGTGGCCCTTAGATGTGCACAGCTTGGGGCATCGCGATGCGATTGCTCGTGACTCTGTCACGTGCACACTTTGATGTATGATCGAGCCCGCCCTAGACCCCGACTAAGTGATCGGGCTGGAGTAAGTCTATGTAAGGTTTATAATACAATCGATAATATGGTTGAGGCGACTTGTCTATGAGTATGGGAGTTCACCACCCATATCATTTGGACTTGTGTGCGGACGATGAGGACCCATCTCAGTTGATCATCCGGCCTGGATGGGATGCCCCTCACGTTCGATGCTTTCCGAGAACGTTCTGTGCTTGGGCTTGTCTGCTTAGACATGTGGGTACGGTTCTCGGCTCTCCATATGATTGTGTTGTAGCGAGTCTTGCATACGCTAACCCCGGGTCCCGATAGACTTGGTATCAGAGCAGGACTGACTGTAGGATTATCAGCCTTGGTCGAATTCGAGTCTAGCCTTCTATAGTTATATAGTTACTCTGGGTATATAAGGGAACAACGTAAGGCTTCTTTTTCTCCTTACCCTCATATTTCTGAGTTCTGAGTGACCCTCATCTTTTCTACGGGAAGATAGGATTAGGCTCATCTATGTCTTACTAGAACATCTCATTGTTTGCTTCCTTGTAGCCGTAGGAAAGCTGTGTTCGGTTTGCTAGAGTTGTTATGCTTCCTGATTTCTTACATCGTATGTAAGTGTTGTTTCTATGTTGTAAGAAAGTTGTTTTCTCTTACAATTATAGCCGTTATGCTGTCCGATTCATTCCAAGTTTCTTCATAATCTGATGCATTTGCAAAATCCTTCTATCTTTTTTGGATGTCTTTCCAGAAGATTTGTTAGGTGGCATTCCTGACAGCTCCATAGTGTTTGATGTAGGTTTTATTCTAGAAACCTATACCGAATCATTTGCAACTCTTCCTCCCACTCTAGATGTCTTCTAGCCAGAAGAACCACACTAACCATTTTGTTGGGGTACTTTGCTACTCTGACGTATCTATTGTATCCCCTAGTAAGCTATGGTCATCCTCTAAGAAAACCATCCAGTAACCCAACTCCATAAACCTAGCCACCTGACAGATGTGTAGAGTTCATAGTGGATCTTATGCCAGGCACAACCCCAATTTCCAGACGCCCATACAAAATGGCCCCACGTGAGTTAGCTGAGCTTAAAATCCAACTTGAAGCTTTGTTGGCAAAAGGCTTCATCCGCCCTAGCTCATCGCCATGGGGTTGCCCCGTTCTGTTCGTAACGAAGAAAGATGGAAAAGAAAGGATGTGCGTAGACTATCGCCCGCTAAATCTAGCAACGATAAAGAACAAGTACCCACTGCCCAGGATCAATGATATATATGATCAACTTGCTGGATCCTCTGTCTTCTCCAAGATGGATTTGAGATTAGGTTATCATCAAATCAAAATCCGAAACGAAGACATTCCAAAAAAGGCTTTCACTACTCGTTATGGTCTTTACGAGTACACCGTCATGTCCTTTGGTTTGACAAATGCCCCCGCCACTTTCTCGCGCATGATGAATTCGATCTTCATGGAGTACCTAGATAATTTGTTGTAGTTTATCTTGATGATATTCTCATCTACTCGAAGAACGAAGAAGAACATGCTGAACATCTTAGGCTGGTATTGATGAAACTTAGAGAGCACCGCCTTTATGCCAAGTTCTCCAAGTGTGAATTTTGGCTACCAGAAGTGACCTACTTAGGCCACATGATTTCTGCAAAAGGCATTGTTGTGAATCCTGAGGGAGTTTAGGCCGTCCTTGACTGGACTCCACCTGAATCGGTTAAGCAAGTTAGAAGTTTTCTTGGCTTAGCAAGCTATTGCCGCCGCTTCGTCGAGAACTTTTCTAAAGTTGCAAAGCCTCTAACTGAACTCCTCAAGAAAGATAAGAAATTCCTATGGACTCCCAAGTGCGAGGAAAGCTTTCAAGAGCTAAAAAGAAGATTGACTTCTGCACCCGTACTTGCGCCTCCAGACACCAAAAGGGTTTCGAGATCTTTTGTGACGCCTCACGGCAAGGGTTAGGATGCATACTTATGCAAGATAGACATGTGGTAGCTTATGCTTCACGCCAGTTGCGTCCACATGAAGAGAACTATCCTACCCATGATCTTGAACTCGCTGCCGTAGTTCATGCCCTGACAACTTGGCGACATTACCTCCTTGGTAATCGTTGTGCACTACTAGGGAAATAGCTACACATGGAAAGCTTATTAGTGGCGCATTTTATATGTAATGCGCCACTATGTTGTAAGGGGTGGCTCACTAGTAAAAAATGCGCCACCCATAAGCTCTTATAGGTGGCGCATTTTCTAAAATGCGCCACCCCTAAGAGTGGGCCAGCCCTGGATCCCCTTATACGTGGCGCATTTGGAGAAATGCGCCACCCCTAAGAACCTTATAGGTGGCGCATTTTGGAAATGCGCCACCCCTAAGAGCTTAGGGGTGGCGCATTCTGGAAATGCGCCACCCATAAGGAATTATTAGTGGCGCATCCAGAATGCGCCACCCATAAGCTCTTAGGGGTGGCGCATTTCCCATATGCGCCACTAATAAGAAAAAACTGCGCGGGAAAATTCCCAAATACCCCCCCCTGTGGACCGCCTTTTCAATTTGAAAAAAATAAAAGAAAATGATAGAAATGTCAAAAAAATAAAAGAAAATAAGTTTCCCAAATGATATGTGGTCTAGTTGTTAGGAAAATTTACAAATATGAATTTCGACTTTTTTTTGCAAAATCTCCCAATAATTTCGTAAAATGGGCTTAACTTTTGCATACGACCTCCGATGAAAAAGTTTTTTATATGAAAAATCATCTACTCGAAAAGTTATATCCAAATTCAACTAGTTGTAACCCGTTGAACATTTTTAGAATCCTCAAAAACCTAACAGAAAAAAAGTTACGGGCGTTTGAAGATCTGGAGGCCCAAAAAAAGAGAAAAAATTGAATTTTTTTTTTGAACTTAGCAGTGGCGCATTTTGTATGAAATGCGCCACTAGTAACAGAATTTTTTTTTGAAATTTTTTTAATTTTTTTTTAAAATTCAAAATAGACTAGAGGAAAAATCGGGAAGTTAAAAAAAGTTGAAAATTTTAGATAGTCACATTAAAAAATTTAAAAAAAATAAAAATAATTTTTTTAAAAAAATCAAAATTTTTAAAAAAAGTTCAAAATATGCTAATGGTCCCATCGAGAAAGTTTCAAAAAAATGTTGAAAATTTTAGCACACCCATGAACATTAACAAGGTCCTAGACATCAACATGGTTTAATATGATTTATATGTTAGATATATCAACAAGTGCCTGCTAGGTGAGCTGGAGTGAGAGTTGAATAGAATCGAGAATTTAAGCGTGCTGGGGCTGGAGTAGTGCTAGGATGGGTGACCCTTGGGGAAGTTTGACCACGGAGGTTAGTTTGACCTAAGATTAAGCATAGTGACCGGGCATTAAGCATACTAACCTGAGATTAAGAAAAAATAAAAAAAAAATAAAAAAAAATAAAAAAAAAATGTTTTCCAGATCCAGATTCAAAATTCAAAATTTAAAAAAATTAATAGTGGCGCATTTTCAGAATGCGCCACGCCTAAGGATCTTAGGGGTGGCGCATCCAGAATGCGCCACCTATAAGCCCTTATTAGTGGCTTGTAGTTAGTGGCGCATCCATAATGCGCCACTAAACAGAAAAAAGGACGCCACTAAAAGGGCATTCCCTAGTAGTGGTGAGATCTATTCCGACCACCAAAGCCTCAAATACATATTCCCCCAGCCAGATCTTAATCTCAGGCAAAGACGCTGGATAGAGTTGATAAAATATTATGACTTAGGAATTTCTTACACCCCAGGAAAAGCCAATGTCATGGCTGATGCACTAAGTCGTAAGTCGTATTGTAACAACCTCATGTTACAACAGTATCAACCACTTCTTCATGAGGAATTTCGAAAACTCAATCTTGAGATTGTCCCTCATGGCTATCTTTCTACCCTGGTGGCGAAACCAACCCTTGAGGATAAAATCATAGCCGCCCAGAAACGTGATAGTGGTATTCGAGAGATCAAGAAGAACATTGCTAGCGGAGTTGCTAAATGTTTCTCCATAAATGATCAAGGTGTCGTTTTCTTGGGCACTCGATTGGTTGTATCACGAAAACACAATCTTAGGAGGCTAATTATTAAGGAGGCCCATGACACACCCCTTTCGATTCATCCTGGTAGCACAAAGATGTACCGTGACCTACGCCAGAGATTTTGGTGGACTAGGATGAAGAGAGACATTGCTCGATTTGTTGCCGAATGTGATGTTTGTCATCGCATTAAGGCAGAACACCAAAGGCCTGCTGGTACTCTTCAACCTTTGCCTATTCTCGAGTGGAAATGGGACAAAGTCAGTATGGATTTCATCACTGGCTTTCCAAAAACCCAGAATGGAAATGATGCCATCTTCGTTGTTGTGGATAGACTTTCCAAAGTTGCACACTTCCTGCCCGTTCGCGAGTCTATAACTGCTAGCCAGTTAGCGGACTTGTATGTCTCTAGAATTGTGTCTCTTCACGGAGTTCCTTTGGAAATCAATTCTGATCGTGGTGGCCTTTCCACCTCTAGATTTTGGGGAAGCTTTCAGAATGCTATGGGAACTCATCTCTCCTTTAGTACAACTTTCCATCCTCAGTCTAGCGGTCAAGTCGAAAGGGTTAACCAAATTCTCGAAGACATGCTCAGAGCTTGTGTTATATCATTCGGAAAGAATTGGGAGAAGTCTCTTCCATTCGCCGAATTTGCTTATAAGAATAGCTATCAATCTAGTCTAAACATGGCTCCTTTTGAACTCCTATGTGGAAGAAGATGTTGAACACCCCTTAACTGGTCAGAAACCGGTGAAAGACAATTCTTTGGACCCGATATGATCAAGGAAGCAGAAGAGCAAGTTCGCATTGTTCGTGATCAATTTAAAGACGCTCAGTCTTGTCAGAAAAGCTACTATGATCGTCATCATAGGAAAGAGAGCTACAATCTGGATGAGAAGGCTTACCTTCGGGTACTCCTCTGAAGGGAACCCAACGATTCGGTATCAAAGGCAAGTTGGCCCCATGTAACATTGGACCTTTCCGCATTCTTGCTAAACGTGGAGAAGTTGCCTACCAACTTGAACTACCCCCGCACCTTTCCCGAGTACATGATGTATTCCATGTGTCACAACTCAGGCGTTGCTTCAAGAACCCCATCCGCGAAGTCGACCATGAAACGCTTGATCTCCAAGATGACCTTTCTTATCGAGAGTACCCCATTCGTATTCTTGATTCAGAAGAGCGTGTCACTCGTTGTCAAAAGATTAAGTTTCTGAAAGTGCAATGGTCACACCACTCTGAGAGAGAAGCCACGTGGGAAAGAGAAGACCGTCTCAGTGCCGAGTACCCGTCCTTCCTCCCGAAGACTTATGAATCTTGGGATGAGATTCTGTTGAGTGGGGGCGAGTTGTCAGAACCCTCTGTTAGGTAATGTGCTAGGATCAAAGTCACCTTGCATTCATCAAAGAAAATAAAATGGAATTCAAATTCAAACTCAAATGGGAGAAGGAACACCCCCCAGATGAATTTAATTCAAATGGCCAGAATAAAAGTTGCTCCAAAAATTCCTTTTTCATTTTTGAAAAGTATTATAAATGAGTGTGATCACATATCAAGTGATGTGGGACCAACCCCATGCTCATGGATTTTTCAAATATTCAAACAGGAGCTTGGATTTAAATTTAAACCCCTATTTGAATTAAAGTTCAAATAATTTGAATTTTAAAAATGCCCAAACTTTATAAGTGGCTAGCTATTTTTATTTTGAGGCCATATAAAAATTTGGAGCATTCATAAAAATTATTTGCTATTTTTTTAGCAAGGTAAAACAAATTGCAGAAGAAAAACAGAAACAAAAAGGAAAATAAGAAAGTAGCCCACTTACCTGGGCCTCCCAGGCCCAACTTACCGCACCACAGCCCAAGCCCGCAACCTCCTCTTGTCGTCTTCCCCGGTGCGGCAAGCAGCTCGCTGGAGCGCATGCCGACGTCGGCGGCAGCAGCCTGCTTGCCTGGAGGCTTCCCAGGGCTTCTAGTCGCGCCAGAGAGACGCCCGCGGCGTTGTGATCCCTTTCCCCCTCTCCAGCGCCATCGTTTCTCCCTCCCTCGCTCGATTTCGCCGTGGACCGAGAGGTCGCCGGAGCACCCCGCCGTAGCAGACGCGGCCAACATGGCCTAGAGCTCGCGCAAGTGTGTCCGCCGTGATCCTTGTCGACGACTTCCTCGACTAGCAGAAGACGGCGCCCCAATTTGGACCAGAGACGATGCAGGGTTCTTTGAATCGCCGCCGGCCGCCGGAGATCGAGTTCGTCGATTCGTCGCCACCAGCCCATCCCCGCGCCCGCTGACCTTTGCTTCGAGTCCGCGGTGAGCTTCTAAGCTTTTACCCCAACCTGGCGCGTCCCCGTTCGAACTCTAGCCCGTTCTGCCATGGTCGCTGTAGAGAAGAACCGCCGTGGTCGTCGTCGTCAAGCTCCCGCTAGGCTTTCTTCCTCGCGGCCATGTTCGTTGCATTCGCGGTGTTCCACTGCTTCGAACCCACCTATCCAGGCTCCAAGTCGCGCCCCCTAGCAATATACTGCTCGCAGCCGTGCCACTGCCGCTGCCATGGTTGAAGCTGTCGTGCTCTGGAGCACGCCAGTGACCCTCCGTTGGCTCCACTCGACGCGGGAGAGCACGGGCTATGCGCTGGTACCCTCCCCGTGGTTTCCCGTGCCCCGTAGGGATTTTCCGGCGAGTCGCCGCCGTCGGGAGAGGTCGCCGGTGACGAGCCCCTCCATTAGAACCTAACCCCCCCGCTTAACTAACCACCTGGGCCACTGACAGTGGGCCCAGGACCCCTAATCTAATCACAGTTTATTTTAACAGAGGGGATTAACCCCCCTAGCCACTGAACAGTGGGACCCCCCTGTCAGGGCTGCCCCCACGTCATGCTGACGCAGGCATGACGCAGTAAATTGCTAAATGATTTATTTAATCCAGAAAAGGCAGAAAAAACTATAAACTTTGGAAATTCATAATTAATTCATTTTAACTCCAAATTAAACATATAATCTGTCTAAAATTATTAGAAAAATGCAAGGAATGTGAATACACACTTTTTTTCATGTTTGAATATTTTAAAATGGGTGAACAGTGGCATATGTGCATATGGAACCTTTTCAAATTCAAATTTGGAGTGAATTTGCAAATGACTTTGCAACACACTTCTTTTAAATGGTTTCATCCACACATCAGAGACTTTACGTCACCTTTAACACCTCACTTCATGATCAACCATTTCAAATGAACATTCATGGATTCAAATGCATTTGAAATTCATCGTTAAATCAAATGGAGTTTGAATTTGCAACTGAAATGCAATACACTCCATTTAAATGGAATTGGCAACACATCAGCACCCCTTACACCATGTTATAACACTTGATCATGTGATTGTGCATTGTCTTTATATTGATCACTTTGTTTGCATTGTTTGCTATCGAATAGAGGCGGAGCCGAAACCCGAGATCACCCCCTTCGTTGAAGACACCGTTATCGAACCTCGTCAGCAAGGCAAACAAACCCCCATTGATCATGTCGATAAAATCCCACTTCCCTCTCAATCTCGCTTATGCATTGTTTAGGATGATTACCATGATACGTTTCTACCGCATAGATGAACCCATTCCTTTGCATGAACTATCTTTTGTCACAGTAGTAAGCAAAGCACAATCCTAGAAAATGTAGGAGTTGGTTGATACCATGTGGCCCCTGCAATTGTTACTGCTTATCGCATGCTTAGAGTGATACAATGTTGATACTGTTATGTGAGTCGGGATGGTAGCAATCATGATGATGATGGTGGAAATGTGTTGGTGAATCTACCCTAATACAAGGTGAACGATGAGAGGCTGTGTAGGAGTACACAGTGGGTTGTCTCGTTGAACACCGCCCTAAGTCGGAGTTCTTGTGTGGTGATCCAAGATGAGGAGTACAACCTCACATTGGGCTCATTGACCCCTCTCAACCTACTAACTCATCCCTTTCGATGTTCAGATGTCGCAGTAGTTCGGAGTTTTGGTAGGTTTGTGGCCTGGCTGCTAAGTGAGAGAATGGCTCAGCCGAGACCGGCTTATCCACCACGCACACATCATCTGGGTCCACTTCGGTATACCGTCCGGGTTCACGATAGTGGTAGCCAACCCAGGTAGGCGGCTTTCTTGGACTAGATCGGCTATGAGGTAACAGTTGTGGTGGCATCCTCGTTGTCGCCTCTTGAACGATGAAACGCAAAAGGCGGTAAGCGATGACATGTGTGTGTAGCGGTAAACCCCTGCAGGGTTAACAAAACTATTCGAATAGCCGCGTCCGCGGTAAGGGACTGCTTGGAAAGCTTAGCTTGATTATTAGACAACTTGAACTGGATACTTATAAAACTTGCCAAGATAAGCGTGAGTGCTATGGCATGCTTTCTCGTGGGGAAGTCGAGGAAGGCACCATAGTGGTGTAATTGGTTGGAGATGTAGTGGACTCGTGTACGCTTCTTACCTCAAGTCTGGTACTCGTAGTTCAGGACTAGCCAAGTCAAAGCTGACACTTCTGCATTGAAACCCCACCTCCCTTTACCTTGATACATGTGCATGAGTAGTATAGTTCCTACGTAAGTCTTGCTGAGTACGACTTTGTACTCACGTTTGCTTATTCTATGTTTTAGATGAACCCATTGACCCCGAAGGTGGATTCTTCCTCGAGCTCGACGACTGACGACCAAGCTAGTGTAGTCCCAGTCAGCAGACTGGTTCCCTCGTGGAGGGCTTGTGTTTAAATAAGGCTTCTTAAGCCATTTGTTAAACTTGTCTGTACCCAGACATAATTTGCTTTCGCATGCTTGTTGTAATGTTGGATCACGGTCTTGTGATCTCTGTGTGCACTCTGGAAGAGTTATCAATAAAGTTGTATACTTTGTAGAGAATTGCAATGATACCTGCTGTTCGTACAAGGCATGTGTGCTGCGTGTATGATTATAACATGCATGTCTTTGTATGGGTTTTTTGAGATCTTAGTTGTGATCTGGCTGGGGGTCTTTTATACACCAAGTGGCCCTTAGATGAGCGCAGCTTGGGGCATCGCGATGCGATTGCTCGTGACTCTGTCACGTGCACACTTTGATGTATGATCGAGCCCGCCCTAGACCCCGACTAAGTGATCGGGCTGGAGTAAGTCTTTGTAAGCGTTATAATACAATCGATAATATGGTTGAGGCGACTTGTCTATGAGTATGGGAGTTCACCACCCATATCATTTGGACTTGTGTGCGGACGATGAGGACCCATCTCAGTTGATCATCCGGCCTGGATGGGATGCCCCTCACGTTCGATGATTTCCAAGAACGTTATGTGCTTGGCCTTGTCTGCTTAGACAAGTGGGTACGGTTCTCGGCTCTCCATATGATTGTGTTGTAGCGAGTCTTGCATACGCTAACCCCGGGTCCCGACAAAGAGCTCTAGCTTCATCACACTCTAAAAAGTCTCCTTCAGCTATAAGATCAAGAGAGTGCTTACACCACTTAAAAAGGCCAAAGTAAAAATTTCTAAGCACAATTCTTATAGGTAACCAAGGCATGTTTGCCTTATGTGCTTCAGAAATTCTGTCCCATGCTTTCTTCATATTTTCCCCGCTTCTTTGGTGGAAATCCAAGATCTCGGATTCCCTCATAGTACCAACTCCTAACATACTTGACCACACAAGAAAGGTAACAGGTATTTTTGGTATTTTTGATAAGGGACACAAAAGTAAAAACTGAAAGGTAAACTAGCAAGACTAAAAAGCAAAGATAAAAGATAGTGTCCAACTCCCCTATCTTGTAGACTGGAGTCCCCGGCAACGACGCCAGAAATTGGCTTTCTGTCTAGAGAGTTGACGGGACCAGTCTACTTGTAGCTCCTTGAATCATCGCCAACGGCGCCATAAATTGGCTTGATACGGTGAGGATCTCTCACTCCTCGTTGGTTACCCCAAGTGGAAGGTGAGAGGTAGCGTAGCAGCAAATTTCCCTCGGTAAAGATACCAAGGTTATCGAACTAGTAGGACTCCAAGAGATACAAGAAGGTGTCACGGCGCTTGACGTAGACCTGCACACAGATACAGATAACTTTGCTCCCAACGAGTACAGAGGAGTTGTCAATTCCTCCGGCCTTGCTGTTTACAAAGGATTAACGCAAGAGATAATGATAGTGATAGAAACTGAAAAGTAAACTAAGGATGTAAACAGTAATATGAAGATGGACCGGGGTCCCGTGATTTTCACTAGTGATGTCTCTCTCCCAAAAGAGGATAAAAGTGCTAGCGAGGTAAACAAATCACAGTTGGGCAATTGACAGGATTATGAAGGCACCGCAATGCTAACTATGCTGCAAAGAAAGGAAGGGCTCAAAATCAATGGGTAGTACGCCAAGGTAAGTAGACCAAAATCCATCTGCATCTACTACGAATCATCCACCTTGAGATATCTATCCAGAACATCTCGCTGGTATTAAGTTGCGAATCCCACCCAAAGTGTAAATCTAAAGCAACAGACAACTGCATTAAAAGAACTTTGCGTAAAGTAAACAATCCTTGCATCCACGGATACAAGCACCGTTGTTTTATCCCTGGTGGCAACATCACATCCCCTAGTCTCATGTTTCTGTCACTCAAGCTAGACATCAAGGGGCTGAACCCACAATCAAGCATAACGCTCCCTCTTGGAGTTGCAACAAATCACTTGGCCAAAATAAAATACGGCAACGGAGAACATGCAAGAATTTACTCAAGAACAAAATATAAAAGAGAAGAACCAAATATATTACTCATCAAAATTTGAACATAGTCTCATAATCCATCAGATCCCAACAAACTCAGCATAGCAACGGCAGAAAATTACAAAGGTGCCTCGATCATGTGAGGCAGCTCACGAGGTCTCGAAAGTGGAGGCACAAAGAGGGGAGAGATAGATCACATAGCTACTGGTCACGGACCCATGGTCCAAGGGGAACTACTCATGGTACATACGGGAGGCGTCCATGGCTATGGATGGTCTCCCGAAGGGGGTAGCTACTCCCCGGCAGGGTGCCGGAGCAGCTTCTCCAGGCAGCCCCGATCTAGAAATGGCGGCGGCGGTGGTACAGAGGCGAGATCGCGAAAGAGGGATTCGTCTTAGGGGTTCCGTCACGGGGGGTAAATATAGGCGAAGGGGGCACCGAGAGGGGCCACAGGGCAGCCAGGAGGCTCCCTGGTGCGGCCTAGGGTGGGGCCGCGCCAGGGACCCTTCTGGAGTCCCTGTGGTGCCCCCCTTCCCTCCTTTGGTGTTTCCTTAAGCTTCCGTGTCGCTGATTTTTTATCTGATTTTTCCGATTTTTTGGAGCACTTTTAATGGCCGGAAAACCCGAAATACAAAAACAGCAGAAAACAACAACTGGCAGCTGGGTGCACTGGGTTAATAGATTAGTCCAAATATGCTCAAAAGTGTATGAAAGTTCAAGCAAATCATGGCAAAGTCACACAAAACATGCATGGAGCAAGAAGAAATTATAGATACGTTTGGGACGTATCAGATAGCGGTATGGCGAGCCGCAAGTCTACACCGGGTGATCCAGAGGAACATGATGTGAGGTCCCTAGCTTATCTGAGACAGACAGCTGGGCCCTCCCTCTTGTATATTTACCTTTGTACCCCGGGCTCGACCTATAAGAGCCCCGGGTACCCCTCCTGCGTGGGGGGCGAGAGAACAATTACTACAATCTCACCCACCATAGAGAAAGTAAGGAGAGAGTAGTGACCAGGGGCCTCTTCTTCTTCCTCTCAAACAGCTCAAGGAGCATTCATTGTAGCCAGAGTATTGCATATAGCTAGCTCGGCAGGACTAGGGGTGTTATCTCTACGGAGAGCCCCGAACCTGGGTATATCGTGGTGTCTCACCGTGTGTTCCCATTCTCGCTTCCGGTACCAGCGACACTAACCTCGGTTTGTCCCCCTCTTTAGCCATCCCCATGGCATCTGCCGTTACATATCGAC
This sequence comes from Bromus sterilis, assembly GCA_950022295.1. Lineage (NCBI taxonomy): Eukaryota > Viridiplantae > Streptophyta > Magnoliopsida > Poales > Poaceae > Bromus > Bromus sterilis. The sequence goes on along the minus strand of OX465596.1, from coordinate 410,361,038 downwards.
GACAGCTGGCGCCCATCGTGGGGCAGGCCGAGGCGTCGACTGGAGTTCTGATCCGGACGGAACCATCATCTGCATCGTGCGTACGCTTCGCCTCCGGCCTGGTGATGAGGAGCGGAGCATGGGACTTCGTCATTGACAACGCTTCGCGGTTTGGGGCTGGAATGCCTCTACCGCGCGGTGTCGTCATTCCTTTTGGCAGACATCGTGTTTTCGTCGCAGCACTTCCTGACGTGTTTCCCAGGGAGGTACGGGTGTTTTCTGAGCTCACGGATCCGTTGCCAGGAGGGCCGGATGCTGTGGGAACAGAGGGCACGACTGCGCACATCCGTGTGGACGTTATGATGGCAGGAGCGTCCAGTCGCCACCGTTCAACTTCAGCGACCCGAGCCGCGAGGGCATTAACCACGACACCAGCAGGCCCAAGAAACCCACCGGACGTGCTTAGCACTCCCGTGGATCTTCATGCCGATCCAGCCATGGCTCAGGCCGAGCTGGAAAAGGTGCGTCAGGATCTGAAGGAGCAGTCGGATAGGATCGACGCTGAAAAGCACCAGATGGAGGCATCAGTTCGGGAGTACAACGCAGCGCACGGCATTCGACAGCGTGTTATCCCGCCCCCTGTGATCGAGGAGCTCGGAGCAGCAGGCCGAGAGGTCGGCAAAGAGCTGGGAGGATCCCAGCAGCCACTAACAACCCTCATCGCCATTCCGCAGATCTCATATAGTTCTCCTGTGAAGAACATGAGAGCTGCCGAGCAGAGCGCCACCGAACTGGAACATCTGGAGGGAGAAGAGCTACGGGAGAGGACGCGGCGAATGCGCGACCTCATAACCACAGCGAACCAGCAGCAAAAGGCAGCCACCGAGCAGCAAGGGCCAGTAGCATCAAAATCAGTTCGGACAACTGCGGGTACGAACCAGCCGAATGCGCCACAGCGGCAGTAGAGGCAGGCATCCTCGCCGCATGGAAGTTTGCACCACAGTCGGAGGAATCAAGGGGCTGCAGGAGGCAGTCGGAGGGATGGGCCAGCAGTCAACAGCAGGCGTAACGAGCAACCGGCGGCATCAGTCCGGCCGGCAATAAGCCAGCGGTTAGGTCCCCGAGCAATCGCGGATAATGAAGCAAGACACCGAATCGAGCAGTTGCAGCAGGATAAGCAACCAAAAGATGATGTGCCGGCGGGTCCAGCATGTTTCGGCCCGCGCATTCGGCAAGAGCAGTTCCCCAAAGTCTTCACATTGCCCAGGGACACCCCCAAGTACAATGGATCAGTCAAGCCAGAAGATTGGCTGGTCGATTATATGACAGCCGTCGGTATCGCAGGAGGTGGTCGGCACGTAGTTGTGCGCTATGCTCCGCTCATGCTCCATGGTTCAGCTCGGTCCTGGTTAAACAGCTTGCCCAGCAACAGTATCAATTGTTGGAAGTATTTTGAGGATGCGTTTGTTCGCAATTTCACGGGTACTTATGAGCGCCCAGGTCTGCCTCGGCACCTGGCACTCTGTGTACAACGAAAGGACGAGCCCCTTCGCGATTACCTTCAGTGGTGGATAGAGCTCAGGAACATTTTCGAGGGAGTTCATGAAATCGAAGCCATCTTGTACTTCACTGACAGCTTCTTGGACGGGTCTTTGTTGAAGCACAAGCTCCTGCGCAAGGAGATAACTTCTTTGGCCGATCTGATGAGAATAGCCAACTCATTCGTTGCGTCTAATTCTGCAATGCGCCCGATCACGTTGAGTCCCAGTGGTTTCATCCAAGGGAACCATCCGGCCAGCAGCAGCAATCGGCAAAAGCAAACGGGCCAAACGGTCCCAATCGGCGCGAGAGGCACGAGATCCAGAGGAACAACAACTTTGGCAACAACAACAACAACAACACCCTCGATTTCAACAACAACAACACTGGTTTCAACAAGAGGAAGGATGAGAAGCCGGATGCCCAGTATGGCAATCGGCAGGTAGCAACAGTGCATCACCAAGAGGAACAAGGGGCTGCGGGAGGCAGTCGGAAGAAGAAGCCTGCAGAAAGGCCGCCAGGTCAGCCCAGGCCCCCATACACCTTTGAGGACATGATGAATCAGCCCTGCAAAATGCATAGTGCAGTAGGCAAGCCCGCATCGCACACCACTCGGCAGTGCATTTGGGTTGAGCGTTTGGCAAAGGGAGGAGCAGGAAATCCACCCCCACCACCGTCCCCACCCCCAGGCCCACCACCAGCAAATGCTCGGCAGCAGTTCCCACGTCAGGATGCAGCATATATGATCTTCACCAGTGAATCGGATGACAAGGGCAGTCGGAGAGCCCGTGAGCAGGCAGTCAATGCCACCATGCCAGCAATTTCTCAGATAATGAACTGGTCGGACAATGCCATAACATGGGGCCCAGAAGACCACCCGAGCGTAATGCCCAACCCGGGTAGTTATATGCTCGTGGTGGATGCAATCTTGGCGGCACCATTGTATTCATGCAAGTTCACCAGGACACTCATTGATGGAGGCAGTGCCATTAACATTTTGTACAGAGACACAATGATGAAGCTCGACATCAGTGAGAGCGAATTGGAGCCCAGCAGAACCACATTTCATGGGATAGTGCCCGGCCTGTCATGTACCCTATTAGGTCGCATTCGGCTTGAGGTAGTATTCGGGTCGGATGAGAATTTCCGCCGAGAGCCGATCTGGTTCGAGGTGGCCGATCTGAGCAGCCCATACCATGTTCTGCTCGGGTCCCCTGCGATCACCAAGTTCATGTTCAACATCATGCAGCCTTACCTGAAGATGAAGCTCCCAGGGCCCAATGGTCCAATCACTGTGTGTGGTGACTACAGGAAGTCACTGGAGTGTTCATCTGCTGGTTCCAAGCTAGCCGATTCTCTGGTCATCGACGCAGAGCGGCGCTAGCTCGACAAGGTGGTAGCAGCAGTCCAAGCTCAGATGAAGGACCCCATGCCAAGCGCGAAGGACAAGAGACCGGATAATGAGACCATATTTCAAGCGGCAAAGGACAGCAAGAGGATTGCCCTGGACCCCTCCGACCCGACCAAGTGCGTCATTGTGGGGGCTGGACTCAGCAGCAAATAGGAAGGCGAGCTCGTCGAGTTCCTCCGTGAGAACCGTGACATATTCGCATGATCCCCACATGACATGCCTGGTGTACCGAGGGAACTTGCCGAGCACAAGCTTCATATCCGACCTGGATCCAAGCCGATCAAGCAGCCACTTCGGCGTTTTTCAGAAGAGAAGAGAGGAGCAATCGGCGATGAGATAGCCAAGTTGCTTGCAGCAGGATTTATCAAGGAGGTGTTTTACCTAGTTTGGTTAGCTAATCCAGTTCTGGTTCCGAAGAAGAATGGAACTTGGCGCATGTGTATAGATTACACTTGCCTGAATAAGGCCTGCCCCAAGGATCCTTTTGCGTTGCCTCGTATTGATCAAGTGATTGATTCTACGGCTGGCTGGCAGCTCTTGTGCTTTCTGGATGCCACAACGGGCTATCACCAGATCAAGCTTGATGTAAACGATCAGATTAAAACAACTTGTATTACCCCTTTCGGGGCTTATTGCTACATCACCATGCCATTCGGCCTGAAAAACGGCGGCGCGACTTATCAACGTACTATGCTGCGATGTGTTCGGCCTCAGTTAGGTCGGAACATTCATGTATATGTAGATGACCTTGTGGTCAAGTCGGTGCTGGGATCAACCTTGTTGGATGATCTCAAGGAGATGTTCGCAAATTTACGAGCATACAAGATCAAGCTCAACCCAGAGAAATGTGTGTTCGGCGTGCCAGCCGGCAAGTTGCTTGGTTTTCTGGTTTCTGAGAGAGGGATAGAGTGCAACCCTGAGAAGATTGCAGCAATAGAGAGGCTGGGGAAGCCCAGAAATCTCAAAGATGTGCAGAAGTTTACCGGATGCTTGGCATCGCTCAGCCGATTTCTTAGTCGGCTGGGAGAGAAGGCAATCCCGCCGTATCAGTTAATGAAGAAAACAGACAAGTTCAGTTGGACACCGCAAGCGGACGAAGCATTCAATCAGCTCAAGCGCATGATGTCTGCCGCTCCAGTGCTGGCAGCTCCGAGGTAAAAAGAGCCAATGATATTGTATATTGCAGCAACCACTCGGGTGGTCAGTATTGTTATGGTGGTCGAGTGACGGGGATCAACCCCGGAAAATCCCATGGTCAGGGACCCTGGGTTAGTCATGAGAGGCACAGGTTGGACGATAGCTCGGCGGCAAACAGGGAGGCACGCTCCTGCTTGATATTATTGATGGGGGAGATGCGATTACAGGGGACGCCAAGGCTGGAGCGCTCAAGGCTAGGGTTACAGATGATATCTTCCTCTGGTGTCGCCCCTCCTAGCCCTTATATACTGGGCTAGGTCTCGGGGAGTTCATATACGTTTACAGGTAAGCTTTCCTAACCCTAGCTTGCTCCATACGGCAGGTCTTCGCCCCTTCCTTGTGAGTCGTAGACTCCTACATCGGTGCCAATTAGCGGGCCGAGGTTGTATCTTCATGGGCCTTCTATCTTCATGGACACCAGGTAGGCTCATCCGTTGGAGTCGCGGGGTCACCCCCTCGTCAGTAGCCCCCGAGTGCCTGGGGGAGTCGAAGAGTCGCGCAGGGACTCGAGTACATTCATTTGTCGGTTATTGGTATGCGCGGCACATCCGCGGGTCGCTGGCAGTCTGGTGGCCATGAAAAAACCTGTTTCGAGGGATGCTAAGCTAAAATGGCCCAAGGAGTCGACTGGTCGAGCCTTGGTGAATTGCACTAGGGAAAATACCACAGTAGCCCAATCAAACCCACGTCCCTCGATGTGAGCTTGGAACACTGGTGTCGAGCAAAAGTCTGTCCGCTTCAGGTCTTACGGTGTTCATTTGCCGCCAGTAATGTGTATAGCCTAAGGCGCATCCGCCCGGATTTTTCTATCATGCGCAGCGCATGGAAAAGGTTGGGAGTGAAATCGCTCTTCGGCAAGTCCCAGCCCGGCCGAACTTCGCAGCGGGGTCTTACCTACACGCTAATCTTGCGTGGCATTTGGGAACAGTGTGTCGTGTTCCAGGAATGTGTGTTTTTGAGGCGCGGAGCCTTATAGCATTGCACCCACTTGGAACAAAACATCAAGCGAGTTGTTCACTCATTCACCCGAGGAGCTTGTTTCGAGTGCTCAGACGGGGGGGTTTTCGCGAGTAATCACTCGAATGCCATTTCAGCTCTTGAGGTGAGGGAGCACCTGAGACTCGTAGCGCCGTATGATCTTGGCGCATGCATGTTTGTCTTGCGTCGGGTTGAGGGAGCACCCGAGACTCTCATGAGTGCGAGTGGTCACTCGAGCACATTGCTGACCTTCAGGTGAGGGAGCACCCGAGACTCTTTATGATGTACTCTCCCGATGGGAGTGAGATGTTTTTCTTCGTCGGGAAAAAGATCTGAAAGATAGAATCTCAGAGCCTTGATGGCGTACGCAGTATGCCTTACTGTGATGTGACGTTGGCGTGGTCTTCTGGAATTTTTTGACTGCTGTGGCCTGCCGGGGGAAATGACTTGGCGTTGTCCCGCCGAAATTTTCGCATCGCGCGATCATGGTCCTCTTTTTGCGCGCGTAGTGGGCGGTGTTGTTATTGCGCCGGTTGGATATTCCATACTTTTCTCCTCTGTATGGGGTCGTGCCACGTTTTACCGGACGAAAAGGTTGGACGGTGGCCCTTCTTTCTAGGCTCTTGAGTTAAATACCATGCGGCTGGGTAAATTGTAGGTTTTACCCCGCCGTTGCCTTCCTCCTCTTTCTCTGTGTCCTTCTTGTTCCTGAGACTTCATCTTTTCTCCTCTGCGGGCCGCTGCTAGATCTATGACCAAGCGCCCCCGTGCTGCTGTAGAGTCGGCCAATATGTCCGGTAAGTGGGAGCGGTCCACGTTCGGGGCTGGAGATCTGGAAGCGCTGGTTGCTGATGGCGTGGTGGTGGAGGGCGATGCGCGTCTTCCTGGTGATGAGTCGATTCCAGCGCCGGCGGCGGACAAGCGGGTATGCTTCCAGGCTTTCTTCCACCGCGGTTTCGCCCTTCCGCTGCATCCTTTTGTTCGGGGCTTGCTGTATTCTTATCGGCTCCAGTTGCATGACCTGACTCCCAACGGGATTTTGCATATTGCGTGTTTCATCACTCTTTGTGAGGCCTTCCTGGGGATTTACCCCGATTGGGGACTTTGGAGGCGCCTTTTTAGTATAAAAAGGACGAACTCTGAGTACGCCGTGGGTCGAGTGGGTATCTCCATTGGGGATAAACATTCATATTTTGACTTGGAGAAGATCGATTCTGTTAGTGGCTGGCGAAGAGGCTGGTTTTATCTGAAGGATCGCTTTGTTGTTGGTCAGCAATTTGGTCTCACTTCTTTCAATCCGGGAACGCGGGTGGTCAGACAACCTTCGTGGTCTCATTCTTTGACCGAGGTGGAGTCGTCCGAGCTGACTCGGTTTTTGGATAGGATTGCTGTGTTGAAGGATAACTTGACTGGTGCTCAGCTCATCTCTGTCTTTGTGGGGAGACGGGTTCAACCCTTGCAGCATCGAACTCACCCTATGTGGCAGTACAAGGGACTCAGTGACTCGACGAGATGCTCGCCTGAAGAGCTAGAACCTGATGCCTTGCTGGCTCGTATCCAACATGTGACAAAGTGCTCGAGTATTTCCGAAATGCGCCTTGTCCTTCCATATGCTTCTGATCATTCTCCACCGCCGGTTGGTGCCCGTGTTCATTCATTTGTTTGGACGAGTATTTAGTTTTGCTTTGTTGTTGACATTGCTTGCCTCGCAGGGCCATGCTCCGGTGCCCTGTAATCCTCCGCAGCCGGACGATGCCGATATTCTTGAAGAACCTAGTGCTTCCGTAGCTGATGATGCTGATACGTCCCAAACGTATCTATAATTTCTGCTTGCTCCATGCATGTTTTGTGTGATATTGCTATGTTTTTGATATACTTTCATATATCTTTATAACATATTTTGGAACTAACCTATTAATGGTTGCAAGAGTGCACAATTTCTTGTTTTTCTACTTTATGTGTAGGAATTACTTGGATAAAGGAAAGATCACAAAAGGAAGCCTTGTAAGAGTTGGACTCTAACTTTCCCGAAATCTGTCCCCACCAGACAGGTTTTAAAGATCGCCTCGGAAACGCTAGAATACGGCCTCAAACGGAAAAACTTAAAACTACAAAGTTGTAGGAATTTTTTTCTGGTGGATTTAGACATAAAAGTCGTACCAATCGGAGTTCGGATGCTTCCAGAAACCCCAAAATACAGAAGACGTAATCTGGATGGCGGGAATCCGATAGTCTATATAAAGAGAGGAAACCTAGGTCAAAGGACACCACGAAAATTCCTCCCCCTTGGCAGCCGTCTTGAGGGGGAGATCAATCTCCACAGAAGCGCCATCTTCAAGGAAGAATAAGGGGCCAAGGGCCGCTGCCCCCAAGGGCCGTGGCCACCGCCGTGGCCATGGGCGCCGTGGCCGCCGCCGTTGCCGTCTCCTTCATCTCCTCCCGGATGCACCTCTCCATCAACAACTCTCCCTCTCACCATGTCCATGTGTGAGTAGTTCCCCTCGGGGCTAAGGCTTATATCTTGATCTATGTGGTTTCTCTCTCTCCCATGATGTGATCTTTGTTGTGATCATAGGCTATGTTAATCTAGGGTGATCCCATGATATTTCCCCTTCCTCTATGTATTGGATTGATGTACTCAATTGATCTTATCTAGTATAATCTCCGAGAACAAGGTGACAGCGGTCTATTGGACATGGGTTAGAAAAATATTATCATGAGTGATTTCCTCTTTTGTGTGTGGATTGAAGATTGAGAGTCTCTTGGTGCTTGTCTTTGACTATCCTTTAGATATGTTGTGGTGATTGTGGTACTCTCTTTGGATGACCGCGGTGACATTGGGAAATCCATAGATTGAGAACTACGAACTTTGAGGTGTGCTTTTGTAGCCCTACATAATTCTCATCCTCTCTTGACCACAAAGGAATGACCTCCGAGTGCGTCTCCATTGCATGTTTTATGGAAAATATCATGTGATTAGACTATGTTAATGTTGTTGGGAGTTGCCACTAGTGAAAGTATGAAGCCTAGGCCTTGTTTCCATCATTGTTACACCGTTTGCACTCACTTTTGTTACTTGTTTCTTTGCTGCACTTTTTATTACAGATTTATATTACTTCGTTTTATCACACCTATCACCCATATTTTACCATTTCTTCACCGAACTAGTGCACCTATACAACTCCTAGTTGTATTAGGTGTGTTGGGGACACAAGAGACTTCTTGTATCTTAATTGCAGGGTTGCTTGAGAGAGACCATCTTCAACCTCTACTTCCCTGAGTTCGATAAACCTTAGGTCATCCACTTGAGGGAAATTGGTGCTGTCCTACAAACCTCTGCGCTTGGAGGCCCAACATAGTCTACAGGAATAGAAGCATGCATAGACATCAGATGCTGCGCCGGCTGTTGATGCTGAAATTGTGCTGGTGGAGACTGGAGATAGTGAGGATTCGAGTCCCTTTCGTGTGAAGCGGTCGCGCCCCTTGAGCACTGAAGATCATGCTGCGTTGGATGATGATGTCCCGCCTGCTGCTCCTTTTGCCGGGCCTTCCCCTTCGGCTGCTGCTCCGGCCGCTCCTCCCAAGAGGGTCAGGCTTGGGAGGCTGGGGCGCCCTCGTGCTGCGCGTGTCGGGTAAGAGTCTGCTGGATTTGTGCCCGTTCTCTTTTCCCTGTTCTTGCGTCTGATAATGCTTATTTTGTAGTGCTGCGCCTGCTCCGTCTGCTTCGTGCACCAGCGCAGCTACTACTGATTTGAAGTCGACGTGTTCTGGGGCGGCGGCCAAGCATCTTGAGGACCTCTCGGATGCCGCTGGTCAATCTGGGCCGACGACGACTCCTGCTGTTTCGACTGCGGTTGTAGTTCCTGGTGCACCTTCTTCTGAGGCGCCTGGTGCTATTGCTCCTGAGCCCAAGCCAACTGAACTTGGTCCTCCGTATTTTGGCCGGCTTGATCTGGCTATTGAGGACAAGGCTCGTTCTTTCGACCGTGTCTCCAAGCTGGTAAGTTGATTCGTGTCTGTTCGATTTTATCATCGGAGCCACGACAGTGCTCCCGATGGGAGTAGCCCCCGAGGCTAGAAGTAACTGTTTGCAGTTGCTTGTAGTCTTGTCTTTTCTTAGCACCTGATTGCCTGGTTTTTGCAGCCTACTTTCCAACACTGTGAGCGTATGATGATTGATGCTGAGCGTTGGCAGCGGGCCCATGATTCTGCCCAGGATGCTTTGTCTGCTATGGATGGTGAGTTTTCATTCTTGCGCTGCTGAGCTTTGGCCGCTGCGTCTTTTGTTCTAAGTACTGTCTTGCTTTGCATACCGTCGCCAGGCTGCCGAGAAGCAAGCCGAGAAGGCGGAGGGGACGGTTTCCATTCTTAAGGCTAGCTTGGCTTCCAAGGAGGTGGAGTTGCATGGTCAACATGAGGAGCTGGTTCGCCTTCGTCAGGCTGAGGACGCGCGTGCACGTGTCGAAGCAGTCGAGGGCAAACGTCTTCGCGCTTTGGCGAACTCTCTTGTGTGTAAATTTGGCTTTCAACCAGTTGTCTTGCCATTCCTTCTGTCTTCTCGTGATGACGCTTCTTTTGCTTGGTGTGGCTTCTATAGGTGCTAAGCCGATGGAGGCTGCTGCATAAGGGTCTGGAGTTCTTCAAGGTGCTGTAGATGCTGTTGCAGATGTTGTTGCAGTGGTTGGGGACGTCTGCACCCGGGCTTCCGATCTTGTGGGTCTTGCGCACGAGCACCTTATTCCTGAGGGTTCACAGGTGCTTGATGGCCTGGGCGCTCGGGTGGCTGCGTTCGGCCCAGATGGGAAACATATGGTGGAGCTAGTTGCGGAGAGCGTGGTGAGTGGTTCTTCCACGACCCTTGTCGTCCTTATGGGGCATGGAGTGTCCTTTGATGATTCCTTGGTTGAGACCATCCCGGACTATTTTGATGAGTAGGACGACCGAGCCGATAAGCTGGCTCGTCGCCTGCAACAGGTTGTGGATGCTCAGGGTCCCCCTGTCGTAGGGGAGGGGGAGGCACAGTAGTGTTGCGTCGCTTTAAAACTTTGTCTGTAATTCGTGACTCCGTTGTGATGGTTGATCTTTTGCTACCTTTATCTGAGTGACTGTTTGGCTGTTCCTCTTGCTGCTTTTGATTTCTTTGTCTTGTTCATCCTGCGGTAGGCCACTCCGGGCGTTCTTCGTCCGTGGAGTTCGCTGAAGTATGACGCTCGCGAGGGTGCGTACGAGTCCGTTTGCTTGCGGCTGAAGGACGCTGAGCGGGAGATTGTTCGACTGAAGGGACCCGTAGCCGTTCAGCGTACTCGCCGCGAATGTGCTGAGGCCGTGGTTGAGAGCCTTGCGTCGTGGGTGGTGAAGTTGTCCAACCTCCTGCGGGGTGAGTCTTCCCTCTGCTTGGTTTCTTGATTCCGTTTAGTGGGTTTTTCCGTCTCTGTCTTGATCGTAGTTTTTGACTTTCGAAGTGCTGGCAGGGCGGACTCGGGATGAAGAGAGGGCCGTCCAGTCGGAGATGCCGCGGCTTGATGATCCCAGAGTGCAGGTGAGCAATCCCTTTTGGGCTGATGGGGCTCGTGCTCGAGCGTTTGCTTTGCTTCGTCTTCGAGTTGAGCGGGTACCGGATGCTCTCAAATACTGCCAGCGGGTATTGGGTGGTATCCATGCTGAGTTCTATCCGTTGGAGGTGGTTCCTTCGTCCCTTGAGAGGCTCTGTCGCATATTCTCTCAGCCTGCCGAGTTACGTCGAGTGATGGATCATCAGATTCGTGCTGGAGCCCGAGCTGCTTTGGGTTTGGTCGATAGTCATTGGCCGGGGGTGGATTTTGCTTAGGTGGTGGCGGGTCCTCCAGGCGGTAGGGATCATCCGATGAATGAGCACTACATGTCTGTAGATAAACCTGCGCGCCAGGTTGTGAGGCGAGTTTGCGAGGAGAACGACTGCCATCTGGGTGCACTTATCAAGGCGAAGTTGGAGCCTAAAGATTAGGTGCTTCCCTTTGTTGTATATGCTTCTTCTTGGTGGTATATATTCTATTCTGTCTTGTTTGTGTCGTGGGGGGTCGTCTGCATTGTAGTTGCGAAGAGTGCCTCGGGGGATGGCAGTTTCGGCGAGCCCCCGAGTGCCAAGTTAACGTGCCGCGGTTGCGGAGTACGCCTCGGGGGGTTGCGGCTTCGGCGAGCCCCCGAGTGCCAAGTTAATGTGTCGCGGTTGCGGAGGACCACTCGGGGGGTGGCTGTTTCGGCGAGCCCCCGAGTGCCAAGTTGATGTGCCGCGGTTGCGGAGGACGCCTCGGGGAGTTGCGGCTTCGGCGAGCCCCCGAGTGCCAAGTTAATGTGCGGCGATTGCGGAGGACGACTCGGGGGGTGGCTGCATCGGCGAGCCCCCGAGTGCCAAGTTGATGTGCCGCGATTGCGGAGGACGACTTGGGGGGTGGCTGCTTCGGCGAGCCCCCGAGTGCCAAGTTAATGTGCCGCGATTGCGGAGGATGACTCGGGGGGTGGCTGCTTCGGCGAGCCCCCGAGTGCCAAGTTAATGGGCCGCGATTGCGGAGGACAACTCGGGGGGTGTCTGCTTCGGCGAGCCCCCGAGTGCCAAGTTAATGTTCCGCGATTGCGGAGGACGACTCGGGGGGTGGCTGCTTCGGCGAGCCCCCGAGTGCCAAGTTAATGTGCCGCGATTGCGGAGGACGACTCGGGGGGTGGCTGCTTCGGCGAGCCCCCGAGTGCCAAGTTTAATGTGCCGCGATTGCGGAGGACGAGTCGGGGGGTGGCTGCTTCGGCGAGCCCCCGAGTGCCAATAGATTTTGGGAAAAAATATATGTAATACTTTTCCTGCTGTCTCTTACAAAGATTAGGGGGGTTCTGTTGAAGACAGATCCCTTTTACTTAGAACGGCCTGGTAGTTTTAACTCCGAGTGCCTGGGTTCTTCGGGCTATTTTACTTTGCTTCTATGGGAGCGCTTCTTCTGCGAGTCTCGTGGTCCTGCTGCCTTGGTGGGCTAGGAAGGCTTCTGCTATCTTGCGGAATTCTTTGTCGCAGCGGTCGGATCTGACGAAACTGCCGCTGATTGTGATGACCCCGTGCGGGCCTGGCTTCTTCAGCTTGAGCTAGGCGTAATGGGGTACGGCCATGAAGCGAGCGAAAGCTGGTCGCCCGAGGATTGCGTGGTATTGCGACTTCTAGTCGACCACTTCAAAGTCAAGCGTTTTCTTGCGGAAGTTTGTCGCGTTCCCGAAGACTACCTCCAGGCTTATCCTTCCGAGGGGGTAGACTGCCTTTCCTGGTACGATCCCGTGGAAGGTTGTGCCTGAGGACTTGAGTGCGTTGTTTTGGATAAGCATGTCGTCGAGTGTTCGGGTGAAGATGATGTTGATCGCACTGCCGCCGTCCATGAATACTCGCGACATGTCGTAATTTCTGATTCTGGCCTCGAGTACTAGCGCGGTGTGCCCTGGTTGGGGAACAACTGGCCGGTGGTCGTCCCGGGAGAAGACGATTTCTGTCTCCGACCCGCGCAGGTATTCTGGGACAGCCGGGTGTATGGAGGTTGCCAGGAAGACTTGTCTGGTGACTTGTTTCTGCTGCCTGTTGGAAGGTCTGCCTTCTTGTATCATGTAGATCCTCCCGTGGGCTTCTGGGTACTGGTTTTCCTCTTCTGGTGTCCTTTGGCGTTCCTGGATGGCGGCCAACTGTCTTGTTGACAGAGGGGGGGGGGTGGTGGCGCATCGTGGGCGACTGGCCCAACTGCTATGCTTGCGAGTGGTCGTGCTGTTGCGGCCACGGAGCGGCTTTTCTCCTCGGCCAACTCGTTGAAGCTTCTTCAATTCCTGAGGGTGTGGGACGATCTGAGCTCTCCTCGTTCGTTTCTGAATCCGTGTATAGAACACGGTCCGTCGAGCTGTTCTTTGGCGGCGCGGAATGTGCGAGTGCCGTCGCGTGGCTGCCTTGTTCTCCATTCTCGTCTTTGAGCCCGGGGCTCGTCTTCTGGGTTGTTTCGTCGCTGTGGTCTGTTGTCATCGCGGTGCCTACCGTTCCGATCGTCCGAGAAACCGGCGGCAACCAAATCAGGTCCTCTGTCGTCGTAGAAGTTCCTTCTGGGTCGCTCCCTTCTTCTGTCGGCTCCTCTATCTCCGTTGTAGTCATAGTCGTACTCTGATCGTGCAGTGTGGGTTTCTGTTTCATTACGAACGGAGTCTTCTCCGTCCAGCTGTTGGCTAGTTCTAACAGCCGTGCGAGTGTTCGGACTTTCATCAGTCCGAGCTGCTCCTTGAATTCAACGCGCTGAAGGCCTCGCCTGAACGCGTCGATCGCACTTTCGTCCGAGATGTCTTCCGCTGAATTCTTGAGTATCGGTCATCGCTGGATGTATGCTCGCAGGGCCTCCCTTGTTCCTTGTTTGCATGCCCGCAGTTCCTCGAGTGAGGCTGGTCCCTTGTATGTGGATTTGAAGTTTTCTATGAAGGCTCCGCGGAACTGGCTCCAGGAGCTGATGGATCCGCGCCGAAGATTCTTCAGCCAATGCCGAGCGGAACTCTCGAGCATGAGCTGTACGTACTGCATTGCTGTGACATTGGTTCCTCTTTGAAATTTGACTGCTGTTAGATAGTCGTCGAGCCATGCCTCCGGCTCCTCGATTCCGTTGTACTTTAGTGTCGTGGAGTTCAGTTTGAACCCGTTTGGCATACGCGTCTCGCGTATGGCGCGTGTGAAGCATAGTGCTCCACATGGCTCAATTTCCTCGTCGGAAGCCTCTTCGTCCGAGTACTCGTCGCGTGCTACGCGTCTTCGCCTGCTGCGGTTGACTCTGTTCTGCGTGATGTCGTCTCGCGCATCTCGCCGAGTGCTGCGGCGCCTGTTGTTGTCGTCGCTGTCGTGTTTCTTGTGCGTGTCGGGGCGCCTGCGCCTGTCGTCGTTACTGTCATCGTCGTCGTCTGGTGAACTGGGGTCTCTGTCCGGTGTCCGCTCGCGAGTCTACCGTTTTGCGCTGGATTTCTTAGGCACCAAGGCGTCGATGGCGTTCTTCATTATCTGCAAAGCAATGGAAGTGTAGCGATCCGTTGATACGTCTCAAACGTATCTACTTTTCCAAACACTTTTGCTATTGTTTTGCCCTCATTCTTGCATGATTTGGACGAAACTAACCCGGACCAACGCTGATTTTAGCAGAGCTGCCTGTATGGTTTTATTGTGTGCAGGAAAATGGATTTTTAGACATCCCAGAAAATTCCCAGAAAAATACCCGAAAATCTACGCACCCGATGGAGCCAGGAGCCAGAAGTGGGACCAGAGGGGAGCCCTGGGGGCCCCAGGCGCTCCCCTGGCGCGGCCAGGGGTGGGGCCGCGCCCTCTGGCCGCCTCGGCTGCTCCCTCCTCCTCTGGTGCCCTACCGAGGCTCCTATTTATCCCCGTGACGAGAAAACCCCAGAACAGAAGTCGTTTTCCCAGTTTCCGTCGCGGAGCCGCCGCCACCCTCTGTTCTTCTTCGGGAGGGCTAATCTGGAGGCTGATTTGGCCTTCGGAGAGGGGAGATCGTCGCCATCGTCATCACCATCACCACTCCATCCATCCTCCATGACTTCTCTTCACATGTGTGAGTAATTCCCTGCTGTAGGCAAAAGGGGATGGTAGGGATTGGATGAGTTTAATCATGTAATAGTTCGTCAGATTGTTGGGGGCATGTTGCCTATCATCTAGATTGGTGTTTATCTTCTTTGCTACAACTTGTTGTTCTTAATGCTTGTCACTTTGGGCCCGAGTGCCATGTTTTCAGATCTGAACCCTATGTGTTTTCATGAATATATTTGTGTTCTAGATCTTTTCTATGAGTTGTATGCACCTATTATGGTCCGGAATCGGCGATCCCAAAGGTGACAGCTTGGGACACCAAAGGAGATGGTCCATGATTTGAGGACTCCATGTATCCATTGAGTTTATTGCTTTGTTCCGGTGCTCTTTGACAGGAGCGCCTTAATCTCCACAAGTTCCTTTTGGCCCCGTTCGTAGCGGGATGGTAGGACAAAAGATGTTGTGCAAGTTCTTATTGCAAGCACGCACAACTACCTACGGGATACATGCCTATTGTTTGATATTTGCCTAGATGATCATTGCTTTTCTGTGTGCCTTGCCCCGTGTTAGAATCTATTATATGTTTACTCTCATCCATGCAGCGCCCAACCATCCATCTCCCTAGCCTACAGTGTTTTCAATCCTGCAGGTTATTAGTTGTTACTTTTTGCTACTTACTTTTGTTGTTGCTATCATCACTATCATATCACCGTTACCACTTATCTATTGTTGCAAGCAAGTATATTTCAGGTGCGGTTGAATTGACAACTCAACTTTCAAAGCTTATAAATACTCTTTGGCTCCCCGTGTGTCAAATCAATAAATTGGGTTAACTTACCCGCGAAGACTATCTCGATCCCTTACGCCTGTGGGGCATCAAGCAGCGTTTTCTGGCGCCGTTGCCGGGGAGCATAGCAATATTTACAAGTCTACTTGAAGTATCCTACCTGCTGCATATCATCCGCTATGGGTAAGAAAGGAGACCCCAAGGTTCCGATCTTACCATCCCGTACAAGAAAAGGTACTGTTCTGAACACTAGTGCTACACTTGATTCACCTTCTGTTATGAGTATGTTTACTTCACCACCACTACATGATGCTTCTATTGAGTCTGTTACTATGTCTGATACTTTTGATGATGCTTCCACTACTCTTGATGATGCTACTTTTCTTGGTCACTATATTGAAACTCAGACTGCTAAGACTGCAGCAAAATCCAAGACCGAGACCCCTGCTACCTATATTCCTACCTACAAAACCTTTGGTTACCCAAGCTTAGATGAACTCAAGGAGAGAATCCTTGATGATGATTATGTTACTCTTGATGATGATTTTTGCAGGGAACTCAAAGAGTGTGTCGACTCTGACCCTGATGCTGTTAAGGAGTTGCTCAAGAGGCACGCCATGAAGAACAAAGTTATTCCTGATCCTAAATTTTCCACGTCACCTATATGCATCACTGATCCCGATTATGATTTCTCTGTTGATCTTTCACTTATATCTACAGTCGAGGCTGACCCCTTTTATGGCAGAGAAAATGATGATGCTATAGCACACTTGACCAAACTCGCTGAGTTAAGCAACCTATTCACTACTGATGAGAAGATACGAAACTTCTATGTGGCCAAGGTTTTCCTTTTACTTTGAAGGAAGACGCTAAATCATGGTACGATGCACTACCCTGTGGTTCCGTTAAAAGTCCTCAGGACTTAGTCAAAAATTTTGTTGATAAATATTTTCCGGCTCATCTGCAACATGCTGCTTTGCAAAGAATCTATAACTTTAAACAATTGCAGGATGAGCACCTCCCTAAAGCTTGGGGGAGATTTTGTGATTTACTTAAGGTTATGCCGGGACATGGGATCCCCAAGAATGAATTGCTTGATATATTTTATGCTGGTTTAACCGATGAATCCAGAACCTATCTGGATAGTTGTGCTAGTTGTGTTTTCAGGGAAAGAACGCCGGATGATGCAGAAGAATTAATGTGCAAAATCGCCAAAAACTATGAAGACTGGTCCGTTCCTGAGCCACTTCTACCACCGAAAAAGAAGGGAATGCTTGTTTTGAACCCCGAAGATATGCAAGAAGCAAAGAAGTCTATAAAGGAGAAAGGTATTAAAGCCGAAGACGTGAAGAATTTACCATCTATTGAGAAGTTGTGTGAGCCTACTACTCACCCTCCCTTGGTAGAGGTACACTCTCTATTAGACTTTACTGAAAGTGACATCCCTAAAGGTAAGCCTCCCGACCAATGTTTAGATGAGCTTGATAATTTTATTGTAAAGCAAGACCATTTTAATAGGAGATTACAAAGTCAGTTGCATGATAATTCTCTTGCTATCAAAAGTTTGTGTGATGTTCTAGAAAGAACAGTTAATGATGTTAAATGTCTTGTTAGGCATTTTCATATGGTTCAAACTCAGCTTGAACAAATTTCTAATGTGCAAAAAGATTTGCTTGCTAATAATGCCAAACAGGACATACAAGCTTATAGAATTAAAACTAGGGGTGGAACACACACCCAGGACCCGCTCTATGCTGAGGGACATCCAAAGAGGATCGAGCAAGATTCTCAAGTACAAGAAGAAGACGAGATTGTTAGCTCTCCGAAGAAGAAAAAGGAGAAGAAGAAACACAAGGAGGCTGACAATCCCGGTGATCCTATTACAAGTGAAAAGCCAGCTGTTGATCCTAATATCATATCTGCCTCCGATGCTGAAACAGAAGACGGTGCCGAGCCTGAAGAAAAGGATGCGGAGAAGGATGATTCTCCTGAGGTAAGAGAAGTAGAAACACCCGATAAGCGCAAGAGGTATTCTAGAGAAGACTTCATCGCAAGAAGACATGGGAAGGAAAGAGAACCATGGATACAGAAACCCTTGCCCTTTCCAAGTAAGTCCCTCAAATCTAAAGAAGAAGAGCATTATAATAAATTTTGTGAATGGATGAAACCTCTTTATCTTCAAATTCCTTTGACTGATGCTATTAAGTTACCTCCCTACTCGAAATATATGAAAGATATTGTTACTAATAAAAGAAAAGTTCCTAATGAGGCAATATCTACTATGCTTGCTAACTACTCTTTCAGTGGCAAGATTCCTAGGAAGCTCGGTGACCCAGGTATACCCACCATTCCTTGCTCCATAAAAAATAATTACGTCAGAACTGATTTATGTGATCTTGGTGCAGGAGTGAGTGTTATGCCTTTCTCTCTTTACAAAAGGCTTTGTTTAGAGAAACTAATCCCTACACATATCTCCCTTCAGATGGATGAAAAATCAACAGCTGTCCCAATAGGTATTTGTGAGGATGTACCCGTTGAAGTTGCTAACTGTTTGATCCTTACAGATTTTGTTGTGCTTGACATGCCCGAGGATGGGAGCATGTGCATTATTCTTGGTAGACCTTTTCTTAACACCGCAGGTGCTATTATTGATTGCAATAAAGGAAAGGTCACCTTCAACGTTGATGATAAAGAACACACGGTGTATTTTCCAAAGAAGATCGACAAGAGGCATGGCCTTAACTCTATAGAGAATATCAAGACCGTGAAGATTGGAGAATGGGACTGTCCACTACATATGCACCACAAATACAAAACCATTATGGTGGGGACAATGTCCATTAAAGTAAAGGTGCAATGATCACTTCATAAGAGGGGAGACTTCTTGTTCTATATATCGCCGGTTTGTTGGTAAGACTTGATCAACCTTACTAGTGAAGCTTGTTTTATATAGGTAAAAAGTCAAGTTTGTTATGTTTTCATTTGCTTTAGCTTTCATTATCTTTGATGTACCAAGTTTTTATGTTTTTAGAAGCTTCACAATATTAATCACCGCTTTAAGTTTTCAGAAAGTTTTGCAGCTTTTTGAACTCCGAGAAATTTTCAACAGTGAAGTTTTCAGCAAAATTCCAGAAAAATAAGAATAAAAATTTCCATGCCGGGAGTGACCCAGATGCACCTGGGGCTGACCAGGGGGGGGGGCACCAGTGGCCTAGACGGCCATCTGGCGCGGCCTGCCCCCTGGCCGCGCCCACAGGGCGCCTGGGGCCCACAGGCCCCACTTCGAGGTATGTCTTCTTCCTCCTCCTTCTTCTCTCTTCAAAAACACGAGTTCTGCACTTTGTTCTTGCGTTCTTGTTGTTCTTGGAGGTGATTTTCGATCTCTCTCTACAGCCCACCATTCGAGCTGAATTTTTGAGCAAATACTCCCTGGTATGTAAATCCTTCACCCGTCCAATTAGATTTTTGATTGGTGGCTTCATTTGTGAGTATTTAGTAGCTCTTGGTGCTGTTTATATGATCTTGCATGCATGTGTAGAATTTTATTTTCCAAGTTTTGATGCAAGTTTATGCCTTAGGTAAGTGAGTTGAGTAGTTTGCCTTAACTCACTTGGTTTAAATCCTTGTTTTTGTAATTTGTCAAAAATTTCAGAAATGAGTTTGCTAGGAAGAGCAATGGGGTGGCTTGGGAAGAAGAGGCCCGAGCGCTCCGACCGAGTTACAAGAGCTGCAGCTTCACCCTCGACTGCTAGGGTGAGCTACAACGAAGATCATGTGCCCTTAGAGTTGTTGGAGGACACAAATCAAGCACGTGCAATGACTTTCCCGTGCGATGAATTCCTTGAAGCTGCAGGAAGTAGGGAGGAGTTCTATAATCTTTGTGCTAATGCAGGTTTGACGCGGCTCGCAACGTGCCGTGTTACTCAGTATCAAAAACTCACCTCCTGTTTTATTAACAGTTTTAGATATAACCTTGATGCTGGTTCTGTTGAGTTTAAAATTTACAATGATCTTTTGACCATGCCTTTGGAAAAGTTTTGTGAAATAATAGGTGTGCCGAACGTGGGACTGACGGCGAAGATGAGCTCTCATCCCTCCGAGCTAAGAACCGTCTTCAGCTCTCTCTGTAGCATGGATACAAGGGATATTCATCGGTCAAAGATCTCCAGCATCTTATTTCCACACCTCAGGTACTTTGTGTATTATATTGCTAGAGGGGTGTTAGCTCGTGACAACACGAGCAACATATCTGCGCCGGATATTGCTATCTTGGCAACCGCCCTTTCAGGGAGGTTTGATTATAATGTGGGTGCCTTGATTACTCGACGCCTTGCTATGAACGGTAACAAGGGAGACTTATTTGGTGGCGTTTACGCCACACTTATCCTAGAGTCTCTTAATGGCACCCCACACCCCGATGTTAAGCCTTTTACTTATTTAAGTTTTGATCTTGCTGCTATGAAAAGGCATAAGTTTGTTACCATGACTTCCAAGTTTGGTAACCTTGATTATATCTTGCGTTTCGGAGCTACCACGGAACGCAAGATCCGTCTACCTGCACCTCTTTTGTTTGATTTTTCTCGCAGGAACGGATGGTCCTTTGATGTTAGCCAGTTCGATGAGTTCGTGGTCCAGCATCAGTTTCATAACCCCATGGAGGGGGTTGTGCCCGACGAGGATGAGCATGGTGAGTTCCCACCTTTCCAGGGGGAAACCTTCACCCATTTTGGTGAAGGGTCTTCCTCTGCTTGGAGCGCGGATCCTTCTTTGTGGGAGGAGCCGAGGACTTCGGTGTACGCACCGGAAGCCTCATATGACCCTTGGACTCACTAGTACTACCCTGGAGTAGGAGGCTCCTGGGGACATTAGCTACTACCAACTTAGGCCAAAAGCCTAAGCTTGGGGGAGTATGTGCCCTTCTCACTTTTCCTTTGTATTATCCATTTTATTCGCTTTGATCTTTTCGAAGTTTTTGCCCGTTCTTCTTTCTTTCTTTCTTTGCAAAAACAACAAAAAGATTTTCTCTTTTCTTTCGCTTTCTTTTAACCTTTAAAAAACCCAAAAAGATTTCCTTTCTCTCTTTAGTTTGCTTTGTTTTTAGAGATCAGCCCGAGTCCGTGATGGCATTTGATTATATTTCCTATGTTCGATCGTGCAAGTGACCAGGCAGTAATGACGAAGATCGACGGAAGGGAAGCAACAAGGAAAACCGGTATGAACTCTTCTTGTTTCTACTTTTGTACATATTCCTGTACTTATGATCTAGAGACCAGCTTGTAGCGACATAGTGCTATGTTTACAATGCTTTCCCAGTTTTCATGCTTTCCTTGTGGCTAGTCCCAAATAGCTAGAGTACATAATGTGTTGTTGAAATGATTTACATGCATTACATTGTTCATGGTTTGGCACACTGGAGTGGTATTTCCCTTCGGAGGATTTTTTTTGATTGACTTGGCACATGTTTACATATGCTTATGACTAGAAAGTCTATTTTTGCCTTGATGATCTTTCTGTTTCAGAATAATTATATCAATTTCATGCCCGATTCAATGTTGCTTTGTCGCTCTGCATGATTATGACAGTTATTGCTCTCTAGTTTGTCGCTTCCCAGTCTTTTGCTAGCCTTGGCTCGCACTAAGCGGAATTCTGCTTGTGCTTCCAAACTCCTTTATCAAACCCAGTTGTTCCATTTGAGTCCACCATACCTACCTATATGTGGTATTTACCGGCCACTCCTAACTTAGACTATCTTGTGCCATCTTGAAATTTATTGAAAAGTTTCCCTTTTGTAACCGTACAAGCTCATGGTGCGGTGAGGGGAAATCAGTATCTTTCATACCAAAAATATTTTGACGGAAGTTATAACTAGTCAAACAGAAAAAAAAAATATGAGAGTTACACCTCCCCCATACTTCATGATGGAGTGAAATGGACCAAATGCTGCTTATGATAGGTGGAACGATATCCTCCTTCCATCCTTGAGGCAAAATAAAAGGTTCCGTAGACCATCAAAGGATTTATGGATAAGGGAATATGTGTAAGCAAAAGGCATTATATATGGTTGGCATGGGAGATATTGAGAGACCTTTACCGTTCATCGTTGACTGGAAAGTTTCTCCTCTCAAAAGAGTTTTATCTCTGTTTTCAAAACCAAGAGCTCTGGCACATGTTTAGTCTTTGCTTCCTTTCACGGGTTTTCAACCTTGCCACCAAAAGCCACGGTTCGAGAGTCTCCCCTTCTTTCTTCAAAGCACCAACTATGACAGCATAATTTTCATTCTTAGTGTAACATGCATTGTCCCAAAGTATTACATTGTCTTCTGCATGCTTGTCTTATTGCTAGTCTGAAATACTGAGTTCTAGTCACCTTTAAAACTCCGGAGGAGTTTCTGCATTTATGTTTTGCTTCACTCATGGAGGCTAGCGAAATGCCACTCAAGTATGTTCAAGCTATGTACATTGTGATCCTGTCTTGATTTTCAGTAGCTTATTATTTACTTTTGGTTGTTTGTGACTGATCACATGAAAGAAGAATTGCTTCGTGCATTGTTCTTATAGCATTGTTTCATTACTTGCTAAACTCTTTTCGTAGTACATGCTTATATACATCTAATGAAGCTAAAGAGTTTCTCAAAGTTTTCTTTGTCGCGTCCAGTTCGTTGAACTGAATTGCTTGAGGACAAGCAATATGCTAAGCTTGGGGGAGTTGATACGTCTCAAACGTATCTACTTTTCCAAAAACTTTTGCTATTGTTTTGCCCTCATTCTTGCATGATTTGGACAAAACTAACCCGGACTAACGTTGTTTTCAGCAGAGCTGCCTGTATGGTTTTATTGTGTGCAGGAAAATGGATTTTTAGACATCCCAGAAAACTCCCAGAAAAATACCAGAAAATCCACGCACCCGATGGAGCCAAGAGCCAGAAGTGGGACCAGAGGGGAGCCCTGGGGGCCCCAGGCACCCCCCTGGCGCGGCTAGGGGTGGGGCCGCGCCCTCTGGCCGCCTGGGCTGCTCCTTCCTCCACTGGTGCCCTACCGAGGCTCCTATTTATCCCCGTGACGAGAAAAACCCAGAACAGAAGTCGTTTTCCCAATTTCCGTCATGGAGCCGCCGCCACCCTTTGTTCTTCTTCGGGAGGGCTAATCTGGAGGCTGATTTGGCCTCCGGAGAGGGGAGATCGTCGCCATCGTCATCACCCTCACCACTCCATCCATCCTCCATGACTTCTCTTCACATGTGTGAGTAATTCCCTGCTGTAGGCAAATGGGATGGTAGGGATTGGGTGAGTTGAATCATGTAATAGTTCGTCAGATTGTTGGGGGCATGTTGCCTATCATCTAGATTGGTGTTTATCTTCTTTGCCACAACTTGTTGTTCTTAATGCTTGTCACATTGGGCCCGAGTGCCATGTTTTCATATCTGAACCCTATGTGTTTTCATGAATATATTTGTGTTCTAGATCCTATCTATGAGTTGTATGCACCTATTATGGTCCGGAACCGGCGATCCCAAAGGTGAAAGCTTGGGACACCAAAGGGGATGGTCCATGATTTGTGGAATCCATGTATCCAGTGAGTTTATTGCTTTGTTCCAGTGCTCTTTGACAGGAGCGCCTTAATCTCCATAAGTTCCTTTTGGCCCCATTCGTAGCGGGATGGTAGGAAAAAAGATGTTGTGCAAGTTCTTATTGCAAGCACGCACAACTACCTATGGGATACATGCCTATTGTTTGATATTTGCCTAGATGATCATTGCTTTTCTGTGTGCCTTGCCCCGTGTTAGAATCTATTATATGTTTACTCTCATCCATGCAGCGCCCAACCATCCATCTCCCTAGCCTACAGTGTTTTCAATCCTGCTGGTTATTAGTTGTTACTTTTTTGATTTACTTTTGCTGTTGCTATCATCACTATCATATCACCGTTACCACTTATCTATTGTTGCAAGCAAGTATATTTCAGGTGCGGTTGAATTGACAACTCAACTGTCAAAGCTTGTAAATACTCTTTGGCTCCCCATGTGTCGAATCAATAAATTGGTTTAACTTACCCGCGAAGACTATCTCGATCCCTTACGCATGTGGGGCATCATCCGTCTTGCCCTTTCTTCTTTTTTGGGCGCGGGACAGGTAGTCCTGGGCGCTTATAAGTGCTTCTGCTGGAGTGAGGGGCTCTTCTTCGTCGCCGTCTTCCTCTAATCTGAAGTCGTCTTCCAGTTTCCGCACCTCTCTCGCCCTTTCTGTCTTCCGCAGGTTGTTGAGTTTCGATCTGTTGCGGGTGGGGGGGGGTCGTGGCCTGGTGAGTCACTTCTGGGAGGTTGTCTGTGACTGCTTTTCTCTTCGAGCTCCGCCTTTTCTTGCTTCTCCATGGCTAGGCTGCCTTGGCCGGGTGCTTGCTGCTTGCTGCTTGGTAGCTGACTGCTTTTTTGATTGCTAGGTCCTTGTTCCACCTAGACTTTCCTTGGTATGGTCCCCGGTTCTCCTAGCTGTACGACCATCTGACTAGTGTTGCCGGGACCTGCTGCCCTATTGGTGGTTGGGGTGTCTTGACGAGTGCCCAGGTCTTCGACTCGTGCTTTGTTACCTGACGCTGGTGCGCCAACTTCTGCCATGAACACCTGTGATGGTGTCCTTGCTGCCTCCTTGCTGATGCGTGTGATGTTGCTTCTCCATGTTGTGGCTCCACTCGGGCGTTCGCGAGTGGTGTGGAGCCTTGAGTTGGGTGGGTAGATGCGGCTGCCAGATAGGCTGGCCGTGCTGTCGGTGTCCGCTCCGGTCACTGCTGCGGGTGTTGCCGTGGGTGCGCGGGTGCTGTCGGTGAGGTGAAGAGTCCCCCAGTGGTTGATGTAGATCTGATACGCTCCGAAGATCAGGTTGACGCCGGAGTGTAGATCGGTGAAGACTGGCTGGAGGGCCAGGAGGTGGGCCATGAATCCGAGGGACTCGAACAGATTGGATCTTGCCGGAGCCGTCCAGTCGATGAGTGTTGATGATGATGAGTCCGCCGAGATCGCGTTACCAACCTGCACGGTTCCCACAGACGGCGCCAATTGATGGGGATCAACCCCGGAAAGTTCCATGGTCAGGGACCCTGGGTTAGTCATGAGAGGCACAGGTTGGACGATAGCTCGTCGGCAAACAGGGAGGCACGCTCCTGCTCGATATTATTGATGCGGGAGATGCGATTAAAGGGGACGCCAAGGCTGGAGCGCTCAAGGATAGGGTTACAGATGATATCTTCCTCTGGTGTCGCCCCTCCTAGCCCTTATATACTGCGCTAGGTCTCGGGGAGTTCATCTACGTTTACATGTAAGCTTTCCTAACCCTAGCTTGCTCCGTACGGCAGGTCTTCGCCCCTTCCTTGTGAGTCGTAGACTCCTACGTTGGTGCCAATTAGCGGGCCGAGGTTGTAACTTCATGGGCCTTCTGTCTTCATGGACACCAGGTAGGCTCATGCGTAGGAGTCGCGGGGTCACCTCCTCGTCATCGAGCATCCTGAAAAGGACAAGGCGCAACCGGTCCAGAGGCCGGTGTATTATGTCAGTGAAGTGCTCTCCACCTCCAAGCAAAACTACCCCCGTTATCATAAGATGTGCTATGGTGTGTACATGGCACCAAGAAAGTTGAAGCCCTATTTCCAGGCGCATCTGGTCACGGTGGTCAGTTCGGCTCCATTGGCAGAAATCATTGGCAGCCGGGACGCATCCGGTCGGGTGGCAAAATGGGCCATTGAGATTGCAACACATGGGATCAAGTATGAGCCTCGGACGGCAGTCAAATCTCAAGTTTTGGCAGATTTTCTGGTGGATTGGGCAGAAACTCAATATATACCCCCCCCTGCCCGGACTCTCAGTTCTGGCAGATGCACTTCGATGGCTCCAAGATGAAGACCGGACTAGGGGCTGGTGTTGTTCTTACTTCTCCAAAAGGTGACAAGCTCGAGTATGTGCTGCAGATCCACTTCGCAGCATCAAACAAGGTGGCCGAATACGAAGCTTTAGTACATGGAGTCCGATTGGCCAAGGAGATTGGCATTCGGCGAATTCTGTGTTATGGTGATTCCGATCTGGTGATGCAGCAGTGCATTGGCACTTGGGACGCAAAACATGAAAATATGGCAAGATACAGATTCCTTGTGCAACAGTTATCTGGGTTCTTTGAGGGGTGTGAATTCCATCACATTCCTCGAGCTGAAAATGAAGCAGCAAATGCACTATCCAAGCTAGGGTCTACCAGAAAAGAAATTCCTCCAGGAATATCACTAGAGAACATCCACAAACCATCCATCAAGCCTTCCCTAGAATCAGAGTCAATCTTTATTCCGGCCGACCTGAAGATGGTAGAGCTCGAAGCGAAAAAGCAAAAGGCAAAGGAGCATTCGGCCGCACTAGGGGTGCCGAATGCGAACTAGGGGCTGCTATCGTCAGCTCGGGGACTGAGGGGACCATGCCAGAGGCGACCGGCTCCTACTCCTCCGAGCTTCCAGTAGAAGAAGTCACACAGCCAGAGCCAGAAGCAGTTGTTGTAATGGTGATTGTGGCAGCACCATCATGGGAAGAACCATTCAGAAATTTCCTGGTAGATGGCATACTCCCAGAAGATGAAGTGGAAGCTCGGCAAGTCCAGCGCCGATCTGGAGCATACACGATTATCAACAACGAGCTGGTGCACCGAAGTGCAACAGGAGTTCTTCAGCGATGTGTGGAAGAGGACAAGGGGATGAAATTGCTCCGAGACATCCATCAAGGCGAGTGCGGTCATCACGCATCAGCAATAGCAATAGTTGCCAAGGCTTTTCGCCATGGTTTTTATTGGCCGACTACGAAAGCAGTGGCAGAAGATCTGGTCAAGCATTGCAATGGGTGTCAAAGATTCAACGCAAAAATCCATTTACCAGCCTCAGCACTCAAAACCATTCCGATTACATGGCCGTTTGCAGTCTGGGGTCTGGACATGGTAGGACCGTTCAAAACAGCAAGAGGTGGTGTGACACACTTACTGGTAGCAGTGGATAAATTCACCAAGTGGATTGAAGCAAGGCCGATCAAGACGCTAGATGGCCCGACGACGGTCAGGTTCATAGCAGACATCATGGTCAGATATGGAGTTCCGCACAACATCATCACTGACAATGGAACAAACTTTGCAAAGGGGCGCTAGCTCGGTTTGCCTCCCAGCAGGGCATCCGGCTGGACGTCGCATCCGTGGCTCACCCCCAGTCAAATGGTCAAGCAGAGCAGGAAAATGGTCTCATTCTGTCCGGAATCAAACCAAGATTTGTGGAACCACTAGAAAGAGCACCCGGCGCATGGGTTGACGAGCTGCCAGCAGTACTTTGGAGTTTGCGCACCACACCAAACCGTTCAACTGGATTCAATCCCTTCTTCCTAGTATATGGCGCTGAAGCAATGCTCCCTTGTGACATTGAGTTTGATTCACCACGTCACGCCATGTATACGGAGGCAGAAGCCAAGGAAGCTCGTGAGGACGGTGTTGATCTCAAAGAAGAAGCTTGTCTTCTGGCCCTATCCAGGTCGGCAATATACAAGCAGAAGCTGCGTCACTACCACAACAAGAAGATCTGTCCCCTAGCTTTTCGTGAGGGTGACTTGGTGTTCCGCCGGATCCAGAAATCGGATGGCCAGCACAAGTTGTCCACTCCTTGGGAACGTCCATTCGTCGTCAGTCGAGCGCTCAAAAACAATGCATACTACCTCATTGATCTCAGGAAGCCGACCCGATATGTGAATACTTCGGGGAAAGAAAAGGAGCGTCCTTGGAACGCCGAGCTGTTATTTCCGTTTTACAGTTGAATGGTATTGTTTGTATCCCCTCCCTTTGTGGAATTATTATCAATGAGAATAGCCGTGCGTCCAGGAGACCGCATTCGGCAGTAGTTATGAAATTACTTGTTTAATATGTCTCAGTCCTAGGGTCAGCAAAAGCAGACCTGGGGACTGGCTGGTTGCCCCGAAAAGGGTATACTCAAAGAGATAGAGAGAAACGAGCGAAGGGTTTTGTGAAAGCTGGTCCGAACCGAATGCAGACCGCAGGTCGACTGTAATGATGGGTGGACGCGGCCGAACCGAGCTATCAATCGGAAAGTTCACACTCAAAGTATATCCATATCGGAGTTAGCCGTTAGCAGACCCCGCCGATTGTGACCAGGCTGGCTGGCCAAACAATCGGCAGGTTGCAATCGGCCCTTCTGTAAAACCTTACTTTTGCGAGAAAAACTGGGAACCTGGAAGTACTTGTCAAAAAATTCTTTCGAGGTCTATTCTCCGATCCAACCATAGACCGCAGGTCGGCTGTAAGGTAGGCGAGAGTATCGAGCAAGAGGGAAAATGACAAAGAAAAAAGGCAATTGGTTGAAAAACGCAAAGGCAGAGTGCCATAATCATCTAAGAAAAAGCAAGTTCACAAGCAGATAGGGCCGATTGGCCGAATGATGTTCATTACATGAAAGTGGCCCTCGACGGGCGCACTTTAAATTTAACTGTTTGTCAAGCAAAAGCAGGAAACTGGAACGGCGTGCCGAGCTTAAGCAGCCGGCGCATCCGGAGCGGTCGGCGCATCCGGCGCAGATGGAGCAGTCGGAGTTGAAGCAGTTGGGGCCGTGCTGGTGGCACCCCCCGGAGCAGAAGAGGCGGTGGTCTAGGCTTGATCACATGAGGGGTCGGCGGCGGCGCTCACCGAGTGCCCGTCGGAGGAACCTTCGCTTTCTTCCTCAGAATCATCGTCCGCATAGTCCGAGGAATGGGAGTTCTCGCTGCCGATATGACGATCAGGTCGGGACTGAGGTGCTTTATCTTCACTTGTGGTATACAGAAGGTCGCTGAAGGAGGCAACTCCAGTCGGCTGGCCAGGAGAGTCAACATAAGGAGTAACCTCCAGGAGATCCATGCCATTTGCGGGGTACCAGCTCTTTGCAATAGAGAGGGCGGCCTGTACTCCAGACCGGAAGGCAGAATGAAGCATATTGTGAACCTGGCGAGACACAACCTTCAGACTCCGAGCAAAATCTTCATGTTTATCAAAAGAAATCTCCTTTTGCTTGCCCTTGAAGAGCTTGTCATTCAGCTTCTGGATACCAGTTTTGTAAGTGCACAGGGCACCTTTCACATGGGGAATCCTGGCATCCAGAGCAACCACGAAGTCCTCGGCATCCGAACCGGTGTCAGCAGCAACCACCACACCCCGCACTCGGCGGGCTGCGGCAACAACTTCATCAGCGGCAGTAGTTGAGTTGGGCCAGGCGTCTGGCAAAAGCAATCGGAAAAGAAGTTTAGCTCGGAGAATAGCAAGGTCAGATCGGAACACAAGAGTGAACAAAATGAATAATACCTGCAAGGGCAAGATCCACTCGGTGGAGGCAGGAAAGAGCAAGATCAACACCAGCTTGGGCACGCTGGATCTCTGTGTGATGTTGGACGTCCATGTCCTCAGCGCGCTTGATAGCAACATCCCTTTCCTTTATAAGTTGACCCTCAACCTCAATTCGAGCATCTGAGAGCCTCTGTAGTTCATGTTCATGGGTAGTTCGGGCGGAAGCAAGATCTTTGGCAGCTTGTTGAAGGTTGGCTTGCAGCTCGGTCTCGACAGCAGCTAGGCGCTGACGATCTTGTTCGGCACGGCCGAGCTGGCCATTCTTCTCACCGAGCTGGTTCTCTAGCTCGGCGATTCTTTTCTGAGCAGGCTCTAGCTCGAAGGAGTGACTGGCAGCAGCTACAAGTTTGCAATCAAGTAAGGGTGTAATCACAATCGGGAGAAATAAGAAAGGATAAGTAAAAGTATACCTGTTAGTTCTTGAATCTTGGCAGCTTGGGTGTTAGCATTTTTCTTCAAGGCAGCAATGGATTTCTGACCCGCTAAATAAGCGGCCAGAAGTTCTTCAAACACAACCTGACGCCTATCGCAGATGGCCTGAAAGATCGGCCGGTCCGATCTAAGAAAAAGCACAAAGCAATAAAAATAAATTAAGATCCGGACAGATTGCAAGCAATCGGCCCGAATCTCTGGGACTACACCCAGTGGGTGCGCTAGGCACGCCCCGACAGAAAAGAAAGCTTACAATAGTAGAGTGTTCGGAGGCAAGGATTTGGCACAAGGCCCCATCAACAAAGCATCTGATATCGGTGGCAAGACCACCCAACCGGCCCAAGAGGTGGGACGGAAGTTGGTCCGTGGATCCAGGAGGCGGAGGAGTGGCCGAGTCGGCAGCAGGTCGGACGGGGGAGACGTCGGAAACACCAAGGTACGCCTCGCGGAACCGGTCGGCTAGCACGAGCTGGCGGCTGGACGGCGGTTGGCGCACAAGGGTACCAGAGGACGATGTTGCAGAAGCACTGGATCCGGCGACAGTGTGAGTGGCAAGTGGGAAAGTGACTTGTGGAGCAGTGGATGGAAAACCAGTTGGTTCGGCGAAGGTAGCAGCAGCACTCTCCGAGCCAGCGGCAGGAGTTGGGGCGGCAGCAGTGGCCTGGGCTGGAGAAGCCTCAGGATGAGGAGCATCAGCGGCAGGCCGATCTGGCAGCGACACATCAACGTGTGCGATGCCAGAAGGGTCTAGCAGAATCAGAGCAGTAGTAGTGGTCGTGGCAGGAGTGGCCGACGGCGCGCCAGCAGTCGGAGGAGCAGCAGAGGTCAGCAGGGGAGCAATCGTCCGCGCTTGCGTTGCGGAGGCAACAACTTTTTTCTTGGCCCGCTCGGCCTTGTGGGTATCAGCAGCGGCTCTCTTACGAGTAGGCGCAGGCACGTTGGAGGTAGCCGAGGTAGCGGGGGTCGTACGAGGAGGGGCATCAGAGGGGGCAGGGGGAGCAATCGGAGCACCCCCAGGTCCCGCAAGGTCAACAGATCGGGAAACCCTGCAATAAAAAGAGAAAGTGAGAAAAGCAATACAGGAAGAATCAAAAGGAGCAAAAAAGGTGAAGAGAAGCATACCTAGAAGCTCGTGGCATCTGAGCAGCAAACTTGGCCAAAGAGAAGCCAGGGCGAGCAATGTTCAGGGGAGTGGGAGAAAGCACAGGGCCACTAATCTCGGGGGCGGATCGGCGCGATCCAGTCTTTCCTTTCTTCTTGGCAACCTTGGAGGGGCCGGCGGCATCATCAGATCGGGGGCGTTTCCCTTTGGGTAGCGTCTTCTCGGCCGGTTCAGATTCTGCGCTGAAGTCACCAAGGGGATTAGAATCGCTGGGTCCTCAACATCCGCTCACAAGTCTAATGTGTACTCCTACCCACTGTGTACTCCTACACAGCCTCTCATCGTTCACCTTTGCTTAGGTGGATTCACCAACACGTTTCACTTTCATCAACACCACTGTGTTCATTCCATCCCGACTCACAATCAAAACATCCTCATTGTATCACTAAGCAGCAAAAGCAGTAACAGTTGCAGGGGCCACATGCTCATCATTCAACTCCTAAATCTGCTAGGATTGTGGTTTGCTTAATACGGTGATAGAATGATAGGTCATGCATCGGAATGGGTTCAACTATGCGAAAGAACGTGTCTCGGTGATCTCCTAAACATGCATAAGCGAGATTGAGAGGGAAATAGGATTTTATAGACATGATCAATGGGGTTTGCTTGCCTTGCTGACGAGGTTCGATATCGGGGTCTTCAACGAAGGGGGTGGCCTCCGGTTCCGGTTGCACGTCTATCGAGCAAACAATCAAACAAGGTATAAATTTATTTGCAATGCTCAAACACATGATCAATATTGAAATGGTGATGTTCTTGGTCACAATGTGGGTACAATTCCATTTAAAAAAAGTCAAATGCAAAGTCATTTGCAAATGTGCTTCAAATTTGAATTTGAAATAAAGCCATATGGATGTTTTGCACTGTTCACCCATTTTAAAATGGTCGAACATGAAAACAGAGCCCATATTCATAATCCTTGGTTTTTTCTGATATTTTTAGACATATTATTTGTTATATTTGGAGTTAAAATGAATTAGTTATGAATTTTCCAAGTTTAACTTATTTTCTGGAATTTCTCTGTTTTATTTAAATCATTTCTAATTTCTGGAATTGAATTATTTCGCCAGCATGACTTGGGGGTGACGTCAGGGGGGGGGGGCTGACCAGTGGGGTCCCCATGTCAGCCTCACAGGGGTTAATCCCTCTGTTAGTTTAACTAACGGTGGGTTAGGGGTGGCCTGGGGCCCACTTGTCATGGACTCGGGGGGGGGGGGGGGTTAAGCTGGGTCATTAGGCGCTAAACAGCTCGGCCCGCCGGCGGTTAGCCGCCGTTGACCTTGGGCACGGCGGAGTGGTCGCCGGAGTGACCAAACGGCCACGGGAGAGCACGGGGAAGGCGCCAAATCGATCCCCACGTTCCCCCGCATCCATCTGTGCTATCCGGGGGTCTCCAGGGGGGCTGTGGCGACGGCGGCTTCAAGAACGGCGGAGGCTGTGGCTCTGCTCCGGTGAGATCAGTGACTAGGGCTCGGGGAGGAGAAGGGAGTAGTGAAAAACGATGAGCTGCTCACCCTGAGCGTGAAGAGGGACTCGGGGAAGCCGGAGGAGGTGAGACGGCGGCGTATTTCACGCCGGAACTTCACGGCGGCCGGAGAGGAACGGTGACGAAGGCGACGAATAAGGAGATCCTCGGCTCGATTGGCTGCACGGCTTGAGGAAGACGATGCCGGCGGAGCTTCTGGACAGCTTGCGGCGGCGAGTGGGGCACGGTGGCCGCGAGTTCTACGGCGGCGTGCTCCGGCTGGGATTCGGGTCCGTGCGAAAACGAGAGAGAGAGGGCGTGGGGAGATAGCCAGAGGAGGGGGAAGACTGCGGGGCTTCTGGGCGAGCCGCGTGGCGCCTTGGAAGAGAAGAGGGGGCTCCAGAGAGGCCTCGGTGGCGTCGGCGCACCCACGGCTCGCCACCGAGCAGCTTGGGATTGAGGGGAGGAAGAAGACAAGGTGTCCGGTTGGGCTGAGCTAGGCCGAGGTAAGGTGGGCCTCGCCTGTGGGCGTTAGGTAAGGTCTCTGCTTTCTTTTTCTTTTTAGTTTTTCTGTTTCATTTGTTTTGCCTAGATTTAAAATAGCTAGGCATTTTCAATAAATGTCCAAATACTTTTATAAATACTAGGTGACCAGTAGCTAGTCACATAAATAATTTGGACATTTTTTAAATTCAATAAATTTGAATTTCAATTCAAATAGGGGTAAACTTTAATTTCGAGAGCACTGTTTGAATATTAGAAAATTCCATGTGCATGGGATTGATCCGAAACCACTTTTAAAATGATCAGCAACATTTCTAGGAATTTTCCAATCATTCAAAAGATTTTTGGAAAAATATTTTTATCTGGCCATTTGAATTAAATTCTCAGGGCTTTCTGCTTCCCCATTTTTGAATTTCATTTGAATTTTTGCATGATGCAAAGGGACCAAACAATCCTAGCACTTACCCTAGTTGGGGTTCTGACAACTCGCCCCCACTCAAAAGAATCTCGTCCCGAGATTCAGAAGTCGTCGGGAGGAAGGTGGGGTACTCGGCACGGAGACGGTCTTCTCTTTCCCATGT
The DNA here is from genome assembly GCA_950022295.1 of Bromus sterilis. Taxonomy (NCBI): domain Eukaryota; kingdom Viridiplantae; phylum Streptophyta; class Magnoliopsida; order Poales; family Poaceae; genus Bromus; species Bromus sterilis. The sequence goes on along the minus strand of OX465596.1, from coordinate 410,328,053 downwards.
TGCTTCTTTCTCGGAATGATGTGACCACTGAACTTTGAGAAACTTGATCTTCTTTCGGCGAGTGACACGCTCTATTGAATCAAGAATACGAATAGGGTACTCTCGATAAGAAAGGTCATCTTGGAGATCAAGCGTTTCATGGTCGACTTCGCGGATGGGGTCCTTGAAGCAACGCCTGAGTTGTGACACATGGAATACATCATGTACTCGGGAAAGGTGAGGGGGTAGTTCAAATTGGTAGGCAACTTCTCCACGTTTAGCAATAATGCGGAAAGGTCCGATGTAACGTGGGGCCAACTTGCCTTTGATACCGAATCTTTGGGTTCCCTTCAGAGGAGTAACCCGGAGGTAAGCCTTCTCATCAATATTGTAGCTCTCCTCTCTATGATGACGATCATAGTAGCTCTTTTGACGAGACTGAGCGGCTTTCAATCGATCATGAACAATGCGAACTTGTTCTTCTACTTCCTTGATCATATCCGGTCCAAAGAGTTGTCTTTCACCGGTTTCTGACCAGTTAAGGGGTGTTCGACATCGTCGTCCGTAGAGGAATTCAAAGGGAGCCATGTTCAGACTAGATTGATAGCTATTGTTATAAGCAAATTCGGCAAATGGAAGAGATTTCTCCCAATTCTTTCCGAATGAGATAACACAAGATCTGAGCATGTCTTCCAAGATTTGATTAACCCTTTCAACTTGACCGCTAGATTGAGGGTGGAAAGCTGTACTAAAGGATAGATGAGTTCCCATGGCATTTTGAAAACTTTCCCGAAATCTAGAGGTGAAAAGGCTACCACGATCAGAATTGATCACCAAAGGAACACCGTGAAGAGACACGATTCTAGAGACATACAAGTCCGCCAACTGACTAGAAGTTATAGACTCGCGAACAGGAAGAAAGTGAGCAACTTTGGAAAGTCTATCAATGACCACGAAGATGGCATCATTTCCTTTCTGGGTTTTTGGAAAGCCGGTGATGAAGTCCATACCGACTTTGTCCCATTTCCACTCGGGAAAAGACAATAGTTGAAGAGTACCAGCAGGTCTTTGGTGTTCTGCATTAATGCGACGACAAACATCACATTCGGCAACAAATTGTGCAATGTCTCTCTTCATCCGGGTCCACCAAAATCTCTGGCGTAGATCTCGGTACATTTTTGTGCTACCAGGATGAATTGAGAGGGGAGTGTCATGAGCTTCTTTAAGGATCATCTGCTTTAGGTCTTCATTTTCAGGAACTACTAAACGATTTTCAAAGAATATCGTCCCTTGATCATTTGCAGAAAAACATTTAGCAACTCCGCTAACAGTGTTCTTCTTGATCTCTTGAATACTACTATCTTGTTTCTGGGCGGCTATGATTTGATCCTCAAGGGTTGGTTTCGCCACCAAGTTGAAAAGAGATCCACGAGGAACAATCTCGAGATTGAGCTTTCGAAATTCCTCATGAAGAAGTGGTTGATACTGTTGTAACATGAGGTTGTTACAATACGACTGACGACTTAGTGCATCAGCCATGACATTGGCCTTGCCTGGGGTGTAAGAAATTCCTAAGTCATAATATTTTATCAACTCTATCCAGCGTCTTTTCCTGAGATTAAGATCTGGCTGGGTGAATATATATTTGAGGCTTTGGTGGTCGGAATATATCTCACAACGATTACCAAGGAGGTAATGTCGCCAAGTCTTCAGGGCATGAACTACGGCAGCGAGTTCAAGATCATGGGTTGGATAGTTCTCTTCATGTGGCCGCAACTGGCGTGAAGCATAAGCTACCACATGTCGATCTTGCATAAGTATGCATCCTAACCCTTGCCGTGAAGAATCACAATAGATCTCGAAATCCTTTTTGGTGTCTGGAGGTGCAAGTACGGGTGCAGAAGTCAATCTTCTTTTCAGCTCTTGAAAGCTTTCCTCGCACTTGGGGGTCCATTGGAATTTCTTATCTTTCTTGAGGAGTTCAGTAAGAGGCTTTGCAACTTTAGAAAAGTTCTCGACGAAGCGGCGACAATAGCTTGCTAGGCCAAGTAAACTCCTAACTTGCTTAACCGATTCAGGTGGAGTCCAGTCAAGGACGGACTGAACTCTCTCGGGATTGACTGCAACACCTTTCGCAGAAATCACGTGGCCTAAGTAGGTCACTTCTGGTAGCCAAAATTCACACTTGGAGAACTTAGCATAAAGGCGGTGCTCTCTAAGTTTCATCAATACCAACCTAAGATGTTCTGCGTGCTCGTCTTCGTTCTTCGAGTAGATGAGAATGTCATCAAGATAAACCACAACAAATTTATCTAGGTACTCCATGAAGATCGAATTCATTAAGCGCGAGAAGGTGGCGGGGGCATTGGTTAGACCAAAGGACATGACGGTATACTCGTAAAGACCATAACGAGTAGTGAAAGCCGTTTTTTGAATGTCCTCATTTCGAATTTTGATTTGATGATAGCCTAATCTCAAATCCATTTTGGAGAAAACAGAGGATCCAGCAAGTTGATCATAAAGATCATTGATCCTAGGCAGTGGGTACTTGTTCTTTATCGTCGCTAGATTTAGCAGGCGATAGTCTACGCACATCCTTTCTGTTCCATCTTTCTTCGTTACGAACATAACGGGGCAACCCATGGCGATGAGCTAGGGCGGATGAAGCCTTTTGCCAACGAAGCATCAAGTTGGGTTTTTAGCTCAGCTAACTCATGTGGGGCCATTCTATATGGGCGTCTGGAAATTGGGGTTGTGCCTGGTATAAGATCCACTATGAACTCTACACACCTGTCGGGTGGCATTCCCGGCAGCTCTTCAGGAAAGACATCCGGGAAGTCACGAACCACCGGAACATCTTCAAGGTCTGGAAGTGGAAGGACATTCAAAGTCTGCACCTGGATTCTAGAGCTGGGTGATGTGTAGTCAATGGTCTGGCCTGAAGGATGGGTGAGTTTAACTGATTTGGCTTTACAATCAAGGAAAGCATTCTGCCTTGATAACCAATCCATTCCTAGGATGACATCAATGTCCGAAGATTTGAGGGCTATAAGAGAAGCAAGGAATACTAAACCCTCAATTGCAATTTGATTGCCATGGCTTACTCTATTAGTTTGCCACTTTGAACCAGGAGTTTGAATGATCATTGGAGAAAACATTTCTTCAAAAGAAAATCCATGACGAAGTGCATAACTCTCCGACATGAATGAATGAGAAGCTCCTGGATCGAAAAGAACGGAGGCGGGGACATGATTGACTGGGAGTGTGCCAAGGATAACATCAGAAGCATCAGTGGTTTCCTCAACTGAGATTTGGTTCACACAACCACTACTTGTGGCTGAAAGCATTGCTGGGAAGGCTTTTGTGACTGATTTCTTTGGAGGTTTGGGTCGAGAATGACGTGGTGCCATCAAGACCTGAGGGCATTGACGATAGTAATGGCCTGGAAGACCACACTTAAAGCATACCCTGTCTGAATTGCTGGGAGTGGGATTACTTGGCTGCACACCATCATTCCGGTGTGGAATAATGTGCTGGGGTGGATGGCATATATTTGGTGGTGGTCTCTGGAGAAGGTTTTGAGGTATGGCTCTGGTTGGAATCCAAATTCGGCGTTTTTGAGGTGCTGAACTTGAAGAAGGAGCAAGCTCAAGAGCATGCTTGCGGGACTCTTCGAAAATTTCATTGCCATGCTCAGCTCTGAAGGATCTGTTGACTAAATCCTCAAAGCTGGCAAATTCGATGAGGTTGAGATCATGACGAAGGATGGGGCTAAGTCCCTTACGGAACCTTGCCTGCTTTCTGGCATCGGTGGTGATCTCATCTTGGGCATACCGAGCAAGACGGTTGAACTCTCTCACATACTCATGGATGGACATCTTTCCTTGAGTCAAACTGCAGAACTCTTCCTTCTTGCGCTCCATCAACTCATCCAGAATGTGGTACCCTCGAAAGGCAACACAGAACTCCTGCCAAGTCACTACGTGACTATCTGGCTGCATAGCAACATAGTTCTCCCACCATTGAAAAGCAGCACCTTCCAAGAAGTATACCGCAAACACAACTCGGTCATCGGGAGCAACATGTGCAGTATCAAGCTTACGCTCGATGGAACGGAGCCAATCATCAGCTTCAAGGGGCTCAGAAGAACATCGGAATACCGGTGGCTTGAGGAGGATGAAGTCCTGGATGCTCACAATCACATTGCAATGACGTGAGGTATTCTGCTCGATGAGCTCCAGAAGGCGTGTTTGGTCACGTTGATTCTTCTCAGCTTCCATCATGATTTCCGCCGCAGAAGGCGGTGGTAGAGGTTCATCATCATTTCGATTCCGAACACGGTCTCGATTCCGACGAATAGCACTACGAGTTCCACCTGACATCCTGTGTGATAAAAATCAACAATCACAACAGGTTGAATGATGGATTCAAGGATAACAAGACATGATGAAGACGGAAAAGATTGAAATGCGAAGACAATGATCCACAGAAACACGGGATAAATCCGGCAGCATAACGGCTACACCGGGATGGAAAACAAGACAACCTCGAGGAGATTGGACAAAACCTCCTCAAGGAACTCAAAATATGAAGACTCTGGATGACCACGACTGTCCTACGGCTACAAGGAAGCACTCAGCGAGATGTTCTAGTCAGACATAGATGAGCCTAGTCCTATCATCCCGTAGAAAAGATAAGGGTGACCCAGAACTTAGATCGATGAGGGTAAGGAGAAAAAGAAGCCTTACGTTGTTCCCTTATATACCCAAGTAACTATATAACTATAGAATGCTAGACTCGACTTCGACCAAGGGTTTGATAATCCTACAGACAGTCCTGCTCTGATACCAAGTCTGTCGGGATCCGAGTTAGCGTATGTAATTCCAGTCACGATACAATCACATGGAGAGCCGAGAACCGTACCCACTTGTCTAAGCAGACAAGGCCAAGGACAGAACGTTCTCGGTAAGCATCGAACGTGAGGGGCATCCCATTCAGGCCGGATGATCAACTGAGATGGGTCCTCAACGTCCGCTCACAAGTCTAAATGCTTATGGGTGGTGAATCCCATACTCATAGACAAGTCGCCTCAACCATGTTATCGATTGGATCCTAACTCTTACATAAACTTACTCCAGCCCGATCACTTAGTCGGGGTCTAGGGCGGGCTCGATCATACCACAAAGTGTGCACGTGACAGCGTCACGAACAATCGCATCGCGATGCCCCAAGCTGCGCACATCTAAGGGCCACTTGGTGTATAAAAGACCAGCAGCCAGATCGCAACTAAGGTCTCAAAAACCCATACTAAGACATGCATGTTATAAACATACACGCAGCACACATGCCTAGTATGAACAGCAGGTATCATCACATAACTCTACAAAGTACTCTTTATTGATATACACATAGAGCATACAAAGATCACATGTCTGTGATCAACATTACATCATACAACGGAAGCAAATTAGGTCTGAGTACAGACAAGTTTAACAAATGGCTTAGAGAAGCCTTGTACAACAAACATGCCCTTCCACGAGGGACCAGACTGCTGTCTGGGACTATGCTAACTTAGTCAACGTCGAGCTTCACGAAGATGACTCCATCGAGATCCGGTTCTTATCTAAAACATAGAATAGGCAAACGTGAGTAAAAAGTCGTACTCAGCAAGACTTACATCAGAACTACACTACTCATGCTCAAGTATCAAGGTAAAGGAGGTGGGGTTTGATCATGCAGAAGTGCCAGCTTTGACTTGGCTAATCCTGTACTACGAGTAACCAGACTTTGAGGTAAGAAGCGTACACGAGTCCACTACATCTCCAACCAATACACCACTATGGTTACTTCCTCGACTTCCCCACGAAGAAGCACGCCATAGCACTCACGCTTATCTTGCGAGTTTTATAAGTATCCATTCAAGTTGTCTATGATCAAGTAGAGGTTTCCAAGTAGTCCATAACCGCGGACACGGCTATTCGAATAGTTCATTAACCCTGCAGGGGTGTACATCTTCACACGCGTGTCATCACTTATCGCCTCGTTCTTGGCATCCTTCAAGCGGATGTCGGACGTGGATGAAACCAAGGCACTAACCTCACATCACCTTCTCTAATCCAGGAGTCGACTACCTGAGTTTGGCACCGCTCGAGAGTCCGGCCGGTTCCACGAAACGGACTCAGATAATGTAAGGGACCGAGACGCCACCTCTGCCAGATGGTTTCACTGCCTCACAAGTCCACCCACATATCTAGGATGATGCAACCTTTTCTCCATACTTTTTCTATGCATATGCCAAATGGAAAGCCCGAATCTATTGTGACTCCTGGACCGGATCGGGTATGTAAAGAGGCCAAACGGGGCTCCCATAAAACCCTACATGTGGTCATACTCTTTGTCTTGGATCACAAAACAGGAACTCGGGGCCTAGGGCAGTGTTCAACGAGACAACCCACTGTGTACTCCTACACAGCCTCTCATCGTTCACCTTTTCTTAGGTGGATTCACCAACACGTTTCACTTTCATCAACACCACTGTGTTCATTCCATCCCGACTCACAATCAAAACATCCTCATTGTATCACTAAGCAGCAAAAGCAGTAATAGTTGCAGGGGCCACATGCTCATCATTCAACTCCTAAATCTGCTAGGATTGTGGTTTGCTTAATACGGTGACAGAATGATAGGTCATGCATCGGAATGGGTTCAACTATGCGAAAGAACGTGTCTCGGTGATCTCCTAAACATGCATAAGCGAGATTGAGAGGGAAATAGGATTTTATAGACATGATCAATGGGGTTTGCTTGCCTTGCTGACGAGGTTCGATATCGGGGTCTTCAACGAAGGGGGTGGCCTCCGGTTCCGGTTGCACGTCTATCGAGCAAACAATCAAACAAGGTATAAATTTATTTTCAATGCTCAAACACATGATCAATATTGAAATGGTGATGTTCTTGGTCACAATGTGGGTACAATTCCATTTAAAAAAAAGTCAAATGCAAAGTCATTTGCAAATGTGCTTCAAATTTGAATTTGAAATAAAGCCATATGGATGTTTTGCACTGTTCACCCATTTTAAAATGGGCAACCATGAAAACAGAGCCCATATTCATAATCCTTGGTTTTTTCTGATATTTTTAGACATATTATTTGTTATATTTGGAGTTAAAATGAATTAGTTATGAATTTTCCAAGTTTAACTTATTTTCTCGAATTTCTCTGTTTTATTTAAATCATTTCTAATTTCTGGAATTGGATTATTTCGCCAGCATGGCGTGGGGGTGACGTCAGGGGGGGGGCTGACCAGTGGGGTCCCCATATCAGCCTTACAGGGGTTAATCCCTCTGTTAGTTTAACTAACAGTGGGTTAGGGGTGGCCTGGGGCCCACTTGTCATGGACTCGGGGGGGGGGGGGGTTAAGCTGTGTCATTAGGCGCTAAACAGCTCGGCCCGCCAGCGGTTAGCCGCCGGTGACCTTGGGCACGGCGGAGTGGTCGCCGGAGTGACCAAACGGCCACGGGAGAGCACGGGGAAGGCGCCAAATCGATCCCCACTTGCCCCCGCATCCATCTGTGCTATCCGGGGGTCTCCAGGGGGGCTGTGGCGACGGCGGCTTCAAGAACGGCGGAGGCTGTGGCTCTGCTCCGGTGAGATCAGTGACTAGGGCTCGGGGAGGAGAAGGGAGTAGGGCAAAACGATGAGCTGCTCACCCTGAGCGTGAAGAGGGACTCGGGGAAGCCGGAGGAGGTGAGACGGCGGCGTATTTCACGCCGGAACTTCACGGCGGCCGGAGAGGAACGGTGACGAAGGCGACGAATAGAGCTCCTCGGCTCGATTGGCTGCACGGCTGGACGAAGACGATGCCGGCGGAGCTTCTGGACAGCTTGCGGCGGCGAGTGGGGCACGGTGGCCGCGAGTTCTACGGCGGCGTGCTCCGGCTGGGCTTCGGGTCCGTGCGAAAACGAGAGAGAGAGGGCGTGGGGAGAGAGCCAGAGGAGGGGGAAGACTGCGGGGCTTCTGGGTGAGCTGCGTGGCGCCTTGGAAGAGAAGAGGGGGCTCCAGAGAGGCCTCGGTGGCGTCGGCGCACCCACGGCTCGCCACCGAGCAGCTTGGGATTGAGGGGAGGAAGAAGACAAGGTGTCCGGTTGGGCTGGGCCAGGCCGAGGTAAGGTGGGCCTCGCCTGTGGGCGTTAGGTAAGGTCTCTGCTTTCTTTTTCTTTTTAGTTTTTCTGTTTCATTTGTTTTGCCTAGATTTAAAATAGCTAGGCATTTTCAATAAATGTCCAAATACTTTTATAAATACTAGGTGACCAGTAGCTAGTCACATAAATAATTTGGACATTTTTTAAATTCAATAAATTTGAATTTTAATTGAAATAGGGGTAAACTTTAATTTCCAGAGCACTGTTTGAATATTAGAAAATTCCATGTGCATGGGATTGATCCCAAACCACTTTTAAAATGATCAGCAACATTTCTAGGAATTTTCCAATCATTCAAATGATTTTTGGAAAAATATTTTTATCTGGCCATTTGAATTAAATTCTCAGGGCTTTCTGCTTCCCCATTTTTGAATTTCATTTGAATTTTTGCATGATGCAAAGGGATCAAACAATCCTAGCACTTACCCTAGTTGGGGTTCTGACAACTCGCCCCCACTCAAAAGAATCTCGTCCCGAGATTCAGAAGTCGTCGGGAGGAAGGTGGGGTACTCGGCACGGAGACGGTCTTCTCTTTCCCATGTTGCTTCTTTCTCGGAATGATGTGACCACTGAACTTTGAGAAACTTGATCTTCTTTTGGCGAGTGACACGCTTTGCTGAATCAAGAATACGAACAGGGTACTCTCGATAAGAAAGGTCATCTTGGAGATCAAGCGTTTCATGGTCGACTTCGCGGATGGGGTCCTTGAAGCAACGCCTGAGTTTTGACACATGGAATACATCATGTACTCGGGAAAGGTGAGGGGGTAGTTCAAATTGGTAGGCAACTTCTCCACGTTTAGCAATAATGCGGAAAGGTCCGATGTAACGTGGGGCCAACTTGCCTTTGATACCGAATCTTTGGGTTCCCTTTAGAGGAGTAACCCGGAGGTAAGCCTTCTCATCAATATTGTAGCTCTCGTCTCTATGATGACGATCATTGTAGCTCTTTTGACGAGACTGAGCGGCTTTCAATCGATCACGAACAATGCGAACTTGTTCTTCTGCTTCCTTGATCATATCCGGTCCAAAGAGTTGTCTTTCACCGGTTTCTGACCAGTTAAGGGGTGTTCGACATCGTCGTCCGTAGAGGAATTCAAAGGGAGCCATGTTCAGACTAGATTGATAGCTATTGTTATAAGCAAATTTGGCAAATGGAAGAGATTTCACCCAATTCTTTCCGAATGAGATAACACAAGATCTGAGCATGTCTTCCAAGATTTGATTAACCCTTTCAACTTGACCGCTAGATTGAGGGTGGAAAGCTGTACTAAAGGATAGATGAGTTCCCATAGCATTTTGAAAACTTTCCCAAAATCTAGAGGTGAAAAGGCTACCACGATCAGAATTGATCACCAAAGGAACACCGTGAAGAGACACGATTCTAGAGACATACAAGTCCGCCAACTGACTAGCAGTTATAGACTCGCGAACAGGAAGAAAGTGAGCAACTTTGGAAAGTCTATCAATGACCACGAAGATGGCATCATTTCCTTTCTGGGTTTTTGGAAAGCCGGTGATGAAGTCCATACCGACTTTGTCCCATTTCCACTCGGGAATAGACAATGGTTGAAGAGTACCAGCAGGTCTTTGGTGTTCTGCCTTAATGCGACGACAAACATCACATTCGGCAACAAATTGTGCAATGTCTCTCTTCATCCGGGTCCACCAAAATCTCTGGCGTAGATATCGGTACATTTTTGTGCTACCGGGATGAATTGAGAGGGGAGTGTCATGAGCTTCCTTAAGGATCATCTGCTTTAGGTCTTCATTTTCAGGAACTACTAAACGATTTTCAAAGAATATCGTCCCTTGATCATTTGCAGAAAAACATTTAGCAACTCCGCTAACAATGTTCTGCTTGATCTCGTGAATACTACTATCTTGTTTCTGGGCGGCTATGATTTGATCCTCAAGGGTTGGTTTCGCCACCAAGTTGAAAAGAGATCCACGAGGAACAATCTCGAGATTGAGATTTCGAAATTCCTCATGAAGAAGTGGTTGATACTGTTGTAACATGAGGTTGTTACAATACGACTTACGACTTAGTGCATCAACCATGACATTGGCCTTGCCTGGGGTGTAAGAAATTCCTAAGTCATAATCTTTTATCAACTCTATCCAGCGTCTTTGCCTGAGATTAAGATCTGGCTGGGTGAATATATATTTGAGGCTTTGGTGGTCGGAATATATCTCACAATGATTACCAAGGAGGTAATGTCGCCAAGTCTTCGGGGCATGAACTACGGCAGCGAGTTCAAGATCATGGGTTGGATAGTTCTCTTCATGTGGCCGCGACTGGCGTGAAGCATAAGCTACCACATGTCGATCTTGCATAAGTATGCATCCTAACCCTTGCCGTGAAGCATCACAATAGATCTCGAAATCCTTTTTGGTGTCTGGAGGTGCAAGTACGGGTGCAGAAGTCAATCTTCTTTTCAGCTCTTGAAAGCTTTCCTCGCACTTGGGGGTCCATTGGAATTTCTTATCTTTCTTGAGGAGTTCAGTAAGAGGCTTTGCAACTTTAGAAAAGTTCTCGACGAAGCAGCGACAATAGCTTGCTAGGCCAAGAAAACTCCTAACTTGCTTAACCGATTCAGGTGGAGTCCAGTCAAGGACGGACTGAACTCTCTCGGGATTGACTGCAACACCTTTCGCAGAAATCACGTGGCCTAAGTAGGTCACTTCTGGTCGCCAAAATTCACACTTGGAGAACTTAGCATAAAGGCGGTGCTCTCTAAGTTTCATCAATACCAACCTAAGATGTTCTGCGTGCTCTTCTTCGTTCTTCGAGTAGATGAGAATGTCATCAAGATAAACCACAACAAATTTATCTAGGTACTCCATGAAGATCGAATTCATTAAGCGCGAGAAGGTGGCAGGGGCATTGGTTAGACCAAAGGACATGACGGTATACTCGTAAAGACCATAACGAGTAGTGAAAGCCGTTTTTGGAATGTCCTCATTTCGAATTTTGATTTGATGATAGCCTAATCTCAAATCCATTTTGGAGAAGACAGAGGATCCAGCAAGTTGATCATAAAGATCATTGATCCTAGGCAGTGGGTACTTGTTCTTTATCGTCGCTAGATTTAGCAGGCGATAGTCTACGCACATCCTTTCTGTTCCATCTTTCTTCGTTACGAACAGAACGGGGCAACCCATGGCGATGAGCTAGGGCGGATGAAGCCTTTTGCCAACGAAGCATCAAGTTGGGTTTTTAGCTCAGCTAACTCATGTGGGGCCATTCTATATGGGCGTCTGGAAATTGGGGTTGTGCCTGGTATAAGATCCACTATGAACTCTACACACCTGTCGGGTGGCATTCCCGGCAGCTCTTCAGGAAAGACATCCGGGAAGTCACGAACCACCGGAAAATCTTCAAGGTCTGGAAGTGGAGGCACATTCAAAGTCTGCACCTGGATTCTAGAGCTGGGTGATGTGTATTCAATGGTCTGGCCTGAAGGATGGGTGAGTTTAACTGATTTGGCTTTACAATCAAGGAAAGCATTCTGCCTTGATAACCAATCCATTCCTAGGATGACATCAATGTCCGAAGACTTGAGGGCTATAAGAGAAGCAAGGAATACTAAACCCTCAATTGCAATTTGATTGCCATGGCTTACTCTATTAGTTTGCCAGTTTGAACCAGGAGTTTGAATGATCATTGGAGAAAACATTTCTTCAAAAGAAAATCCATGACGAAGTGCAGAACTCTCCGACATGAATGAATGAGAAGCTCCTGGATCGAAAAGAACGGAGGCGGGGACATGATTGACCGGGAGTGTGTCAAGGATAACATCAGAAGCATCAGTGGTTTCCTCAACTGAGATTTGGTTCACACAACCACTACTTGTGGCTGAAAGCATTGCTGGGAAGGCTTTTGTGACTGATTTCTTTGGAGGTTTGGGTCGAGAATGACGTGGTGCCATCAAGACCTGAGGGCATTGACGATAGTAATGGCCTGGAAGACCACACTTAAAGCATACCCTGTCTGAATTGCTGGGAGTGGGATTACTTGGCTGCACACCATCATTCCGGGGTGGAATAATGTGCTGGGGTGGATGGCATATATTTGGTGGTGGTCTCTGGAGAAGGTTTTGAGGTATGGCTCTGGTTGGAATCCAAATTCGGCGTTTCTGAGATGCTGAACTTGAAGAAGGAGCAAGCTCAAGAGCATGCTTGCGGGACTCTTCGAAAATTTCATTGCCATGCTCAGCTCTGAAGGATCTGTTGACTAAATCCTCAAAGCTGGCAAATTCGATGAGGTTGAGATCATGACGAAGGATGGGGCTAAGTCCCTTACGGAACCTTGCCTGCTTTCTGGCATCGGTGGTGATCTCATCTTGGGCATACCGAGCAAGACGGTTGAACTCTCTCACATACTCATGGATGGACATCTTTCCTTGAGTCAAACTGCAGAACTCTTCCTTCTTGCGCTCCATCAACTCATCCAGAATGTGGTACCCTCGAAAGGCAATACAGAACTCCTGCCAAGTCACTACGTGACTATCTGGCTGCATAGCAACATAGTTCTCCCACCATTGAAAAGCAGCACCTTCCAAGAAGTATACCGCAAACACAACTCGGTCATCGGGAGCAACAGGTGCAGTATCAAGCTTATGCTCGATCGAACGGAGCCAATCATCAGCTTCAAGGGGCTCATAAGAACATCGGAATACCGGTGGCTTGAGGAGGATGAAGTCCTGGATGCTCACAATCACATTGCAATGACGTGAGGTATTCTGCTCGATGAGCTCCAGAAGGCGTGTTTGGTCACGTTGATTCTTCTCAGCTTCCATCATGATTTCCGCCGCAGAAGGCGGTGGTAGAGGTTCATCATCATTTCGATTCTGAACACGGTCTCGATTCCGACGAATAGCACTACGAGTTCCACCTGACATCATGTGTGATAAAAATCAACAATCAGAACAGGTTGAATGATGGATTCAAGGATAACAAGACATGATGAAGACGGAAAAGATTGAAATGCGAAGACAATGATCCACAGAAACACGGGATAAATCCGGCAGCATAACGGCTACATCGGGATGGAAAACAAGACAACCTCGAGGAGATTGGACAAAACCTCCTCAAGGAACTCAAAATATGAAGACTCTCGATGACCACGACTGTCCTACGGCTACAAGGAAGCACTCAGCGAGATGTTCTAGTCAGACATAGATGAGCCTAGTCCTATCATTCCGTAGAAAAGATAAGGGTGACCCAGAACTTAGATCGTTGAGGGTAAGGAGAAAAAGAAACCTTACGTTGTTCCCTTATATACCCAAGTAACTATATAACTATAGAATGCTAGACTCGACTTCGACCAAGGGTTTGATAATCCTACAGACAATCCTGCTCTGATACCAAGTCTGTTGGGATCCGGGGTTAGCGTATGTAATTCCAGTCACGATACAATCACATGGAGAGCCGAGAACCGTACCCACTTGTCTAAGCAGACAAGGCCAAGCACAGAACGTTCTCGGTAAGCATCGAACATGAGGGGCATCCCATTCAAGCCGGATGATCAACTGAGATGGGTCCTCAACATCCGCTCACAAGTCTAAATGCTTATGGGTGGTGAATCCCATACTCATAGACAAGTCGCCTCAACCATGTTATCGATTGGATCCTAACTCTTACATAAACTTACTCCAGCCCGATCACTTAGTCGGGGTCTAGGGCGGGCTCGATCATACCACAAAGTGTGCACGTGACAGCGTCACGAACAATCGCATCGCGAGGCCCCAAGCTGCGCACATCTAAGGGCCACTTGGTGTATAAAAGACCGCCAGCCAGATCACAACAAAGGTCTCGAAAACCGATACTAAGACATGCATGTTATAAACATACACGCATCACACATGCCTAGTATGAACAACAGGTATCATCACATAACTCTACAAAGTACTCTTTATTGATATACACATAGAGCATACAAAGATCACATGTCTGTGATCAACATTACATCATACAACGGAAGCAAATTAGGTCTGAGTATAGACAAGTTTAACAAATGGCTTAGAGAAGCCTTGTACAACAAACATGCCCTTCCACGAGGGACCAGACTGCTGTCTGGGACTATGCTAACTTAGTCAACGTCGAGCTTCACGAAGATGACTCCATCGAGATCCGGTTCTTATCTAAAACATAGAATAGGCAAACGTGAGTACAAAGTCGTACTCAGCAAGACTTACATCAGAACTACACTACTCATGCTCAAGTATCAAGGTAAAGGAGGTGGGGTTTGATCATGCAGAAGTGCCAGCTTTGACTTGGCTAATCCTGTACTACGAGTAACCAGACTTTGAGGTAAGAAGCGTACACGAGTCCACTACATCTCCAACCAATACACCACTATGGTTACTTCCTCGACTTCCCCACGAAGAAGCACGCCATAGCACTCACGCTTATCTTGCGAGTTTTATAAGTATCCATTCAAGTTGTCTATGATCAAGTAGAGGTTTCCAAGTAGTCCATAACCGCGGACACGGCTATTCGAATAGTTCATTAACCCTGCAGGGGTGTACATCTTCACACGCGTGTCATCACTTATCGCCTCGTTCTTGGCATCCTTCAAGCGGATGTCGGACGTGGATGAAACCAAGGCACTAACCTCACATCACCTTCTCTAATCCAGGAGTCGACTACCTGAGTTTGGCACCGCTCGAGAGTCCGGCCGGTTCCACGAAACGGACTCAGATAATGTAAGGGACCGAGACGCCACCTCTGCCAGATGGTTTCACTGCCTCACAAGTCCACCCACATATCTAGGATGATGCAACCTTTTCTCCATACTTTTTCTATGCATATGCCAAATGGAAAGCCCGAATCTATTGTGACTCCTGGACCGGATCGGGTATGTAAAGAGGCCAAACGGGGCTCCCATAAAACCCTACATGTGGTCATACTCTTTGTCTTGGATCACAAAACAGGAACTCGGGGCCTAGGGCAGTGTTCAACGAGACAACCCACTGTGTACTCCTACACAGCCTCTCATCGTTCACCTTTTCTTAGGTGGATTCACCAACACGTTTCACTTTCATCAACACCACTGTGTTCATTCCATCCCGACTCACAATCAAAACATCCTCATTGTATCACTAAGCAGCAAAAGCAGTAACAGTTGTAGGGGCCACATGCTCATCATTCAACTCCTAAATCTGCTAGGATTGTGGTTTGCTTAATACGGTGACAGAATGATAGGTCATGCATCGGAATGGGTTCAACTATGCGAAAGAACGTGTCTCGGTGATCTCCTAAACATGCATAAGCGAGATTGAGAGGGAAATAGGATTTTATAGACATGATCAATGGGGTTTGCTTGCCTTGCTGACGAGGTTCGATATCGGGGTCTTCAACGAAGGGGGTGGCCTCCGGTTCCGGTTGCACGTCTATCGAGCAAACAATCAAACAAGGTATAATTTATTTGCAATGCTCAAACACATGATCAATATTGAAATGGTGATGTTCTTGGTCACAATGTGGGTACAATTCCATTTAAAAAAAAGTCAAATGCAAAGTCATTTGCAAATGTGCTTCAAATTTGAATTTGAAATAAAGCCATATGGATGTTTTGCACTGTTCACCCATTTTAAAATGGTCAACCATGAAAACAGAGCCCATATTCATAATCCTTGGTTTTTTCTGATATTTTTAGACATATTATTTGTTATATTTGGAGTTAAAATGAATTAGTTATGAATTTTCCAAGTTTAACTTATTTTCTCGAATTTCTCTGTTTTATTTAAATCATTTCTAATTTCTGGAATTGGATTATTTCGCCAGCATGGCGTGGGGGTGACGTCAGGGGGGGGCTGACCAGTGGGGTCCCCATGTCAGCCTCACAGGGGTTAATCCCTCTGTTAGTTTAACTAACAGTGGGTTAGGGGTGGCCTGGGGCCCACTTGTCATGGACTCGGGGGGGGGGGGGGGTTAAGCTGTGTCATTAGGCGCTAAACAGCTCGGCCCGCCAGCGGTTAGCCGCCGGTGACCTTGGGCACGGCGGAGTGGTCGCCGGAGTGACCAAACGGCCACGGGAGATCACGGGGAAGGCGCCAAATCGATCCCCACTTGCCCCCGCATCCATCTGTGCTATCCGGGGGTCTCCAGGGGGGCTGTGGCGACGGCGGCTTCAAGAACGGCGGAGGCTGTGGCTCTGCTCCGGTGAGATCAGTGACTAGGGCTCGGGGAGGAGAAGGGAGTAGGGCAAAACGATGAGCTGCTCACCCTGAGCGTGAAGAGGGACTCAGGGAAGCCGGAGGAGGTGAGACGGCGGCGTATTTCACGCCGGAACTTCACGGCGGCCGGAGAGGAACGGTGACGAAGGCGACGAATAAGGAGCTCCTCGGCTCGATTGGCTGCACGGCTGGACGAAGACGATGCCGGCGGAGCTTCTGGACAGCTTGCGGCGGCGAGTGGGGCACGGTGGCCGCGAGTTCTACGGCGGCGTGCTCCGGCTGGGCTTCGGGTCCGTGCGAAAACGAGAGAGAGAGGGCGTGGGGAGAGAGCCAGAGGAGGGGGAAGACTGCGGGGCTTCTGGGCGAGCTGCGTGGCGCCTTGGAAGAGAAGAGGGGGCTCCAGAGAGGCCTCGGTGGCGTCGGCGCACCCACGGCTCGCCACCGAGCAGCTTGGGATTGAGGGGAGGAAGAAGACAAGGTGTCCGGTTGGGCTGGGCCAGGCCGAGGTAAGGTGGGCCTCGCCTGTGGGCGTTAGGTAAGGTCTCTGCTTTCTTTTTCTTTTTAGTTTTTCTGTTTCATTTGTTTTGCCTAGATTTAAAATAGCTAGGCATTTTTAATAAATGTCCAAATACTTTTATAAATACTAGGTGACCAGTAGCTAGTCACATAAATAATATGGACATTTTTGAAATTCAATAAATTTGAATTTCAATTCAAATAGGGGTAAACTTTAATTTCCAGAGCACTGTTTGAATATTAGAAAATTCCATGTGCATGGGATTGATCCCAAACCACTTTTAAAATGATCAGCAACATTTCTAGGAATTTTCCAATCATTCAAATGATTTTTGGAAAAATATTTTTATCTAGCCATTTGAATTAAATTCTCAGGGCTTTCTGCTTCCCCATTTTTGAATTTCATTTGAATTTTTGCATGATGCAAAGGGATCAAACAATCCTAGCACTTACCCTAGTTGGGGTTCTGACTGTCACCCATCCTCAAATCGCTCCAAGCCAAGCACGCTTAACTATGGAGTTCTTTGGATCTAGGCTCCCGGAAAAGAAGGTGCACCTTGTTGATATGAGTAGTCTATCATTCCTATTAAGCCAGGATGTCACAGGAAGAGCCGACACCAGAGCCCAATGGTGGGCCAAACTCCGAGATAACCTTCGCACATCACCACAAAGGTGGAGAGCAGCATGATGGCATTCACTCCGAGGTGGTGCGGTTGCATGCGATAGAAGGCAAGAAGTCGTGGAATAACTGGCTCAGCGGGAGCCCGAATCCGCGCTGGAAATGCGCGAGGAAGATGACGCGCTCGCCGGCCTGAGGCGCGGGCAAAATTTCGTCACCAGGAACGCGACAATCGAGGTCCGCCGAAATCTTGCGAGACCAGCGGAGAAGCGCAATCTGCATCTCAGTCACATTGGAGCCTTTCCAAGCCCCCCTCTGGGAACCGGCGTCGGCATCGTCCCCCATGGAGGCGTCGGACTCCGTGGTGGGCGAGGAGGAGCGAGACGAAGACGATGATGAAGGCGGCGGCGGCGGAGAAGACGGCGGCGGCGGCAGAAATCTGTATCCAAGCCAACTTATCGTGGCAGAGGAGGAGCAAGGGCGACGGAGGTGGAGTGCGGCGGCGAGCTCCTCGGCGCAGCAGCTCCTGGCGTCGGGAGGCAGCGGCAGCAGCACAGAGGGGCGCGCGGTGCGGCGGCGGAGGCAATGGAGGAGAGCTCGAGGAAGGCGATGGAGTGAGGGGTGCGTGGTGCATCTCTCACCCCACAGGATATTTAAAGACGCGGAGAGAATGTAGTGGGATCCGGTGTGCCTATCTGGCACGCGGTGTTGCCGCGTGTATTCACAGAGCAGCGGCAGTTCGGAGAACAGAAGATCCGGCGGATGGGACGGGACGTGCGCGCGTGGGTCGAGGCAGCGGTTATGGCATGTCAAATCATGGCACGACGTCCCGTATTCTTCGGCGAATTCGAAGCGGCGAGTTCGGTCAACATTCCAGTGAAACCAACCGTTGGGCGGATCGGTCGAGGAAATTAAGAGCAATCGACCAATTGAGAGCAATCGGCCCATTGAGAGCAATCGGTAAGAAGATCAAAAAGCAATCGGAAGTTGAAGAGTAATCGCCCTATTGAAGCATTCGGCCAGAAACAAAGATTCAACATTTTAGTGAAGGAACCTGTGCAGGTCTCGCCACCTCTGAGTTCGGTGGGACCTCCACAGCTTCAGGGGCTACTGTCGGGGGTATGACCCCCGGGTAGGGTCACCCAGGGGAAACAATTCATCAAGGCAAAGATCACCGACCTAATGGTCACCAATCTAATCAAGGCCGAGCTAAACAATAACAAGCAAGAAGTGGGCCGATCTATTCAAGGCGAGGGCCGATGTTGGGACCTGGGCGTTAGCGTATGCAAGACTCGCTACAACACAATCATATGGAGAGCCGAGAACCGTACCCACTTGTCTAAGCAGACAAGGCCAAGCACAGAACGTTCTCGGAAAGCATCGAACGTGAGGGGCATCCCATCCAGGTCGGATGATCAACTGAAATGGGTCCTCATCGTCCGCACACAAGTCTAAATGATATGGGTGGTGAACTCCCATACTCATAGACAAGTCGCCTCAACCATACTATCGATTGTATTATAACCCTTACATAGACTTACTCCAGCCCGATCACTTAGTCGGGGTCTAGGGCGGGCTCGATCATACATCAAAGTGTGCACGAGACGGAGTCTCGAGCAATCGCATCGCGATGCCCCAAGCTGCGCACATCTAAGGGCCACTTGGTGTATAAAAGACCGCCAGCCAGATCACAACTAAGGTCTCGAAAACCCATACAAAGACATGCATGTTATAAACATACACGCAGCACACATGTCTAGTATGAACAGCCGGTATCATTGCAATTCTCTACAAAGTATACGAATTTATTGATAACTCTTACAGAGTGCACACAGAGATCACAAGACTGTGATCCAACATTACATCAAACATGCGGAAGCAAAGTAGGTCTGAGTACAGACAAGTTTAACAAATGGCTTAGAGAAGCCTTATCTATAAACAAGCCCTTCCACGACGGACCAGTGGTCTGACTGGGACTACACTAGCTTGGCTTCAGTCGTCGAGCTCCAGGAAGGATCCACCTTCGGGGTCAGGGGGTTCATCTAAAACATAGAATAAGAAAACGTGAGTACAAAGTCGTACTCTGCAAGACTTACGTAGGAACTATACTACTCATGCACATGTATCAAGGTAAAGGGAGGTGGGGTTTCACTGCAGAAGTGCCAGCTTTGACTTGGCTACTCCTGAACTATGAGTACCAGACTTGAGGTAAGAAACGTACACGAGTCCACTACATCTCCAACCAATTACACCACTATGGTGCCTTCCTCGACTTCCCCACGAGAAAGCACGCCATAGCACTCACGCTTATCTTGGTAAGTTTTATAAGTATCCAGTTCAAGTGGTCTAATAATCAAGCTAAGATTTCCAAGCAGTCCTTAACCGCGGACGCGGATATTCGAATAGTTTTGTGAACCCTGCAGGGGTGTACTACTACACACACGTGTCATCACTTACCGCCTTTTGCGTGTCACCGTTCAAGAGGTGACAGCAAGGATCCCACCGCAACACTTCACCGACAGTTCCGTTCTAGTCCAGAGAGTCGCCTATCTGAGGGGGATCCGTATGGAAGTCCGGCCAAGGTTCCAGTACAACCTCAAACGATGTGTGCAGGGTCCCAAGACGGTCTTGAAAAGCCGTTCATCCACTTCGCAGTCCGAGCCACAGCCCTACCGGAACTCCGAACTACTGCGACTTCTAGGTTCGAACGGGGTGAGGTACTAGGATGAGAGGGGTCAGTGAGCCCAATGTGCGGTTGTACTCTTCTTCTTGGATCACCACACAAGAACTCAGACTTAAGGCGGTGTTCAACAAGACAACCCACTGTGTACTCCTACACAGCCTCTCATCGTTCACCTTGTATTAGGGTAGATTCACCAACACATTTCCACCATTATAAAAAAATGATAACTACCATCCCGAATCACAAAAGAGTAACCTCATTGTAACTCTAAGAATGCAATAAGCAGTAACAGTTGCAGGGGTCACATGATATCAACCAACTCCCACATTTCTAGGATTGTGGTTTGCTTACTACTGTGACAAATGATAGGTCATGCAAAGGATTGGGTTCAACTATGCGGTAGAAACGTTATCATGGTGATCATCCTATTTCATGCATAAGCGAGACTGAGAGGGAAATGGGATTTTATCGACATGATCAATGGGGGTTTGCTTGCCTTGCTGACGAGGTTCAGTATCGGGTTCTTCAACGAAGGGGGTGATCTCGGGTTCCGGTTCCACCTCTATTCGACAAATAACACGAACATCGAAACAATAATAAGACAATGCTCAAACACATGAGTTGAAGGTTGAAACTTGATGTATGTGTCACGGATGTGTGAGTTATTCCATTTAAAAGGAGTATATTGCAATTGAATTGCAAATTCAAACTGCATTTGATTTATCGATGAATTTCAAATGCATTTGAATGCATGAATGTTCATTTCAAATGGTTGAGCATGAAGTGATATTGTAAAGGTGAGGTAAAGTCTCTGATGTGTGGATGAAACCATTTAGAATAAGTGTGTTGCAAAGTCATTTGCAAAATCACTCCAAATTTGAATTCAAAAGAATGCCATATGCATGTTTGCTAATGTTCACCCATTTTAAAATGGTAAAACATAGAAACAAGTTGCATATTCAGAATCCTTGTATTTTTCTGATAATTTTAGACATATTATTTGTCCAATTTGGAGTTAATATGAATTACTTATTGAATTTCAAAGTTTAAAGAATTTTCTGGAATTTTCTGGACTTCTTTTAAATTGGAAAACCAATTACTGCGTCACTGTGATGTCATGCTGACGTGGGGGATGCTCTGACTGGTGGGTCCAGCATGTCAGTGTCTCAGGGATTAATCCATGTTTTAATTAAAACTGAGGGGATTTAATTAGGGCCAGGGCCCACATGTGAGTGACTAGGGTGGTCATTAGGGGGGTGGTTAAGGTCTAATTACCGTGGCCACGTCGGACTCACCGGCGCTGAGCCGCCGGTGGCCACGGGATGCGGCAGCGCTGCACGGGGACGGCGTTCCAGGGGGTTATCTGGTGCGCTGATCGCACCGTTGGGACCCCTGTGCTCCCGCGCGTCGAGGGAGGTAGGCCAGCGTCTTGGGGGTGGCGGGAGTCGTCGCCGGCGTTGCAGACGGCGGAGGCCGTGGTGCTGTTTCGACGAGGAGGTCGCTAGCGTGCGCAAAAAAGAGACCGGTGAGAGGCGTTGGGTTCCTGGAGCGTGCAGAAACACAACGGACAACAAGGCAGGGGCTTAGGTGCACAGGAGCGAGCGCAGCTTCATCCATGGCGGCGGCATGCCTCGGATCCCATGGCGGATCGAGCTAGAGGTCAAACGGGGAGGCAACAAGTTGGGGGAAACGAGTTGCTGCTAACACTGAGTGCGACGGCGAGGTCGGGGAAGGCAGAGGAGCGCCGGTGGCGATGGAATCGACGATGGCGCGCGGCTACCGTAGAAGATGACGATGACGCGATTCGGCAGCTCCAGGGGGCTTCAGCTCCCCATCTTCCGCTCGAAGACGAAGATGGCTATGGCGAAGACAATGGACAGGCTCCGGGCGGCTATCTCGAGCTCGGGCTACGAGTTGCCATGTCCATGGCCGGCGATGCTCTCGGGGGTCGTCGCGAACGAGCTGGGGAGAGATGCAGAGGGGTTGGGAGGAGGGGGAATGGATGTGCGGCTCGTCCAGGAGCTGTGTGGCGCGTCTAGGAGCTTCGGGAGGGGCAGGTGGAGGCTGGGGAGAGCAACGCGTGCTCGGTTGTCTCGGTGGAATTCCACCGAGCAGCTTGGAAGCGCGGGGAGGAAGAAGACAGGGGGAAGGGCAGCTGGGCCGGCTGTTGGGCCTCGCCTAGGGCGTCAGGTAAGCCTTTTGCTCTTTTCTCTTTTTCTTTATGTTTTATTTCTGTTATTTGTTGTGCCTTACTAAATAAAATAGCTAGGCATTTTAATAAATGCCCCAAATTTTTATATGGCCTCAAAATATATATAGCTAGCCACTTATAAAGTTTGGACATTTTTAAAATTCAAATTATTTGAACTTTAATTCAAATAGGGGTTTAAATTTAAATCCATGCTCCTGTTTGAATATTTGAAAAATCCATGAGCATGGGATTTCTACCACACCACTTGATATGTGATCACACTCATTTATGGGACTTTCCAAAAATGCAAAAGGAATTTTTGGAGCAACTTTTTATCTGGCCATTTCAATTAAATTCATCTGGGGGGGGTTCTCTCTCCCATTTCAATTTCTTTTGAAATTTTTATCTTGATGCAAAGTGACTTGCTATTCTAGCACATACCTAACTTGGGGTTGTGACAACTCGCCCCCACTCAAAAGAATCTCGTCCCGAGATTCAGAAGTCATCGGGAGGAAGGAGGTGTACTCGGCATTGAGACGGTCTTCTCTTTCCCACGTGGCTTCTTTCTCGGAATGGTGCGACCATTGCACTTTGAGGAACTTGATCTTCTGACGACGGGTGACACGCTCTGCTGAATCAAGAATACGAACGGGGTAATCTCGATAAGAAAGGTCATCTTGGAGATCAAGCGTTTCATGGTCGACTTCGCGGATGGGGTCCTTGAAGCAACGCCTGAGTTGTGACACATGGAATACATCATGTACTCGGGAAAGGTGCGGGGGTAGTTCAAGTTGGTAGGCAACTTCTCCACGTTTATCAAGAATACGAAAAGGTCCAATGTAACATGGGGCCAACTTGCCTTTGATACCGAATCGTTGGGTTCCCTTTAG
Organism: Bromus sterilis; assembly: GCA_950022295.1. Lineage (NCBI taxonomy): Eukaryota > Viridiplantae > Streptophyta > Magnoliopsida > Poales > Poaceae > Bromus > Bromus sterilis. Next base: position 410,304,791 of record OX465596.1, on the reverse strand, counting down.
AGGAGTAACCCGAAGGTAAGCCTTCTCATCCAGATTGTAGCTTTCTTGCCTATGATGACGATCATAGTAGCTTTTCTGACGAGACTGGGCTGCTTTCAATTGATCACGAACAATGCGAACTTTGCTCTTCTGCTTCCATGATAATATCCGGTCCAAAGAATTGTCTTTCACCGGTTTCTGACCTGTTTAGGGGTGTTCGACATTGTCGTCAATAAAGGAGTTCAAAAGGAGCCATGTTCAGACTAGATAGAAAACTATTGTTATAAGCAAATTCAGCAAATGTAAGAGACTTCTCCCAATTCTTTCCGAATGAGATAACACAAGCTCTGAGCATGTCCTCGAGAATTGGGTTAACCCTTTCGACTTGACCGCTAGACTGAGGATGGAAAGTTGTACTAAAGGAGAGATGAGTTCCCATAGCATTCTGAAAGGTTCCCCAAAATCTAGAGGTGAAAAGGCTACCATGATCATAATTGATTTCCAAAGGAACACCGTGAAGAGACACAATTCTAGAGACATACATGTCCGCTAGGCTAGCAGTTATAGACTCACGAACGGGCAGGAAGTGTGCGACTTTGGAAAGTCTATCCACCACAACGAAGATGGCATCATTTCCTTTCTGGGTTTTTGGAAAGCCAGTATGAAATCCATACTGACTTTGTCCCATTTCCACTCTGGAATAGGCAAAGGTTGAAGAGTGCCAGCAGGTCTTTGGTGTTCGGCCTTAATGCGACGACAAACATCACATTCGGCAACATATTGAGCAATTTTTCGTTTCATCCTAGTCCACCAAAATCTCTGGCGTAGGTCTCGGTACATTTTTGTGCTACCAGGATGAATCGAAAGGGGAGTATCATGAGCTTCTTTGAGGATTAGCCTCCTAATATTGTGTTTTAGTGGTACAACCAATCGAGTGCCAAAGAAAACGACACCTTGATCATTTATGGAGAAACATTTAGCAACTCCGCTAGCAATGTTCTTCTTGATTTCTCGAATAACACTATCACGTTTCTGGGCGGCTATGATTTTATCCTCAAGGGTTGGTTTCGCCACCAAGGTAGAAAGATAACTAAGAGGAACAATCTCAAGATTGAGCTTGCGAAATTCCTCATGAAGAAGTGGTTGATACTGTTGTAACATGAGGTTGTTACAATACGACTTACGACTTAGTGCATCAGCCATGACATTTCCTTTGCCTGGGGTGTAAGAAATTCCTAAGTCATAATATTTAATCAACTCTATCCAGCGTCTTTGCCTGAGATTAAGATCTGGCTGCGTGAATATGTATTTGAGGCTTTGGTGGTCGGAATAGATCTCACAACGATTACCAAGGAGGTAATGTCGCCAAGTTGTCAGGGCAGGAACTACGGCAGCGAGTTCAAGATCGTGGGTAGGATAGTTCTCTTCATGTGGACGCAACTGGCGTGAAGCATAAGCTACCACATGTCTATATTGCATAAGTATGCATCCCAACCCTTGCCGTGAGGCGTCACAAAAGATCTCGAAATCCTTTTTGGTGTCTGGAGGCGCAAGTACGGGTGCATAAGTCAATCTTCTTTCCATCTCTTGAAAGCTTTCCTCGCACTTGGGGGTCCATAGGAATTTCTTATCTTTCTTGAGGAGTTTAGTTAGAGGCTTTGCAACTTTAGAAAAGTTCTCGACGAAGTGGCGGAAATAGCTTGCTAAGCCAAGAAAACTCCTAACTTGCGTAACCGATTCAGGTGGAGTCCAGTCAAGGACGGCCTGAACTCTCTCGGGATGCACAGCAATGCCTTTTGCAGAAATCACGTGGCCTAAGTAGGTCACTTCTGGTAGCCAAAATTCACACTTGGAGAATTTAGCATACAAGTGATGCTCTCTAAGTTTCATCAATACCAGCCTAAGATGTTCGGCATGTTCTTCTTCGTTCTTCGAGTAGATGAGAATGTCATCAAGATAAACTACAACAAATTTATCTAAGTACTCCATGAAGATCGAATTCATCATATGCGAGAAAGTGGCGGGGGCATTGGTTAAACCAAAGGACATGACGGTGTATTCGTAAAGACCATAACGAGTAGTAAAAGCCGTTTTGGGAATGTCCTCGTTTCGGATTTTGATTTGATGATAACCTAATCTCAAATCCATCTTGGAGAAGACAGAGGATCCAGCAAGTTGATCATAAAGATCATTGATCCTGGGCAGTGGGTACTTGTTCTTTATCGTCGCTAGATTTAGCGGGCGATAATCTACGAACATCCTTTCTGTTCCATCTTTCTTCGTTACGAACAGAACGGGGCAACCCCATGGCGATGAGCTAGGGCGGATGAAGCCTTTTGCCAACAAAGCTTCAAGTTGGATTTTAAGCTCAGCTAGCTCACGTGGGGCCATTTTGTATGGGCGTCTGGAAATTGGTGCGGTTCCTGGCATAAGATCCACTATGAACTCTACACATCTGTCGGGTGGCATGCCCGGCAGCTCTTCAGGAAAGACATCCGGGATGTCACGAACCACCGGAACATCTTCAAGGTCGGGAAGGGGAAGCACATTCAAAGAATGCATCTGGGTTCTTGTTCTTGGTGAGGAGTAATCTATTGTCTGGCCTGAAGGATGTGTAAGTCTAACTGACTTGGCTTTACAATCAAGAAAAGCATTTTGTCTTGATAACCAATCCATACCAAGGATGACATCAATGTATGAAGACTTGAGGGCTATGAGTGAAGCAAGGAATACTAAACCCTCAATTGCAATTTGACTGCCATGGCTTACTCTATTAGTTTGCCACTTGGAACCAGGAGTTTGAATAATCATTGGGGTGAACATTTCATCAAAGGATATCTCATGCCGAAGTGCATAACTCTCTGACATGAATGAGTGAGATGCTCCTGGATCGAAAAGGACAGAAGTGGGAACATAATTGACTGGGAGCGTACCAAGAATGATGTCAGAAGTACCATCAGTTTCCTCAGCTGAGATTTGGTTCACACGTCCAAGATTTGCGAAAGTGGAAGGCTTGGCGGTGGAAAACTTCGGGGGTGGCTTGGCACGAACAGTGGGGTTCCATTTGGCATGGGGTGGAGCATTCTGATTTATGGGGCACTCACGAATGTAGTGACCAGGCTGGCCACATTTGAAGCAGGCTCCAAAGATAGTGCGGGGAGATGGGTTGTTTGGCGGAGCTGGTGGACGAGGCGGCACAAGGGATGGCCTCGGTGGGTTGTTTTGGTGGAACAAACTGTTACGAATCCAGATCATGCGCTTCTGAGGGCGTGAACTGGAAGAACGGGCAAGCTCAAGAGCATGCTTGCGAGACTTCTCGAAAACTTCATTGCCATGCTTAGCTCTGAAGGATCTGTTGACTAAATCCTCAAAGGTGGCAAACTCAAGGAGGTTGAGATCATGACGAAGGATGGGGCTAAGTCCCTTGCGGAACTTTGACTGCTTTCTGGCATCGGTGGTGATCTTATCTTGGGCATAACGAGCAAGACGGTTGAACTCCCTCACATACTCATGAATGGACATCTCTCCTTGATTCAGATTGCAGAACTCTTCCTTCTTGTGCTCCATCAACTCATCCAGAATGTGGTACCCTCGAAAGGCAACACAGAACTCCTACCAAGTCACTACGTGACCATCTGGCTGCATTGCAACATAGTTCTCCCACCACTGAAGAGCAGCACCTTCCAAGAAGTATACCGCGAAAATAACTCGGTCATCGGGAGCAACATGTGTTGTATCAAGCTTACGCTCGATGGAACGGAGCCAATCATCAGCTTCGAGGGGCTCAGAATAACATCGGAATACCGGTGGCTTGAGGAAGATGAAGTCCTGAATGCTGACCACCACATTACGATGGTGGGCGGTATTCTGCTCGATGAGCTCCAGAAGGCGTGTTTGATCACGACTATTCCGCTCAGCTTCCATCATGATTTCCGCCGCAGAAGGCGGTGGTGGAGGTTCATCATCATTTCGATTCCGATCACTGTCTCGATTCCGAAGAACAGCACTACGAGTTCCACCTCACATCCTGTGTGATAAAAATCAACAATCAGAACAGGTTTTATGACGGAGGCAAGGATAAAAGGATATGATTTAGGCGGAAAAGATAATATTATGAAGGCAATGATTCATCAAGACAAGGAATAAATCCGGCAGCATAACGGCTGTAATTGCAAGAGAAAACAAATTTCTTACAACATAGAAACATCACTTACATACGATGTAAGAAATCAGGAAGCACAACAATATAGCAAACCGAACACAACTTTCCTACGGCTACAAGGAAGCAAACAACAAGATGTTCTAGTAAGACATAGATGAGCCTAGTCCTATCTTCCCGTAGAACAAGATGAAGGTGACTAAGAACTCAGAACGATGAAGGTAAGAAGAAAAAAGAGGCCTTACGTTGTTCCCTTATATACCCAGAGTAACTATATAACTATAGCAAGCCAGACTCGACTTCGGCCAAGGCTGATAATCCTACAGTCAGTCCTGCTCTGATACCAAGTCTATCGGGACCCGGGGTTAGCGTATGCAAGACTCGCTACAACACAATCATATGGAGAGCCGAGAACCGTACCCACTTGTCTAAGAAGACAAGGCCAAGCACAGAACGTTCTTGGAAAGCATCGAACGTGAGGGGCATCCCATCCAGGCCGGATGATCAACTGAAATGGGTCCTCATCGTCCGCACACAAGTCTAAATGATATGGGTGGTGAACTCCCATACTCATAGACAAGTCGCCTCAACCATACTATCGATTTTATTATAACCCTTACATAGACTTACTCCAGCCCGATCACTTAGTCGGGGTCTAGGGCGGGCTCGATCATACAACAAAGTGTGCACGTGACGCAGTCACGAGCAATCGCATCGCGATGCTCCAAGATGCGCACATCTAAGGGCCACTTGGTGTATAAAAGACCGCCAGCCAGATCACAACAAAAGTCTCGAAAACCCATACTAAGACATGCATGTTATAATCATACACGCATCACACATGTCTAGTATGAAGAGCCGGTATCATTGCAATTCTCTACAAAGTATATAACTTTATTGATAACTCTTACAGAGTGCACACAGAGATCACAAGACTGTGATCCAACATTACATCAAACATGCGGAAGCAAAGTGGGTCTGAGTACAGACAAGTTTAACAAATGGCTTAGGGAAGCCTTATCTATTAACAAGCCCTTCCACGAGGGACCAGTCGTCTGACTGGGACTACACTAGCTTGGCTTCAGTCGTCGAGCTCCAGGAAGGATCCACCTTCGGGTTCAGGGGGTTCATCTAAAACATAGAATAAGCAAATGTGAGTACAAAGTCGTACTCAGCAAGATTTACGTAGGAACTATACTACTCATGCACATGTGTCAAGGTAAAGGGAGGTGGGGTTTCACTGCAGAAGTGCCATCTTTGACTTGGCTAGTCCTGAACTACGAGTACCAGACTTGAGGTAAGAAGCGTACACGAGTCCACTACATCTCCAACCAATTACACCACTATGGTGCCTTCCTCGACTTCCCCACGAGAAAGCACGCCATAGCACTCACGCTTATCTTGGTAAGTTTTATAAGTATCCAGTTCAAGTGGTCTAATAATCAAGCTAAGCTTTCCAAGCAGTCCTTAACCGCGAAGCGGCTATTCGAATAGTTTTGTTAACGCTGCAGGGGTGTACTACGACACACACGTGTCATCACTTACCGCCTTTTGCGTGTCACCGTTCAAGAGGTGACAGCGAGGATGCCACCACAACACTTCACCCACAACTCCGTTCTATTCCAGAGAGTCGCCTATCTGAGGGGTATCCGTATGGAAGTCCGGCCGAGGTTCCAGTACAGCCTCAAACGATGTGTGCAGGGTCCCAAGCCGGTCTTGAAAAGCCGTTCATCCACTTCGCAGACCGTGCCACAGCCCTACCAGAACTACGAACTTTTGCGACTTCTGGGGTTCGAACGGGGTGAGGTACTAGGATGAGAGGGGTCAGTGAGCCCAATGTGTGGTTGTACTCTTCTTCTTGGATCACCACACAAGAACTCGGACTTAAGACGGTGTTCAACGAGATAACCTACTGTGTACTCCTACACAACCTCTCATCGTTCACCTTGTATTAGGGTAGATTCACCAACACATTTCCACCATCATCAACAACATGATCACTACCATCCCGACTCACAAAAGAGTAACCTGATTGTAACTCTAAGCTTGCAATAAGTAGTAACAGTTGCAGGGGTCACATGATATCAACCAACTCCTACATTTTCTAGGATTGTGGTTTGCTTACTACTGTGACAAATGATAGGTCATGCAAAGGATTGGGTTCAACTATGCGGTAGAAACGTTATCATGGTGATCATCCTATTTCATGCATAAGCGAGACTTAGAGGGTGATGGCTTCTCGCCCCTTCGTTGGTTACCCCAAGTGGAAGGTTGAGATGTAGTGCAGCAGCAGTTTTCCCTCGGTGAAGATACCAGGGTTTGTCTCCAGCAGGACTCCAGAGATGATAAGTAGGTGTCAGCGGCGCAACTGACGCGAACCTGCACACAGACACAGATAACTTTGTTCCCAACGAAGGTCAGAGAGGTTGTCAAACTCTCCGATCTTGTTGTTCACAAGGATAAAATGCAAGGGATAATGATAGCAAGTAAAAGCAGTAAAGTAAATATAGCGTGCAAACAATAATGAGGATATGGACCGGGATACGTGATGTTCGCTAGTGATGTCTCTCTCCCAAAAGACGATAAAATTGCTATGCGAGGTAAACAAATTACAGAAAGGCAATTGACAGGATTATGAACGCACCGCAATGCTAACTATGCTACAAAAGAAAGTACGAGGTTCAAAAGCACAGGCAGTACGCCAAGATAAGTAGACCGAAATCCATCTGCATCTACTACTAATCATCCACCTTGAGATATCTATCCAGAACATCTCGCTGGTATTAAGTTGCGAGCCCCACCCAAAGTGTAAACCCAAAGCAACAGACAACTGCATTAAAAAGAACTCTGCGTAAAGTAAACTATCCTTGTAACCGCGGTCACAAGCACCGTTGTTTTCCCCCTTGTGGCAACAACACATCCCCTAGACTCATGTTTCTGTCACTCAAGCGTGTCATCGGGGGGCATGAACCCACAATCTAGCACAACGTTCCCTCTTGAAGTCACTACCTACTACTTGGCCAAAGCAATAAACAGCAACGGAGAACATGCAAGAATTACTTAGGAACAAAAATATAAGAGATAAAAACCAAATATATTACTCTATCACAATCTGAACAGAATCTCATAATCCATCAGATCCTATCAAACTCAACATAGCAATAGCAGAAATATTACAAAGGTGCCTCGATCATGTAGGGCAGCTCACGAGGTCTAAAAAATGAAGATCAAAGAGGGGAGGAGAACATCACATAGCTACTGATCACAGACCCATGGTCCAAGGAAAACTACTCACGAGACATCCGGGGAGCATCCATGGTGGAGAGGAGACTCCCGGAGGTCAATCCTCCCTCCGGCAGGGTGCCGGGAAGAGGTGTTCTGGTGCTCCCGATCTTCGGAAGCGCCGCGGCGGCGGAACAGAGGCGAGTTCATGGAATAGGGTTCCTCCTCTGGAGTTTTCCCGTGACGGAGAATAAATAGGAGAAGGGGGCAGCCAGAGGTGGACCAGGGGCCCCAGGTTCCCCCCTGGCGCGGCCAGGGGTGGGGCCGCGCCGGGTGGCCGCCTGGGCCCCCCTGGCTCCCCTCTGGCCCCTCCCGGGCTCTTCGCGAAGCTTCCTCCACGCTGATTTTTTATCTGAATTTTCCCGAATTTTTCTGGTACTTTTTATATGGGGGAAAACTGAAATAGAAAAACAGCAGAAAACAGGAACTGGCATTGGGGTGCACTGAGTTAATAGGTTAGTCCAAATATGATAAAAAATGTATGAAACTGTATCTAGAACATAGCAATATCACACAAAACATGCATGGAGCAAGCATAAATTATAGATACGTTTTGGACGTATCAGAGGGAAATGGGATTTTATCGACATGATCAATGGGGGTTTTCTTGCCTTGCTGACGAGGTTCAGTATCGGGGTCTTCAACGAAGGGGGTGATCTCGGGTTCCGGCTCCACCTCTATTCGACAAATAACACAAACCTCGAAACAATAATAAGACAATGCTCAAACACATGAGTTGAAGGTTGAAACTCGATGTATGTGTCACGGATGTGTGAGTTATTCCATTTAAAAAGAGTATATTGCAATTGAATTGCAAATTCAAACTCCGCTTGATTTATCGATGAATTTCAAATGCATTTGAATGCATGAATGTTCATTTCAAATGGTTGAGCATGAAGTGATATTGTAAAGGTGAGGTAAAGTCTCTGATGTGTGGATGAAACCATTTAAAAGAAGTGTGTTGCAAAGTCATTTGCAAAATCACTCCAAATTAGAATTCAAAAGAATGCCATATGCATGTTTTCTACTGTTCAGCCATTTTAAAATGGTCAAACATAAAAACAAGTTGCATATTCAGAATCCTTGTATTTTTCTGATAATTTTAGACATATTATTTGTCCAATTTGGAGTTAATATGAATTACTTATTGAATTTCAAAGTTTAAAGCATTTTCTGGAATTTTCTGGATTTCTTTTAAATTGGAAAAATAATTACTGCGTCACTGTGATGTCATGCTGACGTGGGGGATGCTCTAACGGTGGGGCCAGCATGTCAGTGTCTCAGGGATTAATCCCTGTTTTAATTAAAACTAAGGGGATTTAATTAGGGCCAGGGCCCACATGTCAGTGACTAGGATGGTCATTAGGGGGGTGGTTAAGGTCTAATGACCGTGGCCACGTTGGACTCGCCGGCGTTGAGCCGCCGGTGGCCACGGGATGCGGCAGCGCTGCACAGGGACGGCGTTCCATGGGGTTATCTGGTGCGCTGATCGCACCATTGGGACCCCCGTGCTCCCGCGCGTCGAGGGAGGTAGGCCAGCGTCTTGGGGGTGGCCGGAGTCGTCGCCGGCGTTGAAGACGGCGGAGGCCGTGGTGCTGTTTCGACGAGGAGGTCGCTAGCGTGCGCAAAAAAGAGAACGGCGAGAGGCGTTGGGTTCCAGGAGCGTGCAGCAACACAATAGACAACAAGGCAGGGGCTTAGGTGCACGGGAGCGAGCGCAACTTCATCCATGTCGGCGGCATGCCTCGGCTCCCATGGCGGATCGAGCTAGAGGTCAAACGGGGAGGCAAAAAGTTGGGGGAAATGGGTTGCTGCTCACCCTGAGTGCGACGGCGAGGTCGGGGAAGGCAGAGGAGCGCCGGTGGCGATGGAATCGACGATGGCGCGCGGCTGCCGTAGATGAAGATGACGACGCGATTCGGCAGCTCCAAGGGGCTTCAACTCCCCATCTTCCTCTCGAAGACGAAGATGGCTATGGCGAAGACGATGGACAGGATCCGGGCGGCTATCTCGAGCTCGGTCTACGAGTTGCCATGGCCATGGCCGGCGATGCTCTCGGGGGTCATCGCGGACGAGCTGGGGAGAGACGCAGAGGGGTTGGGAGGAGGGGGAATGGACGTGCGGCTCGTCCAGGAGCTGTGTGGCGCGTCTAGGAGCTTCGAGAGGGGCAGGTGGAGGCTGGGGAGAGCAAGGCGTGCTCAACTGTCTCGGTGGCATTCCACCGAGCAGCTCGGAGGCACGGGGAGGAAGACGACATGGGGAGGGGGCAGCTGGGCCGGCCGTTGGGCCTCGCCTAGGGCGTCAGGTAAGCATTTTGCTCTTTTCTATTTTTCATTCTGTTTTATTTCTGTTATTTGTTGTGCCTTGCTAAATAAAATAGCTTGGCATTTTATTAAATGCCCCAAATTTTTATATGGCCTCAAAATATATATAGCTAGCCACTTATAAATTTGGACATTTTTAAAATTCAAATTATTTGAACTTTAATTCAAATAGGGGTTTAAATTTAAATCCATGCTCCTGTTTGAATATTTGAAAAATCCATGAGCATGGGATTTCTACCACACCACTTGATATGTGATCACACTCATTTATGGGACTTTCCAAAAATGCAAAAGGAATTTTTGGAGCAACTTTTTATCTGGCCATTTCAATTAAATTCATCTGGGGGGGGTTTCTCTCTCCCATTTCAATTTCTTTTGAAATTTTTATCATGATGCAAAGTGACTTGCTATTCTAGCACATACCTAATTTGGGGTTGTGACAGCTGATTGCCCTATAGAGGGCGCGATCGGCCTCACCAATGAGCATTCGGCCGAAGTAAGCAGAGCAGCATCCAATCAGAATCCCAGGTCGGACACCTGGTACAAGAGCATTCAATGCGCAATCCCTGAAGACCGGGACTGTCAGAGGCGTGCGGTCTCCTCCAGCGCCGATCACGCGGACAGGCCGACAGGCCTAATTATCTAGCTCCACTGTTCACCACCGAGGTCTACAGGATAGCGGTATGATGAGTCGCAAGTCTACACCGGGTCATCCGGAGGAACACGATGTGAGGTCCCTAGCTTATCTGAGACAGACAGCTGGGCCCTCCTTCTTGTATATTTACCTTTGTACCTCGGGCTCGGCCTATCAGAGCCTCGGGTACCCCTCCTGCGTGGGGGACGAGAGAGCAGTTATTACAATCTCACCCACCATAGAGAGAGCAAGGAGAGAGTAGTGACCAGAGGCCCTCTTCTTCTTCCTCTCAAACAGCTCAAGGAGCATTCATTGTAACCAGAGTTATTGCATATAGCTAGCTCGGCAGGACTAGGGCTGTTATCTCTACGGAGAGCCTCGAACCTGGGTACATCATGGTGTCTCACCGTGTGTTCCCATTCTCGCTTCCGGTACCAGTGACACTAACCTCGGTTTGTCCCCATCTTTAGCCATCCCCATGGCATCTGCCATTAGATATCGACGACAACTACTAATCATCCACTTTGAGATATCTATCCAGAACATCTCGCTGGTATTAAGTTGCGAGCCCCACCCAAAGTGTAAGGGATCCGAACCATCGTCGGTGGATGATTCGTAGTAGATGCAGATGGATTTCGGTCTACTTACCTTGGCGTACTTCCCATTGCTTTTGAGCCCTTCCTTTCTTTGCAGCATAGTTTGCATTGCGGTGCCTTCATAATCCTTTCAATTGCCCAACTGTTATTTGTTTACCTCGCTAGCACTTTTATCGGCTTTTGGGAGAGAGACATCACTAGTGAAAATCACGGGACCCCGTTCCATCTTCATATTACTGTTTACATCCTTAGTTTACTTTCCAGTTGCTATCACTATCATTATCTCTTGCATTAATCCTTTGTAAACAGCAAGGCCGGAGGAATTGACAACTCCTCTATACTCGTTGGGAGCAAAGTTATTTTTATCTGTGTGCACGTCCAGGTGAAGTTAGCAACCTCGACGCCATTGTTCACTTTACCACATTCTTGTATCTCTGCGAGTCCTACGGGAGACAGACCCTATCCTCTATATAGGGGAAATTTGCTGCTACGCTACATCTCACCTTCCACTTGGGGTAACCAACGAGGAGTGAGAGATCCTCACCGTATCAAGCCAATTTCTGGCGACGTTGCCGGGGACTCCAGTCTACAAGATAGGGGAGTTGCACACTATCTTTTATCTGTGCTTTTTAGTCTTGTTATTTTACCTTTCTGTTCACCACTGAGGTCTACAGGATAGCGGTATGATGAGTCGCAAGTCTACACCGGGTCATCCGGAGGAACACGATGTGAGGTCCCTAGCTTATCTGAGACAGACAGCTGGGCCCTCCTTCTTGTATATTTACCTTTGTACCTCGGGCTCGGCCTATAAGAGCCCCGGGTACCCCTCCTGCGTGGGGGACGAGAGAGCAGTTATTACAATCTCACCCACCATAGAGAGAGCAAGGAGAGAGTAGTGACCAGAGGCCCTCTTCTTCTTCCTCTCAAACAGCTCAAGGAGCATTCATTGTAACCAGAGTTATTGCATATAGCTAGCTCGGCAGGACTAGGGCTGTTATCTCTACGGAGAGCCTCGAACCTGGGTACATCATGGTGTCTCACCGTGTGTTCCCATTCTCGCTTCCGGTACCAGTGACACTAACCTCGGTTTGTCCCCATCTTTAGCCATCCCCATGGCATCTGCCATTAGATATCGACGACAACTACTAATCATCCACTTTGAGATATCTATCCAGAACATCTCGCTGGTATTAAGTTGCGAGCCCCACCCAAAGTGTAAGGAATCCGAACCATCGTCGGTGGATGATTCGTAGTAGATGCAGATGGATTTCGGTCTACTTACCTTGGCGTACTTCCCATTGCTTTTGAGCCCTTCCTTTCTTTGGAGCATAGTTTGCATTGCGGTGCCTTCATAATCCTTTCAATTGCCCAACTGTTATTTGTTTACCTCGCTAGCACTTTTATCGGCTTTTGGGAGAGAGACATCACTAGTGAAAATCACGGGACCCCGTTCCATCTTCATATTACTGTTTACATCCTTAGTTTACTTTCCAGTTTCTATCACTATCATTATCTCTTGCATTAATCCTTTGTAAACAGCAAGGCCGGAGGAATTGACAACTCCTCTATACTCGTTGGGAGCAAAGTTATTTTTATCTGTGTGCACGTCCAGGTGAAGTTAGCAACCTCGACGCCATTGTTCACTTTACCACATTCTTGTATCTCTGCGAGTCCTACGGGAGACAGACCCTATCCTCTATATAGGGGAAATTTGCTGCTACGCTACATCTCACCTTCCACTTGGGGTAACCAACGAGGAGTGAGAGATCCTCACCGTATCAAGCCAATTTCTGGCGACGTTGCCGGGGACTCCAGTCTACAAGATAGGGGAGTTGCACACTATCTTTTATCTTTGCTTTTTAGTCTTGTTATTTTACCTTTCAGTTTTTTACTTTTGTGTCCCTTATCAAAAATACCAAAAATATCTGCTTCTACTATGGGTTCCAATGAAAACACAAAGTTGTGTGACTTCACTAGTCACAACAATAGTGACTTTATCTGCACTCCTATTGCTCCACCTGCTACTTCAACACCTTATTATGAGATTAAACCTACTTTGTTGAACCTTGTTATGAAAGATCAATTCTCTAGTGCTAGAGATGATGCTTCTTTGCACTTAAATAATTTTATTGAGCTTTGTGATATGCAAAAGTACAAAGAAGTAGATGGTGAAATTGTTAAACTTAAGCTATTTCCTTTCTCTTAGAGGGATGAAGCTAAAATCTGGTTTCAATCCTTTCCTAAGAATAGCATAGATTCTTGGGATAAGTGCAAGGATGCTTTTATCGGGAAGTACTATCCCCCTGCTAAAATTATTCAATTGAGGAGTAACATTATGAATTTCAGGCAATTGGATAATGAACACGTTGCCCAAGCTTGGGGACGTATGAAGAACCTTGTCAAGAACTGCCCCACACATGGACTGGCTACCCTGATGGTTATACAGACTTTTTATGCAGGCTTGAACTTTACCTCACGGAACCTGTTAGATTCGGCCGCGGGAGGAACTTTTATGTCAACCACACTTGGTGCTGCCACAAAGCTACTTGACGAGATGATGCTGAACTACTCTCAGTGGCACACCGAAAGATCTCCAACTGGTAAGAAGGCAAATTCTGTCGAGGAGATCTCTCTATTTGAAAAGGTTAACCTTATCATGTCTCTACTTACCAAGCAAGCTCCTATTTATCCTCAGGATGTTCCTTTAAATTCTTTGGTTGCTCATGAACAAATAGATGTGAACTTTATCTCTAGAAACAACTTCAACAATAATGCTTATAGGAGTAATTTTGGTAGCAACAATCCTAGGTCTTTCCCATCCAACAACTATGGGAACAACAACACTTATCCTTGCACCAAAAACTCCACCTCTGAACTAGAGAGTATGCTTACAGACTTTATCACTACCCAAAAAGCCTTCAACAAGAATGTGGAAGAAAAACTAGCTAAATTAGATAATCTTTGTTTGAAGGTAGACAACTTATCCCTTGATGTTGAGATGTTAAAAATTAGAACCTCTCCCCTTGTGGAGAGTTAGGTCACTCCTATTAATGCTATCCAGTTACAAATCAATGAAAATATTAGGATGATGGCTAAACTTAAAGAAAGATGGGCTAGAGAAAAGGAGGAAGAAGAGAGAGTTAAGAGCCTTCCTACCTACCACACAGTAGCCACTATCCAAGCAGTTGAGGATGTCCAAACAGTTAGCACCCATCACACCCCTAGTCCCACTGGACCTATAAATGGTGATGCTACCACCTCAACCATAGATGAAGAAACCTCTATGAACATAGAGGCTTTCAAACAAGTGAACTTAAATGATATCTCTACCTCCTTGATAGATAGTAGTGACCTAGACTTTGACAACTGCACTTTACCTGAAGTTATTGGTTTCCTACACAAGATGTCTAGAGACCCCCACACTAGCACACTTAATCTTGCCTTCACAGAGCATATCACCAATGCTCTAATCAAAGTTAGGGAGGACAAGCTTAGACTAGAAGCCTCCATACCTAGGAAGATAGAAGATGGTTCGGATCCTATGATAAAAATCAAATTAAATAACTTCTCTTGTTATGCTCTTTGTGATGTTGGAGCAAGTACCTCTATTATGCCCAAAAGGATGTATGATATGCTTGAATTGAAACCTTTTGATCCTTGTTCTTTTGGTGTTCATCTTGTTGATTCTTCCGTAAAGAAACCTTTGGGGAAGATCGACGATGTTCTTATCATTGTCAATGACAATTATGTTCCCGTTGATTTCACTATTATGGACATTGAGTGTGAGCCTTCTTGTCCAATTATTTTGGGACGTCCTTTTCTTCGCACAGTTGGTGCTGTTATTGACATGAAAGAAGGGATTATAAAATTACAATTCCCTCTCAATAAAGGAATGGAACACTTCCCTAGGAAAAAGATTAAGTTAAGTTTTGAGTCCGTCACACAGGCTAGTTATTCTCTTGAAAAAACATGATCTTCTGCTTTAAGCCTAGCTAATGGCTCTAAAGAAGCGCTTTCGGGAGGCAGCCCGCAACAAATTTAGTTTTTTATTTTTTATTTTCTTCTGTTCTTAGTGGTCTTGATGATTGTTACTACTGTAGCAACATCATTGTATCTTTACTTTTTAAGCTTTGTGCCTTTTATAGCCTCATACGACAAGGGAAGTAAAAGTTGTGACATGCTGTCCAGAAAACAGATTCTGTCCTCGTGACTAGAAAAATCATGGAAAAATCCCAGTTCATCTTTTTGAGCTGAAATTTTTACACAGCGTGCTCTATACAATTAAGAAACCTGCGTATGTTATGAGTTTTTTGATTTGAGTTGCAGAAGTACCCCTAAAAAATTCGTTTTTATCTGCTGTTCTGTTTTTCACAGATTCTTCCACGTTTTGTCTCTCTCTACTTTTGCAAACCTTAAGCTTGCTTTTTATTTGCAAAAACTTTTTGGCAATCTTGAGAAACAGTATCTCTTCAAGTTTATCTTTATTTCCAGTAGAGGTAAAATTATTTTAGTAGGGTACTAACCTCTCTAATCAGTCTACAATGAGTTATGTATGAAGGGAGTTTTCAAGTGCGCGATGAAAGATGATGAAAGAAGATCTTGGAGTGTCAAAAGCTCAAGCTTGGGAATGCCCCCATGCATCCCCAAGAAATATTCAAGGAGACTCAAGCGTCTAAGCTTGGGGATGCCCCCGTGCATCCCCTTCTCCATCAACAATTATCAGTTCGTCCCTCGCTGCACTATAGTTTTATCACTTCATGCATTATGTGCTATGCTTGGAGCGTCTCGCTCTTTACTTTTCTTAGGTTTGTTTTTGCTTTGTTTGCTGTAGTAACAAGTTAGATCCCAGATTATTCTTTTGTGTGGGAGAATTACACGCTCCGCTTGAACTAGAACTCCTCATAGGATTTGAATGCTTATTCTTTTAGCTGTGGGTTGTTCTTTTTCTTTTCTTAGCTGCTGCGTTGTTTAGTTGTAGTGCTTTAGTTTTTCTAGAGTTTTTCTTTTGTTTTAGGTTGACCTTTCTATAGGTTGCATGTTTTATCTCGTTAGAGATTTTTCCTGTTGCACTGAGTTTTGTGTCTTGACTAGAAGTAGGTAGTTGAAGTTGCTTTTCTCTTTGTAGTAGTAACTTGCAATAGTTTTGAGATATTGACTAGAGTAATGTTTTACCTTTTGGTGTCAAGAGCTCGAGCCTATTAGTGATAGATGTCGTATTTTGGGCAATCCATGTGTTTTTCGAAAACCAAAAACCCCTGTTGAGAATTCTAGCTACTAGATGGATCACTAACCTCTGGAGGGTTCGAATATTAGAGTACACTCACGTACCATGAGTCGAGGATGCGCAAGGATAACCAAACCCCCATGCACTCCTCCTCGGGGTACTTGTCTCTTTGTGAACCTCCTGATTAGATTGAGAGTTACCGATAATAAGTGCATGAGTTCTTCGGACTAATGTGAGTATTCGAAAGTTGACACTTCCACCCACCTATACTTTTTTCTAGCCCCTTTGGTACCGTGCATTGCCCTTTTCTCACCTTGAGAGTTGGCGCATACTTCGCCGGTGCATCCAAACCCTTGGCACGATACGCTCTGTCATCATAAGCCTCCTTATATCTTTCCTCAAAACAGCCACCATACCTACCTACAAGGCATTTCCATAGCCTTTGCGAGATACATTGCCATGCAACATCCACCTTCTCATGACTTGATCCTCATGTCATACCTTTGCATCATGATAGTTATATCTTCTTTATGTGAGTACCTTTGTAAAGTGTGAAAGATCTCCTATATTCTTGTAAAAAATAGAGTGTTGCCCCTAAAGTGAGGAAAAGATCCCAAAGAGGACAAAATCAAAAGATCCCAAAGAGGACAAATGAGAGTTAAATAGAAAGAGCCATTGAGGCCACCAAAAAAAATAGAAAAAACAGAAAAAGAAAAATTAAAAGAGAGAAGGGGGCACACTACTATTCCTTTTGAGAGATCCACACTAGTACTTCATCCTCTATCCCTTGTACTCCATAGAGATCATCATCATGCATATAACTTAGTGGGGATCTTCACAGTATAGAACTTGGCTTGTATATTCCAATGATGAGCCTCCTCAAATGAGCTCTAGGTCTTCTTGAGAAAGCAAGTTAGATGCACCCCCACTAGTTACCTTGGAGAGCTTTTAGCTCACATGTGCATCCGTTGCATGGAAATCCCTACTCCTCACATCATATCTATCATATGGCCTTCTCTGGCCTATGATTGTCCTCATTGATGTGAGCCTTTCACACATTTTTTGTCTTCCTCCTCCACCTTCTTTCTGTTTCGCCTTTTAGGTGTCAACTTTCTTGCTCACGCTCATCCATTGCATGAGTGCTCAAAATATCGAAAGGGAGTGGATCAGTTTGACTTGTATCTGACTAGTGGTCTGGGGACATGTCAAGATAAGAATCCAAAGGAGACTAAGTGTGAAACTTTAGTAGATAGTTGTTCTCAACAACCTTTTTTCTCTCTTTTTCCCAGTCCCCTGCTTGCACGCAAACACCATCTTGAGACATTCAAGTCACGGACAACGAGAGCTCTTGCACCTTTTGTTCTTTTGTTGCTTGTGTCAATGCTAATATAGACTCTTGCTTGTTAAGACTTGAATTGAATTGCATGCTTTGATTGCTTTACTTACAAAGTTCTTATATGGTTGTGTGGCATGTCACCAAAGAAATTATGCTTGTTATCATTTACCTACTCGAGGACGAGCAGGAATTAAGCTTGGGGATGTTGATACGTCCCAAACGTATCTATAATTTCTGCTTGCTCCATGCATGTTTAGTGTGACTTTTGCCATGTTTTGCTTGAACTTTCATACACTTTTGAGCATATTTGGACTAATCTATTAACCCAGTGCACCCAGCTGCCAGTTGCTGTTTTCTGCTGTTTTTGTATTTCAGGTTTTCCGGCCATTAAAAGTGCTCCAAAAAATCCGGAAAAATCAGATAAAAAATCAGCGACCCGGAAGCTTCCGGAATAACCAAGGCAGCAGAGGGGGGCACCACAGGGACTCCAGAATGGTCCCTGGCGCGGGCCCACCCTAGGCCGCGCCAGGCGGCCTCCTGGCTGCCCTGTGGGTCCCCTCGACACCCCCTCCTCCTATATTTAGCCCTCGGGGTGGGAACCCCCAATATCGATCTCTTTTCCGCGATCTCGCCTCTGTACCGCCGCCGCCACCGCTTCAAGATCGGGGCTGCTTGGAGAAGCTGCCCCGGCACCCTGCCGGAAGGAGGGACCCCCTCCGGGAGACCATCCATAGCCATGGACACCTCCCGGATGTGCCGTGAGTAGCCCCCCTTGGACCATGGGTCCGTGACCACTAGCTATGTGATGTTCCTCTCCCCTCTTTGTGCCTCCACTTTTGAGACCTCGTGAGCTGCCTCACATGATCGAGGAACCTTTGTAATTTTCTGCCGTTGCTATGCTGAGTTTGTTGGGACCTGATGGATTATGAGACTATGTTCAGATTGTGATGAGTAATATATTTGGTTCTTCTCTTTTATATTTTGTTCTTGAGTAAATTCTTGCATGTTCTCCGTTGCCGTATTTTACTTTGGCCAAGTGATTTGTTGCAACTCCAAGAGGGAGCGTTATGCTTGATTGTGGGTTTAGCCCCTTGATGTCTAGCTTGAGTGATAGAAACATGAGACTAGGGGATTTTCTATTGCCACCAGGGATAAAACAACGGTGCTTGTATCCGCGGATGCAAGGATTGTTTAATTTACGCAAAGTTATTTTAATGCAGTTGTCTGTTGCTTTGGATTTACACTTTGGGTGGGATTCGCAACTTAATACCAGCGAGATGTTCTGGATAGATATCTCAAGGTGGATGATTCGTAGTAGATGCATATGGATTTCGGTCTACTTACCTTGGCGTACTGCCCATTGCTTTTGAGCCCTTCCTTTCTTTGCAGCATAGTTAGCATTGCAGTGCCTTCATAATCCTGTCAATTGCCCAACTGTTATTTGTTTACCTCGCTAGCACTTTTATCGTCTTTTGGGAGAGAGACATCACTAGTGAAAATCACGGGACCCCGGTCCATCTTCACATTACTGTTTACATCCTTAGTTTACTTTCCAGTTGCTATCACTATCATTATCTTTTGTGTTAATCCTTTGTAAACAGCAAGGCTGGAGGAATTGACAACTCCTATGTACTCGTTGGGAGCAAAGTTATTTGTATCTGTGTGCAAGTCCAGGTGAAGTTAGCAACCTCGGCACCATTGTCCACTTTACCACCTCCTTGTATCTCTGCGAGTCCTATGGGAGACAAACCCTATCCTCTATATAGGGGAAATTTGCTGCTACGCTACATCTCACCTTCCACTTGGGGTAACCAACAAGGAGTGAGAGATCCTCACCGTATCACTCATCCTTGGAATATGCATGCCAAGTTCTATAGTGTGAAGGTCCCCACATAGCTATATGCATGAATGATCATCTCTATCGAGTACAAGGATAAGAGGGAGTACTAGTGTGGATCTTTCAAAAGGATAGTAGTGTTGCCCCTTTCTCTCTCATTTTCTTTTTCTCTTTTTTCTATTTTTTTGTATTTTTTGGTGGCCTCAATGGCTCTTTCTATTTAACTCTCATTTGTCCTCTTTGGGATCTTTTATTTTTTCCACTTTGGGATCTTTTCCTCACTTAAGGGCAACACTCTAATTTACAAGAGGGTATAAAAGATCTTTCACACTTTACAAGGTACTCAAATCATAAAGAAGATGTAGCTATCATGATGTATGCAATGTATGCCGCTGCCAGTGTAGCAGGAACATATATGATATCAAGATCAAGTCATGAAGAGGTGGCTATTGCATGGCAATATATCTCGGAAAGGCTATGGAAATGCCCTCATAGGTAGGTATGGTGGCAGTTTTGAGGAAAGATATCAGGAGGTTTATGAGGACAGGGCGTATCATGCCAAGGGTTTGGATGTACCGGAGAAGGTGGATGCCAACTCTCGGAGTGAGAAGAAGGCAATGCACGACAAAGGAGAGGCTAGTAAATATGAGGAGGTGGAAGTGTCAACTTTCAATACTTACATTAGTCTGAAGAGCTCATGCACTTATTATCGGTAACTCTCAATCTAATAAGGAAGTTCACAAAGATACAAGTACCCCGAGCAGGAGTGTATGGGGGTTTGATTATCCTTGCGCATCCTCGACTCATGGTACGTGAGTGTACTCTAATATTCGATCCCTCCAAAGATTAGCGATTTTTCTAGTAGTTAGAGTTCTCAACTAGTTTTGTAGGTTTTTGAAAATAAACACGGATTGCCCAAAATACGACACCTAACACTAATAGGCTAGAGCTCTTGACACAAAAAGTTCAAACATTACTCACATCAATACCTCAAAACTGGTCAAAACATTAATTTAGGTTTGTGATTTTCCAAGCTAGCATTTTTGCATCATGAAAAAAAATTCAAAAGAAAAAGAAATGGGGAAAAGAAAAGCCCTAAATGAATTAAATAAAAAGGCCAGAAATAAATCTTTTTCCAAAATTCTTTTGGATATGTTGAAAAGTCCTAAAAAATGAGTGTGATCATTTTAAAAGTGATTTGGGATTAATCCCATGCTCATAGATTTTTCAAAAATCCAAACGGTGGCTTGAAAATTAAATCAATTGTCTATTTGAATTGGAATTCAAATAATTTGAATTTCAAAAATTCCCAAAAGTTGGAGTTGACTTCTATAGAGTCATCTAGGTTTTATAAAAATGCTTGGGAATTTTACTAAATGCTCTAGCTATTTTTTTAAAAAAGAGCAAAACAAATAACAGAAAGAAATAAAAGAAAAACAAAGAAAAAGGGCAAAAGTCCACCTTACCTGGCCCAGCCTGGCTAGAAGCCGACCCAGCCCACCAGGGGCAGGCTCGTCTTCTACCCGTGGCCAGGCAGGCAGCTCGCCGCCGTGGCGAGCATGCCGTCGCCCGGGCCACGTCCTGCTTCCCCTGGCCCCTATCTCCTCCCCGTGGACGCCTGGAGACGCCCAGGTTCTCCCCCCCCCCTCTTTGGTCCTCATCTCTCTCTCCCTCTCCTTTTCTCGCGCGCAAACGAAGTTCGCCGCCGGCCATCTTCGTGCGCCTGCACGGCGACCTTGCTCCCCTCGCCACACCGCCGTGTCCAGAAGCTCTGTCTCCATCGTCTTCGTCAACCTGCATCGTCAATTCGAGCCGAGCTTAAATGGAGACGACGCACACTTCAACTCCTCGCCGCCGTCCACCGAGGACGCCATGGTCGAATTCGTCGTCGCCAGCAACTCTTCCGCCTCGCCGTGCCCACCATCAAACTCCTGGTGAGCCGCCGCCTCGTTTCCCCCTCGCAGTGCTCCTCCCCGCTCCATGCATCGCCGTCCCCACCCTGGCCGTGGGCTCGCCGCCGCGGGCTTGCTCGCCGGCGTGGCCACGAGCCACCCCTTGGTGCCCCGTGTGCCCCCTAACCCAAATCTTAACCCCCCACCCCCTACAGAGGCTCACAGTGGGCCCCCTAGCGGCTAATTAAACCAGCCGGTTTAATTTAAACCGGGATTTAACCCCCCAGCCACTGACAGCCGGGCCCCACTGGTCAGCTGGACCAGTCAACGCCACTGACGTCAGCATGATGCAGTGCTGACGCAGTAAATCCAAAATGATTTAATTTAAATCAGAAATTCTAGAAAATATTCAAAACTTTGAAATTGAATATCTTTTAAACCGTAACTCCAATTGAAATGATTTTTTATATGAAAATTGATCAGAATAAAATTCTCTATCCAAATATCAAACTTTCATCCATGTTTGAATTGTTTATATTGAGGAACCAGTAGCATTTTTCTATATGGATCATTTGATATAATTCAAATAAATCACTAAAGCCATTCCAACTTCAACCAAAGCAATGCTAATATGATCACCTACACTTCAGAAGCATTTCACATACATGATCACATGGTTTACAATGTACAAACATTAGCAAATGCAACTTGGACTAATTTGAATACCATTTGGAGTTTGAATTTGAATTTACTTTTCAAATCAACTTCAATTAACATGGTGCAATTTAAACCTAGGTCACATGAGTACCTTGCCATGCTATGTTTTGCATATTGAATGTGCATTGTATTATCTTGATTGTGCTTTACTTCCAGTGCTTCGGTGATTGCTTCTTCTCGGTAGAGTTGATCTCGGAGACGAGTTTAACTTCACGTCAGAAGACTAGTACCCCGTGATCGTCAGCAAGGCAAGCACCCCCTCTTTGATCATGTCGATAAAATCCAGTTCCCTCTCATTATCGCAAATTCATGTTTAGGATGTCACCATGATACGTTCTACCGCTAGTTGAACCTATTCCTTTGCATGGCCTATCATTTTGTCACAGTAGTAAGCAAACCACAATCCTAGCAGATCTAGGAGTTGTTTGTTATCATGTGGCCCCTGCAAATGTTACAGCTTATTGCATGCTTAGAGTTTACAATGTGGCTACTCTGTTGTGAGTCGGGATGGTAGTGATCATGTGAATGATGGTGGTAACGTGTTGGTGAATTTGACCTAAACAAGGTGAACTATGAGAGGCTGTGTAGGAGTACACAGTGGGTTGTCTCGTTGAACACTGCCTTTAGCCCGAGTTCTTGTGTTGTTATCCAAGACTAAGAGTACGACCACACATTGGGCTCACTGACCCCTCTCGGTCTAGTACCTCACCCCGGACCTGTCCGGGAGTCGCAAGTAGTTCGCCCTTTAACGATCTCAAGCAGATGGAACCAAGGTAAGTGGTTGGTGTAGGTTGTGGGCACGTTGAATCAAGTGATCATGATCGAGTTGATCTTGATGGCGGTCACACAACGTTTGAGTCCGCATCGGAAAAATCGGCCGGATTCCGATTGTGGTCCCAACTCAAATAGGCGACTCCCTAGGACTAGAGATGGTGCCGTGAGTGAAGTGTCGTGGCAGCATCCTCGCCGGTACTCACTTGAAGGGTCCATCCCCAGGCGGTAACTGATGAGGCGTGTGTGTAGCAGTACACCCCTGCAGGGTTAATGAACTATTCGAATAGCCGTCTCCGCGGTTATGGACTACTTGGAGACCTTTACTTGATCATAGACAACTTGAACGGTTACTCTTAAAACTTTCCAAGATAAGTGTGAGTGCTATGGCGTGCTTCCTCATGGGGAAGTCGAGGAAGTAACCATAGTGGTGTATTTGTTGGAGACTTGTTACTTGGACTCGTGTACGCTCCTTACCTATTTCTGGTATTCGTAGTACAGGACTAGCCAAGTCAAAGCTGGCACTTCTGCAATGAAACCCCACCTCCCTTTGCCTTGATACATGTGCATGAGTAGTATAGTTCCTATGTAAGTCTTGATGAGTATGACTTTGTACTCACGTTTGCTTATTCTATGTTTTAGAGACGAGACCACTGACCCTGATGGTGGCCTCTACCTCGAGCTCGACGTGGACCAGGTCGTATAGTTCCAGACAGCAGCCTGTGCCCTCTAGAGGGTCGTTGTATTTTCTTTCAGGCTTCTTAAGCCATTTGTTAAACTTTTCTTTACTAAGACATAATTTGCTTCCGTTGATGTTTGATGTAATGTTGGATCACAGACATGTGATCTCTGCTTGTAATACAAGTACTATGTCTGCTCTGTTTAGCAGAAGTTATAAAGACTATGAGTTTGTAGAGTTCATGTTGTGATTACCTGCTTTTTACACTGGACATGTATGCTGGGTGTATGATTATGACGTGTGTGTCTTAGTGTGGGGTTCGATAGCTTAGTTGAGTTCTTGCCGGCGGTCTTTTATACACCAAGTGGCCCTTAGATGTGCGCAGCTTGGGGCATCGCGATGCGATTGCTCGTGATTTTGTCACGTGGCACACTTTGTTGTATGATTGATCCCGCCCGAGATCCCGACTAGGTGATCGGGATGGAGTCTGTTTATGTAAGTGTTATAATTCAATCGATAATATGGTTGAGGCGACTTGTCTATGAGTATGGGATTTCACCACCCATAATCATTTAGACTTGTGAGCGGGCGATGAGGACCCATCTCAGTTGATCATCCGGCCTGGATGGGATGCCCCTCATGTTCGATGCTTTCCGAGAGTGTTCTGTGCTTGGCCTTGTCTGCTTAGACAAGTGGGTACGACTCTCGGCTCTCCATATGGTTGAGTTGTGACTGGAATTACATACGCAAACCCCGGGTCCCGACAGACTTGGTATCAGAGCAGGGCTGCCTGTAGGATTATCTAACCTTGGCCGAAGTCGAGTCTAGCATTCTATAGTTATATAGTTACTTTGGGTATAATGGAACAACGTAAGACTTCTTTTTTCTCCTTATCCTCATCGATCTGAGTTTTGAGTCGCCCTCATCTTGTTCTACAGGAAGATAGGACTAGGCTCATCTATGTCTTACTAGGACATCTCGTTGTTTGCCTCTTTGTAGCTGTAGGAGTGTTGTTGTCTTCCAGAGTCATCATTCCATAGTGCTTCCTTGGAAGTGATGTTGTTATCTTGTTGGTTGTCTCTTACTCCATCCCGGTACAGCCGTTATGCTGTCCGTTTGTGACTTTGATGCTATTGCATTATAGTCTTCTATCTTAGCATAGAATTGTGTCCTAAATCCTATTCTGATTGTTGATTCTTATCACACAAAATGTCAGGTGCAAATCAAGGTGTTGATCCCAGTTCCGACAACATAGACGATGAAGAACCTCCACCACCAACCTCAACGGCAGAAATCATGATGGAGGCTGAGCAGAATCGTCGTGATCAGACACGTCTTCTCGAGCGTATTGAGCAGAACACTTCTCGTCAGCGTAAAAGTGTTGTTACCATCCAGGACTTCATTCTCCTCAACCCGCCAGTATTCCGATGTTCTTCCGAGCCCCTTGATGCCGATGATTGGCTTAGTTCCCTCGAGCGTAAGCTTGAGACAACCCATGTTGCTCCAACTGATCGTGTGCTATTCGCGGCATACTTTCTGGAAGGTGCTGCTCTTCAGTGGTGGGAGAACTTCGTAGCAATACAACCAGTAGGTCACATGGTGACTTGGCAAGAGTTCTGTGATGACTTCCAAGGATATCATATTCCGGATCAGCTGATGGAGCGCAAGAGAGAAGAATTTTGCAATCTGACCCAAGGAAAGATGTATGTTCATGAGTATAGGACTGAGTTCACTCGTCTAGCACGTTAGGCCCAAGAAGAAGTATCCACCGATGCCAAGAAACAAGCAAGGTTCCGCAAGGGACTTAGCCCCGTCCTTCGTCATGACCTGAATCTTCACGAGTTCGTCAACTTCAGAGACTTGGTCGACAAATCCTTCAAGGCCGAGTATGGAAATGAGTTGTATGAAGAGTCTCGCAAGCGTGATCGTGAGTTTGCACAATCTTCTGGCCCAGTTTCTCGGAAACGCTGTGTATGGATTCCCTTCAATGACGTTAGCCATGCTGTAAGTGCTTCTAGACCATCAACCACCATATATCGTCCACCTCAACCCAATCTTCCTCCTTGGAATATTGTTGGACAATCCAGTGCTCATGTTCCTTTCCTTCCACGTGGTGTTTGATTCCAATGTGGACAAACAGACCACAATGTTCGAGAGTATCCCCAAAATCATGTAGCCACCACACCTAATCCAAAGCAAGCCTTTCGTCATGGTAAGCCACTACCCAGATCTTCCAATGTCAAGCCTCCTGTTTATGAATATGGTTATGTGAATCATGTATCCATTCTATATTCCCACAAGTCAATAGATGTTGTACTTGGAACCCTTCCTGTCAATTCCACCCCAGCTTCGGTTCTGTTTGACCCAGGAGCGTCTCACTCATTCATATCCCAGGATTTTGCACTATCACATGACATCTCTTTTTCGATGTTATCCACACCCTTAGTTTTGCAAGCCTCTGGATCTAGATGGCACACCACCATGGTGAGTCATGAGAATGAAGTTGCTATTGAGGGTTTAGTATTCCTTGCATCACTCATAGCCCTCAAGTCTTCAGACATTGATGTCATCCTAGGAATGGATTGGTTATCAAGACAGAATGCTGTCCTTGATTGTAAAGCCAAGTCAGTGAAACTAACCCATCCATCAGGCCAGACATGTTGGAAATATGCCCTAGAGGAAATAATAAAATGTTATTATATATATTTCCACGTTCGTAATAAATGTTTATATTTCTGTGCTATAATTGCAATGACCCTGACTATGAGATTCAGAAGAAATCTCACTTGCATGTGTGGAAATGTAAACACCAAGAGTTCCTGGTTTAGCCTCTAAGACCAGCTCATGTGCTAACTGATGATTACGTTTTCTTAATCATGGACATTGTTCTTGTAACAAGGATGTCAATAGCAATGCGAACATATTGTTAGCAGAACAATGATGTTGAACCGACCCCAGTATTGAATGATATACTTAGAGATCACATCGTAACAACGTTATAAGTCATATCATGAAATGTTATCATATACGTAATTCCTTAGACCATGAGAGTATCAAGTTGCTTCACACAGGTAGATGTGCTTTGGTTCTTAGATGAATCTTCCCGTTACTGGGAAGTAGTAAAATAAGTTCTGGGTACATTGGATAGTGTGTCTAGTAACTGTGATAGTTCAAGATTGGGATTTGCTCCTTCACGATGAAGAAGATATTCACTTCGGGCCCACTCGGTATGACGGTATCCATTATAGTCTGGCCAGACGCATTGTGATTCAGTCACGGGGATACAGGAATACGATAACGAGAAAAGGGACAAACGAGCAAAGAGGATAACGAGTGGCTTGTGTTCAATAAGTTGTTACACATGGGTGCCAAACTTCTCTCCTCTAACTTTGTCATATATCGCGAAGCAAAGGGAATGGTACATGACTAAACATAATGGTTCACTCGAAGTTTCTTCCTGTATGTGCGGGAGTCAACATGGGTGTTGTCAGAACCCCAACTAGGGTAAGTTCTAGGGTTTGAGTTCCCTTTGCATCATGTGAAAATTTCAAATGAAATTCAAAAATGGGAAAAAGTTTCTTCGTGTATGTGCGGGAGTCAACATGGGTGTCCATGGCTCCGCTGTTGATTATTGGCTATTGACAAAAGGGTGTTGACCTATGTCCGGAAGATGTTCTGAGTCATGTCCGCATTATACCGAACCTATTGGGTCACACACTTAACGAGTAGTAGTCTATTAGAATACTAGAATGGTAGAAGTTTTAGTGGAAGCAAAACGGAATAGTTCAAACGGGCACCAGAAGTAGTTCCGGGTATTGATGGAATTGTTCATAAGGGCACCAGAAGAAGTTCTGGGTATTTAAAGATATGTCCGGATCACTCTGGAATAGTCACAGGTGGTTTTGGAACATATGAGAATGGTACTGGGGAAGTCCTGGATCAACCGGAATAGTTTCCGGTTAATAGGTGGACGTCCCGAAAACGACCGACGAACCGACGCAGGGCATCGAGCAGGCTAGACAGTAACCCGGATCGTCCCGGAACTATCCAGGTAGTTCTGGAACGTCAGAAAACGGTCCCGGAAGGTCTTGGAAGTGTTACAGAAGGTTCCAGAATGTCCCGAAACCATCCCAGAAGGTCCCGGAATGGCCGAGAATGGTCCCTACGGGTCCTAGAAGGTCATGGAAGGTTCTGGAAGCTTCCGGAAGGTTCCACAAGGTTCCGGACAGTACCATATGTGCCCCACCACCCTTAGACTTTGGGGGGAAAGGCTCCCCATAGGGGCTGGCCGAAATTTGGCCCTAGTCCTATTACGACTAGGCTTTCCAAAGTGGGAAGGACTCCTCACAAGGAAGGAGTCCTAAGGGAAAGTTTTCCCACCAAGGGAGGAGTCCTGGAAGGACTCCAACCCCCTTATTTCGGCCAAGGGCCCTCCTGGCCACCTATATAATGAGGGGAGGGGTGGGGGCGCAGCACACTTGATCCCCAAGGCCTATGCGCCACCCTCCCTCCCTCTAAACTCCGTTGCTCCACAATTAGACCCCGGTTTAGACGTTGTTCTAGATCGGAATCCGTTAGGGTTTTCTCCCTCTAGTTTTCTCGGTGGCGTTCTTTTCTAGACGGCGGAGCGCTGCTGGATTGCTGCTACGGGATGTGTGGATACCGGTAGAGGGGTCATAACTTTGATCCTTCTTCGAGGAACTTCTTCTTCTTCTTCCTCGGAGATCTGTTCGAGGGAATTGCTCGAGGGATTCGTTCGTGGGATAGATCGTGGGACGGATCGTGAGACACATCACGAGATCTACTTCCACCCGCTTCATCAACTCTTCTTCCGCTGCAACCGTTGGTGAGCAATGGCCTAAACCTTGTATGCCATCTTTCTTGCATGATCTTGTTATCTTGATTCGTAGGCATGAAATTTTTGTTTTCTACTACGTTTCCCAACAGCGGTATCATGAGAGATCCTTGATTAGATGCATGTTTAGGTCTAGATCATATGTGTGATATGAGGCATTGATTTTCGTGTTGCTTCCCTTTCATGTGATTTTTTTTCTATGCTTGATGGCAAGTTTAGGTTTTTATACAAGGATTGAGTTTTCCATCGATCCCTCTATGCTGCTTTCAGTATGCTGGTTGCCTTGATCATGGTCTACATCAAACTCCTTGGATCTCATCTTAATCTCGCAATAGAAGATTTAACATGGAGGGGCTTGTGGATTTTATGAACTCAAATCCACACGGGGGTCACGCGTTGAACGAAGTTTGGCTTGTGGCATTAGTTGTTGCACGCACCCCGAACGTTAAACTAGCAACAATGAAGTATCGTGTTTGGTTTGTATAGGGAACAACGTTTGCATTTAACCTGCTAATCAACCACGATAAAAGTTGCAACAACCCGTGTAGATGGCGATCTAACTCGTTTTTTGCAGAAGGTGCATGTGATGTGGTATAGCCTTCAAGATTTGCAATGTGTTTGTATGAGATGCTATATGTTATGTAATATTTATTCGCGACCTGCGTGTCGTGGTACGGCATGATGACTGGAGTCATATGATTTTCACTTAATTATGGCCTGCGTGCCAGAACTGTTTATTAGCTCGAGGCAAAGCAATAGACAGATGCAAGGTGATGATCTACGATGCGGAGGTGGACCCCGACGCACATGCCAGAAGCTGTGGTGTTGGTCCCGGTGCCATGGAGAAAGTTTGTGGAGACGGTGACTTCTACCACGACGACGTGAAGACAACGAAGACTTCACGAAGCATAAGGCTATACTATATCACATAATTTTATGAACTGCCTGTGATTTTTATCCCTTTGATGAACCCTTGTTTGATGCGCGGTAGTCGTATTTTATTAGGGTGATCTCTCGCAAAACAATATCAAGTTGATAGTGTTCTTCCAACTGTAGAACCGTCTATACTATGTTTCACATCGGAGCAGGTCATGTCACATGGGTGCACACGGTGTGACGCATAAAAGGAGGATGTGTTAAGAAAACACTGCAATTACACTTGGTTGTCTTGACGGTTTGGATAAAAGTTTGCTACCGGAACACGCCCATCGAAAGATGAACAAGAATCACCTTTGGCGTGATTGGCAAGTTGGCCTACCGGTCCAGTCTAAGTCATCAGTGATGTCACATCAATGGCGGACGATTGGGTCGGATCTTGAATCACTCCAGCATCAATTACGAGAGATATTGATCTGAGTGGGAGCGCACTTAGTAATTAAATTGATTAATCACAAGTGCAACTTAATTATGAACAAAGTCTAAGTATTTGCATTATCGTTGTAGAATAATGGCTCACGTTACCACCTTCCCAATTGATTTTGATTAACTGTATTATCTGGTAAAAACTTTACGATTGGTACCGTATTGTGAGGACTATCCTCAATAGTGTCGAGAAGGAGCTTGTCCTATCGCAAATTTTTGAGGTGGAGGAGGATGTCAAAAAGGTGAGAAGGGCTCACATCAATGAGGACAATCATAGGTGAGAGAAATCCAAATGATAGATATGATGTGAGGAGTAGGGATTGCCATGCAACGGATGCACATATGAGCTAAAAGCTCTCCAATGGAACTAGTGGGGGTGCATCCAACTTGCTTGCTCAAGAAGACCTAGAGCTCATTTGAGGAGGCTCATCATTGGAATATACAAGCCAAGTTCTATAGTGTGAAGGTCCCCACATAGCTATATGCATGAATGATAATGTCTATGGAGTACAAGATATAAGATGGAGTACGAGTGTGGATCTCTCAAAAGGAATAGTAGTGTGCCCCCTTCTCTCTTTTTATTTCTTTTTCTCTTTTTTCTATTTTTTTCTATTTTTTTGGTGGCCTCAATGGCTCTTTCTATTTCTCTCATTTGTCCTCTTTGGTATCTTTTAATTTGTCCTCTTTGGCATCTTTTCCTCACTTTAGGGGCAACACTCTATAAATTACAAGAAGTATAGAAGATCTTTTACACTTTACAAAGTACTCAAATCATAAAGAAGATGTAACTATCATGATGTATGCAAATGTATGCTTCTGATAGGGTAGCAGGATATGCATTGATACTAGCGCATCATGTAGCGATGATTAGGGCAAGGCCCAACTAGCATCCGGCTCATCGATCAACCAAGTAGCATGTATGACCTAAATATCAAGTCATGAGAAGATGGATGTTGCATGGCAATATATCTCGGAAAGGCTATGGAAATGCCTTGATAGGTAGGTATGGTGGCTGTTTTGAGGAAGGATATAAGGAGGTTTATGATGACAGAGCGTATCATGCCAAGGGTTTGGATGTACCGGCGGAGGTGGACGCTAACTCTCGGAGTGAGAAGAAAGCAATGCACAACAGAGGAGAGGCTAGAAAAATATGGGAAGGTGGAAGTGTCAACTTTCGAATACTTACATCAGTCCGAAGAACTGATGCACTTATTATCGGTAACTATCAATCTAATAAGGAGGTTTCACCAAGAGACAAGTACCCCGAGGAGGAGTGTATGGGGGTTTGGTCATCCTTGTGCATCCTCGACTCATGGTACGTAAGTGTACTCTAATATTCGACCCCTCAGAAGAGTAGTGATCCCTCTAGTAGCTAAAGTTCTCAGCAAATTTTGCAAGTTTTGAAAATAAACACGGATTGCCCAAAATACGACATCTGTCACTAATAGGCTAAAGCTCTTGACACCAAAAGTCCAAACATTACTCAAAACAATACCTCAAAACTATTGCAAGTTACTACTACAAAAGAATAGCAACCTCAATTACCTACTCCAAGTCAAGACACAAAACTCAGTGCAACAGGCAAACTCTCTAAAAAAGATAAACATGAAAACTCAAGAGAGTTCCAGCAAAAAACTAAACAAAAGCTCTTTGAAAAGATAAACATGAAAACTAAGAGCAAAATATGATAGTAGCTATGAAAAGATAAAGAACACGCACAACAAAGATAAGCATGAAGAATCATATGTTGTGTTCTAGATTTTGAAGTGGAGCGTGTTTATCTCCCACACAAAGAAAGCTGGGTTCTAACTTGTTATGAACAGCAAGCAAAGCTAAAGAAAACTAAAAATAAAACCTAAGAGCGAGACGCTCCAAGCATAGCACATAATGCATGAAGTGATAAAAATATAGTGAAACGAGAGACGAACTGATAATTGTTGATGGAGAAGGGGATGCACGGGGGCATCCCCAAGCTTAGACGCTTGAGTATCCTTGAATATGTCTTGGGGGTGCATTGGGCATCTGTCGGGACCCGGGGTTAGCGTATGCAAGCCTCGCTACAACACAATCATATGGAGAGCCGAGAACCGTACCCACTTGTCTAAGCAGACAAGGCCAAGCACAGAACGTTCTCGGAAAGCATCGAACGTGAGGGGCATCCCATCCAGGTCGGATGATCAACTGAAATGGGTCCTCATCGTCCGCACACAAGTCTAAATGATATGGGTGGTGAACTCCCATACTCATAGACAAGTCGCCTCAACCATACTATCGATTGTATTATAACCCTTACATAGACTTACTCCAGCCCGATCACTTAGTCGGGGTCTAGGGCGGGCTCGATCATACATCAAAGTGTGCACGAGACGGAGTCTCGAGCAATCGCATCGCGATGCCCCAAGCTGCGCACATCTAAGGGCCACTTGGTGTATAAAAGACCGCCAGCCAGATCACAACTAAGGTCTCGAAAACCCATACAAAGACATGCATGTTATAAACATACACGCAGCACACATGCCTTGTATGAACAGCAGGTATCATTGCAATTCTCTACAATGTATACATCTTTATTAATAACTCTTACAGAGTGCACACAGAGATCACAAGCATGTGATCCAACATTACAACAAACAAGCGGAAGCAAAGTAGGTCTGAGTACAGACAAGTTTAACAAATGTCTTAGAGAAGCCTTATCTAAAAACAAGCCCTCCACGAGGGAACCAGTCGTCTGACTGGGACTACACTAACTTGGTCTTGGTCTGAGTCTTCAATCTTCGAGCTTCGGTAAAAGCCACCATCGGAGTCGGTGGGTTCATCTAAAACATAGATTAAGCAAACGTGAGTACAAAATCGTACTCAGCAAGACTTACGTAGGAACTATACTACTCATGCACATGTATCAAGGTAAAGGGAGGTGGGGTTTCACTTGCAGAAGTGCCAGCTTTGACTTGGCTAGTCCTGAACTACGAGTACCAGACTTGAGGTAAGAAGCGTACACGAGTCCACTACATCTCTTCAACCAATTACACCACTATGGTTACTTCCTCGACTTCCCCACGAGAAGCACACCATAGCACTCACACTTATCTTGGTGTATTTTAGAAGTATCCAGTTCAAGTTGTCTAATAATCGAGCACAGCTCTCCAAGTAGTCCGTTATCGCGGACGCGGCTATTCGAATAGTTTTGTTAACCCTGCAGGGGTGTACTGCTACACACATGAAACTATCAGTTACCGCCTTTGTACTCTACACCGTTCAAGAGGTGTCGGCGAGGATAATTCCCACAACTTTTACCTCACAGCCAACTCAAATTCAATGGAGACGCCTATCTGGGCTGGAATGCACATCGTGAACCCGGCCGGTTTACCGATGTGGTCCCAGAAGATGTGTGCAGGGTCCCAAGCCGGTCTAAATAGCCGTTCTTCCACTTCGCAGACCGTGCCACAGACCTACCAGAACTCCGAACTAATGCGACTCATTGAACTGAGAAGGGGTGAGTTAGTAGGTTGAGCGGGGGTCCATGTGCCCAACATGTGGTAGTACTCTTCGTCTTGGATCACCACACAAGAACTCGGGCTTAGGGCGGTGTTCAACGAGACAACCCACTGTGTACTCCTACACAACCTCTCATCGTTCACCTTGTATTAGCGTAGATTCACCAACACATTTCACTTTCATCAACACCATGTTTACCATAATCCCGACTCACATCAAAAGCAACCTCATTGTACCACTAAGCATGCAATAAGCAGTAACAGTTGCAGGGGCCACATGATATCAACCAACTCCTACATCTGCTAGGATTGTGGTTTGCTTACTACTGTGACAAGATGATAGGTCATGCAAAGGATATGGGTTCAACTATGCGATAGAAACGTTATCATGGTGATCATCCTAAACAATGCATAAGCGAGACATGAGAGGGAAATGGGATTTTATCGACATGATCAATGGGGGTTTGCTTGCCTTGCTGACGAGGTTTCGATAACGGTGTCTTCAACGAAGGGGGTGGCTTCGGGTTCCGGATCCACTTCTATCAGCAACATGACAATCATAGGATCAACATAATGTACAATGCACAATCACATGAATAAGATTTTAATGGTGATGTTCATGGTACTGATGTGTTGAGCATTCCATTTAAAAGGAGTATATTGCAAATTGAATTGCAAATTCAAACTCCAATTTGAATTCAAACTTAGCCAAGTTACATGTGACATTGTTTGATCAATTTGAATCATTTTGAAATGGTTCTGATATGCCTCTGATGTGTGTTTGAAATGTAGTATGTTGATATGGTTCAAAATGCAAAAGCATTTGAAAAGAATTTGAATTAATTCCATTTAAATCAAATAGCAAATGATACTGATCACATTTTAAATTCAACTCAAACAAAGTTGAAAGTTGGATATTTGGATAGCTTATTTTCTCCTGGTCATTTTTCATATATTATTTGTCCAAATTGGAGTTAATATGAATTTTCTATGAATTTCCAAATTTGGGCTATTTTCTGGATTTACTGGAATTTCTGTAATTAAATAAATTGATTTAAAAGTTTTACTGCGTCAGCATGATGTCATTGTAACATCAGGGGGGGCTGACTGGTGGGCCAGGGATGTCAGTGACACAGGCCTTAATCCCTCTGTCTAAAATAAACAGAGGGGGGTTAAGGCCTGGGGGGGCCCACCTGTCATTGACCTGGGGTCAAATAACAGGGGGGTTAGCCCCCTAAGTACAGGCCACGTCGGCGTCCACCGGCGTTTAAACGCCGGCAACCACCGAGACGGCGGCGCTCACGGGGACAGTGGTTCCGGCCACGGATTGCCAAACCGAGGGCACAGAAGTGCTTCTCGTGCCCACCCGCATCACGTACACCACACGGGCGTCACCGGGGTGGCCGGAGTTGACGCCGGCGTCGACTTGCGCGGCGGCCGTGGCATGGCGTCGACGGGAAGGTGTCTAGAGTGCACGATTTTGAGCGTTGGGTGGCTCGTTGGACTCCTGGGGGCTCCAGGAGCTGCATGGACACCACAAGGAGGAGAAAGGGGCACAGAAGCGAGCTCTAGATCATCCATGGCGGTGACCTGCTCGGCCCTCATGGCGGTCGACGGAGGGGACCTAAATTTAACACGGGGTTGGGGGGTTTTGAAGAGTGGCTCACCCCGAAGCGATTCATGAAGACGGAGGGGCCGAAGAGGCAACAATGGCGACGAATTCTTCGTCGGATCCCACGACGGCCGGTGAGATTTCGTTGATGAATGCGGCAGTCAGAGAGCTTCCGGGGTCGCGATCCTCTGCATCTTGACGAAGACGTCCTTGGCGATCACCCTGGACAAGGTTGCTCGGCTCCTCGAGGATGTTGGCTATGCGAAGACGGCGGCTCACTCTGCGGTGGTGCTCGGCTACTTCGCCGGAGAGAGAGAGGGAGGGGCCAGAGCTAGGGGAAGGCGTGCGGGGGGCTTCTGCAGTGGCGTGGCACGCTCTGGGGCAGAGGGGAGGCCTAGAAGGGTCGGGGCATCGCGGTGTCGTCGTCGTGGCCACGCTCTGCTCCAGCCAGCAGCTTGGCTCGGCGGGGAGGAAGAGGACAAGGCGAGGGGCTGGGCTGGGCCGGCCGAGGTAAGGTGGGCCTTCGCCTGTGGGCGTGAGGTAAGCTCTTCTTTCCTTTTATTTTTAAACTTTTCTTTTTCTTTTGTTTTGCTCTGGTAAAAAAATACCAAGGCATTTTACAAAATGCCCCAAATTTTTATGTGGCCTCATAAAATATAGAGCTAGCCACTCATAAATTTTGAGAACTTTTAAAATTCAAATAATTTGAATTTTAATTCAAATAGGGTATTATTTAATTTCCAAGCCATTGTTTGAAAATTAGAAAATTCCATGAGCATGGGATTGCTCCCAAACCACTTTTAAAATGATCAGCATCATTTATAGGAATTTTCCAATCATTCAAATGATTTTTGGAAAAATATTTTTATCTGGCCATTTGATTTAATTTCTCAGGGCTTTTCTTTTCCCCATTTTTGAATTTTCTTTTGAATTTTTGCATGATGCAAAGGCACAATGAAACCCTAGCACTTACCTAAGTTGGGGTTCTGACAACTCGCCCCCAATCAAAAGAATCTCGTCCCGAGATTCAGAAGTCTGCGGGAGGAAGGAGGGGTACTCGGCACGGAGACGGTCTTCTCTTTCCCACGTGGCTTCTCTCTCAGAGAGGTGTGACCACTGAACTTTCAGAAACTTGATCTTCTTTCGGCGAGTGACACGCTCTACTGAATCAAGAATACGAACAGGGTATTCTCGATAAGAAAGGTCATCTTGGAGATCAAGCGTTTCATGGTCGACTTCGCGGATGGGGTCCTTGAAGCAACGCCTGAGTTGTGACACATGGAATACATCATGTACTCGGAAAAGGTGCGGGGGTAGTTCAAGTTGGTAGGCAACTTCTCCATGTTTAGCAAGAATGCGGAAAGGTCTGATGTAACGTGGGGCCAATTTGCCTTTGATACCGAAACGTTGGGTTCCCTTCAAAGGATTAACCCGAAGGTAAGCCTTCTCATCCAGATTGTAGCTTTCTTTCCTATGATGACGATCATAGTAGCTTTTCTGACGATACTGGGCTGCTTTCAATTGATCACGAACAATGCGAACTTGATCTTTTGCTTCCTTGATCATGTCCGGTCCAAAGAATTGTCTTTCACCGGTTTCTGACCAGTTTAGTGGTGTTCGACATCGTCGTCCACAAAGGAGTTCAAAAGGAGCCATGTTCAGACTAGATTGAAAACTATTGTTATAAGCAAATTCGGTGAATGGAAGAGACTTCTCCCAATTCTTTCCGAATGAGATAACACAAGCTCTGAGCATGTCTTCAAGAATTTGGTTAACCCTTTCGACTTGACCGCTAGACTGAGGATGGAAAGCTGTACTAAAGGAGAGATGAGTTCCCATAGCATGTTGGAAGCTTCCCCAAAATCTAGAGGTGAAAAGGCTACCATGATCAGAATTGATTTCCAAAGGAACACCGTGAAGGGATACAATTCTAGAGACGTACAAGTCGGCTAACTGGCTAGCAGTTATAGACTCGCGAACTGGAAGGAAGTGAGCAACTTTGGAAAGCCTATCTATGACAACGAAGATGGCATCGTTTCCTTTCTGGGTTTTTGGAAAGCCGGTGATGAAGTCCATACCGACTTTGTCCCATTTCCACTCTGGAATAGGAAAAGGTTGAAGAGTGCCAGCAGGTCTTTGATGTTCGGCCTTAATGCGACGACAAACATCACATTCGCAATGAACTTAGCAATTTCTCTCTTCATCCTAGTCCACCAAAATCTCTGGCGTAGGTCTCGGTACATCTTTGTGCTACCAGGATGAATTGAGAGGGGAGTGTCATGAGCTTCTTTGAGGATTAGCCTCCTATGATTGTGTTTTCGTGGTACAACCAATCGAGTGCCAAAGAAAACAACACCTTGATCATTTATGGAGAAACATTTAGCAACTCCGCTAGCAATGTTCTTCTTGATCTCTCGAATACCACTATCACGTTTCTGGGCGGCTATGATTTTATCCTCAAGGGTTGGTTTCGCCACCAAGTTGAAAAGAGATCCACGAGGAAAAATCTCGAGATTAAGCTTTCGAAATTCCTCATGAAGAAGTGGTTGATACTGTTGTAACATGAGGTTGTTACAATACGACTTACGACTTAGTGCATCAGCCATGACATTGGCTTTGCCTGGGGTGTAAGAAATTCCTAAGTCATAATCTTTTATCAACTCTATCCAGCGTCTCTGCCTGAGGTTAAGATCTGGCTGGTTGAATATGTATTTGAGGCTTTGGTGATCAGAATAGATCTCACAACGATTACCAAGGAGGTAATGTCGCCAAGTCTTCAGGGCATGAACTACGGCAGCGAGTTCAAGATCATGGGTAGGATAGTTTTCTTCATGTGGCCGCAACTGGCGTGAAGCATAAGCTACCACATGTCTATCTTGCATAAGTATGCATCCTAACCCTTGCCGTGAAGCATCACAATAGATCTCGAAATCCCTTTTGCTGTCTGGAGGCGCAAGTACGGGTGCAGAAGTCAATCTTCTTTTTAGCTCTTGAAAGCTTTCCTCGCACTTGGGGGTCCATTGGAATTTCTTATCCTTCTTGAGGAATTCAGTAAGAGGCTTTGCAACTTTAGAAAAGTTCTCGACGAAGAGGCGGCAATAGCTGGCTAGGCCAAGAAAACTCCTAACTTGCTTAACCGATTCAGGTGGAGTCCAGTCAAGGACGGCCTAAACTCTCTCGGGATTCACAGCAATGCCTTTTTCAGAATTCACGTGGCCTAAGTAGGTCACTTCTGGTAGCCAAAATTCACACTTGGAGAATTTATCATAAAGGCGATGCTCTCTAAGTTTCATCAATACCAGCCTTTAGGTGTTCGGCATGTTCTTCTTCGTTCTTCGAGTAGATGAGAATGTCATCGAGATAAACCGCAACAAATTTATCTAAGTACTCCATGAAGATCGAATTCATCATGCGTGAGAAAGTGGCGGGGGCATTGGTTAAACCAAAGGACATGACGGTGTACTCGTAAAGACCATAACGAGTAGTAAAAGCCGTTTTTGGAATGTCCTCGTTTCGGATTTTGATTTGATGATAACCTAATCTCAAATCCATCTTGGAGAAGACAGAGGATCCTGCAAGTTGATCATAAAGATCATTGATCCTGGGCAGTGGGTACTTGTTCTTTATCGTTGCTAAATTTAGCGGGCGATAGTCTACGCACATCCTTTCTGTTCCATCTTTCTTCGTTACGAACAGAACTGGGCAACCCATGGCGATGAGCTAGGGCGGATGAAGCCTTTTTCCAACAAAGCTTCCAGTTGGGTTTTAAGCTCAGCTAACTCACGTGGGGCCATTTTGTATGGGCGTCTGGATATTGGTGCGGTTCCTGGGGCAAGATCCACTATGAACTCTACACATCTGTCGGGTGACTAGGTTTAAGGAGTTGGATCTCTGGATAGCTTCCTAGAGGATGACCAAGGTTTACTAGGGGCTACAACAGATATGTCAGAGTAGCAAAGTACCCCAACACGATGATTAGTGTGGTTCTTCTTGCTAGAAGACCTCTAAACTGGGAGGAAGAACTGGAAATGAATCACTAAAGGTTTCTAGAACAAAACCTACAACAAACTCTATGGAACTGTCGAGAATGCCACCTAGAAGTTCTTCAAAAAGGATAACCGAAAAGGAGGGAAGAATTTTGCAAATGCATCAGATTTTGAAGAAACCTGGAATGACTCGGACAGCATAACGGCTGTAATTGCAAGAAAACAATTTTCTTTCAATGTAGATACAACACTTACATAATACGATGTAAGAAATCAGCATTACAACAATGCTAGGAAACCGAACACAACTTTCCTACGGCTACAAGGAAGCAAACAACGAGATGTTCTAACCAGACATAGATGAGCCTAGTCCTATCATCCCGTAGAAAAGGTAAGGTTGACTCAGAACTTAGATCGATGAGGGTAAGGAGAAAAAAGAAGCCTTACGTTGTTCCCTTATATACCCAGAGTAACTATATAACTATAGAAGGCTAGACTCGACATCGGCCAAGGCTGATAATCCTACAGTCAGTCCTGCTCTGATACCAAGTCTGTCGGGACCCGGGGTTAGCGTATGCAAGCCTCGCTACAACACAATCATATGGACAGCCGAGAACCGTACCCACTTGTCTAAGCAGACAAGGCCAAGCACAGAACGTTCTCGGAAAGCATCGAACGTGAGGGGCATCCCATCCAGGTCGGATGATCAACTGAAATGGGTCCTCATCGTCCGCACACAAGTCTAAATGATATGGGTGGTGAACTCCCATACTCATAGACAAGTCGCCTCAACCATACTATTGATTGTATTATAACCCTTACATAGACTTACTCCAGCCCGATCACTTAGTCGGGGTCTAGGGCGGGCTCGATCATACATGAAAGTGTGCACGAGACGGAGTCTCGAGCAATCGCATCGCGATGCCCCAAGATGCGCACATGTAAGGGCCACTTGGTGTATAAAAGACCGCCAGCCAGATCACAACTAAGGTCTCGAAAACCCATACAAAGACATGCATGTTATAAACATACACGCAGCACACATGCCTTGTATGAACAGCAGGTATCATTGCAATTCTCTACAATGTATACATCTTTATTAATAACTCTTACAGAGTGCACACAGAGATCACAAGCATGTGATCCAACATTACAACAGACAAGCGGAAGCAAAGTAGGTCTGAGTACAAACAAGTTTAACAAATGGCTTAGAGAAGCCTTATCTAAAAACAAGCCCTCCACGAGGGAACCAGTCGTCTGACTGGGACTACACTAGCTTGGTCTTGGTCTGAGTCTTCAATCTTCGAGCTTCGGTAAAAGCCACCATCGGAGTCGGTGGGTTCATCTAAAACATAGATTAAGCAAACGTGAGTACAAAATCGTACTCAGCAAGACTTACGTAGGAACTATACTACTCATGCACATGTATCAAGGTAAAGGGAGGTGGGGTTTCACTTGCAGAAGTGCCAGCTTTGACTTGGCTAGTCCTGAACTACGAGTACCAGACTTGAGGTAAGAAGCGTACACGAGTCCGCTACATCTCTTCAACCAATTACACCACTATGGTTACTTCCTCGACTTCCCCACGAGAAGCACACCATAGCACTCACACTTATCTTGGTGTATTTTAGAAGTATCCAGTTCAAGTTGTCTAATAATCAAGCACCGCTCTCCAAGTAGTCCCTTACCGCGGACGCGGCTATTCGAATAGTTTTGTTAACCCTGCAGGGGTGTACTGCTACACACATGAAACTATCAGTTACCGCCTTTGTACTCGACACCGTTCAATAGGTGCCGGCGAGGATAATTCCCACAACTTTTACCTCACAGCCAACTCAAATTCAATGGAGACGCCTATCTGGGCTGGAATCCACATCGTGAACCCGGCAGGTTTACCGATGTGGTCCCAGAAGATGTGTGCAGGGTCCCAAGCCGGTCTGAATATCCGTTCTTCCACTTCGCAGACCGTGCCACAGACCTACCAGAACTCCGAACTAATGCGAATCATTGAACTGAGAAGGGGTGAGTTAGTAGGTTGAGCGGGGGTCCATGTGCCCAACATGTGGTAGTACTCTTCGTCTTGGAACACCACACAAGAACTCGGGCTTAGGGCGGTGTTCAACGAGACAACCCACTGTGTACTCCTACATAGCCTCTCATCGTTCACCTTGTATTAGGGTAGATTCACCAACACATTTCACTTTCATCAACACCATGTTTACCATAATCCCGACTCACATCAAAAGCAGCCTCATTGTACCACTAAGCATGCAATAAGCAGTAACAGTTGCAGGGGCCACATGATATCAACCAACTCCTACATCTGCTAGGATTGTGGTTTGCTTACTACTGTGACAAGATGATAGGTCATGCAAAGGATATGGGTTCAACTATGCGATAGAAACGTTATCATGGTGATCATCCTAAACAATGCATAAGCGAGACATGAGAGGGAAATGGGATTTTATCGACATGATCAATGGGGGTTTGCTTGCCTTGCTGACGAGGTTTCGATAACGGTGTCTTCAACGAAGGGGGTGGCTTCGGGTTCCGGCTCCACTTCTATCAGCAACATGACAATCATAGGATCAACATAATGTACAATGCACAATCACATGAATAAGATTGTAATGGTGATGTTCATGGTACTGATGTGTTGAGCATTCCATTTAAAAGGAGTATATTGCAAATTGAATTGCAAATTCAAACTCCAATTTGAATTCAAACTTAGCCAAGTTACATGTGACATTGTTTGATCAATTTGAATCATTTTGAAATGGTTATGATATGCCTCTGATGTGTGTTTGAAATGTAGTATGTTGATATGGTTCAAAATGCAAAAGCATTTGAAAAGAATTTGAATTAATTCCATTTAAATCAAATAGCAAATGCTACTGATCACATTTTAAATTCAACTCAAAAAAAGTTGAAAGTTGGATATTTGGATAGCTTATTTTCTCCTGATCATTTTTCATATATTATTTGTCCAAATTGGAGTTAATATGAATTTTCTATGAATTTCCAAAGTTTGGGCTATTTTCTGGATTTTCTGGAATTTCTGTAATTAAATAAATTGATTTAAAAGTTTTACTGCGTCAGCATGATGTCATTGTGACATCAGGGGGGGCTGTCTGGTGGGCCAGGGATGTCAGTGACACAGGGCTTAATCCCTCTGTTTAAAATAAACAGAGGGGGGTTAAGGCCTGGGGGGCACCACCTGTCATTGACCTGGGGTCAACTAACAGGGAGGTTAGCCCCCTAAGTACAGGCCACGTCGGCGTCCACCGGCGTTTAAACGCCGGCAACCACCGAGACGGCGGCGCTCACGGGGATAGTGGTTCCGGCCACGGATTGCCAAACCGAGGGCACAGAAGTGCTTCTCGTGCCCACCCGCATCACGTACACCACACGGGCGTCACCGGGGTGGCCGGAGTTGACGCCGGCGTCGACTTGCGCGGCGGCCGTGGCATGGCGTCGACGGGAAGGTGGCTAGAGTGCACGAATTTGAGCATTGGGTTGCTCGTTGGACTCCTGGGGGCTCCAGGAGCTGCATGGACACCACAAGGAGGAGAAAGGGGCACGGGAGCGAGCTCTAGGTCATCCATGGCGGTGACCTTCTTGGCTCTCATGGCGGTCGACGGAGGGGGCCTAAATTTAACACGGGGTTGGGGGGTTTTGAAGAGTGGCTCACCCCGAAGCGATTCGTGAAGACGGAGGGGCCGAAGAGGCAACAATGGCGACGAATTCCTCGTCGGAGCCCACGACGGCCGGTGAGATTCCGTTGATGAATGCGGCAGTCAGAGAGCTTCCAGGGTCGCGATCCTCTGCATCTTGATGAAGACGTCCTTGGCGATCACCCTGGACAAGGTTGCTCGGCTCCTCGAGGACGTTGGCTATGCGAAGACGGCGGCTCGCTCTGCGGTGGTGCTCGGCTACTTCGCCGGAGAGAGAGAGGGAGGGGCCAGAGCTAGGGGAAGGCGTGCGGGGGGCTTCTGCAGTGGCGTGGGACGCTCTGGGACAGAGGGGAGGCCTAGAAGGGTCGGGGCGTCGCGGTGTCGTCGTCGTGGCCATGCTCTGCTCCAGCGAGCAGCTTGGCTCGGCGGGGAGGAAGAGGACAAGGCGAGGGGCTGGGCTGGGCCGGCCGACGTAAGGTGGGCCTTCGCCTGTGGGCCTGAGGTAAGCTCTGCTTTCCTTTTCTTTTTAAACTTTTCTGTTTCTTTTGTTTTGCTCTGCTAAAAAAATACCAAGGCATTTTATAAAATGCCCCAAATTTTTATGTGGCCTCATAAAATATAGAGCTAGCCACTCATAAATTTTGAGCACTTTTAAAATTCAAATAATTTGAATTTTAATTTAAATAGGGTATTTATTTAATTTCCAAGCCATTGTTTGAAAATTAGAAAATTCCATGAGCATGGGATTGCTCCCAAACCACTTTTAAAATGATCAGCATCATTTATAGGAATTTTACAAATACTCAAATGATTTTTGGAAAAAGATTTTTATCTGGCCATTTGATTTAATTTCTTAGGGCTTTTCTTTTCCCCATTTTTGAATTTTCTTTTGAATTTTTGCATGATGCAAAGGCACAATGAAACCCTAGCACTTACCTAAGTTGGGGTTCTGACA
Organism: Bromus sterilis; assembly: GCA_950022295.1. Classification (NCBI taxonomy): domain Eukaryota; kingdom Viridiplantae; phylum Streptophyta; class Magnoliopsida; order Poales; family Poaceae; genus Bromus; species Bromus sterilis. The sequence goes on along the minus strand of OX465596.1, from coordinate 410,261,423 downwards.
GCATCCCCAAGCTTGAGCGCTTGACACTCCTGAATCTGCTTTCATCATCTTCCCTCGCACACTTGAAAACTCCCTTCATACATTACTCATCATAATCTGATTAGCGAGGTTAGTACCCATAATAAAATAATTTTTTATCTACTGGAAATAAAGATATTCTTGAAGAGCTCCTTTTTCTCAAGATTGCCAAAAAGTTTTTGCAAAGAAAAAGAAAGCTTAAGGTTTGCAAAACGAAGAAAAGGAAAAACAGGACAGAATCTGTGCAAAACAGACCAGCAGGTAGTAAAGAATTTTTTAGGGATACTTCTGCAACTCAAATAAAAAAACTCACAACATATGAAAGTTCCGTAATTGTATAGAGCACGCTATGTAAAAAGTTCAGCTCAAAAAGATGAATTGGGATTTTTCATGATTTTTCTAGTCACGAGGAAAGAATCTGTTTTCCATGACAACATGTCACAACTTTCACTTCCCTTGCCATATGAGGCTATAAATGGCAAAAAGCTTGAAAAGTAAAGACACAATGATGTTGCTACAGTAGTAACAATCATCAAGACCACTAAAAACATAAGAAAAACAAAAAGCAAATCCTAAATTCGTTGCGGGCTGCCTCCCGAAAGCGCTTCTTTAAAGCCATTAGCTAGGCTTAATGCAACTAGATCAAGTATTTTCAAGAAAATAACTAGCCCGTGTGACGGACTCAAAAGGAAACTTAATCTTTTTCCTAGGGAAGTGTTCCATCCCTTTCTTGAGAGGGAATTGGAATTTTATAATCCCTTCTTTCATATCAATATTAGCACCCACGGTGCGAAGAAAAGGACGTCCCAAAATAATTGGACAAGAAGGTTCACATTCAATGTCCATAATAGTAAAATCAACGGGAACATAATTGGCATTGACAATGATAAGAACATCATCGATCTTCCCCAAAGGTTTCTTTAAGGAACAGTCGACAAGACGAACACCAAAAGAACAAGGATCAAAAGGTTTCAATTCAAATATATCATACATTATTTTGGCCATAACAGAGGTACTAGATCCAACATCACATAAAGCATAGCAAGAAAAGTTATTCAACTTAATCTTAATCATAAGATCCCAATTATCTTCTAGCTTTCTAGGTATGGAGGCTTCTACCCTAAGCTTCTCCTCCCTAGCTTTGATGAGAGCATTAGTGATATGCTCCGTGAAGGCAAGATTAAGTGTGCTAGTGTGGGGGTCTCTAGACATCTTGTGAAGGAAGCGAATAACTTCAGAAAGGGTGCAATTGTCATAATCAAGGTCACTACTATCAAGTAAAGTAGTAGTGGTGTCCTTTAGGCTCACTTGTTTGGTAGCTTCTATAGTCATAGGAATTTCTTCTTCTATGGTTGAGGTCATAGCATCACCATTAATAGGTCCTATGGGACTAGGGGTGCATTGGGTGCTAATAGTTTGGATATCCTCAACCACTTAGATAGTAGCAACAGTATGGTGTGTAGGGAGGATCTTAATTCTATCTTCTTCCTCCTTTTCTCTAGCCCATCTCTCTTTAAGTTTAGCCATCATCCTAATGTTTTCATTAATTTGTACTTGGACAACATTCATAGGAGTGGCCTTCCTCTCCTAAAGAGGATAAGTTCTAATTTTAAGCAATTCTACTTCATGGGCTAAATTGTCTACCTTCAACAAGAGGTTATCTAATTTGTCTAGTTTTTCCTCTACACTCTTGTTGAAGGCTTTTTGGGTAGTGATAAAGTCTTTAAGCATACTCTCTAATTCAGAAGTGGAGTTTTTGGTGCTAGGATAAGTGTTGTTGTTCCCATAGTTGAAGGAGGGGAACGGTCTAGGATTGCTACCAAAGTTACTCCTATAAGCATTGTTGTTCAAGTTGTTTCTAGAGATAAAGTTCAAATCTACTTGATCTTGAGCAATCAAAGAATTTAAAGGAACATCTTGAGGATCAATAGGAGATTGCTTGGTAAGTAGAGACATAATCACGTCAACTTTTTCATTTAGGGAGGACATTTCCTCGACAGAGTTTACCTTCCTACCTGTTGGACTCTTTCGGTGTGCCATTGGGAATAGTTGGTCATCATCTCATCGAGAAGTTTTGTGGCAGCACCAAGTGTAGTTGACATAAAGGTTCCTCCCGCGACCGAATCTAGCAAGTTCCAAGAGGTAAAGTTCAAGCCTGCATAAAAAATTTGGATAACCATCCAAGTAGTCAAACCATGCGTAGGGCAATTCTTAACGAGATATTTCATGTGTTCCCAAGCTCGGGCAACGTGTTCATTATCCAATTGTTTAAAATTCATAATAAAGCTCCTCAATTGGATAATCTTAGCAGGGGAATAGTACTTCCCAATAAAAGCATCCTTGCACTTATCCCAAGAGTCTATGCTATTCTTAGGCAAGGATTGAAACCAGATTTTAGCTTCATCTCTCAAGGAGAAAGGAAAAATCTTAAGCTTAACAATATCACCATCTAGTTCCTTGTACTTTTGCATATCACAAATCTCAATAAAATTATTTAAGTGCAAAGTAGCATCATCTCTAGCACCAGAGAATTGATCTTTCATAACAAGGTTTAGCAAAGCAGGTTTAATCTCATACGAAGGTGCTGAAGTAGCAGGTGTAGCTATAGGAGTGCAGATAAAGTCACTGTTGTTGTGACTAGTAAAGTCACACAACTTGGTGTTCTCAGAAGAACCCATAGTAGCAGCAAGCAAGATAACTATTTTTTTGATTTTTGATAAAGGACACTCAAGCAAAAACTGAAAGGTAAACAAACAAGACTAAAAAGCAAAGATAAAAGATAGTGTGCAACTCCCCTATCTTGAAGAGCGGAGTCCCCGGCAACGGCGCCAGAAATTACTTTGATGTCACGAGAGTTTACTTCTCGCCCCTCGTTGGTTTACCCAAAGTGGAAGGTTGAGATGTAGTGTAGCGGCAATTTCCCTTAGCGAAGATGCTAAGGTTTGAGTGTCGAACCAATAGGACTCCAACAACGATAAGTAGGTGGTAAAGTGAACAATGGCGCCATTCACAACCGAGGTTGCTTACTTTACCTGGACTTGCACACACAGCAAATAACTTTGCTTCCCAACGAGTACAGAGGAGTTGTCAATTTGTCGGGACCCGGGGTTAGCGTATGCAAGTCCAGTTAAGGCATAGTCATATGGAGAGCCAAGAACCGTACCCACTTGTCTAAGCAGACAAGGCCAAGCACATAACGTTCTCGGAAAGCATCGTACGTGAGGGGCATCCCATCCAGGCCGGATGATCAACTGAGATGGGTCCTCATCGTCCGCACACAAGTCTAATGATATGGGTGGTGAACTCCCATATTCAAAGACAAGTCGCCTCAATCATACTATCGACTATCTCATAACTCTTACATAGACTTACTCCAGCCCGATCACTTAGTCGGGGTCTAGGGCGGGCTCGATCATACCACAAAGTGTGCACGAGACAGTCTCGAACAATCGCATCGCGATGCCCCAAGCTGCGCACATCTAAGGGCCACTTGGTGTATGAAAGACCGCCAGCCAGAACACAACTAAGGTCTCGAAAACCCATACAAAGACATGCATGTTATAAACATACACGCAGCACACATGCCTTGTATGAACAGCAGGTATCATTGCAATTCTCTACAAAGTATACATTTTATTGATAACTCTTATAGAGTGCAAACAGAGATCACAAACATGTGATCCAACATTACAACACGAGCGGAAGCAAATTATGTCTGAGTACAGACAAGTTTAACAAATGGCTTAAGAAGCCTTATTTAAACACAAGCCCTCCACGAGGGAACCAGTCGTCTGACTGGGACTAGACTAGTTGGTCTTCAGTCGTCCAGCTCGATGAAGAAGCCACCTTCGGGGTCAGTGGCATCATCTAAAACATAGATTAAGCAAACGTGAGTACAAAGTCGTACTCAGCAAGACTTACATAGGAACTATACTACTCATGCACATGTATAAAGGTAAAGGGAGGTGGGGTTCACTTGCAGAAGTGCCAGCTTTGACTTGGCTAATCCTGAACTACGAGTACCAGACTTTGAGGTAAGAAGCGTACACGAGTCCACTACTTTCTCCAACCAATTACACCACTATGGTGCCTTCCTCGACTTCCCCACGAGAAAGCACGCCATAGCACTCACACTTATCTTGGTGTGTTTTAGAAGTATCCAGTTCAAGTTATCTAATAATCAAGCTAAGCTTTCCAAGCGGTCCATAACCGCGGACGCGGCTATTCGAATAGTTTTGTTAACCCTGCAGGGGTGTACCGCTACACACACATGATCATCATTTACCGCCTTTGATTTCGACACCATTCAAGGGGTGCCAGCGAGGATTCTCACCACAACTGTTACCTCATAGCCGATCTAGTCCGAGAAAGCCGCCTACTTGGGTAGGCTACCACTATCGTGAACCCGGCCGGTTTACCGAAGTGGACCCAAGCGATGTGTGCGTGGTGCATAAGCCGGTCTCGGGTGAGCCGTTCTCTCACTTAGCATCCAGGCCACAAGCCTACCAGAACTCCGAACTATTGCGACATCTGGACATCGAAAGGGATGAGTTAGTAAGTTGAGAGGGGTCAGCGAGCCCAATGTGTGGTTGTACTCTTCATCTTGGATCACCACACAAGAACTCGTACTAGGGCGGTGTTCAACGAGACAACCCACCGTGTACTCCTACACAGCCTCTCATCGTTCACCTTGTATTAGGGTCGATTCACCAACACTTTTCTACCATCATCAACATGATCACTACCATCCCGACTCACATCATAGTAACAACATGGTATCATACTAAGCATGCAATAAGCAGTAACATTGCAGGGGCCACATGATATCAACCAACTCCTGCATTTGCTAGGATTGTGGTTTGCTTACTACTGTGACAAAATGATAGGTCATGCAAAGGAATGGGTTCATCTATGCGGTAGAAACGAATCATGGTGATCATCCTAAACAATGCATAAGCGAGACATGAGAGGGAAGTGGGATTTTATCGACATGATCAATGGGGGTTTTCTTGCCTTGCTGACGAGGTTCGGGTTCTGGGTCTTCAACGAAGGGGGCAGCCTCCTGCTCCGGTTCCACCTCTACTCGACAAACAAAGCACGAAATAGCAATCAATATGAATGCAATGCTCAAGCACATGATTGAATGTTGAAACTTGAAGTATAATTTTTGATGTGTGAGGCAATTCCATTTAAGTGGAGTATATTGCATTTGAAATGCAAATTCAAACTCCACATTTGAATTCAACTTAGTCAAGTTGCATGTGACATAGTTTGATCATTTTGAATCATTTGGAAATGTGTATGATATGCCTCTGAAGTGTGGTTGAATTGTAGCATAATTCCATGGTCCAGGTTGCAAAAGCATTTGGTTTGAATTTGAATTAATTTCAAATAAAGCAAATGACATATGCTACTGGTCCCATTTTAAAATCAACTCCAACATAGTTGAAAGTTGCATATTTGGAAAGATAATTTTCTCCTGATCATTTTTCATATATTATTTGTCCAATTTGGAGTTAATATGAATTTTCTATGAATTTCCAAAGTTTGGGGTATTTTCTGGAATTTCTGGAATTCTTTTAATTCAAATAATCTCTGGAAATTCATTTAAATGATTTATTGCGTCAGGCTGACGTCAAGCTGGCGTCAGGGGGGCTGACAAGGGGGTCCCACCTGTCAGTGGCTGGGTTTAATTAACCGTGGGGTTAAATTAATCCAGTGGCTTAATTAAGCCACTGGGCCCACTGGTCAGTGACCCAGGGGGGTCATTAGCCGGGTGATTAGGGGGGGGGGGTTTGGTTGACACGCCGGCGGCTAAACGCCGGCGACTGGAGCCGCGGCGGCACTGCACGGGATCACGATTCCGTCGACGATTTGGAGCGCCAAGACCACCAGATCGAAGCCCTTGCTGATGCGCGTCGAATGAGACCGATTCCAAGAGCTGGGGTGCACTGTACGCTCGCCGGCGTCAACTTTTGCGGCGACCTATCTACGGCCGTGATCGGGAAATCGCTACAAGGCACGGATTGAAGCGGGGTTGGGCTGGTTCGAAGAGGAGGAGCACGGGGAACATGATGGACAACATGGCGGGTTCGATTTCGTAGCGGTTGGACGTCGCCATGGATCCCGGCGGCGAGGAGCTTCGGCTCTCATGGCGGCCAAGGCTAGAGGAAGCAATCGAAGGGGGAAATTTAGGGGTTGTGAACCCAAGCTCACCAGGAACTCAGTAGAGGTGGTGGCGATGGCTGGGGTGGCTCAACGGCGACGGAATTGACGAATTCCTTCACGGTGGCCGGCGTGAACTCGAGGAAGAATCCGGCGTCTACGCGGACTCCGGGCTCGATTCCTTGCACTGCTCGACGAAGAAGACGGCGGTGAAGACGATGGACAGGCTCCGGGGGCTTCTCGGTGTCGGTGGCTACGCGGGGGCTCGACGGCGCTCCGGCGTGCTTCTCGGGCGCCGACGAATCGGGCGAGAGAGGAAGGGGAGGTGGTCCTGGTGGGAGGGGAATGAACTGGGGCGGTTCCAGGATGCGTCTAGACGAAGAGATAAGGCCTGGGGATGCCTGGAAGCTTGAAGGCATCGCGGTGGCGTCCACGGCGTCGGCGCCTCGCCACCGAGCTGCTTGGCAGCGCGGGGGTAGAAGACGACAAGGGGGTTTCGCGGGCTGGGCTGCGGGAGAGGTGAGTTGGGCCGAGGTGGCCCAGGTAAGTGGGCCACTTTCCTGTTTTATTTTTCTTTCTGTTTTCTCTTCTGACGTTTGTTCTGTTTAGCTAAATAAAATAGCTAAACATTTTATTAAATGCTAAAAACTTTTATATGGCCTCATAATAATATAGACTAGCCACTTATAAAGTTTCAACATTTTTAAAATTCAAAAGATTTGAATTTTAAATCAAATAGGGGTATTTCTATAAATCCAAGGCAATGTTTGAATATTTGAAAAATCTATGAGCATGGGATGGGTCCCACATCACTTGATATGTGATCACACTCATTTATAAGACTTTTCAAAAATCTAACATGAGTTTTTGGAGAAGATTTTTATCTGGCCTTTTGAATTAATTCATCTGGGGGGTGTTCCTTCTCCCATTTTGCTTTTGATTTTGATTTCAAAGATTTCTTTTGAAAATTTGACATGATGCAAGGTTACTTTGATCCTAGCACATTACCTAACAGAGGGTTCTGACACAATTCCTCCGGCCTTGTTGCTTACAAAGGATAAAACGCACGGGATAATAATGATAGTGATAGCATCGGAAAAATAAATAAAGTTGTAAACTGATAGAGGGTGTAAACAGTATTGGAAATATGGACCGGGGTCCTATGATGTTCACTAGTGATTTCTTTCTCCCAAAAGACGATAAAATATCCATGCGAGGGAAACAAATTACAGCTGGGGAATTGACAGGATTATGTGCGCAAACCAATGCTAATTATGCTATGAAGAAAGGAAGAGGCTCAAAAGCTTGGGCGGTACGCCAAGACAAGTAGACCGAAATCCATCTGCATCTATCTACTAATCATCCACCTTGAGATATCTATCCAGAACATCTCGCTAGTGTTAAGTTGTGAATCCCACCCAAAGTGTAAACTCAAAGCAACAGACAACTGCATTAAAGAACTTTGCGTAAAGTAAACAATCCTTGCACCCGCAAGTACAAGAACTGTTGTTTTCCCCCTTGTGGCAACAACACATCCCCTAGATTCATGTTTCTGTCACTCAAGCTAGTCATCAGGGGGCATCAACCCACAATCATGCATAACGCTCCCTCTTGGAGTCACTACCTACTACTTGGCCAAAGCAATAAAAAGCAACGGAGAACATGCAAGAATTACTCAAGAACATAAATATAACAGAGGAGAATCAAATATATTACTCAAACACAATCTGAACATAATCTCATAATCCATCGAATCCCAGCAAACTCAGCATAGCAATAGCAGAAATATTACATAAGTGCCTCGATCATGTAGGGCATCTCACGAGGTCTAATCCATGAAGAACAAAGAGGGGAGGAGAACATCACATAGCTACTGATCATAGACCCATGGTCCAAGGTGTACTACTCACGGTTCATCCGGGAAGCATCCATGGTGGTGGAGAAGCTCCCGGAGGTGGTTCCTCCCTCCGGCAGGGTGTCGGGAAGAGGTCTTCTGGTGCTCCCGATCTTGGAAGCGCGGCGGCGGCGGAACATAGGATAGATCGCGAAAAAGGGTTCCCGTCTCGGGGGTTTTGCGTCACGGGGAATAAATAGGCGAAGGGGGCAGCCAGGCGGGCCACCAGGGGTCCAGGCGGCCCCCTGGCGCGGCCCCACCCTAGGGCGCGCCGGGAGGGCGCCTGGGGCCCTGGTGGGTCCCCTCTGCCCCCCCCCCCTGGTAATTCCCGAAGCTTCCCGCACGCTGATTTTTTATTGGATTTTTCCCAAAATTTTGGAGCACTATTAATATGGGGGAAACCTGAAATAGAAAAACAGCAGAAAACAGGAACTGGCACTGGCGTGCATTGAGTTAATAGGTTAGTCCAAATATGATCAAAAGTGTATGGAAATTCATCAATATCATAGCAATATCACACAAAAGAGGCATGGAGCAAGCAGAAATTATAGATACGTTTTGGACGTATCACTCGCTCTTTAGTTTACTTTTTAGTTTTCTTTTGCTTTGTTTGTTGTTCATAACAAGTTAAAACACAACTTTCTTTGTGTGGGAGAGAAACACGCTCCACTTCAAACTAGAACACATCATAGGATTTTCATGTTCTTTTTTTGTGTGTTCTTTATCTTTTCGTAGATGCTGTCATGTTTAGCTCTTAGTTTTCATGTTTATCTTTTTCAAGAGCTTTTGTTTAGTTTGTTGCTGGAACTCTCTTTAGTTTTCATGTTTATCTTGTTAAGAGAGTTGGTTGTTGCACTAAGTTGTGTCTTGACTTTAAGTAGGTAATTGAGGTTGTTATTCAATTGTAGTAGGTACTTGCAATAGTTTTGAGGTATTGTTGTGAGTAATGTTCGAACATTTGGTGTCAATAGCTCAAGCCTATTACTGATAGGTCTCGTATTTCGGGCAATCCGTGTTTATATTCAAAAACTACAAAAACTAATTCAGAACTCTAGCTACTAGATGGATCACTAATCTTTGGAGGGATCGGATATTAGAGTACACTCACGTACCATGAGTCGAGGATGCGCAAGGATAACCAAAACCCCAAACACTCCTCCTCGGGGTACTTGTCTCTGTTTGAACTTCCTGATTAGATTCTGAGTTGCCGATAATAAGTGGCCCTCTGGCCCCACCCAGGTGATTCCGGAAGGTTCTTCTACGCTGATTTTTTATCTGACTTTTCCCAAATTTTTGGAGCACTTTTAATATGGGGGAAACCTGAAATATAAAAACAGCATAAAAGATGAACTGGCACTATGGTGCACTGAGTTAATAAGTTAGTCCAAATATGATCGAAAGTGTATGAAAGTGTATCTAGATCATAGCAATATCACACAAAACATGCATGGAGCAAGCATAAATTATGATACGTTTGGGATGTATCAACATCCCCAAGCTTAATTCCTGCTCGTCTCGAGTAGGTAAATGATAACAAGCATAATTTCTGTGGTGACATGCTAACAACCATATAAGAACTTTGAAAGTAAAGCAATCAAGGTATGTAATTCAATTAAAGTCATAACAGGCAAGAGTCTATATTAGGATTGAAACAAGCAACAGAAGAACGTTAAGGTGCAAGAGGTCTCGCTGTCCTTGACTCGAATGTCTCCAGATGGTGTTTGCGTGTAAGAAGTGTGAGATGGGGATACGATAAAAAAAAAATTGAGAACTCAATCTACTAAAGTTTCACACTTAGTATTCTTTGGAATCTTATCTTGACTCGCACTACTATGGAAATAGCTATACATGGAAACCTTATTAGTGACGCATATAATAAGCCATGCGCCACCATCTGTTAGGGGTGGTGCACTGGAAAATAATGCGCCACCCATAAGACCTTAGGGGTGGCACATTATTTTCTAGTGCGCCACCCCTAAGAGTGGGCCAGCCTGTATGAGCTTATACGTGGCACATTCGGTATAATGCGCCACCCCTAAGAACCTTATAGGTGGCGCATTTCCAAAATGCGCCACCCCTAAGAGCTTAGGGGTGGCGCATTTTGTAAATGCGCCACCCATAAGGTTATTAGGGGTGGCGCATTTCAACAATGCGCCACCACTAACTTGCTATATGCTCCACTAAATGCCTAGAGTTGCCCTTATCTACTCCACCCCACCTACCACCTCTCATTCACTCCACACAACTCTCAAACTAGGCTAGAGGACAAATCGGGAAGTTAAAAAAAGTTGAAAATTTTAGATAGTAACATTAAAAAATTTAAAAAATTTAAAAATTTGAAAAAAAATAATTTTAAAAAAAAGTTCAAAATATTCTAATGGTCCCATCGAGAAAGTTTCAAAAAAATGTTGAAAATTTTAGCACACCCATGAACATTAACAAGGTCCTAGACATCAACATGGTTTAATAGGATTTATATGTTAGATATATCAACAAGTGCCTGCTAGGTGAGCTGGAGTGAGAGTTGAATGGAACCAAGAAGTTAAGCGTGCTGGGGCTGGAGTAGTGCTAGGATGGGTGAACCTCGGGGAAGTTTGACCTGAGATTAAGCATAGTGACCGGGCATTAAGCATACTAACCTGAGATTAAGAAAAAATAAAAAAATAAAAAATTGTTTTCCAGATCTAGATTTAAAATTCAAAATTTAAAAAATTAATAGTGGCGCATTTTCAGAATGCGCCACCCCTAAGAGCTTATAGGTGGCGCATCCAGAATGCGCCACCTATATGCCCTTATTAGTGGCTTGTAGTTAGTGGCGCATCCATAATGCGCCACTAAACAGAAAAAAAGGACGCCACTAAAAGGGCATTCCCTAGTAGAGATGTATATGTGAATCTTGAGTGGACAATGTTTTGCTGAAAAGTCGATTCATTTTCGTTTCGGCAAATTTCTGGCGCACTCTCCGCATGCTCCCATGCATTATTAGGGAAGGTCATGCCGAATTTTTCCGGCGACGACTGTGATATATAATTGTGTTGCTCTCTCTGTGCACGCAGGTGATCGATCATGGTCCGCGAGATGCTGAGCGATATCACCGTGGCTAGGTGGATGCAATGTGCGACAAACGACATGCTAAGGAATAATAGGTCGGATATAAGATGTCCGTGTCGGAGATGCAAGCTGCAGTGCGTGACCGAGCCTGATTCCGGAATATTTCGAAGACACCTGTAGCGTAATGGTTTGATGGATGGCTACACACGGTGGATAAGTGATGAAGCTGGTGAGGAGGAGGACGTCAATGGTGGGGCGCCAGTAAATGACGAAGGGAAACCAGACAAAAGCGGCGGGCGAGAAGACGAAGAGCATCCCGTACATGATCATGAAGAAGATGCTGATGACCCTCAACGTAAAGGGATCTATGCAGCGTTTTCGATAAGTAAGAGTGTCGAACCCAACGAGGAGAGAAAGGTATTGATAGGTGATTTTGGACAAGGAATAACTTCAAGCGCTGGAAGATAACTTTTTAAGGGTTTTCTGTATAAGCAACAATAAGATAAAAGCAAGCAAAGTAAATTGCGCTGAGGAGCAGCAAGTGGCCCAATCCTTTTGATCAAAGGATAAGCCTAGCAACTGAACTTATAAAGACTAAAGCGTTCTTGAGGACACATGGTGAGGTAGTCACGTGCTTTCGCCATACTCTGTATCGATAACAAGTGTTGTGCTAATAAGTGTTGAGTGGGTGGATCTATGCTAGCACACATTCTAGACTAAGATAAGTGCAGTCTTATGATTAAACATCTTGCAAGAATCCGCAAATACAAGATAGAAATTAAGGCAAAGCCTAACCACATCAATAAGATCAAGGATCCATTAATCCCTTGTGAAAAAGTGTCCAAACTGGGGTTCAGGTTTTTGTCACTCCGGCAACCCACCATAAGCATTCTTTATACATAATGTATTCCCCTAGGTCCTTAATAAGGCGAAGTGTTGAGTGTTCGACTCACACAACACCACTAGGAAAATAACAACACAACTTAAATACCAAACAACACAAATTACTTCAACATCATATGACTACTAACAACTAGACTTCTCCCATGTCCTCAAGAACTAAAGTAACTACTCACAAGACATAAAAGAGATCATGATCAGAGGTGATAAATATATGATAAAAAATCTGGACATAATGATATTTCTCCAACAAAACTCAATAGCATTCACCACAAAGTAGTAATCAACACCGATAGAGTAGAGAGGATAGATAGTACGGATTACAACACAAGATAAACTTGTGAGGTGAGATTGGATGGTGGTGGAGATGGTGCTGATGTTGATGATGATATCGATGATACCCGTGACGATGGTGATGACGATGGCGAAGATCTCCCCTTCCGGGAGGTGATCTCCTCGGCGGAATTTTCCCGCCGGAGAGCCCTTTTTTTCTCTGTAGGTTTCCGCCACGGAGCGGCGGCAGAACTCCGTAAAACTTCTCTCTTTTTAGATTTTCGCGTAACGAGGAGTATATAGGCCAGAGGGGGAGCCGGGAGTGGCCCCAGGGCTCCATGCGCCCTCCCGGCGCGGCCACGGGTAGGGCCGCGCCAGGTGGCCGCTTGGGACTCCTGTGGGCCCCCTCTGGCCCCTCTTCGGCGAGTCTTCGTTAATCTTCTGGAAAATACCCCCGTCGATTTTCAGGTAATTTGGAGGTATTCTTCTTCAGCAACTCAGCGTCCACTTTTTACCGCTGAATCCTGCGTCTGCTGCTTCGGCACCGGAAAGTTGCATACTGTGTAAAATAAGCCAAAACAACATAAGAACATCATCATAATATGAAATATATCAATGAATAAGGATGAATTACAATATAAAATAGTGATGCATTTTGGACGTATCAGATGCCGAAGCAAATCATGTAGATCAAGATGCCGGACATGAAGATCAAGATGTCGGACATGATGAGGATTCAAGTTGGGTGCGGGACCCTCGTGTTCAAGAGCTGCTTGTCAAAGAGGCGTTGAAAGAAAGATGTGCAGATAGAGAGAAAGCCAAGATGGCGCAACTCGAGAAAGACGCGGTTACGAAGTTGTATGAAGGATGCAACGACGGGGATACCCGCTTGAATGTAACACTTTGGGCTATGGAGATGAAGGCAAAACACAAATGGACCGACGAAAGCTTCGATGATAACATGGCATTCTGGCACGATCGTCTTCCGAAGGGAAACACTTTTCCAACTAGTATCGCTGAGGCCAAGAAATTCATGTGCCCTCTCGATCTTCCGCACGTTAAATACCACGTCTCCATAAATGATTGCATGATCTATCGGGGTGAGGACGAAGAGAAAACCGCATGCTCGGTGTGCGGTGTTAGTCGATATAAGAGAGGGAAGAAAGTTCCTAGAAAAGTGGTATGGTACTTTCCGATCACTCCTCGTTTGCGGAGGTATTTCGTAGATCCCGAGGAAGCAAAGCTCATGACCTGGCACGCAGATAGAAATAAGCTAAAAGAGGATGAACCGAACCCGGATCCGGAAAAGGAGGACATGCCGAGGCACCCTTCAGATGGTAGCCAATGGACTGCGTTGGACCTCGAATACCCAGATTTTGGGGAAGAACCAAGGAACCTCAGGATTGGTGTGAGCGCCGATGGAGTCAATCCGTTTGGCGGCCAGAGCAGCACACACAGTACCTGGCCCGTGTTTGTATGCATATACAACCTTCCCCCCTGGAAGTGCATGAAGAAAAAGTACATAACAATGTGTATGCTAGTTCAAGGGCCGAAACAACCAGGTACGGACCTCAATATATATTTGCAGCTGTTGAAAGAGGAGCTAGAAACTTTATGGAAAGACGGAGTCAATACGTGGGACACCGCCGCAAAAGAATATTCCCCAATGAAAGCCGCGGTGATCACGACAGTGCACGACTATCTCGGATACGGATATTTCTCAGGGCAGGTGGTCCAAGGATTCTGTGATGCGTTAGGTGCATGGATAATACAACGTACCGCGAGCGACCAAAAGATCCCGGATCTTCAAAAACCGTGTTCCAGGGGCCTCGGAGGTGACTTCCTAAGAAACACGCATGGAGAAAACAGGGACATTTGTTCGATGGAAGCGAGGAGCTCCGAGCACCCCCAGCTCGAAGGAGCGGCAAAGAAATTGACAACCTGCTGAAAACTTGGAAAGAGTGCCCCGCGCCGGGAAAGAAAAAAGAAGAAGACTCAGCCGTTGATGAGGGTATGGAAAGCAAGGTCTGTTTTCTGGGATTTGGAATACTGCAGTCTCCTCCGCAGTCATCATAGCCTTGATCTCATGCATATCACAAAGAACGTGTGCGAGAGCTTGTTTGGAACGCTGCTCAACATGCCGGAGAAGACCAAGGACGGGCCAAAAGCAAGGAATGACTTGAAATTTATGGGCATCAGGAGGGAACTTCACCCCCTAGTGACGACGATGATGAGCCGAAGGAGGAAGAGGATACGGAAACGCAAAACTCTCGCAAACGAAAAAGGGCGACCAAGAAGAAGACCGGTATTGATCATTGCCCCCGGCATGCTTCACTCTGTGCGAGGAGGAGATCAAGCGGTTTATCCACTGCCTCATAGGAGTAAAATTTCCGAACGGCTACGCGGGGAAGATAAGAAGATACCTAGACGAGGCGAAGCCGCGTTTCAGCGGGATGAAATCTCACGACTGTGTCGTGCTGATGGCGCAGATTCTCCCGGTTGCGATCCGAGGGATAATGGACGAGAACGTCCGTAAAACGTTGTTTGGCCTTTACAACTTTTTTGACGTCATCTCCCGGAAGTCGATTTGCGCTACGCAACTCAAAAGGCTACATGAGGAGATCGTGCTCATACCATGCGAGCTTGAGATCTATTTCCTGCCCGCGTTCTTTGACATTATGGTGCATCTGTTGATCCATGTCGTGGAGGATATCGTCCAACTCGGGCCTGCGTTTCTGCGCAGCATGATGCCGTTCGAAAGGATGAATGGACACATCAAAAAATACGTTCGTAACAGGTCCCGTCCAGATGCAAGCATAGCGAAGGGCTTTCTAACCGAAGAGTGCATCTCTTTTTGCACGAATTATCTCAACACCGAGAACCCTGTTGGTCTGGCCGTCGACAAGCACTTTGGCAGGACCGATGGGTGTGGTCACCACAAGGGAAGTCGCGCAATGCATGTCAACTTTGACTGTCGAGACATCGACTTTGAAAGAGCAAGCCTAGTCGTGCTACAACACATCCAGCTGGTCGATCTTTGGATAGCAAAGCACAAGGATGTAATCAGGAAGAAGTAAAGTGACCAGGGCCTGCAGATAATGGACCGAGATCCACGGCTAATCAAAGAGAACAACTCTGGTTTCATGACTTGGTTCAGGGACGAGCTTCGTGCTAATCCCCCGTGAAGGAACGCTTCCGAGGACGAAAAGATGATATTCACCTTGTCACAGGGTGCCGCACTCAAACTGATGACCTATCAAGCGTATGATATCAACGGCTACACATTCTACACGAAGGAAAAGGAAAATAACTACGATTACCAGAACTCAGGGTTAACGGGGATATTCTACACCGATGACGTCAAGGAAAGATTCTACGGAAGGATCGAGGACATATGGGAACTCGACTACCGTGGAGAGAAGGTGTCGATGTTCCGTGTGAGATGGGGCAAGAGCGTCGTAAAAGAAGACCGGTACTTCACCACCATGGTTATACCCGAAGCCAAATCCAAGCCTGCGGGCGCAAAAGTCACCGCGAAAAATAAGCCATGGGTACTGGCTAGCCAAGTGGACCAATGCTTCTTCATTACCGACCCATCAAAGCCGAGCCGCGTTGTAGTGAGGAGAGGCAAAAGAAACATAATCGGAATGGATGGAGTCGCCAACGAGCAAGACTTTTACAAGTACGGCGACCCGAAGATGGAAGATGACTACGCCGCTCAGGATACATACACCACAACCCTACCGAAGAAAGGTCTCCCGTTCAAGAGGAAAAGTGAAGGCGTCCCGGGCCTAAATTATTCAACCACGACAAAGAAGGGCAAGAATAAGATCGTGAGGAAACTCTAGCTAGATATCTAGCTCCAAATTTACTCTGCATGGATTTACTCTGCACTTTGTAATTGATGATCACATTCTTAGGTTTGGATCATATATTTTGAAGTGTATGAATGTCGACGATACACAATTGAAGCATCATGCCTAACTCCTTAAAAAGATGAAATGGCCAACTACACCTTGTAATTGACGATCACATTCTTATGTTTCCAAATGCCGCTACACCTTGTTTTTGTGGATCTTGGTTCGGCGACGACACGGTTAAGGCATGATACATGGATCCATAGGATGAGTAACACACTGATGGGAAGGAAGGCCATGGCCTCGCTAAAAAACCCAGATATTTAGTAGCGATAAAAAAAACTAGTAGCGATAAAAAACCAGATAGATAGCTAGGCCAATTAATAAAAAACAATTAAAAACTCTTAAGGGTGGTGCATCTTTCATAAATGTGCCACTAAATGTCCTTAGGGGTGGCGCATTTTGCGGAATGCGCCACGCATAAGAAACCTCTTGGTGGTGCATTCTGGCAAAATGCGCCACCCCTAAGCCTTAACCTCCACGGCCCCCTCCCCCTTGCTCGTCACAGTACCCATTCGAGTACAATCCCCTCTCGAGCCCTAGCTGCCACCATCCTCGCCGTCGACGTCGGAGCCGCCCCTCGACGCCACCGCGGAGGAGCCGCTCCTCTACGCCACCGGAGCCGCCACCCCGACGCCCCCAAGGTGATCCCCCTCGACGCCTCCATCTCCATCCCTGCCCCCTGCTTACTTCCCCTGTTCTTCAAAGAAAACAGAGAGGGATTTGAGAATTGCTATATGTGCAATCCCTTTGGGGAATTTGAGATTCTTTGTCCATATATGATGATGCATATGTTTTCTTCCATGTGTTTGTTAGAAATTGTTAAGGAATCCTACACATGTGTTTGTTTTCTTACTAGAAATTGTTAAGAAATTGTTAGAAACGTACTCCATATATGATGATGCATATGTTTTCTTCCATGACTGAGCAACAATCCTTGAATAAGTGCATAGAGTTGATGTTAGCTTTCTGTTATCTTAGATTAATTAATAACACCATAATATTTTTAACAAGAATCCAATGAACTTTGCTAAACTGTCCCATACTTTCTAAAATTAAGTAGTAAGCAATTCATGAAGTGTATTTCTTGTCAGTATTTATTCTTGATAATGGTTTGTTTGAGTTATATTGTTTATTTAATTATCGATACAAAGCAGTTTTGAAATGCTAAAGTAGCTAGGGAATCAGGTAGCTAGTGTGAAACTATTTTGCTATGTTGCTTTCAGAGCAAGTTTACTCCATGCAAAGTCTCTAAAAGAAAATTATACTTAGGAACCAAGGGAGTACTAGCAAACTGAACATTAATTATATTAAAAAGAAAAACATATTGTAGGCTATGTTCCTGTGTGTGTGTGTGCGTGTGTGTGAGAGAGAGAGATATGTGTGTGCTACTGACCATGCATGACCATGTGAATATCATGCTTATTAAATATTTTTGTTGCTTGCTGTTTTTTGTGTCCTGTGTGTGTCATGTGTGTGTGTCTTGTGTGTGTGTGTGTGTGATGTGTAGAATCTCTGTGTGTGTGTGTGATGTGTAGAATCTCTCTCTCTCTCTCTCTCTCTCTCTGTGTGTGTGTGTGTGTGTGTGTGTGTGTGTGTGTGTGTGTGTGTGTGTGTGTGTGAGAGAGAGAGAGAGAGAGAGAGAGATGGCATCACAAAATAGTGTAGAATAAAATGTGTGTGGTGCTTGTGTTCTTCATATATGCTGGTTGTGCCTACATACTAGGCATTTTTTTTGTGCAGGGACTCTCATTATCCCCTTTCTCCCGAAAGGTTGATTAACTTCCGTTTCGGTTGAGAATGGGGCACTCTCATGTTAAGAAAAATAGCAAAGGTCATGTCGAATTTTTCCGTGAATTCGTGCATGACCTTTGCTTTTTTTAACATGAGAGTAGTTGCATTTCTTAATATTGTACTAGTGCAAACATGTTGACCGGAGCCGACGCCGGTCCTTCTTCTCAGCCGGGAAAAAAAAGGATGCAATTTTGGGAATACTCCCAGGAGAAGGTCGAGGAGCAGAGAGAAGAGGAAGTACCTCCGGGCGAGGAGGAGGAGTATGTGTAGGACATAGAGTTGGAGTCCGACTCATCGGATGATGACATGGAGGAGGAGGCCGGTACGACAGACGGCAAGAGGAAAACTGGCGAGGATGATGGGACCGGTGGCTCCAACACAGATGGCACCCAGTCGAAGAAGCGGAATCGGAAACCGACCAAGGTCGGCACCATCCGGAAAGAGTTTACTGTCGTGACAGCCTTCGGGATTCCTAAACAGCCCGAACGTTTTTCGGAAGGGTACGGCCGTCAAGTCGCGGTGATCCTCCGCAACACCGTGCCGATCACCACGATTAACCTCAGGAGTCGTGAGAATATTCATTATTGTCAGCTTCTTATCAACAAGCTGCACAGACGATACAAGTTCCCGGAGCCGTATGATAACACCAAACTCAAAGGGAAAAAGTAAACACATGGGCCTCAGGAAGATGAGCAAGGCCGTGTCGAGTTGGAAAACCCGGGTGAAGGAGGCAATTATTGAAAAGAACAAAACCTGGGAGGAGCTCAAGGAGAAAGAGTCG
Source organism: Bromus sterilis (assembly GCA_950022295.1). NCBI lineage: Eukaryota > Viridiplantae > Streptophyta > Magnoliopsida > Poales > Poaceae > Bromus > Bromus sterilis. Next base: position 410,242,630 of record OX465596.1, on the reverse strand, counting down.
TTGATCGACGAAGCTACCTACAACCTTTTCAAGGCTAGGTGTGAGTCCGAGCCAGCCAAGGCCGCAAGTGCAAAGAGCAAGGCCATGCGGTCGCAGGTCATAGGTAACCACCGTCTCGGAGGAGCCGGTGGTTACAGAAGTTCCAAGCCTAAATGGGACAAGGAGGATGCCGAGTACGCCGTTGCGGGCATACCTAACCCCTTCGAGCAATACAAAGGTGATCCGCAGACCGAATTCTTTGTGAGGGCCAGGAGCTATAAGGACAAAGCAACCTTGAAAATAATTATCGATCCTAAGATTCAGGAGTTTACGACTGCCGTGGTAAGTAGTTTACCACGCGACCTTGTCGATTGAATTCTCCAGCGAGGTTCACAATTTCTTAATGTTTCACATTCTTTCTGCAACAAGCGGAAATGAAAATCGCCTCATCGCAGGAGTCGTCGGTTAAACCGGCCGGCCCGTGGGACAACGCCTTTAACAGGGCGTTGAACAAGGTCAAGAAGGTTGACGACGTGACGGCGAAGCCATCGTCAGCCGGTCGTGTGGTCGTCTTTGGTGCGGACCTAAATTGGTCCGAATATTATGGAAAACCGGCGGAGCAGTCCGGCTCGAGGGGGCACAAGGCAAAAAGGATCGAAGAAGACGCCTCTTATGTTCGTGGACTGGAGGAGAAGGTGAACATGTTTCCGTAGCTTGTCCAGGACGAAGTGGCGAAGACGATGAACGCCCTCCTTCCAGATATGATGCAGTCACTCGCGAATTGGCAAGCGCGTGGTGGACAAGGGCCCATACCGGTCCCCAACATGGTCGGCAGCAACTCGGGCACCGCGGCGCCTGCAGTCCCGACTCCCGCCGTAGTGGTGTCTCCCGCATCGACTCCCGGTATATTGGTGACTCCGGCCGCCAACACCGCGGCGGCGGCGCCGGACGTGATGGTAACTCCTCCAGCCACGATCAAGCAACCGGGGCATAACAATAATGCACCCGGCAGCAGCGCAAATAGGGCGACCAACACCACGGGAGGCAGCGCGCCCTCCGTCTCTTGCATGCCCGCCGTCATCAGCGGGGTCTCTTCATTGGCCGACCTCGATGCCCTCAAGGTAACTATAAGCGTCTGCAACTTAAACGAGGACTTCATCTCCTTGCCTTTTTTTAGTGGAATCTCTCTGATGCCCTACATGCATATATATCTTTCGCAGGAGGACACTCCATGCATTCTATTACAAGTCGTGGAAGGAAAGTTGAAGGATGTTGCCAAAGGTAAAATCCTTCAACCACAAAATCTAATCATGCACAATATGCCGATGGTACCAGAGATGCATAGAGTTCAAATCTCTCTCGTGATTTCGGGCTACAAGAGAGTTAAACCTCCCATTCAATCCCCGGATACGATGAAGACGAGCCGGAAGTCCTCAGTGACTGTTTCGGCAAAATATGCCTATGGCAGAAGACCCAAATGCGTTTAATGACGGGGGAAAGGGGCACCACACCTAGGACAACACCGGTAGTCATCGTGTCGATGCCACATGATCCCATCGGCGCACAACAAGAAGACGATGATCTTGATGATGATGATGATGATGATGATGATATCAACGCCGACCAGTTCATCAACACTTCGTTCGAAGGTGATGACTTATTCATGCCTCCTGTTGAAGGAGTCTACCAGCATGACGAGGAAGCTCGCGGTCTAGCTGATCCTGCGGCGAAACCTGCTTGCTCCACGCGTCTCTTTGCTGCATCTCAGGAGATGTCTCCAGCAGCTTGCGCCTTCACCGAGCCTCAAGCAGATGCCACAAGGAGATCTATTCTCAGCCCGTCCACACTCCATAAGGCGGCCACTAAGCAGATAAAGGACGGTGACTGCTCGAAATCAGAAAAGAAGAAGGGACGGAAAAGAAAGAAGAGCATCACTTCGAGCAGCCAACCTTCGATGCCGATCTGGGCTCAGGACGGGCCACCAAGACCCAAGGATCTCTCGTTTGAAATCCATGTGGCGGATAGGGCGATGCTACCTAAGGAAATTCTCGACCTTGCAACTTCGGATATGCAGAGTGTGCATCACAGTATTATGGCATTAGAGAAGATTCTTCTTCGAGAAGAGAATCCCCCGTACCCGGTTTTCATCGCCAAGGTTCCACTCAACATGGGCTTCATCAACACTATCCCCGCGGATATGATAATCCTGCGGTTTTCGGAGATCTTCAATTTGTACCATCTCAAGCGGTTGGACCATAGCCTTAGCCGTCTATTCTCGCTCAGCCTTTCTATGAGTATCAGGAGAGATAAGACCCCGAGCGGCGCGATATTAGACCCCTTCTACATGCGTGAAAGCATCTTGATGAACGACAGGGACGCGGTGCTCGCAGCGGGGTACATCAGAGACTACATGCTACAGAACGCCGGCAAGGATTTATTTCTTATGACCTACTCTCCCAAGTAAGTAATTCGCTTGCCGCCGTAGCATATATGCGTTCTTAGCTTTCCATTGTCCTCTTCCAACATTCCTTTTGGATTGTTTTAATTATGCAGTGAGGATCAAGACTGCGTGCTCATCTGCTTTTCACCGCAACACTCGCATGCCATGTATTTAGAATCGGGGAGTGTGAAGAAGAAAGATTACAAGTATGTCATGAGAGTTTTGGATGATGCTCTCGCCGGCTACATAAAAGTCGGAGGCAAGATCATGAAACACAAGTTCAGGAAGAATCAGTCTGGCGTGAACGTGTTCAGCCACGTAACGCAGTTCCAGTGCGTCAAGCAGCCGGCTGGCAGTGTGAGGGATGCGTACTACGCCCTTCATCACATGAGGGTGATTGTACAGGAACAACGCAACCTTACGCTGCCAAGTCATCTCAAAGTGTGGGCCGAAATAAAGGCGGAAATCGCCGATGCAAATCTTAATGAGGAGTTCTTTCACATCCAAGCGCAGATGGCTACTATCATCCATCATGAATTACAAATGAAGGGGCGATCTTCCACTCCAACATTGCACCATCCAATGGGGAGATAGAAGTCCGCCTAAAGGCCTTGCGTGACACAAGGCCTTTCATGACGAAAGAAGGATGCCGCCCATTCCCCGAGCCGAGTCACAACAATTGAACAATTTATGTTATATATGGCAATCGTTTGATGAATGTGTGCCCTACATGTAATTTGGATGTACTCTTTGTGTAGTAGATGGTAGTGTCAAATACGCTTGGTGCTCTTTGCGTATAAAGGTCACTGCATATGCTTTTTTATGCATATGTGCATGCTCCTGGCCATTGATCGACTTGCTTTATGTTGTTGATAAGAAAAGATGCTATATTGCGTTGTTGTCCTTTGCTATGAATTCATATGTATGTGACATCTAAATCTTTGTTTTGTGCAGGTTGAAGAGCAAACAAGAGATGATGAAGAAAGTATTGTAATATTGTGATGGATGTAATCTTGTGAATCTTGTTGGCCTCTAAACCTTAGGAGCTGATGGATGTAATCTTGTAAATCTTTGTAATAAGAATTCTAATGCAATTCTTTTGTATCAATAATTGTTGGGCTCATTGTAGTATTGTCTTTTGAATTTCTGTAATATGATAAAAATATCTGTAATGTTTTATTCTTTTCTGTAATTCTTTTTTTTTTGTTTTTTGTAACCCATTGAGTGGCACATTTTGTCTAGCTTTAGTGGCGCACTGGGAATGCGCCACCCCTAAGGAACCTTAGGCGTGGCGCATATCAGAATGCGCCACCCCTAAGAGCTTATAGGTGGCACATTCTGAGAAGCGCCACACCTAAGGGCCTTAGGGGTGGCGCATCCAGAATGCGCCACCTCTAAGCCCTTATTAGTGGCTTGTGGTTAGTGGCGCATCCCTAATGCGCCACTAAAGCCCTTAAAAGGACGCCACTAAAATGGTATTCCCTAGTAGTGTCGTCCCCAGACCACTAGCACTAGTACAAAACATTCCTTTGGATATGAGCAAAGGTCATGGTTCGAACACGAACCGGTTCTACTGGCCCAATAGAACCGGTTCGTGGCTCCGGGATTTAGAACCGGTTCGTGTGGTGGGCCCCCAGCCCAGCGGTGCCCTGCCAGCGCCCCTTTAGAACCGGTTTGTACTACCAACCGGCTCTAAAGATGTGGTGGCAGGTTGTCGTTCGGCATGCGGGCCACCTACCAGCATTACAACCGGTTGGTAGTACAAACCGGTTCTAAAGGTGCACTAAGTTTAGTACCACCTCGCTAACCGAAGAGGAGTTCGACCGGTTTATAAGCACGGGTCAGAGTGGACTTCTCGTCGCAATCAATAAAGGTTGTCCATGAAAAATTCATCTTCATCCTATATATCGTTAAGACAAAGTTCCTATTGAACCTTGATTAGTGGACAAAATTGCCTTCTAATTAAGCTGCAACCGGAACTTTGCCTTCACGGTGTATAGGGTGTGGAGGAAATTTCTCGTTGACATCCTATAATGAAACTGCTATACTTTTTTTGTTTTATTAAGAACCTGATTTACTCGGTTTTTAAAAGATTCCATCATTGTGCGTCCAGGCAGTCATTTGCGAAATATTAATGAAACTGCCTTTTGAGCCTGCAGTGATCATAGCTTTCAAATTGTTACTCTCGGACAAACTCTTCTGCCCACTACTTCCAGCATTATCACGAGCCTTGTTAAGAACCTGATTTACTCGGTTTTTTAAAGATTCCATCATTGTGCGTCATGGTTCAGATTACAACTCAAAAGCGGTTAAAACTTGGCATAGTATCATTAATGCCTGCCTTCAACATTCGGCTGTCCGACACAGGCAGTCATTTGCGAAATATTAATGAAACTGCCTTTTGAGCCTGCAGTGATCATAGCTGTCAAATTGTTGCTCTCGGACAAACTCTTCTGAGCACTACTTCCAACATTATCACGAGCCTTGTTAAGAACCTGATCCAACGGCTCACAAAGCCTGATCCAACGACTCACAAGCGCTTGAAAGAAACACACAATCCGTGTGCTTCTTTCTGATTGGTGGAGGCGAGCCTGATCCAACGGCTCACAAGCCGGATCCAACGGCTCACAAGCGCTTGAAACAAACACGCGATCTGTGTGCTTCTTCCTGGTTGGTTGGATTCTGAATCGTGTGAGGTTAAAAGGGCATGGAGGCCTCCACGCCAAGCCAGTCGCCACCAGTTCTCTTCTCGTGCACTCTTTCCCGTTCCGCGCCACCGCCACCATGCCGGCCCGTCGCCGCCCGCCCAGCTTCCATGGCGTCCGCAAGCGCTCGGACGGCACATTCATGGCAGTGATCACTTGTGCCAACAACGAGCGTGTGTGTCTCGGCAGGTACTGGCATGAATATTTAGCTGCCCGCGCGTACGACGTTGCGGCGTGGAGGCTCGGCCGCCCGCGCGCGGAGATGAATAACCGCTACCTCCGCAGCTTGGAAGAGGCGGAGGACATAGCAGATCCGCCGCTCCTCCTCACTGAAGAGGACCACCGCCTCCATCGTCGACGAGCGGTGCTCGGCCTCGCCTCGGAGCAAGACCAACGCGCCATGCAGGATTGGTACGCGAGCCATCCCCGTGAAGCCTCAGAGGAGGCGGAACACCGGACGAGACTGGCGGCCGAGAGCGTGGAGCGGCGACAGGAGCGTCATGAATGGAGGGAGTAGAGGCGGGCGGCCAAGGCGATGGCGGAGGAGGAACTGGCGAGAGGCGCCGCCAACTGGCCCGTCGGTGACCCCCCTGGATAGCGCTGGAGGATGACATCAGCTCATCCGTCACCGAAGACGATTTCTTAGACGAAGAGGATGAGTAGTTTTTTTATGTTTTCCAATAAAATGTTCTAGGCTTGAGATGTTAAGTTGTTGAATGTTTTAAGTTTGCCGCATCGCCGCCACCATGCCACCATGGTCTAAGTTTTCCGCGCAGAAGCAGAAGAAATAAAGCCACATTCTCAAATTTCAAACCCTTTTTTACTTCATTTGCTTAATGACCTTGAATTTGGAAAGCACTACAACTGAACTCAGAAAAGGTTGAAACTTGGCACGGTATCATCATTTGACCCACATAACATGTGTGCAAAAGTTGAGAGTATTACGACAAAAACTGGATGCACTTCGTGTACAAACTGGACTATCTCTTTCAAAGTACAAGGGTTTCAAACGAAAACTCATCTGTTACAAAGACATTTCATTTTTCTAAACTTATTTCAACCCAAGACTTTTTTTGCATTCAATATGCACCATTCAAAGCCACATACTAAAATTTCAACCCTTCCTGACTTCATTTGCTATTTTTCATGCATTTAATGATTTTTTGACTATTTTAAAGTATTTCACAAACTAGTATTTCAAAAGAATTCAACTTGAAACTATTTAAATTTGAAAACCACTGCCACTAACAGAATATTTATAATTATGTTTTAAACTAAAATAAAAAGATTTATTAAAAAAACTCCAACTATTCTAATAGCTAGTCAAAATATAAAAACAAATCTAAATCTAAAAAAAAAGGTTTAGAACCGGTTTCATCCACGAACCGCTGCTAAAGGTCCCTCCCCTTCCCGCGTGTATTTTTGGCCGAAAATGGATGAAATTGGTGACCTGTAGAACCGGTTTGTGAGTGAAACCGGTTCTAAAGAGCCAGTAGCACCGGTTGGAGCTACAAACCGGTGCTAAAGGTCCATGCTATATATATACCAGCACTTAGCGTCAGTTCCGCCCACCGCTTCATATCGAACTACGCCGCCAGGCTGCTGCGCTGCCTCGCCGTCGCCGTCCACGCCGCCAGGAGCCGCCCACTCTCCTCGCCGACGGCCGCCACCGGAGCCGCCCACTCTCCTCGCCGACGGCCGCCACCGGAGCCGCCCCCGCCCGCACCGTTCAAGCAGCCCCCGCCCCCGCCGTTCAAGCCATCGCCGCCGTCCAGCGTTCGATGACCCCTCCCCTACTCCCCCCTCCCCTCCTCCTCTATGTTAATATTCTGCTTAGGAATGCTAGGATTTCCATGTGCAATTGATAGGTTGTGTGCAATAATCTATGTCGCCATGTGATTTTTTGAAGTGAAATTGGTGTTGATTATTTGTAGGATTATTGGTGTTGAAATTGTTGAAATTGTTAGGATTATTTTGTGTATTGCCAAAACAGAGAGATAGTTAGATGGTGCTTTGTTCTTTGAAGTGAAATTGGTCGTGGCTTTAGAGAGAATTTGATGGTGCAAGCTATAGTGTAAATTAGGGTTCCACAAGTTTGTATGTTTTCAGAGAGCACAAGTAAAAAGAAAGTGGAGTATTTTTTTTTCTTAAACCAAAAATTGATAGAACAGACATTCTTGATCTATTTTGTTACCAATGAGGCACAATTTGTATTACTTCTCATGTTATATTTTTATAATTCTCATTATATTTTTATTACTTTGAATTAATTTTATAATTATGAACACATAGTATGTCTCATCCCAAGTGCGAGATTTGTAAAGACGACTCGGGTCGATGCAACGATCCCGTGTTTGATGAAGAAGACACATACTTCTTCATCACGCTTAGGTCCTGGTTCCAAAATGTTACGGTATGTAACTTGCACGACATGTTCTTGTTATGGTGCTTGCATGCATGACTTAATTTTATGTTTATAACGTATCATTTTTTTTCTAATTCAACTAGTGCATCCCTTGCTTTGCAAGACGCCACGTTTGTGACAAGATCAATTAAAGATTTCGATTAAACTATTAGTAAATAAGTTAACATTAAGACGAAACATTTCGTTCTTAAGGTTAAGATCTTTAATCAACCAAATGCCACATTCTTTGGCTGTTCAAAATGGGATGCATTATGCAAGACATATGCATTTCATGATAATATGAAAATAGCATTTGATCTTGGACGCCGCCGTCGAGGATCCAATGTTTTTCGTGATGATGAAATTTCGATGGAACTAGGCGAGATGATTCCAGTTCGATGTTCATGTGAGTTTGTTAAACAACAATTTTGTTACTTCTACAACTTATTTTTCTTTGCTTCCAAATGTTTGACAACTCATTTATAATTTCCATCTTATGTTCTTGCCACGGAAGAAGTACAAGATATTTTTGATTGTACCTTCTATAACAATGGCTTCGACCTAAGTATGAATGAACAAGATGCATTTATCGATGTTATTAAATTGGTACCTTCGTATGCGAACTATTTAAGGGTTGGTCGTCCTTTTGAGCATATGTGTCATTTGTCCTTAAGTTGGAGGACTATATGCTGAAATGGCCTAGCCTGGTATGATTTTTATCATTCTCTCTCAGTAGGCTATATCTTCTTCAAAAAGACATTTTTATTAATTATACTCATTGCTAACTATGCTACTAATATTTATGTTCTTCAACAGAAGATACCGCAAACTTGTACGCCTAAATGGATGCTGGGATTGAATGGCGAAGTTACAATTGTTTGTGCACGGCCTTGGGCATAACCTTTCAAACATGATTACTACACTGAAAGTGGATCAGATGGTTGTGGCAAAATCAAAGCATGGTTAAAGATAGTGGTCCAGAAGAAGCCAAAACCTGGAGACAGGTTGTTCTCTATCCTCTACCGTGGAGAATATAGACGTCCTTTTTGGGTTTATTTCTTGTTACCTTCGCGTGTTTGATTAGATCCTATATATTAGGAGTGAATTCGAGGAATTATGTCCTATATATATTTAGTAGTAGTGTATCTGAAATAATTAGGTTATCGAAGTTAAACTAGGAAAAATCTTTGTGTTGGATATAATGGCTTTCATACTTGTTCTTATTGAAATTAAATTATATATTGTCCTATATATATGATATGTGATCGATATATTTAGAATATATTGTTTGTGTGTATGAGATGTTGTGAAGCATATGTACCGAGATACACATCTTGTAAGTGTATGACGCAGGAACCACTTGATATATTCATATATTGATCATCTTCATTAAATAATAAGATTGCGGAGAACCTTTAATTAATAATCCAAAAACAAAACTATTAAACCCAAAATAAAATAACAAACGGACCCTTAAACCACGAAACCTTTAGAACCGGTTTATGTTACCAACCGGTGCTAAAGGTGCCCAATCCCTCGCGCTGTCGTGCAACCACGTGGCCTGGCTGGAGCTGGTTTAGAACCGGTTCGTGGGGAACCGGTTCTAAAGGCTTTACTCTTTAGCACCGAGCCTTTAGAATCGGTTTCAAAAACCGGTTCTAAAGGCACCCTAGAACCGGTTCTAATGACCTGTTTTGCACTAGTGTAGCCAGGTACAAGTCAATTTGATCGACTCCCTTTCGATATTTTGAGCACTCATGCAATGGATGAGCGTAAGCACGAGAGTTGACACTTAGGATGGCAAAGAGATATATATGGTGGAGGAGGAAGACAAAAAGGGTGTGAAAGACTCACATCAATGAGGACAATAATAGGCGAGGGAAAGCCAAATGATAGATATGATGTGAGGAGTAGGGATTGTCATGCAACGGATGCACATATGAGCCAAGAAAAGCTCTCCAATGGAACTAGTGGGGGTGCATCCAACTTGCTCGCTCATGAAGACCTAGAGCTCGTTTCAGAAGGCTCATCCTTGGAATATGCAAGCCAAGTTCTATAGTTTGAAGGTCCCCACATAGCTATTTGCATGAACGATCATCTCTATGGAGTACAAGGATAAGAGGGAGTACTAGTGTGGATCTTTCAAAAGGATAGTAGTGTTTCCCCTTTCTCTCTTTTTATTTCTTTTCTCTTTTTTTCTGTTTTTTGTATTTTTTTTGGTGACCTCAATGGTTCTTTCTATTTAACACTCATTTGTCCTCTTTGAGATCTTTTATTTTGTCCACTTTGGGATCTTTTCCTCACTTAAGGGCAACACTCTATTTTACAAGAAGGTATATAAGATCTTTGCACTTTACGAGGTACTCAAACATAAAGAAGATGTAGCTATCATGATGCATGCAATGTATGCCTCTGCCAGTGTAGCAGGAACATGTATGACAAGAAGATCGAGTCATGAAGAGGTGGAAGTTGCATGGCAATATATCTCAGAAAGGCTATGGAAATACCTTGATAGGTAGGTATGGTGGATGTTTTGAGGAAAGATATAAGGAGGTTTATGATGACATAGCGTATCATGCCAAGGGTTTGGATGCACCGGTGAGGTGGACGCCAACTCTCGGAATGAGAAGAGGGCAATGCACGGTACCGAAGAGGCTAGCAAATATTAGGAGGTGGAAGTGTCAACTTTCAATACTTACATTAGTCTGAAGAACTCATGCACTTATTATCGGTAACTCTCAATCTAATGAGGAGGTTCAAAAAGAGACAAGTACCCCGAGGAGGAGTGTATGGGGGTTTGGTTATCCTTGCGCATCCTCGACTTATGGTACGTGAGTGTACTCTAATATCCAATCCCTCCAAAGATTAGTGATCCATCTAGTAGCTAGAGTTCTCAACTAGCTTTTGTAGGTTTTGAAAATAAACATGGATTGCCCAAAATACGACACCTATCACTAATAGGCGAGAGCTCTTGACACCAAAAGTTCAAACATTACTCACAACAATACCTCGAAACTATTGCAAGTTACTACTACAATTGAATAGCAACCTCAATTACCTAATTCAAGACAAGACACAACTCAGTGCAATAACCAACTCTCTTAACAAGATAAACATGAAATCTAAAGAGAGTTACAGCAACAAACTAAAAAAAACTAAAGCTCTTGAAAAAGATAAACATGAAAAGGAAGAGCTAAACATGGCAGTAGCTACGAAAAGATAAAGAACACACAACAGAGAAAAGATAAGCATGAAAATCCTATGATGTGTTCTAATTTGAAGTGGAGCGTTGATACACGAGATACTTCTCGCTCCTTGTTGGTTACCCCAAGTGGAAGGTGAGATGTACCGTAGCAGCAAATTTCCCTTGGTAAAGATACCAAGGTTGAAAAGATCATCTCCCGTAGGACTCCAATAGATACAAGTAGGTGGTGAAGTGAACAATGGCATCGTTTACAACCTAAGGTTGCTTACTTCACCTGGACCTGAACACACAACAGATAGCTTTGCTCCCAACGAGTACAGAGGAGTTGTCAATTCCTGCGGCCTTGTTGTTTACAAAGGATAAAACGCACGGGATAATAATGATAGTGATAGCTGCGGAAAAGTAAATACTGAAGGTAAATTGAAGGTGTAAGCAGTAGTAGAAATATGGACCGGAGTCCTATGATGTTCACTAGTGATGTCTCTCTCCCAAAAGACGATAAAATAGCCATGCGAGGTAAACAAATTACAGCTGGGAAATTGACAGGATTATGTGCGCAAACCAATGCTAATTATGCTATGCAGAAAGGAAGAGGCTCAAAAGCATGGGCGGTACGCCAAGACAAGTAGACCGAAATCCATCTGCATCTACCCACTAATCATCCACCTTGAGATATCTATCCAGAACATCTCGCTGGTATTAAGTTGCGAATCCCACCCAAAGTGTAAACTCAAAGCAACGGACAACTGCATTAAAGAACTTTGCGTAAAGTAAACAATCCTTGCACCCGCAAGTACAAGAACCGTTGTTTTCCCCCTTGTGGCAACAGCACATCCCCTAGACTCATGTTTCTGTCACTCAAGCTAGTCATCGGGGGGCATGAACCCACAATCATGCATAACGCTCCCTCTTGGAGTCACTACCTACTACTTGGCCAAAGCAATAAACAGCAACGGAGAACATGCAAGAATTACTCAAGAACATAAATATAAAATAAGAGAATCAAATATATAACTCAATCACAATCTGAACATAATCTCATAATCCATCGGATCCCAGCAAACTCAGCATAGAAACAGCAGAAAGATTACATAAGTGCCTCGATCATGTAGGGAAGATCACGAGGTCTAATCCATGAAGAACAAAGAGGGGAGGAGAACATCACATAGCTACTGATCATAGACCCATGGTCCAAGGTGGACTACTCACGGTTCATCCGGGAAGCATACATGGTGGTGGAGAAGCTCCCGGAGGTGGTTCCTCCCTCCGACAGGGTTCCGCGAAGAGGTCTTCTGGTGCTCCCGATCTTGGAAGTGCGACGGCGGCGGAACAGAGGAGAGATCGCGAAAAAGGGTTCCTTCCCCGAGGGTTTCTTGTCATGGGGAATAAAGGGAAGCCAGAGGTGGGCCAGGGGCTCCAGGCGCCCCCCCCTGGCGCGGCCAGGGGTGGGGCAGAGCCCTCTGGCCGCCTGGGGCCCCCTGGCTCCCCTCTGGCCCCTCTTGGGCTTTTCTCGAAGCTTCTGGTACGCTGATTTTTCCTATATTTTTCCCGGAATTTTTCTAGTACTTTTAATAAGGGGGAAACCTGAAATAGAAAAACAACAGAAAACAGGAACTGGCACCGGGGTGCACTGAGTTAATAGGTTAGTCCAAATATGATCAAAAGTGTATGGAAGTTCATCAATATCATAGCAATATCACACAAAAGAGGCATGGAGCAAGCAGAAATTAAAGATACTTTTTGGACGTATCAAGCGTGTTTCTCTCCCACACAAAGCAAGTTGGGTTCTAACTTTTTATGAACAGTAAGCAAAGTTAAAGAAAACTAAAAAGTAAACCTAAGAGCGAGACGCTCCAAGCATAGCACATGACGCATGAAGTGATAAAAATATAGTGAGACGAAGGACGAACTGATGATTGTTGATGGAGAAGGGGGTGCACGGGGGCATCCCCAAGCTTAGACGCTTGAGTCTCCTTGAATATTTATTGGGGATGCATGGGGGAATCCCCAAGCTTGTGCGTTTGACACTCCCTGATCTTCTTTTGTCATCTTCCCTCGCACACTTTAAAACTCCCTTCATACATAACTCATCATAAGCTGATTAGAGAGGTTAGTACCCTTAATAAAAGAATTTTAGTCTACTGGAAATGAAGATATTCTTGAAGAGCTACTGTTTCTCAAGATTACCAAAATGTTTTTGCAAAGAAAAAGCAAGCTTAAGGTTTGCAAAAGTAAGGAAAGGCAAAACGTGGCAGAATCTGTGAAAAACAGAACAGCAGGTGGTAAATAATTTTTTCGGGGTACTTCTACAACTCAAATAAAAAAACTCAGAACTGACTCTCGAAAAAAAATTGTATGGAGCACGCTGTCAAAGAAATTCAGATCAAAAAGATTATCTGGTGATTTTAGGCTAATTTTTCCGTCCAAGGACAGAATCTGTTTTTTTTACAGCATGTCACAACTTTTGAATTTTCTTGCAATCGGAGGCTAAACTTGGCACAAAGCTTGAAAATAAAGATACAATGATGTTGCTACTGTATTAAAAATCATCAAGACCACTAAAAACAGAAGTAAAAACATCTTGGGTCGCCTCCCAACAAGCGCTTTCTTTTACGCCTTTAAGCTAGGCATGAGGATTATAGAAGATGCTCTCACAAGAATAAGAATTAAAGCAAAAGAGAACATCAGGAAGCAAATATGAAACACATTTAAGCCTAACCCACTTCCTATGCATAGCCATCTTGTACGAAAATAAATCAAAGAAACACAAAGTGGCATGCATAGGAAGGTGGAACAAGAACAACTTCAAAACTTTGATCATAAAGAGAGGTGTTTTTGTAATATGAAAGTTTCTATGACCAAACTTTCCTCTCTCAAAATAATTTTCAGTAGCATCATGAACAACATAAAGAATATAACTATCACATAAAGCATATTGTTCATGACCTACAAGCACACGTATATTGTTTTCAACACGGCTTGTAGGATCATAAGATAAATGCAACCCATCACATTGAGCCTTGATAAGAGCAAAATTCTCCAGCATATGAGTTAGAGATTTCAAAAGGATAATAGGACAATCAAGTGTTGGTGCAATAGCAAGAATTTCATTCTTAACATAAGGAACTATAGCAAGTTCATCTCCGTAAGCATCATCCATAGTGGCATCTTGGTCGTAAACAAAACAAGTATCAAATTCTCCAGAAAGGGATATTTCAAGTGAGTCCTCGGAATCATGGGATTGCTCATCAAAGCAATCATTAGCCTCTTCTTGGGCAGCAAACATTTTAATTTTAAAATCCTCAATATAAGCATTGGAAGTATAATTCTCTAAGCAATAAGCAAGAACTGCAAAGTTTTTGGACTTGTGAATAGTATAATAATACTTTTCAATCAAAGAAGCAATCTCATAAGCACCCTTAAAAGCAACAAACTCTTCAATCTCAACATCAAAGTAATCATAAACACCTTTAGCATAAGAAGATAGGATCTCATTTTCATTAAACTCACATTGGAAAGGAAGGTGTTTACGATCTATATTAGAACAACAAGTAAAATCATAAATGTGGCATAAACGTTCAGCATAGCAATAAGAAGTTTGTATTTGGTCCCATAAGTGTTTCCATTTCTGAGATAAGTGGTGCCGCGTATAATGAGCGTGCTCATCCAATGATTTTCCCTCAACCAAGTCGGTTGGGTTTTTAGCGCGAGCATAAATTGATCGAAGACGTTCCAAGTGAAACATGTCCATCCTTCCATATTTTGGTGGTTCCACACTCATGGTAAAGATAGCATCAGTAGGTAGACAAAGACAAAGACAAAAGGTATCAACAATTTTTTTGGTTTTTCATAAAGGACACTAAAGCAAAAACTGAGAGGTAAACTAGCAAGACTAAAAACCAAAGGTAAAAGATAGTGTGCAACTCCCCTATCTTGTTGCACTCGGAACCCCCGGCAACGGCGCCATAAATTTACTTGATGGCGTAGAAGTGATAATGGCTTCTCGCCCTTCATTGGTTACCCCAGGTGGAAGGTGATATGTAGGATAGCAGCAAATTTCCCCTATGTAGAGGATAGGGTTTCTCCCCCGTAGGATTCCGTCAATGAGAAGGAGGTGGTTCGGCAAGTGATGCGCCGTCTGAAAAGAATCACTTGCTCTACCTAGACCTGCACACGATACAAATAACATTCCTCCCAACGAAGTTCAGAGAGGTTGTCAATCCCTCCGGCCTTGTTGTTTATAGAGGATCAAACGCAAGGGATAAACGATAATGGTGATAGCAGATAGAAAGTAAAAGAAGGAAATAAATTGAGCGTGTAAACAATGATGAGAATATGGATCGGGGTCCCGTGATGTTCACTAGTGATGTCTCTCTCCTAAAAGAAGATAAAACTGCTATGCGAGGTAAACATATCATAGCTGGGCAATTGACAGGATTAAAAACGCACCGCAATACTAACTATGCTACAAAGAAAGGACGAGGCTCAAAAGAAATGGCGGTATGCCAAAATAAGTAGACCGAAATCCAACTGCATCTACCACTAATCATCCACCTTGAGATATCTATCCAGAACATCTCGCTGGTATTATGTTGAGAGCCCCACCCAAAGTGTAAACCCAAAGCAGCAGACAAACGCATTAAAAGAACTTTGCGTAAAGTAAATAATCCTTGTAACCGTGGTTACAAGCACCGTTGTTTTACCCCTTGTGGCAACAACACATACCCTAGACTCGTGTTTCTGTCACTCAAGCTAGTCATCAGGGGGCATGAACCCACAATCGAGCATAACGTTCCCTCTTGGAGTCACTACCTACTAATTGGCCAAAGAAATAAACAGCAACGGAGAACATGCAAGAATTACTCAAGAACATAGATATAAAAGATAAGAACCAAATATATTACTCAATCACAAACTGAACATAGTCTCATAATCCATCAGATCCTAGGAAACTCAGCATAGCAACAGCAGAAAATTACATATGTGTCTTCATCATGTAGGGCAGCTCACAAGGTCTAATCCATTAAGAATAAAGAGGGGAGGAGAACATCACATAGCTACTGATCACGGACCCATGGTCCCAAGGTAGACTACTCACGGATCATCCGGGAAGCGTCCATGGTGGAGGAGAGGCTCTCGGAGGTCAATCCTCCCTCCGGCAGGGTGCCGGGAAGAGGACTGCTGGCGCTCCCATTCTTGGAAGCGCGGAGGCGGCAGAACAGAGGCGAGATCGCGAAAAAGGGTTCTGTCTCCGGAAGAATCCCGTCACGGAGAATATATAGGCGAAGGGGGCAGCCAGGGGGCCCACCAGGGGTCTAGGCGCCCCCCCTGGCGCGGCCAACCCCTAGGGCGCGCCACCAGGTCTCCTGGGCCCCTGGTGGTAGCCCTCTGGCCCCACCCAGGTGATTCCGGAAGGTTCTTCTGCGCTGATTTTTATCTGATTTTCCCCAAATTTTCGGAGCACTTTTAATGTGGGGGAAACCTGAAGTAGAAAAACAGCAGAAAACAGAAACTGGCACTGTGGTGCACTGAGTTAATAAGTTAGTCCAAATATGATCAAAATTGTATGAAAGTGTATCTAGATCATAGCAATATCACACAAAACATGCATGGAGCAAGAAGAAATTATAGATACGTTTGGGACGTATCACGTGCATTGCCCTCTTCTCACTCCGAGAGTCGGCGCCTACCCGCCGGTGCATCCAAACCCTTGGCATGATACTCTCTGTCATCATAAACTTCCTTATATCTTTCCTCAAAACAGCCACCACACCTACCTATCAAGGCATTTCCATAGCCTTTCCGAGATATATTGCCATGCAACATCCACCTTCTCATGACTTGATCTTCATGTCATACATGTTCCTGCTACACTGGCAGAGGCATACATTTGCATACATCATGATAGCTACATCTTCTTTATGTTGAGTACCTTGTAAAGTGTGAAAGATCTTCTATACTTCTTGTAAAATATAGTGTTGCCCTTAAGTGAGGAAAAGATCCCAAAGAGGACAAATTTAAAAGATTCCAAAGAGGAAAAATGAGAGTTAAATAGAAAGAGCCATTGAGTCCACCAAAATAATAGAAAAATAGAAAAAAGAGAAAAAGGAAATAAAAAGAGAGAAGGGGGCAACACTACTATTCCTTTTGAAAGATCCACACTCGTAGTCCCTCTATATCTTGTACTCCATAGAGATGATCATATATGCATATAGCTATGTGGGGACCTTCACACTATAGAACTTGGCTTGTATATTCCAATGATGAGCCTCCTAAAATGAGCTCTAGGTCTTCTTGAGCGAGCAAGTTGGATGCACCCCCACTAGTTCCATTGGAGAGATTTTCTTAGCTCATATGTGCATCTGTTGCATGGAAATCCCTACTCCTCACATCATATCTATAATTTGGCCTTCTCTCGCCTATGATTGTCCTCATTGATGTGAGCCTTCCACACCTTTTTTGTCTTGCTCCTCCACCATATCTCTCTTTGCCATCCTAAGTGTCAACTCTTGTGTGATATTGCTATGTTTTAGATACACTTCCATACACTTTTGATCATATTTGGACTAACCTATTAACTCAGTGCACCCCAGTGCCAGTTCCTGTTTTCTGCTGTCTTTTTATTTCAGGTTTTTCCAATACATATAATGCCAGAAATTTTTCGGAAAAATGCAATAAAAATCAGCGCAACGGAAGCTTCCGGAGCCCTGAAGGAGGACCCGGGGGGCACACTGTGCCTAGGCAGCCAGGGAGCGCGGCCCACCCTAAGACGCGCCAGGGGGGCACCTGCACCCCCTGGTGCCCCCCCCCCGGCTGCCCCTCGACACCTATATATTTCCTTCGCCCCGAAACCTCCGAAGACAAAACCCTTTGTCGCGATCTCTCCTCTGTTCCACCGCCGTCGTGCTTCCAAGATCGGGAGCACCATAAGACCTCTTCCCGGCACCCTTCCGGAGGGAGGATTGACCTCCGGGAGCTTCTTCACCACCATGGACGATTGCCGGATGATCCGTGAGTAGTCCACCTTGGACCATGGGTCCATGATGTCCATGATCATTAGCTATGTGATGTTCTCCTCCCCTCTTTATTCTTCATGGATTAGACCTTGTGAGCTTCCCTACATGATCAAGGCACATATGTAATTCTTTCTGATGTTGCTATGCTGAGTTTCCTAGGGTCTGATGGATTATGAGACTATGTTCAGATTGTGATTGAGTAATATATTTGGTTCTTCTCTTTTATAATTTTGTTCTGGAGTAATTCTTGCATGTTCTCCGTTACTGTTGAAAGTGCATGTGTCCTCATGTTTGGTTTTGGTAATTAATGACAATCTATATGGACTAATGGTTTTCTTGAGTTGTACTATAAGGTTTTTCCATAGGCAGTGCTTGAAGATCATATGTTGGCTTCAAGGTTGAAAGGAGAAGATCATGTGATGACCAAGGTGTTATTCATGGAGTTATCCAAAGATTGGTCATGTGAGAGTTGAGCATATTGAAAGCATGTCTTGAAGAAGGAGGTTGTGTAAACATTCATGTTTACCTTCAAGACATCATCTTAATGAGGAGTGTTGGAAAGACTCATGTTTGATCAAGACAAAGTGCAAATAATGGAATCGAGTTGATCAACACACAAAGTATAGAAGATGTACCTTGTGGGATCATGTGATCTCACGATATGGTAAGCATTGTCCATTATGCTTTGTGTACTAACCCATTTTCTATGTGTGTGGTGTTTCTATGTGAGGTTAGGAATCTTTCCATAGGCTTGCATCAAAAGGAAGATTTCATATAGCCCGAGAGAGAGGATGGCATCAACTGGTGATGGCCATCAAGATGTGCCTAAACTAGGCTCACCCATAATGGAGTATGGGGGAGCAATCTACTACTCTTCATCGAGCCGACGCAATCAAGAAAGATGTTCCAACTTGAGGTGGGCATGATCATCATCATCAAGCTCAAGTAAATTATGCGCAAGACAAAGGTTTGGCTTTATAGGTTTCTAGTTTACCGGTCTCATGGTGGTAGTTAGGAGACCGGGTTATAGGCTAGGCCGCATTGTTCGTTGAGAGCTCAAACCTTTGCATCCTTGGCATCATCTTTATTGGTTCTTGTTTGGTTTTTCTCTTTCTGAGTGATGGAGCTTGAGTTCGTATTCATTACAAGCTCTTCTTCATAGGAAACGGGTTTCATATAGCTTTTCCATAGATTTAAAACAATCCCAAGATCATCAAAATCAGAGTTCGTATGAAAAAGTTACGCATGTTTTCGTTTCCTGAGATGGGTTGTCTCTGGGTATTCCGGGCACCCGGGTTCTTGGACCCCCGGGTACCCGGGGTATGCAGTAAACTTCCTGAGCAGTCCGAGTACCCGGGGTACTGGACCCCCGGGTGCCCGGTCCCCTGGCCAAATGTCTCTGGATGGTCCGGGTGCCCGGTCACTTTACTCCGGGTGCCCGGGGTTGGCCGGTTGCCAACTGTTGGATCCGTGGAAGGGGTATTTATACCCTCCTTCTTCCTCCTTCCAACCCCAATCTTCCCCTAGCTTCTTCCTCCATTGCTAGACCTCAAAAATCTTGGTCTCTCCACCCCTAGCCACCCAAACTTGTTGATCTTTTGGGGATTGGAGAAGATTCACCCGATCTACTCTTCCACCAAACCAATTTGAGTTTCCCCTCTGAGTGAAGGGAGATTTGTTCTTAGATCTTGGAGTTCTTGGTGTTTCTCCTTGTTCTTCCTCTCATATTCCTCCATAGATTTTTTTGATTTGGTGGGATTTGAGAGTGAGGTATTTGAGCACTTTGTTTGTTCTTGCCATTTGCATTTGGTGCATTGGGTTGAGTCTCTCCGAGGATTCGTGGTAGTAGTAAGTGAAGTTGAGTATTGAAAAGATTGTTGCTCTTGAGTGCTTTGGCACTCTAGAGCTTGTTCCTTGGGTGCTTTGGCCCCTAGAGGCTTGGTGTTGTTGCGGAGCTCAATCATTGTGGTGTAAACCTCCAGACGCTAAGGGAGCCTCCAATTAGGTTGTGGAGATTGCCTCGAGCATTTGTACGGGTACGGTGACCGCCCTCAAGGGTTACCATTTGTACAGGTTCGGTGACCGCCCTCAAGTGTCCCATAGTGGAATCACGGCATTTTACATTGGTGAGAGTGTGAGGAGAAATAGGGTGGCCCTCGTTGGCTTCGTGTGAGCATTGTGTTCCACACCCTCTCCAAACGGAGACGTACTTCTCGCAAGAGAAGGAACTTCGGTAACCAATCCCTGTCTCCATCGGCTCCACTTGCGGTTATCTCTACCTTTACTTTGAGCGAGCTTATTACCTTGGTTATCTTGTGCTTGCTCATATTGTTGTTGCATTGCTTGTCCCATAGGTCGCTCTCCTAGTTTCTTATCTAGTCAACCTATTTACTTGTGCACTCACTTTGTGATAGCCATAGTGTTCTTGTTATATATATTGCTATCACATAGTTGTTTATCCTGCTTAGTTTAAGTTGTTGGTGCACATAGTTGAGCCTAGCTTATTTAGGTTTCTTTCTTGGGAAATTAAATGTTAATTTTTATTCCGTATTTGTTCAAGCCTAAACCGTAATTATTTTAAGCGCCTATTCACCCCCCCCCCTCTAGGCGACATCCACATCCTTTCAATTGGTATCAGAGCTTGGTCTCTCATTATAGGGCTTCACCGCCTTGAGATTAAAGATGTCGACTAGGGGATTAGGTTTCACTGACACTCTTAGTTTTGATGGCACAAATTTTGATGCTTGGAAAATTCGCATGCTTAATTATTTCTGGGCCATTGACACGTGTTTGGAGCGAATTTTAAATATGGGTTTTTCTCCTCCAAAGGATACTCAAAGCCTATCCTTAGAGGATGAGAAAAACTCTTATCTCAATGCTCAATCTTCCAATGCGCTTGTTGATGCTTTGAGTAATGTCGATATATCTCAACTCATGTCATTTCAGGATGCTCATGAGTTGTGGACAAAGCTTCAAGATAAATATGGTGTGTCCAAGATTTGTGGGGATGATTGTTTTCCCTCCACCTCCGGCCGCGTATTGTTCTCAACTTCTTCTACTTCACCCACATGTGGTTTTATACAAGGTAATGAAATGGTGAGTAGTGTTAGTCATTGCTTTGATGATAGTGAGCTTATTGTTGATAACCCTTTGACACTATCGTATTGCAATGCTTCATCTTTGGACTTTAACACTTCGAGCAACTTAGAGGTTTTACATGCTTGTGTTGATAGTCCATGCATATCATGTAGAAATCACTTGAATAAATCTCATGATGATATGCTTGCTATATCTTGATATAAATGCTTCTATTTCCTCTAGCTATTGTGCTAACAATGTAGAGGAAAACCAACGGTCTATGGATCAAGATGTGTCCATGAATGGTGCCTCAAGGGATCCTACATCATCATCACATGTTACTCATTTTTTTCTTATGGCTAAGGAGTCAAAGGTATCTCCTACTTTGAAACCCTATATGTATAGTGTTGGTGATGATTTAGATAGTGATAATACAGAAAATGTTGAAGATAATGATGATATTTCTTCCTTAAAAATTAAGGGAGAATTTGTTTTTAAAGCTCTTCATAAGAATAAATTGCTCGTTCCAACTTCACGGAAATTATGGCTATTGCCATTATGGGCAAGAATTACATTGAGGAGTTGGAAGCTCATCTGGAGGAGAATGAGGACACCATTGAGAAAATGGGAAGCCTTGAGCGTGATTACGCTAATGAGATTGCGGAACTATCTCAAGCTCTCGAAGTAGAACAAACTACCAAGGAATCTCTTGAGGAGACTTTTTCTTTAGAGTTGTCTAGAATAAAGGAATCCCGTGATAGATCCCTTGAGATGACTAATGTTATCAAAACTAAAAATGATAAGCTTGAAGTTGTGCATGCTAAACTCCTTGAGGATTTTGGGCACCTCGAAAATGGCTCATGGGTCATTAAGGGTGAGCTCATCAAACTCACCGAGTCAGATGCTCAACTAAAAGCTTCTTATTCAAAAGAGCTTGCCATGTTGTCTTCTCCTTCCGTTATTCTTGATGATGCTTGTGCTACTAACTCTATTTCTTGTGAAGCATCCATACTAAAGGAGAATGCTGAGCTAAAGGCTCAATTGGAGTTGCTAACTAGCAAGTATGGGAAATTGGAAGAAAGTCATGAAAATCTCTCAGGCTCTCATGATGATCTTTTAGTCTCCCATAATGTGCTAAAGTTAGCTCATGAGGCTAAGGTCTCTAAGTTAGTTCCTCATGTGGACATTAGCACTACTTCTACTCAATATGCTATATTGCCTTGTGCTAGTCCTCGTAATTCATCCACTCATAATGTTGCTACATCTTGTGATGAATTACTTTCCTTGCCTTGTTGCTCTAACAACGAAGCTTCTACTTCCTCTAGTACTTGTGTTGTTACTAACCATGTACAGGAAATCAAAGAGCTCAAGGCCCAAGTCACTTCTTTGAAGAAAGACTTGGAAAAGGGTCATGAAGGGAAGTCCAACCTTGACAAGGTGTTGTGTGGGAAAAAATCCCCCAATGACAAGGGTGGACTTGGATTCAACTCCAAGAATAAGAAGTCCATGATCAACAAGAATAAGGGCCAACCACATGTCAAGAATTCGGCCAAGATTATTTGCTTCAAGTGCAAGGTTGAAGGGCATCATGTTAGATCTTTCCCTTTGAAGAATAAGCCCCTTAGTGACAAGCAACTAGGGAAGAGGCCTCAAGTTCAACCGCAAGGTGAAGTGAAGCCACTTCCCAAGAAGACTCAAGTCAATGATCTTCATGTTGAGAAATCAACTAAGAAAAAAAAAGTAGATGTTGCTACTTATGTCGTGAGAAGGGTCATCTTGCTTCTTCATGCACTAATGGTACCTTATCCAACCCTATTATAGTTGATGATATTTATTCTCTTCGGAAGGATAATGTTTCCAATGTGGTTGCCAAATTTGTTGGTTCTCAAAGTGGTGTCAAGAAAAGAACCATTTGGGTTGACAAGCCTATTGTGACTAATCTCTTAGGACCCAACTTGGTTGGGGACCAACAAACTCAAACTTGATCAATAGGTGTTGGTGGAGGTCATTGGAGACTTGGCTAAATCATGAAGAATTAAGGGACCTTCATTAATCACATTATCTCAAGCCAAGTCATTTGGATTATCTTGTGTCTATCTTATATTCAATGTGCCTCCTTACGGTAACTTGAACTTAATTTGTTTACATTGAAAGTTACTTGTCCCTTTGCACATTTTGGTTTTGTACCTCACATGTGGTTATATATGTTGTGCTTCCAATTTACGTATCTTGAGCAATCTTGTATGTGTATATTGGTTTGCACATCATGTAGGTTTGAGTATTGTGTTGAGCCTATTTTTTTTCTTTGTTTGTATCTTAGTTGTCTCTTGTGAGAGATTAACGGATCATCCCATTTTGGGGGAGTGATGTGCCTTGTGCACTTCACGATCCTAAAATGTGTATACATGAGGAATACCACCTAGTATTGATATTACAAGATTATCTAGTCTCTATGTGGTATGTCGTACTCATGAGAAATTCAAATTCTAAAATGTCCATTAATTATCTCTTGTTGGTATTTGTTTGCCTCTAGTTGTAAATTTTGGGATATCACATTATGAGGGAGTAATATGCTTTGTGTATATTACACGCATATAAAATGTGTACACTTGGGGTTTGTGCCACTTAGATTTGATATTATAAATTTTCTAGTTCCTAGGTGGCATGTTTTCTCCTCAAGTTCCAATTTGCTTAGTTGTTTTATTTCTCATCTTATGGCTCTTGAGTGTGTGAGATTTTATTGTTACGGTTTCCCTCCAACATGTACTTGTATTTCCTATGTGGGAACCATTTGCTCCAAGTTTTTCTAGTCATTGCTTGCATGATTGGATGCATACTTGAAGCTAACAAGAATCTCCTTGTAAGCATGGTGCTCAATTCTTATCTTTTCACATGCTTATGGTTGTTGTTGTGAAGATGATAATACATATATGATGTCTACGCACGCTTCTATTCTTGTAGACTATGTTGGGCCTCCAAGCGCAGAGGTTTGTAGGACAGCAGCAATTTCCCTCAAGTGGATGACCTAAGGTTTATCGAACTCAGGGAAGTAGAGGTTGAAGGTGGTCTCTCTCAAGCAACCCTGCAATTAAGATACAAGAAGTCTCTTGTGTCCCCAACACACCTAATACAACTAGGAGTTGTATATGTGCACTAGTTCGGCGAAGAGATTGTAAAATACGAGTGATAGGTGTGGCAAAGCAAGGTAATATAAATCTGTAATAAAAAGGGCAGCAAGCAAACATGTGACAAAAGTGAGCACAAACGGTGTAACAATGGTGGAAACAAGGCCTAGGCTTCATACTTTCATTAGTGGCAACTCTCAACAACATTAACATAGCCTAATCACATGATATTTCCACTAAAACATGCATTGGAGACGTACTCGGAGGTCATTCCTTTGTGGTCAAGAGAGGATGAGAATTATGTAGGGCTACAAAAGCACACCTCAAATTTCGTAGTTCTCAATCTATGGATTTCCCAATGTCACCGCGGCCATCCAAAGAGAGTACCACAATCACCATAACATATCTCAAGGATAGTCAAAGACAAGCACCAAGAGACTCTCAATCTTCAATCAACACACAAAAGAGGAAATCACTCATGATAATATTCTTCTAACCCATGTCCAATAGACCGTTGTCACCTTGGTCTCGGGGATTATACTAGACAAGATCAATTGAGTACATCAATCCAATACATAGAGGAAGGGGAAATATCATGGTATCACCCTAGATTAACATAGCCTATGATCACAACGAAGATCACATCATGGGAGAGAGATAAGAACACATAGCTACTGGTAGAAACCTCAGCCCCGAGGAGGAACTACTCCCGCATCATGGAGGGAGGAAGAAACGACAATGGAGATGAATCCGGGGGCACTTCCCCGTCCCGGCAGGGTGCCGGCACAGGAATTTTGTCCCCCCAAAACTTGATGGCGATGGCGGCGGAGATCGGAATTGCTTCTGGAGAAAAGGGGTCTGGAATCAGGGTTTCCTCCGCGGGGGTAAAAATAGGGCCAAAGGGGGGCACCAGGGGGGCCACAGGGCAGCCAGGAGGGTGCCCGGCGCGGCCTAGGGTGGGGCCGCGCCAGGGACCCTTCTGGAGTCCCTGTGGTGGCCCTCCCCTCCTTCCTTGGTGATTCCGGAAGCTTCCGGGACGCTGATTTTTTATATAATTTTTCTGGAATTTTTGGAGCACTTTTAATGGCCAGAAAACCTGAAATACAAAAACAGCAGAAAACAGGAACTGGCAACTAGGTGCACTGAGTTAATAGGTTAGTCCAAATATGCTCAAAAGTGTATGAAAGACCAAGCAAAACATGGCAAAGTTACACAAAACATGCATGGAGCAAGAAGAAATTATAGATACGTTTGGGACGTATCAACATCCCCAAGCTTAATTCCTGCTCGTCCTCGAGTAGGGAAATGATAACAAGCATAATTTCTGTGGTGACATGCCACACAACCATATAAGGACTTTTAAGTAAAGCAATCAAAGCATGCAATTCAATTCAAGTCTTAACAATCAAGAGTCTATATTAGTATTGACAGAAGCAACAAAAGAACAAAAGGTGCAAGAGCTCTCGCTGTCCGTGACTCGAATGTCTCCAAATGGTGTTTGCGTGCAAGAAAGGGGATAGGGAATACGAGATGAAAAAGTATTTTTGTGTTGAGAACTCAATCTACTAAAGTTTCACACTTCGTCTTCTTTGGAATCTTATCTTGACTCGTCCCCAGACCACTAGCCAGGTACAAGTCAATTTGATCCACTCCTTTTCGATATTTTGAGCACTCATGCAGTGGATGAGCGTGAGCAAGAAAGTTGACACCTAAAAGGAGAAACAGAAAGAAGGTGGAGGAGGAGGACAAAAAGGTGTGAAAGGCTCACATCAATGAGGAAAATCATAGGCGAGAGAAGGCCATATGATAGATATGATGTGAGGAGTAGGGATTGCCATGCAACGGATGCACATGTGAGCTAAAAGGTCTCCAAGGGAACTAGTGGGGGTGCATATAACTTGCTTGCTCAAGAAGACCTAGAGCTCGTTTGAGGAGGCTCATCATTGGAATATACAAGCCAAGTTCTATAGTGTGAAGGTCCCCACATAGCTATATGCATGATGATGATCTCTATGGAGTACAAGGGATAGAGGATGAAGTACTAGTGTGGATCTCTCAAAAGGAATAGTAGTGTGCCCCCTTCTTTCTTTTTATTTTTCTTTTTCTCTTTTTTCTATTTTTTGTATTTTTTTGGTGGCCTCAATGGCTCTTTCTATTTAACTCTCATTTGCCCTCTTTGGGATCTTTTGATTTTGTCCTCTTTGGGATCTTTTCCTCACTTTAGGGGCAACACTCTATATTTTACAAGAATATAGGAGATCTTTCACACTTTACAAAGGTACTCACATAAAGAAGATATAACTATCATGATGCAAATGTATGCCTCTGCCAGGATAGCAGGATATGCAATGATACTAGCGCGTCATGTAGCAATGATTAGGGCAAGGCCCAACTAGCATGCGGCTCATCGATCAAGCAAGTAGCATGTATGACATGAAGATCAAGTCATGAGAAGGTTGATGTTGCATGGCAATGTATCTCGGAAAGGCTATGGAAATTCCTTATAGGTAGGTATGGTGGCTGTTTTGAGGAAAGATATAAGGAGGCTTATGATGACAGAGCGTATCGTGCCAAGGGTTTGGATGCACCGGCGAAGTATGCGCCAACTCTCAAGGTGAGAAAGGGCAATGCACGGTACCGAAGAGGCTAGAAAAAGTATAGGTGGGTGGAAGTGTCAACTTTCGAATACTCACATTAGTCCGAAGAACTCATGCACTTATTATCGGTAACTCTCAATCTAATCAGGAGGTTCACAAAGAGACAAGTACCCCGAGGAGGAGTGTATGGGGGTTTGGTTATCCTTGCGCATCCTCGACTCATGGTACGTGAGTGTACTCTAATATTCGAACCCTCCAGAGGAGGAGTGATCCATCTAGTAGCTAAAGTTCTCAACTAATTTTGTAAGTTTTGAAAATAGACACGGATTGCCCAAAATACGACATCTATCACTAATAGGCTAAAGCTCTTAACACCAAAAGTCCAAACATTACTCTAGTCAATACCTCAAAACTATTGCAAGTTACTACTATAAAGAGAATAACAACTTCAACTACCTACTTTCTAGTCAAGACACAAAACTCAGTGCAACAGGAAAACTCTCTAACAAAATAAAACATGCAACATATAGAAAGTTCAACCTGAGACAAAAGAAAAGCTCTAGAAGAAAACTAAAGCACTACAACTAAACAGGGCAGCAGCTAAGAAAAGAAAAAGAACAACTCACAGCTAAGGAAATAATCATGCAAATCCTATGAGGAGTTCTAGTTCAAACGGAGCGTGTTTCTCTCCCACACAAAGTAAGACGGGATCTAACTTGTTATGAACAGCAAGCAAAGCTAAAGAAAACTAAAAACAAAACCTAAGAGCGAGACGCTCCAAGAATAGCACATACGCATGAAGTGATAAAAATATAGTGAAACGAGAGACGAACTGATAATTGTCGATGGAGAAGGGGATGCACGGGGGCATCCCCAAGCTTATACGCTTGAGTCTACTTGAATATTTCTTGGGGATGGGGGCATCCCCAAGATTGAACACTTGACACTTCTTAATCTTCTTTCATCATCTTCCCTCGCACACTTGAAAACTCCCTTCATACATAACTCATCATAATCTGATTAGCGAGGTTAGTACCCATAATAAAATAAAAAAATTCTATAATGGAAATAAGGATAACCTTGAAGAGATACTGTTTCTCAAGATTGCCAAAAAGTTTTTGCAAAGAAAAAGCAAGCTTAAGGTTTGCAAAACAAAGAAAAGGCAAAACAGGGCAGAATCTGTGAAAAACAGACCAGCAGGTAGAAACGATTTTTTTAGGGATACTTCTGCAACTCAAATAAAAAAACTCAAAACATACGAAGGTTTCGTAATTGTATAGATCATGCTGTGTAAAAAATTCAGCTCAAAAATATGAACTGGGATATTTCTATGATTTTTCCCGTCACGAGGATAGAATCTGTTTTTTGGACAGCATGTCACAACTTTCACTTCCCTTGTCATATGAGGCTATAATTGGCACAAAGCTTGAAAATTAAAGATACAATGATGTTGCTATAGTATTAACAATCATCAAGACCACTAAAACAGAAGAAGAAGAAGAAGAAAAAAGGAAAACCTAAATTCGTTGCGGGGTGCCTCCCGAATGCGCTTCTTTAAAGTCATTAGCTAGGCTTAAGATTTTAATGATGCTCTCGCAGGAATAAGAGTTGAAGAACAAAAGAGATCATCAAGAAGCAAATACGAAACACATTTAATCCTAACATGCTTCCTATGCAAAGGGATCTTGTAGAGAAATAAATTTTGAAGCATAAAGATATTAGCATAGGAAGCCAAAATAAGTGCAACTTCAAAACCTTCAACATAAAGAGAGGGAACTTGATATTATTGAAATATCTATAAGCATATGTTCCCCTCTCGTAATAATTTTCAGTGGGATCATGAATAAACTCAACAATATAAGTATCACATAAAACTTTCTTATCATGATACACAAGCATAGAAAATTTGTTACTCTCCACATAAGCAAAATCCTTCTCATTAGTAATAGTGGGAGCAAATTCAAGAAAATAGCTATCACATGAATCATTCTTATCATGACACACTTGCAAACATTTATTCTTTATAGCATAAGTTTCATCACAATAATCATCATAGATAGGAGGCAAAGTATCATCAAAATAAATTTCCTCATCAAAACTTGGGGGGCTAGAAAGATCAACTTCATCGAACGTAGCATCCCCAAGCTTATAACTTTGCATATCATTAACATCAAAGGTATTCAAAGAAGACATATTAATAACATTGCTATTATCATGAGTGTTGTGCAAATAATAAAGCTCCATAGGCTTTTTGATTTTCTGTTCAAACACTTCATGTCCCAACTCAAGTTAGAGCTCATAAAGCTCTCTCATAATATTTTTGTTGTTTTCCATAAGCCTAACTAGTGAAAATAAAAACAAGAAACAAAAAGATTTAATTGCAAGATCTAAAGATATACCTTCAACGCTTACCTCCTCGGCAACGGCGCCAGAAATAGCTTGATGTCTACGCACGCTTCTATTCTTGTAGACTATGTTGGGCCTCCAAGCGCAGAGGTTTGTAGGACAGCAGCAATTTCCCTCAAGTGGATGACCTAAGGTTTATCGAACTCAGGGAAGTAGAGGTTGAAGATGGTCTCTCTCAAGCAACCCTGCAATTAAGATACAAGAAGTCTCTTGTGTCCCCAACACGCCTAATACAACTAGGAGTTGTATAGGTGCACTAGTTCGGCGAAGAGATGGTAAAATACAAGTGATAGGTGTGGCAAAGCAAGTTAATATAAATCTGTAATAAAAAGTGCAGCAAGCAAACATGTGACAAAAGTGAGCACAAACGGTGTAACAATGGTGGAAACAAGGCCTAGGCTTCATACTTTTACTAGATAAGATCAATTGAGTACATCAATCCAATACATAGAGGAAGGGGAAATATCATGGTATCACCCTAGATTAACATAGCCTATGATCACAACGAAGATCACATCATGGGAGAGAGAGAAGAACACATAGCTACTGGTAGAAACCTCAGCCCCGAGGAGGAACTACTCCCGCATCATGGAGGGAGGAAGCAACGTCGATGGAGATGAATCCGGGGGCATTTCCTCGTCCCGGCAGGGTGCCGGCACAGGAGTTATGTCCCCCCAAAACTTGATCGCGATGGCGGCGGAGATCGGAATTTCTTCTGGAGAAAAGGGGTCTGGAATCAGGGTTTCCTCCGCGGGGGTAAAAATAGGGCCAAAGGGGGGAACCATGGGGGGCACAGGGCATCCATGAGGGTTCCCGGCGCGGCCTAGGGTGGGGCCGCGCCAGGGACCCTTCTGGAGTCCCTGTGGTGGCCCTCCCCTCCTTCCTTGGTGATTCCGGAAGCTTCCGGGACGCTGATTTTTTATATAATTTTTCGGAATTTTTGGAGCACTTTTAATGGCCGGAAAACCTGAAATACAAAAACAGCAGAAAACAGGAACTGGCAACTGGGTGCACTAAGTTAATAGGTTAGTCCAAATATGCTCAAAATTGTATGAAAGTTCAAGCAAAACATGGCAAAGTTACACAAAACATGCATGGAGCAAGCAGAAATTATAGATACATTTGGGACGTATCAATATATTATTGCTATCTACCACCGGGAAGTAATTCCATATACCTCTTGTCTAACAATTGGTACTCTTATATGTGGTAGAAATTATTGATCATCTTTACATGTTGGCTTGTTTATAATTGCCTTATTACTCGCCAAGATTTTATTGTGGTTTTAACTCTCATTGTCTTCCTTTCCACTTGTGGATCATTTGTTTTCGTGATCTTGTCTAGCGTTTCTCTAGATTTAGTGAAAGTGGTGATCCCATCGTGTGCATGTTGTATTCAAATGAAAATTGTATGTAATGCACATCTCTTGGGGAGCTAGAATCTTATGGTCCATATCAAGTGTGTGTTATTGGAAGGCATATTCTCTTTGGTGCTTTGTGTCATCATAAATTTGTTGAGGGCATAGTTTGTTTGGAATTGTGCTCTCTTATTGAGAGTTTGATATCTCTTTCTTTGATATCTTTCATTTTGGTATCATGCTCTCTATCAATTGGTGTGTCAATTGATACCCCATTCCTTGATGTATCTTTTATTTGGTATACTTCAAGTGAAAAGTTTATTTTGGAATCTTATTTTCAATTAGAATCTTATGTTCACTTGATATCATTTTCCATGGTTTTCCTATCCAATCATGTGTTGATTGGGTTGGGATTCAATTGGTATTTCTTCTCATTCGTTGGTGAGTGTAGAAATTTACCATATGTTAATTGCTACTTGTCTTCAATCATATGTTGATTTGGACCTGTGATATAATTCGGACAACCTTATGGTGTGTCACTATTTGGGGTACCATCTTGGTTTACTTGGTGTTTTGTCCAAATTGTATTTCCTTTTGGTTCTGGAAAGTCTTGTGCATGCATATTTTCTATGTGAAGGTCCGATGCACGATATCTTTCTTTGATCATATATATAGGTTAAACTCCATCTGCCTCTTCATTGGCTAATATGTGCATGGAATTCATCTTCATGTCCATAAGCACTTATTCTTGTGGAGTTTGTCCTATGTATTTTTGTTCCTCTAACTCTTTGGTACCAATGAGTTTGGGTACCATTTTGTTTGTTAATGATGTTCTAGGAACTTTGGATATGCATTTGAGGATCGTCTTTTCCAAGGAAGGTGTTGACACCATGTGCCTTTTGGAGTCAAGCTAGGACGATCGATGAAGCTCTATATACTACATCATTCCCATGCTATCCCGGTAACAAGTATCTACCTCATGCATACATTTCTTGCATTCAACCATGTGTAGGTTGAACCATGGCATGATATTCTTCATGTGCAATCTTTGCGGTTCTTGAATGTTCTAGAATTGCAAGATATATTCTTTTGTTGCGATACTTGTTTCCTTGTTCAAATAATCCCAACTATCTCTTATTTGTTGCTAGTTGTGATGACTTTGATGGTTGTGTGTGTGGATTTCATTAATATACAATAAGATAATATTAAGCCATGGGCTATGCTTTCAAGCAAAGATCTTATTGATATATTCATGAGTTCCATTTGGATATCTTGTTTCTTCTCTTTTGTAACTATTTCGTGTGTACATGATTCTTTGTGGATATTCATCTACCTAGAATCTCGTATACATGAGAAAGTTACATCTAGTGGATATCCTCTCTTTTTTCATGTCCACCTTTTATTTTTAGTGATTAATTCTTTAGTGGATACATGAAAGTGTGTGTCTTTGAGTGCATGTCATAATTCTTTGATGAATTCCTTTACATTGTGTGGAGGGACTCTTGTGCGACGAGGCTCGGAGGAAATTGCGTGGTTTCCATATAGGGGAGAGGTAAGGATGCTTTGTGTCATCCAGCTTCCTCCCTCCATGGAAACTGGTGCGATTTTCCTCAGAGTACCCCGTGCCCATAGGGTGTACCGTGCGCATGGGGGCCCCGTGCACACGGGGTTAAATGGTTCTGCCTTTTTTTTGGTATTCACCTTTGTGCATTCTTTTGGTGATGAATATTGTTGTTCTCATGCTTGTCTCAATGAGCCAATCATTTTATATCTTCATCATGGGGTTGTCACAAGTCTTGAATGTTCTTTGAAATTTATTAATCAAGTTTGTGAACCCATTTGTGTGTGTGTGTGACCTTCTTAACTTAGGTTAGAAGGACATGTCTAGCACCTTGAGTCTCATTTCTTCAAGACTATGTTGATGCTTAATGGTCATCCTTATATTAGTCGTATCAAGTGCTTTGCCATGACTCACACACATCTTTTTGGTTGAGCCCATTCCTATGATTGTCTCTTTGGCTATTTGCTCAACCATTGGTATGTTGCAAGTGCTAGACTTTGTCTCATATCTTTGCACACTTGCACTTGTGTTGTGTTTCTATTGATTTTGGGGGAGTGATGATCCAATTTTTGTGAACTTTTTATTATAATACAAAGATTCTAAATAGTGAAAAAATCTTGGGGAACTTCTCTATTTTTCTTTAGAACACTCCTATGCTCAAATCATAATATCTTATATTCATTTGGATTGTTGGATCCTTTGATTGCCTTCATTTTTTGTGTTATGCCTTTGTGTCATATCATCTTTTTGCAATCTTTGGATCCTCAATATAGTTTGTTTTCCAACCATCTATGCATATTGGGTTGTGTGTATTTTATTCCACTCATATCTTGAGAAATACACCCTTGTTGGGAGGACAACATGCTACATTGTCTTTCTACGTTTTTCCGCCCATTGGTTGGCAATAGATGCCAATGGGGGAGAAGTTTAGAGGGTTTAGTTTGAGGAGGTTCGTACTTTGGTTTTGTTCATAAGTATTCGCCTTCTTTCTCATGCATATTTTCTTTGCATGATTTACTTAATTCATTATATAAACCCTCTTGATGTGATTGTCATCAATTACCAAAATGGGGGAGATTGAAAGTGCATGTGTCCTCATGTTTGGTTTTGGTAATTAATGACAATATATATGGACTAATGGTTTTCTTGAGTTGTACTTTAAGGTTTTTCCATAGGCAGTGCTTGAAGATCATATGTTGGCTTCAAGGTTGAAAGGAGAAGATCATGTGATGACCAAGGTGTTATTCATGGAGTTATCCAAAGATTGGTCATGTGAGAGTTGAGCATATTGCAAGCATGTCTTGAAGAAGGAGGTTGTGTAAACATTCATGTTTACCTTCAAGACATCATCTTAATGAGGAATGTTGGAAAGACTCATGTTTGATCAAGACAAAGTGCGAAGAATGGAATCGAGTTGATCAACACACAAAGTATAGAATATGTACCTTGTGGGATCATGTGATCTCACGGTATGGTAAGCATTGTCCATTATGCTTTGTGTACTAACCCATTTTCTATGTGTGTGTGGTGTTTCTATGTGAGGTTAGGAATCTTTCCATGGGCTTGCATCAAAAGTAACATTTCATATAGCCAGAGAGAGAGGATGGCATCAAGTAGTGATGGCCATCAAGATGTGCCTAAACTAGGCTCACTCATAATGGAGTATGGGGGAGCAATCTACTACTCTTCATCGAGCCGACGCAATCAAGAAAGATGTTCCAACTTGAGGTGGGCATGATCATTATCATCAAGCTCAAGTAAATTATGCGCAAGACAAAGGTTTGACCTTTATAGGTTTCTAGTTTACCGGTCTCATGGTGGTAGTTAGGAGACCGGTTTATAGGCTAGGCCGCATTATTCAGGGAGAGATCAAACCTTTGCATCCTTGGCATCATCTTTATTGGTTCTTGTTTGGTTTTTCTCTTTGTGAGTGATGGAGCTTGAGTTCTTATTAATTACAAGCTCTTCTTCATCGAAAACGGGTTTCATATACATCTACTTTTGTGTTTTCGATGTTGGTGTTTTTGCCGGCTCTTATCTTGTGAAGGTTTCACCTTCTACCTTGTTGGCATTTTAACCTTTCCTTGATTTGCAGCATTTCTTTTTGTTGATCTTGGGTGGTTCTCTATGTGAGGACCTATAGCTTTTCCATAGCTTTAAAACAATCCCAAGATCATCAAAATCGGAGTTCGTATGAGAAAGTTACGCATGTTTTCGTTTCCTGAGATGGGTTGTCTCTGGGTATTCCGGGCACCCGGGGTCTTGGCCCCCCGGGTACCCGGGGTATGCAGTAAACTTCCTGAACAGTTCGGGTACCCGGGGTACTGGACCCCCGGATGCCCGGTCCCCTGGCCAAATGTCTCTGGATGGTCCGGGTGCCCGGTCACTTTACTCCGGGTGCCCGGGGTTGGCCGGCTGCCAACTGTTGGATCCGTGGAAGTGGTATTTATACCCTCCTTCTTCCTCCTTCCAAACCCAATCTTCCCCAAGCTTCTTCCTCCATTGCTAGACCTCAAAAATCTTGGTCTCTCCACCCCTAGCCACCCAAACTTGTTGATCTTTTGGGGATTGGAGAAGATTCACCCGATCTACTCTTCCACCAAACCAATTTGAGTTTCCCCTATTAGTGAAGGGAGATTTGTTGTTAGATCTTGGAGTTCTTGGTGTTTCTCCTTGTTCTTCCTCTCATATTCCTCCATAGATTTTGTTTCTTTGGTGGGATTTGAGAGTGAGGGATTTGAGCACTTTGTGTGTTCTTGCCATTTGCATTTGGTGCATTGGGTTGAGTTCTCTCAGAGGATTCGTGGTGGTAGTAAGTGAAGTTGAGTATTGAGAAGATTGTTACTCTTGAGTGATTTGGCACTCTAGATCTTGTTCCTAGGGTGCTTTGGGCCCTAGAGGCTTGGTGTTGTTGCGGAGCTCAATCATTGTGGTGTAAAGCTCCGGACGCTACGGGAGCCTCCAATTAGGTTGTGGAGATTTCCCCGAGCATTTGTACGGGTACGGTGACCGCCCTCAAGGGTTACCATTTGTACGGGTTCGGTGACCGCCCTCAAGTGTCCCATAGTGGAATCACGACATCTTGCATTGGTGAGATCGTGAGGAGAAATAGGGTGGCCCTCGTTGGCTTCGTGTGAGCATTGTGTTCCACACCCTCTCCAAACGGAGACGTACTTCTCGCAAGAGAAGGAACTTCGATAACAAATCCTTGTCTCCATCGGCTCCACTTGCGGTTATCTCTACCTTTACTTTGAGCAAGCTTATTACCTTGGTTATCTTGTGCTTGCTCATATTGTCGTTGAATTGCTTGTCCCATAGGTTGCTCTCCTAGTTGCTTATCTAGTCAACCTATTTACTTGTGCACTCACTTTGTGATAGCCATAGTGTTCTTGTTATATATATTGCTATCACATAGTTGTTTATCTTGCTTAGTTTAAGTTGTTGGTGCACATAGTTGAGCCTAGCTTATTTAGGTTTCTTGCTTGGGAAATTAAACGTTAAGTTTTATTACGTATTTGTTCAAGCCTAAACCATAATTATTTTAAGCGCCTATTCACCCCCCCCCCTCTAGGCGACATCCACGTCCTTTCAACTGTTTATTGCTTTGGCCAAGTAGTAGGTAGTGACTCCAAGAGGGATCGTTATGCTTGATTGTGGGTTCATGCCCCCTGATGAGTAGCTTGAGTGACAAAAACATGAGTCTAGGGGATGTGCAGTTGCCACAAGGGGGGAAACAACGGTGCTTGTAACCGTGGTTGCAAGGATTGTTTACTTTACGCAAAGTTCTTTTAATGCAGTTGTCTGTTGCTTTGAGTTTACACTTTGGGTGGGGCTCGCAAATTAATACCAGCGAGATGTTATGGATAGATATATCAAGGTGGATGATTAATAGTAGATGCAGATGGATTTTGGTCTACTTATTTTGGCATACTGCCCATGTTTTTGAGCCTCTTCCTTTCTTTGTAGCATAGTTAGCATTGGTTTGCACTCGTAATCCCGTCAATTTCCCAACTGTGATTTGTTTACCTCGCATAGCATTTTTATCGTCTTTTCGGAGAGAGACATCACTAGTGACATCATGGGACCCCGGTCCATATTTCCACCACGGTTTACACCCTCAATTTACTTATTTCTTTTACTTTCCAGCTGCAGTTATCTCTACTATTATCTGTTGCGTTGATCCTTTGTAAACAACAAGGCCGGAGAGATTGACAACCTCTCTGAACTTCGTTGGGAGAAAAGTTATTTGTATTTGTGTGCAGGTCCAGGCGAAGCAAGTGATAAGGCGCCTCACTTGCGAAACCAGCTACTTGTCGACCTTGGAGTCCTACTGGATTGACTCTAAACCTTGGTATCTTTGCCAAGGGAAATTTTCTGCTATCCTACATCTCACCTTCCACTTGCGGTAACCAACGAAGGGCGAGAAGCCATTATCATCTCTCACACATCAAGCACCCAGTAAAGATCTGCAAAGTTGGATATTCAAAGGGCTAGCCCCAAAAACAGAAGCCGCATATTCTCTTTTCTAAATGCAATATTATACAAGGTCGGGTATTGTAGAGTTAAAGGGGTATCACCCAACTAGTATCCTCCCAAAAACTCGTTGATTGGTCGTCACCAACCTTAAAGGAACCTTTCTTAAAGAAGGATGACTTGATCTTTATCAAGACCCTCAAAAATGGTGAATCAGTAGACTTACCATCTCCTTGGGATAATGTAATGGAGTTGAGGTATTTGTTACGCACCCCCCCCCCAACTTTGATCTTGGAATGAACCTTTGTTTTCCAAATATGTTTTCTGCAAAAAAAATAGTTCGAAAATCCGCATACATAGATTTCACAGTGAAGACACCATTAGTGGTTAACCACCACTGGAACAAATCGGGCATCTGAGTTAGCTTAATCGACATTAACCTAGAAAATAAATGGATCCACTTAGTCCATTTATCACCCAGTAAAGATCTGCAAAATTGGATATACAAAGGGCTAGCCCCAAAAATAGAAGCCACATATTCTCTTTTCTAAACGCAATATAATACAAGGTCAGGTATTGTAGAGCTAAAGGAGTATCACCCAACAAGGTATCCTCCCAAAAACTCGTTGATTGGCCGTCACCAACCTTAAAGGAACCTCTCTTAAAGATGGATGACTTGATCTTCATCAAGACCCTAAAAAATGGTAAATCAATAGACTTACCATCTCCTTGATATAATGTAATGAAATTGTTGTATTTGCTATGCAACCCCCCCCCCTAGGAATGGTTGTAGCATGTAGATAACCTAAAAAATTAGGAGAAGATGTCTGTTAAAAACACAGCCATTCCAACAATTTCATATTTCCTAGAGAATGGCACAAACACCCACACTAATTTGGCCCTTCCATTTATGATGGATACCACCTAATACTAGTATCCAGAGAAATTTAGAATGCTCGTTGGCGGTCCTAAGTTGTAAGTAACATGAATCGTTCATCAGATCAAGGTAGAAAACGGACATGATAGAAATTAATGATGAATTGTTCATCCTGATAAGAAAACAACTTTTTTTGCTGCCATACCAATTACGTTTAGAAGGGTTATATTTGGTATGAACTACCTCCTTTTGTAATAACCACATGAAAACTTTGATCTTGGAATGAACCTTTGTTTTTCAAATATGTTTTCTACGAAAAATAGTTCCAAAATCGACAATATCCACATACATAGACTTCACAGTGAAGACATCATTATTGGTCAACCGCCACTGGAACAAATCTGGCATCTGAGTTAGATTAATCGACATTAACCTAGAAACCAAATGGATCCACGTAGTCCATTTATCACCCAGTAAAGATCTACAAAATTGGATATTCAAAGGTATATCCCAAAAAACATAAGCCACATATTCTCTTTTCTAAACACAATATTATACAAGGTCAGGTATTGTAGAGCTAAAGCAGTATCACCCAACCTGGTATCCTCCCAAAAACTCGTTGATTGGCCGTCATCAACCTTAAAGGAACCCCTTTTAAAGAAGGATGACTTGATCTTCATCAAGACCCTCAAAAATGGTGAATCGGTAGACTTACCGTCTCCTTGGGATAATGTAATGGAGTTGAGGAATTTGTTATACAACACCCTCCCCCAAGGAATGGTGTTGTAGCCTGTAGATAACATGCATCGTCCATTCCAGCAATTTCATATTTCCTAGAGAATGGCACAAACCCCCACACGAGTTTGGATCTTCAATTTATGATGAATACCACCTAACTAGTATCTAAAGAAATTTAGAAGGCTCATTGGCGGTCCTAAATTGTATGTAACATGAATTGTTCATCAGATCAAGGTAGCAAACGGATATGGTAGAAATAAATGATGAATTGTTCATCCCGATCAGAAGAACAACTTTTTTTTGCTGCCATACCAATTATGTTTATCAAGGTTATCTTTGGTAAGAACTACCTCCCTCTATAAAAATCACATGAAAACTTTGATCTTGGAATGAACCTTTGTTTTCCAAATATATTTTCTATGAAAAATAGTTCCAAAATCCACAATATCCGCATACATAGACTTCATAGTGAAGACACCATTAGTGGTTAACCGCCACTAGAACAAATCTGGCATCTAAGTTATATTAATCGACATTAATCTTGAAACCAGATGGATCCACGTAGTCCATTTATCACCCAGTAAAGATCTGCAAAATTGGATATTCAAAGGGATATCCCCAAAAACATAAGCTACATATTCTCTTTTCTAAACGCGATATTATACAAGGTTAGGTATTTTAGTCTAAAGAAGGATGACTTGATCTTCATCAAGACCCTCAAAAATGGTGAATCAGTAGACGTACCATCTCCTTGAGATAATGTAATGGATTTGAGGTATTTGTTATGCAACCCCCCCCCCCAAAGGATGTGGCAAATAATAGTAGGAAAGAATGAAGGAAATAAGCGGCAAGAGAAAGAGAAGGCAAAGAAGGACTTCCTTGACTTACAGAACAAGAGGTTCGAGATCAAAGAGACCAATGCCCTTTGAAGAGCCAAGAAAGTGAAGATGAAGCAAACCAAGCTTAAGCTTGAAAGAAAGAAGGTGGATCTCGTGATGCTTGTGGAGGAGGTCAAGATCATAACAGTGAACGCGAGCACCATGTCCACAAGAAGGAGGAAATGGTTCGAGAAGAGACAAAGATACTTAATGGAACGAGATGCGTGAACCATGCAGCTGAGACCATATATTTCTTTCGGCATGGACTATGCGATCTGGAACATGCTCGGTGAAACAACAACGGTGATCTCCAAGAAAGAGCTTCAGGTCTTTGACGCTTCCACTACAATGACGGTTGGAGATGGAGCGGCGACTCTCTTCTGGTTTGATCGGTAGATTGATGGGAGGACTATCGAGGAGTTGGCGCCTTGTGTTTTTGCGCTGATCCCGAAATGCGTCAGGAAGCGACATACCGTCAGGGAGGCGCTGTTGGGGCATCGCTGGATCATTGACATCCAGGGGGCCTTTCTGCGTTGGCCCTTTGGCAATATGTTCTGCTCTGGAGGCGTTTGCGTGACTTCGTGCTTTCGGAGGTGCCGGATAAACTCCTTTGGAGATGGTCGGCGGATGCGCGGTATTCGACTCAATCTTGCTATGCGTTTCTCTTCCCGGGATCGGTTATCTCAAGATCATGGAAGCTGAACTGGAGAGTTTGGGCACCGCCACGCGTCAAGTTATTCATGTGGCTGGCTTGCCAGGATCGATGCTGGACGGCTGAGCGGCTTGCGAGACGGAGCTTGCCTCACCCGCCACGCTGCCCGTTGTGTGGTCAGGAGGAGGAAATCATGACACACCTCATGGTTGGTTGCTCATTCTCCTGAACACTCTGGCACGAGGTGCTCTCCTGGGTTAGGTCCACGACCACTCCTCCGAATGGGGACGGAGACTTCATGCACTGGTGGCATGAAGCGTCTCGATCGGTCCCAAGGATTTTGCGCAAGGGGAATTCCTCGCTGATTATACTCACGGCATGGTGGGTGGTCTTCGACAACGCGACACCCAACTTGGATTGCCTTCTTGCCACAATTGGTTTCGAGGCTCGCTCCTGGGCTGCCGCCGGCGCGGTCGGCCTGGGGATCTTGATCCCTCCGTAACCATAGACCTCGTGGGTTGAGTTGTAAAGGAGGGCGGTCGACGCCTTTGTATATTCTTGTACATGACTCTTCTTTTCTATCAATGCATCGAAACGCAAGGCTTTCGCATTTTTGCCAAAAAAATAGCGGTGACAAACTAAATGAGTCACCCTGTTGATTGCACCTACATGAAAAAACTGATAAAAAAACTGTTCGTCTAACGATTGAAGTTGGCCTAAAAGCAGAGCAATCGCCAATTATTGTTGTGTGTCTCATAAAAAGTGATGTGAATTACGAAATGGATATAACAGTGAACGATTCGATTGGCATTCGAGCTAAACTTCTCGTTTGTCTGTTAAGTGGAAGGAAGACCCAAGCCGTTTTGGCTCTTTATAGTAGTGCTACATGTTGTTTCATGGCTTTGCCATTATCATTCAAATTATCGTGTTCAAGTCCGTAGATCTTTCAATGAAACAGGAACCTCACATATAAACAACTCCGTCAAAATACAATATCTGATATTGTACTCTACGGAGTTATTTATGCGTGAGGTTCATCTTTCACTGAAAGATCTACGGACTTGACCATAATAATCTGAATTAATGACAGCCATGAAATAACAGGTAGAACTAGTATATAGAGCCAAAACGGCATGGGTCTCCCTTCCCTCGCTCCTGGCAGGCGCATCACGTGACGAGCATACGGTCGCCTGCGCTGCCTCCTGCCTCCTCCTGCGCTCGACGCCAGAGGCAGAGGCGTGTAGCCGCAGAGCCAACCACGCAACATGCTCAGGCATGCACGCACCGGCGGCAGAGTCCGGCGCCAGTCCAGTCCACGACGCCAGTCCAGCTGGGAAGCGGCTCCTCTACCGTGCCTGCTGGGCACGGCAGGGTACCATCCCTTCTTACTTTCCCAGCCAACGCATTAATATGGGCCAACGTGATTACCACTAGAAGCGAGAAGCCCATCTCTATATACCCAGTTGTCCCCTTTCCACTGCCGCGAAAATACGCCGTCGCATTGTCTTCTCGCGCCAAAAAAGCAGAGCACCGCATCGTGAGCGCGCGCAGGCGGCGGCCGATGCGGCCGAGGTGGCGGAGACCTTTGCGTTCGTCCATCTGAAAGTGTTGTGAGCACGCGCCGACAGCTTCGCCGGAACGTCCTTGCCGCTTCTCCCTTCAGGTTTGTCATATACCCGATACCCTAGATCAGATCCCCCCCTCGATCACCGTCTTTTTTGACAACGGCGACCACGAAGAAGGCTCCGCCAGCCATGCTGCGCTACTACTTCACCATCCATATCAGCTGTAGCCTAAAATTTATTTTCATCTACCATTCTTTGTCGCAGATCCGATGGAAAACCAGACCAAAACGAGTTTGAATAAAACTAATGCAGAGGACAAGGAAGGAGCAAATGAGTAAGTCATGTCTGACAAGTATTGTATTTTGTTTGATCTTGTTCCATCTTTTCCTTCAGAATTTGGTTTCTCATTGTTTCTCATATGACAGAGTTTTTTTTGACCCAATTTATTTTTTTGCAGGACAAATCACATACCTAGCTGGGCACCACGAATTGGCATGACATTTAGCACTTTGGAGGAAGCATGGAACTTCTGGCAGTATTACGGAGGAAGAATCGGGTTTGGTGTCAGGAAGAGGTATGCAAATCCAAGTAAGTTTGACGGTGTAATCACATCAAGCAGATTTGTTTGTCGCAAAGAGGGACATAAAAAATCAGACAAAAGAGATCACTTGAGTAAGCAACCCCGAGCTGAAATTAGGACTGATTGTCCAGTTTACATGGGCCTTACCATAGATCGAGAAGTGGGGAATTATGTAGTTTTTGATCTTGTTCTCGAGCACAACCACAAGCTGCAATTACCGGAAACCAGTCATCTTTTGCCATCACAGCGAAAAATTTCAGAACTTCAAGCTTTTGACATTGAAATTGCAGATGAGTCCGGTATTGGGCCAAAATCTGCACATGATCTAGCTAGTCGACAAGTTGGAGGATCTCTGAATCTTAGCTACACTCCTCGTGATCACAAAAATTATTTGCGTAGTAAGCGGCAAAGGGAACTAATTTATGGTGAAGCAGGGAGTATACTGAAATACTTTCGGGATAGAACCATTGACAATCAATCATTCGAGTATGCTATACAACTAGACTGCGAAGAACAGATTGCAAATATTTTCTGGGCTGACGCTAAAATGATCATTGACTATGCTCATTTTGGTGATGTGGTCACTTTTGATACAACCTTTGGAACAAACAAGGAGTATAGACCATTTGGGGTTTTCCTTGGATTCAATCATTTCAGAGAAACGGTTGTTTTTGGTGCTTGTCTTCTATATGATGAAACATTTGATTCTTTCCAATGGTTGTTTCATACATTTCTGTCAACACATAATCAAAAGCAACCTAGAACAATATTTACAGATCAAGACACCGCAATGGGAAATGCGATTGAGGATGTATTTACAGAAG
Organism: Bromus sterilis; assembly: GCA_950022295.1. NCBI lineage: Eukaryota > Viridiplantae > Streptophyta > Magnoliopsida > Poales > Poaceae > Bromus > Bromus sterilis. The sequence continues at coordinate 410,200,170 of OX465596.1, read as the reverse complement.
CGAGGCATGGACTATGCACTTTTCACATAATGCAAAATGCCATCAAACATTTGTCTGCTCATTGCACTAAGGAATCAAATCTGATTAAAGATTTCAGTGCTTGTGTGTTCGGGTACGAGGAGAAGGAGACATTTGTAGAGTGTTTTTACACCCTAAGAACGAAGGTAGAGAAGCAAACTTGGTTTGATAGCATCTATAAAGTAAGAGAAAAGTGGGCTGAATCTTATATGAGGGATGCTTTCACCTTAGGCATGCGAAGCACACAACTAAGTGAGAGCCTAAACAATGATTTGAAACTCCACCTGAAATCAGACCTTGACGTTGTTCGTTTTTTCAAGCATTTTGAAAGGGTCGTGCAAGGTAAACGAGACAATGAGTTGAATTCAGAGTACGAGTCCAGAGAGAAACTGCCTAGAATCAAAATAACAACACCCATGTTAGTCCAAGCAAGCAAAGTTTACACTCCTTGCATATTTGAAAGTTTTCAAACAGAGTATGTGAGATCTATAGCAGCTTGCAGTAAAGTATTGGATGGGGATTATGTATTTGCAGTGGCAGTTGGTAGCCTTTACGGAGATCCGATATTTGAAGATGAGCGCATGGTTGTTGGTAATCCATTGGAACAAACAGCCACATGTAGTTGTGGGCAATTTGAGAGAATTGGACTACTTTGCGCCCATGCTCTAAGAGTTCTCGATTTGATGAACATTAAATTACTGCCACCACATTATATTTTAAAGCGTTGGACTCTAGGAGCCCGGTCTGGAACTATCCAAGATAGAAGTGGAAGGAATGTTGTTGAGAATCCAATGTTGGATGCCATTCTTAGCTGCAAATTTCTCACACACAAATTTGTTAACTTGGCCACTCAAGCAGTAAGCTCCCAGCAATGTCGTATTTTACTTGACAATGCACTTGATGTCCTCACTAAAGAAATTGAAGGGCAGTTGAAAAAGGAACGCGAAGGTTACGTTGTCGAGGACTGTGATACCCAAATGATATCTCAAGAATCAATTCAAGATTTAAGCGCAGCACGCCTAAAGAAAAAATCTCCGCAGAAAAAAGGTTCAAAGCGAAAGCGAACTTGGATTGACAGGCAACACAAGAAATGGAAGAAAACACAAACTGAAGTTATGGAGAGACAAGAATTACCTACGGTATGTTATTTATATGCTGAAAAATAATTATTATGGTTATCCTTCAAATATTGTCTATTTCCATGCTTGAATCTCTATGTGTTAATTTTGTTTTCAGCACTCAGAGAATGATATCCAACAACCGAAGAAAGGGCGGAAAAAACCAAGTAAAGTTAAAACGGTATAAGTACTTTCTGCAGTACGTCTTTCATATGCTAGAAGATATTTATTGTATTCAAGAATAGTTTCTTACTTTGTTGCCCTTTCACATATAGCAGCAAGAGAATGGAATCAAGCAAACAAAAAAAGGAAGAAAAAAATCTACTAAAACCACCAATTTACATGGCTTACCTATGGGTTCCCAGCAACACAAAGATGAGAGTCATTCATTGATAGAGAAATATCATGGGACTGGGAGCATTGAGAATGATTTTCATGGTTATGGATACATTAAGTGTTACGCTGAATTATTGACGGTATGGTTCACTCCATGTGCTATTGTGCTTGACTACCGGTTTCTGAATAATTAATGTTTTTTCTAATATGTGCAATCCTTTAATGATGCAGGGTTCTAGCGTCGAACTTTTGTAATGCTCTCGAATTTGTCAGAGGACGTGAAGAGTGTTCAATGCTAATGATTCGATGGGTGGTGCTGGTCATGCATTCTTTTGCTGTTTAGTGTTGGTCATGCTCAGTTCCGGCTAGCGGCTGTTGCATCAGTTAGTTAAATCTACCCCAGGAAAAGAACAAGCGGAAATTCTAGTATCTCAACTTTTGTAATGCTCTTGAATTTGTCAATGACAGGCCATGAAGCCATTGATTAATACTGCTAAATAGAGTTCATTTGGTTGTAACCTGCATAACTTTCTTTAAATTTTAGTTTGTTGTTGTGTTTTGTTCCTGTGCAATTCTTCAGTTACGTGTGATGTTCAGTTTCCGTATGTATTCAGTTATGCATCAAAGTCCAGTTCTGGCCAGCGGATGGCTGTTTTTTTTAGGGGGAGCGGATGGCTGTTGCATCAGGTGCACGGCTGGGTCGAGATGTCCTTATTATTTCGGCCCGCGTACCTGTACCTGGCATCTATAAAAGAGGTATATAGATGGGCTTCTTGCTAGTGGTAATCACGTTGGCCCATATTAATGCGTTGGCTGGGAGAGTAAGAAGGGACGGTACCCTGCCGTGCCAGCAGGCACGGTAGAGGAGCCGCTTCCGTCCAGCTGCTCCTTCCGTCCGTTTGCAGCTGGGTCATGGCCCCTGCCATTCTGCCATTGCCCATAGTCCCACGCCAACACGGGTCACACGGCCGGCCGCGCGCCCGGCTCCAGCATCTCCTCCAGCCCTGCCGTCTGTCTGATCGATCGGCCCGGCCCCGGTCCCGGTCACGGTCCGGCCGTCTTCAACTTATCATTGATTCATTCATTCATACTACATGCATTGATGCACATATGCCCGCTGCTGCTATTTCTGCCCCTGCCAGGCTGCCACGCCGCATGCAGCAGCGTAGGCAACATGGCTGGCTACAACAGCATCCTCTATGCGCACTTGGCTTGGAATACCACCCCATGCCACCGTGTATGTGCCACCCGCTTGTTTTCTTCCGCCCTTGTCCCCCCCTCACCTGAATCATGCAATGCATGCATCAACGGCGCCACCCTCCATGGATGGACCCGGCCGGCTCCGTACGTGCGTTTTGGCTCTCCATCTCTCTAGCTCCCACAGTACCTGCCTGTCCACAGCCATGCAAAGGCGCTACTAGCTCGCTACACGGGAGCCATCTTTGCTGGGAGGATGGCATTGCATGTTTGGCCTCCGGCGAGCGAGCAAACCAAATCTAGATCGAGACGCACTCTCATGTATATGCTCTACTTGTATGCATTCGCAAGGGGGTCAGATCAGACCAGCAGTTGCGATCGTACCACAGATCTTGGTGGTCCATGCGTCACTCACACCGCAGCTGAATTGAATAGATCGATCACCTGATATAGCTTTTGTTGCATGCAGCGCATACAAACGCAACCTGTTTATTACTCCATGAGAAATCACATTCACCGCCAGGTAGACATCTCACTGATGGCAACACAAGTTCAAAGGTGATGGTCCAACTCTGGTATTTGAAATCTGTAGGTTTTCACCACGGTAAATAGTCTTCATGCATTCTTTGTTTCAAGGTGTTCATACACTCTTTCTAGTGACTAAATTTAAACCAAATTTTCTTGCAGTTTGTTTTCAGGAATGGTTCCACCTATGCAACAAAACATCAGCTATGTCATCCATATGTTCCTCTTTTTGGCGAAATCATCCATATGATCTTTGTGTTAGATTCTATAGGCCTCGGCCCACTAAATCTTCTACTTCGGTTCAATTAAAATTCTGAAATGTCGAAGGCCAATTTCAGTTGCATAACAAATGTGTAAGTTTAGTTCGTATCATACTATTAATTGAGAAAGAGTAGCATCAATATAAAAGATGAATTGTTCTTCCTTGTAGCATGATGTTTTTACGTGTCAATGCTTAACGGCTTAACCTAGTCTTGCTGGAAGAATGATTTTTTTACGTGTCAATGCTTAACGGCTTAACCTAGTTGTGAAATCATTTTGTACTTTCTAAGAGTTCTTTCACCATGTTTCAGTTGCATCTCTACACTCTCCCATGTGTCTGCTCTACGAAGACTACATACAAAGGAGAGAGAGAGAGTCTACATAGAGAACGTCCACGTAGAAAAGGGCATACAAAACACACACTAAGTCCCCTGTGTTGAGATGCTTCTTCGGTGATCTCATCCCAACATTTACGTTTTTTTAAGAAAGGGACCCACTTTATTGCTCCACTTGTACACGAACAGGAATACAACTGGAATTAGGAGGTTGTAACAGCCACATGTGGCGACCCCAAGGAAGATTGAGAGAGAACTTAACGATGTTATGAGCATCTAAATTTAACTTCCTACTTTCAAATATAAAATCACAGGCTTGTGTTGGTTTCCTGTATTATTGCCTTGTGTTGGTTTCCCGTGTTGTCATGGATATCTTTCACCACTGGCTTACAGTCACTTGAGATCACAATATTTTGTAGTCCCAACTCTGTTGCAAGGGGCTGACCTTTCCTACAAGCCATAGCCTCAAGGACTGTAGGATCACAAATCCCTGGAATCACAAGCGCTGATGACCCCATGTAATTACCATCACCATCTCGGCAGATAGCTGCAACTGCACCGACCTTTCGATCAGCAGTATGCCGTCCATCAACCTTCACACTACTAGAGAAAAGGCTATACATGGATTCCTTATTAGTGGCGCATTTATGTAATGTGTCATTATTTGTAAGGGGTGGCGCACTGGTGAAAATGAGCCACCTATAAGCTCTTATTAGTGGCGCATTTTTTGAAAATGACCCACCCCTAAGAGTGGTCCAGCCTGGATCCTCTTATTAGTGGTGCACTATTAATTTTCTTAGGGGTGGCGCATTTTGCAAAATGCGCCACTAATAAGAGCTTATGGGTGCCGCATTTTAAAATGCGTCACGCCTAAGGAATTATTAGTGGCGCATTTTGAAATACACCACCCCTAAGAAATTATTAGTGGCGCATTTTGATATGTGTCACCCATAAGAACTTATTAGTGGCGCATCTTGCATATGCGCCACTACTAACCTAAAAAATGTGAGGGGAAAATGCCCAACACACAAATCCCCCCTCCCCCGGTGGATCGCCTTTTTAGTTTAAAAATAAAATAAAAGGAAATGATAGAAATGTCAAAAAAATGAGATTCCCATGTGATATGTTGTCTAGTTGTTAGGAAAAATTACAAACATGAATTTTGACTTTTTTTTCAAAATCTCTTGAGATTTTTTAAAATGGGCATAACTTTTGCATTCGAACTCCAATGAAAAAGTTTTTTATACGAAAATTCATCTACTCGAAAATTCATTTACATGATTTTTAGAATCCTCAAAAACCTAACAGAAAGAAAGTTACGGGCCTTTCGAGATCTGGAGCCAAAAAAATTGAAAAAAAATCAAACTTAATAGTGGCGCATTATTGGCTAGGTGCGCCACTAGTAACAGAAAAAAAAAATCGAAATATGATATTTGACCGACCGGGAAGTTTAAAAAAATGTTGAAATTTTTATCAAACCCATGGACATCAACAAGGTTTAATAGGATTGATACGATAGATATATCAACAAGCGCGTGTTAATCGAGCTGGACTTAGAGTTGAATAAAACCAAGAAGTTAAGCGTGCTGGGCCTGGAGTAGTGTTAGGATTGGTGACCCTCCGGAAAGTTTGACCTGAGATTAAGCATACTGACCTGAGATTAATAAAAAAATTGAAAAACTATATTTTGAAAAAAATCATGATCCAAATTCAAAATTCAAAAAATTTTAATGATGGCGCGCCACTAATAAGAATCCCGCAGTGGCGCATTTTCAGAATGTGCCACCTACAAGCTCTTAATAGTGACGCATTTCAGAATGAGCTTATTAGTGCCTTGTCGTTAGTGGTGCATCTATAATGCGCCACTAAAGCCAAAAAAGGACGCCACTATAAGGGCTTTTTCCAGTAGTGTCAGCTTAACACCACCATTGCTTGGGCGCTTCCAGCAAACAGCCGCCCCTGCCTCCTCCTGTCTTGCTCGATGAGTATGAGATAAAGTTTGAGAAACTGATGAAGCTTTGTGTTGCTTGCTATCAAGCACATCCAATTCTGAGAGGAACTTTGAGACAAACATGTGAGTGGCATGTGGGCTCTGAAATTTTTGGTTCATGAATTGCTTTCCTTCTAGCAGTCCAAATCGCCCAAAGATAGATAATTAACCAATCTAGTGAATTGTGGTTTCTATAGCTTTTCATTGAGATTAAAGAGCCATAACTTGGACGAGGGTTGTTCATCCCAACATTTACGTGCACAACCGGCCGTGAGATCATGGTGTTGGGCCCCATTTTCAAGGGTTTCTAACAAGCAACATTTTTCATCAAAGAGCATGGTGTTAAGGTTTATCAAACCAGTAGCGGCTTTGAATTGTAGCCAATGATAAGTATATGCATACACATACACAAACACAAGATTTTCCTTTGCCCCCAACTAAACCAGTAAGATAGTCAGTCTTACTAGACTTTATAGTGAAATCATTAATGAAATTGTGTTTTGTATTAGTGACTGCAAATAATTATTACTTCGAATCTATACTTCTTATAAAACAAAACCCCACTATAGATCATTTAAGTTGTCTATCTCAACATGCAAGCTATCCACATCATCTATTCTCTTAGCCAATCAATTATCCATGTCACCCACTTAGGTCATTTAAATTGTCTCTCTTCACATGCAAGCTATCCACATCATCCATTTCTTAGCCAATTAATTGTTCATCTCATCTCAACTAATATATTTATTAATCTCTATTGCAATCTCCATATCAACCATATTTTAATTATTTTATTGTCCATCCCAATAATTTTTAATGCACACATCTTTCTGTTGCATCTTCACTTAGAAAACTTAATGTATCATACTTTTATACTTCTTATTTATGCATATAGTTTTCTTAGCAATTCCCGCAGCAACGCGCGGGATATTCTTCTAGTTATAAGGAAAGTAAAGCTACAACAACGAGGTTTTACATAATGAGAATGAATGGACCGGGATCCATAGTTTAACTAGTGGCATCTCTACCATAAGAGATAATATGATGCGGTAAATAACTCCTAATTATGTCTCAGTTAAATATAGTTTTTATGAGTATGATTATAATGGCATAATTTTGTAACCTTAATATCCTTAAATGTAAGATATAGATAATACTATTTCCCAAGACTTAATCCAACCACATCTATAGATAATACTATTTCCCAAGACTTAGCAAGGGATTTTTTTCATTTTTATGTTTTACTTTATCCTTTTGAATTTGAAATTTAATTCAATAGAAAAATATGCTCCAAATTTATTTTGGGAGATTAACAGAGGCTCAGGGTAATATTTTTACTTTAGGGAAAATAGTTTTCTTGTAAAATTAAATGCAGGTAATTTGATTATCCTCCCTCTTGATTTAATCATTTTGGAATAATGACAAGAGATATTCAATGAATATTTGGGGCTTATGAAAATTATATTTCATCCCAAATAGGATAATTACATATATCGCCCTATTTTGAACACGTATTTTATTCCCAAAAGTACTTTAATGTTTTCAAATTAAATCCCAATTTGACTTAGGGTTATAATTAATATTTGAAATTTAGGGAAATTATTTTCCAACAGAAAATATTAAATAAAAGGAGCACATAAATTGTGGGATACACTTGGCTTTTATAAATAACCGTAAATGACACTTTAGGGTTCTGAATAAATCCAAAATTTTATTTATCCCACCAATTCAATCAAATCAATCAACTCCTGGAAAATACTAGCTAAAACCAAGCAATTTGAGAACTATCAATTGCCTATAATTTCATTCATAATTTTTCAAAATTTGAATTCGCTAGGGGACCTGTTATCTCTATACTTAATTCTATTTGTGGTTGAGGTCATGTCTTTACTTATCAAGGATGCTTATGATAAAGGGGTTGTCTAGGAATTTTACTTAAATAGACATGCTCCTGATATATTTTACTTGTTGTTTGTATATGAAATTCTATTATTTTTCTTGTTGTCCATTGATCAAGCCTTGATAGCTATTTTATTTCAATGACTTATGAAGAGGGAACAAGATAGTTATTGAGTCTTGAGAAGTGCTCTGTTATATTTAGGAAGCGATGTAGTTTAGGAAATCAAGTGGCCACTATGATAATGCTTAAAATTACAGTTGATGGCTTGAGGATAAATACTCCCTCCGGTCCTTTTTAGTCTGCATATATGTTTTGTCCGAAGTCAAAGTATCTCTACATTGACCGAACTTATAGAAAAAAGTATCAACATTCACAGTGTCAAATCTATATGGTTAGATTCATCATGAAATGTAGTTTCATAGCATATATATTAATATTGTAGATGTTTATATTTTTTAATATAAATTTAGTCAAACTTTATGAAGTTTGACTTGACACAAATCTAATACGCGGAGTAAAGGACCGGAGGGAGTATATGGGTATACGTGTGCCTCCGGAGTATTGAAGGTGGGTAAGTTTTAGCCGACAAAAGTCTAATCTTTTAAAAGGCTATATGAAAAAATATGCTTCTAGTGGGGCAAAGGAATTTCAATTAAAATTAATTATTCATTCTTACTGTCTATGCTATAGGATTTTTCAAATTTCTGCCCTTCAATATGTGAGGAGCTATCGCAAATCGACCAACATATTTGGTGCGGAGATGAAATAACAAAAGGAAAACCCGTTGATGGCTTGAGACAAAATCAAAATCATAAGACTGAAAGGTGAGGGATATATGGGTTTTCGAGATCTCAGGTTATTTACCAACACACGTTTAGCTAAACAGGCATGCCGACTATTGGTAAACCTGAATTTGCTTTGTGCCGAATTGATGAGCACAAAATATTATCCTTTGGGGCATCTTCTTGATATGATTTTTTCGCAGTCGACATCGGTGACTTGGCAAGGTATCATGGATGGCCTGGAGCTTTTCGAGATGGGTGTACTTTGTAGAGTGTGCTATGGTTGCAGTTTAAATATTTTGAGATATTATTGGTTCTCTATAAATTCTGATCTAAAAACTACAACTAAAAGGAATAGGATCAGGATCAAGGGGGTATCTGACTTATTCTTGAGCGGATCGAAAGATGTGATAGGAATTTGATCTCACACTTGTTCTATCCCCATGATGTAGAATAGATCCTAAAGGTATGTGTTGAATCTTTAAGGAATGAAGAATTTATTGCATGACACTATGAGAAGAATGGTATGTTCTTCGTAAAACGCCCATGAGTTAGGCCCCAACCACTGAGGAATCTTATGCCTGGGGCAACTGGCCGCAGAGCGGTGACGGAGACGTGCTCTTGACACCGTTGACGATGGCAGATTCTCACCTCAATCCAATCGTTCCTGTCTGGATCTAGATCCATCGAAGTCGGACACGACCGCCTTGACAGTGGGGCACTAGAGGCCGATGACCCAGTGACGGCTGCCGCCTTAGAGCAAACGGATGTCGAGGAGGAGGTGGTGGGAGTGTGGGAGCGAGAGAGACTTTGGTTCACCATTCCTTAACACTAGTTATATATTATTATTTTCAAAATAAATACCTCAACTTTAGTACAAATTTTATATTAAAATTAAAATATTTAGTTTAAAAAAGAAGATGTAAAAAAAATCAACAACACTACATGCATGAAGGTTATTGCAAGAAATACTACAGGCGAATCTTGATGAATCACACAAGAGTATTGTACGTGGTAAGCAACTAAACTTAATGAGAAAAAATCCCATGTGTGTGTAATCAGGCATGCAAACCCTTACGTCGGTAACCATCCATTTTATATCAAGTTTTTTAAAATATATGAGATTTTTTCAAAATTATATGAAATTTTTATTTGAAGAGAGTTTGTACTTGTTATTCAAAAAGTTTCAGATATATATACCAACATCTCTAACTATCCTCTATCAGTCCTTAGAGGAGTAAAATTTGATTATATTTCTCCATCCAACATCTAATCAAAAACTCATATAACCGTTAAAAAGGGATATTTTATCTTTCTCATCTCCCAAGGCTTAAAATATACTAAGCCTCGACCGCGTTGAGTAATACACATTTCCCTTGTTTCTCACCCACCCTGTGTTGTACCCACTCTGTTGCCGCCCTATTTGCCTCTTTCGCCCTTCGAGTGCCACCCCCTCCCCCCCCCCCGGTAGCCCTTGCGGCGCTCTTTCCCGCTTTGATTTTCTCGACTTTCTTCGGCGACAGCAAGGGGAGATCCATGATCATTATGGCCATCGAAGAATTCACCGAATCCATTCACTATAGATCGATGATCATCGCCGACCGCCCCGCATATCTACCTCAATCGCATGTCGGTACGTCCTCCTCCTCCTCTCAGTGATCGAATCTCACCCGTTGACCGGTCATCACTCGCCCTTCGCTCATCAGGTCGCCATTGTCGATCATCAAGTGCAACCATAGCTCGCGGCTGCCATTGCGCCTCGTTTCGAGCACGCTGAAACACCCCGAACAAATGTTCTACAAATGTGAAAAGGACGGTGTGAGTGACATTTCATACGGTGGTTCTTCGAATTCGTGGTGCTTTAAAATTCATTGATTGCTCAAAATTATATGTAGGATGGATGCAAATTTTGGTATTGAGAATAAGATTACATTGATTTATTGATAGCGAGAAATTTGATAGATGTTAGTGCACTATTTGCTAGAGATGACATTAGAGAAAATGCAATATCCAAGTTTGAGAAGACCGGAAAAATATGTGCAAGCTCGAGAAGGCAATAGAAGAAAAAAAAAGTAGACAATGAAAAGATAAAAATACATTGGTCGGAGTAGTAGAAGTAGTTAAAAGGTTGTATTACCTCCGACCCATAATAATGTACTCAACTTTGTCTAGATTCGTATGTATCTAGTTAAGTATTTAGAGTAGATGCATGTGTATCTAGACAAACTTAAGTACATTAATATGAATCGGAGGGAGTATTTTTATTGAAGTGGGTAATTTTTCTTGTAGTTTCTTTTTTGGGTCAAGATATCAAGTGGAGTAATATAGTGGTGAAGTTTATGTTGATAGCCCAAAATTAAACGAATTTAACATATACCGTACTTTTTACTCTCTTAAACTGAAGAGGATGGTTAAAAATAATATTTTCACAGAAATAAAAATATTTAATTAAAAATGCTCTGTTGTATCTTTGTTAGCTTTTTTTGAGAGAATTATCTAAAAATATTTAATTAAAAATACTCAGTTGTATCTTTGTTAGCTGTGGCGTTAAAACACTGCGTGATAATGCTGTCATAGGCCCACCAAATCAATTTGGATCCGGTCCACATCAACATTTCAGCGCAACAAATTCCGTGGGCCGCGCCTCAGGAGGACAAGCAACCTTTCGCCCTCCTCCGCCGTGTCCACGTAGACGCAGAGCACCACACACACACACACACACACACACACACACACACACACACGGACGGACCGGCGCGTCCACGCCGCGCCGGAAAGCAACCGTCCGGCGGCTCGACGCCACACGACGGCCGGACCACCGCCGCCCGTGCGGATCGCCAAGATTAGCAGCCTGTGGACCTGTGATGCTTAGGCGTAACCCATTATCACACTTGCAGATAAGGCATCTGCCGCCTTAATAATTCCCGCCGGAATTAGCTCCAGCAGTTTCCAGAAATGCGCACCAGGCCGAGCGGCACTGCAGCATCAGCCGGGGGTTGCGGGTGACGTCGTAAGCGGCGAGACATGCCGCGCATGCACGAGCCCATGCCCGCACGCCCAAACACGTGGTTCCCGCCGTGAACCCACCTGGCCGGCCCCGGCCGTTCGTCGGCGACGGACGGACGTAACTTGCTTAAGAAAGCAAAGGCTTATCCTCATCCTCATCCTCCCGCTAGCTTGTTTATAGGCGTGACATGGGGGCGTTTCCCCGGACGGATGGGACAAAGTTGCCGCTAGCATGGCTTAAACGGGCAATTAAGTCGGCCGGAATTGGCGACTAGCTATCTCTATCTAGCCGGTTAAGCGGCACGGCAAGAAACCACCCAGGCCCAGCACATCTCTCAGGTGAGGTCAACTCTGCGCCACCGCCGGCCGTGAGCGAGATGGATCGAACGGCCAGGGTCATTGCTGTTGCGGCGAGGTGGTCCGGGGACCAGACGGGAGGATATATGAGTTCTCGCATTGCACGTAGGATGTGGCTGGTCGTTCGTAGGGGAGGGGGTAGCCTATTTGAGAGCTGCCGTTCCCGACGCTTTTGCCCTATCCACCGGACGCCCGCCGCTGGACCGTCCAAGCTGCACGCCGCCCATATGGGCTAATGCCCGTGGACGGACGGGACGGGACGGGATGGACCTCAAATACGTTATATTCCTCCGTCATTTCCCCGTGGACACAGCCTGCCCTACGACGTCCGTCCTGGTTCAGGACGTACTTGATTTGCATGGATGCTTTGGAAGTGCGTGCTAGTTTATGGTAGCGTCCTAAAACCTGATGAAGCCGGGTGAGCGAGCGGTAAAACGCGCACTGTTAGCACGTACTCCACTGTCCTGGCCGTTTTTTTGGCTACATGGTCGACGGACGGTAGAACCGCAGAGCGTGCAGGAGGAGTACAGTGAGGGTTTTGTACGCTTGCGTGGGCCGGATACCAGTTAATTAGGACCTGAAAATGACGTGTTGCGCACTTCGATGCACTGGGACTCTAGCTTAGCTAGCTAGTAGTGTTGCTTGCATCACTCGACCTGGAAACAGTTGTGAGTAAATAATTTGCCTGATGCCGCCAAAGAGAGAGGTTTGACCATTGAGCAGTTTTTTCACGTCACGAACGAAAGCTGATGGGAGTGACATGGTTAGACATAAAAACGTTTCCTCAAAGAGCAAGCTGAAGAAATTCGTGTTGACCAGGTTCTGTACACTGTATAGTAAAAGAGAAATGTAGAGACCAGATGTCACGATCAAATATTCGGAACCTCAATTTAAAAGGCGTTGGAGCCAAGCCGCTGGAAAAAGAGCAGGGGTATAGAGAGAGAGAGAGAGAGGGACAGCCAGGCAGGCAGCAGAAAGACATGAGCACGAAGCAAAAGAACCATACATACATCACGCCTCGGCTCGGCCCCGGGACACGCAGAGATCAGACAAGTGCGCGACTCGAGAGGGAGGGGAGGGAGGGAGGAGGTGAACAGGAGAGAAAGCGAGTTCGCTACAGAGAGAGAAGCTAGAGTGAGAGGGTTACATCATCGCCTAGGCGAGGCGCCGCTCCGCTGCAGCAGCGGCGCGTCGTCAAAACTGGCAGCTAGCCAGATGGTGTCCACACTCTCACCTCCCTCTCTCTTATCCCTTCATCCCGGTTTTAACCCTCGCTAAGCCCCCTCTTAGCTACCCTCCTCTCAGTCTCAACCCAAACCCCGAGAGCTTAGGCGCGGGCCGTCGGCGAGCATGGACTTCGACGACCATGACCACGACCACGACGACGGCGACGAGGAGATGCAGATGAGCATGCCCATGCCCATGCCGGTCAGCTCCAGCTACGAGGCTCCCCCGCCGCTCTCCACGGGGTTTGGCGGCGGCGCTGGGATTGTGCCCAACAAGCCCCCTGCCGAGCTCGGCGGCCGTGCCAACAAGGTGCCGGGCGGCGGTGGCGGTGCAAGGTACCGCGAGTGCCTCAAGAACCACGCGGTCGGCATCGGCGGCCACGCCGTCGACGGCTGCGGCGAGTTCATCGCCGCCGGCGAGGAGGGCAGCATCGACGCGCTCCGCTGCGCCGCGTGCAACTGCCACCGCAACTTCCACCGCAGGGAGTCCGACTTCCCCGCGGGGGGCGACGGCTCGCCCTTCTCTCCCACCGCCATGGTCCCCTACGGGGGCGTGCCGCCGCACCACCAGTTCTCCCCGTACTACCGCACCCCGGCGGGCTACCTGCACCACCACCAGCACCACATGGCGGCCGCGGCCGCCGCCGCCGCGGCGGCAGCGGCAGGGCACGCGCGACCGCTCGCGCTGCCGTCCACCTCACACAGCGGCCGCGACGACGCAGACGAGCTGTCGGGGATGGCGGCGGGGCCGATGTCGGCGCTGGCCCCGCTGAGCAGCATGTCCCTGGGCGCCGGGCCGTCGGGGTACGGGTCCGGGTCGGGGTCCGGGAAGAAGCGGTTCCGCACCAAATTCAGCCAGGAGCAGAAGGACAAGATGCTGGCGTTCGCGGAGCGCGTGGGGTGGCGCATCCAGAAGCACGACGAGGCGGCCGTGCAGCAGTTCTGCGACGAGGTGGGCGTCAAGCGCCACGTCCTCAAGGTCTGGATGCACAACAACAAGCACACCCTCGGCAAGAAGCCACCCAGCATTTGACGCTCCCACCCTGGCCGGCGACCGCCGCACCACCGTTCCCATGCAAGAAAAAAGGAGCACCATGCATCTGGCCCCAGAGCTGAGCTGATCGATCATCCACCGTGGCTAGCCTCCGATAGGTACCTGCATGAGCTTTCTCATTTCGCTATAGCATTCGAGTTCGACGTTCCCTGCAGCGGTGCATGGCTACTAGCTTCCTCTAGGTTAATCTGTAGCGAGCCTTGGTTCCTTCGTTCTTGGCTACCTCTCTCTTACCTTTAGCTGGTTCTCTATTTTATTTTATTAATTTACTGTTGTTCATCCTGTTTAGTAGAGTAGGAATGTAATTCCCAGCAATGGCGCCATGGCCATTTGCTGATTTGGTTCTTCTTGGGAATGTAGTACCCTACTATGATCGATCGATGAGCTAGCTGGCGAGGAATTGTTGTATCTGGGGATCGGGGTTGCATGGCCATGGATTCCGTGCGTTCTCCTTATTTTTTCTTTCTTGTCGTGGTGTTGGGAGCGTTGTGACAATTTTACTCATGGGACGGGCCAGCCATTCGTCTACTAGGGGTAGCCAGCAACTGCATGCCAGCCCCGAAGTAGATAGACAACTGTTGCATTCCGTTTCCGTTCTTCCTTTGCCTCATTTTTTCCTCACCACGTCTCACTAAAAGAGTAGAGCATTCGTACTACTTTCCCTCCAAAAAACATGGTAAGTACTTCCGGGTATTTGTTTGGCACAAAGTAGGAGTACTACGTAGCTTAATTTCGCAAAGGCCAATGTTCATCGTCCTCTCCATTGATCCCCCGAAACCTAACCCGTCCCGTTTCCAGACCTTGATGCCTGATCCACCTTGCTTGATGCATGATCTATCCATGTCCATGCAGAGGAACTGTTGCGGTAGAACTGTAGCAGCACACACGATGACGCTCTCGGCCCGATTTTTCTGTCTTTTCGCCATGAATCAATACGTACTACATCGTCGGGCAACCGTTCGCTCCGCATTAACTCCCTCCCTTCCCCAATCTCGCGAGCAATGTTAAGGTTTCTTCTCCTTGATGACTTGCTGGCATCTTCTGCCGGAGTTACTTGCAACTGCAAAGACTGGGCTTGGCTTGTGCCTGTGCGCGTGCCTTTCCGTTTTTACTCTCGCCATTGATCGGTCGATCAGTCGCCTTTAATAACAGCGCAGGGGCAGGGCAGAGGGTGCACGCTGCATTCATCACGGGTGGATAGACGGAGGGAGGGATGGACGGGTCGAAGGGAGCTCCGAGACAAATTTATGGCCAAGTACTTGGCCTTACGGTATGTGCATGTCAGCGCGTGTCGCTGTAGCGCCAGCGCCAAGCATATGCTCTCTGGCTGGCCTCTGCGACGGACTGGGAGGGAGCTCCGGAGCTGATCACGCCGGCCTTCGCAGCCTGCCTGACCGGCGCTGCATGCGCTTGTGAGAGAGGTGCTGCACTGCATGCAGCTTTGCTTCCCAGCTGCTGCTGCTGCTGCTGTGTGGAGGCCCGAGACCGGGAAAGGGGCTGAGCACTCCACCGATGCCATATAGTAGTGGTTGCGAGCGACATGGATGTTGGTTGGATCCATCGCTATGGCTTTTGGGCCTGCAATTGCACTGCGTGCCATGCATGCATGAGGAGGAGGACGCACTCGGAGAGAAAGCGGGCAGAGATAGATAGGCAGCGCGCGA
Source organism: Bromus sterilis (assembly GCA_950022295.1). Taxonomy (NCBI): domain Eukaryota; kingdom Viridiplantae; phylum Streptophyta; class Magnoliopsida; order Poales; family Poaceae; genus Bromus; species Bromus sterilis. The sequence goes on along the minus strand of OX465596.1, from coordinate 410,184,401 downwards.
AAATGCAGCAATCTTTTTCACTTTGTCCATCTCCTCGTATATATCATCGATCATCGTGTGACTTGGCTTTAAGCTCGGTCGGATCGGCGATGGCTGCCTCGACGGAAGGACACGCTTTGGAGTGCGCAGCTCGTGTTGCCTCGCCATGGCCCAAACCTGCCCGCCAATGTCCTGCTGAACCTGCAGGATTCTTCGCTGGTGCAATGTGGGTGGCACTCCCCGCCCTTGTAACTCATCATGAATCGGAGTCTTTAACCTATGTGGTCCTCCCGCCATGCTCAACTCTTCAATGTGAGTAGTACTACACACTACACAGATATATACATTGAATTGATTTTGGAGCGAGAGCGAGCACTGTAGCAGGAGCAGGCGAGCAGCTTGCTTTGCATTATGAATGGATGCCATGCTCGCTGCACGCCCCGAAAGGCGAGTGTGGCATATTTCTGTTTCGGGAGAGCTAGGATGGCCGATAGACTCCCTCTGCCTGCGGCTCCTGTGTTTTTTCCTATCCGTGAAATCATTGCATGTGATGTATGCCCCAACGTACCTGTGGGTATATTCCACCTCCACCAAGAGAAAAAAAAACTTTCGCCTCTACTATGAGTTTATTACAGGTTTTGCAAGGTGTTCTACTACTCACATTTTAAAAACGCTAAATATTTTCATACGACGAGATATGGGGCATTAGCCCGATGGTTAGGGTTGTAGTGGAGTGGTGCACCCTGCAACCGGAGTTCAACTCCGCTTGGAAGTGGATAAATGAAATCCTTGCTAGAGCCTTGTTTGGTTTAGCTTAATGCACTATTTTCCACGCCTCAATACACTTCACTCCGCGGGGAAAAAAGGAATCGGTTCCGTATAAATCCACGACCAAGGAACGGATGTAGCAAGAGAAATTTTGCCGGTCAACGCAATCCATCGATGGATTAATTCCACCAGGAGAATTAGGCTTTTCTAACCAAACAAGGCCTAAGGAGGCTTAAAATTGTCAATCCTATGGCTTGTTTTTTTTATTCGCGAATATGCAAAGCTTGCGTATCATTTCATTGATAGAAGAAGAAGAATGAGTACAGGGGAACAACACATGACACGAACGCAGGCAGGCGTGAACATGGTGCCCAGAGCAGAGAAACAAGGGATGCTCGGCCCAAACAGAAGAAACACCACAGCTAAGCCTACCAAACCCAAGCCAAGAGTGGTGCAACCAAACCAACGAAAGCTCCAACATCGTCTGAGCCAAGATCGCAGACACCGCGAGCGAGTAAGATAGTGCCTTCAAGAAGGAGAACGACGCCAAGGCTCCGTCACTATCCGGTCCAGGAGACCCGGACCTAGAGTTTCCCCTGAGCTCGAAGAGGGGCACAGCTGAAGGCCTTGCCAGCGCCTCCAGGGAGGGAAACGACACCCGTGGGCGCCGTCGCTGCCAGCACCGGCAATCCGAGCAGGGATCTCTCCCTGGCCTGAAGCTGAGCAATCCCATAGCCGATGAATCTGACATTGTAGATGAGAAAGCAACCGCTGGTTGGTACCACCGGGTCATGGGGGGGGGGGGGGGGGGGGGTTGGCGGAGCTGCACCTGACGTCGGAGGGTGGCACCACCTCCGCACCCAAGAGCATTGGAACCGGCAAAAGGGGAGGCTTTGAAGCATACATGGTAGGGCGAGCGACGAGGCGAACCACACGGGGTTCTTGCCGCGACGGCCTCCAGCAACGCCGGCAAGCAAGGACTGGAACACGCAGATCCAAGCTGCTGGATCTCGGCGAGTCGGGTAAGCTGGAAAGGGGCGCAACTACCCGGTCGCTGGGCCGGAGCAGCCCGATGGAGGACGCAGGCAGCGAAGGACACCGGAGAGACGCGGGCCTGTAGCCGTCGGGGCCGGGACAACACCAGAAAAGATCCACCGCGAAGGGCTCCAAAGCAGCCACAACCTTGTATGTGTCGCCGCCTCGCAATGAGAGCCGCCACCATGCCTCAGGGAGGAGGAGGGCCGCCGGCGACGAGGGGGCCGCCTGCACGGGGGGCAGGCCGCGGACTCCCCGTAACCGGCCCGCCGTCGATCGGCAGGCAGAGCAGCAGCCGGTGGGGAGGGGGGCGTCGGGGTGGAGGCTAGGGGCGTCCACGGCGGCTGACGAAGGCGGGGGGTGGGGGCCACGGCTGGCCGGCGGCGCGCGGGGCCAGGCCGCCCAAAGGGTGGTCGGATCCATCGCCGGCGGACCAGCAGGGGAGTGCGCCGCCGCAGTACGGGGAGTGGCGTGGGGTGGGGGTTGTAGGGGTGCTGCTGGGGCGTGAGGGCCCAGATCCGCCCCGCCGCCACCTTCCTGGGGCCTGACTCGGCTTTGCCGGCCGGTCCTCCGGCGGTGGCGATGCGGAGTAGGCCGGCGGCGGGGGCTCGAAGCGAGGGCGGCTAGGGTTCCCCCGTGTCGCCAGAGGAGGGCGACGCGGGGGGCGGGGGGGGGAGGCTTTGAGGATTGAGAGAGGTCTTCAATGGCTTGTTTTTAATCTTTCGTTCCCGGGCAGAAGCCCACTACCAACACTAGTTAGTTTTTCCTCAAACTGACTACTCTCAGATTACAATGTCACATTAGCTATATGTATATTTAGATCAATTATCTATATATAAGTTGACTTAATTTGCACTTTGAATAAGTCATATTTTGGGAGAAGATGAATGAATGGAGGAGCAAGTGTGGCTAGCAATCTCATTGTTAAAGTTATGACTTATATTTAAGCAGTTTGATACTATTTGTTAAAAAAAACGTGTTGCACCTGATTTCCAAGGCACTTGTTGTCTTTGCTCAACAGTCAAAATTGCTACAATGAAGAAACAACAACACTAGAAAATTTTGAATAAAGAAAGTTCATTGAAATATATCAACATGATATGCAAACCATGTAGTCTTGAAGAGAACGACTTGGAAAAATATTACAATTTGGACGCACAGTCCTTTGAAGAGGGTATTTTATATGACCTTTTAACATTTTTAACTGTTCATGGATATCTCAAATCAACGATTTAAATTGCTAGCTATAGCTAAACTATAGTTGCACGAGCGCTATCCTAGCTTGCTATTATCTAGTATAGCTATTACTCCCTCCGTCCCATAATATAGTAGTATTTTAAAAACTAACATAGTTTTTAAAACGTTACTATATTATGGGACGGAAGGAGTATCTTCTAAGTGGGCATATGTTGAAAATATCATGTAATCAATTGTACATATACATTTAATCTGAAACTATCATGTAAGAGATCGATCGGACTGGTACAATTAGGTAGCGGCCTCGTATTTTAGCGCAATATTTGTGGTTTGCGAGCGACCGCTTCGTGTAGTGAGTACTATAAGGCGGTCGTGTCGTGTGACGTTGTTGCTCGCCTGCCGGGGTGTTGGGGGGGGGGGGGGGGGGTGCATGAGCGGCGGCCCCGGATATGAGGATGTGCTCGATGCGAGTGTAACCTTCTATCATGTGGTACACGAGGTTTTTTCACTTGTGTGATTTTTTATCCAGTTTTCTTCATAAACGGGTCATTATGTATGGTTTTCGATCAGTTTTGCCTTACAAACTGGGTACAAATTTATTTTAAAACAAGATCGAATTGAGGTGGGGATTTATTTCCCCAGGCGGCAGTTAAAATTTTTGTAAAAAAAGCATTCGCCATCTTTATAGGATTTCTATAATCTTGCAGATTCAGCTAGTTGATGACTTTTTCAAGGTGACTCCCATAATGTCGCAAACACGAAAGAAAATAAAGCATAGATCAATATGTAAATTAGTTAAATCATGGATTTTCTTTAGTCTTTACAAGGCTACTGTTTTTTGCTGCACACCTATTTTTTTACATTTTATTTCAAAATCACACTGTTGTAGTCGTGATAAATGTGATAGTCGTGATAAATGTGATAACGGGCAAACGGGCAAACCTATTTCAAAATCCGATTTTATTTCAAAATCACACTGTTTTTTGCTGCACACCTATTTTGCTGCAATAACGGGCAAACCTATAGCTCGTACCTCACCGTAATAGTCGTGATAAATGTGATTTAATACCTTGCCTCAAATTAGTGGCTTCTTTGATTCGTGAGATAGGAAAAATGCGGGAATAAAGTAAACACGGAATACCAACAATATGTCCATTCAGATAGCGCATGATTTTGTTCATTTCAAAGTGTGTTTGATTGCAGCATAGGAAAAACAAATAGTTCTTTGCATAAGGGTGGAATGGACATACATTTTCATTAGTGTTAAGATGTAGTTAGATGAGTTCCTTTAGATCAAAAAAAAAATTTAGAGTGTTTACTAGAAGAAGAAAAAAGTCTTCGAATCAAAGAGGCCCCGACTAAGAGATATGCCACATCACGTATATCATAGCAACTCTAGCAGATCCATCATAAATTGAAGTTCTATTTTTCATATGCGGACCGCCGCAAAAACAAAATGGCACACTAAATTGACCTACGTGGAAAGATTTGCTAAAACGTATGACATATTTACATATCCAAATTTCTACGTTTTCACCGAGCATACATTGCAAGAGCAAGTACAAGAAGGAAAAAAAACGCCTAATACAACATCATCGGAGGTCGCCGGGAGTCGCCTACGTAGTAGCTCTAGCGGCGCACACCCTGGTACTCGAGTGGCTCGAAGCAGGAGCATGCCACGTTGTATTCCGCAATGGCGAAGCCGAACGCCACCTTTGCCTTGGCGTGGCGTTCAATCGCGCCATCTTGTCGACGGATGACCGCGTTGATGGTGGATTGCCGCACATCATCTGCGGCGCGCTGCGCGATGTTGTATGACGTCAAGAACCGCCGAAGCTGAAGGAATCGCTCCCATGGTTCGTCCAGTGCCTTGTTACCGATACGAAAGAACATCTCTGCCGTGCGGTTGGTAGCGTGCCGCCAACCGCCACCGCGGGCGGTTACCCTACGTCCGGGACCTCCTTTTCCACGAGACGCTATTCAATTGCTCCTCGGACTTCATTACTTACTCTACGCGGTGAAGATAATAAAATGCGACGGCAGGGAGGGGATAAAATGCAAGACGGGCTCTTAGACAGTAGATATAGCGGTTCGAAGATAATTTTATTGGCCGCGCAAAATTTTGCAGCTTTGTTTAAAGTGAAAAGCACGCCCGTCAATCAAAAAACCTGCGAGATAGCACGTTGCTCTCAGCTTGCGCGGTGGTCGCATAAATGGCAAATGGCGAGGTGTGGCAAAGCTCAATAGTGAGCACCACTGTTGTTGTTCCTGACAGGACTAGACAGAATTAGGGATCCAGTCAAAGAAACTGTACTTGCGGGTCCCTGGCCCCTAGCAGCACGATCACAAGCTATAATGGCCACTTAAGTACAACTTACCCTATGTCTCTGTCTCTGTGACTGACTATGCATCTGGGTGCGTGGTCACAACGAAGGCACTGATCTGTTCTTGCTCGATCTTGTCCGTTACCGTGGCCCGCAAGGCCGGCCTCCACCGCTGTCAACGTTAGAAAAAAATATATGATAATAAGTCAACCCTAGCCTTGTGCGGTGCAGGCAGGCTATCTCTGAATCTGATGATGGTGGTGCAGTACTGCACTGTAGTGTCATAGGGCATGCTGCTATGTGAAACGACGCTTTGAAACATCTTATCGTAGGCCCTACTAATCACTCACTGCTTCAGCTCCAAGCGTGGATGATACTCATGCACGAGCCATTTCCCAGGCAGATAGCGTCTGCGACGCTTTGCTCTTGTCGTGTGCACTCATGTATGCGTGCATGCTTATCACATACTCATACAGTACTAGCAAGTGTTGCTGTGAATTGTTTGCATGTCTAAAACTCGGTTATAGATAGTAGAACTTGACGGCGAGAAATTATCATTTTGCAGTCTCAGCCTTTGCTCACTATTAGGGCTTTACCACTTCCACTCTTCCAGCATTGACGTTAATTACTACTCATGGAGCTGGGGGCGACAAATCAACGGTGAACCGGACCTTTGTCAGTGCGAAGTAATTAAAGACTGTCGCCGGCCGGCAGGTCTTCCTTTTTTGCCGACGGCCGGCCGGGCCGGAGCCGGGGCCAGGGGTGCAAAAGTGAGGGCAGAGGCGACATTGATACGGACATTGCAATGGCAATGCATGGTGCGTGCACGGAGTTGAATAATGAGCGCCTTCCATTTCTATTCTCCTCCCCTGCAGATCGCATACTGGCTGCACACACATTGATGCCTCGAGTGCATGCAGGTGCGCCTAGCCCTAGCCTGCCTGCCTTCCTGCCTGTGTAAGTAAAGCGAGCCCCGCCCCGGCTCGGAAGAAAGTTACTAGGGGGCATGGCATGTATAAAGAGGCCATGCATGCACGGGTGCTTGCTTCCATCTGAGTTGTGAATGTTTTTTGGTGCTAGCTTTGTCAGGCTCTCTTCCGGAATTTCTGGCCAAGTATGCAGCTTTAGCTTGGCACCTCTGCCTCTACGGTGGAAAGATAGATAGGCGCGAGCTAGCATGCGTGCTCCCTCTTGCTGCCGTGCTATCATGGTCCAGTATTGAGAAAGGTGTTTGCAGATGGATCTATCATGGGATCATCCGCGGAGCTGCTGCTTTGCTTTGCTTTGCTTGGCTACATGAGATGAGAATGAGATGGACCCATGGCGTAAGGGCAACTGTCTGGAAACTCACTCAGCGTCGGCATTGCACAGGAAGCAGCAGGAATTGGCCGAGCAACAAGGAAGAAGGTGGCCATCAATGTGGATCCGTGGTAAGTGGGCACGTACGTGCACTTGATCGTGCGCCCCGGCTGGCCACGTACTACTTGCCCACGCGATCCCTCGTCGTCAACCACACAATCCAGCGGCCGTTTGACCGGTCCCGGCCGATTGACCGGCGTCGGTAAGATCTGTCGGTAGGACTGGGGCACGCCATGGCACGGAATCTCGGACTCGTCTTTTCCTCCTTGCGATTCCCGGTCGCCGGTCGCGGCCGGTCATGATTGCCGTTCGTTCGTCGAGACCCACCGTCCGGACCGTGCAAAAGCGGGGGTCGATTGGCCAACACGGACACATGCGAATGCGAGCACGCATCGGAGAAAGCGCGCGCGCGGCCACCAGCGGACCGGAGGAGAGTCCGGCGAGGCGGCCCCGCACCGGCGGGGTGGCGCTGATGGGGATGTATCGGACGCGGAAAGGCGCGCCTGATAGGGACAAAACGACGCGCTGCCTTCTGGTTGCTGCCTTTGCCCTTCAGGTTGTGCCGGTTGCCAAGTTGCTAGGGTGGTGGTATGTCCGGTCTGCTTGGTTCGGCTCGGCTGCGTATCCTGTGGACCGGCCAAGGTTTGTCTCCAACCGCAGCCCTTGCTTGACCGTTTGCAGTCCGTGTCAACTCCGGGTACAGAGTTTTTTTTTAAACACAGTACAATTCTGACGCTCACAAGTATACAATCATTTTTATGACGCACACACGTACACTTTATCTTTATGAGCATCTTCGCAATACTGAGCCGGTACATCATCTTGAGATTAACGAAGTCACCACCTCGTCTTCGACGGGAATGTCCCCTCCCACTGAAAGCGCATCACCGGAAGCCCTCGAATAAATTCAAAAAAATGCGAGCACCATTGTCAAATCTGAGATTTGAATTCTAATGGGCTGAAGATACAACCATCCACCTAACCAACTCAACCAAAGGTTGATTCGCCGGGTAGACAGAGTTTAGAGCAACTTTAACACATGCAGTAATGTTGAGTTATCATTTTTCATTTCAGATCGTCGCAAATGGAAATGCAACATCAAATCATGCGCAATAGAACATATGTGTTAAATTATACGTCATATGTATATATTCAAAAAGTATTTTCCGCGATACAAACTAGGTCGAAACATCGTATGAACTACTAAAACACAAAGAAAGAGAACGTAGTAGTGGTCACCGGAGATCGCCAGGAGTCACCGGAAGGTCGTCGGAGCAGACCTCACTTGTTCTGGCCATAGAGGTCATGATGACCTCCGCGAGCTCAAGCTCGTCCTTGGTCGCCTCGAGGCGCTCTGCCGCACATTTCTCGCTGGCGGACACCTCGTCTTTGGCGGCGAGCATCTCCTCTTCTGCCATGTGGCGACGACCAAAGGAGGTTCACCAGCTCCTGCACCGCGCCCACACGCTCTTCCCCCTGATGCGGGCGCGGGCTTGCGCCGACTGCGTCAGGTCAACCGGAGGACGTGCGGGGCCGCGGGAGCTGCCCGCCTCGTGGTCGTTGTGGGCGTGCTTGACCGGTGGCCACCCGCACCGGCCACCACTCTTGTTGGATCCGCCCAAAGCCATTGGGATTTGACGCCGGAGTTGGGATGTGAAGCAACGGAGGGGAAAATGGATGAGGGGGTGTTTGGGACACGGGAACCATAAATCCCCCTTCGTACTGTAGACATAGCGGTGGAGGGGGATTTTGCAGGTTGCCCGCAAAAATTTTACGGATCGGGGGAGATATGGCGATTCTGTTCTGGCGGGAAAACGAGCTCGTCCGTCAAAAAGCATGTATATACTCAGGCAGGCGGTGGGATGGGGCATATGTTAGAGTTGCTCTTACAATAGTGCCAGAGCTTCCGAGAGAAAGAGATATAACTCACGAGTAGCTGGCGAATTAGCAAAATTTTCTTCTGCTAGTAGATCTTCTCATTTCTGGGATAGTTTCGTCCCGAGCTTTTGTTCTCAAACTATCTTCTAAATGACGTGACTATTATCTAAGAATAAAGTTCTTATGTTGTAAAAAAGAAGATATAGCTCAGGAGACACCCTTCCTTCGAACGCATCATTGGTCCATCTTCTACCTCCATCACAACCATAAACCACCCAAACCCCGAATCAGTCAATGCATTTCTGTAAGGCCCGATATGCGGTACTGTTCCAGATCTAGGTGTTTCCACCCAGATCCGGGGACGAAGCACATATCGGTCCCACCGCGACATATGACAAAGCCATATGCCCCGGATTTCCAACATGATATCACAACATTACAGATACAAGGATACAACATCTCATACAATCGGCATACAACTGCCTTAAATACAATACAACAGCGTAAGATACATGTCTGAGTACAGACTACAAACAAATGCCTACTGGCAAAGAGAAAAACATCGATCCCATAACCACACGGGTCCAGGCCCTCCGCCGGGATCCGCCTAACTAGTCGTCGTCGAGTCTCCACGTGAAACGTCGATCACCATACCTGTTGTCGATCAAGGACCCTGAAAAGAGTTTGGGGTAGTATCATGAGTACAGAAGTACTCAGCATCCAACTGTAGTGGTCATCTGACCCAGCAAGGACTTCATCACTCGTCATTCTAGGACAACTAGTAGTTTACGGTAAGGAAGGGGTAAGTGGTGAGGTTGCTGCCGCACTAGCATTTATGAAGTGGCTAACGATCTAGAGAGTAAGGTAAGAAGCCAAGCATTCGATGAGGAATCGCCTCCAACAAGTCTTGCTATCAACTACTTATGCAAACATAACACCTATCCTATCCTTGTCCTCCTCTTCGCATCCCGACGAAGAAGAAGCAGTCAAGGCACACACACGTTGATCAAGTTACATTAAGATTATCTCAGTTGTTGTTATCTATGAACAAGACGTAGGTCTCAAGTCGTCCATAACCGTGGACACGGCTTCTCGAAAAGATTTAACCCTCCAGGGGTGTACCAACTGCCCATTACGAGGCTCCGCACGCACGTCCATCACTCTCAGTTGCTACCCATCACAGGCAACCATTTTATGATTTAGTTCCAAGAGATCCGAAACGACAAGTCCCTCTAACTAACAACGAACAAATCCGGGTGGCCCCCGGTGAGTCGACATCCATCTCAGGAGCTGGCCGCTCTCTCGATCTGGTCTCTACCGTCTGTCGCAGGTTTGGATAGCCGGTTAATCACACATGGGACACCGGGTCCTCAGTCGGACAAGGTGGGCCAGCAAGGGAACTAAGTCCTCACTGGTCCGGGTTGGTTGGAAAACTACTGGCGTACGACCAGCACACACACGGTTTCAAATGATAAATCAGCTTGGGCCACCACTAGAAATGCTTGAAGCTAGGTAGGTAAGAAAAGGGGACCCCATAAAATCCCACACGCGGTTAGGCACGCTCAGTCTTAAAACCAATACCCGGAACTCGGATCCTAGGTGACTCAAATGGAACAAAGCGTCGGGGCGGGATAGCCTAGACCTTCCATCCTTCGTCGAATATAGTCAACATTAATAATAATCATATCATCAACAATAATATAATAATCAGGTGATATCCCAACCCAAAGAGTAACAGGGTAACATCGTAGCATCCTAAGCATGCATACTAAGCAGGGGCTGAGCAACGAGCAATAGTAACATAGCAGTACAAGGTTTGCTGGAAGGGACATGGCTGTATCGGTTTGAAAGAGGCTGTAAACATGTGGTAGGATCAAACATCGAACCTAACCTAGACTAGCATGAAAACCGCTCGTTGAAATAGAATGGATCATAAGTAATGCATAGTCCTTGCCTGTTGATAAGTCGGGTTCCGAAGGTGTAGTTGATCGCAAGCTCGCATCGTCTCCGAGAGGTACCCGCGGAAGCACACAAGACGATAAACACTGGAAAGCAATCAACGAGCAAGCATCTATTACTACGAAGCATACACGATCAAGCATCAACAAGAAGCAACACGAGACATCGCACCTACCGTCGAGAGCGGTTACTAACAGGTTAAGTGGAGTACTCGTCACACACGACGATACCGCACGTTTACGGTGGTTCAAGTTTTTTAGCTACAGGTGACCAAACAACGGTTATTAACATGGCAACTCAAGCAAGCATGGCATAGCACACAAACAAGTCAAGAGGTGAAGCATAAATAAACTATCTGATGTAGTCACTTTAAGTGGGGGTAAAACCTATACATGCCAACTATTACGGACCCCACAGTAATTATTGCATTTGGTACTGTTTTGCCCTAAACAATATTTTATTATTTTATTTAGCAAGCAAGAACAACATAAACACAATCTACATGCAATTCTAGTCAAGTTACATATAAGAAACATTTTAAACAGAGCAACGGTTAAAAAGTTATGGCAGTTACAGTTACAGTGTCAGACAGTGTAATTAGCAGGTAAACAGCATGTAAACAAGTTCAAACATGGCAACAAACAACATTTTAATAATCTACGCGCAAAACGGAGCAACTTTCATGTAGAAAGCGTCTCCATCGGAGCTACCGGTGAAAAGATATAGCACTCGCAAAATAAACAACTAAATCTGCCTAAATAAAAATAAAAAAAAACAGAGAAAAGAAAAAAAAACAGTTGCCAGGCCAAAATCTACTGGGCCGGCCCAACTAGCACAGCAGAAAAAAAAACAAATAAAAAAAGAAGAAGTCTCACCCTAACGGGCCAAGCCCAATTGGCCGGACTGGATCTGGCCGGCTGCTGGGCCGTGCTCGGGCGGACTGGAGGGCCCAACTGGCTGGCGAGCGGGACGAGCGGGCAGGCGTGCTCGTTCCCGACGGGAACTGGTGGCGCCGACGCGGCTTCCTGGCCAGCCGCCGGCGAGGGGCGAGCGCGGCGCGGGCTGGAGGACCACGGGAGCGCGGGGAGGACGGCGGTGGAGGGCAGCTGCCAAGGCGACGCTGCGGTGCTCGCCGGCGCACATGGCGGGCGGCGACCGAGCGGCCGGCTCGAGCTCGGGCGGCTCCAATGGCGGGTCGGTGGCTCCAATGGCGAGCGATGGCCTGCGGCAAAGAGAGAAGGGGTAAGGGGAGAAGGGAGGAGAGGAGAGGAAGGGAGAGGGAGAGGATAGCTCGCCGGGGTGAGGAGGCTTGCCGACGTCGAGCCGGAGGGAGGCGGCGGCGGCCTCGGGTGCGTGGGATGGTGTGACGCCCCCAAAATCAGACCGTGTACAGTAATCATACACACAAGGTACACGACTAAGATTAGGGTGCCACGATGATAATATCACAGCACAACACTAAACACAAAAGGATAAACAAATATATTACAATAGAGGGGGTCACGCGGACCCGAATATATAAGTCATACAAACCATAATATCTGAGTACAGACATAGTTAGTCAAGTTTTGCCTTAAGAAGGCTAGCACAAATCACATCAGAGATACAGAACAAAAAGGCGAGGCCTCCTGCCTGGGATCCACAGTACTACTCCTGGTCAACGGGGAACTCGACATCGTAGTAGGAACCTCCGAGGTACTCCTGCTCCTGGGCTCCAACGTCGGCTGCAGCGGCCGATCAGGCAAAACAGTAAAGGAAATAAAGCAGGTGAGTATCTAGTATACCCGCGAGTCTTACGTCCGCTACTAAGCATTATGCATGATATCAACGGAATGAAGAGGCTGTATATAGTGGACTGAAGACAGAAGTTCAGAGCAAGGGTAAGAAGCTAGGCCTAACGAAGACTAGCATCTTCCGACGATGTCTTGCAGCATGAGGTAAGAATCAGCCAACAGTTGATATAAAGCAGTAAAGTAACAATGAAGCAGAAGTTGCTGCAACATTGAATAATAATAAGTTGTAATAATTAACAATGCCTCCGAATTCACCTCCTCGACATCCCCGCGAGGAAGGGAACCCGGAACCATACAGTTTAATAATAGTTTCTAGTGGTAGGATCCAGCTTCAGCATAAAGCGTCCTGTTACCGTGGACACGGCTATCGATAGATCAATCTTCCCTGCAGGGGTGCACTTGTGTTACACTACACGCACGGATCTCCAGGGTGGCGGGAACCTTGTTAGGGAACGCTCCACCGAGGCTATCCGACACTTCATAGCACATCTTTCAAACTCAACAGAGAGGTCATCCGCCGGTCTAAATCCTAAGTACGCCGGGCCTTGGACCCCAACCCAAACGTACTCCTGCACGGTGCGTGGCTGGCCGGTGAAGTTAAATCAAAGCAAATACAAATCACACGCCGCGGCAAATAAGACAACACCACTTCCCGGCAATCAGCCCGCGGTACTACTGACGTCTGAAGAGTCCTCGGACGACACTAAGAAGCAGAGGAGCCCATACTCGTAATCCCACGGGTAGGTAGTGCGTACATGGCATATAGCCAACTCAAGACATTCACTGAACCATTTAGCATTTTAATTAACCTGCGTGACAACCGTTATCGTTGCCTCGACTTAACCGACCCGCGGACAACGACAGCAGCCAGGACCACCAGTACATCGGTGCCTGCCCTGTCGTCCCACCAAGTCACTGCGGTTACCAACAAGGTGAACCGTCTCCTTACCTTGTCTCGCGTGTGCTCCTGGAGGAGCTCGACTTTCGTGGTTTGGTAACTCTCGCGGCCAACGATCAGGGGCCAAGCACACCGGTACACTGGTCGTGCCCTCCCTATCGTCCCGTCGCAATACCTCTCGCGGGCACCGTTGGGTCGCCCGACTGCTTACCTTTAGGACAACCGTTACTCTAAACCCTATGGCGGTAAGACAAAGTCAGCCTCGAGTGGAGTACAAAGATTACTCCTTGATAGCTCACACTTGAGGTGACTAGGCATAACCCAGGTAGGGCCTGTGGCGGTGTCTGCATTGTACCGTACCTGTGCAGTTATAATATTTGTATCCGCGTTCACTCCCTGAGTGATCACGGCCCTCTATCTAATCCTAGCTAACAATGCGCAGGGTCCACTGCTGATTAATGCATAATAGTAATAATAGGCAGCATAGGATAAAGGAAGGCGCATCAAGGGGCGACAAAATCAGGCTATGCAGTTGAATAGGATTGTAATCGTAGCAGCAGCAATAACAATGCCTAGTGCAAGAAATGTACGGAAAGATAGGCGGTATCTGGGGAAGAGAATGGCTCTGCTTGCCTGCAAGCTCGACGGTAGTAGTAAAGTCGTCGACGACGTAGTCGTACTCAGCAGCGGTGTAGTCGACAGCAGCAGCGGGGTCTACCGAAGATTAAGGGGGGGAAGGAAACAGTAAATACACAGCAATAATATACAAACATATGCATGACATGATAGATGAAATGTTATCGGTGTTCTATCGCAGTGCAATGCAATATGCTCGGAGCGGGAATTCATCCGAGGATGAACTACCGGCTCCGGGTGATTACCGGACAGGGTGTCCGGAGGGGGAAAGATCAAGCCGGAGGTGTCGTGGTTACCGGAACAACATGAGGGGGGTGTATCCGGGTTAGTTGAACCATTCCGGACAACATCCGTGTTCAGAATAAATTCATCCGGGCACTCTAACAGTACCGGACAATTTATCGGACAGACGGTCCGGAGGGGGAATGTTCGATGTTCGTGGTGTTAGAGGGGTGTGGTAGACATACGGATAGCGTATTCGTATTCGTTATATTTTTCTGATCAATTTTTATGTATAAAGTTTTTGAATCCGAGTTACGGTTTAAAAGTTATTGAATTTCAAAGTTTAAATCAATTTAAATGATTTCCTGGATTTCTTTTATTATTTATTAAACATTATCCAAAACATTATCCACAACATTATCCAGAACAGTGCTGACATGTGGGACCCACATGTCAGCCTCTGTTATTTATAAAACATTTAATTAAATTAGAAAATGCCTCTGGACCCACATGTAAGTCTCTGGATTTTTAATAAACCTTTTAATAAACAAAATGACAGGTGGGGCCGAGGTGTCATAGACTCCAGAGCTGATTAAACATGTTTAATTAAACTAAATGGCTAGGGGACCCACAAGTCAGTGCCTAAGGGGGGTTTATTTCCTGTTAATCTACTCAGTTAACCTAACAGGGTAATTAGCCGGGAGGGGGTCCACTGTCAGTGGCCCATTAGGGGTGAGATTAACCCCTAAGCAACTGGCTGACACCGGGGTCCCACTTGGCAGCCTCACCGGAACCCCACCGGAGGCTCGCCGGCGGCGAGGTCGAGCTAGCCCATGATTCCGAGCGCCGTTTGAGGCGCCGCTGGTGGCAGTCGACGGAGAGCTCGAAACCGCGCCGATCTGGAGTGGTCTCGCGGGCTGGGACGCACGGAGGTGAGCGCAGCTTCAACCATGGCGGTGAAGGTCGTCGGGCTCCAATGGCGAACGCGTCCACGAGTCGAAAACGGGCGGGCCAGTGGGTGGAACTAACCCTACGGAGCACGGGGAGTTTAACGGTGCCAAACGCGTGGCCTGGGGCGGCTTGTGTGCTCGACTACGACGGCAAACGGCGGCGGACGGAGCACGGTATAGGGGGGCGACGGCTACGGGTAGATTACACGTTATCGGGGTGCTGTATGCGGAAGCCGTGCTCACCGGCGATGCGTAGTGGACGGCAGGCTGCTCGGGGAGGGCTCGACGGAGTGACAATTTGGAGGCGATCCGGCGGCGGTAGGTAGACGAAGACGATGACTGCGGGGGCTCCGAGGCGTCACGGCTCGATTCCCTGCGCTCGGAGACGAGGACGTCGACGAGGAGCACGCTGGACAGGTCTTCGGGGCTCGGGGAGTCTGTTGGCCGCGGCGGTTCACCACGGCGGTGAGGCTGCGCTCGGGTGATTCATTCCCCGACGATGGCGAGAGGAGGAGGAGGGGAATGGAGGTGCGGGGGTGTCTAGGGGGTCGAGGGCGTCATCCTTATCGCGACAGCGGCGGCAGGGAGCAGTTGGAGGGCGGGGCCGGCTGGCAGCGGCGTGGCCACGGCGGGCGTCGTACGGGGCAGGTGGGGGGGGGGGGGTGGTTGGAGTAAGAAGACAAGGGGGGGGGGGTTGGGCTGGGCTGCGGTGGGCCTCGCCCCAGGCGATTTATTGTGTTTTCTCCATTTTCTGGTTTTTGTGTACTGTCCTGTGGTTTGTATTTTACTTTAGTGCCTTTTGCATTTTTGTAAAAAGGGTTAGGTGTCCCAAAATTAGTATAACATTATATGTCAGTGCCACAAAAAGTTTTGAAGCAAAATAAAATCATTAGGTATTTATTTTAAATATTAAATGTCCAAAGTTAGGGTTTTAACCTAGTGTTTGAATTGTTTGGAATTTTCTGCAACTCCAAAAATTACCAAAGTTGGTCCAACATCATTTTAATGATTTTAGGCAATTTACAAAAATAGTTCCATGATTTTTGGAACAACTTTATTTGAGCACTTTTGTTTTAATTTCCATTTGAGGTAGTTTCAACTAGGGTTGGTTTCAAGATGAGCAAAATGCATTGGGCTTTGTGTTTTGATTACCAACCAGCATGGTTTGAAAAGAGCAGAAGCAAAGTTTGGTTAGGGACAGGGGATAACAGTGATTAACAAACAGTGATAGTCAACAGTGATGATGATTACTGTTACAGGCATTTGAGGGTGTTACAGATGGCTGCACGGAGGTTGGTGGAGGCCAGGGCGCATCTGGGCCGTCGGATCTCCGGATCTGACGGTCCAGATCGCCTGGGGGCTAGGGTTGCGAAAAATGGGGCTGTTGGACAAAAATTTGGACAAGATCTGGGGGTGTGGCTGCAAATTTGGCTCAGGGAAACCCTAGAAAGGGGTGGGAGTGTGGTGGCCTTTATATAGCCCCGGTGGCTGGCAGTTTGCAAAAACATCCCCGGTTTTTCTCTCGCGCGCGCGGTGCTCACGTTTCTGACCGCCGGGGGTCCGCAGTACCTCCGATTCGGGTAAAACTTCGAACTGCGCGATCAGTGCATCGAGCCGGAGGCGTTCACCTCGCGCTGGAACCGTTCCAAAAACACTTTCCGGTGCGCTATAAAAATAACCCGTTTAATTATTAAACGGGGTTTTCGTTCCGTTGGCTGCGACTGGTCTCGTGCGGTTTTCGCGACGGTGATCGGGCGAAACCCGGTGTCGCAAAGGTCGAGTGTCAGGGTGGCAAGGGTCGGTCTCCGTCCGATACGAGATAAGAGGGGGAAAAATAATCGCCGATCAATAAATCGGGGATGCAAACACCGCGAACAAATCAGACAATCAAACAATTCACACCGAAAACAAAAAAATTTAATTTTTGTGAAAACTGGGCTGTTACAATTTCCTTCCATTTAGTGGTAATTTTGTGGCAAGCCACACCGCCCCCATCTCCAATGAAATCCTAGCCATCCCTCGTGGTGTCGTCTCAAGCTTAGAGCTTTCTACTCCGAGCGGCGATTAAACCTAATAGTCCCCACTTCCTGATATGGGACCAAGCCCTCTTTAGGACCAAGTTGTTGAGGTTTACCCGATCTTCACGAATTCTTTTGGAAAAATCCAATATAAAATCAGCGCAACGGAAGCTTCCGGAGCCCCGAAGGAGAGCCAAGGGGCCCACCCTGGTTCCTAGGAAGCCAGGGGGCGCGGTCCCACCCTAGGCCGCGCCAGGAGGAGGCGCCTGCACTCCCTGGTGGCCCCCAGCTGCCCCCCTTCGCTATATATATTTTTCGCCCCGAAACCTCCGAAGACAGAACCTTTTTTTCGCGATCTCGCCTCTGTTCCGCCGCCGCCGCGCTTCCAAGACCGGGAGCATGAGAAGACCTCTTCCCGGTACCTTGGCGGAGGGAGGATTGACCTTCGAGAGCTTC
The DNA here is from genome assembly GCA_950022295.1 of Bromus sterilis. Lineage (NCBI taxonomy): Eukaryota > Viridiplantae > Streptophyta > Magnoliopsida > Poales > Poaceae > Bromus > Bromus sterilis. The sequence goes on along the minus strand of OX465596.1, from coordinate 410,166,929 downwards.
TCCACCACCATGGACACTTCCTGGATGATCCGTGAGTAGTCCACCTTGGACCATAGGTCCATGATCAGTAGCTATGTGATGTTCTCCTCCCCTCTTTGTTCTTCATGGATTAGACCTTGTGAGATGCCCTACATGATCAAGACACATATGTAATTCTTTCTGCTGTTGCTATGTTGAGTTTGCTGGGATCTGATGGATTATGAGACTATGTTCTGATTGTGATGAGTAATATATTTGGTTCTTCTCTTTTATATTTGAGTTGTTGAGAAATTCTTGCATGTTCTTCGTTGCTGTTTATTTAATGGTGCTTGTAACCGCGGTTGTAAGGATTGTTTACTTTACGCAAAGTTCTTTTAATGCAGTTGTCTGTTGCTTTGGGTTTACACTTTGGGTGGGGCTCGCAACTTAATACCAGCGAGATATTCTGGATAGATATCTCAAGGTGGATGATTAGTAGTAGATGGAGATGGATTTCGGTCTACTTATTTTGGCGTACCGCCAATGCTTTTGAGTCTCTTCCTTTCTTTTGTAGCATAGTTAGCATTGGTTTGCGCCCGTAATCCTGTCAATTGCCCAGCCGTGATTTGTTTACCTCGCATAGAAGTTTTATCGTCTTTTGGGAGAGAGACATCACTAGTGAACATCATGGGACCCCGGTCCATATTTCCACCATTCTTTACACCCTCAATTTACTTCTTGTTTTACTTTTCAGTTGCAATTATCACTACTATTATCTATTGCGTTGATCCTTTGTAAACGGCAGGGCCGAAGAGATTGATAACCTCTCTGTACTCGTTGGGAGCAAAGTTATTTGTTGTGTGTGCAGGTCCAGGTCAAGGAAGGAACTTTTATCTTAAAAACGGTGCCATTGTTTCCTTGCCACCTACTTGTCGACCTTGGAGTCCTACTGGTCGAGCTAAACCTTGGTATCTTTGCCAAGGGAAATCTTGCTGCTACACTACATCTCAACCTTCCACTTGGGTTAACCAACAAGGGGCGAGAAGTATTTCCTCGCTAGCATCAACCGCAGAAGTTCAATTGTATAGAGCATATTGTCAAAACAATTCAGATTAAAAAGTTGACCTAGTGATTTTTATGAATTTTGTAATGGAGCAAACCGATTCTATTTTCTGGATAACATGTTACAACTTTTGATTTTTTTTTGCAACCGGAGGCTAAAACTTGGCACAAAGCTTGGAAATAAAGATACAATGATGTTGCTACAGTAGTCACAAACATCAAGACCACTAAAAACTGAAAGTACAAGCATTTTGGGTTGTCTCCCAATAAATGCTTTCTTTTATGCCTTTGAGCTAGGCATGAAGCAACAAGATCAAGTTTTATTGATATCAAAAGTATAGCTTGCCCGTACAACGGAATCAAAAGGTAACTTAATCTTCTTTCTAGGGAAATGTTCCATGCTCTTTTTGAGGGGTAATTGGAATATTATAATCCCTTATTTCATGTCAATGATAGCACCAACGGTGCGAAGAAAAGGTCGTCCCAAAATAATTGGACATGAGGGATCACACTCAATGTCCATAACAAGAAAATCAACTTGAACATAATTATCATCGACAACTATAAGCACATCATCAATCCTTCCTATAGGTTTCTTTACGAAAGAATCAACAAGACGAACACCAAAAGAACAAGGATCCAAAGGTTTCAATTCAAGCATATCGAGGCACTAGCTCCAGCATCACATAAAGCAAAGCAAGAAAAATTATTCAATTTAATCTTGACCATAGGATCCCAACCATCTTCTAGTTTTCGAGGAATAGAAACCTCTAACTTAAGTTTCTCCTCTCTAGCTTTGATAAGAGCATTGGTAATATGCTCGGTGAAGGCAATGTTAGTGAACTAGTGTGGGGTGTTTGGCCATTCTTTGCAAAAATTTGATAACTTCAAAAAGACTACAATTATCAAAATCAAGTTCACAACCATTAATTAAAGTGGTAGTGATGTCATCTAATCTCATTTTCTCTTTGGTAGTCTCTAAGTTCAAAGGACCTTCTTGTCCTAAAGTTGAGGTATTAGCATCACCATTGATAGGTCCATTAGGTGGACTAGGGATGTGATGGGCGCTAAAGGTTTTGAGATCCTCAACGACATGTATAGTAGCAAGTATGGAGTGTGTAGGAAGTCTCTTAACTCTATCCTCCTCTTCTTTCTCTCTAGCCCACCTATCCTTAAGTTTGGCTAGCATTCTAATGTTCTCATTAATTTGAACTTGGACAACATTCATAGGTGTGGTTTTTCTCTCCTCTTTTGAGCATCTCTACACCATGAGCTATGTTGTCTACCTTCAAAGAGAGACTATATAATTTGTCTAATTTCTCTTCTACACTCTTGTTGAAGGCTTTTTGAGAAGTGATAAAGTCCTTAAGCATGCTCTCTAATTCAGAAGTGGAGTTTTTGGTGCTAGGATAAGTGTTGTTGTTCCCATAAGAGTTATTAGAGGGGAACTGTCTAGGATTGTTGCTACCAAAGTTAATCCTATAAGAATTATTGTTGAAGTTGTTCCTAGAAATAAAATAAACATCTACTTGATCTTGAGCAACCAGAGAATTCAAAGGAACACCATGAGGATCAATGGGAGCTTGCTTAGTAAGTAAATACATGACCAAGTCAACCTTTTCATTTAAAGAGGAGATCTCCTTAATAGAGTTTACCTTCCTACCTATTGGAGATCTTTCGGTGTGCCATTGAGAGCAGTTTGTCATCATCTCGTCCAATAGCTTCGTGGCAGCACCAAGTGTGGTTCACATAAAAGTTCCTCCCGCGGCCGAGTCCAACAGATTCCGCGAGGTAAAGTTCAATCCTGCATAGAAAGTCTAGATAATCATCCAAGTAGTCAAACCATGTATAGGACAATTCTTAACAAGAGATTTCATACTTTCCCAAGATTGGGCAACGTGTTCATTATCCAGTTTCCTAAAATTCATAATGTTACTTCTCAACTGAATAATCTTAGCAGGTGGGTAGTACTTCCCAATAAAAGCATCCTTGCACTTATCCCAAGAATCTATGCTATTCCTAGGAAAGGATTGGAGCTGCTCCTTAGCTCTTCCTCTCAGAAAAAGGAAAAAGATTAAGTTTAACAATATCACCATCTACTTCCTTATAGTTTTGCATATCACAAAGCTCAAAATTTTTATTCAAATGCAAAGCAGCTTCATCTCCAGCAGCGGAGAATTGTTCTCATAACTAGATTCAACAAAGCAGGTTTAATCTCATAGGAAGTCACCTCAGTGGCGGGTGCAGCAATATGAGTGCAAATAAAGTCTTTGTTGTTGTGACTAGTGAAGTCACACAACTTGGTGTTTTTAGAGGAACCCGTAGTAACAGCAGCAAGCAAGAAAAAAATAACCATTTTTTGTGGTTTTTGATATAAGACTCTAAAGCAAAACTGGAAAGTAAACTAACAAGACTAGAAAGCAAAGGTAAAAGATAGTATGCAACTCCCCTATCTTGGAGACTGAAGTCCCCGGCAACGGCGCCATAAATTAGCTTGATAACACCGGTAGTGCTTCCTCGTTGGTCACCCCAAGTGGAAGTTTAGGATGTAGTAGCGTCAAATTTCCCTTACACGAGGACTGTAAGGTTTATCAAACCAGAAGGACTCCAAGGATCAGCAAGAAGGTGGTGAAGCGAGCAACACGCCGTCTGAAAGATATTGCTCCCTTAACCTGGACCTGCACGCAAAATCAAATAACTTTGATTCCAACGAGTCCGAGAGGTTGTCAATCTCTCCGGTCTTGTTGTTTACAAAGGATCAAAACACAAGGGTGAAAATAGTAGTGGTGATTCCAATGGAAAGGAAATAAAAGCTGTAAAGATGAACGTTGTAAACTATGGTGGAAATATGGACCGGGGTCCCATGACTTTCACTAGTGATGTCTCTCTCCCAAAAGACGATAAACAATTATGCTGGATGAACAAATTACAGTTGAGCAATTTACAAAATATAAACGCACCACAATGCTAATTATGCAACAAGAAAGCTAGAGGCTCAATCGTATGGGCAGTACGCCAAGATGAGTAGACCGTTATTCATCAACATCTACTCACTAATCATCCACCTTGAGATATCTATCTAGAACATCTCGCTGGTATTAAGTTGCGAACCCAAGTCAAATTGTAGGATCAAAGCAACAGACAAATGCATTAATATACTATGCGTAAAGTAAGCAATCCTTACAACCGCGATTACAAGCACCGTTGTTTTCTCCATGATGGTAACAACACATCCCGTAGTCTCATGTTTTATAATTGGTATTTTCCTGCAATGCACGGACAACAACGCATAGAAAATGCCACTAGGGCACTGAGTTAGTAGGTTAGTCCAAATACGTTGAAAAATGCATGAAAGTGTAGCAAAACATATAGCAAAGTCACCAATATAAGCATGTAACAAGCAGAAACTATAGATACGTTTGAGACGTATCATTCATCAAATGTGAAAATCGTTCTAGGACCCCAAAACCGTGAGCAATGGCCACGAATCGGTAAAAACTGTGAGTTTTGGCATTATGCTCATAAGCACACCAAACGGTTCATCAAACGTGAAAATCACTTCGAAACCCCCGAATGGTCAGCATTTGCTCACGAAACGGCCCCAAATACGACAAAACTATGAGTTTTGGCATTTCTCTAATAACCACGCCCAACGATACATTAAACATGGAAATCACTCTGGGACCCCCAAACGGTGAGCAAGCCCACGAAACGGCCTCGAACCGCTCAAAACTGCGAGTTTTGGCGATCCGTTACAAGCCACATAAAGCCGCTTCGGGCTCGTTTGATTCATAGGAATTCCATAGGATTTTTGTAGGATTTTATCCCATTTGATTTTTTTCCTATGTTACTCATTTGATTCATAGGAATTGTTCCTATAGGAATTTTTCCCATAGGAATTTTTGTACTACTTCCTATAGGAATCCTAACATTCACTCCAACCTCTTTCTACAAATCCTTTGATGGAATCAAACACACTTTGGTGCAAGCAAAATCCTATAGAATTGGAGTAGGCATGCCATTGCAATCCTATGCTTTTCCTACTCCTATGATTTTCCTACCCTATGAATCAAACAAGCCTTTCATAACAATCTTTTCCTTTTGAGGGGGAACCGCTTCAATACCGTGGATAGTTGTGAGCGTCCCAAGGAAGAGCCTTCGCTTGGACCGGCTCATTTGCAATCAGTGGCTTTTTTCGTTCTTTTCATTTTCTCATTTTCCCTTTTATATTCTTCAATTTTTTGGTCATTTTTTCATTATATATATGAAAACTTTTTGGATGTGTAATAAAAAAAATGTACATCATATAATAAATTAAAAGATTATTGTATGTTACTAAAAGTTCATTTTATATTAAAAATTTCATTAGTATTAAAGAAATGATCATCATATAAAGTTGTTTTAAAACAATTTATTAAAAAATTCATTGTACATTAAAATTCAATATAAATTAAAAAAAATCAACTTCATTAAAAAAATGTTCAACGTATAAAATAAAAAATCAATGCATATTAAAACAAGTTCATTGTAAATTAAAAATTGTTCACTACATATAACAAAGAAAATATGCATTAAAAAAGATTGATATGTTCTAAGAAGAAATTCAAATAAAGGAAATACGAAACTGAAAAATAAAATAAAAAGAATCAGTTAAACAGTATAGAAAAAAACACCTGGGCGGTGGCACCTCGGCTCGCTTGGGGGCGCTGAAATATATTCCTTTTCACGCGCACGGGCGTCAAATAGCATTCGGGAGCCGCTTCCCTGAGTCAGGCCTATGTCTCGCTTATGGCGTTACGTATGGCAAGCCTCACCTCGGCAAACGCAAGAATGGGCGGCTTAGTGCAGGAGCTCACAGCCGTGTTTTTTCTATCTGTTTCGTTTTCCTGGTTTTTGGATTTACTTTTAATTTTTTTTGTATCTTAAAATATATGTAAATATGAATTAAAATATAGTAAAGATTTTAAATGTAAAATTTGTATAAATAATTATTTCGCATGTGAACAAATTGTTTTCACAAAAAAATTAGAATGTGTGCACAACAAGTTGATCATGTATTCAATAAATGTTAATAGATCATTTTAAAAACATTAAGCAAGTCTTGTGAAAATGTTAATAAAAATATTTTTTTAAGTTTGTATTGAATTTTTGATCATGTATACACAATTACAATCTGTATGAAAAAATCTTGATTAATATTTAAAATATAATAAACATGTATATAAAATGTGCCGGAAGTATAATTTCAATTGTAATTTGTATGCAAAAAAATTACATTAAAAAGTATATGTATTACAAAATGTTAATCACGAATTTGAACAATGTAAAATGTGTGTATAAAAATATTCCTCATGTATACAAACAATATAGATTGTGTTGAAAGAAGTTCACATCTATTTTTTTAAATGTTAATAAAGTATTTGAAAAGTGTTCAATGAGTACACGTAGTAGAACACTTCTCATGGGGCAAGGAATATTTTCTTCCTCCTTTGCCGGCTTGTTGGTACCCCACGAAGGCAACCAGAAAGCGCAATAGCTCGCCGCCAGGCTTGGAGTCCACGATCTAGTCGATTCTGTGGTAGCGGGAAATGGTCCTTGTCGGGGGTCATACCCCCGGGTAGGGTCACCCAGGGGAAACAATTCATCAAGGCGAAGATCACCGACCTGATGGTCACCGATCTAATCAAGGCCGAGCTAAACAAGAGCAAGCAAGAAGTGGGCCGATCTGTTCAAAGTGAGGGCCGATTGCCCCAGAGAGGGCGCAATCGGCCTCACCAAGGAGCATTCGACCGAAGTAAGCAGAGCAACATCCGATCATAATCCCAGGTCGGACACCTGGTACAAAAGCATTCAATGCGCAATCCCTGAAGATCGGGACTGTCAGAGGCGTGCGGTCTCCTCCAGCGCCGATTACGCGGACTGGCCGACAGGCCTAAGTCTTTAGCTCCACTGTTCACTACCGAGGCCTACAGGGTAGCGGTATGGTGAGCCGCAAGTCTACGCCGGGTCATCTGGAAGAGCACGATGTGAGGTCCCTAGCTTATCTGAGGCAGACAGCTGGGCCCTCCCCTTTGTACATTTACCTTTGTATCCCAGGCTCGGCTTATAAGATCCCCCGGTACCCCTCCTGCGCGGGGGACCACGGAGCAGTTATTGCAATCTTACCCACCATAGAGAGAGCAAGGAGAGAGTAGTGACCAGAGGCCCTCTTCTTCTTCCTCTCAAACAGCTCAAGGAGCATTCATTGTAGCCATAGTTATTGCATATAGCTAGCTCGGCAGGACTAGGGGTGTTATCTCTACGGAGAGCCCCGAACCTGGGTACATCGTGGTGTTTCACTGTGTGTTCCCATTCTCGCTTCCGGTACCAGCGACACTCACCTTGGCTTGTCCCTCTCTTTAGCCATCCCCATGGCATCTTCCGTTACATATCGACGACAGTTGGCTCCCACCGTGGGGCAGGCCGAGGCGTCGACTAGAGTTCTGATCCATACGGTACCATCATCTGCATCGCGCGTGCGCTTCGCCTCTGGCCTGGTGATGAGGAGCGGAGCGTGGGACTTCATCATCGACAACGCCTCGCGGTTTGGGGCTGGAATGCCTCTACCGCGCGGCGTCATCATTCCTTTTGGCGGACATCGTGTTTTCGTCCCAGCACTTCTTGACGTGTTTCCCAGGGAGGTACGGGTGTTTTCTGAGCTCACGGATCCGTTGCCAGGAGGGCCGGATGCTGTGGGAACAGATGGCACGACTGCGCACATCCGTGCGGAGGTTATGATGGCAGGAGCATGCAGTCGCCACAGTTCTACTTCAGAGACCCGAGCCGCGAGGGCAGCAACCAAGGGCTACCATCCGGTCAGCAGAAGCAGTCAGCAGAAGCAAATGGGCCGAACGGTCCCAATCGGCGCGAGAGGCGCGAGATTCAGCGGAACAACAACTTTGGCAACAACAACAACACCCCCAATTTCAACAACACCACCAACAACAACAACACAGGTTTTAACAAGAGGAAGGATGAGCAGCCGGATGCCCAGTATGACAATCGGCAGGTAGCAACAGTGCAGCACCAAGAGGAACAAGGGGCCGCGGGAGGCAGTAGGAAGCAGAAGCCTGCAGAAAGGCCGCCAGGTCAGCCCAGGCCCCATACACCTTTGAGGACATGATGAACCAGCCCTGCAAAATGCATAGTGGAGTAGGAAAGCCCGCATCGCACACCACTCGGCAGTGCATCTGGGTTGAGCGTTTGGCAAAGGGAGGAGGAGGAAATCCCCCCCACCACCGCCCCCACCTCCAGGCCCGCCACCAGCAAATGCTCGACAGCAGTTCCCACGTCAGGATGTAGCATACATGATCTTCACCAGTGAATCAGATGACAAGGGAAGTCGGAGAGCCCGTGAGCAGGCAGTCGATGCCACCATGCCAGCAATTTCTCAGAGGATGAATTGGTCGGACAATGCTATAACATGGGCCTCAGAAGACCACCCGAGCGTAATGCCCAACCCGGGCAGTTATATGCTCATGGTGGATGCAATCTTGGCGGCACCATTATATTCATGCAAGTTCACCGGGACGCTTATGGATGGAGGAAATGCCATCAACATTCTGTACAGAGACACAATGATCAAGCTCGACATCAGTGAGAGCGATTTGGAGCCCAGCAGGACCATATTTCATGGGATAGTGCCCCGCCTGTCATGTACTGTTGGAAATATGCCCTAGAGGCAATAATAAAATGTTATTATTCCATGTTCGTAATTAATGTTTATATTTCTGTGCTATAATTGCAATGACCCTGACTATGAGATTCAGAAGAAAACTCACTTGCATGTGTGGAAATGTAAACACCAAGAGTTCCTGGTTTAGCCTCTAAGACCATCTCATGTGCTAAATGATGATTACGTTTTCTTAATCATGGACATTGTTCTTGTAACAAGGATGTCAGTAGCAATGAGAACATATTGTTAGCAGAACAATGATGTTGAACCGACCCCAATATTGAATGATATACTTAGAGATCACATCGTAACTATGTTATAAGTCATATCATGAAATGTTATCATATACGTAACTCCTTAGACCATGAGAGTATCGAGTTGCTTCACACAGGAAGACATGCTTTGGTTCTTAGATGAATCCTCCCGTAAATGGGAAGTAGTAAAATAAGTTCTGGGTATGTCAGATGGTGTGGCTAGTGACTGTGATAGTTCAAGAAATGGATTTGCTCCTTCACGATGAAGAGATATTGACTTTGGGCCCACTCGGTATGACGGTATCCATTCTAGTCTGGCCAGACGCATTGTGATTTAATCACGGGGATACCGGAATACAATAACGAGAAATAGAGACAAACGAGCAAAGAGGATAACGAGTGGCTTATGTTCAAGAAGTTGTTACACATGGGTGCCAAACATCTCTCCTCTAACTTTGTCATATATCACGAAGCAAAGGGAATGGTACATGAATAAACATAATGGTTCACTCGAAGTTTCTTCGTGTATGTGCGGGAGTCAACATGGGTGTCCATGGCTCCGCTGTTGATTATTGGCTATTGACAAAAGGCTGTTGACCTATGTCCGGAAGATGTTCTGAGTCATGTCCGCATTATACCGAACCTATTGGGTCACACACTTAACGAGCAGTTGTCTGTTAGAATACTAGTATGGTAGAAGGTTTAGTGGAAGCAAAGCAGAATAGTTCATACGGGTACCGGCGGTAGTTTCGGAGATTTATGGAATTGTTCATAAGGGCACCAGAAGTAGTTCTGGGTATTTAAGGATATGTCCGAATCACTCTGGAGTAGTCCCAGGTGGTTCCGAAACATATGAGAATGGTACTGGAGAAGTCCTGGATCAACCGGAATAGTTTCTGGATAATCGTTGGGCGTCCCGACAACCTTCACGGTCATCGGGTGGCTTAAACCGTAACTCGTATGGTCTTGGAAACTATCCGGATGGCTCAGGAACGTCCGAGAACGGTCCTGGAAGGTCCTAGAAGTGCTCCAGAAGGTTGCGGAATGTCCCGAAACGATCCCGGAAGGTCCCGGAAGGTCCTGGAAGCTTCTGGAAGGTTCCGGAAGTTTCCGGGCAGTACCACTCACTACCCCACGCCCCTAGCCTTGGGGGGCAAGCCACCTAGGCTTAACTGGCCGGCCAAGGGGTGGGGGCGCACCAAGGGGGAGGAATCCTCCTCCAGGTGGGAAGTCCAACTCTCCAATATGGCAGGTTTCCGGTGGGAAGGTTTGGGAGGTTTGGGAGTCCAAGTTGGACTACCCACCCCCCTTATTGCGCCCCAAGGGTATCCTGGCCACCTATATAATGTGGGGGAGGGGTGGGGGGCGCAACACAACTTGTCCCCAGGGCCTATGCGCCACCCTCCCTCCCTCTGAACCCCGTTGCTCCACAATTAGACCCCGGTTTAGACGCTGTTCTAGATCGGAATCCGTTAGGGTTTTCTCCCTCTAGTTTTCTCGGTGGCGTTCATCTCTGGACGGCGGAGCGCTTCTGGATTGCTGCTATGGAACGTGTGGATACTAATAGAGAAATCATATCTTTGGTCCTTCTCCGAGGAGTTTCTTCTTCCTCGGAGATCTTGTTCGAGGGACTTGCTCGTGGGACTTGTGCTTGGGACGGATCGAGGTGCTTCTTCTTCCTCGGTGATCTTGATCGAGGGACTGTTTTTGGGAAGATCCACGAGATCAGCTTCAACGAGATACACCAACTCTACTTCCGCTACATCGGTTGGTGAGCCATGACCTAAAACCTTGTATGCAATCTTCTTGGGTGATCTTGGGTTCTTGATTCGTAGGCCGATTTTTTTGTTTTCTACTACGTTTCCCAACATGTACCTCATTAGGCCGCATTCGACTTGAGGTAGTTTTCGGGTCGGAAGAGAATTTCCGCCGAGAGCCAATCTGGTTCGAGGTGGCCGATCTGAGCAGCCCATACCCTGTTCTGCTCGGATCGCCAGCGATCACCAAGTTCATGTTCAACATCATGCATCCCTACCTGAAGATGAAGCTCCCAGGGCCGAATGGTCCAATCACTGTCTATGGTGACTACAGGAAGTCACTGGAGTGTTTGTCTGCTGGTTCTAAGCTAGCCAATTCTTTGGTCATCGATGCAGAGCGGCGCCAGCTCGACATGGTTGTAGCAGCAGTCCAAGCTCAGATGAAGGATCCCATGCCGAGCACGAAGGACAAAAGACCGGATGATGATACCATATTTCAAGCAGCAAAGGATAGCAAGAGGATTGCCCTGGACCCCTCCGACCCGAGCAAGTGTGTCATCGTTGGGGCCGGGCTCAGTAGCAAATAGGAAGGCAAGCTCGTCGAGTTCCTCCATGAGAACCGTGACATCTTCGCATGGTCCCCACATGACATGCCTGGTGTACCGAGGGAACTTGCTGAGCACAAGCTTCATATCCGACCTGGATCCAAGCCGATCAAGCAGCCACTTCGGCGTTTTTCAGAAGAGAAGAGAGGAGCAATCGGCGATGAGATAGCCAAGTTGCTCGCAGTAGGATTTATCAAGGAAGTGTTCTACCCAGACTGGTTAGCAAATCCAGTTCTGGTTCCGAAGAAGAATGGAACTTGGCGCATGTGTATAGATTACACTTTCCTGAACAAGGCCTGCCCCAAGGATCCTTTTGCATTGCCTCGTATCGATCAAGTGATTGATTCTACGGCTGGCTGTCAGCTCTTGTGCTTTATGGATGCCACATCATGCTATCACCAGATTAAGCTTGATGTAAACGATCAGATTAAAACAACTTTTATCACCCCATTCGGGGCTTATTGCTACATCACCATGCCATTCGGCCTGAAAAACGGCGGCGCGACTTATCAGCGTACTATGCAGCGGTGTGTAAGGCCTCAGTTAGGTCGGAACATTCATGTATATGTAGATGACCTTGTGGTCAAGTCGGTGCTGGGATCAACCTTGTTGGATGATCTCAAGGAGACTTTCGCAAATTTGCGAGCATACCAGATGAAGCTCAACCCAGAGAAATGTGTGTTCGGCATGCCAGCCGGCAAGTTGCTTGGATTTCTGGTTTCTGAGAGAGGAATAGAGTGCAACCCTTAGAAGATTGCAGCAATCGAGAGGATGGGCAAGCCCAGAAATCTCAAAGATGTGCAGAAGTTTACCGGATGCTTGGCATCGCTCAGCCGATTTCTCAGTCGGCTGGGAGAGAAGGCAATTCCGCTGTATCAGCTGATGAAGAAAACAGACAAGTTCATTTGGACCCCGCAAGCGGACGAAGCATTCAAGCAGCTCAAGCGCATGATGTCTACCGCTCCAGTGCTGGCAGCTCCGAAGGAAAAAGAGCCAATGATATTGTATATTGCAGCAACCACTCGGGTGGTCAGTATTGTAATGGTGGTCGAGCGTCCTGAAAAGGACAAAGCGCAACTGGTCCAGAGGCCAGTATACTATGTCAGTGAAGTGCTCTCCACCACCAAGAAAAACTACCCCCATTATCAGAAGATGTGCTACGGTGTGTACATGGCGGCAAGAAAGCTGAAGCCCTATTTCCAGGCGCATCGGTGGTCAGTTCGGCACCATTGGCAGACGGGACGCATCCGGTCGGGTGGAAAAATGGGCCATTGAAATTGCAACACATGGGATCAAATATGAGCCGCGGACAACAGTCAAATCTCAAGTGCTGGCAGATTTTCTGGTGGATTGGGCAGAAACTCAATATATACCCCCCCTGTCCGGACTCTCAGTTCTGGCAGATGCACTTCGATGGCTCCAAGATGATGACCGTACTAGGGGCTGGTGTGGTCCTTACTTCTCCAAAAGGTGACAAGCTCCAGTATGTGCCGCAGATCCACTTCGCAGCATCAAACAATGTGGAGGAATACGAAGCTTTGGTACATGGTGTACGATTGGCCAAGGAGATTGGCATTCGGCAGATTCTGTGTTATGGTGATTCCGATCTGGTGGTGCAGCAATGCACTGGCACTTGGGACGCAAAAGATAAAAATATGGCAAGATACAGATTCCTCGTACAACAGTTATCTGGTTTCTTTGAAGGGTGTGAGTTCCATCACATTCCCCGAGATAAAAATGAAGCAGCAGATGCACTGTCTAAGCTGGGGTCTACCAGAAAGGAAATTCCTCCAGGAATATCATTAAAGAACATCCACAAGCCATCCATCAAGCCTTCCCTAGAATCAGAGTCAATCTTTATTCCGGCCGACCTGAAGATGCAGAGCTCGAGGCAAAGAAGCAGAAGGCAAAGGAGCATTCGGCTGCACTAGGGGCTGCCGATTGCAAACCAGGGGTTGTTGTCGTCATCTCGGGGACTGAGGGGATCATGCAAGACGCAATTGGCTCCTCCTCCTCCGAGCTGCCAGTAGCAGAAGTCACACAACCAGAGCCAGAAGCAGTTGATGTAATGGTGATTGTGGCGGCACCATCATGGGCAGAACCATTCAGAAACTTCTTGGTAGATGGCATACTCCCAGAGGACAAAGTGGAAGCTCGGCAAATCCAACGCTGATCTGGAGCATACACCATCATCAACAATGAGCTGGTTTACCGCAGTACAACAGGAGTCCTTCAGCGGTGTGTGGAAGAGGACAAGGGGCTGGAATTGCTCCGAGACATCCACCAAGGCGAGTGCGGTCATCATGCATCAGCAGTAGCAATAGTTGCCAAAGATTTTCGCCATGGTTTTTGTTGGCCGACTGCAAAAGCAGCGGCAGAAGAATTGGTCAAGCATTGCAATGGGTGTCAAAGATTCAAAGCAAAAAGGCACTTACCAGCCTCAGCACTCAAAACTATTCCGATCACATGGCCGTTTGCAGTCTGGGGACTGGGTATGGTGAGACCATTCAAAATAGCAAGAGGTGGCATGACACACTTACTGGTAGCAGTGGATAAATTCACCAAGTGGATCGAATCAAGGCCGATCAAGAAGCTAGATGGGCCGACTGCGGTCAGGTTTATGGCAGACATCATGGTCAAATATGGAGTGCCGCATAGCATCATCATTGACAACGGAACAAATTTCGCAAAAGGGGCGTTAGCTCGGTTCGCTTCCCAGCAGGGCATCCGGCTTGACGTAGCATCCGTGGCCCACCTCCAGTCAAATGGTCAAGCAGAGCGGGAAAATGGTCTCATTCTGTCTGGAATCAATCCGAGATTGGTGGAACCACTAGAAAGAGCACCCGACACATAGATCGACGAGCTTCCAGCAGTGCTTTGGAGTTTGCGCACCACACCAAACCGTTCAACTCGATTCACTCCCTTCTTCCTAGTGTATGGCGCGGAAGCAATGCTCCCCTGTGACATTGAGTTCGATTCACCTCGTCATGCCATGTACACGGAGGCAGAAGCCAAGGAAGCTCGTGAGGACGGCGTTGATCTCAAAGAAGAAGCATGTCTCCTGGTGACGGGGATCAACCCCGGCAAATCCCATGGTCAGGGACCCTGGGTTAGTCATGAGATGCACAGGTTGGACGATAGCTCGTCGGAAAACAGGAAGGCTCGCTCCTGCTCGATATTATTAATGGGGGAGATGCGATTACAGTGGAGGCCAAGGCTGGAGCGCTCAAGGCTAGGGTTACAGGTGATATCAGATGTCTTTGGCGTCACCCCTCCTAGCCCTTATATACCGGGCTAGGTCTCGGGGAGTTCATCTACGTTTACAGGTAAGCTTTCCTAACCCTAGCTTGATCCGTAAGGCAGGTCTTCGCACCTTCCTTGTGAGTCGCGGACTCCTACGTCGGTGCCAACTAGTGGGCCGAGGCTGTATCTTCATGGGCCTTCTGCCTTCATGGACACCAGGTAGGCTCATCCGTAGGAGTCGTGGGGTCACCCCCTCGTCAGTAGCCCCCGATTTCCTGGGGGACTCGGAGAGTCGCACAGGGAGTCGAGTACATTCATTCGTAGGTTATTGGTATGCGCGGTTCATCCGCGGGTCGCTGGCAGTCTGGTGGCCATGACAAAACCTGTTTCGAGGGATGCTAAGCTGAAAGGGCCCAAGGAGTCGACGGGTCGAGCCTTGGTGAATTGCACTAGGTCAAATACCACAGTAGCCCAATCAAACCCACGTCCCTCGACGTGAGCTTGGAACACTGGTGTCGAGCAAAAGTCCGGCCGCTTCAGGTCTTACGGTGTTCATTTGCCGCCAGTAATGTGTACAACCTAAGGCGCGTCCGCCCGGATTTTCTATCATACGCAGCGCATGGGAAAGGTTGGGAGTGAAATCGCTCTTCGACAAGTTCCAGCTCGGCCGTACTTCGCAGCGGGGTCTTACCTACACGCTAATCTTGCGTGGCATCTGGGCACAGTGTATCGTGTTCCAGGAATGTGTGTTTTTGAGGCGCGGAGCCTTATAGCATTGCACGCGCTTGGAACAAAACATCAAGCGAGTTGTTCACTCATTCACCCGAGGAGCTTTGTTTCGAGTGCTCAGTCGGGGTTTTTTTTCGCGAGTGATCACTCGAATGCTGTTTCGGCTCTTTAGGTGAGGGAGCACCTGAGACTCTTAGCGCCGTATGGTCTTGGCGAATGCATGTTTGTCTTACGTCGGGTTGAGGGAGCACCCGGGACTCTCATAAGTGCGAGTGTTCACTCGAGCACATGGCTGACCTTTAGGTGAGGGAGCACCTGGGACTCTTATGATGTACTCTCCCGATGGGAGTAAGATATTTTTTCTTCATCGGGAAAAAGATCTTAGAGATGGAATCTGAGGGCCTTGATGGCGTACTCAGTACGTCTTGCTGTGATATGACGTTGGCGTGGTCTTCTGCAATTTTTTGACCGCTGTGGTCTGTCGTGGGAAATGACTTGGCGATGTCCCGCCGAAGTTTTCGCGTCGCGCGATCATGGTCCTCTTTTTGCGCGCGTAGTGGGCCGTGTTGTTACTGCGCTGGCTGGATTTTCCATACTTTTCGCCTCTGTATGGGGTCGTGCCATGTTTTACTGGGCAAAAAAAAAGGTTGCATGGTGGCCCGTCTTGCTAGGCTCTTGGAGTTAAATACCATGTGGCTGGGTAAATTGTATGTTTTACCCAGCCATTGCCTTCCTCCTTTTTCTCTGCTTCCTTCGTGTTGCTGAGCCTTCGTCTTTTCTCTCCTGCGTGCTACTGTGAGATCTATGTCCAAGCGCTCCCGTGCTGCTGTCGAGTCGGCTAAGATTTCCGGCAAGTGGGAGCGGTCCACGTTCGGGGTTGGAGATCTGGATGCGCTGGTTGCTGATGGCATGGTGGTGGCGGGCGATGTCCGTCTTCCTGGTGATGAGTCGATTCCAGCGCCGGCGGCGGACGAGCGGGTATGCTTCCAGGCTTTCTTCCACCGTGGGTTTGCTCTTCCGCTGCATCCTTTCGTTCGTGGCTTGCTGTATTCCAATCGGCTCCAGTTGCATGATCTAACTCCCAATGGGATTTTGCACATTGCGTGCTTCATCACTCTTTGCGAGGCCTTCCTAGGGATTTACCCCCATTGGGGACTTTGGAGGCGCCTTTTTAATGTAAAAAGGACGAACTGTGAGTACGCCGTGGGTCGAGTAGGTATCTCCATTGGGGATAAACATTCATATTTTGACTTGGAGAAGATCGATTCCGTTAGTGGCTGGCGAAGAGGCTGGTTTTATCTGAAGGATCGCTTCGTTGTTGGTCAGCAATTTGGTCTTGCTTCTTTCAATCCGGGTACGCGGATGGTCAGACAGCTTTCGTGGTCTCATTCTTTGACCGAGGTGGAGTCGTCCGAACTGACTCCGTTTTTGGAGAGGATTTCTGTGTTAAAGGATAACTTGACTGGTGGTCAGCTTATGTCTGTTTTTGTGGGGAGGCGGGTTCAACCGTTGCAGCATCGAGCTCGCCCTATGTGGCAGTACAAGGGACTCGGTGACTCGACGAGATGCTCGCTTGAAGAGCTAGAACCTGATGCCTTGCTGGCTCGTATCCAGCAAGTGACCAAGTGCTCGAGTATTTCCGAGATGCATCTTGTCCGTCCATATGCTTCTCATCATTCTCCGACGCCGGTTGGTGCCCGTGTTCATTCATTTTCCTGGACAAGTACGTAGTTTTGTTTTGTTGTTGACATTGCTTGCCTTGCAGGGTCATGCTCCGGTGCCGTGTAATCCTCCGTAGCCGGAAGACGCCGATATTCTTGAAGATCCTAATGCTTCCGCAGCTGATAATGCTGCGCCGGCTGTTAATGCTGAGATTGTGCTAGTGGAGACTGGAGATAGTGAAGACTCGAGTCCTTCTCGTGTGAAGCGCTCGCGCCTTTTGGATGCTGAAGATCATGCTGCGTTAGGTGATGAAGTTCCTCCTGCTGCTCCTGTTGCTGGGCCTTCCCCTTCGGCTGCTGCTCCGGCCCCTCCTCCTAAGAGGGCCAGGCTTGGGAGGCTGGGGCGTCCTCGTGCTGCGCGTGTCGGGTAAGAGTCTGCTGGATTTGTGCCCGTTCCTTTTTCCTTGTTCTTGTGTATGATAATGCTTTATTTTGTAGTGCTGCGCCTGCTCCGACTGCTTCGTGCACCAGCGCAGCTGCTACTGATATGAAGTCGACGAGTTCTGGGGCGGAAGCCAAGCATCTTGAGGACCTCTCGGCTGCCTCTGGCCAATCTAGGCCGGCGGCGACTCCTGTCGTTTCGACTGCGGGTGTAGTTCCCGATGTACCTTCTTCTGAACTTGGTCGTTTCGACTGCGGGTGTAGTTCGACTGCGCCTGGTGCTGCTGCTCCTGAGCCCAGGCCGACTGAACTTGGTCCTCCGTACTTTGGCCGTCTTGATCTGGCGATTGAAGACAAGGCCCGTGCTTTCGACCATGTCTCCAAGCTGGTAAGATGATTCGTGTCTGTGTTGTTTTATCATCGGGGGGACGGCAGTGCTCCCGATGGGAGTAGCCCCCGAGGCTAGAAGTAACTGTTTGCAGTTGCTTGTAGTCTTGTCTTTAATTAACACCTGATTGCCTGGTTCTTGCAACCTGTTTTCCAACACTGTGAGCGTTTGATTCTTGATGCTGAGCGTTGGCAACGGGCCCATGATTCTGCCCAGGATGCCTTATCTGCTATGGATGGTGAGTTTTATTTTTGCGCTGCTGAGCTTTTGGGCGCTTCGTCTTTTGTTCTGAGTACTGTCTCTTCTTGCAGGTCGTCGCCAGGCTGCCGAGAAATAAGCCGAAAAGGCGGAAAAGATGGTTTCCGTTCTCAAGGCTGCCTTGGCTTCCAAGGAGGCGGAGTTGCATGGTCAACATGAGGAGCTGGTTCGCCTTCGCCAGGCTGAGGCAGTCGAGGGCAAACGTCTTCGCGCCTTGGCAGGCTCGCTCGTGTATAAGTTTGGTATTCAACCATTGCTGTTTCTACTGTCTTCCCGTGATGACGTTTCTTTGCTTGGTGCGGCTGCTGTAGGTGCGAAGCCGATGGAGGCTACTGCGTCGGGGTCTGGGATTCTCCAAGGTGCTGTTGATGCTGTTGCAGTGGTCGAGGACGTCTGCGCCCGGGCTTCCAATCTTGTGGGTCTTGCGCACGATCACCTTATGCCGGAGGGTACGAAGGTGCCTGATGGCCTGGGTGCTCGGGTTGCTGCGTTCGGCCCGGATGGGAAATATATGGTGGAACTGGTGGCGGAGAGCGTGGTGAGTGGTTCTTCCACGACCCTGGCCGTCCTTATAGGGCATGGGGTTTCCTTTGATGATTCCTTGGTTGAGACCATCCCGCACTATTCTGCTGAGCAGGACGACCGAGCCGATAGGCTGGCTCGTCGCCTGCAACAAGTTGTAGATGCTCAGGGTCCCCCTGTCGTAGGTGAGGGGGAGGAACAGTAGTGTTGCGCCGTTTTGAAACTTTGTCTGTAATTCGTGACTCCGTTGTGATGGTTGATCTTTTGCTACTTTTATCTGAGTGACTGCTTGGCTGTTCCTCTTGCTGTTTTTGATTTGCTTTGTTCATCCTGCGGTAGGCCACTCCGGGCGTTCTTCGTCCGTGGAGTTTGCTGAAGGATGGCGCTCGCGAGGGTGTGTACGAGTCCGTTTGCTTGCGGCTGAAGGACGCTGAGCGGGATATTGTCCGACTGAAGGGATCCGTGGCCGTTCAGCGTACTCGTCGCGAGCGTGCCGAGTCCGTGGTTGAGGGCCTTGCTTCGTGGGTGGTGAAGTTGTCCGACCTCCTGCTGGGTGAGTCTTGACTCTGCTTGGTTGCTTGATTCCGCTTGGTGGGTTTTTTGCCGTCACTGTCTTGATCGTAGTTTTTGACTTTCGAAGTGCTGGCAGGGCGAACTCGGGATGAAGAGAGGGCCGTGCAGTCGGATATGTCGCGGCTTGATGATCCTAGTGTGCAGGCGAGCAATCCCTTTTGGGAAGATGGGGCTCGTGCTCGAGCATTTGCTTTGCTTCGTCGCCGAGTTGAGCGGGTACCGGAAGCTCTCAGCTACTGCCAGCGGGTATTGGGCGGTATCCATGCTGAGTTCTATCCATTGGAGGTGGTTCCTTCGTCCCTTGAGAGGCTTTGTCGCATATTTTCTCAGCTTGCCGAGTTACGTCGAGTGATGGATCATCAGATTCGTGCTGGAGCCCGAGCTGCTTTGGGCTTGGTCCATAGTCATTGGCCAGGGGTGGATTTTGCTCAGGTGGTGGCGGGTCCTCCAGGTGGTAGGGATCATCCGATGAATGAGCACTATGTGGCTGTAGATAGGCATGCGCACCAGGTTGTGAGGCGAGTTTGTGAAGAGAACGACCGCCATCTGGGTGCAATTATTAAGGCGAAGTTGGAGCCTAGAGATTAGGTGCTTCCCTTCGTTGTATATGCTTCTTCTTGGTTGTATATATGCTTTCTTGGAGGGTCGTCTGCATTTGTAGTTGCGGGGGGCTCCTCGGGGGGTGGCTGCTTCGGCGAGCCCCCGAGTGCCAAGTTAATGTGCCGCGGTTGCGGAGGACGTCTCGGGCGGTGGCTGCTTCGGCAAGCCCCCGGGTGCCAAGTTAATGTGCCGCGATTGCGGAGGACGCCTCGGGGGGTGGCTGCTTTGGCGAGCCCTCGAGTGGCAAGTTAATGTGCCGCGATTGCGGAAGGCGCCTCGGGGGGTGGCTGCTTCGGCAAGCCCCCGAGTGCCAGGTTTAGTGTGCCGCGATTGCGGAGGACGCCTCGGAGGGTGGCTGCTTCGGCAAGCCCCCGAGTGCCAAGTTAATGTGCCACGATTTCGGAAGACGCCTCGGGGGGTGGTTGCTTCGGCGAGCCCCCGAGTGCCAGGTTTAGTGTGCCGCGATTGCGGAGGACGCCTCGAAGGGTGGCTGCTTCGGCAAGCCCCCGAGTGCCTAGTTAATGTGCCACGATTGCGGAAGACGCCTCGGGGGGTGGCTGCTTCGGCGAGCCCCCGAGTGCCAGGTTTAGTGTGCCGCGATTGCGGAGGATGCCTCGGAGGATGGCTGCTTCGGCAAGCCCCCGAGTGCCAGTTTTAGTGTGCCGCGATTGCGGAGGACGCCTCGGAGGGTGGCTGCTTCGGCAAGCCCCCGAGTGCAAAGTTAATGTGTCGCGATTGCAGAAGACGCCTCGGGGGGTGGCTGCTTCGGCGAGCCCCCGAGTGCCAAGTTAATGTGCCGCGATTGCGGAAGACGCCTCGGGGGGTGGCTGATTCGGCGAGCCCCTGAGTGCCAGTTTTAGTGTTCCGCGATTGCGGAGGACGCCTCGGAGGGTGGCTGCTTCGGCAAGCCCCCGAGTGCCAAGAAATTTTGGGGAAAAATATTTATGTAATATTTTCCCTGCTGTCCCTTACAAAGAGTAGGAGGGCTCTGTTGAGGACAGGTCCCTTTTACTTAGAGTGATGATGTAATGGCCTTTAAGGGCCTGGTAGCTTTGTCTCCCACTGCCAGGTTTCTTCGGGTGATGTTCCTTTCCTTCTACGGGGGCGCTTCTTCTGCGAGTCCCGTGGTCCTGCTGCCTTGGTGGGCTACGAATGCTTCTGCTATCTTGTGGAATTCTTTGTCGCAGCGGTCGGATCTGACGAAACTGCCACTGATTGTGATGACCCCGTTTGGGCCTGGCATCTTCAGCTTAAGGTAGGCGTAGTGGGGTACGGCCATGAAGCGAGAGAAATCTGGTCGCCCGAGGATTGCGTGGTATTGCGACTTCTAGTCGACCACCTCAAAGTCAAGTGTTTACTTGCGGAAGTTTGTCGCGTTCCCAAAGACTACCTCCAGGCTTATCCTTCCGAGGGGGTAGACTGCTTTTCCTGGTACGATCCCGTGGAAGGTTGTGCCTGAGGACTTGAGTGCGTTGTTTTGGATGAGCATGTCGTCGAGTGTTCGGGTGAAGATGATGTTGATCCCGCTGCCGCCGTCCATGAATACTCGCGACATGTCGTAATTTCCGATTCTGGCCTTGAGTACTAGCGCGGCATGCCCTGGCTGGGGAACAACTGGTGGGTGGTCGTCCCGGGAGAAGGAGATTTCTATCTCCGACCCGCGCAGGTACTCTGGGAAGGCCGGATGTGCGGAGGTTGCTAGGAAGACTTGTCTGGTGACTTGTTTCTGCTGCCTGTTGGAAGGTCTGCCTTCTTGTATCATGTAGATCCTCCCGTGGGCTTCTGGGTGCTGGTTTTCTTCTTCTGGTGTCCTTTGCCGTTCCTAGATGACGGCCACCTGTCTTGTTGGCAGAGGGTGGGCTGGTGGCACATCGTGGGCGACTGGCCCAACTGCTATGCTTGCGAGTGGTCGTGCTGTTGCGGCCGCGGAGCGGCTTTTCTCCTCGGCCAACTCGTTGAAGCTTCTGCAATTCCTGAGGGTGTGGGATGATCTGAGCTCTCCTCGCTCGTTTCTGAATCCATGTATAGAGCACGGTCCATCAAGTTGTTCTTTGGCGGAGCGGAATGCGCGAGTGCTGTCGTGTGGCTGCCTTGTCCTCCATTCACGTCTCTGAGCCTGGGGCTCGTCTTCTGGGTTGTCTCGTCGCTGTGTTCTGTTGTCATCGCAGTGCCTGCCGTTCCGATCGTCCGAGAAACCGGCGGCGACCATATCAGGTCCTCTGTCGTTGTAGAAGTTCCGTCTGGATCGCTTTCTTCTTCTGTCGTCTCCTCTATCTCCGTTGTAGTCGTAGTCGTACTCTGATCGTGCAGTGTGGGTTTCTGTTTCATTACGAACGGAGTCTTCTCCGTCTGCCCAGCCGTTGGCTAGTTCTAACAGCCGTGCGAGTGTTCGGACTTTCATCTGTCCGAGCTGCTCCTTGAATTCAACGCGCTGAAGACCTCGCCTGGATGCGTCGATCGCACTTTCGTCCGAGATGTCTTCCGCTGAATTCTTGAGTATTGTCCATCGCTGGATGTATGCTCGCAGGGCCTCCCTTGTTCCTTGTTTGCATGCCCGCAGCTCCTCGAGTGAGGCTGGTCGCTTGTATGTGGATTTGAAGTTTTCTATGAAGGCTCCTCGGAACTGGCTCCAAGAGCTGATGGATCCGCGCCGAAGATTTTTCAGCCAATGTTGAGCGGAGCTCTCGAGCATGTGCTGCACGTACTGCATTGCCGTGACGTTGGTTCCTCTTTGAAACTTGACTGTCGTTAGGTAGTCGTTGAGCCATGCCTCTGGCTCCTCGAGTCTGTTGTACTTTAGTGTCGTGGAGTTCAGTTTGAACCCGTTTGGCATACGCGTCTCACGTATGGCACGTGTGAAGCAGAGTGCTCGACATGGCTCGATTTCCTCGTCGGAAGCCTCTTCATCCGAGTACTCCTCGCGTGCTGCACGTCTTCGCCTGCTGCGGTTGACTCTGTTCTGCGTGATGTCGTCTCGCGCATCTCGCCGAGTGCTGCGGCGCCTGTTGTTGTCGTCGCTGTCGTGTTTCTTGTACTTGTCGGGGCGCCTGCGCCTGTCGTCATTGCTGTCGTCGTCGTCCGGTGAACTGGGGTCCCTGTCTGGTGTCCGCTCGCGAGTCTACCGCTTTGCGCTGGATTTCTTGGGTACCGAGGCGTCGATAGCGTCCTTCATTATCTGCAAAGCTATGGAAGTGTAGCGATCCGTTTTGCCCTTTCTGCTTTTCTGGGCACGGGACAGGTAGTCCTGGGCGCTTATGAGTGCTTCTGCTGGAGTGAGGGGCTCCTCCTCATCGTCGTCCTCCTCTGATCTGAAGTCATCTTCCAGTTTCCGCACTACTCTCGCCCTTTCTGTCTTCCGCAGGTTGTTGAGTTTCGATCTGTTGCGGATGGGGGAGTCGTGGCCTGGCGAGTCACTTCTGGGAGATTGTCTGCGACTGCTTTTCCTTTCGGGTTCCGCTTTTTCTTGCTTCTCCATGGCTAGGCGCCACTGTTTCGTCTGCTGGGTTAAATCATCCGCTAACTTGTTGTATGCCCTTAGCTCGTCTCTTGAGGTATCTGAAGGTAGTAACTTGCCGTGGGCGACTGCTTCCTTTACCATTGCCATTGATTCCTTGGACAAGTATATTTTTTCTTTGGGTGGTCCGCCCGCCGCTGCAACCGGGGTTTGCTGCCTGCTGCGTGATGGCTGTCTGCCTTGGCCGGGTGCTTGCTGTTTGCTGCTTAGCGGCTGACTGCTTTATTGATCGCTGGGCCCTTGTTCCACCGGGACTTTCTTTGGTATGGTCCCCGGTTCTCCTAGCTGTACGACCATCTGACTGGTGTTGCCGGGACCTGCCGACCTGTTGGTGCTTGGGGTGTCTTTACGAGTGCTCGGGTCGTCGACTCGCCCGTTGTTGCCTGACGCTGATGCGCCAACTTCTGCCATGAACACCTGCGATGGTGTCCTTGCCGTCTCCTTGCTGATACGTGCGATCGTGCTTCTCCATGCTGGGACTTCACTCGAGCAGTCGTGAGTGGCGTGGAGCCGTGAGTTGGGTGGGTAGTTACGACCGCCAGATAGGTTGGCCGTGCGGGCGGCGTCTTCTACGGTCGTTGCTGCAGGTGTTGCCGTGGGCGCACGGGTGCCGTCGATTAGGCGAAGGGTACCCCAATGGTTGATGTAGATATGATACACTCCGAAGATCAGATTGACGCCGGAGTGTAGATTGGTGAAGACTGGCTTGAGGGCCGGGAGGTGGGCCGTGAATCCGAGGGACTCAAACAGGTTGGATCTTGCCGGAGCCGTTGAGTCGATGAGTGATGATGATGATGAGGCCGCCGAGATCGCGTTCCCGACGAGCGCGGTTCCCACAGACGGCACCAATTGACGGGGATCAACCCCGGCAAATCCCATGGTCGGGGACCCTGGGTTAGTCATGAGATGCACAGGTTGGACGATAGCTCGTCGGCAAACAGGAAGGATCGCTCCTGCTCGATATTATTAATGGGGGAGATGCGATTACAGTGGAGGCCAAGGCTGGAGCGCTCAAGGCTAGGGTTACAGGTGATATCAGATGTCTTTGGCGTCGCCCCTCCTAGCCCTTATATACCGGGCTAGGTCTCGGGGAGTTCATCTACGTTTACAGGTAAGCTTTCCTAACCCTAGCTTGCTCCGTACGGCAGGTCTTCGCACCTTCCTTGTGAGTCGCGGACTCCTACGTCGGTGCCAACTAGTGGGACGAGGCTGTATCTTCATGGGCCTTCTACCTTCATGGACACCAGGTAGGCTCATCCGTAGGAGTCGTGGGGTCACCCCCTCGTCACCTGGCCTTGTCCAGGTCGGCAATATACCAGCAGAAGCTGCATCACTACCACAACAAGAAGATCTGTCCCCTAGCTTTCCGTGAGGGTGACTTGGTGTTGCGCCGAATCCAGAAATCGGATGGCCAGCACAAGTTATCCTCTCCTTGGGAAGGTCCATTCGTCGTCAGTCGAGCGCTCAAAAACAATGCATACTGCCTCATTGATCTCAGAAAGCCAACCCGATATGTGGATACTTCGGGGCAAGAAAAGGAGCGTCCTTGGAACGCCGAGCTGTTATGTCTGTTTTACAATTGAATGGTATTGTTTGTACCCCCTCCCTTTGTGGAAATATTATCAATGAGAATAGCTGTGCGTCCAATGAGACTGCATTCGGCAGAAGTTATAACATTACTTGTCTATGTGTTTCAGTCCTAGGGTCAGCAAAAGCAGACCCGGGGACTGGCCGGTTGCCCCGAAAAGGGTATACGGGGAGAAAGAGCAAAACGAATGAGGGTTTTTGCGAAAGCTGGTCTGAACCGAATGCAGAACGCATGTCGGCTGTAATGTCGGGTGGACCTGACCGAGCAGAACTATCAATCGGAGAAGTTCATACTCAAAGTATATTGAATTCAAAGTTAGCCGGTAGCAGACCCACCGATTGTGACCAGGTCGTCTGGCCAACAGTCGGCAGGTTGCAATCGGCCCATCTGTAAAATCCTACCTCTGCGAGCAAAACTGAGAGCCTATAAGTACTTGTCAAAAATTCCTTCGAGGTCTATGCTCCGAAACGACCACAGACCGCAGGTCGGCTGTAAGGTTGGCGAGAGTATCGGCCAAGAAAGAAAAAAGGCAAAGAAAAAGGCAATCGGTTGAAAAACGCAAAGGCGAAATGCCACGATTATCTAAGCAAAAGCAGGTTCACAAGAAGATAGGGCCGATTGGCCGAATGATGTTCGTTACATGAAAGTGGCCCTCAACGGGAGCACTTGAAATTTAACTGTTTGTCAAGCAAAACCAGGAAACTAGAACGGCATGCCGAGATTAAGCGGCCGGCGCATCCGGAGCGGCTGGCGCATCCGGAGCGGAGGGTGCACTCGGAGTTGAAGCAGGTGGGGTCGTGCTGGTGGCACCTCCCGGAGCGGAAGAATCAATAGTCTTGGTTTGGTCATGTGAGGGGTCTTGGGCGGCACTCGCTGAGGTCCCGTCGGAGGAATCCTCGCCTTCATCATCGACATCATCATCATCTGCATAGTCCGAGGAGTGAGAACCTTCGCTGCCGGTCTGCCGAGCAGGACGGGACTGAGGCGCATTATCTTCACTCGTAGTGTACAGAAGGTCGCTGAAGGAGGCAACTCCAGTCGGCTGGCCAGCAGAATCAACATAAGGAGTAACCTCCAGAAGATCCATGCCGTTTGCAAGTTCCTGGGCAATTTGACAGATTTGGGTCCAGAGCTCGCCAATGGATTCTTCCGAGCCCTCCTGCAGAGTAGTCATCAGCTTCAAGTCAATACTGGGGTACCAACTCTTCGCAATAGAGAGAGCGGCCTGCACTCCAGACCGGAAGGCAGAATCAAGTATGTTGTCAACTTGGCGAGACACATCCTTGAGACTCCGAGCAACGTCTTCATGTTTATCGAAAGCGACCGCTTTCTGTTTTCCCTTGAATAGTTTGTCGTTCAACTTCTGGATACCAGTTTTGTAAGTGCACAGGGCACCTTTCACATCGGGGATCCTGTTATCCAGAGCAACCATGAAGTCCTCGGCATCCCAGCCGGCGTCAGCAGCAAGTACCACACCCCACACTCGGCGGGCTGCGGCAACAGCTTCATCAGCAGCAGTAGTGGAGTTGGGCCAGGCATCTGGCAAAAGCAATCGGAGAAGAAGTTTAGCTCGGAAAGTAGCAAGATCAGATCGGAATGGAAGAATGAGCAAAATAAAAAATACTTGCAAGAGCAAGATCCACTCGATGGAGGCAGGAAAGGGCAAGGTCAACACCAGCTTGTGCACGTTGGATATCTGTCTGATGTTGGACGTCCATGTCTTCGGCGCGCTTGACAGCAAGATCCTTCTTTTTGAGCAGCTGGCCCTCCACCTCGTGGCGAGCATTGACAAACCTCTGCAGTTCTTGTTCATGGGCAGTTCTGGCGGCAGCAAGATCTTTGGCAGCTTTTTGAAGTTTGGCCTGCAGCTCGGTGTCAACAGCAGCCAAGCGCTGACGTTCTTGTTCGGCACTGCCGAGCTGGCCCTTTTTCTCGCCGAGCTGGTTCCCCAGCTCGGCGATTCTCTTCTGAGCGACCTCCAGCTCGGAGGAGCGAGTGGCAGCAGCTGCAAGTTTGCAAATCAAGTAAGAGCATAGTCGCAATTGGAGAAAGGTAAAAGGGCAAACAAAGTCAGCATTCTTCTTCATAGCATCAATGGATTTTTGGCTCGCTGAATAAGCGTCCAGAAGTTCGTCAAACACAGCCTGACGTCTGTCGTAGATGGCCTGACAAATGGGTCGGTCAGATTTGAGCAAAATGCAGTGATCAAAAGAAAGTAAGATCCAAGCTGATTGCAAGCAATCGGCCCGAATCTCGGGGACTACACCCAGTGGGTGCGCTAGGCGCGCCCCCACTGAAAAGAAAGCTTACAGTGGTAGAGTGTTCGGAGGCAAGGATTTGGCCCAGAGCTCCGTCAGCAAAACGTTTGATGTGGGTGGCAAGACCACCCAATCGGCCCAAGAGATGGGATGGGAGTTGGTCCTCAGATCCAGGAGGCGGAGCAATGGACGAATCGGCAGCGGGTCGGACAGGGGAGACTTCAGAAACGCCGATGTATACTTCGCGGAACCGGTCGGCTAGCAAGAGCTGGCGGCTGGTCGGCGGCTGGCGCACAAGGGCACCAAAGGATGAGGTTGTGGTATGAGTAGCAAGTGGGAAACTAAACTGCGGAGCGGCGGGTGGAGAAGCAGTTGGTTCGGTGGAGGCAACAGCAGCACCCTCCGAACCAGCTGCAGGAGTTGGATTGGCGACAATGGCCTGGGATGAAGAAGCCTCAGGCTGAGTAGCAGCAATGGTGGGCCGATCTGGCTATGGCACATCGAGATGTGCGACACCAGAGGGGTCCAGCAGGATCGGAGAAGCAGTAGCGGTGGTCGTGGCCGACTGCGTGCGAGCAGTCGGAGGAGCAGCAGAGGTCGGCAAGGGAGCAGTCGGCCGCGCCTATTTCGCGGCGGCATCAACTTTTTGTTTCTTGGCCCGCTCAGCCTTGTTAGTGTCGACGGCGGCTCTCTTGCGAGTAGGCGCATGCATGTTGGAGGTAGCAGAGGTCGCGGGGGTCGTACGTGGAGGGGCATCGGAGGGGGCAGGGGGAGCAGTTGGAGCACCCCCAGGTCCCGCAGGATGAACAGATCGGATAGCCCTGCAAAGCAAAGAGTAAATTAAGAAAAAACAGTAGTGAAAGATCAGAAGAAGCAAAAAGCGCGAAGGCACATACCCAGAAGCTCGGGGCAGATGAGCAGCAAACTTGGCCATGGAGAAGCCAGGGCGAGTGATGTTCAGAGGAGTGGGAGAGAGCACGGGGCCACCTGTTTGAGGGGCGGCTCGACGTGCACCATATTTGCCCTTTTTCTTGAGGGCCTTGGAGGGGCCGGCGGCATCATCAGTTCAGGGGCGTTTCCCCTCGGCTATTGTCTGCTCGGCTGGTTCAGATTCTGCGCCGAAGTCACCAAGGGAATCAGCATCGCTGCTCCATTCGGCCATGAAGCATTTGACGGAGGAATCAGACTCACCTGGCTTTTTGAAGCCGAGCCCGAGAGAAGCAGTCCAAGCTTCAGTCTCGAAATCGGTCTCCACTTCAAGTTCCACGTCTTGGGCACCTCCCTCAGCACGGTCGGGATGGTAGCCCGAGGCGGATTGTCCGTCCTGCATGATTCTAGATCCAAGGAATTCCTGGGGAGAAGGGTACGATCAGAATCAGTAAGAAGGGAATGAAAGCTAAGATAAAAGACAAGATTTAAGAGCATACTTCGGGGCAGGGTCGAGCTCGGTTGTACGGTGTCAGTTCGAACTCGAAAGGCCCAACAACCTTGAGATCGGTGATACTGTTAATTCAGCGGAGGAACTCAACTTCTTTTATTCAGAATGTGGAAATCCGAGTGGGGTCAAGGACCCGATTCATGTCGCAGATCCGATGGCAGCGGCGTTGCAGCAGGAGCACTCGGCGGCAGAGCAAGGTCGCCACCAGATCGGAAGGCTGCAGTCCGTCATCCATCAGCTTCTGGATGTAGGCCATTTGACGATCCAGATCGGTATCCCCTTCCCCTGGATTTTCAGCCCAGTGATACTTTGCAGTCGAAGGTGGCAGAGAGAATTCGGGCAGATTCAACAAGTCCTGGTCCTTCGGTGAAGAAACATAGAAGAACCCCATTTGCCAGTTCTTGATGGACTGAGGGAGTTGGGGATGAGGATAGAGTCCGACCTTGCGGATGTATATGGTGGCACCGCCACATTCGGCCATCACCTTCACTTCTTCCTTCTTCTTGGTCTTGGGGTTAATAGCCCACACCCCAGTTCCCACTCGGAAGCTGCGAAAGTAAAAGAGCCGGCACCAGAGCCCAATGGTGGGCGGAACTCCGAGGTAGCCCTCACACAGAGCCACAAAGGTGGAGAGCAGCATGATGGCATTCGCCCCGAGCTGACGCGGCTGCATGCGGTAGAAGTCCAGGAAATCGCGAAAGAATTGGCTCACCGGGAGCCCGAAGCCGCGTTGAAAATGCGCGAGGAAGACGACGCGCTCGCCGGCCTGAGGCGCGGGCACAATCTCATCGCCGGGAACGCGGAAGTCGAGGTACGCCGGGATCTTGCTAGACCGGCGGAGGAGAGAAATTTGCATCTCATTAACATTGGAGCCTTTCCAAGACCCCCTCTGGGAGCCGGCGGCGCATCGCCCCCCATGGAGGCGTCGGACTCCGTGGTGGGCGAGGAGGAGCGAGACATAGACGATGGCGAGGATGGCGGCGACGGAGAAGATGGCGGCGACGACGGCGGGAATCTGGATCCGAGCCCACCTATCATGGCAGAGGAGGAGCAATGGCGACGGCGGTGGAGTGCGGCCGCGAGGTCCCCGGCACAGCAACCCCTAGCGTGGGGGGGGGGGGGGGCAGCGGCAGCAGCGCGGAGGGGCGCGCGGTGCGGCGGCGGAGGCAGCGGAGGAGAGCTCGAGGAAGACGGTGGAGTGAGGGGTGCGTGGCGCATCTCTCACCCCACGGGGCATTTAAAGACGCGGCGAGAAGGTAGTGGGAT
Organism: Bromus sterilis; assembly: GCA_950022295.1. Classification (NCBI taxonomy): domain Eukaryota; kingdom Viridiplantae; phylum Streptophyta; class Magnoliopsida; order Poales; family Poaceae; genus Bromus; species Bromus sterilis. The sequence continues at coordinate 410,137,100 of OX465596.1, read as the reverse complement.
CCGGTGTGGCCGCGTGTATTCATAGAGCAGCAGCAGTTCAGAGCGCAAAAGATCCAGCGGATGGGACTGGACGTGCGCGCGTGGGTCGAGGCAACGGTTATGGCATGTCCAATCATGGCACGATGTCCCGTATTTCTCAGAGAATTCGAATCGGCAAATTCGGTCAACTTTCCAATCAAGCTAACGGTTGGGCGGATCGGTCGAGGTGGCCAAGAGCAATCGGAAGTAGAAGAGGAATCGGAATTGCAAGAGCAATCGGAAGTAGAAGAGAAATCGGAAGTAGAAGAGCAATCGGAAGTTGAAGAGATATTGACCTATTGAAGCATTCGGTCAGAAGCAAAGACTCAGTATTCTACCATTGAAGGAACCTGTGCAGGCCTCGCCATATCTGAGTTCGGCGGGACCTCCGCAGCTTCAGGGGCTACTGTCGGGGGTATGACCCCCGGGTAGGGTCACCCAGGGGAAACAATTCATCAAGGCGAAGATCACCGGCCTGATGGTCACCGATCTAATCAAGGCCGAGCTAAACAAGAGCAAGCAAGAAGTGGGCCGATCTGTTCAAAGTGAGGGCCGATTGCCCCAGAGAGGGCGCAATCGGCCTCACCAAGGAGCATTTGGCCGAAGTAAGCAGAGCAACATCCGATCAGAATCCAGGTCGGACACCTGCTACAAGAGCATTCAATGCGCAACCCCTGAAGATCGGGACTGTCAGAGGCGTGCGGTCTCCTCTAGCGCCGATCACGCGGACTGGCCGACAGGCCTAAGTCTTTAGCTCCACTTTTCACTACCGAGGCCTATGGGGTAGCGGTATGGTGAACCGCAAGTCTACGCCGGGTCATCCGGAAGAGCACGATGTGAGGTCCCTAGCTTATCTGAGGCAGACAGCTGGGCCCTCCCCTTTATACATTTACCTTTGTACCCCAGGCTCGGATTATAAGAGCCCCCGGTACCCCTCCTGCGTGGGGGACGACGGAGCAGTTATTGCAATCTTACCCACCATAGAGAGAGCAAGGAGATAGTAGTGACCAGAGGCGCTCTTCTTATTCCTCTCAAACATCTCAAGGAGCATTCATTGTAGCCAGAGTTATTGCATATAGCTAGCTCGGCAGGACTAGGGGTGTTATTTCTACGGAGAGCCCCGAACCTGGGTACATCGTGGTTTTTCACCGTGTGTTCCCATTCTCGCTTCCGGTACCAACAACACTCACCTCGGCTTGTCCCTCTCTTTAGCCATCCCCATGGCATCTGACGTTACATATCGATGACAGTCCTTGTTAAAAAATATCAAGGCGGGAGAAATCGACACACATCTGCTCGTCGTCGGTACGTCTGGGGACTACAATAGGGTTGGAGACCCAGTCGAGGCGGATCAACTCGCGAGCGATCCCGGCCTTTTGCAGCTTCTCGGCTTCTTAAATTTTGAACTTTTTCTTTCCGGGCGCTTGGCGCCGTGCCTTCTGCTTCACGGGGCGTTGTTGGGGCACACCACCAAGTGATGCTCGATCACCTCCCTTGGCGCACCGGTCATGTCTGGCATTTCCCAGACGAACATATCGGCGTTTTCTCGAAGGATGTGATGAGCATGCTTTCCAGCTCGGGAGAGAGGCCCGCGCTGATGGTGATGGTGGGCCCTGAGTCGCTTTTGTCCAACGACAACTTCTTTGTCTCCACGCGCGCCTGGGAGAATATTGGCTTCTTCTTTGGGGGAGCGAGCTCGTCGGGCTTGGTGTCCTCATCCACGGGGCAAGTGATACGTCCCAAACGTATCTATATTTTTTTCTTGTTTCATGTTTTTTCGGTGATATTGCTATATGTTTTGGTGTACTTTCATGTCTTTTACAACATATTTGGGACTAACCTATTAACCTAGTTCCCAGTGCCAGTTTCTGTCTGTTTTTGTCCGTGCATTGCCGGAAAAAGGTGAAAAATCAAAGTGCTCGGAAAATTCCAGAGAAATTACCAAAATTATTTTATGTCAGAAGACTCCAGAAGCCAGAAGGGCACCGGAGGGGGGAGCACCCCTGGCCTAGGAGACCCTAGGGCGCGCCCTCTGGCCGCCTGGACCAGTGGGGAAAATACCCTACTGTTCCACCGCCGCTTCCGTCCCCCCTTTGGCCTATATTTACATCGTTCTCTGAAAACCCTCGAGGAGGGCCCCGTAACGCAAAATACCCTACTGTTCCGTCGTCGCCGTGATTCCGAGATAGGGATTAGCAAAAGTTCCTGTCCCGGCACCTGGAGGAGGGAGGATTGATCTCCAGAAGCTCCTCCATCACCATGATCGCTTCCGGGATGTGCCTTGAGTAGTCCCCCTTGGACCATGGGTCCGTGATCAACAAGCTAGTAGATGTCTTCTCTACAATTTTGTGCTTCAATGTTTAGCCCTTGTGAGCTGCCTATCATGATCAAGGCACTTATGTATCATTCCTGCTTTGCTATGTTGTGTTTGCTGGGATCCGATGGATTATGAGATTATGTTCATATTTGTGAAAATAATATATTTGATTCTCGTTTATATTTTAATTCTTGAGTAGTCTTGCATGTTCTTCGTTGCCATTTATTGCTCTGCCAAGTAGTAGATTGTAACTCCAAGAGGGAATGTTATGCTAGATGATGGGTTCATGCCTCCCGATGTCTAGCTTGAATGGTAGAAACATGAGACTAGGGAATCTGTTGTTGCCATTAGGGGTAAATCATCGGTGCTTATGACTGTGTGTCATAAGGAATGCTTACATTATGCATAGAGTGTTAAGCCAGTTACCCATTGCTTTTTGTTTACAACCTTAGTTGTGGCTCGCAACTTAATACCAACGAGATGTTCTGGATTTATATCTCAAGGTGGACGATTAGTGAGTAGATGCTGATGAATAAAAAATCTACTTGTCTTGGTATAATTCCCATATGATGGAGCCTTTTACGTTATTGTAGCATAATTAGAATTACGGTGCATTTATAATTCTGTCAATTGCCCAGCTGAATTTGTTTGCCCAACATAGTTGTTTACTATCTTTTGGGAGAGAGACACTACTAGTGAGCATGGGGGAGGGGGCAAGGGGTACTGGGGTGTAGCCCTGGTCCACCCGCATGCGTTGGTGCCATCCACGCACCAAGGCGAGCACGGGAGCGACGGGGGGTTCAAGCCCGGCGGCGGCCGTGGCCTCTGTCCATGGCGAATGGCGACAGAAGGAGCGGGGAGAGCTAAGGAAGAGGGAATCGAGGCGCGGTGCTCACCAGATGGCGATGAGGGCGTCGACAGAGCCGGAGGAGAAGCGTATGGAGCTCAATTCATCGCCGGAGTGCACGGTGGCCGCGGCGGCTCGACGAAGCTGGCGTCGCCTCCGGTGGCGCTCGGGCTCGATTAGCGTGGGGGAACGACGAGGACGTCGGCGGGGAAGTCTCTGGACAAGGTGGCTTGGAAAGCAGAGGCCGTTGGCCACGCGGGTGCACGTCGGCGGCGAGATGAACTCCTCGGGCTTGCGCGGAACAGACGAGAGGGAGAGGGAGACGAACTAGGAGAGGGGAAGAAGGAGATGGGCGGCTTCCAGGCGCGTCCAGCTGCGGGGATAAGCACGAAGGGGCAAGCAGGACGTGGCGCCGAGGCGTGCACGCCTCTGCCGTCGGTGGCGTCCTCCTGGCAGGAGGTAGAAGACGCCCCTGCCCTTCCTTGTGGGCTGGGCCAGGTGGGCCTTCGCCCGTGGGCGCAAGGTAAGGTCTCTTCTCTGCTTTTCTTATTTTTCTTTTCTGTTATTTGTTTTGCCCTTTAAAATAAATAGCTAGGGCATTTATAAAAATCCCCAAACATTTTTATAAACCCTAGGTGACTATATAGAAGTCAATCCCAAGTTTTGGGAATTTTTGAAATTCAAATTATTTGAATTCCAATTCAAATAGGCATTTGATTTAATTTCCAAGTCACTATTTGGATTATTGGAAAATCTATGAGTATGGGATTAATCCCAATTCACTTTTAAAATGATCAGACTCATTTTTAGGATTTTTCAATACATCCAAAAGAATTTTGGAAAAAGATTTATTTCTGGCCTTTTTATTTAATTCATTTAGGGCTTTTCTTTTCCCCAATTCCTTTTCTTTTGCAAATTTTTTTCATGATGCAAAAATGCAAGCTAGGTTAAACACAAACCTAAATTGGGGTTCTGACAACTCGCCCCCACTCAAAAGAATCTCGTCCCGAGATTCAGAAGTCGTCGGGAAGAGGGTGGGGTACTCAGCTTGTAGACGATCCTCTCGTTCCAGGTGGCTTCTTTCTCTGAATGATGTGACCACTGCACTTTGAAGAATATTATCTTCTGACGTCTGGTGCTACGCTCGGCTTCATCAAGAATACGAACAGGGTACTCTCGGTATGAAAGGTTATCTTGGAGATCAAGCGTTTCGTGGTCTACTTCGCGGATGGGGTCCTTGAAGCAACGCCTGAGTTGAGAGACGTGGAAGACATCATGAACCTGGGAGAGGTGAGGGGGTAGTTCCAATTGGTAGGCAACTTCTCCACGTTTAGCGAGAATGCGAAAGGGACCGATATAACGTGGGGCCAACTTGCCTTTGATACCGAAGCGATGGGTACCCTTCAGAGGAGTAACCCGAAGGTAAGCCTTCTCATCTAGATTATAGCTTTCTTCCCTATGATGACGATCATAATAGCTTTTCTGACGAGACTGGGCTGTTTTCAATTTCTCACGAACAATGTGAACCTGCTCTTCTGCATCCTGAATCAAATCCGGTCCAAAGAATTGTCTTTCACCGGTTTCTGACCAGTTTAGGGGCGTTCGACAATTCCGTCCATAGAGAAATTCAAAAGGAGCCATGCCCAAACTATAGTGGAAACTATTGTTATATGCAAATTCGGCAAAAGGAAGAGAATTCTCCCATTTCTTTCCGAAAGAGATAACACAAGCTCTGAGCATGTCTTCGAGAATTTGATTGACCCTCTCTACTTGACCACTGGACTGCGGGTGATAAGCGGTGCTAAAGGAGAGGTGGGTTCCCATAGCATTCTGGAAACTTTCCCAGAATCGAGAAGTGAAAAGACTACCACGGTCTGAATTGATTTCCAAAGGAACACCGTGAAGGGATACAATTCTAGAGACGTACAAGTCCGCTAACTGGCTAGCAGTTATAGACTTGCGAACGGGAAGGAAGTGAGAAACTTTTGAAAGTCGATCAATGACAACGAAGATGGCATCATTTCCTTTCTGGGTTTTTGGAAAGCCAGTGATGAAATCCATACTGACTTTGTCCCACTTCCACTCGGGGATAGGCAAAGGTCTAAGAGTACCAGCAGGTCTTTGATGTTCTGCCTTAATGCGACGACAAACATCTTATTCAGCAGTGAACTGAGAAATTTCTCTCTTCATCCTAGTCCACCAAAATCTCTGGCGTAGATCTCGGTACATTTTTGTGCTACCGGGATGAATCGAGAGGGGTGTGTCATGGGCTTCTTTGAGGATGAGTTGCCTTAGTTCCCTATTCTTAGGTACTACCACACGATTTTCAAAGAATACCGTTCCTTTACTATCTGTGGAGAAACATTTAGCAACTCCGCTAGCAATGTTCTCCTTGATCCGGCGAACACCTCGTGCACGCTTTTGAGAAACTATGATTTGATCCTCAAGGGTTGGTTTCGCCACCAAGTTGAAAAGAGATCCACGAGGAACAATCTTGAGGTTGAGCTTTCGAAATTCCTCATGAAGAAGTGGTTGATACTGTTGTAACATGAGGTTGTTATAATACGACTTACGACTTAGTGCATCAGCCATGACATTGGCTTTGCCTGGGGTGTAAGAAATTCCTACGTCGTAATCTTTTATCAACTCAATCCAGCGTCTTTGCCTGAGATTAAGATCTGGCTGGGTGAATATATATTTGAGGCTTTGGTGGTCGGAATAGATCTCACAACGATTACCAAGGAGGTAATGTCGCCAAGTTGTTAGGGCATGAACTACGGCAACGAGTTCAAGATCATGGGTAGGATAGTTCTCTTCATGTGGACGCAACTGGCGTGAAGCATAAGCTACCATATGTCGATCTTGCAGAAGGATGCATCCTAACCCTTGCCGTGAGGCATCACAAAAGATCTCGAAATCCTTTTTGGTGTCTGGAGGCGCAAGTACGGGTGCAGAAGTCAATCTTCTTTTTAGCTCTTGAAAGCTTTCCTCGCACTTGGGAGTCCATTCGAATTTCTTCTCTTTCTTGAGGAGTTCAGTTAGAGGCTTTGCAACTTTAGAAAAGTTCTCGACGAAGCGGCGGCAATAGCTGGCTAGGCCAAGAAAACTCCTAACTTGCTTAACCGATTCAGGTGGAGTCCAGTCAAGGACGGCCTGAACTCTCTCAGGATTGACAGCAATGCCTTTTGCAGAAATCACGTGGCCTAAGTACGTCACTTCTGGTAGCCAGAATTCACACTTGGAGAATTTAGCATAAAGGCGATGCTCTCTAAGTTTCATCAATACCAGCCTAAGATGTTCTGCGTGATCTTGTTCGTTCTTCGAGTAGATGAGAATGTCATCAAGATAAACTACAACAAATTTATCTAAGTACTCCATGAAGATCGAATTCATCAAACGCGAGAATGTGGCGGGGGCATTGGTTAAACCGAAGGACATGACGGTGTACTCATAAAGACCATAACGAGTAGTGAAAGCCGTTTTGGGAATGTCCTCGTTTCGGATTTTGATTTGATGATAGCCTAATCTCAAATCCATTTTGGAGAAGACAGAGGATCCTGCAAGTTGATCATAAAGATCATTGATCCTGGGTAGTGGGTACTTGTTCTTTATCGTCGCTAGATTTAGCGGGCTATAGTCTACGCACATCCTTTCTGTTCCATCTTTCTTCGTTACGAACAGAACGGGGCAACCCCATGGCGATGAGCTAGGGCGGATGAAGCCTTTTGCCAACGAAGCTTCAAGTTGGATTTTGAGCTCAGCTAACTCACGTGGGGCCATTCTATATGGGCGTCTGGATATTGGTGCGGTTCCTGGGATAAGATCTACCACAAACTCTACAGATCTGTCAGGTGGTATTCCTGGCAACTCTTCTGGAAAGACATCCGGGAAGTCACGAACCACCGGAATATCTTCAAGGTCTGGAAGAGGAAGCACATTTAAAGAATGCACCTGGGTTTTAGAGCTTGGTGAGGTGTACTTGATTGTCTGGCCTGATGGATGGGTTAGTTTCACTGACTTGGCTTTACAATCAAGGACAACATTCTGTCTTGATAACCAATCCATTCCTAGGATGACATCAATGTCTGAAGACTTGAGGGCTATAAGTGAGGCAAGGAATACTAAACCCTCAATTGCAATTTCATTCTCATGACTCACCATGGTGGTGTGCCATCTGGATCCAGGGGCTTGCACAACTAAGGGGGTGGATAACATCGAAAAAGAGATGTCATGTGACAGTGCAAAGTCCTGGGATATGAATGAGTGAGATGCTCCTGGGTCAAAAAGAACCGAAGCTGGGGTGGAATTGACAGGAAGGGTTCCGAGTACAACATCGGTTGACTTGTGGGAATCTAGAATGGATACATGATTCACATAACCATGTTCATAAACAGGAGGCTTGACATTGGAAGTCTTGGGTGGTGGCTTACCACGACGAAAGGCTTGCTTTGGATTAGGTGTGGTGGCTACATGATTTTGGGGACAATCTCGAACATTGTGACCTGATTGTCCACATTGGAAACAAACACCACGTGGAATGAAAGGAACTTGAGTACTTGATTGTCCAACAAAATTCCAAGGAGGAAGATTGGGTTGAGGTGGACGATATATGGTGGTTGATGGTCTAGAAGCACTTACAGCACGACTGACGTCACTGAAGGGAATCCAAACACCGCGTTTTCGAGAAACTGGGCCAGAAGATTGGGCAAACTCACGATCACGCTTGCGAGACTCTTCATACAACTCATTTCCATACTCGGCCTTGAAGGATTTGTCGACCAAGTCCATGAAGTTGATGAACTCGTGAAGATTCAGGTCATGACGAAGGACGGGGCTAAGTCCCTTGCGGAACCTTTCTTGTTTCTTGGCGTCGGTGGATACTTCTTCTTGGGCATAACGTGCTAGACGAGTGAAATCGGTCCTATACTCATGAACAGTCATATTTCCTTGGGTCACATTGCAAAACTCTTCTTTCTTGCGCTCCATCAGCTGATCCGGAATATGATATCCTCGGAATTCATCACAGAACTCTTGCCAAGTCACCACGTGACCAACTGGTTGTATTGCCACGAAGTTCTCCCACCACTGAAGAGCAGCACCTTCTAGAAAGTATGCCGCAAATAGCACACGATCACCTGGAGCAACATGGGCTGTCTCAAGCTTACGCTCGAGGGAACGAAGCCAATCATCGGCATCAAGGGGCTCGGAAGGACATCGGAATACTGGCGGGTTGAGGAGAATGAAGTCCTGGATGGTGACAACACTAAGATGCTGACGAGAAGTGTTCTTCTCAATACGCTCGAGAAGACGTGTCTGATCACGACGATTCTGCTCAGCCTCCATCATGATTTCTGCCGTTGAGGTTGGTGGTGGAGGTTCTTCACCGTCTATGTTACCGGAACTGGGGTCAACACCTTGATTTGCACCTGACATTTTGTGTGATAAGAATCAACAATCAGAATAGGATTTAGGACACAATTCTATGCTAAGATAGAAGACTATAATGCAATAGCATCAAAGTCACAAACGGACAGCATAACGGCTGTACCGGGATGGAAATTGAGACAACCTACAGGATAACGGACATCACTTCCACAGAAACACTATGGAATGATGGCTCAGAAAAGACCACAACACTCCTACAGCTACAAAGAAGCAATCAACGAGATGTCCTAGTAAAGACATAGATGAGCCTATTCCTATCTTCCCGTAGAATAAGATGAGGTTGACTCAGAACTCAGATCGATGAGGATAAGGAGAAAAAAGAAGTCTTACGTTGTTCCCTTATACCCAAAGTAACTATATAACTATAGAATGCTAGACTCGACATCGACCAATGGTTTGATAATCCTACAGGCAGTCCTGCTCTGATACCAAGTCCGTCGGGACCCGGGGTTAGCGTATGTAATTCCGGTCACAATATAATCACATGGAGAGCCGAGAGCCGTACCCACTTGTCTAAGCAGACAAGGCCAAGCACAGATCACTCTCGGTAAGCATCGAACATGAGGGGCATCCCATCCAGGCCGGATGATCAACTGAGATGGGTCCTCATCGTCCGCTCACAATTCTAAATGCTTATGGGTGGTGAATCCAATAATCATAGACAAGTCGCCTCAACCATGTTATCGATTGAATCATAACCCTTACATAAACTTACTCCAGCCCGATCACTTAGTCGGGATCTCGGGCGGGCTTGATCATACAACAAAGTGTGCCACGTGACAGAGTCACGAGCAATCGCATCGCGATGCCCCAAGTTGCGCACATCTAAGGGCCACCTGGTGTATAAAAGACCGCCGGCAAGAACACAACTAAGCTATCGAACCCCACACTAAGACATGCATGTTATAATCATACACGCAGCATACATGTCCAGTGTAAACAACAGATAATCACAACATGAACTCTACAAACTCATAGTCTTTATAACTTCTGCTAAACAGAGCAGACATAGTAGTTGTATTACAAGCAGAGATCACATGGATGTGATCCAACATTACATCAAACATCAACGGAAGCAAATTATGTCTTAGTAAAGACAAGTTTAACAAATGGCTTAAGAAGCCTGAAAGAAAATACAACGACCCTCCAAAGGGCACAGGCTGCTGCCTGGAACTATACGACATTGGTCCACGTCGAGCTCGAGGTAGAGGCCACCATCAGGGTCAGTGGTCTCGTCTCTAAAACATAGAATAAGAAAACGTGAGTACAAAGTCGTACTCAGCAAGACTTACATAGGAACTATACTACTCATGCACATGTATCAAGGCAAAGGGAGGTGGGGTTTCACTTGCAGAAGTGCCAGCTTTGACTTGGCTAGTCCTGTACTACGAATACCAGAAAGAGGTAAGAACGTACACGAGTCCAAGTAACAGTCTCCAACCAATACTCCACTATGGTGACTTCCTCGACTTCCCCACGAGGAAGCACGCCGTAGCACTCACACTTATCTTGGTGTGTTTTAGAAGTATCCAGTTCAAGTTATCTATGATCAAGTAAAGGTCTCCAAGTAGTCCATAACCGCGGACACGGCTATTCGAATAGTTCATTAACCCTGCAGGGGTGTACAGCTACACACACGCCTCAACAGTTACCGCCTGGGGATGGACCCTTCAAGTGAGTACCGGCGAGGATGCTGCCACGACACTTCACTCACGGCACCATCTCTAATCCTAGGGAGTCGCCTATTTGATTTGGGACCACAACCGGAATCCGGCCGATTGTTCCGATGCGGACTCAAACGTTGTGTGACCGCCATCAAGCTCAACTCGATCATGATCACTTGATTCAACGTGCCCACAACCTACGCCAACCACTTACCTTGGTTCCACCTGCTTGAGATCGTTAAAGGGCGAACTACTTGCGACTCCTGGACAGGTCCGGGGTGAGGTACTAGGCCGAGAGGGGTCAGTGAGCCCAATGTGTGGTCGTACTCTTAGTCTTGGATAACAACACAAGAACTCGGGCCTAAGGCAGTGTTCAACGAGACAACCCACTGTGTACTCCTACACAGCCTCTCATCGTTCACCTTTGTTTAGGGTAGATTCACCAACACGTTACCACCATCATTCACATGATCACTACCATCCCGACTCACATCAAAGTAGCCTCAGGTAACAACTCTAAGCATGCAATAAGCTGTAACAGTTGTAGGGGCCACATGACATCAACCAACTCCTACATCTGCTAGGATTGTGGTTTGCTTACTACTGTGACAAAATGATAGGTCATGCAAAGGAATAGGTTCAACTAGCGGTAGAACGTATCATGGTAACATCCTAAACATGCATTTGCGAGAATGAGAGGGAACTGGGATTTTATAGACATGATCAAAGAGGGGGCTGCTTGCCTTGCTGACGATCACAATGTAACACTCTTCTGACTTGAGGTTGAACTCGTCTCCGAGATCAACTCTACCGAGAAGATGCAATCACCGAAGCACTGGAAGTAAAGCACAATCAAGATAATACAATGCACATTCAATATGCAAAACAAAGCATGGCAAGGTGCTGATGTGACCTATGTTTGAATTGCCACATGTTAATTGAAGTTGATTTGAAAAGTGAATTCAAATTCAAACTCCAAATGTTATTCAATTTAGTTCAACTTGCATTTGCTAAAGTTTGTTCACTGTAAACCAAGTGATCATATGTGTGAAATGCTTCTGAAGTACAAGTGATGTGTGGTGCATTTCAATGGTTGAAGTTGGAATAGTTTTTGAATTGATTTTGAATTAAAACCAATTAAATCAAATAGCAAAAGCTACTGATCCATTTTTAAGATCAACTCCAACATAGCTGAAAGTTGGAAATTTGGATAGAGGATTTTCTCCTGATCATTTTTCATATATTATATGTTAAATTTGGAGTTAAAATGAATTTTCTATGATTTTTCAAAGTTTCAGCCATTTTCTGGAATTTACTGAATAAATTAAATGATTTAAGATTTACTGCGTCAGCACTGCATCATGCTGGCGTCAGGGGTTTGACCAGTCAACGGACATGCGGGGCCCATCTGTCATTGTCTCTGGGGTTAAACAGAGAGTTAACTAGCTAACTCTAATTAGATTAGGGGGGCTGGCCCCACAAGTCAGTGGGTCAGGGGGGTTAGTTAGCTAGGTCATTAGGGTTAATGGCCTTGGGCCCACTGGTCAGAGAGAGAGGGGACGTGGGTTAGGCTCGGCTGGCCGGCGGCTGGTCGGAGACCTCGCCGGAGTTGGCTGGAGGGCATGGGGGAGGGGGCAAGGGGTGCTGGGGTGTAGCCCTGGTCCACCCGCATGCGTTGGTGCCATCCACGCACCAAGGCGAGCACGGGAGCGACGGGGGGTTCAAGCCCAGCGGCGGCCGTGGCCTCTGTCCATGGCGAATGGGGACAGAAGGAGCGGGGAGAGCTAAGGAAGAGGGAATCGAGGCGCGGTGCTTACCAGATGGCGATGAGGGCGTCGACAGAGCCGGAGGAGAAGCGTATGGAGCTCAATTTGTCTCCGGAGTGCACGGTGGCCGCGACGGCTCGACGAAGCTGGCGTCGCCTCCGGTGGCGCTCGGGCTCGATTAGCGTGGGGGAACGACGAGGACGTCGGCGGGGAAGGCTCTAGACAAGGTGGCTTGGCGAGCAGAGGCCGTTGGCCACGCGGGCGCACGTCGGCAGCGAGATGAACTCCTCGGGCTTGCGCGGAACAGACGAGAGGGAGAGGGAGACGAACTGGGAGAGGGGAAGAAGGAGATGGGCGGCTTCCAGGCGCGTCCAGCTGCGGGGATAAGCACGGGGGGGGGGGGGCAAGCAGGACATGGCGCCGAGGCGTGCACGCCTCTGCCGTCGGTGGCGTCCTCCTGGCAGGAGGTAGAAGACGCCCCTGCCCTTCCTTGTGGGCTGGGCTAGGTGGGCCTTCGCCCATGGGCGCAAGGTAAGGTCTCTTCTCTGCTTTTCTTATTTTTCTTTTCTGTTATTTGTTTTGCCCTTTAAAATAAATAGCTAGGGCATTTAGAAAAATCCCCAAACATTTTTATAAACCCTAGGTGACTATATAGAGGTCAATCCCAAGTTTTGGGAATTTTTGAAATTCAAATTATTTGAATTCCAATTCAAATAGGCATTTGATTTAATTTCCAAGTCACTATTTGGATTATTGGAAAATCTATGAGTATGGGATTAATCCCAATTCACTTTTAAAATGATCAGACTCATTTTTAAGATTTTTCAATACATCCAAAAGAATTTTGGAAAAAGATTTATTTCTGGCCTTTTTATTTAATTCATTTAGGGATTTTCTTTTCCCCAATTCCTTTTCTTTTGCAAATGTTTTTCATGATGCAAAAATGCAAGCTAGGTTAAACACAAACCTAAATTGGGGTTCTGACAACATGTTGTTCTGTTTTCCCAGATTTCTATCCTGTTTTGCACTCTCTTCTTTTGGACACTTTGTTCTTGGTTTTTCTTTGAAAGACCTTAAAACAAAGTTTCAACAGTACCTAAGTGAAATTTATTTATTATTGGCACTAACTATTGTAATCAGTTTATGAGAAGTTTCGTGTGAAGCAAGTTTTCAAGTGTCGGGAAGGGAGATGACGAAAGAAGATTTAGAAGTGCCAACAGCTTAAGCTTGGGGATGCCCCCCGCACCCCCACGAAATATTCAAAGAGACTCAAGCGTCTAAGTTTGGGGATGCCTCTGATACGTCCCAAACGTATCTATAATTTTTGCTTGTTCCGTGCTCATTTTGGTGACTTTGCTATGTATTTTGCTACACTTTCATACCTTTTTACACATATTTGGACTAACCTACTAACTGAGTGCAGCAGTGCCAGTTTCTGTCTGTTGATGTGTGTTAATTGCAGGTTTTTACCATATTTACAGAGCCCAAACAATTCTGGGGAAAATATATAAAAAATCAGCGCAACGGAAGCTTCCGGAAGACTGAAGGAGAGCTGGAGGGGGGCCACCCCCCTCCCAGGCGGCTAGGGGGCGCGGCCCCACTCCTGGCCATGCCAGGAGGCCACCTGGGAGGTGGGCCCATCCCCTGGTGCCCCCTTTGGCCTATATTTACACCCTGATGCAGAAACCCTGGAGAAGAGACCCTGCATCACGATTTTCACCTCTGTTCCGCCGTCGCCCCGATCCCGAGATCCGGAGCACGAGAAGACCTCTTCCGGGAACCCTACCGGAGGCAGGATTGACCTCCGGGAGCTTCATCACCACCATGAGAGCTTCCCAGACGTTCCATGAGTAGTGCCTCTTGGACCATGGGTCCATGACTTGTAGCTATGTGATGTATTCTCTCCAATCTTGTGCTTCAATTCTTAGCCCTTGTGAGCTGCCCTACATGATCAAGGCATCTATGTAATTTTCCTGTTGTTGCTATGCTGGGTTTGCTGCGATCCAATGGATTATGAGATTATGTTCAGATTGTGATGAGTTATATATTTGGTTCCCCTTTTATATTCTGTTCTTGAGTAGTTCTTGCATGTTCTCCGTTGCTTTTTATTGCTTTGGCCAAGTAGTAGATAGTAACTCCTAGAGGGATCGTTTATGCTTGATTGTGGGTTCATGCCCCCCGATGTCTAGCTTGAGTGACAGAAACATGAGACTAGGGGATGTGTTGTTGCCACCAGGGAGAAAACAACGGTGCTTGTAACCAAAGTTGCAAGGATGTTTACCTTACGCAAAGTTTGTTAATGACGTTGTTTGTTGCTTTGGGTTTACACTTTGGGTGGGGCTCGCAACTTAATACCATCGAGATGTTCTAGATAGATATATCAAGGTGGATGATTAGTGAGTAGATGCTGATGGATAAACGGTCTACTTGTCTTAGCGTACTGCCCATACTTTTGAGCCTCTAACTTTCTTGTGTCATAACTTTCAATTGCCCAGCTGTAATTTGTTCACCCAGCTTAGTTGTTTTATCGTCTTTTGGGAGAGAGACATCACTAGTGAACATCATGGGACCCCGGTCCATATTTCCACCATTGTTTACACCTCAACTCTTTACTTCTTTTATTACCTTTCAGTTGCATTCACCACTATATTTTCCGCTTGTGTTTGATCCTTTGTAAACAACAAGGCCGGAGAGATTGACAACCTCTCTGAACTCGTTGGGAGCAAAGTTACTTGTGTCGTCTGTAGGTCCAGGTCAACTAAATAACCTCAAGGTTGTAAACGGCGCCATTATTTCCTTGTCACCTACTTTCAGCATTCAGAGTCCTCCTGGTACGATAACCCTGGTATCTTCACCGAGGAAAATTTGCTGCTAGGCTACATCTCAACCTTCCACTTGGGGTCACCAACAAGGGGCGAGAATAATTTACTCTCTCGCGCCATCAAGCATAATTTCTAGCGCCTTGACGGGGAAGCAAACAAAACTACACCCGTCAAATCTCGCGCCATCAAATAATTTCTGGCACAGTTGCCTGGGACTCAAATCTTCAAGATAGGGGAGTTGCACACTATCTTTTACCTTTGCTTTTTAGTCTTGTTAGTTTACTTTCTAGTTTTTGCTTGTGTTTCTTATATGAAAAAAAATAGTTGCTACCTTTTGTCTTTGTATTTGTCTGCCTACTAATGTTATCTTTACCATGGGTGTGGAACCACCCAAATATGGTAGGACGGACATGTTTCACTTGGATCGTCTTCGATCAAAATGTGCTCGCGCTAAAATTCCAACTGACTTGGTTGAGGGGAAATCATTGGATGAGCATGCTCATTATACGCGGCACCACCTATATCAGAAAGGGAAACACTTATGGGATCAACTACAAGTTTCTTATTGCTATGCTGAGTGTTTATGCCACATTTTTGATTTTACTTGTTGTTCTAATATACATCGTAAACACCATCCTTTCCAATGTGAGTTTAATGAAAATGAGATCCTATCTTCTTATGTTAAAGGTGTTTATGATTACTTTGATGTTTAAAAGATTGAAGAGTTTGTTGCCTTCAAGGGTTCTTATGAGATTGCTTCTTTGATTGAAAAGTATTACGATACTATTCACAAGTCCAAATTTTTTGCAGTGCTTCAATATTGATTTGAGAATTATGTTTGCAATGATTATATTGAGGATTTTAAAACAAAATGGATGCTTCCCAAGAAGAGGCCAATGGTTGTTATGATCAGGAATCCTATGGTTCCGAGGAGTCACTTGAAATATCCCTTTCTCAAGAACTTGATACTTGCTTTGTTGCTGGCCTTGATGCCTCTATGGATGATGCTTACAGGGATGAACTTGCTATAGTTCCTTATGCTAAGCATGAAATTGTTGCTATGGCACCCATACTTGATTGTCGTATTATCCTTTTTGAAATCTCCAACTCATATTCCGGAGAATTGTGCTCTTATTAAAGCTCAATGTGATGGGGTTGCATTTATCTTATCATCCTAAAAACCGTGTTTAAAACAATACACGTGTGCTTGTAGCTCATGAACAATATTCTTTATGTGATAGTTATATTCTTGATGTTGTTCATGATGCTACTGAAAATTACTCTGAGAGAGGAAAGCTTGGTTGTAGAAACTTTCATGTTACAAAAACACCTCTCTTTATGATGAAAGTTTTGAAGTTGTTCTCGTTTTACCTTCCTATGCTTGCTACTTTGTGCTTTCATGATTTATTTGTTTACAAGTTTCCCATGCATATGAAGTGGGTTAGACTTAAATGTGTTTCATATTTTCTTCTTGATGCTCTCGTTTGCTTAAATTCTTATTCTCTTGAGAGAGCATCTTTTATAATCCTCGTGCCTAGCTAAAAGGCATAAAAGAAAGTGCTTATTGGGAAGCAACCCAAAATCCATTTACTTCTAGTTTTAATGGTCTTGATGCTTGTTACTACTGTAGAAACATCATTGTATCTTTATTTTCAAGCTTTGTGCCATGTTTTAGCCTCCGATTGCAAGAAAGTTCAAAAGTTGTGACATGCTGTCCAGAAACAGATTATGTCTGCTTGACGGAAAAAATCATCATAAATCACCAGATCATCTTTTTGATCTGATTTGTTTTGACAGTATGCTTAATACAATTAGCTTTCTGGTGTCTGTTCCGAGTTTTTTTATTTGAGTTATAGAAGTACCCCAAAATTTTTATTTACTACCTGCTGGTCTGTTTTTCACAGATTCTGCCACGTTTTGTGCTTCAAAGTAGCACTTGTACTTCATAGAGAGTTTTCATATCATTCATGCATAACTAAGTGGGGATCTTTACACTATAGAACTTTGCTTGGCAGACTAAGGCATAGCCTAGTGGTGGGAAGGGGCTGATGCCTTCCCACCCACTCAAGTTCAAGGCACGGTACTTGCAATTTGGGGTTTGTTGCACCTATTAAACTGTGGGGGTTCCCTTACAGTCCTTCTATAAAAAAAAACTTGGCTTGTATATTCCAATGATCAGCCTCCTCAAAAGAGCTCTAGGTCTTCTTGAGCAAGCAAGTTTGATGCACCCCCACTAGCTAGTTCCATTGGAGATCTTTCATATACTCATAGCTCATTGTGCATCCAGTGCATGGCAATCCCTACTTCTGACACCATATCTAACATTAGGCTTAACCTCGCCTAAGGTTGTCATCATTGGTGTGAGACTTTCTCACTTTTTTACTTCCTACCTCCATTATTTATTCTCTTCGCCATCCTAAATGACAACTAATCTTGCTCGCGCTTATTCATTGCATGAGTGCTCGAAGTCGAAAGGAAGAGGATCGAATTGACTAGTACCTGGCCGACGGTCTGGGGATAAGTCATAATAAGATTCCAAATAGACCATGTGTGAAATTTAGTAGATTCAGTTCTCAACAAATATTAAGTACTTTTTGCTCTAAACACATATCCCATTTTCTGCACGTAACACCGATTGGATACATTCGAGTCACGGACAGCGAGAGATCATGCACATTTATGTTATTACTTTGCTAGTTTCAATACTAGATATAGACTCTTGCTTGTTATTGTTTTGACATGAATGACATCTCTTGTATTTTGTACTTTAAAGTTCAAACTTATGTTAATAGCATGTAACCACAAAAATTATCTTGGTTGTACTTTACCTACTCGAGGATGATCAGGAATTACAGCTTGGGGACGGTTATAGTTCCCAAACGTATCTATAATTTTAGCTTGTTCCATGCTTCTTTTGGTGACATTGCTATATATTTTGATGCAGTTTCGTATCTTTTACAACATATTTGGGACTAACCTACTAACCTAGTGCCCAGTGAAAAAAGATAAAAAATTAAAATGCTCGAAAAATTCCAAAAAAAAAAACTAAAATTCTTTTATGTCGAAAGACTCCAGAAGCCAGAAGGGCACCGAAGGGGGGCCACCCCTTAACCAGGCGACCCAAGGGCCAGGGGCGGAGGCAGGGGGGCCAACAGGGGCTAGACCCCCCTCAACCGGTCTAACCCCCCAACGTTTCAGGGGAAAGTGTAGTACTACTATGCTAAATGGCCGGGGTAATTAACTTAATTAGCCCATGATTGATCAACAGCGTGCAGAACTAAAGCCCATCCCAACGTGTGACATCGTGCGTGGCTTTGCCCATGTACGGTTGTTTTGGTTCAAAAAAATAAATGTACGGTTGTTTTTCGCACAAAACAATCATATTGTACGTTCATCTCCCTGCATATAGGTATCTAGGTCTGGGTGTTTCCATCGCCATTGCCGCGGTTCGCACGCTGCCGACCGCCATCCACAACTAAATACTCCCTCCGGTCCTTTTTAGTTTGCATATAAGTTTTGTTCGAAGTCAAAGTATCTCTACTTTGACCAAACTTATAGAAAAAAGTATCAATATTCACATTGTCAAATGTATATGGTTAGATTCATCATAAAATGTAGTTTCATAGTATATATATTAACTATTGTAAATGTTGATATTTTTTAATATAAATTTGGTCAAACTTTATAAACTTTGACTTGAGACAAATCTAATACGCGGAGTAAAAAGGACCGGAGGGAGTATGAGCACAAATCTGGATGCTAAGAGATTGGAGACCTATTAGGAGTACCTATCTACTTGGTAGTCCTGCATAGTTGGCTTCTTTTTGCCGTTACTGCGGAAAACAGGCTTTCCGCATGAACATGGCGCCATGAAGCATATTCTTTGCCTAGATCGTTTTTTAAGATACACTAGTAAGGGTGCACGTGCACGCACGTCTCAATCAACATATGTGTATTTTTAAAAAAAATTAAGTGAAATGTACACAAGACACAAAGTACAAAATTGAGTCTGTATCTTATAAAAAATATAACAATGTGCTTAGCGTGAGTCAGAAAAGATATAATTGCACTCAAATTCGAAAACTTGCCATTACAGAATAATCTATAATACCTAAATAGTTCATCCTCATTGACCTATTTATCTTGACATGCAAGCTATCCACATCATCAAGTAGGTCCACCATGTAAAAACTCTTCCACTAACTCTTTATGCACATGTTTCCATTAACTTTGCATGTGCATGCAACCTATCACAAATAAATAGTAATTTTTTATGCACTCAACCTCATAATTTATAAGAAACTATTTTTATAGGAAATAAAATTATGAGTTACATCGCATTTTATTTTTCTATGTGACATTTTTTTATAAATACACATTCATAGTTGCTATCCTTGTTTTAGGTTTATCCAAGGTGAAAAAAAGTAAATAAATTAACAAAACAAAAATCAAACTCATTTTTTGGATTTTTTATCAAATTTTCTTATTTTTTTTACTTCAAACAATATTTCTTTCAAAAAGCAATTGATACTCAAATTATAGTATGTTTCATAATTTTTTACATGTTTTAAAATATTAATTTTTTTACCAGTTTCCGCAGCAACGCGCAGGGTATAATCTAGTTATATAAACAATGCGCTTAACATGATGCGATTCGCAAGTCTCACGCGGAATAATTATATAAAAAAAATCTTCAACCTTCCACATTCTGTCTCGGTATTTGTTTCATTCAAATACTGCTGTAATAAAGTACACTCTAGTCTAAGATTAATCACCAAAGAAACATAAATAAATGACCATTAGATGAATTGTGTATGCATATTCGTAGCACGACAACCCAATGATATTGCGCTCGAGTTGATCCGTATTAGGAGTACCTATCTACTTGGTAGTCCTGCATAGTTGGCTTCTTTTTGCCGTTACCGCGGGCTTTCCACATGAACATGGCGCCATGAAGCAAATTCTTTGCCTAGATCGTTTTTTAAGGTACATACACAGTTAATCTACTTCTTTTTTATGCATTATTTTCTATAATTTAATTTATAATCGTTGGTATTACATGTACTGAGATGAAATCTAGATCTATTTTATCTGTTGCTTTCAATTAACTGTATGCTCTTTTTATCTAGTCTAACCTTGAGAGGAACTAAGAATATACCGGATTATAAACTCTTACAATCGTATAGATGAATGTATGAGGTTAAATTTTAAAACATAGTCTGACAACCATTGTTATTGCGACTTATATAACTTAAACATATTATACATGTAATGTTAGTGAAAAATGTGTTTTAGTATGTGTGTGAGAAACTTGATTATCGCCTGTTCGCCCCCCTATATTCAAATCCTGGCTCCGCCCCTGCCTAGGGAACGCCTAGGGGGGGGGGGTCGCGCCCTCTGGCCGCCTGGACCAGTGGGGCCACCCCCGGTTCCCCCCTTTGGCCTCTATTTACATCGTTTTCTGAAAACACAGCAAATATCAACTTCTTCAGAAAGGGATATTTCAAGTGAGTCCTCGGAATTATAGTATTCCTCATCATAGAAACTATTGTCCTCTTCTTGGGCATCAAACATTTTGTTTTTAAAATCCTCAATATAATCATTGCAAACGTAATTCTCAAAACATTCAAGCACTGCAAAATTTTCAGACTTGTGAATAGTCTCATAATACTTTTCAATCAAAGAAGCAATCTCATAAGCACCCTTAAAAGCAACAAACTCTTCAACCTTTTCAACATCAAAGTTATCATAAACACCTCTAGCATAAGAAGATAGAATCACATTTTCATTAAACTCACATTGGAAAGGAAAGTGTTTACGATCTATTTCAGAGTAACAAGTAAAATCATAAATTTGGCACAAACACTTAGCATAGCAATAAGAAGTTTGTATTTGATCCCATAAGTGTTTCCCTTTCTGAGATAAGCGGTGTCGCGTATAATGAGCATGCTCATCCAATGATTTCCCCTCATCCAAGTAGGTTGGGTTTTTAGAGCGACCACAAATAGATCGGAGACGATCCAAGTGAAAGGTATCCATCCTACCATATTTGGGTGGTTCCACACCCATGGTAAGGATAGCATCAGTAGGCATATAAAAACAAAGACAAAAGGTAGCAACTAATTTTTTGGTTTTTCATAAAGACACACAAGCAAAGACAAAAACTTGAAAGTAAACTAACAAGACTAAAAAGCAAAGTTAAAATATAGTGTGCAACTCCCCTATCTTGTAGATTGGAGTCACCAGCAACGGCGCCTGAAATTTAGCTTGATGGGTGCAGATAACAACTCCTCGTTGGTTACCCCAAGTGGAAGGTTATGATGCAGATAGCGGTAAATTTCCCCTAACTTTAGAGGATATGGTTGTCGGGATACAGGGCAGAAAACAATAATTTTTCCAACCTACGGTACCCGAACCCAAGATCTATGCTATGGCGATGTAAAGTAACAGAGAAAATCGGTGTTCATGCCTTTGAAGACCGAAAGAGGGAAACGTTCTTGCGAACGTGGTTGGCGCAGACTCTGAACTACGACCTCCCTGTCGTGTAGAAGACCCCCGGCGTTGGAGACTCCCGGCGACCTCCAGACGATGAAGTAGCACCACATGTGTAGTGTCTCGAGGATATTACACACGTACGGTGCAACCGATGTTCCCTCTAGGCTCCAAACCAAGCAAGCAACGTAAAGAAGACGAAACTGGATCCTGACTCCGGCAAAGCGACGACGTGCTTTGGTGGAGAACTCTCAACTAAGTGCAAAATCCAAACAAGGGGAGTCCGCTCGAGGTAGGAGAAAGAGAGAGAGAGAGATAACTCAATGAGATGATGGAAAGGGGGGGGGGTCTACCCCTCCTTATATAGGCCAAGGGGGGGGTGAGATCCTCCTCCCCTCCCCCATGTGGGACTAAACCCTTGGGAAGGGGGGGAGTGCTCCATCCTAAGGGGGTGGTCCCCTCCCTTGGCGCATGGCCCAAGGGGGAACCCCCTCCTTCCCCTAATGGGCCCTAAGAGGCCCATTTGCCTTTTCCCATTAATTAATTAATTTAAATATATTTTAATATTTAATTATGTTATTTAAATAATAAAACATTATGAAATATAATTAAACATTATTTCGAACCTTTCAAAATATCCGGAACAACTTCCGTTCTCTCCCGGAACAATTCCGGTGCTCTCTCATATTTCACCGATGATCCCGAATCTATCCCAATGCATTGATTACCCTTAAGTGTGACACCCTACGGTCCGGGAAACATCAGACATGATCAAGACACTCTCTTGATCAATGATTAATCAATTGGACCTGGTTAAAATCCTTGATAGTACCTGCGCTTCCATCGAATGAACTTCAATCGCTGTTGGAAACCGTTAACGATAAGATTTGATCCCTTTGTCCTGCGGTACTTTGTTTGTCCGATGTTTGATCATCGGTATTCTTATACCTAGTTCACACCTCGTTCTCAACAAAAAAGTTTACTCATCTGTGCCTATTACATCTCTTGTGACCTAATCACTTCCTTGCAAGGTGTTGATGCAATATCACCGAGTGGGCCCAGAGTACATGTCCGTCACGAGGACTGACAAATCCCGTTCTGATCTAATTGCATACTCATTAACATGTATATTTTGGAGTACCTAAGATACACCTTTATGGCCAACATATTTCAGTCAGGCGGTGGATGCAAGTTAAAGTCTCCTGGTAAACAGTAATTACGTATGATCATCCCGGTCTAAGGACTAAGCCATATGTTACAAAGTCATCGCAATGCTGAATTATGTGACTTGATCACATCGCAATGCTTTAGGTGGGTGTGTGTCCATCACATCATTCTCCTAATGATATGACCTCACTGTCAATAGGCGGTTTGTACCTCATGATAAGGAAACCTTTATCATCGATTGCCCAATGTGCTAGTATACTCGATTTTAACTAGGGACGGGTGTTTATATACTACACGTGTATTAGTGTTTCCGAGTAATACAATTCTAGCATAGTATAAAACGTATTATGAAAAAAATGAATATGTGGCAAATATCTTTATTAATTTTCCTGTAGGGCACATATCCAGTAGTCTCCCACTTGCACTAGAGTATAAATTATACTATTTTACATCCGGTATGTATCTAACACCTATAGTCTCTCAGTGTTGTCCAAACTTGTCCTGTGGAAGAGGTTTAGTCATTGGGTCAGTTGCGTTCAGATCCGTATGTATCTTGTGAATCCTAGTATGACCATCCCTGATGTAGTCTCGCGTCACATGGAACTTTCAGAGAATGTGCTTAGATGTAGAGTGAGTTCTTGGTTCCTTCGCATTAGCAATGGCACCCATGTTGTCGCAGAAAATGCCAACGGGGTCAGTGCAGCTGGGAAAGACACCAAGATCGATCATGAACTTCTTCAGCCAATGCGCTTCATTTGACGCTTTGCAAGCGAAAGTATACCCCGACTCCATTGAATATTGGGCGACGACTGATTGTTTGACGCTCCTCCAGCTAATTGCGCTACCATTCAACATGAACACATATCCCGTCTGGGATTTTGAGCCATCTGTGTCAGAGTTAATGCTAGCATCGACATAATCTTTTACGTCCAACTCCTCTTCACATCCTTCATAGACAACAAAGAGATCTTTCATCCTTTGTAAGTATTTCAGGATGTTCTTTACTGCTGTCCAATGAATCATTCCTGGATTACTCTGGTAGCGATTAGTCATACTAATTGCTAGAGCCAAACCTGGCCGAGTACATATCATAGCATACATTATGGAACCTATGGATGAGGCATAGGGCTTTGAGGACATCTCCTCCTTTTCTTGTGCTATTGCTGGGCATTGAGTCACACTTAACTTAACTCCTCTTATAACTGGCAAGAGACCTCTCTTGGAGTTATCCATTTTCAACCTCTTCAAAATCATCTCAAGATAAGTTCTTTGACTCAAAGCCAATAGGCGATTTGATCTATCTCTATAGATCTTAATGTCTAATATGTACACAGCTTCATCTAAGTCCTTCATGGAAAATTGTCCATTCAAGTATTCATTCACACTCTCTAAGAATTTCACATCATTCCCTATCAGTAATATGTCATCCACATATAACGCAAGGAATGCTATAGAGTTCCCACTCAGTTTCTTATAGACGCAAAGCTCTTCGACGTTTTGGAAAAATCCAAACGCTTTGATCACCTCATCAAATCGAAGGTTCCAGCTCCGAGATGCCTGCTTTAACCCATAGATGGACCGTTGAAGCTTGCATAATTTACCAACATTCTTAGGATCAATAAAACCTTCCGGTTGCACCATGTATAACTCTTCCTCAATGTTACCATTAAGGAATGCAGTTTTCACATCCATCTGCCATATCTCGTAATCATGATAGGCAGCTATTGCTAGTAGTATCCGAATAGACTTTATCATCACTACATGAGAGAATGTTTCCTCGTAGTCAACTCCTTGAACTTGTCGGAACCCTTTCGTGACAAGTCGAGCTTTATAGACATAAATGTTTTCGTCTGCGTCAGTCTTTTTCTTGAATATCCATTTATTCCCAACGGCCTTGCGGTCCTTGAGAATATCGACCAAAGTCCATACTTTGTTGGCATACATGGAGTCTATTTCGGATTTCATGGCTTCTATCCATTTCTCAGACTTGGGTCCTTCCATTGCCTCTTTGTAGTTTGTAGGTTCATCAGGTTCATTAACCATGAATGCATTCACAAGTTGATCGTAAAACTCAGGAGCTTGACGAATCCTTGATGGCCAACATGGCACAATAGGTTCCTCTTCATTCTCATCATGATCATCATGTATGTCATGATCGTTATGAATGTCGTGCTGACCACCTTCTTCAACTCCCACTGTGATTAGTCACTTCATGAACCATTTCTGTTGTCGAATCTTCCTTTTGGAGTGATTGGTCAGTCACTTCATCGAGGTCTATTTTCCTCCCACTCAATTCTTTCGAGAGAAACTCTTTATCAAGAAAGTGTCCAGTCTTGGTGACAAACGTTTTCCCCTCATACTGGTTGTAGGAGGTATATCCAATAGTTTCCTTTGTATATCCTACAAAGACGCATTTCTCCGCCTTAGATTCAAGTTTGTCAAGCTGAAGTTTACTAACATAAGCCTCACAACCCCAAATCTTCAGGTAAGACAACATTGGTTTCTTGCCAAACCATTCTTCAAACGGTGTTGTCTTCACGGACTTGGACGGTACCCTATTAAGAACGTAAGCGACAGTTGATGCTAGCAAGGAAGATACTTCTCTCGCTTCTCATTGGTTACCTCAAGTGGAAGGTGAGATGTAGCGTAGCAGCAGATTTCCCCTATACAAAGGATATGGTTTGTCTCCCGTAGGACTCGCAGAGATACAAGTAGGTGACAACTGCGCCAGAAATTACTTCGGGCTAGCGAGTTGACGTGGACCTGCACACAGAAACAAATAACTTTGCTCCCAACGAGTACAGAGGAGTTGTCAATTCCTCCGGCCTTGCTGTTTACAAAGGATCAACGCAAGAGATAATAATAGTGGCAACTGAAAGTAAATTGCAAGTGTAAACAATGATGTGAATATGGACCGGGGTCCCGTGATATTCACTAGTGATGTCTCTCTCCCAAAAGATGATAAAAGTGCTAGCAAGGTAAACAAATCACAGCTGGGCAATTGACAGGATTATAAATGCACCGCAATGCTAACTATGCTACAAAAGAAAGGAAGAGGCTCAAAAGCAATGGGCACTACGCCAAAGTAAGTAGACCGAAATCCAACTGCATCTACTACGAATCATCCACCTTGAGATATCTATCCAGAACATCTCGCTGGTATTAAGTTGAGAATCCCACCCAAAGTGTAAACTCAAAGCAACAAACAACTACATTAAAAGAACTATGCGTAAAGTAAACAATCCTTGCACCCGCAAGTACAAGCACCGTTGTTTTGTCCCTGGTGGCAACAACACATCCCCTAGTCTCATGTTTCTCTCACTCAAGCTAGACATCAAGGGGCTGAACCCACCATCAAGCATAACGCTCCCTCTTGGAGTTGCAACAAATCATTTGGCCAAAGTAAAATACAGCAACGGAGAAAATGCAAGAATTTACTAAAGAACACAAATATAAAAGAGAACCAAATATATTACTCATCACAATCTGAACATAATCTCATAATCCATCAGATCCCAGCAAACTCAGCATAGCAACATAGAAAACTACAAAAGTGACTCGATCATGTTAGGCAGCTCACGAGGTCTCGAAAGTGGAAGCACAAAGAGGGGAGATGTACATCACATAGCTACTGGTCATGGAACCATGGTCCAAGGGGGACTACTCACGACACATCCGGGAGGCGTCCATGGCTATGGATGGTCTCCCAGAGCGGATTCCTCCTTCCGGCAGTGTGCCGGGGCAGCTTCTCCTGGCAGCCCCGGTCTTGAAACGGCAGTAGTGGCGGAACAGACAGGAGAACGGGAATAGCAGATCGATATTAGGGGTTCTCCGTCACGGGGGTAAATATAGGCGAAGGGGGGCACCAAGGGGGGCCACCAGGAAGCCAGGAGGCCTCCTGGCGCGGCCTAGGGTGGGGCCGCGCCAGGGACCCTCCTGGGCCCCCGGTGGTGGCTATCCTGCCATATCTTGGTTATTCCGGAAGCTTCCGTGACGCTGATTTTTTTTATATTTTTTCCGGGATTTATTGGGCACTTTTAATGGCCGGAAAACCTGAAATACAAAAACAGCAGAAAAACAGGAACTGACAACTGGGTGCACTGAGTTAATAGGTTAGTCCAAATATGATAAAAAGTGTATGAAAGTTCAAGCAAAACATGGCAAAGTCACACAAAACATGCATGGAGCAAGAAGAAATTATAGATACGTTTGGGACGTATCAGCATCCCCAAGCTTAATTCCTGCTCGTCCTTGAGTAGGGAAATGATTACAAGCATAATTTCTGTGGTGACATGCGACACAACCATATAAGGACTTTTAAGTAAAGTAATCAAAGCACGTAATTCAATTCAAGTCTTAACAGGAAAGAGTCTATATTAGCATTGACACAAGTAACAAAAGAACAAAAGGTGCAAGAGCTCTTGCTGTCCGTGACTCGAATGTTTTCAGATGGTGTTTGCGTGCAAGAAAGGGGATAGGGAATACAAGATAAAAAATAGTTGTTGAGAACTACTATCTACTAAAGTTTCACACTTAGTCTCCTTTGGATTCTTATCTGGACTCGTCCCCAGACCACTAGTCAGGTACAAGTCAAACTGATCCACTCCCTTTCGATATTTTGAGCACTCATGCAATGGATGAGCATGAGTAAGAAAGTTGACACCTAAAAGGCGAAACAGAAAGAAGGTGGAGGAGGAAGACAAAAAAAGTGTGAAAGGCTCACACACTACTGGAATCCGCTCATTTGCCATCTGTTTTTTCTTTGCCGTCTGTTTTTTATCGTGGCGGACGGCAAAGAGGTGATTTGCCATCAGCTGCAGACGGCAAAGAATGGCTGACGGCAACGAATACTTTGCCGTCTTCTTTTATTTGACGCATGGCAAAGACTGGCTTTGCCGTCTGCTTATATTTGACGCATGTCAACTACTGGCTTTGCCTTCTGCTTCTATTTGACAAATGGCAACGGCTGGCTTTGCCGTCTGCTTTTATGTGACGCATGGCAAAGACAGGCTTTGCCGTCTACTTTTATTTGACGCATGGCAAAGCATGATACCAAATAATTGAAAGAAAAATAACCTTACCCGTTATTTAGTTTTAAAATATAAAAACAAGGTATAAACAATATGAAATTTAACATGGTATTTACTTATAATTCCTAGTAAACGTGTTTTTTATTTTATTACTAAACTTTAACATATTTAATTTATTCTAATTAACAAAAGAAACAAACACAAAAAACTGCTTGTTTCCTATTGGTCTAACCCTATCTCACATGGATCGATGACGTGACAGGGCAACCACCCCCACCACGCACCTTTCCTTATCCTCTTACCATCCCCATCCACCCATCCACCCACGTATCTCTCTTCCTCATCTCTCCCCAAGCCCGAGCCCTTCTCTCCTGGCCATCATGCCCCCACCCGCCGGCGTCGCCCCTCCTGCCCCGCCTCGCTGCCCCGCATCGCTGTACCGCCTCTCGCCGGCCGCCCTTGGAAGGACGCGCCACGACGGCCCCGACTCCCGACGAATGCGCCCTGCCGGCGTCGCCTCCTCAAGACCACGTCTCACCAGCCCCTCCTCCATCCTCGGCGCCCACCGCCGGCCTCGGCCCCCGACGGCCGCGCCTCGCCAGCCCGGCCGCCGGCCTCGCCTCCCCACCGTCGGCCTCGCCCCCTCCCACACGGACGCGCCACGCCTCGCCTCGCCGCTGCGCCCTGCCTCGATGGCCCCGGCCCGCTTCCCGTATGAACGCATGACAGTTGCTGCCGCCGCCGGTCGCCGGAACTGGAACGGGTGAGACAACAGAACAGGAACGGGACAGTCGGCTAGAACCATAACCGAAACGGGGAACGAGCAATATTTTTTTAATAATTAAAAATCCTTTGTCGTCTGCTTACAATTCATTGGGCCCACCTATGAACAAACGTGTGTAATATATACTTTGCCGTCTGCCTGAATAAAAACCCGGACGACAAAGTCTTTGCCGTCCGTCGATTATATGCAGACGGCAAAGCACCTGTTTGCCGGAGAAATGGCTGACAAGTGCTTTTCCATCCGCCGGCAGACGGCAAAGCCCTTTTCCATCCGCTGTTCCTATGTTTGCCGACTGCCATGGAAGACGGCAAACTACAGAATTCCAGTAGTGACATCAATGAGGACAATCATAGGCGAGAGAAGGCCATATGATAGATATGATGTGAGGAGTAGGGATTGCCATGCAACGGATGCACATGTGAGCTGAAAGATCTCCAAGGGAACTAGTGGGGGTGCATCCAACTTTCTTTCTCAAGAAGACCTAGAGCTCGTTTGAGGATGCTCATCATTGGAATATACAAGCCAAGTTTTATAGTGTGAAGGGTCCCCACATAGCTATATGCATGTATGATAATCTCTATGGAGTACAAGGGATAGAGGATGAAGTACTAGTGTGGATCTCTCAAAAGGAATAGTAGTGTGCCCCCTTCTCTCTTTTTATTTTTCCTTTTCTCTTTTTTCTCTTTTTTTGTATTTTTTGGTGGCCTCAATGGCTCTTTCTATTTCTCTCATTTGTCCTCTTTGGGATCTTTTAATTTTGTCCTCTTTGGGATCTTTTCCTCACTTTAGGGGCAACACTCTATAATTTACAAGATATAGGAGATCTTTTACACTTTACAAGGGTACTCACATAAAGAAAATGTAACTATCATGATGCAAATGTATGCCTCTGCCAGGGTAGCAGGATATGCAATGATACTAGCGCGTCATGTAGCAATGATTAGGGCAAGGCCCAACTAGCATGCGTCTCATCGATCAAGCAAGTCGCATGTATGACATGAAGATCAAGTCATGAGAGGATGGATGTTGCATGACAATGTATGTCGGAAAGGCTATGGAAATGCCTTGATAGGAAGGTATGGTGGCTGTTTTGAGGAAAGATATAAGGAGGTTTATGATGACAGAGCGTATCATGCCAAGGGTTTGGATGTACCGGCGAAGGTGGACGCCAACTCTCGGAGTGAGAAGGAGGCAATGCACGACACAGGAGAGGCTAGAAAAATATGGGAAGGTGGAAGTGTCAACTTTCAAATACTCACATTAGTCTGAAGAACTCATTAACTTATTATCGGTAACTCTCAATCTAATAAGGAGGTTCTCAAAGAGACAAGTACCCCGAGGAGGAGTGTATGGGGATTTGGTTATCCTTGCGCATCCTCGACTCATGGTATGTGAGTGTACTCTAATAGTCGAACCCTCCAGAGGTTAGTGATCCATCTAGTAGCTAGAGTTCTCAACAGGGGTTTTGGTTTTCGAAAATAAACAAGGATTGCCCAAAATATGAAATCTATCACTAATAGGCTCGAGATCTTGACACCAAAAGTTCAAACATTACTCTAATCAATACCTCAAAACTATTGCAAGTTACTACTACAAAGAGAATAGCAACTTCAACTACCTACTTTCTAGTCTAGACACAAAACTCAGTGCAACAGGAAAACTCTCTAACAAGATAAAACAGGCAACCTATAGAAAGTTCAGCCTGAGACAAAAGAAAATCTCCAGAAGAAAACTAAAGCACTATAACTATACAGGGCAGCATCTAAGAAAAGAAAAAAGAACAACTCACAGTTAAGAGAATAAGCATGCAAATCCTATGAGGAGTTCTAGTTCAAGCGGAGCGTTTTTATATCCCACACAAAAGAAAGCTGGGTCTAACTTGTTATGAACAGCAAACAAAGAAAAAACAAACCTAAGAGCGAGACGCTCCAAGCATAGCACATAACACATGAAGTGATAAAAATATAGTGCAACGAAGGACGAACTGATAATTGTTGATGAAGAAGGGGATGCACGGGGGCATCCCCAAGCTTAGACGCTTGAGTCTCCTTGAATATTTATTGGGGGTGCACATGGGCATCCCCAAGCTTGAGAGTTTGACACTCCAGGATCTTCTTTCATCATCTTCCATCGCACACTTGAAAACTCCCTTCATACACAACTCATCATAAGCTGATTAGAGAGGTTAGTACCCTATTAAAATAATTTTTACCTTACTGGAAATAAAGTTATTCTTGAAGATCTACTGTTTCCCAAGAGTGCCAAAATTTTTTTGCAAATAAAAAGCAAGCTTAAGGTTTGCAAAAGTAAAGAGAGACAAAACGTGGCAAAATATGTGAAAAACAGAACAACAGGTAGTAAAGAATTTTTTAGGCATACTTCTGCAACTCAAATAAAAAAACTCAGAACATACGAAAGTTCCGTGATTGTATAGAGCACGTTGTGTTAAAAACTTCAGCTCAAAAAGATTAACTGGGATTTTTCTACGATTTTTCCCGTCACGAGGACAAAATCTGTTTTCTGGACAGGATGTCACAACTTTCACTTCCCTTGTCATATGAGGCTATAAATGGCACAAAGCTTGAAAATTAAAGATACAATGATGTCGCTACATTAGTAAAAATCATCAAGACCACTAAAAACAGAAGAAAAACAAAAAGGAAAACCTAAATTCGTTGTGGGCTGCCTCCCGAAAGCGCTTCTTTAAAGCCATTAGATAGGCTTAAAGCAAAAGATCAAGTCTTATCAAGAAAATAACTAGCCCGTGTGACGGACTCGAAAGGCAACTTAATCTTTTTCCTAGGGAAATGTTCCATCCCTTTCTTTAGAGGGAATTGGAATTTGATATTCCCCTCTTTCATGTCAATAACAGCACCCACGGTGCGAAGAAAAGGACGTCCCAAAATAATTGGACAAGAAGGCTCACACTCAATGTCCATAATAGTAAAATCAACGGGAACATAATTGCCATTGACAATGATAAGAACATCGTCGATATTCCCCAAAGGTTTCTTTACGGAAGAATCGACAAGACGAACACCAAAAGAACAAGGATCAAAAGGTTTCAATTCAAGCATATCATACATTCTTTTGGGCATAACGGAGGTGCTAGATCCAACATCACAAAGAGCAAAGCAAGAGAAGTTATTCAATTTGATTTTTATCATAGGATCCCAACCATCGTCTAGCTTCCGAGGTATGGAGGCTTCTAGTCTAAGCTTCTCCTCCCTAACTTTGATTAGATCATTGGTGATATTCTCTGTGAAGGCAATATTAAGTGTGCTAGTGTGGGGGTCTATAGACATTTTGTGTAGGAAACCAATAACTTCAGGTAAGGTGCAATTGTCAAAGTCTAGATCACTACTATCTATCAAGGAGGTAGTGATATCATTTAGACTCACTTGTTTGAAAGCCTCTATGTTCATAGAGTTTTCTTCATCTATTGTTGAGGTGGTAGCATCACCATTGATAGGTCCAGTGGGACTAGGGGTGTGATGGGTGCTAATAGTTTGGACATTCTCAACAACTTGGATAGTAGCTACTGTGTGGTAGGTAGGAAGGCTCTTAACTCTCTCTTCTTCCTCCTTTTCTCTAGCCCATCTCTCTTTAAGTTTTCCCAACATCCTAATGTTTTCATTAATTTGCACTTGGATAGCATTCATAGGAGTGGTCTTCCTCTCCTCGGGGGGAGAAGTTATAATTTAAGCATCTCAACATCATGGGCTAAGTTGTCTACCTTCGAAGAGAGGACATCTAATTTGTCTAATTTCTCTTCTACACTCTTGTTGAAGGCTTTTTGGGTAGTGATAAAGTCTTTAAGCATACTCTCTAGTTTAGAAGTGGAGTTTTTGGTGCTAGGATAAGTGTTGTTGTTCCCATAGTTGTTGGATGGGAAAGGTCTAGGATTGTTGCTACCAAAATTACTCCTATAAGAATTATTGCTGAAGCTGTTTCTAGCGATAAAGTTCACATCTACTTGTTCTTGAGCAACCAAGGAATTTAAAGGAACATCTTGAGGATCAATAGGAGCTTTCTTGGTAAGTAGAGACATGATCAAGTCAACCTTTTCATTAGGAGAGGAGATCTCCTCGACATAATTTACCTTCTTACCAGTTGGAGACCGTTCGGTGTGCCATTGAGAGTAGTTCAACATCATCTCATCAAGTTTCTTCGTGGCAGCACCAAGTGTGGTTGACATAAAAGTTCCTCCCGCGGTCGAGTCTATCAGATTCCGCGAGGAGAAGTTTAAGCCTGCATAAAAAGTCTGGATAACCATCCAAGTAGTCAAACCATGTGTAGGGAAGTTCTTAACAAGAGATTTCATTCGTTCCCAAGCTTGGGCAACATGTTCATTATCCAATTGCCTAATATTCATAATGTTACTTCTCAACTGGATAATTCTAGCAGGGGGATAGTACTTCCCAATAAAAGCATCCTTACACTTGTCCCAAGAATCGATACTATTCTTAGGTAAGGATTGCAGCCACTCCTTGGCTCTTCCTCTCAAGGAGAAAGGAAAAAGATTCAGCTAGACGATGTCTCCATCTACTTCCTTGTACTTTTGCATATCACAAAGCTCAACAAAATTATTTAAGTGCAAGGCAGCATCCTCTCCAGCACCTGAGAATTGATCTTTCATAACAAGATTAAGCAAAGCAGGTTTAATTTCATAAGAAGGTGCTGAAGTGGCAGGTGGAGCAATAGGAATGCAGATAAAGTCACTGTTGTTGTGACTAGTGAAGTCACACAACTTAGTGTTTTCACTGGAACCCATAGTAGTAGCAGGTATTTTTGGTATTTTTGATAAGGGACACAAAAGCAAAAACTAAAAGGTAAACTAGCAAGACTAAAAAGCAAAGATAAAAAATAGTGTGCAACTCCCCTATCTTGTAGGCAGGAGTCCCAGGCAACGGCGCCAGAAATTGCTTGATGCTAGAAAGGAAGATACTTCTCTCGCTTTTCGTTGGTTACCCCAAGTGGAAGGTGAGATGTAGCGTAGCAACAAATTTCCCCTATACAGAGGATATGGTTTGTCTCCCGTAGGACTCTTAGAGATACAAGTAGGTGACAACTACGCCAGAAATTACTTCGGGCTAGGGAGTTGACGTGGACCTGTACACAGAAAACAAATAAATTTGCTCCCAACGAGTACAGAGGAGTTGTCAATTCCTGCGGCCTTGCTGTTTACAAAGGATCAACACAAGAGATAATAATAGTGGCAACTGAAAGTAAGAACTGAAAGTAAATTGAAAGTGTAAACAATGATGTGAATATGGACCGGGGTTCCGTGATGTTCACTAGTGATGTCTCTCTCCCAAAAGACGATAAAAATGCCAGCGAGGTAAACAAATCACAGCTGGGCAATTGACAAAATTATAAACACACCACAATGCTAACTATGATACAAAAGAAATGAAGAGGCTCAAAAGCAATGGGCAGTACGCCAAAGTAAGTAGACCGAAATCCAACTGCATCTACTACGAATCATCCACCTTGAGATATCTATCCAGAACATCTCACGGGGGGGGGGGGTAAATATAGGCGAAGGGGGCACCGAGGGGGCCACCAGGAAGCCATGAAGACTCCTGGCGCGACCTAGGGTGGGGCCGCGCCAGGGACACTCCTGGGCCCCCGGTGGTGGCTCTCCTGCCATATTTTGGTTATTCTGGAAGCTTCCGTGACACTGATTTTTTTATATAATTTTCCGGGATTTATTGGGCACATTTAATGGCCGGAAAACCTGAAATACAAAAATAGCAGAAAAACAGGAACTGGCAACTGGGTGCACTGAGTTAATAGGTTAGTCCAAATATGATAAAAAGTGTATGAAAGTTCAAGTAAAACATGGCAAAGTCACACAAAACATGCATGGATCAAGCAGAAATTATAGATACGTTTGGGACGTATCAACAGTTTCTCATGCATATGATGTAGGTAAGTCCGTATGAGACATCTGATGGCGTGGAAGTGATAATGGCTTCTCGCCCTTCGTTGGTTACCCCAAGTGGAAGGTGAGATGTAGGATAGCAGCAAATTTCCCCTATGTAGAGGATAGGGTTTGTCTCCCGTAGGATTCCGGCAATGCGAAGGACGTGGTTCGGCAAGTGATGCGCCGTTATAAAAGAATCACTTGCTTTTCCTAGACCTGCACACGACACAAATAACTTTGCTCCCGACGAAGTTCAGAGAGGTTGTCAATCTCTCCGGACTTGTTGTTTACACAGGATGAAATGCAAGGGATAAAGGATAATAATGATAGCAACTAGAAAGTAAAAGCAAGAAATAAATTGAACATGTAAACAGTGATGAAAATATGGACCGGGGTCCCGTGATATTCAATAGTGAAGTCTCTCTCCCAAAAGATGATAAAACTGCTATGCGAGGTAAACAAATCACAGCTGGGCAATTGACAGGATTAAAAATGCACCGCAATGCTAACTATGCTAGAAAGAAAGGACGAGGCTCAAAAGCATGGTTTGTACGCCAAAATAAGTAGACCGAAATCCAACTGCATCTACTACTAATCATCCACCTTGAGATATCTATCCACAACATCTCGCTGGTATTAAGTTGCGAGCCGCACCCAAAGTGTAAACCCAAAGCAACAGACAACTGCATTACTAGAACTTTGCGTAAAGTAAACAATCCTTGCAACCGCGGTTACAAGCACCGTTGTTTTCCCCCTTGTGGCAATAACGCATCCCCTAGACTCATGTTTCTATCACTCAAGCTAGTCATCAGGGGCATGAACCCACAATCAAGCATAACGTTCCCTCTTGGAGTCACAACCTACTACTTGGCCAAAGCAATAAACAACAACGGAGAGCATGCAAGAATTACTCAAGAACATAAATATAAAAGATAAGAACCAAATATATTACTCAATCACAAACTGAACATAGTCTCATAATCCATCAGATCCCAGCAAACTCAGCATAGCAACAACAGAAAATTACATATGTGCCTTGATCATGTAGGGCAGCTCACAAGGTCTAATCCATGAAGAACAAAGAGGGGAGGAGAACATCACATAGCTACTGATCACGGACCCATGGTCCAAGGTAGACTACTCACGGATCATCCGGGAAGCGTCCATGGTGGAGGAGAGACTCCCGGAGGCCAATCCTCCCTTCGGCAGGGTGCCGGGAAGAGGTTTGCTGGCGCTCCCGATCTTGAAAGCGCGTCAGACAAAATCTGTTTTCTGGTGAACTGGTGATTTGTTTTTATTTTTTCCGTCAAGCAAACAAAATCTGTTTTCTGGACAACATGTCATAAATTTTTCTTCTTTTATCATAAGAGGCTAGAACTTGGCACAAAGC
The DNA here is from genome assembly GCA_950022295.1 of Bromus sterilis. Taxonomy (NCBI): domain Eukaryota; kingdom Viridiplantae; phylum Streptophyta; class Magnoliopsida; order Poales; family Poaceae; genus Bromus; species Bromus sterilis. The sequence goes on along the minus strand of OX465596.1, from coordinate 410,101,429 downwards.
TTGAAAATAAATATACAATGATTTTTCTACAGTAGTAACAATCATCAAGACCACTAAAAATAGAAGTAAAAACATCTTGGGTTGCCTCCCAACAAGCGCTTTCTTTTACGCCTTTAAGCTAGGCATAAACCAAACATATCAAGTTTTATCAAGAGAGAGAGAATAGCTAGCCCGCGTAACGGACTCAAAACATAACTTAATCTTTTTCCTAGGGAAGTGTTCCATCCCCTTTTTAAGAGGTAATTGAAATTTTATATTTCCCTCTTTCATGTCAATAACGGCACAAACGGTGCGAAGAAAAGGACGTCCCAAAATAATTGGACATAAAGGTTCACACTCTATGTCCATAATAGTAAAATCAACAGGAACATAATTGTCATTGACAATGATAAGAACATCGCCGATCTTCCCCAAAGGTTTCTTTACAGAAGAATCAATGAGACGAATGCCAAAAGAACAAGGATCAAAAGGGTTCAATTCAAACATATCATACATTCTTTTGGGCATAACGGAGGTACTAGATCCAACATCACATAAAGCATAGCAAGAGAAGTTACTCAATTTAATTTTTATCATAGGATCCCAACTACCCTCTAGCTTCCTAGGTATGGAGGCTTCTATTCTAAGCTTCTCCTCCCTATATTTGAGTAGAGCATTAGTGATATGCTCCGTGAAGGAAAGATTTAGTGTGCTAGTGTGGGGGGTCTCTAGAAATTTTTTGTAGCAAGCTAATAACTTATGAGAGGGTGCTACTATCAAAATCCATATCACTACTATCAAAGGTGGTAGTGGTGTCATCTAGGCTCACTTATTTGAAAGCCTCTATGTTCATAGGAGTTTCTTCTTCTATGGTTGAGGTATTAGCATCACCATTAATAGGTCCAATGGGACCAGGAGTGTGTTGGGTGCTAATAGTTTGGGTGTCCTCAATCATTTGGATAGTAGCAACAGTGTGGTGTGTAGGAAGGCTCTTAATTCTATCTTCTTCCATAGGGATAATTTCTGGTTTGGCCGCCATCTGCTTTATCAAAGTAGATTGGGTGTGAGACATGTTTGAAACATAGGTTTCACTGGCGGTATGTCTAGTTTGCAGATTAGAGATCTCACTGTTCAGGCTATCAAGTTACTTACTAATGTTTTTCAAAATGGAGATGTGCTCACCTAATTGTCTAGAGAAGGCTTTGTTTGTTCAAACTGGGTGTGCATATAATTCTTAGTAACTTTCTCTATTTCTACCAGTTTCTGATAGCTAGGTAAATCTCTTTCCTTATAAGTTGGATTATAGGAGTTGTTGCCAGGATAAGTGTTGTTGTTCCCATAGTTGGATGGAAACGGTCTAGGATTGCTAGCAAAAGTAACCCTATAAGCATTATTATTGAAGTTTTTTCTAGAGATAAAGTACACATCTACTTGTTCCTGAGCAACCAAAGAATTTAAAGGAACATCATGAGGATCAATAGGAGATTGCTTGGTAAGTAGAGACATAGTCAAGTCAACTTTTTCATTTAGGGAGGAAATCTCCTCGACAGAGTTTACCTTCCTACCTGTTGGAGTGCGTTCGGTGTGCCATTGGGAATAGTTGGTCATCATCTCATCTAGAAGTTTTGGGGCAGCACCAAGTGTTGTTTACATAAAGGTTCCTCCCGCGGCCGAATCTAACAGGTTCCGCGAGGTAAATTTCAAGCCTGCATAAAAAGTATGGATAACCATCCAAGTAGTCAAACCATGTGTAGGGCATTTCTTAACAAGAGATTTCATTCGTTCCCAATCTTGGGAAACGTGTTCATTATCCAATTTCTTAAAATTCATAATGTTACTCCTCAATTGGATAATATTAGCAGGTGGGTAGTATTTCCCAATAAAAGCATCTTTGCACTTATCCCAAGAATCTATGCTATTCCTAGGCAAAGATTGAAACCAGATTTTAGCTCCTTCCCTCAAAGAGAAAGGAAAAGGCTTAAGCTTAAAAATATCACATAGCTCAACAAAATAAGTGTAAAGCAGCATCATCTCCAGCACCAGAGAATTGATTTCTCATAACAAGGTTTAGCAAAGAAGGTTTAATTTCATAAGAGGTAGCTGAAGTGGCAGGTGTGGCAATAGGAGTGCAGATAAAATCATTGTTGTTGTGACTAGTGAAGTCACACAACTTGGTGTTTTCAGTGGAACCATAGTAGCAGCAAGTGTGGCAGACAATTTAATTGTGATTTTTGATAAAGGACACTAAGATAAAAACTGAAAGGTAAACTAACAAGACTAAAAAACAAAGGTAAAAGATAGTGTGCAACTCCCCTATCTTCGCACTCGGAATTTCTGGCAACGGCACCAGAAATTTGCTTGATGGCGTGGAAGTGATAATGTCTTCTCGCTCTTCGTTGGTTACCCCAAGTGGAAGGTGAGATGTAGGATAACAGCAAATTTCCCCTATGTAGAGGATAGGGTTTGTATCCCGTATGATTCCGGCAATGAGAAGGAGATGGTTCAGCAAGTGATGCGTCGTCTGAAAAGAACACTTGCTTTGCCTGGACCTGCACACGACACAAATAACTTTGCTCCCAACGAAGTTCAAAGAGGTTGTCAATCTCTCCGGCCTTGTTTTTTACAAAGAATCAAACGTAAGGGATAAAGGATAATAATGATAGCAACTAGAAAGTAAAAGCAGGAAAAAAATTGGACGTTTAAACAGTGATGAGAATATGCATCGGGGTCCCGTGATGTTCACTAGTGATGTCTCTCTCCCAAAAGACGATAAAATTTCTATGAGAGGTAAACAAATCACAGCTGGGCAATTGACAGGATTAAAAACACACCGCAATGCTACCTATTCTACAAAGAAAGGACGAGGCTCAAAAGCATGGGCGGTACGCCAAAATAAGTAGACCGAAATCCAACTTCATCTATTACTAATCATCCACCTTGAGATATCTATCCAGAACATCTCGCTGGTATTAAGCTGCGAGCCCCACCCAAAGTGTAAACCCAAAGCAGCAGACAACTGCATTAAAAGAACTTTGCGTAAAGTAAACAATCCTTGCAACCGCGGTTACAAGCACCGTTGTTTTCCCCCTTGTGGCAACAACACATCCCCTAGATTCATGTTTTTGTCACTCAAGCGTGTCATCAGGGGGCATGAACCCACAATCGAGCATAATGTTCCCTCTTGGAGTCATTATCTACTACTTGGCCAAAGCAATAAACAGCAACGGAGAACATGCAAGAATTACTTAGGAAAAAAATATAAAAGATAAGAACCAAATATATTACTTTATCGCAAACTGAACATAGTGTCATAATCCATTAGATCCCAGCAAACTCAGCATAGCAACAGCAGAAAGACTTACATATGTGCCTTGATCATGTAGGGCGGCTCACAAGGTCTAATCCATGAAGAACAAAGAGGGGAGGAGAACATCACATAGCTACTGATCACGGACCCATGGTCCAAGGTAGACTACTCAAGGATCATCTGGGAAGCGTCCATGGTGGAGGGGAGGCTCCCGGAGGTCAATCCTCCCTCCGGCAGGGTGCCGGGAAGAGGTTTGCTGGCGCTCCCGATCTTGGAAGCGCGGCGCTGGCGGAACAGAGGCGAGATCGCGAAAAAGGGTTCTGTCGTCGGAAGAATCCCGTCACGGAGAATATATAGGCGAAGGGGGCAACCAGGGGGGCCACCAGGGGTCTAGGCGCCCCCCCTGGCGCGGCCAGTCCCTAGGGCGCGCCACCACGGCGCCTGGGCCCCTGGTGGTGGCCCTCTGGCCCCACCCAGGTGATTCCGAAAGGTTCTTATACTCTGATTTTTATCTGATTTTACCGAATTTTTGGACCACTTTTAATATGGGGGGAACCTGAAATAGAAAAACAACAGAAAACAGGAATTGGCACTGTGGTGCACTGAGTTAATAAGTTAGTCCAAATATGATCAAAAGTGTATGAAAGTGTATCTAGATCATAGCAATATCACACAAAACATGCATGGAGCAAAACCGAGGTGAGTGTCGCTGGTACCGGAAACGAGAATGGGAACACACGGTGAGACACCACGATGTACCCAGGTTCGGTGCTCTCCGTAGGGATAACACCCCTAGTCCTGCCGAGCTAGCTATATGCAATAACTCTGGCTACAATGAATGCTCCTTGAGTTGTTTGAGAAGAAGAAGAAGAAGAGGGCCTCTGGTCACTACTCTCTCCTTTCTCTCTCTATGGTGGGTAAGATTGCAATAACTGCTCCGTCGTCCCCTACGCAGGAGGGGTACCCGGGGCTCTTATAGGCCGAGCCCGGGGTAAGAAGGTAAAAATACAAAGGGGAGGGCCCAACTATCTGCCTCAGCTAAGCTAGGGACCTCACATCGTGCTTCTCCGGATGACCCGGTGTAGACTTGCGGCTCGCCATACCGCTATCCTGTAGACCTCGGTAGTGAACAGTGGATCTAGATACTTAGGCCTGTCGGCCTGTCCGCGTGATCGGCGCTGGAGGAGACCGCACGCCTCTGACAGTCCCGATCTTCAGGGATTGCGCATTGAATGCTCTTGTACCAGGTGTCCGACCTGGAACTCTGATCGGATGTCTCTCTTCTTACTTCAGCCGGATGCTCCTGGATGAGGCCGATTGCACCCTCTCTAGGGCAATCGACCCTCACTTGGAATAGATCGGCCCACTTCTTGCTTGCTCTTGTTTAGCTCGGCCTTGATTAGATCAGTGACCATCAGGTCGGTGATCTTTGCCTTGATGAACTGTTTCCCCTGGGTGACCCTACCCGGGGGTCATTCCCCCGACAGTAGCCCCTGAAGCTGCGGAGGTCCCTCCGAATTCAGAGACGGCGAGGCCTGCACAGGTTCCTTCTCTTGTAAAATGCTAAGTCTTTGTTTCTGACCGATTGCTTCAATAGGCTGGTTGCTTGCTATCTGCCGACTGCTCTTGATCTTCCGTTGCTCTCAAATGGGCCGATTGCTCTCAACTGGCCGATTGCTCTTGACCTCCTCGACCGATCAGCACAACGGTTGGTTTCACTGGAATGTTGACCGAACTTGCTTCTTCGAATTCGCCGGAGAATACGGGACGTCGTGCCACGATTTGAAATGCCATAACCGCTGCCTCGACCCACGCGCGCACGTCCCGTCCCATCCGCCGGATCTTCTGTGCTCCGATCTGACGCTGATTTGTGGATACACGCGGCCACACCGCCTGCCAGATCGGCACACCGGATCCCACTACCTCCTCGCCGCGTCTGTAAATATCCCGTGGGGTGAGAGATGCGCTACGCACCCCTCACTCCATCGTCCTCCTTGAGCTCTCCTCCATTGCCTCCGCCGCCGCACCGCGCGCCTCTCCGAGCTGCTGCCGCTGCTTCCCGACGCCAAGAGCTGCTGCGCCAGTGACCTTACCGTCGCACTCCACCGCCATCACCCTTGCTCCTCCTCTGCCAGGATAGGTGGGCTTGGATCTAGATTTCCGCCGCCGTATTCTCCGCCACTGCCACCTTCTTCCTCGTCTCCGTCTCGCTCCTCCTCGCCCACCATGGAGTCCGACGCCTCCATGGGGGACGATGCCGCCGCCGGCTCCCAGAGGTGGGCTTGGAAAGGCTCCAATGTGACTGAGATGCAGATTGCGCTTCTCCGCCGGTCTCGCAAGATTCCGGCGGACCTCGATTGCCGCGTTCCTGGTGATGAAATTTTTCCCGCGCCTCAGGACGGCGAGCGCGTCGTCGTCCTTGCGCATTTCCAGCGCGGATTCGGGCTCCCGGTGAGCCAATTCTTCCACGACTTTCTTGCCTTCTACCGCCGGCAACCGCACCACCTCGGAGCGAATGCCATCATGCTACTCTCCACCTTTGTGGCGCTGTGCGAAGGTTACCTCAGAGTCCGGCCCACAATTGGGCTCTGGTGCCATGTCTTTCACTTCCGCAACTTCCAAGTGGGCACTGGTGTGTTTGTTATCAATCCCAAGACCAAGAAGAAGGAAGAGGTGAAGGTGATGGCCGAATGCGGCGGTGCCACCATATACCTCCGTAAGGTCGGACTCTATCCTCATCCCCAACTACCCCAGTCCATCAAGAACTGGCAGATGGGGTTCTTTTATGTTTCCTCACCAAGGAACCAGGACTTGCTGAACCTGCCCGAATTCTCTCTGCCACCTCCGACTGCCAAGTATCACTGGGCTGAAAAACCAGGGGACGGGGACACCGATCTGGATCGTCAAGTGGCCTACATCCAGAAGCTGATGCACCAACTCCTTGACCCCACTCGGATTTCCACCTTCCGAATAAACGAAGCTAAGTTCCTTCGCCGAATCAACAGTATTACCGATCTCAAGGTTGTTGGTCCTTTCGAGTTCAGAGTGACGCCACACAACCGATCTCGGCCCTGCCCCGAGGTATGCTCTACCCGCTATCATTTATCTTAGCTTTCACTCTCTCCATAATTATTCTGATCGGACCCTTCTCCCCAGGAATTCCTTGGCTCTAGGATTATGCAAGATGGACAATCCTCCTCAGGCTACCATCCCAACCGAGCTGAAGAAGATGCCCAAGACGTGGAACTTGAAGAGGAGACCGATTCCGAGACCGAGGCTTGGACTGCATCTTTCGGGCTCGGCCTCAAAAAGCCGGGTGAGTCTGATTCCTCTGTCAAACGCTTCATGGCCGAATGGAGCAGCGATTCTGATCCCCTTGGTGATTTCGGCGCAGAATCTGAACCGGCCGAGCAGACGCTGCCTAAGGGGAAACACCCCCGATCTGATGATGCCGCCGGCCCCTCCAAGGTTGCCAAGAAGAAAAGGAAGACTGGCGCGCGCCGAGCCGCCCCCGAGATTAGTGGCCCTGTGCTTTTTCCCACTCATCTGAACATTGCTCGCCCTGGCTTTTCTATGGCCAAATTTGCTGCTCAACTGCCCCGAGCTGCCGGGTATGCTTCTCTTCACCTTTTTTTGTTCCTCTTGATTCTTCCTGTATTGCTTTTCTCACTTGTGCTCTTTTATTACAGGGCTGCCCGATCTTTTGACCCTGCGGCACCTGGGGGTCCTCCGATTTCTCCCCCTGCCCCCTCTGCTGCCCCTCCTCATACAACCCTCGCTACCTCGGCTACTTCAACCATGCCTACGCCTACTCGCAAGAGAGGTGCTGCCGATACCCACAAGGCCGAGCGGGCCAAGAAAAAAGCTGCTGCCGCCGCAACACAAGTGCGGCCGATTGCTCCACTGCTGACCTCTGCTACTCCTCCGACTGCTGGCACGCAGTCGGACACTCCTTCCACGACCCCCACTACTGCTCCGATTCTGCTCGACCCTTCTGCCATCGCACACGCTGATGTGCCGCTGCCAGATCGGCCTGCCGCTGATGCTCCTCAGCCTGAGGCTTCTCCAGCCCAGGCAACTGCTGTCGACCCAACTCCTGCCGCTGGCTCGGAGAGTGCTGCTGCTACCTCCACCGAACCAACTGCTTCTCCATCCGCTGCTCCACAAGTCACCTTCCCACTTGCCACTCATGCCTTCGCCAGACCCAGTGCTTCCGCAACACCATCCTCTGATGCCCTTGTGCGCCAACCGCCGTCCAGCCGCCAGCTCGTGCTAGCCGACCGGTTCCGCGAGGCGTACCATGGTGCTTCCGACGTCTCTCCCGTCCGACCTGCTGCCGATTCGGCCACTCCTCCGCCTCCTGGATCCGAGGACCAACTTCCGTCCCACCTCTTGGGCCGTTTGGGTGGTCTTGCCACCGATATCAGAAGGTTTGCTGATGGGGCCTTGGGCCAAATCCTTGCCTCCGAACACTCTACTACTGTAAGCTTTCTTTTCAGTGGGGGCGCGCCTAGCGCACCCACTAGGTGTAGTCCCCGAGATTCGGGCCGATTGCTTGCAATCTGTCCAGATCTTAATTTATTTTTACTGCTTTGTGCCTTTTCTTAGATCTGACCGGCCGATCTTTCAGGCCATCTGTGATAGACGTCAAGCTATGTTTGAAGAACTTCTGGCCGCTTATTCAGCGGGTCAGAAATCTATTGCCGCCTTGAAGAAAAATGCTGACACCCAAGCTGCCAAGATTCAAGAACTAACAGGTATGCTTTTGCTCGTCCTTTCTTGTTTCTCCCAATTGTGATTACACCCTTACTTGATTGCAAACTTGTAGCTGCTGCCACCCACTCCTCCGAGCTGGAAGCTGCTCAGAAAAGAATCGCCGAACTGGAGAACTAGCTCGGTGAGAAGAATGGCCAGATCGTCCGCGCCGAACAAGAAAATCAGCGTCTAGCTGCTACCGAGACTGAGCTGCAAGCCAACCTTCAACAAGCTGCCAAAGATCTTGCCGCCGCCCGAACTGCCCATGAACATGAACTGCAGAGGCTCTCAGATGCTCGAATTGAGGTTGAGGGTCAACTTATGAAGGAAAGGGATGCTGCTGTCAAGCGCGCTGAGGACATGGACGTCCAACATCATACAGAGATCCAGCGTGCCCAAACTGGTGTTGATCTTGCTCTCTCCTACCTCCACCGAGTGCATCTTGCCCTTGGAGGTACCATTCATTTTGTTCATTCTTGCCTTCCGATCTGACCTTGCTATTTTCCGGATTGAACTTTTTCTCCGATTGCTCTTGCCAGATGCTTGGCCCAACTCCACTACTGCCGCTGATGAAGCTGTTGCCGCAGCCCGCCGAGTGCGGGGTGTGGTGGTTGTTGCTGACGTCGGCTGGGATGCCGAGGACTTCGTGGTTGCTCTGCATGCCAGGATTCCCCATGTGAAAGGTGCTCTGTGCACTTAAAAGACGGGTATCCAGAAGCTGAACGACAAGTTATTCAAGGGCAAGCAGAAGGCCATTGCATTTGACAAACATGAGGATGTTGCTCGGAGTCTCAAGGCTGTATCCCACCAGGTTGATAACATGCTTGACTCTGCCTTCCGGTCTGGAGTACAGGACGCCCTCTCTATTGCAAAGAGCTGGTACCCCGGTATTGACTTGGAACTGATGACTGCTCTTCGGGAGGGCTCGGAAGAATCCATTGGCGAGCTCTGGACTCAAATCTGCCAAATTGCCCAGGAACTCGCAAAAGGCATGGATCTCCTGGAGGTCACCCCTTATGTTGACTCTGCTGGCCAGCCGACTAGAGTTGCCTCCTTCAGCGACCTTCTGTATACCACCAGTGAAGACAAATCACCTCAGTCCCGACCTGCTCGTCAGATCGGCAGCGAGAACTCCCATTCCTCGGACTATGCGGATGATGATGTTGAGGAAGAAATCGAAGGTTCCTCTGACGGGCACTCGGTGAGCGCTGCCGCCGACCCCTCACGCGATCAAGCCAAGACCACCGCCTCTTCTACTCCGGGGGGTGCTACCAGCCCGGCCCCAACTGCTTCAAATCTGACTGCTCCACCCGCGCCGGATGCGCCGGCCACTCCGGATGCACCGGCTTCCTAAGCTCGGCACATCGTTCTAGTTTCCTGCTTTTGCTTGACAAACAGTTAAATTTCAAGTGCGCCCGTCGAGGGCCACTTTCATGTAATGAACATCATTCGGCCAATCGGCCCTATCTTCTTGTGAACTTTCTTTTGCTTAAATGATTATGGCACTCTGCCTTTGCGTTTTCCAACCGATTGCCTTTTTTCCTTGTCATTTTTTCTCTCCTGGTCGATACTCTCGCCCACCTTACAGCCGACCTGCGGTCTGTGGTCGGATCGGAGAATAGACCTCGAAAGATTTTTTTGACAATTACTTCCAGGTTCCCAGTTTTTCTCGCAAAGGTTTTATAGATGGGCCGATTGCAACCTGCCGATTGCTTGGCCAGCCAGCCTGGTCACAATCGGCGGGTCTGCTAACGGCTAACTCCGAACTAGATATACTTTGAGTGTGAACTCTCTGATTGTCAGTTCTGTTCGGCCGCGTCCCCCTGACATTACAGCCGACCTGCGGTCTGCATTCGGTTCGGACCAGCTTTCACAAAACCCTTCGCTCGTTTCGCTCTTTCTCCGAGTATACCCTTTTCGGGGCAACCGGCCAGTCCTCGGGTCTGCTTTTGCTGACCCCAGGACTGAAACATGTTAAACAAGTAATTTCATAACTCCTGCCGAATGCAGTCTCATGGACGCACGACTATTCTTATTGATAGTAATTCCACAAAGGGAGAGGATACAAACAATACCATTCAACTGTAAACGAACATAACAGCTCGGCATTCCAAGGACGCTTCGTTTCTTGCCCCGAAGTATCCACATATCGGGTCGGCTTTCTGAGATCAATGAGGTAGTATGCATTGTTTTTTAGCGCTCGACTGACGACGAATGGACCTTCCCAAGGAGAGGACAACTTGTGCTGGCCATCAGATTTCTGGATCCGGCGCAACACCAAGTCACCCTCACGAAAAGCTAGGGGACAGATCTTCTTGTTGTGGTAGTGACGCAGCTTCTTCTGGTATATTGCCGACCTGGAAAGGGCCAGGAGACAGGCTTCTTCTCTAAGATCAACACCATCCTCGCTAGCTTCCTTGGCTTCTACCTCCGTATACATGGCGTGACGTGGTGAATCAAACTCAATGTCACAAGGGAACATTGCTTCAGCGCCATATACTAGGAAGAAGGGAGTGAATCCAGTTGAACGTTTTGGTGTGATGCGCAAACTCCAAGGCACTGCTGACAGCTTCTTCAATCCATGCTCCGGGTGCCCTTTCCAGTGGTTCCACCAATCTTGGCTTGATTCCGGACAGAATGAGACCATTCGCCCGCTCTTCTTGACCATTTGACTGGGGGTGAGCTATGGATGCGACGTCCAACCGGATGCCCTGCTGGGAGGCAAACCGAGCTAGCGCCCCCTTTCCAAAGTTTGTTCCATTGTCAGTGATGATGCTGTGTGGCACTCCATATATGACCATGATGTCTGCTATGAACCTTACCGCAGTCGTCCCATCTAGTGTCTTGATCGGCCTTGCCTCTATCCACTTGGTAAATTTGTCCACTGCTACCAGCAAGTGTGTCATGCCACCTCTTGCTGTTTTGAACGGTCCTACCATGTCCAGACCCCAAACTGCAAACGGCCATGTAATCAGAATGGTTTTGAGTGCTGAGGTTGGTAAATGGCTTTTTGCTTTGAATCTTTGACACCCATTGCAATGCTTGACCAGATCTTCTGCTGCTGCTTTCGCAGTCGGCCAATAAAAACCATGGCGAAAAGCCTTGGCCACTATTGCTATTGCTGATGTGTGATGACCGCATTCGCCTTGATGGATGTCTCGGAGCAATTCCAGCCCCTTGTCCTCTTCCACACATCGCTGAAGAACTCCTATTGCACTTCGGTGTACCAGCTCGTTGTTGATGATCGTGTATGCTCCGGATCGGCGCTGGATTTGCCGAGCTTCCACTTCATCTTCTGGGAGTATACCATCTACTACGAAATTTCTGAATGGTTCTGCCCATGATGGTGCCGCCACAACCACCATTACATCAACTGCTTCTGGTTCTGGCTGTGTGACTTCTGCTACTGGAAGCTCGGAGGAGGAGGATCCGATCGCATTTGGCATGGTCCCCTCAGTCCCCGAGCTGACGACATCAGCCCCTAGTTCGCAATCGGCAGCCCCTAGTGCCGAATGCTCCTTTTCCTTTTCCTTTTTTGCTTCGAGCGCTGCCATTTTCAGGTCCGATGGAATAAGGATTGACTCTGATTCTGGGGAAGGCTTGATGGATGGCTTGTGGATGTTCTCTAGTGATATTCCTGGAGGAATTTCCTTTCTGGTAGACCCCAGCTTGGACAGCGCATCTGCTGCTTCATTTTCAGCTCGGGGAATGTGATGGAATTCGCACCCCTCAAAGAACCCAGATAACTGCTGCACAAGGAATCTGTATCTTGCTATATTTTCATCTTTTGCGTCCCAAGTGCCAGTGCATTGCTTCACCACCAGATCGGAATCACCATAACACATAATTTGCCGAATGCCAATCTCCTTGGCCAATCGGACTCCATGTACCAAAGCTTCATATTCGGCCACATTGTTTGATGCTGCGAAATGGATCTGAAGCACATATTCGAGCTTTTCACCCTTTGGAGAAGTAAGAACAACACCAGCCCCTAGTCCGTTCATCATCTTGGAGCCATCGAAGTGCATCTGCCAGAACTGAGAGTCCGGACAGGGGGGTACATATTGAGTTTCTGCCCAATCCACCAGAAAATCCGCCAGAACTTGAGACTTGACTGCCGTCCGAGGCTCATAATTGATCCCATGGGTTGCAATCTCAATGGCCCATTTTTCCACCCAACCGGATGCGTCCCAACTGCCAATGATTTCTGCCAATGGAGCTGAACTGACCACCGTGACCGGATGCGCCTGGAAATAGGGCTTCAACTTTCTTGCTGCCATGTACACACCATAGCACATCTTCTGATAATGGGGGTAGTTTTGCTTGGAGGTGGAGAGCACTTCGCTGACATAATACACCGGCCTCTCGACCGGTTGCGCCTTGTCCTTTTCGGGACGCTCGACCACCATAACAATACTGACCACGCGAGTGGTTCCTGGAATATACAATATCATTGGCTCTTTTTCCTTTGGAGCTGCCAGCACTGGAGCGGTAGACATCATGCGCTTGAGCTGCTTGAATGCTTCGTCCGCTTGCGGTGTCCAATTGAACTTGTTTGTTTTCTTCATTAGCTGATACAGCGGAATTGCCTTCTCTCCCAGCCGACTGAGAAATCGGCTAAGCGATGCCAAGAATCCGGTAAACTTCTGCACATCTTTGAGATTTCTGGGCTTTCCCATCCTCTCGATTGCCGCAATCTTCTTAGGGTTGCATTCTATCCCTCTCTCAAAAACCAGAAAACCAAGCAACTTGCCGGCTGGCACGCCGAACACACATTTCTCTAGGTTGAGCTTGATCTGGTAAGCTCGTAAGTTTGCGAACGTCTCCTTGAGGTCATCCAACAAGGTTGATCCCAGCACCGACTTGACCACGAGGTCATCTACATATACATGAATGTTCCGACCTAATTGAGGACGAACACATCACTGCATAGTACGCTGATAAGTCGCGCCGCCATTTTTCAGGACAAAGGGAATGGTGATGTAACAATAAGCCCCGAATGGGGTAATAAAATTTGTTTTAATCTGATCGTTTACATCAAGCTTAATCTGGTGATAGCCTGCTGTGGCATCCAAAAAGCACAGGAGCTGACAGCCAGCCGTAGAATCAATCACTTGATCGATGCGGGGAAACGCAAAAGGATCCTTGGGGAAGCCCTTATTCAGGCAGGGGTAATCTATACACTTGCGCCAAGTTCCATTCTTCTTCGAAACCAGAACAAGATTTGCTAACCAGTCTGGGTAGAACACTTCCTTGATAAATCCTGTTGCGAGCAACTTGGTTATCTCATCGCCGATTGCTCCTGTCTTCTCTTCTGAAAAATGCCGAAGTGGCTGCTTGATCGGCTTGGATACAGGTCGGATATGAAGCTTGTGCTCGACAAGTTCCCTCGGTACACCAGGCATGTCATGTGGGGACCATGCAAAGATTTCACGGTTCTCACGGAGGAACTCGACGAGCTCGCCTTCCTATTGGCTGCTGAGCCCAGCCCCAACAATGACGCACTTGCTCGGGTCAGAGGGGTCCAGGGCAATCCTCCATCTGTCCTTTGCCGCTTGAAAGATGGTTTCATCATCCGGCCTCTTGTACTTTATGCTCGGCATGGGGTCCTTCATCTGAGCTTGGACTGCTGCTACGACCTTGTCGAGATGGCGCCGCTCTGCATCAATGTCTAGAGCATCAGCTAGCTTGGAACCGGCAGACGAACACTCCAGTGACTTCCTGTAGTCATCACACACCCCTGGGAGCTTCATCTTCAGGTAAGGTTGCATGATGTTGAACATGAACTTGGTGATCGCAGGAGACCCGAGAAGAACATGGTATGGGCTGCTCAGATCGGCCACCTCGAACCAGATCGGTTCTCGGCGGAAATTCTCTTCTGACCCGAATACTACCTCCAGTCGAATGCGGCCTAATGGGGTACATGACAGGCCGGGCACTATCCCATGAAATGTAGTTCTGCTGGGCTCCAACTCGCTCTCACTGATGCCAAGCTTGATCATTGTGTCTCTATACATAATGTTGATGGCACTGCCTCCATCAATAAGCGTTCTGGTGAACTTGCACGAGTACATTGGTGCCGCCAAGATTGCATCCACCACGAGCATATAACCTCCCGGGTTGGGCATTACGCTCGGGTGGTCTTCTGGACCCCATGTTATGGCATTGTCCGACCAGTTCATCCTCTGAGAAATTACTGGCATGGTGGCATTGACTGCCTGCTCACGGGCTCTCCGACTGCCCTTGTCATCCGACTCGCTGGTGAAGATCATATTGTCGGGACCCGGGGTTAGCGTATGCAAGTACAGCTAAGACATAGTCATATGGAGAGCCGAGAACCGTACCCACTTGTCTAAGCAGACAAGGCCAAGCACAGAACGTTCTCGGAAAGCATCGTACGTGAGGGGCATCCCATCCAGGCCGGATGATCAACTGAGATGGGTCCTCATCGTCCGCACACAAGTCTAATAATATGGGTGGTGAACTCCCATATTCAAAGACAAGTCGCCTCAACCATACTATCGACTATCTCATAACTCTTACATAGACTTACTCCAGCCCGATCACTTAGTCGGGGTCTAGGGCGGGCTCGATCATACCACAAAGTGTGCACGAGACGGAGTCTCGAACAATCGCATCGCGATGCCCCAAGCTGCGCACATCTAAGGGCCACTTGATGTATGAAAGACCGCCAGCCAGAACACAACTAAGGTCTCGAAAACCCATACAAAGACATGCATGTTATAAACATACACGCAGCACACATGCCTTGTATGAACAGCAGGTACCATTGCAATTCTCTACAAAGTATACAATTTTATTGATAACTCTTATAGAGTGCAAACAGAGATCACAAACGTGTGATCCAACATTACAACACAAGCGGAAGCAAATTATGTCTGAGTACAGACAAGTTTAACAAATGGCTTAAGAAGCCATATTTAAACACAAGCCCTCCACGAGGGAACCAGTCGTCTGACTGGGACTAGACTAGTTGTCTTCAGTCGTCCAGCTCGATGAAGAAGCCACCTTCGGGGTCAGTGGCATCATCTAAAACATAGATTTAGCAAACGTGAGTACAAAGTCGTACTCAGCAAGACTTACATAGGAGCTATACTACTCATGCACATGTATCAAGGTAAAGGGAGGTGGGGTTTCACTTGCAGAAATGCCAGCTTTGACTTGGCTAGTCCTAAACTACGAGTACCAGACTTGAGGTAAGAAGCGTACACGAGTCCACTACTTTCTCCAACCAATTACACCACTATGGTGCCTTCCTCAACTTCCCCACGAGGAAGCACGCCATAGCACTCACACTTATCTTGGTGTGTTTTAGAAGTATCCGGTTCAAGTTATCTAATAATCAAGCTAAACTTTCCAAGCAGTCCATAACCGCGGACGCGGCTATTCGAATAGTTTTGTTAACCTTGCAAGGGTGTACCGCTACACACACATGATCATCATTTACCGCCTTTGATCTCGACACCATTCAAGGGGTGCCAGCGAGGATGCTCACCACAACTGTTACCTCATAGCCGATCTAGTCCGAGAAAGCCGCCTACTTGGGTTGGCTACCACTATCGTGAACCCGGCCGGTTTACCGAAGTGGACCCAAGTGATGTGTGTGTGGTGCATAAGCCGGTCTCGGGTGAACCGTTCTCTCACTTAGCATCCAGGCCACAGACCTACCAGAACTCCGAACTATTGCGACATCTGGACATCGAAAGGGATGAGTTAGTAAGTTGAGAGGGGTCAGTGAGCCCAATGTGTGGTTGTACTCTTTATCTTGGATCACCACACAAGAACTCGTACTAGGGCGGTGTTCAACGAGACAACCCACCGTGTACTCCTACACAGCCTCTCATCGTTCACCTTGTATTAGGGTCGATTCTCCAACACTTTTCTACCATCATCAACATGATCACTACCATCCCGACTCACATCATAGTAACAACATGGTATCATACTAAGCATGCAATAAGCAGTAACATTGCAGAGGCCACATGATATCAAACAACTCCTACATTTGCTAGGATTGTGGTTTGCTTACTTCTGTGACAAAATGATAGGTCATGCAAAGGAATGGGTTCATCTATGCGGTAGAAACGAATCATGGTGATCATCCTAAACAATGCATAAGCGAGACATGAGAGGGAAGTGGGATTTTATCGACATGATCAATGGGGGTTTGCTTGCCTTGCTGACGAGGTTCGGGTTCGGGGTCTTCAGCGAAGGGGTTGACCTCGGTTTCCGGCTCCACTTCTATCAGCAACATGACAATCATAGGATCAACATAATGTAAAATGCACAAACACATGAATAAGATTGAAATGGTGATGTTCATGGTACTGATGTGTTGAGCATTCCATTTAAATGGAGTATATTGCAATTTGAATTGCAAATTCAAACTCCACATTTGAATTCAACTTAGCCAAGTTGTATGTGACATTGTTTGATCATTTTGAATCAACTTCAATTGCATAAGATATGCCTCTGATGTGTGGTTGAATTATATCATAATTCCATGGTCCAAGTTGCAAAATCATTTGGTTTGAATTTGAATTAATTTCAAATAAAGCAAATGACATATGCTACTGGTCCCATTTTAAAATCAACTCAAACATAGTTGAAAGTTGCATATTTGGAAAGATAATTTTCTCCTGATCATTTTTCATATATTATTTGTCCAATTTGGAGTTAATATGAATTTTCTATGTATTTCCAAAGTTTGGGGTATTTTCTAGAATTTCTGGAATTCTTTTAATTCAAATAATCTCTGGAAATTCATTTAAATGATTTATTGCGTCAGGCTGACGTCAAGCTGGCGTCAGGGGGGGGGGGCTGACAAGGGGGTCATTAGCCGGGTGATTAAGGGGGGGGGGTTTGGTTGACACGCCGGCGGCTAAACGCCGATGACTGGAGCCGCGGCGGCGCTGCACGGATCCAGTGCTCCCGGCCACCATTTGATGCGCCAAGGGCACCAGAGGATGGCCCGGAACGAGCTGCGTCATCTGCGCTACTCGGGCTTCAACGGGGAGGCTTCAGGCGACGTCGTCTTCAACCTTGGCGGCGGCCGGAGCTACGGTTTCGAGCAGAACTTGCAAAACGGCCACGGGAAGGAAAGTGTGTGGTTGCGTTGGGTTGCTGGGGACTCCAGGAGCACTACGGACGCACTGGTGAGGACGAAGGTGCACGGGAGCGAGCGCATGGTCAACCGCGGCGGCAACCGTGCTCGGCTTCCATGGCGGATCCGGCTAGAGGAAGCAATCGATGGGGAGAAGTGAGGGGTTTTGCTTGCGAGCTCACCCTGAGTCTATCTGGAGTGGCGGCTTGCTCGGGGAGGCGCTGGTGTTGCCGGAATTTGAGTTCGATCCACGGCGGCCGGCGATGAAGACGACGAAGCTAGCGAGCTCGTGGAAGCGCCCGGCTCCGATTCCTTCTGCAAGTCGACAAAGACGACGGCTGCGGTTCCTCTGGACAGCTCGAGGCGTCGCGGGGAGCACGGTGGCCACGCGGGGGCTCGACGGCGCTCCGGCGTTCTTCTCGGGCGACGACGAATCGGGCGAGAGAGGAGAGGAGGGAGCTCGTGGAGGGGAGAATGGAGTGGGGAAGCTGCGAGGCGTCTCCAGGCGTGCAGATGTGGCAAGGGGGAAGCAGGAGGTGGCCAAGCACGGCGGCGGCCTCGGCATGGCCGGCACGCAACTGCTTGCCGCCTGAGGAAGACGACAGGGGAGGGGAGGTGGGCTGGGCCGCTGGGGAAAAAGTCGGGCCTCTTTGCAGGTAAGCCCCCTTCTCTTTTCTTTCTGTTTTTCTTTCTGCCATTTGTTCTGTTTAGCTAAATAAAATAGCTAAACATTTTATTAAATGCTGAAAAATTTTATGTGGCCTCATAATAATATAGACTAGCCACTTATAAAGTTTCAACATTTTTAAAATTCAAATGATTTGAATCTTAACTCAAATAGGGTTATTTGATTAATTCCAAGGCACTGTTTGAATATTTGAAAAATCTATGAGCATGGGATGGGTCCCACATCACTTGATATGTGATCACACTCATTTATCAGACTTTTCAAAATTCCAACATGAATTTTTGGAGAAGATTTTTATCTGGCCTTTTGAATTAATTCATCTGGGGGGGTTTCCTTCTCCCATCTTGATTTTGAAGTTGATTTCAAAGATTCCTTTTGAAAATTTTGACATGATGCAAGGTTACTTTGATCCTAGCACATTACCTAACAGAGGGTTCTGACAACTCGCCCCCACTCAACAGAATCTCGTCCCGAGATTCAGAAGTCTGCGGGAGGAAGGTGGGGTACTCGGCACTGAGACGGTCTTCTCTTTCCCACATAGCTTCTCTTTCAGAGTGGTGTGACCATTGCACTTTCAGAAACCTAATCTTCTGACGACGACTGACACGCTTTGCGGAATCAAGAATACGAACGGGGTATTCTCGATAAGAAAGGTCATCTTGGAGATCAAGCGTTTCATGGTCGACTTCGCGGATGGGGTCCTTGAAGCAACGCCTGAGTTGGGACACATGGAATACATCGTGTACTCGGGAAAGGTGCGGGGGTAGTTCAAGTTGGTAGGCAACTTCTCCACGTTTAGCAATAATGCGGAAAGGTCCGATGTAACGTGGGGCCAACTTGCCTTTGATACCGAAACGTTGGGTTCCCTTTAGAGGAGTAACCTGAAGGTAAGCCTTCTCATCCAGATTGTAGCTCTCTTGCCTATGATGACGATCATAGTAGCTTTTCTGACGAGACTGGGCTTCTTTCAATTGATCACAAACAATGCGAACTTGCTCTTCTGCTTCCTTGATCACATCCGGCCAAAGAATTGTCTTTCACCGTTTTCTGACCAGTTTAAAGGTGTTCGACATCGTCGTCCATAAAGTAGTTCAAAAGGAGCCATGTTCAAACTAGATTGAAAACTATTGTTATAAGAAAATTCGGCGAATGGAAGAGACTTCTCCCAATTCTTTCCGAATGAGATAACGCAAGCTCTGAGCATGTCTTCAAGAATCTGGTTAACCCTTTCGACTTGACCGCTAGACTGAGGATGGAAAGCCGTACTAAAGGAGAGATGAGTTCCCATAGCATTCTGAAAGCTTCCCCAAAATCTAGAGGTGAAAAGGCTACCGCGATCAGAATTGATTTCCAAAGGAACACCATGAAGGGATACAATTCTAGAGATGTACAAGTCCGCTAACTGACTAGCAGTTATAGACTCGCGAACCGGAAGGAAGTGAGCAACTTTGGAAAGCCTATCTATGACAACAAAGATGGCATTGTTTCCTTTCTGGGTTCTTGGAAAGCCGGTGATGAAGTCCATACCGACTTTGTCCCATTTCCACTCGGGAATAGACAAAGGTTGAAGTGTACCAGCAGGTCTTTGATGTTCTGTCTTAATGCGACGACAAACATCACATTCGGCAACAAATTGAGCAATGTCTCTCTTCATCCTAGTCCACCAAAATCTCTGGTGTAGATCTCGGTACATTTTTGTGTTACCGGGATGAATTGAGAGGGGTGTGTCATGGGCTTCCTTGAGGATAAGTTGCCTTAGTTCCCTATTCTTAGGTACTACCAAACGATTTTCAAAGAATACCGTTCCTTTGCTATCTGTGGAGAAACATTTAGCAACTCCGCTAGCAATGTTCTCCTTGATCCGGCGAACACCTCGTGCACGCCTTTGGGCAACTATGATTTGATCCTCAAGAGTTGGTTTCGCCACCAAGGTAGAAAGATAGCCATGAGGAACAATCTCAAGATTGAGGTTGCGAAAGTCCTCATGAAGAAGTGGTTGATACTGCTGTAACATGAGGTTGTTACAGTACGACTTACGACTTAGTGCATCAGCCATGACATTGGCTTTGCCTGGGGTGTAAGAAATTACTACGTCGTAATCTTTTATCAACTCAATCCAGCGTCTTTGCCTGAGATTAAGATCTGGCTGGGTGAAAATATATTTGAGGCTTTGGTGGTCGGAATAAATCTCGCAACAGTTACCAAGGAGGTAATGTCGCCAAGTTGTTAGGGCATGAACTACGGCAGCGAGTTCAAGGTCATGGGTAGGATAGTTCTCTTCATGTGGCCGCAACTAGCGTGAAGCATAAGCTACCACATGTCGATCTTGCAGAAGTATGCATCCTAACCCTTGCCGTGATGCGTCACAATAGATCTCGAAATCCTTTTTGGTGTCTGGAGGTGCAAGTACAGGTGCAGAAGTCAATCTTCTTTTTAGCTCTTGAAAGCTTTCCTCGCACTTGGGAGTCCATAGGAATTTCTTATCGTTCTTGAGGAGTTCAGTTAGAGGCTTTGCAACTTTAGAAAAGTTCTCGACGAAGCGACGGCAATAGCTGGCTAGGCCAAGAAAACTCCTAACTTGCTTAACCGATTCAGGTGGAGTCCAGTCAAGGACGGCCTGAACTCTCTCGGGATTCACAACAATGCCTTTTGCAGAAATCACGTGGCCTAAGTAGGTCACTTCTGGTAGCCAGAATTCACACTTGGAGAATTTAGCGTACAGGCGATGCTCTCTAAGTTTCATAAATACCATCCTTAAGTGTTCGGCATGATCTCCTTCGTTCTTCGAGTAGATGAGAATATCATCAAGATAAACTACAACAAATTTATCTAGGTACTCCATGAAGATCGAATTCATCAAGCGTGAGAAAGTGGCGGGGGCATTGGTTAAACCAAAGGACATAACGGTGTACTCGTAAAGACCATAACGAGTAGTAAATGCCGTTTTGGGAATGTCCTCGTTTCGGATTTTGATCTGATGATAACCTAATCTCAAATCCATCTTAGAGAAGACAGAGGATCCTGCAAGTTGATCATAAAGATCATTGATCCTGGGCAGTGGGTATTTGTTCTTTATCGTCGCTAAATTTAGCGGGCGATAATCTACGCACATCCTTTCTGTTCCATCTTTCTTCTTTACGAAAAGAACGGGGCAACCCCATGGCGATGAGCTAGGGCGGATGAAGCCTTTTGCCAACGAAGCATCAAGTTGGGTTTTTAGCTCAGCTAACTCATGTGGGACCATTTTGTATGGGCGTTTGGAAATTGGTGCAGTTCCTGGAACTAGATCCACTATAAACTCTACACATCTGTCGGGTGGCATGCCCGGCAGCTCTTCAGGAAAGACATCCGGGAAGTCACGAACCACCGGAATATCTTCAAGTTCGTGAAGGGGAAGTACATTCAAAGAATGCACTTGGGTTCTTATTCTGGGTGAGGTATAGTTGACTGTTTTGCCTGAAGGGTGGGTGAGTTTCACGGATTTGCCTTTGCAATCCAGGTAGGCATTCTGTCTTGATAGCCAATCCATGCCAAGGATGACATCAATATCTGAAGACTTGAGGGCTATGAGTGAAGCAAGGAATACTAAACCCTCAATTGCAATTTGATTACCATGGCTTATTCTATTAGTCTGCCATCTTGACCCTGGAGTTTGAATAATCATTGGGGTGGACAATTCAACAAAAGATAACTCATGACGAAGTGCATAACTTTCCGACATGAATGAATGAGATGCTCCTGGGTCGAAAAGAACGGAAGTAGGAACATAATTGACTGGGAGCGTACCAAGAATGACGTCAGTGGTGTCGTCAGTCTCTTCGGCGGCGATCTGGTTCACACGTCCACGAGTGGCGGTAGGAGCGGGTTTGACGGTGTAGACCTTCTGAGGTGGCTTGCCACGACCATTGTTGTTGTTGCCTCCGGCACGTGGTGGAGCATTCTGGTTCTGGATCTGGTTCTGGGGACACTCGCGAGAATAGTGGCCTGCCTGACCACATTTGTAACAGGCTCCGAAAACAGTGCGTGGAGCTGGGTAGTTTGGTGGAGCTGGGTGGAACTGGGTGGGTGGACGAGGCACCACATAGGATGGCCTCGGTGGGTTGTTCTGGCGGAACATGTTGTTGGGGATCCGGATCTTGCGCTTCTGGGAACCAGAGCTGGATGAACCGTCATCTCTAGGGTGTTTGCGGAAATCGTTGGGGGTGTTCATGTCCTCTGCCTTGATGGCCTTGTTGACAAGGACCTGGAATGAGGCAAAGTCGTGAAGGTTGAGCTCACGACGGAGTCCAGAGTTGAGGTCACGACGGAACCTCTCTTGTTTCTTGGAGTCGGTGGAGACTTCTTCTGTTGCGTAACGAGCAAGTCGGTTGAACTCACGACTGAACTCGTCAACAGTCCTCCTGCCTTGAGTGAGGTTGCAGAATTCCTCACGCTTGCGGTCCGTAAGACCCTTGGGAATGTGGTGCTCGCGGAAGGACGTGCAGAATTACTCCCAAGATGCAGGCGGTCCAACGGGGCGCATATTCAGAAAGTTCTCCCACCAAGAGCTAGCTGCACCTTCGAGGTGATACGTGGCATAGCTGACCTTGTCACCAGTTGCAACACGGCCTGCTTGGAGCTTCCTCTCGATGCTGCGAAGCCAGTCATCGGCGTCAAGGGGTTCGGTGGAGTAACTGAAAACCGGGGGATGAAGTCGGATGAAGTCGTTCAGGGACACCAACTCATTGCGCTGCTGAGTGGTGTTGCGAGCAATGACTTCCAACAGATGGTGAGAGTCTCGGCGGTTCCTCTCGACCTCCATCAAAACCTGAGCCATCGTGGGTGGGGGTGGAAGGTTGCCTTCCTCCTGGTCATTCCCATGACCTTGGTTACGACCAATTTGGCCACGGGTTCCTTGAGACATCCTGAGGTGAAAAACCAAAGTCAAACAGAGTTGAATTGAAGAGTCTAATCAAGGTATTGAAGTACTGGAAGGATTACAGAGCAAAGGAAGTAATCATCTTGACAACATGGTGATAAAGCATACAAGCCATATATTCACAAGCTGTCATACAAACCATACATCGTTTTAGTACAAGCACCAAGCTAACACAAACGTGATGAAGATGATACATCCTTCAGAGGCACTCTGACTTCCTATACATTATTTATCTAAGCCTCTGTAACTTAGACACCTTGCTTACAATAAACTAGGATACTACTACATCAACACTAAGTAAGACCACAGGCGGTCTCACTCATCTCCATCTCCATAGTAGTCCTCATAAAAGTTACCCGCGTATCCCGGTAGCTGGAGGTGACCATCGGAAAACACGGAGGACTGTGGACCCTGATATCCATTTGGGCAAGGATGGGGCCTAGGTCCAGCGTAGGGTGGAAGCAAAGGACCACGGGGTGGAAAAATGCCTCCAATCTCGGGCCAAGCAACTCGAGAAGGCATCTGAGTCCTCACTGGGTAGATCGCATCAAACTCAACTGATCCCACGCTCACAAAGGGTGCCAAAAGTGTCAGTGCTCGATACAGACGAACACGGGTGGCGTGGAGCTCGAAACGGAGAGCGCGTGCATCACGATCTCGATCACTAGAAAACCTAGCAGTCATCTGAAGTGCGGGATCCTCTGCAGAGTGATCTGAGTAGAGTCTGGTGTAATATCCCTCTTCTCCTGGAAGTGCAGCAGGGATATAGCGGAAAGAAGTCTCTCTCAGTAAAGTGTGCTCCTCTCTCAGAAGTGTAATACATCAATATGCATCATCCTGCACAGCCATGTTCTCAGTAACGCCAATGCCATGTCCAAAGTGGATAGGCTGGGTGACTCCAACGTGGTGCGGATAGATCCTGACGATGCAGTGGAACTGCGTCTGGTTGAAGTCGTGGAACTGCTCCTCGACGGTATACTCAGGATACCAACGATATCCCACATAGGACATCATCTCGATCAACGTGTCGGGATGGCCACGCACACCGAGGCACCTGGTCAAACGAACAATCTGCCGAGGGGGAAGATCTTCCATATAATACGATGTAAGAAATCAGCATTACAACAATGCTAGGAAAACCTGACACAACTTTCCTACGGCTGTAAGGAAGCAATCAACGAGATGTGCTAATCAGATAGAGGAGAGCCTAGTCCTATCTTCCCGTAGAACAAGATGAGGGTGACTCAGAACTCAGAACGAAGGGGGTAAGGAGAAAAAAAAAAGCCTTACGTTATTCCCTTATATACCGAGAGTAACTATATAACTATAGCAAGCTAGACTCAACTTCGGCCAAGGATACTAGTCCTACAGTCAGTCCTGCTCTGATACCAAGTCTGTCGGGACCCGGGGTTAGCGTATGCAAGTACAGCTAAGACATAGTCATATGGAGAGCCGAGAACCGTACCCACTTGTCTAAGCAGACAAGGCCAAGCACAGAACGTTCTCGGAAAGCATCGTACGTGAGGGGCATCCCATCCCGGCCGGAGGATCAACTGAGATGGGTCCTCATCGTCCGCACACAAGTCTAATAATATGGGTGGTGAACTCCCATATTCAAAGACAAGTCGCCTCAACCATACTATCGACTATCTCATAACTCTTACATAGACTTACTCCAGCCCGATCACTTAGTCGGGGTCTAGGGCGGGCTCGATCATACCACAAAGTGTGCACGAGACGGAGTCTCGAACAATCGCATCGCGATGCCCCAAGCTGCGCACATCTAAGGGCCACTTGATGTATGAAAGACCGCCAGCCAGAACACAACTAAGGTCTCGAAAACCCATACAAAGACATGCATGTTATAAACATACACGCAGCACACATGCCTTGTATGAACAGCAGGTACCATTGCAATTCTCTACAAAGTATACAATTTTATTGATAACTCTTATAGAGTGCAAACAGAGATCACAAACGTGTGATCCAACATTACAACACAAGCGGAAGCAAATTATGTCTGAGTACAGACAAGTTTAACAAATGGCTTAAGAAGCCTTATTTAAACACAAGCCCTCCACGAGGGAACCAGTCGTCTGACTGGGACTAGACTAGTTGTCTTCAGTCATCCAGCTCGATGAAGAAGCCACCTTCGGGGTCAGTGGCATCATCTAAAACATAGATTAAGCAAACGTGAGTACAAAGTCGTACTCAGCAAGACTTACATAGGAGCTATACTACTCATGCACATGTATCAAGGTAAAGGGAGGTGGGGTTTCACTTGCAGAAATGCCAACTTTGACTTGGCTAGTCCTGAACTACGAGTACCAGACCTGAGGTAAGAAGCGTACACGAGTCCACTACTTTCTCCAACCAATTACACCACTATGGTGCCTTCCTCGACTTCCCCACGAGGAAGCACGCCATAGCACTCACACTTATCTTGGTGTGTTTTAGAAGTATCCGGTTCAAGTTATCTAATAATCAAGCTAAGCTTTCCAAGCAGTCCATAACCGCGGACGCGACTATTCGAATAGTTTTGTTAACCTTGCAAGGGTGTACCGCTACACACACATGATCATCATTTACCGCCTTTGATCTCGACACCATTCAAGGGGTGCCAGCGAGGATGCTCACCACAACTGTTACCTCATAGCCGATCTAGTCCGAGAAAGCCGCCTACTTGGGTTGGCTACCACTATCGTGAACCCGGCCGGTTTACCGAAGTGGACCCAAGTGATGTGTGCGTGGTGCATAAGCCGGTGTCGGGTGAGCCGTTCTCTCACTTAGCATCCAGGCCACAGACCTACCAGAACTCCGAACTATTGCGACATCTGGACATCGAAAGGGATGAGTTAGTAAGTTGAGAGGGGTCAGTGAGCCCAATGTGTGGTTGTAGTCTTTATCTTGGATCACCACACAAGAACTCGTACTAGGGCGGTGTTCAACGAGACAACCCACCGTGTACTCCTACACAGCCTCTCATCGTTCACCTTGTATTAGGGTCGATTCTCCAACACTTTTCTACCATCATCAACATGATCACTACCATCCCGACTCACATCATAGTAACAACATGGTATCATACTAAGCATGCAATAAGCAGTAACATTGCAGGGGCCACATGATATCAAACAACTCCTACATTTTCTAGGATTGTGGTTTGCTTACTACTGTGACAAAATGATAGGTCATGCAAAGGAATGGGTTCATCTATGCGGTAGAAACGAATCATGGTGATCATCCTAAACAATGCATAAGAGAGACATGAGAAGGAAGTGGGATTTTATCGACATGATCAATGGGGGTTTGCTTGCCTTGCTGACGAGGTTCGGGTTCGGGGTCTTCAGCGAAGGGGTTGACCTCGGTTTCCGGCTCCACTTCTATCAGCAACATGACAATCATAGGATCAACATAATGTAAAATGCTACTCTTCAGCTTGGATCACCACACAAGAACTCGGGCTTAAGGCGGTGTTCAACGAGACAACCCACTGTGTACTCCTACACAACCTCTCATCGTTCACCTTGTATTAGGGTGGATTCACCAATACATTTCCACCATAATCAACATGATTGCTACCATCCCGACTCACATAACAGTATCAACATTGTATTACTCTAAGCATGCAATAAGTAGTAACAGTTGCAGGGGCCACATGATATCAACCAACTCCTACATTTGCTAGGATTGTGGTTTGCTTACTACTGTGACAAATGATAGGTCATGAAAAGTAATGGGTTCATCTATGCGGTAGAAACGTAGCATGGTAATCATCCTAAACAATGCATAAGCGAGACTCAGAGGGAAGTGGGATTTTATCGACATGATCAATGGGGGTTTGCTTGCCTTGCTGACGAGGTTCGGTATCGGGGTCTTCAACGAAGGGGGCAGCCTCGGGTTCGGGCTCCACCTCTTTTCGAGCAAACAGCACAAACATTGCAATCAATATAATTTACAATGCAAAATCACATGATCAAGTTGTAGAACATGATGTATATGGTGCTGATGTGTTGGGCATTCCATTTAAATGAAGTACATTGCATTTGAGTTGCAATTTCAAACTCCATATTTGAATTTAAAAGGGTTCATATGCATGTTTGCTTCTGTTCCCCCATTTTAAAATGGTCAAACATGAAAACAAAGTGCATATTCAGAATCCTTGCATTTTTCTGATAATTTTACATACATTATATGTTTAATTTGGAGTTAAAATGAATATTCTATGAATTTCCAAAGTTTAGAGTATTTTCTGGCAATTTCTGCAATTGTTTTAATTAGAAAAGCATTTACTGCATCAGCATGAGGTCATGCTGACGTCAGGGGGCCTCTGACCTCTGGGACCCACATGTCAGTGTCTCACTGTTGATTTAATTAACAGATTAATTTGAATTAATCTAACAGGGGGAGATTAGCAGGCTGGGCCCACATGGAAGTGTGACTGGGGGTGGGGCCAAGGTGATTAGCTTAGTAGATTAGGGCTCTAATCGTGGAGCTCGTCGCCGGCGTTCCTGTAGATGGCCGGAGTTGCTCGGGATCGCGCTGTAGTGCACGGGAGAGAGAAAAGAGACCATGGTTAGGTTCCTGGAGCTTCCGCGCGTCGAACGAAGGGGGTTGGGGTCATGGGGTGGACCAGAGGAACGGCGGCGCCTTCTCCGGCGGAAACAGAAACACGGCGAGGTGGCTGTCGGGGATTTGGTGCATGTCTTGATGCAGGGCTAGGTGTGTTCGGAAGCTACAGCTCCCAGGAGCATCGTGGACATGCTGGGGAGGAAGAGGAGGCACGGGAGCGTGCGTTTGACTGCCATGGCGGCAGTGGAGCTCTGCTCCCATGGAGAATGGAGGTAGGGGGTGAACGGGAAGGGGGCAGTGAGTGTAATCGAAGGGCAAGCTCACCCTGGTTGCAACGGCGGTGACGGCGAGGTCGGAGAAGGAAGGACGGCGGCGCAATCGACTGCGGTTCCTCTCGGCGGCCGGAGCTTGACGATGATGATGGTGTCGGCTTCATAGGCTCTCGAGCTCGATTGAACAGGGGGTTCAGCGGAGAAGGGAGCGGCGCATCTTCTGGACAAGATCGCGCAGCTCGATCTGGATAGTGGTCACAGCGGCGTACGCTGTTGTACTCCGGCGAGCGTCGGTCGTCTTCGAAACCGGCAGCAGAGCGAGGGGAGGTGAGCCTGGGGTGGGGGAAAGTGAGCGGCGCGTTGCGGGTCGTCTCCTGGTGCGCGTAGAAGACCCAGGAGGGGCAAGTGGCGACTGGGGAGAGCGCGGCGTGCTCGGCTGGCTCGGTGGCAATCCACTGAGCAGCTTGGAGGCGCGGGGAAGGGGAAGAAGACCCCCTTGCCCCTTTGGGCTGGCTGGGCCGGCTGGGTGGGCTTCGCCTAGGCGAAAGGTAAGCTCTTTGTTCTTCTTTTTCTGTTTTTCTTTTCTGTCTTATGTTGGCCATGCTAAAATAAATAGCTAGGCATTTTTTAAAATGCTGAAACTTTTTATATGGCCTCATATTATATTAGACTAGCCACTTATAAAGTTTGGCACTTTTTAAAATTCAAATCATTTGAATTTTAAATCAAATAGGGGTTTTTGATTAATTCCAAGGTCCGGTTTGAATATTTGAAAAATCCATGAGCATGGGGTTGGTCCCACATCACTTGATATGTGATCACACTCATTTATGATACTTTTCAAAAATGCAAAAGGAATTTTTGGAGCAACTTTTATTCTGGCCATTTGAATTAAATTCATCTGGGGGTGTTCTCTCTCCCATTTCAATTTCTTTTGAAATTTTAACATGATGCAAAGTGACTTGCTAATCCTAGCACATACCTAGATGAGGGTTCTGACAACTCGCCCCCACTCAAAAGAATCTCGTCCCGAGATTCAGAAGTCTGCGGGAGGAAGGAGGGGTACTCGGCACTGAGACGGTCTTGTCTTTCCCATGTGGCTTCTTTCTCGGAGTGGTGTGACCATTGCACTTTCAGAAACTTAATCTTCTGACGACGAGTGACACGCTCTGCTGAATCAAGAATACGAACGGGGTAATCAAGATCAAGCGTTTCATGGTCAACTTCGCGGATGGGGTCCTTGAAGCAACGCCTGAGTTGTGACACATGGAATACATCATGTACTTTCGTCCAGATTGTATCTTTCTTGCCAATGATGACGATCATAGTAGCTTTTCTGACGAGACTGGGCTGCTTTCAATTGATCACGAACAATGCGAACTTGCTCTTCTGCTTCCATGATCATATCCGGTCCAAAGAATTGTCTTTCACCGGTTTCTTACCAGTTAAGGGGTGTTCGACATCTTCATCCATATAGGAGTTCAAAAGGAGCCATGTTCAGACTAGATTGGAAACTATTGTTATAAGAAAATTCGGCGAATGGCAGAGACTTCTCCCAATTCTTTCCGAATGATATAACACAAGCTCTGGGCATGTCTTCAAGAATTTGGTTAACCCTTTCGACTTGACCGCTAGACTGAGGATGGAAAGTTGTACTAAAGGAGAGATGAGTTCCCATAGCATTCTGAAAGCTTCCCCAAAATCTAGAGGTGAAAAGGCTACCACGATCAGAATTGATTTCCAAAGGAACACCATGAAGAGACACAGTTCTAGAGACATACAAGTCCGCTAACTGGCTAGCAGTTATAGACTCGCGAACGGGCAGGAAGTGTGCGACTTTGGAAAGTCTGTCAACCACAACGAAGATGGCATCATTTCCTTTCTGGGTTTTTGGAAAGCCGGTGATGAAATCCATACTGACTTTGTCCCATTTCCACTCTGGAATAGGCAAAGGTTGAAGTGTACCAGCAGGTCTTTGATGTTCTGCCTTAATGCGACGACAAACATCACATTCAGCAATAAACGGAGCAATTTGTCGCTTCATCCTAGTCCACCAAAATCTCTGGCATAGGTCTCGGTACACCTTTGTGCTACCAGGATGAATCGAAAGGGGTGTGTCATGGGCCTCCTTAATAATTAGCCTCCTAAGATTGTGTTTTTGTGGTACAACCAATCGATTGCCAAAGAAAACGACACCTTGATCATTTATGGAGAAACATTTAGCAACACCGCTAGCAATGTTCTTCTTGATGTCTCGAATACCACTATCACGTTTCTGGGCGGCTATGATTTTATCATCAAGGGTTGGTTTCGCCACCAAGGTAGAAAGATAACCATGAGGAACAATCTCAAGATTGAGTTTTTGAAATTCCTCATGCAGAAGTGGTTGATACTGTTGTAACATGAGGTTGTTACAATACGACTTACGACTTAGTGCATCAGCCATGACATTGGCTTTGCCTGGGGTGTAAGAAATTCCTACGTCGTAATCTTTTATCAACTCAATCCGGCGTCTTTGCCTGAGATTAAGATCTGGCTGGGTGAATATGTATTTGAGGCTTTGGTGGTCGGAATAGATCTCACAACGATTACCAAGGAGGTAATGTCGCCAAGTTGTCAGGGCATGAACTACGGCAGCGAGTTCAAGATCATGGGTAGGATAGTTCTCTTCATGTGGACGCAACTGGCGTGAAGCATAAGCTACCACCTGTCTATCTTGCATAAGTATGCATCCTAACCCTTGCCGTGAGGCGTCACAAAAGATCTCTAAATCCTTTTTGGTATCTGGAGGCGCAAGTACGGGTGCAGAATTCAATCTTCTTTTTAGCTCTTGAAAGCTTTCCTCGCACTTGGGAGTCCATAGGAATTTCTTATCTTTCTTGAGGAGTTCATTTAGAGGTTTTGCAACTTTAGAAAAGTTCTCGACGAAGTGGCGGCAATAGCTTGCTAGGACAAGAAAACTCCTAACTTGCTTAACTGATTCAGGTGGAGTCCATTCAAGGACGGCCTGAAGTCTCTCGGGATTCACAGCATTGCCTTTCGCAGAAATCACATGGCCTAAGTAGGTCACTTCTGGTAGCCAAAATTCACACTTGGAGAATTTAGCATACAGGCGATGCTCTCGAAGTTTCATCAATACCAGCATGAGATGTTCGGCATGTTCTTCTTCGTTCTTCGAGTAGATGAGAATGTCATCAAGATAAACTACAACAAATTTATCTAGGTACTCCATGAAGATCGAATTCATCATGCGCGCGAAAGTGGCGGGGGCATTGGTTAAACCAAAGGACATGACGGTGTACTCGTAAAGACCATAACGAGTAGTAAAAGCCGTTTTGGGAATGTCCTCGTTTCGGATTTTGATTTGATGATAAGCTAATCTCAAATCCATCTTGGAGAAGACATAGGATCCATCAAGTTGATCATAAAGATCATTGATCCTGGGAAGTGGGTACTTGTTCTTTATCGTCGCTAGATTTAGAGGGCGAGAGTCTACGCACATCCTTTCTGTTCCATCTTTCTTCGTTACGAACAGAACGGGGCAACCCCATGGCGATGAGCTAGGGCGGATGAAGCCTTTTGCCAACAAAGCTTCAAGTTGGATTTTTAGCTCAGCTAACTCACGTGGGGCCATTTTGTATGTGCGTCTAGAAATTGGTGCGGTTCCTGGCATAAGATCCACTATGAACTCTACACATCTGTCGGGTGGCATTCCCGACAGCTCTTCAGGAAAGACATCCGGGAAGTCACGAACCACCGGAATATCTTCAAGGTCGGGAAGGGGAAGCACATTCAAAGAATGCATCTGGGTTCTCGATCTTGGTGAGGAGTAATCTATTGTCTGGCCTGAAGGATGGGTAAGTCTACCTGACTTGGCTTTACAATCAAGAAAAGCATTTTGTCTTGATAACCAATCCATACCAAGGATGACATCAATGTCTGAAGACTTGAGGGCTATGAGTGAAGCAAGGAATACTAAACCCTCAATTTGTCAGAACCCTCTGTTAGGTAATGTGCTAGGATCAAGTCACCTTGCATCATGTCAAATTTTCAAAGGAAATCAACTTCAAAATCCAAATGGGAGAAGGAACACTCCCAGATGAATTAATTCAAAAGGCCAGATAAAAATCTTCTCCAAAAATTCATGTTAGAATTTTGAAAAGTCTTATAAATGAGTGTGATCACATATCAAGTGATGTGGGACCCATCCCATGCTCATAGATTTTTCAAATATTCAAACAGTGCCATGGAATTAAAGAAATACCCCTATTTGATTTAAAATTCAAATCTTTTGAATTTTAAAAATGTTGAAAGTTTATGAGTGGCTAGTCTATATTATTATGAGGCCACATAAAAGTTTTCAGCATTTAATAAAATGTTTAGCTATTTATTTTAGCTAAACAGAACAAATGTCAGAAAAGAAAAATAGAAAAGAAATCAGAAAACCTTACCTGGCGCCCAGGCGAAGCCGGCCCACCCCAGCCCAGCCGGCCCACAGGGGCAGGGGCGTCTTCTTCCCCGTCCCTCGCCTCCAAGCTGCTCGGTGGAATTCCACCGAGCTAGCCGGGGACGACAAGTCGTCGTCGAGGAGCTTCCAGGCCCCCCGTGGCCTCTTCTCGCGCCTGGAGACTCCCCGCAGCCTCCGCAGTCCATTCCCCCCCTCCAGAGCTTCCTCCTCCTCCTCCCGTGCTGGAATCCGTCGCCGCCCGAAGCCTCACCGGAGCGTCGTCGAGCCACCGCGTGGCCACCGTGCCCTAGAGCTCAAGCCAACAAGTCCACCGTGCTCCTCGTCCTCGACTTCGTCTTCAAGCAGAATCTGGAGCCCTAATTCCTCCCCGAGCCGACGCCATCGTCTTCAACCTCTCGCCGGACCCGCGAGCTCGCCGCCGTCGATTCGCCGCCGTTGAAGCCTCCCCAAGCTTGCCGTTGCTTCCGTTCGAACCGCGGTGAGCTACTGAGTGTTTCCCCTAAGCTTTCAGCACCCCGCGACCTCTCTATCCGTTTTCACAATGGATGCCGAAGCACGTCGCCGCCATGGACGACGATGAGGTCGCCCCTGTGCCCCATCATCGCGTCCAGCGCGCGCGTTTGACTCCCAGTGACTCTAGCTTTCGAACGCACACGAGCTCAGCCCAATCCCTGCCCCCTAGCCTCGACTACGACCTCGCCGGTTCTCTGTTTCCGCTGGAGTCGTCGCCGTCGTCGCTCCCGACCTCCCCGTGACCCCCTGTTACTTCCAGACGACGCGGAAGACCTCCAGGAGCAAGCCGGTGCCCTCCGTCTCCCCTCCCGTGGCCGGAATCGTGATCCCCGTGCAGCGCCGCCGTGACTCCAGTCGCCGGCGTTTAGCCGCCGGCGTGTCAGCTCTAAACCCCCTGTTAATCACCAGTTAGTGACCCCTGGGTCACTGACCAGTGGGCCCAGTGGCTTAATTAATCCACTGGATTAATTTAACCCACGGGTTAATTAACCCAGTCACTGACAAGGTGACCCCCATGTCAGCCCCCCCTGACGCCAGCTTGACGTTAGCCTGACGCAGTAAATCGTTTTAAATGAATTTCCAGAGATTATTTGAATTAAAAGAATTCCAGAAATTCCAGAAAATACCCCAAATTTTGGAAATTCATAGAAAATTCATATTAACTCCAAATTGGAAAAATAATATATGAAAAATGATCAGAAGAAAATTATCTTTCCAAATATGCAACTTTCAACTCTGTTTGAGTTGAATTTAAAATGTGATCAGTAGCATTTGCTATTTGATTTAAATGGAATTAAATCAAATTCAAATCAAATATTTTTGCAACTTGAACCATGGCAACATGCTACATTTCAATCACACATCAGAGGCATATCATACACATTTGAAGTTGTTTCAAAATAATCAAACTATATCACATACAACTTGGTTAATGTTGAATTCAAATGTGGAGTTTGAATTTGCAATTCAATTTGCAATATACTCCATTTAAATGGAATGATCAACACATCAGTACCATGAACATCACCCTTTCAATATTATTCATGTGATTGTGCATTGTACATTCTGTTGATCCTATGATTGTCATGTTGCTGATAGACGTGGAGCCGGAAGCCGAGGTCACCCCCTTCGTTGAAGACCCCGAACCCGAACCTCGTCAGCAAGGCAAGCAAACCCCCATTGATCATGTCGATAAAATCCCACTTCCCTCTCATGTCTCGCTTATGCATTGTTTAGGATGATCACCATGATTCGTTTCTACCGCATAGATGAACCCATTCCTTTGCATGACCTATCATTTTGTCACAGTAGTAAGCAAACCACAATCCTAGCAAATGTAGGAGTTGTTTGATATCATGTGGCCCTTGCAATGTTATCGCTTATTGCATGCTTAGTATGATACCATGTTGTTACTGTGATGTGAGTCGGGAAGGGAATGATCATGTTGATGTTGGTAGAAAAGTGTTGGTGAATCGACCCTAATACAAGGTGAACGATGAGAGGTTGTGTAGGAGTACACGGTGGTTTGTCTCGTTGAACACCGCCCTAGTACGAGTTCTTGTGTGGTGATCCAAGATGAAGAGTACAACCACACATTGGGCTCACTGACCCCTCTCAACTTACTAACTCATCCCTTTTGATGTCCAGATGTCGCAATAGTTCGGAGTTCTGGTAGGCTTGTGGCCTGGATGCTAAGTGAGAGAACGGCTCATCCGAGACCGGCTTATGCACCACGCACACATCACTTGGGTCCACTTCGGTAAACCATCCGGGTTCACGATTGTGGTAACCAACCCAAGTAGGCGTCTTTCTCGGACTAGATCGTCTATGAGGTAAGAGTTGTGGTGAGCATCCTCGCTGGCATCCCTTGAATGGTGTCGAGATCAAAGGCGGTAAATGATGATCATGTGTGTGTAACGGTACACCCTTGCAAGGTTAACAAAACTATTCGAATAGCCGCGTCCGCGGCTATGGACTGCTTGGAAAGCTTAGCTTGATTATTAGACAACTTGAACTGGATACTTCTAAAACACACCAAGATAAGTGTGAGTGCTATGGCATGCTTTCTCGTGGGGAAGTCGAGGAAGGCACCATAGTGGTGTAATTGGTTGGAGAATGTAGTGGACTCGTGTACGCTTCTTACCTAAAAGTCTGGTACTCGTAGTTCAGGATTAACCAAGTCAAAGCTGGCACTTCTGCAAGTGAACCCCACCTTCCTTTACCTTGATACATGTGCATGAGTAGTATAGCTCCTATGTAAGTCTTGCTGAGTACGACTTTGTACTCACGTTTGCTTAATCTATGTTTTAGATGATGCCACTGACCCCGAAGGTGGCTTCTTCATCGAGTTGGACGACTGAAGACCAACTAGTCTAGTCCCAGTCAGACGACTGGTTCCCTCGTGGAGGGCTTTGTGTTTAAATAAGGCTTCTTAAGTCATTTGTTAAACTTGTCTGTACTCAGACATAATTTTCTTCCGCTTGTAATGTAATGTTTGATCACCTGTATGTGATCTCTGTGTGCACTCTATAAGAGTTATCAATAAAATTGTACACTTTGTAGAGAATTGCAATGGTACCTGTTGTTCATCCAAGGCATGTGTGTTGTGTGTATGTTTATAATATGCATGTCTTTGTATGGGTTTTCGAGACCTTAGTTGTGTTCTGGCTGGCGGTCTTTCATACACCAAGTGGCCCTTAGATGTGCGCAGCTTGGGGCATCGCGATGCGATTGCTCGAGACTCCGTCTCGTGCACACTTTGTGTTATGATCGAGCCCGCCCTAGACCCCGACTAAGTGATCGGGCTGGAGTAAGTCTATGTAAGAGTTTTGAGATAGTCGGTAGTATGGTTGAGGCGACTTGTCTTTGAATATGGGATTTCACCACCCATATCATTTGACTTGTGTGCGGACGATGAGGACCCATCTCAGTTGATCATCCGGCCTGGATGGGATGCCCCTCACGTACGAGAACGTGAGGGGCATCCCATCCAGGCCGGATGATCAACTGAGATGGGTCCTCATCGTCCGCACACAAGTCTAAATGATATGGTGGTGAACTCCCATACTCATAGACAAGTCGCCTCAACCATACTATCGATTGTATTATAACCCTTACATAGACTTACTCCAGCCCGATCACTTAGTCGGGGTCTAGGGCGGGCTCGATCATACATCAAAGTGTGCATGTGGCGGAGTCACGTACAATCGCATCGCGATGCCTCAAGCTGCGCACATCTAAGGGCCACTTGGTGTATAAAAGACCGCCAGCCAGATCACAACTAAGGTCTCGAAAACCCATACTAAGACATGTATGTTATAATCATACACGCATCACACATGTCTAGTATGAACAGCAGGTATCATTGCAATTCTCTACAAAGTGTAAAACTTTGTTGATAACTCTTACAGAGTGCACACAGAGATCACGAGACCGTGATTTAACATTACAACAAGCATGCGGAAGAAAAGTAGGTCTGAGTACAGACAAGTTTAACAAATGGCTTAGAGAAGCCTTATTTATAAACAAGCCCTTCACGAGGGAACCAGTCTGCTGACTGGGACTACACTAGCTTGGTCTTCAGTCGTCGAGCTCGAGGAAGAATCCACATTCGGGGTCAGTGGGTTCATCTAAAACATAGAATAAGCAAACGTGAGTACAAAGTCGTACTCAGCAAGACTTACGTAGGAACTATACTACTCATGCACATGTATCAAGGTAAAGGGAGGTGGGGTTTCCATGCAGAAGTGCCAGCTTTGACTTGGCTAGTCCTGAACTATGAGTACCAGACTTGAGGTAAGAAGCGTACACGAGTCCACTACATGTCTCCAACCAATTACACCACTATGGTGCCTTCCTCGACTCCCCACGAGAAAGCATGCCATAGCACTCACGCTTATCGTGGCAAGTTTTATAAGTATCCGGTTCAAGTTGTCTAATAATCAGGCACAACTTTCCAAGTAGTCCCTTACCGCGGATGTGGCTATTCGAATAGTTTATTAACCCTGCAGGGGTGTACTGCTACACACATGAAACTATAAGTTAACGTCGGGATCTCGTCACCCTTCAAACGGGTGTCGGCGAGGATAATCTCCACAACTTTTACCTCACAGCCAACTCAAGTTCAATGAAGACGCCTATCTGGGATGGTTTCCACATTCGTAACCCGGCCGGTTTACCGAAGTGGTCCCAGAAGATGTGTGTGTGGTGCATAAGCCGGTCTCGGTTGATCCGTTCTCTCACCTTGCATCCAGGTCACAAACCTACCAGAACTTCGAACTACTGTGACTCATTGAACTGAGAAGGGGTGAGTTAGTTGGTTGAGCGGGGATCCGTTTGCCCAACATGTGGTAGTACTCTTCAGCTTGGATCACCACACAAGAATTCGGGCTTAAGGCGGTGTTCAGCGAGATAACCCACTGTGTACTCCTACACAGCCTCTCATCGTTCACCTTGTAGTAGGGTAGATTCACCAACACATTTCCACCATCATCAACATGATTTCTACCATCCCGACTCACATAACAGTATCAACATTGTATTACTCTAAGCATGCAATAAGCAGTAACAGTTTCAGGGGCCACATGGTATCAACCAACTTCTACATTTGCTAGGATTGTGGTTTGCTTACTACCGTTACAAATGATAGGTCATGCAAAGGAATGGGTTCATCTATGCAGTAGAAACGTAGCATGGTAATCATCCTAAACAATGCATAAGCGAGACTGAGAGGGAAGTGGGATTTTATCGACATGATCAATGGGGGTTCACTTGCCTTGCTGACGAGGTTCGGTATCGGGGTCTTCAACGAAGGGGGCAGCCTCGGGTTCCGCCTCCACCTCTTTTTGAGCAAACAACACAAACATTGCAATCAATATAATGTACAATGCACAATCACATGATCAAGTTGTAGAACATGATGTATATGGTGCTGATGTGTTGGGCATTCCATTTAAATGAAGTATATTGCATTTGAGTTGCAATTTCAAACTCCATATTCGAATTTAAAAGGGTTCATATGCATGTTTGCTTCTGTTCCCCCATTTTCAAATGGTCAAACATGAAAACTAAGTGCATATTCAGAATCCTTGCATTTTTCTGATAATTTTACATATATTATACGTTTAATTTGGAGTTAAAATGAATATTCTATGAATTTCCAAAGTTTAGAGTATTTTCTGTGAATTTCTGGAATTGTTTTAATTAGAAAATGTAACATCCCAAAATTTCCCGAATTTTGGAATGTTAATAAAACTAAATAGATATTGATTGTTTGCTTGATATGATTGATTTTCAGTAGGATTTAAAACTTTCGGAATTTATTGAATATTAAAATGAAAGGGAATAAAAGGATTTTCCCTAATATTCATAATTGGTGTCTTTGGAATTATTTATTTAAAACAAAACCAACAAAACAAAATGAGAGAAGGTGATATGACTCCTTCAACATATTAAAAGGTTGAAAAATGTTTTAAATCATTATTGGAATTCTTCTGAATATTCAAAACATTTTTCAACTCAAGGAAATTCATTTGAGAGGATATAAAATGACTTATCCCCTTTTTAATAAAGTTGGAAAATATTTATAATATTACTTTAAAGTTTTTTTAGAAATTTATTATGAGTATTATAAATAACTCTAAAATTATTTTAGGGATTTTATAATGCTAAGAGAGTTTTTATTTCATTGAAATGATTTAATAAATATTTTAAAAGAGTTGGAAGAATATTCCAATGGGATGTTTTTATTATACCGAATTATTTATTGGTGTGACAATTTTAAAATTTATATTTTATTATTTAGAAATGGTTTGTCAATGCTTTTGACCAAATAAAAATATTTAAATAATTTATTGGATTTTATTTGATTTATCAAAAGTATTTTATATTTAAATAAAGTATTTAGAAAATGTTTTTGTTTTTATTTTCCTTTTTGGAAAATGTGTTCATTAAATACTTTTCTTTGTATTATTTGCTGAATTTAGGAATTTATTTCGTATTTTTCTAAGTTATGGTTGATTTTATTTAATTCTTTGAAGTTTAGAAAAAATAGAAAAATAAAATTTCGGGCTAGCCGGCCCAATAGCCTTTTCCTCCCACAAGCACAATTGGAGCCCGAGTCAGTTTCAATTTGTTTTTTTCTTGTCTGCCTATAAATAGAAATTAGGATTTCTTTTTATTCTTTTCTTTTTCTTTCCAAATTAAAAAAAAACCTAGCTGGCGGGACCCGCATCGCCGCCGCCGCCGCCACGTCGCCGGAATCCGCCGTCGCGCCGCCTCGCCCTGCCCGGTGCGCCGCCGCCGGCCGCCCTCGGCGCACGACGCGCCCGTCTGGCTGGCCACCGCACCTCCAGTGCGCCGCCGCCCCCGCGCCGGCACCACTCGGCCGGAGCCACTACCCCGCCGGCCGGCTGCCCTCGCCGGAGCCGGAGCTCGCCGGAGCCCGACGCCCCTCCCCGCGGTCCCGTGCCCCACGACGCGAGCCGCAGCGCCGCCTCAACCGCTGTCGGGACCCGGGGTTAGCGTATGAAAGTCCCGCTACGACATAGTCATATGGAGAGCCGAGAATCGTACCCACTTGTCTAAGCAGACAAGGCCAAGCACAGAACGTTCTCGGAAAACATCGTACGTGAGGGGCATCCCATCCAGGCCGGATGATCAACTAAGATGGGTCATCATCGTCCGCACACAAGTCTAAAGATATGGGTGATGAACTCCCATATTCACAGACAAGTCGCCTCAACCATACTATCGACTATCTCATAACTCTTACATAGACTTACTCCAGCCCGATCACTTAGTCGGGGTCTAGGGAGGCCTCGATCATACCACAAAGTGTGCACGAGACAGAGTCTCGAGCAATCGCATCGCGATGCCCCAAGCAGCGCACATCTAAGGGCCACTTGGTGTATGAAAGACCACCAGCCAGATCACAACAAAGGTCTCGAAAACCCATACAAAGACATGCATGTTATAAACATACACGCAGCACACATGCCTTGTATGAACAGCAGGTATCATTGCAATTCTCTACAAAGTATACATTTTATTGATAACTCTCACCGAGTGCACACAGAGATCACAAGTCTGTGATCCAACATTACAACAAACAAGCGGAAGCAAAGTAGGTCTGAGTACAGACAAGTTTAACAAATGGTTTAAGAAGCCTTATTTAAACACAAGCCCTCCACGAGGGAACCAGTCTGCTGACTGGGACTACACTAGCTTGGTCTTCAGTCGTCGAGCTCGATGAAGAATCCACCTTCGGGGTCAGTGCGTTCATCTAAAACATAGAATAAGCAAACATGAGTACAAAGTCGCACTCAGCAAGACTTACATAGGATCTATACTACTCATGCACATGTATCAAGGTAAAGGGAGGTGGGGTTCAATTGCAGAAGTGCCAGCTTTGACTTGGCTAGTCCTGAACTACGAGTACCAGACTTTGAGGTAACAAGCGTACACGATTCCACTACATTCTCCAACCAATTACACCACTATGGTGCCTTCCTCGACTTCCCCACAAGAAAGCACGCCATAGCACTCAAGCTTATCTTGGCAAGTGTTATAAGTATCCAGTTCAAGTTGTCTAATAATGCAGCTAAGCTTTCCAAGCAGTCCCTT
The DNA here is from genome assembly GCA_950022295.1 of Bromus sterilis. Classification (NCBI taxonomy): domain Eukaryota; kingdom Viridiplantae; phylum Streptophyta; class Magnoliopsida; order Poales; family Poaceae; genus Bromus; species Bromus sterilis. Next base: position 410,061,210 of record OX465596.1, on the reverse strand, counting down.
ACCGCGGACACGGCTATTCGAATAGTTTTGTTAACCCTGCAGGGGTGTACCGCTACACACACATGATCATCAATTACCGCCTTTGTACTCGACACCGTTCAAGAAGTGTCAGCGAGGATGCTCACCACAACTGTTACCTCATAGCCGATCTAGTCCAACAAAGCCACCTACCTGGGTTGGCTACCACTATCGTGAACCCGGTCGGTTTACCGAAGTGGACCCAGATGATGTGTGCGTGGTGCAAAAGCCGGTCTCGGTTGAGCCGTTCTCTCACTTAGCAGCCAGGCCACAAACCTACCAGAACTCCGAACTACTGCGACATCTGGACATCGAAAGGGATGAGTTAATAGGTTGAGAGGGGTCAGTGAGCCCAATGTGTGGTTGTACTCTTCATCTTGGATCACCACACAAGAACTCGGACTTAGGGCGGTGTCCAACGAGACAACCCACTTTGTACTCCTACATAGCCTCTCATCGTTCACCTTGTATTAGGGTAGATTCACCAACACATTTCCACCATCATCATCATGATCACTACCATCCCGACTCACATAACAGTAACAACATTGTATCACTCTAAGCATGCAATAAGCAGTAACAGTTGCAGGGGTCACATGATAACAATCAACTCCTACTTTTGCTAGGATTGTGGTTTGCTTACTACTGTGACAAATGATAGGTCATGCAAAGGAATGGGTTCATCTATGCGGTAGAAACGTAGCATGGTAATCATCCTATACAATGCATAAGCGAGACATGAGAGGGAAGTGGGATTTTATCGACATGATCAATGGGGGTTTGCTTGCCTTGCTGACGAGGTTCAGTCTCGGGATCTTCAACGAAGGGGGCTGCCTCCTGTTCCGGTTCCACCTCTACTCGGCAAACAACAAACAAGGTAGCAAAGTAAATACAATGCGCAAGCACATGGTTGAAGGTTGAAACTTGGTTTGCATGCTTCTGATGTGTGAGGCAATTCCATTTAAAAGGAGTATATTGCAATTGAATTGCAAATTCAAACTCCAATTTGAATTCAATTTAGCCAAGTTACAATTGCTATTGTTTGATCAATGTAATTCATCTTGAAATGTGTATGATATGCCTCTGATGTTCAAGTGAAAGGTGGCATGTTGCTAAGGTTCAAAATGCAAAAGCATTTGAAATTAATTTGATTAAATTCCAATTAAACCAAATAGAAAATGCTACTGGTCCCATTTTAAATTCAACTCAAACATAGTTGAAAATGTATATTTGGATAGATTATTTTCTCCTGATCATTTTTCATATATTATATGTTAAATTTGGAGTTAATATGAATTTTCTATAAATTTCCAAAGTTTAAGCCTTTTCTGGATTTTCTGGAATTCTTTTAAATTGAAAAATGCATTACTGCGTCACTGTGATGTCATGCTAGCGTCAGGTGGGGTTCTGACCAGTGGGTCCCACTTGTAAGTGACTGTTTAATTAAATGAAACATTTTAATTAAGATTAAGCTTAACAGAGGGGGTTAATTAGGCCCAGGGCCCACATCTAAGTGTCACTGGGGATGGGGCCAAGGTGATTAGGCACTGGGTTAGATCTCTAATGGAGGGGGTCGTCGCCGGCACCACTGTAGTTGCCGGAAACTCACCGGAGTTGCGAAAACAAGCACGGCCTAGTGAATTCTTGGTACTGGCGTGAAGCTGGGGTCCTTCCGCATCGAACGGTGGCATCAGGGGGTCGCGGGGTTCACCGGAGCGTCGCCGGCGTCGAGTTTGGCGGAGACAGAAGCACGGCGAGGTCGGGATCTGGGTTCTAGTGCACGGCTTGAAGATGGGATGGTTGCGTTCGATTGCTAGAGCACCTGGGAGTCAAACGCGCGCGCTGGACGAGACGATGGGGCACAGGGGCGACCTCGTCGTCGTCCATGGCGGCGACGTGCTTCGGCAACCATGGTGGCCGTGGCTAGAGACCAAGAGAGAGGGCGCCAGGTTGGGGGAAACGGGCAGGAGCTCACCACGAACTCGATGGCGTGGTCAGCGGGCTCGGGGAGGGTCTGGTGACGGCGAATCGACGAGGTGGTTCTCCGGCGACCGGCGGCAATTCGGTGAAGCTCGCGTCTCCTCTAGATCAAATCAAGGCACCGTATTCTGCGAGGCGATGAAGTCGACGATGACGCACGCGCGGGACAAGTTGGCTTGAGCTCTAGGCCATGGTGGCCAGGTCTTCCATGGCGGTGCGCTCCGGCGGTGCGCTCCGGCTGGGCCAGGTTGGGGTATGAGTTGGGGCCCTCCACAGGTAGGCCTCTTTTCTTTATTCCTTTCTGTTTTCTTTTATGTATTTTTGTTTGCTGTGCTAAATAAATAGCTAGGCATTTTATTAAATGCTAAAACTTTTTACATGGCCTCATAATATATTAGGCTAGCCACTTGTAAAGTTTGGCACTTTTTAAAATTCAAAACATTTAAATTTTAAATCAAATAGGGTTTTTTGATTAATTCCAAGGTCCTCTTTGAATATTTGAAAAATCCATGAGCATGGGGTAGGTTCCACATCACTTGATATGTGATCACACTCATTTATAAGACTTTTCAAAAATCAAACATGAATTTTTGGAGAAGATTTATTTCTGGCCTTTTTGAATTAATTAATCTAGGGGGTGTTCCTTCTCCCATTTGGGTTTGAATTTGATTTCAATTGATTTCTTTTGAAAATTTAAACATGATGCAAAGTGACTTGCTAACCCTAACACATACCTAACTTGGGGTTGTGACAACTCGCCCCCACTCAAAAGAATCTCGTCCCGAGATTCAGAAGTCTGCGGAAGGAAGGAGGGATACTCGACACGGAGACGGTCTTGTCTTTCCCACGTGGCTTCTCTCTGAGAGTGGTGTGACCAAAGCACTTTCAGAAACTTAATCTTCTGACGACGAGTGACACTCTCTGCGGAATCAAGAATATGAACGGGGTATTCTCGATAAGAAAGGTCATCTTGGAGATCAAGCGTTTCATGGTCGACTTTGTGGATGGGGTCCTTGAAGCAACGCCTGAGTTGTGACACATGGAATACATCATGTACTCGGGAATGGTGCGGGGGTAGTTCAAGTTGGTAGGAAACTTCTCCACGTTTAGCAATAATGCGGAAAGGTCCGATGTAACGTGGGGCCAACTTGCCTTTGATACCGAAACTTTGGGTTCCCTTCAGAGGAGTAACCCGAAGGTAAGCCTTCTCATCCAGATTGTAGCTCTCTTGCCTATGATGACGATCATAGTAGCTTTTCTGACGAGACTAGGCTGCTTTCAATTGATCACGAACAATGCGAACTTGCTCTTCTGCTTCCTTGATCATATCCGGTCCAAAGAATTGTCTTTCACCGGTTTCTAACTAGTTTAAAGGTGTTCGACATCGTCGTCCATATAGGAGTTCAAAAGGAGCCATGTTCAAACTAGATTGGAAACTATTGTTATAAGCAAATTCGGCGAATGGAAGAGACTTCTCCAAATTCTTTCCGAATGAGATAACACAAGCTCTGAGCATGTCTTCAAGAATTTGGTTCACCCTTTCGACTTGACCGCTAGACTGAGGATGGAAAGCTGTACTAAAGGAGAGATGAGTTCCCATAGCATTCTGAAAGCTTCCCCAAAATCTATAGGTGAAAAGGCTACCACGATCAAAATTGCTTTCCAAAGGAACACCGTGAAGGGACACAATTCTAGAGACCTACAAGTCCGCTAACTGGCTAGCAGTTATAGACTCGCGAACGAGAAGGAAGTGAGCAACTTTGGAAAGCCTATCTATGACAACAAAGATGGCATCGTTTCCTTTCTGGGTTTTTGGAAAGCCGGTGATGAAGTCCATACCGACTTTTTCGCATTTCCACTCTGGAATAGGCAAAGGTTGAAGTGTACCAGCAGGTCTTTGATGCTCTGCCTTAATGCGACGGCAAACATCACATTCGGCAACAAATCGAGCAATGTCTCTCTTCATCCTAGTCCACCAAAATCTCTGGCGTAGATCTCGGTAAAAAAATTTGCTACCGGGATGAATCGAGAGGGGTTTGTCATGGGCTTCTTTGAGGATGAGTTTCCTTAGTTCCCTATTCTTAGGTACTACCAAGCGATTTCCAAAGAATATCGTTCCTTTACTATCTCTGGAGAAACATTTGGAAACTCCGCTAGCAATGTTCTCCTTGATCCAACGAACACCTCGTGCACGCCTTTGGGCAACTATGATTTGATCCTCAAGAGTTGGTTTCGCCACCAAGGTAGAAAGATAGCCATGAGGAACAATCTCAAGATTGAGCTTGCAAAATTCCTCATGAAGAAGTGGTTGATACTGTTGTAACATGAGGTTGTTACAATACGACTTATGACTTAGTGCATCAGCCATGACATTGGCTTTTCCTGGGGTGTAAGAAATTTCTACGTCGTCATCTTTTATCAACTCAATACAGCGTCTTTGCCTGAGATTAAGATCTGGCTGGGTGAATATGTATTTGAGGCTTTGGTGGTCGGAATAGATCTCACAACGATTACCAAGGAGGTAATGTCGCCAAGTTGTTAGGGCATGAACTATGGCAGCGAGTTCAAGGTCCTGGGTAGGATAGTTCTCTTCATGTGGACGCAACTGGCGTGAAGCATAAGCTACCACATGTCTATCTTGCATAAGTATGCATCCTAACCCTTGCCGTGAGGCGTCACAAAAGATCTCCAAATCCTTTTTGGTGTCTGGAGGTGCAAGTACGGGTGCAGAAGTCAATCTCCTTTTTAGCTCTTGAAAGCTTTCCTCGCACTTGGGAGTCCATAGGAATTTCTTATCTTTCTTGAGGAGTTCAGTTAGAGGCTTTGCAACTTTGGAAAAGTTCTCGACGAAGCGACGGCAATAGCTGGCTAGGCCAAGAAAACTCCTAACCTGCTTAACCGATTCAGGTGGAGTCCAGTCAACGACGGCCTAAACTCTCTCGGGATTCACAGCAATGCCTTTTGCAGAAATCACGTGGCCTAAGTAGGTCACTTCTGGTAGCCAAAATTCACACTTGGAGAATTTAGCATAAAGGCGATGCTCTTTAAGTTTCATCAATACCAGCCTTAGATGTTCGGCATGTTCTTCTTCATTCTTCGAGTAGATGAGAATGTCATCGAGATAAACTACAACAAATTTATCTAAGTACTCCATGAAGATCGAATTCATCATGTGCAAGAAAGTGGCGGGGGCATTGGTTAAACCAAAGGACATGATGGTGTACTCGTAAAGACCATAACGAGTAGTGAAAGACGTTTTTGGAATGTCCTTGTTTCGGATTTTGATTTGATGATAGCCTAATCTCAAATCCATCTTGGAGAAGACAGAGGATCCAGCAAGTTGACCATAAAGATCATTGATCCTGGGCAGTGGGTACTTGTTCTTTATCGTCGCTAGATTTAGCGGGCGATAGTCTACGCACATCCTTTCTGTTCCATCTTTCTTCGTTACGAACAGAACGGGGCAACCCCATGGCGATAAGCTAGGGCGGATGAATCCATTTTCCAACAAAGCTTCAGGTTGGTTTTTAAGCTCAGCTAACTCACGTGGGGCCATTTTGTATGGGCGTCTGGAAATTGGTGTGGTTCCTGGCATAAGATCTACTATGAACTCTACACATCTATCGGGTGGCATGCCCGGCAGCTCTTCAGGAAAGACATCCGGGAAGTCGCGAACCACCGGAATATCTTCAAGGTCGGGAAGGGGAAGTACATTCAAAGAATGCACTTGGGTTCTTGTTCTGGGTGAGGTGTAGTTGACTGTCTTGCCTGAAGGGTGGGTGAGTTTCATTGATTTACCTTTGCAATCAAGGTAGGCATTCTGTCTTGATAGCCAATCCATGCCAAGGATTACATCAATGTCTGAAGACTTGAGGGCTATGAGTGAAGCAAGGAATACTAAACCCTCAATTGCAATTTGATTACCATGGCTTACTCTATTAGTTTGCCATCTTGACCCTGGAGTTTGAATAATCATTGGGGTGGAAAATTCAACAAAGGATAACTCATGAAGAAGTGCATAACTTTCCGACATGAATGAATGAGATGCTCCTGGGTCGAAAAGAACGGAAGTAGGAACATAATTGACTGGGAGCATACCAAGAATGACGGCAGTGGTGTCGTCAGTCTCTTCGGCGGCAATCTGATTCACACGTCCACGAGTGGCGGGAGGAGCGGGTTTGGTGGTGTAGACCTTCTGGGGTGGCTTGCCACGACCATTGTTGTTCCCTCCGGCACGGGGTGGAGCATTCTGACTCTGGAGATGGTTCCGGGGACACTCGTGGGAGTAGTGGCCTGCCTGACCACACTTGTAACAGGCTCCAAAGACAGTGCGTGGAGTTGGGTTGTTCGGTGGAGCTGGGTGGAACGAAGTTGGTGGACGAGGCGCCACATAGGATGGCCTCGGTGGGTTGTTCTGGCGAAACATACTGTTGGGGATCCAGATCTTGCGCTTCAAAGAGCCTGAGCTGGATGAACCATCGTGTCTAGGGTGTTTGCGGAAGTCATTGGGGGTGTTCATGTCCTCTGCCTTGATGGCCTTGTTGACAAGGACCTGGAAGGTGGCAAAGTCATGTAGGTTGAGCTCACGACGGAGTCCGAAATTGAGTCCACGACGGAACCTCTCTTGCTTCTTAGCGTCGGTGGAGACCTCTTCAGTAGCATAACGAGCAAGTCGGTTGAACTCACGACTAAACTCGTCAACAGTCCTTCTGCCTTGGGTGAGGTTGCAGAACTCCTCACGCTTGCGGTCCATAAGACCCTTTGGAATGTGGTGCTCACGGAATGAAGTGCAGAACTCATCCCAAGTTGTGGGCGGTCCAACGGGGCGCATGTTCAGGAAATTCTCCCACCAAGAGCTAGCTGCACCCTCGAGGTGGTAAGTGGCATAGCTGACCCTGTCACCATCTGCAACATGGCCTGCCTGGAGCTTCCTCTCGATGATGCGAAGCCAGTCATCGGCGTCAATGGGCTCGATGGAGTAGCTGAAAACCGGGGGATGAAGCCGGATGAAGTCGTTCAAAGACACCAACTCGTTGTGCTGCTGAGTGGTGTTGCAGGCAATGACCTCCAGCAAATGGTGAGAGTCTCGGCGGTTCCTCTCAACCTCCATCAGAACCTGAGCCATCGTGGGTGGGGGTGGAAGGTTGCCTTCCTCCGGATCATTCCCACGACCATGGGCACGAACAAGCTGGCCACGGGTTCCTTGAGACATCCTGAAGGTGAAAACCAAAGTCAAACAGAGTTGATTGGAAGAGTCTAACAAGGTATTGAAGGTACTGGAAGAATCACAGAGCAAAGGAAGTAATCATCTTGACAACATGGTGATAAAGCATACAAGCCATATATTCACAAGCTGCCATACAAACCATACATCGTTTTAGTACAAGCACCAAGCTAATACAAACGTGACGAAGATGATACATCCTTCAGAGGCACTCTGACTTCCTATACATTATTTATCTAAGCCTCTGGAACTTAGAACACCTTGCGTACAATATACTAAAGATACTACTACATCCTCACTAAAGCAAGACCACAGGCGGTCTCACTCATCTCCATCTCCATAGTAGTCCTCGTAAAAGTTACCCGCATAACCCGGTAGCTGAAGGTGACCATCGGAAAACACAGAGGCCTGTGGACCCTGATATCCATTTGGGAAAGGATGGGGCCTAGGTCCAGCGTAGGGTGGAATCAGAGGACCACGAGGTGGAAAAATGCCTCCAATCTCGGGCCAAGCAACTCGAGAAGGCATCTGTGTCCTGGCTGGGTAGATAGCATCCTACTCCACTGATCCAACACTCACAAAAGGAGCCAGGAGTGTAAGTGCTCGATACAGACGGACACGGGTGGCGTGAAGCTCAAAACGAAGGGCACGTGCATCACGATCTCTATCGCAAGCGTGCCGAGCGGTGATCTGAAGCAAAGTAACCTCCAGGGAGTGATCTGTGTACAATCCGGTGTAATACCCCTCTTCTCCTGGAAGTGCAGCAGGGATATAGCGGAAAGGTGATCCTGCAAGCAGTGTATGCTCCTCTCTCAGCAGGGTAATACATGAGTATGCAGCATCCTGCACAGCCATGTTCTCGGTGACACCAATGCCATGCCCAAAAAGGACAGGCTGAGAGACTCCAATGTGGTGCGGGTAAATCGTGACAGTGCAGTGGAACTGAGTCTGGTTGAAGTCAAGGAACTGCTCCTCAACGGTGTACTCAGTATACCATCGATAGCCAATGAAGGACATCATCTCGGTGAGCATGGCTGGATGCCCACGCACATCGAGGCACCTAGTCAGACGAATAAAATGCCGAGGGGGAAGATCCGCCATCTGAAACAGAAAGAAGGAGTTTGCAAATGCATTAGATTATGAAGAAACTTGGAATGACTCGGGCAGCATAACGGCTGTAATTGTAAGAAATGTCTTTTCTTGCAATGTAGAAACAGCACTTACATACGATGTAAGAAATCAGGAAGCACAACAACGCTAGGAGACCGAACATAACCTTCCTACGGCTACAAGGAAGCAAACAACGAGATGTTCTAGTAAGACATAGATGAGCCTAGTCTTATCTTCCCGTAGAACAAGATGAGGGTGACTCAAAACTCAGAAAGATGAGGGTAAGGAAAAAAAAAGAAGCCTTACGTTGTTCCCTTATATACCCAGAGTAACTATATAACTATAGCAAGCTAGACTGGACTTCGGCCAAGGCTGATAATCCTACAGTCAGTCCTGCTCTGATACCAAGTCTGTCGGGACCCGGGGTTAGCATATGCAAGTCCCGCTACGACATAGTCATATGAAGAGCCGAGAACCGTACCCACTTGTCTAAGAAGACAAGGCCAAGCACAGAACATTCTCGGAAAGCATCGTACGTGAGGGGCATCCCATCCAGGCCGGATGATCAACTGAGATGGGTCCTCATCGTCCGCACACAAGTCTAAAGATATGGGTGATGAACTCCCATATTCACAGACAAGTCGCCTCAACCATACTATCGACTATCTCATAACTCTTACATAGACTTACTCCAGCCCGATCACTTAGTCGGGGTCTAGGGCGGGCTCGATCATACCACAAAGTGTGCACGAGACAGAGTCTCGAGCAATCGCATCGCGATGCCCCAAGTTGCGCACATCTAAGGGTCACTTGGTGTATGAAAGACCGCCAGCTAGATCACAACTAAGGTCTCGAAAACCGATACAAAGACATGCATGTTATAAACATACACGCAGCACACATGCCTTGTATGAATAGCAGGTATCATTGCAATTCTCTACAAAGTATACATTTTATTGATAACTCTCACAGAGTGCACACAGAGATCACAAGTCTGTGATCCAACATTACAACAAACAAGCGGAAGCAAAGTAGGTCTGAGTACAGACAAGTTTAACAAATGGCTTAAGAAGCCTTATTTAAACACAATCCCTCCACAAGGGAACCAGTCTGCTGACTGGGACTACACTAGCTTGGTCTTCAGTCGTCGAGCTCGATGAAGAATCCACCTTCGGGGTCAGTGGGTTCATCTAAAACATAGAATAAGCAAACGTGAGTACAAAGTCGTACTCAGCAAGACTTACATAGGAGCTATACTACTCATGCACATGTATCAAGGTAAAGGGAGGTTGGGTTCAATTGCAGAAGTGACAGCTTTGACTTGGCTAGTCCTGAACTACGAGTACCAGACTTTGAGGTAAGAAGCGTACACGAGTCCACTACATTCTCCAACCAATTACACCACTATGGTGCCTTCCTCGACTTCCCCACGAGAAAGCACGCCATAGCACTCACGCTTATCTTGGCAAGTGTTATAAGTATCCAGTTCAAGTTGTCTAATAATCAAGCTAAGCTTTCCAAGTAGTCCCTTACCGCGGACGCGTCTATTCGAATAGTTTTGTTAACCCTGCAGGGGTGTACCGCTACACACACATGATCATCAATTACCGCCTTTGTACTCGACACCGTTCAAGAAGTGTCGGCGAGGATGCTCACCACAACTGTTACCTCATAGCCGATCTAGTCCAACAAAGCCACCTACCTGGGTTGGCTACCACTATCGTGAACCCGGTCGGTTTACCGAAGTGGACCCAGATGATGTGTGCGTGGTGCATAAGCCGGTCTCGGTTGAGCCGTTCTCTCACTTAGCAGCCAGGCCACAAACCTACCAGAACTCCGAACTACTGCGACATCTGGACATCGAAAGGGATGAGTTAATAGGTTGAGAGGGGTCAGTGAGCCCAATGTGTGGTTGTACTCTTCATCTTGGATCACCACACAAGAACTCGGACTTAGGGCGGTGTCCAACGAGACAACCCACTTTGTACTCCTACATAGCCTCTCATCGTTCACCTTGTATTAGGGTAGATTCACCAACACATTTCCACCATCATCATCATGATCACTACCATCCCGACTCACATAACAGTAACAACATTGTATCACTCTAAGCATGCAATAAGCAGTAACAGTTGCAGGGGTCACATGATAACAATCAACTCCTACTTTTGCTAGGATTGTGGTTTGCTTACTACTGTGACAAATGATAGGTCATGCAAAGGAATGGGTTCATCTATGCGGTAGAAACGTAGCATGGTAATCATCCTATACAATGCATAAGCGAGACATGAGAGGGAAGTGGGATTTTATCGACATGATCAATGGGGGTTTGCTTGCCTTGCTGACGAGGTTCAGTCTCGGGATCTTCAACGAAGGGGGCTGCCTCCTGTTCCGGTTCCACCTCTACTCGGCAAACAACAAACAAGGTAGCAAAGTAAATACAATGCGCAAGCACATGGTTGAAGGTTGAAACTTGGTTTGCATGCTTCTGATGTGTGAGGCAATTCCATTTAAAAGGAGTATATTGCAATTGAATTGCAAATTCAAACTCCAATTTGATTTCAATTTAGCCAAGTTACAATTGCTATTGTTTGATCAATGTAATTCATCTTGAAATGTGTATGATATGCCTCTGATGTTCAAGTGAAAGGTGGCATGTTGCTAAGGTTCAAAATGCAAAAGCATTTGAATTTAATTTGATTAAATTCCAATTAAACCAAATAGCAAATGCTACTGGTCCCATTTTAAATTCAACTCAAACATAGTTGAAAGTTGTATATTTGGATATATTATTTTCTCCTGATCATTTTTCATATATTATATGTTAAATTTGGAGTTAATATGAATTTTCTATGAATTTCCAAAGTTTAAGCCTTTTTCTGGATTTTCTGGAATTCTTTTAAATTGAAAAATGCATTACTGCGTCACTGTGATGTCATGCTGGCATCAGGGGGTTCTGACCAGTGGGTCCCACCTGTAAGTGACTGTTTAATTTTAATTAGGCCCAGGGCCCACATGTGAGTGTCACTAGGGGTGGGGCCAAGGTGATTAGGCACTGGGTTAGAGCTCTAATGGAGGGGGTCGTCGCCGGCACCACTGTAGTTGTCGGAAACTCGCCGGAGTTGCGAAAACGAGCACGGCCTGGGGATTGCTTGGTACTGGCGTGAAGCTAGGGTCCTTCCGCATCGAACGGTGGCATCAGGGGGTCGCGGGGTTCACCGGAGCGTCGCCGGCGTCGAGGTTGGCGGAGACAGAAGCACGGCGAGGTCGGGATCGGGGTTCTAGTGCACGGCTTGAATCTGGGATGGTTGCATTCGATTGCTAGAGCACCTGGGAGTCAAACGCGCGCGCTGGACGAGACGATGGGGCACAGGGGCGACCTCGTCGTCCATGGCGGCGACGTGCTTCGGCAACCATGGTGGCCGTGGCAAGAGACCAAGATAGAGGGCGCCAGGTTGGGGGAAACGGGCAGTAGCTCACCACGAACTCGATGGCGTGGTCAGCGGGCTCGGGGAGGGTCTGGTGGCGGCGAATCGACGAGGTGGTTCTCCGGCAACCGGCGGAGATTCGGTGAAGCTCGCGTCTCCTTTGGATCAAATCAAGGCGCCGTCTTCTGCGAGGCGATGAAGTCGACGACGACGCACGCGCGGGACAAGTTGGCTTGAGCTCTAGGCCATGGTGGTCACGTCTTCCACAGCGGTGCGCTCCGGCGGGGCTTCGGGCGATGGAGAAATCGAGCACGGGAGGAAGGGGAGAAGCTCCGGAGGGGGGGAATGGATAGGGACGGCGGGGAGGCGTCTCCAGGCGAGGGGATAACCCCTGGGCAGGCAGGCAGCTGCCTGGCGCTCCCACGGCGCTCGCCGGCGACCTGGGTGCCTGCCTGGCCGGGGTTGAAGAAGCATGTGCCCCTGTGGGCTGGGCTGAGCCAGGTTGGGGTATGAGTTGGGGCCCATCACAGGTAGGCCTCTTATCTTTATTCCTTTCTGTTTTCTTTTCTGTATTTTTTATTTTCTGTGCTAAATAAATAGCTAGGTATTTTATTAAATGCTAAAACTTTTTACATGGCCTCATAATATATTAGGCTAGCCACTTGTAAAGTTTGGCACTTTTTAAAATTCAAAACATTTGAATTTGAAATCAAATAGGGGTTTTTGATTAATTCCAAGGTCCTATTTGAATATTTGAAAAATCCATGAGCATGGGGTTGGTTCCACATCACTTGATATGTGATCACACTCATTTATAAGACTTTTCAAAAATTAAACATGAATTTTTGGAGAAGATTTATTTCTGGCCTTTTTGAATTAATTCATCTGGGGGGTGTTCCTTCTCTCATTTGGATTTGAATTTGATTTCTTTTGAAAATTTAAACATGATGCAAAGTAACTTGCTAACCCTAGCACATACCTAACTTGGGGTTGTGACAACCGCGCTGCCCCGACGCCCCGCCGCCTCGCCCCTCGTCGCTGGAGTCCGCGCCACCCCGCCGGAGCTCGCTGGAGAAGCCTCACCGGAGCAACTCTGGTCAGATCCGCTCCAGTGACCCGATCGCTTTTTCCAGAAAAGTTTATTTGCAAACGGGTCCTTTTCTGCAGAAAACACCCCGGCGCCGTTTCCGCAATATCTCCTTCACCGTGCGTCGGATCGAGGTGAAACTTTTTCCTACGCACTCGTGTTGTTCTGTACTTTAGCATGAGATAAATTTTTGCACACTTTGCACACTTTTTAATTTGAATTTATTTCAAATTCAAATTCAAATTCCGGAGGTCGTATCTTTTAAATCGTTGATCCAAATCGAGTGATTCTTTTTGCGTTGGATCACTCGTTCCATGTACTTTCTGTTTATATCATGTGTACAAAAAATCAAATGTTTCTTGATCTGTTTAAATACAATTCAATTTTGCACTTGCTATGACATGTGTTGTAGTATTCCGTTTCACGAGATTCTTTTGGCATATCGGATCATTTGAGACATGTTGTCGGTAAGATTCACACGCTTGTCATGTGGGCATGATATTCACCTTGAATTCATAATGTCCATGATCACAACTCCTTACCGATGAATCTTTATCTGTTGACTCTCTCGAGTTCACTTCCACCGATCACCTTCGAGCACATCGACACCTTTGCACTTCAAAGCCTTTTTGTTTTGTTGCTAAAACCTTTTGTGTTTGTTTTGTTGATCTTTTTTTGTCCTTGTGGTGTGATTGCTTATTTGAGTTCTTTCGTTGACAATAGATTGCTCGGAGTGTGACGAGTAGAGTTGACTGAACCGTGAGAGCGAAGAACTTCACCGAATGGAAAAGGCAAGTTACACTTTGACCATACCTCAGCCTATATTTTGTATTATGCATGTAGCAAATTATCACTCTATGCATGTGTAGGACTATATATTAGTTATGATTTAAACCTAATAGGATAGCCATAAGTTCTGACCTTGTATTTCATTGTCGCCCTAGGATCGTGGTTGTTATATACTGCTATTGCTTTGTAGACGGGGATTGGTTGAGTTATCATTGAGCTATGTGAGGATTAATGACTTGACTAGCAAACTTAAATAGAAATCACCTCTCGGCGAGCAGGGAATGCATCCTGGGCTCGTGCCTTGACTAAGGAGGGACCAGGCCTAAATGCTTCCCGAATGGTTGTTTTGGTGGTGAACCGGGTGCGTCATGGTGACTACCCTCTGAACGCAGTGGGCGTCGTCCAGGCTCAAAAAGATCGGACAGACAGTGTGACTAGTAGCTTCCCTGTACAACCACTGCCTATATGGGCTCTGGCTTAGCTGAGTAAGTTGTGGGGAACCTGGCCCTGGTAGCTAGCTGATGTAGATATGATAGGTATACCGGCTACCAAAGAGTGGAGGCAACCTCTTCTGAAAGACTATGTCTCAATCTTCGGGTTGAGTCCAGTGGGGAAAGTGTACAAACCTCTGCAGAGTGTAAAAACTGATCATGATTAGCCGTGTCCACGGTTACGGACAACTTTGAGAAACTGGGCATTATTGTTGTTGGATGGTCTTGACAGATAATTCACCTTAATAAGAATTTGAGTGGGAACTTTTAATAAAGGGATGGTTGGAATTGGTGTAGCCCGATTCAACCATACTTAGGACTAGCAAGATAAATTAAAATTTGATTAGTTGTAGTATGTGAGGGCAAAACTGTCTTTCTGCAAAACTAAACCATAAGGCTTTCCTTTGACTTACCTTGCATGTAGATGTAGGTCTGCTATATACTTTTTCGTGTGACTTGCCGTACAAATCAGATGTACTGACCCGTTGTCGGGCTGTAACCTTCGGTGTTGCAGGATTGTATACGATGAGTAAGTGATGCGATGTAGGGTTACGATATCTATACTCAACTGTGCCGGTGGAGTTGATGGACGCCACGAAGCTTTTATTGTTTTTCCGTTGTATTTTATTTGTAAGATAGCCTTGAGCTATGCAGGTGTGGGTCTCGGGAATATTATAAACTCCTAAAGCATATGCGTTCGATACACCTACACCACCGCATGCTACATATCCATCCTGGTAATTGTGGATTAAGTGTGATCTTTGGCAGTTCTTATTACTCAACTAACCTACCAGTAGACTGGTGCATGCTATCAATCGGACGACTCACAGAATTTCCATCGTACGGCAGCTGACCAGTCCGATGGTTTGCTAGGCATTGGATGCCGATTCCTAGTGATACTCTTAAGCTATCTCTCTTATTTTTCCATAGGCACTGGTCTAACTGCATTATTTACTTAAATGTAATTAAAATATGTATGATAAAAATATGTTTCAGGATCACAATCCCTCATAAAAGGGATGAAATCACGATTGGGTTTTGCATGGCTAGGCCCGATGCAGAAAGTGAAGAAGAGAGGAGAAAGTATGCGTGTGAGTCATTGATTTTGAGCTTGTTCCTTTTGTTGCACATATTAATGCATTCCTATAATTACTTCATGGTGCACTTACTGTGGTGGTTTATCATGCCTGTTCTATAATTAGTTATAAAGGCACATGATGATGAGATTGATGCTGAAGAGACGAGATTTACCGAAAGTCTACCTCGAACTGAAGATGTATTGAAGAGTACCACTTTTGAACAGAAACCGTTTAATGAAGAGACCAGCGCCACTGATTTCTCAAATTCAGATTTTAAACATTATAAACACAGTGTTGCCTCCATTGCTTTGTACCAGGGTGATTATGCTGCTATATGCTTATGAATTTTTTGCAAATTTATATTCCACTACCCCCTTTTTTCTCACAGCTTCAACAATGATTCAAGTCGTTATCTTGTACAGGAGACAAGATGTTATTTGCATGCTCTGGCACAGCTCTACCAGGAGGGAGGGAAAAAGGGAGTGTTGCAAGATTTGTGACTTCTGCACGTTTGAGCACACAGTTTAATGAAAAAAGAAGCAAAGATGATGATTTGAGTGTCAGTAATTCTGTTCATCATTGTTAATTTTTGCATATGTATAAGCTATATTTGACATAGGCCTACCTCTATCACTATAGATTCAAGTGCGGCTTCTTTATAACAGAATTACTGATGGATTCCTTGGACTGTATGATGACAATATTGCTATTGTATCTGCCCTCCTCCCGTATGTCCATCCTGTGGATCTTGATCATAGCAAGGAGGAGCGTAAATGTGAGCCTACTCACCTGATAGCTGCTGGGCTGGCGGCCGAAAAAGACTCCACTTTGATGGTCACAGGAGTGAACACTCTTAGTATCGGAAAGAAACGTCGACGCCGTCTTCGTGGTCCCACCCTTGTGTCAGTTTCTTGTAATAATATCACAGAGGTAGAATTTTATGCCTGCTCTGAAGTTAACTTTTATTTTCCTTTCCTTTGTAATCCTTGTTACCTGGACTTGGAGGGCCAGTTATAGCCTTTTCTTCTGGTAAAAAAATTGAATTCTTGGCTGGGGTGATTATTAGTTACGACTGTGAAAATAAGGTGGCAGATTACCTACCAACCAAGGCACTTCGTCGACGCTTGAAGCATTTTCAGATACTCACGTAAGTCTACTTTCGTCTATTCGCCTCGCCTGTCCCACTTGCCCCTCCAGGATAAGCCATTCTTTTGGATACTAATAACATTGGAGCCTTAAGAGTTTAACATTGATAAACTTTTGGTTTGGTTCTTGCTACCTGTACAGAATTCTCTATTTCTAATTTAGTCCTGAAGAGATTAACATTGATAAACTTTTGTTTGGTTCTTGCTACCTGTACAACATTCTCTATTTCTAATTTAGTCCTCAAGAGTTTAACATTGGTAAACTTTTGGTTTGGTTCTTGCTACCTGTACAACATTTTCTATTTCTAATGTAGTCCTTTGACTTGAACGTTGAAGCTAGTTAGTATAAGAAGAGTATAGACGATTTAACTCATTTTTGTGACACCGACTGATAGTCTCATTTCTTTTGTTGAATATGTGTTTCCTCTGTACTTGTCTTACCTATTGATATATCCCGATGACTCACTACTGTGCTCACTATAGAGATAAAGCTATCAGCTTCCGTGGTTATTCTTTGCCTTCAGGTGTACAATGTGTTATCCCTTCAGGGCTGGTATTATAACACAAGTCATCATTCTAACTGTTGCATATTGTCCTTGGTGCACAGAATATTATCTCAATGTTACCACATATATCATGTGAGCACTCATATTAATTACCTTATTGCATCAGGATTGTGGGTTTCCGTTCAGAAGTTCAAAACCTTGGGCTATCCCCCTCCACCACCGCTGGTATGGGAGTGTAAGTCTCCTTGCCTTTTGCTTTGATTTTGCCAACCTCATTGTTCACGTCTTCATTGCTAACTTCTCTACATCCTTCATTCACCAGTCAATGGGAGATTGGTTAATACGTTTGAAGAGGATTTTGGTCGGCTTCTAGCTTGGGAAGGGTATCCTTTTGGTGTATCTCAACGTGGTTATGGGAAGGATGTATGGGAGGAACTTCGAACAGAAGTTGTTATGAATGTATACCAAAGTGTTGTCTCGCTTGCTTCATTCGAAGGTGATTTTTACACAGCTCATTACTTCTCCGTGGTAGTATTTGATCCTCAGCTAATAATCAAAATTATGATGTGTAGGAGACGTGAGGTGCTTTGCATGCACAGGCTTGCTTATAAAGTGGCATGGGAGTCAAGAAATACAAGATGTTGTCCTCACTTCTGCCAGCTTGGTTAGAACTAATGGAGACAAAATCGATGAGAACTTTAGGGTTGGTGCCCCTAATCATATTTCTGTCTTTTATGTTAGATGATAGTCAATTGGTGGGGCTCACTCTATTGTTGCGTTGCAGATTGAGGTGTCTCTCCCTCCAGGACAACTTGTCGAGGGGAGATTAGAACTGTATCATCAGAATTATAACATTGCCATAGTTAGTGTCAAAACTCCTCTCAATGCTATTTCTCCTCAGGATATCCGGGAACCACTGAAAAAACCAAAGTCACATGAAGTGGTAGTAGCAATTGGGCGTAACCCTAGTGAAGGATTATTAATGGCCTCAAAGGGTCAAGTGGAGCCTCCATACAAGCAGTGCAAACTTAAGTGCAAGGCCCTTAAGCTGTCAACTTGTCAAATCAACAAGGTACTGAATTGCTTGTTATTTTTTTGCGTGATGTCGATAGTTGCATAGTAATCTACTTGATTTGTCTCTTCAATCTGCCGGACTTCTATATTTATGGTTGCTTGTTTGTATTAGGCTGGGATTGGAGGCCCCCTTGTTAATTTTGATGATGGAAGTTTTGTGGGCATGAACTTTTATGATGGAAATAAAACAACTCCTTTTCTGCCAAGGAGCACTATTCTAAATGTCTTGAAGAGAGTGATTGATCTCCCGTCCAAAAGGTATATATTTGTTCAGCAAAGTTACATGTATCTTGGAGCACAAAACTTACACTAATATATGTTGGAGCAGAGGATTGACGGGTCCCATGAGCCTGATGAATAATGTTGCAAATAAGAACTGGTAATATTTCTATTATGTAGTAGTATTTGTTTGTATTATGATACGTATTTAATTTATTCGATGATGACCTTGTATCATGAACATACACTGTTGGATAACAGGTGGCCTGTGCCAGAGGCATATTGGTATCATGGTGGACTTGATGTTGATAAGGATACTCTACTACACAGGCATGTCGGAAGAGTTAACCAATAGAGAGACCGGTCGAATTGTTTTGTGATTTGAAGTGCTCCATATAGCATTGTCTATTGTTGCCGTCACGAGCAGAAAGCTAATTTAGATTTTAGGACAGTATGTATCCTTGTGCTAATTAGTTATCTTGTCTGGACATGTAAGTGTTATTTTGTTATTAGAGGGAAGTGGGTTTTCTTTATCATGTATAGTACTTTCTTCGTTTCATAATAACTACCGTAAAAATGAATGTATCTAGTATATCCATTTCAGCGACAGTTAATATAAAACGGAGGGAGTACTTGCTTAGTTAAATATTTAAGAAAACATCACAAGTTAAAGAAAGTCCATCAATATTTTAAAAATACACAAATGTGACAAAAAAGTATCGGTTTGAGAAAATGTTTATGAATTTGAAAAAGTTCATGTAATTGAAAAGGTTCATGAATTTGACAAAAAAATGTTCATTAATTTAGGAAAAGATTTCGAAATTGAAAATGTTCATTCTTTTTAGAAAAAATATTGGTTAAAAAAGTTAAAGAATTCTAAAAAAATCACAAATTTAAGAAAATGTTCACGGATTTAAACAAATGAAAAAGAAAAGAGAAAAAAATAAGAAATGGGTAAAAATAAAAAAATAAAAATGGTCAAACAAAACAAAAAAAAGAGGAAAACCAGACATCTAAAATGGAGACAAGTACTCCCTTCGTTTTTATTTACTCTGCATATTTAATAAAAAGAGGAAAACCAAACGTCTAAAGTTAAACTTTGTAAAGTTTGATCAAATTTATAAAGAAAAATATAAACATTTACTATAACAGGTCTATATGATGTAAAAGTACATTCAATAATAAATCTAATGGCATTGATTTGTTATTTCATATGTTTATATTTTTAGTCAAAGTTTACATAATTTAACTTTGACTAAAGCTAATATCTGGACTAAATAAAAATGAAGGGAGTAATTTGTTGCACCTTCCAACGATTGCTGATCCACAACAAGAACCACACGAAGGAAATTTCTTTCACCTACCTCGGCTTGCGCCGTGTCCACACATAGCCTCCTTTCCATTGCAAGCACCCATGGGCTCTCTTAAATCTTTCTTAGTCTGTTTTTGTATTTTTGTAAAAAGACCTTTCTTTTTTTAATAAATAAACCCGTAATCCAATGTTACGAGAAAAAATGATTCGCTGGTCTGTTGGGCCTAAAAACGCTTCGCTGGTCTGTTGGGCCTCTTTCGCCACTGATATTAATAACGCTTCGGCGTTTTTCTTTATTTTTGGTCTGTCTATTCCGCCATGGGCCGCATATAGTAATCCTGGGCTTATTACGTATTTTCCTATTAAATATTTTTGATTTATATTTCCTTAATTAGCATGTGGAAATAAAATATAAAATATAATCGTGTGAATGCATGGGCCCAATGATTTTTTAAATATCAAAATAAATATAGATTATAAATGTGCGAATGCACAAGCTCAATTTTTTTTAAAAATAAATAAATAAATCTTCCTAAGTTCCATCATTCATCATCATTTATAGTGTTCTTTTCATTATTATTTTCACTGTCATGACAAAAAATCTAGCCTTTTCTCTTTTTAACAGTAGGATGCAGATTCCTTCTACAATGCACAGGCTAATTATATGTGAAAATAAATCTAATTACCAAAATGATTTTCATATTATTATTTTTATATTATGTTACCTTAATTAGCATGTGGAAATAAAATATAGAATATATACGTGTGAATGCACGTGCTCGATGATTTTTTTAATAAAAAAATATAAAATTCTTCCTAAGTTCCATCATTCATCATCATTTATACCGTTATTTTCATCATTATTTTCACTATCATGACAACAAATCTAGCCTTTGCTCTTTATAAAAATAGGATGCAATATTCCTTCATTACAATGCATGGGTTAATTAATGTGCGGAAAATAAATCTAATTACCAAAGTGATTTTCCTATTAAATATTATTTATATTATGTTTCCTTAATTATCACGTGGAAATAAAATATAGAACCTAAACGTGTGAATGCATAGACTCGATGATTTTTTAAATAAAAAATATTTATTCCTCTGTTCTATCATCCATCATCATTTATCGCTCTTTTCATTATTGTTTTCACTGTCATGGCAACAGGTTTAACCTTTGCTCTTTTAAAAGTAGGATGCCAAATTTATTTGTTGCAATGCAAGGGCTATATTCTATTTCCTAAAAATGTACGCAACCACACCTCTCTACATGATTAGCTAATTAACCTTTATATATATGTGGTGAACTAATTAAACGGAATTCGTTACATATATGGAGCGATGAAAGAAGGACTTTATGATCCATGGTTGGCCTTGGATTTTGCAAGAATGATACTTCATAGGTCAGGCATTAAGAGCATATAAAATATCAGATTAAAATCTTGGCTATCCAATTACATTTTAGATACAAAAGAAAGAATATTTAAGTAAACAATAAAATATTGCTTTTACAAGACATTTTAAAATGGATACCCATATTTTTAGAACCACCGAAAATTTAAAAAAAATTGATAGTGAAGAGGTTGGGAGGAGGTGTGATGTTGGGGAGGCCACGGGGGTGGTTGGATAGCGACAGAGACGCAAGTTCAGTGGCGAGGTGAGCTCGTCGGCGGTAGTGGTGGTCGTGATTGCCGACCCTAAGAAGTGAAGAGTGGCGGACTCGACGGGCCCGGGAATGGTGGCACATGGCGAGGAAATTTGATGTATGGATGGTTTGCTTAGATCCATGTATTGTAGCTATTGGGCAAAAGGAGTACATCATTTTTCTCTCCCGTTGCAACACACGGGCATGTTTGCTAATAAATCTTACATTCTATCGTTCACCTTCCCTTCGACCGACTTTCCTATTGATCCATAAGCTTTTTCCTTCAATCTTACAACGTGTATTGTTTCTCTCTTTTTTTGCGGGGGTAAACTCACACTCAAACCGGATCCTCAAGATCCAACGAACATATTACAAGTACAACTAACAACTTCGAATTTAACTAGCCTATCACACCTAAGCAGTTCCTTGATGTCCTCAACGACGAAGGCCTCTGGAGAGCGGTCATGTCCTTCCCTGGCAACAGCTTCAACAGCTTGAGCCACAGTCAGTTTCCACGATGAAGGGTTCTGCACTCCAGTCTAGCGCCAGTGCAATCCCTTCCCGGCATGTCCGTAGCTCTGCCTGGAGTGCGTTATTGAGAAGATGATCTCGCCCTGGGCATTCCTGAGGACCATGCCAGCTCCCCCATTGTCAGGTCCTGCAGCGTAGGAGACGTCGACGTTGAGATTCCGCAGCTGGGAAATGTTTCATGCACAGGAGAGAGTTGATGTAGCTTGTAAGGTACCGGCGGGAGGCTTCCACAACGTGTACTATTTTCTACGGCTCAAATTTTTATTCTACGGCTGAAAATAAACTTCCAAATTGAAGAATTTGAAAGTTTATTTCCAGCCGTAGAATAAAAATACGAAATTGCTTCACACACGACAAATTCCATCCAAACTTTGTTCGACGCCGCTTCTTCCTTCCCTAATTATTTTCTTAGTTCTCTACCATTTTGTTGTGCCATGGCCCAAGTCCCAGGTACAAACCCAAAACCAAACCCAACCCCAACCACCTTCTAAGACTCCAGATTTTGCCTTAAAATAATATTCGTGGAATAAGGGCAACTTCAAAGGACCAAATGTGCGTGTCATTTCCTTTTGAACCGCGGGGCGCCCAACAGGTAGCGCGAGACGTATTTTTTCAAATTTTCATTTTCAAATTGCTTGAAACACACTTATACATTAAGAAAATAAAAACATAAAACTATACATTAGGGGTCCTCGTCCTGAGAATCGACCGAATCACCTCCCGGTCGTGACGCTCATCCTCGTTGGCGGGAGCCGCGGGGAGCTGGTGGAGCGAGTGTGCATAGGACCACACGGGGGTCTCATTAAATATAACCATTCAACGCGGCCGTCGACAGTCTGCTGCGGCTGCCAAGCGAGCCTGAGGCGAACACTCGCGAACGTGTGGGATATTCGCCTTGTATCCACGGGAACTAAATTCCACCCTAAATTTGGGTGTAATATGGATCATGGCAGACCAAAAAATGAACCGCATTTCATTTATGTCCCTTCGTTAGATCATATTTTTTTTAATCGCACGGATGCAAACGAATCCAAATAGATCAAAAGCATATGTGTCATCCCATCGCTGGCCCGTATATATATGGACCTTTTGGCGGATGAGGGTGTTTTGCTGCCTAAGCAGAGATGCATCATACCCTGCCCGACCAGTAAAAAATATGCGGGCGGCTCACAAAATTCCCTACCCGCCGGTGAAGCGCAAGAACAACGGCGACGAGGCAGGCTCTTTCCCGTGCCTGGGCGCGGTTCCACGAGCTAGGTGACGTTCTGTGGCCGTCCATGTCGCATTTTCGCGATGCTGAGCGCGAGCTGTACGGGGCGGTGGTGCCGAGCGAGGACGGCGTGACTCGCGACAGGAAGACGTGTGAGAGAAGTACAACTAGTCCTTCACGCTGATGAACTCTGCCTATGAGTACTCGGGAAGTATTAAGTTTTTATTTATTTGAAATACATGACGTTTTGGATGATGCTCTGTTATAGTGAATTTATAGTGAATTTGTTTCTGTACTGGATTTAATTTTTAGAACGAACCACATATCATTTTTGCAGTATGAAAATTTAAGGCTTGGTAGAGTTGCTCTATTATTGTTATCAGGTCCGATTCCAAGTCCCAGCCCGACCCAAACCAAGTGTCCGATTCCCGTTTGCCTGGAAGCTCGCTGCTACCTTAGTGTCGTACGAGTATCGTACGTATAGCAGCACTCATAAAAATACCATTGTGTACAAAATAGTAATCAGCGCTGCTATACGTACGACAGAACTCGTCCGATACTCATACGACACTATCTGGCGGTCAACTTCTCACGAGCAGGACAAACATGAGCCGGACCTTGGCTTTGGGCTGGGCTGGCATTTGGGATCAGACTAGATAACAACATTAGATTACTCTACCAGAGCCAGTAAATTTTCGTACGTGTAGCACTGGTCCCGGAGGGCTTGTGAGTTTCCTTCTCGCGTGCGGCGGCGAGTTAGGTCATCTTTTTCTCTCGGCGACCTCCGGCCGCCGTCGAGGATTTTTCCCTGCGCTCTCTCCGGCAGCTTGGGTAGTGCTACAGCCGCTGTGCTGCTGGTGGTCTACGGATCATCAACCCGGCGAGTTGGCCTGTCCAACCGAGAGTGCTAGGGTTTGGGAGAAGTCTGGGAGTTTATCACCAGGAAAGATCGAGATTTCATGGCGGGCGAGGCTTCAGGGTCAGGCAAGGATGATGTATCCGATCTCATGGCGGAGCTAGGGATCACTGAAGATACCCTTGATGATGTGGTCTTTGAGGAGGAACAGATCGCACATGTCGAGCCGGCAAGGTGGATGGCTGTTGCTAGGGTTCACGTGGACAGGACGTATAGTCAGTTTTGGTTCTTCAAAAACATGCGGGCAGCATGGAATTTGGCCAAGGAAGTAAACATCAGACCGCTTGAAGACAATCTCTATACCCTCCAATTCGCATGCTTGGGTGACTGGGAAAGAGTAATGGAACATGGCCCATGGAACTTCAGAGGTGACGCTGTGATTTTGGAACCCTACGATGGTCTGGTGAAACCCTCAAGTGTAAACCTAGATTTCTTGGAGATATGGATTCAAATCCATGATTTACCGGACGGATATGTGCCTCTGCTCAAATCTCGGGCAAGCAAGGTGGGAGAGGTAATCTATGCAGAACCGAAGTCGCGGCATTTTGCTGGCAATTTTTTCAAAGTGAAAGTCAAGATCAATGTGCGTAAACCCCTAAAGAATCATTTCTCTTTCATCAGAGATAGTAAGAGGTGTATCTTTCGAGTCAAATACGAGAGACTCCCTAACTGGTGCGCAATCTGCGTTTTTTTGGGTCATACTTTTAAGGAACATGGAGACGGCGTTCATCCGCCGTCGGCCCTTGTCTACAAAGATTTACGGGCTGGCTGGTTTATTGGCCCGGGTTCGGGTCCGGGTGCACGTTCAGGCGGAAGAGGCCGAGGTAGGGGACGCGGCCGTGGTGGCCAGTCCTACTTGCCTACCCAACCACCTCCTGATGTTGGCACAGGAGCAGCTAGAGACAAGCCTAGCGATGATGCTCTAATGATTGATGCTGATGAATTAGCAAAGAAGAGACCCTCTGAGGAGAAAGTTGCTGCAATGGAGGGGGTTGAAACTGCCGACCCTTATAGGTCTGATGTTCCACCCCAGCCTGTCCTTCCAAGCCCTAGCGAGAAACATGAGCCGAAGAGGACCAAACCTAGTGACACGGATAAACTGGCTACTAAAACTAACCAGAAGAATATGATGGAAAAATTGGCGGTCTCCCAAACGGAGCGCCGCCAGGCCTAATGAGTGCCCTTTGTTGGAACTGCCGAGGTGCGGGCAAAGCCGAGGCAGTTCGAGAACTTCGCGATCTCGCGAGGAATTTTGCCCCTACTCTATTATGTATTGTTGAAACTCAGATCAAAGGAAATAGAGTAGAAGCTTTAGCGGGAACTTTGGGTTATGATAATGGACGTGCGATCGACAGCCAAGGTAGAAGTGGAGGAATTGGTTTGTTTTGGAATAACAATAGTACTGTTACGGTCCTGGGCTCTTCGGTATACCACATCGATTGTTCTATTGTCGAACCTGGCAGCGATCCCTGGAGATTTACGGTGTTTTACGGAGAAGCCCAGACACACTTGAGGCATCAAGCATGGCAGGTGATGAAGGACATGTATAATGTGAGCTCACTTCCATGGCTCTGCGTTGGTGACTTTAATGAAGTTCTACGCCCTGATGAGCACGACGGGGTGGGGCAAAGAAGCAATGCGCAGATTCAAGCGTTTCGGGAAGCGGTGGATGTTTGCATGCTTCAAGACTTGGGATATATGGGGCCTTTTCTGGACGTTTGAAAAGAATGTGGCCGGAGGGACATACACACGGGCTCGACTTGATAGGGCCCTCGCCTCTACTGACTGGACTGCTGGACATCCGTTGGCATGTGTAAAGCACTTAACAGCAGCCTCTTCGGATCATTGCCCCATCCTTGTGGTTTTTGATCCAGGAGACCAAATGCGGAACAAAACAAAACCGTTCAGGTATGAGGTTATGTGGGAGCAACATGAAACATGGAGTGATGTAATCAAAGACTCGTGGGGATCGGAGCAAGCATCAAATGTTCTGGATCTGAAGAACAATTTGAAAACCATCTCACAAAATCTGCAGGGGTGGAACAAGCACACGTTTGGTTCGGTTCGGAAGGAGATTAAAGAGATGGTCGCTGAACTTGAGCGACTCAGGAATTTTCCTGGTAGATCGAGACCCTCTCATGCCGAGATCAGAATTAATGAGCGACTTGTGGAGCTATATCACAGAGAGGAGATAATGTGGAGGCAGAGATCGCGAGTGGAATGGCTTGCTGCGGCCGATAAAAATACTAAGTGTTTTCACATGAGATCTAGTATGAGGAGAAAGAAAAACATGATAAGAGCTCTCAAAAACGCGCTGGGAGTTATGGTGGATGATCCCGCTGTGCTAAGGGAGATGGCAATGGACTTTTACAAGTCTCTCTATACTTCAGAGGGGGTGAATGATATGGATTCTGTTCTGCGGCATGTCCCGGTGAGAGTCACAGCCGATATGAATGTCGTTCTTTTGGCGCCATATTCGGAGGCTGAGGTGAAAACTGCTCTGTTTCAAATGTTCCCTACAAAGTCGCCAGGTTCTGATGGTTACCCTGCTCATTTCTATCAGAAGCATTGGGATTTATGTGGAAGGGAAGTTACTAATATAGTCCTACGGATTGTCCGTGGGGAATGCATCAACGATACTATCTTAGTTCTCATTCCCAAGGTAACCAATCCCGAGGACTTCTCCCAGTTTCGCCCCATCAGTTTATGTAATGTCTTGTACAAGATCGCTTCCAAGGTGTTGGCTAACAGGCTAAAAGTTATCCTCCCGGACATCATCTCGGAAGAACAGTCTGCGTTTGTCCCTGGAAGGCTGATAACGGATAATATCATATCTGCTTATGAGTGCTTACATTTCATGAAGCGTAACAAGTCGAAACAGAATGGAGTGTGCACCCTCAAGTTGGACATGATGAAAGCCTACGATAGATTGGAGTGGGCTTACCTGGAAGCAATCATGTTGAGGTTGGGATTCAATCAGAGATGGGTTCAAATTGTGATGTCCATGGTGTCATCGGTGTCCTTCTCGGTTCAGTTTAATGGTGAGAGGCTGGACTCGTTTAAGCCTAGCAGAGGTATTCGACAGGGAGACCCAATATCCCCTATCTCTTCTTATTAGCAGCAGAGGGTCTTTCGTGCCTCCTCAAATCTGATTTTTGGTCGTCACAAATTCTTGGAGTTAAGGTGGCTCCTACAGCCCCGGTTGTGAATCACCTCCTTTTTGCTGACGACAGCCTGTTGCTTTTTAAGTCGAGTATGGAGGGGGCCAATACGGTGTCAAACCTATTGAATGTGTACTGTGAAGCGTCGGGCCAAAAGATCAACCGGAATAAATCTTCAATATATTTCAGTAAAGGTTGTCCGCAAGCTCTCCGAGCTGAAATGAAACAAACTCTCCAAGTGCAGAATGAATCTCTGTATGGAAGGTACCTGGGTTTGCCGTCGGATGTGGGACAAAACAAGAACGGAACTTTCAAATATCTCAAAGACCGGGTGTGGGCAAAGGTTAAAGGTTGGCTGGAAAAGATTCTACCATATGCTGATAAAGAGGTTCTCATAAAATCGGTTGCACAAGCTATTCCGATTTATTCTATGTCCTGCTTTAGATTACCAAGGGGAGTCTGTGAAAATATTACAAGTACTATTAGGCAATTCTGGTGGGGATGCAAGAATGGCAAACGATCTCAAGCTTGGTTATCTTGGGATGTTCT
Source organism: Bromus sterilis (assembly GCA_950022295.1). Lineage (NCBI taxonomy): Eukaryota > Viridiplantae > Streptophyta > Magnoliopsida > Poales > Poaceae > Bromus > Bromus sterilis. The sequence continues at coordinate 410,033,736 of OX465596.1, read as the reverse complement.
CACCCAGCCGAAGAGTCTTGGAGGTCTAGGCTTTCGGGACATGGATATGTTCAACCTCGCTTTACTGTCACGGCAGGCGTGGAGACTCTTGACACAACCATCATCCCTGAGTGCTAGATTGCTAAAGTCTATTTATTTCCCAAACACAGACTTACTGAATGCAGAACTTGGAGCTCACCCCCCGCAGATCTGGCGAGCTGTTCTAGACGGGAGAGACTTGTTATGGCAAGGACTGTCCCGGCGTATCGGAGATGGAGAAACGACTAGGGTTTGGGATGATAACTGGCTACCCCGAGAAAACCTGAAACGCCCGATTGCCTCACTGATGACCAACTCTCCAGTTTTTGTTGCTGAACTCATTGACAGGAACAGTTCGTCCTGGAACGAAGATCTTATACATCAGTGCTTCGTCCCGATCGACTGTCAGGCCATCCTGAGCATCCCGTTATGCACAAAAAGGATCGGCGATTCCCGGGCTTGGTCTGGTGAGCGAGATGGTAAATTCTCGGTTCGGTCAGCATACAGGATCTATATGCACACAAAGAGATCGAGGGAAGGTATGCTGGAAGGGAGAGACGAAGCTTCGCTCACATCAATTATGGGTCTAGTTGGAATGATCTCTGGAAGATGCAGTTGCCCTCAAAGGTGAAGAACTTCCTGTGGAGGTTGTCGAAGCTGTCCATCCCCACCCAAGAACTGCTCCATCACCGTAACATGGCGGTTTCGACTAGCTGTAAGTTATGCGGCAGGGAAGACAACTGGAGGCATGCTCTGATCGAGTGCCCCATAGCAGCGAGTGTGTGGTCTCTTTTACCGGAGGGCATCAGTGAACCGGTCTTTGAGCTGAGGTCACCGGACGCAGCAATGTGGCTATTTACTCTTGCTGATCAACTGGAGGTGGATGAGGCGCAAACCATGGCGGTGACTCTTTGGGCAGTATGGTATGCTCGACGCCAAGCTATCCATGAGGAGATCCTTCAATCCCCACACTACACATATGCTTTCATCTAGCGGTTCTTGGCGGACTTCAAAAATTCACAGCCGGTTTTCTCCAAGCAGCCGGTGGTCGTGCTTCCGCGAGCCCAAAGATGGATACCCCCTCCGCCGAATCAAGTAAAGATCAATGTTGAAGCAGCGGTAAACAATGACAGACGATGTGGCACGGCAGCAGCCATTTGCAGAGACGCGGGAGGCATGTTCCTGGGGGCTTCGGCTCTGTTCTTTCAACACATCTGTGACCCGCCGACTCTCGAAGCCTTGGCGATCCGTGAAGCGCAAGCTCTTGCAAAAGACCTTCAGGTGTCCGACATCTTCATAGCTTCTGACTGCAAAGTTGTGGTAGATGACATCAAGACACAAGCTTCACCAACCTACAGCGCCATTTTACATGAAATTATAGATTGTAAAGATAGTTTTTCTTCTTGCACTTTTAATTTCGAAAGTAGAAGCTCGAACTACGAGGCTCATAATCTCGCGAAATATAGTCTAAATCTGGGAACTGGTCGCCATACTTGGTGGGGCAGCCCGGATGGACTTGATTTCGTCCCTGTAAACGTGGTGACGGCTTAATAAAGGTTTAGGGTTTTGCTCAAAAAAAAGTAAATTTTCGTACTGCAAAACTAATACACGATTCGTTCTAAAAATTAAATGTAGTACCAAAATGTACTCGGTAAACAAATACATCACCCAAAAATCCATATATTTCAAATACATAAAAACTTAGTCATATTTTTCAAGGAAATATAATACCGAATTTTCACCGATATTTACAAAGACAGAAAAAACTAAAATTCATCGGAGGGGGGGGGGGGTGTCGGAGCCGTCGCCTACTTGCACACACCAAGGTGATACTCATAGGCGGAATTCATCAACGTGAAGGAGTAGTTGTACTTCTCCCACACGTCTTCCAGCCGCTCATGGTGTTGTCCTCGACTGCCACCAGCGTCGCCTTCGCGGCATACAGCTCGCACTCGGCGTTGTGGAAACGCGGCGTGGACAACCACATAATGTCGCCTATCTCATGGAACCGCGTCCAGGCTTGTGGAGGAGCCCGTTATCGTTGCTCCTATTCGCTTCACCGATGATGTCGTTGCGCTCTTCGATGACATCGTCGCACTCGCTGGCAACAACGACGACCGCACGGTCTCGGCGACTAAAGGACACCGACGAGAACCTCTTTTTTCCTCTAATATATAGTTTTCATGATTTTATTATTTTCTTAATGTATAATTGTGTATTTGATGCAATTTGTGAATGGAAAAATAATTGTGTATAATTGTGGATTAGTTCTGACGGGTAGAGAAGTTTGGGCTGGACGTATTAGCACGATACTACTCACGATGGAAGAAGCATCGTACATGTATCGCCGTATGTGAAGCAATTTCGAATAGTAATCACTCCATCACCCAGTCAGGGTCATCCATCACCAGACCAGTCCACAAAGCACAATCCATAGATCAAGTCAATCATGAACCAAATTTCAAATTCAAGGCCTCAATTGACTCTAGAGCTTATTGACATAAAGGGTTAAAGATTCAGGTGAAAAAGATATGATAACAAAAAAGTCAAACGACAAAACTCCAGGCAAAAATCTGATCTCAATATACTAGGAACTGAAAAAAAATGGAACATCAATGATGGCACACAATATGCTTACCAGCATAGACTGTAATTATTCTCGACTCTCCAGATATAAATTAGCTACAAGGATCATTCTATTTACAAAATTTACAGCATCAGCTATCATGTCGGGTTCATCAGCCATCACCGCAATCTACAGCATGACCATGTCAAACGCTTGCTTGCTCTGACAGGAAACCCAGGTTATTATCCTCAGCTCGGATACACCGACAGGTCGAGCCATCACTGACATCAGACCAACACATCAGGAGCTATACACTGGGGTTGCGTCAGAATGCCGTGCAGAGGTTGCTCTTCAAGTTTGAGGAGCACTCCTGCTGTATGGGAATGGCAGGGCTGCAAAGCCGAGTCCTTTTTGGCTCTGAAATTCTAACATGTGTTATTGCTGCTGTCAGTGCATCAACTATGCCACATTCATCCTGATCCTCCGACCTCTGGCTAGACGAGTCTGAAGCTGACGACTCACAATGTGATCTAATTCTGTCCCATGGAATTTTGGTTGCTACAATCTTGTTAGTGACACACATATTAGCAGTTACAGCCTTCAGGGTACATTCCGTGTAGAACAACACCCATGGATGACCTGAAATAAGCATTATCAACAAAAATTACAACCTTAAAATATGGACATAAAGTTATACAGGATGAGAAATTGTCTGTACTTACATAGAACTTGATCAGCAGTTATTCTAGAAGAGACGTCTCGATCCAACATTCGACTGATAAGATCACGTCCGAGAACTGACATTGATTCCCATGGACCGCTGTTGAAATCAAGCTCAACTGTCTTTATCGCCTCAAAGACAGCTTCAAGAGAGCCCCCTTGAAATGGAAGTGAACCAAGTAGTAGTACATGCAGTAGTACTCCAGCGCCCCATATGTCTACTTTCTCAGAATAGCTTCCTGACAACACCTCAGGTGCAACATAGGCTGGACTCCCAGCAACGCCAGACAATTTCTGACCTGTTTAGTGGTGAACAAAAACATCAGCTACTATGATTCTATTCTAGTAAACACATGTTTATACATCTGACTGTCCAAGTAAAGCCACTATTCAGGAAACAAACTGTTAGTCAAAATTATATAAAAACATATAACAGACAAGTAAAATAGCATCAGAGCTCTGAACATCTGCATCCCTTAGCATACAAATTAGGTGCTACTGGATTCTTTGAACTTTGAAACGTAAGGTAAAATATCAAGTACTAACATTATTATTGTCACTTAGCACGGTAAAGAGCATTCTAGCCTTAGCTAAACTGTCAACCCTTAATGTTCATGCAGCTAATATTCCTTTGATTCAGCTCCACCTTAGCACCATGGGATGTCTGTGTCCTAACCTAGGGCACTGCCAGTGAAATTTTAGACAACAAATGCATCACTGTAGCATGACCAAAGAGACTCTTGAATCGACGAGTGTCTAATACAAAATACTCAAGAAAGCAGTGGCATACTGCATTGCATCAGTGTGATAACTAGAGTTAGAACAGAAGATGAGACATTGGAAACAGAAGACAAATACTGCAGAATTACTATAATCTAAATGTTACCTTACAAAAATATAAGCAGCTGTTTATAAGAACCAGTGCCCCTGAAGCCATGTTGACAACTCCAACTCATAGACTATACGACTCCATTCAGACAGACATCACACCACTTCCTAATTCATCAAAATGACTCAAAACCATATTCAAAACATTACACAGCCTGTTTGGTATGCTCGGGAACATTATTCTGGCCCTCAGACTCGTCACAAGAGGTACTTGCAGGAGAATGCCATAAAAATTTAACATCAATACAAGGATTAAACTGATCAGTGCAGATTCATCACTTCCCAATTCCACGCAAATAAATAAAATTAGTATCAGCAATCCAGCACCACCACAAATGCAATAAAACTGACTATCAACTAGCACGATGCTTTCATTATCTTTGATATCTAGCAAAAAGATTGCCAATGAGGGTGCCACTTGCTACAAATTCATGACTTCAAAGAAACACAATAACCCACTAATTGGTTCAATACAGATCATTTCTTCATTTGCAATACGACGCAAAACATTGAATCGGTATGCAGCACTTATCATTTCAAAAAGATTCCGAGCAAAAAACATTCATCACTTCAAACTCCACAAGGACTTAAAAAATGAGGGTGCCTAAATCAAGGAGACGACACATGAATGAATTATCCAACTGACTCGTTTAAAAGTTTAACACATTAGATTAGCTTGACATGCAACAGTTTTGCACGGACACGGAGATTAGGCAACCTGCAAATTTGCTGTCAATCATGGTAAAAAGTTAGTTTGTTTACTTAATAATGAAATAGATTCTGATTGAAACCTGAGACCCACAGTAACAGTAATCCCGTTAGCATGGTTAATTGCTCATATCGCAGACCAACTATGTACAGACATCATTGTAATACCATTCGAACTATTGAAGATTACAAAACCTTATATGGTCCAATGTTGGACTTCCATTCCATCTTTTTCTACTTGTAATTGGATTATTATTTTTGCAATAAAGCGAATCAAAATTGCAACTTGATCCACACGAGTTTAGAGGTTGAGAGTGAGAAATTAGCAAGCAAAGAATTACCATTAGTGACTCGGGCTGCCAATCCAAAATCAGCTAGTTTCATCTTGCCACTCTTGGTGAGCAGGATATTCTCGGGCTTAATGTCCCTGTGGATGACGCCCATTTCGTGGCAGTACTTGACGACGGACATGAGGTCCTTGATGAGGAGCGCGGCGCGGTGCTCGGAGAAGGTGCCGTGGGTGGCCATCTGGTCGAGCAGGCGGCCGCCGGCGCAGAGCTCCATGACGAGGTAGAACTTGTCGGCGTCCTCGAAGACGGCCTTGAGGGTGACGACGCCGGGGTGTCCGGATAGGTGCTGCATGATCTCGACCTCGCGGTGGACCGTCTCCTCGCCGTTCTTGGGGAGGGCCTTGCAGGCGAACTCCTCGCCGCCGGCCCTGGCGCGGCAGATCCGGACGGAGCCGAACTTTCCCTGGCCGATCTCGTCGCCGAGGTCGTACTCGGCGTCGAGGCGCTTCTTGCGGCCTATGCGCGTGGCGGACTCGATGCAGCCGACCTTGCGCTTGAGGCCGCGGCCGGGGCTGTCGGGGGCGGCGCGGCCGCTGGCGGGCGGCGCCGTCATGACGACGCCGCCGCCGCGGCCGGAGGAGGCGGCGGCGTCGGAGGGCGGCTTCCTCTTCTTCTTCTCGGGGCGCGGCTTGCGCTCCCGGCAGGTCCGCTTGCGGTCGGCGGAGGCGTCGTGGAGGGAGCCCGCCAGGGAGCGCGCGCCCTTGCGCTTCCGCGGCAGCGACTCCATCGTGGGGGATTAGTCGAAACCCTAGGCGGCGGCGGCGTGGGCTCGCCTCCTGCGGATCATGGGGGATGGGGATCGCGGCGGGGATTGGGGTTGGGGGGGAGTTTGGTGGCGAGATGCGGAGGTGGGGGGATGGGAGGGGAGGGGCTCGAGGGGGGGAGATGAGGAGGGCGGTGGTGGTGGGGGTGGGGGGGCTGCCTTTGTTGGACTCGTGTCCCCGGGTGGGTGGGGGCTGGGTGTCGGTTCGGGAGCACGGGAGGGAGAGAAGGCAGCAAAGGCTGGCACGGCTCGGGTTGGGAGACGCGGTGCGGTGGCCGGACGGCGGTGCGCGGGGAAATCACGCGACCGTCCCTGTCCTGTCACCGGACTTCCCGTTCCCGTTGCGGGTGCGGTGATGAGCCGGTGACCGTCCCGTCCCCGATTTGATACCCCGACGATGGTGATGGTGCGCTTTGTCTCAGCGTGTGCGTGGCGAGATCTTTTTCCCCTTCCCAGACGGAAAGTGGTCTGCGATTCCCCACGACGGGCAGGCAGGCAACGGACGGAGGGTTCTGGAAGGATACGGACATATATATGGTGAGTGACGGGATGTCTTTTTTCGTTGGTTCGTGTGCGAGTGAGTTTGTGTTGGACTCGGGCTCGTTTACGTGTCACGGACGGTTCGTGGGAGGCGGTGCTGCTCTGTCTGTCTGCTCGGTTCGTGTCCTGGCATTTACTTTTGCAGCAAGGGACGTACAGTACTACACCTAGAGCATGTGATTGTTGCAGTGCGTGCATAGTGCCTAGTTCATAAAGAATTAAATAGTATATTTATGCTTAGTTGAAAAAGAGAAAAGAGAAGCGGACTACTAATTAGTACTCCCTCCGTCTAGCTCAAAAAATGTTACTCCCTCCGATTCATATTAATTGACACACGCTTAGTATAGTAGTAGTACAAAGTTGTACTAAGTGTCGGAGGGAGTACTACATTATGTGACGGAGGGAGTAGCCAGCTGCAACACGTGCTCCTAGGCACTTTGTGAGATAGACATGTGGGTCATATATTGATAAAGTAGTACTCCTTATAGCCTTACTATTGTACTTGTTGACTATAAGGTTAGCTATAGATGACATGACATCTCCTTATAGCCAGCAGCTGGTTATAGTATTAAGAGCAAGTACAATAGTGCCTAGTCAGCTGGCTATAAGGAATTAAATAATATATTTGTGCTTAGTTGGAGGAGAGAGAAAATGAGAGAGAAGAGAAGCGGGCTACTAATTAGTAGCCAGCTGCAACACGTGCTCCTAGGCATTTTATGAGATAGACATGTGGGTCATATATTGCTAAAGTAGTACTCCTTATAGCCTTACTATTGTACTTATTGACTATAAAATTAGTTATAGATGACATGACATCTCCTTATAGCCTGGCTATACTATTAACCATGCTCTAACCATGCTCTAAGCACGGTGCGGGGACAGCTGGATTAGGTACAACTTTTACCCTTTTCAAAAGGTCCGGGATGGAGGAGTTGATGGTACACAAGCCTGGGGTTTGGGTTAACCGAAATTTCGGGTCGGGTTATTTGGGTTTTTTCTAGTTCGGGTTTTCAAATATCACACCCGAAATTTCTCTAAAAAAATCCGACATTTCAGGTATTTGAAATTTCGGGTTCGGGTTCGGGTTTTCTCGATTTGACCGAACAGGATCAGCGCCTCGATTTTTCTTTGATTTGATGCGGACTTGGAAGAATATGGGGCTCGGAGAGAAGATGGTGTTGCTCCTTGTCCTCCCAAGTGAGGACCGCGGGGTGAGAGGGAAGGAGGGAGGCGCCGCCGGTGGTGGTCGTGGCCGAGAGAGCTTCATGGCACAGCGATGTTCCTCGCCCTCCTTTCCGCTTAGAAGGGCATGACGGTGTGCCGGCGTGGGGCGGCGCCTGGGCCGTCGAGGATGGGCACGCCGGCACGGGGCGGCGGCTGCACTGGCATCTGGCGGCGTGAGGATTGGGACGTGAGGTGGGTGGGGTGGGGAGTCGAGACGTCGGGATGAGGACGAGCTAGGTTATCCAGGAGGGACGACCAGGCGAGGGAGTTGGGCTGGGGTGCTGGGCTTCCTTATGGCCTTACGTTGGTTCGCTGGATTTTTGGGTTGTCTGCATATATTTTGGGTTAATTGGGCTATTCGGGTACCGTGGTTGTAAACTCGAATTACCTATATTATTTTCGGGTTTTCATTTTTGCTACCCGATTTAGCATTTGAGTTTTTCGGGTTCAGGCTTCGGGTTTCGGGTTTTATGCCCAGCGTGAGTACACATAGGGACGGTTATATTGGTTAAATTGACTTTTCGTAAAGAAAAACGGTAAGTATATGGAGCGAACGTTCGCTTCAGGGCATGACAATTCCGAACGATTTGCATGGCAACTGAAGTACAAACGCAGGGCAATTCAGAGCACACGATTGCCATAAAAACTAAAAAATGCAGCGAGTTGCCATGCGTTTGTACTGCATCTGCCATGCATTTGTACTGCGAGTTGCCATAAAAACGTTCACGCTTGCCATGTCCTGGAGCGAACTTTCGCTCTAAATTGTCATCCAAGAAAAATTAACGATTTAGAGGTACGCACACGTCCTATAAATTACGAGGAGGTAGTAGTAGTACAAAACATCATATGTTTTTTAAGTGTTGAGGAGTATTAAGAGAAACACAGACACACATGCATTTTTCTACAAAAAGAGGCTCGCATGCATGTGTAGAATCTTATCTTTGTTCGAAATACGAGGGTCGTGAATGGGCTGATTGGCTTCTTGTGAAGCACGATAACAACAAGAGGCTACTCCTGGTGATCGTTCTGTTGGCGGGGGAAGAGGAAACCCTAGTGAAGTAAGTATATGTGTAAGATTCACATGACTAAGAGGTGATGAGTACTATCCTCCCCATTGAAGACTGTGTTTATTTTCGACGGAGCAGGCAACATATGCCCAGTCATGTAATATGGAATAGAATAGAGATATGAATAATTAGATTTGGTGACTGCTTCTGTTTGGGTGAGCATTTGGTCTGCTCCACTGCTAACTTTCTGATGTTTCGAGTTAGAGTGTAATCAGGAGAAGATAAATGCAATATGCAACTTTATACCTGTCGTGTGTGAAAATTGGCAAGAGTTAAGAAATTGTTGCCTCAATGCATAACTTTTAAAATTGGGGAGACAATATTGCATCTCCAATTCTAACCATGGAACTATATATAAACCCTGATGCAGATTATAAATAACTCTACCATGCAAATAAGTTAATATTGTAATAGTCTGCCCCATTTCGTGTAAACATATGCAGGTTAACCACCTTTTTCAGACAATAGAGTCCCTTTATTAGATAGGAATAACCCTACACATTTTCAAAAGTGGCTAAATCCAAATAACATTGCAGAAATAATGGAACTGATGTAGAGCGCATTGTGGGGTAGTGATGCTAGCGAGGAAGTGATAGCTTCTCGCCCCCTCGTTGGTTACCCCAAGTGGAAGGTTGAGATGTAGTGTAGCAGCAAGATTTCCCTTGGCAAAGATATCAAGGTTGAGATCGACCAGTAGGACTCCAAGGTCGACAAGTAGGTGGTGAAGTGGACAATGTCGTTGTTCACAATCTAAAATTGCTTAGTTCACCTAGACATGCACACACAATAGATAACTTTGCTTCCAACAAGTACAGAGAGGTTGTCAATATCTCCGGCCTTTCTGTTCACAAAGGATCGACGCAACAGATAATATATAGTGATAATTGGAACTAGAAAGTAAAATCAAGAAGTAAATTGAGGTTGTAAACAGTGGTGGAAATGTGGCCCGCGGTCCCATGATGTTCACTAGTGATGTCTCTCTCCAAAAAGACGATAAAACTGCTATGCGAGGTAAACAAATCACAGCTGGGCAATTGACAGGATTACGGGCACAAACCAATGCTAACTATGCTACAAAAGAAAGGAAGAGGTTCAAAAGCATGGGCGGTACGCCAAGATAAGTAGACCGAAATCCATCTGCATCTACTACTAATCATCCACCTTGAGGTATCTATCCAGAACATCTCGCTGGTATTAAGTTGCGAGCCCCCAACCAAAGTGTAAATCCAAAGCAACAGACAACTGCATTAAAAGAACTTTGCGTAAAGTAAACAATCCTTGCAACCGCGGTGGATGATTAGTAGTAGATGTAGTTGGATTTCGGTCTACTTATTTTGGCGTACCGCCCATGCTTTTGAGCATCTTCCTTTCTTTTGTAGCATAGTTAGCATTGCGGTGCATTTATAATCCTATCAATTTCCCTTCTGTAATTTGTTTACCTCGCGTAGCAGTTTTATCGTCTTTTGGGAGAGAGACATCAAGGGACCCCGGTCCATATTCTCATCATTGTTCACACGCTTATTTACTTTTATGCTTTTACTTTCAGTTGCTATCATTACTATTATCCCTTGTGTTTTTTATCCTTTGTAAACAACAAGACCGAAGAGATTGACAACCTCTCTAAACTTCGTTGGGAGCAAAGTTATTTGTGTCTGTGTGCAGGTCCGCGTCAGTTGCGCCGCTGACACCTACTTATCATCTCCGGATTCCTACTGGTTGATACTCAACCTCGGTATCTTCACCGAGGGAAACTTGCCGCTAAGCTTCATCTCACCTTCCACTTGGGGTAACCAACGAAGGGCGAGAAGAAAATATCATCTCTCGCGTATCAGGCGGTGACCGAACCTTTACAAACAAGGTTGGGGCAATCTCAACAACTTAATCGGAGGCTCCCAACTCAACCACGAAGATTCATCACAATGGAATATGGCTTCGAGGTGACCTCTTCTGTCTAGGGCACCAATGCACCCAAGAGTAACAAGATTCACAAGGGACTAATGGGGGAATCAAATATCCTTTGGTGGAAGTGTAGATCTGGGTCTCCTCTTCCAATCCCTAGAGCAACAACAAGTTTTGATGGCTAGGGAGGGAGATCGTGCAAGAATGGAGCTTGGGCGTCAATGGAGGAATGAGCAATAAATGAGGTTAGTCAACTTGGGGAAGAAGACCCCCTTTTATAGGAGGGCTCAAGATAGTCGTTGGCAGGCTCACCAACCACGGTACTACCACTCGCGCTACTACCACCGAGTACAGAAGGCTTTGCGGTAGTAGCACGGTACTAATATCCAGTACTACCGTGCGCGGTACTGCCACGATCAGTACGATACTACCGCTCCGCGGTACTACTGACGGGGATGGGCCCCGGCAAATCCCATGGTCAGGGACCCTGGGTTAGTCATAGAGGAGGCACATGTTGGACGATACTCGTCAGCTAACAGGAGAATCACTTCCTGCTCGATATTATTGCGTAAGGGGGCGATTACAGTGGAGGCCAGGGCGAGTTCTCGCAAGGCTAGATGAGTAGATGTGTGTTGGATTGTCCTGGACGTCTCCCCTCCCAGCCTTTATATACTAGGCTAGGTCTCGGGGAGTCCGTACTAGGTTACAAAGATAGTTTCCTAGTTCTAGTCTTGCCTTGTACGCTAAGTCTCGCGGACTCCTACGTCGGCGCCTGGTTGGGCCAATCGTGGGCTTGTCGTAGATTCCCAGCGGGCCTTCTGTCTTCATACGCACCAGGTAGCCTTACATGCAGGAGTCGTGGGGTCAACCCCTCGTCAGTAGCCCCCGAGTGCCTGGGGGACTCGAAGATTCGCGCAGGGACTCGAATTCATCCATGCTTTATCGTTTGTAGACGCGGCATCGCCATGGGTCGCTGGTAGTTTTGAGCCATGAAAATATCTGTTTTGAGGGATTGCTAAGCTGAAAGGGCCCAAGGAGTCGATTGGTCAAGCCTTGGTGAACTGCGCTAGTGGCAAATACCGCAGTAGCCCAATCAAGCTCACGTCCCTCGACATGAACTTGGAACGACCGGTGTCAAGCAAAGTCATGCCGCTGCAGGTCTTATAGGATCAATTGCTGCCAGTCTAAGCACATAGCCTGAGCGCGTCCGCTCGGCTCTTTCTATCATGCGAGCGCATGGAAAGGTCGAGAGTGAAATCGCTCTACGGCAAGTCCCGGCCCGGCCGTTCTGCGCAGCGGGGTCTTACCTACACGCTAAGCTTGCGTGGCATCTGGGTAAAGTGTGTCGTAGCCCAGGCATAATTGTTTTTTGTAGAGGCACGGAGCCTGGTTAGCGATGCACCCACTTGGAATAAACAATCAAGTGAGCTGTTTTAGCAGTCACTCTCGGAGCTTGTAATGAACTCAAGAGGAAAATAAGAAAGCACCCACTCGGAATGTCGTCGAGTGCGCGAGTAGGTCATGTTGTTTGAATTGCTAAGTCTTTTTTGTGAGTAATCACTCGAATGCTTTACTGCTTTCGGGGTGAGGGAGCACCCGAACTCCTGAGAGTATGTTGTTTCTGCTGGTGCGAGTGATCACTCGAGCACATTTTTGCCTTCTGGGTGAGGGAGCACCCGAACTCGAATAAAGGTACTCCCGATGGGAGTAAGAGATTTTTTAGAAAATTTTGACATTAAGAAATAACTGGCTTTTGGGTCCCTCTTGAGATGCCGTGCTGATATGCGTTGTCATGTTGTTTGATGACCTATGATGATGCTTGATGTTTTGATCCGTCGTGTCTTCTGGACCGTCATAATGATGGTTTGGACGTCGTGCAGCCTGTTGCCCGTTGGGTTTCCAAGGCTTGTATGGGAAACAAGCGAGATTTTGACGTGTCCTGTAAATAATTCTGATCGTGTGAAGGCATCTTGCCTTGGAACTCGTAACGCCCGGCCCGCTTGGTCTTTGATGCAATGATGGCGCCGCCTGGGCTTCCGCGTGTTTTTCCTGGTTTGCCCTTGGATTGTGCTATATATACTTCCTGTGGTTGCCCGTCCTTGGCATCCATTCTTCGCAGCTTTCTCTTCTGCTTCTTCTTCATATGGCGCCCAAGCGTGGTAGAGGTGTAGCTGGGCGAGGCTGTGGCCGCCGTGGTCGTGGTGGCCGCACGCCTCATTCTTCACGCGGTGGACGTCATGGTGCCGCGTCAGTGCCTTCTTCTTCTTTCTCCATGGAAGAGGGTTTTTGGCGCTATGATTTTCTTTTGCGTGTTCTTAGCCGGAATGCTGCCCGGATTCCTCTTCCATTCTCGTTTGCCTCCATTGCTTCTGAGCGTAACTTGAGGGGCTTCTGGATCTGTCTTCACGGTTGTGCTCGTTCTTCTTCTTTGGTGGAGCTGGTGGTTGATAATTCATCCTTGATTTTCCTTGGGTCTGGCTGGAGGGCTTTTTCTCGTCAGTTAAATCTGCGCGGCGGAGATAGCCTTTGTTGTCGTTTTGACGGCAAAGATACTGTTATTATCCATGCATTTGATGCTGGTGGCAACCGTCTGGATCCATACAAGGAAGAAACAAGCAGCGACGATTCCGATGGTTCGAGTGGTGGTTCGTCTGCTTCTCCGGTGTCTTCGTCTTCAGATGATTCTTCGGCTGATGGTGTTTGCTCTTCTAGTTCTAAGGATGAACTAGACGTCAAGCCGGTCGTCAAGCGGCTGCATCAGTAGGCAAGGCACCTTGTAGAATTGGAGGGCGGCGACCTTCTTCTTCACAGGCTGGGTTTCTACTTTGTCTGTGGTGATGCCCGTCAGTTTGTGGCACGAAAGTGCCAATTATCTCAGCATGAGCACACATTATAAGTTGAATGTAGCCCATCTTGCAGTTCCACGGGTCCGTCTGTAGCGGCAACTGTCATTTCGACTTCTTTGTAATGAAATGACTGTCTTCGACTCCTTTGTAATGACTGCCTTCGACTCCTTTGTAATGACTGTCTTCGACTCCTTTGTAATGAAAATGTCTTCGACTCCTTTGTAATGAAAATGTCTTCGACTCCTTTGTAATGACTGCCTTCGACTCCTTTGTAATGACTGTCTTCGACTCCTTTGTAATGAAAATGTCTTCTCGGGTGCGCTCCAGCGCTCCCAATGGGAGTAGCCCCCGAGGCTGCGTTTGATTTGCAGAATCAAGCGTAGGCTTTATGGATTTTTGTCTCACTGGTTTGTAGCAGTTTTTTGAATTTTTCCAAGTTTGGATCGGGTGCGCGCCAGCGCTCCCGATGGGAGTAGCCCCCGAGTCTTTAGGTGATCGCTTGCGATCGGGTGAAGACTAAAGAACCGTGCACTTTTCGATGCGACTTTCTTTGCCAGAGCTTTTGTTTTTTGGCGAGAGTCTTGCGTTCTGGCCTCCCGATGGTTGTAGATAAGGTCGCGTTTTTTAGCGAGGATAGAGTCTCTCGGGAGGAGTTTTATGCTTGAGCCCCCGAGTGCTTTTTAAGTAAAAGTCACGTGAGCGAAGATAGCGTCTCTCGGGGGGAGTTCTAGGCTCGAGCCCCCGAGTGCTGTTAAGTAAAAGTCGCGTGAGCGAAGATAGCGTCTCTCGGGGGGAGTTTTAGGCTCGAGCCCCCGAGTGCTTTTAAGTAAAAGTCGCGTTTAGCGAAGATACCGTCTCTCGGGGGGAGTTTAGACTCGAGCCCCCGAGTGCTTTTTCAGTAAAGGTCGCGTTTAGCGAAGATAGCGTCTCTCGGGGGAGTTTAGACTCGAGCCCCCGAGCGCTTTTTCAGTAAAGGTCGCGTTTAGCGAAGATAGCGTCTCTCGGGGGGAGTTTTGACTCGAGCCCCCGAGTGCTTTTTCAGTAAAGGTCGCGTTTAGCGAAGATAGCGTCTCTCGGGGGGAGTTTAGACTCGAGCCCCCGAGTGCTTTTGAGTAAAGATCGCGTTTAGTGAAGATAGCGTCTCTCGGGGGAGTTTAGACTCGAGCCCCCGAGTGCTTTTTCAGTAAAGGTCGCGTTTAGCGAAGATAGCGTCTCTCGGGGGGAGTTTAGACTCGAGCCCCTGAGTGCTTTTGAGTAAAGGTGCTTTGGGCAACATTGTTTTATTCCTTCGAATTTTACATGGGTTGTCGATCGGTGCTGCTGCCGATGTCTTGGTAATGTCTAGAGGACTATGGGTAGAACAGGCGTAGGTTCGCTACGTTCCATGGATTTCCCACGTCCTCATTGGTCTTCGGGTTCTTCAATCTGTATGCTCCTCCTCCTATGACTTCCGAGATGATGAACGGACCCTCCCATTGTGGGGCAAGCTTGTGCACTTTTTTCTTTATCAACCGTAACACGAGGTCTCCTTTGTTGAACGTTCTGGTCCATAGGCGATTGCTTTGGTACGTGCGTAATTTGTCCTGGTATCCTTCAGATATTGTGATAGCTGTGCCCCGTGCTTCGTCTGCTATGTCTTTGTCGTTCTGCAGCGCTTCTTCCGCCTCTTCTTCTTCGTACCCTGAGATTCTGGGTGCTCCGAATTTTAAGTCATGCGGCAGTACTGCTTCTGCCCCGTATACCAAGAAAAAGGGTGTATACTGGGTTGAGCTGTTGGGGGTGGTGCGCAGGCTCCATAGTACTGCGGGAAGTTCCTCTATCCAGTTTCCTGCGGCTTGTTCTAGTGGTGCTAGGAGTCGATTTTTTTATTCCTCCGCATACTAGACTGTTGGCTTTCTCCACTTGGTCGTTGGACTGCGGGTGTGCGACTGTTGCGTAGTTGATTTTGATGCCTAGATCGTGGCAGAAGTTTTGGAATTCTGCTGCTGTGAAGTTTGTGCCATTGTCTGTGATGATGTTGTGTGGTACTTCGAATTTGAAGATGATTGATTTGATGAAGTTGACTGCCGTGAGGGCTGTTGAGCTGGTGATTGGTGCTGCTTCGATCCATTTGGTGAACTTGTCGACTGCGACCAGTAGGTGTGTTCTTCCTCCTTTTGACGATTTCTTGAGTGGGCCTACCATGTCGAGTCCCCATGTGGCGAATGGCCATGATAACGGTATGGTTTTGAGTTCCGATGCCGGGGCGTGTGGCCTGCTGGCGAATTTTTGGCAGGCGATGCAACGCCGTACGATATCCTCTGCGTTTCTCATGGCGGTCGGCCAGTAGAATCCTGCCCGAAAGGCTTTTGCCACGAGTGCTCGACTGCTGGCATGATGCCCGCAGGTGCCTTCGTGAATCTCGAGTAGTAGAGCTTTGCCGTCTTCTTCGTCTATACACTTTTGGAGGACCTGAGAAATGCTGCGCTTGTAGAGCTTTCTGTTGATTACTGTGAATGCTTTAGATCGTCGACTGATGCGTTGGGCTTCTGCAACGTCTTGTGGTAGATTGCCTTCGACTAGGAATCGAAGGACGGGTCTTGCCCAGGCCGGGTCTTCGAGTGCTGCTGGTACTTCGACTTCGATTGCTTGACTGTTTGTATCGTCAGCTGCGCTCGTTGTTGCCACCTATGCTGGCTCATTTGTGTCGTCTTCCTCTGCGACTACCTTGGGTTCAGCTGGCTTTGCTTTTATTGATCTCTGATTGATGCTCTCGAGGAAAACGCCTGGTGGTATTGGTCCTCGAGTCGATCTGATGTTCGCGAGTTCGTCGGCTTCTGTATTATTTGCTCTAGAGATGTAGTTGAGTTCACAGCCGTTGAATCCTCCCTCTAGTGCGTTATAGAGCTTCTGGTAGGCTTCCATGTTGTTTGCGACTGCGTTACAGTCTCTCATCGCCTGCTGGACGACGAGGTTGGAGTCGCCATAGATCGATAGGCGAGTGGCACCGCAAGTTTTTGCCATGCGAATGCCGTGAATTAGTGCCTCGTATTCTGCTTCGTTGTTGGAGGCGTTGCTGAAGTTGATCTGGAGGATGTATTTGAGCTTCGTTCCTTTGGGGGAGACTAGGACGACGCCTGCTCCGGCTCCTTGTTGTCTTTTAGATCCGTCGAAATACATCTTCCATGAGTTGGATAGGTCTGGGGGACCTGGTGTTTGGACTTCTGCCCACTCGACCAGGAAATCTAGGAGTACTTGGGCTTTGATTGCTGTCGGGTGTTTGAACTGCAGGTCCCGCGGGCTGAGCTCCATGTTCCACTCGGCGACTCGACCGGTCGCTCCAGGATTGTTGAGAATGTCCGCGAGTGGTGCACTGCTCACAATTGTGATGGAGTGTTCGTTGAAGTAGTGCGATACTTTCCTGGAGGTCATGATAATGGCGAGTAGGAGCTTTTGGTAGTGTGGGTACTGATACGTCTTAAACGTATCTACTTTTCCAAACACTTTTGCTATTGTTTTGCCCTCATTCTTGCATGATTAGGACGAAACTAACCCGGACTAACGCTGTTTTCAGGAGAGCTGTCTGTATGGTTTTATTGTGCGCAGGAAAATGGATTTTTGGACGTCCCAGAAAATTCCCAGAAAATAACAGAAAATCCACGCACCCGAAGGAGCCAGATGCCAGAAGTGGGACCAAAGGGGAGCCCAGGGGGCCCCAGGCGCCCCCTGGCGCGACCAGGGGTGGGGCCGCGCCCTCTGGCCTCCTGGGGGCCTCCCCCCTCCTCTGGTGCCCTACCAGGACTCCTATTTATTCCCGTGACGCGAAAACCCCAGAACATAAGTCGTTTTCCCAATTCTCGTCGTGGAGCCGCCGCCACCCTCTGTTCTTCTCCGGGAGGGCTAATCTGGAGGCTGTTTTGTCCTCCGGAGAGGGGAGATCATCACCATCGTCATCATCATCGCCACTCCATCCTCCCTCCATGACTTCTCCATCCACGTGTGAGTAATTCCCTGCTGTAGGCAAAGTGGATGGTAGGGATTGGATGAGCTAGATCATGTAATAGTTTATCAGATTGTTGGGGGCATGTTGCCTGTCATCTAGATTGGTGTTTATCATCTTTGCTTCGACTTGTTGCTCTTAATGCTTGTCACTTTGGGCCCGAGTGCCATGATTTCAGATCTGAACCCTATGTGTTTGCATGAATATATTTGTGTTCTTGATTCTATCTATGAGTTGTTTGCACCTATTATAGTCCGGAACCGGCGATCCCAAAGGTGACAGCTTGGGACACCAAAAGGGATGGACTATGATTTGAGGATTCCATGTATCCATTGATTGTTAATGCTTTGTTCTGGTGCTCTTTGATAGGAGCACCTTAATCTCCATAAGTTCCTTTTGGCCCCGTTCGTAGTGGGATGGTAGGACAAAAGATGTTGTGCTAGTTCTTATTGCAAGCACGTACAAATACCTGTGGGATACATGCCTGATGTTTAATTTATGCCTAGATGATCTTTGCTTTTCTGTGTGCCTTGCCCCAAGTTGATTACATGATGTGTCTTATCCATGCAGTGCCCAACCATCCATCTCCCTAGCCTACAGTGTTTTTAATTCTGCTGGTTACTAGTTGTTTGCTTTCGCTGTTTTACTATTACCGTTGCTATCATCACTTCCATATCGCAGTTACTATTAATACCTTGTTGCAAGTAAGTGTATCTCAGGTGCTGTGACGCCCCCAAAATCAATCCGTGTACAGTAATCATACACGCAGAGTACACGACTGAGATTAGGGTGCCACGGTGAGAATATCACAGCACAACACTAAACACAAAAGGATAAACAAATATGTTACAATACCAGGGATCACGAGGATCCGAATACATAAGTCATACAAGCCATAATATCTGAGTACAGACATAGTTAGTCAAGTTTTGCCTTAAGAAGGCTAGCACAAATCACATCAGAGATACAGATCGAAAAGGCGAGGCCTCCTACCTGGGATCCACCGAACTACTCCTGGTCAACGGGGAACTCGACGTCGTAGTAGTCGCCTCCGGGGTACTCCTGCTCCTGGGCTCCAACGTCGGCTGCAGCGGCCGATCAGGCAAAGCGAAAAAGGGGAAATAAAGCAAAGGTGAGTATCTAGCATACCCGCGAGTCTTACGTCCGCTACTAAGCATTATGCATTGTATCAATGGAAAGAAAAGGCTATATATAGTGGACTGCAAGATAGAAATCAGAATAAGGGTAAGAAGCTAGGCCTATCGAAGACTAGCATCTTCTGATGTGTCTTGCAGCATGAGGTAAGAAGCAACCAATAGTTTATATAAAGCATAAAGTAACAATGCAGCAGAAGTTGCTGCAACATTGTATAATAATAAGTTGTAATAATTAACAATGCCTCCGAGTTCACCTCCTCGACATCCCAGCGAGGAAGAAAACCCGGAACAATACAGTTTAATAATAATAGTTTGTAGTGGTAAGATCCAGCTTCAGCATAAAGCGTCCTGTTACCGTGGACACGGCTATTCGAATAGATTAATCTTCCCTGCAGGGGTGCACTTGTGTTACACTACACGCACGGATCTCCAGGGTGGCGGGAACCTTGTTAGGGAACGCTCCATCGAGGCTATCCGACACTCCATAGCCCATCTTTCAAACTCAACAGAGAGGTCATTCGCCGGACTATATCCTATGTATGCGGGGCTTTGGACCCTAACCCCGACGTACTCCTGCACGGTGCGAGGCTGGCCGGTGAAGTTAAATCAAAGCAAATACAAATCACACTGCCGCAGCAAATAAGACAACACCACTTCCCGGCGCAGGCGCCTGTACTGCTGACGTCTGAAGAGTCCTCGGACGACACTACAAAGCAGAGGAGCCCATAACTCGTAATTCCCACGGGTAGGTAATGCGTACATGGCATATAGCCAACTCAAGACATTCACTGAATCATTAGTCATTTTATTAACTTGCGTGACAACCGTTATCGTTGCCTCGACTTAACTGACCCGCGGACAACGACAGCAGCCAGGACCACCAGTACACCGGTGCCTGCCCTGTCGTCCCACCAAGTCTCTGCGGTTACCAACAAGGTGAACCGTCTCCTTACCTTGTCTCGCGTGTGCTCCTGGAGGAGCTCGACTTTCATGGTTTGGTAACTCTCGCGGCCAACGATCAGAGGCCAGGCACACCGGTACACTGGTCGTACCCTCCCGGTCGTCCTGTCGCAATACCTCTCGCGGGCACCGTTGGGTCGCCCGACTTCTTACCTGAAGGACAACTGTTGCTCAGGTACCTAGAGCGGCTATACAGAGTCAGCAATGAGTGGAGTACAAGGATTACTCCTTGATAGCTCACACTTGATGGTGGCTCGGCAGAGCCGAGCTAGGGGGCCTGAGGCGGTGTCTGCATTGTACCGTACCTGTGCAGTTATAATATTTGTATCCGCGTTCACTCCCCTGAGTGGTCACGGCCCGCTATCTAATCCTAGCCAACAATGCGCATGGCTCACTGCTGAATAATACATAATTATAATAGGCAGCATAGGATAAAGGAAGGTACATCAAGGGGCGACAAAAACAGGCTATGCAATTGAATAGGTTTGTAACGTAGCAGCAGCAGTAACAATGCCTAGTGAAATAAAAGTACGGAAAGATAGGCGATATCTGGGGAAGAGAATGGCTCTGCTTGCCTGGAAGCTCGACGGTAGGGGTAGGGTCGTCGACGAAGTTGTCGTACTCAGCAGCGGTGTAGTCGACGGCAACAACGGGTCTACCGAAGATTAAGGGGGGGGGAAGAAACAGTAAATACACAACAAGCATATACAACAGATGCATGACATGACAGATGAAATGTTAACGGTGTTCTAACGCAGTGCAATGCATGTTGCTCGGAGCGGAAATTCATCTGGGGATGAACGGCCAGCTCCGGGTGATTATCGGACAAGGTGTCCGGAGGGGGGAGATATCATGTCGGAGGTGTCGTGGACATCTGATACATGTGTGGGTGGTGTATCCGGGTTAGTTGATCTATTCCGAACAACTTTCGTGTTCGAAATAAATTCATCCGGGTACTTTAGCAGTACCAGACAATTTATCGGACAGTCGGTCCGGAGGGGGATGGTTCGATGTTCGTTGTGTTAGAAGGGTGTGATAGACATACAGATAGCGTATCTGTATTCGTTATATTTTTTTGATCAGTTTTCATGTATAAAGTTTTTGAATCTGAGTTACGGTTTAAAAGATATTGAATTTCCAAATTTTAAATAAATTTAAATCAATTTCTGGATTTTCTTTTATTAATAAATTCTAACATTATCCACAAGTTTATCCAGAACAGTGCTGACATGTGGGACCCATATGTCAGCCTCTGTCATTTATAATTCTTTTATTTAAACAACCCTGACCAGTGGGGCCTACCTGTCAATGACACAGGTTTAAATTATTAGTTTAATTAATCCAGTGCTTAACCTAATGACTAAGGCCCACATGTCAGTGACAGATTAACTTAACTAATCACTTTTTAATTAAGTTTTTCTTAATTATAAACTTAAACAGGGGGGCCCGCATGTCAGTGACTAGGGTTGCCCAGTCAGCACAGTTGACTGGTCAACCCAGTCAACTGGTCCACGGGGCCCACTGGCAGTGAGAGGTGACCTCACCGGCGGCGATGGCCGGCGACGAGCTCGAGCGTGCGCTCGTTACAGGGCACGGGAGGGGGCGGGGTTAGCCCCAATCGACGCAGAAGACGACGGGGATACTTCCGGTGGTGGTGCGGTGGCTTGGGTTCGCCGGAAACGTGGCCGGCGTCGAGGTTTGGCGGCGGTCAGAAAATCGCGAAGACGACGACGACGATTTAGCCCGCGGCTTCGGGCGTGCGTGTGTGCATTCGGTTCCTGGGTGTATTGCGCGCAAGGTGACATGCTCCGCGCGCCAAAATCGCGAGCTAGGGCGCGTGGAGGAACGCGTCGGCGGCGACGGAGCCACGACTCCAATGGCGTCGGTCGATTCAATGCACGAGGCGCTACGCGGGGAGTTGGGGGAGGTAGAGGAGCTCACCGCGGAGGTGTAGTCGTTTAAGAGGGCTCGGGGGAGGGTTGATGCTGGCCGGAATTGCTCGCGGACGCCGGCGAGGTTGCGGAGGGGAACGGGGACGTGGCGTGGTGTAGAGGCGCTCCCGGGTCGATTCTGTCCGTGGGGTGGCGTAGTCGACGACGGCGAACAAGTTGGACACGGTGGCGTAGGTGGTAGTGGCCGTTGGCCGCGTGCGGCCACGGCAACGGCGACGGCAGCGCTCGGGCAAATTTGCTCGGGCGAGAAAGAGGTGAGGAGGAGGGGAAATTGAGGGGAGGGGGTGTCTACGGGGCAGGGGCGTCACCCTTATCCACTACGGCGCTCCAGGGGAGGTGGGGGCGGCCGGCAGAGCTCCCGGCCACGGTGAGCTCGCCACGGCGCCGGGGCAGGTGAGGAGGTGATGGGGGCAGGTGGGGGAAGGGGGCTTGGGCCGACTGGGCCTCGCCTGGGGCGAGGTTTAGTTAGGTTTTTATTTTTGTTTTGTTTTCTTTATGTTCTTTACTTTGTGCAATTGTTTTAATCGCTTCTGTATTTTTATAAAATGTGTTAGGTGTTTGTAAATTAAAGTTATACCCCATATAAGTGATACAAAATGTTTGGGTCATTTCTAAATTCACTTGATATATTAATTAATTAATAAATGGTTAGAATGGGGTTTCTATGCTACTGTTTGATTTGTTTGGATTTTTCAGTGGCTTAATAAAATACCATAACCACATGGGCATGACCCAATGATTATTTGTGATTTAATAAAAGTGTTTGTGTAATTTTTGGACAAGTTTTATTTGCAACATTATTTTTAATATCAACAAAAGGCATTTTGAATTTGATTTGATTGAAACTTGATCATGGCATGATTTAGCAACAGTAATTGTCATTAGCAAAAGGATTACTGTTACAGACAACTGAGGGTGCTACAAATCTCCCCCACTACAAGAATTCTCATCCCGAGAATTTAAGTGGTAGCGAGGAAAAGATCGGGGTATTCATCGCGAAGGCGATCTTCATGTTCCCAGGTGGCTTCATCTTCAGAATGATTCGACCACTGAACCTTGAGAAACTTGACGGTCTTGTTGCGGGTTCGACGTTCAGACTGATCGAGAATGCGGCTCGGATGTTCCCGATAAGTCAAGTCTTGTTGCAGCTCGATCATATCATGTTCCACTTCGCGGATAGGGTCCTTGAAGCAGCGACGGAGTTGCGACACGTGGAAGACATCGTGGACTTGGGAGAGGTTCGACGGCAATTCCAACCGGTATGCCACGGGTCCACTCCTGGAAAGGATACGAAATGGGCCAATGTAGCGAGGAGCCTACTTGCCCTTGATACCGAAGCGATGAGTGCCCCTCATGGGAGTGAAACGAAGGTAAGCGTATTCACCAGGTTGATACTCCATTTCCCGGTGTTTGCGGTCATAGTTGCTCTTCTGGCGGGACTGAGCGGCCTTCAAATGTTCACGGATGACGTGAACTTGATCTTCAGCTTGCTGAATAATATCCGGGCCAATGAGTGCACGTTCCCTAGTTTCTGACCAACTCAGAGGGGTCCGACACTTACGCCCATAGAGAACTTCATAGGGTGCCATCTTTAGACTAGCGTGGTAGCTATTGTTATACGAGAACTCGACCAACGGAAGAGATTCCTCCCATTTCTTACCGAAGTAAATAACGCAAGCTCGAAGCATGTCTTCCAGCACTTGATTGACTCGTTCAACTTGGCCTTGTGACTGGGGGTGATAAGCGGTGCTGAGATGCAGAATAGTCCCCAAAGCTTCTTGGAAACTCCGCCAATATCTTGAGGTGAAAAGGCTGCCACGATCTGAACTGATCTCCAACGGAATACCATGGAGCGACACGATTTGGGCGATATACGATTCCGCTAACTGAGTAACCGTGATCTTCTCCTTGATTGGTATAAAGTGAGCAACCTTGGAGAACCGGTCGATGACGACAAAGATAGCATCGTTACCTTTCTGTGACCGGAGAAAACCGGTGACAAAGTCCATCTAAACTTTGTCCCACTTCCATACAGGAATTTCAGGTGGTTGTAGAGTTCCAGCGGGTTTTTGATGTTCACCCTTAACGCGACGGCAAATGTCACATTCAGAAACATATCGGGCAATGTCTTGCTTCATGTTAGGCCACCAGAATTGCTGACGAATGTCTTGGTACATCTTGGTGCTTCCAGGATGAATGGACAACGGGGTATCGTGAGCCGCTTTCATGACCTTCGGGGTCATATCCAAGTTCTCATGCCTGCCCTTGCTGTGAGTGACCACTAAACGGTTCTCGTAGAACACCGCACCTTTGCTATCAATGGTGAAGGGTGAGGGTCTCCCATTGGCGATATCGCGCTTAATCTTGTGTACGAAATCATCATAAAATTGTATACCCTTGACGGATTTGACGAGATCCGGTTCGATAACCAGGTTATTTACATAACCTTCAGGAACAATCTCGAGGTTCAGCTTTTGAAACTCTTCATACAGAGGTGGTTGTTCTTGTTGAACCTCAAGTTCACTACAGTAAGCTTTACGACTCAAAGCATCGGCCATCACATTAGCTTTGCCCGGGGTGTAATGAATATCCATGTTGAAATCGGCTATTGTCTCGAGCCATCTTTGTTGGCGGAGATTCAGGTCTGGCTGAGTAAAAAAGTACTTCAGGCTTTGGTGATCGGTGTAGATCTCGCAACGATTACCAACGAGGTAATGTCGCCACAGCTTCAATGCATAAATTACTGCTGCCAATTCGAGATCATGTGTTGGATATTTGTCTTCGTGAGCACGCAACTGACGAGAGCCATAAGCAATCACTTTGCGCTCCTGCATTAGGACACAGCCTAATCCTTGACGAGACGCGTCGCAATATATCACGAAGTCCTTCTGAGTATCAGGGGGAGCGAGCACCGGGGGAGAAGTTTGTCCTTAAGCGCTTGGAAACTTTCTTGACATTTATCTGTCCACTCGAACTTGACGCCTTTGTGAAGCAGATTAGTCAGAGGCCTAGCAATCTTGGAGAAATTCTCGACGAAACGGCGGCAATAGCTAGCGAGCCCGAGGAAACTGCGGACTTGCTTGACGGTCTTAGGAGGAGTCCAGTCAAGAATAGCTTGGATACGTTCTGGGGTGACGACAATGCCATCCTTGGAAATCACATGTCCAAGGTAGGTTACTTCGGGAAGCCAGAACTCACACTTAGAATACTTAGCGTAGAGTTTGTGTTCTCGAAGCTTCTCTAGTATAATACGAAGATGTTCAGCATGTTCTTCTTCATTCTTGGATTATATCAATATATCATCCAGATAAACCACGACGAACTTGTCGAGGTACTCCATGAAAATATAATTCATCAATCTGCAGAAGGTGGCTGGAGCATTGGTTAAGCCAAAGGACATGACGGTGTACTCGTATGAACCATAGTGAGTAATGAAGGCAGTCTTCGGAATGTCCTCATCACGGACTCGGATTTGGTGATAACCCAACCTCAAGTCGAGTTTAGAAAACACCTTGGATCCGGCAAGTTGATCATACAGATCGTTGATCCGGGGAAGTGGGTATTTGTTCTGGATGGTGGCTTGGTTAATGGGCCGATAATCTTGGACCAATCGGTTTGTCCCATCGCTCTTCTTGACAAAAAGCGAAGGTGCTCCCCAAGCAGAGGAACTGGGGCGAATGAATCCCTTTTGAAGTGCCTTGTCTATTTCCTCCTTAAGTTCAAGGAGTTCATATGGCGGCATCTTGTAAGGACGCTTGGCAATAGAGGTGGTGCCGGGCTTCAAGTCGATGACAAATTCGACTTCTCGGATCGGGGGTATTCCTGGCAGTTCTTCGGGGAAGACGTTGGGGAAATCGCGAACGACTGGAACGTTCTCGATGCCTTCGAGGGGGCGACATTCAAAGCATTCATCATAAATATCCGTGTTTCAGCATTACAGGTAACTCGGGTGGTATGGTTAACAATCTCGCCGGAGGGGTGAAAAAGTTGGATAGACTTGGTGCCACAATACAGTGCGGCATCGTGAAATTTCAACCAATCCATTCCCAGAATGAGGTCTATGGTGGAAGACTTCAGGAGGATGGGTGAAGCAAAGAATTCAACTCCTTCGATTTCAATGTTGGTGTTTGGCACTAGCATGGTGGTTCGGCATTGGCCTATCGGGGTGCGAACAACCATCGGTGGTTTCATCGTTTCGTACTTGAAGTTATGCGAAAATGCAAATGCTTCCGACATGAATGAATGTGATGCTCCTGTATCAAATAAAATAGTAGCAGGTACGAAATTAACGAGAAGGGTACCCATCACGGTAGCGGGTTGTTGCTGACTTCTTCAACATTGACGTTGTTAGCATGTCCACGAGCATAAACAGCAGACCCAATATTATAGTTGGGGTCCGGTTGTTGCCGCGACCATTTCCACGGCCAGCAGGGTGAACTACCAGTTGCTTCTGTTTCTGGGGGCACTCTCTGGAAAAATGCCCAGGTTGGCGGCACGTGAAGCATAATCCATCCTGAGGACGAAGGGGTGTAGCATTGGGTGGTGCAGGCAGAGCTCTTGGCATCTGCGGTGGCGGAGGCAGACGGGGTGCAGCATAAGACGGCCTTGGAGCAGGGGCAGCTGAATGGGTCACACTGGTAGGGATCCAGATACGACGCTTCTGCGTTGCGCCCGAAGATGAGCCAACGTCACGATAACGCTTCAGAGAGTTCTTGTGCTCCATCTGGGCAGTCTCGACGGTGATAGCCTTGTTCACCATGGTGGCGAAGTTGGCGAAATCATGAACGGCAAGAGCGAGCCTGAGGTCTGGATTGAGGCCACGACGGAACTTCTGCTGCCTGCGAGCATCAGTGGTGATCTCTCCTTCCGCATAGTGAGAGAGGTTCAGGAACTCGCGCTGATAGGCTTCAACAGTCATGTCGCCCTGAGTGAGTGTAAGGCCCGATATGCGGTACTGTTCCAGATCTACGTGTTTCCACCCAGATCCGGGGACGAAGCACATATCGGTCCCACCGCGACATATGACAAAGCCATATGCCCCGGATTTCCAACATGATATCACAACATTACAGATACAGGATACAACATCTCATACAATCGGCATACAACTGCCTCAAATACAATACAACAGCGGAAGATATATGTCTGAGTACAGACTACAAGCAAATGCCTAGTGGCAAATAGAAAAACATCGATCCCATAACCACACGGGTCCAGGACCTCCGCCGGGATCCGCCTAACTAGTCGTCGTCGAGTCTCCACGTGAAACGTCGATCACCATACCTGTTGTCGATCAAGTACCCTGAAAAGAGTTTGGGGGTAGTATCATGAGTACAGAGGTACTCAGCATCCAACTGTAGTGGTCATCTGACCCAGCAAGGA
The DNA here is from genome assembly GCA_950022295.1 of Bromus sterilis. NCBI lineage: Eukaryota > Viridiplantae > Streptophyta > Magnoliopsida > Poales > Poaceae > Bromus > Bromus sterilis. The sequence continues at coordinate 410,006,717 of OX465596.1, read as the reverse complement.
CTTCATCACTCGTCATTCTAGGACAACTAGTAGTTTACGGAAAGGAAGGGGTAAGTGGTGAGGTTGCTGCCGCACTAGCATTTATGAAGTGGCTAACGATCTAGAGAGTAAGGTAAGAAGCCAAGCATTCGATGAGGAATCGCCTCCAACAAGTCTGCTATCCACCTACTACGCAAACATAACACCTATCCTATCCTTGTCCTCCTGTTCGCATCCCGACGAAGAAGAAGCAGTCAAGGCACACACACGTTGATCAAGTTATATTAAGATGATCTCAGTTGTTGTTGTCTATGAACAAGGAGTAGGTCTCAAGTCATCCATAACCGTGGACACGGCTTCTCAAAAAGATTTAACCCTGTAGGGGTGTACCAACTGCCCATTACGAGGCTCCGCACGCACGTCCATCTCTCTCAGTTGCTACCCATCACAGGCAACCATTTTATGATTTAGTTCCAAGAGATCCGAAACGACAGGTCCCTCTAACTAACAACGAACAAATCCGGGTGGCCCCCGGTGAGTCGACATCCATCTCAGGAGCTGGCCGCGCTCTCGATCTGGTCTCTACCGTATGTCGCAGGTATGGATAGCCGGTTAATCACACATGGGAAACCGGGTCCTCAGCCGGACAAAGTGGGCCAACAAGGGAACTAAGTCCTCACTGGTCCGGGTTGGTTTGTAAACAACTGGCAGCTGACCAGCACACACACGGTTTCAAATGGTAAATCAGCTTGGGCCACCACTAGAAATGTTTGAATCTAGGTAGGTAAGAAAAGGGGACCCCATAAAATCCCACACGCGGTTAGGCACGCTCAGTCTTAAAACCAATACCCGGAACTCGGATCCTAGGTGACTCGAATGGAACAAAGCGTCGGGGCGGGATAGCCTAGACCTTCCATCCTTCGTCGAATATAGTCAACATTATAATAATCATATCATCGACAACAATATAATAATGTGCTATCCCAAACCCAGGAGTAACAGGGTAACATCATAGCATCCTAAGCATGCATACTAAGCAGGGGCTGAGCAACGAGCAATAGTAACATAGCAGTACAAGGTTTGCTGGGAAGGGACATGGCTGTATCGGTTTGAAAGAGGCTGTAAACATGTAGTAGGATCAAACATCGGGCCTAACCTAGACTAGCATGCAAACCGCTGGTTGAAATAGAATGGATCATAAGTAATGTATAGTCCTTGCCTGTTGATAAGTCGAATTCCGAAGGTGTAGTTGATCGCAAGCTCGCATCGTCTCCGAGAGGTACCCGCGGGAGCACACAAGACGATAAACACTGGAAAGCAATCAACGGTGCACCACTATTACTACGGAGCAAAACAAGATCAAAGAGACAACACAAGGCACGGCAACGCGATACGGATCTATCGTCGAGAACGGTTACTAACAGTTTAAGTGAGGTATCGGTCACACACGACGAATACCGCACGTTTACGGTGGTTCAAGTTGCTTACCTACAGGTGATCAACCAACGGTTGTTAACATGGCAACTCAAGAAAGCATGACATAGCACACAAACATGGCAAGAGGTGAAGCACAAAGTAAACTATCTATGCTAGTCAATTTAAGTGGGGCACGACCAAAACATGGCATACACTAAGTGCTCCACGACAATTGAAAGATTTGGTACTGTTCTGTCCTAAACCATATTTTAGGTTGGTTAACAACAGAAAACAACAGCATAAACACAAAGTACACGAAAAATTAATCAAGTTACATATAAAGCACACTCCAAACGGAGTTACGGTTAAAAAGATACAAGCAAAACAAGCTATGCACACATGCTGTATAAACAGGGGTAAATCTATATGCAAAAGTTCAGCAACATGACATAGCAATACATGGGATGAAAGTAGACATGATGCTTAACAATATGCAATTGGAATCACTCAATTCCGATAAACGATCGCGACACACTCGTCGACCGAAGTTGCAACAAAATAACAGTTTCAGCAACAGCAACACAATAACATCAGGATAGCTACTTTGGAGCAAGATTTAATACATCTAAAGCACCCAAACATGGCAAGTTAAAGCATGGAATTGAATTACACATGATGCTTAACACAATGGAAAAAGAATCAATGCAATAGGCCTCATGGATTAGTCACAAACATCATGCAAAGTTGCAACAAAATAATAACAGCAGCACATAATAGGAAAAAGTAGCAGTTTAACGGCCTGATGCCCTGTTTAGCACACAATTACACAATCAAGATGAGCTCAAATGCAAATTCTCACAAAAGATGAAAGCTGGAGCACGCAATTCTAAACAATTCTTCTTTTGGGCGCGAAGTCATCCGGACTACGGATCGCTTGCTATCGTCAACGCGGAATCGAATCAGCAGCAGTTTTATCAGCACTTAGCAAAAATAACAGAGATCTCAGAAAAAAAAGGCATGCGGGCCTCACCCCAACTGGGCCGAGCCCATCTGGCCGCTGAGGTGGATCTGGCGCGGCTGGGCCGCCTGGCCTGGCTGCAGGCCGCTGCAGGGGGGTGCTGGGCCGGCCCACCCGCTGGATCGAGGGGCGCGCTCTCCTGGCGTCCTCTCCAGGACGTGGCGGCGCGGCGGCCGACCTCTCCCGCCGGCGAGGAGGCGCCTGGGGGGCCGAGAAGGGGCGCGAGGCTGCAGATCGGAGGCGGGGTCGCCGGATCCGGCAGGAGGCAGTGCGGAGCGACGTCGGCCGTCGCTGTCCAGGGCGGCGCGGCTCGTGCTTCGGGCGACGGAGCTCGGCCAGCCATGGAGCCTGGGTCCTGTGGAGAGAGAGGAGAGGAGAGATGAGATGGGGAGGAGGGAAGGAGGAGGAACAGAGAGAGGGGAAGGAGAGGAGGGTGGCCGGCGGCCTGCTGGCTGCTCGCCGGAAGCGGGCGGCGCGGCGTGGAGCCTCCACGGGCGGCGGCTGCGTGCGGTTGTGGAGAGAAGAGAGAGGTAGGTGGAGGGCGGCGTGGCACAACCGGGCGCGTCCGATTCGCAGATCCGACGGTCCGAAAAATCTCGGATCTGGGAGGCAAAACTGGGCAAAGTGGAGGGGGGTGGCTGCAAAATTGTGCTAGGGAAACCCTAGAAATGGGTGGGAGTGTGGTGGTCTTTATATAGCCTCGGTGGCTGGCAGTTTGCAAAAACATCTCCGGTTTTTCTCTCTCGCGCGCGGTGCTCACGTTTCTGACCGCCGGGGGTCCGCAGTACCTCCGATTCGGGTAAAACTTCGAACTGCGCGATCAGAGCGTCGAGCCGGAGGCGTTCACCTCACGCTGGAACCGTTCCGAGAACACTTTCCGGTGCGCTATAAAAATAACCCGTTTAATTATTAAACGGGGTTTTTTGTTTCGTTGGCTGCGGCTGGTCTCGTGCGGTTTTCGCGACGGTGATCGGGTGAAACCCGGTGTCGCAAAGGTCGAGTGTCAGGGTGGCAAGGGTCGGTCTCCGTCCGATACGAGATAAGAGGGGGGAAAATAATCGCCGATCGATAAATCGGGGATGCAAACACCGCAAACAAATCAGACAATCAAACAATTCACACCGAAAACAAATTTTTTATTTTTTCTGAAAACTGGGCTGTTACAGTGAGGTTGCGGAATTCTTCCGCCTTACGATCCATGATCCCCTGAGGAATGTAGCGGGCGCGAAAGGCAGACTGAAATTCATCCCAGGTGATGACTTCTCCAACTGGCAGTGAACGCTTGTGGGTACTCCACCACTGAGCAGCGGCGCCTTTCAGGTGATAAGACGCAAAGTTCACATAGTCGGCTGGATCGACATTACCAGACTCCAGCTCGTGAGTGATGTCGCGAAGCCAGTCATCAGCATCCAACGGCTGAACAGTGTTGCGGAACATAGTGGGGTTGAGGCGGGTGAAGTCGTGCAAAGTCACGGTGGCATGCTGATGGTGGTGCCCATTCTGATTCGACTGGGGGAACTAAGCCATGACATTCTCCATGAACTGACGATTCAGCTCGAACTGCTGCATCATCGCGGCCATGTAATCCGACGGCGGAGGTGGGTCGTTGGCACCACGACCACGACCACGACCACCACGACCAGCCATCCTGCTAGAATTTAACAGGGGTATTTCAGCGATGAAAATTTAACGAGATACCAGAATCAAGCCTGAAGTAAAAACGACAGCGAAGAGGAGGCGCGGATATATAGGAGTAGTCATATAAGACGTACACATTCACACACAGAGTCAATCGAAAATCGGGCAGCGTAACGTCGTAGAAATTAAGGAAAAAAGACACACTAGGCGGCGCGCAGACCGCGGTAAGGATTACACGACGCGACATAGATTCCACTATGTCAATCACGCCGCAAGAAAACTGTTGGCCACAGGAGTTAATGCCAGAGAACGCGCGGCCTGCCCAGAATGAGAATGGGATCCGCGGTCCGGGACCTGGGGTATGACTCCTGCGACACGACTCAATCAATGGGGGAAGCACCAAAACGCCGGGTGGAATCAAGAGAACGTGATCCTAATGTCAGATTTTGTAAAAATTACCAGCAAGGATAAGAGAGATGATTCCCAGAGCATAGGTAAGAAAAAAAAGGATCCTAATACCATAGATATCACACGTAGTGACATCGATGTGGGCCCGTAAGCCAAATATTAAGTTAGCAAAATAGTTTTTCAAAGTCTAGACTCAACTTCGACCAAGTAGTGGTGGGGTGGCTTCCTACAGGCAGTCGGCTCTGATACCAACTTGTGACGCCCCCAAAATCAATCCGTGTACAGTAATCATACACGCAGGATACACGGCTGAGATTAGGGTGCCACGGTGAGAATATCACAGCACAACACTAAACACAAAAGGATAAACAAATATATTACAATGAAGGGGGGTCACGCGGACCCGAATACATAAGTCATACAAGCCATAATATCTGAGTACAGACATAGTTAGTCAAGTTTTGCCTTAAGAAGGCTAGCACAAATCACATCAGAGATACAGATCGAAAAGGCGAGGCCTCCTGCCTGGGATCCACCGAACTACTCCTGGTCGACGGGGAACTCGACGTCGTAGTAGGCGCCTCCGGGGTACTCCTGCTCCTGGGCTCCAACGTCGGCTGCAGCGGCCGATCAGGCAAAGCGTAAAAGGGGAAATAAAGCAAAGGTGAGTATCTAGCATACCCGCGAGTCTTACGTCCGCTACTAAGCATTATGCATTGTATCAACGGAAAGAAGAGGCTGTATATAGTGGACTGAAGGACAGAAATCCAGATCAAGGGTAAGAAGCTAGGCCTATCGAAGAGTAGGATCTTCCGACGATGTCTTGCAGCATGAGGTAAGAATCAGCCAACAGTTTATATAAAGCATAATGTAACAATGTAGCAGAAGTTGCTGCAACATTGTATAATAATAAGTTGTAATAATTAACAATGCCTCCGAGTTCACCTCCTCGACATCCCCGCGAGGAAGAAAACCCGGAACCATACAGTTTAATATTAATACTTTGTAGTGGTAAGATCCAGCTTCAGCATAAAGCGTCATGTTACCGTGGACACGGCTATTCGAATAGATTAATCTTCCCTGCAGGGGTGCACTTGTGTTACGCTACACGCACGGATCTCCAGGGTGGCGGGAACCTTGTTAGGGAACGCTCCACCGAGGCTATCCGACACTTCATAGCCCATCTTTCAAACTCAACAGAGAGGCCATCCGCCGGTCTAAATCCTAAGTACGCCGGGCCTTGGACCCCAACCCGAACGTACTCCTGCACGGTGCGTGACTGGCTGGTGAAGTTAAAGCAAATCCAAATAAGACACCACCGCACGAGCAAATAAGACAACACCACTTCCCGGCAATCAGCCCGCAGTACTGCTGACGTCTGAAGAGTCCTCGGACGACACTACGAAGCAGATGAGCCCATAACTCGTAATTCCCACGGGTAGGTAGTGCGTACATGGCATATAGCCAACTCACGACATTCACTGAACCATTTAGCATTTTAATTAACCTGCGTGACAACCGTTATCGTTGCCTCGCCTTAACCGACCCGCGGACAACGACAGCAGCCAGGACCACCAGTACATCGGTGCCTGCCCTGTCGTCCCACCAAGTCACTGCGGTTACCAACAAATTGAACCGTCTCCTTACCTTGTCTCGCGTGTGCTCCTGGAGGAGCTCGACTTTCGTAGTTTGGTAACTCTCGTGGCCAACGATCAGGGGCCAAGCACACTGGTACACTGGTCGTACCCTCCCTGTCGTCCCGTCGCAATACCTCTCGCGGGCACCGTTGGGTCGCCCGACTTCTCACCTGAAGGACAACCGTTTCTCAGGTACCTAGAGCGTCTATACAGAGTCAACAACGAGTGGAGTACAAGGATTACTCCTTTATAGCTCACACTTGATGGTGGCTCGGCAGAGCCGAGCTAGGGGACCTAAGGCGGTGTCTGCATTGTACCGTACCTTTGCAGTTATAATATTTGTACCCGCGTTCACTCCCCTGAGTGATCACGGCCCGCTATCTAATCCTAGCTAACAATGCGCAGGGCTCACTGCTGAATAACATATATATATATTTATAGGAAGCATAGGATAAGGAAGGCACATCAAGGGGCGACAAGGACAGGTTATGCAATTGAATAGGTAAGCAACGTAACAACAGCAGTAACAATGCCTAGTGCAAGAAATGTACGGAAGATAGGAGATATCTGGGGAAGAGAATGGCTCTGCTTGCCTGGAAGCTCGACGGTAGCAGTAGGGTCGTCGACGAAGTAGTCGTACTCAGCGGCGGTGTAGTCGACGGCAGCAGCGGGGTCTACCGGAGATTAAGGGGGGAAGAAACAGTAAATACACAACAATAATATACAAACAATTGCATGACATGACAGATGAAATGTTAACGGTGTTCTAACGCAGTGCAATGCACGTTGCTCGGAACGGAAATTCATCTGGGGATGAACTACCGGCTCCGGGTGATTATCGGACAAGGTGTCCGGAGGGGGAGATATCATGCCGGAGGTGTCGTGGACATCCGACAAACGTATGGGTCGTGTACCCGGGTTAGTTGATCTATTCCGAACAACTTTCGTGTTCGAAATAAATTCATCCGGGTACTTTAGCAGTACCGGACAATTTATCGGACAGTCGGTCCGGAGGGGGACGGTTCGATGTTCGTTGTGTTAGAGGGGTGTAATAGACATACGGATAGCGTATTCGTATTCGTTATATTTTTCTGATCAATTTTCATGTATAAAGTTTTTGAATCTGGGTTAACAGTTTAAAAGTTATTGAATTTCAAAGTTTTAAATCATTTAAATGATTTTCTGAATTTCTTTTATTATTATAACAACATTATCCAAAACAGTGCCTGACATGTGGGACCCACATGTCAGCCTCTGTTTATTTATAAAACATTTTAATAAATCAAAATAGCCTCTGGGCCCACATGTAAGTCACTGGAATTCCTAATAAATTCTTTTAATCAATAAAACCGACAGTGGGGCCCAGTGTTCAGTGACACATAAGCTAATTAAAACTGTTTAATTAAATTAAATGGCCAGGGGCCCACATGTCATTGACAGTGGGGGGGGGGTTAACTTTGCTATTAAGCTAATCAGTGGGATTAGCCGGGGGGAACCCACATGTAAGTGGCCCAAGGGGGATTAGCTTAACGCTAATCACACCTCTGACGAGGGGGGCCCGCATGGCAGCGACTGGGAGGTCCGCCGGAGTCGCACCGGCGACTGGACTCCGGCGAACTCGAGTTGGAGCTCGATTTACTAGGCCATATTGCGCGATTCTTTTTGCATTCGATCGAGTAGAGTGACCCGCGTCGATCTTGGGTGGGGGAGAGTGATGGGGCGGTCCAGGTCGAGCTCTGCTTGAAAAATGGTGGAGCAGCCATTCGGGCTCCAATGGCGACTTGCGCACCGAGGCGAATTCGGGCGATCCAGTGGGTGGGACTGACCATATGGAGCACGGGGAGTATAACGATGCCAAAAGCGTGGCCTGGGGCGGCTTGTGTGCACGGCTACGATGACAAACGGCAGCGGCCGGAGTGACGAATTGGGGGTTTCTGCGTGGGGCTAGTCGGGCGGGTGCGAGTACATGGGGGAGGTAGCGGTGCTCACCGGGAACCTATCGAGGTGCGAATCGAACGTCGAGGCGCGGCGGTCGTGGTGAAGTCCGGCGTCGATTGCGGCTCAGCAAGGGCGTCGTGGCTCAAATCGATGGCACGGGGTGGCGTAGAAGTCCACGGCGCACCTCGCGGACAACCTGGTGCGGCAAGGAGAGGCCAGTGTCCACGCCGGCGGTGAGGTCGCGTCCACGGCAGAACTCGGGCGGGTGGGGAATGGCTGGGGAGGGGGGAAATGGCGTCGGCTCACGATCCACGAATCGCGGGGGTCACCCTTATCACGTCCTCGGCGTCCTGGAGCGAGGGGAGCAGGTGAGGAGGCGGGGCCGGCTCGCCAGCGTCGACGGCGGGCTTGGCCGTACGGGAGCAGGTGGGGGAGTAGGTGGGGAAGAAGACAATCCCGGGGGTGGGCCCAGGCTAGGTGGGCCGTGTGGGATTTGCCCACGGGCGTAAGATCGCGTTTTCCAGTTTCTTTTTATTTTCCATTTTGTTCTTTTTTGTTAGTAATTAATTTAGTGCCTTTTGCATTTTTGTAAAATGTGTAACCTGGTCCATAATTAGTCATATATATTCCTCGGGTGCCACAAAAAGTTTAGACTTATAATAAAACCATTTATTATTTCTTTATAATATTCAATTGTCAAATGGTGCTGTTTTGCTTGGTGTTTGAATTGTTTGAATTTTTCAGAGGCATAATAAAATACCATAACCACATGGGCATGACCCACTGATTATTTGTGATTTAATAAAAGTTGTTGTATAATCTTTGGGCAAGTTTTATTTGCAACATTATTTTTAATATCAACAAAAAGGCATTTTGAATTTGATTTGATTCAAATTTGATCATGGCATGATTTAGCAACAGTAATTGTCATTAGCAAGAGGATTACTGTTACAGACAACTGAGGGTGTTACAAATCTCCCCCACTACAAGAATTCTCGCCCCGAGAATTTAAGTGGTAGCGAGGAAAAGTTTGGGGTATTCCTCGCGAAGGCGATCTTAATAATAATAGTTTGTAGTGGTAAGAACTAGCTTCAGCATAAAGCGTCCTGTTACCGTGGACACGGCTATTCGAATAGATTAATCTTCCCTGCAGGGGCGCACTTGTGTTACACTACACGCACGGATCTCCAGGGTGGCGGGAACCTTGTTAGGGAACGCTCCACCGAGGCTATCCGACACTGCATAGCCCATCTTTCAAACTCAACAGAGAGGTCATCCGCCGGACTATATCCTATGTACGTGGGGCTTTGGACCCTAACCCCGACGTACTCCTGAACGGTGCGAGGCTGGCCGGTGAAGTTAAATCAAAGAAAATACAAATCACACTGCCGCGGCAAATAAGACAACACCACTTCCCGGCGCAGGCCGCGGTACTGCTGACGTCTGAAGAGTCCTCGGACGACACTACGAAGAAGAGGAGCCCATAACTCGTAATTCCCACGAGTAGGTAGTGCAGACATGGCATATAGCCAACTCAAGACATTCACTGAATCATTAGTCATTTTATTAACTTGCGTGACAACCGTTATCGTTGCCTCGACTTAACTGACCCGCGGACAACGACAGCAGCCAGGGCCACCAATACATCGGTGCCTGCCCTGTCGTCCCACCAAGTCTCTGCGGTTACCAACAAGGTGAACCGTCTCCTTACCTTGTCTCGCGTGTGCTCCTGGAGGAGCTCGACTTTCGTGGTTTGGTAACTCTCGCGGCCAACGATCAGGGGCCAAGCACACCAGTGCACTGGTCGTACCCTCCCTGTCGTCCTGTCGCAATACCTCTCGCGGGCACCGTTGGGTCGCCCGACTTCTTACCTAAAGGACAACCGTTGCTCAGGTACCTAGAGAGGCTATACAGAGTCAGCAACGAGTGGAGTACAAGGATTACTCCTTGATAGCTGATGCCCCACATGCGTAAGGGATCGAGATAGTCTTCGCGGGTAAGTTAACCCAATTTATTAATTCGACACACGGGGAGCCAAAGAGTATTTATAAGCTTTGACAGTTGAGTTGTCAATTCAACCGCACCTGAAATATACTTGCTTGCAACAAAAGATAAGTGGTAATGGTAATAGGATAATGATAGTGGCAACATCAAAAGTAACAGCAAAAGTAACAACTAATGACCAGCAGGATTGAAAACACTGTAGGCTAGGGAGATGGATGGTTGGGCATTGCATGGATGAGAGTGAACATGTAATAAATTCTAAAACGGGGCAAGGCACACAGAAAAGCAATGATCATCTAGGCAAATATCAAACATTAGGCATGTATCCCGTAGGTAGTTGTGCGTGCTTGCAATAAGAACTTGCACAACATCTTTTGTCCCACCATCCCGCTACGAACGGGGCCAAAGGGAACTTATGGAGATTAAGGTGCTCCTGTCAAAGAGCACCGGAACAAAGCAATAAACTCAATGGATACATGGAATCCTCGAATTATGGACCATCCCCTTTGGTGTCCCAAGCTGTCACCTTTGGGATCGCCGGTTCCAGGCCATAATAGGTGCATACAACTCATAGATAGGATCTAGAACACAAATATATTCATGAAAACACATAGGGTTCAGATATGAAAACATGGCACTCGGGCCCAAAGTGACAAGCATTAACAACAACAAGTTGAAGCAAAGAAGATAAACACCAATCTAGATGATAGGCAACATGCCCCCAACAATCTGACGAACTATTACATGATCAAACTCATCCAATCCCTACCATCCCCTTTGCCTACAGTAGGGAATTACTCACACATGTGAAGAGAAGTCATGGAGGATGGATGGAGTGGTGATGGTGATGACGATGGCGACGATCTCCCCTCTTCGGAGGCCAAATCAGCCTCCAAATTAGCCCCCCGAAGAAGAACAGAGGGTGGCGGCGGCTCCGCGACGGAAACTGGGAAAACGACTTCTGTTCTGGGGTTTTCCCGTCACGGGGATAAATAGGAGTCTCGGTAGGGCACCAGAGGAGGGGGGATGCGCCCAGGCGGCCAGAGGGCGCGGCCCCACCCCTGGCCGCGCCAGGGGGGGCGCCTGGGGCCCCCAGGACTCCCCTCTGGTCCCACTTCCGGCTTCTGGCTCCTTCGGGTGCGTGGATTTTCTGGTATTTTTCTGGGAATTTTCTGGAACGTCTAAAAATCCATTTTCCTGCACACAATAAAACCATACAGACAGCTCTGCTGAAAACAACGTTAGTCCGGGTTAGTTTCGTCCAAATCATGCAAGAATGAGGGCAAAACAATAGCAAAAGTGTTTGGAAAAGTAGATATGTTTGAGACGTATGAACTCCCCCAAGCTTAGCATATTTCTTGTCCTCAAGCAATTCAGTTCAACGAACTGGACGCTACAAAGAAAACTTTGACAAACTCTTTTGCTTCATTAGATGTATATAAGCATGTACTACGAAAAGAGTTTAGAAAGTATTGAAACAGTGCTATAAGGACAATGCACGAGCAATTCTTCTTTCATGTGATCAGTCACAAACAACTAAAAGTAAATAATATACTGCTGAAAATCAAGACAGGATCACAATGCACATAACTTGAACATACTTGAGTGGAATTTCGCTAGCCTCCATGAGTGAAGCAAAACATAAATGCAGAAACTCCTCCGGAGTTTTAAAGGTGACTAGAACTCAGTATTTCAGACTAGCAATAACACAAGCATGCAGAAGACAATGTAATACTTTGGGACAATGCATGTTACACTAGGAATGACAATTATGCTCTCATAGTTGGTGCTTTGAAGAAAGAAGGGGAGACTCTCGAACCGTGGCTTTTGATGGCAAGGTTGAAAACCCGTGAAAGGAAGCAAAGACTAATCATGTGCCAGAGCCCTTGGTTTTGAAAACAGAGATAAAACATTTTTGAGAAGTGCAACTTTCCAGTCAACGGTGAACGGTAAAGGTCTCTCAATGTCTCCCATGCCAACCATATATAATGACTTTTGCTTACACATATTCCCTTATCCATAAATCCTTTGATGGTCTACGGAACCTTTTATTTTGCCTCAAGGATGGAAGGAGGGTATCGTTCCATCTATCATAAGCAGCATTTGGTCCATTTCACTCTATCATCAAGTATGGGGGAGGTGTAACTCTCATATTTTTTTACTTGACTAGTTAAACTTCCGTCAAAATATTTTTGGCATGAAAGATACTGATTTCCCCTCACCGCACCATGAGCTTGTACGGTTACAAAAGGGAAACTTTTGAATAAATTTCGAGATGGCACAAGAAAGTCTAAGTTAGGAGTGGCCGGTAAATACCACATATAGGTAGGTATGGTGGACTCAAATGGAACAACTGTGTTTGAAAAGGAGTTTGGAAGCACAAGCAGAATTCCGCTTAGTGCGAGCGAAGGCTAGCAGAAGACTGGGAAGCGACCAACTAGAGAGCAATAAATGTCATAATCTGTCGGGACCCGGGGTTAGCGTATGCAAGTCCCGCTACGACATAGTCATATGGAGAGCCGAGAACCGTACCCACTTGTCTAAGCAGACAAGGCCTAGCACAGAACGTTCTCGGAAAGCATCGTACGTGAGGGGCATCCCATCCAGGCAGGATGATCAACTGAGATGGGTCCTCATCGTCCGCACACAAGTCTAAATGATATGGGTGATGAACTCCCATATTCACAGACAAGTCACCTCAACCATACTATCAACTATCTCATAACTCTTACATAGACTTACTCCAGCCCGATCACTTAGTCGGGGTCTAGGGCGGGCTCGATCATACCACAAAGTGTGCACGAGACAGAGTCTCGAACAATCGCATCACGATGCCCCAAGCTGCGCACATCTAAGGGCCACTTGGTGTATAAAAGACCGCCAGCCAGATCACAACTAAGGTCTCGAAAACCCATACTAAGACATGCATGTTATAAACATACACGCAACACACATGTCTAGTATGAACAGCAGGTATCATTGCAATTCTCTACAATGTGTACATCTTTATTAATAACTCTTACAGAGTGCACATAGAGATCACAAGTCTGTGATCCAACATTACATCAAACATGCGGAAGCAAAGTAGGTCTGAGTACAGACAAGTTTAACAAATGGCTTAGAGAAGCCTTATCTATAAATATGCCCTTCCACGAGGGAACAGTCGTCTGACTTGGACTACACTAGCTTGGTCTTGGTCTGAGTCTTCAATCTTCGAGCTTCGGGTAGAAGCCACCATCTGGTAGGTGGGTTCATCTAAAACATAGAATAAGCAAACGTGAGTACAAAGTCGTACTCAGCAAGACTTACGTAGGAACTATACTACTCATGCACATGTATCAAGGTAAAGGGAGGTGGGGTTTCACTTGCAGAAGTGCCAGCTTTGACTTGGCTAGTCCTGAACTACGAGTACCAGACTTGAGGTAAGAAGCGTACACGAGTACACTACATCTCCAACCAATTACACCACTATGGTGCCTTCCTCGACTTCCCCACGAGAAAGCACGCCATAGCACTCACACTTATCTTGGTGTATTTTAGAAGTATCCAGTTCAAGTTGTCTAATAATCAAGCTAAGCTTTCCAAGCAGTCCATAACCGCGGACGCGGCTATTCGAATAGTTTTATTAACTCTGCAGGGGTGTACCGCTACACACACGTGTCATCAGTTACCGCCTTTTGCGTGTCACCGTTCAAGAGGTGACAGCGAGGATGCCACCACAACACTTCGCCCACAGCTCTGTTCTAGTCCAGAGAGTCGCCTATCTGAGGGGGATCCGTATGGAAGTCCGGCCGAGTTTCCAGTACAGCCTCAAACGATGTGTGCAGGGTCCCAAGCCGGTCTTGAAAAGCCGTTCATCCACTTCGCAGACCGTGCCACAGCCCTACCAGAACTCCGAACTACTGCGACTTCTGGGGTTCGAACGGGGTGAGGTACTAGGATGAGAGGGGTCAGTGAGCCCAATGTGTGGTTGTACTCTTCTTCTTGGATCACCACACAAGAACTCGGACTTAAGGCGGTGTTCAACGAGACAACCCACTGTGTACTCCTACACACCCTCTCATCGTTCACCTTGTATTAGGGTAGATTCACCAACACAGTTTCACTTTCATCAACACCATGTTTACCATCATCCCGACTCACATCAAAAGTAACCTCATTGTACCACTAAGCATGCAATAAGCAGTAACAATTGCAGGGGCCACATGCTCATCATTCAACTCCTAAATCTGCTAGGATTGTGGTTTTCTTAGTACGGTGACAAAATGATAGGTCATGCATCGGAATGGGTTCAACTATGCGATAGAACGTGTCTCGGTGATCTCCTAAACATGCATAAGCGAGACTGAGAGGGAAGTAGGATTTTATAGACATGATCAATGGGGTTTGCTTGCCTTGCTGACGGGGTTCAGTCACGTGGTCTTCAACGAAGGGGGTGAACTCAGGTTCCGGCTCCACTTCTATCAGCAACATGACAATCATAGAATCAACATAATGTACAATGCACAATCACATGAATAAGATTGTAATGTTGATGTTCATGGTACTGATGTGTTGAGCATTCTATTTAAAAGGAGTATATTGCATTTGAAATGCAAATTCAAACTCCATTTGATTTATCGATGAATTTCAAATGCATTTGAATGCATGAAAGTTCATTTGAAAGGTTGATCATGAAGTGATGTTGTAAAGGTGAGGTAAAGCCTCTGATGTGTGGATGAATCCATCTAAACTAAATGTGTTGCAAAGTCATTTGCAAATTCACTCCAAATTTGAATTTGAAAAGGATCCACATGCATGTTTGCTACTGTTCACCCATTTTAAAATGCTCAAACATAGAAACAAGTTGCATATTCATAATCCTTGTATTTTTCTGATAATTTTAGACATATTATTTGTCCAATTTGGAGTTAAAATGAATTAGTTATGAATTTCCAAAGTTTCACTGATTTTCTGGAATTTCTGGAATTACTGAAATTAACTAAAATGATTTAATTGCTTTACTGCGTCAGTGTGACACCAGGTTGACGTCATGGGCTGGCCTGACAGGGGGGTCCCACTGGTCAGCCTCACTGGGTTAACTAACCCGGTTAGTTTTACACTAACCAGGGATTAGGGGGTTCTGGGCCCCACTATCATAGACTCCAAGGGGGGATTAAGCACGGGTTAATGGTTAACCCACCGGCGGCTTGACGCCGGTGGCCAGGCCACGGCGGCGCACACGGGGACGGAGGCGCAGTCGACCAAATCGAACGGGGAGAGTTGCGTTGGGACCCTGGGGTCGTCGCGCGTCCACTGGAGGTTGCAGCAAGAGCGGGGGGTGACGGAGGCGATGGCAGGGACCTCGTCGGCGGTAACCGTGGTATGGCGACGACGAAGACGACGCTGCAGTGGCCCAACTCGAGCGTGCGCTAGTGCTACGTGTCCCTGGGAGCACCAGGAACGCAACAGACGTCACGGACGAGACGGAGGAGCACTGGAGCCTCCTCGACGTCGTTCATGGCGGCGGTGCTCCTCGGCTTTCATGGCGAACGGCGACAGATAGCGAGGGGGTGGCCATGGAATATCTAGGGTGAAGCAGAAGCTCACCACGAATGCAACGGAGGCATCAGAGCGGTCGGGGATGCTCTACGGTGGCCGGAATTGAACGGGGACATGCGGCGGCCAGAGGTGAAGACGAAGAAGGGGGCGGCGATCCTAGAGCGTCCCTGTTCGATTCCTTCTGCTTCTTGGCGTAGACGACGACGGCGAAGACGATGGACACGTTCTTGGCGGTTATCTCGAGCTCGGGCTACGAGTTGCCATGGCCATGGCCGGCGATGCTCTCGGGGGTCTTCGCGGGCGAGCTAGGGAGAGACGCAGAGGGGTTGGGAGGAGGGGGAAAGGACGTGCGGCTCGTCCAGCAGCGGCGTGGCGCATCTAGGAGCTTCGGGAGGACAGGTGGAGGCTGGGGAGATCAAGGCGTGCTCGGCTGGCTCGGTGGCATTCCACCGAGCAGCTTGGAGGCGCGGGGAGGTAGAAGACAAGGGAGGAGTCTAGGTGGGCTGGACTAGGCCAGAAGAGGTGGGCCTCGCCTAGGCGCCAGGTAAGTTTGCTGTTCTTTTCTTTTCTGTTTTCTTTTCTGCAATATGTTGGCCATGCTAAAATAAATAGCTAGGCATTTTTAAAAATGCTGAAACTTTTTATATGGCCTCATATTATATTAGACTAGCCACTTATAAAGTTTGGCACTTTTTTAAAATCAAATAATTTGAACTTTAATTCAAATAGGGGTTTTTGAATTAATCCATGCTCCTGTTTGAATATTTGAAAAATCTATGAGCATGGGGTGGGCCCCACATCACTTGATATGTGATCACACTCATTTATAGGACTTTTCAAAAATGCAAAAGGAATTTTTGGAGAAACTTTTATCTGGCCTTTTGAATTAATTCATCTGGGGGGTGTTCTCTCTCCCATTTCAATTTCTTTTGAATTTTTTTATCATGATGCAAAGGCCTAAGCTTACCCTAGCACATACCTAACTTGGGGTTGTGACATAATCATTCAGAGCGACAAAGCAACATTGAATCGTGCATGAAAGTGATATAACTATTCTGAAACAAAAAGATCATCAAGGCAAAATAGACCTTTTTAGTCATAAGCATGTGTGAACATGTGCCAAGTCAATCCAAAAATTCTCCGAAGGGAAATATCACTCCAGTATGCCAAACCATGAACAATGCAATGCATGTAAATCATTTCAACAACACATTATGTACTCTAGCTATTTGAGACTAGCCACAAGGAAAGCATGAACACTTGGAAAGCATTGTAAACATAGCACTATGTCGCTACAAGCTGGTCTCTAGATCATAAGTACAGGCATATGTACAGAAGTAGAAACAAGAAGAGTTCATACCGGTTTTCCTTGTTGCTTCCCTTCCGTCGATCTTCGTCATTACTGCCTTGTCACTTGCACGATCGAACGTGGGAAATATTATCAAATGCCATCACGGACTCGAGCTGAACTCTAAAAACAAAACAAACTAAAGAAGGAAAGGAAATCTTTTTGGGTTTTTAAAGGTTTAAACGAGAGCAAAAGAAAAGAGAAAATCTTTTTGTTGTTTTTGCAAAGATAGAAAGAAAGAAGAACAAGCAAAAACTTCGAAAAGATCAAATCGAAAAAAAATAAAACGGATAATATAATGGAAAAATGAGAAGGGTACGTACTCCCCCAAGCTTAGGCTTTTGGCCTAAGTTGGTAGTAGCTAATGTCCCTAGGAGCCTCCTGCTCCAGGGTAGTACTGGTGAGTCCAAGGGTCGTATGAGGCTTCCGACGCGTACACCGAAGTCCTCGGATCCTCCCACGAAGAAGGATCCGCGCTCCAAGCAGAGGAAGACCCTTCACCCAGCTGGGTGACAGTATCCCCCTGGAAAGGTGGGAACTCACCATGCTCCTCCTCGTCGGGCACAACCCCCTCCATGGGGTTATGAAACTGATGTTGGACCACGAACTCATCGAACTGGGTAACATCAAAGGACCATCCGTTCCTGCGAGAAAAATCGAACAAAAGAAGTGCAGGTAGACGGATCTTGCGTTCCATGGTAGCTCCGAAACGCTAGATATAATCAAGGTTACCAAAGTCGGAAGTCATGGTAACAAACTTATGTCTTTTCATAGCAGCGAGATCAAAACTTAAATAAATAAAAGGCTTATCATCGGGGTGTGGGGTGCCATTAAGAGACTCTAGGATAAGTGTGGCGTAAACGCCACCAAATAAATCTCCCTTGTTACCGTTCATAGCAAGGCGTCGAGCAATTAAGGCACCCACATTATAATCAAACCTCCCCGAAAGGGCGGTTGCCAGGATAGCAATATCCGGCGCAGATATGTTGCTCGTGTTGTCACGAGCTAACACCCCTCTAGCAATAAAATACGCAAAATACCTGAGGTGTGGGAATAAGATGCTGGAGATCTTTGACCGATGAATATCCCTTGTATCCATGCTACAGAGAGAGTTGAAGACGGTTCTCATCTCGGAGGGCTAAGAGCTCATCTTCGCCGTCAGTCCAACATTCGGTACACCTATTATTTCACAAAACTTTTCCAAAGGCATGGTCAAAAGATCATTGTAAATTTTAAACTCAACAGAACCAACATCAAGTTTATATCTAAAACTGTTAATGAAACAGGAGGTGAGTTTTTGATACTGGGCAACACAGCACGTTGCGAGCCGCGTCAGACCTGCATTAGCACAAAGATTATAGAACTCCTCCTTAATTCCTGCAGCTTCAAGGAATTCATCGCACGGGAAAGTCATAGCACGTGCTGGATTTGTATCCTCAAACAACTCTAAGGGCACATGATCTTCGTTGTAGCTCACCCTAGCAGTCGAGGGTGAAGCTGCAGCTCTTGTAACTCGATCGGAGCGCTCGGGCCTTTTCTTCCCAAGCCACCCCTTTGCTCTTCCTAGCAAACTCATTTCTGAAATTTTTGACAAATTACAAAAACAAGGATTTAAACAAAGTGAGTTAAGGCAAACTACTCAACTCACTTACCTAAGGCATAAACTTGCATCAAAACTTGGAAAATAAAATTCTACACATGCATGCAAGCTCATATAAACAACACCAAGAGCTACTAAATACTCACAAATGAGGCCACCAATCAAAAATCTAATTGGAGGAGTGGAGGAGTTACATACCAGGGAGTATTTGCTCAAAATTTCAGCTCGAATGGTGGGCTGTAGAGAGAGATCGAAAATCGCCTCCAAGGACAGCAAGAACGCAAGAAAAACTGGAGCAGAACTCGTGTTTTTGGAGAGAGAGGAAGGAGGAGGAAGAAGACATACCTGGAAGTGAGGCCTGTGGGCCCCAGGCGCCCTGTGGGCGCGTCCATGGGGAAGGCCGCGCCAGCTGGCCTCCTGGGCCACTGGTGGCCCCCCCTGGTCAGCCCCACGTGCTTCTGGGTCACTCTCGGCATGGAAATTTTTATTTTTATTTTTCTGGAATTTTTCTGAAAACTTGACTGTTGAAAATTTCTTGGAGTTCAAAAAGCTGCAAAACTTTCTGAAAACTTAAAGCAGTGATTAGTATTGTGAAGCTTCAAAAATACAAAAACTTGGTACAGCAAAGAGAATGAAAGCTAAAGCAAATGAAAACATAACAAGCTTAACTTTTTACCTATATAAAACAAGTTCACTAGTAAGGTTGATCAAGTCTTACCAACGAACCGGCGATATATAGAACAAGAAGTCTCACCTCTTATGAAGTGGTCATTGCACCTTTACTTTAATGGACATTGTCCCCACCATAATGGTTTTGTATTTGTGGTGCACATGTAGTGGACAGTCCCATTCTCCAATCTTCACGGTCTCGATATTCTCTATAGAGTTAAGGCCATGCCTCTTGTCGATCTTCTTTGGAAAATACACCGTGTGTTCTTTATCATCAACGTTGAAAGTGACCTTTCCTTTATTAAAATCAATAATAGCACGTGCGGTGTTAAGAAAAGGTCTACCAAGAATAATGGACATGCTCCCATCCTCGGGCATGTCAAGCACAACAAAATCTGTAAGGATCAAACAGTTAGCAACTTCAACGGGAACAACCTCACAAATACCAATGGGGACAGCTGTTGACTTGTCAGTCATCTGAAGAGAGATATCTGTAGGGATTAGTTTCTCTAAACAAAGCCTTTTGTAAAGAGAGAAAGGCATAACACTCACTCCTGCACCAAGATCACATAAAGCAGTTCTGACGTAATTATTCTTTATGGAGGAAGGAATGGTGGGTATACCTAGATCACCAAGCTTCTTAGGAATCTTGCCACTGAAAGAGTAGTTAGCAAGCATAGTAGATATTGCCTCATTAGGAATTTTTCTTTTATTTGTAACAATATCTTTCATATATTTCGAATAGGGAGGTAACTTAATAGCATCAGTCAAAGGAATTTGAAGAAAAAGAGGTTTCATCCATTCACAAAATTTATTATAACGCTCTTCTTCTTTAGATTTGAGGGACTTACTTGGAAAGGGCATGGGTTTCTGTATCCATGGTTCTCTTTCCTTCCCATGTCTTCTTGCGATGAAGTCTTCTCTAGAGTACCTCTTGCGTTTATCGGGTGCTTCTTCTTCTCTTACCTTGGGAGAATCATCCTTCTCCGCGTCCTTTCCTTCAGGCTCGGCACCGTCTTCTGTTTCAGCATCGGAGGTAGACATGCTGTTAGGATCAACAGCTGGCTTTTCACTTACAATAGGATCATCGGGATTGTCAGCCTCCTTGTGTTTCTTCTTATTTTTCTTCTTCGGAGAGCTAACAGTCTCGTCTTCTTCTTGTACTTGAGAATCTTGCTCGATCCTCTTTGGATGCCCCTCAAGATAGAGTGGGTCCTGGGTATGTGTTCCACCCCTAGTTTTGATGCCATAAGCTTGTATGTCCTGTTTGGCATTATTAGCAAGCAAATCTTTTTGCACATTAGAAATTTGTTCAAGCTAAGTTTGAACCATATGAAAATGCTTAACAAGACATTTAACATCATTAACTGTTCTTTCTAGAACATCACACAAAATTTTGATAGCAAGAGAGTTATCATGCAACTGACTTTGTAACTTCCTATTAAAATGGGCTTGCTTAACAATAAAATTATCAAGCTCATCTAAGCATTGGTCAGGAGGCTTACCTTAGGGATGTCACTTTCAGTAAAGTCTAATAGAGAGTGTACCTCTACCAAGGGAGGGTGAGTAGTAGGCTCACACAACTTCTCGATAGGCGGTAAATTCTTCACGTCTTCGGCTTTAATACCTTTCTCCTTTATAGACTTCTTCGCTACTTGCATATCTTCGGGGTTCAGAACAAGCATGCCCCTCTTTTTAGGTGGTAGAAGTGGTTCAGGAACGGACCAATCTTCATAGTTCTTGGCAATTTTGCACATTAATTCTTCTGCATCGTCCGGTGTTCTTTCCCTGAAAACACAATTAGCACAACTATCTAGATAGGATATGGATTCATCGGTTAAACCAACGTAAAATATGTCAAGCAGTTCATTCTTGGGGATTCCATGTCCCGGCATAACCTTAATTAAATCACAAAACCTCCCCCAAGCTTTAGGGAGGTGCTCATCCTGCAGTTGTTTAAAGTTATAGATTCTTTGCAAAGCAACATGTTGCAGATGAGCTGGGAAATATTTATCAACAAAGAATTGGACCAAGTCTTGAGGACTCTTAATGGAACCATAGGGTAGTGCATCATACCATGATTTAGCATCTTCCTTCAAAGAAAAAGGAAAAAGCTTGGACACATAGAAGTTTCGTATCTTCTCATCAGTAGTGAATAGGTTACCTAGCTCAGTGAGTTTGGTCAAGTGTGCTATAGCATCATCATTTTCTCTGCCATAAAAGGGGTCAGCCTCGACTGTAGATATAAGTGAAAGATCAACAAAGAAATCATAATCAGGATCAGTGATGCATATAGGAGACGTGGCAAATTGAGGATCAGGAATAGCTTTGTTCTTCATGGAGTGCTTTTTGAGCAGCTCCTTAACAGCACCAGGGTCAGAGTCGACACACTCTATGAGTTCCCTGCAAAAATCATCATCAAGAGTAACATAGTCATCATCAAGGATTCTCTCCTTGAGTTCATCTAAGCACGGGTAACCAAAGGTTTTGCAGGTAGGAATATAGGTAGCAGGGGTCTCGGTCTTGGATTCTGCCGAGCCTTAGCAGTCTGAGTTTCAATATAGTGACCAAGAAAATTAGCATCATCAAGAGTAGTTGAAGCATCATCAAAACTATCGTACATAGTGACAGACTCAATAGAAGCATCATGTAGTGGTGGTGAAGTAAACTTACTCATAACAGAAGGTGAATCAAGTGTAGCACTAGTGTTCAGAATAGTATCTTTTCTTGTATGGGATGGTAAGATCGGGACCTTGGGGTCTCCTTTCTTACCCATAGCGGATGATGTGCAGCAGGCAGGATACTTCAAGTAGACTTGTAAATATTGCTACGCTCCCCGGCAACGGCGCCAGAAAACGCTGCTTGATGCCCCACAGGCGTAAGGGATCGAGATAGTCTTCGTGGGTAAGTTAACCCAATTTATTGATTCGACACACGGGGAGCCAAAGAGTAATTATAAGCTTTGACAGTTGAGTTGTCAATTCAACCGCACCTGAAATATACTTGCTTGCAACAAAAGATAAGTGTTAATGGTAATAGGATAATGATAGTGGCAACAGCAAAAGTAACAGCAAAAGTAACAACTAATGACCAGCAGGATTGAAAACACTGTAGGCTAGGGATATGGATGGTTGGGCGCTGCATGGATGAGAGTGAACATGTAATAAATTCTAACACGGGGCAAGGCAAACAGAAAAGCAATGATCATCTAGGCAAATATCAAACATTAGGCATGTATCCCGTAGGTAGTTGTGCGTGCTTGCAATAAGAACTTTGTCGGGGGATTGGTACCCGGGTAGGCTAACCCAAGCGGAAGCAAGCTTTCAAGACAAGGATGGGCCGAGTGGGCTGCAGCTGGGCCGAGCTGGGCGGAGGTACGGCCGATTGCTCCAAGGCAATCGACCATACCAAATGCCAGCAGTCGGCCCAGGCGCAATCGTCCCACCCTTCCCTTATCAGACATTCGTCCGATTGGTCTGCAGCTGGACCGAGGTTGATTCCCAGAAGGACGATTGCCCAGAGCAATCGACCCCACCAGGAACCACCAGTCGGTCCAGGCGCAATCGGAGCAACCTACCACCCAATCGGGGGTATGATTACGAGGTCATAAATACCATATCCCGAGATATCTGGGTGGCAGGAAGGCCAGGTCACGTCGAGGATTTGCTGGAGATACGGTGTCACCTCCCCGCCGATTCCGCGGACAGGCCGACAAGACCGCACCCCCTAGCTCCACTGTTCACTCCTAGGTTCTACGAGGTAGCAGCATGGGCCGCCGCTCGTAGGCTCCGGGCCACCCGGAGAGGAGCAGTCGGTGGGCCCAGGCCGATTAGAGGATGACGGATGGGCCCATTCGGCGATGAAGTTACCATAGTACCCTGGACTCACACTATAAGAGCCAGGGTACCCCCTCCTGCGCGAGGGACGCAACACCCGAGATCTCATTAACTCATTCCCCCTTCAGTTCATTTACTGTCCGTAGTCACTCCTCAGGGAAGCAGGAGAGGACCTTGCCCACGGCGGCGGTTTACACCTTCCCCTGAGAAGATAGAAGAGCAGTTATTGTAGTTCCTTCATTGATATATAAGAGACAAGCAGGAGTAGGGGTGTTATCTCTCCGGAGAGCCCCGAACCTGGGTACTTCGTGGTGTCTTCACCGTGCTTGTGCCCAACCCGATTCCGGCACCATCGACATTCTCTCCCTCGCGTCTTCCCCTCACTTAAGCCATCCCCATGGCATCTGCCGTCACATATCGACGACAGTTGGCGCCCACCGTGGGGCAGACCGAGGCGTCGACTGGAGTCAAGATCCAGACGGGATTTTCCTCTGCACCTGGCGGTAGCCACGCCTCCGGCCTGATTCTGAAGCGTGGGGCAATCGATTATGTAGTGGACTACTCGGCGCGGTACAGGGCTGGAGCACCCTTGCCGCCCGGAGTGTCGCTGCAAGTGGGAAGTCATCGTCTCTTCATTGGCAGCTTCCCTGAGACATATCCCAGAGACATCCGCATCTTCTCGTGTGCTACAGATCCGCTCTCGACCAGGGGCTGCATCGCAGCGCAGCACCTGGCCGAGAGGAGGGCCGACTACACGCCACGGTCATGATGGCGGGAGCATCTTCATCGACCAACCGTGATCCGGCAAGCGCAGCAAGGAAGGCCAAGGAAGTAGCTGATGCGGCAGAGCGAATCGGCATCAGTGCGTTGCGGGATGTGTTATACACACCTGTGAACCGGAATGGTGATCCGGAGCAGGTGCACACCGAGCTGGAAACAGCACGGCTCGCTCTGGCTCGCAGGGCGGAGCAAGTGTTGGCAGAAGAGCGTCGGCTAGGAGCCATCACAAGGGAGTACAACGCAGCTCATGCAGGACCGCGCCGGCCGATTGGGCCCGCAGTCCTGGAAGACCTGAGAAGCCGAGGAAGAGCAGTCCACCAGCAGCTATCAGGAGCTGAGCAACCGGAGCGTCCGAGAAGGCCGGTGCAACCGGAGCAGCCAGCGCAGTCGGCATTCATCCAGAGGCCAACATATAGCACACTCGGGGACAGGCCGACTGCGAGGTCAAGCAAATAAGCCGTCGAGGCACGGGGACTGCAGGCTGGCCCTCAATCGAACACTTAGCTCGAGCGCAAATCACTAGAAGGTTTGTGGCTTTGAGGAGGGTGGCGGTTGAGGCAGTCGGTAGTACAAATTCCCGGGAAACAATTTGAAAGAGGCCACCAAGGGCAGTCGACAGGCCCGAGTCATCGATTGCGCCGCAAATCAGGACATTGGACCTTGTAGCGACCAATCGGTGCTTGATATTGCAGAATCCTTTGCGGTAAAAATCCTGTCGTGTAAAAAATGAAAACTTATCGAACCTTGGCCGGATGTCTACTGTCGATCCGATTGCAGAGAGCATGACGGCAGCAAGGTCGACACAGCAGACATTCCCAAGGGTAGCCGATAAAGGAAACCGACAAAGACGCAAAGTTGATCGCACATGCAAAAGTGACGAACAAGCAATCGGATTGCATCAAAAGTAACAGGCCCAAGGCCGAATAATGTCATTACATTCAAAGTCACACCCAGTAGGTGTCGACAGAATTAAAAATATGTCTTACAGGCGGGCAGTCGGAATACAAATTGAAGATAACATAGCTTAAGCAGTCGGAGGCACTGAGCTAGAAGGTGGAGCAGATGGGTCCGATTGAGCTTCAGAAGTCGCAGCACCTGTCTGTTTAGACTTCGGAGACGTCTGGGATGAGCCGCTATCGGAGAGCTCCTCGGCAAGGCCAGAGATGGTAAAGGCAGGGAGCGGGTTCCCTCCCTGGTCGAGATACGGAGTATACTCGTAAGGAGAAAACCAATCCACCATCATGCTGGCTAGCCGATTGACTTCGAAGTAGGTTTTCTCAAGAAGGTCAGAGGCATTGTCTCGAAGGCTGTGCAATCGGGAGAGCTTCACTTGAGGGTACCAAGACAGCACGGTCTGAAGAGCGGTCTCCGCACCAGTCCTTCCGGCAGAATTCAGCAAAACGTCGATCCGACGTGGGATAGCCTTAAGGAGAGTCCGAGTTTGCTCAGTGGTGGCATTCGGAGTGTCCCCTTGGTCAGAATCCTCGTCATCCTGAGTGTCTGCCTTACGGGTCTCGGCGGAGGAGTCGGCAGCATTCTTCATTTTCTGGAGTCCGGCCTTGAGCTCAGTCGGCGACCACAGCACTTCAGCAATCTTCAGAATCCCGAGCTTGAAGGATAGGGCAATTCCTTGGATAATAGGAATGCGGGCTTGGGTGCCGATCAGATATTCATGCCGGGTCCAGACGTTATCCGCACGGTCACAGGTCCCTCCAGCGGCGATGGTATCCTCTCGGGACTTGGCGACAGCTGCATAAGCAGCCGCTTCAGATTCGGGCCAAGCTTCTGCATCAAGAAGGAAGAGCATAAGCAACAAGATAAGAGAAGAAAGCAACCGGAAAGTGCACTCGGCAACAAGGAGGACTCACGGCCAAGGAGGAGGTCCATGTCGGTTAATGTATCGCAGAAGCCCTTGGCTCGGCGGCGCATTCTGGTGGTCTCCTCATAGCTGCGCTTCTCCAGTTCTTCGAATTTGGCGACAAGCTCGTCATGATCTCGGCGAATGGAGTCTCGGGCAGAAATTGCTTCATCCCTTTCAGATTGCAGAGCAACTCGGGCGACGACGGCAGCATCTCGTTCAGCAAGAAGCCCATCACCAGTAGCTGTCACTGCGGCGATGTCGGCCAGATGTTTCTTCTCAAGAGCAGCCATTTCAGATTGGAGGCTTTGAATAGTCCGATTCAAATCCTTCTCTACCCCCTGCAGTCGAGTTACCTCCCCGGTGGCTTTATCAAGGGCTGGACCTTGTTGGCTAAGTTCTGTAGCCAATTCTGCAATTCGGCTTTGAAGATCACTTACCATAGGAATAGAAGCTACAAGAGAGCGCGAAGATTTCAGTACCAAAGCGGTTGTCAAGTGAAGAAGAGACAACAGTGAGATAGAGGATACCTCTTAGCTTAGTGATTTCAGCCGATTGGTTATTAACCTGCAGCTAGGCCTGGGCGAGGGTTCGAAGGCTGGCAGTATAAGCTTCCAGGAGTTTTTCGAAGACAACTCTTTTCTCTTCCATGACAGCCTGTGATGAACAGCAAGACGGAGTCAGACATAAAGCAACAAGTGAAAAAGATCCGAACCGATTGTCACCAATCGACCCGAATCTCGGGGACTACACCCAGTGGGTGCGCTTGCGCGCACTCACCGGAAGAAAGTCTACCGATTGAGGAAGGCAAACAATAAAGCAAAAAATGCTAAAGATCCGAACCGATTGTAACCAATCGGCCCGAATCTCGGGGACTACACCCAGTGGGTGCGCTTGCGCGCACCCACCGGAAGAAAGTCTACCGATTGAGGAAGGCAAACGATAAAGCAAAAAAATGCTAAAGATCCGAACCGATTGTAACCAATCGGCCCGAATCTCGGGGACTACACCCACTGCTTGCGCGCACCCACCGGAAGAAAGTCTAGCGGTTGAGGAAGGCAAACGATAAAGAAAAAATTCTAAAGATCCGAACCGATTGTAACCAATCGGCCCGAATCTCGGGGACTACACCCACTGGGTGCGCTCGCGCGCACCCACCAGAAGAAAATTTGCCGAGATAAGACAGAGGTACAGAAGGAAAAGTTAAGGAGTTTACCGTATCGTGAGAGGTCAGCTGTTGAAGGTCCCGAGCAAGGGCTTCGGCGAATTCGTTCACCCGGCTCAGTGCGCTCGTCACGGGATCCCGAGGACGATGCGAAGCATCAGGCTCAGCGCCGACATGACGGGCGCGAGAGTACTCGGCCCGGAAGTGGTCCACCGAGCGCATAAGAGTTTCTGAGGCATAAGAGGTCGGCATCGTTGTTGAAATCGGAACCATAATGGAGGTTGTGGTCGTGAGAGCTGGTGGGACTATTGTCACTTGAAGATCAGAAGCACCCGATGGCGGCGGCGGCGCAACCGGGCGAGGTGGAGCAGATGTAGTAACAATGACTGGCGGAAGGGTCGTGGTCGTCGGCGGCGCTGACAGAACAGCTGGTGGCGCAGTCGCTGTAGTTGGTGGTGCCGACATCACAATCGGCAACGAGCTCGTCACCATCGGCGTGTCGGACACGGAGGTTACAGCAGGGGCAGTCGCAGCAGCGGCGGCCGGACTGGAGCGGAGTGGCGGAGACGGGGCAATCGGATCGACCGATTGCGTTCCTCCAACACCAGGAGACACCGGGTCGGCCGCGCGCTTGGAGGCTTTGGGAGCAAGGCTGGAAGAGGTCTTCTGAGCCGCAGCAAGGCGAGCCTTCTTGGCAGCACGCTCGGCGTCCTTGGAAGAACGATTAGTGGCAGTCGGCCGCTTGCGAACAGCTGCAGCAGAAGCAGTGGGCGAGATGATGGCGCCGATACGAGCCGGAATGTCGGTGTCAATGTCATCAAGCCCAATCGGCTCACTGAAATAAGAAAGGGAGAAGAATCAGTAGAAGCAAAGATAGCAAAGTACTGCGCGGAAAGACAGAAACATACCCGACTGTCCGGGGTGCGCCGGTAGGCATTCGGCAGCGGAGCGGGGCAACGTTCAGCGGCGCCTGAGTGGTCGGCCTATGAGTGATCGTCTCCTGGGCTTGCTTGCCCTTGTGGGCAGTCGTTGTGGTTTTGGTGATTTTGGGGAGAGCCGTACCAGAGGAGGAGCCAGCGGCCGAGGTGCGTTTAGCTGGCACCTTCGGAGGTTTATCCCAAGGAGCTGCATCAGAAGCAGCACCCTTTGAGACACTATCATCGTCACTCCACTCAGCCAAAAATTGCTCAAGGGAAGGGTCAGGCGTACCCCCTTGAGCTGGCGGCCGAGTGTTGGTCTTCGGAGGGTTGGCGCGCTCGGCGTCATCATCATCAGCATCCATGGGGTCGGAGGATTCTCCGGAAGACTCGTCATCGTCTTCATCATCCCCACTGGTCTCGGCGGAAGGAATCTCGCCGTCATATTCAAGGTCGGTAGGATCCTCTTCCGTGCGGTCAGGGGTGTACACGCCAGCTTCCTGGCCGTCTTCCATGAGGTTGGACTGAATGAAATGCTGAAAAGAAGACATAAGTGATCAGAGCAATCGGAAGAGAAAGCAATCGGAAGAACGTGCAATTGGATGAAAAAATTCGGGGCGTACCACACGCGGCTTTCGCTGGCGCGTGAGGTAGTCAAGCCCAAATCGGAAAGGATCAGGCAGCGCGCTAGCAGTGATGGCCTTCAATCGGGCGCAAAGGACTTCTGTCGTCACCTCCCACGTGCAGAGCCGAGTGGGATCCCGAGGTCCCGACACGTCGCAGAGGCGGTGCACTCGGCGTTGCAGGGGAAGAATCCGAGCATGAAGCCATGCATCTACCAAGTCGGTGGGGAGGAGTCCCTCTCGCTCCAGCTGGGTGACCCTGGTGGCTTGGGCGTCGACATCGCAATCTCCAGTGCCGTATTTCAGGGACCACTGATGCTTCTCAACCGGCCTGGCGAGTGAGAACTCGGGCAGATTGAGGAGATCGGGGCCCTGATCAGGAGACTTGACGTAGAAGAACGAGGTCTGCCAATTCTTGCAGGATTGGACGATTTCGGGGCTCGGATATTTTGACTTGCCGGCTGTAGCAAGGCAACTGCCGCAGTCGGTCATGTCAGTCGGATAGGTTGGTTTGCCGCCTTCAATGGTGGAGGCCACTACTTCTCCCGTTCGAGCGTTGTGGGCTCGGAGGTTGTAGAAGCGTTTGAAAAGCGCGATGCTGGGTCGGCAGCCGAGATACCCCTCGCAGAGTGTCACGAACCCGGAGAGGTTCATGATGAAGTTAGCTGCAAGGTGGTGAGGCTGAAGTCGGTGGAAGTCGAGGAATTCGCGGAAGAAGGTGCTAGCGGGAAGGCCGAATCCACGCTCAAAGTGAGCGAGGAACACGACCCTCTCGCCCCCGCGCGCGCTGGGCACGACATCGGCCCTGCCCGGGATCCGCCATTCGATCTCCGCAAGCATTTTTCGGGCGCGGATCAGGGCTTCGACGGCGACAGTGGTGACTTGGGATCCCTTCCAGCACCCGCGGCTCGCCTGCGATACGTCCCGTCGCGGCGCCATGGATTTCGCAGAAGAGGAAGAAGAGGAAAAAGATCGAGGCGGAACACGAGAACGACGCCGATGAACTGCTGCGGCGGCGGCGGAGGCGGCGAAGAGCACAAGTCAGTGGCTAGAGCAAGTTGGAGAGCAGAGGTCCACGGGAGAGAAGATTTGCGCGAGGAGCAGCAATGGCGCGGAGAGAGAAAGCTAGAGGTGAAGGAGGCTTTGGGGAGAAGGAAGAGGCGAGGCTTCCCCCCCCCCCCCCGCCCCCCCGGTGGCTTATATGGGCGGCGGGGGAGGGGAGTGGGATGACCCTGCGGTCGTGTGGCCCGGTGTGGCCTAGGGCACAGGGAGGCCAACCGACGAATCAGTGCAAAGGATCCCGGCGCAAAAGGCGAGGCGTGCGACGTGGGGGTCGGCTCCTGCAGTTATGTCACGTCGCGCGTGGGTCGTGGGTCCCAACTCATTGATCACATCGTGGGCGAGTCGGCGGTAACCGTTGGAGCGCAATCGGCAGAAGATATTTTTGCCAGAAAATGAAGACACGAAGTGAGAAGGACCCAAGGCCAATCGGGTGGAAGTGGGGTCAGCCGAGTGTGATCTCCGAGTCGGCCGACGAGCTCGGAGTGATGTACTCGAGGAGGCCATAGCAGTCCGAAAACGTCAAGACAGATTGAAAAGCTGCAAAGGCCCCGCGGTCAAGTGACCGTGGGACCTTTACAGCTTTAGGGGCTACTGTCGGGGGATTGGTACCCGGGTAGGCTAACCCAAGCGGATGCAAGCTTTCAAGACAAGGATGGGCCGAGTGGGCTGCAGCTGGGCCGAGCTGGGCGGAGGTACGGCCGATTGCTCCAAGGCAATCGACCATACCAAATGCCAGCAGTCGGCCCAGGCGCAATCGGCCCACCCTTCCCTTATCAGACATTCGTCCGATTGGTCTGCAGCTGGACCGAGGTTGATTCCCAGAAGGCCGATTGCCCAGAGTAATCGACCCCACCAGGAACCACCAGTCGGTCCAGGCGCAATCGGAGCAACCTACCACCCAATCGGGGGTATGATTACGAGGTCATAAATACCATATCCCGAGATATCTGGGTGGCAGGAAGGCCAAGTCACGTCGAGGATTTGCTGGAGATACGGTGTCACCTCCCCGCCGATTCCGCGGACAGGCCGACAAGACCGCACCCCCTAGCTCCACTGTTCACTCCTAGGTTCTACGAGGTAGCAGCATGGGCCGCCGCTCGTAGGCTCCGGGTCACCCGGAGAGGAGCAGTCGGTGGGCCCAGGCCGATTAGAGGATGACGGATGGGCCCATTCGGCGATGAAGTTACCATAGTACCCTGGACTCACACTATAAGAGCCAGGGTACCCCCTCCTGCGCGAGGGACGCAACACCCGAGATCTCATTAACTCATTCCCCCTTCAGTTCATTTACTGTCCGTAGTCACTCCTCAGGGAAGCAGGAGAGGACCTTGCCCACGGCGGAGGTTTACACCTTCCCCTGAGAAGATAGAAGAGCAGTTATTGTAGTTCCTTCATTGATATATAAGAGACAAGCAGGAGTAGGGGTGTTCTCTCTCCGGAGAGCCCCGAACCTGGGTACTTCGTGGTGTCTTCACCGTGCTTGTGCCCAACCCGATTCCGGCACCATCGACATTCTCTCCCTCGCGTCTTCCCCTCACTTTAGCCATCCCCATGGCATCTGCCGTCACATATCGACGACAAACTTGCACAACATCTTTTGTCCTACCATCCCGCTACGAACGGGGCCAAAGGGAACTTATGGAGATTAAGGTGCTCCTGTCAAAGAGCACCGGAACAAAGCATTAAACTCAATGGATACATGGAATCCTCAAATTATGGACCATCCCCTTTGGTGTCCCAAGCTGTCACCTTTGGGATCGCCGGTTCCAGGCCATAATAGGTGCATACAACTCATAGATAGGATCTAGAACACAAATATATTCATGAAAACACATAGGGTTCAGATCTGAAAACATGGCACTCGGGCCCAAAGTGACAAGCATTAAGAGCAACAAGTTGAAGCAAAGAAGATAAACACCAATATAGATGATAGGCAACATGCCCCCAAAAATCTGACGAACTATTACATGATCAAACTCATCCAATCCCTACCATCCCCTTTGCCTACAGCAGGGAATTACTCACACATGTGAAGAGAAGTCATGGAGGATGGATGGAGTGGTGATGGTGATGACGATGGCGACGATCTCCCCTCTCCGGAGGCCAAATCAGCCTCCAGATTAGCCCTCCCGAAGAAGAACAGAGGGTGGCGGCGGATCCGCGACAGAAACTGGGAAAACGACTTCTGTTCTGGGGTTTTCCCGTCACGGGGATAAATAGGAGTCTCGGTAGGGCACCGGAGGAGGGGGGAGGCGCCCAGGCGGCCAGAGGGCGCGGCCCCACCCCTGGCCGCGCCAGGGGGCGCCTAGGGCCCCTAGGACTCCCCTCTGGTCTCACTTCTGGCTTCTGGCTCCTTCGGGTGCGTGGATTTTCTGGTATTTTTCTGGGAATTTTCTGGAACGTCTAAAAATCCATTTTCCTGCACACAATAAAACCATACAGGCAGCTCTGATGAAAACAACGTTAGTCTGGGTTAGTTTCGTCCAAATCATGCAAGAATGAGGGAAAAGCAATAGCAAAAGTGTTTGGAAAAGTAGATACGTTTGAGACGTATCAATAGCTCACACTTGATGGTGGCTCGGCAGAGCCGAGCTAGGGGGCCTGAGGCGGTGTCTGCATTGTACCGTACCTGTGCAGTTATAATATTTGTATCCGCGTTCACTCCCCTGAGTGGTCACGGCCCGCTATCTAATCGTAGCCAACAATGCGCAGGGCTCACTGCTGAATAATACATAATTATAATAGGCAGCATAGGATAAAGGAAGGTACATCAAGGGGCGACAAAAAAAGGCTATGCAATTGAATAGGTTTGTAACGTAGCAGCAGCAGTAACAATGCCTAGTGCAAGAGAAGTACGGAAAGATAGGCGATATCTGGGGAAGAGAATGGCTCTGCTTGCCTGGAAGCTCGACGGTAGGGGCAGGGTCGTCGACGAAGTAGTCGTACTCAGCAGCGGTGTAGTCGACGGCAGCAGCGGGGTCTACCGGAGATTAAGGGGGGGGGAGAAACAGTAAATACACAACAAGCATATACAACAGATGCATGACATGACAGATGAAATGTTAACGGTGTTCTAACGCAGTGCAATGCACGTTGCTCGGAGCGGAAATTCATTTGGGGATGAACGGCCAGCTCCGGGTGATTATCGGACAAGGTGTCCGGAGGGGGGAGATATCATGTCGAAGGTGTCGTGGACATCCGACACATGTGTGGGTGGTGTATCCGGGTTAGTTGATCTATTCCGAACAACTTTCGTGTTCGTAATAAATTCATCCGGGTACTTTAGCAATACCGGACAATTTATCGGACAATCGGTCCGGAGGGGGACGGCTCGATGTTCGTTGTGTTAGAGGGGTGTGATAGACATACAGATAGCGTATCTGTATTCGTGTATAAAGTTTTTGAATCTAAGTTACGGTTTAAAAGATATTGAATTTCCAAATTTTAAATAAATTTAAATCAATTTCTGGATTATCTTTTATTAATAAATTCTAACATTATCCACAAGTTTATCCAGAACAGTGCTGACATGTGGGACCCATATGTCAGCCTCTGTCATTTATAATTCTTTTATTTAAACAACCCTGACCAGTGGGGCCTACCTGTCAATGACACAGGTTTAAATTATTAGTTTAATTAATCCAGTGCTTAACCTAATGACTAAGGCCCACATGTCAGTGACAGATTAACTTAACTAATCACTTTTTAATTAAGTTTTTCTTAATTATAAACTTAAACAGGGGCCCCCCATGTCAGTGACTAGGGTTGCCCAGTCAGCACAGTTGACTGGTCAACCGAGTCAATTGGTCCACGGGGCCCACTGGCAGTGAGAGGTGACCTCACCGGCGGCGATGGCCGGCGACGAGCTCGAGCGTGCGCTCGTTACAGGGCACGGGAGGGGGCGGGGTTAGCCCCAATCGACGCAGAAGACGACGGGGAGACTTCCGGTGGTGGTGCGGTGGCTTGGGTTCGCCGGAAACGTGGCCGACGTCGAGGTTTGGCGGCGGTCAGAAAATCGCGAAGACGACGACGACGATTTAGCCCGCGGCTTCGGGCGTGCGTGTGTGCGTTCGGTTCCTGGGTGTATTGCACGCAAGGTGACACGCTCCGCGCGCCAAAATCGCGAGCTAGGGCGCATGGAGGAACGCGTCGGCGGCGACGGAGCCACGGCTCCAATGGCGTCGGTCGATTCAATGCACGAGGCGCTATGCGGGGAGTTGGGGGAGGTAGAGGAGCTCACCGCGGAGGTGTAGCTGTTTAAGTGGGCTCGGGGGAGGGTTGATGCTGGCCGGAATTGCTCGCGGACGCCGGCGAGGTAGCGGAGGGGAACGGGGACGTGGCGTGGTGCAGAGGCGCTCCCGGGTCGATTCTGTCCGTGGGGTGGCGTAGTCGACGACGGCGAACAAGTTGGACACGGTGGCGTAGGTGGTAGTGGCCGTTGGCCGCGTGCGGCCACGGCAACGGCGACGGTGGCACTCGGGAAAATTTTCTCGGGCGAGAGAGAGGTGAGGAGGAGGGGAAATGGAGGGGAGGGGGTGTCTACGGGGCAGGGGCGTCGCCCTTATCCACTACGGCGCTCCTGGGGAGGTGGGGGCGGCCGGCAGAGCTCCCGGCCACGGTGAGCTCGCCACGGCGCCGGGGCAGGTGGGGGAGGTGATGGGGGCAGGTGGGGGAAGGGGGCTTCGGCCGACTGGGCCTCGCCTGGGGCGAGGTTTAGTTAGGTTTTTATTTTTGTTTTGTTTTATTTATGTTCTTTACTTTGAGCAATTGTTTTAATTGCTTCTGTATTTTTATAAAAATGTGTTAGGTGTTTGTAAATTAAAGTTATACCCCATATCAGTGATACAAAATGTTTGGGTCATTTCTAAATTCACTTGATATATTCATTAATTAATAAATGGTTAGAATGGGGTTTCTATGCTACTGTTTGATTTGTTTGGATTTTTCAGTGGCTTAATGAAATACCATAACCACATGGGCATGACCCAATGATTATTTGTGATTTAATAAAAGTGGTTGTATAATTTTTGGACAAGTTTTATTTGCAACATTATTTTTAATATCAACAAAAGGCATTTTGAATTTGATTTGATTGAAACTTGATCATGGCATGATTTAGCAACAGTAATTGTCATTAGAAAAAGGATTACTGTTACAGACAACTGAGGGTGTTACAGGTACGGTGGAATTGACAACTCCACTGCTAAAGCTTGTGGATATTCTTTGGCTCCCCTTGAGTCGAATCTATAAATTGGGTTATTCTTACCCGCGAAGACTATCTCGATCCCCTGCAGTTGTGGGTTATCAAGCCTGTTTTCTGGCGCTGTTGCCGGGGAGCATAGCTTTATTCACAAGTCTACTTGAAGTATTTTACCTGCTGCAATTTATCCGCTATGGGTAAGAAAGAAGACCCCAAGGTCCCGATCTTACCATCCCGTATGAGAAAAGGTACTGTTCTGAACACTAGTGCTACACTTGATTCACCTTCAGTTATGAGTAAGTTTGCTTCACCTCCACCACATGATGCCTCTACTGAATCTGTTACTATGTCCGATACTTTTGATGATGCTTCTACTACTCTTGATGATATTGGTTCACTTAGTCACGCTCTTGAGAAATAGATCGCTGCTGCAAAAAAAATCTGGAATTGAAATTCCTGATACTTGCTATCCTTTTGATGGAACTTACACTTATCCTGATTTGAGTAAACTCAAGGAGAGACTCCTTGATGATGATTATATTATACTTGATGATGATTTATGCAGGGAGCTAACAGAGTTTGTCGACTCTGACCCTGATGCTATTAAGAAGCTTCTCGAAAAACATTCCCTGAAGAACAAGACCGTTCCTAATCCTACTTTTGCTACGTCTCCTATATGCATCAATGATCCTGATTATAATTTCTCTGTTGATCTTTCACTTATATCTATGGTTGAAGCTGACCCCTTTTATGGCAGAGAAAATGATGATGCTATTGCACACCTGACTAAACTCACTGAGTTAGGTGGCTTGTTTACTACAGATGAGAAGATACGAAACTTCTATGTTACTAAGTTTTTTCCTTTTTCTTTAAAGTAAGGTGCTAAAGCATGGTATGATGCACTACCATGTAGTTCTCTTAGGAGTACTCAAGACTTATCTCAATCTTTTGTTGAAAAGTACTTTCCTGCTCATATGCAACATGCTGCTTTACGAAGAATTTATAACTTTAAACAGTTCTAGGATGAGAACCTCCCTAAAGCTTGGGGAGGTATTGTAGTCCGATCCAGGCTAGACCGGGACATGGAGTCCCTAAGAATGAATTAATTGATGTATTTTATGCTGGTCTAACTGATGAATCTAGATCCTACTTGGACAGTTGTGCTGGTTGTGTTTTCAGGAAAAGAACACCGGACGATGCATAAGAATTAATGGGCAAGATTGCCAAGAACCACGAAGATTTGTCCGTCCCTGAACCACCTCCACCACAAAAGAAGAGGGGCATGCTTGTCCTAAGCCCCAAAGATATGCAAGATCTAAGAAGTCTATTAAAGAGAAGGGTATTGAGACTAAAGACGTAAAGAATCTACCCCCCATCGAGAAGTTGTGTGAGCCGACTACTCACCCTCCTATGGTAGAGGTACACCTCTTTTAGATTTCAATGCAAGTGACATTCCTCATGGTAAGCCTCCTGATCAATGTTTAGATGAGCTTGATAATTTCATTATGAAGCAAAATCACTTTAATGAGAGGATACAAAGTCAGTTGCATGATAATTCCCTTGCTATCAAAAGTTTGCTTGATGTTCTAGGTAGAACAGTTAATGATGTTAAATGTCTTGTGAAGCATTTTCATATGGTTCAAACTCAGCTTGATCAAATTTCTAATGTGCAAAAAGATTTGCTTGCTAATAATGCCAAACAGGATACACAGGCCTTCGAGATTAAAACCCGAGGGGGAACTAGCACTCAAGATCATCTCTATCCGGAGGGGCATCCTAAGAGGATCGAGCAAGATTCTCAAATACAGGAGGAAGAAACTGTTAGCTCTCCGAAGAAGAAGAAGAAGCACAAACAAGCTGACAATTCCAATGATCCAAATAGTATATCCACTTCCGATGCTGAGACTGAAGATGGTGCTGAGCCTGAAAAGGATGGTGAAAAGAATGCTCCACCCGAAGTTCGAGAAGAAGAAGCACCCGATAAACGCAAGAAATACACTAGAGAAGACTTTATCGCAAGAAGACATGGGAAGGAAAGAGAACCATGGGTACAGAAACCCATGCCCTTTCCAGGTAAGTCTCTCAAAACTAAAGAAGAAGAGCATTACAATAAGTTTTGTGAGTGGATGAAACCTCTTTTTCTTCAAATTCCTTTGACTGATGTTATTAAGTTACCTCCTTATTCGAGATATATGAAAGATATTGTTACTAATAAAATAAAAGTTCCTAATGAAGCAATATCTACTATGCTTGCTAACTATTCTTTTAGTGGAAAGATTCCTGAGAAGCTTGGTGATCCAGGTATACCCACCATTCCTTGTTCCATAAAGAATAATTACGTTAAGGCCGCTTTATGTGATCTTGGAGCAGGAGTGAGTGTTATGCCCTTTTTCCTTTACAAGAGATTATGTTTAGAAAAACTAATCCCTACAGATATCTCTCTTCAGATGGCTGATAAGTCAACATCCGTTCCCATAGGTATTTGTTAGGATGTTCTCGTTGAAGTTGCTAATTGTTTAATCCTTACTGATTTTGTTGTGCTTGACATGCCCGAGGATGGGAGCATGTATATTATTCTTGGTAGACCTTTTCTTAACACCGCAGGTGCTATTATTGATTGCAATAAAGGAAAGGTTACTTTCAATGTGAATGATAAAGAACACACGGTGTATTTTCCGAAGAAAATTGACAAGAGGCAAGACCGTGACGATTGGAGAATGGGATTGTCCTTTACATGTGCACCACAAATACAATACCATCATGGTGGGGACAATGTCCATTAAAGTAAAGGTACAATGATCACTTCATGAGAGGTGAGGCTTTTTGCCCTATATATCGCCGGTTCGTTGGTAAGACTTGATCAACCTTGCTAGTGAGCATGTTTTATATAGGTAAAAAAGTGCAGCTTGTTATGTTTTCATTTGCCCTAGCCTTTATTATCCTTGTTGTACCAAGTTTATATGTTTTTGAAACTTCACAACTCTAATCACTGCTTCAAGTTTTCAGAAGGTTTCGCAGCTTTTTGAACTTCGAAAAAATTTCAACGGTGAAGTTGTCAGAAAAATTCCAGAAAAATTATATTAAAAGTTTCCATGCCGGGAGTGACCCAGAAGCACCTGGGGCTTACCAGGGGGGGCCACCAGTGGCCCAGTGTAATGCCCGATATGCGGTACTGTTCCTGATCTAGATGTTTCCATCCATATGCTGGGACGAAGCACATATCGGTCCCACCGCGACATATGACGAAGTCATATGCCCCAGATTTCCAACATGATATCACAACATTATAGATACAAGGATACAACATCTCATACAATCGTCATACAACTGCCTTAATACAATACATCAGCGGAAGATACATGTCTGAGTACAGACTACAATCAAATGCCTACTGGCAAAGAGAAAAACATCGATCCCCATAACCAAACGGGTCCAGGCCCTCCTCCGGGATCCGCCTATCTAGTCGTCGTCGAGTCTCCACGTGAAACGTCGATCACCATACCTGTTGTCGATCAAGAACCCTGAAAAGAGTTTGGGGGTAGTATCATGAGTATAGAAGTACTCAGCATCCAAATGTAGTGGTCAACTGACCCAGCAAGGACTTCATCACTCGTCATTCTAGGACAACTAGTAGTTTACGGTATGGATGGGGTAAGTGGTGAGGTTGTTGCCGCACTAGCATTTATGAAGTGGCTAACGATCTAGAGAGTAAGATAAGAAGCCAAGCATTCGATGTGGAATCGCGTCCAACAAGTCTTGCTATCAACTACTACGCAAACATAACACCTATCCTATCCTTGTCCTCCTCTTCGCATCCCAACGAAGAAGAAGCAGTCAAGGCACACACACGTTGATCAAGTTATATTAAAATTATCTCAGTTGTTGTTGTCTATGAACAAGGAGTAGGTGATGTCTACGCACACTTCTATTCTTGTAGACTATGTTGGGCCTCCAAGCGCAAAG
Source organism: Bromus sterilis (assembly GCA_950022295.1). Lineage (NCBI taxonomy): Eukaryota > Viridiplantae > Streptophyta > Magnoliopsida > Poales > Poaceae > Bromus > Bromus sterilis. The sequence goes on along the minus strand of OX465596.1, from coordinate 409,968,117 downwards.
GTTTGTAGGACAGCATCAATTTCCCTCAAGTGGATGACCTAAGGTTTATCGAACTCAAGGAAGTAGAGGTTGAAGATGTTCTCTCTCAAGCAACCCTGCAATTAAGATACAAGAAGTCTCTTGTGTCCCCAACACACCTAATACAACTAGGAGTTGTATAGGTGCACTAGTTCGGCGAATAGATGGTAAAATATGGGTGATAGGTGTGGCAAAACAAAGTAATATAAATCTGTAATAAAAAGTGCAACACGCAAACATGTAACAAAAGTGAGTGCAAACGGTGTAACAATGATGGAAACAAGGCCTAGGCTTCATACTTTCACTAGTGGCAACTCTCAACAACATTAACATAGTCTAATCACATGATATTTCCCATAAAACATGCAATGGAGACGTACTCGGAGGTCATTCCTTTGTGGTCAAGAGAGGACGAGAATTGTGTAGGGCTACAAAAGCACACCTCAGAGTTCGTAGTTCTCAATCTATGGATTTCCCAATGTCAGCGCGGCCATCCAAAGAGAGTACCACAATCACCACAACATATATCAAGGATATTCAAAGACAAGCACCAAGAGACTCTCAATCTTCAATCAACACACAAAAGAGGAAATCACTCATGATAATATTCTTCTAACCCATGTCCAATAGACCGCTGTCACCTTGGTCTCGGGGATTATACTAGATAAGATCAATTGAGTACATCAATCCAATACATAGAGGAAGGGGAAATATCATGGGATCACCCTAGATTAACATAGCCTATGATCACAACGAAGATCACATCATGGGAGAGAGAGAAGAACACATAGCTACTGGTAGAAACCTCAGCCCCGAGGGAGAACTACTCCCGCTTCATGGAGGGAGGAAGCAACGTCGATGGAGATGAATCCGGGGGCACTTCCCCGTCCCGGCAGGGTGCCGGCACAGGAATTTTGTCCCCCCGAAACTTGATGGCGATGGCGGCGGAGATCGGAATTGCTTCTGGAGAAAAGGGGTCTGGAATCAGGGTTTCCGTGACGGGAGAATAAATAGGGGCCAAAGGGGGCACCGAGTGGGGCCACAGGGCAGCCAGGAGGGCAGGTGGCGCGGCCTAGGGTGGGGCCGCGCCAGGCACCCTCCTGGGCCCCTGGTGGTGGCCCTCCTGCCATGTTTTGGTTATTCCGGAAGCTTCCGGAGCGCTGATTTTTTATATAATTTTTTCGGGATTTATTGGGCACTTTTAATGGACGGAAACCAGAAATACAAAAACAGCAGAAAACAAGAACTTGCAACTGGGTGCACTGAGTTAATAGGTTAGTCCAAATATGCTAAAAAGTGTATGAAAGTTCAAGAAAAACATGGCAAAGCCACACAAAACATGCATGGAGCAAGCAGAAATTATAGATACGTTTGGGACGTATCAGTAGGTCTCAAGTTGTCCATAACCGTGGACACGGCTTCTCGAGAAGATTTAACCCTGCAGGGGTGTACCAACTGCCCATTACAAGGCTCCGCACGCACGCCCATCTCTCTCAGTTGCTACCCATGATAGGCAACCATTTTATGATTTAGTCCCAAGAGATCCGGAACGACAGGTCCCTCTAACTAACAACCGTCAAATCCGGGTGGCCCCCGGGGAGTCGACACCCAACCCAAAAGCCGGCCACGCTCTCGGATCGGACTCTTCCGTATGGCCAAGGTCGGGGTTAGCCTCACCTATATAACAGGGGACTTCCCTAGCTCACCAGTGTGGACCAACAAAGGAACTCTGTCTCTGCTGGCCCGAGTTGTTTTAAATCCACTGGATGCAGAGCAGTTACGCACACGGTTTCAAATGGTAAAATCAGCTTGGGCCACCACTAGAAATGTTTGAAGCTAGGTAGGTAACAAAAGGGGATCCCATAGCATCCCACACGCGGTTAGGCACGCTGAGTGTTAAAACCAATACCCGGAACTCGGATCCTAGGTGACTCGAATGGAACAAAGCGTCGGGGCGGGATAGCCTAGACCTTCCATCCTTCGTCGAATATAGTCAACATTATAATAATCATATCATCAACAAAAATAATAATAATGTGATATCCCAAACCAAGGAGTAACAGGGTAACATCGTAGCATCCTAAGCATGCATACTAAGCAGGGGCTGAGCAACGAGCAATAGTAACATAGCAGTACATGGTTTGCTGGGAGGGGACATGGCTGTATCGGTTTGAAAGAGGCTGTAAACATGTGGTAGGATCAAACATCGAACCTAACCTAGACTAGCATGCAAACCGCTGGTTGAAATAGAATGGATCATAAGTAATGTATAGTCCTTGCATGTTGATAAGTCGGGTTCCGAAGGTGTAGTTGATCGCAAGCTCGCATCGTCTCCGAAGGTACCCGCGGGAGCACACAAGAGGGTAAACACTGGAAAGCAATCAATGAGAAAGCATCTATTACTACGAGGCAAACACGAGAAAGCATCAACAAGAAGGCAACACGAGACATCGCGCCTACCGTCGAGAGCGGTTACTAACAGGTTAAGTGGAGTACTTGTCACACACGACGATACCGCACATTTACGATGGTTCAAGTTGTTTAGCTACACAAGGTGAGCAGATGTTATTAACATGGCATCTCACTCAAGCATGGCATAGCACACAAACATTTCAAGAGGTTAAGCATAAGATAAACTATCTATGCTAGTCAATTTAAGGGAGGCACAACCTAAACATGGCATTGCACTAAGTGCCCCACGACAATTTAAGTAATTGGTAATGTTCTGCCCTAAACCATATTTTAGGTTGGTTAACAACAGCAAACAATAGCATAAACACAAAGTACACGAAAAACCAATCAAGTTACATATAAAGAACACCCCAAACGGAGTTACGGTTAAAAAGATACAAGCAAAACAAGTTACAGGCACAATCTGCCAACATCAGGAAGCACACTTTAGAGCATTGCATAAACAGGGTAATGAGTGCAAACATGCTCACAAATGATATGCAATTAAAGTAGACATGGCAGGGAAGGCATGTCAAAAAGAATCATGCAAATAGGCATCATGAACAACTAGTTATAGCCCATGCAAAATGCAATAAAACATTACTAGTCTAGGACTTAGTGAAAATCACGAAAACATGGCAGAAACTATTATTTTTATGCTGTATAAACATGGGTATAACTATATGCAAAAGTGCAGCAACATGACATAGCAATACATGGGCATGAAGTAGACAGGATGAGGATCAGGTACAAACAAGAATCAAGGTCATAGGCATTACGAATCAAAAGATATTAAGCGTGCAACGTGGCATCTCAAGGTTACAGACTTAGAGAAAAACAGAGAAGACTGACAAAAACAGCAGGATAGCAACTTTGGAGCTAAATATCTATATGACCAGGAACGCTAAGATGACAAAGCAATACATATAATGGAAGTAGACACGATGCTTAACAATATGCAACAAGAATCACTCAATTTCGATAAACGGTCGCGACACACTCGTCGACCGAAGTTGCAACAAAATATAAACAGCATCACCCTAACAGTAGGGTAGCTACTTTGGGTGAAGATACAATCATCATGCAACAGGCATATATCACATGTGAATGCATGGAACTGAACTAGACATAATTCTTAACAGGATGCAAAAGGAATCACTCCATTCCGACGAACGGTTGCGAAGCAATCGTCACCCGAAGTTGCAATAAAATAACAGTTTCAGACAGATTCACAACAGTTTAGCATTTAACGATCTGGTGCCCTGTTTGACCAACAATTACCCAAACAAGATGACCTCAAAACAGAATGCTCACAAAAGATGGATGCTAGAGCACAGAGAGCACAACAATACAAAAAAAGAATCACTTTGTTCCGACCTACGAGTCAACGGGAAAACACGTTGCAAGAAGGCACTCGAGATAAAAGTTTCTGGGACTTACAAATTTACAGAGAAGGGGGAGCTCGGGCTGCACATCCATGGTGGGATGGATCTTGGCCGTGGGCGCCCATGGAGGCCGGTACAGGGCGTGAGGCGGCTTGGGACGGTTGGGGTCGGCGGAGGAGGGCCGGATCCGGCCGTGGGTCGCCGGATCTGGGCCGGGGAAGGCCGTGGCGGCGGCCACGAGCTCGGAGCTCGAGCTCGGCCATGCCATGGCCATGGCTGGCTGCACCTGCGGGGAAGGAAGGGAGAGGAGGTGAGGGAGAGAGGGAAGGAGGAGGAGGGCGCGGGGAGAGGAGGTGGTCACCGGAACGGGGGCGGCGGCTGTCGGAGCGTGGCGGCTCGCCGGCCGCGGCGTCCATGGACGGAGGAGGAGCTCGCCCGGATGGGCTTCGGCGGGCCTTGGCGGCGGCGGTTCAGGCCCGGGGCGGCCCAGACGGCTGGGAGGGGCTGGAGGGGCTACGTGGCAGCTCCAGGAGCGTCCAGATGCAGATCGAACGGATGGGATCAACCCAGACCTAGGGTTTCGGGTTTTTGGGGGCAGATTGGGAAGATCTGGGGTTTTTCAGGGGGTGGCTGCAATTTTGGACTTGTGGGAACCCTAGGAGGGCTAGGAGAGGGGGTGGTCTTTATATAGGCAAGGTGGCTGGCAGTTTGCAAAAACATCCCCGATTTTTCTCTCGCGCGCACGGTGTTTACATTTCTGACCGCCGGGGGTCCGCAGGACCTCCGATTCGGGTAAAACTTTGAACTGCGCGATCAGCGCGTCGAGCCGGCGGCGTTCACCTCACGCTGGAACCGTTCCGAGAGAACTTTCCGGCACGCTATAAAAATATCCCGTTTACTTATTAAACGAGGTTTTTCGTTCCGTTGGCTGCGGCTGGTCTCGTGCGGTTTTCGCGACGGTGATCTCGTGAAACCCGGTGTCGCAGAGGTCAAGTATCAGGGTGTGGTGGCAGGAGAGTGTTAATACTCTTCAAGCCCTCGTTGATTACCCCAAGTGCAGGGTGAGAGATATAGTGCAGCGGCAAGTTTTCCCTTGGCAAAGATACCAAGGTTTGTCTCCCGTAGGACTCCAAAGGATACAAGAAGGTGGTAAAGTGAACAGTGGCGCCGAGGTTGCTAACTTCACCTGGACCTGCACACAGATACAGATAACTTTGATCCCAACGAGTACAGAGGAGTTGTCAATTCCTCCGGCCTTGTCGTTTACAAAGGATCAACGCAAGAGATAATGATAATGGCAACTGAAAGTAAATACTGAACATAAATTGATGGTGTAAACAATGATATGAAGATGGACCAAGGTCACGCGATTTTCACTAGTGATGTCTCTCTCCCAAAAGATGATAAAAGTGCTAGCGAGGTAAACAAATCACAGTTGGGCAATTGACAGAATTATGAAGTCACCGCAATGTTAACTATTCTGCCTAAAGTAAACAATCCATATGCATCTACTACGAATCATCAACCTTGAGATATCTATCCAGAACATCTCGCTGGTATTAAGTTGTGAATCCCACCCAAAGTGTAAACTCAAAGCAACAGACAACTGCACTAAAAGAACTTTGCCTAAAGTAAACAATCTTGCACCCGCGGATACAAGCACCGTTGTTTTATCCCTGGTGGCAACAACACATTCCCTAGTCTCATGTTTCTGTCACTCAAGCTAGACATCAAGGGGCTGAACCCACAATCAAGCATAACGCTCCCTCTTGGAATTGCAAAAAATCACTTGGCCAAAGTAAAATACGGCAACGGAGAACATGCAAGAATTTACTCAAGAACAAAATATAAAAGAGAAGAACCAAATATATTACTCATCACAATCTGAACATAGTCTCATAATCCATCAGATGCCAACAAACTCAGGATAGCAACAGCAGAAAATTACAAAGGCGCCTCGATCATGTGAGGCAGCTCACGAGGTCTTGAAAGTGGAGGCACAAAGAAGGGAGAGATAGAACACATAGCTACTTGTCACGGTCCCATGGTCCAAGGGAAACTAATCACGGTACATACGGGAGGCATCCATGGCTACGGATGGTCTCTAGGAGGGGGTAGCTTCTCCCAGCAGGATGCCGGAGCAGCTTCTCGAGGCAGCCCCGATCTTGAAACGGCGGTGGCGGCGGTACAGAGGCGAGATCGCAAAAGAGGGATTGATATTAGGGGTTTCCGTCACGGGGGGTAAATATAGGCGAAGGGGGGGCACCGAGAGGGGCCACGAGGTAGTCAGGAGGGTGCCTGGCGCGGCCCACGGTGGGGCCGCGCCACCTGCCCTCCTGGCTGCCTGGTGGCGGCCCTCCTTCCCTTCTTTGGTGATTCTGGAAGCTTCTGTTGCGCTGATTTTTTATCTGATTTTCCCGGATTTTTTTGGAGCACTTTTAATGGTCGGAAAACCTGAAATACAAAAACGGCAGAAATCAGCAACCGGCAGCTGGGTGCACTGGGTTAATAGATTAGTCCAAATATGCTCAAAAGTGTATGAAAGTTCAAGCAAAACATGGCAAAGTCACAAAAAACATGCATGGAACAAGCAGAAATTATAGATACGTTTGGGACGTATCAACATCCCCAAGCTTAATTCCTGCTCGTCCTCGAGTAGGTAAATGATAACAAGCATAATTTCTGTGGTGACATGCCACACAACCATATAAGGACTTTTAAGTAAAGCAATCAAAGCATGCAATTCAATTGAAGTCTTAACAAGCAAGAGTCTATATTAGCATTGACACAAGCAACAAAAGAACAAAAGGTGCAAGAGCTCTCGCTGTCCGTGACTCGAATGTCTCCAAATGGTGTTTGCGTGCAAGCAGGGGATAGGGAAATACGAGAGAGAAAATAAGGTTGTTGAGAACAACTATCTACTAAAGTTTCACACTTAGTCTCCTTTGTATTCTTATCTTGACTCGTCCCCAGACCACTAGTCAGGTACAAGTCAAACTGATCCACTCCCTTTCGATATTTTGAGCACTCATGCAATGGATGAGCATGAGCAAGAAAGTTGACACCTAAAAGGAGAAGCAGAAAGAAGGTGGAGGAGGAAGACAAAAAGGTGTGAAAGGCTCACATCAATGAGGACAATCATAGGCGAGAGAAGGCCATATGATAGATATGATGTGAGGAGTAGGGATTGCCATGTAACGGATGCACATGCGAGCTAAAAAGCTCTCCAAGGGAACTGGTGGGGGTGCATCTAACTTGCTTGATCAAGAAGACCTAGAACTCGTTTGAGGAGGCTCATCATTGGAATATACAAGCCAAGTTTTATAGTGTGAAGGTCCCCACATAGCTATATGCATGATGATGATCTCTATGGAGTACAAGGGATAGAGGATGAAGTACTAGTGTGGATCTCTCAAAAGGAATAGTAGTGTGCCCCCTTCTCTCTTTTTATTTTTCTTTTTCTCTTTTTCTTTTTTTTTGTATTTTTTGGTGGCCTCAATGGCTCTTTCTATTTAACTCTCATTTGTCCTCTTTGGGATCTTTTGATTTTGTCCTCTTTGGGATCTTTTCCAAACTTTAGGGGCAACACTCTATATTTTACAAGAATATAGGAGATCTTTCACACTTTACAAAGGTACTCACATAAAGAAGATATAACTATCATGATGCGAATGTATGACATGAAGATCAAGTCATGAGAAGATGGATGTTGCATGGCAATGTATCTCGGAAAGGCTATGGAAATGCCTTGTAGGTAGGTATGGTGGCTGTTTTGAGGAAAGATATAAGGAGGCTTATGATGACAAAGCGTATCGTGCCAAGGGTTTGGATGCACCGGCGAAGTATGCGCCAACTCTCAAGATGAGAAAGGGCAATGCACAGTACCGAAGAGGCTAGAAAAAGTATAGGTGGGTGGAAGTGTCAACTTTCGAATACTCACATTAGTCCGAAGAACTCATGCACTTATTATCGGTAACTCTCAATCTAATCAGGAGGTTTACAGAGAGACAAGTACCCCGAGGAGGAGTGTATGGGGGTTTGGTTATCCTTGCGCATCCTCGACTCATGGTACGTGAGTGTTCTCTAATATTCGAACCCTCCAGAGGTTAGTGATCCATCTAGTAGCTAGAGTTCTCAACAGGGGTTTTTGGTTTTCGAAAAACACACGGATTGCCCAAAATACGACATCTATCACTAATAGGCTCGAGCTCTTGACACCAAAAGTTCAAACATTACTCTAATCAATACCTCAAAACTATTGCAAGTTACTACTACAAAGAGAAAAGCAACTTCAACTACCTACTTCTAGTCAGGACACAAAACTCAGTGCAACAGGCAAACTCTCTAACAAGATAAAACTTGCAAACTATAGAAAGTTCAACCTAAAACAAAATCAAATCTCTAGAAAAACTAAAGCACTACAACTAAACAAAGCAGCAGCTAGGAAAAGAAAAAGAACAACTCACAGCTGAAAGAATAAGCATGCAAATCCTATGAGGAGTTCTAATTCAAGCGGAGCGTGTATATCTCCCACACAAAAGAGTAAGTAAGCTGGGATCTAACTTGTTAATACAGCAAACAAAGCAAAAATAAAACTAAAAACAAAACCTAAGAGCGAGACGCTCCAAGAATAGCACATAACGCACGAAGTGATAAAAATATAGTGTAACGAGAGACGAACTGATAATTGTTGATGGAGAAGGGGATGCATGGGGCATCCCCAAGATTATACGCTTGAGTCTCCTTGAATATTTATTGGGGTGCACATGGGCATCCCCAAGCTTGAGTGTTTGACACTCCAAGATCTTCTTTCATCATCTTCCATCGCACACTTGAAAACTCCCTTCATACACAACTCATTGTAGACTGATTAGAGACGTTAGTACCTTATTAAAATAATTTTTCCTCTACTACAAATAAAGATAATCTTGAAGAACTACTGTTTCCAAAGATTTCAAAAAAGTTTTGCAAAGAAAAATCAAGCTTAAGGTTTGCAAAAGTAAGGAGAGACAAAATGTGGCAGAATCAGTGAAAAACAGAACAGCAGATAGAAACGAATTTTTTAGGGGTACTTCTGCAACTCAAATAAAAAAACTCAGAACATACGGAAGTTTCATAATTGTATAGAGCACGCTGTGTAAAAATTTCAGCTCATAAAGATGAACTGGGATTTTTCTCTGATTTTTCTAGTCACGAGGACAGAATCTGTTTTCTGGACAGCATGTCACAACTTTTACTTCCCTTGCCGTATGAGGATATAAAAGGCACAAAGCTTGAAAAGTAAAGATACAATGATGTTTCTACAGTAGTAACAATCATCAAGACCACGAAAAACAGAATAAAAGAAAAAAGAAAAACCTAAATTCGTTGCGGGCTGCCTCCCGAAAGCGCTTCTTTAAAGCCATTAGCTAGGCTTAATGCAAAAGATCAAGTTGTATGCATCGAACCATCATCAAGATCATCAAAAAGCTCTTCAATAGTACAAATAGTCTTAATAGGTTTCTAAAATAAAGGACGAATGAAAATGTTTCTTGGAATAAAATCAAAAGGAGGGAAATCAATTGGAGTTTCATTAAAGTTAAAGATAGGTGTTTCCTCCAAAGTTTTCACTGTTTCAACTCTCTTGGCAATGGGTGTGTGTGCTTTAGCTCGAGGAACCTTGGGGACATAAACGAACTTAGGTTCCTTCTTTGCCGGAGTTTCATCCTTTTTGGTTTTGATTGAGGAAAATGTAGTTCCTAGAGTTTCAATAACTTCCTCAATCTTTTCTATCCTAGAAGACTTCTCATCAAGGGATTTGATAGTCTCTAGAGTTTTGATAATTTTCTGCATGGAGTTATCTAACCTATTCAAATTCCCTTGAATCTTACGATGCAACTCATTCACCCTATCGATACTTGGCATCTCTAGCTCTATTTTTCAAGTTTTCTCATAATGTGAGCTAAACTAATGTCCTCCTTAATACTAACAACTGGGAGACTTCCAACAAGATTTCCAATAACATTAAGGGCTTCCCAAACTGGGGCCTCTACGAAGTTCCCATTGATAGCAGTGCCTAAAATAAACCTATTCCGAGAAGTGATCCCAACATACAAATTTCTAAGCAAGATAGTAGTGGATTGCTTCTTGGTGACTCTTTTTTGAGAATCATTAATTCTATACCAAGCATCTTTCAAACTTTCACCACCTCTTTGAGTAAAGGTAAGTACTTCTGGTTCCACAAAGGCAAAAGGACCAGCCATAGTGGTAACTACTGACAAGGTAATAAGTATTTTTGGTATTTTTCATAAGGGACACAAAAGTAAAAACTGAAAGGTAAACTACCAAGACTAAAAAGCAAAGATAAAAGATATTGTGCAACTCCCCTATCTTGTAGGCTGGAGTCCCCGGCAACGGCGCCAGAAAACTTGCTGGTGGCAGGAGAGTGTTAATACTCTTCAAGCCCTCGTTGATTACCCCAAGTGCAGGGTGAGAGATATAGTGCAATGGCAAGTTTTCCCTTGGCAAAGATACCAAGGTTTGTCTCCCGTAGGACTCCAAATGATACAAGAAGGTGGTAAAGTGAACAGTGGCGCCGAGGTTGCTAACTTCACCTGGACCTGCACACAGATACAGATAACTTTGCTCCCAATGAGTACAGAGGAGTTGTCAATTCCTCCGGCCTTGCCGTTTAAAAAGGATCAACGCAAGAGATAATGATAGTGGCAACTGAAAGTAAATACTGAAAGTAAATTGATGGTGTAAACAATGATATGAAGATGGACCAAGGTCACGTGATTTTCACTAGTGATGTCTCTCTCCCAAAAGACGATAAAAGAGCTAGTGAGGTAAACAAATCACAGTTGGGCAATCGACAGGATTATGAAGGCACCACAATGCTAACTATGCTGCAAAGAAAGGAAGGGCTCAAAAGCAATGGGCAGTACGCCAAGGTAAGTAGACCGAAATCCATATGCATCTACCATGAATCATCAACCTTGAGATATCTATCCAGAACATCTCGCTGGTATTAAGTTGTGAATCCCACCCAAAGTGTAATCTGAAAGCAACAGACAACTGCACTAAAAGAACTTTGCGTAAAGTAAACAATCCTTGCACCCGCGGATACAAGCACCGTTGTTTTATCCCTGGTGGCAACATCACATCCCCTAGTCTCATGTTTCTGTCACTCAAGCTAGACATCAAGGGGCTGAACCCACAATCAAGCATAACGCTCCCTCTTGGAGTTGCAACAAATCACTTGGCCAAAGTAAAATACGGCAACGGAGAACATGCAAGAATTTACTCAAGAACAAAATATAAAAGAGAAGAACCAAATATATTACTCATCACAATCTGAACATAGTCTCATAATCCATCAGATCCCAACAAACTCAGCATAGCAACAAAAAAAAATTACAAAGGTGCCTCGATCATGCGAGGCAGCTCACGAGGTCTCGAAAGTGGAGGCACAAAGAAGGGAGAGATAGATCACATAGCTACTGGTCACGGACCCATGGTCCAAGGGAAACTACTCACGGTATATACGGGAGGCGTCCATGGCTATGGATGGTCTCCCGGAGGAGGTAGCTTCTCCCAGCAGGGTGCCGGAGTAGCTTCTCCAGGAAGCCCCGATCTTGAAACGGCGGCGGCGGTACAGAGGCGAGATCGCGAAAGAGGGATTGATATTAGGGGTTTCTGTCACGGGGGGGGGGGGGGGTAAATATAGGCGAAGGGGGCACCGAGAGGTGCCACGAGGCAGTCAGGAGGGTGCCTGGCACGGCCCAGGGTGGGGCCACGCCACCTGCCCTCCTGGCTGCCTGGTGGTGGCCCTCCTTCCCTTCTTTGGTGATTCCAGAAGCTTCTGTTGCGCTGATTTTTTATCTGATTTTCCCGGATTTTTTTGGAGCACTTTTAATGGCCGGAAAACCTGAAATACAAAACAACAGAAAACAACAACTGGCAGCTGGGTGCACCGGGTTAATAGATTAGTCCAAATATGCTCAAAAGTGTATGAAAGTTCAAGCAAAACATGGCAAAGTCACACCAAACATGCATGGAGCAAGCAGAAATTATAGGTACGTTTGGGACGTGTCAGGGTGGCAAGGGTCGGTCTCCATCTGATACGAGATAAGAGGGGGGAAAATAATCGCCGATCGATAGATCGAGGATGCAATCACCGCAAACAAATCAGACAATCAAACAATTCACACCGAAAACAATTTTTTTATTTTTTATGAAATCTGGGCTGTTACACCTAGGCGGCCAGCTGGCGCGGCCTGCCCCCTGGCCGCGCCCACAGGGCGCCTGGGGCCCACAGGGCAGCCAGCGAGGTTCTTCTTCCTCCTCCTTCCTCCCTCTCAAAAAACACGAGTTCTGCACTTTGTTCTTGTGTTCTTGCTGCTCTCCGTCCAGAATTTCGATCTCTCTCTACGACCCATCATTTGAGCTGGGATTTTGCGCAAATACTCCCTGGTATGTAACTCCTTCACCCCTCCAATTAGATTTTTGATTGGTGGCTTCATTTGTGAGTATTTAGTAGCTCTTGGTGCTGTTCATATGAGCTTGCATGCATGTGTAGAAATTTATTTTCCAAGTTTTGATGCAAGTTTATGCCTTAGGTAAGTGAATAGAGTAGTTTGCCTCAACTCACTTTGTTTAAATCCTTGTTTTTGTGAATTGTAATTTTTTTCAAAAATGAGTTTCTTTGGAAAAGCAAAGGGGTGGCTTGGGAAGAAGAAGCTCGAGCGCTCCGATCGAGTCACTAGAGCTGCAGCTTCACCCTTAGCAGTTAGGGTGAGATACAATGAAGATCATGTGCCCCTCGAGTTGTTGGAAGAAACAAATCCAGCATGCGCAATGATGTATTCGTGCGATGATTTTCTTATAGCTGCAGGAATTAAGGAGGAATTTTATGGCCTTTGTGCCAACGCAGGTTTGACACGGCTAGCTTTATGCCGTGTGGTGCAATACAAAAAGCTTACCTCCTGTTTTGTCAACAGTTTTTGTTATAACCATGATGGTGGAACCGTTGAGTTTAAACTTTATAATGATCTCATAAACATGTCTTTGGCACAGTTTTGTGATATAATAGGTGTGCCGAACGTTGGGCAGACAACTAAGATGACCATGCAGACTTCCGGGTTTAGGACCCTCTTCAACTCCCTTTGCTGCCAGGAGGAGACCGACATTCGGCGCACAAAGATTTCCAGCATCTTGTTTCCACACCTCAGGTATTTTGCGTATTTTGTTGCTAGAGGGGTGTTGGCTCGTGACAACATGAGCAATGGTTCTGCACCAGATTTCGCCATTTATGCGAACGCCCTCTCTGGTAAGAATGAGTATAATGTGGGTGCATTGATCGCTTGGCGTCTTGTTACGAACAGTAACAAGGGCGATTTATATGGTGGCGTTTACGCCACACTTATCCTTGAGTCTCTTGAGCGCACCCCACATCCTGATGATGTTCCCTTTTCATACGCGAGTCTCGATCTTGCAGCTATGAAGAGGCATAAGTTTTTTACCATGACTTCTCAGTTTGGTAACCTTGATTATATTTTGAGGTTTGAAAGGACTATTACTCGTGAGATCCGTCTACCTGCACCACTTTTGTTTGATAACACTCGCAGGAACGGATGGTCCTTCAACGAAATTCAGTTCGATGAGTTCTTGGCTAATTACCAGCCGCATAACCCCATGGAGGGGGTTGTGCCCGATGAGGAGGAGCATGGTGAGTTCCCACCTTTCCAGGGAGAGACCTTCACCAAGCACGGCGAGGGATCTTCTTCCGCTTGGAGCGCAGGACCTTCCTCATGGGAGGATCCGAGGACTTCGGTGTATGCCCCGGAGGGCTCATACGACTCCTGGACTTACCCTTACGCCGGAGCAGGAGGCTCCTGGGGCAGTAGCTGCTACCAACTTAGGCCAAAAGCCTAAGCTTGGGGGAGTAGGTTCCCTTCTCACCTTTCCATTGTATTATCCGTTTTTATTTTGTTTGCTTTGATCTTTTTGAAGTTTTTGCCCGTTCTTCTTTATTCTTTTATTTTGCAAAAACAACAAAAAGATTTATCTTTTCTTTTTCTTTCGTTTAACCTTTGAAAAATCCAAAAATATTTTCTTTTCTCTCTTTAGTTTGCTTTGTTGCAGATTTTAGCTCGAGTTCGTGATGGCATTTGCACTTGATTATATATTTCCTACGTTCAATCGTGCAAGTGACAAGGCAGTAATGACGAAGATCGACGAAAGGGATGCAACAAGGAAAACCGGTATGAACTCTTTTTGTTTCTACTTTTGTACATATGCTTGTACTTATGAATTAGAGACCAGCTTGTAGCGACATAGTGCTATGTTTACAATGCTTTCCCAGTGTTCATGCTTTCCTTGTGGTTAATCCCAAATAGCTAGAGTACATAATGTGTTGTTGAAATGATTTACATGCATTGCATTGTTCGTGGTTTGGCATACTGAAGTGGTATTTCCCTTTGGAGAATTCTTGGATTGACTTGGCACATGCTTACACATGTTTATGACTGAAAAGTCTACTATGCCTTGATGATCTTTGAATTTCAGAATAGTCATATCATTTTCATGCCCAATTCAATGTTACTTTGTCGCTCTGCATGATTATGACTGTTATTGCTCTCTAGTTGGTCGCATCCCAGTCTTTTGCTAGCCTTCGCTCGCACTAAGCGGATTTCTGCTTGTGCATCCAAAATCCTTGAAACCAGTTTTTCCATATGAGTCCACCATAGCTTCCTATGTGGTATTTACCGGCCATCCTAACGAAGACTTTCTTGTACCATCTCGAAATTATTCAAAAGCACTCCTGTTTTGTGCATCTGTTTAGCTCATGAGGAAGTAGTAGGTAATTCATGATTGTCTTATATTAGACATGTTTTATTCCTGGATTGCATGTCTAATCTGCAAACCCCTAATACGAGGAGGGACTGGCATCAGTGCGCCCAGTTCACAAAAGATAATCACAACCAACAAACCCTCCTTCACGCTTTGTCCATGAGAAATCAGAAAACTCTGGCAGTGATAAACAAAGGAGATTAAGGGGATGTGATCGTCTCCATCTTGGGAGCCGTTCCTCGAAACATGTCTAGCGTAAGAGGCGATTGAGTTGTCTACTAGCATTCGTTGACAAAGCATGCACCTCCCAAAACACTTTTTATCTCTGTTTTCAAAACCAAGAGCTCTGGTAAAAGTTTAGTCTTTGCTTCCTTTCACGGGTTTTCAACCTTGCCATCAAACTCCACGGTTCAAGAGTCTCCACCTTCTTTCTTCAAAGAACCAACTAGGAGAGCATAATTGTCATTCTGAGTGTAATGTGCATTGTCCCAAAGTACTACATTGTATTTTGCATGGTTGTGGTATTATTTATTCTGAAATTTCTTAGTTCTAGTCTTCTTTAAAACTCCGGAGGAGTTTCTGCATTTATGTTTTGCTTCACTCATGGAGGCTAGCGAAATACCACTCTAGTATGTTCAAACTTTGTGCATTGTAATCCTGTCTTGATTTTCATTAGCATATTATTTTCTTTTAGTTGTTTGTGATTGATCACTTGAAAGAAGGATTGCTTCGTGCATTTTCCTCATAGCATTGTTTTGATACTTGCTAAATTATTTTCGTAGTACATGCTTATATACATCTATTGAAGCAAAAGAGTTTGTCAAAGTTTTCTTTGTCGCGTTCAGTTCATTGTACTGAATTGCTTGAGGACAAGCAATATGCTAAGCTTGGGGGAGTTGATACGTCTCAAACGTATCTACTTTTCCAAACACTTTTGCTATTGTTTTTCCCTCATTCTTGCATGATTTGGACGAAACTAACCCGGACTAACACTGTTTTCAGCAGAGCTGTCTGTATGGTTTTATTGTGCGCAAGAAAATGGAATTTTGAACGTCCCAGAAAATTCCTAGAAAAATACCAGAAAATCCACGCACCCGAAGGAGCCAGATGCCAGAAGTGGGACCATAGGGGAGCCCAGGGGGCCCCAGGCAGGGGTGGGGCCGCGCCCTCTGGCCGCCTGGGGGCCTCCCCCCTCCTCTGGTGCCCTACCAGGACTCCTATTTATTCCCGTGACGCAAAAACCCCAGAACAGAAGTCGTTTTCCCAATTCTCGTCGCGGAGCCGCCGCCACCCTCTGTTCTTCTCCGGGAGGGCTAATCTGGAGTCTGTTTTGGCCTCCGGAGAGGGGAGATCATCGCCATCGTCATCATCATCGCCACTCCATCCTCCCTCCATGACTTCTCCATCCATGTGTGAGTAATTCCCTGCTGTAGGCAAAGGGGATTGTAGGGATTGGATGAGTTAGATCATGTAATAGTTTATCAGATTGTTGGGGGCATGTTGCCTATCATCTATATTGGTGTTTATCATCTTTGCTTCGACTTGTTTCTCTTAATGCTTGTCACTTTGGGCCTGAGTGCCATGATTTCAGATCTTAACCCTATGCGTTTACATGAATATATTTGTGTTCTTGATTCTATCTATGAGTTGTTTGCACCTGTTATAGTCCGGAACCGGCGATCCCAAAGGTGACAGCTTGGGACACCAAAGGGGATGGACTATGATTTGAGGATTCCATGTATCCATTGATTGTTAATTTTTTGTTCCGGTGCTCTTTGACAGGAGCACCTTAATCTCCATAAGTTCCTTTTGGCCCCGTTCGTAGCGGGATGGTAGGACAAAAGATGTTGTGCAAGTTCTTATTGCAAGCACGTACAACTACCTGTGGGATACATGCCTGATGTTTGATTTATGCCTAGATGATCTTTACTTTTCTGTGTGCCTTGCCCCAAGTTGATTACATGATGTGTCTTATCCATGCAGCGCCCAACCATCCATCTCCCTAGCCTACATTGTTTTTAATTCTGCTGGTTACTAGTTGTTTACTTTCGATGTTTTACTATTACCGTTGCTATCATCACTTCCATATCGCAGTTACTATTAATACCTTGTTGCAAGTAAGTGTATCTCAGGTGCGGTGAAATTGACAACTCCACTGTTAAAGCTTGTGGATATTCTTTGGCTCCCCTTGAGTCGAATCTATAAATTGGGTTATTCTTACCCGCGAAGACTACCTTGATCCCCTGCAGTCGTGGGTTATCAGGTACCGCTGCTGTGGCTTCATGAGTAGCGTGCTGAGGTAGTAAATTGGTATTTGGATGCTCTGGATTTTTCCTTATTTTGCGCGCTCGACGACAAGCACTGTGCTCACGACACTGCTACGTGTTGCTATGTAGAGATACAACTTTTCCATTTCTTTAGGCACCGCCAAGATTGGTGGTGTCGAGAGGGTTTTCTTTAAGACTGCGAATGCATAGCTGGCTTCCTCGGTCCACTCGAATTTTTCTCCTTTTCTCAGCAGTTTGTAGAACGGTAAGGTCCTTTCGCCTAACCTGATGATGAAGCGGCTTAGTGCTGCGAGCTTTCCTGTGAGCCGCTATACTCCTCTGATGTTGGTTGTCCTTTGCATCTTGGCGATTGCTTGAACCTTTTCGGGGTTTGTTTCGATTCCTCGGGCAGATACCATGTATCAGAGTATTTTTCCGGCTGGGACGCCGAACACGCATTTTTTTGGGTTGAGCTTGATCCTGTCCTTGTTGAGGGTCGCTAATGTCTCGCAGAGGTCGTCGAGTAGCGTGTTTGCTCTGTAGGTTTTGATGACAATGTCATCTACATATACCTGGACGTTCCTGCCAATTTGGTCTCTCAAACATGCTAGCATCATCCGCTGGTACGTGGCTCCCGCATTTTTTAGGCCAAAGGGCATTGTTTGGTAGCAGAATACTCCATAGGGGGTGATGAACGAGGTGTGCTCTTCATATTCTTCCTTCATCCTGATCTGATTGTATCCTGAGTATGCGTCGAGGAAGGAGAGGAGGTCGCATCCTGTTGTGGAGTCGATTATTTGATCGATTCTTGGCAGTGGGAAGTGGTCTTTTGAGCAGTGCTTGTTGATAGGCCCATAATCGACGCACATCCTTAGTACCTCGGTGTACTTTTTAGGGACTAGGACTGGGTTTGATATCCATGTTGCTTTCTTCGTTTCTCGGATGAACTGTGCGTCGAGTAGTCGGTTGAATTCTTCTCCGATTGCTCTGTGCTTGGGTTCTGAGAATCGTCGCAGTGCCTGATTTACTGGTTTGGTGTTTGGCTTGATATGGAGCGCGTGTTCTGCGAATTCTCGTGGTATCCCGGGCATGTCGGCTTGGCACCAGGCGAAAATTTTCCACTCTTCGCGAAGGAAGGTTATGAGGGCGGTTGCTTGCTCTTCTGGAAGGTGGGCATATACGCGAACTGTCTTCTCTGGGTCTGTTGGGTGGACTTGGTGTGTGATTGTGTCACTATTGATGCTGAAATCGCGGCCAAATTCTTTTGTCTCGCTTTGGCTTGCCAGCGGAAATATGCTTTTGTCCATCACCATGGCTATTTCTTTGAGCTGTTGTTGGGATCCAAATGTGTTGGAGCCTTTGTGGAAGTCACGGTCGCACTAGTCCGATTTGGTGAAGCTTCCCTTGACTGTGATGATTCCTGCGGGTCCTGGCATCTTGAACTTGAGATATGCGTAGTGTGGAACCGCCATGAACTGTGCGAACGATGGTCGCCCGAGTATGGCGTGATACTGCGACTGCCAGTCGAGCACTTCGAACTTGAGCGCTTGCTGCCGAAGATCACATCGAGCTGTATTGTTCCGATGGAGGTGGCTTCTTCGCTCGGAACTACGCCGTATATTGTGGTGCCTGACTTTTTCCAAACTGATCGTGGGATTAACATCTTGCGTAGGGTGCTGGCGAAGATTATGTTTAGACTGTTGCCTCCGTCCATGAAGATTGTCCATGTCGTATCCTCCGATCTGAGCTTCGAGGACCAAGGGTGCATGCCCGGGCCTTGGGACTGCGGGCGGATGGTCGCTCTGTGAGAAAGTGATGCCGGCCTCAGCGCTGCTCAGTTGGTAGGTTTCAGTTGTCTTTAGGCCTTCGGCTGCTTTGACCTGCAAGGTGTAGGCATCTTGCTTTGCTTTCGAGGGTCTTCCTTCTTGGATCATGCAGATTCGTCCATGGGACGTGGGGTATTGCCCCTCTGTACTTGGTGCGGGTGGCTGCGTGCTTCTTCGAGTGCGTTTGGCTTCACCTTGCTTCTCCTCCTTGAGGCTGTTGGAGAATTCGGCGAATAGGCGGCAATCTCCTAGGGTATGACTTGCTCTGAGATGTCCCCGACTGTCTTCAAAACAATGGATCGCGCAAGGTCCTTCCAGTTGCTCTTTAGCTGTGAGTTTGCTGGAGCCGGCGTGCCTTCTTCTCCTTGATTGGCTCCGGATGAAGTTGGAGAATTCATCTGGCCTTCGATCCGGGTCGTAGTACTCTCCGGTCTGGGTTTTGAAGGGTTCGTTGCATAGAAAACAAAAATTTTCCTACGGTTGTAACAGCCAAGATCACATCTAGAAGATCACTTGTAACGATTTGAGAAGGACTCACCCTCGAAGACCAAAAGCTTTAACGAGAACTATTCTCGTGGGTGATGTAGTCGAACACTCGCCGACCTCAAGGTCGTGATGAAGACTTGACGCCACGAACGGGCAGCGTCTCCGTAGTCGGTCACACGTACAGATCAGTGACGACCTCCGCCCCTTGCTCCAGTTGGGCAGCGGAAGTAGTGGATCCTCGGGAACTCCAGCAGCACTACAACATAGTGGTGGTGGTGGTAGAGAAGATCTTGAGCAGGGCTTCGCCTAAGCACCGTACTCGTGAAACTGGATCAGCTAGCAAGGGGAGGAAGATGCCAACCAAAGGGCATATGAGAGATGGAGGAATGAGTGTGTAGAGGGGTCTCCACCCATCTATATATAGGAGGGGGAGGCAGCCCCCAAGGGGTAGCACGCCCCAAGAGGTGCCCCCACCTCTCCCCTCATCATGTGGGTGGACTCTCCACTCACAAAAACAAAGGGTCACACATTATTCCCATAACTTCCATAATTCTCCACTCAAAATTCCAAGAGTTTATCACATTAAAACACTTTTAATTATCTTGTTTAATGTCACTCAAATTAATGAACACTTCATTTAATGAGTACTTCATTGATGAACACTTCATTCAATGAACACATTAACAATTATCCCCTTGCACTATTTTGATATACCGAAACTATTCCAGCAGTTTTATCAAAACAGTCCATGTGCTGTCCAGTATATTCTCTGGCGTTCCGTATCCACTCAAACGCGTCAACGAATCCTTAAGTGTGTCACCCTACGGTTCGTGAATAAAATGGACATGACAGAGACTCTTCTCTGATCAATAATCATCAGCGGGATCTGGAGATCCATGATGACTCCCACTTACTCAACGATGAACTAGTGATCGTGTGAACCAAAACTCTGTAACCAATTCCTTTTGTCTCGCGATATTTTACTTGTCCGAGATCCGATCATTTGGTATCATCCATACCTAGTTCGATCTCGTTACCGACAAGTACTCTTTACTCGTTCCGTGATATAACATCCTCGTGAGCCAGTCACGTGCTTGCAAGCGATGTCAATGTGATATCACCGAGAGGGCCCAGAGTATATCTCTCCGTCATCTGGATGGACAAATCCCACTCTTGATCCACGAGCCTCAACTAACACTTTCCAAGTACCCAACGACACCTTTATAATCACCCTGTTACGGTGTGACGTTTGATGGAATCAAAGTACTCTTCCGGTGTCAGTGATTGACGTGATCTCATGGTCTAAGGATTAGGGTTACTTCGTGAAAGTTTGATACAGCAATAGAAACTTGATGACATGATCGTATTGCTATAACTACTGTGGGTGTATGTTCATCACATCATTCTCCAATGACATGACCTTGTTATTAACAACATCCAATGTTCATGATCAGGAAACCTTGATCATCCGTTAATCAACAAGCTAGTATAAAGAGAGGCATTACTAGGAACCTTTTCTCTGTTTATTAAACACACATGTATTAACGTTTCCGGTTAACACAATTATAGCATGAAAATAAACATTTATCATAAACATGGAATAAGATAATAACCACTTTATTATTGCCTCTCGGGCATATTCCCTTCAGTCTCCCACTTGCACTAGAGTCAATAATCTAGTTTGGTACTTGCGCATCCAACACCTATGGCATTCAGTTGTTATCCATACGCATTGCTAGTGGTAAACCTAATCTCCAGATCTGACACTTCAGGTCCGTGTGTATTTGCATTTCTTTGCGTCTCTACGCATCACTCATTCACTAATGAGATGGCATTGCATAAATTTGGTCCTCTGGTGAGACCTTAGTCCCTTGAGCTCAAAACATGTTGAATCTATTGTCGTACAATAGATCTTCATAGTATTAGCTTGCTTGGAACTACACCTAGTTTGTCAAACAAACTTCTTGACACAAATGCCCTCCTTTGCTGCTGCTAGAGCAGTCATATACTTAGCCTTTCCTTGTAGTATTCGTTATAATGTCTTAACTTTGGAACTCATCCAAATCCATTTGGAACTATTCCAAATCTATCATGGAACTTTCTTCCATTACATTTTGCCACCTTAACATACCGCCAAAATTGAGATAAATTTAGATTGTATCTTGCGACAAAACTAGTATCAATGTAACACTTTACAATGAACTATTGTCCAACATACATAATATATATTCTTAGTCCTTCCAAAGCACGTAAGGATATCTTTACTATTGTCCAATGATCATCTTATGAATCATTCTGGTATATGCTCATAACATTTAGAGCATAGGACATTCTTGGAATTGTACATATCATGGTGTACATGATTGATCAAATCATTCATGTGATTTTACTCACCAAGTGTCAAAACACTTGAATCTCGCTTCAACCTTTTCCATGCGGCAAGAACTTTTCTCGTCGTTTCCATATTGAACTTATTCAATATTTCATATATGTACTTCGGCCCAACCATATTAGCACCTCAATCTATCTATATAGACCATATTAGCCCAATATACTGGTTTTGCCCAAATCTTCCATTAAAATCAAATTTTTAATGAAACTTCACCCGTGTCAATAAAATATACATCATTTCCAATCAACAATATGTCTTCTACATAATGTATTAGAAATATGTCTCAGCGCTCCCACTTAATTTCTTGCAAAAGCAAGCATCTTCACCGTCTCTGATGAAACTAAACGTTTTAACAATTTCATCATGATGAAGATTCCAACTCCGCGAATGCTTATTTCAACCATTGAAATTTGCATGCTATTTTAGCATCCTTTGAATTAACAGAACCCTTTGGACCGTGTCCTGTACACGTCCTAGGTAACCATTCTATTAGAAGAACGTTGTTCCGTTTGTTCAACTACCATATACCAAAACTAGCATATGTAGTGGTTGCTACAATAATCCGTCCAGACTAAATATCGTTATGAAACATCAAATCTTGTCATAGCCAACTCTTTGAACATAATCGTAAACCATTTTAACGATATGTCGAATATTTCATAGATGTGAGAACATCCACGTCTGTTTCTTTATAGATCCAAACACGGTATCTAGAGGGTCTTCCAAGTTCAGAAACTTGGTTTCTCGTGTATGGAACTATCACGGATTTTATAGCTTCTAGCCATTTTGACGGAGTCAGGGCCCATCATTGCTTCTTTGCATGTAGTCGGTCCATTATTATCAAATAACAATGATTCAATCTCAAATCTTTCTATTTGATCGATTACCCGAACTACGCAGTTCAATAGGAACTTAGATCGCCGTGACCACAACCTTTGGGACACGGGAGCCAAGAGCATTGCGGCCGCTTCCGGGACACTTTCCGGCGCTGCGCCACTTAGCACATAAAGCTTAGGTTCAACAACCTAATCGAAGTTCTACTGTCCTCCCACTTAACTTTTCGCAAAAAATTCCTTCTCAAGAAACTTGATGCACTTAGCCACAAAACACTTTTGTCTTTATGGAGGAATAACCAACGGTTACATTGGGATAACCTACAAAGACGTACTTTATCCGACTTTGGTTGTAAACATTTTACATATGCCTTGCATACCAAAATTTAAGAAAAGACAAATTGGGTTTTATCCCATTCCACAACTCATATGGTGTCATTTCAACGGATCTCGATGGCGCTCTTTTCAGTGAAAAGCGGTAGTCTCTAAAGCTTAATCCTTAAAATATAATGGCAATTTTATAAATAACACCTTTGATCCTTACCATGTCAAACAAGGTTTGATTACATCTCTCGAACACTCCATACTCCTATGGTGTTTCGGGAAATGCAAGTTTTGGAACGATTCCTAAACTCTCAGGCATTTGCTAAACTTTTAACTCAAAAATCTTATTTTATGATCCAATCATAAACTCTTATTTTCTCGTTACAATGATTTTCACTTCATCTTGAAATTTATTTGAACATTTTCAAACATTTCATACTTCTTCCTTATCAAGTAAATATACACATATATCCACTCAAATCCTTGGTTAAAGTATATGAAGTTATAAGACCCACCACACATGGCTACACATAATGAACTATACACATCAACATGTATAATGTCCAATAAGTTAGTCGTCCGTTCTTCTTTGCCTATGAACGGAGTTTCAATCATTTCTAGGAAATTCTTACAAGCGTCAGTTGATTCAAAATCAAAAGACTCCAAAATTCCACCAACATGGAGTTTCTTCATGTTATCTTTCCAATATGATTTAAACGGTGTTTCAATCATCTCTAGAAATTTCTCACAACCGTCAATTGATTCAAAATCAAAAGACTCCAAACTTCCATCACCATGGAGTTTCTTCATGTGTTTCTTTCCAATATGATTCAAACGGTGGTGTCACTCATAAGTGATCTTCTAATCATTTGTCTTGCGACATGTTTAGCATCAGTTATTATGGATGTGATTTCTCCAACAAGATTTATAGAGTTCATCCATCTTCTATGAATATGGTGATAATTTGAACAACTATTGTTCGTATAACACCAGAACAGAATAACAATTATTCAAATAAATCTTGAAGGCTAGGTTTAATTCCAACGATAAACACTTTATTTTGTTCTTGATGAGAATCATCCCATATTCATTTGCTAGTTACTCAGGCCATTGCAACTCTTGTATTGCGTTGTTCCGTATGACACTTCATACCAACCAATCAGTATCCAATACTCAAGAATCACGCTGTTTAACAAGCAATGAATATACCCATAACATGTATATCATCTATATACCCGAGCTGGACATTTCCAGTCTTTTCCTTTTTCTTTTTCGCCAAAATATTTTTTAGATCCTCTTTCAGCAATTCCTTTCCTTTTTAGAAGAATTTATCAACATCACTTGTGGCACCATTCATATGACACATAATCCAAAGTGTGTTAGTCAAATACTAACACCCTTTGATTCTCACTTTGATGTAGATCACCGTCATCAAATGTTTGGTGTTCTTCCAAATTCCATTCTTTAGTAATCTTATAGTGTAGTAAACATTTTACCTACATCTTCCATTCATCCTATCATGACAACTTTCATGACAAAACTACCATAGCTCATAGGGACAAACTGTGAGTACAATATTAGTTCCCAAAACCTTTTTGAGAGATTAGGAAACATAGTGTCTCCAACCTTCACAAATTCTCATACAATATGAGAACATGTTTCTCACTAAATTTTACTCTATCACATTGCAACTAAACATTGTTTCAGATATCGCTATATCTTCCACACATGATAGTTTCTGAAACAATCCTTTCAGCTCCTAGATAACCTTGATAATAACAAACAACATTTGAATATCAAGGATCATGGAGGCAAGTGTGATACTTAGACACTAACACTAGAATTGTTACTCTCGATTTAATACACATTATTAAACTTCATGGAGTAAGCAAGGTTTGCTAAAGTTTGCAATAAGACTTTAAACTTTAGATTGACACTCAAACAATACGGTACCAGTCCGTAAAGTTAAATATCCAGAATTCTATAGTTCTATTATCTCAATTATAGCTAAGCGCAAAGGTAGTAAACAAATGCCAATGACTACAACGAACTATGCAAATTCACTTTGATTTAGTTCATGATAAAATGAGTTCATCTAACTCCCACTCAAAAACAACATCCCTCGAGTCGTCTTTGGTGATTACACGAACCAAATTCACTACACCACGACCGATCATCACGTGAGGCAGTGTAGCTGCAATGGCGAGCATCTCAATATGGTTCATCATATCATCCATATGACTCGTGCTTAACCTTTCGGTCCATGTTCCGAGGCCATGTCTGTACATGCTAGGCTCGCCAAGTAGAACCTTAGTATTTGCATGTGTTTCAAGGCCATGTCTGTACATGCTAGGCTTGAAAACACCCGTTGTATGCGAACGTAGAGTCTATCACACCCGATCATCACGTGGTGTCTCGAAACGACGAACTTTCTTAACGGTGCATACTAAGGAAGAACATATAATTATCTTGATATTAAGTGAGAGGGATCATCTTATAATGCTACCGCAGCGATCATGATCGTAACTAAGCAAAATAAGATGCATAAAAGGATAAACATCACATGCATGGATAATGTGATATGATATGATCCTTCTCGCAATAGATCTCCATCTTTGTGCGTCTTGGTATGATCTCCATCATGCCACCGGCGCGGCACCAAGGTCCATGGCGCCACCACCATGGTCGTCCTTCTCCATTACAATATATCTCATGGATATATCAACAGCACGCAGGCCTTAAAAAAGGAAAAACACAACCATATGGCTCCTGCCGGTTGTTTACAATAAATCTCATTTCATACAACAATTTTGTAACAATGACCATATCACATCACATGCCCTGCAAAAACAAGTTAGACGCTTCTAAATTATCTTTGCAAATTTTACGTGGTTTTGGGCTTCCTAGGAAAGAACCGATCTTACCTACGGACAAGAACCACAACGTTGATTCGCTAGTTGTTTCTTTTCATCCCTTTCCAGGGCCCTCCGTTGCAAATGTCATATCACTAATGTTAGAGAAACTGACACCCCCAAAGCCACTTTATACGGTACAAGCCGTATGTCAAGCGTGACACGCAATCTGCGCTTAGGGCCGCTTCAATCCAACATTGCCGCAATATGAACAAGTGCACAAAAGAGGGTAACAACTAGAGGATCAACGCCCACATCTCTATGTGTTCTAACCGTACAAAGCATCTACGCATAGACGAGGCTCTGATACCACTGAAGGGTTCGTTGCATAGAAAACAAAAATTTTCCTACGGTTGTAACAGCCAAGATCACATCTAGAAGATCACTTGTAACGATTTGAGAAGGACTCACCCTCGAAGACCAAAAGCTTTAACGAGAACTATTCTCGTGGGTGATGTAGTCGAACACTCGCCGACCTCAAGGTCGTGATGAAGACTTGACGCCACGAACGGGCAGCGTCTCCGTAGTCGGTCACACGTACAGATCAGTGACGACCTCCGCCCCTTGCTCCAGTTGGGCAGCGGAAGTAGTGGATCCTCGGGAACTCCAGCAGCACTACAACATAGTGGTGGTGGTGGTAGAGAAGATCTTGAGCAGGGCTTCGCCTAAGCACCGTACTCGTGAAACTGGATCAGCTAGCAAGGGGAGGAAGATGCCAACCAAAGGGCATATGAGAGATGGAGGAATGCGTGTGTAGAGGGGTCTCCACCCATCTATATATAGGAGGGGGAGGCAGCCCCCAAGGGGTAGCACGCCCCAAGAGGTGCCCCCACCTCTCCCCTCATCATGTGGGTGGACTCTCCACTCACAAAAACAAAGGGTCACACATTATTCCCATAACTTCCATAATTCTCCACTCAAAATTCCAAGAGTTTATCACATTAAAACACTTTTAATTATCTTGTTTAATGTCACTCAAATTAATGAACACTTCATTTAATGAGTACTTCATTGATGAACACTTCATTCAATGAACACATTAACAATTATCCCCTTGCACTATTTTGATATACCGAAACTATTCCAGCAGTTTTATCAAAACAGTCCATGTGCTGTCCAGTATATTCTCTGGCGTTCCGTATCCACTCAAACGCGTCAACGAATCCTTAAGTGTGTCACCCTACGGTTCGTGAATAAAATGGACATGACAGAGACTCTTCTCTGATCAATAATCATTAGCGGGATCTGGAGATCCATGATGACTCCCACTTACTCAACGATGAACTAGTGATCGTGTGAACCAAAACTCTGTAACCAATTCCTTTTGTCTCGCGATATTTTACTTGTCCGAGATCCGATCATTTGGTATCATCCATACCTAGTTCGATCTCGTTACCGACAAGTACTCTTTACTCGTTCCATGATATAACATCCTCGTGAGCCAGTCACGTGCTTGCAAGCGATGTCAATGTGATATCACCGAGAGGGCCCAGAGTATATCTCTCCGTCATCTGGATGGACAAATCCCACTCTTGATCCACGAGCCTCAACTAACACTTTCCAAGTACCCAACGACACCTTTATAATCACCCTGTTACGGTGTGACGTTTGATGGAATCAAAGTACTCTTCCGGTGTCAGTGATTGACGTGATCTCATGGTCTAAGGATTAGGGTTACTTCGTGAAAGTTTGATACAGCAATAGAAACTTGATGACATGATCGTATTGCTATAACTACTGTGGGTGTATGTTCATCACATCATTCTCCAATGACATGACCTTGTTATTAACAACATCCAATGTTCATGATCAGGAAACCTTGATCATCCGTTAATCAACAAGCTAGTATAAAGAGAGGCATTACTAGGAACCTTTTCTCTGTTTATTAAACACACATGTATTAACGTTTCCGGTTAACACAATTATAGCATGAAAATAAACATTTATCATAAACATGGAATAAGATAATAACCACTTTATTATTGCCTCTCGGGCATATTCCCTTCAGGTTTCAGAGTCGCTGTCTTGGCGTGTGGTGGGAGTCCGGGCGGCGGCGGGTCGTCGACTGGTGGGCGAGCCTTCTGTTACACGCCGCGACTCTTCGAGTGGTGTTACTGAGTAGAGTCCTTGCGTTTGCCTTTTGAGTCGTCAAGTTCTTTTCCGTCGGCGATGGATCTGATGGTCATCGAGGCGCCAGATTTGATTCGCCTCCAGGCTAGATGATATTGTCGAGATGATGGAGATGCTTGTGGTGATCTGGTTCTAGTCCTCTGCAGAGGGCGGGACCACCGAGATCGTGATTCCAACCTGTGTAGTTCCCACAGATGGCGCCAATTGACGGGGATGGGCCCCGGCAAATCCCATGGTCAGGGACCCTGGGTTAGTCATAGAGGAGGCACAGGTTGGACGATACTCGTCAGCTAACAGGAGAAGCACTTCCTGCTCGATATTATTGCGTAAGGGGGCGATTACAGTGGAGGCCAGGGCGAGTTCTCGCAAGGCTAGATGAGTAGATGTGCGTTGGATTGTCCTGGACGTCTCCCCTCCCAGCCTTTATATACTAGGCTAGGTCTCGGGGAGTCCGTACTAGGTTACAAAGATAGTTTCCTAGTTCTAGTCTTGCCTTGTACGCCAAGTTGTGCCTTCCATACTAGTTGCGGACTCCTACGTCGGTGCCTGGTTGGGCCAATTGTGGGCTTGTCGTAGCTTCCCAGCAGGCCTTCTGCTTCATACGCACTAGGTAGCCTTACATGCAGGAGTCGTGGGGTCACCCCCTAGTCAACTACCGAATATTAAGTGTAACGCTACTGCCACTCGCAACAGAAGGCTTTGCGGTAGTAGCATGGTAGTAATATACGGTACTATCGTGATGGCTGCGATATTACCGCCCTGGTGAAACCAGAGAGCCTTAGGCACAAGGCCAAAACCTCCAAAACACACAGGAAAAATGTGGGTGCAGAAAGTGTGTATATGTGATGATTCCACCCACCATTCCGCATCGGATCCCCTCTTAATATTACAGTTTTCCTACGACTCAATTCACGAAATCGTAAGGAAAGCTCCATCTTCACGCTTCATACACCAAGGGGAAGATAACCGTCGTGTGCCATGCATATTATTATATGAAATGCTCATTGCACATGGTTAATCCACAAATGTATTGTCATCAACCATTAAAACCAACTAAGGGGGAATATGCCCTATCATGAGTGTTGTTCCGGCTGAGAGGTTGAGATTGAGGGAGATGGAGGAGGATGCGGAAACTGTTGGAAATATGCCCTAGAGGCAATAATAAAATGTTATTATATATATTTCCATGTTCGTAATTAATGTTTAAATTTCTGTGCTATAATTGCAATGACCCTGACTATGAGATTCAAAAGAAAACTCACTTGCATGTGTGGAAATGTAAACACCAAGAGTTACTGGTTTAGCCTCTAAGAGCAGCACATGTGCTAACTGATGATTACTTTTTCTTGATCATGGACATTGTTCTTGTAACAAGGATGTCAGTAGCAATGGGAACATATTGTTAGCAGAACAATGATGTTGAACCGACCCCAGTATTGAATGATATACTTAGAGATCACATCGTAACAACGTTATAAGTCATATCATGAAATGTTATCATATACGTAATTCCTTAGACCATGAGAGTATCAAGTTGCTTCACACAGGAAGATGTGCTTTGGTTCTTAGATGAATCTTCCCATTACTGGGAAGTAGTAAAATAAGTTCTGGGTACATTGGATAGTGTGTCTAGTACCTGTGATAGTTCAAGATTGGGATTTGCTCCTTCACGATGAAGAAGATATTCACCTCGGGCCCACTCGATATGACAGTATCCATTATAGTCTGGCCAGACGCATTGTGATTCAGTCACGGGGATACCGGAATACGATAACGAGAAAAGGGACAAACGAGCAAAGAGGATAACGAGTGGCTTGTGTTCAAGAAGTTGTTACACATGGGTGCCAAACTTCTCTCCTCTGACTTTGTCATATATAGCGAAGCAAAGGGAATGGTACATGACTAAACATAATGGTTCTCTCGAAGTTTCTTCGTGTATGTGCGGGAGTCAACATGGTTGTCCATGGCTCCGCTGTTGATTATTGGCTATTGACAAAAGGCTGTTGACCTATGTCCGGAAGATGTTCTGAGTCATGTCCGCATTATACCGAACCTATTGGGTCACACACTTAACGAGCGGTAGTATGTTAGAATACTGGAATGGTAGAAGGTTTAGTGGAAGCAAAACGGAA
The DNA here is from genome assembly GCA_950022295.1 of Bromus sterilis. Classification (NCBI taxonomy): domain Eukaryota; kingdom Viridiplantae; phylum Streptophyta; class Magnoliopsida; order Poales; family Poaceae; genus Bromus; species Bromus sterilis. The sequence goes on along the minus strand of OX465596.1, from coordinate 409,938,128 downwards.
TAGTTCATACGGGCACCGGAAGTAGTTCCGGATATTTATGGAATTGTTCATAAGGGCACCAGAAGAAGTTCTGGGTATTTAAAGATATGTCCGGATTACTCTGGAATAGTCCCAGGTGGTTCTGGAACATATGAGAATGGTACTGGGGAAGTCCTAGATCAACGGGATTAGTTTTCGGTTAATCGGTGGACGTCCCGAAAATGACCGACGAAGGGCATCGGGCAGGCTAGCCCGTAACCCGGATCGTCCCGGAACCTATCCAGATAGTTCCGAAATGTCCGAAAACAGTCCCGGAAGGTCTTGGAAGTGTTCCAGAAAGTTTCGGAATGTCCCGAAACCATCCCGAAAGGTCCCGGAATGGCCGAGAATGGTCCCGACGGGTCCTGGAAGGTCATGGAAGGTTCTGGAAGCTTCCGGAAGGTTCCACAAGGTTCCGGACAGTACCATATGCGCCCCACCACCCTTAGCCTTGGGGGGCAAGGCACCCCAAGGGGGATGGCCGAAATTTAGGTGGTGGGGGCGCCACATGTGGGAGGAGTCCTCCTTGGACTCAGACTCCCCGGTGGGAAGGTTTCCCTTTGGGAGGAGGAGTCCCAGGGGGACTCCACCAACCCCTATTGCGCCCCAAGGGCCTCCTGGCCACCTATATAATGAGGGGAGGGGGTGGGGGGCGCAACACAACTTGTCCCCAAGGCCTATGAGCCACCCTCCCTCCCTCTAAACCCCGTTGCTCCACAATTAGACCCCGGTTTAGACGCTGTTCTAAATCGGAATCCGTTAGGGTTTTCTCCCTCTAGTTTTCTCGGTGGCGTTCTTCTCTGGACGGCGGAGCGCTGCTGGATTGCTGCTACGGGATGTGTGGATACCGGTAGAGGGATCATAACTTTGATCCTTCTTCGAGGAGCTTCTTCTTCTTCTTCCTCGGAGATCTGTTCGAGGGAATTGCTCGAGGGATTCGTTCGTGGGATAGATCGTGGGACGGATCATGAGACGCATCACGAGATCTACTTCCACCCGCTTCATCAACTCTTCTTCCGCTGCAACCGTTGGTGAGCAATGGCCTAAACCTTGTATGCCATCTTTCTTGGATGATCTTGGGATCTTGATTCGTAGGCACAATTTTTTTTGTTTTCTACTACGTTTCCCAACAGAAACAACGATGGAGGTGGATGGAGCGTGTCTTGAGGTAGGGTTTGGACCCGCGTTAATGTTGTTCCAGCTTAGAGGTTGATATTGAGGGAGATGGAGGCGGAGGCGGCAACGAAGTTGGAGGTGGATGGAGGCGCCTGAGCGTGGCTTGAGATAGGGTCTAGACCAACGTGAATGGTGTTCCAACTGAGAGGTTGAGATTGAGGGAGATGGAGGCGGACGCAACAACAACGGTGGAGCTGGATGGAGACGCCTAAGCGTGGCTTGAGGTAGGGTCTAGACCAGCGTGAATGTTATTCCAACTGAGAGGTTGAGATTGAGGGAGATGGAGGTGGACGCATCAACATCGGTGGAGGTGGATGGAGGCGTCTGAGCGTGGCTTGAGGTAGGGTTTGGACCGGCGTGAGGGTTGTTCCATCTGAGAGGTTTAGATTGAGGGAGATGGAGGCGGAGGCGACAACAACGATGGAGGTGGATGGAGCCGCCTAAGCGTGGCCTAGGGTAGGGTCTAGACCGATCTGACGGTTATGCCAGCTAAGAGGTTGAGGGAGATTGCGGCGGAGGTGGAGGCGACCACATGGAACGACATCGGTGGCGGCCACATGGGATGGCGGCGGGAGGGTGCGAGGAAAAGGGTTTGTGAGACATCTGACTGGTTTTTTGAGTATTTTTTTCTAAGGGCAATGTAAGGTGTGACGAAAGGATTCAGACGAAGGCAGTAGAGAGGCTAGTAGGTGGGCTACAGATGGTTGACGAAACTATTGACAAGGTGATAGATGGATAGATAAGCTATGCTGGCTAAGTTGGTTTAGCTGATAGATGGATCAAAATAATAATGGCATGTGTGTCCTGATACGTCCTAAACGTATCGATAATTTCTGCTCGTTCCATGCATGTTTTGTGTGATATTGTAATGATCTAGATACACTTTTATACATTTTTGATCATATTTGGACTAACCTACTAACTCAGTGCATCCCAGTGCCAGTTCCTGTTTTCTGCTGTTTTTCTATTTCAGTTTTTCCCCATATAAAAAGTGCTCAAAAAATCCGGGAAAAATCAGATAAAAAATCTGCGTGTTGGAAGCTTCCAGTGCCCCGAAGGAGGGCCAGGGGGCCACCACCAGGTGCCCAGGCGGCCAACTGGCGCGGCCAGGGGCCTGGCCGCGCCAGGGGGCGCCTGGACCCCTGGTGGCCCCCCTGGCTGCCCCTTCGCCTATTTAATCCCCGTCACGGGAAAACTCCGAAGACAGAACCCTATTTCGCAAACTCGCCTTTGTTCCGCCGCCGCCGCGCTTCCAAGATCGGGAGCACCGTCAGGACCCTTCCCGACACCCTACTGGAGGGAGGATCGACCTCCGGGAGCTTCTCCTCCACCATGGACGCTTCCCGGATGTGCCGTGAGTAGTCTACCTTGGATCATGGGTCCGTGATCAGTAGCTATGTGATGTTCTCCTCCCCTATTTGTTCTTCATGGTTTAGACCTCGTGAGCTGCCCTACATGATCGAGGCACATATGTAATTCTTCTGCTGTTGCTATGCTAAGTTTGATGGGATCTGATGGATTATGAGATTATGTTCAGATTGTGATAGAGTAATATATTTGGTTTTTATCTCTTATATTTTTGTTCCTAAGTAATTCTTGCATGTTCTCCGTTGCTGTTTATTGCTTTGGCCAAGTAGTAGGTAGTGACTCCAAGAGGGAACGTTGTGCTAGATTGTGGGTTCATGCCCCCCGATGACACGCTTGAGTGACAGAAACATGAGTCTAGGGGATGTGCTGTGGCCACAAGGGGGAAACACAACGGTGCTTGTAACCGCGGTTGCAAGGATTGTTTACTTTACGCAAAGTTCTTTTTAATGCAGTTGTCTGTTGCTTTGGGTTTACACTTTGGGTGGGGCTCACAACTTAATACCAACGAGATGTTCTGGATAGATATCTCAAGGTGGATGATTAGTAGTAGATGCAAATGGATTTCGGTCTACTTATTTTGGCATACTGCCCATGCTTATGAGCCTCTTCCTTTCTTTTGTAGCATAGTTAGCATGGCGGTGCGTTTATAATCCAGTCAATTGCACGTGTGTAATTTGTTTACCTCGCATATCAGTTTTATCGTCTTTTGGGAGAGAGACATCACTAGTAAACATCACGGGACCCCGGTCCATATTCTCACCATTGTTTACAAGCTTATTTCCTTTTCAGTATTTACTTTCAGTTGCTACCATTATCATTATCCCTTGTGTTTGATCCTTTGTAGACAACAAGACCGGAGAGATTGACAACCTCTTTGAACATCGTTGGGAGCAAAGTTAATTGTGTTGTGTGCAGGTCCAGGTCAAGGAAGCAACATTTATCGTAAGCGGTCCCATTGTTTTCTTGCCACCTACTTATCATTGCCGGAGTCCTACGGGAGACAATCTTAAAACCTCAGTATCTTCACGGAGGAAGACTTGCCGCTACGCTGCATCTCACCTTCCACTTGGGGTAACCAACGAAGGGCGAGAAGCAATTATACTCTCTCGCGTATCATGTCCTATATTTAAGACAAGGTGAGATTTAACTCAAATGAAACCCTCACGTGAAGCCATCTACAGACTTGAGGCATGCCCCCTATCTTTTCTCTCTCTTTTATGCAAAAGGATTATCTTTGTTAATTGACCATGAGCAGGCTCAAGACAAGCTCATGGGATTTCCCGTGTGTAGAGTTTCACCTATAATATCTCATTTATTATTCCTGAATAACTCAATGATACTAATGAGGGCAAAATCTTCAAATGTGCAATCTTCTTTAGTCCTAACACCAGTGTGGAGACTAACGCAGAGGTGTTGTCTAATCCTGAACATAATGACAAAATCCTTATCTTACAAAGATTTGGGTCTTCCTTCTACAACCAGTGTTGATTGCATAATCTATTTTATGAACTTAATAGAAAGGATCGAGAATTATAATTCCTTGCGTGCTTGAGTTTTTTTATCTAAATATTAGGAAAATGATAAGTGTCGAATGTTAGGACGGAGGCACTTCCGCCCTGACGTTTTTAGATGACAATTAGCAGTAAAAATTGCCATGTATTAATAAAACTTGTCATGTATTAGCGAAAGTTGTCATCTCCCATGTATTAAAGTTGCCATCAAAACGTCTGGGCTTGTCATTCCCTGCACCCACACGTTAGGCAGCTATCAGGCTCCAAATATTATCTGTTGGGGATATTTTGAACAATACGCTAAAGAAAGGGTATTTTTTGTTTGGTAAAGTTTATTTGTAGGAATTCAAATATTAAAAAAAGGGTTGTATTCGGAGAGTTGATAATGATGCAAACAATTATATATGAAACAGTTATTGGATTCCAAATAGACCCTTAAGAAAAATTATCATGAGACAAGGTAACCGAGTTTTATCATGTGTTAATGAACTCATTGACCCGATCACTAGCGGATGGGATGAACAACTTGCCAACAATTTTTTTGGCACATGGATAAGAAGCGAATACTGGAATAAATACCCAAAACACACCTTTTTTTTGAGGGGTACCCAAAAACACATCTAAATTCTGAAAACACGTGTATAAAATTAAGATAAAAATCTCTAAGAAATGTCCAACACGCGGCACATGGCATTAAAAACATTAAATGTTTCGTATTCAGTGATGACGTGCTCTGAAGCCATTAAAACAATTCCTTTTTTTAGGGGATTAAAATCATTCTTGCAGGGACCACCACAGTGTACAACTCAATTTACTGGCCCAACCCAATCGGTAGCAAAGCTGCTGGGGGGCTCCAGTGTTTGCAAATGATTACCGGCCCAATAAAATTAGCCCGGCAATCTCGAAAAGAATCCGGTCCTGGGCATCTTCTTCCTTCTCAGACCCCGCGCCGCACAGCCGCCACGGCCAGCGGAGAGCCAACAGCAGCACCACCAAACCCGCCGCAAAAAAACCGCACCTCCCGACCGCGAGTCCCTCCCATCCCATGTCTCCCGCCGCGCCGCCCGCCGCCCTCCGCCTCCCGAGCCAGCCCAAAACTCGCCTCCCGACCCTCTCCCGGTCTTCCTCCGTCAGCTCCACCCGCCTTTCCATGTCGACCCCCGCTCGTCCCCGCGCCTCGCCCCTCGCCGCAACAGCCGCGGCGGCCGGAAGCGGCGCGGCCCCTTCCCTCCTCGCCGCCGACCCGAGCCACCGCGAATCCGTTATCCTCGCCGCGCGCGGTGCCATGACGAACTGCCTCGGCGAGACACACCTCGACCTCGTCGTCCCCGGGCTCTGCCTCGCCGCCAAGGGCAAGGTGAGCAAAGCGTCGACCCTACCTGTCACGGGAAGTTCTCGAGATGTTCCGATGAGTAACCGTTGCTGTTTGATGGGAAGGTGAGGGACGTCTACGAGAGCGGGGAGCACCTGGTGCTGGTGACCACCGACCGTCAGAGCGCCTTCGACCGTGTCCTTGCCTCCATCCCATTCAAAGGGCAGGTATGCTCTCAGTCCATATCTGTTAAAATTATATGCTAATATAGTGGTAATATCAATAAGGATAGCATTTTCTGGTGTAAAGTTGGATGCGGTTTCTGTTGATAATTCAAGTTCAATATGATTTTCATTTATAATAGTGTAGTGCCATGTTTCAAGCAACACAGCAAGCTTAAAGCATGTTTTCAGTCACGTCTACAATCAGGCCCACCGTTCATGTGGTATAACATTGTTAAGCAGCATGATGCTTCATCTTCTTTGGCTCTGTGTACTGAAATGCATAGACTGAATATGCTAGAATTTTGAAAAAAGTCAGTAAAAGCTACTTTGCCGTGCTTTAACACGAATGCTCATTTCAGGTTCTTAACGAGACAAGCCTTTGGTGGTTCAATAGAACCAGTCATATCACTCCAAATGCAGTGGTCTCTTGTCCTGACAAGAATGTGACCATTGCGAAAAGGTGCTCAGTTTTTCCAGTTGAATTTGTTGGTGAGACCTAACTCGTGCTGCCTATCTTGCTTATTTCTCCTTCTAGTTTGCAATCGTACCCGGCATAATCTTGATGGAAGCACTAAACAATTAGTTTGTTTCCAGTGAGGGGATTCGTTACTGGAAGCACGGATACATCACTCTGGACAGTTTATAACAAGGGTGTGAGGAATTACTGTGGAAATGTCATTCCTGATGGTATGCTAACCAATATTGGTACAATATGGATGTCTCCTCCTTCTCTGTTGTGAGTGGATTCCTTGTTGCAGGCATGGTAAAGAATCAGAAGCTACCAGAAAATATCCTCACGCCAACAACTAAAGCTGCTGATCACGATGTCCCCATCACTCCTGATGAGGTTTCTCCTTTCTTTCTGAAATTACATTTCTTCGGATAGTCTAGAAGGCTGCTCTGTTATGTTTTGCTTGCGGATTGTGGCTGCTCTGTTATGTTTTGCTTGCGGATTGTCGAAGTTTATCGCTAGTCTGATATAATCGTAAATAATACAGTGGCAAGAATCTGTGGGTTATACTCTTGGTTCCGGTGTGGTTCAGCACAGAAAAAGTTTGGTGTTGTGCTGTGCATTTCACCTTTCATTTTTATTGAAGTGTTCCTGCTGACATCACCTTCTGTGTTACATTATTTTCTGTTGAAAGAGCCCTTTATTTATTATGGTTTTCTTCAGATAGTCAAGTCAGGGCTGATGTCCAAGGATGATTTTGATGAGGCAAGAAGCAAAGCCTTAGGCTTATTTGAGTATGGGCAGGTAACTTGTTATGTCATCTCTTTTCTAGAAGCTCATATGTCCATGTTTAGTGACCCTCCTCAGCTGACTTCGCTGACCAAGCTCGCAGCTTAAGAATTTAGAATTGCATTCCACAAGTAACACTGACCATGTTTGACATATTGAGCTTGGAATAATATGTTTCTTTGCCAATGGATTCAATTTTGAATTTTTGATCCTTGCTCTTGTGTTCTTAATATAATATATGACCATATTTATTATTTGGAAATATATCTACATAGATGCCTAATTGTTTTGAGACAATATAGTCCGAGTTGCCCTGTGCGTGCTATTTATAACATGCATGCTACTTTTACCAACTGTTCACACATAACCATAGCTGATTATTCTCTTCTTGCAGCAAGTGGCATTAGAGAATGGTGTAATTCTTGTTGACACGAAGTATGAGTTTGGAAAAGCAGCTGATGGGACGATTATGTTGATTGATGAGGTTGTGTTTTCTGACTTCTTCTATATATTCAGTTACTTTTTGCTATCCTTCCTATGCATGGAGCCGATTTCATGAGTTTTCTCTCTTGTGTATAAGCTGAGCATAGACATTGTAGCTTCATCTTGTTTAAATTGTCCACGCAATTGCTCATGTCTTTGACCCTGTGAACATTGTGTCTATGAAGATGCTTCTGAAATGTGCACTATCCAGCTGTTGTTTTGGCATTTTCAATATGGGTCTTACTTTTTACAGCTCTTTCAACGTAGTCACTTAAGCTTTGTTATTTTTAATGTGTGATATATTCAACCTGTATGCCTAGACTTGAGGTATTTGCACTAAGTAGCTAATATACACACGGAAAAAGATCAGAGAGACTTTACAGTAGCTGTATTCATTCTTGTTTTTTGCTAATTGGTGTATGCTAATTGAGTTAATAGGTCATGCTATTTCGCTTCTTGTTTTTGTTATATTTATGAAACATTTCCAGGGCAATTGAGTTGTTACTTCTGACAAAATCATGATGATATTCTTCTTTGTAACAAGCAGGTACATACACCTGACTCCAGCCGATATTGGATTGCTAATTCATACGAAGAGAGATTCAATTCTGGCCTTGAACCTGAAAATGTTGACAAGGTAACCTACAATTGTTCGTATATACAAAATGCTAAAGGGGCACTTTGCCCTCCTGCAACTTAGCACATCCGTAGTAGTACTATTTAATGGAAATGCTGAAAAGGTGATTTTATTCTCATCAGGAGTTCTTAAGGCTGTGGTTTAAGAATAATTGCAATCCATATGAAGATAAGGTAATTTCTTTTCCCAGTCTGACACTTGACTCTTAACACTGCTTGAGCATGTTTTCCATAGTGAGCCAGTTTGATCATAAATTAAACATGGAACTGACCGTCAAATTTTTCCAATGCATCAATTCTATCAGTTTGGTTATGCTTACTATTTTTCTGACACACAGGTTCTACCAGAAGCTCCAGAAGAGCTAGTATCTGAACTTGCTTGGCGGTATAGCTTCTATAACTTTGTTTTTCATTTTTGGGGAATTGTTCAACTATCAAATTGATGTTCATCATATCCTGTAGTAGTTCGCTAATTGTTTCTATGAATATCCACTGCAGCTACATATTCCTGTTTGAAACAATTACAAATACGAAATTCGAGATCCCAGAAACAAAGGTATACAGGGGACTGCTTTTATTCTTCTTGCTTAGTAGCTAGCAACCAAATACCTGAGCCTTGTTTTGTTAACTTCAGGAACCGATCCATGAGAGGATATCAAGGAATGTGGCACAAGCCTTGCGGAATTTATAATTGCTGATGCTGAAAAAGGCACTTGCTCATGAGAATAAGAGGTGCACTTCTTCTACTAAGATTTGCATGACTATGGGCCGATGAGTACTATCCTCCCCATTGAAGATTGTGTTTATTTTCGACGGAGCAGGAAACATATGCCACTGTCATGTAAATATGGAATAGAATAGAGATATGAATAATTAAATTTGGTGACTGTTTCTGTTTGGGTGAGCATTTGGTTTGCTCCACTGCTGACTTCCTGATATTTGTTACTCTAGTTTGTAGTGCTGGAGCCTGGAGAAGATAAATGCAATATGCAACTTCCTACCTGTCTTGTGCAAAAATTGCAGAGCTGACCCCAATTTTTGTTTGCAGAATTAACCATTTTACTCTGTCTTGTGCAAAATCGTTTTGCTCCACACATTTCCCAAACTATCCGTGAAGATGACGTATCCTAGATCAATGACTTCCCTGTGACAACTTGCAGAAAAATTATACTCCCTCCATTCCTTGATGTAAGGTGTATAGTTTTTTAAAATAACTTTCATAATATAGGGTGTGAGGGAGTTTGTTTCCAACAGTACCCCTCCACCATATGTTTTTTCTTTTAATTAGTTGCCAAACTTGAGCTGAAGAAAAGAAAAGAAATGATCATGCGCTAACAGCTTTAATCACGCAGATTGCCTTGTATTCACATGACTTGGAGCGCTGCATGCCTGGCTATGGATGGAAACCGTGAGAAATTGACAAGTTTTTTTTAAGGAAGATTAATTAGGCTCTATAATGATCTGGAAAGAGGGATTTTTTCATCTTCCTTTTTTCCTCTCTACTCCCACGAATCCTTTTAGGGGCTTTTTAGTCCAACCATAGCTAAATATGCTCTTTAAACCCCTGTGTCCCGATCTAAAATAACTGACTCAACTTTGTACTAGTTCTAGTACAAAATTATACTAAGACTACGATAGTTATTTCGGAACGGAGTCAGTAGTAATTTATCTGTACTTTCAGATAACATCCATCATTTCGTGTCCACATCTCGTAGATTATTTAAATTAAATTAAACCACTTTCGGAGGGGAAGAGTTGACTTCTTGGCAGCCAACAACGACCCGGCAACCCAGATCTGGACCTTTTATGTTCACGAGCTGGAGAGGGATCGTGTCATCCCCAGACTCTACTTCTTGTAGCAGCTAGCAGCCTAGAAGCACGGAGGTCCAACAATGGCGGAGAAGGGCGTGAAGGTGTTTGGCATGTGGGCGAGCCCCATGGCAATCCGGGTGGAGTGGGCGCTCCGGCTGAAGGGCGTCGAGTACGAGTACATCGACGAGGACCTCGGCAACAAGAGCGATGCGCTGCTCCGCTACAACCCGGTGACCAAGAAGGTGCCGGTGCTGGTCCACGACGGCAAGCCGATCGCCGAGTCCACCATCATCGTCGAGTACATCGACGAGGCGTGGAAGGACGGCTACGCCATCATGCCGGCTGACCCCTACGAGCGAGCTCAGGCGAGGTTCTGGGCCAGGTTTGCCGAGGAGAAGGTATGTCCAGTAAAATCACTCCTTAGAGTTGTTAGAACTTAGGTGTAGAAGCAGCAGTTGGTCCGTCTAACTGATGGCAGGGTTGGGCCTGCTTTGTCTAGTGCAACGCCGCCATCTACCCGGTACCGGCGAGGCGCAACGCGAGGTGGTGCACGAGGCTCAGCAGTGCTTGAAGACTCTGGAGAAGGCCCTGGAGGGGAAGAAGTTCTTTGGGGGCGACGCCTTCGGCTACCTCGACGTCGTTGTTGGGTGGTACGCTCATTGGCTGCCCATCATCGAGGAGGTCTCCGGGGCCGGCGTCGTCACCGACGAGGAGCTGCCTCTGATGAAGGCCTGGTTCGACCGGATCCTGGCCGTCGACGTGGTGAAGGAGACCCTGCCCCCAAGGGACAAGCTCTTGGCTCTCAACAAGGCTCGCCGTGAGCAGCTCCTCTCGGCGTAGCTCCAAGGCTTCCAGCTAATTATTAAGTAGGCTTCCATGCCATGGATAAATAAGTGCTGCGCTTGGGCTCAAATGTTTGAAACATCTTTCCAACTGTCTGCCTCACAAGCACGATTAGTTTCCGTCATATAAACTTCATCCATGTTGTCACAATACGGTATTACAATAGTATTATATACGGCCTACTTATTTCCTCGAGTGTGAAATCAAAAATGACAATGGAAGTGTGCTGTGTACACCAATACTGAGTGGAATACATGCATCTGTGATCGCCTAAGGCCCCGCTTGGTCCACCATTTTCCTTCCAAATACCCCTGTAGAATAAATACACGCCTCGGTCGTCTATATTGTTTTCGGCTGAAATTTACTTTACCACCAGTAAGACACACATGTAAATAAAACACCTCCATATAAAATACATCTATCCCAAGCACGGCCTAAGGGTCCAAGTGCTCCGTGTTGAGGGGATTGTCGGACTGGTGCGCCTTGGCCCGGACCTCTCCGTATAGGTAGGAGACGAAGCCCCAGAGGGAGAGCCCGAGGGCGATACCCTTGGTGCCGTTGAACGGCTCGTGGAAGAACAGGACGGCGAGCACCTCCGTCACCGGGATGAGCACGGTCATGATGATGCCGGCGAGCAGCGCTGAGCCGTAGAAGATGGCGCCGATGGTGCCGAGGAAGAAGAACTGGTACACCATGGCCGAGCCGATGAGCACTAGGTAGTAGCCCGTCTGACCGAGCCCGAACTCCCGCGCTTCTCCTGGGATTGCCTGCACATGGTCGTCCTTCGGTTAAATTACGAATGTTCGGACCAAATTATCATCGAGATGTTGAATTTCTAGCTCCCTCACAAAGTGAAATGCACCATAAAGATTTTTTTTTAAAGGAAAGGAATACCTCGATCTCTGCATCAAAATGATGCATGCGGTCATATTACTAATAAAATACTCCCTCCGATCCGAATTAATTGACGCAGCCATTATACAACATTGTATAGAGGTTACATAAAGGTCATGTCAATTAATTTGAATCGGAAGGAGTAGCATATTTTGATACAATGCACCACAGAGAAGAGCTTATGTGCCATCCTTTTCGATGCCAAAATTCATCACTCTATGATGTATAAAGCTACTACACGCAAAGGCTCTCTCGTGTATTTCCCAATCACGACATCATCTACACGGCTAGCGTTTTCCTGTTCGAGAAAGAGTTAATAAGCATGGAGAACCTACGTGCCCAATGATTGGGTTTGGCCGGATGAGCACAGCTACAGGAGTACGTAGTACACGCGTGCAACTTGCCAAGGGAAGGTTCTAATCTGGTCACTGGCATTTATGTTTTCCGTGGTCGTTCCAAGACACTTTCTTGCGGTCACGGATCTTTATTGGCGCTATGCGAATATTGGTACGTAGCGCCCTATCTTTCAGAAACGTGCTCCTTTGGAAAAGCGTTAGAAACTCGATCATAGGATAGATAGATTGAGGTTTACATTTCTTAGTGGGCCGACATAGTTTACCATATCTGTGCAGTTTTTTCGTTTTGCCTTTTACCTACCAGTCTTGCAATTGCATCACTAAGGATGATGACACAAAGGCACTCCACTCGTTCTGTTCATGCTATGCTGCCCCTACCAGAAACGGCAACGTTGTTGCTGCGAAGTTTGAAAATAGGGGATTCTTTACATAGTAGTATTACCTCCATTTCATATTAACTGTCGCTGAAACAGATGTATTGAAACGGAGCAAGTATCTACTAATGCTACTAATGTTAGTAGAATTGGTTGCTGTTTCATGCAAATTTGGTTTTCACCGTAGTTTTAGATGCTGGGAGACAGTCGGCACCAAGAGGGGGGATCGCAAAGGGTGCTGGGGGTAGGGAGTCAAGGGATGCAGATCATGCCAGTGATGCAACGGTTCTGCGGCGAGCCGGCAGTCCGAGTTATATTGTGGCAGCAGTGCAACTTCACGAGAAAGTGTAGGTGGGTCTAAAATAACAAGTTAATAACAACACCAACAGAGAACGAGAGCTAGGGGCTGAAACTCTTACGTGGAAATCGTTGTTGACGAGCATCCCGACGGCGCTGAAGGCGGTGGCGGTGAACCCGATGACCATCTGCATCTCCATGACGAGAGTGTACGTGACGGCCGCGCCGGACCGCGCCGAGTGCCTCGCCTGGCTGAGTTCCATGACGGGAAGAATGAGCCCGTAGAGCGCCGCGGCGCCCAGCGTCATGCCGAACCCGGCGTAGTACTGCACCCGCGTCACCCCCGCGGGGCGGTCCCCTCCGGCGTTCATCCCCAGCATGGCGGCGCCGACGCTGAGCAGCACCACGGCGTTCACTGAGAAGGCCGTGAACCGCTGGCGCACCAGCAGCAGCGCGAAGGCGGCCGTGAAGGCGAGCTGCGTGGAGATGAGGATGGAGGAGGTGGACACCGGGAGGTACGCCAGCCCGTACGCGTAGAGGAGGTCGTCGAGGCCGGTCATGAGGCCGAGGGTGATGCTCGCCGCCAGGAGGCGGGGCGACATGAGGGAGAGCTGCGTGGCTGAGCCGCCGTCTTTGTTGTGCCGGCGGCGGGAGAGAAAGGAGAAGCTGAGCGGCACGAGCAGCAGCGGCCACCCGGCGGTCTGGAGCAGGCTGGAGAGCCATTTCCGCTTGCCGCCCTGGAGGAAGTAGGCGCGGAGGAGGAGCGGGCCGCACGCCGAGCCGACGACCATGAGGAGAAAGTTGATGACGGCGAGGGGGTTGTGGCGGAGCGGTTTAGCGGCGTCGCCGGTGCCGCTAGTAGGGAGCTGCTTGGCGCCGCCGTTCTTGCATGCCTGCTGCTGCGCGCGGCGCTGGGCTGTTGCTTCCATTTCCATGAGGTAGACGGCACAGTGACCTCGATCGAGGTCCGGGAAGGAGGAAAGACGCCGGGCTCTAGGACGAGGTCCGCCGTGCACAGTGTGAGCATGTACCCTATATAATGGCGCCAGAAAGCGTTCGCGTGTTCTCATCGTCACATACGATACGATACGATGTGCTTTTTTCAAGAGGGATGGCGCGCATTGTTCTAGGAGAAAAATCAACATGATTGATAAGGTGCTCGTATATACCAGGATACTTTTTTCCACCGAAAAAAATAGCACGGTATAGGATCACTAATTTAGGACAGTATAACTAGGCACAATCCCAACCCTCACAGCGATTTGAATTTTGGACCGTCTATTTTCAAGATCTGGTCGTTCTTGAGCGTTGGATTCAGCTGTATGTGTAAATTTTACGAATTGGGCTAGCTGTTCTAATGGGCAGCTACTCCACGGGCCGAATCGGTGCACCTTGGTTAACTGGGTCGTAGCCCGACCCATTACAGCCGCTGGTCCACGAGCGAAGGAAACGTGCGAGCTAGCGATTCCCCGTCCATCGATCCACACGGCGACTGATTCCAGTCTCGAGCGCCTTCTAGTGTCGGCCACTTCTGGTCGAAAAAAAAAACACGGCGGTCGATCCAATCTCAGGGCGTTCGATCCAATCGAGCGAGAGAGGGTTCAGATCGAGGAGGAGATGCGCCAGAAAAGGGGATCGACCGTGGAGGACGTGGGGAGCCCACACAAGGCGCCGTTTCGGTCTAGGAGGGCCAGTTGTTTATTTATCCCCTTTATTGATGCGCCAGGAAAAGGGATCACGGGTGCTAATTTGTTTTAATTTCAATGATCCAGCGGACGCGGGATGCGGATGAATCTGCGGGTAGCCGATCCAACCGGCGTTGTTGATCCGCCTCTGAATTCAAAGGGAGGGGACGTGAGTCATGATGGCTGGCGCCTCATCTGCTGGAAAATTGAAACTGCTTGTAATCAAAATTCAGTTTCTAAGCGCGCATTCATGGCGTTGATGTACTACCAATCCATGAGTCGCCCGGTGGTACATCTATATATTCTTCCTCCCCTAACACTCTTGGCTCATCATCTCCACACCGGCAGCACATCTTTGAGCATCATGCAAAGGTAGGGTTTCCTGCATTTCCCTTTATTTCTTTCCAGTTCATCTATGATTCATTTTTACATGAACCAACTAGATTCCCTCATACCAAAAATTGTGCGTACAGGCGATGTTGATGATAGCTGTGCTTGATTGATTTCACTCGGGAGATTAGGACTGGAATTTTTTTTATTAGAAGTTGTGTGCGGCACCACGACACCGGGCATCAAGCCACCACGTAATTCCTCGCCTCCAGATCACCATTGCTATGGACCAGTTCGGTTGCCCAAGTGCGAGAACTTCCTCAACACCTCTGCCCCAATCGCTGATCAAATTTGAAGTTGTCCGAGACAAATTTTAACATGCAAGGTAGTTATGTGCTCTCGGGTAGACATCCACATGTACATTACTACACATGTATCCCCTCCGTTAGCATGAACACAACTTTTTTCCTTATTTGGTCCATTTCTTCGTGAAATTCTTAGAGGTTGTGGTTCTGATATATTTGTTCAAGAATTCTGTACCTTATAATAAAGATTGTCTTTTGCTTAAATGTTATGGTGCAGAATGTATGTGTATCATTCACGCCATGATATTGTTAATTCTTGTTGTTGTCAATATATAGGCAGCAATAATCCGAAGGACTGAAGATGCAGGAGGCATCCCTGGAAAGTGAAGATGCACGAGGAAGTATTGACACAGTGAGAGAGAAGACCTGAACTTAGATCATGTAAGGCATCAGAGATCAACATCAATTATGTTCATAAAATAGGACATGTTTATTACTAATCAGGTTTTGCTTCCAAACTTCAGATTGGTTTTGTAAAAGGGTTCCTCCTGGTCCAAGATCATTGTTACAAAGTGGTACAAAATCAATACAAAATATCATCGCTTCCATTAAGAATAGGCAAGTTGAAGAAGGGAGAAACTATTTACTTCAGGTCATCCCATTTTCAGCCTATAAATAAATGAGTTATACTCCAAAATTATCCAAATATAAATGAGCTTTTGTTCTTCAAACGATAGTTTTCTGCATGGTAATAATTTGATTACTAAAACATGGAGTATTTTCTTGCATTTAATGTATTTGTTTTTGGTAGGAAAGTTTTTTTTGGTAGATGTGGTCCATTCCGCACTTCACATCATATAAATGATTCTATCATTTTATCCTAATGATTGACCAACCGTTGAGGGATTCAACATGGTTTGTTACATAATAGGTTTTCTGAAAAACATGTCAAATGACTAGCTTCAGAATATGAACATAAATAATTAGCTCATATGTTTCGTTAAGCTAGCTCCAAGTGTACCGTATGCCATCTCATGCCATGGCATCCATTCTTTGTTAAATTGGGTGATGCCATTGTCCATAATGGTGTGACCCATATCATCAATAGTGTGCTATTTAGTTCGGCAAAGTGCAGGAAGTACCCCCGGCCCCCACCCCTCACAACATCATATGGGATAGATAAAGTACAATTGCAACTTGAAATCCGTAAAATTACCACCGTCTTAGGTTGATGCATGGGCATGATCATTTATTTGTACTTCAAATTACTACTTTCATTCTCATCTTATTATTTACTTATTTGTGTAATTGAATTGTTTTAGTCATGGGTTACATTAAACATCTTGGTGTTGATGAGGTCACTACGGAAAGAAGAATTTCAATAGCTTTGCTAACCTGCATTTCCCACCTTGTACTCCTTCAAAACTTATGTTTTTTATGAGTCTTCAACGGTTATATTTACTTGCCTAA
Source organism: Bromus sterilis (assembly GCA_950022295.1). Lineage (NCBI taxonomy): Eukaryota > Viridiplantae > Streptophyta > Magnoliopsida > Poales > Poaceae > Bromus > Bromus sterilis. The sequence goes on along the minus strand of OX465596.1, from coordinate 409,921,794 downwards.
CACATTCATGCCCTATGTATATGTATTGATACAGTAAAATAGTTTGTTTCAAACACATATTTTTTTTCATTTGAGAAGGTAAACATTTAGCAACTTTAATACTTTTGTGCTTCCATATATTTGCATAGGTTCATGTCATCCTATTGGGAAAACAGATGGTTGCGGCAAGACACACCATTACATCTTTGTATAGATTATTTTCACTTAATTCTTTCTAAAGTCACTCACTACATATTGACATGTCCATTGGAATAGAAATTAGTGACATCAACAAAAATCAATAATATCATCGAAGATGTCAAATAACAACAAAGAAAAGTGAATCGGGGCAGTGAGAGGGAAAGCAGGATCATTGGCCAGATCAAGGGGATTACCTAAAAACTTGCGAGGTTCAGGGAGGCACCCACATCACCCACGCAGGTCCATCGAGCCTCCTCTCTCTCTCTCTGATTGATTTGGTTGTAAACCATGACAAACATCTGTATATTTGGATTGAACAAATTGGTGTGTGCAGAATGCAAAATTATATCCCTAGCAGTCATCAAAAACATCATGATATCAATACAATAAGTGCACGTTTTAAATATAATAGTCTTGGACCCTGTAAAAGGATCCAGATCTTGGTAGACATGAAACTAAGAAAATGGCCAATATGAATCTAAAAATTATAGAAGACTTTAGTTACATAAAATGATAATTTTTTCTTTCATCAAAAATAGGAATTCAGTTTTTCCATCTCTATAAATTTGTAAAAAATACTATCATCTTTTGAAAAAATAGACGGGCGCAGCAACGCGCGCCAATTATGATCTAGTAGCACACTATAGCGTGATGAGAAACGTTAATTGCAAATGGAGGCATGCAGGCAAATGCATTCACTAACTCGTAAAAGCAAAAAATAAAATGCAAAGCAATTAAAAAATCTTGAATTTTTGTGGAACGCAACATGCTCATGCATGTGACATCAGTGCAAAATTTTAGGGTATTTCGACATTTAATTTGTGAAAAGCAAGTCAACACGAAATTTTTAGTGAATACTGTGATTTTCTAAAAACCATTACAGTCCCAAAATTTGTCAATTTTGCCAAGGATTACTCGAATGTTTAAACTTCACGAAGCTTGGCATGTACTTCGCACACATGACCATCTTGTATCATACAAAAAATTTGATTTTTTTGTTTTGTTTACTTTTTGAAATGATATTCGTATTACTAATAGGTGCAAATGTACCTATGGTCAAAACATCCACTCTCGATGAGAAACAACTTCAAAGTGAACGCTTTTCTTCGGTAACGCGCTAATTATTATTGTTTTTTGTCAAACGATATAGTAAAACTCATCGTAATTTTTTGTCTCCCCGAGTGAACGCCCGCTAGATCGTCTGATATGGTGTATGAATATTGGAGAAGAGAAAGAGACAAGTATTTGTAACTCGTTCGCCATAAAAGAAAAACAGCGAGAACACACACATGCAAACACATCCGTCCATCTTATTGGTTAATGTTGAATAATTAGGCAATAATTTGATGGTTAATTCCAAAATATTAAACATGACTACAACAGCTACTAATATGTGAAACACGAACATACTAGATGCATTAATCAATATGAACAGTAGCAGCAACACATACGTCAACATATCCATAGTAAACATATACTTCGGAATACGCCGCACGTATCGAACATTTGCAGAGGAGGCAGATAAGTTCACCGCGGCGAGATAAGCGGTGAGGTAGTTAATGATGACGTTGGTGATGACGGGTCGAAGAAGACGATGCCTGCGGAGACGATTCGCAGCTCCAGCTAGAAGACGACCCGTGGTGGAAGCGGCGAGCAGTTGCGCAAAGCGCTTCCCAAAAACCTAATTCGCCCTCTCCCGTACAGGATCACAAAGACGACAGGTTCCGGAGACCTGCTCTCCCAAACGCCGGTGCACGCCGGCGCTCGGGATGAAGTAGACTACGATGGCAGCGCAATGCACGAGGTGTGGCTAACGTAGATTGGTTCGGGTTTTCGGTGCAACGCAGCGCAAGGCAATATATAGAGCAGCCCGGGAAACCCTAACGAGTACGAACGTGGGTCGGCCACGTCGCACACGTTCGAGTCGGTTCATCAGCACACAATCCAGTAGCGACCCGGATAGGCAAAAACTATACGCATACGCATAAAACTCATTTTTCTCGAATAGTAAAAATATAGCCATCAACTCGGCTAATTCCCGCAACCCGCGGCGCGTCGTGACGTGACGGACTGCGGCGGCGGAGGAGGAGGATTGCGCGTGAGATAGCCTTCTCTTAACTCTAGCACACCAAGTGTCTCACCACTCCACCTTATAAAGAGGCGTGGCTCTGCTGCAACTAGTGTGGTGGGACTAAACTTTAGCACCCCATGCACCACCAAAATTTTGCCATGCACATGGGCCAATTTGAGATTTTAGGATCTGCTTATATGGGCTGCCCACGTATGGGCCCAATATTCTAACAACCCCCACCAAATCTCAAATTCCCATTTAGAGATTTTGCCAAACCCCGATTCTTGTTTATATACCAGTGTTTCAGCAGAGACTGTTAAGTTCAACTTTCGCCTAGAACTTCAAGCTACATCTATCAACAACTTGAACAATGGACGAACCTTGAATTGCAAGTTTGGTGCCAATAGACTTCACTGAAAGTCTTAACCAGTACGTGGCTGCCAGTAGCCTACCCCGCGGGTGGAGCATATGCGTCATACTCCCTGGTCTCTTCATGAGTTTTCTAGAGATCACCCAAATCTCATAGACTGCGACGTTTAACAGTCAGACTCATATAGGTGTGTTGTTTCAAGGTCGCTCTGTAGGGCAGCACCTTTGCTACGAATAGCCACAAGAAACACATTAAGGCATATCGCCAACCCGCCTTACAGAATTTGAGAGTTATGCATCTCACATAGAGAGGGTTAAATAAAAAATCTCCTCATATAAACCACTAGCTTGTTTTCCCCCAGGTCCTAATTCACTGGATCTCCGATCACATAGCTTGGGTTACCACTATGGTGTAACGCTCATGGGTCTCAACCATCTCCTTCGATACACTATCTATCACATTTCGTGATAGTCCCTTTGTAAAGGGATCTGCCAGGTTTTTATCTGTTTGTATATACGAAACAGTTATTACTCCAGAGTTTCTCATTTTCCTGACAGACTTCAGTCGTCTTTTAACGTGTCTTGATGACTTCACATTATCCTTAGCACTGTTCACTTTTTTAATAACCGTTTGGTTGTCACAGTTCATAAGGATGGCCGGTAATGGTTTCTCAACCACCGGCAAGTCCATCAAGATCTCACGCAGCCAATCTGCCTCAACAGAAGTTGTATCTAAAGCAGCAAGTTCTGCTTCCATGGTTGACCTCGTCAATATGGTATGTTTGCAAGACCTCCATGATACTACGCCACCACCAAGAAGAAACGCATATCCACTGGTGGCATAGAGCTCATCAACATCTGAGATCCAGTTCGCATCACAATATCCTTCAAGCACAACAGGGTGCCCTGAATAGTGAATCACATAACTCATTGTACCATTCAGATAGCGCATGACCCTTTCAAGTGCATGCCAATGATCAATACCCGGGTTAGACATGAACCTGCTCAATTTGCTCACAGCAAAAGAGATGTGAGGCCTCGTCGCGCTCGCAAGGTACATGAGTGAACCGATCACTTGAGAATATCTTAGTTGATCTCTCGATTCTTTCTTATTCTTTCTGAGTGTCACACTGGGATCATAGGGTGTTGGAGAAGGCTTGATGTCTATAAAACCAAAGCGGTTCAAGACCTTCTCAACATAGTGTGATTGCGTCAATGTAATCCCACTCTCATCCCTAATCAACTTAATGTTCAGGATCACATCAGCTTGTCCCAGATCTTTCATATCAAAACTCTTTGATAGAAAAGACTTGACCTCATTTATCACTATCATGCTTGTCCCGAAAATTAGTATATCGTCAACATACAAGCATAATATAACACTCTCGGCCCCACCATGGCAATAATAAACACACCTATCAGCGTCATTAATGACAAAGCCCGCAGAAGTTAGAGTTCTGTCGAACTTCTCATGACATTGCTTAGGTGCTTGCTTCAGCCCATACAAAGATTTCAACAATTTGCACACCTTTCTTTCTTCACCTTTTACCACAAACCCATCAGGCTGATCCATATAAATTTCCTCTTCCTACTCTCCGTTAAGGAAAGCTGTCTTTACGTCCATTTGATGAACGATCAGACCATAGGAGGCAGCCAGGGAGAGTAGTACGCGAATGGCGGTAAGTCTAGCAACGGGTGAATAGGTGTCAAAATAATCTTCACCTTCACGCTGGGTGTAGCCCTTGGCCACAAGCCGTGCCTTGTACTTTTCAATCGTATCATCAGGCTTTATCTTCTTCTTGAACACTCACTTACAACTGATACGTCCAAAACGTATCCATAATTTCTGCTTGCTCCATGCATGTTTTGTGTGATATTGCTATGATCTAGATACACTTTCATACACTTTTGATCATATTTGGACTAATCTATTAACTCAGTGCACCCCGGTGCCAGTTCCTGTTTTCTGCCGTTTTTCTATTTCAGTTTTCCCCCATATAAAAAGTGCCAGAAAAATTCCGGGAAAAATACAGGAAAAATCAGCGTACACGAAGCTTCGCGAAGAGCCCGAGTGGGGCCAGAGGGGAGCCAGGGGAGGGGGCCCAGGCGGCCACCCGACGCGGCCCCACCCCTGGCCGCGCCAAGTGGGCGTCTGGGGCCCCTGGTCCACCTCTGGCTGCCCCGTTCGCCTATTTATTCTCCTTCACGGGGAAACTCCGAAGACAGAACCCTTTTTCGCGATCTCTCCCTGTTCCGCCGCCGCCGCGCTTCCGAGATCGGGAGCACCAGAAGACCTCTTCCCGGCACCCTGCCGGAGGGAGGGCCGACCTCCGGGAGTCTGCCGGAGGGGGAAAACAACGGTGCTTGTAACTGCGGTTGCAAGGATTGTTTACTTTACGCAAAGTGCTTTTTAATGCAGTTGTCTGTTGCTTTGGGTTTACACTTTGGGCGGGGCTCGCAACTTAATACCAGCGAGATGTTCTGGATATATATCTCAAGGTGGATGATTAGTAGTAGATGCAGTTGGATTTCGGTCTACTTATTTTGGCGTACTGCCGGTGCATTTGAGCCTCTTCCTTTCTTTTGTAGCATAGTTAGCATTGCGGTGCGTTCATAATCCTGTCAATTGCCCTTCTGTAATTTGTTTACCTCGCATAGCAGTTTTATCGTCTTTTGGGAGAGAGACATCACTAGCGAACATCACGTATCCCGGTCCATATCCTTATTACTGTTTCCACGCTATCTTTACTTTTCTGCTTTTACTTTAAATTGCTATCATTATCCCTTGTGTTTTACCCTTTGTGAACAACAAGACTGGAGAGATTGACAACCTATCTGAACTTCGTTGGGAACAAAGTTATCTGTGTCTGTGTGCAGGTCCACGTCAGTTGCGCCGCTGACACCTACTTATCATATCCGGAGTCCTACGGGAGACAAACCTTGGTATCTGCACCGAGGGAAACTTGCTGCTGCGCTACATCTCAATCCACTTGGGGTAACCAACGAGGGGCGAGAAGCAATCAAGCGAATTTCTGGCGCCGTTGCCGGGGACTCCGAGTGCTAAGATAGGGGAGTTGCACACTACCCTTTACCTTTGTTTTTTAGTCTTGTTAGTTACCTTTGAGTTTTTATCTTTGTGTCCTATATCAAAAATAAAAAAATATATAGTATGTCTAGTTCCTTACTTGCCAATCAATGTCTAACTTCTTTGAAACTAGATCTTATTGGCATGGAGGATTCACCGAGGATCAACAAGAATATTACAAGGAATACCGCTTGTCTCAAAAAGGGATACACTTATGGAGACTCATACATCAATCGTATGAGTGTGCTAAAAACTTGTGCTCAATATATAATATATATTTCTGCAGGGATGAATCTTGTTGCTTTATGAGGCACAAACACCTTGCTTTCCAATGTGAGTACAATGAGGATGAAACCTTAGCTTCTTATGCTAAGGTAAAATATGATCTTTATGATGCAGAACAAATAGAAGAATTTGTTGCTTTTAAGGGTGCCTATGAAATTACTTCTTTTCTTGAAAATATTGATGATGCCCCTTACAAATCTGAGAGTCTTGCTATACTTAACTATTGTTTGGAAAATTATGATGCAAATTATTATATTACTGGTCATCTGTAGGGGAACGCGGCAGAAAACAAAAAAAATTCCGCACTACGAACAGCCCAGGACCACTATGGAGACTGCATACAAGGTTTTTGATCTGATCGTTACCGACTCGTAGCGCAGCGGAAGTAGAGTCGATGTAGATCGTCGGTGCAGATCCCCGCAGCTAGGATTTACAACCTCCCAACCGCGAGAATGTATTCCCTCGTCTGCTCCTCGGACAACGCTCAGGGAGGCGGTCGGACAGTCCCTCGGACGATGTCACGGACAGCCCTTCGGGAGGCCCCTCGAAACTCGATCGGTAACTCGGACAGCCCTTCGGGAGGACCCTTGAAACTCGAACGATAATTTGGACAGCCCTTCGGGAGGACCCTCGAACAGCCCCTCGGGCAAAAGATCGAAACTACGACCTCTCTACGGGGTTGCACACATACGGTGTCATCTATCCGGCAGGGCTTCGCCGTCCAGAACTAGTTCCTGCCGGAACCCAGACAGCCTTTCGGCTCTACGAAACTATTTCGCGGGGAGGGAGAGAGAATGCCAGATCATGCATGGCTTGTGTATTGAACTCAAGGGAGAGCTTGGATCAAGGATATGGGGCTGCCCTCACACCTCTATTTATAGGAAACCCAAGGGGGCTTTCTTGGCTCCCAAGTCCTTCTAGAAGGCTTTCCAAAAATATCTCAAGTAGTACTTTTTACTATTCATGACACCACTTTTTCGCGTCCGAAAATTCCAAAAATATTTCTGTGGGTCTTAGAATAATTCCAACACCCACTAAAATGATTTTGGGCGCATTCCGAAACAATTCCGGATTAGTGATTTTCATCTGTGAAAAGCAACCTAAGCATTTCCGGCAGCTCCGGAACATTTCCGGCAGCTCCGAAATATTTCCGAAAAAAATATTTTAATCTTTTCTCCAGAAAAATTCCAGAAGTTACCAGAACAATTCTGGCACTCTCCAAAATTACCAGGTGCTCTCCGAAACCTTTTCGGCTTAGTGGTTTACCCCGAAACAACTTTTCGGTTTTCTCTCTCGGAACTTTTCCGCCGTCTCCGAAACCTTTCCGGTGACTTTATCTCAGACTCCCTGTCTAGTATTCAACAGATAGATGACCCTTAAGCGTGTGACCCTGTAGGTTCGATGAAGTATAGACATGACCGGAACACTTTCCGATCAATGATCAATAGCGGAACCGAGGACATCCATATTGATCCCTATACCCATACGAAGAATTATACGAGTGAACCTTTAGTTGCTGTGTGCTATTCCTGTTGCTTCGCGATATATTACAAATACCCGAGGTTGTATTTATCTTATGATCCTAGAAACCGTGTTGAAAACAATACACGTGTGCTTGTAGGTCATGAACAATATGATTTATATGATAGTTATATTCTTGATGTTGTTCATGATATTACTGAAAATTACTTTGAGAGAGGAAAGTTTGGTTATAGAAACTTCCATGTGACAAAAACACATCTCTCTACACTGAAACCTTCGAAGTTGTTCTTGTTCCACCTTCCTATGCATGTCACTTTGTGCTTCTTTGATTTATTTTATTACAAGATGCCTATGCATAGGAAGTGGGTTAGGCTTAGATGTGTTTCAAATTTGCTTCCTGATGCTCTCTTTTGCTTCAAATTCCTATTCTCTTGTGAGAGCATCTTTTATAATCTTTAAGCCTAGCTAATGGCTCTAAAGAAGCGCTTTCGGGAGGCAGCCCGCAACGAATTTAGGTTTTTCTTTTTGCTTTTGTTGTGTCTTGATGATTGTTACTACTGTGGCAACATCATTGTATCTTTATTTTTCAGCTTTGTGCCAAGTTATAGCCTCTTACGACAAGGGAAGTAAAAGTTGTGACATGCTGTCCAGAAAACAGATTCTGTCCTCGTGACCAGAAAAATTCCAGAAAAATCCAAGTTCATCTTTTTTAGCTGAAATTTTTACACAGCATGCTATATACAATTACCAAACTTCCTTCTGTTCTGAGTTTTTTGATTTGAGTTGCAGAAGTGCCCCTAAAAAATTCTTTACTACCTGCTGTTCTGTTTTTCACAGATTCTGCCACGTTTTGTCTCTCCTAACTTTTGCAAACCTTAAGCTTGATTTTTCTTTGCAAAAACTTTTTGGCACTCTTTAGAAACATTATATCTCCAAGAATATCTTTATATCCAGTGGGGAAAAATTATTTTATTAAGGGTACTAACCTCTCTAATCAGCTTATGTTGAGTTATGTATGAAGAGAGTTTTCAAGTGTGCGATGAAAGATGATGAAAGAAGATCCAGGAGTGTCAAGCGCTCAAGCTTGGGGATGCCCCCATGCATCCCCAACAAATATTCAAGGAGACTCAAGCGTCTAAGCTTGGTGATGCCCCCCGTGCGTCCCCTTCTCCATCAAAAATCATCAGTTCGTCCTTCGTCTCACTATATTTTTATCACTTCATGCGTTATGTGCTATGCTTGGAGCGTCTCGCTCTTAGGTTTTATTTTTAGTTTTCTTTAGCTTTTCTTGCTGTTCATAACAAGTTAGTTCCCGTCTTACTTTGTGTGGGAGAGAAACACGCTCCACTTTCAAAATCTAGAACACATCATAGGATTTTTCCTGCCTATCTTTTTGCTGTTGTGTCTTCTTTATCTTTTCATAGCTACTGCCATGTTTAGTCTTAGTCTTAGTTTGTCTTTAGCAAGAGCCTTGGCTTTTGTTTAGTTTGTTGCTGGAACTCTTTTTAGTTTTCATGATTATCTTGTTAAAGAGAGTTGGTTGTTGCACTGAGTTGTGTCTTGTCTTTAAAGTAGGTAATTGAGGTTGCTATTTAATTCTAGTAGTAACTTGCAATAGTTTTGAGGTATTGATGTGAGTAATGTTTGAACTTTTGGTGTCAAGAGCTCTAGCCTATTAGTGACAGGTGTCGTATTTTGGGAAATCCGTGTGTATTTTCAAAACCCACAAAACTAGTTGAGGACTCTAGCTACTAGATAGATCACTAATCTTTGGAGGGATCGAATATCAGAGAACACTCACGTACCATGAGTCGAGGATGCGCAAGGATAACCAAACCCCCATACACTCCTCCTCGGGGTACTTGTCTCTTTGTGAACCTCCTTATTAGGTTGAGAGTTACCGGTAATAAGTGCATGAGTTCTTCGGACTAATGTAAGTATTGAAAGTTGACACTTCCACCTTCCCATATTTTGCTAGCCTCTCCTGTGTCGTGCATTGCCTTCTTCTCATTCCGAGAGTTGGTGTCCACCTTCGCCGGTACATCCAAACCCTTGGCATGATACGCTCTGTCATCATAAGCCTCCTTATATCTTTCTTCAAAACAGCCACCATACCTACCTATCAAGGCATTTCCATAGCCTTTCCGAGATATATTGCCATGCAACATCCACCTCTTCATGACTTGATCTTCATGTCATACATGTTCCTGCTACACTGGCAGCGACATACATTGCATACATCATGTTAGTTACATCTTCTTAATGATTTTGAGTACCTTGTAAAGTGTGAAAGATTTCCTTTACCTTCTTGTAAAATAGAGTGTTTCCCTTAAGTGAGGAAAAGATCCCGAAGTGGACACAATAAAAGATCCCGAAGAGGACAAATGAGAGTTAAATAGAAAGAGCCATTGAGGCCACAAAAAAATAAAAAAAATAGAAAAAGGAGAAAAAGAAATAAAAAGAGAGAAAGGGGAAACACTACTATCCTTTTGAGATATCCACACTAGTACTCCCTTTATATCCTTGTACTCCATAGAGATGATCATTATGCATATAGCTATGTGGGGACCTTCACACTATAGAACTTGGCTTGCATATTCCAAGGATGAGCCTCCTCAAACGAGCTCTAGGTCTTCATGAGCGAGCAAGTTAGATGCACCCCCACTAGTTCCTTTGGAGAGCTTCTTAGCTCGTATGTGCGTCCGTTGCATGTCAATCCCTACTCCTCACATCATATCTATCATTTGGCATCTCTTGCCTATGATTGTCCTCATTGATGTGAGCCTTTCTCATCATTTTTGTCTTCCTCCTCCGTACTTCTCTCTTTGCCATCCTAAGTGTCAACTCTCGTGCTTACGCTCATCCATTGCATGAGTGCTCAAAATATCGAAAAGGAGTGGATTAAATTGACTTGTACCTGGCTAGTGGTCTGGAGATGAGTCAAGATAAGCTTCCAAAGAGGACCAAGTGTGAAACTTTAGTAGATTGAGTTCTCAACACAAAAATACTTTTTCTCATATTCGCTATCCCCCTTCTTGCACGAAAACACCATTTGGAGACATTCGAGTCACGGACAGCGAGAGCTCTTGCACCTAATGTTCTTTTGTTACTTGTTTCAATGCTAATATAGACTCTTGCATGTTATGACTTGAATTGAATCTCTAACCTTGATTGCTTTACTCTTCAAAGTTCTTTTATAGTTGCTAGCATGTCACCACAGAAATTATGTTGTTATCATTTACCTACTCGAGGACGAGCAGGAATTAAGCTTGGGGATGTTGATACGTCCAAAACGTATCTATAATTTCTGCTTGCTCCATGCATGTTTTGTGTGATATTGCTATGATCTAGATCCACTTTCATACACTTTTGATCATATTTGGACTAACCTATTAACTCAGTGCACCCTAGTGCCAGTTCCTGGTTTCTGTTGTTTTTCTATTTCAGTTTTCCCCCATATAAAAAGTGCCAGAAAAATTCCGGGAAAAATACAGGAAAAATCAGCGTACAGGAAGCTTCGCGAAGAGCCCGAGTGGGGCCAGAGGGGAGCCAGGGGTGCCCAGGCGGCCACCCGGCGCGGCCCCACCCCTGGCCGCGCCAGGGGGGCGCCTGGGGCCCCTGGTCCACCTCTGGCCGCCCCCTTCCCCTATTTATTCCCCGTCAAGGGGAAACTCCGAAGACAGAACCCTTTTTCGCGATATCTCCTCTGTTCCGCCGCCGCCGCGCTTCTGAGATCGGGAGCACCAAAAGACCTCTTCCCGGCACCCTGCCGGAGGGAGGGCCGACCTCCGGGAGTCTCGTCTCCACCATGGATGCTCCCCGGATGTCTCGTGAGTAGTTTTCCTTGGACCATGGGTCCGTGATCAGTAGCTATGTGATGTTCTCCTCCCCTCTTTGTTCTTCATGGTTTAGACCTCGTGAGCTGCCCTACATGATCGAGGCAATTTTGTAATCTTTCTGCTATTGCTATGCTGAGTTTGATGGGATCTGATGGATTATGAGATTATGTTCAGACTGTGATAGAGTAATATATTTGGTTTTTATCTCTTATATTTTTGTTCCTAAGTAATTCTTGCATGTTCTCCATTGCTGTTTATTGCTTTGGCCAAGTAGTAGGTAGTGACTCCAAGAGGGAACGTTATGCTCGATTGTGGGTTCATGCCCCCCGATGACACGCTTGAGTGAAAGAAACATGAGTCTAGGGGATGTGCTGTTGCCACAAGGGGGAAAACAACGGTGCTTGTAACCGCGGTTTCAAGGATTGTTTACTTTATGCAAAGTGCTTTTTAATGCAGTTGTCTGTTGCTTTGGGTTTACACTTTGGATGGGCTCGCAACTTAATACCAGCGAGATGTTCTGGATAGATATCTCAAGGTGTATGATTAGTAGTAGATGCAGTTGGATTTCGGTCTACTTATCTTGGCGTACTGCCCGTGCTTTTGATCCTCTTCCTTTCTTTTGTAGCATAGTTAGTATTGTGGTTCGTTCATAATCCTGTGAATTGTCCTTCTGTAATTTGTTTACCTCGCATAACAGTTTTATCGTCTTTTGGGAGAGAGACGTCACTAGCGAACATCACGTATCCCGGTCCATATCCTTATTACTGTTTCCACGCTATCTTTACTTTTCTTCTTTTACTTTCAATTGTTATCATTATCCCTTGTGTTTTACCCTTTGTGAACAACAAGACCGGAGAGATTGACAACCTCTCTGAACTTCGTTGGGAACAAAGTCATCTGTGTCTGTGTGCAGGTCCACGTCAGTTGCGCCGCTAACACCTACTTATCATATCCGGAGTCCTACGGGAGAAAAACCTTGGTATCTTCACCGAGGGAAACTTGCTGCTGCGCTACATCTCAAACCTTCCACTTGGGGTAACCAATGAGGGGCGAGAAGCCATCAACAACCCACAGGTTTACAGCCGTAGGGTCGTTCAGATAATTCCCATGTTCCATTAGAAAGAATTGAGTTCATCTCATTACGGACAACTTCTTTCCAGTCATCCGCATTAGGAGATGCAAATGCCTCTGCAATGGTCGTAGGAGTATTGTCCACAAGGTATACAATGAAATCATTACCAAAGGATTTTTCAATCCGCTGTCTCTTGCTCCTCTTGGGAACTTCATTTCCATCCTTCTCAAGGACTTCCTCAACATGTGGTTGTCCAGAAGTATCAACAGATGTACTAGATTCAGCAAATATTTTAGAAGAAATTCTAGCAGTGCTATGCATATCCTTCATAGGAAACATGTTCTCAAAAAATGTTGCATCATGAGATTCTAGAATAGTATCAACATGCATATCAGGAACCTCAGATTTAACCACTAAAAATCTATAGCAGATGCTAGGCTGTGCATATCCTAGGAAGATACGATCTATTGTCTTTGGTCCAAGTTTACGTTTCTTAGGAATTGGAACGTTAACTTTTGCTAAGCACCCCCAACTACGGAAATAAGAAAGCGATGGTTTTCTCCCAGACCACTCCTCGTAAGGTGTCTTCTCTTTATTCTTGTTAGGAACTCTATCTAGGACATGACACAAAGTCAATAAAGCCTCCCCCACCATGCCTTAGATAAACCAGCAGTGTTCAACATGGCGTTCACCAAGTCGGTCAGCGTGCGGTTTTTCCTCTCAGCAACCCCGTTTGATCGGGGCGAGTAGGGAGGAGTCCTCTCGTGAATAATACCGTGTTCCTGACAGAACTCATCAAACACATTGGAGAAATATTCACCACCATGATCCGACATAAGACGTTTGATCTTTCTCTCTAATTGATTTTCTACTTCAGCTTTATAGATTTTAAAGTATTCTAAAGCCTCATCTTTAGTTTGCAACAAATAAACATAGCAGAATCTAGTAGCGTCATCAATTAAAGTCATGAAATGTCTCTTTTCACCTTTTGTCAACACGCCATTCATCTCACACAGATCAGAATGTACGAGTTCTAGAGGTGCCAGATTTCTCACCTCGGCGGCCATGTGAGGCTTCCGAGGTTGCTTAGATTGCACACAACTATGTCACTTAGAACCTTTGGCAATGGCGAAAGTAGAAATTAAACTCATGCTGGAAAGTATACTCATTAAACCAAAATTAACATGACATAAACGAGAGTGCCACACATTAGCATCCAAATCCACACTGCCACAAATATGGTTTACTGACTTATTACAAAAATCCGATAATGAAAAGCGGAACAAGCTTCCGCACTCATAACCTTTACCAATAAATTGTCCAAACTTTGACACTATCACTTTATTGGACTCGAAGACTAACTTAAACCCATCTCTGCAAAGAAGAGAACCACTAACGAGATTCTTTTACATAGTAGGGACATGCTGCATGTTCCTCAGCTGCACGATCTTCCTCGAAGTAAACTTCAGATCTACCGTGCCAACACCATGAACAGAAGCATGCGACCCATTCCCCATTAGGACGGTGGAATCCCGCTTGAACTGATAAGAAGTGAACATAGAGATGTCAGCACACATGTGAACATTAGCACCCGTATCAATCCACCAACATGGAGATTGAAATACTGAAAGCACATACGGTAAATTAACATACCCATCAGTGTTGCTAGCGGTCACGACGTTGACATTCCTGGCCTTCTTCCCTTTCTTGTCTGCCCGATTTGGGCAGTCCACGGAGAAGTGGCCGAGCTCTCCATAAGTGTAGCACTCTAGCTCAGATTTGTTCAACATCTTCTTCTTCTTGAAGGAAGTAGTCTTGTTAGGCATGTTGAAAGCAGGTTTGCACTTGGCCTTGCTCTTGCCGTGGTGAGGGTTTCTTTGCACCATTTTGGCCATAGACTGACCTTCACCACCTTTCTCAGTAGTTTCCTTAGCCCGAGCTTTCTCCTCAACATCAAGAGATGCTATCAGATTTTCGACCGATATCTCCGTTCTCTCGTGTTTGAGGGTTGTGGCGAAGTTCCTCCATGACGGAGCCAACTTTGCAATAATGCACCCAACCACAAACTTGTCTGGTAAGACACACTTGAGGAGCTCAAGCTCTCTCGCAACGCACTGTATCTCATGAGCCTGTTCGACTACTCCACGGTTATTCACCATTTTGTAGTCATGAAAGCTCTCCATGATGTACAACTCACGGCCTGCATCGGTTGCACCGAATTTTTATTTCAGTGCATCCCAGAGCCCTTTGCTGTCTTCTATGTGCATATACACATCACACAGATGAACATCAAGAACACTCAGAACGCAGCCATGAAAAATAGTAGTGTCTTTCTTGAACTTATTCTGAGCTTCCTCAGATGGAGTTCCTCTAGAAGGACCATTACTAACTTCCCACACACCCATGGCATCGCGCCAGAGTTGGCACTTAATCTGCCATCTCTTAAAGCCCATACCGCCGGTGAACCGGTCCAGTTTCATTGCATCGGTATAACCAACCATAGTTAAATCATGAAATTGCCTACAATCAGGTTTTTGGATCGTTGGATAATTAGGAAATAGTTTCATGATTAACTCCAGAATATTAAACATGACTACAGCAGCTACTAACATGTGAAACACGAACACACTAGATGTATTAATCAATATGAACAGTAGCAGCAACATATACTCCAACATATGCATAGTAAACATATAGTTCGGAATGCGCCGCACGTACCGAACATTTGCAGAGGAGGCAGACAAGTTCACCGCGGCGAGATCAGCGGTGAGGTTGTTGACGATGACGTTGGTGATGACGGGTCGAAGAAGGCGACGCCTGCGGAGACGATCGACAACTTCGGCTGGAAGACGACCCTTGGTGGAAGCGGCGAGCAGTCGCCCAGGGCGCTTCCCAAAAACCTAATTCGCCCTCTCCCGTAAAGGATCACAATGGCGTCTGGTTCCGGAGACTTTCTCCCCCAAACGCCGATGCACGTCGGCGCTCGGGATGAAGTAGACTACTATGGCGGCGCAAGGCACAAGGTGTGGCAAGCGTAGATTGGTTTGGGTTTTCGGTGCAATGCAGCGCAAGTCAATATATAGAGCAGTTCGGGCCGGCCACGTCGCACACGTTCGAGTTGGTTCAGCAGCCCACACTCCAGTAGCGACCCGGATAGGCAAAAACTGTACGTGTACGCATAAAACTTGTTTTTCCTGAACAACAAAAATATAGCCATCGACTCGGCTCATTCCCGCAACCCGCGGCTGATGACGGCTTCTCGCCCTTCGTTGGTAGGACCCAAGTGGAAGTCATGATGCGGTACAGCAGCAAGTCTCCCTCAGTAAAGATACCAAGGTTTGTCTCCAGTAGGACTCCAGAGATGATAAGTAGGTGTCAGCGGCGCAACTGACGCGGACCTGCACACAGACACAGATAACTTTGCTCCCAACGAAGTTCAGAGAGGTTGTCAATCTCTCCGGTCTTGTCGTTCACAAATGATAAAACGCAAGGGGATAATGATAGCAACTTGAAAGTAAATGCAGAAAAGTAAATATAGCTTGGAAACAATAATGAGGATATGGACCGGGATACGTGATGTTCGCTAGTGATGTCTCTCTCCCAAAAGACGATAAAAATGCTATGCGAGGTAAACAAATTACAGAAAGGAAATTGACAGGATTAAGAACGCACCGCAATGCTAACTATGCTACAAAAGAAAGGAAGAGGTTCAAAAGCATGGGCAGTACGCCAAAGTAAGTAGACCGAAATCCATCTGCATCTACTACTAATCATCCACCTTGAGATATCTATCCAGAACATCTCGCTGGTATTAAGTTGCGAGCCCCACCGAAAGTGTAAACCCAAAGCAACAGACAACTGCATTAAAAAGAACTTTGCGTAAAGTAAACAATCCTTGTAACCGCGGTTACAAGCACCGTTGTTTTCCCCCTTGTGGCAACAACACATCCCATAGAATCATGTTTCTGTCACTCAAGCATGTCATCGGGGAGGCATGAACCCACAATCTCGCAAAAATATCCCTCTTGGAGTCACTATCTACTACTTGGCCAAAGCAATAAACAGCAACGGAGAGCATGCAAGAATTACTTAGGAACAAAAATATAAGAGATAAAAACCAAATATATTACTCTATCACAATCTGAACATAATCTCATAATCCATCAGATCCGATCAAACTCAACATAGCAATAGCAGAAATATTACAAAGGTGCCTCGATCATTTAGGGTAGCTCACGAGGTCTAAACAATGAAGATCAAAGAGGGGAGGAGAACATCACATAGCTACTGATAACGGACCCATGGTCCAAGGAAAACTACTCACGAGACATCCGGGGAGCATCCATGGTGGAGAGGAGACTCCCGGAGGTCAATCCTCCCTCCGGCAGGGTGCCGGGAAGAGGTCTTCTGGTGCTCCCGATCTTGGAAGCGCGGCGGCGGCGGAACAGAGGCGAGTTCGCGGAATAGGGTTCTTGTTTTGGAGTTTTCCCATGATGGGGAATAAATAGGCGAAAGGGGGCAGCCAGAGGTGGACCAGGGGCCCTAGGCGCCCCCCTGGCGCGGCCAGGGGTGGGGCCGCGCCGAGTGGCCGCCTGGGCCCCCCTGGCCCCCCTTTGGCCCCTCCCGGGCTTTTCTCGAAGCTTCCGTCACGATGATTTTTTATCTGAATTTTCCCGAATTTTTCTGACACTTTTTATATGGGGGAAAACTGAAATAGAAAAACAGCAGAAAACAGGAACTGGCACTGGGGTGCACTGAGTTAATAGGTTAGTCCAAATATGATCAAAAATGTATGAAAGTGTATCTAGATCATAGCAATATCACACAAAACATGCATGGAGCAAGCAGAAATTATCGATACGTTTTGGACGTATCAACATCCCCAAGCTTAATTCCTGCTCGTCCTCGAGTAGGTAAAATATAACAAGCATAATTTCTGTGGTGACATGCTAGCAACCATAAAAGAACTTTTAAAAGTAAAGCAATCAAGGTCAGAGATTCAATTCAAGTCATAACAGACAAGAGTCTATATTAGCATTGAAATAAGTAACAAAAGAACAAAAGGTGCAAGAGCTCTCGCTGTCCGTGACTCGAATGTCTCCAAATGGTGTTTGCGTGCAAGAAAGGAGAATAGGGAATACGAAAGAAAAAAGTATTTTTGTTGAGAACTCAATCTACTAAAGTTTCACACTTGGTCCTCTTTGGAATCTTATCTTGACTCGTCCCCAGACCACTAGCCAGGTACAAGTCAATTTGATCCACTCCTTTTCGATATTTTGAACACTCATGCAATGGATGAGCGTAAGCACGAGAGTTGACACTTAGGATGCAAAAGAGAGAAATATGGTGGAGGAGGAAGACAAAAAGGATGAGAAAGGCTCACATCAATGAGGACAATCATAGGCAAGAGATGCCAAATGATAGATATGATGTGAGGAGTAGGGATTGCCATGCAATGGATGCACATACGAGCTAAGAAGCTCTCCAAACTAATGCATAAATATCATCTCTATGGAGTACAAAGATATAGAGGGAGTACTAGTGTGGATATCTCAAAAGGATAGTAGTGTTGCCCCTTTCTCTCTTTTTATTTATTTTTCTCTTTTTTCTCTTTTTTGTATTTGTTTGGTGGCCTCAATGGCTCTTTCTATTTAACTCTCATTTGTCCTCTTTGGGATCTTTTAATGTGTCCACTTTGGGATCTTTTCCTCACTTAAGGGCAACACTCTATTTCACAAGAAGGTAAAGGAGATCTTTCACACTTTACAAGGTACTCAAAATCATAAAGAAGATGTAACTATCATGATGTATGCAAGGGATGTCGCTGCCAGTGTAGCAGGAACATGTATGACATGAAGATCAAGTCATGAAGAGGTGGAAGTTGCATGGAAATATAACTCGGAAAGGCTGTGGAAATGCCTTGATAGGTAGGTATGGTGGCTGTTTTGAGGAAAGATAAAGGGAGGCTTATGATGACAGAGCGTATCATGCCAAGGGTTTGGATGTACCGACGAAGGTGGACACCAACTCTCGGAGTGAGAAGAAGGCAATGCACGGCACGGGAAAGGCTAGCAAAATATGGGAAGGTGGAAGTGTCAACTCTCAATACTTACATTAGTCCGAAGAACTCATGCACTTATTATCGGTAACTCTCAATCTAATGAGGAGGTTCAAAAAGAGACAAGTACCCCGAGGAGGAGTGTATGGGGGTTTGGTTATCCTTGCGCATCCTCGACTCATGGTACGTGAGTGTACTCTAATATTCGACTCCTCAGAAGAGTAGTGATCTATCTAGTAGCTAGAGTTCTCAACTAGTTTTGTAGGTTTTGAAAATAAACACGGATTGCCCAAAATACGACACCTATCACTAATAGGCAAGAGCTCTTGACACCAAAATTCCAAACATTACTCACAACAATGCCTAAAAACTATTGCAAGCTACTACTAAAATTAAATAGCAAACTCAATTACCTACTTTCAAGACAAAACACAACTCAGTGCAACAACCAACTCTCTTAACAAGATAAACATGAAAACTAAAAAGAGTTGCAGCAACAAACTAAACAAAAGCCAAAGCTCTTGCTAAAGACAAACTAAGACTAAAACTAAACATGGCAGTAGCTATGAAAAGATAAAGAACACACAACAGCAAAAAGATAGGCAGGAAAAATCCTATGATGTGTTCTAGATTTTGAAAGTGGAGCGTGTTTCTCCCCCACACAAAGTAAGATGGGATCTAACTTGTTATGAACAGAAAGCAAAGCTAAGGAAAACTAAAAACAAAACCTAAGAGCAAGACGCTCCAAGCATAGCACATAACACATGAAGTGATAAAAATATAGTGAGACGAAGGACGAACTGATGATGGTTGAAGGGGATGCACGGGGGGCATCCCCAAGCTTAGACGCTTGAGTCTCCTTGAATATTTATTGGGGATGAATGGGGGCATCCCCAAGCTTGAGCGCTTGACACTCCTGGATCTTCTTTCACCGTCTTCCAACGCACACTTGAAAACTCCCTTCATACATAACTCATCATAAGATGATTAGAGAGGTTAGTACCCTTAATAACTAATTTTTTTCTCTACTGAATATAAAGATAATCTTGAAGAGGTACTGTTTCTCAAGAGTGCCAAAAAGTTTTTTCAAAGAAAAAGCAAGCTTAAGGTTTGCAAAAGTAAGGAGAGACAAAACGTGGCAGAATCTGTGAAAAACAGAACAGCAGATAGTAAAGAATTGTTTAGTGGCACTTATGCAACTCAAATCAAAAAACTCAGAACAGACGGAAGTTTCGTAATTGTATAGAGCATACTGTGTAAAAAATTCAGCTCAAAAAGATGAACTGGGATTTTTCTGGTCACGAGGACAGAATCTGTTTTCTGGACAGCATGTCACAACTTTTACTTCACTTGCCGTAAGAGGCTATAACTTGGCACAAAGCTGAAAAGTAAAGATACAATGATGTTGCTACAGTCGTAACAATCATCAAGACACAACAAAAGCAAAAATAAAAACCTAAATTCGTTGCGGGCTGCCTCCCGAAAGCGCTTCTTTAAAACCTAGGGCGCACCGGGAGGGCGCCTAGGGCCCTGGTGGGTCCCCTCTGCCCCCCCCTCGATGATTCCCGAAGCTTCTTCTACGCTTATTTTTTATTGGATTTTCCCGAATTTTTGGAGCACTATTAATATGGGGGAAACCTGAAATAGAAAAACAGCAGAAAACAGGAACTGGCACTCGGGTGCACTGAGTTAGTAGGTTAGTCCAAATATGATCAAAAGTGTATGGAAGTTCATCAATATCATAGCAATATCACACAAAAGAGGCATGGAGCAAGCAGAAATTATAGATATGTTTTGGACGTATCAACATCCCCAAGCTTAATTGCTGCTCGTCCTCGAGTAGGTAAATGATAAAAGCATAATTTCTGTGGTGACATGCTAACAACCATAAAAGAACTTTCAAGTAAAGCAATCAAGACATGTAATTCAATTCAAGTCGTAACAGGCAAGAGTCTATATTTAGCATTGAAACAAGCAACATAAGAACATAAAGGTGCAAGAGCTCTCGTTGTCTGTGACTCGAATGTCTCCAAATGGTGTTTGCGTGCAAGAAAGGGGATAGGGATATACGAGAAAAAATATTTTTGTGTTGAGAACTCAATCCACTAAAGTTTCACAGTTGGTCTTCTTTGGAATCTTATCTTGACTCATCCCCAGACCACTAGCCAGGTACAAGTCAAAATGATCCACTCCTTTTCGACATTTTGAGCACTCATGCAATGGATGAGCGTAAGAAAGAAAGTTGGCACTTAGGATGGCAAAGAGAATATGGTGGAGGAGGAAGACAAAAAGGTGTGAAAGGCTTACATCAATGAGGACAATCATAGGCGAGAGAAAGCCAACTGATAGATATGATGTGAGGAGTAGGGATTGCCATGCAACAGATGCACATATGAGCTAAGGTAAGCTCTCCAATGGAACTAGTGGGGGTGCATCCAACTTGCTTTCTCAAGAAGACCTAGAGCTCATTTGAGGAGGCTCATCATTGGAATATACAAGCCAAGTTCTATAGTGTGAAGGTCCCCACATAGCTATATGCATAAATGATAATCTCTATGGAGTACAAGATATAAGAGGGAGTACGAGTGTGGATCTCTCAAAAGCAATAGTAGTGTGCCCCTTCTCTCTTTTTATGTATTTTTCTCTTTTTTCTATTTTTTTGTATTTTTTGGTGGCCTCAATGGCTCTTTCTATTTCTCTCATTTGTCCTCTTTGGGATCTTTTAATTTGTCCACTTTGGGATCTTTTAATTTGTCCACTTTGGGATCTTTTCCTCACTTAAGGGGCAACACTCTATATATTACAAAAAGTATAGAAGATCTTTCACACTTTAAAAATTACTCAAATCATAAAGAAAATGTAACTATCATGAAGTATGCAAATGTATGCCTCTGCCGTTGTAGCAGGATATGCAATGATACTAGCGCGTCATGTAGCAATGATTAGGGCAAGGGCCAACTAGCATGCGGTTCATCGATCAAGCAAGTTGCATGTATGACATCAAGATCAAGTCATGAGAAGATGGATGTTGCATGGCAATATATCTCGGAAAGGCTATGGAAATGCCTTGGTAGGTAGGTATGGTGGCTTTTTTGAGGAAAGATATAAGGAGGTTTATGATGACAGAGCATATCATGCCAAGGGTTTGGATGTACCGGCGAAGGTGGACGCCAACTCTCTTAGTGCGAAGAAAGCAAGGCACGGCACAAGAGAGGCTAGAAAAACATGGGAAGGTGGAAGTGTCAACTTTCGAATACTCACATTAGTCCGAAGAACTCATGCACTTATTATCGGTAACTCTCAATCTAATAAGGAGGTTCACAAAGAGACAAGTAACCCGAGGAGGAGTGTATGGGGGTGTGGTTATCCTTGCGCATCCTCAACTCATGGTACGTGAGTGTACTCTAATATTCGACCCCTCAGAAGAGTAGTGATCCATCTAGTAGCTAAAGTTCTCAACTAATTTTGTAAGTTTGAAAATAAACACGGATCGCCCAAAATACGACATCTATCACTAATAGGCTAAAGCTCTTGACACCAAAAGTTCAAACATTACTCAAAACAATACCTCAAAACTATTGCAAGTTACTACTACAAAAGAATAGCAACCTCAATTACCTACTTCAAGTCAAGACACAAAAACTCAGTGCAACAGGAAAACTCTCTAAACAGGATAAACATGAAAACTCAAGAGAGTTCCAGAAATAAACTAAACAAAAGTTCTTTGAAAAGATAAGCATGAAAACTAAGAGCTAAACATGACAGTAGCTATGAAAAAGATAAAGAACAAACACAGCAAAGATAAGCATGAAAAAATCCTATGTTGTGTTCTAGATTTTGGAAGTGGAGCGTGTTTCTCTCCCACACAAAGAAAGATGGGTTCTAACTTGTTATAAACAGCAAGCAAAGCTAAAGAAAACTAAAAATAAAACCTAAGAGCGAGACGCTCCAAGCATAGCACATAACGCATGAAGTGATAAAAATATAGTGAAACGAGAACCGAACTGATAATTGTTGATGGAGAAGGGGATGCATGGGGGCATCCCCAAGCTTAGACGCTTGAGTATCCTTGAATATTTCTTGGGGATGCATGGGGGCATCCCCAAGCTTGAGCGCTTGACACTCCTGAATCTTCTTTCATCATCTTCCCTCGCACACTTGAAAACTTCCTTCATACATAACTCATCATAATCTGATTAGCGAGGTTAGTACCCATAATAAAATAATTTTTTCTCTACTGGAAACAAAGATATTATTGAAGAGCTACTGTTTCTCAAGATTGCCAAAATGTTTTTGCAAAGAAAAAGCAAGCTTAAGGTTTGCAAAATGAAGAAAAGGCAAAACAGGACAGAATCTATAAAAAACAGACCAGCAGGTAGTAAAGAATTTTTTAGGGATACTTCTGCAACTCAAATAAAAAAACTAGCATGCGGCTCATCGATCAAGCAAGTAGCATGTATGACATGAAGATCAAGTCATGAGAAGATGGATGTTGCATGGCAATATATCTCGGAGAGGCTATGGAAATGCCTTGATAGGTAGGTATGGTGGCTGTTTTGAGGAAGGATATAAGGAGGTTTATGATAACAGTGCGTATCATGCCAAGGGTTTGGATGTACCGACGAAGGTGGACGCCAACTCTCGGAGTGAGAAGAAAGCAATGCACGGCACAGGAGAGGCTAGAAAAACATGGGAAGGTGGAAGTGTCAACTTTCGAATACTCACATTAGTCCGAAGAACTCATGCACTTATTATCGGTAACTCTCAATCTAATAAGGAGGTTCACAAAGAGACAAGTACCCCGAGGAGGAGTGTATGGGGGTTTGGTTATCCTTGCGCATTGTAACAGCCCAGATTTCACAAAAAATAAAAATTTTGTTTTCAGTGTGAATTGTTTGATTGTCTGATTTGTTTGCGGTGTTTGCATCCCCGATTTATTGGTCGGCGATTATTTCCCCCCTCTTATCTCGTACCGGACGAAGATCGCGACCCCAGCCAGCCTGCACCTCCTTTCTCCTCCAGGCCGCCGCTTGGGCCCGAAGCAACCGCCGCGCGCCCCAGGTCGCCGGCCTTCTCTCCTCTCCTCCCCGCTCCTCCTTTCCTCCTCCTCATCTCCCTCCCTTTCCCCTCTGCCGCAGGACGCGGGCGCCGCCGCGCCATGGCCCCGACGACGGCCGAGCTCGCTGTTCTCCCCCGTCGCAACCTCATGAAGCAAGCCGCCCCGAGCCGTTCCGGCCCGTCGTCCTCACCTCCGTTTGCGCCACCTCCAGTGCCCCTCGCCTCGCCCCGCGGTGCCTCACCGCCTCGCCGGCAGGGTCACCGGCGGCCGCCGCCAGCCACGGCCCCGATCCAGATCGGATCGGGCGCGGTGGAACCGACGTGGCCACGTGGGCCACCCGAGCCAGGCCGCCACAGCCCAGGCCGAGCCGGGGGCCAGCAGCTAGCCCGCCAGCCTCCGCGGCCTCTTGGGCCAGCCCAGTTGGGTCAGGCATTTTTTTTTATTTTATTGTTTTTTTTCTTTATTTTTTTCTCTATATTTCTTAATTTCTTTTTTACTCTATTTATTTATTTATTTTTTTAATTTTTCTTTTTTTTATTTTTTATTTTTATTAGCAAGCAAGAGCGACATAAACACAATCTACACAAAATTCTAGTCAAGTTACATATAAAGAACATTTTAAACAGAGCAACGGTTAAAAAGTTACGCATTCTCGACTCATGGTACGTGAGTGTACTCTAATATTCGATCCCTCAGAAGAGTAGTGATCCATCTAGTAGCTAAGGTTCTCAACTAATTTTTTAAGTTTTGAAAATAAACACGGATTGCCCAAAATACGACATCTATCACTAATAGGCTAAAGCTCTTGACACCAAAAGTCCGAAAATTCTCAAAACAATACCTCAAAACTATTGCAAGTTACTACTACAAAAGAACAGCAACCTCAATTACCTACGTCAAGTCAAGACACAAAAACTCAGTGCAACAGGCAAACTCTCTAAACAAGATATACATGAAAACTCAAGAGAGTTACAACAATAAACTAAACAAAAGCTCTTTGAAAAGATAAGCATGAAAACTAAGAGTTAAACATGATAGTAGCTATGAAAAAGATAAAGAACAAACACAACAAAGATAAGCATGAAAAATCTTATGTTGTGTTCTAGATTTTGGAAGTGGAGCGTGTTTCTCTCCCACACAAAGAAAGTTGGGTTCTAACTTGTTATGAAGAGAAAGCAAAGCTAAGGAAAACTAAAAATAAAACCTAAGAGCGAGAAGCTCGAAGCATAGCACATAACGCATGAAGTGATAAAAATATAGTGAAACGAGAGACAAACTGATAATTGTTGATGGAGAAGGGGATGCATGAGGGCATCCCCAAGCTTGAGCGCTTGACACTCCTGAATCTTCTTTCATCATCTTCCCCCGCACACTTGAAAACTCCCTTCATACATAACTCATCATAATCTGATTAGCGAGGTTAGTACCCATAATAAAAATAATTTTTTCTCTACTGGAAACAAATATATTCTTGAAGAGATACTGTTTCTCAAGATTTCCAAAAAGTTTTGCAAAAAAAAAAGCAAGCTTAAGGTTTGCAAAGAAAAAGCAAGCTTAAGGACAGAATCTGTGAAAAACAGACCAGCAGGTAGTAAATATTTTTTTAGGGATACTTCTACAACTCAAATAAAAAAAATCAGAACATACAAAAGTTCCGTAATTGTATAGAGCACGCTGTGTAAAAAATTCAGCTCAAAAAGATGAACTGGGATTTTTCTGTGATTTTTCTAGTCACGAGGACAGAATATGTTTTCTGGACAGCATGTCACAACTTTCACTTCCCTTGTCATATGAGGCTATAAATGGCACAAATCTTGAAAAGTCAAGATAAAATGATGTTGCTACAGTAATAACAATCATCATGACCAATAAAAACAGAATAAAAACAAAAGGGAAATCCTAAATTCGTTGTGGGCTGCCTCCCGAAAGCGCTTCTTTAAAGCCATTAGCTAGGCTTGAAGATTATAAAAGATGCTCTCATAAGAATAAGGACTTGAAGCAACATAGAGCATCAAGAAGAAAATATGAAACACATTTAAGCCTAACCCACTTCCTATGCATAGGCATCTTATAAGAAAATAAATCAAAGAAGAACAAAGTGACAAGCATAGGAAGGTGGAACAAGAGCAACTTTAAAATTTCATCAAAAAGAGAAGTGTTTTGTAACATGAAAGATTTTAGAACCAAGCTTTCCTCTCTCAAAGTAATTTTCAGTAGTATCATGAACAACATCAAGAATATAACTATCACATAAATCATGTTGTTCATGACCTGCAAGCACACGTGTATAGTTTTCAACACGGTCTTTAGGATCATAAGATAAATGCAACCCGTCACATTGACGTTTAATAAGGACAAAACTCTTCGAATTTGGATATTTCAAAAGGATAATCGGAAAATCAAGTGTGGGTGCAATAGCAACAATTTCATGCTTAACATGATGAACTATAGAAAGTTCATCTCCGTAAGCATCATCCATAGTGGCATCATGGCCATAAGCATAGAAGGCATCAACTTCATCAAAAAGGGATATTTCAAAAGAATCCATAGGATCATAACACTCATATAAGGTAAGATTCAAAGAGTTACTTGTGGCACCCCGGCTCATAGGACCGGAACGCCCCGTGCACCATCCCAGAGATCAAGTGTCGGGACCCGGGGTTAGCGTATGTAATTCTAGTCACGATACAATCACATGGAGAGCCGAGAACCGTACCCACTTGTCTAAGCAGACAAGGCCAAGCACAGAACATTCTCGGTAAGCATCGAACGTGAGGGGCATCCCATTCAGGCCGGATGATCAACTGAGATGGGTCCTCATCGTCCGCTCACAAGTCTAAATGCTTATGGGTGGTGAATCCCATACTCATAGACAAGTCGCCTCAACCATGTTGTCGATTGAATCCTAACTCTTACATATACTTACTCCAGCCCGATCACTTAGTCGGGGTCTAGGGCGGGCTCGATCATACAACAAAGTGTGCACGTGACAGAGTCACGAACAATGGCATCGCGATGCCCCAAGCTGCGCACATCTAAGGGCCACTTGGTGTATAAAAGACCCATACTAAGACATGCATGTTATAAACATACACGCAGCACACATGCCTAGTATGAACAGCAGGTATCATCACATAACTCTACAAGTACTCTTTATAGATATACACATAGAGCATACAAAGATCACATCTCTGTGATCAACATTACATCATACAACGGAAGCAAATTAGGTCTGAGTACAGACAAGTTTAACAAATGGCTTAGAGAAGCCTTGTAAACAAACATGCCCTTCCACGAGGGACCAGACTGCTGTCTGGGACTATGCTAACTTAGTCAACGTCGAGCTTCACGAAGGTGACTCCATCGGGGTCCGGGTTCTCATCTAAAACATAGAATAAGCAAACGTGAGTACAAAGTCGTACTCAGCAAGACTTACATCAGAACTATACTACTCATGCTCAAGTATCAAGGTAAAGGAGGTGGGGTTCAACATGCAGAAGTGCCAGCTTTGACTTGGCTAATCCTGTACTACGAGTACCAGACTTTGAGGTAAGAAGCGTACACGAGTCCACTACATCTCCAACCAATACACCACTATGGTCACTTCCTCGACTTCCCCACGAGGAGGCACACCATAGCACTCACGCTTATCTTGCGAGTTTTATAAGTATCCATTCAAGTTGTCTATGATCAAGTAGAGGTTTCCAAGTAGTCCATAACCGCGGACACGGCTATTCGAATAGTTCATTAACCCTGCAGGGGTGTACATCTTCACACGCGTGTCATCACTTATCGCCTCGTTCTTGTCATCCTTCAAGCAGATGTCGGACGTGGATGAAACCAAGGCACTACCCTCACATCACCTTCTCTAATCCAGGAGCCGACTACCTGAGTTTGTCACCTCTCGAGAGTCCGGCCGGTTCCACGAAACGGACTCAGATAATGTGAGGGACCGAGTCGCCACCTTTGACAGATGGTTTCACTGCCTCACAGGTCCACCCACATATCTATACATAAATCAAATGGAAAACCCGAATCTAGTGTGACTCCTGGACTGGATCGGGTACGTAAAGAGGCCAAACGGGGCTCCCATAAAACCTACGTGTGGTCATACTCTTTGTCTTGGATCACAAAACAGGAACTCGGGGCCTAGGGCAGTGTTCAACGAGACAACCCACTGTGTACTCCTACACAGCCTCTCATCGTTCACCTTTGTTTAGGGTGGATTCACCAACACGTTTCACTTTCATCAACACCACTGTGTTCATTCCATCCCGACTCACAATTAAAACATCCTCATTGTACCACTAAGCAGCAAAAGCAGTAACAGTTGTAGGGGCCACATGCTCATCAACCAACTCCTAAATCTGCTAGGATTGTGGTTTGCTTAATACGGTGGCAAAATGATAGGTCATGCATCGGAATGGGTTCAACTATGCGAAAGAACGTGTCTCGATGATCTCCTAAACATGCATAAGCGAGACTGAGAGGGAAGTAGGATTTTATAGACATGATCAATGGGGTTTGCTTGCCTTGCTGACGATACACGGGTCTTAACGGTGGTCTTCTTCTTCGGGGGGGGGGGGGGGATCACCGTCTCGGAGGCACTGTTACCGGCACAATCATCAACAAGAGGGGGACAATTTCGAAAGTAAAATGCACATACACATGATAAGGTTTTCCATGATGTGAATGGTACTGGTTTGTAGCATATTCAATTTAATTGAAGTATATTGCATTTGAAATGCAAATTCGAACTCCAAATTCAATTTCAAATTAAGTCATATACACATTTGCTTCTGTTCCCCCATTTTAAAATGGTCAAACATAAAAACAAATTGCATATTCTTAATCCTTGTATTTTTCTGATAATTTTTCATATATTATATGTTTAATTTGGAGTTAAAATGAATTTTCTATGAATTTCCAAAGTTTGGGGTATTTTTTGGAATTTCTGGAATTTCTTTAATTATTTTAATTTCTGGAAACTGTTTATTGCATCAGCATGACGCAATACTAATGTCACAGGGGCTCTGTCCAGGGGGACCCACTGTTTAGTGTCAGTGAGGCTAATTCCTGTTAATTAAAACTAACAGGGGGTTTAGTTAGGGGCTGGGTCCACCTGTCTGTGACACTGGAGGGGTTTAGTAAGTGGCTTAGGGCTAATTAAGCTGGGCCCGCCGGGATGTCGCCGCCGGCGACCTCTGGCACGGCGGAGTGGTCGCCGGAATGACCAAACGGCCACGGGAGAGCACGGGGGAGGCGCCAAATCGATCCCCGCATGCCCCCGCATCCATCTGTGCTATCCGGGGGTCTTCAGGGGGGCTGTGGCGACGACGGCTTCAAGAACGGCGGCGGCTGGGCTCGGGTTCCGGCGAACTCGATGCTCCAGGCCACGGGAGGAAGCGCGGGAGGGTTGGAGAGGAAGAGGAGCTCACCCCAATGCCAATGAAGGCGTCGGAGAGGACTGGGAGGGCTCGGAGGCGACGCAATCGACGGCGACCTTCTCCGGTTCCGGCGAGATCCCGAAGAAGATAGCGGCGGCTATGGTCAGAATTGGGCACCGAGCTCTTGCACGGGGAGGTGGTCGTCGACGTGGAAGCAGAAGGACATGCTTGTCCGGCGTCTTGGCGTCGTTGGCCGCGCGGGCTCATCGGCGTGCTCCGGTGAAGTTCTCTGTCGGCGCAAAAAATCCGGCGAGCTAGCGTGAGAGGGGGACTTTGAGTGGAGGGGAAAGGGAGAGGAGGGTCTGGGCATCTCCGTGGCGTCCATAAGAGAGCGAGGGGGAGCCAGGCAGGCTGGTGGCGTGGCGTGGCGGTCGCCGCGCGCTCTCGGCTCGCCACCGAGCAGCTTCGGGGCGAGGGGTAGAAGACGACAGAAGCTCGGGTGGGCTGGGCCGGCTACAGGTGAGTGGGCCTGCGCCTAGGTGCAAGGTAAGCCTCTCCTCACTGTTTTTCTTTTATTTCTTCTGACATTTGTTCTGTTTTGATAAAACAAATATCAAAACATTTTATAAAAATGCCCAAACAATTTTATAAATCCTAGGTGACCAGTAGCTAGCCACACAAAGAATTTGGACATTTTTGAAATTCAATAAGTTTGAATTCCAAATCAAATAGGGGTTTATTTAATTTCCAAAGCCACTCTTTGAATATTAGAAAATTCCATGTGCATGGGATTGATCCCAAACCACTTTTAAAATGATCAGCAACATTTCTAGGAATTTTCCAAACATTCAAATGATTTTTGGAAAAAGATTTTTATCTGGCCATTTCAAATAATTTCTCAGGGCTTTCTGCTTCCCCATTTTTGAATTTCTTTTGAATTTTTGCATGATGCAAAGGGCACAAACAAACCCTAGCACTTACCCTAGTTTGGGTTCTGACATCAAGTCTTCTGGAACATGGGACTGCTTGATATAGAACTGAACAACTTTCTATTACCGAAGATAGGGGTACACGAGGTCTATTACAACGCTAGCGGAGACACAGCTTGCTCCTCAGGCTAGCCTCAGCTCTACACCAAGCAAGAGTATAACTCTCTAGCAGCGGAATAACGATGGCAGCGGAACAACAACGGCGGTGATGAAGTCCAATCCACAGGGACACTGGCTGGGACACCTCCTAGATCGCAAACACCGGGAACGTCGTCCTACACATCCAAAGAACGACCTGCAAATCTGGCATAACACGCCAGGTGAGTACATTGAATGTACTTGCAAGATCACAACAACCATGCATCAAGGAAAAACAATAACATGGCAACAGGTTCAAGTATATTAGTGAATTAAACAGGTGAGCAACAATAGCATGCAAACAGATATTCGTCAAGCATATCAACATTAAGACTAATGCACACACAATCATCGTTTTAGATCACCTGGACCCCACATGATCATCACATGATCACGTGGCTTCGCTCGGAGTCCTTACAGACTCAAGCACCGGGTCACCTCGTGACGAAACCACTTCCACGGGTCGTCGCATGACCATTCAACGGGTTAGGTGTCCTTCGCTACGACCCAATCAATCCACTTACCACAGACATACCACCGAACTCATGTTGATCATATGGTGTGACCTAGCACGAACTGTGTCCATTACCGTGGACACGGATATTCGAATAGATTTGTGTGACTCTGCAGAGTTTGTGCAGGTTACCCACACTATGGAGTTCTTCCTCCATCCAGCACCCCGGTACTTGTCCCACAGGATCCTTGGAACTCGCACCGCAGGAGTGAACTAGGACTTCTCCAACGAGACCGAGCTACCGCGTGTCTCCCTTACCGTATCACCGACACACTTTGTTGGGTAGCCCGGGTGTCCTCTTGACACCGGCCAACCTATTGGCCAACGGCCACCATGTGGCAAATACTGTCCCTAACGGGGACTGAGCTCATATCAACAAATTGGCTGTCAAGACTATCGCCGTTTACCCGGCCAAAGGCAACTGCCGCGCATAGCCTTCCCTCTTTCGTGATACGCATAAGAGACGCCCACCGGTAGACCGGATCAAGGCCTTCCCATACAAGCAAATGTGGGTGCACGGATAAGTTCGGTTCGGTGGCACCTGATCAACTTGTCATGAAGCATGTCTCCAACAACAAACACAGGTATCAGGTGCAACATGAGTAGCATCAGATCATAACAATGCATAGCATACTAGCATCACCATTCCATATATGATCAAGCACATTTTAGATGGTGAACTTATCTGTGTTAAAAAGATTAAGTTATTAACATGGCAACATTACGAATGCAGTTGAGCATAACTTAGGCTTAGCCTGAACTAGCATAGAGATAACATGAGCAACTTAACATGGTGTTGGTATGCCATGACTACGATGATGCAGAGCATAGAATGGCAATGATATGATCAAAGCATAGCATGGATGTAACATGACAAAACATAGTATAGCAGTAGCATGTTCAAGGATAGCATGGCAACGATAACATCAAACATAAAACGGCAACATGATCATGATCACCGATATAAGCATATCACTGTAAAGGAATTTTAGAAGCACGTCAAAGCTTTCCAAAGGTGCAAAGGGTATTGTGGCTTGCCTTCACCAACAAGGTGTAGGGAAAACTCCGGGTCTTCAGCACAAGCAAAGCTCTAAAAAGATTTTATAAAAAGGCACGGAGAAAGATGGGTCAAACTCCACTTTTGTTTGACCAGAAAATATCAACATAAAAACATGTCACAAAACCTATGCCAAACCGAAGAGGGGCTCGATACGAAAACAACGCAAAAAGAATCACCTCAATCGGAGTTACCGGTGCGGAGATATGAAGGTGGGAAGTTCGGGGCTGGTTTTCTTTGGTGGAATGCGCTTTCTGTTAAGTGAAGGCGTATTACGGGCTGAAGAAGAAGAAAATGCGCCTTCTCCCTTCCAGGCGGGGCCCGATGGTCAGACTGCTCTCTCTCCCTTCCCTGTTTTCTTTCTCTCGACGCGGACGCAGGGGAGGCCACGGCCGAGCCGGCCTCGCCGCCGTTGAAGGGAGGCGCGGGGAGCCTGCGGAGGGGACGACGGGCGCGGCTCGCAGGGCCAAGGCGGCCGACGACGGGATCAACAGGGCAGCCTGCCCCCCCCCCTCCGTGGCTGGGCGCGGCGTGCTGGGCGGCGGTTGCCCTGGCGGGGTGAGGCTAGACCGCGGGGCGGCGGCTTCCAAGGCACCGGGGAGGTTTGCGGGGACGGGGGGAGGGAGGGGGCTGCACACGCGGTCCGAGAGGAGGGGAAGCCTGGGTGGAGTGGATTTTGTCCGGAGCCCGGCGCCTGCAATGTCGTCCGAGAGGGGCAACGGCGGGCTCGGCGAGCAACTTGGAAAGGGGGAAACGGGCTAGGAGATGAGGGGGAGTTGTTGGTGTGCTCTGGGAGGTCGGGGGTGCGCCATTTTATAGGGGGACCGCGACAATTGCTAGCGGCTGGGGCGTGCGGCGAGCTGGCGGCCACGAGGGGGTTCCAAAGAGCTCGGGAGGGGGTGGCGTGGCGCACGCGTGCGGCGGAAAGCCGTGCGACACAGGGAGACACGAGCTAGACGACGGGGATGCTCTGTAGCACGAGGTGGACAGGTCGAGCACGTTCGGGGCGCGTCCAGAGCACGCCAGAAGCTACCAAGGGCGTGGCCTCCAAACATTGGATAAGATCCTGCGTGGCCAACCATGTCTAGCATGTAGTCCTTCGCACGCTTAGCACAGTGGTACAGCTGGATGGTCAAAAGAGTGAACAAGGTGATCTTTGGCTCACCACAAAGTTGGATACAACAAACTTGGAGCTTAAGCCTAGCTCACATGGTGGGGTATTGGATTAGGCCAGGTTGTCTCTTGGCTTGAGGATAGGAAGGACTATGTTTCTGTAAAGTTTGAGCTCAATGGGATCAAGTTTTCATACACCTCCTTTGCATTTGGCACAATGCTGCAAAAGGTGTTTGTACTGTGGTGTGGCTTGTACATTTCTCCCCTAGGCATGATCTTTTGCATAGCTCAATCATACACTAGGATGAGTATGTACACCAAGTTTCATCTCATTTGGAGTAAGCTAGCGCAATTAGGCCAGAATGCAAAGTTGAAGCTAGAATCTCATAGGTTTGGTGGAATTGGCTGAAAATTTGTGTAGCTTGGTTATTTGGCATGGTTCATATGTGTAT
Source organism: Bromus sterilis (assembly GCA_950022295.1). Lineage (NCBI taxonomy): Eukaryota > Viridiplantae > Streptophyta > Magnoliopsida > Poales > Poaceae > Bromus > Bromus sterilis. The sequence goes on along the minus strand of OX465596.1, from coordinate 409,888,644 downwards.
AAAATTTCATAGCCATTGGACACACATAGCTAGAACTTGCTTCACAATGTGGCCCACTGGTTAGGAACTTAAACTTGACAATGCACTCACATGGGTAATGGGATTTGGCTCAAATCTGGTTTGGTGGAGTTATTTTTTGGTAGGATCATGCTCAACAATTTTCAAGGCAAATGGGATCCCTTATCATGAACTTGCTTCACAATGCCCCCTTGCTGCATCCAAACTTTGGGAATTTATTTTGGGAGTTTGGCTAAGCAAATGGTGGTAGAATCTGGTGGAGATCAATCATATGATCATATGAGATTGCACAAAAAGTTTCACCAGCAATGGATCAATAGAAATAGCACTCCATTGACAAAGCTCCATTCTTCCCCCACAGACAAATGAATTTTTCCAGAGGAAACAATCTACTTGGGATATGAAATGTTTTTTGAGAAATTGGCAACATATGATGTCAATGACATGTGGGAATTATTTGGGGATTTATGGAGCAATATAAATAGGGGTTGCTTCACAAACCTCAAATAATGGGAATATTCCTTTTATTGGAAAAAGGAATATAAGGCTTGAATAAAATGGTGGCTTGGATGGGATGGATCAATGGAATGACATGGAGAGGCTTGAAATCAAGGGTCACTTGAGCATGGAAAGAAAATATGCTCAAGTTTTAAGTCCAACGAGGTGCTCAAAATCAAATCCAATAGCAAATCCAGAAATAAATCCGAAAAGTTTTTGGAAAAAGAAAGTTCCAAAATCCAGGGTGTCACAAACCTACCCCCCTTAGAAAAATCTCGTCCTCGATATTTGGTTGCTCAGGGAACCATCACAAACTTACCGTCCTTAGGAAACTTACTGCTTCTCAGATTTCCTTTTTACCGCATACTGTTCCCATGGTAGCATCCAATATATCTCTGCTGAGGGGGTTTACTTCACCCGATCCACAGTTCTAACAGAATGTTCTTCCTTGATACATCACATCCTTTCCTGTTGATTTCCATCCTCATATCTTCTGACTTGTATGATGACAAAATGTCTTGTCATAGGCTGAATGCTGTCGATACCCATACTGTGTCTAGGGTACCTCGGGCGTTATTTGTAGTACAGTCTTGAATCCTTTGCATTGGCCTCTTCGACAAGAGCTTGGCCTTCATCGGTAGCTGGTATCTCAGAATGTTTACCATCGGGACCTTGACTGACGGCACGTGGGGTTGCCTTGCATTTCTTTTGGCCGGTCCATCGTGCTCAAGGATTCGGAGCGGGGCCCAAATTCTGGACATTCACTTATGCTGAGATTTGCCTGACAGGTGGCCCTATCCGGGTGGCGATAGGTCATGATATGCTTCAATCCGGTTCTTGTACTTAAAATGCCGAGCTGAGCGCGTGACCTTTAATGAAGCGGACTGGGATATATCAGCAAGACGAACGATTCTGAACTTGAGTAACTGCTCAGGCTAACTGGATTGGTACACGGTCCTTGGCCCATAGTGAATGAGCTTTCTTTGTGGTAGATATCCACGGTGGTCCACATGACTTCAACTGATCGCGGCAAATTTGACTTGAGGTCCATGCGATTCATTCCGCCTAACCCGTCGGGCTCGAGAGTTGCATACCTCTGACAACTGGCGAGGTGCCAATGCTTATTCCGGGGGTATACATTGCAGCAAGGTTTGACATATGCCAGGTTTGTCTGCCCTGGTCTTGCTCCTATGGCAATCACCTTTCTTGTACTGGCTTTTCTTTAGTCAGGGTTCTTTTCTTCTTGCATCGCGGCTTATTGTTCTGCCGAAATCTTCCTCTGAGATAGACGGGTTACCAACACCCTTTGTCTCTTGGATCACCATGGTAATATTGATTGCCATGAAGGGTATCTCAAGATTATTCTGCTTCGGGCCTTGTCGGTCGTGAGGAGCTGACCTTCATGACGGGAGCTGGATTCAATGCTCCTTGCTTCCTTTCTTCAGGGTGTTTCTTCACGACTCTGTCAGTCTTTCTTCCAGACTGAGATGTGTATCCACCTCTTCTGCTGACTTGTTTCCCGAGAGCTGCGGTTCTTCATCGTCGTTCATGTGCATAATTCTTCCTTGATTACGAGCATGGTGGTATCCGCACAGGGGTAGCTTTCATACTTGCTAAGAATACCCATAACCATATGCGGGTCCTGACGATGTTGAAGTCTTCACTGTCCTGCATGGCTGGATTTCTGACAATACTGTTGCAGGTATGATGACGCGTCGAGGTAGACTGGTATCTTTCCCGCGAAGCTTGGGGTAGCTTGCTGGGGAAGGTTGGGTACCGTACCCAGGAAGCTTGTTCCGGTGGCATATCGAGGAAGGCGGGGTGTCGTATGCGGGAAGCTGCCTCGCTAGCTTGCTGAAGAAGACTAGGTGTCTTGCCTTGGAAGCTTTCTTAGTAACTTACTGACGAAGATGGGTTGTCTTGTCCCGGAAGTTTTCCTCTTTATACTGTGGATACAAATGTTCCTTATGCTGGAAGTTTCTGCGGCAGTTCACTGTAGACGACCGAGAGGCTTGTGCTAGAGTCCATCCCTGTGGCGTACCGAGCACGATCAAGGGTCTTGCACTGTAAGCTTCTGTCAGTGGCTTGTGGAGGAAGGCTGACTGTCTTGGCTGAGAAGATATCCCGGTAGCGTACTGAGGAAGGCTGATACACTGTAAAAGTCGGCTGTGCCTGGTACCTTGTCACGGAAGGCTGAGGTTCCTTCTGCTGGAAGCTGTCCCTCAATGACGTGGAGACATATCTGACCAAGGTGTCTGACAGGCTTCTGACTACCGGCTGGTGAGGGGGAAACATTCTTCCGATCATCTGGGCTTCATGATATGTCTTGTCCACCTTCCGGAATATACTGAATTAATTTGTATTTCATAGGACTGTAGCTGGTGTTTGTCTTGCCTTGGGTGCATATGCTCGTGGGTCCCAGTTTCTTCTTAGCTTTGCGTGAATCTTTGCGACTGTCGTAGTCGATGTAGATGGGACTAAATGGATAGCTTGGGTAGCATCCATTCGTGAGCCATAAGCTTCCAATGCAACTGGATATGAGTCACGTTTGACTTGCTGATTTACCGCATCATTGCGGCCTTTAACTGTCTGAGTCTTCACCACTGTTCCGGTTACAGGAGAAATACAGGTCTGATGGTTGTCGTATGCTTCATACTTGAGCAAAAGCGTGTGAGATGCAACCGGGTATGCGTCATTCATGTCTGGTTAATTTTCTTCATTTCTCTGTGGTCTTCCACCGATGGAATCTTCACGGCCATACGATTACCGGAATAATGCTGACTTGGTTCATTCGGGAAGAACTCATACGGGGTTGAATACTCCTGCTGCAAGCTGGTGTGAGTCCTTGACTTGGTGTCTTCACGCTGCTCTGCGGTATTGCAATGGTTCTTCGATATATGCAGGGTTATGAGCAACTTTCCATTGGGGTGGAGCAAGTGACACCAAAGAACCAAAAGAAGAACCAACAAAGAAAACCACGGGGCAAAAGCAAACGAGAAGCGGCTTGCTACTTCATCAGCTTTAGCGGTGGTCGATGACTATCCGGACCCCTTGCAAAGAAAACAGCGAATAACCCAGTAGAAACCAGAACGGTTTTTACAACTCTGATCTGGGACTTGTACTGGAATAGCTCAAGCATTGCTCACGACGGCCGGCCGAAATCAGCTCAGAGCATGACGCAATGTTGATAAAAACAATGCAGAGTTCCCCTAAGACAGACGAGAAAACAACTCAGAGCATAGGGTCTCCACTGCGAAAAGAAACTCAACAACTACCCGAGACGGCCGAAAAGCAGCTCAGAACACGGGTCGGTTGTTGAAAAGAGAAATGTAAAACAGGCATCTGATACGTCTCAAACGTATCTACTTTTCCAAACACTTTTGCTATTGTTTTGGCTTCATTCTTGCATGATTTGAACGAAACTAACCCGGGTTGACGCTTTTTTCAGCAGAGCTACCAGTGATGTTTTCTTTTGTGCAGGTTTCTGGATATTTAGGTACGCTGGAAAAATCCCAAAAATATATATAAAAAATCAGCATTCCGGAAGCTTCCGTAAATCCAAAGGGGGGCCACAGGGCAGCCAGGAGGGTGCCTGGCGCGGCCCAGCCTCTGGCCGCGCCACCTTCCCTCCTGGCTTGGTCCCACGTCCCTCGGTGCCCTACTTTGGCCCTATTTATTCTCCCGACGCAAAAACCCCAGAACAGAAGTCGCTTTTCCAATCTACGTCGCGGAGCCGCCACAACCCTCTGTTCTTCTCCGGGAGAGCTAATCTGGAGGCTGCTTTGGCCTCCGGTGAGGGGAAATCATCGCCATCGTCATCATCATCGCCTCTCCATCACCCTCCATGACTTCCTCTCTCATGTCTGAGTAATTCCCTACTGTAGGCAAAGGGGATGGTAGGGATTGGATGAGTTAGATCATGTAATAGTTCAATCAGATTGTTGGGGGCATGTTGCCTATCATCTACTTGGTGTTTATCATCTCTGTTACAACTTGTTGCTCTTAATGCTTGTCACTTTGGGCCCGAGTGCCATGATTTCAGATCTGATCACCCTTTTGTTTCTTGAGTTTGTGGTGTTCTTGATCCTATCTATGAGTTGTATGCACCTATTATAGTCCGGAACCGGCGATTCCAATGGTGACAGCTTGGGACACCAAAGGGGATGGACTATAATTTGAGGATTCCGTGTATCCATGAAGTGTTAATGCTTTGTTCCGGTGCTCTTTGACAGGAGTACCTTAATCTCCCTAAGTTCCTTTTTGCCCCGTTTGTAGCGGGAGGGTAGGACAAAAGATGTTGTGCAAAGTTCTTATTGCAAGCACGTACAACTACCCTAGGGTACACGTCTGATGTTTGATATTTGCCTAGATGATCCTTTATTTTCTGTGAGCCTTGCCCGTGTTAGAATCTATTACATGTTAGTTCTCATCCAAGCAGCGCCCAACCATCCATCTCCCTAGCCTACAGTGTTTTCTTTCCTGTTGGTTAGTAGTTGTTTACTTTTGTTGTTTTACTTTTGCTGTTTCACCACCACCATCACCACTATTATCACCACCACTACTACCACCGTATCACAGTTGCTACTAATACCTTTGTGCAAGCAAGTGTTTATTTCAGGTGCGGTTGAATTGACAACTCAATTGTCAAAGCCTGTACGTATTCTTTGTGTCCCCAAGTGCCGAATCAATAAATTGGGTTATCTTGCCCGCAAAGACTATCTCGATCCCCTACAGTTGAGGGTTATCAGCATCCACTCCAGACGGCCGACGATGCATCAGCTCAGAACCAGACGTGGTGCCACTTCAAAACAACAAGAAGGGTCCGTCCAAGTCATCTAACACCTGCCAAAACAGAGTTAGTAATTGCCGAGGAACAACGAACCAACAACGAGAACTAAGCAAGAACAACAACACTGAACTAGCACTGAGATTGCACGCAGGATCTCAGCTTATTGCTACACACATCAACATGCAACAGGCAACATGCAACACTACTACTCATGCATCACGAACTACGCGAAGCTCAGGCGTTCTGATCTGACGGCGGGTTGCCGGGGGTGGCAGGTGTGGGCGGAGAAGTCGACAACGATAGGGCTGCAGCAAGAGCTCTCCTTGCATCCCTTGCATCACGGACTAGCTCGACGAGGAGGGCATATTGGGCGATCATGTAGCGGGACATGGTGATCACCGCTGCATCGACTTCCGCCAGGGGGCGAGAAAACCTTACTTGCTGCGGAGTAGCCCCCAAGGTGGGATAGAAATGGAAGGCGCGATTCTGCTGCATCGCACTTTCCTGGTGGCGAAGGCCTAGGAGGCTCGCCAACGCGGCAAGATGAATGGCACGATCTGAGGTAGAAGCGGGTCCACCCTGGAAGTTGTAGGAGCGCACACCGATGGGGATGGTGGCTGCCACGTAGACGCTGGCACGGTACTCAAGCAGCTGCCTTCCAATTGGCGTCTGGGAAACTTGGTACCTTGGCATCTCTCCACTGGGGTAGAGAGTCCACCATACGTCTGCAAGGAGGTAGTCAAAGTTGGTCGCGGATGAGGATCCTGTGTATCCCACCGGGTATTCCGCCATCTACACTCGTCAGATCAGATCGTTAGCGAAAACATACCGTCTATATGCAGCAAACAAATGCACCATGCAATAGCATCACACAAGCAAGCTATACTCTAGCTCTAACGTCAATCTACGTTCTTCTAACGTTCGCGCGGGCTAGCGGTTCCTACAGCCAGTCCTGCTCTGATACCAAGCGTTGTGGCACCCCGTCTCAGAGGACCGGAACGCCCCGTGCACCAGCCCAGAGATCAAGTCTTCTGGAACACGACACTGCTTGATATAGAACTGAACAACTTTCTATTACCGAAGATAGGGGTACACGAGGTCTATTACAACGCTAGCGGAGACACAGCTTGCTCCTCAGGCTAGCCTCAGCTCTACACCAAGCAGCAGTATAACTCTCTAGCAGCAGAATAACGAAGGCAGCGGAACATCAACGGCGGTGATGAACTCCAATCCATAGGGACACTGGCTGGGACACCTACTAGCTCGCAAACACCGGGAACGTCGTCCTACGCATCCAAAGCACGGCCTGCAAATCTGGCATAACACGCCAGGTCAGTACATTGAGTGTACTTTCAAGCTCACAACAACCATGCATCAAGGCAAAACAATAACATGGCAACAGGTTCAAGTATACTAGTGAATTAAACAGGTGAGCAACAATAGCATGCAAACAAATATTCATCAAGCTTATCAACATTAAGACTAATGCACACACAATCATCGTTTAAGGTCACCTCGACCCCACATGATCATCGCATGAAGAGGGGCTCGATTCGAAAACAACGCAAAAAGAATCACATCAATCGGAGTTACGGGTGCGGAGATATGAAGGTGGGAAGTTCGGGGTTGGTTTTCTCTGGTGGAATGCGCTTTCTGTTAAGTGAAGGCGTATTAAGGGCTGAAGAAGAAGAAAATGCGCCTTCTGTGACTGAAAGCGTACTTTCTCCCGAAGAGGAAGGAAATGCGCCTTCCCGAAGGGAAAACGTATTTTCCAGAAGTCGGCTCCACTGAAACAACACGGCACGGGTTCCTTCTCCCTTCCAGGCGGGGCCCGCTGGTCAGACTGCTCTCTCTCCCTTCCCCTGTTTTCTTTCTCTCGACGCGAACGCAGGTTTTCTTTCTCTCGACGCGGACGTAGGGGAGGCCACGGCCGATACGGCCTCACTGTCGTTGAAGGTAGGTGCGGGGAACCTGCGGAGGGGACGCCGGGAGCGGCTTGCGGGGCTAAGGCGGCCAGCGACGGGATCAGCAAGGCAGCCTGCGGCACCCCCCCCCCCCCCCCCGCCCGTGGCTGGGCGCGACGCGCTGGGCGACGGTTGCCCGGGCGGGCTGAGGCTAGACCTCGGGGCGGCGGCATCCAGGGCGCCGGGGAGGTTTGCGGGGACGAGGGGGTGCTGCAGCCGTGGTCCGAGAGGAGGGGAAGCCTGGGTGGAGTGGATTTTGGCCAGAGCCCGGCGGCTGCAATGTCGGCCGAGAGGGGCAATGGCGGGCTCGCGCGAGCAACTTGGAGAGGGGGAAATGGGCTAGGAGATGAGGGGGAGCTTCTGGTGTGCTCTGGGAGGTCGGGGGTGCGCCAATTTATAGGGGGAGGTGGATGCGAAGCTCGGACGGCGACAATGGCTGGCGGCTGGGGCGTGCGGTGAGCTGGCGGCCACGAGGGGGTTCCAGACAGCTCGGGAGGGGGTGGCGTGGCGCACGCGTGCGGCGCGGGGAGACATGGGCTAGACGACGGGGACGCTCTATAGCACGAGGTGGACAGGTCGAGCACGCTCGGGGCGCGTCCAGAGCATGCCAGAGGCTGCCAAGGGCGTGGCCTCCAAACTTTGGATAAGATCCTGCAGGGCCAGCCATGTCTAGCATGTAGTCCTTCGCACGCTTAGCACAGTGGTACAGCTGGATGGTCAAAAGAGTGAACATGGTGATCTCTGGCTCACCACAAAGTTGGATACAGCAAACTTGGAGCTTAAGCCTAGCTCACATGGTGTGGTATTGGATAAGGCCAGGTTGTCTCTTGGCTTGAGGATAGGAAGGACTATGTTTCTGGAAAGTTTGGGCTCAATGTGATCAAGTTTGCATACACCTCCTTTGCATTTGGCACATTGCTGCAGAAGGTGTTTGTACTGTGGTGTGGCTTGTAAATTTCTCCCCTAGGCATGATCTTTTTCATAGCTCAATCATACACTATTATGAGTATGTACACCAAGTTTCATCTCATTTGGAGTAAGCTAGCTAGCACTTTCTTTACAAATGTCCAATTAGGCCAGAATGCAAAGTTGAAGCTAGCATCTCATAGGTTTTGTGGAACTGGCTGAAAATTTGTGTAGCTTGGTTTTTTGGCATGGTTCATATGTGTATAAAAGTTCATAGCCATTGGACACACATAGCTAGCACTTGCTTCACAATGTGGCCCACTGGTTAGAAACCTAAACTTGACAATGCACTTACATGGTAATGGGATTTGGCTCAAATCTGGTTTCGTGGAGTTATTTGGTGGTAGGATCATTCTCAACAAGTTTCAAGGCAAATGGGATCCCCTATCATGCACTTGCTTCACAATGCCCCCTTGCTGCATCCAAACTTTGGGAATTTATTGTGGGAGTTTGGCTAAGAAAATGGTGGTGGAATCTGGTGGACATCAATCATATGATCATATGAGATTGCACAAAAAGTTTCACCAGCAATGGATCGATATAAATAGCACTCCCTTCACAAAGCTCCATTTTGCCCCCATAGACAAATGAATTTTTCCAGAGGAAAAAAGCCACTTGGGATATGAAATGTTTTTGGAGAAATTGGCAAGATATGATGTCAATGACATGTGGGAATTATTTGGGGATTTATGGTGCAATATAAATAGGGGTTGCTTCACAAACCTCAAATAATGGGAATATTCCTTTTATTGGAAAAAGGAATATAAGGCTTGAATAAAATGGTGGATTGGATGGGATGGATCAATGGAATGACATGGACAGGCTTAAAATCAAGGGTCACTTGAGCATGGAAAGAAAATATGCTCAAGTTTCAAGTCCAACGAGGTGCACAAAATCAAATCCAATAGCAAATCCAGAAATAAATCCGAAAAGTTTTTGGAAAAAGAAAGTTCCAAAATCCAGGGTGTCACATTACTCTCATTAGAAGGTAGACATGGATGGCTCCATTCTTCCTCCTTTTGTTCATCGCTCTCCTCCTCTTTTTCATCCAAGGAGCTTTCGGTTTCATCAATTTCTTCTTTCATAGAGTCCTGCAAAACATTAGTCTCTTCCTTTGGGGGAGAGATTCTCTCAAGATAATGATGGTACGAATTAACGCCCCCTCGCTGGTTACCCAAAGTGGAAGGTTGAGATGTAGACAGTGGAAATTTCCCTTAGCGAAGATGCTAAGGTAGAGTATCGAATCCAGTAGGACTCCAAGATCGACAATTAGGTGGTTCGGCAAGTAATGCGCCATTCGATAATCACTTGCTTCTCCTGGACCTGCACACACAACAGATAGCTTTGCTCCCAACAAGTACAAAGAGGTTGTCAATCCTTCCGGCCTTGTTTTTTAAAAAGGATAAAACACACGGGATAATAATGATAGTGATAGCAACTGAAAAGTAAATAATGAAAGTAAATTGATAGTGGGTGTAAACAGCATTGGTAATATGGATCGGGGTCCTATGATGTTCACTAGTGATGTCTCTCTCCCAAAATACGATAAAATAGCATGCGAGGTAAACAAAATACAGCTGGGCAATTGACAGGATTATGTGCGCAAACCAATGCTAATTATGCTATAAAGAAAGGAAGAGGCTCAAAAGCATGGGCGGTACGCCAAGACAAGTAGACCGAAATCCATCTGCACCTACCTACTAATCATCCACCTTGAGATATCTATCCAGAACATCTCGCTGGTATTAAGTTGTGAATCCCACCCAAAGTGTAAACTCAAAGCGACGGACAACTGCATTAAAGAACTTTGTGTAAAGTAAACAATCCTTACACCCGCAAGTACAAGCATCGTTGTTTTACCCCTTGTGGAAACAACACATCCCCTAGACTCATGTTTCTGTCACTCAAGCTAGTCATCGGGGGGCATAAACCCACAATCATGCATAACGCTCCCTCTTGGAGTCACTACCTACTACTTGGCCAAAGCAATAAACAGCAACGGAGAACACGCAAGAATTACTCTAGAACATAAATATAAAAGAGGAGAATCAAATATATTACTCAAACACAATCTGAACATAATCTCATAATCCATCGGATCCCAGCAAACTCAGCATAGCAATAGCAGAAATATTACATATGTGCCTCGATCATGTAGGGCAGCTCACGAGGTCTAATCCATGAAGAACAAAGAGGGGAGGAGAACATCACATAGCTACTGATCATAGACCCATGGTCCAAGGTGGACTACTCACAGTTCATCCGGGAAGCATCCATGCTGGTGGAGAAGCTCCCGGGGGTGGTTCCCCCCTCCGGCAAAGTGGTTCCTCCCTCCGGCAGGGTGCCGGGAAGAGGTCTTCTGGTGCTCCCGATCTTGGAAGCGCGGCGGCGGCGGAATAGAGGAGAGATCGCGAAAAAGGGTTCCCGTCACGGGGATTATATGTGCGAAGGGGGGCAGCCAGGGGGGGCACCAGGGGTGCAGGCGGCCCCCTGGCGCGGCGCACCCTAGGGCGCGCCGGGAGGGCGCCTGGGGCCCTGGTGGGTCCCCTCTGGCCCCCCTCAGTGATTCCCTAAGCTTCTTCTACGCTGATTTTTTATTGGATTTTTCCTGAAATTTTGGAGCACTTTTAATATGGGGGAAAACTGAAATAGAAAAACAGCAGAAAACAGGAACTGGCACTGGGGTGCACTGAGTTAGTAGGTTAGTCCAAATATGATCAAAAGTGTATGGAAGTTCATCAATATCATAGCAATATCACACAAAAGAGGCATGGAGAAGGCAGAAATTATTGATACGTTTTGGACGTATCAACATCCCCAAGCTTAATTCCTGCTCGTCCTCGAGTAGGTAAATGATAAAAGCATAATTTCTGTGGTGACATGCTAACAACCATAAAAGAACTTTTAAGTAAAGCAATCAAGGCATGTAATTCAATTCTAGTCATAACAGGCAAGAGTCTATATTTAGCATTGAAACAAGCAACATAAGTACATAAAGGTGCAAGATCTCTCGCTGTCCGTGACTCGAATTTCTCCAAATGGTCTTTGCGTGCAAGAAAGGGGATAGGGATATACGAGAAAAAATATTTTTGTGTTGAGAACTCAATCTACTAAAGTTTCACACTTGGTCTTCTTTGGAATCTTATCTTGACTCATCCCCAGACCACTAGCCAGGTACAAGTCAAAATGATCAACTCCTTTTCGACATTTTGAGCACTCATGCAATGGATGAGCCTAATCAAGAAAGTTGACACTTAGGATGTCAAAGAGAGAATATGGTGGAGGAGGTAGACAAAAAGGTGAGAAAGGATCACATCAATGAGGACAATCATAGGCGAGAGGAAGCCAAATGGTAGATATGATGTGAGGAATAGGGATTGCCATGCAATGGATGCACATATGAGCTAAGATAAGCTCTCCAATGAAACTAGTGGGGGTGCATCCAACTTGCTTGCTCAAGAAGACCTAGAGCTCATTTGAGGAGGCTCATCATTGGAATATACAAGCCAAGTTCTGTAGTGTGAAGGTCCCCACATAGCTGTATGCATAAATGATAATCTCTATGAAGTACAAGATATAAGAGGGAGTACGAGTGTGGATCTCTCAAAAGGAATAGTAGTGTGCCCCTTCTCTATTTTTATTTCTTTTTCTCTTTTTTCTATTTTTTGTATTTTTTTTGGTGGCCTCAATGGCTCTTTCTATTTCTCTCATTTGTCCTCTTTGGGATCTTTTAATTTGTCCACTTTGGGATCTTTTCCTCACTTTAGGGGCAACACTCTATATATTACAAAAAGTATAGAAGATCTTTCACACTTTACAAATTACTCAAATCATAAAGAAAATGTAACTATCATGAAGTATGCAAATGTATGCCTCTGCCGGTGTAGCAGGATATGCAATGATACTAGCGCGTCATGTAGCAATGATTACGGCAAGGCCCAACTAGCATGCGGCTCATCGATCAAGCAAGTAGCATGTATGACATGAAGATCAAGTCATGAGAAGATGGATGTTGCATGGCAATATATCTCGGAAAGGCTATGGAAATGCCTTGGTAGGTAGGTATGGTGGATGTTTTGAGGAAAGATATAAGGAGGTTTATGATGACAGAGCGTATCATGCCAAGGGCTTGGATGTACCGGCGAAGGTGGACGCCAACTCTCGGAGTGAGAAGAAAGCAAGGCACGGCACAGGAGAGGCTAGAAAAACATGGGAAGGTGGAAGTGTCAACTTTCGAATACTCACATTAGTCCGAAGAACTCATGCACTTATTTTCGGTAACTCTCAATCTAATAAGGAGGTTCACAAAGAGACAAGTACCCCGAGGAGGAGTGTATGGGGGTGTGGTTATCCTTGCGCATCCTCAACTCATGGTACGTGAGTGTACTCTAATATTCGACCCCTCAGAAGAGTAGTGATCCATCTAGTAGCTAAAGTTCTCAACTAATTTTGTAAGTTTGAAAATAAACACGGATCGCCCAAAATACGACATCTATCACTAATAGGCTAAAGCTCTTGACACCAAAAGTTCAAACATTACTCAAAACAATACCTCAAAACTATTGAAAGTTACTACTACAAAAGAATAGCAAACTTAATTACCTACTTCAAGTCAAGACACAAAAACTCAGTGCAACAGGAAAACTCTCTAAACAGGATAAACATGAAAACTCAAGAGGTTCCAGCAATAAACTAAACAAAAGCTCTTTGAAAAGATAAGCATGAAAACTAAGAGCTAAACATGACAGTAGCTATGAAAAAGATAAAGAACAAACACAGCAAAGATAAGCATGAAAAATCCTATGTTGTGTTCTAGATTTTGGAAGTGGAGCGTGTTTCTCTCCCACACAAAGAAAGATGGGTTCTAACTTGTTATTAACAGCAAGCAAAGCTAAAGAAAACTAAAAATAAAACCTAAGAGCGAGACACTCCAAGCATAGCACATAACGCATGAAGTGATAAAAATATAGTGAAACGAGAGACGAACTGATAATTGTTGATGGAGAAGGGGATGCACGGGGGCATCCCCAAGCTTAGACGCTTGAGTCTCCTTGAATATTTCTTCGGGATGCATGGGGGCATCCCCAAGCTTGAGCGCTTGACACTCCTGAATCTGCTTTCATCATCTTCCCTCGCACACTTGAAAACTCCCTTCATACATAACTCATCATAATCTGATTAGCGAGGTTAGTACCTATAAAAAAATAATTATTTCTCTACTGGAAACAAAGATATTATTGAAGAGCTACTGTTTCTCAAGATTGCCAAAAAGTTTTTGCAAAGAAAAAGCAAGCTTAAGGTTTGCAAAATGAAGAAAAGGCAAAACAGGACATAATCTGTAAAAAACAGACCAACAGGTAGTAAAGAATTTTTTAGGGATACTTCTGCAACTCAAATAAAAAAACTCAGAACATACGAAAGTTCCGTAATTGTATATACATGCTGTGTAAAAAATTCAGCTCAAAAAGGTGAACTGGGATTTTTCTGTGATTTTTTTAGTCACGAGGACAGAATCTGATTTCTGGACAGCATGTCACAACTTTCACTTCCCTTGTCATATGAGGCTATAAATGGCACAAATCTTGAAAAGTAAAGATACAATGATGTTGCTACAGTAGTAACAATCATCATGAACAACTAAAACAGAATAAAAACAAAAGGTAATCCTAAATTCGTTGCGGGCTGCCTTCCGAAAGCGCTTCTTTAAAGCCATTAGCTAGGCTTGAAGATTATAAAAGATGCTCTCATAAGAATAAGGACTTGAAGCAACAGAGATCATCAAGAAGAAAATATGAAACACATTTAAGCCTACCCACTTCCTATGCATAGGCATCTTATAATGAAATAAATCAAAGAAGCACAAAGTGACAAGCATATGAAGGTGGAACAAGTGCAACTTTAAAATTTTCATCAAAAAGAGAGGTGTTTTTGTAACATGAAAGATTTTAGAACCAAGCTTTCCTCTCTCAAAGTAATTTTAGTATCATGAACAACATAAAGAATATAAATATCACATAAATCATGTTGTTCATGACCTGCAAGCACATGTGTATAGTTTTCAACGCGGTCTTTAGGATCATAAGAAAAATGCAACCCGTCACATTGACATTTAATAAGGACAAAACTCTCCGGATTTGGAGATTTCAAAAGGATAATAGAAAAATCAAGTGTGGGTGCAATAGCAACAACTTCATGCTTAACATGAGGAACTATAGTTCATCTCCGTAAGCATCATCCATAGTGGCATCATGGCCATAAGCATAGAAGGCATCAACTTCATCAAAAAGGGATATTTCGCAAGAATCCATAGGATCATAACACTCATATAAGGTAAGATTCAAAGAGTTACTCTCATTAGAAGGTAGACATGGATGGCTCCATTCTTCCTCCTTTTGTTCGTCGCTCTCCTCCTCTTTTTCATCCAAGGAGCTTTCGGTTTCATCAATTTCTTTTTTCATAGAGTCCTGCAAAACATTAGTCTCTTCCTTTGGGGGAGAAATTATCTCAAGATGATCAGTAATATAATAATTTTCATCATAATTTTCCAAACAATAGTTAAGCATAGCAAGACTCTCAGATTTGTAAAGGGCATCATTAATATTTCTAAGAAGAGAAGTAATTTCATAGGCACCCTTATAAGCAACAAATTCTTCTATTGGCTCTGCATCATAAAAATCATAGTTTCCCTTAGCATAAGAAGCTAAGGTTTAATCATCATTGTACTCACATTGGAAAGAAAGGTGTTTGTGCCTCATAAAGCAACAAGATTCATCCCTGCAGAAAGATATATTATATATTGAGCACAAGTTTCTAGCATACTCATACAACTAGTGTATTTGTTTCCATAAGTGTATCCCCTTTTGAGACAAGCGGTGTTCCTTGTACCAATTTTTTTGATCCTCGGTGAATCCTCCATGCTAATAAGATCTGGTTTCAAAGAAGTCAGACAATGATTGGCAAGTAAGGAACTAGAAATACTATTTTTTTGGATTTTTTTGATAAAGGACACAACGATAAAAACTGGAAGGTAAACTAACAAGACTAAAAATACAGGATAAAAGATAGTGTGCAACTCCCCTATCTTGAAGAGTGGAGTCCCCGGCAACGGCGCCAGAAATTTCTTTTGATGGTATGAATTAACGCTCCCTTGTTGGTTACCCGAAGTGGAAGGTTGAGATGTAGACAGCGGCAATTTCCCTTAGCGAAGATGCTAAGGTAGAGTATCGAATCCAATAGGACTCCAAGATCGACAAGTAGGTGGTTCGGCAAGTGATGCGCCGTTCGATAATCACTTGCTTCTCCTGGACCTGCACACACAACGGATAGCTTTGCTCCCAACGAGTACAGAGAGGTTGTCAATCCCTCCTGCCTTGTTGTTTACAAAGGATAAAACGCACGGGATAATAATGATAGTGATAGCAACTGAAAAGTAAATACTGAAAGTAAATTGATAGTGGGTGTAAACAGTATTGGTAATATGAATCGGGGTCCTATAATGTTCACTAGTGATGTCTCTCTCCCAAAATACGATAAAATAGCCATGCGAGGTAAACAAATTACAGCTGGGCAATTGATAGGATTATGTGCGCAAACCAATGCTAATTATGCTATAAAGAAAGGAAGAGGCTCAAAAGCATGGGCGGTACGCCAAGACAAGTAGACTGAAATCCATCTGCATCTACCTACTAATCATCCACCTTGAGATATCTATCCAGAACATCTCGCTAGTATTAAGTTGCGAATCCCACCCAAAGTGTAAACTCAAAGCAACGGACAACTGCATTAAAGAACTTTGCATAAAGTAAACAATCCTTGCACCCATAAGTACAAGCACCATTGTTTTCCCCCTTGTGGCAACAGCACATCCCCTAGACTCATGTCAAGCTTGTCATCGGGGGGCATGAACCCACAATCATGCATAACGCTCCCTCTTGGAGTCACTACCTACTACTTGGCCAAAGCGATAAACAGCAACGGAGAACACACAAGAATTACTCTAGAACATAAATATAAAAGAGGAGAATCAAATATATTACTCAAACACAATCTGAACATAATCTCATAATCCATAGGATCCCAGCAAACTCAGCATAGCAACAGCAAAAATATTACATATGTGCCTCGATCATGTAGGGCAGCTCACGAGGTCTAATCCATGAAGAACAAAGAGGGGAGGAGAAAATCACATAGCTACTGATCATAGACCCATGGTCCAAGGTGGACTACTCACGGTTCATCCGGGAAGCATCCATGGTGGTGGAGAAGCTCCCGGAGGTGGTTCCTCCCTCCGGCAGGGTGCCGGGAAGAGGCCTTCTGGTGCTCCGGTCTTGGAAGCGCGGCCGCGGCGGAACAGAGGAGAGATCGCGAAAAAGGGTTCCCGTCACGGGGGTTTCTCGTCACGGGGATTATATGGGCGAAGGGGGGTAGCCATGGGGGCCACCAGGGGTACAGGCGGGGCCCTGGCGCGGCCCCACCCTAGGGCGCGCTGGGAGGGCGCCTGGGGCCCTGGTGGGTCCCCTCTGCCCCCCCCCCCTGGTGATTCCCGAAGCTTCTTCTACGCTGATTTTTTATTGGATTTTTCCAAAAACAATTGGAGCACTTTTAATATGGGGGAAACCTGAAATAGAAAAACAACAGAAAATAAGAACTGGAACTGAGGTGCACTGAGTTAGTAGGTTAGTCCAAATATGATCAAAAGTGTATGGAAGTTCATCAATATCATAGCAATATCACACAAAAGAGGCATGGAGCAAGCAGAAATTATAGATA
The DNA here is from genome assembly GCA_950022295.1 of Bromus sterilis. Lineage (NCBI taxonomy): Eukaryota > Viridiplantae > Streptophyta > Magnoliopsida > Poales > Poaceae > Bromus > Bromus sterilis. The sequence goes on along the minus strand of OX465596.1, from coordinate 409,871,640 downwards.
CGTTTTGGACGTATCAGATGATCAGTAATATAATAATTTGCATCATAATTTTCCAAACAACAATTAAGCATAGCAATACTCTCAGATTTGTAAGGGGCATCATTAATATTTCTAAGAACAAAAGTAATTTCATAGGCACCCTTATAAGCAAGAAATTCTTTTATTGGCTCTGCATCATAAAAATCATAGTTTCCCTTAGCATAAGAAGCTAAGGTTTCATCATCATTGTACTCACATTGGAAAGAAAGGTGTTTGTGCCTCATAAAGCAACAAGATTCATCCCTGCAGAAAGATATATTATATATTGAGCACAAGTTTCTAGCATACTCATAAAACTGGTGTATTTGTTTCCATAAGTGTATCCCCTTTTGAGACAAGCGGTGTTCCTTGTACCACTTTTGTTGATCCTCGGTGAATCCTCCATGCCAATAAGATTTGGTTTCAAAGAAGTCAGACATTGATTGGCAAGTAAGGAACTAGACATACTATTTCTTTTGGATTTTTTTATAAAGGACACAACGATAAAAACTGAAAGGTAAACTAACAAGACTAAAAAGCAAAGATAAAAGATAGTGTGCAACTCCCTTATCTTGAAGAGTGGAGTCCCCGGCAACAGCGCCAGATATTGCTTTTGATGGTACAATTTAACGCCCCCTCGTTGGTTACCCAAAGTGGAATGTTGAGATGTATACAACGGCAATTTCCCTTAGCCAAGATGCTAAGGTTGAGTGTCGAACCAATAGGACTCCAAGATCGACAAGTAGGTGGTTCGGCAAGTGATACGCCGTTCGATAATCACTAGCTTCTCATGGACCTGCACACACAACAGATAGCTTTGCTCCCAACGAGTACAGAGAGGTTGTTAATCCCTCCGTCCTTGTTGTTTACAAAGGATAAAACGCACGGGATAATAATGATAGTGATATCAACTGAAAAGTAAATACTGAAAGTAAATTGATAGTGGGTGTAAACAGTATTGGTAATATGGACCGGGGTCCTATGATGTTCGCTAGTGATGTCTCTCTCCCAAAAGACGATAAAATATCCATGCGAGGTAAACAAATTACAGCTGGTCAATTGACAGGATTATGTGCGCAAACCAATGCTAATTATGCTATAAAGAAAGGAAGAAGCTCAAAAGCATGGGCGGTCCGCCAAGACAAGTAGACCGAAATCCATCTGCATCTACCTACTAATCATCCACCTTGAGATATCTATCCAGAATATCTCGCTGGTATTAAGTTGTGAATCCCACCCAAAGTGTAAACTCAAAGCAACGGACAACTGCATTATAGAACTTTGTGTAAAGTAAACAATCCTTGCTCCCGCAAGTACAAGCACCGTTGTTTTCCCCCTTGTGGCAACAGCACATCCCCTAGACTCATGTTTCTGTCACTCAAGGTAGTCATTGGGGGGCATGTACGCACAATCATGCATAACGCTCCCTCTTGGAGTCACTACCTACTACTTGGCCAAAGCAATAAACAGCAACGGAGAACATGCAAGAATTGCTCTAGAACATAAATATAAAAGAGGAGAATCAAATATATTACTCAAACACAATCTGAACATAATTTCATAATCCATCGGATCCCATCAAACTCAGCATAGCAACAGCAGAAATATTACATATGTGCCTCGATCATGTAGGGCAGCTCACGAGGTCTAATCCATGAAGAACAAAGAGGGGAGGAGAACATCACATAGCTACTGATTATAGACCCATGGTCCAAGGTGTACTACTCACGGTTCATCCGGGAAGCATCCATGGTGGTGGAGAAGCTCCCGGAGGTGGTTCCTCCCTCCGGCAGGGTGCCGGGAAGAGGTCTTCTGGTGCTCCCGATCTTGGAAGCGCGGCGGCGGCGGAACAGAGGAGAGATCGCGAAAAAGGGTTCCCGTCACGTGGGTTTCTCGTCACGGGGATTATATGGGCAAAGGGGGGCACAAGGGGTCCAGGCGCCCCCCCTGGCGCGACCCCACCCTAGGGCGCGCCGGGAGGGCGCCTCGGGCCCTGGTGGGTCCCCTCTGCCCCCCCCCCTCGGTGATTCCCGGAGCTTCTTCTACACTGATTTTTTATTGGATTTTTCCCGATTTTTTTGAGCACTTTTAATATGGGGGAAACCTGAAATAGAAAAACAGTAGAAAACTGGAACTGGCACTGGGGTGCACTGAGTTAGTAGGTTAGTCCAAATATGATCAAAACTGTATGGAAGTTCATCAATATCATATCAATATCACACAAAAGAGGCATGGAGCAAGCAGAAATTATAGATACGTTTTGGACGTATCACCACTCCACCTTATAAAGAGGTGTGGCTCTCCTGCAACTACCATGGTGGGACTAAACTTTAGCACCCCATGCACCACCAAAATTCTGCCATGCTCATGGGCCAATTTGAGATTTTAGGATCTGCTTATATGGGCTGCCCACATATGCGCCCAATATTCGAACAGTTAATGCCTCAAGCCTTCAACTAAGAGATCTGGTTTGCATCCTAGTTTTTTTATACCGTGGCAAAAAATATACGAAAAAAATGTTGTAGGGACATGTCAAACTTTATTAAAGAGAATTATACATGGCAATTTTTTTGTACTAGCTAGGTACAATCATTGAAAAAACTAGATGATACCCCGCGCGTTGCTGCGGAAATCAGTTGCAATATATTTTGAATGATTGATTGCATTAAACCTGAATAGTTGAATTAATAGTATATAAACAAAAGTATAACAATAGATTTTATGTATTGTGTAGTTACAATATTTATTAAATATAAGTAATGTAATATAATAAAAAAATCCATGCATGTTGAGTGAGGTGTCATGTGTCATTATATTGATGTATGCATGAGATCAACAAACAACGAAGAACTTGTTCTCATGTATATTGTGGTGAGTCTTTGATGATGTGACATGTATGCATGTTAAAAGTGATGTAATATAATAGAAAAAAATCCATGCATGTTGAGTGAGGTGTCATGTGTCATTAAATGGATATGTACATGAGATCAACTAATAATAAAGAACTTGTTTTCACACATATTGTGGTGGGCCTTTGATGAGATGGCATGCTTGCATGTTGAGATAAATAAGATAGTGGAGATGATCTATTATAGTATTATAAATAGCATGATGTAGCGTTCAAAGCAATATCACGCAAAATGAATCCGTGCACAATGTCTTGCTAATAGCGCATTTTAAGAGCCACACTATTTTGTCATAGCACGCTAATTTTTCAACTGGGTACAATTGATCGGCAATTTTTTTTCTTTGAAATAATTTTTAGACACCAAACTACATGGTATTTTATTTCATGCAGTATTCTAAAAAAATTGATGTTTCTACGACAAATATATTTTCATAAGCCATGACAAATTTTTCATTAGACCTTGATAATTTTTCAATTAGATCATGATAGTTTTATTGTACGCACCATGGCAGTTTAATTACTAACATGATAGTTTTTTGTAGGTAGCATGATACTTTCAATATTCAGATCATGGAAATATCACTAGTAGACCATGGTAATTTTTGCAATGATCATGGAAATTTTATTAGTCAGATCATGACATTTTCTCAATTAGACCACGGCCATTTCATTTTAGGTAGCATGGCAATTCTTAGACTATAGCATTTATACTATGTACACCAAGGAAAAATTGTTGAACAATTTCTGGTAAATTCCTTTTTTACACACATTGCTAAACAAATCTTGACCACGATACAATCCTATTTACACAATTATTTAGATTTATTCCTTTTTAGATTTGATATGTCATGTTTTGCATGTAAGCCTTTTTATTTTTCTTTTTATATAGTTGAGCAATGCAAATTTCTTGTAGGTGTTTTTTTAATCATGGAATTGCCACTGAGGAGGAGGCTCGGCAAATGGTCCTTTGGGCCGATTGGGCCATGCTATACGGGTTTCTGAGAAAACCAAAATTTTCAATTGATCGACCTATCCTACCAGTGTGTGTTCGAGTCGACTCCGACAGATCCACTGATAGGCTATCCCAAACTAGATGTTCAGGAATCGATAGTAACACTAGTCGAGTTGTCCTTTATTAGCCGAAATCCAATTGGATTATCAGTAGTGTTCCACTGACGAGGGGGTGACCCCACGACTCCTACGTGTGAGGATACCTGATGCATAAGGAGACAAGAGGACCGCTGGAAGCTTCGACAGGCCCACGACTGCCCCGCTATAGGCACCGACGTAGGAGTCCGCGACTAGTATGGAAGTCAAGACTTGGCGTTCAGGGCAAGGCTAGAATTAGGCAATCGTCTCTGTAACCTGAGACGGACTCCCCGAGACCCATCCTAGTATATAAAGGATAGGAGGGGGACGTTTCAGGACATCCAATCTACAATCAACACTCCCGGTCTTGTGCGAACTCGCCTAGAATTCCACTGTAATCGCCCCCTCACATAATACAATTGAGCAGGAAGTGCTTCTCCTGTTAGCCGACGAGTATCGCCAACCTGTTCCTTCTCTACGATCTAACCCAGGGTCCCTGACCATGGGATTTGCCGAGGATGATCCTCGTCAATTGGCGCCGTCCATGGGAACTACACAGGTTGGAATCACGATCTCGGCGGTCCCATCTCCAGCAAGTCACAACTCAAGGGCTCGAACAAGATCCAACCCACTCGAGGAATTCAAATTCATCGCAAACCTCTCCATCGCACCACCAAGACCACTTGGCCCGCAGCTCGACCAAGTCCAATATTTTGGCGACTACCAAAGTCGTCACCGACAAAAAAGAACTCGACGACCCAGAAGGCAAGCTCAAGCCACGACCGCTAAGCCAACCAGGACATTGGAACAAGTGCAAGAATTCTTCGCAGAGGTCCTACTCGAAGAGTCACGACATGTGACAGAAGCCTTGCCAGCCACTCGAAAACCCGCCGCCACCCGGACACCCGCCGCGGGGAAAGACAGTGAGTCCGAAACTCAGACTGGCGAGTACTACAACCCGGATCGAAGACCAGACGAATTTTCCAAGTTTATCCGGAACCACTCGATCAACGATGGAATAGAGCTCGACCCAAGGTTCCACTCCCGCTCAGAAGACCAATCGCAGTCGTTCCAGGTCACAAGAAGAAGAAGGCACGCCGGCTTGATGTCTACGCACGCTTCTATTCTTGTAGACTATGTTGGGCCTCCAAATGCAGAGGTTCGTAGGACAGCAGCAATTTCCCTCAAGTGGATGACCTAAGGTTTATCGAACTCAGGGAAGTAGAGGTTGAAGATGGTCTCTCTCAAGCAACCCTGCAATTAAGATACAAGAAGTCTCTTGTGTCCCCAACACACCTAATACAACTAGGAGTTGTATAGGTGCACTAGTTCGGCGAAGAGATGGTAAAATATGGGTGATAAGGGTAGCAAAACGAAGTAATATAATTCTGTAATAAAAAGTGCAGCAAGCAAACAAGTAACAAAAGTGAGTGAAAACGGTGTAACAATAATGGAAACAAGGCCTAGGCTTCATACTTTCACTAGTGGCAACTCTCAACAACATTAACATAGTCTAATCACATGATTTTTCCCATACAACATGCAATAGAGACGCACTCAGAGGTCATTCCTTTGTGGTCAAGAGAGGATGAGAATTATGTAGGGCTACAAAAGCACACCTCAAAGTTCGTAGTTCTCAATCTATGGATTTCCCAATGTCACCGCGGCCATCCGAAGAGAGTACCACAATCACCACAACATATCTCAAGGATAGTAAAAGACAAGCACCAAGAGACTCTCAATCTTCAATCCACACACAAAAGAGGAAATCACTCATGATAATATTCTTCTAACCCATGTCCAATAGACCGCTGTCACCATGGTCTCAGGGATTATACTAGATAAGATCAATTGAGTACATCAATCCAATACATAGAGAAAGGGGAAATATCATGGGATCACCCTAGATTAACATAGCCTATGATCACAACGAAGATCACATCATGGGAGAGAGAGAAGATTACATAGCTACTGGTAGAAACCTTAGCCCCGAGGAGGAACTACTCCCGCTTCATGGAGGGAGGAAGCAACGTCGATGGAGATGAATCCGGGGGCACTTTCCCGTCCCGGCAGGGTGCCGGCACAGGAATTCTGGTCCCCCGAAGCTTGTCGGCGATGGCGGCGGAGATCGGAATTGCTTCTGGAGAAAAGGGGTCTGGAATCAGGGATTTCGCGACGCGAGTAAAAATAAGGGCCAAGGGGGCCACCAGGGGAGGTCCCAGTCTCCCAGGCGGCCTGGTGGCGCGGCCTACCCCTAGTCCGCGCGGGGTGGCCGCCTCGGTGACTGCTGGCCCCCCTCCGGCTCTCCTTCGGTGATTCTGGAAGGTTCCTTCACGCTGATTTTTAATATATTTTTCCCGGAATTTATTGGGCACTTTAAGTAATGGGAAAACCTAAAATACAAAAACAGCAGAAAATAGAAACTGGCACTAGGGTGCACTGAGTTAATAGGTTAGTCCAAATATGATCAAAAGTGTATGAAAGTGTATCTAAAACATAGCAATATCACACAAAACATGCATGGAGCAAACAGAAATTATAGATACGTTTTGGACGTATCACAGCTCAAGCAAGCTTACAGCGAAAGAACAACTGGACGGGGACCCTGCATGATCCACTACTTCGAAGACGACTGGGGTAGCCTTAGAGCCAGCCACACCCTAAGAGATTGTCGTCTGTTCACCAAACTCTCCCACAGCCTCAAGGAAGAGAAGCAGTGCGAAGCAAAGCGGGCCCGAAGAACCGAGCAGTCGCCAGCACCAAATATAAAAGAACAATACCCCACGTCCCATGGACGAGTCTGCATGATCCAAGAAGGACGACCCTCCAAAGCAAAACAGGACGCCCACACACTGTAGACCCGAGAAGCCGAGGGCCTCAAAACAAGTCCAGCAATAGCTCGAAGAGATAGCTATGGTAACAGATAGGAGCATCTTCCCACTAGCAAGCAGAAGCGAATCAAAAGAATTCAATCGCGACTTCAGCGTCGACAGTAACACAGTCACCCATCAATTCCACCCAACAGACCCAGACAAGACGGTCTGAATATACGCCCACGTCCCAGAAGAACAAGCAGCTGCCCTCATGGTCTTCCTCCACGAAGAGTGGAAAATTTTCTCCTGGTGCCCGGCCGACATGCCCGGAATACCACGAGAGTTTGCAGAACACGCGTTGCACATACATCCGAACACCAAACCAGTAAAGCAGGCGTTGCGCCGATTCTCAGAACCCAAGCGCAGAGCCATTAGAGAAGAGATCAACCGATTACTCGACGCGCAATTCATCCGGGAGACGAAGAAGGCCACCTGGATCGCAAACCCATTCTTGGTACCCAAAAAGGACACCGATGTACTACGGATGTGCGTCGACTACGGGGCCGTCAACAAACACTGCCCGAAGGACCACTTTCCCTTGCCAAGGATAGACCAGATAATCGACTCCACCGCAAGATGCGATCTCCTATCCTTCCTCGACGCCTACTCAGGATACAACCAAATCAGGATGAAGGAAGACGATGAAGAACACACCTCGTTCATCACCCCCTATGGAATTTATTGGGCACTTTAAGTAATGAGAAACCCTAAAACACAAAAACAGCAGAAAATAGAAAGTGGCACTGGGGTGCACTGAGTTAATAGGTTAGTCCAAATATGATCAAAAGTGTATGAAAGTGTATCTAAAACATAGCAATATCACACAAAACATGCATGGAGCAAGCAGAAATTATAGATACGTTTTGGACGTATCAACATCCCCAACACTACTAGAAATCTACATTTTACCTAGAGCCATAAACCCTAGGTGAAATGGAAAAAACCATAGGGAAAGTCTTTACCTTGGGCTTGCCCTAGGTAAAGAACTCTAGGTGAAGTATAGTTGGTAAAGGGCTCATTACCTAGAGTGTAAACAGTAAACCCTAGGGAAACTTTCTTTACCTAGGGGCCCAAGCCCTAGGGAAAGATTTTCATATGTAGGATGTGTCCAACGTGGAAAGGTTGTTTCCCTACAACCATAAGCACTAGGGAAAGATTGTGGGTCCCTTTGCATTGCCATACCACCATACAGGGGAAAGATTTCAAATGGATCTAAATTTGAATTCAACATTCAACTAATTTAGAATCAAGCAATAATATCACATAATTAATAAAGATAACTGTGGACAGCAGTAATCACATATACACATCAGATGTCATAATATCACCTGTACCGCATGTTTTTTCACAATCAGGCTAGCTAGCTACAATTAACTACAACTGGCTAATTAAACTCAACCAACCACTAAATGTTTGTTTAAAATTGGCTAGCTAGCTATAATTTGCTACAGCTAGCAAACATAATAATCTTCTCCTTCAGATTCTTGCATGTCAACTTCACATCCTTGTTAGTAGGAGCGACGTCAAAATCAAATTGACAATGTAACCTTCTCAGTGTATGCTTGAGCCCTTCTGTAGAAATCCTTGACGATTTTGCCATGTAGTTCCATGACCTATCAAGAAACACCATGGATTATTCAGAATACCAAGTAAACTTCTGCATAATCAGTCATAAAGGTACCTTATTTCTTTATCACAAAATGCAGGCTGGCACCACACATCACAAAAGAATGCATACACAACAATGTGAACATCACCACAAGAGAGAAGAAATAAATATGTATCCACAATGGAATTAGCAATGGAACAGATCACATGTTGCTTTGATTATAGCCTGTGTAAAAACCTATGAAATTCTAACGGCTTTGGGGATTGATAGGAGACACACAACAATTAACACGAGTGCATGGGCATGTGCCTCAGTGTAAAAAATTGTTCAAAAATATGGATACCTCTCGTAAATAGGTTCATCAGTAAGAAGTCTGTAGTGCAAGACAAATACCAAATTATTTAACCAACAACATTTTGTACTAGCACAATGAGCAACTTAAATTAGAAAAACACAACTAAACATTCCATCATCTAGCAAGATATTAGTATATAACAGAAAGTTTTTCCATTCCAAAATAAAAGAAGTGCTACTGCCTGAAGGTTCTGAACTTATACTTATAGATGTTCTGGAAACCAGAAATTTATCTTCAGTTACAGTTATCCCCATAAAGATAACAATATGATCACTAAATTTCAGAAGACACCTATCTACTTCTAACTATTTCCTAAAAATCTAGACTATCATCGCAATCCAACTGTCCAATTGAAAGTATCATGTGGCTAAATAACTAACTCACGGTCAAGAGAACGCACACATAAATTTGCAGCAACGACACCAACGATTCACGCATACGTAATATTGTACTGAATCCAAGACCCTTATATGGACGTGTATCAAACAAAATGCCACAAATAGGAAATAGTATGCAACATCACCTAGGGGTCTTGTGCGTCATGACATGAGCGGAGGTGGATCCATGGTTGGGCTTCATGAAGGTCACGTTGAAGACGACACTATCGTCTGGGCCGATCGGACATCACCGGCTCCTGTTGGGCAGCACCGGCACCGAGAGCCCTTCCTCCATGAATTGAATGTTCCCAAGCTCCATCCCTCCCTGGAACCTGCATCACACAAAAAAGGGTATGCCATAAGATCCAGGTTCTAGAACGTAAGCTAACATTGGGAGAATTGTTGGATTATATTCTAACAATTTGAATCAATCCCTTGTGAATAAGATGGTAATTACCTTTCTGTGGATCAATCCCTTGCATAAGATCTTCTTTTCCTCTAGGCAACAACTAAGAAAATAAATAAAGTGAATTCCTGAGCAGGGAGCTACTGATAAGACATATACAACCGGGAATAAAAGGTGATTACTTACTATTCGAGAAATAATAGCATCATGTATTTTTTCTATGCCACTAATGCTTTCCTCAAAACAGGTCAGTAGCTCCTTCTAGTACTGCTACTAGGGTCCAGTCTTTCCTCCTAGTCAACATATAAAAAAGTTTGATAATCATAATACTATAAGATAATTAAGTTCAGTTATGCATCTATCTCAACCGTGCTTGCAATCAGGAATTGTTTATATGTTCATTTACAATGGTGAGTTAATAGCAGCAACCTACCACCGGTGAGTTAATAGCAGTTTAGCAAATTATTGATGACAAGCAGTTTAGGACTTAGTTGTGAGTAAAGGTATTTAGCAAATGCAATTAGAAAGTGCCCTGTGCCGTTGCCCTGTACCGCTTGAGCCGCTGCCGGCACACTCATGTCGACCACCACTTTGCCAGCCTTGGTCATGTGGAAGCCGCGCATTTCTGTAGGTTGATCAGAGGATACAAACACCGCATAACCAATATAAAACAAATATCTCTTGCAACCTGAGCTACAATGTGTCCCAGCAAAATATACATGGATCCTTAAGGCAGCATGATTCTTAATTCATTCTTCAGAACCTACAGTTGAATACTTTGAAGTTTAATTTACTAAGGTTGCATGATCAAACACAAGCATAATACATCTACGTTTTATTAATAGAGTTTTGAGTGACGTCCTATACAAGTTCACTTGTGCTAAATAGAAGATAACTGGAAACATATAACAACAAATTTCGGATGCCTTATTTGGTACAGAAGTAAAACAATCAACACCATTGTCACTTCTTTGTGTATAGATATCCAAAATAACAATAAAATTGTGCTTGAGAAATACAACTGCCTAAACTAGAGAGAGAGAGAGAGAGAGAGAAGAGAAGAGGGGGCCGGCGGCAGGTAGGCACGATCCAACGGATGTCTAGGTCACCATGGTCGACCGGCGGCGCGACCACCACAAGTCAATATCAACAAGGGCATCGCATCCCGGTCACATTGGTGGTACAGCGACATCACCCTGGGCGGCGTGGCCAGGGTCACCACGACCGGCGCGGCCATGGATCGACTGGCTACCGTGGCACGACGGCGCAACCGCGTAGGGGCCGCGGCCATGGACGGAGAGGGGGCACGGTGGGGCGGAGCGGCCCGGGGCGCTACGGTACAGGCAAGGTCCGGCCGCGAGGGATCCGGGGGCGGCGCAGCGCGACGGGGTTGGATGCATAGATCTAGGAGGGGAAAGTTTCGGGGAGAAAGGATAACATTAGCGGCCGAACGGAGGGGAAGACAGGTAAAAAATTCCTTCTTACGCGCTCTCTCCCTGCCTTTTCCCACTGCTCAATGGGCCCATCATGCGTAGAAGCGAAAAAAAGGCGCGATGCTGAACAAAACTGCGCGGGAGGACCTATGCAACATATTTTCCAATTTTTTCTCCCAAAAATTGATCTTCCCCTAGGACACACTGTTCATTGCTTTTCTCTCCCTTGGGTAGGCTAGTGAGCTCTAGGTAAAGAACTTAACCCTAGGTAAAATCGTAGTTTCTAGTAGTGCAAACTTAATTCATGCTCGTCCTCGAGTAGGTAAATGATAACAAGCATAATTTCTGTGGTGACATGCTACCAACCATATAAGAACTTTTAAGTAAAGCAATCATGGCATGTAATTCAATTCAAGTCATAACATGCAAGAGTCTATATTAGCATTGAAACAAGCAACATAAGAACATAATGGTGCAAGAGCTCTCGCTGTCCGTGAATCGAATGTCTCCAAATGGTGTTTGCGTGCAAGAAAGGGGATAGGGATACGAGAGAAAAAGTATATTTGTTGAGAACTCAATCTACTAAAGTTTCACATTTGGTCCTCTTTGGAATCTTAGCTTGACTCGTCCCCAGACCACTAGCTTACAAGTCAATTCGATCCACTCCTTTTCGATATTTTGAGCACTCATGCAATGGATGAGCGTAAGCACGAAAGTTGACACTTTGGATGACAAAGGGAGAAAAGGTGGAGGAGGAAGACAAAAATGGTGTGAAAGGCTCACATCAATGAGGACAATCATAGGCGAGAGAAATCCAAATGATAGATATGATGTGAGGAGTAGGGATTGCCATGCAATGGATGCACATATAAGCTAAGGTAAGCTCTCCAATGGAATTAGTGGGGGTGCATCCAACTTGCTTGCTCAAAACGACCTAGAGCTCATTTGAGGAGGCTCATCATTGGAATATACAAGCCAAGTTCTATAGTGTGAAGGGTCCCCACGTAGCTATATGCATGTATGATGATCTCTATGGAGTACAAGGGATAGAGGATGAAGTACTAGTGTGGATCTCTCAAAAGGAGTAGTAGTGTGCCCCCTTCTATCTTTTTATTTCTTTTTTCTCTTTTTTCTCTTTTTTGTATTTTTTGTATTTTTTTGTGGCCTCAATGGCTCTTTCTATTTAACTCTCATTTGTCCTCTTTGGGATTTTTTGATTTTGTCCTCTTTGGGATCTTTTCCTCGCTTTAGGGGCAACACTCTATATATTACAAGAAGTATAGAAGATCTTTCACACTTTACAAAAGTACTCAAATCATAAAGAAGATGTAACTATCATGATGTATGCAATGTATGCCGCTGCCAGTGTAGCACGAACATGTATGACATGAAGATCAAGTCATGAAGAGGTGGGTATTGCATGGCAATGTATCTCAGAAAGGCTATGGAAATGCCTTGATAGGTAGGTATGGTGGCTGTTTTGAGGAAGAAATAAGGAGGTTTATGATGACAGAGCGTATCATGCCAAGGGTTTGGATGTACCGGCGAAGGTGGACGCCAACTCTCGGAGTGAGAAGAAGGCAATGCACGGCACAGGAGAGGCTAGCAAATATGAGGAGGTGGAAGTGTCAACTTTCAATACTTACATTAGTCCGAAGAACTCATGCACTTATTATCAGTAACTCTCAATCTAATAAGGAGGTTCACAAAGAGACAAGTACCCCGAGGAGGAGTGTATAGGGGTTTGGTTATCCTTGCGAATCCTCGACTCATGGTACGTGAGTGTACTCTAATATCCGACCCCTCAGAAGAGTAGTGATCCATCTAGTAGCTAGAGTTCTCAACTAGTTTTGTAGGTTTTGAAAATAAACACGGATTTCCCAAAATACGACACCTGTCACTAATAGGCTAGAGCTCTTGACACCAAAAGTTCAAACATTACTCACATCAATACCTCAAAACTATTGCAAGTTACTACTAAAATTAAATAGCAACCTCAATTACCTACTTTCAAGACAAGACACAACTCAGTGCAACAACCAACTCTCTTAACAAGATAAACATGAAAACTAAAGAGAGTTCCAGCAACAAACTAAACAAAAGCCAAGGCTCTTGCTAAAGACAAACTAAGACTAAAACTAAACATGGCAGTAGCTACGAAAAGATAAAGAACACACAACAGCAAAAAGATAGGCAGGAAAAATCCTATGATGTGTTCTAGATTTTGAAAGCGGAGCGTGTTTCTCTCCCACACAAAGTAAGACGGGATCTAACTTGTTATGAACAGCAAGCAAAACTAAATAAAACTAAAAATAAAACCTAAGAGCGAGACGCTCCAAGCATAGCACATAACGCAAGAAGTGATAAAAATATAGTGAGACGAAGGACGAACTGATGATTGTTGATGAAGAAGGGGATGCACGGGGGCATCCCCAAGCTTAGACACTTGAGTCTCCTTGAATATTTATTGGGGATGCATGGGTGCATCCCCAATCTTGAGCGCTTGACACTCCTGGATCTTCTTTCATCATCTTCCATCGCACACTTGAAAACTCCCTTCATACATAACTCATCATAAGCTGATTAGAGAGGTTAGTACCCTTAATAAATAATTTTTCCCCACTGGATATAAATATATTCTTGAAGATCTACTGTTTCTCAAGATTTAAAAAAGGTTTTTGCAAAGAAAAAGCAAGCTTAAGGTTTGCAAAAGTTAGAAGAGACAAAACGTGGCAGAATCTGTGAAAAACAGAACAGCAGGTAGTAAAGAATTTTTTAGTGGCACTTATGCAACTCAAATAAAAAAACTCAGAACATACGAAAGTTCTGTGATTGTATAGAGCACGCTGTGTAAAAAAATCATCTCAAAAAGATGAACTGGTGATTTATTCTGATTTTTCCCGTCACGAGGACAGAATCTGTTTCCTGGACAGCATGTCACAACTTTCACTTCCCTTGTCATATGAGGCTATACTTGGCACAAAGCTTGAAAAATAAAGATACAATGATGTTGCTACAGTAGTAACAATCATCAAGACCACTAAAAATAGAAAGTAAAAACTCAAAGTAAAGATAACAAGGGTTGTCTCCCTAGAGCTCTTTCTTTATAGCCATAAAGATAGGCTTAAGATTTTAATGATGCTCTCGTAGGAATAATAGTTGAAGCACAAAAGAGAGCATAAAGAAGCAAATACAAAACACATTTAAGTCTAACATGCTTCCTATGCAAAGGGATCTTGTAGAGAAATAACTCATTGAAGCATAAAGATATCAGCATAGGAAGGCAAAACAAGTGCAACTTCAAAACCTTCAACATAAAGAGAGGGAACTTGATATTATTGAAATATCTATAAGAATATGTTCCCTTATCATAATAATTTCCAGTAGGATCATGAGTAACTCAACAATATAAGTATCACGTAAAGCATTGCTACCATGATCCACATGCAAAAGGGTACTCTTACTCTCCTCATAAACATAATCTTTCTCATTGGTAATAGTGGGAGTAGGACTATCATAAACAACTTGAACACTATAGATTAATTGTGTATTAGGAAGATGGTGTTCAACAAGGGAATAATTCCCTCCATGATTATGACAAGTTTCATAAGGATAATTTCTCCTTATGTCATAGGTACCTTTATAATCACTAGAGATAGGAGTTATAACATCATCATAGTAGAGAAGAGCATTATCATTGCTAGCAACTATATTTGTAAACATGTTGTCTTTATTCTTACTAGCAAAAGAATTATCAATTACCACATCACTAATGGGTAAAGGACTTGCAATCCTATCATCCCCAAGCTTAGAGCTTTCCGTCTCATCACTCTCAGAGTTAGTACCAAAAAGATTTTCAAGATCATAAGTAGCATTATCATCATTTTCCCAATCACAAAAAGTAACATGCATATCATAATCAAAATCATCTTCAATAGTACCTACAGACATATCTTCAAGATAATAACGAATGCAATCAAGCTCACCATCCTCCATAAATTTCTGTATGTTAGGATAAAAATCGATGCGAGGAATATGCTCAGGCCAGGTTGTTACCCATTCTTCTTCCTTCCTGCTCCTCTTCCTCCTCCTCTTCCTTTTCTTCTTCTTCACCTTAGGAAGGAGTGGTTGGAGGGGAAGTTTCTCCACATATCCTGGTTTATCATTAGGAACAATAGGGGAAACTTGGGAGAAACTCTCCTTTTTATTAGTAGAAATATAAGAGACATTTTTATACTTTGGTAGAGTTCCCTCCTTTCTAATCTTACTTATGTAATCATTCTCATGGCAATTAACAACACAATAGAGATGGCATTTCTGCAAAGTGTTATTTATTCCCAAAGCATGACCATCTAGCCAAGAAGTCTTTTCTGATAACTCTTCACACATAAAAAATAACATAAGCTCATCATAAAGATCAGGGGTGATCATGTCATCACACAACTGGCTAACAGTTATGTTTTGAAAGTACATGCACTGAAAATTGAAGTGACCCTTTATGCAACAAAGTTCACAAGTAAAAGGATAAAGGTCACACAATTCTCTAGCAATTTCATTTAAATCTCTAACCCAAGTGATTGTTCTTTCATGCTTATGTTGCTTACAATACTTCTCTTCTTCAATCATAGGCCTTTCACAAGGTCTATCCACTCCACAATAATTAACATGCTTATATAAAACTTCATTTTCAGGAATTGGATCATGCATATTGCAATCATCGTTAACAATTTCATTTTCTATGCAAATCTCTTTAAAAGGTTCATGATGCTTGATCCAATTCTCCATAGGTGTATTAAGATGTGAAGCAAAAGATTTGAGGAAATCAACAAGGAGTTGAGAATCAAGCCCAAACTTAGCACTAAATTTATTAAAACTTGCAGTTTCAACAAAGGACTTAATGCAATCATACTCATAAATTATACCTGACTCTTTACCTTTGTCGATCTCCCAATCTTCAGTATTGTGTTGGATTCTTTCAAGGAGTTCCCATTTAGCATCAATCTTTTCGTTTGTGAAAGAACCCATCGAGGAAGCATCGAGCAAGTCTTTATCCTGTCGAGATAGCCTTGCATAGAAATTAGTAATAATCATATCTTTGGGGAGCCCATGGTTAGGACATTTTAGCATCAAAGTTTTCAGTCTCCCCCAAGCTTGAGCTATGCTCTCTCCGTCATGAGGATAGAAATTATAAATATAATTCCTATTCCCATGGACTTCATGAAGAGGATAAAACTTGGAGTAAAAGAGAGACTGGATCTCTTCCCAATCCCGTAGGTGAGAATAATCTAGTAGCCTATACCATTCCAATGCTTTTCCTTTCAGTGACAAGGAAAATAATTTCTTCATGGCTTCACCTCTTGTCAAACCTGAAATCTTAAATAACTCACAAAGTTCTGTAAGTTTCAACAAATGAATACTAGGATTGACTGTCCCATCATAACAATCATTAATAATTATTTCAACTATCCCAAGTGGTATTTGGAACGGGATACATTCATTAGGTGGCGGAGACTTCTCTACCACAGGTGTGGCAAAGCGGTCTCCCTAAAGCAGCGAACTAAGATTGCAGTTTTCCATAAACCTAACTAGTGAAAAAAAACAAGAAACGAAAAGATTTAATTGCAGAATCTAAAGATATACCTTCAAACCTTACTTCCCCGGCAACGGCGCCAGAAATAACTTGATGTCTACGCACGCTTCTATTCTTGTAGACTATGTTGGGCCTCCAAGTGCAGAGCTTCGTAGGACAGCAGCAATTTCCCTCAAGTGGATGACCTAAGGTTTATCGAACTCAGGGAAGTAGAGGTTGAAGATGGTCTCTCTCAAACAACCCTGCAATTAAGATACAAGAAGTCTCTTGTGTCCCCAACACACCTAATACAACTACGAGTTGTATAGGTGCACTAGTTCGGCGAAGAGATGGTAAAATATGGGTGATAAGGGTAGCAAAACGAAGTAATATAATTCTGTAATAAAAAGTGCAGCAAGCAAACAAGTAACAAAAGTGAGTGCAAACGGTGTAACAATGATGGAAACAAGTCCTAGGCTTCATACTTTCACTAGTGGCAACTCTCAACAACATTAACATAGTCTAATCACATGATATTTCCCATACAACATGCAATAGAGACGCACTCAGAGGTCATTCCTTTGTGGTCAAGAGAGGATGAGAATTATGTAGGGCTACAAAATCACACCTCCAAGTTCGTAGTTCTCAATCTATGGATTTCCCTATGTCACCGCGGCCATCCGAAGAGAGTACCACAATCACCACAACATATCTCAAGGATAGTCAAAGACAAGCACCAAGAGACTCTCAATCTTCAATCCACACACAAAAGAGGAAATCACTCATGATAATATTCTTCTAACCCATGTCCAATAGACCGCTGTCACCATGGTCTCGGGGATTATACTAGATAAGATCAATTGAGTACATCAATCCAATACATAGAGGAAGGGGAAATAGCATGGGATCACCCTAGATTAACATAGCCTATGATCACAACGAAGATCACATCATGGGAGAGAGAGAAGAACACATAGCTACTGGTAGAAACCTTAGGCCCGAGGAGGAACTACTCCCGCTTCATGGAGGGAGGAAGCAACGTCGATGGAGATGAATCCGGGGGCACTTCCCCGTCCCGGCAGGGTGCCGACACAGGAATTCTGGTCCCCCGAAGTTTGTCGGCGATGGCGGCGGAGATCGGAATTGCTTCTGGAGAAAAGGGGTCTGGAATCAGGGTTTTCGCGACGCGAGTAAAAATAAGGGCCATGGTGGGCCACCTGGGGCGGTCCCAGTCGCCCAGGCGGCCTGGTGGCGCGGCCTACCCCTAGGCCGCGCGGGGTGGCCGCCTCGGTGACTGATGGGCCCCCTCCGGCTCTCCTTCGGTGATTCTGGAAGGTTCCTTCACTCTGATTTTTTATATATTTTTTCCCGGAATTTATTGGGCACTTTAAGTAATGGGAAAACCTAAAATAAAAAAACGGCAGAAAACAGAAACTGGCACTGGGGTGCACTGAGTTAATAGGTTAGTCCAAATATGATCAAAAGTGTATGAAAGTGTATCTAAAACATAGCAATATCACACAAAACATGCATGGAGCAAGCAGAAATTGTAGATACGTTTTGGACGTATCACAGCTCAAGCAAGCTTACAGCGAAAGAACAACTGGACGGGGACCCTGCATGATCCAGTACTTCGAAGACGACTAGGGTAGCCTTAGAGCCAGCCACACCCTAAGAGATTGCCGTCTGTTCACCGAACTCTCCCACAGCCTCAAGGAAGAGAAGCAGCGCGAAGCAAAGCGGGCCCGAAGAACTGAGCAGTCGCCAGCACCAAATACAGAAGAACAATACCCCACGTCCCATGGACGAGTCTGCATGATCCAAGAAGGACGACCCTCAAAAGCAAAACAGGACGCCCACACACTGTAGACCCGAGCAGCCGAGGGCCTCAAAACATGTCCAGCAACAGCTCGAAGAGATAGCTATGGTAACAGATAGGAGCATCTTCCCACCGGCAAGCAGAAGCGAATCAAAAGAATTCAATCGCGACTTCAGCGTCGACAGTGACACAGTCACCCATCAATTCCACCCAACAGACCCAGACAAGACGGTCTGAATATACGCCCACCTCCCAGAAGAACAAGCAGCTGACCTCATGGTCTTCCTCCGCGAAGAGTGGATAATTTTCTCCTGGTGCCCGGCCGACATGCCCGGAATACCACGAGAGTTTGCAGAACACGCGTTGCACATACATCCGAACACCAAACCAGTAAAGCGGGCGTTGCGCCGATTCTCAGAACCCAAGCGCAGAGCCATTAGAGAAGAGATCAACCGATTACTCGACGTGCAATTCATCCGGGAGACGAAGAAGGCCACCTGGGTCTCAAACCCAGTCTTGGTACCCAAAAAGGACACCGATGTACTACGGATGTGCGTCGACTACGGGGCCGTCAACAAACACTTCCCGAAGGACCACTTTCCTTTGCCAAGGATAGACCAGATAATCGACTCCACCGCAGGATGCGATCTCCTATCCTTCCTCGACGCCTACTCAGGATACAACCAAATCATGATGAAGGAAGACGACGAAGAACACACCTCGTTCATCACCCCCTATGGCGTATTCTGCTACAAAACAATGCCCTTCCGATTGAAAAATGTCGGAGCCACGTACCAACGGATGATGCAAGCATGCTTGAGAGACCAAATCGGCAGAAACGTCCAAGTCTACGTCAAGGACATCGTCATCAAAACTTACAGCGCAAGCACGCTACTCGACGGCCTCCGCGAAACCTTCGCAGCTCTCAACAAATACAGAATCAAGCTCAACCCAAAAAAGTGCGTCTTCGGCGTCCCAGCCGAAAAACTGCTCGGGTACATGGTCTCCGCTCGAGGAGTCGAAGCAAACCTCGAAAAAGTCCAAGCAATCGCCAATATGCAAGAACCAGTCAACATCAAGGGCGTACAGCAACTGACAGGAAGACTCGCAGCACTAAGCCGCTTCATCAGCAGGCTGGGAGAAAGGACCCTACCATTCTACCAGTTGCTCAGAAAAGGAGAAAAAATCGAATGGACCGAGGAAGCCCGCAACGCGTTCGCAGACCTAAAGAAGACACTCTCGACACCACCAATCCTGGCGGTGCCCACGGAGCAAGAACGCCTCTACCTCTATATAGCAGCACGCAGCAGCGTAGTCAGCACGACGCTCATCGTCGAGCGCATGGAAGAAGGAAAAATTCAGAGCATACAAAGGTCAATCTACTACCTAAGCATGCTCCTCACAAAATCCCAGCAGCGGTACCCGCACTAAGGGGAAGCTAGTGTACACCATAGTCATGAATTCAAGGAAAGTAACACATTACTTTGACGAGCACCTCATCACGATCGTGAGAAGCGCACCACTCGCGGACATCCTCAAGACCCCGGAGCAATTGGCCGAGTCGCCGAATGGAACATCGGGCTCAGCCCCCGCGACCTACAGTTCAAACACCTAACGGCGATCAAAGCTCAAGTAATCCCAGACTTCCTGGTCGAGTGGACAGAATTACAAACCCCCAGGCCCCCAGACCTGTCCAACTCATGGACAATGTTCTTGGACGGGTCAAAAAGACAGCAAGGAGCCAGAGCAGGCGTCGTACTAATCTCGCCCAAAGGAGTCAGACTCAGATACGTGCTCCAGATCAACTTCAGCAATGCCTCAAACAATGAAGCAGAATATGAGGCACTACTCCATGGCATGCGCATGGCAAAAGCTTGCAGCGCCACCCGTCTCTCAATCTACGGCGACTCCAACCTCGTCGTCCAGCAGACAATGAGGGATTGTGAAGCAGTCACAGAAAACATGATGGCTTACCAGAAATTCTACAACACTCTAGAAGGAGGATTCGACGGTTGCGAGCTAAATTACATCACCAGAGCAAATAACACAGAAGCAGACGAGCTCGCAAACATTGGATCAACCCGGGGAACAATCCCTCCAGGCGTTTTCCTCGAAAGCATCAGCCAGAAGTCAATCAAAACCAATCCACTCGCACAGGAGGCAGCCGCAGAGGACGACGAAATAAGCGAACCAGCACAAGTGGCAGCTGCAAACCCAACAGATGATGCAGGCAACGAAGCAGTCGAAGATGCAGAACCAGCCTCACCCGAAGGCCCAGCTTGGACAAAACCGTTCCTTCGATTCCTAATCGAAGGCACCTTACCACAAGACGTTGCAGAAGCCCGACGCATCAGCCGACGATCTAAAGCGTTCACAATAAGCAACAGACAGCTCTACAAGCGCAACATCTCCCAGGTCCTCCAAAAGTGCATCGAGGAAGAAGATGGCAAAGCCCTGCTGCTCGAGATCCATGAAGGCACCTGCGGGAACCATGTGAGCAGTCGCGCACTCGTGGCCAAAGCTTTTCGAGCAGGGTTCTACTGGCCAACCGCAATGAGAAACGCGGAAGACATCGTGCGACGCTGCATCACCTGCCAAAAGTTCGCCAGCAGGCCGCATGCCCCAGCATCGGAACTCAAAACCATACCGTTATCCTGGCCGTTCGCCACTTGGCGACTCGACATGGTGGGACCACTCAAGAAATCCTCAAAAGGAGGCCGAACACATCTACTAGTAGCAGAAGACAAGTTCACCAAGTGGATCGAGGCAGTACCAATCACCAGATCAACAGCCCTCCCGGCAGTTAACTTCATCAAGTCCATCATCTTCAGATTCGGCGTACCACACAACATCATCACAGACAACGGTACAAACTTCACAGCAGCAGAACTTCAGAACTTCTGTCAAGATTTGGGCATCAAAATCAACTACGCGTCAGTCGCGCACCCGCAATCTAACGGACTGGTGGAAAAGGCAAACAGATTAGTGTGCGGAGGAATAAAAAAGAGGCTCCTCGCACTAGTCGAACAAGCTGCAGGCAACTGGGTAGAAGAACTCCCCACAGTACTGTGGAGCCTACGCACCACCCCGAACGCCTCCACCCAGTACACACCTTTTTTCATGGTATATGGGGCAGAGGCGGTGCTTCCACACGACCTAAAGTTTGGAGCTCCTCGAATTTCGGGATACGAAGAAGAGGAGGTAAAAGAAGCACTACAGGACGATAAGGACACCGCAGACGAAGCAAGGGACACAGTCATAGCAAGGTCAGAAGGATACCATGACAAACTACGCACGTATCAAAGCAGTCGCCTGCGGACTAGAACCTTCCACAAAGGGGATCTTGTCCTGCGGCTAATACAAGAAAAAGTGCATAAACTCGCCCCGCAGTGGGAAGGACCCTTCATAATATCAGAAGTCATAGGAGGAGGCGCATACACGCTGAAGAACCCGAAGACCGACGAAGACGTGGGAAACCCGTGGAACGTGGTGAACTTGCGCCTGTTCTACCCATAGTTTACCCATAGGCACTATCGGCAGTATCGGTAGCAGCACCGATCGGCAACCCATGTAAAACCTAAAGCAATAAAAAGGTGTTGCCCAAATAATACCACTAAAAGCACTCGGGGGCTCGAGCACAAACTCCCCTCGAGAGACGCTATCTTCGCTTACGCGACGCTACCTAAAGCACTCGGGGGCTCGAGCACAAACTCCCCCCGAGAGACGCTATCTTCGCTTACACGACGCTACCTAAAGCACTCGGGGGCTTGAGCACAAAATCCCCCCGAAAGACGCTATCTTCGCTTACGCGACGCTACCTAAAGCACTCGGGAGCTCGAGCACAAGCTCCCCCCGAGAGACGGTATCTTCGCTTACGCGATGCTAACTAAACAGAACTCGGGGGCTCGAACGCAGACTCCCCCTAAGGAAACGCTGTTTTCACTTACGAAATCACAGACAAAAAGCCCCGGGGGCTCAAGCATCGTCTCACCCGCACAAGCCTCACTCAAAGTTTCGTCCAAGAAGCATAATTTACTCAACAAAGGTAAAGGACAACGAAAACTCTTTAGTCTTCACCTGATCATAAGTGATCACCTAAAGACTCGGGGGCTACTCCCATCGGGAGTGCTGTCGCGCACCCGATATCAATTTGGAGCAATCAAAGGAGCTGCAAGAGAGGACGTCATGGTTGAATAAAGCGCACAGGCTACGTCTGATTCTACTAATCGAACGCAACCTCGGGGGCTACTCCCATCGGAAGCGCTGCCGCGCACCCGATAACTCTCATTACAAAGGACTCGAAGACATCTCTCATTACAAAGGACTCGAAGACATCTCTCATTACAAAGGACTCGAAGACAGTTCTCATTACAAAGTACACGAGGACAATTCTCATCACAAAGTACTCGAAGACAAGTCTCATTACAAAAGGACTCAAAGACAGCTCTCATTACAGAGTACTCGAGGAAAATTCTCATTACAAAGGGACTCGAGCGGTCGCCAAAAATATTACAGTGCCAATCATCTCAGGGAACTATGACCTCTACATGTGTGCTCATGCTGAGATAATTGGCACTTTCGGCCCACAACTTGACGACCATCATCACAGACAAAGTAAAAAACCAAGCCCGCAAAGAAGAAAGTCGCCGCCCTCCAGTTCTACAAGGTGCCTTTCTTACCGACGCGCTCGTTTGACGGGTGGCTTAACATCAAGCTCCTCCTTAGAACTAGAAGAGCAAGCACCACCAGCCGAGGAGTCAGCCGAAGATGAAGTCACTGGAGAAGCAGACGGAGGATTCTTTGACCCACCAGAGCTGTCGCTGCTTGTTTCCTCCTAGTACGGATCCAGACGATTGCCATCGGCATCAAATGCACGAACAGTGAGGGTATCTTCGCCATCAAAACGATAACAAAGGCTATCCCCGTCATGCAGGTTCAGCCGACGAGAAAACGCCCTCCAGCCAGATCCAAGAAAAATCAGGAATGAATTATCAACTTCCAGCTCCACCCAAGAATAAGATTGAGCACACCCTTGAAGATGGAGCCAGAGACCCCTCAAAGTGAGCTCAGAAACAAGGGAGGCAAACGAGAATGGAAGAGGAATCCGGGAAGCGGTCCGGCTAAGAACACGCAAAAGGAAATCATAACGCCAAACGCCCTCCTCCACGCAAGAAGAGGAAGTCGTCGACGTAGCCCCACGGCGTCCACCACGCGAAGAACGAGGTGTCCAGCCACCACGGCCGCGGCGGACACGACCTCATCTAGTCACACCACCACGACGCTTGGGCGCCATATGAAGAAGAAGCAGAAGAGAAAGGTGAGAAAAGAATGGATGCCGAGGCCAGGCAAACAACAGGAGGTATTTATAGCGCAACCCAGAGGCAAACCGGGAAAACACGCAGAAGCCCATGCGGCATCATCATTAATTCAAAGACCAACACGCTGGGCGTTACGAATTCCTAGACAAGATACCTTCTCACGATCAGCACTATTTAAAGGACACGTCAAATCACGCGTGTTTCCCATACAACGCCTCGGAAATCCAACGGGAAGAGGTAGCGCGGCGTCTAAGTCGTCATTATGACTGGCCAGGAGACGCGATGGATCGAAGACCAAGCGTCATCATTGGTCACCAAAGATCATTATTATGATGCTTATCACCATGACATCCCAAGAAGGACAGATCAAGATAAAATCAATTGAAAAAAACAAAGACCACTTGTCTCTTGGTGCCAAAATATTCCGATTTTCGATCCAAAATATTTTACTCCCATTGGGAGTACCTTTATTAAAAAGCACTCGCACCAACAGTAATCACGGCATCTATAGGGTTTCGGGTGCTCCCTCACCCAGAAGACAAACATGTACTCGAGTAACCACTCGCACCAGCGGAAACGATGCATCTACATAGTTCGCATGCTCCCTCTCCTTGAAGACAGCAAAGCGTTCGAGTGACTACTTGCAGGGCTTAACTAATGTTTGACAATACAATCTACTCGCGCACTCGACGACTTTCCGAGTGAGTGCTTTCTTATTTGATTCCTTGCCCGAGCTCGCAAAAGCTCCGCGAGCGACTACTCAATAGCTCACCTGACTGTTTGTTCCAAGTGGGTGCATCTCTAATTAGGCTCCGTGCCTCTATAAAAAAAAATGCCTGGGCTGCGACTTGCTGTACCCAGATGCCACACAAGCTTAGCGTGTAGGTAGGACCCCGCTACGCAGACGGCCGGGCCGGGACTTGCCACAGCATGACTTCATTCCCGACGTTTTCCATGCGCTCGCATGATAGAAAGATGAGCCAATAACGGACACATTAAGGCTATTTACTGGGGCCAGCAGCATTGATCCTATAAGACCTGCAGCGGCATGAACTTTGCTAGACACCGGTCGTTCCCAAGCTCGTGTCAAGGGACACGGGGTTGATTGGGCTACTGAGGTATTTGCCACTAGCGCAATCACCAAGGCTCGACCAGTCGACTACCTTGGGCCCTTTCAGCTTAGCATCCCTCGAAATAAAA
Source organism: Bromus sterilis (assembly GCA_950022295.1). Classification (NCBI taxonomy): domain Eukaryota; kingdom Viridiplantae; phylum Streptophyta; class Magnoliopsida; order Poales; family Poaceae; genus Bromus; species Bromus sterilis. The sequence continues at coordinate 409,846,666 of OX465596.1, read as the reverse complement.
AAATTCATGGCTAAAACTGACAACGACCCGCAGTCGCGTTGCGCATATGAAAACAAAAGATGATTCGAGTCCCTGCACGACTCTTCGAGTCCCCCAGGCACTCGGGGGCTACTGACGAGGGGGTGACCCCACGACTCCTGCATGTGAGGATACCTGGTGCATACGAAGACAAGAGGCCCGCTGGAAGCTTCGACAGGCCCACGACTGGCCCGCTATAGGAACCGACGTAGGAGTCCGCGACCAGTATAGAAGTCAAGACTTGGCGTTCAAGGCAAGGCTAGGATTAGGTAATCGTCTTTGTAACCTGAGACAGACTCCCCGAGACCCAGCCTAGTATATAAAGGCTGCGAGGGGGGATGTTTCAGGACATCCAATCTACAATCAACACCCCCGGTCTTGTGCGAACTCGCCTAGACTTCCACTGTAATCGCCCCCTCGCATAATACAATTGAGCAGAAAGTGCTTCTCCTATTAGCCGACGAGTATCGCCAACCTGTTCCTTCTTTACGATCTAACCCAGGGTCCCTGACCATGGAATTTGCCGAGGCTGATCCTCGTCATCCACTAACACGCTGTCACTACGATGCAGTTGGTAACAGAAAATCGGTAACACGTTGCTGAAACGCGATTGCTAGAAGAGACCCCGAGTTTGCGGTAATAAGCTTTATTTAATCCACATACAAAGTTTTAATGATTGATATTAACAAAAATTAACATGTAGAATTTAAAAAGGTAGATAATGTTATGCGACTATGGGGCAACAAACTTTATTTAATCCACACACAAAGTTTTAAGACACCCACTATCGAGCTGAGTGACAGTGGGCCGGTCCAGTTACCATGTAGTCTTATCATGTTGAAATCATAGTTTTTTTTTCTTTTACTCTTGTTGTTTATATTTTCAAAAATATGAAATACATGTATTATGAAAGGGAAATGATAATTTAAATTGTTTAAAAAAAATATTGCGCATTTAAAATAGGTAAATGTGATGTAAAAATATTTCACCCCACTTTTAGAAAATATTTTTACCATTAAAGGATGTTTAAATATTTCAAAAAATGTATAAAAATTGCAAAGGAGCAATTTTAAATCATGTATTAAAAATATTAAGCATATATAATTTGTTAAGTATAAAAGAAAATATACCATGTGTATAAAAAAAGAAAAAATCATTTAGTCATTTTTTAGGGGAATCATTTAGTCAAAATGATCTTCATAAAAGTGTTCCAAATGTATACGCAAAATTTACAATGCATGTAGGTATGTATATATGTGTAGAAATACTCCCTCCGTTCCAAAATAATTGTCTTAGCTTTAGTACAACTTTGTCTTAGAGCTAGTACAAAGTTAAGACAGTTATTTTGGAACGGAGGGAGTAGTAAACTAAAAAGTCAAAAAAACTGGCCCCGAAACGATTTCTAGGGTTTCGGAGTGCTCCGGCGACGCAAAGGCGATCTTCGATCCCTGAGGCGTACTGTGGACCTCTCCGCCGACAACCATCACCGTTGAGAGGTCGCGCCACCTGAACCATGCGGGATGGCGGGAGCTGAACGGGGTGGCCTGCGGCGTGAGGAGGAGGAAGGCGATGCGGGGAAGAACAACGCATCCGGTATGGCGGAGAGACTCAGCTCTCTAAACCTAACGGAGAAAGAGAAGAGGATCACGATCATGGATGATCTAGACGATGCAGCGGAGAAAACTGGATTCTCCATCGCGATCAAGGTGCTGTCGATAGCTGATTTTCATGTGCAGACTATTAGTTGTGCTTTGCGACCAGCCTGGGGAAACCCTAAAGGGCTCAAGTTCAAAGCGATGGGAGAGAATATCTTTGTGGCGAGCATGGATTTAAAAGTGGATGTTGATCGAATCTGGGAGAGTTCGCCATGGATGATTGGCAAACATGCGGTGGTTCTGAGTAGCTTCGATTGGAGTATGAGGCCGCATGAGGTGAAGTTTGATAAGATTCCTATGTGGATTAGGGTTCATGATCTCCCTTTTAACTGGTTGAATGAGGAGAGAGCAAAAGTTGTGGCATCAAAGATCGGTGATTTTATCAAGCTTGATCTTTCTGGAACAAGCAAAGGATGGGGCCAAAGCATGAGGGCCAAGGTTCTGATTGATGTACATGAACCATTGAGGAGTGTGGTCTTATTCAACTCTCTGCGCAGAAAGAAAATTGACAGCTATGGGGTTATTTTCGAGCGACTACCATACTTCTGTTTTGCCTGTGGGAGATTGGGACACCCAGACTCGCACTGTCCTAATCCACTGCCAAGGAAAGCTGATGGCTCCTTGGAGTTTGATGCAAGGATTAGGTTTCCAGAACCACAGAAGAAGCCAGTCCCGGCTGCACCGAAATGGCAGGCCAATCTTCCACCTAGGGAGAAAGGAACTGGGATGAAATTTGCTTAGAAGGTGAACTATAAGATGCAGCAGAAGGATACACGTCGGGGAGCTATTGTTCCACGGAACAACACAAGTTATGTGAAGAATGCGATCTTTCAGTCCAATGCTAATACTTCAGGAACTTTTGTGGAGAAGAAGAAGATTGGGGAATCATCTACTGGTACTTCATCCAAGGATGGAAATGACCCAGTGTCTACCCTCTCTTCAGATGACTTGCAGGGCACCAAAAGAAACGCCATCCTTAATTCCCCAAGTAAGGTTGGAGGTGAGGCAAGATACCCTAAGAAAAAGAAGTCCTTGCAGTTTGAAAACGGGGATATGACAATTGATGATGATGATTCGGCGGAGGCTGAGACCCAGTCCCACAAGGATCAATGAGTCTACTAACATGGAACTATCGGGGGCTTGGGAACCCCGAGACGGTTCGAGAGCTTCACAGCATTGTGAAGCAAGAAGGGCCCTCCCTAATGTTTGTCATGGAAACCAAGATTAGGGGTAAAAGAGTGGAAGCATTGCAACACACGTTGGGTTTTGGCAGCTGCTTGGGGGTGGGCAGTGAAGGTATTAGTGGCGGCTTAGGCCTCTTCTGGTCCAAGGATATCATCGTGGAACTCAAAAATTTCAGCAGCTGCCATATTGATGTTACAGTTAAAGACAGAAACCAAAACTCGCCGGAGTGGAGGTTCACTGGTTTTTATGGGGCACCTCAATCGAGCAGAAGACCGCCATCATAGCTGGAGGTTCCTTCGCACGTTGTTTGTGTTACCACATGGAGCGTGGTTGTGCGCTGGAGACTTTAAGGAAACCCTCTATGGGTCTGAACATTCTAGTAAGACTGCAAGACCTGAGGTCCAAATGAGAGCCTTCAGAGAAGTGATAGATGATATCTCATTACAGGACCTGGGTTGGGCGGGTGTTCCTTTCACATGGGATAATCGTCAGTCTGGAGATTCGAATGTGAACGCACGGCTTGATAGAGTTTTTACCACTGAAGAATTCCGGCAACGATACTCATATACTCGGGTTCGGCACCTGAGTGCGACTGAATCTGATCATTGTTTTGTTGCACTGGAAGCAAGGAAAACTGCGATCCCAAGTTCTCGAGCAAAGAGGCGGTTCAGATATGAGAATGTATGGCAGGCCCATGTGGACTATGACCAGCTTATAGCCAAGGCGTGGCGCGAGCATCGGCCAGAACCTGGGTTGCAAGGTGTGGCTCAATCCCTCAAACACTTGCAAGAGGTATTGGAGCCTTGGGGAGTACGGGAGTTTGGATGCTTAACCAGGAAAGTCCGCCAACTCCAAAAAAAGGCTTGACCGGCTTCGAGCAGCTTCAATAGGCCGCGGGCCTTCTGAAGAGGAGCGAAGTACAGTAAAAAAACTTCGTGAAGCTCTGCATCAAGAAGAGATATGGATGAGACAACGCTCCCGAGTCCCTTGGCTAAGGGAAGGGGATCGAAATACGGGATACTTTCATGCCCAAGCTGCTCAAAGGAGGCGAATGAATCATATTGTTGGTCTTCAGAAATCAGATGGGACTATGTGTTTGAGTGCGGATGAGGATAAAACGAGATTCGGCAATTCTACCATCAGTTATATAGCTCTCAGGGGTTTCATGAACCTGAACCTCTTCTCCAACATGTCCCACTCAAGGTCACTCCGGATATGAATCTTGCGCTCACTAAACCCTATGATTCAGCCGAGGTGAAGACTGCCTTGTTTCAAATGGCCCCGTCAAAAGCCCCGGGTGTTGACGGGTTCACTGCGGGTTTTTACCAACGCCATTGGGAGTTAATCAAGGATGATGTAACCCAGGCGGTACTGGATTTTTTTGAATGGCGGGGAGCTTCCTGCGGAACTAAAGGATACTTCCATTACCCTGATCCCAAAGGTAAGACACCCCCAGTCCATCATGCAATATCGCCCAATTGCTTTGTGTCCTGTTCTTTATAAAATTTGTGCCAAGACAGTGACCAACCGAATGAGGGAGCATATGGGGGAAATTGATAGTGATGAGCAAAGTGCGTTTGTTCCGAGTAGACTAATAACGGATAATGTGTTGGTTGCATACGAGAGTTTTCATTCCATGCGTAGAAGAAAGAAAGGAAAGAACTACTCTTGTGCGGTTAAACTGGACATGATGAAGGCATATGATAGAGTGGAATGGCATTTTCTGGAAGCCATCCTTCTTTGACTTGGCTTCGATGGCAACGTGGTTCGACTAATTATGAAGTGTGTTACTTCAGTTCGGTTCTCTATTAAGATGAATGGTGATCTTCTGCCCTCCTTCTCCCCTAGAAGAGGTCTACGTCAAGGTGATCCTATGTCTCCTTACTTATTTCTCATGTGCGCTGAAGGGTTCTCCCGTCTGTTAATATACTATGGGGGAAGATATATTGACAGAGGTGTCAGAGTTAGCTACAGGTCTCCTTGGGTGACCCACCTGTTATTTGCTGACGATAGTCTCATCTTTATGGCCGCGCAAACCCAAAGCGCAGTGCGGCTCAACGAGATTCTGCAGATCTATGGGGCAAGCTCCGGTCAGGGTGTTAACAAAGATAAGAGCTCCATCTTCTTTAGTGCAAACACACTGGAGCCAGTGAGAATAGCAATGAAAGATAGTCTTGATATCCATGTTGAGGCTTTCAGCGAGAGATATCTTGGCCTTCCTACGGCTGTGGGTCGGATCACCAGTGGAACATTTGATCACATTGGTGAAAGGGTTAGATCAAAGGTTCAAGGTTGGTCGGAGAAACTATTTGCATGTGCTGGAAGGGAAACTTTGCTGAAATCTGTGGTGCAAGCCATACCAACATACATCATGGGCACGTTTCTGTTGACTCAAAGAAAGTTTGCAAGAGTATTACTTCTCCAATGGCCAGATATTTTTGGGGAAGCTCTCTTGACAAAAGAGCTATGCATTGGGTGTCCTGGAAAGAGATGTCCAAACCCAAGTGCAATGGGGGAATGGGATTTAGAGATTTGCACCAGTTCAATATCTCTCTCCTTGGGAAGCAAGGATGGCGTCTCATGATGTACCCTGATTCTCTTTGTGCAAGGGTGCTCAAGGGCCGCTACTATCCTGATGCGGAGTTCCTGCAAGCTTCGGTGCCTCGCTCTGATTCAGCGACTTGGAAAGCAATTGTATCAGGAAGGACCGCGCTAGAGGCCGTCCTTATCAAACGGATCGGTGATGGTACGTCCACCCGAGTGTGGACGGAAAAATGGATTCCGGGGACTATTGCCATGAAGCCCATGCTGAAACCAACAAATACGGTGGTGGAGATGGTCTCCGATTTAATTGATGCAGAAACTGGAACATGGAATCATAATCTAGTACGTGATACCTTCATCTCGCCGGATGCCGAAGTGATCCTGAATATCCCCCTTCGGCAGACAGGCGGGGATAATTTTTATGCTTGGGCTTTCGAAAGGAATGGCAACTACTCGGTTAAATCGGCGTACCGTACCTTGATGATTCAAATAGAGCGTTCTGCTCTAGAGGATGGGACGGCTACCGGCTCCTCGAGGACTGGAAAAGAGTTGTGGTCAGCACTATGGAAGCTCCAGGTCGTGCCCAAGGTGCGAGTCTTCTGGTGGAGAGTGCTTCGCGGTATTCTGCCAGATGAATCAACTCTAAACCGGCGACAAATAGCTGAAATAAGTCGATGCAAAGTCTGCATGGCAATGGAGGAAAATTTGCAACATGCAATGATAGAGTGTTCTCATGCCAAACGATTCTGGGAGGAGGCTTCGGTGTGGTTTGACATCAAATTACTTCGTCTTCACCCGGACTCATGGGCGAGGGACATTTTATGTGATAACAGATTCACCGACTCGGTGAGAGAAAAAGTGATTACAATCATGTGGGCGATTTGGCATTCTCGGAACCGGATTAAACATGATGGTGAGGGGCTTGATCCAGCATCCTCAATGAAGTTAACAAGGGAAACAATGGCGATTCTTGAGTTGCCCTCCAATGCAACGAAGGTATTACCAGGACACGGGTGGCGGCCGCCGGACCAGAGTTTTATCAAGATTAACACTAACGGTGGCCTAAACTTCGATGACAATCGAGGCGGAGTAGGAGGGGTGGCTCGGTCTAGCACCAAGTTTCTAGGAGCATGGTGTAAGCCGCAGCCTGGCATATCTGACTCCCTGGTGGCTGAGGCAATGGCACTACGAGAAGGCGCAAGATTCGCGAATTTGCGTGGATACTCACATGTGGTAATGGAAGTGGACTGTCTGGAGCTGGTGATGCTCTGGAATACTCGCCACAATTCTCGCTCAATTGTGGCACCTATCCTACTTGAGATTGGAGAGCTAGTTAGAAACTTTTTATCTTTTGATGTTCAACATGTACTGAGAACAGCCAACGTTCCTGCTCATCTTTGTGCTAAGCGAGCTTGCACTCTGACTGTAACGGAAAGTTGGCTGGATGAGACTCCTAACTTCCTACCAACCAGCCTTATGGCTGATTGTCCGGCGAATGTGTTTGTTTGAATAAAGCTCTCAAATTACTCCGCAAAAAAAAGTAGTAAACTAAAATGAAAAATACCAAAAATAAAACAAAATAGAAAAAGACGACAATGCAAGGAAAACCCCGAACAAAACTGTGCGTAATAATGAAAACAAGAAGACAAAACATGCTACAATACTGGACCAGGTCAGGTATTATCTTATAGCAAGCGTGATATAGCTTGTTGCGCTGTTGTGGACTTAAGGAGGCAATTATCAACTGTATCCGTAGAGGTCATTTTAGTGTGTCCTATCACCATCATGTGTCATTTTAGGTGCAACGTGGCTTTTTTACGTGTTTTTTATTAATTTTAGGTTTTTATGTTTTACGGGATTTTCTTGTTTTCTTTAGGATTTGGTGGGGAAAAAACGTGTGCTTTCACGTAGTAGCAAAATTGTGCCTTCATCTGAACTACTTATACAATTGTACAAGAAACATATTCGTACCTTCGTGAAAAGAAAATATGTGCTTTCTATAAAAATAAAAAAGGTGGAAATGTGACTTCGTGAGAACCAAATCTGATACAAATCTAATGCTCCACGAGAAGCAAATCCTTGCTTTTGAATAATTTTTTAAATAAACTATAGCTCCATGAGATGTGAATTTATGGCTCCACAAGAAAGTAAATCTATGGCTCCATGAGAAGCAATGTATAATTGCAAAAAACAGAAAATCTAAGGTTTCAAGAGAAATAATATTTTTACTTCTAAAGAAAAGGAAAAAAAACTAATTCATGTGAAAGTTGTATTCTCGAGACGCAAATCTATTATTTCGCCAAAAAACACAGTTTAATGCAATTTTGAAGCACAGTTGAATATCGCTTTGAGTCATAATTTAGTACAGTTTTGAGGCATAGATTTTGCCCACAAGAATTATTGAAACCTATCAATATAAGATCTAATTTTTAATGTCTCAACGGAAGAAGCGCAACGATAAAAACGGTTCATTATTTAGACACACGGTTCGAGAGATAAATTATTACAAAAACAATAATTGTTAGAAAGAAAAAAGCACAAATAGCCAACCTTTCATCCTCACGCGTCGGGTAAAACATCGATCAAAAAATCAATAGTCATTTTTTTGTTAAAATAAACAATAACATTTGCAAAGGATATCCTCTAACTGATATATTTTTTAGAAACAACTAATGATCTCTTGAAAAGAAACGAAATCAATATTCAGGGCGTACCCCCCTTGAGGTAATTCGCCTGCGTTCCGAGCATGATAAGTGTCGTATTATGGTGCGTTTTGGGGTGTTTTAGTGCCTTCCGCGTTCGACACATGTCGAGGGTGGAGGGGGGTTTCATGTTTTCAGTTTCTCAGCCACAGGCGCAGTTACAGTCATGGGTGCAGCCACAGGTGTAGCCACAGCCACAACGTGCAATCACAGGCACATCCACAACCACGGGTGCAACTATAGCCAAAACATGCAACCATAACCACAACCATAGCTACGGGGCGCAACATCCCCTCAAAAAAAAGCTACAGGGTGCAACAACAGACACATGATGTGGATGCTCCCGAGACTTACCCTCTAACTAACGCGTTCAAAACACGTCACGTGGTGATTTCTATAGCACCGAAAGTGATAGATGTGGATGCTCCCGAGGGTTGCCCTCTAACTAACCGCTCCATGCAAATAAGGAAATGGAAGAATGGGTTGCATTGGTCTATTGGGATTTAACAGCTAATGGTACTTGGATCAGGAGGAATTCGTAGGTTTTCCTATAAAATAGGAATTCATATGTTAACTAGTACAAAACAGAAAATGAGCATCCCAGTTTTCTGCTTATAGAAGGAAAGTTAAGAACACAAAGTACACAACGTACCAGTCGTCCTTTTAGCTTGCAAATGTTATTTCACGTACATATCAATTTTAAGCCGGTATCTTGTGAAACGTTTCTATTTGTGTTTCAAAAAAATTAAATTGGTGTTTCACTGTTTCATTGATTTTGCATTGCTTTTTCAGGTATTTGGTTTTATTTTTAGTTTTTTCATCAATTTTATAGCCATTCTTTGTTTCTTCCTGATTTTATTTATTGTTTTTTTTTACTTTTGACTTTCTTTGTTTCTTTTCTTTCGGTTTCTTTCTAAACATATGGTCGCCCTTTTATGTATAGTGTACCGTTTGCATGTATATCGGAAATATTCTTAGTGTTTGTTTAATATTTTATAAATAAGTAATTAATAATTTTAGATATATATCGTGATGTTTATTATTATTTTTCATACACATTATTAATATTATATATATATAAGATTTTTTACATGTTTAATATTTTTAAATGTATGATTAATATTTTTTGAAAAAATGTTAATACATGTTGAAGCATTTTTTAATGATATAATAAATCTAATACCGCATGAATTGTATGTGTTTTATAACTATTTGTTAAAATTATCTGACGGATATATTTTTAAAATGTGTGAAAATTATTAAATGTAAAGTATATTTTCTTGAAATCAGACAAGCGGAGACATAGTTACCATGGCTGTTAACGAGAAGAACGAAATCAATACAGAGAACACAAGCATTTAACGTGGACAATCCCTCTGAGGAGAAGGGTAAAAACCACGGGCGCCAGCCAGCAAACTTTCATTATTGTGGAGAGGTTACAATCGCCGAGGCATTTACAAGTTGACCAACTATCCCGTGCGGTGGCTTATAAAATGCATATATAACATGTAGACATAACCTAGGTCGATACTAATCCAAACCGCAAGGCACTATTAGAAAAAATCCTTATAGGTGATATTTTTATGCGTGACACACTAAATTTAAAATGCTCCACTAATAATTAGGCGTGACGTCTATCTCCATAGTAGTGGCGCAGAAAATAAAAATGCCCCACGCCTACTGCTGGATCGACCTGGGAGGGGGGGTGGACCCTCTTAAGCGTGGCGCATATGGACCAACTAGATGATACCCCGCGCGTTGCTGCGGGAACTATTAACAAATACTTTGGTGTTTTAAAACATAAGAAAAATTATGAAACATGTTATAATTTGACTATAAATTCTTTTTGAAAGAAAATATTGTTTATAGTACAAATCTAAGAAAAATTGATGAAAATCCAAAAATATGTGTGATTTTTTTCTTTGTTAATTTATTGCCTTGACAATATATCGATGAGATGATATAAGATGAAAAGAACGTTGAGTAGAGACATTAGAAACATCTCCACCCTTGACTAAACAGAAAACAATGATAACAACTATAGATGTGTATTCATAGAAAATGTGTAGCATAAACGAAGAAAATGCGAGGTAACTTATAATTTGATTTTCTATAAAGAAATTGTTTATAAATCATGGAGCTAAGTGCATAAATTCTTTTAAATATTTATTTGTGATATGTTGCATGCGCATGGAGAATTAATGGGTGCATGTGCATGAAGAGTTGATGAAAATTATTCATGGTGGACTTACTTGATGATGTGGATAGCTTACATGTCAAGATAGATAACTTAGTGGGGATGAACTATTTAGGTATTATAGATGCGCCACTCCTATCTGTCATAGGGGTGGCGCATAAGGGCCTGATGCGCCACGCCTAAGGGGCTCCGTGACACCCTTTCTCCAAAAGACCACAACCTTTCTCCCACCCCGGTCTACACCCTACGGCTGCGACGATCCCACGCCCAAATCCATGCTGACCGGACCATGACGAGCTCCTCCCAACGAGGAGGAGGAGAGGTGGTGGCCATGGTCGCCTCTCCTTCCTCCTTTTCCTTGACATCCAGCGAGGAGGAGGAGAGGTGGTGGTCGTGGTCGCCTCGAGCTACATGAGAAGATTAGTTCTAGGATTTTCTTTTCTTTCCTTGCAATTTTCATTTTATTGGATACTTGTAAAGATATTTTATTTTTTTATTTTTAAATTATTTTTTCTCATAGGTTATTTTTTCTGTAAATTTGTTTTTTTTTGTTTTTCAAATACATTACTAGTGACACACTTGGTGGTATTACTAGTGGGGCACTACGAAGTGTGCCATGCCTTTGGGCACGTATGGGTGGCGCACGACGTCACTTAGGCGTGCCGCATTTTAGGGTGAAGCCAACATACAACCCTTATGCTTGGCGCATTCTAACTGCACCACGCTTAAAAGTTAGCAGTGACGCAAGTTTAGTAGCGCAAGCATAATGCGGCACACATGAGGAAAAAAAGACACCACACCTAGGCTTTTCTCTATTAGTGGGGGGCTGCCACCCCCCTCCTCACTCACTCCTATGGGGCCCTGCCGCGTTTCGTAGGAAGGCGTTGGGAAGAGATGATGAGACATGGAAGAGCAAGAGTAGATACAACTTACGAGACGGGGTTATTGTACTCAACAAGTTGTACCACAAAAGGGGTGGATTCGTTGTTTTTTAGTTCCATCTCGCAACAGACACCCAATTCCTGCAGGCGGTATATACTTTCTCACATTTAATTTGTTCAACATGTATGCCATTAGAATGTCACACAAATCCCACTACGCAAAGGCCCAAGTCTCCCGGTGATAGGCCTCCACTCCGCTTCGTCAGAAGTTAGCCTTTTCCCTTATATATAAATTTGGATCACAACTTCAATGATGATGACCAAGTAGACGAGGGGAAAATGGGTAAACAAGGTCGAGAGGGAGAGAGAGGTTCTTGCATGCCAAGAAAGAAGATGGGGAGAAACAGATAGACGTGAAGGGGATTTTCAACAATGGATTCCAGATTATGAGAAAGAAAATGGATAGTTGAAATGATTTTTGTCACGGCTTGCGCTCAACCTCAACTCATCGGGAGATATTCTCAAGCGAACAAGTTTATTCATGTGGTTGAGCCATCGAGTATCTATAATTATACAAAACTCATCGGATCGGTATCTTGAAGATGCTTATAGGGGTAAAATGTGCGATTGATTCATAGGCGATGTCGATCTTAATTTTGTGATCCTATCTATCTCATTATTGGAGATGCCTCGTAGCAAGATTGCATGTAACGCAACAAACCAATTAACAAGATAAGTGGTTGTGAGATCGAGCCGTGTCACCATGTGGGTGTCAACAAATGTGCGCATTGTACAAAACCAACAATGGATGTCACCATAACCAGTGGCGGCATGCCACATGTGCCTCTCCCGCTCCATTTTTCTTTTCCTCTTCGCTCAAATTCTTGTTATTTTTGGGGTGCCGCCACGAGCTATGGTGGCAGGACCTTTTGTCACGTATCATTTGCTAGGCTTATTGTTAAGGTAGTTTGGACAATTTCATTCGCATGTGGCATTTTTTAGTGCGAATTATGTACCTACACAAGCGGGTATATGTTATATTATCGCCGTCTACTAATGCATCGAGATCCGCACGAAAACAAAATAGTTTGCACTCCACGAGCTGTGTTTTACTTTGTGGTCGTCTTGTACTTGATTTCTCTCCTTAATGTGAAAACAACAAACGAAAATAAGTACCTAAAAACACATAAACACACAAAAACATAGTTCGTGGAGTGCATATCGCTCCTGTGTGTAGAAAATGTTAACTTTTCCCTTTACGTGTCGCATCATTGCCTTTTCAGTTTTTAATATGCACAAAATTCTATTGCACAATCCACTTTGATGCATGGATGTACAAATATCAAAGCAAATTACATTTCAATAGATGATGTGGATACGACATGTACCCGCTTGTGTGCATGAATACATTCCAAAATACAAATCTGAAAGCAAAATACATATGCATTTTCGGGCCTTTTTATCATTTTGTTTCTTGCGTTTGGTCTAAAACATCCAAAAAAAAGTGCATGTGCGCATTCATAGAAATACATATATGTATGTATTTGTGCCTATAGATTTGTGTCTACATTGCCTTTTGAAAAAGACAGGCAAGCGCTCAAAACGAATCGTTAGCTTTATATTCACATCCTAAATACTTGTTTTTTGATTATCTGTGTGGAGGCTGACCATTAGTCGGACCCAGAACCAATCGAGATGCTCACTTCCCTGTTTGTTTCACGAAATTCAAATTGCCCCATTTTCAAGGCTTTCGCGGGTCCATAGCCCCAAAGCCGGTCCCCAACGCTCGAAATCATTTCCAGTGGAGCTCACGTGTCAAGCAGCTGCAACCAAACCATGGATTGACCGGGCTGGCTGGCGATCGACATGCGTGACCCGCGCCCGTACGTCGCGCTTTGGACGCGACTCCGATGCAATCCACATACGTACATTCTGCTCCGCCGGATCAGCCGCTGCTCTCGCCGGAGCCCCACCGGCCCTACAGTAAACGCCAGCTGCGCGCTCGCGCCGTGGCGGGGACGACCCGTCCAAGACGAAGGCGTCACGACGGCGACGCCGACGACGACGACGACTAGTCTCGGCCGGCGCGCGCGCGATCCCATCTCCTGCAGTTTTACGCTTTTACTGGCGCGTCTTTGGCATGGCATGGCCGGCCTAGCTAAACTATACCCTGTGTGTCACTGCGCTGCCAGTGCCACCTCATGAGAGCCACCAACACCAAGGAGGTGAAAAAACGCAATTAATTACAGTTGGAGCTTCGGCCTTGGGCATGGCCGCGACGTGCGATTATTCCCCTACCGCTCGGGGCCGCCGGGAGGCGTTAAATCCATCGGCCGCCGATCAGCAAGCAACTTGGCAATGGCATCTGCTCGCTTTCGCCTCGCCCCCTCCCTTCTTCTCTCCCTCCGATCAGCTCCTTTTGCCGCTGAATTTACCAGCAAAGCGAGAATAACTTTGAGGCCGTAAGTTGGTCCATGCATGCACGCACGCATGCACGCGCCTCTCGTGCCCGTGGGGCATACGTGCACCTACGTCCTACGGAGTCACGCAGGGAAATCATGCACCTCCCAAAGTAATGGTGGTATCGTCGTTCTAGTTGGATCTACGTATTGCACTCGTGAAGAGGATGAAATCATTAACGATCTTGTCCCTGCGCGGCTTGTCCTCCGAAATGGCGGATGATTCGGAGTACAAAAACTTATCGGCGGTCTGGGACGCCAGGTTTATGTATTCCTCCAAGGGCTTGACCAGGGGTTAGGTGGTGTGAGCTGGAGATCGGTCGCAGCTCACAAACCTTATACAATGCCGACCAAGGCCATAAATACAAGCATGTGATGACCTCTAACTAAGTGGATCTTGACGGGGCTTACTTAGATTAGCCTCTCGCACGCGCGACACTCCTGACTGAGAGATCGAATCTCGTGCAGTGCAGACATGCTGTTTTGCCACCAGCACGCCACGGACGAGTCATGTGATCACCAAACCATTTTCAAGCGGGAGCATAGAGCGTACTGGCTATTAACACGGCGATGGGGGTGACTCACGCGATCCCTAGTTGCCGATCCTCTCTCAAACTTATTCATATTTACATTCATGTTTTAAAAAATAATGTACGTGAACGATCGAAAGCTTCGAGCAAATTCAAAGTGTACAAAGCCAAAGTTGAACACCAACCCTATGCAATAATAAAAGTTCTACGGATTGATCGCGGGGGAAGTTTTATGGTAGGCATACTTCTTATGGCCAAATTCCAGGACCCTTTCCTAAATTTCTTGCTGAGAATGGAATTGTCTCTTATGGGCAAATTTCAGGATCATTTGCTAAGTTTCTTACCGAGAATGAAATTATTCCATGACCCTTTGCTAAGTTTCTCACCCATAATGAAATTGTTCCGTCACCCTTTGCTAAGTTTCTTTCCGAGAATGAAATTGTTGACTAGTATTCAATGCCTGATGAAGCTCAATAAAATGGCATGTTTGAACATCGAAATCGCACACTTCTGGATATGGTGTGAAGCATGCTCAGTTATACAAGTTTACTAGTAAAACTACGGATGGAGGTATTAAAGATGGTTACACACGTGCAAATGGGTCTACCAAACAAAGTATGACTCGAAAGGGAATGTCGAAAGGATTAAGAGGAGACTTTTGACGAAGATTTCACAGAGAGAGAAGGAATTTATTACAATGAAACCTTCTCTCAAGTGTGATCAAAAGATTCTTTTAAGATCGTCATGGCTCTAGTATCTCATTTCAATCTACAATTACATCAAATGGACGTTAACGCGGCATTTATAAACGGTGACCTTGATAAATATGTTTATATAACTCAACCGAAAGGTTTTATTGTGTAAGGCCCGATATGCGGTACTGTTCCAGATCTAGATGTTTTCATCCAGATCCGGGGACGAAGCACATATCGGTCCCACCGTGACATATGACGAAGTCATATGCCCCGGATTTCCAACATGATATCACAACATTACAGATAGAAGGATATAACATCTCATACAATCGGCATACAACTGCCTTAATACAATACAACAGCGGAAGATACATGTCTGAGTACAGACTACAATCAAATGCCTAGTGGCAAAATAAAATCATCGATTCCCATAACCACACGGGTCCAGGCCCTCCGCCGGGATCCGCCTATCTAGTCGTCGTCGAGTCTCCACGTGAAACGTCGATCACCATACCTGTTGTCGATCAAGAACCCTGAAAAGAGTTTAGGGGTAGTATCATGAGTACAGAAGTACTCAGAATCCAACTGTAGTGGTCAACTGACCCAGCAAGGACTTCATCACTCATCATTCTAGGACAACTAGTAGTTTACGGTAAGGATGGGGTAAGTGGTGAGGTTGTTGCCGCACTAGCATTTATGAAGTGGCTAACGATCTAGAGAGTAAGATAAGAAGCCAAGCATTCGATGAGGAATCGCCTCCAGCAAGTCTTGTTATCAACTACTACGCAAACATAACACCTATCCTATCCTTGTCCTCCTCTTCGCATCCCGACGAAGAAGAAGTTGTCAAGGCACACACACGTTGATCAAATTATATTAAGATTATCTTAGTTGTTGTTGTCTATGAACAAGGAGTAGGTCTCAAGTCGTCCATAACCGTGGACACGGCTTCTCGAAAAGATTTAACCCTGCAGGGGTGTACCAACTGCCCATTACAAGGCTCCGCACGCACGCCCATCTCTCTCAGTTTCTACCCATCACAGGCAGCCATTTTATGATTTAGTCCCGGGAGATCCGAAACGACAGGTCCCTCTAACTAACAACGAACAAATCTGGGTGGCCCCCGGGGAGTCGACACCCAATCCAAAAGTCGGCCACGCTCTCGGATCGGACTCTTCCGTATGGCTAAGGTCGGGGTTAGCCTCACCTATATAACAGGGGACTTCCCTAGCTCACCAGTGTGGACCAACAAAGTAACTATGTCTTTGCTGGCGCAAGTTGTTTTAAAACCACTGGCTGCAGACCAGTTATGCATGCGGGTTTCAAATGGTAAATCAGCTTGGGCCACCACTATAAATGTTTGAAGCTAGGTAGGTAATAAGAGGGGACCCCATAGTATCCCACACGCGGTTAGGCACGCTCAGTCTTAAAATCAATACCCGAAACTCGGGTCCTAGGTGACTCGAATGGAACAAAGCGTCGGGGCGGGATAGCCTAGACCTTCCATCCTTCGTCGAATATAGTCAACATTATAATAATCATATCATCATCAACAATAATAATAATGTGATATCCCAAACCAAGGAGTAACAGGGTAACATCGTAGCATCCTAAGCATGCATACTAAGCAGGGTCTGAGCAACGAGCAATAGTAACATAGCAGTACAAGGTTTGCTGGGAGGGGACATGGCTATATCGGTTTGAAAGAGGTTGTAAACATGTGGTAGGATCAAACATCGAACCTAACCTAGACTAGCATGCAAACCGCTGGTTGAAATAGAATGGATCATAAGTAATGTATAGTCCTTGCATGTTGATAAGTCGGGTTCCGAAGGTGTAGTTGATCGCAAGCTCGCAACGTTTCCGAGAGGTACCCGCGGAAGCACACAAGACGGTAAACACTGGAAAGAAATCAACGAGCAAGCACTCTATTACTACGAGGCAAACACGAGAAAGAATCAACAAGAAGGCAACACGAGACATCGCACCTACCGTCGAGAGCGGTTACTAAGAATTTAAGTGGAGTACTCATCACACACGACGATACCGCACATTTTAGAATCGGTTCAAGTTGTTTAGCTACAAGTGATCAACCAACGGTTGTTAACATGGCAAGGCACCCAAGCATGGCATGTCGCACAATCATGGCAAGAGGTGAAGCATAAAGTAAACTATCTAATCTACTCACTTTAAGTGGGGGTAAAACCTATACATGGCAAACTATTGCGGACCCCACAATAAAAATAGAATTTTGGTACTGTTCTGCCCTAAACCATATTTTAGGTTGGTTAATAGCAGACAACAACAGAATAAATACAAAGTACACGAAAAATTAATCAAGTTACATATAAAGAACACTCCAAACGGAGTTACGGTTAAAAAGATACAAGCAAAACAAGTTACGGGCACAATCTGCCAACATCAGGAAGCACACTTTAGAGCATTGCATAAACAGGGTAATGAGTGCAAACATGCTCACAAATGATATGCAATTAAAGTAGACATGGCAGGGAAGGTATGGAAAAAAGAATCATGCAAATAAGCATCACGGATCAAAAGATATTAAGCAAACAACATGGCATCGGAACGTTACAGACTTAGAGAAAAACAGATGTGGCTGTCAAAAACAGTGGCATAGCAACTTTGGAGCAGAATATAACCATGACCAGGAATACTAACATGACAAAGCAATACATATAATGGAAGTAGACATGATGCTTAACAATATGCTATTGGAATCACTCAATTCCGATAAACGGTCGCGACACACTCGTCGACCGAAGTTGCAAAAAAATATAAACAGCAGCACTCTAACAGCAGGGTAGCTACTTTGGAGCAAGATACAATCAACATGCAGCAAGAAAATATGACATGTGAAGGCATGGAACTGAAGTATAAACAATGCTTAACAGGATGCAAAAGGATTCACTCCATTCCGACGTACGGTTGCGACGCAACCGTCGCCCGAAGTTGCAATAAAATAACAGTTCAACAACAACAGCACAGCTAACGATCTGGTACCCACTTCAACGCAGAATTAAATTATCTAGACGTCCTCAAACGGAAAAACTTTCTACATACGAACGCTAGAGCACGCAAAACTGAGCAATTCATCTTTTGGGCGCAACACGATCCGAGCTATGGTTTACTCGCAAATTACGGTGCAAAATTGAATCAACAGTACAAATTACAGAGACTTAGAAAAAAATCGCAGGGTGCCAGAAAAAAAATGGACGGGGCCTCACCAAGTGGGCCTTGGCCCATCAGGCCGAAGTGGGCGCTAGAGTGGAGACCGGGTACCCTCTCGTAGAGGAGTCGTGGGTCACCCTCTCGTCAATAATGATAGCAACTTGAAAGTAATGCAGAAAAGTAAATATAGCTTGGAAACAATAATGAGGATATGGACCGGAATACGTGATATTCGCTAGTGATGTCTCTCTCCCAAAAGACGATAAAAATGCCATGCGAGGTAAACAAATTACAGAAAGGCAATTGACGGGATTAAGAACGCACCGCAATGCTAACTATGCTACAAAAGAAAGGAAGAGGTTCAAAAGCACAGGCAGTACGCCAAGGTAAGTAGACCGAAATCTATCTGCATCTACTACTAATCATCCACCTTGAGATATCTATCCAGAACATCTCGCTGGTATTAAGTTGCGAGCCCCACCCAAAGTGTAAACCCAAAGCAACAGACAACTGCATTAAAAAGAACTTTGCGTAAAGTAAACAATCCTTGTAACCGCGGTTACAAGCACCGTTGTTTTCCCCCTTGTGGCAACAGCACATCCCCTAGACTCATGTTTTTGTCACTCAAGCATGTCATCGGGGAGGCATGAACCCACAATCTAGCACAATGCTCCCTCTTGGAGTCACTACCTACTACTTGGCCAAAGCAATAAATAGCAACGGAGAGCATGCAAGAATTACTTAGGAACAAAAATATAAGAGATAAAAACCAAATATATTACTCTATCACAATCTGAACATAATCTCATAATCCATCAGATCCGATCAAACTCAACATAACAATAACAGAAATATTACAAAGGTGCCTCGATCATGTAGGGCAGCTCACGAGGTCTAAACAACGAAGATCAAAGAGGGGAGGAGAACATCACATAGTTACTGATCACGGACCCATGGTCCAAGGAAAACTACTCACGAGACATCCGGGGAGCATCCATGGTGGAGAGAAGACTCCCGGAGGTCAATCCTCCCTCCGGCAGGGTGCCGGGAAGAGGTCTTCTGGTGCTCCCGATCTTGGAAGCGCGGCGGCGGCGGAACAGAGGCGAGTTCGCGGAATAGGGTTCCTCTCCTGGAGTTTTCCCGTGACGGGGGATAAATAGGCGAAGGGGGGCAGCCAGAGGTGGACCAGGGGCCCCAGGCGCCCCCCTGGTGCGGCCAGGGGTGGGGCCGCGCCGGGTGGCCGCCTGGGCTCCCCTGGCCCCCCTCTGGCCCCTCCCGGGCTTTTCTCGAAGCTTCCGTCACGCTGATTTTTTATCTGAATTTTCCCGAATTTTTCTGGCACTTTTTATAGGGGGGAAACTGAAATTGAAAAACAGCAGAAAACAGGAACTGGCACTGGGGTGCACTGAGTTAATAGGTTAGTCGAAATATGATCAAAAATGTATGAAAGTGTATCTAGATCATAGCAATATCACACAAAACATGCATGGAGCAAGCAGAAATTATCGATACGTTTTGGACGTATCAGCACACAAGACGGTAAACACTGAAATCAATCAACGAGCAAGCACTTTATTACTATGAGGCAAACACGAGCAAGCATCAACAAGAAGGCAACACGACACATCGCACCTACCATCGAGAGCGGTTACTAAGAATTTAATTGGAGTACTCGTCACACACGACGATACCGCACATTTAGAATCGGTTCAAGTTGTTTAGCTACAAGTGATCAACCAACGGTTGTTAACATGGCAAGGCACCCAAGCATGGCATGTCACACAATCATGGAAAGAGGTGAAGCATAAAGTAAACTATCTAATGTACTCACTTTAAGTGGGGGTAAAACCTATACATGGCAAACTATTGCGGACCCCACGATAAAAATGGAATTTTGATATTGTTCTTCCCTAAACCATATTTTAGGTTGGTTAATAGCAGCCAACAACAGCATAAATACAAAGTACACGAAAAACTAATCAAGTTACATATAAAGAACACTCCAAACGAAGTTACGATTAAAAAGATACAAGCAAAACAAGTTACGGGCACAATCTGCCAATATCAGGAAGCACACTTTAGAGCATTGCATAAACAGGGTAATGAGTGCAAACATGCTCAGAAATGATATGCAATTAAAGTAGACATAGCAGGGAAGGTATGGAAAAAAGAATCATGCAAATAAGCATCACGGATCAAAAGATATTAAGCAAACAACATGGCATCGGAACGTTACAGACTTAGAGAAAAGCAGATGTGGCTGTCAAAAAAAGTGGCATAGCAACTTTGGAGTAGAATATAACCATGACCAGGAATGCTAACATGACAAAGGAATACATATAATGGAAGTAGACATGATGCTTAACAATATGAAATTGGAATCACTCAATTCCGATAAACGGACGCGACACACTCGTCGACCGAAGTTGTAACAAAATATAAACAACAGCACTCTAATATCAGGGTAGCTACTTTGAAGCAAGATACAATCAACATGCAGCAAGCAAATATGACATGTGAAGGCATGGAACTGAAGTATAAACAATGCTTAACATGATGCAAAAGGATTCACTCCATTCCGACGTACGGTTGCGACGCAACCGTCGCCCGAAGTTGCAATAAAATAACAGTTCAGCAATAACAGCAGAGCTAACGATCTGGTACCCACTTCAACGAAGAATTAAATTATCTAGACGACCTCAAACGGAAAAACTTTCTACATACGAACGCTAGAGCACGCAAAACTGAGCAATTCATCTTTTGGGCGCAACACGATCCGAGCTACGGTTTACTCGCAAATTACGGTGCAAAATTGAATCAGCAGTACAAATTACAGAGACTTAGAAAAAAAATCGCAGGGTGCCAGAAAAAAAATGACCGGGCCTCACCGAGTGGGCCTTGGCCCATCAGGCCGAAGTGGGCGCTGGAGTGGAGACCGGCCTGCTGGCGCCTTGGGCCGCTAGGGCAGGCTGGGTCGTGGCTGCCTGGCCAGCCCACGACGGCGGCGGTTGCTCCGCGCTGCACCCGAGCCGAGCAGTGGTCGCGGCGGCGGGCTCGCCGGCTGGTGGCGCTCCGGCGGGTGACAGGTGACGCGGCGGGAGGCCGGGAACGGGCGCGCGGCGGCGGCTGGCTCCACGACGCGGTGGGCGGCGGCGAAAGGACGCGAGGGCGAGGTGCGGTGGCGCCAGCCGAGCTTGCTCCGCCTCCCATGGCGCGGCAGCGCGGCTCCCTGCTGCCGGCGACGGAGGACCCTGCGAGGAGGAAGAGGAGGTGAGAGGGAGATGAGGAGGTGCGGGAAGGAGGTGAGGCCAGGCGACGGGATTGCTCGCCGGCGCGGCGGCGGCTCCCGGCTTGACGGCGCGAGGCGGCGGAGCGGCGCGGTGGTGAGGGCCTCCAGGCCCAGATCGGGGCCCTGCGGGGCCCGACGGCGCGGTGGGAGGCTGGAGGCTGTCCATATCCACCCTGGGTGACGTGGCAGCCTCTGGAGCCCTCCGATCTGCGATCCGACGGCTCTGAGCTGCCCAGGGGCTAGGGTTTCGGGATTTGGGAGTTTATTGGGCAGATTTGGGGCAAAAATAGGGGGGTGGCTGCAATTTTGTGGCTAGGTAAACCCTAGAAAGGGTTGGGAGTGTGGTGGTCTTTATATAGCCCAGGTGACTGGCAGTTTGCAAAAGCATCCCCGGTTTCTCTCGCGCGCGCGGTGTTTACGTTTCTGACCGCCGGGGGTCCGCTGGACCTCCGATTCGGGTAAAACTTCAAACTGCGCGATCAGTGCGTCGAGCCGACGGCATTCACCTCGCGCTGGAACCGTTCCAAGAACACTTTCCGGCGCGCTATAAAAATAATCCATTTAATTATTAAACGAGGTTTTTGTTCCGTTGGCTGCGGCTGGTCTCGTGCGGTTTTCGCGACGGTGATCGGGTGAAACCCGGTGTCGCCAATGTCGAGTGTCACGGTGGCAAGGGTCAGTTTCCGTCCGATACGAGATAAGAGGGGGAAAAAATAATCGTTGATCGATAAATCGGGGATGCAAACACCGTAAACAAATCAGACAATCAAACAATTTATACCGAAAACAAAATTTAATTTTTGTGAAATCTGGGCTGTTACATATTGTAGAAGGAAAGCGAAAAAAATTGGGTATGTGTCTGGAGAAATCTATCTATGGCGTGAAGCAAGCTTCAAGACAATGATACCTTAATTTTGATAAATTATCAGAATTTTTGGTTTCATCGTAAATACTTTGGACAATTGTATATATGTTAAATTTAAAAGCATTAGGTTCACAATACCACTCATGTATGTTGATGATGCATTATTGGCCAGAAGAGATAAGGATAAGCTACATGAGACCTATAATTTTCTGCCATCCAATTTTGATAGGAAGGGCGTTGGTGAAGCTTCGTATGTCCTCAAAAACCGAGATTCAATATTAGGACTATCACAAAAGGCGTATTTTTAAAAAGTATTGAAGAAATTCAATATGAATATGGGATCAACCTCACCTGCTCCTATAGTCAAGGGCAATAAATTTGGAGCATTTCATTGTCCGAAAGGCCAAATTTAAACTGACAAGATGAAGTTGGTTCCTTATGCTTCAGTTGTTCAAATCATAATGTATGCTCAAGTTTTACCAGGAAAATGATAAATAAAAAATTCCAATCTAAGATCAGGTTGATATTATCTTAAGATTACACCACCGTTCAAGAAAACCTCCTTGGTCGTATCCTCCAATTAGGTAGACGCCATCATAAAGAAAATCCTATAACCTATACAGAATAAACCAAGTACGGAGTCAACAAATACATGCGTAAATTACATGCACATGAGATCATAATCAATTTGTTGAAACCAATATGAATAGCTTACGTTTTTACTTTGCTGGAGATGTTATTTCCATGCCGATTTTTTTTGCTTTTGTATAATGACAATCTGGGTAGACGTGGCAATGACAACGCAATTGTTGCGTTTGTTAACTTGTTGAAGTGATTTGGTCGTTGTTGCTATTTTTCGTATCTTATAGTGGGTTTGTCATAATTGTTTATGTGTACTATTATGAATTTAGCCTCATTGATTACCTTATACATTAATATTACTTTCTCTGCTCCACTAGATACATTTGTTTTAGCGATATTTAATATGAAATGAAAGAAGTATAATATATTATGATTGTGTACATTTTTTCAATAAATGACGCTTTAATTTTAAGTATTACACCCAGACTCTGCATAACTAGCTATGATGCATATAACCAATCCAATTCCGAACATAATAAAAAAGGTAAAAAACAGCGAAATTTAAGCACTAAGTAGAGTTGTTTATCGCCGTCGATAGAGGCGAGCCAAGACGTAGATTATGCTATCATCCTCGTTGGAAAAATATATCCCTCGTCGTATCCTCAAACCGTGTACAGACCTCCGTTAATATCATTGTGTACATCTAGATACGCAGAAGCTGTGAGATGATTTATCCTTAGATAGAAAAACATTTTTCAGTAACTCTAACAATTACACCATCATTAACTACTAGAGTGATATAATCTGACAATCTTCTGCATGTCCAGATAAGAATACGGCAAAGTGCATCGTCCCCCCGCTTCAAGTAGGCACGGGACCGCATATCTACCGTTGTTTAACGCTGCTGCTTTGGAGGCATTGCCTCATTAGTAGTTTTAACCGGTTCTTGATCGGAGCATATGACAAGCAACGTAGAATCAAACATGCCAATGGGTCGCCTGAAAAAGAAACCACTGCAGGGCTATTTTATAGCTGCAATTTGGCGAGGAGAAGCTTTAAAACGTACTGCACCATAAACTTCAACTGCTAACCTAATTTCGTTAGGCAGATTCTCAACACACACCCCTGCACTGTATGGCACCAGTGTAGTACTATTTTTATGTTTTGTGTTCCCGAGGTTCCTCCAGACAGTGCCTCCCCTCTTTTATTTCCATGGTCTATGCAGACAGCCGGTCAAACATTATGTGATGGCAGCAAAGATATATATAGTGTAGTAGTACTACAAGCGCAAAGCAAAAAATTGAAAACCGATCATAGATGATGTTGATAGTTCATAGCAACCCCTAAAGGAAACCCACTTCCACATCTTAGGGGTTCTGTCTTTGTCTTTCTCTTTGTTTTATTAGCAGCATTGCATTGCCTCTCTCATCATGGATTTCAATCATGCCATCATTGTTCAACGCCAAAATCATTTGTTTCTCTCTCACTTTTCTTTTTCATTTTCACAACGGAAGGAAATCGGGGAAGAAATTACAGAACAATGCAAACTAAAACACAGCCAGGACAGTGCATGCTAGTTCGTTCTTGAGCTGTGCCACTGTCTTTTATTTTCAGGAGTCCCATCTCATCGCATCCACAAGCTTTGCCCTTTGTACAAAACCATTTGCTCTTTCGGGAACACCATTGTGGCCGCCTACTACTGCTACTAGCTAGCAGCAATCCAATCCATAGCCAGGCCTCTCTAGTCTTTATTCATCCACGTCTTTTACACTCTGTTGTCATGTCCAAAACGCGCTGCCTTTGGTCCATTCGGTCAGTCGCCTTTCAGCGGCATCAAAAGCTCCCACAGCCATCGCGATCCATCGAAACCATTTTGACCTGCCCACCCAGAGAGACTTTGATTGAACCTATCAAGATTGTATTTTTGGGACCGCGATCTATCTATCATCGTCCGCCTAATCATCTGCTCATCTTCCTCCTCTTGCTGCTAACCGGGGAGCAGTCGGAGCCGGAGCTCTCGACGGTGGTCGTGCTCGCGCCGCCGTCGCTGGCGCAGCTGAGGTAGCCCGCGTCGAGGTCCAGCACGCCGGTGGGGCTCCGCGGCGCAGACATGGCGGGAGAGTAGTAGTAGGCTCTGCCCAGGCCTGCAGTTTTAGGTGGCAGCAGCAGCACAGTGGCGCTCTGGATGGCTTCATGGCAACTCAGCACCCTCTCCTGCAGAAGCACAAGGCAACAAGAAAACCATTAAGTCACCATGTTACAGTGAGTGAGTGAGTGAATGAGTGAGTGGATCGCGCGGCCGTAAATGCAGCTCACGCGTTCCCTGCATGGTGTCTGCAAGTACGAGCGGCAGCAATGGCTTTTTTTCCCTGCATGTCTAACGTACCGCTGCGAAAGGCCAAGAACCCCGCTGCGGCGCAGTAAATGGGGACGTGATGACAGGAAAAAAAAAAGAAGGATGCGTGTGCGTCGGGTGTCTCGTCTCACCTTATCTACATGGGTGCAGCAAGCCTTGCTGGCGTCTTCTTCCCCGGCCACGGCGGCGGCCACCGTCGCGGCGATCTCCGACGGCCGGAACTCCAGGCAGCTTGTCCCTGTCGCGCGTGAATCGATCCACAATGTTAGATTTTATTTCGACAGAGGTCGTCGATCTGCCTGCCAACCAAAAGATGTTGACGCGCGCACCTCTGGATATGCAGAGGATGAGCTCCGCGGCCTGCTGGACGGCTTGCCTCGACGGCGGCGCATTGCCGCCGGCGTCCAGCTGGTGGAGGAAGTAGTCGAGGTAGGAGAAGGGGGTGACGGCCTGCATCCGCCATTTGAGCGTGCTCAGGACCAGCAGCTCCATCCTCTGGATCGTTTTAGCCTCGAACACGTACCGCGCGTCCCCGACCTGATCCACGCCGACGATCAAACAGTGAGTGGTCAATACCCACAAGATGTTATTATTTCAACCGCCATTAATGAATGAAATCCTCACCTGCAGGTCGAGAGACTGAGGCACGGAGGTCTCCTCCATCTTGGCAGCAAGGGACAAGCAGGCCACCGAGAGCAGCTGC
Source organism: Bromus sterilis (assembly GCA_950022295.1). Lineage (NCBI taxonomy): Eukaryota > Viridiplantae > Streptophyta > Magnoliopsida > Poales > Poaceae > Bromus > Bromus sterilis. The sequence continues at coordinate 409,820,816 of OX465596.1, read as the reverse complement.
GTCATCCAGGCCTTGCCTTCCTGTAAAACACAACAACGGTCACATCACATGAGCCAAAGCTGCAACAATGGCGGAAAATACTCCATTAATTGCCAGCTCGTTCGTTCGTGCACAGGGTGGACGTGTCCTTACGGGAATATGGTAGAGCGAGAGGAAGCGGTCGAGGTAGTTGATGGCCAGGCCGGCGGTGACCGGGCCGAAGCTGTAGTACGCGTGAACCTGCGGAGGAGACACCCGATTAATCAGTCGCTGGATCGACGCGAATCGGAGGCAAGAACAGAGGGATGGACAGCTCGAGCCAATCAAGAAAGGAAAGGGAGCCCACCTTCCAAATCCAGTCGACGGCGTCCATCCGGACGCGGAGATCCACGCCGCCGGCGCGGAGCCGCTCGGCGTAGCCCTCCGCGGGCATGTGCTCCGCCTCCGTCGCCACCCAGCGCGCCACGCACTCCTCGGACGGCACCGGGAACTCCACGGCAAGCTCACCGCCGCCGCCGCCGCAGTACGGCGACCCGCTCGCCCTCGCCGCTCCCGCTCCCCCCAACGCCGCCGACGACTCCTCCTCGTCGCCGAATCCGAAGACGCTGCTGCTGTCCTCGGCGCAGAGCAGGACGGAGGCCGCCATCTCGTCGTAGCTCCGACCAGCCATAGCGTTTCTCCTGATAAATGCTCCTGATACACGGCACGGACGGCGCCGGCGCAGCTTGCTCCTCCTCCTCGACCTCAACCTCGCCGCTGCCGCTCTCGCTCTGCCTCCGGTCTGGACTGGGTGAGGTGTGGAGGAGGAAGAGGAGGAGAGGGAGGGGGGGAGTGAGCGAAGCGGGGGCCGGTCTTTTGTACGTAGCGGCGTGCGGACGGCGGAGGGCGTTTTGGGCAAGACGTAAAAGACAGGCCAACGGAAGCGGGAAGTGAGGCGCTGACCAGAGAAAAAATTTCGAACGCTCTTTTTTTTTTACACGCCGCTTTTCTTTCCCGGTTTGTACTTTGAGGAGGCGCCGTAGCGCCGGCTTTTTTCCACGAGCTTTTTTTTATGCGTGAATGATGATGGTTTCTGCGTAAATTCCAGCGTTGTTTCTCCGTGTTTTTTGTTCTATAATCATGTTTCTTTCCTTTTTATTACTTTCTACCGTTGGTGTCTTGTAAAAAGTGATATTGTATCGGTGTGAGAAATGGTAAATGATTAGAGATAATGATATGAGATCATGAGGGGCAGCAAAAAGAAAGAAACGGACGGACGTGACGAGAGCCGCAATTAACACCCTGGCTTTCTCAGGACGTTAACGGATGACAACTCATGCGTGCCATTTTAAACATGTACTGATCGTTTACATTTAATAACGTATGACCATGAGGGTTCTTCTTCTGTGGAGGAAGATTTTCAAGTAAAATTTACTACACCATTAAGATTCCATCTATGAGTTGATTTTATTTTGTTTCTGTGAAAAAACAACTTTACATTTCGCAAACTGTGATCCATGCATCTTGTCATGTGATTTTTGTAGATTGCTAACCATATTTACTATATGGTTATTCATGCATCTTATCATAGTTACTACGTTGGTATAACGTGAATTGGTTGCGAATACGACAATGGCTAGTATGCGCATATCTTGGTGTAGTAGGCCCGCGCAAAACTGATTTTGGCGACATCTAGATCTACATTTCCCGGGTTTTATGCGCTTTCTAAGTTCAAAAGTGCGACTCTTTAAAGAAAAAAAAATCTCAACTACCAAGTGGGAAAGCTTACCTTGGTTTTAGAGCTTGACAAGGTTTATATCTAGAGCATTGATTTTCAATATATTTGGTTATCAAAGTGACTACATCAATATGACTTGAATTAGTTGCGAATACGACAGCGGCCGGTATGCATATATCTTGGTGTAGTAAACGCTTGGAACTGCTTTTGGCACATCTACATCTATATCTCCCGGGTTTTTTGTGCTCTCTAATTTTAAAAGTGTGATTCTTTGGAAAAATATGTCGATCACCAAATGGCGAAGCTACCTTGGATTTAGAGCTTTTATATTTAGATAATTGATTTTCAACATATTTGGTTATTGTATTTACTTTTCTTTCACAATAGACTTTTTTTGTTGAAACAACTGGTAATGCAACATATCTACAAATGATAGCCGTCAGTTTTAGACATGATTTTACCATATGGCAAACGTAGCAATATCAATCTCAAATAGATTAAAAAAATCTAGACGTGATTTTAGCATGCACCTTCATATTTGGATTTATAGTTTTTTATCTAAAGTCACAACATGCTTTAATGAATAGTAGATAAAATTAGGGGCATACCTCATGAGCAGCTCTTGTACAAAACTCTCGTGAGTCATTCTAGAATTAAAAAAAATCCCTGAAATAGTACATATAAACTCTAATTTTTATTCAGAAATGAAATGGAGTTTATATTATCTTCAAATGGAAATGTGTGCATGTGAACTACATTTTTATTCCAATTGAGTATAATAATCTCTCAAAAAAGTTGTCAACAACTAGTTTCACACTTATATGTTCCAACCTCGCATAATTCAACAACTTTTGAAATGCATACTTTATAATTTTCAAATTTAATGTAACGCCCCAGCCATAGCCATTGATTTTCGACCGTTATGTCTGACGGGATCTAGATTATCCTCACAGACCAACATTGGTATTTTTTGTACACCTTATCCTCGCACCTTGGAAAAACTTCCTAGTCGGTCACCCATCCTCAAATTACTTCAAGACAACCACACTTAACCTTGGAGTTCTTTCGAAGTGAGCTTCTAAAAAATAATGTGCATCTTGTTGATATGAGTAGTCTATCATTCCTATTAAGCGAGGATGTCACATTTAAACACAACAAATAGTTCAAATGCATGATAAACATGTTCCTAAATGTAGATTGTAGGCGATAGATACCATCAAACCATGATATTGTACATGTTCTTTTTCAACTGAATGAATCGAGCCACCTCATGCATCCTCCCGCGAGGGTGCATGTTGATCGTTGTAGCTATCAATTGCTTGCTCTTGTATCAGTCGGGGTGATCCAAGGATAATCGCCGCGGTCGTTTGTAACGCCCCGATCACTATGAGTTCACCTACAAGTTTTTGATCGTTGCGCTTGGAGTCTAAACTGACATCACATATCAACGCCTATCTTTCCTTCACAATTTGTCCCCATTCATGCACACCCGTGATCAACTTTCTAATTCATCCATCCTTAGACTATTCCAAGTCAAACACGCTTAACTTTAAAGTTTCAAAGGGAAGAGTTTTCGAACAAAGAGGTGCAACTTGTTGATATAATTGGTCTATCATTCCTATAGAGTTTAGGATGTCACATTTTCAACCTTCTCAACGGCCTTGCCTTATTGATCGCCTCAACAACCTCCACGGTGAAAAATACGTCGCCGGAGCCTTTCATCAGATTCATTGGATGAAGCGTGACCTTTAGATGGACTATCGTACAAAAATTGTAGCATGGAACGTCGTACACGAAGTAGTTCCGAAAAATTTACTATCCCCTCTTGCCAGACTCTTCCCCGATCTTGTGCTCAAACTATAGGTCCACCGATTTGACCTTGTAGTCGTCGATGCAGGGTGAGCCGCCATTGTGCGAACATGTGCGGACGCCGATGATGAAGGAGGTTGGGAGATCGGATGGAAAGTCAATGAAATAAAGTCTTTGTGTGCGTGAGGCGGAGGGCGGCGGAGATGGACGGCTAGGAACTTAAATGTCCCTTGACACTAGTTTTGCAATTTGCATAGGGCCTATTTGTTTACCTATCTTTTCTCCAAATATAAAGGGTAGGCCAGTGTTTTTAGAGTGTCCGTCCTCTGAAAACTATAGGTATAGCACCCTGAGCAAAATGGTACGCACATTATCGAATTAAATTGCAATGCAGAGGCGCAGTGCTAGCCAGGAGCCCAAGGACCTACAAACGATCCCTTTGACCGCACACGGAAGAGTCAGCCTCGCCGGCCCCGGTCCGCACCACCACTGCTCACCTGTGATCACTGATCAGACCCGTCAGCCATGAAATCGCAGCACTGCGGCGACGATAACTCATCGTCGTACGTACGCGCGCTTTCACTCGTTGAGCCGCTCGTCGGACGTCTGGCCGGCGGCAGCCCGAGCCCTCGGATTCCCGCTCGGGGAACGAACCGGCCGACCGGCGCGGCCACGCGCGCGGCCGGGGGATGTCTCTGCACGCACGCGTCAGCTTTAACCGTACCTTTCGCCCATTTCGACGACGAGCTACTTCGTACCTAGCCAGCCAATGCAGCGGAAGAAAGAAGAAAGATGGAGGAGTAGTATGATACTGCTCGGGCTCCCCGCACGGCCCGCCCTCCTATAACGGTTTCTTTCTTCCTCCTTGCCGGAACGGATCCGATACAGACACACACGGTACAGTCCCTAAAGCGCCCCGTTGGATCGGTAACGGCATTTCCATGTGTATGTACGTATACGACTGTAGGCGCATGCACATACGGTGCCATCACTGTGTGCAGTGCAGTCACTTTTATCTGCGGCACAGTCTCCCTCTCATGCACGCAGGCCGGGTACGACAACCATTGACGCTGGTGTGCGTGTTCTCACGCTCACCAACTCGCCATGGATCACCAACTCTAGAGTTGCGACACGATGGATCGGCCACGGTGGCGGGGTGGCTGCGGGCGGCAGCCAAGTCCCTCCGGCCACACTCGCTTTGCTCTCAGCCGCTGCTGCATGCATGGTCCAACCGTCGGAGACGATCGATGACTGCTGCTCCATGGAGATCCGAGCTCTCGAAATGGCCGCCTGACCATTCGAGGAACGCCTTTCCTTTCGCTGCGTGTTATTTTACGCCCGCCCGGCTTGGGTTGGTGACCACTCTGACTGAACACTCGCGGCCGGTTTGGTGCAGGGAGGTGTGTGTGTGTGGACAAGCAAACACGCAAAGCAGGAGTCCGACGATACACACACATGGCGGCATGGCGCCGACCGATGTGCTGCTGTCTGTCCGTCCGTCCGGTGAGTGGTGACTAGTCCGGACGTGGGACTCGCGATGGTGGACACTTCACTGCCCGTAGGAGTACCCCAGTGCTGGTACACCTCGCGCTGTTTCTATCTAGCTATCGGTCATTCAGTCCCGCAAGACGTGCTGCAGCGGCTGCTGCAAAAGTCGGTGCCTCGATGAGTCTTCCGCAGCCAGAACCCCAGCATACCTAGCTATATTAGCTAGCCCGTGTCTCCATCACGATCGATCGACGTGCGGTTTCTTTACTAGTACTAGTACGTACCTGAATCTGAGTACCTGAAAACCTTATCAAGTCACCATTGCCATGGAAGTATGGGATCACCACGCATGGCGTACGTATCATGTGATACCCATAACAGTGAGGTTTGGACATTTACAACTGTACCAACTTCATTTGCAACAAGCTGCAGGTAGAACTAATGTACTACTATCAGCTAAAGCTGCAGCACGCTGGTGATGGCCGGACACCCATACTACGACTCCAGATACGCACGATATACTCGCAATGAAGCTGTATTACTCACCGATCCCCAGTAAAACCGAGACAAGCGGAGAGGCATGTTCCTTAGCATCGGTTCTCGCAAAGATGTTTGTATACAAACGTATGATATGATATTCCTACTAGCTCCGTATAGCTAGCCGCAGGGATGGATCGGGGGAAGTCAGAAGAGAAGATTACAAGGCAGTAAAAACAACGCAAATGGCAGGCTCACCCACGGAGCTCTGCAGTGCCATTGGCTTTTCTTATTTGACCGGTCTGTCTGCTGCCTAGCCTTCCCTAACCTCGAGGCGCTGAGGCAGTGTGTCTCACTGCTGTCAGCTACACATGAACCGAGGGTAATGCATATAGTTGGTCCGAATGGAATCGTCGGGACGTTCCTAGTGTCTTTCCTAAGTACATCAACGTGAGGTTAAAACCGGGGAGGCAGTACTTACGTACAGCGCTACCGTCCAAGCCTGGAGATCCATGGCGCCATGGAGCTTTTCTCCTTTGGCTCTTCCGTTTGGGCGCTCTCCTGTCACTTGTCAGATCATCCGTGACTTGATCAAGCTAATTGGTCACGGTTAGCATATTGCATTTGCAGCAATGACTACACGTGGATGTCCAAGACGATTGCGCCATGAAGAGATTTCTACGGACAACGGCCACGTCCACCCAAACGTAGAGCGTTTAAATTTGAAGCAGCGGGAGATTTAGCAAAACTGCTACTGTACTAGTAGTGATTAACAAAGCTAATTGTGGATCTGCGTGGTCCGGTCATGGCGGGTCGTCATGTTTCTATTTCTTTGCCATCGGCGGTTTACTGACTCCACCCACGACGACGTGCATCGACCGGCTGCATGCAGCATTAGACACGGGGAATATGTGTGTGCAGTGCAGGGATCAAGATTCAAAACGCGAGATGAATGCAACCGGAGTATTACAATATTTCGGCTAGGTGACTCGAGATGAATGCAACCGGAGTATTACAATATTTCGTCTACAAAAATGCTAAATGTACGGACATTTACAGGCATATTACGGGGCTTTCCCCAAGTACTTAACATCCTCCCCCCTGAATTTAACTTGGGTGGGCCCGTTCTTTGCCATTAGACCAATCAAATCAAAGAAATTAACACTAATCCGTAAACCTTCGTATTTTTCCTGTACATGTAGCAAAGCTCTTTCGTCTAGGTGGTGCCGATCGACCGAAGACTAACTAGCTCGAGCCAAGACCCAGAAATCTTCGAGGAGCCCCGTCCCTTGCACCCGCATCGATGGGTGTCCGTGCCACGGGGTCGTGCGTGCGAGCTCGGTGACTGTCGTCCGTAGCTATGGGGTCATGTCTCATCCGATCCATGGAAACTAGCCATTTTTTTATAAATAGACGCTTTATTAATTATAATTTTCAAGTATTACATTCGATTTCTGCATAATTGAGATTTACACAGTCAACCAAGTTCAAGAATTAAAAGAAATGAAATACAAGTGCTAGTAAAAGACGAAGATCGCCTATGCCAGAGGGGGATCAATCCTAAGATCATACTATCATTCATGTTGGAGAAAAAATCCCTCATCGTATCCTCCAACGATGTACAAACCTTCGTAAATAGGTCTCGATTCTTCACACGTTGTAGACGTCGATGCCTCATATTGTCAAGGCGTTGACCTAGACTCCGTCGCGGATGTCGGGTTAGAAGTAAAAGGTGTTATCTTTTACTCCTTCTGCCGTGGGCGGGTGGCGGTGTCTCAGACTTGGATAGCGGGGCGGCGGCTTCGAGTGGTGGTCGGCATGATTGGCTTTCCATCGAACATCATGGCAGTGGTGGTGGCTCCCCTGTTGATCATGAGGACGGTAAGAAGTGGAGCGTCAAATGGCTCCGGCGCTCCCTGGTAGCGGTGATGCTTCGATCTGGATCTAGAGTTATGATCTCGACGCGCTTGTCCTGGATGCCTTGGTGTAATACGGGAAGCTACCGAGCGAAAGCTTCGCTCTATCACCATCGATGACGACGCTTGTGGGCACTGCTCTTTTCTTGAAGATGTTGTCATGGGGCCCCCTCTGTGGTATGGTTTCGGCTGAAAACCTTCATTCACGTGGACTTGCTGGCGATGACGCTTTGCACCGTTCTCTTTTTTTTTGGGCGTTGTCGTGGAACTTAGGTGTTTAGAGTATAGCGGGGTGTTGTACTAAGTTCTTTTTGTTTTCCTTTTCGATTGTGTAGTCGGGTGCGTCTTGCGTGAACCATATATCTTGAGATCGGTTATATCATCTTGTTTCGTTCGACAGCGTGTTTTGTTCAGTTATTACTTTATGTATAAAGCAGAACAAAATTTTGTTTTTAGGTCCTTCCATTTGGCCGCTCCCATCACGTCATCCATGACTTGATTAAGTTAATTAATCACTGTTTTTTAACGTTAACTAATCACCGTTAACATGTTACATTTGCACCAAGGACTCTACGTCCACACGTGGATCTTTTAAGACAGTTGCGGCACGAAGCTGATGTATTTGTGCCGACTACGGCCACGAGTCCACCCAAACGTCTAGCGTTCAAATTTAAAGCATCGAGAAATGTAATTTAGAAAGCCATTTCTGGATCTTCCTGGTCCGGTCATGGCAGGTCGTCATCTTTTATTTCATTGCGATCAGTGATTTACTGTTGACGGCGTACATCGGGCGGCTGCATGCGGCATTAGACACGGGGAATATGGTATACAGGCATCAAGAATCAAGATGAATGCAACAATAGTATTACTATATTTTGATTAAATGGTGCCGATCGATCGAAGACTAGCTCGAGCCAAGATCCAGAAATTTGCGAGGAACCCGTCCCATGCACCCCATCGATAGGTATCCGTGCTAACGGGTTGTGCGGGCGAGGTCGATGACGGTCGTCGATAGCCATGAGGTTATGTCTCCTTCGATCCATCGAAGCAAGCTCAAGGCACATGCGTCGGGACTCCTATCTTGGAGGCGTTGACCCAGGCTTCATCGGGGATCGATATGGCGGGTTAAAAGTGAAAGGTGACGTGTTTTACTCCTCCTACGTACCATGGTGGATGCACTATAAAGTGGACGGATGGTGGTGTTTCGTACTTGAATGCCGGGGAGGTGGCCCCGGGTAGCAGTTTGCATGACTGGTTCTTCGTTGGGTGTCATGGTGGCGGTGGTGGCTTCTCTCTTGATCACGTGGGCAGCAAGAGGAGAAGCGATGGGTGGCTCTGGCGCTCTTTGTCTTTGGTGGTGGTGATGCCCCGATATGAATCTGAAGTTACGATCTCGTTGCGTTAAAAAAATTGAATGTTCACCCAGGGGGAAAGATTCCCCACCTGAATATATTACACCATCATCGAGGACAAGGCCGCATTACATCTGGGGATAGTTTGTAACTTTGAATTGAGATACACAAGTCAAGCCCTGGCGGCATTTGTAGAAGAAATATTTTTAAACCTAAACAACCAGAGGGAGGGGTCATCTACTAGAAGCCTTACAGATTGCTTAGCAGAGAGAGTTTCATCGTAGAAGACAATTTTCTAGTTGCATTCAACTTGAAGACACAAGTAAGTTAGAGAACGAAAGCTTACCTCGTCCGGTCATGGCGGGTCATCATCTTTTATTTCTTTGTGATCGGTGGTTTACTAACTCCACCCACGTCGACGATGATGACGTACATAGAGCGGCTCATGCAGCATTAGACACGGGGAATATGTGTGTGCTTGGATCAAGAATCAAGATGAATGCAACGGGAGTATTACTATATTTCGTCTAGATGGTGCCGATCGACCGAAGACTAACTAGCTGGAACCAAGACCCAAAAATCTGAGAGGAGCCCCGTCCCATGCACCCCATAGATAGGTAACTGTGCTACAAGGTCGTACGAGCGAGCTTTGTGACAATCGTCGGTAGCTATGGGGTTATGTCTCCTTCAATCCATCGAAACAAGCTGAAGACATATGCGTCGGCGCCTCCTACCGTGGAGATGTTGACCCAGGCTTCATCGGGGATGCCGAGTTAAAAGTGAAAGGCTTCGTCTTTTACTCCTCCTGTCGTGGTGGATGCACTATGAGGTGGATGGATGGCGGTGTTTCGTACTTGAATGCTGGGGAGGCGAACCCGGGTAACGGTCTGCATGGTTGGTTCTTCGCTGGGCATCATGGCGACGGAGAAGCCATCATGTGGATCGCAAGAGAAGAAGCGGCGCTCTTTGTCTTTGGTGGTGGTGATGCCCCGATTTGAATCTAAAATTATGATCTTGCTGCGTTTATTTTTTATTTTTAAGATACGAGAAAGTTGCCGAAGGTTATATATTTTTTGGGTCTGCCTGGTCCGGTCATGGAGGGTCATACTCTCTTTTATTTCGTTGCGATCGATGGTTTACTAACTCCACCCACGTCGACGTACATCGACCGGCTCATGCAGCATTAGACATGGGGAATATGTGTATGCAGGGATCAAGGATCAAGATGAATGCAACTGGAGTATTACTGTACTATATTTCGTCTAGATGGTGCCGATCGACCGAAGAGTCACTAGCTCGAACCAAGATCCAGAAATCTACGAGGAGCCCCGGCCCATGCACCCGCATCGATCGGTGCTCGTGCCAGCCAACGAGGCGGGTTGCCGGTGGACGACCGGCCGGCCATGAACGAGCATCCAGAACATCCGCCACAGCCTCTGCGCCGGGACACCGCATCCGTCCCCCGGCCCCATGCATGCAATGCACGGGCATATAGCTACCTAGTGTTCTTGGTTGCTGAAGCTCTCTACTATATTATTACACTAGCTAGTGAACCGCTAGTCGCGCGATGTAGTCTCCGTTCTCCTTGGTTTCTTGCGATTAGTCGTTGGATGTCGGCCGGGTTATGCGTACAGTCCACAGTGCTACTAGCCAGCCCGGGACAGAAGCAAGCAAGCAAGGTGCTCGTTCTCCCAAGTCCCTCCAAAGTCCGAGTAAAGGGTCGAGGACAAGGCGCACTTCCATTTCCTCGTGGAGCAGCTGAAAGAAACAGCCAGAGCTGCGCGCAACTGTGAACTGTGATGCGCCCCTTTTTGGTTTTTGTCATGCAGCGACTGGACACTGGAGCTGGGCTAGCGGCGGACGGACGCGCAGGACTCCGGCGAGTGGAGGGGACGACGAGACGGGCGCGTGGCTGGACGCTGGTGGCGTAGCGTAAGCTCTACTGTAGTTGGCAGCGCGCTGCGATGCAGCGGTGACGCGCGCCCGCGATGGGTAGCATCAAATCTGGTAAATTCGGAAGCAACTAATTGATGGGTACCTCTTCGGTTTACACGTAGAGGTTACTTTTGGAGCGTTTATGAGCCGTTAGGTGTCGCGTTTTTGTTTTCTTCTTCTTTGTGCGAAGTAAAATTGTAGCTTCGTGCGAACGAAATAGGTGGTTGCACGAGTGCAAATCTATGGCTGCACAAAAAAAATCTGTGGCTGCGCAAAAAATAAGTTTTCAGCCACAAACTTCGCTCGAAAAAGTTTCGTCAAGATCTATAACCATGAGATCTTGTTTTAAATATTTCGATACAAAAAATGTAACAGTGAAAACGGTTCATAATTTAGACGCACCATTAGAGAGATAAATCATTTTGAAAAATGAATCTACAGAAAAAAAAAACACAAATAACACTCCTCTGATCCGGGTGAAAAAACCACTCAAAACTTTCTTATTGTGATAAATAGCATGGGTGCATCACACCATTGGTCAACATCAAGTAAAAAGTAATATTTGTAAAGGGTATTCTCTAACTAGTGATCATGAGTAATCCTATTCGCCACACATGTGCGACAGGATTTCGTCTTTTCGCAGAAGTCCACTTTGGTCCTAAAGCGCATTTAATTTTTCTATTTAATTTTTGTTTCATTTTTCCTTTTTTCCAATATAAATTATTTTTATAAATGTTTTTATATTTTTTCATAATATAAAGTTAATTTTTTATATAACTTAATATATTTTATTAAACTATTTAGAACATGTTGAACATTTTAAAAGTATAATATTAACTTTTTTTGTTATATAGGTTGAAAAATATTAATATACAATGGATATGCATATGTACTTGTGTCTAGGGATATACAATGAACTTTTTTCCATTATACTCTAAACTTTTTTACTTTAGATAATGAATCTTTTTTAATACGTATCAAACAATTTTTCAATATAGTATTAACATTTCTAATTTACATTGAACTTTAACTTTTTATAAGATGAATATTTTTGTATTACACTGAACAAATTTTCATATACGAAATAAAAAATAAAATAATAATAACCAAAAAAATAAGCTTGTTGTAAGTGAACAGGACCAATCAGACGCGTCTTCTGCCAAAGGTGGAATTCCTGCCACAACAAATATAGGAGTACTTCCAAAATCTGTACAAACAAAATCGTGTTGCTTAAGTTTTGAGTCTGTCGATTCTGTTTCGGCGGCCGAAACGAACAAATGCATAAATACATCTACAGTAAGCCCAATCAAAGCCAACTTGGCCCAACTATCGATTCCAATCACACCAAAATCCATCGAGACAACCACACATAAATCCTTTCCTTCCTTTCATTTCTTTCACATTTACTCTCTCCACATGCGGCGATGTCGCTGCTATGAATGGAAACCATAGCTCATATCTGAAAGGACAAAAGATCAAGAAAATTTTATAAGGAAAAAAGAGGAAGAAGCAACAAAAAGAACCAAAAAGCTTCTTGATTAGGGTAAATATTTCAACTCTCCTCCTCCTAGTTTAAGCCATCATGCTTTCCCCCTCCTGTAATTGCACCATGACTTCTTCAAAATTGAAATTTAGATGCAGGGACCACATAAAATTGAATTGGGAAACAATCACACCTAGTATTGATGCAACCCTATACCAAAATCCTAAAAAAAATACAAATGCATTGATACACATGTAAAACATAGGGACAAGATAAAACCTGGATTGAGATGCTTTATCCCTCCACTAAAAGCGTACAAGCTTTGCCCCTTTTTAGTTGCTCCCAGGTTGTTCTAGAAAATTAATATACATGAAAAAGATAAGAAGTTTAGGGCTTGCGCTAAGGAGTACTAGGAGGTCAATAAAACTTATTACACTAACTGATGAAATAAATAAACTAAAGACGAAATTAAAAAACAGAGATACATGGGTCAAATTTCTTTCTAATGAACCATTTTCCTTTTTCGTATTTTTTCATTGACATGAACATATGTTAGACCACTTCTATAAATATTCATTTGTACAATCATACATATGAAAGTTTATTGAGTCAAACATTTTTTTTGTAAAACATGATTTCTTAGGGATGTGGTCAAACAACTCTTGGTACAAAATTTCACCATGTTATTTTTTCTTACAACTTTCATATTAGTATCATTTGATTCATTCTTGAATTCAAGTTTTTCTGTTTGAGCATCACAAAAAAGTACATTCTGTTTGAGCGACACTTCACTTATATCAAAACATCATTGCACACACTACTTCTGTAAATTGGGTAAAATATCACATGTCTATGTTCTTAATGAATAAAACATTCATTAGCAAGCTTGGTAAACATAGAAGGAACTTTTTGTTGGTATAGAAAAGGCTGGGGCAAGGAAAAAATATTGCTTGGTTAAATGATCTAGAGTTTATAGATCTGACAAATATATTAAACGGTCCAGAGTTTGTAGTTCTAATAACAAAAGGAACCTGGGTATTAAAGATTTGAGAAGACAGAATATACCCCTCCTTGTTAAGTGATGGCGAAAGGTTGAACATTGTTCTGGTATTTGGCAGGATACCGTTAAATGGAAGTTTTCAAATCCACCCCTTTGTAAAGATATTCTTAAATTTAAAGAGTGTTACATGATGGAGAAAGATATTTCTGTTAAATATCTGGAGATGTGACTAGACTTTGGAAAGAACTCTGAAATGATAACATCCCCTTGTGTGATAAATTCCCGCTGTTATATAATAATGTTTCGTTATTTTTTATTACACTATTAGAAGTAGCATCGGGGTTAATGTATTTGATTTCTGTAGAAGAAAGATGTCACTGAATTGCTAGCTCAGTGAAATAATATTAAATCAAATTGTGATGGATTTATATCTTCGCAGTAGCATAGCATTATTTTCTAGAAATTTATGACTATTAAAAACAATTAACTATCAAATATGTTTATGAAATGTTGGAAAATCCTTTACTGGCTATGACTACACATGTGGGTTTCGAATGCTACGACTGAAAAATAAACTCTTTCTTCAATAATGATCTTAAGATGATGTCTTGTCTAGAGATGTTCTGAAAAAAGGAAATTTGCATGGCAATCCTAAATGCCTGTTTTGCGGGTTTAAGGATACCCCTCAATATCCTTTCTTCCTCTACCCTGTTGCTAGAGTTGTGTGGTGTACAGTGGACTTGCTCTTCGAGACCGATTTATGCCCCAAGAACATTTGGCAGTTTTTGTATGGTGTTATACTTTCTTTCCCAATAGAGAGAAAAATTCTACTATTGGCTTAGCAGTAGTGTGTTTGAATATTTGGAATTTTTGTAACCGTGCAATATTTGAATTCAAGTGGCCTGAAACTCCTTTTGAAATTGTATTTGCTTCGTGTAATCATTTGACTTTCTGGGTGAGTCTGCATAGAAATATGGACTCGGATTCTTTGAAGTATGTAGCAACTCCTCTTAGGAGCAACGCTGTCAACATGATGATGATTTGCGCGACGATTCAAGAGGGCCATGGAGCCAACCAAGGATAGATGATTCATTGCGCTCCATTGGTGTGAACTCTTTTACATCGGGATCTTCATGGAGGTTATTGTGACATGGATAGCGTCTGCTAGTGTCGGTTATGCTAATAGTTGTGTGCTTTTGTTTGAAGTTTTAGTACTAGGATACTTCCATCCCATGATGTGTGCGTCTAATGCAAGCGCGCGTAGTGATTCTTTTGGTAGTGCTTTGAATCCGCTTCTCCTCTTTTCCGCTCTATTTATTTTTTTGTGGTGGACAAACTTTGTATTTTCATTATGTTTTAATGAGAATGGTTTATGTTCGGTTAAGAAAAAAAAAATCGGGCCCAACTTTTCTTGCCTTTGGTCTGGCCCGCTACCGTCTTGACCGGCCTTGGCGTCCTCGGCAACAAAAAAAACACCCCCTAAAGAAACATCGCGGCATGGCGCGGTTGCAAAGCCTCGCCGCCCTTGCCGCCGCCGCGGCGGCCGCCGTCCTCGCAGGTACTCCCGCCCTCCCCCAGCCTCGCGAATCCAAGTGCCAAACCCTTGCCTCTGCTTCCTCACCGACGCACCTACTTCCGCTGCAGGCCTGCTCTACAGACGCAAGTGCGGCCGCTTGACCGCGCGGGTCCGGGAGCTGGAGGACTCACTGGCCGACGCCGTGGAGAAGGCCGCCGCAGAGCGCCGCGGCAGGGTTCGGGCTCAGCAGGTCGGCCCTCCACGAACTTCCCAGGTCCAACTTTGCGCATTTCACCTCACATCTCTTCGCTTCGCTTCTGGCAGTCACTTCGGAGGGCTCTGAGCGAGCAGGGGGCGAGCGCGGATAAGGAGAAGCCGGCCAAGGCCGCGGCGTCGTACCCGATGGCGCCCATCGGCACCGTGCAGTCCTGCTTCTCCACCAGGTGCTGTTCTGTCACTCAGCGAACTTGATTAGCCGGAGATGCGTGAAGGCCTTTGGGTGTGGTGTTCATGTGTATGGGTGTTGTTTCTGCAGGAATGGTACACCGAGACAGCCTTTGGTGGTGCCGCTGGCCAGAGCAACCGTAGTTCTTAATCCTTCCCGTGTCCCAGCTGAAGCGCTAGAGGGGCTCGCCAGTTACTCGCATTGTTGGATCCTCTATGTGTTCCATCTGAATACCGATCTTGATAAAATGTGGAACGACCCTGCTAGGTCCAAGCTAAAAGCTAAGGTTGTGGCTTTGTTCTGGGACCTTAGTTGGTTCTAGTTTTTAATGAGGTAGTTGTCGTTGTTCTGAATGTTATTGTGCATATGGGGCTGAATTAGTGAATTTCTTTTGTTTTCGTGGAAGGTGAGAGTGCCTAGATTGAAAGGGGGCAAGATGGGGGTTTTGGCAACTAGATCTCCGCATCGGCCTAATCCAATTGGACTCAGTGTAGCAAAGGTAAGTAATAAGTATCTTTCTTGGATCCAGCCTTTTCTTCTTCTTATTGTCCCTATAGCCTGCGCCGCATAAGGATGGAGTGGAAATGTCACTCGAAACATTGAATGTACGTATCCAAATAATATTGCTATTTGGAACATAGGTTGATGGAGCTGGACATATAAGTCTACTTAGTTTTACGGTCGATAACATTTGTGAACTTCTAGACAGTAATCGCAATGATCATAGCTATCAGTGTGCTGCTTTTGCTCTATAGATGTCACTTCGACTATAAGAGAAGTAATTAATGAGCTGATTGGATATTGAAGAGAACTGCATCACATGCCTCTGTATAACCTTGTAGGATAGACCATAGTGTCTGATATTTTATTCAGTTGGACTATTGCTTATTTTGGTTACTCTTGCTTAGCATTCCATTATTCCTTGAGATTTTGTATTTCTTAACTTTTACTTGAGCTTTTTCTAGGTGGAGGCAGTGGATGGACATGCGATTTTGCTATCTGGAGTAGATTTGGTTGATGGCACGGTACCACATTAAGTGCTTCTGTTCTCCAGCATTATACAACTAATTTGACATTATTCAGCAATGCTACTCTTCCTAATACATTGCTCCTCCATCTACAGCCTGTGCTTGATGTTAAACCATATCTGCCATATTCTGATAGCGTCAAAGGCGCGTCTATTCCTAACTGGTTAGAGGTACATACTATTGGCACATTACTCCATTCATTACACTCTTGATCTTTGCAACTCATTTATTTATCTGCTTATTCTTCAGAACATGCTTATTTTGTATGTGAATCGAAATACATGATGGTACACCTTCTAGATTGTATATGTTTATAGCTACTCTATGTATTTAGATGACGAATTGTCTTATCTTAACACCCGTACATGACCGAAAATATTTATTCTTCACCTTTTAGGAGGTTTTACACTTTTTTCTTGTCTTAAAAATTTCTCTACTTTGATACTTATTCAGAGAATATTCAGTATCTTGAAAATTCAATAGATTTAACTTATTCATGCAATATATACCGAAAGTTCAGTTTTTGTGCTTTTGTCAAAGTATCACATATAGTTCATTTGCTACATATAATCTTGATGCCAGCAGGATCACCTGTGGACCTTTTTATGGCAATGTTCATGTTGATTTTTACTCCTGGATTGTTTTCCATTTACTTTGTATATTTTGTCCAAATAGGTTGATGGTGCATTAGCTGTGGAGTCTATCCACTTTTCGGAGCACTTCATTTCTTCACTTTCCAACTGCTGGGCGCATGTTGTAAGTGTTACGGTTCTTGTTCACAAACTTTTGGTTGCTTCTTCGTATATACTTTGCCAAAATGTTGTCCTTTTGGTCAATACACTGTAAAGCCAGTTTCTGACTTAAAGTTCATCAAACTTAATTTGTTTCAGCAAAAGCAGGCACTCTATGCCTCAGCAGACGAGTTTCAGGATCTGATCAAGGAGGTGCTCTCCTGGGACATCAGATCATTGTCTCAGCGAATCCGCCCTCACAAGGTGACTATTGAATGCGAGACAGATAATTATGGTAGCAAAGCTGATAAGGATTGCGGAAACAAAGAAGATAACCAAGCCGCTGACTCCTGCTCGATCGTAGTCTACCACCTCCATTTGGAAGGCATTGACGTGTCATACAAAATCGATGAAAATTCCAAAATTGTTGTTGATAATGCAGCCCTTCTTCCCAGTGCTGCAAATCAAAACAGGTGTAGCTACCTAACATGGAGGGATAAACTTAGCATTTTGTAGGAGAGTTGCATATGAAAACTTTTATTAAGTCGCAGGAGCACAAGCTGCATAGTGTTGTACAATACAATGAGGCTGATGAATTTAATAGCAACCGGTACTCCATTCACCTGATTTGTAGAGAATATATAATAACTTGTCATATACTTGTTTCTCTTTCTAATTTTTGGATATATCTTTGTATGTGTATTCATATTACCATAAACATGTCTCTTTGTATATATGTTGGCTTGAAAACTAAGTGGTTGAAAAGTAGAAAGTGATTCGTAACATGAAGGATCAGAAAATCATCGTGGAAGTGTAAATCGGCTTTAGCCATATCTTTATGCTGATCAGCTAAAATGTAACCATTCACAAAGTTAAAGTTCCCGTAAGAAGGTATGCATCTACTTGGTTACTGCTTCAGCGGATGCATGCTATCATTCATCATCTCACTGTAATAACATGTGCTGTCTGGATAAGCTAATAGTTTATCAGTCTCATACATGATGAGTGGCATTCAATCAATATCTCATTACACTACATCACTGTAAAAACATATGCCAGTTTCATACATAATTTGTTGAAATTGCAGGGATAATAAAGAAGCAGTTTGGAAATGCACGATGAATCCAATTAGACGAGCTTGCCTTTGAGGGCTTAATCAAGCTATACTTGAGCAATACATGAGATTGGTAGCCAGTCAAATAAAATGAGATTCTGCAGTTCTTAATGTTTACAAGTTTAAACCCTGGCGCAAATGACTATTTGTATTACACATGTAGCTCAAGAATGCTAATTTCCAGGATTGAACATATTAACTTAGGTGAGCTCGCTGAGATAACAGGGGATCTAAAAATGTACCGAACTTCAGATAAGTTCCACTTGCATGCTATTATTTTTATTTAACCCCTGAAAACGGCAGTTGACCCATTGTTGGGCATAACAATGCTTCTCTGTCAGTTGTCTCAGGGACCACTTCTAAACTAGTTTGTTCTTCAAGCCCATTTTCCTCCTGGCCTGCTTGCTGTGTATTTTGCTCATTTCCTTGATTTTCTCCTTGGGCCTCACTATTTTCCTCATTTATTCCATTTTCTTCTGGTCGATTCTCATTGTCTGACACAATATTTGTTGACTTATGCTTCTTTTTGTAGAAATAAATTATCAATGCTATCAAAAGGGAAGAAGTTGAAGCAACTCCAGTAAGGATAAATAGTCCCCTGAAGTTGGCAAAGGTGAGTCTGCTTGAACCAGTTACCGGGCCCAAGTTCTGGCAATTGTTTCGATCTCCCATCCATTTCTTCTCAATTTGAATCATAGTATCACCCCCAGTTACGTTGAGGATTGCCTTTGAGATGTCTCCGATTAAGGGATTTCCCTTTGATAATGCCTGTGCAAGAAATATGACCATGTTATTGACTCACTTACCGAATGGAGAACAGACAAGTGTAATTGGACTTACTATCAACATTAATAAAAGTTCAGTAATCCATCTGACTACGCAAGTTTGTTATTAGGCAGTAGGCACTATAATTTTTTAGCTTATTCTAGACCAACATAATTATAGGATGTTCAAATGTATCTAACTTGATTGCTATCTGGCATTCATTTTGTGGGGAAACCAGTTGATTAACTTATGTTTACTTTCTCTATTAGGATATTGTGCGAAAGCACATTTAATGCAGTTCAACTTACATATCCAAAACCTGCAGCCTTATAAATTGGTCCCACCATAGTGTACCCTTTGCAATGATTTCCCAGAAATAGTTTAATGTATGGAACCTCATGCACAAGTGCAGCAATACCACCATTGTTACTTCCTTTTGAAAGCGCATTGTGAAAATCATCAGGGGAATCGTAGGGCTTGATCTTCGACCTGTCAAAACCGAGTTCTTCCAAAAGTCCCTTCACGTAGGAGCCACGATGATATCCAACATATTCTCCACTTTTTTGAAGTTCGTGCACATCTGTTACAGTTGGCTGAAGCTGCTGTACAGTTAGCATTGAAGTCAAGCTTGCAGTGTAACTTGATGTAAATACCATCAGGAAAACCAACCAAATGATCAAAACTATCCGGGACAGAAAACGTTGCACAAGCTCTTCTGCAAAGTTAAGAGAAAAATAAATTTTAGTTATACTTTTGCCATTTGATCTAGAGTCTGAAGTTGAAAACCACAACATCGATATCATAATAATTTTTTCAAAAGTACATCATGATTATGTTTCATGGTATATTAGATGATAATTAGGTTGTACTGAAATATCTAGTATTGTATCTACTACATGGTTGTAATGATCTACTTCATTCTTAGAAATGCAAAGTTACCCAAATGTGTTTTGAGAAATTTCATATGCATTCTCCGTTTGATATGTATTAGTTGCATCAGGCTTCTATAATTGTCTTCCCATTCAGACCCCTCTGCATGATACTAAATGCTTTATTTTATGCACCAACATGGGAAATGGATGCATCGTGGTAAGTGTACTCAACTCTCTTCAAATATGGAGAAAAACATCATAAGGCCCAACTGTCTGTGAATTGGTCCACGGACATTCTCGTTATTGCCTAGAAACTCCAATATTAATACGACCACACCAGTGTAGATAAAGAATACAATGCTTCCAAACCACATGCCAGGTTCTAGCGGCTTGAAGAAAATCCATGTATTCTTGTTTATGCTATCTCTGACTGGAACAACCATTGCTATTCCTGATTCTGTGTATGGCAGAGTGAAGTCAGCATAGAATGTTCGGTTATACCTTATTGTTATATCTCCAATTACCATATCATATTTCTGTGAAGGAAAATAAAGAATCGTTAGCTGAGCAGATAGAAAATAATTTGAAATTGCGTGGTTCAAAAAAATTGGAATATGGAAAACTAAATAAGGTGGCACTCAGTATATAGTTGTACTTGCTCTATGTTCTTGTAAATTAACTGTCTATACTATAGTCTGTCATCCAATAGGGGTTTTCCTTGGTATCCAAATTTAGTATAAGTTCATAACTGGTTCTACACAGCACAAAATCATTGACATGCTTAGGTTGGTTGCTGATGAGAACTACTAAAAATAGACGATGAGACTAACATATGGTAACAGTATCCTCAAAAATAAGGAAGGATGCTAACAATGGGTGTACAGTACTGCACGGAATACCTTTAGGGTTATCTACAACATCTATCGTTATCCAGTTTAAATATCGAGTATCATGCTTCTAATTTGTATGGCATGTGTGCCAAGTTCGTTTTGATGCTTCAAGGCCTCAACTGTTTGTACTAACTAAAGAAAATTAAGTAGGGAATACACAGGACTTGAAATATTTCATAGTTCAAGATGAATGTGTGCTAGTTTGGTTCATGCTTCAAGGCCTCTACTGTTTACTAAGTACTAACCGAAGAAAAACAAATAGGAAAATACATATGACTTGAAATCTTGTATACCTTAAGATAAACTTGGTAAACAAAATCATTGTAATCTTCGTTACTTCCATCATCCTTGGTACTAAATAGTACATATTCATAAGGGACTGCATAAGGAAGTCTCTTAACTGCCTCTTCAAACACATCCACTGAAAAACCGATTGCTTTAGTTGCACCTGTGATATGATCCTTTTCGACCTTCACAAATTCTGGATATCCACTTGTGCACACACCAACTTGAAGTTTCTTCCCGCTTACAGGAATCTCAAAACCTCGGGGCACTTCTATGGACTCTCCTGGCCAGATAACTGGATTTAGATGCGTTGTTGTCTGTCTGGTTTTATTTAATTGCTGCGAGAGCTCATTTTGTGCACTCCAGAATCCAATATCTCTCCACCCTTTCCCTAATACATTTATTATCCGAAATGTTGAAATTTGCAGCTGCCCATTTGAAAGGTCAAAATTGCCACTGAGGCCTCTAAATTTATTCTGCAGGATTGCTTGTAACAGTTGGAGACCATTACTAGATGTTTCCATGGTTTCCAAACTTATCGAGTTTCTTGAGGCACCTGGTTTCTGAAATGTGGCATTTGTGAGTCCAACTTTTTCTGCGGCATGAGCTACTGCCCAAATTGTGTCATAGCCCCATAGTCCAAAGATGTTTAGTTTCAATGGTGGATCGGTTGGGTTGTCAATCTGGAACTTCATATTCCATCTCATGGCGAAGTCATCAAGTTTCTTGGTTTTGGGAAAATAAAACTCAACACCCAAGGCACCATTTAACGATTCTAGGACAGAAGGATTTAGTGAATCTATTAGATTGGTTACTCCATCTGTCATGATCCATGCATATCCTTTGTTCATCATCCCTACTTCTCTTGCCTTTATGAAGAAGAGGGACGCCAAGGTAAAGGACATATGCACAACAAAGACCTTTGTTTGCATTGTCATCAGCTTATAGAGTTCTAGAGTAATTTGTTCACTAGTTGCTGACAAAGGGATCACACTTTGGTAGGGAACACGGACATCGACTTCTTGTAGCACATCAACAAGGTAAGGTATGATACCTCTACCATAGTCAGTGTCTTCATAGATAGGCACCACCTCTCTCCATCCATAGTTTTTAACTATGGAGGCAACACAATTTACCTGTGCTGAGTCATTTATAGTTGCTCGCACAAAATATGGAAGAGATTTAGATGATAGAGATGGGCTTGTTGCCGTGAAGGATATGACTGGGACTTGACTTCTGTTTCCAAGTTTTGAGATGAATATAGCTTGCGAAGATTTCTGAGGACCAATGATGACTTCTACATTGTAATTCTCAAGCAGGTCAATAGCTGTATAATTGCACATTGAGAGAAACTTTAGTGTAACGTCGTACATTGAATGAAATTCATAATATGCATAAATCCTGCCAGAGCTGTGTGTTTTCAGAAATTTTGCCACTCACATACATGAACAGAAGAGCGAAATAAGTGATTAATGCAAATATAGTTGCCTCATTCCAAATTGCGATAATTTATCTCATATTATATTTGTATTGCTTCCTCTTGATGGCTCCAAAATATTAGTTCTTGGTGCACAGAATGTTTGCTTGCCAGTCTGATCTTGTGAAAAGATATATTATGGAACAGATGCTGCTTTATATTTGAGAATAGTACCACAAGGTCCGCAAGCGACAAGGATGGTTGTTCGTCCAGACATTAGGATATCTGACATATCACTGTTTCCGTGGTTTGCGGCTATTCATAGTTTTCCTTTTCTGCATATATGTTACTGGCTCTTTTTTTTCCTTGGTAGATATTCTTGTTAGTATATCAGCTTTATTATTGTTTTTCTTCATGCCTACATCTAACAAATCTCATCCAGCAGTATGCTATTTGTTTCACTGTACTTCATTCATCATTCCCAGTTTTGGGAACCGGCAGGAATTAAGCCAGGGTTTTACCCCTTTCAGTTCGGAGTTGGAACATGCAACAATGTGCTCATTAACATAGCATTAAATCTGGCGCTTGCGGTCCTGATGCAACACCCCTGGTGAATGGAGTGCAGTAATTCTTCCACTTCATGTTTGGAATTGTTTTGATGTGGAAATTCAATTGCTCTTACATAGTAATGTTACGTGATGCTCATCCTAACTGTACTTGTTGGTAAAATGCAGTTGTCATTTGAGTGGGTCATGCTATCTTGCTTCTCTCGACAACAATTCAAATGCCCAGAGACCGAAATATGGATATTTATAGTTTCTTGATTTCCATGGTTTTGTTGACCTTTCTTTTTCTATTGCCTTTTTAGTGTATAAGCTAAGAGGCACAGTTGAAGAATGGAGTGTTCAATTAATCCATTCAGCAACAGAGCAGAACAAGTCAGTGCAGTGAGCTATGTCAGCAGTTGAGAACATGTACCTTGAGATGCAGCTTGGACATCATCCCTCATGGAATCTCTGATGTGGAGGACTAGCTTGGTGCTAGAGTTCGGATGAACATCATAGAAGTCCTCCATAGCCAGTGAAATGCTGGTCCGTGCTATCTTGCCAATCATGGATCCCAAGTCAAGGATAACTCCAACATGGACTTCATGTGAACCTTCTGTAGAAGTATTTTGGGCGATAGCGAAGTAAAATGGCAGCAAGAGGAGAAGGATGACTCTACATGCGAGCTCCATCTGCCGAGCCGTGAGGTTTGCAGACCCTTCTTGCACTTACTTATGAAGACTTGAGGAGACACTCAATATCTGTCTCAGTAGTTAACTACGCTAACCAATGGTAGTTGATCTCATAACAATATGCAACGTAAGTTAAAATTCATTTGCCTCCTATTGAATAATGGAACAAATCTCGTTGACGCGTTATTTTTCTCGAAGCAGGTCAGAGGCTTCCGCTGCACGTCTTTTCTATTGTCTCTTGTGATGGTTGACTTGGATGTATTTGTGAAATGATTTATGTGTGATGGCTGACAGACTTTGAAATGGTCTTTGAAGTTATGGTTGGCTCAGTGTGATACTCTTTTTTTTTTTACCTCAACTGGTATTTATTTTAGTTTGGTTCACTTCTCAGCGAAAAGCACATGTCCAACTTGGGAGAAGTCCTACGGCCTGGTGTCACCACTATGACTTTACTTCTTCTTGCTTATCCAGGAGCCAAGGAGTGCTGAGTTCAGATGGTGGACAGTTGTATACTTGTCTATAACAAGGAAGTGAATTATTGCCCTTTACTCTAAAAAATTAACTCTTACGTCTTGACCAAACCCTTCGTTTGGTGGACAGTTTAGTTTTCTTACAGAAGTGGGATCTCCTTTTCTCACTCTCTTTTCCAGATGAATTTTGAAGATATCAGGGCTCAACATGGAGAGGGTCGGCATGTCAAAAGAAGGAACATAATTGGTAACATAGTTGGATCCCAAGGGAGCCATCACTGGAATCAGTTACGTTTACAGGAAGGTGTCAGCGTAGGTGAGTTTTGAACTGCTGAATCAAGACGTGCATTTGTTAGGACTCCGACTCCGAAATTAGGGATGCCGATGAGTCATCACGTATCCAACTATCCGACATTTCTACAAAATTGAACTGTAGAATTTCATTGCAATATCCGAGACAAGATATCTTCCTAAACCTATTATATCTCAGCTCAGCTCTCATGTATGTCTATTCAGAGACAACTCGACCTGATCATGCATTCATGCCTTTGCATATGTTGTAATTCTACTTGTTTATCCTCAAAAGTTGCTTTTAGAAGGTTTGCTTCATATTGTCTTTGAATCGAGCTATTATATCTATGTTACATATTATGTACTGACCAACCTTTTGTTCCCGTACTTTGGTTCACAATACATACAAAAACTGAGGCGAGACTATCAAAGCAGCATTTGATCACGATACCCAATTATCCTCATTGTCGGTTTGTTCTCTTTTCTTTTTTCCATATTCCGGTATTCCTGTGATCATATCATGTTGTGTCTGGCCAGACTAATTGATACCGTAATACAAAGAGGGCCAGGAGAGTATCTCTCCATCGCCAAAGGAGAAAATCCCAGTCTTGAACTATTAAGTCCTAAACATATTTTTCTGAAGCACGTGAAAACTGTTGTTATGATTACCCTATTGTGGTTAATGTTTGATAGCATCAAAGTAAAACGTCTGGTATGTAGGAACTAGATATTCTCATGGTCTAAGCATGTGAGTATACGTTAGCACTTCTACGATTGTACTAACAACATGTGACGACGTGATCTCATAGTATAACATTTAATTGGGTCTGTCCAACACTTAATTGTTTGGCCAACAAGTTCCTCCCATTGTTATCTGTAACATGTTACTTCAACTATGCCCATGATCAGGAAAATGGGATCATCATGCAACAGATGATCTAGTCTTAGAGGTGACACTAGAGAACACTTGCGTTTATGTTTTCAAACATGCATATTTTTTTGAACAAGAAAGGGTCTCAAGGACCCAACGGCATTAATCCCCAACAAAGATTACAAACAAGCCCCTCCAAAAGAAGAAAATAAAACAAGGGGGCATAAAGATTACAAAGAGAACCCTAGAACTAAACTGATGCGATCAGGTCCTCTTTCTTCTCCGCTGTCAGCACGTCGCTGCCTCTTGTCCCGGCCAGCTTCTCCGTCGTTGGGGACAGAGCCACTTGGGGGGGGGGGGCGCAGAAGAACGCCTAGGTACGAGAGCACAAGGGCCTCCACTATGACATACTAGCCCAGAGGCTAAACTTCTGGTGACGCCTGCTTCCCGCCGTGAGCGTCCTCTCCAGAGATCGCCGTCTTTCAGCGAGAAAGGTCGACTAAAAGTCAATGGTTGTCGTCGAGGATGACCTTCCAACAAGGGATGCAACAGGCCTCCAAGGTGCGAATCGAGCGCAGATTAGCCACCTCCACGGTGCCTGTCCTCGTCCATGGCGTAGAAGGACCGAGAGAACCAGCAACCTTGCCAGATACACCCCTTTCCAAGATAAGGCAAGATTATTGAGAGAGGGAGATGGTCGATTCATCCTTTCCGTCGACCACCACAGCCGTCTGCGAGAAGGAGCATGCCCCCAGATCTCGTCACCGCTTGCGAAAGGCGAGAGAAACCTCAAACATGGAAGAAAGCATAAACAACACCTAACTACAGGCGAGCACCACCCCCTGACGAGGATGGACCTCAACAAATCCCATGGTTAGGTACCCTAGGTTGATTGAAGGGGAAGGAGTGCATAGTTGGCGATCTCGTCGGCTAACACGAAACAAGGATTTACCCAGGTTCAGGGCCCTCGATCGTTAAAACCCCTACTTCCTGCTCGATCTATTATATGAAGGAGGTGTTTACAACGGTGGATCCGACGAGATTGGTCAAGCCATGAGTTGTTTCTAGATGTATATGTGATGTCCCTAGACGCCCCTCTCCTAGCCTTTATATATTAGGCTAGGTCCCGAGGAATCCTTTTAGGGTTACAAGAGATTTCCTATTCTACGCTGCCTTGTACGCCAAGTCTTGGACTCCATATCGGTCTTGGACTCCAAGTCGGTTCAGTCGTCCATGCCTCGGGTTGACCCAACGGGCTAATGTTGGGCCTTCCGAGGCTTCTAGTGGGCCACCGGTCTTGACAAGCACCGGGTACCCTCACGAAGGGGAAACATGGGGGTATTCCCTCGTCACCCCCTACTCGACTCCGGTTGGCGGCGTCGGCGGAGGGAGAAGGAGGGAGGGCCCCGTAGACAACAATAACCGTCAGATTAGTCAAGGGAGGGAGAGGGGAGAAGTGGTGGAAGGAGAGGAGAGGAGAGAGCGGTGTCAATCTTCTATTCTCTTCTTCCCTTTATCCTTTCAAACGTGCATATGGGTTTTTCTCTAAGAACTATAGCACTATAAGCCTATAACATAGAAATATAAACATGAATTATGAACATGTAAATAAATAATAATTTTTATTATTGTCTCTAGGGCATATCTGCAAGAATGTTCCACTTCACTAGAGTCAATAATTTAGTTTACATAAGCCCCCTAATACCAATGGCATTCCGGTGTTGCTCATGCTTCGCTTGTGGGAGAGGCTTCGTCATAGGATGTGACACACTTAGTTCCATGTGAATCTTGCATACTTTTATATACCCCTTGTACACATAATCTCGAAAGAGGTGATACTTGTGTTCAATGTGATTGGCCTTATGGTGATATCTTGGATCCTTTGCAGGGCCACAATGCTATTATTATCACAATAGAGTTCCACCGGGCCCTCCATAGTTGGAACCACACCAAGTTTGATGACACACTTCTTTATCCAATAGCCTTCCTTCGCGGCTTCTGAAGCCGCCACATATTCCTACACCATTTTAGAATCTGCAACACTATTATGCTTGGAACTCTTCCACCTCACTGCTCCACCATTAAGTGTGAAAATATAGCCCGATTGTGCTTTTGATTCGTTAGGATTAGTTTGAAATCCAACATCGGTGTGACCCCTTACAATGAGCTCATCATCACCTCCATAGATTAAGAATTTTTTTAGTTGCTGTTCTAGGATCACTTTGATATCTGTTGCTAACACTTAGCACAATGGAAACACACAATCTTGTACAAATTATTGCATATATGATAGATAAAATTTCCAAAGCATATGGAATCATAGTCATATATTCTCGCTCATCAGTAGTCCGCGGACACTGATTCTTGCCAAGTACCATGCCATGTGACATTGTGAGTAATCCTTTCTTGGCATTCTCCATTCTAAACCTCTTTAGAACCTTATTAATGTACATGCTCTGGCTAAGCACTAACATGTGTTTTAATGTACCACGATAGATCTTAATAACCAAAATATATGCCGCTTCGCCTATGTATTTCATTGCAAAACTCATTTTCAATGACTCTTTAATCATGTTGAGAAAAATTACATCATTCCCAATCAACAATATGTCATCCACATATACGATTAGGAATGCTATTGAGCTCCCACTTTCTTTCTTGTAAACACAAGCCTCTTCATCATTCTTAATAAAGCCAAACCCTTTGACTACATTCTAGTAATTGTACCTATTCACCCCCTCTAGGTCTATCTCGATCCTTTCAGCAATTCCCGCACATCACCATGTGCTCTAGATCATACTCGCACCTACTCATAGATGGATTTGATACTACCGTAGGGAATGTTAGTAGAAAGAAAGAAAAAACGTCCTACGCATAAACTCAAGATCTTCTATGAAGGTGCAAGAGATGATCGATCTAGATAGTTACCAACAACCGGTAGTGGAAGTAGATTTTTGGTGAAGAGCAGATCCCCGCAGTTAGGTGTATCCCTCCCATCTATCATAGAGGAGCGAATGATGGATCACATACTCCATCTATGACGCAAACTACTCGTTCATCTAGGCGGCCCCAACGAGGAAACTCAACTACGGAGACTACTACAGCGCCTGGTCCTCCTCAATGCCGGATGAGATGATGATCTCACTGTCGAAGGAGCTGGGCACCATGGAGATGGGAGGCCCCAAATATCAATGACACCGTCTTCACGATCCCGATGGAGACCCGTCTCAACATCCACTGTCGGACGATGCGTAGAACCAGGACTTCGTCATGGAGATCCGTGGAGGGGGGAGGTTGAATAGAGTGGAGAAGGAGAGGAGCGGAGACAAACACAATTTGAGGGTGTGGACGATTCTGGAGCGACACTTATATGCAGACAAACGAGCGTCTTCAATGCCCCCGCGGTACGGATCAGTGTTGGCCTAGGTCTCTCCTACCGCCTATAAATATACCTTGTAAGCCGCCGCACGGGATAGTTCCTCAAGTTGTAAATCCCTCGGCGTTTGTAACACCTCCACAATAAGGAATAGTTCGCTGGCTGGCGCCCGTGGTTTTTCCCTTCTTCGCGGAAGGGTTTTCCACGTTAAATCTGTGTGTCCCTTGTGTTGCTTTTCGTTCTACTTCATTGTTATTTGCGTGTCGATTCTCTAACAGCAAGCTCATCGATCTCCGCACACCGCTCCGGCACTGAACGAACACGGAGAAAGGAGGCACCACTTTAGTGACGAGTCACGTTGCTTTGACCAATATCAAAGCCGACGATTCACGTCCGCTCTGGAGCATCTGACATGCATGAATGTGAGACAAACATTTTGCGCACGGAGAG
The DNA here is from genome assembly GCA_950022295.1 of Bromus sterilis. Classification (NCBI taxonomy): domain Eukaryota; kingdom Viridiplantae; phylum Streptophyta; class Magnoliopsida; order Poales; family Poaceae; genus Bromus; species Bromus sterilis. The sequence goes on along the minus strand of OX465596.1, from coordinate 409,791,902 downwards.
TGCTTTTACTCTTTGGGCGAGGACGTTCAGACTTCCCAAAACCTCCCCGATTTTTGTCAAACATATGGGAAAATAGATCCAGATAACCCAATCCAAATTATTGTATAAAAGTTGAGAATCGATGTTGAAGATACTTTTAAAACAATTATGTACTTCGATTTCATTAAGATTAAGTCACTAACCCCAGTTAATTGTAGCCGACACTGTTTGACACCGGACAAAGAACGATATAATGTTTAACTGAACTATTTTTCATCCAATCCATTCATGTTGATTCAAATTTAGTTAGATATACCACTTTTTCTTAACATAGTAGACACATATGCTCATATAAACGTACATAGATGCACCACACACACACATACTCTGTGCATACGAGCATATTCAAGAGATTGCGACGATACATCATTTTAAGGTTAATGAAGTCATCATACACCTTTTCATAGTCAACAACAACGTCTCTTCGGACTGAATGCACAATGTCAAAATGCCTGAAATAAATTCAGAAAAATACGAACACCAATATTAAATCTAAGACTTAAACTCCGATGGATTAAAGATCACACTATCCTTCTAATCATCTAGCCACAAATTGGTTCACTTGATGTGATGTGACACGGTCAGATGGTAAAGTAGCATTGAAATATTATTCATCCCGTGTTAGAAAAATGTTCGTTGACTATAAAAAAAGTGTGTCCCCTTTTACAAATAATGTTCATGCATTTTGTATAATGTCCACACATTTTGGAAAATGTTCAGTCCTTGTTTAAAAAGTATTCATACTTTTTGGAAAAATAAGCATCCCATAATAAAATATATTTCTTATGTTAATTTTTGATTTATTTTTAAAATGTTCATGTTAATATATTTTGTTATCACACAAAGTTTTTGGATATTTATATACATTTGAAAATTAAATATTCAAAGATGTTCTTGCCGTTGAAAAAATGTAACAATTGCTCTGTACAGCTGTAAGATAAATTAAGAGTAGGAGGGGCATAGGGCACATGAGCTAGCGAATCTGACAATAAGGATGACGTGTAAGAGCATGGTTATTATAGCAAATAATGGCGCTAAGTTCGCTTTGGAGGAAGGTCGTTTTTTTTCCTACCAAAATGTACTATTTTCACACTTGAAAATTCTGAAAGAATATTCCTGTAAAAAATATTTGTAATATGCATGTGAAAAAATTCATGAACATATTTATTTTTATATGCTCTACAAAAAATGACAAATATGCAGACTAAATTGGGCTTCTTTTTCTTGTATTTGGGCCGGATTTTTTTTGTATAGACTGCAAGTAATAACATTTCTTGATAAAACTTTATACATATTTTTTAAAAAGTATGTATTTGTAGAAAAGCTTGCATCATTGGTTGCACAGGTCCTTGCTGGCATCACCATGGAGCAGACGCAAGCACTTCGATGCCGTCATGACGGAGGAGCAGCCAAAGCCGATGCCGGTTTCTGCTTATTGGTAGGCGCATGAGAACCTACGGTACAACATGGAGCTCCTCGCGCAACACCGACCGTCAGAGAGTTAAATCCACGATGACATCGCGAGTGCGGAGGCCTTGGCGGTAGTGGAGAACTCGAACTTCATCGAGCAACAACGAACTCTCTACGGGGCCGCGTGTCGTGCTTGTGCTAACTACACCGCGAGTGTGGCGGATATGGACACCGAGACAACACATGCAATCACGAAAGGCTACGCAGGCAGCTCGACGTCATGCACGCCGCCCGCGCTGGCCAACTCCGATGCCGACACATCCACGTCCAAACGATGGACGATGGCGAGAAGGAATAGTAGAACATGGGAGACAAATGTGGGCACGTCTCATGTCCTATATGAGCCTTCTTCGATGACCGGCCTCCCAAGTGCCGAAGCTTCTTCTTTGCCAGGAACCCTTAGCCCGCACTAAAGCAATTTCAATTCATGAAGCTCATGACCCGTTGTATACGAGCGCTGGTATAGTTTTAGACTATGTTAAAATAACTGTATTCCATTTTTATGAAAATCGTTCAGTTTATATAAAATGTATCTGATTTATGTAAATTATATTCAAATTTAAATAAATTACATCCATATTTAATTGATTTTGCTCGATTTCAATTGAACCGCGAACGAACGATTGCGTTTACAATTAAATTACCGATTTTCATACCAGTGTCCGTGGATTAGTTTAGATCCGTTTTAGGATTGGGGCTGAAGATGCCTTGAGATGTTACTACCAATAAACAACTTAGGCATAGTCTCCGAAAGGTGAACATATCCTTTTGCACCCTTTCCCTGTCCCTTTTCATTTTATATTCACGTTTACACACATATTCCATGTGTGTTCCAACTTGAAATATAACAAGTGGAACATAGATAACTACTTTCTAATATCACCTCACCACTAATCACGGAAGCTGGCTGCTAAGTCTTCTCCCTCATATAAAGCACCCAATCACCAAACCAGAAGAAAATTAAAGGCATCTAGCAGCAAAATTACAGGAGCGGATTTGTGAGGTCGTCCCTCTCGGTCTCAGCAGGATCAGCTCTTCTTCGATCCTGCAACTCCAGAGAAACAAAAGGTACAATTTAATCTTTGCTATGTAGTTAGTCTTCCATGAATTATTCAACCACTTGAAAACTGTGCTCTCCATCCATGGCTATATGCTCGGATCTTAATTTGGAGCAAAATTAGGCCACCTGGCTTAGTTATTAGTCTTAATTCTTTGTTTTACTCTCTTTTTCTTATTGCTGTTATCTGCAACTTGCATGTTTCCATGTGCAAAGGAACCGAGCAAGAAACAAGGAAAGGGTCAAAGACAGATGAACAGATCTGAGTTTAGAGCTTGGGAAGTTTGAATCATCTCCAAGCTAAAGCTTGGTGGCAAGGAAGAATTTAACCGCCGGTAGGAGCTACTGTGGCAGGAAACCCTAGAAGAAGAAGAAGAAGAAGAAGAAGAAGAAGAAGAAGAAGAAGAAGAAGAAGCTGGCGAACAGGTGGTGGGACGAGGGACGGCTCGGCCTACCCGTGACCGCCGAGCCATCTCTCGGCTCGCCGGCCGGCCGAGACATGGCGGCGGCGGCGACCGATAACGACGGCAACTACCTGAGCGGCGGCAGCGGCAGGCCGGACGACGAACGCGGCGAGAACGGCACCATGGAGGAGCCCATGGGCGGCGCGGTGGTGACCGGTAATCGGCGCCCCCGCGGCCGGCCTGCAGGGTCCAAGAATAAGCCGAAGCCGCCCATCTTCGTGATGCGGGACAGCCCGAACGCGCTGCGCAGCCACGTGATGGAGGTGGCAGGCGGCGCCGACGTGGCCGAGTCCATCGCCCACTTCGCGCGCCGCAGGCAGCGCGGTGTGTGTGTGCTCAGCGGCGCCGGCACTGTCACCGACGTCGCCCTGCGCCAGCCGGCGACGCCCGGCGAGGTGGTGGCCCTCCGCGGCCGCTTCGAGATACTCTCCCTCACCGGCACGTTCCTGCCAGGCCCCGCGCCGCCGGGATCCACAGGGCTGACCGTGTATCTGGCGGGCGGGCAGGGGCAGGTGGTGGGCGGCAGCGTCGTCGGGACGCTCACCGCGGCAGGGCCAGTCATGGTGATCGCATCCACGTTCGCCAACGCCACCTATGAGAGGCTGCCGCTGGGCGAGGAGGCCGAGGAGGAGGAAGCAGCCGGCAGAGGTGGGCCGGAGCAGATGCCGCCGCTGATGGGCGGGATGCCAGTGGATCCGTCGGTAATGCCAATGTTCGGCGGCAACTTGCCGCCAAACATGCTGCAAGGGGGCGCCGGCGCCGGCGCCGGGCTGCATCTCGGACACGAGGGGCTTGCAGGGGCTCAAGCTCAGCATGCACGGCCACCGTACTAAGCAATTACGGCGATCGAGCACTTTGACTTTAGATTGATGCATACAAGATCGAATTCATATGGCCAGTCAGTTACTGAAGAATTAAGTAAACATCTATCTGATCAGGAGCTTAAGGCATCTTCAAGACTTCAACCCTAAGGGCCTGTTCGGCAACGCTCCAGCTCTCAACTTCCATAACTCCGCGGTGGAGCTGAGCCGAACGGGCGAACTCCGCGGAGCTCAAATCGAGAAGCTGGCTGTTCTCTTAGTGCAAATTCGAAGGAGTTGGGGAAGCTGTCTTTTCCTGGCTCTGCGAAAACGAAGGAGCTGGAGTTAAGCGTTATTAGACCATATACAATGCAAGGTGCTTAGAAGAGGTGCTTAGAGAAAAAATCAGATTATTCTCTAAGCACTGGTGCTTAGATGTAAAGGGTAGACGCTTAATTAGGCACCTCTTTTATAGAAATAAACACTAGTGCTACAAAAAAGATCGATTTATTTTGCTAAGCACTCTCCTAAGCACCTTGCATTGTACAAGGCCTTACGAGGTGCTGCCACCGCCAAGTGACATTTGCGTACCGGTTGGATTGATCTCTCTCCCGAACAGCCCAATATGGTGCATTTTTCAAGGAGAAAAAAGGTGCCGATGTGTGCCTACCGAGCTGGGCTTTGCTCCCTTCCCTCTCAAACAGGATTCAGCCCATCTAAATGTGTTGGTAGCCCATGCCAGCGATGAGAAGTAGAAGCTGCGCAGCCGAACATTTTTCCATCGCTGTGAGAAGCTGGAAACCGAAGCGAGGAGTAGAAGTTGAGGAGTTTGGGAAGCTGGAAACCGCACAGTATTCACCCGCGGATTGATTCCGATCAATCCGTGAACATTGATACATGTATTGATCATCTAACTTTTATTGTAAATATTCATCCGTAGTTTCATCGAAATCGATCTATTTTAGCAAATTCTTATAAACTTGGACAAAAACTTGTAAATTCGATATAATTTATATAAATGGATGATATTTTGTTCACTCAATTCATGCAATCAAATAAAAATAAATAAATTTAATCTACTCGTCATCGGACTTCACACCCGTCTCCTCGTCGTTGCGCTCTACGTCCATCTCCTCTATTGACTCATCGCTAGAGTCTAGATCAGTGAAGAGTTCATCCTTCTACGCCTCCGCCTTCTGGAGGTAGCGGCGGTTTGATTTCAGCTTGCGCTTCGACTGGACGAAGTCAAGGATCGCTCGCTGCTCCAACCTGACCGGACCAACCACACCTTTCGCCTGGTGCTCCACTTGCCCTTCATAGTCGAGGGGCAACCTGGCGGCAAGTGGGCAGCATGCTAATTCTGAAGTTCTACCAAGAGCTATAACTGGTGCTTTAGAGTCACCCCCGACCCCCGTCATGCGCTCTAGGGTGCATATGGAATCAATGGCTCCCCTTCGGGTGCTCTTTTAGCGTCGTGTCTCATTTGTCTTGAAAGAATTTCTGGTTTTATTCTTGGGATATTTTTGGGCACTTTTTATTTGTGCATAAAAAACACTATAATAGTTTTGCTGATGTCAATCCAGTTTACCATATAAATTTTGTGTTATTCTATGACAAGAAAATGTTTCCTAAGATATTTTTTGTTGATGGAAACCATCACCATCGGATTTCTTCCCACGGCACTTCCCTCGACTCCTTTGGTGGATAGTTCCCTCGACACTTTGGTGACGTTCTGGCCTGATTTTAGGCGACACACTCGACTATCATTGGGCACGAACATATTCTACGATGATTTTTAGTGTCATTGAAAATATTGGATGAACCCCTTTTGAAAAACGTAAATAAAAATATTTGGTAATAGTTTTTCGGCGAAGTCATTGATCGGGATATCTTTTCTTAATGCCAGGAACATGCTTGAAATTGTGATCACTAGATTGCCTCCTTACAAAAGGAATCGCGAACGATGACATGGGGCGCTTCTATATTAGCACGTCTTCGACTATTGATGCTATTAGGATAATGGCCACCAACAGCGCGGGGTAAAGGCCCATCAGCAACGTGGGGTATCCGCATTGTTAATATCGAAATTACTAATTATGGAGTATTCATATCAATGAACATTGCGAGCCCATTTGCACGCGACACGTGGCGCATCATATGCACATCACTTGTCGCGCTCTAGAGCTTTTTCCGCTTTTCCTGTTTTTAGAGGCACGATAGTGCCTCTTGCGGAGGCACACAGTGTGCCTCCCGCAGAAGTAAGGTCGTGCCTTTCGCGATAATAAACTCGTGCCTCTTCAAAAAAAATTTCACCAAAATGTAAAAAACCTGCACGAAAACCAAAAAACAAAAAAAAAAACTATTTTTAAGCACCTAAAATGCATGGAAAAAAATAAAAAACAAATTTCCGAGGAAAGCATTCAACGCATGACAAGTGGCGCGCTGTCAACGCATCAAAAGTGCTCGTTGCGGGGGCTCCCGACGAGTACTCTAGAACTAGTTGCTCTTTACTAATATCGCGCTGCAGCTAACTTTCATCAGCAGCGCGGGTTCCCCGCGCTTTAGCTAACTCTACAATTAGCAGCGCGAGCCTGCTAGGCCGCGCTGCAGGACTGTACGTCCATTAGCATCGCGTCTAGAAAACTCTCGCGCTACAAGTACATTTCTAGCATCTTTGTTTATTCTGCAATATTATTTGTTTATACAGTTTTTTATAAATTTCCAGCATACACATATAATATTTATATACATAGTAGAATCACACACATATAAACCACATCATATCATAGACATGCAATAGCTCATCGATCATTATATATATATATCATCTCATGAGCATAATATTCAAAACAAATGTCGACTTTTTCTAGTTTAACTTCGCTAATATCCAACACAAGTATGAATCCTCCAATAATATTTAATAACAACTACGAATCAACCTACTCCTCATCATCATCACAAGGTGAAATGAAAAAAAAATGACACCCCACATTCCATTATGTAATATGGAGAACAACTTGTCTCCAACTTTTATATTCTTCTGATGCATTATCTTTTGCCATCCTTTTATTTTAAAGCAGCCACCATTCCCACTTTCAGTGGAGTAGGCATACTTGTCGAGTACTTCCCATGGTCGTGCAGAAACAATTGTAAGCTCGCCTCTATCAGGCATCAGCCAGCTAGGCGTACATAGTTTCGGGATCCTCTGTTGAAAACATATTAGTAAAATAGTTAGTAATGCAATATACTTAATGTTAGGACAAAATATTTCTTAAAATGATGGACTAGTGACAGAGTAGTAAAAAATCTTACCATGTTGAAACTTTTATATGTTCCGGAAACAACTTGAGAACAAATGGCACATATGGTGTATATATAAGATTCGCCAACATTATTAAAGTTGACAAACGAAGGAACACCTTTAAGAACATCGATGCAATCATCTTGTTTGTCTATTGTTAGGTCAAAGCCAAGATTATAAAAAGTATCATCAAACATCTTCCGTACTTTCTTCGGAGCATGAAGATAAACTGACAATTATAAATAAATTATCAACTTGGGAAACAAGGAAATAAGGTAGGAAAAAAGTCAAATTTGTTTAAGAAACTCACGTGGAGATAGAACCAGCTTCATGTCATCCATTAACATCTAAATGTCCTTATTTCGAAATCTTATACCATCTTGACAACGAGGTCCAAGATCAAATATTTTTTGCAAATCATCCTCTAATGCATATGTCTTGCATAGTGCATACCAATTTGAATAATAAAAATATGTGTTGTTTGGTTCATTAAAGACCTCGACCTTTAAAGTTATACGATGTTTCGTCTTAATTTTGACGTTTTTTCATTCTTGCGCCAATCATTGATTTTGACAAAGTCGCTGACATGATGTCTTGCATAACAGGGGATGTGCTAGTTGATTATAAAAAATTACACGTCAAAACAAAAACTAAGCGAAGCATGCTTAAATAAGAAGATGTCGCAGAAGTTGTATACCTTTTGAAATTCGAAGCCTTCCCTAAGTGTGATGGAGAAGTATCTTTCTTCATCCCTATCCAACTCCGGATACTTGTCACACCGACCCGAGTCATCGCCACAATAGTCGCACTTGGGGTTTCTATCATCGTCGTCAGTCATTTTCTATGTTCATAATTCAAAAGATTAGTTCAAAGTCAACACACAATCATGAAAAGTAATACTCCCTTTGACTGGAAATACTTGTCTTCAAATGGATGTATCTAGCACTAAAAGTTCCAGAATAAAAAAAAGATTTTCCCCTGAACTTTTTTTTACCGAAAACAAAGATTTTTTCCCTGTATCTGTTTTTTGGGTAAAATATATTTTATTTCGGGAAAATGATTTTTTTGCTCTAGATATTTCTTTGGTAATTTTACCCAAAAAACAGATACAGGGGAAAAATCTTTGTTTTCGGTAAAAAAAAGTTCAGGGGGAAATCTTTTTTTTTTCTGGAATTTTTTTCGGGTAAAATGTTTTTGTGGGAGGAAAATAATAATTTTTGGGTAATGTATATATATTTTTTGGCCCGAATAGGGCCCCAAAAATTTCATAGTCCCATTAACTACAACTATTGTTCAGGGAAATGATAAAGCGATTTAAGCACTTGGTGGTCTCGCGATTTATTCGCCACTCAACCTCGCAACCTCTCACGGGCTCGTAAAAAACTACAGCCATGTGTACAGTCGTATATCAATATCCTTATTTACTATTGTTGTTTAGGTATTTACGAAGCATTCTGGTCATGTCTTCCGTGTACTAGAGCATCTACAAGGATCTAATTTTTGCAAAATGTAATATGGAACACTCCTATGCCAACCTTTTGAAATAAATAATTTTCAAGGAAATGCATAGGTAATTGTTCTCAATATTATAAAGTCTTAAGCACTTAGTTCACACACTAACTTACTAGTAGTAAACTAGATGATACCCCGCGCGTTTCTGCGGTGGCTGTTAATAAATAATTTAATTTTTTAAATTTTAAATATGTGAAAATTTATGAAACATAATATAATTGATTCTAAATTCCGTTTTGGAAAAAAATTAGAGTAAAAATCTATTTTTATGAAAAATCAAAAAATTAGTGTTATTTTTTTGTTAATTTATCACCTTGACAATATATCAGCGAGACGATATGAGACGAAAAAAACATTGAGCAGAAACAATAAAGACATCACTCTTGGGTAAACCTAAACAATGATAACTACTACATATGTGCATTTATAAAAAATGTGGCATAGAAAAATAAAATGCGATGTACTCCCTCCGTAAAGAAATACAAGAGTGTTTAGATTACTAAAGTAGGTATCTAAACGCTCTTATATTTCTTTACGGAGGGAGAAACTCATAATTTAATTTTCTATTTAAAAACCATTTCTAAATCGTGAGGCTCAGTGCATAAAACATTAATGTTTATTTGTCATAAGCTACATGCGCATGCGGAGTTAATGTGCATGAATAGTTAGTAAAAATAATTTTTTACACGATGGACCTACTTGATGATATAGAGAGCTTGCAGGTAAAACAAAGATTAATGAGGATAAACTATTTAGGTATTGTAGATTACTAAGTAACATGCTCCATGTTTTTTGTGGATTTATTTAGTCAATGTTTCGTATCATTTTGGTTAAATGGTTTCATACATCCCAAAAACCTTAGTATATCTAATCCCTTAACGAATAATGAGGGAAGACCAGTGATTTTCTAGGCATTTTCACCAAATGCCTAAAAAGAAATCTATATTAAGAAAATTAAGGAAAACACCTAATAATATATTTCATACACGTTACCTACATGTGTACAATGACTCGATCCAGCGTCGCAAGCACAACACACACTTATTCCATAGCGAGGTATGCCCATCTTTAAGTTTGGCACATGACCCCTAATTTTATCGGCCCGACCCTGATTTGTAGAGGTGCCTTCGAGGAGGCGTTGGTTGATTGTTGTGGGTTGTTGTCCATCCTCGCGACCGCCGCCTCATGAACGTCCCTCTCCCGTCCTTTCTTGATGATAAAAAATTACACCTTGGGTTCCATATTAACTATCGCTTAAATTAATGTATTTGGATGTATTTCAATGCAAAACATATATATTTATACGGTAGTTATTATGAAATAGAGAAAGTGCTTAGCATGATTCTGACTAACTGCGTCATATGCGGATAGCTGCGTGCTTTAGTCGCGCCCGAATTATTGACATGTGAACTACTAATCTGTCGTCAAACCAAAATCTAAATGTGTGATATTAATCGTTAGATCAAATTACAGTGAATTTGGTAGTATGATGTATATCATTAAAAATTATAAATATGAATCCATGTCAACGTATAAACTTAGAGATAAAGAAAAAATATTTGGAGTGAGAAACAAAGCAGCTCCCGATGGTATGAACTGTCTTTAATTAGAAGCACTACAAAGAATATGAGGATGATCCTCAGTTCTCATCATTTACGTGTCCTACTTCTAGCTAGGTACATGTTGTGTTATCCGGTCGACAAGAAACTAGTTTACACGTTGATAAAGGGCGCGCCGGTGACGATTTCGGTTGCGGCGAGTGCAACCAGGCCGAGCATGGCGAAGCGGCCGTTCCAAAGCTCCGCGTTGGCGTTCATGATGGCCCCAGCTCTGCCCTCGGCGCTTTCGCCCTGGAGCAGCGGCACCAACGAAGCCACGGACAACACGGCCACGGTGTAGGCGAACCACGCCTGTCCGGTGCCGCTGCCGAGCTGCGAGAGAAGACCGTCGCCGCGGCCTGCCTCCACGGCGAGCGCCGTGACGAAGCCCACCATGGCCAGCCGCCCGTTGATGCGCTCGGGCGCGGGGCCGCTGAACGCCAGCGCGTCCCAGATGGAGGTGCTGGGTTTGTTTGGCGGTGGTGCATTCGAGCCCTCTGTCTGTGCCTTGACGACGAGTGCGCGTCGGCCCTGCGCTGGCAGAGACCGGGCGCCGAGGTGGCCGGCCGAGACACGGGGCAGGACGGCGGCGCCGGCGATGGAGCTCATGGCCATCACGGTCGCCATTAAGAAGTTACGGAAAGTGGAAGGACACACAAGGAAGCTAGTAGTAGAAGAGATGATTGCTACGATGCTACTTGCTGTTGTGTTGCCGAGTGATTGTTGATGTATTGCTCCAAGTGAGTGGGCACAATTTATAGGCCTCGCTCTACCCGTGACGAGCTGGGGGCGGTGGCCGTGGCGGTGCCCACGTCGCGAGCGGCTGCCGGCCGTGAATCGAATATCTTCTACGTGGAGCGAGGCAGCAACTATGCGGACGTCGTCACGTCACGCACGGAGAGCTTCCTTCATAACCTGCCAAGAAGAAAAGATGCGGAACGTGAGGACTCCGTGATAGACCAGAAGTTCGTGTCGACGCTCAGCAGTCAGCACCATGTGATTCGGGCCTTGTCTCTAGCCGGAGCTAATCCAAAGCATTTAGAGAGACACGTACACCTTTCCAGGCAGCAAAACAACACGTAAACTTTCTTCTTGTACTATGCCCTCGCTCCAAAAGTCACATGCATATGCTGTCGCACTAGTAGAAAATCGCTCATCAGTACCGGTTCGGGAGGGCCTTTAGTATTGGTTTCCTAACCGGTACTAAAGGCCCGGTACTAAAGCCCCCCCCTTTGGTACCGGTTCCTTGCGAACCGGTATTAAAGGGGCCTCCACGTGGGCCTCCGGGAGTGCGCAGGCCAAAGGAGCTTTGGTATCGGTTTGCAATACGAACCGGTACCAAAGGTTGATTCAGGGTTTAGGGTTTTTAGGGGTTTAGGGGTATCGGATATCGCGTCGATGCTTAGAGAGGGGTTTAGGGGTATCGGACCGTTTCATATCGCGTCGATGCGCCTGCTACGCGTTTGGGTTTAGGTAGTACATGAAGATAAAAGGTGATGCATAGCAACTTGGTGCATATATAATTGCGATTGCAAATTAAGTAGTATATACGTATGCATGAAGATTGATCTTCATGCATATATAGTAGTGGTACTCTCCGAGGCATACTATCTATTACATGTAGAATAGTGGTACTCGATCTCCGAGTCAAACTATATGTTACATGTACATCATTCATAGTGGTACTCTCCGAATGGCGGTATGACTTCACGAAGGAAAAATCCCGCCAATTCATCGCCAATTGCTTTGAACCGTTCCTCGATTGAGATCTTGTCCCGCTTTCTTGCCAACTGTAAAAGAATGAGATACAAATGAATACATGAGCTATGTGTGTGTATATATATATCAAATCACAATCAAACAATTATTACTGAAACTAAGCACAACTTATATATGATAACAAAATAAATTTGTGAATATTGTTTTCGTACCTCTTTATTCATTTCATTATTTGTTCTCTCGCTGACAATTTTATGGATGTTCTCGCAAACGTAGTATCCACATAGATCAGTTCCCTGTGGTTGTTGCGGGGATTTCTGTACAAGAATATAATTCAATTAAACAATAATCAAGTATGATAAAGGTGTGTGGACCTAGGTAGTACTACTTACTTTGTTCAAACGCCATGTCAGCTTCGGTTTCCATTCATGGGACTTATCTTCCTTGATGAACGTTTCCCATACGCTGCCCGACAAAAGAAAATGCATAAAAAGTTATCAATAAGTTGATATTAGGAAATTAACGAAAAAAACTGATATGAATTAAAATTACTCTTTGAGCATAAAATAAGCCGTCTTGTATTGTATAGCCTCTTTGTTAAGCGAGTCCAAGACTTCAACTTTTCCTTCGTACATATCAATAACGATAAGAATATAGTGGAACCTGCGCACGTTTAAATATGCAGTGCCATATATATAAGTCATCAGTTAAAATTTGAACATCTCATGAGAAAAAGAGAAATGTCTTATAAGACAGTAACACTCACTTGAAGTTGTAAGGCCAAAGTATTATCTTTTTGTCACGTTGTCGCTTCAAAAACCTTAGCAAAGTCTCCGGTGTATCCCTGTTAAAGATGGGATCATCTATGGTTACTTCATGCATTGTATCCGGGTCAATGAACCCAATGTGCTTGATTTCATTTCTTTTGCATTCGAGCATCTTCGATCTGCATAATATAGCGCACAAAAGATTATAATTTGCAGACAAAGAACGAGCTGAGCTAAAGACTTCTCAAATTACATAAATAAATCACTTACAGACAATAGCAACTGATGATAGATTTGTCGAGGGCCCGGAGATTGTATAACTGGAAAAGTTCTCTGAAGTCAACGCTCACAATGTATTCTTGGAAGTAGTGCTCTTCCTTAACTCCAACCATGATACACTGCATCCCTTTCTTTATGGAATTACTGTACCACGTATGCAAATTACGCATACTTGTTGGTAGCTTCCTGAGAATCTCGACCAAATCTTTCCCTTCAACATATTGATATGCTCCTTCATGTAAGGGGTGCTCGATGGATTGTCGAGAACTTTCAACGGCCTTCTCTTCAAACACCATGAGAGGGGGGGCCGATTGGACTGGTTGTTGTCCGAGCTGGTGCACTTGTTGTTTCCCTTTTTTCGCTGTGACACCCGATTGAGTGGGTTTTTTAGCCCTCATCATCTCGTCATAAGACTTTTGTATAGAACGCCTATAGTCAGATGGCGGCGATGGTACAGGGTCATATAGATTCTCAACAGTACGCACAACTTTCACCGGATCTAGAGTCTTCTTAAAAGGGATCTCTGGCACTTTCTTAGCAAAAAAGGATTTCAGCTCGGACTTAGAGGTTTCCATGTTTTCCTCGATAGTTTTTTCCCAAGGTAACTTCTCAATAGGAAGCAGTGGTTTCTCCTTTCTAGGTCTCTTCCTAGGCGGTGTACCGTTCCGCTTAAAGGACGCTGTCTTACGCGGAGGATCTCGAGATGGCGGACTCACGCTGGGGTCCCTCTCAGGTAGATGTGGACTTTGCTGCTCATGTGTACTGCTACCAGGAGGAGTCGATGGCCTTTGCTGCTCATGTGGACCGCTACGAAGAGGAGTCGGTGGCCTTTCCTGCTCAGGTGGACTGCGAGGAATTTGTGGCCTTTGCAAAAGGACGATGTGTTTCTTGGGCCATAGGGTGAAACCGTGCTTGACATCGGCCATTGTCTTCTCATCGTCACCTGTAGGAAAATCAAGCTCCAATGTTTCGTAACCCGAAACAACTTCATCCACCCCGACACGAACACAGCCAGGTGGAATGGGCATATGATGGTGCGTTGCTCCATCTTCATTAGGGTAAACATAGCCGAACGCCACCTTAACGGACACGTTCCTGAATAACATGTGTAGCTCGCAATCTGTCTTCTCCGTGACATAATCCACGGGGTAGCTTCCTCCACATCCGTCAAGATGCGAGTTACCCACACTGCTTCTACGCTGAGATGGGGCGGCATCGACATGAGGATCATCATGAGGCTCCCTCTGATTTTTCTCAAGTGCCTCCACCCTATTTATCAATTCCGTTAACCTGTCTGACTCCTTCTTCTTCTTTCGCGAATGGCTTCTATAAGTGTCAGCGCACTCCGGCCACGCTTCCTTCTTGTTGAGACCTGGGCGAGCTCGAACCCGTCCAACGTGTTCAGGATTTCCCAAAGCGAGTGTCAGCTCGTCATTCTCTCTATCGGGAATGTACTCTCCCTTTCTGACCTTTTCAATTGCATCTATAAGCTTCTTCGTGACTGCTTCAATTTTGCTCTTCCATTTCCCCCGCGCAACGATCTTCCCTGTCATTGGGTCCAACCCTGCCCCATGCGCGAACAACCAGAGCCTGGACCGGTCGGGCCAGTCCCATGTCTGTGGAGTGATTCCTGCACCCACCAGTTTATCTTCAAACGCTCTCCACTTCGGAATGGCAGTCTTGTAGCCACCTGACCCCAAATGATGGAAAAATTCCTTCTTTGAAGCATTTTTCTTATTTGTGACCGATCGGGACACATGAGTAGACGATTGCTTATACCTCTTAAATTCGTGCCAGTGATCTTTTATCTTCACTAGATTATCATTGAATACTGGATCTTCATCCTTATATTTCTCCCATAATTTTTTCTTCCATGTCTGGAATAGCATGGCCATCTTCTTGAGAGTCCATTCCTTCAGTTTCTTCTTCTGGCCTTCCGTCATGTCTTCCGGTAGGCTGAAGCGTGTCAGTAGATTGTCGAAAAGAAAATTTTTCAACGCGTCGTTGACATAACTAGCTTCAGTCCCCGCGTTCTTCGGCTTATGCCACTCTTGAATGCTGATCGGTACATGGTCCCTAACAAGAACTCCAGCTTGATTTATAAATTTGCGGCAGTGCTCTTTCGGATGCACCGGTTCACCGTTATCATCAAATGCGATGAGGGCTAACCTACCCTCGCCCTTTAGCAATTGCGTCGGGCCTCGTTTTGTTTTAACAGACTTGCTCGATATTGATCCAGAAGGCTAAAAGAAAAATGATTCGTTAATAAGTGCAACACAAATAAATGAATGCATCTACTGATGAACATAGACTTGATACATAAATATACACCTCGCCAGAGTTTGTTATGGACACTTCATTCTCTCTTCTAATCTCTTCAGACTCAACGCCCTCACCGACATCGTTCAGAAACTGTGTGAGCTCAAAGTCATCTCCATCGGGTTCCGGCCCACGGGCACTCTCAAATATCATTCTCTGCACGGCTTCTTCTTGATCCTCATTTCGGACGAAGGTGTTGTCCTCCATAGCTCAATGTCACTACAAAATTAAGAAAACAATTAATTCATTCATCATTTCATGATCATAACAGATTGCCAGATGGATAACAATTGAAATGAAGAAAGCAATAACCCTAACCCTAACACTCGGCGCTCCTCTCGCTCTTTTTTCCTATGAATTTTATTTTAACATTTTTAATTTTCATTTTTTTTACAAAACAAACATGCTCTAAATTATTCTTTATTTGCCAATTTCTAAGGGATTAAATTGATTTATACCATTTTTTTAATCTGTTTAATCCTTGGAATAAATTCAGAGATGAATATTATTATTTTGACTTATGAAATGTAATACTTATTGATAAATAATAAATAAAGAATATATAATTTATGTAACACTTGTCCCTTTTTTCCTATGAATTTTATTTTAACATTTTTAATTTTCATTTTTTTCGCGATTAGGAATTTTATAAAATTTTATAAAATGGCTAATATTCAGTAGGTCATAATAAAAGTGAAATAGGAATTTATTAAAATGTTTTACTAGTGTAATTAAATGAAAACAGTAGAAAATCAACACCATGTGAGCTTTTAATATTTAAATGGAATTCAAATAAAAAAATTTATGTTCCAAACTTTTTGTGGCATCATGGTAAAGTGTAACACTAATATTGGTGCAAGTATTACATTTTACAAAAATCAAAACCTAACTAAAGAAAAAGGAAATAGCTATCCTACGCCTGGGGTAAACCCCTCCACTGAAGCCGCCGCTCCCATGCTCGCCCCTCCCATGCCCCTCCACTGAAGCCGCCGCTCCCCTCCTCGCCCCTCCCATGCTCTGCACCGAGCACCCCCGTGCCCGCCATCGGAAGCCGCCGCCGCACCTTGTCGTCATCGCGGCCGGTGACCACCTCGAGCTCCGGGAGCTTGTCTAGGAGCTCCGTCGCGCTCGCCCTCGTCTCCCCACGTCGTCAATCGTCGTCGAGGACTCTCACGTCAACCGAATCGAGCTCGTCTCTCCACCACGGCCGCCGGCCAACATCGCGAAAATAAGCCGGAGGGAAGTACAGGGGGGCGAGGGAGGCGGGGATGCTCACCAGCACGGCGCGCGACGGGCGTCCACAGGAGGGAGGGCGGCGGCGGTGAGCTTGCACGGCGACGGGCGTCCACGGGAGGCGGCGGCGGCGAGCTTCTCCTCGGGGGTGGGGGGCAGTGCGCGCGAATGGGGAAGATATGAGAAGAAAGTGGTCGCGCGGGCTCATTTTGGCGAGGGAAAGGACCTTTGGTACCGGTTCCAACGACAAACCGGTACCAAAGGTCCAGCCCTGGCGCCACTCCACCTCCCGAAAACCTTTCGTACCGGTTGTCAATACGAACCGGTACGAAAGGCCCTTTTCTTTTTTGTTTTCTATTTCTTTTTCTTTCCTTTTCTGTTTCTTTCTCTTTTTCTTTTCTGTTTCTTTTTCTGTTTCTTTTTCTGTTTCTTTCTCCTTTTCTCTTTTTCTTTCCTTTTCTGTTTCTTTCTCTTTATTTTTCTATTTCTATTTCTTTTTGTTTTCTATTTCTTTATTTTTCTATTTCTATTTCTTTTTTTCTGTTTCTTTCTCTTTCTCTTTTCTGTTTCTTTTTCTATTTCTTTCTGTTTTCTATTTCTTTATTTTTCTATTTCTATTTCTTTTTGTTTTCTATTTCTTTATTTTTCTATTTCTATTTCTTTTTTTCTGTTTCTTTCACTTTTTCTTTTTCTTTTCTTTTCTGTTTCTTTTTCTATTTATTTCGCTTTTCTATTTCTTCTTCTTCTCCGGTTCAGTTCAGAGAAGATGAGGCGTACAGCACAGCAACCTCCAGCACCACGGTGAGCTTCTTCTGCCAAGTTTGCTCGCTTTGTTTGAAATTTATCCACATCGATCTTTTCTCCTTCCACATCTGCATGGAGCAGCCGTATTTGTTTTTTAGTTTTATTGTTGTTTTGCTTTCTTTTTATTTCTGCTGAATTTTAGAAACTGGTAGGTTTTAGTTATACAAAGCAGTCATGTTGTAATACAATGATAGGAATTTCAGAAACTCAATGCTCTATGGTTGTTTTGTTTCTTTTGTAGGTGTAGGCGTTGCGTGGAGTCCTCTTCCACGCGCTTTTAACCGTACACGATTTTGAACCCAACCAATCAGGAAGAAGCACACGGATCGCGTGTTTCTTTCAAGCGCTTGTGAGTCGTTGGATCAGGCTTCTGAGCCGTTGGATCCGACCAATCAGGAAGAAGCACACGGAATAAAATTTTATTACGATTGAACTCGAATTAAAGTACATAGCTCAACTGAAAATTAAGATACACATGGCTAGATTCGAATGTTGGAGTCGCCGATGTCGCGGTGATTTCCATATCTTACATACAGTAGCATCATTACACAAAAGTGATTTCCAAAGTTATGATCCCTATCTAGCTAGTTTTCTTCGTGTGTTTCCCTTTCTTCGGATTGCGACGCAACCATGGACAATCTTCATTATTTAAGATGATGCTTGGTTCAGTTTTTACCTTGAAGGGTGGAATATGATCAAACTTATTATAATCTTCTGACATGTCTGTCTTGTCCTCTACTCCCACGATGTTTCTTTTTCCTAAAAGAACTATGTGGCGCTTTGGCTCATCGTATAATGTGTACTCTTGCCTTTCTTTTCTTTTTTTCGGTTTGGTAGACATGTCCTTCACATAAAAAACCTGAGCCACTTCACTGGCTAGGACGAATGGTTCGGTGTCGTACCCTAGATTCTTGAGATCCACTGTAGTCATTCCGTACTGCGGGTCTACCTGTACCCCGTCTTTCAGGTTGAACCATTTGCACCGGAACAAAGGGACCTTGAAATTAGGTCCATAGTCAAGTTCCCATATCTCCTCTATGTACCCATAATATGTGACCTTCTTCCCGTTGCCCTCTGCTGCATCAAAGCGGACACCACTGTTTTGGTTGGTGCTCTTTTTATCTTGGGCGAACGTGTAAAATGTATTCCCATTAATCTCGTACCCTTGAAAAGTCGATATAGTCGAAGATGGTTGCTTGGCCAACAAGTATAATTGTTCTTCATCAGTGACATTCATTAGACGATTTTGCAACCAACCGCCGAAAGTCTTCATGTGTTCTCCATCAATCCAATCTTCACGTTGCTCCGGGTATTCGGAGCGTAAGATATCCTTGTGTTCCACTATGTACGGAGCCACCAAGATAGAATTATGTAGAACTGTGTAGTGTGCTTGAGTGAAAGAATGTCCGTCCATACACGTTGTTGCTTTCTTCCCTAGCGTGCCTTTTCCACCCAGTCTCCCCTCATAGCGCGATTCAGGAACACCGATCGGCTTAAGGTCAGGAATAAAGTCAACACAAAACTCAATGACCTCCTCTGTTCCATATCCCTTGGAGATGCTTCCTTCTGGCCTAGCACGGTTATGAACGTACTTCTTTAAGACTCCCATGAATCTCTCAAAGGGAAACATGTTGTGTAGAAATACAGGACCGAGAATGCTAATCTCTTCGACCAGGTGAACTAGGAGATGTGTCATAATATTGAAGAAGGATGGTGGGAACACCAACTCGAAGCTGACTAGACATTGCACCACATCCTTCTGTAAATTTTGTAGAGTTAGTGGATTGATCACCTTCTGAGAAATTGCATTGAGGAACGCACATAGCTTGACAATGGGTACTCGAAATTTTTTCCGGCAGAAGCCCCCTCAATGCAACCGGAAGTAATTGTGTCATAATCACGTGGCAGTCATGAGACTTTAGGTTTTGAAACTTTTTCTCTGACATGTTTATTATCCCTTTTATATTCGACGAGAAGCCAGACGGGACCTTGATGCTACTCAGTACTTCAAAAAAGATCTCCTTCTCTTCTTTGGTAAGAGCGTAGCTGGCAGGACCTTGATACTTCTCTGGATTCAGGTTGTTTCCTTCGTGGATACTTTTGTCTTCCCATACACGCCCAAGAAGTTTAGCAGGTTCACGCAAAGATTTTTCGTCACGTGCATCACGTCGATTGCCGAGTGAACCTCTAGGAATTTCCAGTAGGGTAGCTCCCAGAATATAGACTTCTTCTTCCACATGGGTACGTGTCCGTCAACATCATGCGGAACAGATTGTCCGCCAGGACCCTTTCCAAAGATCACTTTTAAATCCTTGACCATATCATATATAACATCCCCAGTAGGGCGGGTAGGCTTCGTTCGGTTATCTGCCTCACCTCTGAAATGCTTTCCTCTCTTTCTTACGTGATGTTGTTTTGGAAGAAATCGACGATGCCCCAGGTACACATTATTGTTTCCCAAATATATACTGTCAGTCTCACCTAAACAGTGTGTGCATGCATTGTATCCCTTGTTTGACTGCCCTGAAATGTTACTAAGAGCAGGCCAATCATTGATGGTTACAAAAAGTAAGGCATGCAGGTCAAATTCCTCCTTTTTGTGCTCATCCCACACACGTACACCTTCTTCACGCCACAACTGTAAAAGTTCTTCAACCAATGGCCTCAGGTACACATCAATGTCATTGCTTGGTTGCCTCGGGCCTTGGATGAGCACTGGCATCATAATGAACTTCCGCTTCATGCACACCCAAGGAGGAAGGTTATAGATACATAGAGTCACTGGCCAGGTGCTATGACTGGAGCTCTGCTCCCCGAAAGGATTAAAGCCATCTGTACTTAGACCAAGTTTTAAGTTCCTTGCGTCATCTGAAAATGACTTGAACTTTCTGTCGATTTTTCTCCACTGCGACCCGTCAGCGGGGTGTCTTAGCATCACATCATTCTTACGGTCCTCTTTGTGCCATCGCAACAACTCGGCATGCTCTTTGTTTTGAAACAAACGTTTGAACCGTGGTATTATAGGAGCATACCACATCACCTTCGCAGGAACCCTCTTCCTGGGGGTGGACTCGCCCTCAACATCGTCAGGGTCATCTCGCCTGATCTTATACCTCAGTGCACCACATACCGGGCATGCATTCAAATTCTCGTACTCCTTGCGGTAGAGGATGCAGTCATTGATGCATGCATGTATCTTCTGCACCTCTAATCCTAGAGGGCAGACAACCTTCTTTGCTTCGTACGTACTAGAGGGAAATACGTTCTCCCCTGGAAGCATCTTCTTTATAATTTTCAGCAAATTTTCAAATCCCTTGTCAGTAGTACCATTCTCTGCCTTCCATTGCAGCAATTCCAGCGTGGTACCCAGCTTTTTCTGGCCATCTTCGCAATTTGGGTACAACAGTTTGTTGTGATCCTCTAGCATTTTCTCCAACTTCAACCTCTCCTTTTCACTTTCGCAGTTTATCTTCGCATCAAGAATGGCCCGACCCAAATCGTCATCGGGGTCATAAAAAATCGGGTCATCAAAAATGGGCTCTTCTTCAGCTTCGTCTTCCCCCATTCTACTATCACCGTCTTCAGTGAAAATAGGATAGTTGTCACTATCCTCTTCTTCTTCGTTGTCTTCCAATATAACCCCCCTTTCTCCGTGCTTGGTCCAACAATTATAGCTGGGCATGAAACCGTTCTCCAGCAGGTGGACGTGAATGGTCTTTGAGGTAGAGTAATCCTTCATATTCTTACAGGAACTACATGGACAATAGATGAAACCATTCATCCGTTTGTTTGCCTCAGCCACGCTGAGAAAATAATGCATGCCTTTAATGAAGTCGGGATGGCACCGGTCACCGTACATCCATTGCCGACTCATCTGCATTATATATGTATATCAAAAATCATTAATTAGACAACATCATAGATATATCAAAATCATTATATATGTATATATGTATATCAAAAATCATCAATGAAGGATGAATCGGGTGGGCATGGGACATGGATGAATCGGTGTGTTTTGTTAATATATCTAGAAATCCTTCAGTTCATCGACCAAATACAAATCATTCGGATTGGCCTGCATACGCCCAACGGTGCATTTGATGTGCGGGCACTCACGAGCCACAGTTGGGTTGTATGCAGGCGAAACCGTGTGTTTTGTTGATATATCTAGAAATCCTTCAGTTCATCGAGACTTTTTGTGTCTTCAAAATGAACCATTCAAAGCCACATCATCAATTTTCAACCCTGTCTGACTTCATCTGTCTTCATTTTTTATTCGCTTGTGTCATTTGCTTATTGCGCCGTAACCATCAATTTTCAACCCTTTCTGCTTTTATAAAAAAGAAAGGGGCTCACCGAGGTGGTACGGTGTCGGCTAGGGGACGACGCTGACGATCGACAACGGTGAGGACGGGGATGATACCAAAACCTACAAAACATAATATAGTTTCAGCTCAAATTTCAAATAAATAAAATAAAATCCCAAACTTAGCTAGGCATTTCATCGAACACCTTGCTAGCACTAGAAAAATAATACGAGTTAACTAGCAAAGAGACGAGCTAAATTAGGAACGCCGGAAGAAAGGATGATATTGCTAACCCTTGGATAGATAGATGTCGTTAATCTTGTTAAAATGGTGGACAAAAAATGAAGATTTGTTGAGTGTGAGAGGTGCAAAATGTTTACAAATGTGTGAGAGGGAGGTAGAAATGAAGGATGAATCGGGTTAATTGGGTGCATGGGACAGGGTATGTTAATTAGTACCGGTTCTACACTTGAACCGGTACCAAAGGACCCCCCCCCACCGTCTGGAAAACCTTTAGTACCGGTTCCTAACTAGAACCGGTACTAAAGCTCCGCACGAACCGGTACGACAGCTCCTCGCCCGCCTGGACGCCCAAACCGGTACGAAAGCCCCCTTTAGTACCGGTTCGTAATGAAACCGGTACTAAAGGCTTAGACGGATGCCCCGTTTTCTACTAGTGTCGCCATCGACACTGCAGCGGCATACCGATTTGATGTCGTATGCATGCACCGCCAACTCCGTCGAGTGAAAGCTTCCGAGCCGATGCACCTTCTTGGTGTAAGAGTCATAGATCTCGGTCACTCAAGTACCACGTTTGCGCTTTGCACGTCGTGGTAGTTTGGCCCCGACGGCGGAGGAGACGGGTGGTCAGGGAATCACGACACGAGGAGGTGCCGCCCATGCGGGAGGCGGAGGATCAAAGGCGATTCGCCGGCCATGCGTTGTGGATGTGGCGGCAACGAGGATAGATTTGGACGGCAAAGGCGCCGGGGGGGGGGGGGTAGAGGATAGATCCTACCAAAACCGAGTATTTTAGGTGTCGAAAGAGCCGATGAGTAAATTTTATAGTCCACTATACGGTTTAGCGGATCGATTTAATTGGTTTTAAGGGATCAGTTATAGATACAACTACATGATACCCCGCGCGTTGCTGCGGGAATCAGTTACAATATATTTTGAATGATTAATTGCATGAAACATGAATAGTTGAATTACTAGTATATAAAGTAAAGTATAAAAATACATTTTATGTATTGTATTTTATTACTGTTTAATTAAAAATAATTATTAAATATAAGTAATGTAATATAATGAAAAAAATCCATGCATGTTGAGTGAGTTGGCATGTGTCATTATATTGATGTATGCATGAGATGAACTAATAACGAAGAACTTTTTCTCATGCATATTGTGGTGAGTCTTTGATGATGTAACATGTATGCATGTTAAAAGTGATGTAATATAATAGGAAAAAAATCTATGCATGTTGAGGGAGGTTGCATGTTTCATTAAATGGATGTGTGCATGAGATCAAAAAATAGTGAAGAACTTGTTCTCATGCATATTGTGGTGGGCCTTTGATGAGGTGGCATGCTTGCATGTTGAGATAGATAAGATAGTGGGGATGATCTATTATAGTATTATAGATTATAGATGAGATCAACAAATAATGAAGAACTTGTTCTCATGCATATTGTGGTGGGCCTTTGATGAGGTGGCATGCTTGCATGTTGAGATAGATAAGATAGTGTGGATGATCTATTATAGTATTATAGATTATAGATGAGATCAACTAATAACGAAGAACTTATTCTCTGCATATTGTGGTGATTCTTTGATGATGTAACATGTATGCATGTTAAAAGTGATGTAATATAATAGAAAAAAAATCCATGCATGTTGAGAGAGGTTGCATGTGTCATTAAATGGATGTGTGCATGAGATCAACAAATAATGAAAAACTTGTTCTCATGCATATTGTGGTGGGGCTTTGATGAGGTGGCATGCTTGCATGTTGAGATAGATAAGATAGTGGGGATGATCTATTATAGTATTACAGATTATAGATGAGATCAACTAATAACGAAGAACTTATTCTCATGCATATTGTGGTGATTCTTTGATGATGTAACATGTATGCATGTTAAAAGTGATGTAATATAATAGAAAAAAAATCCATGCATGTTGAGAGAGGTTGCATGTGTCATTAAATGGATGTGTGCATGAGATCAACAAATAATGAAAAACTTGTTCTCATGCATATTGTGGTGGGGCTTTGATGAGGTGGCATGCTTGCATGTTGAGATAGATAAGATAGTGGGGATGATCTATTATAATATTATAAATAAGGCAGCCAATTTTGATACCACATCTGCATCAATGAAGCTTGGCGCAGCCATCTAAAGTACTTCGATATGTGATTCAGTCATCACTTCAGATGATGAATACGATGTCATTCTCGTATATGTGGTGCTGACGGGGACGAGCTCGATGCCATACTCATAGCCGATGCTTGGTGATGCCATTCTCGTTTATGTTCTTTTATGAATCGATCTAACTTCTCCATCCTTTCGTGGAATGTTAGTGAGTAGATGCAGTCGGATTTTGGTTTACTTGTCTTGGCGTACTGCACGTATTTTTGAGCCTATAACTTTTTTTGCAGCATATGTAACATTGCGGTGCGTTTATAATTCTGTCAATTGTTCAGGTGTAATTTGTTTACACAACTTAGCTATTTTATCGTTTTTTGGGAGAAAGACATCACTAGTGAACATCATGGGACCCCGCTTCATATTTTCACTACTGTTTACACCTCTACTTTACTTTACTGCTTTTATTTCCTTTCGTTGCAATCACCATCACTACTATTTTCCTGTGCGTTTGATTCTTTTTAAATGACAAGGCTGGAGAGATTGACAACCTCTCTGTACACGTTGGGAGCAAAGTTATTTGTTTCTGTGTGCAGGTCCACGTTTTATGTAAGCGCTAGAGCAGTAGACGCCTACTTGTCGATCCTTGGAGTGCTATTGGATTCGATAAACTTTACCGTCCTCGTGTAAGGGAAATTTAGTGCTAGCTACATCTCAACCATCCACTTGGGGTAACCAACGAGGAGCGAGAAGCTATCAGTTGCCTGAGTACACCCCAACCAGTTTCGTGTGGGAGATATCGACTCGTTTGGTTGCATGTACGTGCTGCATCATCTCGCACCGCATGGAACTTAAAAGCACCCACGAGCCAAGCCCGCTAGGAATGTATAGATCATCAGTTTCCAATGAGCCTGGCCCGCTAACCCCCGACGCTTCACTGCATGCCTCGGGGAGCGTGGGAGACGGGGATGTGACGGCTCATAACCCCCTAACCCGCTCATGTCACCCCCACTTCCCCATTCACACCGTCATGCTCTCACTCTCCCCACTCTCCTCACGCCCGCTCATCTTCGTTACTATCAATGTCTCGCCCGCCACCGCGCCACTAGTTGACCCCATCGTCGGTAACCTCATCAAGGAGCGGTGGATGGCTGGCATCGCCAACGGCAACCTCAGAGCGTCACTCCTCGCCCCCTCGCCCATCTGCACCCCCCCATATGACCAATGCGACGGGCCAGAGACCATCGGTTGCACCCGCATGTTGACTAGCTGACTTCTAGGTACATGTTGTGA
Source organism: Bromus sterilis (assembly GCA_950022295.1). NCBI lineage: Eukaryota > Viridiplantae > Streptophyta > Magnoliopsida > Poales > Poaceae > Bromus > Bromus sterilis. Next base: position 409,766,568 of record OX465596.1, on the reverse strand, counting down.
CACACTCCACATGTTAGCTAGTACCGTTTTCCCGTGTGAGATTTATTAATCCCCAAATCTCGTTGCACCCCATCGTCGCCGCTCGTTGCGCCCCCTCGTCCGCCCCTTTTTCTCCGGCCACCATTACCGTTTCCCCGTGTGAGATTTATTAATCCCTAAATCGCCGTCCTCTTTCTGTTCCGGAAATGAATTTTAGAGGAATTTTGAAGAAGCACCTGATGGCCCTGTTGGAGTCCAAGAGATTGTACTGGAAGAAACGATGCTCTATTCGTTACTTTAAGTTTGGGGGTGGTAATACAAATATTTCCACCGAGTTGCGACTAAAAGATACAGACATAACGCCATTGCTACTCTTTGTTTGGCTGATGATACGGTTGTCACGGATCATGTCGCCAAAGAGGAAGTTTTGTTTCATGCTTATAAAGATCGTCTTGGCCGCTCTAGCCCGGTGAATATGAAGTTCGCTCTGTCAGAGATAATCAGAAAAGTCGAGGGGCTGGACTCCCTTTGTGTGCCGTTCACCAGGGAGGAGATAGATGATGTTGTTAAAAAGATTCCCTCTGATCGGGCTCCTGGTCCGGATGGGTTTGGGGCTGGGTTTCTTAAGTCTTGTTGGCACTTGATCAAAGAAGAATTTTACCAGTTCTGCTTCGATTTTTATGAAGGGGGTCTGAACATTGAGAGTTTGAACACCGGGCTCATTACTTTGATTCCGAAAATTCAATCACCCGAGATGCCTAATGACTATAGACCGATTACCCTTCTGAACTGCTGTCTTAAACTCATCATGAAAATTTTGGCTAATAGGCTTCAGCGCCTAATCCTCAAGATCATCCACCGTAACCAGTATGGGTTTCTGTGAGGGCGCTCCATCCAAGATTGTCTCGCATGGGCGTTTGAATACTTGCATCAATGTCAATCCTCGGGCCGAAGTGTGGTGGTTCTTAAACTGGATTTTGCCAAAGCGTTTGATACGATTGAACACTCGCCGATGTTGGAGATTATGAAGCACATGACATTCGATGATAGGTGGTTAGGGTGGATTTACTGCCTTTTCTCTTTGGCCAAATCTGTCGTGCTTCTAAATGGTACTCCAGGGCGATAGTTTGAGTGCAAGCGCGGGGTTAGACAAGGCGATCCGCTCTCACCGCTAATTTTTTGTTGGCGGCAGACCTGCTCCAATCTTCCATCAATGATGAATTCCGTAGAGGGTCGATTTCCCAACCCATCCCAAATGCGTAAGTGGACTACCCTGTTATCCAGTATGCGGATGATACGGTTTTGTTCATGTCGGATGAAGTGGATCAAGTGTTGTAAATCAAGAAAATTCTTAAAGACTATGCTGACTCGGTTGGGTTACGAATCAACTTTCCGAAGTCTACCCTGGTGCCTATAAACACATCGCCTGATCTGACCAACTCTTTGGCAGCTGTCCTGGGCTGTACAGTGGGTACCTTGCCGTTCACCTATCTAGGGCTCCCCATGGGAACTACGAAGCCCTCGGTGGCCGACCTCATGCCCTTGGTGTCGTGGTAATACTAAAGGTATACCCTAGGCAAAGGAAACCAAGGGGTACCCTTAAGCCCTTGGTTCTCCAACACACCCAACAAAATAAGATCAGCAAAAAACATGGAGCATTAACAATCTCCGAGTAACAGGTTACTCGGAGAACAGGAACCACTTCCGAGTACATAACCACTCGGAAGACCAGTAAGATCCGAGTAGATCAGCACTCGGAAGAGATCGGTGAGCCATTCTTTACTCGGAAGACGGAAACGCAATGGACAGGAAGCATTCAAGGCTGCGGGCGTTTCTCCTACTTTATTAGTAGTAATGGGTAGACCTTTTTTGTATTTAGTACGCATTTAATCCTATAATTAAGACCCATTTAAGCCGAGGCATTAAGGGGACGGAGGCACACTCTATATAAGCCTCCCCCCTCCTCTAGTTTGGGCACGCACAACACTACTTTCTTCTCAGCCTTTGAGCAAAGAACACCCCAGTAAGCCTGGGACAGGACTAAGGTTGTTATCTGTACGGAGAGGCCTAACCTGTATACTTTCCCTGTGTCAACCACTCTACGTACAGATTTATTTAGATCCTTCCATACCCCCTCTCTATTGTCAGGATTATATCCCCGACAGTTGGCGCCCACCGTGGGGTTGAGTTGATCAGCAATCGTAGAGATGACATTTTCTTCATCCTCTTCGCCGGTTCACGGCCTCGAGCTCATCGTCGGAGAGGTTTTCTGTTTCGGATCATTGGCTTTCGTAGCTGACGATTCCGCCTGGTTGGTGGATTCTCCTCTCCAGGCACAACTGCTGCCTTCAAGAGGCAGCGTCCACTTCCGAGATGACGAGTCGGGGGCTCTGCGCCTCCAACTGTCGGCCCATCGTCAAGCACCTGCGCCGTTATCTATCAGCCATAAGAAGAAGCGCCCGGGCCGCCCGCGCGCTCATCATCGTGGAAAATCGTTCAAGATACAACAGGTGGCAGTCATCGACTCGGTGGAGTCCGCCCAGAAGGCCCTGGATGAACTGATTGCAAGAGAAGGCTCCACAACATCTCTCTTGCCTCTGTTCGACTCGGTCGAAGAAGAAGACATGGCGGCGTCTGACCCCGAGTCGGGCGCCGAGCAAGAGGGCAGCAGCGGCGCCCCAGTCGCAGTTGCAGAAGTGTGCATGGCCGAGACTCCGCACTCTCAGCCATCACCAGCTCGGGATAATCACGCCCGAGATGAAGCTAACAGTCCATCCAGGACTGGCGTTCAGGAGCCGGCCCGGCGTGTATCCTCTTTCCGAAGGTTAGAGCTCGGAGAAGCAAGTCGACAACCCCGCCCCCTTACTCGGGAGGAGCGAGAAGAAGCAGAAGCGGCCGAGCGGCTGCTAAACACCCCCATTGATACAAGCACTCAAGAAGGGCGAGGCCTGGAGGCAGCCAGATTAACTAACTTGGCTGAGCGAGAGCGCCTGGCCGAGCTAGAAAACACTTTGGAGCGTCAAGATCGGGAGGTAGCTCGGCTCAAGCAAAGCAGAACAAGTCGGCAACTGCGGGGCCCAGACCGAGAACCTTTCCGATCTATGGGTACCCCAGTAGAAAATCTCATAGCGGCAACTCGGATTGCAAACTCTCTGCAGCCTAGAGGATAGGCAGCAGAAGAAATTCAGCACCTGGCGTTTTTATTGCAAACCGCAATGGATCAAAACGCTGCTGTCAGTCAATCAAAACAGCGAATTCATTCCCAAGTTCCCCCTACAAGAACGTCGCTGTCGGTGCACACGCCCTATGGGGAAACACGGAGAAACAAGAAAAATTCTCCTCGGCACAGAGATGAACCCCGAGGAGATCACCACCAAAAGCAGTATCAGCATGAAGATCACAGGAGGGCAGAAGCTCGCGGGACGGGTCGGCCCGCACCGCGGAGAGAGGAGTTCCCTCGGCGTCGGGATGACCGCCATTTTGATGTTGAAGACGACGCCCGAAGCCACCTAGTACAGACCCGAGTCGACCACGCTAGATCGCATCGCCAGGACCAAGCTCGGCCCTTAATGGCCACAGGGCCAGTTTGCTTCAGCGAAAGGATTTGGTCTACCCCTATTCCGCCCCACTTCAGGATAGCTCAAGGGGTGGATAAATACCAAGGTGATGCCAAACCTCAGACATGGTTAGACGATTACAGAATACCCGTGCAAATCGGAGGAGGAGGGGAAGAGATAGCCATGATGCACCTGCCGTTGATGCTAGAAGGCTCAGCTCAGACATGGTTGAATCAACTCCCCCCTAGTAGCATCTGGGTTTGGGAAGACCTTGAGAAAGTGTTCGTCAAGAATTTTGAGGGGACCTACAAGAGACCCGGGGGTCTAAACGAGCTACAATTGTGTGTCCAGAGCAACATCGAATCTACTCGGGATTATATCCAGAGATGGATCACACTTCATAACTCGGTTGAAGGAGTCTCCGAGTTCCAGGCCATTCATGCCTTCAAACAAGGGGTCAAGTACAGAGAGTTGAGTCTCAAATTGGCAAGATCACCTCATGTCACCTCACTCGGGAAACTGATGGAGATAGCGAATAAGTACGCCAACGGTGAAGAGGAGATTCGACAGAAGAACCGGCAGCACAGAGGAGGCAGCAGCTCGGCGCCTAACCCGAAACAGAAGACCGGAGGCAACAACAAGCGAAAAGCAGAAGACGCCCCAACGGAAGCAGAGTTAGTGGCCGCAGCAAACACTTCAGGCATTCATGTCAAGGGTCAGGCACGAAAGGAGTGGCAGTCGCGGCAGAAAAAGCCGTCCAATGACGATGAAGTCCTGGATCAACCTTGTAATCTTCACACCACCCGAGATGCCGAGGGAAAGTTAGTCATTCCAAAGCATACAGCTCGGCAATGTCGCCTGATCAAAAGAGCCGCCCAGAATGCAAGGACATGCCCTCAGCAAGATAAGGATACCGGAAAAAAGAAAGCGCCCAACCCAGATCTGGACAGCGAAGGCTTCCCAAGAGAAGACGGAGTGTTAGTCATCTTCGCAGGACGGGAGTCGAAGACGGTAGAAAAGATAAGGTTCAGAGAAGTCAACTCGCAGCTCCGGCAGTCCCGAGTTATATGAAGTGGGATGACATCCCAATCACTTTCGACCAGTCGGATCACCCTCCTCACATCCCTCACCCAAGAAGGCGTGCTCTGATTGTTGATCCCTTGGTGGAAACAGGGAATGGGAACTTCAGGATCAGAAATGTTTTGATGGATGGTGGCAGTGGAATTAATATCCTATATGAAAGCACTCTGAAGAGCATGAACATTCCAATGTCCAAACTTCACAAAAGCTATCTGGAATTTCATGGGATAATCCCGGGGAAAAAGGCGTACTCACTCGGAATGATCTCCCTCAATGTGGTCTTTGGTACTCCGAGTAACTTCCGGAAAGAAAAGATCACCTTTGAAGTGGTGGATTTTCCGAGTGCATATCATGCCTTACTCGGAAGACCAGCCTATGCAAAATTCATGGCCATCCCATGTTACGTCTACCTGAAACTAAAGATGCCCGGCCCGCACGGAGTGATCACTGTCTCGGGAGATTACAAGCAAGCCGCAGAACTGTTGCAGAAGGGATCCCTGATAGCTGACCAGCAAATGGCTGAGGTCGAGCTGGCCGAGTACAAAAAAGCCGCTGACTCATCCGAGTTGCTGCAGCCAAAGAAGACATCTTCGTTCGAGTCAGCTGGAGAGACCAAGAGGGTACAGATACATCCCACGGATAAAGAAAAATACACCAACATTGCAAATGATTTGGATCCCCAATAGGAACTCGAGCTCGTCAACTTCCTCCGTGAGAATTGGGATATCTTCACATGGAAGCCTGCTGATATGCCTGGAGTCCCAAGGGAGTTGGCCGAGCACAAGTTACACGTTGATCCGAAAGCAAGACCGGTGAAAGAGTCCCTTCGGCGGTTCTCCTCTGAGAAAAGGAAGGCCATCGGACAAGAGATAGCTAGATTATTAGCAGCCGGATTCATTAGGGAAATCTCCCACTCTGAGTGGTTAGCGAATCCTGTAATGGTTCCGAAGAAAGATAAACCTTGGAGAACTTGTGTTGATTTCCGTCATATCAATAAAGTTTGTCCAAAAGACCATTTCCCTCTTCCTCGCATTGACCAGATTGTGGATTTCACATCGGGTTGCGAGAGATTATGTTTCCTCGATGCGTACTCGGGTTATCATCAAATCCGACTATATGAACGAGATGAGCTTAAAACATCATTCATAACCCCATTCGGATGTTTTTGTTATATCACGATGCCATTCGGACTCAGAAACGCAGGCGCTCCGTACCAACGCATGATGCAGGACTGTCTGATCTGGCAAATCGGCAGAAATGTGGAGGTCTACGTGGATGACATTGTGATCAATTCGGTTAAAGGAAGTAGTTTGCTAGCCGACTTAGCTGAAACTTTTCAGAGCCTCCAAGCCTACAACATCAAGCTCAATCCTAAAAAATGTGTTTTTGGTGTGCCAGCGGGGAAGCTACTCGGATTCATGGTCTCCGAGCGTGGGATAGAAGCCAACCCGGAAAAAATCACGGCAATTCAAAACATGAAACCATCCAAGCAGCTCCGAGACTTCCAAAAATTGATACGCTGTCTCGCTGACTGGGAGAGAAAGCCCTACCCCTCTACCAGCTGATGAAAAAATCACCAAATTTCGTTTGGACGGAAGAAGCTCAAATGGCGTTTGAAGAGCTAAAAAAGAAACTGTCAACTCGTCCGGTCCTGGCGGCACCTCAAGAAAAAGAGCCGCTCTTGTTATATATTACAGCCACAAGCCGAGTTGTCAGCGTAGCTATAGTGGTGGAAAGAGAAGAAGAAGGAAAGTCACAAAAGGTACAAAGATCGATGTACTTCATCTCCGAAGTCCTCACACCATCCAAGTAGAGATATCCCCACTACCAGAAGTTAGCAATGGGAATTTACTTGGCATCACAGAAGCTTGCACATTATTTCCAGGATCATTCTATCACAGTGGTCTCTGAAGCTCCCCTGGCAGAAATCATGAACAACAGATACTCAACAGGCAGAATAGCAAAATGGAGTTTAGACCTAGTGCCCTTTGACCTCAATTACCAAGCCAGAAAAGCAATCAAGTCGCAAGCACTGCTGGATTTCCTGTCCGAGTGGATTAAGGTCCAACATCCTCCACAGCCAACACTAGAGCATTGGACGATGTTTTTTTGATGGATCCAAGATGCTAAATGGAGCAGGGGCAGGAGTGGTACTGGTTTCCCTGAAGAAAGACGAGATGAGATACGTCCTCCAAATACACTTCCCAACAACAAATAACGAAGTCGAGTACGAAGCTCTTCTGTACGGCATGAGAATGGCCATTTCACTCGGAATCAGGAGACTCATGATATTCGGAGATTCAGACCTAGTGATAAACCAAGTAATGAAAGAGTGGGACATCCGGAGTCAAGCAATGACGACCTACTGCGTAGCAGTGAGAAAATTGGAGAAAATATTTGATGGGCTGGAGCTCCATCACATTCCAAGAGTTAAAAATCAGGCAGCAGATGACCTAGCCAAGTTGGGCTCTACCCGGGGTCAGATCCCGCCAGGAATTTATTTGGAGCACTTGCACTCTCCAACAGTCAAGGAAGACCCTTTTCTAGAGGCCGATCCAGATATGCTGCCTGACAAAAACATTCCTCACAAAGAAGATATACCCGCAGTAGTTGACATGGTGTTTGATGTGGAGGTCATTCCCCCCGAGTGGACACTTCCAATCCTTGCTTATCTGCAAAAACAAGAGTTGCCTGATGATGAGATCGAAGCTAAGCAAATCGTCCGCAAATCAAAGTCTTACTCAGTGATCAATGGGGAGTTATACATAAACAGCATCACTCAGCTCCCCCAGCGATGCATCTCCGAGGAGGAAGGCCGCTGTATCCTGCAAGATATCCATGCGGGGGATTGCGGCCACCATGCCTCAAGTCGGACGTTGGTGGCAAAAGCTTTCCGAGATGGTTTCTTCTGGCCTGAAGCCCTCAGCGATGCTCGGTACATCGTGGACCACTGTGAAGGCTGTCAGTTTTATGCCAACCAGCCCCGCAAACCAGCCTCCGAGCTAAAGACAATCCCTCTAGCCTAGCCATTTGCAGTATGGGGACTGGACATGATCGGACCACTCAGAACGGGCAAATATGGTTTCACCCACATTTTGGTTGCAGTAGACAAGTTTACAAAATGGATAGAAGCAAAACCTATCAAGACCCTCGACTCTGCCACATCAGTCAGCTTTATGCAAGGCATCATACATCGTTTCGGCGTTCCACCTGACATCATCACTGATAATGGATCGAATTTCAACTCGGCCGAATTCAGGAAATTTTGTTGGACCAAGGGTATTCAGGTCAACTTCGCCTCAGTCGCACACCCACAGTCCAACGGCCAGGTAGAATGAGCAAACGGATTAATACTCAAAGGAATCAAGCCTCGGCTACTTCGGGAACTGAAGGAAGCAGCGGGTGCCTGGGTCGATGAACTCCCTTCGGTCCTGTGGGGATTGCGGACAACTCCCAATCGCTCAACTCGGTCAACCCCTTTCTTCCTCGTTTACGGTTCAGAAGTAGTTCTCCCGAGTGACCTTAAGCACAATGCCCCCCGTATAAGCCATTACACAGAAGCTGAAGCCGAAGCAGCACGACAAGATGGTGTTGATCTCTTGGAAGAAGTGCGAAACCTAGCTCTCACCCGCTCGGCGTTTTACGAGCAAGATCTTCATCGATACCACGACCGACATGTCCGAGCTCGCTCATTTCAAGAGGGTGTGATGGCTTCTCGCCCATCGTTGGTTACCCCAAGTGGAAGGTTTGAGATGTAGTGCAGCAGCAGTTTTCCCTCGGTAAAGATACCAAGGTTTGTCTCCAGTAGAACTCCAGAGATGATAAGTAGGTTTCAGCGGCGCAACTGACGCGGACCTGCACACAGACACAGATAACTTTGTTCCCAACGAAGTTCAGAGAGGTTGTCAATCTCTCCGGTCTTGTTGTTTACAAAGGATAAAACACAAGATAATGATAGCAAGTAAAAGCAGTAAAGTAAATAAAGCTTGGAAACAGTAAGGAGGATATGGACCGGGATACATGATGTTCACTAGTGATGTCTCTCTCCCAAAAGACGATAAAACTGCTATGCGAGGTAAACAAATTACAGTAGGGCAATTGACAGGATTATGAACGCACTGCAATGCTAACTATGCTACAAAAGAAAGGAAGAGGCTCAAAAGCACGGGCAGTACGCCAAAATAAGTAGACCGAAATCCATCTGCATCTACTACTAATCATCCACCTTGATATATCTATCCAGAACATCTCGCTGGTATTAAGTTGCGAGCCCCACCCAAAGTGTAAACCCAAAGCAACAGACAACTGCATTAAAAAGAACTTTGTGTAAAGTAAACAATCCTTGTAACCGCGGTTACAAGCACCGTTGTTTTCCCCCTTGTGGCAACAGCACATCCCCTAGACTCATGTTTCTGTCACTCAAGCGTGTCATCGGGGGGCATGAACCCACAATCTAGCACAACGTTCCCTCTTGGAGTCACTACCTACTACTTGGCCAAAGCAATAAGCAGCAACGGAGAACATGCAATAATTACTTAGGAACAAAAATATAAGAGATAAAAACCAAATATATTACTCTATCACAATCTAAACATAATCTCATAATCCATCAGATCCCTCCAAACTCAACATAGCAACAACAGAAATATTACAAAGGTGCCTCGATCATGTAGGGCAGCTCACGAGGTCTAAACGATGAAGATCAAAGAGGGGAGGAGAACATCACATAGCTACTGATCACGGACCCATGGTCCAAGGAAAACTACTCATGAGACATCCGGGGAGCATCCATGGTGGAGAAGAGACTCCCGGAGGTCAATCCTCCCTCCGGCAGGGTGTCGGGAAGAGGTCTTCTGGTGCTCCCGATCTTGGAAGCGCGGCGGCGGCGGAACAGAGGCGAGTTTGCGGAATAGGGTTCCTCTTCTGGAGTTTTCCCGTGACGGAGAATAAATAGGCGAAGGGGGCAGCCAGAGGTGGACCAGGGGCCCCAGGCGCCCCCCTGGCGCGGCCAGGGGTGGGGCCGCGCCGGGTGGCTTCCTGGTCCCCCTTGGCTCCCCTCTGGCCCCTCCCGGGCTCTTCTCGAAGCTTCCTGTACGCTGATTTTTCCTGTATTTTTCCCGGAATTTTCTGGCACTTTTTATATAGGGGAAAACTGAAATAGAAAAACAGCAGAAAACAGGAACTGGCACTGGGGTGCACTGAGTTAATAGGTTAGTCCAAATATGATCAAAAGTGTATGAAAGTGTATCTAGATCATAGCAATATCACACAAAACATGCATGGAGCAAGCAGAAATTATAGATACGTTTTGGACGTATCAACATCCCCAAGCTTAATTCCTGCTCATCCTCGAGTAGGTAAATGATAACAACATAATTTCTGTGGTGACATGCTAGCAACCATAAAAGAACTTTGAAAAGTAAAGCAATCAAGGTTAGAGATCCAATTCAAGTCATAACATGCAAGAGTCTATATTAGTATTGAAACAAGTAATAAAAGAACAAAAGGTGCAAGAGCTCTCGCTGTCCGTGACTCGAATGTCTCCAAATGGTGTTTGCGTGCAAGAAGGGGGATAGGGAATACGAGAAAAAGTAATTTTTGTGTTGAGAACTCAATCTACTAAAGTTTCACACTTGGTCTTCTTTGGAATCTTATCTTGACTCGTCCCCAGACCACTAGCCAGGTACAAGTCAATTTGATCCACTCCTTTTCGACATTTTGAGCACTCATGCAATGGATGAGCGTAAGCACGAGAGTTGACACTTAGGATGGCAAAGAGAGAAGTATGGTGGAGGAGTAAGACAAAAAGGATGAGAAAGGATCACATCAATGAGGACAATCATAGGCAAGAGATGCCAAATGATAGATATGATGTGAGGAGTAGGGATTGCCATGCAACGGATGCACATAAGAGCTAAGAAGCTCTCCAAAGGAACTAGTGGGGGTGCATCTAACTTGCTCGCTCATGAAGACCTAGAGCTCATTTGAGGAGGCTCATCCTTGGAATATGCAAGCCAAGTTCTATAGTGTGAAGGTCCCCACATAGCTATATGCATAATGATCATCTCTATGGAGTACAAGGATATAAAGGGAGTACTAGTGTCACTAGTAGAAAACAAGGCTTTGGTTCAGGCCCGGCCAGCCCATTAGTCCCGGTTCTGTTACGAACCGGGACCAATGGGGGCATACGTCCCGGTTCGTGCGCCCAGGGGGCCGACCGAGCCTCGTGGGGCATTGGTTCCGGTTCGTCTGGACCCTTTTGTCCCGGTTCTAGACACGAACCGGGACTAAAGGGTGTCGCAACCTTTAGTCTCGGTTGGTGTCTTGAACCGGTACAAAAGGTAGGACCTTTAGTCCCGGTTGGAGACACCAACCGGTACTAAAGGTCTATTTTTTTCTTTTTCTTTTTATAAACAGAAGAGTTTCTGTTTTTAGATTTTGAATAACTGTTAGAATATTTAGAGTTTTTGAATGATTTTTTTCTTTAGGTAAAAAAAATTATAAACTTTCTGTTAGTGCCAGTAGTTTTCAAACTTAAATAGTTTAAACTTGAATTATTTTGACATTTGTGTCAATCACTAGTTTGTGAATAACTTTAGCTTAAAAATAGATTTTTGACTGATTATTTTTCCTGTTGTTTAATATTAGTATGTTTTATCAGTATGTTCAATATGGGAATTTTTAGGATATTTTAAATAGGTGTTTTAATCAAAACCAGACTCTGTTTAACTCTTTATGAGGGTTTCGAACGAAAACTCATATGTTACAAGCCATTTTTTTAACTTATTTCTACTCCAGACTTTTTGTGCATTAACTATGCACCATACAAAGCCACATCCTCAAGTTTCAAACCTTTCTAACTTCATTTGATATTTTTCATGCATTTAATGATTGTTTTTGCGGGAAATGACCTCGAAATTGAAAAGGCAGTAGAAATGAACTCTAAAAAGTTGGAAACTTGACATGGTATCATCATTTCACCCACATAGCATGTGCTAAAAAGTTGAGAGGGTTACGGCAAAAATTGGATGCACTTCGTGTACAAATTGGACCGTCTCTTTTGAAGTAAGAAGGTTTCGGACGAAAACTCATTTGTTGCAAAGGCATTTATTTTTTTCAACTTATTCAACTCCAGACTTTTTGTGCATTCAATATGCATCATTCAAAGACACATCCTCAAATTTCAACCCTTTCTAACTTCATTTGCTATTTTTCATGCAATTTATGAATTTTTTGCGCTAAATGACCATGAAATTGAAAAGCAGTACAAATGAACCCTGAAAAGGTTGAAACTTGGCATTGTGTCATCATTTCACCCACATAGCATGTGCTAAAAAGTTGAGAGGATTACGACAAAAACTAGATGTACTTCGTGTACAAACTAGACCATCTCCTTCGAAGTATGAGGGTTTTGGAAGAAAACTCATCAGTTACAAAGGCATTTCTTTTTTTTAACTTATTTCAACTTCAGAATTTTTGTGCATTCAATATGCACCATTCAAAGACACATCCTAAAATTTCAACCCTTTCTAACTTCATTTGTTATTTTCATGCATTTAATGATTTCTTTGCGCTAAATGACCCTAAAATTGGAAAGCCAGTACAAATGAACTCTAAAAATGTTGAAACTTGGCATGGTATCATCATTTCACCCACATAGCACATGCTAAAAAGTTGAAAGGATTACGGCAAAAACTGGATGCACTTCGTGTACAAACTGGACCATCTCCTTCGAAGTATGAGGGTTTTGAAAGAAAACTCATATGTTAAAAAGAAATTTCTTTTTTTAACTTATTTCATATCCAAACTTTTTGTGCATTTAATATGCATCATTAAAAGGAACATCCTCAAATTTCAACACATTCTAACTTCATTTGTTATTTTTCATGCATTTAATGATTTTTTTTGCGCTAAATGACCCTAAAATTGAAAAGGCAGTACAAATGAACTCTAAAAAGGTAGAAAATTGGCATGGTATCATCATTTCACCCACATAGCATGTGCTAAAAAGTTGAGAGGGTTACGGAAAAAACTGGATGCACTTCGTGTACAAATTGGACTGTCTCTTTCGAAGTATGAGGGTTTCGAACGAAAACCCATTTGTTACAAAGGCATTTATCTTTTTAAACTTATTCAACTCCAGACTTTTTGTGCATTCAATTTGCATCATTCAAAGCCACATCCTCAAATTTCAACCCTTTATAACTTCATTTGCTATTTTTCATGCATTTTATGAATTTTTTGCGCTAAATGACCATGAAATTGAAAAGCAGTACAATTGAACCCTGAAAAGGTTGAAACTTGGCATTGTGTCATCATTCCACCCACACAGCATGTGCTAAAAAGTTGAGAGGATTACGGCAAAAACTAGATGTACTTCGTGTACAAACTGGACCATCTTCTTCGAAGTATCAGGGTTTTGGAAGAAAACTCATCTGTTACAAAAACATTTCTTTTTTTTTACTTATTTCAACTTAAGAATTTTTGTGCATTCAATATGCACCATTCAAATCCACATCCTCAAATTTCAACCCTTTCTAACTTCATTTGTTATTTTCATGCATTTAATGATTTCTTTGCGCTAAATGACCCTAAAATTGAAAAGCCAGTACAAATGAACTCTAAAAATGTTGAAACTTGGCATGGTATCATCATTTCACCCACATAGCACATGCTAAAAAGTTGAAAGGATTACAGCAAAAACTGGATGCACTTCGTGTACAAACTGGACCATCTCCTTCGAAGTATGAGGGTTTTGGAAGAAAACTCATATGTTAAAAAGAAATTTCTTTTTTTTAAACTTATTTCATATCCAAACTTTTTGTGCATTTAATATGCACCATTAAAAGCCACATCCTCAAATTTCAACACATTCTAACTTCATTTGTTATTTTTCATGCATTTAATGATTTTTTTTGCGCTAAATGACTCTAAAATTAAAAAGGCAGTACAAATGAACTCTAAAAAGGTTAAAACTTGGTATGGTATCATCATTTCACCCACATAGCATGTGCTAAAAAGTTGAAAGGGTTACGACAAAAACTGGATGCACTTCGTGTAAACATTGGACCATCTCCTTCGAAGTGTGAGGGTTTCGGACGAAAACTCATATGTTACAAAGGCATTTCTTTTTTTAACTTATTCAACTCAGAATTTTTGTGCATTCAATATGCACCATTCAAAGCCACATCCTCAAATTTCAACCATTTCTAACTTTATTTGCTATTTTCATGCATTTAAGAATTTTTTGCGCTAAATGACCATGAAATTAAAAAGTAGTACAAATAAACTCTGAAAAGGTTGAAAATTGGCATTGTGTCATCATTTCACCCACATAGCATGTGCTAAAAATTTGAGAGGAATACGACAAAAATGGATGCACTTCGTGTACAAAATGGACCATCTCCTTGCAAGTATGAGGGTTTTGGAAGAAAATTCATTTGCTATAAAGTCATTTCTTTTTTTAACTTATTTCAACTCGCACACTTTTTGTGCATTCAATATGCACCATTCAAAGCCACATCCTCAATTTTCAATCCTTTCTAACTTCATTTGTTAATTTTTCATGCATTTAATGATTTTCTTGCAAAATTAACAAGCATGAATTTTGACATTTTTTACAAAATCTATCTAGAATTTGTAAAATGGTCATAACTTTTGCATACGACTGCCGATGAAAAAGGTTTTTGTATAAAACAGAAAAACCAAACAGAAAAAAAGTTATGATGCTTTTAAGATTTGGAGGAAAAATAATTCAAAAAAAGTTGGCATAGAATTTTAAAAGGGCACCCATCCACTTACCCATTCATTATTCTCCTCAATAAAATAATTCAACAAAAATTGGGATAGAAATTTAAAATTGGGAAATATGAAATAAGGGTTTTTTGACTACTATTGAGGGAAATATGAAAATTTTCAAATTTTAGGTTTTACAAAAAAATAATTATTTTTATTTTTATTGAAGATTATTATTATTTCATTAAATTTTTTTATTAAAATAATTATTTGGAATTAAAACAATATAGAAGTGTGACATTGTAATCAAGAGGTTAACATGATTTATATGATAGTAATAGCAACAACATGTGCGAGGTGTAGTTGGAAGTGGAGACGGAAGGAACTCAGAAGTTAAGCGTGCTATTGCTGGAGTAGTGTAAGGATGGGTAACCAATCGGGAAGTTTGACTACGACTAAGTAATTTGACTAGACATTAAGGGTAGTTAAAGACTAAACTAGTTAAATAACTCAAATAATAGAAATTGTGAAAATATATAAAAAAAGGGAGTGAAAAAAAACTTGTCAAATAATGGAAATAATATAATTTTTGGAAAAATAGAAAAAAAGAGGAAAATATATGAATATTTTTTCCCCGTGGAGGCCTTTAGTACCGATTCGTGTTACCAACCAGTACTAAAGGTCCTCCGTCCCAGTGCACCACAACAGCCCACGTGGAGGACCTTTAGTACCGGTTCGTGGGCAAACCGGGACTAAAGGTTTTGGGCATTAGTAACGACCCTTTAGTCCCGGTTCCAAAACCGGGACAAATGAGCCTCTAGAACCGGGACAAATGGGCCTTTTTCTACTAGTGTGTGGATCTCTCAAAAGGATAGTAGTGTTGCCCCTTTCTCTCTTTTTATTTCTTTTTCTCTTTTTTCTCTTTTTTGTTTTTTTTGGTGGCCTCAATGGCTCTTTTTATTTAACTCTCATTTGTCCTCTTTGGGATCTTTTAATGTGTCCACTTTGGGATCTTTTCCTCACTTAAGGGCAACACTCTATTTTACAAGAAGGTAAAGGAGATCTTTCACACTTTACAAGGTACTCAAAACATAAAGAAGATGTAACTATCATGATGTATGCAATGTATGCCGCTGCCAGTGTAGCAGGAACATGTATGACATGAAGATCAAGTCATGAAGAGGTGGAAGTTGCATGGCAATATAACTCGGAAAGGCTATGGAAATGCCTTGATAGGTAGGTATGGTGGCTGTTTTGAGGGAAGATATAAGGAGGCTTATGATGACAGAGCATATCATGCCAAGGGTTTGGAAGTACCGGCGAAGGTGGACACCAACTCTCGGAGTGAGAAGAAGGCAATGCACGACACGGGAGATGCTAGCAAAATATGGGAAGGTGGAAGTGTCAACTTTCAATACTTACATTAGTCCGAAGAAATCATGCACTTATTATCGGTAACTCTCAATCTAATAAGGAGGTTCACAAAGAGACAAGTACCCCGAGGAGGAGTGTATGGGGGTTTGGTTATCCTTGCGCATCATCGACTCATGGTATGTGAGTGTTCTCTGATATTCGACTCCTCAGAAGAGTAGTGATCCATCTAGTAGCTAGAGTTCTCAACTAGTTTTGTAGGTTTTGAAAATACACACGGATTGCCCAAAATACGACACCTATCACTAATAGGCTAGAGCTCTTGACACCAAAAGTTCAAACATTACTCACATCAATACCTCAAAACTATTGCAAGTTACTACTAGAAGAAAATAGCAACCTCAATTACCTACTTTCAAGACAAGACACAACTCAGTGCAACAACCAACTCTCTTTACAAGATAAACATGAAAACTAAAAAGAGTTCCAACAACAAACTAAACAAAATCGGTGGAAAGGAGACTGTTGACAACAGCGTCACTGCTAGACTATGGCTCCAAACTGATGTTGGTGAACTCAGTTGTCACCTCTCTCGCCATTTGTGCGATGTTCTCGGTTAAACTACCTACAAAGGTAGTTGAGCATCTGGATAAGATGAAGAGACATTGCTTGTGGAGCAAGAAAGATGATCAAGGTAATACTAAAATGAGTTCGCCCGCTGTTTGGTCACTAGTCTGCAGACCTAAATCTAAAGGAGGGCTTGGAGTGATTGATCTTCGGCTGCAAAACCAAGGTCTCTTGCTGAAGCAGTTGCATAAATTCTACAACCGTCATGATATACCTTGGGTGGACCTCGTATGGTGATCTTACTATGTGGGTAAAATCCCCCATGCGGCCGAACCATGCGGTTCTTTCTAGTGGCGTGAGATAGTGCAGCTGAGTCCCGTCTATCGTGCTGTCTCTAAGGTCATAATTGGGGATGGGGCTACGGCTTTGTTCTGGAAAGATCCATGGAACAACACTGTTCTCTCCTAAAGCCACCCCTGGATCTTCTCATTCGCCAGCAATGAGGATGTGTCTGTCCAGGGCCTGCTTACTACGGCTACGTTGGGCGAAAACTTCTATTTGCCTGTCTCCCCACAGGCCAGAGAGGAGCTTCGTGACCTGCAGCTGATTGCTTCTGAGGTGGTGCTTGAACCTGGGGCTGCTGATGAGTGGGTTCCCATCTGGAACAACAAGACATTCTCCTCTCGACAATTTTATCTTCACTGTTTCAGGGAAGTGGAGGTGGATGATGCTTTCCGCTGGATCTGGAAGTCAAGTTGCACGAACAAATGGAAAGTTTTTGTATGGCTTGTCCTGACTGATCGGCTCAACACCCGCAACATGCTTAGGCGCAGACACTTCGCCCTTGCTGATGATGACTATGGATGCCTTTTGTGTGATGCTGCCCCTGAGGAGATGGTCGAGCACTTGTTCTTTTGCTGCCCCTTTAGCCGGGCTTGTTGGGCTAAGCTTGGTCTCTCTTGGTCTGACATGGGGAATAGACTAGACAAGGTGCAAAATGGCAAAGTGATGTGGTCTAAACCTATGTTTATGGAGGTCTTCGTGGTGGCAACTTGGAGTCTGTGAAAAAAACGGAATAATAAGCATTTTAGAGGTGTGGCCCCCTCGGTGGATTCTTGGGCCTCTAGATTCAAAACAGATTTTGAGTTGCTCAAATATAGGAATAAGATTGGGCTAGATTCCTTCATCTCTCAATTTGTACTCTCTCTTTCTTGATCCTCTTTTAGTGCTAAGTTACACCCCCCTCATCCCCCCCTCTTTACCCCCCCCCTTTTCCAATGTAAATCTTGTGAATACTTCTGGTTAATACAAAGTCAATGGGGTGTTTCCTCACTGTCATAAAAGCTTAAAAAAACGTTGACACTGCAGCCCGTCCCCCATCGCAGCAACCCCGACCCACGACGCTGTCCTTCGAGACGACCAATTCCCTCCCCCTTCTGTCTCCTTGGTTTTCGGTAAAATGACAATTTTCATAATATTTTTTTAATAGATTCAGTGTCACATTCCATACAAATTTATGATACATATATATGATCCGTGCCCTTTCTTCACGATCTGTCAACGTATATAATGAAGATAAGCAAAGAAGATTTCGAGTGAGAAACAAAACAACTCCTGATAATATGAATTGTCTTTAATTAAGTAGGACTACAAAGAATATGAGAACGGTGAGTTGTCATCATTTACGTGTCCTACTTCTAAGGTACATGTTGTGTTATCCGGTGAACAAGAAGCTAGTTTACACGCTGATAAAGGGCGCGCCAGTGATGATCTCGGTGGCGGCGAGCGCAACGAGGCCCAGCATGGCGAAACGGCCGTTCCAGAGCTCTGCGTTGGCGTTCATAATGGCGCCGGCTCTACCCTCGGCGCTCTCGCCCTGGAGCAACGGCACCAACGACGCCACGGAGAGCACCGCCACGGTGTAGGCGAACCACGCCTGCCCGGTGCCGCTGCCGAGCTGCGAGAGAAGACCGTCGCCGCGGCCTGCCTCCACGGCGAGCGCCGTGACGAAGCCCACCATGGCCAGCCGCCCGTTGATGCGTTCGGGAGCGGGGCCGCTGAACGCGAGCGCGTCCCAGATAGAGGTGCTGGGTTTGTTTGGCGGTGGTGCACTCGAGCCCTCCGTCTGTGCCTTGACGACGAGTGCGCGTCGGCCCAGCGCTGGCAGAGACCGGGCGCCGAGGCGGCCGGCCGAGCCGCGCGGCAGGACGGCGGCGCCGGCGAAGGAGCTGATGGCCATCATGGTTGCCATTAAGCAGTCACGGAAAAGTGGACGAAGGACAGACGGAAGCTACTAGAAGAGATGCTAGATACTTGGTGTTGTGTTGCCGAGTGATGGTTGATGTATTGCTCCAAGTGAGTGCGCACAATTTATAGGCCGCGCTCTACACGAGCTAACCCGTGACGAGCTGGGAGCGGTGGCCGTGACGGTGCCCACGTCGCGAGCGGTTCCCGGCCGTGAAATGAACGCCTTCGACGTGGAGCGAGGGAGCAACTACACGGACGTGGAAGGCTTCCTTCATAACCCGCCAAAGAGAAAAGATGCGGAACGTGAGGACTCCGTGATAGACGAGAAGCCCGTGTCGGCGCTCAGCAGTCACAGGCTCACAGGGGCTTTGTCTCTAGCCAGAGATAATCCAGAGCACATAGAGAGACACGTACACCTTTGAAGGCAGAAAAGCAAAACATGTACGAGAGTCCGGTCGCGGTCACCGCGCCCTCCCCATAGGCCCACACTCGTCGCTCCAGAGTCTGTCTCCCGTGACTTCCACGGTGTCCAAGCTCGACATTCGCGTGCACGTGCTGCCGCCGTCGACGGTGCGGCGGACGCGCCCGCTGGCCGCCACTCGTAGGTATCGGGAGGGACTCCTCTGTCCATCCCCAGCAGGGACTCCTCTGCGCGCCTTGATCCCTGTCGACGGGCTTCCCACCGCTCCGATCCTCTCGAATCTCATGCTCTACGAAGGCATCGGTGCCAAGGTGCGTAACAACGCACGTATCGCGGCACCACGAGGCCCCATTCTACCTCAACATGACGCTTAAAGCCACACGCTCTAAGGGTCATTCTAAAGGGGAGATCCAAATGCATCAAGCATTCGTCTTTTGTCCGTTTGAATCTCTAACCGGGTCAATGTCCGGTCTATGTTCAGTTTCACCAAGTCGCTGTATTCGATGGGAATACAATGCATTTGGTCAAGGGTAAAATTTTAGTCTCACCTTGCCAGTCGAAGGCTGCACTGAGATGTTTATACAGAAAGCAGCATAGACTCGTTATCCCCTTTTATATTACAGCAGAGCCAGAGATGTTTGTTGGTTCAAAGAGCTTCCTAGTGGATACTCTCCCCAAATTTGCGGTATGTCTTTAGTATAACTAGGACAATGCTCGTGCGTTGCAATGTGAATTTTTTTAATCTTATGATAAAATACCTATGATGTACGTGATTATCACCAATCACCCTCATCCGCGATGCTGCCAGACGGCTCTCCGCAACCCGGCCGCCATGAAGTTGTCGTCTCTCTGTTTTCGCTCGTAATTTTGGTGCCTTCCTCCTCGCTCGTATCTAGGTTAATTATGTAGGTAGGGGCCTGCGTGCCTAGATCTGATCATCCGTTGATGGTCTATAAAGCAGCTTCAGTTTGTTAATCGTGGAACCTCGTTGGATGAATTGTTGTGAACCGTTGCCTTCATGACTTTATTTAGGGGCATTGTTTTAGAGCAACTTCACAAAATTGCCTCGTTCCCAGAGCTATCAAACAATATATATATTTTTATAAGAAACGAGACAAAGTTAAGGCAGTCATTGACGGTGATGAGAACTCTAAATTCTTTCACCTTTCTGTCTCTCAACGTTTTAGGTCAAACAAAACTCTATCCATGAGCACCGAGAACATGATTTTTCTTCCCACAATAAAAATAGCATGTCTTACAAATATTTCTTATATGATTTACTTTAATGTATAACCCATTTTTGTGACAAAATACAATAAATGGAAGTTTTTGTGATCTCTCTCATTCATTAGTTATTAATAACAAATTGAAAAACTTCTGTCTTGAATTTTCAAAGATTTACTGGTTTAAACAACGTTCTGATGAATGCAAAAATAGCATTCATCACTTGTCATTGCAAACATATTAGTTGTGGCGGGCATTCTGTTACGCGCTCCACATGCTGGTTAGTACAGCTTTTCCTGTGCGAGACTTATTGTTAGTTTTTTTTAATCAAACCAGTTCCGGCCTTCCCCATTAATCCCAAAATCCCCTTGCCCCATCGTCGGCGCTGGCTGCGCCCCCTCAGCCGCCCCTTTTTCTCCGGTTTCCTTCACCAGCACCGGTACACGCCGTAGCTCCGTCCTTCGTCAACATAGCAACCCCGGCCCATGATGTCCTCCTTCAAGACGACCAACGCCCCTCCTCCTTCCATCTCCTTGGTCGTCGGCGGCTGTAATCTTTTGGTAAATGACAATTTTCATATTTTTTGTATAGATCCAATGTCACATTTCCTACATATATTTATGATACATATATATGGTCTATGTCGTTTCCTCGTGATCTGTCGACGCTATATGATAGAGATGAACAAAAAAGATTTCTATTGAGAGACAAAGCAACTCCAGATAGTATGAACTCGGTCTTTAATTAGTAATAGTACTACAAAGAATATGATGACAGTAATTCTCATCATTTACGTGTCCTACTTCTAGCTAGGTACATGTTGTGTCATCCAATCAACATATGAAGCTATAGTTTTACACGTTGATAAAGGGCGCGCCAGTGATGATCTCGGTGGCGGCGAGCGCGACAAGGCCGAGCATGGCGAAGCGGCCGTTCCAGAGCTCCGCGTTTGCGTTCATGATGGCACCGGCTCTACCCTCGGCGCTCTCACCCTGGAGCAGCGGCACCAACGACGCCACTGACAGCACTGCCACGGTGTAAGCGAACCACGCCTGCCCGGTGCCGCTGCCGAGCTGCGAGAGGAGACCGTCGCCACGGTCTGCCTCCACGGCGAGCGCCGTGACGAAGCCCACCATGGCCAGCCGCCCGTTGATGCGCTCGGGAGCGGGGCCGCTGAACGCGAGCGCGTCCCAGATAGAGGTGCTCGCCTGCGAAAGGACCGAACATTGTTAGAAACTTGCACTGAAGCGAGCAAAACACGGCGCCATGCTGCTTAAATGCTTATCGTACGTACCTTGGGTTTGTTTGGCGGTGGTGCACTCGGACCCTCCGTCTGTGCCTTGACGACGAGCGCACGTCGGCCCAGCGCTGGCAGAGACCGGGCGCCGAGGCGGCCGGCGAAGCCACGCGGCAGGACTGCAGCACCGGCGAAGGAGTTCATGGACATCACGGTCGCCATTAATCAGCCGCGGAGGATGCACGAAGAACAGGAGGAAGCTAAAGATGCTACTCCCTCCGATCCATATTAATGTACTTAAGTTTGTCTAGATACACATGCATCTAGTCTAAATACTTAACTAGATACATACGAATCTAGACAAAGTTGAGTACATTAATATGGGTCGGAGGTAATAGATGAATGCTACTGCTGTTTGTTGTGGTGTCGAGTGTTTGCTGATGTATTGCTCCGAGTGAGTGAGTACAACTTATAGGCCGTGCTCCGGAGGTGACGAGGTGGCCGCGGTGGCCGCGGTGGCCGCGACGGTGCCCACGTCGCCAGCGGCTCCCGGCCGTGAGTTTACCGTCTACGTGGAGCGAGGCAGCGACTACGCGGACGTGGAGTCATAGCCCGCCAAAACTCTACTGTAGCACGGACGACTAGAAGCTTGTGGTTGGCGCTCTGATTCGTACGTGATTTTGTTTCGAGCCGGAGGGATTGAAAAGCACTTGGAGAGACACTCATCATATCACAGGACCTCGTAGGCAGGAAGGCAGCACAAAAGCTTTCTTCATGTACCAGGCCATCAAGGGTTGAATCTTGAATCACAGCGATATGAAATGGATTTCTGCCGACTATGCAAAGATTTGCACATCGTTTCACTAGTGTGTAGCATTAGAGCATCTTAAATCAAATCTATTCACTTCGTTTCGTATTAATTATCCTTCAAGTGAATGTATTTAAACGTATTAAGCGAATTTCATCGATAACTAATATGGAACGAAGGAGGTTTCTTCTAGTTCGGGTGGATAGCCCATACACGGCCCGGACCAAGAAGTGGTTAGCGACCGGAAGAGGAAGTCATGGTGGAGCTACATCTCCGAATCGACTAGCGTAGACGCGGATCTAGCACGTTCTTCAGAAGGGCCGTCCTACAACACCCTTTGTGTCACACACTGCCTCGCGCCATGGGTGGTTTTCACCTTCGACTTCGGCATCAAGGTACTGGCACGAGCACCCAATGTTGATTGGACGGAGCAAGGGGCGAAGAAGAAGGAGAAGGAAAGATTTTCACCCGACGCTAAATATGTTGCGCCATTGAGTGCAGGCCGACATGGAGTAACAACTTTCACTATGATGAGGCCAACATATTTACATGTTTTAACAACCGGACAAAATCTCACCTTACGACCCCTTGATAGGGCCTTCATAATTTTTTCTTCGGAAGATTGATTTTCAATTTGTACCATCTCTTCCTTAACCAGATTAGCCTCCAATCGTATGCTCCTTATCGTTAAGGGTAATGTTTAGGAACATCCGACTGGCCGGACACTTTGCCAGTCGCCTTCGTCGCGAGGGTGTAGACCCAAGAAGGATCGCCGCTCTCCTTCGTTTCGGCCTTGTTCCCCCAGCCCACCGTTGGTCCCCGCACTCGGAGCCCCTGCTGACGATCCCCGTCACCACGGTCCCGCTGACGTTCCCCGCCCCCGACGCCCCAGCCGACTGCCCCAGTTACCGCGGCCTCCGCCCCGGCTCCTGTCCCTGTGCCACTGGTATGTCCCCGTGGCCCACGCCACCGGACGGCGATCCACCGTGGCCTCCTCTTCCTCCTGCCCCCTCCCCTCCCCGCTCCTCAACTGGGAGCCACCATTCTCGCCGCCTCCTCCATCACTCCGACTGCGAGCACAACAGAAGATGGCGAGGCATACAGAGATGATGGAACCGCCATTGTTTTTGCTACAACAAGTGTCGCATTAGGCTACAACGTATAAGTTGGCGTTTTCGCTATAATGCACAATGTACGGGAAATATCTGGGTAAATGTAATGTTGCAACCGGTGAAACGTTTTTTTTACCATTTTAAGTTTTTGCTACTACCACTGAAGATTTTTGCTAAATCCATCAAGGTGAAGCTGCAACCTTGCGACGGGTGACAACGATTAGTGGCAACCGTTGTTTTTCTGCTACGACCAGCGAGGTTTTTTGCTACATCCATCATGACGGAGTGCAACCTCGTGACGATGGCGACAATGATTTGTTGCAATAGGCAAAACTTTTTTCTTCCATCGTATTGTGTTTTGCTACTACCGACGAGGTTTTTTGCCACATCCGTCACGGCGGAGCTGCGATCTTGACGGCGAGACGATGATTTTTGCTGCAAAACCGTTGTTGTTTAAAAAAAGCAACATCAGTGTACCACGAAGTTACAACCGATAGACTAGAAAGCTACATCTACCCGTGATTTATTTTTGCAAAGGGGTACGCAGCACGGTCGCCATTATCAACCGCGGAGGATGCACGAAGAACAGGAGGAAGCTAAAGATGCTAGATGAATGCTACTGCTGTTTGTTTTGTGTGGTCGAGTGTTTGCTGATGCATTGCTCCGAGTGAGTGAGTACAATTTGTAGGCCGTGCTCCGTGCTCCGGAGGAGCCAACCCGTGACGACGTGGGCGCGGTGGCCGCGACGGTGCCCACGTCGCGAGCGACTCCCGGCCGTGAGTTTACCGTCTACGTGGAGTGAGGCAGCGAGTACGCGGACGTGAAGGTCACCGTGCGGAGGGCTTCCTTCATAACCCGCCAAAAGTTCAGCACGGACCAAAAAGCTTGTGTCGGCGCTTTGATTCGTGGTTTTGTTTCTAGTTCGAGGGAATGAAAAGCACTTGGAGACACTCACGCATACTCCTGTAATGACTTCGTAGGCACAAAAAATTTCTTCTTAAGATGATGTGTCGGCTCAGTATTGCAAAGTTAATAATAGAGATAGGATGCACGTGTGTGTGTTCATAGGTTAAGTGTATACTCATGTATATGAGCGTCTGTGTTGTACCGTATTTTTTTAAAAAGAGTGTTGGTATACTCGTGTTGTCTTTTTGCCTCTATATTGAAAATAAAGTGGTGTGATATGTTTGAGATAAAAGGTTTCGGGAGGAAATGATAAAATTGTATTATGAGGAGATTACTACCGAGGCAGTGATCCAACTATCTTGTCTTTCATGCTATTTCATATTGGGATCTTTAGGTTTTCTAACCAATATTTTTAGAATACTAGATGGCTCAAGATAGAAATAAGACAACAATAAAGTTTCATCATATTTTCAGGTTAGCTCATATGTGAAGGCAGTGATCCAACTATCTTATCATTTCATATTGGGATCTTTGGGTTTTCGAGCCAATATTTTTTTAATGTTGGGTCAAGATAGAAATAAGACAACATTAGAGTTTTATCGTATGTCCAGGTAAGTTCATATATGAAGAAGGCCATCAATTTTAATTATTTTGACACTTCCATGACTCAAGTTTACATTTTGCACGCTAAAGAGGTTGCGGAGATTATTTATACAAGATTGCACAATATTTAGGCAGCTCTTCTATACCAATCACACTATAGCCAGTTTCTTGGTTTTGAGTTCATAATCATGTTTCCATTCTTCATTTTTGGATATGCTTCTTTGTGATACTTTATTCTTTTCATGTTTCATTGGTTAGTCGAAATTTCTGCTTTGTGCAGGATAAGGTCCCTATGGCTGAGAACAATTTACATGCTTGTGGACCGTCTTCCACCGATTATATGGTAACCTCTTTCATATGTTGTAAATTCAGTTTTTAATGGCACTTACGATATCCATGTTGTTCCACTAATATCACTCCTTACTTTTTTCCCTTAAGGAAATTTGTTTCATTATTAAGGTCTATGACAAAGTGGAGAAGGCGGACTCCTATCAAAGAATGCATGGCGATGAGGTGATAACTCTTCAGTGGCGGAGCTTGGGCTGAAAATGTGGGGGGGGGGGGGGCAAATGGGCTATTGAGTCATGTTGGGCCACTGCTGGGGGGGCAAATGGGCTATTGAGTCATGTTGGGCCACTGCTGGGGGGGCAAATGGGCCAAATATGACTGATTTTGAAGCAAAATGGGCTAAAATGCACTGATTTTTTGCAATTTTTTCTTGGGCTGGGGGGACGGCGGCCCCCCCTGACTTACACATAGCTCCGCCTATGTAACTCTTGGTTATCTTGAATTTTAGATTCTTATATTATCTTTGAAGACGTTACACATTATGTAAATTCTATAAACCACCTTGCAACTAGCCGGATTGGATGTTCGTAGTGGGTGTCAAGAAATCTGTCAGATGTGTGACCGTTGTCTTCTTGCTGCAGTTTGCAGGTTCCATTTTATGTGTGTTGGTATTATATGTGTGCATCCTAGCTATGCAAACACCGGGTTTGTGCTTAGAGTGTTTGTATTCTCTTGATACTTTAATTTGAATCAATAAAATACATTCATTATTAGGGAAAATGATAGTAAAATGAATTTGTGTCGACATACATAGAGATAAACAAAGAAGATTTTAAGTGAGAAATAAAGCAATTTCCAGTAGCATGAACTATCTTTATTTAATACTACTAGAAAGAATAGGAGGATCAGTGAGACTCTACTCATCCTTTTCTCATCATTTACATGTCCTAGGTATGAAAGAATAGGAGTAGTTTCTACACGTTGATAAAGGGCGCGCCAGTAATGATCTCCGTGGCGGCGAGCGCGACGAGACCGAGCATGGCAAAGCGGCCGTTCCAGAGCTCGGCATTGGCGTTCATGATGGCACCGGCTCTGCCCTCAGCGCTCTCGCCCTGGAGCAGCGGCACCAACGATGCCACGGACAGCACGGCCACGGTGTAGGCGAACCACGCCTGCCCGGTGCCGCTGCCGAGCTGCGAAAGGAGCCCGTCGCCACGGCCTGCCTCCACGGCGAGCGCCGTGACGAAGCCCACCATGGCCAGCCGCCCGTTAATGCGCTCGGGCGCGGGGCCGCTGAACGCCAGCGCGTCCCAGATCGAGGTGCTCGCCTGCGAAAGGAACGAACATTGTTAGAAACTAGCTTGGCACTGAACCGAGCAAAACACGGCGCCATGCTGCTTAAGTGCTTATCGTGCGTACCTTGGGTTTGTTTGGCGGTGGTGTACTCGGACCCTCCGTCTGTGCCTTGACGATGAGTGCGCGTCGGCCAAGCGCTGGTAGAGACCGGGCGCCGAGGCGGCCGGCGGAGACACGCGGCAGGATGGCGGCACCGGCGAAGGAGCTCATGGACATCACGGTCGCCATTATTCAGCCGCGGAGGATGCAGGAAGAATAGGAGGAAGCTAAAGATGCTAGATGAATGCTACGGCTGTTTGTTGGGTGGTCGAGTGTTTGCTGATGTATTGCTCCGAGTAAGTGAGTACAATTTATAGGCCGTGCTCCGGAGTTGACGAGGTGGCCGCGGTGGCCGCGACGGTGCCCACGTCGCCAGCGGCTCCCGGCCGGAAATTATCCTCTGCGTGGAGCAAGGCAGCCAGTAAGCGGACGTGGAGGGTTTCCTTCATAACCCGCCAAAGGTCTAGCATGGACAGCGTTTGTTGGCGCTCTGATTCGGGGCTTTGTATCTAGCCCGAGCGATGAAAAGCTATTTTTAATATTAATTTTTATTTGAAATTCAGAAATTATTGTTTTTATTTTGGAAATTTCAAAGATATGTGATCGTCGGCCTCCTCTGGGCAGAAAAGATGCTCTTTGATCGCACCTGGGCCGAAGCCTATCCCAGGCGACGTGCCAGGCGGAGAATGGCCGGCCCCTCGGATGTGGCGAGACCGAGCGGTCCCTTATCGGTCCCGTTCATACTGAAGACAATTCTAAGACCGAAGAGTGCAAGCTTAAACCGACGCAGAGCTATAATAAAAAATCTAGTGCTCTGCCAAAACAGACTAGTGGGTAGAAACAAATTTCCATACAGTACTTAACGAACTCAAATGTTTCTAAAAAACTCGTATAAAATACTATACATGAAAGAAAACATACTTCCTTAGGCCGTATGATGATATGCTAAAACAACCATCAACAGGAAACAGAACATCAAGAACCAAGAAGTCTAATCATTGAAACTAATTGCATAACTTGGTAATTTATTGAAAAATAACATGAAAATGAATTTTCTAACACTAGTGGACAGACCCCCCTTTCGTCCAGCCCAAAAAAGGCATCGCTCCCGGTTCATTTCAGAACCGGGACCGATGCCGGGCAACGATCCCGGTTCGTCTGGAATGGGCAACGGTCCCGGTTCATGTGAGGCAACGGTCCCGGTTGTTGCCACAAACCGGGACCAATGCTCTGGCGACCAACACGTGGCGCACTGCGAGGCATTGGTCCTGGTTGTTGGCAAAAACCGGGACTGTTGCCCTGGCAAAAATTTCAGGATTGTGTTGGGGTGGGGTGGGTGCTAGAATTTTTTTCCTTTGATTGCACACCAGGTGTTCGACGAAATGTCCGAGCCACACTTAGGTCCTCAGAACACCGTATCCTCGGCCGAGGTTAGCAACCTTATCTTCTCCATCTGTAACTGATACAAAAATACTGCACGTACGTGTGCATATATAGTGGTCTTTTCACTATTCACGAAGTTATTGTAATGGTTAATTATATGACGCAGATCGAAGCACGGATGCGATGGATGTACAGCGATCGACGCGGGTCCGAGTTTATTACAAACATGCATACATTTCTCAATGTGGCTAATGCAAACAAAGTGGATAATTTTATGCCTTGTCCCTGTATTGACTGTCGGAACGTGGCGGAGTACTCTTCCTCGAGAACACTTCAAGGCCACCTGCTTCGGAGAGGTTTCATTCCCGGATATTATTGTTGGTCCAAGCACGGAGAAAGAGGGGTTAGGCAGGAAGACAATGAAGAAGAGGACGATGATGATAGCTATCCTATGTCCCCTGAAGAATTCGGTGACACTGCAATGGAAGACAATGAAGAAGATGGAGCTCCTCGAGGTGACAATGAAGAAGAACAACGAGAATCGGATGAGACCGCTGATGGTCTTGGTCGGGTCATCTCTGATGCAAAGCGAGACTGTGAAACAGGAAAAGAGAAGGAGAAGTTGGAGACCATGCTAGAGGATCACAAAAAGCCCTTGTACCCAAATTGCGAAGATGGCAGCACAAAACTCGGTACCACACTGGAACTGTTGAAATGGAAGGCAGATTTTGGTTGTTCTGACACCGGATTTGAGAAGTTACTGCAAATAATGAAGTCGAAGCTTCCACCGGATAACGAATTGCCCGCGACAACATACGAAGCAAAGAAGGTTATCTGCCCTCTAGGATTAGATGTGCAGAAGATACATGCATGCATTAATGACTGCATCCTGTACCGCGGTGAAATGTACGAGAGTATGGATAAATGTCCGGTATGCACTGCGAGTCGGTACAAGATCAGACAAGATGACCCTGGTGATGCTGAGGGAGATGACGAGCCCCCGAGGAAGAGGGTTCCTGCTAAGGTTATGTGGTATGCTCCTATAATACCACGGTTGAAACGTCTGTTCAGAAATAAGGAGCATGCCAGGTTGCTGCGATGGCACAAAGAAGACCGTAAGAAAGACGGGAAGTTGAGACACCCCGCTGATGGGTCGCAGTGGAGAAAAATCGAGAGAGGCCACTCAGACTTTACAGATGAAGCAAGGAACTTATGGTTTGGTCTAAGTACAGATGGCATGAACCCTTTTGGAGAGCAGAGCTGCAGTCACAGCACCTGTCCTGTGACTCTATGTATCTACAACCTTCCTCCTTGGGTGTGCATGAAGCGGAAGTTCATCATGATGCCAGTGCTCATCCAAGGACCGAGGCAACCCGGCAACGACATTGATGTGTACCTAAGGCCGTTAGTCGATGAACTTTTGGAGCTGTGGGCCAAACCAGGTGTACGCGTGTGGGATGAGGACAAACAGGAGGAATTTGACCTGCGAGCGTTGCTTTTCGTAACCATCAATGATTGGCCCGCTCTTAGTAACATTTCAGGACAGTCAAACAAGGGATACAATGCATGCACGCACTGTTTAGATAAGACTAAAGGTATATATTTGGATAAATGTAAGAAGGTTGTGTACCTCGGGTGTCGTCGATTTCTGCCGCCCAATCATATTGTGAGAAAGAAAGGCAAGCATTTCAACGGTGAGGCAGATCACCGGAAAAAGCCTAAGCTCCCTAAAGGTACTGATGTATTTGGTATGGTGAATGACCTAGAAGTAATCTTTGGAAAGGGTCCTGGCAGTCAATCTGTTCCGAAAGACGTCGTTACCAGACACGCGGCCATGTGGAAGAAGAAATCTATATTTTGGGAGCTACCCTATTGGGTAGACCTAGAGGTCCATTCTTCAATCGACGTGATGCACGTGACGAAGAATCTTTGCGTGAATCTGCTAGGGTTCCTGGGTGTGTATGGGAAGTCAAAAGATACACCAGAAGCACGGGAGGACCAGCAACGTATGAAAGACCCATACCACAGGAACACTGATAAAGGGCGTCTAAGCAGCTACGCTCTTACCAAAGCAGAGAAGGAAATCTTTTTTGAATGCCTTAGAAGTATCAAGGTCCCGGCAGGCTTCTCGTCAAATATAAAGGGAATAATAAATATGGCAGAGAAAAATTTCCAGAACCTCAAGTCTCATGATTGCCACGTGATTATGACGCAGTTGCTTCCGGTTGCATTGCGGGGGCTTCTACCAGAAAATGTTCGAGTACCCATTGTGAAGCTATGTGCATTTCTCAATGCAATATCTCAGAAGGTAATCGATCATGCAAGTCTGGAAAGGCTACAGAAGGATGTGGTCCAATGTCTCGTCAGTTTTGAGTTGGTGTTCCCCCCGTCCTTCTTCAATATTATGACACATCTGCTGGTTCACCTGGTCGACGAGATTGCCATTCTAGGTCCTGTATTTCTACACAATATGTTCCCCTTCGAGAGGTTCATGGGAGTTTTAAAGAAATATGTTCGTAACCGTGCAAGGCCAGAAGGAAGCATCTCCAAGGGCTATGGAACAGAGGAGGTCATTGAGTTCTGTGTTGACTTTATTCCTGACCTTAAGCCGATTGGTGTTCCTGAATCGCGGTATGAGGGGAGACTGAGTGGAAAAGGAACGCTAGGAAAGAAAGCAAAGATATTTCAGGACGGGCATTCTTTGACTCAAGCACACTACACAGTTCTACAAAGTTCTATCTTCGTCCAACCGTATATCGAGGAACACAAGAATGTTCTACGCTCCAAGTTCCCGGGGGAGGATGACCAATGGATTCAAGTCAAACACATGGAGACTTTCGGCACTTGGTTGCAATTACGTCTCATGCATGACACCACTATTGGAAATCAACTCTACTTGCTGGCCACGACACCGTCTGAGACTGTATTGACTTTCCAAGGGTACAAGATAAATGGGAATACATTTTACACGGTCGCCCAAGATAAGAAGAGCACCAACCAAAACAGTGGTGTCCGCTTTGATGCAACAAACGAGGATGGTATAAAGGACACATACTATGGTTACATAGATGAGATATGGGAACTTGACTATGGACCTACTTTTAAGGTCCCTTTGTTTCGGTGCAGTTGGGTCAACATGAATGTAGATGGGGTAAAGGTCGACCAGCTGTACGGAATGACAACAGTGGATCTCAAGAATCTTGGTCACACAGACGACCCATTCGTCCTAGCCAAAGATGTGGCTCAGGTTTTCTATGTGAAGGATATGTCTTCTAGACCGAAAAAAGGAAAAACAAGGATACGAATACATCAGACAATGAGCCCAGGCGTCACATAGTTCTTTCAGGAAAAAGAAACATCATGGGAGTCGAGGAAAAGACAGAAATGTCCGAAGATTACGATAAGTTTCATGAAATTCCTCCATTCACAGTGAAAACTGACCCAACTATCCCATTAAGCAATGAAGATGCTCCGTAGTTACGGCCCAAGAAGCGATCATAAGCAATGTAGGAAACAAGTGATGTGTAATAATGTATTGAACCATTGATGATTTTTTTGTGATGTTTGCAATTAGCCAAATTTGAACATGATGCTTTCCAATTGTAGTGCTTTCCAATTTCAAAATGCGGTCAAAACGGGGGAGGGGGGGCATGGCCGGTGATAGCTAGGTGTGGAATCTTGCAAAACTCTTTGTAGATCTCTGATGAAATGAGTACTTGTGCACTTGGAATATTTTTTTTGAAAAAATAAAGAGCAATCTATCAAGCACTTGTAGTTCAAATTTCACCCCGTTCCAGCTGAATTGGCGGCAATTTGTCTTTTTCAGCAGAGGTGCATAAGAAACATTTTACATAGAAACTTTTGTAAATTGTTAATAAAATATGGTCTAGTATAATACAAAAATGGGTTGGTTCAAATTGACATCAAATATTTGGTAGATCCTTCACAAAAAGACCCTACTTTCGGCACTCGGAAAATGAAAAATGGATTGTTCGTGCAACGAAAATGAAAACTTCCTTTGGCAAACTTGTTGGCCATTCAAATATACACACATATGCAAAATATCAGATCATTTGGGGAAACTATCATTTGAAATTAGCTATAACTTCGGCCATTTGGCTTGAAAGCCATGAACCTTCATACTCGATAGCCCATTTTGAGAAGACTTTTTTAATAGTTTTGCATTATTCCAAGTTTGTTGGTTTGTATGGTTACTAGGACATAAATTAGGATGCAACGCGAAGGTTTTATATATTTTTGATTTTTTTTGAATTGTTTAAGCACCGATTTCAAAATGCGGTCAAAACGGGGGAGGGGGGCATGGCCGGTGATAGCTAGGTGTGGAATCTTGCAAAACTCTTTGTAGATCTCTGATGAAATGAGTACTTGTGCACTTTGAAATATTTTTTTGAAAAAATAAAGAGCAAACTATCAAGCACTTGTAGTTCAAAAATAAAGAGCAAATATTTGAAAATGCATTTTTAATTGAAAATAGTAAAATTGTATGATTAAAAAATATTTTTCAAAACAAAAAATGGTTTTGGATTAGTTAATTAAATTGAAGCACTTTTGCTGTTAAAAGTTTTTTCAAATTCCAAACAAAAAATCATTTTAAATTGAAACACCTAACTAATTAAAAAACAAAGTAAATTTGAAAATGGCGGGAAGCCGAAACATTGCATAAAAGGGTCGTAGGTCCCGGTTAGTAGCACCAACCGGGACCAAAGACTCAATGGTCCCGGTTGGTGCTACTAACCGGGATCGATGTCCCTGGTGCTACGTGGCAGCCCCACGCCCCTCCTCGCCCAGGCCAACAATCCCGGTCGGTAGCACCAACCGGGACCATTGAGTCTTTGGTCCCGGTTGGTTCTACTAACCGGGACCCATGGTCGTTACTATATACGCGACCCTCTCTTCTTCCTCCCCCAAACTCCACCAAATCTCTCGACGCCGAAACACGCTAAGGAAAAACGCGTGGAATCTCGTCGGACGCCAGCAGGCTGCCCGCGGCCGATTCGCCGCCGTTCGCCGCCGTTGCGCTCAGGGTGAGCTTCTCCCCCCACGCTTCACCTCGGACCGGCACGCCTCGAGCTCGCGAAATCGCGGTTGTCTCCTTCTTCGGCTCCGGCGACCCCCTCCGGCAATACTCCGCCCCGGCCGCTTCTAAGCTTTCACCGGGCCTCCTTGTGCCTTCGCGGTGAGCACAACACCGAATTCCGGGCCCCCTGTGATCCAATTCGCGCTAGAACTTCGCCCCCCCTGGCCAGTGCGCCGACCCCGCTACCTTCGTCACCGGCGTTGCTCCGGCCTCCCCTAGCACCTAGCAACGGCTCCAGTCGACGTGCGCACCTCTGCTGGTTCGAACGGGCCCTTGCTTGCCCCCTCCCTTGGCCTGCAGCGAGCTCAGGCTTGACCTCGCCGGCTTCTCTCTCCGGCGAGTCGCCAATGTGCCACTGCCGATGGGCCCGCTGCGTCAGGTGGCTAATCCCCCCCCTAAACCACCCCTGGCCCTATGACAGTGGGCCAGCCCCCCCTTAATCACCCTCAAATTAAAACAGAGAAAAGAAAACCCCCCTCACTGCTGACATGTGGGCCCTGCCCAATTATAATTAATTAAGTTGATTAATTGGCATCTGTGGTTGACACCTAGGGCCCACCTACAGTTTTAATTAGTTAGATTAAATAAAAAATTGCTAAGCCTAGCTATGACATGTGGGCCAACCCCCCTGGTTAATTAGTTAATTAGATTAATTTATTTAATCAGTCACTGACCAGTGGGACCCACTGGTTAGTATATTAAAAATGTTTATTAATTGTATTAAATAAATAATAAAAGTAAATAGAAAAAATAGAAAATGATTTAAATTGTATTAAACTTGTTAAATTAATATATTTTAATCCGTAACTCGGATTAAAATAATTTATATATCAATATTTCTTGGAAAAATGTGTAGAATACGAATACGGTATCTGTTGGTCTACCACCCCTCTCTAACATACCGAACATCGAACCGCCCCCCTCCGGACCGTTAGTCCGATGATTTGTCCGGTAGTGCTACAGTACCCGGATGAATTTATTCCGAACACGAAAGTTGGTCGGAATAGATCAACTAACCCGGATACACCACCCACACGTGTGTCGGATGTCCACGACACCTCCGACATCATCCCCCCCCCTTCGGACACCTTGTCCGGTAATCACCCGGAGCCGGTAATCCATCCCCGGATGAATTCCAGCTCCGAGCTTATTGCATCGTTTTACGTTAGATCACCGATTGCATTTCATTTGTCATGCCTTGTATTGTTTGCTATGATTGTCGTGTATTTACTGTTTCTCCCCCCTTTAATCTCCGGTAGACTCTGCTGCTACCGTTGACTACACCGCTGCCGCCTACGATTTGCTAGTCAATAGGTTAGCTAGCGGGCCGTGATCACTCTGGGAGTGATCGTGGAACTATACTATATAAACTACTACAGGTACGTTCATTGCAGACACCGATACAGCCCCCTACCCCGGCTCTGCCGAGCTCTCCTCCTCATTCCTCCTCATCTTCTTTCTCTGAAATAGTTCACCACAAGATTGACACGCGGCCAGGGGCGGTGCTAGCTAGCTGGCATGGTTTGGCAGCCGATGCCGTACCTAAACCCTAAACCCTAAACCCTCCCTCCTCGGCGACGCAACACACATATCGACACCGCGCGAACCCCATTCCTCCTCCTTCTTCCTTCCCATTCACGCGACGCAACACATATCGACACCGCGCGCGCCCCCCATATGCTTATTTTCATTTGATTATTTGCATTATAATAGCTTGCAATTCTTAATTTGCAGAGACTATGGATCCAATATTTCATAGAGATGAAAATGAGGAAAACTTGCTTCACGATATGATCAACGACAATGAAGGTCAAGATGTCACCCGCCGGTTTCTGAAAGATTCCGGTGAGGGAGACGAGTCTCTCCACCGAGAAGAAGCATCGGACGGGAGACAAGCCGGCTCCGGCTCCGCCTCCGGCGGAACCTTTAATCTCGAAAACACCGGCGAGGTTGATATATATGTAAATTACTGTTAATTAAAATGCAGCTGTATATGTACATGCATATATTAACACTCTTTCTTCTTTTAGCCCTCCGGATCCGGATCCGGCCATTCCTCCGCAAGACCGAAACGAGGCCCAACCAAAAAGTTGGCTAACAATGTGAGGTATAGGATCGAAGAGGTCGGTCCAGACGGCGAACCGTTAGCTCTGGAGGATGTCAAGAAAAAATTTGTGAAGGCATGCGGAACTCTTGTGAGGGACAACATCCCGATCACCATTCGAGAATGGATGCAGCTAAAGGACCCTACAATCTCTTTTGTGTGCGACACCATGAAAGACAGGCTTTGGAACATGCTCATGCATAATTTCCTCCTGCGGATGCCAGAGGTGGATAATCCAGCTCAGGAGGCGGCAGCTAGACTGGAGCTAGAGGCTAGAGTCAAGAAGTTTGCTCTCAGCAAGATGGCCGAGCAATTCAAGAATTGGAAGAAAAACTTGTACCTAAAATTTTTCAAGTTAGAAAAGACTCCGGATTTCGAACACGGCTATGGTAAGATAAGAGATCAGTGGGATGATTTTGTGGCGTACAAGAAATCGGAGCACGCGCAGCAAAGGTCTGAAATAAATCAGACGAATGCCGCTAAGAAGATTTACCACCATAAAATAGGGCCTGCTAGCTACGCCGGTTGCATGCCTAGGTGGGAGGCAATTGAGGCCAATTATTTTGATGCCGGGATCACTCCAGAGCCTACAACATGGAACGAACGGACAAGAAACTGGTTTTACGGCCATGGGGGCACG
The DNA here is from genome assembly GCA_950022295.1 of Bromus sterilis. NCBI lineage: Eukaryota > Viridiplantae > Streptophyta > Magnoliopsida > Poales > Poaceae > Bromus > Bromus sterilis. The sequence continues at coordinate 409,730,813 of OX465596.1, read as the reverse complement.
TTGGACCAAGATGGGAAGGCAATATATAACCAGTCACACATAGATGATCCCCTGCTGCCCATCGAAGATATTAGAGATGCTGTACGTGATATTGAAGAGGGGCGGTTCATTCCCGATAGAGAGGACGACGAGCTCACACGCGCCCTAAAAAATAAAGAACACCCAGGACGAGCACGAGGCACGCCAGGCTCCAAGTGTTGGAAACTTGCATTCCCTTCGGAAAGCAAGAAATATCCAGATAAAAGCCATAAGAGGAGGAAGGAAAGGGAGGCAGCTGAGAAAGCGGCGGCTGAGAGAGAGAAAGTGGCAAATGAGGCTGAGAAAACGGCTACCAAAGAGCGGCTGCGTAATGTAGAAGAAGGCTTAAAGCGGGCGGAGGAGCTGATCGGCAGACTTAGCCAGCAAAGTGGCGGCCAACCTCAACAGCTCTTGTTAGAAACTGGATTCGATGCTACCGGCGCCCCATCGAATCGGAAAAGCTCCCAAGCTTCCACGCAGCTCCAGCAGGATGATGATGATGCACTGACAACGGATGCTCCTAAACGCTACCCAGTGGATTATATCACGGAGAGCACACGCTGTGAGCTTAAGGTGCAAGTGATGAACTTAAAGGTGACGGTGGCGGTCGGCATGGCCCTATCAATCCCGGAGAAACCAACTTATCATTGAAACCCGACTCCAGAAGGGTACGCTGTCGTCATGGTGGATGATGTGATGGATGATTATGAGGAGCTGAAGCTAGACCACCCTGCAGGTGAAGATGGGGAGCTGAAAGAACTAGGAGAAGCAAAAAAAGGGGAGTGTTCTATGGCGAAAGGAGCACATCGTGCTTCCAGATTATGTGCCGCCAAGGTCACCCACTCTTCAGAAGAGCAATCCACCTTCGCCGCCACGTGACCATTCTTCACCGCAACCATCGCCTTCACCGCCTCACCACTCTCCGGCTCAGCCGTCTCCACCGTCGCCTCAGGCATCTCCACCGTCGCCTCAGCCGTCTCCATCTCCTGAGCCTCAGAGCCAGAAGCGGAAGCGTACCTATACTAGGAGGGGCAGCAAGAAATCACCGAAACGTAAGCGATGACCCCTCCCAAAAGTTCCTCATCAGAATATGAAGAAGCTACTCGGAGAAATGACACCTGAGGAACTGGAAGTGTCCGTAAAAATGTCTTATGAAAAGTGGAAGATTGATGTGGCCAACAAGAAGAAGCCGATAGAGCCATTGTTCCCGCGCACCCCAAAAGATCACGCCGCGTGCGCGAAACTGAAGAAGAAGCTTCACAACCCCATACCGCTCACATCAGACTATGAACGCTCTATTACAAAGTCGTATGAGGCAAAAGAGCGGAGAGTCGGAAAAGAGATTGCCCAGCTCGGACTACAGAAAGAACAATCGATCGAACCGCTCAAAGTGCACACTTGGCCGCGCCCCCAGCAGCATCAGGTTGATGCGTATGATCCGAACAAAGATCCGGAGTTTATAAGACAGTACGGAGCAAAAGCCCAGGCAGTAGGATTGTCTATTACTGATTACCTAAGCCGTCTGGATGAGTTCGGGAATGACGAGGAATTCGTACCGGCATACCAATACCAACACGGGTATCCTCTCGTCAAACCCGAGTTAGTCAAGGATCTACCAACAAAGATGCGAAAATTGCATGACTGGTACATGGAAAAATCTGCTAAATCCGAAAACTGGATCTACGCTAAATTTCAGAACGAGCATTACGGGCATGGACAAGGCTTCGATCTGATTGAATTCTCAGAATTATTTCAGTTTTACAATGGAGACGCCATCGACAAATCTATCGTCAGTGCATATTGTCTGTAAGTACCATTAATTTCAGTGATCAAGCCTTTCTAGCTCAGTTCATTCGTTTCATGTACAATCTTACACTCATCACTAAACTAATTATATATGCAGAATGAAGATTCTCGAATGCAAGAAAGGACAAATCTATGACATTGGGTTCGTTGACTGCCAGTTCGTTCATGAAAGAACTCTCAAAGAGAAGCCCAACCAGACAGAGAACAACTTGTTGCAATCGTTGACGTATTTCGGCACAAGAAGGGAAATACTATTTCCTTACAACTTCGAGTGAGTGTTACTGTCTCGCACACATTCTATTTTGCTTGCTCGGTGTTAAGCGTATAATTGACTCTTTATGCGTGTGCAGCTTCCACTTTATTCTGTTGATCATTGTTCTGGACGAAGGAGTAGTAAAAGTCATGGACTCGGGACGCAAATCTATGAAATCATGGGAGGACATGCAAGCATGCCTCCAGAGGGTTTGGAAACGGTTCACCGCCTAAACACCGGGTCTTCCGGCAAAGCTTACATTTGAATCACTGAATGTAAGTACTACTTGCTAGATCCGTGCATCTTTTTGATTCTAGTTTCAGTATAATTATCATGCTGATTATAATATTCATTGATCTCCGTTCTCGTAAAGTGTTTGAGACAGGGACCCGGGAATAACTTATGTGGATATTATGTCTGCGAGTTCATTCGCCAGACGACCAAAGAGACGGCCGCAACCCGAAACATAAGGAAAATTGAAGTACGATAAACAACATTCAATACTTTAATTTATTGCGTTAAATTGTGTTTAGTTTCATTCATATATATTGATCCCTTTCTTTTAATTAGATCGAACGAATGCGGGACGGTCTTCTACCACGAGAACGCGTGCGAGCAATTCAAGAGGAAATCGCCGGATTCTTATTAGACCATGTCATAGCTCCGACCGGAGAGTTCTTTCACCCTCATTTTTTGGAAGACAAGCGGCCAAGGACCGATGTAAATTAGATCGAACTCGTGTGAGTACCTTTTGTGTAATACATGTTCGACCAAGCACGAGGAATGAGATGGTGTATATGATATATTCGTGACGATAATGTGTAATATATATTGTGGTTCCTTTCATTGTTGCTTTAATTTTTATATATATGGTACCATTTAATTGAATACAAAACACAAAATAAAAAAAATGAAAAAAAATCAGAAAATAGGGGTAAAAAGGGGGGCAGTGGAGCCTCTTCGGTCCCGGTTCTTCCTATCAACCGGGACCGGTGACCCCTCCCCCCCTCGCTGCGCGCCTGGCCACGTGGAGCCTCTTCGGTCCCGGTTCGTGGGCCAACCGGGATCATCATTGGTCCCGAGTTATTGGTCCCGGGTGTGGAACCGGGACCGAAGGCCCATATAAACCGGGATAATATGGGGGTCTGTCCACTAGTGTAAGGTAGCAAGCTCTACATTATAAAAAGACTAAAATTAATTATGAACTACCTCCCATAAGTGCCATTTTATGCGTTTGAGTTAAGCAAATTTTTTTGGTGAATATCAAGTTTTATCTTCTCCACTTTCCATGTCATGCTTAAACAAATTGAATACCAGAACACAAACTCTAAAGGGATATTTGAGGATACATTACACATCTCTTATATCCGACCCAAAACTAACTCTCAAAAAAAGCTAGCCTACCAAGTGACCTAACAACTAGGCATCGCTTACGTGACAGGGACTAGATAACTCACCTATGCTAGGCTCTCCTTTTCGTTGCCACCATCGTTGAAAGATCACGACGATGGAGGCTGCGAATAAGGTACCTACAGTTCTTCCTTCAGTGTGGGAGGCCATTGCTACCACCACCAGAGTGGTATACATGTATAACTAAATATCCTAATTGAGAAAACCTATGCCATTGGATGAACGTGAGACGAGAAACGGGGTTACCCTTCCTCCCGTTGTAGTTGAAGAAACTGTGAGCGGCAAGGAACCCTTGTGATGCTGGTGGACGGATCTCATGTCTTTTCTTATTTCTCTAGTTAGGTCGTGACGACTAGGTTGGGGCGGTTCTAGTGTCAGACCCAGACCACTCGATTATCTAGTGTTCTAAATTTATGTTGTTGATGCAAGTTTGACATGCATAATATGTGTTACCAGGGTCCAAATAGCATGATTTCATATTTGAAACATTTATACTACATCGTGTTTTTGTATTTTGGTTACACCTACAACTAGCTTCATATCTTATAGCTTCACCCAGACGTCCTACAAGATGTGCAAGTACAAGTTAGGAGATGTGCAACTTTAGTGTAATGTGTATTTTTTGTATGTTTGAGCTATGACACTGCATTTCTATCTCTACTACTTAAAAAAATATGTAAGGGCTTCTTTTTTGTTGAACCTGCGTTTAATTTGTCCTTCGTTCTCCCCAGACATCTTTGGTAAATTAATAAATAATAATACAATAATGGTTCATCAGAAAATAAGTATCAATAAATCTTTTATCTTTAATAACCAAATAAAGCACATCAATCACGGGCGCGTACACATTTTGTCAGTTTAATAAACAACAAAAACCTAGGCTTCACAACCAAATTGTAATTCTATTTTATATAAAAAAATTGCATCAAAATTTGATTCATATGGTACTTTTATTTCATTCAAAATTATTTAGTCCCACTTGCAAAGCACGCGCACATACCTAGTACCTTAATATATTTTTCCTGTTTTTTTATAGAAAGACTGTAAGGAAACCCCCACGGTTTAATAGGTGCAAGAAATCCCAAATTGTAAGTATCATGCCTTGAACCTGGATGGGTGAGAAGGCATCAGTTCCTTTCCACCACTAGGCTATGCCTTAGTCTGCATCACGCGCACATACCTAATATCTTAATATCTTTTTCCTGATTACAAATTCAAATGCAGCCTCTTGCAGAAATGTAGGAAAAGACTGCTTACAATAGACCCAATGTGGTCGGACCCTTTCCCGGACCGTGCGCAAGCGGGAGCTACACGCACTGGGCTGCCCTGAATAAACATGATAGTAAGATGAAGTCGGCTGAGAACCAGAAACCTCCGATGAAACATGAACCTCTTCCCCGGTCGTTCCAAGGTGACTTCAAAGCCCCCCCCCCCCCCCGCCACATTCCTCGTCCACCACCTCTACGTCTCCCTTTCTTCGTCAACGTCAAAGGAGGCCGCCTGACTAAGCATCGTGATGGACGGCGGCGATGAGGCCGCACTTTTCTTTTCAGTCGTCCCTTTGCTGCCGAGATCCACAACTCCCGCACCCCGCGTCTTCCTGCCCAGAGCCGCTAGTTTCCCACCGATCAGCCTGTGCTAGCTGGCCTCACCTCACTGGTTTTGTCATCGAGCTATATGTCTCGTGCCGCTCATTAGATCACGTCGTGATTCGCCATGTTGCATCCTCACGCGGTCAGATTTGATTCCCTCGTGAAAAGATGCACTGGGTCAAATGTCACTACGCTGCAATGGCCTCGGATGACGATGGTGGTGGTGATTTAGATCCGATTGGCCGAACGGCAAACAGTGCTAGAACAACCTCCTAGGACTCAACGATGGCAATGGTCACTAAAGGGTCTTCGAAGAGAGGTGATCTCTTCGGATCTGATGGTTGACTTCAACGGTGAGATGCAAACTATGGTTGAAGCCTTTACGTAAAGAGATGGTTGTGCAATGGCTGCAGCCGTAGCTGCCGGGGTTGCGGAAAAATGATGACAACAACACATCAGTGACCTTGATGATGGTGCTACTTGCATTCGATCTCGAGCTCGGGTTGAAAACCTATGTCTGGCCTAATTTTTTTATACCTCGCAATGGTGATGCTTTTTTTGCGTCATTACCTTGTTGAAAGCATTGCTTGGATATGTTCACACTGTTTTTTTAGGGTGAAAACTTAGATTCTATCCTTGTTGATTGGATACGGTGATGGTGGCCGCATCAACGTCGCTCCCTTTCTGAAGGCATTATCGTTGAAAAAAATCATCGTCTGTGTGGAGTCATGAGATGATTGGTGCGGATATCGTTATTGCTATAGTTTGCCTATCGTGGATCTGATTACTTTGATATTTTTCTCTTTTTCCATCTTTTACACATTGCTTTGATGTTATGTGTGTTGGTATTATATGTGTGCATCCTAGCTATGCAAAGACCGGGTTTGTGCTTAGAGTGTTTGTATTCTTCTGATACTTTATTTTGAATCAATAAGATACATTCATTATTGGGGAAAATGATAGTAAAATGAATTTGTGTCGACATATATAGAGATAAACAAAGAAGATTTTGAGTGAGAAATAAAGCAATTTCCAGTAGGATGAACTATCTTTATTTAGTACTAGAAAGAATAGGAGGATCAGTGAGACTCTACTCATCCTTTTCTCATCATTTACATGTCCTAGGTATGAAAGAATAGGAGTAGTTTCTACACGTTGATAAAGGGCGCGCCAGTAATGATCTCGGTGGCGGCGAGCGCGACGAGACCGAGCATGGCGAAGCGGCCGTTCCAGAGCTCGGCGTTGGCGTTCATGATGGCACCGGCTCTGCCCTCGGCGCTCTCGCCCTGGAGCAGCGGCACCAACGATGCCACGGACAGCACGGCCACGGTGTAGGCGAACAACGCCTGCCCGGTGCCGCTGCCAAGCTGCGAGAGGAGTGTTGAAATAAGGCATGGGCTTTAGGCCCATCTAACAATTTCAGAAAATCTCTAAGGGCCCATGTGGGAAAAATGACATGGGTGTGGTGCTAAGTTTAGTCCCACCCCGGAAGTGGAGGGTGAGTTGCACCTTTTTATAAGGGGAGCTCTCCTACATGCTATTGAGCAAGTAGAAGAGTGAGAGCTCACGCGCGCTCCTCCTCCGCCGCCCGCCTCGACGAGCTAAAACCTATGTCATGTGTGCGCTTAATTTTTGCCAGTCAGGAACGGCTAATTAATTGGCATTAATTTTTAGTTAATGCAATTAATCACGAGTTAACCGTTGCATGATCTGAGACGTCAATCGTGGGCCGAGTTCGAAGCAACTGATGCCGGGAGCGAGTTGTATGCTATGGAGCAGTTCCATGATTACAAGATGATCGAGAACCGTCCTGTGTTGGAACAGGCCCATGAGATACAGTGCATCGTGAAAGAGCTTGAGCTCCTCAAGTGTGATCTACCGGACAAGTTTGTCGCGGGATGCATAATTGCTAAACTCCCTCCATCTTGGAGGAGCTTTGCCACCACTCTGAAGCACCAGAGGCGAGGATTCTCAGTTGAGGATGTTATTGGCCATCTGAGTGTGGAGCAGAACTCAAGGGCAAATGACTCACACCAAAAGGGGGCTGAGGGAACTTTTACTGCCAACATGGTGCAGCAGAAGAACTTTCAGAATAAGTTCAAGGGAAAGAACAAGGTCCAACAGAATACTACCTTCAAGAAGAAGGGGAAGAAGAACGACAAGAAGGATGATGGTTGTTTCACTTGTGGCTCACTGGAGCACTGGGCTAATAAGTGCCCGAACAAGTATAAGAAGCCAGCGCAGAATTCCAATTCTGTCAATGTGGTAATGGGCAACACGGACAAAGGTGCACCTGGGTACGGTAATTTATTTACTGTTTTCTCAGTTTATCAATCTACTGAATGGTGGGTTGACACGGGTGCAAATGTTCATGTGTGTGCTGACATCTCCTTGTTTTCTTCTTACCAGACCACAGGAACCAGGTCCGTACTGATGGGGAACGGCGCACATGCTTCTGTTCTTGGTGTTGGTACGGTCGATCTGAAGCTTACTTCGGGAAAGACCGTGCGGCTGAAGAACGTGCATCATGTCCCCGATATCAGAAAGAATCTCGTTAGTGGCTCCCTTCTATGTAAAGAAGGGTTTAAATTAGTATTCGAGTCGAATAAAACAATCTTGTCTAGATATGGATTATTCATTGGTAAAGGTTATGAATGTGGAGGTTTGTTCCGCCTTTCCCTAGAGGATTTATGTAATAACGTCGTGAATCATATACATTCTATCGTTGATGAATCTGAGATTTGGCATTCACGTCTTTGTCACGTAAATTTCGGTTGTATGACGCGGCTAGCTAAGATGAATTTAATCCCGAGTTTCACTTTAGCCAAAGGTTCTAAGTGTGATGCATGTGTGCAAGCTAAGCAACCTCGCAAGCCCCACAAGGCTGCGGAGGAGAGACACTTGGCGCCACTAGAACTCATACATTCTGATCTATGCGAGATGAATGGTGTGTTGACTAAAGGTGGAAAGAAATACTTCATGACATTGATAGATGACTCCACTAGATTTTGCTATGTGTATCTGTTAAACACTAAAGATGAGGCTCTGCACTACTTTAAAATATATAAAGCAGAAGTTGAGAATCAACTTGAGAAAAAGATTAAACGGGTTCGGTCTGATCGTGGTGGAGAGTACTTTTCTAATGATTTTAATTCTTTCTGTGCGGAACATGGAATTATTCATGAGAGGACGCCTCCCTATTCACCCCAATCAAACGGGGTTGCCGAACGGAAAAACCGTACTCTAACAGATTTGGTTAACGCCATGTTAGATACATCGGGGTTATCCAAGGCATGGTGGGGGGAGGCTATATTGACATCTTGTCATGTCCTGAATAAGGTTCCCGTGAAGGATAACGAGATCACTCCCTATGAATTATGGGATAAGAAAAGAACGACACTCTCATACTTGCGTACTTGGGGCTGTTTGGCGAAAGTCAATGTGTCGATCCCCAAAAAGCGTAAGCTTGGACCAAAGACCGTGGACTGCGTTTTTCTAGGCTACGCTAAGAACATCGTTGGATATAGATTTCTAGTGGTGAAATATGAGGTACCTGACGTGAAGGTCAGTACGATTATGGAGTCTAAAGATGCTACATTCTTTGAGGATATATTTCCCATGAGAGATATGAAAGCACTTCTAGACAGGAATCTGATGAGATTCCTGAACCCGCCATTCCGATGGAATATTATGAACGAACTCATGATGATAATCCTATGGAGGAAGACGATGAAGCTCCTATTAGGAGCAAGAGACAGAGGACTGCAAAGTCCTTTGGTGATGATTTCATTGTGTACCTCGTGGATGATACTCCCACTTCTATTTCAGAAGCTTATGCATCACCAGATGCTGACTACTGGAAAGATGCGGTTCGTAGCGAGATGGATTCCATCTTGGCTAATGTAACATGGGAAATCACTGATCGTCCCTATGGTTGCAAACCTGTGGGATGTAAATGGGTGTTCAAAAAGAAGCTTAGGCCTGATGGCAGTATTGAAAAATACAAGGCTAGGCTCGTGGCTAAGGGCTATACCCAGAAGGAAGGAGAAGATTTCTTCGATACTTATGCACCGGTGGCCAGACTGACGACCATTCGAGTATTACTCTCGTTGGCTGCCTCGCATGGTCTTCTCGTCCATCAAATGGACGTTAAGACGGCTTTCCTAAATGGAGAGCTAGACGAGGAAATCTACATGCAACAGCGAGATGGCTTTGTAGTAGACGGTCAGGAAGCAAAGGTGTGCAAGCTATTGAAATCTTTATATGGCCTGAAGCAAGCACCTAAGCGGTGGCATGAGAAGTTTGATAAAACTTTGACATCTGCTGGTTTCCTTGTAAGTGAAGCTGACAAATGTGTATACCATCGCCATGGTGGGGGCTAAGGAGTTATACTGTGCTTATATGTTGATGACATACTGATATTTGGAACCAACCTCAAAGTCATTGAGGAGGTTAAGACATTTCTATCTCAAAACTTTGAGATGAAAGATCTTGGTGTGGCTGATGTCATCTTGAACATCAAGCTATTGAGAGATAATGAGGGTGGAATTACGCTTTTGCAATCCCACTATGTTGAGAAGATTCTGAGTCGCTTTGGATATTCGGATTGCAAATCTTCTCCAACGCCATATGATCCTAGTGTGCGGATTCGAAAGTTCGAAGGCACAGCTGTAGATCAGTTGAGATATTCTCAAGTGATTGGATCACTCATGTACCTAGCTTGCGCTACGAGGCCTGACATCGCATTTGCTGTGAGAAAATTGAGCCGGTTTGTCTCAAATCCGGGAGATGTTCATTGGCATGCTATTGAAAGAGTTATGCGCTATCTAAAGGGTACAATGAGCCATGGACTTCACTATACCGGATACCCGTCGGTACTTGAAGGGTATAGTGATGCAAATTGGATTTCTGATGCTGATGAGATGAAGGCCACAAGTGGATATGTGTTCACACTTGGAGGTGGCGCTGTTTCATGGAAGTCTTGCAAGCAGACTATCTTAACGAAGTCGACAATGGAAGCAGAGCTCACAGCACTTGATAAATCCTGCACTGAAGCAGAATGGCTTCGAGAGCTTTTGATGGACTTGCCAGTGGTTGAAAAGCCGATTCCGGCTATCCTTATGAACTGTGATAATCAAACGGTGATTGTTAAGGCAAAGAGTTCAAAGGACAACATGCAATCCACAAAGCATATAAGAAGGAGATTGAAGTCTGTCAGACATTTGAGAAACTCCGGAGTAATAGCATTGGATTACATCCAATCGGCTAAGAATCTGGCAGATCCCTTCACCAAAGGTCTATCACGTATTGTGATAGACAATGCATCGAGGGAGATGGGTATGAGACCCACATGAGTTGCCGTGGTGGTAACCCAACCTACATGATCGGAGATCCCGTGAAATAGGACCTGGGAAAACAAGCTAGTGGTTAACTGAGGAGAGTAATTTTACTACCCACTCCGTTGGAGATGCAATACTCTCGGTAACTGTATGGTAGGTTGACTTTTGTCTTAATGTGTTCTGAGGCTTTCATAAGCGAGATGCTATCCTACAGAGCGATCTCTGGAAGAACACACCTATATGAGCCCGACTGCTAGTCACAGTCTATGAGATAGGGTAATCTCTAGGAAGCTCATGAATAGGCAAGGAGTGTGACTAATATGCTCCACCCGCGGGGTCAGCCTTCGGCAACCTAGTATCGGTAAGACAAGGAGTGAAACTTCTTTACGCCAAACTGTCAATTCAAGGCATAGTCCATTGTTCAGTTGTGAAGGAATGTAATTCTTTGCTCTAGGTGGATGTTCAACCTTAGCTGGTCTCCACTGAAAATACTAATATATCAAACAGTGTTTGGAACTGAGGACAACACCATGGGACCTTGAGATCTGGTGGGGGATTGTTGAAATAAGGCATGGGCTTTAGGCCCATCTAACAATTTCAGAAAATCTCTAAGGGCCCATTGGGAAAAATGACATGGGTGTGGTGCTAAGTTTAGTCCCACCCCGGAAGTGGAGGGTGAGTTGCTCCTCTTTATAAGGGGAGCTCTCCTACATGCTATTGAGCAAGTAGAAGAGTGAGAGATCATACGCGCTCCTCCTCCGCCGCCCGCCTCGCCACGCCACGCCTCGCCTCGCCGCGCCTCGTCACGACGCGCGCGCGCGCGCGCGCCGCGGTTTGCGGAATTGAGCCGAGCCGAGCTAAAACCTATGTCCTACCTCGGCTGTGTATAAAAGGAGCCGCGGCAACCCTAGCCGCCACACAACAGAATAGATCGCATCTGTTCTTCCTCGTGCACCGCCCACGTCGTTCCACGCACTGCTGCTGCCTCCGGCGATCCCATCCCGTCCGCCGCGTGCACGGCTGTGTGGGAGAGCAGGCCTCCGGAACCGTGCTCCTTGCGATCCTGCACCGGGAGAGGAGCAATAAGGTTTTTGGGGAGCGTCTACGACGCGACTGCTCGCTTCCGCTCCGGCTCGTCTACTTCCTCTACGTCGCCATGTCTACCGAAGCTGAGAAGGCCGCCGCCGAGAAGCTCGCTCAGGAGGAAGCCGCCGACGAACTTGCTGCTGCTAGCAGCGCATCCGCTGCTGCGATCTGGCCGAACGGAGGGTATGATCTACTCACCCCGTTCATCGTTGTTTTCATCTATGCCATGCTTATTGTCTGCGTACATATATGTGTTATCTGCGTAGATCTGAGTTGCATGGTTAAGTATCAGTATAAGATTAATCTTGCATGCGTCATGTTCATGATTTATCTAGAGATTAAATTGCTTAGAAAATTGCTAATATATCCGACAAGGAGCCCGTCGCCACGGTCTGCCTCCACGGCGAGCGCCGTGACGAAGCCCACCATGGCCAGCCGCCCGTTGATGCGCTCGGGAGCGGGGCCGCTGAACGCGAGCGCGTCCCAGATAGAGGTGCTCGCCTGCGAAAGGACCGAACATTGTTAGAAACTTGCACTGAAGCGAGCAAAACACGGCGCAATGCTGCTTAAATGCTTATCGTACGTACCTTGGGTTTGTTTGGCGGTGGTGCACTCGGACCCTCCGTCTGTGCCTTGACGACGAGCGCACGTCGGCCCAGCGCTGGCAGAGACCGGGCGCCGAGGCGGCCGGCGGCGCCACGCGGCAGGACTGCAGCACCGGCGAAGGAGTTCATGGACATCACGGTCGCCATTAATCAGCCGCGGAGAATGCACGAAGAACAGGAGGAAGCTAAAGATGCTACTCCCTCCGATCCATATTAATGTACTTAAGTTTGTCTACATACACATGCATCTAATCTAAATACTTAACTAGATACATACGAATATAGACAAAGTTGAGTACATTAATATGGGTCGGAGGTAATAGATGAATGCTACTGCTGTTTGTTGTGGTGTCGAGTGTTTGCTGATGTATTGCTCCGAGTGAGTGAGTACAACTTATAGGCCGTGCTCCGGAGGTGACGAGGTGGCCGCGGTGGCCGCGGTGGCCGCGACGGTGCCCACGTCGCCAGCGGCTCCCGGCCGTGAGTTTACCGTCTACGTGGAGCGAGGCAGCGACTACGCGGACGTGGAAGTCACCTTGCGGTGGGCTTTCTTCATGACACGCCCGCCAAAACTCCAGCACGGGTCAAAAGCTTGTGTCGGCGTTTTGGTTCGTGCTTTTGTTTCTAGTTCGACGGAATGAAAAGCATCTAGAGTATCTTCAATCAGATTTTTGTAAATATTAATTTTTATTTGATATTTAGGAATTGTATTTTTTTATTTCAAAAAATTCGAAGGTATGTGTGCTCGTGGGCTCATCGGTTCCACTCAGACTGAAGGTAGCCTTGAGACCGAAGAGTGCGAGCTTAACCCGACACGGTGTCAAAATACAATATCTAGTGCTCTATCAAAAAAGACTAGCGGGTAGATTTTTTATATGATATGGTACTTATCAAACTCAAAAAAAAATCAAAAAAGTCATAAAAATACTATACATATATATGTGGTTTTGTTGTGTACAAATTTAATCTCAAAATCATATTCCACTAAGCCGTATGATGATACGCAAAAACAGTCAACGGCAAAAAACAGTACTACATCAAGAACCATTAAGTCTAATAATTGAAACTAATTGCACAACTTGTAGTAATTTGTTGAAAGAAAACATGAAAATGAATTTTCTATAGTAAGGTAGCAAGTTCTACATTATTAAAAGAACTAACAATTGTGAACTACCTTTCAAAAGCGTTTTATTTTATGCCTTTGAGTTATGCGTAATATTGTTATTGGAGAATATCAAGTTTTGTCTCCTCCAGTCCCCATGTCATGCTTAGACAAATTGAGTTCCAGAACACAAACTCTAAAGGGATATTTAAGCATACATTACACATCTCTTATACATGATAGGTAGATAATGATAAACACATGTCTCGAAGACCAGTTATAAAATGGCAGCGGATAAAAGCATATGCATGGGATGAAGACCCCTCCATCCGACCAAAAATGACATGCGAGGTAACTTATAATTTGATTTTCTATAAAAAAATCGTTTATCAAACGTGGAGCTAAGTGCATAATATTTTTTAAATATTTATTTGTGATGCATGGAGAATTAATGGGAGCATGTGCATGAAGAGTTGGTGGAAATTAGTTTTTGCATGGTGGACCCACTGATGATGTGGATAGCTTGCATGTCAAGATAAAAAGGTTAGTGGGGATGAACTATTTAGGTATTATAGATTTGTCTAAAAATATATTTAATATAGTAGTACTATGATACCATCTCAGACAGAGAATCTACCCTGAAAAATCACAAAACAAATCTAGTACTAGGATATATTCCACTGAAAAAATGCTACTGTAGGATATACTGTATTATTATCACCTTCTATAGATAATTTCGATGGGTTGCAATGTGTTATAGATACTAGATGATACCCCGCGCGTTGCTACGGGAATTTTCAGAGAAAAAATATAAGAAAAATGGTTTTTGAAATATGAGAAAAATTATTAAGTGTGTTATAATTTGATTATAAATTCTCTTTTGAAATCAATACTTTTTAGAGAAAAAATATAAGAAATTTGATGAAAACCCAAAAAAATGAGTATGATTTTTGTTTTGTTAATTTATTAGCTTGATAATATATGGTGAGAGACAATATGAGATGAAAATAATGTTGAGTAGAGATAGTGGAGACATCTCCACTATTGGCTAAGCCTAAAGCAATAATATCAATTATAGATGTGCATAGAAAAATAAAATACGAGATAAATTATAATTTGTTTTTTTATAAAAAAGTCTCTTATAAATTGTGAGGGTAAGTGCATAAAAAGTTATTATTTATTTAAGTTGCATGTGCATGCAATTAATGAAAACATGTGCATGCATAGTTAGTGGATTTTTTTGCATGGTGGACCTACTTGATGATGTGGATAGCTTGCATGTCAAGATAGATAGGTTAGTGGGGATGAACTATTTAGGTATTACTAGAAGATTACCCCGCGCGTTGCAGCGGATATTTTCATAAGAACTCTACAATAGATGATGTGGATAATTTTTGAATAGCTAAAAATAGATTATGTGTATATCTTGTATGTAGAGTTGTAGACATCGACTATTATATTAATAAATGTTGGTAGAGATGATATGAACAATTGCTTGGTTGATAGATAAAGTGATGTTCATACACCCCGCATGTTGCGGCATAAACATTTTTAAGGATTTTATTGTTAAACAAAATGAGTTAAAGATGTATGAAATATGAAGTTTTTGTTATAGACACATGCAAGATTCAGTTGATCACAATAGTCTATATCTCTATAAGAACTTTGCAATGTAAATTGAAAAGCTATAAGATGCATGTAAATAAAACTGGATGACATGGACAAATGATTGGCTAAAATAGTGGATGATGTGGATAGATTGCATGTTCATATAGATAACATAATTTCATCTTAGTATGACATGGACAAATGATTGGCTATAGTAGTGGATGATGTGGATAGCTTGCATGTTGAGATAGACACCTTAAATGCATCTTAGTGGGGTTTTGTCTTATAAGAGATATAGATAAATATAAGAAATAACAAAAACCTAGGCTTCACAACCAAATCGTAATTCTGTTTTCTCAATTTATTTTGCATGACTCATATGGTACTTTTATTTCATTCAAACAAAATTAGTCCAACTTGCAAAGCACGCGACATACCTAGTATCTTAATATGTTCTTCTTGATTAAAAATTCAAATGTACTGCCGCCGATCTCTAATAAGTGTCGTGGTTTTAGTTCAAATTTGAATTAAAACCACGACACTTATTATGGACCGGAGGGAGTAATAAACATGATAATAAGATTAGGTCGTTTGAGAAACAAAAACCCCCGGGGAAACGAGAACCTCCTGCCAGGTCGCTCCATGGTAACTTTGGACGAGCCCCAGAGCCACCTTCCTAGTCCACCACCTCTACGGTTCCCTTTCTTCTTCGTCGCCAGAGGAGGACACTTGACTAAGCACCGCGGCGGTGAGGTCGTGATCTTCTTTTCAGTCTCCCCCCTACTGCCGAGATCCACAACTCTCGCATCCCGCATCTACTTACCCGGAGCCGCTAGTTTCCCACCAGTCGGCCAATGCTAGCTGGCCTCACCTCACTGCTTGTATGGCTCCCACACTCTAGATCACGCTGGTTGCATCCTCACGCGGCCATATTTGATTCCGTCGTGGACAAATGTCCTGGGTCAAATGTCGCTACACCGCATTGGCCTCGGATGGCGATGGTGGTGGTGATTCGGGTCCGATTGATTGGACGGTGGTGGCGGCAAACGTTGCTACAACAACCTTCAATGACTCCACGATGGTGATGGTCACTGAACGGTCTTCGAAGAGAGGTGATATCTTCGGATCTGATGGTTGACTCCAGTGGTGAGATGCAAACTATGGTTGAAGCCTTGACACAAAGAGATAGTTGTGCAACGGCGGTGGCCCCAGTTGCTGGGGTCGCGGAAAAATGATGGCGCCAACACATGAGTAACCTCAATAATGGTGCTACTTGCACTCGATCTCGAGCTCCGGGTGAAAAACTACGTCTGGCCTAGTTTTTTTATACCTGGCAATGGTGATGCTTTTTTTGCGTCATTACCTTGCTGAAGGCGTTGCTTGGATATGTTTGGACTATTTCTTCGGGGTGAAAACTTAGATTCTAGCCTGGTTGATTGGATATGGGGATGGCGGCCGCATCAACGTCGCTCCCTTTTTGAAGGCGTTGCCATTAAAAAACTTCATCATTTCTATGGAATCATGAGATGATTAGTGCGGATAACGTTGTTGTTATAGTTTGCCTATCGTGGATCTTATATGACTTTGCTAGGGTGCTTGGTGCTTTATGTGTGTTGTTATTGGATGTGTGCCTTTTAGATATGCAGAGGATGGATTTTTGCTCGTACTATTTGTATTCTCTTGATACTTCATTTTCAATCAATAAAATACATTCTTTATCGGGGAAAAATGATAGTAAAATGAATTTGTGTCGACATATATGTGATTAAAAAAAAGATTTTGAGTGAGAAATAAAGCAATCTCTGTAGTGTGAACTATCTTTAATTAGTACTAGAAAGAATGAGGATCGGTGAGGCTCTATCCTTTTCTCATCATTTACATGTCCTAGGTATATGTTGTCTTCTCATCATGAAAGAATAGGAGTACTTTCTACACGTTGATAAAGGGTGCGCCAGTGATGATTTCGGTGGCGGCGAGCGCAACGAGGCCGAGCATGGCGAAGCGGCCGTTCCAGAGCTCCGCGTTTGCGTTCATGATGGCACCGGCTCTGCCCTCTGCGCTCTCGCCCTGGAGCAGCGGCACCAACGACGCCACGGACAGCACCGCCACGGTGTAGGCAAACCACGCCTGCCCGGTGCCGCTGCCGAGCTGCGAGAGAAGACCGTCACCGCGGCCGGCCTCGACGGCGAGCGCCGTGACGAAGCCCACCATGGCCAGCCGCCCGTTAATACGTTCGGGCGCGGGGCCGCTGAACGCCAATGTGTCCCAGATCGAGGTGCTCGCCTGCGTCATGAACGAATATTATCAGAAACCTGCACCCAAGCGAGCAAAACCTACGAGTACAGATGTTTAACTACGGCGCCGTGCTGCCTATCTTGGCTCTTGCGTACCTTGGGTTTGATTGGCGGTGGTGCACTCGGGCCCTCTGTCTGTGCCTTGACGACGAGTGCGCGTCGGCCCAGCGCTGGCAGTGACCGGGCGCCGAAGCGGCCCGCCGAGGCATGCGGCAGGACGGCGGCACCGGCGAAGGAGCTCATGGCCATCACAGTCGCCATTATTCAGCCGCGGAGGTTGCAAGAAGGACAGAAGGAAGCTAACAGATGCTGAAGCAAGCGATGGACCCGCTAGATGAATGCTACTGCTGTTTGTTGTGTGGTCGAGTGTATGTTGGTGTATTGCTCCGAGGGAACGAGTACAATTTATAGCCCGTGCTCCGGAGGTGATGAGGTGGCCGCGGTGGCCGCGACGGTGCCCACGTCGTCAGCGGCTCCCGGCCGTGAGTTTACCGTCTACGCGGAGGGCTTCCTTCATAACCCGCCAATCATGAATAGTTGCTCTTGTCGGCGCTCTGATTCGGAGTTTTGTACCTAGCCCGAGCGAATGAAATGCATTACGATCGTGTCCACCAACGGTGACCAAACAGCTGCTGTTTGTCCTTGTTCATAGTCATGCACTAGTAGAAAATCGCTCATCAGTACCGGTTCGGTACTAAAGCCCCCCCCTTTGGTACCGGTTCCTTGCGAACCGGTATTAAAGGGGCCTCCACGTGGGCCTCCGGGAGTGTGCAGGCCAAAGGAGCTTTGGTACCGGTTTGCAATGCGAACCGGTACCAAAGGTTGATTCAGGGTTTAGGGTTTTTAGGGGTTTAGGGGTATCGGATATCGCGTCGATGCTTAGAGAGGGGTTTAGGGGTATCGGACCGTTTCATATCGCATCGATGCGCCTGCTACGCGTTTGGGTTTAGGTAGTACATGAAGATAAAAGGTGATGCATAGCAACTTGGTGCATATATAATTGCGATCGCAAATTAAGTAGTATATACGTATGCATGAAGATTGATCTTCATGCATATATAGTAGTGGTACTCTCCGAGGCATACTATCTATTACATGTAGAATAGTGGTACTCGATCTCCGAGTCAAACTATATGTTACATGTACATCATTCATAGTGGTACTCTCCGAATGGCGGTATGACTTCACGAAGGAAAAATCCCGCCAATTCATCGCCAATTGCTTTGAACCGTTCCTCGATTGAGATCTTGTCCCGCTTTCTTGCCAACTGTAAAAGAATGAGATACAAATGAATACATGAGCTATGTGTGTGTATATATATATCAAATCACAATCAAACAATTATTACTGAAACTAAGCACAACTTATATATGATAACAAAATAAATTTGTGAATATTGTTTTCGTACCTCTTTATTCATTTCATTATTTGTTCTCTCGCTGACAATTTTATGGATGTTCTCGCAAACGTAGTATCCACATAGATCAGTTCCCTGTGGTTGTTGCGGGGATTTCTGTACAAGAATATAATTCAATTAAACAATAATCAAGTATGATAAAGGTGTGTGGACCTAGGTAGTACTACTTACTTTGTTCAAACGCCATGTCAGCTTCGGTTTCCATTCATGGGACTTATCTTCCTTGATGAACGTTTCCCATACGCTGCCCGACAAAAGAAAAAAGTTATCAATAAGTTGATATTAGGAAATTAACGAAAAAAACTGATATGAATTAAAATTACTCTTTGAGCATAAGAAAAGCCGTCTTGTATTCTATAGCCTCTTTGTTAAGCGAGTCCAAGACTTCAACTTTTCCTTCGTACATATCGATAACGATAAGAATATAGTGGAACCTGCGCACGTTTAAATATGCAGTGCCATATATATAAGTCATAAGTTAAAATTTGAACATCTCGTGAGAAAAAGAGAAATGTCTTATAAGACAGTAACACTCACTTGAAGTTGTAAGGCCAAAGTATTATCTTTTTGTCACGTTGTCGCTTCAAAAACCTTAGCAAAGTCTCCGGTGTATCCCTGTTAAAGATGGGATCATCTATGGTTACTTCATGCATTGTATCCGGGTCAATGAACCCAATGTGCTTGATTTCATTTCTTTTGCATTCGAGCATCTTCGATCTGCATAATATAGCGCACAAAAGATTATAATTTGCAGACAAAGAACGAGCTGAGCTAAAGACTTCTCAAATTACATAAATAAATCACTTACAGACAATAGCAACTGATGATAGATTTGTCGAGGGCCCGGAGATTGTATAACTGGAAAAGTTCTTTGAAGTCAACGCTCACAGTGTATTCTTGGAAGTAGTGCTCTTCCTTAACTCCAACCATGATACACTGCATCCCTTTCTTTATGGAATTACTGTACCACGTATGCAAATTACGCATACTTGTTGGTAGCTTCCTGAGATTCTCGACCAAATCTTTCCCTTCAACATATTGATATGCTCCTTCATGTAAGGGGTGCTCGATGGATTGTCGAGAACTTTCAACGGCCTTCTCGTCAAACACCATGAGAGGGGGGACCGATTGGACGGGTTGTTGTCCGAGCTGGTGCACTTGTTGTTTCCCTTTTTTCGCTGTGACACCCGATTGAGTGGGTTTTTTAGCCCTCATCATCTCGTCATACGACTTTTGTATAGAACACCTATAGTCAGATGGCGGCGATGGTACAGGGTCATATAGATTCTCAACAGTACGCACAACTTTCACCGGATCTAGAGTCTTCTTAAAAGGGATCTCTGGCACTTTCTTAGCAAAAAAGGATTTCAGCTCGGACTTAGAGGTTTTCGTGTTTTCCTCGATAGTTTTTTCCCAAGGTAACTTCTCAATAGGAAGCAGTGGTTTCTCCTTTCTAGGTCTCTTCCTAGGCGGTGTACCGTTCCGCTTAAAGGACGCTGTCTTACGCGGAGGATCTCGAGATGGCGGACTCACGCTGGGGTCCCTCTCAGGTAGATGTGGACTTTGCTGCTCATGTGGACTGCTACCAGGAGTTTGTGGCCTTTGCAAAAGGACGATGTGTTTCTTGAGCCATAGGGTGAAACCGTGCTTGACATCGGCCATTGTCTTCTCATCGTCACCTGTAGGAAAATCAAGCTCCAATGTTTCGTAACCCGAAACAACTTCATCCACCCCGACACGAACACAGCCAGGTGGAATGGGCATATGATGGTGCGTTGCTCCATCTTCATTAGGGTAAACATAGCCGAACGCCACCTTAACGGACACGTTCCTGAATAACATGTGTAGCTCGCAATCTGTCTTCTCCGTGACATAATCCACGGGGTAGCTTCCTCCACATCCGTCAAGATGCGAGGAACCCACACTGCTTCTTCGCTGAGATGGGGCGGCATTGACATGAGGATCATCATGAGGCTCCCTCTGATTTTTCTCAAGTGCCTCCACCCTATTTATCAATTCCGTTAACCTGTCTGACTCCTTCTTCTTCTTTCGCGAATGGCTTCTATAAGTGTCAGCGCACTCCGGCCACGCTTCCTTCTTGTTGAGACCTGGGCGAGCTCGAACCCGTCCAACGTGTTCAGGATTTCCCAAAGCGAGTGTCAGCTCGTCATTCTCTCTATCGGGAATGTACTCTCCCTTTTTGACCTTTTCAATTGCATCTATAAGCTTCTTCGTGACTGCTTCAATTTTGCTCTTCCATTTCCCCCGCGCAACGATCTTCCCTGTCATTGGGTCCAACCCTGCCCCATGCGCGAACAACCAGAGCCTGGACCGGTCGGGCCAGTCCCATGTCTATGGAGTGATTCCTGCACCCACCAGTTTATCTTCAAACGCTCTCCACTTCGGAATGGCAGTCTTGTAGCCACCTGACCCCAAATGATGGAAAAATTCCTTCTTTGAAGCATTTTTCTTATTTGTGACCGATCGGGACACATGAGTAGACGATTGCTTATACCTCTTAAATGCGGGCCAGTGATCTTTTATCTTCACTAGATTATCATTGAATACAGGATCTTCATCCTTATATTTCTCTCATAATTTTTTCTTCCATGTCTGGAATAACATGGCCATCTTCTTGAGAGTCCATTCCTTCAGTTTCTTCTTCTGGCCTTCCGTCATGTCTTCCGGTAGGCTGAAGCGTGTCAGTAGATTGTCGAAAAGAAAAAATTTCAACGCGTCGTTGACATAACTAGCTTCAGTCCCCGCGTTCTTCGGCTTATGCCACTCTTGAATGTTGATCGGTACATGGTCCCTAACAAGAACTCCAGCTTGATTTATAAATTTGCGGCAGTGCTCTTTCGGATGCACCGGTTCACCGTTATCATCAAATGCGATGAGGGCTAACCTACCCTCGCTCTTTAGAAATTGCGTCGGGCCTCGTTTTGTTTTAACAGACTTGCTCGATATTGATCCAGAAGGCTAAAAGAAAAATGATTCGTTAATAAGTGCAACACAAATAAATGAATGCATCTACTGATGAACATAGACTTGATACATAAATATACACCTCGCCAGAGTTTGTTATGGACACTTCATTCTCTCTTCTAATCTCTTCAGACTCAACGCCCTCACCGACATCGTTCAGAAACTGTGTGAGCTCAAAGTCATCTCCATCGGGTTCCGGCCCACGGGCACTCTCAAATATCATTCTCTGCACGGTTTTTTCTTGATCCTCATTTCGGACGAAGGTGTTGTCCTCCATAGCTCAATGTCACTACAAAATTAAGAAAACAATGTAATACTTATTGATAAATAATAAATAAAGAATATATAATTTATGTAACACTTGTTCCTTTTTTCCTATGAATTTTATTTTAACATTTTTAATTATCATTTTTTTTACAAAACAAACATGCTCTAAATTATTCTTTATTTGCCAATTTCTAAGGGATTAAATTGATTTATACCATTTTTTTAATCTGTTTAATCCTTGGAATAAATTCAGAGATGAATATTATTATTTTGACTTATGAAATGTAATACTTATTGATAAATAATAAATAAAGAATATATAATTTATGTAACACTTGTTCCTTTTTTCCTATGAATTTTATTTTAACATTTTTAATTATCATTTTTTTTTACAAAACAAACATGCTCTAAATTATTCTTTATTTGCTACCACACAAAACAAAAAACTTGTGTTCCATTAATAAGAACATATGCTATGCATCAAATTCAGAATTTATATTTTTATTTATACTAGCAATTGTACATGACACATAACCAATTTCACTTCAACAGCAATAATCCTATCAATTTAACTTCAACAGCAATAATCCTATCAATTTAACTTCAACAGCAATAATCCTATCAATAATCAATAGCAGCAGGAGCAGTGGGGATTTATGAGCAGCAAGAGCAGTGGGGATTGGGGGCGGCTCCATGGCCACCACGGCCGTCGTCGGAAGCCAGCAAGGGGAGGGAGGGGGTACCAGCTGGGGGTGGAGGGGCGTCGCCGTGGAGGGGTTGGGGCAGCTCCGGTGAACGGCAGGGGTGGGCCGGGGCGGGGGCGTCTCCAGTGGAGGCAGTCGGCGAGGAGAGGGGCCGGGCACTCCGGTGGCGCGAGGCGGTGGCGCAAGGGGAATGGGCAGCGTGGCCACGGCGTCCACGGCGGCGGCGGCGGCGAGCTTCTCCTCGGGGCAGCAGTACTGTGTGAGAGTTGGGGAAGTTTGTGAGAAGAAAGTGGTCGCGCGGGCTCTTTTGGCGGGGGAAAGGACCTTTGGTACCGGTTCGCCGCTATAACCGGTACCAAAGGTCCCTTTGGTACCGGTTATAGCGGCGAACCGGTATCAAAGGTCCAGCCCTGGCGCCGCTCCCGAAAACCTTTCGTACCGGTTGTCAATACGAACCGGTACGAAAGGCCCTTTTCTTTTTTGTTTTCTATTTCTTTTTCTTTCCTTTTCTGTTTCTTTCTCTTTTTCTTTCCTTTTCTGTTTCTTTCTCTTTCTCTTTCTATTTCTTTTTCTTTTCTTTTCTGTTTCTTTCTCTTTTTCTTTATTTTTCTATTTCTATTTCTTTTTGTTTTCTATTTCTTTATTTTTTCTATTTCTATTCCTTTTTTTCTGTTTCTTTTTCTTTTCTTTTCTGTTTCTTTTTCTATTTATTTCTCTTTTCTATTTCTTTTTCTTTTCTTTTCCGTTTCTTTCTCTTTTTCTTTTATGTTTCTTTTTCTATTTCTTTCTGTTTTCTATTTCTTTATTTTTCTATTTCTATTTCTTTTTGTTTTCTATTTCTATTTCTTTTTGTTTTCTATTTCTATTCCTTTTTTTCTGTTTCTTTCTCTTTCTCTTTTTCTTTTTCTGTTTCTTTCTCTTTTTCTTTTTTTTTCTTTTCTGTTTCTTTCTCTGATCTTTTATTACGATTGAACTCGAATTAAAGTACATAGCTCAAGTGAAAATTAAGATACACATGGCTAGATTCGAATGTTGGAGTCGCCGATGTCGCGGTGATTTCCATATCTTACATACAGTAGCATCATTACACAAAAGTGATTTCCAAAGTTATGATCCCTATCTAGCTAGTTTTCTTTGTGTGTTTCCCTTTCTTCGGATTGCGACGCAACCATGGACAATCTTCATTATTTAAGATGATGCTTGAGTCAGTTTTTACCTTGAAGGGTGGAATATCATCAAACTTATTATAATCTTCTGACATGTCTGTCTTGTCCTCTACTCCCACGATGTTTCTTTTTCCTGAAAGAACTATGTGGCGCTTTGGCTCATCGTATAATGTGTACTCTTGCCTTTCTTTTTTTTCGGTTTGGTAGACATGTCCTTCACATAAAAAACCTGAGCCACTTCACTGGCTAGGACGAATGGTTCGGTGTCGTACCCTAGATTCTTGAGATCCACTGTAGTCATTCCGTACTGCGGGTCTACCTGTACCCCGTCTTTCAGGTTGAACCATTTGCACCGGAACAAAGGGACCTTGAAATTAGGTCCATAGTCAAGTTCCCATATCTCCTCTATGTACCCATAATATGTGACCTTCTTCCCGTTGCCCTCTGCTGCATCAAAGCGGACACCACTGTTTTGGTTGGTGCTCTTTTTATCTTGGGCGAACGTGTAAAATGTATTCCTATTAATCTCGTACCCTTGAAAAGTCGATATAGTCGAAGATGGTTGCTTGGCCAACAAGTATAATTGTTCTTCATCAGTAACATTCATTAGACGATTTTGCAACCAACCGCCGAAAGTCTTCATGTGTTCTCCATCAATCCAATCTTCACGTTGCTCCGGGTATTCGGAGCGTAAGATATCCTTGTGTTCCACTATGTACGGAGCCACCAAGATAGAATTATGTAGAACTGTGTAGTGTGCTTGAGTGAAAGAATGTCCGTCCATACACGTTGTTGCTTTCTTCCCTAGCGTGCCTTTTCCACCCAGTCTCCCCTCATAGCGCGATTCAGGAACACCGATCGGCTTAAGGTCAGGAATAAAGTCAACACAAAACTCAATGACCTCCTCTGTTCCATATCCCTTGGAGATGCTTCCTTCTGGCCTAGCACGGTTATGAACGTACTTCTTTAAGACTCCCATGAATCTCTCAAAGGGAAACATGTTGTGTAGAAATACAGGACCGAGAATGCTAATCTCTTCGACCAGGTGAACTAGGAGATGTGTCATAATATTGAAGAAGGATGGTGGGAACACCAACTCGAAGCTGACTAGACATTGCACCACATCCTTCTGTAAATTTTGTAGAGTTAGTGGATTGATCACCTTCTGAGAAATTGCATTGAGGAACGCACATATCTTGACAATGGGTACTCGAACATTTTCCGGCAGAAGCCCCCTCAATGCAACCGGAAGTAATTGTGTCATAATCACGTGGCAGTCATGAGACTTTAGGTTTTGAAACTTTTTCTCTGACATGTTTATTATCCCTTTTATATTCGACGAGAAGCCAGACGGGACCTTGATGCTACTCAGTACTTCAAAAAAGATCTCCTTCTCTTCTTTGGTAAGAGCGTAGCTGGCAGGACCTTGATACTTCTCTGGATTCAGGTTGTTTCCTTCGTGGATACTTTGCTGGTCTTGCCGTGCATCCGGTGTATCTTTTGTCTTCCCATACACGCCCAAGAAGTTTAGCAGGTTCACGCAAAGATTTTTCGTCACGTGCATCACGTCGATTGCCGAGTGAACCTCTAGGAATTTCCAGTAGGGTAGCTCCCAGAATATAGACTTCTTCTTCCACATGGGTACGTGTCCGTCAACATCATGCGGAACAGATTGTCCGCCAGGACCCTTTCCAAAGATCACTTTTAAATCCTTGACCATATCATATATAACATCCCCAGTAGGGCGGGTAGGCTTCGTTCGGTTATCTGCCTCACCTCTGAAATGCTTTCCTCTCTTTCTTACGTGATGTTGTTTTGGATGAAATCGACGATGCCCCAGGTACACATTCTTGTTTCCCAAATATATACTGTCAGTCTCACCTAAACAGTGTGTGCATGCATTGTATCCCTTGTTTGACTGCCCTGAAATGTTACTAAGAGCAGGCCAATCATTGATGGTTACAAAAAGCAAGGCATGCAGGTCAAATTCCTCCTTTTTGTGCTCATCCCACACACGTACACCTTCTTAACGCCACAACTGTAAAAGTTCTTCAACCAATGGCCTCAGGTACACATCAATGTCGTTGCCTGGTTGCCTCGGGCCTTGGATGAGCACTGGCATCATAATGAACTTCCGCTTCATGCACACCCAAAGAGGAAGGTTATAGATACATAGAGTCACTGGCCAGGTGCTATGACTGGAGCTCTACTCCCCGAAAGGATTAAAGCCATCTGTACTTAGACCAAGTTTTAAGTTCCTTGCGTCATCTGAAAATGACTTGAACTTTCTGTCGATTTTTCTCCACTGCGACCCGTCAGCGGGGTGTCTTAGCATCACATCATTCTTACGGTCCTCTTTGTGCCATCGCAACAACTCGGCATGCTCTTTGTTTTGAAACAAACGTTTGAACCGTGGTATTATAGGAGCATACCACATCACCTTCGCAGGAACCCTCTTCCTGGGGGTGGACTCGCCCTCAACATCGCCAGGGTCATCTCGCCTGATCTTATACCTCAGTGCACCACATACCGGGCATGCATTCAAATTCTCGTACTCCTTGCGGTAGAGGATGCAGTCATTGATGCATGCATGTATCTTCTGCACCTCTAATCCTAGAGGGCAGACAACCTTCTTTGCTTCGTACGTACTAGAGGGCAATACGTTCTCCCCTGGAAGCATCTTCTTTATTATTTTCAGCAACTTTTCAAATCCCTTGTCAGTAGTACCATTCTCTGCCTTCCATTGCAGCAATTCCAGCGTGGTACCCAGCTTTTTCTGGCCATCTTCGCAATTTGGGTACAACAGTTTGTTGTGATCCTCTAGCATTTTCTCCAACTTCAACCTCTCCTTTTCACTTTCGCAGTTTATCTTCGCATCAAGAATGGCCCGACCCAAATCGTCATCGGGGTCATAAAAAATCGGGTCATCAAAAATGGGCTCTTCTTCAGCTTCGTCTTCCCCCATTCTACTATCACCGTCTTCAGTGAAAATAGGATAGTTGTCACTATCCTCTTCTTCTTCGTTGTCTTCCAATATAACCCCCCTTTCTCCGTGCTTGGTCCAACAATTATAGCTGGGCATGAAACCGTTCTCCAGCAGGTGGACGTGAATGGTCTTTGAGGTAGAGTAATCCTTCATATTTTTACAGGAACTACATGGACAATAGATGAAACCATTCGTCCGTTTGTTTGCCTCAGCCACGCTGAGAAAATAATGCATGCCTTTAATGAAGTCGGGATGGCACCGGTCACCGTACATCCATTGCCGACTCATCTGCATTATATATGTATATCAAAAATCATTAATTAGACAACATCATAGATATATCAAAATCATTATATATGTATATATGTATATCAAAAATCATCAATGAAGGATGAATCGGGTGGGCATGGGACAGGGATGAATCGGTGTGTTTTGTTAATATATCTAGAAATCCTTCAGTTCATCGACCAAATACAAATCATTCGGATTGGCCTGCATATGCCCAACGGCGCATTTGATGTGCGGGCACTCACGAGCCACAGTTGGGTTGTATGCAGGTGAAACCGTGTGTTTTGTTGATATATCTAGAAATCTTTCAGTTCATCGAGACTTTTTGTGTCTTCAAAATGAACCATTCAAAGCCACATCATCAATTTTCAACCCTGTCTGACTTCATCTGTCTTCATTTTTTATTCGCTTGTGTCATTTGCTTATTGCGCCGTAACCATCAATTTTCAACCCTTTCTGATTTTATAAAAAAGAAAGGGGCTCACCGAGGTGGTACGGTGTCGGCTAGGGGACGACGCTGACGATCGACAACGGTGAGGACGGGGATGATACCAAAACCTACAAAACATAATATAGTTTCAGCTCAAATTTCAAATAAATAAAATAAAATCCCAAACTTAGCTAGGCATTTCATCGAACACCTTGCTAGCACTAGAAAAATAATACGAGTTAACTAGCAAAGAGACGAGCTAAATTAGGAACGCCGGAAGAAAGGATAATATTGCTAACCCTTGGATAGATAAATGTCGTTAATCTTGTTAAAATGGTGGACAAAAAATGAAGATTTGTTGAGTGTGAGAGGTGCAAAATGTTTACAAATGTGTGAGAGGGAGGTAGAAATGAAGGATGAATCGGGTTAATTGGGTGCATGGGACAGGGTATGTTAATTAGTACCGGTTCTACACTTGAACCGGTACCAAAGGACCCCCCCCCCCCCACCGTCTGAAAAACCTTTAGTACCGGTTCCTAACTAGAACCGGTACTAAAGCTCCGGACGAACCGGTACGACAGCTCCTCGCCCGCCTGGACGCCCAAACCGGTACGAAAGCCCCCTTTAGTACCGGTTCGTAATGAAACCGGTACTAAAGGCTTAGACGGATGCCCCGTTTTCTACTAGTAATGGTTCTCAAACCTTCGCCTCTAAATCCATACAAATCATACACATAGATAAATTAACACAATCTCAATCAACAGAAGACGACCATAAAATTATACATAGATCAAACCTAAAATGCATTACGGTCAATTTTATCATACCAACTTTATCGAACTCGAGCGCGCTTTCTCTAGGAAGGTGATAGACTCAAAAGATTCATAAATCCTAACCCTAATCGATTCATAAAAGAATAGAGATACACCTAGCCTGAAAGAGCAGAGGTAGCAAAGAAAGATAGAGGTGAAGGCATCCCTAAAGCGATCGTTAAAAGGGGGTCAAGATTCTAAGAGCAAGTACAATATAATAACGTATACAGGCTATAAAAAAGTTTCACATCATATTTTAGCCTAGCTGAAGGAGAAAGGAGAGGAGAGAGAAGCGAAGCAGGCTACAAAAATTTATAGTCGGATGTAACGCAAGCTCCAACACTGTTCGTGAGAGAAAAAATTGAACCACATATTAATGTTGTAACATCTTAGCACACTTTGCTATTGCATGAGTGAGCTATAAGGTTGGCGATAAATAACATGGTAATAACATATAGATGGTTGTTGGCTATATTATTAACCATCGCGATCCTGTTAGTGAGATCACCCTATGCCCAATATTCCTAATAGTAAGCTTATAGGCGGAAAGAATGGAAGAGGATTTTTTCGTATGCTCTAATCCAGCCGCCGTAAGAAAAATTAGCGAGTATGGCAAAAGGCGCAAACAACCAAAAACACCTGTCCCACTGATGCACTCGCCGATCAGGTGTGGCGGCGACGTTCATGGCAATGGGAGAGCATCGACTGTGAGTAAGATGTCGACCTCGTCCCGGTCAGCACCACAAATACGAGAACGACATTGTAGTGATCATCTGAAGCGATGCTCAAGTCGTAGATGGAAAGTACCCTGGATGGCCACGCCAAGCTCGACCGATGCTGAGGTGGTATCAAACTTAGCCGCATTAATGTATCTATAGTTGATCCCTTCAAATAAATTAAAGGAGCCTAAACCTTGTAGCAAAGTAAAAAAAATACTTCTGACTCTTTCGACGCCTAAATACTCGGTTTTGATACAACGAAATAAAACTCTACCCTCTACTACCTCCCTCCCTTGCTGCCTTTTTCGTCCAAATCTATCCTCGCTGCCGCCTAAATCCTCCCATGTTGTCTTATCCATGGCTAAATTCGATCAGCGCCGCTAGCCGCCACACATCCACAACGCATGGCCGATGAATCGCCCCTGATCCTCCACCTTCCACGTCGATGACACCTCCTTTCGCACCGCGCCGAGGTTCCTTGACCTTCCATCGCCTCCGCCGGCGGGGAAAAACTACCACGACGCGCGGCAGCGCAAATGGGGGTATTTGGATGGACGAGATGTATGACTCTTACATAGGAATGTGGATTGGCTCGGAAGCTTCCACTCGGCGAAGGCGGTGAGGCGTGCACACGATATCAAAGGTGTATTTGTACTGTGCCATCGATCACCGGAACTTCCCTGCCCACAATCTACCGCCCGGAGCCACCTTTTGACCTGAATTGGTCAGTGTTTGAGAACGCCGAGAGGATAGGGAAGCCCGCGAGCGAGGGGATGGCGCGGTCACCGTTACCGGCACATGATGGCATGGTACAAAAAGAAAGTTTACATGTTACTTTGCTGCCTGGAAAGGTGTACGTGTCTCTCTAAATGCTTTGGATTAGCTCCGGCTAGAGACAAGGCCCGAATCACATGGTGCTGACTGCTGAGCGTCGACACGAACTTCTGGTCTATCACGGAGTCCTCACGTTCCGCAGGAAGCTCTCCTTGCGTGACGACGTCCGCATAGTTGTTGCCTCGCTCCACGTAGAAGGTATTCGTTTCACGGCCGGGAGCGGCTCGCGACGTGGGCACCGCCACGGCCACCGCCGCCAGCTCGTCACGGGTAGAGCGCGGCCTATAAATTGTGCCCACTCACTTGGAGCAATACATCAACAATCACTCGGCGACACAACTCTTCTACTCACAAGTAGCTTCGTACGTAGCAATCATCTCTTCTACTAGTACCTACCTTGTGTGTCCTTCGTCCACTTTTCCGTAACTGCGCTTAATGGCGACCGTGATGACCATGAGCTCCTTCGCCGGCGCCGCCGTCCTGCCGCGTGGCTCGGCCGGCCGCCTCGGCGCCCGGTCTCTGCCTGCGCTGGGCCGACGCGCACTTGTCGTCAAGGCACAGACGGAGGGCTCGAGTGCACCACCGCCAAACAAACCCAGCACCTCTATCTGGGACGCGCTGGCGTTCAGCGGCCCCGCTCCCGAGCGCATCAACGGGCGGCTGGCCATGGTGGGCCTCGTCACGGCGCTCGCCGTGGAGGCAGGTCGCGGCGACGGGCTCCTCTCGCAGCTCGGAAGCGGCACCGGACAGGCGTGGTTCGCCTACACCGTGGCGGTGCTCTCCGTGGCGTCGTTGGTGCCGTTACTCCAGGGCGAGAGCGCTGAGGGTAGAGCCGGCGCCATTATGAACGCCAACGCCGAGCTCTGGAACGGCCGCTTCGCCATGCTCGGCCTCGTCGCCCTCGCCGCAACCGAGATTATCACCGGCACACCCTTTATCAACGTGTAAAACTATAGCTTCATGTC
Source organism: Bromus sterilis (assembly GCA_950022295.1). Taxonomy (NCBI): domain Eukaryota; kingdom Viridiplantae; phylum Streptophyta; class Magnoliopsida; order Poales; family Poaceae; genus Bromus; species Bromus sterilis. Next base: position 409,700,127 of record OX465596.1, on the reverse strand, counting down.
GATTGGATGACACAACATGTTCCTAGTAGTTAGAAGTAGGACACGTAAATGATGAGAATTTATTATCCTCATATTCTTTGTAGTGCTACTTAATTAAAGACAATTCATATTATCAGGAGTTGTTTTGTTTCTCACTCGATTTTTTTTTGCTTATCTTTATTATATACGTTGATAGATCACGAAGAAAGAACATGAATCATATATATATGTATCATAAATTTGTATCGGAATGTGACACTGAATCCATAAATTTTAAAAAAAATTGTCGTCTTACCAAGAATTATGGCTGCCGACCATCAAGGTGATGGAAGGAGGAGGGACGTTGGTCGTCTCGAAAAAAGATGTCATGTGCCGGGGTTGCTGCGGCGACGGGGAATGAGGCTGCGGCATGTACCCACGTTGGTGAAGGAGACCAGAGAAAAATGGGTAGCTGAGGGGGCGCAACGAGCAACGGCGAAAGGCCGACAAGGGTGCAATGGGATCAGGGGGATTAATGGGAAGGGGTGGAACTGATTCGATTTGAAAAAACTACCAAGAAGTCTCGCACGGGAAATGCCGTACTAGCCGACATACGGAGGGAGTCGCAAAATGTCCACCATACGGAGGTGATGCAGTCGGTGGAGACACCACGAGCACGGAGGGGTGCTGATACGGCACGGAGGGGTGCGGATATTGCATGTACAAGGCTTGCTGATATTGCATGTAGGGCACCCCCCGTTGTACTAGGTTGGAGCAGCGTGGTAGGCGTTTGGCAGAGGGCGCGATCCGAGAAATCCAGGAGTGGCAGTATGGGGGCAAAGGCCGGGCGCCCAGGTGCATGTGTAGGCCGGAGGAGCACCAATCAGGGAGGGGGGCTCCCAAGGCAGGGACCAGGCCTGAACCATGCCGGTCCACGGATCATGAGGCGGACGCCAAGTGGGAGCCGCGGGAGGTGCTGCAGGGGCTGGTGCAGGTGTCAGTGCTGGTGGTGGAGCAGGGCGAGATGGCGATGACGGAGGAGCTGGGCGGGGCAGCCAGTACATCGGGTTCTTCCTCTTCTAGTTAGGGATGGGGCACCATCCTGGAGGAGGCTGCCTTATCGAAGCAGGGAACGACGCCGGAGGGCATGCTGCAGCAGAGGATTGGCCCGCATGTCTGGCCGGGGCAGAGTTGGAGCCCTGATGACCGGGTGGGTCAGGGAGTAGCGATGGTCGGGTCGAGGCGGCGAAGACGTGAGGACGCGCCTCCCTCCGCGTCAGATCATCGTCGACGTTTTGGAGCAGGGACCGAATCTCCGCGAAGGTGGGTGGAGGCCGCATAAAGGGAATCATAGACGCCTGCGTTTTGAATCGATCGCTGAGCCCGTGAAGAAGGATGTTGATAAGCTGACGATCAGGCATGGGGTCGCCAAGTTCCCGGAGCTCGTCAGCCATCGTCTGGATGCGCTAGCAGTAGACGCTGAGACAGGAGGCCCTTAGGGAGTGTTGCGAATCTCAGAGTGAAGGTTGTTGATCCGGGCGTCGACGTTGTCCTGGAAAAGCTGTCGCAGGGACGCCCATAGGGCTGCGACGGTGGTGGCCTGACGGAAGACAAGGTTGAAGATCTCAGTGGAGACGCGGGTGTAGATCCACTAGATGATGGTGAGGTCGTCCGTGACCCAGCGAGGATCGTTGGGGCGGGAGGCGGCGTTGGCGGCGACGTGATCACGAAGATTGCAGCGCCCGAGGTGAACTTCGAAAAGATGACGCCAGTGGTAGTAATTGTGTTGGGTTAGGTCTAGGGTAATTGGGATAAAAGGTGTGACGTCGGCTATGGTGTCTGTATAGGAGAGAGGGGCAGCCATGACGGCAGTGAAGGGGGAGGCGACGAGGGAGGTGGAGGCGGCAGCAGCAGCGGCTTTGGCCTTCTGGTCGAAGTAACCGGGCGGAGGCGGCGGCAGTGGTTTTGGCGGCGGCGCCATTGGCTTAGGATCTAATCTGATACCATGTAAGATTGTATTATGTCTCACAATTGATGATTAATAATGTTGAAGTAGAAGTGATATAAATAGAAGGCCCAGCCGGCCGACTACCCTAAACCCTAACTTGCATATCAAGTTGATATAATAAAAGATAGGCCGAATATATAGTCTAACAGTCGTGTCCCTTGTTGACGGCTGCCGCGGTCGAACACGCCGAAGAACTGGCCGTAGCAGCGGTTGGATACTTCCACAAGACGTCAGATAGGGACGAAGGGTCGGAGTTTTTTTTCCTTCTTCGCCTCCTTCTTGGTGAGAACCGAGTGGTTGACGTGGCGGCGGTTGACTTCCTAACATATTTTTACTTAAAAATTTATTTTAATTGATTTTAGAGGATTAACTAGACTGCCTGCTCTACCATAAAATACAAATCCAAATGTATCAAAACAGCATGTGAAATGCACACCATACGTATCCTCGTGAAAAACGAATGCACGTACAAAGGTAAGCGATTCGGGGACACTCGGACTCGATCTCAGTAATGATGCACAAAATGGGTGCGATGCTGCTGAGCGTGGACGGGACGACCTCGATGTAGAACACCTCCATGCCCTAAGGCTACACACTAGTGAAACTATGTGCAAATCTTTTGTTAGAGCATCTCTAGCCGTTCGCCCCCAAGGCGATTTTCGGCGCTATTTTAGCTCCGCTTGGGGGCGCTTGGGCGGCGAAAACGGCTTGGGGGGCCCGGCTACCCAGCCGCGGCCCCAAGATACCCCCAAGTTCGGCCAAATTTCATCAAATATAGTCGAACTTCAGCGAAATTTATAAATGCTCGGTCTAAATTTATTACATAGGTAGGAAATAAAAAAAACTACTAGGTCGCTGCCTTCACTGCTCGCCGCCTCATGCGGCACCGTCGACGCCGCTCGCCGCCGCCGCCGCCGACGACGACGCTTCGCCGCCGTCCCTTCACGGGTACTCGAGGCGCGGCTCGTTGCCGTCCTGGACGTGGTAGAGGACACTGAGGAGCGTGCGCTCCTCGGGGCTCCACCACAGCATCCGGCCGAGGCGGTTCATCGGGCCCGACACCGGTTCCAGCCCTTCGGTGGAGGCGAGCGCCTGGTTGCGGCGCTCCTCGAAGTGCGCCATCCAGCGGGCGAAGTTGCCCGCCGCGTTCGCTGGGTCAGCGAGCTCGGCCTCCGTCATTGTGGTGCGGATGGCGAGGACTTCCCGGTCGAACTGAGCGCCTTGAGGCAGCGGCGGCACCGGCACGCCGGCGGCACTGAGCACCCAGCCGCACGGTATCCTCATGTTCGGCGGGCAGGGATAGTTCCCCTGGGACAGGAGGCTCGCCTCAGCGCGGGTGAGGGAGCGACGGATGCCGTTCATGTTGCGGTGATTGTGGTCCATGACGAGCGGATTGCGGCGAGAGGGGAGGAAAGGAGGAGTAGAGTGCGCGGTGTCCTTCGACGGCGAGCCCGCTTTATATAGCAGCGGGGGCGCATGCGGCGGGGGACACGCGGCGGACGCGCGTCGCCGATTGGAATACTCCGCGGCGTTTGATTCCCACTGCAACGGCGATTGGACTAGACTCCGACGCCGCATTGATTCCCCTGCGACGGTGTCAGGAGCGAGGAAGACCAGACAGGCGGCGGCGCGGTCGACGGACCGTTGGGTATCTCGACGCGCCGCATTGATGCTCTTTGCGACGATTGGACTCGTCACCGGCGCCGTATTGATTCGCTGCGGCGGCGGCAGGTGCGGGGAAGCCGAGGCGAGAGGATGACGACGACGCGTGTTCACACGCCGACAGGTGGGTCACGGCGCGAGTCGCGCGCGAAATCGCGCGCTTTCCTTTCATCCGGCGACCCCAAGCGACCCCCAGCGCGACGGGTTTGGCTTGGAATCGTCGGACTCAATTTCGACCCAATCCGACGCTATTTGGGCTCTTGAGGCGCGACTGGGCGATTTTCCTCCACCTGACGCTATTTTCGTCGTCTTGGGGGCCTCTTAGGGGCGCGGCTGGAGATGCTCTTATGTACACTACACACAGGTGTATGAGTGTCTCTGCAAATGCTTTTCATTTCCGCGCAAAAAAAAGTGCATTCCACTCTCTCGGGCTAGAAACAAAATCACCGAATTAGAGCTTCTGGTTCGTACTGGAGTTTTGGCGGGTCATGAAAGAAGCCCACCGCACGGTGACCTCCACGTCAGCGCACTCGCTTGCAGCCTCGCTCCACACGCAGACAGTAAACTCACGGCGGGGAGCTGCTCGCGACGTGGGCATCGTCGCGGCCACCGCGCCCACCTCGTCACCTCCGGAGCACGGCCTATAAAATGTACTCACTCACTCGGAGCAATACATCAGCAAACACTCGACCACACACAACAAACAGCAGTAGCATTCATCTAGCATCTTTAGGAACCTCCGCCGCTGAATAATGGCGACTGTGATGGCCATGAGCTCCTTCGCCGGTGCCGCCGTCCTGCCGCATGCCTCGGCGGGCCGCTTCAGCGCCCGGTCTCTGCCAGCGCTTGGCCGACGCGCACTCATCGTCAAAGCACAGACCGAGGGCCCGAATGCACCACCGCCAAGCAAACCCAGCACCTCCATCTGGGACGCGCTGGCGTTCAGCGGCCCCGCACCCGAGCGCATCAACGGGCGGCTAGCTATGGTGGGTTTCGTGACTGCGCTCGCCGTGGAGGCAGGCCGTGGCGACGGTCTCCTCTCGCAGCTCGGCAGCGGCACCGGGCAGGCGTGGTTCGCTTACACCGTGGCAGTGCTGTCCGTGGCGTCGTTGGTGCCGCTGCTCCAGGGCGAGAGCGCTAAGGGCAGAGCCGGCGCCATTATGAACGCCAACGCTGAGAACGGCCGCTTCGCCATGCTCGGCCTCGTCGCCCTCGCCGCAACCGAGATCATCACTGGCACACCCTTTATCAACGTGTAAAACTATAGCTTCATGTCGATTGGATGACACAACATGTACCTAGCTAGGAGTAGGACACGTAAATGATGAGAATTTATTATCCTCATATTCTTTGTAGTGCTACTTAATTAAAGACAATTCATATTATCAGGAGTTGTTTTGTTTCTCACTCGATTTTTTTTGCTTATCTTTATTATATACGTTGATAGATCACGAAGAAAGAACATGAATCATATATATATGTATCATAAATTTGTATCGGAATGTGACACTGAATCTATAATTTTTTTTTAAAATTGTCGTCTTACCAAGAGATTATGGCTGCCGACCATCAAGGAGATGAAAGGAGGAGGGACGTTGGTCGTCTCGAAAGAGGATGTCATGTGCCGGGGTTGCTGCGGCGACGGGGAATGAGGCTGCGGCGTGTACCCACGTTGGTGAAGGAGACCAGAGAAAAATGGGTAGCTGAGGGGGCGCAACGAGCAACGGCGAAAGGCCGACAAGGGTGCAATGGGATCAGGGGGATTAATGGGAAGGGGTGGAACTGATTCGATTTGAAAAAACTACCAAGAAGTCTCGCACGGGAAATGTCATACTAGCCGACATACGGAGGGAGTCGCAAAATGTCCACCATAGCTAATAGGTTTATAGTGATAGGTGATGAGTGATATTTTTTACATTCATCAGACTATCGTTTAGACCACTTAACCTTTGAAAAAACAAGATAAAATTTCTCCAAATTGTTATTAATAACTAATGAATGCGAGAGATCAAAAAATCCTTTATTTATTGTATTTTCTCACAAGAATGGCTAAACATGAAAGTTTATCATTCATATTAATCCATGATGTCACATACAGCCAAACTCGAAGGAACTGACGTCTCTGTTGACCCAACAGGAACATTCATTCCTGGTACACGTTTGTGCGTCCAGTGTCGATATGTGTAGCACATGTTTGTTCTTCTGACCCGCACATGCCTGTATAACCGCGAGGGTCGACTTTTATACCATTTGTAACGCTTCGGCCACAGTCAGCACCGGTTTCCAGCGGTTACGGCTAGTGGGATCTTGACTGGCTCTACAGAACAACACTAATCTTTTCTGCGTATTGTGTCCTCACTCGTATGCACCTAGAATCAACTTTCAATCGGTTACCCATTCTCAAATTTCTTCACGCAAAACACGCTTAACTTGGAGTCTTGTGAAAATGAATTTTCAGTAAAAAAGGTACACCTTATTGATATGGGTAATCTATTATTCCTAAAAGTAAGAATGTCACACAAAATTTGTATAGAGTTTTTGTAAACAATTTTAAAGAAACCAGTAAAATCCCCAGTGATCTAACCAAGTTGCAATTTTGTGTCGTAGTAAGCCCTCACACGGATAGAGGGTAAAATCACAGTTAGGAGCCGCTCACTACGTGGGCACCATCACAGCCAACGCGCCCACCTCGTCAGGGGAGCAAACACTTGGTGAAAGAATAAACATCAGTAGCATTCATTTAGCCGCTTCATAGCTTTCATGTTGCGGCATCTGTAGTTTCCTCCTATTCTTCGTGCACCCATCTTTCATAAGCATCACCAATTTGATGCACAATACTAAGACTACTTATTATTCCTTCTTTATACGTCGACATGACCTTTTACCTCTATGTCTCGTCCCTCCGTATATAAGGCGAGCTCGAGGATAGCTCGAGACACACTAGCTTATAAACAATTGTAACCCCTCGCGTGAGGAGTTCATACAACCATAAACGAATCAAGGCAAGATAATCATTTTGCCTCCATCTTGAGGGCCCGACCATGGGTAATTAAATCCTCCGCGACTTCTCCTCTTTGACACTTCCGTCCCCTTGGTCCACTCTACTGGGATATCTACCGGTTTTTCGCACCGTAAGTCACCATATGTTCCTCTCCTCTTTCTCTCTTTACCAATCTTGTTGCCATCTAATCTTGTGTTGTCATCTTCGTCATTTTCATCCTTCTCATCATAGTCCTCAATGGGTAATGCACAACCTTAATCGTCGTTGTAAGATTGTATTATGTCTCACAATTGATGATTAATAATGTTGGAGTACAAGGGCTATAAATAGGAGGCCCAGTCGGCCGACTACCCTAAACCCTAACTTGCATTACAAGTTGATATAATAAAAGATAGGCCGAATATATAGTCTAATATCCCCCCGCAGTGTCAACGTGGGGTTCAACAACGTTGAGACTGAAATGAATATCGCAAAATGGTTAAGTTGGTAGTCCCTTGGTGAAGATGTCAGCAAACTGCGCAGTAGTTGGCACAGGAAGAACTCGAACTTGCCCCAATGCAACCTTTTCGCGAACTAAATGAATACCGATCTCAATGTGTTTTGTTCGTCGATGCTGAACTGGATTACTGGACATGTAAACTGCAGAAATATTGTCACAATACACAATATATAGTGGCCTGCTGGATGGGACGATGAAGCTCAGACAGAAGTTGCCGAAGCCAAACTGTTTCAGCAACAGAGTGAGCCACTGCTCGGTACTCAGCTTCTGCAGAGGAGCGAGAAACTGTAATCTGGCGTTTAGAAGACCATGAAATCAAATTTTTACCCAAAAAAACACAGTATTCGGAAGACGATCGTGCCAGAATGCCATGTTATCATCGAAGCTTTCGTCGGTCCATTTGTGTTTTGCCTTCATCTCCATAGCCCCAAGTGTTACATTCAAGCGGGTATCGCCGTCGTTGCATCCTTCGTACAACTTCGTAATCGCATCTTTCTCGAGTTGCGCCATCTTGGCCTTCTCTCTAGCCGCACCTCTTGCGTTCACCGCCTCTTTGACAAGCAGCTCTTGAACATGAGGGTCCCGCACCCGCTTGAATCCTCATGTCTGGCATCTCGATCTTCATGATTTGCTTCAGCATTTTCTTCATGATCATGTACGGGATGCTCTTCGTCTTCTCGCCCGCCGTTGTTGTCTGGTTGCCCTTCCTCATTTACTGGCGCATTAACGTACTCCTCCTCACCAGCTTCATCACTTATCCACCGTGTGTAGCCATCCATCAAACCATTACGCTTCAGGTGTCTTTCCAATATTCAGGAATCAGGCTCTGTCACGCACTGCAGTTTGCATCTCCGACACGGACATCTTATATCTGTCCTATTATTCCGTAGCATGTCATTTGTCGCACATTGCATCCACCTAGTCACGGTGATATCATTCGGCATCTCGCGGACCATGATTGCCTGCGTGCACAGAGAGCAACACAATTATATATCACGGTCATCGCCGGAAAAATTTGGCATGACCTTCCCTAATAATGCATGGGAGCATGCGGAGAGTGCGCCAGAAATTTGCCGAAACAGAAATGAATCAACATTTCGTCAAAACATTGGCAACTCAAGATTCACATATATATCAAACCACCATAAGCTTCACATATACACTTCACATATACATCAAACCACCATAAGCTTCACATATACATCAAACCACCTCAAGCTTTCACATATACATCAAACCACCTCAATCTTTCACATATACCTCAAACCACCACAAGCTTCACATATATACTTCACATATACATCAAACTCAAGATTCACATATACATGAAACCCCAAGCTAATAAAAGGAATTATGGGTGATAAATGGAAGAAAAGAGTTGGGGAGGAGGCCCACTTACTTTAATATGAAACAAAGTAGATTTCAAGCCAAGTATGGATGGATAAATGGAAGAAATAAGGTGGGGAGGAGCACAAAACCGAATAGAGCTAGGTGAGAAGAGTAGATATAGTTTGAGAAGTGTGTGGAGTGAATGAGAGGTGGTAGGTGGGGTGGAGTAGATAAGGGTAGCTCCACACTTAGGGTTGGCACATATTGCATGTCAGTGGTGGCGCATATTGGAAATGCGCCACCCCTGAGAGCTTAGGGGTGGCGCATTTGCAGTATGCGCCACCCATAAGCTCTTAGGGGTGGCGCATTTCCAATATGCACCACCCATAAGCTCTTAGGGGTGGCCCATCAGCAATATGCGCCACCTATAATGTTCTTAGGGGTGGCGCATTTTGCCAAATGCGCCACATATAAGAGGATCCAGGGCTGGCCCACCCTTATGGGTGGCGCATTTTACAATATGCGCCACCTCTAAGATCTTAGAGGTGGAGCATTTTTAACCAGTGCACCACCCATTACATCCTAGTGGCGCATTACACTGAAGATGCGCCACCAATAAGATTTCCATGTATAGGCTTTTCTCTAGTAGTGGTGGATCGACGAGTGTCAGGACAACCCCCAATCTGCATCAGAATATGTTGTCAAGCTATATGCAGAGGAGGTGTTTATGTGGAGACCGTGATCTAAGGTGCCTTTAAGATAATGAAGAACACGATTGATGTGATTGTAGTGGGGAAGACGAGGATCATGCATATAGAAACAGGCTTGTTGGACATAGTAGGAGAGTTCTGGGCGGGTAAGAGTAATATATTGGAGTGCACCTGCAAGACTACGATAGAGAGGGGGATCTGAATAGGGTTAGCCAGCAGAGGAGAGTTTAGAACTAGTGTCTACAGGAGTGCGGGAGGTCTGACAGTCAAGCATACCAGCTCTAGCGAGAAGATCTAAGATGTACTGGCGCTGAGAAAGGAAGAGCCCATGAGTGTCACGAGTAGCAGTTATACCGATAAAATGATAAAGGATGCCGAGATCAGTCATGGAAAATTTAGAACTAAGAAGAGTGATGATATGGTCAAGAAAGGTTTGGGTAGAGGAAGAGGATGATATCATCGACATATAAGAGAAGATAGGCAGTGTGAGAGGAAGTATGGCAGACAAAAAGAGAGGTGCCGCTGAGAGAGGGAGTGGAGCCAATGGTTTGAATATAAGTGGAGAAACGTTGAAACCAAGCTCGAGGGGCCTGTTTGAGGCCGTAGAGAGATTTCCGAAGAAGGCATACATGATCAGGAGCGGAAGAGTTTTCAAATCCGAGGGGCTGCTGACAATAGACTGTTTGTTGAAGAGAACCGTGTAGAAAGGCGTTTTTGACATCAAGCTGGTGAATGGGCCATGCGGACGACACAGCGAAACTGAGGACGGTGCGAATAGTGCTAGGTTTTACAATGGGAGAGAAATTTTCCTCATAGTCGATGCCATGTTACTGAGAAAAGCCACGACAAACCCAACGAGCTATGTAGCGAGAGAGAGTGCCATCGGAAAGGATTTTTTGAAGACATACCCATTTACCAGAAACTATATATGTTGGCACCAGCAAGACGATGAACAAGGATCCAAGTGTCATTCTGAATAAGAGCGGAAAACTTGTCTCGCATAGCAGCAGCCCAATTGGGGTCGAGGAGTGCAGTTTTGTAGTTTTTGGGGAGGGGAGAAATCGAAAGGGAAGGTGTTGCATGAAGGTTGAGACGCTGTTTGGGAAGACGAAATCCTGTAGAACATTTTTAGAATCCTCAAAAACCTAACAGAAATAAAGTTACGATGCTTTTAAGATCTGGAGGCAAAAATTGAAAAAACTTAACAGTAGCGCCTGTACAAGAGGGGCGCTACTGCTACTTAACAGTAGCGCATGTACAAGAGGGGCACTACTGCTAGGTCTCACGTGGAAGTTTCCTATTTTTCTAGGCCTCCTCTCGCGGATCAGTGACATGGCACGCCAACAAAACCCCCACCACGCATTTTTCTCCTCCTCTCCTCACACTCCATCTCCTCCTCTCCTCCATTCCATCTCCTCCTCTCTGGCGACCTCCTCCTCCTCGTCCTCACGGTGCTGATACGTCCAAAACGTATCTATAATTTCTGCTTGCTCCATGCATGTTTTGTGTGATATTGCTATGATCTAGATACACTTTCATACACTTTTGATAATATTTGGACTAACCTATTAACTCAGTGCACCACAGTTCCAGTTCCTGTTTTCTGCTGTTTTTCTATTTCAGTTTTTCCCCATATAAAAAGTGCCAGAAAAATTCCGGGAAAAATATAGGAAAAATCAGCGTACAGGAAGCTTCGCGAAGAGCCCGAGTGGGGCCAGAGGGTAGCCAGGGGTGGCCCAGGCGGCCACCCGGCGCGGCCCCACCCCTGGCCGCGCCAGGGGGGCGCCTGGGCCCCCTGGTCCACCTCTGGCTGCCCCCTTCGCCTATATATTCTCCGTCACGGGAAACTTCCGAAGCGAGAACCCTTTTTCGCGATCTCTCCTCTGTTCCGCCGCCGCCGCGCTTCCGAGATCGGGAGCACCAGAAGACCTCTTCCCGGCACCCTGCCGGAGGGAGGACGGACCTCCGGGAGTCTCCTCTCCACCATGGATGCTCCCCGGATGTCTCGTGAGTAGTTTTCCTTGGACCATGGGTCCGTGATCAGTAGCTATGTGATGTTCTCCTCCCCTCTTTGTTCTTCATGGTTTAGACCTCGTGAGCTTCCCTACATGATCGAGGCACTTTTGTAATCTTTCTGCTGTTGCTATGCTGAGTTTGATAGGATTTGATGGATTATGAGATTATGTTCAGATTGTGATTGAGTAATATATTTGGTTTTTATCTCTTATATTTTTGTTCCTAAGTAATTCTTGCATGTTCTCCGTTGCTGTTTATTGCTTTGGCCATGTAGTAGGTAGCAACCCCAAGAGGAAACGTTATGCTCGATTGTGGGTTCATTCCCCCCGATGACACGCTTGAGTGACAGAAACATGAGTCTAGGGGATGTGTTGTTGCCACAAGGGGGAAAACAACGGTGCTTGTAACCGCGGTTGCAAGTATTGTTTACTTTACGCAAAGTGCTTTTTAATGCAGTTGTCTGTTGCTTTGGGTTTACACTTTGGGTGGGGCTCGCAACTTAATACCAGCGAGATGTTCTGGATAGATATCTCAAGGTGGATGATTAGTAGTAGATGCAGTTGGATTTCGGTCTACTTATTTTGGCGTACTGCCCGTGCTTTTGATCCTCTTCCTTTCTTTTGTAGCATAGTTAGCATTGCGGTGCGTTCATAATCCTGTCAATTGCCCTTCTGTAATTTGTTTACCACGCTTAGCAGTTTTATCTTCTTTTGGGAGAGAGACATCACTAGTGAACATCACGTATCCCGGTCCATATCCTCATTACTGTTTCCACGCTCATTTACTTTTCTGCTTTTACTTTCAGTTGCTATCATTATCCCTTGTGTTTGATCCTTTGTGAATAACAAGACCGAAGAGATTGACAACCTCTCTGAACTTCGTTGGGAACAAAGTTATTTGTGTCTGTGTGCAGGTCCGCGTCAGTTGCGCCGCTGACACCTACTGGAGACAAACCTTGGTATCTTTATTGAGGGAAATTTGCTGCTGTGCTACATCACGCCTTCCACTTGGGGCTCACCAACGAAGGGCGAGAAGACTACACCCGTCAACTCTCGCGCCATCAAGCAAATTTCTGGCGCCGTTGCCGGGGACTCCGAGTGCTAAGATAGGGGAGTTGCACACTACCCTTTACCTTTGTTTTTTTAGTCTTGTTAGTTTACCTATCAGTTTTTTCTTTTGTGTCCCTTATCAAAAATACCAAAAATACCTTCAAATGCTATCTTCACCATGGGTGTGGAACCACCCAAATATGGTAGGATGGACATGTTTCACTTGGCTCGTCTTCGATCAATTTGTGCTCGCGCTAAAAACCCAACCGATTTGGTTGAGGGAAAATCATTGGATGAGCATGCTCATTACACGCGGCACCGCCTATCTCAGAAAGGGAAACACTTATGGGACCAAATACAAACTTCTTATTGCTATGCTGAGTGTTTATGCCACATTTATGATTTTACTTGCTGCTCTAATATAGAGCGTAAACACCTTCCTTTCCAATGTGAGTTTAATGAAAATGAGATCCTATCTTCTTATGCCAAAGGTGTTTATGATTACTTTGATGTTGAAAAGATTGAAGAGTTTGTTTCTTTTAAAGGTGCTTATGAGATTGCTTCTTTGATTGAAAAGTATTACGATACTATTCACAAGTCTGAAAACTTTGCTGTTCTTGCTTATTGCTTTGAGAATTATACTTCCAATGCTTATATTGAGGATTTAAAAAATAGAATTCTTGCTGCCCAAGAAGAGGCTAGTGATTGCTATGAAGAGGAATCTTATGATTCCGAGGACTCACTTGATACTTCTCTTTCTGATGATTTTGATACTTGCTTTGTTGATGGCCATGATGCCACTATGCATGATGCCTACGAAGATGAACTTGCTATAGTTCCTTATGTTAAGCATGAAATTGTTGCTATCGCACCCACACTTGATTGTCCTATTATCCTTTTGAAATCTCCAACTCATATTCTGTAGAACTGTGCTCTTATTAAGGCTCAATGTGATGGGTTGCATTTATCTTATGATCCTAAAGACCGTGTTGAAAATTATACACGTGTGCTTGTAGGTCATGCACAACATGATTTATGTGATAGTTATATTCTTGATGTTGTTCATGATACTACTGAAAATTACTTTGAGAGGGGAAAGTTTGGTTGTATAAATTTCCATGTTGCAAAAACACCTCTCTTCATGTTGAAAGTTTTGAAATTGTTCCTGTTCCACCTTTCTATGCATGTCACTTTGTGCTTCTTTGAATTATTTTCTTATAAGATGCCTATGCATAGGAAGTGGGTTAGGCTTAAATGTGTTTCATATTTGCCTCTTGATGCTCTCTTTTACTTCAAAATTCTTATTCTTGATTAGAGCATCTTCTATAATCTTTAAGCCTAGCTAATGGCTTTAAAGAAGCGCTTTCGGGAGGCAGCCCGCAACGAATTTAGGTTTCTTTTTGCTTTTTGTTGTGTCTTGATGTTTGTTACTAATGTAGCAACATCATTGTATCTTTATTTTTCAGCTTTGTGCCAAGTTATAGCCTCTTATGATAAGGGAAGCAAAAGTTGTGACGTGCCGTCCTGAAAACAGATTCTGTCCCTTGACAGAAAAATTCGAATCAAATCACCAGATCATCTTTTTGATCTGAATTTTTTTGAAAGCGTGCTCCATAAAATTGTGAAACTTCCGTATGTTCTGAGTTTTTTGATTTGAGTTGCAGAAGTGCCCCTAAGAAATTCTTTACTACCTGCTGTTCTGTTTTTCACAGATTCTGCCACGTTTTGTCTCTCCCAACTTTTGCAAACCTTAATCTTGCTTTTTCTTTGCAAAAACTTTTTGGAACTCTTGAGAAACAGTATCTCTTCAAGAATATATTTATATCCAGTGGGAAAAATATATTTTATTAAGGGTACTAACCTCTCTAATCAGCTTATGATGAGTTATGTATGAAGGGAGTTTTCAAGTGTGCGATGGAAGATGATGAAAGAAGATCCAGGAGTGTCAAGCGCTCAAGCTTGGGGATGCCCCCATGCATCCCCAATAAATATTCAAGGAGAATCAAGCATCTAAGCTTGGGGATGCCCCCATGCATCCCCTTCTCCATCAACAATCATCAGTTCGTTCTTCGTCTCACTATATTTTTATCACTTCATGCGTTATGTGCTATGCTTGGAGCGTCTCGCTCTTAGGTTTTATTTTTAGTTTTCTTTAGCTTTGTTTGCTGTTCATAACAAGTTAGATCCCTTCTTACTTTGTGTGGGAGAGAAACACGCTCCACTTTCAAAATCTAGAACACATCATAGGATTTTTCCTGCTTATCTTTTTGCTGTTGTGTGTTCTTTATCTTTTCATAGCTGCTGCCATGTTTAGTTTTAGTCTTAGTTTTTCTTTAGCAAGAGCCTTGGCTTTTTTTTAGTTTGTTGCTGGAACTCTTTTTAGTTTTCATGTTTATCTTGTTAAAGAGAGTTGGTTGTTGCACTGAGTTGTGTCTTGTCTTGAAAGTAGGTAATTGAGGTTGCTATTTAATTCTAGTAGTAACTTGCAATAGTTTTGAGGTATTGTTGTGATTAATGTTTGAACTTTTGGTGTCAAGAGCTCTAGCCTATTAGTGATAGGTGTCGTATTTTGGGCAACCCGTGTGTATTTTCAAAACCTACAAAACTAGTTGAGAACTCTAGCTACTATATGGATCACTAATCTTTGGAGGGATCGAATATTAGAGAACACTCACGTACCATGAGTCGAGGATGCGCAAGGATAACCAAACCCGCATACACTCCTCCTCGGGGTACTTGTCTCTTTGTGAACCTCCTTATTAGATTGAGAGTTACCGATAATAAGTGCATGAGTTCTTCGGACTAATGTAAGTATTGAAAGTTGACACTTCCACCTTCCCATATTTTGCTAGCCTCTCCCGTGCCGTGCATTGCCTTCTTTTCACTCCTAGAGTTGGTGTCCACCTTCGCCGGTACATCCAAACCCTTGGCATGATACGCTCTTTCATCATAAACCTCCTTATATGTTTCCTCAAAACAACCACCATACCTACCTATCAAGGCATTTCCATAGCCTTTCCGAGATATATTGCCATGCAACATCCACCTCTTCATGACTTGATCTTCATGTCGACATACATTGCATACATCATGATAGTTACATCTTCTTTATGATTTTGAGTACCTTGTAAAGTGTGAAAGATCTCCTTTACCTTCTTGTAAAATAGAGTGTTGCCCTTAAGTGAGGAAAAGATCCCAAAGTGGACACAATAAAAGATCCCAAAGAGGACAAATGAGAGTTAAATAGAAAGAGCCATTGAGGCCACAAAAAAATACAAAAAAATAGAAAAAAGAGAAAAAGAAATAAAAAGAGAGAAAGGGGCAACACTACTATCCTTTTGAGAGATCCACACTAGTACTCCCTTTATATCCTTGTACTCCATAAAGATGATCATTATGCATATAGCTATGTGGGGACCTTCACACTATAGAACTTGGCTTGCATATTCCAAGGATGAGCCTCCTCAAAAGAGCTCTAGTCTTCATGAGCGAGCAAGTTAGATGCACCCCCACTAGTTCCATTGGAGAGCTTCTTAGCTCGTATGTGCATCCGTTGCATGGCAATCCCTACTCCTCACACCATATCTATCATTTGGCATCTCTTGCCTATGATTGTCCTCATTAGGTGTGAGCTTTTCTCATCCTTTTTGTTTTCCTCCTCCACCATACTTCTCTCTTTGCCATCCTAAAGTGTCAACTCTCGTGCTTACGATCATCCATTGCATGAGTGCTCAAAATGTCGAAAAGGAGTGGATCAAATTGACTTGTACCTGGCTAGTGGTCTGGGGACGAGTCAAGATAAGATTCCAAAGAAGACCAAGTGTGAAACTTTAGTAGATTGAGTTCTCAACACAAAAATTACTTTTTTCTCGTATTCCCTATCCCCCTTTCATGCACGCAAACACCATTTGGAGACATTCGAGTCACGGACAGCGAGAGCTCTTGCACCTTTTGTTCTTTTGTTACTTGTTTCAATACTAATATAGACTCTTGCATGTTATAACTTGAATTGAATCCCTATCCCCCTTCTTGCACGCAAACACCATTTGGAGACATTCGAGTCACGGACAGCGAGAGCTTTTGCACCTAATGTTCTTTTGTTACTTGTTTCAATGCTAATATAGACTCTTGCATGTTATGACTTGAATTGAGTTTCTAACCTTGATTGCTTTACTTTTCAAAGTTCTTATATGGTTTCTAGCATGTCACCACAGAAATTATGCCGTTATCATTTACCTACTCGAGGACGAGCAGGAATTAAGCTTGGGGATGTTGATACGTCCAAAACGTATCTATAATTTATGCTTGCTACATGCATGTTTTATGTGATATTGCTATGATCTAGATACACTTTCATACACTTTTGATCATATTTGGACTAACCTATTAACTCAGTGCACCACAGTGCCAGTTCCTGTTTTCTGCTGTTTTTCTATTTCAGTTTTTCCCCATAGAAAAATTCCAGAAAAAATATAGGAAAAATCAGCGTACAGGAAGCTTCGCGAAGAGCCCGAGTGGGGCCAGAGGGGAGCCAAGGGTGGCCCAGGCGGCCACCCGGCACGGCCCCACCCCTGGCCGCGCCAGGGGGGCGCCTGGGGCCCCTGGTCCACCTCTGGCTTTCCCCCTTTGCCTATATATTCTCCGTCACGGGAAACTTCTGAAGCGAGAACCCTTTTTCGCGATCTCTCCTCTGTTCCGCCGCCGCCGCGCTTCCGAGATCGGGAGGACCATAAGACCTCTTCCTGGCACCCTGTCGGAGGGAGGACCGACCTCCGGGAGTCTCCTCTCCACCATGGATTCTCCCCGGATGTCTCGTGAGTAGTTTTTTTTGGACCATGGGTCCGTGATCAGTAGCTATGTGATGTTCTCCTCCCCTCTTTGTTCTTCATGGTTTAGACCTCGTGAGCTGCCCTACATGATCGAGGCACTTTTTTAATCTTTCTGTTGTTGCTATGCTGAGTTTGATGGGATCTGATGGATTATGAGATTATGTTCAGATTGTGATTGAGTAATATATTTGGTTTTTATCTCTTATATTTTTGCTCCTAAGTAATTCTTGCGTGTTCTCCGTTGCTGTTTATTGCTTTGACCAAGTAGTAGGTAGCAACCCCAAGAGGGAACGTTATGCTCGATTGTGGGTTCATGCCCCCCGATGACACGCTTGAGTGACAGAAACATGAGTCTAGGGGATGTGCTGTTGCCACAAGGGGGAAAACAACGGTGCTTGTAACCGCGGTTGCAAGGATTGTTTACATTACGCAAAGTGCTTTTTAATGCAGTTGTCTGTTGCTTTGGGTTTACACTTTGGGTGGGGCTCGCAACTTAATACCAGCGTGATGTTCTAGATAGATATCTCAAGGTGGATGATCAGTAGTAGATGCAGTTGGATTTCGTTCTACTTATTTTGGCGTACTGCCCGTGCTTTTGAGCCTCTTCCTTTCTTTTGTAGCATAGTTAGCATTGCGGTGCGGTCATAATCCTGTCAATTTCCCTTCTGTAATTTGTTTACCTCGCATAGCAGTTTTATCGTCTTTTGGGAGAGAGACATCACTAGTGAACATCACGTATCCCGGTCCATATCCTCATTACTGTTTCCACGCTCATTTAATTTTCTGCTTTTACTTTCAGTTGGTATCATTATCCCTTGTGTTTGATCCTTTGTGAACAACAAGACCGGAGAGATTGACAACCTCTCTGAACTTCGTTGGGAACAAAGTTATTTGTGTTTGTGTGCAGGTCCGCGTCAGTTGCGCCGCTGACACCTACTTATCATCTCTGGAGTCCTATTGGAGACAAACCTTGGTATCTTTACTGAGGGAAATTTGCTGTTGTGCTACATCACGCCTTCCACTTGGGGCTCACCAATGAAGGGCGAGAAGACTACACCCATCAACTCTCGCGCCATCAGGTGCTCCTCCTCCGCCGAACTGCTCCACTCCAACTCCTCTCCGGTGACCTCCTCCTCCTCATGGTGCTCCTCCTCCGGCGACCTCCTCCTCCTCACGGTTCTCCTCCTTCGGCGACCTCCTCCTCCTCCTCACGGTGCTCCTACTACGGCGACCTCCTCGTCCTCACGGTGCTCCTCCTCCGACGACCTCCTCCTCACGGTGACCTCCTCCTCACTGCAATGCAGAGCCGTCGTCGTCCCCACCCTGCCCCGCGGCCACCGGCGCGACTGCCGGTGCACGGACACAGACGAGATTTTTTTTCCTTTTTGAAATTAATAGTAGTAGCGCGTGAATAAAGAGGGCGCTGCTGCTATTTAGCAGTAGCACGTGGACAAGAGGGGCGCTACTGCTATAACAACTATTAGTAGCGCGCGCAAACACGCACTACTACTAAAAGTTAGTTGTAGCCTGCTAGTAGTAGAGCGCCACCGCGCGCTACTAGTAGCCATTTAAGGGGCACCACTAGTAGCGTTTTTCCTAGTAGTGATAGCTTATTTCAGGGAAAATCTTGGGGGCTTAAATGACACACTCATTAAGCTTTAAAACTAAGAAAAACTCGGCCTGTACATGTGGTACTCCACGCCTTATAACTGCCTATATGTTTTATGCTCATACAATCTACAAACGCGAAACCCGACTTTTAGACTAACATATTAGTCTTAAAAGAAAACGGAAAAACGTTGATCAATGTGAGGCGACATACAGAGAAGTTCCGACTCATGGATAACCCAAAATTCTTCTCAAAAAAGAGAAGATGAGGAAAAGATGAATCCAGAGCCGGCTTCTATATGATCAATTGTAATTTACTTTTTGCATGTATCATCATAAATCATATTTTCTATATATAGCATGAATATATACAATAACCTTGCAGGTTTTACAAGAGTTAAAATTCTCTGTGTGATGCGGCAATATGTCAAGATACACATGCCGACTCATGGGGAATACAACTCAAAAATTCTCTGTGTGATGCGGCAATATGTCAAGATACACATGCCGACTCATGGGGATTACAACTTGAAAAATTCCTGTGTGAATCGGCAATGTGCCAACACGCACATGCCGACTCATGGAGACTATAACTTGAAAATATTTTTCTATGACCCGGTAAGATACAAACATATCCATACCGGCTCATGGGGACTACAAGTTGAAACCTTTCTAAAAAAATCTGGCAAGAACAAACGTTCATACCAACTCTTTTGAAATATAATTATCTTCTTATGATTCGACGTGAAGGCCCACAAAACAAGACTCAGTCTAGAGGAGGACGCGCCAAGAAGACAAGCTTGAAGCCCAAGAAGGAATTCGACTTACCTTGTATAGCGTGTAGCGTATTTGTAAACTAGAGGTAGAATAGGATTCCTCCTTGAATAGGAATCGGATTCATGGACTCCTGAACCCGGCACCTTTATAAGCTGAGGGTTCTGGGCGCCAGAACAAAAAAACACACAATCGACCAACGCACGACTCGTAACCTAGACCTCATTGAGACACAAGTTACGAGCTGGCGATCTTGTAACCCGCAAAAAACGGCTAGTCCTTTTGACAAGCCGGAACCCTCAATAATAAGGAGTAGGAGCAGGTCTTTACCTCGAGAATAAAGAGGGGCCGAAACCTGGGTAAATCGCCGAGTACCGTGTCTATGCCGACTCTCTCCTCGATACCACCTCGCAGCAAAGGCCTCACAACTAGTTCGATGACTCGAACATCTGCCGTGTTAACCCCACGACAGGAACCCTGTATCTCGTCTTGTGTTCATCCAATAGCGTAGGTTTTCTCAATTAGGATATTTGATTATGTATGTATACCAATCTGGCGGTGGTGGCAATGGTCTCCCACACTGAAGGAAGAACTATAGGTACCTTATTCGTAGCCGACATCACCGTGATCCTTCAGCGATGGTGGCAACGAAAAAGAGAGCCTAGCATAGGTGAGTTCTCTGATTCCTATCACGTAAGCGATGCCTAGTTGTTAGCTTACTCGGTTGGCAACCATTTTCCGAGAGTTAGTTTTGGGTCGGATATAAGAGATGTGTAACGTATCCTTAAATCACCCTTTAGAGTTTGTGTTCTGGTATTCAATTTGTTTAAGCATGGCATGGGAAGTGGAGGAGATAAAACTTGATATTCTCGCAAAAAAAATGCTTAACTGATCAAAGTCATAAGAGAAAGCGATTTTGGTAGGTAGTTCACTTTTTTAATAAAATAGGGCTTGCTACCTTACTGTAGAAAATTCATTTTCATGTTTTCTTTCAATAAATTACCAAGTTATGCAATTAATTTCAATGATTAGACTTCTTGGTTCTTGATGTTTTGTTTTCTGTTGTTGGCTGTTTTAGCGTATCATCATCCGACTTAGTGGGGTATGTTTTCTTTCATGTGTAGTACTAGGAAACATACCCGTGCGTTGCAACGGGAGAAAAATGTCACACATCTAAACATGGCTTACACTCATCTGTGTCTTTGATTATCCTTCCTTCTTTCCTTGTGCATGATGGTGGGTGCGAGTGGGTAGAGCGAGGTAGGCTTCTATCTTTACATAAAACTTGTAATTACTTGGAAGTTCAATATTCTATAGACATGATTTGTGTAAGAAAATATTACCACACCAATCCATCTCAAAAAAAAATTATCAGTTTAGCAGATCAATCACGACTAACCTTCTCAATTGCTTGTCACCATTTCCCCTATATAGTCAAAACTACTACCAATTCTCACACTGCATGAACCAATCACATATATAAAAGGTGTGAACTGAATACCAAATCCTTGATTTTGTATACTAAATTTGACCTTTTATAGTTCAATGTGCATTGCTGCCCGTTTAATAAAGTAGGAAATGTCCTCGTCAATTCATCATTACGTTCCATGGCTTTTGTGTAATACTGGATTGAAGTCTCCAAATTCTTCTTGGAAGATGCATGCACGGCAGCCTCGCTGGCGTTCGTCTCAGGTTGTTCCTACTACTGATGTGGTTGTTGCCATAACGACGTGAAAGACTGGAAAATCGGAGTACACGAGTCTCTCAATCTTGATGTTAAGCATGAGATTGAGCACGTACATCATGCGCTTGTCAGAGAGATAGATTTATTAAGGTTGCTAGGATTCGGTTGCACTCCCTGCAACATTTGAATGAGGTTCGGCTGCTCTAGGTATGGATGCATGGGTGCGTAGGAAGGTTGATCGAAAGCGATCTTGCTCCACATCACGGGACCATGGAACATCTGGTCTATTTATGTTCTGATTGCTCGCTGATCGGTACACTCGGAAAGACTGGAAAGTCAGAGTATTTGAGTCTCTCAATCTTGACGTTAAGCTTGAGACTGATCAAGTACATCACGCGCTTTTCAGATAGATAGATTTATTGAGGTTGCTAGGATTCGGTTGCGCTACCTACAACATTTGCATGAGGTCCGACTGCTCTAGGTAAGGGATGCATGGGTGCGTAGGAAGGCCGATGAAAGCAATCTTGCTCCACATCACGGCGCCATGGAACATCTGGTCAATTGCGTCGGCGATGTTCCGATTGCTCGTTGAACCGTACACTCTACTTGAGTGTCTCAATCTTGACGTTAAGCATGAAACTGAGCATGTACATCATGCGCTTGTCAGATAGATAGATTTATTGAGGTTGCTATGATTTGGTTTCACTCCTTGCAATATTTGCATGAGGTTCGACTGCTCTAGGTAGGGATGCATGGGTGCATAGGAAGGTCGATCGAAAGTGATCTTGCTCCACATCACGGGACCATGGAACATCTGGTCAATTGCGTCGGCGATGTTCCATTGCTCGTTGAACCGTACACTCGGCAAGAAGGGCGATGGCGCTCGATGAAACGCACCATTGAATCTTCTTCAATGTATGTCCTCTCATCCGACGACTCTGTATGTTGCTTCTTCATTTGCACGGGATTCGCCCCTACCGTCCTAGATCCTTAGCCGATATTTATTGGAGAGGTCACAGCCAATGGGGCTAGGAAGGCGGCGAGGGACGCATAGTTCGACTCTAGCTGAAGGTTCAAACCCGAATGGGTCACAAACGAAAAAATGAAGTGAGAGGACAAATATAAAAAATATAGTATGGACTGAAAATAACTTAATTTATAGAAGGAATTGATAATAATTCAGACCGTTGGATAACTTAATTTATTGTTTTCCTTTTAAGCTTGATACACATATGTATTCCTTTTCTATTAGGTCTGTTACTTGCATATGTTTAGCCATTGATGAAGCCTCGGTCATGCATTTATGTTTTTTTATTAGCGTCTTAATTTTTTCATCCCTCTCCTCTTTAGTAAAGAGACCCATATTCCTCCAGCCTCATTCTTGATACCAATCCTTCCTTTAATCCTTCGCTTATCTACTTTGTACTTATCCATCTTTGAAGCAGCTTAGTACGTGTAGTTTTGCACACCTATATAAATCAGTATGATTGGACGGAAGGAAACGATGTGGTACTATTTAGGGCAGAAAACATATGAACTGGGCTGAAGTTTGCAAGTTCGCCTCATGTGGTTCTTCATAAGTAAACGCGCTACAACGG
Organism: Bromus sterilis; assembly: GCA_950022295.1. Lineage (NCBI taxonomy): Eukaryota > Viridiplantae > Streptophyta > Magnoliopsida > Poales > Poaceae > Bromus > Bromus sterilis. The sequence continues at coordinate 409,677,402 of OX465596.1, read as the reverse complement.
TCTACGGCCCAGTAAGAGAGCAGCTAAGCAGCGGCCCAGCAGAGGCGTCGAACGATACTTGACGTACGAATTAACGACGAGCCAGGGAATCATCGTATGGCAACGACCTTCGTATCCATCAAGACTACGGGTTGATTTTTATAAAGTATAAGGACTTTTTTGCAAAAATATAATAACGGACTAAGAAATCCATTTTCCTTTATTATATTCATTCATGTGTAGTATTTTTTACGAGCTATTGGGAATTATTTGAGTTTGTTAATTACCATATGAAAAGTTGTTTCTGCCCACTAGCTAGTCTGTTTTGATAGAGCACTAGATATTTTTATCGAAATTGCTTCACGTACGATACATCTGTGTCGGATCTGCATATGACGGGCTAATCCAACGATTTGGCCAAAATCAAAGAAACAATGAATGTCTTGGCATGACATGACGTACGTGAATCGTACAGGATATGTCGTACGCATAGCAGCTCTCATATTTTATTCTAGAGCTGCATCGGTTTAAACTCGCACTCTTGGATCTCAAGGTTGTTTGAGGCCTTGTACAATGCAAGGTGCTTAGGGGAGTGCTGAGCAAAATAAACCGACCTTTTTTGTAACACTAGTGCTTATTCCTATAGAAGAGGTGCCTAATTAAGCGTCTATTCTTTACATCTAAGCACCAATGCTTAGAGAATAATCTGGTTTTTTCTTTAAGCACCTTTCTAAGAACCTTGCATTGTATATGGTCTGAGTCCGCTCGGTCTCGCCTCCTCCGCATGGCACGTTGCCTGGGATAGGCTTCGGCCCAGATGCTATCAAAGAGCGTCTTTTCTTCCCGTAGGAGGCCGACAAGCACATATCTTTGAAAAAATCGAAATAAAAACAACAATTACTGAATTTTGAATAAAAAATATGATTTTAAAAATAGCTGGTTGAAGATAATTTTCATTCGCACGGGCTAGATATAAAGCCCCGAATCAGAGCGCCAGCAAAAGATTCTGTGGATGCTGAAGTTTTGGCGGGTTATGAAAGAAAGCCCTCCGCATGGTGGCCTCCACGTCCGCGTGCTCGCTGCCTCGCTTCACGTCGAGGATAATTCACGGCCGGGAGCCGCTGGCGACGTGGGCACCGTCGCGGCCACCGCGCCCACCTCGTCACGGGTTGGCTCGTCCGGAGCACAGCCTATAAATTGTACTCACTCACTCGGAGCAGTACATCGGCAAACACTCGACCACACAACAAGCAACAGTAGCATTTCATCTAGCCGGTCCATCGCTTGCTACAGCATCTGTACGTAGCTTCCTTCTGTCCTTCTTGCAACCTCCGCCGCTGAATAATGGCGACTATGATGGCCATGAGCTCCTTCGCCGGTGCCGCCGTCCTGCCGCATGCCTCGGCTGGCCGCTTCGGCGCCCGGTCTCTGCCAGCGCTGGGCCGACGTGCACTCGTCGTCAAGGCACAGACAGAGGGCCCGAGTGCACCACCGCCAAACAAACCCAGCACCTCCATCTGGGACGCGCTGGCGTTCAGCGGCCCCGCACCCGAGCGCATCAACGGGCGGCTAGCTATGGTGGGTTTCGTGACTGCGCTCGCCGTGGAGGCAGGCCGCGGCGACGGTCTCCTCTCGCAGCTCGGCAGCGGCACTGGACAGGCGTGGTTCGCCTACACTGTGGCAGTGCTGTCCGTGGCGTCGTTGGTGCCTCTGCTCCAGGGCGAGAGCGCCGAGGGCAGAGCCGGTGCCATCATGAACGCCAACGCCGAGCTCTGGAACGGCCGCTTCGCCATGCTCGGCCTCGTCGCACTTGCCGCAACCGAGATCATCACTGGCGCGCCCTTTATCAACGTGTAAATCTAGGTTCTTGACCACCGGATGACACAACATGTACCTAGTTAGAAGTAGGACAAGTAAATGATGAGAACTTATTATCCTCATATTCTTTATAGTGCTATTAATTAAAGACGGTCTGTTCTATCGAAAGCTGCTTTGTTTCTCACTCGAAATTCTTTTGTTTATCTTTATTATATACGTTGAAAGATCACGAAGAAAGGACATAGATCATTATATATTTACCGTAAATTTGTATCAGAATATGACACTGAGTTTATATTATTTTTACGAAAATTGTCATTTTACCAAGAAATTATAGCCACTGACGACAAATGAGATGGAAAGAGGAGGGGCATATTGGTCATCTCGAAAGATGACATCATGGGCCGAGGTTGCTGTGGCGACGAGGGACGGAGCTGAGCAGCGTATCGACGGTGGTGAAGAAGATCGGATAAAAGCGGCGGCTGATGGGGCGTAGCGAGCGGCGACGATGGGGTAAATGGATTTGGGGATTAATGAGGAGGGCTGGAACTGGTTTGATTTGAAAAAAACTAACAATAAGTCTCGCACAGAAAAAAGGTGTACTAGCCAACATGTGGAGGGTGTCACAAAATGCCTGCCACAGCTAATATGTTTACAGTGACAAGTGATGAATGCTATTTTTGCATTCATCGGATCGTTATTTAAATCAGTTAATCTTTGGAAAATCAAGATAAAAAATCTTCAATTTGTTATTAATAACTAATGAATGAGAGCGATCACAAAAACCTCTATTTATTGTATTTTGTCACAAAAATGGGTTAACATGAAAGTGTATTATAAGAAATATTTGTAAGATAGATGCTTTGTTATTGTGGGAAGAAAAATCATGTCCTCGGTGCTCATGGACATCGATTTCGTTTGACCTGAAACGTAGAGAGTTAGAAAGGTGAAAGAATTTGAGTTCTCATCACCGTCAATGACTGCCTTAAGTTACTCTCTAACAAGAAAAGTGAAGGGCCCAAAAGATTTTAAATCAGAAAAGGCGCGACCTAGGGATAAGAGAGAAGACATTAACGATAAGGGGCATATGATTGGAGGCGAAGCGGGTTAGGAAAGAGAAGGTTGAGTTTTAAAATGAATCATCCCGAGAAAGATTGATGAAGCCCCTATCAAGGCGTCCTAAGGTCAGGTTTTGTTCGGTTGTTAGAAAAGGTAAAGATGTTGGCCTCATCATAGTGAAAGTTGTTATTATTCTTCTCAAAAGCACAATGAATAAGATTGAAGGAGTAAATAACAGAAAACTAACATAACTAGATGATTCCCCGCGCGTTGCAGCGAAAATTGTTAACAAATAATTTAATGTTTAAAATATAAGATAAATATGAAATACTCCCTTCGATCCATAAGAAGTGTAGCTCATCTAGTACACAATTTATACTAGCTTAGTATAAAATGAGCGACACTTATTTTAAATTGGAGGGTTTATGTTATAATTTTATTATAAATTCTTTTTTTGAAAGAAATATTGTTCAGAGTAAAAAAACTAAAAATAATAATGAAAAATTCAAAAATGAGGGTGATTTTTATTATATTAATTTATTACATTGATAATATATCGGCGAGACGATATGAGATGAAAACAATGTTGAGTAGAAACAGTTGAGACGTCACGGTTGGCTAATCGGTGTATGTGTACTGTGCCATCGACCACCCGAACTTCCCTGCCGACAACTACCGTCCGGAGCCACCTTTTGACCTGGATTGGTCAGTGTTTGAGAACGCCGAGAGGATAGGGAAGCCCGTGAGCGAGGGTATGGCGCGGTCACCGCGACCGGCACATGATGGCATGCTACAAAAAGAAAGTTTACATGTTGCTTTGCTGCCTGCAAAGGTGTACGTGTCTCTCAGTGCTTTGGATTAGCTCCGGCTAGAGACAAGGTGCTGACTGCTGAGCATCAACACGAGCTTCTGGTCTATCAGGGAGTCCTCACGTTCAGCATCTTTTCTGCTTGGCAGGTTATGAACTATGAAGGAAGCCCTTCTAACGGTCGCCTCCCACGTCCGCGTAGTTGCTGCCTAGCTCCACGTAGAAGGTACTCCATAGTATATTCAAAAAACGCTAGTACTATATTATGGGACGGAGGAAGTATTTATTTCACGGCCGGGAACCGCTCGCGACGTGGGCACCGTCACGGCCACCGCTCCCAGTTCGTCACGGGTTAGCTCGTGTAGAGCGCGGCCTATAAATTGTGCGCACTCACTTGGAGCAATACATCGACCATCACTCGGCAACACAACACCAAGTATCTAGCATCTCTTCTAGTAGCTTCCGTCTGTCCTTCGTCCACTTTTCCGTGACTGCTTAATGGCAACCATGATGGCCATCAGCTCCTTCGTCGGCGCCGCCGTCCTGCCGCGTGGCTCGGCTGGCCGCCTCGGCGCCCGGTCTCTGCCTGCGCTGGGCCGACGCGCACTCGTCGTCAAGGCACAGACGGAGGGCTCGAGTGCACCACCGCCAAACAAACCCAGCATCTCTATCTGGGACGCGCTCGCGTTCAGCGGCCCCGCTCCCGAGCGCATCAACGGGCGGCTGGCCATGCACTGGTGGAAAAACAGGCTTCCGTCCAGCCCCATAAGTCGCGAAGCTGTAGGAACCGCGACTAATGGGACCCTTAGTCGCGGTTCTGGAGGTGAACCGCGACCAAAGGCCTGGGCCCAGGGCGCTCGGTGGCCAGCTGGTGCACGTGAGGGGCTTTAGTCGCGGTTCGCCAGGACAACCGCGACTAAAGGCCTTCGGGCACCTTTAGTCACGGTTTGCCAGGCCAACCGCAACTAAAGCCCCTCCCCTATATATACCCATCCAGCAGCCAACACTTAGCCATTTGGAGCCATTCTCTTCACAAGTGGGTGTAGGTTTGCTTTTGGTTCCTCTTATGCACATAAGGTGTTTGATGAAATGCCCCAAGAGCATGAAACAAACATGACATGAAGTGTTGGAGCCACACTCCTCGATCGCGGTTAGCAACTTGAACCTTTGATGTGTCATTGATAAAATATGCATGTGTGTAGTTCATTGTTTAATTTATATTGTTTGTAGCTAGTTAGTTTAACAAATGCATGATGGTTAATTATATATTTTATATTATAATAATGCAGATGAATCGGCAATGGATGTACGGTAACCGACTCTCCGGCGAGTTCACTACGGGTTTGAAAGATTTCCTCGTAGTGGCTAATGCGAACAAGCGGGGGGGTTTTGTTATCTGTCCATGTGTTAACTGTAAGAATCAGAACGGTTACTCTTCCTCAAGAGATGTTCACATGCATCTGCTTCGGCACGGTTTCATGCCAAGCTATAATTGTTGGACCAAGCATGGAGAAAGAGGGGTTATAATGGAAGAAGATGAAGAAGGGGATGATTTCATCGATGAAAGCTATCTTGCTCATTTCGGTGATACTTTCATGGAGGATGCTGAAGGTGAAGGGGAAGGTGAAGAAGAGGCACGTGATGATCCCGTTGATGATCTTGGTCGGACCATTGCTGATGCACGGAGACGCTGCGAAACTGAAAAGGAGAGGGAGAATTTGGATCGCATGTTAGAGGATCACAGAAAGGCGATGTACCCCGGATGCGATGATGGTCTGAAAAAGCTGGGCTGCACACTGGATTTGCTGAAATGGAAGGCAGAGGCAGGTGTAGCTGACTCGGCATTTGAAAACTTGCTGAAAATGTTGAAGAATATGTTTCCAAAGGATAACGAGTTGCCCGCCAGTACGTACGAAGCAAAGAAGGTTGTCTGCCCTCTAGGTTTAGAGGTTCTGAAGATACATGCATGCATCAACGACTGCATCCTCTACCGCGGTGAATACGAGAATTTGAATGAATGCCCGGTATGCACTGCATTGCGTTATAAGATCAGAGGCGATGACCCTGGTGACGATGTTGAGGGCCAGAAACCCAGGAAGAGGGTTCCCGCCAAGGTGATGTGGTATGCTCCTATAATACCACGGTTGAAACGTCTGTTCAGGAACAAAGAGCATGCCAAGTTGTTGCGATGGCACAAAGAGGACCGTAAGTCGGACGGGGAGTTGAGACACACCGCAGATGGAACGCAATGGAGAAAGATCGACAGATGGTTGAAAGATTTTGCAGCTGACGCAAGGAACATAAGATTTGCTCTAAGTACGGATGGCATGAATCCTTTTGGCGAGCAGAGCTCCAGCCATAGCACCTGGCCCGTGACTCTATGCATCTACAACCTTCCTCCTTGGTTGTGCATGAAGCGGAAGTTCATTATGATGCCAGTGCTCATCCAAGGTCCGAAGCAACCCGGCAACGACATCGATGTGTACCTAAGGCCATTAGTTGATGAACTTTTACAGCTGTGGGGTGGTGTCCGTGTGTGGGATGAGCACAAACAAGAGGAATTTGACCTACGAGCGTTGCTTTTCGTAACCATCAACGATTGGCCTGCTCTTAGTAACCTTTCGGGACTGTCAAATAAGGGATACAATGCATGCACGCACTGCTTACATGAGACTGAAAGTGTACATTTGCCAAATTGTAAGAAGAACGTGTACCTTGGGCATCGTCGATTTCTTCCGAAAATTCATCCAGTAAGAAAGAAAGGCAAGCATTACAACGGCAAGGCAGATCACCGGCCGAAGCCTGCGGAACGCACTGGTGCTGAGGTATTTGATATGGTCAAGGATTTGAAAGTCATCTTTGGAAAGGGTCCTGGCGGACAATCAGTTCCGAAGGGAGCTGACGGGCACGCAGCCATGTGGAAGAAGAAATCTATATTCTGGGAGCTAGCATATTGGAAAGTCCTAGATGTCCGCTCTGCAATCGACGTGATGCACGTTACGAAGAATATTTGCGTGAACCTCCTGAGCTTCTTGGGCGTGTATGGGAAGACAAATGATACAAAGGAAGCACGGCAGGACCAGCAACGTTTGAAAGACCCTGATGACCGGCATCCGGAATGGTTTCAAGGTCGTGCCAGCTACGCTCTGACCAAAGAAGAGAAGGTCATCTTTTTTGAATGCCTGAGCAGTATGAAGGTCCCGTCTGGATTCTCGTCCAATATAAAGGGAATAATAAACATGGCGGAGAAAAAGTTCCAAAACCTGAAGTCTCACGACTGCCACGTGATTATGACGCAATTGCTTCCGATTGCTTTGAGAGGGCTCCTGCCGGAAAATGTTCGAGTAGCCATTGTGAAGCTATGTGCATTCCTCAATGCAATCTCTCATAAGGTAATCAATCCAGAAGTTCTACCACGGTTACAGAACGATGTGGTCCAATGTCTTGTCAGTTTCGAGTTGGTGTTCCCGCCATCCTTCTTCAATATTATGACGCACCTCCTGGTTCACCTAGTCGAAGAGATTTCCATTCTCGGTCCTGTATTTCTACACAATATGTTCCCCTTCGAGAGGTTCATGGGAGTATTAAAGAAATATGTTCGTAACCGTGCTAGGCCAGAAGGAAGCATCGCCAAGGGCTATGGAAATGAGGAGGTAATTGAGTTTTGTGTTGACTTTGTTCCTGACCTTAAGCCGATTGGTCTTCCTCGATCGCGGCACGAGGGGAGACTAAGTGGAAAAGGCACGATCGGAAGGAAATCAACGATATGTATGGACGGCCATTCTCTGACTGAAGCACACCACACAGTTCTGACCAATTCCAGCTTGGTGGCTCCGTACTTTGAGAAACACAAGAATATTTTACGCTCGGACAACCCGGGGAAGCCTGAATCCTGGATTAGGAAGGCCCACATGGAGACTTTCGGCAGTTGGTTGAGAAAACATTTAATGAATGACGATCATGTTGTAGATCAGCTGTACATGTTGGCCAAGACACCATCTTCGACTATAACGACTTTCCAAGGGTACGAGATAAATGGGAATACATTTTACACGATCTCCCAAGATAAAAAGAGCACCAACCAAAACAGTGGAGTCCGCTTTGATGCAGCAACCGAGAATCGGCAAAAGGCCACATATTATGGTTACATAGAGGAGATATGGGAACTTGACTATGGACCCTCCTTTAAGGTCCCTTTGTTCCGGTGCAAATGGTTCAAGCTAACAGGAGGTGGGGTAAAGGTGGACCAGCAATACGGAATGACAATGGTGGATATCAACAATCTTGGTTACCTTGACGAACCATTCGTCCTAGCGAAAGATGTCGCTCAGGTTTTCTATGTCAAGGACATGAGTAGCAAACCGAGGAAACGGAAAGATAAGAAAACGATCAGTACATCATGCGATGATCCAAAGCGCCACATTGTTCTTTCAGGGAAAAGAAACATCGTGGGAGTGGAGGACAAGACAGACATGTCAGAAGATTATAATATGTTTGCTGAAATTCCGCCCTTCAAAGTGAACACCGACCCAAGCATTAAGTTAAATGATGAGGATGCTCCATGGATACGGCACAACCGTAAGCAAGCAGGGACACAAGGAAAGAAATGATGTGTAATAATTTATTGTATCAAACTTTGTTGAATGGATCATGTGAATTATATTACCCGTGATGTGTTTGGTGTCCATTTTCGAATGATTCAATTGACTCGAGAAGCCATGAGAAAGTGATGAGAGATTGTAGAGATGTGATAATGCTGGCCAAGCCGGGCTACATATATGTAGTGACAAATGGCGGGAAAAATGGGAGCGGGAAGAGAGGAGGCGGGAAGATTATTTGTATTTTTATGAATTTTTTGATATATTATTTGTATTTTTAAAATTTTGAATTGAATTAGTTTTATTTTTATGAATTTTTTGATATATTATTTGTATTTTTAAAATTTTGAATTGAATTAGTTTTATTTTTCTTATTTTTTTGATATATTATTTGTATTTTTAAAATTTTGAATTGAATTAGTTTTATTTTTCTGATTTTTTCTGTATTTTTAACAAAAAGTAATTCAAGAACACCTTTAGTCGCGGTTGTCCTCGCCAACCGCGACTAAAGGTCTGTGCGCGCGCGGGAACGAAAAGCCTTTAGTCGCGGCTCTCCTCCCCAACCGCGACTAAAGGTCTGTGCGCGCGCGGGAACGAAAAGCCTTTAGTTGCGGCTCTCCTCCCCAACCGCGACTAAAGGGAGCCTTTAGTCGCGGCTCTCCTCCCCAACCGCGACTAAAGGGGGGGGCTATAAATAGTTTCCCGAACCGGTCGCTCCACACTTCGTCTTCTTCGCGCGCCGCTCTCCGCCCCGATCGATCTCGCTCGCCGCGCCTCGCCGTCGCCGCACCTCGCCGTCGCCGCACCGTCCGAGTCGAGGTATGCCAGACGTCACCGCGCCTCGCCGTCGCCGCACCTCGCCGTCGCCGCACCTCGCCGTCGCCGCACCGTCACCGCGCCGTCGCCGTCGCCGCACCTCGCCGTCGCCTTGGGCTTTTCCTTTTTTTTCCTTTAGCAAACAAACGCGGATGGTGGTTAGCCCTAAAAAAACGTGGATGGTGGTTTAGTGATTGTGTGTGCCAGAGATGGTGTGAAGAGATCACCAAAGAAATGAAATTCGGGATTAACTAGTGGATATTTGCATCTAGTATCTCAAAATTTAGAATAAAACTAGCAAAACTAAATATGGTGGTAGGGAGTCAGACATGGCACGCATGGCCAATGGATGGTTAGCGAGGACATGGTCGATACTTTTATCTTCGCTGATTTGTATCAATACTAATTAATTATTTCAAGGCTTATTCCATATTTAAATTGATATTTTATTGTTTTATCGACTTTATTTAGTGATTTATTTTTGGATATTCTATTTTCCCTTTAATATATCGGTACTGCTAGCTGTAGTTTTTATGGTATAATCTTTCTGTTTGTGCATCGATTTTTCCATACAAAAAGTTTAGTTTGATCTCTAACACCTCAAGCGACCGCAATTCAACTTGACATGTGATCCTCTCGCTATTTGGATGTTCATAACCAACACTTATTTTTCGTGGATCCTATTCGAAAGCACCTCATCATCGGACCACATAAACACGTCGATAGGAGAGCGATCGACGTCCATCATCCGACACGATGACACATCTTTAAAGAAGGCGTGTTTTTATTTTTCATTTCGTTGATAACATCATCAATGACTTCGTATCTAAGAGATGTGATAATGCATATACACAATTAATTTGTTTTTACTACATGTTTTCAGGACTGACATATGGCGGACGATAGAGCTGACCCGATTATGGACAACTATGATCCGGACGGTGAAGCCCATATGTTCGGCATCATAAACGGCGATATTCTATATGTGCCGACCGGACAAGAAGAAGATGATATCTCTTCTTATCTGAACCTTGACGGTGAAGATGAAGGGCGCCGTCAGCAAGATGATGCCGAAGAAACGTCGATAAACGACGATCTTCAAATGGAAGTAGCAACCACCTCCGGCGCCGAGGTATATATATACATTGCGCCTCTGGTGATACAAACTAACTGATTTGAATAAATATGTGTGTACTAACGCGCGCGACTCTCTTTCTTATTTTAGCCCTCGGCCGGATCGTCGAAACAATCGAGTACGTCGTCAAAGCGTGGCGCAACCAAGACGTTGAAACCAGGAGAAACATACACAATCGAGGTTGTCGAGGAAGCAACCGGCAAGCCACTGGAGCCCCGCAAGAACGCCACCAAGTTTATCAGCCAATGCGGAGCCATTGTTAGAGACAACGTCTCGATCATCGTCCAGGAGTGGAATGCGCCAAAGAAGGCACGTGTTGGTTTCAGTTTTGTCGATAAGAGAACAAAAAAAGATTGCTTCAACAAGCTTATGGAACATTTCGTTCTACCTCCGGAATACAACAAATTCGATAAGGAGGGTAATAAGATTGAGGCAAACAAGGAGAGGAGGAGGCTAGTCAAACGGTTCGCTCTTCATAAGATGGCCGACGCATTCCGGAAATTCAAGCAAAATCTAGCCCATGACTTTGTCAATCAGAACAAGACTCCGGATTTCAAAGGACAATATGAGAAACTGAAACATGATTGGCCAGAATTTGTGAAGCAAAAGAAATCGGAGCAGTTCATTGAAATATCGAAAAAAAATAAGAAAAATGCGGCTAAGAAGGAGTACTATCATATTATGGGGCCAGGAGGGTATCACCTTTGGGAGCCTAGGCGTGAGAAGATGGAGAACGAGCTGAGGGCGCGAGGAATCCGTCCAGGTACGGAGGGATGGGACCCAAGGGCCAAAAGCTGGTGGTACGGGCATGGGGGAACGCTGAACCCGGAGACAGGGGAGTGTGTTTACCGGGGCAAACTAATTAAACCCACCCAAGCCCTTATTAACGCAATGAGGGATGCTCAAGAGGGGAAGATCAAGTTCAACAGAGAGAACGACGCGCTGACAAAAGCCCTCGGGAATCCTGAACACGGAGGACGTGTACGAGGCATGGGGCACGTTCCATGGAAAATAGGGTTCCCCCAGAACGATGACCCGTACGGTTACAGAAGCCGTAAGAGAAAGATGGATCGGGAAGCAGATGTTGTGGTGCGGTTGGCATCGGAAATGGATGTATTGAAGAAAACCGTGAATGTACTAGTAGCCGAAAGAGATGCAGCTCGGGCGCAGCATGAAGATCATCCAGTGGATCTCGGAAGCCAGGAGCAGAGAAGCAGCGTGGCTTCCACGGAGGCCCCACCGGCTGGTGCAGATGCACCGACGATCGAAATTACTGCACCGGAGCCTCTGGCGGTCGAAATTACTGCACCGGAGCCTCCTCGCTACCCCGTGGACGATATAAAGGAGATGAAAGAATGTCATCTGTATTATCCTATCGGGAAGATGTCCATGAAGGTAGCCATCGGCAGTGCTTTACCATGTTTACCTGGAGCACTCCACCACAACAACCCCATTCAAGTTGGCTATGCTCGTGTCACGGTGGAGGACATAGTCAAAGGGTTTGAGGACCTGGACATTGACATTGCTACACCTGAAGGGGAGAAAAGACTTGGAGATGTCAAGCGCCAGTTCATTCTATGGCAAAAGAAGTTTATCAAGTTTCCAGGCGAGGCGCCAAGGACAACAAGACCACCCCCCTACGGTGGTGGTGGCGGTTCACCTACACCTCCGTCACGTCAGCCGACGCCGCCCCCCAGTCCACAACGTCCGGCGGGTGATCAGCCGCCGCCCCCCAGTCCTCGTCCGGCGGGTGATCAGACGCCGTCCCCCAATCCACCTCCGGCAAAGAAGCAGAAGCAGTCCTGGATTATTAACCCGGACCCTTATGTACCTAAGACCACAAAGGTACCGGAGCCATCACTGAAGCCTCTCCCCACAAGGCCTTGGGAACGTAGTGCCGAGGAAGTCGACGCGGCCGCGGCTGCTGATTTGGAGAAATGGAAGGCGGACTGCAAGAAGAAAAGAGAGCCCGAGCCCAAGCCAGTATTTTCTGATGAGCAAAAGAAGTGGGCTAACTCATTTTTGAGCACACCGTCCCAAGCCGCGAAGAATCTGCCTGACAACTATGCACGTGAACTTCGCAGGCAGGCACTCATGTTCAAGGAGAACAAAGAGCGGGAGAAGGCCGAAAGTAAAAAAAGCGGGGAACAAGTTGCCCAGCTCGGGGAACAAAGTAAACAATCGATTGCCCCGCTTATAGTGGAAGCCGCCGGTCCGGATGCCCCCGAGATCATACAAGCTGCGGCAGCACAGGGATTGACTGTAACGAGTGCCAGAGAACAAGCGGCCAACTTAGGTATTACTCTTCGTGAACTGTTAGGCCTTGATGAGGCGCCAGTGAAGGAGGTAGTAATTACATATGTCAAGAATGGGCCTCTCGTCGAGCCTGCGCAGGAAAAGGATCTACCTCCACAAATGAAAGGTCTGCTGAAATGGTACAAGGGTTACATAAAAAATAAAAACGCCAAAGAATATATTTATGCGGAAGTTAGACATGAGCATCACTTCAAACATTACTATGTACAAATTGAACTGAGTGAATTGTTCCAGCTTTTCAATCTGCGCGAGCTCGACAAATCTATCATCAGTTGCTACGTTCTGTAAGTGATTTATTTCTACCCCATCTCGTTCATATTGCCTGCACTATATATATGTCCTAACTATATTGTTGTGTCCGCTATTATACATGCAGAATGAAGATTAAGGAATGCAGAGTAAGGAACATCCATGATGTTGGGTTCATTGACCCACACATCGTTAATGGACATGTGTTGGAGCATCACCCCGCCGACATGGAGGCAGACCTGTGGCAGTTTCTTACAAAGCAGGAACTCAAAAGTGATATTCTATTTCCTTACCATTTTGGGTGAGTGTTTCTGTCTTGAGCACATTCTCTTTTGTTTACTCCATGCATGGTATGTGGCCGGCTAATCGATGAGTTATGCATGACGTACTGTGCATGTATCGTGTCCGCAGGTTCCACTGGATTCTGCTAGTAATTAAAGTTAACACCTCAGAATGTCTCATCCACGACTCTCTGAATATGGATCCAAAGCTTTGGGGCGGCATGAGAAGAATGCTGCAGAAGTAATTATTTTCATTCATTTGCGCTCTATATCGATCGGCCTATTTCGTTCATTTCCTAATATCAAGTAACTAATAACTCTCTTGTTCATTTAATTTTCTTTGCCTCGTAGGGTTTGGAGACGGTTCGTAGATACAAAGGTCGGTGAATTCAAAAAAGAGCTAGAATTCAAAAGGTCAAAGGCTAAGAATGCTGGGGATATTCAGCCAGCGGGGACCAATCTATGTGGATACTATGTCTGTGAGATGATCCGGAGATACACCTCTGAGCGGGTTCCGAGTGATACCAATGCTCAGAGGAATAACCTCCGGATGATGCTTAGTCCAGAAGCTCGCTTCCGACCACTTCAAGAGGAACTAGCTGGATGGTTCAGCAGGGAAGTCCTCCATCCTAAAGGAGAACACCATTACGAGGACGTAGAACTTTATATGCATTAAATTATGTATGGAAACTTGTTCAAAATTGTATATGGTCATCCGATGATATTGAATATATATTGTATATTCCTCTTGAATTCTTTTTGGTTCTAATTTCAAATTTGTTTGAAATTGTACATTCATATGCATGTATGTAGTACCGTAGAATATGTGAAACTCCTTCAAAATTAAAATAAAGCAAAAAAGAAATAAAACAATACAAATTAAACAGAAAACAGGTTTAGGGGGGGGGGCTAAAACCCTAAACCTGTGGCGGCCTTTAGTCGCGGTTGTCCAGAAGAACCGCGACTAAAGGTCCTCCGCCCCGACGGCCGCCTGGCGCCCACGTGGACGGGCCGTTAGTCGCGGTTCTTAAGCAACCGCGACTAAAGGTGGGGGGCTTTAGTCGCGCTTATTTGGTCGCGGTTGCGCAACCGCGACTAATGGCAGTTGCGAACCGCGACCAAAGGCCTTTTTTCCACCAGTGATGGTGGGCTTCGTCACGGCGCTCGCCGTGGAGGCAGGTCGCGGCGACGGGCTCCTCTCGCAGCTCGGCAGCGGCACCGGGCAGGCGTGGTTCGCCTACACCGTGGCGGTGCTCTCCCTGGCGTCGTTGGTGCCGTTGCTCCAGGGCGAGAGCGCCGACGGTAGAGCCGGCGCCATTATGAACGCCAACGCCGAGCTCTGGAACGGCCGCTTCGCCATGCTCGGCCTCGTCGCGCTCGCCGCAACCGAGATCATCACTGGCGCGCCCTTTATCAGCGTGTAAACTAGCTTCTTGTTCACCGGATAACACAACATGTACCTAGTAGTTAGAAGTAGGACACGTAAATGATGAGAATTTATTATCCTCATATTCTTTGTAGTGCTACTTAATTAAAGACAATTCATATTATCAGGAGTTGTTTTGTTTCTCACTCGAATTTTTTTGCTTATCTCTATTATATACGTTGATAGATCACCAAGAAAGAGCATGGATCATATATATATGTATCATAAATTTGTATCGGAATGTGACACTGAATCTATAAAAAAATTAAAAAATTGTCGTCTTACCAAAAGATTATGGCTGCCGACCATCAAGGAGATGGAAGGAGGAGGGACGTTGGTCGTCTCGAAAGAGGATGTCATGTGTCGGGGTTGCTGCGGCGACGGGGAATGAAGCTGCGGCGTGTACCCACGTTGATGAAGGAGACCAGAGGAAAATGGGTAGCTGAGGGGCGCAACGAGCAACGGCGAAAGGCCGACAAGGGTGCAATGGGATCAGGGGGATTAATGGGAAGGGGTGGAACTGATTCGATTTGAAAAAACTACCAAGAAGTCTCGCACGGGAAATGCCGTACTAGCCGACATACGGAGGGAGTCACAAAATGTCCACCATAGCTAATAGGTTTATAGTGATAGGTGATGAGTGATATTTTTTACATTCGTCAGACTATCGTTTAGACCGCTTAACCTTTGAAAAATCAAGATAAAATTTCTCCAAATTGTTATTAATAACTAATGAATGCGAGAGATCACAAAATCCTTTATTTATTGTATTTTCTCAAAAGAATGGCTAAACATGAAAATTTATCATTCATATTAATCCATGATGTCACATACAGCCAAACTCAAAGAAACTGACGTCTCTGTTGACCCAACAGGAACATTCACTCCTGGTACACGTTTATGCGTCCAGTGTCGATATGTTTACCACATGTTTGTTCTTCTGACCCGCACATGTCTGTATAACCGCGAGGGTCGACTCTTATACCATTTGTAACGCTTCGGCCACTGTCAACACCGGTTTCCAGCGGTTACGGCTAGTGGGATCTTGACTGGCTCTACAGAACAACACTAATCTTTTCTGCGTATTGTGTCCTCAGTCGTCTGCACCTAGAATCAACTTCCAATCGGTTACCCATTCTCAAATTTCTTCACGCAAAACATGCTTAACTTGGAGTCTTGTGAAAATGAACTTTCAGTAAAAAGGTAGACCTTATTCATATGGGTAATCTATTATTCCTAAAAGTAAGAATGTCACACAAAATTTGTATAGTGTTTTAGTAAAAATAAATAAAGAACCCAATAAAATCCCCAGTGATCTAACCAAGTTGCAATTTTGTGTCGTAGTAAGCCCTCACACGGATAGAGGGTAAAATCACAGTTAGGAGCCGCTCACTACGTGGGCACCATCACAGCCAACGCGCCCACCTCGTCAGGGGAGCAAACACTTGGTGAAAGAATAAACATCAGTAGCATTCATTTAGCCGCTTCATAGCTTTCATGTTGCGGCATCTGTAGTTTCCTCCTATTCTTCGTGCACCCATCTTTCATAAGCATCACCAATTTGATGCACAATACTAAGACTACTTATTATTCCTTCTTTATACGTCGACATGACCTTTTACCTCTATGTCTCGTCCCTCTGTATATAAGGCGAGCTCGAGGATAGCTCGAGACACACTAGCTTCTAAACAATTGTAACCCCTCGCGTGAGGAGTTCATACAACCATAAACGAATCAAGGCAAGATAATCATTTTGCCTCCATCTTGAGGGCCCGAACATGGGTAATTAAATCCTCCGCGACTTCTCCTCTTTGACACTTCCGTCCCCTTGGTCCACTCTACTGGGATATCTACCGGTTTTTCGCACCGTAAGTCACCGTATGTTCCTCTCCTCTTTCTCTCTTTACCAATCTTGTTGCCATCTAATCTTGTGTTGTCATCTTCGTCATTTTCATCCTTCTCATCATAGTCCTCAATGGGTAATGCTCAACCTTAATCGTCGTTGTAAGATTGTATTATGTCTCACAATTGATGATTAATAATGTTGGAGTACAAGGGCTATAAATAGGAGGCCCAGTCGGCCGACTACCCTAAACCCTAACTTGCATTACAAGTTGATATAATAAAAGATAGGCCGAATATATAGTCTAATATCCCCCCGCAGTGTCAACGTGGGGTTCAACAACGTTGAGACTGAAACAAATATCGCAAAATGGTTAAGTTGGTAGTCCCTTGGTGAAGATGTCAGCAAACTGCGCAAAAGTTGGCACATGAAGAACTCGAACTTGCTCCAATGCAACCTTCTCGCGAACGAAATGAATACCGATCTCAATGTGTTTTGTCCGTCGATGCTGAACTGGATTACTGGACATGTAAACTACAGAAATATTGTCACAATACACAATATATAGTGGCCTGCTGGATGGGACGATGAAGCTCAGACAGAAGTTGCCGAAGCCAAACTGTTTCAGCAACAGCGTGAGCCACTGCTCGGTACTCAGCTTATGCAGAGGAGCGAGAAACTGTAATATGGCGTTTAGAAGACCATGAAATCAAAATTTTACCCAAAAAAACACAGTATCCGGACGTGGATGGACGAGTGTCAGGACAACCCCCCAATCTGCATCAGAATATGTTGTCAAGCTATATGCAGAGGAGGTGTTTATGTGGAGACCGTGATCTAAGGTGCCTTTAAGATAATGAAGAACACGATTGATGTGATTGTAGTGGGGAAGACGAGGATCATGCATATAGAAACAGGCTTGTTGGACATAGTAGGAGAGTTCTGGGGGGTAATAGTAATATATTGGAGTGCACCTGCAAGACTACGATAGAGAGGGGGATCTGAATAGGGTTAGCCAGCAGAGCAGAGTTTAGAACTAGTGTCTACAGGAGTGCGGGAGGTCTGACAGTCAAGCATACCAGCTCTAGCGAGAAGATCTAAGATGTACTGGCGCTGAGAAAGGAAGAGCCCATGAGTGTCACGAGTAACAGTTATACCGAGAAAATGATAAAGCATGCCGAGATCAGTCATGGAAAATTTAGAACTAAGAAGAGTGATGATATGGTCAAGAAAGTTTTGGGTAGAGGCAGAGGATGATATCATCGACATATAAGAGAAGATAGGCAGTGTGAGAGGAAGTATGGCAAACAAAAAGAGAGGTGCCGCTGAGAGAGGGAGTGGAGCCAATGGTTTGAATATAAGTGGAGAAACGTTGAAACCAAGCTCGAGGGCCTGTTTGAGGCCGTAGAGAGATTTCTGAAGAGGGCAGACATGATCAGGAGCGGAAGAGTTTTCAAATCCGAGGGGCTGCTGACAATAGACTGTTTCTTGAAGAGAACCATGTAGAAAGGAATTTTTGACATCAAGCTGGTGAATGGGCCATGCGGACGACACAGCGAAACTGAGGACGGTGCGAAAAGTGCTAGGTTTTACAACGGGAGAGAAACTTTCCTCATAGTCGATGCCATGTTACTGAGAAAAGCCACGACAAACCCAGCGAGCTATGTAGAAAGAGAGAGTGCCATCGAAAAGGATTTTTTGACGAAATACCCATTTACCAGAAACTATATATGTTGGCACCAGCAAGACGATGAACAAGGAGCCAAGTGTCATTCTGAATAAGAGCGGAAAACTTGTCTCGCATAGCAGCAACCCAATTGGGGTCGAGGAGTGCAGTTTTGTAGTTTTTGGGGAGGGGAGAAATCGAAAGGGAAGGTGTTGCATGAAGGTTGAGACGCTGTTTGGGAAGACGAAATCCTGTAGAACATTTTTAGAATCCTCAAAAACCTAACAGAAAGAAAGTTACGATGCTTTTAAGATCTGGAGGCAAAAAATTGAAAAAACTTAACAGTAGAGCCTGTACAAGAGGGGCGCTACTGCTACTTAACAGTAGCGCATGTACAAGAGGGGCACTACTGCTAGGTCTCATGTGGAAGTTTCCTATTTTTCTAGGCCTCCTCTCGCGGATCAGTGACATGGCAGGCCAACAAAACCCCCACCACGCATTTTTCTCCTCCTCTCCTCACACTCCATCTCCTCCTCTCCTCCACTCCATCTCCTCCTCTCTTGCGACCTCCTCCTCCTCCTCGTCCTCACGGTGCTCCTCCTCCGCCGAACTGCTCCACTCCAACTCCTCTCCGGCGACCTCCTCCTCATGGTGCTCCTCCTCCGACGACCTCCTCCTCCTCACGGTTCTCCTCCTCCGGAGACCTCCTCCTCGTCACGGTGCTCCTACTCCGGCAACCTCCTCCTCCTCACGATGCTCCTCCTCCGACGAGCTCCTCCTCACGGTGACCTCCTCCTCACTGCAATGCAGATCCGTCGTCGTCCCCACCCTGCCCCGCGGCCACCGGCACGACTGCCGGAGCACAGACTCAGACGAGATTTTTTTCTTTTTGAAATTAATAGTAGTACCGCGTTGATACGTCCCAAACGTATCTATAATTTCTGCTTGTGCCATGCATGTTTTGTGTGACTTTGCCATGTTTTTCTTGAACTTTCATACACTTTTGAGCATATTTGGACTAACCTATTAACTCAGTGCACCCGGTTGCCAGTTCCTGTTTTCTGCTGTTTTTGTATTTCAGGTTTTCCGGCCATTAAAAGTGCTCCAAAAATTCTGGAAAAATTATATAAAAAATTAGCATCCCGGAAGCCTCCGGAAACACCAAGGAAGGAAGGGAGGGCCACCACCAGGACTCCAGAAGGGTCCATGGTGCGGCCCAGCCCTAGGTCGCGCCAGGCACCCTCCTGGCTGCCTGGTGGCCCCTCTCGGTGCCCCCTTTGGCCCCTATTTTGACCCCCGAGGAGGAAACCCCTAATATCGAAGTACTTTTTCCAGAAGCGATTCCGATCTCCGCCGCCATCGAAAACTAGCTTCGGGGGTCACCAGGATCCTGCTCCGGCACCCTGCCGGGGAGGGCCTTGGCCCCCGGGGCCATCTTCATCGACTCTTCTTCCCTCCATGATGCTTCTTGAGTAGTTCCTCCTTGGACTACGGGTTCTTGGCAGTATCTATGTGGTATTCTCTCCCCCTAGATCCTCAATACAATGTTCTCATGAGATGCCCTACATGATTGAGATCCATATGATGTAATTGGTGTTGTGTTTGTTGGGATCCGATGAATTGTTACCTTGTTCAGTCCTAAGAGGTTTATGAATTATTGTTGCTGCAATTTGTTGTTCTTAATGCTTGTTACTAGTGCACGAGTAGCATGATCTCAGATCTGAGCACGTTATGGTTGCATGATTATAATTGTTGTTCTAGATCTTATCTACGGTTGTATGCATCTATTATAGTCCGGAACCGGCGATCCCAATGGTGACAGCTTGGGACACCAAAGGGGATGGGCTATAATTTGAGGATCACATGTGTTCATGGAGTGTTAATGCTTTGTTCCGGTGCTCCGCCGCAGGAGCACCTTAATCTCCATAAGTTCCTTAAGTGGCCCCGTTCGTAGCGGGATGGTAGGACAAAATATGTTGTGCAAAGTTCTTATTGCAAGCATGTACAACTACATACGGAACACATGCCTACGTTTGGTTCTTAGACTAGGGTGCTCTAGTTTGTTCTTCGGCTAGAGTTGGTGCAATTCTGTCAATTTCCCAACTGTAATTTGTTCACCCAACACCTTGTTCTTTTGCTTGAGAGGTACCACTAGTGAAACCTTGAACCCCGGTCCATCTTTCACCTTCATTGCCTTCGTTGTTACTTTTACTTTCTTTGCTGCTCCTACTACTTTGTTACTACTTTGTGGTGTTGGTGATTGGGGAAGTCTTAAAGGCTACACCCGTCAACACACCGTTGCTACTTATATCTTGTCTAGTGCTTTTTCAGGTGTGGTTGAATTGACAACTCAACTGCTAAGGCTTATAAGTATTCTTTGGCTCCCCTTGTGTCGAATCGATAAATTGGGTTATTCTTACCCGCGAAGACTGTTGCGATCCCCTACACTTGTGGGTTATCAGGAGTATTTTCTGGCGCCGTTGCCGGGGAGCATAGCTTTACTTATAAGTTCACTTGATAAGTACACTTTTTCTTATTACTCTGTTTGCTACTAATGACTACTTTCTTTGAGACTAGATCTTATTGGCAAGGCGGATTCACGTAGGATCAACAAAAATATTACAAGGAATACCGCTTGTCTCAAAAAGGGATACACTCATGGGGACTAATACAGGAGTTGTATGACTATGCTAGAAACTTGTGCTCAATATATAATATATCTTTCTGCAGGGATGAATCTTTTTGCTTTATGAGGCACAAACACCTTGCTTTCCAATGTGAGTACAATCATGATGAAACCTTAGCTTCTTATGCTAAGGGAAACTATGATTTTTATGATGCAGAACAAATAGAAGAATTTGTTGTTTTTAAGGGTGCCTATGAAATTACTTCTTTTCTTAAAAATATTGATGATGCCCCTTACAAATCCGAGAGTCTTGAAATACTTAATTATTGCTTTGAGGATTTAATGACAATTATTATATTATTGACCATCTCAAAAGGTTCTCTCCACAAGAGGAAGAGACTAATGCTTTGCAGGACTCTATGGAAGAAGAAATTGCTGAAACTGAATGCTCCTTAGATGAAAAAGAGGAGGAGAGTGACGAACAAAAGGAGGAAGAATGGAGTAGCTACCCATCTCTACCTACTAATGAGAGTAACTCTTTGACTCTTACTTTATATGATTGCCCTCCATGCTTACCAAAGGAGGATGAATGCTATATTGATTGCTATGATCCTATGGATTCTTTTGAAATATCCCTTTTTGATGAAATTGATGCTTGTGGCCACGATGCCCCTATGAATGATACTTGCAAGGATGATTTTGCTACTGTTATTTATGATAACCCTTGATATCTTGATGAATCTTATGATAAACCTCTATTTTTGCCTACTATGGATGTTCTTAATGATGATGAGGTTTGCTTAGAAAGTCTACATGATTATGTGCTAGTAGATCATGAAAAGCATGCTTTGTGTGATAATTATATTGTTGAGTTTGTTCATGATGCTACTGAAAATTATTATGAGAGAGGGAAATATGGTTATAGAAATTTTCATGTTAGAAAACACCCCTCTCCATGTTGAAAATCTTGAAGGTGCTCATGTTTTACCTTCCTATGCTTGTTGCTTTGTGCTTCATTTATTTATTTTGTTTCAAGTTGCCCATGAATAGGAAGCATGTTAGACTTAAGTGTGGTTTGTCTTTGCTCATTTGATGCTCTCTTTTGCGCTTCAACTCTTATTCTCTTGTGAGCATCGTTACACTCATGCCTAGCTAATGGCTTTAAAGAAGCGCTTTCGGGAGGCAGCCCGCAACGAATTTAGGTTTTTGTTTTTGTTTTTCTTCTGTTCTTAGTAGTCTTGATGATTGTTACTACTGTAGCAACATCATTGTATATTTACTTTTCAAGCTTTGTGCCTTTTATAGCCTCATACGACAAGGGGAGTGAAAGTTGTGACATGTTGTCCAGAAAACAGATTCTGTCCTCGTGACTAGAAAAATCAGAGAAAATCCCAGTTCATCTTTTTGAGCTGAATTTTTTAAACAGCATGCTCTATACAATTACGAAACTTTCGTATGTTCTGAGTTTTTTGATTTGAGTTGCAGACGTACCCCTAAAAATTCATTTTTACCTGCTGGTCTGTTTTTCACAGATTCTGTCCTGTTTTGCCTTTTCTTCGTTTTGCAAACCTTAAGCTTGTTTTTTATTTGCAAAAACTTGTTGGCAATCTTGAGAAACAGTAGCTATTCAAGGTTATCTTTATTTCCAGTAGAGAAAAAATATTTTATTATGGGTACTAACCTAGCTAATCAAATTATGATGAGTTATGTACGAAGGGAGTTTTCAAGTGCGCGATGGAAGATGATGAAAGACGATCTTGGAGTGTCAAACGCTCAATCTTGGGGATGCCCATGTGCACCCCCAATAAATATTCAAGGAGACTCAAGCGTCTAAGCTTGGGGATGCCCCCATGCATCCCCTTCTTCATCAACAATCATCAGTTCGTCCCCCGTTCCACTATATTTTTATCACTTCATGCGTTATGTGCTATGCTTGGAGCGTCTTGCTCTTTACTTTTCTTAGTTCTTTTGTTTTGTTTGCTGGTCATTAAAATTTCGGAACCTAACATGCTTGATTGGGAGAGATACACGCTCCGATTAAACTAGAACAACTCATAGGATTTTCATGCTTATTTCTTTGTTGTGAGTTGTTCTTTATCTTTTCTTAGCTGCTGCCCTGTCTAGTTCATGTGCTTTAGAGTTTTCTTATAGAGCTTTTAATTGGTTCAGGCTTGAACTTTCTATAGTTTGCATGCTTATCTTGTTTAGAGAGTTTGCCTGTTGCACTGAGTTTTGTGTCTTGACTAGAAAGTAGGTAGTTGAAGTTGCTATTCTCTTTGTAGTAGTAACTTGCAATAGTTTTGAGGTATTGACTTAAGTAATGTTTGAACTTATGGTGTCAAGAGCTTTAGCCTATTAGTGATAGATGTCGTATTTTGGGCAATCCGTGTGATTTTCGAAAACCTAAACACTGTTGAGAACTCTAGCTACTAGATGGATCACTAATCTCTGGAGGGGTCGAATATTAGAGTACACTCACGTACCATGAGTCGAGGATGCGCAAGGATAACCAAACCCCCATACACTCCTCCTCGGGGTACTTGTCTCTTTGTTAACCTCCTGATTAGATTGAGAGTTACCGATAATAAGTGCATGAGTTCTTCGGACTAATGTGAGTATTCGAAAGTTGACACTTCCACCACCCATATTTTTCTAGCATCTTCGGTACCGTGCATTGCCCTTTATGACCTCGAGAGTTGGCGCATACTTCGCCGGTGCATCCAAACCCTTGGCACGATACGCTCTGTCATCATAAGCCTCCTTATATCTTTCCTCAAAACAGTCACCATACCTACCTACAAGGCATTTCCATAGCCTTTCCGAGATACATTGCCATGCAAACATCCATTGTTCTTCATGTTCATATGACTTATCCTTCATTTTCATATTGCCTTGCATGATCTCATAGCCTGCATGTAGTTGGGCTTTGCCCGCTATTCATATTTTTGTTGCATGTTGCGCTTGATCATTGCACATACTTCTACACTGGCAGAGGCATTCATATAGAGTCATTACTTTTTGATTCAGAGTTGTAAGTAGATAAAAGTGTGTTGATGTTCTTCTAGAGTGTTGCCCCTACAGTGAGGAAAGGAATAAAAGATCCCAAAGTGGACAAAATTCAAAAAAAGATCCCAAAGAGGACGAAAAAAAAGAGGAATAAAGAGCCATGGAGGCCACCCAAAATCAAAAAAATACAAAAAAGGTGAAAAAAAGAAAAGAAAAAGAGAGAGAGGGGGCAACACTACTATCCTTTATTCCACACTTGTGCTTCAGAGTAGCACCTGTACTTCAGTTTGTAGAGAGTTTTCATGTTGTACTTGCTAAACTATGTGGGGATCCTTACACTATAGAACTTGGCTTGCATATTCCAAGGATGAGCCTCCTCAAAAGAGCTCTAGGTCTTCATGAGCAAGCAAGTTGGATGCACCCCCACTAGTTCCATTGGAGGGCTTTCATACACTTATAGCTCTATGTGCATCCGCATGTTGCATGGCAATCCCTACTCCTCACATCATATCTATCATATGGCCTTCTCTCGCCTATGATTGTCCTCATTGATGTGAGCCTTTCACACCTTTTTGTCTACTTCCTCCACCATCTTTCTATTTCGCCGTTTAGGTGTCAACTTTCTTGCTCACGCTCATCCATTGCATGAGTGCTCAAAATATCGAAAAGGAGTGAATTAAATTGACTTGTACCTGGCTAGTGGTCTGGGGACGAGTCAAGATAAGATTCCAAAGAAGACCAAGTGTGAAACTTTAGTAGATTGAGTTCTCAACAAGTATACTCTTTTTTCTCGTATTCCCTATCCCCCTTCTTGCACGCAAACACCATTTGGAGACATTCGATTCACGGACAGCGAGAGCTCTTGCACCTTATGTTCTTTTGTTGCTTGTGTCAATGCTAATATAGACTCTTGCTTGTTAAGACTTGAATTGAATTGCATACTTTAATTGCTTTACTTCAAAGTCCTTATATGGTTGTGTGGCATGCCACCACAGAAATTATGCTTGTTATCATTTACCTACTCGAGGAGGAGCAGGAATTAAGCTTGGGGATGTTGATACGTCCCAAACGTATCTATAATTTCTTCTTGTGCCATGCATGTTTTGTGTGACTTTGCCATGTTTTGCTTGAACTTTCATACACTTTTGAACATATTTGGACTAACCTATTAACTCAGTGCACCCAGTTGCCAGTTCCGGTTTTCTGCTGTTTTTGTATTTCAGGTTTTCCGGCCATTAAAAGTGCTCCAAAAATTCCGGAAAAAATATATAAAAAATCAGCGTCCTCGAAGCCTTCGGAAACACCAAGGAAGGAAGGGAGGGCCACCACCAGGACTCCAGAAGGGTCCATGGCGCGGCCAAGCCCTAGGCCGCTCCAGGCACCCTCCTGGCTGCCTGGTGGCCCCTCTCGATGCCCCCTTTGGCCCCTATTTTTACCCCCGAGGAGGAAACCCCTAATATCTAAGTACTTTTTCCAGAAGCGATTCTGATCTCTGCCGCCATCGAAAACTAGCTTCGGGGGTCACCAGGATCCTGCTCCGGCACCCTGCCGGGGAGGGCCTTGGCCCCCGGGGCCATCTTCATCGACTCTTCTTCCCCCATGATGCTTCTTGAGTAGTTCCTCCTTGGACTACGGGTTCTTGGCAGTAGCTATGTGGTATTCTCTCCCCCTAGATCCTCAATACAATGTTCTCATGAGCTTCCCTACATGATTGAGATCCATATGATGTAATTGGTGTTGTGTTTGTTGGGATCCGATGAATTGTTACCTTGTTCAGTCCTAAGAGGTTTATGAATTATTGTTGCTGCAATTTGTTGTTCTTAATGCTTGTTACTAGTTCACGAGTAGCATGATCTCAGATCTAAGCATGTTATGGTTGCAGGATTATAATTGTTGTTCTAGATCTTATCTATGTTTGTATGCACCTATTATAGTCCGGAACCGGTGATCCCAATGGTGACAGCTTGGGACACCAAATGGGATGGGCTATAATTTGAGGATCACATGTGTTCATGGAGTGTTAATGCTTTGTTCCGGTGCTCTGCCGCAGGAGCACCTTAATCTCCATAAGTTCCTTAAGTGGCCCCGTTCGTAGCGGGATGGTAGGACAACAGATGTTGTGCAAAGTTCTTATTGCAAGCACGTACAACTACATACGGAACACATGCCTACGTTTGGTTCTTAGACTAGGATGCTCTAGTTTGTTCTTCGGCTAGAGTTGGTGCAATTCTGTCAATTGCCCAACTGTAATTTGTTCACCCAACACCTTGTTCTTTTGCTTGAGAGGTACCACTAGTGAAACCTTGAACCCCGGTCCATATTTCACCTTCATTGCCTTCGTTGTTACTTTTACTTTCTTTGCTGCTCCTACTACTTTGTTACTACTTTGTGGTGTTGGTGATTGGGGAAGTCTTAAAGGCTACACCCGTCAACACACCGTTGCTACTTATATCTTGTCTAGTGCTTTTTCAGGTGTGGTTGAATTAACAACTGATACGTCTCAAACGTATCTACTTTTCCAAACACTTTTGCTATTGTTTTGCCCTCATTCTTGCATGATTTGGACGAAACTAACCCGGACTAACGTTGTTTTCAGCCGAGCTGCCTGTATGGTTTTATTGTGTGCACGAAAATGGATTTTTAGACATCCCAGAAAATTCCCAGAAAAATACCAGAAAATCCACGCACCCGATGGAGCCAGGAGCCAGAAGTGGGACCAGAGGGGAGCTCTGGGGGCCCAGGCGCCCCCCTGGCGCGGCCAGGGGTGGGCTCGCGCCCTCTGGCCGCCTGGGCTGCTCCCCCCTCCTCTGGTGCCCTACCGAGGCTCCTATTTATCCCCGTGACGAGAAAACCCCAGAAAAGAAGTCGTTTTCCTAGTTTCCGTCGCGGAGCCGCCGCCACCCTCTGTTCTTCTTTGGGAGGGCTAATCTGGGGGCTGATTTGGCCTCCGGAGAGGGGAGATCGTCGCCATCGTCATCACCATCACCACTCCATCCACCCTCCATGACTTCTCTTCACATGTGTGATTAATTCCCTGCTGTAGGCAAAGGGGATGGTAGGGATTGGATGAGTTTAATCATGTAATAGTTCGTCAGATTGTTGGGGGCATGTTGCCCATCATCTAGATTGGTGTTTATCTTCTTTGCTACAACTTGTTGTTCTTAATGCTTGTCACTTTGGGCCCGAGTGCCATGTTTTCAGATCTGAACCTTATGTGTTTTCATGAGTATATTTGTGTTCTAGATCCTATCTATGAGTTGTATGCACCTATTATGGTCCGGAACCGGCGATCCCAAAGGTGACAGCTTGGGACACCAAAGGGGATGGTCCATGATTTGAGGATTCCATGTATCCATTGAGTTTATTGCTTTGTTCCGGTGCTCTTTGACAGGAGCGCCTTAATCTCCATAAGTTCCTTTTGGCCCCGTTCGTAGCGGGATGGTAGGACAAAAGATGTTGTGCAAGTTCTTATTGCAAGCACGCACAACTACCTACGGGATACATGCCTATTGTTTGATATTTTCCTAGATGATCATTGCTTTTCTGTGTGCCTTGCCCCGTGTTAGAATCTATTGTATGTTTACTCCCATCCATGCAGCGCCCGACCATCCATCTCCCTAGCGTACAGTGTTTTCAATCCTGCTGATTATTAGTTGTTACTTTTTGCTATTTACTTTTGCTGTTGCTATCATCACTATCATATCACCGTTACCACTTATCTATTGTTGCAAGCAAGTATATTTCAGGTGCGGTTGAATTGACAACTCAACTGTCAAAGCTTATAAATACTCTTTGGCTCCCCGTGTGTCGAATCAATAAATTGGGTTAACTTACCCGCGAAGACTATCTCGATCCCTTACGCCTGTGGGGCATCAAGCAGCGTTTTCTGGCGCCGTTGCCGGGGAGCATAGCAATATTTACAAGTCTACTTGAAGTATCATGCCTGCTGCATATCATCCGCTATGGGTAAGAAAGGAGACCCCAAGGTTCCGATCTTACCATCCCGTACAAGAAAAGGTACTGTTCTGAACACAAGTGCTACACTTGATTCACCTTCTGTTATGAGTAAGTTTACTTCACCACCACTACATGATGATTCTATTGAGTCTGTTACTATGTCCGATACTTTTGATGATGCTTCCACTACTCTTGATGATGCTACTTTTCTTGGTCACTATGTTGAAACTCAGACTGCTAAGACTGCAGCAAAATCCAAGACCGAGACCCCTGCTACCTATATTCCTACCTGCAAAACCTTTGGTTACCCGAGCTTAGATGAACTCAAGGAGAGAATCCTTGATGATGATTATGTTACTCTTGATGAGGATTTTTGCAGGGAACTCAGAGAGTGTGTCGACTCTGACCTTGGTGTTGTTAAGGAGTTGCTCAAGAGGCACGCCATGAAGAACAAAGTTATTCCTGATCCTAAATTTGCCACGTCACCTATATGCATCACTGATCCCGATTATGATTTCTCTGTTGATCTTTCACTTATATCTACAGTCGAGGCTGGCCCCTTTTATGGCAGAGAAAATGATGATGCTATAGCACACTTGACCAAACTCGCTGAGTCAAGCAACCTATTCACTACTGATGAGAAGATACGAAACTTCTATGTGGCCAAGCTTTTTCCTTTTTCTTTGAAGGAAGACGCTAAATCATGGTATGACGCACTACCCTATGGTTCCGTTAAAAGTCCTCAGGACTTAGTCAAAATTTTTGTTGATAAATATTTTCCGGCTCATCTGCAACATGTTGCTTTGCAAAGAATCTATAACTTTAAACAATTGCAGGATGAGAACCTCCCTAAAGCTTGGGGGAGGTTATGTCGGGACATGGGATCCCCAAGAATGAATTGCTTGATATATTTTATGCTAGTTTAACCGACGAATCCAGAACCTATCTGGATAGTTGTGCTAGTTGTGTTTTCAGGGAAAGAACGTCGGACGATGCAGAAGAATTAATGTGCAAAATCTCCAAAAACTATGAAGACTGGTCCGTTCCTAAACCACTTCTACCACCGAAAAAGAGGGGCATGCTTGTTATGAACCCCGAAGATATGCAAGAAGCAAAGAAGTCTATAAAGGAGAAAGATATTAAAGCCGAAGACGTGAAGAATTTACCGCCTATTGAGAAGTTGTGTGAGCCTACTACTCACCCTCCCTTGGTAGAGGTACACTCTTTATTAGACTTTACTGAAAGTGACATCCCTAAAGGTAAGCCTCCCGACCAATGTTTAGATGAGCTTGATAATTTTATTATTAAGCAAGACCAATTTTATAGGAGATTACAAAGTCAGCTGCATGATAATTCTCTTGCTATCAAAAGTTTGTGTGATGTTCTAGAAAGAACAGTTAATGATGTTAAATGTCTTGTTAAGCATTTTCATATGGTTCAAACTCAGCTTGAACAAATTTCTAATGTGCAAAAATATTTGCTTGCTAATAATGCCAAAAAGGACATACAATCTTATGGAATTAAAACTAGGGGTGGAACACACACCCAGGACCCACTCTATCCTGAGGGGCATCCAAAGAGGATCGAGCAAGATTCTCAAGTACAAGAAGAAGACGAGACTATTAGCTCTCCGAAGAAAAAGAAGAAGAAGAAACACAAGGAGGCTGACAATCCTGATGATCCTATTACAAGTGAAAATCCAGCTGTTGATCCTAACAACATATCTACCTCCGATGCTGAAACAGAAGACGGTGCCGAGTCTGAACAAAAGGACGCAGAGAAGGATGATTCTCTCAAGGTAAGAGAAGAAGAAGCACCTGATAAACGCAAGAGGTACTCTAAAGAAGACTTCATCGCGAGAAGACATGGGAAGGAAAGAGAACCATGGACATAGAAACCCATGCCCTTTCCAGATAAGTCCCTCAAATCCAAAGAAGAAGAGCATTATAATAAAAAATTTGAATGGATGAAGCCTCTTTTTCTTCAAATTCCTTTGACTGATGCTATTAAGTTACCTCCCTATTCGAAATATATGAAAGATATTGTTACTAATAAAATAAAAGTTCCTAATGAGGCAATATCTACTATGCTTGCTAACTACTCTTTCAGTGGAAAGATTCCTAATAAGCTCGGTGATCCAGTATACCCACTATTCCTTGCTCCATAAAGAATAATTACGTCAGAACTGCTTTATGTGATCTTGGGGCAGGAGTGAGTGTTATGCCTTTCTCTCTTTACAAAAGGATTTGTTTAGAGAAACTAATCCCTACAGATATCTCCCTTCAGATGGCTGACAAATCAACAGCTGTCCCAATAGGTATTTGTGAGGATGTACCCGTTGAAGTTGCTAACTGTTTGATCCTTACAGATTTTGTTGTGCTTGACATGCCCGAGGATGGGAACATGTCCATTATTCTTGGTAGACCTTTTCTTAACACCGCAGGTGCTATCATTGATTGCAATAAAGGAAAGGTCACCTTCAACGTTGATGATAAAGAACACACAGTTTATTTTCCAAAGAAGATCGACAAGAGGCATGGCCTTAACTCTATAGAGAATATCGAGACCGTGAAGATTGGAGAATGGGACTGTCCACTACATATGCACCACAAATACAAAACCATTATGGTGGGGACAATGTCCATTAAAGTAAAGGTGCAATGATCACTTCATAAGAGGGGAGACTTCTTGTTCTATATATCGCCGGTTTGTTGGTAAGACTTGATCAACCTTACTAGTGAAGCTTGTTTTATATAGGTAAAAAGTCAAGCTTGTTATGTTTTCATTTTCTTTAGCTTTCATTCTCTTTGTTGTACCAAGTTTTTTTTTGTGTTTTTGAAGCTTCAAAATACTAATCATCGCTTAAAGTTTTCAGAAAGTTTTTGCAGCTTTTTGAACTCCGAGAAATTTTCAACAGTGAAGTTTTCAGAAAAATTCCAGAAAAGTAAAAATAAAAATTTCCATGCCGGGAGTGACCCAGAGGCACCTAGGGCTGACCAGGGGGGGCCACCAGTGGCCCAGGAGGCCAGCTGGCGCGGCCTGCCCCCTGGCCGCGCCCACAGGGCACCTGGGGCCCACAAACCCCACTTCCAGGTATGTCTTCTTCCTCCTCCTTCCTCTCTCTCCAAAAACACGGGTTCTGCACTTTGTTCTTGCGTTCTTGCTGTTCTTGGAGGTGATTTTCGATCTCTCTCTACAGCCCACCATTCGAGCTGAATTTTTGAGCAAATACTCCCTGGTATGTAACTCCTTCACCCCTCCAATTAGATTTTTGATTGGTGGCTTCATTTGTGAGTATTTAGTAGCTCTTGGTGTTGTTTATATGAGCTTGCATGCATGTGTAGAATTTTATTTTCCAAGTTTTGATGCAAGTTTATGCCTTAGGTAAGTGAGTTGAGTAGTTTGCCTTAACTCACTTGGTCTAAATCCTTGTTTTTGTAATTTGTCAAAAATTTCAGAAATGAGTTTGCTAGGAAGAGCAAAGGGGTGGCTTGGGAAGAAGAGGCCCGAGCGCTCCGACCGAGTTACAAGAGCTGCAGCTTCACCCTCGACTGCTAGGGTGAGCTACAACGAAGATCATGTGCCCTTAGAGTTGTTGGAGGACACAAATCAAGCACGTGCAATGACTTTCCTGTGCGATGAATTCCTTGAAGCTGCAGGAATTAGGGAGGAGTTCTATTATCTTTGTGCTAATGCAGGTTTGACGCGGCTCGCAACGTGCCGTGTTACTCAGTATCAAAAACCCACCTCCTGTTTTATTAACAGTTTTAGATATAACCTTGATGCTAGTTCTGTTGAGTTTAAAATTTACAATGATCTTTTGACCATGCCTTTGGAAAAGTTTTGCGAAATAATAGGTGTGCCGAACGTGGGACTGACGGCGAAGATGAGCTCTCAGCCCTCCGAGCTAAGAACCGTCTTCAACTCTCTCTGTAGCATGGATACAAGGGACATTTATCAGTCAAAGATCTCCAGCATCTTATTCCCACACCTAAGGTATTTTGCGTACTATATTGCTAGAGGGGTGTTAGCTCGTGACAACACGAGCAACATATCTGCGCCGGATATTGCTATCCTGGCAACCGCCCTTTCAGGGAGGTTTGATTATAATGTGGGTGCCTTAATTGCTCGACGCCTTGCTATGAACGGTAACAAGGGAGACTTATTTGGTGGCGTTTACGCCACACTTATCCTAGAGTATCTTAATGGCACCCCACACCCCGATGATAAGCCTTTTACTTATTTAAGTTTTGATCTTGCTGCGATGAAAAGGCATATGTTTGTTACCATGACTTCTGAGTTTGGTAACCTTGATTATATCTTGCGTTTCGGAGCTACCACGGAACGCAAGATCCGTCTACCTGCACCTCTTTTGTTTGATTTTTCTCGCAGGAACGGATGGTCCTTTGATGTTATCCAGTTTGATGAGTTCGTGGTCCAGCATCAGTTTCATAACCCCATGGAGGGGGTTGTGCCCGACGAGGAGGAGCATGGTGAGTTCCCACCTTTCCAGTTTGGTGAAGGGTCTTCCTCTGCTTGGAGCGCAGATCCTTCTTCGTGGGAGGATCCGAGGACTTCAGTGTATGCACCGGAAGCCTCATACGACCCTTGGACTCACCCGTACTACCCTGGAGCAGGAGGCTCCTCGGGACATTAGCTACTACCAACTTAGGCCAAAAGCCTAAGCTTGGGGGAGTACGTGCCCTTCTCACTTTTCCATTGTATTATCCATTTTATTCGCTTTGATCTTTTCGAAGTTTTTGCCCGTTCTTCTTTCTTTCTTTCTTTCTTTGCAAAAACAACAAAAAGATTTTCACTTTTCTTTCGCTTCCTTTTAACCTTTAAAAAACCCAAAAAGATTTCCTTTCTCTCTTTAGTTTGCTTTGTTTTCAGAGATCAGCCTGAGTCCGTGATGGCATTTGATTATATTTCCTACGTTCGATCGTGCAAGTGACCAGGCAGTAATGACGAAGATCGACGGAAGGGAAGCAACAAGGAAAACCGGTATGAACTCTTCTTGTTTCTACTTTTGTACATATGCCTGTACTTATGATCTAGAGACCAGCTTGTAGCGACATAGTGCTATGTTTACAATGCTTTCCCAGTGTTCATGCTTTCCTTGTGGCTAGTACCAAATAGCTAGAGTACATAATGTGTTGTTGAAATGATTTACATGCATTGCATTGTTCATGGTTTGGCATACTAAAGTGGTATTTCCCTTCGGAGAATTTTTGGATTGACTTGGCACATGTTCACACATGCTTATGACTATAAAGTCTACTTTTGCCTTGATGATCTTTTTGTTTCAGAATAGTTATATCACTTTCATGCCCGATTCAATGTTTCTTTGTCGCTCTGCATGATTATGACAGTTATTGCTCTCTAGTTGGTCGCTTCCCAGTCTTTTGCTAGCCTTCTCTCGCACCAAGCGGATTTCTGCTTGTGCTTCCAAACTACTTTTCAAACCCAGTTGTTCCATGTGAGTCCACCATACCTGCCTATATGTGGTATTTACCGGCCACTCCTAACTTAGACTTTCTTGTGCCATCTCGAAATTTATTCAAAAGTTTCCCTTTTTGTAACCGTACAAGCTCATGGTACGGTGAGGGGAAATCAGTATCTTTCATGCCAAAAATATTTTGACGGAAGTTTTAACTAGTCAAAACAGAAAAAGAAAAAAATGAGAGTTACACATCCCCCATACTTGATGATGGAGTGAAATGGACCAATAGCTGCTTATGATAGGTGGAACGATACCCTCCTTCCATCCTTGAGGCAAAATAAAAGGTTCCATAGACCATCGAAGAATTTATGGATAAGGGAATATGTGTAAGCAAATGGCATTATATATAGTTGGCATGGGAGTTATTGAGAGACCTTTACCGTTCACCGTTGACTGGAAAGTTACTCCTCTCAAAAGAGTTTTATCTCTGTTTTCAAAACCAAGAGCTCTGGCACTTGTTTAGTCTTTGCTTCCTTTCACGGGTTTTCAACCTTGCCATCAAAAGCCACGGTTCGAGAGTCTCCCCTTCTTTCTTCGAAGCACCAACTATGAGAGCATAATTGTCATTCTTAGTGTAACATGCATTGTCCCAAAGTATTACATTGTCTTCTGCATGCTTGTGTTATTGCTAGTTTGAAATACTGAGTTCTAGTCACCTTTAAAACTCCGGAGGAGTTTCTGCATTTATGTTTTGCTTCACTCATGGAGGCTAGCGAAATGCCACTCAAGTATGTTCAAGCTATGTGCATTGTGATCCTGTCTTGATTTTCAGTAGCTTATTATTTACTTTTAGTTGTTTGTGACTGATCACATGAAAGAAGAATTGCTTCGTGCATTGTCCTTATAGCATTGTTTCATTACTTGCTAAACTCTTATCGTAGTACATGCTTATTTACATCTAATGAAGCAAAAGAGTTTGTCAAAGTTTTCTTTGTCGCGTCCAGTTCGTTGAACTGAATTTCTTGAGGACAAGCAATATGCTAAGCTTGGGGGAGTTGATACGTCTCAAACGTATCTACTTTTCCAAACACTTTTGCTATTGTTTTGCCCTCATTCTTGCATGATTTGGACGAAACTAACCCGGACTAACGTTGTTTTCAGCAGAGCTGCCTGTATGGTTTTATTGTGTGCAGGAAAATGGATTTTTAGACATCCCAGAAAATTCCCAGAAAAATACCAGAAAATCCACGCACCCGATGGAGCCAGGAGCCAGAAGTGGGACCAAAGGGGAGCTCTGGGGGCCCTAGGGGCCCCCCTGGCGCGGCCAGGGGTGGGGCCGCGCCCTCTGGCCGCCTGGGCTGCTCCCCCCTCCTCTGGTGCCCTATCGAGGCTCCTATTATCCCCGTGACAAGAAAACCCCAGAAAAGAAGTCGTTTTCCCAGTTTCCGTCGCGGAGCCGCCGCCACCCTCTGTTCTTCTTCGGGAGGGCTAATCTGGAGGCTGATTTGGCCTCCAGAGAGGGGAGATCATCGCCATTGTCATCACCATCACCACTCCATTCATCCTCCATGACTTCTCTTCACATGTGTGAGTAATTCCCTGCTGTAGGCAAAGGGGATGGTAGGGATTGGATGAGTTTAATCATGTAATAGTTCGTCAGATTTTTGGGGGCATGTTGCCTATCATCTAGATTGGTGTTTATCTTCTTTGCTACAACTTGTTGTTCTTAATGCTTGTCACTTTGGGCCCGAGTGCCATGTTTTCAGATCTGAACCTTATGTGTTTTCATGAGTATATTTGTGTTCTAGATCCTATCTATGAGTTGTATGCACCTATTATGGTCCGGAACCGGCGATCCCAAAGGTGACAGCTTGGGACACCAAAGGGGATGGTCCATGATTTGAGGATTCCATGTATCCATTGAGTTTATTGCTTTGTTCCGGTGCTCTTTGACAGGAGCGCCTTAATCTCCATAAGTTCCTTTTGGCCCCGTTCGTAGCGGGATGGTAGGACAAAAGATGTTGTGCAAGTTCTTATTGCAAGCACGCACAACTACCTACGGGATACATGCCTATTGTTTGATATTTTCCTAGATGATCATTGCTTTTCTGTGTGCCTTGCCCCGTGTTAGAATCTATTGTATGTTTACTCCCATCCATGCAGCGCCCGACCATCCATCTCCCTAGCGTACAGTGTTTTCAATCCTGCTGATTATTAGTTGTTACTTTTTGCTATTTACTTTTGCTGTTGCTATCATCACTATCATATCACCGTTACCACTTATCTATTGTTGCAAGCAAGTATATTTCAGGTGCGGTTGAATTGACAACTCAACTGTCAAAGCTTATAAATACTCTTTGGCTCCCCGTGTGTCGAATCAATAAATTGGGTTAACTTACCCGCGAAGACTATCTCGATCCCTTACGCCTGTGGGGCATCAACAACTCAACTGCTAAGGCTTATAAGTATTCTTTGGCTCCCCGTGTGTCGAATCAAGAAATTAGGTTATTCTTACCCGCGAATACTGTTGTGATCCCCTACACTTGTAGGTTATCACGCTTGAATAAAGAGGGTGCTGCTGCTATTTAGCAGTAGCGCGTGGACAAGACGGGTGCTACTTCTATAACAACTAGTAGTAGCGCGCGCAAACACGCGCTACTACTAAAAGTTAGTTGTAGCCTGCTAGTAGTAGCGCGCCACCACGCTCTACTAGTAGCCATTTAAGGTACGCCACTAGTAGCGTTTTTCCTAGAAGTGATATCTTATTCAGGGAAAATCTTGGGGGCTTAAATGACACACTCATTAAGCTTTAAAACTAAGAAAAACTCGGCCTGTACATGTGGCACTCCACGCCTTATAACTGTCTATATGTTTGATGCTCATATGATCTACAAACGCGAAACCCGACTTTTAGACTAACATATTAGTCTTAAAAGAAAACGGAAAAACGTTGATCAATGTGAGACGTCATACAGAGAAGTTTCGACTCATGGATAACCATAAATTCTTCTCAAAAAAGAGAAGATGAGGCAAAGATGAATCCAGAGCCGGCTTCTATATGATCAATTGTAATTTACTTTTTGCATGCATCATTATAAATCATATTTTCTATATATAGCATGAATATATACAATAACCTTGCAGGTTTTACAAGAGTTAAAATTCTCTGTGTGATGCGGCAATATGTCAAGATACACATGCCAACTCGTGGGGAATACAACTGAAAAATTCTCTGTGTGATGCGGCAATATGTCAAGATACACATGCCGACTCATGGGGAATACAACTCGAAAATTCTCTATGTGATGCGGCAATATGTCAAGATACACATGCCGACTCATGGGGATTACAACTTGAAAAATTCCTGTGTGAATTGGCAATGTGTCAACACGCACATGCCGACTCATGTGGACTATAACTTGAAAATCTTTTTCTATGACCCGGTAACACTACTGGAAAAATAGCTATAGATAATATGGATACTAATGGCGCACCAAGTGTCCAGTGGGCCATTACTAAATAGCAATGGCGTGCCCTTGCTACTAATGGCGCACTTGAACAGAAGTGCGCCACCGATCATTCGCTCCTGGACCAGCCCACCTCCCCTGACTTAGCAATGGCGCACTTCTCCGAAGTGCGCCATAAGACACCAGGGATGCTAATGGCGCACTTCTGGGATGTGCGCCATTGCTAAGTCAGGGGAGGGGTGGGCCCAGGCCTGATGACACAGGAATAGCGCATGGCTTGGAAGTGCGCCATTACTAAGTATGGAACAGCAATGGCGCATTTATGCGTGGTGCTTCATTACTGTTCTGGGCCCCCTCTCTGGCCCCTGGTCCCCTCTCCCAGAGTTAGTAATGGCGCACCTCTAGTTGGTGCGCCATTAGCTCTCATACTTAGTAATGACGCATATTGGTGAAGGTGCGCCATTACTATGTCTGGGAGCAGCTAGATATTTTGGAGCCACCCACCACACTCACTTTCTCCACCTCCACCTCCAACTAGCTTCTCTCGGTTCCTTTCTTCTCCTCACCTTATTTACACCATAGATCTACCCAAAATAAGTAGTTGTATCTCCTTTTTTCATTGGTAAGTAAGGTATATCTCTTTATTGTTGTGTAGATCTAGTTTGTCTCTCTCAAACACACTTTTTGTCGGTGTATATGTGCGGTGTGATGTGATGATCATGGGGTATATATGTGTGGTGTGATGTGATGATCATGGGGTATATATGTATGTGTGTGTGATGATTTGTTTGCAGGTACCTCACATATGTGATAGTTGCCAATATTTTGCCGGAATGTTGATTCATTTCCGTTTCGGCGAAAATTTGGCACACTTTGCATTCTTTTTTGTCCTAATAATTAGGCAAGGTCATGCCAAAAAAAATTGGTTCTAAAATATCGTTTTGCTCTATGCCCCGCAGGCGACCATGGTTCGCAAGATGAACGAAGGCATCGTGGATAGGTTTTTGAGCTCCGCGAAGGCCGAAATGATTCAAAAGAACGAGATGGAGATAAGATGTCTGTGTCGAAGATGCAAGCTGAAGTGCCTTTTGGACCCGGATTCAGAAACAATAAAGGGGCACCTGCTCACGCGTGGTTTCATGGATGGCTATCGGTGGCAAGGTGATGAACAAGATTATGAATTCGTCCAGGGTGGCCGGGCAACAGTAAGCAGAAATAGCGATGAAGAATCTCCCGGACATGATCACGATGCAGGACACAATCATCATGTAGAAGATGCCGGACATGATCATGAGGAAGATCAAGACGAAGGGCATGATCATCATGAAGATGAAGATGCCGGAGAAGACGGCGATGATGGACCATCGTCGATGGACTGGGTGCAGGACCCTCATCTTCAAGAGTTGCTTCTGAACCAGGCGAGTAATAACGCAAGAGCTGCCGCCCGAGAGAAAGCCAAGCTGAATCAACTTGAGATGGACGCAGTTACTCCATTGTATGAAGGATGCAATCCTGAGGATACCCGCCTGAAAGTAGCGCTCATGGCTCTGGAGATGAAAGTAAAACATAAAATGACCGACACATGCTTCGACGAAAACATGTCATTCTGGCAAGACCGTCTTCCCAAGGGGAACACGTGCCCGACCAGTTTCAATGAGGCGAAGAAAATCGTGTGTCCTCTGGATTTACCGCATGTTAGATACCATGTCTGTGTTAACGATTGCATCATTTATCGGCATGAGTACGCGGAGTCTACCGTATGTCCGAAGTGCGGCGCCAGTCGATACAAGAAGAAGAAGAAAGCTCCTCAAAAAACGGTGTGGTACTTTCCGATCATTCCTCGTCTGCAGCGTTATTTCGCGGACCCTAAGCAAGCTAAGCTCATGCGCTGTCATGCGGAAAGGAAGCAGCAAAAAGAAGAAGCTGAAAAAAATGATCCAAAAAAAGATAGGTTGTTGAGTCACCCTTCTGATGGGATTCAGTGGGAGGCATTGAACTTTGAGGAGGACTTTGTGAAGGATCCAAGGAACGTAGTGTTGGTCGCGAGCACCGATGGAGTCAATCCTTTCGGCAACCAGAGCAGCACACATAGCACCTGGCCAGTGTTTGTGTGCATGTACAACATCCCCCCCTGGGAGTGCATGAAGAGAAAGTACATGCACATGAGTGTGCTAATTGAAGGGCCGAAACAACCAGGAAACAACCTCAATATGTATCTGGGGCTCCTAAAAGAGGAGCTATATACGCTATGGAGAACGCCAGTCAATACGTGGGACGTTCTAGAAGAAACATATTTCCCTATGAAAGTCGCACTGCTCACGACGGTGCACGACTATCTCGGTTTAGGGTATGTCGCGGGGCAGGTGGTCCACGGACACTATGGATGCGCTAGGTGCATGGACGACACAACGTATCACCAGCTACCTAAGGATCCCGGGTCTTCAAAAACCGTGTTCACGGTACATCGAAGATGGCTTCCTCACAATTACCCATGGAGAAAACGCAAGGATCTGTTCGATGGAACAGCCGAACCCCGAAAGGTCCCACGTAGGAGGAGCGGCATCGAAATAGACATGCTGTTGACAAATTGGAAAGAGTGCCCACCGCCAGGAAAGATCAATTCTAAGCGAAAGGCGCCAGAGCCGCTGTTGAAGGTCTGGAAAACGAGGTCTGTTTTTTGGGACTTGCCGTACTGGAACATCCTTGGTGTGCAAAACAGCCTTCATGTCATGCATATCACGAAGAATGTGTGCGAGAGTCTGCTTGGTACCCTGCTCAACATGCCAGAAAAGACCAAAGATGGGCCGAAAGCAAGGGCAGACTTGCTATCAATGGGCATCAGGGAGGAGCTTCACGCAAACCGCCCTAATGATGATGATGATGATGATGACGACGACGACGACGATGATGAGCCACCGGAGGACACGGAAAGTCGTCGCAAAGGCAAAAAGGCCAAGAAGCAGAGCGAACATTATTACTGCCTCCCGCGTGCTTCACTCTAAGTCAGAAGGAGATCCAGCAGTTTATCAACTGCCTCCTAGGAATAAAACTTCCTTACGGTTTCGCTGGGAAGATCAGCAGATACATAGACTCAGCGAAGCAGAGGTTCAGCGGGATGAAGTCTCACGACTGTCACGTGCTGATGATGCAGCTAATTTCGGTTGCAATGCGTGGGATCATGGATGACCACGTCTGTGAAACGCTATTTGGCCTATGCAACTTTTTCGATGTCATCTCTCGGAAGTCGGTTGGCGTGAGGCAACTCAGTAGGCTACAATAAGAGATCGTGGTGATATTATGCGAGATTGAGATATACTTCCCGCCTGCATTCTTCGATGTCATGGTGCATCTCCTCGTCCATATCATGGATGATATCATCCAACTCGGGCCGACGTTCCTGCACAGCATGATGCCGTTTGAAAGGATGAATGGTGTGATCAAAGGCTACGTTCGCAACAGGGCACGTCCAGATGAAGGCATAGCCCAAGGCTTTCTGACCGAAGAGTGCATCTCCTTTTGCACGAATTATCTAGGCATCGATAACCCCGTTGGTCTGCCCGTCAACAGGCACCTCGGCAGGCTCGCTGGATGTGGTCACCGCGAGGGTCGCCGCGAAATGCATGTCGACTTCCAGGATCGACTTGCCGACTTTGAAAGAGCAAACCTAGTCGCGCTGCAACACATTGACTTGGTCGATCTTTGGGTGGTAGAGCACAAAACATCAATTGAGAATACGTACAATGACCAAGGCCAACAGTGGACGGACGGAGATGTACTCAAAGAGCACAACTCATGCTTCACGCGTTGGTTCAAGGACAAGCTTCTATCGTACCCTTTACATGAGGACTCTTCCGAGGAAGAAAAGCTCGTATTCGCCTTGTCACAGGGCGTCGAGCACAACCTGATGACATATCAAGCGTACGATATCAACGGCTACACATTCTACACCGAGGAAAAGGACATGAAGAGCGATTATCAGAACTCTGGGGTAACGATGGAAGCCTACATCGGTAACGTCAAGAAAAGATACTACGGAAGGATCGAGGAGATTTGGGAGCTCAGCTACGCTGGAGAGAAGGTGCCGATGTTCCGCGTCAGGTGGGCCAAGAGCATCATAAAAGAAAGCCGGTATTTCACCACCATGGTTATACCCGAAGCCAAATCCAAGACCGCGGGCGCAAACGTCACCGCGCAAAATGAGCCATGGGTACTGGCTCGACAAGTGGACCAATGCTTCTTCATTACCGACCAGTCAAAGCCCAGCCGTGTTGTCGTGAGGAGAGGCAAAAGGAACATCATCGGAATGGATGGAGCCGCCAACGAGCAAGACTTCGACAAGTACGGCGACCCGAAGATTGAAGATGACGACGACGATGATGCAGTAGCATACAAAACAAGAAGAAGCAGGACCACCCTACCTAAATGCGGTCGCCCGTTCAAGAGAAGAAATCAAGGGGTTCCGGGGCTAAATTATGCAAACGCGAAAAAGAAGGGCAAAAAGATTGTGAAAAGATGATAGCTAAGATCCAATCACGACGATTGTTATTCCATGATTGTTATTTCATGTCACTTGATTTCAACCTCATTTATGAGCATGTGAATGATTATTTTTAGAGATCTTTTAAACATTATATTATTTTATATTATGAGCATTATATTATTTTAGTACATAAAATATGAAACTACTTGCCATGATGAACTAAATGATATAAATTTGCTTTTATGGATATTGATATATTTTTCTTAAAACTTGGTCAATGTTTTTCTTAAAAAACAAATACACCTTATGTAAAGGAACGGAGGGAGTATTGTAGATGTTGATAGTTTTTGTTATATTTAGGAATGAGGGAGTATTAAAATTGCCATGTGTTTATAATTACTACACAATATAAAACTAACACATAATTATAATTATAATTATAAATAACAAAATATTAAAAGTGTTAATGTGCCAGATTCATTTGGGGGTGGGGAACTACTCCACCCCACCGCCAGTCGTGTCGGCGCCAAGCCATGCCAAGACCGCTGCAACGCCGTCGGCTGATCCGGGCCACCACCCCACGAACATCGATGTGGCACAAGATCGGAGCAACACCAACACCAACACACTACTTGCCCGTGTCGATGACTTCTACGAGGAACTCGGTGGGTGCGACATGGACGACCTTTTCCCGCCTGCTTCTCAAGAACCAAACCTTGGTGCAAAAGACTCCTCCCACCCATCTCGTAGCGCGGAGATGAATTCCAACAATAAGCGTCGACTGTTCAGTTCTCAGGAGACGCCTCCAGCTGCCGCCTTCACCGAGGCTGAGATGGCCGAGGCGCGAAATGTTATCAGCCCCAACACACTCAGGAAGGCGGTCTCCGAGCAGGTAAAGGTCCCATTACATGAGAAGCCGAAGAAGAAGGGACGGACAAGAAGGAGGAAGGGTCCCACTACTGCGAGCCAGCCGGCACCGACGATCCGAGATCAAGACGGGCCACCAAGACCCGACGGAATCATGTCGAGGGTGCATGTGGCGGGTAGGCCGATGCTAACTGCTGCAATCGGCGCTATGAAGAGTCTGCATGACGTTGTTCTGAATACAGAGACGCGGCATCTCAGAGAGAATGATGTGGCATACCCGGTTTTTACCGCCAAGGTGCCAGAGGGAAAGGGCTTTGTTGCTTGCGACATCGGACGTGTGATCTTCCTGCGGTTTGATGACATCTTCGCTATGTTTCACCTTTTTCCGCTGCACTACACATTCGTTCGGCTATTTGCGCTCAGTATGGAGATGCGGATCATTAGAGACAAGACCCCGGACATCGTGTAACACCCTCAGTTTCTGTAACAGTAATCATCATCACTGTTGATCATCACTGTTGGGTTATCACTGATTGGTCTCCCTTGTCCTTGATAAAACTTTGTGATGCTAATGATCAAACCTTGCTGTGGTTGATCAACACCCCATGCACCATGTACTTGAGCCCTTGGGATCAAAACCCAAAGCCAAATGCACCTTGCTCATCTAACAAACCAAACCCTAGTTGAAACTTCTTTGAATAAAAAATAAAACAAAAGTGCTCAAATAAAGTTGTTTCAAAAATCATGAAACTATTTTTGTAAATTGCCTAAAATCATTATAATCATGTTGGACCAACTTTGGTAATTTTGAAGTTATGGAAAATCCCAAACAATTATAACAGTAGCTTATAAGACCCTTTTTAATCCAAAAATATTTAAAAGAAATACCCACTGAGTTTTAAAATGCACCAAATCTTTTATGTAACCTACAGGTGACATACAACTAATTTACAAACCACCAAAACATTTAAATAAAATGCAGAAGTGATTAATTTAATTACAACAGTAAACAAAAGCAAAAAGGAAAAGAGTAAAACAAACCGAAGACTTACCTGTCGCCCCTGGGCGAAGCCCACACCACGGCCCACCCCGGCCCGTCTTCCACCTCCCACCTGCTCCCGTCACGTCGGCCAACTGCTCGACGCCGTGGCGCAGCCGTGGCCACGGGCGCCGCTGGAGCCCTCCCCTCCCTCACCTGCTCCCTACGACCGGGGAGGAGATAAGCACGCCCCCGGGCACCCCTGGGACACGCCCCCCACCCCATTCCCCTCCTCCTCCTCTCGCCATCGTCGGGGAAAAATTGCCCAAGCGCCGCCGTCGCCGTTGTCGTGGCCGCACGCGGCCAACGGCCACTACCGCCTACGCCACCGTGTCCAACCTCTACACCGTCGTCGTCTTCATCAAGTCCAGCAAGGAATCGAGCCAGGAGCCCTCCCTCGCCTCGCCCTTGTCTTCGTTCCCCGCTCCGGCCGCCGCGATCTCGTCGTCGATTCCGGCCTCGTCGCGCCTCCCCCAAGCTTGCTGCCCTCCCCTACGCCTCCGTCGTGAGCTCCTCTACCCCCTCCTAGTCTTCCCGTGGCCTCCCGTTCGCCGTAGCCTCTCGCGCCATTGGAGTCGTAGCTCCTCGCCGCCGGCTGTCGTCGCCACCGTTGTCTAGCTCACGCTTATGGCGCGCCAAGCGTGTCGTCCGGCTTAGGACGCTCCCATTTAATTCACGCGCTAGCGCACGCTCGAGTTTTCGCACAGAAACGTCGTCGTCGACTTCGCAGTTTCCGACCGCCGCCAAACCTCGACGCCGGCACCGATTCCGGCGCCCCCCGGGTCAAACCTCACCACCATTGGACGCGGCCTTCTCCCAGCTTTCGATTGCGCCCTCCCCCCCCCCCCACGCCCTCTCCCGTAGCCTGTAGCGCGTGCGCCGTCGACCTCGCCGGCGACGGGCTCCGGTGAGGATGACAGACGGGCCCTCCTCGTCAGATCTATCGTTAGGGGTTAATCCCACCCCTAATGGGCCACTGACAGTGGACCCCCCCCCCCCCGGCTAATTACTCTGTTAGTTTAACTGAATAATAAACCCCCCACAGTCACTGACATGTGGGTCCCCTGGACATTAAATTAATTAAACATGCTTAGTTAGCACTGGAGTCAATGGCACCTGGGCCCCACCTGTCATTTTGTTT
The DNA here is from genome assembly GCA_950022295.1 of Bromus sterilis. Lineage (NCBI taxonomy): Eukaryota > Viridiplantae > Streptophyta > Magnoliopsida > Poales > Poaceae > Bromus > Bromus sterilis. The sequence continues at coordinate 409,633,382 of OX465596.1, read as the reverse complement.
ATTAAAAATCCAGTCACTGACATGTGGGTCCAGAGGCTATTTCTGATTTAATAAAATGATTTATGTATAAACAGAGGCTGACATGTGGGTCCCACATGTCAGGCATTGTTTTGGATAATGTTTTGGATAATGTTCTGGATAATGTTGAATAAATAATAAAAGAAATTCAGAAAATCATTTAAATGGTTTAAAACTTTGAAATTCAATAACTTTTAAACCGTAACTCGGATTCAAAAACTTTATACATGAAAAGTGATCAGAAAAATACAATGAATAAGAATACGCTATCCATACCCTCACCACACACCCCTAACACACCGATCATCGACATCCCCCCCCCCCTCCGGGCTGTCTGTCGATAATTCCCGGTGCCGGTAAAAACCTGCCGGATGAATTTATTCTGAACACGAATGTTGTTTGGAATAGTTCAACTAGCACGGATACATCCCCCTTATGTTTTTCCGGTATCCACGACACCTCCGGCATGATACCTCCCCCCCTCCGGTCACCCTGTCCGGTAATCATCCGGAACCGGTAGTTCATCCTCAGATGAATTTCCGTTCCGAGCAATGTGCATTGCACTGCGTTAGAACACCGTTAACATTTCATCTGTCATGTCATGCATCTGTTTGTATATGCTTGCTGTGTATTTACTGTTTTCTTCCCCCCCCCCTTAATCTCCGGTAGACCCCGCTGCTACCGTCGACTACACCGCTGCTGAGTACGACTACGTCGTCGACGACCCTAGTACTACCGCCGAGCTTACAGGCAAGCAGAGCCATTCTCTTCCCCAGATATCGCCTACCTTTCCGTACATTTCTTGCACTAGGCCTTGGTACTGCTGCTGCTACGATTATAATCCTATTCAATTGCATAGCCTATTTTTGTTTGCCCCTTGATGTGCCTTCCTTATCCTATGTTGCCTTTAAATATTTAGATATGATATTCAGCAGTGAGCCCTACGCATTATTAGCTAGGATTAGATAGAGGGTCGTGATCACTCAGGGGAGTGAACGCGGATACAAATATTATCACTGCACAGGTACGGTACATGCAGACACCGTCTAAGGCCCCTATCTGGGTTATGCCTAGTCACCTCAAGTGTGAGCTATCAAGGAGTAATCCTTGTACTCCACTCGAGGCTGACTTTGTCTTACCACCTTAGGGACCTGAACAACGGTTGTCCTTCAGGTAAGAAGTCGGGCGACCCAACGGTGCCCGCGAGAGGTATTGCGACGGGACGACAGGGAGGGTACGACCAGTGTACCGGTGTGCTTGGCCCCTGATCGTTGGCCGCGAGAGTTACCAACCCCCGAAAGTCGAGCTCCTCCGGGAGCACACGCGAGACAAGGTAAGGAGACGGTTCACCTTGTTGGTAACCGCAATGACTTGGTGGGACGACGGGGCAGGCACCGATGTACTGGTGGTCCTAGCTGCTGTCGTTGTTCGCGGGTCGGTTAAGTCGAGGCAACGATAACGGTTGTCACGCAGGTTAATTAAAATGCTAAATGGTTCAGTGAATGTCTTGAGTTTGCTATATGCCATGTACGCACTACCTACCCGTGGGAATTACGAGTTATGGGCTCCTCTGCTTCATAGTGTCGTCCGAGGAATCTTCAGACGTCAGCAGTACTGCGGGCTGATTGCAGGGAAGTGGTGTTGTCTTATTTTCTCGCGCGGTGGTGTCTTATTTGGATTTTCTTCAACTTCACCGGCCAGCCACGCACCGTGCAGGAGTACGTTCGGGTTGGGGTCCAAGGCTCGGCGTACTTAGGATTTAGACCGGCGGATGGCCTCTCTGTTGAGTTTGAAAGATGGGCTATGAAGTGTCGGATAGCCTTGGTGGAGCATTCCCTAACAAGGTTCCCGCCACCCTGGATATCCGTGCGTGTAGCGTAACACAAGTGCACCCCTGCAGGGAAGATTAATCTATTCGAATAGCCGTGTCCACGGTAACAGGACGCTTTATGCTGAAGCTGGATCTTACCACTAGAAACTATTATTATAAAACTGTATGGTTCCGGGTTCTCTTTCCTCGCGGGGATGTCGAGGAGGTGAACTCGGAGGCATTGCTAATTATTACAACTTATTATTATACAATGCTGCAGCAACTTCTGCTGCATTGTTACTTTATGCTTTATATAAACTGTTGGCTGATTCTTACCTCATGCTGCAAGACATCGTCGGAAGATGCTAGTCTTCGTTAGGCCTAGCTTCTTACCCTTGCTCTGGATTTCTGTCTTTCAGTCCACTATATACAACCTCTTCTTTCCATTGATACAATGCATAATGCTTAGTAGCGGACGTAAGACTCGCGGGTATACTAGATACTCACCTGCTTTATTTCCTTTACTGTTTTGCCTGATCGGCCGCTGCAGCCGACGTTGGAGCCCAGGAGCAGGAGTACCCCGGGGGCGCCTACTACGACGTCGAGTTCCCCGTTGACCAGGAGTAGTTCGGTGGATCCCAGGCAGGAGGCCTCGCCTTTTCGATCTGTATCTCTGATGTGATTTGTGCTAGCCTTCTTAAGGCAAAACTTGACTAACTATGTCTGTACTCAGATATTATGGCTTGTATGACTTATGTATTCGGGTCCGCGTGACCCCCTCTATTGTAACATATTTGTTTATCCTTTTGTGTTTAGTGTTGTGCTGTGATATTATCCCCGTGGCACCCTAATCTCAGCCGTGTACCCTGCGTGTATGATTACTGTACACGGATTGATTTTGGGGGCGTCACAAGTTGGTATCAGAGCCGACTGCCTGTAGGAAGCCCCTAACCACTACTTGGTCGAAGTTGAGTCTAGACTTTGAAAAACTATTTTGCTAACTTAATATTTGGCTTACAGGCCCACATCGATGTCACTACGTGTGATATCTATGGTATTAGGATCCTTTTCTCCTTACCTATGCTCTGGGAATCTGCTCTCTTATCCTTGCTGGTAAGTTTTACAAAAGCTGACATTAGGATCACGTTCTCTTGATTCCACCCGGCGTTTTTGGTGTTTCCCCCATTGATTGAGTCGTGTCGCAGGAGTCGTACCCCAGGTCCCGGACCGCGGATCCCATTCTCATTCTGGGCAGGCCGCGCGTTCTCTGGCATCAACTCCTGTGGCCAACAGTTTTCTTGCGGCGTGATTGACATAGTGGAATCTATGTCGCGTCGTGTAATCCTTACCGCGGTCTGCGCGCCGCCTAGTGAGTCCTTTTTCCTTAATTTCTACGACGTTACGCTGCCCGATTTTTGATTGATTCTGTGTGCGAATGTGTATGTCTTATATGACTACTCCTTTATATATCTGCACCTCCTTTTCGTTGTCGTTTTACTTCAGGCTTGATTCCGGTATCTCATTAAATTTTCATCGCTGAAATACCCCTATTAAATTCTATCAGGATGGCTGGTCGTGGTGGTCGTGGTCGTGGTCGTGCTGCCAACGACCCACCTCCGCCGCCGGATTACATGGCCGCGATGATGCAGCAGTTCGAGATGAATCGTCAGTTCATGCAGAATATCATGGCTCAGTTCCCCCAGCCGAACCAGAATGGGCACCACCATCAGCATGCCACCGTGACTCTGCACGACTTCACCCGCCACAACCCCACTATGTTCCGCAACACTGTTCAGCCGCTGGATGCTGATGACTGGCTTCGCGACATCACTCACGAGCTGGAGTCTGCTAATGTCGATCCAGCCGACTATGTGAACTTTGCGTCTTACCATCTGAAAGGTGCCGCTGCTCAGTGGTGGAGCACCCACAAGCGTTCTCTGCCAGTTGAAGAAGTCATCACTTGGGATGAATTTCAGTCTGCCTTCCACGCCCGCTACATTCCTCAGGGGATCATGGATCATAAGGCGGAAGAATTTTGTAACCCCACTCAGGGCGACATGATTGTTGAAGCCTATCAGCGCGAGTTCCTCAACCTCTCTCGCTATGCGGAAGGAGAGATCACCACTGATGCTCGCAGGCAGCAGAAGTTCCGTCGTGGCCTCAACCCAGAACTCAGGCTCGCTCTTGCCGTTCATGATTTCACCAACTTCGCCACCATGGTGAACAAGGCTATCACCGTCGAGACTGCACAGGTGGAGCACAAGAACTCTCTGAAGCGTTATCGTGACGTTGGCTCATCTTCGGGCGCAACGCAGAAGCGTCGTATCTGGCTCCCTACCAGTGTGACCCATTCATCTGTCCCTGCTCCAAGGCAGTCTTATGCTGCGCCCCGTCTGCCTCCGCCACCGCAGATGCCAAGGGCTCTGCCTGCACCACCCAATGCTACACCCCTCCGTCCTCAGGATGGGTTATGCTTCACGTGCCGCCAACCTGGGAATTTTTCCAGAGAGTGCCCCCAGAAACAGAAGCAACTGGTAGTTCACCCCGCTGGCCGTGGAAATGGTCGTGGCAACAACAGGACCCCCAACTATAATACTGGGTCTGCCGCTTATGCTCGTGGACATGCTAACCACGTCAATGTTGAAGAAGCTCAGCAACAACCCGCTACCGTGATGGGTACCCTTCTCGTTAATTCCGTACCTGCTACAGTTTTATTTGATACAGGAGCATCGCATTCATTCTTGTCGGAAGCATTTGCATTGTCGCATAACTTCACGCTAGAAAAGATGAACCCACCGATGGTTGTCCGCACCCCGATAGGCCAATGTCAAACCGCCAAGATAGTGCCCGGAACCATTGTTGAAATTGAAGGGATCGAATTCCTTGCTTCCCCCATCGTTCTGAAGTCTTCCACCATAGACCTCATTCTGGGAATGGATTGGTTGAAATTTCACGATGCCGCACTCTATTGTGGCACCAAGTCTGTCCAACTTTTTCACCCCTCCGGCGAGATTGTTAACCATACCACCCGAGTTACCCGTAATGCTGAAACACAGATATTTATGATGAATGCTTTGAATGCCGCCCCCCTCGAAGGCATCGAGGACGTTCCAATCGTTCGCGATTTTCCCGACGTCTTTCCAGAAGAACTGCCGGGAATACCCCCGATCAGAGAAGTTGAATTCGTCATCGACTTGAAGCCAGGCACTGTTCCTATTGCCAAGCGTCCTTACAAGATGCCGCCACATGAACTCCTTGAACTTAAGGAGGAAATCGACAAGGCACTGCAGAAAGGATCATTCGCCCCAGTTCCTCAGCTTGGGAAGCACCTTCGCTTTTTGTCAAGAAGAGCGGTGGGACAAACTGATTGGTCCAAGATTATCGGCCCATTAACCAAGCCACCATCCAGAACAAATACCAACTTCCCCGGATCAACGATCTGTATGATCAACTTGCCGGATCCAAGGTGTTTTCTAAACTCGACTTGAGGTTGGGTTATCACCAAATCCGAGTCCGTGATGAGGACATTCCGAAGACTGCCTTCATTACTCGCTATGGTTCATACGAGTACACGGTCATGTCCTTTGGCTTAACCAATGCTCCAGCCACCTTCTCCAGATTGATGAATTATATTTTCATGGAGTACCTCGACCAGTTCGTCGTGGTTTATCTGGATGATATATTGATATATTCCAAGAATGAAGAAGAACATGCTGAACATCTTCGTCTTATACTGGAGAAGCTTCGAGAACACAAACTCTACGCTAAGTATTCTAAGTGTGAGTTCTGGCTTCCCGAAGTAACCTACCTTGGGCATGTGATTTCCAAGGATGGCATTGCCGTCACCCCTGAACGTATCCAGGCTATTCTTGACTGGACTCCTCCCAAGACCGTCAAGCAAGTCCGCAGTTTCCTCGGGCTCGCTAGCTATTGCCGCCGTTTCGTCGAGAATTTCTCCAAGATTGCCAGGCCTCTGACTAATCTGCTTCACAAAGGCGTCAAGTTTGAGTGGACAGATAAATGTCAGGAAAGTTTTCAAGCACTCAAGGACAAGCTAACTTCTCCCCCGGTGCTCGCTCCCCCTGATACTCAGAAGGACTTCGTGATATATTGCGACGCGTCTCGTCAAGGATTAGGCTGTGTCCTATTGCAAGAGCGCAAGGTGATTCTTTATGGCTCTCGTCAGTTGCGTACTCACGAAGACAAATACCCAACACATGATCTCGAATTGGCAGCGGTAATTTATGCACTGAAGCTGTGGCGACATTACCTCGTCGGTAATCGTTGCGAGGTCTACACCGATCACCAAAGTCTGAAGTACCTGTTTACTCAGCCAGACCTGAATCTTCGTCAACAACGATGACTCGAGACAATAGCCGACTTCAACATGGATATTTCGTATACCCCTGGCAAGGCTAATGTGATGGCCGATGCCTTGAGCCGCAAAGCTTACTGTTCTGAACTTGAGGTTCAGGTGCAGCAACCACTTCTGTATGAAGAGTTTCGCAAGTTGAACCTCGAGATTGTTCCTCAAGGTTACGTCAATAACCTGGTTCTCGAGTCAAAACTCGACGCACTCATCAAGAGTAGACAATCTCTGGCCCCTGACATTGTGAAGATCAAGCAGGACATCGCAGAAGGAAAGCCCTCCTCTTTTACCATTGATGCCAATGATGGTGATACTGTGTACTTCAAGGCCCCTTAGTAGTTCCTGTGAGTCCGGCCATCATTAACTGTGGTCCGGATATCATGGAAGAAGCCCATAATTCTCCCTTGTCAATCCACCCTCGCAGTACCAAGATGTATAAAGACCTTCGTCAACGGTACTGGTGGCCTTACATGAAGCAAGATATCGCTCGCTTTGTTTCCAAATGTGACGTTTGCAGTCGCGTCAAGGCCGGACATCAAAAACCTGCTGGTTGGTTGCAACCACTCCCTCCTCCTGATTGGAAGTGGGACAAAGTCGAGATGGACTTCGTCACCGGTTTCCCTAAGTCACAGAAAGGTAACGATGCCATCTTTGTCGTCATCGACCGATTCTCCAAGATTGCTCACTTCCTGCCGGTCAAGGAGACGATCACTGCTAGTCAGCTGGCAGCCTTGTATATCTTCCGAATTGTGTCACTCCATGGTATTCCGCTGGAGATCAGTTCAGACCGTGGCAGCATTTTCACCTCACGATACTGGACGAGTTTCATGGAAGCCTTCGGGACTCGTCTGAATCTCAGCTCCGCTTATCACCCCCAATCTCAAGGCCAAGTTGAACGAGTTAATCAAGTGCTGGAAGACATGCTTCGCGCTTCTGTCCTTTCATTCGGCATGAAATGGGAGGATGCCCTCCCGTACGCGGAATTCTCGTACAATAATAGCTATCAGGCTAGCTTGAAGATGGCCCCCTTCGAAGTTCTATACGGACGTAAATGTCGAACCCCCCTGAATTGGTCAGGAACTGGGGAACGACCCTACTTCGGACCGGATCTTGTCCAAGAAGCGGAAGAACAAGTTCGCATTGTGCAAGAAAATCTCAAGGCCGCACAGTCTCGTCAGAAGAGCAATTATGACCGCAAACACCGTGAAATGGAGTATCAACCTGGTGAATACGCGTACCTCCGTGTCACTCCCATGAGGGGCACTCATCGCTTCGGTATCAAGGGCAAGTTGGCTCCCCGCTACATTGGCCCGTTCCGTATCCTTTCCAGGAGTGGACCCGTGGCATACCGGTTGGAATTGCCGCCGAACCTCTCCCAAGTCCACGATGTCTTCCACGTGTCGCAACTCCGTCGCTGCTTCAAGGACCCTATCCGCGAAGTGGAGCATGATATGATTGAGCTGCAGCAAGACTTGACTTATCGGGAACATCTGAGCCGCATTATCGATCAGTCTGAACGTCGAACCCGCAACAAGACCGTCAAGTTTCTCAAGGTCCAGTGGTCGAATCATTCTGAAGATGAAGCCACTTGGGAACGCGAAGATCGCCTTCGCGATGAATACCCCGATCTTTTCCTCGCTACCGCTTAAATTCTCGGGACGAGAATTCTTGTAGTGGGGGAGATTTGTAACACCCTCAGTTTCTGTAACAGTAATCATCATCACTGTTGATCATCACTGTTGGGTTATCACTGATTGGTCTCCCTTGTCCTTGATAAAACTTTGTGATGCTAATGATCAAACCTTGTTGTGGTTGATCAACACCCCATGCACCATGTACTTGAGCCCTTGGGATCAAAACCCAAAGCCAAATGCACCTTGCTCATCTAACAAACCAAACCCTAGTTGAAACTTCTTTGAATGAAAAATAAAACAAAAGTGCTCAAATAAAGTTGTTCCAAAAATCATGAAACTATTTTTGTAAATTGCCTAAAATCATTATAATCATGTTGGACCAACTTTGGTAATTTTGAAGTTATGGAAAATCCCAAACAATTATAACAGTAGCTTATAAGACCCTTTTTAATCCTAAAATATTTAAAAGAAATACCCACTGAGTTTTAAAATGCACCAAATCTTTTATGTAACCTACAGGTGACATACAACTAATTTACAAACCACCAAAACATTTAAATAAAATGCAGAAGTGATTAATTTAATTACAACAGTAAACAAAAGCAAAAAGGAAAAGAATAAAACAAACCGAAGACTTACCTGTCGCCCCTGGGCGAAGCCCACACCACGGCCCACCCCGGCCCGTCTTCCACCTCCCACCTGCTCCCGTCACGTCGGCCAACTGCTCGACGTCGTGGCGCAGCCGTGGCCACGGGCGCCGCTGGAGCCCTCCCCTCCCTCACCTGCTCCCTACGACCGGGGAGGCGATAAGCACGCCCCCAAGCACCCCTGGGACACGCCCCCCACCCCATTCCCCTCCTCCTCCTCTCGCCATCGTCGGGGAAAAATTTCCCGAGCGCCGCCGTCGCCGTTGCCGTGGCCGCACGCGGCCAACGACCACTACCGCCTACGCCACCGTGTCCAACCTCTGCACCGTCGTCGTCTTCACCAAGTCCAGCAAGGAATCGAGCCGGGAGCCCTCCCTCGCCTTGCCCTCGTCTTCGTTCCCCGCTCCGGCCGCCGCGATCTCGTCGTCGATTCCGGCCTCGTCGCGCCTCCCCCAAGCTTGCTGCCCTCCCCTACGCCTCCGTCGTGAGCTCCTCTACCCCCTCCTAGTCTTCCCGTGGCCTCCCGTTCGCTGTAGCCTCTCGCGCCATTGGAGCCGTAGCTCCTCGCCGCCGGCTGTCGTCGCCACCGTGGTCTAGCTCACGCTTATGGCGCGCCAAGCGTGCCGTTCGGCTTAGGACGCTCCCATTTAATTCACGCGCTAGCGCACGCTCGAGTTTTCGCACAGAAACGTCGTCGTCGACTTCGCAGTTTCCGACCGCCGCCAAACCTCGACGCCGGCACCGATTCCGGCGCCCCCCGGGTCAAACCTCACCACCATTGGACGCGGCCTTCTCCCAGCTTTCGATTGCGCCCCCCCCCCCCACGCCCTCTCCCGTAGCCTGTAGCGCGTGCGCCGTCGACCTCGCCGGCGACGGGCTCCGGTGAGCCCTCCGGTGAGGATGACAGACGGGCCCCCCTCGTCAGATCTATCGTTAGGGGTTAATCCCACCCCTAATGGGCCACTGACAGTGGACCCCCCGGCTAATTACTATGTTAGTTTAATTGAATAATAAACCCCCCACAGTCACTGACATGTGGGTCCTCTGGACATTAAATTAATTAAACATGCTTAGTTAGCACTGGAGTCAATGGCACCTGGGCCCCACCTGTCATTTTGTTTATTAAAAAGGTTTATTAAAAATCCAGTCACTGACATGTGGGTCCAGAGGCTATTTCTGATTTAATAAAATGATTTATGTATAAACAGAGGCTGACATGTGGGTCCCACATGTCAGGCACTGTTTTGGATAATGTTTTGGATAATGTTCTGGATAATGTTGAATAAATAATAAAAGAAATTCGGAAAATCATTTAAATGGTTTAAAACTTTGAAATTCAATAACTTTTAAACCGTAACTCGAATTCAAAAACTTTATACATGAAAATTGATCAAAAAAATACAAAAAATAAGAATACGCTATCCATACCCTCACCACACACCCCTAACACACCGATCATCGACATTCCCCCCCCCCCTCCGGGCTGCCTGCCGATAATTCCCGGTGCCGGTAAAAACCTGCCGGATGAATTTATTCTGAACACGAATGTTGTTCGGAATAGTTCAACTACCACGGATACATCCCCCTTATGTTTGTCCGGTATCCACGACACCTCCGGCATGATACCTCCCCCCCTCCGGTCACCCTGTCCGGTAATCATCCGGAACCGGTAGTTCATCCTCAGATGAATTTCCGTTCCGAGCAATGTGCATTGCACTGCGTTAGAACACCGTTAACATTTCATCTGTCATGTCATGCATCTGTTTGTATATGCTTGCTGTGTATTTACTGTTTTCTTCCCCCCCCCCTTAATCTCCGGTAGACCCCGCTGCTACCGTCGACTACACCGCTGCTGAGTACGACTACGTCGTCGACGACCCTACTACTACCGCCGAGCTTACAGGCAAGCAGAGCCATTCTCTTCCCCAGATATCGCCTACCTTTCCGTACATTTCTTGCACTAGGCATTGTTACTGCTGCTGCTACGATTACAATCCTATTCAATTGCATAGCCTATTTTTGTTTGCCCCTTGATGTGCCTTCCTTATCCTATGCTGCCTTTAAATATTTAGATATGATATTCAGAAGTGAGCCCTGCGCATTATTAGCTAGGATTAGATAGAGGGCCGTGATCACTCAGGGGAGTGAACGCGGATACAAATATTATCACTGCATAGGTACGGTACATGCAGACACCGTCTAAGGCCCCTATCTGGGTTATGCCTAGTCACCTCAAGTGTGAGCTATCAAGGAGTAATCCTTGTACTCCACTCGAGGCTGACTTTGTCTTACCGCCTTAGGGACCTGAACAACGGTTGTCCTTCAGGTAAGAAGTCGGGCGACCCAACGGTGCCTGCGAGAGGTATTGCGACGGGACGACAGGGAGGGTACGACCAGTGTACCGGTGTGCTTGGCCCCTGATCGTTGGCCGCGAGAGTTACCAACCCCCGAAAGTCGAGCTCCTCCGGGAGCACACGCGAGACAAGGTAAGGAGACGGTTCACCTTGTTGGTAACCGCAATGACTTGGTGGGACGACGGGGCAGGCACCGATGTACTGGTGGTCCTAGCTGCTGTCGTTGTTCGCGGGTCGGTTAAGTCGAGGCAACGATAACGGTTGTCACGCAGGTTAATTAAAATGCTAAATGGTTTAGTGAATGTCTTGAGTTGGCTATATGCCATGTACGCACTACCTACCCGTGGGAATTACGAGTTATGGGCTCCTCTGCTTCATAGTGTCGTCCGAGGAATCTTCAGACGTCAGCAGTACTGCGGGCTGATTGCAGGGAAGTGGTGTTGTCTTATTTTCTCGCGCGGTGGTGTCTTATTTGGATTTGCTTCAACTTCACCGGCCAGCCACGCACCGTGCAGGAGTACGTTCGGGTTGGGGTCCAAGGCTCGACGTACTTAGGATTTAGACCGGCAGATGGCCTCTCTGTTGAGTTTGAAAGATGGGCTATGAAGTGTCGGATAGCCTTGGTGGAGCGTTCCCTAACAAGGTTCCCGCCACCCTGGAGATCCGTGCGTGTAGCGTAACACAAGTGCACCCCTGCAGGGAAGATTAATCTATTCGAATAGCCGTGTCCACGGTAACAGGACGCTTTATGCTGAAGCTGGATCTTACCACTAGAAACTATTATTATAAAACTGTATGGTTCCGGGTTCTCTTTCCTCGCGGGGATGTCGAGGAGGTGAACTCGGAGGCATTGCTAATTATTACAACTTATTATTATACAATGCTGCAGCAACTTCTGCTGCATTGTTACTTTATGCTTTATATAAACTGTTGGCTGATTTCTTACCTCATGCTGCAAGACATCGTCGGAAGATGCTAGTCTTCGTTAGGCCTAGCTTCTTACCCTTGCTCTGGATTTCTGTCTTTCAGTCCACTATATACAACCTCTTCTTTCCATTGATACAATGCATAATGCTTAGTAGCGGACGTAAGACTCGCGGGTATACTAGATACTCACCTGCTTTATTTCCTTTACTGTTTTGCCTGATCGGCCGCTGCAGCCGACGTTGGAGCCCAGGAGCAGGAGTACCCCGGGGGCAACTACTACGACGTCGAGTTCCCCGTTGACCAGGAGTAGTTCGGTGGATCCCAGGCAGGAGGCCTCGCCTTTTCGATCTGTATCTCTGATGTGATTTGTGCTAGCCTTCTTAAGGCAAAACTTGACTAACTATGTCTGTACTCAGATATTATGGCTTGTATGACTTATGTATTCGGGTCCGCGTGACCCCCTCTATTGTAACATATTTGTTTATCCTTTTGTGTTTAGTGTTGTGCTGTGATATTATCCCCGTGGCACCCTAATCTCAGCCGTGTACCCTGCGTGTATGCTTACTGTACACGGATTGATTTTGGGGGCGTCACACATCGTTATAGTCGACCCCTTCTACATGCGTGCCAAGCTCTTGACCAGCCCCGGGGACCGGCGACTCGCTAGTGATTACCTCGAAGGCGTCATTATGGCGAACAAGGATAAGGACAACTTCCTCATGCCTTACTTTCCCGAGTAAGTCATCCCCTCACGTCACCGTAACGTACATTAGGTTTTTCTTAGATTTCAGTCGTTCTTTTCCTCCTAACATCCGTGTTGTGTGCAGTGATGAAACAAAGTGCACACTCATCGCTCTAAACCCGAAATGGTCCATGGCCACGTATTTGGACCCGGACCGTGAGTCGAACAAAGACTACACAAATATCAAGAAAGTTCTCGATGAGGCTCTCTCGCGCTACTCCAAATCTGGAGTCACCTTCAAGAAGGAAGTTGTTAGGTACGGCGCGCATGTGTTCACTCACGTAACAAAGTTCGCCTGCGTCAAGCAGTCGCCTGGCGGTCAGAAGGATGCCTACTACGCAATCCATCACATGTGGGCGTTCGTACGGGACCAGCAGCAGCTTACGCTCCCAGCTCATCTCAAGCACTGGGCCGAACGCTTGTCGGTAATCCAAGACGCCGACCTCAGACAAGAATTCTTTCGCATCCAGTCGGAGTTGGCAGGAATCATCTCTGAAGATGTCCTTCGTAACACGGGGGATTTCTACCTCAACAATCAACTGTCCAACCATGAAATAGATACAATGCTAAGATTGCAGGCTGACGGTGATCGCTCATTCATGACCATCACGAAAGACGGCGGCTTCACCCACGGTCCGGCCTATGAGCGGAGTCAAAAGTCTTGATGCCCATGCGCCTAGCTATGTATTTCTGGACTATCGACGAGATCTCGTGTGTGTTGTATAAACTTTTATGAACTTGTCTGTACATATGTCTCCTTAGTTTAAACAGTCATCATTCAACTTATATGTAATCGATGCTATTTATTACTAGGACCATGAACCGTGTGCTATTAATGTGTGTTGCTTTTCTCTTCCTTTGGTCCTTAATTTTGTTGTATACGTATGCACCGCTTAAATATTATATGTAAGTTTCTCTTAATGTTTTGTTTGTCCAGTGCATAAAGCAGATGCCGTCGTATGTCGTGTACATTGGTAAGATTCCCGGAGTCTACGACGACTGGGAGGATTGTCGGAGACAGGTTCACCGTTTTAGCGGTAACAGTTACAAAGGGTACCCCACAAGGGCGGAGGCGGAAGCTAGATACGCGCGCTATCTAGCGGGGGAGAGGAGGGAGCGGAGAAGGAACCGGATGAAGATCACTTTGGTCACGATGATGCTTATCGTGATCGCCACCCTCTTCTTCAATGTCATGGTAGTTTAGATATATCGACTTGTAATGTGATCAAACTCGCTACTCGAGACTTGTAATGTTCTAACTTTGTTCGGTATTTTGAATTTGGAGACTAATATGATAATTTATAATTGGAGACTAATCTTCTATTGTATTCGATAAAATTTTTGTTTATATCTGTGCTGTTTATAAATCTGTTGTTTATATCTGTTTGTAACCTGTGCAAATACAGAAAAGCAAAAGAAAAAACCTAATATTCATAGTAATGGCGCACATAGTGTGCCTCAGTGGCGCATGTGGAGAAACAAAGCAATGGCGCACTTCCTAAAAGTGCGCCATTAGTAACCTAGAGCACAAGATACACATATGGTGGGACCAGTAACGTCAGTGGCGCATTTGTGGCCTTAGTAATGGCGCACTTCTGGTGCGCCATTACTATCACTTACTGATGGTGTGCTAGTAATGGCGCACCTAAAGTGCGCCATTAATGTCAAAATCCAGTGCGCCATTAAAGACCTTTTTTCAAGTAGTGTAAGATACAAAGATATCCATACCGGCTCATGGGGACTACAAGTTGAAACCTTTCTAAAAGAATCTGGCAAGAACAAACGTTCATACCAACTCTTTTGAAATATAATTATCTTATTATGATTCGACATGATATCACAAATACTCATACCGATTCCTGGGGACTGTACCTCAAGTTTTCTTTACAAACTCGGCACGAACTATATTTCTACCGAGTCTTGGGGAGTAACACTTGCAAATCATTTATGAGTCGGCATGACATTATTTTGTCCCAACCGACTCAGGGGGCTATATATACATCATCAAAATAGATTAATCTCATACACAGGTCAAGAGAAAGTTTGACTTATAAAGATTCATTGGGAAACAAAGATTTCATTCATTAGACTAAAAAGTCTTACATCAGAAGAAAAAATAAAAATAAGAGCCGGCAAATTCATTACCGACTCACTAGCCTAAACTACAAAGGCTTCAGTCATCATCTTTAGATTCAACCTTTATGGTGGCTTCCTCAGCTTCATGATGGAAATATTCGTCACTGCTGCTGGCACTTTCGAAACAGCATTCGACTCGATCACCATGAGAATCAAAGAACTTGGCCCAAAGGGTCTCATCTTCATCATTGGAGAAAATGATGGTCCTTCCCTTTGAAATATTTCTGGAGCGGAGGAAAGTTTTCCAACCTTTCTCCAGATACATGGTGTCGTTTTCAGAAAAATTGACAGCCACCCAAATTGGCCCATGGGGGCATCCTGTTGAGAGGAGCCACAACCCTGAGGGTCGGGAGGCTGCCATAATCTTGGCAAAAGAATCTGGGAGCCTTACCCAGCGACGACTAGCCGAGATGATCTCCACTTTAAAATCAACCCTTTCGGGAAAATAAGGGGGAGAAGAATCGGGACTCGTGGCTTGGCGAGCGATACGCCCGCCTCTTCCTCTACCCCTACCGCGGCCTCGTCCACAGCCTCTGCCACCACGGGAGCCCGCACCAGAGTTGGGAACAGCGGCTATTGCAGAAGTGTTGCGCTTGGGAGCCATGGGGAAAGAATACGGAAGAAAGAAAGAAGATGATGAATATGCAGAGAAGTCATCTTCAAAAGACGCTCATTTATAATAGATAAAAGAAGTGGTCAATCAATGCAATAAAAACATGGGTAGATTACCCGTGGTAGGCGACATTTATAACGACTCTTCGATTTTCACCACGCATTTAATGGTGACGCTTCGAGCAGATCAACAATAAATATAGCGACAACTTTTTTGACTCAAAGGTCAAATCAAAGACTTTAGAGAAAAAAAATCAAAAAGTGATACAAAGGATACGAATCGACATCGTCTCCTTATAAAACACAAGTCGGCATCAGCTCCTTGAAAGCACAAGTCGGCATCAGCTCCTTGAAAGCACAAGTCAGCATCACTCCTTCAAAGTACAAGTCAACATCAGTTCTTTGAAGAAACAAAACGGCATCAACGAATTCTGAGATGAGAGTCGGGTCAGCTATAAGAGTCGGCCCTATGAATATCAAAGAAACAAACGAAGATTCCCATGAAAACTAAAGCATCACGCCAATCCTGGGGGCTAATGTCGGGGGATGGATCAAGCCCATAGTCAGGCGTTAGTTTAAAAACCTCTAGGCCGGCTTGTAACGTGAAGGCCCACAAAACAAGACTCAGCCTAGAGGAGGACGCGCCAAGGAGACAAGCTTGAAGCCCAAGAAGGAATTCGACTTACCTTGTATAGCGTGTAGTGTATTTGTAAACTAGAGGTAGAATAGGATTCCGCCTTGTATAGGAATCGGATTCATGGACTCCTGAACCCGGCACCTTTATAAGCTGAGGGTTCTGGGCGCCAGAACAAAAAAACACACAATCCACCAACGCATGACTCGTAACCTAGACCTCATTGAGACACAAGTTACGAGCTGGCGATCTTGTAACCCGCAAAAACCGGCTAGTCCTTTTGACAAGCCGGAACCCTCAATAATAAGGAGTAGGAGCAGGTCTTTACCTCGAGAATAAAGAGGGGCCGAAACTGGGTAAATCGCCGAGTACCATGTCTATGCCGACTCTCTCCTCGATACCACCTCGCAGCAAAGACCTCACAACTAGTTCGATGACTCGAACATCTGCCGTGTTAACCCCACGACAGGAACCCTGTATCTCGTCTCGTGTTCATCCAATAGCGTAGGTTTTCTCAATTAGGATATTTGATTATATATGTATACCAATCTGGCGGTGGTGGCAATGGCCTCCCACACTAAAGGAAGAACTGTAGGTACCTTATTCGTAGCCGACATCACCGTGATCTTTCAGCGATGGTGGCAACGAAAAAGAGAGCCTAGCATAGGTGACTTCTCTGGTTCCTATCACGTAAGCGATGCCTAGTTGTTAGCTTACTCGGTTGGCAACCTTTTTTCGAGAGTTAGTTTTGGGTCGGATATAAGAGATGTGTAACGTATCCTTAAATCACCCTTTAGAGTTTGTGTTCTGGTATTCAATTTGTTTAAGCATGACATGGGAAGTGGATGAGATAAAACTTGATATTCTCCCAAAAAAATGCTTAACTGATCAAAGTCATAAGAGAAAGCGATTTTGGTAGGTAGTTCACTTTTTTAATAAAATAGAGCTTGCTACCTTACTGTAGAAAATTCATTTTCATGTTTTCTTTCAATAAATTACCAAGTTATGCAATTAATTTCAATGATTAGACTTCTTGGTTCTTGATGTTTTGTTTTCTGCTGTTGGCTGTTTTAGCGTATCATCATCCGACTTAGTGGGGTATGTTTTCTTTCATGTGTAGTATTTTTTACGAGCTATTGGGAATTATTTGAGTTTGTTAATTACCATATGAAAAATTGTTTCTACCCACTAGCTGGTCTGTTTTGATAGAGCACTAGATATTTTTATCGAAATTGCTTCACGTACGATACATCTGTGTCCAATCTGCATATGGCGGGCTAATCCAACGATTTGGCCAAAATCAAAGAAACAACGAATGTCTTGGCATGACATGACGTACGTGAATTACTGAATACGCTATAATAGATATATTTACCACTTAAATACATCCAAATACATCAATTTAAGCGATAGTTAATATAAAACCCAAGGTGTAATTTTTTATCACCAAGAATGGACGAGAGAGGGGACGTTCACGAGGTGGCGGTCGCGAGGAAGGACAACGACCCACAACAATCAGCCAACGCCTCCTCGAAGGCACCTGTACAAACCACAGGGCCGAGCCGGTAAAATCAGGGGCCATGCGTCAAACTTAAAGATGGGCATACCTCGCTATAGAATAAGCGTGTGTTGTGCTTGCGACGCTGGATCGAGTCATTGTACATGTGTATGAAATATATTATTAGGTGTTTTCCTTAATTTCCTTAATATATATTATTTTTAGGCATTTGGTGAAAATGCCTAGAAAATCAAAGATCTTTCCTCGTTATTCCTTAAGGGATTAGATATACTAAGTTATTTTGGGATGTATGAAACATTTAACTAAAATTCTATCAAACATCGACTAAATAAAAAAAATTGGAAAAATAAATCCACAAACAACATGGAGCATGCTACTTAGTAATTTATAATACCTAAATAGTTTATCACCATTTACCTATTTTTCTTGACATACAAGCTATCTACGTCATCAAGTAGGTCCATCGTGTAAAAAAATATTTTCACTAACTCTTCATATACATGCTTCATTTAACTCTGCATTCCCATGTAGCGTATGAAAAATAAACATTGATCTTTTTATGCACTGAGCCTCACGATTTATAAATGAATTTTTAAATAGGAAATCAAATTATGAGTTACATCGCATTTTATTTTCGATGCGGCATTTTTTTTATGAATGCACATATGTAATAGCTGTCATTGTTTAGGTTTAGGCTAGTAACAACTACTATTAACAGTAAAAGATAATATTAATAGTAAACATTACCTAACAGAAAAAAAAGTAAAGAAAAATATTGTTATCTTTGAAGTGTTGTGTTGTGTTGCCATCATTTTTCTCTTCAAACACAACATTTGTTTGGCAAATTTAGAGAACAATGCATGATCTACAACATGTGCTAATTTGAGGCAGCGAGTACAATGGATTTCACCGGAATCTAGATCAAAAGAGAGATGTGGGAAGAATAGAAAAACGGAAGGAGAGCAGGAAGAAAGATGGGAGAGAACCGACTAGTAGCCTATATGCTAGAGCTTTCAGCCCAAGCGGAACGGAATGAGCTCTTCGGCTCAGACGGAACCGTAAAGCCCTTTTCGAGCAGGCATGGATTGAGAGGCTCCCCTCAAGTAGGCAATGTCGCCTTGGATGGGCTTTTTAGTCCAGGGGGCGACAAGCCTATTTCAGTTCAAGTGGGAACGAAAAGCTCTTTTTGGGCGGGCATGGATCGACAGGTTCCCCTCGAGTTGGCAATGTCACCCTAGACGGACTTTCAGTCCACGGGCCCGACAAACCCATTTTAGTTCGAGCGGGACCGATAGACAAATATTTTTGTAATTTTTTTAAATCAGATTTTTTTTTCAAGTCTCATAAAAATGAAATTCATATAACAACTAATACGAAATTAAACAAAAAAACAAGCAGATAGTGGCAATGGACATCACCATTTATTTCGCGGGCCCTTCCCCTTGCGGACATCAAAGCGACAGTAGTAGTCATCCTCCATTACGCGTCCGCGGCGGGAGGCACATCTTGTCGTCCCGCTGTTCGGTGAAGAGAAGATAAATCGAAACACTACCGCATGGATTAACTGAAACTTCCAAAATAAATTGACAGTAGTAGGTTCATGCGTACATGGGGTGCTAACAACATGTGTTGGATGCAGGAGGGATGACACATGCACGCTTTGGTCGTGCTCGGTACATGGGAGGGCTCCGGTGATGAGCTTGGCGACCCACGACACGACTGATGACCCTCAACGTAAAGGGATCTATTGCAGTGTTTTCGATAAGTAAGAGTGTCGAACCCAACAAGGATCGAAAGATATTGATAGATGATTTTGGACAAGGAATAACTGCAAGCACTGAAAGATAACTTTTTAGGGGTTTTTGATATAAGCAACAATAAGATAAAAGCAAGCAAAGTAAATAGCACTGAGGAGCAGCAAGTGACCCAATCCTTTTGAGCAAAGGATAAGCCTGACAACTGAACTTATAAAGACTAAAACGTTCTTGAGGACACATGGAGAGGTAGTCACGTGCTTTCGCCATACTCCGTATCGATAACAAGTGTTGAGTGGGTGGATCTATGCTATCACACCTTCTAGACTAAGATAAGTGCACTCTTATGATTAAACATCTTGCAAGCATCCGCAAATACAAGATAGAAATTAAGGCAAAGCCTAACCACAACAATAAGATCAAGGATCCAATAGTCCCTTGTGCAAAAGTGTGCGAACAGGGGTTCAAGTTTCTGTCACTCCGGCAACCCACCGTAATCATTCTTAATACACAATGTATTCCCCTAGGTCCTTAATAAGGCGAAGTGTTGAGTGTTCGACTCACACAACACCACTAGGAAAATAACAACACAACTTAAATATCAAACAACACAAATTACTTCAACATCATATGACTACTAACAACTAGACTTCTCCCATGTCCTCAAGAACTAAAGTAACTACTCACAAGACATAAAAGAGATCATGATCAGAGGTGATAAATATATGATAAACAATCTGGACATACTGATATTTCTCCAACAAAACTCAATAGCATTCACCACAAAGTAGTAATCAACACCGGTAGAGTAGAGAGGATTGATAGTACGGATTACAACACAAGATAAACTTGTGAGGTGAGATTGGATGGTGGTGGAGATGGTGCTGATGTTGGGGATGATGTTGATGATGATCTCGATGATGCCCGTGACGATGGCGATGATCTCCCCTTCCGGGAGGTGATCTCCTCGGCGGAATCTGCCCGCCGGAGAGCCCTTTTCTTCTCTGTAGGTTTCCGCCACGGAGCGGCGGCGGAACTCCGTGAAAGCTTCTCTCCTTTAGGTTTTCGCGTAACGAGGAGTATATAGGCCAGAGGGGGGAGCCGGGAGTGGCCCCAGGGCTCCAGGCGCCCTCCCGGCGCGGCCAGGGGTGGGGTCGCGCCAGGTGGCCGCCTGGGTCTCCTATGACCCCCCTCTGGCCCCTCTTCGGCGAGTCTTCGTTAATCTTCTGGAAAATACCCCCGTCGATTTTCAGGTAATTTAGAGGTATTCCTCTTCTGCAACTCAGCGTCCACTTTTTAGCGCTGAATCCTGCGTCTGCTGCTTCGGCACCGGAAAGTTGCAAACTGTGTAAAATAAGCCAAAACAACATAAGAACATCATAGTAATATGAAATATATCAATGAATAGGATGAATTACGATATAAAATAGTGATGCATTTTGGACGTATCAACGACAAGGCGATGGAACAGAGCACGACCAAAAGCTAGGGTACTGCTACGATCCTAGCTTGGCGAGAGAGGTGGCTAAGGGAAGAGAGGCTCACAAGGGGGCTACCGACGGAGGCGAACATGCTCGATCAAGAGGCGCGGGGACGAAGGCATCTCCCGATGAGGAAGAAAACCCACGCGGGGAGGGGTGGAGGTAGAATACGAAGCGAGGGTCACGAGCTCCAGCTTGAATTCATCGTAGTCGGGGACGTAAACGACCTCGACGATGGTGTTAGAGACGATCGAGACGACGCCAGGGCACCGACGATGATGAACTTTGGAGCTCATGCCCAATGTCCGTGGCGGCAACATAAGAGCAAAGGAGGAGGGAGAGGAGAGAACTGGCGGCGACGTGAGCGAGGAAAGGTTAGGTTTGCGGGGGGACAGAAAGGTGTTCGGACTTTGCATTTTCAGAAGGTAGAAGCTCGGTGCATAGTGAATTCAAACTACATACATGCTCTGGGACAACTGACGGTGTGCTATACCGGGAGCGTCCCATACGCGGTTTAGCCAGGTTCCCTGACGACCCAAGGAGCCCCACGATGCGCGCATCAACGGGCCTTCGTGAGGAGCACATAGTCTTCCTTTCAGAAGCATCATCAAGTTGGTGCAAGGCTCGGACTCCTTGTTATTCTTTAATTGTAAGTTGACACAACCATGTAACCCTAGGCCTCTTCCCACATAGTACTCCCTCCGTTTCTTTTTACTTCGCATATAAGATTTGGTCAAAGTCAAATTTAATAAAGTTTGACCAAATTTATATAAAAATGTATCAATATCTACAACATCAAAGTGATACCATATGAAAAGTAATATCATGATGCTTCTAATTATATTGGTTTCATATTATGGATGTTAATAGGTTTTTCTATAAAAATGGTCAAACTTTATCAAGATTGACTTTGACCAAATCTTATATGCGGAGTAAAAAGAAACAGATGGAGTATAAGACAAGACCGGAGATAGCTCGAGAGGCATCAACATCTAGTCATAAATCTCGGTAGCTAGACACAATTGTAACCCCCTCGCGAAGAGCTTGTACACCCATAATCAAATCAAGGCAGGAATAGGGTATTACCTTCACCATTAGGCTCGAACCTAGGTAAATCCCCACAAGTTCTCCCATCTTATACTTTTGACCACTTGAACCATCCTATCAGGATATCTATCTGATTTTTGCACCGTTAAAAATGGTTCGTGCTGATAACGCATTCTACAACCTTTATCATTGAGTAGGGGCGGAGCCAGCCTCGCACTAAGCCCCCGGCCTGCTTCAGGTGCTACAGTAATCTCAATAGTAAAATGCTACAGTCAACAAGCAGATTACCCCTCACGCCCAGGGCCCAGCCCCCCCCCCCCCTCGCGCGCACGCGGCCTGGATCCTGTCTCCACCACTACCAATGAGTTTGGTCCAAGAGCGTAGAGCGAGAGCGTGTTTGAAGTGATTATACACACGGTATAATCACATATGTAAAAAGTAAAAGGACACAGAAAAATATGCAGAAGTGATTTTGTATGAATTAATTGATGTATCTTTCTTTCCATATAATACATGAGTATATATAAGAAATAATATGTAGGTGGAAAGAACTAATTCTAGGAGGAAATCCCTACCCAAAAAATGAAATCCATAGGAGTACAAGTGGTTTCCCAATTGAAAGGACGAAACTAACCTAGTAAGGATGGGTGAACGAAAAAAATATGGAAATTTTTTCATTTCACCAGATTGATTTCTGCGCATGCGTTCGTCGTCTTCGTAGTCGTTGGATGGCCCTGTTATCAGTGGTGATTGGATGTGGATAAGACGTTTGTATGGTGTAATGAAAAACAAAACACGCTTATAAAGCCATGCAATAATACGAGCCCAATAGAGCTTCTATTGCAAATAATATTTGTCTTATGGTGATGATTTGACTAATAAAAAATGCCTCGCTAAAAGCTTTGTAACAAAGGACTTGTTGCAATAGCACGAGTGCAACAAAGCATCCACTCCAAAAAAACTGCATTAAAGATGAGTGATCCAACGACTTCAACGATCTGGATCAAACGACTATGCATACGGTGGATAACTCTTTCGCTGAAATCATTAATTAGAGAGTACTCTTTCAAACGAACGTGCTCACCCCTCCGCACTTGACAAGTGGCACTTTGTACGCGCGCTACTTGTTGTGATGTAGAGGTTTCCTTTTTCTACTCTTAGAGGCATGCGACATGCATTTCGCGGAAGCATATTTGTGCCTCCACGTGAAGCATGTTTGTGTCTTTTTAGAGGCACGGTCGTACATCTAGAGGAACACAAGTGCATTTTTTTTATAATGGCATGTGGCGTGCCTTTCGCGGAAGTAAATTTGTGTCTTCCCTGGAGGCACGATCGTGCTTTTTAAGGCACTGGTCGTGCCATTTCTTAGAGGTGGTGTGCCTCTTTTTTGAGGCATGCAGCGTACCTTTTGCGGAAGCAGATTCGTGTCTTCATGAGATGTACGATCGTGTCTTTTCTAAAAAAACATTATTTTATAAAAAATGTTTTTTTATTTTTTCCACCAAAATGTAAGGAAGAACCGCGTGAAAACTTAAAAACCTGAAAAAACCAATCTAAACACCGAAAATGTGTACACAAAGATAGAAAAATGAAATCCCAAGGAAGCGCTCAGAACGCGACACATGGCGGGATGCCAGCTCACCAAAATAACCCTTGTGCGGACCTCTGAAGAAGCGCTCGCTAACTAGTTGTCCTCCTCGCTTGCTTTGCTCGATTGACCCATCGGCGGCCAAAAATTAGATTTCTTTTGGCTTGTAGGAATTTTAGAGGAATTCTAGAAGATATGAATTTTGTAAGAAAAATTCCTTTAAAATCCTTTGGTTTGTAGGAATGGATTCCTATTTCTATAAAGAATAGGAACCAATCCTTCACATCTCAAAGGAAGAAAAATATTAGCCTAGACTCAATAGAAAATTTTCTATGATATTCTTTTCTCTATAGAAAATGAGATGTATGTCATCTCATTTACTATGGGTTTCCTATTCCCATGATATTTTTATCCTATGAACCAAAGGAGTCTTTAATGTAAGTAAAGGTTTTTATGGGCAGTAGAAATATATATTATTTCAAAGAAGAAGGAAAGATAATAAAGGAGTGTTCCCAAAAACAAGTTAGTCTAGTTTGCTGCCATGACGGAGATGGCGTTCCCGGTAGCTGTTCCACTCCCCAGACCCATCCTCCGTCTGGACCGTCTCCACTTCACCACCACCCGCGCCGCCGCTGCAAGAACCCCCGTTCCCCAGCCCCTCCCCGACGAGCTTCAGCTCGTCGCCGACGTCCGCTCCCCGCACAACCACATCCGCGTCGCCGACGTCTCCCCGCGCGCCGCCGGCCACCCCCTCGCCGGCGCGCGCCTCCTCCTCCTCGACGGACCGGGCAACATCCACTCCGTCTCCTTCCCTCGTCGCCCCTACTGCCCCCTCACGTCCACCTACTTCGACGTCTTCGCCACCCTCCCGCCTCTCCTCCCGCGCCCATCCCTCGCCGTCCTCGGCTTCGGCGCAGGCTCCGCCGCCCGCGCCCTCCTCCATTTCTACCCGGACATATCCGTCCATGGCTGGGAACTCGACCCCTCCGTCATCGCCGTCGCCCGGGACTTCTTCAGCCTCGCCGAGCTCGAAAAGGAGCACGCCGACAGGCTGGTCATCCACGTCGGCGACGCGCTGGAGGCCGAGTCCGTGCCTGGAGGCTTCGGCGGCGTGCTTGTAGATCTGTTCGCCAACGGGAGCGTGCTGCCGGAGCTCCAGAAAGCGGATACCTGGCGCCGGATAGGCGGGATGGTAGCGCTGGGAGGGAGGGTGATGGTGAACTGCGGTGGGGGCTGCGTGGAGGCGGAGGAGGAGGGGAGAGACGGCGATGCAGTGAAGGACGCGACACTGCGGGCGATGACGGGAGCATTCGGGGAGGGAAGGGTAGCGGTGCTGTGCGTGGATGAAAGTTGGGTGGCGATGACAGGGCCGGTGGCATCGGCGCCGGAGGAGGAAGCGGCGGCGTGGAAGGCTAGGCTGCCGCCGGAGCTGCGCCACTATGTTGATATGTGGAGGCCGTACAATGGCAATGCTGACAAATGAACAGCCGGGGATTATGCAGTGGTTGGTTCTCTGTACAAGAATACAGAGTAATTTCTGTAAGTAAGCACATTGCTGAATTCTTCCTGCTCCAGCATATTCTTGGAAGTCATTGACTAGCGGCTAACAGGGCATCAAAACTACAATAAAATGGAGCTATATCTAAGCAATTTTAAACCTAGTCATCACAAATTAATAAACCTAAGTGGTCTGAATACATAATAAAATCGGGCATTTTTCAATGGCATGAACAATGTCTGGTGAAATGTCTGATGACCAGATGATAAATTAATTGGGTTGACATCCTCTACTGTAATGTGTGTTCTAAAATGTAAATCAGCAGGAAAGATTGATTCTCAAGACACGCGAAGATTTCTGATCCGATGAACTGTCAGTTTTTATGAACCTGTAAAAATCACAATTGAATTCTTCCAAATTTCTGTATTGTCCCAAATATGCAAGAAAGCAAAGTTGTTGGGTTCGATTGTTTTGTTAAAGATTTGTTAGTGGAGTTTGTGCAACTAATTATTCCTGCTTTACTAGTTCGAACTTATTTAATTACAATTGTGATAACTAATGATAGCATAAAATTTGGACTCCTCTGTACTAACAGTGGTGGTTTGTTCATTAGTAATTTTTCTTGTGCTGATTTGGTATTTGCTGTCTAAGGTGAAAAGTTATAGATTTTGACAGTACAGTTCTGGAAGAGAAGAAATTTGAGTTTTTTCAGCTACACTCTCAGTTAAGTAAACTAATTTTAATGCCAGGTAGTAACTACCCTTGTTTAAAAGAACAAGGATGGCCGGATAATGCTAATGTAGACCGAGCTACACGTAGCCCTTTATTTTGAACAAGTCATAAAATATATTTACATTATTCAAAAAGCATTGAATTTTTTTATGAGTATACATACACATGTATATGACATATGTGCAAATTTTCATACCATTATAATTTCACATGTGGCGTATGAAAAAAAGACAAATATTTGATTTTAAATGGGCCTTTTTGTTGTTGGTTTTGGGCTGAAATTTTGTTTTTTTTGTGCAGACTGCATATTACAATATTTTTGAACGAAATTTGACATGTTCGTGCAGAATACATATAAGTTTCCACATAAAAAAATTCTGATTTTTTCAAAACTTTTAAATATGTTTTATGATTTTTTCAAAATAAAGGGCTACGTGTAGCTCGGCCTCCAGAAATTCGCACTCCAAGGATGGCATCCTTTTAAGCTCAAGGGGGAAAATAGAGTTACATTGGAAAGCGCCATTTAACGGTCTAAAAGGTTACACATTGAACTTCATATTTCAAAGCGTGAAGAGTGAAGACGATTCCCTGCAAGAGGGATCAAACTGCAGCTGATTATATCAAGTTAACCCTTTGGATACTCCTTTTGCCCCCTTTTATCTTTTCTTCTTTTTTCAAGTATGGACCATTGCCTCAGAGAACCATCAAACTGCAGATGATTATAACAAGCTTTCTAAATTGAGCTCAGACACTACATGTTGTTTCTTCA
This sequence comes from Bromus sterilis, assembly GCA_950022295.1. Taxonomy (NCBI): domain Eukaryota; kingdom Viridiplantae; phylum Streptophyta; class Magnoliopsida; order Poales; family Poaceae; genus Bromus; species Bromus sterilis. The sequence goes on along the minus strand of OX465596.1, from coordinate 409,607,111 downwards.
ACAATTTTTATGTCTTCAATCTCAAAATTATCTAGCTTTGTACACACATTAAGCCTTGACAAAACAGTGAGGCAGCCTAGACAGGCTTCTTGTTATAAGAAATTTGAGGAAACCAGTCAGTTCTGCTTGATTACAAGGATAACTAGATTTAATTCTAGTTCCCTCTTTAATAAACTCAATAAAGAACAGAAGAGATGTGCTGCATCTAAAAGTTCCACCCAAACAGCTTGTAAAGTTGCATTTCGATTTAAAGCATGTAGCAACAGATTCCCTCCAAAATGAAGCAGAACTAGTTGACCTTACATATATTCCCTATGCTCTTTTATTCCCCTTTTCATACCAAAAGAAAAGACAAAGTTGTTCTTTCCTCCCTCATCTTTTCCTTTGATCTCTTTCGCTTTTCACTTTGGCTCCTGCTCACACGCCTCAGCAAAAACTAATTTTTGCTCCCAAACCGAGCACTTTCCCTTTGCATCTTGCTAATCATTTCCTTCAGTGTTCTTGAAAGAAGGCAAAGCTTGTGTTAATGGATCGAAAAGGAGCTCCTCTCTTTTCATTTCCCTTGCAACTTCCTCATATTCCTCCCCCGTGCACTGACTGGCCGTTTCAGTAGCATCTCTCTCTTTCTATGCGTTTGCAAGTATGTTTTCTGTTCCTTTTCACCGGCTTATAAACACACCCACATTGCACAGTCGATGCGTCAAATCGATCTGTTATCGTTTGAGGTTTCGACTAGCTAGCTAACTTGTCGAGTGAGTACAGAACCCTTCTACTTTTTTCACATTCGTTCCTTGTTTCAGTCACCTCACCTTTGAGTTTGAGCTGACTTGTGATAATATCTCTGTTTGTCCATTGCAGGGTGTTGTTGCCGTATGGGTTTTGAGAGGAAGATTCTGCCCAAGAGAACCGCCGTCCAGGCGTCCGACCCTGGGGGGACTCCGCAAGCGTCGGAAAAACTGCAGACGCTGAAGATGAAGCGGCCTCGTGATGGCGAGGACGAAGGTGCTTCGGGGCCGCTCACGCTGACGTCGAGCGGCGCAGTGACTGCAATGCCGCACTGCCCACCGGCGCCTCCGAAGAAGCCGAGGCTCGTGCTGGGGTGCAGCTTGGACGGGTTCAAGGTCCTGAGGGTCATGGACTTGCGTTGCTTCCTTCGTTGAGCCACCTTGCTTGTTTCTTTTTATTTCTTCTTTTTTTTAGAGAGTTTTTTTGCTCTTCAATTGTTTTTTAACGGGAATAAAACTTTTTTAACACTTCAAAATCTCTTCTATTCATTCACGAGAATTGTTAAACTGTTTACAAGCATATCAAGTATAACGTGCCATCCCGTTTAATGAGAATAATAGACTCTCGTATCAAAAAAATGCATCTCTTTTTGTAATGCTCATCTTAATGAAACTTCAAATTTAAGCATGTTTGAGTTAATCAATTTGAGGATGAATGGGTGTTTAAGAAGTTGTTTTCACATGCGTTGGAAAAATTAGTATTGCTATGTGATGCCAGCCCTGGACTGTGAATTAGCAGTCAAGGAGAAGAAATCAGCTAAAGAGCTTCGAATGTTCCTTCTTGCTAGCTCATTTGGATGTTGCTCTTAGCAACCACCTTAGTGGCTTAAGGTTGGCTGATAAGTTTTAGAGCAAGGGCCAGGTGAGCAGAGAGCAGCAAAACCAGAGCTTCTGCTTGGAGAGGACTTGTAGTGGCCTGGGCAGCAGCTTGAACAAAGATGGTGATCTCCTTGTGATCCTGCAAAAAAGAAATAAAGACCCCAATTCGAGTGGCCAGAGGCCCAGAGGGGGAAGCATGAATTTCTTGCAAAGGAAAGCAGCATCACAGTATATTTTAGGACCAAGGATTGATAAATCATTATTAATAGTAGTCCCAGGGTTTGATAAAGGCTTTACACGTAGGAGCTACCGTCGCAGGGGTAGAATCTGGCCAAGTATTAGGAGCTAAAAATCTAGTCAAACTAGTGAATTCATAAATTTGTTCGTGAATTGATTCGGATCAATTTGTGAGATTTATTTGGATTAGTCTGTGCACACTGATATAGGAGCCGGTCATTTAACTTTTGCTGCAAACGTTCATTCACAATATAACCAAATTCAAGTAAATTTGAATGTAATCGAAGATAATTTATTGAAATTAAACATATTTAAATAAATCGAGTGATAAAAAATTTCGTTCAACTAATAAGACTAAAAATCCATCGCCTCATCATCAAAGTGGTCCTTCCGGTGGCGCAAGGGCATGGGGGGCGGGGTTGCCAATCCTACCCAACCGTCGCATGCAGCTCGCGGAGGAGTCGATTGGCTTCCTCTGCCGCGCATAGTGTCGCATCGTTCAATGCCAACCTAGATGGGGAGGAGCATCCCCAACCCTTGGCCTTGTCAATGGCGGTCTCGGCCTCGATCCAGGGTCATCCCTCGCCGTACTTGGTGAGTGATACGTCTCAAACGTATCGATAATTTCTGCTCGCTCCATTCATGTTTTGTGTGATATTGCTATGATCTAGATACACTTTCATACACTTTCGATCATATTTGGACTAACCTACTAACTCAGTGCACCCCAGTGCCAGTTTTTGTTTTCTGTTGTTTTTCTATTTCAGTTTCCCCCCATATAAAAAGTGCTCCAAAAATCCGGGAAAAATCAGATAAAAAATCAGCGTGTCAGAAGACTCCCGAGGCCCGAAGAAGGGCCAGGGGGCCACCACCAGGCACCCAGGCGGCCACCTGGCGCGGCTAGGGGGGCTCCTGGGCCCCTGGTGGCCCCCCTGGCTTCCCCCCTTCACTTATTTATTCTCCGTCACGGGGAAACTCCGAAGACAGAACCCTATTTCGCAATCTCGCCTCTGTTCCGCCGCCGCCGTGCTTCCAAGATCGGGAGCACCGTCAGGACCCTTCCCGGCACCCTTACGGAGGGAGGATCGACCTCCAGGAGCTTCTCCTCCACCATGGACGCTTACCGGATGTGCCGTGAGTAGTCTACCTTGGACCATGGGTCCGTGATCAGTAGCTATGTGATGTTCTCCTCCCCTCTTTGTTCTTCATGGTTTAGACCTCGTGAGCTGCCCTACATGATTGAGGCACATATTCTTCTGTTGTTGTTATGCTGAGTTTGATGGGATTTGATGGATTATGAGATTATGTTCAGATCGTGATAGAGTAATATATTTGGTTTTGATATCTTATATTTTTGTTCCTAAGTAATTCTTGCATGTTCTCCGTTTCTGTTTATTGCTTTGGCCAAGTGGTAGGTAGTAACTCCAAGAGGGAACGTTATGCTCGATTGTGGGTACATGCCCCCTGATGACACGCTTGAGTGACAGAAACATGAGTCTAGGGGATGTGTTGTGGCCACAAGGGGGAAAACAATGGTGCTTGTAACCGCGGTTGCAAGGATTGTTTACTTTACGCAAAGTTCTTTTTAATGCAGTTGTCTGTTGCTTTCGGTTTACACTTTGGGTGGGGCTCGCAACTTAATACCAGCGAGATGTTTTGGATAGATATCTCAAGGTGGATGATTAGTAGTAGATGCAGATGGATTTCAGTCTACTTATTTTGGCGTACTGCCCATGCTTATGAGCCTCTTCCTTTCTTTTGTAGCATAGTTAGCATTGCAGTGCGTTTATAATCATGTCAATTACCCTTCTGTAATTTGTTTACCTTGCATAGCAGTTTTATCGTCTTTTGGGAGAGAGACATCACTAGTGAACATCATGGGACCCAAGTCCATATTCTCATCACTGTTTACAAGCTCATTTATTTTCTCGCATTTACTTTCAGTTGCTACCATTATCATTATCATTATCCCTTGTGTGTTTGACCCTTTGTAAACAACAAGACCGGAGAGATTGACAACCCTCTGAACTTCTTTGGGAGCAAAGTTAATTGTATTGTGTGCAGGTCCGCGTCAGGTGCGCCGCTGACACCTACTTATCATCGCCGGAGTCCTATGAGAGACAAACACTATCCTCTACATAGGGGAAATTTGCTGCTATCCTACATCTCACATTCCACTTGGGGTAACCAACGAAGGGCGAGAAGCCATTACCACTTCCACGCCATCAAGAAAATTTCTGGCGCCGTTGTCCGGGACTCCGAGTGATAAGATAGGGGTGTTGCCCACTATCCTTTACCTTTACTTTTTATTCTTGTTAGTTTAACTTTCTGTTTTTATCTTTGTGTCTTATATCAAAAATTACAAAGAATCCGCCACACTTGCTGCTACTATGGGTTCCACTGAAAACACCAAGTTGTGTGACTTCACTAGTCACAACAACAAAGATTTTATCTGCACTCCTATTGCCACACCTGCCACTTCAGCTACCTCTTATGAAATTAAACCTGCTTTACTGAATCTTGTTATGAGAGATCAATTCTCTGATGCTGGAGATGATGCTGCTTTACACTTGAATATTTTTTGTTGAATTATGTGATATGCAAAAGTATAAAGAAGTAGAAGGTGATGTTGTTAAGCTCAAGCTTTTTTCCTTTCGCTTTGAGGGACAGAGCTAAAATCTGGTTTCAATCTTTGCCTAGGAATAGCATAGATTCTTGGGATAAGTGCAAAGATGCTTTTATTTGGAATTACTACCCACCTGCTAAAATTATCCAATGGAGGAGTAACATTACGAATTTTAGGCAATTGGATAATGAACACGTTGCCCAAGCTTGGAAACGTATGAAATCTCTTGTTAAGAAATGCCATACACATGGTTTGACTACCTGGATGGTTATCCAGACTTTTTATGCAGGCTTGAACTTTACCTCGCGAAACCTGCTAGATTCGGCCGCGGGAGGAACCTTTATGTCAATTACACTCGGTGCTGCCACCAAACTCCTTGATGAGATGATGACCAACTATTCCCAATGGCACACCGAACGCGCTCCAACAGGTAGGAAGGTAAATTCTGTCGAGGAAACTACCTAAATGATAAAGTTGATTTAATTATGTCTCTACTTACCAAGCAACCCTCTATTGATCCTCATGATGTTCCTTTAAATTCTTTGGTTGCTCAGGAACAAGTAGATGTGAACTTCATTGCTAGAAACAACTTTAATAATAATGCTTATAGGGGCAACTTTTCTAGTATGTGACGCCCCCAAAATCAAGTCGTGTACAGTAATCATACATGTAGGGTACACGACCGAAATTAGGGTTCCACGGTGAGAATATCACAACACAACACTAGACACAAAATAAGATAAAACTGATATTACAAACCAGGGATCACGAGGATCCGAATACATAAGTTAAACAAACATAATATCTGAGTACAGACATAGTTAGTCAAGTTTTGCCTTAAGAAGGCTAGCACAAATAACATCAGAGGTACAGATCGAAAAGGCGAGGCCTCCTGCCTGGGATCCACCGAACTACTCATGGTCGACGGGGAACTCGACGTCGTAGTAGTCGCCTCCGGGGTACTCTAGCTCCTGGGCTCCAACGTTGACTGCAGCGGCCGACCAGGCAAAACAAAAGGGGGAAATAAAGAAAGGGTGAGTATCTAGCATACCCGTGAGTCTTACGTCCGCTACTAAGCAATTATGCATTTCTATCAAATGGAAAGGGGGGCTATATATAGTGGACTGCAAGATAGAAATCAGAATAAGGGTAAGAAGCTAGACCTAACAAAGACTAGCATCTTTCGACGAGTCTTGCAGCATGGGGAGAGAATAGCCAATAGTTCAATAGCATGAATGTAATAACAATGGAGCAGAAGTTGTTGCAGCATTGTATAATAGTAAGTTGTAATTATTAATAATTATCAATGCCTCCGAGATCCCCTCCTCGACTTCCCTGCGAGGAAGAGAAACCGGAACCAACAGTTTAATAGTAGTAGTTTTTAGTAGTAGGCTCTAGCTTCAGCATAAAGCGTCCTGTTACCGTGGACACGGCTATTCGAATAGATCAAACTCCCTGCAGGGGTGCACTACTGTTCAGCCTGCACGCTCGGATCTCCAGGGTGGCGTACACCTTGTTAGCTAACACCCCACCGAGGCTATCCGACACGCCGAGGCCCATCCTACGGCTCATCAGAGAGGTCCCCGCCGGTCTACAGTCCTAAGCGCAAGGGGGTCTTGGACCGTCGCCCTCACCCTCCGGGTCATTGTGTGCCAGGTGATTCCACGCAACTCTTCCAAGATGCGGATCGACCTAACCACAATGTTGAACTGGACGTCTTTCAGAGATTTCGAACAAGACCACAACGCGGAGGGTACACACCGTTATCCCATGTGAAGGTAGTGCGTACAGGACTTTGCGGCCTCTCAAGTCATCCACCTGAACCATTAGGCGTTTTATTATTTTCTGTCGCGACAACCGTTATCGTTGCCCCTATTCGAGTGAGTCGCGGACAACGACAGAAGTTAGGACTACCAGTAACATCGGTGCCTGCCCTATCATCCCACCAACTCGTGCGATTACCAACAAGGTGAACCGTCTCCTTACCTTGTCTCGCATTTGCTCCGAAGAGCTCGACTTTCGTACAACAGGATATCTGTCGGCCACGAACAGTACCAGGCCCGCCGCACACCGGTGGAATACACCTGACCTGTCGTTCCGCTAAGATACCCTGCGCGGGCACCGTGGGGTCACCCGACTCCTTACCTGTAAGGACAACCGTGGTTCAGTACCCTAGGACGGCTATACAGAATCAACAACGAGTGGAGTACAAGGATTACTCCTCGATAGCTCACACTTGAGGTGGCTCGGCAGAGCCGGGGTAGGGGCCTGAAGCGGTGTCTGCTCTGAACCGTACCTGTAGCAGTTGTAATGTATCGTATCCGCATTCACTCCCAGAGTGAACATGGCCCTCTATCTAACCCTATTGACTAACAATGCGCAGGATTCACTGCTGAATATAATATATATAATAGGCAGCATAGGATAAAGGAAGGTACATCAAGGGGCGACAAAAACAGGCTATGCAATTGAATAGGGTTGTAACGTAGCAGCAGCAATGCCTAGTGCAAGAAATATACAAAAAAGATAGGCGATATCTGGGGAAGAGAATGGCTCTGCTTGCCTAGAACCTCGACGGTAGAGGTACGGTCGTCGACGAAGTAGTCGATCACAGGGGCATCAGCAGCGGACGTCGAGACTACCGGACAATAAGAGAAGGGGGAGAAACAATAAATACACGGCAATAATAGCAATACAAATATAAGTCATGGCAAACGCTAAGCTAGAGGTGAACTAACGCGGTGCTACATGTTGCAGACGAAACGGGAAATTTTAACCAGCAATTTTACCGGGTCCGGGCAATTGTCGGACAGTGCAACCGGAGGGGGAATGTCTCGTGTGCGGTATGTTAGAGGGGTGTGGTGGGGGTTATTGATAGCGTATCTGTATTCGGTATATTTTTCTAATCAATTTTCATGTATAAAGTTTTTTCATCTGATTCACTGATTAAAATATATTGATTTACTAAGTTTTTAATCATTTTATGGAATTCCTAAATTTCTTTTAATATCAAATAGACATTATCCAGAACAGTACTGGTTGACCAGTCAACTGACATGTGGGACCCACATGTCAGCCTCTGGTTATTAAAACAATTAATTTTCTATTTTAAATAATGCACTGGACCCACATGTCATACTCTAATGATTACATAAATTCATTTTAATTAATTCCAAAAGCTGTGGGACCCAGTTGTCAGTGAGACATGCTTAATTTTAACAGTTTAATTAATCCAGAGGGTTATTTAGAGGCTGGGGCCCAGCTGTCATACCCTGAAGGGTTATCTCTAGTATATTTAATCAACAACTATTAGCAGGGGACTGGGCCCATTAGTCAGTGGGTTAGGGGGTGGGTTAGTGCTAATAGGGGATTAGCCTGGGCTAGTTCACGCATGCCCACGTCGGCGAATAGTGGCACGGCGGGGAGGCGTGGCCGGCCAGGAGGGGTTACAGTGGTGAGGGGCAGCGGCCGGAGCGGGCGCAGGGGCGTGGCCACGCGCGTGCATGCACCCGCATGACAAGGGGAACGCGGCCGGAGCGTGCTGGCGCGGCCAGTCTCGGCCATGGAGGGCGGCGGCGGCAGGGGACGCAACGAGTGCTATGGCGGCGCATTTACAGGGGAAACGAGAGGGATCAAGCGGGAAGCTCACTGGGAGGCGGCAGGGGAGCTCGGGGAGGCGCGAGGGGCTTCAGACGGCTGGAGGTAGGAGACGGCGACGATTCCCAGCGCAGAGAGGCTCCCGACGATGGACGCCGGCGTGGGGCGAGGTAGTCATCCACGGGGGCGCTGCTGGACACGTGGGAGTGGCCTATTGCCGTAGTTGGCCGCGCCAGCGCGGTGGTGGTGGCGACGGCGCCGCTCGGGGTCGTGCGGGAGGAACAGAGGGCGAGGGGGTGCAAGATCTAGGAGGCGGGGGCGCTAGGGTTTGCGCAGGGGGCGCTCGGCAGCGTCTTCTAGGCCGTCGGCGAGTAGCGGATGGCCGCCATGGCTTTGGCGGCCGGGCGTGGCACCGTGGGATGCCCTCCACGCAAGGGGGCGTGAGCAGTGAGGAAGGGGATGAAGGGGGTGGGCTTAGTGGCTAGGTGGGCTGGGTTGGCCCAGAGGGGGGGAGAGGGGGCTGGCATGGTGGGCTTCGCCCCTAGGTGTAGTTTAGATGTTTTTCTTTTTCCTCTTTTTTTCTTTACTATTTTATTTATTTTATACACTTTAGCATTTTTGTAAAACTTGTAATATGTTCCATAATTAATTTTATACCCATATCAGTGATACAAAAAGTTTGGGGCATTTATAAATTCATTTGCATTGTTGTTTTATTTAAAACGTATTAAATGCCACTGTTTTGCTATTGTTTTCATTTGTTTGTAATATTTATTTATTGCAATAAATACCCAGGGTTGGTTTAACATGGTCCATTGATTTTTAGCCATTTAACAAAATTATTTCCACAATTTTTGGGCAAAGTTTTATTTGGCACTTTGTTTTTATTATCAACCAAAGGGGATTTTGAAATTATTAGATGCAAGGATGATCAAAGCATGATTAGCAACAGTAATTGTCTTAAACAAAAGTAATTACTGTTACATGACACCGAGGGTGTTACATAGTAATCCTAGACTGTTTCCATCCACTTATGAGAACAACAACACTTACCCTAGCAACAAGAACCCCACTTCTGAACTAGAAAACATGCTTAGAGACTTTATCACTACCCAAAAAGCCTTCAACAAGAATGTGAAAGAAAAGCTAGCTAAATTAGATAATCTTTGTTTGAAGGTAGACAGCTTAGCCCTTGATTTTGAGATGTTAAAAATTAGAACCTCTCCCCTTGAGGAGAGCAAGGCCACTCCTATTAATGTTATCCAATTACAAATTAATGAAAATATTAGGATGATAGATAAACTTAAAGAAAGATGGGCTAGAGAAAAAGAGGAAGAGGATAGAATCAAGAGCCTTCCTATACACCACACAGTTGCCACTATCCAAATTGTTGAGGATACCGAAGCTATTAGCACCCAATGCACTCCTGGTCCCATTGGACCTATTAATGGTGATGTTAATACCTCAACCGTAGAAGAAGAAACTCCTATGAACATAGAGGGTTTCAAACAAGTGAGCCTAGATGACACTACTACCACCTTTGATAGTAGTGATATTGATTTTGATAGTTGCACCCTCTCAGAAGTTATTAGCTTATTACAAAAATTTCTAGAGACCCCCACACTAGCACACTTAATCTTGTCTTCACGGAGCATATCACAAATGCTCTCATCAAAGCTAGGGAGGAGAAGCTTAGGATAGAAGCCTCCATACCTAGGAAGCTAGATGATGGTTGGGACCCTATGATCAAAATTGAATTAAATAACTTCTCTTGCTATGCTTTATGTGATGTTGGAGCTAGTACCTCTGTCATGCCCAAAAAAATGTATTATATGTTTGAATTGAAACCTTTTGATTCTTGTTCTTTTGGTGTTCGTCTTGTCGATTCTTCCGTAAAGAAACCTTTGGGGAAGATCGACGATGTTCTTATCATTGTCAATGACAACTATGTTCCCATTGATTTTATTATTATGGATATAGAGTGTGAACCTATATGTCCAATTATTTTGGGATGCCCTTTTCTTCGTACCGTAGGTGCAATCATTGACATGAAAGAGGGGAATATAAAATTCCAATTCCCTCTCAAAAAGGGAATGGAACACTTCTCTTGATAAAACTTGATTCTTCTTTTGCCTTATGCCTAGATTAAAGGCGTAAAAGAAAGCGCTTGTTGCGAGGCAACCCAAGATGTTTTTTACTTCTGTTTTTAGTGGTCTTGATGATTGTTACTATTGTAGCAACATTATTTAATCTTTATTTTCAAGCTTTGTGCCAAGTTATAGCCTCATATGACAAGGGAAGTGAAAGTTGTGACATGCTGTCCAGAAAACAAATTCTGTCCTCGTGACGGGAAAAATCAGATAAAATCACCAGTTCATCTTTTTTAGATGAAGTTTTTACACAGCGTGCTCTATACAATCACGGAACTTTCGTATGTTCTGATTTTTTTTATTTGAGTTGCAGAAGTGCCCCTAAAAAATTCTTTACTACCTGTTGTTCTGTTTTCCACAGATTCTGCCACGTTTTGTCTCTCCTAACTTTTGCAAACCTTAAGATTGATTTTTATTTGCAAAAACCTTTTGGCAATCTTGAGAAACAGTAGCTCTTCAAGAATATCTTTATATCCAGTGGGAAAAAATTATTTATTAAGGGTACTAACCTCTGTAATCAGCTTATGATGAGTTATGTATGAAGGGAGTTTTCAAGTGTGCGATGGAACATGATGAAAGAAGATTCGTGAGTGTCAAGCGCTCAAGCTTGGGGATGCCCCCATGCATACCCAACAAATATTCAAGGAGACTCAAGCGTTTAAGCTTGGTGATGCCCCCGTGCATCCCCTTCTCCATCAACAATCATCAGTTCGTCCTTCGTCTCACTATATTTTTATCACTTCATGTGTTATGTGTTATGCTAGGAGCGTCTCGCTCTTAGGTTTTATTTTTAGTTTTCTTTAGCTTTGCTTGATGTTCATAACAAGTTAGATCCCTTCTTACTTTGTGTGGGAGAGAAACACGCTCCACTTTCAAAATCTAGAACACATCATAGGATTCTTCACGCCTATCTTTTTCCTGTTGTGTGTTCTTTATCTTTTCATAGCTACTTCCATGTTTAGTTTTAGTTTGTCCTTAGCAAGAGCCTTGGCTTTTGTTTAGTTTATTGCTGGAACTCTCTTTAGTTTTCATGTTTATCTTGTTAAGAGAGTTGGTCGTTGCACTGAGTTATGTCTTGTCTGGAAAGTAGGTAATTGAGGTTGCTATTTAATTTTAGTACTAACTTGCAATAGTTTTGAGGTATTGATGTGAGTAATGTTTGAACTTTTAATGTCAAGAGCTCTAGCCTATTAGTGATAGGTGTCATATTTTGGGCAATCCGTTTTTTTTTCAAAAACCTACAAAACTAGTTGAGAACTCTAGCTACTAGATGGATCACTACTCTTCTGAGGGGTCGAATATTAGAGTACAATCACGTACCATGAGTCGAGGATGCGCAAGGATAACCAAACCCCCATACACTCCTCCTCGGGGTACTTGTCTCTTTGTGAACCTCCTCATTAGATTGAGAGTTACCGATAATAAGTGCATGAGTTCTTCGGACTAATGTAAGTATTGAAAGTTGACACTTCCACCTCCTCATATTTGCTAGCCTCTCCCGTGCCGTGCATTGCCTCCTTCTCACTCCGAGAGTTGGCGTCCACCTTCGCCGGTACATCCAAACCCTTGGCATGATACGCTCTGTCATCATAAACCTCCTTATATCCTTCCTCAAAACAGCCACCATACCTACCTATCAAGGCATTTCCATAGCCTTTCCGAGATATATTGTCATGCAACATCCACCTCTTCATGACTTGATCTTCATGTCATACATGTTCCTGATACACTGGCAGCGGCATACATTGCATACATCAGGATAGCTACATCTTCTTTATGATTTGAGTACCTTGTAAGTGTGAAAGATCTTCTATACCCTCTTGTAAATTAGAGTGTTGCCCTTAAGTGAGGAAAAGATCCCAAAGTGGAAAAAATAAAAGATCCCAAAGAGGACAAATGAGAGTTAAATATAAAGAGCCATTGAGGCCACCAAAAAATACAAAAAAATAGAAAAAAAGAGAAAAAGAAAATAAAAATAGAGAAAGGGGCCACACTACTATCCTTTTGAAAGATCGACACCAGTACTCTCTCTCTTATCCTTGTACTCCATAGAGATGATCATGCATATAGCTATGTGGGGACCTTCACACTATAGAACTTGGCTTGCATATTCCAAGGATGAGCCTCCTCAAAAGAGCTCTAGGTCTTCATGAGCGAGCAAGTTAGATGCACCCCCACTAGTTCCATTGGAGAGTTTTTCAACTCATATGTGCATCCGTTGCATGGCAATCCCTACTCCTCACATCATATCTATCATTTGGCCTTCTCACCTATGATTGTCCTCATTGATGTGAGCCTTTATCACCTTTTTTGTCTTCCTCCTCCACCATATTTCTCTCTTTTCCATCCTAAGTGTCAACTCTCGTGCTTACGCTCATCGATTGCATGAGTGCTCAAAATATCGAAAAGGAGTGGATCAAATTGAGTTGTACCTAGCTAGTGGTCTGGGGACGAGTCAAGATAAGATTCCAAAGAAGACCAAGTGTAAAACTTTAGTAGATTGAGGTCTCAACACAAAAAAACTTTTTCTTCTCGTATTCCCTATCCCCTTCTTGCACGCAAACACCATTTGGAGACATTCGAGTCACGGACAACAAGAGCACTTGCACCTAATGTTCTTTCATTGCTTGTTTCAATGCTAATATAGACTCTTGCATGTTATGACTCGAATTGAATTACATACCTTGATTGCTTTACTTTTCAAAGTTCTTATATGGTTGCTAGCATGTCACCACAAAAATTATGCCTGTTATCATTTACCTACTCGAGGATGAGCAGGAATTAAGCTTGGGGATGTTGATACGTCTCAAACGTATCGATAATTTCTGCTCGCTCCATGCATGTTTTGTGTGATATTGATATGATCTAGTTACACTTTCGATTATATTTGGACTAACCTACTAACTCAGTGCACCCCAGTGCCAGTTCCTGTTTTCTGCTGTTTTTTATTTCAGTTTTCCCCCATATAAAAAGTGCTCCAAAAATCCGGCAAAATCAGATAAAAAATCAGCGTGTCGGAAGAATCCCGAAGCCCGAAGGAGGGCCAGGGGCCACCACCAAGCACCCAGGCGGCTACCTGGCCCGGCCAGGAGGGGCTCCTGGGCCCCTGGTGGCCTCCCTGTCTGCCCCCTTCGCCTATTTATTCTCCGTCACGGGGAAACTCCGAAGACAGAACCCTATTTCGCAATCTCGCCTCTGTTCCGCCGCCGCCGCGCTTCCAAGACCGGGAGCACCGCCAGGACCCTTCCCGGCACCCTGTCGGAGGGAGGATCGACCTCCGGGAGCTTCTCCTCTACCATGGACGCTTCCCGAATGTGTCGTGAGTAGTCTACCTTCGACCATGGGTCCGTGATCAGTAGCTATGTGATGTTCTCCTCCCCTCTTTGTTCTTCATGGTTTAGACCTCGTGAGCTGCCCTACATGATCGAGGCACATATGTAATTCTTTCTGCTTTTGCTATGCTGAGTTTGATGGGATCTGATGGATTATGAGATTATGTTCAGATTGTGATAGAGTAATATAATTGGTTCTTATATTTTGTATTTTTGTTCCAAAGTAATTCTTGCATGTTCTCCGTTGCTATTTATTTCTTTGGCCAAGTGGTAGGTAGTAACTCCAAGAGGGAACATTATGCTCGATTGTGGGTACATGCCCCCTGATGACACGCTTGAGTGATAGAAACATGAGTCTAGGGGATGTGTTGTGTCCACAAGGGGGAAAACAACGGTGCTTGTGACCTCGGTTACAAGGATTGTTTACTTTACGTAAAGTTCTTTTTAATGCAGTTGTTTGTTGCTTTGGGTTTACACTTTGGGTGGGGCTCGCAACTTAATACCAGCGAGATGTTTTGGATAGATATCTCAATGTGGATGATTAGTAGTAGATGCAGATGGATTTCGGTCTACTTATTTTGGTGTGCTGCCCATGATTTTGAGCCTCTTCCTTTCTTTTGTAGCATAGTTAGAATTGCGGTGCGTTTATAATCCTGTCAATTGCCCGTCTGTAATTTGTTTACCTCGCATAGCAGTCTTATCGTCTTTTGGGAGAGAGACATCACTAGTGAACATCATGGGACCCCGGTCCATATCCTCATCACTGTTTACACGCTCATTTACTTTCTTGCTTTTTTACTTTCAGTTGCTATCATTATCATTATCCTGTGTTTTTGATCCTTTGTAAACAACAAGACCGGAGAGATTGACAACCTCTTTGAACTTCGTTGGGAGCAAAGTTAATTGTGTTGTGTGCAGGTCCCTGTCAGGTGCGCCGCTGACACCTACTTATCATCTCCGGAGTCCTACTGGTCGATACTCAACGTCGGTATCTTCACCGAGGGAAACTTGCTGCTACGCTGCATCTTACCTTCCACTTGGGGTAACCAACGAAGGGCGAGAAGCAATCCTCTCTCGCGTATCAAGCGAATTTCTGGCGCCGTTGCCGGGGACTCCGAGTGATAAGATAGGGGAGTTGCCCACTACCTTTTACCTTTACTTTTTAGTCTTGTTAATTTACCTTTCTGTTTTTATCTTCGTGTCCTTTATCAAAAATCACAAAAAAAAAATTATCTTGCTGTTAGTAGTACTCCTTGTTTAGATGAACATGTTAGGACTTGGTGCTTTGCGGGAATGGGAAGTCCTCGATTTCCGTCAAAGGGATGGAGAAAATATGAAGAAGGCATGGGACAGAATTTCTGAAGCACACAAAAGAATTATGCCTTGGATACCTATAAAAATTGTGCATAGGAATTTTTACCATGGTCTTTTTAAGTGGTGTAAACAGTCTCTTGATATTATAGGTGAAGGAGACTTTTTAGAGTGTGATGAAGCTAGAGCTCTTGATATTTTGCATAGTCTATCTAGTTATTTTGTTTATGATCGTAGTATTGGTACTGTTATAGATAGACTTACCACTATTGAAAAGAGGATGGATGCTCTAGATTTGAGGGAAGTAGAAAAACTTAAGTCCAACAAGAAAGAAATGTTGGAGATAGATGATGATTGGGAGCCCTTTGTTAGGATTAGTATCTCTAATCAAGACTTCCTTGCTTTTTGTGACATTGGATCCATGGTTTCTACTATGCCAAAATTAGTTTATGATTCCTTGAAACTAGATATGGATAAATTGTCATCTTATCATGAACATGCTAATGGAGATATTTCAGAGGTTAAAGGAAAGGTAAAATAAGTCCAAGTTACATTCCTTCAGAGGATTGCACCGATGGATTTCTTCGTCATGGAGCCTAACCAAAGCAACATTGTGCTTGGAAGGAATTTCCTTCGAGCCATGAAAGGCTTCATTGATATTGGTAACGGGTTCATACGCTTACGCGGTAAGGCAAAAGGTAAGTACCTCTTTCCTAGGAATAAGAAGAATGAGCTTATTGAAAATCAACTTGAAGGTTTTTACCATTCTAACGATCTCGGAGACCTTTGATTCTTCTTTTGCCTTATGCCTAGCTTAAAGGCGTAAAAGAAAGCGCTTGTTGGGAGGCAACCCAAGATGTTTTTACTTCTGTTTTTAGTGGTCTTGATGATTGTTACTACTGTAGCAACATCATTGCATCTTTATTTTTTCAAGATTTGTGCCAAGTATAGCCTCATATGACAAGGGAAGTGAAAGTTGTGACATGTTGTCCAGAAAACAGATTCTGTCCTCGTGACAGGAAAAATCAGAATAAATCACCAGTTCGTCTTTTTGAGCTGAATTTTTTACAAAGCGTACTCTATACAATCACGGAACTTATGTATGTTCTGATTTTTTTACTTGAGTCGCAGAAGTGCCCCTAAAAAATTCTTTACTACCTGTTGTTCTGTTTTTCACAGATTCTGCCACGTTTTGTCTCTCCTAAATTTTGCAAACCTTAAGCTTGCTTTTTCTTTGCAAAAACCTTTTGGAAATCTTGAGAAACAGTAGCTCTTCAAGAATATCTTTATATCCAGAGGGAAAAAAATATTTATAAAGGGTACTAACCTCTCTAATCAGCTTATGATGAGTTGTGTATGAAGGGAGTTTTCAAGTGTGCGATGGAAGATGATGAAAGAATATTCGGGAGGGTCAAGCGCTCAAGCTTGGGGATGCCCCCATGCATCCCCAATAAATATTCAAGGATACACAAGTGTCTAAGCTTGGGGATGCCGCGAGCTTCCCCTTCTCCAACAACAATCATCAGTTCGTTCTTTGTCTCACTATATTTTTATCACTTCATGCGTTATGTGCTATGCTTGGAGCGTCTCGCTCTTAGGTTTTGTTTTTAGTTTTCTTTAGCTTTGCTTGCTATTCATAACAAGTTAGATCCCGTCTTACTTTGTGTGGGAGAGAAACACGCTCCACTTTCAAAATCCAGAACACATCATAGAATTCTTCATGCCTATCTTTTTGCTGTTGTGTGTTCTTTATCTTTTCATAGCTACTGCCATGTTTAGTTTTAGTTTTAGTTTGTCTTTACCAAGAGCCTTGACTTTTGTTTAGTTTGTTGCTGGAGCTCTCTTTAGTTTTCATGTTTATCTTGTTAAGAGAGTTGGTTGTTGCACTGAGTTGTGTCTTGTCTTGAGAGTAGGTAATTGAGGTTGCTATTTAATTTTAGTACTAACTTGCAATAGTTTTGAGGTATTGATGTGAGTAATGTTTGAACTTTTGGTGTCAAGAGCTCTATCCTATTAGTGATAGGTGTCGTATTTTGGGCAATCCGTGTTTATTTTCAAAAACCTACAAAACTAGTTGAGAACTCTAGCTACTAGATGGATCACTACTGTTTTGAGGGGTCGAATATTAGAGTACACTCACATACCATGAGTCGAGGATGCGCAAGGATAACCAAACCCCCATACACTCCTCCTCGGGGTACTTGTCTCTTTGTGAACCTCCTCATTAGATCGAGAGTTACCGATAATAAGTGCATGAGTTCTTTGGACTAATGTAAGGATTGAAAGTTGACACTTCTACCTCCTCATATTTGCTAGCCTCTCATGTGCCGTTCATTGCCTCCTTCTCACTCAGAGAGTTGGCATCCACCTCCGCCGGTACATCCAAACCCTTGGCATGATACGCTCTGTCATCATAAACCTCCTTATATCCTTCCTCAAAACATCCACCATACCTACCTATCAAGGCATTTCCATAGCATTTCCGAGATATATTGCCATGCAACATCCACCTCTTCATGACTTGATCTTCATGTCATACATGTTCCTGCTACACTGGCAGCGGCATACATTGCATACATCATGATAGCTGCATCTTCTTTATGATTCGAGTACCTTGTATAGTGTGAAAGATCTTATATACCCTCTTGTAAATTAGAGTGTTGCCCTTAAGTGAGGAAAAGATCCCAAAGTGGACAAAATAAAAGATCCCAAAGAGGACAAATGAGAGTTAAATAGAAAGAGCCATTGAGGCCACCAAAAAAATACAAAAAATAGAAAAAAGAGAAAAAAAAAGAAAAGAAAGGGGCAACACTACTATCCTTTTGAAAGATCCACACTAGTACTCCCTCTTATCCTTGTACTCCATAGAGATGATCATGCATATAGCTATGTGGGGACCTTCACACTATAGAACTTGGCTTGCATATTTCAAGGATGAGCCTCCTTAAAAGAGCTCTAGGTCTTCATGAGCGAGCAAGTTAGATGCACGCCCACTAGTTCCATTGGTGAATCTGTTGCATGGAAATTCCTACTCCTCACATCATATCTATCATTTGGCCTTCTCTCTCCTATGATTGTCCTCATTGATGTGAGCCTTTCTCACCTTTTTGTCTTCCTCCTCCATCATACTTCTCTCTTTGCCATCCTAAGTGTCAACTTTCGTGCTTACGCTCAGCCATTGCATGAGTGCTCAAAATATCGAAAAGGAGTGGATAAAATTGACTTGTACCTGGCTAGTGGTCTGGGGACGAGTCAAGATAAGATTCCAAAGAAGACCAAGTGTGAAACTTCAGTAGATTGAGTTCTCAACAATAATACTTTTTTATCGTATTCCCTATCCCCCTTCTTCCAGGCAAACACCATCTAGAGACATTCGAGTCACGGGCAGCGAGAGCTCTTGCTGTTGGGTCTCGCAGCAGAAAACAATAATTTTTCTAACTAGCGTCGCCCTTAACCCAAGATCTATCTAGTTGTAATGCCGTAACGGAAAGACTTGCGGAAACATACATCGGGGTGTAGTCCGTTGCGCGGGAAACGTTCCCGCAAACGTGGTTGATGAAGCCGTAAACCTTTCACAGCCCCCTGGTTGTGTTAGCACCCTGTTGGGTGGTAGTGCCGCACGTGCAGCACCTCGTAGTACTCGCACACATACGAACTCGATGACGACCTTCGTTCTCCGATCCAGCGAAGGTGGCGGAAGTAGACCTCTTGGAACCGGAGTTTCGGCAGCACGACGGCGTCCGCGTAGCAGAGAAGCCTCAATCCCAGCACAGGTTCCAGACAAGGGGACCCCGGCTTGAGAGAGACGAGAGAGGGGAGAAGACCGGTGAAAACCGATCTCAATTCGGAGTAATATTGAATTCTCTGCGAATTTTTCTGTTTTTAAAGAAGTGCACCTCTGCCCATCTTTATATAGGCAGACGGAAGGAGTCAACCCCCTTCCCTTGGCAATGTAGGACTAATCTCTTGCCAAGGGGGGAGGGTGCGGCTAGGAGAAGGGGGGAAGTGGGGCGCCACCCACATGGGCCCCAAGGCCCATGGCGCCCTCCTTTTTTTTTCCTTTTCCCTTTTATTTTCCTCCTTCCCCTAATGTGCTTCTTTCACAAATAAGGCCCATTGCACTTTTTAATCTGAAATAAATTATTATTAATTATTAATTCACTTAATTAATAAATAATACATATTATTTCATCTCCCGATGATCCGGAACTCCTTCCAGCTCACTCCGAACGTCCTTCGGACTAACACGGAACTTTTCCGGTACGTCTTTCTCTCTTCTCCGGTAACTCCGATAGTTCCGAAAAGGTCTCCGATATTCATCGAGCCCTTAAGTGTGTTACCCTACGGTCCGAGAACACTCCATTCATGACCGAGACAAAGGCTACGACCAATGATCAATAGCGGGACCTGGATGCCCATAATGACCCCTGTGCATTCCGGAAGTAACCGATTGAACCGTACACGTTGTATACCATTCCCTTTGTCATGCGATACTTGATTAGTCCAAGATTCGATCAACTGCATCCAATGCATTAGTTCTATCTTGTTACCGACAAATCTTATTCATTCGTTCCGTGATATTCATCCTTGTGACCTAGTCACACGCTGCGCAGCTTTATGGGTGCAATCTCACCGAGTTGGCCATGAAGTATCTTTCCATTATATGGATTGACAAATCCCGCCCTTGAATCAACACTCCTCAATATATCCCATCGGATAGCCCAAGATACACCTTTATGGTCACCATGTTTCAGTGCGACGGTTAATGCACTCAAAGCATCCTCAAAAGATAGCAATTATGCGTGATCTCACGGTCAAAGGAACAGGCTACTACGTTCTCTAATTACAACACTGAACTTTTACGATTTGATCATGTTGCAATGCTTGCATTGGGTAATGTTCATCACGTCATTCATTCAATGAGGTGACCTTACCGTCAATTGACTTGATTGTCCATGATCGTGAAACCGCAATCATTAGTTGACGATAAACCAGTCATCATGAGAGGCTGACTAGGAACTCTGGTTGTTTCTATACCACACATGTATCATTGTTTCACTGATACAGTTCCAGCACAGTATGAAACTGGTCATGAACTTATTTAGATATATTGGAATAATCATATACTATTTGCCTCTAGAGCATATATCCAACAATCTCCCACTTGAACTAGATAGCAAATAATCTAGCTGCATATTTTCTCGATCATAATCATCTTATCATATAAGTGTTTATTGATCATGCTTTCTCATGGAAGAGGTTTCGTCAACGATCTGTACCCATTCAGATTCGTACGTTCCTTTGCAACAGGCATTGGTCAACTTGCTTGATATACCCTTCATTATCTAATAATGCTTGAATTATAAGTTTGGCGGGAGAGTGAGACTTCTTATTTTACAGTATTCTCTAATGAAAAAATGGTTTTAGTCCCTAGGACTCCCATAGTCATGTATACTGAAAAATACACTCAGCCAGAAGTCTAAACTTCTTACGCTAAACTTTATTCAACCTTCTACTTCCTTAAGTAGATATTTATATTTTGTAGAGTTTTGGTTCGTGAAACATGAGTCTAGGGGATGTGTTGTGGCCACAAGGGCGAAAACAACGGTTCTTGTAACCGCGATTACAAGGATTTTTTACTTTACGCAAAGTTCTTTTTAATGTAGTTGTCTGTTGCTTTGGGTTTACACTTTGGGTGGGGCTCGCAACTTAATACCAGCGAGATGTTCTGGATAGATATCTCAAGGTGGATGATTAGTAGTAGATGCAGATGGATTTCGGTCTACTTATTTTGGCGTACTGCCCATGCTTTTGAGCCTCTTCCTTTCTTTTGTAGTATAGTTAGCATTGCGGTGCGTTTATATCCTGTCAATTGCCCGTCTGTAATTTGTTTACCTCGCATAACAGTCTTATCGTCTTTTGGGAGAGAGACATCACTAGTGAACATCACGGGACCCCGGTCCATATCCTCATCACTGTTTACACGCTCGTTTACTTTCTTGCTTTTTTACTTTCAGTTGCTATCATTATCATTATCCTGTGTTTTTGATCATTTGTAAACAACAAGACCGGAGAGATTGACAACCTCTTTGAACTTCGTTGGGAGCAAAGTTAATTGTGTTGTGTGCAGGTCCGCGTCAGGTGCGCCGCTGACACCTACTTATCATCGCCGGCCTACTGGTCGATACTTAACCTCGGTATCTTCACCGAGGGAAACTTGCTGCTACGCTGCATCTTACCTTCCACTTGGCGTAACCAACGAAGGGCGAGAAGCAATCCTCTCTCGCGTATCAGAATGTTATGCTCGATTGTGGTTACATGCCCCCTGATGACACGTTTGAGTGGCAGAAACATGAGTCTAGGTGATGTGCTGTGGCCACAAGGGGGGAAACAACGGTGCTTGTAACCGCGGTTGCAAGGATTGTTTACTTTACGCAAAGTTCTTTTTAATGCAGTTGTCTGTTGCTTTGGGTTTACAATTTGAGTGGGGCTCGCAACTTGATACTAGCGAGATGTTCTGGATAGATATCTCAAGGTGGATGATTAGTAGTAGATGCAGATGGATTTCGGTCTACTTATTTTGGCGTACTGCCCATGCTTATGAGCCTCTTCCTTTCTTTTGTAGCATAGTTAGCATTGCGGTGCGTTTATAATCCTGTCAATTGCCAATCTGTAATTTGTTTACCTCGCATAACAGTTTTATCGTCTTTTGGGAGAGACATCACTAGTGAACATCACGGGACCCAGTCCATATTCTCATCACTGTTACAAGCTCATTTATTTTCTCGCATTTATTTTCAGTTGCTACCATTATCATTATCATTATCCCTTGTGTGTTTGGCCCTTTGTAAACAGCAAGAACGGAGAGATTGACAACCTCTCTGAACTTCGTTGGGAGCAAAGTTAATTGTATTGTGTGCAGGTCCGCGTCAGGTGCGCCGCTGACACGTACTTATCATCGTCGGATCCTACGGGAGACAAACCCTATCCTATACATAGGGGAAATTTGCTGCTATCCTACATCTTACCTTCCACTTGGGGTAACCAACGAAGGGCGAGAAGCCATTACTACTTCCACGCCATCAGTGAGCTTCCCATCAAGGAGACACAATCGCCATGTAGACACCTACGTGTGTTCACTGATCGGTCACGGTATGCCTTCCTAGCGTCCCTCTCCCCTGGGAAGACGATGGCTCAGTAATGGAGGAGGTGGGTACGCGCCTTCGCCATCGACGATGAAAACTCCTCCTTGACTTCCTTCCTGCGCCAAGTTGGACGTGATAGCAGCGACACCCCGCGATTGAACATCGTGTATGTGCTGTCCGGTGACGACGTTGACTCGTCCTTCACGTGGCGTCCCATCTAGACGGTGTGGTTACACTGGAGAGTCGGCGAGAACACACGCTCGCTCTTTTGACGAGGGTGGAGCTGGGCCACTATGATAGCGGAGGGCACTGCTTCGATGAGGATCTCCATCTACGATTGGAACTCCGCATTCGTCCTGGCGCCCTTTGAGAGGAGGAGCGACTGCGACAATGACTACAATGGTTGTTGGCCCTCCTCCTCGTCGGGCGAAATGACGATCTCATCACTAGAGTAGCAGAATGCCATGGAGGAAGAGGGACCCAGAGATTAACGCAGGAAGCCTCACGATCACCTAATCCGGCTGGAGAGCCGCCTCCACCACCACTGATCGACAGGGAAACCAAAGACTTGGGGATCACAGAGATAGGAGAGGAAGAGAAGCGGTTTGAGGTTTGGACGATGTTGGAGCAGTGCTTAAATAGTCGCGGGAAGGCGGACGAGCGAGCAATCGGCTTGAATGCGCCCATCACGTCTCTCCCGCATTGAACAAGCGTGGAGACCAAAGCTCTTGGCCAGCGTGCCGTTGTGGCTCCAGTGACCGGTTGCGTCGACATCAATGCCGATAATTTACGTCCGCTCTGAGGCGACATCAATGCCGACTCCGGAGCGGTTGATCGGTATGAATGCGTGGCAACCGCTTTGAGAACGAAGAGGTTTTTTTTTTTGAATTTTAGAACGAAGAGGGTTTTCGCGCGGAAGGGTCTAGGGCGGGATCACGGTGTCGTGGACGTGGCGGCAGTCCAAACACCCGCAAGACCCTTTTGTTTGGGTCTAATTTGCGAAAAAACAGATGCATAAATAGGTTCGTGGACAAATATATGATCACGTTGAATGGTAAACCACGTTTGAACCATCCCAATAAAAATTCATTTCTGTCTATCAAATGACTCTATATAAAATTTTCCTACTCCCTCCGATTCATATTAATTGACGCACACTTAGTACAACTTTATATGGATCGGAGGGAGTACAAAATTTCTACGGTATCATTTAGAATTTCTACGAAATTCCTGTAAATCAAAAGGTCTCATCAACTCTGAAGAGACACTTGTGTGACTTCCTTCCTCCGGGCAGGGAGGCCGCCTGTGGCCTGTGCTACGGAGTCGCGGACCATCGCAGCGATTTTCCTGCCGTGTTCTGCTCCACCACCCACCCACCCTTTCGACGGATTCCGGGAGGATTCAACTGGGACTGGCTGCACCCGGAACCGGCGCCGTGCCGCACCCATGCGCCGACAAGGTACGAGCCTCGCCCAGTTATGCAAAATTCCGAACTCTTGGTCCAATCCAACCACTGCAAGCCCCCTTCTCTTTCTAGTTTGGGATCTGTTTTCCGAATGACGTTCTATGAGGTGATTGTTTTATGCCGCGTACCTGGTAAAATTACCAACTTTTGCGGGAAACATCATGTAGCTGCAATAAACCGAAACCTAATGTCCCGATGCATGCTAGGTGTTTGTTAGAATGCCAACTTATAGATTTGACTTAAAAATGTCTCTGTTCTTGCTACGAAACAATGCCAGTACACCCCTAATTCCCTAAACCACAGGAGGGGCTAACAGGTGACAAATTGTATGGGGCATGTGAAATTCATGATAAAACAATGTAGGGTTGCACGAAGCAAATACTTGAATATTATGGTTCAATACAATCAGGTTTGCAGGTCCTTAACTAGATATAGACGTCGAAAAAAATAGTACACGCAATCATTGGACTGATATCAATGTTGACAAACTGGATCCCTAGTATATGTTGATCTTAATGTATGAACTATAAACATAATCAGCAGCAAGCCAAGCCTGTACTATTTTTAGAAATTTGGTTAGCTGGAGGCTGATTTATGTAATGCCCAGCCCAGCTGAGCTAGAAACGGCTTGAACTTGAAACAGGTACCACTCTAGGGCCAAAACTTCCTCTACGCCCCAAAGAGATAGTTGAAACATTGCGCCTAAGGTCACCTGTTTGTACACCTCTGTTATGCATCTCTTCTCCAGCCTCAACGTGTCCTTCTTTTCCTTCTTCCTGCTCTCCATTTTGGTCAGGTTCTACCTTGGTTGTTGGCTTGTTCTTTTGGTACCAGTAGATCAATACAGCTATGAAAAGAGAAGAAGTCGAGACAGCCCCACTAAGTATGAAAATTCCTTTAAAACTACCAATGGCCAGTTGATCTGGATCAGGCCCACGGGCGACATTGTTGCAGTTGCTCTGATATTCGTTTCCGATCCATTTCTTCTCAATTTGATTGATAGTGTCTCCCCCTATTACGTTAAGGATTGCCTTTGAGATGTCCCCAACTAAAGGCGAATTTTTAGGAAGTGCCTGTTCAGGAAATTAAGAGTTGTATCAACACACATGACTTGGAAAGAACCAAGAAACCACAGTGCTGTTAGCCTAACTATCCATTTATGGGTGCGTAAAGCCGTAAATGAATAAGCATAATTAGATTATATATTTATTTGGTAAACAAAGAAGTGTTTATTTTGCTTGTAAGGGTGAGTGCACATGATTTCAAATTCAGCACTTGTGCTTAAAAAAACCCAAAACCAGTTACAGACTTGTGACTTGTTTCAATATATGCACTTGCAAAAAAACTAAAAAGACAAACCTGCATTATGTTTGTATAGCATGTGCCTTCGGAAAACATGTACTAGCATTAACTTTTTCATATGTATATATAATTATATGAAGTATAAGTTATGTGAGAATTAGTTCAACTTGGTTGTCCTCCTCTCACTCAGTTAGGATTTAGGCATGCAAAGTCAGCAATGGTCTCATCATAAATAAAACTAGCAATGGTGAGTTGTGTGTAGGCATGTCTACAATCTATACATATTATTTCAAACCAATTAAATAACTTGTTAGCTCCAGAGATCTATTGCAGATAGACACATGGAATGATGTTACTCACGTATCCAAAACCTGCTGCCTTATAAAATGGAACCATAGTGTACCCTTTGCAGTGCTTTGCAAGAAATAGTCTGATGTATGGGACTTCATGCATGAAGGCAGCAATACCACCATTTTTGCTTCCCTTGGAAAGTGCGCTGTAAAATCCGTCGTAGGTATCATAGGACCTGATCTTTGATCTATGAAAACCAAGTTCTTGCAATAGACCCTCGACGTAGGAACCACGGATGCATCCTACAATTTTCTCACTTTTACGGAGTTCATGAACATCAGTTACAGTTGGACTTAGCTGCCGTATGGTCAGTATTGTTGCCAAATTTGCGGTGTAGCCTGCCGAAAGTACAATGAAGAAAAATACCCACACGATCAAAACTATCCGAGATAGGAAGCGTTCCATTCTGTCCTCTGAAAATTTTAGAAGGAATAGTGTTATTATTTAATCATATGAAATGAAAATTTAGAAACCATAAGACTACATAATATGGCTGAAACTATTTGTGATTTTTCTACATATTGTGCTCATTAAGTTTTTTCAGAAGGTATGAATAATCTGCTAGTATAGTTATCTTATGACTCACAAGCCACAGAGGAGAGGTTGAAATCCTGGACAACATAGTGGAAAATTCACACAAAAAGCCATCAACATGTGGTTGGTGGCATATTGAATGCTGACCATCAGCCCGAGACAAGGCATCACACAGGCTAGGCTATGATGCGGGATGGGTTGTACTTTTAAATTATTGGTAGTATAGTAAAATTGTTTCTTTGACAGACAGTATCACAGTAAATACGACGTTGAAATTATTTCCAAATAACTCGGCCCTCTTGACATTTGCTTCATTATACACTCCTAGGGTCTACCCAACAGCAGGAACTGATCTTTTTTTTTTCTATGCTCTCTGCCCTCGTTCTTTCCTTTGTTCCGTATATTGGTTGTGTGCTTATCTAAGGTATGGAAATATGTAGAGTGTTGTTGAAGAGAAACCAAGCAACTAGAGGCATTTCTATTTCCTTCAACCTTTTACAATTACTGGTTGCATCATGATTAAAAAATGCTTTGTCATGCAGCTTGGTACTTCATGTCATATGTCATGCAGAAATTCTTTAAAGTAAATAAAAGTATTATGATAAATGTACTCAGCTGTCTCCAAATAGGGAAAAAAAGGTCATCATCCCGAGCTTTCTGTGAATTTGTCCCTGAACATTTGTGTTGTTCCCAAGAAACTCCAATAGCCAAAGAACAATCCACGTGTACAGAAACAATATGATGCTCCCAAACCACAGGTCACGTGATAATGGCTTAATGAAAATTAATTTGTCATTATTTATGCTGCTCTTGGCTGGAACAACCATTGCCACCCCTGATTCTGTGTACGGTAGAGTGAAGTCGACGTAGGAAGTTCTATTGTACCCAATTGTTATGTCTCCAATTGCTACATCATATTTCTGTAAGGGCATCAAACAAAATTGCTTTACTGTTAAGAAAGCTGTAACTATGTCATAAGGATATGAATAGCTAAACTGAGAAGCACCTAAATAAGGATATGAATAGGTAAACTTAGAAGAGCCCAACTATGCCATATGTCCTTCTCATGTAAAGTTAATGTATATATTCTTCTGATATAGGACATTTGATATACATTATTAGTTGCTTTGCTACAATAATGTAGCTTTTACAAGAGCAGTTACCAGAACAAGTGTTAAGCATGATTTGATGGTTGTATAGAATAAATTATAGGGAAATATGGCGCTGCTTAACATCTCCTCTCCCAATTGCAATGCAATATAGTGGTGGGTGAGCTCTGTGTCACAAGTCTTTTGACATTATTGCACTAAACATTATGAAGTAGTACATGTTCGAGTTCTTAGAGCAATGACATGGATAGAAATGTGCTACATAGTATTTTTTTTATGCTGGAAGTTGAAGCCCTGACGCTCTTATTACCTTAAGATAAACTTGTTTAACAAAAGCATCATAACCTCCACTGCTTGTGTCATTTATAGTGTCATATGCTACATATTCATAAGGTAGTGCATAGGGAAGTCTTTTAACTGCCTCTTCGAATACATCAATTGAAAGGCCACTTGCTGTAGTTGCCCCTGTGATAGGATCCTTTGCACTTGTCATAAATTGTGGGTATACACTTACATGCACTCCTACTCGAAGCTTTTTGCCATTTACAGGAGCTTCCCACCCTCTGGGTATCTCTGTTGATTTTCCTGGCCAAATCACGGGATTCAGGTCAGAAGCTAAGCCTGAATGCTCTGTCATTGATTCTCCGTGATATAGTTGCCGGGAAATACCATTTTCTGCAGTCCAAAACCCAATTTCTTTCCACCCTTTACCAACTACATTTATTATCTGAAATGTAGAGGCTTGTAGCTGCCTGCCTGAAAGCTCAAAATGACCACTCAAACCTCTAAATTTGTATTGCATGATGGTCTTTAGGAGGTCCGGGCCATAAATAGAAATTCCCAAGCTTGTCATGTTTCTTGCAACTGCTGGTTTTTGAAATGATGTTTTATTCTTAATACCAAGGTTTTCAACTGCTTGTGCTATTGCCCATACAGTATCATAACCCCAGAGTTCAAATATGCTTAGTTTCAATGGTGGATTATTTGGGTTATCAATTTGTAATCTCCTGTTCCAGTCTATGGTGAAGTTATCCAGTTCTGCTGATTTAGGTATATAAAACCTTACACCCAAAACACCTTCCATTGCTTCCATGACAGACGGGTTCGTGGAGTCTATGACATTGGTTAGTCCATCTGTCATGATCCATACAAATCCTTTCTTCATCATACCGATGTCTCTTGCCTTTGTGAAGAGGATGGAAGCCAAATCAGGTGACATATGCACCAAGAAGACCCTTGTTTGCATTGTCATTAACTTATAGAGTTCTGTGGTAATTTGTTCAGTAGTTGCTGACAGAGATATCATACTCCTATAGGGTACACAAGCATCAATTTCCTGGAGGGCATCAACGAGATATGGTATGATACCTCTACCATAGTCAGTTTCTTCATAAATTGGCACCACCTGTCTCCACCCATAGGCCTTGATTAGGGAGGCAATGCTATTTACTTGTGTAGAGTCACTCAATGTTGCACGAACAAAATATGGAAGACTGCCAGAGTAAAGAGATGGGCTTGTTGCTGTGAAGGAGATGACAGGGACCTGACTTCTATTCCCGAGATCTGATACAAATGCTGCTTGTGAAGATGTTTGAGGGCCTATGATAACTTGGACATTGTAATTCTCTAGTAGGTCGAGAGCTGTAAAGTTGCACAATCAAACTTTAGTTGAATGCAAATTTGTGCTGCCAGAAGCTTCATAAATTAAGAATCGAAGAGTAAAAGTAAAGAAATGACATATAGTATTTACAAAATATATGTTTGTTCATAGCACTCTAGCATATGCTTCTACGGTCCTAGTTAACTTACACTTGTGCAGAACAGGATTGGAAATTATTACAGATTTACAGATGAAGCTGCAAATTTGAGCCCAGAATCTTTGGACAAACCCTCTTGTCAATATACGGGGTGATTACAGTTTCCTCTATTTACTTGATTGCTTGTTTTGAAATTGGGCATTTATAACCCATATTGCTAGTTATGCTGATAAATAGTGTTTATTTTACCCTGGATTTCAACACAGAACTTTAGAAGCCTTTTTTGAGTATATTCCATGTTCTTTTACTACAATAACAATTCTAAGTGATGCTTGATTCCCTTTTTCCATTTCAGGTCATACTATCATATAGGGACATTTCCTTGATCCATCTGGAGGATTGTTTCAAGGTCTTTTTGTGATTTTTTCAGTTGGAAATAAACTTCATATTTCTGACAAAAAAATCTCCTGAAGTAGAAAGATTACTTTCTAAGTTCACCTCCTACAATTTTTTTCCTTATTCCTACTTCCCAGCTAAGTTCATGATTTTTGTGTGAATAGAAACGGTTGACTGGCGAATCTCTCTATTTGTAGAGAGAGAACAGTCCAGATACGAAGGGTTCAATATCATGGCCCATGTCAAGCAACCGGGTTCACAGAACCTTATCATAATAATCACGCTAAAGCACAAAACCCTTGCCCAGCAACGATTAACTATCCATTGTCAAAATTGCATGTAATGAATATGTCATAGGATTTATTTCACAAACTACAGATGACCATACATCTGAAAACACGAAAGAAATTATAATCCCTGGGTATTGGAATTCGAACCCAGTCAGTTCACATCAATTAGGTGACTAACCGGATTACAACTGGTAGCTACTTGCAGGGAATCATTTGTGTAGTTGAGGTTTATCAGACCAACAAAACCATCAAGGGAAAGCTAAGCTAAACATGATCAGGTTATTAAATATGTATGCACTAACCTTTGCGAGATTAAAATCCTTACAATATTTCCTTGCAAACAAGCGTTGTAAATATTTTGCGGTAATAGTCAAGAGTTTAGTAGCCACACATTGTCCTTTTGTATGCTTCTGAACTTTAGCGAGAGACATATGATTAAAGTACTTTGTTTAACAGGAATGTCATTGATTTGCAACTGTTCTGTCCACCGGCACTTGTTTGTTGGACATCTATTGTTAAACAGATGGAGAATTATGGAGCACATGGAAAGCAATGATATAGCCAAAAAAAAACTCGTTCCTAAGTAACCACCATTAAATCCTTTTGATAAATGTTACCAAACTCTTCCAACTTTGTCCATCAGTAGTGGTGTATTGGTAAATAACCATGTTTCTTTCCATCAAAACTGCGTACATAATTTGTCGGCTGATGTGGCCAGTTTTGTTTTCTGCCACATCCCACATGTGCACTTAGAAGTGGGGCACACTGGTCAGTAATCATGTCAACGTTTCTAAATGCTGAATTAGACCTGGCTGCATTGGATTGCAGTATTACACCAATATGTGGTGTTTTGTGCAACAAACCCATCGAGTAGGTGTTTTGTGCAAAATCAACATCAATAGTTGGTGGTTTGTGCAATTTCCTTAGTCATGGAGCTAGTAGGGAAGAAGTTTTTCATGATACTGCAGAACTTTTACCTGCTGATGCAGCTTGGACGTTGTTACTTTTGGAGTCCCTGATGTGGAGAACTAGCTTCGGGGTGTAGTTTCTGTGGACTTCATAGAAGTCTTCCAGGGCCATCAAAATGCTGGTCCGTGCCATCTTGCCCCCCAATGATTCCAAGTCAAGGATCACTCCAACAGGGAACTCATCTGCTCCACTTGTGGTGGCATTTTGAGCTGCACCGAAATGGATGGTGAGTAACAGGAAGAGGGTGATTTGAGATGCTCTCTCCATTGACAGTGCTGCAAGGTCTGTGAAGTATTTTGTACCCAAAATCTGAGTCCATGTGGCTTTTATAAGGTTGGTTTCTTCAAGCTAAAAGTTTGCCATGATGGCGTAGGTGACCAGATGCACGTAGGTGACTAGATGCATTGAGCCATGAATATTTTATTGCAGAGGGAATGATTCTAATTTCTACCTCATTTCAGTTGCAGTTTCCAAAGGTCAAATGATGTAGCACGGCCGACCAAGCAATTTAAATATGAATATTTAGTTTAGGACTTGTTGCAATGATGAGTTCTATAATCATGGAGTACTCCGTTTCTGCATGTTACCCAGGTACTTAAATACTAACTGACCAGTAGCTCCTTCCATTCAATCTTACTATATATCGCTTGAAAGCGACAGCAGCTGTTATCTAATTGTTTTCAAACGTTTGCCCTATTTCCAGAAGCAACTGAACTTGGTTCACATATTTCTGCTGTTTATCTAAATTCCATTTGCACCCTTTAGTATGTATGTCAAAACCAGATGAACGTGACAATCAGATTTCCCCACGTCAGAATGCGCGTGTTGACATTTGAGAAAGGGAAATTTGTGGAATTATCTTGATCAGTTACTTGTAGGAGAAAATGGATGGCCAAGGTAGTCTCGCTGTCCAAAGAATTGTACATGTAAACTACTAAAACCTCTACGTCCACTGTTTTGTGATGGCCTTTCTAAATTTTATTTTCCAAACTTTCTATCGGATGAACTTCTGTTTGTAGTTAACATTGCTCGGTTGCTGGGCTTTAATAGTTTAGTCTAATTTAGCACGTCTGTTGAGTGGAAACCTGTAAATTTGTAAACCAATGATAACAAAGTTAGACACGAACTTGCACATTGTAACATCCCGATTTTCAGCATGTTTAAGAGATTTTTTCTAAAAATTAGGGCTAGAACATTTTGTTTGGTTTATCTGTTAATAACAGCTTAAATGGAGTTTTTATTATAAATCTATAATTTGATTTGATTAAATGCCAACCTAAATTATAACTTAAGCTTTGTCCTTTTCTTTTAGCTGAGTTTTTTTTTTCATCTTCAGCACATTTTAATACGTGAGTCTGCATCTTCTTGAAATTTTAAGAGTTCGTTTGATTTATTTTTTGAGCTTTTAACGATTTCTGCATTTTCTCAAAAGGAAGAACAATTTCTTTTCCATCTGTTAAATTCTGGGCCGAATTTTCTAGGCCAATCCGCCTCCTCTCCTCTCTTTCTCTTTTTTTATCTCTTCTCACCTGAATGGTCCAAGCCGGTGTCCTTTTTGTTCGTTGTCTTTCTCCTGGTCTGCAGCCCAACCTCTCCCGTTCGATTTTTCTTCTAATCCCTTCCTTCCTCTTGGGCCTGGCCGAACTAGCCCATTCCTCCAGCCAAGCGAGTCGAATGCTCCATCTTCTTCCTCATGGGTGAATGGCGCCAGTGCTAAAAAAAGGGTGAATGGCGCCTCCTGCCCTCCTTCTAAATTCCTTAAACCCCATTAGTTTCGAAAACTGAAGCCAGATAATCGTGCGCGTCCACCTTCTCTTCCATTTTCCCTAGTTCCCGTGCCATCTCCCTTCCCTGTTCTCCCATGATCTCTCCCTGAAATGCTGCTGCTCCACGGACGCAGGTACTCTTTACCGGCGACTCAGAGCACCTCCGTACAAATCCTTGCGCCAGAAGGCTCCACGCCTCTAATCCATTCAGGGAAGAAGGAACGCGATCCATAGACCGCATGTGAACAATTTGGCATCTTCTCCGATTCGGTCGATCGAGTTCATCGCATCGTTTCGTCATGCTCGATGAGGTTCTATCCGATTCCTTTTGCACGTGTACTCAACCATGTTCAGCATATCTCCTAGACATCATGGTTCGGCCTATTTATCTCGTTGGCCGCACCGATCACTCCGCAGGCATGAATCGGGTGCCAACGGCATGTCCCCATAGTCTTCGATCCCGATAGATAAAATGCTCCATATGACTGTAGTAACCTTGTGGTGGATTTAGATTGCTTGTTTGGTCCATCACGGTTTAGTGTAGATTTTAAATATTTACATTTTTGGCCCAAATCCAGTACGCAGTGGGTAGCACAGAGTGCACTACATTAGGGAGCACGTGTGGTGAATTTTTTATGATGGCGGGAATCCTTCAAACTGGTACTCCTGTAGGCTAAACTATAGCAATGGAGAGGTCCCCTGGTGCCATTTGTATAGCACTGTTTATGGTAGATTGTCATGTTGGTACTTGATCAAATACTAAAAGGGAATGAAAAGAAAAATTCTCCCCCACCACACGAGATAGTTTTTCTCTCCATTGTTCTAGGTTGCATGTTCATGTTCTAGCAACGAGCAACCCGTGGCAATATCTTTCAAAGCATAGTAAAGTTTACTTTGACTTTTAACTCATGATATATATGTCTGAATAATGTTAATTCCAACTACTATGGTGATGCCTAGAAACGGTTTTTGAACACATATATCATTTCTAGACTTGTTGGTGATCCTGCCAGGATAGAGGGTGATGTCTCTGTTTCTGTAGGACCTCACTGCTTTCCTGTTGTCTCATGTTTCTGATGTATGAGCGTTTTGGTATCCATCATTAGTTAAACCACCACTAGCCTCTGAAATTTTAATAAGCTGGTGCATCTTGATTTGCCCCCCCCCCCCCCCCCCTGCTACTGATATATTCCATCCACCCATGGCTTAATTAGCTTCTTTAAGTGACCAGAGCAATCTCAACTGATTCATAAAGCAAGTACTTCATAATTTAAGTACGAAATAATAGAACCATTCAGTAAGGTGCAATAGTAATTTCGTAATAAAAGAGATATATAAATGAATAAGTAGCAATAACAATAATTCAAAGTTTTTTTACTATTTCGATATATATTTTCAGGCTGTATGAGCCCCAAATAATTCAGGTTTTAGAGTAATATTTTCTTCTGTACATTGCCATGGTCTGATGGTCATCTTCCGTGTCATGGAAATATTTTTTTGGTTATGGGCTCCTTGTCTCCCCTTCTAGAGTTTCTCATGAAATGGGACCATGGAACCTGAGCATTGGTTCAGGTTGAGAGGAAGCTGTGCAGTGGTCATGGTTGAAACTGGAAGAAAGGGAGAGGGGGGGGGGGGGGGTGCTTTCGGAAGACCCTGGGAAGGGACACAGTGCACAGGTGCCAAATTGCAGTTCAAGTTATCCTCATAATCCTTGGTTACGCTGTCTTACTCTGATAGATTGTTGATTTACACTTGGAACCTGAGTAAAATTAGTATGCGTTACATGATAAGCTTACAGTTGCATTGCTGCTGCACTGGCATGCATGTAACAGACGTGACTGTCAGCATTTGTACAGACTATACACACACGAGAACAAACGATCATCGGCTATTCGGGAGACTTGAGAACCTCAATAATGCTGACTTGACATGGCGCTACAAACCATTGCTTGGTGTTCCATGAGGTGTAAGATCTGGAGTTGTTTGGACTTCTGAACATGGACTTGTGAGTTCTCTAGATATTTCTATCTCTTGTTGGCAGGTGTAGGTATCTGGATCATCTGGTACAGTTAAATGCATATCATGGGACAGGTTAGAAGAATCAGCAGTCGTCTCAATCTGATTGTGACCTATGACGTTCCTCATATTGTGCCTCTTGTAGAGAAACATCACGAGGGCTATCAAAAGGGCAGAAGTTGAAGCAACTCCTGTGAACAGAAAAAGTCCTGAAAAGTTTTTGAAGTTCAGACTGCTTGAGCCCATGGTGGTGCCGTCATTCTGACAGGTATGTCGGTCTCCTATCCATTTCTTTTCTATCTGGATGATAGTATCTCCCTCTGTTATGCTGAGGATTGCCCTTGAGAAGTCGTCTAACAGAGGGGAACGCTTGGGGAATGCCTACACAAGTAGTATAACATATTCAACTCAATATTATACAAACGACTTAGTAATAGGAATTCAAAATTTATTTGCCATAAGAAAGTGGACACGAATAACATGGTACTTGTTACAGTTTCTACAAACAAGTTCCTCTGGGTTGTAGTTTTTTCTCTTTTTAGCAATATGTGGTTTCAAGTTTTGGTTGATAGAAACTGTCAACCTTATATTAGCTATTTAGCTGTCATATGCCACTCCGCTGCCTATATTTGTGTGTGTGTGTGTGTGTAATTTGGCGCCTTTGGTCAATGTAATTTTTATTCTAGAACTAAAATATATGCTTTTCACTGCATATACTTCTCGTCCAATGTACCTATGTGTCCAAATGTGCACGATATAGTGTGTGAACCTTACATCACTGGCCAATAGTGTTTGTTACTGTAAGTTGCTTCTCCTATCAAACTACAACAACTAATGGTATGACTTCAAAAAAATTGAAAGTGTTAACTGCAGTAAAAGATTGTGGAGAATGATGACTTTATACCAGGCATTGTCCTGTTAGAGTGCATTGGCTTGTTATCATTCAGGTCTTAGCGTTGTTCATTGGTCATGCAACGACTTTGTGAAGGTATATCTATATTTCCATATGTACTCATGTTTTAGTAAGTATATGTTCTATTATGAGTCGGTCCCTTTTCTATGTCTGAGCAGCTTTCAAGTATAACTTACTTTACACTTTAGAGGTATGCAATGTACAAAAGGTATCTGGTTTAGCTAACTTACAAAGCCAAAACCTTCAGACTTGTAAATTGGTCCGACCATTGTGTAACCTTTGCAATGTTTAGCAAGGAATATCTTGATGTATGGAACTTCATCTATTAGTGCAGCAATACCACCATTTTTGCTCCCTTTATAGAGTGCATCATCAAAATCATCAGGATCACTGTATGCCTTGATCTTTCTTCTGTCAAAACCAAGTTGTTCTAATAGGTCCCCTACATAAGAGCCATTTTTGTACCCTACATATTCTCCTTTCTTAAGGAGTTCATGCACATCAGTTACTGTGGGTTGAAGCTGCTGCACAGTAAGCATTGATGATAAATTGGCTGTATAACTTGATGTAATAACGAGGAGAACAAAAACCCATACAATGATAACCAATCTAGACAAAATACTTTCCACCCTCTCCCCTGCAAAATGGTAAACAACCATCTATATCAGTAAACTTCAAATGGAACAAGAATACTGAATTGATTCTTAGCATGACAACTTCCTTCATTTTCTTAATAAAAAATCAAACAGTTATGAAAATAAATTGAGTACATTTCAGAACACTAGGTAACTGGTCATTAGTAACACAAATCAATTAGGAAAGTTGACCTCATCCCGTCAAGTGGTACTTCGCCAAAATAAAACTCAGTTCCTCCGTTAGCCACGGACCCTCAACTCTCTTTCTCCATCTGTTACACTTTTCCAACCACTATGTTTTCTTCATGCACAGATTTTTTTTGCAGTCCACCCGTACATATAATGAACCCAAAATCACACCCTTCCCTCCTGATCACCAGCACACCCTTCATGCTGCTGCTGTTCCTAACCTAAACTACCTGGGTCATGGCTCTGGGACAGTGATACTGTAGGCCAAAGCCTCACATGAAAAACATATTACCTAATTATTTTCTGGTTCCTGTTCACTCTATACACTATAAAATTCAGGTTTCGTTAGAAACAATAACTTGCATTATGAATTTCCTAAAAGAGAAAAGTATCCATTGCCTACTATTGAATAAGTTTTAAATTACAACCCTCCCCAACTTGTTACTTAAACTTCACCAGGAGTTGAGGGGGTAATGTGGACTTCTCTCTTTCCCCTGAAAACCCTGAAGGAGAACAAAAACCCATGCAATATTCTGTATTTCTGTAGGGAAAAGAAAGTATAATATTTGAGTAACATTGTCACTTACTGTCAGCAAAGAAGGGGAAATATATTGCTATCCCAAGCTGTCGGGAAACTGAACCTGTTAGTTCAGTGTTATCGATTCGTCGCTCTAATAGCCAGATGGCTGCCCCTGTGAATAGGAAGAATACAATGCTTCCAAACCACAAGTCAGGAGTTAATGGCTTCAAGAAAATCCATGTATCCTTAGTCGTTCCATCCTTGACTGGCACAATCATTGCTATCCCAGACTCAGTATAAGGTAATGTGAAATCAGCATAGGAAATTCTGTTGTGCCTGATAGTTATATCTCCGATTGCAACTTGGTACACCTGCAAGCATGCCATTTAGTGCTGCATAAATACCCATGATTCTTTAAATCAATGATCACTAGATCATTATACTCTATACTGCTTCTTAATCTCCACAAAAAAGTTATGAATTACGAGGGATTGTGGAAAACATTAGCAAACACCAAGTATGCACCAGTTATAACAATCAATTTTACCATAATCTTAGAAGGAAACACTAGTTGTGCCATCTATGGGCATAAATCTAGTCAATCCTTAACTGGTTGCATCATACAGTCGGTAATAATCTTTTCGTCCAGTATTAATATTGTTTAGCTATATGCATGTAGAGAAAAGTAATGCCTTAATTTTTGACATGATTATTGATTAGCCCTTGCACCCATCTATCTTATTCTTGTAGCAATCAGCATTCAATATGACTATCTGGTGATAAATTTTGCCTAGAAAAACAAAACGAGTTTAAAAAACTACAATATAGTAAATTTAGTAAAATATTTTGTGCAATAAAGAGAGCATGCCCAATTTCTCTAATAACGATATTGATAGTGTGAGAACCAAAATTTCTTACCCCAAGATTTACTTGGTACACAAAATCATTATAGCTCCCATGGCTTTCTCCTTGTGCATTATGAAATGCTACATATTCATAAGGCATGGCATATGGGAGTCGCTTTAACACCTCTTCAAATACATCAATTGCATATCCGGTGGCAGTTATCGCGTTGGTTACAGGATCCCTTTCCACCTTCATAAGTTCAGGATATCCACTTGTCTGTACACCTACTCGGAGCTTCTTTCCATTGGTAGGAATCTGCCACCCTTTAGGCACGACAGATACTTCTCCTGGCCAAACCACTTGAGTCAGATTAGGCATAGAGTTTAGGTATGTGTGTTTTGTTCCATTTGGATTCAAAATTTGTACTATTCCATGCTTTGCTGTCCAAAAACCTATTCCTTTTGACTCTCTTCTAACCACATTAATTATCTGGAATATGGAAGGTTGAATCTGCCTGCTTCTAAGGTCAAAATCACCACTTAAGCCTCTGAACTTACGCTGTAGTATTGCATCTAGAAGTTTGGGACCAATTGTAGAAATACCCAAAGTTCCAAGACACGTTGAGTTTTTTATGTGTTGCTGCTCCTGAAATATTGCATCGGTCATGCTTACCTTTTCTGCTGCTTGTGCCAAGGCCCAAATGGTATCATAACCCCAGAGCCCAAAAATGCTTAGTTGCAATGGCGGGTCGTCCAGGTTATCTTGTCTGTACCTCGTATTCCATCTCTTAGTAAAATCATCAAGTTCCTTTGATTTAGGGACATAGAATCTCACACCCAGTGCACCATCCATTGCATCAAGGACCGGTGGGCTTAGCGAGTCAACTACATTTGCAATCCCATCTGTCAAAATCCACGCATAAGCTTCACTCATCATTCCTAACTCTTTGGCCTTTGTGAAGAGAATGGATCCAAAGCCAAAAGCTGATGACATGTGCACAATGTAGACCCTTGTTTGCATGGTCATTAGCTTGTATAGTTCTTTCTCAACTTGGTCACTATTTGCTGATGGAGAGATTGCACTGCGGTATGGCATAGAAGCTCCGAACTCTTGGAGGGCATCAACCAGGTAGGGTATGATGCCCCTGCCATAGTCTGTGTCCTCATAGATGGGCACTACTTCCTTCCAGCCGTATGCCTTAATGAGAGCAGCAAGGCTATTCACTTGAGCAGCATCGCTTAGAGTTGCACGCACAAAATATGGCACATCGGCAGATGAAAGAGTGGGATTTGTTGCTGTGAAGGAGATAACTGGGACTTGACTCTTGTTCCCAATATCAGACACAAATGTTGCCTCTGAAGATTTTTGTGGACCAATTATGGCCCGTACATAGTGATTTTGCAGCAGGTCAATAGCTGTGCAAATGTGCAAGTGAGTCAAGAAGAATATATATTTAAAGAACATATATGTAGATTCTGGTTGCAGCTAAGATATCTAGTGCATGTACATTAGGCAACCTCTGATGTTATAACTGAAGAGTATAACGCCTTGGGCTATATGAT
Source organism: Bromus sterilis (assembly GCA_950022295.1). NCBI lineage: Eukaryota > Viridiplantae > Streptophyta > Magnoliopsida > Poales > Poaceae > Bromus > Bromus sterilis. Next base: position 409,568,489 of record OX465596.1, on the reverse strand, counting down.
CATTTCTTAAGGTACTAGTGGTTTATGACTTAGGGACATAAAATATCAAAGGAATCAGGTTCATAGGGTAATTCCGAAATTGCCCACTTTTATCTGTGCACACATTCACGAAGTCATCTTTTTGAGACTATATTATAAAAAAAACTTATTTGTTTCAGACTTGCAGTGGCAATAGAAAACAATCACAACACATTCTTAGAAGTAAAATACTGAATGAAATAAGGAAAGTTATAGTTTCAGTGGTTCTTTGGTTTGCTTTCTATCTACATAGATCCATGTTTTGAATTTTATTATAAATCAACAAAAGTTCCTAAATGTTTTGATTTTACCATCATGGTCCACAACAAAATAGGAACAGCATGGGATTCCATAGCTTTCATCTAGTTCAAAATTCATTGATGGCCAACGATTCTCAAAATGTGATATGTGTACCTTGTGATGCAGCTTGTATATTTTCTCCATTGGAATCCCTGATGTGAAGAACTAGCTTTGTTGTATAATTCCTGTGGGCTGCATAGAAATCTTCCATAGCCATCAATATGCTGGTACGCGCCATTTTGCCCACCAAAGACTTCAGATTGAGGATCACTCCAACATCGAGTATACCCGCTCTACTCTGGGTGACATTTTGGGCAACACTGAGACCGAGGAACGGCAAGAACACCACCAACAAGGTGGCCCTGGCTGCTATGTCCATCCCTTGAGCTGTTTCTACAGGGTGGTGTAGGGCCAACAGTCTCTTATAGCGATGGTTCTCATTCCATTGCACTGAGGGAGCAATAATTATTGGACATCTCATATTGGTCAGCCCTGAACCATAATGTCAACTATCTGTTTGGGCAATCTTTTTCTTTTGGAAGAATCTACCGTTCTATATGCATAAAGTGGATGACACCTGTACTTTGAAGCGATGGCCTGGCAAGTTCGAGGAAAGTTCCCGTGTCAAACCCATGAAGAATGACGTTGATAAATTCCTTCACCTGGTGACCTTTGAATCAAAGACTATGATCCTTTAGGAATTGGATTGTAACAAGTCAAGGAACTCAGTTTCTGCACTGGGACAGCTTATACTCTTCCATGCTTGTGTTGAATAGTAGAAAGTTTACTTGTGAAAAGTGCAAGTTGCAATTTTCATCAAACTGAAGTGGTACTTACCAGAATCGATTGAAGACAAGAGTATGTGCCCACCTAGTTACTTAGATAACTGTACTTAAACCAATTCTTCTCGAGAGAATAGACGACCAAGTCAATGGCTGTTGAGTAGTGGCATGTGGCTACACGGAGTACGGGTTATAAGGGCATGTACAATGGAGGCAGCACCACGAGTGCACGAATGGATGAGGACGGTGGTTTCATGTAGCAGCTGCCCAATCCATGGCCCCAAGCTGCCATCATTGATGAGCTTCTTTTCCATCTTTCTTCTCAGCGTTTTCATTGTTTTATTACCCAAACAAGGAAGAGTAGAAGCAGCGCATCTCGTTGGCTTACTTTTTCCATTTATTTTTTACCTTTCTCAGCGAGGAGTCCGGTTCTTCTGCAAGATCCCGCTTTGGCCTGCAAGCAGCACGTTGGACCATCCGAACCTACGTGGATAGCTGGAGCACCACTCCACGGTGGAGCGTTGGCCATGCCCTAATCATATTCAAATACTCTTTTTAAGAACGCGAGGCATAACAGGTTCAAGCAGACTGAATTGTACTGCTGGAAATAATGTCCTGCTGTTGCACCTATCTGTATAGGAGCAGAAGTCTAGTCATGCCAGTGCAGTTTTTGCCGGTGGCTAAGGACTTGAAAGATTCTATTAAACATTTGAGAATCATATGTTGGATAGTTGAAGTCTCCCAAGACCATTGGTCATCTGATTTATCCACCAGTTTTTTTGTAGTTGTTGGCTCGTCATGATAGGTTGTGGCCCGACAGCCCTTCATTTTTTTAAAGAAATTTCAGAAGGAAAGTATACGCAGAAAAAACATAATCCTATAAGACCAGGTCTAACTTCAAACATTTGGCATCAAGTTGGACCCACCTAACAACTCAAAGCCATCGAGTTGAAGTATCATATAATCCTATAATGAGCATACACGGTCTGTATTCATCAAGAGGATATCTAGCAGTCGCCCTCCCTCGGGCGGCTCCGGAGGACCCCAAAGCCTAGCCACTAACACACCCAAGATCGGATCCCCCCGGCCGCTGCCGTCGCCGGCGCCGGCGCCCTGCCGATCTACATCGGAGGGCACGGTGGGCGCCCAGGCCAGAGCCTCTGGGAGTGGGGCGGCGGCGATGGCATGTCGCGGGGCTTGGAAGCGGATGGCGGCGGTGCCGGTTCCCGGGGCTTGGGCGGCCGGCAAATGGCGGGCGGTTTCGTCCCTAGGGACCGGCTGAGGAAGGTCTTCCGGCAGGCGGCACGGCGGAGGTTGTCGGGCGCCGCCATGGATCTGCGCCTGCGATCTTCAGGGCGCTCCCGGACCTGGGAACCTCGATCTGGCCCTTTGGGCTTACATCTGGGTCAGTGGGGGTCCGGCCAAGGTGGTGACGGTGGCTGCACGCCGCTGGTGACCTAAGTTGGTCTACCCTCTCCTCCGCTGTTGTTAATGCTGGAAGTGGCCTCACAGCGTGGGGGTCTGCGAGGCGAATAAAGGTGGTGGTCCTTGGTTACTCTTGCGCCAAGACGAAGAACTATCGCGTGTCCGTTCCCTTTGATCTGGCCAGAGTGCCGGGTTTCGGAAGGCTCCGCCGGTGATCTCCAATTGGCTTATGCCTAGAGACTGCTGGATCGGGTGGTATTCGGTCGTGTCGGAGTAAATGACGCGAAGCTCTGCTTTGTTGCTATCATGGGCAAATCCATGGTAAAGTCAGAGGGAGAATGTCATGGAAGCTCTGATCGAAGGAATGACAATGGTGTTCGGAGCCTTTGCGTTGATGAGGAACTGACTCGGAGTTTCAGGATTCGTGGCAGCAGTATGTAAGCGGGGGCGACAACACAGATGAAGTTCAAAGTCCTACCTTTCAGGGTGAAAATCCAAGGTCTGGCCTTAATTGGTTCTGCCTGGCAATGGTCTTGCCGAAGACATTGTTTTGAGAGCGGGGACCATCTTCAGGGTGAAAACCCAAGGTCTGGCCTTAATTGGTTGTGCTTGGCACTGTTTTCTTCTTGAAGGCGTTGCTTTTGAAGAATTTGACATCAGGTGTTGCCTTGGTGGTGGTTGTGTTGTTGCTGCAAAGATTGTAACTCTGTAGCGGGACTTTTCTTTTTATTTCTTATCTTTTTGTTTTGTTTGGCTGAGTGCATCCATATTGCCTTTTGGGCATTGCGTAGTTGCAGAGGCCGGGTGTAATTGGTATCTTTCGATATTATATTCTCCTTTTCCAAAAAAAGAGGATATCTAGCACATGCCGTGTATGCTCATTATGTTTTGTATCCTCTTGATGTTTCGTTTTGAATCAATAAAATTCACCCTTTATATAAAAAATATATATGGTAAAATGCCTCTACCATAGTCAGTGTCGTCATATACTAGCATCACTTCTCTCTATCCATAGGCTTTTTATAAGTGAGTCAATGATATTCACCTGGGCTGAGTCATTCAATGTTGGACTTGGGTTATATTTCGATATTGGAAATGAATACAGCTTCTAATGATTTCTAGGGACCAATGATGGCTTGCAGTTTGTAATTCTCCAGTAATTCAATGGCTTCTGAAATCGTATAAGAAAATTTTGGTCAGATAGTTGAAATAACAAAGAAACATTATCATAACACATAAGAAGACATACAATAAAGAAGAATGAGTTGAGGTTTTGTGTGTTCATGTTGTTTGTGTCGTTTTCCTTTGTTTTCGATCATTTGGTATTTGTTTGCCTAGGCGTTATTCTTAATGAAATGATAACACTGACTCTGTTTAGACTCTTTGTGTACTATCAAAAGTGGTTTGATTTGAGAATTATGTCACTGTGTAGTTGAAAATAAACCTGTTTTTTTTCTCTGTCTGTGATTTTTATAAATTCTTCTTGGCCTAATACATTAGGTTTTTCCTACTAAGAAACTGATTGGATGCTAATCTAAATATGACTTGTTTAAGGTGTCAAAGCTTTTCAAAGAAAAAATCCATTATGAGCTCACTCTTCATCAATCCCTACAGATAGATCTAGCGATCATCAGATGACCATGAACTAGTTATATAGAAAGAGGCTAACTAGGAACGTTGATTGTTTCTATACCACACCTGTATCATTGTTTCACTGATACAATTCTAGCACAGTATGAAACTTGTTGTGAACATTTTTAGATATATTGGAATAATCACATATTATTTGCCTCTAGAGCATATATCCAATATATTTAATGTAACCAGATGAATGGACGAGCAACCAATTTAAATACGATATGTAGTTGTTTTGTCGCGTCTCTGCAACATTAAACATGCGCGAAGAACGGAGCTCACGATCGACATGCTCCTGCGATCACTGATCGGTCGCTTATGCTCTGGATCGGCATCAACACCGGTGAGCCGGCATCTAATTCCAATGGTTGGCATGAATGTGCGGCCAGTGCTTCGTGCCAGTGAAATGCTGGTTTGTGCCACTTTTCCCCAGGTTGAGGATCACACCGACATGGAGCTCATCTGCTTTGCTGGTGGTGTTCTGAGCTATGCCGAGACCGACAAGGAGCAACATGAAGGGGATGATGGCTCGGAGTGCTTTTTTCGTACTGTTGGCAACATCGGTCGCTTCTCCCGTCGTTTTCTCGCTTTTCCCCCTTTTCCTCCCCCACTAACTCCATCTCCCTCGAAGCTCCCGCCTGACGAGGGGGTGACCCCACGACTCCTACGGATAGGCCTACCCGGTGTCCCTGAAGATAGAAGGCCCATGAAGACCCGCCTGGACCCGCCTTGGCCCGCTAATTGGCACCGACGTAGGAGTCTGCGACTCACAAGGAAAGTGCGAAGACCTGTCGTACGGAGCAAGCTAGGGTTAGGAAAGCTTACCTGTAAATGTAGATGAACTCTCCGAGACCTAGCCCAGTATATAAGGGCTAGGAGGGGCGACGCCAAAGGAATCCAATATCATCTGTAACCCTAGCCTTGAGCGCTCCAGCCTCGGCATCCACTGTAATCGCATCTCCCTCATCAATAATATCGAGCAGGAACGTGTCCTCCTGTTTGCCGACGAGCTATCGTCCAACCTGTGCCTCTCATGACTAACCCAGAGTCCCTGACCATGGGATTTGCCGGGGTTGATCCCCGTCAATTGGCGCCGTCTGTGGGAACGACACAGGTTGGGATCACGATCTCGGCGGTCCCGTCTTCAGCAAGCCACAACTCAAGGGCAAGGACCAGATCTAGCCCACTCGAAGGATTCAAGATCACGGCGAACATCTCTGCCAACCCATCAAGATCGCTCGGGCTACAGCTGTGCCAGGACCGATACTACGGTAACGGCCAAGTACAGCGTCAACAGCGAAGGAATCGACGACCCAGAAGAACGGCGAGAGGCCTCTACGAAGGAATTCCACTCGACGAACCGCGACGCGCAGCGGAGGACTCGCAAATCTTTCGACAACCCACCACCGCCCGGGCACCCGCCGCACATCAAGACGACGACTACGAGATCGAAACCAGCGATCAGCAGAACCATCGCCAAGGAAGAAGCAATCGACGACCCAAAAGGCGTGCACGGGAGATCTACGGCGAGGCCCCACTGAACGAGCCACGTCACGCAGCCGTGCAACCGACGGCCACTCGACGACACGCCGTCGCACGAGCACCTGCCGCCAGCCAGGACAGCGACTCCGAGACACTGGTGGGCGAGTACTATGACCCAGATCGAAGGCCAGATGAATTCGCCAACCTCATCAATAACCAAGATATGAGTCGAGGAATCGAAACCGACCCTCACTTCCATGAACTCCCGGAGGATCACGAGCAAATCTTCAGAATCTCAAGAAGGAAGAGGCACGCCGGATCTAGCAAACTCACGGTTAGAGAGCAGCTAGCAGGACCCTGCACGATCCACAGCTTTGAGGATGACTGGGGACGCGTCAGGTCAGGTCACACTTTGGGAGACTGCCACCTGTTCAACGAGCTAGCCGACGACCTCAAGAAGGAGAAGCAGAAAGAAGACAAGCGCAACCGGCGACCCGAACAATCGCCGCCCTCAAGCCCGGAAGGACGTCACAACCCGCTGCAAGGATATGTGCTCATGATCCAAGAGGGAAGGGTGCCGCAAGCACAACACGACGCCTACACCCTGCAAGCTAGAGCAGCCGAGAGCATAAATATAGTCGAAGTCTACCAGCTACATGATGCGGAGACCAGCATCACGTTCTCACAAGACGACCATCCACCCGCAGTCCCAAGACCGGGGCACGCGCCCCTAGTGCTCGATGCACAAATAGGAGGGTACGACATGGATAGGGTCTTCATGGACGGAGGCAGCAGCATGAATATCATCTTCGCCAGCACCCTGCAAAAAATGCTGATCCCACGACCAGTATGGAAGAAATCGAGCACCGCGTTACACGGGGTAGTCCCAGGAGAAGCAGCCACATCCCTCGGAGTCGTCGAACTTGAAGTAGTCTTCGGCAACCGACGCAACTTCGCAAAGCACGTCCTCGAGTTCGAAGTACTCGACTGGCAATCGCAGTATCACGCCATATTGGGACGGCCAACATTCGCGCAGTTCATGGCGGTTCCACACTACGCCTACCTCAAGCTCAAGATGCCAGGATCAACGGGAGTCCTCACGATCAACGGAAGCTTCATCAAATAATATCAATGTGACCGTGACTTTCACAAAATCTCCGACACATTCGGAGCCGAACAAGAACTCAGAGAAATAGCCATGGTGACGGACAAGAGTACCTTCCCATTGGTGAGCCAAAGCGAATCTAAGGAGTACGGACGCGACTTCAGCATCGACAGCGACACAGTCACTCACCAAGTGCACCCGATGGACCCGGACAAAACAGTCCGCGTGTACGCCCACCTACCAGAGGAGCAGGCGACGGCTCTCGTCGCTTTCCTTCGAGATGAGTGGGAAATATTCGCCTGGCGCCCAGTCGACATGCCTGGAATACCACGCGAATTCGCGGAGCACGCCCTATGCATCAAGCAAAACACGAAGCCGGTGAAGCAAGCTCTGAGACGATTCTCGGAGCCCAAGCGCAGAGCAATCGGAGAGGAAGTCAACCGGTTACTCGACGTCCAGTTCATCCGAGAAACGAAGAAAGCCACTTGGATAGCCAACCCAGTGTTGGTGCCCAAGAAAGACATGAACGTGATGCGCATGTGTGTCGACTACGGACCAGTCAACAAGCATTGCCCGAAGGACCACTTCCCCCTGCCTAGAATCGATCAGATAATTGACTCGACAACAGGGTGCGGTCTACTTTCCTTTCTTGATGCCTACTCAGGATACAACCAGATCAGGATGAAGGAAGAAGACGAAGAGCACACATCGTTCATCACCCCCTATGGCGTATTCTGCTACAGGACCATGCCCTTCGGGCTCAAGAACGCAGGCGCCACATACCAGCGAATGATGCAGGCCTGCCTGAAAGAGCAAATCGGAAGAAATGTGCAAGTCTATGTGGACGACATCGTCATCAAGACCTACAAAGCAGCCACACTACTCGACGACCTGCGCGAAACCTTCGCAGCGCTCAACAAATACAGAATCAAACTCAACCCAAAGAAGTGCGCATTCGGCGTACCGGCGGGGAAGCTGCTCGGCTATATGGTCTCTGCCCGAGGAATCGAGGCAAACCCTGAGAAAGTCCAAGCCATCGCCCGAATGCAAGAACCAACCGACGTCAAAGGAGTACAACAGCTCACTGGAAGACTCGCAGCCCTAAGCCGCTTCATCAGCAGGCTGGGAGAACGCACGTTGCCTTTCTATCAGCTGCTCAGGAAAGGAGAGAAATTCGAGTGGACGGAGGAAGCCCGCCAAGCATTCGCGGACCTGAAAAATACACTCTCGACCCCACCAATCCTGGCGGTACCCAAGGAACAAGAGAAGCTATACCTCTACGTGGCAGCACGTAACAATGTAGTAAGCACAACTCTCGTTGTCGAACGCACAGAAGAAGGCAAGGTCCAGAGCATCCAGAGACCAATCTACTACCTCAGCATGCTCCTGACCAAATCCCAGCAGCGGTACCCGCATTATCAGAAGCTACTACTTGCCGTCATCATGACCTCAAGAAAGGTGTCCCACTACTTCGACGAGCACCCTATCACAATCGTGAGCAGCGCACCACTCGCTGACATACTCAACAAACCTGGAGCGACTGGACGAGTCGCCGAGTGGAACATTGAGCTCAGCCCACGGACCTGCAGTTCAAGCACCCAACAGCCATCAAAGCCCAAGTACTCCCAGATTTTCTGGTCGAGTGGACGCAGGTTCAGACACCAGCCCCCCCAGACCTATCAAATTCATGGTCAATGTTCTTCGATGGGTCCAAGAGACAACAAGGAGCCGGGGCAGGAGTTGTGCTCATCTCCCCTAAAGGAACAAAGCTAAAATATATCCTTCAGATCAACTTCAGTCACGCCTCCAACAACGAAGCAGAATACGAGGCACTCCTCCATGGCATGCGCATGGCCAAAACGTGCGGAGCCACTCGCCTCATAATCTACGGGGACTCCAATCTCGTCGTCCAGCAGACGATGAGAAACTGCGACGCAATAGCCGACAACATGGCGGCCTACCAGAAGCTCTACAACGCACTCGATGAAAGTTTCGACGGTTGCGAGCTCAACTACATCACTAGGGCCAACAACACAGAAGCTGACGAACTCGCGAACATTGGTTCGACCCGAGGACCAATACCACCCGGCATTTTTCTCGAAAGCATCAGCCAGAGATCCATAAAGGTACAGGCAGCAGCACCTGAAGCAGTCGTGGACGGCGAGGGCGCAACAGACCTGGCGCAGGTGGCAGCAGCAAGCCCATCAGAAGGCACAAGCACCAGCACACCCGACGGCACAGCTCCGACAGAGCTCGAAGGACCTGTCTGGGCAAAACCGTTCCTCCGATTCCTAATCGAAGGTACGCTACCGCAAGACGTGGCCGAAGCCCGACGCATCAGCCGACGATCCAAGGCGTTCACGGTGATCAACAAACAGCTATACAAGCGCAGCATCACCCAGATACTCCAAAGGTGCATCGACGAAGAGGACGGCAAAGCCCTACTGCTCGAAATCCACGAAGGCACCTGCGGGCACCATGCGAGCAGTCGAGTACTCGTGTCCAAAGCATTTCGAGCCGGGTTCTATTGGCCCACAGCCATGAAAAACGTAGAGGAAATCGTGCGACGTTGTGTCGCCTGCCAGAAATTCGCCAACAGGCCACACGCCCCCGCCTCAGAGCTCAAGACCATACCACTATCCTGGCCGTTCGCCACCTGGGGACTCGAAATGGTGGTCCCACTCAAGAAATCATCAAAGGGCGGAAGGACACACCTGCTCGTCGCAGTCGACAAGTTCACTAAATGGATCGAAGCAGTGCCCATCACCAGCTCCACAGCCCTCACGGCTGTCAACTTCATCAAATCGATCATCTTCAGGTTCGGAATGCCACACAACGTCATCACGGACAAAGGCACGAACTTCACAGCCGCAGAATTCCAGAACTTTTGCGAAGAACTGGGCATCAAAATCAATTATGCATCAGTCGCGCACCCGCAGTCCAACGGCCAAGTGGAAAAAGCAAACGACCTTGTATGCGGGGGAATCAAGAAGCGGCTCCTCTCACCACTCGAGCAAGCCGCCGACAACTGGGTAGAAGAACTCCCCGCGGTACTATGGAGCCTACGAACTACACCAAGCACCGCGACCCAGTACACACCCTTCTTCATGGTGTACGGGGCAGAGGCAGTACTACCACATGACCTCAAGTTCGGAGCACCTCGGGTCACCGGGTACGAAGAAGAAGAAGCAGAAGAAGCATTACAAGATGACAAAGATACAGCTGACGAAGCAAGAGAGACAACCCTGGAAAAATTAGAGGGGTACCAGGACAAGCTACGCTCCTACCAAAGCAGTCGCTTGCGCACTAGAACCTTCAACAAAGGTGACCTAGTCCTACGGCTGACACAAGAGAAGGTCCATAAACTTGCCCCCCAATGGGAAGGACCATTTATAGTCTCAGAAGTCATCGGAGGTGGCGCCTACAGGCTGAAGAACCCGAAGACAGACGAAGACGTGGGTAACCCATGGAACGTAGCAAACTTGCGACTGTTCTATCCATAGTCCCCATCGGTCAGACATGACTGGCAACTCATGTAGCCGCTCGACCGCAATAAAATAAATGTTGCCCAAAAACTGCCATCTCAAAGCACTCGGGGGCTCGAGCACACACTCCCCCCCGAGAGACGCTATCATCACCTACGCGATCTTAACCAAAGCACTCGGGGGCTTAAGCATAAAATCCCCCCGAGAGACGCTATCGCCACTCAAGCGATCTTAACCAAAGCACTCGGGGGCTTAAGCATTAAATCCCCCCGAGAGACGCTATCATCTCCTACGCGATCTTAACCAAAGCACTCGGGGTCTTAAGCATAAAATCCCCCCGAGAGACGCTATCGCCACTCAAGCGATCTTAACCAAAGCACTCGGGGGCTTAAGCATAAAATCCCCCCGAGAGACGCTATCGCCACTCAAGCGATCTTAACCAAAGCACTCGGGGGCTTAAGCATAAAATCCCCCCGAGAGACGTTGTCGCCACTCAAGCGATCTTAACCAAAGCACTTGGGGGCTTAAGCATAAAATCCCCCCGAGAGACACTATCTCCATTCAAGCGATCTTAACCAAAGCACTTGGGGGCTTAAGCATAAAATCCCCCCGAGAGACGATGTCGCCACTCAAGCGATCTTAACCAAAGCACTCGGGGGCTTAAGCATAAAATCCCCCCGAGAGACGCTATCGCCACTCAAGCGATCTTAACCAAAGCACTCGGGGGCTTAAGCATAAAATCCCCCCGAGAGACGCTATCGCCACTCAAGCGATCTTAACCAAAGCACTCGGGGGCTTAAGCATAAAATCCCCCCGAGAGACGCTATCATCGCTTACGCGATCTTAACCAAAGCACTCGGGGGCTTAAGCACAAAATCCCCCCGAGAGACGCTATCGCCACCTACGCGAGCGCACCTTAAAAACTCGGGGGCTCAGGCATAAGCATTCCCAGAGACACGCTACGGTCCTATTCAAAAACACCAAGTTAGCAATCTTCAAGTCTTCACCCGGACGACAAACAACCAAGACTCGGGGACTACTCCAGAGTTGAACCGCGAGGAAATACACAAAGTTTTAAGCCTACGTTTGACTCTACAACTCAAACGTAGCCTCGGGGGCTACTCCCATCAGGAGCGCTACCGCGCACCCGATAGAACACACTAGAAAGTTAAAGTCAGTGCATCACGGGAGGAATCGAAGACATTTCACGCTATCAGATGGAGTCGAAGACATTCTGCGCTATCAGAAGGAGTCGAAGACAGTGCATCACAGGAGTCGAAAACACAGTCTATTGCAACATCTCAACCACAGCTTGAATTCAACCACAAAGGTATAAAAAGACTCAACTACATTTGGATAGAAGGCATCTCCTGTTACAAGAGGGGATTACGCAAGGAATTAAGACTTCTACATGTGTGCCCATGAGGGGTAATCGACTCTAGTACAAGGGCATCACCACAAATAAAGGAAAAAAGGAAACTAGCAGAGGATGCCAATGACATAACAAAAGGGTGAAGCTCGACTTATTTGTCGATGCTCCACCAGCTTCTTCTCCTGCTCCACCAGCTTCTTCTCCAGCTGCAGCTGCACGCCTTCTTCTCCGGCTGCCCAGCTTATCTCCGAGTTGTCGTCGAAGATGAGGCCGCTTCCAGTTCTACAAGGTCGCTTGGCGCGCCCGCTTGATTAACGGCTTGACGTCGATGTCCTCTTCGGAGCTGATGGAGACGGCATCACCACCTGAGGAGTCGCCAGAAGACAGAGCTGTAGAAGACGCAGGCGTAGGACTCCTCGACCTTGTGGAGCTATCGCTGCTCGACTCCTGCCAGTGCGGATCCATGCTGTTGCCGCTCGGGTCGAACGCGCGGACAGTGACAGTGCTTTCGCCGTCAAAACGAGAGTTGAGCATATCGCCATCTTGCAAATTCAACCACCGAGCAAACAAACTCCAACTAGAGCCAAGAAAAATCAAGCGGGAGCTATCAACCTCCAAGTCAACATAAGAAGGAGATCGACAGCTCCCTTGAATATGTAGAAGAAAGTCACCTAAGCCACGTTCAGAGACAATGGCGGAAAAAGCAGAGGGAAGAAGAACGCGATTGGCGCTCTGGCCACGAACGCGTAAAAGAAAATCGTAGCGCCAGAATCCCTCCTCCAAGGGAAAGGAGGAAGGCATTGGCGCCGTACCATGGCGACCACCACGGCATGAGCGTGGTGTACGGCCACCACGACCACGACGAACACGGCCACGACCAACACCTCGCCTAGGAGCCATGAGAAGAGAAGAAGGAAGAGGCAAAGCAGCAAGTTGGATAGAGGCGAAACGTTGTGGAAGAGAAAGGCTTATTTATAGAACAAAAATCCCCCAACACAGAGAAGCCAAGACGACAGCACAAATTAATTCAAAAACCAAATGTCGAAGACGTCTCAGATTCCAAGACCAAGATGCTTTCCCACGGGACGCACTGTGCGTGAGACGCGTCAATTCACGCGCGTTTCCAAATGCGCGTATCGGAAACTCAACCAGCGCCTACCGCACGCCACAGCGGTTGAAGACGTGACGGTTCACGGGCGGAGCATCCTTGACAGCCATCAAACAAAGGCATCGTTATCCTGACAAGCGGCGAAGAATACCAACTGACATCAAGAATGATTTCTTAAACACATTTTTCAAATATATTTAAACTCTCATCGGGAGTGTACCCACTCATAACCGAGTCTCAGGTGAGCAGCCGCCTAAAAGTCAGCAATGTGCTCAAGTGACCACTCGCACTCACAAGAGTCTCGGGTGCTCCCTCAACCCGACACAAGACAAACATGCATTCGCCAAGATCATACGGCGCTAAGAGTCTCAGGTGCTCCCTCACCTCAAGAGCCGAAACGGCATTCGAGTGACCACTCGCGAAGAACCCCTCGTCGGAGCACTCGAAACAAGCTCCGCGGGTGAATAAGTGAACAACTCGCTTGATGTTTTGTTCCAAGCGGGTGCAATACTATTAGGCTTCGCGCCTCAAAAATACACATTCCTGGAACATGACACACTGTGCCCAGATGCCACGCAAGATTAGCGTGTAGGTAAGACCCCGCTGCGAAGTTCGGCCGGGCTGGGACTTGCCGAAGAGCGATTTCACTCCCAACCTTTTCCATGCGGTGCGCATGATAGAAAAAGCCGGGCGGACGCGCCTTAGGCTATGCACATTACTGGAGGCAAATGAACACCGTAAGGCCTGAAGCGGCAGGACTTTTGCTCGACACCAGTGTTCCAATCTCACGTCGAGGGACGTGGGTTTGATTGGGATACTGCGGTATGTGCCACTAGCGCAATTCACCAAGGCTTGACCAGTCGACTCCTTGGGCCCTTTCAGCTTAGCATCCCTCGAAACAGGTTTTGTCATGGCCACCAGACTGCCAGCGACCCGCGGTTGTACCGCGCATACAAACGACCGACAAATGGATGTACTTGAGTCCCTGCGCGACTCTTCGAGTCCCCCAGGCACTCGAGGGCTACTGACGAGGGGGTGACCCCACGACTCCTAAGGATAGGCCTACCCGGTGTCCCTGAAGATAGAAATCCCATGAAGACCCGCCTGGACCCGCCTTGGCCCGCTAATTGGCATCGACGTAGGAGTCTGCGACTCACAAGAAAAGTGCGAAGACCTGTCATACGGAGCAAGCTAGGGTTAGGAAAGCTTACCTGTAAACGTAGATGAACTCCCCGAGACCTAGCCCAGTATATAAGGGCTAGGAGAGACGACGCCAAAGGAATCCAATATCATCTGTAACCCTAGCCTTGAGCGCTCCAGCCTCGGCATCCACTGTAATCGCATATCCCTCATCAATAATATCGAGCAGGAACGTGTCCTCCTGTTTGCCGACGAGCTAACGTCCAACCTGTGCCTCTCATGACTAACCCAGGGTCCCTGACCATGGGATTTGCCGGGGTTGATCCCCGTCACCGCCATTTCCCCTAGATCCATCGGCCATGCCGCCGAAGAAATTCTCTGGCCCTCGGCTATCCACCAATCCCGCCCAACCAAAGTCGTGGAAGCCGAAGGCACCGATGCCAAGGCCCCCGGGCTTGACGAACGCCCAGTGGAAGGCCGACGTTGATCGCCGGGCGGCGGTCACCGACGATCAGTGAAACAGGCTCAACATCAAAAAGGCCAGGGACGCGGCGGCGGAGCAGAAGGAGGCTTCTCGCGCGGCCATGGAGAACGAGCGCCAGTTCCTTCCGCCTCAACAGGCCGGCTAGTACCGTCCCTCCTGTAGCCACCAGAGTGTCGCGTCTCCGGCCAACTTCTCGCCGCCATTGTGGGGCTACTCGCCCTCGCCTGACTACGCCGACGGTGACACGCTCGGCGGCTTCGACCCGAACCTCACCTTCTCACATAGCTCTACCACGCACCCCCTCCACCTTCATCAGCCTCGATCCGCGCGTGCTCTTCGTGTTCACCGCCGGCCTCAACACCCAATACGGCTACTCGTCGACGTATTCAGGCTCTCCTTCTCCGACTCTGCGCCATGGCATGCAGTTCGCACCAAGCCAAAGCTAGGCGCCACAGTTCAACACCGCCGACCCCAATATGGACGAGATCATCACAAATGGCTCAGCCGCCACCGCTTCGTACCCCGAGTTCCTCACGCAAGAGGAAACATTGGACACCGCCGGAGGGATGGAGGGCGTCGAGAAAGACGATGCCAAGGAGTAGGTGGAAGAGAAAGAATCGGCGGAGCCAGTGACCAAAGGGAAAAAGAAGAGGCAGTCGGGCGAGACTCATGTCAAGTGGACGGCCAAGGAAGACGAATGCCTCGCGGAAGCATGGAAGGCAGTCAACATAGACCCGATCACTGGCGCAAATTAGAAAGTCGATACCTACTGGAGAAGGGTCAAGACGGCGTTTGACGAGCGCAAGATGGTCGACCCTGAGTTCGCCTGCATCCACATGGATCGCAGCGAGAAGGCCATGGCCAACCACTAGGCGATCATCCAGTAAGCCTGCAACTAGTGGAATGGGATTCAAGAGGAGGCCATTGCTCGCCTGGAGAGCGGCGCCAACGTCGAGCGCCAGGTATGTCCGTGGCTCGCCGGCCCAGCTCTTCGTCATGTATTTCGTATGTGTAGATGCCAGGACAACAATGATGTCTAGTTCAAGTTCCTTCACGTCTTCACCAGGATCGTGTCATGCGAGAAATGGACAAAGTGTCGGCTCGCTCTCGCCAAGACCAAGGGTGGTGTCTACAACCCGGATGCGCCTATCTCAGCGGCCATAAAAGGGTGTCCCCATGCTAACAAGAAAGCCAAGGCAACGAAGGACTCGGTGCCTGCTGCCGAACGACTGCAGTCGTCGATAAAACAATGCATCGCCGACGCCAGGAGCCATGCCGCCCAGTGGTTGTGTTGTAGGTTGCGCTAGCACGGTATGTGACCTCGTAGAGTGTGCACTGCTGCTAGACTAAGTTCGGATTGTTCGTGGCAATGGAGGGCACGACCGCTTTTCTCATGAACTCATGATACGTTTGCTCCTCTGCTAGTCAGTTTTGCTCGAGGAAGGAGATGTTATATCGTTGGTCCCCCAGCGTCAGAAGGAACACCGACACAGGTGGTGGCCCTAGCCGCTGCCACCTTTGCCATGAAGATGTTTAAGTGTGCCTACACCTGTTCGACGGTGATGTCAGCATGGATGGGCTCGAACACGAGCAAGGTGGGAGGCAAGCCAACCTCTATCCATCGCGCGCGACGGATCTGCTAGTTCCCCATTTTACCGATCTAATTGTGCTTCTACTCTTTGCAGAGGCTACCAATGCATCTTGTTGCACAGTCTTCTTATTGACACATTGGACTTGTCGGGAAGCCGAATTAACCTTGCGAGCAATCGCCTTGGTCGCATCCTCCACCTCTGGCAGCGTCGGCATCCCCGACAGATCTTCTTGAGTCTCCATGTGGCGGCGAAAGCGAAATCAACTTAGATTTAGGGTGGATAAGGGCGGCGAAGTGAAAGAGGAAAAGGGGGAAATGGTGGATCGATTTGTGTGCTGAAATGTGTGGAGCGAATGAGAGGTGCTAGTACCGTCCCTCCAGTAGCCACCAGAGTGTCGCGTCTCCGGCCAACTTCTCGCCTCCATTGTGGGGCTACTCGCCCTCGCCTGACTACGCCGACGGTGACGCGCTCGGCGGCTTCGACCCGAACCTCACCTTCTCACATAGCTCTCACGCGCAACCCATCCATCTTCATCAGCCTCGATCCGCGCGAGCCCTTCGTGTTCACCGCCGGCCTCAACACCCAATACGGCTACTCGTCGACGTACTCAGGCTCGCCTGCTCCGACTCTGCGCCATGGCATGCAGTTCGCACCAAGCCAAAGCTAGGCGCCACAGTTCAACACCACCGACCCCGAGATGGACGAGATCATCACAAAGGGCTCAGCCGCCACCGCTTCGTACCCCGAGTTCCTCACGCAAGAGGAAACATTGGACACCGCCGGAGGGATGGAGGGCGTCAAGAAAGACGATGCCGGGGAGTAGGTGGAAGAGGAAGAATCGGCGGAGCCAGTGGACAAAGGGAAAAAGAAGAGGCATTCGGGCGAGGCTCATGTCAAGTGGACGGCCAAGGAAGACGAATGCCTCGCGGAAGCATGGAAGGCAGTCAACATAGACCCGATCACTGGCGCAAATTAGAAAGTCGATACCTACTGGAGAAGGGTCAAGACGGCGTTTGACGAGCGCAAGATGGTCGACCCTGAGTTCGCCTGCATCCACATGGATCGCAGCGAGAAGGCCATGGCCAACCACTAGGCGATCATCCAGTAAGCCTGCAACTAGTGGAATGGAATTCAAGAGGAGGCCATTGCTCGCCTGGAGAGCGGCGCCAACGTCGAGCGCCAGGTATGTCCGTGGCTCGCCGGCCCAGCTCTTCGTCATGTATTTCGTATGTGCAGATGCCAGGACAACAATGATGTCTAGTTCAAGTTCCTTCACGTCTTCACGAGGATCGTGTCATGCGAGAAATGGACAAAGTGTCGGCTCGCTCTCGCCAAGACCAAGGGTGGTGTCTACAACCCGGATGCGCCTGTCTCAGCGGCCATAAAAGGGTGTCCCCATGCTAACAAGAAAGCCAAGGCAACGAAGGACTCGGTGCCTGCTGCCGAACGACTGCAGTCGTCGATAAAACAATGCATCGCCGACGCCAGGAGCCATGCCGCCAAGTGGTTGTGTTGTAGGTTGCGCTAGCACGGTATGTGACCTCGTAGAGTGTGCACTGCTGCTAGACTAAGTTCGGTTTTTTCGTGGCAATGGAGGGCACGACCGCTTTTCTCATGAACTCACTACTCTGCTAGTCAGTTTTGCTCGAGGAAGGAGATGTTATATCGTTGGTCCCCCAGCGTCAGAAGGAACACCGACACAGGTGGTGGCCCTAGCCGCTGCACCTTTGCCATGAAGATGTTTAAGTGTGCCTACACCTGTTCGACGGTGATGTCAGCATGGATGGGCTCGAACACGAGCAAGGTGGGAGGCAAGCCAACCTCTATCCATCGCGCGCGACGGATCTGCTAGTTCCCCATTTTACCGATCTAATTGTGCTTCTACTCTTTGCAGAGGCTACCAATGCATCTTGTTGCACAGTCTTCTTATTGACACATTGGACTTGTCGGGAAGCCGAATTAACCTTGCGAGCAATCGCCTTGGTCGCATCCTCCACCTCTGGCAGCGTCGGCATCCCCGACAGATCTTCTTGAGTCTCCATGTGGCGGCGAAAGCGAAATCAACTTAGATTTAGGGTGGATAAGGGCGGCGAAGTGAAAGAGGAAAAGGGGGAAATGGTGGATCGATTTGTGTGCTGAAATGTGTGGAGCGAATGAGAGGTGCTAGTACCGTCCCTCCAGTAGCCACCAGAGTGTCGCGTCTCCGGCCAACTTCTCGCCTCCATTGTGGGGCTACTCGCCCTCGCCTGACTACGCCGACGGTGACGCGCTCGGCGGCTTCGACCCGAACCTCACCTTCTCACATAGCTCTCACGCGCAACCCCTCCATCTTCATCAGCCTCGATCCGCGCGTGCCCTTCGTGTTCACCGCCGGCCTCAACACCCAATACGGCTACTCGTCGACGTACTTAGGCTCGCCTGCTCCGACTCTGCGCCATGGCATGCAGTTCGCACCAAGCCAAAGCTAGGCGCCACAGTTCAACACCACCGACCCCGAGATGGACGAGATCATCACAAAGGGCTCAGCCGCCACCGCTTCGTACCCCGAGTTCCTCACGCAAGAGGAAACATTGGACACCGCCGGAGGGATGGAGGGCGTCGAGAAAGACGATGCCGGGGAGTAGGTGGAAGAGGAAGAATCGGCGGAGCCAGTGGACAAAGGGAAAAAGAAGAGGCATTCGGGCGAGGCTCATGTCAAGTGGACGGCCAAGGAAGACGAATGCCTCGCGGAAGCATGGAAGGCAGTCAACATAGACCCGATCACTGGCGCAAATTAGAAAGTCGATACCTACTGGAGAAGGGTCAAGACGGCGTTTGGCGAGCGCAAGATGGTCGACCCTGAGTTCGCCTGCATCCACATGGATCGCAGCGAGAAGGCCATGGCCAACCACTAGGCGATCATCCAGTAAGCCTGCAACTAGTGGAATGGAATTCAAGAGGAGGCCATTGCTCGCCTGGAGAGCGGCGCCAACGTCGAGCGCCAGGTATGTCTGTGGCTCGCCGGCCCAGCTCTTCGTCATGTATTTCGTCTGTGCAGATGCCAGGACAACAATGATGTCTAGTTCAAGTTCCTTCACGTCTTCACCAGGATCGTGTCATGCGAGAAATGGACAAAGTGTCGGCTCGCTCTCGCCAAGACCAAGGATGGTGTCTACAACCCGGATGCGCCTGTCTCAGAGGAAATAAAAGGGTGTCCCCATGCTAACAAGAAATCCAAGGCAACGAAGGACTCGGTGCCTGCTGCCGAACGACTGCAGTCGTCGATAAAACAATGCATCGCCGACGCCAGGAGCCATGCCGCCAAGTGGTTGTGTTGTAGGTTGCGCTAGCACAGTATGTGACCTCGTAGAGTGTGCACTGCTGCTAGACTAAGTTCGGTTTTTTCGTGGCAATGGAGGGCACGACCGCTTTTCTCATGAACTCACGATACGTTTGCTCCTCTGCTAGTCAGTGTTGCTCGAGGAAGGAGATGTTATATCGTTGGTCCCCCAGCGTCAGAAGGAACACCGACACAGGTGGTGGCCCTAGCCGCTGCACCTTTGCCATGAAGATGTTTAAGTGTGCCTACACCTGTTCGACGGTGATGTCAGCATGGATGGGCTCGAACACGAGCAAGGTGGGAGGCAAGCCAACCTCTATCCATCGCGCGCGGCGGATCTGCTAGTTCCCCATTTTACCGATCTAATTGTGCTTCTACTCTTTGCAGAGGCTACCAATGCATCTTGTTGCACAGTCTTCTTATTGACACATTGGACTTGTCGGGAAGCCGAATTAACCTTGCGGGCAATCGCCTTGGTCGCATCCTCCACCTTTGGCGTCGTCGGCATCCCCGACAGATCTTCTTGATTCTCCATGTGGCGGCGAAAGCGAAATCGACTGAGATTTAGGGTGGATAAGGGCGGCGAAGTGAAAGAGGAAAAGGAGGAAATGGTGGATCGATTTGTGTGGTCCGGGGATGTCGGAAGCGGGCGTATTTGCGGTCCGAACTCCCATAAATTCCCCTCTGTTTAGTTCAAATTTACGGGAAAACAAACAGGTGAACCGATCCACGGACGGATAGAGAATAACATTGGATGATAAAACTGATCCAGACAATCCAATCCAGATCTTTACGGAAGGTGTAAGGTTTTTTTTAGTTAAAAGCTCAGAGTGGCAAAAGTGATAAGTCAAATTCTAGAGTGACAAAAGCAAAGTTGACAAAATCTAGAGTGGCAAAAACAAAGTTTTACAACGCAAACGCTCACATACACGAGTATACACTCATGGCTATGAACACATAAATCCTACCCTATGAGCATCTTTACAATACTAAGATGGTAAATTATCTTGAGATTAAAGAAGTCATCAGCTCGTCTTTACGGGAACGTCTCCTCCCACTAAAAACACATCACCAAAAAACCTGAAATAAATTCAAAAATACGAACATCAACGTTAAACTTAAGATTTAAACTTTAATAAACTGGAGATATTACTATTCACTTAATCAACTGAACCACATGTTTAAGGTTCGTGTTGAAGATGGCCTACCACCGGGTGTTGACGACCACTTCCTGCAAGTTCATGTTCCACCCAATTGCGCAACTTGCACGCGCGCGAATCAGCATCCAACGGAAAACAAACAAAGAGACCTACAAGCTGCCACGAGGCCGTCCGTCTTCGCGGACCGAACAACTTCTCTCGACGAAGCAGTTGACTGCTCTGATCTCTCTCTCTCCCCATGGCTGGCCACGCCCACCTCTTCCTCCTCGCCTTGGCCGCCTCCCTCCCGTTGACGTCGCGGGCGCAGCCGACCACGCCGACGGACGTCAAGGTGGGGCTCATCATCGACGCCACCTCGCCGGTCGGCATGATCGCCAACACCACCATCCCCATGGCCCTCGAGGACTTCTACGCCGCCTTCCCCAACTCCTCCGCTCGGGTTCGGATCCTGCCGCACGACTCCAGGGGAGACGTCGTCGCCGCCGCGTCCGCCGGTATGCTCAGAACCGCTTCCGATCCTCTCCACGCACGCACCAGAGCGTTTGCACGGTCGCTGTTTTGACGTCGTCGCGTCGTCTCTTGCCTTGCGTCCGTGCAGCGTTGCAGCTGATGACGATCCAGGGAGGGCGCGCCATCCTCGGCCCGCAGTCGTCCGTCGAGTCGGCGTTCGTCGCCGACATGGCCACGCGGGCGGAGTTCCCCGTGGTGTCCTTCTCAGCGACGAGCCCGTCGGTGTCGCCAGGCACGGCGAGGTTCTTCTCCCGCGCCGCGCTGAGCGACGCGTTGCAGGCCGACGCCATCGCGGCGCTCGCCACGCTCTACGGGTGGCGCCGCGTCGTGCCCATCTACCAGGACGACGACTACGGCGCCGCCTTCGTGCCATTCCTCGTGGACGCCCTCACCGCCGCGCGCACCGAGGTCCCCTACCGCTGCTCGCTCCCGGCCGCGGCGATGCCCGAAGCCATCGCCGCGGCGCTGTTACGCATGGAGTCGGAGCAGACGCGCGTCTTCGTGCTGCACACGCGCCCCGACCTCGCGAAGAAAGTGTTTGCCGCCGCCATGGAGACCGGCATGATGTCCGAGGGCTACGTGTGGGTCATCACCGACGGGCTCACCGGCCTCCTCGGCTCGGTCGAACCGCCTCAGGGCGTCATCGGGCTGACGCCCTACGTGCCACACACGGCGCGGCTGCGCGACGTCAAGAGGCGGTGGGCGCACCGGTACATGCGCGACCACCGCGAAGCCGAGCCGGCGCAAGCCGACATGGGGTGCTACGCCGTATGGGCGTACGACGCGGCCTGGGCCGTCGCGTCCGCAGCAGGGCGACTCAGCTCCGGCGACTTATCGTCGCCACCGGGGCTCGTAGGCGGGCAGGGCGGCCCGACCGACATCGCCGGGCTGGGCAAGTCAAGATCAGGCGCCAACTTCCACCGAGCCATCATCAGCACCAAATTCGACGGCCTGGGGGGCAAGTTCGAGCTCGTCAACGGCGAGCTCGCCGTGCCGGCCTTCCAGGTGGTGAACATCATGGACAACGGGAGAGCGAGGGGGATCGGGTTCTGGACGCGGCGGCACGGGCTGAGCCGGGACCTGGAGCGCGGCTCCAACGAGTCGAGCGGCGAGCTCGGGCCGGTGATCTGGCCGGGGGATTCGACGGTCCGGCCAAGAGGGTGGGTGCAGCCGACGAGCGCGCGGAAGCTGCGGGTGGCGGTGCCGGGGTACGTCCAGGACAGCTACAAGCCGATCCTGCGGCTGGACGTGGATCCGGCGACGAACCGGACGACGGCGAGCGGGTTCGTGATCGAGGTGTTCGAGGCGGCGGTGCGGCTGCTGCCCTACGCTCTGCCGTTCGAGTACGTCGGGGCGCCGTCCATGCCCTACGACGACCTGGCCAAGGCAGTTGGCAATGGGGTAAGTAGTCCTTCATCTAGCATTACATGCATGTTAATTTAAGCACGTAGGAGTATTTCCTGCTTGCTTTTTACAGTGCATACTCTTACTGTTTAGAATTAGTTATCGATGTAATGGATGTTTAGCATTGAAATACGTCTAGATATATTAGTATTAACATCATCTAATTCTAAACGTAAGGAGTAGAACGAAGATCGATCCGGCCCACATCCATATGCGTGCATTCTTAGACTAACATATGTGTACTACTACGTACCCCAAATGATATATACATATGGTAACTCAGATACTGGGGGTAAACACATTGTTGATCTAGTATTGATCGAGAGACAACCCCAAATAGTATATCATCACTTCAGTTAACCACCATTTTATATCCCGACGTCAACAGCGTGGTGGTATATATTTTGCAGAAAAAAAAATCGGCATACGATGTGCCAGCATAGACTAACTACACACCATACAGTATATGTGTGATTGGGACGACTTTCTGGACTCAACTTACTATTCAACGTTCTTTGCCGAATACTTTTGACTTGAATAACATTCCTAGCTAGCCATTAAGCGAGTTGACCGTTTTGTTTGAGTCGGAGATAAGCCGGTTGTTTTTCCATTTTTATTCGAAAACGACATAGTAGTTGCCAAGTTGTTGCTTAACAACTTAACATGGATGGACTCAAGACTAGAGACTAGTAAACCCACTAGAAGATGTAAAACACAATATACTCGTGCTGAGTTCCATTAAATATTGTTTGTGTTTATATTATACATATATTATTTGCACATATACTAATTTTTTATACTTTGCATATAAAATTTGTTTATAGCCAAGCATCATAAAATATAATCATATTTATATTAAAAATATCGTTCATGTGACATTAACTACTATAAAAATATAGAGTGATTATATTTATATATTACTAATGTAAATTACTCATCATAATGGCTAAGTCTAAACAACCCTTGTTTGACTCCTTTTGATTTATGAAAATCCCTCTCTTTATAATTTATTTTTTTGGAAAAGAAAAATATATTAATATACAAAAGATACAAATTAATCAATTACATCCGTCCTCTGCAACTACGCAATACCCAAAAGGCAATACGGATACACTCAACCACTTTCTCTTTATAAACTAAGAGAGTATCCTAGAATAATCAAGGACTATAGCATACAGGGCGATATGTCTATAGCTAGAAGATGAGACATTTGAGAATTATATAGTAAAAAAAACTACCCTCTTATAACGAACAAAAAATGTGCTCCCTCCTTTTGGAATCTAAGAGAGATGATGATGTGTGCCAACCGCGAGTCCAATATGTCACGGCCGACGACATCACGGCCCACGCATTCAACGTTCCAAGTCGTCTAAAGACCTGGATCTGCATGCACGCACATAGGGCGCTTACTGGATGGAATCTGCTGCAGTCGTATATTACTGACAACGACGAGCTTGTCGCATACTGGCCTGGCCTGGTAGTGGTAGGTGGCCGTGGCTGCTTATTTTGGGAATCGAATCGAATCGTTCACGGGTGATGTCGTCTGGCGCCAAGCGATTAGGTATCACTAACTGATTACACTGCTTGGATTAGCAACAACAACTATACTTGCAGTCTGTGTGTGCCACGCTATTCGTACTTACTACGTACAGATTTGTATAGTAAATACTTCCTCCGTTTTATAATATTGTATGCTAGTTTATAAAATAATATTACTCCTTCCGATCCATATTAATTGACGCACACTTAGTACGACTCTAATACAAAGTTATACTAAATGTGTGTCAATTAATTTGGATCGGAGGGAGTACGTTATAAAACAGAGGTAATACATAGTACGTGAGAGATCATATCAAACCTATTACGTAGATCACACACATATGGGACACTGCCAAGCTTTGCCGGATATAATTTGGCGTAGAAAAGGTCGTACATGTGTGAAACATGTTTGGCTATTTTCTCTTTGTTTTGGGGCGACACGCCAAATACCTCTACCGTTGCCGAAAACGATGGCAGCCGCACCGAAGGTGGAAGAGGTTATATACTAGTCGCTGAGACGGTACGGCTACTATGAAATAGGAAATATACTATGGTCGAATTATTTGATTTAGAAAAAAAATAGGGGAAGGATCTTGTTCAATATAGAACAGTAGATGCCATATCACGATCACTCCTAATATTTGAGAACTAAACAGTAGCCTAACGGCATGGGTCGCAATGATGCATCCCAACAGCTAGAGTTTAACTTTCGTCGAGAGTGAATTTTTGTATCAATATCATTTGCCTAGAACTGTAGTATCAATTCTTAGTTTCTTGCATTAGATATGCCAAAGAATTTGCATTGTGTAAAATTTCAATAAGTTAATTGCATCGCCCTTTTATATATGCAGACGTTCGACGCGGCGGTGGCGGACATCACCATGACCTCAGAGCGTTCGATGTACGTCGACTTCACACTGCCGTACACGGGGACGGCCGTGGCCATGGTGGTACCGATGCGCGACCAGCGGAGCAGCAAGCGGACGTGGGTCTTCCTCAAGCCGCTTCGCTACGACCTTTGGCTCGTGAGCGCCGCCTTCTTCCTCTTCACCGGCTTCGCCGTATGGGCCATCGAGCACCGCGGCAACGAGGACTTCCGCGGCCCGCCGTGGCACCAAGTCGGCACCCTCCTCTACTTCGGCTTCTCCACCCTCGTGTTCGCCCACAGGGAGAACCTCAAGAGCAACCTGTCGAGGTTCGCGGTGCTGGTGTGGGTCTTCGTGGTGCTCATCCTGCAGTCCAGCTACACGGCGAGCCTCACGTCGATGCTCACGGTGCCGCAGCTGGAGCCGACCGTGGCCGACTACGGCGCGCTGCTGAGGAGCACGGAGAACGTCGGGATCATGAACAACTCCTTCATGCAGGGGGCAATGACCAAGTCGGGGTTCCCGCCGGGGAGGATCGTGCGGTACCCGAACGCGCAGAGCTTCCACGAGGCGCTGCTTAACCGCAGCATCGGCGCCATCGTGAACGAGACACCATACCTCAAGATCTTCCTCAAGACCTACGGAAGCAACTTCACCATGACCCCCCAGCTCAACCGGACCGGCGGCTTCGGCTTCGCGTTCCCCAAAGGGTCGCCGTACGTGACGGACCTGTCCAAGGCGATCCTGAAGCTGACCGAGAGCGACGAGATGAACATGATCGAGCGCAAGTGGTTCGGCGACGCCGACGGCGAGAGTGCTTTGCAGGACGGCGGGCCGTTCACGTCCAACAGCCTAAGCTTCAGCAGCTTCTGGGGCCTGTTCCTCATCACCGGCGCCACCTCGCTCTTCTGCTGCGTGGTCCACCTCGTCAGCTTCGTCGCCGCCAACCTGCGGGAGATCCCGCCGCACTTGTCCTGGAAGGAGAGGTTCTTGATGTTGGCCAAGCACTTCGACAACAAGGACCCCTCATCGCACACCTTCAGGGTCAAGGACGACGGCGGCGCCGCGTCCGTCCGGAACGACGCGGTTGCCTCCCCTACTGTCGCGCAGAGTGAGCTCGGCAGTCCGCTCAGCGCGCCGTATGCGAGCGACTGGTCGGTGGAGCCGGCGAGCCCAGCGGCCGGTGAGATCGAGCTGGCGGCCGGTGGCCAGGAGAGGGATGATGCGACTCCCAATCGCGCCAGCTCTGGAGAGGATGGCAGAGGCCAGTAGCTGATCAATTGGCATTCTCTGACTTCTCTTGCAGCAAACCGATGATTAATGATTGTTCCATGATCGGTCTGGCTAGGGGATTGATTGGTTGTAATGTGTAACTAAGCAATGGAAAACTATAGTAGATTGTAGACAAGCAACTGTAAATAAATTGTAAAGAAAATGTACAGATATGTATACAAAGAAACTCCGTGGACTGGTTTCATCACAAGGAACCTAACCAACTAAGTTTCAAAAAAGATGACATGTATCATTGTGCGGTGATGTGTACAAAATAAAATTTAAAAAGGACGACATGTTTATCGTGTGATAGTGTGCATCGCTACCACAATGGGTAGCAAATTATTTTCGTAGAATAAAAATAAAAATTGATAGTTAAATGCTCGGCAAACCGAATTACTATTGTTTGAACAACCTCAATAATATCTATCGACTATCAACGTTGCTTACCTTTACTACATCCTTCTTAGATATCATAATTGTATAGAATCTTCGCCTTGTCTCTCAGGATGAAAACCCAAGGTTTGACCTTAATTAGTTGTGTATGTCACTGTTTTCTTCTTTAAGGTGTTGCTTTTGAAAATTGGACATCAAATGTTGATTTGGTGGTGGTTGTGATGCTACTGCCAGGATTGTAACTCTGTAGTGGAACTTTTTTTTTTCTTTTTTTTTGGTTGGTTGAGTGCATTCGTACTGCCTTTTGGTCATTGCGTAATTGCAGAGGCCGGATGTAATTGATATTTTTTCGATATTAATTTATTATTATTTTTCCAAAAAAAATAGAATCTTCGCGTTCCAATAACATTGTATCACGCAGAAACTCACATTTTTTGTGAGAAATATTCTAATGATAAAGAATCGAGATCATGATAGAAATTGTAGGAGGATGAGAATATGCTTATAGTCAGATCGACATCACCCTCGTCACAATTTCAGTTACCATCATTCCTCATCTTGTACATCATCTCATGCTGCGTAAGCACTGTATATCCTCCAAGGCCTTAGGATTAGTAATTAGGGTATCAAATCTCAAAAAAGAAAAGAAATTAGGGTATCAGAAAGCAAATAATTTTCGATGTGCATGACTGATTGACTGACCGTTCTTCCAAATGACCGGAAGCAGAGCGAGAAAAACCCATGCCTCACTTACCCACGTCATAGATTGAGACATAAGCTTCCCTTCCCTCCACACAGACATAAGCTTCCGCTCTGAAATTCTCTACAGGTAGACATTAATTACCCGTCGTTCTCGAGCTTGTTTCTTTCAGGAAGATTCTCGATCTAACTTGTTCTGGCTTTACCAACTGACTTCGATTTAGCGCGTACGAGAGATCTCGAGTTCTCATTAGCAGATCGCTCCTGCAGAAAACTCCAGTAGCAGGAACAGTACGCACGCCTACTGTATGTAAGCTGATTATTTTGAACGGCCACAGCCACGGCAGTTTGGCAATCTTGGGGTGTTACGTAGTACTACCTCTGTCCCCATAATGTAGTAGGTAACCTGCTCGCTCTTTTCTCTATTGGGGGATCTAGGTATATCTTCCAACTCTCCTTCCTGCACACTGGCATACAAAGCAGCCTCATAAACTTCATTTTGTAACTGAACCTCCACAGTAGCCTGACCTAAGGGTGGATCAAAAGGCACCGGTATTCTCTAATCTAACTGGAATTCAGATCAATAATCAAGGGGCACAAGAAGAAGGCAAGAGCGCGGTTCCGGCTAAAACCAACTCTGCGAGGAAAGCAGAACTCAGCGGTGACTGATCCGCTCGAACCACACTACTTACTTAGGCTCACTTACGAGAGCTCCCCTGACTCTGATCTCTGATCTAGTAGATGCGAGAAATCAATCCAACTCCATCTGATCTTATGATCTTTGCAGAGGACAAAGGTACTTTGTATATTTCCTCCATTTATATTCGTAAGAAAGAACTCCCACTATTCGTTTGTATCAGCCTTTAGCGGGTCTTGGTGAATCAAAAAAAGGCGTAGATAATGCGCATTGCTTTTGAGTTCGATTTGAACTAACTAGTTTCCATGGTTCTCCAGGAACCTACCGTTTGTTTGGAGTATAGCCAAGTGGTAAGGCATCGGTTTTTGGTATCGGCATGCAAAGGTTCGAATCCTTTTACTCCAGATTATGAAGACCCGATCGGATTTGTCAAGAACGAGCTAACAACTACAGGGGAAGCGGCTCAGTATCAACATACCACCTGCCCGTCTTATCAATGACAATCATCCGTTTGGATGAGGCCATTCTAAGGGTTGTTTAGGATGGGTATCTGCTCTCTTCCCACAGAGTTCTTGTCCCCATGACCAGTATCAGCAGAGGCAAGACCTGTAAGCATCAAGCCAGCCAAGAAGTAGAAGTTGGTAAAGATGGCACAAACAAAAGAAGAAAGGACACTACCATCAAAGAAAGACAGCTCTCAAATGGATTTGCTGGTCTATGATGACCAAGTAGAAGAGTATCGTTTTTTTTAAATTAGACTAGCTTAAAAACGTTACTACATTATGTAACAAAGGGAATACTTCAGAGGGGGAGACTGATAGCAGCGTGGTCGGCAACTTTGACCCCACACCGTCCACACGCTACTTCCTCCTCGACGCGTCCACGTCCTCCTGGAAATGCCATAGATTGTTTCAGTTTATCGATACATTTTTGGAATAACATTTGTTCTGCGAATTGAGGAGCACGACAGAGGGCAAGATTTCTTGTGATGAAATTCGTGTGTTTGGGTTCAATTTCTAAATTTTGAACGGGTAGTTTTATTTTTTTGAATTTATTTCAGGCCATGTAATATTAATATTTTAACGTTATAATATACTTGTTAACTATGATACGTTTGTGAAAACTTAATTAATCACACAATTTATGATCTTAGTATCTTGAAGGTGTTTATACTTTTTTTGAAAAGGTGGAGAAGCTCCCGCCTCTGTATCAATAAGATGCACACAATCTAATATTATTTAAGAAACAAAATCTAGCAGCCAATTTAAAAAAATCAAGGCTATGTGCCATGCGACGATAGCTTCACTAGGAAACTACTAGCTCTATGATAAAAAAAATAAAACACACAAAAAAAATACACAAATCATAAGTTGAGTCTTCAAGAAGAAGACATCGCACATGAGTTGATGATGTCGAGTCCAACCATAGGCCGATCTCGGGATTTTCATCCCAAAGTCAAGCTTCGGTTCATCACTTTTATCAAAGACACGTCACATGGGTATGGTGTTGGGAAACGTAGTAGAAAACAAAAAATTTCAGCCTACAAATCAAGAACCCAAGATCATCCAAGAAGATTGCATACAAGGTTTTAGGTCATGGCTCACCAACTGATGTAGCGGAAGTAGAGTTGGTGAAGACCGTCGGTGCAGATCCCCGCGGCTAGGAATTTCAATGACCTCCCAACCGCGAGGATATCGATCCCTTGAACCGTCCCGCGATCTAGTCCCACGGACAAGTCCCACGAACAAGTTCCTCGAAGAAGGGTCGAAGGTACGACCCCTCCATTAGTATCCACACATCCCGTAGCAGCAATCCAGCAGCGCTCCGCCGTCCAGAGATGAACGCCACCGAGAAAACTAAAGGGAGAAAACCCTAACGGATTCCGATCTAGAACAACGTCTAAACCGGGGTCTAATTGTGGAGCAACGGGGTTTAGAGGAGGGAGGGTGGCGCATAGGCCTTGGGGACAAGTTGTGCTGCGCCCCCCACCCCTCCCCCACATTATATAGGTGGCCAAGAGGCCCTTGGGGCGCAATAAGGGGGGGGGGAGTCCAACTTGGACTCCCAAACCTCCCAAACCTTCCCACACCTTCCCACCGGAAACCTGCCATATTTGGGTTTTGGTATTCCCACCTGGAGGAGGACTCCCTCCCCTTGGTGCGCCCCCACCTCCTTGGCCGGCCAAGGCAGCCTAGGTGGCTTGCCCCCCAAGGCTAGGGGTGTGGGGTAGTGGGTGGTACTGCCCGGAAACTTCCGGAACCTTCCAAAAGCTTCCAGGACCTTCCGGGATCGTTTCAGGACATTCCGGAACCTTCTGGAGCACTTCCAGGACCTTCCGAGACCGTTCTCGGACGTTCCGGAGCCATCCGAATAGTTTCTAAGACCATCCGAGTTACAGTTTAAGCCACCCGATGAACGCGAAGGTTGTCGGGACGCCCAACGATTATCTGGAAACTATTCCGGTTGATCCAGGACTTCCCCAGTACCATTCTCATATGTTCCGGAACCACCTGGGACTACTCCAGAGTGATCCGGACATATCCTTAAATACCCAGAACTACTTCTGGTGCCCTTATGAACTATTCCATAAATCCCCGGAACTACTTCCGGTACCCGTATGAACTATTCTGCTTTGCTTCCACTAAACCTTCTACCATTCCAGCATTCTAACAGACTACTGCTCGTTAAGTGTGTGACCCAATAGGTTCGGTATAATGCGGACATGACTCAGAACATCTTCCGGACATAGGCCAACAGCCTTTTGTTAATAGCCAATAATCAACAGCGGAGCCATGGACACCCATGTTGACTCCCGCACATACACGAAGAAACTTCGAGTGAACCATTATGTTTAGTCACGTACCATTCCCTTTTCTTCGTGATATATGACAAAGTTAGAGGAGAGATGTTTGGCACCCATGTGTAACAACTTTTTGAACACAAGCCACTCGTTATCCTCTTTGCTCGTTTGTCTCTATTTCTCGTTATTGTATTCCGGTATCCCCGTGATTAAATCACAATGCGCCTGGCCAGACTAGAATGGATACCGTCATACCGAGTGGGCCCAAAGTCAATATATCTTCATCGTGAAGGAGAAAATCCCATTCTTGAACTATCACAGTCACTAGCCACACCATCTGACATACCCAGAACTTATTTTACTACTTCCCATTTACGGAAGGATTCATCTCAGAACCAAAGCATGTCTTCCTGTGTGAAGCAACTCGATACTCTCATGGTCTAAGGAATTACATATATGATAACATTTCATGATATGACTTATAACGTAGTTACGATGTGATCTGTAAGTATATCATTCAATACTGGGGTCGGTTCAACATCATTGTTCTGCTAACAATATGTTCCCATTGCTACTGACATCCTTGTTACAAGAACAATGTCCATGATTAAGAAAATGTAATCATCAGTTAGCACATGAGCTGGTCTTAGAGGCTAAACCAGGAACTCTTGGTGTTTACATTTCCACACATGCAAGTGAGTTTTCTTCTGAATCTCATAGTCAGGGTCATTGCAATTATAGCACAGAAATATAAAAATTAATTACGAACGTGGAAATATATAATAACATTTTATTATTGCCTCTAGGGCATATTTCCAACATATGGAAACAACATGATTAGTAATCTCATGTTTATATAAAAGTGTGCATACTCATTGTTGAAGCCGCGTCTACCACCACCCCTTATTTAGTTATCATCGCCTCGATAGTCGGATACCTCTAGAGGAGATACCGGAAGACAACAAAATCTCATACTACATGTCTCTCATCACTTTCAAACCACCATCGATCCATCGGCAACATGTATAATTTGTCGCCTTTATAGGGGCCATCACGCATAGTACTTGTCGAAAGCAAGCATGACCTGTCACCTCTGCATGAGCCACCGTGCGTAGCACTTGTCGACGATAGGCATGAATAGATGCATTCTTAAGATTAACCATACGTAGAACCAGTTGAGTCGGATCGAACCCGATCTGGAGTTCGAGGGGTGGGGGGGTGTGCCATACCACCATCTTTAGATTCGACCGTTGCGTCATCCACACGACCACTTTTCCGCCGTCGTTGAAGAAACGACCATATCCACAAACTCGTGCACCACTATCAGAGCAAGCCTCTATTGCCTCGCCATGCCATCCAAACAAGGAACACTACTAGAAAAATGGCTATACATGGATTCCTTATTAGTGACGTATTTGGTATGTAATGCGCCACTATTTGTAAGGGGTGTCACACTGGTTAAAAATGCGCCACCTATAAGCTCTTATTAGTAATGCATTTTTTGAAAATACGCCACCCCTAAGAGTGGGTCATCCTGGATCCTTTTATTAGTGGCACATTTTGCATAATGCGGCACTATTAATTTTCTTAGGGGTGGCGCATTTTGTAAAATACGACACTAATAAGAGCTTATGGGTGACGTATTTTCAAATGCGTCACCCCTAAGGAATTATTAGTGGCGCATCTTGCTTGCCCTAGACCGCCTTTTTAGTTTGAAAAAATATAAAGAAAATGATAGAAATGACAAAAAAAAGAAAATGAGATTCCCATGTGATATGTGGTCTAGTTGTTAGGAAAATTTACAAACATGAATTTCAAGTTTTTTTTGCAATATCTCTCGAGAATTTGTAAAATGGGCATAACTTTTTGCATACAAACTCCGGTAAAAAAATATATATGAAAATTCATCGACTCTTACTTCCGAATTCTACAGGGTGATTTATAGAATCCTCAAAAACCTAACAGGAAAAAGTTACGGGATTTTCAAGATCTA
The DNA here is from genome assembly GCA_950022295.1 of Bromus sterilis. Lineage (NCBI taxonomy): Eukaryota > Viridiplantae > Streptophyta > Magnoliopsida > Poales > Poaceae > Bromus > Bromus sterilis. The sequence continues at coordinate 409,535,966 of OX465596.1, read as the reverse complement.
AAGCCTAAAAATTGAAAAAAATCTAACTTAATAGTGGCGCACTATTGTCTAGGTGCGCCGGTAGTAACAAAAAAATCGATTTTTTTTAATTTTTTTTGAAATATAATATGTAACCGACCAGGAAGTTTCAAAAAAATGTTGAAAATTTCATCAAACCCATGGACATCAACAAGGTTTAATAGGATTGATATGATAGTTATATCAACAAGTGTCTGTTAAGCGAGCTGGGGTTGGAGTTGAATAGAATCGAGAAGTTAAGCATGCTGGGCTGGAGTAGTGTTAGGATGGTGACCCTCCGGGAAGTTTGACATGAAATTAAGCATAGTAACCAGGCATTAAGTATACTGACTTGAGATTAAGAAAAAACATTTTAAAAAAATAATGATCCAAATCCAAATTCAAAATTTAAAATTCAAAAACGTTAATGATGACGCATTTACAAAATGCGCCACTAATAAGAATCACGTAGTGACACATTTTCAGAATGCGCCACCTATAAACTCTTAATAATGGCGCATTTTAAAATACGCCACGCCTAAGAGTCTTAGTAGTGGCGTATTTGAAATGCGTCACTATTAAAAGTTTATTAGTGGCTTGTCGTTGATATCGCATCTATAATGCGTCACTAAAACAAAAAAATAAGATGCCACTATAAGAGATTTTTCTAGTAGCAGAAGTCGCATAACCGTGTCACCGAGGTACACAACAAGTACAAATTCGCCCGTACGGGATCAGACATGCCACTTCATCCCGGCACGAGGACTGTCAAGGACGAAGATCGACACCATAATCTCCTCGTCAAGATCCACTCCACGAAGTATCAATTTTTGGTTTTATTTTTGGTTACATCACCGAATTAAATGACTGATGACGCCATCTTAAAATATAGTACTCCCTTCGTTCCTTGATATAAGGTGTATAGTTTTCTTAAAAAAGTAAAAAAAATTTAACTTTGACCAAATTTATAGCAAAAAGTATCAACATCTATAATATTTGATAAATACGATATGAAAATATGTTTCAAGTTGAATCTAATGATACCATTTTGATATAATTTATATTGATATATTTATTTACAAATCTGGTTAAAGTTAACTAAGTTTGATTTTAAAAAAAAATTATACACCTTACATTTAGGAATGGAGGGAGTATTTTTTTACTGATGACCCGCCGCAGAAGGAGCCACGCGTGCACTTGGTTCGGTCAAGGCACAGCTGGTTAGCTTGACCACGCCATCTCTACTGAGCTATGGACGACAAGTATACCGGGAGAATTCCAAGCAATACTACTGTCGACTATCGTTCTTCATCACACATACTACACAATTCAGTTGAGTGGCAGAGAACTGCGTAACACTGGTCAACAAAAATCGGCTGCCGTGTGCATGTAAAGACTGTAGCCGCAACCAAGGAGCCATCGCTTCACGTACCAAAAGCTCTTACTATGAAACCAGCTTCACGTACCAAAACTTAGCTAGGCTTCACCATGAGAGCTGCGAAGCTTCTTTGGGGTGCCGACCGCCAAGGCCTCCTCCTCCTCCTGGCTCTCGCGCTTCTCGCCGGCGCTTCGTGTGTCGCGGCGCAGCGGGGCGGCGGCCGGCGGGAGGTGGACGTGGGCGTGATCTTGGACAGGACGACATGGGTGGGGAACATCAGCTGGACGTGCATGGAGCTGGCCCTGGAGGACTTCTACGCCAACGCCAGCCATGCCCGATTCCGCACCAGGCTTAAGCTCCACCTCCGGGACACCGGGCCGGACGCCGTCGACGCCGCGTCCGCGGGTACTTGCCCGCTGCACAGCCACCCCTCCCCACTCGAACTGAACTGTAGGCACCAGCTTTTTTGTTTTTTGAGGGGTTGTAGGCAAAGTTTTTTTTTTAGGGGTGTAGGCAAAGTAGTAGCTTTTTTTTTTTGAGGGGTCAGGCAAAGTAGTAGCTAGGAGGAAGACGGAGAAGCGTGGCGTGGCCTGAAACATGGGCCGAATATTTTGTATGGGCCTACCATGGGCTTTAGCAAGATCAGCCGTAGTGGCCTGGCCTTCGGACACGGCGAGTCCTGGCGTCCAGGGAGGGTGGTGCGGTTGTCCTTTTCTCCACTTCCATGTCGCCGGCGGCCGGCGCTGTGCTTCTAGGCTCGCCCTCGGCAGCTCGGCTCCTTGCTTGTCGCGATACCGCCGCGCCGCTCTCCAAGGCAGCATAGAGATAAGATCCCCTGCTCCTCTCTTTTTTATGGAAAGGATCCCCTTCTTCGCCGTGTTGCTAGCTCGTCGAGCCAAGTAATTTGGAAAGTCCCTGTATCCACCGATAGCAGGGGAGACATTACAATGATTTATGGGCCATTTGAAAATCTAGAGCTACTCTCTAAAGTTTTTATTTATACTTTTATAGATTATCTATTTATTATTTGATTTGAGGGAAAATGTATTGCTATTAGTTGCGGTTTTTGTTAGGTTGTGGTTTTTGTTAGGGTAAATCTGACATTGTGCCTTCCCAGTATTTTCCTTCTTCCGATTTTACACCAATTCAATCAAATGTTAGGGTACTGGTATGTACTGGACCTATGCATGTTTTGCTTGCACTTGTTTGATAGCGACCCTTTTAATTTACTGTAAGATATCTTCTGAACGAACATCAGGATTGCAGGTATCGATCTACTAAAAAATGTCCGCGTGCAAGCGATCGTTGGGCCGCAGACGTCTGCTCAGGCTAAATTTCTTGCGCAACTTGGTGAAAAAGCATCGGTCCCAATCATTTCATTCTCTGCAAATTGCCCGTCGCGATCTGGAAAAACTCCATACTTCATCCGGACGGCATGGAACGACTCCTCTCAAGCAGAAGCTATTGCCTCACTTGTTCAGGCATACAACTGGAGGGAAGTCATCCCTGTCTATGAGGATGACGATTCCAACACCAGGTTCATTCCTGATCTTGTTGACGCCTTCAGACAAGTCGACACTCATGTTTCATACCGGTGCAAGATCCATCCTTCGGCTACAGATGATGATATAAAGGGCGCTATCTCAAGCTTGAAAGACAATTGGACAAGTGTGTTTGTTGTGCGTATGTCTGGGCCAGCTTTGGCCCGTAAGTTCTTCCAGCTTGCTAAAGATGAAGGGATGATGGGCCAGGGCTTTGTCTGGATTACCGCATACGGCTTGTCAGATATCTTTGATGTGGTTGGTTCGTCAGCACTTGATGTGATGCAAGGAGTTCTTGAGGTAAAACCTCATGTTCAAGATACTGTGAAACTTCGAAACCTTATTCAGAGATGGCGCAAGAAATACCAATTGGAAAATCCTGAAATTTCAGTAAGTATGCCTGCAGTGTATGGTCTCTATGCTTATGATACTATATGGGCATTAGCATTAGCAGCAGAGAAGGCTGGATATGTGAATTCAGACTTTGGGCCATCTGTAGTAAACAATGAGTCCACTGACTTTGACAGAATAGATACTTCAAAGGCTGCTGAAACATTGCGAAGCTCACTCTTGTACATCAAGTTCATGGGTATGGTCGGGGAATTTCGTATTGAAGACATGCAGTTGGTGTCAGTCAATTACACGATAATCAACATAATTAGTCAGGAGAGAAGAGTAGTCGGCTTTTGGACTCCAGGATCAGGCATCTCTGGCAGTCTAGATGTGAAGGCTAATGTTAGCACCATCATATGGCCAGGAGATAATAAGACTGTACCTAGAGGCTGGCTATTGCCAATGAATAAAACCCTCACAATAGGTGTACCTGCAAAACCTGGGTTCGGCGAATTTGTAAAATTTGAAAATGGCAAATACAAGGGATTCTGCATAGATGTGTTTGAGGCAGTGCTTCATACATTATCCTATGATGTACCCCATCAATATATGTTGTTTGGAGACGAGAAAGGAAATAGTAAAGGAACTTATGACGATCTTGTCTACAGTGTTCATCGTAAGGTATGCATGGACTTCTTTTTGTTCCATTTATCTCTTTTTCATGATCTCTCCTAATATGGAGAGATAAAGTTGGAGCTAAAACTGGAAAATATGAAATAAATTCATGAGATGATCAGAATGGCCTATCCACTGTTCGCAAAAAAAAGGCCTATCCACACTAAGATTTCTGTGTTCTTCTCAAATGTACGTATACATAGAGTAGAGAGTAATGATCTAATTGATCGTTGGTCATCAGTATGGAGACATGCAAAATCATATCTCTGCACTCGTTCATGAAAGTTTTCTTTATTGTGTGCTTTTTTAACCCGTGTACACACAAGGGGAAAAAAGATTATGGATTGAAAAATCTTACCATTAATGAGAATTATGAAAAAAATGAATCTTCTAGGTGATTTGGCTTAATTGCTTGCATTTTTTAGCTGATTTGCATAATTTTAATGGTGTATCTATTCGAATACTCACAAATTGAGGGTTGTCTCCCAGTTACTCCCTCCGTTCAGCAATACTTGATATGGTTTTAGTTTAAATTTTAACTAAAATCACATCAAGTATTTTCGAACGGAGGGAGTATTAGTTTAATTAACAATCAGGTACTTTGTATATGTTGTACTCTTGTAAAGCCGTGTAAGTTTAAAGGGGAATTATAGCTTTAAAGCCATCGGAAGTGTATCAACTCACTTTATATGTGTTGCTGGCAGGAATATGATGTGGTGGTAGGTGATATAACAATCTTGGCCAACCGTTCTCGATATGTGGACTTCACTCTTCCTTACACAGAGTCAGGGGTGCGGATGCTGGTTCCAGTCTGGGACCAGAGGCAGAAGACTGCATGGACATTCCTAAATCCTTTAACAGCTGACCTATGGTTAGGAACTGGGGCCTTCTTTGTCTTCACAGGTTTTGTAGTCTGGTGTATTGAGCATAGAACGAATACAGATTTCAGAGGCTCCCCAGGCAGTCAAATTGGATCGATCTTCTACTTCTCCTTCTCAACCCTCGTGTTTGCTCACGGGGTGAGGATTCTGAACAATTTATCAAGAATTGCAGTTGTTGTTTGGCTTTTTGTGGTGCTGATATTGCAGCAGAGTTATACTGCAAGTTTAAGCTCAATTCTCACAGTTGAACAACTTCAGCCAACAGTCACCAGTTTAGAAGAAGTTATCAGGAATGGGAGTTATGTTGGCTACCTCAATGATTCTTTCTTGCCAGTTCTTTTGAAAAGGTTGAAAATTGATGAATCAAAGATGATTGCCTTTGAATCTCCTGAGCAATACAATGAAGCCTTAACATCTGGAAGAGTTGCAGTCATTATTGATGAGATACCATACCTTAAGGTGTTCCTTAAACAGTACTGCCACAACTACACTATGGTTGGACCAACCTACAAGTTCGATGGATTTGGTTATGTGAGTACCAGTTTCCAGTTATAGTAGCACATTTCGCATTCTAAATCCTAAATGTTGAATCAATTTCTGCTGCCATTTTTGCTGTAAGATCATGCTAGTGTCTAAATTGTACATTTTTATATGCAATCAGAGTATCTCTAGAAGGAAAATTTGTCAGTAAACTATTGGTTAAAATATTGTTTTAGCCAATCGTTCAATTGCACTTTAAAATTCCTGCATTGTCGCATGTGGACATGCTAAATAAGGACAAACTTAAGATTACATGTTGCTGCAAAGAATTGAAAATGCATGATCAAGTTCTGCGAAAAGGGGTGCCACATTATTGGTTTTCTATTGAGAAATATAAGGTTTGCTTGCTTCTTGAAGTATTGAGTGACATGATAAATCCACTTAATCAGCTTTTCATCTGGTTTGCTTTAACTTTCTGTTTGTATTGCAGTAAGCTGCATGAAGTTCACTGAGTTTAATTTTGGTAGGATAATTAGCCATTTTGACAAGCATTATGATCTATCACCTTATGAAGGACTTGCGTCGATGACTAATATAACTGCCTCAGCTTATTTTGGGTTCGCATAAATTGATAATGTAACTGCCTCAGCACTATGCCAGGCTTGTACACCACCACTGAAGCCTTTTCGGATCCTCACCGTGTGCTACCTCTGCAGGCATTCCCTCAAGGTTCTCCACTCACACCTGATATTTCTAGGGGAATACTAAAATTCGCATCAGATGACATAATGGTTGAGATGCAGAAAGAATTGTATGGAGATACGCCATGCCCCGACAAAGATGCCTCCCAAACTTCAAGCAGCCTTACATTGCAAAGCTTTCAGGGGTTGTTCATCATCACCGGAGCATCTTCAGTGTTGGCATTAATCCTGCACGCTGTCATAACCATTTATAATAATCGACGTGAATTCAACAGTGACAACGGTCAGAGTTCATGGCGCAGATGGCCTTCCATTCTCTCTAAGCTCTTCTATGAGGGCAATAATCCCTCTACTTCAGATAAAAAAGAGCCCACAATAGAAAATGTTGATGGTGCAACGGAGAGCCCGCTAAGCATATCTAATCACATTATCGAGCACCTCTCAGACATGGGTACAGAAAGCGCAGCAGAAGGAGAAGGAACGCCAGGTAGGGAACTTTCAGTTCAGGGCACGGAACCACTCTCGTTTGCATACATGCATTCTGAGAGGGGGCATAATGGAGCAGCTTCTTTGTCTCGGAATGGGAGCTCAATCCGCAGGAGACAGATAAGCATGGAATGAACTACTGTACGTGGTTAGCAGATAATTACTGGACACTATAATTTAGTTATTCAGTTGGCCGTCTGTATATGTTTACAGTTTATCCCTTTTGAAACGCATAGCTTGATGTGCATGCCACAATGGAAATTTATGGTAGTTCTGAGGAGCAACCGATTCTGATGCCTATGGGCTGTGGTTTCAATAAACATGAAAAGTGCTAGCCTGCATGTTGTTTTTTGCATTCCCCAAGATCCATCGAATTATCAAAATGTGGTCGTCTTGTCAGGTGCCACCAGATGCTTTTTCCCGAAGCTGTTTACATATTAATATATGGAAGGCAAATTATGTACGTAATACATGAACATATGCAAGGTATACATAAATATGCAACGTGTAATTTTTTTACTTGTTTGCTCTGAGATTTTTTTCTAACATTCTGGCACTGTCACTGCTTGCTTTCTTGAATTAACATTGCACAATTTTCTTGAACTTATTGTACTCCCTCCATTCCACAATGTAGTGCATCTTTTGATTTTAGAAAGTCAAACAAGTCTATGTTTGACCAAGATTATACAAAGAAATACAAATGCATAAATTCCCAAATTACTATCATTAGATTCATCATGAAGTGCATTTTTATATTATATGTATTTTATATTTTATATGTTAATACTTTATTGTATAAACTTGGTTAAATGTAAATGTGCTTGACTTTGCTAAAACAAAATATGCACTACATTATGGAATGGAGGGAGTAGCATTCTGGTGATCAGAGCTTTTTACATCTTGTTGGATGCCATCATGCGATACGAGCAGAACAGCTTCAAGATGACCATTGTATACGACCCCACAAATTACTCTTGGAAGGATGAATTCTTCACGGAGTTTGTTGCCTTGAAAGCCGAGTAAGTAGCAAAAAACTATGGAATTAAGCGGTAAATCAACAAAAAACTATCACATTTTCATTTTTCTTGTGATAACTACGAAATTGTGGTACACCGTTAAAAAAATCCAAATGATCGAACAATTAACATATAATCATGTTTATGATAGGTCGGGTCCACTTTTCAGGTCTACTATAGCATAAAAGTTCACACAGTTAACATTGACAGTTACGATGGGTGGGTCCCATGTGTCAATCCTTTTACAGTATAACTCCTGTATTTTTTTTAAAGCAATCGAGTCCTTGCATTTTTTTAAAGCAACCGGGTCCTTGGATTTTTTTAACGTGTTATCGTCTGTGTCCTCGCGCCTTGGCCGTCGACACCAGCCTCCCTTCGGCCATCCTACCGCCGCGCACCTGGAGCCGCCATTACCCGCACGTGCAGCCTAGAAGGGCCGCCGAGAGAAGGCCAACACGACGGCGACGCCCCCCCCCCACACCCACCGCACTGGCGCCGTTGTTGGACGCGCACTCCAAGCCGTGTACCAACATAACGAGCCTTCGCTTCGGCGTTGGATGATCCGGGCACCATGGAGGAGGAAGGGCCCGAAGATCTATTGTGCTGCATCCAAGATCCCGTTGGAGATTTGTCTCCTCCACCACCGGTCGAAACGGAGAGCCAGGACTTCATCATGGTGACTGAGAGTGGTGAGCGAAGAAGGAAGGAGATGAGATGGGCAAAGAGGGGTGCAGTTTGAGGGTGTTGATGGTGTCAGAGTTGTAGTTAAATACATGCATGCGGCTTCAAAGCGTCCGGAGTAGCCTCATCAGGTGCGTCTTCGGCATTGAACGGGTGCGAAGAACGGAGGCACGATTCAGTGACCGGTCATGTCACTCTGACCGAAATCAATGCCGACGAGTTGGCGTTCGCTCTGAATCGACCTTACCAACATGAATGTGCGGCAACCGTCTTACACGTAAAGAGGGTTTTGGTGTGAAGGATTTGAGGTGGACCGAAATTGTTAGAATGGAATGTGCTTCGTGTCCGGACTTTCGTAAAACCCTTTGGGAGTGACTAGGGCGCATGCGCATGTGACTTAGTTAAGTCACATGCGCTGACGTCACTTTTTTTTATTGGTTTGTTGCTTGTTTTTTCTTAGTTTTTTCACTGTTGTAGCTAGGGTTTTTTTTTCTATTTTCCCTTTATTCTTGTTCGGTTTCCTATGGTTATTATTTTCCTTTATATGTTTTTCTTTGTTAGTTTTCTTTTGTTCTTTTATTATTTAATTTACGCATAATGTAAATTTTCCAAATACATCATGGACATTTTTGTACATATTTAATTTTTCTAATACATCATAATTATTATTAATAAACTTTTTCGTATCTAATTTTTATGATACACATTTTACATTTTGGGTATACATCTAAAATATTTATTTTATATTCTTTACAAAATTAAATACGTATTCACATTTTTTCAAGCATATATATATTGTAAACTTTTAAAATACGTGTTAACATTTTTTAAATACAAGTTGAAACAAAAAAATTCCAAAATGTTATCACCCTCGTTTAAAAGGTGCACAAACATTTTAGAACAAAACTAAAGTTATTATATTTGGAATATATGTATTTAAGAAATTTTGTATGCATAAAAAAACATTTTCAAGTCGTCCCACAGTTGTGACTTAGTGGTTGACATACAACTGGGGGTGGAAATGAAAAAGTCAACTCACAATTGCGAATCGGTGGTCAACTTGCAACTGGTGTGGGAAAAATGAACAAGTCAATCCTCAGTTTCGAGTCGGTGATCGACTCGCAACTGGAGTGAAAATGAAAAATCAACCCTCAGTTGCGAGTCGGTGATCGACTTGCAAGTGAAGCGGAAAAATGAAAAGACCGACCCTTAGTTGCGAGTCGTTGGCCGACTTACAACTGGGGCGGAAATAAAAACTGAAAACCCAGTTGCGACTCATTTGTGGACTTGTAACAGAGAAAAATAAGTCGAACCTAGTTGCGACTCGTTGGAGGGGGCTTGAACTAAGAAAAAAATCAAAACAAGTTGCGACTCGTTGATGGACTTGCAACTGAGAAAAAAAGTTGCGACTCGTTGATGGACTTGCAACTGAGAAAAAAGTCGGACCCAGTTGCGACTCGTTAGTGGACTTGCAACTGAGAAAAAAAGTTGGACCCAGTTACGACTCGTTGGTGGAATTGCAAGTGAGAAAAAAAACCGAACCCAGTTGCGAGTCGTTGTGGGACTTGCAAATGAGAAAAAAATCAGACCCAGTTGCGACTCATTGGTGGGCTTGCAATTGAGGAAAAAATGGGCCTAGTTACGACTCGTTGGTGGACTTGCAACTGAGAATAATAAGTCGGACCTAGTTGCGACTCGTTGGTGGACTTGGAACTGAGAAAAAAAATCAGATCCAGTTGCGACTCGTTAATGGAGTTGCAACTGAGAAAAAAAAATCGGACTCAGTTGCGACTTGTTGGTGGGCTTGCAACTGAGAAAAAAAACGGACCTAGTTGCGACTCGTTGATGGACTTGCAACTGAGAAAAAAAGTTGCGACTCGTTGATGGACTTGCAACTGAGAAAAAAAGTTGCGACTCGTTGATGGACTTGCAACTGAGAAAAAAGTCGGACCCAGTTGCGAATCGTTAGTTGGACTTGCAACTGAGAAAAAAAGTTGGACCCAATTACGACTCGTTGGTGGAATTGCAACTGAGAAAAAAACCGAACCCAGTTGCGAGTCATTGTGGGACTTGCAAATGAGAAAAAAATCAGACCCAGTTGCGACTCATTGGTGGTCTTGCAACTGAGGAAAAAATGGGCCTAGTTACGACTCGTTGGTGGACTTGCAACTGAGAATAACAAGTCGGACCTAGTTGCGACTCGTTGGTGGACTTGCAACTGAGAAAAAAATTCAGATCCAGTTGCGACTCGTTAATGGAGTTGCAACTGAGAAAAAAAAATCGGACTCAGTTGCGACTTGTTGATGGGCTTGCAACTGAGGAAAAAAACGGACCTAGTTGCGACTCGTTGATGGACTTGCAACTGAGAAAAAAAAACGGATTCGGTTACGACTCATTGGTGGATTTGCAACTGAGAATAATAAGTCGGACCTAGTTACGACTCATTTGTGGACTTGCAACCAGGGTAAAAAAAAATCAACCTCCAGTTGCGAGTCGGTGCTCGACTTGCAACTGAGGTGGAAAATGAAATTCACCCCCCAGTTGCGACTCGTTGTTTGGCTTGCAACAAGGATGGAAAAAAATGAAATATTCATGGCCCAGTTGCGAGTCGGTGGTTGACTTGCAACTAGAGTGGAAATGAAAAAATTAACCCGCAGTTGCGAGTCGGTGGTCGACTTGCAATTGGAGTGTAAATAAAAAATCAATCCCTAGTTGCGAGTCGGTTGTCGACTTGCAACTAGGGTGGAAAAAAAATCAACCCCAAGTTGCGAGTCGATGGTCGACTTGCAACTAGGGTGAAAAATGAAAAGTCACCCCCCGAGTTGCGACTCGTTGATCGACTTGCAACTGGGTGTGGGGACAAATGAGAAAAGTTAACTCCCAGTTGCGAGTCAATGGTCGACTTGCAACTGGGTGTGGGGAAAATAAGAAAAGTCAACCCCAGTCGTGAGTCGGTGGTAGACTTGTAACTGGATGTGGGAAAATTGAAAAAATCAGCCCCCAGTTGCGCGCCGGTGGTCGACTTGCAACTGGGTGTGGGAAAATTGAGAAATCAACCAAAAAAGAATCAAAAACCCTAGTTGCGAGTCGATGGTCGACTTGCCACTGGGTGTGAAAAAACTGAGAAATCAACCAAAATATTAAAAAAAAATAGAAAAACCTATTTGCGAGTCGATGGTCGAGTTGCAATTGGGTATGAAAAAAGTTAACCCAAAGTTGCAAGTCTATAGTCGACTTGCAACTGGGATACTTAAAAAAAATTGTTCATCACCTTGGAAAACACTACAAAAAGTTACTCTCAATTGCCGATTTGGTGGTTGAAGAAAATTATAAAAATAAAAATAATCCACATATCTAAGAGAAGAACTTTTATCTAAATAAAGGAAAATATGGAAAAAGATGAGCAGCGGATTTACAATTTAAATAAAAAAATAATTTTTTTTCTTATTAAGTTCTTATGAAAAATGTATTATTTTATAAAGATGTAGATTTACGCTGGTTTCCGTACAAACAAAAAACCTGGCAAAAAAATCAAAGTACAACATATAAAAATAAAGCGCATCCAAAATTTTAAAGTACACCATACAAAAAATAAAAAACCCGTGATAAAAACCAAGGACAGGGAATTTAAAAAGCTCACAAAAAATATATACTTTATTACTGCATTTTTACTAAAAAATACTACATAAAATGTTTCGTTGTGTATCAGCAATCAGAAACAAAATTATATATGTATAAATTCAAAATAAAAACAAACAGTTATTCTTTCTACTCTTTGCTCGCCTCGAGAAGGAAATGAAAAGGCAAGGGCAGTGATAAAACTTCTCCGCCTCACTGACAAAGCAACAAAAGACGGCCCGTTAAAACTGATTCGGCCCAAGTAAACTCACCCAGCCGGACAAAAAAGAAAACTGGGCCAAGAAAACGATTCGGGACAGTAGATCGCCCCAACGCGAAAAATAAAGCTTGTTCGCATCCAACGGCCCTCAACATGCATGTGACTTAGTTAATTCTCATGTGCATGTGAAATAACAATCCCGAAACCTTTTTAGGTTAGGTCAATTTTGTTGGTTCTTTTTGGGTTGCATCAGATTTACTGAAAAATGAATAGATGGATTATCCGTAAACGAATACAAAACTGTATTGATGGTAAAACTGATCAGAATGAATATGGGATGTGTGAGCAAAGATTTTTTTTGAGGGGTCGTGTGCGAGCAAAGATGCCTTGCTGTCCATGTGAGGTGCGTGTAGGCTTCCGTCGATGGCAAACCGGCGACATCATCGCGCGCACCCAAAAGGGGGACACAAAACTCTGCTTTCTCAGCAGCTTTTCCCACTCCCCACTTCTCTCTCGCTCCAACCCTCCTGCCCCCGAGCGAGCCAGCGATGACAGACGATCCCGCCGCCGCGCAGCCCAGCCGAGAGACGCCGCCACCCCCGCCGCCGGCCCGGCCGCCACGACCGCTCTCTGTCGTGTCCGCGCTCCCTTTCTGGTTCTACCTCACCGCCGCGGTCTCTCTCCTCGCGCTCGTCCTCCCCCACCTCCTCTCCCCCCACGCCCCCCCTCCCCTCCCCCCTCTCCTCCGCCGCCACCTCTCCGACGGCCGCCTCCTCAAGCTCCACCCGGGCCCCGACCTCTTTGCCGTCACCTCCCGCCCCGCCGCCGCCGCCGCCCATCCCGCGGAACACCACCCCGTGCTCGTCCTCCCGGGCCTCGCCGCCGGATCCTTCTCCTTCCGCCGCCTCCTATCCTCCCTCTCCTCCCGGGGCCTCGTCGCCGCCGCCATCGACCTCCCTGGCCAGGGCCTCTCGCGGCCCCCGGCCGCCCCTCCCGCCCGCACGAACCCTCTCCGGGAGATCATGGACCGCGGCATCTTCCACGCCTTCGAGCACCTCGTCGAGACCGGCGAGGTCCCGTTCCAGGAAACGGGCCCCGAGCCGTCCCGCTCTTTCTACGCGGCCAGCGATTCGGCCGCGGCCGTGGCCCGTGCCGTGGACGCGCTCGGCCTCGCGCCTGTCCACCTCGTGCTCCACGACTCCGCCCTCGCCGCCGGTGCCGCCTTCGTGTCGGCCAACCCGGCGGCCGTGCAGAGCGTCACTCTGATCGACGCCACTGCCACACTGCCGGCTTTCCCGGCGGCGGTTCTCGGCGTGCCGGTGCTGGGGAGGCTGGTGCTGCGGGTGCCGGGGTTGTTCAAGGGACTGATGCGTCTGTGCTGCGCGCGGGGGGTCGATGCAGAAGAGGCCGACGCGCACAGGGAGGCGATGCGGGGGCAGGGGAAGATGGATGCAGTGTTTGAGGCCTGGAAGGCCATGAATCACAGCTTTGACCTTGGAGAGTGGAGGAGTTCTTCAGAGGAGATCAACAGCCTGCCGATGATGGTTCTGTGGTCGGGTTCTTGGTCAGATAAGTGGATCGATGAGGGCAAGAAAGTGATCAAGGCGTTGCCGGACACCAAATTCATCTACCATTATGGCGGCCGATGGCCTCAGGTCAGTCTTCTTGCCTACACATGTTTACCAATTTCATTTTTGGGGAGTATGCCTTAGCAGTCATGGACTGGTTTTCTTTGTGTTAGCTTATTAGTTGATGCAGAGGTACATACATAGTCATGGTTGGTCTTCTGACTCTATTTATGTCACTGCCACTCGGCATAGTTGTTGCAAAGAGTTGAGATAGAATTGAACCAAATTAGTTCTTGCTCAAAGTGAGATTTCTAGAGATTTGAGAATGAGATGATGTCAATCAAACTGCCAAATACTAGGACGATACCCACTTTGTAGTGTTGCACATTTCACACTGATGATATCAATCAATCAAACTGCCAGATAGTAGGTCAAAGCTCTGTTGCTCAAAGTGAGATTTCTAGAGATTTGAGAATGAGATGATGCCAATGTACTTCACACTGATGATATCAATCAAACTGCCAAATAGTAGGTAAAATCTCTGTAGAAGTCACATACTTCTACAGACAGCGGCCATCTCTCCCACGTCTGGTGCTGGCTATCCAGGAGGATGTGCAAAATGGGAAAAGGCCGGCGCCATTGGGTTAGCTAGATTGTTGCTTGAGAGTTAGGCTTGTGTTAGTTTGAGCTGAGCACCAATATTCTTCTGCTCCGGTCATCAGGTTCATGTCGGCTCGCATACGTGTTATGTACCCACATCCCGTGCTTTACTCAAACTCCTTCTATCAACCAATTAAATGATATGCAAATGAGCTTTGTGCATTCCGAAAAAACATGCTAATATACCGACCTGACGCGGCTTGCTGGGAATTGACCATGTTTTTAATTGGCAAAGGATACACATTTCGAGAAAAATTCAGTAGTCACATTGTTATCCCTGTATTTTATGGGGAACCAATCAAAGGGCTTCCTTATAACTGATATATGACTTTATGTACTCTTCTCTTTTCCTGCAAAAATGGCTGCTTAACTAGCATCGTCTTGCTGTCATCGTGGTGCTATTTTTAATTAGGCCTTGATTTGCGATGTTCTACTATATAGCAAAGAACCAAGCTGAGATTTTTTTGTTTTTTTGTTTTTTTGCGAACAGAACCAAGCTGAGATTATCATCAGTTTCTCACTTAATTTGCAATTTCAGGTAGATACATATGAGGAAATCTCAAAGTTGATAGTAGAGTTTGTGACAATGTTACCAACAACTGCGACAGAGCACCGGTCGCAGAATATGGACCAATCATCTGACGAATCAGCAGATGCTCACAGCTATCATTCAGAATTATGAAAAACATAACTATCACATTCATGATTAAGAAATTCCTTGCAAGCATCCATATGGCTCGACCAAGCGTTGTTCTTCTGCCTTGGGCAAGTATTAGCTTATGCTGCTACAAGGGGATGATGGTCTCTTCTTTCCAGTCTTCCCCTTTCATGTATGATATATTTCGGTGAAAGTTTGAAAACAACTCACACCTGTACGGTCTGTTTTATTGATCTTTGAGGTGATGCTGTCAAGAATGTAACTTGAGACTATTTTGTCTCAGGGAAGTTCCTGTAACCGGTTGAGCTTGCATAACTTGATTTAGTGTAACGTTGTTTTGTTGCCATTGATAGGTAAAATTTACTGTTGTATTAATTACTGCATTTTAAAGCCAGATAAGCTTACTTGCACTTGAAATCAGTGTTGCGATGTGATGCAGAGTACACTGTATTCTCACCAGCTGACTACCAGGTAGTTGCAAATTATAGCTGAGTACCAGAATAGTTAATTTTGTTATGTTGAAGAAATCACAATGTTCCAAACATGTTTGAATCCAAACATATTTGGAGAATAGTGATTTATGCCAAACTTAATTTTGCAGCTTATTTCCAAACTCCAGAATAGTTCTTTTGAAGCTTATTTTCAGCGGTGGAAATAAGCTGCCCCTTCCCCAGCTTATTCTAGAAGCCCAAATTAAAAAAAATTAGAAGCCTACTAGTTAAATGTTAATTAGTAGGCTTTTAAAATAATAAAAAAATTAAATTGGGCTTTTAAAATAGGGAAAACTTTGTTTTTGCCACTCTAGATTTTGCCAACTTTGCTTTTGCCACTCTAGAATTTGACATATCACTTTTGCCACTCTTAGTTTTTCACAATACATCACATATGCCATTCTGTGGAAAAATCATCAGTTTTTCATTTCACTTTTGCCACCTTAGCTTTTGACAATGTATCACAATTGCCACTGAAAAATTATTGCTTTTGCCACGAAATGGCAATTATGATGTATTGTCAGAAGCTAAGAATGGCAAAAGTGATAAGTCGAATTCTAGAGTGGCAAAAGCAAAGTTAGCAAAATCTAGAGTGGCAAAAACAAAGTTTTCCCTTTAAAATAAGCTGAGGGCGGGGAAGCTTATTTCCACCGCTGGAAATAAGCTGCAAAAAACTGGCCCTAACAATGTTTATGAGTATAAACAGATGGTTAGGTTCATGAAGAACAAATAAGAATGGTAGAACTTCAAGGAAAAACCCAAGGAGTCAAAGTTTTTCCTTGGGAGCGAAACTTTACCATGACCGATAAACCCCAAAAAGGTTACGATGCCCTGAAGCAAAACTCATCGAAGCAAATGAAGAATGTGCTACAAGACTTAGCAGCTTTTGTGTAGTTCTGTTTTATTTTTTGAGTCATAGAAAAATCGTACTATCAAGAGGGCTTAGTTAGTCGAAGCTAAAGTTAAAGCGAATATGCTCAGCTCGTAATCAAACCTAGTGAGAGACTTAGAGGAGAAAGCTTATTGTGCTGAGTTAAGTTTCGATGACAATGACTTCGTACTTTCCACCTTCGAGGGCAAATTACGGGTCAAGGATGGATATGCAACTGGGTCGGGGCTAGTTGCGTGTTCATGATGGCCACGCAACTGGCTTGATTTGCGTGTCGAGTATGGACATGTAACTAGATCATGATGAGTTACGTGTTGAGAGTGAACATGCAACTAAGTCGGTTGATTTCGGGAATGGTCATGCAACTAGGGCGGGGAGATTTGCATGTCGAGAGTGGACATACATCTGGCTCAACTGAGTTTTAGCTCAAAGGTGGACATGCATCTGAGTTAGGGTGAGTTGCGTGCTGAGAATGGCCATGCAACTGGATCAGTTAAGTTTGCGGTCAAAGGATGGACATGCCGGATCAAAGTGAGTTGCGTGTTGAGTGTGGGCAAGCAACCGAGTCGCGGTGAGTTGTGTGTCAAGGATGAACATATAAATAGGTCGATCGAGTTTCAAATCAATGTGGACATGCAAATAGGCCGGGGTGAGTTGTATGTCAAGGATGGACACACAACTGGGTTGATTGAATTTTTGATCGAGGGTGGCCTTGCAATTGAATCGGATAAGTTGCAAATCGAGGGTGGATATGTAACTGGGTCAATTGAGTTTCTAATAAAAGTCAAACAAATAACTGAACTGGGTCATTGAATCATATAACAAAAATATAAAAATTAATATCATTAAATTCATAATGAAATTAAATTTCAATATATTCGATATTGTGGATATAGATAGTATTTTTAATAAACTTGATCAAAGTTCATGAAACTTGAATTTCATAGAAATCAATGCACATTATATTAAAACATGTACCTCCTCCGTTTCATAATATGTATTGTACTCCCTCCGATCCATAATAAGCGTCGCAGATTTTGTACTAAGCTAGTATAAATTTTGTACTAGATGAGCGACACTTATTATGGATCGGAGGAAGTAAATTTATCTAGATATGGATGCATCGAAAGTAAAATTATCATTCAAATTTTGATCCATGACTAAATTCATATTGTTTCACGCCGGCGGCGCTTAGAATCCACCGAAGACGTGGGGAATCGACAAACAAAGTGACAAAAGGCAGTTTTTTTACAAAAATTTTGGCAATTTTTTACATGAGCAGCCCAGGGTGAACGCTGAACGGCCCAGTTGTCGTCGTCAGCTAATTCCGCCGGCGAAGAAGAGAAATTCTCGCCATCATTCCTCCGCCCGCCCTGATCCACATCCACCGCCGGCGGCGGATCCTCAGCTGCTGCCTCCACCGCACGGCCTCCTGATGGAGCCCTCTGAGAGTAGCCCAGACGGCACCACCATTGACTCCCTCAAGGACGACAACATCGAGGACATCCTGCTCCGCCTCCCGTCGCCGGCCTCCCTCGCTCGAGCGGCGCTCGCCTCCAGTCGATGGCGCGGCATCGCCTCAAGCCCCACCTTCCTCCGCCGATTCCGCGAGCTCCATCCCTGGTCGCCCGTCCTCGGCCTCTTCGTCTCCCAGACGGATCTCGAGCAGCTCCCCGTCTTTCACCCCGCGGCCGCCGTCCGCTCGGATCCAGATCTCGCAGCCGCCGCGCGCCGGGGCGACTTCCTGCTCACCCGCCTCCAGAACGACCGGGCGTGGCGCTTCCGGGACTGCCGCAACGGCCGCCTCCTCCTCTGCAGAGGCGACTCCCTCTCCGTCTACGATCCCGTCTCCCACGGGCACGTCGCCGTGCCCCGTCCACCGCGGCGCGACGAACTCCTCGCTCTCCTTGTACAAGGAGCAGCAGAGTACATGTCGGACTGCTTGCTCGACGGCCATGGAGAAGAGGGCGCGTCGCCGTGCTTCCGCGTGGTCACCGTGCAGCGAGACGGCCAAAGAATGCGAGCCATGGAGTACGACTCCTGCACGCCGGCAGGATGGCGCATCCAGCCGTGGGTGGACGGCATCGACGTGCCCGCACAGGCACGGCGCATGCGACCAATGTGCGCAGCCGCGGCCGGGCTCATCTTTTGGAAATATCATCGGAATTCCTCGCTTTTGCTGGACACCAGCACCATGGCATTCTCCATCGTCGCTCCCCCAGTTGCACTAGAAACCCACCCGCTGAGGCCGGCGCGAGCATACGCCATTGGAGACACCGAGGCCGGTGCGTGTTGCCTCTTGGTTTTCGTCAGCCCGACTATGCTGCAATTGTGGCTGCTCAAGAAGAAGGACGGCGGCGGGCACGCGTGGGAGTTAGAGAAGCAGAGCCAGCTAGACTGGATGGCCAGATTCAACCGGCGATTCACCGTCCATATGGTGGCTGCCGGACTGGCGATTGTGAGCTGTGCGAGTAGCAAGTTTTCTCACTTCCTCATTCATCTCAAGGACCTGAGCCTCAAGGATAAGTTCCGTTGTCATCGTTCCATGGTTTTCCCTTTCCAAATGCCATGGCCGCCTGCTGCGTTGGTGCCTACTTCTACTTGTGGGCAATCCCAACCTCAAACATATGCTTGTAGAGGTATGACTGAATTTGATGAAACTGAGCACTTTGTAGTGCTTCCTAATGAAATGCAACCCATTTGGCACTACCAACTGTCTAAATCTTTTGATACTGATTGGATTGTGACTAAATTGTGTGCCTACCATTTTATCCTTGCCTTTTACAGATGCTGAAGGAGCAATGATGAAATGGCAAGTGGTGAACAAACAATGGAGCCATGTATCTCCATAGCTTCTTTGCAGAATGAATCATCGTCGGAGAAGAAATTTTGCTATGAGAATGGACCACCGTCTTGAACTAATAAAGAAGCCGATCAACACTTTCACGTTTCAATAACTTGTGAGCACAATATTTCCCAATATCCTTCATGTGTGCAAGTTGGAAATGTGATAGACTCTCTACTTAGGAAGAGATTTCTGTTGACAATCATATATTCCTTCTGGGGAAATAAAAATGACATATTGTGGTTCAATTATTGATAATGAGAAAATAAATAGAGCTTCTTAAACAACCAGCTGAAACTTATGGTTACATAGAGGACAGTTGTTTGAGCATTATAATTATTCCAGTGCTCCTGCAAGCCAACCTAAATTCTGAGAAAAGGAATCCCTGCACATTAGTGATAGTTCTCTTTACATATGTACTAGATGTGTCCCACACGTTGTTGCGGAATTTTTTTGCAAAATATTTCAGTGAAATTTTCTGTTAAATGAAGCGTGTATATTTGAAACATTAACTTTTGAACTAATATATGGATTTAATATAAATGTCATAATAAAATAAAAATTCTCATGCATGCATGTTGCATGTGGGTTTTATTATGCATAGTGGCATATTGAGGTGGGTCTTTCTCATGCATGTTAGATGATGAGGTGGCATGCTTGCATGTTGAGAGAAATATGCTAGTGTAGGGTGATGTGGCATCCATGATGAGGTGGAGTGTGTGCATGTTGAGAGAATTGGTAGTAGTGGGGAGCAACTTCTTAAGAATGTAAGATTCGTTCAACATTGTCAATGTAAATATCAATGTCCCGTTGGATCTCTATTATCAACATCTCAAATGCAAATACATATTCAAGTCACATTTCCTTTTCATTCATCTAATCTATGCTTATGGAAGGGTAGAAAGTCCCGCAACAACGCGCGGAGTATATTCTGTAGTATATACAGTTTTGAATGAATCTTATATGCCTCACATGCCTGATCCGTGTGGTGGATAACTTAGATATGGCATAGATAAAAATCATCTTAGATGAGAATTATCAAAAAATTATTACTAATAATAATAACAATAAATAAATAAATCATGAATTTATAAACAGATAAATAAAAAGAGACAGAAAACAAAAACAAGAAAGAAAAAAACAAAGAGAAAAAGAAAAGGGTTTGTCTAGGGCACATCTAGATGTGCTTCAATCAAACTAGAAAGAAAAATATATATAATAAATATATCTAAATGAATCTTTATGTAAAATCAATAGTATAGGATTTAGATGTGCTCTATCTTAGGGCACATCTAGATGTGTCCTAGCAAATATGAAAAGAAAATCCGTTTGAAATTTTTTAGCCTAGAACCGGGACATGAGAATGTAGGGGAACGCGGCAAAAAACAAAAAAAATTCTGCACTACGAACAGCCCAGGACCACTATGGAGACTGCATACAAGGTTTTTGATCTGATCGTTACCGACTCGTAGCGCAGCGGAAATAGAGTCGATGTAGATCGTCGGTGCAGATCCCCGCAGCTAGGATTTACAACCTCCCAACCGCGAGAATGTATTCCCTCGTCTGCTCCTCGGACAGCGCTCAGGGAGGCGGTCGGACAGTCCCTCGGACGATGTCACGGACAGCCCTTCGGGAGGCCCCTCGAAACTCGATCGGTAACTCGGACAGCCCTTCGGGAGGACCCTTGAAACTCGAACGATAATTTGGACAGCCCTTCGGGAGGACCCTCGAACAGCCCCTCGGGCAAAAGATCGAAACTACGACCTCTCTACGGGGTTGCACATATACGGTGTCATCTATCCGGCAGGGCTTCGCCGTCCAGAACTAGTTCCTGCCGGAACCCAGACAGCCTTTCGGCTCTACGAAACTATTTCGTGTGAGGGAGAGAAGAAGCCAGATAATTGCATGGCATGTGTTGAGAACTCAAGTGAGAGCTTGGATCAAGGATATGGGGCTGCCCTCACACCTCTATTTATAGGAAACCCAAGGGGGCTTTCTTGGCTCCCAAGTCCTTCTAGAAGGCTTTCCAAAAATATCTCAAGTAGTACTTTTTACTATTCATGACACCACTTTTTCGCGTCCGAAAATTCCGAAAATATTTCTGTGGGTCTTAGAATAATTCCAACACCCACTAAAATGATTTTGGGCGCATTCCGAAACAATTCCGGATTAGTGATTTTCATCTGCGAAAAGCAACCTAAGCATTTCCGGCAGCTCCGGAACATTTCCGGCAGCTCCGAAATATTTCCGAAAAAAATATTTTAATCTTTTCTCCAGAAAAATTCCAGAAGTTACCAGAACAATTCTGGCACTCTCAAAAATTACCAGGTGCTCTCCGAAACCTTTTCGGCTTAGTGGTTTACCTCGAAACAACTTTTCGGTTTTCTCTCTCGGAACTTTTCCGCCGTCTCCGAAACCTTTCCGGTGACTTTATCTCAGACTCCCTGTCTAGTATTCAACAGATAGATGACCCTTAAGCGTGTGACCCTGTAGGTTCGATGAAGTATAGACATGATCGGAACACTTTTCGATCAATGATCAATAGCGGAACCGAGGACATCCATATTGATCCCTATACCCATACGAAGAATTATTCGAGTGAACCTTTAGTTGCTGTGTGCTATTCCTGTTGCTTCGCGATATATTACAAATACCCGAGGTGAGACTTATTGGCATCCCCGTGAATCAACAACTTGTCCACTATGCCAGTTACCTCGTTCCTGGTATTGTTCTCTTTTCTCGTTCCCGCGTTTCGGCATCCCTGTGATCAAATCACACTGTGTCTGGCCAGACGATGGTGGATACCGTAACACCGAGAGGGCCCTAAGAATATCTCTCCAACGACGGAGGAGCAAATCCCAATCTCGAGCTACCTAGTTCCTTGTCATACTTTTCCGTGAACCCGCAAGCTGCCGTAATAGCCACCCTTTTACAGATGACGTTTAACAAAACCCCAAAGTTCACGAAGCAAGTACGAAGGAACTCGATACTCTCATGGTCTAAGGAATTATGCAAACGCACAACTTTCTCTGTGTTATTAACCATTAACTTGTGACGAATGTATCTCATAGCATAACATCAATTCGGGTCGATTCAACACAAATGTTCTTCTAACATTGTGCCCTCAAAATTGCCGGCATAGTCATGCCCATGATCAGGAAAACAGAACCATCATGCAACACTTGAGCTAGTCTTAGAGGCGAGACTAGGAATATATATTTTTATCCGTTTATTATTCCACACGTGCATATGAGTCTTCCTCCGAGCCTCGTGGTTATTGCAGACTCGAGAACCATAGCAGTTATAGCATTGAATATAAACATAATTAGGAACATGGGGATAAATAATAACATTTATTATTGCCTCTAGGGCATATCTCCTACAGACTCCCACTTGCACTAGAGTCAATAATCTAGTCAATGCTAATGCACTTTACAACTACGGCATACTGGTGTAAAATATGCTTCACATGTGGTATAGCCTGATGTCTAACGGATCTGACAATTTCAACTCCGTGTGTATCTTTGCATATCCTCGCATTTTCACGCTTTCACAAAATTCATATTTTGTGTGGACTTGGCTTTGTATATATGTGAATCACTGGTCGAACCTTGATTCCTCAGACTGAGCTATGGAGCAACTATCTTCAATAGTGTTCCATTGACCAAAGCCTTATTGGAACCATACTAAGTTCATGAATGAACTATATGATTCAACATTTTCTTTGTTGCTTCTAAAGCAGCAACATACATAGCCATTTGTTATAGAATTTCGCCACAGTAACCTGTTATGAACAATTCCAACTTACTGTGCCACCATATTGTGTATTACACACAAAAAAACTTTAACTCAAATCGAAAATCGCATGGAGCATTGATGAAGACCGTATCGATGTAATTACTTACAACAAGTACTTCATAATCTCTTCTTGCGAGAAAACATGTCATCAGTGCTACTTTAGTACTCAATGACATTTTTCACTGTTGTCCCACGATCAGTTCTTTGATCACTTTGGTATCTATACTCGCAACAACTTTGGAGTATTGGACATATCTGGTTGTTTTACATACCATGGAATACATGATTAATCCCAACACGAAGGTGTGTGGAATCTCCATCATTTAATTTTCTCATCAGTGTTTTGGGACACTGAGTCTTGCAAAAACTCTTTCCATGTGACTTTGGCAAGAATCACTCCTTGTCGTTTTTAATGCTAAATTGTTTTGGCATCTTGTCAGTATGTATTTTGGCTTAGCCTTATTAGGCAATTCTATCTCTTAGATAATTATGCCTAATATCAAGGCTACTTAACCCAAGCACTTCATCAAAAAACTATTTTCAATGAAGTCCTAATTCATGTCAAGAAATTTATATTATTTCCAATTAACAATGTGTCAAGCACACACAAGGTTTTTAGAAATATTATTATGCTCCCACTTACTTTCTTGCAATCACAAGCATCTTCGTTATCCATTGATGAAATCAAACTCTTTTGACTATTTCATCAAAAACGAAGATTCCAACTCCATTATGCTCTCTTTTGTCCATCGCAGGAACTCTGAAGTTTGCATACTTACTAGCATCCTCTGGACTGACAAAATACCTTGGACTGTATCTCCAAGGCAGTATTTCCATCTCATGGAAATCCTTTTGGCATCCATGTTTCATATCTCATGAATGAAATACGTATTAATTGCTAGTTTAACCCGAACCGACTTTAAGCATCGCTACGGAGAGACAATCTCGCCGTAGTTAATTCCTTGAAATTGTTATAAGCAACAAGTCGAGCTTTATGGATAAAACATTTTTATCCGTATCAGTTTATAGTTCCATTAATATTCGTTAGACTCTAAGTCTTCCGAATGGTCCATCAAGATACAATCTTGAATTACGTATATGGAAACTATCTCGGATTTGTATTGGCATTTAGCCAATTCCGGAGTCAGGGCCCATCATCGCTTCCTTGATTATCGTAGGTATGCTGTTGTCTAACAACAATATCTCGTTTGCGCACCTGAGAGGTTTGCACGAGTTTTGCCTACGTGGCTCAGTTGCAAGTTTGACCGAAGTCCATACATCTCATGTAGAGGCTTCCGTATCAGTTGCAGTAGGAAACTCTGGAATCACTTCCAAGGTTCCTTTCCTTTGATCTGATGACGAAGATACTGTTATCTCGTCGAGTTGCACTGTCCTCCCACTCACCTTTTTTCAAGAACCATTCTCTTTAAAAGCATACCGTTCTTTGTGGCAAAACCTTTTGCCTCGGTATAGTGGTGGAGGAATTCCCAATAATTTGGGATAACCTACAAAGTAGCACTTGTCTGATTTGGAATATGTTTGTAAACAGTTTACACAATCCCCATATTCCAAATGTTAAGAAAAGATAAAACATGGTTGGGCGTACCATACCATGGCGTCATTTCAACAGACCTGATGGCGCTCCTTTCAGTGTAAAAGCCGCAGTCTCTAAAGCATTACATTAAAAGGGATAATGGCAAATTGATTTATGTCATCTTTGATCTTACCATGTCATAAATGGTTTGATTACATCTTCAAGGACATTCCACTTGCAGTGGTGTTCCGGGAGGTGCAAGTTATGAAAACTCTTTTCACAACTCATCAGACATTGGCTAAACTTGTAACTCAAAAATTCCTTTCTGCAATCGAATTGTAGAAACATAATTTTCTTGTCACAATAACTTTCACTTCATTTTTGAAAACCTTTCGAATGATTTCAAAAGATCCAAACTTACGTCTCATCAAGTAAATATCCATATATCTACTTGAGTCTTTTCTGAAGATAGATAAATCCACTACTAACAACATTTATCGGACTACACACATCAAATGTATGATCACCAATAAGTTTGTTGTTCGTTCCTCATGGCCTGTGAACGGTATTTCAGTCACTTAACTTTTCGGACGAAAGTTGCAAGTGTGAGATGATTCATAATCAAATGACTTCAAAATCCATCATTATGGAATTTCTCCATGCGGGTTTCTCCAATGTGACCAAATGCAGTGCCACACATATGTGGTATTCTTTTAGTCTTTCGACATTTAGCGTCATTGTTATGGATGTATCATATTACCATCAATATTCGTAACATACATCCCATCCCCGATGGAAGCATGGCCCTTTATGTTATTCATAATACTGAACAACAATTGTTCTTTTATGAACAACCTTCTTGCAACATACTTTATGCAATGGGCTAGAGTGTATAAAACTCTAAAACGAATTATGAAAATAAATACAGATGGTGATACACCGATGGAAGGTATAGTAACTTTTACTATGTTCCCAGCGCGTATCTAAACCTCATTACTGGCAAGTCTTTTAGGCCGTAGTGGTTCTTGCATCGAGTTGCAACAGAATGCAATCGAGCGGGTATTCCTGTGATCAACTTTTAATCATAATACCCAAGAATTATGGACTAACTGTTTAATCACAATTCCCAAGAACTATTTATTTTTGACCAGCCTTCCATACATCAATAACTTTCATGACTTTTATACATGAGCTGGACATTCCAGTCTTCTTTCTTTTTGCCCTTATACTTTTAACAGTTTAACTTTCAATATATTTCTCCTACTCTCAGAAGAAGCACCCAACTTTAAGAGTGGCGTTAGCCCCGGACTTCCTAGGCGTGTGAGTCATACTAACACCCTTTGGACATTTCCTTTCTCTTTAAGTTGTTTGTTTTATTCACCTTCATCATATGACAGGCGTTCTTCTGGATCCCTCTCTTATCAGTCAAATGCCCAGTAAACACTTTACTAATACTTTGCAAACAAATATTGCTTTGGATATCTCATATCTTTTAGCCTTTGTCTGTATCTGAAAACAATTTTCAGTTCCATGAATATTACATAACTATCCCAAACTTGTGAAGTTCGGGTCTTATGGAAGCAAACGTATTGCACTTGACCACAATGGAATTCTAGCTTTTGGATCGAAGGACGAGAGTCACATCATCCATAGCATTAGCGGGAGGACACCGAAAGCATGCGATAGGACAAAATCCTTCTCGGCACTCTTGAGGACAATCCTCGCATTACGTTACCAACCGTAAAGTTTTAACCAGATATTTAACAGCTTATTCAATTTTAATAGGGAAGGTGGAAACGCGAGCCATTATTCTACAACTATTAGCAAATTATACTTAGACAGTGTTCATAATTAATTGCACTCAGAATTAAACAAGTTAATTCTAAAATGCGCTCCCACTCAAATCAATATCTCTCAAAATTGATTATGAGTGATTCAAGATCCAAATATCAATACAACGCCATAGAATCATCATCTCATGACGAGGATTTTGATTTGGTAGGCCAACTTGCCGATCACATCTCCATGTGACTCTTGTTCATCTTTCGATGCATGTGTTCCGAGCTCAGGACGATCCTGCCATGAACGTCAAGACAACCAAGTGATCTTGCTGCGAGGTCTGACCTCACCCGCCTTACATTTCTCCAATCGTTCGTACCCATGCATCCATGGCGCACCCCGAAAGGATAGATGCTGTGACGGTGCTACATTTGGGAGAACACTAACTACTTGATATTTTAAGTGAGAGATCACCCTAATAAAAAGCGACTACCGCGCAATCAAGAAGGGTGCAACTTAAGGGATAAACATCTCAGGTAATTCATAATTGCATGATATGGTATAGCCCCTTCTGACGGAGAAGTCAAGTATTTCTTCGTCTTTGGCATTTGCGTCGGAGTTCACCTTCGCGAAGTTTGCCATCACCTTGTCGATGCACCAAATAATATTGCTATCTTTATAGCTAATAAAATAAGTGCATTACATAAGGTTGACTCGCAGGTCATTAAAGTGACAATCATATGGCTCCAGCCATCATGCCGAATCATGACACGCAGGTCATGTTAATAAATTTACATTATATAGTCATCTCATACATAATCAAATTAATATGAGCTTTGTTATACCACATCACATGCACATCCTGCAAAACCAAGTTAGACGCCTCTAATCGGTTTATGCAAAATTTTATTTTACGTGGCTTCTAAGGTTTTGACTTAAACCGCAGCTACCAACGTTTATCATCAAGCATGATTATTCAAGTCGCTAGATTAACTTTGCGGGGTGTATGAAACACGAGATAATAAAATCTCGAGCCCCATACTGAACTTCGTCATACGCGTGATCCCCGTGCAGATCATATATGCATTGCCCTTTAGTCTGCAGAATTTCTTCTTTCTCTAACTATGGTGGAATTCAACGAACTGTTAGCACTTCTTTGATCAATCAGGATCGCAGATTGCCAGAACTTTGAAACTCCACCATACTATTATTGAGATCAGATATACACAAATTCCAGGGAAGCAACAAGAACATCGGGTAACAGATTTCATCTGCCACCCGCATAAATAATTTTCAGCAATAGATCTGATCTACTCCAAAATTATATTATGCAATACCCATACATCTCTATGTATTCTAGATCGCAACATGCATCTACGCATAGCACGGCTCTGATGCCACTGTAGGGGAACGCGGCAGAAAACAAAAAAAATTCTGCACTACGAACAACCCAGGACCACTATGGAGACTGCATACAAGGTTTTTGATCTGATCGTTACCGACTCGTAGCGCAGCGGAAGTAGAGTCGATGTAGATCGTCGGTGCAGATCCCCGCAGCTAGGATTTACAACCTCCCAACCGCGAGAATGTATTCCCTCGTCTGCTCCTCGGACAGCGCTCAGGGAGGCGGTCGGACAGTCCCTCGGACGATGTCACGGACAGCCCTTCGGGAGGCCCCTCGAAACTCGATCGGTAACTCGGACAGCCCTTCGGGAGGACCCTTGAAACTCGAACGATAATTTGGACAGCCCTTCGGGAGGACCCTCGAACAGCCCCTCGGGCAAAAGATTGAAACTACGACCTCTCTATGGGGTTGCACACATACGGTGTCATCTATCCGGCAGGGCTTCGCCGTCCAGAACTAGTTCCTGCCGGAACCCAGACAACCTTTCGGCTCTACGAAACTATTTCGTGTGAGGGAGAGAAGAAGCCAGATAATTGCATGGCATGTGTTGAGAACTCAAGTGAGAGCTTGGATCAAGGATATGGGGCTGCCCTCACACCTCTATTTATAGGAAACCCAAGGGGGCTTTCTTGGCTCCCAAGTCCTTCTAGAAGGCTTTCCAAAAATATCTCAAGTAGTACTTTTTACTATTCATGACACCACTTTTTCGTGTCCGAAAATTCCGAAAATATTTCTGTGGGTCTTAGAATAATTCCAACACCCACTAAAATGATTTTGGGCGCATTCCGAAACAATTCCGGATTAGTGATTTTCATCTGCGAAAAGCAACCTAAGCATTTCCGGCAGCTCCGAAATATTTCCGAAAAAAATATTTTAATCTTTTCTCCAGAAAAATTCCAGAAGTTACCAGAACAATTCTGGCACTCTCAAAAATTACCAGGTGCTCTCCGAAACCTTTTCGGCTTAGTGGTTTACCCCGAAACAACTTTTCGGTTTTCTCTCTCGGAACTTTTCCGCCGTCTCCGAAACCTTTCCGGTGACTTTATCTCAGACTCCCTGTCTAGTATTCAACAGATAGATGACCCTTAAGCGTGTGACCCTGTAGGTTCGATGAAGTATAGACATGATCGGAACACTTTCCGATCAATGATCATAGCGGAACCGAGGACATCCATATTGATCCCTATACCCATACGAAGAATTATTCGAGTGAACCTTTAGTTGTTGTGTGCTATTCCTGTTGCTTCGCGATATATTACAAATACCCGAGGTGAGACTTATTGGCATCCCCGTGAATCAACAACTTGTCCACTATGCCAGTTACCTCGTTCCTGGTATTGTTCTCTTTTCTCGTTCCCGCGTTTCGGCATCCCTGTGATCAAATCACACTGTGTCTGGCCAGACGATGGTGGATACCGTAACACCGAGAGGGCCCTAAGAATATCTCTCCAACGACGGAGGAGCAAATCCCAATCTCGAGCTACTTAGTTCCTTGTCATACTTTTCCGTGAACCCGCAAGCTGCCGTAATAGCCACCCTTTTACAGATGACGTTTAACAAAACCCCAAAGTTCACGAAGCAAGTACGAAGGAACTCGATACTCTCATGGTCTAAGGAATTATGCAAACGCACAACTTTCTCTGTGTTATTAACCATTAACTTGTGACGAATGTATCTCATAGCATAACATCAATTCGGGTCGATTCAACACAAATATTCTTCTAACATTGTGCCCTCAAAATTGCCGGCATAGTCATGCCCATGATCAGGAAAACAGAACCATCATGCAACACTTGAGCTAGTCTTAGAGGCGAGACTAGGAATATTTTTTTTTTATCCGTTTATTATTCCACACGTGCATATGAGTCTTCCTCCGAGCCTCGTGGTTATTGCAGACTCGAGAACCATAGCAGTTATAGCATTGAATATAAACATAATTAGGAACATGGGGATAAATAATAACATTTATTATTGCCTCTAGGGCATATCTCCTACAGAGAAAACTGTAGGGCTTGTTTGATTCATAGGATAGGAAAATCATAGGAATAGAAAAATCATAGGATTGCAATGACATGCCCACTCCAATCCTATAGGATTTTGCTTGCACCAAAATTTGTTTGATTCCATCAAAGAAATTGTAGAAAGAGGTTGGAGTGAATGTTAAGATTCCTATAGGAAGTAGTACAAAAATTCCTATAGGAACAATTCCTATGAATCAAATGAGTAAGATAGAAAAAATTCTATGGGATAAAATCCTATAAAAATCCTATGAAATTCCTATGAATCAAACAAGCCCGTATTTATCGTGGATGCACCTCCTATAAAATACCGACTCTTCAAAAAAAAAAACGCGTGTGAGAAAACATTTTACACGAGTGTGACCACAATTAATCCTGTGGCAAATCATTTAGATGTGCAATATTTATTTAATTTTATCTAAATGTGTTTTAGCAAAATCGTTAAAAGAAAATAGTCTTCTTCTAGCCTCACTAAAGTAGCAAAAGTTTAACTCCTCTTTCACAGACACACAACCGGCAACTGAAACTACAATAAAATCCATGTCCCACTAACCGTGTGATAGCTAAAGGTCGGCACGGCATGCACCCTTTTCCGCCACCCCACATTTCCTGCTCTGAAATTCTATCCTGGTAGGAGGATCAGCACGTACGCCTACTGCAGTACCGTTAGCCGACTATTTCAACGGACAAGCACGGCGATTTGGCAATCTTCCGGTGGTCTTCTCCTCTCCTTCAGGTTCAGGGGGGAGACCCAGACACCATGACCGCCGTGTTCAGCAACTTAATTTGACCCAACACTGAACACACCCTCCACACGCACGCAGCTCCCACGTCGCACACCTGGTCCTCATTTGTTTATTATCGTCGCACCTTTGGGGTAACATGCATCTCGTTTTCTGAAGCTCTATTTTTCTTTTGTTCATTATTAGGCA
This sequence comes from Bromus sterilis, assembly GCA_950022295.1. NCBI lineage: Eukaryota > Viridiplantae > Streptophyta > Magnoliopsida > Poales > Poaceae > Bromus > Bromus sterilis. The sequence goes on along the minus strand of OX465596.1, from coordinate 409,505,382 downwards.
GTACCCCGAAATTACCAGCAGATCGAACTTGCCCACGCCATCGGTCTCAGGTTCTCCACCAATCGACCAGCATGATTGGAGAAGGTTCCGTGGACGGCGGCAATAGTTCCAACTTACATCGTCACTATCTATCTATCTATCTATCTATCAACCTGTCACACATAGCCAAAAGCCAATTGAGTGTGAGCTTGGGAGACAAGTGCCTGGTCAATGCCCGAACGGGGAAGCGAATTGGCCGGAGTGGGCATGTAAAGGCGGACACACAAGCAAGCCATTGCTTCATCACAAGTACGTAGTGACACACCAGACCAGCGCCAGCACCCATGGCGGCCCTCCGGCGCCACGGCCTCCTCCTCCTCCTCCTCTTGCTTCTGCTGCTCGGCGCCTCCGGTGTCACGGCGCAAGGGGGCGGCGGTGTGGCTGGTCGGCGGGTGGTGGACGTGGGGGTGATCTTGGACATGAAGACATGGGTGGGGAACACCAGCTGGACGTGCATGGAGCTGGCCTTGGAGGACTTCTACGCCAACGCCAGCCATGCCCGCTTCCGCACCAGGCTCAAGCTCCACCTCCGGGACACCGGCCCCGGCGCCGTCGACGCCGCGTCCGCAGGTACGTGCGCCGTGCACGGCTCCCCATTTAACACGGACAAGTTTTTTTAGTAAGCTATAGGAGGAAGACGTAGTAGCGTGGCGTGGGCTGAAACATGGGCCGAATCTTCTGCGCGGGCCGAGCATTGGTCTTCTTCGTATGCCGTTTGGCCCATATATATCGGCTTATCGCCTCATCGGCGGTGGAGGGAGACTGGCTCCGTGGCGGCGGCGCCGTTACCATTTTCTAGTTTTACTCGCTTCCCATGCCGCCGCCGGTCGGGGCTGCGCTTCTAGCCTCGCCCTGGGCTTCTTGCGACACCGTCTGCGGCATAGAGAGAAGGTACCCCTGCTTCTCCGTGCCCCCCTCGAACCCCAACTGGAAGCCTGTGGCGAACCTGTGGTTCCGAGTTTGTAACTGAAGCATACGAGTTCGACGCTTTTCTGATTTTATGGCAAACATGTGGAAATACTAGTAACTTTGTTAATTTTCTTCAAGGAAATACACACTCTTCAATTTGTTGTTAGCTGTGCTGTGGTTAGATCTGAAATTGGTATTCAGAGAGATTTCTAATCAATTTATCATGTGTTATGAATGAGAGCCATTAAAAAGTTCAAAATACTGATGTGTACCTACACACGTTTTCCTCGCAGTTGTTTGACAGAAAGCCTGAATTTGTTATGAAATCTCTTTCTAAGTTATATAAGAATTACAGGTGTTGATCTACTGAAAAATGTCCGAGTGCAAGCGATTGTTGGACCACAGACGTCAACTCAGGCTAAGTTTCTTGCGGAGCTTGGGAACAGATCAACGGTCCCAATCATTTCATTCTCTGCAGATTGTCCGTCACGAACCGGACTAACTCCATACTTCATCCGGACTGCATGGAATGACTCCTCGCAAGCACAAGCTATTGCCGCGCTTGTTCAGAAACACAATTGGAGGGAAGTCGTCCCTGTCTTTGAGGATGATGATACCAATATCAAATTCATTCCTGACCTTGTTGATGCCCTCAAACAAGTTGACACACGTGTCTCGTACAGGTGCAAGATCCATCCTTCAGCTACAGAGGGTGATATGAAGACAGCTATCTCAAACTTAAAGCAAAATTGGACAAGTGTATTTGTTGTGCGTATGTCGCATACTTTGGCTCGTACATTTTTCAAGCTTGCCAAAGATGAAAGGATGATGGGCCATGGCTTTGTCTGGATTACCGCGTATGGCTTGACAGATATCTTTGATGTGGTTAGTTCTCCGGATCTTGATGTGATGCAAGGAGTTCTTGGGCTGAAACCTCATGTTCAAGAAACTGCAGAACTTCAAAACCTTAGTCAGAGATGGCGCAAGAAATACCAACTGGAAAATCCTGGAATTTCAGTAAGTGAACCCGCAGTGTATGGTCTCTATGCTTATGATACCATATGGGCATTAGCATTAGCAGCAGAGAAGGCTGGATATGTGAATTCAGACTTTGGGCCGTCTGTAACAAACAACGGGTCAACTGACTTTGACAGAATTGAAACCTCAAAGGCTGCTCAAAAATTGCGAGGCTCACTCTTGGACATCAGGTTCATGGGCATGAGCGGGAAATTTCATATTGAAGACATGCAGTTAGTATCAGTCAATTACACGGTAATCAACATTGTTGGTCAGGAGAGAAGAGTAGTTGGTTTTTGGACTCCAGGATCTGGCATCTCTGGTAGTCTAAATATGAAGTCTGATCTTAACACCATCATGTGGCCAGGAGATAACGAAACTGTACCTAGAGGCTGGCTATTGCCAAAAAATAAAAAACTCAAAATAGGCATGCCTGTGAAACCTGGGTTTGAAGGATTTGTAAGATTTGAAAATAATATTCCCAAGGGGTTCTGTGTCGACGTATTTGAGGCAGTAGTTAATGGATTACCCTACGATGTACCCCGTCACTATCAGGAGTTTGGAGATGGGAAAGGAGCGAGTAATGGAACTTATGACGAGCTTGTCTACAAAGTTTATCTTAAGGTATGCATGGACTTCTTTCTGTTCCATTCTGCTTAATTGATCATTGGTTCTTAGTATGCAGAAATGTAAAACTATATCTTCGAACCCGTTTGCCCTTAAACATCAAATGCATGGCCACCCCCTCTTCCCCTATTTTTGCATCTCATCCTCTATTTAGCCCACCTCATGAAAAATGATAGGCCTATTGATTCAGCAAGTACAAGAGGCTCAATCAATAGCATACCTCATTTTTCTGCTACTCCCGAAACTAAATGAGCAGGGGTTGCTATTGAGATGTCTTCCCATTCGGTGGAACCCATCTTCCCAGTCAAACAGGAAAATTAAGACAAATAGGCCAGTAGGATATTATTGCCACTCGATTCCCTTCCGACAAGGTATGATAACATATAGGGCATACTTCCTAAATAGGTAAAGTCACCACACCACCATAAGCTGAGTTAAGGGGGAGATCAAGCTTTGTGGAATTGTCAACGGTCTTATCAATACAAAATATGTATCACTTCCAAAGTTCAAAAAAGCGCTAGGCGTTAATTATGCGTTTGGCCACCTACTTGCGCTTTTCTAGCTTAGGCGCGATTAGGCGCTATTAGGCGTTAGTACTGTACCGTGAAGAAATAAGCTAGATGGGCTTGCCGGAACCTCGATCCCTCACCAGAGAAGCTCCATCCCTCGCCGGAATCAGTCAATTTGTCGTCGGAGTGGCTGAATCCTCATCGGTCAGGATGAATTCTCGCAGGGGAGGTTGAATCCTCGCCGGGGAGATTGATTTCTCGCCTGAGAAACGTGATTCCTCGCCGGAAAGGCTGATTTCTCGCCGGCCGCTTTTTTGACCGCATAAGGCAAAAGCGAGGCGCTAGGCCACCTACTTGCGCTTATGCGCGCATAAGCGAGCGCCTAATAGCTACTTTTTGAACTATGATCACTTCCCAGGAATTTCAATTTCTTTGCTATGAGCTTTTTTAAGCCATGTACAATAGCAAAACAGTCTACCTTGATAAGTTTAACTCTTAAGTGCTAATTTACCAGTTCCACAGCAAAAGCTACTATTCCCTCTTTTATTGTGTTCTAAAATAATATTTTTTACCCCCTGTTAATCTTTAGAACATTCTTTTGTATGGCTTGCATTCTCAGATGATTAATAGTTTAGCTTGACTGTAAAATTTTCTTGTATATACTTGTAAAGCCTTATAGCCTGTACTCCAAAATTTCCCAACTTACTTTATATGTGTTGCTGGCAGGAATATGATGCAGTTGTAGGTGATATAACAATCTTAGCCAACCGTTCTTCGTACGTGGACTTCACTCTTCCTTACACAGAGTCAGGGGTACGCATGCTGGTTCCAGTCCAGGACCGGAGACAGAAGACTGCATGGACATTCCTAAGGCCTTTGACAACTGATCTATGGTTAGGAGCTGGGGCCTTCTTTGTCTTCACAGGTTTTGTAGTCTGGTGTATTGAGCATAGAACAAATCAAGAATTCAGAGGTTCCCCTTCCAGTCAAATTGGATCAATCTTCTACTTCTCCTTCTCAACACTTGTATTTGCTCACAAGGAGCGGATCCTGAACAACTTATCAAGAATTGCAATAGTTGTTTGGCTTTTTGTCGTGCTTATATTGCAGCAGAGTTATACTGCAAGCTTAAGCTCGATACTTACAGTGGAGCAACTTCAGCCAACAGTCACAAATTTAGAAGAAGTTATCAGAAATGGGGGCAATGTTGGCTACCTCAATGATTCTTTCTTGCCTGCGCTTTTGAAAAGGTTGAAAATCGATGAATCGAAGATGATTGCCTTCGACTCCCCTGTGGAATACAATGAAGCGTTATCAACTGGAAGAGTGGCCGTCATTGTTGATGAGATACCATATCTTAAGGTGTTCCTTTCAAAGTATTGCCAGAAGTACACTATGGTTGGACCAACCTACAAGTTTGATGGATTTGGTTATGTGAGTACCATTTATTTAGTTGTTGAATAGTGTAGTACATTTTGGACATGGCTAAATCCTAGATGCCGAATCAATTTTCGTTGCTAGTAGCTTAAATTTGTATGTTAATGTACCATCAATTTTACCTTTTGATTTAAATTATAGTTTCAGCCCATGTTTGAGTTGTACTTCAAAATTCCTAAATTTGTCTGATGTGAACATGCTAAAGGACAATTGCAAGATGAGATTTGTTTTGGTCAAGAATCTAAAATGCACGGTCATGTTCTACATAAAATGGTGCTGATATTATTGGTTTTCTATTGTGGGCTAGAAGGCTTGCTTGCTTATTGAAGTATCCAGTAACATGATAAATCTACTTGATCAGGTTTTCATCTAGTTTACTTATCTTATGTTTATATTAGACTTTCTGAAGTTCATTCGGAACGATGGAATATTATGATCAATATGATTACCACCTTACCAAGGGTGTGCATGAGTCATTAATTTAACTGCCTTAGCGTTATTTGGGCTGTTGTAAATTATTGATAATATAACTGGGTCAGCACTATGTCAGGCCTTTATGTCATCACTGAAGAATTTTCTGAGCCTCATTGTGTGCTACCTCTGCAGGCATTCCCTCGAGGCTCTCCACTCACACCTGATATTTCGAGGGGAATACTGAAATTCGCATCAGATGACAGAATGATTAAGATGCAGAAAGAATTGTATGGCGATACTCCATGTCCCGACAAAGATGACTCCCAAACTTCAAGCAGCCTTACATTGCACAGCTTTCAGGGGTTGTTCATCATCTCCGGAGCATCTTCAATCCTGGCATTAATCCTACACGCTGTCATAACCATTTATACTAACCGACATGAATTCAGCATTGACAGCAGTCAGGGTTCATGGCGCAGATGGCCTGCCATTCTCTCTAAGCTCTTTCATGGCGGTGATAATCTTTCTAATACTCCAGATAGAGATGAGCCCGCAATGGAAAATGTTGATAGTGCAATTGGGAGCCCACTAAGCATACCTAGTCACATTGTTGTCGAGCACCTGTCAGACACGGATACAGGAAGCCCGCCAGTAGGAGACGGAACACCAGGTAGGGAGCTCTCAGTTCAGGACACAGATCCATTGTCGTTTGCATACATGCATTCTCAGAGGGACCATAATGGAGTAGCCTCTTTGTCTCGGAGTGGGAGCTCAATCCGCAGGAGACAGATTAGCGTGGAATGAACTATTTGGTGAGCGCATAACTTACTGATCGCTGTAATAATTTAGTTATTCATTTAGCTGTCTGTACATGTTTGCGGTTTTATACGTACATCTTTTGGAAGCATAGCTTGATGTGCATTGCTACATTGGCGCAATTGATGACAGTTGTGATTCTGACGCTTGTGGTTTCTGAAAAAACTTTGCTACCTTTTGTATGCTGATTTTCTCACCCCTGACAATCCGATCAAATAATCGCTGTGGTCTTGTAAGATACCACCTGAATACGTGATGTTGTTTTCCAGTACTGTTTTTACTCGTTTTTATCAAACTACACAGAGATATGCAACCAGTACTTGTTTTCTTGTTTGCTCTTGAACTTTTGTGTGGCATTCTGGCACTGTCAATTCTTGCTTTTGGTGATAGTAACTGATAAGGTACCTGTAGTACGAACCAAATGAGGTACCTGTAGTACGAACCAAATGAAGCGTCCCATTTGTTGCATATCTATGTATAGTTTGCGGTTGATATCTATATATGGCCAACAAGCTGATTAAGCAAAGAACTGTAGGTGATAGGAGAACCAACCGATTCAGGATCCGTAGGACGGTAGATGAGAGCAAGTCTAGCATATCCGCCGGTCCATATATATACGATTTTTTTAGCAGACAAACAGTTTTTTGGGCAAAGCAGAACTGCCAAATACCCACTTCCTCGGGCGCTCGTGCCATTTTTATTCCAGGCGGTCCACAAAATCCCTCCCTCCCCCCCCCCCCCCCCCCCCCCGCGCAACTTCTCTCTCCATCGCTTTCGATCCCTAGCTCCGACGATGAATCGCCATGGTAGCCGGCGCTAGTTCTAGGCGTGGAGGAAGCTGCGGGTCGCCGCCGAGCAAACACACTCACCATGATGCGGAGGCGGGCAGCTCGCGCGGCCTCGCACCCCACGGCGGAGTCGTGTCAATCGAAGCAAGCCTGCAACCACGATGCCCTTTCCCGCAGCAGGAGGGGCGTGAGCTCGCCTCCACGAGCTCGACAACTTCTTGTACCCGTTCGCGCACCGCCTCTGCATGGTGGAACAGGAGCTTCTCACCGCCCACGACGCGGTGGCCGTCGGCGAAGAAGGTGCCGCCGAGCGCCTCGAGGAGATCAAGGACGAGCACGTCGTCATGGAGATCATGACGAATTTCGCATTCGACTACTACCTCACCTACAATAAGTGAGGCAGCGTGTTTCGACGATTCTCGGCAACGAAATCGCCAGTGATGTTCTGGTGTACTAGGTATCACGGGAAAACTTCTAAGTTTAAAATGTGCAATATGCCGTTTGAAATGGCAAATCTATTCTGCCACGTGCGATTTGGTATTGCATTTCTAGTTTGTCGCGATCCACATATCGTTTTTCGGGTTGAAATTATGGCGGTTGCGGTTCTACTAGAGTTGCTCTGATATAGGAGAACCAACCGATCATGTTTCCTGTAGAAAAAACATTATTGTTTAGGAGAAGTTTGGCCAAAAAACATCTTTAATAGATTCTGTAAACGATGAAATAAATTTAGAGGATCATGTAAGCTATCCCCAATTTCTCTTAGGTTTACGGCAAGATGTTCTTTCTTTAAACTTCTCAAGGCAAGGAACTCGCCTGAAACTTCATCGTGCGTTCTACCGCTGCCACAACATCAGACCACCGTGCCGCACCGTCCCTTGCCGACAGCTAACACACTATCGGGCCACTGCGTCGTGGACCCACACTGCATCTCATCGACCACTGTCAAATATTTTTTCTTTTTCTTTTTGAAAAGGAGACGTGTCGATCGGAGCATACCTACAACCGTGGGGCCCTTTCCCGCAACAGAGGGAAGAGCGCGTGGGCTCGCCTCCACGAGCTCGGCAACCTCTTGTGGTCGTCCATGCACCGCCTCCGCATGGTGGAATGGGAATTGCTTGCCCCTCGCGACGTGGTGGCCGTCGACGAAGAAGGTGCTGGCGAGCGCCTCAAGGAGGCTAAGGACGAGCACGTCGTCGTAGAGATCATGACGAACTTCACATTCGACTACTACCTCACCTATAGGAAGTTAGGCAGCGTGCTCCGGCGACTCCCGGCAATGAGCCGGTCAAATAGTAGTTTTTTCTATGTTTCTAATCGCCGGTGATGTTCTGGTGTACCATGTATCACGGGAAAACTTCTAAGTTTAAAATGTGTAATATGTCGTTCGAAATGGCAGATCTATTCTGCCACGTGAGATTTGGTATTGCATTCTAGTTTGTGGCGATCCGCATATCGTTTTCGGGTCAAAATTATGGTGGCTCTACTAGAGTTGCTCTGATATAGGAGAACCAACCGATCCTGTTTCCCGTAGAAAAAAAATACAGTTGTTTAGGAGAAGTTTGACCTAAAAACATCATTAATCGATTCTGTAAACGATGAAATAAATTTAGGGGATCATGTAAACTATCATCAAGTTCTCTTAGGTTTACGGAGATATGTTATTTCTTTGAACTTCTCAAGGCAAGGAAACCGTCTGAAACTTCATCGTGCGTTCCTTGCGGGTTGCCGCCACAAGTTGGGCCACCCCTTACCGGCAGCTGACCACTATTGGTCCACCGCATCGTGGACCCACACTGCATCTCATCGACCACCCTCAAATGTTTTTTTGTTTTCTTTTTGAAAAGGAGGATAACCGCCGGCCTCTGTATCGAGCGATGCATACAGTCATATATTATTAAGAGTGCAAAATCCAGCAGACGAACACCATCAATTCGAAAATAAAGCAAGAATACATCCGAGGCCGCATGCCTCGCGTTAGTAAGTCCACCAGATAGCCACTAACCCTATGATACAAGACAAAATCAGAACGATTAATACACAACTCCTAGGCTACGCCTTTAAAAAGGAATCATCGTGTTGGATATATGCTCTAGAGGCAAATAATATATGATTATTCCAATATATCTAAGCAAGTTCATAACCAGTTTCATACCGTGCTAGAACCGCGTCAGTGAAACAATGATGCAGGTGTGGTATAGAAACCCCCAGAGTTCCTAGTTAGCCTCTACATCGATAACTAGTTCATGGTCAACATGATGGTCGTGGTTTCGCGATCATGGACAATTAAGTCTCTTGACCATGAGGTCACCTCACTGTTTAAGTGACGTGATGAACATTACCCAAAGTAAGCATTACAACATGATCAAATCTTATGAAGGTTCAGTGTTGTAATTACAGAACGTGGTAGACCGTTCCTTTGACCGTGAGTACGTGCATAATTACTATCTTCCCGGATGCTTTGACTTACATCCCACCACCTGACTGAAATATGCGGGTCATAACGGTTGTATCTTAGGTATTCCGTGGAGATATGTTGAGGAGTATTATTACAAGAGCGGGATTTGTCAATCCATATAATGGATAGATACTCTGGGCCCACTCGGTGAGATTCCATCCATACAGCTGCAGCGTGTGACTAGGTCACGGGGATGAATATCACGGGAACGAGTGAATGAGGATTAGTTCGGACGAGGTTGAACCAGACATAGGATGTTATTGATCGAATCTCGGAACAATCCAGTATCGCTGACAAAGGGAATGCTATACGGCGTAAGGTCCAATCGGTGTTTGATATCCGGAATGCACATGGGTCATTATGGGCATCCAGGTCCCGCTGATGATCATTGACCGTAGCCTCATCTCGGTCATGACTGGAGTGTTCTCGGACCGTAGGGTAACACACTTAAGGGATCGATGAAATCGGAGACCTTTTCGGAACCATCGGAGTAACCAGAGAATAAAGGAAACGACATCGAAGAAGTACCGTGTTGAACCGAACAAGTTCGGAGTGAACCGGAAGTTGTTCCGGAGCACCGGGAGATGGAATATTATGTTTTAGTTATTAATTAATTGAATTAATAATTAAAATAATTTTATTTCTAATTAATATGTGCAATGGGCCTTAGTGGAGAAAAAGGCCCATTAGGGGAAATAAAAGGGAAAAAGAAAAAAAGAAAAGAGGGGGGAGGCGCCATGGGCCATGAGGGGTGCGCCCCCTCCCCCCCCTTGGCCGGCCACCCCCCTTAGCAAAGGGACTTTAGTCCCACATTGCTAAGGGAGAGGGGTTGACACCCTCCCCTCTGCCTATATATAGATGGGCAGGGTGCACATATTTAACACACACAAATTCGTGAGAAATTAAATATTACTCCGAATTGAGATCGGTTTTCTCCGGTCTTCTCCCCTCCCTTGTCTCTTTCACGGTGGGCTCCCTAGTGTGAGCCTATAGTGGAATTGAGGCTTCTCTGCTAGAATTGGAGGCCGTCGTGCTGCCGAAGCTCCGTCCGGAGGTCTGCTTCCGCCACCTTCGCTGGATCGGAGAACGGAGGTCGTCATCGAGTCTTGTACGTGTGCGAGTACTACGAGGTGCTGCACGTGTGGAACTACATTCATCCGGGTGCTCAACACAGCCAGGGGGCTGTGAAACTTGATCGGCTACATCAACCACGTTTGCGGGAACGTTTCCCGCGCAACGGACTACACCCCGAGGTATGTTATTTCCGCACTACTTTCCGTTACGGTAATACGGCTAGCTAGATCTTGGGTTATGGGAACGCTAGTTAGAAAAAATGTGTTTTCTGCTGCGAACCCCAACACATCGCACGTGCGCTGACGATGAAGAGTCTAATCCAAGGTTGAACTCCAGATTCTCGTCCCTAAAGCCAAGCTTTGATCCAGCACCTTCAACAATGGCAATCGCCACCACAACCATCAGATCCGGGCACTAGGGCTTAAATCCTTCGCACGTCGCCCCATGGTCAGTCTCGCTTGACCTCCCATCAGTAAGACGAGAAGGCCACCACCAACCGTCATATGCGGTCGCCACCCCGACATCCACTGTCGTGTCGCCATACGTCCACACCGGGCAACAAGACATGTCCCCATTGCCGCCACCGCGACGAGCATCGTTCGTAGATACGATGTAGCCGGCTATGCGCAGCATGCACCGCCTGTAGGTTACATCTGACTCCTGCGAAGCCGATGCCGCTGATCTCCAAGCACGCTTCGGCTCACGTCACCTGACGCGCACTCGCCACACCGTCGTCGCTGCCTTGCTTGTGCGAATGTAGCCGACGCCGCACTACGACCCAATATCCTCAACCTGCGTTGAGTCCCCCACGCGAGAGGATGATGGATCCCCCTCGCCGCCGACACCAGTTGTGCTTCGCCCGATCGCGCCCTCTAGCTGCGGCGAGGGAGGAGGATGGCGAAGAAGGGGATGCCCCGACGGTGGCTAGGTTTCCCTCTTATCGCCCACAGAAGCGAAGGGAAGGACGGAATGGAGGGAGGTGCGACCATCGTCACTGACTTGCAGGTCCTAGGCCATTAGTTATAAGAATTAAAAAATTTAAGGAAAAATTAAGTGATCCTTGTTTTTGAGACTTCTTTTACATAATGTGGTAAAAGTAGCTTTAAAAATACCTTCCTTCAAAATTACGGACATGTTTTAGGGATTTTTTTTACGAAACTGTTGAAAATGCTCTAAGCATGACTTCATACTATTTCTGTTTAAACATACTACAAGAAACATACTATTTCAGTGTAAGAAATATCAAGTCATATATCTTCAAAGAAACTACTGAGACGAAGGAGCATCTCTAGCTTCCATATTGCAAAACCGGAAGAGGGAAAAAAAAGGTCAACTCGCACCCGCGCTAGTCTACTACGAAATGGAGGTCAGACAAAGCTGCACGCTCATCCGAAGAATGACAAGTCGGCATGCGACCAACCCTCCAGCAGTTAGTTGTTGTCTCGCCCAAGCAATTGACTGCTCTCTGCTCTCTCTCGCCTCTCGCCATGGCCGGGGACGCGCGCGCTCGTCCCTGCCTTCTGTTCATCCTGATCGCCTTCGCCGCCGCCTCCCTCGCCTTGACCTCGCGGGCGCAGCCGACCACGCCGCCGGCGGAGGTCAAGGTGGGGCTCATCGTCGACGAAGCCTCGCCGGTCGGCAAGATCGCCAGAACCACCATCCCCATGGCCCTCGAGGATTTCTACGCCGCCTTCCCCAACTCCTCCGCCCGGGTTCGGATCCTGCCGCACGACTCCGGCGGAGACGTCGTCGCCGCCGCCTCCGCCGGTATGTATATGCTCCACCAGCAACCGCTCATGGCCGTTATAGACTCAATATTGATTGTCTTTGCGTCGCGTGCAGCGTTGCAGCTGATGACGATCCAGGGAGCGCGCGCCATCCTCGGGCCGCAGTCGTCCGTCGAGTCGGCGTTCGTCGCCGACCTCGGCACGCGGGCCGAGGTCCCCGTCGTGTCCTTCTCGGCCACCAGCCCGTCGGTGTCGCCCGCCATGGCGGGGTTCTTCGCCCGCGCCGCGCTGAGCGACGCGGAACAGGCCGGCGCCATAGCCGCGCTCACCAAGTACTTCGGCTGGCGCCGTGTCGTGCCCATCTACCAGGACGACGACTACGGCGCCGCTTTCGTGCCCTTCCTAGTCGACGCCCTCACCGCCGCGCGCGCCGAGGTCCCCTACCGCTGCGCGCTCCCGGAACAGGCGACCTCCGAAGCCATCGCCGCTGCGCTGTACCGAATGGAGTCCGAGCAGACGCGCGTCTTTGTGCTGCACACGCGAGCCGAGGTCGCGAGGAGCGTGTTCTCCGCGGCGGCGGAGGCGGGCATGACGGGCGAGGGGTACGCGTGGATCATCACCGCCGGGCTCACGGGGCTCCTCGGCTTCGTCGACCCGCCGCAGGGCGCCATCGGGCTCGCGCCCTACGTGCCGACCACGGCGCGGCTGCGCGACGTCAAGAAGCGGTGGGCGCACCGGTACATGCTCGACCACCCGGACGACGAGCCGGCGCTCGCCGTTGTGGGCTGCTACGCCGTGTGGGCGTACGACGCCGCATGGGCCGTGGCTTCCGCGGCAGAGCGACTCAGCTCCGGCGACTTATCATCGCCACCGGGACTGGTAGGCGGCGAGGGAGGGCCCACAGACATCTCCGGGCTCGGCAAGTCAAGTTCAGGCGCTAAGTTCCTCCGAGCCATCAAGGACACGAAATTCGAGGGCCTCGGCGGCAAATTCAAGCTCACCGACGACGGCGAGCTCGCTGTGGCAGTGCCGGCCTTCCGCGTGCTAAACATCGACGACGGGAAGGCGAAGGGCATCGGGTTCTGGTCGCCGCGGTACGGGCTCAGCCGGCATGTCGGCCGCGGTTCCGACAAAGCGGACGACGAGCTCTCGCCGTTCATCTGGCCGGGAGAGTCGACGGTCCGGCCGAGTGGGTGGGTGCAGCCGACGAGCGCGGCGAAGCTTCGGGTGGCGGTGCCGGGGAGGATCCTGCCCAGTTACCGGGCGATCTTGCACCTTGACGTGGACCCGGTGACGAACAAGACGACGGCCGGCGGGTTCGTGATCGAGGCGTTCGAGGCGGCGGTGCGGCTGCTTCCGTACGCTCTGCCGTTCGAGTACGTCAAGGCGGACTCCATGCCCTACGACCAGCTGGTCAAGGCGGTTGACGATGGGGTAAGTCTACTTTGGAATTGCTAACCAATTCCAAGTCACGTGCGAGATATAGCAAAAACTAATGATGGATCTAGTCGTTGGCTTCTTCTTTCCTTCTCAAAGTTTTGGATTCCTGTTGAGCAAAATTTGGATTAATAAACTTGCTGCAAAGAGCGAATCGTCTGTGATTAAAATGGTTAAGAGTATAGTGGTATCCGAGTTAATCAAAATATAGATTCAGTATTGCGAAGATGCTTATAGAGATAAGGTGTACGTATATGCATTTGTAGAAGTGATTGTATATTTATGTATATGATGATTGTGTTTAAATTTTTTTTTGCAGAGATACGACGCGGTGGTGGCGGACATGACGATCACGGCGTACCGGTCGGAGCATGTGGACTTCACGCTGCCTTTCGTGGCGACGGCGATCACCATGGTGGTGCCGCTGCGCGACCGGCGGGGAAGCAACAAGTGGTCGTGGGTGTTCCTCAAGCCGCTCCGGTACGAACTCTGGCTCGTCAGCGCCGTCTTCTTCCTCTTCACCGGCTTCGTGGTGTGGGCCATCGAGCACCGCGATAACAAGAGCTTTCGCGGGACGCGCTCCTACCAGGCCGGCACCATCTTCTACTTCGGCTTCTCCACCCTCGTCTTCACCCACAACGAGAAGCTCAAGAGCAACCTGTCGAGGCTGGTGGTGGTGGTGTGGGTCTTCGTGGTGCTCATCCTGCAGTCCAGCTACACCGCCAGCCTCACCTCCTTGCTCACGGTGCCGCAGATCGGGCCGACTATCGCCGACTACAACACGCTGCTGCTGGGCACGGAGAAGGTGGGCATCCTCAACAACTCCTTCATGCGGGAGGCCATCAGCCAGTCCGGGCTCCCGGATGCAAGGATCGAGCGGTACCCGAGCGCGCAGAGCTTCCAGGAGGCGCTGCTCAACGGCAGCATCGGTGCCGTCATCGATGAGACGCCCTACCTCAAGATCTTCCTCAAGACCTACCGGGAGAACTTCACGGTCACCGGCCTGGACAACGTGACTGGTGGCTTCGCCTTTGCTTTCCCCAAGGGGTCGCCGTACGTGACGGACCTGTCGCACGCGATCCTCAACCTCATCGAGAGCACCGAGATGAACATGATTGAGACTAAGTGGTTCGGCGACCCGGAGGACACACCGGCCGGCGGGCCATTCACGACGGACCCCCTCAGCTTCGGCAGCTTCATGAGCCTGTTCCTCATTACCGGTGCCACCTCGCTCATTTGCCTCACTATCCACCTCGCCTTCTTCCATGACTTCAAGGGCAGCTGGCTTCTCTTCGCGCGGACCATGTCGCGCCCATCGTGGAACGGCAGGCTTCGGATGCTGGCCAAGCTCTTTGACGGAAAGGTTTACGGTGAACCCGTGCCCGTCGGGGACCAGAACGGCGCGGGAGAGGCTACATCCTATCTTATCTCGCACAATGTAAGCATGGTTGGCAGGATGTCCAGGGCACTGCCGCACATCAGCGAGGGGTCAGTGGAGATGACAGCCCGGCCAACCAGTGAAATCGGGTCGGTCGCCAGAGGTTAGGATAGTGTGACGCCCCCAAAATCAGACCGTGTACAGTAATCATACACGCAAGGTACACGATCGAGATCAGAGACTCACGGTAAGATATCACAACACAACTCTACAAATAAAAATAATACAAGCCAAGGGCCACGAGGGCTCGAATACAACAGCTCGAGAGCACAAAGTTAGCGGAAGCAAAAGTATCTGAGTACAAACACAAGAATACAAGGTTGCCTTAAGAAGGCTAGCACAAATAACAACAACGATCAAAAAGGCGAGGCCTCCTGCCTGAGAACCTCCAAACTACTCCTGGTCAACGGGGAACTCGACGTCGTAGAAGGCATCAGGGATCTTCATGTTGCGGTGGTCGACATTGGGGATCTCCTGCTCCTGGATTCCAAGGCTCCAATGTCGAATGCAGCGGCCGATCAGGCAAAACAAAAAGGGGGAAATAAAGCAAAGGTGAGTATCTAGCATACCCGCGAGTCTTACGTCCGCTACTAAGCATTATGCATTGTATCAAATGGAAAGGGGAGGCTGTATATAGTGGACTGCAAGATAGAAATCAGAATAAGGGTAAGAAGCTAGGCCTAACGAAGACTAGCATCTTCTGACGAGTCTTGCAGCACAAGAAGAGAATCAGCCAACAATTTATATAAAGCATAAAGTAACAACGAAGCAGAAGTTGCTGCAACATTGTATAATATAAGTTGTAATGATTAATAATAATAATGTCTCCGAGTTCCCTTCCTCGACTCCCTGCGAGGAAGAAGACCCGGAACCATACAGTTTAATAGTAGTAGTTTGTAGTGGTAAGATCCAGCTTCAGCATAAAGCGTCCTGTTACCGTGGACACAGCTATTCGAATAGATTAAACTCCCTGCAGGGGTGCACTACTATTCAGCCTGCACGCTCGGATCTCCAGGGTGGCGTGAACCTTGTTAGGGAACGCCCCATCGAGGCTATCCAACACGACGCAGCCCATCCTAGGCTCAACAGAGAGGCCATCCGCCGGACTATATCCTATGCGCCAAGGGGTCTAGGACCCTCACCCTTGCAACGCTCCAGCACGGTGCGTGGCTGGCCGGTGAAGCAAAAGCAAATCCAAATACACACCGCTCGAGCGAAGAAGACACAACTTCCCGGCGCAGGCCGCGGTACTGCTGATGTCTGAAGAGCTTTCGGACAAACTACGACGCAAGGGAGCCCATAACTCCTTATCCCACGTGAAGGTAGTGCGTACAGACCAACGGGCCTCTCAAGTCATCCGCCGAACTATTTAGCATTTTAATTAACCTGCGTGACAACCGTTATCGTTGCCTCGACTTAACCGACCCGCGGTCAACGACAGCAGTCAGGACCACCAGTACATCGGTGCCTGCCCTGTCGTCCCACCAAGTCACTACGGTTACCAACAAGGTAAACCGTCTCCTTACCTTGTCTCGCGTGTGCTCTTGGTAGAGCTCGACTTTTCGTAGTTTGGTAACTCTCGCGAGATACGAGCAGGGGCCAAGCACGCCAGTAACGTCGGTCGTACCCTCCCTGTCGTTCCCGACAATATACCGCTCGCGGGCACCGTTGGGTCGCCCGACTCTTACCTTTAAGGACACCAGTTGGTTCGAGTGCCTACCATTAAGTGAAACCAGGAGGTATCACCCTCGATGGCACACCTGAAGAGGTTTGACAGAGACATCAGCGGAATGAACTAAAGAGGTAAACCTCGTATCATCCCGGTGATGCTACGCTACTGAGCCGACGAGAGTGAAATACGAGTTCATCCACCCGTAAGTCAAACTCGAAGCGACTCGGCAGAGTCTCGCCGTTGTAGGTTCCCTAGGGCGTCTGCATTGATCCGTACCTGTTGCAGTTGTATATATTTTGTATTTGCGTCACTCCCCTGGCCACGGCCCTCTATATAATCCTAGCTAACAATGCGCAGGGCTCACTGCTGAATATAATATATATATATAGCAGGCAACATAGGATAAGGAAGGTACAACAAGGGGCGACAAAATCAGGCTATGCAATTGAATAGGATTGTAACGTAGCAGCAGCAGTAAAAATGCCTAGTGCAAGAAAGTACGGAAAGGTAGGCGATATCTGGGGAAGAGAATGGCTCTGCTTGCCTGGCAGCTCGACGGTAGGGGTATGGTCGTCGATGACGTAGTCGATCATAGGGGCATCGACATCGGTCGTCGGGACTACCGGGCAATAAGAGAGGGGGGAGAAACAATAAATACACACATATGCATGGCATGACATAAGCAAAGGTAAAGGTGTTCTAACGAAGTGCAATGCACGTTGCTTGGAGCGGGAATTCATCCGGGGATGAAATACCGACTCCGGGTGATTACCGGACAGGGTGTCCGGAGGGGGAAGGGATCATGCCGGAGGTGTCATGGACATCCGACAAACGTGTGGATGGTGTAACCGTGCTAGTTGCAACAACCCGAACAACTTTCGTGTTCAGAATACATTCATCCGGATACTTTGACAGTACCGGACAAATCATCGGACATACGGTCTGGAGGGGGACGGTTTGATGTTCGGTGTGTTAGAGGGGTGTGGTGGGGGTATGGGTAGCGTATCCGTAATCGTTATATTTTTCTGATCAATTTTCATGTATAAAGTTTTTGAATCTGACTTACTGTTTAAAATATATTCAATTTTAAAGTTTAAATCATTTTAAAAGATTTTCTGAATTACTTTAATGATTTAATAAACATTATCCACAACAGAGAGGGTTGACTGGTCAAACCTGACCAGTGGGTCCCACTGGTCAGCCTCACAGTTAATAAAACCATTTTATTAATTTAAATAACAGTGGGGTCCCACATGTCATACACTGCCATTAATCTAAATTCTTTTTAAATATTAATCTGACAGTGGGGTCTGGTTGTCATAGACACAGGTTTAATTATTTTTTAATTAAATCCAGAGAGTTAATTAAGGGGCTGAGGGCCCACAGGTAAGTCTAACAAGAGGGGTTTAACTTAGCACATAATTAAATTATCTTATATGAAGCTGGCCCCACATGTCATCTGCTGTAGTGCTAATAGGGGAGTTAAGTTTAACCAAAGATTAATAGGGCCTGGCCCCACCAGGCAGGGACAGTGGAGGGATTTTTTAACGCTAAGCTAAACAGGCACACCGGACCAACCTTGCCGACGACGAACAGTGAACACGGCGAGGCCCTAGCGCGCTAATCCGGCGACCAAATGAACGGCGGAGGGAGGGGACCGAACGCTGGCGTCGCTGCGCATCTACCAGTGCACTCCATCTTCAACGCGGGAATGTCGCTACGGGGCATGGGGAGGAGAGGGGAGAGGGGAAATCTGTGGCGCAGCTCACAGGGAAGTTCGGGGAGGGCTCGTGGTGGCCGGGGAGGCTTCGACGACATCGTATTTCCTGGCGAGGCACGGCGGCCGTGGCGGGGGAAGGTGCTCGATTCCGACGATGTGGAGGTGATACGTCCTAAACGTATCTACTTTTGCAAACACTTTTGCTATTGTTTTGCCTTCATTCTTGCATGATTTGAACGAAACTAACCCGGACTGACGCTGTTTTCAGCATAGCTACCAGTGTTGTTTTCTTTTGTGTAGGTTTCTGGATATTTAGGTACGCTGGAAAAATCCCAAAAAATTATATAAAAAATCAGCGTTCCGGAAGCTTCCGAAGATCCAAAGGGGGCCACAGGGCAGCTAAGGGGCAGCCAGGAGGGTGCCTGGCGCGGCCCAGCCCCTGGCCGTGCCACCTGCCCTCCTGGCTGGGTCCCACACCCCTTGGTGACCTACCTTGGCCCCTATTTATTCCCCCGTCGAGGAAACCCCGAAACAGAAGTCGCTTTTCCCATCTACGTCGCGGAGCCGCCGCAACCCTCTGTTCTTCCTCGGAGAGCTAATCTGGAGGCTGAATTGGCCTCCGGTGAGGGGGAAATCATTGCCATCGTCATCATCATCGCCTCTCCATCACCCCTCCATGACTTCTCCTCTCATGTGTGAGTAATTCCCTGCTATAGGCAAAGGGGATGGTAGGGATTGGATGAGTTAGATCATGTAGTAGTTCAATTAGATTGTTGGGGGCATGTTGCCTATCATCTACTTGGTGTTTATCATCTCTGTTACAACTTGTTGCTCTTAATGCTTGTCACTTTGGGCCCGAGTGCCATGATTTCAGATCTGATCACCCTTTTGTTTCTTGAGTTTGTGGTGTTCTTGATCCTATCTATGAGTTGTATGCACCTATTATAGTCCGGAACCGGCGATCCCAATGGTGACAGCTTGGGACACCAAAGGGGATGGACTATAATTTGAGGATTCCGTGTATCCATGAATTGTTAATGCTTTGTTTCGGTGCTCTTTGACAGGAGTACCTTAATCTCCCTAAGTTCCTTTTAGCCCCGTTTGTAGCGGGAGGGTAGGACAAAAGATGTTGTGCAAAGTTCTTATTGCAAGCACGTACAACTACCTTGGGATACATGCCTGATGTTTGATATTTGCCTAGATGATCCTTTGTTTTCTGTGAGCCTTGCCCAAGTTAGAATCTGTTACATGTTCGTTCTCATCCAAGCAGCGCCCAACCATCCATCTCCCTAGCCTACAGTATTTTCTTTCTTGCTGGTTACTAGTTGTTTACTTTTGCTGTTTTACCTTTGCTGTTCAACTATCACTATCACCACTATTATCATCACTACTACGACCACCATATCACAGTTTCTACTAATACTTTTGTGCAAGCAAGTGTTTATTTCAGGTGCGTTTGAATTGACAACTCAATTGTCAAAGTCTGTACGTATTCTTTGTGTCCCCAAGTGTCGAATCAATAGATTGGGTTATCTTGCCTGCGAAGACTATCTCGATCCCCTACAGTTGAGGGTTATCAAGTACTGTTTTCTGGCGCCGTTGCCGGGGAACATAGCTTTATTTACAGGTCTACTTGAAGTATCCTACCTGCTGCACGCTATCCACAATGGGTAAGAAAGGAGACCCCAAGGTTCCGATCTTACCATCCCGTACGAGACGAGGTACTGCTCATAGCACTAGTGCTAAACTTGATTCACCTTCAGTTATGAGCCAATTTGATTCACCTCATTTACATGTTACTTCTGCTGAGTCTGGCAATATGTCAGATACTTTTGATGATGCTTCAACTACTTTTGAGACTACAGGTTCACTAGGTTCTTTTATTGAAGAACAAATTGCTGCTGCTGCCCGATTCTCGGGTGTTGAAATTCCTGTTGCCCAAACACCTATTGGAAAAATTCATAACCTTACTGGCCTTAAGGAGAAACTCCTTGAGGACGATTATGTTATACTTGATGATGATTTATGCAGGGAACTTAATGAATGTGCCGATTCCGACCCTGCAACTATAAAGAAGTTGCTAGCAAAGCATTCCCTAAAGAATAAGTTTACTCCTGATCCTAATTTTGCTACGTCTCCTATACGCATCACTGATCCTGATTATGATTTCTCTATTGACCTTTCACTTATATCCACAGTTGAAGATGATCCCTTTTATGGCAGAGAAAATGATGATGCTATCGGGCACCTGACCAAACTCACTGAGTTAGGCGGCTTGTTTACCACAGATGAAAGGATCCGGAACTTTTATGTGACCAAGCTTCTTACTTTTTCCTTGAAAGGAGATGCTAGAGCATGGTACGACGCACTACCATGTGGTTCCATTCAGAGTCCTCAAGATATGGCTATATCTTTCGTTGATAAGTATTTTCCTGCTCATATGCAACATGCTGCTTTACAAAGAATTTATAACTTTAAACAGTTGCAGGACGAGCATCTCCCTAAAGCTTGGGGGAGATTTTGCAGTTTGATAAAGGCTAGACCGGGACATGAAATCCCTAAAAATGAATTACTTGATATATTTTATGCTGGTCTAACCGATGAGTCTGAATCCTACCTAGATAGTTGTGCTGGTTGTGTTTTCAGGCAAAGAACACCGGACGATGCGGAAGAATTGATGGGCAAAATTGCCAAAAACCATGAAGATTGGTCCGTGCCTGAACCACCTCCACCACCAAAGAAGAGGGGCATGCTAGTCCTAAGCCCGGAAGACATGCAAGAAGCAAAGAAGTCCATAAGAGAGAAAGGTATTAAAGCTAACGACGTGAAGAATCTACCTCCAATTGAGAAGCTGTGTGAGCTTACCACTCACCCACCTATGGTAGAAGTACACTCTCTTTTAGATTTCAACGCAAGTGACATCCCTAAAGGTAAACCTCCTGACCAATGTTTAGATGAGCTTGATAATTTTATTATGAAGCAGAATCACTTCAATAAAAAGGTACAAGGTCAGTTGCATGATAATACTCTTGCTATCAAAAGTTTGCTTGATGTTCTAGGTAGAACAGTTAATGATGTTAAATGTCTTGTGAAGCATTTTCATATGGTTCGAACTCAGCTTGAACAAATTTCTAATGTGCAAAAAGATTTGCTTGCTAATAATGCCAAACAGGACAATTTACAAGCTTACGGTATAAAGACCCGGGGTGGCACACGCACCCAGGACCCTCTCTATCCATAGGGGCATCCAAAGAGGATCGAGCAAGATTCTCAAGTGCAGGAAGAAATTGTTAGCTCCCCAAAGAAGAAGAAGAAGAAGAAACACAAGGAAGCTGACAATTCCAATGATCCTATAGAAGAAGAAGAACAAGCTGTGGATCCAAACAACATATCTACATCCGATGCTGAGACTGAAGACGGTGCTGAACCTGAAAAAGACACTGAAAAGAATGATCCACCTGAGGTTCGTGAAGAAGAAGCACCCGATAAGCGCAAGAAGTATACTAGAGAAGACTTCCTTTCAAGAAGACACGGGAAGGAACGAGAACCATGGGTACAGAAACCTATGCCTTTGCCAAGCAAGTCCGTCAAATCCAAGGAAGAAGAGCACTACAACAAGTTTTGTGAGTGGATGAAACCTCTTTTTCTTCAAATTCTTTGACTGATGCTATTAAATTACCTCCTTACTCAAAATATATGAAAGGTATTATTACTAATAAAATAAAAGTCCCTAATGAGGCAATATCTACTATGCTTGCTAACTACTCTTTCACTGGCAAGATTCCTGAGAAGCTCGGTGATCCAGGTATACCCACCATTCCTTGCTCCATAAAAAATAATTATGTTAGAACTGCCTTATGTGATCTTGGTGCAGGAGTGAGTGTTATGCCCTTCTCTCTCTACAAAAGGCTTTGTTTAGAGAAACTAATTCCTACAGATATCTCTCTTTAGATGGCCGACAATTCCACGGCCGTCCCGATCGGTATTTGTGAGGATGTTCCTGTTGAAGTTGCCAATTGCTTAATACTTACTGATTTTGTTGTGCTTGACATGCCCGAGGATGCGAGCATGTCCATTATCCTTGGTAGACCTTTTCTTAACATCGCAGGTGCCGTTATTGATTGCAATAAAGGGAAGGTTACCTTCAACGTAAATGACAAAGAACACACGGTGTATTTTCCGAAGAAAATCGACAAAAGGCATGGCCTTAACTCCATTGAGAATATCGAGACCGTGAAGATTGGAGGATGGGATTGTCCACTACATGTATACCACAAATACAAAACAATTATGGTGGGGACAATGTCCATTAAAGTAAGAGAGCAATGATCACTTCATAAGAGGCAAGACTTTCTGCGCTATATATCACCGGTGTGTTGGTAAGACTTGATCAACCTTGCTAACTAGCAAGTTTTATATAGGTAAAAAGTTGAGCTTGTTACGTTTTCATTTCCTTTAGCTTTTATTCTCCTTGCTGTACCCAAGTTTTTGTTTAAAACTTCACTTGTTCTAACTTTTGTCTCAAGTTCACGAAAGTTTTTGCAGCTTTTTGAACTTTGAAAACTTCTCTACAGTGAAGTTGCCCAGAAAATTCCAGAAAATTCAAAATAAAAATTTCCAGGTAAAAATCCATCGGAGAGTACCCGTGGCTGACCAGGAGGGTCCACCCCTGGCCCAGGAGGCCAGGTGGCGCGGCCCAGCTCCTGGCCGCGCCACCCACCCTCCTGGGGCCCACAGGCACCCCCTGCTGGCATCTCTTCTTCCACTCTCTCTCTTTCACCCCGAAAACTCGTGTTCTTGCTCTGGTTTCGTGTTCTTGATGTTCTTGAGCACGGAACTTCGATCTCCCTCTATAGCCACTCGTTTGAGCTGAAATTTGGAACAAATACTCTCTGGTATGTGACTCCCTCACCCCTCCAATTAGTTTTCTAGTTGGTGGCTTCATTAGTGAGTATTTAGTGGTTCTTGGTGTTGTTTAGTTGAGCTTAAATGTTGATACGTCCAAAACGTATCTATAATTTCTGCTTGCTCCATGCATGTTTTGTGTGATATTGCTATGATCTAGATACACTTTCATACACTTTTGATCATATTTGGACTAACCTATTAACTCAGTGGACCACAGTGCCAGTTCCTGTTTTCTGCTGTTTTTCTATTTCAGTTTTCCCCCATATAAAAAGTTCCAGAAAAATTCCGGGAAAAATATAGGAAAAATTAGCGTACAGGAAGCTTCGCGAAGAGCCCGAGTGGGGCCAGAGGGGAGCCAGGGGTGGCCCAGGCGGCCACCCGGCGCGGCCACCCCCTGGGCCACGCAAGGGGGGGGCGCCTGGGGCCCCTGGTCTACCTCTGGCTGCCCCCTTCGCCTATATATTCCCCGTGAAGTGAAACCCTCGAGGACAGAACCCTTTTTCGCGATCTCGCCTCTGTTCCGCCGACGCCGCGCTTCCGAGATCGGGAGCACCAGAAGACCTCTTCCCGGCACCCTGCCAGAGGGAGGGTTGACCTCCGGGAGTCTCCTCTCCACCATGGATGCTTCCCAGATGTCTTGTGAGTAGTTTTCCTTAGACCATGGGTCCGTGATCAGTAGCTATGTGATGTTCTCCTCTCCTCTTCGTTCTTCACGGTTTAGACCTCATGAGCTGCCCTACATGATCGAGGCACTTTTGTAATCTTTCTGCTGTTGCTATGCTGGGTTTGATGGGATCTGATGTATTATGAGATTATGTTCAGATTGTGATTGAGTAATATATTTGGTTCTTATCTCTTATATTTTTGTTCCTAAGTAATTCTTGCATGTTCTCCGTTGTTGTTTATTGCTTTGGCCAAGTAGTAGGTAGTAACCCCAAGAGGGAACGTTTTGCTCGATTGTGGGTTCATGCCCCCCGATGACACGCTTGAGTGACAGAAACATGAGTCTAGGGGATGTGTTGTTGCCACAAGGGGGAAAACAACGGTGCTTGTAACCGCGGTTGCAAGGATTGTTTACTTTACGCAAAGTGCTTTTTAATGCAGTTGTCTGTTGCTTTGGGTTTACACTTTGGGTGGGGCTCGCAACTTAATACCAGCGAGATGTTCTGGATAGATATCTCAAGGTGGATGATTAGTAGTAGATGCAGTTGGATTTCGGTCTACTTATTTTGGCGTACTGCCCAGGCTTTTGAGCCTCTTCCTTTCTTTTGTAGCATAGTTAGCATTGCGGTGCGTTCATAATCCTGTCAATTGCCATTCTGTAATTTTTTCACCTCGCATAGCAGTTTTATCATCTTTTGGGAGAGAGACATCACTAGTGAACATCACGTATCCCGGTCCATATCCTCATCACTGTTTACACGCTCATTTACTTTTCTGTTTTTACTTTCAGTTGCTATCATTATCCCTTGCGTTTGATCCTTTGTGAACTACAAGACCGGAGAGATTGACAACCTCTCTGAACTTCGTTGGGAACAAAGTTATTTGTGTGTGTGTGCAGGTCCGCGTCAGTTGCGCCACTGACACCTACTTTTCATATCTGGAGTCCTACTGGAGACAAACCTTGGTATCTTTACTGAGGGAAATTTGTTGTTGTGCTACATCACGCCTTCCACTTGGGGTTAACCAACGAAGGGCGAGAAATCACTATCATTACCTCGCACATCAAGCCAAATTTCTGGCGCCGTTGCCGGGGACTCCGAGTGCTAAGATAGGGGAGTTGCACACTACCCTTTACCTTTGTTTTTTAGTCTTTTTAGTTTACCTTTCAGTTTTTATCTTTCAGTGTTATATCAAAAATCACAAAAAAATTATTTATCTTGCTAGTAGTTGCCATTATGTCTGGCCCTTTTGCCTTTGTTGAGACAGAGGTTCTCATCTTTAAACAAAAAGGTGGTGAAAGTTTAAAATATGCTTGGTATAGAATTAATGATTCTCAAAAAAGAGCCACCAAGAAGCAATCCACTACTACCCTGCTTAGAAATTTTTATGTCGGGATTACTCCTTGGAATAGGTTCATATTAGATACTGCTATCGATGGGAATTTCCTAGAAGCCCCGATTTGGGAGTCTCTTAATGTTATTGAAAATCTTGTTGGGAATCTCCCTATTGCTAGCATACAAGAAGATATAACTCTAGCTCACATTATGAAGAAACTTGAAAAGATAGAGTTAGAAATACCAAGTATAACTAGGATACATGAGTTGGATCGCAAGATTCAAGGGAATTTGAATAGGCTTGATAGCTCCATGCTTAAAATTATTAAAACTTTGGAGGTCATCAAATCCCGTGATACGGATCTTTCTAGGATTGATAAGATTGAGGAAATCATTAATACTCTAGGAACTACTTTTTCCTCAATCAAACCAAAAAAGGTAGAGACTTCAGCAAGAAGGGAACCTAAGTTCAATTATGTCCCTAGGGTTCCCCGACCTAAAAATAAACCACCCATTGCTAAATAAGTTGAAACCGTGAAAACTTTGGAAGAAATACCTCTCTTTGATAATTCTATAAATGAATCTTCCATTGATTTTCCGCCTTTTGGTTTTCTCCCTAGAAGTATCTTCGTTAGGCCTTTATTTGAAAGACCTCTTAAGACTAGTTGTACAATTGAAGAGCTTTTTGATGATCTTGATAATGATTTGATTGCTACAACTTGATCATTTGCATCATGCCTAGCTTAAAGGGATAAAAGAAAGCGCTTTCGGGAGGCAGCCCGCAACGAATTTAGGTTTTTATTTTTTGCTTTTGTTGTGTCTTGATGTTTGTTACTACTGTAGCAACATCATTGAATCTTTATTTTTCATCTTTGTGCCAAGTTATAGCCTCTTATGATAAGGGAAGCAAAAGTTGTGACATGCTGTCCAGAAAACAGATTCTATCCCTTGACAGAAAAATTCGAATCAAATCACCAGATCATATTTTTGATCTGAATTGTTTTGACATCGTGCTATATACAATTGTGAAACTTTCGTATGTTCTGAGTTTTTTGACTTGAGTTGCAGAAGTGCCCCTAAAAAATTCTTTACTACCTTCTGTTCTGTTTTTCACAGATTCTGCCACGTTTTGTCTCTCCTAACTTTTGCAAACCTTAAGCTTGCTTTTTCTTTGCAAAAACTTTTTGGCACTCTTGAGAAACAGTAGCTCTTCAAGAATATCTTTATATCCAGTGGGAAAAAATTATTTTATTAAGGGTACTAACCTCTCTAATCAGCTTATGATGAGTTATGTATGAAGGGAGTTTTCAAGTGTGCGATGGAAGATGATGAAAGAAGATCCAGGAGTGTCAAGCGCTCAAGCTTGGGGATGCCCCCATGCATCCCCAATAAATATTCAAGGAGACTCAAGCGTCTAAGCTTGGGGATGCCCCCGTGCATCCCCTTCTCCATCAACAATCATCAGTTCGTCCTTCGTCTCACTATATTTTTATCACTTCATGCGTTATGTGCTATGCTTGGAGCGTCTCGCTCTTAGGTTTTATTTTTAGTTTTCTTTAGTTTGCTTGCTGTTCATAACAAGTTAGACCCCGTCTTACTTTGTGTGGGAGAGAAACACGCTCCACTTTCAAAATCTAGAACACATCATAGGATTTTTCCTGCTTATCTTTTTGCTGTTGTGTGTTCTTTATCTTTTCATAGCTGCTGCCATGTTTAGTTTTAGTCTTAGTGTGTCTTTAGAAAGAGCCTTGGCTTTTGTTTAGTCTGTTGCTGGAACTCTTTTTAGTTTTCATGTTTATCTTGTTAAAGAGATTTGGTTGTTGCACTGAATTGTGTTTTGTCTTGGAAGTAGGTAATTGAGGTTGCTATTTAATTCTAGTAGTAACTTGCAATAGTTTTGAAGTTTTTACGTGAGTAATGTTTGAACTTTTGGTGTCAAGAGCTCTAGCCTATTAGTGATAGGTGTCGTATTTTGGGCAATCCGTGTTTATTTTCAAAACCTACAAAACCAGTTGAGAACTCTAGCTACTAGATGGATCACTAATCTTTGGAGGGATCGAATATTAGAGTACACTCACGTACCATGAGTCGAGGATGCGCAAGGATAACCAAACCCCCATACACTCCTCCTCGGGGTACTTGTCTCTTTGTGAACCTCCTTATTAGATTGAGAGTTACCGATAATAAGTGCATGAGTTCTTCGGACTAATGTAAGTATTGAAAGTTGAAACTTCCACCTTCCCATATTTTGCTAGCCTCTCCCGTGCCGTGCATTGCCTTCTTCTCACTCCGAGAGTTGGTGTCCACCTTCGCCGGTACATCCAAACCCTTGGCATGATATGCTCTGTCATCATAAACCTCCTTATATCTTTCCTCAAAACAACCACCATACCTACCTATCAAGGCATTTCCATAGCATTTCCGAGATATATTGCCATGCAACATTCACCTCTTCATGACTTGATCTTCATGTCATACATGTTCCTTCTACACTGGCAGCGACATACATTGCATACATCATGTTAGTTACATCTTTATGATTTTGAGTACCTTGTAAAGTGTGAAGGATCTCCTTTACCTTCTTGTAAAATAGAGTGTTGCCCTTAAGTGAGGAAAAGATCCCAAAGTGGACACAATAAATGATCCCAAAGAGGACAAATGAGAGTTACATAGAAAGAGCCATTGAGGCCACAAAAAAATACAAAAAAAAAAAGAAATAAAAAGAGAGAAAGGGGAAACACTACTATCCTTTTGAGAGATCCACACTAGTACTCCCTTTATATCCTTGTACTCCATAGATATGATCATTATGCATATAGCTATGTGGGGACCTTCACACTATAGAACTTGGCTTGCATATTCCAAGGATGAGCCTCCTCAAATGAGCTCTAGGTCTTCATGAGCGAGCAAGTTAGATGCACCCCCACTAGTTCCATTAGAGAGCTTCCTAGCTCGTATGTGCATCCGTTGCATGGCAATCCCTACTCCTCACATCATATCTATCATTTGGCATCTCTTGCCTATGATTGTCCTCATTGATGTGAGCCTTTCTCCTCCTTTTTTGTCTTCCTCCTCCGTACTCCTCTCTTTGCCATCCTAAGTGTCAACTCTCGTGCTTACGCTCATCCATTGCATGAGTGCTCAAAATATTGAAAAAGGAGTGGATCAAATTTACTTGTACCTGGCTAGTGGTCTGGGGACGAGTCAAGATAAGATTCCGGAAAAAGACCAAGTGTGAAACTTTAGTAGATTGAGTTCTCAATAAATAAATTGTTTTTCTCGTATTCCCTATCCCCCTTCTTGCACGCAAACACCATTTGGAGACATTCGAGTCACGGACAGCGAGAGCTCTTGCACCTAATGTTCTTTTGTTACTTGTTTCAATGCTAATATAGACTCTTGCATGTTATGACTTGAATTGAATCTCTAACCTTGATTGCTTTACTTTTCAAAGTTCTTATATGGTTGCTAGCATGTCACTACAGAAATTATTCCGTTATCATTTACCTACTCGAGGACGAGCAAGAATTAAGCTTGGGGATGTTGATACGTCCAAAACGTATCTATAATTTCTGCTTGCTCCATGCATGTTTTGTATGATATTGCTATGATCTAGATACACTTTCATACACTTTTGATCATATTTGGACTAACCTATTAACTCAGTGGACCACAGTGCCAGTTCCTGTTTTCTGCTGTTTTTCTATTTCAGTTTTCCCCCATATAAAAAATGCCAGAAAAATTCCGGGAAAAATATAGGAAAAATCAGCGTACAGGAAGCTTCGCGAAGAGCCCGAGTGGGGCCATAGGGGAGCCAAGGGTGGCCCAGGCGGCCACCCGGCGCGGCCACCCCCTGGGCCGCGCCAGGGGGGGCGCCTGGGGCCCCTGGTCCACCTCTGGCTGCCCCCCTTCGCCTATATATTCCACGTGATGTGAAACCCTCGAGGATAGAACCCTTTTTCGCGATCTCGCCTCTGTTCCGCCGCCGCCGCGCTTCCGAGATCGGGAGCACCAGAAGACCTCTTCCCGGCACCCTGCCGGAGGGAGGGTTGACCTCCGGGAGTCTCCTCTCCACCATGGATGCTTCCCGGATGTCTTGTGAGTAGTTTTCCTTGGACCATGGGTCCGTGATCAGTAGCTATGTGATGTTCTCCTCTCCTCTTTGTTCTTCACGGTTTAGACCTCGTGAGGTGCCCTACATGATCGAGGCACTTTTGTAATCTTTCTGCTGTTGCTATGCTGAGTTTGATGGGATCTGATGGATTATGAGATTATGTTCAGATTGTGATTGAGTAATATATTTGGTTCTTATCTCTTATATTTTTGTCCCTAAGTAATTCTTGCATGTTCTCCGTTGATGTTTATTGCTTTGGCCAATGTAAGGCCTGATATGCGGTACTGTTCCAAATCTAGGTGTTTCCACCCAGATCTAGGGACGAAGCACATATCAGTCCCACCGCGACATATGACAAAGCCATATGCCCCGGATTTCCAACATGATATCACAACATTACAGATACAAGGATACAACATCTCATACAAGCGGCATACAACTGCCTTAATACAATACAACAGCGGAAGATATATGTCTGAGTACAGACTACAATCAAATGCCTACTAGCAAAGAGAAAAACATCGATCCCCATAACCACACGGGTCCAGGCCCTCCGCCGGGATCCGCCTAACTAGTCGTCGTCGAGTCTCCACGTGAAACGTCGATCACCATACCTGTTGTTGATCAAGAACCCTGAAAGGAGTTTGGGGGTAGTATCATGAGTACAGAAGTACTCAGCATCCAACTGTAGTGGTCAACTGACCCAGCAAGGACTTCATCACTCGTTATTCTTGGACAACTAGTAGTTTACGGTAAGGAAGGGGTAAGTGGTGAGGTTGCTGCCGCACTAGCATTTATGAAGTGGCTAACGATCTAAAGAGTAAGATAAGAAGCCAAACATTCGATGAGGAATCGCCTCCAACAAGTCTGCTATCCACCTACATACACAAGCATAACACCTATCCTATCCTTGTCCTCCTCTTCGCATCCCGACAAAGAAGAACTATTCAAGGCACACACACGTTGATCAAGTTATAGTAAGATTATCTCAGTTGTTGTTGTCTATGAACAAGGAGTAGGTATCAAGTCGTCCATAACCGTGGACACGGCTTCTCGAAAAGATTTAACCCTGCAGGGGTGTACCAACTGCCCATTGCGAGGCGTCGCATGCTCGCCCATCTCTCTCAGTTGCTACCCATTATAGGCAACCATTTTATGATTTAGTTCCAAGAGATTCCGAAACGATAGGTCCCTCTAACTAACAACGCACAAATCCGGGTGGCCCCCGGGGAGTCGACACCCAATCCAAAAGCCGGCCACGCTCTCGGATCGGACTCTTCCGTACGGCTAAGGTCGGGAAATCACACCTGACATCAGGGGACCCCTAGCTCACCAAGTGTGGACCAACAGAGGAACAAGTCTCCGCTGGCCCGAGTTGTTTGAAAACTACTGGCAGCTGACCAGCACACACACGGTTTCAAATGGTAAATCAGCTTGGGCCACCTCTAGAAATGTTTGAAGCTAGGTAGGTAAGAAGAGGGGACCCCATAAAATCTCACACGCGATTAGGCACGCTCAGTCTTAAAACCAATACCCGGAACTCGGGTCCTAGTGACACGAATGGAACAAAGCGTCGGGACGGGATAGCCTAGACCTTCCATCCTTCGTCGAATATAGTCAACATTATAATAATCATATCATCAACAACAATATAATAATGTGATATCCCAAACCAAGGAGTAACAGGGTAACATCGTAGCATCCTAAGCATGCATACTAAGCAGGGTCTGAGCAACGAGCAATAGTAACATAGCAGTACAAGGTTTGCTGGAAAGGGACATGGCTGTATTGGTTTGAAAGAGGCTGTAAACATGTGGTAGGATCAAACATCGAACCTAACCTAGACTAGCATGCAAACCACTGGTTGAAATAGAATGGATCATAAGTAATGTATAGTCCTTGCCTGTTAATAAGTCGTGTTCCAAAGGTGTAGTCGATCGCAAGCTCGCATCGTCTCCGAGAGGTACCCGCGGAAGAACACAAGAGGTAAACACTGGAAAGAAATCAACGAGCAAGCACTCTATTACTACGGGGCAACACAAGATCAAGAAGACATCACACGACACGGGAACGCGATATGGATCTATCGTCGAGAACGGTTACTAACAGGTTAAGTGGAGTACTCGTCACACACGACGATACCGCACATTTAGAAAGGTTCAAGTTGTTTCGCTACAGGTGATAAAAAAGGTTGTTAACATGGCAACTCAAGCAAGCATGGCATAACACACAAACATGACAAGAGGTGAAGCATAAAATAAACTATCTATGCTAGTCAATTGAAGTGGGGCACAACCTAAACATGGCATAACACTAAGTGCCGCACGATGATTAAAATATTTGGTTCTGTTCTGTCCTAAACCATATTTTAGGTTGGTTAACAACAACAAACAATAGCATAAACAAAAAATACACGAAAAACTAATCAAGTTACATATAAGGCACACTCCAAACGGAGTTACGGTTAAAAAGATATAAGCAAAACAAGTTACGGGCACAAACTGCCAACATCACGAAGCACACTATATAGCATTGCATAAACAAGATAATGAATGCAAACATGCTCAGAAATGACATGCAATTAAAGTAGACAAGGCAGGTAAGGCATAGCAAAAAGAATCATGCAAAAAGACATCATAGATCAAAAGATATTAAGCAAACAACCTGGCATCGTGACGTTACAGACTTAGAGAAAAACAGAGGTTGCTGTCAAAAACAGCGGGGTAGCATCTTTGGAGCTAAATATCTATATGACCAGTAATGCTAACATGAAGATGCAACACATGTAATGAAAGTAGACATGATGCTTAAAAATATGCAATTGGAATCACTCAATTCCGATAAACGGTCGCGACACACTCGTCGACTGAAGTTGCAACAAAATATAAACAACAGCACACTAACAGCAGGATAGCTACTTTGGAGCAAGATACAATCATGATGCAGCAAGCAATTATGGCATGTGAATGCATAAAACTGAAGTAGAAACAATGCTTAACGCAACGCAAAAGGAATCAATCAATTCCGATGAACGGTTCCGAAGCAATCGTCACCCGAAGTTGCAATAAAATAACAGTTACAACAACTTAGCAACAGTTAACGACAGGTAGCCCTGTTTGAACAGCAATTGCACAATCAAGATGCCCTCAAATGCAAAAGCTCACAAAAGATGAATTAAAGTACACGCAATTCTAAGCAACTTTCATTTTGGGGGCACGTTCATCGGAGCTACGGATTAGTCGCAAATTACAACGAGAAACGGAAACAGCAGCAGTTATTTCCAGGCTTAGCAGAAATTTACAGGGGTAAAAAAAATAGACGGAATAAAAAAAAAGGTGCTGGGCTGGCTCACCCATGGGCTGAGCCCATCTGACTGGCCTGGGAGGCCGGCTGGGCCGGCTCGGTTGGGCCACAGGGGCGCACTGGCCCACATGGCCACATCGGTTCCACCACGCCCGATCCGATCTGGATCGGAGCCGTGGCTGGCGGCGGCCGCCGGTGACCCTGCCGGCGAGGCGGCGAGGCACCGCGGGGCGAGGCGAGGGGCGCCGGAGGTGGCGCAACGGAGGTGAGGACGACGGTCTGGAGCGTCTCGGGGCGGCTTGCTCCATGAGGTTGCGGCGGGGGAGACCGGCGAGCTCGGCCGTCGTCAGGGCCATGGCGTGGCGGCGCCTGCGTCCTGCGGCAGAGGGGAAAGGGAGGGCGATGAGGATGAGGAGAGGAGGTGCGGGGAGGAGAGGAGAGAAGGCCGGCGACCTGGGGCGCGCGGCGGCTGGTCGGCATCGCGGGCGGCGCGGCCGTGGAACTCGGGAAGAGAGGGCCTCCAAGCCCAGATCGGGCCCGGCGGCGGTGGAGAGGGCCCGGCGGGGCCCGATTTCGCGGTGGAGGAGCTGGCTGCCTCTGGGTGGCGACGTGGCGCCTCCTGAGCCCTTGATCTGCAGATCTGATGGCCAGAAAGCACTGGAGTCTAGGGTTTCGGGGGAGAGAGGGAAAAATGGGGCAGATCTGAGTTTTGGGAGGGGGTGGCTGCAATTATGCCATAGGGGGAACCCTAATTGGCTGGTTTGGGAGGTGGGGGTCATTATATAGGCAGGTTGGCTGGCCAGTTTACGCAAATGCCCTCGGTACCCCTCTCTCGCGTCCGGTGATCGCGTTCGTGACCGCCGAGACTCCATACGGACTCCGATTCCGACGAAATCTCGAACCACGCGCTCAGTGCATCGAGCCCATCGATCGTACCTCACTGCGGTGACATTCCGACAACGTTTTTCGGCACCCCATAAAATAATCCGTTTATTAAATAAATGGGGTTTTCGTTCCGGTGGCGATGGCTGGTCCTGTGCCGGTAGCGACGGTGCTCGGGTGAAATCCCGGTGTCGCAAGGTCGTGTGTCAGGGTGGCAAGGGTCGGTCTCCGTCCGGTACGAGATAAGAGGGGGAAAAATAATCGCCGATCGATAAATCGGGGATGCAAACACCGCAAACAAATCAGACAATCAAAAAATTCACGCCGAAAACAAAATTTTTAATTTTTGTGAAAACTGGGCTGTTACAATACAACACCACCAACAAGGGATCTCGTCCCGAGATCCAGGATGATCCGGGGGAGAGGGGGAAGAGAAAAGAGAGAAAGTCGACGATTCTTCAACACCACCAACAAGGGACTCTGCTCCATGTCGATGTCGAGCTTCCGTCGAGGTAATTTTCCGCAGAGAGACGACATCGTCGAAAAAACGAAACAGTCAGTGACAAGAGGAAGAACAATCGCGAAAACCAGATCAAGGGATAGTGATTTTCGACGCAGGTCATAAAAACATCAGGCAAAAGGAGGGAGGGCAAAGGACGACCCAGATGATATCCAAAATCGGAGAAGCTAAAGGTACTACATGAATTCCCACCTGAGCTCGGAATCGAGACAATACTTCCCAAGCAAAGCATTGTAACGGTTCCGATACTCCACACACTCGAGATCCTAGAGTTTGAAGGGGGATAAGTCGAGAGTAAAACACTTACGACACTTGTCCTGACCAGAGCAAGGGTAAGGAATAAAAAGATTCCTACTCTCCGATAGCTAGCTTAGTAACTACAAAATAGTTTTTGTCTAGACTCGACTTCGGCCAGAGAGGGGATCCTACGGTCGGTAAGGCTCTGATACCAAGTTGTAAGGCCCGATATGCGGTACTGTTCCAGATCTAGGTGTTTCCACCCAGATCCGGGGACGAAGCACATATCGGTCCCACCGCGACATATGACAAAGCCATATGCCCCGGATTTCCAACATGATATCACAACATTACAGATACAAGGATGCAACATCTCATACAAGCGGCATACAACTACCTTAATACAATACAACAGCGGAAGATATATGTTTGAGTACAGACTACAATCAAATGCCTACTAGCAAAGATAAAAACATCGATCCCCATAACCACACGGGTCCAGGCCCTCCGCCGGGATCCTCCTAACTAGTCGTCGTCGAGTCTCCACGTGAAACGTCGATCACCATACCTATTGTCGATCAAGAACCCTAAAAAGAGTTTGAGGGTAGTATCATGAGTAGAGAAGTACTCAGCATCCAACTGTAGTGGTCAACTGACCCAGCAAGGACTTCATCACTCGTCATTCTAGGACAACTAGTAGTTTACGGTAAGGAAGGGGTAAGTGGTGAGGTTGCTGCCGCACTATAATTTATGAAGTGGCTAACGATCTAAAGAGTAAGATAAGAAGCCAAGCATTCGATGAGGAATCGCCTCCAACAAGTCTGCTATCCACCTACATACGCAAGTATAACACCTATCCTATCCTTGTCCTCCTCTTCGCATCCCGACGAAGAAGAAGCAGTCAAGGCACACACACGTTGATAAGGTTATAGTAAGATTATCTCAGTTGTTGTTGTCTATGAACAGGGAGTAGGTCTCAAGTCGTCCATAACCGTGGACACGGCTTCTCGAAAAGATTTAACCCTGCAGGGGTGTACCAACTGCCCATTACGAGGCGTCGCATGCTCGCCCATCTCTCTCAGTTGCTACCCATTATAGGCAACCATTTTATAATTTAGTTCCAAGAGATTCCGAAACGACAGGTCCCTCTAACTAACAACGCACAAATCCGGGTGGCCCCCGGGGAGTCGACACCCAATCCAAAAGCCGGCCACGCTCTCGGATCGGACTCTTCCGTACGGCTAAGGTCGGGAAATCACACCTGACATCAGGGGACCCCTAGCTCACCAAGTGTGGACCAACAGAGGAACTAAGTCTCCGTTGGCCCGAGTTGTTTGAAAACTACTGGCAGCTGACCAGCACACACGGTTTCAAATGGTAAACCAGCTTGGGCCACCTCTAGAAATGTTTGAAGCTAGGTAGGTAAGAAGAGGGGACCCCATAAAATCCCACACGCGATTAGGCACGCTCAGTCTTAAAACCAATACCCGGAACTCGGGTCCTAGGTGACTCGAATGGAACAAAGCGTCGGGGCGGGATAGCCTAGACCTTCCATCCTTCGTTGAATATAGTCAACATTATAATAATCATATCATCAACAACAATATAATAATGTGATATCCCAAACCAAAGAGTAACAGGGTAACATCGTAGCATCCTAAGCATGCATACTAAGCAGGGGCTGAGCAACGAGCAATAGTAACATAGCAGTACAACGTTTGCTGGGAAGGGACATGGCTGTATTGGTTTGAAAGAGGTTGTAAACATGTGGTAGGATCAAACATCGAACCTAACCTAGACTAGCATGCAAACCGCTGGTTGAAATAGAATGGATCATAAGTAATGTATAGTCCTTGCCTGTTAATAAGTCGGGTTCCAAAGGTGTAGTCGATCGCAAGCTCGCATCGTCTCCGAAAGGTACCCGCGGAAGCACACAAGAGGTAAACACTGGAAAGCAATCAATGAGCAAGCACTCTATTACTACGGGGAAACACAAGATCAAGAAGACATCACATGACACGGCAACGCGATACGGATCTATCGTCGAGAACGGTTACTAACAGGTTAAGTGGAGTACTCGTCACACACGACGATACCGCACATTTAGAAAGGTTCAAGTTGTTTAGCTACAGGTGATCAAAAAAGGTTGTTAACATGGAAACTCAAGCAAGCATGGCATAGCACACAAACATGACAAGAGGTGAATCATAAAATAAACTATCTATGCTAGTCAATTGAAGTGGGGCACAACCTAAACATGGCATAACACTAAGTGTCGCACGATGATTAAAACATTTGGTTATGTTATGTACTAAACCATATTTTAGGTTGGTTAACAACAGCAAACAATAGCATAAACACAAAGTACACGAAAAACTAATCAAGTTACATATAAGGCACACTCCAAATGGAGTTACGGTTAAAAAGATATAAGCAAAACAAGTTACGGGCACAAACTGCCAACATCACGAAGCACACTTTAGAGCATTGCATAAACAAGATAATGAATGCAAACATGCTCAGAAATGACATGCAATTAAAGTAGACAAGTCAGGTAAGGCATGGCAAAAAGAATCATGCAAAAAGACATCATAGATCAAAAGATATTAAGCAAACAACATGGCATCGTGACGTTACAGACTTAGAGAAAAACAGAGGTTGCTGTCAAAAACAGCGGGGTATCATCTTTGGAGCTAAATATCTATATGACCAGTAATTCTAAAATGAAGATGCAACACATGTAATGAAAGTAGACATGATGCTTAACAATATGCAATTGGAATCACTCAATTCCGATAAACGGTCGCGACACACTCGTCGACCGAAGTTGCAACAAAATATAAACAACAACACACTAACAGCAGGATAGCTACTTTGGAGCAAGATACAATCATGATGCAGCAAGGAATTATGGCATGTGAATGCATGAAACTGAAGTAGAAACAATGCTTAAAGCAACGCAAAAGGAATCAATCAATTCCGATGAACGGTTGTGAAGCAATCGTCACCCGAAGTTGCAATAAAATAACAGTAACAGCAACTTAGCAACAGTTAACGACAGGAAGCCCTGTTTGAACAGCAATTACACAATCAAGATGACCTCAAATGCAAAAGCTCACAAAAGATGAATTAAAGTACACGCAATTCTAAGCAACTTTCATTTTGGGGGCGCGTTCATCGGAGCTACGGATTAGTCGCAAATTACAACGCGAAACGGAAACAGCATCAGTTATTTCCAGACTTTGCAGAAATTTATAGGGGTAAAAGAAAAAATCAGACGGAATAAAAATAAAAAAAAGGTGCTGGGCTGGCTCACCCATGGGTTGATCCCATCTGGCTGGCCTTGGAGGCCGGCTGGGCCGGGTCGGTTGGGCCACAGGGGCGCACTGGCCCACATGGCCACGTCGGTTCCACCACGCCCGATCCGATCTGGATCGGAGCCGTGGCTGGCGGCGGCCGCCGGTGACCCTGCCGGCGAGGCGGCGAGGCACCGCAGGGCGAGGCGAGGGGCGCCGGAGGTGGCGCAACGGAGGTGAGGACGACGGGCTGGAGCATCTTGGGGCGGCTTGCTCCATGAGGTTGCGGCGGGGGAGACCGGCGAGCTCGACCGTCGTCGGGGCCATGGCGCGGCGGCGTCCGCGTCCTGCGGCCGAGGGGAAAGGGAGGGCGATGAGGAGGAGGAGAGGAGGTGCGGGGTGGAGAGGAGAGAAGGCCGGCGACCTGGGGCGCGCATCGGCTGGCCGGCATCGCGGGCGGCGCGACCGTGGAACTCGGGAGGAGAGGGCCTCCAAGCCCAGATCGGGCCCAGCGGCGGTGGAGAGGGCTCGTCGGGGCCCGATTTCGCGGTGGAGGAGATGGCTGCCTCCGGGTGGTGACGTGGCGCCTCCTGGGCCCTTGATTTGCAGATCTGATGGCCAGAAAACACTAGAGTCTAGGGTTTCGGGGGAGAGAGGGAAAAATGGGGCAGATATGAGTTTTGGGAGGGGGGGCTGCAATTATCCCATAGGGGGAACCCTAGTTGGCTGGTTTGGGAGGTGGGGGTCATTATATAGGCAGGTTGGCTGGCCAGTTTACGCAAATGCCCTCGGTACCCCTCTCTCGCGTCCGGTGATCGCGATCGTGACCGCCGAGACTCCGTACGGACTCCGATTCCGACAAAATCTCGAACCACGCGCTCAGCGCGTCGAGCCCGTCGATCGTACCTCACTGCGGTGACATTCTGACAACGTTTTTCGGCGCCCCATAAAATAATCCGTTTATTATATAAACGGGGTTTTCGTTCCGGTGGCGATGGCTGGTCCTGTGCCGGTAGCGACGGTGCTCGGGTGAAATCCCGGTGTCGCAAGGTCGTGTGTCAGGGTGGCAAGGGTCGGTCTCCGTACGGTACGAGATAAGAGGGGGGGGCAATAATCGCCGATCGATAAATCGGGGATGCAAACACCGCAAACAAATCAGACAATCAAAAAATTCACGCCGAATTTTTTTTTTAATTTTTGTGAAAACTGGGCTGTTACAGCCAAGTAGAGGTAGTAACCCCAAGAGGGAACGTGTTGCTTGATTGTGGGTTCATGCCCCCCGATGACACGCTTGAGTGACAGAAACATGAGTCTAGGGGATGTGCTGTTGCCACAAGGGGGAAAACAACGGTGCTTGTAACCGCGGTTGCAAGGATTGATTACTTTACGCAAAGTGCTTTTTAATGCAGTTGTCTGTTGCTTTGGGTTTACACTTTGGGTGGGGCTCGCAACTTAATACCAGTGAGATATTCTGGATAGATATCTCAAGGTGGATGATTGGTAGTAGATGCAGTTGGATTTCGGTCTACTTATTTTGGCGTACTGCCCATGCTTTTGAGCCTCTTCCTTTCTTTTGTAGCATAGTTAGCATTGCGGTGCGTTCATAATCCTGTCAATTGCCCTTCTGTAATTTTTTCACCTTGTATAGCAGTTTTATCGTATTTTGGGACAGAGACATCACTAGTGAACATCACGTATCCCGGTCCATATCCTCATCACTGTTTACACGCTCATTTACTTTTATGTTTTTACTTTCAGTTGCTATCATTATCCCTTGCGTTTGATCCTTTGTGAACAACAAGACCGGAGAGATTGACAACCTCTCTGAACTTCGTTGGGAACAAAGTTATTTGTGTCTGTGTGCACGTCCGCGTCAGTTGCGCCGCTGACACCTGATACGTCCAAAACGTATCTATAATTTCTGCTTGCTCCATGCATGTTTTGTGTGATATTGCTATGATCTAGAAACACTTTCATACACTTTTGATAATATTTGGACTAACCTATTAACTCAGTGCACCCCAGTGCTAGTTCCTGTTTTCTGCTGTTTTTCTATTTCAATTTCCCCCCATATAAAAAGTGCCAGAAAAATTTGGGAAAATTCAGATAAAAAATCAGCGTGACGGAAGCTTCGAGAAGAGCCTGGGAGGGAACAGAGGGGAGCCCGGGGGGCCCAGGCGGCCACCCGGCGCGGCCCCACCCCTGGCCGCGCCACGGGGCGCCTGGGGCCCCTGGCCCACCTCTGGCTGCCCCCTTTCGCCTATTTATCCCCCGTCACGGGAAAACTCCAGAAGCAGAACCCTATTCCGCGAACTCGCCTCTGTTCCGCCGCCGCCGCACTTCCGAAGATCGGGAGCACCAGAAGACCTCTTCCCGGCACCTTGCCGGAGGGAGGATTGACCTCCGGGAGTCTCCTCTCCACCATGGATGCTCCCCGGATGTCTCGTGAGTAGTTTTCCTTGGACCATGGGTCCGTGATCAGTAGCTATGTGATGTTCTCCTCCCCTCTTTGATCTTCATTGTTTAGACCTCGTGAGCTGCCCTACATGATCGAGGCACCTTTGTAGTATTTCTGCTATTACTATGTTGAGTTTGATAGGATCTGATGGATTATGAGATTATGTTCAGATTGTGATAGAGTAATATATTTGGTTTTTATCTCTTATATTTTTATTCCTAAGTAATTCTTGCATGTTCTCCGTTGCTGTTTATTGCTTTGGCCAAGTAGCAGGCAGTGACTCCAAGAGGGAACGTTGTGCTAGATTGTGGGTTCATCCCCCCCGATGACACGCTTGAGTGACAGAAACATGAGTCTAGGGGATGTGTTGTTGCCACAAGGGGGAAAACAACAGTGCTTGTGACCGCGGTCACAAGGATTGTTTACTTTACGCAGAGTTCTTTTTAATGCAGTTGTCTATTGCTTTGGTTTACACTTTGGGTGGGGCTCGCAACTTAATACCAGCGAGATGTTCTGGATAGATATCTCAAGGTGGATGATTAGTAGTAGATGCAGATGGATTTCGGTCTACTTACCTTGGCGTACTGCCTGTGTTTTTGAACCTCTTCCTTTCTTTTGTAGCATAGTGAGCATTGTGGTGCGTTCATAATCCTGTCAATTGCCTTTCTGTATTTTGTTTACCTCGCATAGAAATTTTATCGTCTTTTGGGAGAGAGACATCACTAGCGAACATCACGTATCCCGGTCCATATCCTTATCATTGTTTCCACGCTACATTTACTTTTCTGCATTTACTTTCAAGTTGCTATCATTATCCCTTGCGTTTTATCCTTTGTAAACAACAAGACCGGAGAGATTGACAACCTGTCTGAACTTCGTTGGGAACAAAGTTATCTGTGTCTGTGTGCAGGTCTGCGTCAGTTGCGCCGCTAACACCTACTTATCATCTCTGGAGTCCTGCTGGAGACAAACCTTGGTATCTTCACCGAGGGAAAACTGCTGCTGCACTACATCTCAACCTTCCACTTGGGGTAACCAACGAAGGGGGCGAGAATCCATCAAGCAAAGTTTTCTGGCGCCGTTGCCAGGGACTCTGAGTGCTAAGATAGGGGAGTTGCACACTACCCTTTACCTTTGTTTTTTAGTCTTGTTAGTTTATCTTTCAGTTTTTTTTCTTTGTGTCTTTTATCAAAAATTACAAAAAAATCTGCCACACTTGCTGCCACTATGGGTTCCACCGAAAACACCAAGTTGTTGACTTCACTAGTCACAACAACCAAGACTTTATCTGCACTCCCATTGCCACACCTGCCACTTCAGCTACCTCTTATGAAATTAAACCTGCTTTGCTAAACCTTGTTATGAGAGATCAATTCTCTGATGCTGGAGATGATGCTGCTTTACACTTGAAATTTTTTGTTGAATTATGTGATATGCAAAAGTATAAAGAAGTAGAAGGTGATGTTGTTAAGCTCAAGCTCTTTCCTTTCTCTTTAAGGGGAGATGCTAAAATCTGGTTTCAATCTTTGCCTAGAAATAGCATAGATTCTTGGGATAAGTGCAAATATGATTTTATAGGGAAGTACTACCCTCCTGCTAAGATTATCCAATTGAGGAGTAATATTATGAATTTTAAGCAATTGGATAATGAACACGTTGCCCAAGCTTGGGAACGAATGAAATCTCTTGTTAAGAAATGCCCTACACATGGTTTGACTACCTGGATGGTTATCCAGACTTTTTATGCAGGCTTGAATTTTACCTCGCGGAACCTGTTAGATTCGGCCGCGGGAGGAACCTTTATGTCAACTACACTTGGTGCTGCCACGAAGCTTCTTGATGAAATTATGACCAATTATTCCCAATGGCACACCGAACGCGCTCCAATAGGTAGGAAGGTAAATTCTGTCGAGGAAATTACCACCCTCAATGAAAAAGTTTACTTAATTATGTCTCTACTTACCAAGCAACCCTCTATTGATCCTCATGATGTTCCTTTAAATTCTTTGGTTGCTCAAGAACAAGTAGATGTGAACTTTATTGCTAGAAACAACTTCAACAACAATGCTTATAGGGGAAATTTTGCTAGCAATCCTAGACCGTTTCCATCCAACTATGGGAACAACAACACCTACCCTAGGAACAAGAACCCCTCTTCTTAATTAGAAAGCATGCTTAGAGACTTTATCACTACCCAAAAAGCCTTCAACAAAAATGTAGAAGAGAAATTATCTAAAATAGATAATCTCGCTTTGAAGGTAGAAAGCTTAGCCCTTGATATTGAGATGCTCAAAATTAGAACCTCTCCCTTGAGGAGAATAAGGCCACTCCTATTAATGCTATCCAGTTACAAATCAATGAAAACATTAGGATGATGGATAAACTTAAAGAAAGATGGGCTAGAGAAAAAGAGGAAGAGGATAGAATTAAGAGCCTTCCTACACACCACACAGTCGCCACTATCCAAATTGTTGAGGACACTCAAACTATTAGCACCCAATGCACTCCTAGTCCCGTTGGACCTATTAATGGTGATGCTAATACCTCAACCATAGATAAAGAAACTCCTATGAACATAGAGGGTTTCAAACAAGTGAGCCTAGATGACACTACTACCACCTTTGATAGTAGTGATATTGATTTTGATAGTTGTACCCTCTCAGAAGTTATCAGTTTACTACACAAAATGTCTAGAGACCCCCACACTAGCACACTTAATCTTGCCTTCACGGAGCATATCACAAATGCTCTCATCAAAGCTAGGGAGGAGAAGCTTAGAGTAGAAGCCTCCATACCTAGGAAGCTAGATGATGGTTGGGACCCTATGATCAAAATTAAATTAAATAACTTCTCTTGCTATGCTTTATGTGATGTTGGAGCCAGTACCTCCGTTATGACCAAAAGAATATTTGATATGTTTGCATTGAAGCCCTTTGAGCCTTGTTCTTTTGGTGTTCGCCTTGTTGATTCTTCCGTAAAGAAACCTTTAGGGAAGATCGACGATGTTCTTATCATTGTCAATGACAACTATGTTCCCGTTGATTTTATTGTTATGGATATAGGGTGTGAACCTTTATGTCCAATTATTTAGGGACGTCCTTTTCTTCGCACCGTTGGTGCGGTTATTGACATGAAAGAGGGGAATATTAAATTCCAATTCCAATTTAAAAAGGGGATGGAACACTTCCATAGAAAGAAAATCAAGTTACCTTTTGAGTCCGTTACTCGGGCTAGTTATTCTCTTTCTCTTGATAAAACTTGATTCTTCTTTTTGCATTAAGCCTAGCTAATGGCTTTAAAGAAGCGCTTTCGAGAGGCAGCCCGCAACGAATTTAGGTTTTTCTTTTTGCTTTTGTTGTGTCTTGATGATTTTTACTTCTGTAGCAACATCATTGTATCTTTATTTTTCAGCTTTGTGCCAAGTTATAGCCTCTTACGGCAAGGGAAGTAAAAGTTGTGACATGCTGTCCAGAAAACAGATTCTGTCCTCGTG
The DNA here is from genome assembly GCA_950022295.1 of Bromus sterilis. NCBI lineage: Eukaryota > Viridiplantae > Streptophyta > Magnoliopsida > Poales > Poaceae > Bromus > Bromus sterilis. The sequence goes on along the minus strand of OX465596.1, from coordinate 409,462,092 downwards.
ACCAGAAAAATTCCAGAAATATCCCAGTTCATCTTTTTGAGCTGAAATTTTTACACAGTATGCTCTATACAATGACGAAACTTCCATATGTTCTGAGTTTTTTTATTTGAGTTGCAGAAGTGCCCCTAAAAAATTCTTTACTACCTTCTGTTCTGTTTTTCATAGATTCTGCCACGTTTTGTCTCTCCTAACTTTTGCAAACCTTAAGCTTGCTTTTTCTTTGCAAATTTTTTTGGCGATCTTGAGAAACAGTAGCTCTTCAAGAATATCTTTATATCCAGTGGAGAAAAATTATTTATTAATGGTACTAACCTCTCTAATCAGCTTATGATGAGTTATGTATGAAGGGAGTTTTCAAGTGTGCGATGGAAGATGATGAAAGAAGATCCAGGAGTGTCAAGCACTCAAGGTTGGGGATGCCCCCATGCATCCCCAATAAATTTTCAAGGAGACTCAAGCGTCTAAGCTTGGGGATGCCCCAGTGCATCCCCTTCTCCATCAACAATCATCAGTTCGTCCTTCGTCTCACTATATTTTTATCACTTCATGCGTTATGTGCTATGCTTGGAGCGTCTCGCTCTTAGGTTTTATTTTTAGTTTCTTTAGCTTTGCTTGCTGTTCATAACAAGTTAGGTCATGTATTACTTTGTGTGGGAGAGAAACACGCTCCACTTTCAAAATCTAGAACATATCATAGGATTCTTCATGCCTATCTTTCTGCTGTTCTGTGTTCTTTATCTTTTCGTAGCTACTGCATGTTTAGTCTTAGTTTTAGTTTGTCTTTAGCAAGAGCCTTGGCTTTTGTTTAGTTTGTTGCTGGAACTCTTTTTAGTTTTCATGTTTATCTTGTTAAAGAGAGTTGGTTGTTGCACTGAGATGCGCCTTGTTTTGAGAAGTAGGTATTTGAGGTTGCTATTTAATTTTAGTAGTAACTTGCAATGGTTTTGAGGTATTGATGTGAGTAATGTTTGAACTTTTGGTGTCAAGAGCTCTAGCCTATTAGTGATAGGTGTCGTATTTTGGGCAATCCGTGTTTATTTTCAAAACCTACAAAACTAGTTGAGAACTCTAGCTACTAGATGGATCACTACTCTTCTGAGGGCTCGAATATTAGAGAACACTCACGTACCATGAGTCGAGGATGCGCAAGGATAACCAAACCCCCATACACTCCTCCTCGGGGTACTTGTCTCTTTGTGAACCTCCTTATTAGATTGAGAGTTACCGATAATAAGTGCATGAGTTCTTCGGACTAATGTAAGTATTGAAAGTTGACACTTCCACCTTCCCATATTTTGCTAGCCTCTCCCGTGCCGTGCATTGCCTTCTTCTCACTCCGAGAGTTGGTGTCCACCTTCGCCGGTACATCCAAACCCTTGGCATGATACGCTCTGTCATCATAAACCTCCTTATATCTTTCCTCAAAGCAGCCACCATACCTACCTATCAAGGCATTTCCAAAGCATTTCTGAGATATATTGCCATGCAACATTCACCTCTTCATGACTTGATCTTCATGTCATACATGTTCCTGCTACACTGGCAGCGGCATACATTGCATACATCATGATAGTTACATCTTCTTTATGATTTTGAGTACCTTGTAAAGTGTGAAAGATCTCCTTTACCTTCTTGTAAAATAGAGTGTTGCCCTTAAGTGAGGAAAAGATCCCAAAGTGGACACATTAAAAGATCCCAAAGAGGACAAATGAGAGTTAAATAGAAAGAGCCATTGAGGCCACAAAAAAATACAAAAAAAAATAGAAAAAGAGAAAAAAGAAATAAAAAGAGAGAAAGGGGAAACACTACTATCCTTTTCAGAGATCCACACTAGTACTCCCTTTATATCTTTGTACTCCATAGAGATGATCTTCATGCATATAGCTATGTGGGGACCTTCACACTATAGAACTTGTCTTGCATATTCCAAGGATGAGCCTCCTCAAAAGAGCTCTAGGTCTTCATGAGCGAGCAAGTTAGATGCACCCCACTAGTTCCATTGGAGATCTTCTTAGCTCGTATGTGCATCCGTTGCATGGCAATCCCTACTCCTCACATCGTATCTATCATTTGGCATCTCTTGCCTATGATTGTCCTCATTGATGTGAGCCTTTCTCATCCTTTTTGTCTTCCTCCTCCACCATATTTCTCTCTTTGCCATCCTAAGTGTCAACTCTCGTGCTTACGCTCATCCATTGCATGAGTGCTCAAAATATTGAAAAAGGAGTGGATCAAATTGACTTGTACCTGGCTAGTGGTCTGGGGACGAGTCAAGATAATATTCCAAAGAAGACCAAGTGTGAAACTTTAGTAGATTGAATTCTCAACACAAAAATACTTTTTTCTCGTATTCCCTATCCCCCTTCTTGCACGCAAACACCATTTGGAGACATTCGAGTCACGGACAGCGAGAGATCTTGCACCTAATGTTCTTTTGTTACTTATTTTCAATGCTAATATAGACTCTTGCCTGTTATGACTTGAATTGAATCTCTAGCCTTGATTGCTTTACTTTTCAAAGTTCTTATATGGTTGCTAGCATGTCACCACAGAAATTATGTTGTTATCATTTACCTACTCGAGGACGAGCATGAATTAAGCTTGGGGATGTTGATACGTCCAAAACGTATCTATAATTTCTGCTTGCTCCATGCATGTTTTGTGTGATATTGCTATGATCTAGATACACTTTCATACACTTTTGATCATATTTGGGCTAACCTACTAACTCAGTGCACCCCAGTGCCAGTTCCTATTTTCTGCTGTTTTTCTATTTCAGTTTTCCCCCATATAAAAAGTGCCAGAAAAATTTGGGAAAATTCAGATAAACAATCAGCGTGACGGAAGCTTCGAGAAGAGCCTGGGAGGGGCCAGAGGGGAGCCAAGGGGGCCCAGGCGGCCACCCGGCGCGGCCCCACCCCTGGCCGCGCCAGGGGGGCGCCTGGGGCCCCTGGCCCACCTTTGGCTGCCCCCTTTCGCCTATTTATCCCCTGTCACGGGAAAACTCCAGAAGCAGAACCCTATTCCGAGCACTCGGCTCTGTTCCGCCGCCGCCGCGCTTCCGAAGATCGGGAGCACCAGAAGACCTCTTCCCGGCACCCTGCCGGAGGGAGGATTGACCTCCGGGAGTCTCCTCTCCACCATGGATGCTCCCCGGATGTCTCGTGAGTAGTTTTCCTTGGACCATGGGTCCGTGATCAGTAGCTATGTGATGTTCTCCTCCCCTCTTTGATCTTCATTGTTTAGACCTCGTGAGCTGCCCTACATGATCGAGGCACCTTTGTAATATTTCTGCTATTGCTATGTTGAGTTTGATAGGATTTGATGGATTATGAGATTATGTTCAGATTGAGATAGAGTAATATATTTGGTTTTTATCTCTTATATTTTTATTCCTAAGTAATTCTTGCATGTTCTCCGTTGCTGTTTATTGCTTTTGCCAAGTAGTAGGCAGTGACTCCAAGAGGGAACGTTGTGCTAGATTGTGGGTTCATCCCCCCCGATGACACGCTTGAGTGATAGAAACATGAGTCTAGGGGATGTGTTGTTGCCACAAGGGGGGAAACAACGGTGCTTGTGACCGCGGTCACAAGGATTGTTTACTTTACGCAGAGTTATTTTTAATGCAGTTGTCTGTTGCTTTGGGTTTACACTTTGGGTGGGGCTCGCAACTTAATACCAGCGAGATGTTCTGGATAGATATATCAAGGTGGATGATTAGTAGTAGATGCAGATGGATTTCGGTCTACTTACCTTGGCGTACTGCATGTGCTTTTGAACCTCTTCCTTTCTTTTGTAGCATAGTTAGCATTGCGGTGCGTTCATAATCCTGTCAATTGCCTTTCTGTAATTTGTTTACCTCTCATAGCAATTTTATCGTCTTTTGGGAGAGAGACATCACTAGCGAACATCACGTATCCCGGTCCATATCCTTATCACTGTTTCCACGCTACATTTACTTTTCTGCATTTAGTTTCAAGTTGCTATCATTATCCCTTGCGTTTTATCCTTTGTAAACAACAAGACCGGAGAGATTGACAACCTCTCTGAACTTCGTTGGGAACAAAGTTATCTGTGTCTGTGTGCAGGTCCGCGTCAGTTGTGCCGCTGACACCTACTTATCATCTCTGGAGTCCTGCTGGAGACAAACCTTGGTATCTTCACCGACGGAAAACTGTTGTTGCACTACATCTCAACCTTCCACTTGGGGTAACCAACGAAGGGGGCGAGAAGCCATCAACACCTACTTATCATCTCTGGAGTCCTACTGGAGACAAACCTTGGTATCTTTACTAAGGGAAATTTGCTGTTGTGCTACAACACGCCTTCCACTTGGGGTTTACCAACGAAGGGCGAGAAATCACTATCATTACCTCGCACATCAAATGTTTGTGCAGAAATTTATTTTTCAAAGTTTTGTTGCTAGTTTGAGCCTTGGTTAAGTAAGCAGAATGTTTTGCCCAAACTAGTTTTGCTTAAATCTTCGTTTTTGTGAATTGTTAGAAATTTCAGAAATGGAGAGGCTAGGAAAGTGGCTTGGGAAGAAGAAGCCCGAGCACTCTAGCCGTGTTACGCGTTCCGCAGCTTCACCTTCAACCACAAGGGTGAGCTATAATGAAGATATCGTACCCATGGAGATGTTGGACGCGTCACCCGCGAGAGCTATGGCATTTCCATGCGAAGATTTCATGGAGGATTCCAGCATACGAGAAGAGTTCTATGCTCTGTGTGCCAATGCAGGTTTGACACGGCTTGTTACAAGCCGTGTACCACAGTACGAGACACTCACCGCTATTTTTGTTAACAGTTTCAGGTTTTATCCTGATAATGATACCGTGGTGTTTCGACTTTATGAAAGGTTTCTGACCATGCCTATGAGTACATTTTGTGAAGCTTTAGGTTAACCAGGCTTGGTCGAGAAGAGGAAGAGGGGAAATTTCCAAACTGTTGCACTCAGCACCCTCCTCGACTCGTTCTGTAACACTGAAGTGAGGGCATCCAACCGTCAGAAGATTTCCAACATTATGTTCCCTCACCTCAGGTATTTCGCCTATTATATTGCTAGAGGAGTGTTGGCTCGAGACAACACGAGCAACACTTCCACGCCTGATACTGCTATCATGGAGAATGCCCTCTCAGGGAAGCACGAGTATCATGTGGGTTCGCTTATTGCGAAATGCCTTGCTACTAATAGTAACAAGGGGGACCTCTTTGGTGGCGTCTACGCCACACTTCTTTTGCAGTTTCTCCAAGGAGAACCGCGCCCAGATGATACAGTCTTTCCTTTTGTTAGCCTTGACTTGGCTGCCATGAAGAGGCATTTCTTTGTTACTAGGACCTCTGACCGCTACGCACTTGATTATATTTTGCGGTTTAAAGACGGTGTGGAACGCACTATCCGTCTACCTGCACCACTTGTGTTTGATTTTTCTCGCAGGAACGGATTTCGCTTTTCAGTTACCAAGTTTGAAGAAATCACGGGAAGATACCAGTTTCACGACCCCACGGAGGGGGTCGAGCCGGACGAGGAGGAGCACGTGGTATATCCACCAGTTCAGGAGGAGACCGTCACCCCCTGGGGTGAAGGGTCTTCCTCTGGATGGGGGGCTGGACCTTCCTCTTCCACGTGGGAGGATCCGAGGACTTCAGTGTACGCACCGGAGGGCTCATACAACCATTGGGATTACCATTACCCCGGAGCCGGAGGCTCCGCGGGACCGCAGTAGAAGAGCCCAACTTAGGCCAAAAGCCTAAGCTTGGGGGAGTACGTGCTCTCCTCCCCTTTTCATTGTATCTACCGTTGGTTCACTTTTATCTTTTTGCAAGTTTTTTCCTGTTCTTCTTTGTTCTTTTAGTTTGCAAAAACCCAAAAAGATTTCTCCTTTCTTTTGCTTTCGTTAAACCCTTAAAAAAACCCAAAAATATGTTTCCTTTGCTCTTTAGTTTGCTTTGTTTTCAGAGTTCAGCTCAAGTCCGTGATGGCATTTGATTATACTTCCCTACGTTCGATCGTGCAAGTGACAAGGCAGTAATGACGAAGATCGACGGAAGGGAGGCAACAAAGAAAGCCGGTATGAACTCTTTTCGTTTCTACTTTTGTACATATGCCTGTACTCATGATTAGAGACCAGCTTGTAGCAACATAGTTCTATGTTTACAATGCTTTCCCAGTGGTTCATGCTTTCTTTGTGGTTAGTCCCAAATAGCTAGAGTTTATAATGTGTTGCTTGAAATGATTGACATGCATTGCATTTTTCATGGTGTGGCATATTGAAGTGGTATTTCCCTCCGGGGGATTCTTGGATTGACTTGGCACATGTTCACGCATGTTAAGACTAAAAAGTCTGTTTTGCCTTGATGATGTTTCTTACTTCAGGGTGAGTTATATCACTTTCATGCCCGATTCAATGTTGCTTTGTCGCTCTGCATGATTATGACTGTTATGCTCTCTAGTTGGTCGCTTCCCCGTCTTTTGCTAGCCTTCACTCACACCAAGCGGAATTCTGCTTATGCTTCCAAACTCCTTTTTAAAACCCAGTTGTTCCATTTGAGTGCACCATACCTACCTATATGTGGTATTTACCGGCCACTCCTAACTTAGACTTTCATGTGCCATCTCGAAATTTATTCAAAAGTTTCTCCTTTGTAACCATACAAGCTCATGGTGCGGTGAGGGGAAATCGGTATCTTCCATGCCAAAATTATTTTGACGGAAGTTTTAACTAGTCAAGAAAAAAAATGAGAGTTACACCTCCCCCATACTTGATGATGGAATGAAATGGACCGAATGCTGCTTATGATAGATGGAACGATATCCTCCTTCCATCCTTGAGGAAAAATAAAAGGTTCCGTAGACCATCAAAGGATTTATGGATAAGGGAATATGTGTAAGCAAAGTCATTAATATGGTTGGCATGGGAGATATTGAGAGACCTTTACCGTTCACCGCTGACTGGAAAGTTGCACCTCTCAAAAGAGTTTTATCTCTGTTTTCAAAACCAAGAGCTCTGGCACATGTTTAGTCTTTGCTTCCTTTCACGGGTTTTCAACCTTGCCATCAAAAGCCATGGTTCGAGAGTCTCCACCTTCCTTTCTCCAAGGCACCGACTATGAGAGCATAATTGTCATTCTTAGTGTAACGTGCATTGTCCCAAAGTATCACATTGTCTTCTTCATGCTTGTGATGTTTCTTACTTTGAAGTCTGAGTTCTAGTCTCCTTTAAAACTCCGGAGGAGTTTCTGCATTTATATTTTGCTTCACTCATGGAGGCTAGCGAAATACCACTCTGATATGTTCATGCTGTGTGCATTGCGATCTTGAATAAATTTTCAGCAGCATATTATTTACTTTTTGTTTGTTTGTGACTGATTACATGAAAGAAGGATTGCTTCGTGCATTTTCCTTGTAGCATGGTGTCAAAACTTGCTAAACTCTTTCATAGTACATGCTTATTTACTCTAGTGAAGCAAAAGAGTTTGTCAAAGTTTTCTTTGTCGCATCCAGTTCGTTGAACTGAATTGCTTGAGGACAAGCAATAGCTAAGCTTGGGTGAGTTGATACGTCCTAAACGTATCTACTTTTCCAAACACTTTTGCTATTGTTTTGCCTTCATTCTTGCATGATTTGAACGAAACTAACCCGGACTGACGTATGCATGGCATGACATAAGCAAAGGTAAAGGTGTTCTAACGCAGTGCAATGCACGTTGCTCGGAGCGGGAATTCATCCGGGGATGAAATACCGACTCCGGGTGATTACCGGACAGGGTGTCCGGAGGGGGAAAGGATCATGCCGGAGGTGTCATGGACATCCGACAAACTTGTGGATGGTGTAACCGTGCTAGTTGCAACAACCCGAACAACTTTCGTGTTCAGAATACATTCATCCGGATACTTTGACAGTACCGGACAAATCATCGGACAGACGGTACGGAGGGGGACGGTTCGATATTCGGTGTTTTAGAGGGGTGTGGTGGGGGTATGGGTAGCGTATTCGTATTTGTTATATTTTTTTGATCAATTTTCATGTATAAAGTTTTTGAATCTGACTTACGGTTTAAAAGATATTCAATTTTAAAGTTTAAATCATTTTAAAAGATTTTCTGAATTACTTTAATTGTTTAATAAACATTATCCACAACAGAGAGGGTTGACTGGTCAAACCTGACCAGTGGGACCACTGGTCAGCCTCACAGTTAATAAAACCATTTTATTAATTTAAATAACAGTGGGGTCCCACATGTCATACACTGCCATTAATCTAAATTCTTTTTAAATATTAATCTGACAGTGGGGTCTTTGTCATAGACACAGGTTTAATTATTGTTTAATTAAATCCAGAGAGTTAATTAAGGGGCTGAGGGCCCACAGGTAAGTCTAACAAGAGGGGTTTAACTTAGCACATAATTAAATTATCTTATATGAAGCTGGCCCCACATGTCATGTGCTGTAGTGCTAATAGGGGGGTTAAGTTTAACCAAAGATTAATAGGGCCTGGCCCCACCAGACAGGGAAAGTGGAGGGGGGTTTTAACGCTAAGCTAAACAGGCACACCGGACCAACCTCGCCGGCGACGAACAGTGAACACGGCCAGGCCCTAGCGCGCTAATCCGGCGACCAAATGAACGGCGGAGGGAGGGGACCGAACGCTGGCATCGCTGTGCATCTACCAGTGCACTCCATCTTCAACAGGGAGGCCCTAGTCGACGCCGGCGACAACTGCGGCGGTGGCCGGAGCGAGTTCTAGCGGGAATGTCGCTACGGGGCATGGGGAGGAGAGGGGAGAGGGGGAATCTGTGGCGAACCTCACAGGGAAGTTCGGGGAGGGCTCGTGGTGGCCGGGGAGGCTTCGACGACATCGTATTTCCCGGCGAGGCGCGGCGGCCGTGGCGGGGGAAGGTGCTCGATTCCGGCGATGTGGAGGTGATACGTCCTAAATGTATCTATTTTTCCAAACACTTTTGCTATTGTTTTGCCTTCATTCTTGCATGATTTGAACGAAACTAACCCGGACTGACGCTGTTTTTAGCAGAGCTACCAGTGTTGTTTTCTTTTGTGCAGGTTTTTGGATATTTAGGTACGCTGGAAAAATCCCAAAAAATTATATAAAAAATCAGCGTTCCGGAAGGTTCCGAAGATCCAAAGGGGGGCCACAGGGCAGCCAGGGGGCAGCCAGGAGGGTGTCTGGCGCGGTCCAGCCCTTGGCCACGCCACCTACCCTCCTGGCTGGGTCCCACGCCCCCTGGTGACCTACCTTGGCCCCTATTTATTCCCCCGTCGAGGAAACCCCGAAACAGAAGTCGCTTTTCCCATCTACGTCGCGGAGCCGCCGCAACCCTCTGTTCTTCCTCGGAGAGCTAATCTGGAGGCTGAATTGGCCTCCGGTGAGGGGGAAATCATCGCCATCGTCATCATCATCGCCTCTCCATCACCCCTCCATGACTTCTCCTCTCATGTGTGAGTAATTCCCTGTTGTAGGCAAAGCGGATGGTAGGGATTGGATGAGTTAGATCATGTAGTAGTTCAATCAGATTGTTGGGGGCATGTTGCCTATCATCTACTTGGTGTTTATCATCTCTATTACAAATTCTTTCTCTTAATGCTTGTCACTTTGGGCCCGAGTGCCATGAGTTCAGATCTGATCACCCTTTTGTTTCTTGAGTTTGTGGTGTTCTTGATCCTATCTATGAGTTGTATGCACCTATTATAGTCCGGAACCGGCGATCCCAATGGTGACAGCTTGGGACACCAAAGGGGATGGACTATAATTTGAGGATTCCGTGTATCCATGAATTGTTAATGCTTTGTTCCGATGCTCTTTGACAGGAGTACCTTAATCTCCCTAAGTTCCTTTTGGCCCCGTTTGTAGCGGGAGGGTAGGACACAAGATGTTGTGCAAAGTTCTTATTGCAAGCACGTACAACTACCTTGGGATACATGCCTGATGTTTGATATTTGCCTAGATGATCCTTTGTTTTCTGTGAGCCTTGCCCAAGTTAGAATATGTTACATGTTCGTTTTTATCCAAGCAGCGCCCAACCATTCATCTCCCTAGCCTACAGTATTTTCTTTCTTGTTGGTTACTAGTTGTTTACTTTTGCTGTTTTACCTTTGCTGTTCAACTATCACTATCACCACTATTATCATCACTACTACCACCACCATATCACAGTTGCTACTAATACTTTTGTGCAAGCAAGTGTGAAAGGACGTGGATGTCGCCTAGAGGGGGGTGAGTAGGCGTTTAAAATAATTACGGTTTCGGCTTGAACAAATGCGGAATAAAACTTAACGTTTAATTTGCCAAGCAAGAAACCTAAATAAGCTAGGCTTAACTATGTGCACCAACAACTTGTACTAAGCAAGATAAACAACTATGTGATAGCAAGATATATGACAAGAGCACTATGTCTATCACAAAGTAGGTGCACAAGTAAATAGGTTGTCTAGAAGAACAACCTATGGGACAAGCAATGTACAATAATATGAGCAAGCACAAGATAAACAATGTAATAAGCTTGCTCAAAGTAAAGGTAGAGATAACCGCAAGTGGAGCCGATGGAGACAAGGATTTGTTACCGAAGTTCCTTCTCTTGCGAGAAGTACATCTCCGTTTGGAGAGGGTGAGGAGCACAATGTTCACACGAAGCCAACGAGGGCCACCCTATTTCTCCTCACGCTCTTACCAATGCAAGATGTCGTGATTCCACTATTAGGACACTTGAGGGCGGTCACCGAACCCGTACAAATGGCAACCCTTGGGGGCGATCACCGAACCCGTACAAATGCTCGGGGCAATCTCCACAACCGAATGGGGGGCTCCCGTAGCGTCCCGAAGCTTTCCACCACAATGATTGAGCTCCGCAACAATAAGCCTCTAGGTGCCAACGCACCCACAAGGTACAAGCTCTAGAGTGCCAATGCACTCAAGAGTAGCAATCTTCTCAACTTTACTTCTACAACGAATCCTCGGAGAGAACTCAAACCGGTGCACCAAATGCAATGGCAAGAGCACACGAAGTGCTCAAGTCCCCAACTCTCAAATCCCACCAAAGAAACAAAAGCTATGGAGGAATATGAGAGGAAGAACAAGGAGAACACAAAGAACTCCAAGATATAGATCCACAAGGTTCCCCTCACTTAGAGGAGAGATGGCTTGGTGGAGAATGTGGATCTAGACCTCCTCTCTCTTTTCCCTCAAAAAGGAGCAAGAATCATAGGAGGGGAAGAGAGAAAGCAAGCTCAAAGAGGTCAACAATGGGGGGGAAGAACTTGCACAAAACCGGTGGTGACAAAGGAAGAAGAAGACCCCCTTTTATAGTCCCCCACGAATCCAGTCGTTGGGAACCGTTGGCAGCCCACCAACCACGGTACTACCGCTCGGAGAGCGGTACTACCGTGGTGCGGTACTACCGCACCGGGAGCGGTACTACCGCCCCACGGTACTACCGAAGCCCATTACCGTGCCCACTACCGCAGAGTCCAGTGGACTTACGGTAGTGAGTGCGGTACTTGCCCACGGTACTACCGTGGCACGGTACTACCGCGCTGGGAGAGGTACTACCGCCCCTCGGTACTACCGGGGGCCAGTACCGTGCCCACTACCGCAAAGTCCAGTGGACTTACGGTAGTGAGTGCGGTACTCGCCCACGGTACTACCGTAGCGCGGTACTACCGCCCTGGCAGAACCAGGGAGCCCAGGCCACACAACAGATGAACTCCAAATGAAACAGGCAAACCCTGAACTGCCACAACTTCTGCAAATGAACTCCTATTAAGGAAAACTCAAGCTTGATGGAAAGCTAACGAACAGACCTGCCTAATAACATAGAGGTGTGAAACCTCTAACCAAGAATAACCGGCAAATCTCCCGCATCGAAAATCATAAGAGAAGATGCATATGAAATCCGTTTTCGATGAACAAGAGCTTGTCATGAAGAAGACCACAAGCTCCAAAACCCACAAAGAGAAAAGCCAAACAAGAACTAATAAATATGATGCCAAGTATGCAAAAGGTTTGAGATCTCCACGAAAGACTCGGCCTAGCCTATAACATGGTCTCCTAACTACTACCAAGAGACCGGTAAACTAGACACCTATCTAGTCAAACCTTTGTGTTGCCCATAATCCACTTGAGCTTGATGATGACGATCATGCCCGCCTCAAGTTGGAACATCTTCCTTGATTCCGCCGGCTCGATGAAGACTTGTAGGTAGCTCCCCCATACTCCATTACGGGTGAGCCTCTTTTAGGCACATCTTCACAAGACCATAAACACCAAATGGTCGGCAAGCTCCAAGCATACGATATCTTCGTGATGCTCCTCTTGACCTTGCACACATCTACTTGACCAATCTTTGGATAGCTCCATGAAGAACACCTTGGTCAACACGTAATCTTCATCTTACAACCTTGAAGCCACCATATGATCTTCAAGCATTTCCTATGGACAAACCTTAAAGTATAACTCAAGGAAACCATTAGTCCATAAAGATTGTCATCAATTACCAAAACCAAACATAAGGGCACATGCCCTTTCAAAGTGTTTATTTCAGGTGCGGTTGAATTGACAACTCAATTGTCAAAGCCTGTACGTATTCTTTGTGTCCCCAAGTGTCGAATCAATAAATTGGGTTATCTTGACCGCGAAGACTATCTCGATCCCCTACAGTTGAGGGTTATCAGGAGGCCGCTGGGTCGATTCGAGGGGCGCAGGGGAAGCAGACGAGCGTCGTGGTTCTTCTGGACATCCACGCAGGCGCCGGCGACGACCGTGGCCACGCCGGTGAGCTCGGTCATGGCGACGGTGGTGGGCTCAGGCGGAGACCAGGAGGATGAAGGCGGCGCGAGGAAGGGGGAAACTGGGCTAGGTTTCACCGGGGTGCACGGGGGGTTTATATGCGCGTGATGGCGGCACGGTTGCACCTCGGTGGCAGCCATCGCGCGGCATGGAACTGCCGAGCACCATGGCGATGGTGCCACGGCGACGAGATGAATAGCATGGGGAGGGGAACAGTGGGTAGGGGATGACCCGAGTGGGCCAAATGGGTTGGGCCAAGGAGGATTGTGTACTAGGGGATCAAGTGGGGTGGGCTTCTATCCCCTTATTCTTTTTATTTCTGTTTTCTTTCTTTCCTGCTAGCAATTATTTTATTTTATTTTGTATTTTTATAAAACATGTAATATGTTCCATTATTAGTATGGCACAACAATAGAGTGCCACAAAAAGTTTTGGCCTTTTATAAATTATTTTGATAATTCTTTTTAATATGCAACCTAAGAAAAGGGGCTTTTAGTTGATGTTTATATTTGTTTGGATTAATTTATAGCTCCATAATTTCCATGACTACCTAGGCATGATCCAGTGAATATTTCTGATTTAATAAAAGTGGAAGCACAATTTTTGGACAAAGTTTATTTTGCACTTTGTTTTTTCTTAATATTTCACCAAAGGCATTTTGAGCATTTGATTTGATTTCAATTCAAAGGGGTTAGACTTGTTGTGATTCAAGATGATCAAGGCCCATGGCCATATTGCTTTCAATAACATCACAAGGAAATTTGAATTTTTTGAACTGACCCAGGTTGATCAAAGCAAAATTTTGAACAGTAATGATCAACAGTAATTGTGATTACTGTTCACTGACAGTGAGAGTGTTACAGATAGCTCGTGCTCATCTCGCTGAAGGCCATGGAAGGAATGCAAAGATTCCTGCACTAACAAAGGTCAAAAACTTCAACTGCAAGTCGATCTCATGTAGGAACGCGACAACTATTGTTTGATGCTCCTCCGTGTCAGCTGGGTATTGAGATGAAAATGTATAGATTAATTCTTTTATTTTTATGTGAATGTACAAATTAAGTCTAGTATAACATATTATTGATAGTTAGACGCAACTTTGATACCTTAATTGTACCTACCTTTGAGTGTGTGACATGGCAGCGAGCTAGCCACTTATTGGACACACATGCCATGCACCCAAAAGCATCTACCTTAAAGACATTGCAAGAGTCCGTGATAGTTTAGTTCTAGAGGAGCTTTGCAAAAAATCTGACAAGGTCTGAATGTTGGCCAAGATCTTTCTCAAAAGGGTTTGTCTACGTATGAGAGTTGATTGAGATTTCGTGAAGTTTCAATTGGTTGATGTCATTATAAATAAATTAGGTTTGTTTTTCTGCACATCTAAAAAGCTATGCAATTGCAATCGGATTTGTAGGCATGCAATTATAGTCGAGAGCGACACTTGCTGTTGCATACCTATGTGGATATGCAATTGCCCCCTTTCATGCAACTCACTTAGAAAACAAAGGCAAGGTGCAATCAGATGTGTATGCATGCAATTGCAGTCGAGGGTAACACTTGCAGTTTCAAGTCTATTATTGAATATGCAGTTGTAGTTGAGGGTGACAATTGCAGTTGCAAGGCTAGTAGTGTACATGCAACCCCCTCTCCTGCTGCCCACTTACAAAACAAATATTAGTTGCAATCGGGGTATATAGGCACGCAATATAATTGTAGTCAAGTGTGTAGACATGCAATTGCAGTCCATGGCGACACTTGCGGTTGCAAGTCTACTGTTGAACATGCAATTGCCCTCCTCTCCGACAAAACGACAAGGCGAGTTGCAATCGAGGACAATAGTTGCAGTTGCAGTCGAGGATGACACTTGCAAGCCCAAAACAATCTTGTTGACAATCTCAAGACCGCAAGAGTCTTCATGCATGTCACTTTCCCAAACAACGAGTAAGTCTGTGAAGAAGAACTTCTAAGGTAAATTTGATATGGTTATATGACTGTACTGAACTTCAATTGGTGCGCTTATGGATGATTTGGTATGTGAACTAGACATGTATGGTTGTAGTGAACTTGTTATCATATGATTTGGATGAACTTGTTTCCTTATTCGGTTCAAAATTGTGTTATGTGATGTCTTGTATGTGTCATGCATGTTATTTAGCATATATTGTTATCTTGTTTATCTTCAAAATACAAATGAGATACTGTCGAAAATTTAAATGTTATGTTATCCCAATTTTCATTATACCTCTCCAACCAAATATAGGAATTGATTCATTTTTTTGCCAATACCAAACACAAAATGAAATCGATATTTCTATTGGAATGAAACCTATTGTGAACTTGTTGGGCACTAGTAACCATCAATTCCACACTCCATGGCGTTCTCATCAAAACTTACTTTTGTTTGTTACTCATTGACTTTGATTTACTCAACCGTCTTGTCCTTTAAAAAAAAGAAGGGTCTCGAAGACCAACACTGCATTATATTGTCATGGCACAAATTATAGAAATTCCCCTCTAAAAGCAGGAAATTACAAACTGGGGCTTTACAATTTGCATAAAGGATCCTAGATCTAACTGAAGAAATCCAATCGGGTCCCTGACCAGTGGATACGCGTCGATTTCGCAGTCGGTCACGACCAGCACCAAAGTTATCGGGGACAAGACCACTTGGGTCAGTGGTGCCGAAGAATGCCGAGATCGCGGGATTGTAGGGCCTCCCCTTTGGCATGTCGGGCGGGAGGTAGAAGTACTGCGGACGTCGGCTTGCTGCCGGAGTCGTCGTGGCACAATATGGCCGCCCTTCGGCCAGCAAGGTCGACGGCGGGTCGGCCCTAGGCCGACGAGACATCACCGAGGATGAGCTTGAAAGGAACGCAACAACAAATCTAAGAGAAGCTTCACACTGACAGACACCCACAGTCTCTCCCCTCTTCCATCTTCCATGATGGCCGAAGAGAAGCAGATGTTGAATTATACACAACAAAGCAATCCACCTCCGGATATAGTAGGGCGAGCTTATTGCCGGGGTAGCCGACGGATTTCCCCTTGCACGCCGCGGACACCACGCCGACGCGAGGAATGAGAGCATCTCCGACCATCAATAGATGCAACTCAAGTACGCCGACGATGTAATCCTACAAAAGCAGAAAAATAGCGGCATAACGCCAAACTAACTACTAGGGAGGGGTCCCTCACCGAGTCACCGACCACGACACCGCCTATTGCGGGAGACGGAAGGGGGAGGGGTCAACAGGCCCAGATCTGAAGAAACATAGGGAGAGCGGTGCATGGATGTTCATCCACCTGCTGCTGCTGCTGCGCTAGAATGTGCCCCAACCGTCTTGTCGATCTTTTCTTTGTTAGAATAACGGTCTTCATGATCGTGTGGTGGATTGCAGCTGCCGCAGCAGAAGCTGACCATTGATTCACGGCCGACCAGGGCAACTGGGCAATCATCCCGTGGTGGAGGAGATGAGGCGGAACCTGGTCTGGTCAGCAACTTAATTTAAACATCCAACTTCCATGGAACTTGCAGCATTTGCAAGAAATGATGACATGGATTGGTTATCTATTTTATTTTATCACCTTGGTGTAACGTGTAATTAACTTTTAGATATTCCACCAGTGTACCGTACTTGAATTCTTTTACGTATAATAGATTGGAAAAATTCAACTTCAGTTTATTATCAGTATAATTTATAGTTCTTATTGATTGTGTACTTTTCTAGTAAACCCGTTGAGACCAAGAAAATCTGACCTAGACATAGACGGTCCGCAAGCACGCGGCTAACTAATGTGAGCACGCCATCGATCCCCCATGCCTGATGGAGCAAAAGTACGACGAGTATACCCACGACGATTTCCAAGACACACGACCGGCGGCAAAAGCATCGTTATCACCGCACAAGAGACAACGGATTGATCGAGAGCGATGGAGCTTGTGGGGAGGAAGATGCATGCGTATGAATTGCAGGTCAATGGAACGCGCTCGATCGAGGAAACGTATTGCCTCGCGTACCTACTTACGTGCATGCAAAGGCAGACACGTACTTAGGTAGAAGAAGAAGAAGAAGAAGAAGAAGAAGAGGGGAATCGGTCGTCCCATCAAACGCACAGTAGCAGCTAAGCGTCTTTGGCCAGGCGTCGACGATCCATGACATGAAGGCGACGACGCTTCTTCTCCTCCTGGCTCTCGCGCTTCTCGCCGGCGCTTCCTGTGTGGCGGCGCAGGGGGGCGGCGGTCGGCGGGAGGTGGACGTGGGCGTGATCTTGGACAGGACGACATGGGTGGGGAACATCAGCTGGACGTGCATCGAGCTGGCCCTGGAGGACTTCTACGCCGACGCCAGCCATGCCGGCAACGGCACCAGGCTGAAGCTTCACCTCCGGGACACCGGGCCCAACGCCGTCGACGCCGCTGCCGCAGGTACGTGCTCCCCGCTCAAACCGAGCGTTAAAAATAGCTGATCATTCCTGCTTTGCCCCCAAACATTTTTGTATGGATTTGTTGCTGTCTGCTCATTGGCTCAAAGCAAAATAAAAGTACTGTACCTAAGACTAAAGCTCCTGTATCCGTTCGGATTAAACAATTCGAATTAATTTTACCATCAAATGCGGCTCTGTGCATCCGTTTGTGGCCGGTTGGTTCGCGTATCCGTTTTTCTGCAAATCTGGTTCAAACCAAGGGGAGCTTTGTAAAAATCCGGACCGCAAACCTGGCCTCACTCAAATGCTCTCCGCGCCAGAGATCATTCCTGCGCGCAAAGCAGTTGCAGTGCATTCATAGAGGTTGCTAACATTAGATGCATGCACGATCGGCCACTGCGGCCGGCATTGATGCTCAGTCAGCACCGACACGATCTTTCACTCGAGGGACGTACGGCTCGCCGGCCGAGAGCACCGGTCTCCGGACGCTTGTTCAACGTCGGAGAGACGCGTCAGGACAGCTAACCGTTTGTTGCCCTGCGGCATTAAACCAATGCGACGGTCGAGAAACCCACTCCGGCGCCCCACACTCAAACCGGCTCTTGTGCTCCTCTAGTCGGCATGGGCTATTTGAACGGATCCTCACAGGACCATGGAATACAGCACAAACAACCGTTTCCCTTTATTCTTCCTTCACCTCCACCATCACTCCAAGCTCTAAGCTCTTGGGGCATAGAGGTTGGTTCACTGGCCAAGCAACACATCGTTTGTGGACAGTAGCTCTCCTTAAAAAGCCCGATGCAGCAGCGGTCTGGTCTGCCATTACAGATAATACCTCTTCTCATCGAAGGGGCTGCCTGATGGATGACTTTTTTTGTGCAAGAGTCTTGCTATGATAGAGTGTGGTGGACGAACAGGGATGCCAACCATCGCTTCATAGTTTGGCATGACTCTAGAAGAGGTCGAAGCACGGTGGCCTGCTGGGATGCCCTTCTCCTTTGGTTGGCATCTCGCATCTTCACCGTCGGTGACCCCGGAGATGAAACAACTTTCGCCGCGCCTTCTTGCCATCTACCTTCTCCATTACTCAGTCGGTGTCTATTCCGATGACCTGGAACAGTCGGAACCATCTGGTTTGCATGAAGGTCATGACCACCGCCGTTTATCTCCATGACCTGGAACGAGTGAATGATGACCTGGAACAGCCGTGAAGGGGCGCCGTTGTAGTTTTAGACTAGATTAAAGTTATTCTTTTATGAAAATTATCCTATTTGCATGAAATACATCCGATATATGTAAATTATATCCAAATCTGAATGAAATCCATTTGAGTTTGTGCGAGTTTGGCATATTTTGGTTAAACTACCAGCAGATGGATGCATCTATGGTTGGATGGTCGATTCTCGCATCAGTGTTTGCGGACCGATCCAGATCGGTCCGTGAACGAATGTTTGAGCGTGCATTATAGGGTAGTCTTTGACTGTGACTACCCTTTAATTATAAAGATTCTAAAAAACATATTTTAGTTAACATTCAGTTAACTGAACCTCTATACTTATAACTCCCGACTCCTCAAACGATTCATTTGTGCTTAAATTTGAGTAGGTAATGTTTGTTCTTATAAAAAAAATCTTCAACGATGTGTTATATTTTTCACTGTGCCATGGTCACGCTCTTCCCCGTTGTACTCAGCCACGATCGCAACACCTCGGTCATATCATGCATGTGATCGATGTCTAACCAAATATCAGTGGAGTTATTTTTTGATTTCTCATCGACCCTAACCAGTGCCAAGCTCCTCCTCGTTGCTCTGAGCCGGCCGTGCTGCTCTCCATCCCCAATCATGGGCAAAGCAACACAACACACACAACAACATCCTATTAGAAGCAAGAACATAGTTGTCGATCATCGTTTCTTATTCCGATGAATCATTACATCTCGAACCACACCATCGTGCCGCAAAGAGAACAAAGATGAGAAGAATCCATTCAAACAAAGACTTGCTCAAACTATGGTCTGAGGAGGATAAATTTCGGCGATTTTCTCGACTCCTTCCTGGCACACGTACATTGCATTCGGCGAGGCTTTAACAATTAATCTTGCAGAGCACCTACCCTAGACCCCTACCTAACTCCTGTACATCATCTAAGGCATAGAAATTGTTGTTGGCCACATGAAAGAAAGAGGAAGTAAGAAAAGGAAAGAAGAAGAGGAAGAGAGACTTTCATGTGAAGTCTAGTTTGTGTGGGGGGTTATGTTAGCTTCATGCTTTTTATAACTCCTCATATTTGAGAAGTTAAGCTTTGAGTGAAAAATTGAGCAGTTTTTTGTAGGGTTGTTGGCAATTGCTTTACCATTCCCCCTTTCCGAAAAAACCCCGTCTGACTGCCTTGCTGATATGGGCTGTATATGGGCCAAATCTCTAGCATATGGGCCAAGTAGTTAGTAGAGAGAGATGATTTCTCTCCCTCGCAATCTGGCCCACAAAAATCATCCGACCCGACGACTGCAAGTCCGGCGGCGGCGCTCGCCTCGCCGTTGCATTTTGTTATTCTCGTCCCATCCCGCCGGCGGCCCGTGCTCCACTGCTAGTCTCGCCCTCGGCCCCTGCCTCCTCTGCTCGTCCTGAGAACACCCATCCGCAGCGCACAGACAAGGTACTCCCCCTTCCCCAGGTCCCCATCTCGTTGCGCCAATCGATTTAGAAAGCCCTGTAGCCCTCGAACCCCAATTCGAAGGCCGTGTTGATGTTCCAATTTCTACCCATGCCGCCGGGGAGGGAAGACATTGGAGTTGGAGCCCAAGCATGGAGAGTTCGGCGTTTTCCTGATGTTATGACTTATGAACAGTTGGGAGTTGGGAAAATTAGAGCCGTTGAGCCAACAGGGCTCTCTAAACTTTTTGTTTACTACTACTATTATTAGTAGAGCCGTAGTGAGGGTAAATCCGACATTGCCTGTTTTGTCCACCGAAGATCTGTAGCAATTTAATCATGTATCATGAATGAAAGCCGTTGCTGTGGAATATCTTTCTAAGTAAAATCAGCATTGCAGGTGTTGATCTACTGAAAAATGTCGGCGTGCAAGCGATCGTCGGGCCGCAGACGTCAACTCAGGCTAAATTTCTTGCCCAACTTGGGAACAGGTCATCGGTCCCAGTCATCTCATTCTCCGCTGATCGCCCGTCGCGCTCCGGACTAACTCCATACTTCATCCGGACAGCATGGAATGACTCCTCTCAAGCAGAAGCTATTGCCTCACTTGTTCAGAAACACAATTGGAGGGAAGTCGTCCCTGTCTTTGAGGATGATGATACCAACACCAGATTCATCCCTGACCTCGTCGATGCCCTCAAAAAAGTTGACACGCGTGTCTCCTACAGGTGCAAGATCCATCCCTCGGCTAAAGAGGTTGACATCAAGAGAGTTATCTCAAGCTTACGAGGCAACTGGACAAGTGTATTTATTGTGCGTATGTCGCATGTTTTAGCCCTCAAGTTTTTCCAGCTTGCTAAGGATGAAGGGATGATGGGCCAGGGCTTTGTCTGGATTACCGCCTATGGCTTGACAGATATCTTTGATGTAGTTGGTTCTCCGGCTCTTGATGTGATGCAAGGAGTTCTTGGGGTGAAACCTCATGTTCAAGATACCCTGAACCTTCAAAACTTTACACAGAGGTGGCGCAACAAGTACCGATTAGAAAATCCAGGCACCTCATTAAGTGAACCCACAGTGTCTGGCCTGTATGCTTATGATACCATATGGGCGTTAGCGCTAGCAGCAGAGAACGCAGGATATGATAATTCAGACTATAGGTCGCCTTTAAACAAAATGGGGTCCACTGACTTTGACAGAATTGATACGTCACAGGCTGCGGAAAAACTGCGAGGTGCACTCTTGAAGGTCAACTTTTCGGGCATGAGCGGGAAATTTAGTACTAAAGATATGCAGTTGGTATCATCAAATTTTACCATAATCAACATTGTTGGTCAGGAGAGAAGAGAAGTCGGTTTTTGGACTCCCGAATTTGGCATCTCTGGCAGTCTAAATATGAAGTCTGATATTACCACAATCAAATGGCCCGCAGATATTGGAACTGTACCTAGAGGCTGGCTATTCCCAAGGAATAGAACACTCACAATAGGTGTACCTGCAAATCCTGGGTTTGGCCAATTTGTACGTTTAAATGACCCCAAAGGGTTCTGCATCAATGTGTTTGATGAAGTAGTTCGTACTTTACCCTACAATGTACTTTATAAGTACAGTGGATTTAATGACGGGAAAGGAAACAGTAATGGAACATATGATGAACTTATCTACAAACTTTATCTTAAGGTATGTACTCCTCTCTTTGCTCTGTTTTGCACATTGACATGATCTCTCCTAGACAGAAGGAGTTAAAGCTTGTAAATGTGATTGAGAAGATCAGAATAACTATTCACGTTGTGTTTTTCTTATTCTTTTTCCCAAGTATGCAGAACTAATAGTTTACTCATAATCAATTATCCGTCTTTAGTATGCAAACATGTATGATTACATCTCGGTACTTGTTCATGAGAGCCTATTGTACTATTATGGTATTAGTCCGTGTGCATAAAAGATCAGCGTACCTTCCCAATTTTACTGCTATATATTGTATTGGGTCAGATTCCTTCTTTTGTAAACTTGCCTTATATGAGAGCTCTTAAAAATATTCGCCTCCTTTTCTAGGGAATTTATTTGAAGCGTAAATGTGATTTTATTTGAATACTCCAAGCAGACAGCAGTTTCATTTGTTTTTATTTAAGAAACTTCTAATTTTTTAATTACAAGCTCCAATCAGAAAATACATATAATTAGTCCTTTTACGGATTATTTTTCTCTCGAACATCAAACAAGTGAACAGACAAAAGAAACAGAACCAAAAATAAGATAATCATCACCCCTGTTAATTTGTAAGACAAATGCTTTTGAATAAAGGTGATTAATAGTTTAGCCTAATATATTTCTATTGCATAAACTTGTAGAGCCATATATCCTGTGTTCGAAAGTTTCTCAACTCACCTTATATCTGTTCCTGACAGGAATACGATGCAGTGGTAGGCGATGTAACAATCTTGGCCAATCGCTCTCTATATGCGGACTTTACTCTTCCCTATACAGAGTCAGGTGTACGCATGCTGGTTCCGGTCCTGGACCGTAGACAGAAGAATGCATGGACATTCCTAAAGCCTTTGACAACTGACCTTTGGTTAGGAACTGGGGCCTTTGTTGTTTTCACTGGTTTTGTAGTCTGGTGTATTGAGCATAGACCAGATCACGAAGATTTCAATGGTAGCCGAGCTAATCAAATTGGATCAGTCTTCTACTTTTCCTTTTCAACACTCGTATTTGCTCACAGGGAGAAGATTAAGAACAACTTATCAAGAATTGTAGTAGTTGTTTGGCTTTTTGTGGTTCTGGTAGTGCAGCAGAGCTATACTGCAAGTTTAAGCTCAATTCTCACAGTGGAACAACTTCAGCCAACAGTCACCAATTTAGAAGAAGTTGTCAGGAAAGGGAGCCATGTCGGCTACCTCAATGATTCATTCTTGCCTGGGCTTTTGAAAAGTTTGAAAATTGATGTATCAAAGATGGTTCCGTTAAACTCTGTTGAGGAATACAATGAAGCCTTATCAAATGGAACGGTTGCCGTCATTGTTGATGAGATACCATACCTTAAGTTGTTCCTTTCAAAATATTGCCACAACTACACCATGACTGGACCAACCTATAGGTTCGACGGATTTGGTTATGTGAGTACCATCTTTCCAGCTGTTGTACAGTAGCACAGTTTTTACACTGTTAAAACCTATATGCTGAATCAATTTCCTCTGCCATTTTCTTGTTGGATCATCCTACTAGCTCAAAATCGTATATATTTATAATTTTATATACCATCAAAATATCTCTCATACGAAAAAATCAGAGTAAATTTTGATTAAGATTATAGTTTCCACCTATCTACGTATTGTACTTTGAAATTTCTGAATTTCTCGAACATGCAAATGCTACAGGATGGATGTGACATTAGATTTGTTTGTCAAGGATCTAAAATGCAATCTTGTTGTGCGGAAAGTAGTTCAAATTATTGGTTTCTGTTGGGAAATAGAAGACTTTCTTGCTCCATAAAATATTAAATGACGTGATAAATCTACTTGATCAGGTTTTCATCTGGTTTACTTGAATTTCATCATTGTATTAGACTAAACTGTCTGATGTTCGTTAAGTATGGTCCATATGATTGCCTCACCTGGCCAAGTTGCCATAAATGATTAATATAACTGCCTCAGCATTATTTTGGGCTGGTATAAATTATAATATAACTGGATCAGCATTATGCCAGGTCTGTATTGTATGTCACCATTGATGCCTTTTACGATCCTCATATGTGTGCTACTTCTGCAGGCGTTCCCTCGAGGCTCTCCACTCACAGCTGATATTTCAAGGGGAATACTGAAGCTCGCATCGAATGGTAGAATGGCTGAGCTGCAGAAAGAATTGTATAAGCCATGCCCCGACAAAGATAACTCCCAAACCTCAAGCAGCCTTACATTGCACAGCTTTCAGGGGTTGTTCAGCATCTCCGGAGCATGTTCAGTGCTGGCATTAATCCTGCACCGTCTCATAACCGTTTATGATAAATGGCGTAAGCGCTTCCAGAAAGGCAATAGTCCTTCTAATACTCCAGATAATGGTGAGACCACAGCAGCAAATGCTGGTAATACAAGTGATACAGGAAGCCCATCAGAAGGAGAAGGATCACGACTCCTCACGGGACTTTCTGCTCAGGACGCAGAACCACCGGTGTTTGTAGTTGTGCGCATGCATCCTGACTCCTGAGAGGGGCATGATGGATTTACCTTATTTGTCTCAGAGTGGGAGCTCAAAATGCCTGGGACAGATAAGCGTGAAATCAGCTACACGGTGAGCATATAACTACTGATAGCCGCAATTCTTTATACGTTTGTCTGTTGATTTGTTATTAAGGTTAGGTCTTTAACGCATAGCTTGATGTAAGTCATCGCCACATTATTAGCAATTAATGCAATTTGTGAAGGGCAAGCCATTCGGATGCTTGTGGTTCTGTAGAAACATGTTGCCACCTGATGCTGTTTTCCAGGTCTGTTAACATATCACACATGGAGATGGAATGCAATGTGTAGGTAGATATGTATGCAAACTATACATATGCAAGAATACTGCTGTTTAGTTGTTAGTTCTTGAACTTTTGCCTAGCTTTCTACCATTGTCACTGCATGGTTTCTTTTGCTGATAGTAACTGATGAGGTGCTTAGGTATCTGTTTGTTGAATGGACAGGCAGATTAAGCTGAGAAGCCCCTATGGAGATTGTATATTGGTTCTGCATTTACGATACACTCATATCAAGCCAAACTCTTCAGAAGAAGCTACTGAACTACTAGCATACATATTCATATTCACATACCTAGAGTGTCCAGATGATATTCAGAATTCTGATATGCCTACCACCATAGATTTTAACTAGATGGAACTCTACTGCCCGTGCCCTTGTACGTAGTCATGGAACACCGAGTCCACTCCTGGAGTGGAGCAGGAGCTCCAGGAACCAGCGCTGCCGTCCGCTGCCGCCGCCTCGCCGCCAATCAGCTGCTGGCCGCCGGCATCCTCCTCGTAGCACCTTATCTGCTGGAGCAGCATCTCGATCTCGTCCCCCATGTCGCCGTCGAAAGTCACCGAGCTGGCTGCCGGCGTCGAGCTCGAGCTCTCCACGCCCATGGCTGCCTCGCCGGTGGTGCTCGTGGACAGCGGCGTGGCGGCGCCGCTGCTAATGCCCCAGGTGCGGTGCTGGTCTTGCACGTTAACGGGGCCCATGTAGGTGCCAGTTTGGATGTGAGACCAGAACCCGGAGTAGCTGCTAGGAGGAGAGAGTACAGATTGCTGGGCTGGCCAGGGCAGCGTGGCCAGGTTGCCGTAGAAGGCGAGCCCGGGGGTGTCTTGGAGGCCGGCATGGCGGCGCTGGACGCTTAGCTGCATCCTCTCCAGAGCCGTCGGCGTGGCGCCGCCGATGGGGCTCGCGAGGAGGAGGCGAGGCTGCTGAGGCTGCGGCAAAGCGTACCGGATGGGGCGGCGGCCGCCGCCGAGCAGGCGCCTCTTGAGCTTGGTGTTCCAGTAGTTCTTGACGTCGTTGTCCGTCCTACCGGGCAGCTGCGCGGCGATGGTGGACCACCTGCTCCCGATGCCGACGTAGAGGCTGCATATCAGCCGGTCCTCCTCGTCGGTGAAGCCGCCGTGCCGGATGTTGGGCCGGAGGTAGTTGAGCCACCGCAGCCGGCAGCTCTTGCCGCACCTGTTCAGGCCTGCAACCCAGCCAGCAAACTTGTTCAGCTCCGGTGCCAGATAGGTAGGCATAGTCAGCAGCAGCAGGTGCAGGGCGTGTACGTACCGATCTTGCGGGGGAGGGCGATCCAATTGCCGGCGGTGCCGTGCTCGGCGACGTAGGCCCTGAGCACGGCGTCCTCCTCCGCCGCCCAGGGGCCCTTCTTCACGGTGGCCTTGTCGCAGCACGGCGCCCTGCCCATCTCGGCGACGAGCTCGAGCTCGAGCTCGAGCTCTTCCGCTAGCTCTGGCCGGCTGCTTCGGTTCAGCTCCAACTAGCTAGCTTGCTAGCTCGATCGCATGGGGCATGCACCGCCGTGGTTCGATACAGCAGCTGAGCTGAGTGACTGAGTCGACGGCGATGGATGGCTCATGAGGAGGTACCGCGAGAACCGGGCATTTTATAGTGAGGAGAGGCTAGGATTTCCCTAGGATCTAGCCATGACGACCTGGGAGGTGAAAGTGCTGTGGTCTTGACTTCTGTATCTTGCCGCTCCCTCATGTGCTTCATTTTTTCTTTCTTTCGGGGGGCATCTCGTTCTCGCGTGCTTCATGTGATGTTTATTGTTTTTCAGAGGGAACAACTCTGGCCTTTGCACCATCATCATCATCATCTTATCACAACAACAACAACAACCAGCTGAGATTACATGATTCAAACACAAAATTCTGTTACTCGCTTGTCAACTATATTAGCTTAGTAAATCCCGTGTTATCAACTCCAGACGATTGCATCCAAAGGCCATATGCTCTCGAATGTTTACATGCTGAACTAATAATTATGTACGGATTGACGTCGTATCCTTCAGTACAACCTGCAAAAAATTGATATAGATGATGATCTGTTAAAGTTAAAGTCATTTTGGCAGTTTCAAATTGCTCATACAAAGCCACAAAACTCATACTCGGACGTGTACATCCAATCAATTTTCGAACAAATACAGTGTGCTCGTTGGTGGCAACAAATTATATGGTACGCAAATCATGTGTCAAATCAAGATAGTAAACTGATAAGACATAAAAGGCTGATGATCCTCTTGATCACAAAAGTGTACTTTTTTGCCGCTGCGCTCTGTCAGTTTCATTTTGTCATGTTATACTTAGTAGAAATGACCTTTCTATGAAAAAACCACATGAACATTTTAATTTTAATAATATGAGCTCGGTTTTTCAAATGGACCCAGAATTAATGAGCTCTGGATATATCGACTTGACGGTGAAAACACCATTGATACTCAACACCATTAAAATACAATGGATTGATCGACATCACTCTACATGGTTGGGGCATCTCCAAAGGGTGTACCCAAACGGACAACGATTTGGTACGCATTTTGTCCGTTTGGATCGGCCTGGCGGACAAAATCTCCGCCCTGTGTAGATGTGTCCGTTTGGGTCACCGAGTTTCCAGTCGTACAAGGAAGGACGCAAATTTAGGTCGAACCAAAATTCATTTAATACATTAAAAAATAAAAAATTCCCTCTGAAACCCTAGCCCGTCGTCGGTCGCTGCTGGGCCGCCTAGTCGTCCTCCACATCATCATCGTCGTCCTCGCTGAGGTCGATGAAGGTCAGCGGCGACCACGACACATTGGGTGGCCAATATAGCCCCGCGGCGGTGGCGGAGGAGGAGGAGGGAGCAGCTCCGATGGGTCGGACTAGAACGTCCAGTGTGTCCTGACGAGGTCGCGGATGACCTCGCGCACCAGGGCATCTTGGTCGTCGACGGGCGGTGGAGCAGGCGATGGCGGAGGTAATGCCTCGTACCAAGGCATCGCCAACGACGATGGTGACGGGGGAGTGTAGGCGTCAACGTCGGGCACGACGGTCATCACCTCCAGCATCAGGTCGTGCCTCGACCACTGCTCGCGCTCCGCCCGCTCAATCTCCTCGATGGTCCGTCGAAGGGCCGCCTCCTCGTCGTAGTCGCGCGGCGACGGCGGAAGGGACGACGACCTCTCGACCTTCACCATGGGTGGCGTCGGCCAGCCCCCGTCACGGATCTGTAGGCCGTCGCGGTGGTTCTGGGGCGCGCGGAGTGTCGTGGGGAAAACACAGTTGTCCTCATCGAAGAACTTAGTGTGGGATCTTTTCTACCGGGTTATCTCGAGTTGGAAGTAAATCGCAGATAGGAACACAGGGATTTACCCAGGTTCGGCTCTTCGATGAGGTAATGACCTACTCCTGCTTTTTCTCTTATTATGATTGGTGAAAGGACGTGGATGTCGCCTAGAGGGGGGGTGAATAGGCGCTTAAAAACAAATACGATTTCGGCTTGAACAAATGCGGAATAAAACTTAACGTTTAATTTGCCAAGCAAGAAACCTAAATAAGCTAGGCTCAACTATGTGCACCAACAACTTATACTAAGCAAGATAAACAACTATGTGATAGCAAGATATATAACAAGAGCACTAAGGCTATCACAAAGTAGGTGCACAAGTAAATAGGTTGACTAGATGAACAACCTATGGGACAAGCAATGCACAATAATATGAGCAAGCACAAGATAAACAATGTAATAAGCTTGCTCAAAGTAAGGGTAGAGATAACCGCAAGTGGAGCCGATGGAGACAAGGATTTGTTACCGAAGTTCCTTCTCTTGCGAGAAGTACGTCTCCGTTTGGAGAGGGTGAGGAGCACAATGCTCACACGAAGCCAACGAGGGCCACCCTATTTCTCCTCACGCTCTTACCAATGCAAGATGCCGTGATTCCACTATTAGGACACTTGAGGGCGGTCACCGAACCCATACAAATGGCGACCCTTGAGGGCGGTCACCGAACCCGTACAAATGCTCGGGGCTATCTCCACAACCGAATTGGAGGCTCCCGTAGCGTCCCGGAGCTTTCCACCACAATGATTGAGCTCCGCAACAACAAGCCTCTAGGGGCCAATGCACCCAAGAGGAACAAGCTCTAGAGTGCCAATGCACTCACGAGTAATTATCTTCTCAACTTCACTTACTACAATGAATCCTCAGAGAGAACTCAAACCGATGCACCAAATGCAATGGCAAGAGCACACGAAGTGCTCAAGTCCCCAACTCTCAAATCTCACCAAAGCAACAAAAGCTATGGAGGAATATGAGAGGAAGAACAAGGAGAACACTAAGAACTCCAAGATCTAGATCCACAAGGTTCCCCTCACTTAGAGGAGAGATGGCTTGGTGGAGAATGTGGATCTAGACCTCCTCTCTCTTTTCCCTCAAAAAGGAGCAAGAATCATAGGAGGGGAAGAGAGTAAGAAAGCTCAAAGAGGTCAACAATGGGGGGAAGAACTTGCACGAAACCGGTGGAGACAAAGGAGTAAGAAGACCCCCTTTTATAGTCTCCCACGAATCCAGCCGTTGGAACCCGTTGGCAGCCCACCAACCACGGTACTACCGCTCGGAGAGCGGTACTACCGCCCCACGGTACTACCGAAGCCCAGTGCCGTGCCTACTACCGCAAAGTCCAGTGGACTTACGGTAGTGAGTGCGGTACTTGCCCGCGGTACTACCGTGGCACGGTACTACCGCACTGGGAGCGGTACTACCGCCCCACGGTACTACCGGGGGCCAGTACCGTGCCCACTTCCGCAAAGTCCAGTGGACTTACGGTAGTGAGTGCGGTACTCGCCCACGGTACTACCGTGGCGCGGTACTACCGCTCCAAGAGCGGTACTACCGCCCTGGCAGAACCAGGGAGCCCAGACCACACAACAGATGAACTCCAAATAAAACAGGCAAACCCTGAACTGCCACAACTTCTGCAAATGAACTCCGATTAAGGCAAACTCAAGCTTGATGGAAAGCTAACGAACAGATCTGCCTAATCACGACTGGAAATATTTCAAAGTGGCAAGGGAGAAATGCCAAAAACATAGAGGTGTGAAACCTCTAACCAAAAATAACCGGCAAATCTCCCGCATCGAAAATCATAAGAGAAGATGCATATGAAATCCGTTTTCGATGAACAAGAACTTGTCATGAAGAAGACCACAAGCTCCAAAACCCACAAAGAGAAAAGACAAACAAGAACCAATAAAGATGATGCCAAGGATGCAAAAGGTTTGAGCTCTCCACGAACGACTCGGCCTAGCCTATAACACGGTCTCCTAACTACTACCAAGAGACCGGTAAACTAGACACTTATCTAGTCAAACATTTGTCTTGCGCATAATCCACTTGAGCTTGATGATGACGATCATGCCCGCCTCAAGTTGGAACATCTTCCTTGATTCCGCCGGCTCGATGAAGACTTGTAGATAGCTCCCCCATACTCCATTATGGGTGAGCCTCTTTTAGGCACATCTTCACACGACCATTATCACCAAATGGTCGGCAAGCTCCAAGCATATGATATCTTCGTGATGCTCCTCTTGACCTTGCACACATCACCTTGACCAATCTTTGGATAGCTCCATGAAGAACACCTTGGTCAACACGAAATCTTCATTCTACAACCTTGAAGCCATCAAATGATCTTCAAGCGTTGCCTATGGACAAACCTTAAAGTATAACTCAAGGAAACCATTAGTCCATAAAGATTGTCATCAATTACCAAAACCAAACATAAGGGCACATGCCCTTTCAATTGGGAATCTCGATTACAAGGGTGCGGAATCGCTACCTATGACTCGAGAGATACTATTGTTCTTCGCCCCTTGGACGTCCCGGGGGGGCGACTTATATACACGTCGGGTCCTAGGGTTTACATCAATCCGACTCATACACAAGAATAGTGTCCTAGTCTAATTTCCTTGACAGATTCCTTGTCCTTCAAGGTAAGACAACGCCTTCCTTCTTCGTCGGTCCTCATGTTTGGTATGACCCGGCCCATGGCCGAGTCCCTTTTCTGGGCTTCGTCTTCTGTAGAGACGGGCCCAACGATAATCTTCAAGTGTCTTCGATATTGCTCATCCTTGGAATGTTGGGTCTTGGTAACCCCCCCCCCCCACACACACACACACACATAAACGGCGACAACTCGTCCAGCGCGGTCCGCCTGTAGACGCCGCGACGAAGAGGGCCGGGCGTAGCCGGCAGCAACATCGGGCGGCGGCACCGGTACCCTCACGGGACTGAGGTGCCACCTCTTGGACAGCTTCACATCGAAATAAGGCATCAATTGTCCGTTTTACCAGTACCACACCGCGTCCTTCATGTCGATGGAGACGCGGTTGGAGCACTCGTGGGGGTGACGATCATTGCCCGACGAGCCACCGGCTTTTCAGTTGTTCGACATAAAGGATCAGTGTGTAGGGGTTCGGAAAACAAGATGAACAGTAAGGGAGCAAAGTGAGGGACTAGTGGATAGCGGACCGATCCAAACAAACTAAAAGCACACAAATGCCAAGTGCCATCGAAGATGCCCTTACCAATTGGTACGAACGCCCACATGTGGAAATAATTTGGATTGCATGAAGAGTCTACGTATCCTCTTCTAAACAAATAACACAGGGCCGGTGTTGGATCAGCTATAATTATTAGAACTAAACTAGTATTTCCCATGCCAAACAGCGTACGTCCAGGTACAGAGCAAAAGTCAGCTGCGGCCGTACTCCAATAACGCATCGACAACAGTATAAAATTATATTATCGACGACGCATCTATAGTTAAAACTGAATTAATCCTTATCATTGGGAAACATCATGATACACGCACTGATTGTGATAGCCCCGGCGGTTTTGCTAACCATTTTCTTATCACTGAGGGCATCTTCAATAGTTTGTATATAAGTATTGTTGGTACATTGTCCATGTCATCAACCAACAAGCTATCATACAAGTACTCCAATGGGTTGTATGTAAGACATTCAATAAAAAATGAGAAAGTAAATGTGGTTGCTCTCTATTCTACCTTGGAGCTTGTGCAAGAGGTGTTGGTTAATCTACATACAACTTTGCTCTCTCACCTTATTTATTGCATGACACATCATCATTTTATCCTAGATGGCAAACTTACCAACACCTATCTTACAACCATTGAAGATGCCCTGAGGGAACACTCAATCACAAACTAAGGTACTGCAGAGAGTAGCACGTACGTACAGTGATCGATGTGGCCATGGACTGTATATGTTTACTTAATCCCTTGCTTAGTTGGGAAGTTTTTTTTTGCTTTTTGAAAAGGAGGATGGTCCTGCCTCTCGGCGATGCATACAATTATTTTATTAATTATTTATTAAAAATTACAAAGTAATATATCAATAAATGTGAAGCCAACATCTTGGTAACAATCATCGTTACTCCTAACCACTTGATAAAGTGGTGTGGATTATCGGAGCCGCATACAAGACCTCACATCAAAATCCAACATTTAAAGCCGGAGAGGCCAACCAAATCGAATTGTCGGGTCTGAATCACACACCGGTTCGGCGCACTCTCAACGGGTATCGCATGCGCACACTGCAGAGGTCAGCATCGATCCATCTTCAAAGCAAGTACTGACACATCGATCTTGTCAGGCTTGCCGTCGACGCCACCACACGGCCAAACGACGCCACCTCCCTAAGCACGTCCATCATCACACATCCGTCGTCGAGGTCCTGTTGTGCCACATCGCCGAGACTCCACGTCGTTGTTGCATCACATGACACGCTGCTCCACCGCTGAAACCGCCCACGGGTCCCTCGCCTCGAACCAATGCACACCTCCAAGAATGAACCCCCAAGGGGGGAACGACACAAAAGCGTCACCGTCATACGATCTGGTCTAGGATTTCCCCCCGAAGGTAGCACATAAATGTGTGGATCTTCTCCTCGGTGATGCCTTTAAGAAGGAAACGATACAAAAAAGCACCGTCATCGTCGGAGTTAATTGGGAAGTATATCCATGGGAGAAAGTTATACATGTAAGTATGTAACTCAAGGAATTTGGGAAGAAAATCTAAAAAAAAAGTTTTGGGAAAAAGAAAAACTCAACGGAGAGAGCATTTTATGCAGTTTCTTGAGTGTATAAGCACGACTACACAGGCCACTAGGCATCCTTGGAAATTTGCACGCCAAGTTTCAACAAGTTGAGTGAGACCCCCTGGAACCACTTTCTTCTTTCTCCCTTGTGCTAAACGAAAGTCCGGCGAAGCTCATTCCAGATAGGCCAGAGAGCATCAGCTGGAAGAATAGGCGCCGGAGAAGATGCAGTGAGAAAACGCCGTCCAACGCACAAAATTCCTGCGGCGTCGACGACCTCTTTTCTCTTGTTGATTTTGACCATTTCGCCGACGACGAGACGTCGGGGAGGATACATAGTCGCAAAGTAGGGGGTACGTGCTTAGTGGAGCCGGCGGCCATTACCGGCCAGGCTAGGGATAGAGCTCTGCGTTTTTCTAATCTGATGGCCATGGTGTAACGATTTATATTCCGTTCGAGCTGAGGTTTCACACCCATTCTTCTTCGCCGGTACGGTCGTGGTACGGTCCACCCAGTTTTTTTTTCTTTTTTAACGAAGGTCCACCCTGTTTTGGCCACACTGTTAAAAAAATCAACATGCATTCCTTGTCTATGATCACATTTTTACATATAGCATGATGCTCTTACTTCGTGTTTTCTTTAAAAAATAAGCCGTTAAAGATGAATGTATCTAAACGTATTTTGATGTTAAATAGATTTATTTCAACAACGGATAATTTTGAACGAGACAATAGATATGCAAATCAGAGATAAATAGTAACACAATGAAAAAGATTAGAGAGAAAAAAACACCCAAACTCCACTACAGTTATGTGTGTATATCCCAAACCTACAATTGGTAATTCATATGGTGCAGACCTATTTATTATTGACCATGCATGTGAAATCTTCCTCAAGTTGTTTTCCCTTTTAAAAATGATGAAAGGATCGGACAATATCACTTTCACTTTCTTCTTCTTTTTTTCTTTTTAGGGAACACTAGTATCACTTTCTTCAACGCGAGACTAACCTAAGCAATACGCCGTGACAAATGTGTCACCAAAGCGTGGTAATCGCTGTCATTGACAGCTCTGCATAATTTCCACTATACCAATCAAATTCAAGTCAACATGCATGAAAGTTGCAAGCATATGGTGCTAAACCATCCAAACAATCAGATGCTCTAATTATTTGTCATCTTTTGTTGCTCATAATCACCAGCTAGCTATGTATGTTTTTTTAACGGGCAAAAGATTTGCCCCATATATTGATTAAGAAGGAAATAGAGTTTTGAGTTACAGACCCATTATTACAGCACGTATTACTCTCCCGATAGTATATATGCAGTGTCGTGGTACTAGAAGGATTGAACGTGCTTCGTTGTGTGATTGATGTTGTTGGGATTTCATAAAAATCACTTATGTCTATGGGAAAGATGATGAAATGTATTTTTTTATAATACAGTATTTTGATGGGCTCTTTTTAGAGATATAATTATGTGTTGTCTACAAAATAACACAGACTATGCAAAGAAGTTTCTTGCAATGATGTACACATGTATTATAGTGGTGCTATAGTGTTGTGAGTTGGCATTTATTTTTTGTCGGGTGATGAAAGAGTGTGTGAGACTGATGTATTTTTATAAACTCGTTGTTGCCAATTAATTTAAGAAATTATTAATTAGTCAAAATCATGAAGTAATTCAAAATTGAACACCTCACTTGAATAAGAGATTTTTTTAAAATTATTGACAAAATCAATCCAAAACCAATATCTTTAATTGAATTAGAGGTCTGCAATCCTAGTGAGCTTAGTGGTATAGTAGATGTCCAAAATTGTTGCTGCTAGCAGCTGCCATGTTGTGGTAAAAGAAAAGTAGACCCTCCATTCAATTGACTACATCAGACACAAGTAGTGAAATTTGTGGAAAGACGTGACGGAAAAAAACATAAACACTTTAAAGTCCAGAAAAGGAGCAATCAGCAGGATCTAGAATGCAGGTGGCAGCAACAAGAAGCAGCAGATGAGAACACCCTGTGCTTTTCCCCGATGCCGGCCGGCACAAAAAGAGCCCCACATTGACCTGGTTCCCGGGCTTGAAACTGGGGCACGGAGAAAGGCAGGGATCATTGCCATCTTTCCACCAAAGATTGTGGCCGGGGCCGGACACCACGACGTACGGGGCCGATCCGTCGTGCTGATTTAACCCCAAACCAAAGCGATTGAGTAAAGCAGCGACGACTTGGCCAATGCCAAGGGGATCGATCACAGGATAAGCTAATCAAAGTGCAAAGTGGCTGCAGATTTGGGTGTTTTCTTCTCCTTGTTTTCTTGGTTCTGGAATCCCAAATCCCATGGATATGGTGTGCTCTGCTATTTGATTATTAGCTCCCTCTCATCAGCATGCTGTCATGGCTCCATTAGCATCCGGACAAGAAATGCGCTTGTAGATGCCGAAGAGGCTGCTACACCTTCATGCATGCATGACTTCATGGCATAATGCCATGTCATCATATATCATAACAAGTGAATGACAGTAAAGTCAAAAGCTCTTAATCCACTTGCTTATACGTAGCTTCTCGACGAATACATTACTGTGGGTTGGTCAGTGTGCATGCATGTATCATAAATTCATAATCAGGATGATTACTTAAGAGGTTAACCATGAGGATCTAACTCATTCCGACGTGACACTTTAGGTTAAACCAACTGTTATTTCCCCCCTTCTCACCACAAACCAACAAGATCATGACATAGCTCCTTTTGTTTTCCCCCGCAACATCATGATGTACGTAAGTACGTAGTGAAAAACGAAAGGAAAAAATTAATGATTTGATGAGAAAATTAATCAACTATGCAAGTTTTCCACACAGGCTATTCAACCAATTATACTACCTTATATAGTACACACAGGTTACCATCTTACTAGTTTCTTAAATCATGTGATTGCGCCACCCATCTTTTGTTAAGTCTCGCGTGTATCACATCAGCTGCAGAAATATCCATGATTAAGTCAAAAATTTATATCTTTTTTAAGTTCAGACAAGTGATAGCATCGATGACTTGATTCAGTAGAAACTGTACATAAAATCAGGGTGTGACCAGCACATAATATATAGAATTTGTAATACCTGATAGTCGGTTGGTGGCCTGATTATGATATTACGGCTGGTCCCTTTCATAAATCCAGCTGCATTGAAAATATTAGTATTGACTTTTTTCTAAAGATATGAATAAGAAAATATCCTTGTTGAAACAGTGAGTAAGAAATTTAGTTCCTGTTTGACGAATTAACAATTCAAGGTCAACCATGTATGAACAATTGACAGAAGCATGAGGCGACCTTTGAAGTCTTGGAAGTGCTGTTTGTATGGACAAACTGACAAACTAGGGTACATCCAAATAGTCATGACAAGTAGACACTAATCAAACATTCAATGATTGATGAACAAGAACTATAAACTTGGAAACCCACCAAAAGGGGCCAATGCTTGGATTATCCTTGCAATTATAATAATCATTAAAACATACACAAATATTTTTTACAACTAGACAGTCTTTGTCATGGCAATACGATAGAGATAGTTGATGTAATACAAGCCTTTTGATAACAAGTCAAAAGACAGAATATGCCTTGTTTCAGTTTGTTGCACATTTTAGCGATGCGTTTTGTGGAGTGTTCTATCTCCAAATTCAGATGGCATTCAGTGTATGCTTCTTTTTGCAGCACACAGTATGTAATTTTGACTTATGTTCCTGCAATTTGATACCAAAGATAAACAAGGCCTATCTGATATCATCATTCTACAACACCCCCTCCTAGTTTCCGTTGGTGGTGTGCTAGCCAACCATCAGGAATCAAAATTAAGCAGTACACACGATTAATTTGACCTGATCGAGAATTTCAAGATGCAAGATAGAGGTAACTGGGAGAACTTAATCAGCAACACTATACATAAGCATCAAATGGTGGCAATTAAATACAACTGGTCCATAATACATCAAGAACAGGCATAGCGATCATGCTTACAAGGTTTTGTTACTACAACGTTGCATAAAGTTGGAAGGAATACGAGATGACCGTTCAATTGGTACGGGCTAGAATCAATGGATTCTAGCCCTCTCTTGTTGAACAGATTGATTCTACTCCTC
The DNA here is from genome assembly GCA_950022295.1 of Bromus sterilis. Taxonomy (NCBI): domain Eukaryota; kingdom Viridiplantae; phylum Streptophyta; class Magnoliopsida; order Poales; family Poaceae; genus Bromus; species Bromus sterilis. The sequence goes on along the minus strand of OX465596.1, from coordinate 409,425,465 downwards.
TCTTGTTGAAGGGGCCATCCCTGTTGATGGGCTGTCCGCAAAATACTCCGGATGTTTCAGGTTAACACCGTGCTGCAAGGAAATTTTCACAAAAGTGCAGATCAGCAAAATGAAGCATATGCTCATATGCAGAAAAGCTCTAAAAGTGTTAGGCACTCGACGGGGATTGCGGTGGCACCCAGAGCCTCATCACCTACTAGTCGGCTATGTAGGTAGGCTAAACACGCGAGGTGAGTGTGTTGCCTCTAGGCAGAAATCTTTTAGAACAGTGATCTATATGCTGCATTGTCTGAGTAGTGCAGGCTGGTGCACCACCTTATTTTTTGTACAGTAAATAGTTGCAAAATGTCATACATACATGTGGTGGATTTTAGCCTCGTATGTGTCAGCGATAACCACCAAAAAAAGTAGGGTCTTAGCCTAAAATTATTATGTTTTGTGACAAAATATGAGTATATTGATGACCTATATTGGTTTTTCAGTATTTACCATTCAAGTCACGAATGTTCTCTTTAAACACATCACTAGTGCATCAGCCAGTGGACTAGATGCTGCTTGTGCACAAATGGGTAGCATTTCCTCAAATTATAGGTGCATTGCAGTTGCACAAGTATGTGCGGTGGGAATTAGAATCTTTTCATATCAAACAAACATTTTCAGGATGGTGTCTGACAAGTGAATGAAGAATATTTCCCACTATATAACATATTGAGCAATATGATATATTGCATGAGAAGCATGCCCTTTTGTGTGACATTTGGGTTGATAACATTGATTCTGAACCTGAAGATTACAAACAATTCCGTCTTGACTAATTGCATGTAACTAAAAAGTACCTAAAACTTGATTACTGATGAAGGTAGCGAACTAGTGAACCAAAAAATATGTAAGCAGAGACATACTGTTTTGTCTTGGAATACAGACTTGTAGGAAATTGGATAAAACATTGTAGGTCTATAACTTGTCTGACAAGTGCCCCAATTTCTTGAGAATAATGGTTTTGGCTGGTGTGTTATAAGCATGAGCATTCTCGCTAAAGATGATCAGAAAACGGTGATTAGATTGGAAATGTGTAGATTGCTTCTTCTGCTCATGCCATCTCAGTGACTGCACCATTACCCATGTTAACTGGGAGATGGTCATGATTTCAACCTTTGTAGTACCATTCACATTGCCTTTCCCTTTCCTGCTTTTATACTTAGGGTGTCAATTCACAATTGATTCCATCTGCTTCCGTACAGAGAACGCAGTGTGTTTATTATCTCTTCATACCCATTATGCTTTGGCTGCTTTGGAGCACGTACAATGTCCATAACAGTAGATGTCAGTGTGGTTCGTTCTTATACAGATACAGGCCCTATAACTCAACGTTAGTGTACTGTCACCGACTCACTGGTATGCCCTCCAAAACTATATGAAATCGTTTGTCAATTAGGCATTTAAGTGTCAGGCTGTCACCCTATCCCAAGCTTGTATAACGTGCTTAAATACTGATTCCATGTAAGGTGTCTCTGTACCGGTAACATGTTTATATAAATCAAATCCATATGATATAGTATTTGATTTTGCCTCTGGGAAAACCCGATATCAAGCAATTCTCTTGGTCTACAAGGGTTAAGTAAAGCCATTCATCCATAGTAATTTCCAATGGATTTATCAGTGCACAGATTCAGCTCCTAAGAATGTAACTGGCTAATTGTTCATGTTGGCTTCAAACATGAGAAGAAAGGAAAGGTAGTAAACAGTGTGCTGTTGCATAGGAAAAAAAAAACTCAGGTGTAATAGAAAAATGGTTTACCTCACGCAAGGCTTTTGAAAGATCATCCATTGTCAATACAAGACGTCTATCCTGAAGTACAATAAAGCATGTCATCAGTAAAATCTAGGAAGTACTAATCGCATGCCAGGTCTCATGCTAGAGGTAACATGAAGTTTTAATTAAGTAAATTCACCTTTGGTTGTTTGCTCTTGTTATCTTTGATAGGTGCTGCAACCCTAGCTTTGCAGTGCCTAATTCAAGAGAAAGGATGGCAACATATTAAACTGGTGCACAAGATATACTGCGAGCATGTGCTCACACCGACAAACGAATCACGTTGAGGTGAAAAAACAAACTAGTAAGGTTATGGGTTTACGTACTGAAGAGAGTCACTTGCAATGTCTGAAATGAACTTTTGAGCAGCTACAGCAACCAACCTTGTTCTGCATACCACAAAATTAGGAAACAAATGGAAAAAAACATGGGATTCATGTGGACCAATAATCGCCGAGTTCGGAAGAGGAAAACTGCAATTTCTCTCAGACCAGAACTACAACGTGCTAAAGCTACTCTATGTGGCTGAGTGGCTCAATTATCACTACGCTTAACAAATTTCAGTTCGTGATTATCCTAGAGCAGCAAAGGGGGTCTCGGCTTAACCAACCAATTCAGACATTAAGCCTTCTCGGGGAAGAAATTGGAGGTGTAAGGAGGGAGTACTCACAGGCGTAGGTCGGGGCAGTGGAAGCCGCTGCGGCCGAGGTAGTGCTCCACGAGCTCGTCCGGAATCTGCAGCGCCGCCGAATCAAACACAGAACTGGGCATGGGGAAAGGGGATTAGGGCAGACGGCGGCGGCGGCGTACCGTGGGGTTGTAGTCCATGAGGGAGGAGAGGAACTCGGTGAGTACGGCCTCGTCGTCGTGCCGCCAGTCGCTGCCGCCGGCGCCCATGGCCGGGGACATCCCTCCCCCTGCGCCGCCGGGGTTGTTGTTGCTTCCCATCATCCTCCCGTCCGCCGCCGTGCTGCCTTCGATTCAAGGGCGCTCGCCGGGGGAGTGGTGGCTGCTGAAAGCTGGGCGAGTGGGTCGAGTGGTGCCGTGGTGGGGAGGGGGGAGTCGTACCCGGCTCGGTTAGCAGGTCAGGTCAGGTGAGGACGGTGGCGGTTTCGACCTGGGGTGTCGCCGGGGGTCGGTGGACAGGGGAGGGAGGGAGGGGAGAGGAGCAGGGGGGCGAATCTGGGATTCGCACCGGGCTGAAATTCTGAAACATTTTTTTCCCAAATGAAAAAAAAAAAGTCTCTGGAGGAGGTTGTTCGCACACCAACAAGTCACCGTGTACCCTCGACGCCCAGATGATGCGGGGCAGCTCACGTTGAAGAAGACCCGGCCGAAAATGCGGTACGCAAGCAATCCAACGGATGCTTTTGTTGATCCGAAACCCCACATGTCCGGGAGGGATACAAATATAGCGATAGATGAACACAAAAAAGATGTGGATGTGTTTGTTTGATTGATGTTGTTTCACCTTTCATCTATTTATAAGGTGATGGACTTCCCATGCAAAAAAGAGACCTGAAACCCCGATCAAGAGGCCAAAACCTAGCCTGGTTTGAACAAAAATTATGTCCCGCCAAGTCGGAGGTTGGGTCGGACACTAGGTCGAAACATCCGACCCAAAGTTACATAGTATGCCAAAAAATTGGACATTAGGTCGGAACATCTGACCTGAAGCCGGACATTGGATCGAACATTAGGTCGAAACATTTGACCTAAAGTCAGAGAGTCTGCCAAAAAATCGAATATTGGGTAGGATATTAGATCGGAATGTTTGACTTGTTTTTCTTCTGTTTTTGTCCCAGTTCTTTATTCGGCTCCACAGGTTGTATACGAACTCGGATTAAGATAATTCATATATCAAAATCGGTCATCTCAACGAGACGAAGACATTTCGTGTAGAACCATTTTTTCATTTGAGTCTATTTTGGGGGTGTAATTGTCTAAACGGTAATCTGAACATCAATGTTATTGCTTCAATCACAGCTTCAACCCGAGAGATGATCTCGGATGACGATGACCCAAAATCCAAAGATGTTTATGACGATAATACATAACCTTTTCATGTAAAGCACTTCCTCATTTGAGGCCATCTTATATACCTAGGGCAAGCCAAGATTTGAAAAATAGATACGGATCTAAAGGATGCAGACCCGTTGATGAAACCTCTTCCGCAAGCCAAGAATGATCAACACCAAGACACACTAGGTGTTAGATTTTTGCTGGATGTAATCTAATTTATTTGTATTTTAGTGCAAGTGGGAAACTATTGGAGATATGCCCTAGAGGCAAATAATAAAGATGTTTTTATTATCATATCTCAATTATTCATAATAAGTTTTATACTATGCTATAATTGTATTAAGCGGAAACATTAATACACGTGTAGTATGTAAACAACTAGGTCCCTAGTGAACTCTAGTCAACTAGTTCATTGGTCAACACATGATCAAGGTTTCCTAATCATGGGACATTTATGTCCATTGACAATGAAATCATGTCATTGAGATAATGATGTGATGGACATTCAAACCCAAGTAAAGTATCGTAATGAGTTCCAGTCACATAGCTCAACATTGCGTTAACTCGATAACGTAGTAACCCGCACCTTAGACCGTGAGATTATATCAAATCACTATCATTGGAGGATGATTTGATTGTATCAGCCATTATACTGTAACAAGGTGATCATAAAGGTGCATTTCAGGTATTCCAAAGGGATACATTGAGGAGTATAAAACAAAATCGGAATTTGTCCATCCGGGTGACGGATAGATACTTTGGGACCACTCGGTGAGAATTGCATCTATGAAGCTTCCAAGCATGTGTCACGGGGATGTAATATCACGAAACGAGTAAATATGTTTGTCGGTAACAAAATTAAACTAGGTATAAGGATACCGAAGATCAAATCTTGGACAAACAAAGTATCGTTGCGACAAAAAAATTAGGACTCGACGTTTAAGGTTCAAACGATGAAGTTAATTCGTGGAAGCACAGGGGCCATCATGGGTTTTTAGATCCCGCTATTGGTCATCGATCGGATAAGTGTCACAGTCATATCTGGAGCATTCCCGAATCATAGGGTGTCACACTTAAGGGTATATGACGCTTAAGGATAGATTCGAAATCATCGAAGAAATAAGAGGGAACGCCAGAAATGTTCCATGGAGGTATAGAGAATTTTCGAGGCTGCTGAAATGTTCATAAATGTATTAAAATATGTTTTAGTATTTAGCTGATGAATTAAATATTAAAAAAATAGTGCTAAACTCCTAATGGGCCAATTTGTGGCCCATTAGGGGATTGACGCCTCCTCCTTGGGCCATGCGCCAAGGGAGCCCTGATGGCACTGGATAGTGCTCCTCGTTGGCTACCCCAAGTGGAAGGTTGAGCGGTAGACAACAACAAATTTCCCTTAACTTAGAGAATAGGGTTATGTATCCCATATGACTCCAAAAGATACAAATAGGTGGTGACGCGAGCAATGCGCCGTCTGAAAAGATATTGGTCCCTTAACCTGGACATGCACACGACAACAAATAACTTTGCTCCCAACGAGTTCAGAGAGGTTGTCATTCTCTCCAGTCTTGTTGTTTACAAAGGATCAAAACACAAGTGGAAAAAATAGTGATGATTGCAACGAAAAGAAAAGAAAAGCGGTAAAGATTAACGGTGTAAACTATGATGGAAATATGGACTGGGGTCCCATGATTTTCACTAGTGATGTCTGTCTCGTAAAAGACGATAAATAACTATGCTGGGTGAACAAGTTACAGATGGGAAATTGACAGAATTATAAATGCACCGCAATGCTAATTATGCTACAAGAAACCTAGAGGCCCAATCGTATGGGCAGTACGCCAAGACAAGCAGACCGTTTATTCATCAACATCTACTCACTAATCATCCACCTTGAGATATCTATCCAGAACATCTCGCTAGTATTAAGTTGCGAACCCCAGCCAAACTGTAGGATCAAAGCAACATACAACTGCATTAACACACTTTGCGTAAGGTAAACAATCTTTGCAACCGCGGTTACAAGCATCGTTGTTTTCTCCCTGGTGGCAACAGCACATCCCCTAGTCTCATGTTTCTATCACTCAAGCTAGACATCGGGGGGGCATGAACCCACAATCAAGCATAACGCTCCCTCTTGGAGTTACTATCTACTACTTGGCCAAATAAATAAAAAAGCAACGGAGAACATGCAAGAATTACTCAAGAACTAAAACATAAAAGGTAAACCAAATATATTACTGATCACAATCTGAACATAATCTCATAATCCATCGGATCCTAGCAAACACAGCATAGCAATACATAAACTAATACATAAGTGTCTTGATCATGTAGGGCTGCTCACAAGGGCTAAGAATTGAGGCACAAAATTGGAGAGAAAACATCACATAGCTACTGGTCATGGACCCATGATCCAAGGGGGACTACTCACGGCACATCCGGGAAGCACTCATGGTGTTGGTGAAGCTCTCAGAGATCAATCCTCCCTCCGGCAGGGTGCCGGGACAGGGTCTTCTGGCGATCCCGATCTCGGGATCGCAGTGGCGGCGGAACAGTGGTGAAAATCGCATAACGGAGGGCCTCTCTATGGTTTTCACCCGAGGGCTAAATATAGGCGGAAGGGGGGCACCAGGGGGGCCACCTGACCAGGTGGCCAGGTGGCGCAGCCCCACCCCTGGCCGCACCAGGCACCCGCCTGGTGCAGGGGGTGGCCCCTCCACCCCCCTGATGCTAACTCCTCGTTGGTTACCCCAAGTGGAAGGTTTGATATAGTGTAGCAGCAAGATTTCTCTTGGCAAAGATGCCAAGGTTGAGTATCGACCAGTAGGACTCCAAGGTCGACAAGTAGGTGGTTCGACAAGTGATGCGCCGTCTGAAAAGAATCACTTGCTTTGCCTGGACCTGCACACAAATACAAATAACTTTGCTCCCAACGAGTACAGAGAGGTTGTCAATCTCTCCGGCCTTGCCGTTTACAAAGGATCAACACAACAGATAATAGAAAGTGATAGCTACTGAAAAGTAAAAGCAGGAAATAAATTGAGTGTGTAACAGTGGTGGAAATATGGACCGGGGTCCCATGATGTTCACTAGTGATGTCTCTTTCCCAAAAGACGATAAAACTGCTATGCGAGGTAAACAAATCACAGCTGGGCAATTGACAGGAAGAGGTTTTATCGTCGCATAGCAGTTTTATCGTCTTTTGGGAGAGAGACATCACTAGTGAACATCACGGGACCCCGGCCCATAGTCTCATCACTGTTTACACGCTCAATTTATTTTCTGCTTTTACTTTCCAGTTGTTATCGATATTATCCTTTATCCCTTGCATTTGATCCTTTGTAAACAATAAGGCCGGAGAGATTGACAAACTCTCTGAACTTCGTTGGGAGCAAAGTTATTTGTACTGTGTGCAGGTCCACGTCAATTGCGTCGTTGACAACCTACTTCTCACTTCCGAAATCCTACGGGAGACAAACCCTATCCTCCACATAGGGGAAATTTGCTGCTATCCTACATCTCACCTTCCACTTGGGGTAACCAACGAAGGGGGAGAAGCCATTATCACTTCCACGCCATCAAGCAAATTTCTGGCGCCGTTGCCGGGGAGTCTGAGTGCCAAGATAGGGGAGTTGCACACTATCTTTTACCTTTGCTTTTTAGTCTTGTTAGTTTACCTTTCACTTTTTATCTTAGTGTCCTTTATCGAAAACCACAAAAAAATTGCCTGTCACACTTGCTGCTACTATGGGTTCCACTGAAAACACCAAGTTGTGTGACTTCACTAGTCACAACAACAATGACTTTATCTGCACTCCTATTGCCACACCTGCCACTTCAGCTACCTCTTATGAAATTAAACTTGCTTTGCTAAACCTTGTTATGAGAGATCAATTCTATGGTGCTGGAGATGATGCTGATTTACACTTAAATAATTTTGTTGAGCTATGTGATATGCAAAAGTATAAAGAAGTAGAAGTTGATGTTGTTAAGCTTAATCTTTTTCCTTTCTCTTTGAGGGAATGAGCTAAAATCTGGTTTCAATCTTTGCCTAGGAATAGCATAGATTCTTGGGATAAGTGCAAAGATGCTTTTATTGGTAAGTATTACCCACCTGCTAAAATTATCCAATTGAGAAGTAACATTATGAATTTTAAACAATTTGATAATGAACACGTTGCGCAAGCTTGGGAACGAATGAAATCTCTTGTTAAGAAATGCCCTACACATGGTTTGACTACCTGGATGGTTATCCAGACTTTTTATGCATGCTTGAACTTTACCTCGCGGAACCTGTTAGATTCGGCCGCGGGAGGAACCTTTATGTCAACAACACTTGGTGCTACCACAAAAATTCTAGATGAGATGATGACCAACTATTCCCAATGGCACACCGAACGCGCTCCAACAGGTAGGAAGGTAAACTCTGTCGAAGAGATTACCCCCCTAAATGAAAAGGTTGACTTGAATATGTTTCTACTTACCAAGCAACCCTCTTTTGATCCTCATGATGTTCCTTTAAATTCTTTGGTTGCTCAGGAACAAGTAAATGTGAACTTTAATGCTCTCATCAAAGCTAGGGAGGAGAAGCTTAGAATATAAGCCTCCATACCTATGAATCTAGATGATGATTGGGATCCTATGATTAAAATTAAATTGAATAACTTCTCTTGCTATGTTTTATGTGATGTTGGAGCTAGTACCTCCGTTATGCCCAAAAGAATGTATGATATGTTTGAATTGAAACCTTTTGATCCTTGTTCTTTTGGTGTTCATCTCATTGATTTTTTCGTAAAGAAACCTTTGGGGAAGATCGACGATGTTCTTATCATTGCCAATGACAATTATGTTCCCGTTGATTTAACTATTATGAACATATAGTGTGAACCTTTATGCCCAATTATTTTGGGACGTCCTTTTCTTCGCACCGTTGGTGCTGTTATTGACATGAAAGAGGGGAATATAAAATTTCAATTCCCTCTTAAAAGGGGGATGGAACATTTCCCTAGGAAGAAGATTAAGTTACCTTTTGAGCCCATTACACGGGCTAGCTATTCTCTCTCTCTCTCTCTCTCTTGATAAAACTTGATATTTTTGCTCTATGCCTAGCTTAAAGGCGTCTGGTACGCGAGAGATGATAATTGCTTCTCGCCCTTCGTTGGTTACCCCAAGTGGAAGGTGAGATGCAGCGTAGCGGCAAGTTTCCCTTCGTGAAGATACCAAGGTTGAGAGTATCGACCAGTAGGACTCTGACAATGATAAGTAGGTGGCAAGAAAACAATGGCACCATTGACGACAAACGTTGCTTCCTTGACCTGGACCTGCACACAACACAAATAACTTTACTCCCAACGAAGTTCAGAGAGGTTGTCAATCTCTCCGGTCTTGTTGTTTACAAAGGATCAAACACAAGGGATAATGATAATGATAGCAACTAGAAGTAAAAGCAAGAAAGTAAATAAGCTTGTAAACAATGATGAGAATATGGACCGGGGTCCCGTGATATTCACTAGTGATGTCTCTCTCGCAAAAGACGATAAAACTGCTATGCGAGATAAACAAATTACAAACGGGCAATTGACAAGATTATAAACGCACCGCAATGCTAACTATGCTACAAAAGAAAGGAAGAGGTTCAAAAGCATGGACAGTACGCCAAAATAAGTAGACCGAAATCCAACTGCATCTACTACTAATCATCCACCTTGAGATATCTATCCAGAACATCTTGCTGGTATTAAGTTGCGAGCCCCACCCAAAGTGTAAACCCAAAGCAACAGAAAACTGCATTAAAAAGAACTTTGCGTAAAGTAAACAATCCTTGCAACCGCGGTTACAAGCACTGTTGTTTTCCCCCTTGTGGCCATAGCACATCCCCTAGTCTCATGTTTCTATCACTCAAGCGTGTCATCAGGGGGCATGAACCCACAATCGAGCATAACTTTCCCTCTTGGAGTTACTACCTACTGATACGTCTCAAATGTATCGATAATTTCTGCTCGCTCCATGCATGTTTTGTGTGATATTGCTATGATCTAGATACACTTTCATACACTTTTGATCATATTTGGACTAACCTACTAACTCAGTGCACCCCAGTGCCAGTTCCTGTTTTCTGTTGTTTTTCTATTCCAGGTTTCCCCCATATTAAAAATGCTCCAAAAATTCAGGAAAAACGGATAAAAATCAGCGTAACGGAGTCTTATAGAAGCACCCCGCGCCAGGGGGCGCCTGGACCCCTAGTGGCCCCCCTGGCTGCCCCCTTCGCCTATTTATTCTCCGTGACGGGGAAACTCCGAAGACAGAACCCTATTTTGCAATCTCGCCTCTGGTCTGCCGCCGCCGCGCTTCCAAGATCGGGAGCACCGTCAGGACCCTTCCCGACACCCTGATGACACCCTTGGCCAAGTGGTAGGTAGTGACTCCAAGAGGGAACGTTATGCTCGATTGTGGGTACATGCCCCCTGATGACACGCTTGAGTGATAGAAACATGAGTCTAGGGGATGTGTTGTGGCCACAAGGGGGAAAACAATGGTGCTTGTAACCGTGGTTACAAGGATTGTTTACTTTACGCAAAGTTCTTTTAATGAAGTTTGTCTGTTGCTTTGGGTTTACACTTTGGGTGGGGCTCGCAACTTAATACCAGCGAGATGTTCTGGATAGATATCTCAAGGTGGATGATTAGTAGTAGATGTAGATGGATTTCGGTCTAATTATTTTGGCGTACTGCCCATGATTTTGAGCCTCTTCCTTTCTTTTGTAGCATAGTTAGCATTGCGGTGCGTTTATAATCCTGTCAATTGCTCTTCTGTAATTTGTTTACCTCGCATAGCAATCTTATCGTCTTTTGGGAGAGAGACATCACTTGTGAACATCACGGGACCCCGGTCCATATTCTCATCATTGTTTACACGCTCATTTATTTTCTTGCTTCTTACTTTCAGTTGCTATCATTATCATTATCCTGTGTCTTTGATCCTTTGTAAAGAACAAGACCGGAGAGATTGATAACCTCTCTGAACTTCGTTGGGAGCAAAGTTAATTGTGTTGTGTGCAGGTCCGCGTCAGGTGCGCCGCTGACACCTAATTATCATCACCGGAGTCCTACTGGTCGATACTCAACCTCGGTATCTTCACCGAGGGAAACTTGCTGCTACGTTGCGTCTTACCATCCACTTGGGGTAACCAACAAAGGACGAGAAGCAATCCTCTCTCGCGTATCAAGCGAATTTCTGGCGCCCTTGCCGGGGACTCAGAGTGATAATATAGGGGAGTTGCCCACTACCTTTTACCTTTACTTTTTAGTCTTGTTTGTTTACTTTCCAGTTTTTGCTTTTGCTTTTGCTTTTGTGTCTTTATGAAAACCAAAAAAATAGTTGCTACCTTTTATCTTTGCCTTCGTCTTCCTACTGATGCTATCTTTACAATGGGTGTGGAGCCACCCAAATATGGTAGGATGGACTTGTTTCACATGTTTCACTTGGATCATTTTCGATCAATTTGTGCTCGCGCTAAAAACCCAACCGACTTGGTTGAGGGAAAATCATTGGATGAGCATGCTCATTATGCGCGGCACCTCCTATCTCAGAAAGGGAAACACTTATGGAATCAAATACATGTTTCTTATTGCCATGCTAAACTTTTGTGCTACAATCATGATTTTACTTATTGTTCTAATATAGATCATAAACACCTCCCTTTCCAATGTGAGTTCAATGAAAATGAGATCTTATCTTCTTATGCTAAAGGTGTTTATGATTACTTTGATGTTGAAAAGATTGAAGAGTTTGTTGCTTTTAAAGGTGCTTATGAGATTGCTTCTTTGATTGAAAGGTATCACGATACTATTCACCAGTCCAAAAACTTTACAGTTCTTGCTTATTGCTTCGAGAATTATACTTCCAATTCTTACATTGAGGATTTTAAAAATAAAATGTTTGCTGCCCTAGAAGAGGCCAATGGTTGCTATGATGAGGAATCCCATGATTCCGAGGACTCACTTGAAATATCCCTTTCTGAAGATCTTGATACTTGCTTTGATGATGGCCATGATGCCAATATGGATTATGCTTGCGAAGATGAACTCGCTATAGTTCCTTACGTCAAGCATGAATTTTTTTCTATTACACCCACACTTGATTGTCCTTTTATCCTTTTGAAATCTCCAACTCATATTCCGGAGAATTTTGCTCTTATCAAGGCTCAATGTGATGGGTTGCATTAATCTTATAATCCTAAAGAACGTGTTGAAAACTATACACGTGTGCTTGTAGGTCATGAACAACATGATTTATGTGATAGTTATATTCTTGATGTTGTTCATGATACTACTGAAAAATATTTTTAGAGAGGGAAATTTGGTTGTAGAAATTTCCATATTACTAAAACTCCTCTCTTTATGTTGAAAGTTTTAAAATTGTTCTTGTTCCACCTTCCTATGCTGGTTTCCTTGTGGTTCTTTGATTTATTTTCTTGCAAGATGCCTATGCATAGGAAGTGGGTTAGGCTTAAATGTGTTTTATATTTGCTTCTTGATGCTCTCTTTTGCTTCAAAATTCTTATTCTTAGAGAGCATCTTCTATAATCTTCTTGCCTAGCTTAAAGCCGTAAAAGAAAGCGCTTGTTGGGAGGCAACCCAAGATGTTTTTACTTCTGTTTTTAGTGGTCTTGATGATTGTTACTACTGTAGCAACATCATTGTATCATTATTTTCAAGCTTTGTGCCAAGTATAGCCTCATATGACAAGGGAAGTGAAAGTTGTGACATGCTGTCCAGAAAACAGACTCTGTCCTCGTGACGGAAAAAATCAGAATAAATCACCAGTTCATCTTTTTTAGCTGAATTTTTTACAGAGAGTGCTCTATACAATCTCGGAACTTTCGTATGTTCTGAGTTTTTTTATTTGAGTTGCAGAAGTGCCCCTAAAAAATTATTTACTACCTGATGTTCTGTTTTTCACAGATTCTGCCACGTTTTGTGTCTCCTAACTTTTGCAAACCTTAACCTTGTTTTTTCTTTGCAAAAACCTTTTGGAAATCTTGAGAAACAGTAGCTCTTCAAGAATATCTTTATATCCAGTGGGGAAAAATATTTATTAAGGGTACTAACCTCTCTAATCCGCTTATGATGAGTTGTGTATGAAGGGAGTTTTCAAGTGTGCGATGGAAGATGATAAAAGAAGATTCGGGAGTCTCAAGCGCTCAAGCTTGGGGATGACCCCATGCATCCCCAATAAATATTCAAGGAGACTCAAGCGTCTAAGCTTGGGGATGCCCCCGTGCATCCCCTTCTCCATCAACAATCATCAGTTTGTCCTTCGTCTCACTATATTTTTATCACTTCATATGTTATGTGCTATGCTTGGAGCGTCTCGCTCTTAGGTTTTATTTTTAGTTTTATTTAGCTTTGCTTGCTGTTCATAACAAGTTAGATCCCTTCTTACTTTGTGTGGGAGAGAAACACGCTCCACTTTCAAAATCTAGAACACATCATAGGATTCTTCATGCCTATCTTTTTGCTGTTGTGTGTTCTTTATCTTTTCGTAGCTACTGCCATGTTTAGTTTTAGTCTTAGTTTGTCATTATAAAGAGCCTTGGCTTTTGTTTAGTTTGTTGCTGGAACTCTCTTTAGTTTTCATGTTTAGCTTGTTAAGAAAGTTGGTTGTTGCACTGAGTTATGTCTTGTTTTGAGAAGTAGGTAATTGAGGTTGCTATTTAATTTTAGTAGTAACTTGAAATAGTTTTGAGGTATTGATGTGAGTAATGTTTGAACTTTTGGTGTCAAGAGCTCTAGCCTATTAGTGATAGGTGTCGTATTTTGGGAAATCCGTGTTTATTTTCAAAAACCTACAAAACAAGTTGAGAACTCTAGCTACTAGATGGATCACTACTCTTCTGAGGGGTCGGATATTAGAGTACACTCACGTACCATGAGTCGAGGATGCGCAAGGATAACCAAACCCCCATACACTCCTCCTCGGGGTACTTGTCTCTTTGTGAACCTCCTTATTAGATTGAGAGTTACCGATAATAAGTGCATGAGTTCTTCGGACTAATGTAAGTATTGAAAGTTCACACTTCCACCTCCTCATATTTGCTAGCCTCTCCTGTGCCGTGCATTGCCTTCTTCTCACTCCGAGAGTTGGCGTCCACCTTCGCCGGTACATCCAAACCCTTGGCATGATACGCTCTGTCATCATAAACCTCCTTAAATATTTCCTCAAAATAGCCACCATACCTACCTATCAAGGCATTTCCATAACCTTTCCGAGATATATTGACATGCAACATCCACCTCTTCATGACTTGATCTTCATGTCATACATGTTCCTGCTACACTGGCAGCGGCATACATTGCATACAACATGATAGCTACATCTTCTTTATGATTTGAGTACCTTGTAAAGTGTGAAAGATCTTCTATACCCTCTGTAACGACCCAATTCACACCGAATTGAAGTCTCTGTGCTCAAGTGCCAGTCCCTGGATCGAACTCGCTGGCACACACAGTATAATAGATGTATATCAAAGTACAAGTGCATCATTAATACAACGTATGATCCAGAGTAAATAAATAACAAGTTGCATAGCTCAAGGCTAGCTTAAACAATATAAATATAGCGGAAGCAAAAACAAATAACGTGGAGTCCCATCAACAGCCACAAGCGAACATGCTGAGTGTAGACTCGCAACCCCTAAACGCACCTTACTGATCGTCTGAAAAACCTGCAACACCGAAGGTTACAGCCCGACAACGGGTCAGTACATCTGATTTGTACGGCAAGTGACACGAAAAAGTTTATATAAAGGACCTACATCTACATGCAAGGTAAGTCAAAGGAAAGGCTTATGGTTTAGTTTTGCAGAAAGCCAATTTTCTCCTGAACTAAACTAGTCAAAGTTTTAAGTTGAGTTCTACCTGAAACACACAGCAACCCATGCTACTCTTGTCCCAACCAATTATTATTAAGTGTTCATCTGTCAAGATCATTCATCAACAGTACTGACTAGTTGCTCAAAGTTCGTCCATAACCGTGGACACGGCTAATCATGATCAGTTTATACGCTCTGCAGAGGTTTGTACACGTTCCCCACTGGACTCAACCCGAAGATTGAGACAAAGACTTTCTGAAGAGGTTGCCTCCACCCTTTGGTAGCCGGTACACCTAACACAATTCTACATCTGCTAGCTACCAGGGCCAGGTTCCCCACAACTTACTCATCTAAGCCAGAGCCCATATAGCCAGTGGCTGTACACGGAAGCTACTAGTAATATTGCATGTCTGATCTTTTTGAGCCTGGACGGCGCCCACTGCGTGAGAGGGTACTCGTCATGACGCACCCGGTTCACCACCAAAACAAACCATTGGGTGCATTTAACCCCGGCATTGTCCTCAACCGAGCCACAACTACCGGGATGCAACCCGCCCGTCCAGAAGTGATTTCTATTTATTATAAAGTTGCTACACAGTTTATTAAATAGCTCACATGCACTCCATGAATTCTCACAGCCCAAACCACGTCTACAAAGCATAGCAATAAAATAACAACACGTGCTAGGTTGATCTACGGTAGACAAGTCAAAACATATGGCTATCTTAACTGGTTTTGCAGCAACAGTAAAGTAAACTACCTATCATGCAATAGAGTGATATTTCCTACATAATGCATATAGAAAATATAGGTATGAGTATGGTCAAAGTATCACTTGCCTTATACATTCGATGAAGATCTTCGCTCTCACGTTCCAGTCAACTCTACTCGTCACACTCCGAGCAATCTATCGTCAACGAAAGAACTCAATAAGCAATCACACCACAAGGACAAAACATAAGATCAACAAAACAATCACTAAAGTTTTAGCAACAAAACAAAAAGGTTTTGAAGTGCAAAGGTGTGGATGTGCCCGAAAGTGATCGGCGGAACGTGAACTCGAGAGAGTCAACGGATAAGAAATTGTCGATACAAAAGTATGATCGAGGCATTATGAAATCAAAGTAAAGATCATAGCAATATACATGGTATGTGGATATTGCCGATAAGATGTCCCATATGATCCAATATGCAAAAAGGATCACGTGAAAACGGAATACTACAACGCAGGTCATAGCAGTTGCAACATAGAATTTAATTTGAATTTAAACAGAACAAGAAACTTGTGAAATTTTGTGCACACATGATATAAACAGAAGTACATGACACGAGTGATCTAACGCAAAAAGAAACGGCGCAAACGGGTGCACCGGTACAAAGTTACGGCTGCCGGAAGTTCAAATTTGGATCTGCTTGGGATCCAAATTTAAATACTTCAAACTTCTGTAACACTAGGTCTACTGGCTAGAGAATTTCTACACGGTCGCAACGCAACTGGAATCGCCCAATTCCGAGTTACGGTTAAAAAGTACTCGCGAAAACGGTTTCGGGTGAAAAACGGGGGTACCGGGGGGTTCTACTGCAAAAAGGACTGATACATAAATAAAAATTTTGCAAAAAACGCGATCGGGTCCCTGGGCGGTTTGGATCCAGATCTGACAATTTTTTTTTTTTTTTTTTTTGCGAACCGTTTTCCTATTTGTTTTTTTTTTTTCGCGGGACTCATCTTCTTCCTCGCGGGCAGCACGCAGAGGACACAGGAGAGGAGCCATGGCGCTCCGGCCATGGGCTCCGGCCAGGGGGCGGCCCGGCCAACGGCGGCGGCCGGCGGGCAGCCGCGGCGGCGGCCGGCGGCCAGGGGCGCGGCGCGCGGCAGCCGGCCTGGTGCGGGCGCGCGCGGGCGGCCAGGCGCACGGCTCGGCCATGGCGCAGGCGGCGACCGGCGAGGCGGTGGCGGCGGCGGCGACCAGCGAGGCGGCGGCGGCGGGCTAGCTCCGGCGAGGCACGGGAACGGCGGCGTACGGCGGTACACTGCGGAAATACCTCGAAAACGCAACAAAACGTACTCAGGCGATGCTCCGGCGAAAAATCCGGCGAAGCTCCGGCGATGACGTCGGCGGCTGCGGGTCCGCGGATTAGCTTAGCTAACCCTAATAAACGCTGGCGAAAATAAACTTAACCCTAATCGGGCCTATTTATAGCCAGCCTCTAACCCCTTTTTTTTTTTTGTAAATTCGAAATAAAAACAAATTCGGTCTGTTGGAAAAAAAAAATAAACCAGGCCCATTAGGCCCAAAATAATATTAGAAAAATCACGGAAATTTATTTTCAAATTCCGTCTTCGCCAATATTTTTAAAATAATAAAATTGAATTTTTGGCTTGACCAAAATAATAAAATAAAATAAAAACTTTGCAACTTATTTTTAAATATTTTTAAATACTTTTCTGGCATTTTAAAAATACCGAAAACTCCAAAAATTGATTTAAAAACTTTTCCAGAGCATAAATAAATTCCAAAAATAATTTTAGAAAATATTTATAACTCCAAAGAAAAATTAAAAAGTCTCACATAAATATTTTAAACTATTTTCCAACCAATTAAAAATGGGGATAAGTCCTTTTATATCCTCTCCAGCGAACTGCCATGTGTGGAAAAATGTTTAAAAATATTTTAAAAGAATTCCAATAAAAATTTAAAATATTTTCCAAACTTTTAAAATGTTGAAGGAGTCATATTACCTTCTCTCATTTTGTTTTGTTGGTTTTATTTTTAAATAATAAATTCCAAAACACCAACGATGAATATTAGGGAAAGTCATTTTATTCCCTCACATTTTAATATTCAGTAAACTCCAAAAGTTTTAAATCCCAGAGAAAAATCAAACACATCAATCAAACAATCATTATCTATTTAATTTATTAACATTCCAAAATTCGGAGAATTTTGGGATGTTACACCCTCTTGTAAATTAGAGTGTTGCCTTTAAGTGAGGAAAAGATCCCAAAGCGGACAAAATAAAAGATCCCAAAGAGGACAAATGAGAGTTAAATAGAAAGATCCATTGAGGCCACCAAAAAAACAAAAAAATAGAAAAAAGAGAAAAAGAAATAAAAAGAGAGAAAGGGGCAACACTACTATCCTTTTGAAAGATCCACACTAATACTCCCTATTATCCTTGTACTCCATAGAGATGATCATGCATATAGCTATGTGGGGACCTTCACACTATAGAACTTGGCTTGCATATTCCAAGGATGAGCCTCCTCAAAAGAGATCTAGGTCTTCATGAGCGAGCAAGTTAGATGCATCCCCACTAGTTCCATTGGAGAGCTTTTCAGCTCATATGTGCATTCGTTGCATGGCAATCCCTACTCCTCACATCATATCTATCATTTGGCCTTCTCGCCTATGATTGTCCTCATTGATGTGAGCCTTTCTCACCTTTTTGACTTCCTCCTCCACCATATTCTCTCTTTGCCATCCTAAGTGTCAACTGTCGTGCTTACGCTCATCCATATTATAAGAACATGCAAGAATTACTTCGGAACAAAAAGATAAGAACCAATTATATTACGCTATCAGAATCTGAACATAATCGGCAGCTCACGAGGTCTAAACCATGAAGAACAAAGAGGGGAGGAGAACATCACATAGCTACTGATCACGGACCCATGGTCCAAGGTAGACTACTCACGGCACATCCGGGAAGCGTCCATGGTGGAGGAGAAGCTCCCGGAGGTCGATCCTCCCTCCGGTAGGGTGCCGGGAAGGGTCCTGACGGTGCTCCCGATCTTGGAAGCGCGACGGCGGCGGAACAGAGGCGATATTGCAAAATAGGGTTCTGTCTTCGGAGTTTCCTCGTCACGGAGAATAAATAGGCGAAGGGGGGCAGCCAGGGGGGCCACCAGGGGTCCAGGCGCGGCCAGGCCCTTGGCCACGCCAGGTGGCCGCCTGGGCACTTGGTGGTGGCCCTCTGGCCCCACTTGGGTGCTTCTGGAAGACTCCGTTACGCTGATTTTTTATTCGATTTTTCCCGAATTTTTGGAGCATTTTTAATATGGGGGAAACCTGGAATAGAAAAAAAGCAGAAAATAGGAACTGACACTGGGGTGCACTGAGTTAGTAGGTTACTCCAAATATGATCAAAAGTGTATGAAAGTGTATCTAGATTATAGAAATATCACACAAAACATGCATGGAGCGAGCAGAAATTATCGATACGTTTCAGATGTATCAACATCCCCAAGCTTAATTCCTACTCGTCCTCGAGTAGGTAAATGATAACATGCATAATTTCTGTGGTGACATGCTAGCAACCATATAAGGACTTTGAAAAGTAAAGTAATCAAGGTATGTAATTCAATTCAAGTCATAACATGCAAGAGTCTATATTAGCATTGAAACAAGCAACGAAAGAACATTAGGCGCAAGAGCTCTCGCTGTCCGTGACTCAAATGTCTCCAAATGGTGTTTGCGTGGAAGAAGGGGGATAGGGAATACGAGAGAAAATTCTTATTGTTGAGAACTCAATCTACTAAAGTTTCACACTTGGTCTTCTTTGGAATCTTATCTTGACTCGTCCCCAGACCACTAGCCAGGTACAAGTCAATTTGATCCACTCCTTTTCGATATTTTGAGCACTCATGCAATGGATGAGCGTAAGCATGAAAGTTGACACTTAGGATGGCAAAGAGAGAATATGGTGGAGGAGGAAGTCAAAAAGGTGAGAAAGGCTCACATCAATGAGGACAATCATAGGCAAGAAGGCCAAATGATAGATATGATGTGAGGAGTAGGGATTGCCATGCAACGGATGCACATATGAGCTGAAAAGCTCTCCAATGGAACTAGTGGGGGTGCATCTAACTTGCTCGCTCATGAAGACCTAGATCTCTTTTGAGGAGGCTCATCCTTGGAATATGCAAGCCAAGTTCTATAGTGTGAAGGTCCTCACATAGCTATATGCATGATCATCTCTATGGAGTACAAGGATAAGAGGGAGTACTAGTGTGGATCTTTCAAAAGGATAGTAGTGTTGCCCCTTTCTATGTTTTTATTTCTTTTTCTCTTTTTTCTATTTTTTTGTATTTTTTGGTGGCCTCAATGGCTCTTTCTACTTAACTCTCATTTGTCCTCTTTGGGATCTTTTATTTTGTCCGCTTTGGGATCTTTTCCTCACTTAAGGGCAACACTCTAATTTACAAGAGGGTATAGAAGATCTTTCACACTTTCCAAGGTACTCAAAATAAAGAAGACGTAGCTATCATGATGTATGAAAATGTATGCCGCTGCCAGTGTAGCAGGAACATGTATGACATGAAGATCAAGTCATGAAGAGGTGGATGTTGCATGTCAATATATCTCGGAAAGGCTATGGAAATGCCTTGATAGGTAGGTATGGTGGCTGGTTTGAGGAAAGATATAAGGAGGTTTATGATGACAAAGCGTATCATGCCAAGGATTTGGATGTACCGGCGAAGGTGGACTCCAACTCTCGGAGTGAGAAGAAGGCAATGCACGGCACATGAGAGGCTAGCAAATATGAGGAGGTGGAAGTGTCAACTTTCAATACTTACATTAGTCCGAAGAAGTCATGCACTTATTATCGGTAACTCTCAATCTAATAAGGAGGTTCACAAAGAGACAAGTACCCCGAGGAGGAGTTTATGGGGGTTTGGTTATCCTTGCGCATCCTCGACTCATGGTATGTGAGTGTACTCTAATATTCGATCCCTCCAAAGATTAGTGATCCATCTAGTAGCTAGAGTTCTCAACTAGTTTTGTAGGTTTTGAAAATACACACGGATTTCCCAAAATACGACACCTATCACTAATAGGCTAGAGATCTTGACACCAAAAGTTCAAACATTACTCACATCAATACCTCAAAACTATTGCAAGTTACTACTAAAATCAAATAGCAACCTCGATTACCTTCTTTCAAGACAAGACACAACTCAGTGCAACAACCAACTCTCTTAACAAGATAAACATGAAAACTAAAGAGATTTTTTAGCAATGAACTAAACAAAAGCCAAGGCTCGTGCTAAAAGACAAACTAAAGCTAAACTAAACATGGCAGTAGCTACGAAAAGATCAAGAACACACAACAACAAAAAGATAGGCATGAAAAGTCCTATGATGTGTTCTAGATTTTGAAAGTGGAGCGTGTTTCTCTACCACACAAAGTAATATGGGGTCTAACTTGTTATGAACAGTAAGCAAAGCTAAATAAAACTAAAAATAAACCTAAGAGCGAGACGCTTCAAGCATATCACATAACGCATGAAGTGATAAAAATATAGTGAGACGAATGATGAACTGATGATTGTTGATGGAGAAGGGGATGCACGGGGCATCCCCAGGCTTAGATGCTTGAGTATCCTTGAATATTTGTTGGAGGCATGGGGGCATCCCCAAGCTTGAGCGCTTGACACTCCCGAATCTTCTTTCATCATCTTCCATCGCACACTTGAAAACTCCCTTCATACATAAGTCATCATAAGCTGATTAGAGAGGTTAGTACCCTTAATAAAATAATTTTTTCCCACTGGATATAAATATATTCTTGAATATCTACTGTTTATCAAGATTTCAAAAAGGTTTTTGCAAAGAAAAAGAAAGCTTAAGGTTTGCAAAAGTAAGGAGAGAAAAAACGTGGCAGAATGTGTGAAAAACAGAACAACAGGTATTAGAGAATTTTTTCAGGGAACTTATTCAACTCAAATAAAAAAACTCAGAACATACGAAAGTTCCGCGATTGTATAGAGAAAGCTGTGTAAAAAATTCAGATAAAAAAGATGAACTGGTGATTTGATCCAATTTTTTCCATCAAGAAGACAAAATCTTTTTTCTGGACAGCATGTCACAACTTTTGCTTCCCTTGTCATATGAGGCTATAACTTGGCACAAATCTTGAAAATAAAGATACAACAATGTTGCTACAGTAGTAACAATCATCAAGACCACTAAAAACAGAAGTAAAAACATCTTGGGTTGCCTCCCAACAAGCGCTTTCTTTTACACCTTTAAGCTAGGCATAAGGCAAAAGAAGAATCAAGTTTTATCAAGAGAAAGAGAATAGCTAGCTCGTGTAACGGACTCGAAAGGTAACTTGATTTTGTTTCTAGGGAAGTGTCCCGTCCCCTTTTTGAGAGGGAATTGAAATTTTATATTCCCCTCTTTCATGTCAATGATAGCACCAACAGTGCGAAGAAAAGGTCGTCCCAAAATAATTGGACATAAAGGTTCACACTCTATATCCATAATAATAAAATCAATGGGAACATAGTTGTCAGTGACAATGATAAGAACATCATCGATCTTACCCAAAGGTTTCTTTACGGAAGAATCAACAAGACGAACACCAAAAGAACCAGAATCAAAAGGTTTCAATTCAAACATATCATACATTCTTTTGGGCATGACGGAGGTACTAGCTCCAACGTCACATAAAGTATAACAAGAGAAGTTATTTAATTTAATTTTGATCATAGGGTACCAACCATTATCTAGCTTCCTAGGTATGGAGGCTTCTATCCTAAGCTTCTCCTCCCTAGCTTTGATGAGAGCATTTGTGATATGCTCCGTGAAGGCAAGATTAAGTGTGCTAGTGTGGGGGGTCTCTAGACATTTTGTGTAGCAAGCTAATAACTTCCGAGAGGGTGCAACTATCAAAATCAATATCACTACTATCAAAGGTGGTAGTAGTGTCATCTAAGCTCACTTGTTTGAAAACCTCTATGTTCATAGGAGTTTCTTCTTCTACGGTTGAGGTATTAGCATCACCATTAATAGGTCTAATGGGACTAGGAGTGCATTGGGTGTTAATAGTGTTGGATATGTGCCCTAGAGACAAATTAATAAAGATATTTGTCACATATCCGTTTTGTTCATAATACATTTTATACTGTGCTATAACTATATTACTTGGAAATACTAATACAGGTGTAGTATAAAACATGGTCCGTAGTTTAACTCGGGTAAACTATCTCATTGGGCAATTGATTGATCAAGCTTTCCTGATCATGGCGACACTTAAGTCCATTGACAATGAGGTCATGTCGTTAAGGGGAATGATGTGATGGACATACACCCACCTAAAGTATTGCAATGTGATCGAGTCACATAGTTCAGCGTTGCTATGACTTTGTAACGTATGGCTTAGTCCTTAGACCGTAATGATCATACGTAATTGTCATCTATGAGGAGACTTTGATTTGTATCCCACCGCCTGACTGAAATATGCTGGCTATAACGGTGCACTTTGGGTATTCCGAAATAGATGGTTGATGAGTATGTTAATAGATCAGAGCGGGATTTGTCAGTCCTTGTGACAGGACAGGTACTCTGGGCCCACTCGGTGATATTGCATCAACACCTTGCAAGGACGTGACTAGGTCACAAGAGATGCAATGATCATGGACGAGAGAAGTTGTTTGTTGTGAACGAGATGTGAACACGGTATGTAGGATACCGACGATCAAACCTCGGACAAACAAAGTACCGCAGCACAAAGGGATTACGTCGTATCGTTAACGGTTTCCAAAAGCGATCGAAGTTCATTCGATGGAAGCGCAGAGGCTGTCAAGGATTGTAACCAGGTCCAACTGACTAGTCATTGGTCAATGAGAAGAGTCTCGACCATGTCTGTTGTTTCCCGGACCGTTAGGGTGTTACACTTAAGGGTAATCGATGCATAGGACAGTTACGGGATCAATCGGTGAAATAGGAGAAATCACCGGAATAGTTCCGGAGGAGGACGGAATGGTTTTCGGACATTTTGAATAGTTAAAAATAAAGTTTAATTGTTTTAATAATGTTTTATTATTTAATTATCTGAATTAAATATTTAAAACATATTTAAAAAATTAAAGAAATGGGAAAAAGGCTAAATGGGCCCATGGGGCCCATTAAGGGAGGAGGGGGTCTCCCCCCTTGGGCTTGGCGCCAAGGGTGGGGCCCATCCCCCCCCTATGGCCGGCGCACTCCCCCCCCCTTGGGATTTTATTCCCACATGGGGGAGGGGAGGAGGATCACACCCCCCCTTGGCCTATATAAGGAGGGGTAGCCCCCCCATTTTCCAACACACCAATATCTCCTTCTTCCTCCTCCTTCCCGGAAGTGGACTCCCCTTGTTTGGAGTCTGCACCTGGATTGGAGTTCTCCACCATAAGGCAGGCCGTCGTTCTGCTGGAGTCGGGATCCGTAGCCGTCTTTCTTCCGCTGCTCGCCTGGTTCGGGGCCCGGGAGGAACATCGATTGTACCGTACGTGTATAATCTCTTCGAGGCACTACACCTGTGGTGCTACTTCATCGCTGGAGGTTTACCGGGAGTCATCCTCGCCGGTGGTGGTCTTCTACACGACAGGGAGGTCGTAGTTCTGAGTCTACGCCAACCACGTTCGCAAGAACGTTTCCCTCTTTCGGTTTTCAAAGGTATGAACACCGATTCCCTCCGTTACTTTACATCGCCATAGCATAGATCTTGGGTTCGGGTACCATAGGTATGAAAATTTTGTGTTTTCTGCCCCGTATCCTAACAGTGGTATCATGAGCTAGCTATGCGTAGATGTATTGTACGGGTAGAACACATCTAGGATGTGGGCATCAAATCTTCATTCGTTACCCTCCCACGTGTACTCATTTAGCGTTGCGACAATGTTTGATGAAGCGGCCCCCGACCGACCTTACGCGTTTACGCGAGACTGGTTCCATGCTTGACATATGGCTTGTACCATATAAAGTGGCTGGGGGTGTCTGTCTCTCTGCATTAGCGATGCGAAGATGTTTGCAACGGAGGGCCCCGACAGGGGTGTAATAGAGACGGATGGGAGACGGTGTTGTGGCATGTTTTTCGCAGGATAGAAACGGTTCTCTCTCTCGAAACCCCTAGCAGCCACGTAAAACTTGCACAAGCTAAAGTAGAAAGGCGTTTAACTTTGCTTTGCATGAAGGGGGATCATAGGTTGTATGATTTACAATTTTACTTCCTGTTTTATGCTAGTATGCTAGATATATCGACGGTAGCACGAAACAGGACCATCTCTCACAATACCAACATTGTGTTCTCCCTTGGTGGGCACCGCCTGGAAGGTTCTCCCATATGGCTTGATGCTCCGTACATACCGGAGTTGTCCTACATATTAAACGGAGTTCGCATGAGGTTGGGTTCGGCAAGCCTGGCATATGCAGATATGGCCTTGCTGAACAGCTAACATCAAGGTTCAATTGGCAGGCTTGACGTATGTAGATGCGGGCCTGGAACACAGGAGACCGAAAGGTCGAGCACGAGTCACATGCCTGATGTGATTGGCTTAGAGGCCTACCTGGTTCGCATACTGATGGCCGTGACGATCGGGGGAGGTATGGGGGCTGGGATTGTGTAATCACTTAATTAAATTGAGAGGTGTTTATCTAAGTGGGAGCTTTCTAGAATTTTGAGATTAAATTGAAACTCCACATTATGAACAAAAGTCTAAATATGTATCCTTGTGAATCAACCTTGTAGATGGCAGCACCTCGCCCCTCGTTCAACTTAGGATCATTCCTAGAGAAAGATAAGCTAAAAACAGATGGGACAAACTTCACCAACTGGTTCCGCACCCTGAGGATTCTCCTCGTTCCCCTCAAGATGGCATACGTACTAGAGGACGCGTTAGGTGATGCACCAGCAGATGATGCCAGTCAGGACGAGAAGAATGTCTATCTCTCCAGGACTGATGATTACAACCTTGTCCAGAGTGGCATGCTCTACTCCATGGAGGCTGAGCTGCAGAAACGCTTTGAGAGGATGGGTGCATATGAGATTATCACCGACCTCAAGGCGGTCTTCGCACCTCAAGCCAGGGCTAAACGGTACGAGGCTTCTGAAGCCTTCTTCTCAGCAAAGATGGACGATCACGGCAGCATGAGTGAGCACGTAGTCAAAATGTCTGGCTATGTTCAGCGCTTGAATGCTCTGGAATGCCAGATTCCAGATGAACTTGCTGTTGATAGGGTGTTGCAGTCGCTTCCCCCTAGCTACAAAGGCTTTGTGCTGAACTACAACATGCAGGGGATGACCAAAACCCCTTCTGAGTTGTTCGCCATGCTGAAAAGCGCCGAGGTTGAGATCAAGAAGGAGCACGCCGTCTTCATGGTCAACAAGACCGCTGACTTCAAGAAGTCAAGCAGGCGGGAGAAGGCCAAGAGAGGTTGCCCCAAGAGGGATGGCAAGTCAGTTGCCGCTCCTCCCAAGGCACCCAAGCCTAAACCCGGAGTGGAGTGCTTCTACTGCAAGGGTGAAGGTCACTGGAAACGCAACTGTCCCAAGTACCTAAAGGACAAGAAGGCTGGCAAGGTCGCCAAGAGAGACGAAGGTATATTTGATATACATATAGTTGATCTTCTCTTGACAAGCGCCGGGAACACATCCTGGATATTTGATACAAGATCTGTCGCTCATATTTCTAATTCCATTCAGGGACTAAGGAATAGGAGACGCTTGCTCAAAGATGAAGTGACGATGCGCGTGGGGAATGGCTGTCAGATTGAAGTCTTGGAGGTCGGCACGAAGCATCTTAGTCTCCCTTCGGGATTGGTTTTAGTTCTGAATAATTGTTACTATGTACCCGCGTTGAGTGTGAACATCGTTAGTGGCTCTTGCTTGAAGCGAGACCACTATTCTTTTAAGTCTGATACAATTGGTTGTTCGATTTATAAGGATGAAATGTTTTATGTTCACGCACCGGAGTTTCATGGTTTATTCGTACTTGATCTCGATGGTGACGTGTGTCACATTAACAATATTGAGGCCAAAAGATTGAAGCATGATGAAGATCACATGAAGATGTGGCATTGCCGACTTGGTCATATTGGTATAAAACGCATGGAGAAGCTCCATAAGGATGGACTTCTTGAGTCATTGGATTTTGGATCCCTTGATACATGTGAACAATGCCTCATGGGCAAAATGACAAGGACTCCATTCAATGGCGTAATGGAGCGTGCGGATGTCTTATTGGGGATCATACACTCGGATGTATGTGGACCCATGAACGTCCCCACTCGCAATGGTCTTCGTTACTTCGTGACCTTTACTGGTGACTTGAGTAGATATGAGTATATTTACTTGATGAAGCACAAGTCTGAACCCTTTGAAAAGTTCAAGGTATTTCAGAATGAGGTCGAAAATCAACTCGGAAATAAAATCAAGCACCTTCGATCGGATCGAGGTGGCGAGTATTTGAGTCACGAGTTTGGCAATCATCTGAAGTCTTGTGGCATAGTACCGCAGCTTACGCCGGCAGGCACACCTCAGAGAAACGGTGTGGCTGAGCGATGTAATCGAACCCTATTGGATAGCGTACGATCGATGATGTCTCATACTGATTTTCCTGTGTCATTCTGGGGGTATGCATTAGAAACTGCCGTTCATATTCTTAATAGGGCACCATCCAAATCCGTAAAGACAACACCATTTGAAGAATGGCATGGCACAAAACCTAAGTTGTCTCACCTGAAGATTTGGGGTTGTGAGGCTTATGTTATAAAACTACAGCCTGACAAACTTGAATCCAAGGCGGATAAGTGCATCTTTGTGGGCTATCCCAAGGAAACTTGTGGATACACCTTCTACAACAAGTCTGACAGCAAAACGTTTGTTGCCAAGACGGGACACTTTCTTGAGAAGGAGTTTCTCGCGAAAGAGTTGAGTGGGAGGAAAATAGACCTCGATGAAGTAACTGACCAATCACTCCAATTGGAAGAAACAGCTACGGAAATTGTTCTGGAACCATCTTCCATAGTAGGAGCTGAAGAGAATGGCAAGAACGACATTCATAATGATCATGACATTGATGATGATCATGATGAGAATGAAGAGGAACCTTTTATGCCCCGTAGGTCATCAAGAGTCCGTCAACCTACTGAGTTTTACGGACAGCTTGTGAATGCAATCTCGGCTGATGTGTCGGATGAACCTAGAAGTTACAAAGAAGCAATGGAGGGACCCGAGTCCGAGAAATGGCTTGAAGCCATGAAATCCGAAATAGACTCCATGTACACCAACAAAGTATGGACTTTGGTGGATATTCCCGAGGAACGCAAGGCCGTCGAGAATAAATGGATTTTCAAGAAAAAGACTGACGCAGACGGAAACGTATCTGTCTACAAAGCTCGACTTGTCGCGAAGGGTTTCCGCAAATTCAAGGATTTGACTACGAGGAGATGTTCTCTCCTGTAGCGATGATAAAGTCTATTCGGATCCTACTAGAAATAGCTGCATATCATGATTACGAGATATGGCAGATGGATGTGAAAACTGCATTCCTAAATGGCAACATTGAGGAAGAGTTGTATATGATACAACCAGAGGGGTTTGTCGATCCAAGGAACGCTGGTAAGGTGTGCAAGCTTCAACGGTCCATCTATGGGTTGAAGCAAGCATCTCGGAGATGGAATCTTCGATTTGATGAGGTCATTAAAGCTTTTGGATTTGTCCAAAACGTAGAAGAGTTCTACGTCTATAAGAAACTGAGTGGGAGCTCTGTAGCATTCCTTGTGTTATATGTAGATGACATATTACTAATAGGGAATGATAAGAAATTCTTAGAGGAAGTGAAGGAATATCTGAATGGACAATTTTCCATGAAGGACCTAGGTGAAGCTGCGTACATATTAGGGATTAAGATCTATAGAGATAGACCTAATCGACGGTTGGCCTTGAGTCAGAACACTTATATTGACAAGATATTGAAAAGGTTCAAAATGGATGACTCCAAGAGAGGTCTCTTGCCAGTTATAAAATGTGTCAAATTAAGCGTGACTCAATGCCCAACCACAGCAAAAGAGAAGGAGGAGAAGTCCTCAAAGCCCTATGCCTCAGCCATAGGTTCTCCCATGTATGCTATGTTATGTACTAGACCGGATTTAGCGCTGGCCATTAGTATGACTAATCGCTACCAGAGTAACCCGGGAATGGCTCACTGGACAGAAGTAAAGAACATCCTTAAGTACTTAAGAAGAACCAATGATCTCTTTCTCGTTTATGGAGGAGTTGATGAGGAGCTCACCGTAAAAGGTTACGTTGACGCAAGCCTCGGCTCAGATCTAGATGTCTCGAAATCCCATACGGGATATGTTTTCATGTTGAACGGTGGCGCAATTAGCTGGAGGAGCGGCAAACAGTCCGTCGTCGCTCAATCTACAATGGAGTCGTAGTATATTGCCGCTTGCGAAGCGTCAAACAAGGCGCTGTGGCTAAAGAAGTTTGTGATCGAGCTTGGCGTCTTTCCCAGTTGCACTGACCCCGTGGGAATCTTCTGCGACAACACGGGTGCCATTGCTAACGCGAAGGAGCCAAGAACTCACTCTACAGCCAAGCACATCCTCCAAAAGTTCCATGTGACGCGAGACTACGTCAGGGATGGACACACTAGGATTCACAAGATACATACGGATCTGAACGCAGCAGACCCGATGACTAAACCTCTTCCACAGGGAAAGTTTGAAGAACACCGAGAGACCATTGGTGTTAGATACATACCTGATGTAAACTAGTGTAATTTGTACTCTAGTGCAAGTGGTAGACTGTTGGATATGTGCCCTAGAGACAAATTAATAAAGATATTTGTCACATATCCGTTTTGTTCATAATACGTTTTATACTGTGCTATAACTGTATTACTTGGAAATACTAATACAGGTGTAGTATAAAACATGGTCCGTAGTTTAACTCGGGTAAACTATCTCATTGGGCAATTGATTGATCAAGCTTTCCTGATCATGGCGACACTTAAGTCCATTAACACTGTGTAAGAGCAAAGTTATACCCTCATGAGTTTTGGATATTGTTGGTCAAAACAGTAGAGGAACTAACAAGTTTTCTAGTGTGAAACAGATGGTTAGGTTCCTGAAGTTATAGGTTGGTGATAAAGCTTCAACGAAGATTTACTCTTTTATCGAAGCATATCCTCTAGAGCGAAGTTTATCACGGATGACGACCCCTAAAAAGATAAGGAATCCTGAAGCACGTCTCATCGAAGAAAATGATCAAGATGGCGCAAGACTTAGTTGTTTTTGCGTAGTTCTTTTTACTTCTTTGAGTCATAGGAAAAACCGTACTATCAAGAGGGGTTTAGTAAATGTACTCCGAAGGTTTTGATGAAAAGACTCAGATCGAATCTAAACCAGTGAGAAACCAGAGTTGAAGAAATCTCATGTGCGCTAGGTAATGCTTCACCAGCGAAGACTTTGTTCTTTCGGCTCCTGAAGCAGAACCAAGTCCGTGAGTCAGCTTTACTTGGACCGCAAGTAAAGTTGCGCTTTGATTGGAAATATGACCGTTGGGGACAGGTGTCAAGCTGTCACATCGGGTCACTTCAGTCATTTCGCACCTAGGGATTGCCACCTATAAATACGCCACCCCAGCCCTCATTGGCTGGTGGCTGCTCCAAGATTGATTCCCTACAGAGGAGAGAGAGAGAGCAACCCCACCGAAGCATTTCAAAAACCCATCCACAGAAGCATAAGTCCTATTGATCTGAGTTGATTCATTATGACTTAGGAAGAAGTTTGCTAGCCTTTTTATCTTGGAGAACTGCAATTCTCCTAGACGGTTAGAGAGTTGTTCTTCAGAGAGCGAAGATTTATTGTCGCCTCGAAGTCCAGTTTGTCAAAGGTTTCGGTGATTTCCTCAATAATCAACCACGAGTGAAGAACTGACCAAGCTCAAGGAGATTGGTGCAGTGGAAATACGGACGGAGAGAGGTTAGCTCCTGTGTTCAATCACAAGTCCCTCCAACCAGACGTAGCACTTTGCAGAGTGTGAACTTGTCGAACAAACATCGCTGAGTCAAGAGTTTGTTTTACTTTCTGCACTTACATTCAGTTTATCAATTGCTTCAGTGATATGTTTCAATCCAATTGACTCGATGCTTTTGATTCGCTATGCTATGCTTCAATCATGTTCTACTTCAATGTTTACCTGTCTGTTGAATTTCTTCGGTTACTAAGTTATGCTTCACTTCATAGTTTCGTGCAAAATTTTGAAGTGATCATTCACCCCCTCCCCCTCTGATCACATACTTGGACTAACGATTGGTATCAGAGCTAGGCACTCTTTATTTGGATTAACCTCCTGGAGTGTTTTCAAGTATGTCTTCTAGTATGTCTTTCGTAGCTATTCGCTCTGGCGAACCTATTCCTATTTTCAATGGGAAGGACTACCAGTACTGGAAGGACAAGATGAAAAGAAATATCATGGCTATCAACTCAACTGCCTGGCAAGTTGTCTTGTATGGAGTCACTGTTGCTGATGAGAAGGAGATCACCCCTGAAGAAGCAACGCTGATTGATCTTGATTCTGTAGTTTGGGTTTTCATCACCAATCACTTGACACCTGAAAAGTATCATGAAGTGAAGAATATTCCAACTGCCAAAGGTGTCTGGGACTATCTTGAGAAGATTGGTGAAGGTGTTTCTACCCAGAAAGATGCCAGAATTGAAACTCTCCGAAGCAAATTCTATCGCTTCAAGAGAAACGAGGGTGAAAAAGTCAGTTCCATTTACAGCAGACTCACAACTCTTGCTAATGAATTGATTTCCCTCGGTGTTGATGACATTACTCCTCACTCTGTTGTGAGAACTTTGCTTTGCTCATTGGATGATTCGTTTGATCACATAGTGCTGATGATCAAGGAAAGGACTGATTTCAGACGTCTTGTTGCTGCTGATGTTCTTGAGAGACTCACTACCTTTGAAATGGAAGAAGAAGAGAAACGTGACATAAATGGTTCTCGAAGGAGATCCCATGCCCTGAAAGCAAAAGCTTCGCGTCATTCTTCACCCGAAGTCAGTTCTGCTTCAGGTGTCGAATCAGATGATCCCTCAAGCATTGGGAAAGATTTAGCACTGATCATGAGACACTTCAATCGCTTTCAAAGAAAAGGTTTTTCTTCACCCAAGAAGAGTTTTCCTTCAAGAAGCTCAAGTCATTCTTCCTACCGCTCATCCTCTAGAAGCTCTCCATCAAAGGACAATTGCTGCTACAAGTGCAAGAAACCAGGTCACTACATTGCTGATTGCCCTCTGTGGGAAGCTGAGAACAAATCGAAGCATTCACTCAGAGACTCTTCATCGAAGTCTCACAGATCCGCCAGAAGTCATGAGTCAAAGAGACATGATTCCAGTTCAAGAAGGGAAAAGAAGAAAGATTCTGATGATGATAATAGGAAGAAGTATCATAAGAAGCGGGAGGGTTATTCATCGAAGACTCACTCATCTCGTCGAAGCAGCTCTCATCGTGCCAAGGCCTATTTGGAAAAGGAGATGAACTCAGAAGATGAATCCTCTGGTTCCGAAGATGAACAAGACTCAAGGTCTGCTTCAGGGTCCGAATCAGATGGTGTTGCTGGTTTGGCCTTCGCTTCGGCAGATGCTTCAGTCAATGCTTCGAGCTCATTCTTCACCAACAACAGTAGTGAAGATGAAACTCCTGCATATTGCTTCATGGCCAAGGCAAAGGTATCTTCATCCAAGTCAAACTATGATACTTCTGATTATTCATCGTGTGAAAGTGACACAAGGATAAGCTATGCTAAACTTGCTAAAATTGCTTCAATTCAACAAGATGAACTTGATTCTCTGAGCAAAACCATTAAAAAATAAAAAATGTTGTTGATTGATGAGATTGAGAAAGGTCAAACTTTAACTAATGAGAATACTGCTCTGAAGGAGAAGTTTGAAGAATTATCCTCTCAGCATGATCTTCTTTCAGTTGATTATGAGAAGCTCACCTATGAAGTTCTTCAGAGGAAAATGGCTCTCGAAAAACTGAAAGAGGCTCATGAAGAATTGGAAAATGTCAATCTCTCTCTCATGGCTCAACAAGGTTCTGAAGCAAATCATAAAACTGAATCACCTTGTTTGGACTGGTTGGAACGAAGCAAAACTGATTCCAAAGGGAAAGCTCCTATTATTTTTTATGATACTAATGCCTCTGATGAGGAAAATCCTGCTGTTACCGAGGAACTCCTCAGGTTGAAAAACTTATTTGAAACAGGCATGTTCAAAAGTGTGCAAGGACACCAATATCTCTGTGATATCCTGAGGAAGGCTCTCCTTCACAGGAATCCCAGGAATGAAGGTGTTGGTTTCGAGAGAAAGATAAATCTTGATGGCACATATTGGGAGCCTGAGCAGTATCCTAAGACTGTTTGGGTCCTAGCGAAGGAGAAACCCATTGATATTGCTAACCTTTCAGGTTTCGACTGCAAAATGAACAAAGTCATTGTGGATGAATCACTTGATTCAGACTACAAACTCATGAAAGATGAACAGGGAAAAGTTTCAGCTGAGTATGTAGGTACTCCACCAAGGAATGGATTCTATAAGAGGCAGATATGGGTGCAGAAAGCACTTGTGGAAAAACTGCCTGCTAACCATTCTATGCAGGGAAAGTCTTCGGTACCACCGAATCATTTCTACTCTCTTGAGACGAGAAATGATCCATTGGTGACCGAATCAAATGTTCCGCAGAAGCAATACTATCGTACTGGTCGCCACACATATCGTCCTCATAATAATCATACTAAGATTGCATATGCTCATACTTATGCTAACCGTTCGCAGAGGACTTACATTTATGGTGTGCTAGATGGTTCACCGAAGCAATACACTCCTGTTCGATTTAATATTGCTTCGACCAGTGCTTCAACGTCTTCTCAGTCACCTGCTCGTTTGTGGGTGGTTAAGAAAAACTAATTCTTCTGCAGGGCTATGTCTCCGGTGGATCCAAATGGGTCATGGATAGTGGTTGTACAAATCATATGACCGGAGACAAGGAGTTGTTCACCGAAGAAAAACTATCTCAATCTTCCTTGAAGTTCATTACCTTCGGTGATGACAACAAAGGTAAAGTGTTAGGTTTGGGTAAGATTGCCATATCGAAGGATAAGCACATTGACAAAGTTATGCTAGTCCAATCTCTTGGATATAATCTTATGTCTATCTCAAAGTTATGCGATATGGGTATGCTTGTTCTGTTTTCTGCTTCGCGTTGTGTCGTCTTTTCACAGGATGACTATACGTTTGTCTTCGAGGGTTACCGAAAGGGAGATCTATACATTGTTGATTTTTCTTCGGGCCTTGCTATGTCCACTTGCTTAATGGCAAAAGCTTCATCTGGATGGCTATGGCATCGAAGACTTGGTCATGCAGGGATGAGAAATCTTCATAACTTAGTGAAGAAGAATCATGTTGTTGGTCTTAGCGAAGTAAAATTCGATAAGGATCGTCTCTGCAGTGCTTGCGAAGCTGGTAAAATTACGAAGAAACATCATTCAGCGAAGACCATCATGACAACCACTCGTCCTCTTGAATTGCTTCATATGGATCTTTTTGGTCCTCAAAATTATGCAAGCTTGGGAGGAAATAAATATGGTCTATTTATTGTTGATGACTTTTCTCGTTATACTTGGGTTTTCTTTTTGGATGACATGAGCAACGTGGTTGAAATCTTCAAGTCATTCGCTAAGAGAGCTCAAACAGAATATGAAGTATCTCTGAAGCATATCCGAAGTGATAATGGAACTGAGTTCAAAAATACTCATATTGAAGATTTTCTTGATGATCATGGTTTTACGCATGAGTTCTCTGCTGCCTATACACCTCAACAGAATGGTGTAGTTGAAAGGAAGAATAGAACTCTTATTGAGATGGCCAGAACAATGCTTGCTGAATACAAGACTCCTATTAGGTTCTGGGCCGAAGCAATCAATACTGCATGTCACATCATCAACAAGGTTTACCTTCACAAATTCTTGAAGAAAACTTCACATGAGCTTATCACTGGTAACAAACCAAATGTCTCATATCTTAGGGTATTTGGTGCTCCATGCTTTATTAGAGATATGAATCATAGCTCCAAATTTTCCCCTAAGGCACATGAAGGTTTTCTTTTAGGTTATGGCTCAAACTCTCACACTTACAGAGTCTATAACTCTCACTTTGGGAAAGTTATGGAAACTGTGAATGTAAGGTTTGATGAAACTAATGGCTCTCAAAAGGAGCATTTGCCTCATGATCTAGATGAACCTCCTCTTGATGAAGTAATAAGGTCCATGGCTATTGGTGAGATTCGCCCTATTGAAGCAAATCAACGTCAAGCTGTTAGGGATGATGATGGTCCAATGTTCCCACACATAGCCCGGGGCGCTGGAGATCAACATCCTGAAGCTAATGATGAACAGGACGAAGAAGGTCAAAGGAACGAAAGAAATGCTAATCCTGAAGGAAATGCTGAAGCTGAAGGTGAAGCTGATCCCGAAGCTGATGCAGATCCTGAAGCAGAAGCTGAGCCTGAAGCAAATGATACTGCGTTATCCCGAGTTCGAAGAAGAGTTGATGTGGATTCGATCCTTGAAGATATCAATCAACCAGGTCGTCCCACTACTCGTTCTCGTACTCGTCTGGCTAACTTCTGTGGAAACTTTTCGTTTGTCTCCATGCTAGAGCCTTCAAAATATGATGAAGCCATGAAGGACCCTGATTGGTTATTGGCTATGATGGAAGAACTTCACCAATTTGAAAGGAACAAGGTCTGGTCACTTGTTGAAAGGCCAGACCCCAAGAAGCACAACGTTATTGGCACCAAGTGGATATTTCGCAACAAGCAAGATGAAGACGGTGTTGTGGTAAGAGATAAGGCTAGATTGGTAGCACAAGGTTACACTCAAATCGAAGGCATTGACTTTGGTGAAACCTATGCTCCAGTAGCCCGTCTCGAATCCATTCGTGTCATGCTTGCTTTTGCTAACCACAAAAATATATTGCTATATCAAATGGATGTCAAAAGTGTGTTTCTTAATGGTGAAATCGAAGAAGAAGTGTATGTTATGCATCCTCCAGGTTTTGAAGACTCGAAGAATCCTGATATGGTATACAGGCTTCACAAAGCTTTGTATGGACTGAAGCAAGCACCTCGTGCTTGGTATGAAACATTGAAGGATTTCCTCCTGAAGAAAGGCTTCAAACCAGGAAACAACTGACCCCACTCTTTTCACTCGATCATATAACAATGATCTATTTGTGTGTCAGATCTATGTAGATGATATTATTTTTGGCTGTACTAACACTGAAATCAGCGAAGAATTCGCAAGGATGATGTCGAAGAAATATGAGATGTCTATGATGGGAGAATTGAAGTTTTTCCTTGGACTTCAGATTCGACAACAGAAGAATGGCACCTTTATTTCACAAGAGAAATACCTGAAGGATTGCCTGAAGAAGTTTGATCTTGCTGAATGCAAGACCATTAGAACTCCCATGCCTACTAATGGTTTTCTTGATGCATATGAGAAAGGGAAACCCTTCGATCAGAAAAAGTTTCGGTCTATGATAGGTTCACTCTTATACTTATGTGCATCTAGACCTGACATCATGCTATCAGTTTGTATTTGTGCTCGATTTCAGGCAAATCCGAAGGAATCGCATCATATAGCTGTGAAGCGAATTCTTCGATATCTAGCACATACTCCTTCTTTGGGACTTTGGTATCCCAAAGGTACTCAGTTTGATTTGATTGGATATTCTGATTCAGACTGGGCTGGTGATAGGGTTGACAGGAAATCTACCTCTGGCACTTGTCATTTTCTTGGTAGATCTCTTGTATGTTGGGCTTCAAAGAAACAGAACTGTGTCTCAATATCTACTGCTGAAGCTGAATACATTGCTGCTGGCTCATGCTGCACTCAAATACTTTGGCTTAAGCAGACGCTGAAAGTTTATCGTATTTATGTGAAGAAAATCCCTCTGCTTTGCGACAATGAGAGTGCCATCAAGATTGCTCACAATCCTGTGCAACACTCTCGAACGAAGCATATTGATATTCGTCATCATTTTCTTCGAGATCATGTTCAGCGCGAAGACATTGAGATTAGCCATGTAAGAACTGAAGATCAATTGGCAGATATTTTCACGAAGCCATTGGACGAGAAAAGGTTTTGTGCATTGAGATGTGAGCTAAACATCTTAGACTCACACAATGTTCAGTAAGATCGAAACTTTTCACTGTATATATTCACCTTCGTTTGTGTTTCTTTTTGTTTAGTTTCGCTTGAGTTTTCCTTCGTCCAAGTTTCGCTTCGTTTGCCATTTGCTTTTTGTTTTTAGTTTGCTTTATTTATTCGTTTCTTTTTTCCCCTATGCTTATCACTTTTAGCTTCGTTGTTGTTCTTCGAAGTGATAATTTTCGGACCCTACCTCTCCATTCTGTTTTGCTCCCAATCTCTTCTATCTTGAATGTTAAGCACAATTGAAACAGAAAGCATATTGCTTTGAACGTCATTGAGTTCCGAATCAAATGCTTCCAACTTTATCAAAGTTTTAGCTCTCGGTCAAGACTTATTCTTCGGCCGTTGAGTCCCCGTCTTTTTCGGGTCGTTGAGATTCGCTCGCGATATGCCACTTCATCTTAGCCGTTGAATCGGAAGAGTCAGTCGATGTGAATCGTTCGATCTGATCTGGTAACCGCTCCAGGTCTGGCCTATTTAAGGCGTTCCTCCACCGAAACGGTTCACCCCACGCTCATTCTCTCCGACTTCTCCGTCTTCCACCTCGAGCAACCGCAGAGCTCTCGTCCCCGTCGTCGCGGTCGCCGCTTCACTGCCGGAACGCCGCCGCCGTGGACATTCCTCGTCGACGCAGAGCACTTCTCCGCTCCCCGTCGCCGTAGCCGCCTTGCGTCACCAAGTTAGGGTACGCACAGCATCTTGGATCCAATCGTGTTCTCTGTGTTCTTCATCTAGGGTTTGGATCTAAGTTTTGTTAGGGTTTTTGATTTCCTTTATAGGGCTGTTTGATCCGTGTGGTTTCTTGCTTCTTGGGAAAGCTGTTCTTAGAATCCAAAGTAATCCCATCTTCTCTCAGGTCAGTGCTTAAGACTCGATTTCGTCTGTGTTTTGGATTGGGTTAGGTCTTGTTCTCGAACTGATTCTAGCCGAATTCATAACCAGAGTTGCATCCAATCTTAGATTGATCTGAGCTCCTGTCAAAATTGATTTGTTTTTGGTCGAAACCTTTGCCTGTGCTTATTCATTCCCTCTCCTTGTTTCCCTCTTGTCTATACTTCTAATCACAGGATGTCTGACGAAGAGGCTGCAATGGGGAATGAGTCTCCGATTGTTGAAGGACTGG
Organism: Bromus sterilis; assembly: GCA_950022295.1. Taxonomy (NCBI): domain Eukaryota; kingdom Viridiplantae; phylum Streptophyta; class Magnoliopsida; order Poales; family Poaceae; genus Bromus; species Bromus sterilis. The sequence continues at coordinate 409,387,577 of OX465596.1, read as the reverse complement.
AAAATTACCCAGAGCCACCAAAGCAGAAGGGCAAAGGAGGCAAAACTGAGGAAGTAAATAATGACCGAGGCATACCCAAAGCCATTCGCCTCAAGATGGGCTATGACACCCCGCCAGAAGAGACAGATCATGATAGAAAGATTCGACTGCAAAGGATTCGAAGATATTGGGCTATTCGGTGGTACAAGTACAAAAGTATTCCAACTTGGAAGTGGGCAATGCAATTCGCCTTCAGTCCACCTTATCGGTACACCACCGCCATGTGCGCTCAGTACACTGCACCCAACCGGAAGAAGTACTACCCGAAGCCTCCGGCTATCCCGCACCCGAATTCTCTCAAGACCCCGGATGATTATCCTGAAGAGCAAGAGAGGCTTGCTATTCTGGCTGAGAAGAAGAGGATCTGAGACGAGAAAAAGGCAAAAGCTCTTGCTGCTGCAGGGCTTGATGAAGCCGAACCATCGAAGCCTAAGAAGAGGCGAAAGCTTCGGAAGCTGAGTGATTCACCCCCTCCTGCTTCAGAAGAGGAGGCTGAACACGAAGCAGATGACGAAGCTGAAGCAGCTGCTCTGCTTGAAGACTTGATCGATGAAGATCCTGCTGATGAAGCAGATGATGAGTCAGAGCACTCACCCATTCCCCCAAGTCCGAAGAAGAAACTGATTCGGTTGCCTCTGAAGAAGAAGGCTGGAGCGAAGCCAACTGCTCCTAAAGGTGTTAAGTTTCAAGAACCAACTGAACCTCCTGCTCCCAAGAGGAACATAGATTTGACGAACTTGGTGGTCGAGGCTCCACTGTCCTCCAAGCCTCCTCGCCGTCCAGTTCCATCCGAACAGAGGACCAAGGATCGGCATGACCCGAAGGCAAAGCCTGTGGCTAAGGCTACTGCTGTGCCCGAAGTCAAAGCTTCTGAACATACTAAAACTCCGAAGCCAAAGGCAACTGTGGCCAAGCCTGGTCAGACTTATGCCCAGGTTGGCACAAAGAAGCTGTCAAAAGCTGAATTGCGGAAGAGAGACCGCATCGAAGCTGAACGTTTGCATGCCAAAGCTCAAGCCAAAGCTAAGGCTGAGAAAGAAGCCAAAGAGAAAGAGAAAGCTGATAGAGAAGCCGCTGAACTTGAGAAGCAAAGGAAGGAGCTGGCCGAGGCAAACCAGCAAGCTGAAGCGAAGCGCAAGCTAGCTGAAGCTAAAGCACAAGAGGCTAAGGCTGCCGCCGAAGCCAAACAGCTTAGCGAAGCTGAAGCTAAACGCCAAGCTCAGTTGGATATTCTTCGCACGAAGAAAGCTGAGAAAGCTGCAAGGGCCGCTCAAAAGGAAGCCGCTGTGGACATGGCACCGAAGGACCTTCCCCCGAAGCCAGTCGCAGCTCCTGTCCCCGAAGCCCATGATGAAGCTGAGCATAGTGAACACAATTTTCCAGATGCTAGAGAAGGTGAACTCTGGGACTGTTTAAGCCTGCATCAGGTATACTGTAAGCTTGCTGAAGCTGTAAATCCCCAGGCTGTGGATATTGGGAATATCTACATTTCACCAAATCTTTCAGCCATGCTTGAAACCTTGAACAATCAGCTGAGAGATTTGCACTCAAGGGACAGATCAGAAATTGCTAAAATTCTGAAATTCAAGAAGAAAGCAGATGATGAGTTTGATGAGGATTTCAAGACCGAAGCCATTGCTGCTTCGAAGAAGATTGCTATTGTTAATGAACAAACGAAGCAAAATATTCAAGTCTTTCAAGATAAGTTAAAGTCTGCCATTGAAGAATGCTACAAGACTCACAATGCTTCAGTCATGGCTCTTGACTCAAAGAAGCGCGAAGCCATGCTCAAGCAATTAGCTTCACCACTTCCTATATTGCAACAAAGGAAGAGGCGTCTCATTGCAGACACTGAAGAAGCTGATGAGGTGAGCTCTCATCCGGCCAAGAAGGCCCCTAGAAAGGCATCGCCCCCTCGATGCAGAATCATCAAGCTTGGCAAACCCACATCGAAGCCATCCGCCCCCGAAGTCGTTCCACCCCGTGCTCAAACTCCTCCTCCACCTCAACCCGCTCCACAACCATCCGCTCAAGACAATTTTACACCAGAACCTTCTCCACCCCCTCAAGTCATTCCTGAAAAGGATTACTCTTCAGCTCACTCTGCTGAGGAGTCTGAAGACAAACAAGGCGAAGCCCAAGATCAAGCTGCTAATGCTGAAGCCAATGCAGATGCAGAAGTCGAAGCTGAAGCCGAAGCAAATGAGTTGGCCATTGTAACTCAACCGCCAAGGCGACTCACGGATGCACGAAGGCATTGCATTCCTGCTCAAGACACTCAGTTGGACTCTATCTATCCAAGAGAGACTTTTCCCATATTCCTGGGAGAAGGATCTTCTTCAAGACATGGTCCTGAATTTGACATTGAAATTCATCGCAAGAAGCTTCGATTCTTTGGCACTAGTCCATATGATTCCCCAAGAACTGCTGATGACCTTCGATTCTGGACCGCCGAACAACAAATCTTGTACACGAAGCTTTACTGCCAGAAAGGTGTTTTGTTCAGACACAAGTACTTGGACATGCACAGTCTTTCATCTGCAACGTGCTTCCAAAACATCATGGAAACTATCGAAGCACAGAATCTGACTGGATTATTTGCTATGGAAACTCCATTCAATTCAGAGCTAGTGAAGCAATTCTATGCCACACTATATGTCTCTGGAATCCCAGATGATACTAGCTCATGGATACTAGAATGGATGATTCAAGGGAAAGTGTTCCGAATGCACTCAGATGAATTCATGGAAATTGTGAACATCCCAAGGCACACAGGAAAAATTGCAAAGGTTCACATGTTGCCGGATCCCACTGAAGCAGAATTTGCATCTCTATTGGATCCCGAAGTCACTGGCGATCACATGCCAGAAAACATTCGCCCGAAGCATCTGGTGTTCATTTCAAAGACTTGGTTCTATATCTTGTCAAACTCGCTGATGCCTCTCAGTTCTGCGAATGAAGAATCAAACATTCTCTATCCTACTCGTCATGCTCTATTGAAGCTCACCCATGGACATGTGTTTGACTTCGAGGATTGTTTTCTTCGATACATGGTACAAGCTGCTGAATTGGTAAATCAATTGAAGCCATATGCTCCTTGGCTGCAAGCCATTTGCAACCATGGACGCAGCGAAGATTACACTGCGAAGCATCACCCGAAGTTGTTCTGCCCTCCGGTCCGCGATACAATGAATATCTTCAGGCGGCCAAATGACCCATTTGCAACATATGTTGGAGTCAGACAGCACGTCAACGAACGCAATATGTCGAAGCGTTATCAGAAAGAAGTGTACCACTTTGAAGTTGCTATTCGAAACCAACAGCTGCTTGAAAACTTCATCGAAGGAAATCAGCGCCAGATGCAACATCTATCTGATGAGATAAACAGAGTTGGTAACATTGCCTTGAACAACAACCAATACTTGAAGGTGTTGAAGCGTCATTCTTGGAAAGGTTTACGGAAATTCAACTCAGTGAAGAAACTCGAAGCCGATCGGATTTTCAAAGAGTATCCACATCTTCAACGTTACTTCTCCAGAGATGATACGGTCGACCGCCCCAACCCCAAGATCCCTTCGCTGGACAAGATTGATGAAGTTCTCTTTGTCAACCCTGTTGAACAGATTCGCCCCGATACCTTTTCAGATGAAGACTCTCACACATCGAAGCACGAAGACGATCCTCTCGACGACAGCGATCTTGAATTGCTTCAAGCGCCGATGGACTTCGACGAGGAAGAGTCACCGGCTTCGACCCAAGGCGAAACTTCTGGAGATGCTTCTTCATCAGGCGAAGATAATGTGCAGGGTCCCAGGGTTGCAGCTAAGGCATAGATGATTTTGCTCTACCTATCAACCTTTTGTCCAATTTTTGACAAAAAGGGGGAGAAAGTAGCATCGAGTTTAGATTCGCTGCGGGGTTTTTGGGTTTTGATTCGATTCGATCTTTTGCATGTTAAGTTACGACAAACATTCCATTCTTCGATTGGGTTGTAACTTAAGTATTACTTCGGCTGTGAACTGTTTTATCATATATGTTAATAACCCCGTGCTTGCAAGTTGCTTTTCTACATTTTATCTTGCTGGTGGTTATTTTCCTTAAGTTCACAGGTTATTGGATGATTGCATATTCTTCAAGACAAATTATCTTTGTATGCAATTGATTCACTAGGATATGTGTTAGACTTCCCATTGATGATATTCTTCAACAAGCATTTTCTTCGATTACATAAATCTTCGATGCTTGCATTCAAGGGGAGTCAAAAGCTTCATATCTTAGAGTTTGCTCTCAACCCAAATTCAAAATTCCATATCTTTTATCGATGCCTGTTTTGTCAACAATAGTCCAAAAAGGGGGAGATTGTAAGAGCAAAGTTATACCCTCATGAGTTTTGGATATTGTTGGTCAAAACAGTAGAGGCACTAACAAGTTTTATAGTGTGAAACAGATGGTTAGGTTCTTGAAGTTATAGGTTGGTGATAAAGCTTCAACGAAGATTTACTCTTTTATCGAAACATATCCTCTGGAGCGAAGTTTATCACGGATGACGACCCCTAAAAAGTTAAGGAATCCTGAAGCACGTCTCATCGAAGAAAATGATCAAGATGGTGCAAGACTTAGTTGTTTTTGCATAGTCCTTTTTACTTCTTTGAGTCATAGGAAAAACCGTACTATCAAGAGGGGTTTAGTAAATGTACTCCGAAGGTTTTGATGAAAAGACTCAGATCGAATCTAAACCAGTGAGAAACCAGAGTTGAAGAAATCTCATGTGCGCTAGGTAATGCTTCACCAGCGAAGACTTTGTTCTTTCGGCTCCTGAAGCAGAACCAAGTCCGTGAGTCAGCTTTACTTGGACCGCAAGTAAAGTTGCGCTTTGATTGGAAATATGACCGTTGGGGACAGGTGTCAAGCTGTCACATCGGGTCACTTCAGTCATTTCGCACCTAGGGATTGCCACCTATAAATACGCCACCCCAGCCCTCATTGGCTGGTGGCTGCTCCAAGATTGATTCCCTACAGAGGAGAGAGAGAGAGCAACCCCACCGAAGCATTTCAAAAACCCATCCACAGAAGCATAAGTCCTATTGATCTGAGTTGATTCATTATGACTTAGGAAGAATTTTGCTAGCCTTTTTATCTTGGAGAACTGCAATTCTCCTAGACGGTTAGAGAGTTGTTCTTCAGAGAGCGAAGAGTTATTGTCGCCTCGAAGTCCAGTTTGTCAAAGGTTTCGGTGATTTCCTCAATAATCAACCACGAGTGAAGAACTGGCCAAGCTCAAGGAGATTGGTGCAGTGGAGATACGGACGGAGAGAGGTTAGCTCCTGTGTTCAATCACAAGTCCCTCCAACCAGACGTAGCACTTTGCAGAGTGTGAACTGGTCGAACAAACATCGCCGAGTCAAGAGTTCGTTTTACTTTCCGCACTTACATTCAGTTTATCAATTGCTTCAGTGATATGTTTCAATGCAATTGACTCGATGCTTTTGATTCGCTATGCTATGCTTCAATCATGTTCTACTTCAATGTTTACCTGTCTGTTGAATTTCTTCGGTTACTGAGTTATGCTTCACTTCATAGTTTCGTGCAAAATTTTGAAGTGATCATTCACCCCCTCCCCCTCTGATCACATACTTGGACTAACACACTGAGGTCATATCGTTAAGGGGAATGATGTGATGGACATACACCCACCTAAAGTATTGCAATGTGATCGAGTCACATAGTTCAACGTTGCTATGACTTTGTAACGTATGGCTTAGTCCTTAGACCGTAATGATCATACGTAATTGTCATCTATGAGGAGACTTTGATTTGTATCCCACCGCCTGACTGAAATATGTTGGCTATAACGGTGCACTTTGGGTATTCCAAAATAGATGGTTGATGAGTATGTTAATAGATCAGAGCGGGATTTGTCAGTCCTTGTGACATGACAGGTACTCTGGGCCCACTCGGTGATATTGCATCAACACCTTGCAAGGACGTGACTAGGTCACAAGAGATGCAATGATCATGGACGACAGAAGTTGTTTGTTGTGAACAAGATGTGAACACGGTATGTAGGATACCGACGATCAAACCTCAGACAAACAAAGTACCGCAACACAAAGGGATTACGTCGTATCGTTAACGGTTTCCAAAAGCGATCGAAGTTCATTCGATGGAAGCGCAGGGGCTGTCAAGGATTGTAACCAGGTCCAACTGACTAGTCATTGGTCAATGAGAAGAGTCTCGACCATGTCTGCTGTTTCCCGGACCGTTAAGGTGTTACACTTAAGGGCAATCGATGCATAGGACAGTTACGGGATCAATCGGTGAAATAGAAGAAATCACCGGAATAGTTCCTGAGGAGGACGGAATGGTTTCCGGACATTTTGAATAGTTCAAAATAAAGTTTAATTGTTTTAATAATGTTTTATTATTTAATTATCTGAATTAAATATTTAAAACATATTAAAAAAATTAAAAAAATGGGAAAAAGGCTAAATGGGCCCATGGGGCCCATTAAGGGAGGAGGGGGTCTCCCCCCTTGGGCTTGGCGCCAAGGGTGGGGCCCATCCCCCCCTATGGCCGGCGCACTCCCCCCCCTTGGGAGTTTAGTCCCACATGGGGGAGGGGAGGAGGATCACACCCCCCTTGGCCTATATAAGGAGGGGTAGCCCCCCCTTTTTCCAACACACCAATATCTCCTTCTTCCTCCTTCTCCTTCCCGGAAGTGGACTCCCCTTGTTTGGAGTTTGCACCTGGATTGGAGTTCTCCACCATAAGGCAGGCCGTCGTTCTGCTGGAGTCGGGATCCGTAGCCGTCTTTCTTCCGCTGCTCGCCTGGTTTGGGGCCCGAGAGGAACATCGATTGTACCGTACGTGTATAATCTCTTCGAGGCACTACAAGTGTGGTGCTTCTTCGTCGCTGGAGGTTTACCGGGAGTCATCCTCGCCGGTGGTGGTCTTCTACACGGCAGGGAGGTCGTAGTTCTAAGTCTACGCCAACCACGTTCGCAAGAACGTTTCCCTCTTTCGGTCTTCAAAGGTATGAACACCGATTCCCTCCGTTACTTTACATCGCCATAGGATAGATCTTGGGTTCGGGTACCGTAGGTATGAAAATTTTGTGTTTTCTGCCCCGTATCCCAACAAATAGTTTCAGTGTCCTCAACAATTTGGATAGTGGCAACTGTGTGGTGTGTAGGAAAGTTCTTAATTCTATCCTCTTCCTCTTTTTCTCTAGCCCATCTTTCTTTAAGTTTAGCCATCATCCTAATATTTTCATTGATTTGCAGTTGGATAGCATTAATAGGAGTGGCCTTACTCTCCTCAAGGGGAGAGGTTCTAATTTTTAACATCTCAACATCAAGGGCTAAGTTGTCTACCTTCAAACAAAGATTATCTAATTTAGCTAACCTTTCTTCTACATTCTTGTTGAAGACTTTTTGGGTAGTGATAAAGTCTCTAAGCATGCTTTCTAGTTCAGAAGTGGGGTTCTTGTTGCTAGGGTAGGTGTTGTTGTTCCCATAGTTGGATGGAAACGGTCTAGGATTACTAGCAAAGTTGCCCCTATAAGCATTATTATTAAAGTTGTTTCTAGCAATAAAGTTCACATCTACTTGTTCCTGAGCAACCAAAGAATTTAAAGGAACATCATGAGGATCAATAGAGGGTTGCTTTGTAAGTAGAGACATAATTAAATCAACTTTTTCATTTAGGGAGGTAATCTCCTCGACAGAGTTTACCTTCCTACCTGTTGGAGCGCGTTCGGTGTGCCATTGGGAATAGTTGGTCATCATCTCATTGAGAAGTTTTGTGGCAGCACCAAGTGTAGTTGACATAAAGGTTCCTCCCACGGACGAATCTAACAGGTTCCGCGAGGTAAAGTTCAAGCCTGCATAAAATGTCTGGATAACCATCCAGGTAGTCAAACCATGTGTAGGGCATTTCTTAACAAGAGATTTCATACGTTCCCAAGCTTGGGAAACATGTTTATTATCCAATTGCCTAAAATTCATAATGTTACTCCTCAATTGGATAATTTTAGCATGTGGGTAATACTTCCCAATAAAAGCATCTTTGCACTTATCCCAAGAATCTATGCTATTCCTAGGCAAAGATTGAAACCAGATTTTAGCTCCGTCCCTCAAAGAGAAACAAAAAGCTTGAGCTTAACAACGTCACCTTCTACTTCTTTATACTTTTGCATATCACATAACTCAACAAAATTATTTAAGTGTAAAGCAACATCATCTCCAGCTCCAAAGAATTGATCTCTCATAACAAGGTTTAACAAAGGAGGTTTAATTTCATAAGAGGTAGCTGAAGTGGCAGGTGTGGCAATAGGAGTGCAGATAAAGTCTTTGTTGTTGTGACTGGTGAAGTCACACAACTTGGTGTTTTCAATGGAACCCATAGTAGCAGCAAGTGTGGCAGTTTTTTTGTACTTTTTGATAAAGGACACAAAGATAAAAACAGAAAGGTAAACTAACAAGACTAAAAAGTAAAGGTAAAAGGTAGTGGGCAACTCCCCTATATTATCACTCGGAGTCCCCGACAACGGCGCCAAAAATTTGCTTGATACGCGAGAGATGATAATTGCTTCTCGCCCTTCGTTGGTTACCCCAAGTGGAAGGTGAGATGCAGCGTAGCAGCAAGTTTCCCTTGGTGAAGATACCAAGGTTGAGAGTATCGACAAGTAGGACTCTGACAATGATAAGTAGGTGGCAAGAAAACAATGGCACCGTTTACGACAAACGTTGCTTCCTTGACCTGGACCTGCACACAACACAAATAACTTTGCTCCCAACAAAGTTTAGAGAGGTTGTCAATCTCTCCGGTCTTGTTGTTTACAAAGGATCAAACACAAGGGATAATGATAATGATAGCAACTAGAAGTAAAAGCAAGAAAGTAAATAAGCTTGTAAACAATGATGAGAACATGGACCATGGTCCCGCGATGTTCACTAGTGATGTCTCTCTCCCAAAATACGATAAAACTGCTATGCGAGGTAAAAAATTACATACGGGCAATTGATAGGATTATAAACGCACCGCAATGCTAACTATGCTACAAAAGAAAGGAAGAGGCTCAAAAGCATGGGCGGTACGCCAAAATAAGTAGACCGAAATCCAACTTCATCTACTACTAATCATCCACCTTGAGATATCTATCAAGAGCATCTCGCTGGTATTAAGTTGCGAGCCCCACCCAAAGTGTAAACCCAAATCAATAGACAACTGCATTAAAAAGAACTTTGTGTAAAGTAAACAATCCTTGCAACCGCGGTTACAAGAACCGTTGTTTCCCCCCCTTGGGGCCACAACACATCCCCTAGACTCATGTTTCTGTCACTCAAGCGTGTCATCAGGGGGCATGAACCCACAATCGAGCATAACATTCCCTCTTGGAGTTACTACCTACCACTTGGACAAAGCAATAAACAACAACGGAGAACATGCAAGAATTACTTCGGAACAAAAATACAAAAGATAAGAACCAATTATATTACTCTATCACAATCTGAACATAATCTCATAATCCATCTGATCCCATCAAACTCAGCATAGAAACAGCAGAAAGATTACATATGTGCCTCGATCATGTAGGGCAGCTCACGAGGTCTAAACCATGAAGAACAAAGAGGGGAGGAGAACATCACATAGCTACTGATCACGGACCCATGGTCCAAAGGAAACTATTCACGGCACATCCGGGAAGCGTCCATGGTGGAGGGGAAGCTCCATGAGGTCGATCCTCCCTCCGGCAGGGTGCCGGGAAGGATCCTTCTGGTGCTCCCGATTTTGGAAGCGCGACGACGGCGGAACAGAGGCGAGATCACGAAAAAGGGTTATGTCTTCGGAAGTTTCACAACACGGGAGATATATAGGCGAAGGGGGGCAGCCAGGGGGGCACCAGGGGTCCAGACGCCCCCCTGGCGTGGCCAAGACCTAGGCCGCGCCAGGTGGCCGCCTGGGGCCCTGGTGGGTCCCACCTGGCCCCCCTTCGGGGCTCCGGAAGGTTCCTTCACGCTGATTTTTTATCTATTTTTTCCCGAATTTTGGGAGCACTTTTTATATTGGGAAAAACTGAAATAGAAAAACAACAAAAAACATAAACTGGCACTGGGGTGCACTGAGTTAATAGGTTAGGGCAAATATGATCAAAAGTGTATGAAAGTGTATCTAGATCATAGCAATATCACACAAAACATGCATGAAGCAAGCAAAAATTATCGATACGTTTGGGACGTATCAGCGTCCACCTCGCCGGTGCATCCAAACCCTTGGCATGATACGCTCTGTCATCATAAACCTCCTTATATCTTTCCTCAAAACAGCCACCATACCTACCTATCAAAGCATTTCCATAGCCTTTCCGAGATATATTGCCATGCAACTTCCAACTTCTCATGACTTGATCTTCATGTCATACATGTTCCTGCTACACTGGTAGACATACATTTGCATTCATCATGATAGCTACGTCTTCTTTATGTTGAGTACCTTGTAAAGTGTGAAAGATCTTCTGTCGGGGGAGTGACCCTCGGGTAGGGTCTCCCAGGGGAAACAATGCATCAAGGAAAAGAGCACCGACCTGATGGTCGCCAATCTAATCAAGGCCGAGCTGAGCAAGAATGAGCAAGTAGTAGGCCGAGCTGACCAGGTCAAAGGCCGATTGCCCTAGAGAGAGTGCAATCGGCCTCGCCAAGGAGCACTCGGTTGAAGTAAACAGAGCAACCTCCGAGCAGGATCCCAGGTCGGGCACCTGGTACAAGTTCATTTAGTACGCAATCCCTGAAGATCTGGGCTGTCAGAGGCGTGCGGTCTGCTCCAGCGCCAATCACATATGCCGACAAGACATGTCTTCCATTTCCACTATTCAGTCCTTCGGACTACTGTTCAGTACTCCGGATCACTGTTCAGTACTCCGGATCACTGTTCAGTACGCAGGAGCACTATTCACCACGCAAGGCCTACGAGGCAACGGTATTGAGAGTCGTAGGTCTACACCGGGACATCCGGGAGCTTACGATGTGAGGGTCTGATACGTCTCAAACGTATCGATAATTTATGCTCGCTCCATGCATGTTTTGTGTGATATTGCTATGATCTAGATACACTTCCATACACTTTTGATCATATTTGGACTAACCTACTAACTCAGTGCACCCCAGTGCCAGTTCATGTTTTTTGCTGTTTTTCTATTCCAGGTTTCCCCCCTATTAAAAATGCTTCAAAATTTCGGGAAAATCGGATAAAAAACCAGCGTAACGGAGTCTTACAGAAGCACCCAAGTGGGGCCAGAGGGCCACCACCAGGGGCCCAGGCGGCCACCTAGCGCGGACAGGGGCCTGGCAGCGCCAGGGCGGGCGCCTGGACCCCTGGTGCCCCCCTGGCTGCCCCCCTTCGCCTATTTTTCTCCATCACGGGGAAACTCCGAAGATAGAACCCTATTTTTCAAATTCTCCTCTATTCCGCCGCCGTTGCGCTTCCAAGATCGGGAGCACCGTCAGGACCCTTCCCGGCACCCTGCCGGGGGGAGGATTGACCTCCAGGAGCTTCTCCTCCACCATGGACGCTTCCTGGATGTGCCGTGTGTAGTATACCTTGGACCATGGGTCCGTGATCAGTAGCTATGTGATGTTCTCCTCCCCTCTTTGTTCTTCATGGTTTAGACCTCGTGAGCTGCCCTACATGATCGAGGCACATATGTAATTCTTTCTGCTTTTGCTATGCTGTCGGGACCCGGAATTTGCATATGTAATTCCGGTCACAACTCAATCATATGGAGAGCCGAGAGCCATACCCACTTGTCTAAGCAGACAAGGCCAAGTACAAGACACTCTCGGAAAGCTCGAACGTGAGGGGCATCCCATCCAGGCCCGGATGATCAACTGATATGGGTCCTCATCGTCCGCTCACAAGTCTAAATGCTTATGGGTGGTGAAATCCCATACTCATAGACAAGTCGCCTCAACCATATTATCGATTGAATCATAGCACTTACATAAACAGACTCCAGCCCGATCACTTAGTCGGGGTCTCGGGCGGGCTCAATCATACAACAAAGTGTGCCACGTGACAGAGTCACGAGCAATCGCATCGCGATGCCCCAAGTTGCGCACATCTAAGGGCCACCTGGTGTATAAAAGACCGCCGGAAAGAAATCAACTAAGCTATCGAACCCCACACTAAGACATGCACGTTATAGTCATACACGCAGCATACATGTCTAGTGTAAACAGCAGGTAACACAACATGAACTCTACAAACTCATAGTTTTATTGCGTCTGCTAAACATAGCAGATATAGCAGTGTTACAAGCAGAGATCACATAACTGTGATCCATCATTACATCAAGCAACAACGGAAGCAAATTATGTCTTAGTAAAGACAAGGTTAACAAATTTCTTAAGAAGCTTGAAAGAAAATACAACGACCCTCCAAAGGAACCATGCTGTTGTCTGGAACTATACGACTTAGTCGGCGTCGAGCTTGAAGTAGAGGCCACCATCAGGGTCAGTGGTCTCGTCTCTAAAACATAAATTAAGCAAACGTGAGTACAAAGTCGTACTCAGCAAGACTTACGTCAGAACTATACTACTCATGCTCAAGTATCAAGGTAAAGGCAAGTGGGGTTGTAATGCAGAAAGCTTTGACTTGGCTATCCTGTACTACGACTACATAGAGCTGAGATGAGAAGCGCACTCGAGTCCATCTAATCTTGATCACCACATCAATACACCACCATGGATTCTTCCTCGACTTCCCCACGAGGAAGCAACCCAAGGCACTCACACTTATCTTGGCAGTTTTAGAGTATCCATTTAAGTTATCTAATAATCAAGTAAAGTTCTCCAAGTAGTCCATAACCGCGGACACGGCTATTCAAATAGATCATTACCCAGCAGGGGTGTACGCTTCACACACATGTCATCACTTACCGCCTGTGACTCGTCTTCCTTCAAGCTGATGTCGGACGAGGATATAACACCTAGGCACTTACCTCACGGCTCCAACTCTAGTCCAGAGGATCGCCTATTTGAGTATGTACCCCAATCAGAAATCCGACCGGGGTTTCTATTCAAGACTAAAACGATGTATGGACGGTCCGACAAGCCCACCTCGACGGAGGGTATTGCGATCGTCTAAAACCGTTCTACAAAGTAACCATGCATCTCCTCCCACTCCTGGACAAAATCAAATCGAAGAAGAAATAACCCATGCGAATCTTGGACCATAGTCGGGGTGAGTTAGTAGGCCAAACGGGGTCCCATAGCCCTGCATGTGGAAGTACTCTTGTCTTGGATCACAACACGAGAACTCGGGGCCTAGGGTAGTGTAAATGAGACAACCCATTGTGTACTCCTACACAACCTCTTATTGTTCACCTTTATTAGGGTGGCTTCACCAACACATTACCATCATGTTGCATTGTTCACTACCATCCTGATACATCACTGATACGGTGAGGATAGTTCTCACTCCTCGTTGGTTACCCCAAGTGGAAGGTGAGATGTAGCGTAGCAGCAAATTTCCCCTATGTAGAGGATAGGGTTTGTCTCCCGTAGGACTCGCAGAGATACAAGAAGGTGGTAAAGTGAACAATGGCGTCGTTCACAACCGAGGGTTGCTAACTTCACCTGGACCTGCACACAGATACAAATAACTTTGCTCCCAACGAGTACAGAGGAGTTGTGAATTCCTCCGGCCTTGCTGTTTACAAAGGATTAACGCAAAAGATAATGACAGTGATAGCAACTGAAAAGTAAACTAAGGATGTAAACAGTGATATGAAGATGGACCGGGGTCCCGTGATTTTCACTAGTGATGTCTCTCTCCCAAAATACGATAAAAGTGCTAGCGAGGTAAACAAATCACAGTTGGGAAATTGACAGGATTATGAAGGCACTGCAATGCTAACTATGCTGCAAAGAAAGGAAGGGCTCAAAAGCAATGGGCAGTACGCCAAGGTAAGTAGACCGAAATCCATCTGCATCTACTACGAATCATCCACCTTGAGAAATCTATCCAGAACATCTCGCTGGTATTAAGTTGCGAATCCCACCCAAAGTGTAAATACAAAGCAACAGACAACTACATTAAAAGAACTTTGCGTAAAGTAAACAATCCTTGCATCCGCGGATACAAGCACCGTTATTTTATCCCTGGTGGCAACAACACATCCCCTAGTCTCATGTTTCTGTCACTCAAGCTAGACATCAAGGGGCTGAACCCACAATCAAGCATAACGCTCCCTCTTGGAGTTGCAACAAATCACTTGGCCAAAGTAAAATACAGCAACGGAGAACATGCAAGAATTTACTCAAGAACAAAATATAAAATAGAAGAACCAAATATATGACTCATCACAATCTGAACATAGTCTCATATTCCATCAGATCCAAACAAACTCAGCATATCAACGACAGAAAATTACAAAGGTGTCTCGATCATGTGAGGTAGCTCACGAGGTCTCGAAAGTGGAGGCACAAAGAGGGGAGAGATAGATCACATAGCTACTGGTCACGGACCCATGGTCCAAGGGAAACTACTCACGGTACATACGGGAGGCGTCCATGGCTATGGATGGTCTCCCAGAGGGGGTAGCTTCTCCCGGAAAGGTGCCGGAGCAGCTTCTCCAGGCAGCCCCGATCTTGAAACGGCGGTGGCGGCGGTACAGAGGCGAGATCGCGAAAGAGGAGTTCCTTTTAGGGGTTTCCGTCACGGGGGGTAAATATAGGCGAAAGGGGGCACCGAGAGGGGCCACAGGGCAGCCAGGAGGCTCCCTGGCGCGGCCTAGGGTGGGGCCGCGCCAGGGACCCTTCTGGAGTCCCTGTGGTGGCCCCCCTTCCCTCCTTTGGTGTTTCCGGAAGCTTCCGTGTCGCTGATTTTTTATCTGATTTTTCCGGATTTTTGGAGCACTTTTAATGGCCGGAAAACCTGAAATACAAAAACAGCAGAAAATAGCAGCTGGCAGTTGGGTGCACTGGGTTAATAGATTAGTCCAAATATGCTCAAAAGTGTATGAAAGTTCAAGCAAAACATTGCAAGGTCACACAAAACATGCATGGAGCAAGCAGAAATTATAGATACGTTTGGGACGTATCAATCACCTAGATGGATCACCTTCATTGCAAACAACTCTAGCATGGCATAGCATAACATGGATGAAGGGCCACATGATGAACACAAACAATCCTGGATCTGCTAGGTTGAGGTTTGCTTAATACTGTGGCAGCAATGATAGGTCATGCAAAGGATGGGTTCAACTAGAGGTAGAACGGTAACATGTGAATCACCTAATCATGCATAAGAGGACAAGAGGGAAATGGGTTTATATAGACATGATCAATGGGGTTTGCTTGCCTTCCTGACGATCACGAGGTGTCACTCTTCAGACGTGAGGTTGAACTCGTCTCCGAGATCAACTCCTACCGAGAAGAAGCAATCACCGAAGCACTGAAAGTAATGCACATTCAATGAATTTGAAATGCACAACCAATATGTCATGGCATAAAGATAAACAAGTGTGTGGCTTTGCTCTTTACATAAATGTGAGATGTATTGCATAGCAATGGTCCAAGGGAACTAGTGGGGGTGCATCTAACTTGCTTGCTCAAGAAGACCTAGAGCTCGTTTGAGGAGGCTCATCATTGGAATATACAAGCCAAGTTCTATAGTGTGAAGGTCCCCACATAGCTATATGCATGATGATGATCTCTATGGAGTACAAGGGATAGAGGATGAAGTACTAGTGTGGATCTCTCAAAAGGAATAGTAGCGTGCCCCCTTCTCTCTTTTTTTTTTCTTTTCTTTTTGTATTTTTTTGGTGGCCTCAATGGCTCTTTCTATTTAACTCTTTGGGATCTTTTAATTTTGTCCTATTTGGGATCTTTTCCTCACTTAGGGGAAACACTCTATATTTTACAAGAATATAGGAGATCTTTCACACTTTACAAAGGTACTCACATAAAGAAGATATAACTATCATGATGCAAAGGTATGACATGAGGATCAAGTCATGAGAAGATGGATGTTGCACGGCAATGTATCTCGGAAAGGCTATGGAAATGCCTTGTATGTAGGTATGGTGGCTGTTTTGAGGAAAGATATAAGGAGGCTTATGATGACAGAGCGTATCGTGCCAAGGGTTTCGATGCACCGGCGAAGTATACGCCAACTCTCGAGGTGAGAAAGGGCAATGCACGGTACCGAAGAGGCTAGAAAAAGTATAGGTGGGTGGAAGTGTCAACTTTCGAATACTCACATTAGTCCGAAGAACTCATGCACTTATTATCGGCAACTCTCAATCTAATCATGAGGTTCACAAAGAGACAAGTACCCCGAGTAGGAGTGTATGGGGGTTTGGTTATCCTTGCGCATCCTCGACTCATGGTACGTGAGTGTACTCTAATATTCGAACCCTCCAGAGATTAGTGATCCATCTAGTAGCTAGAGTTCTCAACAGGGGTTTTTGGTTTTCGAAAAACACACGGATTGTCCAAAATACAACACCTATCACTAATAGGCTCGAGCTCTTGACACCAAAAGTTCAAACATTACTCTAGTCAATACCTCAAAACTATTGCAAGTTACTACTACAAGGAGAAAAGCAACTTCAACTACCTACTTCTAGTCAAGACACAAAACTCAGTGCAACAGGCAAACTCTCTAACAAGATAAAACATGCAACCTATAGAAAGTTCAACCTAAAACAAAAGAAAAGCTCTAGGAAAACTAAAGCACTACAACTAAACAGAGCAGTAGCTAAGAAAAGAAAAAGAACAACTCACAGCTAAAAGACATAAGCATGCAAATCCTATGAGGAGTTCTAGTTCAAGAGGAGCGTGTAACTCTCCCACACAAAAGAAAGTAAGCTGGGATCTAACTTGTTACTACAGCAAACAAAGCTAAAGAAAACTAAAAATAAAACCTAAGAGCGAGACGCTCCAAGAATAGCACATAACGCATGAAGTGATAAAAATATAGTGCAACGAGAGACGAACTGATAATTGTTGATGAAGAAGGGGATGCACGGGGGCATCCCCAAGTTTAGACGCTTGAGTCTCCTTGAATATTTATTGGGGGTGCACATGGGCATCCCCAAGCTTGAGCGTTTGACACTCCAGGATCTTCTTTCATCATCTTCCATCGCACACTTGAAAACTCCCTTCATACATAACTCATTGTAGACTGATTAGAGAGGTTAGTACCCTATTAAAATAATTTTTCTCTTACTGTAAATAAAGATAATCCTGAAGAGCTACCGTTTCCCAAGATTGCCAAAAAGTTTTTGCAAAGAAAAAGCAAGCTTAAGGTTTGCAAAAGTGAAGAAAGACAAAACGTGGCAGAATATGTGAAAAACAGAACAACAGGTAGAAATGAATTTTTTAGGGGTACTTCTGCAACTCAAATAAAAAACTCAGAACATACGCAAGTTTCGTAATTGTATAGAGCATGCTGTGTAAAAATTTCAGCTCAAAAAGATGAACTGGGATTTTTCCATGATTTTTCTAGTCACGAGGACAGAATCTGTTTTCTGGACAGCATGTCACAACTTTTACTTCCCTTGTCGTATGAGGCTATAAAAGGCACAAAGCTTAAAAAGTAAAGATACAATGATGTTTCTACAGTAGTAACAATCATCAAGACCAGTAAGAACAGAATAAAAGAAAAAAGAAAAACCTAAATTTGTTGCGGGCTGCCTCCCGAAAGCACTTCTTTAGAGCCATTAGCTAGGCTTAAAGCAGAAGATCAAGTTTTTTCAAGAGAATAACTAGCCCGTGTGACGGACTCAAAAGGTAACTTAATCTTTTTCCTAGGGAAATGTTCCATCCCTTTCTTGAGAGGGAATAGGAATTTGATATTCTCCTCTTTCATGTCAATAACAACACCAACTGTGCGAAGAAAAGGACGTCCCAAAATAATTGGACAAGAAGGTTCACATTCAATGTCCATAATAGTGAAATCAACGGGAACATAATTGTCATTGACAATGATAAGAACATCGTCGATCTTCCCCAAAGGTTTCTTTACGGAAGAATCAAAAGGTTTCAATTCAAGCATATCATACATTCTTTTGGGCATAACAGAGGTACTTGCTCCAACATCACAAAGAGCATAACAAGAGAAGTTATTTAATTTGATTTTTATCATAGGATCCCAACCATCTTCTAGCTTCCAAGGTATGGAGGCTTCTAGTCTAAGCTTCTCCTCCCTAACTTTGATTAAAGCATTGGTGATATGCTCTGTGAAGGCAAGATTAAGTGTGCTAGTGTGGGGGTCTCTAGACATCTTGTGTAGGAAACCAATAACTTCAGGTAAAGTGCAGTTGCCAAAGTCTAGGTCACTACTATCTATCAAGGAGGTAGTGATATCATTTATGCTCACTTGTTTGAAAGCCTCTACGTTCATAGAGGTTTCTTCATCTATGGTTGAGGTGGTAGCATCACCATTGATAGGTCCAGTGGGACTAGGGGTGTGATGGGTGCTAACAGTTTGGACATCCTCAACTACTTGGATAGTGGCTATTGTGTGGTAGGTAGGAAGGCTCTTAATTCTTTCCTCTTCCTTGGGGATAACTTCTGGTTTGGCTGCCATCTGGTTTATCAAGGTAGATTGGGTGTGAGACATGTTTGAAACATAGGTCTCAATGGCAGTGAGTCTAGTTTGGAGGCTGGAAATATCACTATTCAGGCCCTCAAGTTGTTTGCTAATGTTTTGCAGGACAGAGGAGTGCTCATCTAACTGTTTGGAAAAGGCCTTGTTTTGTTCAAACTGTGTGTGCATATAGCTTTTGGTGGCCTTTTCTATTTCTATAAGTTTCTCATAGCTAGGTAGGTCTCTTTCCCTATAATTCTGGCTATAGGAGTTGCTATTACCGTCCCATAGTTGTTGGATGGGAAAGGCCTAGGATTGTTGCTACCAAAATTACTCCTATAAGCATTATTATTGAAGTTGTTTCTAGAGATAAAGTTCACATCTATTTGTTCTTGAGCAACCAAAGAATTTAAAGGAACATTCTGAGGATCAATAGGAGCTTGCTTGGTAAGTAGAGACATGATAAGGTCAACCTTTTCATTTAGAGAGGAGATCTCCTCGACAGAATTTACCTTCTTACCAGTTGGAGATCTTTCGGTGTGCCACTGAGAGTAGTTCAACATCATCTCGTCAAGTAGCTTTGTGGCAGCACCAAGTGTGGTCGACATAAAGGTTCCTCCCGCGGCTGAATCTAACAGGTTCCGCGAGGTAAATTTCAAGCCTGCATAAAAAGTCTGGATAACCATCCAGGTATTCAGTCCATGTGTGGGGCAGTTCTTGACAAGCGTCTTCATACGTTCCCATGCCTGGGCAACGTGTTCATTATCCAATTGCCTAAAATTCATAATGTTACTCCTCAATTGAATAATTTTAGCAGGGGGATAGTACTTCCCAATAAAAGCATCCTTGCACTTATCCCAAGAATCTATGCTATTCTTAGGCAAGGATTGAAACCAGATTTTAGCTTCATCCCTTAAAGAGAAAGGAAAAATCTTAAGCTTAACAATTTCACCATCTACTTCTTTGTACTTTTGCGTATCACAAAGCTCAATAAAATTATTTAAATGCAAAGCATCATCATCTCTAGCACCAGAGAATTGATCTTTCATAACAAGGTTTAGCAAAGCAGGTTTAATCTCATAAGAAGGTGCTGAAGTAGCAGGTGTAGCAATAGGAGTGCAGATAAAGTCATTGTTGTTGTGACTAGTGAAGTCACACAACTTGGTGTTTTCATTGGAACCCATAGTAGCAGCAGGTATTTTTGGTATTTTTGATAAGGGACACAAAAGTAAAAACTGAAAGGTAAACTAACAAGACTAAAAAGCAAAGATAAAAGATAGTGTGCAACTCCCCTATCTTGTAGACTGGAGTCCCCGGCAACGGCGCGAGAAATTGGCTTGATACGGTGAGGATAGTTCTCACTCCTCGTTGGTTACCCCAAGTGGAAGGTGAGATGTAGCGTAGCAGCAAATTTCCCCTATGTAGAGGATAGGGTTTGTCTCCCGTAGGACTCGCAGAGATACAAGAAGGTGGTAAAGTCAACAATGGCGCCGTTCACAACCGAGGGTTGCTAACTTCACCTGGACCTGCACACAGATACAAATAACTTTGCTCCCAACGAGTACAGAGGAGTTGTCAATTCCTCCGGCCTTGCTGTTTACAAAGGATTAACGCAAAAGATAATGATAGTGATAGCAACTGAAAAGTAAACTAAGGATGTAAACAGTGATATGAAGATGGTCCGGGGTCCCGTGATTTTCACTAGTGATGTCTCTCTCCCAAAAGACGATAAAAGTGCTAGCGAGGTAAACAAATCACAGTTGGGCAATTGACAGGATTATGAAGGCACCGCAATGCTAACTATGCAACAAAGAAAGGAAGGGCTCAAAAGTAATGGGCAGTACGCCAAGGTAAGTAGACCGAAATCCATGTGCATCTACTACGAATCATCCACCTTGAGATATCTATCCAGAACATCTCGCTGGTATTAAGTTGCGAATCCCACCCAAAGTGTAAATCCAAAGCAACAGACAACTGCATTAAAAGAACTCTGCATAAAGTAAACAATCCTTGCATCCGCGGATACAAGGACCGTTGTTTTATCCCTGGTGGCAACAACACATCCCCTAGTCTCATGTTTCTGTCACTCAAGCTAGACATCAAGGGGCTGAACCCACAATCAAGCATAACGCTCCCTCTTGGAGTTGCAACAAATCACTTGGCCAAAGTAAAATACCGCAACGGAGAACATGCAAGAATTTACTCAAGAACAAAATATAAAAGAGAAGAACCAAATAAATTACTCATCACAATCTAAACATAGTCTCATAATCCATCAGATCCCAACAAACTCAGCATAGCAACGGCAGAAAATTACAAAGGTGCTTCGATCATGTGAGGCAGCTCACGAGGTCTCGAAAGTGGAGGCACACAGAGGGGAGAGATAGATCACATAGCTACTGGTCACGGACCCATGGTCCAAGGGAAACTACTCACGGTACACACGGGAGACGTCCATGGCTATGGATGGTCTCCCGGAGGGGGTAGCTTCTCCCGGCAGGGTGCCGGAGCAGCTTCTCCAGGCAG
Organism: Bromus sterilis; assembly: GCA_950022295.1. Lineage (NCBI taxonomy): Eukaryota > Viridiplantae > Streptophyta > Magnoliopsida > Poales > Poaceae > Bromus > Bromus sterilis. The sequence goes on along the minus strand of OX465596.1, from coordinate 409,366,418 downwards.
ACCCGATCTTGAAACGGCGGTGGCGACGGTACAGAGGCGAGATCGCGAAAGAGGAGTTCCTTTTAGGGGTTTCCATCACGGGGGGTAAATATAGGCGAAAGGGGGCACCGAGAGGGGCCACAGGCCAGCCAGGTGGCTCCCTGGCGCGGCCTAGGGTGGGGCCGCGCCAGGGACCCTTCTGGAGTCCCTGTGGTGGCCCCCCTTCCCTCCTTTGGTGTTTCCGGAAGCTTCCGTGTCGCTGATTTTTTATCTGATTTTTCGTATTTTTTGGAGCACTTTTAATGGCCGGAAAACCTGAAATACAAAAACAGCAGAAAATAGCAACTGGCAGTTGGGTGCACTGGGTTAATAGATTAGTCCAAATATGCTCAAAAGTGTATGAAAGTTCAAGAAAAACATTGCAAGGTCACACAAAACATGCATGGAGCAAGCAGAAATTATAGATACGTTTGGGACGTATCAATCACCTAGATGGATCACCTTCATTGCAAACAACTCTAGCATGGCATAGCATAACATGGATGAAGGGCCACATGATGAACACAAACAATCCTGGATCTGCTAGGTTGAGGTTTGCTTAATACTGTGGCAGCAATGATAGGTCATGCAAAGGATGGGTTCAACTAGAGGTAGAACGGTAACATGTGAATCACCTAATCATGCATAAGAGGACAAGAGGGAAATGGGTTTATATAGACATGATCAATGGGGTTTGCTTGCCTTGCTGACGATCACGAGGTGTCACTCTTCAGACGTGAGGTTGAACTCGTCTCCGAGATCAACTCCTACCGAGAAGAAGCAATCACCGAAGCACTGAAAGTAATGCACATTCAATGAATTTGAAATGCACAACCAATATGTCATGGCATAAAGATAAACAAGTGTGTGGCTTTGCTCTTTACATAAATGTGAGGTGTATTGCATAGCAATGGTTCAAGTTAAAATGATTTAAACATTTATTTTGAATTATTCCAAATAGTCCATATAGCTAAATGCTACTGGTCCCCCACCATATATGTGTTTTTCATCTATGAAAGTATGATATTTGGAATCCTTGCATTTTTCTGATAATTTTTCATATATTATTTGTTTGATTTGGATTTATGGTTTAAAAGTTATTGAATTTCAAAGATTTAACTATTTTCTAGAATTTTTCTATTAAATAGAGAATATTGATTATTGCATCAGCATGACGCAATGATGACGTGTGTGTGTGGGGGGGGGGGTTGACTGGTCAAGCCTGCCAGTGGGGCCCGGCTGTCAAGGGCACATGGTTAATTCTCTGTTAGTTTAATTTAATTTGGGTCATTAGGGGGCCAGGGGCCACCTTTCTATGAGAAAGAGAGCGATTAGGAGGGGGGTTAATTAGGTCGGCCGACGTTTAGCCGCCGGTGGCACTGGCCGCGGCGGCGCTCACTGGGAACGGTGGCACCGGGCACGGCTGGGCACGGGGAACGCACCAGAGAGGAGCCCTCTCACACGCGGTTCCAGCAGGGCACACGGGAGGAGCAGAGGTGGACGGAGGCCTTGCCGGCGTCGAGAGGCGCGGTGGCCGGAGCACGGGCAAAAGGAAAACGGTGACCGGGGCGACGGCTGTGACCACGGAGAGAGGGGAAAGACAGCGAGCCTCACCCTGAGGCCGTAGAGGAGCACGGCGGGGTCGGAGGAGCTGCGTCGGCGTCGAATTTGGCAGCAAAGGCTGGCGGCTCCGGCGAGATGTCGGGGACGATTGCGTCAGCCTAGGGCCACCCGGGCTCTTTATCTTCAGCGTAGAGGGGCTGCTCGACGTCTCAGATCGCCTAGACACTCCGTCTTGGCGAGGGGTGGCCAGTGGGCGCGCAGGTGCACGACGGCGGACGACGGTTGCTCTCGGAGCTTCTCGGTGGCGCACAAATTCGGACGGGGAAGAGAAGGAAAAGGAGACCAATGAGAGGGGAAGGGCTCAGGGTGCCAAGGGGGTCTCCACGGTGCGATAAGGGAGGTCAGAGCAGGCTGTTGCGTGGCCGGCGTCGAGCGCATGCTCGCCACGCTGTGGCGTGCTCGGCTGGCCAGGGAAGAAGACGGGGATGCCCCTGGCGGGCTGGGCCGACTTCTGCCCACTTAGGCCAGGTAAGTGGGGCTTTGCCCCTTTTCTTTCTTTTTCTTTTATTGTTTTGGTTTTCATTTGTTTGATTTGATTTATATATCAAATCATTTTATAAAATCTCTGAAATAATTTATATGGACTTATCTGACTAATATAAAGTCAGTACCAAGTTTTCAGGAATTTTGGATTTCAAAATATTTGAATCCAATTCAAATATGGAGAATATTTAATTTCCAAAGGAACTTTTGGACTTTTTCAAAAATCCATGAGCATGGCATGGGACCCACAACACATGAAATGTGATCATGCCCATTTATAGAGATTTTTAAAAAGTTCAGAAGATTTTTGGAAAAAGATTTTTCTTTGGCCATTTATTTAAAAAAATTTGAGGCTTTTCCAAATTCCTCAATTATTAAAAAAAGGAATTTAAACATGATGCCTTATTTCTTGAAATAAAAAGCACATACCAAAACTAGGGTTGTGACATATGCCGAGTTTGATGGGATCTGATGGATTATGAGATTATGTTCAGATTGTGATAGGGTAATATAATTGGTTCTTATCTTTTGTATTTTTGTTCCGAAGTAATTCTTGCATGTTCTTCGTTGCTATTTATTGCTTTGGCCAAGTGGTAGGTAGTGACTCCAAGAGGGAACGTTATGCTCGATTGTGGGTACATGCCCCCTGATGACACGCTTGAGTGACAGAAACATGAGTCTAGGGGATGTGTTGTGGCCACAAGGGGGAAAACAACGGTGCTTGAACCCGCGGTTACAAGGATTGTTTAGTTTACGCAAAGTTCTTTTAATGCAGGTTTCTGTTGCTTTGGGTTTACACTTTGGGTGGGACTCACAACTTAATACCAGCGAGATGTTCTGGATAGATATCTCAAGGTGGATGATTAGTAGTAGATGTAGATGGATTTCGGTCTACTTATTTTGGTGTACTTCCCATGCTTTTGAGCCTCTTCCTTTCTTTTGTAGCATAGTTAGCATTGCGGTGCGTTTATAATCCTATCAATTTCCCTTTTGTAATTTGTTTAGCTCGCATAGCAGTCTTATTGTCTTTTGGGAGAGAGACATCACTAGTGAACATCACGGGACCCCGGTCCATATTCTCATCACTGTTTACACGCTCATTTATTTTGTTGCTTTTTACTTTCAGTTGCTATCATTATCATTATCCTGTGTTTTTGATCCTTTGTAAACAAGAAGACCGGAGAGATTGACAACCTCTCTGAACTTCGTTCGGAGCAAAGTTAATTGTGTTGTGTGCAGGTCCGTGTCAGGTGCACCGCTGACACCTACTTATCATCGCCGGAGTCCTACTGGTCGATACTCAACCTTGGTATCTTCACTGAGGGAAACTTGCTGCTACGCTGCATCTCACCTTCCATTTGGGGTAACCAACGAAGGACGAGAAGCAATCCTCTCTCGCGTATCAAGCGAATTTCTGGCGTCGTTACCGGGGACTTCGAGTGATAAGATAGGGGAGTTGCCCACTACCTTTTACCTTTACTTTTTAGTCTTGTTAGTTTACCTTTCTGTTTTTATCTTTGTGTCTTATATCAAAAATCACAAAAAAATCATTTATCTTGCTAGTAGCTTTCAGAACGTCTGATCCTTTTGCCTTTGTTGAGACAGAGGTTCTCACCTTTAAACAAAAAGGTGGGGAAAGTTTAAAAGATGCTTTGGTATAGAATTAATGATTCACAGAAAAAAGCCACCAAGAAGCAACCCACTACTATCCTGCTTAGAAATTTTTATGTTGGGATTACTCCTTGGAATAGGTTCATATTAGGTACTGCTATCAGTGAGAATTTCCAAGAAGCCCCAATTTGGGAGTCTCTTAATGTTATTGAAAACCTTGTTGGAAACCTCCCTGTTGCTAGCATACAAGAAGATATAACTCTATGTCACATTATGAAAAAACATGAAAAGTTAGAGTTATAAATACCAAGTATAACTAGGATAAATGAGTTGGATCGCAAGATCCAAGGGAATTTGAATAGGCTTGATAGCTCCATGCATAAAATTATTAAAACTTTGGAGACCATCAAATTCCATGATATGGATCCTTCTAGGATCGATAAGATTGAGGAAATCATTAATACTCTAGGACCTACTTTCTCCTCAATCAAACCAAAAAAGGTAACAACTCCGGCCAGAAAGGAACCTAAGTTCAACTATGTCCCTAAGGTTACCCTACCTAAAAATAAACCACCCATGGCAAAGGAAGTTGAAACCGTGAAAACTTTGGAAGAAATACCTCTCTTTGATAAATTTATAAATGAAACTCCCATTGATTTTCCGCCTTTTGGTTTTATCCCTAGAAGTATATTCATTAGGACTTTATTTGAAAGATCTATTAAGACTAGTTGTACAATTGAATATCTTTTTGATGATCTTGATGATGGTTCGATAGATACAACTTGATATTTTGCCTAATGCCTAGCTTAAAAGCGTAAAAGAAAGCGCTTGTTGGGAGGCAACCCAAGATGTTTTTACTTCAGTTTTTAGTGGTCTTGATGATTTATAATACTTTAGCAATATCATTGTATCCTTATTTTCAAGCTTTGTCCCAAGTATAGCCTCATATGACAAGGGAAGTGAAAGTTGTGACATCCTGTCCAGAAAACAGATTCTGTCCTCGTGACGGGAAAAATCAGAATAAATCACCAGTTCATCTTTTTGGGCTGATTTTTTTACACATCGTGCTCTATACAATCACGAAACTCTCGTATGTTCTGAGTTTTTTGATTTGAGTTGCAATCTTTAGAAACAGTAGATCTTCAAGAATATCTTTATATGCAGTGGTGAAAAATTATTTATTAAGGGTACTAACCTCTCTAATCAGCTTATGATGAGTTGTGTATGAAGGGAGTTTTCAAGTGTCCGATGGAAAATAATGAAAAAAGATTCGGGAGTGTCAAGCGCTCAAGCTTGGGGATGCCCCCATGCATCCCCAATAAATATTCAAGGAGACTCAAGCGTCCAAGCTTGGGGATGCCCCCGTGCATCCCCTTCTCCATCAACAATCATCAGTTCGTCCTTCGTCTCACTATATTTTTATCACTTGATGCGTTATGTGCTATGCTTGGAGCGTCTCGCTCTTAGGTTTTGTTTTTAGTTTTCTTTAGATTTGCTTGCTGTTAATAAAAAGTTAGATCCCGTCTTATTTTGTGTGGGAGAGAAACACGCTCCACTTTCAAAATCTAGAACACATCATAGGATTCTTCATGCCTATATTTTTGCTGTTGTGTGTTCTTTATCTTTTCGTAGCTACTACCATGTTTAGTTTTAGTCTTAGTTTGTCATTAGAAAGAGCCTTGGCTTTTGTTTAGTTTGTTGCTGGAACTATCTTTAGTTTCATGTTTAGCTTTTTAAGAAAGTTGGTTGTTGCACTGAGTTATGTCTTGTTTTGAGAAGTAGGTAATTGAGGTTGCTATTTAATTTTAGTAGTAACTTGAAATAGTTTTGAGGTATTGATGTGAGTAATGTTTGAAATTTTGGTGTCAAGAGCGGTAGCCTATTAGTGATAGGTGTCGTATTTTGGGCAATCCGTGTTTATTTTCAAAAAACCTACAAAACTAGTTGAGAACTCTAGCTACTAGATGGATCACTACTCTTTTGAGGGGTCGGATATTACAGTACACTCACGTACCATGAGTCGAGGATGCGCAAGGATAACCAAACCCCCATACACTCCTCCTTGGGGTACTTGTATCTTTGTGAACCTCCTCATTAGATTGAGAGTTACCGATAATAAGTGCATGAGTTCTTCGGACTAATGTAAGTATTGAAAGTTGACACTTCCACCTACTCATATTTGCTAGCCTCTCATGTGCCGTGCATTGCCTCCTTCTCACTCCGAGAGTTGGCGTCCACCTTCGCCGGTACATCCAAAACCTTGGCATGATACGCTCTGTCATCATAAACCTCCTTATATCTTCCCTCAAAACAGCCACCATACCTACCTATCAAGGCATTTCCATAGCCTTTCCGAGATATATTGCCATGCAACTTCCACCTCTTCATGACTTGATCTTCATGTCATACATGTTCCTGCTACACTGGCAGCGGCATACATTGCATACATCATGATAGCTACATCTTCTTTATGATTTGAGTACCTTGTAAAGATTGAAAGATCTTCTATACCCTCTTGTAAATTAGAGTGTTGCCCTTAAGTGAGGAAAAGATCCCAAGGTGGACAAAATAAAAGATCCCAAAGAGGACAAATGAGAGTTAAATAGAAAGAGCCATTGAGGCCACCAAAAAATACAAAAAATAGAAAAAAAAGAGAAAAAAATAAAAAGAGAGAAAGGGGCAACACTACTATCCTTTTCAAAGATCTACACTAGTACTCCCTCTTATCCTTGTACTCCATAGAGATGATCATTCATATAGCTATGTGGGGACCTTCACACTATAGAACTTGGCTTGCATATTCCAAGGATGAGCCTCCTCAAAAGAGCTCTAGGACTTCATGAGCGAGCAAGTTAGATACACCCCACTAGTTCCATTGGAGAGCTTTCAGCTCATATGTGCATCTGTTGCATGGAAATCCCTACTCCTCACATCATATCTATCATTTGGCTTTCTCTCGCCTATGATTGTCCTCATTGATGTGAGCCTTTCACACCTTTTTTTCTTCCTCCTCCACCATATTCTGTTTTTTCCATCCTAAGTGTCAACTTTCTTGCTTACGCTCATCCATTGCATGAGTGCTCAAAATGTCGAAAAGGACTGGATCATTTTGACTTGTACCTGGCTAGTGGTCTGGGGATGAGTCAAGATAAGTCCAAAGAAGAACAAGTGTGAAACTTTAGTAGATTGAGTTCTCAACACAAAAATACTTTTTTCTCGTATATCCCTATCCCCTTTCTTGCACGCAAACACCATTTGGAGACATTCGAGTCACGGACAGCGAGAGCTCTTGCACCTTTATGTTCTTATGTTGCTTGTTTCAATGCTAAATATAGATTCTTGCCTGTTATGACTTGAATTGAATTACATACCTTGATTGCTTTACTTAAAAGTTCTTATATGGTTGTTAGCATGTCACCACATAAATTATGCTTTTATCATTTACCTACTCGAGGACGAGCAGGAATTAAGCTTGGGGATGTTGATACGTCCAAAACGTATATATAATTTCTGCTTGCTCCATGCCTCTTTTGTGTGATATTGCTATGATATTGATGAACTTCCATACACTTTTGATCATATTTGGACTAACCTATTACCTCAGTGCACCCCAGTGTCAGTTCCTGTTTTCTGCTGTTTTCTATTTCAGGTTTCCTCCATATTAAAAGTGCTCAAATTTTTTGGGAAAAGTCCAATAAAAAATCAGCGATACGGAAGCTTCGAGAATCACCGAGGGGGGGCAGAGGGGACCCACCAGGGCCCCAGGCGCCCTCCCGGTGCGCCCTTGGGTGCGGCCGCACCAGGGGGCCGCCTGGACCCCTGGTGGCCCCCTGTCTGCCCCCCTTCGCCTATTTATTCCTCGTGATGTGAAACCCCCGTGACGGGAAACCTTTTTCGCGATCTCTCCTTTGTTCCGCCGCCGCCGCACTTCCAAGATCGGGAGCACCAGAAGACCTCTTCCCGGCACCCTGCCGGAGGGAGGAACCACCTCCGGGAGCTTCTCCACCACCATGGATTCTTCCCGGATGAACCGTGAGTAGTCCACCTTGGACCATGAGTCTATGATCTGTAGCTATGTGATGTTCTCCTCCACTCTTTGTTCTTCATGGATTAGACCTCGTGAGATGCCCTACATGATCGAGGCACATATGTAATATTTATGCTATTGCTATGCTGAGTTTGCTGGGATCCGATGGATTATGAGAATATGTTCAGATTGTGTTTGAGTAATATATTTGATTCTCCTCTTTTATATTTATGTTCTAGAGTAATTCTTGCATGTTCTCCATTGATGTTTATTGCTTTGGCCAAGTAGTAGGTAGTGACTCCAAGAGGGAGCGTTATGCATGATTGTGGGTTCATGCCCCCCGATGACTAGCTTGAGTGACAGAAACATGAGTCTAGGGGATGTGTTGTTGCCACAAGGGGGAAAACAACGGTGCTTGTACTTGAGGGTGTAGGGATTGTTTACTGTACGCAAAGTTCTTTAATGCAGTTGTCCGTTGCTTTGAGTTTACACTTTGGGTGGGATTCACAACTTAATACCAGCGATATGTTATGGATAGATATCTCAAGGTGGATGATTAGTAGGTAGATGCAGATGGATTTCGGTCTACTTGTCTTGGTGTACCACCCATGATTTTGAGCCTCTTCCTTTCTTTGTAGCATAATTAGCATTGGTTTGCGCACATAATCCTGTCAATTGCCCATCTGTAATTTGTTTACCTCGCATGGCTATTTTATCGTCTTTTGGGAGATAGATATCACTAGTGAACATCATAGGACCCCGGTCCATATTTCCAATACTGTTTACACCCACTATCAATTTACTGCTTTATTTACTTTTCCGTTGCTATCACTATCATTATTATCCCATGCGTTTTTGTGGCACCCCGACTCAGACGACCGGAACGCCCCGTGCACTAGACCAGAGATCAAGTCTTCTGGAACACGACACTGATTGGTATAGAACTGAACAACTTTCTATTGTCGAGGATAGGGGTACACGAGGTCTATTACAACGCTAGCGGAGACACAACTTGCTCCCCAGGCTAGCCTCAGCTCTACACCAAGCAGCAACATGACTCTCTAGCAGCGGAATATCGATGGCAGCGGAACAATAACGGCAATGATGAACTCCACTCCACAGGGACACTAGCTGGGACACCTCCTAGCTCGCAAACACCGGGAACGTCGTCCTACGAATCCAAAGCACGACCTGCAAATCTGGCATAACACGCCAGGTCAGTACATTGAATGTACTTGCAAGCTCACAACAACCATGCAACAAGGCAAAACAATAACATGGCAACAGGTTAAAGTATATTAGTGAATTAAACAGGTGAGCAGCAATATCATGCAAGCAGATAATCATCAAGCATATTATCAGAATTAAGATTAATGCACACACAATGGACCCCACATGATCGTCGCATGATCACGTGGCTTACCTCGGAGTCCTTACGGACTCAAGCACCGGGTCACCTCGTGACCAAATCACTTCCACGGGTCGTTGCATGACCGAACGGGTCATCGCACGACCATTCAACGGTTAGGTGTCCCTCGTTACCACCCAACCAATCCAGTCATTGCATAACCATCCACTTACCACAAACTTACCACCGAACTCAAGTTGATCATATGGTGTGACCTAGTACGAACTGTGTCCCATGACCGAGGACGCGGCTATTCGAATAGATTTTGACTCTGCAGAGTTTGTGCATGTTACCCACACTATGGAGTTCTTCCTCCATCCAGCACCCCGGTACTTGTCCCACAGGATCCTTGGAACTCGTACCGCAGGAGTGGACTAGGACTTCTCCAACGAGACCGATACTACCGTGTGACCCTCTTACCGTATCACCGACATCCCGTCTTGGGTAGCCCCCATGGTTAGGTGTCCTTTGTTACCACCAGAACCACCTGTGGTTAGGTGTCCACGTTACCACCAGAACCACTCTAAAACTTTGCCCCCCGTCGGGGACCGCGCGCAAAACATACTCGGGCTGTCAAGACTATCGCCGTTTACCCGGGCAAAGGCAAATGCCGCGCATAGCCTCCCCTCTTTGGTGATACAAATAAGAGACCCACCGGCAGACCGAATCAAGGCCTGCCCATACAAGAAAATGTGGTTGCACGGATAAGCTCGGTTCGGTGGCACCTGATCAACTTGTTACTGATACGTCTCAAATGTATCTACTTTTCCAAACACTTTTGCTATTGTTTTGCCCTCATTCTTGCATGATTTGGACGAAACTAACTCGGACTAACGCTGTTTTCAGCAGAGCTGCCTGTATGGTTTTATTGTGTGCAGGAAAATGGATTTTTAGGTGTCCCAGAAAATTCCCAGACAAATACCAGAAAATCCACGCACCCGAAGGAGCCAGATGCCAGAAGTGGGACCAGAGGGGAGTCCTGGGGTCCCCAGGCGGCCAGGGGTGGGGCCGCGCCCTCTGGCCGCCTCCCCCCTCCTTTGGTGCCCTACCGATGCTCCTATTTATTCTCGTGACGGGAAAACACCCAGAAAGGGAGTCGCTTTTCAAGTTTTCTTCGCGGAGCCGCCGCCACCCTCTGTTCTTCTTCGGGAGGGCTAATATGGAGGCTGATTTGGCCTCCGGAGAGGGGAGATCGTCGCCATCGTCATCACCATCACCAATCCATCCCTCCTCCATGACTTCTCTTCACATGTGTGAGTAATTCCCTGCTGTAGGCAAAGGGGATGGTAGGGATTGGATGAGTTAGATCATGTAATAGTTCGTCAGATTGTTGGGGGCATGTTGCCTATCATCTAGATTGGTGTTTATCTTTTTTCTTCAACTTGTCGCTCTTAATGCTTGTTACTTTGGGCCCGAGTGCCATGTTTTCAGATCTGAACCCTATGTGTTTTCATGAATATATCTGTGTTCTTGATCCTATCTATGAGTTGTATGCACCTATTATGGTCCGGAACCGGCGATCCCAAAGGTGCCAGCTTGGGACACCAAAGGGGATGGTCCATAATTTGAGGATTCCATGTATCCATTGAGTTTATTGCTTTGTTCCGGTGCTCTTTGATATGAGCACCTTAATCTCCATAAGTTCCCTTTGGCCCCGTTCGTAGCGGGATGGTAGGACAAACGATGTTGTGCAAGTTCTTATTGCAAGCACGCACAACTACCTACGGGATACATGCATAATGTTTGATATTTGCCTAGATGATCATTGCTTTTCTGTGTGCCTTGCCCCGTGTTAGAATCTGTTACATGTTCACTCTCATCCATGCAACGCCCAACCATCCATCTCCCTAGCCTACAGTGTTTTCAATCCTGCTGGTTATTAGTTGTTACTTTTGCTGTTTACTTTTGCTGTCGTCACCATCACTATCATATTACCTTTACCACTTATCTTTTGTTGCAAGCAAGTATATTTCAGGTGCGGTTGAATTGACAACTCAATTGTCAAAGCTTATAAATACTCTTTGGCTCCCCTTGTGTCGAATCAATAAATTGGGTTAACTTACCCGCGAAGACTATCTCGATCCCTTACGTTTGTGGGGCATCAGTTACGAAGCATATCTCCAACAGCGAACAAAAGCATCAGGTGCAACATGAGTATCAGATCATAACAATGCATAGCATATTAACATGATAGTTTCAGATATGATCAAGCACATTTTAGATGGTGAACTTATCCGTGTTACAAAGATTAAGTTATTAACATGGCAACATTATGAATGCAGTTGAGCATAACTTAGGCATGGCATGAACAGGTGTAACATGAGCAACTTAACGTGGTGTTGGTATGTGGTGGTTACGATGATGCAGAGTATAACATGGCAAAGATATGATCGAAGCATAGCATGGATATAACATGGCAAAACATAGCATAGCATGGCAATGATAACATCAATCATAGCATAGCATGGCAATGATAACATCAATCATAGCATAGCATGGCAATGATAACATCAATCATAGCATAGCAACATGATCATAATCACCGATATAAGCATATCATCGTAAAACAATTTTTAAAGCACGTCAAAGATTTGCAAAGGTGCAAAGGGTATTGTGGCTTGCCTTTCTCCAGAGGAGTGTGAAACCGGATCTTCAACACAAGCAAAACCCTGCAAAACATTTTATAAAAAGGCACGGCGAAAAAGTCAAACATCATCTTTTGTTTGACCAGAAAATAACAGCATAAAAACATGGCATGAAACCTATTCCAAACTGAATAGGAGGTCGATACGAAAGCAACGCAAAAAGAATCAACCCGTTTGGACTTACGGTTGCGGAGATATTCGCGAAACGGTATCGGGGTTGTTTTTGAGGTGGAAATGCGCTTTCTGTTGAGGGAAAGCGTACTTCGGGCTGCAGAGGACAGAAATACGTTTTCGGTGGTTGAAAACGTATTTTCAGCTGAGGGAACGAAGAGTACGCTTTCAACACGGGAAAACGTATTCCAGCGAGTGCGTGTATACTTAAAAAGGGTCGGGCCCAGCGTCAGCCAAACCGTACCTCTTCGCGGGTCACTGACACGCGGGGCCCGCGGCACCTCTCTCTCGTCCCCTGTCTCTTCTTCCTCCCCTGTCTCTTCTTCCTCCTCCTGCCGAACAGAGGACGGCCACGGGAGTCCGCCGCTGCTGCCGACGCCGGCGCGGGCGAAGAGCAGGGAAAGCTCGCCGGAGGGGAAGCCGGGAGCGGCTCGCCGTGCTTCCTCCGCCGGTGGCCACGGGGCCTTGCAAGCGGTCTGCGGCCTCGGCCCAGCGGAAGGGGCGTGGCCATGGCGGATGGCGGCCGGTGCGCCACGGGCACAGGAGGCTCCGGTGAGGATGGGAGGTGGGCGCGGGTCCAGGGGGATGCTGCGGATGCAGGGGAGGTGTTCTGGGAGGATAGGGACGGGCTCGGCTCGCTCAATTTTCCGGATGCCGTCGGCGGCGATGGCGGTCGTGGGGGAGCAATGTGGGGCGCCGGCGACGAATTGGAGTGGGGGAGTGGCTAGGATAGGCTAGGGAGGCTGCTGGAGTGCTCTGGAGGGTCTCGGGGCGCTCCTTTGAGTGCTGATCACTGTGGTATGCTTGGCTGGTCAATTGGGGCACTGTGGTGATATCTATCTCATCCTGAAGTTTGATGCAGCAAACTTGGAGCAGAAGCAAAGCTCACATGGGGTGGATTTGGATAGGATCAAGATGTCTTCTGGGTTTAGGGTACAAGGGACTAGTGATCTGGAAAGTTTGGACTCAAAATAATAAATGTACATGGTACATCCTTTGCAAATGCACCATGGGGGCTGAAGGTGTTTGTGTTGTGTCATGGCTTGTACATAGCTCCCCTAGGCATGATATTTTGCAGAGCTCTATCACACACTAGGATGAGTATGTACACCAGGTTTCATCTCATTTGGATCAGGCTAGCTAGCACTTCCTTTACAAATGTCCAATTGGACCAGAAATGCAATGTTGAAGCTAGAATCTCATAGGTTTGGTGGAATTGGCTGAAAATTGGTGTAGTTTGGTTATTTGGCATGGTGCACATGTGTATAAAATTTCATAGCCATTGTACACACATAGCTAGCACTTGCTTCACAATGTGGCCCACTGGTCAGAAACTTAAACATGATGGTGCACACACATGGGTAATGGGATTTGGCTCAAATCTGTCTTGTTGGAGTTATTTGGTGGTAGGATCATGCTCAAAAAGTTTCAAGGCAAATGGGATCCCCTATCATGCACTTGCTTCTTAATGCCCCTTTTCTGCACCCAAACTTTGGGAATTTATTGTGGGAGTTTGGCTAAGAAAATGGTGGTGGAATTTGGTGGAGATCAATAATATGATCATATGAGCTTGCACAAAAAGTTTCACCAGCAATGGATCAATAGAAATAGCACTCCCTTCACAAAGCTCCATTATGCCCCCATAGACAAATGAATTTTTCTAGAGGAAAAATCCACTTGGGCTATGAAATGTTTTTGGAGAATTTGTCCGGATATGATGTCAATTACACGTGGGAATTATTTGGGGATTTATGGAGCAATATAAATAGGGGTGGCTTCACAAACCTCAAATAATAGGAATATCCCTTTTATTGGAAAAAGGAATATATGGCTTGAATAAAATGGTGGCTTGGATGGGATGGATCCATGGAATGACAATGGAAAGGCTTGGATTCAAGGCCTACTTGAGCATGGAAAGCAAATATGCTCAAGTTTCAAGTCCAACGAGGTGCTCAAAATCAAATCCAATAGCAAATCGAGAAATAAATCAGAAAAGTTTTTGGAAAAAGAAAGTTCCGAAATCCAGGGTGTCACAGTTTTATCCTTTGTAAACAACAAGGCCGGAGGAATTGACGACTCCTCTGTACTCGTTGGGAAGCAAAGTTATTTGCTGTGTGTGCAGGTCTAGGTAAAGTTAGCAACCTTGGTTGTAAACAGCGCCATTGTTCACTTCACCACCTTATTGTATCTGTTGGAGTCCTTCTGGTTCGATGCTAAACCTTAGCATCTTCGCTAAGGGAAACTTGCTGCTGTCTACATCTCAACCTTCCACTTTGGGTAACCAACGAGGGACGAGAATTCGTACCATCAAAAGCAATTTTTGGCGCCGTTGCCGGGGACTCCACTCTTGAAGATATGGGAGTTGCACACTATCTTTTATCTTTGCTTTTTAGTCTTTTTAGTTTACCTTTCAGTTTTTGCTTTAGTGTCCCTTATAAAAAATCCAAAAAAATAGTATGTCTAGTTCCTTACTTGCCAATCAATGTCTGACTTCTTTGAAACCAGATCTTATTGGCATGGAGGATTCACCGAGGATCAACAAAAGTGGTACAAGGAACACCGCTTGTCTCAAAAGGGGATACACTTATGGAAACAAATACACCAGTTGTATGAGTATGCTAGAAACTTGTGCTCAATATATAATATATCTTTCTGCAGGGATGAATCTTGTTGCTTTATTAGACACAAACACCTTGCTTTCCAATGTGCGTACAATGATGATGAAACCTTAGCTTCTTATGCTAAGAGAAATTATGATTTTGATGATGCAGAGAAAATAGAAGAATTTGTTGCTTATAAGGGTGCATATGAAATTACTTCTCTTCTTAAAAATATTGATGATGCCCCTTACAAATCTGAGTCTTTCTATACTTAACTATTGTTTGGAAAATTACGATGCAAATTATTATATTACTGATCATCTTGAGAGAATCTCTCCCCCAAAGGAAGAGACTAATGTTTTGCATGACTCTATGAAAGAAGAAATTGCTGAACCTGAAAGCTCCTTGGATGAAAAAGAGGAGAGTGACGAACAAAAGGAGGAAGAATGGAGCCATCCATGTCTACCTTCTAATGAGAGTAACTCTTTGAATCTTACCTTATATGAGTGTTATGACCCTATGGATTCTTTTGAAATGTCCCTTTTTGATGAAGTTGATGCCTTCTATGCTTATGGCCATGATGCCACTATGGATGATGCTCACAAAAATGAACTCTCTATAGTTCCTTATGTTAAGCATGAAATTGTTGCTATTGCACCCACACTTGATTGTCCTATTATCCTCTTGAAATCTCCAACTCATATTCTGGAGAACTGTGCTTTTATTAAGGCTCAATGTGATGGGTTGCATTTATCTTATGATCCTAAAGACCGTGTTGAAAATTATACACGTGTGCTTGTAGGTCATGCACAACATGATTTATGTGATAGTTATATTCTTGATGTTGTTCATGATACTACTGAAAATTACTTTCAGAGAGGAAAGTTTGGTTATAGAAACTTCCATGTTACAAAAACACCTCTCTTCATGTTGAAATTTTTGAAGTTGTTCTTTTTCCACCTTCCTATGCATGTCACTTTGTGCTTCTTTGATTTATTTTATTACAAGATGCCTATGCATAGGAAGTGGGTTAGGCTTAAATGTGTTTCATATTTGCTTCTTCATGCTCTCTTTTGCTTCAACTCTTATTCTCTTGTGAGAGCATCTTCCATAATCTTCAAGCCTAGCTAATGGCTTTAAAGAAGCGCTTTCGGGAGGCAGCCCGCAACGAATTGAGGATTTCCGTTTTGTTTTTCTTCTGTTTTTAGTGGTCTTGATGATTTTTACTACTGTAGCAACATCATTGTATCTTTACTTTTCCGTTGCTATCACTATCATTATTATCCTGTGCGTTTTATCCTTTGTAAACAACAAGGCCGGAGGAATTGACAACTCCTCTGTACTCGTTGGGAAGCAAAGTTATTTGTTGTGTGTGCAGGTCCAGGTAAAGTTAGAAACCTTGGTTGTAAACGGCGCCATTGTTCACTTCACCACCTTCTTGTATCTGTTGGAGTCCTACTGGTTCGATACTAAACCTTAGCATCTTCGCTAAGGGAAACTTGTTGTTGTCTACATCTCAACCTTCCACTTTGGGTAACCAACGAGGGATGAGAATTCGTACCAACACCTGTACTTATGATTAGAGACCAGCTTGTAGCGACATAGTGCTATGTTTACAATGATTTCCCAGTGGTTCATGCTTTCTTTGTGGTTAGTCTCAAATAGCTAGAGTTCATAATGTGTTGCTTGAAATGATTGACATGCATTGCATTGTTCATAGTTTGGCATATTGAAGTGGTATTTCCCTTCGGAGAATTCTTGGATCGACTTAGCACATGTTCACGCATGTTAAGACTAAAAAGTCTGTTCTGCCTTGATGACCTTTTTATTTCAGAATAGTTATATCACTTTCATGCCCGATTCAATGTTACTTTGTCGCTCTGCATGATTATGAAAATTATTTCTCTCTAGTTGGTCGCTTCCTAGTCTTTTGCTAGCCTTCACTCGCACCAAGCGGAATTCTGCTTGTGCATCCAAACTCCTTTTCAAACCAGTTGTTCCACTTGAGTCCACCATACCTACCTATATGTGGTATTTACCGTCCACTCCTAACTTAGACTTTCTTGTGCCATCTCGAAATTTATTCAAAAGTTTCCCTTTTGCAACCGTACAAGATCATGGCGCGGTGAGGGAAAATCAGTATCTACCATGCCAAAAATATCTTGACGGAAGTTTTAACTAGTCAATAAAAATATATATGAGAGTTACACCTCCCCCATACTTGATGATGGTATGAAATGGACCAAATGCTGCTTATGATAGATGGAACGATACCCTCCTTCCATACTTGAGGCAAAATAAAAGGTTACGTGGACCATCAAAGGATTTATGGATAAGGAAACATGTGTAAGCAAAAGGCATTAATATGGTTGGCATGGGAGATATTGAGAGACCTTTACCGTTCACCGTTGACTGGAAAGTTGCACTTCTCAAAAGAGTTTTATCTCTGTTTTCAAAACCAAGAGCTCTGGCACATGTTTAGTCTTTGCTTCCTTTCATGGGTTTTCAACCTTGCCATCAAAATCCACGGTTCGAGAGTCTCCACCTTCCTTTCTCCAAAGCACCAACTATTGAGAGCATAATTGTCATTCTTAGTGTAACATGCATTGTCCCAAAGTACTACATTGTCTTCTGCATGCTTGTTATATTGCTAGTCTGAAATTCTTAGTTCTAGTCTCCTTTAAAACTCTGGAGGGGTTTATGCATTTATGTTTTGCTTCACTCATGGAGGCTAGCGAGATACCACTCTGATATGTTCATGCTATGAGCATTGTGATCTTGAATTGATTTTCAGCAGTATATTATTTACTTTTGTTTGTTTGTGACTGATCACATGAAAGAAGGATTGCTTCGTGCATTGTCCTTGTAGCATGGTGTCAAAACCTGCTAAACTCTTTCGTAGTACATGCTTATATACATCTAATGAAGCAAAAGAGTTTGTCAAAGTTTTTTTTGTCGCGTCCAGTTCGTTGAACTGAATTGCTTGAGGACAAGCAATAGCTAAGCTTGGGGGAGTTGATACGTCTCAAATGTATCTACTTTTCCAAACACTTTTGCTATTGTTTTGGCTTTGTTCTTGCATGATTTGGACAAAACTAACCCAGAGTGACGCTGTTTTCAGCAGAGTTACCAGTGTTGTTTTCTTTTGTGCAGGTTTCTGGATATTCAGGTACGCTGGAAAAATCCGCAAAAATTATATAAAAAATCAGCGTTCCCGAAGCTTCGACAAGGCCAAAGGGGGGCCACAGAGAAGCCAGGGGCACCCAGAAGGGTGTGTGGCGCGACCCAGCCCCTGGCCGCGACACCTGCCCTCCTGGGTGGGTCCCACACCCCCTGGTGCCCTACCTTCGCCCTATTTATTCCCTCGGCGAGGAAACTTCGAAACAGAAGTCGCTTTTCCAATCTACGTCGCGGAGTCGCCGCCACCCTCTGTTCTTCTCCGGGAGAGCTAATCTGGAGGCTGATTTGGCCTCCGGTGAGGGGAAATCATCGCCATCGTCATCATCATCGCCTCTCCATCACCCCTCCATGACTTCTTCTCTCATGTGTGAGTAATTCCCTGCTGTAGGCAAAGGGGATGGTAGGGATTAGATGAGTTAGATCATGTAATAGTTCATCATATTGTTGGGGCATGTTGCCTATCATCTACTTGGTGTTTATCATATCTGTTACAACTTGTTGCTCTTAATGCTTGTCACTTTGGGGCCGAGTGCCTTGATTTCAGATCTGATCACCCTTTTGTTTCTTGAGTTTGAGGTGTTCTTGATCCTATCTATGAGTTGTATGCACCTATTATAGTCCGGAACCGGCGATCCCAATGGTGACAGCTTGGGACACCAAAGGGGATGGACTATAATTTGAGGATTCCGTGTATCCATGAAGTGTTAATGCATTGTTCCGGTGCTCTTTGACAGGAGTACCTTAATCTCCCTAAGTTCCTTTTGGCCCCGTTCGTAGCGGGAGGGTAGGACAAAAAATGTTGTGCAAAGTTCTTATTGCAAGCACGTACAACTACCTTGGGATACATGCCTGATGTTTGATATTTGCCTAGATGATCCTTTCTTTTCTGTGAGCTTTGACCATGTTAGAATCTATTACATGTTTATTACCATCCAAGCAGCGCCCAACCATCCATCTCCCTAGCCTACAATGTTTCTTTCTGCTGGTTACTAGTTGTTTACTTTCGCTGTTTTACTTTTGCTGTTTCACCAGCACTATCACCACTATTATCACCACACTACCACTACCATATTACCGTTGCTACTGATACTTTTGTGCAAGCAAGTGTTTATTTCAGGTGCGGTTGAACTGACAACTCAATTGTCAAAGCTTGTACATATTCTTTGTGTCCCCAAGTGTCGAATCAATAAATTGGGTTATCTTGACTATCTCGATCCCCTATAGTTGAGGGTTATCAAGTACTGTTTTCTGGCGCCGTTGCCGGGGACCATAGCTTTATTTACAGGTCTACTTGAAGTATCCTACCTGCTGCATGTTATCCACTATGGGTAAGAAAGGAGACCCCAAGGTTCCGATCTTACCATCCCGTACGAGACGAGGTACTACTCTTAGCACTAGTGCTAAACTTGATTCACCTTCAGTTATGAGTTAGTTTGATTCACCTCATTTACATGCTACTTCTGCTGAGTCTGGCAATATGCTCGACACTTTTGATGATGCTTCTACTACCTTTGAGACTACTGGTTCACTTGGTTCTTTTATTGAAGAACAGATTGTTGCTGTTGCCCGATTCTCGGGAGTTGAAATTCCTGTTACCAAAACCCCTACTGGAAAAACTCATGATTTTGTTGGCCTCAAGGAGAAACTCCTTGAGGACGATTATGTTATACTTGATGATGATTTATGAAGGGAGCTTAATGAACGTGCTGATTCCGACCCTGCTGCTATAAAGAAGTTGGTAGCAAAGCACTCCTTGAAGAACAAGTTTACTCCTGATCCTACTTTTGCTACGTCTCCTATATGCATCACTGACCCTGATTATGATTTCTCTGTTGACATTTCACTTATATCCACAGTTGAAGTTGATCCCCTTTATGGCATAGAAAATGATGATGCTATCGAGCACCTGACCAAACTCACTGAGTTGGGTAGCTTGTTTACTACTGATGAAAGGATCCGGAACTTTTATGTGACCAAGCTTCTTCTTTTTCCTTGAAAGGAGATGCTAGAGCATGGTACGATGCACTACCATGTGGTTCCATTCAAAGTCCTCAAGACATGGCTATATCTTTCGTTGATAAGTATTTTCCTGCTCATATGCAACATGCTGCTTTACAAAGCCTTTACAAAGACACTACCATATTACCGTTGCTACTAAACTTTTGTGCAAGAAAGTGTTTATTTCAGGTGCGGTTGAACTGACAACTCAATTGTCAAAGCCTGTACGTATTCTTTGTGTCCCCAAGTGTCGAAACAATAAATTGGGTTATCTTGCCCGCGAAGACTATCTCGATCCCTTACAGTTGAGGGTTATCAACGAGTCAAGATAAGATTCCAAAGAAGACTAAGTGTGAAACTTTAGTAGATTGAGTTCTCAACAAATATATTTTTTCTCTCGTATTCCCATCTCCCACTTCTTGCACGCAAACACCATCTGGAGACATTCGAGTCACGGACAACAAGAGCTCTTGCACCTTTATGTTCTTATGTTGCTTGTTTCAATTCTAATATAGACTCTTGCCTGTTATGACTTGAATTGAATTACATACCTTGATTGCTTTACTTTCAAAAGTTCTTATATGGTTGGTAGCATGTCACCACAAAAATTATGCTTGTTATCATTTACCTACTCGAGGACGAGCATGAATTAAGCTTGGGGATGTTGATACGTCCCGAACGTATCTATAACTAGATAATACCCCGTGCGTTGCCGCAGGAACTATTAACAAATACTTCGATGTTTTAAAACATAAGAAAAAATTATGAAACATATTATAATTTGATTATAAATTATTTTTCAAAAAATATATTGTTTAGAGTACAAATCTAAGATAATTTGATGAAAATCCAAAAATATGTGTGTGTTTTTGCTTTGTTAATTTATTACCTTGACAATATATCGGTGAGATGATAAGAGACGTAAAGAAGTTGAGTAGAGACAGTGGAAACATCTCCACCCTTGACTAAACCTAAAACAATGATCGCAACTACATATGTGCATCCATAGAAAATTTACCGCATAGAAAAGTAACATGCGAGGTAACTTATAATTTGATTTTCTATAAAGAAATCATTTATAAATCATATAGCTAAGTGCATAATTTTTTTAAATATTTATTTGTGATGCATGGAGAATTAATGGGAGCATGTGCATGAATAGTTAGTTAGTGGAAATTAGGTTTTGCATGGTGGACCTACTTGATGATGTGGATAGCTTGCATGTCAAGATAGATAAGTTAGTGGGGATGAACTATTTAGGTATTATAGATTTCTGCTTGCTCCATGCATGTTTTGTGTGATATTTCTATGATCTAGATACACTTTAATACACTTTTGATCATATTTGGACTAACTTATTAACTCAGTGCACCACAGTGCCAGTTCCTGTTTTCCGATGTTTTCTATTTCAGGTTTCCCCCATATTAAAAGTGCTCCAAAAATTCGGAAAAAATCAGATAAAAATCTGCGCAGAAGAACCTTCCAGAAACCCCCTGGGTGGGGACAAAGGGCCACCACGAGGGGTCTAGTCGCCCTGGTGGCGCGCCCTAGGGCTAGGCCGCGCAAGGTGGCCGCCTGGACACCTGGTGGACCCCTGGCTGCCCCCTTCGCCTATATTTACCTCTCGTCCCGAAACCCATAAGGCACTTATGTATTAGTTTCTGTATTGCTATGATGTGTTTGATGGGATCCGATGGATTATGAGATTATGTTTAGATTGTGATGAGTTATATATTTGGTTTACCTTTTATATGTTGTTCTTGAGTGATTCTTGCATGTTCTCCGTTATTTTTTATTGCTTTGGCCAAGTAGTAGATAGTAACTCCAAGAGAGAGCATTTATGCATGATTGTGGGTTCATGCCCCCCGATGTCTAGCTTGAGTGACAGAAACATGAGACTAGGGGATGTGTTTTTGCCACCAGGGAGAAAACTACGGTGCTTGTAACCGCGGTTGCAAGGATTGTTTACCTTACGCAAAGTTTGTTAATGCAGTTTTTGTTGCTTTGAGTTTACACTTTGGGTGGGGCTCGCAACTTAATACCAGCGAGATGTTCTAGATAGATATCTCAAGTTGGATGATTAGTGAGTAGATGCAGAAGGATTTAGGTATACTTGTCTTGGCGTACTGCCCATACTTTTGATCCTCTAGCTTTCCAGTAGCATAATTACCATTGCGGTGCGTTTATAATTCTATCAATTGCCCAACTGTAATTTGTTTACCCAGCTTAGCTATTTTATCGTCTTTTGGGAGAGAGACATCACTAGTGAACATCATGGGACCCCGGTCCATATTTCCACCATTGTTTATACCTCCGCTTTACTTTCTGCTTTTCCTTTCGTTGCAATCACCACTATTATTTCCACCCTTGCGTTTAATCCTTTGTAAACAACAAGACCGGAGATATTGACAACCTCTTTGTACTCGTTGGGAGCAAAGTTATTTGTTGTGTGTGCAGGTCCACGTCAACCTCATCTCCATCCGACAACTTAATCTCTGGCGCCGTTGACACCTACTTGCAGAATTCAGAGTCCTCCAGTTCTATAACCTTGGTATCTTCACCGAGGGAAACTTGCTGCTAGGCTACATATCAACCTTCCCCTTGGGGTAACCAACGAGGGGCGAGAAGCCATTAAGCTAATTTCTGGTGCCGTTGCCGCGGACTCCAATCTTCAAGATAGGGGAGTTTCACACTATCTTTTATCTTTGCTTTTTAGTCTTGTTAGTTTACCTTTTAGCTTTTATCTTAGTGTCTTTTATCAAAAATCACAAAAAACAAATTGTTTGCTTTGTTCTTGCTTGCTGCTGTTACTATGGGTTCCACTAGTATTGAAATTTGCCCCAGGCATGGAACCCCTGGTGGGGACGACTTTAATCCTTTTGAGCTTTGCAGTTATGCTTGTCACGATAGCTATTATGTTTGCACACCCATCAGTAGACCTTTCCTCGATTATAATTTGAGAAACCAATTTTCTGAGAAAGGAGAGGATGCTATTTATCACTTGGAAAATTATGAGAGGGCGTGTAATGAACAAAAACCTCTTGGAATGGATATTGACCAATTTAAATTAGAATTTTTTTATTTTTTCCCTCCGGAAAAAACCAAAGAAGTGGTTCCATTCCCTACCTTCTTGTAAGAAAGACACTTGGGACAATTGCAAAAATTCCTTTTTGGTAGAGTTTTTCTTTAGTAATCTTGATTTTGATAACTGAAGTCTTTCTGAAGCTATCAACTTTTTGCAAAGAATGGCTAAAGACCCCCACACTAGCACACTCAACATTGCCTTCACCGAGCATATTACTAATGCTCTTATCAAAGCTAGGGAGGAGAAGCTCAAGCTAGAGACTTCTATCCCTAGGAAGCTAGAAGATGGTTGGGATCCCATAGTCAAAATTAAATTGAATAATTTCTCTTGCTTTGCTTTATGTGATGTTGGAGCTAGTGCCTCCGTTATGCCCAAAAGAGTGTATGATATGCTCAATTTGAAACATTTTGATACATGGTATTTTGGTGTTCGTCTTGTTGATTCTTATGTAAAGAAACATTTAGGAAGGATTGATGATGTTCTTATTGTTGTCAATGATAATTACGTTCCCGTTGATTTTCTTGTTATGGACATTGAGTGTGATCCCTCATTCCAGTTATTTTGGACGTCCTTTTCTTCGCACCGTTGGTGCTATCATTGACATGAAAGAAGGGACCATTAGATTCCAATTTCCCCTAAAAAGGGAATGGAACACTTCCCTCGAAAGAAGATTAAGTTACCTTATGAGTCCGTTACACAGACAAGCTATTCTTTTGATATTGACAAAACTTGATCTTTTTTGTATCATGCCTAGCTAAAAGGCATAAAAGAAAGCGCTTGTTGGGAGGCAACCCAAGATGTTTTTACTTTCAGTTTTAGTGGTCTTGATGCTTGTTACTACTGTAGCAACATCATTGTATCTTTATTTTCAAAATTTGTGCCAAGTTTTAGCCTCCGATTGTAAGAATGTTTAAAAGTTGTGACATGCTGTCCAGAAACAGATTATGTCCCCTTGACGAAAAAATTAGCCAAAAATCACCAGATCATCTGTTTGATCTGATTTTTTTGAAAGTATGGTCAATATAATTAGCTTTCATGCGTCTGTTCTGAGTTTTTTTATTTGAGTTGCAGAAGTACCCCGAAAAAATTATTTACTACCTGCTCGTCTATTTTGCATAGATTCTGCCACATTTTGCGTTTTCATCGTTTTGCAAATCTTAGGCTTTCTTTTTATTTGCAAAAACTTTTTGGAAATCTTGAGAAACAATATCTCTTCAAGAAAATCTTTATTTCCAGTGGAGAAAATATATTCTATTATGGGTACTAACCACTCTAATCAGCTTATGATGAGTTTCGTATGAAGGGAGTTTTCAAGTATGTGAAGGAAGATGATGAAAGAAGATTAGGGAGTGTCAAGCGCTCAAGCTTGGGGATGCCCCCATGCACCCCCAAGAAATATCCAAGGAGACTCAAGCGTCTAAGCTTGGGGATGCCCCCGTGCATCCCCTTCTCCATCAACAATCATCAGTTCGTCCTTCTCCATTCTATATTTTTATCACTTCATATATTATGTGCTAAACTTGGAGCGTCCCGCTCTTTACTTTTTAGTTTGTTTAGTTTTGTTTGCTGTTCATAACAAGTTGGATCCTAGCCTTAATTGTTTGGGAGAGAAACACGCTCCACTCCACCTTAGAACACAACATAGGATTGCATGCTTATCTTTCTTTTTGTGTGTGTTCTTTGTCTTTTCATAGTTGTTGTCATGCTTAGCTCTTAGTTTTCATGCTTATCTTTATAAGAGCTTATATGTAGGTTGTTCTAGGAACTCTCTTGAGTTTTCATGCTTATCTTGTTTAGATAGTGGTTTTGTTGCACTGAGTTGTGTATCTTGCATGAGTAGGTAATTAAGGTTGCTATTACAAGTGTAGTAGTAACATGCAATAGTTTTGAGGTATTGATTTGAGTAATGTTTGGACTTTTGGTGCCAAGAGCTTGAGCCTATTAGTGATAGGTTTCGTATTTTGGCCAATCCGTGCTTATTTTTGAAAACTACAAAAATTAGTTGAGAACTCTAGATACTAGATGGTGATGCGCGAGAGATGATAACGGCTTCTCGCCCTTCGTTGGTTACCCCAAGTGGAAGGTGAGATGTAGGATAGCAGCAAATTTCCCCTAACATAGAGGATAGGGTTTGTCTCCCGTAGGACTCCGAATGCGACAAGTAGGTGACAACGACGCTACAAATTAAGCGGTTGACGTGGACCTGCACACAGACACAAATAACTTTGCTCCCAACGAAGTTTAGAGAGGTTGTCAATCTCTCCGGCCTTGTTGTTTACAAAGGATCAAACGCAAAGGATAAAGGATGATAATGATAGCTACTGGAAAGTAAAAGCAGGAAATAAATCGAGCGTGGAAAACAGTGATGAGGATATGAACCGGGTCCCATGATGTTCACTAGTGATGTCTCTCTCCCAAAAGACGATAATACTTCTATGCGAGGTAAACAAATCACAGCTGGGCAATTGACAGGATTAAAAACGCACCGCGATGCTAACTATGCTACAAAGAAAGGAAGAGGCTCAAAAGCATGGGCGGTACACTAAAATAAGTAGACCGAAATCCAACTGCATGTACTACTAATTATCCACCTTGAGATATCTATCCAGAACATCTCGCTGGTATTAAGTTGCGAGCCCCACCCAAAGTGTAAACCCAAAGCAACAGACAACTGCATTAAAATAACTTTGCGTAAAGTAAACAATCCTTGCAACCGCGGTTACAAGCACCATTGTTTTCCCCCTTGTGGCAACATCACATCCCCTAGACTCATGTTTCTGTCACTCAAGCTAGTCATCAGGGGGCATGAACCACAATCGAGCATAACGTTCCCTCTTGAAGTCACTACCTACTACTTGGACAAAGCAATAAACAACAACGGAAAACATGCAAGACTTACTCAAGAACAAAAATATAAAAGATAAGAACCAAATATATTACTTTATCACAAACTGAACATAGTCTCATAATCCATCAGATCCCATCAAACTCAGCATAGCAACAGTAGAAAGAATTACATATGTGCCTTGAACATGTAGGGTAGCTCACAAGGTCTAATCCATGAAGAACAAAGAGGGGAGGAGAACATCACATAGCTACTGATCATGGACCCATGGTCCAAGGTAGACTACTCACGGATTATCCGAGAAGCGTCCATAGTGGAGGAGAAGCTCCCTGAGGTCAATCCTCCCTCCGGCAGGGTGCCGGGAAGAGGTCTGCTGGCGCTCCCGATCTTGGAAGCGCGGCAGCGGCGGAACAGAGGAGAGATCGCGAAAAAAGGGTTCTCTCTTTGAAAGAATCCCGTAACGGAGAATATATAGGCGAAGGGGGGCAGCCAGGGGGCCATCAGTGGTCCAGGCGCCCCCCTGGCGTGGCCCCACCCTAGGGCGCGCCGGGAGGGCGCCTGGGCACTTGGTGGTGGCCCTCTGGCCCCACCCAAGTGATTCCAGAAGCTTCTGGTACGCTGATTTTTTATTGGATTTTCCCGAATTTTTGGAGCACTTTTAATATGGGGGAAACCTGAAATAAAAAAACAGCAGAACACAGGAACTGCACTGGGGTGCACTGAGTTAATAGGCTAGTCCAAATATGATCAAAAGTGTATGAAAGTGTATCTAGATCATAGCAATATCACACAAAACATGCATGGATCAAGCAGAAATTATAGATACGTTTGGACGTATCAACATCACCAAGCTTAATTCCTGCTCGTCCCCGAGTAGGTAAATGATAACAAGCATGATTTCTGTGGTGACATGCTAACAACCATATAAGAACTTTGAAAGTAAAGCAATCAAGGTATGTAATTCAATTCAAGTCATAACAAGCAAGAGTCTATATTAGCATTGAAACAAGCAACATAAGAACATAAAGGTGCAAGAGCTCTTGATGTCCGTGACTCGAATGTCCCGAGATGGTGTTTGCGTGCAAGAAGGGGGAAATGGGAATACAAGAGAAAAATAAATTTGTTGAGAACTCAATCTACTAAAGTTTCACACTTAGTCTTCTTTGGAATCTTATGTTGACTCGTCCCTAGACCACTAGCACAAATGGTATTGCAATGGTGGAAACAAGGCCTAGGCTTCATACTTTCACTAGTGGCAACTCCCAACAACATTAAAATTGTCTAATCACATGATATTTCCACCAAAACATGCAATGGAGACGTACTCGGAGGTCATTCCTTTGTGATCAAGAGAGGACGAGAATTATGTAGGGCTACAAAAGCACACCTCGGAGTTTGTAGTTCTCATCTATGGATTTCCTGATGTCACCGCGGCCATCCAAAGACAATACCATAATCACCATAATATATCTCGATAGTCAAAGACAAGCACCAAGAGACTCTCAATCTTCAATCAATTCACAAAAGAGGAAATCACTCATGAAAATATTCTTCTAATCTATGTCTAATAGACCACTGTCACCATGGTTTCGGAGATTATACTAGATATAGACAAGTGAGTACATCAAATCCAATACATAGAAGAAAGGGAAACATCATGGGATCATCCTAGATTAACATAGCCTATGATCACAATCAAGATCACATCATGGGAGAGAGAAGTAACCACATAGCTACTGGTAGAAGACCTCAGCCCCGAGGAGGAACTACTCCCGCATCATGGAGGGAGGAAGCAATGTTGATGGAGGTGAATCCGGGGGCACTTCCCCGTCCCGGCAGGGTGCTGGAGTAGGAAATTCTGGTCCCCCAAAGCTTGTTGGCGATGGCGGCGGAGATCAGAATCGCTTCTGGAAAAAGGAGTCGGATTTCCAGGGTTTCCTCCCCGAGACTAAAAATATGGCCAAAGGGGGGCCTCGGGGGCCAGACGGCCAGGTGGCGCAGCCTCCCCCTTGGCCGCGCCGGGCGGTCGCCTGGCCAGGGGTGGCCCCCCTTCGGCTCTCCTTCGGGCTTCTGGAGTCTTCTGTCACGCTGATTTTTTATCTGTTTTATCTGGAATTTTCCGAACACTTTTATTTTTGACATTTTCCTGCAATGCACGAACAACAACAGACAAAAACTGGCACTGGGCACTGAGTTAATAGGTTGGTCCAAAATATGTTGTAAATGATATGAAAGTGCATCAAAACATATAGCAATATCACCCATATAAACATGGAACAATCATAAATTATAGATATGTTTAGGACGTATCACATAA
This sequence comes from Bromus sterilis, assembly GCA_950022295.1. Taxonomy (NCBI): domain Eukaryota; kingdom Viridiplantae; phylum Streptophyta; class Magnoliopsida; order Poales; family Poaceae; genus Bromus; species Bromus sterilis. The sequence goes on along the minus strand of OX465596.1, from coordinate 409,338,407 downwards.
TAAATGCCATGAAATGTGTGAAGTATATTAGAATTGTTTTGAATGAACTTATAGAAGATGGATGAGAATCTATGTTACATGAAGTTCATGTGTTTTGTGAGAAACATGATATTGTAAAGTTTGATATGGAAGAAGCATATATTAATCCAGAAAAGAGAAGGCAGGTGACCAGAATTACCAACAAACGCCACTATCAAGTTGATTGCTTCAATGATATTTTTGATTGGCTAGTTCAAGAGCTTGATAGTAGGTTCAGTGAGACATCCTCTAATTTTCTTCTTTGGCAACGGCTTTGAGTCCAAGAGACTCATTTCGTGACTTTAGTACGGAGAATCTTATAAGTTTGGCAAAACTATACCCTTAAGATTTCGATTCAGGGGAATTGAGAGATCTTGACAAGGATTTACGTCTCTATATTGTTGATGTGTGCATAGATGATAGCTTTTCCAACATAGCAACAATTTCTGAGCTTTAAAAAAATGGTGCAAACGAGGAGGCATATTATGTATCCTTTGTTCTATCGGTTGTTGAAACTAGTAATCGTATTGCCTATTGCCACTGCTACAGTTTAGAGGTGCTTTTCAGCTATGAAACTTGTCAAAACTTATTTGCGCAATTGCCTCAATGATGATAGTTTGAGTGATGATGTTATTTGTTATATGGAGAAAGAAGAGATGGACAAGGTCACCAATGATCAAAGTTGTTGAGTATTTCATGGCCCGGAGGGAGGATTAAAAATATTTTATGATTGCATTTTGTTTTCATACACCGACTTTCGTTATGTTTGAAATTTGTGTTACAAATTATGAAACACACACTATCTAGTAGATTGTTGCTTAAACAAATTATGTCATAGTTAAATGGTGCATCTACCCCGCAAAAAAAACCGATGCATCTGAGTAGCATTAGCTTCAGCTTCGCCCCTGATTATTTTATACTCCCTCCGTTTCGAACTACTTGATATGGTTTTAGTTCAAACTTAATTTACACTTAAACTAAATTCATGTCAAATAATTCGAAACGGGGAAAGTATAACAACGTAGATCCATTTTAGCTTAGAGAAAGTACAATAGTGCCTAGTCAGTTGGCTATAAGGAATTAAATAGTATATTTGTGCTTAGTTGGAAGAGAGAGAAGATGAGAGAGAAGAGAAGCGGGCTACTAATTAGTAGCCAGCTGCAACACGTGCTTCTAGGCACTTTGTGAGATAGACATGTGGACCATATATTGCTAAAGTACTACTCCTTATAACCTTTCTATTGTATTTGTTGACTGTAAGGTTAACTATAGATGACATGGCATCTCCTTATAGCCAACAGGCTATACTATTAACCATGCTCTTAGAGTAGTACTACTATTCAACTATTTTTTTTAGCTTAAGCTTTTCCTCGTTTTCGGACGAGGCAGGCCCCAGAATCCGCGCCAAGTGGCAGGCCGAGCAGGCAACCACGAGTACACCACCACCGGCGAGCCCCTCCTCTATCCACTCGCGCCCGCTCTCGCAGCGGCAGCTCACTGCGCCGAAAGAGATGATGCTGATGAGGCCGCGGTTCCTCTCCCCCTCGCGGCGCTCCTCCGGCCGCGAGCCCCTCCACCGCACCCTTTCCGAGGCTTCCAGAACCTCCTCATCCTCCTACTCCTCCTCCGCCCGCCCTCCCGCGCCCCGCCCCAGCCCATTCTCCAACAAGCGCCCGCCGCCCAACCTCCGCCGCCTCACCGCCCGCATCGTGGACCTCACCCGCCGCAGGCAGCTCGCCCAGGTACGCCACCCTGCCGGCACATCTGCCCCGTTGGCTTTAGATTTGGGGGGTGGTTTCTCTTTCTCATTCAAGGTTCTGCTGCGCGCAGATCATGGCGGAGGTGGAGGCGTCCAAGCGGCGCGCGCGCTCGGGAAGGGGTGGGGGGATCAACATCATCGTGATGAACGCCGTGCTCGAGGCCTGCGTGAGCTGCGGCGACGTCGACCTCGCCGTCCAGCTCTTCGACGAAATGCGCGGGCCTTTGGGGTGTGGCGTCGACGGCGTCTCCTACGGCATCCTGCTCAAGGTATATCCTCTTCCCGTCTCCCCTCAATGACCAGTGCTGTCCGAGACATTTTTGCACCACCATGAGCGCTCTAGGTGCCATTTCGAATTTTTGCGTAGCACTCAAATAAATTCACCATCTCTATCAGCTTCATTAAACTTCCATCTCAGATTGTCTGAGACATCAATGTGTCAACTCTGTATCAACAACTGTTTTCTATTGTGCTCCTCCGAGAATTCTCCAGCGGCATCTCTGAAAATACGTGACGTGTTTTACTGATTGCCTAGTTTAATTAATAATATGGTAGAATCTTACAATTAATGTGCTCTAATTGAAGGGTCTGGGGATAGCTAGAAGGATCGATGAAGCGTTTGAGATACTGGAATCAGTTGAGAAAGATACTTCTGATCGGACTCCCAGGCTCTCTCCTCATCTCATATGTGGTTTTCTAAACGCCCTTATCGAAGCAGGTTGGTGCAAGACAGATTTTTTTACAATATGTTTGTATGTTGCACCAAGTATATTGTCCCTTAGTGCACAAAATCACTAGAGATGCCGGAGACGGCTGCTAGAGAAGTCTAAGAACACTATTGCGAGATTAAGTCACCGCTCGAAATTATATGAATAGCTTATACATAGAACTCAACTGATATCAGAATTAAATTCCTAAAATGTAATTGGCTCATCCGTGGGAAAGCAGTATTCTGGTGTCTAATACTCCCTCTGATCCATAATAAGTGTCCCTCATTTTGTACTAAACTAGTACAAATTTTGTACTAGATAAGCTGCATTCTGGTTACACAGGCCATGCCGTAAAATATGGTGTAAGTTCTGAATGAGTAAATTGTACTATATCATTGCACCATATAGTGAAATGAGTTGCAACACCGACCACCTCTAAGCAATCTTTTCACATAACACCACATTTGTTGCAATCTAGTATCACTGAACAGTCAACACACTCAACAGCACCCTAGCTCTGTGGCTTGGTCAGACCTGCTTGCTAGAATGCAATTTTCTCTTATTTTTCTGCGGGCAGGGTTATTGCAATTTTAAATCGATTTTTATCATTCATGCAGTTTTTTTGAAGCAAAATGTAGGGGATTCTCCACCTTACATTCTTTATAAGGCCAAAATTGGCTGAACTAAGGTTACATCTGTTTTACAATTGTCAGCAGTGGTGCAATATGCAATGTCGTGTTACAAGCTGTTTGATAACTCCAACCCGGATCACCAGACCTCCCGCAAATGTCCGGACCAGACCGTCCGAACACTTTTAGCCATCCAACGGCGGTCACCAAAATTGTCCGGACCGGTTCGTGGGAGTCCAGACGTTGGAATCTGACACCCCGGGCCACCCAAAAATCCCCATCCGGAGCCCTAATTTTTCCCACTCCGTCCATCCCCCTTAGCTTTGTATCCACACTCTCGCACTCCGACGACGCCGCTGTACCACCCGGACATCGCCAAGCCTTGCTGGACCTCCGCCGCTCCACCAAGGCACCTGGACGGCCTTGCCTACACTGTCGTTCCAGTGTTCCACCCTCGATCTGGTCGCAACCCAGGTACCCTCTGTCCCTGTCAACGCCGTCCATGGAAGACACCATGCCCACCAAGTGTTCGGACAAATACCATAACCAAACTTTTTTGGTGTTCCCGTTGTTTACTTGGAAGCAAACACGATGGATTCAGACGAGGAGTATTTCTACGCCGAGTTTATGGATTCATTGCATGAGGATGAAGATGACGATAATGAAAAAGTGATGATGAGGGCGATTCTTGAAGACATATAACGCACAACGGAGCATGTTCTCAACTTCAAGGGTTCAATAAAGGGGCATCAAGTGTTGAATCGTCAGAGGGCACATGTGCATATGATGCCGTACGGCGACTACTTTGCCGGCGATGCGCTATTCAAACCTTATTTCTGCCTTCGATTTTGGATGGATCGACATGTGTTCAAACGAATCTATCGAGGTTTCAGGGCCTATGATGATTACTTCAAGCTGAAGAGGGATGCCATTGGAAACATTGGGTTCTCTGGTTACCAAAAGTGCACGCCTGCTATGAGGATGCTTGCCTATGGCACAACCACAAATTCGTGAGGCGAGTACCTCCGGATGCCTAAAAGCACATCCCTCGAAGCCATGATCTGATTTGCTAGTGCAGTGGTCGAGGTGTTTGGACCGGAGTACTTGAGAGAACCAAATGCCACAGACATAATGGTACTTCAGAATCAAGACAGTTTCTAGGTACATTCAGATCCATGGTTGCATGCAATGGAAATGGAAGAACTGCCCATATGCTCAATAGGGACAATACTAGGGCTGTTGCAAAAAAAAACACCATCATTCTTGAAGCAGTGGCATCGCAAGACCTCTGAATTTGGTACTCTATCTTTGGCATGCCTGGGTCTCATAATGACATCAACGTGCTGCAATGGTCTCCATTGTTTGCAAGGTTATGTGCAGGCAAAACTCCTGCGTGCAATGGTCATGATTACAACATGGCTACTATCTTTCTGATGGTATCTGTTCTCCATGGACTACCTTTGTCAAGACCATCTCCAATCCAATAGGCAACAGAAAATGTTACTTTGCTGCATGACAAGAAGGTGCTAGAAAGGATGTGGAGATGGCATTTGGAGTACTCCAAGCCCTTTTTGCAGTTGTTGACAGACCTGCTAAACTATGGGATGCAGAAACGTTGTGAGGAGTGATGACAACTTGTGTGATTATGCAGAACATGATTGTGGAGGGTGAGGGTGTTCACCAAGGTCTGGAGTTTGAAGAAATGGGTGATCCTATCCAGCTTCCAGAGTAGAGCCCGGCTACGTTCAACGATTTCCTCCAAATGCATATGCAGATTCGCCATCGAGGAACTCATGAGCAGCTTCATAATGATCTGATTGAGCATATGTGGACGAGTTCATACGAACAACCAGAACATTTTTCTCAAAAAGTTGAATTCAAATTTGAACTATTTTTTTCAAAATTTTATGTTTGGATTTTAATATTTATACTTGAATTATTGTTGCATTAGAATATTTATCTTTCAATAATCTAAGAACTGTGCTATTTATCTGGATTATTTCCAGTACCCTGGGTATAGGAAAAAAGCTGAGCGGATGGACATTTGGTGCCTACGGTTGGATGGCCGGTGCCCTGCCCACTGTCTGCGGACATTCGGTGCCGTCCTTTGATGATCCACGTTGGAGTTGCCCTAAGTGGTTCCCCTGTGGGTGATGGTGAAGAAATGTGTTGTTATCAGGCTGGTAGTAATCTGGTGACCCAGTAATGCAGGTCCGTCCAGTCATGGGCTTTGACTTGCGCACCCTAAAGGCCCAGTGCCTTGGCTGCCAATGCCCGTAGTACACGTTTTGGTGTGTGAATAGACTCGAAGACACATCGCTACCTCGCTTGCCAGAATTGGATGGAGCGATATGCCATCGAGCTTGTTGGAGGAAGGTAGGATGTTGTTGAGGATACTGCACTATGAACCAATTCCAAAGCTGTCGCGCGCCATCTGGCAATGCGGATGATGTGAGCGGCAGTTTGCAGTGCTGGGCATTTGTCACAGCCGGTGTCTGTGGTCCAGCACTTAAGTGCCATGTTATCCTTGGTATTCAGCTGACCGCGGTAGCCTAGCCACGTGGTGAGTTTGTGCTCAGCCGGATAGGCTTTTTCTATATGAACTGCGTCATGATCAGCCAACATTCTGTAGAAGTCGAAGCATCCCCTGACAGTAATTGAGAAGGGAAGGGTTCTATGATCGGTCGACCATGCCAATCATTGGTCATATACTTGTATGTCCTGAAGGCTGAAAGTCCAAACTGATGGAGAAGGTTGGGCAATCCACATATACTTCGACACCCCCTCTCATGTATGGCTCGATAAAGCCTAAACATGGACAGAAAGATGACAACCAATTTGTTAATTTAAATTGTGAAAGCCGAGACTTGAACCCAAGACCTGTTGGCTTTGTTACCGTATTAAGTTCCATGCACCAACCAACAGAACAAAAAGTTCGAACTGATGGAGAGGGATGTGCAATCCACATATACTTCGACAATGACTACTTCTGGTGCTATGTGAAAAGATTGAATATATCCGCCATTTTAATGCATCATGTCAATATACGTATAGTATGAAGTTGCACTAAACATAAATTCTACCGAGAGTAATATGTGCATGAGTTTTGGTTATATTTTATTACACCATAATAAAATGTAAACCAAATAGAATTTGGTAGTGCTGAGTTGTGTTGTGCTGTGCTAAACTTATTTTATAATTTGTTTGCGGTTGCTGAGTTGTGCGGTGCTGAACTTATTTTATACTAATTTGTTGTGCTGAAATAGCCACAGAAGTAGGAAAAGCTGGTTAAACATATGGTACAATAGCCAAAGCTGGTTGGGCAAACGAGATTATGAATCCACCGCAATGCATAATGGAGGCCTAAGTGATCTTAAGATAGAAGGTTGAAGAAGATAACTTGGCTATTAAGTCAATAAAAAATAGAATACTAGTTTGTTGTTACATATAAACTGGCCATTGGCCGAATTTCTTGCAATTTCAATTTGAAAGGAATGTTATTACTGAATGCGGACTCGTATAGTGGAGATAACAAAATGAAACATCACTAAGTAAATAACTATGCACTTAGGTTTTGGGTATGTTTTTTCATGTTGCATCCAAAGTGTAGTGAAGCTAAGTTTGATAAGTTGCTGGTTGGTTATGCTGATAACATATTCTAGGTTATTTGTCTTGGCCACAATATTCTATGTATAGCGGTTTATCACTGGAAATTACCTACATTACCTGTCCGGTTACTGATGAAATTGAACTTCATATTTTTTGCAGGAGATATGAGGCGTGCCAATGCTCTTGTTGCCCGTTTTCGCAAAGTCCTTTATGAAGGACAGTCCGTGTTACTATACAACTTACTGATGAAGGTATCTCTTAGTTTCTCTTACATTCTTCCCCTAAGTTGTCCGTCCTTTTGGTTACTGTCTGAACTGCAGTTTCATAAGTTTCTGAGTTGAACACCCTCCAGGGATACATAAAAAGCAACTTCCCTCTTGGAGCATTGACTGTCAAAGATGAGATACTGCGTCAAGGGTTGAAGCCTGATAGATTGACGTACAACACCATCATTTTTGCATGCGTAAAATCAGCAGAGATTGAGAAGGCTTTCCAATTTCTTAAAGATATGAAGGTGTCACACAAGTGTTGGAAAGGCCAGTTTTAGCCACAAAATTGTTTTGCATATACATTTAGTTGTCTTGTCCATGAAAAATAGTTGCTCGTGAATGCAGGATGTAGCGCAGAGGGATGGTAATCCTGAACTCCTCCCGGATGCTGTTACCTACACAACATTACTTAAGGTTATTCATTGATTGCCTTACATACGTTGACAGGTTATTTTGGTTATTTTTATTCAGCGTCATTTTAAATGGTTCTTAATCGTGCAAGTCATTGAAGCATGTTGCAGGGTTTAGGAAATAGCCAAGATCTTTATTCAGTTCTGAAGATTGTGGTGGAGATGAAATCATCACTTCGTTCAATTGACAGGACTGCATACACAGCTATGGCAGATGCCTTTCTAGCTTGCGGGTCCATTGACGGTAAGCTACGCACTTGCTTCGTTCACAGTTTTAAGATGCTCTAACGTTTTTCGGAATCGGATGTATATAGACGCGTTTTAGTGTGTTTGTTCACTCATTTCAGTCCGTATGTAGTCCATTTTGAAATATCCAAAACATCTTATATTTGTGAGCGGAGGGAGTAGCATTTTTTAGTGGGGCCAATTTTCTTGGTAAGACTACTGCGTCTTTACAAGTTGGAAAATAAAAGTGGTGTCTCACTAACAAGTGACCTAGCTCCCAGCTGCCATCTTAACATTTGATGTTATTTTCTAATTTGACATATCTTAGTAGTGCGACTGTCCCTTATTTTAGCATTTAATACCCCAAATTGGAGAAATGGCATATCCAATTATAAAAAGGAGATTTTATCTGGTACTCCCTCCGTAAAGTAATAAAAGATGTTTTAGATCACTACTTTAGTGATCTAAAACATCTTATATTAGTTTACGGAGGGAGTAATTGGCAATGGTTAGACCTAGTTCCCTTGATTCTTTTGGATTTTAGTTCAGTTTCCCGTCCCATCTGAAGGATTTTTTAATCGTCCATCTGAACGAATTAGGCCTGATACCTTTTCCATCCAAACTAGCCCTCAAGATACAGTTCCATTTTGGATGTTCCTAACGAAGCTATTTATTTCCAAGCCTTCATATTCTGTCATGAATACAGCTTACGCCAAAAATACAACTTCTGCCATGAATTATGGATGACTTGCTCTTAGAATGGTTGAGCTAGTTGGTGCTTGTCTCTGCCTGGTGGCTATATCTATAAATTCGGGCTATCGCCTATTATCTAGAAAAGAATGGTTGAGCTACACATTTCAAATGCACTTAACTAAATTTCTTAACAATACTTGGTATTATCAGATACCACTACTGTCAGTTTGATATATGGATTTGATTGGAACCTTGTTCCACATCCGTGGTTTATTATTTGTCCATCGTGGAAGCTTGATAAGTTATAAATGCTGAACTGTATTTAATTTATGACCCAGTGTAGAACAACTCGATATTTACTTGCCTTCATCTCTGTAGCAATTAAGCATTGCGCGGCTTTTGTTTTAAAAGCATTATGTGACTTATTTCCCATATAGTTCTTAGTTCCTGGTTGGTCCAGGTGCCGATCTGACCTCAATGGTTTATGTGAACACAAATATGCAAAGACAATCATGACCATCATATTGGGAGAAAGAAGTGCTATTGCATGGGCCATTAGCTTTGGATCATAGACCGCGAGAAAGGAAGAAACTGAGACATTTGGAAGAGACACTCTTGCCATGCTCTTAGTTGTCACCTCTTACAAAAATCTTCTTGCACAATGTAATTGCAAATAGGACTCCCGTTTTTTAATATGTAATCTTGTCGGTGACAAACATATATTACTACTGTCTGCATGTAGATAAATGTGTCCTAATACACTTGTTGTTGTTGTTGTTGTTGTTGTTTTAGGGGCTCTTTGTATTTTTGGTGAGATAATAAAGCAGGCTGGCAACAACAAAGACTTGAAACCCAAACCTCATCTGTATCTTTCAATCATGAGAGCTTTTGCTACTATAGGTGATTTTGATATGGTAAGGAGATTGAAAAAACGCATGAGGCGAGATTCAGTTGGATCCATTAGCCGTTCAGCTAAGCAAGAGGCAAATGAGCTATTAATGGAAGCTGCTATAAATAACAATCAGGTACCCATGAAATTTAGAAGGAACTTCATTGTTTGTCAAATTGGTTTGCATTTGTTGTCCATGCGATACTTTGGTCAGTTGATTGCTAAGTTTACTGAAGTTTTACTGATTTTGGTATTGTACCTTCTGTGTTGATATACTTACCACGGACACACCTGGAAGTATTAAACGGCTATGTACTGTTGAAGGGCGTGTTCTTACCCAATGAACCAACTTACTTCAAAGTCTTTTCATGCAAATATATTATCATGTTCAAACCTGTAAATTATCCACCGTCTTCAGTTCTTATCAATAAAATTGAAATCACATTGTTGTTTTCATCGTTTCTGTGGTTCTGTGTGGCTTCACTATGCTGCTGCGCTAAGAGTACATCGTTCCCACACACTGGATGGATACAGTCGATTTGTTTTTTGTTTCTTAATTGCATGATTTTATTTATTATGTGCCATCGAAACCTTGTGAATAGAGTCCTCTATTTTTTCGGTAGTCTAAGAAAGATTTTGGCAAGACTAAGGAGTGTAAAACTATAAAGGGAAAACAGGCCTAGTCCTGTGATTGGATAAAACTGCAACACTATTCCTTCAGATTTGACTATGTTACCAGATGCGACATAGCAATGCAGCATGATTTCTCTGTCTTTAGACTTCACTCCTCGAGTGTCTTCTCTTTGCCAACACACTCTTAAGATTTTAAAATGCCTGTGTTCATCTGACTTGATGCCTTGATAGCTAATTAAATGTTCTACAGATAGATGTGGCTAGAGGACTTCTCAGAAGAATAGTTAACGGGAAGGAATATTTCTCTTGGACAAGTAGAGTAGGCCTGGTACGTTTTTTTATTCTTCATTGAATTTTGTTCGTCTAAATACTAATGCTACTTCATTCATTGCTTCTAGTATAAAAGTACATACATGGAATATCAGTAGGACTTTGGAATGTTTTGAGTTATGAGATGAGTTAAATGTGCTTGCATGTTTCTTAGCGTTAGCTGGGTTGGGAAACAATCGTGCCAAAGCTGTACTTCTATTCTGTTACCAATATAGAATAGTTAACTCTGGCCTACCCCAACTTGTTTTTGGGACTGAAAGGCTTTGTCGTTGTTGTACCAATATAAAATAGTTGTAGTGTTCATGTTGAATATAATATCAATTGCTTTGAGCATGGTGATTTGTTATTGTAGGCATGTAACATAAGAGGCTTTTGTCTCTGTTTGATCTTGGTTTGAAAATTTTCTGTCCTATTCAAGTGTCCAGCATTATTTCTTCCACTCTAAATTCTAAATGTGTTCTTCTGCAAATGCACTGTTCATTAATATCATATTCTTTTATATTATTTTAATCTGGAAACAAATAATTGCTAGCTTTCTGTTTGTTTCACTAATTAAAGTTCGGGAACATTGATCTGCTTTCTAAACACTATATCTCAGCAATTACTTCTAACTGGTCCATATTTCTTTGGTGAGATATGCATGTCGTAGTTACTAGATATTCATGATATTGCAACAGCTTGTCCCGTCATTTTCTGAGGATACAAGTCTGGCTGGTACTGTGATACATATGAAGTAAATGATGAACTGATGAAGACCTCTTGGCCAGGATACATATGAAGCTTGTTTTTTAGACGAATTCGTTTTCCTGGGTCAACCCTAAAACATAAATCCTAACAATTGCTGAAAAGTTATTTCTGCGGCAGTGTTTATGTGAATGCTTTCATTTTCTCTCTTTTCAACCACAAACCAATCTTCGGGCTTATCATATGTTTGAATCCGGTGGCTTACCAATCAGATCCACCGCCCATCCACGAAATGTCAGCGGTTTCACTATAGGATGGATGTTTTCAGACGGAACACTTTCTATGGATTCATTTCATTCGGCTAGTGAAACAAAGAACTTATTCGAGCCTTAAGTGCCTTTTGTTGTTTAAAGGGCAGGAGCATAATTATCTCACATAAGCTCTCTCATGAAAAGAATGCTCACTTAGTTTTCGCCTTATGCATTGCCAGTCTTGTTTCTGAAATACAGGACCAACATCTAGGTGACAATAGCTAGTGCATGTTCTTTTTTGTTTGCAGCTGCATGTGTTTGATCTATCTGGATTTGTAAAACTGGTAACTTTGTTGGATGATGGGACTGGGTGCCAGGATGATAGCGCAGATACTATGTTTGATTTTCTAGTTCTAGAACTTAATGAACATGGTCATTGTTAAGTTTGTTCCTTTTTGTTCATACCAGGTGGCACTTAAAATTGAAATGTTATCTGGATTCACCAACTCTCCTCTTAGACCGCATGTGTTTCCACAGGTTGGGTGTCCATTTCGCTGGTAACTTATATCCATTCTTCACTTTAACTTGATTATATCTTAAGTTTGGTCTAATGGCATTGTAGATTATCTTGAATGATCCTGTTGAGAAGTATATGATTCCGTTTCGAGAAAGTCGACCGTTATGTGCTGACTTAATTTTGGAGAATGTTGCGATGCGATTCTTGAAAGACTCCGCAGTTCCTCTTGTGAATGACTGGGGAAGTTGTGTTGGAATAATCCGCAGCCGTGATTGTACGAAGGTATGAAATACTATTTTGGAACAGTTGCCACTGATTTTTAATAACTCACGCGCGGGGGGTGGGGTGGGGTGGGGGGGTCGTTACAGTGTTGCACCGTTCGCGAGGAGAGGTAATGATACCTGGTGGAGCAATGATGCCCCTTAATAGGTGGATGGAGTCCACGGTAGGCAGCCCCAATCACCGCCAAACAGCCATAAACCGCGGGCAAGGGATGAATAGGTGCAAGGCATCTTCCACATTAGCGTCACAAGACAGGAAGCGCTGTTTAGGCCCATATTTTTGTGGAAGAGATGCCTTGGTGTTTAGCCTGTCGTGAAGAGCAGCCAAGCGAAGACCTTGACCTTGATCGGAGCTTTTCAAGACCAAATGTAGTCGAGCGCATCCTCATCTATGAGCTGGGCATAGGCTTCTTTGTGGAGAAATCGAGCCCATGGATGAGGAATTGGAGTACGGCTGGCCCTCAAGGCGGAAGTCCTCCAACAGAGAGAGTAACACATCCAGTAGCAATATGGGTTAGGCCAATTCACAGGTTAGCAAGTAAACCATTTTGCAAGACTATGGAGATAAAGCTTACTGGTTTGTAGAGTGGGAAAAAAGGTTTGAAAATTGTAGGGCTAGAGGTTGTGTGGCACGAATTGCAACCATTACATGTAAGGAACAATATTTTGATAAACCAGTCAGTTTAGGTTTTGTGCTGAATCGGTCTGGATCTTTACGTCTTTAATAATTTTTTGTTCTTTTGACCAAGGGTCATATCACAAACAAATACATACATATGAAAAGGAAACTAGCTGCATTTGGAAGCTAAATAATTTTTTGAGTTTTTTAAGAATACCATGGTTTATTTTGAAACCATAGATTTAAAAACTTTGATGTGTCTGGCATCAAGAAGTATCATAGTTTTATAAACTGTAGTATCTTCAATACTGTAGTATTTTCCCACTATTTTAATAAGAGATCTTGACCTCTTTTGTAAACCAAACTGAGAAAACTGTAGTTTTTAGAAACTGGAGTATTATTCATTACCCAGACACTGCAATACTGACAGGTTTTACATTTCCATGGGTTTCAAAATATTACGCCGCCAAACTAGGCCATATAACTGGAAAAATCTCTTGCCATCCGTGGTCAACCCTAGGAATCTAGGACACTCTAGGGGTTTAACCTTTGCACTGCATTGCCATCTGGTTCTGAAGCGTTGCAGCCTGCAAGAGGCCAATAAGTGGTTCTCATACTTCCTGACATTTTTAAAATTCATGCCATGCTTTAATGAAAGTGCACAAATACTCCAATAAGACTTGCTTCAGTACACCCCGCTTAGAAATTTTACAATTATTGATGCAAGTCATAGGTAGAGATTAGAACTTAGTTAAAAAGGGTAATATAATCTATTTGACACGACGAAGGCGCTCAGCTCTATCAAAACCCATACATTGTTTTGATTTTAACAACCTGCTCGGATCCAAGCCCTTGAAGTTGATGGTGGGCAAGATCAACCGCAGGGTGGCAGGGGCAAGGGAGAAGGCGGGTTTGGCTGGCAGCGCTTGCTTACGCTGTTAAAAAGTGTGTTGTGCTCATTAAATGGCAACTGTTTTTTGACAAAATCACGCGACGCTTGATTATACTAATTAAGAGGGAGGATTCACATAGTAACTAAAAAGAAGTGAGCTCCGAAGTGGAGCCAAGGCTACGTTACAAGTGTTGCAGAGGAACAGCAGAAAAATAACAGGAACAAGTATCCAAAGCTGAACAAAAATGCTACTACTAAGTACTAGATGACAGGAACATGCATATAGTGTGATTGCTTGGGTGGCTCTGTAAAATCGCTCGAGGATGGCAGTGGATAGGATCTGTTGCCTGTTGGTGTAGAGTTTTGACTGACACCGGACACAAGCATCCGAGGCGCCACTAGCCGATAGCGCCAGCATAATTTGGTTTCAGTGAAAGGAGAGGAAAAATGTATGTACGGGCAAACATCTTACTGACTCGGGTGGAGTCCATTCTAGATAAGATGTAACAGTCGGTTTACTTGGAGGGGGTTAATCAAGCATTCTCCTGTGATCCTGAACACCTTTATTTCTCTTTCCGCAGATGGATGCACCTCTTCTTTCAATGGCGAGACCACCACTGTGCGTGCCTTCTTCGACCTCGCTGGAGCATGCCATCGATCTCCTCCTCAGAGAGAAATGCGAGATGGTGGTCGTGGTGAAAAGCGGCAACATGTACGAAGGCAGCTACACATCCAGCGCAAGGCCACTGGGAGTTTTCTCCCTCCGTATCTTGTCGGAGGCCACCGGCGCCACCACGGCAAATACTCAACAAGGACCTTGAAGAGTACTACAGTACGTACCACGTAGCTGTTCTCGTGTACTTAGCGAGAAGTCGTTCCAGCGCTGTCCATGTCGACCGAGAAGAGAGCGGAAAGTTTTACCATGGCAAATCTGGTGAGCTGGTCCTACCTGTTTTGCATGATGTAACCTCTGATACACACGGCAAAGGTGACAGTGGACCTGAAATTCTCAGCCGACGTCTCTCGACTCTGGTTGGAGGCCTCCACGATGGTCCCGGTTTGGTTTACTCGCGTCCCCTGTCCAGTCTACATCACCAATTAAGGGAAAGAAGAGTAATGCTACATCCGTAGGTCTAGGCCCGCCTGCTGTTGTTGCCTTTGTACAGGTTTTAGATCCAACGGGTGACCAAGAAACAGAGGACACGTGGGTTTTACGTTCTGTGTAGGCCCTCACATACAGTTGGCTTGATTTTTAATTCTGAATCTCTGATCGTGCCATTGAAGGCCTGGTCTCTGTCTAAGTCAACGAATGAACAGAAAACACTTCACTCGGCTGGGCAGTAAGAGCATACCCTTTATCCCAGGGACCTTGTGTTTTGAGGGTTAATTTTGGCTCCACTTTGCTGCAGTTAAAATCAACCCTCAAAACATGTGGTTTTTCACCATTTTAACACATGTATCATATGAGGTACAAATATGTAATCAATATAAACTAAAATATGAATATTGTTAAATCTGCAATACAACAATCATTCAAATTGTTACAACAATCATTCAAATTATTACAACAATGGTTCAAATTACAACAAATAATCCAATATAAGAATTATTTCGAATACAACAATGATACTTCCTCCTTTTCAAGATGTAAGGCGTGTTTGACTTTGTACGGTCTTTGATGCACAACTTTGATTGTAAATACATATAAAAATGCATGGTTATAATATATATAACTGGTAACATCGTATTTGTCTTGCAAAATAGTTCTATTTCATGCATATTTATACTATTTTACTGGACATACAATAAGTGATAATCATAGTCAAAGTTGTGCGATGAAGACCAAAAAAGTCAAAATGTGCCTTATATTTTGGAAAGGATGGAGTACAAATCACATATAAATGAAATCAAATGAATGAAAAAATGGCATATTTTACTGCCCATGCAAACAAATGTGCTTAATGAGATCGTGCTGAAGCCGGGTGTGTGTGTGCTCAAGTCTTCAATTTCCCGGTATGTCTGAAGGAATGCTTCAATGCGGTCAACGTTTTTCGCTGGCTTCACACGGGTACCGACATTGTCTATTCAATTATTGTTTTACTGCTATTTATTTTAATTCTGCTTTGTCATTACAGTTTGGCAAAAATTTCTATGAAATGAATTATGATATTGTAATATTTGGAGTGTCACAATAGAAGAGTAGAAGACGTATGGTTCATGGTCTGCTATACACAATTCTAGATGTCAAAATTCTACCAATTTTCATATATTTTGTCTACCAAAAATAAATCACATATATTGGTGACACTTAATCCTTGTGTTATCTTTGTCCATCACCATCAATATTGCTGGTAGTGGTTATTATGAAATATTTTATTTGCATTGCCATGTCTCCAGATGCTTTCACACATGATTCATTTGTCCACCAATAAAATACTAAAACATTTATGTCTTGCAGATTCTCATCCGCGTTCTTTCTAATCATGTGAATTTTGTTTTGCATTGTCTTAAACGTTTTTAGCACATTGATATGATTTATCTTTAGGACCCTACTACTTAAGTGATGACATAGTTTGTTGTTTCTCTTTATTTTTAAGCTAGGACCCCTGCTGCGCCAAACAATCGCATGTGATGGTTTCTGCAAAGCCTGCATACATGCCCTGGATTTGCGCTGCACCAATCAATCGCCAAGCATGCATGGGCCAATTATATATGACTACCCGACTAGGTGTTTGTCGTACACTCGTACTTGAAGGTCTCTCGATTTGCATGAATTGGATAGAAAAAATAGGAATACTTAATAGAAAGTGGTCGGTTCCACCGGTGGAAAAATACACTGAATTTTCATGGAGGATTACATGTTTGCAAAGAAATCCTTTGTGAATTTTGGCTCTATGGATTTTTTCTTCTTCTTTGAAACTTCCTTTGGGTTGAAATTCTACAAACTAGACTCGTGTGCTACATACAAAAAAGTTAGCACTATTCTTTCAAACACAAAGTCAGCGTCGAGTCTTTAAACTAGATTCTAATTAATCTATTTAACTACTAAAATTCATACAAAGAAAATAAGACATTTGCTAACTGATTCATCATTTTGAAAGGGCTTGATGAAGATCAAGTTTTCTTTTTCCAATAGAGGTTCTTTTGAAGTTGGTGATGTCTAGTGTACAAGTTTTATTAATGGGTCATGCAGATTGCATTGACAACATATGACCAAACGGAAAAGTGTAAAAGAAGTTTACCAACACAAGATTACTAGTACCATAATCCACCGTAATGTCAAACAAAAATCTAATCCATATATGTTGATTAGTTGGTCAGTGCAGAGGGAATCTATCCGAAAACCCATCAAGAATCAGTCACAATAGCTAACGTGTTATTATATGTACTTATTTCGTTTCAAATTAAATGATTTTTATTTATATACATGTCTAAATACACATATGAATAAATGACAGTCATTTAATTTAAAACGAAAGGAGTACATACGTATACTCATATGTTGCTTGGATTTCGGGAGCATTGTTATTGATCAGTTAACACTGAAACGTTTGCTTCTGTCGTATGACGTGTCTGTACAATCTGCTCCAATATTCTCTAATGATTGCTTGAGAGCTCTTCCACGGTACCAGCTCCAATCAGTATGCCATTTGTGGACATCTAACTGTACACATTAATCTATCCCTACGAGGAATCGTGTATCTTTTTTCTCTTCTTTTTTGACGGGGAATCGTGTATTTGGACTACTCATTCTCTAGGGTAGTAGGGATATTCGTCTCCGTCTGTGTGGATCCCATATACAAGCTCCACCAATCGGGCTACAGGATCCTTTGTCTGCTAATGGTTATGCATCTTAATCGAGGTGTCAATATAACACTGGGATCCCCTTGCTTTGGACCATTAAGGGCTCTCCCAATGCATTGTTTCTTAGCACAATATCATAGGAACAATTAAAACTTAAGATACAACCACCACAATGCATTGTTTCTTAGTGATTGTATCTTATTTAATGATTTTGGTCTCATGCATACATGTGATTGGTTTAGCAATGCTTTTTGCATATGGCCACGTGCAAGGGTTGTATCTTAGCTAAGATACAACCTCCCTCTCTTTCTTCATTAACTACTATGCCACATACGCTAAATGCTTATGATTACGTGCTAAGATACAAGCATTGGGAGTGCCCTAAGATGTCCTCCCTCACCAAAGCAGTCTTCTTCAAGCATTCACGTCGTTGGGATGTCCACTCATTGTTTAGTGTTCATATTTGGGTTACCCCGGCCGGTTGATGACAAACTGCTGCGCCGTCATGCTCGCAAACAGAGCTCATGACTCCATCAACCAGCCTCCACGTCGGCTGCTTTCCCCGGCCGTGTGAGCGTTTTTAGAGGAGGGTATATAGAACTCCACAATAGCTAAACACAATCGCCTGAATTTTCTTTTGGATTCAGTCGATTCAATCGCCAAAGAAAATGAAGAAGGAGCCTCCGCTCGCCGGAAAAGAAACAACCCCTGATCTATCTTAGGGGGTACCGGTGCGGTTCCTCCGAAAACACCGCTTCAGTGTCTATCTTAAGGATGGAAGATGCAGGTTCGTGGCGTCGAGAAAGAAGGTCGCCAGACTTTAGAGGGATGGCCGGGATGGAACTAGCACATCGATTGGCGGCGGTTGAGGGGATGGCAGGGCGACGAGGCCGTAGTGCGGCTGGCCGTGCACGGAGGAGGCACGCGGTTCGACCAATGGCATGTCGGTGCATCAAGGCGATTGTGTTGGATTCAGATCGAAAAGTTTACGCGAGCATTTTAACCATTGGATTCACATCTGATGATGGTAAATTAATTGATTAACTTGGAATTTTTTTCAGGCAACTGTCCTCCGTAGAACTCATAATATGTGTTCTTTTGTGTGGTTGCATAAAGCATGGAGAGGATGAAATATAGAGTATCTTCAACATCTTTGATCCCCACATTTGTTTGAATTGTGCTGTTTCAGCCAGTTTGCTCCCCAACGTGGATTTGTATCCGTCTGCGGGTCGGTTCGTATGTCCGTTTTCCCGTAAGTCTGACGCAAACCGGGGAGGAGACTTTGAGGGAGTTCAGACCATCGACACGTCTTCACCCGACACCTAGGTCCCACTCAAAATCCCTCTGCGCCAAAAATGTTCCCCGCGCATGAACCGGTGACTGCACATTCAACCCGTTCAGCCGCTCCAGAGCGGTCACGACCGCTCACTAGAGTCTACATTGATCCCATCCCAGAACGATGCAACCGCACACTAGAGCCGTAGTGGTGCACCGATGGAGATCTCTGGTCTCCTTTCCCATGCAATGCCGAAGACACGCGACGGGGTAGTTATCCACCGAATTCAAACCAGTTGCCCATTTGCCCACCTGCAGATATTGAACAAGCGCGATGGCTGAGAAACTCACTTCGGCGCCCCACATTCAAGATGGCATGAACCGATTCTCTCGCCGTCCCGCTGTTTAAAACGCGATCGCGCACTGCACTGTCCACACTCCTCCCATTCTTTCTTCATTCTACACTTCCGCAATGCATAGAGGTCGGCTTGCCGCCGACCTCGCCGAAGTTGAGCGAGAACAAGACGACGATGAAGGAAGCTTTAGATGCCAAGACCAAGCTGAAAGGATCGAGATAGACCTAGAGGGGGGGGTGAATAGGTCTTATTACAAATTTTAACACTACTTAGCAATTTTTAGGCAATAATGCGAAAAACAAAGGTGTGCCTAACAATTGCAAGGTCTATTTAGCAAAGACAAGATAAACAATAAGCACAATAAACAAAAGCAAGTGAGGGGCAAATAATACGGTAGTACAAGTAGTAAGGGAAAAGAGTAGGGATAACCGAATGACGCGGAGACAACGATGTATCCCGATGTTCACTTCCTTAGAGGGAAGCTACTCACCGTTCGGAGAGAGTGGGTGAAACCACGAAGGCACACCAACGCCACGAAGGCTCACTCTATTCCCCTTGAGATATCACCACGAAGGCGATTCCCAACCACTACCGGTTGACCTTAAAGGTGGTCACCTAACCCTCACAAACTCAACGGGGGTAATCACAATGGTCGATTCCTCTCCGAAGAACCCCTACCCGCCTAGGAGTCTCCAACCTCCAAGAGTAACAAGATCAAGGGGAAATGCTCAAGACTTGCTCAAAACGCGATTTGCTTTGGTTGGAAGATGGGGAAGGGGCGGATCTATCACTGGGTGAAAGATCCGTCAAGAACTCTCAAGGAACTCTCCGGGATCTGAGATTTGGTGAGGGAGAGAGTGAGAGGGAGCACTTGTGTTCTTGGGGGATTCTAAATGAAGTGGTCAACCCTCACAAGTGGGAGTGAGGGGGTATTTATAGCCCAAGGGACGAAATGACCGTTGGGACATTAATGCTGTGTAAGTGTCGGACGTCCGTCAGGTATCGGACGTCCGAAAGTTCACATGTCGGACATCCGAGCCAGGTCGGACGTCCGAAGTGTAATATCTGTGTGCAGCAACGAACATTTCAAGAAAGAGATCAGTAGCACATCGGACGTCCGACAGAGTTCGGACGTCCGACGGATCGGACGTCCGAAACATGCCGGAAGCCCGACATTTTCGCATGTCTACTGACCTTTCCTACGATGAACAATATACGAGATGTCGGACGTCCGATGAGTGTCAGACGTCCGAAACTTTGAAATGTCGGACGTCCGAAACTCGTCGGACGCCCGAAAGCAGTGATCATATCTTTCCTTTTGGGCTCCACTATTGTGTCGAGATGTTTTTGTTTTAATTAGCTTTGAGAAAATCTTAAACACAAACCCACTGATCCCCTCTTAATAGTGCGGGGATCCCTATACTCAAGATAAACCGAAAAGCTTACATTTTAACATAGATTGGATCCATATCTTGAGCATATCAACATGACTAGATGGTCCTTGATCCACCAACACAATGCACCGAGGACTAAAACCTGAGATATACTTGGCACACATGATTAGTCCTCTATGTGTACATTGTCATCAACATCAAAATATAATTAAGGGAAAGATAGCACTTTCACAAGCCCTAGCCTGTATTGTTGCTTTGGGCTTCCCGATGGGCGGTGGAGGACCAGAGGTAGAACATGGACCTACTTGAGCAACACTGGCAGACTAAGAGCCAAATCTACGGTGTCATGGCGAGCGCGAAGGCCTTCACGACCATGGCGGAAGAGACACCAACCTTCATCGAGAAACAAGGGATGCTCTATGAGTGTGCTCCCCGCGATCACGCTATCTACAACGCGGCATGGCAAAGGCGAACACAAAGGAATCTTAGGCGATCATGAAAGGTAACGTAGGCATCTCGGCCTCATGGACGTCGCCCACTCTGGGCATCTTCATCGCCAACATGTTGACGTCGATCGTCCAGGCGATGGACGCCGATTCAGATGTAGAGTAGATCCCGGGGGTTTCTATGCCCGACCACCCTGTTTTAGTGTCAATTCCGGGAGCTTTGATGCCGAGGACCCGGAGCAGCACTGAAGCAGTTTCAATTCATGGAGCTCGCGGCCGCCATGCACGGTGTGATTGTAGTTGTAGACTATGTTAAATTCTGTTTTTTATGAAAATTGTCCAGTTTGCATGAAATACCTCTGATTTATGTAATTTATATTTCAATTTAAATGAGTTTCGTTCAAGTTTATGCAAATTTATATAACTTTAATTGAATTGTTGGTGGATGTTTGATGCTAAGGTTAGATGATTGGTTTTCGCATCATCAGTGATAGATACAATGTCCATTTTAATGAGGAGAATCATAAGAAGCGAATATGCGCTCCGGGACATGGCAAGCGCGAACTAAAAGATGACAACTGCTATATTCGTGCGGAGAAGAAAGATAGCAGTTGCCAACACGCGCGCGATAACTGTAAAGAAAAGGGTGTGTCTAGATCTCAGTCGACTAAGACTTAACAAAATATCAGTCAAGTGATAGAACATGTAAAAAAAATAATAGTTTTTTTTTCACGAATCTTCACAAACGATCTCACGAATATATCATTGACTAAGACTTTATTTTTTTTGAAACAAAGGCAAAAGCTTTGACTTATATTAATTAAGAAGAGGGTACCCGGTTTCTTCCAAGAAGAGGGTACCCAGTTTATTAGTGGAAGAAACCGGGTGAAAACCATACAACAAACAACACCACAAGAAGGGGGCCACACAACCATAGAGAGCAACACCTAAAACAACAACCTCCCTTGACCTACTACAACCGCAAACTGACGACAACTCTAAGACCACGCATCCGTCGAAGCTTCCTTGGCCACTCCATTCTTTCTTCTTTTTCCCCAGATAGGAACCTTCTTAAGAGATTTCTCCACCTTCCTGATTAAGCCCTCAGAAGCCTTCCCTGTCAATACGCAAGCAATGTCCTTGCCATAACCAGGGATAGTTGTGTCTAAACAGGTGAGTAAGTCGCAAATCTCTGTAGCAAAAAGAGCCTCAGAGCTAGGAGCCAACATTCCACCACTATCCACAAAGGGCGTCGAGACCACCGTCAAAGTCTCTAACGAGGCCAATGATGAATCCCCACACGACTCTTGAAACACTGGGGTGATCGACACGACCGAAGCCAAGCTCACACCTTTGTCCCCATCCTCAGAGGCAGTTGTCACAACAAGTTGTGGCAACGGGAAGGGACTGCCACGAGGAGAGAAACAACCAAAGTGAAGTGTGTCCTCAACCACAGATGACTCCTGCTCAGTGGAGTCAAGAGGAAATGAAGCCTGTGCAGAGGTGAGCCTGAGGCCACCAGAATCACATGCCTCCGTCGACTGCAAAGAACCACCAACGCGTGCCAAAAACATGTTGAGTGCTTCCACCTCTTCACGAAGGGGCGAGACGCCTCCTCAATGCACTCAACGACCAGCTGACGGAGCTCCATGCGCAACAAGGCAAAGTGAGACTGAAAGACAGAGTCATTTAACTCCTCGCAACACCTAGGAGAGGGCCTTGGCTGCACCGCAGCACACAACTTCGAGTGACACACAACCCCATCACAACTCAGAGGCGATGTGGGGCGACGAGGCTGAGCGGACGGCGAACGGCTCCGCTGGCAAGTAGCACGAGTGTCCGAAGAACAATCCCGAGCATCCGGAGAGCGAGAACGAGTAGCAGGAGATTGTGCCCGGCAGAAACGCTCCCGATGACCAGGACGACGACATCCGATGCATCTGAAGGGCCAACGACAAGCGCTAACTTGGTGGCCACGCTCGAGGCACCGAAAACACCTCCCACCATGAGCCCAACGCTTGAAGGCGAGGCTATGGCCGAGTCGTTCTTCTCGAAGCGAAGACGATGACTACACGCCTTTCCCATCAGCTAGAGCGGGAGCAGCAGCAGAGAGGCCGCCACAGGGCTTAGCTGGCGCCAACTCACCATGTCGCACATCAGCGTCGCCGTGAATCGAGTCGAAGACAACGCCTTTGATGGAGGCCCTCGGAGTCCGCGGAGCTAACTCTTCAGCGGCGTTGTCACCGATGACGACAGAGCTCACCTCCGCAAAGACCGGGTCGCCCGAAGCAGCCGGAGGCAACGACAAGGACCCAAGGCCCGCCACAACGACGGCCGGGTCGTACCCAAGCCCCTCCTCGTGCCCCACGCTTCCACCCGTCGCACACCCTCCTCCACGCGACGCGGCTGAGCAGCGGAAGCAGCGGCCGATCCTAATGGGCGCAACCGCAGTGATGGCAACACCCCATGACCACACGAGGATTTGCTGCTGCAGGGGACGACGATAGCGGACGCGAACCGCGAGCAGCCGCCTTGCAGCTTGGGCGGCGTCTCCAGAACCACGTCGGACGCGGGGGCAACGAGCGAAAGCATCAGCGGCTGGTGGAGATCCTCGGGAGCACTGGACGGCGAGACGGGGGTGGAGGTCGAGATGGTTGGCCGGGAGCCCGGCGGGCAGAGCATGCCCGCATGGGCCGCCGGTGATGCCACCACAGCGGGCCTCGGAGGGCGACCGGCGAGTTCCAGACGGCCACCAGCGGCTGAGGCAGCCTTGCGGGAGGCAAGAGCAACCGCGGCTAGCGCGGCAGCCGCATCCGGAGCGATCGACGGCGACGGCGCGGACGCGGGCGCCAAGGGCAGCAGAGCCGAAGAACGGAGGGGAGAAGACCTGCAGACAGGAGAGGATGCCGAGAGCATCCTGGATCTGGTCTCGGCAGAAGAAATGGCGGCCGGAGAGCAGATATCAGGGCGGCGCCCGTCCGACGATGGGGCGTGGTCGCGGGAGCCATGGCTGTCGGCTTCTTCATCAGGAATTAATAAACCAGGAATTTTGATTTTACTAAGTCTTAATCGATTGAGATTTAGCAATCCCTAAAGAAAAATCTACAACAAGTTATCATATGCTTTTTTGTAAGGGATCGAGTTATCATGTGCTGTATACAACGATTACCATGAAAACATTTCGTACTTGCCACGCTCCTAGCCAATGATCGCTCTAAATTCGCGTCCTTTAAAGATCTGTTTTTTTTTTTTGAACCATTAAAGATCTGTTTTAGAGATACGATAATAGTACACATGACAGTTATCAGCAAAGTTACTCCTCTATCAGGAGGCATGTACATGAGTGGGCTGTACGAACATGTGCCCGGCCCGCGCTTTGGACAGTTGTTGTGGCGCTGTCCTGCTAAATCGCTCGCTACTCGAAGTATTGGCTCTATTGAACACCTGGAAGTTAGCCAGGGGACTAGCAGCTTGCTGTAGAAAGAGCTACAATTCCACGCATAAATAGCACCGGTGAACAAACCCTCCAGTTAGGCTCTTATTTGTCAAACGAGAGACAAAAGATTTTTGCAGTTTGTGGGAGCTCCACCTATATATCCTATCTTTCATGCTTTCTGTCTTTACTTTTAAATTTAAATCTATGATATCTACTGAATTGAAAATCCGATTATTTCTCTTCGCATATTTGTGTTGCTTGCGACGAGGCTTAAATAAGACCACTCTGAATACAATTTGATAAGTTTAAAAACTTCAATAAGTTTCAACTATTAAAACATGATGAAAATGAAGGATAATTTCAACAAGATTCAAATACCAAAACTTAAACCTTGCACCATAAACCCTAAGCCTCATCAAGTTTTAACTATTAAAACTTCATAAAAATCAGAGGAAGGTGCACGAGAATATCCTGAGGTCTGATCACACCTCCCTCCCGAGCCTCTCGCGCGGGCGGCTCCGGAGGGCGAAAACCCTATCCCACAAGCCCCCTCCCCCTCTCCTCCCCTGGCCGCCGCTGCCGCCGGCTACGGCGGTGGTGGCGGTGCCCGGCCGTCGAAGACGGCGGACGGGTTCGGCGTGCCTCCCTCGCGCGGGGGAGCGGCGTCACTCGGGCGGCGAAGGTTTCTTGCCGGAGCGGCGGCGCACATCGAGGGGCGGTGTGGAGAGGAGGTGCTCGACTGGATCTTGGCGCAGGCGTTGGCGGTTGCTGTGGCCCAGCCATGACGGATCTCGCCGGCGGCAGCGTCGCGAGCGCTGACGGCTCCGCGGCTCAGCCCTGGTGGAGGCGCTAGGGGCTGGGCTCGGAGAGGAGTGTGGCGCGGCCGGGCTCCGCGGTGGCCGCTGTGGTGGCCAGCGGCGACCAGATCTGGCACTTCCGGCTGGATCTGGGTCAAGGGGGCCTGGCGGCGCTGCTGGTGGCGCTGGCTTGGAGGCGCGAGATCTGGCGTGCTGGAGGTGGAAGAAGGTTGGTACGCCCTTGTCCGTGGGAGTCGCTGGTGGACTGCGTTTTTCGGCCTCTTCGACGAGGTGTTGCGTCGGCGGCGATGCGAATCAACTCAGACGGTCTTGCCCAATTCCAGCGGTGGGGATGGAGGTGTGCGATGCTTCGGGCGAAAGTCCTGCCCGACTTCGGTCGGTGCCGGCGACGATGGCGCCCGTGGGTGTCGTTTTCCTTCTTGGAGGCGTCGCCGAGGTGTGTATCGGCATCTCCATTCCACACTTATGGCTCCTGGTGAAAGCCTTGGTTCGGCTTTGAATCAACGATGGCGGTGTATTTGACGTCGTTCCTCTGTTGAGAGCATCGTGCATGGATACTTGGCTTGCTGTTCCTGAGTTGTGTTCCTTCGGTGCTCGTCGCTCATCCGGGTCGATTTTCAGAGGCGCTATGTACGCTCACATTGGTGCTTCCAAGATGGTGTCTCTCTCCGGACCGTCCAAGTCCCGTCGTCTATCTTCTTTGGATGATGCGTTGATTAGGGTAGTCTAGTGGTTGTGCTGTCTTTGGAGGTGTCCGATGTTGGTTGAGACACGGCTTTGTCCTTCGGTTTAGGATAGGCCCCTTGTGTTTTGGTTGTAATTTGTCGTCCTGATGTTGGTGTGGTGTTTGAACTATGCTTGTTGTTCGTAACAAGTGTAGTCTTTTTGTAATTTGTTTCTGCCTTCTATAAAAATTTGGTACGCCTAGGCGTATCCTCAAAAAAAAAAACTTCATAAAAAAGAAGGGTAAATTCAACAAGTTTGTCATGGGAACCAAGACTAGAGTGATAACCCCTGATCATAGTGTCTAGAGTGATGCCAATACATTTGAGACTTTAACTTGATGGTTTACATCATTGTTGGCGGCATCTTCTGCAGCTAGGCATGGATATTTAAGTGCTTTGGAACAATGGGAAGGGGGGATGGGAAGCGGCCGGTAACGGTGACGTTGCTATTTTCTTCCACGTCATATATCCTTCTTAGGAGTTATCAGTGATTCCAAACCATCACCACATGTTGGTAATCTTAGATGGCTCTGGAAACTATCTAGAATGCAGTTTTTTAACCATCTACATAGGAATAAAATTATTTGTATTTGTCCCATGTCAAGAGTACTAAAAAGAAAAGATGTATTAGATGGGAGGGATAGTTACCAGACCTAGTTACACATATATGATCCATTTTCTAACTATAGTGAAAACACTAGATGTTGAACAAATTATGGAATATTATATATGTAGATATATCATGGTAGGGACTTGTCCTTGTGTATTTCAGTAAGATTTCAATTGTGGTCGTTGCACATAATATACTTCTGTCAAACAATTTACTGTGGATTTGTTTCTCTCCATGCACTAACTACATATATGATTTTTATTAATTAAAAAACTGTTAGGTGTAACTGATAAGGTGCAAAATGGGATTACATGACCAGTACTCTCACCGTTTCAAAATACTTAAAGCTTTGAGTTTATCTTAAGTCAAACTTTTTATAACTTGATCATATTATTATATCTAAAACAACACAGAAATAAATGTCTGCACTAGTATTTTCCATCATTAGAAAGTCAAAGAAAGAATTCTAGGCTGTTCGTAGTGGGTCCACCAAGTAAATATCCTAAATTACTAAAGAATTTTTGGCAGGAGACATTGCACGCAGTGCATTCAATAACCATTGTATCTCCAGTAGTATTTCCATTTGAAGTCCCTTTTAATCTGTTGCCTCTGTACCTTAGGCATGTTGCACGGTTGATAAGACAATGTTATCTTATGTACACACTTCATTCTACATTAGATGACTTTCATTTGTAAACATCTAATTTAAAACAGAAGGAGTACATATTTTATATCTTGGCAATATAACATGTTATATAATGGATTCTTCTAACAATTAATGTCATGGGATTCTAGAGATTGAAATTAAACTAGAACACGTGAAATTAGGAGAATACATCTCGTACAATGAATACAAAGTCTTATCTTTCTTACCAAAAGATCATCTTTGAGCTAAGGGAAGAAATTTTTTCGTTCATTTCTTATCTTCCATATCACTAATCATCCCAAGTAGCATCACTAAGATAGTACTATTGTACATGCATGTCCCAAGTAGCATCACTAAGATAGTACTATTGTACATGCATGTCCTTAGATTCATTTCTCTGTCTTTTATAGAGAGATTCTATCACTATCTCACTATATTAAATTGGGGAAACATTTGGAACTTTTGACTGCATTCCTCTTTTGGTGGGTTCCTGTACTCCTTTTGTCCCACTGGTCTTTTCTATTTGAGTGTTTGTTTGATGTACTTTTATCCACTTTTATACCTTTTTTATAATATTATAAAATATAGTTTTGCTTGGGTACGTCCTCCTGGAAAGTTTGCATGAATCTTAAACTATATAAAAAGATTATTCTCGTACATTCACAATCTAACCTCTATTCTCCCAATGCATAAAACAAGAGATCGAAATAATCTATTTTCTTGTTGAAGGATACTCTTAATGTTTAATGTACACCGAAATATGTAAACTTCTCTAGGAAGGATGTACCGAAGAAAACCCAATAAAATAAGAATTACACACGTCTGGTTATATCGATTGTACGTCCAGTATTCACATTGATTTGCCTTAGAGATGCTCTCTAGTAGAGTTTCCTGAAAGTGACTGTTGCGCAAGTGATAGCTGAGTCATTAACTTATTATGGATTGTTAGTATTTCTTCTGAAACGAGTAATCGCACATGGAATATGCACAATTTGAATCGTCTGAGGTTGAGGAATATAATCCTTAAAAAACCCTGAACATAATAATGGTCGAAATCAATAACTGAATCAAAACAAAGATTGAACAACAGAGAACACACCAAATCTCCTGCAAATGTAAACCAGCATGTCTTTTTGGCTAAGGAATAATACCATCAGACAAGCTCGACTAGCTAAGAAGAACAGATCAATCTTATTCAACACACAAGAGCTTAAAACAAACAATTCATTTGACATGACCAGCAAAGCAAACTTTGGCACACAGAAAGGAGCTGCTGCTATCAAGCAAGCAAACTTGTGGGGTAACGAATTAGCAGATCAATCATAGCTTGAGAGACAGGTCCACCTCGTCGGAACGCTCGAAGGCGCCGTAGCCGTACTCCGACGGGGCGCTGGCGCGCTTGCGCGCCATGCCAGCAGGCATCGGAGCAGCGGCCGCCGTCCTCGTCGCCTTGTCAGCCGTAGATACGAAGTCTCCGTGGCCGGCGTACCCGCAGGTGGGTGGCCTTGCCCTTGCGTCCTGCGCCGCGGCAGGCGCGCCGCCCGCGCCGGCCCCATGCGGGCGCGTGTTGGCGGCGATCTCCCGGCGGCGCTTGGCGACGCTGCGCTCGTGCTTGTGCGCGTTCTGGTGCCCGCCGAGCGCCTGCGAGCTGCGGAACTTGCGGTCGCAGTAGACGCAGAGGAAGAAGCCGCTGGGCTCCTCCTCCTCCGCCGCCGCCGAGGCCATGTGGAGGGTGAGCTCAAGGTTGAGCTCGTGCTCGTGCTCGCGCTCATCCTGCTCAAACTTTAGCTGCTGTTCCATTGAAGCTACAGAGAGCTACAGTGGTGACTACGTGTGCGTGCTTATGATCTGCGAATGGAATTGTGGTGCTAAGCGTAAGTAAGGATATTATATACTCCATCTAGCATGTGCCGCACCTAACGAAGGTCGCTCGTTACTGTTCCTCGCGATCAGGTTACTGGAGCCGGTGTGGTGTGGACGTACGTCGCGCACGTTTCCCGGCCATTTGCTACGTCTGTGGCAACGGAGGCGCACCTGGGCGAAGCCAAGAAAATAATTCTGGATACCAATTTTTCACTATGGTTATTACTAGTTAGTACTCACTCAGTCACTCTTGCTCAACGTGCTTATTAGTATGTGACCGACGGCCGGCAATGGGGAAGAATGCGACAAAGCTAGGCCCGACGACGGTGGACAACGCAGAAGAAGAAGCCAAGATATGGGAAAGCGATTCGAAACAGGTGAGACGAATTATTCTCTCTACACCGGCGCTACATACAAGTACGTACAACAATGGGGTACGTAGCACCAAGCCATCAAGTAGAAATACCAAAAATAATAATTAAACAAGATTAAAATCAGATCCTTACGTCTGCCCAACTCTACATCGACGTCTTGCATCGTCCACCGCCATTGCCGGGCCGGGCCCGGGGCACCGCTAAAAATAATGAATACGCACATTCATCACAGCCTGATTCATTGAAGAACCATAGCTCGACTGGACAAGCTACGTTGCAGCCGGATATGCAGCTCGCCGCAAACTGCAAAGCTAAATTCTCGCGGCATCGTGCCGGGAACTCACCCGTGCTCGCCAGACTGCGGATCTTTCGCCTCAACCGATCGACGAGATCGAAGGAGCAGAGCACATCCGCATACCTCCATCCACTAGCCATACGCTGAAGCAGAAGCACCCGTGATCCATCCAAGAACGTCGCGGCAGTCGCCCGACACCCGACGGCCAAGAACTTGTGAAGACGTTTATACATATTCTGCTTCGGCGGCGGAGATGACACCCCTACAGCGGGGAGGAGTCGAAGGACAAAATCCCAGGATGCAGTCACCGCCACCTCTAGGGAACAAAACCTTGGATCCACGAACACAGACCAATAGCTTCTCAACGCCCCCCCCCCCCCCCCCCCCACCCCCCCCCCCCGAAGAACGCCATCGGAGTGGGGACTGGGCTGCAGCCACCTTCGTTCACTCTCTCGCCGCCCGAGCAGTGGGCCAGCCGCTGGGGAGCCACCTTCGTGGAGGCCGCCCGCCGGTGGAGCAGGGCAAAAGGCGACGACGCTTTTCATGGTGGCGCTTTGAAGGGCCGTCGGTTTTTTTTTTGGGAGAGTAGTCGGATAGCGGTCCAACGCGGACCATGAAATTTGAAGGGCCGTTGGTTTTTTTTGATAGGACGACTTTATTTCTCACACGATAGATAGATCGTTTACAATTAAATGAGAAGTAAAGTCCGGGATCAAACTATCCCAAAAGCAAGAGATCTACTAGTAAAGGAATTTTTGGCTAGTTCATGAGCCATCTGATTAGCTTCTCTGTAGCAGTGGTTGTATGAGATCAATGAGAGACCAATGGCCATTTGATGACATTCCATGACGACCAATGCATTCTCTTATTCATTGCCTCAACAGTGGAAGAACTATCCGATTTCACTTCCAGCATACTGCAACCCAGCTGCAAAGCAAGATAAATCCCATTTCTGATGGCTTGACTTTCAGCAAAGTCAACTGATCCTACATGCGGTATAAACCAGTTTTCTGCTCCCATTACGTCACCTTTTTCGTCCCTTGCAATCGCACCTCTAGCTCCTGAGAGTGTATCCTGATAAAAGGCTGCATCCACATTGAAGGGCCGTCGGCTTCATGACGATACCTATCAGTAAATGCATAGATCTAGTTCACGAAATCACTAACTAAAACTCGTTGCAACGAACCGTTTCCATCTCTTCCATGGTTAACAAATTGCATACTGTATGCCCCTCAATTTTTTTTGCATACTATATGCGCGTAATTTATCATGATCTAAAAAGTTTTTTTTAGAAACAAGGCGTGTTTCTTGCAGACTTAAACTTGTGCCTCCACGAGAGGTACGGTTGTGCATTTTTATTTTCCCTTTTTAAAGGCATGAATCGTGTCTTTTCTCGCGTAAGCAAACATGTGCCTCCTCGAGAGGCATGATAGTGCATTCCCTTTTCCTTTTTACAGGCACGAGACGTTCAACCTGCGGAAGCAAACATGTATCTTCACGATCGTGTTTTTCCCCTTTTAAGGTACGTGGTGTGCCTTTTGCGGAAGCAAACCTGTGCCTCCACGAGAGGTACAATCGTGCTTTTTTTTTCCAAAGGCACGGGACGTGCCTCTCACGAAAGCAAACATGTGCCTCCATGAAGCACGGTCGTATCTCTCGTAAGAAATATGACGTAACCATCTTTTGAATTTTTTTCATCGAAATCTAAGAAAAACCTTGTGAAAAGAAAAAGTGCGGAAAACCCCGAAAAAACTCATCTAAAGACCATTTTTTTTCGAAAAAGGAATATATTAATATCCCGAATATACCAATTACAGTCAGCCTATGCACCTACAAGATGTCGCAAGACATCCAGAATGCACACAACCAAAGGAGAAAAAAGAAGAAAAACAAAGATCCCACCACAACTATCAACTTCTCTCAGTAGTAGCACACCAACCACCACCAAATATAACACCCAAGAAACATAAGAGGTCTCTAAAGAGAACATCTTTATGAAGAGAACATTGCACAAGCGCCGCCGTTGCCCGATCCAAGATTTTAGGTTTTCACCCTAGAGAAAGTCCGAGCTCTCAAAACAATTCCTTCAACAAGGCAATTATCAGGCACAACCAGTAAAGGCCAGACCTTAGGCTTCATCACCCTAAAAGTCATGACTTGGCACCCGATGAGTACCAACAAAATGAAATCCTATAGTGCTGGCGACCCCACTTATCAAACTACATCTGATAGTTGTCAAACGCATCGCTGACCCCATCACAACCAAGGACCCGTTCGGCTACCTGATCCTCCGATCTCACCCACCATGACCTTCTCCATCGGTGTTTACTCCATAGAAATCGAGAGGGCGATATGTCCCATGGTATCAACAAACTCCAGAGCTTCGTGTTGGCCCCTCAGAACCTCGTAGGCTGATCTGGACGCGCACGACCGGATACTATTCGATCCTGATCTCCTGGGTGAGATCTCCGTCAACAGTTTCTGAACCCATTGGTGGCCAGATCAAGGAGGATCGATCATGCTGGATGCAAGTAGAGCACGAGGATCACCACCTTTATTCACGAAATTAGGCCCCACACCACCCCAATCCAATCCGTCGCCGTCAGGTTGTCCTCTTTCAACACTCGGTGTCAACCGGCGCCGCCACCACCGACGACGGATCTGGACGAGGATATCCATCCTCCCGAGGGCACACGCTGCAACCGCATAACCGCATGCCGGATGAGATTCATGCCGCACAGGGAGCCACCGCGGTCGTGCCCCTACCACACATTGGACACCGGACACGTGCCGCCCGCTGCCGCCGAAGGCCGCTGCCATGAGGACTTGCACGCAGCCGCCACGCTGCCAGCCGGGGACCCATCTACAGCCACGCCACTAGGCTCGCCGCCATCAAGGTCGTCGCCGCCACGCCGCCAGGCTTCGGCGAACCCGGCCTAACCGCTCTCGTAGGCCATGGACATGAGGAGGGGAGAGGCGCCCCGTCGCCAGTCACCTCGGAGGGCTTTACCCCTGTAGCTCTGGCCGATGAGAGGGGGATGGGAGGAGGGAGGAGAGGGCTAGCGAAGGAGATGCCTGGCGGTTCCTCTCGTGTCTTTTTATTTCAGTTTTCCCATTACGTAAAATGCCAGAAATATTCCGGGAAAATATATAAAAAATCTGCGTACTGGAAGCTCTCAGAGTCCCGAAGGGGGGGCGGAGGGGACCCACCAGGGATCCAGCCGCCCTGTTGGCGCGTCCTAGGGTGGGGCCGCGCCAGGGGGCCACCTGGACCCCTGGTGGCCCCCTTGGCTACCCCCTTAGCCTATATTTATCTCGTCCTCCGAAACCCCCGAGGACAGAACCCTTTTTCGCGATCTCTCCTCTGTTCCGCCGCCGCCACGCTTCCAAGATCGGGAGCACCAGAAGACCTCTTCCCAGCACCCTGACGGAGGGAGGATTGACCTCCGGGGGCTTCTCCACCACCATGGATGCTTCCCGGATAATCCGTGAGTAGTCCACCTTGGATCATGGGTCCATGATCAGTAGCTATGTGATGTCCTCTTCCCCTCTTTGTTCTTCATGGATTAGACCTTGTGAGCTGCCCTACATGATCAAGGCATATATGTAATTCTTTCTGCTGTTGCTACGTTGAGTTTGCTAGGATCTGATGGATTATGAGAGTATGTTCAGATTGTGACGAGTAAAATATTTGGTTCTTCTCTTTTATATTTTTGTTCTTGAGTAATTCTTGCATGTCCTCCGTTGCTGTTTATTGCTTTGGCCAAACAGTAGGTAGTAACTCCAAGAGGGAGCGTTATGCATGATTGTGGGTTCATGCCCCCCGATGACTAGATTGAGTGACAGAAACATGAGTCTAGGGGATGTGCTGTTGCCATAAGGGGGAAACAATGGTGCTTGTAACCGTGGTTGCAAGGATTGTACTTTACGCAAAGTTCTTTTAATGCAATTGTCTGTTGCTTTGGGTTTACACTTTGGGTGGGGCTCGCAACTTAATACCAGCGAGATGTTCTGGATAGATATCTCAAGGTGGATGCTTAGTAGTAGATGCAGATGGATTTCGGTCTACTTATCTTGGCGTACCGCCCATGCTTTTGAGTCTCTTCCTTTCTTTTGTAGCATAGTTAGCATTGGTTTGTGTCTGTAATCCTGTAAATTGCCCACATGTAATTTTTTCACCTTGCATAGTTGTTTACCGTCTTTTGGGAGAGAGACATCACTAGTGAACTTCATGGGACCCCGGTCCATATTTCCACCACTTTTTACACCCTCAATTTACTTCCTGTTTTACTTTCCAGTTGCAGTTATCATTACCCTTTTATCTCTTGCGTTTGACCCGTTGTAAACAACAAGGCTGAAGAGATTGAAAACCTCTCTAAACTCATTGGGAGAAAAGTTACCTGTTGTGTGTGCAGGTCCAGGTAAAGTCAGCAACCTCGATCGTGAACGGCGCCATTGTTCACTTTACCACCTACTTGTCACCGTCGTAGTCCTACTGGAGACATAAACCCTATCCTCTACGTTAGGGGAAATTTATTGCTGTGCTACATCTCAACCTTCCACTTGGGGTAACCAACGAGGGGCGAGAAGCCATCAAAGCAATTTCTGGCGCCATTGCCGGGGACTCCACTCTACTAGACAGGGGAGTTGCACACTATTTTTTATCTTTGCTTTTTAGTCTTGTTAGTTTACCTCTCAGTTTTTATCTTTGTGTCCTTTACTAAAAACCAAGAAAATAGTATGTCTAGTTCCTTGCTTGCCACCAATGCCTAACTTCTTTGAAACCAGATCCTATTGGCATGGATGATTCACTAAGGATCAACAAGAATATTACAAGGACACCGCTTGTCTCTAAAGGGGATACACTTATGAAACAAATACACTGGTTGTATGAGTATTCGAGAAACTTGTGCTCAATATATAATATATCTTTTTGCATGGATGAATCTTGTTGCTTTATGAGGTATAAACACCTTGCCTTCCAATGTGAGTACAATGATGATGAAAACTTAGCTTCTTATGCTAAGGGAAATTATGATTTTTATGATGCAAAGAAAATAGAAGAATTTGTTGCCTATGAAATTACTTCTCTTCTTAAAAATATTGATGATGCCCCTTACAATTCTGAGAGTCTTGCTATACTTAGCTATTGCTTTGAAAACTACGATGCAAATTATTATATTACTGATCATCTTGAGAGAATCTCTCCCCCAAAAGAAGAGACTAATGTTTTGCAGGACTCTATGGAAGAAGAAACTGCTGAAACTGAAAGCTCCGTCACTATACCACGGGCAGAATCTAAAGGCGCCCCAACTGCCGGGATAAGCCACTATAGACGGCAATTGGACTGCCGGCAACCGTTCTTTGCCGGCAGGCCGGCTTGTCCGGAATAACCTTGTCGGGAAAATTCTTTCCCGGCAGGAAAATCTTCCCCGACAGTTGTATTGCCCTGTTTTCCCTATCATTCTTGGCAGGTCAGTATAACCTATGCCGGCAGTTGGATTGCCGTGGAGAGCTGACTTTTGCCGGCAGTTGGATTGACGTCGATGAGTAGCTAAAGCACCCCTTCACCACATATACAACATGCTCTAACTAATTTCAAACTTCAACATTCAATCAAACTTGCACAAATAAGACAACATCACACATATAGAAGTGGACAAGATCATAAATACTTCATCGCACAAAATTATATATTTTTTCATATATATAAAAAGTTCATCCACAAAGTCATGAGATGGCTTCATCAAGTGCAAAGTACATCACGCACACCCAACAACAAAATGAACATCTTCGCAAATTTGCCGCCATGGGTCATGACGAACACGTCTAACTTCAAGTGCAGCTAGGCTAGTCACATGCTTCTTGAAATGCTCAAGCTCCTCTTTGCTTGCGAGATCTTCTTTGGTAACCTGCAATCAACAATGAAAATAAATCGGTTATCTCATAAAAAAATCCACTTGCTGATGGTTTCTTGCCTAGCTATGTTGGCCAGCAAACTATCATGCCACAGAAATGTGTGAGTGCCAACCAGTTATGCATATACACATAGATGATAGCGGCTAGTACTGTAGTTCAAACCGCTATAATGAACTGGGATTACAGTATCGACCAGCATGGCAAAAGTATCTAATGATTGATAAAAATGTCATACGAGGAATGAGAAGAAGGAAAGAAACATTGCAATCCCCTTGCACCCTCAGAACTCATGGAATACAATACAATAATCTGAGTTGGACAAGAAGACTCATACTTGGGGACTCAATTATCAGGTTTGAAGCAGAGTAGACTCTAGTTGCACTTGCGTTGCATTAGCAATTTATTCCATAGCAATATAACAAACTTGAGAAATGCATATGTGAACAATCAAGCGGGAAAAGTAACTAGTTGACTTGTTCAAGTTAATACGCTCTAACAATATTAGTGTTGAATTAACGAAAGAAGACGATGCTGTAAAAATGAATATCATTCATGTGTTTACACTTTAGCATCAAGCTTCTAAGCTGACAGCAGGCGGCAGCTAAGACAGACCAAAAGATGAAATGAAGAAACTAACCTTATACTGGTGAGCATCTCATCTTTTTCTGTGAACTAGTCAGGAATATCTCAAACAATGCACACATCATCCTTCAAATAATTTATAAAATGAACTACATCAAAGATATCTTACAAATTCCTGGAAAGAAGCATATACATGGTTGTAAAATATTAAAAACTTATGCCAGGAGCTAATATGATAATGGATAAAAATTATAAAGGGGCAATAAGCAAGCATGAGTCAATTCAAAAGGAAAACAGAATTATCACTTGCATTTGATCTTTCCATATTTGATCCTGCTTCAACACAGGAAAAATAAGTGTTGCGTTCATTATCTTAGCAATTGCGACAACATTACATATCTACGAATATATTAAGTAGTGCAATTAACTAACAGTATTTGATACAACTTAGGCAAGGTGTCATTTACTACATAAACAAATGTTGCACAACAAGTCATCAAGTCTATGTCCATATGCAATTTCAACAAATACTGGCAGCAAGGGATCTACAATGGCACAAAGTAATGGACCTGCATCATTTCCGCATTATTAAACACAGGAAATGTTTTTGTGTCCCTTCTGAACAATAAAAGGACATGAACAAATGTTACACGACCCAAAATTTTGGCTTACATAATATTGTAAAAGAGCAAAGATAAATCTTTAGAAGAAAAGAGTCCACACAAACAAATTGCAAAGATGGGACATGAAACTAGCTAAATTCTACAGAATTAAGTTCGCATCTTTCTCTAGATGTTATGACCCACTACCGAGCGATACATGTCAAGGGTGTGCGTCGTCAATTCATGTGGAGAAAACATAAAAGACTAGAAACCATTGAAATTAAAATTAGTCGTCAATCATCATAGGTTGACTGTCTTTTCTATTAAACCAAAAAAAGATGAATAAGGTGACAAGGAAACAAATAGAAAAAGTAATGAACTAGTACAACTAGCACTTAATTGCATTCATTCGAGCTTGGTTTCAGATATCTTATCAATTAATTCCATGAGTCAAGCTCCCAGTACGCGTGGAGGAAAAAGAGGATGAGAGTGACGAACAAAAGGAGGAAGAATGGAGCCATCCATGTCTAGCTTCTAATGAGAGTAACTCTTTGAATCTTACCTTATATGAGTGTTATGATCCTATGGATTCTTTTGAAATATCCCTTTTTGATGAAGTTGATGCCTTCTATACTTGTGGCCATGATGCCATTATGAATTATGCTTATGGAGATGAACTTGCTATAGTTCCTCATGTTAAGAATGAAATTTTTGATATTGCACCCACACTTGATTGCCCTATTATCCTTTTGAAATCTCCAACTCATATTCCGGAGAATTTTGCTCTTATCAAGGCTCAATGTGATGGGTTGCATTTATCTTATGATCCTAAAGACCGTGTTGAAAACTATGCACGTGTGCTTGTAGGTAATGAACAACATGATTGGTGTGATAGTTATATTCTTGATGTTGTTCATGATACTACTGAAAATTATTTTGAGAGAGGGAAGTTTGGTTGCAGAAACTTCCATATTACTAAAACTCCTTTCTTTATGTTGAAAGTTTTGAAGTTGTTCTTTTTCCACCTTCCTATGCATGTCACTTTGTGCTTCTTTGATTTATTTGTTTACAAGTTTCCTAGGCATAGGAAGTGGGTTAGTCTTAAATGTGTTTCACATTTTCAAGCTCTCGTTTTATTAAACTCTTATTCCTTTGTGAGCATCTTGTGCAAGCTTCATGCCTAGCTACAAGGCGTAAAAAAAGCGCATGTTGGGAGGAAACCCAAGATGTTTTTCCTTCTATTTTTAGCGGTCTTGATGATTGTTACTACTGTAGCAACATCATTGTATCTTTTTTTCATGCTTTGTGCCAAGTTTAGCTTCTGATTGCAAGAAAGTTCAAAAGTTGTGACATGCTGTCCAGAAAACAGATTCTGTCCTTGGACGAAAAAATTCACGATAAATCACTATATCATCTTTTTGATCTGAATTATTTTGACGGCGTGCTCTATACATTTATCTTTCGAGCGTATGTTCTGAGTTTTTTGTTTTGATTTGCAGAAGTACCCCAAAAAAATTATTTACTATCCGCTGGTTTGTTTTTCACAGATTCTGCCACATTTTTCCTTTCCTCAGTTTTGCAAGTCTTGCGCTAGCGTTTTATTTGCAAAAACATTTTGGCGGTCTTGAGAAACAGTATCCCTTCAAGAAAATCTTTATTTCCAGTAGAGGCAAATTGTTTTATTATGGTTACTAACCTCTCTAATCAGCTTATGATGAGTTATGTATGAAGGAAGTTTTCAAGTGTGCGAAGGAAGATGATGAAAGAAGATCCGGGAGTGTTAAACACTCAAGCTTGGGGATGCCCCCATGCACCCCAAGAAATATTCAAGGAGACTCAAGCATCTAAGCTTGGGGATGCCCCCATGCATCCCCTTCTCCATCAATAATTATCAGTTCGTCCTTCGTTCCACTATATTTTTATCACTTCTTGCGTTATGTGCTATGCTTGGAGCGTCTTGCTCTTTACTTTTTTTAGTTTTCTTTAGCTTTGTTTGCTGATAACAAGTTAGAACCCAGCTTTCTTTGTGTGGGAGAGAAACACGCTCCACTTCAAACTAGAACACATCATATGATTTTCATGCTTATCTTTTTTTGTTGTGTGTTCTTTATCTTTTCGTAGCTGCTGTCATGTTTAGCTCTTAGTTTTCATGCTTATCTTTTTAAGAGCTTTTAGTTAGTTAGTTGCTGGAACTCTCTTGAGTTTTCATGTTTATCTTGTTTAGAGAATTGGCTTGTTGCACTGAGTTGTGTGTCTTGACTTAAAGTAGGCAATTGAGGTTGCTATTCAATTGTAGTAGTAACTTGCAATAATTTTGAGGTATTGTTGTGAGTAATGTTGGAACTTTTGGTGTCAAGAGCTTTAGCCTATTAGTGATAGATGTTGTATTTTGGGCAATCCGTGAACCTCCTGATTAGATTGAGAGTTACCGATAATAAGTGCATGAGTTCTTTGGACTAATGTAAGTATTCGGAAGTTGACACTTCCACCTTCCCATATTTTCTAGCTTCTTCAGTACCGTGCATTGCCCTCTTCTCACTCTGAGAGTTTGCGTCTACCTCGCCGGTGCATCGAAACCACTGGCATGATATGCTCTGTCATGATAAAACTCCTTATATCTATCACAACCCAAAGTTGGGTAAGTGCTAGGGTTTGAGTGCCCCTTTGTATCATGTGAAAATTTCAAAAGAAATTCAAAATTGGGGAAAAGAAAAGCCCTAAAGAATTTAAATTAAATGGCCAGAAAAAAATTTCTCCCAAAAACTCCTCTGGTATTTTTGAAAAGTCTTATAAATAAGCATGATCACATATAAAGTGAAGTGGGTCCCATTGCATGCTCCAAGATTTCTCAAAAATACCATAAGTGCCTTGGAAATTAAATAATACCCCTATTTGATTTGAAATTCAAATTGTTTGAATTTCAAAAATCCCCAAACTTTCTGAGTGGCTATCTATATGCCTTGTGATGCCACATAAAAATTTGGAGGATTTATAAAAATGCTTTGCTATTTTATCCAGAGCAAAACAAATAACAGAAAAAGGAAAACAGAGAGAAAAAGAAAAAGGAGCTCACCTGGCTCGGGCCCAACTAGCAGAAGCCAGCCCAGGCCCACCCCGCGCCCTTGTCTTCTTCCTCCCCGCCGAGCCAAGCTGCTCGGTGGAGGCAGAGCACGTGGCCGGCTCCACATCAACGCCGAGGAGCTTCCAAGCCTCCCCCCTGCCCTATTCTCGCGCCACGGAGATGCCCAGCTCACCCCGCGTCCTTTCCCCCTCCTCTGTCTCTCTCTCCTGCTCTCTCTCGCTTGTTTGTGCCACCGTCCGAAAGCCGCCGTAGAGCGCCGCCGTGGATACTCGCGGCCAACGAGCACCCGAGCCCCTATAACCTTGTCTAGGAGATCCACCGCCATCGTCTACGTCGCCGTGCAACGGATCGGGAAGCTCCTCGACCTGAAGCCACCGCAATCGCGTCACCATCTCGCCGGAGCCGCGGGAGCTCGCCGTTGAAGACTTCGCCACCGCGCCTTCCCCAGCCACGCCGTCCTCACCAGCAAGTTCAGGGTGAGCATACGCTTCTTTCCCCTCTCTCCGCGCGCGATTTGGTGCCCGCAATCGCCATCGCCGCCGTGCTCCGTCTCCGACCGCCGGGCCCGTCGTCGTAACCGTGGCCCGAGACCTCCCCGTGACCCCCTGCTGGCTCCACGCGATGCGAATGACGACGAGACACACGCCTGTGCCATCCTTTTCCCTCCCCGTGCCCGAACCCGCATTCCGGCGAAGTTCCGGCGAGGCACCGCCGTCCCAGAGCTCACCGGCGACGACCCCGGCCAATTAGGGCTAAACCCACCCCTAATAACCCCCCTAACCCACTGACAGTGGGCCCCAGACCCCTAATGACCCCCTCTGTTTAATTAAACAGAGGGAATTAACCACTGAGGCTGACAGACTTGGCCCACATGTCAGCCCCTGCTGATTTCATGCTTGCATCAGCATGATGCAATAAACCATTTTCCAGAATTTTAAGAATTAAAGAAAATCTAGAAATTACAGAAAAATAGCTAAACTTTTGAAATTCATAGAAAATTCATATTAACTCCAAATTGGACAAATAATATATGAAAAATGTTCAACAGAAAATAATCTCTCCAAATATACAACTTTCAGCTATGTTTGAGTTGAATTTAAAATGGGACCAGTAGCTTTTGCTATTTGGTTCAAATGGAATTAATTCAAATTTAATTCAAATGCTTTTCCACTTTGAACCAATACAATGCAAACAAGATCACTTGTACATCAGAGGCATATCACACATATGATCACATGGTTTTCAAAGAACAAACAATAGCAATTGTAATTTGGTTAAATTGAAATTCATATTTAAAGTTTGAATTTGCAATTCAATTGCAATACACTTCATTTAACTTGAATCTTCAACATATCAGTGCTATATACTTCATGTCACAACCTTAACATGTGCTAGTGCATTTAAATTCAATGCTGCCCCCCTTTTGTTGATGTTTGTGCCGGTATGTCAGAACCCTCTGTTAGGTAATGTGCTAGGGTTAGTCAGTACTCTTGCATCATGTCAAAAGTTCAAAAGAAATCTTTGAAATCAAAAATCAAAAGCAAAATGGGAGAAGGAACCCCCCCAGATGAATTAATTCAAAAGGCCAGATAAAAATCTTCTCCAAAAATTCATGTTAGATTTTTGAAAAGTCTTATAAATGAGTGTGATCACATATCAAGTGATGTGGGACCCACCCCATGCTCATAGATTTTTCAAATATTCAAACAGTGCCTTGGAATTAATCAAATAACCCTATTTGAGTTAAGATTCAAATTATTTGAATTTTAAAAATGTTGAAACTTTATAAGTGGCTAGTCTATATTATTATGAAGCCATATAAATTTTTTCAGCATTTAATAAAATGCCTAGCTATTTAATTTAGCACAGAAAAACAAATGTCAGAAAAGAAAACAGACAAGAAAAGAAAAAAGGGACTTACCTCGTTTTCGGCCCAACTAGTTCCCCAGCCGGCCCATCCCACCTCCCGGGATGTCGTCTTCCTCAGGAAGCCAGGCAGCTGCGTGCCCGGCATGCCATGGCCGCCACGCCACCTGCTTGCCTGGCGCCTCCCCGGCCTCCTTGGTGCTTCTGGAGACGTCCTGGAGACGCCCACGTCCATTCCCCCCTCCACGAGCTCCCTCCCCGTCTCCCTCGCCCGATTTGTCGACGCCCGAGAGGATCGCCGGAGCGCGATGCCGAGCACGCGCAGCCAACGACGACGAGGACCTTCACCGAGCTGTCCCTCGTGTTCCCCTTCAAGCTCTTCATCGATCTGCTGAAGAAGGCGAGCCCGGAGCCCTCCTAGCCAGCGAATTCGAGCTTGAGCCACCGCCGGAGCCGAAAGATATCGACGTCGAGCCACCCCAGCCCTCGCCACCACCTCCGTTGAGTTCCTGGTGAGCTCACGATCAAAACCCCTATCTTATCCTCCTCGATTTCTCCCTCTAGCCGGATCCGCCATGAGAACCCGAGCTCCTCGACGCCATGGTCGTCGCCCTCCTCGCTCCAGTGCCCGTCGTGGAGCTCCAGTGCACGCGTTTGACTCCTACGTGTACTAGCGTTCGAACGCGCCACAAATCAGCTCAATCCGTGCACTGCAGCGACAACTACGATCTTGCCTCCGTTCTGTTGCCGCCGAAGACGTCGCCGCCGTCGATTCCGAGCTCCCCGTGACCCCCTGTTGCTTCCAGACGACGCGGACGGCGATGTTGCACCCGATGGTGTCCTCCCCGTAGCCTCCCGTGGCCCCTAGCCCATTCCGGCGAGTGCGCCGCCGTGGCCAGGCCGCCGGAGTTTAGCCGGTGGTGGGTTATCCCTAATCCACCCCTAATGTTCCCCCCAGAGCCAATGACAAGTGGGCCCAGTGGCTTAATTAAGCCACTGGTTAAATTAACCAGCTGGGTTAATTAACCCAGTCACTGACAGAGTGACCCCACATGTCAGCCCCCCCCTGACGTCAGCCTGGCGCAATAAGTCGATTAATTGAATTTCCAGAAATTGAAAAGAATTAAAGAAATTTCAGAAATTCCAGAAAATAGCTCAAACTTTGGAAATTCATAGAAAATTCATATTCACTCCAAATTGGACAAATAATATATGAAAAATGATCAGGAGAAAATAAGCTATCCAAAAATGCAACTTTCAACTATGTTTGAGTTGATTTTAAAATGGGACCAGTAGCATATGTCATTTGAATTATTTGGAATTAATTCAAATTCAAATCAAATGCTTTTGCAACTTGGACCATGGAATTATGCTATATTTCAACCACACTTCAGAGGCATATCATACACATTTTCCAAAAGGTTCAAAATGATCAAACAATGTCACATGCAACTTGGTTAAGTTTGAATTCAAATTGGAGTTTGAATTTGCAATTCAATTTGCAATATACTCCATTTAAATGGAATTGCCCCACACATCAAAGCATCTACATCAAGTTTCAACCTTCAATCATGTGATTGTGCATTGTATTTACTTTGCTACCTTGTTTGTTGTTTGTCGAGTAGAGGTGGAACCGGAGCAGGAGGCTGCCCCCTTCGCTGAAGACCCAGAACCCGAACCTCGTCATCAAGGCAAGCAAACCCCCATTGATCATGTCGATAAAATCCCACTTCCCTCTCATGTCTCGCTTATGCATTGTTTAGGATGATTACCATGCTACGTTTCTACCGCATAGATGAACCCATTCCTTTGCATGACCTATCATTTGTCACAGTAGTAGGCAAAACCACAATCCTAGGAAATGTAGGAGTTGATTGATATCATGTGGCCCCTGCAAATGTTACTTCTTATTGCATGCTTAGAGTGATACCATGATGTTACTGTGATGTGAGTCGGGATGGTAGTGATCATGTTGTTGATGGTAGAAAAGTGTTGGTGAATCGACCCTAATACAAGGTGAACGATGAGAGGCTGTGTAGGAGTACACGATGGGTTGTCTCGTTGAACACCGCCCTAAGTCCGAGTTCTTGTGTGGTGATCCAAGATGAAGAGTACAACCACACATTGGGCTCACTGACCCCTCTCAACTTACTAACTCATCCCTTTCGATGTCCAGATGTGGCAATAGTTCA
The DNA here is from genome assembly GCA_950022295.1 of Bromus sterilis. Lineage (NCBI taxonomy): Eukaryota > Viridiplantae > Streptophyta > Magnoliopsida > Poales > Poaceae > Bromus > Bromus sterilis. Next base: position 409,294,704 of record OX465596.1, on the reverse strand, counting down.
GAGTTCTGGTAGGCTTGTGGCCTGGATGCTAAGTGAGAGAACGGCTCATCCGAGACCGGCTTATGCACCACGCACACATCACTTGGGTCCACTTCGGTAAACCGGCCGGGTTCACGATAGTGATAGTCTACCCAAGTAGGCGGCTTTCTCGGACTAGATCGGCTATGAGGTAACAGTTGTGGTGAGCATCCTCGCCGACACTTCTTGAACGGTGTCGAGTACAAAGGCGGTAAATGATGATCATGTGTGTGTAGCGGTACACCCCTGCAGGGTTAACAAAACTATTCGAATAGCCGCGTCCGCGGTTATGGACTGCTTGGAAAGCATAGCTTGATTATTAGATAACTTGAACTGGATACTTCTAAAACACACCAAGATAAGTGTGAGTACTATGGCGTGCTTTCTCGTGGGGAAGTCGAGGAAGGCACCATAGTGGTGTAATTGGTTGGAGAAAGTAGTGGACTCGTGTACGCTTCTTACCTCAAGTCTGGTACTCGTAGTTCAGGACTAGCCAAGTCAAAGCTGGCATTTCTGCAAGTGAAACCCCACCTCCCTTTACCTTGATGCATGTGCATGAGTAGTATAGCTCCTATGTAAGTCTTGCTGAGTACGACTTTGTACTCACGTTTGCTTAATCTATGTTTTAGATGAACCCACTGACCCCGAAGGTGGCTTCTTCATCGAGCTGGACGACTGAAGATCAACTAGTCTAGTCCCAGTCAGACGACCGGTTCCCTCGTGGAGGGCTTGTGTTTAAATAAGGCTTCTTAAGCCATTTGTTAAACTTGTCTGTACTCAGACATAATTTGCTTCCGCTTATGTTGTAATGTTGGATCACATGTTTGTGATCTCTGTGTGCACTCTATAAGAGTTATCAATAAAAATGTATACTTTGTAGAGAATTGCAATGATACCTGCTGTTCATACAAGGCATGTGTGCTGCGTGTATGTTTATAACATGCATGTCTTTGTATGGGTTTTCGAGACCTTAGTTGTGATCTGGCTGGCGGTCTTTCATACACCAAGTGGACCTTAGATGTGCGCAGCTTGGGGCATCGCGATGCGATTGTTCGAGACTCTGTCTCGTGCACACTTTGTGGTATGATCGAGCCCGCCCTAGACCCCGACTAAGTGATCGGGCTGGAGTAAGTCTATGTAAGAGTTATGAGGTAGTCGATAGTATGGTTGAGGCGACTTGTCTTTGAATATGGGAGTTCATCACCCATATCATTAGACTTGTATGCGGACGATGAGGACCCATCTCAGTTGATCATCCGGCCTGGATGGGATGCCCCTCACGTACGATGCTTTCCGAGAACGTTCTGTGCTAGGCCTTGTCTGCTTAGACAAGTGGGTACGGTTCTCGGCTCTCCATATGACTATGTCTTAACTGTACTTGCATACGCTAACCCCGGGTCCCGACAGACTTGGTATCAGAGCAGGACTGACTGTAGGACTAGTAGCCTTGGCCGGAGTTGAGTCTAGCTTGCTATAGTTATATAGTTACTCTGGGTATATAAGGGAACAACGTAAGGCTTCTTTTTTCTCCTTACCCCCTTCGTTCTGAGTTCTGAGTCACCCTCATCTTGTTCTACGGGAAGATAGGACTAGGCTCTCCTCTGTCTGATTAGAACATCTCGTTGTTTGCTTCCTTGTAGCCGTAGGAAAGTTGTGACCGGTTTGTTAGAGTGGTTATGCTTCCTGATTTATTACATCGTATGTAAGTGCTGTTTCCATGTTGTATGAAATTGTCTTTTTCTTTCAATTACAGCCGTTATGCTGTCCGAGTCATTCCAGGTTTATCTCATAATCTGATGCATTTGCAAACTCCTTTCGGTTTCAGATGGCAGATCTTCCCCCTCGGCAGATTGTTCGTTTGACCAGGTGCCTCGGTGTGCGTGGCCATCCCGCCACGTTGATCGAGATGATGTCCTATGTGGGATATTGATGGTATCCTGAGTACACCGTCGAGGAGCAGTTTCACGACTTCAACCAGACGCAGTTCCACTGCATTGTTCGGATCTATCCGCACCACGTTGGAGTCACTCAGCCTATCCACTTTGGACATGGCATTGGCATTACCGAGAACATGGCTGTGCAGGATGCTGCATACTCATGTATGACCCTGCTGAGAGAGGAGCACACTATGCTGAGAGAGACCTCTTTCCGCTATATCCCTGCTGCACTTCCAGGAGAAGAGGGATATTACACCGGAAACTACTCAGATCACTCTGCAGAGGATCCAGCACTTCAGGTGACTGCTAGGTTTGCTAGTGATCGAGATCGTGATGCACGCGCTCTCCGTTTCGAGCTTCACGCCACCCGTGTTCGTCTGTATCGAGCACTGACACTCTTGACACCCTTCGTGAGTGTTGGATCAGTTGAGCATGATGCTATCTATCCAGTGAGGACTCAGATGCCTTCTCGAGTTGCTTGGCCCGAGATTGGAGGCATTTTTCCACCCCGTGGTCCTTTGCTTCCACCCTACGCTGGACCTAGGCCCCATCCTTACCCAAATGGATATCAGGGTCCACAGGCCTCCGTGTTTTCCGATGGTCACCTCCAGCTACCGGGATACGCGGGTAACTTTTATGAGGACTACTATGGAGATGGAGATGAGTGAGACCGCCTGTGGTCTTACTTAGTGATGATGTAGTAGTATCTTAGTATATTGTATGCAAGGTGTCTAAGTTCCAGAGGCTTAGATAAATAATGTATAGGAAGTCAGAGTGCCTCTGAAGGATGTATCATCTTCATCACGTTTGTATTAGCTTGGTGCTTGTACTAAAACGATGTATGGTTTGTATGACAGCTTGTGAATATATGGCTTGTATGCTTTTATCACCATGTTGTCAAGATGATTACTTCCTTTGCTCTGTAATCCTTCCAGTACTTCAATACCTTGATTAGGCTCTTCAAATCAACTCTGTTTGACTTTGGTTTTTCACCTTCAGGATGTCTCAAGGAACCCGTGGCCAGGTTGGTCGTAACCAAGGTCGTGGGAATGACCAGGAGGAAGGCAACCTTCCACCCCCACCCACGATGGCTCAGGTTCTGATGGAGGTCGAGAGGAACCGCCGAGACTCTCACCACCTGTTGGAAGTCATTGCTCGCAACACCACTCAGCAGCGCAACGAGTTGGTGTCCCTGAACGACTTCATCCGGCTTCATCCCCCGGTTTTCAGTTACTCCACCGAGCCCCTTGACGCCGATGACTGGCTTCGCAGCATCGAGAGGAAGCTCCAAGCAGGCCATGTTGCAAATGGCGACAAGGTCAGCTATGCCACCTATCACCTTGAAGGCGCAGCTAGCTCTTGGTGGGAGAACTTTCTGAATATGCATCCCGTTGGGCCGCCTACATCTTGGGAGGAATTCTGCACGTCCTTCCGCGAGCACCACATTCCCAAGGGTCTTATGGACCGCAAGCGTGAGGAGTTCTGCAACCTCACTCAAGGCAGAAGGACCGTTGACAAGTTTAGTCGTGAGTTCAACCGACTTGCTCGTTATGCTACCGAAGAAGTCGCCACCGACTCTAAGAAACAAGAGATGTTCCGTCGTGGCCTCAACTCTGGACTTCGTCGTGAGCTCAACCTTCATGACTTTGCCACCTTCCAGGTCCTTGTCAACAAGGCCATCAAGGCAGAGGACATGAACACCCCCAACGATTTCCGCAAACACCCTAGAGACGACAGTTCATCCAGTTCTGGCTCCCAGAATCGCAAGATCTGGATCCCAAACAGTATGTTCCGCCAGAACAACCCACCGAGGCCATCCTATGTGGCGCCTCGTCCACCAACCCAGTTCCACCCAGCTCCACCAAACAACCCAGCTCCACGAACTGTTTTCGGAGCCTGTTACAAGTGTGGTCAGGCAGGCCACTATTCTCGTGAGTGTCCCCAGAACCAGCTCCAGAATCAGAATGCTCCACCCCGTGCCGGAGGCAACAACAACAATGGTCGTGGCAAGCCACCCCAGAAGGTCTACACCGCCAAACCCTCTCCTCCCGCCACTCGTGGACGTGTGAACCAGATCGCCGCCGAAGAGACTGACGACACCACTGACGTCATTCTTGGTACGCTCCCAGTCAATTATGTTCCTACTTCCGTTCTTTTCGACCCAGGAGCATCTCATTCATTCATGTCGGAAAGTTATGCACTTCGTCATGAGCTATCTTTTGTTGAATTGTCCACCCCAATGATTATTCAAACTCCAGGGTCAAGATGGAAAACTAATAGAGTAAGCCATGGTAATCAGATTGCAATTGAGGGTTTAGTATTCCTTGCTTCACTCATAGCCCTCAAGTCTTCAGACATTGATGTCATCCTTGGCATGGATTGGCTATCAAGACAGAATGCCTACCTGGATTGCAAAGGCAAATCCGTGAAACTCACCCACCCTTCAGGCAAAACCGTCAACTACACCTCGCCCAGAACAAGAACCCAAGTGCATTCTTTGAATGTACTTCCCCTTCCCGAACTTGAAGATATTCCGGTGGTTCGTGACTTCCCGGATGTCTTTCCTGAAGAGCTGCCGGGCATGCCACCCGACAGATGTGTAGAGTTTATAGTGGATCTTGTTCCAGGAACCGCACCAATTTCCATACGCCCATATAAAATGGCCCCACATGAGTTAGCTGAGCTAAAAATCCAACTTGATGTTTCGTTGGCAAAAGGCTTCATCCGCCCTAGCTCATCGCCATGGGGTTGCCCCGTTCTGTTCGTAAAGAAGAAAGATGGAACAGAAAGGATGTGTGTAGACTATCGCCCGCTAAATTTAGCGACGATAAAGAACAAATACCCACTGTCCAGGATCAATGATCTTTATGATCAACTTGCAGGATCCTCTGTCTTCTCCAAGATGGATTTGAGATTAGGTTATCATCAAATCAAAATCCGAAACGAGGACATTCCAAAAACGGCTTTTACTACTCGTTATGGTCTTTACGAGTACACCGTCATGTCCTTTGGTTTAACCAATGCCCCCGCCACATTCTCGCGCTTGATGAATTCGATCTTCATGGAGTACCTAGATAAATTAGTTGTAGTTTATCTTGATGACATTCTCATCTACTCGAAGAACGAAGAAGAGCACGCAGAACATCTTAGGTTGGTATTGATGAAACTTAGAGAGCATCGCCTGTATGCTAAATTCTCCAAGTGCGAATTTTGGCTACCAGAAGTGACCTACTTAGGCCACGTGATTTCTGCAAAAGGCATTGCTGTGAATCCCGAGAGAGTTCAGGCCGTCCTTGACTGGACTCCACCTGAATCGGTTAAGAAAGTTAGGAGTTTTCTTGGCCTAGCCAGCTATTGCCGACGCTTCGTCGAGAACTTTTCTAAAGTTGCAAAGCCTCTAACTGAACTCCTCAAGAAAGATAAGAAATTCTTATGGACTCCCAAGTGCGAGGAAAGCTTTCAAGAGCTAAAAAGAAGATTGACTTCTGCACCTGTACTTGCACCTCCAGACACCAAAAAGGATTTCGAGATCTATTGTGACGCATCACGGCAAGGGTTAGGATGCATACTTCTGCAAGATCGACATGTGGTAGCTTATGCTTCACGCCAGTTGCGGCCACATGAAGAGAACTATCCTACCCATGACCTTGAACTCGCTGCCGTAGTTCATGCCCTAACAACTTGGCGACATTACCTCCTTGGTAATCGTTGCGAGATTTATTCCGACCACCAAAGCCTCAAATATATTTTCACCCAGCCAGATCTTAATCTCAGGCAAAGACACTGGATTGAGTTGATAAAATATTACGACGTAGGAATTTCTTACACCCCAGGCAAAGCCAATGTCATGGCTGATGCACTAAGTCGTAAGTCGTATTGTAACAACCTCATGTTACAACAGTATCAACCACTTCTTCATGAGGAATTTCGCAAGCTCAACCTTGAGATTGTTCCTCATGGCTATCTTTCTACCTTGGTGGAGAAACCAACTCTTGAGGATCAAATCATAGTTTCCCAAAGGCGTGCACGAGGTGTTCGCCGGATCAAGGAGAACATCGCTAGCGGAGTTGCTAAATGTTTCTCCACAGATAGCAAGGGAACGGTATTCTTTGAAAATCGTTTGGTAGTACCTAAGAATAGGGAACTAAGGCAACTCATCCTCAAGGAAGCCCATGACACACCCCTCTCGATTCATCCCGGTAGCACAAAAATGTACCGAGATCTACGCCAGAGATTTTGGTGGACTAGGATGAAGAGAGACATTGCTCAATTTGTTGCCGAATGTGATGTTTGTCGTCGCATTAAGGCAGAACATCAAAGACCTGCTGGTACACTTCAACCTTTGTCTATTCCCGAGTGGAAATGGGACAAAGTCGGTATGGACTTCATCACCGGCTTTCCAAAAACCCAGAAAGGAAACAATGCCATCTTCGTTGTCATAGATAGGCTTTCCAAAGTTGCACACTTCCTTCCGGTTCGCGAGTCTATAACTGCTAGCCAGTTAGCGGACTTGTACATCTCTAGAATTGTATCCCTTCACGGTGTTCCCTTGGAAATCAATTCTGATCGCGGTAGCCTTTTCACCTCTAGATTTTTGGGAAGCTTTCAGAAGGCTATGGGAACTCATCTCTCCTTTAGTACAGCTTTCCATCCTCAGTCTAGCGGTCAAGTCGAAAGGGTTAACCAAATTCTCGAAGACATGCTCAGAGCTTGTGTTATCTCATTCGGAAAGAATTGGGAGAAGTCTCTACCATTCGCCGAATTTGCTTATAACAATAGTTATCAATCTAGTCTGAACATGGCTCCTTTTGAACTCCTTTATGGACGACGATGTCGAACACCACTGAACTGGTCAGAAACCGGTGAAAGACAATTCTTTGGACCGGATATGATCAAGGAAGCAGAAGAGCAAGTTCGCATTGTTCGTGATCAATTGAAAGCAGCACAGTCTCGTCAGAAAAGCTACTATGATCGTCATCATAGGCAAGAAAGCTACAATCTGGATGAGAAGGCTTACCTTCGGGTTACTCCTCTGAAGGGAACCCAACGTTTCGGTATCAAAGGCAAGTTGGCCCCACGTTACATCGGACCTTTCCGCATTATTGCTAAACGTGGAGAAGGTTCCTACCAACTTGAACTACCCCCGCACCTTTCCCGAGTACATGATGTATTCCATGTGTCCCAACTCAGGCGTTGCTTCAAGGACCCCATCCGCGAAGTCGACCATGAAACGCTTGATCTCCAAGATGACCTTTCTTATCGAGAATACCCCGTTCGTATTCTTGATTCCGTAGAGCGTGTCACTCGTCGTCAGAAGATTAGGTTTCTGAAAGTGCAATGGTCACACCACTCTGAGAGAGAAGCTACGTGGGAAAGAGAAGACCGTCTCAGTGCCGAGTACCCCACCTTCCTCCCGCAGACTTCTGAATCTCGGGACGAGATTCTTTTGAGTGGGGGCGAGTTGTCAGAACCCTCTGTTAGGTAATGTGCTAGGGTTAGTCAGTACTCTTGCATCATGTCAAAAGTTCAAAAGAAATCTTTGAAATCAAAAATCAAAAGCAAAATGGGAGAAGGAACCCCCCAGATGAATTAATTCAAAAGGCCAGATAAAAATCTTCTCCAAAAATTCATGTTAGATTTTTGAAAAGTCTTATAAATGAGTGTGATCACATATCAAGTGATGTGGGACCCACCCCATGCTCATAGATTTTTCAAATATTCAAACAGTGCCTTGGAATTAATCAAATAACCCTATTTGAGTTAAGATTCAAATTATTTGAATTTTAAAAATGTTGAAACTTTATAAGTGGCTAGTCTATATTATTATGAAGCCATATACAAATTTTCAGCATTTAATAAAATGCCTAGCTATTTAATTTAGCACAGCAAAACAATTGTCAGAAAAGAAAACAGACAAGAAAAGAAAAAAAGGGACTTACCTCGTTTTTGGCCCAACTAGTTCCCCAGCCGGCCCAGCCCACCTCCCGGGCTGTCATCTTCCTTAGGAAGCCAGGCAGCTGCGTGCCCGGCATGCCATGGCCGCCACGCCACCTGCTTGCCTGGCGCCTCCCCGGCCTCCTTGGTGCTTCTGGACACGTCCTGGAGACGCCCACGTCCCTTCCACCCCTCCACGAGCTCCCTCCCCATCTCCCTCGCCCGATTCGTCGACGCCCGAGAGGATCGCCGGAGCGCGACGCCGAGCACGCGCAGCCAACGACGACGAGGACCTTCACTGAGCTGTCCCCCGTGTCCCCCTTCAAGCTCTTCATCGATCTGCAGAAGAAGGCGAGCCCGGAGCCCTCCTAGCCAGCGAATTCGAGCTCGAGCCGCCGCCGGAGCCGAAAGAGATCGACGTCGATTACATCTCCGTCGAGTCACCCCAGCCCTCGCCACCACCTCCGTTGAGTTCCTGGTGAGCTAACGATCAAAACCCCTATATTATCCCCCTCGATTGCTCCCTCTAGCCGGATCCGCCATGAGAACCCGAGCTCCTCGACGCCATGGTCGCCGCCCTCCTCGCTCCAGTGCCCGTCGTGGAGCTCCAGTGCACGCGTTTGACTCCTGCGTGTACTAGCGTTCGAACGTGCCACAAATCAGCTCAATCCGTGCACTGCAGCGACAACTACGATCTTGCCGCTGTTCTGTTGCCGCCGAAGACGTCGCCGCCGTCGATTCCGAGCTCCCCGTGACCCCCTGTTGCTTCCAGACGACGCGAACGACGATGCTGCACCCGATGGTGTCCTCCCCGTAGCCTCCCGTGGCCCCTAGCCCATTCCGGCGAGTGCGCCACCGTGGCCAGGCCGCCGGCGTTTAGCCGTCGGTGGGTTAGCCCTAATCCACCCCTAATGTTCCCCCCTGAGCCAATGACAAGTGGGCCTAGTGGCTTAATTAAGCCACTAGTTAAATTAACCAGCCGGGTTAATTAACCCAGTCACTGACAGAGTGACCCCACATGTCTGCCCCCCCATGACGTCAGCCTGGCACAATAAGTCGATTAATTGAATTTCCAGAAATTGAAAAGAATTAAAGAAATTCCAGAAATTCCAGAAAATAGCTCAAACTTTGGAAATTCATAGAAAATTCATATTAACTCCAAATTGGACAAATAATATATGAAAAATGATCAGGAGAAAATAAGCTATCCACACATGCAACTTTCAACTATGTTTGAGTTGATTTTAAAATGGGACCAGTAGCATATGTCATTTGAATTATTTGGGATTAATTCAAATTCAAATCAAATGCTTTTGCAACTTGGACCATGGAATTATGCTATATTTCAACCACACTTCAGAGGCATATCATACACATTTTCCAAAAGGTTCGAAATGATCAAACAATGTCACATGCAACTTGGTTAAGTTTGAATTCAAATTGGAGTTTGAATTTGCAATTCAATTTGCAATATACTCCATTTAAATGGAATTGCCCCACACATCAAAGCATCTACATCAAGTTTCAACCTTCCATCATGTGATTGTGCATTGTATTTACTTTGCTACCTTGTTTGTTGTTTGTCGAGTAGAGGTGGAACCGGAGCAGGAGGCTGCCCCCTTCGCTGAAGACCCAGAACCCGAACCTCGTCATCAAGGCAAGCAAACCCCCATTGATCATGTCGATAAAATCCCACTTTCCTCTCATGTCTCGCTTATGCATTGTTTAGGATGATTACCATGCTACGTTTCTACCACATAGATGAACCCATTCCTTTGCATGACCTATCATTTGTCACAGTAGTAGGCAAAACCACAATCCTAGGAAATGTAGGAGTTGATTGATATCATGTGGCCCCTGCAAATGTTACTTCTTATTGCATGCTTAGAGTGATACCATGATGTTACTGTGATGTGAGTCGGGATGGTAGTGATCATGTTGTTGATGGTAGAAAAGTGTTGGTGAATCGACCCTAATACAAGGTGAACGATGAGAGGCTGTGTAGGAGTACACGGTGGGTTGTCTCGTTGAACACCGCCCTAAGTCCGAGTTCTTGTGTGGTGATCCAAGATGAAGAGTACAACCACACATTGGGCTCACTGACCCCTCTCAACTTACTAAATCATCCCTTTCGATGTCCAGATGTCGCAATAGTTCGGAGTTCTGGTAGGCTTGAGGCCTGGATGCTAAGTGAGAGAACGGCTCATCCGAGACCGGCTTATGCACCACGCACACATCACTTGGGTCCACTTCGGTAAACCGGCCGGGTTCAAGATAGTGGTAGCCTACCCAAGTAGGCGGCTTTCTCGGACTAGATCAGCTATGAGGTAACAGTTGTGGTGAGCATCCTCGCCGACACTTCTTGAACGGTGTCGAGTACAAAGGCGGTAAATGATGATCATGTGTGTGTAGCGGTACACCCCTGTAGGGTTAACAAAACTATTCGAATAGCCACGTCCGCGGTTATGGACTGCTTGGAAAGCATAGCTTGATTATTAGATAACTTGAACTGGATACTTCTAAAACACACCAAGATAAGTGTGAGTACTATGGCGTGCTTTCCCGTGGGGAAGTCGAGGAAGGCACCATAGTGGTGTAATTGGTTGGAGAAAGTAGTGGACTCGTGTACGCTTCTTACCTCAAGTCTGGTACTCGTAGTTAAGGACTAGCCATGTCAAAGCTGGCATTTCTGCAGGTGAAACCCCACCTCCCTTTACCTTGATACATGTGCATGAGTAGTATAGCTCCTATGTATGTCTTGCTGAGTACGACTTTGTACTCACGTTTGCTTAATCTATGTTTTAGATGAACCCACTGACCCCGAAGGTGGCTTCTTCATCGAGCTGGACGACTGAAGATCAACTAGTCTAGTCCCAGTCAGATGACTGGTTCCCTCGTGGAGGGCTTGTGTTTAAATAAGGCTTCTTAAGCCATTTGTTAAACTTGTCTGTACTCAGACATAATTTGCTTCCGCTTATGTTGTAATGTTGGATCACATGTTTGTGATCTCTGTGTGCACTATATAAGAGTTATCAATAAAAATGTATACTTTGTAGAGAATTGAAATGATACCTGCTGTTCATACAAGGCATGTGTGCTGCGTGTATGTTTATAACATGCATGTCTTTGTATGGGTTTTCGAGACCTTAGTTGTGATCTGGCTGGCGGTCTTTCATACACCAAGTGGCCCTTAGATGTGCGCAGCTTGGGGCATCGCGATGCGATTGTTCGAGACTCTGTCTCGTGCACACTTTGTGGTATGATCGAGCCCGCCCTAGACCCCGACTAAGTGATCGGGCTGGAGTAAGTCTATGTAAGAGTTATGAGGTAGTCGATAGTATGGTTGAGGCGACTTGTCTTTGAATATGGGAGTTCATCACCCATATCATTAGACTTGTATGCGGACGATGAGGACCCATCTCAGTTGATCATCCGGCCTGGATGGGATGCCCCTCACGTACGATGCTTTCCGAGAACGTTCTCTGCTTGGCCTTGTCTGCTTAGACAAGTGGGTACGGTTCTCGGCTCTCTATATGACTATGTCTTAACTGTACTTGCATACGCTAACCCCGGGTCCCGACACGGTAACAGCGCCTCCGAGACGGTGATCCCCCCCCCACGAAGAAGAAGAAGACCACCGTTAAACGCCGTGTATCGTCAGCAAGGCAAGCAAACCCCATTGATCATGTCTATAAAATCCCACTTCCCTCTCAGTCTCGCTTATGCATGTTTAGGAGATCACCTTGGTATCGATTCTACCGCATAGTTGAAACCATATCCGATGGATGACCTATCATCTTGTCACAGTAGTAAGCAAACCACAATCCTAGCTGACATAGGAGTTGATTGTTATCATGTGGCCCCTGCAACTGTTACTGCTTATTGCATGTTTAGAGTTTACAATGAGGATGCTTTTGATGTGAGTCGGGATGATAGTGAACATGGTGTTGATGAAAGTGAAACTGTGTTTGTGAATCTACCCTAATACAAGGTGAACGATGAGAGGCTGTGTAGGAGTACACAGTGGGTTGTCTCGTTGAACACCGCCTTAAGCACCGAGTTCTTGTATGGTAATCCAAGACAAAGAGTACAACCACACATTGGGCTCACTGACCCCTCTCGGCCTAGTACCTTGATCCGTGTTGACGTCCAGGAGTCACATTAGTCCGGGCTTTCCATTTGGCATATGCATAGAAAAAGAATGGATGAAAGGTTGCATCATATAGATATGTGGGTGGATCTGTGAGACAGTGAAACCATCTTCTCGGATGGCGTCTCGGTTGCCTACATTGTCTGAGTACGTATCGTTGATCCGGCTGGGCTCTCGAGCGGGTTCTACCTCAGATAGTCGACTCCTGGAATATACCGGTGTAATACCCTCACTATCGTGCAACAGTAATCACTACAGTAATCATTTTGAAAATGATTATCACTGTTGCTAATCACTGTTGTTGATCATGCCGTGATCAACTTTGCAATTGATCTTATCCATAATGCCTTTGGTTGCTGTTAAAAATAAGTGACAATTGAAACTTGTCCAAAAATTATGAAACCACTTTTGTAAAATCCCTAAAAACCAGTGAACCATGGTAAACCAACTTGGAGTATTTATTGAGCCATAAGATATTTTAAACAAATCTAAACAGACCCAAAACAACTTCATTTACCCATTGCATATTTAAAACAAATATCAAATGAATTTATTTTGTGCCCAACTTTTTGTAACACTTCTATTCTATCTAGCACTAATATTGAAGCTAGTTACACATTTTATAAAAATCAAATGTTGAACAAATAAATCAGAAAAAAAAGAAACACAGAAAAAGGGAATGGGCTACTCTTCGTCCTGGGCAAACCCTAGTCGGCCCACTCCCTGTTTTTCTTTTTTCCTAACCCCCCCGAGCCGCCCTTATCCACTCCTCTCTCTCTCTCGCTCGGACTCTCTCTCTCTCCCGAGTCCATCTCCCCCCACCCCGATCCCGATCCCGATCCCCCCTCGCCTCGGTACGCCATGGCCGCCGGCCTTCCCCGCCGCCGGTAGGCCTGGCCCCCGCGCTGCCCCGGCCGGCCCCTCGTCGGGCTGCCGCCTCCCTCCACCCCTCGGGCTCCGTGCTCCCCTCCATCTCGGGCGCCCGCGGCCAGCTCTGCTCGCCGGCGACATGGAGGCCGCCGTGGCTCCGGCGCCCCTCCCGGTGGTCGCCATCGCCACCTCCTCTCGCCACCGCGAAAACCCCCTCGTGAGCTCCCCCCCTCCGTCGCCCCCGCGCGCGTCCACCTGGGCCGTGCCCTCCCTACCGCTTGCGCCGCCGCTGCCCCGTCGCGGCCAGCCCGGGCGTCGGTGCCGCCGGCCACGCCCGGTACCGGCCAGCCTCGCCGCCCTCTGGCAGTGGCCATGGCCGCGCACCCTACTGCCTATGCCGCTGCTATGTTGTTGCCGCTGCAACTCGACGTTGCTGTTTGCTGCTGACTGTCCCTCTTGACAAGAACCAAGATCTAGCAAAACAAATTTGGTGTGGATGCTTTTGTATCAGATGGTATATCACATGAACATGCTTAAATTGGTGTAAGGCACAAAAACATAGGATGGATAGAAACAAAATTGTGGCCCTCCGAAAATAGATAAATGGAGTTTGCACTGTGAGGAATTCGCAGATTTGCTAAGTGTCAGGACATGAGCATTTTGATAGCCACTTTACAAGCTCAAATATTGTGTTATGGACTTTTGTTAATAATAAAAATGATGTGGGCATGTTCTACACATAACCAAGATAAATTGGTGTTACCGACATGTATTGTTTGGGTCTAAATAAATTAGTTATAAAATTCACAAAAGTTCATGTTTTATTGGACACCATGACAATTACCATTTAATTTTAAGTTGCGTACTTTGGGCAGAATAATTAGTGACTTAACAAAATGAATCAAATATGAAAGTGACATGTATGTGTAGCTTTTAGACAACTTAACCAATGATGCTTAGATCATTTATTCAAAAGAGCCATAGTTAATTCATCATGCTCATCACAAAGGGTTAAACCATAAGAGGATTCAGATGGAGGCAATGACAAGTGGGTCCCACTTGCTATTAAATAAATAAAATGATTTATTTAAATGCCAGGGTATGACAGGTGGGTCCCCTTTGTCAGGGTTGACCAGTCAACAATAATATTCTAGATAATGTTTATTTGATTAATAAAAGAAATTCTAAAATTCTATAAAATGATTTAAACTTCAGAAAATCGTAACAAAATAATCGTAACTCCGATGGAAATATTTTATATACCAAAGTTGATCAGAAAAATATAATGAATACGGATACGCTATCCGTATGTCTAGCACACCCCTCTAGCACTACGAACATCGAACCGTCCCCCTCCGGACCAACTGTCCGATGATTGCCCGATATCGGCAAACTACCCAGATGAATTTATTCTGAACACGAAAGTTGTTTAGAATGGATCAACTAACACGGATACACCCTTCACCTGTTTGTCGGATGTCCATGACACCTCCGGCATGATCCCTTCCCCCTCCGGACACCCTGTCCGGTAATCACCCGGGGCCGGTACTTCATCCCCGGATGAATTCCCGCTCCGTGCATCGTGCATCGTACTGCGTTAGTTCACCTCTAGCTTAACGTTTCCCATGTCTTGTATTTGTATTGCTATTATTGCCGTGTATTTATTGTTTCTTCCCCCTCTCTTATTGTCCGGTAGTCTCGACGTCCGCTGCTGATGCCCCTGTGATCGACTACTTCGTCGACGACCGTACCTCTACCGTCGAGCTTACAGGCAAGCAGAGCCATTTTCCTTCCCCAGATATTGCCTATCTTTCCGTACATTTCTTGCACTAGGCATGGTTACTGCTGCTGCTACGTTACAATCCTATTCAATTGCATAGCATGTTTTTGTCGCCCCTTGATGTACCTTCCTATATCCTATGCTGCCTTATAAATATATATAATATTCAGCAGTAAACCCTGCGCATTGTTAGCTAGGTTTAGAATAGCGGGCCGTGATCACTCTGGTGAGTGAACGCGGATTACAAAATATTATAACTGCAACAGGTACGGATCAATGCAGACGCCCTAGGGAACCTACAACGGCGAGACCCTGCCGAATCGCTTCGAGTTTGACTTATGAGTGGACGGACTCGTATTTCACCCTCGTCGGCTCAGTAGCGTAGCATCACTGGGATGATACGAGGGTATTCCTCTTTAGTTTATTCCGCTGGTGTCTCGGCACCACCGGGGTGATACGAGAATATTCCTCTTTAGTTCATTCCGCTGATGTCTTTGTCGAACCTCTTCAAGTGTATCATCGAGGGTGATTCCTCCTGGTTTCACTTGATGGTAGGCACTCGAATCAACTGGTTTCCTTACAGGTAAGGAGTCGGGTGACCCAACGGTGCCCGCTAGGGTATCTTAGCGGAACGACAGGTCAGGTGTATTCCACCGATGTGCGACGGGCCTTGTACTTTTCGTGGCCGAAGGATTTCCTGTTGTACGAAAGTTGAGCTCTTCGGAGCAAAAGCGAGACAAGGTAAGGAGACGGTTCACCTTGTTGGTAACCGCACGAGTTGGTGGGACGTCAGGGCAGGCACCGACGTTACTGGTGGTCCTGGCTGCTGTCGTTGTCCGCGACTCACCGAGAAAGGGGCAACGGTAACGGTTGTCCCGGTAGATAATAATAAAATGACTTAACGGTTCAGGTGGATGACTTGAGTGGGTCGACGTGCCCTATACGCACTACCTCCACGTGGGATTACGGTGTGGGCCCTCCACGTTGTGGTCTCGTTTGAAAGCTTTGAAAGACGTCCAGTTCAACATTGTGGTTGGGTCGGATCGTGCTGCGGCACTGGATCCACTTGGCGCACAACGACCCAGAGAGCGAGGGGTGATAGGCCCATGACCCCCTTGCACTTAGGGCTGTAGACCGGCGGGGACCTCTCTGATGAGCCGTAGGATGGGCCTCGGCGTGTCGGATAGCCTCGGTGGGGCATTCCCTAACAAGGTGTACGCCACCCTGGAGATCCGAGCGTGTAGGGTAACAGTAGTGCAGCCCCTGCAGGGATGATAATATATTCGGATAGCCGTGTCCACGGTAACAAGACGCTTTATGCTGAAGCCAGAGCCTACTACTACAAACTACTACTATTAAACTGTTGGTTTCGGTTTCTCTTCCTCGCAGGGAAGTCGAGGAGGGGATCTCGGAGGCATATATAATTGTTATCTATACAACTTACTATTATACAATGCTGCAGCAACTTCTGCTGCATTGTTATTACATTCATGCTTATAAACTGTTGGCTGATTCTTACCTCATGCTGCAAGACTCGTCGGAAGATGCTAGTCTTCGATAGGCCTAGCTTCTTACCCCTATTCTGATTTCTACCTTGCAGTCCACTATATACAGCCTCTTCTTTCCGTTGATACAAATGCATAAATGCTTAGTAGCGGACGTAAGACTCGCGGGTATACTAGATACTCACCTGCTTTATTTCCTTTACTGTTTTGCCTGATTGGCCGCTGCAGTCGACGTTGGAGTCCAGGAGCAGGAGATCCCCGATGCCGACCACCGCAACGTGAAGATCCCCGATGCCTTCTACGACGCCGAGTTCCCCTTTGACCAGGAGTAGTTTGGAGGTTCCCAGGCAGGAGGCCTCGCCTTTTCGATCGTGTTGATTTTGTGCTAGCCTTATTAAGGCAACCTTGTATCCTTGTGTCTGTACTCAGATACTATTGCTTCCGCTGACTTTGAGCTCTCGAGCTGTTGTATTCGAGCCCTCGTGGCCCCTGGCTTGTATTAAACAGCTTGTATTATTTTATTTGTAGAGTTGTGTTGTGATATCTCACCGTGAGTCCCTGATCTCGATCGTGTACCTTGCGTGTATGATTACTGTACACGGTCTGATTTTGGGGGCGTCACAACCGGTTGTGAGCGAAGTGTCGTGGTGAACATCCTCGCCGGCACCCCTTGAATGGTTACGAGACCTGGCGGTAACTGATGGTCATGTCTGTGTAGTTTACACCCTTGCAAGGTTAACAAAATTATTCGAATAGCCGCGTCCGCGGTCATGGACTACTTGGAACCTGTACCTGATTATTGGAAAACTTGAATGGATACTCTAAAACTCGCAAGATAATCGTGAGTGCTATGGCGTGCTTCCTATTGGGGAAGTCGAGGAAGTATCCATAGTGGTGTATTGGTTGGAGACTTGGTAGTGGACTCGTGTACGCTTCTTACCTCAAGTCTGGTACTCGTAGTACAGGACTAGCCAAGTCAAAGCTGGCACTTCTGCATGTTGAAACTCCACCTCCTTTACCTTGAAACTTGAGCATGAGTAGTATAGTTCTGATGTAAGTCTTGCTGAGTATGACTTTGTACTCACGTTTTCTTATTCTATGTTTTATATGGAAACCTAGACCCCGATGGAGACACCTTTCTCAAGCTCGACGTTGACTAAGCTAGTATAGTTCCAGACAGCAGTCTGGTCCCTCGTGGAAGGGCATGTATGTTTACAAGGCTTCTCTAAGCCCTTTGTTAAACTTGTCTATACTCAGACCTAATTTTCTTCCGTTGTATGATGTAATGTTGATCACAGACATGTGATCTTTGTATGCTCTATGTGTAAGTCAATAAAGAAGTACTTTGTAGAGTTATGTGATGATACCTGCTTTTCATACTAGACATGTGTGCTGCGTGTATGATTATAACATGCATGTCTTAGTATGGGGTTCGATGGCTTAGTTGTGTTCTTGCCGGCGGTCTTTTATACAACAAGTGGCCCTTAGATGTGCGCAGCTTGGGGAATCGCAATGCGATTTCTCGTGACTCTGTCACGTGGCACACTTTGTTGTAGGATTGAGCCCGCCCGAGATCCCGACTAGGCGATCGGGCTGGAGTCTGTTTATGTAAGGGTTATGATTCAATCGATAATATGGTTGAGGCGACTTGTCTATGAGTATGGGATTTCACCACCCATAGTCATTTAGACTTGTGAGCGGGCGATGAGGACCCATCTCAGTTGATCATCCGACCTGGATGGGATGCCCCTCACATTCGATGCTTTCCGAGAGTGTTTTATGCTTGGCCTTGTCTGCTTAGAAAAGTGGGTACGGCTCTCTGCTCTCCATATAGTTGTATCGTGACTGGAATTACATACGCATATTCCGGGTCCCGACAGACTTGGTATCAGAGTAGGACTGTCTGTAGGATTATCAAACCATTGGCCGATGTCTAGTTTAGTATTCTATAGCTATATAGTTACTTGGGTATAAAGGGAACAACGTAAGGCTTCTTTTTCTCCTTACCCTCATCGATCTGAGTTCTGAGTCACCCTCATCTTGTTCTACGGGAAGATAGGACTAGGCTCATCTATGTCTGACTAGAACATCTCGTTGATTGCTTCTTTGTAGCAGTAGGATTGTTGTGCTTGTCCAGAGTCTTCGTTCTGTTGAGTTCCTTGAAGAAGTTCTGTCCAATTTCTTCGAGGTTGTTTCATTTTCTATCCTGGTGCAGCCGTTATGCTGCCTGATTTATTCCGTGTTTCTAGGAATCTTTGCCTTCGCATTATAATCTTTTCCGTCTTCATCATGTCCTCTTATCTTTGATTCCATCATACAACCTGTTCTGACTGTTGATCTTTATCACACAGGATGTCAGGTGGAACTCGTAGTGCTGTTCTTCGAAATCGAAATGATGATGAACCTCCACCACCGCCTTCTGCGGAGGAAATCATGATGGAAGCTGAGCGGAATAGACGTGATCAAACACGCCTTTTGGAGCTCATTGAGCAGAATACCGCTCGTCAGCGTAATGTGGTTGTCAGCATTCAGGATTTCATCCTCCTCAAGCCACCGGTATTCCGATGTTCTTTTGAGCCCCTTGAAGCTGATGATTGGCTCCGTTCCATCGAGCGTAAGCTTGATACTGCACATGTTGCTCCCGATGACCGAGTTATTTTCGCGGTATACTTCCTGGAAGGTGCTGCTCTTCAATGGTGGGAGAACTATGTTGCTATGTAGCCAGATGGTCACGTAGTGACTTGGCATGAGTTCTGTGTTTCCTTTCGAGGGTACCACATTCTGGATGAGTTAATGGAGCGCAATAAGGAAGAGTTCTGCAAACTGACTCAAGGAGAGATGTCCATTCATGAGTATGTGAGAGAGTTCAACCGTCTTGCTCGATATGCCCAAGATGAGATCACCACCGATGCCAGAAAGCAGGCACGGTTCCGTAAGGGACTTAGCCCCATCCTTCGTCATGATCTCAACCTCCTTGAATTTTCCACCTTTGAGGATTTAGTCAATAGATCCTTTAGAGCTGAGCATGGCAATGAAGTGTTCGAAGAGTCTCGCAAGCATGCTCTTGAGCTTGTCCCTTCTTCAAGTTCAGCCCCTCAGAAACGCCGAATTTGGATTCCAACTAGTGCCATACCTCCAAACCTTCTTCAGAGGCCACCGTCGAATATATTCCATCCACCTCAACACGTTATTCCACCATGGAATGATGGTGTACAATCAAGTAACCCCACCCCTAGCAATTCAGGCAGGGTGTGTTTCACGTGTGGTCTGACAGGCCATTACTTCCGACAATGCCCTACAATGTTTGTGGCACCCCGTCGACCTAGTCATAAGCCTTCAAAGAAATCCACCACCAAAACCATCCCAGTAAAGCTTTCAGCCACAAGTAGTGGATATGTGAACAAAATCTCAGTTGAGTAAACCACTGCTACTTCTGACGTCATCCTTGGCACACTCCCAGTCAATCATGTTTCCGCCTCCGTTCTTTTCGATCCAGGAGCATCTCATTCATTCATGTCGGAGAGTTATGCACTTCGGCATGAGATATCCTTTGATGAAATTTTCACCCCAATGATTATTCAAACTCCTGGTTCCAAGTGGCAAACTAATAGAGTAAGCCATGGTTATCAAATTGCAATTGAGGGTTTAGTATTCCTTGCTTCACTCATAGCCCTCAAGTCTTCAGACATTGATGTCATCCTTGGTATGGATTGGTTATCAAGACAACATGCTTTTCTTGATTGTAAATCCAAGTCAGTTAGACTTACACATCCTTCAGGACAGAGAATAGATTACTCCTCACCAAGAACAAGAACCCAGATGCATACTTTGAATGTGCTTCCCCTTCCTGACCTTGAAGATATTCCGGTGGTTCGTGACTTCCCGGATGTCTTTCCCGAAGAACTTCCAGGGATGCCCCCGGACAGATGTGTAGAATTCATCGTAGATCTTATGCCAGGCACAACCCCAATTGTCCAAACGCCCATACAAAATGGCCCCACGTGAGCTAGCTGAGCTTAAAATCCAACTTGAAGCTTTGTTGGCAAAAGGCTTCATCCGCCCTAGATCATCGTCATGGGGTTTCCCCGTTCTGTTCGTAACAAAGAAAGATGGAACAGAAAGGATGTGCGTAGACTATCGCCCGCTAAATCTAGCGACGATAAAGAACAAGTACCCACTGCCCAGGATCAATGATCTTTATGATCAACTTGCTGGATCCTCGGTCTTCTCCAAGATGGATGTGAGATTAGGCTATTATCAAATCAAGATCCGAAACTAGGACATTCCCAAAACGGCTTTCACTACTCGTTATGGTCTTTACGAGTACACCGTCATGTCCTTTGGTTTAACCAATGCCCCCGCCACATTCTCACGCTTGATGAATTCGATCTTCATGGAGTACCTAGATAAATTTGTTGTAGTTTATCTTGATGACATTCTCATCTACTCGAAGAACGAAGAAGAGCACGTAGAACATCTTAGGTTGGTATTGATGAAGCTTCGAGAGCATCGCCTATATGCCAAGTTCTCTAAGTGCGAATTTTGGCTACCAGAAGTGACCTACTTAGGCCATGTGATTTCTGCGAAAGGCATTGCTGTCAATCCCGAGAGAGTTCAGGCCGTCCTTGACTGGACTCCACCTGAATCGATTAAGCAAGTTAGGAGTTTTCTTGGCCTAGCAAGCTATTGCCGCCGCTTCGTTGAGAACTTCTCCAAAGTTGCAAGCCTCTAACTGAACTCCTCAAGAAAGATAAGAAATTCCATTGGACTCCCAAGTGCGAGGAAAGCTTTCAAGAGCTGAAAAGAAGATTGACTTCTGCACCCGTACTTGTGCCTCCAGACACCAAAAGGGATTTCGAGATCTATTGTGATGCTTCACGGCAAGGGTTAGGATGCATACTTATGCAAGATAGACATGTGGTAGCATATGCTTCACGCCAGTTGCGGCCACATGAAGAGAACTATCCTACCCATGATCTCGAACTCGCTGCCGTAGGTCCTGCCCTGACAACTTGGCGACATTACCTCCTCGGTAATCGTTGTGAGATCTATTCCGACCACCAAAGCCTCAAATACATATTCACCCAGCAAGATCTTAATCTCAGGCAAAGACGCTGGATAGAGTTGATAAAAGATTATGACTTAGGAATTTCTTACACCCCAGGCAAAGCCAATGTCATGGCTGATGCACTAAGTCGTAAGTCGTATTGTAACAACCTCATCTTACAACAGTATCAACCACTTCTTCATGAGGAATTTCGCAAGCTCAATCTTGAGATAGTTCCTCATGGTTTTCTGTCTACCTTGGTGTCGAAACCAACTCTTGAGGACCAAATCATAGTTTCCCAAAGGCGTGCACGAGGTGTTCGCCGGATCAAGGAGAACATTGCTAGCGGAGTTGCTAAATGTTTCTCCACAGATAGGAAAGAACGATATTCTTTGAAAATCGTTTGGTAGTACCTAAGAATAAGGATCTAAGGCAACTCATCCTCAAAGAAGCCCATAACACACCCCTCTCAATTCATCCCGGTAGCACAAAAATGTACCGAGATCTACGCCAGAGATTTTGGTGGACTAGGATGAAGAGAGACATTGCTCGATATGTTGCCGAATGTGATGTTTGTCGTCGCATTAAGGCAGAACACCAAAGACCTGCTGGTACTCTTCAACCTTTGCCTATTCCCGAGTGGAAATGGGACAAAGTCGGTATGGATTTCATCACCGGCTTTCCAAAAACCCAGAAAGGAAATGATGCCATCTTCGTTGTCATTGACCGATTTTCCAAAGTTGCTCACTTCCCTCCAGTTCGCGAGTCTATTACTGCTAGTCAGTTAGCGGACTTGTATGTCTCTAGAATTGTGTCTCTCCATGGTGTTCCTTTGGAAATCAATTCTGATTTAGGTAGCCTTTTCACCTCTAGATTTTGGGGAAGCTTTCAGAATTCTATGGGAACTCATCTCTCCTTTAGTACAACCTTCCATCCTCAGTCTAGCGGTCAAGTTGAAAGGGTTAACCAAATTCTCGAAGACATGCTCAGAGCTTGTGTTATCTCATTCGGAAAGACTTTGGAGAAGTCTCTTCCATTTTCTGAATTTGCTTATAACAACAGTTTCCAATCTAGTCTGAACATGGCTCCTTTTGAACTCCTTTATGGACGAAGATGTCGAACACCCTTAAACTGGTCAGAAACCGGTGAAAGACAATTCTTTGGACCGGATATGATCAAGGAAGCAGAAGAGAAAGTTCGCATTGTTCGTGATCGATTGAAAGCCGCCCAGTCTCGTCAGAAAATCTACTATGATCGTCATCATAGGCAAGAGAGCTACAATCTTGATGAGAAGGCTTACCTTCGGGTTACTCCTCTGAAGGGAACCCAAAGATTCGGTATCAAAGGCAAGTTGGACCCACGTTATACCGGACCTTTCCGCATTCTCGCTAAACGTGGAGAAGTTGCCTACCAACTTGAACTACCTCCGCACCTTTCCCGAGTACATGATGTATTCCATGTGTCACAACTCAGGCGTTGCTTCAAGGACCCCATCCGCGAAGTTGACCATGAAACGCTTGATCTCCAAGATGACCTATCTTATCGAGAGTACCCTGTTCGTATTCTTGATTCCGCAGAGCGTGTCACTCGTCGTCAGAAGATCAGGTTTCTGAAAGTGCAATGGTCACACCACTCCGAGAAAGAAGCAACATGGGAAAGAGAAGACCGCCTCCGTGCTGAGTACCCCACCCTCTTCCCGACGAATTCTGAATCTCGGGACGAGATTCTTTTGTGTGGGGGCGAGTTGTCACAACCCCAAGTTGGGTAAGTGCTAGGGTTTGAGTGCCCCTTTGCATCCTGCGAAAAATTCAAAAGAAATTCAAAATTGGGGAAAAGAAAAGCCCTAAAGAATTTAAATTAAATGGCCAGACAAAAATTTCTTCCAAAAACTCCTCTGGTATTTTTGAAAAGTCTTATAAATAAGCATGATGACATATAAAGTGAAGTGGGTCCCACTGCATGCTCCAAGATTTCTCAAAAATACCATAAGTGCCTTGGAAATTAAATAATACCCCTATTTGATTTGAAATTCAATTTGTTTGAATTTCAAAAATCCCCAAACTTTCTGAGTGGCTATCTATATGCCTTGTGATGCCACATAAAAATTTGGAGGATTTATAAAAATGCTTTGCTATTTTATCCAGAACAAAACAAATAACAGAAAAATGAAAACAGAGAGAAAAAGAAAAAGGAGCTCACCTGGCTCGGGCCCAACTAGAAGAAGCCAGCCCAGGCCCACCCCGCGCCCTTGTCTTCTTCCTCCCCGCCGAGCCAAGCTGCTCGGTGGAGGAAGAGCACATGGCCGGCTCCACGTCGACGCCGAGGAGCTTCCAAGCCTCCCCCTGCCCTATTCTCGCGCCACGGAGATGCCCAGCTCACCCCGCGTCCTTTCCCCCTCCTCTGTCTCTCTCTCCTGCTCTCTCTCGCTCGTTTGTGCCACCGTCCGAAAGCCGCCGTAGATTGCCGCCGTGGATAATCGCGGCCAACGAGCACCCGAGCCCCTATAACCTTGTCCAGGAGATCCACCGCCATCGTCTACGTCGCCGCGCAACGGATCGGGAAGCTCCTCGACCTGAAGCCACCGCAATCGCGTCGCCATCTCACCGGAGCCGCGGGAGCTCGCCGTTGACTACGTCGCCACCGCGCCTTCCCCAGCCACGCCGTCCTCACCAGCAAGTTCAGGGTGAGCATACGCTTCTTTCCCCTCTCCGCGCGCGATTTGGTGCCCGCAATCGCTATCGCCGCCGTGCTCCGTCTCCGGCCACCGCGCCCATTGTCGTAAGCGTGGCCCGAGACCTCCCCGTGACCCCCTACTGGCTCCACGCGATGCGGACGACGACGAGACACACGCCTGTGCCATCCTTTTCCCTCCCTGTGCCCGAAACCGCATTCCGGCGAAGTTCCGGCAAGGCGCCGCCGTCCCAGAGCTCACCGGCGACGACCCCGGCCAATTTGGGCTAAACCCACCCCTAATAACCCCCTAACCCCACTGACAGTGGGCCCCAGGCCCCCTAATGACCCCCTCTGTTTAATTAAACAGAGGGAATTGACCACTAAGGCTGACAGACTTGGCCCACATGTCAGCTCCTGCTGATGTCATGCTTGCATCAGCATGATGCAATAAACCATTTTCCAGAATTTTAAAAGAATTAAAGAAAATCCAAAAATTACAAAAAAATAGCTAAACTTTGGAAATTCATAAAAAATTCATATTAACTCCAAATTGGACAAATAATATATGAAAAATGATCAACAGAAAATAATCTATCCAAATATACAACTTTCAGCTATGTTTGAGTTGAATTTAAAATGGGACCAGTAGCTTTTTCTATTTGGTTCAAATGGAATTAATTCAAATGTTTTTCCACTTTGAACCAATACAATGCAAACAAGATCACTTGTACATCAGAGGCATATCACACACATGATCACATGGTTTTCAAAGAACAAACAATAGAAATTTTAATTTGGTTAAATTGATATTCATATTTGAAGTTTGAATTTGCAATTCAATTGGAATACACTTCATTTAACTTGAATCTTCAACACATCAGTGCTATATACTTCATGTCACAACCTTAACATGTGCTTGTGCATTTACATTCAATGTTGCCCCCCTTTTGTTGATGTTTGTGCCGGTAAGAATGCCTCCGAGACGGTGATCCCCCCCCAAAGAAGAAGAAGACCACCGTTAAACCCCGTGTATCGTCAGCAAGGCAAGCAAACCCCATTGATCATGTCTATAAAATCCCACTTCCCTCTCAGTCTCGCTTATGCATGTTTAGGAGATCACC
Source organism: Bromus sterilis (assembly GCA_950022295.1). Taxonomy (NCBI): domain Eukaryota; kingdom Viridiplantae; phylum Streptophyta; class Magnoliopsida; order Poales; family Poaceae; genus Bromus; species Bromus sterilis. The sequence continues at coordinate 409,269,669 of OX465596.1, read as the reverse complement.
TTGGTATCGATGCTACCGCATAGTTGAACCCATATCCGATGCATGACCTATCATCTTGTCACATTAGTAAGAAAACCACAATCCTAGCTGACATATGAGTTGATTGTTATCATGTGGCCCCTGCAACTGTCACTGCTTATTGCATGCTTAGAGTATACAATGAGGATGCTTTTGATGTGAGTCGGGATGATAGTGAACATGGTGTTGATGAACGTGAAATTGTGTTGGTGAATCTACCCTAATACAAGGTGAACGATGAGAGGCTATGTAGGAGTACACAGTGGGTTGTCTCGTTGAACACCGCCTTAAGCACCGAGTTCTTGTATGGTAATCCAAGACAAAGAGTACAACCACACATTGGGCTCACTGACCCCTCTCGGCCTAGTACCTTGATCCGTGTTGACGTCCAGGAGTCACATTAGTCCGGGCTTTCCATTTGGCATATGCATCATATAGATATGTGGGTGGATCTGTGAGACAGTGAAACCATCTTCTCGGATGGCGTCTCGGTTGCCTACATTGTCTGAGTCCGTATCGTTGATCCAGCCGGGCTCTCGAGCGGGATCTACCTTAGATAGTCGACTCCTGGAATAGACCGGTTGTGAGCGAAGTGTCGTGGTGAACATCCTCGCCGGCACCCCGACCTGGTGGTAACTGATGGTCATGTGTGTGTAGTTTACACCCTTGCAAGGTTAACAAAACTATTCGAATAGCCGCGTCCGCGGTCATGGATTACTTGGAACCTGTACCTGATTATTAGAAAACTTGAATGGATACTCTAAAATTCGCAAGATAAGCGTGAGTGCTGTGGCGTGCTTCCTCGTGGGGAAGTCGAGGAAGTATCCATAGTGGTGTATTGGTTGGAGACTTGGTAGTGGACTCGTGTACGCTTCTTACCTCAAGTCTAGTACTCGTAGTACAGGACTAGCCAAGTCAAAGCTGGCACTTCTGCATGTTGAAACTCCACCTCCTTTACCTTGAAACTTGAGCATGAGTAGTATAGTTCTGATGTAAGTCCTGCTGAGTACGACTTTGTACTCACGTTTGCTTATTCTATGTTTTAGATGGAAACCCAGACCCCGATGGAGACACCTTTATGAAGCTCGACGTTGACTAAGCTAGTATAGTTCCAGACATCAGTCTGGTCCCTCGTGGAAGGGCATGTATGTTTACAAGGCTTCTCTAAGCCCTTTGTTAAACTTGTCTGTACTCAGACCTAATTTGCTTCCATTGTATGATGTAATGTTGATCACAGACATGTGATCTTTGTATGCTCTATGTGTAAGTCAATAAAGAAGTACTTTGTAGAGTTATGTGATGATACCTGCTGTTCATACTAGACATGTGTGCTGTGTGTATGATTATAACATGCATGTCTTAGTATGGGGTTCGATAGCTTAGTTGTGTTCTTGCCGGCGGTCTTTTATACAACAAGTGGCCCTTAGATGTGCGCAGCTTGGGGCATCGCGATGCGATTGCTCGTGACTCTGTCACGTGGCACACTTTGTTGTATGATTGAGCCCGCCCGAGATCCCGACTAGGTGATCGGGCTGGAGTCTGTTTATGTAAGGGTTATGATTCAATCGATAATATGGTTGAGGTGACTTGTCTATGAGTATGGGATTTCACCACCCATAGTCATTTAGACTTGTGAGCGGGCGATGAGGACCCATATCAGTTGATCATCCGGCCTGGATGGGATGCCCCTCACGTTCGATACTTTCCGAGAGTGTTTTGTGCTTGGCCTTGTCTGCTTAGACAAGTGGGTACGTCTCTCGGCTCTCCATATAGTTGTATCGTGACTGGAATTACATACGCATATTCCGGGTCCCGACAATATCTTTCCTCAAAACAGCCACCATACTGATGACCCTCAACTGTAGGGGATCGAGATAGCCTTCGCGAGCAAGATAACTCAATTTATTGATTCGACACAAGGGGAGCCAAAGAATATTTATAAGCTTTAACAGTTGAGTTGTCAATTCAACCGCACCTTAAATATACTTTCTTGCAACAAAATATTAGTAGCAACGGTGATATGATAGTGGTAATGGCGACAACGAAAGTAAAACGGAAAAAGCAACAACTAGTAACCAGCAGGATTAATTAAAACACTTTAGGCTAGGGAGATGGATGGTTGGGCGCTGCTTGGATAAGAGTGAACATGTAATAGATTCTAACACGGGGCAAGACACACAGAAAAGCAATGTTCATCTAGGAAAATATCAAACATTATGCATGTATCCCATAGGTAGTTGTGCGTGCTTGCAATAAGAAGTTGCACACCATCTTTTGTCCTACCATCCCGCTACGAACGGGGCCAAAGGGAACTTATGGAGATTAAGGTGCTCCTGTCAAAGAGCACCGGAACAAAGAAATAAACTCAATGGATACATGAAATCCTCAAATCATGGACCATCCCCTTTGGTGTCCCAAGTTGTCACCTTTGGGATCGCCGGTTCCGGACCATAATAGGTGCATACAACTCATAGATAGGATCAAGAACATAGATATAATCATGAAAACACAAGAAGTTCAGATCTGAAAACATGGCACTCGGGCCCAAAGTGACAAGAATTAAGAGCAACAAGTTGTAGCAAAGATGATAAACACCAATGTAGATGATAGGAAACATGCCCCCAAGAATCTGACGAACTATTACATGATCAAACTCATCCAATCCCTACCATCCCCTTTGCCTACAACAAGGAATTACTCACACATGTGAAGAGAAGTCATGGAGGGAGGATGGATTGGCGATGGTGATGACGATGGCAATGATCTCCCCTCTCCGGAGGGGGCCAGCCGGCGCCTGGAGCCCCTATGGCCCCTAATACGTCCCAAACGTATCTATCATTTCTGCTTGCTCCATGCATATTTTGTGTGAGTTTGCCATATTTTGCTTGAACTTTCATACACTTTTGAACCTATTTGGACTAACCTATTAACTCAGTGCACCCAGTTGCCAGTTTCTGTTTTCTGCTGTTTTTGTATTTCAGGTTTTCCGGCCATTAAAAGTGCTCCAAAAATTCCGGGAAAAATATAAAAAAAATTCAGCGCAACAGAAGCTTCCGGAATCACCAAGAGAGGGAAGGGGGGCCAATACCACGCAGCCAGGAGGGCAGGTGGTGCGACCCCACTCTGGGCCGCGCCAGGGACCCTCCTGACTGCCTCGTGGGTCCCCTTGATGCCCCCTTCGCCTATATTTACCACTCGGGGTGGAAACCCCTAATATCGATCTCTTTTCCGCGAACTCCCCTCTGTACCGCCGCGGCCACCGTTTCTAGATCGGGGCTTCCTGGAGAAGCTGCCCCGGCACCCTGCCGGGAGGAGGAACCCCCTCCGGGAGACCATCCATAGCCATGGACGCCTCCCGGATGCACCGTGAGTAGTCCCCCTTGGACCATGGGTCCGTGACTAGTAGCTATGTGATGAATCTCTCCCCCCTTTGTGCTTCCACTTTCGAGTCCTCGTGAGCTGCCTCACATGATCGAGGCATCTATGTAATTTCTGCTGTTGCTATGCTGAGTTTGTTGGGATCTGATGGATTATGAGACTATGTTCAGATTGTCATGAGTAATATATTTGGTTCTTCTCTTTTATATTTTGTTCTTGAGTAAATTCTTGCATGTTCTCCGTTGCGGTATTTTCTTTGGCCAAGTATTTTATTTGCAACTCCAAGAGAGAGCGTTATGCTCGATTGTGGGTTCAGCCCCTTGATGTCTAGCTTGAGTGACAGAAACATGAGACTAGGGGATGTGCTGTTGCCACCAGGGATAAAACAACGGTGCTTGTACCTGCGGGTGCAATGATTGTTTACTTTACGCAAAGTTCTTTTAATGCAGTTGTCTGTTGCTTTGAGTTTACACTTTGGGTGGGATTCGCAACTTAATACCAGCAAGATGTTCTGGATAGATATCTCAAGGTGGATGATTCGTAGTAGATGCAGATGGATTTCGGTCTACTTACCTTGGCGTACTGCCCATTGCTTTTGAGCCCTTCCTTTCTTTGCAGCATAGTTAGCATTGCGGTGCCTTCATAATCCTCTCAATTGCCCAACTGTGATTTGTTTACCTCGCTAGAAATTTTATCGTCTTTTGGGAGTGTCGGGACCCGGGGTTAGCGTATGCAAGTACAGTTAAGACATAGTCATATGGAGAGCCGAGAACCGGAGTCTCGAGCAATCGCATCGCGATGCCCCAAGCTGCGCACATCTAAGGGCCACTTGGTGTATGAAAGACCGCCAGCCAGAACACAACTAAGGTCTCGAAAACCCATACAAAGACATGCATGTTATAAACATACACGCAGCACACATGCCTTGTATGCAGTAGGTACCATTGCAATTCTCTACAAAGTGTACATTTTATTTATAACTCTTATAGAGTGCACACAGAGATCACATACATGTGATCCAACATTACAACACAGGCGGAAGCAAATTATGTCTGAGTACAGACAAGTTTAACAAATGGCTTAAGAAGCCTTATTTAAACACAAAGCCCTCCACGAGGGAACCAGTCGTCTGACTGGGACTAGTCTAGTTGGTCTTCAGTCGTCCAGCTCGATGAAGAAGCCACCTTCGGGGTCAGTGGCGTCATCTAAAACATAGATTAAGCAAACGTGAGTACAAAGTCGTACTCAGCAAGACTTACATAGGAGCTATACTACTCATGCACATGTATCAAGGTAAAAGGAGGTGGGGTTCACTTGCAGAAGTGCCAGCTTTGACTTGGCTAATCCTGAACTACGAGTACCAGACTTTGAGGTAAGAAGCGTACACGAGTCCACTACTTTCTCCAATCAAATACACCACTATGGTGCCTTCCTTGACTTCCCCACGAGGAAGCACGCCATAGCACTCACACTTATCTTGGTGTGTTTTAGAAGTATCCGGTTCAAGTTGTCTAATAATCAAGCTAAGCTTTCCAAGCAGTCCATAACCGCGGACGCGGCTATTCGAATAGTTTTGTTAACCTTGGAAGGGTGTACCGCTACACACACATGATCATCAGTTACCGCCTTTGTACTCGACACCGTTCAAGAAGTGTCGGCGAGGATGCTCACCACAACTGTTACCTCATAGCCGATCTAGTCCGAGAAAGCCGCCTACTTGGGTTGGTTACCACAATCGTGAACCCGGCCGGTTTACCGAAGTGGACCCAAGTGATGTGTGCGTGGTGCATAAGCCGGTCTCGGATGAGCCGTTCTCTCTCTTAGCATCCAGGCCACAGACCTACCAGAACTCCGAACTATTGCGACATCTGGACATCGAAAGGGATGAGTTAGTAAGTTGAGAGGGGTCAGTGAGCCCAATGTGTGGTTGTACTCTTCATCTTGGATCACCACACAAGAACTCGTACTAGGGCGGTGTTCAACGAGACAAGCCACTGTGTACTCCTACACAACCTCTCATCGTTCACCTTGTATTAGGGTCGATTCACCAACACTTTTCTACCATCATCAACATGATCATTCCCATCCCGACTCACATCACAGTAACAACATGGTATCATAGTAAGCATGCAATAAGCAGTAACATTGCAGGGGCCACATGATATCAAACAACTCCTACAGTTGCTAGGATTGTGGTTTGCTTACTACTGTGACAAAATGATAGGTCATGCAAAGGAATGGGTTCATCTATGCGGTAGAAACGAAGCATGGTGATCATCCTAAACAATGCATAAGCGAGACATGAGAGGGAAGTGGGATTTTATCGACATGATCAATGGGGGTTTGCTTGCCTTGCTGACGAGGTTCGGGTTTTGGATCTTCAGCGAAGGGGGTAGTCTCCTGCTCCGGTTCCACCTCTACTCGACAAACAAAGCACGAAGTAGCAATCAAAATGAATGCAATGCTCAAGCACATGAATGAATGTTGAAACTTGAAGTATAAGTTTTGATGTGTGTGAGACAATTCCATTTAAGTGGAATATATTGCATTTAAAATGCAAATTCAAACTCCACATTTGAATTCAAATTAACCAATTTGTATATGACATAGTCTGAACATTTTGAATTATCTTCAATTGTATAAGATATGCCTCTGATGTGTGGTTGAATGTAGCATGTTGCCATGGTTCAAGTTGCAAAATTATTTGATTTGAATTTGATTTAATTCCATTTAAATCAAATAGCAAATGCTACTGATCACATTTTAAATTCAACTCAAACAGAGTTGAAAGTTTCATATTTGGAAAGATAATTTTCTCGTGATCATTTTTCATATATTATTTGTCCAATTTGGAGTTAATATGAATTTTCTATGAATTTCCAAAGTTTGGGGTATTTTCTGGATTTCCTGGAATTCTTTTAATTCATATAATCTCTGGAAATTCATTTAAATGATTTATTGCGCAATGCTGACGTCAGGGGGGGGGGGGCTAACAGGTGGGGCCACCCTGTCAGTGGCTGGGTTAACTTAACCCGTGGGTTAAATTAATCCAGTGGCTTAATTAAGCCACTGGGCCCACTGGTCAGTGACCCAGGGGGTCACTAACTGGGTGATTAGTGGCTAATCCACCGGCGGCTTGACGCCGGCGACTGGAGCCACGGCGGCGACTCGCCGGAACCTGCTAGGGGCCACGGGAAGGCAAACGGAGGGCACCGGCTTGCTCTTGGAGGTCGTCCGCGTCTTCTGGAGGCAACAGGGGTTCGCGGGGTGCTCGGAATCGACGACGGAGACGACTCCGGCGGAAGCAGAACCACGGCGAGGTCGTAGTCGATGTTACGGTGCATGGTTCGGGCTGATCTCGCGCGCGTTCAAACGCTGGCATGCTCAGGAGCCAAATGCGCGCTCTGGTTGAGTCGAAGGGGCACAGGGGCGACCTCGAGCTCATCCATGGCGGAGGCCGTGCTCGGCTTTCATGGAAAAACGCAAAGGAGAAGGAGAAATACTCCGGGGTTGGTCGGGGCGGATGAAGAAGCTCACCCTGAAGCTAGCAGAGGAGTCAGGGAGGTCGGGGAGGTCGCGATGGCGGCGAATTCGACGACGGCGACTTGCGGGTCCGGCGACTCCTCGTTGAAGCTAGCGTCGTCTGCTGAGGAGCTCGGGCTCGATTGGTTGAGGGGAACGACGAAGACGTCTGCTGCGGTTCTCCTGGACACGGCGACACGGCTCGGGGACGACGGTGGCTACGTGGACTCGACGGCGTGCTCCACGGCGGTCTTCGGGCGGCGACGAATCGAGCACGGGAGGAGGAGGAGGAAGCTCTGGAGGGGGGGAATGGATCAGGACGGGAGAGAGGCGTCTCCAGGCGCGAGAAGGGGGCACGGGGAGTCCTGGAAGGTGCTCAACGGCGACGTGGCGTCCACGGCTGGCTCGGTGGCATTCCACCGAGCAGCTTGGAGGCGCGGGGTGGGGAAGAAGACGCCCCTGCCCCTGTGGGCCGGCTGGGCTGGGTGGGCCGACTTCGCCTAGGCGCCAGGTAAGTGGTTTTTGTTTTCTTTTCTATTTTTCTTTTCTGACATTTGTTCTGTTTGGCTAAAATAAATAGCTAAACATTTTATTAAATGCTGAAATTTTTTATGTGGCCTCATAATAATATAAACTAGCCACTCATAAAGTTTTAACATTTTTTAAAATTCAAATAATTTGAATCTTAAATCAAATAGGGGTATTTCTTTAATTCCAAGGCACTGTTTGATTATTTGAAAAATCTATGAGCATGGGATGGGTCCCACATCACTTGATATGTGATCACACTCATTTATAAGACTTTTCAAAAATCTAACATGAATTTTTGGAAAATATTTTTATCTGGCCTTTTGAATTAATTCATCTGGGGGGTGTTCCTTCTCCCATCTGGATTTTGAATTTGATTTCCAAGATTTCTTTTTGAAATTTTGACATGATGCAAGGTTACTTTGATCTTAGCACATTACCTAACAGAGGGTTCTGACAGGGAGAGAGACATCACTAGTGAAAATCATGGGACCCCGGTCCATCTTCACATTATTGTTCACACCCTCAATTTACCTTCAGCTTTTACTTTCCTTTGCACCTTTTATCTCTTGCGTTGATCCTTTGTAAACGACAAGGCCGGAGGAATTGACAACTCCTCTGTACTCGTTGTGAGCATAGTTATTTGTTGCTGTGTGCAGGTCCACGACAACACCCTAGTCAGGAAGCAATTTCTGGCGACGTTGCCACCTACTTGTATCTCCTGAGTCCTACTGGTTCAATAACCTTGGTATCTTCACCGATGGAAACTTGCTGCTGCACTGCATCTCAAACATTCCACTTGGGGTAACCAACGAGGGGCCAGAAGCCATCAAGCAAATTTCTGGCGCCGTTACCGGGGACTCAAGTCTACAAGATAGGGGAGTTGCACACTATCTTTTACCTTTGCTTTTTAGTCTTGTTAGTTTACCTTTCAGTTTTTACTTTTGTGTCCTTAATCAAAAATACCAAAAATACCTGTTACCCTTCTTGTGTGGTTAAGTATGTTAGGAGTTGGTACTACGAGGGAATCCGAAGTTTTGGATTTCCATCAAAGAAACGGGGAGAATATGAATAAGGCATGGGACAGAATTTCTGAAGCACATAAGGCAAATATGCCTTGGTTACCTATAAGAATTGTGCTTAGAAAATTTTACTTTGGCCTTTTTAAGTGGTGTAAGCACTCTCTTGATCTTATAGCTGAAGGAGACTTTTTAGAGTGTGATGAAGCTAGAGCTCTTGAAATTATACATGGTTTATCTGGTTATTTTGTTTATGATGGTCTTAACACAATTGTAGACAGAATTGCTACTATTGAGAAGATACTTGATACTCTAGACTTAAAAGAAGTAGAGAAGTTAAATCTCCCTAGAGAGGAGATTTTGGAAATAGAAAATGACTGGGAGCCTTTTGTTAGGGTTGTTATCTCTAATCAAAACTTCCTTGCTTTTTGTGACATTGGATCTACAGTTTCTATAATGCCAAGCTTTATTTATGATTCTTTGTACCTTGCAAGCATGGACAAATTTTCATGTTTCCATGAACATTCTAATGGTGGTATTTCTGAGATCCAGGGAAGATTAAAAGATGTCCAGGTCATGTTTCTTAAAATGAGTGTAGAGATTGACTTTGCCATCATGAAGGCCAACAAAGGAAATATAGTGCTCGGAAGGGACTTCCTCCGAGCCATGAAAGGCTTCATTGATATAGGTAAAGGACAAATGCGTTTGCGTGGTAAGGAAAAAGGTACGTAGCTCTTCCCTCGGAAGAACAAGGATGAGATTATTTAAAACCCTTTTGAAATCCTTGGTGAACCTTCCGATAATTTTGGAAAGACTTGATCTTCTGCTTTAAGCCTAGCTAATGGCTCTAAAGAAGCGCTTCCGGGAGGCAGCCGCAACGAATTTAGGTTTTTCTTTTTGCTTTTTTTCTGTTCTTAGTGGTCTTGATGATTTTTACTACTGTAGCAACATCATTGTATCTTTACTTTTCAAGCTTTGTGCCAAGTTTAGCCTCATACGACAAGGGAAGTGAAAGTTGTGACATGCTGTCCAAAAAACAGATTCTGTCCTCGTGACTAGAAAAATTATAGAAAAATCCCAGTTCGTCTTTTTGAGCTGAAATTTTTACACAGCGTGGTCTATACAATTATGAAACTTACGTATGTTCTGAGTTTTTTGGTTTGAGTTGCAGAAGTACCTCGAAAAAATTCTCCTTTCTCTTCTGTTCTGTTTTTCTCAGCTTCTGCCCCGGTTTTTCTTTTCGCGGTTTTGCAATCCTTAAGCTTGCTTTTTCTTTGCAAAATTTTTTGGGCAGGCAAGAGAAGCAGTAGCTCTTCCTGGAAATATTTATTTGCAGTAGAGTAAAATTATGTTATTAGGGTACTAACCTCTCTAATCAGCCTACAATGAGTTATGTATGAAGGGAGTTTTCAAGTGCGCGATGGAAGATGATGAAAGAAGATTCAGGAGTGTCAAACGCTCAAGATTGGGGATTCCCATGTGCACCCCCAATAAATATTCAAGGAGAATCAAGCGTCTAAGTTTGGGGATGCCCCCGTGCATCCCCTTCTTCATCAACAATTATCAGTTCGTCTCTCGTTGCACTATATTTTTATCACTTCATGCGTTATGTGCTATGCTCGGAGCGTCTCGCTCTTTACTTTTTTAGTTTTCTTTAGCTTTGTTTTCTGTAGTAACAAGTTAGAACCCAACTTACTCTTTTGTGTGGGAGATATTCACGCTCCTCTTGAACTAGAACTCCTCATAGGATTTGCATGCTTATTCTTTTAGCTGTGAGCTGTTCTTTTTCTTTTCTTTTCTTACCTGATGTTCTGTTTAGTTGTAGTGCTTTAGTTTTTTTCTAGAGATTTTCTTTTGTCTTAGGTTGAACTTTCTATAGGTTGCTTGTTTTATCTTGTTAGAGAGTTTGCCTGTTGCATTGAGTTCTGTGTCTTGACTGAAAGTAGGTAGTTAAAGTTGCTGTTCTCTTTGTAGTAGTAACTTGCAATAGTTTTGAGGTATTGACTAGAGTAATTTTTGGACTTATGGTGTCAAGAGCTCTTTCCTATTAGTGATAGATGTCGTATTTTGGGCAATCCGTGTGTTTCTCGAAACCCAAAAAACCCATGTTGAGAACTCTAGCTACTAGGTGGATCACTAACCTCTGGAGGGTTCGAATATTAGAGTACACTCACGTACCATGAGTCGAGGATGCGCAAGGATAACCAAACCCCCATACACTCCTCCTCGGGGTACTTGTCTCTTTGTGAACCTCCTGGTTAGATTGAGAGTTACCGATAATAAGTGCATGAGTTCTTCGGACTAATGTGAGTATTCGAAAGTTGACACTTCCACCCACCTATACTTTTTCTAGCCTCTTCGGTACTGTGCATTGCCCTTTTCTCACCTCGAGAGTTGGCACATACTTCGCCGGTGCATCCAAACCCTTGGCATGATACGCTCTGTCATCATAAGCCTCCTTATATCTTTCCTCAAAACAGCCACCATACCTACCTACAAGGCATTTCCATAGCCTTTCCGAGATACATTGCCATGCAACATCCACCTTCTCATGACTTGATCTTCATGTCATACATGCTACTTGCTTGATCGATGAGCCGCATGCTAGTTGGGCCTTTCCCTAATCATTGCTACATGACGCGCTAGTATCATTGCATATCCTGCTACCCTGGCAGAAGCATACATTTGCATCATGATAGTTACATTTTCTTTACGTGAGTACCTTTGTAAAGTGTGAAAGATCTCCTACATTCTTGTAAAATATAGAGTATTGCCCCTAAAGTGAGGAAAAGATCCCAAAGAGGACAAAATCAAAAGATCCCAAAGAGGAAAAATGAGAGGTAAATATAAAGAGCCATTGAGGCCACCAAAAAAATAAAAAAGAGAGAAAAGAAAAAAAGAAAAAGAGAGAAGGGGGCATACTACTATTCCTTTTGAGAGATCCACACTAGTACTTCATCTTCTATCCCTTGTACTCCATAGAGATAATCATCATGCATATAGCTATGTGGGGATCCTTCACACTATAGAACTTGGCTTGTATATTCCAATGATGAGCCTCCTCAAACGAGCTCTAGGTCTTCTTGAGCAAGCAAGTTAGATGCACACCCACTAGTTCCCTTGGAGAGCTTTTAGCTCACATGTGCATCCGTTGTATGGCAATCCCTACTCCTCACATCATATCTATCATATGGGCTTCTCTCGCCTATGATTGTCCTCATTGATGTGAGCCTTTCACACCTTTTTGTCTTCCTTCTCCACCTTCTTTCTTTTTCGCCTTTTAGGTGTCAACTTTCTTGCTCACGCTCATCCATTGCATGAGTTCTCAAAATGTCGAAAGGGAGTGGATCAGTTTGAGATTGTACCTGGCTAGTGGTCTGGAGACGAGTCCAGATAAGAATCCAAAGGAGACGAAGTGTGAAACTTTAGTAGGTAGTTGTTCTCAACAACCTTATTTTTTCTCTCGTATTTCCTGATCCCTTGCTTGCACGCAAACACCATCTGGAGACATTCGAGTCACGGACAGCGAGAGCTCTTGCACCTTTTGTTCTTTTGTTGCTTGTGTCAATGCTAATATAGACTCTTGCTTGTTAAGACTTGAATTGAATTGCATGCTTTGATTGCTTTACTTAAAAGTCCTTTTATGGTTGTGAGGCATGTCACCACAGAAATTATGCTTGTTATCATTTACCTACTCGAGGACGAGCAGGAATTAAGCTTGGGGATGTTGATACGTCCCAAACGTATCTATAATTTCTGCTTGCTCCATGCATATTTTGTGTGACTTTGCCATGTTTTGCTTGAACTTTCATACACTTTTGAACCTATTTGGACTAACCTATTAACTCAGTGCACCCAGTTGCCAGTTTCTGTTTTCTGCTGTTTTTGTATTTCAGGTTTTCCGGCCATTAAAAGTGCTCCAAAAATTCCGGGAAAAATATATAAAAAATCAGCGCAATAGAAGCTTCCGGAATCACCAAGAGAGGGAAGGGGGGCCACCACCAGGCATCCAGGAGGGCAGGTGGCGCGTCCCCACCCTGGGCCGCGCCAAGGACCCTCCTGACTGCCTCGTGGGTCCCCTCGATGCCCCCCTTCGCCTATATTTACCCCTCGGGGTGGAAACCCCTAATATCGATCTATTTTCCGCGAACTCCCCTCTGTACCGCCGCCGCCGCCGTTTCTAGATCGGGGCTGCCTGGAGAAGCTGCCCCGGCACCCTACTGGGAGGAGGAACCCCCTCCGGGAGACCATCCATAGCCATGGACGCCTCCCGGATGCACCGTGAGTAGTCCCCCTTGGACCATGGGTCCGTGACCAGTAGCTATGTGATGAATCTCTCCCCCCTTTGTGCTTCCACTTTCGAGTCCTCGTGAGCTGCCTCACATGATCGAGGCATCTATGTAATTTCTGCTGTTGCTATGCTGAGTTTGTTGGGATCTGATGGATTATCAGACTATGTTCAGATTGTGATGAATAATATATTTGGTTCTTCTCTTTTATATTTTGTTCTTGAGTAAATTCTTGCATGTTCTCCGTTGCGGTATTTGCTTTGGCCAAGTATTTTATTTGCAACTCCAAGAGAGAGCGTTATGCTCGATTGTGGGTTCAGCCCCTTGATGTCTAGCTTGAGTGACAGAAACATGAGACTAGGGGATGTGCTGTTGCCACCAGGGATAAAACAACGGTGCTTGTACCTGCGGGTGCAAGGATTGTTTACTTTACACAAAGTTCTTTTAATGCAGTTGTATGTTGCTTTGAGTTTACACATTGGGTGGGATTCGCAACTTAATACCAGCGAGATGTTCTGGATAGATATCTCAAGGTGGATGATTCGTAGTAGATGAAGATGGATTTCGGTCTACTAACCTTGGCGTACTGCCCATTGCTTTTGAGCCCTTCCTTTCTTTGCAGCATAGTTAGCATTGCGGTGCCTTCATAATCCTGTCAATTGCCCAACTGTGATTTGTTTACCTCGCTAGCACTTTTATCGTCTTTTGGGAGAGGGACATCATTAGTGAAAATCACGGGACCCCGGTCCATCTTCACATTATTGTTCACACCCTCAATTTACTTTCATCTTTTACTTTCCTTTGCACCTTTTATGTCTTGCGTTGATCCTTTGTTGTGATGCCCCAAAAATCAATCCGTGTACAGTAATCATACACGCAGGGTACATGACTGAGATTAGGGTGCCACGGTGAGAATATCACAGCACAACACTAAATACGAAAGGATAAACAAATATGTTACAATAAAGGGGGGTCACGCGGACCCGAATACATAAGTATACAAGCCATAATATCTGAGTACAAACATAGTTAGTCAAGTTTTGCCTTAAGAAGGCTAGCACAAATCACATCAGAGATACATATCGAAAAGGCGAGGCCTCCTGCCTGGGATCCACCGAACTACTCCTGGTCAACGGGGAACTCGACGTCGTAGTAGGCGCCTCCGGGGTACTCCTGCTCCTGGGCTCCAACGTCGGCTGCAGCGGCCGATCAGGCAAAGCGAAAAAGGGGAAGTAAAGCAAAGGTGAGTATCTAGCATACCCGCGAGTCTTACGTCCGCTACTAAGCATTATGCATTGTATCAATGGAAAGAAGAGGCTGTATATAGTGGACTGAAAGACAGAAATCCAGAGCAAGGGTAAGAAGCTAGGCCTATCGAAGACTAGCATCTTCCGACGATGTCTTGCAGCATGAGGTAAGAATCAGCCAACAGTTTATATAAAGCATAAAGTAACAATGCAGCAGAAGTTGCTGCAACATTGTATAATAATAAGTTGTAATAATTAACAATGCCTCCGAGTTCACCTCCTCGACATCCCCGCGAGGAAGAAAACCCGGAACCATACAGTTTAATAATAATAGTTTGTAGTGGTAAGATCCAGCTTCAGCATAAAGCGTCATGTTACCGTGGACACGGCTATTCGAATAGATTATTCTTCCCTGCAGGGGTGCACTTGTGTTACGCTACACGCACGGATCTCCAGGGTGGCGGGAACCTGTTTAGGGAACGCTCCACCGAGGCTATCCGACACTTCATAGCCCATCTTTCAAACTCAACAGAGAGGTCATCGGCCGGACTATATCCTATGTACGCGGGGCTTTGGACCCTAACCCCGACGTACTCCTGCACGGTGCGAGGCTGGCCGGTGAAGTTAAATCAAAGCAAATACAAATCACACTTAGCGGAAAATAAGACCACACCACTTCCCGGCGCAGGCCGCGGTACTGCTGACGTCTGAAGAGTCCTCGGACGACACTACGAAGCAGAGGAGCCCATAAACTCGTAATTCCCACGGGCTCCAATGGCGAATGCACATACGAGACGAAATCGAGCTAACGGTGGCGCCAAAATGTACATACGGGATCCTAGCAACGCAATGGAGCAACTGGCGCGGTCTGTGGTGCATGAGAGGTCGAGTTAGGTCGTCAATGGCGGCGGCCAGAGCTCGGCCATTTGGGGATTTTGGCCAAAGGCAACGGGGACGACCACAGATGGTTTGGGGTGATGCGGATGCTCACGAGGAGCTAGTAGCCGTGAGAGTGGACTCGGGGGCGAGGCGGAGTAGCCGGAATCGGGGCCGCACGCCGGCGGACCCGAGGTTGAAGACGACCGCGATTCGTCGGGTGTGGGGGCTCCGGGCGCCTCTTCTTCTGCAGGGTGGCGAGGGCGACGACGGGGAGCGGCTAGGACATGGTGGCGGAGGGGGCAGTAGCCGTTGGCCGCGTGTGGCCACGACGGTGAACGGCGGCGGCTCGAGAGGATTTTCCCCGAGGCGTGCAAGGCGAGGAGGAGGGGAATGGGGAAGCGGGGGTGTCCAGCAGATGCGTGGGCTCAACCTTATCGCCTCCGCGGCGAGAGGGAGCAGGTGGAGGGGCGGGGCCGGCCTGGCAGCGGCGTGCCCACGCTTGGCCGTCGTACGGGAGCAGGTGGGAGCAGGTGGGAGGAAGAAGACACGCCGGGGTGGGCCGAGCTGGGCCATCGCCCTGGGCGGGCTATAGCGTTTTCTTATTTTATTTTGTTTTGCATTCTGTTCTCTTCTGTTAGTAATTAATTTAGTGCCTTTTGCATTTTTGTAAAATGTGTTACCTAGTCCATAATTAGTCATATATATTCCTAGGGTGCCACAAAAAGTTTAGGCTTAAAATAAAACCATTTACTATTTCTTTATAATATTTAATTGTCAAGTGGTGCTGTTTTTCTTGGTGTTTGAATTGTTTGAATTTTCCAGTGGCAAAATAAAATACCATAACCACATGGGCATGACCCAATGATTATTAGTGTTTTTATAAAAGTGGTCCCATGATTTTAGGGCAAAGTTTAATTGCAACATATTTTTTCATAGCAACCAAAAGGCATTTTTGAATATGATCAAAAGCAAAGTGGGTCATGGCATGGTTTGCATAGTGATTAGCAACAGTGATTAGTCCACAGTAAAAGTGATTACTATTACAGACAACGGAGGGTGTTACATTTGTAAACGACAAGGCCGGAGGAATTGACAACTCCTCTGTACTCGTTGGGAGCAAAGTTATTTGTTGCTGTGTGCAGGTCCACGACAACACCCTAGTCAGGAAGCAATTTCTAGCGACGTTGCCACCTACTTGTATTTCCTGAGTCCTACTGGTTCGATAACCTTGGTATCTTCACCGAGGGAAACTTGATGCTGCACTGCATCTCAAACCTTCCACTTGTGGTAACCAACGAGGGGCGAGAAGCCATCAACCCCCCTCTGGCCCCACTTCTGGCTCGTGGAAGCTTCGGGTGCATGGATTTTTCCTGAATTTTCTGAGATACCTAAAAATCCATTTTCCTGCACATAATAAATCCATACAGGCAGCTCTGCTGAAAACAGCGTCAGTCCGGGTTAGTTTAGTTCAAATCATGCAAGAATGAGGGCAAAACAATAGCAAAAGTGTTTGGAAAAGTAGATACGTTTGAGACGTATCAAGTCCCCGAAGCTTAGCATATTGCTTGTCCTCAAGCAATTCAGTTCAACGAACTGGATGCGACAAAGAAAACTTTGACAAACTCTTTTGCTTCATAAGATGTATATAAGCATGTACTACGAAAAGAGTTTAGCAGGTATCAAAACAATGCTATGAGGACAATGCACGAAGCAATCCTTCTTTCAAGTGATCAATCGAAAACAACCAAAAGTAAATAGTATACTTCCGAAAATCAAGAAAAGATCACAATGCAGATAGCTTGAACATACTAGAGTGGTATATCGCTAGCTTCCATGAGTGAAGCAAAACATAAATGCAGAAACTCCTCCGGAGTTTTAAAGGAGACTAGAACTAAGAATTTCAAAACAAGCAATATCACAATCATGCAGAAGACAATGTGGTACTTTGGGACAATGCATGTTACACTAAGAATGACAATTATGCTCTCAATAGTTGGTGCTTTGAAGAAATAAGGGGAGACTCTCGGACCGTGGCTTTTTGATGGCAAGATTGAAAACCCGAGGTTGGAAGCAAAGACTAAACATGTGCCAGAGCTCTTGGTTTTGAAAACAAAGATAAAATTCTTTTGAGAAGTGCAACTTTCCAGTCAACGGTGAACGGTAAAGGTCTTTCAATATCTCCAATGCCAACTATATTAATTCTTTTTGCTTACACTTTTGTTCCCTGTTCCATAAATCCTTTGACGGTCTATGGTACCTTTTATTTTGCCTCAAGTATGGAAGGAAATTTCTCGTTCCATCTATCATTATCAGCATTTGGTGCATTTCATTCCATCATCAAGTATGTGGGAGGTGTAACTCTTTTTTTTATTGACTAGTTAACACTTCCGTCAAAATAGTTTTGGCATGGTAGATACTTATTTTCCCTCACCGCACCATGAGATTGTATGGTTACAAAAGGGAATTTTTTGAATAAATTTCGAGATGGCGCAAGAAAGTCTATGTTAGGGGTGGCCGGTAAATACCACTTATAGGAAGGTATGGTGGACTCAAGTGGAATAAATGGTTTGACAAGGAGTTTGGATACACAAGCAGAATTCCGCTTAGTGCGAGCGAAGGCTAGCAAAAGACTGGGAAGCGACCAACTAGAGAGCAATAATTGTCATAATCATGCAGAGCGACAAAGCAACATTGAATCGGGCATGAAAGTGATATAACTATTCTGAAATAAAAAGATCATCAAGGCATGATAGACATTTCAGTCATAAACATGTGTGAACATGTGCCAAGTCAATCCAAGAATTCTCCGAAGGGAAATACCACTTCAATATGCCAAACCATGAAAAATGCAATGCATGTAAATCATTTCAACAACATATTATGCGCTCTAGCTATTTGAGATCAGCCACAAAGAAAGCATGAACACTGGGAAAGCATTGTAAACATAGCACTATGTCGCTACAAGCTAGTCTCTAGATCATAAGTACATGCATGTGTACAAAAGTAGAAACAAGAAGAGTTCATACCGGTTTTCCTTGTTGCTTCCTTTCCGTCGATCTTCGTCATTACTGCCTTGTCACTTGCACGACCGAACGTGGGAAATATAATCAAATGCCATCACGGACTCGAGCTGAACTCTGAAAACAAAGTAAACTAAAGAGAGAAAGGAAATCTTTTTGGGTTTTTCAAAGGTTAAACGAAAGCAAAAGAAAAGAGAAATCTTTTTGTTGTTTTTGCAACTTAAAAGAACAAAGAAGAATGGGAAAAAACTTCGAAAAGATCAAAGCGAACAAAATAAGAACGGATAATACAATGGAAAAAGTGAGAAGGGCACGTACTCCCCCAAGCTTAGGCTTTTGGCCTAAGTTGGTAGCAGCTACTGCCCCCAGGAGCCTCCTGCTCCGGGGTGGTACGGGTAGCTCCAAGAGTTGTACGAGCCCTCCGGTGCGTACACCGAATTCCTCGGTGTCAGAACCCTCTGTTAGGTAATGTGCTAGGATCAAAGTAACCTTGCATCATGTCAAAATTTCAAAAAGAAATCTTGGAAATCAATTTCAAAATCAAAATGGGAGAAGGAACACCCCCCAGATGAATTAATTCAAAAGGCCAGATAAAAATCTTCTCCAAAAATTCATGTTAGATTTTTGAAAAGTCTTATAAATGAGTGTGATCACATATCAAGTGATGTGGGACCCATCCCATTCTCATAGATTTTTCAAATATTCAAACAGTACCTTGGAATTAAAGAAATACCCCTTTTTGATTTAAAATTCAAATCATTTGAATTTTAAAAATGTTGAAAGTTTATGAGTGGCTAGTCTATATTATTATGAGGCCACATAAATTTTTTCAGCATTTAAAAAAATGTTTAGCTATTTTATTTAGCTAAACAGAACAAATGACAGAAAGAAAACATAAAAGAAAAAGGGAAAAGGACTTACCTGGCCATTCGGCCCAACTCATCGCCCGCGGCCCAGCAAGCCAGCCCAGCCCGCTGCCCCCCGTTTGTCTTCTTCCCCGGCGCGGCAAGCAGCTCTCTGGAGCGCATGCCGACGCCGGCGCCACCTGCTTGCCTGCCTGGAGGCCCTCCCGTGCCTTCTCCTTGCGCCAGAGAGACGCCGTGGCACCGTGAACCACTTCCCCCCCATCGCCGCTTCGTCTCGCGCCTTCTCCTCGTTTTCCCCTTCTTCCCCGAGAGCCTCCGCCGTTCACCGTCGACGGAATCCGCAGCCAACGCCGGAGAGAAGCCTGGAGACCATGTCCATCGTGCGCACCATCGTCGACTTCCTTGATCTGGAGAAGCTGGAGGACTAATCGAGCTCGAGGCCAACGCAAGCTTCACCGAGACCTCACCGGAGCCGCCGCGCGATTTCTTTGATTCCGGCAACCACAGGGCGTCCCCGACCGCGCCACCACCTCCGTTGAACTCACGGTGAGCTCACGGTTCACCCGAGCCATTCCTTCGTCTCCCTCCTCCTCCCTAGCTGGATCCGCCATGAACGCAGGAGCTCGTGGCCGCCATGGTCGACGGCGAGGAAGTTCCCGTGCCCCTTCGACCCATCCAAGACGACCACCGTTCTCCTAGTGCTCCAAGGATTCGTCCGAGCCATCGCATGCCCACGAAAACCCACCGCAGCGTCATCTTCGTTGTCACCGAGCCACGGCCGCCGCTAGGGCTCGTCGCCGGCATCACTCCGGTGCCCCCCGGTGGCGCTGCTGTGCTCTGGGTGATGCAGACGAGCTCGGGCTTCCGTTTGGTGGTCTCAGCGCACCAAATGGTGGCCGGAGCCGCCGTCCCGTGCGTCGCCGCCGCGTCGGATGGTCACCGGCGACTAGCCGCCGGCATGTCTGACGTGGCCGGGGTGATTAGCACCTAATCCACCCCCTGGGTCACTTACAGGTGGGCCCAGCCCCCTCTAATCCTCTCTGTTAGATTAATCTAACAGGGAAATTAGATGTGAGGCTGACAGCCCTGGCCCACTGGTCAGTTTGACCGGGGTCAAAGCCCCTGCTGACGCCATGCTGGCGCAGTGCTGACGCAGTAAATGAATTTCCAGTATAAAAAGAATTAAAGTAATTCCAGAAATTCCAGAAAATACCCCAAACTTTGGAAATTCATAGAAAATTCATATTAACTCCAAATTGGACAAATAATATATGAAAAATGATCAGGAGAAAATTATCTTTCCAAATATGCAACTTTCAACTCTGTTTGAGTTGAATTTAAAATGTGATCAGTAGCTTTTGCTATTTGATTTAAATGGATTTAAATCAAATTCAAATCAAATAATTTTGCAACTTGAACCATGGCAACATGCTACATTTCAATCACACATCAGAGGCATATCTTATACATTTGAAGATAATTCAAAATGATCAAACTATGTCACATACAACTTGGTTAATTTGAATTCAAATGTGGAGTTTGAATTTGCCATTCAATTTGCAATATACTCCATTTAAATGGAATGATCAACACATCAGTACCATGAACATCACCCTTTCAATCTTATTCATGTGATTGTGCATTGTACATTCTGTTGATCCTATGATTGTCATGTTGCTGATAGACGTGGAGCCGGAAGCCGAGGTCACCCCCTACGTTGAAGACCCCGAACCCGAACCTCGTCAGCAAGGCAAGCAAACCCCCATTGATCATGTCGATAAAATCCCACTTCCCTCTCATGTCTCGCTTATGCATTGTTTAGGATGATCACCATGCTTCGTTTCTACCGCATAGATGAACCCATTCCTTTGCATGACCTATCATTTTGTCACAGTAGTAAGCAAACCACAATCCTAGCAACTGTAGGAGTTGTTTGATATCATGTGTCCCCTGCAATGTTACTGCTTATTGCATGCTTAGTTTGATACCATGTTGTTACTGTGATGTGAGTCGGGATGGGAATGATCATGTTGATGATGGTAGAAAAGTGTTGGTGAATCGACCCTAATACAAGGTGAACGATGAGAGGCTGTGTAGGAGTACACAGTGGGTTGCCTCGTTGAACACCGCCCTAGTACGAGTTCTTGTGTGGTGATCCAAGATGAAGAGTACAACCACACATTGGGCTCACTGACCCCTCTCAACTTACTAACTCATCCCTTTCGATGTCCAGATGTCGCAATAGTTCGGAGTTCTGGTAGGTCTGTGGCCTGGCTGCTAAGTGAGAGAACGGCTCATCCGAGACCGGCTTATGCACCACGCACACATCACTTGGGTCCACTTCGGTAAACCGGTCGGGTTCACGATTGTGGTAACCAACCCAAGTAGGCGGCTTTCTCGGACTAGATCGGCTGTGAGGTAACAGTTGTGGTGAGCATCCTCGCTGGCACCCCTTGAATGGTGTCGAGATCAAAGGCGGTAAATGATGGTCATCTGTGTGTAGCGGTACACCCTTGCAAGGTTAACAAAACTATTCGAATAGCCGCGTCCGCGGTTATGGACTGCTTGGAAAGCTTAGCTTGATTATTAGACAACTTGAACCGGATACTTCTAAAACACACCAAGATAAGTGTGAGTGCTATGGCGTGCTTCCTCGTGGGGAAGTCGAGGAAGGCACCATAGTGGTGTATTTGATTGGAGAAAGTAGTGGACTCGTGTACTCCTCTTACCTCAAAGTCTGGTACTCGTAGTTCAGGACTAGCCAAGTCAAAGCTAGCATTTCTGCAAGTGAACCCCACCCCCCTTTACCTTGACACATGTGCATGAGTAGTATAACTCCTATGTAAGTCTTGCTGAGTACGACTTTGTACTCACGTTTGCTTAATCTATGTTGTAGATGATGCCACTGACCCCGAAGGTGGCTTCTTCATCGAGCTGGACGACTGAAGTTAAACTAGTCTAGTCCCAGTCAGACGACTGGTTCCCTCGTGGAGGGCTTTGTGTTTAAATAAGGCTTCTTAAGCCATTTTTTAAACTTGTCTGTACTCAGACATAATTTGCTTCCGCCTGTGTTGTAATGTTGGATCACATGTATGTGATCTCTGTGTGCACTCTATAAGAGTTATAAATAAAATGTACACTTTGTAGAGAATTGCAATGGTACCTACTGTTCATACAAGGCATGTGTGTTGCGTGTATTTTTATAACATGCATGTCTTTGTATGGGTTTTCGAGACCTTAGTTGTGTTCTGGCTGGCGGTCTTTCATACACAAAGTGGCCCTTAGATGTGCGCAGCTTGGGGCATCGCGATGCGATTGCTCGAGACTCCGTCTCGTGCACACTTTGTGGTATGATCGAGCCCGCCCTAGACCCCGACTAAGTGATCGGGCTGGAGTAAGTCTATGTAATAGTTTTGAGATAGTCCGTAGTATGGTTGAGGCGACTTGTCTTTGAATATGGGAGTTCACCACCCATAGCATTTGACTTGTGTGCGGACGATGAGGACCCATCTCAGTTGATCATCCGGCCTGGATGGGATGCCCCTCACGTACGATGCTTTCCGAGAATGTTCAGTGCTTGGCCTTGTCTGCTTAGACAAGTGGGTGCGGTTCTCGGCTCTCCATATGACTATGTCTTAACTGTACTTGCATACGCTAACCCCGGGTCCCGACACTCGGGTCCTCCCATGAGGAAGGCCCTGCGCTCCAAGCATAGGAAGACCCCTCACCATACTGGGTGACGGTCTCCCCCTGGAAAGGTGGGAACTCACCGTGCTCCTCTTCGTCGGGAACAACCCCCTCCGTGGGGTTATGCAACTGATACTGAGCCATGAACTCATCAAACTAGACATCATTGAAGGACCATCCTTTCCTGTTGGTACAATCAAACAAAAGTGGGGAAGGTAGACGGATCTCTCGAGTAATAGTATTTTCGAACCTCAAAATATAAACAAGGTTACCAAACTCGGAAGTCGTGGTACAAACTTATGCCTCTTCATAGAAGCAAGATCAAGACTTGTGTAAGAAAAGGGAACATCATCAAGATTCGGGGTGCCATTAAAATACTCAAGGATAAGTGTGGCATAAACGGTACCAAATAAATCACCCTTATTGTAGGACTAGTAGCCTTGGCCGAAGTTGAGTCTAGCTTGCTATAGTTATATAGTTACACTGGGTATATAAGGGAACAACGTAAGGCTTATTTTTTCTCCTTACCCCTTCGTTCTGAGTTCTGAGTCACCCTCATCTTATTCTACGGGAAGATAGGACTAGGCTCTCCTCTGTCTGATTAGAACATCTCGTTGTTTGCTTCCTTGTAGCCGTAGGAAAGTTGTGATCGGTTTGCTAGAGTGGTTATGCTCCCTGTTTTGTTACATCGTATGTAAGTGCTATTTCCATGTTGTAAGAAATTGTCTTTTTCTTGCAATTACAGCCGTTATGCTGTCCGAGTCATTCCAGGTTTATCTCATAATCTGATGCATTTGCAAACTCCTTTCTGTTTCAGATGGCAGATCTTCCCCCTCGGCAGATTGTTCGTTTGACCAGGTGCCTCGGTGTGCGTGGCCATCCCGCCACGTTGATCGAGATGATGTCCTATGTGGGATATCGGTGGTACCCTGAGTAGACCATCGAGGAGCAATTTCACGACTTCAACCAGACGCAGTTCCACTGCATTGTCCGGATCTATCCGCACCACGTTGGAGTCACTCAGCCTATCCACTTTGGACATGGCATTGGCGTTACCGAGCACATGGCTGTGCAGGATGCTGCATACTCATGTATGACACTGCTGAGAGAGGAGCACACTTTGCTGAGAGAGACTTCTTTCCGCTATATCCCTGCTGCACTTCCAGGAGAAGAGGGATATTACACCGGACTCTACTCAGACCACTCTGCAGAGGATCCAGCACTCCAGGTGACTGCTAGGTTTGCTAGTGACAGAGATCGTGATGCACGCGCTCTCCGTTTCGAGCTCCACGCCACCCGTGTTCGTCTGTATCGAGCACTGACACTTTTGGCTCCCTTTGTGAGAGTGGGATCAGTTGAGCATGATGCGATCTATCCAGTACGGACCCAGATGCCTTCTCGAGTTGCTTGGCCCGAGATTGGAGGAATTTTTCCACCCCGTGGTCCTTTGCTTCCACCCTACATTGGACCTAGGCCCCATCCTTGCCCAAATGGATATCAGGGTCCACAAGCCTCCGTGTTTTCCGATGGTCACCTCCAGCTACCGGGATACGCGGGTAACTTTTATGAGGACTACTATGGAGATGGAGATGAGTGAGACCGCCTGTGGTCTTACTTAGTGATGATGTAGTAGTATCTTAGTATATTGTATGCAAGGTGTCTAAGTTCCAGAGGCTTAGATAAATAATGTATAGGAAGTCAGAGTGCCTCTGAAGGATGTATCATCTTCATCACGTTTGTATTAGCTTAGTTCTTGTACTAAAACGATGTATGATTTGTATGACAGCTTGTGAATATATGGCTTGTATGCTTTATCACCATGATGTCAAGATGATTACTTCCTTTGCTTTGTAATCCTTCCAGTACTTCAATACCTTGTTAGACTCTCCAAATCAACTCTGTTTGACTTTGGTTTTCACCTTCAGGATGTCTCAAGGAACCCGTGGCCAGGTTGGTCGTAACCAAGGTCGTGGGAATGACCAGGAGGAAGGCAACCTTCCACCCCCACCCACGATGGCACAAGTTCTGATGGAAGTGGAGAGGAACCGCCGTGACTCTCACCACCTGCTGGAAGTCATTGCACGTAACACCACTCAGCAGCGCAATGAGTTGGTGTCCCTGAACGACTTCATCCGACTTCATCCCCCGGTTTTCCGTTACTCCACTGAGCCCCTTGACGCCGATGACTGGCTTCGCAGCATCGAAAGGAAGCTCCAAGCAGGCCGTGTTGCAACTGGTGATAAGGTCAGCTATGCCACCTATCACCTCGAAGGTGCAGCTAGTTCTTGGTGGGAGAACTTTCTGAATATGCGTCCCGATGGACCACCTGCATCTTGGGAGGAATTCTGCACGTCCTTCCGCGAGCACCACATTCCCAAAGGTCTCATGGACCGCAAGCGTGAGGAGTTCTGCAACCTCACTCAAGGCAGAAGGACCGTTGATGAGTTTAGTCGTGAGTTCAACCGACTGGCTCGTTATGCAACCGAGGAAGTCTCCACCGACTCCAAGAAACAAGAGAGGTTCCGTCGTGGCCTCAACACCGGACTTCGTCGTGAGCTCAATCTTCATGACTTTGCCACCTTCCAGGTCCTTGTCAACAAGGCCATCAAGGCCGAGGACATGAACACCCCCAACGACTTTCGCAAACACCCCAGAGATGACAGTTCATCCAGTTCTGGCTCCCAGAAGCGCAAGATCTGGATCCCAAACAGCATGTTCCGCCAGAACAACCCCCCGAGGCCATCCTATGTGACGCCTCGTCCACCCACCCAGTTCCACGCAGCTCCACCAAACAACCCAGCTCCACGAACTGTTTTCGGAGCCTGTTACAAGTGTGGTCAGGCAGGCCACTACTCTCGCGAGTGTCCCCAGAACCAGCTCCAACACCAGAATGCTCCACCACGTGCCGGAGGCAACAACAACAACAACAATGGCCGTGGCAAGCCACCCCCGAAGGTCTACACCGCCAAACCCGCTCCTCCCGCCACTCGTGGACGTGTGAACCAGATTGCCGCCGAAGAGACTGACGACACCACTGACGTCATTCTTGGTACGCTCCCAGTCAATTTTGTTCCTACTTCCGTTCTTTTCGACCCAGGAGCATCTCATTCATTCATGTCGGAAAGTTATGCACTTCGTCATGAGTTATCTTTTGTTGAATTGTCCACCCCAATGATTATTCAAACTCCAGGGTCAAGATGGCAAACTAATAGAGTAAGCCATGGTAATCAAATTGCAATTGAGGGTTTAGTATTCCTTGCTTCACTCATAGCCCTCAAGTCTTCAGACATTGATGTCATCCTTGGCATGGATTGGCTATCAAGACAGAATGCCTACCTGGATTGCAAAGGCAAATCCGTGAAACTCACCCACCCTTTAGGCCAAACCGTCAACTACACTTCACCCAGAACAAGAACCCAAGTGCATTCTTTGAATGTACTTCCCCTTCCCGAACTTGAAGATATTCCGGTGGTTCGTGACTTCCCGGATGTCTTTCCTGAAGAGCTGCCGGGAATGCCACCCGACAGATGTGTAGAGTTTATAGTGGATCTTGCCCCAGGAACCGCACCAATTTCTAGACGCCCATACAAAATGGCCCCACGTGAGTTAGCTGAGCTTAAAACCCAACTGGAAGCTTTGTTGGAGAAAGGCTTCATCCGCCGTAGCTCATCGCCATGGGGTTGCCCTGTTCTGTTCGTAACGAAGAAAGATGGAACAGAAAGGATGTGCGTAGACTATCGCCCGCTAAATTTAGCGACGATAAAGAACAAGTACCCATTGCCTAGGATCAATGATCTTTATGATCAACTTGCAGGATCCTCTGTCTTCTCAAAGATGGATTTGAGATTAGGTTATCATCAAATCAAGATCCGCAACAAGGACATTCCCAAAACGGCTTTTACTACTCGTTATGGTCTTTACGAGTACACCGTCATGTCCTTTGGTTTAACCAATGCCCCCGCCACTTTCTCACGCATGATGAATTCGATCTTCATGGAGTATTTGGACCAGTTCGTCGTGGTTTACCTCGATGACATCCTTATATACTCGAAGAACGAAGAAGAACATGCCGAACACTTAAGGCTGGTATTGATGAAACTTAGAGAGCATCGCCTGTATGCTAAATTCTCCAAGTGTGAATTTTGGCTACCAGAAGTGACCTACTTAGGCCACGTGATTTCTGCAAGAGGCATTGCTGTGAATCCCGAGAGAGTTCAGGCCGTCCTTGATTGGACTCCACCTGAATCGGTTAAGCAATTTAGAAGTTTTCTTGGCCTAGCCAGCTATTGCCGTCGCTTCGTTGAGAACTTTTCTAAAGTTGCAAAGCCTCTAACTGAACTCCTCAAGAAAGATAAGAAATTCCTATGGACTCCCAAGTGCGAGGAAAGCTTTGAAGAGCTAAAAAGAAGATTGACTTCTGCACCCGTACTTGCACCTCCAGACAGCAAAAAGGATTTCGAGATCTATTGTGACGCATCACGGCAAGGGTTAGGATGCATACTTCTGCAAGATCGACATGTGGTAGCTTATGCTTCACGCCAGTTGCGGCCACATGAAGAGAACTATCCTACCCATGACCTTGAACTCGCTGCCGTAGTTCATGCCCAAACAACTTGGCGACATTACCTCCTTGGTAATCGTTGTGAGATTTATTCCGACCACCAAAGCCTCAAATACATTTTCACCCAGCCAGATCTTAATCTCAGGAAAAGACGCTGGATTGAGTTGATAAAAGATTACGACGTAGTAATTTCATACACCCCAGGCAAAGCCAATGTCATGGCTGACGCACTAAGTCGTAAGTCGTACTGTAACAACCTCATGTTACAGCAGTATCAACCACTTCTTCATGAGGACTTTCGCAAGCTCAATCTTGAGGTTGTTCCTCATGGCTATCTTTCTACCTTGGTGGTGAAACCAACTCTTGAGGATCAAATTATAGTTGCCCAAAGGCGTGCACGAGGTGTTCGCCGGATCAAGGAGAACATTGCTAGCGGAGTTGCTAAATGTTTCTCCACAGATAGCAAAGGAACGGTATTCTTTGAAAATCGTTTGGTAGTACCTAAGAATAAGGAACTAAGGCAACTCATCCTCAAAGAAGCCCATGACACACCCCTCTCAATTCATCCCGGTAGCACAAAAATGTACCGAGATCTACGCCAGAGATTTTGGTGGACTAGGATGAAGAGAGACATTGCTCAATTTGTTGCCGAATGTGATGTTTGTCGTCGCATTAAGGCAGAACATCAAAGACCTGCTGGTACACTTCAACCTTTGTCTATTCCCGAGTGGAAATGGGACAAAGTCGGTATGGACTTCATCACCGGCTTTCCAAGAACCCAGAAAGGAAACAATGCCATCTTCGTTGTCATAGATAGGCTTTCCAAAGTTGCTAATTTCCTTCCGGTTCGCGAGTCTATAACTGCTAGCACGTTAGCGGACTTGTACATCTCTAGAATTGTATCACTTCATGGTGTTCCTTTGGAAATCAATTCTGATCGTGGTAGCCTTCTTACCTCTAGATTTTGGGGAAGCTTTCAGAATGCTATGGGAACTCATCTCTCCTTTAGTACAACTTTCCATCCTCAGTCTAGCGGTCAAGTCGAAAGGGTTAACCAAATTCTTGAAGACATGCTCAGAGCTTGTGTTATCTCATTCGGAAAGAATTGGGAGAATTCTCTTCCATTTGCCGAATTTGCTTATAACAATAGTTTTCAATCTAGTCTGAACATGGCTCCTTTTGAACTCCTTTATGGACGACGATGTCGAACACCTTTAAACTGGTTAGAAACCGGTGAAAGACAATTCTTTGGACCGGATATGATCAAGGAAGCAGAAGAGCAAGTTCGCATTGTTCGTGATCAATTGAAAGCAGCCCAGTCTCGTCAGAAAATCTACTATGATCGTCATCATAGGCAAGAGAGCTACAATCTGGATGAGAAGGCTTACCTTCGGGTTACTCCTCTCAAGGGAACCCAACGTTTCGGTATCAAAGGCAAGTTGGCCCCACGTTACATCGGACCTTTCCGCATTATTGCTAAACGTGGAGAAGTTGCCTACCAACTTGAACTACCTCCGCACCTCTCCAGAGTACATGATGTATTCCATGTGTCCCAACTCAGGCGTTGCTTCAAGGACCCCATCCGCGAAGTCGACCATGAAACGCTTGATCTCCAAGATGACCTTTCTTATCGAGAATACCCCGTTCATATTCTTGATTCCGCAGAGCGTGTCACTCGTCGTCAGAAGATTAGGTTTCTGAAAGTGCAATGGTCACACCACTCCGAAAGAGAAGCTACGTGGGAAAGAGAAGACCGTCTCAGTGCCGAGTACCCCTCCTTCCTCCCGCAGACTTCTGAATCTCGGGACGAGATTCTGTTGAGTGGGGGCGAGTTGTCAGAACCCTCTGTTAGGTAATGTGCTAGGATCAAAGTAACCTTGCATCATGTCAAAATTTCAAAAAGAAATCTTGGAAATCAATTTCAAAATCAAAATGGGAGAAGGAACACCCCCCAGATGAATTAATTCAAAAGGCCAAATAAAAATCTTCTCCAAAAATTCATGTTAGATTTTTGAAAAGTCTTATAAATGAGTGTGATCACATATCAAGTGATGTGGGACCCGTCCCATGCTCATAGATTTTTCAAATATTCAAACAGTACCTTGGAATTAAAGAAATACCCCTTTTTGATTTAAAATTCAAATCATTTGAATTTTAAAAATGTTGAAAGTTTATGAGTGGCTAGTCTATATTATTATGAGGCCACATAAATTTTTTCAGCATTTAAAAAAATGTTTAGCTATTTTATTTAGCTAAACAGAACAAATGACAGAAAGAAAACAGAAAAGAAAAAGGGAAAAGGACTTACCTGGCCATTCGGCCCAACTCATCGCCCGCGGCCCAGCAAGCCAGCCCAGCCCGCTGCCCCCCGTTTGTCTTCTTCCCCGGCGCGGCAAGCAGCTCGCTGGAGCGCATGCCGACGCCAGCGCCACCTGCTTGCCTGCCTGGAGGCCCTCCCGTGCCTTCTCCTTGCGCCAGAGAGACGCCGTGGCACCGTGAACCACTTCCCCCCATCGCCGCTTCGTCTCGCGCCTTCTCCTCGTTTTCCCCTTCTTCCCCGAGAGCCTCCGCCGTTCACCGTCGACGGAATCCGCAGCCAACGCCGGAGAGAAGCCTGGAGACCATGTCCATCGTGCGCGCCATCGTCGACTTCCTCGATCTGGAGAAGCTGGAGGACTAATCGAGCTCGAGGCCAACGCAAGCTTCACCGAGACCTCACCGGAGCCGCCGCGCGATTTCTTTGATTCCGGCAACCACAGGGCGTCCCCGACCGCGCCACCACCTCCGTTGAACTCACGGTGAGCTCACGGTTCACCCGAGCCATTCCTTCGTCTCCCTCCTCCTCCCTAGCTGGATCCGCCATGAACGCAGGAGCTCGTGGCCGCCATGGTCGACGGCGAGGAAGTTCCCGTGCCCCTTCGACCCATCCAAGACGACCACCGTTCTCCTAGTGCTCCAAGGATTCGTCCGAGCCATCGCATGCCCACGAAAACCCACCGCAACGTCATCTTCGTTGTCACCGAGCCACGACCGCCGCTAGGGCTCGTCGTCGGCATCACTCCGGTGCCCCCCGGTGGCGCTGCTGTGCTCTGGGTGATGCAGACGAGCTCGGGCTTCCGTTTGGTGGTCTCAGCGCACCAAATGGTGGCCGGAGCCGCCGCCCCGTGCGTCGCCGCCGCGTCGGATGGTCACCGGCGACTAGCCGCCGGCATGTCTGACGTGGCCGGGGTGATTAGCACCTAATCCACCCCCTGGGTCACTTACAGGTGGGCCCAGCCCCCTCTAATCCTCTCTGTTAGATTAATCTAACAGGGAAATTAGATGTGAGGCTGACAGCCCTGGCCCACTGGTCAGTTTGACCGGGGTCAAAGCCCCTGCTGACGCCATGCTGGCGCAGTGCTGACGCAGTAAATGAATTTCCAGTATAAAAAGAATTAAAGTAATTCCAGAAGTTCCAGAAAATACCCCAAACTTTGGAAATTCATAGAAAATTCATAGGACAAATAATATATGAAAAATGACCAGGAGAAAATTATCTTTCCAAATATGCAACTTTCAACTCTGTTTGAGTTGAATTTAAAATGTGATCAGTAGCTTTTGCTATTTGATTTAAATGGATTTAAATCAAATTCAAATCAAATAATTTTGCAACTTGAACCATGGCAACATGCTACATTTCAATCACACATCAGAGGCATATCTTATACATTTGAAGATAATTCAAAATGATCAAACTATGTCACATACAACTTGGTTAATTTGAATTCAAATGTGGAGTTTGAATTTGCCATTCAATTTGCAATATTTAACTGTGGAGTTCGAACCTCGTCAGCAAGGCAAGCAAACCCCCATTGATCATGTCGATAAAATCCCACTTCCCTCTCATGTCTCGCTTATGCATTGTTTAGGATGATCACCATGCTTCGTTTCTACCGCATAGATGAACCCATTCCTTTGCATGACCTATCATTTTGTCACACTAGTAAGCAAACCACAATCCTAGCAACTGTAGGAGTTGTTTGATATCATGTGGCCCCTGCAATGTTACTGCTTATTGCATGCTTAGTTTGATACCATGTTGTTACTGTGATGTGAGTCGGGATGGGAATGATCATGTTGATGATGGTAGAAAAGTGTAGGTGAATCGACCCTAATACAAGGTGAACGATGAGAGGCTGTGTAGGAGTACACAGTGGGTTGTCTCGTTGAACACCGCCCTAGTACGAGTTCTTGTGTGGTGATCCAAGATGAAGAGTACAACCACACATTGGGCTCACTGACCCCTCTCAACTTACTAACTCATCCCTTTCGATGTCCAGATGTCGCAATAGTTCGGAGTTCTGGTAGGTCTGTGGCCTGGCTGCTAAGTGAGAGAACGGCTCATCCGAGACCGGCTTATGCACCACGCACACATCACTTGGGTCCACTTCGGTAAACCGGCCGGGTTCACGATTGTGGTAACCAACCCAAGTAGGCGGCTTTCTCGGACTAGATCGGCTGTGAGGTAACAGTTGTGGTGAGCATCCTCGCTGGCACCCCTTGAATGGTGTCGAGATCAAAGGCGGTAAATGATGGTCATGTGTGCGTAGCGGTACACCCTTGCAAGGTTAACAAAACTATTCGAATAGCCGTGTCCGCGGTTATGGACTGCTTGGAAAGCTTAGCTTGATTATTAGACAACTTGAACCGGATACTTCTAAAACATACCAAGATAAGTGTGAGTGCTATGGCGTGCTTCCTCGTGGGGAAGTCGAGGAAGGCACCATAGTGGTGTATTTGATTGGAGAAAGTAGTGGACTCGTGTACGCCTCTTACCTCAAAGTCTGGTACTCGTAGTTCAGGACTAGCCAAGTCAAAGCTGGCATTTCTGCAAGTGAACCCCACCCCCCTTTACCTTGACACATGTGCATGAGTAGTATAGCTCCTATGTAAGTCTTGCTGAGTACGACTTTGTACTCACGTTTGCTTAATCTATGTTTTAGATGATGCCACTGACCCCGAAGGTGGCTTCTTCATCGAGCTGGACGACTGAAGTTAAACTAGTCTAGTCCCAGTCAGACGACTGGTTCCCTCGTGGAGGGCTTTGTGTTTAAATAAGGCTTCTTAAGACATTTGTTAAACTTGTCTGTACTCAGACATAATTTGCTTCCGCCTGTGTTGTAATGTTGGATCACATGTATGTGATCTCTGTGTGCACTCTATAAGAGTTATAAATAAAATGTACACTTTGTAGAGAATTGCAATGGTACCTACTGTTCATACAAGGCATGTGTGTTGCGTGTATGTTTATAACATGCATGTCTTTGTATGGGTTTTCGAGACCTTAGTTGTGTTCTGGCTGGCGGTCTTTCATACACCAAGTGGCCCTTAGATGTGCGCAGCTTGGGGCATCGCGATGCGATTGCTTGAGACTCCGTCTCATGCACACTTTGTGGTATGATCGAGCCCGCCCTAGACCCCGACTAAGTGATCGGGCTGGAGTAAGTCTATGTAAGAGTTTTGAGATAGTCGGTAGTATGGTTGAGGCGACTTGTCTTTGAATATGGGAGTTCACCACCCATATCATTTGACTTGTGTGCGGACGATGAGGACCCATCTCAGTTGATCATCCGGCCTGGATGGGATGCCCCTCACGTACGATGCTTTCCGAGAATGTTCAGTGCTTGGCCTTGTCTGCTTAGACAAGTGGGTGCGGTTCTCGGCTCTCCATATGACTATGTCTTAACTGTACTTGCATACGCTAACCCCGGGTCCCGACACTCGGGTCCTCCCATGAGGAAGGCCCTGCGCTCCAAGCATAGGAAGACCCCTCACCATACTGGGTGACGGTCTCCCCCTGGAAAGGTGGGAACTCACCGTGCTCCTCTTCGTCGGGAACAACCCCCTCCGTGGGGTTATGCAACTGATACTGAGCCATGAACTCATCAAACTAGACATCATTGAAGGACCATCCTTTCCTGTTGGTACAATCAAACAAAAGTGGGGAAGGTAGACGGATCTCTCGAGTAATAGTATTTTCGAACCTCAAAATATAAACAAGGTTACCAAACTCGGAAGTCGTGGTACAAACTTATGCCTCTTCATAGAAGCAAGATCAAGACTTGTGTAAGAAAAGGGAACATCATCAAGATTCGGGGTGCCATTAAAATACTCAAGGATAAGTGTGGCATAAACGGTACCAAATAAATCACCCTTATTACCATTCATAGCAAGGCGACGAGCAATTAAGGCACCCACATTATAATCACTCCTACTAGAGAGGGCGTTCGCATAGATAGCGAAATCTTGTGCTGAACCGTTGCTCGTGTCGTCACGAGCCAACACCCCTGTAGCAATAAAATACGCAAAATACGTGAGGTGGAGGAATAAGATGCTGGAAATCTTTGTTCGCCGGATATCCCTCGTCTATTGGCTACAAAGAGATTCGAAGAGAGTCATCAACTCGGAGGGCTGAGTGTTCATCCTCGTCGTCTAACCAGCGTTCGGCACACCCATTATATCACAAAATCTTGCCAAAGACATGGTCATCAGCTTATCATAAATTTTAAACTCAATAGTTCTAGCATCATGATTATAACCGAAACTATTAATAAAACAGGAGGTGAGTTTCTTATACTGTACCACACGGCATAGTGCTAGCCGTGTCAAACCTGCATTGGTGCAATGGCCATAAAATTCCTCCTTGATTCCTGTAGCTTCAAGAAAATCATCGCATGGATACATCATTGCGCATGCTTGACTCGTATTTTCCAACAACTCTAGGGGCACATGATCTTCGTTGTAGCTCACCCTAGCAGCTGAGGGTGAATCTACAGCTCTAGTAACTCGATCGGAGCGCTCAGGCTTCTTCTTCCCAAGCCACCCCTTTGCTTTTCCTAGCAAACTCATTTCTGAATTTTTTGTAAATTTTCAAAGACAAGGATTTAAGCAAAGTGAGTTGAGGCAAACTACTCTACTCACTTACCTAAGGCATAAACTTGCATCAAAACTTGGAAAATAAATTTCTACACATGCATGCAAGCTCATATAGACAACACCAATATCTACTAAATACTCACAAATGAAGCCACCAATCAAAAATCTAATTGGAGGGGTGGAGGAGTTGCATACCAGGGAGTATTTGCCCAAAATCTCAGCTCAAACGGTGGGTTGTAGAGAGAGATCAAAAATCTCCTCCAAGAACAGTAAGAACGCAAGAAGAAGTGCAAAACTCGTGTTTTTGGAGAGAGAGGAAGCAGGAGGAAGAAGACATACTTGGAGATGGGGCATGTGGGCCCCAGGCGCCCTGTGGGTGCGGCCAGGGGGCTGGCCACGTCAGCTGGCCGCCTGGGCCACTGGTGCCCCACTGGTCAGCCCCAGGTGCCCCTGGGTCACCCTGGACATGGAAATTTTTATTTTTATTTTTCTGGATTTTTTCTAAAAACTTCACTGTTGAAATTTTTTTGGGGTTCAAAAAGCTGCGAAACTTTCTGAAAACTTGAAGCAGTGATTAGAATTGTGAAGCTTTGCAAACATAAAACTTGGTTCAACAAAGAGAATAAAAGCTAAGGCAAATGAAAACATAACAGGCTCCAATTTTTACCTATATAAAACATGCTAGCTAGCAAGGTCGATCAAGTCTTACCAACGAACCGACGATATATAGAGCAGAAAGTTTCACCTCTCATGAAGCGAGCATTGCACCTTTAATTTAATGGACATTGTCCCCACCATAATAGTTTTGTATTTGTGGTGCACATGTAGAGGACAATCCCATTCTCCGATCTTCACGGTGTCGATATTCTCTATAGAGTTAAGGCCATTCCTTTTGTCGATCTTCTTTGAAAAATACACCATGTGTTCTTTATCATCAACGTTGAAGGTGACCTTTCCTTTATTGCAATCAATAATGGCACCTGCGGTGTTAAGAAAAGGTCTACCAAGAATAATGGACATGCTCCCATCTTCGGGCATGTCTAGCACAACAAAATCTATAAGGATCAAGCAATTAGCAACTTCAACAGGAACATCCTCACAAATACCTATCGGGACGACTGTTGACTTGTCAGCCATCTAAAGAGAGATATCTGTAGGGATTAGCTTTTCTAAACACAACCTCTTATAAAGAGAAAAAGGCATGACACTCACTCCTGCTCCAAGATCACATAAAGCAGTTTTGACATAATTATTCTTTATGGAGCAAGGAATGGTGGGTATACCTGTATCACCAAGCTTCTCAGGAATCTTGACACTGAAAGAGTAGTTAGCAAGCATAGTATATATTGCCTCATTAGGAACTTTTATTTTATTAGTAACAATACCTTTCATATATTTGGAATAAGGAGGTAACTTAATAGCATCAGTCAAGGGAATTTGAAGAAAAAGAGGCTTCATCCATTCACAAAATTTATTATAATGCTCTTCTGCTTTGCATTTGAGAGACTTACCTGGAAAGGGCATGGGTTTCTGTACCCATGGTTCTCTTTCCTTCCCATGTCTTCTTGCGATGAAGTCTTCTCTTGTGTATTTCTTGCGTTTGCATGGTGCTTATTCTTCTCGCACCTCTGGAGGATCATTCTTCTCCTTATCCTTCTCGGGCTCAGCACCGTCTTCAGTTTCAGCATCGGAGGTAGATATGCTATTAGGATCAACAGCGGGTTCTTCACTTGTAATAGGATCATTTGAGTTGTCAGCTTCCTTGTGTTTCTTCTTCTTCTTTTTCTTCTTTGGAGAGCTAACAATCTCGTCTTCTACCTGCACTTGAGAATCTTGCTCGATCCTCTTTGGATGCCCCTCGGGAAAGAGAGGGTCCTGGGTGTGTGTTCCACCCTTGGTCTTTATACCATAAGCTTGTATATCCTGTTTGGCATTATTAGCAAGCAAATCTTTTTGCACATTAGAAATTTGTTCAAGCTGATTTTGAACCATATGAAAATGCTTAACAAGACATTTAACATCATTAACTGTTCTTTCAAGAACACCAAGTAAACTTTTGATAGCAAGGGAATTATCATGGAACTGATTTTGTATTATCTCACTAAAATGGTCTTTCTTAATAATAAAATTATCAAGGTCATCTAAACATTGGTCAAGAGGATTACCTTTAGGGATGTCACTTTCAGTGAAATCTAAAAGAGAGTGTACCTCTACCAAGGGAGGGTGAGTAGTAGGCTCACACAACTTCTCAATAGGAGGTAGATTCTTCACGTCTTCGGCCTTAATGACTTTATACTTTATAGATTTCTTTGCCTCTTGCATATCTTCGGGGTTGAGGACAAGCATGTCCCTCTTCTTTGGTCGTGGAGGTGGCTCAGGGACGGACCAATCTTCGTGGTTCTTGGCAATCTTGCCCATTAATTCTTCAGCATCGTCAGGTGTTCTTTCCCTGAAAACACAACCAGCACAACTATCTAGATAGGATCTAGATTCATAAAATATATCAAGTAATTAATTATTAGGGACTTCATGTCCCGGTCTAGCCTTAATTAAACTGCAATACCTCCCGCAAGATTTAGGGAGGTGCTCATCCTGCAACTATTTAAAGTTATAAATTCTTTGCAAAGCAGCATGTTGCATATGAGCAGGGAAATATTTATCGACAAATAGTTGAGCTAAGTCCTGGGGACTCTTAATGGAACCATAAGGTAGTGCGTCATACCATGCTTTAGCGTCTTCCTTCAAAGAAAAAGGAAAAATCTTAGCCACATAAAAGTTTCGTATCCTCTCATCAGTAGTAAATAAGCTACCAACTCGGTGAGTTTGGTCAGGTGTGCTATAGCATCATCATTTTATCTGGCATAAAAGGGGCCAGCTTCAGCTGTAGATATAAGTGAAAGATCAATAGAGAAATCATAATCAGGATTAGTGATGCATATAGGAGATGTAGCAAATTCAGGATCAGGAATAATCTTGTTTTTCATGGAGTGCTTTTCAAGCAACTTCTTAACAGCACCAGGGTCAGAGTCGACACACTCTGTGAATTCCCTGCAAAAATCATCATCAAGAATAACATAATCATCATCAAGGATTCTCTCCTTCAGTTT
The DNA here is from genome assembly GCA_950022295.1 of Bromus sterilis. Taxonomy (NCBI): domain Eukaryota; kingdom Viridiplantae; phylum Streptophyta; class Magnoliopsida; order Poales; family Poaceae; genus Bromus; species Bromus sterilis. Next base: position 409,232,633 of record OX465596.1, on the reverse strand, counting down.
ATCTAAGTCTGGGTAACCAAAGGTTTTGCAAGTAGGAATATAGGTCGCAGGAGTCTCAGTCTCGGACTGTGCTGCAAACTTAGCAATCTGAGCTTCAAGATAGTGACCAAGGAAACTAGTATCATCAAGAGTAGTGGAAGCATCATCAAAAGTATCGGACATAGTAACAGACTCAGTAGAAGTAGCATGTGGCAGTGGTGGTGAAGCGAACTTACTTATAACAGAAGGTGAATCAAGCGTAGAGCTGGTACTTAGAACGGTACATTTTCTTGTAGTAGACGGTAAGATCGGAACCTTGGTGTCTCCTTTCTTACCCATAGCAGATGAAGTGCAGCAGGCAGAATACTTCAAGTAGACTTGATAATATTGCTATTCTCCCCAGCAACGGGGCCAGAAAACAGTACTTGATGACCCTCAACTGTAGGGGATCGAGATAGTCTTCGCGGGAAATATAACCCAATGTATTGATTCGACACAAGGGGAGCCAAAGAATATTTATAAGCTTTAACAATTGAGTTGTCAATTCAACCGCACCTAAAATATACTTGCTTGCAACAAAATATTAGTAGCAACGGTGATATGATAGTGATAATGGCGACAACAAAAGTAAAATGGCAAAATCAACAACCAGTAACCAGCAGGATTAAAACACTGTAGGCTAGGGAGATGGATGGTTGGGCACTTGATACTTGAGAGAGGATAATTGCTTCTCGCCCTTCGTTGGTTACCCCAAGTGGAAGGTGAGATGCAGCGTAGCGGCAAGTTTCCCTCGGTGAAGATACCGAGGTTTCTCTCCAGTAGGACTCCGGAGATGATAAGTAGGTATCAGCGGCGCAACTGACATGGACCCGCACACAGACACAAATAACTTTGCTCCCAACGAAGTTCAGAGAGGTTGTCAATCTCTCCGGTCTTTTTGTTTACAAAGGATCAAAACACAAGGCATAATGATAATGATGATAACAACCGAAAGTAAATGAGAGAAAAATAAATGAGCTTGTAAACAATGATGAGAGATGGACCGGGGTCTCGTGATGTTCACTAGTGACGTCTCTCTCCCAAAAGACGATAAAACTGCTATGCGAGGTAAACACATTACAGATGGGCAATTGACATGATTATAAACGTACCGCAATGCTAACTATGCTACAAAGAAAGAAACATGCTCAAAATCATGGGCAGTACGCCAAAATAAGTAGAACGAAATCCATCTACATCTACTACTAATCATCCACCTTGAGATATCTATCCAGAACATCTCGCTGGTATTAAGTTGCGAGCCCCACCGAAAGTGTAAACCCAAAGCAACAGACAACTGCATTAAAAAGAACTTTGCGTAAAGTAAACAATCCTTGTAACCGCGGTTACAAGCACCGTTGTTTTCCCCCTTGTGGCCACATCACATCCCCTAGACACATGTTTCTGTCACTCAAGCGTGTCATCAGGGGGCATGTACCCACAATCGAGCATGACTATCCCTCTTGGAGTTACTACCTACTACTTGGCCAAAGCAATAAAAAACAACGGAGAACATGCAAGAATTACTTCGGAACAAAAATACAAAAGATAAGAACCAATTATATTACTCTATCACAATCTGAACATAATCTCATAATCTATCAGATCCCATCAAATTCAGCATAGCAAAAGCAGAAAGATTACATATGTGCCTCGATCATGTAGGGCAGCTCACGAGGTGTAAACCATGAAGAACAAAGAGGGGAGGAGAACATCACATAGATACTGATCACGGACCCATGGTCCAATGGAAACTACTCACGGCAAATCCGGGAAGCGTCCATGGTGGAGGGGAAGCTCCCGGAGGTCGATCCTCCCTCCGGCAGGGTGCCGAGAAGGGTCCTAACGGTGCTCCCGATCTTGGAAGCGCGGCGGCGGCGGAACAAAGGTGAGATCACGAAAATGGTTCTCTCCTCGGAAGTTTCCCGTGATGGAGATTAAATAGGCGAAGGGGGCAACCAGGGGGGACACCAGGAGTCCAGGCGCCCCCTGGAACGGCCAGGCCCCTGGCCGCGCTAGGTGGCCGCCTATGCACCTGGTGGTGGCCCCCTGGCCCTCCTTTGGGGCTCTGGAAGCTTCCTTCACGCTGATTTTTTATCTAACTTTTCCCGGATTTTTGGAGCACTTTTTATATGGGGGAAAACTGAAATAGAAAAACAACAGAAAACAGAAACTGGCTCTGGGTGCACTGAGTTAATAGGTTAGTCCAAATATGATCAAAAGTGTATGAAAGTCTATCTAGATCATAGCAATATCACACAAAACATGCATGGAGCGAGAAGAAATTATCGATACGTTTGAGACGTATCAACATCCCCAAGCTTAATTCCTGCTCGTCCTCGAGTAGGTAAATGATAACAAGCATAATTTCTATGGTGACATGCTAGCAACCATATAAGAACTTTGAAAAGTAAAGAAATCAAGGTATGTGATTCAATTCAAGTCATAACATGCAAGTGTCTATATTAGTATTGAAACAAGCAACGAAAGAACATTAGGTGCAAGATCTCTCGCTGTCCGTGACTCGAATGTCTCCAAATGGTGTTTGCGTGCAAGAAAGGGGATTGGGAATACGAGAAAAAAGTATTTTTTTTGTTGAGAACTCAATCTACTAAACGTTTAACACTTGGTCTTCTTTGGAATCTTATCTTGACTCGTCCCCAGACCACTAGCCAGGTACAAGTCAATTTGATCCACTCCTTTTCGATATTTTGAGCACTCATGCAATGGATGAGCGTAAGCACGAGAGTTTACACTTAGGATTGCAAAGAGAGAAATATGGTGGAGGAGGAAGACAACAAGGTGAGAAAGGCTCACATCAATGAGGACAATCATAGGCGAGGGGGCCAAATGATAGATATGATGTGAGGAGTAGGGATTGCCATGCAACTGATGCACATATGAGCTAAAAATATCTCCAAAGGAACTAGTGGCGGTGCATCTAACTTGCTCGCTCATGAAGACCAAGAGCTCTTTTGAGGAGGCTCATCCTTGGAATATGCAAGCCAAGTTCTATAGTGTGAAGGTCCCCACATAGCTATGTGGATGAATGATCATCTCTATGGAGTACAAGGATAAGAGGGAGTACTAGTGTGGATCTTTCAAAAGGATAGTAGTGTTGCCCCCTTCTCTCTTTTTATTTCCTTATTCTCTTTTTTCTATTTTTTGTATTTTTTTGGTGGCCTCAATGGCTCTTTCTATTTAACTCTCATTTTTCCTCTTTGGGATCTTTTATTTTGTTCACTTTGGGATCTTTTCCTCACTTAAGGGCAACACTCTAATTACAAGAGGGTGTAGAAGATCTTTCACACTTTACGAGGTACTCAAATCATAAAGAAGATGTAGATAGCATGATGTATGCAATGTATGCCTCTGCCAGTGTAGCAGAAACATGTATGACATGAAGATCAAGTCATGAAGAGGTGGATGTTGCATGGCAATGTATCTTGGAAAGGCTATGGAAATGCCTTGATAGGTAGGTATGGTGGATGTTTTGAGGAAAGATATAGGGAGTTTTATGATGACAGAGCATATGATGCCAAGGGTTTGGATGTACCAGCGAAGGTGGACGCCAACTCTCGGAGTGAGAAGAAGGCAATGCACGGCACATGAAAGGCTAGCAAATATGAGGAGGTGGAAGTGTCAACTTTCAATACTTACATTAGTCCAAAAAACTCATGCACTTATTATCGGTAACTCTCAATCTAATAAGGAGGTTCACAAAGAGACAAGTACCCCGAGGAGGAGTGTATGGGGGTTTAGTTATCCTCGCGCATCCTCGACTCATGGTACGTGAGTGTACTCTAATATCCGATCCCTCCAAAGATTAGCGATCCATCTAGTAGCTAGATTTCTCAACTAGTTTTGTAGGTTTTTGAAAATAAACATGGATTTCCCAAAATACGACACCTAGCACTAATAGGCTAGAGCTCTTGACACCAAAAGTTCAAACATTACTCACATCAATACCTCAAAACTATTGCAAGTTACTACTAAAATTAAATAGCAACCTCAATTACCTACTTTCAAGACAAGACACAACTCAGTGCAACAACCAACTCTCTTAACAATGTAAACATGAAAACTAAAGAGAGTTCCAGCAACAAGCTAGACAAAAGCCAAGGCTCTTGCTAAATACAAAATAAACTAAAACTAAACATGGCAGTAGCTACGAAAAGATAAAGAACACACAACAGCAGAAAGATAAGCATGGAAAATCCTATGTTGTGTTCTAGATTGAAGTGGAGCGTGTTTCTCTCCACACAAAGTAAGATGGGGTCTAACTTGTTATGAACAGCAAGCAAAGATAAAGAAAACTAAAAATAAAACCTAAGAGCGAGACGCTCTAAGCATAGCACATAACGCATGAAGTGATAAAAATATAGTGAGACGAAGGACGAACTGATGATTGTTGATGGAGAAGGGGATACACGGGGGCATCCCCAAGCTTAGACGCTTGAGTCTCCTAGAATATTTTTTGGAGATGCATGGGGGCATCCCATAGCTTGAGCGCTTGACACTCCCGAATCTTCTTTCATCATCTTCCATCGCACACTTGAAAACTCCCTTCATACATAACTCATCATAAGCTGATTAGAGAGGTTAGTACCCTTAATAAAATAAATTTTCTCCACTGGATATAAAGTTATGCTTGAAGATATACTGCTTCTCAAGATTTCCAAAAGGTTTTTGCAAATAAAAAGCAAGCTTAAGGTTTGCAAAAGTGAGGAGAGACAAAACGTGGCAGAATCTGTGAAAAACAGAACAACAGGTAGTAGAGAATTTTTTTGGGGTACTTCTGCAACTCAAATAAAAAAACTCGAAACATATGAAAGTTCCGCGATTGTATAGAGCACGCTGTGTAAAAAACTCAGCTCAAAAATCTGAACATGTGATTTGATCCTATTTTTTCCATCACGAGGACAGAATCTGTTTTCTGGACATTATGTCACAACTTTCACTTCCCTTGTCATATGAGGCTATAACTTGGCACAAATCTTGAAAATAAAGATACAATGATGTTGCTACAGTAGTAACAATCATCAAGACCACTAAAAATAGAAGTAAAAACATCTTGGGTTGCCTCCCAACAAGCGCTTTATTTTACGCCTTTAAGCTAGGCATAAGGCAAAAGAAAAATCAAGTTTTATCAAGAGAAAGAGAATAGCTAGCCCGTATAACAGACTCAAAAGGTAACTTGATATTTTTTTCTAGGGAAGTGTTTCATCCCCCTTTTGAGAGGGAATTGAAATTTTATATTCCCCTCTTTCATGTCAATGATAGCACCAACGGTGCAAAGAAAAGGACGTCCCAAAATAATTGGACATAAAGGTTCACACTCTATATCCATGATAATAAAATCGACGGGAACATAGTTATCATTGACAATGATAAGAACATCATCAATCTTCCCCAAAAGTTTCTTTATGGAAGAATCGACAAGACGAACATCACAAAGAGCAAAGCAAGAGAAGTTATTCAATTTGATTTTGATCATAGGGTCCCAAACATCATCTAGCTTCCTAGGTATGGAGGCTTCTATCCTAAGCTTCTCCTCCCTAGCTTTGATGAGAGCTTTTGTGGTATGCTCTGTGAAGGCAAAATTGAGTGTGCTAGTGTGGGGGTGTCTAGACATTTTGTGTAGTAAGCTAATAACTTCTGAAAGGGTGCAGCTATCAAAATCAATATCACTACTATCAAAGGTGGTAATAGTGTCATCTAGGCTCACTTGTTTGAAACCCTCTATGTTCATAGGAGTTTCTTCTTCTATGGTTGAGGTATTAGCATCACCATTTATAGGTCCAATGGGACCAGGAGTGCATTGGGTGCTAATAGTTTGAGTATCCTCAACAATTTGGATAGTGGCAACTGTGTGGCGTGTAGGAAGGCTCTTAATTCTATCCTCTTCCTCTCTTTATCTAGACCATCTTTCTTTAAATTTATCCATCATCCTAATATTTTCATTAATTTGCAATTGGATAGCTTAATAGGAGTAGATTTCCTCTCCCCAAGGGGAGAGGTTCTAATTTTTAGCATCTCAACATCAAGGGCTAAGCTATCTACCTTCAAAGAGAGATTATCTAACTTAGCTAATTTCTCTTGAACATTCTTGTTAAATTCTTTTTGGGTAGTGATAAAGTCTATAAGCATGTTTTCTAGTTCAGAAGTAGGGTTATTGTTGCTAGGGTAGGTATTGTTGTTCCCATAATTGGATGAAAACGGTCTAGGATTACTAGCAAAGTTGCCCCTATAAGCATTATTATTAAAGTTGTTTCTATCAATGAAGTTCACATCTACTTGTTCCTGAGCAACCAAAGAATTTAAAGGAACATCATGAGGATCAATAGAGGGTTGCTTGGTAAGTAGAGACATAATCAAGTCAACTTTTTTCCTTTAGGGTGGTAATTTCCTCGATGGAATTTACCTTCCTACCTGTTGGAGCGCGTTCGGTGTGCCATTGGGAATAATTGGTCATCATCTCATCGAGAAGTTTTGTGGCAGCACCAAGTGTAGTTGACATAAAGGTTCCTCCCGCGGCCGAATCTAACAGGTTCCGTAAGGTAAATTTCAAGCCTGCCTAAAAAGTTTGGATAACCATCTAGGTAGTCAAACCATGTGTAGGGCATTTCTTAACAAGAAATTTCATTCATTCCCAAGCTTGGGCAACATGTTCATTATATAATTGCCTAAAATTCATAATGTTACTCCTCAATTGGATAATGTTTCCCAATAAAAGCATCTTTGCACTTATCCCAAGAATCTATGTTATTCCTAGGCAAAGATTGAAACCAGATTTTAGCTCCGTCCCTCAAAGAGAAAGGAAAAAGCTTAAGCTTAACAACATCACCTTCTACTTCTTTATACATTTGCATATCACATAATTCAACAAAATTATTCAAGTGTAAAGCAGCATCATCTCCAGCACCAGAGAATTGATCTCTCATAACAAGGTTTAGAAAAGCAGGTTTAATTTCATAAGAGGTAGCTGAAGTGTCAGGTGTGGCAATAGGTGTGCAGATAAAGTCTTTGTTGTTGTGACTAGTGAAGTAACACAACTTGGTGTGTTCAGTGGAACCCATAGTAGCAGCAAGTGTGACAGATTTTTTTGTAATTTTTGATATAGGACACAAAGATAAAAGAAGAAAGGTAAACTAACAAGACTAAAAAGTAAAGGTAAAAGGTAGTGGGCGAGTCCCCAGCAACGACGCCAGAAATTTGCTTGATACGCGAGAGAGGATAATTGCTTCTTGACCTTCGTTGGTTACCCCAAGTGGAAGGTGAGATGCAACGTAGCGGCAAGTTTCCCTGGATGAAGATACCGAGGTTTGTCTCCAGTAGGACTCCGGAGATGATAAGTAGGTGTCAGAGAGGTTGTCAATCTCTCCGGTCTTGTCGTTTACAAAAGATCAAAACACAAGGGATAATGATAATGATGATAGCAACTGAAAGTAAATGCGAGAAAATAAATGAGCTTGTAAACAATGATGAGATATGGACCGGGGTCCCGTGATGTTCACTAGTGATGTCTCTCTCCCAAAAGACGATAAAATTGCTATGCGAGGTAAACAAATTACAGATGGGCAATTGACAAGATTATAAACGCACCGCAATGCTAACTATGCTACAAAGAAAGGAAGAGGATCAAAAGCATGGGCAGTACGCCAAAATAACTAGACTGAAATCCATTTGCATCTACTACTTATCATCCACCTTGAGATATCTATCCAGAACATCTCGCTGGTATTAAGTTGCGAGCCCCACCCAAAGTGTAAACCCAAACCAACAGACAACTGCATTAAAAAGAACTTTGCGTAAAGTAAACAATCCTTTCAACCACGGTTACAAGCACCGTTGTTTTCCCCCTTGTGGAAACAACACATCCCCTAGACTCATGTTTCTGTCACTCAAGCGTGTCATCAGGGGGTACGAACCCACAATCGAGCATAACGTTCCCTCTTGGAGTCACTACCTACTACTTGGCCAAAGCAATAAACAACAACGGAGAACATGCAAGAATTAGTTAGGAAAAAAATATAAAAGATAAGAACCAAATATATTACTCAATCACAAACTGAACATAGTCTCATAATCCATCAGATCCCAACAAACTCAGCATAGCAATAGCAGAAAATTACATATGTGCCTCGATCATGTAGGGCAGCTCACGAGGTCTAAACCATGAAGAACAAATATGGGAGGAGAACATCACATAGCTACTGATCACGGACCCATGGTCCAAGCTAGACTACTCACGGATCATCCGGGAAGCGTCCATGGTGGAGGGGAAGCTCCTGGAGGTTAATCCTCCCTCCGAAAGGGTGCTGGGAAAGGATGGGCAATCTTGGAAGCGCGGTGGTGGCGGAACAGAGGTGAGATCGCAAAAAGGGTTCTGTCTTTGGAAGTTTCGCATCAGAGAAAATATATAGGCGAAGGGGGCAGTCAGGGGGCCCACCAGGGGTCCAGGCGGCCCCCTGGCGCGGCCCCACCCTACTGCGCGCTGGGAGGGCGCCTGGGCCCTGGTGGGTCCCCTCTGGCCCCTCCTAGGTGTTTTGAGAAGCTTCTGGTACACTGATTTTTTATCATATTTTCCCGAATTTTGGGAGAACTTTTAATATGGGGGAAAACCTGAAATAGAAAAAAAAGCAGAAAACAGGAACTGGCACTGTGGTGCACTGAATTAATAAGTTAGTCTAAATATGATCAAAAGTGTATGAAAGTGTATCTAGATCATAGCAATATCACACAAAACATGCATGGAGCAAGCAGAAATTACAGATACGTTTGGGACGTATCAACATCCCCAAGCTTAATTCCTTCTCGTCCTAGAGTAGGTAAATGATAACAAGCATAATTTCTGTGGAGACATACTAATTATATAGGAACTTTGAAAGTAAAGCAATCAAGGTATGTAATTCAATTCAAGTCATAACAGGCAAGAGTCTATATTAGCATTGAAACAAGCAACATAAGAACATTAGGTGCAAGAGATCTTGCTGTCCGTGACTCGAATGTCTCCAGATGTTGTTTGGGTGAAAGAAGGGGGAGATGGGAATACGAGAACAAAAATATATTTATTAAGAACTAAATCTACTAAAGTTTCAAAATTGGTCTTCTTTGGAATCTTATCTTGAATCGTCCCCAGACCACTAGCCAGGTACAAGTCAATTTGATCCAGTCCCTTTCGATATTTTGAGCACTCATGCAACGGATGAGCGTACGCACGAGAGTTGACACTTAGGATGGCAAAGAGAGAAATATGGTGGAGGAGGAAGACAAAATGGTTGAGAAAGGCTCACGCCAATGAGGACAATCATAGGAGAGAGGCCAAATGATAGATATGATGTGAGGAGTAGGGTTTGCCATGCAACGGATGCACATATGAGCTAAGAAAATCTCTCCAATGGAATTAGTGGGGGTGCATCCAACTTGCTCGCTCATGAAGACCTAGAGCTCGTTTGAGGAGGCTCATCCTTGGAATATGCAAGCCAAGTTTTATAGTGTGAAGGTCCCCACATAGCTATATGCATATATGATCATCTCTATGGAGTATAAGATATAGAGGGGGTACGAGTGTGGATCTTTCAAAAGGAATAATGGTGTTACCCCTTTCTCTCTTTTTATATTATTTTTTCTTGTTTTTCTTTTTTTGTATTTTTTTCTATTTAATGGTGGCCTCAATGGCTTTTTCTATTTAACTCTCATTTGTCCTCTTTGGGATCTTTTAATTTGTCCTCTTTGTGATCTTTTCCTCACTTAAGGGAAACACTCTATTTTACAAGAAGGTATAGAAGATCTTTACACTTTATAAGGTACTCGACATAAAGAAGATGTAGCTATCATGATCTATGCAAATCTATGCCTCTTCCAGTGTAGCAGGAACATGTATGACATGAAGATACGGTCATGAGGAGGTGGATGTTGTATGGCAATATATCTCGGAAAGGCTATGGAAATGTCTTGATAGGTAGGTATGGTGGCTGTTTTGAGGAAAGATATAGGGAGGTTTATGATGACAAAGCGTATCATGCCAAGGGTTTGGATGCACCGGTGAAGGTGGACGCCAACTCTCGGAGTGAGAAGAGGGCAATGCAATGCATGGTACCGAAGAGGCTAGCAAATATGAGGAGGTGGAAGTGTCAACTTTCAATATTTACATTAGTCTGAAGAACTTATGCACTTATTATCGGTAACTCTCAATCTAATGAGGAGGTTCACAAAGAGACAAGTACCCCGAGGAGGAGTGTATGGGGCTTTGGTTATCCTTGCGCATCCTCGACTCATGGTACGTGAGTCTACTCTAATATCCGATCCCTCAAAAGATTAGTGATGCATCTAGTGGCTAGAGTTCTCAACTAGTTTTTGTAGGTTTTTGAAAATAAGCACGGATTTCCCAAAATACGACACCTATCACTAATAGGCTAGATCTCTTGACACGAAAAGTTCAAACATTACTCACAACAATACCTCAAAACTATTGCAAGTTACTACTACAATTGAATAGCAACCTCCATTTCCTACTTCAATACAGGACACAACTCAGTGCAACAACCAACTCTCTTAACAAGATAAATATGAATACTAAAGAGAGTTCTAGCAACAAACTAAACAAAATCCAAGGATCTTTCTAAATACAAACTAAAAGTAAAACTAAAACATGGAAGTAGCTACGAACAGATAAAGAACACACAATAGTAAAAAGATAGGCATGAAAAATCCTATGATGTGTTCTAGATTGAATTGGAGCGTGTTTCTCTCCCACAAAAAGTAAGCTGGGGTCTAACTTGTTATGAACAGAAAGCAAAGCTAAAGAAAAATAAAAAGGAAAACTAAGAGTGAGACGCTCCAAGCATAGCACATAACGCATGAAGTGATAAAAATATAGTGAGACAGAGGACGAACTGATGATATTTGATGGAGAAGGGGATGCATGGAGGCACCCCCAAGCTTAGACGCTTGACTCTCCTTGAATATTTATTGGGGATGCATGGGGGCATCCCCAAGCTTGAGCGTTTGACACTCTCGGATCTTCTTTCATCATCTTCCCTCGCACACTTGAAAACTCCCTTCATACATAACTCATCATAAGCTGATTAGAGAGGTTAGTACCCTTAATAAAATAAGTTTTCTCCACTGGAAATAAAGATATTCTTGAAGAGCTACTGTTTCTAAAGATTTCCCAAAAGTTTTTGCAAAGAAATAGCAAGCTTAAGGTTTGCAAAAGTAAGGAAAGGCAAAACGTGGCAGAATCTGTGAAAAACAGAACATCAGGTAGTATATAATTTTTTCTGGGTACTTCTGCAACTCAAATAAAAAAACTCAGAACAGACGCTCGAAATACAATTGTATAGAGCACGCTGTCAAAACAATTCAGATCAAAAAGATGATCTGGTGATTTTAGGCTAATTTTACCGTCCAAGGACATAATCTGTTTTCTGGACAACATGTCACAACTTTTGAACTTTCTTGCAATCGGAGGCTAAACTTGGCACAAAGCTTGAAAATAAAGATACAATGATGTTGCTACAGTAGTAAAAATCATCAAGACCACTAAGAACAGAAATAAAAACATCTTGGGTTGCCTCCCAACAAGCGCTTTCTTTTACGCCTTTAAGCTAGGCATGAAGATTATAAAAGATGCTCTCATAAGAATAAGGATTTGAAGCAAAAGAGAACATTAAGAAGAAAATATGAAAAACTTTAAAGACTAACTCACTTCCTATGCCTAGGAACTTTATAAGAAAATAAATCAAAGAAGTACAAAGTGACAAGTATAGAAAGGTGGAACAAGAACAACTTCAAAACTTTCAACATAAAGAGAAGAGTTTTAGTAATATGGAAGTTTCTACAACCAAACTTCCCTCTCTCAAAATAATTTTCAGTAGTATCATGAACAACATCAAGAATATAACTATCACATAAATCATATTGTTCATGACCTACAAGCACACGTGTATAGTTTTCAACACGCTCTTTAGGAACATAAGATAAATGCATCCAATCACATTGAGCCTTAATAAGAGAAAATTTATCCGGAATATGAGTTAGAGATTTCAAAAGGATAATGGGAAAATCAAGTGTGGGTGCAATAGCAACAATTTCATGCTTGACGTAAGGAACTATAGAAAGTTCATATCCGTAAGCATCATCCAAAGTGGCATCTTAGCCAAAAACACAACAAGTATCAATATCTTCAGAAAGGGATGTATCAAGTGAGTCCTTGGAATAATGAGATTCCTCATCAAAGAAATCATTAGACTCTTCTTGGGAAGCAAACATTTTATTTTTAAAATCCTCAATATAAGCATTGGAAGTAGAAATCTCGAAGCAATAAGCAAGAACTGCAAATTTTTCGGACTTGCGAATAGTATCGTAATACTTTTCAATCAAAGAAGCAATCTCATAAGCACCTTTAAAAGAAACAAACTCTTCAATCTTTTCAACATCAAAGTAATCATATACACCTTTAGCATAAGAAGATGGGATCTCAATGTCATTAAACTGACATTGGAAAGGAAGGTGTTGCCATTCTATATTAGAACAACAAGTAAAATCATAAGTGTGGCATAAACACTCAGCATAGCAATAAGAAGTTTGTATTTGATCCCATAAGTGTTTCCCTTTCTGAGGTAGGCGGTGCCCGTATAATGAGCATGTTCATCCAATGATTTCCCTTCAACCAAGTCGGTTGGGTTTTTAGCGCGAGAACAAATTGATCGAAGAGGATCCAAGTAAAACATGTCCATCCTACCATATTTGGGTGGTTCCACACCCATGGTAAAGATAGCATAACTAGGAAAAGCAAGACAAAGGCAAAAGGTAGCAACTAATATTTTGGTTTTTCATAAAGGACACTGAGATAAAAACTGAAAGGTAAACTAACAAGACTAAAAAGCAAAGGTAAAAGATAGTGTGCAACTCCCCTATCTTGGCACTCGGAGTCCCCGGCAACGGCGTTAGAAATTTTCTTGATACTCTATCCTCGTTGGTTACCCCAAGTGGAAGATTGAGATGTAGAGTAGCGGAAAGTTTCCCTTGGTGAAGATACCAAGGTTGAGAGTGTCGACCAGTAGGACTCTGATAATGATAAGTAGGTGGTGAAGTGAACAATGGCGCCGTTCACAACTCAAGGTTGTTTACTTCACCTGGACCTGCACACGACACAAATAACTTTGCTTCCCAACGAGTACAAAGAGGTTGTCAATCTCTCCAGCCTTGTCGTTCACAAAGGATCAACCCAACAGATAAAAGATAATAATGATAGGAGCTACAAAGTAAAAGCAGGAAAATAAAAGAGCGTGTAAACAGTGATGAGAATATGGACCGGGGTCCCGTGATGTTCACTAGTGATGTTTCTCTCCCAAAAGACGATAAAACTGCTATGCGAGGTAAACAAATCACAGCTGGGCAATTGACAGGATTAAAAATGCACCGCAATGCTAACTATGCTACAAAGAAAGGATGAGGCTCAAAAGCATGGGCGGTACGCCAAAATAAGTAGACCGAAATCCAACTGCGTCTACTACTAATCCTCCACCTTGAGATATCTATCCAGAACATCTCACATGTATTAAGTTGCGAGCCCCACCCAAAGTGTAAACCGAAAGCAACAGACAACTGCATTAAAAAGCACTTTGCGTAAAGTAAACAATCCTTGCAACCGCGGTTACAAGCACCGTTGTATCCCCCTGGTGGCAACACCACATCCCCTAGACTCATGTTTATGTCACTCAAGTGTGTCATCAGGGGGCATGAACCCACAATCGAGCATAATGTTCCCTCTTGGGGTCACTACCTACTTCTTTGCCAAAGCAATAGACAACAATGGAGAACATGCAACAATTACTTAGGAACATAAATATCAAAGATAAGAACCAAATATATTACTCAATCAAAAACTGAACATAGTCTCATAATCCATCAGATCCCAACAAACTCAGCATAGCAACAGAAGATAATTACATATGTGCCTCGATCATGTAGGGCAGCTCACGAGGTCTAAACCATGAAGAACAAAGAGGGGAGGAGAACATCACATAACTACTGATCACGGACCCATGGTCCAAGGTAGACTACTCACGGATCATCCGGGAAGCGTCCATGGTGGAGGGGAAGCTCCCGGAGGTCAATCCTCCCTCCGGCAGGGGGCCGAGAAGAGGCCTGCTGGCGCTCCCGATCTTGGAAGCGCGACGGCGGCGGAACAGAGGCGAGATCACGAAGAAGGGTTCTGTCTTCGGAGGAGTCGCGTCATGGAGAATATATACGCGAAGGGGGGCAGCCAGGGACGCCACCAGGGGTCCAGGCGGCCCCCTGGCACAGACCCACCCTAGGGCGCATCGGGAGGGCGCCTGGGGCCCTGGTGGGTCCCCTCTGGCCCCTCCTAGGTGTCTGGAAGCTTCCGGAACGTTGATTTTTATCTGTTTTTCCCGAATTTTGGAGCACTTTTAATATGGGGGAAACCCGAAATAGAAAAACAGCAAAAAACAGGAACTGGCACTGTGGTGCACTGAGTTAATAAGTTAGTGCAAATATGATAAAAAGTGTATGAAAGTGTATCTAGATCATAGCAATATGACACAAAACATGCACGAAGCAAGTAGAAATTATAGATACGTTTGGGACGTATCACCAAGTAGTAGGTAGTAACTCCAAGAGGGAGCGTTATGTATGATTGTGGGTTCATGCCCTCCGATGACTATCTTGAGTGACAGAAACATGTGTCTAGCGGATGTGTTGTTGCCACAAGGGGGAAAAATGATGCTTGTAACCGCGGTTGCAAGGATTGTTTACTTTACACAAAGTTCTTTTAATGCAGTTGTCTGTTGCTTTGGGTTTACACTTTGGGTGGGGCTCGCAATTTAATACCAGCGAGATGTTCTGGATAGATATCTCAAGGTGGATGATTAGTAGTAGATGCAGATGGATTTCAGACTATTTATCTTGGCGTACCGCCCATGCTTTTGAGACTATTCCTTTCTTTTGTAATATAGTTAGCATTGCTTTGCGTCTGTAATCCTGTCAATTGCCCAACTGTAATTTGTTCACCTTGCATAGTTGTTTATCGTCTTTTGGGAGAGAGACATCACTAGTGAACTTTATGGGACCCCGGTCCATATTTCCACCACTGTTTACACCCTCAATTTACTTCCTATTTTACTTTCCAGTTGCATTTATCATTACCATTTTATCTCTTTCATTTGACTCTTTGTAAACAACAAGGCCGGAGAGATTGACAACCTCTCTGAACTTGTTGGGAGCAAAGTTATCTGTTGTGTGCAGGTCCCGGTAAAGTAATCAACCTCGGTTGTGAACGGCGCCATTGTTCAGTTTACCACCTACTTGTCGCTGTCGGAGTCCTACTGGATACATAAACCCTATCCTCTACGTTAGGGGAAATTTACTGCTGTGCTACATCTCAACCTTCCACTTGGGGTAACCAACGAAGGGCGAGAAGCCATCCTGCACTCTTAGCACATCAATAGCTATCCTTGTGAGGTTTCTTAATGAGCTCTCCCTGGTTCAACTTTTATCTTTATGTAATGTATACAACAAGGAATAAAAGAAATGACACAGATCTCCATGTGAACGAACAATTTTTATTCGGGAGCATCTCATCTAAAGCTCAGAAATGAATTATTGGTTCACTGGAGTATTTTCTCTCGGTGCATATTTTTGTTCATTTGATCCAAGAAATGCATGGATAGATTTCATCATTAACGATGACACAACAAAACAGAAAATAAACATCTGGATGCAACAAAAATCTACAAACGCTAAAAATGAATTCGGCATCAGTACGACCCTAGAAAAGGTCATAGCTTACAATGCAGATCAATTGTGAAGATTAATACTTTACTCTTCAACCTAAAAGGATATTAAGTCTTCCGTATCCAAATCAACCGATTCAGTATGTTCGAGGTAACGTCACCTCAGCCAAACGACACGTACAACTACGCAACTATCACCTTTCTATATTGGAGGTCGCCTAACCCGATGAACCTCTGATACGTCTCAAACGTATCTACTTTTCCAAACACTTTTGCTATTGTTTTTCCCTCATTCTTGCATGATTTAGACGAAACTAACCCGGACTAATGCTGTTTTCAGCAGAGCTGCCTGTATGGTTTATTTGTGCGCAGGAAAATGGATTTTTAGACGTCCCAGAAAATTCCCAGAAAATCCACGCACCCGAAGGAGCCAGGAGCCAGAAGTGGGACCAGAGGGGAGCTCTGGGGGCCCCAGGCGCCCCCTGGCGCGGCCAGGGGTGGGGCCGCGCCCTCTGGCCGCTTGGGCAGCTCCCCCCTCCTCTGGTGCCCTACCGAGACTCCTATTTATCCCCGTGACAAGAAAACCCCAGAACATAAGTTGTTTTCCCAGTTTCCGTCGCGGAGCCGCCGCCACCCTCTGTTCTTCTTCGGGAGGGCTAATCTGGAGGCTGATTTGGCCTCCGGAGAGGGGAGATCGTCGCCATCGTCATCACCATCACCACTCCATCCATCCTCCATGACTTCTCTTCACATGTGTGAGTAATTCTCCGCTGTAGGCAAAGGGGATGGTAGGGATTGGATGAGTTTAATCATGTAATAGTTCGTCATATTGTTGGGGGCATGTTGCCTATCATCTACTTTGGTGTTTATCATCTTTGCTACAACTTGTTGTTCTTAATGCTTGTCACTTTGGGCCCGAGTGCCATGTTTTCAGATCTGAACCCTATGTGTTTTCATGAATATATTTGTGTTCTAGATTCTATCTATGAGTTGTATGCACCTATTATGGTCCGGAACCGGCGATCCCAAAGGTGACAGCTTGGGACACCAAAGGGGATGGTCCATGATTTGAGGATTCCTTGTATCCATTGAGTTTATTTCTTTGTTCCGGTGCTCTTTGACAGGAGCACCTTAATCTCCATAAGTTCCTTTTGGCCCCGTTCGTAGCGGGATGGTAGGATAAAAGATGTTGTGCAAGTTCTTATTGCAAGCACGCACAACTACCTACGAGATACTTGCCTAATGTTTGATATTTGCCTAGATGATCATTGCTTTTCTGTGTGCCTTGCCCCGTGTTGGAATCTATTATATGTTCAGTCTCATCCATGCAGCGCCCAACCATCCATCTCCCTAGCCTACAGTGTTTTCAATCCTGCTGGTCATTAGTTGTTACTTTTGTTGTTACTTTTGCTGTTGCCACTATCACTATCATATTATCGTTACAACTTATTTATCATTGCAAGAAAGTATATTTCAGGTGCGGTTGAATTGACAACTCAACTGTCAAAGCTTATAAATACTCATTGGCTCCCCGAGTGTCGAATCAATAAATTGGGTTAACTTACCCGCGAAGACTATCTCGATCCCTTACGCCTGTGGGGCATCAAGAACCTTTTCTTGGCGCCGTTTCCGGGGAGCATAACAATATTTACAAGTCTACTTGAAGTATCCTTCCTTCTGCACATCATCCGCTATGGGTAAGAAAGGAGACCCCAAGGTTCCGATCTTACCGTCCCGTACAAGAAAAGGTACTGTTCTGAACACTAGTGCTACACTTGATTCACCTTCTGTTATGAGTAAGTTTAATTCACCACCACTACATGATGCTTCTATTGAGTCTGTCACTATGTCCGATACTTTTGATGATGCTTCCACTACTCTTGATGATGCTACTTTTCTTGGTCACTATATTGAAACTCAGACTACTAAGGCTGCAGCAAAATCCAAGACCGAGACCCCTGCTACCTATATTCCTACCTGCAAAACCTTTGGTTACCCGAGCTTAGATGAACTCAAGGAGAGAATCCTTGATGATGATTAGGTTACTCTTGATGATGATTTTTGCAGGGAACTCAGAGAGTGTGTCGACTCTGACCCTGGTGCTGTTAAGGAGTTGCTCAAAAAGCACTCCATGAAGAACAAAGTTATTCCTGATCCTCAATTTTCCACATCTCCTATATGCATCACTGATCCTGATTATGATTTCTCTGTTGATCTTTCACTTATATCTACAGTCGAGGCTTACCCCTTTTATGGCAGAGAAAATGATGATGCTATAGCACACTTGACCAAACTCACTGAGCTAGGAAACCTATTCACTACTGATCTACGAAACTGTCACAACCCCAAGTTAGGTATGTGCTAGGATCAAGTGCTCCTTTGCATCATGTGAAAAATTCAAAAAGAAAATCAAAATTGGGGAAAAGAAAAGCCCTGAGAAATTAAATCAAATGGCCAGATAAAAATCTTTTTCCAAAAATCATTTGAATATTTGGAAAATTCCTATAAATGGTGCTGATCATTTTAAAAATGGTTTGGGAGAAATCCCATGCTCATAGAATTTTCTAATATTCAAACAGTGCCTTGGAATTAATAAAATAACCCTATTTGAGTTAAGATTCAAATTATTTGAATTTTAAAAATGTTGAAACTTTATAAGTGGCTAGTCTATATTATTATGAGGCCATATAAATTTTTTCAGCATTTAATAAAATGCCTAGCTAATTATTTAGCACAGCAAAAAAAATGCAGAAAAGTAAAAGAGAGAGAAAAGGAAAAAAATGAGCTTACCTGGCAAAGCAGCCCAACCCACACAGGCCGGCCCAGCCCAGCAGCCTTTCTCCCTGTCGTCTTCCTCCCCACGCCCCCAAGGTGCTCGGTGGAAAGCCACCGACGCCACCGACGCCACCGCGACGCCCCACAGCCCTCCACCTGCCCTCCCTGGCCATTCTACGTGCCCCTGGAGACGCACCCGAGTGCCACGCCTCCCTTCCTCCCCTCCAGAGCCTCTCCCTCTCACTCCTGCGACGAGCCCGACGACGACCCGAGCGCCGCCGTCGCCATGTCGTGAAGAACTCTTGGCCACCGTCGTCTCCGATCCAAGCTAAGGTGTCCATCGCTTCTGCCGTCCTCGACTATGTCACCGTGCAGAAGGAATCGTCCCGAGGAGCTCCAGAGCCGCCGCCCCCTTCGTCGTCTTCAACTCCGGCCGCCGCAAGTCGCCTTCAAAATCCGGCAGCTCCAGTTCCTCCCCAAGCACGCCGTCCGCTCCATCGCCTTCCTAGTGAGCAGATGCGTCTTATGCCTATCCCCGCGCCCCCTAACTCCTCCTCTGTGCCATTCCGCCATGGGAGCCGAGCACAGCCTCCGCCATGGACGAGCTCGAGCTCACTCCCATGCTCCCAAGTCCTGCCCAGCGCGCGCGTTTGGCTCCTGGAGTTTGTAGCAGTCGAACGCAACCCTCCCGGCTTCAAACCGTGCCCGCTAGTTCCACTTCCGAGCTCGCCATTGTTCTGCTTCCGCCGGGGAAGACGCCGCCGTCCCTCTGGTCCTCCTCACGAACCCCAGCTGCTTCCATTCGACGCGCGGGAGCACAAGGAACACGCCCGTGCTCTCCGTTGTCCTCCCCGTGGCCTCCTTCACCATCGCCGTAGTGCTCCTTCTCCGGCCGCCGCCTCCCGACGTCGAAGCCATGGCCTGGAGCCTCCCCTTCGAACCCCTCCTAGTCCAGACGACGCGCGACGTCGCGGGCTTCTTCCCCGTGCCCCCAGCCTCCTCCCCGTGGCCCATAACGCCGTTCCGGCAGAGCGCCGCCGCGCACTGGACCCCGGCGGCTAACCGCCGGGCACTTAGCCCTAACCCGAGTTAAACCCCCCCACTAATCCTAACCCTGGGCCACTGACAGTGGGCCCAGGCCTCTAACTAAACACTGTTAGTGTTAAACTAACAGGGGGTTAACCCCACAGAGACAGACAGGTGGGGCCCCCCTAGTCAGTTTGACTAGTCAGCCCCCCTGCTGACGCAATAAATCAAAAAGAATTAAATTAAACCAGAGAAATTCCAGAAAATGCAATAAACTTTGGAAATTCATAATTAATTCATCCTAACTCCAAATATAGCAAATAATATGTCTAAAATTATCAGTAAAATACAAGGATTATGAATATGCAAGTTGTTTTCGTGTTTGACCATTTTAAAATGGGTGAACAGTAGCAAACATGCATATGGATCCTTTTCAAATTCAAATTTGGGATGATTTTGCAAATGATTTTGCAACACCCTTAATTCCAATGGTTTCATCCACACATCAGAAACATTACTTCAACTATACAACATCACTTCATGATCAAACTTTTCACATGAACTTTCATGCATTCAAATGCATTTGAATTTCATAGATAAATCAACTGGAGTTTGAATTTGCATTTCAGATGCAATATACTCCTTTTAAATGGAATGCTCAACACATCAGTACCTTGAACATCACCATTACAATCTTATTCATGTGATTGTGCATTGTACATTATGTTGATCCTATGATTGTCATGTTGCTGATAGAAGTGGATCCGGAGCTCGAGATCACCCCCTTCGTTGAAGACTCCGTTATCGAAACCTCGTCAGCAAGGCAAGCAAACCCCCATTGATCATGTCTATAAAATCCCACTTCCCTCTGATGTCTCGCTTATGCATTGTTTAGGATGATCACCATGATAACATTTCTATCGCATAGTTGAACCCATGTCCTTTGCATGACCTATCATCTTGTCACAGTAGTAAGCAAACCACAATCCTAGCAGATGTAGGAGTTGGTTGATATCATGTGGCCCCTGCAACTGTTACTGCTTATTGCATGCTTAGTGGTACAATGAGGTTGCTTATGATGTGAGTCGGGATGATGATAAACATGGTGTTGATGAAAGTGAAACGTGTTGGTGAATCTACCCTAATACAAGGTGAACGATGAGAGGATGTGTAGGAGTACACAGTGGGTTGTCTCGTTGAACACCGTCCTAAGCCCGAGTTCTTGTGTAGTGATCCAAGAAGAAGAGTACAACCACACATTGGGCTCACTGACCCCTCTCATCCTAGTACCTCACCCCGTTCGAACCCCAAGAGTCGCAGTAGTTCGGAGTTCTGGTAGGGTTGTGGCACGGTGTGCGAAGTGGATGAACGGCTTTTCAAGACCGGCTTGGGACCCTGCACACATCGTTTGAGGCTGTACTGGAACCTCGGCCGGACTTCCATACGGATCCCCCTCAGATAGGCGACTCTCTGGACTAGAACGGAGCTGTGGGCGAAGTGTTGTGGTGGCATGATCGCTGTCATCTCTTGAACGGTGACACGCAAAAGGCGGTAACTGATGACACGTGTGTGTAGCGGTACACCCTTGCAAGGTTAACAAAAACTATTCGAATAGCCGCGTCCGCGGTTAAGGACTGCTTGGAAAGCTTAGCTTGATTATTAGACAACTTGAACTGTATACTTCTAAAACTCGCAAGATAAGCGTGAGTGCTATGGTGTGCTTCTCGTGGGGAAGTCGAGGAAGTAACTATAGTGGTGTATTGATTGAAGAGTTGTAGTGGACTCGTGTACGCTTCTTACCTCAAGTCTGGTACTCGTAGTTCAGGATTAGCCAAGTCAAAGCTGGCACTTCTGCAAGTGAAACCCCACCTCCCTTTACCTTGATACATGTGCATGAGTAGTATAGTTCCTACGTAAGTCTTGCTGAGTACGACTTTGTACTCACGTTTGCTTAATCTATGTTTTAGATGAACCCACCGACCCTGATGGTGACTTTTACCCGAAGCTTGAAGAATGAAGACTCAGACCAAGACCAAGCTAGTGTAGTCCCAGCCAGACGGCTGGTTCCCTCGTGGAGGGCTTGTTTTTAGATAAGGCTTCTCTAAGCCATTTGTTAAACTTGTCTGTACTCAGACCTACTTGCTTCCGCTTGTATGTTGTAATGTTGGATCACATGCTTGTGATCTCTGTGTGCACTCTGTAAGAGTTATTAATAAAGATGTATACTTTGTAGAGAATTGCAATGATACCTGCTGTTCATACAAGGCATGTGTGCTGCGTGTATGTTTATAACATGCATGTCTTTGTATGGGTTTTCGAGACCTTAGTTGTGATCTGGCTGGCGGTCTTTTATACAACAAGTGGCCCTTAGATGTGCGCAGCTTGGGGCATCGCGATGCGATTGTTCGAGACTCTGTCTCCTGCACACTTTGATGTATGATCGAGCCCGCCCTAGACCCCGACTAAGTGATCGGGCTGGAGTATGTCTATGTAAGGGTTATAATACAATCGATAGTATGGTTGAGGCGACTTGTCTATGTGTATGGGAGTTCATCACCCATATCATTTAGACTTGTGAACGGACGATGAGGACCCATTTCAGTTGATCATCTGGCCTGGATGGGATGCCCCTCACGTTCGATGCTTTCCGAGAACGTTCTGTGCTTGGCCTTGTCTGCTGAGACAAGTGGGTACGGTTCTCGGCTCTCCATATGATTGTGTTGTAGCGAGGTTGCATACGCTAACCCCGGGTCCCGACAGACTTGGTATCAGAGCAGGACTGACTGTAGGATTATCAGCCTTGGCCGAAGTCGAGTCTAGCCTTCTATAGTTATATAGTTACTCTGGGTATATAAGGGAACAACGTAAGGCTTCTATTTTTCTCCTTACCCTCATCGTTCTGAGTTCTGAGTCACCCTTACCTTTTCTACGGGATGATAGGACTAAGCTCATCTATGTCTGAATAGAACATCTCGTTGTTTTCTTCCTTGTAGCCGTAGGAAAGTTGTGTCCGGTTTCCTAGCATTGTTGTAATGCTGATTTCTTACATCGTATTATGTAAGTGTTGTATCTACATTGAAAGAAAATTGTTTTCTTGCAATTACAGCCGTTATGCTGTCCGAATCATTCCAGGTTTCTTCAAAATCTGATGCATTTGCAAAATTCTTCCCTCCTTTTCGGTTGTCCTTTTAGAAGAATTTCTAGGTGGCATTCCCGACAGTTCTATAGTGTTTTGATGTAGGTTTTGCTCTAGAAACCTATAGTGTTTCAATTGCAGCTCTTGCTCCCACTTTAGATGTCTTCTAGCCAGAAGAACCACACTAACCATCGTGTTGGGGTACTTTGCTACTCTAACATATCTGTTGTAGCCCCTAGTAAACCTTGGTCATCCTCTAGGAAGCTATCCAGAGATCCAACTCCTTAAACCTAGCCACCCGACAGATGTGTAGAATTCATAGTGGATCTTGCCCCAGGAACCGCACCAATTTCCAAACGCCCATACAAAATGGCCCCACGTGAGTTAGCTGAGCTTAAAACCCAACTGGAAGCTTTGTTGGAAAAAGGCTTCATCCGCCCTAGCTCATCGCCATGGGGTTGCCCCGTTCTGTTCGTAAAGAAGAAAGATGGAACAGAAAGGATGTGCGTAGACTATCGCCCGCTAAATTTAGCGACGATAAAGAACAAGTATCCACTGCCCAGGATCAATGATCTTTATGATCAACTTGCTGGATCCTCTGTCTTCTCCAAGATGGATTTGAGATTAGGCTATCATCAAATCAAGATCCGAAACGAGGACATTCCCAAAACGGCTTTTACTACTCGTTATGGTCTTTACGAGTACACCGTCATGTCCTTTGGTTTAACCAATGCCCCCGCCACTTTCTCACGCATGATGAACTCGATCTTCATGGAGTATTTGGACCAGTTCGTCGTTGTTTACCTCGATGACATCCTTATATACTCGAAGAACGAAGAAGAACATGCCGAACACCTAAGGCTGGTATTGATGAAACTTAGAGAGCATCACCTGTATGCTAAATTCTCCAAGTGTGAATTTTGGCTACCAGAAGTGACCTACTTAGGCCACGTGATTTCTGCAAAAGGCATTGCTGTGAATCCCGAGAGAGTTCAGGCCGTCCTTGACTGGACTCCACCTGAATCGGTTAAGCAAGTTAGGAGTTTTCTTGGCCTAGCCAGATATTGCCGTCGCTTCGTCGAGAACTTTTCTAAAGTTGCAAAGCCTCTTACTGAACTCCTCAAGAAAGATAAGAAATTCTTATGGACTCCCAAGTGCGAGGAAATCTTTCAAGAGCTAAAGAGAAGAATGACTTCTGCACCCGTACTTGCACCTCCAGACACCAAAAAGGATTTCGAAATCTATTGTGATGCATCACGGCAAGGGTTAGGATGCATACTTCTGCAAGATCGACATGTGGTAGCTTATGCTTCACGCCAGTTGCGGCCACATGAAGAGAACTATCCTACCCATGACCTTGAACTCGCTGCCGTAGTTCATGCCCTAACAACTTGGCGACATTACCTCCTTGGTAACCGTTGCGAGATTTATTCCGACCACCAAAGCCTCAAATACATTTTCACCCAGCCAGATCTTAATCTCTGGCAAAGACGCTGGATTGAGTTGATAAAAGATTACGACGTAGTAATTTCTTACACCCCAAGCAAAGCCAACGTCCTGACGCACTAAGTCGTAAGTCGTATTGTAACAACCTCATGTTACAACAGTATCAACCACTTCTTCATGAGGAATTTCGAAAGCTTAATCTCGAGATTGTTCCTCGTGGATCTCTTTTCAACTTGGTGGCGAAACCAAACCTTGAGGATCAAATCATAGTTGCCCAAAGACGTGCACGAGGTGTACGCCGGATCAAGGAGTACATTTCTAGCGGAGTTGCTAAATGTTTCTCCACAGATAGAAAAGGAACGGTATTCTTTGGAAATCGTTTGGTAGTACCTAAGAATAGGGAACTAAGGCAACTCATCCTCAAGGAAGCCCATGACACTCCCCTCTCAATTCATCCCGGTAGCACAAAAATGTACCGAGATCTACGCCAGAGATTTTGGTGGACCCGGATGAAGAGAGACATTGCTCGATTTGTTGCTGAATGTGATGTTTGTCGTCGCATTAAGGCAGAACACCAAAGACCTGCTGGTACACTTCAACCTTTGCCTATTCCCGAGTGGAAATGGGACAAAGTCGGTATGGATTTCATCACCGGCTTTCCAAAAACCCAGAAAGGAAATGATGCCATCTTCGTTGTCATAGATAGGCTTTCCAAAGTTGCTCACTTCCTTCCCGTTCGCGAGTCTATAACTGCTAGCCAGTTGGCAGACTTGTACGTCTCTAGGATTGTATCCCTTCACGGTGTTCCTTTGGAAATCAATTCTGATCGTGGTAGCCTTTTCACCTCTAGATTTTGGGGAAGCTTCCAACGTGCTATGGGAACTCATCTCTCCATTAGTACAGCTTTCCATCCTCAGTCTAGTGGTCAAGTCGAAAGGGTTAACCAAATTCTTGAAGACATGCTCAGAGCTTGTGTTATCTCATTCGGAAAGAATTGGGAGAAATCTCTTCCATTCGCCGAATTTGCTTATAACAATAGTTTTCAATCTAGTCTGAACATGGCTCCTTTTGAACTCCTCTATGGACGACGATGTCGAACACCCCTTAACTGGTCAGAAACCGGTGAAAGACAACTCTTTGGACCGGATTTGATCAAGGAAGCAGAAGAGCAAGTTCGCATTGTTCGTGATCGTTTGAAAGCCGCTCAATCTCGTCAGAAAAGCTACTATGATCGTCATCATAGAAAGGAAAGCTACAATCTGTATGAGAAGGCTTACCTCCGGGTTACTCCTCTGAAGGGAACCCAAAGATTCGGTATCAAAGGCAATTTGGCCCCACGTTACATCGGACCTTTCCGCATTCTTGCTAAACGTGGAGAAGTTGCCTACCAACTTGAACTACCCCCGCACCTTTCCCGAGTACATGATGTATTCCATGTGTCACAACTCAGGCGTTCCTTCAAGGACCCCATCCGCGAAGTCGACCATGAAACGCTTGATCTACAAGATGACCTTTCTTATCGAGAATACCCTGTTCGTATTCTTGATTCAGCAGAGCATGTCACTCGCCGAAAGAAGATCAAGTTTCTGAAAGTTCAGTGGTCTCACCACTCCGAGAAAGAAGCCACGTGGGAAAGAGAAGACCGTCTCCGTGCCGAGTACCCCTCCTTCCTCCCGCAGACTTCTGAATCTCGTCCTTTTGAGTGGGGGCGAGTTGTCACAACCCCAAGTTTGGTATGTGCTAGGATCAAGTGCTCCTTTGCATCATGTGAAAAATTAAAAAAGAAAATCAAAATTGGGGAAAAGAAAAGCCTTGAAAAATTAAATCAAATGGCCAGATAAAAATCTTTTTCCAAAAATCATTTGAACATTTGGAAAATTCCTATAAATGGTGCTGATCACTTTAAAAATGATTTGGGAGCAATCCCATGCTCATAGAATTTTCTAATATTCAAACAGTGCCTTGGAATTAATAAAATAACCCTATTTGAGTTAAGATTCAAATTATTTGAATTTTAAAAATGTTGAAACTTAATAAGTGGCTAGTCTATATTATTATGAGGCCATATAAATTTTTTCAGCATTTAATAAAATGCCTAGCTAATTATTTAGCACAGCAAAACAAAAATGCAGAAAAGTAAAACAGAGAGAAAAGGAAAAAAATGAGCTTACCTGGCAAAGCAGCTCAACCCACACAGGCCGGCCTAGCCCAGCAGCCTTTCTCTCTGTCGTCTTCCTCCCCGCGCCCCCAAGGTGCTCGGTGGAAAGCCACTGACGCCACCGACGCCACCGCGACGCCCCACAGCCCTCCACCTGCCCTCCCCGGCCATTCTACGTGCCCCTGGAGACGCACCCGAGTGCCACGCCTCCATTCCTCCCCTCCAGAGCCTCTCCCTCTCACTCCTGCGACGAGCCCGACGACGGCCCGAGCGCCGCCGTCGCCATGTCGTGAAGAACTCGTGGCCACCGTCGTCTCCGATCCAAGCCAAGGTGTCCATCGCTTCTGCCGTCCTCGACTACGTCACCGTGCAGAAGGAATCGTCCCGAGGAGCTCCAGAGCCGCCGCCCCCTTCGTCGTCTTCAACTCCGGCCGCCGCAAGTCGCCTTCAAAATCCGGCAGCTCCAGTTCCTCCCCAAGCACGCCGTCTGCTCCATCGCCTTCCTGGTGAGCAGCTGCGTCTTTCGCCTATCCCCGCGCCCCCTAACTCCTCCTCTGTGCAATTTCGCCATGGGAGCCGAGCACAGCCTCCGCCATGGACGAGCTCGAGCTCACTCCCATGCTCCCAAGTCCTGCCCAGCGCGCGCGTTTGGCTCCTGGAGTTCGTAGCAGTCGAACGCAACCCTCCCGGCTTCAAACCGTGCTCGCTAGTTCCACTTCCGAGCTCGCCGTTGTTCTGCTTCTGCCGGGGAAGACGCCGCCGTCCCTCTGGTCCTCCTCACGAACCCCAGCTGTTTCCATTCGACGCGCGGGAGCACAAGGAACATGCCCGTGCTCTCCGTTGTCCTCCCCGTGGCCTCCTTCACCATCGCCGTAGTGCTCCGTCTCCGGACGCCGCCTCCCGACGTCGAAGCCATGGCCTGGAGCCTCCCCTTCGAACCCCTCCTAGTCCAGACGACGCGCGACGTCGCGGGCTTCGTCCCCGTGCCCCCAGCCTCCTCCCCGTGGCCCGTAATGCCGTTCCGGCAGAGCGCCGCCGCGCACTGGACGCCGACGGCTAACCGCCGGGCACTTAGCCCTAACCCGAGTTAAACCCCCCCCCCCCCCCACTAATCCTAACCCTGGGCCACTGACAGTGGGCCCAGGCCTCTAACTAAACACTGTTAGTGTTAAACTAACAGGGGGTTAACCCCACAGAGACAGACAGGTGGGGCCCCCCTAGTCAGTTTGACTGGTGAGCCCCCCTGCTGACGCAATAAATCAAAAAGAATTAAATTAAACCAGAGAAATTCCAAAAAATGCAATAAACTTTGGAAATTCATAATTAATTCATCCTAACTCCAAATATAGCAAATAATATGTCTAAAATTATCAAAAAAATACAAGGATTATGAATATGCAAGTTTTTTTCGTGTTTGACCATTTTAAAATGGGTGAACAGTAGCAAACATGCATATGGATCCTTTTCAAATTGAAATTTGGGATGATTTTGCAAATGATTTTGCAACACCCTTAATTCCAATGGTTTCATCCACACATCAGAAACATTACTTCAACTATACAACATCACTTCATGATCAAACTTTTCAGATGAACTTTCATGCATTCAAATGCATTTGAATTTCATCAATAAATCAACTGGAGTTTGAATTTGCATTTCAAATGCAATATACTCCTTTTAAATGGAATGCTCAACACATCAGTACCTTGAACATCACCATTACAATATTATTCATGTGATTGTGCATTGTACATTATGTTGATCGTATGATTGTCATATTGATGATAGAAGTGGATCCGGAGCTCAAGATCACCCCCTTCGTTGAAGATTCCGTTATCGAAACCTCGTCAGCAAGGCAAGAAAACCCCCATTGATCATGTCTATAAAATCCCACTTCCTTCTCATGTCTCGCTTATGCATTGTTTAGGATGATCACCATGATAACGTTTCTATCGCATAGTTGAACCCATGTCCTTTGCATGACCTATCATCTTGTCACAGTAGTAAGCAAACCACAATCCTAGCAGATGTAGGAGTTGGTTGATATCATGTGGCCCCTGCAACTGTTACTGCTTATTGCATGCTTAGTGGTACAATGAGGTTGCTTATGATGTGAGTCGGGATGATGATAAACATGGTGTTGATGAAAGTGAAACGTGTTGGTGAATCTACCCTAATACAAGGTGAACGATGAGAGGCTGTGTAGGAGTACACAGTGGGTTGTCTCGTTGAACACCGCCCTAAGCCCGAGTTCTTGTGTAGTGATCCAAGAAGAAGAGTACAACCACACATTGGGCTCACTGACCCCTCTCATCCTAGTACCTCACCCCGTTCGAACCCCAAGAGTCGCAGTAGTTCGGAGTTCTGGTAGGGTTGTGGCACGGTCTGCGAAGTGGATGAACGGCTTTTCAAGACCGGCTTGGGACCCTGCACACATCGTTTGAGGCTGTACTGGAACCTCGGCCAGACTTCCATACAGATCCCCCTCAGATAGGCGACTCTCTGGACTAGAACGGAGCTATGGGCGAAGTGTTGTGGTGGCATCATCGCTGTCATCTCTTGAACGGTGACACGCAAAAGGCGGTAACTGATGACACGTGTGTGTAGCGGTACACCCTTGCAAGGTTAACAAAAACTATTCGAATAGCCGCGTCCGCGGTTAAGGACTGCTTGGAAAGCTTAGCTTGATTATTAGACAACTTGAACTGTATACTTCTAAAACTCGCAAGATAAGCGTGAGTGCTATGGTGTGCTTCTCGTGGGGAAGTCGAGGAAGTAACTATAGTGGTGTATTGATTGAAGAGTTGTAGTGGACTCGTGTACGCTTCTTACCTCAAGTCTGGTACTCGTAGTTCAGGATTAGCCAAATCAAAGCTGGCACTTCTGCAAGTGAAACCCCACCTCCCTTTACCTTGATACATGTGCATGAGTAGTATAGTTCCTACGTAAGTCTTGCTGAGTACAACTTTGTACTCACGTTTGCTTAATCTATGTTTTAGATGAACCCACCGACCCCGATGGTGACTTTTACCCGAAGCTTGAAGAATGAAGACTCAGACCAAGACCAAGCTAGTGTAGTCCCAGTCAGACGACTGGTTCCCTCGTGGAGGGCTTGTTTTTAGATAAGGCTTCTCTAAGACATTTGTTAAACTTGTCTGTACTCAGACCTACTTGCTTCCGCTTGTCTGTTGTAATGTTGGATCACATGCTTGTGATCTCTGTGTGCACTCTGTAAGAGTTATTAATAAAGATGTATACTTTGTAGAGAATTGCAATGATACCTGCTGTTCATACAAGGCATGTGTGCTGCGTGTATGTTTATAACATGCATGTCTTTGTATGGGTTTTCGAGACCTTAGTTGTGATCTGGCTGGCGGTCTTTTATACACCAAGTGGCCCTTAGATGTGCGCAGCTTGGGGCATCGCGATGCGATTGTTCGAGACTCTGTCTCGTGCACACTTTGATGTATGATCGAGCCCGCCCTAGAACCCGACTAAGTGATCGGGCTGGAGTAAGTCTATGTAAGGGTTATAATACAATCGATAGTATGGTTGAGGCGACTTGTCTATGAGTATGGGAGTTCATCACCCATATCATTTAGACTTGTGAACGGACGATGAGGACCCATTTCAGTTGATCATCCGGCCTGGATGGGATGCCCCTCACGTTCGATGCTTTCCGAGAACGTTCTGTGCTTGGCCTTGTCTGCTGAGACAAGTGGGTACGGTTCTCGGCTCTCCATATGATTGTGTTGTAGCGAGGCTTGCATACGCTAACCCCGGGTCCCGACAAAAACTTCTATGTGGCCAAGCTTTTTTCCTTTTTCTTTGAAGGAAGACGCTAAATCATGGTACGATGCACTACCCTATGGTTCCATTAAGAGTTCTCAGGACTTAGATCAATTCTTCGGTGATAATTATTTCCCAGCTCATATGCAACATGCTGCTTTGCAAAGAATCTATAACTTTAAACAATTGCAGGATGAGCACCTCCCTAAAGCTTGGGGGAGGTTTTGTGATTTACTTAAGGTTATGCCGGGACATGGATTCCCCAAGAATGAACTGCTTGATATATTTTACGCTGGTTTAACCGATGAATCCAGATCCTATCT
The DNA here is from genome assembly GCA_950022295.1 of Bromus sterilis. NCBI lineage: Eukaryota > Viridiplantae > Streptophyta > Magnoliopsida > Poales > Poaceae > Bromus > Bromus sterilis. The sequence continues at coordinate 409,202,198 of OX465596.1, read as the reverse complement.
GGATAGTTGTGCTAGTTGTGTTTTCAGGGAAAGAACACTGGACGATGCAGAAGAATTAATGTGAAAAATCGCCAAGAACCATGAAGATTGGTCCGTTCCTGAGCCACTTCTACCACCAAAAAAGAGGGGCATGCTTGTTCTGAACCCCGAAGATATGCAAGAAGCAAAGAAGTCTATAAAGGAGAAATGTATTAAAGCCGAAGACGTGAAGAATTTACCTCCTATTGAGAAGTTGTGTGAGCCTACTACTCACCCTCCCTTGGTAGAGGTACACTCTCTATTAGACTTTACTGAAAGTGACATCCCTAAAGGTAAGCCTCCCGACCAATGTTTAGATGAGCTTGATAATTTTATTGTTAAGCAAGACAATTTTAATAGGAGATTACAAAGTCAGTTTTATGATAATTCTCTTGCTATCAAAAGTTTGTGTGATGTTCTAGAAAGAACAGTTAATGATATTAAATGTCTTGTTAAGCATTTTCATATGGTTCGAACTCAGCTTGAACAAATTTCTAATGTGCAAATTTTTTTGCTTGCTAATAACGCCAAACAGGACATACAAGCTTATGGAATTAAAACTAGGGGTGGAACACACACCCAGGACCCACTCTATCCTGAGGGGCATCCAAAGAGGGTCGAGCAAGATTCTCGAGTACAAGAAGAAGACGAGACTTTTAGCTCTCCGAAGAAATAGAAGAAGAAGAAACACAAGGAGGCTGACAATCCCGATGATCCTATTACAAGTGAAAAGCCAGATGTTGATCCTAACAGCATATCTACCTCCGATGCTGAAACAGAAGACGGTGTCAAGTCTGAAGAAAAGGACACAGAGAAGGACGATTCTCTCAAGGTAAAAGAAGAAGAAGCACCCAATAAACACAAGAGATACTCTAGAGAAGACTTCATCGCAAGAAGACATGGGAAGGAAAGAGAACCATGGATACAGAAACCCATGCCCTTTCCAGGTAAGTCCCTCAAATCCAAAGAAGAAGAGCATTATAATAAATTTTGTGAATGGATGAAGCCTCTTTTTCTTCAAATTCCTTTGACTGATGCTATTAAGTTACCTCCCTATTCGAAATATATGAAAGATATTGTTACTAATAAAAGAAAAGTTCCTAATGAGGCAATATCTACTATGCTTGCTAACTACTCTTTCAGTGGCAAGATTCCTAAGAAGCTCAGTGACCCAGGTATACCCACCATTCCTTGCTCCATAAAGAATAATTACGTCAGAACTGCTTTATGTGATCTTGGTGCAGGAGTGAGTGTTATGCCTTTCTCTCTTTACAAAAGGCTTTGTTTAGAGAAACTAATCCCTACATGTATCTCCCTTCAGATGGCTGACAAATCAACAGCTGTCCCAATAGGTATTTGTGAGGATGTACCCGTTGAAGTTGCTAACTGTTTGATCCTTAAAGATTTTGTTGTGCTTGATATGCCCGAGGATGGGAGCATGTCCATTATTCTTGGTAGACCTTTTCTTAACACCGCAGGTGCTATCATTGATTGCAATAAAGTAAAGGTCACTTTCAACGTTGATGATAAAGAACACATGGTGTATTTTCCAAAGAAGATCGACAAGAGGCATGGCCTTAACTCTATAGAGAATATCGAGACCGTGAAGATTGGAGAATGGGACTGTCCATTACATGTGCACCACAAATACCAAACCATTATGGTGGGGACACTGTCTATCAAAGTAAAGGTGCAATGATCACTTCATAAGGGGTGAGACTTCTTGTTCTGTATATCGCCGGTTTGTTGGTAAGACTTGATCAACCTTACTAGTAAGCTTGTTGTATATAGGTAAAAAGTTAAACTTGTTATGTTTTCATTTGCTTTGGCTTTCATTCTCTTTACTGTACCAAGTTTTTGTGTTTTTGAAGCTTCACAATACTAATCACCGCTTTAAGTTTTCAGAAAGTTTTGCAGCTTTTTGAACTCCCAGAAATTTTCAACAGTAAAGTTTTCAAAAAAATTCCAGAAAAATAAAAATAAAAATTTCCATGCCGGGAGTGACCCAGAGGCACCTGGGCCTGACCAGGGGGGGCACCAGTGGCCCAGGCGGCCAGCTGGCGCGGCCTGCCCCCTGGCCGCGCCCACATGCCCCACTTCCAGGTATGTCTTCTTCCTCCTCCTTCTTCTCTCTCCAAAAGCACGAGTTCTGCATTTGGTTCTTGCGTTCTTGCTGTTCTTGGAGGAAATTTTCGATCTCTCTCTGCAGCCCACCATTCGAGCTGAAATTTTGAGCAAATACTCCCTGGTATGTAACTCTTTCACCCCTCCAATTAGATTTTTGATTGGTGGCTTCATTTGTGAGTATTTAGTAGCCCTTGGTGCTGTTTATGTGAGCTTGCATGCAAGTGTAGAATTTTCTTTTCCAAGTTTTGATGCAAGTTTATGCCTTAGGTAAGTGAGTTGAGTAGTTTGCCTTAACTCACTTTGTTTAAATCCTTGTTTTTGTAATTTTTCAAAAATTTCAGAAATGAGTTTTCTAGGAAGAGCAAAGGGGTGGCTTGGGAAGAAAAGGCCCGAGCGCTCCGATCGAGTTACGAGAGCTTCAGCTTCGCCCTCGACTGCTAGGGTGAGCTACAACGAAGATCATGTGCCCTTAGAGTTGTTGGAGGACACAAATCAAGCACGTGCAATGACTTTCCCGTGCGATGAATTCCTTGAAGCTGCAGGAATCAGGGAGGAGTTCTATAATCTTTGTGCTAATGCAGGTCTGACGCGGCTCGCAACGTGCTGTGTTGTCCAGTATCGAAAACTCACCTCCTGTTTTATTAACAGTTTTAGATATAACCTTGATGCTGGTTCTGTTGAGTTTAAAATTTACAATGATCTTTTGACCATGCCTTTGGAAAAGTTTTGTGAAATAATAGGTGTGCCGAACGTGGGACTGACGGCGAAGATGAGCTCTCAGCCCTCCGAGCTGAGAACCGTCTTCACCTCTCTGTAGCATGGATACAAGGGATATTCATCGGTCAAAGATCTCCAGCATCTTATTCCTACACCTCAGGTATTTTGCGTATTATATTGCTAGAGGGGTGTTAGCTCGTGACAACACGAGCAACATATCTGCGCCGGATATTGCTATCCTGGCAACCGCCCTTTCAGGGAGGTTTGATTATAAGGTGGGTGCCTAAATTGCTCGACGCCTTGCTATGAACGGTAACAAGGGAGACTTATTTGGCGGCGTTTACGCCACACTTATCCTAGAGTCTATTAATGGCACCCCACACCCCGATGACAAGCCTTTTTCTTATTTAAGTTTTGATCTTACTGCTATGAAAAGGCACAAGTTTGTTACCATGACTTCCGAGTTTGGTAACCTTGATTATATCTTGCGTTTCGGAGCCACCACGGAACGCAAGATCCGTCTACCTGCACCTCTTTTGTTTGATTTTTCTCGCAGGAACGGATGGTCCTTTGATGTTATCCAGTTCGATGAGTTCGTGGTCCAGCATCAGTTTCATAACCCCATGGAGGGGGTTGTGCCCGACGAGGAGGAGCATGGTGAGTTTCCACCTTTCCAGGGGGAGACTGTCACCCAGTTGGGTGAAGGGTCTTCCTCTGCTTGGAGTGGGGACCCTTCTTCGTGGGAGGATCCGAGGACTTCGGTGTACGCGCCGGAAGCCTCATACGACCCTTGGACTCACCAGTACTACCCTGGAGCAGGAGGCTCCTCGGGACATTAGCTACTACCAACTTAGGCCAAAAGCCTAAGCTTGGGGGAGTACGTGCCCTTCTCACTTTTCCATTTTATTATCTGTTTTATTCGCTTTGATCTTTTCGAAGTTTTTTTCCCGTTTTTCTTTCTTTCTTTCTTTGCAAAAACAACAAAAAGATTGTCTCTTTTCTTTTGCTTTCTTCTAACCTTTTAAAAAACCCAAAACGATTTCTGTTCTCTCTTTAGTTTGCTTTGTTTCCAGAGTTCAGCTCAAGTCCGTAATGGCATTTGATTATATTTCCTACGTTCGATTGTGCAAGTGACCAGGCAGTAATGACGAAGATCGACAGAAGGGAAGCAACAAGGAAAACCGGTATGAACTCTTCTTGTTTCTACTTTTGTACATATGCGTGTACTTATGATCTAGAGACCATCTTGTAGCGACATAGTGCTATGTTTACAATGCTTTCCCAGTGTCCATGCTTTCCTTGTGGCTAGTCTCAAATAGCTAGAGTACATAATGTGTTGTTGAAATGATTTACATGCATTGCATTGTTCATGGTTTGGCATACTGAAGTGGTATTTCCCTTCGGAGAATTTTTGGATTGACTTGGCACATGTTCACACATGCTTATCACTATAAAGTCTACTTTTGCCTTGATGATCTTTTTTTTAGAATATTTATATCACTTTCATGCCTGATTCAATGTTGCTTTGTCGCTCTGCATGATTATGACAGTTATTGCTCTCTAGTTGGTCGCTTCCCAGTCTTTTGCTAGCCTTCGCTCGCACTAAGCGCAATTCTGCTTGTGCTTCCAAACTCCTTTTCAAAACCCAGTTGTTCCATTTGAGTCCACCATACCTACCTATATGTGGTATTTACCGGCCACTCCTAACTTAGAATTTCATGTGCCATCTTGAAATTTATTCAAAAGCTTCCCTTTTGTAATCGTACAAGCTCATGGTGCGGTGAGGGGAAATCAGTATCTTGCATGCCAAAAATATTTTGACGGAAGTTTTAACTAGTCAAGAAAAATATATATGACAGTTACACCTCCCCCATACTTGATGATGGAGTGAAATGGACCAAATGCTTCTTATGATAGATGGAACGGTACCCTCCTTCCATTCTTGAGGCAAAATAAAAAGTTCCGTAGACCATCAAGGGATTTATGGATAAGGGCATATGTGTAAGCAAAAGGCATTAATATGGTTGGCATGTGAGATATTGAGAGACCTTTACCGTTCACCGTTGACTGGAAAGTTACACCTCTCAAAATAGTTTTATCTCTGTTTTCAAAACCAAGAGCTCTGGCACATGTTTAGTCTTTGCTTCCTTTCACGGGTTTTCAACCTTGCCATCAAAAGCCACGGTTCGAGAGTCTCCCCTTCTTTCTTCAAAGCACCAACTATGAGAGCATAATTGTCATTCTTAGTGTAACATGCATTGTCCCAAAGTATTACATTGTCTTCTTCATGCTTGTGTTATTGCTAGTCTGAAATACTGAGTTCTAGTCACCTTTAAAACTCCGGAGGAGTTTCTGCATTTATGTTTTGCTTCACTCATGGAGGCTAGCGAAATGCCACTCAAGTATGTTCAAGCTATGTGCATTGTGATCCTGTCTTGATTTTCAGTAGCTTATTATTTACTTTTAGTTGTTTGTGACTGGTCACATGAAAGAAGAATTGCTTCGTGCATTGTCCTTATAGCATTGTTTCAATACCTGCTACACTCTTTTCGTAGTACATGCTTATATACATCTAATGAAGCAAAAGAGTTTGTCAAAGTTTACCTTGTCGCGTCCAGTTCGTTGAACTGAATTTCTTGAGGACAAGCAATGTGCTAAGCTTGGGGGAGTTGATACATCTCAAACGTATCTACTTTTCCAAACACTTTTGCTATTGTTTTTCCCTCATTCTTGCATGATTTAGACGAAACTAACCCGGACTAACGCTGTTTTCAGCAGAGCTGCCTGTATGGTTTATTTGTGCGCAGGAAAATGTATTTTTAGACGTCCCAGAAAATTCCCAGAAAATCCACGCACCCGAAGGAGCCAGGAGCCAGAAGTGGGACAAAGGGGAGCTCTGGGGGCCCCAGGTGCCCCCCTGGAGCGGCCAGGGGTGGGGTCGCGCCCTCTGGCCGCCTGGGCAGCTCCCCCCTCCTCTGGTGCCCTACCGAGACTCCTATTTATCCCCGTGACGAGAAAACCCCAGAACAGAAGTCGTTTTCCCAGTTTCCGTTGTGGAGCCGCCGCCACCCTCTGTTCTTCTTCGGGAGGGCTAATATGGAGGCTGATTTGGCCTCCGGAGAGGGGAGATCGTCGCCATCGTCATCACCATCACCACTCCATCCATCCTCCATGACTTCTCTTCACATGTTTGAGTAATTCTCCGCTGTAGGCAAAGGGGATGGTAGGGATTGGATGAGTTTAATCATGTAATAGTTCGTCAGATTGTTGGGGGCATGTTGCCTATCATCTACTTTGGTGTTTATCATCTTTGCTACAACTTGTTGTTCTTAATGCTTGTCACTTTGGGCCCGAGTGCCATGTTTTCAGATCTGAACCCTATGTGTTTTCATGAATATATTTGTGTTCTAGATTCTATCTATGAGTTGTATGCACCTATTATGGTCCGGAACCGGCGATCCCAAAGGTGACAGCTTGGGACACCAAAGGGGATGGTCCATGATTTGAGGATTCCTTGTATCCATTGAGTTTATTTCTTTGTTCCGGTGCTCTTTGACAGGAGCACCTTAATCTCCATAAGTTCCTTTTGGCCCCGTTCGTAGCGGGATGGTAGGATAAAAGATGTTGTGCAAGTTCTTATTGCAAGCACGCACAACTACCTACGAGATACTTGCCTAATGTTTGATATTTGCCTAGATGATCATTGCTTTTCTGTGTGCCTTGCCCCGTGTTGGAATCTATTATATGTTCAGTCTCATCCATGCAGCGCCCAACCATCCATCTCCCGAGCCTACAGTGTTTTCAATCCTGCTGGTCATTAGTTGTTACTTTTGTTGTTACTTTTGTTGTTTCCACTATCACTATCATATTATCGTTACCACTTATCTATCGTTGCAAGAAAATATATTTCAGGTGCGGTTGAATTGACAACTCAACTGTCAAAGATTATAAATACTCTTTGGCTCCCCGTGTGTCGAATCAATAAATTGGGTTAACTTACCCGCGAAGACTATCACGATCCCTTACGCCTGTGGGGCATCAACCTCATAACAACCTCGCCATACGAATTAGGCATGTCATGGTAGAAACATTGAGTCCACCATTGATCCCTGATGGGTATAGAGAACACCTCCTCGTTGGTTACCCCAAGTGGAAGGTTATGATGTAAATAGCAACAAATTTCCCTCAGTAAAGATACCAAGATTATCAATCCAGTAGGATTCCAGAGATGACAAGTAGGTGGCAACGGCGCTAGAGATTTGGTTTCTAACGTGGAGTTTGACACGTCCCAAACGTATCTATAATTTCTGTTTGTTCCACGCTTATATTGGTGATATCACTATATGTTTTGATGCATTTTCATATCTTTTACAACATATTTGTACTAACCTATTAACTCAGTGCCCAGTGCCAGTTTCTTTCTACTGTTGTCCATGCATTGCAGGAAAATATTAAAAATAAAAGTGCTCGAAAAATTCCAGAAAAATTATATAAAAACCATAAGTACGGAAGACTCCAGAAGCCTGAAGGACGGCCGGAGGGGGGGGGGGGCACCCCCCAACCAGGCGACCTGCCCGCGCGGCCTAGGGGGTGGCCACACCACTAGGTCGCATGGTCGAGTGGGGCCAGCCCCGAGGCCCCCCTTTGACCGCATTTATACTCCTGGGGCGGAAACGCTGGAAATCCAACTACTTTTTCCAGAAGCGATTCCGATCTCCAGCGCCATCGCCAACAAGCTTCGATGGACAAGAATTCCTGCTCCGACACCCTGTCGGGATGGGGAAGTGCCCCCAAATTCAGCTCCATCGACATTGCTTCCTCCTCATGATGATGCGGGAGTAGTTCCTCCTTGGGGCTGAGGTTTCTACCAGTAGCTATGTGGTTAATTCTCTCTCTCTCTCTCTCTCATTATGTGATCTTGATTGTGATCATTGGCTATGTTAATATAGTTGTCTCCCATGATGTTTCCCCCTCTTCTATGTATTGGATTGATGTACTCCTTTGGTGATATTTCCGGAGTCCATGGTGACACGTAGGACTCCATTATTATAGTGATATTGATCATGATATTTGTTCTTCTTGTTGGATTGGATCATGGATTTGAGAGTCTCTTAATGCTTGTCTTGAGCATTGTTTTCATAGTGCTTCTATGACAGGATGGGTGCTTTGTCAATTTAGAAAGAGACTACTCTTGAGATATGTTGTGGTGATTGTTAGTACTATCTTTGGATGCTCTCAGTGACAGCGTGGGGTATCCATAGATGTGAAATAAAAACTCTAAGGTGTGCTTTTGTAGCCCTACACAATTCTCATCCTCTTTTGATCCACGGAAAGAATGATCTCTGAGTTACGTCTTCCTTGCATATTTTTGGAGGAAATATCATGTGTTTCAATTATGTTAATGTTGTTGGGAGTTTCCACTAGTGAAAGTATGAAGCCTAGGCCTTGTTTCTCACCATTGTTACACCTTTTGTCCTCACTTTTTTCACTTGCTACCTTGCTGTAATTCTTATTACAGATTTATATTACCTTGCTTTGCCACACCTATCCCCCATATTTTACCATCTCTTCGCTGAAATAGTGCACCTATACAATTTGCTATTGTATTAGGTTTGTTGGGGACACAAGAGACTTCTTGTTTCTTAATTGCAGGGTTGCTTGAGAGAGACCATCTTCAACCTCTACTTCTTTGAGTTCAATTAACCTTAAGTCATACACTTTTAGGGAAATTGCTGCTGTCCTACAAACCTCTGCGCTTGGAGGCCCAACATAGTCTACAAGAATAGAAGCGTGTGTAGACATCAAGCTATTTCTGGCGCCGCTGCCGGGGAAGTAAGGTAAGAGGCACACATACACACCCTCAAGGAAGCTATTTCTTGTGGGGAGTGAGTGCTTGAAGGTATATCTTTAGATCTTGCAATTAAATATGTTTGTTTTTTGTTTTTATTTGCACTAGTTAGTCTTATGGAAAACAACGAAAGAATGACAGAGCTTTATGAGCTCTGCCTTGATTTAGGACGTGAAGTGTTTGACGAGAAAATCAAAAAAACCTATGGAACTTTATTTGCATACTCTTCATGATTGGAATGTTACTAGTATGTCTTCTTTGAATACCTTTGATGCTAATGATATGCAAAGCCATAAGCTTGGGGATGCTATCTTCTTATGAAGATGATATTTTTACCCCTCCCCCCCCCCCAAGTTTTGATGAGCAAATTTATTTTGATGCTACTTTTCCTCCTATCAAAGATGATTATTGTGATGACACTTATGCTATAAAGAATACTATTTTGCAAGTGGATCACGGTAAGGATTATTTATATGATAGCAATTTCATTCAGTTTACTCCCATTATTATTAATGAGAAGGATTTTGCTGATTTGGAGAGTAATAAATTTTCTATGCTTTTGGATCATGATAAGAAAGTTTTATGTGACACTTATATTGGTGAGTTTACTCATGATCCCACTGAAACTTATTATGAGAGGGGAACATATGCTTATAGATATTTTGATAATATCATGTCCCCTCTCTTTATGTTGAAGGTTTTGAAGTTGCACTTGTTTTGCCTTCTATGCAAGTATCTTTATGGTTCAATGAGTTATTTATCTACAAGATCCCTTTGCATATGAAGCATGTTAGACTTAAATGTGTTTGGTATTTGCTTCTTGATGCTCTCTTTTGTGTTTCAACTCTTATTCTCACGAGAGCATCATTAAAAATTTAAGCCTATCTTTATGGACACAAAAAAAGAGCTCTTGGGAGGCACCCCATGTTATCTTTACTTTCAGTTTGTCCTTTTTGTTTTAGTGGTCTTGATACTTTTTTGCTACTGTAGCAACATCATTGTATATTTATTTTCAAGCTTTGTGCGAAGTTTTAGCCTCCGGTGGCAAGTAGATCAAAATTTGTGACATGCTGTCCAAAAAACAGATTACAAGTGTGAAAACTTTGCAGTTCTTGCTTATTGCTTCGAAAATTACACTTCCAATGCTTATATTGAGGATTTTAAAAATAAAATGTTTGCTGCCCAATAAGAGGCTAATGATTGCTTTGACGAGGAATCCCTTGATTCTGCGGACTCAGTTGATACATCCCTTTCTGATGAACTTAATACTTGCTTTGTTGATGGCCAAGATGCCACTATGGATGATGCTTACCAAAATGAGCTTGCTATAGTTCCTTATGTTAAGCATGAAATTGTTGCTATTGCACCCACACTTGATGTTCCTATTATCGTTTTGAAATCTCCAACTCATATTCCGGAGAATTTTGCTCTTGTCAAGGCTCAATGTGACGGGTTGCATTTATCTTATGATCCTAAAAACCGTATTGAAAACTATGCACGTGTTCTTGTAGGTCATGAACAACATGATTTATTTGATAGTTATATTCTTGATGTTGTTCATGATACTACTAAAATTTATTTTGAGAGAGGGAAGTTTGGTTGTATAAACTTCCATGTTACTAAAACTCCTCTCTTTATGTTGAAAGTTTTGTAGTTCTTGTTCCACCTTCCTATGCATATCACTTTGTGCTTATTTGGTTTATTTTATTACAAGTTTCCCTTGCATAGGAAGTGGGTTAGGCTTAAATGTGTGTCATATTTGGTTCTTGATGCTCTCTATTGCTTCAAAATTCTTATTCTCTTATGAGAGCATCTTTCATAATCTTTATGCCTAGCTTAAAGGCGTAAAAGAAAGCGCTTGTTGGGAGGCAACCCAATATGTTTTTATTTCTGTTTTTAGTGGTCTTGATGATTGTTACTATTGTACCAACATCATTGTATCTTTATTTTCAAGCTTTATGCCAAGTTATAGCCTCATATGAGAAGGGAAGCGAAAGTTGTGACATGTTGTCCAGAAAACAGATTCTGTCCTCGTGACGGAAAAAATCCGATAAAATCACCAGTTCATCTTTTTGAGCTGAATTTTTTACGCAACGTGCTCTATACAATCGCGGAACTTTCCTATATTCTGAGTTTTATATTTGAGTTGCAGAAGTACCCCGAAAAAATTCTCTACTACCTGTTGTTATGTTTTTCACAGATTCTTCCACGTTTTGTCTCTCCTCACTTTTGCAAACCTTAAGCTTGATTTTTCTTTGCAAAACACCTTTTGGCAATCTTGAGAAACATTAGCTCTTCAAAAATATCTTTATATCCAGTGGTGAATTTTTTTTTTATTAAGGGTACTAACCTCTCTAATCAGCTTATGATGAGTTATGTATGAAGGGAGTTTTCAAGTGTGCTACGGAAGATGATGAAAGAAGATCCGCGAGTGTCAAGTGCTCAAGCTTGGAGATGCCGTCATGCATCCCCAACAAATAATCAAGGAGACTCAAGCGTCTAAGCTTGGGTATGCCCCCATGCATCCCCTTCTCCATCAACAATCACTATATTTTTATCACTTCATGCGTTATGTGCTATGCTTGGAGCGTCCCGCTCTTAGGTTTTATTTTTAGTTTTCTTTAGCTTTGCTTGCTGTTCATAACAAGTTAGACCCCGTCTTACTTTGTGTGGGAGAGAAACACGCTCCACTCCAATCTAGAACACATCATAGGATTCTTCATGCCTATCTTTTTGCTGTTGTGTGTTCTTTATCTTTTCGTAGCTACTGCCATGTTTAATTTTAGTTTTAGTTTGTCTTTAGCAAGAGCCTTCACTTTTGTCTAGTTTGTTTCTAGAACTCTCTTTAGTTTTCATGTTTATCTTGTTAAGAGAGTTGGTTGTTGCACAGAGTTGTGTCTTGTCTTGAAAGTAGGTGATTGAGGTTGCTATTCAATTTTAGTAGTAACTTGCAATAGTTTTGAGGTATTGATGTGAGTAATGTTTGAACTTTTGGTGTCAAGAGCTCTAGCCTATTAGTGATAGGTGTCGTATTTTGGATAATCCGTGTTTATTTACAAAACCTACAAAACTAGTTGAGAACTCTAGCTACTAGATGTTTCTCTAATCTTTGGAGGGATCGGATATTAGAGTACACTAACGTACCATGAGTTGAGGATGGCAAGGTTAACCAAACCCCCATATACTCCTCCTCGGGGTACTTGTCTCTTTGTGAACCTCCTTATTAGATTGAGAGTTACCGATAATAAGTGCATGAGTTCTTCAGACTAATGTAAGTATTGAAAGTTGACACTTCAACCTCCTCATATTTTCTAGCCTTTCCTATGCCGTGCATTGTCTTCTTCTCACTCCGAGAGTTGGCGTCCACCTTCGCCGGCACATCCAAATCCTTGGCATGATACGCTCTGTCATCATAAACCTCCCTATATCTTTCCTCAAAACATCCACCATACCTACCTATCAAGGCATTTCCATAGCCTTTACGAGATATATTGCCATGCAACATCCACCTCTTCATGACTTCATCTTCATGTCATACATGTTCCTACTACACTAGCAAAGGCATACATTGCATACATCATGATAGCTACATCTTCTTTATGATTTGAGTACCTTGTAAATTGGGAAAGATCCCCTACACCCTCTTGTAATTAGAGTGTTGCCCTTAAGTGAGGAAAAGATCTCAAAGTGGACAAAATAAAAGATCCCAAAGAGGACAAATGAGAGTTAAATAGAAAGAGCCATTGAGGCCACCAAAAAAATACAAAAAAATAGAAAAAGGAGAAAAAGAAAAATAAAAAGAGAGAAGGGGGCAACACTACTATCCTTTTGAAAGATCCACACTAGTACTCCCTCTTATCGTTGTACTCCATAGATATGATCATTCATGCATATAGCTATGTGGGGACCTTCACACTATGGAACTTGGCTTGCATATTCCAAGGATGAGCCTCCTCAAAAGAGATTTAGGTCTTCATGAGAGAGCAAGTTAGATGCACCCCCACTAGTTCCTTTGGAGAGCTTTTTAGCTCATATGTACATTCGTTGCATGGCAATCCCTACTCCTCACATCATATCTATCATTTGGCCCCCTCGCCTATGATTTTCCTCATTGATGTGAGACTTTCTCACCCTTTTTGTCTTCCTCCTCCACCATATTTATCTCTTTGCCATCCTAAGTGTCAACTCTCGTGCTTACACTCATCCATTGCATGAGTGCTCAACATATCGAAAAGGAGTGGATCAAATTGACTTGTACCTTTCTAGTGGTCTGGGGACGAGTCAAGATAAGATTCCAAAAAAGAAGACCAAGTGTGAAACTTTAGTATATTGAGTTCTCAACAAAATAAATTACTTTTTCTCGTATTCCATATCCCTCTTCTTGCACGCAAAAACCATTTGGAGACATTCGAGTCACGGACAGAGAGAGCTCTTGCACCTAATGTTCTTTTGTTGCTTGTTTCAATGCTAATATAGACTCTTGCATGTTATGACTTGAATTGAATCACATACCTTGATTGCTTTACTTTTCAAAGTTCTTATATGGTTGCTAGCATGTCACCACAGAAATTATGCTTGTTATCATTTACCTACTCGAGGACGAGCAGGAATTAAGCTTGGGGATGTTGATACGTCCCAAACGTATCGATAATTTCTGCTCGCTCCATGCATGATTTGTGTGATATTGCTATGATCTAGATACACTTGCATAAACTTTTGATCATATTTGGACTAACCTATTAACTCAGTGCACCCCAGTGCTAGTTTCTGTTTTCTGTTGTTTTTATATTTCAGTTTTCCCCCATATAAAAAGTGCTCCAAAAATCCGAGAAAAATAAGATAAAAATCAGCGTGAAGGAGGCTTGTAGAGCCCCGAAGGAGGGCCAGAGGGCCACCACCAGGTGCCCAGGCGGCCACCTGGCGCGGCCTGGGGCCTGGCCACGCCAGGGGGGCGCCTGGACTCCTGGTGCCCCCCCTGGCTGCCCCCTTCGCCTATTTAATCCCCGTCACGGGAAACTTCCGAAGAGAGAACCCTTTTTCGCGATCTCGCCTCTGCTCCTCTGCCGCCGCGCTTCCAAGATCGGGAGCACCATCAGGACCCTTTCCGGCACCCTTCCGGAGGGAGGATCGACCTCCGGGAGCTTCCCCTCCACCATGGACGCTTCCCGGATGTGCCGTGAGTAGTTCCCTTTGGACCATGGGTCCGTGATCAGTAGCTATGTGATGTCCTCCTCCCTTCTTTGTTCTTCATGGTTTAGACCTCGTGAGCTGCCCTACATGATCGAGGCACATATGTAATATTTCTGCTTTTTCTATGCTGAGTTTGATGGGATCTGATGGATTATGAGATTATGTTCAGATTGTGATAGAGTAATATAATTGGTTCTTATCTTTTGTATTTTTGTTCCGAAGTAATTCTTGCATGTTCTCCGTTGCTGTTTATTGCTTTGGCCAAGTAGTAGGTAGTAACTCCAAGAGGGGACGTCATGCTCGATTGTGGGTACATGCCCCCTGATGACACGCTTGAGTGACAGAAACATATGTCTAGGGGATGTGCTGTGGCCACAAGGTGGAAAACAACAGTGCTTGTAACCACGGTTGCAAGGATTGTTTACTTTACACAAAGTTCTTTTTAATGCAGTTGTCTGTTGCTTTCAGTTTACACTTTGGGTGGGGTCGCAACTTAATACCAGCGAGATGTTCTGGATAGATATCTCAAGGTGGATGATTAGTAGTAGATGCATATGGATTTCGGTCTACTTATTTTGGCGTACTGCCCATGCTTTTGAGCCTCTTCCTTTCTTTTGTAGCATAGTTAGCATTGCGGTGCGTTTATAATTCTGTCAATTGCCCGTCTGTAATTTGTTTACCTCGCATAGCAGTCTTATCGTGTTTTGGGAGAGAGACATCACTAGTGAACATGACGGGACCCCGGTCCATATCTCATCACTGTTTACACGCTTATTTACTTTTCTGCTTTTACTTTCAATTGCTATCATCATTATCATTATCCCTTGTGTTTTTATCCATTGTAAACAACAAGACCGGAGAGATTGACAACCTCTCTGAACTTCATTGGGAGCAAATTTAGTTGTGTCTGTGTACAGGTCCATGTCAGTTGCGCCGCTGATACCTACTTATCATCTCCGGAGTCCTACTGGAGACAAACCTCGGTATCTTCACCGAGGGAAACTTTCCGCTACGCTGCATCTCACCTTCCACTTGGGGTAACCAACGAAGGGCGAGAAGCAATTATCCTCTCTCGCGTATCAGTGCTCATGCCAACGCTATTTCTAATGGTGATGACATTTCACATATTCAAATGCCACCAGTATGTATCCTTATGTAGCGGCGCCTTTTGATATATGAACTCCATTTGTGTGTTTTGAATAAAAAAGCAGCGACATCATTTTCCATCCTACATGATGATACGTCCCAAGTTTATCTATAATTTTTGCTTGTTACATACTAATTTGATTGTCATTGTTATATGTTTTTGATGCACTTTCATAATTTTACAACATTTTTGGGAACTAACTTATTAACCAGTGCCACATTCTGTCTGTGCATCGCAAAAAGAAAGTGAAAATTCAATATGCTTAGAAAATTCCAGAATAATTCCTAAAATCCCAAAGTTCCAAAAGACACCGCAAAGTACAAACAAGGACTAGAGGGGGCCACCCCCTGCCTAGGAAACCTGAGAGCGCGGCCAGGGGTAGCCCACACCCCCTGGACGCTTGGGGGTCGGGCCACCCCCTGGTGCCCCTCTTTTGCGTATTTATTCCTTGAAACCCGAAAACCCTCGGAGCGGATTATTTGTGTCAGTAACCATCATCGTTCCGCCGCCACTAAAATTCTCTTATCGGGAGGCCCTGCAGTACTGTCCCGACACTCTGCCGGAGGAGGGAATCATCCCCAGAGACTTTTTCATCCACACATGTCTGCCTCCCGGATGATGTTGAGTAGTTCACGTTGGACCAAGGTCCATGTTAATATCTATATGATGTCTTCTCTCCAATCTTTTTCTTCACTAATTAGTCCTTGTTCTTCATGCTTGAGAAGAATTCTCAGATTTCTATACCAAGTGGTAAAGTTTGTTCCACTGAGCTTATCTTTGTCAAGGATTGATTTCAACACAAAATTGGAAACTTGATAAGTTGGTGGTACCATTTATCTACAATAGAAAAATGCAAAATACTAGGACATGTATTCATGAAGAGCAATTCATATTAAATGCTTTAGTAAAAAATACTCCCACTAAGTTCAACATCCCTCTAGTTGACACTTAATGATTCATGACCCGAGTGTATCGAACCAACTAGTGAGCTTTTTCATCACTGCTAGCTGATAACCACAAGTGCAGGGGATCGCAATAGTCTTTCAAGGGTACACTACTAGGATAAAGCTTATAGGTAGAGGCTTAACAGTAGAGCCCGAACTGGGTGGGTGCTACTGCTAATTAGCAGTAGCGCCTTCTTCCCGAACACGCTACTTCTAAGCCTATAGCAGTAGCGCCCCTCAAGGGGGTCCGCTACTTGTAAATGTGGTCCCCACCAAACCCAACTGACACGTTGTAGTAGTAGCGCCTTCCTCAAAATCCCGCTATCACTACCACCATATCAGTAGCGCGCGCTTACGCCGCTCGCTACTGCTAACGTGGACCCAACGGTCCGCCCATAGAAGAAGTGCGTCACCAGGAGGGGCGCGCTGCTGCTATGGTTCTTATAGCGAACTGCACACCCCCTCCCACTCTCACTGACTCACTCTCTCTCACTTACCGCGCCGCTGCGCTCCTTCCCCGCACCGCCGCCCCGCTCCTTCCACGACCCGCCGTCCCAACTCGCCGCCCCGACCCGTCGCCTCGACTCGCCGCCCCGACCAGCGTGCCGCCCGGACCTGCCGCCGCCCCGACCCGCCGCTCCCGACCGTGCACGTACACTAGGTTGATTCCTTGCTCCCCCTCCCCTTCATTGATTTTAGATAGATAGATAGATAGATAGATGGATTGATAGATATGTAGATGGATAGATGAATAGATAGATAGATGGATAGATAGATAGATGATTAGATTGATAGATGGATAGATTGATAGATGGATAGATAGATAGATAGATAGATAGATATATAGATGAATAGATTGATAGATGGATAGATAGATGGATGATTTTAGATAGATTGATAGATATAGATAGATGTTGTGAGTCGTAGTTAAGTGTTAGCACAATTTGGGAAAGATGTAGAATCTGTTCTTAATGATGTTTTGTTTGAGCTAATTGTTAATGAGAACTAGTTTGGGTTGATAAATATTTTTTAAGAGTACATGCCTTAAGTATTTTGTTGTTGTTATCGTGATGCATCTAGTTTAAATATGTGTGTGTGGTGCTTGTGTAGTTGTTGTTAGGATCATTGTTTGCAGGATATGAGTGGCCTATGTTTTGCCGGAATGTTGATTCATTTCCGTTCTGGCAATTTTCAGGCACTCGATATGTCGATTTTTTAGCAAATGTCATGCCGAAAATTTCCATGGATTTCGGAATGACTTGTGCTAGAAAAGTAGGACATATCGAGTGCTTGAGATTTGTCGAAACGGGAATTAAACAGTGTTTCAGCATATTACTTTTAATCATTACTTTTGCTATTTTTTTAGAATGCCAATGATTTAAATATATTGTGACATTATGTGACATCGGGGGAGAGCGTGCAGCTACCCTTGTGATATGTACAACTACGGAACTTGTGCATCCTACTTGGGTAGCTGTCACGCTCCCCCTTGATTCGCTTATGCGTCCAATCTAAATATGAGGCACTATTTCTCCTTTTTTAGAATGTCGATGATTCAAATATATTGTGACACTATATGATATCGGGGAAAGTGTGACGCAAACCCTTGTGATATGTACAAGTACGGAACTTTGCGGTCACACTTTCCCGGGAATCGCTTATGTGTCCAGTCTAAGTATGAGGCATTATTTAAAAGTACTTTTGACTTATTTTGTTAATTTGTTAGTTAGTATAAATTTTTCACTCGTTCATTTTAATATAGCTTTGTATATTAAATAAGTTCTCGGCGACGATGTCTGGCCCGCGTCCCCGTCGCCGCGGCGGAGAGCACGTGCTTGATGGGATGCGCAATGTCCGGGACCGGGATCCCCCGGGCTGGCACTGGGAGGTGGTTTCCGGGGTGCGCCGCTTGGTGAGGATGCCGGGTCCTGTCGTCGACCCGGAGCTTCTTTGGTGGCGGTCACGTGGGCCACAGTCGATGAAGAGGGAGCTTGCCCCCGAGGAGGTGGTACGTCGTCGGGTCAGGGAGGAGGACAAGCACGTTCGTTGCTACTTGGTTGCGTTGGACGTCGGGTTCTCCACGGCCAATACCTGGAAGATTCTTCACGGCTCTCACCTGAGCTATGTTCCTGTGGTGGTTCCTTATCTTTGGGTGTTTACCGCCCACGGCTTGGCTCCGGGTCGTCGCCGAGTTTGATGTAGTAGTAAATTTCCAAGATGTTGTAGTCGAGATATAGTAGTGATATTATTATTGCATTGACTGGATTATTCGAGATGTATTAGTGATATTATATGATAAAATATTATTGTTGCATTTTTATTCGAGTTCACCATTTTTATTTGAATGGAACACAGAGAATGTCTCCCAAGTGCGAGTATTGTCACGACGAGTCGGGTCGATGCAACGATGTTGTGTTGGATGAAGCAGACACATACTTCTTCCTCACTCTTGGGTTCCAAAATCGTACGGTATGCATCTTAAACAACATGTTCTTCTTATGGTGCATGCATGACTTAAGTTTATGTTTTAACGTATCATTTTTTCGAATTCAACTAGTCACTAGTAGAAAACGACCCATTTTTCCCGATTCCAGAGGCCCATTTGTCCCGGTTCCGGAACCGGGACTAAAGAGTCGTAACTAAAGCCCAATACCATTAGTCCTGGTTTACCCACGAACCGGTACTAAAGGTCCTCCACGTGGGCTATTGTGGTGCACTGGGGCGGAGGACCTTTAGTCCCGGTTGGTAACACGAACCGGTACTAAAGGCCTCCACGGGAAAAAAATCATTCAAATTATTTTCCTCTTTCTTTTTTCTATTTTTTCAAAAATTGTATTATTTCCATTATTTGACCAGTTTTTTTTCACTCCCTTTTTTTATATATTTTCACAATTTCTATTATTTAAGTTATTTGACTAGTTTAGTCTCTAACTACCCTTAATGTCTAGTCAAATTACTTAGTCGTAGTCAAACTTCCCGATCGGTCACCCATCCTTAGACTACTCTAGCAATAGCACGGTTAACTTCTGAGTTCCTTCCGTCTCCAATTCCAACTTCACCTCGCACACGTTGTTGATATTACTATCATATCAATCCTATTAACCTCTTGATTACAATGTCACACTTCTATATTGTTTTAATTCCAAATAATTATTTTAATAACAAAAGTAATGAAATAATAATAATCTTCAATAAAAATAAAAAAATGTTTTTTGCAAAACCTAAAATTTGAAAATATTCATATTTCCCTCAATAGTAGTCGGAAAACCCTTATTTCATATTTCCCAACTTTAAATTTCTATCCCAACTTTTGTTGAATTATTTTATTGAGGAGAATAATGAATGGGTAAGTGGATGGGCGCCCTTTTAAATTTCTATCCCAACTTTTTTTGAATTATTTTTCCTCCAAATCTTAAAAGCATCATAACTTTTTTCTGTTTGGTTTTTCTGTTTCATATAAAAAAACTTTTTCATCGAAGGTCGTATGCAAAAGTTATGACCATTTTACAAATTCTAGAGAGATTTAGTAAAGAAAGTCAAAATTCATGCTTGTTAATTTTGCAAAAAAAATCATTAAATGCATGAAAAATAACAAATGAAGTTAGGAATGATAGAAATTTGAGAATGTGGCTTTGAATGGTGCATATTGAATACCCAAAAAGTGTGGAGTTGAAATAAGTTAAACAAAGAAATGACTTTGTAACAGATGAGTTTCTTCTAAAACCCTCATACTTTGAAGGAGATGGTCCAGTTTGTACACGAAGTGCATCCAGTTTTTGCCGTAATCCTCTCAAATTTTTAGCACATGTTATGTGGGTGAAATGTTGACACAATGCCAAGTTTCAACCTTTTCAGAGTTCATTTGTACTGCTTTTTAATTTCATGGTCATTTAGCGCAAAAAAATAATTAAATCCATGAAAATAGCAAATAAAGTTAGAAAGGGTTGAAATTTGAGGATGTGGCTTTGAATGGTGCATATTGAATGCACAAAAATTCTGGAGTTGAATAAGTTAAAAAAAAGAAATGCCTTTTGTAACAGATGAGTTTTTGTCTGAAACCCTCACACTTCGAAGGAGATAGTCCAATTTGTACACGAAGTGCATCCAGTTTTTGTCGTAACCCTCTCAACTTTTTAGCACATGCTATGTGGGTGAAATGATGATACCATGCCAAGTTTCAACCTTTTAAGAGTTCGTTTGTACTGCCTTTTCAATTTTAGGATCATTTAGCGCAAAAATAATAATTAAATGCATGAAAAATAAAAAATGAAGTTAGAAAAGGTTGAAATTTGAGGATGTGGCTTTGAATGGTGCATATTGAATGCACAAAAAGTTTGGAATTGAAATAAGTTAAAAAAAGAAATGTTTTTGTAACATATGAGTTTTCTTCCAAAACCCTCATACTTCGAAGGAGATGGTCCAGTTTGTACACGAAGTGCATCCAGTATTTTCCTTAATCCTCTCAACTTTTTATCACATGCTATGTGGGTGAAATGATGATACCATGCCAATTTTCAACATTTTTAGAGTTCATTTGTACTGGCTTTTCAATTTTAGGGTCATTTAGTGCAAATAAATCATTAAATGCATGAAAAATAACAAATGAAATTAGAAAGGGTAGAAATTTTAGGATGTGGCTTTGAATGGTGCATATTGAATGCACAAAAACTCTGAAGTTGAAATAAGTAAAAAAAATGGCTTTGTAACGGATGAGTTTTCTTCCAAAACCCTCATACTTCGAAGGAGATGGTCCAGTTTGTACACAAAGTGCATCTAGTTTTGTCTTAATCATATGAAATTTTTAGCACATGTTATGTGGGTGAAATTATGATACCATGCCAAGTTTGAACATTTTTAGAGTTCATTTGTACTGCCTTTTCAATTTTAGGGTCATTTAGCGCAAAAAATATATATCATTAAATGCATGAAAAATAACAAATGAAGTTAGAAAGGGTTGAAATTTGAGGATGTGCCTTTGAATTGTCCATATTGAATGCACAAAAAGTCTTGAGTTTAATAAGTTAAAAAAACAAATGCCTTTGTAACAGGTGTGTTTTTGTCTGAAACCCTCATACTTCGAAGGAGATGGTCAAATTTGTGCACGAAGTGTATCCAGTTTTTGCCGTAACACTCTGAACTTTTTAGCACATGATATGTGGGTGAAATGATGACACAATGCCAAGTTTCAACCTTTTCAAAGTTTATTTGTACTCCTTTTCAATTTCATGGTCATTTAGCGCAAAAAAAAAATCATAAAATGCATAAAAAATAGCAAATGAAGTTAGAAAGGGTTGAAATTTAGGACGTGGCTTTGAATGATGCATGTTGAATGGACAAAAATTCTGGAGTTGAATAAGTTAAAATAAATAAAAGCCTTTGTAACAGATGAGTTTTCGTCTGAAACCCTCATACTTCGAAAGAGATGGTCCAATTTGTACACGAAGTGCATCCAGTTTTTGCCGTAACCCTCTCAACTTTTTAGCACATGCTATGTGGGTGAAATGACGATACCATGCCAACTTTCCAACTTTTTAATATTAAACAACACGAAATATAATCACTCAAAAATCTATTTTTAAACTAAAGTTATTCACAAACTAGTGATTCACACAAATTTCAAAAGAATTCAAGTTTAAACTATTTGAATTTGAAAACTACTGGCACTAACAGAAAGTTTATAATTTTTTTGACCTAAATAAAAAAGATTCATTCAAAACTCTAAATATTCTAACAGTTATTCAAAATCTAAAAACAACAACTCTTCTGTTTAGAAAAAGAAAAAAGGAAAAAATAGACCTTTAGTACCGGTTGGTGTCTCCAACCGGGACTAAAGGTCCTACCTTTAGTACCGGTTCAAGCCACCAACCGGGACTAAAGGTTGCGACACCCTTTAGTCCTGGTTTGTGTCTGGATCCGAGACAAAAGGGTCCAGACGAACCGGGACCAATGCCCCACGAGGCCCGGTCGGCCGTCTGGGTGCACGAACCGGGACGTATGCCCCCATGGGTCCCGGTTTGTGACTGAACCGGGACTAATGGGCTGGCCAGGCTTGAACCAAAGCCCTGTTTTCTACTAGTGAGTCCATCCCTTGCTTTGCAAGACGCCACGTTTGTGACAAGATGAATATTCAAGATTTCAATGAAACTACTACAAAAGAAGTTAACATTAAGACGAAACATTACGTTCTTAAGGTTAAAATCTTTAATGAACCAAATTCCACATTCTTTGGATGTTCAAAATGGGATGCATTATGCAAGACATATGCATTTTATGATAATATGAAAATAGCATTTGATCTTGGACATCGCCGTCGAGGCTCCAATGTTTTTCGTGATGATGAAATTTCGATGGAACTAGGCGACATGATTCGAGTTCGATGTTCATGTAAGTTTGTTAAACAACAATTTTATTAATTGTACAACTTGTTTTCTTTGCTTCCAAATGTTGACAACTAATTTATAATTTCCACCTTATGTTCTTGCCACCGAAGAAGTACAGAATCTTTTTGATAATACCTTCTATAATGGTGGCTTCAACCTAAGTATTATTGAACAAGTTCTCAATTTTTTACCTGAGTATGCGAACTATTTAAAGGCTGTCCGTCCTTTTGGACCATATGTGCCATTTGTCCTTAAGTTGGAGGGCTATATTCTTAAATGGAATAGCCTGGTAAGATTTTTATCATTCTGTCACTAGCCTATCTTGTTCAAAAAGGCATTATTATTAAGTATACTCCATTGATAACTACGCTACTAACATGTATGTTCTTCAACAGAGGATACTGCAAGCTTGTACGCCTAGATGGATGCTGGGATCGAAAGGCGAAATCCGAATTGTTTGTACACGACCATGGACAGAACCTTTCACACATGATTACTACACTGAAAGTGGGTCCGATGGTTGTGTCAAAATCAAAGCATGGTTGAAGATACGGGTGCAGAAGAAACCAGAACCTGGAGACAAGTTGATCTCTATTCTCTATTTTGGAGAATATGGATGTTCTTTTTGGTTTTATTTCCTTTCACCTTCGCGGGTTGATTAGGTCCTATATATATTTAGTAGTAGTGAATTCGAACAATTAGGTTATCGAAGTTAAACTAGTAAATATCTTTGTGTTGGATATTATGGCTTTCGTACTTTTTGTTATTGAAGTTAAACTAGGAAAAAACTTTGTGTTGCATATTATGATCATTATATATATGAGATGATCGATTTAGACTATTGTCTGTGTATGAGATATTGAGGCGTGTATTTCTATAAATTGATGATACTATTGTGTGCATTATACTATGAAACCTGTACAAAAAAATAGGAGAAAATAGGAAGAAATAAAAAAATTGAAAAATATTACTAGTAGCGCCTAATAGAGGCAGGCGCTGCCGATATAGCTATTAGTATCGGCTCCGCCAGGAGGCGCTACTGCTAACCCTACGTAGCAGTAGCGGTTGCCCGTGCGCGCTGCTGCTACAAGTTAGCTGTAGCGTGCTATCAGTAGCGCGCGAGGGGGCGCTACTGATAATCCAAAAGGGGGCGATACTACTAGCCTTTCTCCTAGTAGTGGTAATGTAACCCAATTTATTGTTTCGGCACAAGAGGATCCAAAGAATACTTATAAGGCTTATAAGTTGAGTTGTCAATTCAACCACACCTGAAAAAGCACTAGGCAAGTATATTAATAGCATCAATGATAGAAAATAGTGATGTGTTGATGGGTCTAACCTTTTCAGACTTCCCCAATCACCAACACCACAAAGTAGTAGCAACAACAATGAGAGCAATACTAACAACGAAGTCAATGAAGATGAAAGACGGACTGGGGTTCAAGGTTTCACTAGTGATAACTCTACAAGAAAAAGACCAAGTGTTGGGTGAAAAAATACAGTTGGGAAATTGACAACATTGCACTAACTCTAGAAGGAACATACTAGAGCCTCCTAGTCTAAGAACCATATGTGTGCATGTATTCTATATGTAGTTGTACGTGCTTGCCACAAGAACTTGCACAACATATATTGTCCTACCTTCCTGTTTTCAGCGCGGCCAATTAAGGAACTTATAGAGATTAAGGTGCTCCTGTAAAAGAGCACCAAAACAAAGCATTAACACTTTATGAACACATGTAATCCTAAAATTATAGCCCATCTCCTTTGGTGTCCCAAGTTGTAACCATTGAGATTGCCGGTTCCGGACTATAACAGCTGCATACAACTAGATAAGATCTAGAACAACAATTATAATCATGCAACCATAAAGTGCTCAGGTCTGAGATAATGCTACTCATGCACTAGTAACAAGCATTAAGAACAACAAATTGCAGCAACAATAACTCATAAACCTCTTAGGACTGATCATAATATGACAATTCATCGGATCCCAATAAACACAACACCAATTATGCCATATCGATCTCAATCATGTAGGGAAACTCATGAGAATTTTGTATTTAACATAAAGGGGGAAAGAATACCAACAAGCTACTGCCAAGAACCCATAGTACAAATATGAACTACTCACGATCCACCATGGAGGAAGGAGAGTTGACGAAGATGACCCCGGG
Organism: Bromus sterilis; assembly: GCA_950022295.1. Classification (NCBI taxonomy): domain Eukaryota; kingdom Viridiplantae; phylum Streptophyta; class Magnoliopsida; order Poales; family Poaceae; genus Bromus; species Bromus sterilis. The sequence goes on along the minus strand of OX465596.1, from coordinate 409,177,650 downwards.
GGCCAAGGCCCTCCCTGGCAGGGTACTGGTACAGGAACCTGTTATCGGGATTGCTTCTAGAAAAGATGGATGTATATTGTGGGTTTTTGCATCTAAGGGATAAATATATGCCAAAGGGGAGTCTGAGGCGGTGTTTGCATCATCCAGGTAGCCAGGGGGCGTGGGCAACCCGCTCCTCGCTGATAGGTCCCAAACGTATCTATAATTTCTGCTTTTTCCATGCACTTTTATGTGACATTGATACATGATTTTCTACACTTTCATATCATTTTACACATATTTGGACTAACCTGCTAACTCAGTGCACCCAGTGCCAGTTTCTGTCTGCTGATGTCTTTAGTTGTAGTGATTTTTCCCCAAATTAAAATGCTCCAAAAATTCCAAAAAATCAAAATAAAAATCAGTACAACGGAAGCTTCCGGAATCCCGAAGGAGGGCTAGAGGGACCCCACCTGGTGCCCAGGCGGCCAAGTGGCGCAGCCCCACCCATGGCCGCGCCACCAGGGCGCCTAGGAGCACCAGGTGGACCCTGGCCCCCCTCTTTGGACTATTTTTACACGTCGTCCAGGAAACCCTCTAGAAGAATCCCGCATCGCGAAATACCTCTATGTTCCACCGCCGCCGCACTTCCAAGATCGGGAGCACCAGAAGACCTCTTCCCGGCATCCTGTCGGAGGGATTATTGACCTCCGGGAGCTTCTCCACCACCATGGACGCTTCCCGGATGTGCCGTGAGTAGTCTCCCTTGGACCATGGGTCCATGACCAGTAGCTATGTGATGTCTTCTCTCCAATCTTATTATTCAATGTTTAGCCCTTGTGAGCTTCCCTACATGATCAAAGCACCTATGTAATTTTCCTGTTGTTGCTATGCTGTGTTCGCTGGGATCCGATGGATTATGAGATTATGTTTAGATCGTGATGAGTTATATATTTGGTTTACCTTTTATATTTTGTTCTTGACTAATTCTTGCATGTTCTTCGTTACTTTTTATTGCTTTGGCCAAGTAGTATATAGTAACTCCAAGAGGGAGCGTTATGCATGATTGTGGGTTCATGCCCCCGAATGTGTAGCTTGAGTGATAGAAACATGAGACTAGGGGATGTGTTGTTGCCACCAGGGAGAAAACAACGGTGCTTTTAACCGCGGTTGCAAGAATTGTTTACCTTACGCATAGATTGTTAATGCAATTGTCTGTTGCTTTGAGTTTACATTTTGGGTGGGGCTCGCAACTTAATACCAGCGAGATGTTCTGGATAGATATCTCAAGGTGGATGATTAGTGAGTAGATGTAGATGGATTTCGGTCTACTTATCTTGGCATACTGCCCATACTTTTGAGCCTCTTACTTTCAAGTATCATAATTAGCATTGTGGTGCGTTTATAATTCCGTCAATTGCCCAGCTGTAATTTGTTCACCCAACATTAGCTCTTTTATCGTCTTTTGGGAGAGAGACATCACTAGTCAACATCATGGGACCCCGGTCCATATTTCCACCACTGTTACACCTCCACTTTATCTACTATTTTTACCTTTCGTTGCAATTATCACTAGTATATACTATTGCGTTTGATCCTTTGTAAACGACAAGGCTAGAGGGATTGACAACCCCTGTATACTCATTGGGAGCAAAGTTGTTTGTTTTTGTGTGCAGGTCCACGTCAACTCTCGCGTCATCAGGTAATCTCTGGCGCCGTTGACACCTACTTGTCGATCCTTGGAGTCCTCCTGGATTCCATAAACCTTGCAGTCCTTGTGTAAGGGAAATGAGCCGCTATCGACATCTCTACCTTCCACTTGGGGTAACCAATGAGAAGCACTACGTCAGTGCCATCAAGCTAATTTCTGGCGCCGTTGCCGGGGACTCCATTCTTCAAGATAGGGGAGTTGCACACTATCTTTTATCTTTGCTTTTTATTCTTGTTAGTTTACCTTATCGTTTTTATCTTAGTGGACTTTATAAAAAATCACAAAAAATGTTTGCTTTGTTCTTGCTTGCTGCTACCACTATGGGTTCCACTGAAAACACTAAAGTTGTGTGACTTCACTAGTCACATCAATAATGACTTTTTCAGCACTCCTATTGCGACACCTGCCACTTCAACACCTTCTTATGAAATCAAACCTGCTTTGCTGAATCTTGTTATGAAAGATCAAAATCTCCGGTGCTGGAGATGCTGCTGCTTTAAACTTGAATAATTTTACTGAGGTATGTGATATGCAAAAGTATAAGGAAGTAGATGAAAATTGTTAAGCTTAAGCTTTTTCCTTTCTCTTTGAGAGGAGGAGCTAAAATTTGGTTTCCATCCTTGCCTAAGAATAGCATAGATTCTTAGGATAAGTGAAAAAATGCTTTTATTGGGAAGTACTACCCACCTGCTAAGATTATCCAGTTGAGGAGTAACATTATGAATTTTAAGCAATTGGATAATGGGCACGTTGCCCGATCTTGGGAATGCATGAAATCTCTTGTTAAGAATTGTCCTACACATGGTTTGACTACTTGGATGGTTATCCAGACTTTTTATGCAGGCTTGAACTTTAGCTCGCGGAATCTGTTAGACTCGGCCGCGGGAGCAACCTTTATGTGAACTACACTTGGTGCTTCCACAAAGCTATTGGATGAAATGATGAAAAACTACTCTCACTGGCACACCAAAAGAGCTCCAACAGGTAGGAAGGTAACTCTGTTGAGGAAATCTCCTCCCTAAATGAAAAAGTTGACATAATCATGACTTTACTCACTAAGCAAGCTCCTATTGATCCTCATGATGTTCCTTTAAATTCTTTGGTTGCTCAAGAGAAAGTTGATGTTAATTTTATCTCTAGGAACAACTTTAATAATAATGCTTATAGGAGTAATTTTGCTAGCAATCATAGACCGTTCCCATCCAACAACTATGCGAACAACAACACTTATCCTAGCACCAGAAACTCCATTCCTAGAGATAGAGATTTGCCTAGTTATGAGAAACTTTTATAAATAGAGAAGGCTACTAAGAATTACATGCACACTCAATATCAAAAAAAATAAGACCTTCTCTAGACAATTAGATGTGCACTCCTCTATTTTTCAAAACATTGGGAAACAACTTGAGAGTTTGAACATTGAGATCTCTAATCTTTAGACTAGGCTCACCGCTACGGAAATCCAAGTTTCCAATATGTCTCACACCCAGGCTACTTTGATCAATCAAATGGCAGCCAAACCTGAAGTGGTTTCGTCCATAAAAGAGGAAGATAGGATTAAGAGCCTTCCCACACACACTACTGTCTCCACTATACATGTTGTTGAGGACCTCAAAACTTTTAGCACCCAACACATCCCTAATCCCACTAGACCTATTAATGGTGATGCTAATACCTCAACTTTAGAATAAGAAGTCCCTGTCAATCTAGAGACTACCCAGAGAATGAGCTTAGATGACATCACCACCACCTTTAATGGTAGTGATCTTGATTTTTATAATTGTAGTCTCTCAGAAGTTATCACCTTTTTGCAAAGAATGGCTAAAGACCCTCACACTAGCACACTTAACATTGCCTTTACCGAGCATATTACCAATGCTCTTATCAAAGATAGGGAGGAGAAGCTCAAGCTTGAGACTTCCATTCCTAGGAAGCTAGAAGATGGTTGGGATCCCATAATCAAAATTAAATTAAATAACTTCTCTTGCTATGCTTTATGTGATGTTGGAGCTAGTGTCGCCGTTATGCCCAAAAGAATGTATGATATGTTTAATTTGAAACCTTTTGATACTTGTTCTTTTGGTGTTGGTTTTTTTTATTCTTCCGTAAAGAAACCTTTAGGAAGGATTGATGAAGTTCTTATTATTGTCAATGATAATTATGTTCCCGTTGATTTTCTTGTCATGGACAATGAGTATGATCCCTCATTTCCAATTATTTTGGGACGTCCTTTTCTTCGCACCGTTTGTGCTATCATTGGCATGAAAGAGGGGACCATTAGATTTCAGTTCCCCGTCAAAAAGGGAATGGGATACTTCCCTCGAAAGAAGATCAAGTTACCGTATGAGTCCGTTACACGGGCAAGCTATACTTTTGATATTGACAAAACTTGATTTTCTTGCATCATGCCTAGCTCAAAGGAATAAAAGAAAGCGCTTGTTGGGAGGCAACCCAAGATGTTTTTACTTTCATTTTTAGTGGTCTTGATGCTTGTTACTACTGTAGAAACATCATTGTATCTTTATTTTCAAGCTTTGTGCCAAGTTTTAGCCTCCGATTGCAAAAAAGTTCAAAAGTTGTGACATGTTGTCGAGAAATAGATTTTGTCCCCTTGACGAAAAAATTGGCAATAAATCACCACATCATCTTTTTGATATGAATTGTTTTGATAGTATGCTCTATACAATTGGCTTTCGTGTGTCTATTCTGAGTTTTTTTATTTGAGTTGCAGAAGTACCCCAGAAAAATTATTTACTACCCGCTGATCTGTTTTTCACAGATTCTGCCACATTTTGCGTTTTCTTCGTTTTGAAAACCTTATGCTTGATTTTTCTTTGCAAAAACTTTTTGGAAATCTTGAGAATCAGTAGCGCTTCAAGAATATCTTTATTTCCAATGGAGAAAAATTATTTTATCATGGGTACTCACCACTCTAATCAGCTTATGATGAGTTTCGTATGAAGGGAGTTTTCAAGTATGCGAAGGAAGATGATGAAAGAAGATTCGGGAGTGTCAAGCGCTCAAGCTTGGGGATGCCCCCATGCACCCCAAGAAATATCCAAGGAGACTCAAGCGTTTAAGCTTGGGAATGCCCCCGCGCATCCCCTTCTCCATCAACAATCATCAGTTCGTCCTTCTCCATGATATATTTTTATTGCTTCATATGTTATGTGCTAAACTTGGAGCGTCTCGCTCTTTAATTTTTAGTTTGTTTTAGTTTTTCTTGCTGTTCATAACAAGTTGGATCCCAGCCTTCATTGTTTGGGAGAGAAACACACTCCGCTACACCGTAGAACACAACATAGGCTTGCATGCTTATCTTTCTTTTTGTGTGTGTTCTTTATCTTTTCATAGTTGTTGTCATGCTTAGCTCTTAGTTTTCATGCTTATATTTTTAAGAGCTTTTGTTTAGGTTTTTCTAGGAACTCTCTTGAGTCTTCATGTTTATCTTGTTTAGAGAATTGTCTTGTTGCACTGAGTTGTGTGTCCTACATGAGTAGGTAATTAAGGTTGCTATTACAAGTGTAGTAGTAACTTGCAATAGTTTTGAGGTATTGATTAGAGTAATGTTTGGACATCAAGGTGCCAAGAGCTTGAGCCTATTAGTGATAGGTGTTGTATTTTGGGCAATCCGTGTTTATTTTCAAAAACTACAAAAAAATAGTTGAGAACTCTAGCTACTAGATGGATCGCTAACCTCTGGAAGGGTTAGAATATATAGAGTACCCTCATCTACCATGGGTCGAGGATGCGCTAGGATAACCAAACCCCCATACAATCCTCCTCGGCGTACTCGTCTCTTTGTGAACCTCCCGATTATATAGAGAGTTACCGATAATAAGTGCATGAGTTCTTTGGACTAATGCGAGTATTCGATTGTTGGCACTTCCACCTTCCCATATTTTGCTAGCCTCTTCGGTACCGTGCATTGCCCTTTCTCACCTTGAGAGTTGGCGCATACTTCACCGGTGCATCCAAACCCTTGGCATGATACGCTCTGTCATCATAAACCTCCATGTATCTTCCTCAAAATAGCCTCCATACCTACCTATCAAGGCATTTCCATAGCCTTTCCGAGATACATTACCATGCAATATCCACCATCTCATGACTTGATCTTCATGTCATACATACTTTTTCTTGATCGAGGAGCCGCATGCTAGTTGGGATTTTCCCTTATTATTGATACATGACGCGCTAGTATCATTGCATATCTACTACACTAGCAGAGGAATACATTTGCATACATCATGATAGTTTTAATTTCTTTCTTTATGTTGAGTACTTCTTATAAAGTGTCAAGATCTTTATATTCTTGTAAAATATAGAGTGTTGCCCTTAAGTGAGGAAAAGATCCCAACGAGGACAAATTAAAAGATCCCAAAGAGGACAAATTAGAGATAGATAGAAAGAGCCAAAGAGGCCACAAAAATAGAAAAAAATAGAAAAAAGAGAAAAAAATAAAAAGAGAGAAGGGGGGAAACACTACTATCCTTTTGAAAGATCCACACTCGTACTCCATTGTTATATTTGTACTCCATAGAGATTATCATTCATGCATAACTATGTGGGGACCCTTACACTATAGAACTTCGCTTGCATATTCCAAGGATGAGCCTCCTCAAATGAGCTCTAGATCTTCATGAGCAAGCAAGTTGGATGCACCCCCACTAGTTCCATTGGAGAACTTACCTTAACTCATATGTGCATCCGTTGTATCGCAATCCCTACTCCTCACATCAGATCTATCATTTGGCTTTCTCTCACCTATGATTGTCCTCATTGATATGAGCCTTTCACACCTTTTTGTCTTCCTTCCCCATCATTTCTCTCTTTGCCATCCTAAGTGCCAACGTATCTTGCTCGCGCTCATCCATTGCATGCGTGCTCAAAGTCGAAAGGGAGAGGATCAGTTTGACTTGTACCTGACTAGTGGTCTGGGGATGACTCAAAATAAGATCCCGAAGGAGACCAAGTGTGAAAGTTTAGTAGATTGAGTTCTCAATTAAACTATATATATATTTATTTATTCTCTAATCCCATCTCCCATTGCTTGCACGCAAACACCATTTGGAGACATTCGAGTCACGTACAGCGAGAGCTCTTGCACCTTTATGTTTATACTTTTCTAGAATTAATGCTAAGACTCTTTCTTGTTATTATCTTGACTTGAATTGCACATCTTACTTCCTTAACTTTGAAGTTCTTATATGTGTGTTAGCATGTCACCACAAAAATTATCTGTGTTATCATTCACCTACTCGAGGACGAGCATGAATTAAGCTTGGGGATGTTGATACGTCCCACACGTATCTATAATTTCTGCTTGTTCCGGGCACTTTTATGTGGCATTGCTACATGTTTTTCTACACTATCATATCATTTTACACATATTTGGACTAACCTACTAACTCAGTGGACCCAGTGCCAGTTTCTGTCTGCTGATGTTTTTAGTTGCAGTGATTTTTCCCCAATTTAAAATGCTCCAAAAATTCCAGAAAAATAAGAATAAAAATCAGTATGACTGAAGCTTCCGGAACCCCTTGCTCCCCCCCCCTTAGGCCTATTTTTACGCCTCGTCCAGGAAACCCTTGAGAAGAATTCCTCATCGCAAAATACCTCTCTGTTCCGTCGAAGCCGCACTTCCAAGATCGGGAGCACCAGAAGACCTCTTCCCGGCACCCTGCCGGAGAGAAGATTGACCTCCGGGAGCTTCTCCACCATCATGGACGCTTCCCGGATGTGCCGTGTGTAGTCTCCCTTGGACCATGGGTCCATGACCTATAGCTATGTGATGTATTCTCTCCAATCTTGTTCTTCAATGTTTAGCCCTTGTGAGCTGCCCTACATGATCAAAGCACCTATGTAATTTTCCTGTTGTTGCTATGCTGTGTTTGTTGGGATCTGATGGATTATGAAATTATGTTTAGATCGTGATGAGTTATTGATACATCCAAATTGCATCACTATTTTATATAGTAATTCTTTCTTATTCATTGATATATTTCATGATATGATGCTATTCTTATGTTGTTTTGGCTTATTTTACATAGTTTGCAACTTTCCGGTGCCGAAGCAGCAGACGCATGATTCAGCGGTAAAAAGTGGACGATGAGTTGCTGAAGAAGAACACCTCCAAATTACCTAAAAATCGACGGAGGCTGTTTTCTAGAAGGATCACGAAGACACGCAAAAGAGCAACCAGAGGGGGGCCACAGGGTAACCAGGCGGCCACCTGGCGCGGCCCCACCCCTGGCCGCGCCGAGAGGGCGCCTGGACCCCCGGGGCCACTCCAGGCTCCCCCCTCTGGTCTATATACCCCTCGTCGTCAAAAAACCCTAAAAAGAGGAGAGTTTTCGGAGTTCCGCCGCCGCTCCGTGGCGGAAACCTACAGAGAAGAAAAGCCATCTCTGGCGGGCAGATTCCGCCGGGGAGATCACCTCCCGGAAGGGGAGATCGTCGCCATCGTCATCACCATCGTCACGCGCATCATCGAGATCATCATCAACATCATCCCCATCATCAGCACCATCTCCATCTTCATCCAATCTTGTCACAGTTGCAACTCGTGTTGTAACCCGTACTATCTATCCTCTCTACTCTATCGGTGTTGATTACTACTTTGTGGTGAATGCTATTGAGTTTTGTTGGAGAAATATTATTGTGTTCAGATTGTTTATCATCTATTTATCCCCACTGATCATGATCTCTTTTATGTCTTGTGAGTAGTTACTTTAGTTCTTGAGGATATGGGAGAATTCTAGTTGTTAGTAGTCATATGATGTTGAAGTAATATGTGTTGGTTGATATTTAAGTTGTGTTGTTATTTTCCTAGTGGTGTTGTGTGAGTCAAACACTCAACACTTCGCCTTATCAAGGACCTAGGGGAATGCATTGTGTATAAAGAATGCTTACGGTGGGTTGCCGGAGTGACAGAAACCTAAACCCCAGTTTGCACGCTTTTGCACAAGGGAACAATGGATCACCGATCGTATTGCTATGGTTAGGCTTTTTCCTTAATTACTATCTTGTATTTGTGGATGCTTGCAAGGTGTTTAATCATAAGAGTGCATTCATCTTAGTCTAGAGGATGCACTAGCATAGATCCACCCACCAAACACTTATCAACACAATACATAGTACCGATATGGAATATGGCGAAAGCACATGACTACCCCTCCCGTGTGTCCTCAAGAACACTTTAGCTTTTATAAGTTCAGTTGCTAGGTCTCTCCTTTGCTAAGAAAGGATTGGGCCACTTTTTACTATCCAGTATCTTTTACTTTGCTCGTCTTTACTTTCCTGTCGCTTATACCAAGAAAACCCCTAAAAAGTTATCTTTCAGTGCTTGCAGTTATCTCCTTACCAAAGTCACTTGCTACTACCTTCTGCTCCTCGTTGGGTTCGACACTCTTACTTATCGAAAACACTACAATAGATCCCTCTACGTTGAGGGTCATCAAGCTACGTTTTCTGGCGCCGTTGCCGGGGAGTGTATATCTATTAGTAAGTGAAGATGGTAAGGGAGTTTTTATATTTCTGTTGTTAGTTTGCCGTTGCTATTTTTGTCCTGATGAACACCCCTACTCTTGGATCGTTGTTCTTGGGGAGCCACCCCACAACTAAGGTGGTTACTCCTGACCCTACTGAAATTGTGCCTTATAAGATACCATCTGGTATTATCGATTATGTCCTAGCTAATCGCTATGCAGGAGACAGACATCCAGGTGAACACTTGCTATATTTATCACAATTATGTTCATTATTCAAGATTGCAGGTGTGTCACTGGAGTTCGTTATGAAGAAATTATTCTCCGTATCGCTTACAGACAAAGCTTCAGATTGGTATAAGCTCCTCGATAACTCACATTCTCTTAATTGGGAAGAGCTTATGTCTCTCTTTTATACAAAGTTTTACCCTCTTCATGAAGTTTACCGAGACAGGAATTACATCTATAATTTTAGGTCTCGCGACGGAGAGAGCATCGCTCAAGCTTGGGGGAGGCTTAAATTCCTAATGTTCAAATGTCCTATCCATAAGCTCCCCAAAGATATTATACTTACAAATTTTTATGCCATGCTTTCGCGTCAGGACAAGGAAAGGCTGGATACCTCCTCTAGCGGGGTATTTCAGACAAAGAGCGTTAAAGAAAGGTGGGATCTCATCGAAAGGATCTAGAAGAATACTGAAGATTGGGAAATCGATAAAGGTATTGAACCTGCTATAAATTATGAGCATGATTATATTGAGAGCTATGTAAAAACTGATTATTTCAATACCTTTTGCTCTAAGATTGGTATGGATTCCCATCTAATGATTGATTTTTGTAAGAACTTTGCCTCTCATTTTGACTCTTCTAAGATGAAGAAGGATCAGTACCATAAGCCTTTCAAATAAGTGCATATTCATATCCACGTTGCTGATCCTATTTTGCCTGCAGTTATATATTAACAGCCCCCTTTTCCTTCAAGAATAAGGGAGCACTCTTTTGTGACAGGCATCATAAATAAAAGTGAGAGAAGAATAGGCGAACCTGAGGACCAGATCAGAGTCGATCCTCAAGTTGCTATGGTTAAAGATTTAGTTACTGATGATGTTTCACATTCTATTATAAATTTTTGTGCGGTTTCAACTAACATTGTCACAACCAAGAATAGAAGCCCAATTTCAGGTACACCAGTTGTATCTGTTAAAATAGGAGATCACAATTATTACAGGCTATGCGATCTGGGATCGAGTGCTAGCGCGATTCCTTATTCGCTTTATCAAGAGATCATGACTGAGATTTCACCCTGTGAACTCGAAGAGATCGATGTTACTATTCATCTTGCAAACAAAGACACTATCTCTCCTATTGGGATTGTGAGAGATGTTGAAGTCCTATGTGGAAAGGTAAAGTACCCTACCGACTTTCTCGTACTTGGTTCAGTGCAAGATAGTTTTTTTCCTATTATTTTTGGTAGACCTTTTCTCAAAACTTGTGGAGCTATTATAGATTGCAAGAAAGGTAAAGTTTCTGTTGAATTCAATGGTGAGCCATATGAATTTAACTTTTCTAAGATTTCCAAGCAGCCTCGTGGTACTTCTATTGAAAGTATTACTTCTATTGCTATTCCCCCTAATGACCCTTTGCAGCAATACATGGAGGACCACGAGAATGATACTCATATGCAGGAAAGAAATCAAATTGACGAAATCTTCTTGAGACAACCTGCTATCCTGAAGCACAACCTTCCGGTTGAACCTTTAGGAATTTTATCCAAACCAAAAGAAGACCCGGTGTTTGATCTCAAACCTCTTTCCGATACGCTCAAGTATGATTATTTAGATGAAAAGAAAGTTTATCCTGTTATTATCAACTCTAAGCTTTCAGGATATGAAGAAGAGCGATTATTGGAAGTACTTCGTAAACACCGTGGTGCAATTGGCTATACCCTTGATGACCTTAAGGGGATTAGTCCATCTATCTGTCAACATACTATCAACCTCGAGCCCGATGCTAAACCTGTTGTTGACCATCAACGACGGTTGAACCAAAAGATGATGGATGTTGTGAGGACCAAAATCCTCAAGCTTCTAGCTGCGGGTATTATCTACCCTATAGCCGATAGTAAGTGGGTAAGTCCAGTTCATTGTGTTCCTAAGAAAGGAGGGACAACTGTAGTCCCTAATGATAAGAATGAACTAATACCTCAGAGAATTATTATTGGATATAGAATGTGTATTGATTACAGGAAGTTGAACAAGGCAACCAGGAAGGACCACTACCCGTTGCCCTTTATTGATCAGATGCTTGAGAGGCTGTCCAAAAACACCCACTTCTGCTATCTTGACGGGTACTCTGGCTTCTCTCAAATTCATGTTAACACTGTCGATCAAGAGAAGACCACTTTCACTTGTCCTTATGGTACTTATGCTTATAGGCGTATGCCTTTTGGTTTATGCAATGCCCCTGCTACTTTTCAGAGATGTATGTCTGCAATATTTCATGGTTTCTGTGAGGAGATTGTGGAAGTCTTCATGGACGATTTCTCCGTCTATGGAACTTCCTTTGACCACTGTCTCCACAATCTTAACAAAGTTTTGCAGAGATGCGAGGATACAAATTTAGTTCTAAACTGGGAAAAGTGCCACTTCATGGTTAACGAAGGGATCGTGCTTGGCCACAAGATTTCCGAGAGGGAAATTGAAGTGGACAAGGCGAAGATTGAAGCTATCGAAAGGATGCCCTATCCAAGGGACATTAAAGGTATTCGTAGTTTTCTCGGTCATGCTGGTTTCTATAGAAGATTTATTAAAGACTTTTCTAAGACCATGAGACTCCTCACTAATCTTCTCCAGAAGGATGTTCCTTTTGTATTTGATGAAGATTGTAAGGAGGCTTTCGAAGTTCTTAATAAAGCTTTAATAACCGCTCCTATAGTACAACCGCCTGACTGGAATTTGCCCTTTGAAATTATGTGTGATGCTAGTGATTTTGCTGTTGGAGTTGTTTTAGGACAAAGGGTTGACAAAAAGTTGAATCTTATTTATTATGCCAATAAGACCCTTGATAGTGCTCAAAAGAATTATGCTACTACTGAGAAGGAATTCTTAGCAGTAGTGTTTGCTTGTGATAAGTTTAGACAGTATATTGTTGATTCTAAAGTTATTATTCATACTGACCATGCTGCCATTAAGTATCTTATGACGAAGAAGGATGCCAAACCAAGGCTCATCAGATGGGTACTCCTCCTTCAAGAATTTGATTTGCAGATTGTTGATAGAAAAGGAGCAGACAACCCTGTAGCGGACAATCTTTCAAGGATGGAAGACATACCGCATGATCCCATCCCAGTCAACGACATTTTTCCAGACGAACAACTTACCGTTGTTAAAGTACAATCTCTTTCCGATCCTTGGTTTGCAGATTATGCTAATTTTATCGTTGCAAAGTATTTGCCTCCAGGTTTAACATTTCAGCAAAGGAAGAAGTTCTTCCATGAGTTGAGGCATTACTTTTGGGGTGACCCTCATCTTTTCAAAGAAGGTCCAGACGGGATCATGAGAAGATGCGTACCGGAACACGAGCAGAAGGACATTCTCAAGCAATGTCACGATAGTCCCTATGGAGGACATCATGCCGGTGAGAGGAACGCACATAAGGTTCTCCAATCAGGTTTTTATTGGCCTACTCTCTTTAAAGATGCTAGAAATTATGTTTTAGCCTGTGATAAATGTCAGAGAGTTGGTAATATTAGTAGGAGGAATGAGATGCCTATGAATTACTCACTAGTGATTGAGCCTTTTGATTGCTGGGGTTTTGATTTTATGGGTCCTTTTCCTTCTTCACACAAGTACACTCACATTTTAGTTGTTGTTGATTATGTGACCAAGTGGGTTGAAGCAATCCCCACTGAGAGTGCTGATCACAAAACATCTTTGAAAATGCTCAAAGATGTAATTTTCCCTAGGTTTGTGTACCTAGGTATCTCATGACTGATGGAGGATCACACTTCACGCATGGAGCTTTTAGAAAAGCTCTAGCCAAGTACGATGTCAATCATAGAATTGCGTCACCGTACCATCCTCAAACTAGTGGGCAAGTTGAGCTCACCAATAGAGAGATCAAGTTGATCTTGCAAAAGACAGTTAACAGAAATAGGAAGGACTGGCCAAATAAGTTAGGAGATGCTTTGTGGGCGTATAGAACTGCTTACAAAAAACCCATGGGCATGTCTCCCTATAAAATGGTCTATGGCAAGGCTTGCCATCTGCCATTAGAATTAGAACACAAAGCTTTCTGGGCTGTTAGAGAGCTTAATGCTGACCCAAAGTTAGCTGGTGAAAAGCGTCTCATGAACTTGACTTCTCTAGATGAGTGGAGAAGTGAAGCTTACGAGAGCGCTAAAATGTTCAAGGAAAAGGTAAAGAAATGGCATGTGATACGTCTCAAACATATCTACTTTTCCAAACACTTTTGCTATTGTTTTGACTTCATTCTTGCATAATTTGGACGAAACTAACCCGGACTGACGCTGTTTTCAGCAGAGCTACCAGTGTTGTTTTTATTTTGTGCAGGTTTCTGGATATTTAGGTACGCTGGAAAAATCCCAAAAAATTATATTAAAAATCAGCGTTCCGGAAGCTTCCGTCAGGCCAAAGGGGGGCCACAAGGCAGCCAGGGGGCAGCCAGGAGGGTGTCTGGCGCGGCCCCACCCCCTGGCCGCGCCACCTGCCCTCCTGGGTGGGTCCCACACCCCCTGGTGACCTACCTTGGCCCCTATTTATTCTCCCGTCGAGGAAACGTCGAAATAAGAGTCTCTTTTTCGATCTACGCTGCGGAGCCGCCGCAACCCTCTGTTCTTCTCCGGAGAGCTCATCTGGAGGCTGAATTGGCCTCCGGTGAGGGGGAAATCATCGCCATCATCATCGTCATCACCTCTCCATCACCCATCCATGACTTCTCCTTTCATGTGTGAGTAATTCCCTGCTGTGGGCAAAGGGGATGGTAGGGATTGGATGAGTTAGATCATGTAATAGTTCAATCAGATTTGTTGTGGGCATGTTGCCTATCATCTACTTGGTGTTTATCATCTCTGTTACAACTTGTTGCTCTTATTGCTTGTCACTTTGGGCCCGAGTGCCATGATTTCAGATCTGATCACCCTTTTGTTTCTTGAGTTTGTGGTGTTCTTGATCCTATCTATGAGTTGTATGCACCTATTAGAGTCCGGAACCGGCGATCCCAGTGGTGACAGCCTGGGACACCAAAGGGGATGGACTATAATTTGAGGATTCCGTGTATCCATGAAGTGTTAATGCTTTGTTCCGGTTCTCCGCTGTAGGAGACCTTAATTTCCCTAAGTTCCTTTTGGCCCCGTTCGTAGCGGGAGGGAAGGATAAAAGATGTTGTGCAAAGTTCTTATTGCAATCACGTACAACTACCCTGGGATACATGCCTGATGTTTGATATTTGCCTAGATGATCCTTTGTTTTCTGTGAGCCTTGCCCAAGTTAGAATCTGTTGCATGTTTGTTCTCATCCAAGCAACGCCCAACCATCCATCTCCCTAGCCTACAGTGTTTTCTTTCTGCTGGTTACTAGTTGTTTACTTTCCCTGTTTTACTTTTGCTGTTCCACTATCACTATTACCACTATTATCACCACCACTACTACCACCGTATCACAGTTGCTCCTAATACTTTCATGCAAGCAAGTGTTTATTTCAGGTGCGGTTGACTTGACAACTCAATTGTCAAAGCCTGTACGTATTCTTTGTGTCCCCATGTGTCGAATCAATAAATTGGGTTATCTTGCCCGCGAAGACTATCTCGATCCCCTACAGTTGAGGGTTATCAAGTACTGTTTTCTGGCGCTGTTGCCGGGGACCATAGCTTTATTTACAGGTCTACTCGAAGTATCCTACCTGCTGCACGTTATCCATTATGGGTAAGAAAGGAGACCCCATGGTTCTGATCCTACCATCCCGTATGAGATGAGGTACTGCTCTTAGCACTAGTGCTAAACTTGATTCACCTTCAGTTATAAGTCAGTTTGATTCACCACGATTACATGCTACTTCTGCTGAGTCTGGCAATATGTCAGATACTTTTGATGATGCTTCTACTACCTTTCAGACTACAGGTTCACTTGGTTCTTTTATAGATGAACAGATTGCTGCTGCTGCCCGACTTTCGGGTGATGAAATTCCTGTTACCCAAACTCCTATTGGAAAAACTCATAACTTTGTAGGCCTTAAGGAAAAGCTCCTTGAGGATGATTATATTATACTTGATGATGATCTTTGCAGGGAACTCAATGAATGTGCTGATTCCGACCCTGCCACTATAAAGAAGTTGCTAGCAAAACACTCCCTGAAGAACAAGTTTACTCCTGATCCTACTTTTGCTACGTCACCTATATGCATCTCATATCCTGATTATGATTTCTCTGTTGACCTTTCACTTATATCCACAGTTGAAGCTGATCCTTTTTATGGCAGAGAAAATGACGATGCTATCGAGCACCTGACCAAACTCACTGAGTTAGGTAGCTTGTTTACTACTGATGAAAGGATCCGGAACTTTTATGTGACCAAGCTCCTTCCTTTTTCTTTAAAAGGAGATGCTAGAGCATGGTATGATCGGATAATGCTAGTGTAGACTGAGCTACACGTAGCCCTTTAGTTTGAACAAGTCATAAAATGTATTTTATATTATTCAAAAAACATTGAATTTTTTTATGAATATATATACACATGTATATGACATATGTGCAAATTTTCATACCATTATACTTTCACATGTGGCGTATGAAAAAAATAAATATATTTGATTTTAAACGGGCCTTTTTGTTGTTTGTTTTGGGCTGAAAATTTGTTTTTTTTGTGCAGACTTCATATTACAATATTTTCAAGCCAAATTTGACATGTTCATACGGAATACATATAAGTTTTCATAGATTTTTTTCGGATTTTTTCAGAACTTTTAAATATGTTTTATGATCTTTTCAAAATAAAGGGCTGCGTGTAGCTCGGCCTCCAGAAATTCGCACTCATGGTATGATGCACTACCATGTGGATCCATCCAAAGCCCTCAAGACATGGCTATATCTTTCGTTGATAAGTATTTTCCTGCTCATATGCAACATGCTGCTTTACAAAGAATTTATAATTTTGAACAGTTGCAGGATGAGCATCTCCCTAAACCTTGGGGGAGATTTTGCAGTTTGCTGAAGGCTAGACCGGGACACGAAATTCCTAAGAATGAATTAATTGATATCTTTTATGCTGGTCTAACCGATGGGTCTAAATCCTATCTCGATAGTTGTGTTGGTTGTGTTTTCAGGCAAAGAACACCGGACGATGCCGAAGAACTGATGGGAAAGATTGCCAAAAACCATGAAGATTGGTCCGTGCCTGAACCATCTCCACCACCAAAGAAGAGGGGCATGCTGGTCTTAAGCCCCGAAGATATGCAAGAAGCAAAGAAGTCCATAAGATAAAAAGGTATTAAAACTCAAGATGTAAAGAATCTACCTCCGATCGAGAAGCTGTGTGAGCCTACCACTCACCCACCTACGGTAGAAGTACATTCTCTTTTAGACTTCAATGCAAGTGACATCCCTAAAGGTAAACATCCTGACCAATGTTTAGATGAGCTTGATAATTTTATTATGAAGCAGAATCACTTCAATGAAAAGATACAAGGTCAGTTGAATGAAAACACTCTTACTATCAAAAGATTGCTTGATGTTCTAGGTAGAACAGTTAATGATGTTAAATGTCTTGTGAAGCATTTTCATATGGTTCAAACTCAGCTTGAACAAATTTCTAATGTGCAAAAAGATTTTCTTGCTAATAATGCCAAACAGGACAATTTACAAGCTTACGGTATAAAGACCCGGGGTGGAACACACACCCAGGACCCTCTTTATCCAGAAGGGCACCCGAAGAGGATCGAGCAAGATTCTCAATTACAGGAAGAAGAAATTGTTAGCTCTCCATAGAAGAAGAAGAAGAAGAAGAAGAAGAAACACAAGGAAGTTGACAATTCCAATGATCCTATAGAAGAAGAAGAAGAACCAGCTGTTGACCCAAACAGTATATCTACCTACGATGCTGAGACTGAAGATGGTGCTGAACCTGAAAAAGATGCTGAGAAGAATGATCCACCCGAGGTTCGTGAAGAAGAAGCACCCGATAAGCTCAAAAAGTATACAAGAGAAGAATTCCTAGCAAGAAGACACGGTAAGGAACGAGAACCATGGGTGCAGAAACCCATGCCTTTCCCAAGCAAGTCCGTCAAAACCAAAGAAGAAGAGCACTACAACAAGTTTTGTGAGTGGATGAAACCTCTTTTTCTTCAAATCCCTTTGACTGATGCTATTAAATTACCTCCTTACTCTAAATATATGAAAGATATTGTCACTAATAAAATAAAAGTCCCTAATGAGGCAATATCTACTATGCTTGCTAACTACTCTTTTAGTGGCAAGATTCCTGAGAAGCTCGGTGATCCAGGTATGCCCACCATTCCTTGCTCCATAAAAAATAATTATGTTAGAACTGCTTTATGTGATCTTGGTGCAGGAGTGAGTGTTATGCCCTTTTCTCTCTACAAAAGACTTTGTTTAGAGAAACTAATTCCTACAGATATCTCCCTTCAGATGGCCGACAAGTCTACGGCCGTCCCTATCGGTATTTGCGAGGATGTTCCTGTTGAAGTTTCCAATTGCTTGATACTTACTGATTTTGTTGTGCTTGACATGCCCGAGGATGGGAACATGTCCATTATTCTTGGTAGACCTTTTCTTAATACCGCAGGTCACCTTCAACGTAAACGATAAAGAACACACGGTGTATTTTCCAAAGAAGATCGACAAAAGGCATGGCCTTAACTCCATCGAGAATATCGAGACCGTGAAGATTGGAGAATGGGATTGTCCACTACATGTATACCACAAATACAAAACAATTATGGTGGGGACAATGTCCATTAAAGTGAGAGTGCAATGACCACTTCATAAAAGGCGAGACCTTTTGCTCTATATGCCACCGGTTTGTTGGTAAGACTTGATCAACCTTGCTAGCTAGCAAGTTTTATATAGGTAAAAAGTTGAGCTTGTTATGTCTTCATTTCCTCTAGATTTTATTCTCCTTGCTGTACCAAAGTTTCTATGTTTAAAGCTTCACTTGCTCTAACTTCTCTCTCAAGTTCACGAAAGTTTTTGCAGCTTTTTGAACTTTGAAAAAATTTCTACAGTGAAGTTGCCCAGAAAATTACAAAAAATATATATTTGAAGTTTCCAGGTAAAAGGCCACCAGAGGGCACCTGTGGCTGACCAGGGGGGCCACCACCAAGCCAGAAGGCCAGGTGGCGCGGCCCAGCCCCCTGGCCGCGCCACCCACCCTCCTGGGTGGGCCCCATGCCCCCTGGTGGCATCTCTCCTCTCACTCTCTCTCTTTCTGCCCGAAAACTCGAGTTCTTCCTTTGGTTTTCTCGTTCTTGCTGTTCTTGATCTCGTACCTTCGATCTCCTTTTCTAGCCACTTGTTTGAGATGATTTCTTGAACAAGTGCTCCCTGGTATGTAACTCCCTCACCCCTCCAATTAGTTTTCTAGTTGGTGGCTTATTTAGTGAGTATTTAGTGGTTCTTGGTGCTGTTCAGTTAAGCTTAAAAGTTTAAGTAGAAATTTATTTTCAAGTTTTTCAGCTAGTTTGAGCCTTGGTTAAGTGAGAAGAATGTTTTGTCCAAACTAGTTTTGCTTAAATCTTCGTTTTTGTGAATTGCTAAAAATTTCAGAAATGGAGAAATTAGGGAGGTGGCTTGGGAAGAAGAAGCCCGAGCACTCAAGCCATATAACACGTTCCGCAGCTGCACCTTCGTCCACGAGAGCTAGTTAAAATGAAGATATCGTACCCGTGGAATTGTTGGACGTGTTTCCCGCGAAGCCCATGGAATTTCCATGCGACGATTTCATGGAATACGCCGGCATTAAGGAAGAGTTTTATGCTCTTTGTGAGAATGCATGTTTCACACGGCTTGTTACGAGCCGTGTTCCTTAGTATGAAACACTCACAGCCGTTTTTGTTAACAGTTTGACAATGATACTGTTGTGTTTCGACTTTATGATCAGTTGCTAACCATGCCTATGAACAGATTTTGTGAAGTTTTAGGTTTACCAGGCTTGGTTGAGAATAAGAAGATGAATAATATTCCAACCGTTGAGATCAACACCCTCCTCGACTCCTTCTGCAACACTGAAGTGAGGAGGTCCAATCGGCAGAAGATTTCTAACATTATGTTTCCTCATCTCAGGTACTTTGCCTATTATGTTGCGAGAGGAGTGTTGGCTCGAGACAACACGAGCAGCACTTCCACGCCCGATACAGCTATTATGGTAAATGCTCTTTCAGGTAAGCATGAGCATCATGTGGGTACGCTCATTGCGAAGCGCCTTGCTACTAATAGTACCAAGGGAGACGTCTTCGATGGGGTTTATGCCACACTTCTTTTGCACTCCGTTCAGGGAGTGCCGCGCCCAGATGATGCTATCCTTCCTTTTACTAGTCTTGACTTGGCTGCCATGAAGAGGCATTTCTTTGTTACTAAGGCCTCTGACCGCTTTGCACTTTATTATATCTTGCGGTTCAAATATAATGTGGAACGCCATGTCCGTCTACCTGCACCACTTGTGTTTGATTTTTCTAGCAGGAACGGATTTCGATTTTCGGTGGCCGAGTTCGATGAGATCATGGGGAGATACCAGTACCACGACCCCACGGAGGGGGTCGACCCAGATGAGGGGGAGCGCGTCGTGTATCCACCCGCTCAGGAGGAGCACGAGGTGCACTCGCCAGTCCAGGAGGAGACCGTCACCCCCTACGGTGAAGGATCTTCCTCTGGATGGGAGTCGGGACCTTCCACCTCAGGGTGGGATAATCCCAGGGTGTCGGTGTACGCCGCCGACTTCCCCTACGACCCATGGATGCACCAGTACTACCCGGGAGCAGGAGGCTCCTCGGGACAGCAGTAGAAGAGCCCAACTTAGGCCAAAAGCCTAAGCTTGGGGGAGTACGTGCTCTTCTCCTCCTTCCATTTGTATCTCCCGTTGGTTCCCTTTTATCTTTTTGTAGTTTTTGCCTGTTCTTCTTTGTTCTTTTAGTTCGCAAAAACCCAAAAAGATATCTTCTTTTGTTTTTGTTAAACCTTAAAAAACCCAAAAATATGTTTCCCTTGCTCTTTAGTTTGCTTTGTTTTCAGAGTTCAGCTCGAGTCCGTGATGATTATAATTTCCTACGTTCGATTGTGCAAGTGACAAGGCAGTAATGACGAGACCAACGGAAGGGATGCAACAAGGAAAGCCGGTATGAACTCTTCTTGTTTCTACTTTTGAACATATGCATGTACTTATGATTAGAGACCAGCTTGTAGCAACATAGTGCTATGTTTACAATGCTTTCCCAGTGGTTCATGCTTTCTTTGTGGTTAGTCTCAAATAGCTAGAGTTTATAATGTGTTGCTTGAAATGATTGACATGCATTGCATTGTTCATGGTGTGGCATATTGAAGTGGTATTTCCCTCCGGGGGATTCTTGGATTGACTTGGCACATGTTCACGTATGTTAAGACTAAAAAGTCTGTTCTGCCTCGATGATCTTTTTACTTCAGAGTAGTTATATCACTTTCATGCCTGATTCAATGTTACTTTGTCGCTCTGCATGATTATGACCGTTATGCTCTCTGGTTGGTCGCTTCCCAGTCTTTTGCTAGCCTTCCTCCAGCACCAAGCGGAATTCTGCTTGTGCTTCCACAATCACCTTTCTAAACCCAGTTGTTCCATTTGAGTCCACCATACCTACCTATATATGGTATTTACGTGCCATCCCTAACGAAGACTTTCTTGTACCATCTCAAAACCTTATTCAAAAGTTTCCTTTTTGTAACCATACAAGCTCATGGTGCGGTAAAGGGAAATCAGTATCTTTCATGCCAAAAAGATTTGACGGAAGTTTTAACTAGTCAAATGCAAAAGAGAAAAGTTGCACTTCCCCCATACTTGATGATGGAATGAAATGAGCCAAATGCTGCTAAGGATAGATGGAACGAGAAACAAACTCCTTCCATACTTGAGGCAAAAATAAAAGGCATCATTGACCATCAAAGGATAGATGGGGTTAGGAACAAAAGTGTAAGCAAAAAAAAGAGAGAAAAAGAGTAAAAAGATACAGTTGGCATGGAAGATATTGGGAGATCTTTACCGTTCACCGTTGACTGGAAAGTTGCACTCTCAAAAAGAAATTTATCTCTGTTTTAAAGCTGCGAGCTCTGGTACATGTTTAGTCTTTGCTTCCTTTCACGGGTTTTCAACTTGCCATCAAAAGCCACGGTTCGAGAGTCTCCACCTTCCTTTCTCCAAAGCACCAACTATGAGAGCATAATTGTCATTCTTAGTGTAACATGCTGTCACAACTCCAAGTTAGGTATGTGCTAGGATCAAGTGCTCCTTTGCATCATGTGAAAAATTCAAAAAGAAAATCAAAATTGGGGAAAAGAAAAGCCCTGAGAAATTAAATCAAATGGCCATATAAAAATCTTTTTCCAAAAATTATTTGAACATTTGGAAAATTCCTATAAATGGTGCTGATCATTTTAAAAATGGTTTGGGAGCAATCCCATGCTCATGGAATTTACTAATATTCAAACAGTTCCTTGGAATTAATAAAATAACCCTAATTGAGTTAAGATTCAAATTATTTGAATTTTAAAAATGTTGAAACTTTATAAGTGGCTAGTCTATTTTATTATGAGGCCATATAAAAAATTTCAGCATTTATAAAAATACCTAGCTATTTTATTTGGCTAGGTCAACCTATTTACAGAAGAAATAAAAAGAAAAGAGAAAACAGAAAGGAGAGAGCTTACCTCTCGCCCTAGGCGAGGCCCAGCCGGCCCAGCCCAGCTGGAGCCGTTGTCTTCTTCTCCAGGCAGCCAGGCAGCTGCGTGTCGGCATGCCCGTGGTCGTGGCCACCTCCACCTCCTCCTAGCCACGCAGCTACTCCCTCCCCTTTCTCCTCTTGCTGTGGACGCCCTGGAAGGCTCCAGAAGCAGTTTCCCCCTCTCCCTTGATCTCTCTCTCTCCCTCCCACGGCGAATTCCGCGGAGACCCGAGAGCCTACCGGAGCGCCGACGAGGAGATCCCGTGGCCACCATGCCCTTCAAGCTCCGCCGCCTTGTCCAACGTCCTCCCCTCCTTCGACTTCGTCACCCTGCACTGTCGATTCGAGCCGGGATCCTTCGCAGACGACGCGAGCCTCGAGTCTTCATCGCCGGCCGCCGCAGCTCCGACGACAAATCGAGCCCTCTCCGGTCCCTCCCCGACGACGTCGCGCTCGTCTTCGTCTTCAGGGTGAGAGCGCGCTTCTTTTTCCTCTAGTCGAGCTCCATCCCGTGGCCGCTACCGCCGTGCTCGTCGAGCACCGAAGCTCCGGCCGCCGCGAGCTTGAAGTAGTCGTGGCCCCGAGCCTCTCCTTGAGCTCCAGCTCACGCCATTAGACACGGACGGCCCGTAGCCACCTCCCAGTGCCTCCAGCTTCCTTTCCCGTGCCCCAAATCGCCGTCCTCGTCTTCACAGAGCCACGGTCGCCGCTGAACACGACGCCGGCGAGGCTCCGGCGACCCCTAGGCCTCCCCGTGGGTGCAGGGTGATGCGGACGTGCACGGGCGTCCTGTTGGTGGTCGCGGTGTTCCAAGTCGTGGCCGGGGTCTTCATCCCGTGTGCGCCGCCGTGCACTGGAGTCGCCGGCGTTGAGCCGCCGGTGAGCCGTTTAGTTTAGGAGTTAACCCACCCCCTAATCCCACTGACCCGTGGGCCCAGGCCACTAACTAACCTCTGTTAGTGTTAAACTAACAGGGTGTTACCCCACTGAGGCTGACAGAGTGGACCCAGGCGTCAGACCCCCCCCCACGTCATGCTGATGTCAGCATGACGCCATAAATGAATTTCCAGTTAATTAATAAATCAGAGAAATTCCAGAAAATGCAATAAACTTTGGAAATTCATAATTAATTCATCCTAACTCCAAATATAGCAAATAATATGTCTAAAATTATCAGAAAAATACAAGGATTATGAATATGTAATTTGTTTTCATGTTTGACCATTTTAAAATGGGTGAACAGTAGCAAACATGCATATGGATCCTTTTCAAATTCAAATTTGGAGTGATTTTGCAAATGATTTTGCAACACCCTTAATTCCAATGGTTTCATCCACACATCAGAAACATTACTTCAACTATACAACATCACTTCATGATCAACATTTTTCAAATGAACTTTCATGCATTCAAATGCATTTGAATTTCATCGATAAATCAACTGGAGTTTGAATTTGCATTTCAAATGCAATATACTCCTTTTAAATGGAATGCTCAACACATCAGTACCTTGAACATCACCATTACAATATTATTCATGTGGTTGTGCATTATACATTATGTTGATCCTATGATTGTCATGTTGCTGATAGAAGTGGAGCCGGAACTCGAGATCACCCCCTTCGTTGAAGACCCCGTGACTGAACCTCGTCAGCAAGGCAAGCAAACCCCCATTGATCATGTCTATAAAATCCCACTTCCCTCTCATGTCTCGCTTATGCATTGTTTAGGATGATCAGCATGATAACGTTTCTACCGCATAGTTGAACCCATATCCTTTGCATGACCTATCATCTTGTCACAGTAGTAAGCAAACCACAATCCTAGCAGATGTAGGAGTTGGTTGATATGATGTGACCACTGCAACTGTTACTGCTTATTGCATGCTTAGTGGTACAATGAGGTTGCTTATGATGTGAGTCGGGATGATGATAAACATGGTGTTGATGAAAGTGAAACGTGTTGGTGAATCTACCCTAATACAAGGTGAACGATGAGAGGCTGTGTAGGAGTACACAGTGGGTTGTCTCGTTGAACACCGCCTTAAGCCCGAGTTCTTGTGTGGTGATCCAAGAAGAAGAGTACAACCACACATTGGGCTCACTGACCCCTCTCGACCTAGTACCTCACCCCGTTCGAAACCCAGAAGTCACAGTAGTTTGGAGTTCTGGTAGGGCTGTGGCACGGTCTGCGAAGTGGATGAACGGATTTTCATGACCGGCTTGGGACCCTGCACACATCGTTTGAGGCTGTATTGGAACCTCGGCCGGACTTCCATACGGATCCCCCTCAGATAGGCGACTCTCTGGACTAGAACGGAGCTGTGGGCGAAGTGTCGTGGCAACATCCTCGCCGGTACCCTCTTGAAGGGTCCCACTCCCAGGCGGTAACTGATGAGTGTGTGTGTGTAGCGGTACACCCCTGCAGGGTTAACAAAACTATTCGAATAGCCGCGTCCGCGGTTAAGGACTGCTTGGAGAGCTGTGCTCGATTATTAGACAACTTGAACTGGATACTTCTAAAACTCGCAAGATAAGCGTGAGTGCTATGGTGTGCTTCTCGTGGGGAAGTCGAGGAAGTAACCATAGTGGTGTAATTGGTTGAAGAGATGTAGTGGACTCGTGTACGCTTCTTACCTCAAGTCTGGTACTCGTAGTTCAGGATTAGCCAAGTCAAAGCTGGCACTTCTGCAAGTGAAACCCCACCTCCCTTTACCTTGATACATGTGCATGAGTAGTATAGCTCCTATGTAAGTCTTGCTGAGTACGATTTTGTACTCACGTTTGCTTAATCTATGTTTTAGATGAACCCACCGACCCCGATGGTGACTTTTACCGAAGCTTGAAGAATGAAGACTCAGACCAAGTCCAAGCTAGTGTAATCCTAGTCAGACGACTGGTTCCCTCGTGGAGGGCTTGTTTTTAGATAAGGCTTCTCTAAGCCATTTGTTAAACTTGTCTGTACTCAGACCTACTTTGCTTCCGCTTGTCTGTTGTAATGTTGGATCACATGCTTGTGATCTCTGTGTGCACTCTGTAAGAGTTATTAATAAAGATGTATACTTTGTAGAGAATTGCAATGATACCTGCTATTCATACAAGGCATGTGTGCTGCGTGTATGTTTATAACATGCATGTCTTTGTATGGGTTTTCGAGACCTTAGTTGTGATCTGGCTGGCGGTCTTTTATACACCAAGTGGCCCTTAGATGTGCGCAGCTTGGGGCATCGCGATGCGATTGTTCGAGACTCTGTCTCGTGCACACTTTGATGTATGATCGAGCCCGCCCTAGACCCCGACTAAGTGATCGGGCTGGAGTAAGTCTATGTAAGGGTTATAATACAATCGATAGTATGGTCGAGGCGACTTGTCTATGAGTATGGAGTTCACCACCCATATCATTTAGACTTGTGTGCGGACGATGAGGACCCATTTCAGTTGATCATCCGGCCTGGATGGGATGCCCCTCACGTTCGATGCTTTCCGAGAACGTTCTGTGCTTGGCCTTGTCTGCTTAGACAAGTGGGTACGGTTCTCGGCTCTCCATATGATTGTGTTGTAGCGAGGCTTGCATACGCTAACCCCGGGTCCCGACACATGCATTGTCCCAAAGTACTACATTGTCTTCTGCATGATTGTGATGTTTCTTATTCTGAGTTCTTAGTTCTAGTCTCCTTTAAAACTCCGGAGGAGCTTCTGCATTTATGTTTTGCTTCACTCATGGAGGCTAGCGAGATACCACTCTGATATGTTCATGCTATGTGCAGCGTGATCTTGAATTGACTTTTAGCAGCTTATTATTTACTTTACGTTTGTTTGTGACTGATTACATGAAAGAAGAATTGCTTCGTGCATTGTCCTTGTAGCATGGTGTCAAAACTTGCTGAACTCTTTCGTAGTACATGCTTATATACATCTAGTGAAGCAAAAGAGTTTGTCAAAGTTTTCTTTGTCGCGTCCAGTTCGTTGAACTGAATTGCTTGAGGACAAGCAATAGCTAAGCTTGGGGGAGTTGATACGTCTCAAACGTATCTACTTTTCCAAACACTTTTGCTATTGTTTTGACTTCATTCTTGCATAATTTGGACGAAACTAACCCGGACTGACGTTGTTTTCAGCAGAGCTACCAGTGCTGTTTTTCTTTTGTGCAAGTTTCTGGATATTTAGGTACGCAGGAAAAATCCCAAAAAATTATATTAAAAATCAGCGGTCTGGAAGCTTCCGTCAGGCCAAAGGGGGGCCACAGGGCAGCCAGGGGGCAGCCAGGAGGGTGCCTGGCGCGGCCCCACCCCCTGGCCGCGCCACCTGCCCTCTTGGGTGGGTCCCACACCCCCTGGTGACCTACCTTGGCCCCTATTTATTCTCCCGTCGAGGAAACGTGGAAACAGGAGTCGCTTTTTCGATCTACGCTGCGGAGCCGCCGCAACCCTCTGTTCTTCTCCGGAGAGCTAATCTGGAGGCTGAATTTGCCTCCGGTGAGGGGGAAATCATCGCCATCGTCATCGTCATCACCAATCCATCACCCATCCATGACTTCTCCTTTCATGTGTGAGTAATTCCCTGCTGTAGGCAAAGGGGATGGTAGGGATTGGATGAGTTAGATCATGTAATAGTTCAGTCAGATTTGTTGTGGGCATGTTGCCTATCATCTACTTGGTGTTTATCATCTCTGTTACAACTTGTTTCTCTTATTGCTTGTCACTTTGGGCCCGAGTGCCATGATTTCAGATCTGATCACCATTTTGTTTCTTGAGTTTGTGGTGTTCTTGATCCTATCGATGAGTTGTATGCACCTATTAGAGTCGGGAACCGGCGATCCCAGTGGTGATAGCCTGGGACACCAAAGGGGATGGACTATAATTTGAGGATTCCGTGTATCCATGAAGTGTTAATGCTTTATTCCGGTTCTCCGCTGTAGGAGACCTTAATTTCCCTAAGTTCCTTTTGACCCCGTTCGTAGCGGGAGGGAAGGATAAAAGATGTTGTGCAAAGTTCTTATTGCAAACACGTACAACTACCCTGGGATACATGCCTGATGTTTGATATTTGCCTAGATGATCCTTTGTTTTCTGTGAGCCTTGCCCAAGTTAGAATCTGTTGCATGTTTGTTCTCATCCAAGCAACGCCCAACCATCCATCTCCCTAGCCTACAGTGTTTTCTTTCTGCTGGTTACTAGTTGTTTACTTTCGCTGTTTTACTTTTGCCGTTCCACTATCACTATTACCACTATTATCACCACCACTACTACCACCGTATCACAGTTTCTCCTAATACTTTCGTGCAAGCAAGTGTTTATTTCAGGTGCGGTTGAATTGACAACTCAATTGTCAAAGTTTGTACGTATTCTTTGTGTCCCCAAGTGTCGAATCAATAAATTGGGTTATCTTGCCCGCGAAGACTATCTCGATCCCCTACAGTTGAGTTTTATTAGCCTGACAGGAGGATTCTTAAATGTGAATTTAATGTTGGTGATAAATTTTTATTGTTTAGATCCCGTTTCAGGTTTTCTCCAGGTAAACTACTTTCCAGGTGGGAAGGGCCATTTCATATCGAAGAAGTCTATCGGTCTGGTGCAATTAAGATTAACAATTTTGAAGGCACCAAACCTCAAGTTGTGAATGGGCAAAGACTCAACCATTACATGGCGGGAGATCCCGTCAATGTTGATGCAAATATAATACGCACAACAACTCATGAAGAACATGTTGCAGCCCTGTTTCAGACACCGACAGAAGCAGAATAAGAAAAGGTATGTATTACGGTAAGGAAACATCGCGAACCGCCATAAAAGTTCCATATTATGAGTTTTTACAAAATTAGGAAAATTTGAGGCCTAAGCGGAGCCGGAGAGGAGCTCCAGGGGGCCCAGGCGCCCCCCTAGCGCGCCCTACCTCCTGGCCGCGCCGGGAGGCCGCCTGGGCACCCAGGAGTCCGTCTCCGACTCCACTTTGGCTCGTTACCTTCCTTTTGTTGCAGAAATTTTTGCTATATATTTGCCCGGATCGTTCCGGCAACGTATCTCGCGATTTCGTGTGTTTTCTCTTCAATCTGTTTCTGCCAGGAAATCTTTTAGCTAGACCTAGGTGCCATGGCTTCCCCAAGTTCCCCCAAGGACAAGTTCGTCGTCAACGTCATCAACCCTTACCTCGCTGAGGTGAACAAGCACCCCCAGGTCCTTCGTGTGGAGGACGGTGTTCTCCACAAGGAAGATCTGAAGGGACCATTCATGGAGGGGAGCACCAAGGAGCGGCTGAAGTAGATGGAACATGAGTTCTTCAAGTTCAAGAAGACGGTGGAGCGTGGTGTTGAAGCCAACTTCGACATCAGGAACGAGATCGAGGCTTCCCATAGGAAAGAGATGAAGGAGATGTGGTCAAGTTTGTCTGCACTAGAAGAAAAAGTTTATCAGCTCCAAGCACAAATCTATGATCTGCACAACCAAAACTGTGAGTATGAACTAAAGTTTCTGCGCATGGGTTTAGGTGCTGAGTGCAGGATCCTGGAGATGGGAATGTCCTTCGAAACTGGAGAGGAGCTACCATGGAAGCGCTTCGCCAAGGAATACCTGATCAACAAGAACAAGAATGAGGAGAAAATCTCCTCGGGTAATGGCATTCCCTCAGCTTGTTCCAAGCTTGGGGGAGTGCCCGGTATATTTATCTTTATCTTAGTCTTTTTTAGTCAAGTAGAGTCGTATCATGTCTAGGGAGTTTATTATATGAAATAGGTGTTTGCATTGAGGTCTATCACTCCGTCTGTGGAGAGATTGTATCCGTGAGTGTGGAGTCGTCTATATTGGAATATTACTGAGAAGTCTATTGGTTCCTTCGCTTCACTCGGTATTCTCTTCACGCAATCGGCATCATACGACGATTCTTATGGGGAGTATTGACCTTATATCAGGTATGGCTTTGAAAACTTTATTTAAATTTTGGCAAACATAGCTTTGGTCTTGACAACATGCATGTTTTCTCAAGTAGCGACTTAGCCAAAACCTTTATGTTATTATGCTTGAAGTGTTATGTTGACAAGGAAGACAACTTGATGTGTTATGCTTACCTTAATTTTTATGCCTTATATGTTTTGCATCTAAATTAGCATCAACTGTCTGTTCTCTCAAAGCCTTTGCTAGCCAAACTCTTTGCCAAGTAGATTTCTGCTTGTGCATCCTTACCCTGAAACCATTACCTTCCATTTGAGTGCACCATACCTTCCTATTCGTGGTATTCCCTTACCACTCTTATAAGTATAGAATTTATGTGTTATCCTTAAATGTTCAAAATCTTCTATTTTGTGCCTCTTGTTTAGCTCATGAGGAAGTAGTAGGTAATTCATGATCTTGTTAAGTTGGACAAGTTTTACCCCGGGATTGCATGTCTAATCTGCAAACCCATAATACGAGGAGGAACTAGCATGGGTGCGCCCAGCTCGAAAGATAATATAACAAACAAACCCTCCTTCACGCTTGGTCTATGAGAAATCAGAAAATTTGGCAGTGATAAACAAAGGAGATTAAGGGGATGTGATCGTCCTCACTTGGGAGCCGTTCCTTGAAATTTGTCCATCTTGAGAAGTAATTGAGTTATCTATTAGCATTCGTTGACAAACTATGCACCGCCCCAAAATCTATTTTATTCTGTTTGATTTAAGGATAGCACATGAGTTTTCCCTGCTTGCCCTTAACAAGGCCTTTCTTCCACCTTCATGTTGAGTCAGTTTTCCCACTTCCTTCTTTTCCCTAAGAGAACAGACATTTGATGTTGATGAGGATTCATCCATATAGAGCTGCATTAAGTTTTTCCATGCCATATCCTTGTTGACATTATCTTTTGATAAGTAAGTTGTTTGCGAAAGCTTTTGCCTAGCGAGCATCTTCCTTCGTATTAGCATTTGCACTTCATGACTATTAACATGTTCTTTCAAAAGCTTCAAATTGTTTTTAGTTGTCCTTTGACCAAGATTATGTTTGCCATAATTTGATGATTTTCCTCAGCCCTACTTTTGAGTATAATTGTTATTACTTTCTCATGAGGACCTTATGAGTTGAGGTTGTTGTTCAGGATGCTTGAGTATGATGAAGGAACCTTGATGCTTCTTGTCCGTATTCTATTTATCGACACTTCACTCTCTAAACTTGTGGACAGGTTTACCGAGCTCAGTATTCGCTTGGGGACAAGCGAGGTCTAAACTTGGGGGAGTTGATACGTCCAAATTGCATCACTATTTTATATAGTAATTCTTTCTTATTCATTGATATATTTCATGATATGATGCTATTCTTATGTTGTTTTGGCTTATTTTACACAGTTTGCAACTTTCGGGTGCCGAAGCAGCAGACGCAGGATTCAGCGGTAAAAAGTGGACGCTGAGTTGCTGAAGAAGAACACCTCCAAATTAAGTGAAAATTGACGGAGGCTGTTTTCCAGAAGGATCACGAAGACACGCAAAAGAGCAACCATTAGGGGGCCACCTGGCGTGGCCCCACCCCTGGCCGCGCCGGGAGGGCGCCTGGACCCCCGGGGCCACTCCCGGCTCCCCCCTCTGGTCTATATACCCCTCATCGTCCAAAAACCCTAAAAAGAGGATAGTTTCCGGAGTTCCGCCGCCACTCCGTGGCGGAAACCTACAGAGAAGAAAAGCCATCTCTGGCGGGCAGATTTCGCCGGGGAGATCACCTCCCGGAAGGGGAGATCATCGCCATCGTCATCACCATCGTCACGGGAATCATCGAGATTATCATCAACATCATCCCCATCATCAGCACCATATCCATCTTCATCCAATCTTGTCACAATTGCAACTCGTGTTGTAACCCGTACTATCTATCCTCTCTACTCTATCGGTGTTGATTACTACTTTGTGGTGAATGCTATTGAGTTTTGTTGGAGAAATATTATTGTGTTCAGAATGTTTATCATCTATTTATCCCCACTGATCATGATCTCTTTTATGTCTTGTGAGTAGTTACTTTAGTTCTTGAGGACATAGGAGAAGTCTAGTTGTTAGTAGTCATATGATGTTGAAGTAATATGTGTTGGTTGATATTGAAGTTGTGTTGTTATTTTCCTAGTGGTGTTGTGTGAGTCGAACACTCAACACTTCGCCTTATCAAGGACCTAGGGGAATGCATTGTGTATAAAGAATGCTTACGGTGGGTTGCCGGACTGAAAGAAACCTAAACCCCAGTTTGCACGCTTTTGCACAAGGGAACAATGGATCACCGATCGTATTGCTATGGTTAGGCTTTTGCCTTAATTACTATCTTGTATTTGCGGATGCTTGCAAGGTGTTTAATCATAAGAGTGCATTCATCTTAGTCTAGAGGATGCACTAGCATAGATCCATCCACCAAACACTTATCAACACAATACATAGTACCGATATGGAATATGGCGAAAGCACATGACTACCCCTCCCGTGTGTCCTCAAGAACACTTTAGCTTTTATAAGTTCAGTTGCTAGGTCTCTCCTTTTATAAGAAAGGATTGGGCCCCTTTTTACTATCCAGTATCTTTTACTTTGCTCGTCTTTACTTTCCTGCCGCTTATACCAAGAAAACCCCTAAAAAGTTATCTTTCAGTGCTTGCAGTTATCTCCTTACCAAAGTCACTTGCTACTACCTTTTGCTCCTCGTTGGGTTCGACACTCTTACTTATCGAAAACACTGCAATAGATCCCTCTACATTGAGGGTCATCAGTTATATATTTGGTTTACCTTTTATATTTTGTTCTTGAGTAATTCTTGCATGTTCTCCGTTACTTCTTATTCTTTGGACAAGTAGTAGAAGTAACTCCAAGAGGGAGCGTTATGCATGATTGTGGGTTCATGGCCCCCGATGTCTAGCTTGAGTGACAGAAACATGAGACTAGGGGATGTGATGTTTCCACCAGGGAGAAAACAACATTTCTTGTAACCGCGGTTGCAAGGATTGTTTACCTTACGCATAGATTGTTAATGCAATTGTTTGTTGCTTTGAGTTTACGCTTTGGGTGGGGCTCTCAACTTAATACCAGCGAGATGTTCTGGATAGATATCTCAAGGTGGATGATTAGTGAGTAAATGCAGATGGATTTTTGTCTACTTGAATTGGCGTACTACCCATAATTTTGAGCCTCTTACTTTTAAGTAGCATAATTAGCATTGCGGTGTGTTTGTAATTCTGTCAATTGCCCAGCTGTTATTTGTTCACCCAGCATTAGCTCTTTTATTGTCTTTTGGGAGAGAGACGTCACTAGTGAACATAATGGGACCACGGTTTATATTTCCACCACTGTTACACCTTCACTTTATCTACTGCTTTTACCTTTCGTTGCAATTATAACTACTATCTACTCTTGCGTTTGATCCTTTGTAAATGACAAGGCCGGAGGGATTGACAACCTCTCTGTACTCGTTGGGAGCAAAGTTATTTGTTTTTGTGTGCAGATCCACGTCAACTGTCGTGCCATCAAGTAATCTCTAGCGCCGTCGACACCTACTTGTCGATCCTTGGAGTCCTCCTGGATTCGATAAACCTTACAATCATCGTGTAAGGGAAATTAGCCGCTATCTATCTCTACCTTCCACTTGAGGTAACAAGCGAGGAGCACTACTTCAGTGCCATCAGTCGCGCCCACTGGTCGCCTGGGTGTTGTGCCCCCCCCCACTAGAGGTGCCCTGGCTCTGGGGATCTTCCGGTGAATAAGATGTTTTTTGTTTTTTTGGACTTTTTCTACAATGCATAGACAAAAAAGACATAAACTGTCACTGGGCTCTACATTAATAGGTTGGTCCAATAAATGATTCAAAAGCATAGTAAAAAAGATGTAGCAATAACACAAAACATGCATGGAACAAGAAAAAACAAATATGGGTACATATTTGAGATGTATCACTGATGGCTTCTCGCCCCTCGTTGGTTACCCCAAGTGGAAGGTTTGAGATGCAGTGCAGCAGAAAGTTTCCCTCGGTGAAGATACCAAGGTTATCGAACCAGTAGGACTCAGGAGATACAAGTAGTTGGAAACATCGCCAGAAATTTCTTCCTGACTAGGGTGTTCTCGTGGACCTGCACACAGCAAGAAATAACTTTGCTCCCAACGAGTACAGTGGAGTTGTCAATTCCTCCGGCCTTGTCGTTTTACAAAGGATCAACGCAAGAGATAAAAGGTGCAAAGGAAAGTAAAAGCTGAAAGTAAATTGAGGGTGTGAACAATAATGTGAAGATGGACCAGGGTCCCGTGATTTTCACTAGTGATGTCTCTCTCCCAAAATACGATAAAAGTGCTAGCGAGGTAAACAAATCACAGTTGGGAAATTGACAGGATTATGAAGGCACCGCAATGCTAACTATGCTGCAAAGAAAGGAAGGGCTCAAAAGCAATGGGCAGTACGCCAAGGTAAGTGGACCGAAATCCATCTGCATCTACTACGAATCATCCACCTTGAGATATCTATCCAGAACATCTCGCTGGTATTAAGTTGCGAATCCCACCCAAAGTGTAAACTCAAAGCAACAGACAACTGCATTAAAAGAACAATGCATAAAGTAAACAATCCTTGCACCCGCAAGTACAAGCACCGTTGTTTTATCCCTGGTGGCAACAGCACATTCCCTAGTCTCATGTTTCTGTCACTGAAGCTAGACATCAAGGGGTTGAACCCACAATCGAGCATAACGCTCTCTCTTGGAGTTGCAAATAAAATACTTGGCCAAAGCAAATACCGCAACGGAGAACATGCAAGAATTTACTCAAGAACAAAATATAAAAGAGAAGAACCAAATATATTACTCATCACAATCTGAACATAGTCTCATAATCCATCAGATCCCAACAAACTCAGCATAGCAACAACAGAAATTACATAGATGCCTCGATCATGTGAGGCAGCTCACGAGGACTCGAAAGTGGAAGCACAAAAGGGGGAGAGATAGATCACATAGCTACTGGTCACGGACCCATGGTCCAAGGGAAACTACTCACGGTACATACGGGAGGCGT
Organism: Bromus sterilis; assembly: GCA_950022295.1. Classification (NCBI taxonomy): domain Eukaryota; kingdom Viridiplantae; phylum Streptophyta; class Magnoliopsida; order Poales; family Poaceae; genus Bromus; species Bromus sterilis. The sequence continues at coordinate 409,143,554 of OX465596.1, read as the reverse complement.
CCATGGCTATGGAGGGTCTCCCGGAGGGGGTAGCTTCTCCCGGCAGGGTGCCGGAGCAGCTTCTCCAGGCAGCCCCGATCTAGAAACGGCGGCGCGGCGGAACAGAGGCGAGATCGCGAAAGAGGAGTCTGTATTAGGGGTTTCCACCCCGAGGGGTAAATATAGGCGAAGGGGGCGTCGAGTGGACCCACGAGGCAGTCAGGAGGGTCCCTGGCGCGGCCCTCCTGGCTGCCTGGTGGTGGCCCCCTTCCCTCTCTTGGTGATTCCGAAAGCTTCTGTTGCGCTGATTTTTTTATATTTTTCCTGGAATTTTTGGAGCACTTTTAATGGCCGGAAAACCTGAAATACAAAAACAGCAGAAAACAGAAATTGGCAACTGGGTGCACTGAGTTAATAGGTTAGTCCAAATAGGTTCAAAAGTGTATGAAATTTCAAGCAAAACATGGCAAAGTCACACAAAACATGCATGGAACAAGCAGAAATTATAGATACGTTTGGGACGTATCAACATCCCCAAGCTTAATTCCTGCTCGTCCTTGAGTAGTTAAATGATAACAAGCATAATTTCTGTGGTAACATGCCACACAACCATAAAAGGACTTTTAAGTAAAGCAATCAAAGCATGCAATTCAATTCAAGTCTTAACAAACAAGAGTCTATATGAGCATTGACACAAGCAACAAAAGAACAAAAGGTGCAAGAGCTCTCGCTGTCCGTGACTCGAATGTCTCCAGATGGTGTTTGCGTGCAAGCAAGGGATAGGGAAATACGAGAGAGAAAATAAGGTTGTTGAGAACAACTATCTACTAATTTTTCACACTTGGTTTCCTTTGGATTCTTATCTGGACTCGTCCCCAGACCACTAGCCAGGTACAAGTCAAACTGATCCACTCCCTTTCGATATTTTGAGCACTCATGCAATGGATGAGCGTGAGCAAGAAATTTGACACCTAAAAGGCGAAACAGAAAGAAGGTCGAGGAGGAAGACAAAAAAAGGTGTGAAAGAAGGTCGAGGAGGAAGACAAAAAAAGGTTGGAGGATGAGATGGATAAACTAAAGAAAAATGCAAGCTTCCTCAAGTGTGCCATTGCTGAGCTTCCAGAGATGAGTTTCGTAGATCTACAAAGGAAGAATGACAAGCTTCGAGAGATTTAATACTTGTGATAACTATATTGTGTTAAGACGCATGTACTTATCGTGGTAATACTAAAGGCATACCCCTAGGCAAGGAAAACCAAGGGGTACCCTTAAGCCCTTGGTTCTCCAAATACTCCCAAACAAAATAAGACCAGTAAAAAACATGGAGCATCAACAATCTCCGAGTAACAAGCTACTCGGAGATCAGAAGCCACTTCCGAATACACGGCTACTCGGAAGTCCATCAAGATCCGAGTAGACCGCCACTCGGAAGAAATCGGCGAGTCCTCCCCTACTCGGAAGACAGGAACGCAACGGACAGGAAGCATTCAATACCGTGGGCGTCTCTTCTCCTTTATTAGTAGTAATGGGCAGACCGTTTCTGTAATTAAGTACTCATTCAATCTTGTAATTAAGACCCATTTAAGCCGAGGCATTAAGAGGGTAGGGGCGCACTCTATATAAGCCCCCCCCTCACCTCCGGCGTGGGCACGCGCAACACTTCTCATTTCTCAGTATTTCTAAAGGAAAAACACCCCAGTCAGCCTGGGACAGGACTAAGGTTTTTATCTCTACGGAGAGGCCTAACCTGTATAATCCTCTTGCGTCAACCCACTCTACGTACAGATTCATTTAGCTCCGTTCATACCCCTATATCTATTGTCAGGATTCTATCCACGACAGTTGGCGCCCACCGTGGGGCTGAGTTGATCAGCAATCGTAGAGATGGCGTTTTTCTCATCCTCTTCGTCGGTTCGCGGCCCCGAGCTCATCGTCGGAGAGGTTTTCCGCTTCGGATCGTTGGCTTTCATAGCCGATGATTCGGCCTGGTTGGTGGATTCTCCGCTCCAGGCACAATTGCTGCCTTCGAGAGGTAGCGTCCATTTCCGAGCTGACGAGTCGGGGGCCCTGCGCCTCCAGATGTCGGCCCATCATCAAGCACCCGCGCGGTTATCTGTCCGCCACAAGAAGAAGCGCTCGGGCTGCCCGCACGTTCATTATCGTGGAAAATCGGTCAAGATTCAGCAGGTGGCAGTCATCGACTCGGTAGAGTCAGCCCAGAAGGCCCTGGATGAACTGATCGCAAGAGAAGGCTCCACATCATCTCTTTTGCCTCCGTTCGACTCGGTCGAAGAAGAAGGCATGGCGGCGTCTGACCCCGAGTCAGGCGCCGAGCAAGAAGGCAGCAGTGACGCTCCAGTCGCGATTGCAGAAGTGTGCATGGCCGAGACTCCACCCTATCAGCCATCGCCAGCTCGGGACAATCACGCCCGAGATGAAGCCAACAACCCATCTAGAGCTGGCGCTCGGGAACTGACCCGACGTGTTTCCGCTTTCCGAAGGTTGGAGCTCGGAGAGACAAGCCGACAACCCCGCCCTCTTACTCGGGAGGAGCAGGAAGAAGCAGAAGCGGCCGAGCGGATGCTAAACACCCCCATTGACACAAGCACTCCAGAAGGGCGAGGCCTGGAGGCAGCCAGATTAACTAATTTGGCTGAGCGAGAGCGCCTGGCCGAGCTAGAAAATACTTTGGAGCGTCAAGCTCGGGACGTAGCTCGGCTCAGACAGAGCAGAACGAGTCGTCAACTGCGGGGCCCAGGCCGAGAACCTTTCCGAGCTATGGGTACCCCAGTAGAAAATATCATAGCGGTGACTCGGATTGCAAATTCTCTGTAGCCCAGTGGATCGGCGGCAGAAGAAATTCAGCACCTGGCGTTTTTGTTGCAAACAGCAGTCGATCAAAATGCTGCTGTCAGTCAATCACAACAGCTGATCCATTCCCAAGTTCCCCCCTGCGAGGATGTCACTGTCAGTACATACGCCCTATGGGGAAGCGCGGAGGAACAAGAATAATTCGCATCGGCACAGAGATGAACACCGAGGTGATCTTCGCCAAGAGCAGTATCGGGACGAAGATCTCAAGAGGACAGAAGCTCGCGGGACGGGTCGGCCCGCACCGCGGAGAGAGGAGTTCCCTCGGCACCGGGACGACCGTTATTTTGATATTGAAGACGACGCTCGAAGCCACCTTATACAGAGCCGAGTCGACCGCGCCAGATCTCATCGTCAGGATCAGGCTCGGCCCTCAATGGCCACGGGGCCGGTTTGCTTCAGTGAAAGGATTCGGTCTACCCCTATTCCGCCCCACTTCAGGATAGCTCAAGGGGTGGATAAATACCGAGGTGACGCTAAACCCCAGACATGGCTGGATGATTATAGAATAGCCGTGCAAATCGGAGGGGGTGGCGACGAAATAGCCATGATGCACCTGCCATTGATGCTAGAGGGCTCAGCTCGGGCATGGCTGAATCAGCTCCCTCCAAGTAGTATTTGGGTTTGGGAAGACCTCGAGAAAGTGTTCATCAAAAATTTCGAAGGGACCTACAAGAGACCTGGAGGCCTAACCGAGCTGCAATTGTGTGTCCGGAGCAACACCGAGTCCACTCGGGACTACATCTAGAGATGGATCACACTCCACAACTCGGTCGAAGGCATCTCCGAGTTCCAAGCCATTCACGCTTTCAAAAAAGGGGTCAAGTACAGGGAGTTAAGTCTCAAGCTGGCCAGATCACCGCACATCACCTCACTCGGGAAGCTGATGGAGATAGCGAACAAGTACGCTAATGGTGAAGAGGAGATTCGGCAGAAGAACCAACAGCATAGAGGAGGTGGCAACTCGGCGCCGAACCCGAAAGCGCTTGGGGGCTACTGTCGTGGTAATACTAAAGGCATACCCCTAGGCAAAGGAAACCAAGGGGTACCATTAAGACCTTGGTTCTCCAAATACTCCCAAACAAAATAAGACCAGTAAAAAACACGGAGCATCAACAATCTCCGAGTAACAAGCTACTCGGAGATCAGAAGCCACTTCCGAATACATGGCTACTCAAAAGTCCAGCAAGATCCGAGTAGATCGCCACTCGGAAGCAATCGGCAAGTCCTCCCCTACTCGGAAGACAGGAACGCAACGGACAGGAAGCATTCAATACCGCGGGCGTTTCTTCTCCTTTATTAGTAGTAATGGGCAGACCGTTTCTGTAATTAAGTACGCATTCAATCTTGTAATTAAGACCCATTTAAGCCGAGGCATTAAGAGGGCAGGGGGGCACTCTATATAAGCGCCCCTCCCCTCCGGCGTGGGCACGCGCAACACTTCTCATTTCTCAGTATTTCTGAAGAAAAAACACCCCAGTCAGCCTGGGACAGGACTAAGTTTTTTATCTCTACGGAGAGGCCTAACCTGTATAATCCTCTTGCGTCAACCCACTCTACGTACAGATTCATTTAGCTCCGTTCATACCCCTATATCTATTGTCAGGATTCTATCCACGACAGTACTAACAAAGAAAAAGGACACCACTACTAGCCTTTTTCCTAGTAGTATAGGGTTGATCGAGTTATATATACCTCATGGTTCTAGCATTTACAGTTGGTTTTAGTATTGTGGCTCTTGTTGTGTTCAATAGTATATGATGCGGTGAATAATATATGTTGTGATTTCTCCTGGAAATGGATTTTTCCCTTTTTTTAATTCAAGAAAAGTAATTTTCTGGTGTTTTAAAGCATAGCACGCCATAGGTAAACACAATATTGCTAACGTATGCACCTAACGCCAGCTCTATATTTTATCACTAGTGCCTTATTACTAGCGTCGGATGTCCACGCTAGTGTGAAACTTTTTGGCACACCATATAAGAGATTTTCTCTACTAGTGAAAAATACCTTACATAAAAAGGTTTTTTGTTGCAGTCATACAATTTTTCTACAATGAATTTACCAGGTTGAAGAGACTTGAACCATCCGTTTCGGAGATGGCTTTTTGTTGGTGATGGTACTTGATTTGTCCCCAGATGAATCAGAATCTTTCATGCTTTGAGGCCTTTGAAGGCATCAAGATAAAGCTCGGTGTCCCCTTCCCGGAATAATCATTTTCAAAATTTGGGCATATGGATCATTAGAAATGAGACAACCCCTTTTAGCTAGAATAAAATATGATTTCTTAATTTAATTTTTTTAGGGGTTGCTTTCTAAATTTAAGCAATGGCTTAGCACTGAACTGTAATCTTGGATTTCTTTACTCCTTTGGACATACCTTCGATAACTAATAAAAATATATTTATTGTTGGCAGTGATTACCATGTGACATGACTGTTCTACACATAAAAAAAACCTTGCTTAGAAATAGAGGCTACATACCTTAACATTTTACAATATTAGTTGAGGATTATAAGTTATAATAGGATCATATTTAACATTTTATTTCATGTGTGTCAAATAAGATCGCAAAATAAATAGCATACCTTCTTTTGTACTTCAAAACATGAAATCTATGTTGATGCTTAACGTATTCTGACAATATTATCTACCGATTGCAAAAGAATGTCGTGAAAAGGTTATTTCCTTGCACACACATGTCTCTCATAATTTTTATTTTTATTGTGATTATAAATGTTTCTTATCGTTACAGATTGATATGCTCTCTTTCCCCACTATCTTGTATTGTAGTAGGATAGTGACACACTCGTCATCTTTCGATTGCATGTAGTTTTTTTTTCAGCTAGAGATAATATCTTCATCGTTGCTGCGGAAATTTTTCATAATTATTTCATGAAATGTGATTGTATGAAACATTACTATTTGAATTAAAAATATAGAAATGAAACAAAATGGTACATGCTTATGTGTGTCTTTTCTCCTACATGGTCGCATGATGAGTTGACATAGTTGCATGTTGATAGAAGTCCATGTTAAGGTGGGTCTTTTGTCATGGTAATATGGTAAACTTTCTTAGTTGCATGTTGAGAAAATTAGATTCGCCCGAGAAAAAAAGAGAATATTAGATTTAGGGTTCCTTGTCTTCAAGAAATTCCATGAGACTTTTGGAGGATTTGGATGCATAGAAAATTTTCTATGTTATTATTTGATTGACAGGATTGGAATCCTTAGAAAACTTTCATTAGAATTCATTTGTATTACTCCCTCTATTCCAAATTACTTTACTCTGATTTGTTTAGATATGAATGTATCTAGATTTTTTTGAAGTCTAGATACATTAATACCTAGAAAAATTCGAATCAAATGATTTCCATCCACTTAGACCTTCTAGTAGGATTGATTTGTTTTGGCTATCAAACCCTCTTTTACCTGAATCCCTATGGATTTCTAAGCTAGTAAGATTCAGGAGAACATAAGACTACAATCCGACATCTATAATACCTAAATAATTCATCCCCATTAACATATTTATCTTGACATACAAGCTATCCACATCATCAAGTAAGTCCACCATGTAAAAACTCTTCCACTAACTTTTCATGCACATGCTCTCATTAACTTTGCATGTGCATGCAACCTATCACAAATAAATAATAACTAATCCTCAAAAAAAAACAAATAAATAATAACTTTTTATGCACTCAACTTCATAATTTATAAGCAACTATTTTGTATAGAAAATCAAATTATGAGTTACATCGAATTATATGTTTCTCTATATATTGTCACGTAACTAAATTAATAAAACAAAAATCAAACTTATTTTTGGATTTTTCATCATTTTTTTAGCTTTTTCACTTTAAACAATATTTCTTTCAAACAAGAATTTATAATCAAATTATACTATGTTTCATAAATTTTCACATGTTTTAAAACATCAAATTCTTTCTTAACAGTTCCCGCAGCAACACACGGGGTATCATCTAGTTCACAAAAAGAAAGACTACAATTCTATTTTTTTCCTATTTTTGCGTTTTGAGCATTCTGCGAATCAAAGAGGCCTTCATCAACAGATATTAAGTATAGATACGTAGGATCATGGAGTTGGAATTCGAATATTGATTGCTTGATTGTAACAACTTACCCCACCCGGAGGAGAAAAATAGCGTAAAAAGATTTACCCCTTTCGTTATTAAATATAAACTTTTAATTTTTAATACAAATTACATACAAATGTATATAAATATATTTTAATGTGTATATTCATTCTTTTTTATTTTTTATTTTTACTTTGTATGTAATTTGTATTAATTATTATAAAAGTTATACTTTTTCCGTTTTAAATTAAATGACTTTTATTTGTTTATCTGTCTAGATACACATACTAAAAAGGAAAAACGGAGACAGTATTTGGGGCGCATGTATTTGTAGTCAGACTTGTAATTGCAGATTGGCATATTATCTTTTCGGTTTTGTCCGGCTCGGTTGGAGGTTCAGCTTACACGAGCCCCTGTTCCCTTTAGGTCAGCTTGCTGTGTCGTTTTCCTGGCAGGAGGTGGCCCCTGGTCCCGACGGACACATCGCTATCCTAATGTGTTGTCCAGCTCTCGAATTCACTACGTGGCTCCAACAAAAATGTGACATTTTTTTTAATGCGGCTGTGTGGCTGCCACAACCCACAGCAGGGACCAGGATATGCTAAAGGCACGTCAGTGTGGCTACCCTGAGGCGTGAGCTGACCTGGGGTAAGCATCAGCCGTTAGATCAAAGGACGATGGTCCAGATCTTCTTTTAAAGTAGCGCAATGAACAATGATTTGTTTTCGCAACACTATTTGCCCTTTCTTCTCAGATTTGGCACTACCGTTTGCACCTACCTACCAGCCCCGCCTCACCAGCTTATTCACGTGACGATGCTAATTTGGGCACTGCCTTCTCGGCAGCTGTGATCGATGATGGGTGATATTTTTGTACGGGGTGGACGATTTAACACACCTGAACACTTTGTCGGGGCAATTAATAAGGACGATGTACTGTCAGACAACTACTACTTTTTAATATTTTATGTGGTTGTACAATGTTCTTATCCATAGCACGTTAAGGTCTCCTTTGATTTATTTGAATATATTATTTTTAAAAATAGAAATTGATATTAGAATTTTTTTAATCGAAACCCTTTGGTTGTAGGAATGGATTCCTACTTTATGAAAGATAAAAGAAAAAATTTCACATTTTAATAATATATATTAGCCTAAACTCAATGAAACGATTCATATCCTATGAGTCAAATGATACCTTTTTTCTATAGAAAATAAGATGTGTGTCATTTTATTTTCTATGAAAATGAGAAGCGGGATGGTAAAGCAATAGTCGACGCAAAGAATAAAACCATGAGGTAGACGCGGTCAAGTGTACCTTATCTGGAAAGAGGAGTCGCCTCTTACATGCGAACTAGATGCAAATGACCCCTCGATGGTGTAAGCGAAACGACCACCACCCACTAAAAAGAAGAAAAAGACACAATCTAAACGATGCATGTTCAATTCTATCTTTCACTAAAGGCAAAATGTCAACTTTTTTTCTCTTGTGACAAAAATAAGACAACATGTACATGTCGCATATGTCCTAGCGCAAGTAGGCTCAATCGTGAAACATGACACACATGGTGTGGTGACGTGGGCTGTAAAAAAGGATCGTGGACGTATGTACTCAAGGTTTTAGTAATTTGTGAAACACCTCATCTTATAAATTAGTTTTCGGTGTCCTTTATTAGCATAGAGAGACTAAAATTTTCACGTCCTTTTATCATGTATGAATGGGTCACATACGCTTTAAGATTTACTATAAACTATTTTATATATTTTGAATTATTAAATAGAATAGGCTCAGTAATTCTAGTAAAAGGCATACCGTTTTCACATGAAAATCGACAACACTCGCATGGATACTCTATGCATATATACATCAATGTTACGGGATACAATAGCAAAAGGCTATAAATTCTCAACACAAAAATGGCTACAAGCACATGTCGTCCAATTTAGCAGTATGCAGGTACTTTCGCATTTATACGCGGGCATTATGTGGCCATAATTTATTAGTGGTTAACTCTGTATTGGTAGTACTTTATTATGTCAAATCAAGTGGTTGATACTTGTTTTCTTTTGCGAAACAAGTGGTTGATACTTAACTAGGGCAATTCTTGTATTATGTCACACTCATTTAGACATGCGCTAGAGATAACAACATATATATGTTACTTAATGTGTTGTTTATTGGTGTTATCTCTAACCATTCATATTTCTAGGACTTTGATATTTTACATGATAAGTACCCCCTCTGTTTGATTTTTAATAATTTTGCAAGCTATGAAACGGAGGAAATAGAAAATACGAGACAAGGAGATATCTTCTAACACAATAAAGAAACTGTCTTATCTTGCATTTCTAAGAATCATCCCCTAATTAAGAAAATCATCATTTGTATCTCTCTCTCTCTTAAAAACTGAAATGTCACTACTAAGAAAAAACTGACTTAAAACCTTCTGTGCTTCCTATGATCAAACAAACTTGAATGAGGAGTAAAACAAAATTTATATTAAATAAGTGATATTTATTATGATTCGAAGGGACTTCCTGCTAGATGATGCTTATGGTAAACAAGAACGCGCAAGCAGGGGAGCAAGAGGGTTGATTTTATGGACAGAAATGTTTGGCTATATAAAATATTCGAGGTTGGTAAATACGGGCGCACGTGTTTCTTGCTAGCAAGTTTTATCGTCTTGTGTAGCCAGCTTGCACATCTACAGCATCGTTGATGGCTATGCGTGATGGCTACTAGAGATCTTTTTGTTTTCGAGTGGTCATATTTAATTATCAAGGGTTTATCCTCCCGCCTTGCCTTATTTTCTTCAATATTACTTTCCAGCGGTGGGGTCCCCTGTGGATAGCTCCACCTGTAAAATGCATGTGGTTTATTCGGGTTGAAAGGAACAAGGCTGTCATCTCTAACGGGCGAAAGGGAGATAACTTCAAAAGGTGGTGCATCCGTGCATGTGTCTGCCCAGATAAGACCAAATAACATATGACGCGCTCCAAATCTGAAGCACAAATTACTGCAATTTTAAGTAAAAAACATAGAATCAGGTATCATCTCTGAAAGTTACCACGCCTGGTGACTTTCAAAAAAAAAGTTACCACGCCCGGTTTAGCTTACATGGAATTTAAATCCATGCCCAGTTTAGCTTACATAGAATTTAAATACATGCCTAGTTTAGCTTACATGGAATTTAAATTTGAACCAAATCTACTAGGAAGAATGCAAAAGTGAACTCCAAGGTCCAATTTCATTATCCATCCTATCCTCGAGGACTAAAATGAATTTATCGTGATGAGTATTGGCCAAGACTTCTGCTCCGCTTTTTAGCCTAAAGTCCAGCCTGCAAGCCATAAAAAAAAGCTCAGTTGTACTCCCTCCTTTCCAAATTATTTGACATGACTTTAGTTCAAATTTAAACTAAACTTATACTAAAGCGATGTCAAGTAATTCGGAACGGAGAAAGTACTACATAAATATTTGGAAATATATATGCAAAGGTATTGTATCTTTGTGACAAGTGGCAAGTACTTTTTTTTGAGGCATTGACCGTAGAACAATTGTTCTACGGTATATTTTCTATTTATCCAAAGAATAAGTACAATGGTATGTTACAATGGTAAGTTACAAAAAGAGGGAAAAACTCAAGGTTAATTAGCCAATTCCAGTTTTGTGGAACATCGCGTAAGTGGGAAAATCTATGTTAGCTGCCTCAAAAAATCAGTCAAGATTGACTGCAATCCAGTCCAAGAGTTCTTGTCTGAATTTATCATTTATTCTGTGTTGGAGGAGAGAGAGGTCATGAGCCAAATTCCTCCTCTAGCCTTGAATCGTTGCTCTTTCATTTCTGAAAATCAAACCATTTCTCTGGTTCCAAATATGCCAGTATCCCATAATTATGATTTCCAAGCCAAAGTGTTTTGGAACATGCTCCAGTGCTAGCCAGGTTTCTTCCAGAATGGATGTAACTCTTTGTTTGAAGGGGATCACTGTGATCCAGCATTTGAAGGCAAAGTTGCAGTCCCAGAACAAGTGAAGGGAGGTTTCTGGGCCATTTGATGAGCAACAGGCATAGTCATAGTTGGGGAGATGAAAGTTCTTTCTTTGGAGAAATCCTCTTGTGTTTATTCTATTGTTTATCAGAAGCCAGAAGAATATCTTGTGCTTAAGCTTAGCTGCACATTTCCAGAGTTTTTTGGTTAATCCATTTGCAGTGTCTTCAACCCTGAGCTCCTTGTATACTGTGATTAAGGAGAATTTCAGTTTTCCATGACTTAGCCACAAATCTCTGTTGTCTGAGTTGTGCTGCAGAAATTGTGAGGTTTGCTGGAGTTGGTTCCATGCTTCAATAGACAGGGGAGTATGAAACAGCTCATCCCAGTTGGGGGCACCTCTGGCTTTTTGGATAGAAATACTCTTATCCTTGGCAAAAGAGAGGAGTTCAGGGAATTCTTCAGAGAGGCACTTGTCTGTCCACTTGTCATACCAGAAAGATATAGTGTTACCTTGCCCAGGCTGCTTCCTGTAAGTTGGGAGGAGAGGGATATGATATTTCCACCAGAAAGAACCTATGGATTGACCCAAGGGTGGATTTCACTGTAAGTAGTTTCCCATAAGAGCAGGACCCAAGGAATGTCATCTTTATTGAGGAATTGGTGAATATTCTTAATGAGGAGAGCTTTGTTGTGTGTGGCAATATCAATAATACCTAGGCCTCCCTTTTCTTTGGGTTTACAAACTTTTTTCCAAGAGATGAGTGGAGAGCCACCCTGGTCAGCTCCATATTTCCTCCAAAAGAAGGATCTGAGGTACTTGTTGATTTGATTGATAACACCAGCTGGCAGCATGAGTGTGCACATATAGAATGTGGGGAGTGCTAAAAAGATGTGCTTGATCATCATCATTCTTCCATCATAGGAGAGCATTGTGGAGCATCCAGAGAGCCTTCTGTCAATTCTTTGCATTAGATTCAGGAAATGTTCAATTTTTGGCTTGTGGATGCCCATTGGAAGACCCAGATAGGTGAAGGGAAAGGATCCCAGTTGGCAGTTCAGAGTGTTGGTGAGGGCCTGCAAGTTGTTTTCTGGCACATTGATGGGAACCAGAGAAGACTTGTGGAAATTTACTTTCAGTCGAGTGTATTTTGCAAAGTAATACAACAAAATTTTGATCTATTCCAATTGTGTTTTATCAGCAGGCATAATCAATAGTGTGTCATCAGCATACTGAATAATTGAAAAGTGAGGTCCTGAAGAAATCATTATTGGTCTCTCAATGAGTTGCTCCAGCATAGCTTCATTGCATATGGATTGAAGGAGATCAGCTGCCAGTACAAATAGAAGTGTTGAAAGGGGGTCCCCTTGTCTGACTCCTCTCTTGCAATGGAAGGTTTTCCCTGGTATACCATTGAGTAAAACTGAAGATGTTCCAGAACTGAATATCATCCTCGTCCACTTGCACCAAACTTCTCCAAATCCTTTTGCTTTCAATATTTCCAGTATGGTTTCATGTTCAATCATGTCAAAAGCTTTCTCAAAGTCTAGTTTAAGCACCACTGTTGGTTTTTTGGATGCATGCAATAGATGCAAATATTCATAGGCCCAGGCCACACAATCTTAAAGGGATTTGTTTTTAATAAAACCATATTGGTTGATGTGAATCAAGGAAGTGATGTGTATTTGCAATCTGTTAAGTGGCAAGTACTTCATTGTCGTTTTCCTGTTGAGGACCCCTAAAACGAACAGTTTATGTCCGTGAACCGGTCTGAATCAATCAACGAACACTCATACAGAAATCAGGCATTCAAGCAGTGTTGCGCCCTCATTTCAATAGGACGGTGCAGATTCACATAAATTTCAATTTAATAAAACAGAATAGATTTTCATACAAACCTGACAATTTTTAGACAAACCAAATTAAATTTAACCTAATCTAAAACTACATCGGCGCCCATGCACGGCGGATTGTGTGTGCCAAGAATTGAAGTTACTTCAGTGGTATCTACAGGGCTCGCCGCAAATGACGCAGTTCATCGACTTGCCGGTAGTGAAGCTGCAGAATTGTCATTGAAACACGTCGTTTGGGCACGTAGTAGGCCCACATGGGACACGAGACACGCCCAAATATGTATTCTATGTTCTACTCTACCTCTGAGCCATCGTTCTCCGTTTAGACATCACTGATGGAGGTGAGGTCCACTATGATCGTGGACGTGCCGACGACGCAGTAACCTGGCGCGGGCAGCATACACGGCACCAAACCGCCTACAGTGTCGGTCGAGATCTCATGTGCTGACTCCCCGTCCGCCTCCGGCACGGCTATGTTGTAGTTGACACGAGCGCATAGCACGTCCTCGTAGAGTGACTGTTGTTGCTCGATGAAGTTTAGGTCCTCGAACACCATTGCCGCCAAGGCCTTCAAGCTCGTGGTGTCGCTGTAGATATGGCTCTCCGCCAGCATGTGTTGTGCAATGAGGTACATATTGTACCTCTCGTCCTCTTGCACATGAAGGAAAGCCGACATTGGCGCCAATGCTAGCTGCTCCTCAGCCATGACGGCGTGAAAGTGCACCCACTCCTGCTCCATGATGACACCGATAAGGATCAGAGTGGGCAGGGGCTTCGGTTCATTGTCGGACGCCTTCTCCATTGTCGTGTCATCCTTTCTCAATTCCAGTCAGCTCAGTGGCAAGCTGACATCCATCTGTCAAGTACGGCAGGCCTACTAGTTGCCCACGAGGCCACGACGCCGACCAACTCGTGCTTCAAAAAATTTACAGGCAAAGAGAATTATGGCGGTTTTGTTTTAGACCGAAACTTCGCTCGTCCGCTACAAAGCCAACATATATACAAACTGCTAGAATTGCTCTAAGCTTTCTCAGAGTGTTGACCTAAACACAAAAGGTAACAATAAAAGTAATTCACATGAAAGGAATTGTATAGAACATGATGGACGCAAAATTAAGGTGGTGACGGAAATAAAGGATGTTATTTTTGTTCTTATAATGAAATAATTCATCACTTATTTATCTCATACCCGTTTGCCACCTGTTACGAATATGATTTATTTGACGTTTTACGTACATCCATCTACCAGTATATAGGAAATTTATTTGAAAGCTGATTGGGTGCAGTTAATCATAAGTTAAGCCACATATGAAGCGAGAGTGTGTGCTTTGCTTGGGCCCTTACAAAATTGTTGAAATGATTGTATTCTTCATAAATTTAAAATTCAAAACTTCTTGTAGGTCATTTTCGAGTTACGTCATTAATTCATATATGATCTTTACTACATCATGTGAAGGTACATAAGCTTATGGCTATTGACCGCAACCTATTCAAAATGATCGCCTTGGTTAATTAAAATCGGTTCAGATGATGATTTAAAAATAGGTTATCTGTATAGATGGATGTTCCTATATTTGCGGTCGTGAATTTTTTCTATTTATTGTTGATGGACTGTATTAAATTGTAATACATGTGTTTTTAATAATATGATTTGGCATTACAATAATACAGAGGTTGAGGATTATATCTTTTTTCCCTAAAAAAAGAACATGGTGGGGCAAACTTTCATATGTCTAATGGATCAATTCATTGTATGCCATCACACAAGGATGATGCTACTAAAAACATATTAGAAAATCCATTAAATTTGGGCGACTTCATCTTTCTTTGCCGTCATCCCTTACCTCAATCTCAGGATTTGCGGTCCGTGTGACATGAATCTCATAATCGTTATGAGGTGCACTCAGATCAACCATGTTTGCATTCGACATATCAGAATATGATCGCATGCTATAATAGCGTATTCAGAATCATAAAAACAGGTACAAAGAGGTGTAGGAATGCAAAGTCAACAGAAAAAGGTACACGGTTACCTTTGCGACATTTACACGAGCACATCGCGGTCAACGGTCCATTCTTGTGTTTCGGACAAACGAAGCAATTGTGACGGCGGTGCCCTGATAGTAGTATTCTTAACCATCCTCGTCGGACCGTCGGCTGCTTGGGTGACACGGCTGCCCTGTCGGTTCCGTGTGGCTTGCGGCCTCGGCGGAAGGGACAGAGTTGACGGCTATGGGAGCCAGGGGGACAGGGATTTGCTAATTGAGCTAATGCGTCAACTCTGGGATCCATACCGGCGGCTGCGCAAGTTGGAAAGCCGAGAAATAATCGAGAGCAGGGCTGAATTGCTCCGACAGTGGTCGATCGGAGGGGCATAAAAGGTGAACTTTCACTCTCGCCAAGTCGCGAAAACATATACGGGGAGTGGTACTGGGCAAGGAAAATGAGAGATATGACGGCCGCAGGGCGATAAAGTTTTTTGACGTACCGGTCCATAAGCGGTACCTGTTCGAACCTTTTTTTTCACCCAGTAGCATTTATTAACCATTATTTTGTGGACCGGCCGCTTTTGGCAAATCTGCTAGAGTTTCTCTTAATATGTAATCGAACTTAGGACGTAAGCTAGGATACTACTAGTAGAAAAATAAAGAATCATCTTGGTCTTATTTTGTCTCGTGTGTCTAATTTCAACCATCTTAGCTGCCATATGTGATACCCACAAAGGGGTCCCAGGCTAATAGTTCGCTTTCGCTATGTGTTGTCGAATTAAGCTAGGTAAGTTGTTTATATTATACTAAAGATAATAACATGGTGGAACAAACTTTATTGTTGTCCTATTCCATAAAAGAAAAACTTTATATTTGTACGATAGGAAAACATGACTCTGGATTAGTCCTTAGGGCATCTTCAATGCCGACCTCTAAAACGTACATGGTATTCGTTCCGGACCGGACCAATCCATGGACACTATACGGGAGTCGACTATCCGTCCGTAAGCATTTCAACCAAAATCCGGCAAACTGGGATAAACTCGGATGCAATCCATTCAAATACGGATATGGTTTACATAAATCGAATGCTTTTCATGTAAAACGATTTTTTTTATAAAAACAAAAAAATGCATTAATTTAACCTAGTCTAAAACTACGTCAGCAACCACAGTGGGACGTATGTGCTTCTTCGTTGTTAGCTCCGGGGCTCCTAATGGTGAAGAAGCTTCAATCCACCTATAGGTAGCCAGCACAGAAAGTGCAATAGACCAATCATCTGCAGCAAAGGAGGGTCCTTTTCCAATTACTTGTCTTTCACATGTCCGACAAAAAGCTCATCGGACGGTCATGAGTCCCGAAAACTAAAGATTGAGTGTGAGAGGAAGAGCACCCTCTGTCTCCACGAAGCCAAGCGGCTAATCTACCGACGGTGATGAGCACACCAAGCTTGGCTTCAACGGGAGGGAAGGAGTTGTGACCTTCATGGGATACAAGCCAGTGTGCAACCCTCCAGTGAAGAGAGCAGTTGCCCGTAATGGCGCCCGACTTTTTGAGGAGAAATGAAGTCCGCAATCGCCTGCGTCGCCTCTGCGCCCGACCCGTTGTTGCTTGACCGGCGAACCGGATTTTATCCCACAAAATCCTAGATCCCACCTTCATGGAGGAGGTGGAGGAAGAAGAAAGAGGGGCAGACAAGGTGCGGTGTGTTTCATGTCCTGCGGGGGTATGTATAAATAACGGGTGTCGGCTACGGGAACAGAGCAGTTGGTTTGAATGCGAGGAACATGAGTGGGTTTCACGACCGTTGTGCACATGTTTAATGCTAGCAAGCGGACAGACAGGTAGCCGTTCCATCGTGTCTCAACGAGATGGAACATATGCGGATATCGGGACTCTCGGCTGACCTGACGGCTATCTCTCCAGTGAAAGGTCGTGTCCGCTCTAGTTGGGTATCAATGTTGGCCGCAGGACTAATCGCGCATTCTCTCAGCCGGCATCTAAAGCCAACGGCCGACATGAATTTGCGGTAACCGGCAACCGCTTCACGCGGAGAGATTTTTTTGCACGTAAGTATTTTGGAATGGGAGGGAGGTGGTCGGAGTTCTACGTGGTGGCGGTATAGACTCCAGCAAAGTCCTCCCCTCCTTCCTACGAATAGATATAGAACCACGTTGAATGGTAAAATAGATCGTAAAAACCTAATGCAAAAATTTACGAATGGTTTAAAGGTCGGCATTGAAGATGCCTTTAGTATGTCATCGGACATAGGACCCAAATGAAAATCCGTCCGAATCTTGAACTTAATTAAGCTTATTTTGTCAATCTTAGCTTCTGTCATCAGTAATGCCCACGATATGGTCCCTGACTATATGTCGCTTTTCCTATGTGTTGTCGAATTAAGCTAGGTTAGTAGTTACTTATAACTGGATAAGTGTAAGATATAAGGCTACGAAAACGATGTGCATGCACGTACAAAAGTATCCATGATTTGTCAAATTAACACTGGTTTACATTTAACGCACTGGTGGAAAAACAGGCTTCCGTCCAGCCCCATAAGTCGCGAAGCTGTAGGAACCGCGACTAATGGGACCCTTAGTCGCGGTTCTGGAGGTGAACCGCGACCAAAGGCCTGGGCCCAGGGCGCTCGGTGGCCAGCTGGTGCACGTGAGGGGCTTTAGTCGCGGTTCGCCAGGACAACCGCGACTAAAGGCCTTCGGGCACCTTTAGTCACGGTTTGCCAGGCCAACCGCAACTAAAGCCCCTCCCCTATATATACCCATCCAGCAGCCAACACTTAGCCATTTGGAGCCATTCTCTTCACAAGTGGGTGTAGGTTTGCTTTTGGTTCCTCTTATGCACATAAGGTGTTTGATGAAATGCCCCAAGAGCATGAAACAAACATGACATGAAGTGTTGGAGCCACACTCCTCGATCGCGGTTAGCAACTTGAACCTTTGATGTGTCATTGATAAAATATGCATGTGTGTAGTTCATTGTTTAATTTATATTGTTTGTAGCTAGTTAGTTTAACAAATGCATGATGGTTAATTATATATTTTATATTATAATAATGCAGATGAATCGGCAATGGATGTACGGTAACCGACTCTCCGGCGAGTTCACTACGGGTTTGAAAGATTTCCTCGTAGTGGCTAATGCGAACAAGCGGGGGGGTTTTGTTATCTGTCCATGTGTTAACTGTAAGAATCAGAACGGTTACTCTTCCTCAAGAGATGTTCACATGCATCTGCTTCGGCACGGTTTCATGCCAAGCTATAATTGTTGGACCAAGCATGGAGAAAGAGGGGTTATAATGGAAGAAGATGAAGAAGGGGATGATTTCATCGATGAAAGCTATCTTGCTCATTTCGGTGATACTTTCATGGAGGATGCTGAAGGTGAAGGGGAAGGTGAAGAAGAGGCACGTGATGATCCCGTTGATGATCTTGGTCGGACCATTGCTGATGCACGGAGACGCTGCGAAACTGAAAAGGAGAGGGAGAATTTGGATCGCATGTTAGAGGATCACAGAAAGGCGATGTACCCCGGATGCGATGATGGTCTGAAAAAGCTGGGCTGCACACTGGATTTGCTGAAATGGAAGGCAGAGGCAGGTGTAGCTGACTCGGCATTTGAAAACTTGCTGAAAATGTTGAAGAATATGTTTCCAAAGGATAACGAGTTGCCCGCCAGTACGTACGAAGCAAAGAAGGTTGTCTGCCCTCTAGGTTTAGAGGTTCTGAAGATACATGCATGCATCAACGACTGCATCCTCTACCGCGGTGAATACGAGAATTTGAATGAATGCCCGGTATGCACTGCATTGCGTTATAAGATCAGAGGCGATGACCCTGGTGACGATGTTGAGGGCCAGAAACCCAGGAAGAGGGTTCCCGCCAAGGTGATGTGGTATGCTCCTATAATACCACGGTTGAAACGTCTGTTCAGGAACAAAGAGCATGCCAAGTTGTTGCGATGGCACAAAGAGGACCGTAAGTCGGACGGGGAGTTGAGACACACCGCAGATGGAACGCAATGGAGAAAGATCGACAGATGGTTCAAAGATTTTGCAGCTGACGCAAGGAACATAAGATTTGCTCTAAGTACGGATGGCATGAATCCTTTTGGCGACCAGAGCTCCAGCCATAGCACCTGGCCCGTGACTCTATGCATCTACAACCTTCCTCCTTGGTTGTGCATGAAGCGGAAGTTCATTATGATGCCAGTGCTCATCCAAGGTCCGAAGCAACCCGGCAACGACATCGATGTGTACCTAAGGCCATTAGTTGATGAACTTTTACAGCTGTGGGGTGGTGTCCGTGTGTGGGATGAGCACAAACAAGAGGAATTTGACCTACGAGCGTTGCTTTTCGTAACCATCAACGATTGGCCTGCTCTTAGTAACCTTTCGGGACTGTCAAATAAGGGATACAATGCATGCACGCACTGCTTACATGAGACTGAAAGTGTACATTTGCCAAATTGTAAGAAGAACGTGTACCTTGGGCATCGTCGATTTCTTCCGAAAATTCATCCAGTAAGAAAGAAAGGCAAGCATTACAACGGCAAGGCAGATCACCGGCCGAAGCCTGCGGAACGCACTGGTGCTGAGGTATTTGATATGGTCAAGGATTTGAAAGTCATCTTTGGAAAGGGTCCTGGCGGACAATCAGTTCCGAAGGGAGCTGACGGGCACGCAGCCATGTGGAAGAAGAAATCTATATTCTGGGAGCTAGCATATTGGAAAGTCCTAGATGTCCGCTCTGCAATCGACGTGATGCACGTTACGAAGAATATTTGCGTGAACCTCCTGAGCTTCTTGGGCGTGTATGGGAAGACAAATGATACAAAGGAAGCACGGCAGGACCAGCAACGTTTGAAAGACCCTGATGACCGGCATCCGGAATGGTTTCAAGGTCGTGCCAGCTACGCTCTGACCAAAGAAGAGAAGGTCATCTTTTTTGAATGCCTGAGCAGTATGAAGGTCCCGTCTGGATTCTCGTCCAATATAAAGGGAATAATAAACATGGCGGAGAAAAAGTTCCAAAACCTGAAGTCTCACGACTGCCACGTGATTATGACGCAATTGCTTCCGATTGCTTTGAGAGGGCTCCTGCCGGAAAATGTTCGAGTAGCCATTGTGAAGCTATGTGCATTCCTCAATGCAATCTCTCATAAGGTAATCAATCCAGAAGTTCTACCACGGTTACAGAACGATGTGGTCCAATGTCTTGTCAGTTTCGAGTTGGTGTTCCCGCCATCCTTCTTCAATATTATGACGCACCTCCTGGTTCACCTAGTCGAAGAGATTTCCATTCTCGGTCCTGTATTTCTACACAATATGTTCCCCTTCGAGAGGTTCATGGGAGTATTAAAGAAATATGTTCGTAACCGTGCTAGGCCAGAAGGAAGCATCGCCAAGGGCTATGGAAATGAGGAGGTAATTGAGTTTTGTGTTGACTTTGTTCCTGACCTTAAGCCGATTGGTCTTCCTCGATCGCGGCACGAGGGGAGACTAAGTGGAAAAGGCACGATCGGAAGGAAATCAACGATATGTATGGACGGCCATTCTCTGACTGAAGCACACCACACAGTTCTGACCAATTCCAGCTTGGTGGCTCCGTACTTTGAGAAACACAAGAATATTTTACGCTCGGACAACCCGGGGAAGCCTGAATCCTGGATTAGGAAGGCCCACATGGAGACTTTCGGCAGTTGGTTGAGAAAACATTTAATGAATGACGATCATGTTGTAGATCAGCTGTACATGTTGGCCAAGACACCATCTTCGACTATAACGAATTTCCAAGGGTACGAGATAAATGGGAATACATTTTACACGATCGCCCAAGATAAAAAGAGCACCAACCAAAACAGTGGAGTCCGCTTTGATGCAGCAACCGAGAATCGGCAAAAGGCCACATATTATGGTTACATAGAGGAGATATGGGAACTTGACTATGGACCCTCCTTTAAGGTCCCTTTGTTCCGGTGCAAATGGTTCAAGCTAACAGGAGGTGGGGTAAAGGTGGACCAGCAATACGGAATGACAATGGTGGATTTCAACAATCTTGGTTACCTTGACGAACCATTCGTCCTAGCGAAAGATGTCGCTCAGGTTTTCTATGTCAAGGACATGAGTAGCAAACCGAGGAAACGGAAAGATAAGAAAACGATCAGTACATCATGCGATGATCCAAAGCGCCACATTGTTCTTTCAGGGAAAAGAAACATCGTGGGAGTGGAGGACAAGACAGACATGTCAGAAGATTATAATATGTTTGCTGAAATTCCGCCCTTCAAAGTGAACACCGACCCAAGCATTAAGTTAAATGATGAGGATGCTCCATGGATACGGCACAACCGTAAGCAAGCAGGGACACAAGGAAAGAAATGATGTGTAATAATTTATTGTATCAAACTTTGTTGAATGGATCATGTGAATTATATTACCCGTGATGTGTTTGGTGTCCATTTTCGAATGATTCAATTGACTCGAGAAGCCATGAGAAAGTGATGAGAGATTGTAGAGATGTGATAATGCTGGCCAAGCCGGGCTACATATATGTAGTGACAAATGGCGGGAAAAATGGGAGCGGGAAGACAGGAGGCGGGAAGATTATTTGTATTTTTATGAATTTTTTGATATATTATTTGTATTTTTAAAATTTTGAATTGAATTAGTTTTATTTTTCTTATTTTTTTGATATATTATTTGTATTTTTAAAATTTTGAATTGAATTAGTTTTATTTTTCTGATTTTTTCTGTATTTTTAACAAAAAGTAATTCAAGAACACCTTTAGTCGCGGTTGTCCTCACCAACCGCGACTAAAGGTCTGTGCGCGCGCGGGAACGAAAAGCCTTTAGTCGCGGCTCTCCTCCCCAACCGCGACTAAAGGGAGCCTTTAGTCGCGGCTCTCCTCCCCAACCGCGACTAAAGGGGGGGGGCTATAAATAGTTTCCCGAACCGGTCGCTCCACACTTCGTCTTCTTCGCGCGCCGCTCTCCGCCCCGATCGATCTCGCTCGCCGCGCCTCGCCGTCGCCGCACCTCGCCGTCGCCGCACCGTCCGAGTCGAGGTATGCCAGACGTCACCGCGCCTCGCCGTCACCGCGCCTCGCCGTCGCCGCACCGTCACCGCGCCGTCGCCGTCGCCGCACCTCGCCGTCGCCTTGGGCTTTTCCTTTTTTTTCCTTTAGCAAACAAACGCGGATGGTGGTTAGCCCTAAAAAAACGTGGATGGTGGTTTAGTGATTGTGTGTGCCAGAGATGGTGTGAAGAGATCACCAAAGAAATGAAATTCGGGATTAACTAGTGGATATTTGCATCCTTGCAAACTAGTATCTCAAAATTTAGAATAAAACTAGCAAAACTAAATATGGTGGTAGGGAGTCAGACATGGCACGCATGGCCAATGGCTGGTTAGCGAGGACATGGTCGATACTTTTATCTTCGCTGATTTGTATCAATACTAATTAATTATTTCAAGGCTTATTCCATATTTAAATTGATATTTTATTGTTTTATCGACTTTATTTAGTGATTTATTTTTGGATATTCTATTTTCCCTTTAATATATCGGTACTGCTAGCTGTAGTTTTTATGGTATAATCTTTCTGTTTGTGCATCGATTTTTCCATACAAAAAGTTTAGTTTGATCTCTAACACCTCAAGCGACCGCAATTCAACTTGACATGTGATCCTCTCGCTATTTGGATGTTCATAACCAACACTTATTTTTCGTGGATCCTATTCGAAAGCACCTCATCATCGGACCACATAAACACGTCGATAGGAGAGCGATCGACGTCCATCATCCGACACGATGACACATCTTTAAAGAAGGCGTGTTTTTATTTTTCATTTCGTTGATAACATCATCAATGACTTCGTATCTAAGAGATGTGATAATGCATATACACAATTAATTTGTTTTTACTACATGTTTTCAGGACTGACATATGGCGGACGATAGAGCTGACCCGATTATGGACAACTATGATCCGGACGGTGAATCCCATATGTTCGGCATCATAAACGGCGATATTCTATATGTGCCGACCGGACAAGAAGAAGATGATATCTCTTCTTATCTGAACCTTGACGGTGAAGATGAAGGGCGCCGTCAGCAAGATGATGCCGAAGAAACGTCGATAAACGACGATCTTCAAATGGAAGTAGCAACCACCTCCGGCGCCGAGGTATATATATACATTGCGCCTCTGGTGATACAAACTAACTGATTTGAATAAATATGTGTGTACTAACGCGCGCGACTCTCTTTCTTATTTTAGCCCTCGGCCGGATCGTCGAAACAATCGAGTACGTCGTCAAAGCGTGGCGCAACCAAGACGTTGAAACCAGGAGAAACATACACAATCGAGGTTGTCGAGGAAGCAACCGGCAAGCCGCTGGAGCCCCGCAAGAACGCCACCAAGTTTATCAGCCAATGCGGAGCCATTGTTAGAGACAACGTCTCGATCATCGTCCAGGAGTGGAATGCGCCAAAGAAGGCACGTGTTGGTTTCAGTTTTGTCGATAAGAGAACAAAAAAAGATTGCTTCAACAAGCTTATGGAACATTTCGTTCTACCTCCGGAATACAACAAATTCGATAAGGAGGGTAATAAGATTGAGGCAAACAAGGAGAGGAGGAGGCTAGTCAAACGGTTCGCTCTTCATAAGATGGCCGACGCATTCCGGAAATTCAAGCAAAATCTAGCCCATGACTTTGTCAATCAGAACAAGACTCCGGATTTCAAAGGACAATATGAGAAACTGAAACATGATTGGCCAGAATTTGTGAAGCAAAAGAAATCGGAGCAGTTCATTGAAATATCGAAAAAAAATAAGAAAAATGCGGCTAAGAAGGAGTACTATCATATTATGGGGCCAGGAGGGTATCGCCTTTGGGAGCCTAGGCGTGAGAAGATGGAGAACGAGCTGAGGGCGCGAGGAATCCGTCCAGGTACGGAGGGATGGGACCCAAGGGCCAAAAGCTGGTGGTACGGGCATGGGGGAACGCTGAACCCGGAGACAGGGGAGTGTGTTTACCGGGGCAAACTAATTAAACCCACCCAAGCCCTTATTAACGCAATGAGGGATGCTCAAGAGGGGAAGATCAAGTTCAACAGAGAGAACGACGCGCTGACAAAAGCCCTCGGGAATCCTGAACACGGAGGACGTGTACGAGGCATGGGGCACGTTCCGTGGAAAATAGGGTTCCCCCAGAACGATGACCCGTACGGTTACAGAAGCCGTAAGAGAAAGATGGATCGGGAAGCAGATGTTGTGGTGCGGTTGGCATCGGAAATGGATGTATTGAAGAAAACCGTGAATGTACTAGTAGCCGAAAGAGATGCAGCTCGGGCGCAGCATGAAGATCATCCAGTGGATCTCGGAAGCCAGGAGCGGAGAAGCAGCGTGGCTTCCACGGAGGCCCCACCGGCTGGTGCAGATGCACCGACGATCGAAATTACTGCACCGGAGCCTCTGGCGGTCGAAATTACTGCACCGGAGCCTCCTCGCTACCTCGTGGACGATATAAAGGAGATGAAAGAATGTCATCTGTATTATCCTATCGGGAACATGTCCATGAAGGTAGCCATCGGCAGTGCTTTACCATGTTTACCTGGAGCACTCCACCACAACAACCCCATTCAAGTTGGCTATGCTCGTGTCACGGTGGAGGACATAGTCAAAGGGTTTGAGGACCTGGACATTGACATTGCTACACCTGAAGGGGAGAAAAGACTTGGAGATGTCAAGCGCCAGTTCATTCTATGGCAAAAGAAGTTTATCAAGTTTCCAGGCGAGGCGCCAAGGACAACAAGACCACCCCCCTACGGTGGTGGTGGCGGTTCACCTACACCTCCGTCACGTCAGCCGACGCCGCCCCCCAGTCCACAACGTCCGGCGGGTGATCAGCCGCCGCCCCCCAGTCCTCGTCCGGCGGGTGATCAGACGCCGTCCCCCAATCCACCTCCGGCAAAGAAGCAGAAGCAGTCCTGGATTATTAACCCGGACCCTTATGTACCTAAGACCACAAAGGTACCGGAGCCATCACTGAAGCCTCTCCCCACAAGGCCTTGGGAACGTAGTGCCGAGGAAGTCGACGCGGCCGCGGCTTCTGATTTGGAGAAATGGAAGGCGGACTGCAAGAAGAAAAGAGAGCCCGAGCCCAAGCCAGTATTTTCTGATGAGCAAAAGAAGTGGGCTAACTCATTTTTGAGCACACCGTCCCAAGCCGCGAAGAATCTGCCTGACGACTATGCACGTGAACTTCGCAGGCAGGCACTCATGTTCAAGGAGAACAAAGAGCGGGAGAAGGCCGAAAGTAAAAAAAGCGGGGAACAAGTTGCCCAGCTCGGGGAACAAAGTAAACAATCGATTGCCCCGCTTATAGTGGAAGCCGCCGGTCCGGATGCCCCCGAGATCATACAAGCTGCGGCAGCACAGGGATTGACTGTAACGAGTGCCAGAGAACAAGCGGCCAACTTAGGTATTACTCTTCGTGAACTGTTAGGCCTTGATGAGGCGCCAGTGAAGGAGGTAGTAATTACATATGTCAAGAATGGGCCTCTCGTCGAGCCTGCGCAGGAAAAGGATCTACCTCCACAAATGAAAGGTCTGCTGAAATGGTACAAGGGTTACATAAAAAATAAAAACGCCAAAGAATATATTTATGCGGAAGTTAGACATGAGCATCACTTCAAACATTACTATGTACAAATTGAACTGAGTGAATTGTTCCAGCTTTTCAATCTGCGCGAGCTCGACAAATCTATCATCAGTTGCTACGTTCTGTAAGTGATTTATTTCTACCCCATCTCGTTCATATTGCCTGCACTATATATATGTCCTAACTATATTGTTGTGTCCGCTATTATACATGCAGAATGAAGATTAAGGAATGCAGAGTAAGGAACATCCATGATGTTGGGTTCATTGACCCACACATCGTTAATGGACATGTGTTGGAGCATCACCCCGCCGACATGGAGGCAGACCTGTGGCAGTTTCTTACAAAGCAGGAACTCAAAAGTGATATTCTATTTCCTTACCATTTTGGGTGAGTGTTTCTGTCTTGAGCACATTCTCTTTTGTTTACTCCATGCATGGTATGTGGCCGGCTAATCGATGAGTTATGCATGACGTACTGTGCATGTATCGTGTCCGCAGGTTCCACTGGATTCTGCTAGTAATTAAAGTTAACACCTCAGAATGTCTCATCCACGACTCTCTGAATATGGATCCAAAGCTTTGGGGCGGCATGAGAAGAATGCTGCAGAAGTAATTATTTTCATTCATTTGCGCTCTATATCGATCGACCTATTTCGTTCATTTCCTAATATCAAGTAACTAATAACTCTCTTGTTCATTTAATTTTCTTTGCCTCGTAGGGTTTGGAGACGGTTCGTAGATACAAAGGTCGGTGAATTCAAAAAAGAGCTAGAATTCAAAAGGTCAAAGGCTAAGAATGCTGGGGATATTCAGCCAGCGGGGACCAATCTATGTGGATACTATGTCTGTGAGATGATCCGGAGATACACCTCTGAGCGGGTTCCGAGTGATACCAATGCTCAGAGGAATAACCTCCGGATGATGCTTAGTCCAGAAGCTCGCTTCCGACCACTTCAAGAGGAACTAGCTGGATGGTTCAGCAGGGAAGTCCTCCATCCTAAAGGAGAACACCATTACGAGGACGTAGAACTTTATATGCATTAAATTATGTATGGAAACTTGTTCAAAATTGTATATGGTCATCCGATGATATTGAATATATATTGTATATTCCTCTTGAATTCTTTTTGGTTCTAATTTCAAATTTGTTTGAAATTGTACATTCATATGCATGTATGTAGTACCGTAGAATATGTGAAACTCCTTCAAAATTAAAATAAAGCACAAAAGAAATAAAACAATACAAATTAAACAGAAAACAGGTTTAGGGGGGGGGCTAAAACCCTAAACCTGTGGCGGCCTTTAGTCGCGGTTGTCCAGAAGAACCGCGACTAAAGGTCCTCCGCCCCGACGGCCGCCTGGCGCCCACGTGGACGGGCCGTTAGTCGCGGTTCTTAAGCAACCGCGACTAAAGGTGGGGGGCTTTAGTCGCGCTTATTTGGTCGCGGTTGCGCAACCGCGACTAATGGCAGTTGCGAACCGCGACCAAAGGCCTTTTTTCCACCAGTGACGAGTGTCGTAGGTGAACCTGCACACCGTGTGAAAATGTTTTTTTTTAGTGGAGTTCCAGAAAATCCTACTTTAGAATATATGCACATTTTTTGGAAACTGAAAAAAGGATAGACAACGGAGACGTTACTCATGGATATAGTATATTTTGTTATTTGTTATTTTATATGTTGATTAATTAGTTTATTGGTTCACTTAGGGCTCGTTCGGCCCGAAAGCCCTTCTTTCCACGGGTAAAAATTCCACTCGTCTACACTTGTGGGAAATTTTCCCGTATCAACCCGGCGATGTTGGGCACCTCTTGCCCAAAGCTTAGTCCGCGGGCCACCGAATAATCATCTGAAACATGGAAGAAAGAGGATCCCATCCGACATGTGCTTATGAAACTTACCTTTCGGGATTTTTTACCCTGGGTTATCTTTCCCTAGCACCAAACGAGCCCTTACTGTTACAACTTGATGGCCACGCCATTGTTTAGTCGGAGCATGTTGTAATGAAGTACCAAGCAATAAAAGGCAAGCCATTCACATTGATGCAGAGGATGAGCTAGCTCCTGGCGAACCGGGGCAGCTGCCAGGATTGCTCCAATGTATCTTCACTAAATATTACAAAGAAACTATGATTAATATTGTTGATTACTGGGGCAAATGCTGCACAATGTTTTTGTGTATAGACTGTACCCTGCCTCTTTGAACAAGCTGGCTTCGCCATTGTATTGAAGCATTGTCGGATAAGGCTCAAAAGGCACAACATTTAAATGAACAACATGTGGCGATGAAGATCGATGAATTGAAAATATTTATTGAATATCTACGCTTTTGGATTTTTATATTTTTATTTGAATTATTATTTCATTGAAACAATATATATGGAAGAATTGTGCTATTTTTTATACTGTTTTTAATGTTCCAAATATTAAAAAAACAGAGACGAACATCCTATTGCACATGGTTAAACAACCAACGTCGTATCTTGTTGAACATCCGAAGCTTTTATATTTTAACATTTCTATTTGAATTATTATTTCATTGAAGCAATACATATGGAAAAATTGTGCTATTTTTAATTATTTTCTATGTTCCAAAAAAATGGACAAACATCGTCTAGTGTACAAGGTTAAATAACCGACATCTTATCAATATTCCTGGACACGTTCAAATGTGTCTACAGACAATTGATGTATCAATTTCATTTCACGACATTGAAATTACCCTAATAGGGTGGCAATTTAGAGCGAACGTTTGCTCCAGGACATGGCAAGCGCGAACGTTTTTATGGCAACTCGCAGTACAAATGCATGGCAACTGCAGTACAAACGCATGACAAATCGCTGCATTTTTGAGTTTTTATGGCAATCGTGTTCTCTGAATTGCCATGTGTTTGTACTGCAGTTGCCATATAAATCGTTCGCTCTTGCCATGTCTTGGAGCGAACGTTCGCTCCCTATGATTTCCCAACAATTATATATTGGGAACCACGCCATCTAAGGGCGGTACATTGATATCCGATAATGAAGAAGTTTAGTGCGTCACTTGCATAGAAGGACATTAAAGTTCAATACACACCCACCCCATTCTTATCTAGTATATCTAAAGCAAACCCCATTAAGATGCATTTATGATGTCTATCTCAACATGCAAGCTATCCACATCACTCACTATTGTACCAATCATTTGTTCATGTCATCCATTTTCATTTACATGTATTTTATACTCTTTCAATTTGTATTATAGATTTCTTATAGAAATTTTCGCTGCAACGCGCGGGAATTTTTTTAGTTTACAAAGTACACAACAACAACAAAATTGTAACATATAACGTACCAGATTATCGAATTCCCACAAATCAGACCCCGCCATTATTCTTGCAATGAGCGCAGTTCGGCACACAGTAGCAACATCGTCTACCCTGCCTCAGATTCACAGTGTCGTATAACAGACATGCATTACAGTAGGATCGTGATATCTATCGCACGTTAGGGTGGGATGGATGGCAAATCCGAACATTTTTCTAGCAACTTCAATGCGCGAGAGATGGCAACTTTAGTGTGTGTAGATGACAACTTTCGCGCTTAAGCAGAAAAGTTACTCCCTCCGATCCAAATTAATTTATACTGAAGTTATACTAAGTGTGCGTCAATTAATATGGATCGGAGGGAGTAACTTTTTTTGCTGGAGTTTGTCGTCCCCACGTGCTTAACTTACCGTCAAAAAACGTCAGGGCGAGGGTGTCTCGGCCCTGACGTACGTCACTTATCTTTTTGTTTACAATAAACCTTTTTAATGCTTATAGAGGAAAGTTTATCATTGGCGAGCGAACATTTGCATCCATCAATTGCAAATTGGCCACGTACAGTTGCGGATGCAAAGTCATGCCTCAACATTGTTAATTTTATTTCAAAATAGCCGTGGGCTAAAAATACATATCAACGACGGTCCTATAACCCTGCCAATCGGTGTTAATTATTTGTTAGTGGTGGTTACAAATATTTGCACGCCCCTTATTTTTGCATACATGATTGTTTTGGCCAAAAATACTAGGGGCAAGCCTTTTTTTAGGCCTAACACTGAATTTTTTGCAATATGCTGATTTTAGTGTTATAGATTCTAGGTTTTTATTTATTTATTTATTTATTACATTAAAGATACATCATTGGAACTTTCATGTAATAGTTTGGCAACTTTCTAGTGCTTTTCCAGGTGTGACTGAATTGACAAGTCAGCTGCTAAGCTTTATAAGTATTCTTTGGCTCCCCTCGTGTCGAATCAATAAATTGGGTTACACTACCCTCGAAGATTGTTGTGATCTTCTACACTTGTGGGTTATTAGTGATGGTGATGGTGATGATGTTCCACGCCAACAGATGAGAGTGGGAAGGACATCCCTCCTTCTTTTCCTTTGTACTTCTCCACTGGTTAGAGAGGTGTTTTCCCCTCTCATTTTTGTGGCTTTGGTGGTTTGAAGAAAAGATCCTCCCTCGATATTGGATCCACAATTCAGGGAGTTGTTTCTTGATGTTTGAATCTGAGTCGTGTCTCCATTTTTGCCACGTGAGACCCATACGGGACACAATCGTGAAAATTTGTGGTCGGTTCAACACTGCGGGACAAAGTTAGGGTCCAATAGACGCATCCATTAGATTTACAGAACTAATTTTCCATCCATGAAAAACTTTTTTGTAATTTACAAAAAACACTTGAAAGCAGAAACTGGTCTTTGGCATCTATAATCTATAATATCTAAATAGTTCATCCCCACTAACATATTTATCTTAACATGCAAGCTATCCACATCAT
The DNA here is from genome assembly GCA_950022295.1 of Bromus sterilis. NCBI lineage: Eukaryota > Viridiplantae > Streptophyta > Magnoliopsida > Poales > Poaceae > Bromus > Bromus sterilis. The sequence goes on along the minus strand of OX465596.1, from coordinate 409,113,282 downwards.
CAAGTATATCCATCTCTTTTCTACTACCATTTCATGCACATGCTTCCATTAAAACTGCATGTGCATGCAATTTATCACAAATAAGCATTGAATTTTTTATGCACTAAACCTCACGATTTAGACGAGGTTTTCTATAGAAAATTAAATTATGAGTTACCTTGCATTTTATTTTTCTATGCAACAATTTTTTTTATGAATGCACATATGTAGTTGCTATCATCATTTTAGATATAGCTAAACGTGATATCTCCACTCTCTCGACTCAACGTTGTTTTCGTCTCATATTTTCTCAATGTAATAAATTAATAACACAAAATCACGCATATTTCTAGATTTTTACTCTAAACAATATTTATTTCAAAAAAGATTTAATAATTAAATTATACAAAGTTTCATAAATTATCTCATATTCTAAAACCTTAAATTATTTTTTAACAGATCCCGCAGCAACTTGCGGGGTATCATCTAGTTGGGTTAATATGTAAGTCCAATAAAAAATTATAAAATAACTGCCAAAACAATGTATAATTTATGTGAATATATACTAAAATACTTTAAAAGTCATAGATATATTGAAGATGTATCAACATTCTCGAGTTTAATCCATGCTCATCTTCGAGCAAGTAGATGATAAAAGAGTATTTCTGGAAGCTTGAATGATATTAATAGGACAAAACTTTAACCACATAGAGGAAGAAAAATTGTACTATTAAGTTCAACATAAAATAAAGTGATAACGAAGTATCTCTCAAATCTTACAAGATTACACTACCAACATAAATCAGTGCAGACTCATTAATGAAGTAGAGATGATGAGTTGGTACGCAAACATGAAGATAAACCATCATACTCATTCATCACCTAATAACTTAATGTTGTAAATAATGCATAGAAAGATAAGAATGATTGCCATGCTCAATGGATGGTTCTTAAAGAAATAGAAAATTGACTCAGAGCTTTTAGTCTTCAAGTTTTTAGAATAAACATGCTTCAGTCGGACACAAGGAATATTAAAGTTTAGCAAGTGTTTATCATGTACAGTATAAAGGGATCTCTCACCATGTCGACTCCCGGCCTGGTGGGCCGTGCTAAGGACCCCTTGTTGGTTCCGTCATGAGACACATTAGGCAGCCCATGACACATTATATGGAATATTCAACAAACCTTCCTAATCAAGACATGGACTTCGAAACCTTGGAGCACTCCCCTCCACCGACATAGCCGACTAGGAGTCTTGTAATCTTAGGCCTCTGGTATCTCATATAAACCAGGGCTAAGCTAGTCGATAGAGGACACTAAGACACCACAACTTACAACTTAGATCATAGATCTCAGAGGGTCATAATCTCCTGGTACATTGTACTTTTTGACACGCCCATTTGATGATGAATAAGTAGGGGTAGGGTTTTATATCTTCGGAGAGCCTGGACATGGGTAATTCGGTGTCTCCTGTTACCATCAACTCTAAATCACCAAGATCAGGATACCCTATCATGTGTGAAATTACCTCCGACAGTGGTTCCCATGTAGGTCCTTCTAGGTGATCACCACATCTCGACAAGAGTTAAGATCGACCCGAAGATCGATTTTGGCATCCCCTTCCCGTCGGGGTAATCGATCATCTTTGGTGGCATCACCTTCATCGCTAACTCGAGACGGTCACCTCGACCAGGTCAAAACCTTTTCTCTAGGCCGGATCGTCAAATTCGGCGGTATGGATTACACCGTACATAGATTACCATTGGCCTAGTGTTAGACAAGTCCTTGGAAAAGTGCAAAACTCCCACCACAAGGCCGATGTTCGATCTGGCCCAGAACCAGCGAAAGAATCACTCATTAGATCCAAAGTCAGATCGGATCACCAGGTCATCACCCCCGAGCTAGATGTTACCTCCGGTTCAAGAGAGGCACAATAGGAGTATTTCAAGGGTGACTTTTAGTCACACCTACATAGAATATTCCTTGGATCCGATGTTCCAAGCAGTTCATACAATAGTTTGATATGTATCGAACATAGATTAACTTTCCCTTTGAAACTATAAATTCCAACTATTTATGTACATGGAATTTTAAATGGTCAAATATTTATTGTATGAAAATGTTGTAACATAATGCTAGCCCTAGAATATTTAAAATATCCCTAACTATATGGTTAAAAAACCATTCATATTCTGGTGGCGCTCAAACTTGTGACATATCCCCCTAACACCAGTTAACTAAAATAACAACACACTAAGTTTTAAATAAGCTTGCATGGGTCACTAACATCAGTTAACCAAAATAACGGCACTAGTTTTTTTCATAATAGCACTAAGTTTAAATAAGCTGGCATGGGTTCATATTTTCTTTAGTTTATATTTAACTATTATCGATTAATGGGGGTAGGAAGGATGATTAGGCATTACATAAAGACTAATGACAACAACATGAAAACTATCCTGGATCATTTTGTTGTCTCTTAAAAGATCTGTGGCAGGGGCGGCGATATGCTAATTAAAATTTCTACCATTCCCTTAAAGCCGGTAGCCTCATCTAAGTCTGATCATTTTGTGGCTGACTCTCATATGTATTTAGGAGGACAGCGGTATACACCGTATCTAACGGCCAGCAAACGTGCAGAACAATTAAATCAACGGCTAGAAACACAAATCGTTGAAAGGACTCATTTTAAGTTCGGTTTTACTGTTCTAAATATGTCTAGCATGTAGTTCAGGCCGACTGAAAAGAAGTCCTCGATAGTGCATACATTACTGCCTTCGAGAGTATAAAATGAAATAACTGTGCCCTCACATAGTCACGTTCATATATGTGGATGCAAGAAGATATACATTTAGTTTTTATTTATGCAAAACATATAGTAAGCCAAATAAACAAGTTCATACAGAAAAAATTGGCCTTTCAGAAAAGACACACAGAACAATTTCTTGGGATTTTATTCCAAGCTGCTTTTTTCTTTCCTTTTCCACAAGCTTTTCTGTTCTGCCTCACCAGCACAACCACCTGTTGCAACCTCCCCATCACTTCAAATTATTACAGTTATTCAGTTGGTATCACTATCCGAATAACGACAGCGGAAGGTAATAAGTCACGTGTTTTATGCACGGTACAGAACAAGAAGCAGCAGCGACAGGGGGATCCTATCCTATTGGAAGGCCAACTGGACCACACCACACATCTACAGAAAACCACCCACAGGTTTGCTTTACAAGAATTATTGATGAGCCTTAGCTATCTGTAGGCTATGATGCTACGGCTGCAGCTGCTTCACTGCATGGCTAGTACTGCATGTGTCCATGTCCAGCCTAGTTATATGCTGTTTTCATCCTTGTAACTTGTGCAGTAACTTTCTAACATACCCTATACAGCCCATTCTGGAGCAGTGCATCTTAATATATAGTAGTATATCTTTGCCATGCTCATGAGTAGGATTAATAGTAACTCGTGTCCCGGTAAAAAAAACTTGCGAAAGAAGAACAGAAGGAAGAAGAAGCTCTAGATGCATGGTTTCACTCTCCACACTAAATGAGTCAAGACATCACAAGAACTCAAGAAGGGTTTAATAAGGCGAATCGACTGTAAGTTTGCGGTGACAAGAACCTCGATCCAGTATGTGATGAGCAATTGATATCAGAGCTTCAGGGACAGATCGATCTCCTCGGTGATGAGGTCTCTGCGAGCTGCCTCCGGTGGCGATGCCCTCCTGTGCGAGGAGCTCCCCACGGCATTGCTGGTCGGGTCATCCTTCTCTCTCCTGCTGGCCTCCTCACCCGCGCCGACCTGGGCCATGTGGCCGTGGCGGCGAGCGGCGGCCAGCTCCCGCGTGCGTTTGGCGACGCTGCGCTCGAACTTGTGGGCGTTCTGGTGGCCGCCCAGCGCCTGGGAGGAGTAGAACTTCTTGTCGCAGTAGGTGCAGGTGAAATAGCCCAGCGGCTCCGGCGACGATGCCCGATGCAGGGAGAGGTTGAGGTCGATGTCGCCCTCTCCCTGGCCGCCGTTGGACTCCATATGGCGTCCGGCCGGCCGGCGGCAAAGGCGCAAAGGTGATGCCCAAGGGCGACTCAGCAGCTGTAAATTAGCTAGCTAGATAGCTTGTGTATTCTAGTTGTCTGGGAGAATTGATGCGTACGGCGCTGCCCCAGTTTCACAACCAAATGATTAAGTAGTAGCACAGCACAGCCCTAGTAGAGAGAGGGAGAGGAAGTAGTTGTACGAGAGTAGTATTGTACGCTTGATCTAAGGAACACACGTACTGTGCAGAATCTATCAGGGTGAGGAAGAGGGGAAACGATGAAAGGGACAAGAGATTTCATGTGCCGATGGATCAGCTAGTCGACGAATAGGATTGCTCGCCAGCAGATTAGGATGCTGCAATCCGCTGGATCTTGGACCGAAAGCTGTGGACCTACGGGAAAGAAAGAACTGTTCAGTGACTGATCTGACCGTCACCGTATGCGCCGGAGCTCGCTCAAGTATCCGCAATTAATAATCACGTGAGAATTGTTCGTGATCCACGCGGTTACTGGTCTAACCGTTCAGAGCTGAGGCTCCATCTGTTGTGTCATGTGGCTGCGTTCATGTCATGATTTGAGACTTGCAAAGACACTTTTAGCGGTTCCAATATTTAGCAGTAAATTTTGCATCAATGAGATGCCGCCATAGGTAAAAATATAGGATCTCATGTATGTTATCAATGTATTTCAGTAGCGTATTTCATGTATCACTGATTTTTGGTCAAATCATAAGGCCCAAAATACTATTTTTGTCAGAAACTGTGTGGATGCAGTATCTTTCCTCTCTCTTTCAAACAAATTCATGAACTTTATTACATCTTAATCATTTAAATCATTTATAGATGTTAAATGATATTCCTATTTCTGAAAGTTTATATATATCTGGACTCATGTCACCAAGATCTTTAGAACAAGGCTAATCTTGAATATATTTCAAACACCTTTAAATTTGAACATTTCAATCCACTTGTTTCACTTGATCTATTTAAGTGTGTGAAGGTTCCTATTAAAAATGGGTTTCTTACAATAGGTGGTCTCGGGTAATTAAAATGAGTGAAATCAGTTTCTTAAAATGACTGTAATCTGTATATTGAAAGGGTTGAAATATGTTCTATGAAATTATTAAAATCATATTCTTGAAACGATTGAAATAATTTTCGCAATGAGTGAAACTAGTGACAGGAAACGATTGAAATCATTTTGTGAAACTAATTTTTTATTTAGTTATAAATTTTGATGAAATTATTCTTTTAAAATGAGAGAAACATGTTTTTAAAAAGAGTGAAATCAACATTTTCAAATGGTTGAAATTAGTGTTTTCAATATAATCCATACAGTTTAATTTTTAAAAATGAATGGAATCAAAATTTGAAATGAGTGAAACCTTTTTTAATTGATTGAAATCTACTTTTAGAAATTAGTGAACTTATTTATTGTAAATGAGAGAAATATATTTTCTTAAAATGGTTGAAATCCGCCTCTCAAAAGGGTTGAAATATGTTGTTTGAAATAATTGAGATAAATTTTTTTAAAATGAGTGAAATGGTATTTTGAAATGAGTGAAATTAGTTACTGGAAACAATCATCTTTTAGTTTTTGATTTTGGTGAAATTGTTCTTTTTAAATGAGTAATCCTAATTTTGTTAATGAGTAAAAGATAATGTTTTCAATATATTACATACTCTTTAATTTTACCAATTGAATTGTGTCTAATATTTAAGAAATGAGTGATTTTGTTTCAAAAATATGTTTCTTGAATGAGTGGAATAGATTGTTATTAGAATGAGTTTGTTTAAATGACTGAAACATATTATCTAAAGTTAGTGAATATGCCTTTTAATATGAGAGAAATTAGCATTTTAAAATAAGTGAAATCAATTATTTATGAAGTATTGAAATCGTTGTCTAAATTGAGTGAAATGTTTTGTTCTAAATGAGCTAAATATTTTTTAATCATTAAAATGATTTATTTTAATTGAGTGAAATGAGTGAGATCGACGTGAAATCAATGTTTTGAATATATTCCACACTCTCAATTATTAAGAAACTATGGAAATCTTTTTTGAGAAATGAGTGAAATATGTTCATCAATTTTAAACTCGTTTAAAATATATCAAAGAATGGTCTTATTTTTAAGATTTTATCAACATGAATTCAAATATGTGGAATAGTTTTAAATCAAAATTTTGATTGAAAATCTAACCAATTCAAAATATCATGATGAGAATAAAAGGAGATCTTTAGTTTGGAGAGAGAGCCATGGGCATGCATCCATACTCACCTACTAGCCTTTTCTCACAAAAGTTGACAAAATGATGTGCATGTCAGCGTTTATTACAATGTATCGCTACATAATTTATGCTTATCAATGACGGGAAACTTGTGTCATTGACGAGGGGGTGTCCCCACGATTCCTACGGATGAGGGTACCTGGTGCGTGTCGAGGTCGGCGACCCACTAGAAGCCTACTTGCGTGAATCGACATGAAGCCCAATCATAAGCCTTGAAGGACAAGACAAAGATTCATACTCGTAGTTGATACGTCTCAAACGTATTTATAATTTCTGCTTGTTCCATGCACTTTTATGTGATATTGCTACATGTTTTGCTACAATTTTATATCATTTTACACATATTTGGACTAACCTACTAACTCAGTGCACCCAGTGCCAGTTTCTGTCTGCTGATGTCTGTAAGTTGCAGGTATTTTACCCCAATTTTCAGAGCTCCAAAAATTCCAGAAAAATAAGATAATAAATCAGCGAGACGGAAGCTTCCGGAGTCCCTAAGGGGGGCCAGGGGGTCCACCTGTCACCCAGGCGGCCAGGTGGCGCGGCCACCGCCCTGGCCGCGCCACCAAGGTGCCTGGGAGCCCTGGCCCACCTTTGGCTCCCCCTTTGGCCTATATTGCCTCCTCATCCCGAAAACCCTCAAGGAGAATCCCGCATCGCGAATTACCTCTCTGTTCCGCCGCCGCCGCGCTTTCAAGATCGAGAGCATCAGAAGACCTCTTCCCGGCACCCTGGTAGAGGGAGGATTGACCTCTAGGAGCTTCTCCACCATCATGTACGCTTCCCGAATGTGTCGTGAGTAGTCCCCCTTGGACCATGGGTCCATGATCAGTAGCTATGTGATGTCTTCTCTCCAATCTTATTCTTCAATTCTTAGTCCTTGTGAGCTGCCTTACATGATCAAGGCACCTATGTAATTTTCATGTTGTTGCTATGTTGTGTTTGCTGGGATCCGATGGATTATGAGATTATGTTAAGATCATGATGAGTTATATATTTGGCTTACCTTTTATATTTTGTTCTTGAGTAATTTTTTTCATGTTCTCCATTAATTTTTATTGATTTGGCCAAGTAGTAGATAGTAACTCCAAAAGGGAGCGTTATGCATGATTGTGGGTTCGTGTCCCCCGATGTCTAGCTTGAGTGACAGAAACATGAGACTAGGGGGTGTGTTGTTGCCACCAGGGAGAAAACAACGGTGCTTGTAACCGCGGTTTGCAAGGATTGTTTACCTTACACATCGATTTTTTAATGCAGTTGTCTGTTGCTTTGAGTTTACACTTTGGGTGGGATTCGCAACTTAATACCAGCGAGATGTTCTGTATAGATATCTCAAGGTGGATGATTAGCAGTAGATGCAGATAAAATTCGGTCTACTTGTCTTGGCATACTGCCCATACTTTTGAGCCTCTAACTTTCAAGTAGCATAATTAGCATTGCGGTGCGTTTATAATTATGTCAATTAACCAGCTTTAATTTGTTCACCCAACTTAGTTGTTTTATCGTCTTTTGGGAGAGAGACATCACTAGTGAACATCATGGGACCCCGGTCCATATTTCCATCACTGTTTACAGCTCCACTTTATTTTCTGCTTTTACTTTTCATTGCAATTATGTTGGAAATATGCCCTAGAGGCAATAATAAAATGTTATTATATATATTTCCACGTTCGTAATTAATGTTTATATTTCTGTGCTATAATTGCGATGACCATGACTATGAGATTCAGAAGAAAACTCACTTGCATGTGTGGAAATGTAAACACCAAGAGTTCCTGGTTTAGCCTCTAAAACCAGCTCATGTGCTAACTGATGATTACGTTTTCTTAATCATGGACATTGTTCTTGTAACAAGGATGTCAGTACCAATGGGAACATATTGTTAGCAGAACAATGATGTTGAACCGACCCCAGTATTGAATGATATACTTAGAGATCACATCGTAACTACGTTATAAGTCATATCATGAAATGTTATCATATACGTAATTCCTTAGACCATGAGAGTATCGAGTTGCTTCACACAGGAAGACATGCTTTGGTTCTTAGATGAATCCTCCCGTAAATGGGAAGTAGTAAAATAAGTTCTGGGTATGTCAGATGGTGTGGCTAGTGACTGTGATAGTTCAAGAATGGGATTTGCTCCTTCACGATGAAGAAGATATTCACTTTGGGCCCACTCGGTATGACGGTATCCATTATAGTCTGGCCAGACGCATTGTGATTCAGTCACGGGGATACCGGAGTACGATAACGAGGAAAAGGGACAAACGAGCAAAGAGGATAACGAGTGGCTTGTGTTCAAGAAGTTGTTACACATGGGTGCCAAACTTCTCTCCTCTGACTTTGTCATATATCGCGAAGCAAAGGGAATGGTACATGAATAAACATAATGGTTCACTCGAAGTTTCTTCGTGTATGTGCGGGAGTCAACATGGGTGTCCATGGCTCCGCTGTTGATTATTGGCTATTGACAAAAGGCTGTTGACCTATGTCCAGAAGATGTTCTGAGTCATGTCCGTATTATACCGAACCTATTGGGTCACACACTTAACGAGCAGTAGTCTGTTAGAATGCTGGAATGGTAGAAGGTTTAGTGGAAGCAAAGCAGAATAGTTCATACGGGTACCGGAAGTAGTTCCGGGGATTTATGAAATAGTTCATAAGGGCACCAGAAGTAGTTTTGGGTATTTAAGGATATGTCCGGATCACTCTGGAGTAGTCCCAGGTGGTTCCGAAACATATGAGAATGGTACTGGGGAAGTCCTGGATCAACCGGAATAGTTTCCGGATAATCGCTGAGCGTCCCGACAACCTTCGCGGTCATCGGGTGGCTTTAACTGTAACTCAGATAGTCTTGGAAACTATCCGGATGGCTCCGGAACGTCTGAAAACGGTCCCAGAAGGTCCTAGAAGTGCTCGAGAAGGTTCCGGAATGTCCCGAAACGATCCCCGAAGGTCCCGGAAGGTCCTGGAAGCTTTTGGAAGGTTCCAGAAGTTTCCGGGCAGTACCACCCACTAACCCACGCCCCTAGCCTTGGGGGGCAAGCCAACTAGGCTGCCCTGGCCGGCTAAGGAGGTGGGGGCGCACCAAGGGGAGGGAATCCTCCTCCAGGTGGGAATACCAAAACCCAAATATGGCAGGTTTCCGGTGGGAAGGTGTGGGAAGGTTTGGGAGGTTTGGGAGTCCAATTTGGACTCCCCACCCCCTTCTTGCGCCCCAAGGGCCTCTTGGCCACCTATATAATGTGGGGGAGGGGTGGGGGGCGCAGCACAACTTGTCCCCAAGGTCTATGCGCCACCCTCCCTCCTCTAAACCCTGTTGCTCCACAATTAGACCCCGGTTTAGACGCTGTTCTAGATCGGAATCCGTTAGGGTTTTCTCCCTCTAGTTTTCTCGGTGGCGTTCATCTCTGGACGGCGGAGCGCTGCTAGATTGCTGCTACGGAACGTGTGGATACTAATAGAGGGATCATATCTTTGGTCCTTCTCCGAGGAGCTTCTTCTTCCTCGGAGATCTTGTTCGAGGGACTTGCTCGAGGGACTTGTGCGTGAGACGGATCAAGGTGCTTCTTCTTCCTCGGTGTTCTTAATCAAGGGAGTGTTTGTGGGACGATCTGCGAGATCTACTTCAACGAGCTACACCAACTCTACTTCCGCTACATCGGTTGGTGAGCCATGACCTAAAACCTTGTATGCAATCTTCTTGGATGATCTTGGGTTCTTGATTCGTAGGCCGAATTTTTTTGTTTTCTACTACGTTTCCCAACAGTGGTATCATGAGCGATCCTTGATTAGATGCATGTTTAGGTCTAGATCATATGTGTGATATGAGACATTGATTTTCTTTTTGCTTCCCTATCATGTGATTTTTTCTATGCTTGATAGCAAGTTGAGGTTTTGCTACAAGGATTGAGTTTTCCATCGATCCCTCTATGCTGCTTTCAGTAAGCTGGTTGCCTTGATCATGGTCTACATCAAACTCCTTGGATCTCATCTTAATCTCGCAATAGAAGATTTAACATGGAGGGGCTTGTGGATTTTATGAACTCAAATCCACACGGGGGTCACGCGTTGAACGAAGTTTGGCTTGTGGCATTAGTTGCTACACGAACCCCGAACGTTAAACTAGCAACATTGAAGTATCGTGTTTGGTTTGTTTAGGGAACAACGTTTGCATGTAACCTGCTAATCAACCACGATAAAATTTGCAACAACCCGTGTAGATAGCGATCTAACTTGTTTTTGCAGAGTATGCATGTGATGTGGTATAACCTTCAAGATTTTCAATGTGTTTGTATGAGATGCTCTATGTTATGTAATATTTATTCGCGACCTACGTGTCGTGGTACGGCATGATGACTGGAGTCATATGATTGTTACTTAATTATGGCATGCGTGCCAGAACTGTTTATTAGCTCGAGGCAAAGCAATAGATAGATGCAAGGTGATGATCTACGATGCGGAGGTGGACCCCGACGCACATGGCGGAAGCCGTGGTGATGTTCCCGGCGCCAAGGACAAAGTCGGTGGACACGGTGACTTCAACCACGACGACGTGAAGACAATGAAGACTTCACGAAGCAAAGGGCTATACTATATCACATAATTTTATGAACTGCCTGTGATGTTTATCCCTTTGATGCACCCTTGTTTGATGCGAGGAAGTCGTATTTTATTAGGGTGATCTCTCGCAAAACAATATCAAGTTGATAGTGTTCTTCCAACTGTAGCACCGTCTATACTATGTTTCACATTGGAGCAGGTCATGTCACATGGGTGCACACGGTGTGACGCATAAAAGGCGGGTGTGTTAAGAACACACTGCAATTACACTTGGTTGTCTTGACGGTTTGGATAAAAGTTTGCTACCGGAACACGTCCATCGAAAGATGAACAAGAATCACCTTTGGCGTGATTGGCAAGTTGGCCTACCGGTCCAGTATAAGTCATCAGTGATGTCACATCAATGGCGGACGATTGGGTCGGATCTTGAATCACTCCAGCATCAATTACGAGAGATATTGATCTGAGTGGGAGCGCCCTTAATAATTAAATTGGTTAATCACAAGTGCAACTTAATTATGAACAAAGTCTAAGTATTTGCATTATCGTTGTAGAATAATGGCTCGCGTTACCACCTTCCCAATTGATTTTGATTAACTGTATTATCTGGTAAAAACTTTACGATTGGTACCGTATTGTGAGGACTATCCTCAATAGTGTCGAGAAGGAGCTTGTGCTATCGCAAATTTTTGATGCTCTCCCGCTGATGCTATGGATGATGTGACTTACGTCCATAATCCAAAATTCTAGAATTCCACCACAGCTAAGTGCATTGTCTTCACCACCATGAAACTCGAACTTCGAAACATTTGGGATAGTTATGTTATATTCATGGAAATGAAAAATTGTTTTCAGTAGTAAGACAATTAATGTTGGATATAAGATATCTAGTACAATGTATGATTGTAAGCATTAGTGAAAATGTTCACTATGCTCTAAACAAAACTAATAAGTGTGGGATCCAGAAGAACACCGATCATATGATGATGAGAATTAAGGGAAAGGAAGTCCAAAGGATGTTAGTAAGACTCACACGCCGGAAATTCCATGGCATGCACCACCCTTGATCATATGTGATCTTCTGTGAGTAGGAGTGACATTGGAAATAGAACTATGATACGTATAAAGGCAAAGAGAAAGAAGACCGGAATATCCAGCTCAGAAATGAAAGTCATACGAAGTTATAGATGAATTCATTGCTGGTCAAAAGATGTAATTCTTGGGAATCATGATTAAGAGGTTAATCTTAATTCTTTTATATTGTGATTAAACTGTTGATCACTAGAATATCACTTCAATTGCATATCGATGCAAGTCGATGCAAGAAATACTATGGCTCTTATGACTAGCTAAATGATGAGTTTTGACACACACGAGAACACGGTAAAAGGTTTACTATACTGTGTGTTGACTCTATGATTATCTTCATAATTCATTTTAGAGTTGAGTAAATTTTTACTACACTTTAGCCTTTTTGCAAAACATCATTTTTGAATCATGTTTATTGCAAGAGAGTTGTTCAAAGCTATGAATAACATAAAGGCCATACTTCTATTGTGAATAGGTTGTATGTTATGAATCTTGATAATAATGCTAAACATCCATAACACTGACGCTAAACGTCGCAAGACTAACAGAAATACCACAAGTGTGTAGCACTGCAGTTTGTCACAAGTGACATAACATGCATGAAGAATTTCCATAAGTGATGGACTTTTGAGTCATATGATTATGAATCACTTGACGCTTGCATACATTGTCTAAAAGTAATGTGACTAAAAACACCGTTGATAGGCCATGCATTAACGGGCAACTAAATTATTGAAAATCATACATGATGATGTGTGTAGTCCAATAAGTGTAGTTGTGTACAGTGGATTTTATATCTTCACTCATGAACTGAAGTAAATATATGGATATCTGTTCAGTGGATACATACGTCTGGAATCTTTGAAACGTTCATGGAATTTTAGAGTGAAATAGAAGTGTATTGTAACAAGAAATAGTGCTTCTGCAAATTGGATGGTGGAAAGTAATATTTGAGTTACAAGTTTAGCGAATGTCTGATGAGTTGTGAAGAAGTGTCATAACTTGTGCCTCCCGAAACACCACTATGAGTAAAGTGTTCGAGAGACATAATCAAGCCATGTATGACACGGTAAGATTAAACATGACGTTTATGAATTTTCCATTATACTTATTAAAGTTATGCGTTAGAGACTACATCTTTACACTGAAAAGAGCACCATCAAATCTGTTGAAATGACACCATATTAGATATAATATGGAAATGATAAATCCATATTGTCTTTTCTTAAAATTTGGGGGTATGAGACATATGTTTGACATACTCAAAACCCCAAATCAGATAAGTGCTACTTTGTTAAGGTTATGCCAAAAGTTTTGGTATTCCTCTATCACTACACAAAAGAAAAACTGTTTGTTGTTAAGAACGGTGTGTTTTGAAGAAAAATAGTTTCTTACAAAAGAGTGAGGGGGAGGAAAGTGCAACTTCTCAAAGATTGTTGAATCTTCAGAGAAGTGCGCAGCTGAACCACACAGGTTAGACAAAACTCGTACAAACATTTTTATGTAAACGAGATATTGTTGTTCGACAACGATAAACCTGTGATATACAAAGAAGCGTTGATGGGCCCTGACTCCGCGATTTGGCTAAATGCCAAATAATCCGAGATAGTATCCATGGAAGTAAGTCAAGTTTTGAACTTGGTAGACCCTCCGCAAGACTAAAAGTCTGAAGAATATATATATATATATATATATATATATATATATATATATATATATGGATCTATAATTGATTCGGATGAAATTGTTTTATCCATAAAGCTCAACTCGTTGGAAAATTGTTTTCTAGCAAGTTCAAAGGTTGACTACGGCGAAATAGTTTCGACCGTAGAGATGCTTTAGTCAGTTCGGGTTATATTAGCAATTACTACATATGTCTTTTATAGGATATGGTAGAATGAACGTCAAAACAAAGTTCTACACGGAAATATAACAAAGGACGTATATGTGATACGACTGGAATGTTTTGTCGATTCAAAGGATGCTAAAATAGATTAAAGCCTTGGATATCCAGTGATGGACTGAAGCTGGCATAATGGAGTTGGAATTTTCGTTGTGATGAAATTGCCAAAAGAGTTTGTTTTCATCGGGAATAAAGAAGATGCTTGAATGTTCAAGAAAGTAAGTGGGAGCTGAATGATATTTCTAAAACCTTATGTAGATGACATATTGTTCATTAGAAATGATGTAAATTTCTTGACACGAATAAGGACTTCATTGGAAATAGTTTTCAGTTGAAGAACTTGGGCTAATATAGCATTAGTATTGAGAAAAGTGATCTATGAAGATAGTAAGTGCCTGATCATGCTAAAGCCAACACTACATATTGACATGATACTAAAGTAGTTTAGTATGAATACGCCAAGAAAGATGTTCTTGCCGAGGTCATGGTGAAAAGTTGTTTGCAAAAATCAGTGTTCATGAACACAGATAAAGAAAAACACATGAATTTAATTCACTCACCTATGTGTTTGGATTAATCATGTGCACCATAATATGTAAAACGACCAGATATGTCCAATGCTCTAAAAGGTTGCGAGCAAGATACCAAAGTGATCAATATGTTGATCATTGGACAAACAGTGAAAAGTTAAACTTATGATAGATAAGATATGTTTCTCGGAAAAGAGAGAGAATGAAGAGCTCGTTGTAATGAGTTACACCAGCTGAATTTTTGATGTAAATAGTTACACCAATTCAGTCTTCATACTTACTCCGACCGATTTTCGATTTTAATTGGGATTATATGTTTCACACATAAGGGTCGCACAGTATGGAGGAACTGTGTTAAGTTAGATACTGTGCCGAATTCTATAACAGAGGCTAAGTATATTGTTGCTTAAAGAAGTGACAAGGGAGGGTATTTTGAATCATCAGTTCATTTATGAACATGGTATGGTTTCCTAGATGCTTGAAGCTCATGGAACATTGATGAATGATTTCATGACTTATTCTAAAGGAACCAAGGTCCTGCCAAATGATTCAAACATATACAAAGCTAAACTGATAAAATTAGTGAATTTTATGATAGCGTGAAAACGCGAAGATATGCAAGATACAAACGGGCCTGAAACGTCAGATCCGACGATGAAGTATATACCACAAATGAAGCATGTATTACACCAGTATGCCATAGGTGTAAAGTGCTCAAGCACTGATAATATTATTGACTCTAGTGCAAGTGGGAGACTGTTGGAAATATGCCCTAGAGGCAATAATAAAATGTTATTATATATATTTCCACGTTCGTAATTAATATTTATATTTCTGTGCTATAATTGCGATGACCCTGACTATGAGATTCAGAAGAAAACTCACTTGCATGTGTGGAAATGTAAACACCAAGAGTTCCTGGTTTAGCCTCTAAGACCAGCTCATGTGCTAACTGATGATTACGTTTTCTTAATCATGGACATTGTTCTTGTAACAAGGATATCAGTAGCAATGGAAACATATTGTTAGCAGAACAATGATGTTGAACCGACCCCAGTATTGAATGATATACTTAGAGATCACATCGTAACTACGTTATAAGTCATATCATGAAATGTTATCATATACGTAATTCCTTAGACCATGAGAGTATCGAGTTGCTTCACACAGGAAGACATGCTTTGGTTCTTAGATGAATCCTCCCGTAAATGGGAAGTAGTAAAATAAGTTCTGGGTATGTCAGATGGTGTGGCTAGTGACTGTGATAGTTCAAGAATGGGATTTGCTCCTTCACGATGAAGAAGATATTCACTTTGGGCCCACTCGGTATGACGGTATCCATTATAGTCTGGCCAGACGCATTGTGATTCAGTCACGGGGATACCGGAATACGATAACGAGGAAAAGGGACAAACGAGCAAAGAGGATAACGAGTGGCTTGTGTTCAAGAAGTTGTTACACATGGGTGCCAAACTTCTCTCCTCTGACTTTGTCATATATCGCGAAGCAAAGGGAATGGTACATGAATAAACATAATGGTTCACTCGAAGTTTCTTCGTGTATGTGCGGGAGTCAACATGGGTGTCCATGGCTCCGTTGTTGATTATTGGCTATTAACAAAAGGCTGTTGACCTATGTCCAGAAGATGTTCTGAGTCATGTCCGTATTATACCGAACCTATTGGGTCACACACTTAACGAGCAGTAGTCTGTTAGAATGCTGGAATGGTAGAAGGTTTAGTGGAAGCAAAGCAGAATAGTTCATACGGGTACCGGAAGTAGTTCCGGGGATTTATGAAATAGTTCATAAGGGCACCAGAAGTAGTTTTGGGTATTTAAGGATATGTCCGGATCACTCTGGAGTAGTCCCAGGTGGTTCCAGAACATATGAGAATGGTACTGGGGAAGTCCTGGATCAACCGAAATAGTTTCTGGATAATCGCTGAGCGTCCCGACAACCTTCGCGGTCATCGGGTGGCTTAAACTGTAACTCGGATAGTCTTGGAAACTATCCGGATGGCTCCGGAACGTCCGAGAACGGTCCCGGAAGGTCCTGGAAGTGCTCCATAAGGTTCCGGAATGTCCCAAAACGATCCCCGAAGGTCCGGAAGGTCCTGGAAGCTTCTGGAAGGTTCCAGAAGTTTTCGGGCAGTACCAGCCACTACCCCACGCCCCTAGCCTTGGGGTGCAATCCACCTAGGCTGCCCTGGCAGTCCAAGGAGGTGGGGGTGCACCAAGGGGAGGGAATCCTCCTCCAGGTGGGAATACCAAAACCCAAATATGGCAGGTTTCCGGTGGGAAGGTGTGGGAAGGTTTGGGAGGTTTGGGAGTCCAAGTTGGACTCCCCACCCCCCTTATTGCGCCCCAAGGGCCTCTTGGCCACCTATATAATGTGGGGGAGGGGTGGGGGGCGCAGCACAACTTGTCCCCAAGGTCTATGCGCCACCCTCCCTCCTCTAAACCCCGTTGCTCCACAATTAGACCCCGGTTTAGACGATGTTCTAGATCGGAATCCGTTAGGGTTTTCTCCCTCTAGTTTTCTCGGTGGACTTCATCTCTGGACGGCGGAGCGCTACTGGATTGCTGCAACGGAACGTGTGGATACTAATAGAGGGATCATATCTTTGGTCCTTCTCCGAGGAGCTTCTTCTTCCTCGGAGATCTTGTTCGAGGGACTTGCTCGAGGGACTTGTGCGTGAGACGGATCAAGGTGCTTCTTCTTCCTCGGTGATCTTAATCAAGGGAGTGTTTGTGGGACGATCCGCGAGATCTACTTCAATGAGCTACACCAACTCTACTTCCGCTACATCGGTTGGTGAGCCATGACCTAAAACCTTGTATGCAATCTTCTTGGATGATCTTGGGTTCTTGATTCGTAGGCCAATTTTTTTTGTTTTCTACTACGTTTCCCAACAAATTATCACTATCATTATCCCCGTGCGTTTGATCATTTGTAAACGACAAGGCTGGAGGAATTGACAACCCCTCTGTACTCATTTGGAGCAAAGTTACTTGTTGTGTGTGCAGGTCCAAGTAACGCAAGTGATTATCATCAAACAACCATCACTTGACGCGCCACCTACTTGTCGACCTTGGAGTCCTACTGGATTGACTCAAACCTTGGTATCTTTTCCAAGGGAAATTTGCTTCTAGGCTACATACAACCATTCACTTGGGGTAACCAACGAGGAGCACTACTTCGGTGCCATCAGTAGTCAACTAGGACCCATGTAAACCCCTACCTCGCTATCTATATAAAGCAAGGCAGGGGAACCTCTCTAGACAACTCAATCTCCACGCATAGAACTAGACAGATCTCTCTCCACCAAAAGCCCTCGTGGCACCCATGTACATCATCATCTATACAAGATCAGACAAGCAGCATGTTGGGTTTTCCCTTCGGGGGCCTTAAGCTGCGTAAATCATGCCCAATGTTTCGCTTGTCCACCATCCGAATCCTACCAACGCGCGGTTACGTTGCTCTCCTCCCTCTACGATCTAAACCCAGGGTTCCTAACCATGGGATTTGCCGAGGCCGATCCTCGTTTTAGCGCCGTCTGTGAGGAAGACATGCGCGTTGGAATCGCAGATTCGGCGGCTCCAATCTACATCGACAATCGACGATCCAACGACTTCGGAAGGACCCGATCCAACTTGGGTTCATCGCAATCTCGGCTTCTTCAACAACTACATCAAGATCTAAATCAAGCTCACGGAGAAAACAAGAAAATTTTCGAGCGCGTCACTCGAAGATCGATCTCAACAAAAACGCTCACGTGGAGCCTACAGGATAGGAAGAATGTCTGCGTTGTGGATACTCGCGACGACGACTCAGAACTCATATCGACGATCCCTTCGATGGAAAAATGCGAAATTCAATTTTAAAAAATATGTGAAAATTTCAGCAAATTCCAACGCCTGGATCTCTCTTGGCGACTCCCGCACTGAAACACTCTTGGAATCTGACCGAACTCCACGTGACTGCAGCAAAGAAATTCCTGATATCGACTCGGACATCAAATCGAATATCCCTCCGGTGAAAGCGTGCGGGACTCTATCCCTCATCAGCACGAAAAGTTTTAGAAAATTCCAACGGTTAGATATCCGTCACGGCTCTTGCACTGCAATGAGTTTTCGGATCTACGCAAGATCGCGAATGTTCGATTGTGAATTCGGGTTCAATCTCGACCCACAAGGCTTCTACTCCAACTCGACATGCCATGGATGACTCGCCAAGGTTTCTACATCGACTCGCGCCACTATAATGACGTCACACAACAAACAACTAGCGGATCCCGCACGGAGCGAACGAATCGAGAATCACTCGAAGCGCACTCAATGCTTGGGGGCTAGCATTTTTTTGACATCAACAACGACATCAACTTCATCGGCTCCAGCGGGGATGGACGCCGCGCAACTCCGTCACGTCGACTCCGGCCGTCACTCGCCGTACAATTTCATCGCGTCGACTTGATACTCTCTCCTCGTTGATTACCCCAAGTGGAAGGTTGAGATGTAGCGTAGCGTAATTTCCCAGTAGGACTCCAAGGTCTACAAGTAGGTGACAACTGCGCCAGAAATTGATTTTGGCGTGGAAGTTGATGTGGACCTGCACACAGATACAGATAAATTTGCTCCCAACGAGTACAGATAGGTTGTCAATCTCTCTGGCCTTGCTGTTCACAAAGGGTCAAACGCAAGAGATAAAAGCAGGAAATAAATTAAGTGTGTAAACAGTGATGAGAATATGGACCGGGGTCCCATGATGTTCACTAGTGATGTCTCTCTCCCAAAAGAAGATAAACCTGCTATGCGAGGTAAACAGATCACAGCTGGGCAATTGACAGGATTAAAAATGCACCGCAATGCTAACTATGCTACAAAGAAAGGAAGAGGGTCAAAAGCATGGGCGGTACATACCGAAATCCAACTGCACCTACTACTAATCATCCACCTTGAGATATCTATCCAGAACATCTCGCTGGTATTAAGTTGCGAGCCCCACCCAAAGTGTAAACCCAAAGCAACAGACAACTGCATTAGAAGAACTTTGCGTAAAGTAAACAATCCTTGCAACCGCGGTCACAAGCACCGTTGTTTTCCACCTTGTGGCAACAACACATCCCCTGGACTCATGTTTCTGTCACTCAAGCTAGTCATCAGGGGGCATGAACCCACAATCGAGCATAATGTTCTCTCTTGGAGTCACTACCTACTACTTGGCCAAAGTAATAAAAAACAACGGAGAACATGCAAGAATTACTCAAGAACAAAAATATAAAAGATAAGAACCAAATATATTACTCTATCACAAACTGAACATAGTCTCATAATCCATCAGATCCCAGCAAACTAAGCATAGCAACAGCAGAAATAATTACATATGTTCCTTGATCATGAAGGGCAGCTCACGAGGTCTAATCCATGAAGAACAAAGAGGGTGGAGAACATCACATAGATACTGATCATGGACCCATGGTCCAAGGTAGACTACTCAAGGATCATCCGGGAAGCGTCCATGGTGGAGGAGAAGCTCCCAAAATTCAATCCTCCGGCAGGGTGCCGGGAAGAGGTCTTCTGGCGCTCCCGATCTTGGAAGCGCGGCGGCGGCAGAACAGAGGCGAGATCACGAAAAAGGGTTATGTCTTCGGAGGTTTCCCGTGATGGAGAATAAATAGGCGAAGGGGGTAGCCAGGGGGGCCACCAGGTGTCCAGGCGACCTCCCAGCGCAGCCCCACCCTAGGCCGCGCCACCTGGCCGCCTGGGCACCAGGTGGGGCCCCTCTGGCCCTTCTTCAGTGAATCCGGAAGCTTCCGGAATGCTCATTTTTTTTTGGATTTATCTTGAATTTTTGGAGCACTTTTAATATGGGGGAAACCTGAAATAAAAAAATAGCAGAAAACATGAACTGCCACTAGGGTGCACTGAGTTAATAAGTTAGTCCAAATATGATCAAAAGGGTATGAAAGTGTATCTAGATCATAGCAATATCACACAAAACATGCATGGAGCAAGCAGAAATTATAGATACGTTTGGGACGTATCAACATCCCCAAGCTTAATTCCTGCTCATCCTCGAGTAGGTAAATGATAACAAGCATAATTTCTGTGGTGACATGCTAACAACCATATATGAACTTTGAAAGTAAAGCAATCAAGGTATGTAATTCAATTCAAGTCATAACAAGCAAGAGTCTATATTAGCATTGAAAAAAGCACCATAAGAACAGAAAGGTGAAAGAGCTCTCGATGTCCGTGACTCGAATGACTACAGATGGTGTTTGCGTGCGAGAATCGGGAGATGGGAATACGAGAGAAAAAATAAATTTGTTGAGAACTCAATCTACTAAAGTTTCACACTTAGTCTTCTTTGGAGTTTTATCTTGACTCTTCCCCAGACCACTAGCCAGGTACAAGTCAATTTGATCCACTCATTTTCGATATTTTGAGCACTCATGCAATGGATGAGCGTAAGAACGAGAGTTGACACTTAGGATGGCAAAGAGAGAAATATGGTGGAGGAGGAAGATTAAAAAAGGGTGTGAAAAGCTCACATCAATGAGGACAATCATAGGCGAGAGAAGGCCAAATGATAGATATTATGTGAGGAGTAGGGATTGCCATACGATGGATGCACATATGAACTAAGAAAATCTCTCCAATGGAACTAGTGGGGGTGTATCTAACTTGCTCGCTCATGAAGACCTAGAGCTCGTTTGAGGAGGATCATCCTTGGAATATGCAACCCAAGTTCTATAGTGTGAAGGTCCCCACATATTTATATGCATATATGATCATCTCTATGGAGTACAAGATATAAAGGGAGTCCGAGTGTGGATCTTTCAAAATGAATAGTAGTGTTGCCCCCTTCTCTCTTTTTATTTTATTTCTCTTTTTTCTATTTTTTGTATTTTTTTGGTGGCCTTAATGGCTCTTTCTATTTAACTCTCATTTATCCTCTTTGGGATCTTTTAATTTGTCCTCTTTGCGATCTTTTCCTCACTGAAGGGCAACACTCCATTTTACAAGAAGGTATAGAAGATCTTCACACTTTACAAGGTACTCAACATAAAGAAGATGTAGCTATCATGATGTATGCAAATGTATGCCTCTGCCAGTGTAGCGGGAACATGTTGACATGAAAATCAAGTCATGAGGAGGTGGATGTTGCATGGCAATATATCTCGGAAAGGCTATGGAAATGCCTTGATAGGTAGGTATTGTGGCTGTTTTGAGGAAAGATATAAGGAGGTTTATGATGACAGAGTGTATCATGCCAAGGGTTTGGATGCACCGGCGAGGTGGACGTCAACTCTCGGAATGAGAAGAGGGCAATGCGCGGTACCGAAGAGGCTAGCAAATATGAGGAGGTGGAAGTGTCAACTTTCAATACTTACATTAGTCCGAAGAACTCATGCCCTTATTATCGGTAACTCTCAATCTAATAAGGAGGTTCACAAAGAGACAAGTACCCCGAGGAGGAGCGTATGGGGGTTTGGTTATCCTTGCGCATCCTCGACTCATGGTACGTGAGTGTACTCTAATATCCGATCCCTCCAAAGATTAGTGATCCATCTAGTAGCTAGAGTTCTTACCATCTAGTAGCTAGAGTTCTCAACTAATTACCTCAAAACAATACCTCAAAACATTTCTCACAACAATACCTCAAAACTATTGCAAGTTACTACTACAATTAAATAACAACCTTTAATTACCTACTTCAAGACAAGACCCAACTCAGTGCAACAACCAACTCTCTTAACAAGATAAACATGAAAACTAAAGAGATTCCAGCAACAAACTAAACAAAAGCTAAAGCTCTTGAAAAAGATAAACACTAAAATCTAAACATGACAGCAGATACGAAAAGATAAAGAACACACAATAGAAGAAAGATAGGCATGAAAGTCCTATGATGTGTTATAGTTTGAAGTGGAGCATGTTTCTCTCCCACACAAAGTAAGATGGGTTCTAACTTGTTATGAAAATCAAACAAAACTAAAGAAAAATAAAAAGGAAACCTAAGAGCGAGACGCTCCAAGAATAGCACATAACTCATGAAGTGATAAAAATATAGTGAGGCGGAGGACGAACTGATGATTGTTGATGGAGAAGGGGATGCACGGGGAAATCCCCAAGCTTAGACGCTTGAGTCTCCTTGAATATTTATTTGGGATGCATGAGGGCATCGCCAAGCTTGAGCGTTTGACACTCCCGGGTCTTCTTTCATCATCTTCCCTCGCACACTTGAAAACTCCCTTCATACATAACTCATCATAAGCTGATTAGAGAGGTTAGTACCCTTAATAAAATAATTTTTTCTCCACCAGAAATAAAGGTATTCTTGAAGAGCTAATGTTTATGAAGATTGCCAAAAAAGTTTTTTCAAAGAAAAAGCAAGCTTAAGGTTTGCAAAAGTAAGGAAAGGCAAAACGTGGCAGAATCTGTGAAAAACAGAACAACAAGTAGTAAATAATTTTTTTGGGGTACTTCTGCAACTCAAATCAAAAAACTCAGAACAGACGCTCGAAAGTCAATTGTATGGAGCACGCTGTCAAAACAATTCAGATCAAAAAGATGATCTGGTGATTTTAGGTTAATTTTCCGTTCGAGGATAGAATCTGTTTTCTAGACAGCATGTCACAACTTTTTAACTTTCTTGCAATCGGAGGCTAAACTTGGCACAAAGTTTGAAAATAAAGATACAATGATGTTGCTATAGTAGTAACAATCATCAAGACCACTAAAAACATAAGTAAAAACATCTTGGGTTGCCTCCTAATGACCCTCAACTGTAGGGGATCGATTGTAGTGTTCTTGCGGGTAAGTTAACCCAATTTATTGATTCGACACAAGGGGAGTCAAAGAGTATTTATAAGATTTGACAGTTGAGTTGTCAATTCAACCGCACCTGAAATATACTTGCTTGCAACAAAATATTAATAGAAACCTTGGTACGATAGTGATAATGATGGTGGTAATAGCAAAAGTAAAACAACATAAATAAACTAGTAGTAACCAGCAGGATTAAAACACTGTAGGCTAGGGAGATGGATGGTTGGGCGCTACATGAATTAGAGTGAACATGTAATAGATTCTAACACGGGGCAAGGCACACAGAAAAGCAATGATCATCTAGGAAAATATCAAACATCAGTCATGTATCCCGTAGGTAGTTGTGCGTGCTTGCAATAAGAACTTGCACAACATCTTTTGTCCTACTATCCCGCTACGAACGGGGCCAAAGGGAACTTATGGAGATTAAGGTGCTCCTGTCAAAGAGCACCGGAACAAAGCAATAAACTCAATGGATACATGAAATGCTCAAATTATGGACCATCCGTTTGGTGTCCCAAGTTTTCACCTTTGGGATCGCCGGTTCCGGACCATAATAGGTGCATGCAACTCATAGATAGGATCTCAGACATAAATATACTCATGAAAACATAAGTGGTTCAGATCTGAAAACATGGCACTCGGGCCCAAAGTGACAAGCATTAAGAGCAACAAGTTGTAGCAAAGATGATAAAAACCATAGTAGATGATAGGCAACATGCCCCCAACAATCTGACAAACTATTACATGATCAAACTCATCCAATCCCTACCATCTGATGGCGAAGAAGTTGATAGGTTTAGTTGGGTTGCCTTCCCTGTCAACCGCGCCAATAAACGATTCTTGATAACCCACAAGTCTAGGGGATCAAATGTAGCTTTTCGATAAATAAGGATGTCGATCCCAACGAGGAGCAGAAGGTATTGACAAGTGACTCTGGATAAGGAAAAGTCTACACACACTGAAAGGTAAATATTTAGGGGTTTTTGGTTTAAGCAATAGAAAGGTAAAAGACAAGCAAAGTAAACAGGGTAACTGGGGAGTAGCAAGTGGCTCAATCCTTTCACAAGGATAAGCCTAGGAACTGAACTTATAAAAGCTAAAGCGTTCTCGAGGGCACACGGGAGAGATAGTCAAGTTACTTTTACCATATTCCGCCAAGTAGTATGTATTGTGTCGATAAGTGTCGGTGGGTGGATCAATGCTAGTACACCTTCTAGACTAACATAAGTGCACTCTTATGATTACACACCTTGCAAGCATCCGAAAATACAAGGTAGTAATTAAGGCATAAGCCTAACCACATCATTACGATAGAGGATCCATAACTCCCTTGTGCAAAAGTGTGCGAACTGGGGTTCAGGTTTCTGTCACTCCGGCAACCCACCGTAAGCATCCTTTGTGCACAATGTATTCCTCTAGGCCCAGGAAAGGTGAAGTGTTAAGTGTTCGACTCACATAACACCACTAGAGAAATAACAACACAACTTAAGTATCAAACAACACATAATACTTCAACTTCATATGACTACTAACAACTAGACTTATCACATGTCCTCAAGAACTAAAGTAACTACTCACAAGACATAAAAGAGATCATGATCAGAGGTGATAGATGGGTGGCAAACAATCTGGACACAATAATATTTCTCCAACAAAACTCAATAGCATTCACCACAAAGTAGTAATCAACACCAACAGAGTAGAGAGGATAGATAGTACAGATTACAACACAAGTTGCAATTGTGAGATGAGATGGGATGAAGGTGGAGATGGTGCTGATGTTGGTGATGATGTTGATGATGATCTCGATGATGCCCATGACGATGATGATGACGATGGCGATGATCTCCCCTTCCGGGAGGTGATCTCCCCGGCGGAATCTGCTTGCCGGAGATGGAATTTTCTTCTCTGTAGGTTTCTGCCACGAGGCGGTGACGAAACTCTGAAACTCCTCTTGTTTTAGGGTTTTTACCCCAGGGGGTAGTATAGGCCAGAGGGGGCACCGAGGTGGGCCACCAGGCATCCAGGAGGGTGCCTGGCGCGCCCTAGGGTGTCCGCGCCAAGGACCCTTCTGGTTGCCTGGTGGGTCCCCTCTGGTCCCTCATCGGTGAACTCCAGTGAATCTTAATAAAAACGATCTCCGTCAAATTTCATCGAATTTGGAGTTGATCTGATTCAGCAACTTGATGTCCACTTTTCACCGCTGAATTCTACTTCTGCTGCTTCGGCACCGAAAAGTTGCAACTGTGTAAAACAAGCCAGAACAACATAAGAACAATACTTTAAAGTGGAATATATCAATGAATAGGGCTAAATTACAATATAAAATAGTGATTCATTT
This sequence comes from Bromus sterilis, assembly GCA_950022295.1. Classification (NCBI taxonomy): domain Eukaryota; kingdom Viridiplantae; phylum Streptophyta; class Magnoliopsida; order Poales; family Poaceae; genus Bromus; species Bromus sterilis. The sequence continues at coordinate 409,087,715 of OX465596.1, read as the reverse complement.
TGGACGTATCAACTCCCCCAAGCTTAGACCTCGCTTGTTCCCAAGCGATTACTAAGCTCGGCAAACCTGTTCACAAGTTTAAAGAGTGAAGTGTTGCTAAGGTTGAGTGTCGGACCAGTAGGACTCCAACAGATACAAGAAGGTGGTGAAGTGAACAATGGCGCCGTTCACGACCGAGGTTGCTAACTTCACCTGGACCTGCACACATACAGATAGCTTCGCTTACCAACGAGTACAGAGGAGTTTTCAATTCCTCCGGCCTTGTTGTTTACGAAGGATAAAGCGCACGGGATAATAATGATAGTGATAGCAACTGAAAAGTAAATACTGAAAGTAAATTGATAGTGTAAACAGTGGTGGAAGTATGGACCGGGATCCCATGATGTTCACTAGTGATGTCTCTCTCCCAAAAGACGATAAAATAGCCATGCGAGGTAAACAAATTACAGCTGGGCAATTGACAGGATTATGTGCGCAAACCAATGCTAATTATGCAAAACAGAAAGGAAGATGCTCAAAAGTACGGGAAGTACGCCAAGACAAGTAGACCGAAATCCATCTTCATCTACCCACTAATCATCCACCTTGAGATATCTATCTAGAACATCTCGCTGGTATTAAGTTGTGAATCCCACCCAAAGTGTAAACTCAAAGCAACGGACAACTGCATTAAAGAACTTTGCGTAAAGTAAACAATCCTTGCACCCTCAAGTACAAGCACCGTTGTCTTCCCCCTTGTGGGAACAGCACATCCCCTAGACTCATGTTTCTGTCACTCAAGCTAGTCATCGGGGGGCATGAACCCACAATCATGCATAACGCTCCCTCTTGGAGTCACTACCTACTGCTTTGCCAAAGCAATAAACAGCAACGGAGAACATGCAAGAGTTACTCAAGAACATAAATATAAAAGAAGAGAATCAAATATATAACTCAATCACAATCTGAACATAATCTCATAATCCATCGGATCCCAGCAAACTCAAGATAGCAACAGCAGAAAAATTACATATGTGCCTCGATCATGTAGGGCAGCTCACGAGGTCTAATCCATGAAGAACAAAGAGGGGAGGAGAACATCAGATAGCTACTGTGCATGGACCCATGGTCCAAGGTGGACTACTCACGGTTCATCCGGGAAGCATCCATGATGGTGGAGAAGCTCCCGGAGGTGATTCCTCCCTCCGGCAGGGAGCCGGGAAGAGGTCTTCTGGTGCTCCCGATCTTGGAAGCGTGGCGGCGGCGGAACAGAGGAGATATTGCGAAAAAGGGTTCCGTACCCGAGGGTTTCTCATCACGGGGAATAAATAGGCGAAAGGGGGCAGCCAGAGGTGGGCCAGGGGCTCCAGGCGCCCCCCTGGCGCAGCCAGGGGTCTGGCCGCGCCCTTTGGCCGCCTGGGCCCCCTGGCTCCCCTCTGGCCCCTCCTGGGCTCTTCTCGAAGCTTCCGGTACGCTGGTTTTTCCTATATTTTTCCTGGAATTTTTGTGGTACTTTTAATAAGGGGGAAACCTGAAATAGAAAAATAGCAAAAAACAGGAACTGGCACTGGGTGCACTGAGTTAATAGGTTATTCCAAATATGATCAAAAGTGTATGGAAGTTCATCAATATCATAGCAATATCACACAAAAGAGGCATGGAGCAAGCAGAAATTAAAGATACGCTTTGGACGTATCAACATCCCCAAGCTTAATTCCTGCTCGTCCTCGAGTAGGTAAATGATAACAAGCATAATTTCTGTGGTGACATGCTAACAACCATATAAGAACTTTGTAAGTAAAGCAATCAAAGCATGCAATTCAATTCAAGTCATAACAGGCAAGAGTCTATATCTAGTATTGAAATAAGCAACATAAGAACATACAGGTGTAAGAGCTCTCGCTGTCCGTGACTCGAATGTCTCCAAATGGTGTTTGTGTGAAAGAAAGGGGATAGGGATATACGATAAAAAGTATTTTTATTGTTGTGAACTCAATCTACTAAAGTGTCACCCTTGGTCTTCTTTGGAATCTTATCTTGACTCATCCCCAGACCACTAGCCAGGTACAAGTCAAAATGATCCACTCCTTTTCGATATTTTGAGCACTCATGCAATGGATGAGCGTAAACAAGAAATTTGACACTTAGGATGGCAAAGAGATAATAAGGTGGAGGAGGAAGACAAAAAGGGTGTGAAAGGCTCACATCAATGAGGACAATCATAGGCAAGAGAAAGCCAAATGATATATATGATGTGAGGAGTAGGGATTGCCATGCAACGGATGCACACATGAGCTAAAAGCTCTCCAGTGGAACTAGTGGGGGTGCATCCAACTTGCTTGCTCAAGAAGACCTAGAGCTTATTTGAGGAGGCTCAAATCATTGGAATATACAAGCCAAGTTCTATAGTGTGAAGGTCCCCACATAGTTATATGCATGAATGATAATCTCTATGGAGTACAAAATACAAGATGGAGTACAATTGTGGACCTTCTAAAAAAGAATAGTAGTGTGCCCCCTTCTCTCTTTTTCTTTTTTTTCTTCTTTTTTTCTTCTTTTTTTGTATTTTTGGTGGCCTCAATGGCTCTTTCTATTTAACTCTCATTTGTCCTCTTTGGGATCTTTTAATTTGCCCACTTTGGGATCTTTTAATTTGTCCTCTTTGGGATCTTTTCCTCAATTTAGGGGCAACACTCTATATATTACAAAAAGTGTAGAAGATCTTTCACACTTTACAAAGTACTCGAATCATAAAGAAAATGTAACTATCATGATGTATGCAAATGTATGCCTCTGCCAGTGTAGAAGGATATGCAATGATACTAGCGCGTCATATAGAAATGATTAGGGCAAGGCCCAACTAGCATGCGGCTCATCGATCAAGCAAGTAGCATGTATGACATGAAGATCAAGTCATGAGAAGATGGATGTTGCCTGGCAATGTATCTCAGAAAGGCTATGGAAATGCCTTGATAGGTAGGTATGGTGGCTGTTTTGCGGAAGGATATATGGAGGCTTATGATGACATAGCGTATCGTGCCAAGGGTTTGGATGTACCGGCGAAGGTGGATGCTAACTCTCGGAGTGAGAAGAGAGCAATGCACGGCACAACGAAGGCTAGCAAAATATGGGAAGGTGGAAGTGTCAACTTTCGAATACTCACATTAGTCCGAAGAACTCATGCACTTATTATCGGCAACTCTCAATCTAATAAGGAGGTTCACAAAGAGACAAGTACCCCGAGGAGGAGTGTATGGGGGTTTGGTTATCCTTGCGCATCCTCGACTCATGGTACGTGAGTGTACTCTAATATTCGACCCCTCAGAAGAGTAGTGATCCAACTAGTAGTTAAAGTTCTCAACTAATTTGTAGGTTTTTTTGAAAATAAACACGGATTGCCCAAAATACGACATCTATCACTAATAGGCTAAATCTCTTGACACCAAAAGTCCAAACATTACTCAAGACAACACCTCAAAACTTTTGCAAGTTACTACTACAAAAAGAATAGCAACCTCAATTACATACTTCAAGTCAAGACACAAAACTCAGTGCAACAGGCAAACTCTCTAAACAAGATAAACATGAAAACTCAAGAGAGTTCCAAAAACAAACTAAACAAAAGATCTTTGAAAAGATAAACATGAAAGCTAAGAGCAAAGCATGACAACAGCTATGGAAAGATAAAGAACAAACACAACAAAGATTAGCGGGAAAAAGTCCTATGTTGTGTTCTAAATTTTGGAAGTGGAGCGTGTTTCTCTCCCACACAAAGAAATCTGGGCTCTAACTTTTTATGAACAGCAAGGAAAGCTAAAGAAAACTAAAAACAAAACCTAAGAGCGAGACGCTCCAAGAATAGAACATAACGCATGAAGTGATAAAAATATAGTGAAACGAGAGACGAACTTATAATTGTCGATGGAGAACGGGATGCACGGGGGCATCCCCAAGCTTAGACACTTAAGTATCCTTGAATATTTCTTGTGGATTGGGGCATCCCCAAGCTTGAACGCTTGACACTTCTTAATCTTCTTTCATCATCTTCCCTCGCACACTTGAAAACTCCCTTCATACATAACTCTTCATAATCTGATTAGCGAGGTTAGTACCCATAATAAAATATATTTTTCTCAACTGGAAATAAAGATAATCTTGAAGAGCTACTGTTTCTCAAGAGTGCCAAAAAGTTTTCGCAAATAAAAAGCAAGCTTAAGGTTTGCAAAAGGAGGAAAAGGCAAAACAGGACAGAATCTGTGAAAAACAGACCAGCATGTAGTAAAGAATTTTTTAGGGATACTTCTGCAACTTAAATAAAAAAACTCAGAACATAAGAAAGTTCTGTAATTGTATAGAGCACGCTGTGTAAAAACTTCAGCTCAAAAAGATGAACTGGGATTTTTCTCTGATTTTCTAGTCACGGGGAAAGAATCTGTTTTCTGGACAGCATGTCACAACTTTCACTTCCCTTGTCGTATGAGGCTATAAAAGGCACAAAGCTTGAAAAGTAAAGATACAACGATGTTGATACAGTAGTAAAAATCATCAAGACCACTAAAAACAGAAGAAAAACAAAAAGGAAATCCTAAATTGTTTGCGGGCTGCCTCCCGAAAGCGCTTCTTTAAAGCCATTAGCTAGGCTTAATGCAAATAGATCAAGTTGTATCAATTGAACCCTCATCAAGATCATCAAAAAGCTCTTCAATAATACAATCAATCTTAAGAGGTCTTTCAAATAAAGGCCTAATAAAGATACTTCTAGGGATAAAAGAAAAAGGCGGAAAATCAATTGGAGTCTCATTCTCATTGAGGAGAGGTATTTCTTCCAAAGTTTTCACAGTTTCAACCCCTTTGGCAATAGATAAATTATTTTTGGAACGAGGAGACTTTGGAACGTAAATGAACCTAGGTTCCTAAAGTGTCAATAATTTCCTCAATCTTATCAATCCTAGAAGGGTCCAGGTCATGGAATTTGATGGTCTCCAAGGTTTTGAGAATTTTATGCATGGAGCTATCTAATCTATTCAAATTACCTTGAACCTTACGATCCAACTCACTTATATTATTAATACTTGGCATCTCTAGCTCCATCTTTTCAAGTTTTTTCATAATATGAGCTAGGGCAATGTTCTCTTGAAAACTATCAACAGGGAGATTTCCAACAAGATTTTCCATAACACTAAGAGCTTCCCAAACTGGGGCTTCTATGAAACATTGATAGCAGTATCTAGGATAAACCTATTCCAAGAAGTAATTCCAACATAAAAATTTCTAGGCAAGATAGTAGTGGTTTGCTTCTTGGTGGCTCTTTTTTGAGAATCATTAATCCTATACCAGGCATCTTTCATACTTTCACCACCTCTTTGTTTAAAGGTGAGCACTTCTGACTCCCCAAAGGCAAAAGGACCAAACATACTGATAACTACTAGCAAGGTAACTATTTTTTTGATTTTCGATAAAAGGCACTAAAGCAAAAACTGAAAGGTAAACTAACAAGACTAAAAAGCAAAGATAAAGATAGTGTGCAACTCCCCTATCTTGAAGAGTGGAGTCCCCGGCAACGGCGCCAGAAATTTTCTTGATACACGAGATAACTTCTCGCCCTCGTTGGTTACCCCAAGTGGAAGGTGAGATGTAGCGTAACGACAAGTTTCCCTTAGAAAAGATACTAAGGTTGAGTGTCGGACCAGTAGGACTCCAACAGATACAAGAAGGTGGTGAAGTGAACAATGGCGCCGTTCACAACCGAGGTTGCTAACTTCACCTGGACCTGCACACATACAGATAGCTTCGCTTACCAACGAGTACAGAGGAGTTGTCAATTCCTCCGGCCTTGTTGTTTACGAAGGATAAAACGCACGGGATAATAATGATAGTGATAGCAACTGAAAAGTAAATACTGAAAGTAAATTGATAGTGTAAACAGTGGTGGAAGTATGGACCGGGATCCCATGATGTTCACTAGTGATGTCTCTCTCCCAAAAGACGATAAAATAGCCATGCGAGGTAAACAAATTACAGCTGGGCAATTGATAGGATTATGTGCGCAAACCAATGCTAATTATGCAAAACAGAAAGGAAGAGGCTCAAAAGTACGGGCAATACGCCAAGATAAGTAGACCGAAGTCCATCTGCATCTACCCACTAATCATCCACCTTGAGATATCTATCCAGAACATCTCGCTGGTATTAAGTTGTGAATCCCACCCAAAGTGTAAACTCAAAGCAACGGAGAACTGCATTAAAGGAAATTGCGTAAAGTAAAAAATCCTTGCACCCGCAAGTACAAGCTCCGTTGTTTTCCCCCTTGTGGCAACATCACATCCCCTAGACTCACGTTTCTGTCACTCAAGCTAGTCATCGGGGGGCATGAACCCACAATCATGCATAACGCTCCCTCTTGGAGTTACTACCAACTACTTGGCCAAAGAAATAAACAACAATGGAGAACATGCAAGAGTTACTCAAGAACATAAATATAAAATAAGAGAATCAAATATATAACTCAATCACAATCTGAACATAATCTCATAATTCATCGGATCCCAGCAAACTCAACATAGCAACAGCAGAAAAATTACATATGTGCCTCGATCATGTAGGGTAGCTCACGAGGTCTAATTTATGAAGAACAAAGAGGGGAGGAGAACATCACATAGCTACTGATCATGGACCCATGGTCCAAGGTGGACTACTCACGGTTCATCCGGGAAGCATCCATGGTGGTGAAGAAGCTCCCGGAGGTGATTCCTCCCTCCGACAGGGTGTCGGGAAGAGGTCTTCGTGTGCTCCCGATCTTGGAAGCGTGGCAGCGGCGGAACAGAGGAGAGATCGCGAAAAAGGGTTCCTTCCCCAAGGGTTTCTCGTCACGGGGAGTAAATAGGCGAAAGGGGGCAGCCAGAGGTGGGCCAGGGGCTCCAGGCGGCGCCCTCTGGCCGCCTGGGCCCCCTGGCTCCCCTATGGACCCTCCTGGGCTCTTCGCGAAGCTTCCGGTACGCTGATTTTCCTATATTTTTTCCAGAATTTTTCTGGTACTTTTAATAAGGGGGAAATCTAAAATAGAAAAACTTCAAAAAACAGGAACTGGCACTGGGGTGCACTAAGTTAATAGGTTAGTACAAATATGATCAAAAGTGTATGGAAGTTCATCAATATCATAGAAATATCACACAAAATAGGCATGGAGCAAGCAGAAATTATAGATACGTTTTGGACGTATCAAGTGTCGATAAAAGAATACGGACAAGAAGCATCAAGATTTCTCACCGAACTGAAGCATCCTCAACTCATAAGGTCCTTATGAGAAAGTAGTAACAATCATAACAAAGTAGGACCTAGAAAATTCATCAAATCATAGCAAACATATCCTTGGTCAAGGAACAACTAATAACTTTTACTTTTTCTCTTTCACTTATAATGGAACCAGTTGAAGCTTTTGAAAGAACATGTTAGTAGTCAAGAAGTGCACATGTTAACACAAAGGAAGATGTTTACTTATCATAAGCCTTGCGAACAACTTACTTATCAAAAGATAATGTCAACAAAGATGTAACATGCTAACTCTCAATGCAACTTTATATGCAAGAATCTTTATCAACATCAAGTGTCTGTTCTCTCTCAGGAAGGAAGGAAGTAGGAAGGACTGACTCAACACAAAATAAAGGATAAACCCCGTGCAAAAGGGAAAGCAGGGAAACTCACGTGCCATCTCTAGATCAAACAGAATGAAAAACAAACTTTGGGAGGTGCATGATCCGTCAACGACTGCTGATAGATAACTCACTCACTTCATGATTTAGACAAGTTTCGAGGAACGGCTCCCATGTGGGGACGATCACATCCCCTTAAATTACTTTGTTTATCACTCATAAATGGGCGAAGGAACTTGTGTGTTAGTATTTATCTTTTATGAGCTGGGCACTCATGCCAGTCCCTTCTCGTATTAGGGGTTTGTAGATTAGACATGCAATCCCAAGATAAAACTTGTCCAAATTAAGCAGATCATGGGTTACCCACCACTTCCTCATGAGCTGAATCAGAGGCACAAAGCAGAAGATTTTGAACATCTAAAGATAGCACATAAATTATATACTTTAGGGTGGTAGTGGAATACCACGAATAGGAAGGTATGGTGGACTCAAGTGGAAGATGTTGGTTTCAGGGTATGGAAGTACAAGAAGAATTCCGCTTGGTACAGAGTTTTGGCTAGCAAGGCTTTGAGAGACAGACAGTTGATGATGACTTGGATGCAAGCAATATAAAGCATAAACATTAAAACTAGCATGGCACATCAAGTTGTCTTCCTTGTCAACATAACACTTCAAGCATAATTACACAAAGGTTTTGGCTATGTCGCTACTTTGAGAAAAACATGCTTGTTGTTATGACCAAAGCTATGTTTGCCAAAATTTAAATAAAGGTTTCGAAGCCATACCTAATATAAGGACAATACTCCTCATAAGAATCAGCTCATAATGTCGATTGCGTGAAGAGAATACCGAGTGCAGCGAAGAAACCAATAGACTTCTCATTAATATTCCTTCATAGACGACTCCACACTCACGGATACAAAACTCTCCACAAAAGGAGTGATAGACCTCAATGCAACATTTATTTCATAAAGTAAATTCCCTAGACATGATACGACTCTACTTGACTCCTAAAGACAAAGATAAAGATAAAGATACCGGGCATTCCCCCAAGCTTGGAACAAGCTGAGGGGGTGCCATTACCCGAGGAGATTTACTCCTCATTCTTGTTCTTGTTGATCACGTACTCCTTGGAGAAGAGCTTCCAAGGCAAAGGTTCTCCAGTCTCGAAGGACATTCCCATCTCCAGGATCCTGCACTCAGCACCCAAACCTATGCGTAAGAACTTAAGTTCATACTCACAGTTCTGGTTCATACTCCTATGGATGGGCCTACTCGGTGTACCCGAAGGCAGGAGGCCCACAAAGATGCCGCCTGGGCCCAGCCTTGGCCCACTAGTGGCACCGATGTAGGAGTCCGCGACTCATAAGGAAGGTGCAAACCTACCGTACGGGACAAGATGAGAGTTAGGAAATACTATCTGCAATCCAAGACGAACTCCCCGAGACCTAGCCTAGTATATAAGGGCTAGGAGGGGAGACGTCGAGATCATCCGAGACACAATCTGTAACCCTAGCCTTGTGCGCGCTAGCCTTGGTTTTCCTGTAATCGCCATATCCAATCAATAACATCGAGCTGGAACGTATCCTCCTGTTAGTCGACGAGCTATCGTCCAACCTGTGCCTCTCATGACTAACCCAGGGTCCTTGACCATGGGATTTTCCGGGGTACATCCCCGTCAATTGGCGCCGTCTGTGGGAAACGCACAGGTTGGGAACGCGATCTCAGCGGCCTCATCAGCATCTTCAACACCCGCCGACGCGATGACTTCACCAGCACTCTTCGATCCGACGACCTAGGCGGAATCCGATCTGTTTGGGTCCCTCAGTTTCACGGCCCACCTTTCGACTCTCCGACCAGTTTTCGCCAACCTACGCTCCGGCATCAACCTGATCTTCGGAGCATATCAGATCTACATCAACCACTGGGGCGCCCTCCGCCTCACGAACGACGCCCGAGCACCCGCGACGACATCTATAGCAGCAATCGACGCAGTCGCCACCCACGCGGCCACCCTTCGAGCCAGCCGCGACTGCCCACCCAACCCAAGGCTCCACGTCACCCGCGATCGCTCGGGTGGACCCTCGGCCTGGAAAAGCAGCATCACACGCACGAGCAATGAGGCAGCCAGGGCACCATCTCAGGTGTTCATGGCAGAAGCCGACGCACCACCAGCAAACGGCAAGGGCCAAGACAACGACTCGAACACTCGCCAAGCCAACGGCAACACAAAAGAGCCCGGAACCACCAGTAAGATTGTCGTGAAGCTGGGAGAAGTGGGAAGCATACCAATGAAAGTACCACAGGGACAAGAACAGAGCAACCACAAGGGCAACGAGCCATCAAGCAGCAAGCAACAAACCCCGAGTACGGCGGTGGACGACCCTCCCAAAGAGCGAATATACCTGTCCAAAGAATCAATGGCCAGAGTAAAGGACGCAGTCGAACACGGCAAGTTACTACCGGCAAGCGCAACAAGGGACGAGCTCAGGGCATACAACAAATTGGCAAGCGAGCTAACTCGGCAATTGAGACAACGGTGCCTAGAGCTGGAGAAGCAAGAAATGGTGGTCGCCGAGCAGAAAAGAAATCGCAAGCCACCTCCAAGAGACGACTCTCCGGATCACGGCTCCCCTCTCCGCAATAAATCGAAATTCAGCAACCTGCGACGAATAGACAAGAAGAGAGTGGTTCGGAAGCTCGACGACGACTTCAAGATAGAAGAGGAGGACGACGAAGAGGAACCCCTCACACCAGCAGAAGCCCTTATAAGCGCCCGAGACTACCTTTCTCGCACCCAGAAAAATAGGTAGAACAGACCAGATCGCAACACATCAATAGCCTTGCAGATAATGAAAGACGCCATCGCCGCCTCAACACCCAAAAAATCAAGTGCAAGGCGACCGACCCGCGAGAGGACACCAGACAGGGACCCCAGCTCACCCGATGATGACGACAGCAACAATGACTGGCGCAAACGCTCCGGCAAAAAGGGGAAGCACGACAGCGACGACAACGACAACAGGCGCCGCAGCAGTCGACGAGACACGCGCGACGACATCACACAGAACAAATTCAACCGTAGCAGACGAAGACGCGCAGCAGGTGAAGAGTACTCGGACGAAGAAGCCTTCGACGAAGAAATTGATCCATGCGGAGCATTATGCTTCACGCGTTCCATACGCGAGACGCGAATGCCGAGTGGGTTCAAATTGAACTCCACAATGCTAAAATACAATGGACTCGAGGAGTCAGAGGCATGGCTCGACGACTACTTAACAACAGTCAAGTTCCAGCGAGGGACCAACGTCAGGGCAATGCAGTATGTGCAGCTCATGCTCGAGAGCTCGGCACGACACTGGTTGAAGAATCTTCCGCGAGGATCCATCAGCTCATGGAGACAGTTCCGTGAAGCCTTCATAGAAAACTTCAAATCCACATACAAGCGACCGGCATCGCTCGAGGAGCTGCGAGCATGCAAGCAAGGAACCAGGGAAACCCTGTGAGCCCACATCCAGCGGTGGACCATACTCAAGAATTCAGCAGAAGACATATCAGACGAAAGCGCAATCGACGCGTTCAGGCGAGGCCCGCAGCACATCGAATTCAAGGAACAGCTCGGGCAGATGAAAATCCGAACACTCGCACGGCTGCTGGAGCAAGCCAACAGCTGGGCGGACGGCGAGGATTCCGTTCGCAACGAAACAGAAATCCACACCGCACGCTCAGAACACGACTAGACTACCACAATGGAGAAAGAGGACTCGACCGACGAAGGAAGCGATCCAGGCGCAGTTTCTACGACGACAGAGGACCCGACATGGTCGCCGCCGGCTTCCCAGACGACAGAGACGGCAGGCATCGCGATGACAGCAGAACACAGAGAAGAGACAACCTCGAAGATGCGCCCCAAGCTCAGAAACGAGACTGGAGGATGAGGCAGTCGCGCGACAGCACTAGAACATACCGCTCGGCCAAAGAACAACTCGAAGGACCGTGCTCGATACACGGATTCAGAAACGAATGAGGGGAGCTCAGATCAGGACACACCCTCAGGAACTGCAGAAGCTTCAACGAGTTGGCTGAGGAAAAAAGTCGATCTGCGACAACAGCGGCCCAGCCACTCGCGAGCATAGCAGTCGGGCCCATCGCCCACGACGCACCTCCAGCCCCTCCCCTGCCAGCAAGGCAAGTGGCCACAATCCAGCAACGTCGCAGGACACCAGAGGCAGAGGAGCAATATCCAGAAGCCCACGACAGGATCTACATGATACAAGAAGGCAGACCTTCAAACAGGCAGCAGAAGCAGGTCACAAGACAAGTTTTTCTCGCAGCCTCCTCGCACCCCGCTGTCCCGGAGTACTTCCGCGGGTCCGAGACAGAAATTACCTTCTCTCGGGAGTACCACCCGCCTGCCATCCCTCGGCCAGGACACGCCGCGCTAGTGCTTGAGGCCAGAATTGGGATCTACGACATGTCACGAGTGTTCATGGACGGCGGCAGCGGGATCAACATCATCTTCACAAGGACACTCGAAGAAATGCTAATCCAGAGCTCCGTGCTGAAATCCTCAAGCACAACCTTCCACGGGATTGTGCCAGGAAAAGCAGTCTACCCTCTGGGAAAAATAAGCCTGGAGGCGGTCTTTGGTAATGCGACCAACTTCCGCAAGGAGATCCTAGACTTTGAAGTGGTCGACTGGAAGTCGCAGTACCACGCAATCCTCGGGCGACCAGCCTTCGCCCGTTTCATGGCAGTGCCTCACTATGCTTACCTTAAGCTAAAAATGCCAGGCCCACATGGTGTCATCACAGTCAGCGGCAGTTTCTTCAGGTCCGACCGCTGCGACAAGGATTCCACAAGATATCAGAGGCCTTTGGAGCCCACCAAGCCAGCGAGACCACGAAACCCGCAGAAGAAGCGCTCCCGTAGAAGAAGCCACCACCCGGAGGACCCAAGCACTCGGAGAAGAAGCTAACTAGCCCTTAAGGCTACCACGCCGCCGTTTTTAATAAAGGGGACTGTCCTCATCAAACCCCCCCATTCTTACTAAATGTAAGAAACACCAGGAAGAATATTGAAAAATGTTTTCCCAAAAATTGATTCATTGGCACTCGGGGGCTCGCCGCAGCAGCCACCCCCCGAGGTGTTCTTCGCAATCGCGACCTAAACAAAACTGGCACCCGGGGGCTCGCCGCAACAGCCACCCCCCAAGGCGTTCTTCGCAATCGCGACATAAACAAAACTGGCACTCGGGGGCTCGCCGCAGCAGCCACCCCCGAGGCGTTCTTCGCAATCGCGACCTAAACAAAAATGGCACTCGGGGGCTCGCCGCTGCAGTCACCCCCCGAGGCGTTCTTCACAATCGCGACATAAACAAAACTGGCACTCGGGGGATCGCCGCAACAGCCACCCCCCGAGGCGTTCTTTGCAATCGCGACATAAACAAAACTGGCACTCGGGGGCTCGCCGCAGCAGCCACCCCCCGAGGCGTTCTTCGCAATCGCGACATAAACAAAACTGGCACTCGGGGGCTCGCCGCAGCATCCACCCCTCGATGCGTTCTTCGCAATCGCGACCTAAACAAAACTGACACTCGGGGGCTCGCCGCAGCAGTCACCCCCCCCCCCCCGAGGCTTTCTTCGCAATCGCGACACAAACGAAATCAACACTCAAGGGCTCGCCACAGCAGCAAAACCCTTTACTGCAAGATCAAGACAACAAAGGAATACAGTACACCAAGAGGAAGCACATACAAAAGAAAGGAAGCATCTAACCCCCAAGCTCCATCTTCGCCTTAATAAGGGAACCCAGATAACGATCGTTCTCTTCGCAAACCCGCTTCACAACTTGGCGTGCAGGCTCATCGACTGCCGCGTAATGCTCATCCATCGGGCAATCCCTACCACCGGGAGGACCCTCCACCACTTGAGCAATATCAGCTCCCGGCCAATGACTATGGACCAAGCCCAAGGCAGCTTGAGCTCCAGCATGAAGCTGGTGACCCATCACACGACGCAGCTCCGCAGGCTGGGAAAATACACGGAAAAGCGTTTCAAAAGACGATGGCACCACCTGATTTTGATCTTCTTAGATATAGGTCTATGGAAGAGCTAGCTCCCTTTATCACAAATCTTGTAAACTCCCTTTGATTGTTTACTAATTTCTACCCCTCCCCCCTCTCTCTCTATGTAAATCTCCCTCTGTAAATACCCATGTAACCCCTCTTTGTAACCCCCCTTGTTTTAATATAAAGGCAGTGGGTTTCCACCCCCACTGTCATAAACCTTTCAAAAAAAAGACGATGGAACCACCTGCAGCGGATAAAACACAGAGTGGATCCCGCCCAGCACCCGATGACAGTACCGCAGAGCAGCAGGCACCCGTTCAACTCGAAGACAAAGCACAAAAAATGCTCGAGCACGAGCCCCATCTGCCCAGAAAGGATTGTTCGCCTGAGCATCAGGATCGTCCAGCCGAGACAGTTCCGATTGAACGGCCTTCTCTTCATCCCGGGACCGCCCCGCAAGCACTTCGAAAAATAGAATCAAAATCAAGAGAACGACGACAGGAAAGCTACTAAACGCAATCGAGCAATTGAGCAGAAGCCAAAACTCACCTCGAAGGAGGTGTGACAACTTCACCACCCACGAAGCAAGACTATCCAGCACGACCTCAGCGCGCTCGCGTTTGGAACGATGGACTCCCGAAGCACCCTTGAGGCGAACAACTTCCTGCTCACCGTTTTTTAGCCTCAAGCACACGGACTCGTACGCACCCTCGCGAGCGTCCTCCTTCAATGAACTCCAAGACCGAAGCACGCCCGGGGCGGCCTACCGCAAAACGAACAAAAAGAAAGGAAAATCAAGCACAACAGCAGGAATGGCCAAGCAGTTATCCCAATCAAAGTAGCACAGATTCACCACCACAGAGGAGGCATATTACAACCAGAAGTTTCAGACGACACGACATGGCTACGCCCCCCCCTTGCCTATAGAGGAGGGATACTGAGCATCCACAACTTCCTGCAGGCCACGAGCCAAAACAGTGGCTCGCGCGCTCTGCTCGTCAGTATAAGAAGGGACAGTCTCAACTAGAGAGTCACCAATGGAAATTCCGTGCCCCATAAGAACAACAAGGGACGTGGAAATACCACTCACCACGTTCTCGCCAACTAGCTCCTCCAAGAGATCCCCGCCATCACCAATTGCAGCAACACGGGCGTCCAGACCAGCTGGTACCTTTGTGCCCTCCGGCATGAGGTGCTCATGAACAAGACCCACAAGAGTGGAAGCCCGGGCACAGACCCCCTTAGCAACATCAACAACGGCCGACATGGCATCCACGACCCCTCGGAGAACTCCAGACCCCAATGCAACCACTTCCGTCGCACTCGCACCCGTAGAGGCTGCACCAGGCAACAAAAATCACTACGGGAAGATAAAGAGAAAAAGCACCCAGCAACGGAATGACGACTTACACACAAGCGAGTCCGCCAAGACCCGAAGACGCTCGCAATCGACCGGCTCCGCCTGCACAAGAGCATCCTCAGCCCGACGCAGGCGCACCAGCTCCTCGTGCTGATCGTGCAGCTCCTTCTCCTTGGAAGCCAAAGCAGCCTTAAGGCTGGAAATCGTTCTTTCCGCCTTCTCGACCCGCTTCTCGGCAGTTTGACGATGGTCTGAAAAACATGCCATCACTCAGAACGGAGGACCCAGCAGTTCAAGAACGGTAGCACAGGAAGAAATACTCACTACTCATGGCAGACAAGGCATCCTGGGCAGAATTGTGGGCCTGCTGCCAACGCTCAGCTTCGACCACCAGACGCTCACAGTGCTGGAACACCGGCTACTTGAAGAAATCAAATATTAAGACAGAACCAAATAAAGAATACAACCAACCGCAAGCGCTTGCTTGCAGCCTCGGGGGCTACTCCCATCGGGAGCACTGGCCGTGCTCCCAATGACGACACAAAGAAAAAACAGAGCCAAGGCAAGACTACAATCAACCGCAAGCACTTGCTTGCAGCCTCGGGGGCTACTCCCATCGGGAGCACTGCCGTGCCCCCGATGACAAAAACTACACAAGAAAACAGGAAACAAACTCACCAGCCTAGCTATGCGGTCGAAAAAGCGGACTTTATCTTCAAGACCAAGATCTAGACGGCCCAAGTAAGGACGATCTAGAGAAGCAGGCTCGACATCAGGAGCAACAACACCAGACGCCACAGGCGGAGCAGCGGCAGGAATCACACCCGCAGCCGGGACAGCAGGAGTCACCGACGGTACGAGCTGACCAACAGCAGCCGAAGAATCCCCAGTATGCTTGGTGGCCGCTCCAGAGTCTGTCGACTGCAGGTCGACAGTAGCCGCACTGGTGGAGGAAGCAGCCGGAGCAGTCGCAACACTACAAAATAAACTTCATTAGACAAAAGAACAGAACAAAACAACCCCGGCAAAGTAGAGCATATTCTTACCCGCCATGCGCAGAGCGAGTACGCAACAACCTCCCAAACCTGGGCCTTTTACAGACAACAACAGGAGGAGACGGCTCAGCGGACGGTGAAGACAGCGGAACAGCACCGCTAGTCGCGTCAAGATCTTCGGCGCCTAAAGGTCGCGACCGCTTGACACGAAAGGGAGCCGATTCCTCACTATCTCCGGTCTCCGGCAGCTCGGTCTCCGCAGACTCGTCAGCACCAGTGGTACCCGCAAGCACGCTGGCATCAACACTCGGAGCGGCATCGACAGCAGCAGAAGCACCCGGCTCGTCCTGAATATCAGCATCTTCCGGCTACGGCGGGTTGCATAACACAGGAACATGGTTCTACAAAGCAAATATCATCATCAGCAAGTAGTCAAGAAAACATCTAAATTAGGCAAGAAACCCAAAAACGCAAACCCGCGGCAGCACGTGATCAGAAGAATAAGGATGGACAACGCGCATCTCAGAAACGCTCGAGCACTTGGTCACATACTGGGTCCGGGCCAAGAGGCCATCGGCATTAAGCTCCTCGCGGGAGCATTTCGTTGAGTCCTCGAGTCCCTCATATTGCCACATGGGACGGGCTCGAGACTGCAATGGCTGAACGCGCCTCCCAATAAAAACAGAGATGAGCTGCCCACCGGTCAAGTTGTCCTTCACTAGAGCAACCCTCTATAAGAATGGAGCTACTTCAGACGACTCTTTCGCAGACAAAGAATGGGACCATGAAGCCTGCTTGACTACTCGCGCCTCGGGATTAAAGGGAGCAAGACCAAATCGCTGCCCAGCAACGTGCTGATCCTTCAGATAGAACCAACTTTTCCGCCAAGCGCTGACGGAGTCAAGCATCTCCAAATCAAAGTACAAATGTTTATCCCTAATGGATATACCCACCTGCCCCACAGAATACTCAGAGTTTGTCCTCTTTATACAAAAGAGGCGCTTCCAGAGCCCCCAATGGGGATAGATCCCCAAGAAGGCCTCACAAAGACTAATAAAGAAAGCAATGTGCAAAATCCCATTGGGAGTCAAATTGTGCAGATGAAGCCGATAGGTGTACAGCAAAACACGAACAAAAGGGTGAATCGGAAGGGCAAACCCGCGAGGGAAGAACGCCTGAAAGAACACCCGCTCATCTGCCGTCGGAGCGGGAACAGGTTCATCCCCCGGAATCCGCACGGCATTTCCCGCCACCAAGCCATCAGCAATCAGCGAGCCGAGATCCGTAGCCCCAAAGGTCGAGTGCTCCCACTTTCCAGACATCTTGGCCGATTCCGGAGCAGCACGGGAGCGCGTTGTCATCAATTTCGCAGCACACAGCAAAAGGAGGAAGAAGAAGGCTCAAGGAGAGGGGAAATCCAGAAGCGAGAGGAGAAGGCAATGGCTGGCTAAAACCTAAAACTTACTCAGCCGCTCGGTATTTAACCAACAGCCAGACGAGCAGGGGCACCGTTCAATCCCAGCGTTCAGTAAACGTGGCACGATCCCACGGCAGGCGAAAAACATGGAAAACCCAATCGGCGCAGTAACAAACACCGCCCACTACGCGCGCAAAAAGAGGACCATAATTACAAGAAGCAAAAATTTCGGCGGGACAGCGCCAAGTCATTTCCTTTGACAGGCTACTGTGGTCCAGATGCCAGAAAACCAAGAAAGCGTCACATCCCAACAAGGCGTATCGAGTACGCTTCCCTGCCTCAGAGGCCCAGCCTTTTAAATCTTTTTCCGATGGGCAAAACATTTTTACTCCCATCGGGAGCATCTCCACGAGAGTTTCGGGTGCTCCCTCACCTAAAGGATAAATATGTGCTCAAGTGATCACTCGCACTCACAGAGTCCCAAGTGCTCCCTCACTCGAAAGAAAAAAAAACGCGCTCGGGTACTTTATCGCCTGAAAGGAAAAGAAAATACGTGCTCGAGTAATTACTCACACCCATGAGAGTTTCAGGTGCTCCCTCACCATGACAGAAGATAAGCAGACCTGCACTCGCCAGATCGAGCGGTCCCAGAGTATCGGGTGCTCCCTCACCCCGAGAGCAAAAGCGGTACTCGAGTGATTACTCGCAAAAATCTATGTACCCGAGCACTCGTCGACCTCCCGAGCAAGTACTCCTCTACATTACTCCTCGCGCGAGCACTCGGCAAAGCTCCGCGAGTGACCGCTAAAACAGCTCACTTGATTGTTTATTCCAAGTGGGTGCATTATCTACTAGGCTCCACGCCTCAATAAAAATACATATTCCTAGAACACCATACACTGTGTCCAGATGCCACGCAAGCTTAGCGTGTAGGTAAGACCCCGCTACGCAGATCGGCCGGGCTGGGACTTGCCGCAGAGCGATTTCACTCCCAATCTTTTCCATGCGCTTGTATGATAGAAAAAGCCGGGCAGACGCGCCTAGGCTATGAACTTTACTGGCGGCAACTGATCACTGTAAGACCTGCAGCGACATGACTTTTGCTAGACACTAGTGTTCCAAGCTCATGTCGAGGGACGTGAGGTTGATTGGGCTACTGCGGTATTTGCCACTAGTGCAATTCACCAAGGCTCGACCAGTCGACTCCTTGGGCCCTTTCAGCTTAGCATCCCTCGAAATAGGTTTTGTCATGGCCCTAGACTGCCAGCGACCCGCGGTTGAACCGTGCATACATCGAAACGACACAAGAATGGACTCGAGTCCCTGCGCGCCTCTTCGAGTCTCCCAGGCACTCGGGGGCTACTGACGAGGGGGTGACCCCACGACTCCTATGGATGGGCCTACCCGGTGTACCCGAAGGCAAGAGGCCCACAAAGATGCCGCCTGGGCCCAGCCTTGGCCCACTAGTGGCACTGACGTAGGAGTCCGCGACTCATAAGGAAGGTGCAAACCTGCCGTACGCACTACAAGAAATATGTCAACTAGTGACCTTCTGTCAGTGACCTCCAAAAATTTGGTCATGAATTTGCTACCATTTCGAACCAATTGGTCACCGACTGTTTGGGAGGGTCTAAACTTTAAAACACAACGACCATTTTGGTTTAAAAGGTCACATTATGCTTACACAAATTGGTCGTAATGTAAAAAAGATTTTGTTTGCTTCCTAATTTTTATCTAATTGAGACCAATTTAAATGGTTATTCATGCTTATTTGGCATAGGTGGAAATAATGAGGCATCCACATCAGCTGTTTCGTCTATATGTCACGTCCATGTGTCAATTTTTGCCTGTATGACATATATGTGTCAATTTTAACCAACCACATACCGGTGAGACCCATGTATTGACTTGAACCTGAGTCCAACTACAAAGCATATACAATGACAGGTCGGACCCACCAGAAAGCTGACATGTGGACCCTACCGAACTGACAAGTTGACCAAAATTACTAATATTCGAAATAAACGGCAAAATGAAGCGAAGGGCACTCAAACCCACGACCTCACGCTCAAATACAACCAACCTATCCATCAGGCCACTTGTTACTTGTTGATACAAATGTGTGCGCGACCTATTTATTCTATAATTCCGAGTGGGCTTGGGCCTTGACGGGTGAAACCACTACTTCTTCCCTTTTTTATTTTTTTCCTATTCAAGCGGACTGTTAATCAGCCTGGTTAGGCCACGCAGCTGGGCTGGGCCGGCTCAGTCGTTTCTCTATTTTCTTTTCTTTATTTGGTTTTTCTTTTATAAATTTTAAATTTGAACTCCAATTTCAACAAAATAAAATGTGGAAAACACGTAAAGATATCCTTGGTTATTATAGAAAATTAGTGAATGTTTTCATCAAAATAAAAATACAAAAAACCATAAACTTATAAAAAATTATTTATATAGTTTTTTGAATAACTTGATTTTTTTGGATTATTCATTTACATTCAAATGAACCATAAACGGAATGCATGGTTTTAAAATAATTACATGTTTAAATGCAAACGTACACTTAAAAATATTTGGTTGCCCATTCCAATATGCACCCATTTGCACAAAATGAGATCATTTGGGAAAACTATCCTTTGAAACTAGCACTAACATCGGTCCTTTGCCTTGAAAGCCACAAACCTTTATACTCGATAGCTCATTTTGAGAAGACTTTTTTAAGATTTTTGCATTATTCCAAGTTTGTTGGTTTGTATGGTTACTATGACATAAATTAGGATGCAACGCGAATGTTTTACATTTTTTTGATTTTTTTGAATTGTTTAAGACGGTTTCAAAATGCGGTGAAAACGGGGGAGGGGGGCATGACCGGTGATAGCTAGGGGTGTAATCTTGCAAAACTCTTGGTGGATCTCTGATGAAATGACTACTTGTGTACCTAGAAATGATTTTTTGAAAAAATAAAGAGCAAACTATCAAGTACATGTAATTCAAATTTGACCCCGTTCCAACTAAATCTGCGAAAATTTGTCTTTTTGAGGAGAGGTGTATAAAAATCATTTATCATGGAAACATTTGGTCAATTGTTAATAAAATATGGTCTAGTATTTTACAAAAATTGAGTGGTTCAAATTCACACCAAATATATTGTAGCTTCTTCACAAAACAACCCTACTTTTGGCACTCGAAATATGAAAAATGGTTTTTTCGTACAACGAAAATGAAAACTTCCTTTGGCAAACTCGTTGCCCATTCCAATATGCACCCATTTGCACAAAATGAGGTCATTTGGAAAAACTATCCTTTGAAACTAGCACTAACATCGGTCATTTGCCTTGAAAGCCACGAACGTTCATACTCGATAGCTCATTTTGAGAAGACTTTTTTAAGATATTTGCATTATTCCAACTTTATTGGTTTGTATGGTTAATAGGACATAAATTAGGATGCAACGCAAAGGTTTTACATTTTTTTGTTTTTTTAATTGTTTAAGCTGGTTTAAAAATGCGGTCAAAGCGGGGGAGGGGGGCATGACTGGTGATAGCTAGGGGTGTAATCTTGCAAAACTCTTGGTGGATCTCTGATTAAATGATTACTTGTGTACCTAGAAATGATTTTTTTTAAATAAAGAGAAAACTATCAACCACATGTAGTTCAAATTTGACCCCGTTCCAAATGAATCTGCGGAAATTTATCTTTTTCAGGAGAGGTGTATAAAAATCATTTATCATGGAAAAATTTGGCCAATTGGTAATAAAATATGATATAGTATTTAAAAAAATAGATTGATTTAAATTCACACCAAATATTTGGTAGCTTCTTCACAAAAAAACTCATTTTGGGCACTCGAAAAATGGAAAATGATTTTTATACATAGAAAATGAAAAGCTATGTCAACAACATTGTTCTCCATCCCAATATGCACACTTGTGAATAATATGGGCACATTTGCATAAATATTTTTAATAGTTTCTTCACAAAATCAATCTATTTTTAGCACTTAGAATGTATTTTAAAGCACACATGTTCCCAACCAATCAGAAAGCAGTATTACCCTTCCCACGGATCACCCCACTATAGCTGATCTGAGCCGTCCACACCTTATTGATGCAACGCCTCTAAATGCACGCCCCAACCCAAACCCTTGTAACGCACGCCTCTCTCACTCACCTCGTGTCCTGAGAACACCCGCCGCCTCCCTCTTCCTCTCCCAGATCCAGATCGAGCCCGTGGAGGAGCTCCTCCCTGACTTCCCTCACGCCGCCCCCAGCCCCAGCACACCCGTACCAGCATTCTCCGTCCGCTTCTCCTCTCCCCGCGGGTCGCCACTATTCTCCCTCTCCTCCCTCTCCTGTCTTGCTCACACCCTCCCTCTCTCTCACATAGACGAGGAAGGATGCAGCCGTCATGGACACGAGTTCCTCGACGACCACGACCTCATCGACACACTGCGCGGCACAACACGAGCTCGTCTCATTCCGCTGGGTCTTTTCCCCCCGACGGGATTCGCTTCTCCTGGCCTCCAACGCTCACCCACAACACTCTACGTGGATAGGGTTTTGGGGGCGGCGGCGCCTCCATCTCCGGGACGGCTCTATCCGGCGGCGGCATCGTCCTCCAACTTGACTCCATCCTAGCATCGGCAGGGGAGATGTCAGCTGCACCGCCGGCAAGTCAGCCACCAGGTAATCTCACTTCCACACCATCGCATACCCACTTTCTCCCTCGTGCTATCTCACTGCTCTCCCCGTATCCCACTATGCCACAAGTTTGGTCTGACTTGTAACTATACAGAGATGGGAAACATGCAGGGAGTACATCATAGTTTGATTCTTTCTTCTCTTTGTAAAGTGTAGCTAGTTTTGTACTCTGCACTGAACTGAAACTTGGGTTTATAATCTGTAAAGTGTAGCTTGTGTTATACTCTTTACTGAACTAAAGCTTTGTGCCACGAGCCCAACGAGTAACAAGTTTGATTTTTTCTCCTCTTTGTAATTATACTTTGACTGTACTGAAGCTTGTGTCTGATTGTAGGCATATAGTACTGAACTATAGTACTAAACTGAACTATATTAACAAGAGTAGCTTGTGTTAATGCTTGTTGCTGCTGCAAAACTACCCTTTGAGATGAAATTAGTTTGCTGGTGTTTACTCTACGAATTCTAAATATTTACTCTCTACTAAAGAGATATTAGTAAGTTGTCGTTGGTGCTTCAATTCTGAATATTTACTGATATATGAATTCTGAATATTTACTCTGCACTAAAGAGATGTGTACTGAACTGAAGATTGCAGGCAATGATATATATTGTCTTTTTTTGCAAACACTATTTTGAAATATAGCACGCTATTAGTGCGCTATAACTTGTGTAGCATTTGGAGAAGGGCCTCGCTATTTTTTGTAACGCGCTATTTTTTTCATTGGCCGGAACACAAAATACCAAATAAGCTCCATGAAAAGAGATTGGTAAAGGTGTGTGCAACCTGGAATACAACTCAGCTGCTTGTTTAAGATGGTAAGATTATCAGTTCTAGAATCGGTCAATTTGCATTGTATGATTGGACCCAAATTTATGGTGCGCTTTGTATGGTCTGGGCATTGTGATAACAGTAGTAAGCTTTTGTTTTTGCTGTGATAAGTGGCATACGGAGAGTCCACTCAACTAGTTCTATAATGTGTTTATATAATATCCATGTGATGTGTCCTCATTCCTGTCCCCTAATAACTGAACAACAATAGTACTCTGTAAAATTGGATGTTGTAGCCATTTTTCTTTCTTTAATTGTCTTTTCAATTATCTTCTCTTGTTTCCCTTGTGTGGTGTAAATTATGATGTGTTTATGAGCTATAGTTTTAACCGCATCAGTGTAGTTTCAAGCAAAATGCTCTAGTTCTCGAGGAAAAGAAATGGAAGGAGAAGGAGCTGCGTGCCCAAATAATTGCAGAAGCTGAAGAGTTCAAGATAGCTTTCTATGAGAAGAGATTACAGACCTGTGAGACAAATAAGGTCCATAGTAGAGAAACAGAGAAGGTATGTGAGCGGCACTTCTGAAATGTGTATATTCTGTAAGAAAATCTGCATTGATCACTTAGAACTTATGGTGTGCTGCAGATCTTCCTAAAAGCCTGGAGAAGTTCCATGCTAGTGCCGACACGTAGTACTTCTGTCAACATGTAATAGTCATCTCTGAACCACCATCTTTGAGTTAAATAAAAAATATTAGTATGAGAAACATATCTTCACAGTACTTTCTTCCTTTTGATTTCGATGAATCTTTTTTGACCTATTTCATATATCATGCTAAGATTCAAATCTTGGTATACATGGATCTGCATATATTTATTAATTTTCTAGTCTAGTACTGTAGAAACATATATCCATGGCGTTTGGTGTAAAATGCATTCCGACATCGTTGATGGAATTCACTCTGGTCATTATGAAGATAACATTCAGTTTAATCTACTACTATTGATTGTCGTTGTTTGTCTTTGAGCAATGCTTGTGTTTTAGCTGCTGCCACTTTGAGCTGTTGTAGGCTTGTAGTTATCAATTGCAGCTGGGCTTATATATTTCATTTCTGGACCAGTATGTTGCTGATGTTTGATGCTGCTGTTGATGCCATGTTTTTTGTCTTGTCATGTGCTGAAATTAAGTGGTAGCATTAGATGCAAATTTATGAGTGATGCTCCATAGCTGACAACTATTGGTTTTAATATGCAAACAACAACAGTGTTAGATATGCTACATTATATTTAAGCTATACTTTGTTGTAAGTTCTTGCTTATATTAGTGCCTTTCATTTATGTTCACTCTTTTACAGGAGCTCCAGGCTTAAGAAATTTGAATTGCGAAGCCGTGAAGCCAAGTGCAAAGTGGTGAAGCCTTACTCAGAAAAGAGTTGTTTGATCTGTTTAAGTGTAGTGGATAGTACATTGTAATATTTTAACAGATTGTAATATACTAATTTAGTGTTATTTGATGAATTATATTTGTTCTATTTTGTTTGAAATAGTTATTATGTATGTTGAGAAAATATGAAATGGAAACCTAACTAATGGGTCCACTTATGGAAATAATATGAGCAGTTTTGTAATTTCTGACATGTGGGACCGATGTATGAGATTATGACTAGTGGGACTACTACAAAATATAATGGCCAAAACACTATAAGAAGGCTATGGCCCAAAAATTAATAGGCCGAATTGTTGGGCTAGGCCCATGTATCTTTCCATAATTAATAGAAAATATATATATTAATTGGGCTGAATTATTGAGCTAGGCCCATATAGACGACTCAATTGGACTGGGATGATTCTGATCTTCGACCATTTAATTTGGTCATAAAATTTGCCACGTCAGCTTGCCACGTTGGATCTGACGTGGACTGGCCAATAAGCCTATGACCAAACCAATTGGTCACAACATCTACGACATTTAGTTTGGTCACAATCATCTATGACTATTTCAGAAAAAAAAGGTCACAGTGTCCGCTTTGCGGCCTCAGCTTTTGACCAACCGATTTTGGTCACAAAAAGGTCACAAATGAAGAACAATGACCTTTCAATGACCAATATGTAGGGTCACAAGTTAGCATATTTCTTGTAGTGACGGGACAAGATGAGAGTTAGGAAATACTATCTGTAATCCAAGACGGACTCCCGGAGACCTAGACTAGTATATAAGGGCTAGGAGGTGAGACATCGAGATCATCCGAGACACAATCTGTAACCCTAGCCTTGTGCGCGCTAGCCTTGGATTTTGTGTAATCGCCATCTCCAATCAATAACATCGAGCAGGAACGTATCCTCCTGTTAGCCGACGAGCTATCGTCCAACCTGTGCCTCTCATGACTAACCCAGGGTCCCTGACCATGGGATTTTCCGGGGTACATCCCCGTCACTTTTTCTTCTAGTGCGACCAAACTTGACCACATATCCTTCATCTCCTTCTTGTGGTAAGCCTCTACCTCGTTCATGATGTCGAAGTTAGCTTCAACACCACGTTCCACCATCTTCTTGAACTTGAAGACCTCATGTTCCATCTCCTTCAGCCGCTCCTCGGTGCTCCCTCCCTTGATTGTTCCCTTCAGATCTTCCTTGTGGAGGACACTATCCTCCACATGAAGGATCTGGGGGGGGTGCTTCCTCACCTCTGCGATTGTAAGGATTGATGACGTTGACGACGAACTTGTCCTTGGGGGAACTTGGGGAAGCCATGGCACCTAGATCTGCTGAAAGTTTTCCTGGCAGAAACAACTCGAGAAGAAAATACGCCAAATTGAGAGATACGGTACCGGGACGATCCGGGCAAATATATAGCAAAAATTTCCACAACAGAAGGAAGGTTTCAAGCCAAGGTGGAGTCTGAGTCGGAGTCCGGGCTCCCAGGAGGGTGCCTGGCGCTGCCAGGAGGGGGGCGCGCCGGGATGCCTCCTAGGCCCCCTGGAGCTCCTCTCCGGCTCCACTTGGGCTTGGAATTTTCCTAATTTTGCAAAAAAAATTGAAAAGTAAAGTTTTATTGACGTTGTGATGTTTCCTTACCGTAATACATACCTTTTCTTATTCTGCTCCTGCCGGTGTCTGAAACTGGGCTGCAACATGTTCTTCATGATTTCTTGTATATATCATGTTCACATCCACATTGATAGGATCACCTGCCATGTAATGTTTGAGTCTTTGTCCAGTCACAACTTGAGGTTTGGTGCCTTCAAAATTGTTAGTCTTGATTGCACCGGACCGATATACTTCTTCGATATGAAAAGGTCCTTCCCATCTGGAAAGTAGACTACCTGGAGAAAACCTGAAACGAGATCTAAACAACAAAACTTTATCACCAACATTAAATTCACGTTTCAGAATCATTTTATCGTGCCACTTCTTTACCTTTTCTTTGAACATTTTAGCGCTCTCGTAAGCTTCACTTCTCCACTCATCTAGAGAAGTCAATTTCATGAGACGATTTTCACCAGCTAACTTTGGGTCAGCATTCAGCTCTCTGATAGCCCAGAAAGCTTTGTGCTCTAACTCTAATGGCAAATGGCAAGCTTTGCCATAGACCATCTTATACGGAGACATGCCCATGGGGTTTTTGTAAGCAGTTCTATATGCCCACAGAGCATCTCCTAACTTCTATGACCAGTCCTTTCTAGAATTGTTTACTGTTTTCTGTAAGATCAACTTGATCTCTCTATTGGTGAGCTCAACTTGCCCACGAGTTTGAGGGTGGTACGGTGATGCAATTCTATGATTGACATCATACTTTGCTAGAGCTTTCCTAAAGCTCCATGCGTGAAGTGTGACCCTCCATCTGTCATGAGGTACCTTGGTACACCAAACCTGGGAAAAATTACATCCTTGAGCATTTTCAAAGATGTCTTGTGATCAGCACTCTCATTGGGGATTGCTTCAACCCACTTGGTTACATAATCAACAACAACTAAGATGTGTGTGTACTTGTGTGAAGGAGGAAAAGGACCCATAAAATCAAAACCCCAGCAATCGAAAGGTTCGATTACTAATGAGTAATTCATAGGCATCTCATTTCTCCTGCTAATGTTATCAACTCTCTGACACTTATCACAAGATAGAACGTACCTTCTCGCGTCCTTAAAAAGAGTAGACCAATAAAAACCTGATTGTAGTACTTTATGTGCGGTCCTTCCACCGGCATGATGTCCTCCATAGGGACTATCGTGGCATTGTCGAAGAATATCTTTCTGCTCGTGCTCCGGTATACACCTTCTTACAATCCCGTCCGCACCTTCTTTATAAAGATGTGGGTCATCCCAAAAGTAATGCCTCAAATCCGTAAAGAATTTCTTCCTTTGCTGAAATGTAAAACCTGGAGGCAAAAACTTTGCAACGATAAAATTAGCATAATCGGCAAACCAAGGATCGGAATTGTGGCACCCCGGCTCAGAGGACCGGAACGCCCCGTGCACCAGCCCAGAGATCAAGTCTTCTGGAGCATGGAAATGATTGATATAGAGCTGAACAACTTTCTATTACCGAAAATAGGGGTACACGAGGTCTATTACAACGCTAGCGGAGACACAGCTTGCTCCTAAGGCTAGCCTCAGCTCTACACCAAGCAGCAGCATAACTCTAGCAGCGGAATATCGACGGCAGCGGAACAATAACGGCGATGAAGAACTCCAATCCACAGGGACACTGGCAGGGACACCTCCTAGCTCGCAAACACCGGGAACGTCGTCCTACGCATCCAAAGCATGGCCTGCAAATCTGGCATAACACGCCAGGTTAGTACATTGAATGTACTTGCAAGCTCACAACAACCATGCAACAAGGCAAAACAATAACATGACAACAGGTTAAAGTATATTAGTGAATTAAGCAGGTGAGCAACAATATCATACAAACAAATATTTACCAAGCATATAATCAGCATTAAGACTAATGCACACACAATGGATCCCACATGATCGTCGCATGATCACGTGGCTTACCTCGGAGTCCTTACAGACTCAACCACTGGGTCACTTCGTGACCAATCACTTCCACAGGTCGTCGCATGACTAAACGGGTCATCGCACGACCATCCAACGGGTTAGGTGTCCTTCGTTACCACCCAACCAATCCAAACATCGCATAACCATGCACTTACCACAAACTTACCACCGACTCAAGTTGATCATAAGGTGTGACCTAGTACGGACTGTGTCCCATGACCGAGGACGCGTCTATTCGAATAGATTTTGACTCTGCAGAGTTTGTGCACTTTACCCACACTATGGAGTTCTTCCTTCATCCAGCACCTCGGTACTTATCCCACCGGATCCTTGTAACTCGTACCGCGGGAGTGGACTAGTACTTCTCCAACGAGACCGATATACCGAGTGTCCCTCTTACCGTATCATCGACATCTTGTCTTGTGTAGCCATGTGGTTAGGTGTCCTTCGTTACCACCAGAACCACTTGTGGTTAGGTGTCCTTCGTTACCACCAGAACCACTAAACTTTTCCCAACACTGGATCGCGCGCATAACAACTCTGGCTGTCAGGACTACCGCCGCCTGCCTGATCAGGGCAGCGCAAGCGCGTAGCCCCCCCTACTTGGTGATACAAATAAGAGAACCCACCGGCAGACCGAATCAAGGCCCGCCCATACAGGCAAATGTGGCTGCACAGATACGCCCGGTTCGGTGGCACCTGATCAACTTGTCACGAAGCATATCTCCAACAGCGAACACAAGCATCAGGTGCAACATGAGTATCAGATCATAACAATGCGTAGCGTATTAACATGACAGTTTCAGATATGATCAAACACATTTTAGGTGGTGAACTTATTCGTGTTACCAAGATTAAGTTATTAACATGGCAACATTATGAATGCAGTTGAGCATAACTTAGGCATAGCATGAACTAGCATAAAGATAACATGAGCACTTAACATGGTGTTGTTGTGGTTACGATGATGCAGAGTATAACATGGCAAAGATATGATCGAAGCATGGCATGGATGTAACATGGAAAAGCATAGCATAGCAGTAGCATATTCAAATATAGCATGGCAGTATAACATCAATCATAGCATGGCAACATGATCACGGTCATTGATATAGCATATCATCGAAAAGCAATTTTTAAATCACGTCAAAGCTTTGCAAAGGTGCAAAGGGTATTGTGGCTTGCCTTTCACCAGAGGAGTGTGAAGTACTCCCGGATCTTCAACACAAGCAAAACCCTGCAAAACATTTTATAAAAAGACACGGCGAAAAAGTCAAACATCATCTTTTGTCTGACCAGAAAATAACAACATAAAAACATGGCAAGGCGGGAGAGGGGCAAGGGCTCCGGCGGGGCTCCGATGCGGGGAAGCAGGGCGTGGGGACGCTTCGGCCGCGATCTAGAAAGCAGGGGGAGCTCCGGTGGCTGGAATTGGAAGGAGGGCCGGCGGCGACCGTGGTGGCCGCGGGAAGGCAATGGCAGCTCGGGCGGCCAAATTTACAGGGGGAATAGCTAGGAGGTGAGGGGGAGTTGCTGGAGTGCGCTGGAGTGCTC
The DNA here is from genome assembly GCA_950022295.1 of Bromus sterilis. NCBI lineage: Eukaryota > Viridiplantae > Streptophyta > Magnoliopsida > Poales > Poaceae > Bromus > Bromus sterilis. The sequence continues at coordinate 409,058,221 of OX465596.1, read as the reverse complement.
GGGGGCGCACGGTTTTATAGGGGGAGGCGGAGATGCGAGCTCCGGGCCGCGACGATGGCGAGAAGCTGGGGCGTGCGCGTGAACAGAGGGGCTGAGGGCGACGGGACGTGGTGTCGTGGAGCTAGCGTGCGCGACAAAGCCGTGCGGCGCGGTGGGACAAAAAGAAAAGGACGCGCGCGCACTGTGGCTCGACGGGGACATGACCAGCACGCGGAGAGCGCGTCCAGAGCACGCCAATGGCGTGGCCACCAAGATATGGATAAGTTTATTCGGCGCCAAGTCTATCTAACATGGAGTCCTTCGCACGCTGATCACTGTGGTAGAATTGACTGGTCATATGGGACACTGTAGTGATCTCTATCTCATCCCGAAGTTTCATGCAGCAAACTTGGAGCAGAAGCAAACCTCACATGGGGTGTATTTGGATAGGATCAAGGTGTCTTATGGATGTAGGGTACAAGGGACTAGGCTTCTGTTGAATTTGGGCTCAAACAAAACAATATACATGGTACATCCTTTGCAAATGCACCATGGTGGCAGAATGTGTTTGTATTGTGGTGTGTCTTGTACATAGCTCCCCTAGGCATGATATTTTGCATAGCTTAATCATACACTAGTATGAGTATATACACCATTTTTTATCTCATTTGGAGTAAGTTAGCTAGCACTTCCTTTGTAAATGTCCAATTGGACCAGAAATGCAATGCTGAGGCTAGCATCTCATAGGATTGGTGGATTTGGTTGAAAATTGGTGTACTGGGTTTATTTGGCATGGTTCACATTTGTATAAAATTTCATAGTCATTGGACACACATAGCTAGCACTTGCTTCACAATGTGGCCCACTGACCAGAAACTTCACATTGACAATGCACTCACAGGGTAAATGGATTTGGCTCAAATCTGTTTTGGTGGAGTTATTTAGTGGTAGGATCATTCTCAAAAAGTTTCAAGGCAAATGGGATCCCTTATCATGCACTTGCTTCACAATGCCCCCTTGCTGCATCCAAACTTCGGGAATTTATTGTGGGAGTTTGGCTAGGGAAATGGTGGTGGAATTTGGTGGAGATCAATCATATGATTATATTAGTTTGCACAAAAAGTTTCACCAGCAATGGATCAAGAGAAGTGGCACTCCCTTCACAAAGCTCCATTCTGCCCCATAGACAAATGAATTTTACTAGAGGAAAAATCCACTTGGGCTATGAAATGTTTTTGAAGAAATTGGAAAGATATGATGTCAATGACATGTGGGAATTATTTGTTGATTTATGGAGCAATATAAATAGGGGTTGCTTCACAAACCTCAAATAATAGGAATATCCCTTTTATTGGAAAAAGGAATATATGGCTTGCATAAAATAGTGGCTTGGATGAGGTGGATCAATGGAATGACATGGATAGGGTTGGAAACAAGGGTCACTTGAGCATGGAAAGAAAATATGCTCAAGTTTCAAGTCCAGCGAGGTGATCAAAAGCAAATCCAATAGCAAATCCAGAAATAAATCAGAAAAGATTTTGGAAAAAGAAAGTTCCAAAATCCAGGGTGTCACAAACCTACCCCCCTTAGAAAAATCTCGTCCTCGAGATTTGGTTGCTCCGGGAACCATGGCAATCTTACCGTCCTTCGGAACCTTGCTGCTTCTCGGATTTCCTTTTACCGCATACTGTTCCCAGGGTAGCATCCAATATATCTCTGCTGAGGGGGTTTACTTCACCCGATCTGTAACTCTGAAAGAATGTTCTTCCTTGATACCTCACATCCTTTCCTGTTGATTTCCATCCTCATATTTTCTGAATTGTATGATAATGGAATGTCTTGTCATAGGCTGAATGCTGACGACGCCCATACTGTGTCTGGGGTACCTCGGACTTTATTCATGGTACGGTCGTGAATCTTTGAATTGGCCTCTTCGACAAGAGCTTGGCCTTCATTGGGAGTTGGTATCTCAGAATGATTACTATCAGGATCTTGACTGACGACACGTGGGGTTGCCTCGTATTTCTTTTGGCTTGTCCGCCGTGCTCAAGGATTCGGAGCGGGACACAAATTTCTGGACGTTCACTTATGCTGAGATTTTCCTGACTGGTGGCCCTATCCAGGTGGCGATAGGTCATGATATACTTTAATCCGATTCTTGTATTAAAATGCCGAGCTGAGCGGGTGACCTTCAATGAAGCAGACTGGGGTATATCGGCAAGACAGACAATTCTAAACTTGAGTAACTGCTCAGGTTAACTGGATCGGTACACGGTCCTTGGCCCATAGTGAATGAGCTTTCTTTGTGGTAGATATCCACGGTGGTCCACATGACTTCAACTGCTCGCGGCAGATTTGACTTGAGGTCCATGCGATTCATTCTGCCTAACTCGTCGGACTCGAGAGTTGCCTTCCTCTAACAACTCGCGAGGTGCCACGCTTGCTCAGATTGCAGCAAGGTTTGACATCTGCCATGTGTGTTTGTCCTAGATCTTGCCTCTGTGGCAATCACCTTTCTTGTACTGGCTTTTCTTTGGTCAGGGTTCTTTCCTTGTTGCATAACTGCTTATTGTTCTGCCGCAATCTTTGAGATGGACAGGTTACCATCACCTTTTGTCTCTTGTTTCATCATGATAACCTTGGTTGCAATAAACGGGATCTCTAGATCATTCTGCTTCGGGGCCTTGTCGGTCGTGAGGAGCTGACCTTCATGACGGGAGCAGGATTCAATGCTCCTTGCTTCCTTTCTTCAGGGGTGCTTTCATAACTTTGTCATTCTTCCGTCCAGGCTGAAGTGTGTATCTGATTCTTCTGCTGACTTGTTTCCAGAGGGTAGCGGTTCTTCGCCGTCGTTCATGTGCATAATTATTCCTTGATTGCGAGCATGTGTGGTATCTGCATCGGGGTAGCTTTCATACTTGATAAGAATACCCATAACCATATGCGGGTCCTGACGATGCTGAAGTCTTTGCGGCCTTGCATGGCTGGATTTCTGACAATACTGTTGGAGGTATGATGACGCGTCGAGGAAGACTGGTATCTTGTCCGCAAAGCTTGGGGTAGCTTGCTGGGGAAGGTTGGGTACCGTACCCCAGAAGCTTGCTTCGGTGGCGTATCGAGGAAGGCAGGGTGTCTTACACAGGAAGCTGCTTCGATAACTTGCTGAGGAAGGCTGGGTGCCTTGCCTTGGAAGCTTTCTTAATAACTTACTGACGAAGATGGGTTGTCTTGTCACGGAAGTTTGCCTCTTGCATTGTGGACATACCGGTCCCTTCTGCTGTAAGTTTCTGTGGCAATTCACTTTAGACGACCGAGCGTCTTGTGCTGGAGTCCATCCCTGTACCGAGCACGATTGAGTTTCTTGCACTGTAAGCTTCTGTCGGTGGCTTGTGGAGGAAGGCTGACTGTCTTGGCTGAGAAGATATCCCGGTAGCGTACTGAGGAAGGCTGAGGTTCCTTCCGCTAGAAGCTTTCCCTCAATGACGTGAAGATAGGTCTGACCACGATGTCTGATAGGATTCTAGCTGCCGGCTGGTGAGGGGGAAACATTCTTCCGATCATTTGGGCTTCATGATATGTCTTGGCCACCTTCCGGAATATACTGAGATAGTTTGTATTGCATCGGACTGTAGCTGGTGTTTGTCCTGCCTTGGGTGCATATGCTCGTGGGTCACAGTCTTTGCTTATCTTTGCATGAATCTCTGCGACTGTCATGGTTGATGTGAACTTGATTCAAGTGATGGCTTGGGTAGCATCCAATCGTGAGCCATAAGCTTCCCACGCAACTGGGTAAAAGTCCTGTTTGACTTGCTGATTTCCCGCATCATTGCGGCCTTTAATTGTCTGAGTCTTCAGGCTGTTCTGGTTGAAGGCCTGATGGTTCCCATATGCTTCATACTTGAGCAAAAGCGTGAGATGCAACCGGGTATGCGTCATTCCTGTCTGGTTGATTTCCTTATTTCTTTGTGGTCTTCCACTGATAGAATCTTCATGACTGTAACATCCACCGGAAAAATGCTGACTTGGTTCATTCAGGCAGAACTCATATGGGGTTGAATACTCCTGATGCGAGCTGGTGTGGGTCCTTGACTTGGTGTCTTCACGCTGCTCTGCGGTATTGCACTGGTTCTTTGAGGTATGCGGGGTTATGAGCAACTTTTCATCGGGGCAGAGAAAGTGATACCAAAGAACCAAAAGAAGAACCAACGAAGAAAACCACGGAGCAAAAGCAAACGAGAAGCAGCTTGCTACTTCATCAGCTTTAGCGGTGGTCGATGACCATCCGGACTCCTTGCAAAGAGAACAGCGAATAACCCAGTAGCCACCAGAATGGTCTTTACAACTCAGATCTGGGACTTGTACTGGAATAGCTCAAGCATTGCTCAAGACGGCCGACCGAAATTAGCTCAGAGCCTGAGACAACGTTGATAAAAAGAATGCAGAGGTCCCCTAAGACGGCCGAGAAAACATCTCAGAGCATAGGGTCTCCACTGCAAAAAGAAACTCAACAACTACCCAAGACGGCCGGAAAGCAGCTCAGAACACGGGTCGGTTGTTGAAAAGAGAAATGTAAAACAGGCATCCACTCCGGACGGCCGATGATACATCAGCTCAGAACCAGACGTGGTGCCACTGAAGAACAACAAGCAAGGGTCCGTCCAAGTCATCTAACACCTGCCAAAACAGAGTTAGTAACTTCTGAAGAAACTGAAACAAGAACCAACAACGAGAACCAAGCAAGAAAAGCAGTACTGAACAAGCACTGAGATCACACGCAAGATCCCAACTTATTGCTACACACATCAACATGCAACAGGCAACATGCAACACTACTACTCATGCATCACGAACTACACGAAGCTCGGGCGTTCTGATCTAACGGCGGGTTGCCGGGGGTCGCAGGAGGATCCTGTGTAGCCCACCGGGTATTCCGCCATCTACACTCGTCAGATCAGATCGTTAGCGAAAACATAGTGTCTATATGCAGCAAACAAATGCAGCAGGCAATAGCATCACCCAAGCAAGCTATACACTATCTCTAACGTCAATCTAACGTCCTTCTAACGTTCGTGCGGGCTAGCGGGTCCTACAGCCAGTCCTGCTCTGATACCAACCGTTGTGGCACCCCGGCTCAGAGGACCGGAACGCCTTGTGCACCAGCCCAGAGATCAAGTCTTCTGGAGCACGGCACTGATTGATATAGATCTGAACAGCTTTCTATTACCGAAGATAGGGGTACACGAGGTCTATTACAACGCTAGAGGAGACACAGCTTGCTCCTCAGGCTAGCCTCAGCTCTACACCAAGCAGCAGCATAACTCTAGCAGCGGAATATCGACGGCAGCGGAACAATAACAGCGATGACGAACTCCAATCCACAGGGACACTGGCTGGGACACCTCCTAGCTCGCAAACACCGGGAACGTCGTCCTACGCATCCAAAGCATGGCCTGCAAATCTGGCATAACACGCCAGGTCAGTACATTGAATGTACTTGCAAGCTCACAACAACCATGCAACAAGGCAAAACAATAACATGACAACAGGTTAAAGTATATTAGTGAATTAAGCAGGTGAGCAAAAATATCATGCAAACAAATATTTACCAAGCATATAATCAGCATTAATACTAATGCACACACAATGGATCCCACATGATCGTCGCATGATCACGTGGCTTACCTCGGAGTCCTTAAAGACTCAAGCACCGGGTCACTTCGTGACCAATCACTTCCACAGGTCGTCGCATGACCAAACAGGTCATCGCACGACCATCCAACGGGTTAGGTGTCCTTCGTTACCACCCAACCAATACAAACATCGCATAACCATCCACTTACCACCAACTTACCACCGACTCAAGTTGATCATAAGTTCTGACCTAGTACGAACTGTGTCCCATGACCGAGGACGCGGCTATTCGAATAGATTTTGACTCTGCAGAGTTTGTGCACTTTACCCACACTATGGAGTTCTCCCTCCATCTAGCACCTCGGTACTTGTCCCACAGGATCCTTGGAACTCGTACCGCGGGAGTGGACTAGGACTTCTCCAACGAGACCGATATACCGAGTGTCCCTCTTACCGTATCACCGACATCCCGTCTTGGGTAGCCCTGTGGTTAGGTGTCCTTCGTTACCACCAGAACCACCTGTGGTTAGGTGTCCTTCGTTACCACCAGAACCACTAAACTTTGCCCAACACTGGACCGTGCGCATAACAACTCTGGCTGTAAGGACTACCGCCGCCTGCCTGATCAGGGCAGCGCGAGCGCGTAGCCCCCCCTACTTGGTGATACAAATAAGAGAACCCACCGGCAGACCGAATCAAGGCCCTCCCATACAGTCAAATGTGGCTGCACGGATAAGCCCGGTTGGGTGGCACCTGATCAACTTGTCACGAAGCATATCTCCAACAACGAACACAAGCATCAGGTGCAACATGAGTATCAGATCATAACAATGCATAGCGTATTAACATGACAGTTTCAGATACGATCAAACACATTTTAGGTGGTGAACTTATCCGTGTTACCAAGATTAAGTTATTAACATGGCAACATTATGAATGCAGTTGAGCATAACTTAGGCATAGCATGAACTAGCATAAAGATAACATGAGCACTTAACATGGTGTTGTTGTGGTTACGATGATGCAGAGTATAACATGGAAAAGATATGATCGAAGCATGGCATGGATATAACATGGCAAAGCATAGCATAGCAGTAGCATATTCAAAGATAGCATGGCAGTATAACATCAATCATAGCATGGCAACATGATCACGGTCATTGATATAACATATCATCGAAAAGCAATTTTTAAAGCACTTCAAAGCTTTGCAAAGGTGCAAAGGGTATTGTGGCTTGCCTTTCACCAGAGTAGTGTGAAGTATTCCCGGATCTTCAACACAAGCAAAACCCTGCAAAACATTTTATAAAAATACACGGCGAAAAAGTCAAACATCATCTCTGACCAGCAAATAACAACATAAAATTATGGCATGAAACCTATGCCAAAATGAAGAGGAGCTTGATACAAACACAACGCAAAAAGAATCACCTCAATCGGAGTTACGGGTGCGAAGATATTCGCGAAACGGTGTCGGGGGCTGATTTTGGGGGTGGAATACGCTTTCTAACAGTGAAGGCGCATTTTTAGGCTGAGCCAGACAGGAATACGTTTTCCAGACAAGAAAACGTACTTGTGGCTAGGAAGGGGCAAAATACGTTTTCCCAAAGTGGAAAACGCACTGCAGGAGAAGGCGCCGCCACTTAAATCTGACGCGCGGGCCCCCGTGGTCAGTCGGGTCGGGCCACTTACAGGCGGGACCCGCCCGTCAGCTCCATGTCTCTCCTCCTCCCCTATTTATCTTCTTCTTCTCGCCCGGGACAGAGGAGGCCACGACAGAGGAGGCCTCGCCGCCGTTGAAGGGAGGCGCGGGGAGCCTGCGGAGGGGAGCTCCGGGCGCGACCCGACGTGGCGCGGCCGCCGGAGGTGGCGCCTGCACGCGAGGCAGCCCGCAGGGGCGGCCCCCACGGCAGGGCGCGGCGGACGTGGGAGATCCCGGCCACGGGCGAGGCGGGAGAGGGGCAAGGGCTCCGGCGGGGCTCCGGTGCGGGGAAGCAGGGCGTGGGGAGGCTTCGGCCGCGGTCTGGAAAGCAGGGGGAGCTCCGATGGCTGGAATTGGAAGGAGGCCCGGCGGCGACAGTGGTAGCCGCGGGAAGGCAATGGCGGCTCGGGCGGCCAAATTTACAGGGGGAATGGCTAGGAGGTGAGGGGGAGTTGCTGGAGTCCGCTGGAGTGCTCGGGGGCGCACGGTTTTATAGGGGGAGGCGGAGATGCGAGCTCCGGGCCGTGACGATGGCGAGCAGCTGGGCCGTGCGCGTGAACAGAGGGCTGAGGGTGACGGGACGTGGTGTCGTGGAGCTAGCGTGCGTGGCAAAGCCGTGCGGCGCGGTGGGACAACAAGAAAAGGACGCGCACGCATTGTGGCTTGACGGGGACATGACCAGCACGCAGAGAGCGCGGCCAGAGCACGCCAATGGCGTGGCCACCAAGCTATGGATAAGTTTCTGCGGCTCCAAGTCTGTCTAACATGGAGTCCTTCGCACGCTGATCACTGTGGTAGGATTGACTGGTCATATGGGACACTGTAGTGATCTCTATCTCATCCTGAAGTTTCATGCAACAAACTTGGAGCAGAAGCAAAGCTCACATGAGGGTGTATTTGGATAGGATCAAGGTGTCTTCTGGATTTAGGGTACAAGGGACTAGGCTTCTGTGGAATTTGGGATCAAACAAAACAATATACATGGTACATCCTTTGCAAATGCACCATGGTGGCAGAATGTGTTTTTACTGTGGTGTGGCTTGTACATAGCTCCCCTAGGCATGATATTTTTCATAGCTCAATCATACACTAGAATGAGTATGTACACCAAGTTTTATCTCATTTGGAGTATGTTAGCTAGCACTTCCTTTGTAAATGTCCAATTGGACCAGAAATTCAATGCTGAGGCTAGCATCTCATAGGATTGGTGGATTTGGCTGAAAATTGGTGTGCTAGGGTTATTTGGCATGGTGCACATGTGTATAAACTTTCATAGTCATTGGACACACATAGCTAGCAGTTGCTTCACAATGTGGCCCACTGACCAGAAACTTCACATTGACAATGCACTCACATGGGTAATGGGATTTGGCTCAAATCTGGTTTGGTGTTGTTATTTAGTGGTAGGATCATGCTCAAAAAGTTTCAAGGCAAATGGGATCCCCTATCATGCACTTGCTTCACAATGCCCCCTTGCTGCATCCAAACTTCGGGAATTTATTGTGGGAGTTTGGCTAGGAAAATGGTGGTGGAATTTGGTGGAGATCAATCATATGATCATATGCGTTTGCACAAAAAGTTTCACCAGCAATGGATCAAGAGAAGTGGCACTCCCTTCACAAAGCTCCATTCTGCCCCACGGACAAATGAATTTTCCTAGAGGAAAAATCCACTTGGGCTATGAAATGTTTTTGGAGAAATTAGCAAGATATGATGTCAATGACATGTGGGAATTATTTGGGGATTTATGGAGCAATATAAATAGGGGTTGATTCACAAACCTCAAATAATAGGAATATCCCTTTTATTGGAAAAAGGAATATATGGCTTGCATAAAATAGTGGCTTGGATGAGGTGGATCAATGGAATCACATGGATAGGGTTGGAAACAAGGGTCACTTGAGCATGGAAAGAAAATATGCTCAAGTTTCAAGTCCAGCGAGGTGATCAAAAGCAAATCCAATAGCAAATCCAGAAATAAATCAGAAAAGTTTTTGGAAAAAGAAAGTTCCAAGATCCAGGGTGTCACAGGAATGAGATTGTACTTTTACAACAGCAAGTTGTTCATCTGGAAAACTGTCGTTGACTGGAATAGGATCGTGCGGAATATCTTCCATCCTTGAATGGTTGTCTGCCACCGGATTGTCTTCTCCTTTTCTATCGACAATCTGCAAATCAAATTCTTGAAGGAGTACCCATCTTATGAGTCTTGGTTTGGCATCCTTTTTCTGCATAAGATACTTAATGGAAGCATGGTCAGTATAATAATAACCTTAGAATCAACAATATACTGCCTAAACACCACTGCCAAGAATTCCTTCTCGGTAGTAGCATAATTCTTTTGAGCACTATCAAGGGTTTTGCTAGCATAGTGTATAACATTCAACTTCTTATCAAGCCTTTGTCCTAAAACAGCTCCAACAGCAAAATCACTAGCATCACACATAATTTCAAAGGGAAAATTCCAGTCAGGTGGTTGTACTATAGGAGTGGTTATCAAAGCTTTCTTAAGAACTTCGAAGGCTTCCTTACAATCTTCATCAAATACAAAAGGACTTCCTTCTAGAGAAGATTGGTGAGGGGTCTCGAGGTCTTAGAAAAGTCCTTGATAAATCTTCTATGGAAACCAGCATGACCGAGAAAACTACGAATACCTTTGATGTCCCTTGGATAGGGCATCCTTTCAATAGCTTCAATCTTTGCCTTGTCCACTTCAATTCCCCTTTCGGAAATCTTGTGACCAAGAACTATACCTTCGTTAACCATGAAATGGCACTTCTCCCAATTAAGCACCAAATTTGTTTCTTCACAACTCTGCAAAACTTTATTAAGATTGTGGAGACAGTGATCAAAGGAGGTTCCATAGACGGAAAATTCGTCCATAAAGACCTCCACAATATCCTCACAGAAACCATGAAATATAGCAAACATACACCTCTGAAAAGTAGCAGGTGCATTACACAAACCAAAAGGCATACGCCTATAAGCATAAGTACCGTAAGGACACGTGAAAGTGGTCTTCTCCTGATCCGCGGTGTTAACATGAATCTTAGAGAAGCCAGAATACCCATCAAGATAGAAAAAGTGGGTGCTTTTAGACAGCCGCTCAAGCATCTGATCAATAAAGGGCAGAGGATAGTGGTCCTTCCGGGTGGCCTTGTTCAACTTCCTGAAATCAATACACATTTTATATCCAGTAATAGTCCGCTGAGGTATTAGTTCATTTTTATCATTAGGAACAACAGACATACCTACTTTCTTAGGAACACAATGAACTGGACTTACCCACTTACTATCAGCTATAGGATAGATGATACATGCGGCTAGAAGTTTGAGAACCTCCGTCCTAACCACGTCCTTCATCTTTGAGTTCAACCGTCGTTGATGATCAACAACCGGTTTAGCATCGGGCTCGAGATTGATAGTATGTTGGCAAATGGATGGAATGATACCCTTGAGATCATCAAGAGTATAGCCAATAACACCTCGGTGTCTGCAGAGTGTCTCCAATAATCGCTCTTCTTCATACCCTGAAAGGATAGAATTGATAACAACAGGGTATACTTTCTTTTCATCTAAATAAGCGTACTTGAGCGTATCGGGAAGTGGTTTGAGATCAAACACCGGGTCTTCTTTTGGTTGCGAGAGGATTCCTAGCGGTTCAACCGGGAGGTTGTGCTTCAGGATAGGATTTTGTCTTTCTCGTGGTCTTCCATAAATTGCTGCAAAGTGTCGTCAGGAGGGATAGCGATAGAAGCAATTTCTTCAATAATTTTGTCATTACTAGACAAATCAGTACCACGAGGCTTCTTAGAAAACTTAGATTTTTTTTTTCATACGGCTCACTTTGAATTCAACAGAAACTTTACCTTTCTTGCAATCTATTATGCTCCACAAGTGCTGAGGAAGGGCCTACCAAAGATAATAGGGAAAAAACTATCTTGCACTGAACCAAGTACAAGAAAGTCAGTAGGATATTTTACCTTCCCGCAGAGAACTTCAACATCTCTCACAATCCCAACTGGAGAGATTGTTTGTTTATTTGCAAGATGAATCGTGACATCTATGTCTTCGATCTCACACGGCTGAATATCGTGCATGATCTCTTGATAAAGTGTGAAGGGAATAGCGCTGATACTGGATCCCAAATCACATAGCCCATAGTAGTAATAATCTCCTATTTTTACAAATACCACTAGTGTACCTGAAATTGGGCCTTTGTTCTTGGCTGTGAAAATGTTAGTGGAAACAACACAAAAACTAATAATAGATTCTTCAATATTACTGGTTACCAGATCCTTAACCATTGCAACTTGAGGCTTGACCTTGATCAGGTCCTCAGGTTCATTAGTGGTCCTTCCATTTTTATTTAGAATACCTGTAACAAAAGAGTGCTCCTTTATCCTTGAGGGATAAGGAGGTTGTTCATACACAACTGCAGGTAAAACAGGATCAGTAACATGAATCTCAATAGGTGACTCCTTGAAAGGTTTATGATGTTGACTCTCCTTCTTCTTTGAAGAATCAACATGAGAAGCAAAGTCCTTGCAAAAGTCAATCATTAGCTGGGAATCAAGACCAATCTTAGAGCAAAAGGTATGAGTAAAAGAGAGACTGGATCTCTTCCCAATCCAGTAGGTGAGAATCATCTAGTGTCCTATACCATTCCAATGCTTTTCCTTTCAGTGAACAGGCAAATAATTTCCTCATGGCTGCATCTCTTGTCAAACCTGAAATCTTAAATAACTCACAAAGTTCTGTAAGTTTCAATAAATGAATACTAGGATGGACTGTCCCATCATAACAATAGTTCCTAATTATTTCAATTATCCCAAGTGGTATTTTGAATGTGATACATTTAGTAGGTGGAGGAGACTTCTCTACCACGGGCGTGGTAAAGCGGCCTTCCCCAAACAACGAACTAAGAGTGCAATTTTCCATAAGCATAACTAGTGAAAATAAAAACAAGAAACGAAAAGATTTAATTGCAAGATCTAAATATATACCTTCAACGCTTACCTCCCCGACAACGGCGCCAGAAATAGCTTGATTTCTACGCACACTTCTATTCTTGTAGACTATGTTGGGCCTCCAAGCGCAGAGTTTTGTAGGACAGCATCAATTTCCCTCAAGTGGATGACCTAAGGTTTATCGAACTCAGGGAAGTAGAGGTTGAAGATGGTCTCTCTCAAGCAACCCTGCAATTAAGATACAAGAAGTCTCTTGTGTCCCCAACACACCTAATACAACTAGGAGTTGTATAGATGCACTAGTTCGGCGAAGAGATGGTAAAATACGAGTGATAGGTGTGGCAAAGCAAGGTAATATAAATCTGTAATAAAAAGTGCAGCAAGCAAACAAGTAGTAATCATGAGCACAAACGGTGTAACAATGGTGGATACAAGGCCTAGGCTTCATACTTTCACTAGTGGCAACTCTCAACAACATTAGCATAGTCTAATCACATGATATTTCCCATAAAACATGCAATGGAGACGTACTCAGAGGTCATTCCTTTGTGGTCAAGCGAGGACGAGAATTATGTAGGGCTACAACAGCACACCTCAGAGTTCGTAGTTCTCAATCTATGGATTTCCCAATGTCACCGCGGCCATCCAAAGAGAGTACCAAAATTACCACAACACATCTCATGGGCAGTCAAAGAAAAGCACCAAGAGACTCTCAATCTTCAATCAACACACAAAATAGGAAATCCCTCATGAAAATATTTTTCTAATCCATGTCCAGTAGACCGCTGTCACCACTGTCTCGGGGATTATACTAGATAAGATCAAGTGAGTACATCAATCCAATACATAGAGGAAGGGAAAATATCATGGGATCACCCTAGATTAACATAGCCTATGATCACAATGAAGATCACATCATGGGAGAGAGAGAAGAACACATAGCTATTGGTAGAAACCTCAGCCCCGAGGAGGGACTACTCCCGCATCATGGAGGGAGGAAGCAACGTCGATGGAGATGAATCCGGGGGCACTTCCCCGTCCCGGCAAGGTGCCTGCACAGGAATTCTGGTCCCCCGAAGCTTGTCGGCGATGGCGGCGGAGATCAGAATCGTTTCTGGAGAAAAGGGGTCCGGAATCAGGGTTTTCGCGACGGGAGAATAAATAGGAGCCAAAGGGGGGCATCGGGGGGCCACCAGTCGCCCAGGAGGCCACCCGACGCGGGTGGGCCCCTGGCCGCGCCAGGAGGGCGCCTGGGGGCTATGGGCCACCCCCAGGGCCCCATGCTCCGGCTGGAGGACTCTTCTAGAACGCTGATTTTTATATATTTTTCCCGGAATTTCTGAGCACTTTTAATAATGGGAAAACCTAAAATACAAAAACAGCAGAAAACATAAACTGGCATTGGGGTGCACTGAGTTAATAGGTTAGTCCAAATATGATCAAAAGTGTATGACAGTGTATCTAAAACATAGCATTATCACACAAAACATGCATGGAGCAAGCAGAAATTATCGATACGTTTGGGACGTATCACCACTGTAATCACCTCCTGCATAATACAATCGAGCATGTAGTATTGTCTGTTGTTAGCCGACGAGTATCGCCAAGCTGCTCATCCTCTCTACGATCTAACCCAGGGTCCCTGACCATGGGATTTGCCGAGGTCAATCCTCGTCAGGTGCATTATATTTTGGCACTACGCCCCTACAAAACAATGTCTGGGCTGCGATACACTACACCCCAGATGTCGCGCAAGCTCGCGCGTAGGTAAGACCCCACTACACAGACGGCCGGGCCGGGACTTGCCACAACGCAACTTCACTCCCGATGGTTCCATGTGCAGTGCGTGAAGAAATTTGAGCTGATAACGGACACGTTAAGGCTGTATTTTCTGAGACCGGCGGCATTGATCATGTAAGCCCTCCAGCGGCATGGACCTTGCTTGGCACCGGTTGTATCCAAGTTCGTGTCGAGGTACACAGACTTGATTGGGCTACTGAGGTATTTTCTGCTAGCGCAATTCACCAAGGCTCGACTAGTCGAGAACCTTGGGCCTTTTTCAGCTTAGCATCCCTTCCAACAAAACTATCTCTTATGGCTAGCAGCCGACGAATTGCAAGCTAAGCGACACGCACAAGTACAACTGATTATGGACTTGAGTCCCTGCACGACTCTTCGAGTCCCCCAGACACTCAGACTCCCATCGGGAGCATACTCGCGGCAACTTCGACTGTTCATCAGCAAATGATGTATGGATCCTCAAGAAAAGATCCCGAAAGGTTCGAGTGCTCACTCGACAAAGCGACACGCACTACGGCAACTAATGCAAAATTGAGTCCATGCGCGACTCTTCAAGTCCCCCAGGCACTCAAGGCTACTGACGAAGGGGTGTCCCCATGAATCCTACGGATGAGGGTACCTGGTGCGTGTCGAGTCCGACGGCCCATTATAATCCTACTTGGGTGAAGCAACATGAAGCCCAACCAGAAGCCTTGAAGGACAAGACAAGGATTCATATTCGTAGTCAACTAGGACTCATGTAAACAGGGGCACCTCTCTAGACAACTCAATGTCCACGCATAGAACTAGACAGATCTCTCTCCACTAAAAACCCTCGCGACATCCCTGTACATCATCATTAATACAAGATCAGACTAGCAGGATGTAGGGTTTTCCCTCCGGGGGCCTGAAGCTGGGTAAATCATGCCCCATGTGTCGCTTGTCCACCGTCCGAATCCTACCAACGCGCGGACACGTTGCTCTCCTCCCTCTAAAATCTAAACCCATGGTTCCTAACCATGGGATTTGCCGAGGCCGATCCTCGCCAGTCATGTAAAACCGTTTTTCGTCAATGAAAATGGTGTAGTGGCGTTTTTCGACCGTCATACGGTCTGTCACATGAAGCACCATCAAATAAAATAAAATAATGATGGTACCACTATTTTCGTAGCCTAAGACCGCGTTTTAGGTGATAATAACCAGTTTGTCAACAATGTCCATATTCGATGATGGGGTAAATCTATCACCTGTTATGCCTTTTTTTATCTCCAAAATTAGTTTTTGTTGACGATAATCCGTCAATGGTAATCATTCTGTCGGTTTGACTCGCCAATTTTCTGACAAATGAGCTCATGCTTTAATGACGTGGATGCTTCCATGTGGGTTCGGATATGATTTAACCTTCTTAGGTGCCCATCATTAATAAGTTGGCCGTTAATTTTGACTGGTCAATTATACTGACATATGGGACAAGAAAATGCTGACATGGAGGCTTACGATTAGCGGGCCCAATCGGTGCTGACATGTGGGGTCCTGGCGTTGGTGACGGTTCGAATTCCCATCGTAATCCCCGTCACTGATCTTAGCTCTCACCAAATGGTGCCCGGTTTGAATTCATACGCGGATCCTAAATTAAATTACTATTTTTATGAAATCAAGCAGTATCATCATACCTTTCATTAACAATGAGACTTGATAATTATCACATCACTGTGCCATATATTATAATGAAAATGAACATGAAAAGAAAATTTTATAGTCCAAGTAAAATAGAAAGGTAGAGAAAGTATCATGATTAACAATAATGCATCGTCAATACTTGGTGGGTTTTGAAATAGTCTCCTCGAAAGAGTGCGTCGACTTCCTTAAGAGATGACCAAGAACTGCCTCCATATGTTGTTGTTTTTTCTCAATGGCTTCCAATGTTCTTGATTATATTCCTTGATAGTTTCAATTTCTTGTTGTTGCTTCCTTTTGAGCTCTTCAATTTTTCTTTTCTTTTGTGCAGCAATTAATATATTCATATCTTGGTTAAACATCTGTTTTGCTGCTTCTACGTCTAACCCTTGTTCTGTAATCTTCCCCAAACCCTATCAATTCCCACAATGGGTATGGTTCATGTCTATTTTACCTTTTGTTATCACCAGTTTTATCTCAAATTTTAAATTTAAACTCGTGTTCACTCTTTGAACAATTCATATGTACAAGTTCTTTGTCAAGCACCTTCTTAGCTAGAACAGTATATTCTAGTGTCGTATATGTACACTAGTTCTCCAATGTATAGCAACAACATTATAGCCACTTGCATAGTTACTCTCATGTGTTTACATCTCATTCAGATCAATTTAGTCACCATTTGGGTTTTCTTCACATTTTTTATTAAAAAATGGATCCAACACAAATGTTGTCCAAAAAAAGGTGAATCTTCTAAAGTGGTGTTATTGTAGGTGTATTAGTTAGTGCACAAAGTCTCGCAACCAATGTCAAACATTTGGTTGACGTTTATTTTTCAAAAAGTTTGATTAAATACGGTACATTTGATGCAAGATTAAACCATAAAGTATTTGTGATCACCAGTTTCAAATCTCTTTTGCCTTTGGTGATCACCAGTTTTACTAAAATTTGAAATTTGAACTCGTGTTCACTATTAGAACAACACATATGTACAAGATCTTTGTCAAGCACCTTCTTACTTAGAATAGCATATTTTAATGTGATATCTGTACACTAGTTCTCC
Source organism: Bromus sterilis (assembly GCA_950022295.1). NCBI lineage: Eukaryota > Viridiplantae > Streptophyta > Magnoliopsida > Poales > Poaceae > Bromus > Bromus sterilis. The sequence continues at coordinate 409,041,423 of OX465596.1, read as the reverse complement.
AATGTATATGCAAAACGTTATAGCCACTTACACACTTACTCTCATGTGTTTACATCTCATTTAGATCAATTTAGTCACCGTTTGAGTTTTCTTGGCATTTTCATTAAATAAAATGGATCGAACACAAATGCACTCCAAAAAAGGATGAATTTTATCCTGTGGTGTTATTTTGGGTGTATTAATTAACGCAAAAAGTCTCGCAACCAATGTCAAATGTTTGGTTAACGTTTGATTCAACATGGTACATGTGATGCAAGATTAAACCTTAAAGGTTTTGTGATTAACAAGCCCTATCAATTCCCATAATGGGTATGTTTCATGTCTCTTTTACCTTTGGTGATCACAAGTTTTACCTGAAATTTGAACTCGTGTTCTCTCTTCATTTGAACAACTCATATGTACAAGATCTTTACCAAGCACCGTCTTAGTTATAATAGCATATTCCAATGCCATATGTGTACACTCGTTCTCCAATGTACATGCAAAACATTATAGCCATTTGCACACTTACCCTGATGTGTTTATATCTCATTTAGATCAATTTAGTTACCATTTTGGTTTTCTTGGTATTTTCATAAAAGTAAATGGATTTAACACAAATATAGTAAAAAAATATGAATTTTGTCCTATGGTATTATTGTGGGTGTATTAATTAGCGCGAAAAGTCTCATAATCAATGGTTAATGTTTGGTTGGCGTTTGATTTTCAAAATGTATGATTCAACACAGTACATGTGGCCCAAGATTAGACCATAAAGGTTTCTGATTAACAAACCCTGTCAATTTTCACAATGGGTATGGTTCATATCTTTTTTCCCTTTGATGATCACAAGTTTACCTTAAAATTGATATTTGGACTCGTATTCACTCTTCGGACAACTCATATGTACAAAGATTTTGCAAGCACCTTCTTAGCTAGAATAACATATTCCAATGTCATGTGTGTATGCTAGTTCCTCAATGTATAGGAAAACAATATTTCCATATGCAGTGTTATCAAACAGATGTGTTAGATTCATGGCCGTTCAGTGCAAGATGGACGACCTTTGTGTTGTCTGATGCCTCGATTTCCTCAAAAAAGCATGAACCGATCGATGAAGAATGGACGACGGGTGCTTCACGTGCCCTCTGTTGGGAAACGTAGTAGAAAACAAAAAAATTCGGCCTACGAATCAAGAACCCAAGATCATCCAAGAAGATTTCATACAAGGTTTTAGGTCATGGCTCACCAACCGATGTAGCGGAAGTAGAGTTGGTGAAGCTCGTGGACGTAGTGGAAGTAGATCTCGCAAGTTCTCCCACGAACAGTCCCTCGATCAATCCCACGAACAAGTCCCGCGATCTAGTCCCACGGACAAGTCCCATGAACAAGCTCCTCGAAGAAGGGTCGAAGGTACGACCCCTCCATTAGTATCCACACATCCCGTAGCAGCAATCCAGTAGCGCTCCGCCGTCCAGAGATGAACGCCACCGAGAAAACTAGAGGGAGAAAACCCTAACGGATTCCGATCTAGAACAGCGTCTAAACCGGGGTCTAAAAGTGGAGCAACGGGGTTTAGAGGAGGGAGGGTGGCGCATAGGCCTTGGGGACAAGTTGTCTTGCTCTCCCCCTCCCCTTGGATCACCTTATATAGGTGGCCAGGAGGCCTAGGGCGCAGCTCAAGGAGGATTGGGAGTCCAACTTGGACTCCCAAGCCTTCCAAACCTTCCCACACCTTCCCACCGGAAACCTGCCATACTGGGTTTTGGTATTTCCACCTGGAGGGGAATTCCTTCCCCTTGGTGCGCCCCCACCCCCTTGGCCGGCCAGGGCAGCCTAGGTGGCTTGCCCCCCAAGGCCAGGGGCGCAGGGGAGTGGGTGGTACTGCCTGGAACCTTCCGGAACCTTCCATGACCTTCTAGAAGCTTCCAGGACCTTCCGGGACATACCGGGACCGTTTCGGGACATTCTGGACACTTCTGGAGCACTTCCAGGACCTTACGATACCGTTCTCGGACGTTCCGGAGCCATCCGGATAGTTTCCAAGACCATCCGAGTTACAGTTTAAGCCACCCGATGACCGCGAAGGTTGTCGGGACGCCCAGCGATTATCCGGAAACTATTCCGGTTGATCCAGGACTTCCCCAGTACCATTCTCATATGTTCCGGAACCACCTGGGACTACTCCAGAGTGATCCGGACATAACCTTAAATACCCAGAACTACTTCTGGTGCCCTTATGAACAATTCCATAAATCTCCGGAACTACTTCCGGTACCCGTATGAACTATTCTGCTTTGCTTCCACTAAACCTTCTACCATACTAGTATTCTAACACACTGCTGCTCGTTAAGTGTGTGACCCAATAGGTTCGGTATAATGCGGACATGACTCGGAACATCTTCCGGACATAGTTCAACAGCCTTTTGTCAATAGCCAATAATCAACAGCGGAGCCATGGACACCCATGTTGACTCCCGCACATACACGAAGAAACTTCGAGTGAACCATTATGTTTATTCATGTACCATTCCCTTTGCTTCGCGATATATGATAAAGTTAGAGGAGAGAAGTTTGGCACCCATGTGTAACAACTTTTGAACACAAGCCACTCGTTATCCTCTTTGCTCGTTTGTCCCTTTTCTCGTTATCGTATTCTGGTATCCCCGTGACTGAATCACAATGCGTCTGGCCAGACTATAATGGATACCGTCATACCGAGTGGGCCCGAAGTGAATATCTTCTTCATCGTGAAGGAGCAAATCCCATTCTTGAACTATCACAGTCACTAGCCACACCATCTGACATACCCAGAACTTATTTTACTACTTCCCATTTACGGGAGGATTCATCTAAGAACCAAAGCATGTCTTCCTGTGTGAAGCAACTCGATACTCTCATGGTCTAAGGAATTACGTATATGATAACATTTCATGATATGACTTATAACGTAGTTACGATGTGATCTCTAAGTATATCATTCAATACTGGGGTCGGTTCAACATCATTGTTCTGCTAACAATATGTTCCCATTGCTACTGACATCCTTGTTACAAGAACAATGTCCATGATTAAGAAAACATAATCATCAGTTAGCACATGAGCTGGTCTTAGAGGCTAAACCAGGAACTCTTGGTGTTTACATTTCCACACATGCAAGTGAGTTTTCTTCTGAATCTCACAGTCAGGGTCATTGCAATTATAGCACAGAAATATAAACATTAATTACGAACGTGGAAATATATATATAATAACATTTTATTATTGCCTCTAGGGCATATTTCCAACAGTCTCCCACTTGCACTAGAGTCAATAATATTGTCAGTGCTTGAGCACTTTACACCTATGGTATACCGGTGTAATAAATGCCTCATTTGTGGTATAGTCCTCATCTTCGGATCTGACGTTTCAGGCCCGTTTGTATCTTGCATATCTTCGCGTTTTCACGCTATCATAAAATTCACTAATTTTATCAGTTTAGCTTTGTATATGTTTGAATCATTTGGTAGGACCTTGGTTCCTTAGAATAAGTCATGAAATCATTCATCAATGTTCCATGAGCTTCAAGCATCTAGGAAACCATACCATGTTCATAAATGAACTGATGATTCAAAATACCCTCCCTTGTTACTTCTTTAAGCAACAATATACTTAGCCTCTGTTATAGAATTCGCCACAGTATCTAACTTTAACACAGTTCCTTCATACTGTGCCACCCTTATGTGTGAAACACATAATCCCAATTAAAATCGAAAATCGATCGGAGTAAGTATGAAGACTGAATTGGTGTAACTGTTTACATCAAAATTCAGCTGGTGTAACTTGTTACAACGAGCTCTTCATTATCTCCATTTTCTGAGAAACATATCTTATCTATCATAAGTTTAACTTTTCACTGCTTGTCCAATGATCAACATATTGATCACTTTGGTATCTTGCTCATAACCTTTTGAAGCACTGGACATATCTGGTCGTTTTACATATTATAGTGTACATGATTAATCCAAACACATAGGTGAGTGAAAACCAATTCATGTGTTTTGCTTATCTGTGTTCATGAACACCGATTTCCGCAAACAACTTTTCACCATGACCTCGGCAAGAACATCCTTCTTGGCGTATTCATACTAAACTACTTTAGTATCATGTCAACATGTAATGTTGGCTTTAGCATGATCAGACACTTACTATCTACATAGATCATTGTGCTCAATACTAATGCTGTATCAGCCCAAGTTCTTCAACTGAAAACTATTTCCAACGAAGTCCTTATTCGTGTCAAGAAATTTATATCATTTCTAATCAACAATATGTCATCTACATAAGGTTTTAGAAATATTATTCAGCTCCCACTTACTTTCTTGAATATTCAAGCATCTTCGTTATTCTTGATGAAAACAAACTCTTTTGGCAATTTCATCACAACGAAAATTCCAACTCCATTATGCTAGCTCCAGTCCATCACTGGATATCCAAGGCTTGCATCTATTTTAGCATCCTTTGAATCGACAAAACATTCCGGTCGTATCACGTATACGTCCTTTGTTATATTTCCATGTAGGAACTTTGTTTTGACGTTCATTCTACCATATCCTATAAATGAGATATGTAGTAATTGCTAGTATAACCCGAACTGACTAAAGCATTTCTACGGTCGACACTATTTCGCCGTAGTCAACCTTTGAACTTGCTAGAAAACAATTTTCCAACGAGTTGAGCTTTATGGATAAAACAATTTCATCCGAATCAATTATAGATCCATATATATTCTTCAGACTTTTAGTCTTTCGGAGGGTCTACCAAGTTCAAAACTTGACTTACTTCCATGGATACTATCTCGGATTATTTGGCATTTAGCCAAATCCCGGAGTCAGGGCCCATCAACGCTTCTTTGTATATCACAGGTTTATCATTGTCGAACAATAATATCTCGTCTTACATATCATGAATGTTTGTACGAGTTTTGTCTAACCTGTGTGGTTCAGCTGCGCACTTATTTGAAGATTCAACAATCTTTAACAAGTTGCACTGTCCTCCCACTCACTCTTTTGCAAGGAACCATTTTCTTCAAAACACATTGTTCTTAACAACAAACAGTTTTGCTTTTGTGTAGTGATAGAGGAATACCAAAACTTTTGGCATAACCTTAACAAAGTAGCACTTATCTGATTTGGGGTTTTTGAGTATGTCAAACATATGCCTCATATACCCAAATTTTAAGAAAAGACAACATGGTTTTAAAAGTCCATACCACATCTAATATGGTGTCATTTCAACAGATTTGATGATGCTATTTTCAGTGTAAAAGCCGTAGTCACTAACGCATAACTTTAATAAGTATAATGGCAAATTGATAAACGTCATATTTGATCTTACCGTGTCATACATGGCTTGATTACATCTCTGGAACACTTTACTCATAGTGGTGTTCCGGGAGACGCAAGTTATGACACTTCTTCACAACTCATCAGACTTTCGCTAAACTTGTAACTCAAATATTACTTTCTACAATCTAATTTGCAGAAGCTTTATTTTCTTGTTACAATGAATTTCTATTTCACTCTAAAATTCCTTAAACATTTCAAAGATTTCAGACGTATGTCTTTATTGAACAGATATCCACATATCTACTTCAACTCATGAGTGAATATAGGGAATCCACTGCACACAACTACACTTATTGGACTACACACATCATCATGTATGATTACCAATGGTTTAGTTGCCCGTTCATGTATGGCCTATCAACGGTGTTTTAGTCACATTACTTCGAGACAAAGATCGCAAGCGTCAAGTGATTCCTAATCATATGACTCGAAAGTCCATCACTTATGGAAATTCTTCATGCATGTTATGTCACTTGTGATAAACGGCAGTGCCACATCTATGTGGTATTTCTGTCAGTCTTGCGACGTTTAGCATCAGTGTTATGGATGTTTAGTATTATTATCAAGATTCATAACATACAACCTATTCATAATGGAAGTATGGCCTTTACGTTATTCATATCTTTGAACAACTCTCTTGCAACAAACATGATTCAAAATGATGTTTTGCAACAAGGCTAAAGTGTAGTAACAATTTACTCAACTCTAAAATGAATTATGAAGATAATCATAGAGTCAACACACGGTATAGTAAACCTTTTACCGTGTTCTCAAGCGTGTCAAAACTCATCATTAGCTGGTCATAAAGGCCATAGTATTTCTTGCATCGAGTTGCAACAATATGCAATCGATGTGATATTCCGATGATCAACAGTTTAATCACAATATACAGAATCCACAATTAACTGCTTAATCATGATTCCCAAGAATTACATCTCTTGACCAGCAATGAATTCATCTATAACTCCGTATGACTTTCATTTCTGAGCTGGATATTCCAGTCTTCTTTTGTTTTGCCTTTATACGTATCATAGTTCTATTTCCAATGTCACTCCTACTCACAGAAGATCACACATGATCAAGGGTGGCGTAGGCCATGGATTTTTCGGCGTGTAAGTCTTACTAACACCCTATGGAACTTCCTTTCCCTTAATCCTCATCATCATATGATCATTGTTCTTCTGGATCCCACACTTATCAGTTTTGTTTAGAGAACAATGAACATTTTCACTAATGCTTACAATCATACATTGTACTAGATATCTTATATCCAACATTAATTGTCTTACTACTGAAAACTTATTTTTCAGTTCCATGAATATAACATAACTATCCCAAACTTTTCGAAGTTCGGGTTTCATGGTGGTGAAGACAATGCACTTAGCTGTCGTGGAATTCTAGCATTTTGGATTATGGACATAAGTCACATCATCCATAGCATCAGCGGGAGAGCATCAAAAATTTGCGATAGGACAAGCTCCTTCTCGACACTATTGAGGATAGTCCTCACAATACGGTACCAATCGTAAAGTTTTTACCAGATAATACAGTTAATCAAAATCAATTGGGAAGGTGGTAACGCGAGCAATTATTCTACAACGATAATGCAAATACTAAGACTTTGTTCATAATTAAGTTGCACTTGTGATTAATCAATTTAATTACTAAGTGCACTCCCACTCAGATCAATATCTCTCGTAATTGATGCTGGAGTGATTCAAGATCCAACCCAATCGTCCGCCATTGATGTGACATCACTGATGACTTAGACTGGACCGGTAGGCCAACTTGCCAATCACGCCAAAGGTGATTCTTGTTCATCTTTCGATGGGCGTGTTCCGGTAGCAAACTTTTATCCAAACCGTCAAGATAACCAAGTGTAATTGCTGTGTGTTCTTTTAACACACCCGTCTTTTATGCGTCACACCGTGTGCACCCATGTGACATGACCTGCTCCGGTGTGAAACATAGTATAGACGGTGCTACAGTTGGAAGAACACTATCAACTTGATATTGTTTTGCGAGAGATCACCCTAATAAAACACGACTACCGCGCATCAAACAAGGGTGCATCAAAGGGATAAACATCACAGGCAGTTCATAAAATTATGTGATATGATATAGCCCTTTGCTTCGTGAAGTCTTCGTAGTCTTCACGCCGTCGTGGTAGAAGTCACCGCGTCCACCAACTTTGTCCTTGGTGCCGGGAACATCACCACGGCTTCCGGCATGTGCGTCGGGGTCCACCTCCGCATCGTAGATCATCACCTTGCATCTATCTATTGCTTTGCCTCGATCTAATAAAAAGTTCTGGCACGCAGGCCATAATTAAGTGACAATCATATGACTCCAGTCATCATGTCGTACCACGACACGCAGGTCGCGAATAAATATTACATAACATATAGCATCTCATACAAACACATTGCAAATCTTGAAGGCTATACCACATCACATGCATACTCTACAAAAACGAGTTAGATCGCCATCTACACGGGTTGTTGCAACTTTTATCGTGGTTGTTAAGCAGGTTTACAAGGCAAACGAGAAACCCTAGATAAAACAAAACACGATACTTCTTTTGTTGCTAGTTTAACATACGGGGTGCGTGCAGCAACTAATGCCACAAGCCAAACTTCGTTAAACGCGTGACCCCCGTGTGGATTTGAGTTCATAAAATCCACAAGCCCCTCCATGTTAAATCTTCTATTTCGAGATTAAGATGAGATCCAAGGAGTTTGATGTAGACCATGATCAAGGCAACCAGCATACTGAAAGCAGCATAGAGGGATCGATGGAAAACTCAATCCTTGTAGCAAAACCTCAACTTGCCATCAAGCATAGAAAAAATCACATGACAGGGAAGCAACAAGAAAATCAATGCCTCATATCATACATATGATCTAGACCTAAACATGCATCTAATCAAGGATCGCTCTGATACCACTGTTGGGAAACGTAGTAGAAAACAAAAAATTTCGGCCTACGAATCAAGAACCCAAGATCATCCAAGAAGATTGCATACAAGGTTTTAGGTCATGGCTCACCAACCGATGTAGCGAAAGTAGAGTTGGTGAAGCTCGTGGACGTAGTGGAAGTAGATCTCGCAAGTTCTCCCACGAACAGTCCCTCGATCAATCCCACGAACAAGTCCCGCGATCTAGTCCCACGAACAAGTCCCATGAACAAGCTCCTCGAAGAAGGGTCGAAGGTACGACCCCTCCATTAGTATCCACACATCCCGTAGCAGCAATCCAGTAGCGCTCCGCCGTCCAGAGATGAACGCCACCGAGAAAACTAGAGGGAGAAAACCCTAACGGATTCCGATCTAGAACAACGTCTAAACCGGGGTCTAAAAGTGGAGCAACGGGGTTTAGAGGAGGGAGGGTGGCGCATAGGCCTTGGGGACAAGTTGTCTTGCTCTCCCCCTCCCCTTGGCTCACCTTATATAGGTGGCCAGGAGGCCTAGGGCGCAGCTCAAGGAGGATTGGGAGTCCAACTTGGACTCCCAAGCCTTCCAAACCTTCCCACACCTTCCCACCGGAAACCTGCCATACTGGGTTTTGGTATTTCCACCTGGAGGGGAATTCCTTCCCCTTGGTGCGCCCCCACCCCCTTGGCCGGCCAGGGCAGCCTAGGTGGCTTGCCCCCCAAGGCCAGGGGCGCAGGGGAGTGGGTGGTACTGCCTGGAACCTTCCGGAACCTTCCATGACCTTCCGGGACATACCGGGACCGTTTCGGGACATTCCGGACACTTCTGGAGCACTTCCAGGACCTTACGAGACCGTTCTCGGACGTTCCGGAGCCATCCGGATAGTTTCCAAGACCATCCGAGTTACAGTTTAAGCCACCCGATGACCGCGAAGGTTGTCGGGACGCCCAGCGATTATCCGGAAACTATTCCGGTTGATCCAGGACTTCCCCAGTACCATTCTCATATGTTCCGGAACCACCTGGGACTACTCCAGAGTGATCCGGACATAACCTTAAATACCCAGAACTACTTCTGGTGCCCTTATGAACAATTCCATAAATCTCCGGAACTACTTCCGGTACCCGTATGAACTATTCTGCTTTGCTTCCACTAAACCTTCTACCATACTAGTATTCTAACAGACTGCTGCTCGTTAAGTGTGTGACCCAATAGGTTCGGTATAATGCGGACATGACTCGGAACATCTTCCGGACATAGGTCAACAGCCTTTTGTCAATAGCCAATAATCAACAGCGGAGCCATGGACACCCATGTTGACTCCCGCACATACACGAAGAAAATTCGAGTGAACCATTATGTTTATTCATGTACCATTCCCTTTGCTTCGCGATATATGACAAAGTTAGAGGAGAGAAGTTTGGCACCCATGTGTAACAACTTTTGAACACAAGCCACTCGTTATCCTCTTTGCTCGTTTGTCCCTTTTCTCGTTATCGTATTCTGGTATCCCCGTGACTGAATCACAATGCGTCTGGCCAGACTATAATGGATACCGTCATACCGAGTGGGCCCGAAGTGAATATCTTCTTCATCGTGAAGGAGCAAATCCCATTCTTGAACTATCACAGTCACTAGCCACACCATCTGACATACCCAGAACTTATTTTACTACTTCCCATTTACGGGAGGATTCATCTAAGAACCAAAGCATGTCTTCCTGTGTGAAGCAACTCGATACTCTCATGGTCTAAGGAATTACGTATATGATAACATTTCATGATATGACTTATAACGTAGTTACGATGTGATCTCTAAGTATATCATTCAATACTGGGGTCGGTTCAACATCATTGTTCTGCTAACAATATGTTCCCATTGCTACTGACATCCTTGTTACAAGAACAATGTCCATGATTAAGAAAACGTAATCATCAGTTAGCACATGAGCTGGTCTTAGAGGCTAAACCAGGAACTCTTGGTGTTTACATTTCCACACATGCAAGTGAGTTTTCTTCTGAATCTCACAGTCAGGGTCATTGCAATTATAGCACAGAAATATAAACATTAATTACGAACGTGGAAATATATATATAATAACATTTTATTATTGCCTCTAGGGCATATTTCCAACACCCTCTCCTATGCCTTCTCCCACACGCCTCGTCAATCTCAAGAAGGAACATAGAACAACCTTCTCTGTTCGCGAGAGTCCCCCCTCCCCACTCCTATCAGAAATTCAGAACCGTCGCTCCATTTCCCTCCTTTTACCCACATTTTTTATCATATTCTACAACCTCAACGAGTTTCATAAAAATATGCACATCAAAATCTGATTCATGGACCATATGACCATCGACGATGATAACAAGGGCAAGATAGATTCATTTGTACTGCTTGCTAGCTTTTTCAATCATTTCAGTGAATCAAAGGCCTAAATCTGATGCCTCTTTTGGTACATAGGATAGGAAAATCCAGTGAATAAGAAAACAATAGGAAATAATATGATATGCATTTAATTTCATATCTCATAGGATATGATTGTTTCGATTTAGTCTTTACAATAATCTTGTTTTTCCTTTCAAATCTGACGGATTGATTCATTTCCTTTTAAAGTTGTACAAACCAAAGTAGGCATGAACGTTTATAAATTCTCTTAATTGTTCTTTTTGCAAATATGTATGCTAGGAGAAAAGATACGCAGTATCGACTGATGATGTGCGTGAATCCAGAATAATGAATCGTCTAATTTTAGATCTCAATCTTTCATGGATTGTAGATACTAGAAGGGTTAGACGCGCTTCGCAACGTCGTTGATGTTATTGGGATTTCATCGGGGTGAAAAATTGAATGAAAGTTTGTATATTTGGATGTAGTCTGAAATATTATGCCAAATTGAAACTAATTTTAAAATAAATTTCAGTTATGTGAAAAATACTTAATATTAAGTGAAATTTGAAATCAAAAATATGAAAAAAAATACATGTATTTCAGTGAGATTTGAAATTATTTTATTATTTAAAAACTAATAAACCTTTGATTTCTCCAAAAAATGGTTATTTGATCTAGTGCGTGGGGAACAAGATGGAGTATGTATTCTTTTTATATATAGTGTGGTTTTAGCGGACCTTTCTTGTGATTATTTGTTATGTACTCGACCACATTTACGTGGAAAATGTATTGTGCTGGTAACCACGTATTTTTTTAAAAAAAATACACTACAAGACAGTTGCTTACATACACGAGCATACACTCACCCCCATGAACGCACGCACGCACACCTTACGTCTATGGGCATCTTTTCAATACTGAGTTGGCACATCATCTTGAGATTGACGAAATCACCACAAGCGGCTCGTATCGACGGGAACGTCTCCTCCCACTGAAAGTATATCGCCGGAAATCCTGAAATAAATTAAAAAAAATGTAAATACCAATGTCAAATTTGAGACTTAATTTTTTTTGGGCTGGGGTTACAGTCATCCTCATTACAAACTCAACCATATATTGATTCGCATCACGTGTACTATATTGGTGTTACCGTGTCACATGTTTATTTTCCTTTTTGCTGGTCAGACTATGCGGAACTAGTGTGTTTTTATAGGCTTGTTGATATCAATTAATTTAAGGAATTATTGATTTCATCGAAACCGCCACGAAAAAATTGGTCACCTTAGAGATCCTGATCTTAAGGAGGCATGTAGAATTTAAAAAGATAAATTTTAGACCTAGTTAAAAAGTATATAGATTATTTTACGGTACAAATTATATATAATTTAAAAGGATAAATTATTGACATAATCAAAATTGTGACCGAATCATAAATCAAGCATCTCAACTGAATGAGAGGACTTCAAAGTCAATGAGTATAGTGATTTAAAATAAGAGATTGCAACCGAGGTAGGACGTGTGCTAACCACGTAGTGAGCAGTATCTAGGAGCAGTGTACATGTGTGTTAATTGAGAGGAGACACAGCCACACTGACATGGATGAGGAAGAGATGATTGAGTTGATCCCTTGTTTCCTTCCCATCTGTGATGCGCCGTCTGTAAAAAATTAGGGGGTCTAAAGTAATGCTAGTGGAACAAGAATGGGATTGGGATGCAATGGGCCCAACAACAAAGGGATGACCGAGTCAAAATTGGGATTAATGGAAAGGCTCAATTGATTCTTAGGACTTTTACCCTAGGAGTTTTAGTAAATTAGAAGATTATTGTGCAACATGATTCATAGCTATGTGATTAGTTGGAAGTATCTTGTGATTTTCTATGATATGTTATTTACTCCCTCCGTTCGTAGATATAGGGCCTATAGTTTTTTGAAAAAAACTTCAAAATATAGGGTGCATTATGTTACAACACTTGTTTGGACAATTTTTTTAAAAAATTGATCATATTTTTTTATTTCTTGCAAACCCCTCTATTTACTCACATCAATTACTTATGGATAATCCCTTTCAAATTCGGTGTATTTTTTTCTCTACATGTGTTCTTTAATTTTCGTGCCAAAAATTATACGCCCTATATCTAGGAACGGAAAGAGTATTTAACTTTTGGTTATAACTTGCTAAATGTTCCCAAAGTTGGATGACTAATACGTGTTATACGTCAAGTGGGCTGACCCACCTCAGGTTTGCTTGATCACACAACAATTTACCGCAGCAAGCAATAAATATATCAAATCAAATCAAATCGAACTATCTATATCTATATCTATCTATACCTAATAATAAAAGGAGATGGCTTTCTTAGTCTGTTTTAGCGTTTTTGCTAAAAAGCCCCTCCCTTTTAGCTAAATTAGCCCGCAGTCTGTTGATTTTTCTAGGAAAAAAAACGGTTCGCTGGAAAGGGCCAAGTAATTGGGCCGCCAGATGGGCTGGGCTACGTAAAAAACATGTACAATTTACACCGCTGGTAATCGAACTTGGGACGTACCGTATCGAGTGAAACTAAGCCAACCAGCTAAGCTTAAGCCTTTCTGTGATTAGTCCCACCTCGAAAATTTATATTGAATACAACCAGTTTATATACGTTTTTGACTTACTTGAAGCACCAATAAAAGCTCCTCAAAAATCAATGGACGGAAATAATTAGATCGGAGCCAAGGAGAGAATTAACTCCTAGGTGGGATTGTGAGCCTACCATTCATGAATGCATGAGTGCTCCCGGTTAAGATGAGGGATTAGGATGGAAAATCCAGATTGTGTGTGGGCATGAAATATTATAGTGATTGTGCAGGCAATGCTAATAAGGGATGTGGAAATAAAAATCTGGATTGTGCAGACATGCCATATTATAGGCTAATAAGGAGGGACACATGGTTAAGATGAGAGATTAGGATGGGAAATCCAGATTTGTGTGTACGGACATGAAATATTACAGGGATTGTGCAGGCCTGCCATAACAAGGAGGGCGGCTTAGATGTTGTTGTGCCGGTATATTTTCTATGAATTTTTTGACAAGATTTCTCGTCCTTACTAACTTGATTTTTTTATCGTCATAAAAAATCACTACCACAAAATACCTTTGATTTTACATCAGAGCGAACATTAGTTGAGTAGCATTATCCATAATAAATTTAAGTTCTCTCATTCGTTGCTCTTCTATCAGTACGCCCCATGATCATTCTATTATTATTCTCATAAAAATTGATTGTGGAAAATAAAGGGAAGCACATATGATATACTAGAAAAATACCCCACTCCTTGCAGCAAAAATTTCTATAAAAATATATACAATGTAAATTAAAAGGGTATAAAATGCATGTAAATAAAAGTGGACGATATGAATAAATGTGTTTCCTTTTTAAAACATATGAAGTTAATTTTAAGTATATCATAGGTATTTTATCATAAGATTAAATTTTTCTCATGTTGTTTTAAGCAATCTTTATTTTTATTAACAAATATTGCTCCAAATATAAGGAAAAAATTGCTCACATGATTTTAATTTCCTGTGTCTATTTATTCCAAAATCCTACATGTACCTAACTCAAGAAAAAGTGTACCCACAAATTAACTCATGTAAAGTGTTCACACATATTAAAATTTTGTATTATTTTAAATGCGTTTGCGTTTTTTAGAAATACACTTTCTTTGTTCCATGCTTTTATTTTCATGGTTTTAGTTCAAATTTGAACTAAAATCATGACAAGAATTATGGGAGGAAGGGAGTATAAACTTAATTTTACGTTCATCATAGGTATTTTATCATAAAATTAAAATTTTCTTCCGTTGCAACGCACAGGCATTGTCCTAGTCTAATAATAAAGCGAGGTGGTTTTCTTATTAGTCCGTTTTTATATTTATATGAAAAACCTCCTATTATTTCTGATATTCAACCCGCACTCCAGAAATAAGTAAAATCAGAAAGATAACGATTCGCATGCTGTAGTGGGCCTCGCCAGATCGAGAGCAAGGCAAGCGAGAGCAGCACGCTCGATCGATGGGCCAATCGTTGCTCTGCCAGGCAGGCAGTCCTATAGCCCTTTTTTTTACAGCCACGTGGAAAAAGGATTAAGTAAGCGTCAAAAACTGTCGATATTTTTTCATATAAATAAATTGTCCCACATCGCTTGTTTAGGCCAAACCCTGCCAGTTTATATAGGATTGCAAGTTCCGAAAGTACCAGCAAGGCTGCAAGACAATACAAGAGGCAATGAGTGCACCCGAGAATCACAATTTGTGGATGGACTTCAGGATATTATAATCACGTCCAAGGATGGACGTGCATGCACGCACATACCACAATAATCAGAGGTGTGGGTTAGAGGCTAATTATCACTGATAAATATTGTGGCTTACTTTGACAGTCTGATTCATGTGTAAATCTTGGATAAATAAAAGTGGACCTTGCTTGGTGGTGGGATTAGTTGTGAATAAAATCTCGGATTAAAAATAGGGGGGAGGCTATTGGTTGAGAGCATGCAATGAATTTCTTTGATCTCTTAGATTATTAACTTGATCGTATTTATTGCTTATTTTATGGAAAATGCTAAAGTATTTTTAACATGGTCCGTCCAACTCGATTCTATTGTACCAAGATTCAATAAAAAAAAGTGCCATGTAATCCAACTCTGACACGATTTATTCAATTTAGCGAGATTATTCATAATTTTAATATTTTTTGTGTATTGCGTAACAATTAAAATTGCGCATGCAACACCAAAGAAAAGGCAGCCGGCTTTAATTAGTCAAGTTAGTCTACACACAGCTTTGCTAAATGCAAAAGCGATTGAAAAATTGATTCATTGATGTTTGAAGAGAAATGCGAGGCAATGCAATATACTTTCTGGCTATGACAGTTTGAATTAATTAATTATTAAAAGAAAAAAAACAAGTGCAATTGAGCAATTTATAACTTAATTTGTAAAACAAAAGCAAGCACACAAATGAACATTTTTTGCATATATACATTTTTCGTAGACCTCGACGTGCGCCTTCCTATCCCTTCCGATGCTTTATTAATTTGTTTTCTATAAAAAATCAAATGCATCACCAAGCAATGTATAACCTAATCTTACATTCTTAAGAAGTTGCTCCCCACTACTACCAATTTTCTCAACATGCACACACTCCACCTCATCATGCATGCCACATCACTCTCCACTAGCATATTTTTCTCAACATGCAAGCATTCCACCTCATTATCCAACATGCATGAGAAAGACTCACCTCAATATGCCACTATGCATAATAAAAACCCACATGCAACATGCATGCATGGAAATTTTTATTTTATTATTATATTTATATTAAATCCATATATTAGTTCAAAAGTTATTGTTTCAAATATACATGCTTCATTTAACCAAACATTTTCACTGAAATATTTTGCAAAAAAGTTCCACAACAACGTGTGGGGCATCATCTAGTTTTTAAGAGAAAGTCAAGGACACTAATTTTTTCACATATAATTTGGTTTAACCTCGGCGTGCAACTCCTATCGCTTTAAATGTTGGCGTGTTATACTGATTAATGTTTTGATTGACACGATAATTTTCTCTGTTGCAACGTACGGGCATATGTCCTAATACCTACTAATAAAAGACGATCAATTTCTTCGGGATTTTTGTACGTCGTTGACGTCATTATATTTTCGAACGTACATATCTGACGTCATCTGTCCTCCGTATATTACTCACCAACGCAAAAAAAAATTACCAAGCCGGGGATTCCGTATATTACTCGCCAACGCAAAAAAAATTTACCAAGCCTGGTCGTCTGATGTTTCGTAGGCCAGGGGCCCTTCTCATTAAAAATAGCTGCCAACAGCCGTCGGTAGATCGGTCGGCCCATCTACAGCCCAGCATGCCAACTGAGCCCGGATCAGGTTTTGTACAATATGAGGTCTATCCATCTACAGCGTATATTATAATAGTATCATCTCGCTTTTTTGTATTTAGATTAAACAACTTAAATATGTTCACCAGTTATCTGGAATAAATTAACTCAATGGGCTGAATAGGGAATCAGGGCCAAGAAGGAATAGACTTTGATGTGCACGCATTGGTCCATGGGAAATGAGGACCCATTTAAATAAAGGGCGACGCTACGCGTCTGCCGGACGTTGTTTAGAAAAGATCCGCCGATTCAGCAACCATCCGATCCATCCGATCGAACATGCAAGAGGTAATAAGTCTTTGCAACAGAGGCTTCGTTGCAATTGAACCTTTGCAACATAACCTCTGTTGCAATGGACCTCGTGTATTTTTTTTCTTCCTCGACCACCGCTGCGAGCCTTGCAACAGAGATTTTGTTGCAATCGCACCTTTGCAACACAGGCTCTGTTGCAAAGGACCTTCTTTAAAAAAAGAATTATTTTCCATCACCGCTGCGAGTTTTTTTCCATCACCGCTGCGAGTTTTGCAACAGATGCTCTGTTGCAAGAGGACCTTTGCAACAAAGCCTCTGTTGCAAAGATTCGGTTCGCCTCAGTTTCTTCGTGCGTCACTGCATCTGGCCAGATCGGACGGTCGCGCAGACGGACGATGTGCTTATAAGATCCGTCGGTTGAATCTAATCTTTTTCCTTAAATAAATGGGTGTCAAGCATGCACATGTCGGTAGATCGGTCTGATTTCCCCTTCATTTTTGGGCTTGCCGGCGTGGCTCTACGCCGTATTTTGTTCTCTGGGGATTTTTATTTTGTGGGAAGTTCTGTGATGATGCTCATTTAAACATACTATATTATGTGCAAAATTATTTCTCCTCCCTTACTACAAAATTCAACACTTTTCAGCAAAGCATGTGTGCTTCAAACATATATGTTTTCAATTTTCATTGTATTCTGATGCTTATTTTAAATAATACTTCTTCATTTCATAATATAAGACATTTAGCTTGCAAAGACGGTGCAGAAAACTATATGGTCACGTGTGAGGATTTGGTTTTTCCGTTGCAACGCACGGGCAATTTTCCTAGTCTTTACCTAAGTCCGTCATGAAGTTGCTTTCTTAGTCCGTCATGACGTTTTGCAAAAAAAAAACTTCCTTTTTTCTTAATAAACTCGCAGTCCAGTATATACAGCAAAAAAAAACAATTCGCTAGTTTATTGGGCCTTTGGGGTTGCTCTGCCTGGCCTAGCCGTTCCATTGGGCCTGTACCTTTCACGCCCGAGTGGCCCATTTAATGTTTCAGACGGCCCAGTTGTATATAGGAGGCAAGAATAATTTGCGTATGTATATACAGTAAATAATCCGACGATCAACTCAACTAAGACCATGTTGTGTTATGTTCCGGCAAGAAAAAACAAGTTTAGTTTTTTGTGCATTCTGAAATATGTTCTCTAATTTTTTTTAAATCATTCATGATTTTAAAATATTTGTGTAGTTTTCAAAAAAGTGCTCACTATTTTCGATGTGCGAGCAACAAAAAAAATATGTTTTAGTTTAGTTCTGTCATTTCGAATATGTTTTTAATTTTTTAAAATCCTTGATGTTCTTTAAAGTTTTGTTTAGTTTTTGTTGGATATGTGCCCTAGAGGCAAATTAATAAAGATATTTGTCACATATCTGTTTGTTCATAATACGTTATATATTGTGCTAGAACCGTATTAAGCGGAAACATTAATACACGTGTGATATATAACAACCTGGTCCCTAGTTAAACTCAGGCATACTAGCTCATTGGGCAATTGATGATCAAGGTTTCCTGATCATGAAAACATATTATTCTATTGACAATGAGGTCATATCATTAGAAGAATGATGTGATGGACACACACCCACCTTAAGCATTGCAGTGTGATCAAGTCACATAAGTTCAGCATTGCGATGACTCAATAACATTGTGACTGAATCCTTAGACCGTGATGATCATACATAATTGCTATCTATTAGGATGCTTTGAGTGCATTAACCGTTACACTGAAACATGGTAACTGAAAAGGTGTATCTGGGGTATTCCGAAGTAGATATGTTGAGGAGTATGAAATAGATCAGAGCGGGATTTGTCAATCCGAGTGAAGGATAGGTACTCTGGGCCCACTCGGTGATGTTGCATCAATAGCTTGCAAGCAAGTGACTAGGTCACAAGAGATGTAATATTCACAGACGAGTAAACATGTTATGTCGGAGACTAGGAAGAACTAGGTATTGGATACCGACGATCATACCTCGGACAAACATAGTACCGAAGCACAAAGGGATCAAATCATATTGTTAACGGTTCAACAGCGATGAAGTTTATTCGATGGAAGCGTAGGGGCACATCTAGGATTGTAACCAGATCCCACATGATGGTCATTGGTCAGAGAGTGTCTCGATCATGTCTACTGTTTCCCGGACCGTAGGGTGTCACACTTAAGGGCAATCGATGCATTAAGGATTGATTCGGGATCATCGGTGAAAAGAGAGAAAACACCGAAAATGTATCGGGAGGTGCCGGAAGCTGTTCCGGATATTTGAAAGATTAAAAATAACATATATTAATGTTTAAATATGTTTTATTATTTAATTAACAGAATTAAATATTAAAAATGATTTAAATAATTAATTAAAAATGTGAAAAGGTATTTGGGCCTTAAAAGGCCCATGAGGGGAAGGGGGAGCCTCCCCCCTTGGGCTTGGCGCCAAGGGAGGGCCCCATCCCCCTCCTAGCCGCACCACTCCCCCCCCCCTTGGGGGTTTAGTCCCACATGGGGGAAGGGGAGGGGGTGGAGCCCCTCCTTGGCCTATATAAGGAGGGGTGGAGGTGCCTTTTTCAACACAACATTGAGTTTATCTCTCTCTCTCTCTCTCTTTCTCCGACCTAGAGCGGACTCCCCTGGTTTGGAGTTTACACCTGGTTGGGGGTTTCACCATCATCCGGACGTCGTCGCGCTGCCGGAATCGGGATCCGGATCAATCTTCTTTCCGCTGCTCTTCTGGTTCGGAGCCCGGAGGGACGTCGGTTGCACCGTACGTGTGTAATCCCGCGAGGCACTACACGTGTGGTGCTAATTCATCGTCGGAGGTTCTTCAACATGACAGGGAGGTCGTACGATCGGAGTCTACGCCAACCACGTTCGAGGAACGTTTCCCTCTTTCGTTCTTCAAAGGTATGAACACCGATTCCTTCCGTTACATACATCATCATAGCATAGATATTGGGTTCGGGACTCGTAGGTAGGAAAATTTTTGTTTTCTGCGCTGATCCCCAACAGTGGTACCATGAGCAAGGCTATGCGTAGATGTATTGTACGGGTAGAACACATCTAGGATGTGGGCATCAATTCTCCAATTGTTACCCTCCCACGTGTACTCGTTTAGCGTTGCGCCAATGTCCTGATGAAGCGGCCCCGACCGACCTTACACGTTTACGCGAGACTGGTTCCACTCTTGACATATGGCTTGTACCATATAAGTGGCTGGGGGGTGTCTGTCTCTCTAACATTAGCGACGCGAAGACGTTTGCAACGGAGGGCCCCGACAGGGGTGTAATAGAGACGATTGCAGGATTGGTGTTGTGGCTTGTCTTCGCAGGATAGAAAGCGGTTCTCTCTCGAAACCCCTTAGCAACCACGTAAAACTTGCAAAAGATAAAGTAGAAGACGTTTTAACTTTAATTTGCATGTAAGGGGGGATCATAGCTTGTATGATTTACAGTTTTACTTCCTGTCTTGCTAATATGCTAGATATGCGACGGTAGCATGATAGGATAATCTCTCTCAATACCATGATTGTATTCTCCCTTAGTGGACACCGCCTGGAAGGATCTTTATGATAGGCAGGCCGTGACGATCGGGTGTCATACATACATTAGCGATCGCATGAGGTTGGGTTTGGCAAGCCTAGCATATGAAGATATGGCCTTGCTGAACAGCCATACACTAAGGTTCGACTGGCAGGCTTGACATATGTAGATATGAGCTTGGGATACGGATGACCGAAAGGTCAAGCATGAGTCATATAACGGATATGATTGGCATGATGGCCTACCTAGGGAGATGTGTCGTCGGCCGTGTGATATTCGAGGACGATCATTCAAACTAGGATTATGTTAATCACTTAGTAAATTTGGAGAGATGTTTAACTAAGTGGGAGTTTTAGAATTAATTAAAATTGAACTCCAATTATGAACAAAGTCTAAATATGTGTTTTGCAAATAACCATTGTAGATGGCTGCACCTCGCCCCTCATTCAACTTAGGGTCATTACTAGACAAAGACAAACTGAAAACCGATCGGTCAAACTTCACCAACTGGTTCCACACTCTGAGGATTCTCCTCGTTCCCCTCAAGATGGCATACGTACTAGAGGCCGTGTTAGGTGACGAACCACCAGCAGATGCTAGTCAGGATGAGAAGAATGTCTACCTCTCCAAGACGGATGATTACAACCTTGTCCAGAGTGCAATGCTTTACTCCATGGAGGCTGAGCTGAAGAAACGCTTTGAGAGGATGGGTGCATATGAGATAATCACCAACCTCAAGGCCGTCTTTGCACCCCAAGCCAGGGCTGAACGTTATGAGGCTTCTGAAGCTTTCTTCTCAGCAAAGATGGATGAGCATAGCAGTGTTAGTGAGAAAGTGGTCAAGATGTCTGGCTACGTTCAACGCTTGAATGCTCTGGGATGTCAGATTCCAGATAAACTTGGTGTTGATAGGGTGTTGCAGTCGCTGCCCCCTAGCTACAAAGGCTTTGTGTTGAACTACAACATGCAGGGGATGACTAAGACCCCTTCTGAGTTGTTCGTCATGCTGAAAACCGCTGAGGTTGAGATCAAGAAGGAGCATGCTGTATTCATGGTCAACAATACCGTTGAATTCAAGAAGTCTGGAAAGAAGGAGAAGGGAAAGAAGGGAAGCCCGAAGAAGGGTGACAAGCCAGTTTTCACTCCTCGTAAGGCACCCAAACCTGGACCCAAGCCCGGCGTTGAGTGCTTCTACTGCAAGGGTGATGGTCACTGGAAACGCAACTGCCCCAAGTACCTAGAGGATAAGAAGGCTGGCAAAATTTTCAGAAGAGACAAAGGTATATTAGATATACACGTTATTGATCCTTTCTTAACAAGCGTTGGGAACAAATCCTGGATATTTGATACAGGATTTGTTTCTCATATTTCTAACTCCTCTCAGGGTCTACGAAATAGGCGACGCTTGATGAAAGATGAAGTGACGATGCGCGTGGGAAACGGCTGCCGGATTGAAGTGGTGGCGGTCGGCACGAAGCATCTTAGTCTCCCTTCGGGATTAGTTTTGATTTTGAATAAGTGCTACTATGTATACGCATTGAGTGTGAACATCGTTAGTGGTTCTTGCTTGAAGCGAGACCACTATTCTTTTAAGTCAGATACAATTGGTCGTGCGATTTATAATGATGATGTGTTTTATGTTCACGCACCAGAGAAAAATGGCTTATTCATTCTTAATCTCGATTGTGATATACTTCATATTGATAACGTAGAGGCCAAAAGATTAAAACCTAGTGGCGAAGAACACATGACGATGTGGCATTATCGACTTGGTCATATTGGTGAAAAGTGCATGAAGAAGCTTCATGATGATGGACTTCTGGAGTCATTGGATTTTGGATCCCTTGACACATGTGAACCATGCCTTCTAGGCAAGATGACAAGGACTCCATTCAATGGAACAATGGAGTGTATGGAAGACTTGTTAGGGATCATACATTCAGATGTATGTGGATCTATGAACGTCCCCACACGCAATGGTCTTCGTTACTTCGTGACCTTCACAGATGACTTAAGCAGATATGGGTATATCTACTTAATGAAACATAAGTCTGAAACCTTTGAAAGATTCAAGGAATTTCAGAGTGAGGTCGAGAATCAACTCGGGAAGAAAATCAAGCACCTTTGATCCGATCGAGGAGGCGAGTATTTAAGTCACGAGTTTGGCGATCATCTTAAGACTTGTGGCATCGTACCACAACTTACGCCGACAGGAAAACCTCAGCGTAACGGTGTTTCTGAGCGACGTAGTCGAACTCTATTGGATAGCGTACGATCGATGATGTCTCATACCGACTTACCTGTGTCATTCTGGGGGTATGCATTAGAAACTGTCGTTACATTCTTAATAGGGCACCGTCCAAATCCGTAAAGACAACACCATTTGAGGAATGGCATGGCAAGAAACCAAAGTTGTCTCACTTGAAGATTTGGGGTTGTGAGGCTTATGTTAGGAAACTTCAGCCTGACAAACTCGAATCAAAAGAGGATAAGTGCATCTTTGTGGGATATCCAAGGGAAACCGTTGGATACACCTTCTACAACCAGTCTGAGGGAAAAACGTTTGTCATCAAGACTAGATGCTTTCTTGAGAAAGAGTTTCTTTCGAAAGAATTGAGTGGGAGGAAAATAGACCTCAACGAGATGATTGACCAATCACTCCAAGTGTAAGAAATGGCAATGGAAGTTGTTCCGGAACCATCTTCTGTAGTGGGAGCTGAAGAGAACGGTCATCATGATATTCATAACGACCGTGACATACATGATGATCATGATCAAGATGAAGAGGATCCTATTGTACCCCGCAGGTCATCAAGAGCCCGAGTAAAAACTCAGTTTTATGGGCAACTTGTCAATGCAGTCATGTTAAATGAACCTGACGAACCTGCGAACTACAAAGAAGCAATGGAGGGACCCGAGTCCGAGAAATGGCTGGAAGCCATGAAATCTGAGATAGACTCCATGTATGCCAACAAAGTATGGACTTTGGTGGATATTCCCGAGGACCGAAAGGCCGTCGAGAATAAGTGGATATTCAAGAAAAAGACTGACGCAGACGGAAACGTATCTGTCTATAAAGCTCGACTTGTCGCAAAAGGTTTCCGACAAATTCAAGGAGTTGACTACGAAGAGACTTTCTCTCTCGTAGCGATGCTAAAGTCTATCCGGATATTGCCAGCATTGCTGCCTATTATGATTATGAAATATGGCAGATGGATGTGAAATCCGCGTTCCTAAATGGCAACATTGAGGAAGAGTTGTATATGGTACAACCGGAAGGTTTTATTGATCCTAAGGACGCTGGTAAGTTATGCAAACTTCAACGGTCCATTTATGGGTTGAAGCAAGCATCTCGGAGCTGGAATCTTCGTTTTGATGAGGTGATCAAAGCTTTTGGATTTGTCCAAAATGAAGAAGAATTATGTGTTTATAAGAAAGCGAGTGGGAGCTCTGTAACATTCCTAGTACTATATGTGGATGACATATTATTGACAGGGAATGATGTGAAATTTCTAGAGGGGGTAAATGAATATTTGAATGGACAATTTTCCATGAAGGACCTAGGTGAAGCTGCATACATATTAGGCATTAAAATTATAGAGATAGATCAAGACGCCTATTAGCACTGAGTCAGAGAACTTACCTTGAGAAGATATTGAAGAGGTTCAATATGGATAACGCCAAGAGAGGCCTCTTGCCCATTATGAAAGGAAGTAAATTGAGTGTGACTCAATGCCCAGCAACAACAAAAGAAATGGAGGAAATGTCCTCAAAGCCCTATGCCTCAGCCATAGGTTCTATCATGTATGTTGTGTTGTGTAATCGACCAGATGTGGCCCTGGCGGTTAGTCTGACTAATCGTTTCCAAAGTAATCCTGGAATGGATCATTGGATTGCAGTGAAGAACGTCCTTAAGTACTTACGAAGAACTAAGGATCTGGTTCTTGTCTATGGAGGATGTGAAGAAGAGCTCGCCATAACAGGTTACGTCGATGCCAGTCTTGGTACTGATCCCGATGACTCAAAATCCCAGACGGGATACGTGTTTATGTTGAATGGTGGTGCGATTAGCTGGAGGAGCGGCAAGCAGTCAGTCGTCGCCCAATCTACGATGGAGTCGGAGTATATTGCCGCTTGCGAAGCGTCAAATGAAGCGCATTGGCTGAAGAAGTTCGTCATCGAACTTGGCGTATTCCCTAGTTGCACTGACCCTGTTAGCATTTATTGCGACAATACGGGTGCCATTGCTAACGCAAGGGAGCCGAGGACTCACTCTACAGCCAAGCATATTCTCCGGCGTTTCCATGTGACGCGAGACTACGTCAAGGATGGTCATACTAGGATTTGAAAAATACATACGGATCTGAATCCGTCAGACCCAATGACTAAACCTCTTCCACAAGCCAAGTTTGAACAACACCGAGAGACTATTGGTGTTAGATACATACCTGATGTAAACTAGTGTAATTTGTCCTCTAGTGCAAGTGGGAGACTGTTGGATATGTGCCCTAGAGGAAAATTAATAAAGATATTTGTCACATATCTGTTTGTTCATAATACGTTATATATTGTGCTAGAACTGTATTAAGCGGAAACATTAATACACGTGTGATATATAACAACCTGGTCCCTAGTTAAACTCAGGCATACTAGCTCATTGGGCAATTGATGATCAAGGTTTCCTGATCATGAGAACATAATAGTCTATTGACAATGAGGTCATATCATTAGGAGAAGGATGTGATGGACACACACCCACCTTAATCATTGCAGTGTGATCAAGTCACACAAGTTCAGCATTGCGATGACTTAATAACATATTGACTGAATCCTTAGACCGTGATGATCATACATAATTGCTATCTATTAGGATGCTTTGAGTGCATTAACCATTACACTAAAACATGGTAACTGAAAAGGTGTATCTTGGGTATTCCGAAGTAGATATGTTGAGGAGTATGAAATAGATCAGAGCGGGATTTGTCAATCCGAGTGACGGATAGGTACTCTGGGCCCACTCGGTGGTGTTGCATCAATAGCTTGCAAGCAAGTGACTAGGTCACAAGATATGTAATATTCACAGACGAGTAAACATGTTATGTCGGAGACAAGGAAGAACTAGGTATTGGATACCGACGATCATACCTCGGACAAACATAGTACCGAAGCACAAAGGGATCAAGTCATATTGTTAACGGTTCAACAACGATGAAGTTTATTCGATGGAAGCGTAGGGGCACATCAAGGATTGTAACCAGATCCCACATGATGGTTATTGGTCAGAGAGTGTCTCGATCATGTCTACTGTTTCCCGGACCGTAGGGTGTCACACTTAAGGGCAATCGATGCATTAAGGATTGATTCGGGATCATCGGTGAAAAGAGAGAAAACACCGGAAATGTGCCGGGAGGTGCGGGAAGCTGTTCCGGATATTTTGAAAGATTCGAAATAACATATACTAATGTTTAAATATGTTTTATTATTTAATTAACAGAATTAAATATTAAAAATGATTTAAATAATTAATTAAAAAGGTGAAAAGGTATTTGGGCCTTAAAAGGCCCATGAAGGGAAGGCAGAGCCTCCCCCTTGGGCTTGGCGCCAAGGGAGGGGCCCATCCCCCCTCCTAGCCGCACCACTCCCCCCTTTGGGGGTTTAGTCCCACATGGGGGAAGGGGAGGGGTTGGAGCCCCTCCTTGGCCTATATAAGGAGGGGTGGGGTGCCTTTTTCAACACAACATTGAGTTTCTCTCTCTCTCTCTCTCTTTCTCCGACCTAGAGCGGACTCCCCTGGTTTGGAATTTGCACCTGGTTGGGGGTTTCACCATCATCCGGACGCCGTCGCGCTGCCGGAATCGGGATCGAGATCAATCTTCTTTCCGTTGCTCTTCTGGTTCGGAGCCCGGAGGGACGTCGGTTGCACCGTACATGTGTAATCCACGAGGCACTACACGTGTGGTGCTACTTCATCGTCGGAGGTTGTTCAACACGACAGGGAGGTCGTAGGATCAGAGTCTACGCCAACCACGTTCGAGGAACGTTTCCCTCTTTCGGTCTTCAAAGGTATGAACACCGATTCCTTTCGTTACATACATCAGCATAGCATAGATCTTGGGTTCGGGACTCGTAGGTAAGAAATTTTTTGTTTTCTGCGCGGATCCCCAATAGTTTTAAGAAAAATGTTCACATAATTAAATAATGTTCATATAATTTTAAAATACTCACCCTTTCTCGCACAAATTTTATGTCATTCAAAATAGTATTCACATGCTTAAATATAAATTAATATTTGAAAAACAATTCTATTTAAAATGGTCCATGTGATTTGAAAACTAGAGATGTCTTTTTAAAATATTTTTGATGCATTAAAAGTAAATCAACATACAATTTTAAAAAAATTGGTTGTATGTTGATGAAATAATAAGTTTTAGTTTTTTGTGTGTAACATCCCACAATTTTCCAAATTTTGGAATGTTAATAACTAAATTATAATAATGATTGTTTGCTTCATATGTTTGATTTTCACTAGGATTTAAATTGTTTGAGTTTATTGAATATTATGATGAGAGGGAATAAAAGGACTTTCCCTAATATTCATTGTTAGTGTTTTGGAATTTATTATTTTAAAAAATACAATAAAATAAAATGAGAGAAGGTAATATGACTCCTTCAACATATTCAAAGAATTGGAAAATGTTTTACATATTTATTTGGATTTTTATGAATGCTCAAAACATTTTTTAACTCAAAGCAATTCATTGGAGAGGATATAAAATGACTTATCCCTTTAAATAAAATTTAAAACTATTTATAATATTGTTTGAAAGTTTTTAAATTTGTTGTGAGTATTAAAAATAACTCTAAAATTATTTTAGGGATTTTTATAACGCTCAGATAGATTTTATTGCATTAAAATGATTTATCAAAATTGCAATATAGCTCGAAAAGTATTTCTAGCCAAATTATTTCATTTTATTCATTTATTTTATTACTTTTGCATTTTTATAATTATTAATTTATTATTTAAAAATGTTTTATCAACGTGGTTGATCAAATAAAACTTTTCAAAAAATAAGTTTCTGCAGCTGGGTCGCAGCTCAGTGCTTATCTCTCGTCACGTGCGCTCTTGCCCAGTGCAGCAGCTCCCAGTCGGGCCAGCCCAGTAAGCCATCACCAGTTTTTTTTTCTTCTTTTTTCTTTTTCTCTATGAGGCTGACAGCATGGGCCTACTTGTCATCTTCTTCCTCAACGTGTTCATCACGGACTTCACCGGAAATCCCGAGATCTTCGCGATTTCTAATCCGTTTTGACCCCTTTTTCACGGAGATCTTGCTATAAATATTCCTCTCTTCGCCCTCATCCGAATTTTCGTACCTCCGGTATCCAAGAACCTCATCTCGATCTCGCCGGAGTTCGCCGGAGCGTTGTCCGCTGCTGCACGACTCCTTTGCCCGAGCAGCCCGAGCGACGGCTGCTGCCTCACCACCGCACGCCTCGGCTGCACCCTGCACGGCCACCTCCGCCTCCCCGCGCCGGTGACCGCCGCAACGCCACGCCGCGCCGCGCCCATTCTCCATGGCCGCCGCCACGCCGCGCAGCCGTGCACTGGATCCCAGCCGGCCACCCGTGCCGCCACCACCGGTCCACCGCCATGCCGCTGGAGGCGCGCCTCGCCGGAGCACCACCAGCCCCATCGCCGAAGCCGCCGGAGCCTCGCCGGACGTGGAGCCGCCGCCGGTCTCCGGTGAGTACTTGGTGACCGTCGATTCTGAGGCCGACGGCCCAGATTAGATCTAGAAAGGCAATTTTTTTATTTAGGTCAGCCCGGTTAATTTTGGTTTTTCTCCGGATTAAACGGTTAGCCGGGGTGGACCGAAAACCTTATCCAGCGAGCGTTCACTTGTTAAAGCCCTAAACGAACACTGTTCGTCCCGTAGCATCCAGGGGCCTGTTTCTGATGATTTTTTTATTTTAATCACGGATGGGCCCTTTTTTCACAATTTGCACCCTGGAACCGTTATGGCCATATCTTTTAAACCGTGTATCGGAATTAGGTGATTCTTTTTCCTATGCACTCATATTGATC
Organism: Bromus sterilis; assembly: GCA_950022295.1. NCBI lineage: Eukaryota > Viridiplantae > Streptophyta > Magnoliopsida > Poales > Poaceae > Bromus > Bromus sterilis. Next base: position 409,012,867 of record OX465596.1, on the reverse strand, counting down.
AGTAGTTTATCATATAGTTGAATTCCCACACATTTGCACATTTTTGAATTTGAATTTATTGAAATTCAAATTCAAACTTCCGGAGGCCGTATCTTTTACATCGTTGATCCGTTTCGATTAATTCTGTTTGCATTGGGTCACTCATGTCATGTACTTTCTATCCATATCATTTATCCACCATATTCAAATACTTTTGATCTGTTTGAATTTAAATTTAATTCAAACTTCAACCTACTATAACTTGTGTTGTAGTATTCTGTTTCACGTGATTCTTTTTGCATATTGGATCACTTGTAACATCCTATCGGCCATATCCACACACCTTTTCATATTGGCATGATGTTCACCTTGAATTCATAATTCCTTTGGTCATAACCTTGGATATCAACAATTGTTTATCCGTTGACTCTCTCGAGTTTACCTTCCACCTATCACCTTCGAGCAAATCGACAACTATACCGTGTCAAGCCTAGTTGTTTCGTTGCTAAACCTTATTGTATTTGATTTGTTAATCTTTTGGTTCCTTTTGGCGTGATTGTTTATGTGGTATCTGTTAGAACCCCAACTAGGGTAAGTGCTAGGGTTGCTTGTGTCTTTTGCATCATGTGAAAATTTCAAAAGGAAATTCAAAAATGGGGAAAAGAAAAGCCCTAAAGAATTTAATTAATTGGCCAGACAAAAAATTCTTCCAAAAAATCCTCTGGTATTTTTGAAAAGTCTTATAAATATGCATGACCACATATAAAGTGAAGTGGGTCCCACTGCATGCACCAAGATTTGCCAAAAATTCCAAATAGGGCTTGGAAATTAAATTTGACCCCTATTTGACTTGAAATTCAAATGTATTGAATTTCAAAAATGCCCAAATCCTAAAAGTGACTAGCTGCTGGTCACCTAGTATTTATAAAATTAGTTGGGCATTTTTATAAAATGTTTTGGTATTTTTACCAGAGAAAAACAAAAGGCAGAATAAAAGGAAAGCAGAAGAGAGGAAGTTACTTGGCGCCCTGGGCAAGGCCCACTCACCGGTTGGCCTCGGCCCAGCCCACCCGGGCACTTGTCGTCTACCTCCCCTCCACCCGAAGCAGCTCGGTGGAGGGCAGGGGGCGTCAACGGCCACCTCGATGGCGAGGGGCCTTCTAGGCCTCCTCCTCGCAACCGAGCACGCCACGGAGCTGCTCACATACCCCGCGCACCTTGCCCCCATCTCTGTTTCCTCTCCTCCACTGCTCGCCGGAAAACTCGAGCGCCTCCGCAACCCTAATAGAGCGCGACCATGTCCCGGCGTGGCCACTGGCCGTACTAGCGCGCAACGTTGTGTCCCTCTTCCTCGCCGTGGACGCCCTCGTCAATCCCTGCATCCAATTCGAGCCGAGAGCCTTCGAAGACGACGCGAGCCACGAATCTTCACCGCCGGCTGCAGAAAGTCCGACGAGAAATTGCTCGCCACCGCTCCTCCTCCGGCCTTGCTTCGGCCTCCATCGCGTTTGGGTGAGCTCCACGCCCCGATTCTCCCTTTCCTTTGCTCCTTCCGCGCCGTAATTCTCCTCGACGTCGAGGACAATACTCCGGCCGCCGCCTCCAGTCGCCGACGACGAGCTTCCAGTGCTCCTCGATGACGCCGCGATGCCCAGGATGGAGCGCGCGTCCATGAGCAACCGTTTGGTGGTCACCGCGTTTCAAATGGGCGCCGGAGCCGCCTTCTCCAGTGGGCGCCGCCGCACGGGATGGTCACCGGCGGCTACCCGCCGGCGGGCCCGATTAGTTTAGGGGGCTAATCCCCCTGTTAGTTGACCCTTGGGTCACTGACTGGTGGGTCTTGGCCCCCCCTAAGCTAAGTTAATTTTATTTAACAGGGGTTAACCCCCACGGAGAATGACAAGAGGGCCCCACTGGCCAGAAGACCCCCCACGTCATGCTGATGTCAGCATGACGCAGTAAATCTTTTTCTGATTTAAAAGAATTCCAGAGAAATTACAGAAAATCCAGAAAAATAGCCAAACTTCAATAAATCATAGAAAATTCATATGAACTCCAAATTGGACAAATAATATATGAAAAATTATCAAAAAAATGCAAGGATTATGAATATGCAATTTTTTTTTCATGTTTGAGCATTTTAAAATGGGGAAACAGTAGAAAATGTGCATATGGCTTAATTTGAATTCAAATTTGAAGTTTGAATTTGCAATTATTTTGCAATATACTTCAATTAAGATGAATATGCTACAAACCAGTACCATTCACATCATGGACAACATAATCATGTGCTTGTGCATTCTATTACAATGTTTCCCCCCTTTGTTGATTGATTGTTCCGGTGACAGACGATCCGAGACGGTGATCACCCCCGAAGGAGAAGAAGTTCGATAAACACCGTGTGTGAACCTCGTCAGCAAGGCAAGCAAACCCCATTGATCATGTCTATAAAATCTCAATTCCCTCTCAGTCTCGCTTATGCATATTTAGGAGATCACCTTATATCGATTTTACCGCATAGTTGAACCCATATCCGATGCATGACCTATCATCTTCTCACAGTAGTAAGCAAACCACAATCCTAGCTGACTGTAACATCCCAAAATTCTAAATTTGGGAATGTCATAATTATTAAATAATTATGATTGTCTTGCTTGATTTGTGTGTAATTGATCTGAGTGAGATAGACTAGGATATGAAGCTTTTGAAGTTTAAATGAATATTAAAAGTGAGAGGGAATAAAATGACTTTCCATAATATTCATTTTTTGTTCTTTTACATTTATTATTTAAAGCAAATCCAACAAATAAAAATAGAGAGAAGGTAATGTGACTCCTTCAACAAATAAAATAAAATTGGGAAAATAGTTCAAAGAAAAGTTTTCATTTTTTATTTTATTGGATCTTATTTTGAATACTTTTATTTTTTAAATAAAAATAATTAAATAAGGGAAGATAACATGACTTCTTCAATTTCGTTGAAAATGATTTAAAACCTTGCTTTGGTTTAATTTGAATTTATTGAATGAAGTTTTTTTGATTTTTCTATTTTGTATAAATAATTTATTGAAAATATTATTTACGTTTTTCTAAGATTTTAGAATTTTATTTCGTATTTTTCTGACTTATATTTTATTTTATAAAACTCTTTGAAGTTTTAGAAAAGTACGTATACATATGTATATAAACATAATTACGTTTTACGTATTACGTATTTTTATTATTTAAAAAAAATAAGATGTTATTTTTTTGGGGCTACTTTTATTATATTAAAATTACTTTTATACTTATTTTATTTTTATTTTATTTTATTTAAAAAAAACTGGACAGGCCGGCTAGCAGCTGGCGCGCGCTAGGCCAGCGGGCCGAACGGCCGAAGCGGCCAGCGGCCAGTGGCCGACCAAGTGGCCAGCGTGGCCCATGCACGCACGCACGTGCGCTCAAGCGTGTTCGTGTTCCTCCAGGACACTAGTCCAGAGAACACTCGGCCATGGCGCCGGCCACCCGTGGGCGTCTAGGACTTCGATTCGTTTACCTATTGCCCAAGAAAATTTGCCCCTTAAATACCCCACGTTCCTCTCCGCCGATTCCCCACAAAATTTCGCCCCAAACCGCCCCAAATCGAGCTAATTTCGAGGTAGATCTCGACGAGAAATTTCGACTTTGCCGGTAGATCCCGTCGCCGGTGAGCCTCCCCTTGACCCCAAATTTTGCATACCGACTTCTTTCTTCGTTGTGCATCTAATGGACATCTTTTCCCCCTTCTATTCTTGCGCAAGATTGATCCCTAAATTGTACGCGCACTGCGGGAGTTCATCGGAGCGCGCTCGGTTCACCGCGTTGCCACGCCCGTACGGACGACGTTGGAGATCATCACCATCACCGTTGTGATCTTCTAATCAAGCCCTACATCCTAGACGTCCTTGTTGACACCGATGATCGCCGGAATTGTCGTCTTCGTCGCGTCAAATCTACACGACGCGGTTAATAAAAACGTCGTAACTTTTTATCCGGTGCTCCGTTTTAGACGAAACCAGTGGCAAAATCGTTGTTTTCAAACCCTCTACATATTAGGTACTGTAGGTCCAAGTTTTCAGAAAAATTATTTTTGCGTTTGATAAAAAAATATAAATCCTATGTAGATTCGTTCGTGTAATATCTTTTTGACCGTATATCCGTTTTGCGTGATTCCAAAGCTCACGATTTTATTTTGAAATCTTCTATCCATTAAAACCCTAAAATTTTATTTTTGATTTTCGAAAATATTCAGATCTGACCAGATTCAAAATCAAGTTTCTTTTGATCGTATCTTTTGTTTTACAACTCAGATTTGATTGATTATTTTTGCAAACTAAAACCCTAGCTAAACCCTATATTCTAGATACTTTGCAACCCACTTTTGAACTCAATCATGATCTGTTTTGCAAAAACTTTTATTTGGTTTTTCTTTTGAAGTTTCAAAATAAAATAAAATGGTTTGCCTTCTTTTGGATTGTTGATTTATTGTGTGCAACCTTGTTTGCTTGGTTACGATAGATTTCTCGGAGTGGGACGAGTAGAATTGTCGGAATTGTGAGCGCGAATAACTTCATCAAGATTTAAGGCAAGTCATATCTTTTGACCATACTCCCTATTACCTATGTTTTCAATGCATTAGTTCTTCTTTCTTTAGATTGCATGATAGGTTATGCTATGTTATTATACCCAGTAGTTCATTGAGGTAGGTCTGATCCTTACATCTTTGTCACCATCGTATAATAGGATATTGCTATGCTAAGTAGACGTGGATTGGGAAGTGAATCATTATGAGGTATGAGTGATAAAGTAGTAATTAGGACCAAGATAAAGTTAATGAACTACCTGGGTGGGATGGTTGCGAGCATCCTGGGGGTGGCCAGTGATGACTGCGGAAAGCCACCCAGGCTCAAAGGGACTAATTGTATTGTCATACCTAGAAGCTTACGTGTGCAGCCACAAGCTACTATGGGCTCTGGCTTGGTTGATCAGTTGTAGGGACTCTTACTAGGTAGCGCGACAAAAGTAGTTGTGAGTAGGTGGGATGGGTGCTACCGGAGTAAGGGAAACTCTTCTGAAAGACCATGTCTCGATCTTCCAGTTGTCATACACCATGCAGTGTGACAAACTACAAAGGAGGCGATCGAGTCTTGTGGGGAAAAGTGCGCAAACCTCTGCAGAGTGTAAAACTAATCGATTAGCCGTGTCCCCGGTTATGGACAATTTGAGCGACTAGTTGTGGAAATATTGATTTGTCTCATCATCTTTAATTAATTGATTGGTTTAATCACTTTGGGATAGATTGAGTGGGGGTTCCCGTCTCAATTGATTTTTTTTATCAAACGCAAAAATAATTTTTCTGAAAACTTGGACCTACAGTACCTAATATGTAGAGGGTTTGAAAACAACGATTTTGCCACTGGTTTCGTCTAAAACGGAGCACCGGATAAAAAGTTACGACGTTTTTACTAACCGCGGCGTGTAGATTTGACGCGACGAAGACGACAATTCCGGCGATCATCGGTGTCAACAAGGACGTATAGGATGTAGGGCTTGATTAGAAGATCACAACGGTGATGGTGATGATCTCCAACGTCGTTCGTACGGGCGTGGCAACGCGGTGAACCGAGCGCGCTCCGATGAACTCCCGCGGTGCGCGTACAATTTAGGGATCAATCTTGCGCAAGAATAGAAGGGGGAAAAGATGTCCATTAGATGCACAACGAAGAAAGAAGTCGGTATGCAAAATTTGGGGTCAATGGGAGGCTCACCGGCGACGGGATCTACCGGCAAAGTCGAAATTTCTCGTCGAGATCTACCTCGAAATTAGCTCGATTTAGGACGGTTTGGGGCGAAATTTTGTGGGGAATCGGCGGAGAGGAACGTGGGGTATTTAAGGGGCAAATTTTCTTGGGCAATAGGTAAACGAATCGAAGTCCTAGACGCCCACGGGTGGCCGGCGCCATGGCCGAGTGTTCTCTGGACTAGTGTTCTGGAGGAACACGAACACGCTTGAGCGCACGTGCTTGCGTGCATGGGCCACGCTGGCCACTTGGTCGGCCACTGGCCGTTGGCCGCTTCGGCCGTTCGGCCCGCTGGCCTAGCGCGCGCCAGCTGCTAGCCGACCTGTCCAGTTTTTTTTAAAATAAAATAAAATAAAAATAAAATAAGTATAAAAGTAATTTTAATATAATAAAGTAGCCCCAAAAAAATAACATCTTATTTTTTTTAAATAATAAAAATACGTAATACGTAAAACGTAATTATGTTTATATACATATATATACGTACTTTTCTAAAACTTCAAAGATGTTTATAAAATAAAATATAAGTCGGAAAAATATGAAATAAAATTCTAAAATCTTAGAAAAACGTAAATAATATTTTCAATAAATTATTTATACAAAATAGAAAAATAATAAAAAAACTTCATTCAATAAATTCAAATAAAACCAAAGCAAGGTTTTAAATCATTTTCAACGAAATTGAAGAAGTCATGTTATCTTCCCTTATTTAATTATTTTTATTTAAAAAATAAAAGTATTCAAAATAAGATCCAATAAAATAAAAAATGAAAACTTTTATTTGAAACATTTTCCTAATTTTATTTTATTTGTTGAAGGAGTCATATTACCTTCTCTCTATTTTTATTTGTTGGATTTGCTTTAAATAATAAATGTAAAAGAACAAAAAATGAATATTAGGGAAAGTCATTTTATTCCCTCTCATTTTTAATATTCATTTAAACTTCAAAAGCTTCAGATCCTAGTCTATCTCACTCAGATCAATTACACACAAATCAAGCAAGACAATCATAATTATTTAATAATTATGACATTCCAAAATTTAGAATTTTGGGATGTTACACTGACATAGGAGTTGATTGATGTCATGTGGCCCCTGCAACCGTTACTTCTTATTGCATGCTTAGTGGTACAATGAGGTTGCTTTTGATGTGAGTCGGGATGATGGTGAACATGGTGTTGATGAAAGTGAAACTGTGTTGGTGAATCCACCCTAATACAAGGTGAACGATGAGAGGCTGTGTAGGAGTACACAGTGGGTTGTCTCGTTGAACACCGCCTTAAGCACCGAGTTCTTGTATGGTAATCCAAGACAAAGAGTACAACCACACATTGGGCTCACTGACCCCTCTCGGCCTAGTACCTTGATCCGTGTTGACGTCCAGGAGTCACATTAGTTCGAGCCTTCCATTTGACATATGCATAGAAAAAGAGTGAGTGGAAATGTTGCATCATCCTAGATATGTGGGTGGATCTGTGAGACAGTGAAACCATCTGTCAGAGGTGGCGTCTCGGTTGCCTACATTGTCTGGGTCCGTTTCGTTAATCCGGCCGGACTCTCGAGCGGTGACAAACTCAGATAGTCGACTTCTGGAATAGACCGATTGTGAGCGAAGTGTCGTGGTGAACATCCTCACTGTCACCTCTTGAACGGTGGCGAGACCTGGCGGTAACTGATGGTCATGTGTGTGTAGTTTACACCCTTGCAAGGTTAACAAAACTATTCGAATAGCCGCGTCCGCGGTCATGGACTACTTGGAAAGCTGTGCTTGATTATTAGACAACTTGAATGGATACTTCTAAAACTCGCAAGATAAGCGTGAGTGCCATGGTGTGCTTCCTCGTTGGGAAGTCAAGGAAGTATCCATAGTGGTGTATTGGTTGGAGACTTGGTAGTGGACTCGTGTACGCTTCTTACCTCAAGTCCGGTACTCGTAGTACAGGACTAGGCAAGTCAAAGCTGACATTTCTGCATGATGAAACCCCACCTCCCTTTACCTTGAAACTTGAGCATGAGTAGTGTAGTTCTGATGTAAGTCTTGCTGAGTACGACTTTGTACTCATGTTTGCTTATTCTATGTTTTAGATGAGAACCCGGACCCCGATGGAGTCACCTTCGTGAAGCTCGACATTGACTAAGTTAGCATAGTCCCAGTCAGCAGTCTGGTCCCTCGTGGAAGGGCATGTATGTTTACAAGGCTTCTCTAAGCCATTTGTTAAACGTGTCTGTACTCAGACCTAATTTGCTTCCGTTGTATGATGTAATGTTGATCACATACATGTGATCTTTGTATGCTCTATGTGAAAGTCAATAATGAAGTACTTTGTAGAGTTATGTGATGATACCTGCTATTCATACTAGACATGTGTGCTGCGTGTATGTCTTAGTATGGGTTTTCGAGACCTTAGTTGTGATCTGGCTGGCGGTCTTTTATACACCAAGTGGCCCTTAGATGTGCGCAGCTTGGGGCATCGCGATGCGATTGCTCGTGACTCTGTCACGTGCACACTTTGTTGTATGATCGAGCCCGCCCTAGACCCCGACTAAGTGATCGGGCTGGAGTAAGTCTATGTAAGAGTTAGGATTCAATCGATAACATGGTTGAGGCGACTTGTCTATGAGTATGGGATTCACCACCCATAAGCATCTAGACTTGTGAGCGGACGATGAGGACCCATCTCAGATGATCATCCGCCCTGGATGGGATGCCCCTCATGTTCGATGCTTACCGAGAACGTTCTGTGCTTGGCGTTGTCTGCTTAGACAAGTGGGTACGGTTCTCGGCTCTCCATGTGATTGTATCGTGACTGGAATTACATACGCTAACCCCGGGTCCCGATAGACTTGGTATCAGAGCAGGACTGTCTGTAGGATTATTTAACCCTTGGTCGAAGTCGAGTCTAGCTTGCTATAGTTATATAGTTACTTGGGTATAAAGGGAACAACGTAAGGCTTCTTTTTCTCCTTACCCTCATCGATCTGAGTTCTGAGTCACCCTTATCTTTTCTAAAGGATGATAGGACTGGGCTCATCTATGTATTTCCTAGAACATCTCGTTGTTTGCCTCCTTGTAGCCGTAGGACAGTTGTGGTCGTCCAGAGTCTTCGTGTTTTGAATTCCTTGAGGAAGTTCTGTTCAATATCCTCGAGGTTGTCTTGTTTTCCATCCCGGTGTAGCCGTTATGCTGCCGGATTTATTCCGAGTTTCTGGGGATCATTGCCTTCACATTATAATCTTTTCCGCCTTCATCATGTCTTGTTATCCTTGAATCCATCATTCAACCTGTTCTGACTGTTGATTTTTATCACACAGGATGTCAGGTGGAACTCGTAGTGTTGTTCTTCGGAATCGAGACCGTGATCGGAATCGAAATGATGATAAACCTCCACCACCGCCTTCTTTGGAGGAAATCATGATGGAAGCTAAGAAGAATCGATGTGATCAAACACGCCTTCTGGAGCTCATCGAGCAGAATACCTCACGTCATTGCAATGTGGTTGTGAGCATTCAGGACTTCATCCTCCTCAAGCCACCGGTATTCCGATGTTCTTATGAGCCCCTTGAAGCTGATGATTGGCTCCGTTCCATCGAGCGTAAGCTTGACACGGCACATGTTGCTCCCAATGATCGAGTTATATTCGCGGCATACTTTCTGGAAGGTGCTGCTGCTGAATGGTGGGAGAACTATGTTGTGATGCAGCCTGATGGTCACCTAGTGACTTGGCAGGAGTTCCGTGATGCCTTTCGAGGGTACCACCTTCTAGATGAGTTAATGGAGCGCAAGAAGGAAGAGTTCTGCAATTTGACTCAAGGAGAGATGTCCATTCATGAGTATGTGAGAGAGTTCAACCTTCTTGCTCGTTATGCCCAAGATGAGATCACCACCGATGCCAGAAAGCAGGCAAGGTTCCGTAAGGGACCTAGCCCCATCCTTCGCCATGATCTCAACCTCATCGAATTTGCCACCTTTGAGGATTTAGTCAACAGATCCTTCAGAGCTGATCATGGCAATGAAATTTTCGAGGAGTCTCGCAAGCATGCTCTTGAGCATGCCCCTTCTTCAAGTTCAGCCCCTCGGAAACGCCGAATTTGGATTCCAACCCGTGCCATACCTCCAAACCTTCTTCAGAGGCCACCATCCAATATATACCATCCACCTCAACACGTTATTCCACCCCGGAATGATGGTGTGCAACCATGTAACCCCACCCCCAGCAGTTCAGGCAGGGTGTGTTTCACGTGTGGTCTGACAGGCCATCACTTCCGACAATGCCCTACAGTGTTTGTGGCACCCCTTCGACCTAGTCATAAGCCTTCAAAGAAATCAACCACCAAAACCATCCCAGCAAAGCTTTCAGCCACAAGTAGTGGATATGTGAACCAAATCTCAGTTGAGGAAACCACTGTTGCTTCCGACGTCATCCTTGGCACACTCCCAGTCAATCATGTTCCCGCCTCCGTTCTTTTCGATCCAGGAGCTTCTCATTCATTCATGTCGGAGAGTTATGCACTTTGTCATGAGTTCGCCTTTGAAGAAATGTTTTCTCCAATGATCATTCAAACTTCTGGTTCAAAGTGGAAAACTAATAGAGTAAGCCATGGCAATCAAATTGCAATTGAGGGTTTAGTATTCCTTGCCTCTCTTATAGCCCTCAAGTCTTCAGACATTGATGTCATCCTAGGCATGGATTGGTTATCAAGGCAGAATGCCTTCCTTGATTGTAAAGCCAAATCAGTTAAACTTACCCATCCTTCAGGCCAGACCATTGACTACACATCACCCAGCTCTAGAATCCAGATGCATACTTTGAATGTGCTTCCCATTCCAGACCTTGAAGATATTCCGGTGGTTCGTGACTTCCCGGATGTCTTTCCTGAAGAACTGCAAGGGATGCCCCCTGACAGATGTGTAGAATTTATAGTGGATCTTATACCAGGCACAACCCCAATTTCCAGACGTCCATATAGAATGGCCCCACATGAGTTAGCTGAGCTAAAAACCCAACTTGATGCTTCGTTGGCAAAAGGCTTCATCCGCCCTAGCTCATCGCCATGGGGTTGCCCCGTTCTGTTCGTAACGAAGAAAGATGGAACAGAAAGGATGTGCGTAGACTATCGCCCGCTAAATCTAGCGACGATAAAGAACAAGTACCCACTGCCCAGGATCAATGATCTTTATGATCAACTTTCTGGATCCTCTGTCTTCTCCAAGATGGATATGAGATTAGGCTATCATCAAATCAAAATCCGAGACGAGGACATTCCCAAAACGGCTTTCACTACTCGTTATGGTCTTTACGAGTACACCGTCATGTCCTTCGGTTTAACCAATTCCCCAACCACATTCTCGCGCTTAATGAATTCGATCTTCATGGAGTACCTAGATAAATTTGTTGTGGTTTATCTTGATGACATTCTCATCTACTCGTAGAACGAAGAAGAGCACGCAGAACATCTTAGGTTGGTATTGATGAAACTTAGAGAGCACCGCCTTTATGCCAAGTTCTCCAAGTGTGAATTTTGGCTACCAGAAGTGACCTACTTAGGACACGTGATTTCTGCAAAAGGAATTGCAGTCAATCCAGAGAGAGTTCAGGCCGTCCTTGACTGGACTCCACCTGAATCGATTAAGCAAGTCAGGAGTTTTCTCGGCCTAGAAAGCTATTGCCACCACTTCGTTGAGAACTTCTCCAAAGTTGCAAAGCCTCTAACTGAACTCCTCAAGAAAGATGAGAAATTCCAATGGACCCCCAAGTGCGAGGAAAGCTTTCAAGAGCTAAAAAGAGGATTGACTTCTGCACCCGTACTTGCACCTCCAGATACCAAAAGGGATTTCGAGATCTATTGTGATGCTTCACGGCAAGGGTTAGGATGCATACTTATGCAAGATAGACATGTGGTAGCTTACGATTCACGCCAGTTGCGTCCACATGAAGAGAACTATCCTACCCATGATCTTGAACTCGCTGCCGTAGTTCATGCCCTGAAGACTTGGCGACATTACCTCCTTGGTAATCGTTGTGAGATCTATTCCGACCACCAAAGCCTCAAATACATATTCACCCAGCCAGATCTTAATCTCAAGAAAAGACGCTGGATAGAGTTGTTAAAAGATTATGACTTAGGAATTGTTTACCCCCCAGGCAAAGCCAATGTCATGGCTGATGCACTAAGTCGTAAGTCGTATTGTAACAACCTCATGTTACAACAGTATCAACCACTTCTTCATGAGGAATTTTGAAAGCTCAATCTCGAGATTGTTCCTCGTGGATCTCTTTTCAACTTGGTGGCGAAACCAAACCTTGAGGATCAGATCATAGTTGCCCAAAGGCGTGCACGAGGTGTTCGCCGGATCAAGGAGAACATTGCTAGCGGAGTTGCTAAATGTTTCTCCACAGATAGTAAAGGAACGGTATTCTGTATAAATCGTTTGGTAGTACCTAAGAATAGGGATCTAAGGCAACTCATCCTCAGAGAACCCCATGACACACCCCTCTCAATTCATCCCGGTAGCACAAATATGTACCGAGATCTACGCCAGAGATTTTGGAGGACCAGGATGAAGAGAGACATTGCTCGATTTTTTGCTGAATGTGATGTTTGTCGTTGCATTAAGGCAGAACACCAAAGACCTGCTGGTACACTTCAACCTTTGCCTATTCCAGAGTGGAAATGGGACAAAGTCGGTATGGACTTCATCACCGACCTTCCAAAAACCCAGAAAGGAAATGATGCCATCTTCGTGGTCATTGATAGACTTTCCAAAGTTGCTCACTTCCTTCCGGTTCGCGAGTCTATAACTTCTAGTCAGTTGGCGGACTTGTACGTCTCTAGAATTGTGTCTCTTCACGGTGTTCCTTTGGTAATCAATTCTGATCGTGGTAGCCTTTTCACCTCTAGATTCTGGGGCAGCTTTCAGAATGCTATGGGAACTCATCTATCCTTTAGTACCGCTTTCCATCCTCAGTCTAGCGGTCAAGTCGAAAGGGTTAACCAAATTCTTGAAGACATGATCAGAGCTTGTGTTATCTCATTCGGAAAGAATTGGGAGAAGTCTCTGCCATTCGCCGAATTTTCTGTTAACAATAGCTTCCAATCTAGTCTGAACATGGCTCCTTTTGAACTCTTATATGGACGACGATGTCGAACACCATTAAACTGGTCAGAAACCGGTGAAAGACAATTCTTTGGACCGGATATGATCAAGGAAGCAGAAGAGCAAGTTCGCATTGTTCGTGATCGATTGAAAGCCGCTCAATCTCGTCAGAAAAGCTACTATGATCGTCATCATAGGCAAGAAAGCTACAATCTGGACGAGAAGGCTTACCTTCGGGTTACTCCTCTGAAGGGAACCCAAAGATTCGGTATCAAAGGCAAGTTGGCCCCACGTTACATCGGACCTTTCCGCATTCTTGCTAAACGTGGAGAAGTTTCCTACCAACTTGAACTACCCCCGCACCTTTCCCGAGTACATGATGTATTCCATGTGTCACAACTCAGGCGTTGCTTCAAGGACCCAATCCGTGAAGTTGACCATGAAACGCTTGATCTCCAAGATGACCTTTCTTATCGAGAGTACCCTGTTCTTATTCTTGATTCAGCAGAGCGTGTCACTCGTCGTCAGAAGATCAAGTTTCTAAAAGTGCAATGGTCACATCACTCCGAGGAAGAAGCAACGTGGGAAAGAGAAGACCGCCTCCGTGCCGAGTACCCCTCCTTCCTCCCGACGACTTCTGAATCTCGGGACGAGATTCTTTTGAGTGGGGGCGAGTTATCAGAACCCCAACTAGGGTAAGTGCTAGGGTTGCTTGTGTCTTTTGCATCATGTGAAAATTTCAAAAGGAAATTCAAAAATGGGGAAAAGAAAAGCCCTAAAGAATTTAATTAAATGGCCAGACAAAAATTTCTTCCAAAAATTCCTCTGGTATTTTTGAAAAGTCTTATAAATATGCATGATCACATATAAAGTGAAGTGGGTCCCACTGCATGCACCAAGATTTGCCAAAAATTCCAAATAGGGCTTGGAAATTAAATTTGACCCCTATTTGACTTGAAATTCAAATGTATTGAATTTCAAAAATGCCCAAATCCTAAAAGTGACTAGCTGCTGGTCACCTAGTATTTATAAAATTAGTTGGGCATTTTTATAAAATGTTTTGGTATTTTTACCAGAGCAAAACAAAAGGCAGAATAAAAGGAAAGCAGAAGAGAGGAATTTACCTGGCGCCCTGGGCAAGGCCCACTCACCTGTTGGCCTCGGCCCAGCCCACCCGGGAACTTGTCGTCTACCTCCCCTCCCCTCGAAGCAGCTCGGTGGAGGGCAGGGGGGCATCGACGGCCACCTCGATGGCCAGGGGCCTTCTAGGCCTCCTCCTCGCAACCGAGCACGCCACGGAGCTGCTCACACACCTCGCGCACCTTGCCCCCATCTCTGGTTCCTCTCCGCCACTGCTCGCTGGAAAACTAGAGCGCCCCCGCAACCCTAATAGAGCGCGACCATGTCCCGGCGTGGCCACTGGCCGTACTAGCGCGCACCGCTGTGTCCCTCTTCCTCGCCGTGGACGCCCTCGTCGATCCCTGCATCCAATTCGAGCCGGGAGCCTTCGAAGACGGCGCGATCCACGAATCTTCACCGCCGACTGCAGAAAGTCCGGCGAGAAATTGCTCGCCACCGCTCCTCCTCCGGCCTTGCTTCGGCCTCCATCGCGTTTGGGTGAGCTCCACGCCCCGATTCCCCCTTTCCTTTGCTCCTTCTGCACCGTAATTCTCCTCGACGTCGAGGACAGTACTCGACCGCCGCCTCCAGTCGCCGACGACGAGCTTCTAGTGCTCCCCGGTGACGCCGCGATCCCCAGGATGGAGCGCGCGTCCACGAGCAACCGTTTGGTGGTCACCGCATTTCAAATGGGCGCCGGAGCCGCCTTCTCCAGTGGGCGCCGCCGCACGGGATGGTCACCGGCGGCTAACCGCCGGCAGGCCCGATTAGTTTACGGGGCTAATCCCCCTGTTAGTTGACCCTTGGGTCACTGACTGGTGGGCCCTGGCCCCCCCTAAGCTAAGTTAATTTTATTTAACAGGGGTTAACCCCCACTGAGAATGACAAGAGGGCCCCACTGGCCAGAAGACCCCCCACATCATGCTGATGTCAGCATGACGCAGTAAATCTTTTCTGATTTAAAAGAATTCCAGAAAATCCAGAAAAATAGCCAAACTTCAATAAATCATAGAAAATTCATATGAACTCCAAATTGGACAAATAATATATGAAAAATTATCAGAAAAATGCAAGGATTATGAATATGCAATTTGTTTTCATGTTTGACCATTTTAAAATGGGGCAACAGTAGCAAATGTGCATATGGCTTAATTTGAATTCAAATTTGAAGTTTGAATTTGCAATTCTTTTGCAATATACTTCAATGAAGATGAATATGCTACAAACCAGTACCATTCACATCATGGACAACATAATCATGTGCTTGTGCATTCTATTACAATGTTGCCCCCTCCCCCCTTTGTTGATTGATTGTTCCGGTGACAGACGATCCGAGACGGTGATCACCCCCGAAGGAGAAGAAGTTCGATAAACACCGTGTGTGAACCTCGTCAGCAAGGCAAGCAAACCCCATTGATCATGTCTATAAAATCCCAATTCCCTCTCAGTCTCGCTTATGCATGTTTAGGAGATCACCTTATATCGATTCTACCGCATAGTTGAACCCATATCTGATGCATGACCTATCATCTTGTCACAGTAGTAAGCAAACTACAATCCTAGCTGACATAGGAGTTGATTGATATCATGTGGCCCCTGTAACTATTACTGCTTATTGCATGCTTAGTGGTACAATGAGGTTGCTTTTGATGTGAGTCGGGATGATGGTGAACATGGTGTTGATGAAAGTGAAACTGTGTTGGTGAATCCACCCTAATACAAGGTGAACGATGAGAGGCTGTGTAGGAGTACACCGTGGGTTGTCTCGTTGAACGCCGCCTTAAGCACCGAGTTCTTGTATGGTAATCCAAGACAAAGAGTACAACCACACATTGGGCTCACTGACCCCTCTCGGCCTAGTACCTTGATCTGTGTTGACGTCCAGGAGTCACATTAGTTCGGGCCTTCCATTTGACATATGCATAGAAAAAGAGTGAGTGGAAATGTTGCATCATCCTAGATATGTGGGTGGATCTGTGAGACAGTGAAACCATCTGTCAGAGGTGGCGTCTCGGCTGCCTACATTGTCTGGGTCCGTTTCGTTGATCCGGCCGGACTCTCGAGCGGTGACAAACTCAGATAGTCGACTCCTGGAATAGACCGGTTGTGAGCGAAGTGTCGTGGTGAACATCCTCACTGTCACCTCTTGAACGGTGGCGAGACCTGGCGGTAACTGATGGTCATGTGTGTGTAGTTTATACCCTTGCAAGGTTAACAAAACTATTCGAATAGCCGCGTCCTCGGTCATGGACTACTTGGAAAGCTGTGCTTGATTATTAGACAACTTGAATGGATACTTCTAAAACTCGCAAGATAAGCGTGAGTGCTATGGTGTGCTTCCTCATGGGGAAGTCGAGGAAGTATCCATAGTGGTGTATTGGTTGGAGACTTGGTAGTGGACTCGTGTACGCTTCTTACCTCAAGTCTGGTACTCGTAGTACAGGACTAGCCAAGTCAAAGCAGACATTTCTGCATGATGAAACCCCACCTCCCTTTACCTTGAAACTTGAGCATGAGTAATGTAGTTCTGATGTAAGTCTTGCTGAGTACGACTTTGTACTCACGTTTGCTTATTCTATGTTTTAGATGAGAACCCGGACCCCGATGGAGTCACCTTCGTGAAGCTCGACATTGACTAAGTTAGCATAGTCCCAGACAGCAGTCTGGTCCCTCGTGGAAGGGCATGTATGTTTACAAGGCTTCTCTAAGCCATTTGTTAAACTTGTCTGTACTCAGACCTAATTTGCTTCCGTTGTATGATGTAATGTTGATCACATACATGTGATCTTTGTATGCTCTATGTGTAAGTCAATAAAGAAGTACTTTGTTGAGTTATGTGATGATACCTGCTGTTCATACTAGACATGTGTGATGCGTGTATGATTATAACATGCATGTCTTAGTATGGGTTTTCGAGACCTTAGTTGTGATCTGGCTGGCGGTCTTTTATACACCAAGTGGCCCTTAGATGTGCGCAGCTTGGGGCATCGCGATGCGATTGCTCGTGACTCTGTCACGTGCACACTTTGTTGTATGATCGATCCCGCCCTAGACCCCGACTAAGTGATCGGGCTGGAGTAAGTCTATGTAAGAGTTAGGATTCAATCGATAACATGGTTGAGGCGACTTGTCTATGAGTATGGGATTCACCACCCATAAGCATCTAGACTTGTGAGAGGACGATGAGGACCCATCTCAGATGATCATCCGGCCTGGATGGGATGCCCCTCACGTTCAATGCTTACCGAGAACGTTCTGTGCTTGGCGTTGTCTGCTTAGACAAGTGGGTACAGTTCTCTGCTCTCCATGTGATTGTATTGTGACTGGAATTACATACGCTAACCCCGGGTCCCGACAGTATCTTTCTTCTACGATAGATTGCTCGGAGTGTGACGAGTAGAGTTATCTGGATCGTGAGAGCGAAGAACTTCATCGAATGTATAAGGCAAGTCATACTTTGACCATTTCACAACCTATATTTTTACTTATGCATTTAGCAAATATCACCCTATGCATGTGTAGGAATTACTATACTATATTATTATTGCTGCAAACCTGGTAGGGTAGCCATGTGATCTTATCATGTTTGCTTAGACAACCTAGCACGTGCTTTTTATATATTGCTATGCTTGTAGAAGGGGATTGGTTTGAGATTACATTGAGCTATGTGAGGATTTAATGACTTGACTAGCAAACTTTAATTAGAATACACCTCTGGACGGGCAGGGAGTGCTTCCTGGGGGTTCGTACGTTATCTAAGGCGAGACCAGGTTGTACCCCTAATGGTTGGTTTTGGTGGTATAAAGAACGTCATGGTATCTACCCTCTGAACGTAAGTGGGCGTCGTCCAGGCTCAAAAATATCAGACATACTTGGTGACTAGAAGTTTCCATGTACAACCACTGGCCATATGGGATCTGGCTTATTTGAGTACGTTGTAGGAAGCCTCTCCCATGCAAAGCTAGCAGATGTAGATGTGATAGGTGTACCGGC
Organism: Bromus sterilis; assembly: GCA_950022295.1. Classification (NCBI taxonomy): domain Eukaryota; kingdom Viridiplantae; phylum Streptophyta; class Magnoliopsida; order Poales; family Poaceae; genus Bromus; species Bromus sterilis. Next base: position 408,994,861 of record OX465596.1, on the reverse strand, counting down.
TTGCCTTTGGGTGTTGGTGACCTCTTCTGAAAGACTTCGTCTCAATCTTCGGGTTGAGTCCAGTGGGTAAAGTGTACAAACCTCTGCAGAGCTGTCGGGACCCGGGGTTAGCGTATCCAAGCCTCGCTACAACACAATCATATGGAGAGCCGAGAACCGTACCCACTTGTCTGAGAAGACAAGGCCAAGCACAGAACGTTCTCGGAAAGCATCGAACGTGAGGGGCATCCCATCCAGGACGGATGATCAACTGAAATGGGTCCTCATCGTCCGCACACAAGTCCAAATGATATGGGTGGTGAACTCCCATACTCATAGACAAGTCACCTCAACCATACTATCGATTGTATTATAACCCTTACATAGACTTACTCCATCCCGATCACTTAGTCGGGGTCTAGGGCGGGCTCGATCATACATCAAAGTGTGCACGTGACGTACTCACGAACAATCGCATCGCGATGCCCCAAGCTGCGGACATCTAAGGGCCACTTGGTGTATAAAAGACCGCCAGCCAGATCACAATTAAGGTCTCGAAAACCCATACTAAGACATGCATGTTATAAACATACACGCAACACACATGCCTTGTATGAACAGCAGGTATCATTGCAATTCTCTACAATGTATACATCTTTATTAATAACTCTTACAGAGTGCACACAGAGACCACGAGTCTGTGATCCAACATTACATCAAACATGCGGAAGAAAAGTAGGTCTGAGTACAGACAAGTTTAACAAATGGCTTAGAGAAGCCTTGACTATAAACAAGCCCTCCACGAGGGAACCAGTCGTCTGACTGGGACTACACTAGCTTGGTCTTGGTCTGAGTCTTCAATCTTCGAGCTTCGGGTAAAAGCCACCATCAGGTAAGTGGGTTCATCTAAAACATAGAATAAGCAAACGTGAGTACAAAGTCGTACTCAGCAAGACTTACGTAGGAACTATACTACTCATGCACATGTATCAAGGTAAAGGGAGGTGGGGTTTCACTTGCAGAAGTGCCAGCATTGACTTGGCTAGTCCTGAACTACGAGTACCAGACTTTGAGGTAATAAGCGTACACGAGTCCACTACATCTCTTCAACCAATTACACCACTATGGTGCCTTCCTCGACTTCCCCACGAGAAAGCACGCCATAGCACTCACACTTATCTTTGTGTATTTTAGAAGTATCCAGTCCAAGTTGTCTAATAATCAAGCTAAGCTTTCCAAGCAGTCCTTAACCGCGGACGCGGCTATTCGAATAGTTTTTTTAACCCTGCAGGGGTGTACCGCTACACACACGTGTCATCAGTTACCGCCTTTTGCGTGTCACCGTTCAAGAGATGACAGCGAGGATGCCACCACAACTGTTACCTCATAGCCGATCTAGTCCAAGAAAGCCGCCTACCTGGGTGGGCTACCACTATCGTGAACCCGACCGGTTTACCGAAGTGGACCCAGATGATGTGTGCGTGGTGCATAAGCCGGTCTCGGATGAGCCGTTCTCTCACTTAGCAGCCAGGCCACAAACCTACCAGAACTCCGAACTATTGCGACATTTGGACATCGAAAGGGATGAGTTAATAGGTTGAGAGGGGTCAGTGAGCCCAATGTGTGGTTGTACTCTTCATCTTGGATCACCACACAAGAACTCGGACTTAGGGCGGTGTTCAACGAGACAACCCACCGTGTAATCCTACACAGCCTCTCATCGTTCACCTTTTATTAGGGTAGATTCACCAACACCTTTCCACCGTCATCATCATGATCACTACCATCCCGACTCACATAACAGTAACATCAACATGGTATCATTCTAAGCATGCAATAAGCAGTAACAATTGCAGGGGCCACATGATATCAATCAACTCCTACAGTTGCTAGGATTGTGGTTTTCCTACTACTATGACAAATGATAGGTCATGCAAAGGAATGGGTTCATCTATGCGGTAGAAACGTACCATGGTAATCATCCTATACAATGCATAAGCGAGACATGAGAGGGAACTGGGATTTTATTGACATGATCAATGGGGCTTTGCTTGCCTTGCTGACGAGGTTCAGGTTCGGGGTCTTCAACGAAGGGGGTGATCTCGGGTTCCGGCTCCACTTCTATCAGCAACATGACAATCATAGGATCAACATAATGTACAATGCACAAACACATGAATAATATTGTAATGGTGATGTTCATGGTACTGATGTGTTGAACATTCCATTTAAAAGGAGTATATTGCATTTGAAATGCAAATTCAAACTCCATTTGATTTATCGATGAATTTCAAATGCATTCGAATGCAGGAAAGTTCATCTGAAAATGTTGATCATGATGTGATGTGGTATAGTTGAGATAAAGCTTCTAATGTGTGGATGAATCCATCTAAAATAAATGTGTTGCAAAGTCATTTGCAAATTCACTCCAAATTTGAATTTGAAAAGGATCCATATGCATGTTTGCTACTGTTCACCCATTTTAAAATGTTCAAACATAGAAACAAGTTGCATATTCATAATCCTTGTATTTTTCTGATAATTTTAGACATATTATTTGCTATATTTGGAGTTAGGATGAATTAATTATGAATTTCCAAAGTTTATTGCATTTTCTGGAATTTTCTGGATTTTTAATTCTCTGGAAAAAGGTTTATTGCGTCAGCAAGAGGTCATGCTGACGTGGGGGGGGGGCTCTGACGGCTGGGTCCGGCTTGTCAGTGAGAGGGGAATTAATCCCTCTCTGTTTAAACTAACAGAGGGATTAGGAGGCCAGGGGGGCCACTGTCAGTGGCTGGGTGGGTTGATTAGTGGTTAACCTAACCACGGCCACGTCACCCGCCGGTGGCTCAACGCCTGTGTCCACTGGAGATGGCGGAGTCCGCTCGAGACGGCGGCGCAGGGCGCCAGAAGACGAGCCGAGGCCATCTACATGCTCCTGGGGGTCGTCCGCGTCGAGTGGTGGCATCAGGGGCTCGGGGGAGGGTCTGGAGCTTGGCGGCGATGAGCTTGGCGGCGACAGAACCACGGCGAGCTCGGGCGCGGGGGTGTGGTGCATGGCTTGGGCCAACTAGTGGCGCGTTTGAAAGCTGGCGAAGCCAGGGTCCAAATGCACGCACTGGGGCAACGCCAGGGGCACCAGAGCTTGCGCTGCGTCGACCATGGCGGCGGTGCTCCTCGGCTTTCATGGCGAACGGCGATAGAGAGCGAGGGGGTGGCTAGGGAATAGCTAGGGTGAAGCAGAAGCTCACCACGAATGCAACGGAGGCGTCGGAGCGGTCGGGGATGCTTCACGGCGGCCGGAATTGAACAGCGACAGACGGCGGCCGGAGGTGAATACGAAGAAGGGGGCGGCGATCCTAGAGCGTCCCTGTTCGATTCCTTCTGCTTCTTGGCGTAGACGGCGACGGAGAAGACGATGGACATCACGGCGGGGCCCGAGGAGGTCACTGGCCACGCTTTCTCGGAGCCATGGTGTGACGCCCCCAAAATCAATCCGTGTACAGTAATCATACACGCAGGGTACACGACTGAGATTAGGGTGCCACGGTGAGAATATCACAGCACAACACTAAACACAAAAGGATAAACCAATATGTTACAATAAAGGGGGGTCACGCGGACCCGAATACATAAGTTATACAAGCCATAATATCTGAGTACAGACATAGCTAGTCAAGTTTTGCCTTAAGAAGGCTAGCACAAATAACATCAGAGATACAGATCGAAAAGGCAAGCCTCCTGCCTGGGAGCCTCCGAAACTACTCCTGGTCCTGGTCAGCGGGGGTCTCGACGTAGTAGTATCCGCCTCCGGGGTACTCCTGCTCCTGGGCTCCAACGTCGACTGCAGCGGCCGATCAGGCAAAACATAAAAGGGGAAATAAAGCAAAGGTGAGTATCTATTATACCCGCGAGTCTTACGTCCGCTACTAAGCATTATGCATTTGTATCAACGGAAAAGGGAGGCTGTATATATAGTGGACTGCAAGATAGAAATCAGAATAAGGGTAAGAAGCTAGGCCTATCGAAGACTAGCATCTTCTGACGTGTCTTGCAGCATGAGAAGAGAAACATCTAACAGTTCATATAAAGCAATAAAATAACAATGAAGCAGAAGTTGCTGCAACATTGTATAATATAAGTTGTAATGATTAATAATAACAATGCCTCCGAGTTCCCCTCCTCGACTCCCTGCGAGGAAGAAGACCCGGAACCATACAGTTTAATAGTAATAGTTTCTAGTGGTAAGATCGAGCTTCAGCATAAAGCGTCCTGTTACCATGGACACGGCTATTCGAATAGATTAAACTCCCTGCAGGGGTGCACTACTGTTCAGCCTGCACGCTCGGATCTCCAGGGTGGCGTGAACCTTGTTAGGGAACGCCCCACCGAGGCTATCCGACATGATGCAACCCATCCTAGGCTCAACAGAGAGGCCATCCGCCGGACTATATCCTATGCGCCAAGGGGTCTAGGTCCCTCACCCTTGCACGCTCCTGCACGGTGCGAGTCTGGCCGGTGAAGCAAAAGCAAATCCAAACACACCTGCTGCAGCAAAAAGACAAGACCACTTCCTGGCGATCAGGCCGCAGTACTACTGACGTCTGAAGAGCTTTCAGACGAACTACGACACGGAGGGCCCACACCGTAATCCCACGTGTAGGTAGTGCGTACAGACCAACGGGCCTCTCAAGTCATCCGCCGAACCATTTAGCATTTTAATTAACCTGCGTGACAACCGTTATCGTTGCCTCGACTTAACCGACCCGCGGTCAACGACAGCAGTCAGGACCACCAATACATCGGTGCCTGCCCTGTCGTCCCACCAAGTCAGTGCGGTTACCAACAAGGTGAACCGTCTCCTTACCTTGTCTCGCGTGTGCTCTTGGTAGAGCTCTACTTTCGTGGTTTGGTAACTCTCGCGAGATACGAGCAGGGGCCAAGCACGCCAGTAACGTCGGTCGTACCCTCCCTGTCGTTCCCGACGATATACCTCTCGCGGGCACCGTTGGGTCGCCCGACTTCTTACCTTTAAGGACAACCGCTGTTCAGGACCCTATGGCGGCAAGACAAAGTCAGCCTCGAATGGAGTACAAGGATTACTCCTTGATAGCTCACACTTGAGGTGACTAGGCATAACCCAGATAGGGGCCTTTGGCTGTGTCTGCTTTGTACCGTACCTGTGCAGTTGTATATATTGTATCCGTGTTCACCCCCTGAGTGATCACGGCCCGCTATCTAGTCCTAGCTAACAATGCGCAGGGTTCACTGCTGAATATATGCATAATTATAACAGGCAGCATAGGATAAGAAAGGTACATCATGGGGCGACAAAATCAGGCTATGCAATTGAATAGGATTGTAATCGTAGAAGCAGCAGTAACCATGCCTAGTGCAATAAAGTACGGAAAGATAGGCGATATCTGGGGAAGAGAATGGCTCTGCTTGCCTGGAAGCTCGACGGTAGGGGTAGGGTCGTCGACGAAGTAGTCGTACCCGGCAGCAGTGTAGTCGGCGGTAGCAGCGGGGTCTACCGGAGATTAAGGGGGGGGGAGGAAAACAGTAAATACAAAGCAAGCAATGCAAACATATGAATGACATGACAAATGTAAAGTTAACAATGTTCTAACGCAGTGCAATGCACGTTGCTCGGAGCGGGAATTCATCCGGGGATGAACTGCCAGCTCCGGCTGATTACCGGACAGGGTATCCGGAGGGGGAAGGGTTCATGCCGGAGGTGTCGTGGACATCCGACAAAGATAAGGGGAGTGTATCCGTGTTAGTTGAACCATTCCGGACAACTTTCGTGTTCGGAATAAATTCATCCGGGTACTTTTTATCGGTACCGGGAATTATCGACAGACAGCCCGGAGGGGGAAATGTCGATGATCGGTGTGTTAGGGGGGTGGGTTGGTATACGGATAGCGTATCCGTATTCGTTATATTTTTCTGATCAATTTTCATGTATAAAGTTTTTCGATCCGATGTACGGATTAAAAGATATTGATTTTATAAGTTTAATCAATTTTAAAACATTAAAAATCCTTTTCTATTTAATAATTCTTTTATTAATTATTAAATCAATTAATAATTCATTTTAATTAACTGACCAGTGGGTCCCACTGGTCAGTGACACAGTTAACAAATAAATTAATTAAATCTAATAATTCAGTGGGGGGACCCACATGTCATTGACTTATTAATCCAATTAAATCAATTCAGTAAATGATTAAATGGGCTGGGCCCACATGTAAGTGACTGTTAGTTTATTAAACAGTTTTATTTTACTAAAAATGGCCAGTGGCCCACCTGTCAGTGAGACATTTTTACCTAATAGTTATTTCACTAAACTAACAGAGGGATTAGTGGGTTAATCCCCTGGGTGGGTCCCAGGGGTCAGTGGCTGGGGAGGGGATTAGGCCACGGTTGGCCGGCGGCTTAACGCCGGTGGCCTCTGGCCACGGCGGAGCGCGCATGGGCGGGTGCTCCCGGCCACGCCTTGGGGCGCCAAGGGCGCCAGGGAGAAGCCCTGGCTCACCCGCACCCAGTGGTGCATGCCCACGACCACGGGGAGGAACGAAACGACGGCGGCGACCTTCGAAGCGGCGGCCGGAGCAGGTCCGGGTTGAAGACAGCGACGGCATGCGCCAAATCGAGCGGGGGAGAGTGCGAAACGAAGCCACGCTCACCGGGTTCGTGTAGAACGTGGCAGTGGGCTCGATGCGGCTCGGTGGCGCGTGAATTTCGCGGAGACGACGGCGGGGCAGTGGAGTGGGAAACGGCGACGTAGTGGTGTCCACGGGGCGGCTCCGGCCGATTGCGCGTGCGAGGAGAAGAAGTCGACGACGAAGAGTCTCTGCGACAGCTCGGCTCGGCGTGAGGGCGTCGGTGGCCGCGCCGGAGCGCGACGGCGGCGACGTGGGCGCTCGGGTGGTGCGGGAAACGTCGAGGGGGCGAGCGCACTGGCGAGATCTGGCAAGTGGGGAGGCTAGGGTTCCAGGAGAGGGTGCGGGGGGAGGGGAGGCCTCTTATCCCGCCGGCGGCCGTGGGATGCCCGCCACGGTAGCCCGACTCGGCCATGGCCGACGTGGATGTTGTCCACGGGGTGGGGATGACCAGTGCGAGGGGGGGGGGAGGGAAAGGGGTGGGATGTGGGCTGTTGTTGGGCCAGGTGGCCCAAGGGGAAGGGGGAATGGGCCAGGTCGGGGTGGGCTCTGGCAGTAGGTTAGGGCTAGGTTTTATTTTTCCCTTTTATTTTCTGTTCATTTCTCTTTGCATTTGTTTTACTATCCTAGGCCTTTTTGTAAAATGTTTCATGTGACCCAAAATTAAGGTTTCACCTAAGGTCAGTGCCACAAGAAGTTTGGGCAATATTAAAAGTCATTTAATATTTGATTTAAATATTAAATGACTAATATGGGGTTTTTCAACTTCTATTGGATTTATTTGAATTCATTTATAGCTCATAAAAATACCCAAGTTGGGGAGCATGGTCCACTGAATATTTGTGATTTTATGAAAGTGGTTTCACAATTTTTGGAGAAAGTTTATTTTTGCACTTTGGTTTTAATATACCACCAAAAGCATTATGAGCATTTGATTTGATTTTTAATTCAAAGGAAATTGACTTGAGCTTGGACTTGTTTTGATTCATGGTGACCAAGGTTCATGATCACATTGCATTCAATAATATCAAAAGGAGAAATTGAATTTGAACTGAACCAAGTTGATCAAAACAAAAATTTGATCCAGGCCATTTTGAGCAAGAGAGATTATCAACAGTGATTAGCAACAGTAATCCTGATTACTATAGGTGATTACTGTAGCGTGACACCCGGGGTGTTACACATGGCGACGGCAGTGTTCGGGCGGCGATGAAATCCGGCGAGAGAGGACACGGGAGAGAACAGGGAGAGGGGGAAGTGGTCCACGACGTCTCAGGACGTGTCCAGGCGCCGAGACGTGGACGGGGGAAGCAGGAGGTGGCGAGGAGCTCGTCGGCGGCGCGGTGGCATGCTGCATGCATTCCACCGAGCAGCTTCGGGGCGTGGGGAGCTTGTCGGGGGACTGGTACCCGGGTAGGCTAACCCAAGCGGAAGTAACTTTTCAAGACAAGGATGGACCGATTGGGCCGCAGCTGGGCCGAGCTGGGCAGATGTACGACCGATTGCTCCAAGGCAATCAGCCGTATCAAATGCCAGCAGTCGGCCCAGGCGCAATCGGTCCACCCTTTCCTTCACCAAGACAATCATCCGATTGGTCGGCAGCTGGTCCGAGGTTGATACCTAGCAAGCCGATTGCCCAGAGCAATCGACCTCGCCAGGAACCACCAGTCGGACCAGGCGCAATCGGAACTACCTACCACCCAGTCGGGGGTATGATTACGAGGTCATAAATACCACATCCCGAGATATCTGGGTGGTAGGAAGGCCAAGTCACGTCGAGGATTTGCTGGAGATACGGTGTCGACCTCCCCGCCGATTCCGCGGACAGGCCGACAAGACCATACTCCCTAGCTCAACTGTTCATCCCTACATCCTACAAGTCTACAACATGGGCCGCCGCTCGTAGGTTCCGGATCACCCGGAGAGGAGCAGTCGGTGGGACCAGGCCGATTAGAGGATGACGGCTGGGCCCATTCGGCAATGAAGTTACCAAAGTACCCTGGGTTCACACTATAAGATCCAGGGTACCCCTCCTGCGTGAGGGACGATCCGCACTAGTAGCACCATAACTCATTTCCTCCCAGTTCATTCACTGCTCGTAGTTACTCCTCAGGGAAGCAGGCGAGAACCTTGCCCACGGCGGCGGAGCTCACCTTCCCCTGAGAAGATAGAGAAGCAGTTATTGTAGCCAGATCATTGATATACAAGAGACAAGCAGGAGTAGGGGTGTTATCTCTCCGGAGAGCCCCGAACCTGGGTACATCGTGGTGTGTTCACCGTGCTTGTGCCCAAACCGATTCCGGCACCATCGACATTCTCTCCCTCGAGTCTTCCCCCTCACTTTTGCCATCCCATGGCATCTGTTGTTAAATATCGACGACAGTTGGCGCCCACCGTGGGGCAGACCGAGGCGTCGACTAGAGTAAAGATCCGGACGGGATTTTCCTCTGCATCGGGCGAGAGCCACGCCTCTAGCCTGATTCTAAGGCGTGGGGCAATTGACTATGTGGTGGACTACTCGGCGCGGTACAGGGCTGGAGCGCCCCTGCCGCCTGGTGTGTCGCTGCAGGTTGGCAGTCAACGCCTCTTCATCGACAGCTTCCCCGAGGCGTATCCTAGAGATATTCGCATCTTCTCGTGTGCCACGGATCCGCTCCCTACCAGGGGCTGCAGTGCAGCACCTGGTAGAGAGGGAGGCCGAGTGCACGCGGCCGTCATGATGGCGGGAGCATCTTCATCAACCAACCGCGACCCAGCGAGCGCGGCGAGACAGGCCAAGGAGGCAGCTGATGCCGCAGAGCGAATCGGCACCAGTGCGTTGCGGGATGTGTTATACACACCCGTGAATAGGAATGGTGATCCGGAGCAGGTGCACACGGAGCTGGAAACAGCACGGCTCGCCCTGGCTCGCAGAGCTGAGAAAGTGTTAGCAGAAGAGCGCAGGATGGGAGCCATCACAAGGGAGTACAATGCAGCACATGCAGGACCGCGTCGACCGATTGAGCCCGCAGTCCTGGAAGATCTGAGAAGCCGAGGCAGGGCAGTCAACCAGCAACTGTCGGGGGCCGAGCAAACCGGAGCGTCCGAGAAGGCCAGTGAAACCGGAGCAACCGGCGCAATCGGCATTCATCCAAAGGCCAACTTACAGCACACCAGACAAGAACTTGAGAGCAGCCGAGCAGATAGCGCTTGAGCTAGAAGACCTGGAAGGAGATGAGCGGCGTGAGCAGTCGCGCCGAATGCGTGAGCTGATAGCATCCGCAAAGGAGCAGAGGCTCGTAGCAATGGGAAACCAGAATGCAGAACCAGAGGCGTTAAGAGGAACTGTGAGGCCGAATGCAGGAGCTAGTCAGCGACCAAATGCATCGCGCCAGAACAGGAACCAACCCGCGCCATCTCGGCACGAGAGCAAGGTTAGAAGCAATCGGCCACCCCCAGCAGCAAGCAGAAGAATGGAAGAGGCAGCGGTCAATAGCAGGCGCAATGACATGCCACAGCAATCGGCACCAAGACCAGCGATCAGCACCCGACTCGGCCCTCGCCAAATCGATCAGAATGACGCAAGACATCGCATTGAGCTCCTGAAGAAGGAGGCTCGGGAGGATGAGGAAGGAGAAGCTGGGCCATTATGTTTTGGTCATCGCATTCGGACGGAAAAGTTCCCCAAAGGCTTCACGCTGCCGAGAGACACCCCCAAGTATAATGGTTCTGTGAATCCCAAAGACTGGCTGTCCGATTACCTGATAGCAGTTGGCATCGCAGGAGGCAATCGGCGTGTAGCAGTCCGCTACGCACCTTTGATGATGCAGGGTTCAGCTCGGACGTGGTTGAACAGTTTGCCCAAGGACAGTGTGAACTGCTGGGAGGATTTCACGACTGCATTCATCCACAACTTCACAAGCACATATGAGAGGCCCAACCTCCCGAGGCATTTAGCTTTATGTGTGCAAGGCAAGGATGAACCCCTCTGAGATTACTTATCTCGGTGGATCAAGCTGAAAAACTCATGCGAAGGAGTCCATGAGATCCAGGCCATTCAGTACTTTACTGATGGATGCCTGGCTGATTCAATGTTGAAGCACAAGCTGCTCCGCAAATACTTCACATCGCTCGCCGAGCTCATGAAGGTGGCAAATGCGTTCGCCATGTCCGATTCTGCGATGCGCCCTATCCAGATCGGAGTTGGAGGCGTGATCCAATCACCAGGGGCTCCGCAGTCGGACACAGGGAACCAAGGCCTCAGTCGGAAGGAAAGGAGGGAGAACAACCGCAATAACAACAACCACAACTAGCAGAACAGTGGCAAGCGCAAGGATGAACAGCCCGATACTCAGTATGGCAGTCGGCAGGTGGCCGCTGTCCAGAATGAGGAGGATCCAGCAGCTGCAGGAGGCAGTCGGAAGATGAGACCAAATGTGAGACCCCCGGGACAGATGAAACCCAAGTACACGTTCGAGGACATGCTGGACGCGCCATGTAAGTTGCACAGCACGCCTGGCAGGCCGTCTGCGCACACTACTCGGCAGTGTGACTTTGTGAGAAGAATTGCGAAGGGAGAAGCTTTACCACCTCCACCCCCACCACCACCCCAAAACAGAGGACCACCTCAGCAGCAGAACCAGTTCCCGCAGCAAGATGCCGCCTACATGATTTTCACCAGCCAGTCCGCGGACAAGGGCAGTCGGAGAGCCCGAGCAGCGGAAGTTAATGCCACTATGCCACCGATTCCCCAGTTTTTGCATTGGTCCGAATGTCCTATATCCCACCATTTTGCCGAATCCAGGAAACTATCCGCTGGTGGTGGACGCTCTGTTCGCAGGACCAAGTTTTTCATGCAAATTCTCCCGAGTGCTCGTTGATGGAGGAAGCACAATCAACATCCTGTATAGAGATACAATGATCAAGCTAGGGCTCCCAGAGAGAGATCTAGAGCGCAGTCGGACGACTTTCCATGGGATTGTCCCGGGATTGTCTTGCACCCCCATGGGCCGCGTTCGGCTGGACGTCATATTCGGCATGGAGGAGAATTTCAGAAGGGAGCCGATTTGGTTTGAGGTCGCCGACCTCAGCAGTCCTTACCATGCTCTGTTGGGGTTGCCGGCGTTTGCCAAGTTCATGATCAATGCACAACAGACATACCTGAAGATGAAGATCCCAGGGCCAAAAGGTGTCATCACTGTCACCGGGGACTTCAGGAAGTCCCTCGAGTGCACATCCGCTGGCAGCAGTTTGGCTGACTCATTAGTGGTCGAGACGGAGAAGCGTCAGCTCAGCAAGGTGATCGCAATGGCGCAAGCACAGAACAAGAATCCACTCCCAGTCGGCCCGACAAAGAGAGTAGATGAGGAATCGGCTTTTCAGTCGGCCAAGGACAACAAGAAGATCGCTCTAGATCCCTCCGACTCAACCAAGTTTGTTGTAGTCGGAGCAGGACTCAGCGATAAATAGGAAAGCGCGCTCGTCAAGTTTCTCCGTGAGAATCGGGACATCTTTGCATGGTCTCCACAAGACATGTCTGGTGTGCCGGGAGAACTCGCCGAGCACAAGTTGCACATTCGGCCAGGCTCGAAGCCGATCAAGCAACCCTTGAGACGTTTTTCTGAGGACAAGAGAAGGGCAATCGGCGAAGAGGTTGCGAAGCTGCAGGCTGCAGGTTTCATCATGGAAGTATTTTACCCCGAGTGGCTGGCGAATCCAGTCCTCGTCATGAAGAAGAACAAGACTTGGCGCATGTGTATAGATTACACTTGCCTGAACAAGGCATGCCCAAAAGATCCGTTTGCTCTGCCCCGTATTGATCAAGTGATTGATTCTACGGCCGGCTGCGAGCTGTTGTCCTTTCTGGATGCTACTGCTGGATATCACCAGATTAAATTGGCTGTGGAGGATCAGATAAAAACTGCATTTATAACCCCCTTCGGGGCTTATTGCTATATCACCATGCCGTTTGGTCTGAAGAATGGAGGTGCCACTTATCAGCGCACGATTCAGAGATGCACACACTCTCAACTTGGCAGAAATCTCCATGTTTACGTGGACGATTTAGTGGTGAAGTCGGCAAAGGGAATCACGCTGTTGGATGACCTCAGGGAAACATTTGCAAACTTGAGAACTTATCAGATCAAGCTCAACCCGGAGAAGTGCGTGTTTGGAGTTCAAGCCGGCAAGCTCTTGGGGTTTCTCGTTTCCGAGAGGGGAATCGAATGCAACCCCGAGAAGATAGCCGCAATAGAGCGCATGGAGCAGCCCAAAACCCCGAAGCAAGTGCAGAAGTTCACCGGTTGCCTCGCATCACTTAGCCGATTTCTCAGTCGGCTAGGTGAAAAAGCAATCCCGTTGTACCAGTTGATGAAGAAGACGGAGAAGTTCACCTGGACCCCTCAAGCGAATGAAGCATTCCGAGAGCTCAAGCGCATGCTCTCCACGGCGCCGATTCTGGCTGCCCCGATTGAAAAGGAACCAATGATGTTATACATTGCGGCAACCAATCGGGTGATCAGCGCAGTTATGGTGGCGGAGCGGCCCGAGAAGGACAAGGCATAGCAAATTCAGCGTCCAGTATACTACATCAGCGAAGTGCTCTCGGCATCCAAGCAGAACTACCCTTACTATCAGAAGATGTGCTATGGAGTGTACATGGCAGCCAAGAGGTTGAAGCCATACTTTCAAGCTCACTTGATCACCGTCGTCAGTTCGGCTCCATTGGCCGACATCATGGGAAGCAGAGATGCAACCCGAAGAGTGGCGAAGTAGGCAATCGAAGTCGCTAGTCATGGCATCCAATATGAGCCGAGAACGGCAATCAAGTCATAAGCATTGGCCGATTTCCTAGTGGACTGGGCTGAAACTCAGTACATGCCACAGCTCCCAATGTCGGATTCCTGGCGAATGCATTTTGACGGCTCCAAGATGAAGAATGGCCTAGGGGCTGGTGTGGTGCTCACTTCACCAAGAGAGGATCAACTGCAATATGTGCTCCAGATTCACTTCGCAGCATCAAACAATGTCGCCGAATACGAAGCCCTTGTGCATGGTATCAAGCTTGCCAAGGAAATCGGTATTCGAAATATTGAGTGCTTTGGTGATTCCGACCTGGTGGTACAGCAGTGCTCGGGCACTTGGGATGCAAAGGATGCTAACATGGCAAGCTATCGCTTCCCGGTGCAGCAGATCAGCGGGTATTTTGAAGGTTTCGAGTTCCATCATGTGCCAAGAGCAAACAACGAAGCAGCAGATGCATTGTCCAAGCTCGGCTCAACAAGGAAAGCAATCCCACCAGGAGTATCGTTGGAGCATATCATGAAGCCATCCATCGCACCATCCCCAGAGTCCGAGTCCATTTTCATCTCGGAGACGGATCTTGAAGCATTGAAAAAGGCAAAAGAAGTTCAACCGGCCAAACCAGCAACCATGAATAAGCAGTCAGGCGCTCAGGGTGTCTCGGCAACAGCACCAGGGGCTGCCGATTGCGAGCCAGGGGCTGCAGAGGAACAAGAGAAGAGCAAAGCCAGAGGGAACCGAGTATAGGCTGCGCCAGAAGGCACAACCTCCGAAGAACCAATGACATCAGAAATTGCCGATTGCAATGATGAAGCTCCAGCTCCAGGCGAGAAGTCGGCACCAGGGGCTGCCGAACGCGTGCTAGGTGCCGCAGTCGGCAGTTCAGAAGCAGAGATAGAGATGGCAGATGTCCAAGAGGCTGAGGTCCAGGAGGCCAACGACCAAGGAACCGAGACACAAGAAGAGGTCCTACTCCAGCATGCAGTGGTAATGGCAGTGGTCAGTGCGCCATCATGGGCACAGCCGATTAGAGATTTCCTAGCAGACAGAGTCCTCCCAGAAGATTTAGCAGGGTCAAGGCAAATCAGCCGTCGATCTTGGGCATACACAATAATCAACAATGAGCTAGTGCGCAAGAGTGCAACTGGCATCCTTCAGAGATGTGTAGAAGAGGACAGAGGCTTGGAGCTTCTCAGAGACATTCATCAAGGTGAATGCAGTCATCATGCGTCTGCAAAGGCCATTGCCAGCAAAGCATTCCGACATGGTTTCTATTGGCCGACTGCCCTTGCAGCGGCTGAAAATCTGGTGAAGTACTGCAAGGGTTGTCAGCGTTTCAAGGAAAAAAGTCATCAGCCAGCATCGGCACTGAAGACAATCCCAATAGCATGGCCGTTTGCAGTATGGGGTTTGGACATGGTCGGACCGTTCAATAGAGCTCGAAGTGGCATGACACATCTTCTGGTTGCAGTGGACAAATTTACCAAGTGGATTGAAGCTAGACCGATCAAGAAGCTGGATGGGCCGACTGCAGTTAGGTTTGTGGCCGACATTGTATGCAGATATGGTGTGCCTAACAGCATCATCACCGACAACGGCACAAACTTTGCGAAGGGTGCACTGGCCCGATATGCATCTCAACAGGGCATTCGTCTTGATCTCGCATCTGTGGCGCACCCGCAATCAAACGGTCAAGTCGAAAGAGCAAATGGGCTAATCCTATCGGGTATCAGGCCCAGATTGGTAGAGCCAATTGAGAGGGCACCCGGAGCATGGATTGAAGAGCTTCCCGCAGTACTGTTCAGCTTAAGGACCACACCAAATAGGTCGACTGGATTCACTCCTTTCTTCCTAGTGTATGGTTCAGAGGCAGTCATCCCATCCAACATCGAGTTCGACTCACCTCGGCATGCCCTGTACACCGAAGAAGAGGCCAGATTGGCACGAGAAGACGACATCGACCTCAAAGAAGAAGCTTGTCTGTTGGCCTTATCCAGGTCAGCAGTCTATCAGCAGAAGTTGCAGAACTACCACAGCAAGAAGATTCTTCCTCTCGCTTTCCGAGAAGGAGACATGGTGCTACGCCGAATCCAGAAGTCAGATGGGCAGCACAAGCTATCCTCACCTTGGGAAGGGCCATTCGTTATTAGCAGAGCGCTCAAGAACAATTCCTATTATCTGATCGACTGCACCAAGGGCACTCGGCACAAGGACACGTCAGGAGCAGAGACGGAGTGGCCGTGGAACGCCGAGTTGTTGTGTTCGTTCTATAGTTGAGCGGCAGGAACTTATGTAAGCCATTCGGCAAACAGTCAGTAAAAGTTATCATGCCTCTTAAAATGAGCATTCGAGTATCTTTGTATAATTTCGTTCGAAGAGCTAGCCACGATTGGCGACGCTCAGTCATACCCGAGATGTGTATAGCACACCCGGGGACTGGCCGGCCACGGGGTCAAGAAAATAATCCATCGAGGCACGAGGACTGCAGGCTGACACTCAATCTAAACACCTAGCTTGAGCGCAAATCACAAAGTTTTGTGGCATTGAGAAGGGTTGCGATTGGGGCAGTCGGCAGTACAAAACCTCGGGAAACAATCCGAAACATGCCACCAAAGGCGCATTCGATAAGACAAAGTTACCGATTGCGCTGCAAACCAGGACATCGAGCCCGGTAGCGAGCAATCGGCGACTACTATCGCAGAATCCTTCGCGTTAAAATCTTGTCGTGTAAAAAATGAAACTTATCGAACCTTGGCTGGTAGTCTACCGCTGATCCGATTGCAGATCGCATGACGATAGCAAAGTCGACACGGTAGACATCCCCAAGTGCAACCGGTAAAGGAAACCGACAAAGACGCAAAGTTGATCGCGCAAGTAAAAAGCAAAAACCAAGCAATCGGATTGCATCAGAAGGACAGGCCCAAGGCCGAATAAGTTCATTACATCCAAGTCACACCCAGTAGGTGTCGACAGAATTAAAATTGTATCTTACAAACGGACAATCGGAGGACAAGATAGGATAAAACCGATCCAGTATCGGTAAGATACAATAAGTAAAACAGTTGATAGCATGACTCAGGCAGTCGGAGGCACTGAGCTAGAAGACGGAGCAGTCGGATCCGATTGCGCTTCAGAAGCTGTGGCACCAGTCTGCTTGGATCGTGGAGATGTTTGAGATGAGCCGCTATCGGAGAGTTCTTCGGCCAGGCCAGAGATTGTAGAAGCGGGGAGCGGTTTCCCTCCCTCGTCGAGATACGGAGTATACTCGTATGGAGAGAACCAGTTTAACATAGTGCTGGCTAGCCGATTGACTTCGGTATAGGTCTTCTCAAGAAGATCGGAGGCGTTCTCTCGGAGGCTGTAAAGTTGGGAGATTTTCACCTGAGGGTACCAGCTCAGCACGGTCTGAAGGGCGGTTTCCGCGCCAGTCCGACCGGCAGAGTTCAGCAATACATCGATTCGACGTGGGATGGCCTTCAGGAGAGTCCGAGTCTGCTCAGTGGTAGCATTCGGAGCTTCCCCCTTGTCAGAATCTTCTTCATCTTGTATTTCCCCCCTGTGGATCTCGGCAGAGGAGTCAGCAGCGTTCTTCATCTTCTGAAGTCCGACCTTAAGCTCAGTCGGCGACCACAGCGATTCAGCAATCTTTAGGACGCCGAGCTTGAAGGACAAGGCGATTCCCTTGATAACAGGAATGCGAGCTTCGGTGCCAATCAGATATTCATGCCGGGTCCAGACGTTATCTTCACGGTCGCAGGTCCCTCCGGCGGCAACGGCTTCCTCTCGGGACTTGGCGACGGCTGCATTGGTAGCTGCTTCAGACTCGGGCCAGGCTTCTGTGTCACGAAAAGGAAGTATGAGCAATAAGATAAGAGAGGAGAGCAATCGGAAAGCGCATAAGGTGCAGGAAACACTCACCGCTAAGGAGGACGTCCATCTCGGTCATTGTATCGCAGAAGCCTTTGGCTCGGCGGCGCAGTCGGGTGGTCTCCTGATAGTTGCGTTTCTCCAAGTCTTCATACTTGGCAACATGTTCATCGCGATCTCGCCGAATGGAATCACGGGCAGCGACTGCTTCATCCCTTTCAGCTTGCAAGGCTTCTCGGGCGGCGACGGCGGCATCGCGCTCGGCAATAAGACCATCACCGGCAGCCGTCACGGCAACTATGTCGGCCACATGTTGTCTCTCAAGAGCAGCCATCTCAGAGCGAAGGCCTTGGATAGTCCGATTGAGATCATTTTCTACCCCCTGCAGTCGGGTCGCTTCTTCCTTGGCTTTGGCGAGTGCTGGACCATATTGGTGAAGTTCTGCAGTCAATTCAGCAAGTTGGCCCTGAAGGTCATCTACCATGGGAATAGAAGCTAGTAGAGAGCATGAAGATATGAGAACAAAAACAAGTTTTAATCGGAGAGAAGACAGAGAGGGTAGAGAGGTTACCTTTCAGTTTAGCAATCTCAGCCGACTGGTTGTTGACCTGCAGCTGAGCTTGGGCAAGAGTTCGGAGGCTGGCAGTGTAAGCATCAAGGAGCTTCTCGAAGACCTCGCGTTTTTCCTCCATAATATCCTGAGAGGAACAGCAAGATAGAGTTAGAAATACAGCGGTTAGCAAAAAATGTTAAATACCCGAACCAATTGCAAGCGATCGGCCCGAATCTCGGGGACTACACCTAGTGGGTGCGCTTGCGCGCACCCACCGGAAGAAAAGTCTCCCGATTGAGGAAGGCAGATGATAAAGCAAAAAGAGTCGAAGATCCGAACCGATTGCGAACAATTGGCCCGAATCTCGGGGACTACACCCAGTGGGTGCGCTTGCGCGCACCCACCGGAAGAAAAGTCTCCCGATTGAGGAAGGCAGAGGATAAAGCAAAAAGAGTTGAAGATCCGAATCGATTGCAAACAATCGGCCCGAATCTCGGGGACTACACCCAGTGGGTGCGCTTGCGCGCACCCACCGGAAGAAAAGTCTCCCGATTGAGGAAGGCAGAGGATAAAGAAAAAAGAGTTGAAGATCCGAATCGATTGCAAACAATCGGCCCGAATCTCGGGGACTACACCCAGTGGGTGCGCTTGCGCGCACCCACCGGAAGAAAAGTCTCCCGATTGATGAAGGCAGAGGATAAAGCAAAAAGAGTTGAAGATCCGAACCGATTGCAAACAATCGGCCCAAATCTCGGGGACTACACCCAGTGGGTGCGCTTGCGCACACCCACCGGAAGAATAGCCTCACGAGCAAAAGAAAGATATAAAGAGAAAGCCAAGAGTTACCGTGTGATGAGAGGTGAGCTGTTGGAGGTCCCGGGCAAGGGCGTTGGCAAAGTTATTCACCCGGCTCAGAGCAGTCGTCACAGGGTCTTGAGGACGATGCGAGGCGTCAGTCTCGGTGCCGACGTGACGGGCGCGAGAGTACTCGGCCCGGAATTGATCCACCGAGCGCATAAGAATTTCCGAGGCAGAAGAGGTCGGCGTTGACGCTGCAGTTTGAGTAGCGGTGGAAGCAGCGGCAGTAAGGGCCGGGGGCGTCGGCGTCACCTGAGGGCCAGAGGCACCCGATTGTGGCGGCGGCGCAACCGGACGAGTTGGAGCAGAAGTGACAGCGATAACTGGCGGCAAGGTCGTCGGCAGCGGTGGCGCGGATAAGACAACCGGCGGCACAGTCGTGGTAATCGGCGGAGCCGACACCACGATCGGCGACGGTGTCATCACCATAAGCGGCTCGGACGTGGTAGTTGGGGCAGACGTAGTTGCGGCAGGGGAGGCCGGGTTGGAGCGGCGTGGCGGAGACGGAGCAATCGGATTGACCGATTGCGTTCCTCCGCCACCAGGAGCCACCCGATCAGCTGCGTGCTTGGAAGTCTTGGAGGCAAGGGGGGGAAGAAGAGGTTTTCTGAGTCGTCGCGAGGCGGGCCTTCTTGGCAGCGCGCTCGGCGTCCTTAGAAGAGCGGTGAGAGGCAGTCGGTCGTTTGTGGATGGCAGCAGCGGAAGCAGCAGGTGAGATGACGGTGCTGGCGCGAACCGGAATGCCGGTGTCGACATCGTCAAGCCCAATCGGCTCCCTGAAAGAAGAAAGAGGAGGAGAGTCAGTATAAGCAAAGACAGTGAAATGCTAAGCAAGAAGACAAGGGCATACCCGATTGTTCTTGGAGCGCCAGTGGGCATTCGGCATCTTAGCGGAGCGACGTTCAGCGGCGCCTCAGCGGCCGGCCTCCGAGTGGTCACCTCCTGGGCCTGTTTGCCTTTGCCAGCTGTCGGCGCGGCCTTGGCAACCTTTCTGGGAGCCATACCAGCAGAGGAGCTAATGGTCGAGGTGCACTTTGCCGGCACCTTTGGAGGTTTGGCACGAGGAGCTGCATCAGAATCATCAGCCTTTGAGACACTTTCATCATCACTCCATTCGGCCAAAAATTGCTCAAGGGAAGGGTCAGGCGTACCCCCTTGAGCCGACAGCCGGGTGTCGGTCCTTGGAGGATTGGCGGTCTCGGCATCATCGCCCTCGGCGTCCATGGAGTCGGAGGATTCTCCGGAAGACTCGCCATCATCTTCATCATCGTCACCGGACTCGGCGGAGGGTATCTCGCCGTTATATTCGAAGTCGGCGGGGTCTTCCTCCGCGCGGTCGGGGGCGTATACGCCAGCTTCCTGGCCGTCCTCCATTAGGTCGGACTGAATAAAATGCTGGAAAGAAAATAGAAGTGATCAGAGAAGCAGAGAGAAAGAGCAATCGGAAGAAAGGGCAATCGGAGGAAAAAGCATTCGGGGCATACCACAGGCGGCTTCTGCTGGCGAGTGAGGTAATCAAGCCCGAAGCGGAAGGGGTCTGGCAATGGGCTAGATGTAATAGCCTTCACTCGGGCACAGAGATCTTCAGTCTTCACCCGCCACGTGCAGAGCCGAGTGGGATCTCGAAGACCCGACATGTCGCAGAGGCGGTGCACTCGGCGCTGCAGGGGGAGAATCCGAGCTTGAAGCCAAGCGGCTACCTGGTCGGTTGAGAGGAGCCCTTCTTGCTCCAGTTGGGCGACCCTAGCAACCTGGTCATCGACATCGAGGTCTCCGACGCCGTACTTCAGCGACCACTGATGCTTCTAAATCGGCCGGGCGAGGGAGAACTCGGGCAGGTTGAGAAGATCGGGGCCTTGGTCGGGTGACTTGACGTAGAAGAACGAGGTTTGCCAGTTCTTGCAAGACTGGACGATCTCGGGACTTTTATACCTCGGCTTGCCGGCTGCGACGAGACAACTACCGCAGTCGGTCATGTCAGTCGGGTACGTTGGCTCGCCGCCTTCGATGGTGGAGGGCACCACAGCTCCTGTCCGGGCGTTATGAGCTTGGAGGTTGAAGAAGCGTTTCCAGAGGGCGATGCTCGGACGGCAGCTGAGGTACCCCTCACAGAGTGTCACGAACCCCGAGAGGATCATGATGAAGTTGGCCGCGAGATGATGGGGTTGCAGTCAGTGGAAGTCAAGAAATCCGCGGAAGAACGAGCTGGCGGGAAGGCCGAATCCACGCTCGAAGTGAGCAAGGAACACGACCCTCTCGCCAGCGCATGCGCTGGGCACGACCTCGGCCTTGCCAGGGATGCGCCACTCGACCTCCGCGGGCATCTTCCGGGTGCGGAACAGGGACTGGATGGCGTCGGCGGTGGCCTGAGAACCCCTCCAGCACCCGCGGCTCGCCTGTGACACATCTCGCCGGGGCGCCATGGTTTTCGCAGACGAGAAGAAAAGGAGAGAAACAGAGGGAGGTAGAGCGCGAAAGCGGCGGTGAAGAGTCACTGCGGAGGCGGCGGAGGCGGTGAAGAGCAGGAGTCCGTGGCCGGAGCAGGTCCAAGGCACAGAGGTTCGCGGCAGAGAGTTTCGCGTGGAGTAGCAATGGAGCAGAGGAGAGGGAGCTCGAGGTTGAAGATGGCGTCTGAGGAGAAGGAAGAGGCGAAGGATCCCCCCTGTGGCTTATATGGGCGGCGGGGGGGGAGTGGGATACGTCTGCGGCTGTGTGGCTCGGTGTGGCGTAGGGCACAGGAAGGGCAACCGGCAAACCAGCGCAAAGGATCCGGGCGCAAAAGGCGAGGCGTGCGACGTGGGGGTCAGGCCCTGCAGTTATGTCAAGTCGCGCGTGGGTCGTGGGTCTCAGCTCATTGATCACATCCCGGAAGAATCGGAGGTAACCGTTGGAATGAAATCGGCAAAGGGTGTTTCGCTAGAAAAGAGAAGACACGAGCTGGGAACAAAACAAACCAAATCGGACGAGAAGCTTGGTCAGCCGAGTGTGATCCCCGAGTCGGCTAACGGGCTCGGAACGACACACCCGATGAGGCCATAGCAGTCGGAGGATGTCAAGAGAGAGATTAAAAACTGCAAAGGCCTCGCGGTCAAGCGACCGTGGGACCTTTACAGCTTTAGGGGCTACTGTCGGGGGACTGGTACCCGGGTAGGCTAACCCAAGCGGAAGTAACTTTTCAAGACAAGGATGGACCGATTGGGCCGCAGCTGGGCCGAGCTGGGCAGATGTACGACCGGTTGCTCCAAGGCAATCAGCCGTATCAAATGCCAGCAGTCGGCCCAGGCGCAATCGGTCCACCCTTTCCTTCACCAAGACAATCATCCGATTGGTCGGCAGCTGGTCCAAGGTTGATACCTAGCAAGCCGATTGCCCAGAGCAATCGACCTCGCCAGGAACCACCAGTCGGACCAGGCGCAATCGGAACTACCTACCACCCAGTCGGGGGTATGATTACGAGGTCATAAATACCATATCCCGAGATATTTGGGTGGCAGGAAGGCCAAGTCACGTCGAGGATTTGCTGGAGATACGGTGTCGACCTCCCCGCCGATTCCGCGGACAGGCCGACAAGACCATACTCCCTAGCTCCACTGTTCATCCCTACATCCTACAAGTCTACAGCATGGGCCGCCGCTCGTAGGTTCCGGATCACCCGGAAAGGAGCAGTCGGTGGGCCCAGGCCGATTAGAGGATGACGGCTGGGCCCATTCGGCAATGAAGTTACCAAAGTACCCTGGGTTCACACTATAAGAGCCAGGGTACCCCTCCTGCGTGAGGGACGACCCGCACTAGTAGCACCATAACTCATTTCCTCCCAGTTCATTCACTGCTCGTAGTTACTCCTCAGGGAAGCAGGCGAGAACCTTGCCCACGGCAGCGGAGCTCACCTTCCCCTGAGAAGATAGAGAAGCAGTTATTGTAGCTAGATCATTGATATACAAGAGACAAGCAGGAGTAGGGGTGTTATCTCTCCGGAGAGCTCCGAACCTGGGTACATCGTGGTGTCTTCACCGTGCTTGTGCCCAACCCGATTCCTGCACCATCGACATTCTCTCCCTCGAGTCTTCCCCCTCACTTTAGCCATCCCATGGCATCTGTTGTTAAATATCGACGACAGAGCTAGATGACAAGAGGGAGGTGGGCCTGGGCTGCGGGGGGGGGGGGGTAGTTGGGTTGCTTCCAGGTAAGTTTTCCCTTTTCTTATTTCTCTTTTGTTATCTTTTTTGTAATATGTTGGCCATGCTAAAATAAACAGCTAGGCATTTTTTTAAATGCCACAAATTTTTATGTGGCCTCACAATATAAATAGCTAGCCACTTATAAAGTTTGGACATTTTTAAAATTATTTGAACTTTAATTCAAATGGGGGTTTTTGAATTAATCCATGCTCCTGTTTGAATATTTCAAAAAGCCATGAGCATGGGGTGGGTCCCACATCACTTGATATGTGATCACACTCATTTATAGGACTTTTCAAAATTACAAAAGGAATTTTTGGAGAAACTTTTTATCTGGACTTTTGAATTAATTCATCTGGGGGGTGTTCTCTCTCCCATTTTGATTTCTTTTGAAAATTTTAACATGATGCAAAGGAGCACTTGATCCTAGCACATACCTAACTTGGGGTTGTGACAACTCGCCCCCACTAAAAAGAATCTCGTCCCGAGATTCAGAAGTCTGCGGGAGGAAGGAGGGGTACTCGGCACTGAGACGGTCTTCTCTTTCCCACGTGGCTTCTTTCTCAGAGTGGTGTGACCACTGAACTTTCAGAAACTTGATCTTCTTTCGGCGAGTGACACGCTCTGCTGAATCAAGAACACGAACAGGGTATTCTCGATAAGAAAGGTCATCTTGGAGATCAAGCGTTTCATGGTCGACTTCGCGGATGGGGTCCTTGAAGCAACGCCTGAGTTGGGACACATGGAATACATCATGTACTCGGGAAAGGTGCGGGGTAGTTCAAGTTGGTAGGCAACTTCTCCACGTTTAGCAAGAATGCGGAAAGGTCCGATGTAACGTGCCTTTGATACCGAAACGTTGGGTTCCCTTCAGAGGAGTAACTCGAAGGTAAGCCTTCTCATCCAGATTGTAGCTCTCTTGCCTATGATGACGATCATAGTAGCTTTTCTGACGAGACTGGGCTGCTTTCAATTGATCACGAACAATGCGAACTTGCTCTTCTGCTTCCTTGATCATGTCCGGTCCAAAGAATTGTCTTTCACCGGTTTCTGACCAGTTTAATGGTGTTCGACATCGTCGTCCATATAAGAGTTCAAAAGGAGCCATGTTCAGACTAGATTGGAAGCTATTGTTATAAGCAAATTCGGCGAATGGCAGAGACTTCTCCCAATTCTTTCCGAATGAGATAACACAAGCTCTGATCATGTCTTCAAGAATTTGGTTAACCCTTTCGACTTGACCGCTAGACTGAGGATGGAAAGTTGTACTAAAGGAGAGATGAGTTCCCATAGCATTTTGAAAGCTTCCCCAAAATCTAGAGGTGAAAAGGCTACCACGATCAGAATTGATTTCCAAAGGAACACCGTGAAGGGATACAATTCAAGAGACATACAAGTCCGCTAACTGGCTAGCAGTTATAGACTCGCGAACTGGAAGGAAGTGAGCAACTTTGGAAAGCCTATCTATGACAACGAAGATGGTATCGTTTCCTTTCTGGGTTTTTGGAAAGCCAGTGATGAAGTCCATACCGACTTTGTCCCATTTCCACTCTGGAATAGGCAAAGGTTGAAGTGTATCAGCAGGTCTTTGATGTTCTGCCTTAATGCGACGACAAACATCACATTCGGCAACAAATTGAGCAATGTCTCTCTTCATCCTAGTCCACCAAAATCTCTGGCGTAGATCTCGGTACATTTTTGTGCTACCGGGATGAATCGAGAGGGGTGTGTCATGGGCTTCCTTGAGGATGAGTTGCCTTAGTTCCCTATTCTTAGGTACTACCAAACGATTTTCAAAGAATACCGTTCCTTTGCTATCTGTGGAGAAACATTTAGCAACTCCACTAGCAATGTTCTCCTTAATCCGGCGAACACCTCGTGCACGCCTTTGGGCAACTATGATTTGATCCTCAAGGTTTGGTTTCACCACCAAGTTGAAAAGAGATCCACGAGGAACAATCTCGAGGTTGAGCTTTCGAAATTCCTCATGAAGAAGTGGTTGATACTGTTGTAACATGAGGTTGTTACAATACGACTTACGACTTAGTGCATCAGCCATGACATTGGCTTTGCCTGGGGTGTAAGAAATTCCTAAGTCATAATCTTTTATCAACTCAATCCAGCGTCTTTGCCTGAGATTAAGATCTGGATGGGTGAAAATGTATTTGAGGCTTTGGTGGTCGGAAAAGATCTCACAACGATTACCAAGGAGGTAATGTCGCCAAGTTGTTAGGGCATGAACTATGGCAGCGATTTCAAGGTCATGGGTAGGATAGTTCTCTTCATGTGGCCGCAACTGGCGTGAAGCATAAGCTACTATATGTCGGTCTTGCAGAAGTATGCATCCTAACCCTTGCCGTGATGCGTCACAATAGATCTCGAAATCCTTTTTGGTGTCTGGAGGTGCAAGTACGGGTGCAGAAGTCAGTCTTCTTTTTAGCTCTTGAAAGCTTTCCTCGCACTTGGGAGTCCATAGGAATTTCTTATCTTTCTTGAGGAGTTCAGTTAGAGGCTTTGCAACTTTAGAAAAGTTCTCGACGAAGCGGCGGCAATAGCTGGCTAGGCCAAGAAAACTCCTAACTTGCTTAACCGATTTAGGTGGAGTCCAGTCAAGGACGGCCTGAACTCTCTCGGGATTCACAGCAATGCCTTTTGCAGAAATCACGTGGCCTAAGTAGGTCACTTCTGGTAGCCAAAATTCACACTTGGAGAATTTAGCATACAGGTGATGCTCTCTAAGTTTCATCAATACCAGCCTTAGGTGTTCGGCATGTTCTTCTTCGTTCTTCGAGTAGATGAGAATGTCATCAAGATAAACCACAACAAATTTATCTAAGTACTCCATGAAGATCGAATTCATCATGCGTGAGAAAGTGGCGGGGGCATTGGTTAAACCAAAGGACATGACGGTGTACTCGTAAAGACCATAATGAGTAGTAAAAGCCGTTTTGGGAATGTCCTCGTTCCGGATTTTGATTTGATGATAACCTAATCTCAAATCCATCTTGGAGAAGACAGAGGATCCTGCAAGTTGATCATAAAGATCATTGATCCTGGGCAATGGGTACTTGTTCTTTATCGTCGCTAAATTTAGCGGGCGATAGTCTACGCACATCCTTTCTGTTCCATCTTTCTTCGTTACGAACAGAACGGGGCAACCCCATGGCGATGAGCTAGGGCGGATGAAGCCTTTTTCCAACAAAGCTTCAAGTTGGGTTTTAAGCTCAGCTAACTCACGTGGGGCCATTTTGTATGGGCGTTTGGAAATTGGTGCGGTTCCTGGCATAACATCTACTATGAATTCTACACATCTGTCGGGTGGCTAGGTTTAAGGAGTTTGGTTACTGGATGGTTTTCCTGAGGATGACCATGGTTTACTAGGGGCTACAACAGATATGTCAGAGTAACAAAGTACCCCAACACGATGGTTAGTGTGGTTCTTCTGGCTAGAAGACATCTAAAGTGGGAGCAAGAGCTGCAATTGAATCACTATAGGTTTCTAGAGCAAAACCTACATCAAACACTATGGAACTGTCGGGAATGCCACCTAGAAGTTCTTCTAAAAGGACAACCGAAAAGGAGGGAAGAATTTTGAAAATGCATCAGATTTTGAAGAAACCTGGAATGATTCGGACAGCATAACGGCTGTAATTTCAAGAAAACAATTTTCTTTCAATGTAGATACAACACTTACATAATACGATGTAAGAAATCAGCATTACAACAATGCTAGGAAACCGGACACAACTTTCCTACGGCTACAAGGAAGCAAACAACGAGATGTTCTAATCAGACAGAGGTGAGCCTAGTCCTATCTTCCCGTAGAATAAGATGAGGGTGACTCAGAACTCAGAACGATGAGGGTAAGGAGAAAAAAGAAGCCTTACGTTGTTCCCTTATATACCCAGAGTAACTATATAACTATAGCAAGCTAGACTCGACTTCGGCCAAGGCTGATAATCCTACAGTCAGTCCTGCTCTGATACCAAGTCTGTCGGGACCCGGGGTTAGCGTATGCAAGCCTCGTTACAACACAATCATATGGAGAGCCGAGAACCGTACCCACTTGTCTGAGCAGACAAGGCCAAGCACAGAACGTTCTCGGAAAGCATCGAACGTGAGGGGCATCCCATCCAGGCCGGATGATCAACTGAAATGGGTCCTCATCATCCGCACACAAGTCTAAATGATATGGGTGGTGAACTCCCATACTCATAGACAAGTCGCCTCAACCATACTATCGATTGTATTATAACCCTTACATAGACTTACTCCAGCCCGATCACTTAGTCGGGGTCTAGGGTGGGCTCGATCATACATCAAAGTGTGCACGTGACGTAGTCACGAACAATCGCATCGCAATGCCCCAAGCTGCGCACATCTAAGGGCCACTTGGTCTATAAAAGACCGCCAGCCAGATCACAATTAAGGTCTCGAAAACCCATACTAAGACATGCATGTTATAAACATACACGCAGCACACATGCCTTGTATGAAAAACAGGTATCATTGCAATTCTCTACAATGTATAAATCTTTATTAATAACTCTTACAGAGTGCACACAGAGATCACAAGTCTGTGATCCAACATTACATCAAACATGCGTAAGCAAAGTAGGTCTGAGTACAGACAAGTTTAACAAATGGCTTAGAGAAGCCTTGACTATAAACAAGCCCTCCATGAGGGAACCAGTCGTCTGACTGGGACTACACTAGCTTGGTCTTGGTCTGAGTCTTCAATCTTTGAGCTTCGGGTAGAAGCCACCATCAGGTAAGTGGGTTCATCTAAAACATAGAATAAGCAAATGTGAGCACAAAGTCGTACTCAGCAAGACTTACGTAGGAACTATACTACTCATGCACATGTATCAAGGTAAAGGGAGGTGGGGTTTCACTTGCAGAAAGTGCCAGCTTTGACTTGGCTTGTCCTAAACTACGAGTACCAGACTTTGAGGTAAGAAGCGTACACGAGTCCACTACATCTCTTCAACCAATTACACCACTATGGTGCCTTCCTCGACTTCCCCACGAGAAAGCACGCCATAGCAGTCACACTTATCTTGGTGTATTTTAGAAGTATCCAGTCCAAGTTGTCTAATAATCAAGCTAAGCTTTCCAAGCAGTCCTTAACCGTGGACGCGGCTATTCGAATAGTTTTGTTAACCCTACAGGGGTGTACCGTTACACACACGTGTCATCAGTTACCTCCTTTTGCGTGTCACCGTTCAAGAGATGACAGCGAGGATGCCACCACAACTGTTACCTCATAGCCGATCTAGTCCAAGAAAGCCGCCTACCTGGATGGGCTACCACTATCGTGAACCCGGCCGGTTTACCGAAGTGGACCCAGATGATCTGTGCGTGGTGCATAAGCCGGTCTCGGATCAGCCGTTCTCTCACTTAGCAGCCAGGCCACAAACCTACCAGAACTCCGAACTATTGCGACATCTGGACATCGAAAGGGATGAGTTAATAGGTTGAGAGGGGTCAGTGAGCCCAATGTGTGGTTGTACTCTTCATCTTGGATCACCACACAAGAACTCGGACTTAGGGCGGTGTTCAACGAGACAACCCACCGTGTACTCCTACACAGCCTCTCATCGTTCACCTTTTATTAGGGTAGATTCACCAACACCTTTCCACCGTCATCATCATGATCACTACCCTCCCGATTCACATAACAGTAACATCAACATGGTATCATTCTAAGCATGCAATAAGCAGTAACAATTGCAGGGGCCACATGATATCAATCAACTCCTACAGTTGCTAGGATTGTGGTTTGCCTACTACTGTGACAAATGATAGGTCATGCAAAGGAATGGGTTCATCTATGCGGTAGAAACGTAGCATGGTAATCATCCTATACAATGCATAAGCGAGACATGAGAGGGAAGTGGGATTTTATCGACATGATCAATGGGGGTTTGCTTGCCTTGCTGACGAGGTTCGGGTTCGGGGTCTTCAACGAAGGGGGTGATCTCGGGTTCCGGCTCCACTTCTATCAGCAACATGACAATCATAGGATCAACATAATGTACAATGCACAAACACATGAATAAGATTGTAATGGTGATGTTCATGGTACTGATGTGGTGAACATTCCATTTAAAAGGAGTATATTGCATTTGAAATGTAAATTCAAACTCCATTTGATTTATCGATGAATTTCAAATGCATTCGAATGCATGAAAGTTCATCTGAAAAGGTCGATCATGATGTGATGTGGTATAGTTGAGATAAAGCTTCTGATGTGTGGATGAATCCATCTAAAATAAATGTGTTGCAAAGTCATTTGCAAATTCACTCCAAATTTGAATTTGAAAAGGATCCATATGCATGTTTGCTACTGTTCACCCATTTTAAAATGGTCAAACATAGAAACAAGTTGCATATTCATAATCCTTGTATTTTTCTGATAATTTTAGACATATTATTTGCTATATTTGGAGTTAGGATGAATTAATTATGAATTTCCAAAGTTTATTGCATTTTATGGAATTTTCTAGATTTTTAATTCTCTGGAAAAAGGTTTATTGCGTCAGCATGAGGTCATGCTGACGTGGGGGGGGGCTCTGACGGCTGGGTCCGGCTTGTCAGTGAGAGGGGAATTACTCCCTCTCTGTTTAAACTAATAGAGGGATTAGGGGGCCAGGGGGCCCACTGTCAGTGGCTGGGTGGGCTGATTAGTGGTTAACCTAACCACGGCCACGTCACCCGCCGGCGGCTCAACGCCGGTGTCCACTGGACACGGCGGAGTCCGCTCGGGACGGCGGCCCAGGGCGCCAGAAGACGAGCCGAGGCCATCTACATGCTCCTGGGGGTCGTCCGCGTCGAGTGGTGGCATCAGGGGCTTGGGGGAGGGTCTGGAGAGATAGCGGCGATGAGCTTGGCGGCGACAGAACCACGGCGAGCTCGGGCGCGGGGGTGTGGTGCATGGCTTGGGCCAACTAGTGGCGCGTTTGAAAGCTGACGAAGCCAGGGTCCAAATGTGCGCACTGGGGCAACGCCAGGGGCACCAGAGCTTGCGCTGCGTCGACCATGGAGGCGGTGATCCTCGACTTTCATGGCGAACGGCGACAGAGAGCGAGGGGGTGGCCAGGGAATAGCTAGGGTGAAGCAGAAGCTCACCACGAATGCAACGGAGGCGTCGGAGCGGTCGGGGATGCTTCACGGCGGCCGGAGGTGAAGATGAAGAAGGGGGCGGCGATCGTAGAGCGTCCCTATTCGATTCCTTCTGCTTCTTGGCGTAGACGACGACGGCGAAGACGATGGACATCACGGCGGGGCCCGAGGAGGTCACTGGCCACGCTTTCTTGGAGCCATGGCGACGACAGTGTTCGGGCAGCGATGAAATCCGGCGAGAGAGGAGACGGGAGAGAACAGGGAGAGGGGGAAGTGGTGAGGAGCTCGTCGGCGGCGCGGTGGCATGCTGCATGCATTCCACCGAGCAGCTTCGGGGCGTGGGGAGCTAGATGACAAGAGAGAGGTGGGCCTGGGCTGCTGCTGGGCTGCGGGGGGGGGGGGGGGGTAGTAGGGCTGCTTGCAGGTAAGTTTTCCCTTTTCTTATTTCTCTTCTGTTTTCTTTTCTGTAATATGTTGGCCATTCTAAAATAAATAGCTAGGCATTTTTTTAAATGCCACAAATTTTTATGTGGCCTCACAATATAAATAGCTATCCACTTATAAAGTTTGGACATTTTTAAAATTCAAATTATTTGAACTTTAATTCAAATAGGGTTTTTTGAATTAATCCATGCTCCTGTTTGAATATTTGAAAAATCCATGAGCATGGGGTGGGTCCCACATCACTTGATATGTGATCACACTCATTTATAGGACTTTTCAAAATTACAAAAGGAATTTTTGGAGAAACTTTTTATCTGGCCGTTTGAATTAATTCATCTGGGGGGTGTTCTCTCTCCCATTTTGATTTCTTTTGAAAATTTTAACATGATGCAAAGGAGCACTTGATCCTAGCACATACCTAACTTGGGGTTGTGACAAGAGCGTACAAACTGATCATGATTAGCCGTGTCCCCGATTAAGGACAACTTTGAGCAACTAGGCATTACTGTTGTTGGATTGTCTTGACATATGTTTCACCTTAATAAAACTTGAGTGGGAAAGATTTAATAAAGGTTATGGGTTGGGACTAGTGTAGCCCAATTCAACCTTATGTAGTAAGTTAAAGTAAAATTTGGACTTAGGTAGATTGAGGGAAAAATCAGCTTTCTGCAAAATAAAACCATAAGACTTCCTTTGACTTAACCTTGCATGTAGATGTAGGTCTGTTATATCCTTTTTCGTGTGGCTTGCCGTACAAATCAGATGTACTGACCCGTTGTGGGGTTGTAACCTTCGGTGTTGCAGGATTGTATACGACGAGTAAGTGATGCGATGTAGGGTTACAATGTCTATACTCAAATGTGCCGGTGGAGTTGATGGACGCCAAAAAACTTTTATTATTTTCCACTGTATTCTATTTGTAATGCTAGCCTTCAGCTATGCAGGTATGCTTTATTATAATACTGGATCTTTGATGTAATATTTATGACATGTGGTTTATTCTTGATATTACATCATGTATTGTGTGTGCTAGATATTGATCCAGGGACTAGCACAGAATGCACAGAGACTTGGATTCTTAGTGAATCGGGTCGTTAAAGATGGTATCAGATCCCATGTTGACTGTAGGTTGTGACCCTAGAAAATGGATAGGAAAATCCATAGGAACAAAACTATTAATTTCACTCTTTAGTTAAGTTACTCTTCTAATTAGTATCTCTCAGTTATAACTCATCTTCTAAACTCCTTCTCTTGTTTTAAACTAAATGACCATCCTAGTTACTTATACCTCTGAAGATATGAATTTTGAGAATTAGCTCATGAACATCATGGATGAATTGAAGTTACCACTACCAGAACTGGAGTATCCTATGCGGTTCAATAAGTTTTGACACTACAAGAGGATATTCAAGATCATCTTAGCTGAGAAGGATGATTCTTAGATTCAGACCACCACTATTATGCTAAGTTAGATAAACGATTCACGCATAGTATGATGAGATCATATGTCTTGTACATATGACCTTACTCTAGGTTTGCTTGTGTGGTGTGTCTTTTGAGTGGTTTATTGATTGTTGTTGTGTGTTGTGTTTTGTGTTTCTTTCGTGAGTAGAATAGGTTTACGTTTCATTAGACCCAAATCTATTTAGTATGCTTCAAGACTGAAGGACACATCAACAAGAAGAATAAGTTGACACGTGACTCAGCGATACGAAGGTTGCTTCGACAACGCAAAACTGAAGTTACCGACATTGAAGACTTGAAGACCTGGAAGATTCAAGTTTCTACCGTTAGATCGTTTCTGTGAGCTGTCATTTCTTATTTTACCGACAGCTACACATCAAAACTTATTTTCAAAAGTAGTGTGATGTTTGTATGGGTATATATCTCTCTCTACATTCTATTCCCCATCATCCTCATCCCTAAACTGAAGGAGTTACTACAATGGTTGCTAATGTCAAGATTGGAATAAAGATGGATGCAACTTAATGCTGAGTTCAA
This sequence comes from Bromus sterilis, assembly GCA_950022295.1. Lineage (NCBI taxonomy): Eukaryota > Viridiplantae > Streptophyta > Magnoliopsida > Poales > Poaceae > Bromus > Bromus sterilis. The sequence goes on along the minus strand of OX465596.1, from coordinate 408,962,411 downwards.
GGATAACCCCATGTGCCAGGATCTTACAACAAGCAAGCACAATCTTGCTGAAGGAAGAACCCTGGAGGAAGTTGTCGTTCACCAGTGCACGTTTTATAGTAGTTTGCGCAAACCTGAGTGTTGTGAAGAAACGGTAGATGTTTGTTTGGCTTGCAGAACAAATGGATTTATCTGAAGCAAGTTCATGAACAAGAAGGACTTCTGCAATGCTTGTGAGTATGACCGAGTGTTAGATTGCGAGATTCGCTAAACCATATACAAGGTAATGAGTTGGGTGCGGAATAGATTGATCACCATGCCGACTACTCTTATTATTCGCTCTTGCTATGCGGGATAGTAAATCTTGAGTGACTTATCTATGGTAGAGAGACAACGATGATAAGCCTTAACCATAGAATGGTACGATGTTTGACCCCTGTATAAGATTATCGTTAATAATAGTAGTTTATGCGGTGAATATAGACCAAGACCATTTCCTACAGGTATCCCGTAAAAGTATTCTTGATGACCACCAAGAGAGTATCGATAGTTGCTTAGTATTGGCGCCTGACTTTTCAGCCATGAAGGTTCAGTACTTGGAGGACCCATCTTATGGATATAGGATTCAAGACAACAAAGTAATGTATGATGAAATCGAAGGTGCAACTTTCTTGAAGACCAACGTATATGGAAGACTCATCTTCTGCTAAGGATTCAAGACCTCAAAGGAGTTGGTGAAATCTCTATGAAGGATGTCATCGATGGAGAAAAACTCATCAAGACCCTATCGCATTCCTTTTAAGGGTGGTAGCACCCTAGACCATCGCAGAATCGATGGATTGTCATGAAGACCCAAACCCTAACCTTTTCTTTCTAGCCTTTTCGAATCTCGAGGTCGAGATTCCTTTTAAGGGTGGTAGTCTCTAACATCCAAAAAAATTCCAAATTTTGGAATGTTAATAAATAAATTATAATAATGATTGTTTGCTTGATATGTTTGATTTTCACTAGGGTTTAAATTCTTTGGAGTTTATTGAATATTATGATGAGAGGGAATAAAAGGACTTTCCCTAATATTCATTGTTGGTGTTTTGGAATTTATTATTTAAAACAAATCCAATAAAATAAAATGACAGAAGGTAATATGACTCCTTCAACATATTAAAAGAATTGGAAAATGTTTTAAATATTTATTTGGATTTTTCTGAATATTCAAAACATTTTTCCAAGTCAAGGCAATTCATTGGAGAGGATATAAAATGACTTATCCCCTTTAAATAAAGTTGAAAACTATTTATAATATTGTTTGAAAGTTTTTAAATTTGTTGTGAGTATTAAAAATAACTCTAAAATTATTTTAGGGATTTTTATAATGCTCACACAGATTTTATTGCATTAAAATGATTTATAAATTGCAATATAGGTGACAAAGTATTTCTAGCAATATTATTTTATTTTATTAACTTATTTTTATTTCTTTTTCAATTTTAAAATTATTAATTTATTATTTAAAAATGTTTTCTCAACGCGGTTGAACAAATAAAACTTTTCAAAAAATAAGTTTCTGCAGCTGGCCAAGTGCTTATCTCTCGCCGCGTGCGATCTAGCCCAGCGCAGCAGCTCCCAGTCGAGCCAGCCCAATGAGCCATCACCAGTTTTTTTTTCTTTTTCTTTTTTCTTTTTCTCTGTGAGGCTGACAACACGGGCCTACTTGTCATCTTCTTCCTCAACGTGTTCATCACGGACTTCACCGGAAATCCCGAGATCTTCGCGATTTCTAATCCGTTTTCACCCCTTTTTCACGGAGATCTTGCTATAAATATTCCTCTCTTCGCCCTCATCTGTTTTTTTTTGCAATTTTTCATACCTCCGGTGTCCAAGAACCTCATCTCGATCTTGCCGGAGTTCGCCGGAGCGTTGTTCGCCGGAGCGTTGTCCGTCGCCGCACGACTCCTTTGCCCGAGAAGCCAGAGCGCCAGTCGCTGCCTCACCACCGCCCTCCTCGTCCGCGCCCTGCACGTCCACCTCCGCCTCCCCGCGCCGGTGACCGCCGCAACGCCACCCCGCGTCGCGCCCATTCTCCACGGCCACCGCCACGCCGCGCAGCCGCGCACTGGATCCCAGCTGGCCACCCGCGCCGCCACCACCGGTCCGCCGCCACGCCGCTGGAGCCGCGCCTCGCCGGAGTGCCACCAGCCCCATCGCGGAAGCCGTCGGAGCCTCCCTGGACGTGGAGCCTCCGTTGGTCTCCGGTGAGTACTTGGTGACCGTCGATTATGAGGCCGACAACCCAGATTAGATCTAGAAAGGCAGGTTTTTTATTTAGGTCAGGCCGTTTAATTCTGGTTTTTCTCCGGTTTAAATGGTTAACCGGGTGGACCGAAAACCTTATCCAGCGAGCGTTCACTTGTTAAATCCCTAAACGAACACTGTTCGTCCCGTAGCGTCTAGGGGCCTGTTTGTGATGAATTTTTTTATTTTAATCACGGATGAGCCATTTTTCATAGTTTGCACCCTGGAACCGTAATGGAGGTACCTTTTAAACCGTGTATCGGAATTAGGTGATTCTTTTTACTATGCACTCATATTGATCAGTAGTTTATCATATAGTTGAATTCCCACACATTTGCACATTTTTGAATTTATTGAAATTCAAATTCAAACTTCTAGAGGTCGTATCTTTTATATCGTTGATCCATTTCGATTAATTCTTTTTTGCATTGGGTCACTCATGTCATGTACTTTCTATCCATATCATTTATCCACCATATTGAAATACTTTTGATCTATTTGAATTTAAATTTAATTCAAACTTCAACCTACTATAACTTGTGTTGTAGTATTCTGTTTCACGTGATTCTTTTTGCATATTGGATCACTTGTAACATCCTATCGGCCATATCCACACACCTTTTCATATTGGCATGATGTTCACCTTGAATGCCTTTGGTCATAACCTTGGATATCAACAATTCTTTATCCGTTGACTCTCTCGAGTTTACCTTCCACCTATCACCTTCGAGCACATCGACACCTGTACCGTGTCAAGCCTAGTTGTTTTGTTGCTAAACCTTATTGTATTTGATTTGTTAATCTTTTGGTTCCGGCGTGATTGTTTATGTGGTATCTTTCTTTTACGTTAGATTGCTCGGAGTGTGACGAGTAGAGTTATCTAGATCGTGAGAGCGAAGAACTTCATCGAATGTATAAGGCAAGTCATACTTTGACCATTTCACAACCTAAATTTTTACTTATGCATTTAGCAAATATCACCCTATGCATATGTAGGAATTACTTGTTGGGGTTCGCAGCAGAAAACACAAATTTTTCTAACTATTGTTCCCATAACCCAAGATCTAGCTAGCCGTATTACCGTAACGGAAAGGAGTGCGGAAATAACATACCTCAGGGTGTAGTCCGTTGCGCGCGAAACGTTCCCGCAAACGTGGTTGATGTAGCCGATCAAGTTTCACAACCCCCTGGCTGTGTTGAGCACCCGGATGGGTGTAGTGCCACACGTGTAGCACCTCGTAGTACTCGCACACGTACGAGACTCGATGACGACCTCCGTTCTCCGATCCAGCGAAGGTGGCGGAAGCAGACCTCCGGACGGAGCTTTGGCAGCACGACGGCCTCCGATTCTAGCAGAGAAGCCTCAATTCCACTATAGGCTCACATTAGGGAGCCCACCGTGAAAGAGAGGAGGGAGGGGATAAGACCGGAGAAAACCGATCTCAATTCGGAGTAAATACTAATTTAATCCGATTTATTGTGTATTTGGCTTAATTAAATATGTGCACCATGGCCCTCTTTATATATGGGTAGGGAAGGGAGTCAACCCGCTCACTTAGCAATGTGGGACTATACCACATGTTAGGGGGGGCGCCGGCGAAGGGGGGAGAGGGGGCGCCACCCTCATGGGCCCTAGGGCCCATGGCGCCCCCCACTCCCTTTTTTTATTTTTCTTTTCCCCTTTTATTTCTTCCCCTAATGGGCCTTTTTATCCACTAAGGCCCATTGCACATATTAATTAGAAATAAAATGATTTTAATTATTAATTCAATTAATTAATAACTAAAACATAATATTCCATCTCCCGGTGCTCCGGAACACCTCCCGGTTCACTCCGAACTTGTTCGGTTCAACACAGTACTTCTCCGATGTTGTTTCCTTTATTCTCTGGTTACTCCGATGGTTCCAAAATAGGTCTCCGATTTCATCGAGCCCTTAAGTGTTTTACCCTACGGTCCGAGAACACTCCAGTCATGACCGAGATGAGGCTACGGTCAATGATCATCAGCGGGACCTGGATGCCCATAATGACCCCTGTGCATTCCGGATATCAAACACCGATTGGACCTTACGCCGTATAGCATTCCTTTTGTCAGCGATACTGGATTGTTCCGAGATTCGATCAATGACATCCTATGTCTGGTTCAACCTTGTTCTGAACTAATCCTCATTCACTCGTTCCCATGATATTCATCCCCGTGACCTAGTCACACGCTGCAGCTTTATGGATGGAATATCACCGAGTGGGCCCCAAGTATCTATCCATTATATGGATTGACAAATCCCGCTCTTGTAACAATACTCCTCAACATATCTCCACGGAATACCCAAGATACAACCGTTATGACCCGCATATTTCAGTCAGGTGGTGGGATGTAGGTCAAAGCATCCGGGAAGATAGAAATTATGCACCTACTCACGGTCAAAGGAACGGTCTACCACGTTCTGTAATTACAACACTGAACCTTCACAAGATTTGATCATGCTGTAATGCTTACTTTGGTAATGTTCATCACGTCACTTAACCAGTGAGGTGACCTCATAGTCAAGAGACTTAATTGTCCATGATCGCGAAACCACGACCATCATGTTGACCATGAACTAGTTATCGATGTAGAGGCTAACTAGGAACTCTGGGGGTTTCTATACCACACCTGTATCATTGTTTCACTGACACAGTTCTAGCACGGTATGAAACTGGTTATGAACTTGCTTAGATATATTGGAATAATCATATATTATTTGCCTCTAGAGCATATATCCAACAGTCTCCCACTTGCACTAGAGTGCAATAATCTAGCCGCATTTTTCCGATCATAATCATCTTATCACATAAGTGTTCATTGATCATGCATGCTCATGGAAGAGGTTTCGTCAACAAACTGCACCAATTCAGATTTGTATGTTTACTTTGCAACTGGTACATGTCAAAAGCTCTTTTGACATACCACTCATTATCGTATAATGGTTGGATATAAGTTTCGCGGGAGAGTGAGACTATTATTTCACAGTATCCTCCAATGATCTCTTGGTTCAGTCTTTAGAAGACTCATCCTTAGTCATATATACTGGGAAATACACTCAACCAGAAGTCCAATACTTCTAACGCTAAACTTTTATCCATACGTCTACTTTCTTAAGTAGTATTATGTTTGTAGTGCCGTGAATTTTGCTCACATTTCTTTCATGTCTTTGGTGATGTCTCTAATTCCATATAGACCCATAATATGGCTTGCAATTGTAATCTTGCATTACATTCAAGTCTATTATCCTTTATATATTTTAGAGAATAGTCCTCAGTATTCCTCATATACTGAATGCATGGACTTTATTCAGATTCTGTGTTTTACTCCTAAAGCACATCGGAATCTGTTCTTCTTCCAAGAACTTTTGAGTCATTCTGTAGTTGGATTCACAATGCATGTTATATGGTAGAATCATATGTCAAGAACATATAAGATCACATATCCAGTACATGGTGCATCTCTATTCTTCCATCAAGACATTGCTTGTGATATTTGGATTTCATTCATTATATAATTTCTAGCCACAAGAACCTGTTTCTTGTCTTAGAAGATTATTCCAACCTTCACTTCGTTTCATTATCCGTATCTTAATCTACTCATATAGATTTCAACGTGTAATGTGTTGGTATTTCACATAAAAGAAGATTCTTGCAATCTTGTATTTTATTTGCCTTATGCTCTATGCACATATGTATATAAGACGATTCTCTATATACACAATCAATGCATATCCATATATATACATATGAGATCATTCTTCACACATATCAATGCATATATGTTTGAGACAATGATCATGCTCCCACTCAAATATATCCATCATATACTCATATATTTGTGGTTCAGCTTTCATCAAGTCATTTTATTGTTCACTATGTCTCACATAATGACAATGCTTCCAAAGCTCCCACTCAGAAAATGCCCTCTGCATTCCAAGTTTCCGGGAAGTCTTCAAAGCTCCCACTCAGTTTCATGAAACTGCAGGCCCACTCAATATTTTGGTCATCACAAAATCACTTGATCAAATCAAGGTTGAGGGTTCTTGTCTTGAGGTACTATAGTCCATCCTTTTAACGAAATAACCTTCGTCATGCCCATTGCAATTCTCTTTCAAATCCCAAATTTGACTGAGATGATATTTCAGGCTATGGTCCATCGTAGTGTAAATGAAATATTTTATTGATTAAAGCATTCCTACGTTTCCGTAGTCAATCACCATTGAACTTTGGTCATAACCAAATAATGCCTTATGCCCATTACATTATTCTCAATAACTCTCCAGTTTGTCGAGAATATGAAATAACGATTTATTTCACGGGACGTGAGCCATCCTATAGGTAACTCAATATTATTTCATTTCTCCTCGTGTTCTAGGCTACCATCATTCCTTTGTGTCTCAAGCAATGTTATTCTTTATTTTTTTATTAAGAAGACTCATGATTATTGTTCTGTACAGAACGTATTCATGAAAAACTTCTAAATTCAACAATGGCTTCAATTCATATACCAAGATCAATCATCTATGGCATATCCTTCCTTATACAGTGTCATTACAGCGGAACATGCTTCCATTGCAATACTCTGATATTCTGAAGGCAAGGTCCAATACCCCGGTCAAAGTTTCCATTATCTCCCATTGGATCCGTGTCGAGAGACTTCTTCTCGCATTACCAATCAAGCAACACACATTTTGCTATTCAGGGAGAATATGTAATTTCAATTGCTTGTAGTTTTATTACAAAGAAATTCTTTCTTTTAAGAAACCTTATAACACCATCAGTTATGGAGTTATCATGTCTCGTTAGATTCAGGATGGTTTCCTATTCATGAAGTGGGTGTTTTAACTTAATGAATTAAACAACCTTATTCGACAATAACTATAGTGCTAGGGGAAAGAACGTTTAGACCATACTACGGTTTAGTATGACTATGAATGGTTTAAGTAGTCTAGTACTTTCAACTTCCATCGTAGTTTGTGGTACAACTTCCACAAGTCTCCCATTATGTCAATATCAATACTTATCACTTCGGATCGTAGCGTAGTGATATGTATCCTTGTATTCTCACTTCTCACTGCGATTCCTGAATCTCAGTTTTATGATCTCAATTGAATACAACTTTCAATTAATCACATGAAGTCTTTAATGATAACTCACGTGCCCATTTAATACATCATTTATGTATAATGATTGGCACAAGTTCTACTTGCTAGAACCTTGTCATGGTTATATTTATTGCAGATGTTCATAGATCGTGTATCTAATCCATCTCATGCAATCAAGTTATGACTTTCATTCGATAATGAACTCACAAGTTAATAGATCATACATTTAATGAATTCATCAGTTATGAAGTCACCTCATGCAATCAAATCTTTGACTTGTTATAATCAAGACAACTTTATCATTAAACATTGAATATTTCTTGACAATAATAGCAGTATTATAAATGCTTTCTATCATATCATAAATTAAGACGTAATCAAAGTATAAGCACACTTTTATTCATAAAGATGGAACAACTGACTTGTCTCATTACATGAATAACTTTGTCTCGTGAGATGCAAGACACACAACTAAGTGTTCATACTATAATGATTACATAAGATTTATCTAATACTCTAAGTATCTCCTATGATAGATGTCTCGGCGGTATCCATGCTGGCCATCAACTGACTTGATATCCATCAATCCTCGATTTCACCTCTTCCCGTCCATGCAAAGGCAGGTCCTGTTTTCATAAAACAGAATAAGTATCAGATACTCATTTACTGCAAATGTTGTATAAGGGAATAAACATTTATAAAGTATATCAAGTATATACCTTCTCCATCAACAACTTCTCCTTCAATGGGTTCAACCTCCAGGTACTAAAGTCTATCCATGAAGTCAGAGAACTCGAGGCTTTCACCTCTGCCGACATAGCCATGGACATGGTCTGTATAGCTCGGTGGAAGCGAGTGTAACACCGTGTATATCGCAGACTCATCTGTGGTCCCATAGTCAAAGTCATCTATGAGGCTCAGATGTATCTCATGCATCTTGGCCAAGTGTGCCTTCAGGCAAGAGCCTTCTTCCATCTTTGTAGAGAGAAACTCACTTTCTAACTCAAATCTGGAAACTCTAAACCGATGCAAGTTTGATGACTTCAGCTCATCGATCATATCATATGTATCCAAATCAGCATACTCCTCACGCAAAGGTTGCGGAATGCTGGTTTCTATGATACCCTTAGCTATGGCATATGTCCTTCGACGATACTGATAATCAATCGTCGCTTGTGCATCCATGTCGTTTGATGGAGGGTTTCCCACATGCTCTTTAGTTAAGAATGAAAGGTTGATTCTCTTGAGCACGGATCTAAGGCGTAAGTACCAACTAATGAAGTTTGACCCATTTTCTTTAATTCTTTCACCATGTAAGAAGGAAACCATTTCAAGGTACTGGGTACTATTCATTTTCTACAAACATAATTGCAAGGAACACAATTAAGACTAGTTCACAACAATGAGTTCATATAATCATATTATAAATGAGCTCGCACTAAAACAATTCATCCCTAGGAAGTTTTAGTGATTACATGATCCAGATTCACTGCCCGACCTCGAATATCACACGGCCGACGGGTCAGTTTCAAAGGTAGACAACAACTTGTGCGATCACATTATCTTATATGTACTGTGACTCATGCTCGATCTTTCGATCTCAAAGTATTCCGAGGCCATATCTGCATATGCTAGGCTCGCATAATTAACCTCCATGTTATATGCTGCTCAGCAAGGCCATATCTGCATATGCCAGGCTTGCCGAACCCAACCTCATGCGAACTCCATTGAATATGTAGGACAACTCCGGTATGTACGGAGCATCAAGCCATATGGGAGAACCTTCCAGGCGGTGCACACTTCGGTAGAATACTTGTGTTTGGCTTTGTTAAGGGATCATCTTATCACATGCTACCATCGTGTATCCTATACTAGCAAGTTTTAAGATGTCTGAGCTATGGCAACGCTAAGTCTACAGTGTCTCCATTTTAGTTTGTTTTATGATGACGATTACTACTTACTAGTAACACATAGAAAAGCTATCGCTACATCACAAACAAATGAATGATAGCCCCCACTTAGCAATACAAGGTTTATACGGTCTAGTTGTATATTGCAAGTTTTACGTGGCTGCTAGGGCTTTCATAGTTAAACAGGTTTTAACCTACGAGTCAACCACAACGTCAACCATACGATTGTCTCTATTACACCCCGCACGGGGCCCTCCGTTGCAAATGCCACATCCGCTAAAGTAGAGAGACAGACACCCCCCAGTCACTTTATACGGTACAAGCCGTATGTCAAGCGTGGAACCAGTCTCGCGTAAGCGTACGCGTAAGGTCGGTCGGGGCCGCTTCATCAAACAATGCCGCAGATGTGAACAAGTACACGTGGGAGGGTAACAATCATACAATCAACGCCCACATCCCCGATGTGTTCTATCCGTAAAGTAATACTAAGCATAGACCTAGCTCTGATACCACTGTTGGGGTTCGCAGCAGAAAACACAAAATTTTCTAACTAGCGTTCCCATAACCCAAGATCTAGCTAGCCGTATTACCGTAACGAAAAGGAGTGTGGAAATAACATACCTCGGGGTGTAGTCCGTTGCGCGGGAAACGTTCCCGCAAACGTGGTTGATGTAGCCGATCAAGTTTCACAGCCCCCTGGCTGTGTTGAGCACCCGGATGGGTGTAGTGCCTGATGCCCCACAGGCGTAAGGGATCGAGATAGTCTTCGCGGGTAAGTTAACCCAATTTATTGATTCGACACACGGGGAGCCAAAGAGTATTTATAAGATTTGACAGTTGAGTTGTCAATTCAACCGCACCCGAAATATACTTGCTTGCAACAATAGATAAGTGGTAACGGTGATATGATAGTGATTATAGCAACAGCAAAAGTAAATAGCAAAAAGTAGCAACTAATAACCAGCAGGATTGAAAACACTGTAGGCTAGGGAGATGGATGGTCGGGCGCTGCATGGATGGGAGTAAACATATAATAGATTCTAACACGGGGCAAGGCACACAGAAAAGCAATGATCATTTAGGCAAATATCAAACAATAGGCATGTATCCCGTAGGTAGTTGTGCGTGCTTTCAATAAGAACTTGCACAACATCTTTTGTCCTACCATCCCGCTACGAACGGGGCCAAAAGGAACTTATGGAGATTAAGGCGCTCCTGTCAAAGAGCACCGAAACAAAGAAATAAACTCAATGGATACACGGAATCCTCAAATCATGGACCATCCCCTTTGGTGTCCCAAGCTGTCACCTTTGGGATCGCCGGTTCCGGACCATAATAGGTGCATACAACTCATAGATAGGATCTAGAACACAAATATACTCATGAAAACACATAAGGTTCAGATCTGAAAACATGGCACTCGGGCCCAAAGTGACAAGCATTAAGAACAACAAGTTGTAGCAAAGAAGATAAAAACCAATCTAGATGATAGGCAACATGCCCCCAACAATCTAACGAACTATTACATGATTAAACTCATCCAATCCCTACCATCCCCTTTGCCAACAGCAGGGAATTACTCACACATGTGAAGAGAAGTCATGGAGGATGGATGGAGTTGTGATGGTGATGACGATGGCGACGATCTCCCCTCTCCGGAGGCCAAATCAGCCTCCAGATTAGCCCTCCCGAAGAAGAACAGAGGGTGGCGGCGGCTCCGCGACGGAAACTGGGAAAACGACTTCTGTTCTGGGGTTTTCTCATCACGGGGATAAATAGGAGCCTCGGTAGGGCACCAGAGGAGGGGGGAGCAGCCCAGGCGGCCAGAGGGAGCGGCCCCACCCCTGGCCGCTCCAGGGGCGCGCCTAGGGCCCCCAGGGCTCCCCTCTGGTCCCACTTCTGGCTCCTGGCTCCATCGGGTGCGTGGATTTTCTGGTATTTTTCTGGGAATTTTCTGGGATGTCTAAAAATCCATTTTCCTGCACACAATAAAACCATACAGGAAGCTCTGCTGAAAACAGCGTTAGTCCGGGTTAGTTTCGTCCAAATCATGCAAGAATGAGGGCAAAACAATAGCAAAAGTGTTTGTAAAAGTAGATACGTTTGAGACGTATCAGTGCCTCACGTGTAGCACCTCGTAGTACTCGCACACGTATGAGACTCGATGACGACCTCCGTTCTCCGATCCAGCGAAGGTGGCGGAAGCAGACCTCTGAACGGAGCTTCGGCAGCACGACGGCCTCCGATTCTAGCAGAGAAGCCTCATTTCCACTATAGGCTCACACTAGGGAGCCCACCGTGAAAGTGACAAGGGAGGGGAGACGACCGGAGAAAACCGATCTCAATTCGGAGTAAATACTAATTTAATCTGATTTATTTTGTATTTGGCTTAATTAAATATGTGCACCATGGCCTTCTTTATATAGGGGTAGTGGAGGGAGTGAACCCCCCTCCCTTAGCAATGTGGGACTATCCCACATGCTAGGGGGGGCGCCACCCTCATGGGCCCTAGGGCCCATGGCGCCTCCCCCCCACTCCCTTTTTTTTCTTTTTCTTTTTCCCTTTTATTTCTTCCCCTAATGGGCCTTTTTCTCCACTAAGGCCCATTGCACATATTAATTAGAAATAAAATGATTTTAATTATTAATTCAATTAATTAATAACTAAAACATAATATTCCATCTCCCGGTGCTCCGGAACACCTTTCGGTTCACTCCGAACTTGTTCGGTTCAACACGGTACTTCTCCGATGTTGTTTCCTTTATTCTCTGGTTACTCCGATGGTTCCAAAAAGGTCTCCTATTTCATCGAGCCCTTAAGTGTGTTACCCTACGGTCCGAGAACACTCCAGTCATGACCGAGATGAGGCTACGGTCAATGATCATCAGCGGGACCTGGATGCCCATAATGACCCCTGTGCATTCCGGATATCAAACACCGATTGGACCTTACGCCGTATAGCATTCCTTTTGTCAGCGATACTGGATTGTTCCGAGATTCGATCAATGACATCATATGTCTGGTTCAACCTCGTTCTAAACTAATCCTCATTCACTCGTTCCCGTGATATTCATCCCCGTGACCTAGTCACACGCTGCAGCTTTATGGATGGAATCTCACCGAGTGGGCCCCGAGTATCTATCCATTATATGGATTGACAAATCCCGCTCTTATAACAATACTCCTCAACATATCTCCACGGAATACCCAAGATACAACCGTTATGACCCGCATATTTCAGTCAGGTGGTGGGATGTAGGTCAAAGCATCTGGGAAGATAGCAATTATGCACGTACTCACAGTCAAAGGAACGGTCTACCACGTTCTGTAATTACAACACTGAACCTTCACAAGATTTGATCATGTTTTAATGCTTACTTTGGGTAATGTTCATCACGTCACTTAACCAGTGAGGTGAATTCATAGTCAAGAGAATTAATTGTCCATGATCGCGAAACCACGACCATCATGTTGACCATGAACTAGTTATCGATGTAGAGGCTAACTAGGAACTCTGGGGGTTTCTATACCACACCTGTATCATTGTTTCACTGACACAGTTCTAGCACGGTATGAAATTGGTTATGAACTTGCTTAGATATATTGGAATAATCATATATTATTTGCCTCTAGAGCATATATCCAACATTACTATACTATATTATTATTGCTGCAAACCTGGTAGGGTAGCCATATGATATTATCATGTTTGCTTAGACAACCTAGCACGTGCTTGTTATATATTGTTATGCTTGTAGACGGGGATTGGTTTGAGATTACATTGAGCTATGTGAGGATTTAATGACTTGACTAGCAAACTTTAATTAGAATACACATCTGGACGGGCAGGGAGTGCTTCCTGGGGGTTCGTACCTTATCTAAGGCGAGACCAGGTTGTACCCCTAATGGTTGGTTTTGGTGGTATAAAGAACGTCATTGTATCTACCCTCTGAACGTAAGTGGGCGTCATCCAGGCTAAAAAAGATCAGACATACTTGGTGACTAGAAGCTTCCATGTATACCCACTGGCCATATGGGCTCTGGCTTAGTTGAGTACGTGGTAGGAAGCCTCTTGACAGATATTTCACCTTAATAAAACTTGAGTGGGAAAAATTTAATAAAGGGTATGGGTTGGGACTGGTGTAGCCCAATTCAACCTTATGTAGTAAGTTAAACTAAAATTTTGACTTAGGTAGATTGAGGGAAAAATCAAGTTCTGCAAAATAAAACCATAAGCCTTCCTTTGACTTAACCTTGCATGTAGATGTAGGTCTGTTATATCATTTTTCGTGTGGCTTGTCGTAAAAATCAGATGTACTGACCCGTTGTCGAGCTGTAACCTTCGGTGTTGCAGGATTGTATACGGCGAGTAAGTGATGCGATGTAGGATTACGATGTCTATACTCAACTGTGTCGGTAGAGTTGATGGACGCTTTTATTATTTTTCCGTTGTATTCTATTTGTAATTGTAGCCTTGAGCTATGTAGGTATGCTTTATTGTAATACTTGATATTCGATGTAATATTTATGATATGTGGTTTATTCTTTATATTACATCATATACTGTGTGCTAGCTATTGATCCAGGGACAAGCACAGAATGCACAGAGACTTGGATTCTTAGTGAATCGGGTCGTTACATTGTGCATTTTGTAAGATGTTCTCTAATTTTTAAAAATCACTCATGCTTTTTAAATGATTATATAGTTTTAAGAAAAGTGTTCACTATCTTCGATGTGCGCGCAAGAAAAAATAGGTTTTAATTTGTTTGCCTTTTGAAAGATGTTCTCTAAAATTTTAAAATTATTCATGCTCTTTAAATGTTTGTGTAGTTTTAAGAAACGTGTTCACATATTTAAATAATGTTCATATAATTTTAAATCTATTCTCCCTTTCTGAAAACAAATTTTATGTCAATCAAAACAATATTCACAAGCGTAAATATATATTATTTTAAAAAACATTATTCTCTTTAAAAAGTCCATGTGATTTAAAAATGTTTATGCCTTTTAAAAATAATGATGATGTATTTAAAATAAATAAATATACAATTTGAAAGTAAGTGGGTGTATGATGGATGATGTACGCCGTAGCTCCTAGCTCGGGAAGCATGAATATTACGTCCAACTCAACGAGATTAACTTTCAAACTACTAGACATTCATTTGCAATGACGTGGTTCAATGACAAGTGTGTGTGGGGTGGTTGAGATTATCACATTGATATTCATCACATCGAACATATTACTATTAGGTGTGCACCGTGACCATGACCATGATCATGCAAGGCAAAGAGGATAAACAACAACACAGTTCAGGTGCTATGTTAAAATATATATTGTAGACATGTGGAGTGGTTTTGAGTCAAGGTTATTATCATGGAAGCATGTGGTTTTTTTTCTCCCGTTGCAACGCACGGACATGTTTATTTGTTAATCGGTCATGTGTTTTTGAGTCAAGCTTATAACTGACGTAAAAAAATCCCTCACCTTATCAACAATTAACCCGCAGTCCTGTAGTACATTTGGTACGTCCGTCGCGTGCTGGGTTGGTCCTATGGTACGTTTTCGTGCGTGTTGGGCCAATTCTGATCCGCGACTACAACAACTGGCTACAACATGCATTGTGGCCCAACAAAATTGTCCGGTACGAAAGTCTGGGGTCAATTGAACTAGCTCATATTGTGTTTTTGTCCCACCACGCTTCCTTAGATTGAGTTATACCCATAATATGTAGAAGCAGACAAGCTGGCTATTTGATGGATTCATGTGTGTTGCAAACGGATCGTACCTTCCATGCATGTGGGTGAAGCGATTGTGGGCTGAAAAGATAAGAGATAAAAAAAGGATAGGTTGTGGGCTCCGATTCAAATGTGGCTAATCTAATGAAATTGTGATCTTGATGATAATCAGGTGGGAGAAAAGGAAGGATTGTCGGGGCGTACAACTATTTGAGGCACATGGGTCCTTTTGTAAGGAATTTAAAAGAAATATAAACCCTGACCTTCCTTCTCCTTTAGGAAGACAAAAAATAAAAAGAAGAAATTAAACTTTGATTTGCCAGTATCAAGAAAAATACTTATAGCCGTGATGTCCAAATCCAATATATCAAAGTGTCAAACGTTTTAGTTTTTTTTTCATTCAAACTTTTTTTACATTTTGAAGCTATTATTCAAAATAATGCGTGCATTTTAATATGTTTGTGTAGTTTTAAGAAAAGTATTAATATATTTTAAAAAATGTTCACCCTTTTCACGAAACAAATTTCATGTCATTCAAAAAAGTGTTCACATGCTTAAAAATGTATTCATAATTTAAAAAGATTCATGCTTTTTCAAAGAAGTCCATGTGATTTAAAAGTATTTATGTGTTCTAAACAGAATATTGGTGCATTTAAAATAAATAAATATACAATTTAAAGTGAGTGGGCTTATAAAAGGGTGATGTAGGCCATAGCTCGGGAAGTACAAATGTCATGTTTAGCTTGACAAGATTAGTTTTCACACTACTTGATATTCACTCGCAATGGCATAATTCAACAATAGGTGTGTGTTTGATGATCAAGATTATCATATTAGAATTCATCAAATCGAACACATTGCCATCAAATGCACACGACAACCACGATCGATGAAGGCGGGAAGGAGGATAATTAACCAACAACACAGTTTAGATGCTATGTTAAAATATATAATGTGGGTATGTGGAAACGTCCTGAATCGAGCTTATTGCGCTGAAAGCATGCGATTTTTTCCCGTTGAAACGCACGGACATATGTCCTAATCTATACCTTAATAATAAAGGGAGGTGACTTTCTTAGTCCATCGGTCATTTTACAAAAAAAAACCCTACTATTTTTAATATTCCACCCGTACTTCAGAAACAAGTCAATTAAAAAACGATTCACACTTATACTGGGCCGCAGTTTACAACGTCGGCGCAGCCTACAATACTGGGCCATGGACCGCGAGCAAAAAATAAATGCTCGATCGACCATGGGAACACTGCTTCGCTCGCCTAAGGAACGACCAACTAGGCTAGAAACGGAACACATAATCTGGTTCGATGTGTGTATATTAAATAATCCCACCTTGCTCGTTTCAAAAGAAATGCAGCAGTTTATATACACGAGCCGAGAGAATTAACCAGCTGGCTTAGGAAAAAACAAACAAAGGAAAAGTGAGAGGTGTAACCCTGCTATACTATGATGAAAACAACGAAAATCTAGGAAAATTTGGGGCCCAATTAACGGGATTGGATTGCGCTATATATATGGTATTGCATCTTTAAAAGGAAGAATTATGGAATAAAGAGGAGGAGAGATTAACGGGGCTGCAAGGATGGAATATATGTTTATTTTTAATGATTATATACTAAAAATAAATTATAAATTTATTATTTTATAATTCATAAAACAATTGAACGTATGTTAGAAAAACTATCTTTTATATCAAAAATAATGTCGACGATACAATACGAAAAAAATAGGTTATCTTAAAAAAGTTAATTATTATGTATTAATAATATCTCCATCACACAAAGCCATAGATTTGCTTCTCATGGAGCCATATATTTGCTTCTTGTTGAGTCATAATATTTTTCTTTTTTTAGAAGCCTAAATTTCCTTCTTGTACATATGCATATTTAGTTCTTCTGCAGTCATGGATTTGATTCTCATGCAGCCATAAATTTAATTTTTGTGAAGACATAATTTTCCTTCACGTGAAAGTAATCACCAACAGACTCAGAATGCGACACATGTTGAAAGTTTAATGCCTCAAAATTAAATTCTACAGGTGCCCCCAAAGAGTACCCGAATCCCATAAAGAAGGCGTCCTAAATTTGTTTAGTGCAACCCGAAGCCTTATTAATCAAGATTCACCATAAGGGCTATACATATAGAGTTGTGAGAGTCTCAATCACTAGTTGAAGGGTATCCTTCGTGGAGATCACCCACGCATGCATCCAGCGCCCCAATGTTGCATTCTGGTGCGTTTTGAGGTTTTTCTTTAGCCCTTTCGCGTTTGATACGTGGAGAATTACGGATGCACAGCCACAGCCACAGCCATAGGCTCAGCCACAACCACAACCCCAATCACAGCCGAAGCCACAGCCGAAGCCACAAGTGCAGTCACAGTTCACGCGTTGCCATGGTTGATGCTTCGCGCGGACACATTTAGAATGCGATACATGGCAGCTGCAGAGCGGACCGAAAGTGACATTTGCGGGGTCGCGGGAGAGGGTACCCTCTAACTAGTGATTCCCTGACCATGCTTCTAGTTCACGCCCGTGTGCATAAAAAATGGTCGGCTTCCTGAAGCAAAGTTAAATGGGCGAGCCCACTTTGCAATCTTTTTTTTAATTTTATGTGTTTTCTAAAATAAAATGTTTATTGCAAAAATATCGTCTTATAACTCAAATATTTATCATATATTAAAAGTATCAATCTATATTCTAAAAACGTGGAAAATGTTCACCGCGTAGTAAAAATTATATTTTTGTAATTGTAACATGTTCACCGTGTATTGGTCCAAATTTATAAATAAGAAATTTGCAAAAATATAAATAAAAATAACAAGAAACCCCAAGATCTGAAGAGGTAAAGAAATAAGAAAATGAAACAACCAGCCGTTATGTGGGCTTGCTCGTCTAAAGCAGTTTTTTATATATGGAAGCAGACGCATCACATACATTTGTTCCCTCAAATAAAAATTCACATACATTCGCGCCCATGAGACCTCCATGCTTGTGAGAAATCATAAATTAGCGAGTATGAACCCGTCAACCTTCTTCGCGCTTGATAAGTCGCGCTCTGTATGCACGTTGGTTGCGGCGATGTGGAGATTCCATTTTTCTTTTGTTTAGAAGCACACGACGTGACTTTCGCAGGCACGTGGTGTACCTTTTTCTTAAGGCACACGAGCCTCTCACGAAAGTAATTTGTGCCTCCACATGAAACATGTTCGTGCCTTTTTAAGGGACGGATGATGCTTGTTTTTAGAGGCACACGGCGTGCCTCATTTTTAGAGACACGCGGTGTGCCTTCGTGCCCCTTCTTTTGTTTTTTATGAAAATATTTCTTTTGATTTTTTGACCTAAATGTAAGGAAAAATCGTGCAAAAACAAAAAAAAACCCAAAAAAACATCTAAACACTGAAAAATGCATACACAAAAATAAAAAAATTAAATAAAAAAGAAAAGCTCAGCACGTGACACGTGGCGTGCTATCAGCTCACCAAAATGATTGATGCATGGTCTTTGTAAGACGCGCTCCTTAATTAATTGCTCTCATGCTTGTGAGGGTCAGTGGACGGCACTTTCAATTGGACATGACCTTTTATAACCTCCGTGATTTTTTTTGTTATTTATTTATTTGAATGGTTTTGTATGGTTTTTTGGTTTAATAAAAAGTATTTTCATATAAAAAAGTAAAAATGTCAATGTATATTAAAAGTTCATTATATATGAAAAATTGTTCCGTGTGTATTAAAAATGTTCATCATATAAAATAAAAACACAATGTAAAATTTAAAAAGTTCATTGTACATTTAGAAACTGTTCAATATATATAACATAAAATTTCACTATGAATGTTTTAGAAAATTCAACATGTTTTAAGAAAGAAAAAATGAATATTTGAAAAAAAATAACTAAAATATTCTATATTTATTTTTACAAAGTTCAGCTTGTTCTAACAAGAAAGAAAATACGAAAACTGAAAGCTGGAATACTAATTAATTAAAAAATAAAACAGGAAAAAAATTGATATGTGTCGGCCCAACTGGGTGGCAAGAGCTTTTCCCTTCAGTGAAATGTCGATGTCATACATACGAGAGCAACTAGTTCTAGAGTACTCGTTCGCAGCCCGACCCAGCGAACAGTGCCATGTGTCGCGCTCACAGCGTTCCCTCGGGAATTTTTTGTGTACTTGTTTTCGTTGTTTAAAATTGGGGTTTTCGGTGGTTTTTTTTACTTTTCCGGTTTTCGCACGTTTTTTCTATACGTTTTGATGAAAAAAATCAAAAGAAAAAAGGCCTGACCTTGACTCCGCGGTAGGCACGAGTCGTGCCTCAAAAAAGGAGGCACGAGCCGTGTCTCGTGCCTCCGCGAGAGGCACAATCGTTCCTTTGAGAGAGACACTAGCGTACCTTCGTGAGAGGCACTTGTCGTCGATATGTGACGGCAGATGACATGGGGATGGCTAAAGTGAGGGGAAGACACGAGGGAGAGAATGTCGATGGTGCCGGAATCGGGTTGGGCACAAGCACGGTGAAGACACCACGATGTACCCAGGTTCGGGGCTCTTCGGAGAGATAACACCCCTACTCCTGCTTGTCTCTTGTATATCAATGAAGGGGCTACAATAACTGCTCTTCTATCTTCTCAGGGGAAGGAGTACACCGCCGCCATGGGCAAGGTCCTCTCCTGCTTCCCTGAGGAGTGACTACAAGCAGTAAATGAACTGAGGGGGAAGTGAGTTAATGAGATCTCAGGTGTAGCGTCCCTCGCGCAGGAGGGGGTACCCTGGCTCTTATAGTGTGAGTCCAGGGTACTATGGTAAGTTCATTGCCAAGTGGGCCCAGCCGTCATCCTCTAATCGGCCTGGGCCCACCGATTGCTCCTCTCCGGGTGACCCGGAGCCTACGAGCGGCGGCCAATGCTGCTACCTCATAGAACCTAGGAGTGAACAGTGGAGCTAGGGGGTGCGGTCTTGTCGGCCTGTCCGCGGAATCGGCGGGGAGGTCGACACCGTATCTCCAGTAAATCCTCGACGTGACCTGGCCTTCCTGCCACCCGGATATCTCGGGATATGGTATTTATGACCTCGTAATCTTGTCCCCGACTGGGTGGTAGGTTGCTCCGATTGCGCCTGCACCGACAGGTGATTCCTGGTAGGGTCGATTGCTCTGGGCAATCGGCCTTCTAGGAATCGGCCTCGGTCCAGCTGCGGACCAATCGGATGATCGTCTGGTGAAGGAAGGGTGGACCGATTGCGCCTGGGTCGACTGCTGGCATTTGGTATGGTCGATTGCCTTGGAGCAATCGGCCGTACCTCTGCCCAGCTCGGCCCAGCTGCAGCCCAATTGGTCCATCGTTGTCTTGAAAGCTTGCTTCCGCTTGGATCAGCCTACCCGGGTACCAATCCCCCGACAGTAGCCCCTAAAGCTGTAAAGGTCCCACGGTCACTTGACCGCGGGGCCTTTGCAGTTTTTCAATCTCTGCCTTGACGTTCTCCGACTGCTATGGCCTCTTCGAGTGCGTCATTCCGAGTTCGTCGGCCGACTCGGAGATCACACTCGGCTGACCGAATTTCCATCCGGTTGGACTTGGTTGCCCCTCGATTTATGTCTTCACTTTTTGAGAAAGATATCTTCCGCCGATTTCCCTCCAACGGTTACCTCCGATTCGCCCGCGACGTGATCAATGAACTGGGACCCACGACCCACGCGCGACGTGACATAACTGCAGGGCCTGACCCCCACGTCGCACGCCTCGCCTTTTGCACCGGGATCCTTTGCGCTGGTCTGCCGGTTGGCCTCCCTGTGCCCTAGGCCACACCGGGCCACACAGCCGCAGGATCAGCCCACTCCCCTTCCCCGCCGCCCATATAAGCCACCGCGGGGGGGCTTCGCCTCTTCCTTCTCCCAAACGCCTCCTTCAACCTCCAGCCTTCTCTCCTCTGCGCCATCGCCACTCCACGCGAATCTCTCTGCCGCCGGCCTCTGCATCTTGCGCTTGCTCCGGCCACGGGCTCGTGCTCTCCGCTGCTTCCGGCGCCGCCGCAGCCACTCTTCTCCGCAGCTCTCGTGCTCCGCCTCCTTATTTCCTATTTTCTTCTCCCTGTTCAAGAACACCATGGCGCCGCGACGGGATGTGTCCCAGGCGAGCCGTGGGTGCTGGAGGGGTTCTCAGGCCACCGCCGCCGCCGTCGAATGCCTCATCCGCGCCCGGAAGATGCCCGCGGAAGTCGAATGGCGTATTCCCAGCGAGGCCGAGGTCATCCCCAGCGCGCGTACCGGCGAGAGGGTCGTGTTCCTCGCTCACTTTGAGCGTGGATTTGGCCTTCCCGCTAGCGCCTTTTTCCGCGAATTTCTCGATTTCCACCGACTGCAGCCTCACCACCTCGCAGCCAACTTTATCATGATCCTCTCCGGGTTCGTGACGCTCTGTGAAGGGTACCTCGTCTGCCGTCCAAGCGTCGCCCTTTGGAAGCGCTTCTTCAACCTCCGAGCTCACAACGCTCGGACGGGTGCTGTGGTGGCCTCCTCCATCGAAGGCGGCAAGCCAACGTACCCGACTGACATGACCGACTGCGGCAGTTGCCCTTTCGCAGCCGGCAAGTCGAAGTACACGAGCCCCGAGATCGTCCAATCCTGCAAGAATTGCCAGACCTCGTTCTTCTACGTCAAGTCCCCTGACCAAGGCCCCGACCTCCTCAACTTGCCCGAGTTCTCTCTCGCCCGGCCGATTGAGAAACATCAGTGGACGCTGAAGCACGGCGTCGGAGATTGCGATGTCGATGAACAGGCTTCCAGGGTCACCCAGCTGGAGCAGGAGGGACTCCTCCCAACCGACTTGGTAGCTGCTTGGCTTCATGCTCGGATTCTTCCCCTGCAGCGCCGAGTGCACCGCCTCTGCGAAGTGTCGGGACCTCGAGATCCCACTCGGCTCTGCACGTGGCGGGTGAAGACAGAAGATCTTTGCGCCCGAGTGAAGGCCATCACATCTAGCGCATTGCCTGAACCCTTCCGCTTCGGGCTTGATTATCTCATTCGCCAGCGAAAGCCGCCTGTGGTATGCTCCGATTACTTTTTCTTCCGATTGCATGCTCTTCCGATTGCTTTCTCTTCCGATTGCTCTGATTGCTTATACCTCCTTCTCAGCACTTTATTCAGTCCGACCTCATGGAAGACGGCCAGGAAGCTGGCATGTATGCCCCTGATCGCACGGAAGAGGACCCCACCGACCTCGAGTATAACGGCGAGACTCCTTCCGCCGAGTCCAGTGGGGATGATGAAGACGACGAGTCTTCCGGAGAATCCTCCGACCCCATGGATGCCGATGATGATGACGCCGAGCGCGCCAACCCTCCGAAGACCAACACTCGGCCGCAAGCTCAAGGGGGTACGCCTGACCCTTCCCTTGAGCAATTTTTGGCTGAATGGAGTGATGATGATAGTGTCTCAAAGGGTGATGGTTCCGATGCAGCTCCTCGAGCCAAGCCTCCAAAGGTTCCAGCCAAGCGCACCTCGGCCGCCGGCTCGTCCTCTGGTGTGGCTCCCAGCCAGGTTGCCAAGGCCAAGCCGACTGCCAGCAAGGGCAAACAAGTCCAAGAGACGACAACTCGGAGGCCGACCGTCCAGGCGCCGCTGAACGTCGCTCCGCTTCGCTGCCGAATGCCCACTGGCGCACCCAGGACAATCGGGTATGCTTTTATCTTTATGCCTCCTACTTCACTATCTTTGCTTCTACTGATTCTTCTCCCTTTCTTCTTTCAGGGAGCCGATTGGGCTTGATGGCGTTGACACCGACATTCCCGTCCGTGCCACACCCGTCATCTCGCCCGCTGCTTCTGCTGCCGCCGTCCACAAGCGGCCGGTACCCGCTCATCGCTCCTCCAAGGACGCCGAGCGCGCTGCCAAGAAGGCCCGTCTTGCGGCGACTTCGAAGACCTCTTCTTCCACCCTTGCCTCCCAGACTCTCAAGGGCGCAGCGGACCGGGTGGCTCCTGGTGGTGGAGGAACGCAACCGGTTGACCCGATTGCCCCGTCTCCACCGCGCCGCTCCAACCCGGCTTCGCCTGCCGCAACTTCCCCTGCTACAATGACCGCATCTGATACGCTGATGGTGACGACCCCATCGCCGATTTTGGTGTCGGCACCACCGGTTGCCTCCACAGTTCCACCGGCTGTACTATCTGACCCGCCGACTACGATGATCTCGCCGCCAGTCATCGCTACCACCTCTGCTCCGACTCGCCCGGTTGCGCCGCCGCCGCAATCGGGTGCCTCCGGCCCTTCACCAACATCCGTGCCACCAGTCTTCACCACTGCAGCTTTCACCATCGTTCCCACTTCAGTGCCACAGCCGATTTCTTCTCCCTCAGAGATTCTTATGCGCTCGGTGGATCAATTCCGAGCCAAGTACTCTCGCGCCCGTCATGTCGGCGCTGAGCCTGATGCTCCGCATCGTCCTCGGGACCCCGCGACGAGCGCTCTGAGCCGGGTGAACGAATTCGCCGATGCCCTTGCTCGGGACCTTCAACAGCTGACCTCTCACCATACGGTAAACTACTTAACTTTTCCTTCTGTACCTCTCTTTTACTTTGGCAATTTTTTCTTCCGGTGGGTGTAGTCCCCGAGATTCGAGCCGATTGGTTACAATCGGTTCAGATCTTTAGCGTTTTTTGCTTTATCGTTTGCCTTCCTGAATCGGTAGACTTTCTTCCGGTGGGTGCGCGCAAGCGCACCCACTGGGTGTAGTCCCCGAGATTCGGGCCGATTGGCTACAATCGGTTCGGATCTTCAGCGTTTTTTGCTTTATCGTTTGCCTTCCTCAATCGGTAGACTTTCTTCCAGTGGGTGCGCGCAAGCGCACCCACTGGGTGTAGTCCCCGAGATTCGGGCCGATTGGTCACAATCGGTTCGGATCTTTTTCACTGTTGCTTTATGTCTGACTCCGTCTTGCTGTTCTTCTCAGGCTGTCATGGAAGAGAAACGAGATATCTTCGAAAAACTCCTGGAAGCTTATACTGCTAGCCTTCGAACCCTCGCCCAGGCCCAGCTGCAGGTCAATAACCAATCGGCTGAAATCACTAAACTAAGAGGTATCCTCTATCTCACCGCTGTCTTTTCTTCATTTGACAAGTGCTCTGGTACTCAAATCTTCGCGATCTCTTCTAGCTTCTATTCCTATGGTAGATGATCTTCAAGGCCGAATTTGCTGAGTTGACTGCAGAACTTAGCCAACAAGGTCCGGCTCTTGATAAAGCCACCGGAGAAGTAACTCGGCTGCAGGGGGATAGAGAAAGATTTGAATCGGACTATTCAAGGCCTCCAATCTGAAATGGCTGCTCTTGAGAAGAAACATCTTGCCGACATACCCACAGTGACGGCTACTGGTGATGGACTTCTGGCTGAACGGGATGCTGCCGTCGCCGCCCGAGGTGCTCTGCAAGATGAGAGGGATGAAGCAATTGCTGCCCGAGACTCCATTCGCCAAGATCGTGATGAGCTCGTCGCCAAGTTCGAAGAACTGGAGAAGCGCAGCTATGAGGAGACCACCCGAATGCGCCGCCGAGCCAAGGGCTTCTGTGATACACTGACCGAAATGGACGTCCTCCTTGGCCGTGAGTCTTCCTTGTTGCCGAGTGCACTTTCCGGTTGCTTTCTTCTCTTATATTATTACTCATGTTCTTCCTTCTTGACGCAGAAGCTTGGCCCGAATCTGAAGCGGCTGCCTACGCAGCTGTCGCCAAGTCCCGAGAGGATACCATCGCCGCTGGAGGGACCTGTGACCGTGCAGATAACGTCTGGACCCGGCATGAATATCTGATCGGCACCCAAGCCCGCATTCCTATTATCCAGGGAGTTGCCCTATCCTTCAAGCTCGGAATTCTAAAGATTGCTGAAGCACTGTGGTCGCCGACTGAGCTCAAGGCCGGACTCCAGAAGATGAGGAATGCTGCCGACTCCCCCGCCGAGACCCGTAAGGAAGACACTCAGGATGAAGAGGATTCTGACCAAGGGGACACTCCGAATGCCACCACTGAGCAGACTCGGACTCTCCTTAAGGCTATCCCACGTCGGATCGACGTTCTGCTGAATTCTGCCGGTCGGACTGGTGCGGAGACCGCTCTTCAGACTGTGCTGTCTTGGTACCCTCAAGTGAAGCTCTCCCAATTGTACAGCCTTCGAGACAACGCCTCTGAACTTCTTGAGAAGACCTACGTCGAAGTCAATCGGCTAGCCAGCACTATGGTGAATTGGTTTTCTCCCTACGAGTATACTCCGTATCTCGACCAGGGAGGGAAACCGCTCCCTGCCTCTACCATCTCTGGCCTGGCCGAGGAGCTCTCCGATAGCGGCTCATCTCAGACGTCTCCGAAGTCTAAACAGACTGGTGCTGCAACTTCTGAAGCTCAATCGGACCCGGCTGCTCCACCTTCTAGCTCAGTGCCTCCGACTGCTTAAGCTATGTTATCTTTAATTTGTATTCCGACTGTCCGCTTGTAAGACATATTTTTAATTCTGTCGACACCTACTGGGTGTGACTTGGATGCAATGACCTTATTCGGCCTTGGGCCTGTTACTTTTGATGCGATCCGATTGCTTGTTTTTTACTTTTGCATGTGCGATCAACTTTGCGTCTTTGTCGGTTTCCTTTATCGGCTGCACTTGGGGATGTCTGCTGTGTCGACCTTGCTGCCGTCATGCGGTCTGCAATCGGATCAGCAGTAGACATCCAACCAAGGTTCGATAAGTTTTCATTTTTTTACACGACAAGATTTTTACCGCAAAGGATTCTGCAATAGCAGGCGCCGATTGCTCGCTACAAGGTCCGATGTCTTGATTTGCGGCGCAATCGGTGACTTTGTCCTGTCGACTGTGCCCTTGGTGGCCTCTTTCAAATTGTGTCCCGGGGATTTGTACTACCGACTGCCTCAATCGCCACCTTTCTCAATGCCACAAACCTTTTAGTGATTTGCGCTCGAGCTAAGTATTCGATTGAAGGCCAGCCTGCAGTCCCCGTGCCTCGATGGCTTATTTACTTGACCTCGCGGTCGGCCAGTCCCCGGGTGTGCTACGCACATCTCGGGTATGACTGAGCGTTGCCGATTGAGGCTAGCTCTTCGAATGAAATTATACAAAAGTACTCGAATGCTCATTTTCAGAGACATGATAACTTTTACTGATTGTTTGCCGAATGGCTTGCATAAATTTCTGCCGCTCAACTATAGAACGGACACAACAACTCGGCGTTCCACGGCCGCTCCGTCTCTGCTCCTGACGTGTCCTTGTGCCGAGTGCCCTTGGTGCAGTCGATCAGATAATAGGAGTTGTTCTTGAGCGCTCTGCTGACAACAAATGGCCCTTCCCAAGGTGAGGATAGCTTGTGCTGCCCCTCTGACTTCTGGATTCGGCGTAGCACCATGTCTCCCTCTCGGAAAGCGAGAGGACGAATCTTCTTGCTGTGGTAGTGCCGCAACTTCTGCTGATAGACTGCTGACCTAGACAAGGCCAACAGACAAGCTTCTTCTTTGAGGTCGATGCCGTCTTCTCTTGCCAATCTTGCTTCTTCTTCTGTGTATAGGGCGTGCCGAGGTGAATCAAACTCAATGTCGGAAGGGATGACTGCTTCTGAGTCATACACCAGGAAGAAAGGAGTGAATCCAGTCGACCTGTTTGGAGTGGTCCTCAAGCTGAACAGTACTGCCAGAAGCTCGTCAATCCATGCTCCGGGTGCCCTCTCAAGTGGCTCTACCAATCTGGGCCTGATACCCGATAGGATTAATCCATTTGCCCTTTCGACTTGACCATTGGACTGTGGGTGTGCTACAGATGCCAGATCGAGCCGAATGCCCTGCTGAGATGCATATCGGGCCAGCGCCCCCTTTGCAAAGTTTGTGCCGTTGTCGGTGATGATGCTGTTAGGTACACCGTATCTGCATACAATGTCGGCCACAAACCGAACCGCAGTCGGCCCATCCAACTTCTTGATTGGTCTTGCTTCAATCCACTTGGTAAACTTGTCGACTGCCACTAGGAGATGTGTCATGCCATATCCAAACCCCAAACTGCAAAAGGCCAAGCTATTGGGATGGTCTTCAGTGCCGATGCTGGCTGATGGCTCCTTGCCTTGAATCGCTGACAACCCTTGCAGTGCTTCACCAAATTCTCAGCCGCTGCAAGTGCAGTTGGCCACTAGAAACCATGTCGGAAAGCTTTATTGGCAATTGCCTTTGCTGACGCGTGATGACCACATTCACCTTGATGGATGTCTCTGAGCAGCTCCAAGCCTCTGTCCTCTTCAACAAACCTCTGGAGGATACCAGTTGCACTCTTGCGCATCAGCTCATTGTTGATTATTGTATATGCCCAAGATCGGCGGCTGATCTGTCTGGACTCTGCTAAATCTGGTGTGAGCATCCCATCTGCTAAGAAATCTCTAATCGGTTGTGCCCATGACGGCGCACTGACGACCACCATTACGGCCGCATGCTGAGGTGGGACTTCCTCTTGGATCTCGGCCTCTTGAACACTGGCCTCCTCGATCTCGGCCACTTGGACGTCTGTCATTTCTATCTCTGCTTCTGAACTGCCGACTGCGGCGCCTGGCACGCATTCGGCAGCCCCTGGTGCCGACTTCTCATCTGGAGCTGGAGCTTCATCATTGCACTCGGCAATTTCTGATGTCATTGGCTCTTCAGAGGTTGTGCCTTCTAGTGCAGCCTCTGCTTGCTTCCCTTTGCTCTTCTTCTTCTCCTCTGCAGCCCCTGGCTCGCAATCGGCAGCCCCTGGTGCTGTTGCCGAAACACCCTGGGCGCTGGACTGCTTCTTCACCGTTGCAGGTTTGGCCGGTTGAACTTCTTTTGCCTTTCTTAGTGCTTCAAGATCGGTCTCCGAGATAAAAATGGACTCGGACTCTGGGGATGGAATGATGGATGGCTTCTTGATATGCTCTAGAGATACGCCTGGTGGGATTGATTGCCTTGTGGAGCCTAGCTTGGACAACGCATCTGCTGCCTCGTTGTTTGCTCTCGGCACATGATGGAACTCGCAACCTTCAAAATATCTGCTGATCTGCTGCACTAGGAATCGATAGCTTGCCATGTTAGCATCTTTTGCATCCCAGGTGCCCGAGCACTGCTGTACCACCAGGTCGGAATCACCAAAGCACTCGATGTTCCGAATACCGATTTCCTTGGAAAGCTTGATACCATGCACAAGGGCTTCGTACTCGGCGACATTGTTTGATGCTGCGAAGTGAATCTGAAGCACATACTGCAACTGATCTCCTCTTGGGGAAGTGAGTACCACCCCAGCCCCTAGGCCATTCTTCATCTTGGAGCCATCAAAGTGCATTCGCCAGCAATCCGACATTGGGAGCTGCGGCATGTACTGAGTTTCAGCCCAGTCCACCAGGAAATCGGCCAATGCTTGCGACTTGATTGCAGTCCTAGGTTCATACTGGATACCGTGACTAGCAACTTCAATTGCCCATTTTGCCACTCTTCCGGTTGCATCTCTGCTTCCCATGATGTCGGCCAATGGAGCCGAGCTGACAACTGTGATCAGGTGAGCTTGAAAGTACGGCTTCAATCTCTTGGCTGCCATGTACACTCCATAGCACATCTTCTGGTAGTGAGGGTAGTTCTGCTTGGATGCCGAGAGCACTTCGCTGATGTAGTACACTGGACGCTGGATTTGCTGTGCCTTGTCCTTCTCGGGCCGCTCCACCACCATGACTGCACTGATCACCCGATTGGTTGCCGCAATGTATAACATCATTGGCTCCTTCTCAATCGGGGCAGCCAGGATTGGTGTCGTGGAGAGCATGCGCTTGAGTTCTCGGAATGCTTCGTTTGCTTGAGGGGTCCACGTGAACTTCTCGGTCTTCTTCATCAACTGGTACAATGGGATTGCCTTTTCGCCCAGCCGACTGAGGAATCGGCTGAGAGATGCGAGGCAACCGGTGAATTTCTGCACTTGCTTCAGGGTTTTGGGCTGCTCCATGCGCTCTATTGCGGCTATCTTCTCGGGGTTGCATTCGATTCCTCTCTCGGAAACGAGAAACCCCAAAAGCTTGCCAGCTTGGACTCCAAACACACACTTTTCCGGGTTGAGCTTGATCTGATAAGTTCTCAAATTCGCGAATGTTTCTCTGAGATCATCTAGCAATGTGATCCCCTTTGCCGACTTCACCACCAAATCGTCCACGTACACATGGAGATTCCTGCCGAGCTGAGAATGTGTGCACCTCTGAATCGTGCGCTGATAAGTGGCTCCTCCATTCTTCAGACCAAAAGGCACGGTGATATAACAATAGGCCCCGAAAGGGGTTATGAATGCAGTTTTGATCTGATCTTCCACAGCCAACTTGATCTGGTGATATCCAGCAGTAGCATCCAGAAAGGACAACAGCTCGCAGCCGGCCGTAGAATCAATCACTTGATCAATACGGGGCAGAGCAAACGGATCTTTCGGGCATGCCTTGTTCAGGCAAGTATAATCTATACACATACGCCAAGTCTTGTTCTTCTTCATGACGAGGACTGGATTCGCCAGCCACTCGGGGTAAAACACTTCCATGATGAAACCTGCCGCTTGCAGCTTCGCAATCTCTTCGCCGATTGCCCTTCTCTTGTCCTAAGAAAAACGTCTCAGGGGTTGCCTGACCGGCTTCGAGCCTGGCCGAATGTGCAGCTTGTGCTCGGCAAGTTCTCTCGGAACACCAGGCATGTCTTGTGGAGACCATGAAAAGATGTCCCGATTCTCACGGAGAAACTCGACGAGCTCGCTTTCCTATTTATCGCTAAGTCCAGCTCCGACTACAACGAACTTGGTTGAGTCAGAGGGATCTAGAGCGATCTTCTTGCTGTCCTTGGCCGACTGAAAAGCCGATTCCTCATCTACTCTCTTTGCTGGGCCAACCGGAAGTGGATTCTTGCTTTGTGCTTGCGCCATTGCAATGACTTTGCCGAGCTGGCGCTTCTCCGTCTCCACCACTAGAGATTCAGCCAAACTGCTGCCAGCGGATGTGCACTCGAGGGACTTCCTGAAGTCTCCGGTGACTGTGATGACGCCGTTTGGCCCCGGGATCTTCATCTTCAGGTATGTCTGCTGTGCATTGATCATGAATTTGGCAAATGCTAGTAACCCCAATAGAGCATGGTAAGGACTGCTGAGGTCGGCCACCTCAAACCAAATCGACTCTCTCCTGAAATTTTCTTCCGTGCCAAATATGACATCCAGCCGAATGCGACCCATGGGGGTGCAAGACATCCCAGGAACAGTCCCATGGAATGTCGTCCGACTGCGCTCCAGGTCCCGCTCTGTGAGCCCTAGCTTGAGCATTGTATCTCTGTACAGAATGTTGATTGTGCTTCCTCCATCAACTAGCACTCTAGAAAACTTGCATGAAAATCTTGGTCCTGCGACCAGAGCGTCCACCACCAGCGGATAGTTGCCTGGATTCGGCAAAATGGTGGGATGATCTGCTCTGTCCCAGGATATCGGACACTCGGACCAGTGCATGAATTGGGGAATCGGCGGCATAGTGGCATTAACTTCTTGGGCTCGGGCTCTCCGACTGCCCTTGTCTGTGGACTCGCTGGTAAAAATCATGTAAGCCGCATCCTGCTGCGGGTACTGGTTCTGCTGCTGAGGTGGTCCTCTGTTCTGGGGTGGTGGTGGTGGTGGTGGTGGTAAAGCTTCTCCCTTTGCAATCCTTCTCACGAAGTCACACTGCCGAGTGGTGTGCGCAGACGACCTACCAGGCGTGCTGTGCAACTTGCATGGTGCGTCCAACATATCCTCGAACGTGTACTTGGGCTTCATCTGCCCTGGGGGTCTCACATTTGGTCTCATCTTCCGACTTCCTCCTGCAGCCGCTGGATCCTCCTCATTCTGAACAGCGGCCACCTGCCGACTGCCATACTGAGTATCGGGTTGTTCGTCCTTGCGCTTGCCGTTGTTCTGCTGGTTGTTGTTGTTGTTGTTGCGATTGTTCTCTCTTCTCTCCTTCCGACTGAGGCCTTGGTTCCCTGTGTCCGACTGCGGAGCCCCTGGTGACTGGATCACACCTCCAACTCCGAGTTGGATAGGGCGCATCGCAGAATCGGACATAGCGAACGCATTTGCCACCTTCATGAGCTCGGCGAGCGACGTGAAGTCTTTGTGGAGCAACTTGTGCTTCAACATTGAATCAGCCAGGCATCCATCAGTAAAATACTGAATGGCCTGGATCTCATGGACTCCTTCGCATGAATTCTTCAGCTTGATCCACCGAGATAAGTAATCTCGGAGGGGCTCGTCCTTGCCTTGCACACACAAAGCTAACTGCCGCGGGAGGTTGGGCCTCTCATAAGTGCTTGTGAAGTTGTGGATGAATGCGGTCGTGAAATCCTCCCAACAATTCACACTGTCCTTGGGCAAACTGTTCAACCACGTCCGCGCTGAGCCCTGCAGCATGAGAGGTGCATAGCGGACTGCTACACGCCGATTGCCTCCTGCAATGCGGACTGCCGTCAGGTAATCGGACATCCAATCTTCCGGTTTCACCGAGCCATTGTACTTGGGAGTGTCTCTCGGCAACGTGAAGCCTTTGGGGAATCTCTCCGTCCGAATGCGGTGACCGAAACATGATGGGCCAGCTTCTCCTTCTTCATCTTCCTGAGCCTCCTTCTCCAGGAGCTCAATGCGATGCCTTGCGTCGTTCTGGCCGATTTGGCGAGGGACAAGTCAGGTGCTGATTGCTGGTCTTGGCGCCGATTGCTGCGGCATGTCATGGCGCCTGCTGTTAACAGCCGGCTCTTCCATTCTTCTGCTTGCAGCTGCTGGAGGTGGCCGATTTCTTCTGACCTTGCTGTCGTGCCGAGATGGTGCAGGTTGATGCCTGTTCTGGCGCGATGCATTCGGTCGCTGGCTAGCTCCCGCATTCGGCCTCATAGTTCCTCTTGATGCCTCTGGTTCAGCATTTTGATTGCCCATTGCTACAAGCCTCTGCTCTTTTGCGGCCGCTATCTGCTCACGCATTCGGCGCGAATGTTCGCACCGCTCATCTCCTTCCAACTCTTCCAGCTCGAGCGCTATCTGCTCGGCTGCTCTCAAGTTCTTGTCCGGTGTGCTATATGCTGGCCTCTGGATGAATGCCGACTGCGCTGGTTGCTCCGGTTGCACCGGCCTTCTCGGACGCTCCGGCTGCTCAGCCCCTGATAGCTGCTGGTTGACTGCTCTTCCTCGGCTTCTCAGGTCTTCTAGGACCGCGGGCTCAATCGGCCGGCGTGGTCCTGCATGTGCTGCATTGTACTCCCTTGTGATGGCCCCCAGCCGACGCTCTTCTGCCAGCACTTGCTCAGCCCTGCGAGCTAGAGCGAGCCGTGCTGTTTCCAGCTCGGTATGCACCTGCTCCGGATCACCATTCCTGTTCACGGGTGTGTATAACACATCCCGCAACGCATTGGTGCCGATTCGCTCTTCCGCATCAGCTACTTCCTTGCTGCGCTTGCCGGATCACGGTTGGTCGATGAGGATGCTCCCGCCATCATGACAGCGGCGTGCAGTCGGCCCTCCTCTTGGCCAGGCGCTGCGACGCAGCCCCTGGTCGAGAGCGGGTCTGTAGCACACGAGAAGATGCGGATGTCTCTGGGATACGCCTCAGGGAAACTACCAATGAAGAGGCGATGACTTCCCACCTGCAGCGACACTCCGGGTGGCAAGGGTGCTCCAGCCCTGTACCGCGCCGAGTAGTCCACTACATAATCGATTGCCGCACGCCTTAGAATCAGGCAGGAGGCGTGGCTGCCGCCTGATGCAGAGGAAAATCCCGTCCGGATCTTGACTCCAGTCGACGCCTCGGTCTGCCCCACGGTGGGCGCCAACTGTCGTCGATATGTGACGGCAGATGCCATGGGGATGGCTAAAGTGAGGGGAAGACACGAGGGAGAGAATGTCGATGGTGCCGGAATCGGGTTGGGCACAAGCACGGTGAAGACACCACGATGTACCCAGGTTCGGGGCTCTCCGTAGAGATAACACCCCTACTCCTGCTTGTCTCTTGTATATCAATGAAGGGGCTACAATAACTGCTCTTCTATCTTCTCAGGGGAAGGAGTACACCGCCGCCATGGGCAAGGTCCTCTCCTGCTTCCCTGAGGAGTGACTACAAGCAGTAAATGAACTGAGGGGGAAGTGAGTTAATGAGATCTCAGGTGTAGCGTCCCTCGCGCAGGAGGGGGTACCCTGGCTCTTATAGTGTGAGTCCAGGGTACTATGGTAACTTCATTGCCGAGTGGGCCCAGCCGTCATCCTCTAATCGGCCTGGGCCCACCGACTGCTCCTCTCCGGGTGACCCGGAGCCTACGAGCGGCGGCCCATGCTGCTACCTCGTAGAACCTAGGAGTGAACAGTGGAGCTAGGGGGTGCGGTCTTGTCGGCCTGTCCGCGGAATCGGCGGGGAGGTCGACACCGTATCTCCAGCAAATCCTCGACGTGACCTGGCCTTCCTGCCACCCGGATATCTCGGGATATGGTATTTATGACCTCGTAATCTTGTCCCCGACTAGGTGGTAGGTTGCTCCGATTGCGCTTGGACCGACAGGTGATTGCTGGTAGGGTCGATTGCTCTGGGCAATCGGCCTTCTAGGAATCGGCCTCGGTCCAGCTGCGGACCAATCGGATGATCGTCTGGTGAAGGAAGGGTGGACCGATTGCGCCTGGGCTGACTGCTGGCATTTGGTATGGTCGATTGCCTTGGAGCAATCGGCCGTACCTCTGCCCAGCTCGGCCCAGCTGCAGCCCAATTGGTCCATCCTTGTCTTGAAAGCTTGCTTCCGCTTGGGTCAGCCTACCCGGGTACCAATCCCCCGACAACACTCGTGCTTTTAAAAATAGGAAAACTGGAAAAAGGTCCAGAACGCGTCACTTGGCACGCGCACAAAGCACTAAGCTCGCTGCTCGTTGCAACAAGTAATCTAAAATTAGTTATTTCGCATAAATACGTACCTTAGATAGGATTTACCGTGGAACAGGAGTGTGCTCCTATGGGCGTGAGCATCAATACAGTAAAAGTAAACTTTGAAGGCTTTTCCGTTTTTACCATAGAACAGGAGTGTGCTCCTGATTGAGTCTACCCATTTACGACCAACAAGGTTTTTTTTGTTTTTATATTTTAACTGTTTTTTTTTATTTTCTGTTTTTGTGATCGGGTTTTCCAGTTTTCAATGTGTAGTAAAAGAATCATATAAAAATTTAATGTACATTTAAAATATATTCAGTGTGTATTAAAAATATTATTTTTATAAAATACTAGGAAAATTGCCCGTGCATCGCAACGGGAGATAAAAAATAACACACTTAATCTAACTTCATGTCCTATGCAGGTTCGCATTATTTATTTTGAAAGTTTTTTATATGTGTCATTGTTTATCCTTCTTTTCAGCTTCGCGTTGATAGTTGAGTTGTTCACCTGATCACAATGCGATCAGATGTGATTAATCTCAATGTAGTGTGATATGTGATTGGATTTGTTTCATGAAAGGATGGTGGTCCTCCATGCGCTTCTACATGTCTCCTTTCATTACGCATGCTCGCAACTAATAGATATTAAAGAAAAAAAATTGCATTATCTAGCCATCCTAGCAGTGTCGCGACGTATATTGGATATCCTCAAACTGGTAAGGAATGGTATAAAGAGGCGAGGTGAGACCATTCACTAAAGTAACTAACCCTAATTCGTAAGGCAGGATCAGCGCCTAGTTGGCTGCAGCCCCACTGGAACGTTTACCACCGACAGGCCAATCGCATGGTCGGCCCATAACGAAAACGAGGTCGTGAGCTCGATCTCCTGTTTAGGCATCTTTTTAGCCAATCATAACGTGCTTTTTGTAGGGTACAAATACAACGTCAACATACGAAAAGGAACGAAAACTGACGTACGAACATGCCCGTGCGTCGCAACGGAAGAAAAGAGCCAAATGTCTTCATGATAATAAGCTTGACTCAAGACCACTCTGCATGTCTAAATTATATATTCAGAAATGCATAATGTACATGTACAAGCGGGTACATGTGATATCATGTCCGCACAATGCTAAAAGATTGCTTTGAGATCCGTAAAAACTGTGCTATGAACATTGCATATTTTATACAAAAACCAATGCAATGTACCTAATCCTTAAAAAAATATATTTCTTTTTTTAGTGAATTGAACCATGCATTTCCATATCATATAGGAACCAATACGTAATAGCATATTAGTCATATGTTTTTTTCTGCTCCTATGTTTTTAGAATCCTAGTAACAATGAAGCAATTTTAAGTTCCATTTCATATATGTTGGTAGAAAGTTATGATATATATTCAAATAACTACATCTTATGGATGCTATAATAAAAACAAGCGCATAGTGGAAAAAATATAGAATTTTTTGGCAAAAGTCTCAAACGACAACACACGAATAAGATATCACATGTACCCGCTTACACATGTACAAAATCCGCACTCTTATATATTTTAACATAGCGTATGAATTGTGTTGTTTCTTATCCTCTTTACCTGGATTGGTCATGATTGCGAACAATTTAATACATTTAAGTCCGCGAATATTTAACATATTTAAAAATGTGAACTATTTAATAGATTCGTTAACGGACTTTAATACATTTTATAAGTACAATCTTTAAAAATATATTTATTTACTTTACATACCTTTGAAAAGTATTGCAAAAAAATTAACTCCAGGCAGAACAAATATTTTTAAATGCAAACATTTACAAATAATTATGAATACTAATACAAAATTTATATATTTTGGAGCCAAATATTTTATAAATTTAACACACTAAATGGTTTTCAAGCAAAAATGGAAATCAATATTTTTATAAAATTATTTATTTATTTTAAACATCTTTGAAAAGCGATGCAAAAAATTAATTCTGAGCAGAGAAAAAACTAATTAAATGGAAACATTTTTTAAAAAATTATTTACATTTTACAAAATTTTCTTTATAAATTTCGGCGATAAATATTTCTAAAATTTTAACACACTCAAATTTTTTCCATGTGTAAAACGAAAAATAAAAATGACTCGTGGCAAGGCCCAAGCGTTCTCTGGATTACCTCGTTTTTTTTCTAGTGGTCGTGGCCCAGGAGAAAGTGGCCCAAAAAAACATTAACAAAGGAGTAAAACGTTTTTTTTCTTTAATTTACCGGACTGCAGGTTGATTTTGGTATAAATGAGGGGTGTTTTCGCAAAATAGGCATGACGAAAGGAGAAACCCACCTTCGTTTATTATTAGGTAAAGATAAAAAATAATGTATATTAAACAAACATTGTACATTAAAGAAGTGTTCAATATATATAACAAACAATTTTAATATGTTTTTTAAGCTTACAATTTTAATATGTTAAAAAGACCTAACTAGAGGTCTCATATTTGTGTGAGGGAGACATGTAGAATGTATGTTAGAAAGACCTAACAAGAGGAATATTGAGTGGTGTGTGTACGAGGAAAAGGCCGAAAATTCAAGTCTGATCCGGAGCACAGCTGCCCCTGAAATCGAAAACCTTTCTGCAACTAATTTATAAAATGTGACAGGCCACAACAAAGGAGACACAACATTAGTACCAACTGACAAAACAAAGGAAAATGACCAGTATGGCACAAGGGTAGCACTTCAGGAACATAATCGTGCTGCTAAACTTTTCCAAGTAGACCTTTTGTACGTGCTAAAATCCTATAAAAAATAGAGTTGTCACCCTTCTACAGTGCATGAACCCGAGCCATGGACCAGCACCCAAAACAGCCGAAGGAAGCATCCCGATTTCAAAATATCATAGTGCACAACTACCAGACCATATGTACACCACTATTCTCTGACGTATTACTATCGTACATCCCATTTTTCATCAGTGGTCCAATTGAGCCCGAGTGCAGAAACGACGTGTCCAGAAAAAGCTAGAAATAGAGGGGCACCTTGATATAGGATAGGGTATCCTAGGTATAGAGGAAGATCGATCAAAGTGTGTATGTGTGTATATAACCTAACTAGAGGGAGATTGATTAGAGTGTGTGTGTGTGTGTGTGTTTGTGTTTGTGTGTGTGAGAGAAAGACCTAACTAGAAGGAGATCGACAGGTGTGTGTGTGTGTGTGAGAGAGAGAGACCTAACTAGAAGGATATCGACAAGTGTGTGTGTGAGAGAGAAGAGGCCAGTGGACAGAGTGGCACGTTGAGAGATAGATGATTATCCTAATAAGAGGGAGATAGATCTGTGTTGTCTGAGTGTGTGTATAACCTAACCATATCGAGGAAATCAATTCGTGTGTGTCTATGTTAGACAGAGATTATTTTTTGGAAACATGATGCTTTATTAATCAAACTTTACATTGTGTTGCACATAGATGGGGTCATGGGGCTGCCCCAACTATACATGTCTAACCCTATCTAGTGAGTGTGCAAAACTAGCTAGAAGATTAGCATCGCCATTATTCTCCCTTCCTCCGAAAGTGATCGAGCAGTTGAACTCTCTTGTCCTTCTCACAATCTCCTAAATAATCTGACCCACAACACCCCAGCTCTTATTGTGTACGTCCTGAAACACATGTTTTGCATCCGAAGCAACAACAAAACTGTGCAACATAAGATCATCAGCTAGTGTGAAGGATTCTCTAACTACAATTTCTTCCATGTTAGCTGTGCCAGTCAGTCCATGCACCACCAGGCCGATGTCCCAAGTAATTGCCCTTCGAGTCATGACACACTGTTGCAGACCCCCCCTCTCCAATCCTGGACACGCCTTCGTTAACATGTATCTTTTCATAGCCCATAGGAGGGCCCTCATTCTCACTGATCGAACTCTAGGGGCATTATGGTGGTGGTGAGTGTTGGGAACGCAGTAGAAAACAAAATTTTCGGCTTGCGTAGCAATCACCCAAGATCATCTATGAAGATTTCATACAAGGTTTTAGGTCATGGCTCACCAACCGATGTAGCGAAAGTAGAGTCAGTGAAGACCGTCGGTGTAGATCACCGCGGCTAGAAATTTTAGTGACCTCCCAACCACGAGGATATCGATCCCTCGAACCGCCCCGCGATCTAGTCCCGCGGACAAGTCCCACGAACAAGCTCCTCGAAGAAGGGTCGAAGGCACGACCCCTCCATTAGTATCCACACATCCCATAGCAGCAAGCAGCGTTCCTCCGTCCATAGAAGAACGCCACCGAGAAACGTAGAGGGAGAAAAACCTAACGGATTCCGATCTAGAA
The DNA here is from genome assembly GCA_950022295.1 of Bromus sterilis. Taxonomy (NCBI): domain Eukaryota; kingdom Viridiplantae; phylum Streptophyta; class Magnoliopsida; order Poales; family Poaceae; genus Bromus; species Bromus sterilis. The sequence continues at coordinate 408,924,117 of OX465596.1, read as the reverse complement.
CAACGTCTAAACCGGGGTCTAAAAGTGGAGCAACGGGGTTTAGAGGGAGGGAGGGTGGCGCATAGGCCTTGGGGATTGAGGTGCTGCGCCCCTTTCCCCTCCCCCTCATTATATAGGTGGCCAGGGGGCTGTCCTGGCCGACCTAGGGGGTGTGGAGTCCCCCTGGGACTCCTACTCCCCAAGGGAGTCCAAGGAGGACTCCTCCCCAAGTAGGGCGCCCCCACCACCTAATTTAGGCTAGCCCCCTTGGGGTTCCTTGCACCCCAAGGCTAAGGGTTGTGGGGCGCATATGGTACTGTCCGGAAACTTGTGGAACCTTCCAGAAGCTTCTGAAACTTTCCAGGACCCTTCGGGACCATTCTCGGCCATTCCGGGACCTTCCGGGATGGTTTCGGGACATTCCGGAACATTCTGGAACACTACCAAGACCTTTCGGGACCGTTTTCAGACGTTTCGGAACTATCTGGATAGGTTACGGGACCATCCGAGTTACAGTCTAAGAAATCCGATGACCGCGTAAGTTTGTCGGGACGTCCACCGATTAACCGGAAACTATTCCGTTCGATCCAGGACTTGCCCCGTACCATTATCATATGTTCCGGAACCACCTAGGACTATTACAGAGTGATACAGACATATCCTTAAATATCCAGAACTTCTTCTGGTGCCCTTATGAACAATTCCATAAATACCCGGAACTACTTCCGGTGCCCGTATGAACTATTCTACTTTGCTTCCACTAAACCTTCTACCATTCCAGTATTCTAACACACTACTTCTTGTTAAGTGTGTGACCCAATGGGTTCGGTATAATGCGTACATGACCCAGAACATCTTCTGGACATAGGTCAACAGCCTTTTGTCAATAGCCAATAATCAACAGAAGAGCCATGGACACCCATGTTGACTCCCGCACATACACGAAGAAACTTCGAGTGAACCATTATGTTTATACATGTACCATTCCCTTTTCTTCGCGATATATGACAAAGTCAGAGGAGAGAAGTTTGGCACCTATGTGTAACAAATCCTTGAACACAAGCCACTCGTTATCCTCTTTGCTCGTTTGTCCCTTTTTCTCGTTATCGTATTCCGGTATCCCCGTGACTAAATCACAATGCGTCTGGCAAGACTATAATGGAGAAAATCCCAGTGTTGAACTATCGCAATTACTAGACACACTATCCGATGTACCCAGAACTTATTTTACTACTTCTCAGTAACGGGAGGATTCATATAAGAACCAAAGTTCATCTTCCTGCGTGAAGTAACTCGATACTCTCATGGTCTAAGGAATTCCGTATATGATAACATTTCATGATATGACTTATAACATTGTTACAATGTGATATCTAAGTATATCATTCAATAGTGGGGTCGGTTCAACATCATTGTTCTGCTAACAACATGTTCTCATAGCTACTGACATCCTTGTTACAAGAACAATGTCCATGATTAATAAAACGTAATCATCAGTTAGCACATGAGCTGTTCTTAGAGGCTAAACCAGGAACTCTTGGTGTTTACATTTCCACACATGCAAATGAGTTTTCTTCTGAATCTCATAGTCAGGATCATTGCAACTATAGCACCAAAATATAAACATTAATTATGAACGTGGAAATATATACATAGTAACATTTTATTATTGCCTCTAGGGCTTATTTCCAACAGTCTCCCACTTGCACTAGAGTCAATAATATTGTCAGTACATGAGAACTTTACACCTATGGCATACCGGTGTAATGCATGATTCATTTTTGGTATAGACTTCATCTTCGAATCTGACTTTTCAGGCCCGTTTGTATCTTGCATATCTTCGCGTTTTCACTCTATCATAAAATTCACTAATTTTATCAGTTTAGCTTTGTATATGTTTTGAATTATTTGGCACGACCTTGGTTCCTTAGAATAAGTCATAAAATCATTCATCAATGTTCCATGAGCTTCAAGCATCTAGGAAACCATACCACGTTCATAAATGAACTTTTGATTCAAAATACCCTCCTTGTTACTTCTTTAAGTAACTATATACATAGCCTCTGTTATAGAATTCGCCACAATATCTAACTTGACAAAGTTCCTCCATAGTGCGCCACCCTTACGTGTGAAACACATAATCCCAATTAAAATCGAAAATCTGTTAGAGTAAGTATGAAGACTGAATTAGTGTAACTATTTACATCAAAATTCAGCTGGTGTAACTTATTACAACGAGCTCTTCATTATCTCCATTTTCCGAAAAACATATCTTATCTATCATAAGTTTAACGTTTCACTGTTTGTCCAATGATCAACATATTGATCACTTTGGTATCTTGCTCACAACGTTTTTGGAGCATTGGACATATCTGGTCGTTTTACATATTATGATGTACATTATTAATCCAAACACATAGGTGAGTGTAATTCAATTCATGTGTTTTTCTTATCTATGTTCATGAACACCGATCTCCGCAAACAACTTTTCACCATGAACTCGGCAAGAACATCCTTCTTGGCGTTTTCATAATAAACTACTTTAGTATCATGTAAATATGTAATGTTGGCTTTAGCATGATCAGACACTTACTATCTTCATAGATCACTGTGCTCAATACTAATGCTATATTAGCCCAAGTACTTCAGCTGAAAACTATTTCTAATGAAGTCCTTATTCGTGTCAAGAAATTTATATCATTTCTAATCAACAATATGTCATCTACATAAGGTTTTAGAAATATCATTTAGCTCCCACTTACTTTCTTGAATATTCAAGCATCTTCGTTATTCCTGATGAAAACAAACTCTTTTCGCACTTTCATCACAAAGAAAATTCCAACTCCATTATGCTAGCTTCAGTCCATTACTGGATATCCGAGGCTTGCATCTATTCCAGCATCCTTTGAATCGACAAAACATTCTGGCCGTATCACATATACGACCTTTGTTATATTTCCATGTAGGAACTTTGTTTTGAGATTCATTCTACCATATCCTATAAACGAGATATGTAGTAATTGCTAGTATAACCCGAATTGACTGAAGCATCTCTACGGTCGAGACTAGTTCGCCATAGTCAACGTTTGAACTTGCTACAAAACATCTTTCCAACGAGTTGAGCTTCATGGAGAAAACAATTTCATCCGAATCAGTTATAGATCCATTTATATATTCTTCAGACTCTTAGTCTTTCGGAGGGTCTACCAAGTTCAAAACTTGACTTACTTTCATGGATACTATCTCGGATTATTTGGCATTTAGCCAAATTCCGAAGTTAGGGCCCATCAACGCTTCTTTGTATATCACAAGTTCATCATTGTCGAACAACAATATCTCGCTTACAAAACATGAATGTTTGTACGAGTTTTTCCTAACCTGTGCGGATCAGCTGCACACTTATTTGAAGATTCAACAATCTTGACAAGTTGCACTGTCCTCCCACTCACTCTTTTGCGAGAAACTATTTTCTTCAAAACACACTGTTCTTAACAACAAACAGTTTTGCTTTTGTGTAGTGATAGAGGAATACCAAACCTTTTGGAATAACCTTAACAAAGTAGCACTTATCTGATTTGGGGTTTTGAGTATATCAAACATATATCTCATGTACACAAATTTTAAGAAAGACAATATGGTTTTAACATTCCATACCATGTCTAATATGGTGTCATTTCAACAGATTTGATGGTGCTCTTTTCAGTGTAAAAGATGTAGTCACTAACGCATAACTTAATAAGTATAATGGAAAATTGATAAATGCCATATTTGATCTTACCGTGTCATTCATGGCTTGATTACATCTCACGAACACTTTACTCTTAGTGGTGTTTCGGGAGGCGCAAGTTATGATACTTCTTCACAACTCATCAGACATTCGCTAAACTTGTAACTCAAATATTACTTTCTACAATCTAATTTGCGAAAGCATTATTTTATTGTTACAATGAATTTCTATTTCACTCTAAAATTCCTTGAACGTTTCAAAGATTTCAAACGTATGTCTTGATACGTCCCAAACGTATCTATAATTTATGCTTGCTCCAAGCATGTTTTGTGTGACTTTGCCATGTTTTGCTTGAACTTTCATATACTTTTGAGCATATTTGGACTAACCTGTTAACTCAGTGCACCCAGTTGCCAGTTCCTGTTTTCTGCTATTTTTGTATTTCAGGTTTTCCGGCCATTAAAAGTGCCAAATAAATCCCGAAAAAATTATATAAAAAATCAGCGACCCGAAAGCTTCCCGAATCACCAAGGAAGGAAGGGAGTGGACCCACCAGGGCCCAAGGAGGGTCCCTAGCGCGGCCCCACCCTAGGCCGCGCCAGGAGGCCTCCTGGCTGCCCTGTGACCCCTCTCGGTGCCCCCTTTGGCCTATATTTACCCCCCGTGATGGAAACCCCTAATATCGATCTGCTATTCCCGTTCTCCTCTCTATTCCACCGTCGCCGCCGTTTCAAGATCGGGGCTGCCAGGAGAAGCTGCCCCGGCACCCTGCCAGAAGGAGGAATCCCCTCCGGAGACCATCCATCGCCATGGACGCGTCCTAGATGTGCCGTGAGTAGTCCCCCTTGGACCATGGGTCCGTGACCAGTAGCTATGTGATGTACTCCTCCCCTCTTTGTGCTTTCACTTTCGAGGAAGAGCCAAGGAGTGGCTGCAATCCTTACCTAATAATAGTTCTTGGGACAAGTGTAAGGATGCTTTTATTGGGAAGTACTATCCCCCTGCTAAAATTATCCAATTGAGAAGTAACATTATGAATTTTAGGCAATTGGATAATGAACACGTTGCCCAAGCTTGGGAACGAATGAAATCTCTTGTTAAGAATGGCCCTACACATGGGTTGACTACCTGGATGGTTATCCAGACTTTTTATGCAGGCTTAAACTTTACCTCGCGGAATCTGTTAGACTCGGCCGCGGGATGAACTTTCATGTCAACCACACTTGGTGCTGCCACGAAGCTATTTGATAAGATGATGCTGAACTACTCTAAATTGCACACCGAACGATCTCCAACTGGTAAGAAGGTAAATTTTGTCGAGGAGATCTCCTCTCTTAATGAAAAGGTTGACTTGATCATGTCTCTACTTACCAAGCAAGCTCCTATTGATCCTAAGGATGTTCCTTTAAATTCCTTGGTTGCTCAAGAACAAGTAGATGTGAACTTTATCTCTAGAAACAACTTCAATAATAATGCTTATAGGAGTAATTTTGGTAGCAACAATCCTAGACCTTTCCCATCCAACAACTATGGGAACAACAACACTTATACTAGCACCAAAAACTCCACCTCTGAACTAGAGACCTTGCTTAAAGAATTTATCACTACCTAAAAGGCCTTCAACAAGAGTGTAGAAGAGAAATTAGACAAATTAGATACCCTCTCTTCGAAGGTAGACAACATAGCCCATGATGTTGAGATGCTTAAGATTAGAACTTCTCCCCCCGAGGAGAGGAAGACCACTCCTATGAATGCTATCCAAGTGCAAATTAATGAAAACATTAGGATGTTGGGCAAACTTAAAGAGAGATGGGCTAGAGAAAAGGAGGAAGACGAGAGAGTTAAGAGCCTTCCTACCTACCACACCGTAGCTACTATCCAAGTTGTTGAGGATGTCCAAACTGTTAGCACCCATCACACCCCTAGTCCCACTGGACCTATCAATGGTGATGCTACCACCTCAACCATAGATGAAGAAACCTCTATGAATATAGAGGATTCCAAACAAGTGAGCGTAAATGATATCACTACCTCCTTGATAGATAGTAGTGATATAGACTTTGAAAACTGCACATTACCTGAAGTTATTGGTTTTCCTACACAAAATGTCTAGAGACCCCCACACTAGCACACTTAATCTTGCCTTCACAGAGCATATCACCAATGCTCTAATCAAAGTTAGGGAGGAGAAGCTTAGACTAGAAGCCTCCATACCTAGGAATCTAGAATATGGTTGGGATCCTATGATAAAAATCAAATTGAATAACTTCTCTTGCTTCGCTCTTTGTGATGTTGGAGCTAGTACCTCCGTTATGCCCAAAAGAATGTATAATATGCTTGAATTGAAACCTTTTGATCCTTGTTCTTTTGGTGTTCGTCTTGTCGATTCTTCCGTAAATAAACCTTTGGGGAAGATAGACGATGTTCTTATCATTGTCAATGACAATTATGTTCCCGTTGATTTTACTATTATGGACATTGAGTGTGAGCCCTCTTGTCCAATTATTTTGGGACGTCCTTTTCTTCGCACCGTGGGTGCTGTTATTGACATGAAAGAGGGAAATATCAAATTCCAATTACCTCTCAATAAAGGGATGGAACATTTACCTAGGAAAAAGATTAAGTTGCCTTTCGAGTCCTTCACACGGGCTAGTTATTTTCTTGACAAGACTTGATCTTTTGCTTTAAGCCTAGTTAATGGCTTTGAAGAAGCTCTTTCGGGAGGCAACCCGCAACGAATTTAGGTTTTCCTTTTTTTTTTCTTCTGTTCTTAGTGGTCTTGATGATTGTTACTACTGTAGCAACATCATTGTATCTTTACTTTTCAAGCTTTGTGCCAATTATAGCCTCATATGACAAGGGAAGTGAAAGTTGTGACATGCTGTCCAGAAAACAGATTCTGTCCTCGTGACGGGAAAAATCGTAGAAAATTCCCAGTTCATCTTTTTGAGCTGAATTTTTTACACAGCGTGCTCTACACAATCACGGAACTTTCGTATGTTCTGAGTTTTTTGATACCCCTAAAAAATTCTTTACTACCTGCTGTTCTGTTTTTCACATATTCTGCCACGTTTTGTCTCTCCTAACTTTTGCAAACCTTAAGCTTGCTTTTTCTTTGCAAAAACTTTTTGGCAATCTTGAGAAACAATAGCTCTTCAAGAATATCTTTATTTTCAGTAGAGGAAAATTATATTAATAGGGTACTAACCTCTCTAATCAGTTTACAATGAGTTATGTATGAAGGGAGTTTTGAAGTGTGTGATGGAAGATGATGAAAGAAGATCCTGGAGTGTCAAACGCTCAAGCTTGGGGATGCCCATGTGCACCCCCAATAAATATTCAAGGATACTCAAGCGTCTAAGCTTGGGGATGCCCCCGTGCATCCCCTTATTCATCAACAATTATCAGTTTGTCCCTCATTTCACTATATGTTTAATCACTTCATGCGTTATGTGCTATGCTTGGAGCGTCTCGCTCTTTACTTTTCTTAGGTTTGTTTTTGCTTTGTTTTTTGTTCATACCAAGTTAGACCCCAACTTTATTTTGTGTGGGAGAGAAACACGCTCCGCTTGAATTAGAACTCCTCATAGGATTTGCATGCTTATTCTCTTAGTTGTGAGTTGTTCTTTTTCTTTTCTTAGTTGCTGCCCTGTTTAGTTATAGTGCTTTAGTTTTCTTCTAGAGATTTTGTTTTGTCTTAGGTTGAACTTTCTATAGGTTGCATGTTTTATCTTGTTAGAGAGTTTGCCTATTGCACTGAGTTTTGTCTTAGTTTTCTTCTAGAGTTTTCTTCTCTTTGTAGTAGTAACTTGCAATAGTTTTGAGGTATTGACTAGAGTAATGTTTGAACTTTTGGTGTCAAGAGATCGAGCCTATTAGTGATAGATGTCGTATCTTGGGCAATCCGTGTGATTTTCGAAAACCAAAAACCCCTGTTGAGAACTCTAGCTACTAGGTGGATCACTAACCTCTGGAGGGTTCGAATATTAGAGTACACTCACGTACCACGAGTCGAGGATGCGCAAGGATAACCAAACCCCCATACACTCCTCCTTGGGGTACTTGTCTCTTTGTGAACCTCCTGATTAGATTGAGAGTTACCGATAATAACTGCATAAGTTCTTCGGACTAATGTGAGTATTCGAAAGTTGACACTTCCACCCACCTATACTTTTTCTAGCCTCTTCGGTACCGTGCATTACCATTTCTCATCTCGAGAGTTGGCGCATACTTCGCCGGTGCATCCAAACCCTTGGCACGATACGCTCTATCATCATAAACCTCCTTATATCTTTCCTCAAAACAGCCACCATAGCTACCTATCAAGGCATTTCCATAGCCTTTCCGAGATACATTGCCATGTAACATCCACCTTCTCATGATTTGATCTTCATGTCATACATGCTACTTGCTTGATCGATGAGCCGCATGCTAGTTGGGCCTTGCCCTAATCATTGCTACATGATGCGCTAGTATCATTGCATATCCTGCTACCCTGGCAGAGGCATACATTTGCATCATGATAGTTACATCTTCTTTATGTGAGTACCTTTGTAAAGTGTGAAAGATATCCTATGTTCTTGTAAAATATAGAGTGTTGCCCCTAAAGTGAGGAAAAGATCCCAAATAGGACAAAATCAAAAGATCCCAAAGAGGACAAATGAGAGAAATAGAAAGAGCCATTGAGGCCACCAAAAAATAGAAAAAATAGAAAAAAGAGAAAAAGAAAAATAAAAAGAGAGAAGGGGGAAACACTACTATTCCTTTTGAGAGATCCACACTAGTACTTCATCCTCTATCCCTTGTACTCCATAGAGATAATCATACATGCATATAGCTATGTGGGGACCCTTCACACTATAGAACTTGGCTTGTATATTCCAATGATGAGCCTCCTCAAAAGAGCTCTAGGTCTTCATGAGCAAGCAAGTTAGATGCACCCCACTAGTTCGCTTGGAGAGCTTTTAGCTCACATGTGCATCCGTTGCATGGCAATCCCTACTCCTCACATCATATCTATCATATGGCCTTCTCTCTCCTATGCTTGTCCTCTTTGATGTGAGCCTTTCACACCTTTTTTGTCTTCCTCCTCCACCTTCTTTCTGTTTCGCCTTTGAGGTGTCAACTTTATTGCTCACGCTCATCCATTGCATGAGTGCTCAAAATATCGAAAGGGAGTGAATCAGTTTGACTTGTACCTGACTAGTGGTCTGGGGACGAGTCAAGATAAGAATCCAAAGGAGACTAAGTGTGAAACTTTAGTAGATAGTAGTTCTCAACAACTATTTTTTATCTCATATTCCCACATCCCCCTTCTTGCATGCAAACACCATCTGGAGATATTCGAGTCATGGACAGCGATAGCTCTTGCACCTTTTGTACTTTTGTTGCTTGTGTCAATGCTAATATAGACTCTTGCTTGTTAAGACTTGAATTGAATTGCACGCTTTGATTGCTTTACTTAAAAGTCCTTATATGGTTGTGTGGCATGTCACCACAGAAATTATGCTTGTTATCATTTCCCTACTCGAGGACGAGCAGGAATTAAGCTTGGTAATGTTGATACGTCCCAAACGTATCTATAATTTCTGCTTGCTCCATGCATGTCTTGTGTGACTTTGCCATGTTTTGCTTGAACTTTCACATACTTTTGAGAATATTTGGACTAACCTATTAACTCAGTGCACCCAGTTGCCAGTTCCTGTTTTCTGCTGTTTTTGTATTTCAGGTTTTCCGGCCATTAAAAGAGCCAAATAAATCCCGGAAAAATTATATAAAAAATCAGCGACCTGGAAGCTTCCCGAATCACCAAGGAAGGAAGGGAGTGGACCCACCAGGGCCCCAGGAGGGTCCCTGGCGTGGCCCCACACTAGGTCACGCCAGGAGGCCTCCTGGCTGCCCTGTTGAAAGTGCAATCTTGCCCTTATGCATATTTTGTTGTGTGATGACAATATACATATAGGGAACTAACTGTGTTTGCTAAGTGCTACACAGGAAACTGTTAGTTCTCTTGACATCACCGTGTAGGGATCATGGGCTAAACTTAAACCGCTCTCAAGAAGTCTACAAAACGATTGAAGATGACGCTAGGTCCTCTTTACTATTACCTCTTGAGTCATAGGGATCCCTGCACTATTAAGAGGGGATCATATGGTTTAGTTAAAGTCTTGCTCAAGTCATAAGCACTATAACATGTAAAATACACATCTCTACAACCCATGGAAATCAATGTAGTTGTATAGAATTTCCAATGCTCTTGAAACTGCATATCATCTGTGGTGGTCGGACCGTCCGGGTGTCAGGCCGGACCGTCCGGGAAAACCTCGGACCGTCCGAAAAAGGGGCACCCGAGGTCAGTAGCTTATTCGTCCATCTCGGATCGTCCGGGTTCTAGAGCGGACCGTCCGGGCTCAGCCTGGACCGTCCGGGCCTCGGTGCAAAAGGTCAGTAGCATTACCTCTTCAGGTCGGACCGTCCGGTGTATTGGTCGGACCGTCCGGGCCCAGCCCGGACCGTCCGTCCTCATCTCCGGACCGTCCGACATGAGAAGTGCTATGAGGTTCTGTTACTGATCTCATCGGCTGACCGAACTACAGGTCGGACCGTCCGGGCTCAGCCCGGACCGTCCGACATATAGCCCGGACTGTCCGACGTCCTTATGACTGCATCAAAACGGCTAGTTCTTGGGCATCTATAAATACCCGCTACCCACTTCGGATTAGGGTTGACCACTTCATTTATTTCACTCAAGAACACAAAGTGCTCCCTCTCTCTCATCTCCTACACTCAAACCAAGATCCCGGAGAGATTCGTGAGAGTTCTTGTCGGATCTTTCACCCCGTGTTAGATCCGTCCCTTCCCCATCTTCCGACCAAAGCAAATCGTGATTTGAGAAAGTCTTGAGCTTTTCCTATTGATCTTGTTACTCTTGGAGGTTGGAGACTCCTAGGCGGGTAGGAGTTCTTCGGAGAGGAATCGACCATTGTGATTACCCCCGTTGAGTTTGTGAGGGTTTGGTGACCACCTTTAAGGTCAACCGGTAGTGGTTGGGAATCTCCTTCGTGGTGATATCTCAAGGGGAATAGAGTGAGCCTTCGTGGCGTTGGTGTGCCTTCGTGGTTTCACCCACTCTCTCCGAACAGTGAGTAGCTTCCCTCCAAGGAAGTGAACATCGGGATACATCGTTGTCTCCGCGTCATTCGGTTATCCCTACTCTTTTCCCTTACTACTTGTACTACCGTATTATTTGCCCCTCACCTGCTTGTGTTTATTGTGCTTATTGTTTATCTTGTCTTTGCTAAATAGACCTTGCAATTATTAGGCACACCTTTGTTTTCCGCACTATTGCTTAAAAATTGCTAAGTAGTGATTAAATTTGTAATAAGACGTATTCACCCCCCTCTAGGTCTATCTCGATCCTTTCAATTGGTATCAGAGCCACGTGCTCTATTCTTGTGGCTTAACCTCCCTAGAGCGAGATGACCAAGAACGGCATCCCCGAAAGCTCGGGTGCCAATGTGGAGGAGGTCGCAATTGCTTCGGATGCCGCGAGTTCGGAAGCTGAGAGATTGCCTACCGAACAAAGGGCCGCCGCACAAGCTGCGTTGCCTCCCTCCATGGGGCATGTTAGTTATGATATTGAGGACCCCAAGTTATTCACCTCCGGAGATATGGAAAAAGCCTTGCAAAAGGCTTTGGACAATCAAAGGAAGGAAATGGAAGCCTCCTTTGCTAGATTGAAGGCTTCGGCGTCGGAGTCACAAACGTCAAGTGGTGCGGCCCCTAGGTCCCCACAAGCGACCTTTGTGCACCCCGGATCCGAGGCTCCCTTGCAAAGAGGTGGTCCCTACCAATGGGACTATCCTGCTCCTAAGCTTGTGGAACCTAAGTATAATTTCAAAGGCAATCTGCCGGTACTAACCGAGAATACTAATTTTTTGGATTGGAAAAGTCTTATGGCAAATTATCTTAGGTTTGTGTGCGAACCCATGTGGAACCTCATCGACTCCGGGAAAGGCTATTATCCTGTTGATCCGAACAACCTTACTCCAAGTGAAGTGTTTGATCGACATCTCAACCTTGCGGCTATTGGGTTCTTGAAGAGAGGAATGGATGAGTTGACACGTGCACCATTTCTTCATATCACCAATGCCAAGGAAATGTGGGATACTCTTCTCATTGCCAAGTCCGGCACCGGGTCGCTTCAAATGACAAGATACGAGACCGCAAAGAATGCATTGCACAACCTTCACATGAAGAAAGATGAGACGCCCCAACAACTTCATATGCGTCTCAAGGTTCTCTCTGCTCATGTCCAGTCCTTCACATGTGAAAAATCTTTGGATGGATATCAAATCAACAACCGTTACCTTGTGGACAAAATGTTGAATGCTCTCATGGTGTATTCTCATCAAATGGTGTGGGAATTGAGGCGTATGCCCGACTTCTTCAAGATGACACCAGATGATGTGATTGCCACCTTCTTGCAATATGAAGAGCACCTAAAGGAGTCCAAGAGGCTTCTTGCCACATACGGTGGTCCGTCCTCAAACCTTGCTCTCAAGGCTAGGCTCGAGGAGTTTGATGATGATGAGGAAGAAGATGAGTATGAAGACGATGATAACTCCGATGATACTCCCTCATATGATGATATAGCTTTCTTTGTGAAGAAGTTCACCAAAGGGGACTTCAAGGGAAGATTCCAAAAGAAGAAGACGAGAAACTGCTACAACTGTGAGAGACCGAAACATTTTGCGGAGGAGTGTCCATATGAGAAAATAGAGGACAAACCTCGATTTCCTCGGAAGGATGTCGCCAAGAAGCTCCCAAACCCTCTCAACAACAAGTTCAAGAAGAAAGCATTGTTGGCTCTTGAAGGGTCCGATCCCGAGGATGTTGGTGGTGTGTCCGGAGTTGCTCAAGATACACAAAAAACATTGAAGCTCCTCAACAAGGAAGGTGAAGTTGTAAACTAGAACTACATGAGTGACTACGCCGGCAATGCACACAAGTGTCTTATGGCCAAGTTGGTTGACGATGACACTCCCTCCTCCTCGGCTAAGATCAAGGTAACTCCTATTGATGAGTCCTTCATGTTCTCTTCCGAACCTCGTGATGAATTTCATGATGCGGAAAGTGATGATGCTCATGCTATATGTGAAGATTTGTTGTTTGCCAAAGTGAACAAAATGATGAGCTCTCTCAAAGGAAATAAGCTCAAAATGTTTCAATTACTTATGGATGTGGTGGGTAAGCACTCCACAACCATTAAGGATCTTGAAATCCTCCTCACCGAGGAAAAGGAGAACTATACTCTCCTTGAGCGAAAAATTGACTTTGAGGAAGCTCGAAATGACAACTTATGCAAAGTTGTTCACGCATCAAACGACTTAAATGACAAGCATGTTGCCTCCTTGAAAAAGGCTAATGAAATATGTAAAGAGCTTGCGAATGATATGAGCAAACTTGTGGAGCTAAACACCTCCCTTTATAAGGATGTTGAGGTACTCACTTTGTCCCTCAAGACAAAAGATGAGGAACTCGCCACCCTTAAGAAAAATCTCGAGGCCCACAAACTTGCTCATATAAAAACACTTACAAAGATGTCTCCTCCAACTATTGTGCATATTGATGCTTGTGCTACTAACTCTACCATTGATCAAGCATCACTCATTGAGGAGAACATAGCTCTTCATGCTCAACTAAAGAAGGGCCTCTTGACTTTTCCCAAGGCGAGAAAAACCTAAATGATGTATTAAGTCATCACAAGGAATCCTTTGCTAAGGAAGGACTTGGATTTTATCCAAGTACGAGTGTGACAAAGGATGTCACCCTTAGCAAGGAAACAACTCCCCAAAAGGTGATCTTTGTTCGTGAAGGGAACAAGGACAAAGGTAAGAAAATTATTGATAAGGTTGGTGTTGGGAATGGGAAGGCCACTAGGGGCAAGACCACTCCTACCAAGAAGAAGGAGAAAATGCCTCCATCCTATGTGCTCCGTAAGGCAAAGGATGGAGAGGTGTTTGCAAAATTCATTGGGCCCCGTAATGCTTTTCGTTTCTATACCATTTGGGTTCCAAAGACCCTTGTTACTAACCTTAGAGGTCCCATTGCAAAATGGGCACCTCTAACCAAAGCCTAAATCCATGTGTAGGATGCTCTCTCCGGTGGAGTCAAATGGGTGATTGATAGTGGATGCACCAATCATATGACCGGAGAAAGCCGTGTGCTCAAGGACTTCATGGATGCAATTCAACCATACATGAGCATTGTCTTTGGTGGAGGTTCCAAGGGAAAGGTACTTGGGTTGGGCAAAGTGGCTATCACTAATGACATGTCTCTTGCAAATGTCATGCTTGTCCAATCCCTTCAATACAATTTGCTTTCCGTTCGTCAACTTGCTTCCGTTGGTTATGATACACTATTTGGTCTAACAAGTGTGAAAGTCTTTAGGAGAGATACTCTCGAAGTGGCTTTTGTTGGAGAGTTGGATGGCAACCTTTATACGGTTGATTTCTCGAAAGAGAGTACTTACCATGCAACTTGTCTAATGGCCAAGGCCGACAAGGGGTGGCTATGGCATCGCCGGCTAGCCCATGTCGGTATGAGAAATCTAAAAGATCTCCTAAAGGGTGAACACATCCTCGGACTAACAAACGTGTCCTTTGAGAAAGATCGTGTGTGTAGTGCATGCATAGCCGGGAAGCAACATCAAGAAAAGCATAACCCCAAGAATATCGTGTAAACGTCAAGGCCTTTGGAGCTCCTTCATGTTGATCTCTTTGGTCCTCCATCATGGGATAGTCTTGGTGGGAAGAAATATGGTCTCGTCATTGTTGATGATTATTCAAGATACACATGGGTGTTCTTTCTCAAGTCCAAGGACGAGACGAAGGCCACCTTCATTTATTTTGCCAAGAAAGCACAAAGGAAATACAACATGGCTATCTTGGCAATACGAAGTGACAATGGCTCCGAATTCAAGAACTACACCTTGGAAGAATTCTTGAGTGATGAGGGAATAGAACATCAATATTCCGCACCTTACACCCCTCAACAAAATGGTGTAGCCGAGAGGAAGAACCGTACTCTTGTGGAGATGGCCCGGTCCATGTTGGATGAGTACAAGTCACCATATAGCTTTTTGGCCGAAGCCATCAACACCGCGTTTCATGCATCAAACCGGCTCTTCCTCCGCAAGATCTTGATGAAGACCCCCTATGAGCTTCTAACCGGTCACAAGCCAAACGTCAAATACTTCCGAGTATTCGGTTGTAAGTGTTTCTTTCTCAATAAGAAAGACCGGTTAGCTAAGTTTCAATCCAAAACAATTGAGGGTATATTTGTTTGGTATGCCTCAAACTCTCACGCCTATACGGTCTACAACAAATCCACCGGATGTGTTGTGGAAACTTGTGACGTGGAGTTTGATGAATTTAATGGCTCCCATGGGGAGCAAGTTGATCTAAGTGATGTAGGAAATAATGAAGATCCTTCTCAAGACATCTTGGCTATGGGTATTGGAGATCTTGTGCCCATTGCTCAAGTTCCTAGAGATGATGAAGTGTGTGGCGGGCCAAGTGTTCCTCCACCACAAGCACCCCCTCCTACCACTCAAGATCCAATTTCTCATGATGAGCCCACTATCCAAGAACAAGAACCAGACCCTCCACAAGCCGATGTTGTTGCTCAACCACAAGTTGAGGTTGCGGTTAATCCACATGATCGACTTGACCGCATTTCCTTTGGAGAAAATGATGAAATTCATGATGGCTCCGCCCTAGATGATGAACCAAATGTTGCCAATGAGCACGAATGGGTAGAGTTGATTGAAACTCCAACTTCCATCATGCCATTGGTGGCTAGACGTGTTGATGTTGACAAGATCCTCACGGGATTGGTGCAAGGTATAGTTACTCGTCGTCAACTTATGAACTTTTGCGCTCACTTCTCGTTTGTGTCTTGCATTGAACCACTTAGGGTTGAACAAGCACTTGTGGATGCGGATTGGCTCATTGCAATGCAAGATGAGCTCACTAGCTTCACCCGGAATGAAGTTTGGTCTCTCGTGGAGAGGCCTTCCGGTCATGATCATAACATCATTGGAACCAAGTGGATCTTAAAAAACAAGCAAGATGAATATGGTAATATCATTCGAAAAAAGGCAAGGCTAGTGGCTCAAGGGTACTCCCAAGTTGAAGGCTTGGATTTTGATGAGACCTTTGCTCCCATTGCTCGCCTTGAATCTATACGCATGTTTCTTTCTTATGCCGCATTCAATGGATTTCCATTATTTCAAATGGATGTGAAAAGTGCTTTCCTTAATGGTCCTCTACAAGAGGATGTATATGTAGCTCAACCACCCGACTTTTGTGACCCTCATCATAAGGACCACGTGTACATACTTCATAAGGCATTATATGGTCTTAAGCAAGCCCCTAGGGCTTGGTATGACCATCTTAGGAAGTTTTTACTCGAGGAAGGATTTGTGAGGGGTGTCATTGATGCCACTCTTTTTACCAAGAGAACCAATGGTGAATTGCTCATATGCAAAATCTATCTAGATGACATCATATTTGGTTCTCCTAATCCATCTTTGTGCAAGTGGTTCTCGGAAACTATGACCAAGAACTTTGAGATGTCCATGATGGGGAGCTTGAAGTATTTCCTTGGATTTCAAATCGAGCAATTTGCCGAAGGAACCTTCATCTCTCAAACAAAGTACATTGAAGACATGCTCGTGAAGTTTGGTATGAAGGATGCCAAGCCATGCAAGACACCCATGCCAACCAAGGGATATCTAGATCAAGACCTTTCCGGTATTCCATTTGATCCTACTCTTTATCGATTTATGATTGGGTCATTGCTTTACCTTTGTGAATCTAGACCGGATATCATGCTTAGTGTAGGAATGTGTGCAAGATATCAAGCCTCTCCCATGGAGAGTCATCATTTGGCGGTTAAGTGCATTCTTAGATACCTTGTTCATACTCCTTTGTTGGGCCTTTGGTACCCCAAGGAATCCAAGTTTGATCTCTTGGGGTACACCGATGCGGATTGGGCCGGAGATAAGGTGGATCGGAAGTCAACATCCGGTTCATGCCAATTTCTTGGGCGCTCATTGGTAAGTTGGCATTCCAAGAAGCAAAATTGTGTCTCCCTCTCCACTGTTGAAGCCGAGTATGTGGCCGCCGCAAGTTTTGCTACTCAAGTTCTATGGATGAGGCAAACCTTGAAGGATTATGGCCTCACCTATAAGCACGTACCCATCTTATGTGACAATGAAAGTGCTATCGAGATTGCCAAAAACCCTTGTCAACATCCCCGCACCAAGCATATTGACATTTGTCATCACTTCATACGGGATCATATTCAAAAAGGTGATATTGTTCTTGCGCATGTGGGCACCGACAAGCAACTTGACGACATCTTCACCAAGCCATTGGATGAAGCAAGGTTTTTCCAACTAAGGGGTGAACTTGGTATCTTGGAACGTTATAGCTTTACGGCTTAGGGGTATCTTGCTCTCATTCGTACACATTGCGCATACCCTGTCTAGATGTAGGCATGTATGTAGGGGGAGAAGCTCAATTAATGAGTTCTCATCCCTCTACGTGATGCATAAATAGAAACAAACATCAACAATCCGCATGCTCACTTCGGTGAATCCATGTGTAGCGGTTAAAGATGAAGTAGTGAATGTTGGACCCAAGATACATCTTCGCGGTGTCAACATCACATATACTCAAACATGGTGGCCACGGCCACCGCCGACTCCTTCATAAAAATCTTATGACAAATGGTTTCTTTTATGATCTTGTTATTGATTGTGATATCCCTTCATGCATCTATCTCAATATATATGCCATTCAGCTAGATCACCTCCATTTTACCGTCGTGCCTCCCATTGGTCTGCCTGTTTTTGCCCTCACACCACATGTCGGACGGTCCGGGCTATGTCCCGAACGGTCCGGAATAGCCGGAAATACTACTGATGTCCTGCACCACAGTTCGGACGGTCCGGAACAGTTCCCGGACGGTCCGGGGTATCCCCGGATGGTCCGACCTGCATCCCGGTCGTCCCGCCTCTAACGCGGGCTGTGCTCTCCCGGTAATCCGTATCGGTCGTCCGACCTACAGTACGGATCGTCCGGCACCTCGTCAGACCGTCCGAGTTACAGCCCGGTCGTCCGACGTGTCCGATCTATAAATGGCTCGGGCCGCGCCCCTAACCTCCTGTAGGCAGTTCTTTTCCTTCTCCCCGCCGTGGTCTCGGCCCTAGCGCCGCCGCCGCACCTGTTGCGGCCTCCCCCGTCCGGCCCCGCCCTCCGGTGAGTTCACCAGCCCCATCCCCGGATTCCCCTCCTCCCGATCTCCATTTTGACCAATCAATCTTGCTTTTGGGGCAGATTGACTTTGAGGAGGCTCCTTCTTGTGGCTCCCGGATTCGTGACCTCATGCCTACGAAGGGAACGACTCGTGCTCCGGCTCGCCGACAGGGCTCTGATGACTCACAAGATGCTGCCCGTCCTCGTCGCCGTCTTCGTGGTGGTTGTGGGGACGGTGCTGGGGGCAGCCATGCCCGTCTTGAATCTGATTATGAGGAGGATGATATGGAAGAGGAGGAGCTGATTCGCTCATCTGCCCCCAAGCCAAATACCCGCAAGAAGTCACTCCCGAACGGTCAACGGGAACCTATCTCGCCGGCTGTGAAGCGTCCGGTCCCTCCCCCACGGAGGGAACCTCTTCTTGGTGTGGCTATCTCTGTGGCTCCTCCCAACATGCGTGGTCGTGTCCCGGTGGACTACTATCGCATGGATGCCAAGTTGTACTCCAAGATGCGATCTGAAGAGAATGAGTTCCTTCTCCCCGGTACTTCCATGGATGTCCGTTTTCACACGCTTGTTCAACAATACATTTATGCGATCGTCTGCCTCGAGATCAATGCCACCACACCCCAGAAGTTCATCAACCTGGAGTACTTTGATCAGCATCCGGCAAAATTTGGCACTCTGATCCGTCTGGTGGATGCCATGGGACTGCGTCATGCTTTGACGCTCAAATGTGATTGGAGTCATGGAGCGATTCTTCAGTTCTATGCCACGTGCACTTTTGGCATCGATGAGTTTCTTTCATGGAGGACTCACCAGCAGACCATCTCCATCTCCTATAACCAGTGGTGTGAGGCTCTGGGTATGCCTACTAGATCTGATACTCTGTACCGGATTCACAGTCGCTCCAGTGAGTTTGAGTCCATGTCCATTGAGGCATGTATGGGCTGTCTGATGCGCCCAGCTGATATTCCCCCCGGGAGCAATATGGCCATGAACAATTCCACAATCTTTCAGCCTCATTTTCTGCAGCTATATCAGTGTCTTCTGCGCACCTTGGTACCCAAGCATGGTGACAAATCGATGGTCCGCTCCTTTGCTATTGATCTTATGGCGTGTGCCAAGGGGGCCTTTGACCAAATGGAGTTAAATCATTCGTCCCGTCCCATTGATGTGGCTGACTTCCTCTGGCATGAGGTGTGGCTCTTCTCCCTCACGAAGCGCGGCCACTTCCCCCTTGCTCCCTACATTCAGCGGGTCATTGACCATTTCTCCACTGTTCCGATTCAGAAGCCCGTGGTTCACCAAGAATGGGTGCCCAAGAAAGATCCTGCTCTCTATGCCGGGCCCACTCGTCCTTCTGCGACTGCGGCCTCCACCTTTTGTGGGTCTCGCCGTGCCAAGCCCATGGTGGAACCCCTTCGACGCATTGCTCGCATTCTAGGCAAGTCTCAGCAGGCGATCTTCAAGGCCTGCACTACCCAAGCCACTGCTACTCACGAGCTTGAGTCTCGCCGTATCACTCAGGCTAATGCACTTCGGGCCCGTCTTCGTGCCCGGCCAGGGAGCCCTGTGAGTGCTGATGAGGAGCCCCCTTCCGCTCCTCAGGCTGCTGACTTCGGCTTCCCTACGGCTACGGACTTCCTTGAGTTCTTCACTTACGAGCTCGACGATCATGATGACGAGGAGTAGCTGTCCGTGTAGTGTTATTGTTATTGGCTCTGTGTTCTGCCCCTTTTTGGTACTTGGTGCCAAAGGGGGAGACACCTACCTATCCTAGGCGTAGTTTTCATTATCGGGATATAACAAAAACTTTAGTGGTGATTTATGCTGCAGGTTTTTATGTATTAAGACATCTGTGGTATGACCTTGGTGGTACTTGTATTAAACTTCATGGTTTATCTATCTTGCATGTCAAATGGTGTCCTATCTCACGATGAGTGATATGTGTGTTACTATGGATCATATCTTCGCAGTTGTTACTTCATCATGTACTATTGGGTCTTAAAACCACTGCTCTCCCATATAAATTTGTATGGTTTATATGATCATGGGGGAGGCTTCCTCTTATGTGCTTTGCTTAAAAGTTAAGATCACCAAGCACATGTTGAGGGGGAGCCTCCCTCAAATAAATGAAAATTGCTCACCAAATCTTAAATATGAATATTTCTGAGAGCTATATGTGTATTGTCATCAACTACCAAAAAGGGGGAGATTGAAAGTGCAATCTTGCCCTTAAGCATATTTTGTTGTGTGATGACAATATACATATAAGGGACTAACTGTGTTTGCTAAGTGATACACAGGAAACTGTTAGTTCTATTGACATCACCGTGTAGGGATCATGGGCTAAACTTCAACCGCTCTCAAGAAGTCTACAAAACGATTGAAGATGACGCTAAGTCCTCTTTACTATTACCTATTGAGTCATAGGGATTCCTGCACTATTAAGAGGGGATCATATGGTTTAGTTAAAGTCTTTCTCAAGTCATAAGAACTATAACATGTAAAATACACATCTCTACAACCCATGGAAATCAATGTAGTTGTATAGGATTTCCAATGCTCTTTAAACTGCATATCATCTGTGGTGGTCGGACCGTCCGGGTGTCAGGCCGGACCGTCCGGGCTACACCTCGGACCGTCCGAAAAAGGGGCACCCGAGGTCAGTAGCTTATTCGTCCATCTCGGATCGTTCGGGTTCCAGAGCGGACCGTCCGGGCCCAGCCCGGACCGTCCGGGCTACGGTCCCGGCCCGTCTGACCCTCGGTGCAAAAGGTCAGTAGCATTACCTCTTCAGGTCGGACCGTCTGGTGTATTGGTCGGACCGTCCGGGCCCAGCCCGGACCGTCCGTCCTCATCTCCGGACCGTCCGACATGAGAAGTGCTATGGGGTTCTGTTACTGATCTCATCGGCTGACCGGACTACAGGTCGGACGGTCCGGGGCTCAGCCCGGACCGTCCGACATATAGCCCGGACCGTCCGACGTCCTTATGACTGCATCAAAACGGCTAGTTCTTGGGCCTCTATAAATACCCCCTACCCACTTCGGATTAGGGTTGACCACTTCATTTATTTCACTCAAGAACACAAAGTTCTCCCTCTCTCTCATCTCCTACACTCAAACCAAGATCCCGGAGAGATTCGTGAGAGTTCTTGTCAGATCTTGCACCCCGTGTTATATCCGTCCCTTCCCCATCTTCCGACCAAAGCAAATCGTGATTTGAGAAAGTCTTGAGCTTTTCCCATTGATGTTGTTACTCTTGGAGGTTGGAGACTCCTAGGCGGGTAGGAGTTCTTCGGAGAGGAATCGACCATTGTGATTACCCCCGTTGAGTTTGTGAGGGTTTGGTGACCACCTTTAAGGTCAACCGGTAGTGGTTGGGAATCACCTTCATGGTGATATCTCAAGGGGAATAGAGTGAGCCTTCGTGGCATTAGTGTGCCTTCGTGGTTTCACCCACTCTCTCCGAACGGTGAGTAGCTTCCCTCCAAGGAAGTGAACATCGGGATACATCGTTGTCTCCGCGTCATTCGGTTATCCCTACTCTTTTCCCTTACTACTTGTACTACCGTATTATTTGCCCCTCACCTGCTTGTGTTTATTGTGCTTATTGTTTATCTTGTATTTGCTAAATAGACCTTGCAATTATTAGGCACACCTTTGTTTTCCGCACTATTGCTTAAAAATTACTAAGTAGTGATAAAATTTGTAATAAGACCTATTCACCCCCCCTCTAGGTCTATCTCGATCATTTCACCTGTGGCCCCTCTCGGTGCCCACTTTGGCCTATATTTACCCCCCGTGACGGAAACCCCTAATATTGATCTTCTATTCCCGTTCTCCTCTCTGTTCCGCCGCCACCGCCGTTTCAAGATCGGGGCTGCCAGGAGAAGCTGCCCCGGCACCCTGCCGGAAGGAGGAATCCCCTCCGGGAGACCATCCATCGCCATGGACGCCTCCCGGATGTGCCGTGAGTAGTCCCCCTTGGACCATGGGTCCGTGACCAGTAGCTATGTGATGTACTCCATCCCTCTTTGTGCTTTCACTTTCAAGACCTCGTGAGCTGCCTCACATGATCGAGGCACTTTAGTAATTTTCTGTGTTGCTATGCTGAGTTTGCTGGGGTCTGATGGATTATGAGATTATGTTCAGATTGTGATGAGTAATATATTTGGTTCTCTTTTATATTTGTGTTCTTTAGTAAATTCTTGCATGTTCTCCATTGTCGTATTTTACTTTGGCCAAGTGATTTGTTGCAACTCCAAGAGGGAGCGTTATGCTTGATTGTGGGTTCAGCCCCTTGATGTCTAGATTGAGTGACAGAAACATGAGACTAGGGGATATGCTGTTGCCACCAGGGATAAAACAACGGTGCTTGTACTTGCGGGTCAAGGATTGTTTACTTTACGTATAATTCTTTTAATGTAGTTTTCTGTTGCTTTGAGTTTACACTTTGGATGAGATTCACAACTTAATACTAGCAAGATGTTCTGGATAGATATCTCAAGGTGGTTGATTCGTAGTAGATGCAGATGGATTTCGGTCTACTTACCTTGGCGTACTGACCATTGCTTTTGAGCCTCTTCCTTTCTTTTGTAGCATAGTTAGCATTGCGGTGCGTTTATAATCCTGTCAATTGCCCAGCTGTGATTTGTTTACCTCGCTAGCACTTTTATCGTCTTTTGGGAGAGAGACATCACTAGTGAACATCACGGGATCCCGGTCCATATTCACACCATTGTTTACACCCTCAATTTACTTTCAGTTCTTACTTTCAGTTGCACTATTATCTCTTGAGTTGATCCTTTGTAAACAGCAAGGCCGGAGACATTAACAACTCCTATGTACTCGTTGGGAGCAAAGTTACTTGTTGTGTGTGCAGGTCCACGTCAACATCGTCTCCATCCGGCAACAATTTCTGCGCCGTTGACACCTTCTTGTATCTCTTGGAGTCCTACTGGTTCGATAACCTTGGTATCTTCACCGAGGGAAATTTTCTTCTATGCTACATCTCACCTTCCACTTGGGGTAACCAACGAGGAGTGAGAGAACTATCCTCACCGTATCATGTCTCCGTTGAGAAGATATCCATATATCTACTTCAACTCATGAGTGAATATAGAAAATCCACTGCACACAACTACACTTATTGGACTACACACATCATCATGTATGATTTGCAATAATTTAGTTTCCCGTTCATGTATGGCCTATGAACGGTGTTTTTAGTCACATTACTTCGAGACAAAGTTGATACTCTATCCTCGTTGGTTACCCCAAGTGGAAGGTTTGATGTAGAGTAGCGGCAAGTTTCCCTTGGCAAAGATACCAAGGTTGAAAAGATCGTCTCCCGTAGGACTCCTGATAATGATAAGTAGGTGGTTCGGCAAGTGATGTGCCGTTGAAAATCACTTGCTTCTCCTGGACCTGCACACGACACAAATATCTTTGCTCCCAACGAGTACAGAGAGGTTGTCAATCTCTCTGGCCTTGTTGTTTACAAAGGATCAAACGCAAGGGATCATGATAATGGTGATAGCAACTAGAAAGTAAAAGCACAAAAAAGAGAGCGTGTAAACAGTAATGAGGATATGGACCGGGGTCCCGTGATGTTCACTAGTGATGTCTCTCTCCCAAAAGACGATAAGACTGCTATGCGAGGTAAAAAAATCATAGCTGGGCAATTGACAGGATTAAAAAGGCACCACAATGCTAACTATGCTACAAAGAAAGGACGAGGCTCAAAAGCATGGGCGGTACGCCAAAATAAGTAGATCAAAATCCAACTGCATCTACTACTAATCATCCACCTTGAGATATCTATCCAGAACATCTCGCTGGTATGAAGTTGCGAGTTGTAAGTGCATCTAGTGCCCCCTTTAAGGTTTTGGAGTATTTAATGACAAAACGGTTAAGGTACTGATGTGTTTGTGAGTATTCACAGGATAACAGTCCCTGAAGAATAGGTTAACCACCGTTGTCGACCCCCCCCCCCAAATGTTGAGGAACATTGAAGAAATTGGGGTGTTTCCTAAAGACTGGCGAGGCGCGAAATCCTGAGGAAACTGGATCCTGAAGCATTCTGCTGAAGCTGAAGCAATGAAAGGTCCTGAGGAAGTTCGCGCTGAAGACGAAGTTGAAGCGTAGTCTTCTCTAAGAATTTTTATACTTCTTGAGTCGTAGGAAAACACCGCACCGTTGGAGGGGTTGAGGAAAATGAGTTCTGTATTTCTGAGTAAGTGCTCAATTAGAAATCCTGAAGAAAACCCAGAGAAATCTCCTGCAGTATAAGTTCAATTCCTCGGTTGTCTGAGACGATGTTCTTCAGGAAACTAAGGAATTTTTCTTCGGTTGAGGAGTCAGGAAAACTGCCAGTGCATTTCGCCTGAAGAAAGTGAGAGTGTTGACCGTGCCACGTGTCACGTGGAGAGCGCTGGTACCTGTCCATCCAACGGTCTGAAGGGTGGGCATGAAAGTAATTTCATGCATGGGCATTTATGTCCTTTCACCTGGGGTTGCTCCCCGACTATAAATAGACGCCCCCATCCCCATTTGTGGGTTGGCTGCTCCGAGAGAAAAACTGCCAATTGTCATTTGAGAGCAACCCACCTCTGAAGAAACTGAAGAACCTAAGTGAGGAAAACCACCAGCCTGAGTAGTTGAGCATTGATGTCTACGCACGCTTCTATTCTTGTAGACTATGTTGGGCCTCCAAGCGTAGAGGTTTGTAGGACAGCAGCAATTTCCCTCAAGTGGATGACCTAAGGTTTATCATACTCAGGGAAGTAGAGGTTGAAGATGGTCTATCTCAAGCAAACCTGTAATTAAGATACAAGAAGTCTCTTGTGTCCCCAACACACCTAATACAACTAGGAGTTGTATAGGTGCACTAGTTCGGCGAAGAGATGGTAAAATATGGGTGATAGGTGTAGCAAAGCAAAGTACTATAAATATTTAATAAAAAGTGAAGCAAGCAAACATGTGACAAAAGTGAGCACAAACGGTGTAACAATGGTGGAAACAAGGCCTAGGCTTCATACTTTCACTAGTGGCAACTCTCAACAACATTAACATAGTCTAATCACATGATATTTCCCATAAAACACGTAATGAAGACGCACTCAGAGGTCAATCCTTTGTGGTCAAGAGAGGACGAGAATTATGTAGGGCTACAAAAGCACACCTCAGAGTTCGTAGTTCTCAATCTATGGATTTCCTAATGTCACTGCGGCCATCCAAAGAGAGTACCACAATCACCACAACATATCTCAAGGATAGTCAAAGACAATCACCAAGAGACTCTCAATCTTCAATCAACACACAAAAGAGGAAATCACTCATGATAATATTCTTCTAACCCATGTCCAATAGACCCCTGTCACCTTGGTCTTGGGGATTATACTAGATAAGATCAATTGAGTACATCAATCCAATACATAGAGAAAGGGGAAATATCATGGGATCACCCTAGATTAACATAGCCTATGATCACAACGAAGATCACATCATGGGAGAGAGAGAAGAAGACATAGCTACTGGTAGAAACCTCAGCCCCGAGGAGGAACTACTCCCGCATCATGGATGAAGGAAGCAACAGCGATGGAGATGAATCCGGGGGCACTTCGCTGTCCCGGCAGGGTGCCGACACAGGAATTCTGTCCCCCCAAAACTTGATGGCGATGGCGGCGGAGATCGGAATTGCTTCTGGAGAAAAGGGGTCTGGAATCAGGGTTTCCTCCGCGGGGGTAAAAATAGGGCCAAAGGGGGGCACCAGGGGGGCCACAGGTTAGCCAGGAGGGCAGGTGGCACGACCTAAGGTGGACCCGCGCCGGGCACCCTCCTGGGCCCCTGGTGGTGGCCCTCTTGCCATGTCTTGGTTATTCCGGAAGCTTCCGGAGCGCCGATTTTTTATATAATTTTTCCGGGATTTATTGGGCACTTTAATTATTTGAAAACCCTGAAATACAAAAACTGCAGAAAACAGGAACTGGCAACTGGGTGCACTGAGTTAATAGGTTAGTCCAAATATGATCAAAAGTGTATGAAAGTTCAAGCAAAACATGGCAAAGTCACACAAAACATGCATGGAGCAAACATAAATTATAGATACGTTTGGGACGTATCAAGCATTTCTGAGGAAGTCAGTTCGAGTTATCCGAAGCTTTTTACTCTTGAAGACTGTGATCTTCCAGCCGGTGTAGAAGTCATCGTTCTCAGGAAGTCAAGATGCAATAGTGACATCCCTGAGTGAACGGATTATGTGAACGTTTCTGGAGTCTACCTTGAAGACCCACCTGAGTAATTGGACGGAGTCTGAGGACTTTAGTTCAAGGAGAATAAGGTGAATATTATGTCTTCTGAGTTCAATCTCAGCCTCTCCAACCAGATGTAGAGTTGTCACAGAAACTCGAACTGGTTCATCAAGTCTGTGTCTTTAGTGCCCTGGTGCTATCTCTTCAACCTCAGCTTTTATGTTTATGCACTGATGACTCATCCTGATGCCTCTCTTTCTGAGTTTACTCTGGTCTGATTCCTCAGTTCATGCATCGGTCATACTTTAGTTATGCAATAGGTTACCTTACATTCATGCCTGTGCTTCAGTAACATTTCTGTGCTTCAACGAGTTCTAGTTTCCTCCATTTTGTATTTCCTCAGTCCTAAGGAAATCGAAATTCCTCAAGATATTTGAAAATCTCCCATTCACCCCCTCTGGTCGATATAGTGCACTCTCAATTGGTATCAGAGCAAGGTACTCCCTTGTTCTGTGTGATTCGGTTTAACCACCTAGAGTTTTAGTTATGTCAACCTCAGGTACAATGAGTGTTGCCTCAAACTGCCCCATCTTCGATGGGACAGACTATCCATACTGGAATAACAAGATGAGGATGCATCTTTAAGCCATTGACAAGGATCTGTGGGATATTGTTGATCAAGGCATTCCTGAAGCTACTCTGATGACTGCTCCTGAAGTTGTCAAGAAGAACTGGCAGCTTGATGCAAAAGCTCGAAGCATTATTGGCGGCCACCTTAATAAGGCTCAGTTCAACCGTATCAGTGGTCTGGATACTGCAAAGAAGATATGGACAAGACTATCAAAAGTTAATGATGGAGTTTCTGCACAACGAGACTCTCGAGTTGATACACTTCGCAGTCTCTTCAACAGGTTCAAGAGGCTAGACAACGAGCATGTGCAACAAACCTTTGATAGACTCACTGACATATCCAATGAACTTCAAGCACTGGGGGACGCGGACATCACAGATCATGAGGTGGTGAAGAAACTACTGAGGTCTCTGGATGACTCGTTTGAGTTCCTATCACTGATGATTCAAGAAAGGCCTGATTTCAAGACTCTGGATCCTGCTGACAATCTCGAGCGCCTCAATGCTCATGAACTGAAGCTCTCTGAGAAACGAGAGTTATACAGTTCCACTCCAAAAGTCCACGCGCTAAAAGCTAAGGAACGAAAGGTGCCCTCTGATGAAGAGTCTGAGGCTGATTCTGATGATCCTGAAACCCTCAGTCGGGAACTTTCTCTCCTCGCCAGAAAATCCCAAAGATTCACGAAGAAGAATCGCTTCGTAAATTCCTCAAGATCTTTCTCAAGAAGAAGCAAAGATGATGACTCTGTTGAGACAAGGAGGAGAGTCTGCCACAAATGCAAGAAACCTGGGCATTACATCGCTGAGTGTCCTCTCTAGGAAAAGGAAGCTAAACTGAAGAAGAAGAAGAAGAAGAAGAAAGGGTGTCAGAACCCTCTGTTAGGTATTGTGCTAGGGTTAGCCAGTACTCGTGCATCATGTCAAAATTTCAAAAGAAATCTTTGAAATCAAAATCAAAAGCAAAATGGGAGAAGGAACCCCCCCAGATGAATTAATTCAAAAGGCCAGATAAAAATCTTCTCCAAAAATTCATGTTAGATTTTTGAAAAGTCTTATAAAATGAGTGTGATCACATATCAAGTGATGTGGGACCCACCCCATGCTCATAGATTTTTCAAATATTCAAACAGTGCCTTGGATTTAAAGAAATACCCCCATTTGATTTAAAATTCAAAACATTTGAATTTTAAAAATGTTGAAACTTTATAAGTGGCTAATCTATTTTATTATGAAGCCATATAAAATTTTTCAGCATTTAATAAAATGCCTAGCTATTTATTTTAGCACAGCAAAACAAATAGCAGAAACAAAAATAGAGAGGAAATTAGAAAAGGGGAAAAGAGCCCACCTACCTGGGCCTCTCGGCCCAACTTACCATTTCGGCAGCCCGAGCCCACCTGGCTCCTTATCGTCTTCCAGCAAGGCGGCAAGCAGCTCGGTTGCCGGCATGCCACGACCGCCACGCCACCTGCTTGCCTGGCGCCTCCCGAGCCCTCTAGACACGTCCTGGAGACGCCTCTCAGCCGCCCCAGTCCATTCCCCCCCTCCTCATCGTCTTCCCCCTCCTCCTGCACCCGATTTCATCGCCGCCCGTGGGCATCCGTGGAGCACGCGGCCATCTTCACGCGACCACCGTCGACGAGAGGCCGCTACGCCAAATCCAACCGCTCCGTCGTCGTCTACAACCCCACCCTGCAGAAGGAATCGAAGCCAGACGCCTCCACAAGCTCGCTAGCTTCGTCGTCTTCATCTCCGGCCGCCGCGGATCGACCTTGAATTCCGGCAGCACCAGAGCCTCCCCGAGCAAGCCGTCGCTTCAGTTAGACTCAGGGTGAGCTCGGGATCAAAACCCCTAACTTTTCCCCCTTGATTGCTTCCACTAGCCGGATCCGCCATGGGAGCCGAGCACGGCCTCCGCCATGGATGAGCTCGAGCTAGCTCCCGTGCTCCTCTGCCTGCACCGAGTTGTTCATCATCTTCACCTTGTTTCTACGCGTCGAACGCACCAAGCCACGCTCAAGTTGGTGCACCATAGTGATGATTGCGTCCTCGCCGCGTTTCTGTTGCCGCCGGTGAGCTCACCGTCGTCGATTTGGTCACCCCCAAGGACAACCGCGTGCACCAGGTGACGTGCGAGCGCATGGGCTACGTCCCGGTGGTCTCGGCGTAGCGAATGGTGGCCAGGAGAGGGAGAACGCAGAGTGCCCCCGCGGTTCTGGTCGCCGACGTTTAGCCGCCGGCAGCCCCGCCGACGTGGCCGTGCTTAGGGGCTTAACCCCACCTGGGTTAAGTGACCCTAGGTCACTGACAAGTGGGCCCAGTGGCTTAATTAAGCCACTGGATAAATTAACCCAGCGGATTAAATCAACCAGCCACTGACAGGTGGGACCCCCTTGTCAGACCCCCCCCCCCCCTGACGCCAGCTTGAAGTCAGCATGACGCAATAATGAATTTCCAGAAAATCAAATTGAATTAAAGAAATTCCAGAAATTCCAGAAAATACCCCAAACTTTGGAAATTCATAGAAAATTCATATTAACTCCAAATTGGACAAATAATATATGAAAAATGATCAGGAGAAAATAAGCTATCCAAAAATGCAACTGTAAACTATGTTTGAGTTGATTTTAAAATGGTACCAGTAGCATATGTCATTTGGTTTATTTGAAATTAATTCAAATTCAATTCAAATGATTTTGCAACTTGGACCATGGAATTATGCTACATTTCAACCACACTTCAGAGGCATATCATACACATTTGAAGATGATTCAAATTGATCAAACCATGTCACATATAACTTGACTAAGTTTGAATTCAAATTGGAGTTTAAATTTGCAAGTCAATTTGCAATATACTCCATTTAAATGGAATTTCTTCACACATCAAAGCATTTACATCAAGTTCCAACCTTTCATCATGTGATTGTGCATTGTATTTACTTTGCTACTTTGCTTGTTGTTTGTCGAGTAGAGGTGGAACCGGAGCTGGAGGCTGCCCCCTTCGCTGAAGACCCAGAACCCGAACCTCGTCAACAAGGCAAGCAAACCCCCATTGATCATGTCGAAAAATTCCCACTTCCCTCTCATGTCTCGCTTATGCATTGTTTAGGATGATCACCATGATTCGTTTCTACCGCATAGATGAACCCATTCCTTTGCATGACCTATCTTTTTGTCACAGTAGTAAGCAAACCACAATCCTAGCAAATGTAGGAGTTGGTTGATATCATGTGGCCCCTGCAAATGATTATCGCTTATTGCATGCTTAGTATGATACCATGATGTTACTGTTATGTGAGTCGGGATGGTAGTGATCATGTTGATGATGGTAGAAAAGTGTTGGTGAATCGACCCTAATACAAGGTGAACGATGAGAGGCTGTGTAGGAGTACACGATGGGTTGTCTCGTTGAACACCGCCCTAAGTCCGAGTTCTTGTGTGGTGATCCAAGATGAAGAGTACAACCACACATTGGGCTCACTGACCCCTCTCAACTTACTAACTCATCCCTTTCGATGTCCAGATGTCGCAATAGTTCGGAGTTCTGGTAGGCTTGTGGCCTGGATGCTAAGTGAGAGAACGGCTCATCCGAGACCGGCTTATGCACCACGCACACATCACTTGGGTCCACTTCGGTAAACCGGCCGGGTTCACGATAGTGGTAGCCTACCCAAGTAGGCGGCTTTCTTGGACTAGATCGGCTATGAGGTAACAGTTGTGGTGAGCATCCTCGCTGGCACCCCTTGAATGGTGTCGAGATCAAAGGCGGTAAATGATGATCAGGTGTGTGTAGCGGTACACCCCTGCAGGGTTAACAAAACTATTCGAATAGCCGTGTCCGCGGTTATGGACTGCTTGGAAAGCTTAGCTTGATTATTAGACAACTTAAACTGGATACTTCTAAAACTCACAAGATAAGCGTGAGTGCTATGGTGTGCTTCTCGTGGGGAAGTCAAGGAAGTAACCATAGTGGTGTATTGGTTGAAGAGATGTAGTGGACTCGTGTACGCTTCTTACCTCAAGTCTGGTACTCGTAGTTCAGGACTAGCCAAGTCAAAGCTGGCACTTCTGCAAGTGAAACCCCACCTCCCTTTACCTTGATACATGTGCATGAGTAGTATAGTTCCTACGTAAGTCTTGCTGAGTACGACTTTGTACTCACGTTTGCTTAATCTATGTTTTAGATGAACCCACCGACCCCGATGGTGGCTTATAATCGAAGCTCGAAGAATGAAGACTCAGACCAAGACCAAGCTTGTGTAGTCCCAGTCAGACGACTGGTTCCCTCGTGGAGGGCTTGTTTTTAGATAAGGCTTCTCTAAGCCATTTGTTAAACTTGTCTGTACTCAGACCTACTTTGCTTCCGCATGTTTGATGTAATGTTGGATCACAGACTTGTGATCTCTGTGTGCACTCTGTAAGAGTTATTAATAAAGATGTATACATTGTAGAGAATTGCAATGATACCTGCTGTTCATACTAGACATGTGTGCTGCGTGTATGTTTATAACATGCATGTCTTAGTATGGGTTTTCGAGACCTTAGTTGTGATCTGGCTAGCGGTCTTTCATACACCAAGTGGCCCTTAGATGTGCGCAGCTTGGGGCATCGCGATGCGATTGTTCGAGACTCTGTCTCGTGCACACTTTGTGGTATGATCGAGCCCGCCCTAGACCCCGACTAAGTGATCGGGCTGGAGTAAGTCTATGTAAGGGTTATAATACAATCGATAGTATGGTTGAGGCGACTTGTCTATGAGTATGGGAGTTCACCACCCATATCAGTTAGACTTGTGTGCGGACGAAGAGGACCCATCTCAGTGGATCATCCGGCCTGAATGGGATGCCCCTCACGTTCGATGCTTCCCGAGAACGTTCTGTGCTTGGCCTTGTCTGCTTAGACAAGTGGGTACGGTTCTCGGCTCTCCATATGATTGTGTTGTAGTGAGGCTTGCATACGCTAACCCCGGGTCCCGAAAGACTTGGTATCAGAGCAAGACTGACTGTAGGACTAGTAGCCTTGGCCGAAGTTGAGTCTAGCCTGCTATAGTTATATAGTTACTCTGGATATATAAGGGAACAACGTAAGGATTCTTTTTTCTCCTTACCCCTTCGTTCTGAGTTCTGAGTCACCCTCATCTTATTCTACAGGAAGATAGGACAAGGCTCTCCTCTGTCTGATTAGAACATCTCGTTGTTTGCTTCCTTGTAGCCGTAGGAAAGTTGTGATCGGTTTGTTAGAGTGGTTATGCTCCCTGTTTTATTACATCGTATGTAAGTGCTGTTTCCATTGTCAGATCCCTCTGTTAGGTATGTACTAGGGTTAATTAGTACCTCTGCATCATGTCAAAAGTTTAAGAAGAAATCTTGGAAATCAAATTCAAAATCCAAACGGGATAAGGAACACCCCCCAGATGAATTAATTCAAAAGGCCAGATAAAAATATTTTCCAAAATTTCATGTTAGAGTTTTGAAAAGTCTTATAAATGAGTGTGATCACATATCAAGTGATGTGGGACCCACCCCATGCTCATAGATTTTTCAAATATTCAAACAGTACCTTGGAATTAAAGAAATACCCCTTTTTGATTTAAAATTCAATTCATTTGAATTTTAAAAATGTTGAAAGTTTATGAGTGGCTAGTTTATATTATTATGAGGCCATGTAAAAGTTTTCAGCATTTAATAAAATGTTTAGCTATTTATTTTAGCTAAACAGAACAAATTACAGAAAAACAGAAAGGAAAGATTAAACAGAAATCAGAAAAGCTTACCTCTCGCATTAGGCGAGGCCCAACTCCCCTGGACGGCCCAGCCCACCTGGACCCTCCCCTGTCGTCTTCCTCCCCGCGCCCCCAAGGTGCTCGGTGGAAAGCCACCGACGCCACCGACGCCACCGCGACGCCCCGCCGCCCTCCACCTGCCTCCCCGGCCGCCTTCTAGCGACGTGGAGAACCCTACGAGCTCATCCTCTCCATTTCCCCCCCTGGAAACCTCTTCCTCCTCTTCCCCGTGCGAATTCTGCGAAGACCCGAGCGCCCCGTAGCTCGCCGCCGTGCGCCACCGTGGCCACTGGCCTCCACTCGTCGCCCCAGCTTGTCCAGGACGTCCGCAATCGCCGTCTTCATCACCGTGACCGATCAATTGGACCAAGGAGCCCCCGTGAACGACGCCAGCTTCACCGAGAGCTCGCCGGGCCCGTGGGTCGCCGTCGTCAAATTCTCCGGCCACACCGCGTCCCCGACCTCGCCGTCCACTCCAGTAGCTCCAGGGTGAGCAGCTTTACGTTTTCCCCAACTGGTCGCATCCCCGTTTGTCCCCTAGCTCGATCCGCCATGGGAGCCGAGCGAGCTCGCCGCCATGGTCGACGATTTGCTCGCTCCCGTGCTCCCAAGTCCTTCCCAGCGCGCGCGTTTGGCTCCTGGAGTTCGTAGCAGTCGAACGCGAGCCTCCCGGCTTCAAACCGTGCCCTCTAGCTCCACTTCCGAGCTCGCCGTTGTTCTGCATCCGCCGGGAAAGACGCCGCCGTCCCTCTGGTCCTCCTCACGAACCCCAGCTGCTTCCATTCGACACGAGGGAGCACACAGAACACGCCCGTGCTCTCCGTTGTCCTCCCCGTGGCCTCCTTCGCCATCGCCGTAGTGCTCCGTCTCCGGCCGCCGCCTCCGTCGTCGAAGCCGTCGCCACAGAGCTCCCCCGTGACCCCCTCGTGCTCTACGGGATGCGGCTGTGCACGGGGCACCTCCCAGTGGCCTCCCCGTGCCAAGAAGAGGCCGGAAGCGAGTTCCGGCGAGCCCTCCGCCGTGTCCAGTGCCGCCGGCGGCTAACCGCCGGGCACTTAGCCCTAACCCGAGTTAAACCCCCCACTAATCCTAACCCTGGGCCACTGACAGTGGGCCCAGGCCTCTAACTAAACACTGTTAGTGTTAAACTAATAGGAGTTTAACCCCACTGTGGCTGACAGGTGGGACCCCCTAGTCAGTTTGACTGGTCAAACCCCCCTGCTGACGCAATAATTCAAAAATGATTAAAAAGAATTCCAGAAAATCCAGAAAATACCCCAAACTTTGGAAATTCATAGAAAATTCATATTAACTCCAAATTGGACAAATAATATATGAAAAATGATCAGGAGAAAATTATCTTTCCAAATATGCAACTTTCAACTCTGTTTGAGTTGAATTTAAAATGGGACCAGTAGCATATGTCATTTGCTTTATTTGAATTTAATTCAAATTCAAACCAAATGATTTTGCCACTTGGACCATGGATTTATGATGCAAATCAACCACACTTCAGAGGCATATCATACACATTTGAAGTTAATTCAAATTGATCAAACTATATCATATATAACTTGATTAAGGTTGAATTCAAATGTGGAATTTGAATTTGCATTTAAAAATGCAATATATTCCACTTAAATGGAATTGTCTCACACATTAACACTTATACTTCAAGCTTCAACATTCAATCATGTGCTTGAGCATTGCATTCATATTGATTGCTACTTCGTGCTTTGTTTGTCGAGTAGAGGTGGAACCGGAGCAAGAGATCACCCCCTTCGCTGAAGATCCAGAGCCCGAATCTCGTCAGCAAGGCAAGCAAAACCCCTTTGATCATGTCGATAAAATCCCACTTCCCTCTCGTGTCTCGCTAATGCATTGTATAGGATGATCACCATGTTACGTTTCTACCGCATAGATGAACCCATTCCTTTGCATGACCTATCTTTTGTCACAGTAGTAGGCAAACCACAATCCTAGCAAATGTAGGAGTTGAATGATATCATGTGGCCCCTGCAAATGTTACCGCTTATTGCATGCTTAGTATGATACCATGTTGTTACTGTGATGTGAGTCGGGATGGTAGTGATCATGTGTTGATGGTAGAAAAGTGTTGGTGAATCGAACCTAATACAAGGTGAACGATGAGAGGCTGTGTAGGAGTACACGGTGGGTTGTCTCGTTGAACACCGCCCTAAGTCCGAGTTCTTGTGTGGTGATCCAAGATGAAGAGTACAACCACACATTGGGCTCACTGACCCCTCTCGACTTATTAACTCATCCCTTTCGATGTCCAGATGTTGCAGTAGTTCGGAGTTCTGGTAGGCTTGTGGCCTGGATGCTAAGTGAGAGAACGGCTCATCCGAGACCGGCTTATGCACCACGCACACATCGCTTGGGTCCACTTCGGTAAACCGGCCGGGTTCACGATAGTGGTAACCAACCCAGGTAGGCGGCTTTCTTGGACTAGATAGGCTATGAGATAACAGTTGTGGTGAGCATCCTCGCTGGCACCCCTTGAATGGTGTCGAGATCAAAGGCGGTAAATGATGGTCATGCGTGTGTAGCGGTACACCCTTGCAAGGTTAACAAAACTATTCGAATAGCCGCGTCCGCGGTTATGGACTGCTTGGAAAGCTTAGCTTGATTATTAGATAACTTGAACCGGATACTTCTAAAACACACCAAGATAAGTGTGAGTGCTATGGCGTGCTTTCTCGTGGGGAAGTCGAGGAAGGCACCATAGTGGTGTAATTGGTTGGTGAAAGTAGTGGACTCGTGTACGCTTCTTACCTCAAAGTCTGGTACTCGTAGTTCAGGATTAGCCAAGTCAAAGCTGGCATTTCTGCAAGTGAACCCCACCTCCCTTTACCTTGATACATGTGCATGAGTAGTATAGCTCCTATGTAAGTCTTGCTGAGTACGACTTTGTACTCACGTTTGCTTAATATATGTTTTAGATGACGCCACTGACCCAGAAGGTGGCTTCTTCATCGAGCTGGACGACTGAAGTTAAGCTAGTCTAGTCCCAGTCAGCAGACTGGTTCCCTCGTGGAGGGCTTTATGTTTGAATAAGGCTTCTTAAGCCAATTTGTTAAACTTGTCTATACTCAGACATAATTTGCTTCCGCTTCGTGATGAAATGTTGGATCACATGTATGTGATCTCTGTGTGTACTCTATAAGAGTTAAATAAAGTTGTACACTTTGTAGAGAATTGCAATGGTACCTGCTGTTCATACAAGGCATGTGTGCTGCGTGTATGTTTATAACATGCATGTCTTTGTATGGGTTTTCGAGACCTTAGTTGTGTTCTGGCTGGCGGTCTTTCATACACCAAGTGGCCCTTAGATGTGCGCAGCTTGGGGCATCGCGATGCGATTGCTCGAGACTCCGTCTCATGCACACTTTGTGGTATGATCGAGCCCGCCCTAGATCCCGACTAAGTGATCGGGCTAGAGTAAGTCTATGTAAGAGTTTTGAGACAGTCGATAATATGGTTGAGGCGACTTGTCTTTGAATATGGGAGTTCACCACCCATATCAGTAGACTTGTGTGCGTACGATGAGGACCCATTTCAGTTGATCATCCGGCCTGGATGGGATGCCCCTCACGTACGATGCTCTCCGAGAATGTTCAGTGCTTGGCCTTGTCTGCTTAGACAAGTGGGTGCGGTTCTCGGCTCTCCATATGACTATGTCTTAACTGTACTAGCATACGCTAACCCCGGGTCCCGACAGACTTGGTATCAGAGCAGGACTGACTGTAGGACTAGTAGCCTTGGCCGAAGTTAAGTCTAGCATTCTATAGTTATATAGTTACTCTGGGTATATAAGGGAACAATGTAAGGCTTCATTTTTCTCCTTACCTCCTTCGTTCTGAGTTTTGAGTCACCCTCATCTTACTCTACGGGAAGATAGGACTAGGCTCTCCTCTGTCTGATTAGCATATCTCGTTGATTGCTTCCCTATAGCCGTAGGAAAGTTGTGTCAGGTTTTCCTAGCATTGTTATAATGCTGATTTCTTACATTGTATTATGTAAGTGCTGTTTTTCATGATTGATAGAAATTGTCATTTCTTACAATTACAGCCGTTATGCTGTCCGAGTCATTCCAGGTTTATCTCATAATCTGATGCACTTGCAAACTCTTGCTTTCTGTTTCAGATGGCAAATCTTCCCCCTCGGCAGATTGTTCGTTTGACTAGGTGCCTCGGTGTGCGTGGGCACCCCGCCACGTTGATCGAGATGATGTCCTACGTGGGATATCGATGGTACCCTGAGTACACCATCGAGGAGCAGTTCCACGACTTCAACCAGACGCAGTTTCACTGCATTGTCCGGATCTACCCACACCACGTTGGAGTCACCCAGCCTATCCACTTTGGAGATGGCATCGGCGTTACCGAGAACATGGCTGTGCAGGATGCTGCATACTCATGTATCACACTGCTAAGAGAGGAACACACTTTGTTGAGAGAGACTTCTTTCCGCTATATCCCAGCTGCACTTCCAGGAGAAGAGGGATATTACACCGGACTCTACTCAGATCACTCCGCAGAGGATCCAGCACTTCAGATGACTGCTAGGTTTGCTAGTGACAGAGACCGTGATGCACGTGCTCTCCGTTTTGAGCTCCACGCCACTCGTGTTCGTTTGTACCGAGCCTTGACGCTCTTGGCACCCTTTGTGAGCGTGGGATCAGTGGAGTACGATGCGATCTATCCAGTGAGGACCCAGATGCCTTCTCGAGTTGCTTGGCCCGAGATTGGAGGAGTTTTTCCACCCCATGGTCCTTTGCTTCCACCCTACGCTGGACCTAGGCCCCATCCTTGCCCAAATGGATATCAGGGTCCACAAGCCTCCGTGTTTTCCGATGGTCACCTCTAGCTACCGGGATATGCGGGTAACTTTTATGAGGATTACTATGGAGATGGAGATGAGTGAGACCGCCTGTGGTCTTACTTAGTGAGGATGTAGTAGTATCCTAGTATATTGTAAGCAAGGTGTCTAAGTTCCAGAGGCTTAGATAAATAATGTATAGGAAGTCAGAGTGCCTCTGAAGGATGTATCATCTTCATCACGTTTGTATTAGCTTAGTGCTTGTACTAAAACGATGTATAGTTTGTATGACAGCTTGTGAATTTATGGCTTGTATGCTTTTATCACCATGTTGTCAAGATGATTACTTCCTTTGCTCTGTAATCCTTCCAGTACTTCAATACCTTGATTAGACTCTTGAAATCAACTCTGTTTGACTTTGGTTTTTCACCTTCAGGATGTCTCAAGGAACACGTGGCCAGATTGGTCGTAACCAAGGTCGTGGGAACAATCAGGAGGAAGATAACCTTCCACCCCCACCCACAATGGCCCAAGTTCTGATGGAGGTCGAGAGGAACCGCCGTGACTCTCACCACCTACTGGAAGTCATCACACGCAACACCACTCAGCAGCGCAATGAGCTGGTGTCTCTGAACGACTTCATACGGCTTCATCCCCCGGTTTTCCGTTACTCCACCGAGCCCCTTGACGCCGATGATTGGCTTCGCAGCATCGAGAGGAAGCTCCAAGCCGGCCATGTTGCAGATGGCGACAAGGTAAATTATGCCAACTATCACCTCGAAGGTGCCGCGAGCTCTTGGTGGGAGAATTTTCTGAATATGCGCCCAGTTGGACCACCTGCATCTTGGGAGGAGTTCTGTACCTCTTTCCGCGAGCACCACATTCCCAAAGGTCTCATGGACCGCAAGCGTGAGGAATTCTGTAACCTCACTCAAGGCAGAAGAACAGTTGACGAGTTTAGTCGTGAGTTCAACCGACTTGCTCGTTATGCCACTGAAGAAGTCTCCACCGACTCCAAGAAACAAGAGAGGTTCCGTCGTGGCCTCAACAGTGGACTCCTTCGCGAGCTCAACCTTCATGATTTTGCCACATTCCAGGTCCTTGTCAACAAGGCCATCAAGGCAGAGGACATGAACACCCCCAATGACTTTCGCAAACACCCTAGAGAGGAAGGTTCATCCAGTTCTGGTTCCCAGAAACGCAAGATCTGGATCCCCAATAGCATGATCCGCCAGAACAACCCACCGAGGCCATCCTATGTGGCGCCTCGTCCACCCACCCAGTTCCACCCAGCTCCACCAAATAACCCAGCTCCACGCACTGTTTTCGGAGCTTGCTAAAAGTGTGGTCAGGCAGGCCACTATTCTCGCGAGTGCCCCCAGAACCAAGTCCAGCACCAGAACGCTCCACCACGTGCCGGAGGCAACAACAACAACAATGGTCGTGGCAAGCCACCCCAGAAGGTCTTCACCGCCAAACCCGCTCCTTCCGCCACTCGTGGACGTCTGAACCAGATTACCGCTGAAGAGACTGACGACACCACTGACGTCATTCTTGGTACGCTCCCAGTCAATTTTGTTCCTACTTCCGTTCTTTTCGACCCAGGAGCATCTCATTCATTCATGTCGGAAAGCTATGCACTTCGTCATGAGTTACCCTTTGTTGAATTGTCCACCCTAATGATTATTCAAACTCCAGGGTCAAGATGGCAAACTAATAGAGTGAGCCATGGTAATCAAATTTCAATTGAGGGTTTAGTATTTCTTGCTTCACTCATAGCCCTCAAGTCTTCAGATATTGATGTCATCCTTGGCATGGATTGGCTATCAAGACAGAATGCCTATCTGGATTGCAAAGGCAAATCCATGAAACTCACCCACCCTTCAGGCAAAACCATCAACTATACCTCACCCAGAACAAGAACCCAAGTGCATTCCTTGAATGTACTTCCCCTTCCCGAACTTGAAGATATTCCGGTGGTTCGTGACTTCCCGGATGTCTTTCCTGAAGAGCTGCCGGGCATGCCACCCGACAGATGTGTAGAGTTTATAGTGGATCTTGTTCCAGGAACCGCACCAATTTCCAAATGCCCATATAAAATGGCCCCACATGAGTTAGCTGAGCTAAAAATCCAACTTGATGCTTCGTTGGCAAAAGGCTTCATCCGCCCTAGCTCATCGCCATGGGGTTGCCCCGTTCTGTTCGTAAAGAAGAAAGATGGAACAGAAAGGATGTGCGTAGATTATCGCCCGCTAAATTTAGCGACGATAAAGAACAAATACCCACTGCCTAGGATCAATGATCTTTATGATCAACTTGCAGGATCCGCTGTCTTCTCCAAGATGGACTTGAGATTAGGTTATCATCAGATCCGAATCCGAAACGAGGACATCCCCAAAACGGCTATTACTACTCGTTATGGTCTTTACGAGTACACCGTCATGTCCTTTGGTTTAACCAATGCCCCCGCCACATTCTCACGCTTGATGAATTCGATCTTCATGGAGTACCTAGATAAATTTGTTGTAGTTTATCTAGATGATATTCTCATCTACTCGAAGAACGAAAAAGATCATGCCGAACACTTAAGGCTGGTATTGATGAAACTTAGAGAGCATCGCCTGTACGCTAAATTCTCCAAGTGTGAATTCTGGCTACCAGAAGTGACCTACTTAGGCCACGTGATTTCTGCAAAAGGCATTGCTGTGAATCCCGAGAGAGTTCAGGCCGTCCTTGACTGGACTCCACCTGAATCGGTTAAGCAAGTTAGAAGTTTTCTTGGCCTAGCCAGCTATTGCCGTCGCTTCGTCGAGAACTTTTCTAAAGTTGCAAAGCCTCTAACTGAACTCCTCAAGAAAGATAAGAAATTCTTATGGACTCCCAAGTGCGAGGAAAGCTTTCAAGAGCTAAAAAGAAGATTGACTTCTGCACCCGTACTTGCACCTCCAGACACCAAAAGGGATTTCGAGATCTATTGTGATGCATCACGGCAAGGGTTAGGATGCATACTGCTGCAAGATCGACATGTGGTAGCTTATGCTTCACGCCAGTTGCGGCCACATGAAGAGAATTATCCTACCCATGACCTTGAACTCGCTGCCGTAGTTCATGCTCTAACAACTTGGCGACATTACCTCCTTGGTAATCGTTGTGAGATTTATTCCGACCACCAAAGCCTCAAATATATTTTCACCCAGCCAGATCTTAATCTCAGGCAAAGACGCTGGATTGAGTTGATAAAAGATTACGACGTAGCAATTTCTTACACCCCAGGCAAAGCCAATGTCATGGCTGATGCACTAAGTCGTAAGTCGTACTGTAACAACCTCATGTTACAGCAGTATCAACCACTTCTTCATGAGGACTTTCGCAAGCTCAACCTTGAAATTGTTCCTCATGGCTATCTTTCTACCTTGGTGGCGAAACCAAATCTTGAGGATCAAATCATAGTTGCCCAAAGGCGTGCACGAGGTGTTCGCCGGATCAAGGAGAACATTGCTAGCGGAGTTGCTAAATGTTTCTCCACAGATAGTAAAGGGACGGTATTCTTTGAAAATCGTTTGGTAGTACCTAAGAATAGGGAACTAAGGCAACTCATCCTCAAAGAAGCCCATGACACACCCCTCTCAATTCATCCCGGTAGCACGAAAATGTACCGAGATCTACGCCAGAGATTTTGGTGGACTAGGATGAAGA
The DNA here is from genome assembly GCA_950022295.1 of Bromus sterilis. Classification (NCBI taxonomy): domain Eukaryota; kingdom Viridiplantae; phylum Streptophyta; class Magnoliopsida; order Poales; family Poaceae; genus Bromus; species Bromus sterilis. The sequence goes on along the minus strand of OX465596.1, from coordinate 408,882,872 downwards.
GAGACATTGCTCAATTTGTTGCCGAATGTGATGTTTGTCGTCGCATTAAGGCAAAACATCAAAGACCTGCTGGTACACTTCAACCTTTGTCTATTCCCGAGTGGAAATGGGAAAAAGTCGGTATGGATTTCATCACCGGCTTTCCAAGAACCCAAAAGGGAAACAATGCCATCTTCGTGGTCATAGATAGGCTTTCCAAAGTTGCTCACTTCCTTCCGGTTCGCGAGTCTATAACTGCTAGCCAGTTAGCAGACTTGTACATCTCCAGAATTGTATCCCTTCACGGTGTTCCTTTGGAAATCAATTCTGATCGTGGTAGCCTTTTCACCTCTAGATTTTGGGGAAGCTTCCAACGTGCTTTGGGAACTCATCTCTCCTTTAATACGGCTTTCCATCCTCAGTCTAGCGGTCAAGTCGAAAGGGTTAACCAAATTCTTGAAGACATGCTCAGAGCTTGTGTTATCTCATTCGGAAAGAATTGGGAGAATTCTCTTCCATATGCCGAATTTGCTTATAACAACAGTTTTCAATCTAGTCTGAACATGGCTCCTTTTGAACTCGTTTATGGACGACGATGTCGAACACCACTAAACTGTTCTGAAACCGGTGAAAGACAATTCTTTGGACCGGATATGATCAAGGAAGCAGAAGAGCAAGTTCGCATTGTTCGTGATCAATTGAAATCAGCCCAGTCTCGTCAGAAAAGCTACTATGATCGTCATCATAGGCAAGAGAGCTACAACCTGGATGAGAAGGCTTACCTTCGGGTTACTCCTATGAAGGGAACCCAACGTTTCGGCATCCAAGGCAAGTTGGCCCCACGTTACATCGGACCTTTCCGCGTTATTGCTAAACGTGGAGAAGTTGCCTACCAACTTGAACTACCTCCGCACCTTTCCCGAGTACACGATGTATTCCATGTGTCCCAACTCAGTCGTTGCTTCAAGGACCCCATCCGCGAAGTCGACCATGAAACGCTTGATCTCCAAGATGACCTTTCTTATCGAGAATACCCCGTTCGTATTCTTGATTCCGCAGAGCGTGTCACTCGTCGTCAGAAGATTAGGTTTCTGAAAGTGCAATGGTCACACCACTCCGAAAGAGAAGCCACGTGGGAAAGAGAAGACCGTCTCATTGCCGAGTACCCCTCCTTCCTCCCGCAGACTTCTGAATCTCGGGACGAGATTCTTTTGAGTGGGGGCGAGTTGTCAGATCCCTCTGTTAGGTATGTACTAGGGTTAATTAGTACCTCTGCATCATGTCAAAAGTTTAAGAAGAAATCTTGGAAATCAAATTCAAAATCCAAATGGGATAAGGAACACCCCCCAGATGAATTAATTCAAAAGGCCAGATAAAAATATTTTCCAAAATTTCATGTTAGAGTTTTGAAAAGTCTTATAAATGAGTGTGATCACATATCAAGTGATGTGGAACCCACCCCATGCTCATAGATTTTTCAAATATTCAAACAGTACCTTGGAATTAAAGAAATACCCCTTTTTGATTTAAAATTCAATTCATTTGAATTTTAAAAATGTTGAAAGTTTATGAGTGGCTAGTTTATATTATTATGAGGCCATGTAAAAGTTTTCAGCATTTAATAAAATGTTTAGCTATTTATTTTAGCTAAACAGAACAAATTACAGAAAAACAGAAAGGAAAGATTAAACAGAAATCAGAAAAGCTTACCTCTCGCATTAGGCGAGGCCCAACTCCCCTGGACGGCCCAGCCCACCTGGACCCTCCCCTGTCGTCTTCCTCCCTGCGCCCCCAAGGTGCTCGGTGGAAAGCCACCGACGCCACCGACGCCACCGCGACGCCCCGCCGCCCTCCACCTGCCTCCCCGGCCGCCTTCTAGCGACGTGGAGAACCCTACGAGCTCATCCTCTCCATTTCCCCCCTGGAAACCTCTTCCTCCTCTTCCCCGTGCGAATCCCGCGAAGACCCGAGCGCCCCGTAGCTCGCCGCCGTGCGCCACCGTGGCCACTGGCCTCCACTCGTCGCCCCAGCTTGTCCAGGACATCCGCAATCGCCGTCTTCATCACCGTGACCGATCAATTGGACCAAGGAGCCCCCGTGAACGACGCCAGCTTCACCGAGAGCTCGCCGGGCCCGTGGGTCGCCGTCGTCAAATTCTCCGGCCACACCGCGTCCCCGACCTCGCCGTCCACTGCAGTAGCTCCAGGGTGAGCAGCTTTACGTTTTCCCCAACTGGTCGCATCCCCGTTTGTCCCCTAGCTCGATCCGCCATGGGAGCCGAGCGAGCTCGCCGCCATGGTCGACGATTTGCTCGCTCCCGTGCTCCCAAGTCCTTCCCAGCGCGCGCGTTTGGCTCCTGGAGTTCGTAGCAGTCGAACGCGAGCCTCCCGGCTTCAAACCGTGCCCTCTAGCTCCACTTCCGAGCTCGCTGTTGTTCTGCATCCGCCGGGAAAGACGCCGCCGTCCCTCTGGTCCTCCTCACGAACCCCAGCTGCTTCCATTCTACACGAGGGAGCACACAGAACACGCCCGTGCTCTCCGTTGTCCTCCCCGTGGCCTCCTTCGCCATCGCCGTAGTGCTCCGTCTTCGGCCGCCGCCTCCGTCGTCGAAGCCGTCGCCACAGAGCTCCCCCGTGACCCCCTCGTGCTCTACGGGATGCGGCTGTGCACGGGGCACCTCCCAGTGGCATCCCCGTGCCAAGAAGAGGCCGGAAGCGAGTTCCGGCGAGCCCTCCGCCGTGTCCAGTGCCGCCGGTGGCTAACCGCCGGGCACTTAGCCCTAACCCGAGTTAAACCCCCCACTAATCCTAACCCTGGGCCACTGACAGTGGGCCCAGGCCTCTAACTAAACACTGTTAGTGTTAACCTAACAGGAGTTTAACCCCACTGTGGCTGACAGGTGGGACCCCCTAGTCAGTTTGACTGGTCAAACCCCCCTGCTGACGCAATAATTCAAAAATGATTAAAAAGAATTCCAGAAAATCCAGAAAATACCCCAAACTTTGGAAATTCATAGAAAATTCATATTAACTCCAAATTGGACAAATAATATATGAAAAATGATCAGGAGAAAATTATCTTTCCAAATATGCAACTTTCAACTCTGTTTGAGCATTGCATTCATATTGATTGCTACTTCGTGCTTTGTTTGTCGAGTAGAGGTGGAACCGGAGCAAGAGATCACCCCCTTCGCTGAAGATCCAGAGCCCGAATCTCGTCAACAAGGCAAGCAAAACCCCTTTGATCATGTCGATAAAATCCCACTTCCCTCTCATGTCTCGCTTATGCATTGTATAGGATGATCACCATGTTACGTTTCTACCGCATAGATGAACCCATTCCTTTGCATGACCTATCTTTTGTCACAGTAGTAGGCAAACCACAATCCTAGCAAATGTAGGAGTTGAATGATATCATGTGGCCCCTGCAAATGTTACCGCTTATTGCATGCTTAGTATGATACCATGTTGTTACTGTGATGTGAGTCGGGATGGTAGTGATCATGTGTTGATGGTAGAAAAGTGTTGGTGAATCGAACCTAATACAAGGTGAACGATGAGAGGCTGTGTAGGAGTACACGGTGGGTTGTCTCGTTGAACACCGCCCTAAGTCCGAGTTCTTGTGTGGTGATCCAAGATGAAGAGTACAACCACACATTGGGCTCACTGACCCCTCTCGACTTATTAACTCATCCCTTTCGATGTCCAGATGTCGCAGTAGTTCGGAGTTCTGGTAGGCTTGTGGCCTGGATGCTAAGTGAGAGAACGGCTCATCCGAGACCGGCTTATGCACCACGCACACATCGCTTGGGTCCACTTCGGTAAACCGGCCGGGTTCACGATAGTGGTAACCAACCCAAGTAGGCGGCTTTCTTGGACTAGATAGGCTATGAGATAACAGTTGTGGTGAGCATCCTCGCTGGCACCCCTTGAATGGTGTCGAGATCAAAGGCGGTAAATGATGGTCATGTGTGTGTAGCGGTACACCCTTGCAAGGTTAACAAAACTATTCGAATAGCCGCGTCCGCGGTTATGGACTGCTTGGAAAGCTTAGCTTGATTATTAGATAACTTGAACCGGATACTTCTAAAACACACCAAGATAAGTGTGAGTGCTATGGCGTGCTTTCTCGTGGGGAAGTCGAGGAAGGCACCATAGTGGTGTAATTGGTTGGTGAAAGTAGTGGACTCGTGTACGCTTCTTACCTCAAAGTCTGGTACTCGTAGTTCAGGATTAGCCAAGTCAAAGCTGGCATTTCTGCAAGTGAACCCCACCTCCCTTTACCTTGATACATGTGCATGAGTAGTATAGCTCCTATGTAAGTCTTGCTGAGTACGACTTTGTACTCACGTTTGCTTAATATATGTTTTAGATGACGCCACTGACCCAGAAGGTGGCTTCTTCATCGAGCTGGACGACTGAAGTTAAGCTAGTCTAGTCCCAGTCAGCAGACTGGTTCCCTCGTGGAGGGCTTTATGTTTGAATAAGGCTTCTTAAGCCAATTTGTTAAACTTGTCTGTACTCAGACATAATTTGCTTCCGCTTCGTGATGAAATGTTGGATCACATGTATGTGATCTCTGTGTGTACTCTATAAGAGTTAAATAAAGTTGTACACTTTGTAGAGAATTGGAATGGTACCTGCTGTTCATACAAGGCATGTGTGCTGCGTGTATGTTTATAACATGCATGTCTTTGTATGGGTTTTCGAGACCTTAGTTGTGTTCTGGCTGGCGGTCTTTCATACACCAAGTGGCCCTTAGATGTGCGCAGCTTGGGGCATCGCGATGCGATTGCTCGAGACTCCGTCTCGTGCACACTTTGTGGTATGATCGAGCCCGCCCTAGATCCCGACTAAGTGATCGGGCTGGAGTAAGTCTATGTAAGAGTTTTGAGATAGTCGATAATATGGTTGAGGCGACTTGTCTTTGAATATGGGAGTTCACCACCCATATCAGTAGACTTGTGTGCGTACGATGAGGACCCATTTCAGTTGATCATCTGGCCTGGATGGGATGCCCCTCACGTACGATGCTCTCCGAGAATGTTCAGTGCTTGGCCTTGTCTGCTTAGACAAGTGGGTGCAGTTCTCGGCTCTCCATATGACTATGTCTTAACTGTACTTGCATACGCTAACCCCGGGTCCCGACATCCATGTTGTAAGAAATTGTCTTTTTCTTGCAATTACAGCCGTTATGCTGTCCGAGTCATTCCAGGTTTCTTCATAATCTGATGCATTTGCAAAGAATCCTTCTCCCCCTCTCGGATGTCCTTCCAAAAGTTTTTCTAGGTGGCATGCCCGACAGTTCCAAAGAGTTTGATGTAGGTTTTCTTCTAGAAACCTATAGTATTTCATTTGCAGCTCTTCCTCCCACTTTAGATGTCTTCTAGCCAGAAGAACCACACTAACCATCGTGTTGGGGTACTTTGCTACTCTGACATATCTGTTGTAGCCCCTAGTAAGCCATGGTCATCCTCAGGAAAACCTTCCAGTAACCTAACTCCTTAAACCTAGCCACCCGATAGAATTGTAGAGTTTATAGTGGATCTTGCCCCAGGAAACGCACCTATTTCTAGACGCCCATACAAAATGGCCCCACGTGAGTTAGCTGAGCTTAAAACCCAACTGGAAGCTTTGTTGGAAAAAGGCTTCATCCGCCCTAGCTCATCTCCATGGGGTTGCCCCGTTCTGTTCATAACGAAGAAAGATGCAACAGAAAGGATGTGCGTAGACTATCGCCCGCTAAATTTAGCGACGATAAAGAACAAGTACCCACTTCCCAGGATCAATGATCTTTATGATCAACTTGCAGGATCCTCTCTCTTCTCCAAGATGGATTTGAGATTAGGTTATCATCAAATCAAAATCCGAAACGAGGACATTCCCAAAACAGCTTTTACTACTCGTTATGGTCTTTACGAGTATACCGTCATGTCCTTTGGTTTAACCAATGCCCCCGCCACTTTCTCACATTACATTACATCAAACAGGTGGAAGCAAAGTAGGTCTGAGTATAGACAAGTTTAACAAATGGCTTAGAGAAGCCTTATCTAAAAACAAGCCCTCCACGAGGGAACCAGTCGTCTGACTGGGACTACACTAGCTTGGTCTTGGTCTAAGTCTTCATTCTTCGAGCTTCAGGTAGAAGTCACCAACGGGGTCGGGGGGGGGGGGGGTCATCTAAAACATAGATTAAGCAAACGTGAGTACAAAGTCGTACTCAGCAAGACTTACATAGGAGCTATACTACTCATGCACATGTATCAAGGTAAAGGGAGGTGGGGTTCACTTGCAGAAGTGCTAGCTTTGACTTGGCTAGTCCTGAACTACGAGTACCAGACTTGAGGTAAGAAGCGTACACGAGTCCACTATATCTCTTCAACCAATTACACCACTATGGTGCCTTCCTCGACTTCCCCACGAGGAAGCACGCCATAGCACTCACACTTATCTTGGTGTGTTTTAGAAGTATCCGGTTCAAGTTATCTAATAATCAAGCTAAGCTTTCCAAGAAGTCCATAACCGCGGACGCGGCTATTCGAATAGTTTTGTTAACCCTGCAGGGGTGTACCGCTACACACACGTGCCATCAGTTACCGCCTTTTGCGTGTCACCGTTCAAGAGATGACAGCGAGGATGCCACCACAACCGTTACCTCATAGCCGATCTAGTCCATGAAAGCCGCCTATCTGGGTTGTCTGCCACTATCGTGAACCCGGCCGGTTTACCGAAGTGGACCCAGACGATGTGTGCGTGGTGCGCAAGCCGGTCTCGGATGAGCCGTTCTCTCACTTGGCTACCAGGCCACAATACCTACAGAAATCCGAACTACTGCGACATCTGGACATCGAAGGGGATGAGTTAGTAAGCCGAGAGGGGTTAGTGAGCCCAATGTGTGGTTGTACTCTTCATCTTGGATCACCACACAAGAACTCGTACTAGGGCGGTGTTCAACGAGACAACCCACCGTGTACTCCTACACAGCCTCTCATCGTTCACCTTGTATTAAGGTCGATTCACCAACACTTTTCTACCAACATCAACATGATCATTCCCATCCCGACTCACATCACAGTAACAACATGGTATCATACTAAGCATGCAATAAGCAGTAACATTGCAGGGGCCACATGATATCAAACAACTCATACAGTTGCTAGGATTGTGGTTTGCTTACTACTGTGACAAAATGATAGGTCATGCAAAGGAATGGGTTCATCTATGCGGTAGAATCGTAACATGGTGATCATCCTATACAATGCATAAGCGAGACATGAGAGGGAAGTGGGATTTTATCGACATGATCAATGGGGGTTTGCTTGCCTTGCTGACGAGATTCGGGCTCTGGATCTTCAGCGAAGGGGGTGACCTCTTGCTCCGGTTCCACCTCTACTCGACAAACAAAGCACGAAGTAGCAATCAATATGAATGCAATGCTCAAGCACATGATTGAATGTTGAAGCTTGAAGTATAAGTGTTGATGTGTGAGACAATTCCATTTAAGTGGAATATATTGCATTTGAAATGCAAATTCAAATTCCACATTTGAATTCAACATTAATCAAGTTATATGTGATATAGTTTGATCATTTTGAATTATCTTCAAATGTGTATGATATGCCTCTGATGTGTGATTGAAATGTAGCATGTTGCCATGGTTCAAGTTGCAAAAATATTTGGTTTGAATTTGATTTAATTCCATTTAAATCAAATAGCAAATGCTACTGATCACATTTTAAATTTAACTCAAACAGAGTTGAAAGTTGCATATTTGGAAAGATAATTTTCTCCTGATCATTTTTCATATATTATTTGTCCAATTTGGAGTTAATATGAATTTTCTATGAATTTCCAAAGTTTGGGGTATTTTCTGGAATTTCTGGAATTCTTTTAAATCAAATAATCTCTGTAAATTCATTTAAACGATTTACTGCGTCAGGCTGACGTCAAGCTGGCGTCAGGGGGGGGCTGACATGTGGGGCCACCCTGTCAGTGGCTGGGTTAACTTAACCCGTGGGTTAAATTAATCCAGTGGCTTAATTAAGCCACTGGGCCCACTGGTCAGTGACCCAGGGGTCACTAATTAGGTGAAAACAGGGGGGGCTTAGGGCTGACTCGCCGGCGGCTTGACGCCGGCGACTGGACCACGGCGGCGCTGCACGGGAACTCTATTCCGTCCACGAGAGGGGAAACGGAGGGCACCGGCTTGCTCCTGGAGGTCATCCGCGTCTTCTGGAGGCATCGGGGGTCCACGGGGAGCTCTGCATCGACGACGGCGACGACTCCGGCGGAAACAGAGAAACGGCGAGGTCGCAGGCGACGCTACGATGCACGGTTTGAGGTGTTCTTGGTTGTGTTCGAAAGCTAGCACACGCGGGAGTCAAACGCGTGCACTGGGGGTCCAAGACAAGCACTGGAGCGAGGAGGACGACGACCATGGCGGCGAGCTTGCTCGGGATCCATGGCGGATTCGGTTGTGGGGCAAACGAGACGCTGCAAACTTAGGGGAAAGATGAATAAGCTCACCCTGAAGCTAATGGAGAAGACGGTGAGGCCGGGGATGCTGTGTAGCCGAGGAAATTGACGACGGCGACTCACGGTTCCGGCGAGCTCTCGGTGAAGCTGGCGTCGACTGCTGAGGTGCTCGGGCTCGATTGCTTGAGGGGAACGATGAAGAGGCTTGTTGCGGTTCTTCTGGACACGGCGGCATGGCTCGGGAACGACGGTGGCTACGTGGGCTCGACGGCGTACTCCACGGCGGTCTTCGGGCGGCGGCGAAATCAGCGCAGGAGGAGGAGGAAGACGAAGAGGAGGGGGGAATGGATTAGGATGGCTCCAGGGCATCTCCAGGACGTGTCTAGAAGGCTCGGGAGACGCCAGGCAGGCTAGCAGGTGCTCGCCGGCGTCGGCATGTGCTCTAGCGAGCTGCTTGCCGCGCCGGGGAAGATGACAAGGGGAGGCTGCGGGCTGGGCTGCTGAAACGGTATGTTGGGCCGGGATGGCCCAGGTAAGTGGGCTACTTTCTGTTTTTCTTTTTCCTTCTGTTTTCTCTTCTGATCTTTGTTCTGTTTGGCTAAAATAAAATAGCTAAACATTTTATTAAATGCTAAAAACTTTTATATGGCCTCATAATAAAATAGACTGGCCACTCATAAACTTTCAACATTTTTAAAATTCAAATGATTTGAATTTTAAATCAAAAAGGGGTATTTCTTTAATTCCAAGGTACTGTTTGAATATTTGAAAAATCTATGAGCATGGGGTGGGTCCCACATCACTTGATATGTGATCACACTCATTTATAAGACTTTTCAAAACTCTAACATGAAATTTTGGAAAATATTTTTATCTGGCCTTTTGAATTAAATTCATCTGGGGGGTGTTTCTTCTCCCATTTGGACTTTGAAAATGATTTCCAAGATTTCTTTTTGAAATTTGGACATGATGCAAAGGTACTAACTAACCCTAGCACATACCTAACAGAGGGATCTGACAACTCGCCCCCACTCAAAAGAATCTCGTCCCGAGATTCAGAAGTCTGCGGGAGGAAGGTGGGGTACTCGGCACTGAGACGGTCTTCTCTTTCCCACGTGGCTTCTCTTTCAGAGTGGTGTGACCATTGCAAATTCAGAAACCTAATCTTCTGACGACGAGTGACACGCTCTGTGGAATCAAGAATACGAACGGGGTATTCTCGATAAGAAAGGTCATCTTGGAGATCAAGCGTTTCATGGTCGACTTCGCGGATGGGGTCCTTGAAGCAACGCCTGAGTTGGGACACATGGAATACATCATGTACTCGGGAAAGGTGCGGGGGTAGTTCAAGTTGGTAGGCAACTTATCCACGTTTAGCAATAATGCGGAAAGGTCCGATGTAACGTGGGGCCAACTTTCCTTTGATACCGAAACGTTGGGTTCCCTTCAGAGGAGTAACCCGAAGGTAAGCCTTCTCATCCAGATTGTAGCTCTCTTGCCTATGATGATGATCATAGTAGCTTTTCTGACGAGACTGGGCTGCTTTCAATTGATCACGAACAATGCAAACTTGCTCTTCTGCTTCCTTGATCATATCCGGGCCAAAGAATTGTCTTTCGCCGGTTTCAGACCAGTTTAGTGGTGTTCGATATCGTCGTCCATATAGGAGTTCAAAAGGAGCCATGTTCAGACTAGATTGAAAGCTATTGTTATAAGCAAATTCGGCAAATGGAAGAGAATTCTCCCAATTCTTTCCGAATGAGATAACACAAGCTCTGAGCATGTCTTCAAGAATTTGGTTAACCCTTTCGACTTGACCGCTAGACTGAGGATGTAAAGCTGTACTAAAGGAGAGATGAGTTCCCATAGCATTCTGAAAGCTTCCCCAAAATCTAGAGGTGAAAAGGCTACCGCGATCAGAATTGATTTCCAAAGGAACACCGTGAAGGGATACAATTCTGGAGATGTACAAGTCCGCTAACTGACTAGCAGTTATAGACTCGCGAACCGGAAGGAAGTGAACAACTTTGGAAAGCCTATCTATGACAACGAAGATGGCATTGTTTCCTTTCTGGGTTCTTGGAAAGCCTGTGATGAAGTCCATACCGACTTTGTCCCATTTCCACTAGGGAATAGACAAAGGTTGAAGTGTACCAGCAGGTCTTTGATGTTCTGCCTTAATGCGACGACAAGCATCACATTCGGCAACAAATTGAGCAATGTCTCTCTTCATCCTAGTCCACCAAAATCTCTGGCGTAGATCTCGGTACATTTTTGTGCTACCGGGATGAATTGAGAGGGGTGTGTCATGGGATTCTTTGAGGATTAGTTGCCTTAGTTCCTTATTCTTAGGTACTACCAAACGATTTTCAAAGAATACCATTCCTTTGCTATCTGTGGAGAAACATTTAGAAACTCCGCTAGCAATGTTCTCCTTGATCCGGCGAACACTTCGTGCACGCCTTTGGGCAACTATGATTTGAGTCTCAAGGGTTGGTTTCGCCACCAAGTTGAAAAGAGATCCACGAGGGACAATCTCGAGATTGAGATTTCGAAATTCCTCATGAAGAAGTGGTTGATACTGCTGTAACATGAGGTTGTTACAGTACGACTTACGACTTAGTGCATCAGCCATGACATTGGCTTTGCCTGGGGTGTAAGAAATTCCTAAGTCATAATCTTTTATCAACTCAATCCAGCGTCTTTGCCTGAGATTAAGATCTGGCTGGGTGAAAATATATTTGAGGCTTTGGTGGTCGGAATAAATCTCACAACGATTACCAAGGAGGTAATGTCGCCAAGTTGTTAGAGCATGAACTACGGCAGCGAGTTCAAGGTCATGGGTAGGATAATTCTCTTCATGTGGCCGCAACTGGCGTGAAGCATAAGCTACCACATGTCGATCTTGCAGAAGTATGCATCCTAACCCTTGCCGTGAGGCATCACAATAGATTTCGAAATCTCTTTTGGTGTCTGGAGGTGCAAGCACGGGTGCAGAAGTCAATCTTCTTTTTAGCTCTTGAAAGATTTCCTCGCACTTGGGAGTCCATAAGAATTTCTTATCTTTCTTGAGGAGTTCAGTTAGAGGCTTTGCAACTTTAGAAAAGTTCTCGACGAAGCGACGGCAATAGCTGGCTAGGCCAAGAAAACTCGTAACTTGCTTAACCGATTCAGGTGGAGTCCAGTCAAGGACGGCCTGAACTTTCTCGGGATTCACAGCAATGCCTTTTGCAGAAATCACGTGGCCTAAGTAGGTCACTTCTGGTAGCCAGAATTCACACTTGGAGAATTTAGCGTACAGGCGATGCTCTCTAAGCTTCATCAATACCAGCCTTAAGTGTTCGGCATGATCTCCTTCGTTCTTCGAGTAGATGAGAATATCATCGAGATAAACCACAACAAATTTATCTAGGTACTCCATGAAGATCGAATTCATCAAGCGTGAGAATGTGGCGGGGGCATTGGTTAAACCGAAGGACATGACGGTGTACTCGTAAAGACCATAACGAGTAGTAAAAGCCGTTTTGGGAATGTCCTCGTTTCGGATTCTGATCTGATGATAACCTAATCTCAAATCCATCTTGGAGAAGATGGAGGATCCTGCAAGTTGATCATAAAGATCATTGATCCTGGGCAGTGGGTATTTGTTCTTTATCGTCGCTAAATTTAGCGGGCGATAATCTACGCACATCCTTTCTGTTCCATCTTTCTTCTTTACGAACAGAACGGGGCAACCCCATGGCGATGAGCTAGGGCGGATGAAGCCTTTTTCCAACAAAGCTTCCAGTTGGGTTTTAAGCTCAGCTAACTCACGTGGGGCCATTTTGTATGGGCGTTTGGAAATTGGTGTGGTTCCTGGAACAAGATCCACTATAAACTCTACACATCTGTCGGGTGGCTAGGTTTAAGGATTTTGGTTACTGGACGGTTTTCCTGAGGATGACCAAGGTTTACTAGGGTTACAACAGATATGTCAGAGTAGCAAGGTACCCCAAGACGATGGTTAGTGTGGTGCTTCTTGCTAGAAGACATCTAAAGTGGGAGGAAGGGCTGCAATTGAAACACTATAGGTTTCTAGAGAAAAACCTACATCAAACTCTATGGAACTGTCGAGCATGCCACCTAGAAGTTCTTCTAAAAGGACAACCGAAAAGGAGGGAAGAATTTTGCAATTGCATCAGATTTTGAAGAAACCTGGAATGACTCGGACAGCATAACGGCTGTAATTGCAAGAAAACAATTTTCTTTCAATGTAGATACAACACTTACATAATACGATGTAAGAAATCAGCATTACAACAATGCTAGGAAACCGGACACAACTTTCCTACGGCTACAAGGAGGCAAACAACGAGATGTTCTAATCAGACAGAGGAGAGCCTAGTCCTATCTTCCCGTAGAAAAGGTAAGGGTGACTCAGAACTCAGAACGAAGGGGGTAAGGAGAAAAAGAAGCCTTACGTTATTCCCTTATATGCCCATAGTAACTATATAACTATAGAATGCTAGACTCGATTTCGGCCAAGGCTGATAATCCTACAGTCAGTCCTGCTCTGATACCAAGTCTGTCGGGACCCGGAATTAGCGTATATAAGCCTCGGTACAACACAATCATATGGAGAGCCGAGAACCGTACCCACTTGTCTAAGCAGACAAGGCCAAGCACAGAACGTTCTCGGAAAGCATCGAACATGAGGGGCATCCCATTCAGGCCGGATGATCCACTGAGATGGGTCCTCATCGTCCGCACACAAGTCTAACTGATATGGGTGGTGAATTCCCATACTCATAGACAAGTCGCCTCAACCATACTATCGATTGTATTATAACCCTTACATAGACTTACTCCAGCCCGATCACTTAGTCGGGGTCTAGGGCGGGCTCGATGATACATCAAAGTGTGCACGAGACATAGTCTCAAGCAATCGCATCGCGATGCCCCAAGCTGCGCACATCTAAGGGCCACTTGGTGTATAAAATACCGCCAGCCAGATCACAACTAAGGTCTCGAAAACCCATACAAAGACATGCATGTTATAAACATACACGCAACACACATGCCTTGTATGAACAGGAGGTATCATTGCCATTCTCTACAAAGTATATACTTTATTGAATAATTCTTACAGAGTGCACACAGAGATCACAAGCATGTGATCCAACATTATATCAAACAGGAGGAAGCAAAGTAGGTCTGAGTACAGACAAGTTTAACAAATGGCTTAGAGAAGCCTTATCTAAAAACAAGCCCTCCACGAGGGAACTAGTCGTCTGACTGGGACTACACTAGCTTGGTCTTGGTCTGAGTCTTCATTCTTCGAGCTTCAGGTAGAAGTCACCAACGGGGTCGGGGGGGGGGGGGGGGTCATCTAAAACATAGATTAAGCAAACGTGAGTACAAAGTCGTACTCAGCAAGACTTACATAGGAGCTATACTACTCATGCACATGTATCAAGGTAAAGGGAGGTGGGGTTCACTTGCAGAAGTGCCAGCTTTGACTTGGCTAGTCCTGAACTACGAGTACCAGACTTGAGGGAAGAAGCGTACACGAGTCCACTATATCTCTTCAACCAATTACACCACTATGGTGCCTTCCTCGACTTCCCCACGAGGAAGCACGCCATAGCACTCACACTTATCTTGGTGTGTTTTAGAAGTATCCGATTCAAGTTATCTAATAATCAAGCTAAGCTTTCCAAGCAGTCCATAACCGCGGACGCGGCTATTCGAATAGTTTTGTTAACCCTGCAGGGGTGTACCGCTACACACACGTGCCATCAGTTACCGCCTATTGCGTGTCACCGTTCAAGAGATGACAGCGAGGATGCCACCACAACCGTTACCTCATAGCCGATCTAGTCCATGAAAGCCGCCTATCTGGGTTGTCTGCCACTATCGTGAACCCGGCCGGTTTACCGAAGTGGACCCAGACGATGTGTGCGTGGTGCGCAAGCCGGTCTCGGATGAGCCGTTCTCTCACTTGGCTACCAGGCCACAATACCTACAGAAATCCGAACTACTGCGACATCTGGACATCGAAGGGGATGAGTTAGTAAGCCGAGAGGGGTTAGTGAGCCCAATGTGTGGTTGTACTCTTCATCTTGGATCACCACACAAGAACTCGTACTAGGGCGGTGTTCAACGAGACAACCCACCGTGTACTCCTACACAGCCTCTCATCGTTCACCTTGTATTAAGGTCGATTCACCAACACTTTTCTACCAACATCAACATGATCATTCCCATCCCGACTCACATCACAGTAACAACATGGTATCATACTAAGCATGCAATAAGCAGTAACATTGCAGGGGCCACATGATATCAAACAACTCCTACAGTTGCTAGGATTGTGGTTTGCTTACTACTGTGACAAAATGATAGGTCATGCAAAGGAATGGGTTCATCTATGCGGTAGAATCGTAACATGGTGATCATCCTATACAATGCATAAGCGAGACATGAGAGGGAAGTGGGATTTTATCGACATGATCAATGGGGGTTTGCTTGCCTTGCTGACGAGATTCGGGCTCTGGATCTTCAGCGAAGGGGGTGACCTCTTGCTCCGGTTCCACCTCTACTCGACAAACAAAGCACGAAGTAGCAATCAATATGAATGCAATGCTCAAGCACATGATTGAATGTTGAAGCTTGAAGTATAAGTGTTGATGTGTGAGACAATTCCATTTAAGTGGAATATATTGCATTTGAAATGCAAATTCAAATTCCACATTTGAATTCAACATTAATCAAGTTATATGTGATATAGTTTGATCATTTTGAATTATCTTCAAATGTGTATGATATGCCTCTGATGTGTGATTGAAATGTAGCATGTTGCCATGGTTCAAGTTGCAAAAATATTTGGTTTGAATTTGATTTAATTCCATTTAAATCAAATAGCAAATGCTACTGATCACATTTTAAATTTAACTCAAACAGAGTTGAAAGTTGCATATTTGGAAAGATAATTTTCTCCTGATCATTTTTCATATATTATTTGTCCAATTTGGAGTTAATATGAATTTTCTATGAATTTCCAAAGTTTGGGGTATTTTCTGGAATTTCTGGAATTCTTTTAAATCAAATAATCTCTGGAAATTCATTTAAACGATTTACTGCGTCAGGCTGACGTCAAGCTGGCGTCAGGGGGGGGGCTGACATGTGGGGCCACCCTATCAGTGGCTGGGTTAACTTAACCCGTGGGTTAAATTAATCCAGTGGCTTAATTAAGCCACTGGGCCCACTGGTCAGTGACCCAGGGGTCACTAATTAGGTGAAAACAGGGGGGGCTTAGGGCTGACTCGCCGGCGGCTTGACGCCGGCGACTGGACCACGGCGGCGCTGCACGGGAACTCGATTCCGTCCACGGGAGGGGAAACGGAGGGCACCGGCTTGCTCCTGGAGGTCGTCCGCGTCTTCTGGAGGCATCGGGGGTCCACGGGGAGCTCTGCATCGACGACGGCGACGACTCCGACGGAAACAGAGAAACGGCGAGGTCGCAGGCGATGCTACGGTGCACGGTTTGAGGCGTTCTTGGTTGTGTTCGAAAGCTAGCACACGCGGGAGTCAAACGCGTGCACTGGGGGTCCAAGACAAGCACTGGAGCGAGGAGGACGACGACCATGTCGGCGAGCTTGCTCGGGATCCATGGCGGATTCGGTTGTGGGGCAAACGAGACGCTGCAAACTTAGGGGAAAGATGAAGAAGCTCACCCTGAAGCTAATGGAGAAGACGGTGAGGCCGGGGATGCTGTGTAGCCGAGGAAATTGACGACGGCGACTCACGGTTCCGGCGAGCTCTCGGTGAAGCTGGCGTCGACTGCTGAGGTGCTCGGGCTCGATTGCTTGAGGGGAACGATGAAGAGGCTTGTTGCGGTTCTTCTGGACACGGCGGCACGGCTCGGGGACGACGGTGGCTACGTGGGCTCGACGGCGTGCTCCACGGCGGTCTTCGGGCGGCGACGAAATCAGCGCAGGAGGAGGAGGAAGACGAAGAGGAGGGGGGAATGGATTAGGATGGCTCCAGGGCATCTCCAGGACGTGTCTAGAAGGCTCGGGAGACGCCAGGCAGGCTAGCAGGTGCTCGCCGGCGTCGGCATGCGCTCCAGCGAGCTGCTTGCCGCGCCGGGGAAGATGACAAGGGGAGGCTGCGGGCTGGGCTGCTGAAACGGTAAGTTGGGCCGGGATGGCCCAGGTAAGTGGGCTACTTTCTGTTTTTCTTTTTCCTTCTGTTTTCTCTTCTGATCTTTGTTCTGTTTGGCTAAAATAAAATAGCTAAACATTTTATTAAATGCTGAAAACTTTTATATGGCCTCATAATAAAATAGACTAGCCACTCATAAACTTTCAACATTTTTAAAATTCAAATGATTTGAATTTTAAATCAAAAAGGGGTATTTCTTTAATTCCAAGGTACTGTTTGAATATTTGAAAAATCTATGAGCATGGGGTGGGTCCCACATCACTTGATATGTGATCACACTCATTTATAAGACTTTTCAAAACTCTAACATGAAATTTTGGAAAATATTTTTATCTGGCCTTTTGAATTAAATTCATCTGGGGGGTGTTCCTTCTCCCATTTGGACTTTGAAAATGATTTCCAAGATTTCTTTTTGAAATTTTGACATGATGCAAAGGTACTAACTAACCCTAGCACATACCTAACAGACGGATCTGACAATGAATTCGATCTTCATGGAGTACTTAGATAAATTTGTTGTGGTTTATCTCGATGACATTCTCATCTACTCGAAGAACGAAGAAGAACATGACGAACACCTAAGGCTGGTATTGATGAAACTTAGAGAGCATCGCCTGTATGCTAAATTCTCCAAGTGTGAATTTTGGCTACCAGAAGTGACCTAGTTAGGCCACGTGATTTCTGCAAAAGGCATTGCTGTGAATCCCGAGAGAGTTCAGGCCGTCCTTGACTGGACTCCACCTGAATCGGTTAAGCAAGTTAGGAGTTTTCTTGGCCTAGCCAGCTATTGCCGTCGCTTCGTCGAGAAATTTTCTAAAGTTGCAAAGCCTCTAACTGAACTCCTCAAGAAAGATAAGAAATTCCTATGGACTTCCAAGTGCGAGGAAAGCTTTCAAGAGCTAAAAATAAGATTGACTTCTGCACCCGTACTTGCACCTCCAGACACCAAAAAGGATTTTGAGATCTATTGTGACGCATCACGGCAAGGGTTAGGATGCATACTTCTGCAAGATCGACATGTGGTAGCTTATGCTTCACGCCAGTTGCGGCCACATGAAGAGAACTATCCTACCCATGACCTTGAACTCGGTGCCGTAGTTCATACCCTAACAACTTGGCGACATTACCTCCTTGGTAATCGTTGTGAGATTTATTCCGACCACCAAAGCCTCAAATATATTTTCACCCAGACAGATCTTAATCTCAGGCAAAGACGCTGGATTGAGTTGATAAAAGATTACGACGTAGGAATTTCTTACACCCCAGGCAAAGCCAATGTCATGGCTGATGCACTAAGTCGTAAGTCGTATTGTAACAACCTCATTTTACAACAGTATCAACCACTTCTTCATGAGGAATTTCGCAAGCTCAACCTTGAGATTGTTCCTCATGGCTATCTTTCTACCTTGGTGGCGAAACCAAATCTTGAGGATCAAATCATAGTTGCCCAAAGGCGTGCACGAGGTGTTCGCCGAATCAAGGAGAACATTGCTAGCGGAGTTGCTAAGTGTTTCTCCACAGATAGCAAGGGAACGGTATTCTTTGAAAATCGTTTGGTAGTACCTAAGAATAGGGAACTAAGGCAACTCATCCTCAAGGAAGCCCATGACACACCCCTCTCGATTCATCCCGGTAGCACAAAAATGTACCGAGATCTACGCCAGAGATTTTGGTGGACTAGCATGAAGAGAGACATTGCTCAATTTGTTGCCGAATGTGATGTTTGTCGTCGCATTAAGGCAGAACATCAAAGACCTGCTGGTACACTTCAACCTTTGTCTATTCCCGAGTGGAAATGGGACAAAGTCGGTATGGACTTCATCACCGGCTTTCCAAAACCCAGGATGGAAACAATGCCATCTTCGTTGTCATAGATAGGCTTTCCAAAGTTGTTCACTTCCTTCCGGTTCGCGATTCTATAACTGCTAGCCAGTTAGCGGACTTGTACGTCTCTAGAATTGTATCCCTTCACGGTGTTCCTTTGGAAATCAATTCTAATCGCGGTAGCCTTTTCACCTCTAGATTTTGGGGAAGCTGTCAGAATGCTATGGGAACTCATCTCTCCTTTAGTACAGCTTTCCATCCTCAGTCTAGCGGTCAAGACGAAAGGGTTAACCAAATTCTTGAAGACATGCTCAGAGCTTGTGTTATCTCATTCGGAAAGAATTGGGAGAAGTCTCTGCCATTCGCCGAATTTTCTTATAACAATAGTTTTCAATCTAGTCTGAACATGGCTCCTTTTGAACTCCTATATGGACGACGATGTCGAACACCACTGAACTGGTCAGAAACCGGTGAAAGACAATTCTTTGGAACGGATATGATCAAGGAAGCAGAAGAGCAAGTTCGCATAGTTCGTGATCAATTGAAAGCAGCCCAGTCTCGTAAGAAAAGCTACTATGATCGTCATCATAGGCAAGAGAGCTACAATCTGGATGAGAAGGCTTACCTTCGGGTTACTCCTCTGAAGGGAACCCAACGTTTCGGTATCAAAGGCAAGTTGGCCCCACGTTACATCGGACCTTTCCGCATTCTTGCCAAACGTGGAGAAGTTGCCTACCAACTTGAACTACCCCCACACCTTTCCCGAGTACATGATGTATTCCATGTGTCCCAACTCAGTTGTTGCTTCAAGGACCCCATCCGCGAAGTCGACCATGAAACGCTTGATCTCCAAGATGACCTTTCTTATCGAGAATACCCCGTTCGTATTCTTGATTCCGCAGAGCGTGTCACTCGTCGTCAGAAGATTAGGTTTCTGAAAGTGCAAGGGTCACACCACTCTGAGAGAGAAGCTACGTGGGAAAGAGAAGACCGTCTCAGTGCCGAGTACCCCACTTTCCTCCCGCAGACTTCTGAATCTCGGGACGAGATTCTGTTGAGTGGGGGCGAGTTGTCAGAACCCTCTGTTAGGTAATGTGCTAGGGTTAGCCAGTACTCTTGCATCATGTCAAAATTTCAAAAGAAATCTTTGAAATCAAAATCAAAAGCAAAATGGGAGAAGGAACCCCCAGATGAATTAATTCAAAAGGCCAGATAAAAATTTTCTCCAAAAATTCATGTTAGATTTTTGAAAAGTCTTATAAATGAGTGTGATCACATATCAAGTGATGTGGGACCCACCCCATGCTCATAGATTTTTCAAATATTCAAACAGTGCCTTGGATTTAAAGAAATACCCCTATTTGATTTAAAATTCAAATCATTTGAATTTTAAAAATGTTGAAACTTTATAAGTGGCTAATCTATTTTATTATGAAGCCATATAAATTTTTTCAGAATTTAATAAAATGCCTAGCTATTTATTTTAGCACAGCAAAACAAATAGCAGAAAGAAAAACAGAGAGGAAATTAGAAAAGGGGAAAAGAGCACTACCTGGGCCTCTCGGCCCAACTTACCGTTTCGGCAGCCCGAGCCCACCTGGCTGCTTGTCGTCTTTCAGCACGGCGCAAGCAGCTCGGTGGCCAGCATGCCACGGCCGCCACGCCACCTGCTTGCCTGGCGCCTCCCGAGCCCTCTAGACACGTCCTGGAGACGCCTCTCAGCCGCCCCAGTCCATTCCCCCCGTCCTCATCGTCTTCCCCCTCCTCCTGCGCCCGATTTCATCGCCGCCCGTGGGCATCCGTGGAGCACGCGGCCGTCTTCACGCGGCCACCGTCGACGAGAGGCCGCTACGCCAAGTCCAACCGCTCCGCCGTCGTCTACAACCCCACCCTGTAGAAGGAATCGGAGCCAGACGCCTCCACGAGCTCGCTAGCTTCGTCGTCTTCATCTCCGGCCGCCGCGGATCGACCTTGAATTCCGGCAGCACCAGAGCCTCCCCGAGCAAGCCGTCGCTTCAGTTAGACTCAGGGTGAGCTCGGGATCAAAACCCCTAACTTTTCCCCCTTGATTGCTTCCTCTAGCCGGATCCGCCATGGGAGCCGAGCACGGCCTCCGCCATGGATGAGCTCGAGCTAGCTCCCGTGCTCCTCTGCCTGCACCGAGTTGTTCATCATCTTCACCTTGTTTCTACGCGTCGAACGCACCAAGCCACGCTCAAGTTGGTGCACCACAGTGATGATTGCGTCCTCGCCGCGTTTCTTTTGCCGCCGGTGAGCTCGCCGTCGTCGATTTGGTCACCCCCAAGGACAACCGCGTGCACCAGGTGACGTGCGAAGGCATGGGCTACGTCCCGGTGGTCTCGGCGTAGCGAATGGTGGCCAGGAGAGGGAGAACGCAGAGCGCCGCCCCGGTTCTGGTCGCCGACGTTTAGCCGCCGGCAACCCCGCCGACGTGGATGTGCTTAGGGGCTTAACCCCACTTGGGTTAAGTGACCCTAGGTCACTGACCAGTGGGCCCAGTGGCTTAATTAAGCCACTGGATAAATTAACCCAGCGGATTAAATCAACCAGCCACTGACAGGTGGGACCCCCTTGTCAGCCCCCCCTGACGCCAGCTTGAAGTCAGCATGGCGCAATAATGAATTTCCAGAAAATCAAATTGAATTAAAGAAATTCCAGAAATTCCAGAAAATACCCCAAACTTTGGAAATTCATAGAAAATTCATATTAACTACAAATTGGACAAATAATATATGAAAAATGATCAGGAGAAAATAAGCTATCCAAAAATGCAACTTTCAACTATGTTTGAGTTGATTTTAAAATGGGACCAGTAGCATATGTAATTTGGTTTATTTGAAATTAATTCAAATTCAATTCAAATGATTTTGCAACTTGGACCATGGAATTATGCTACATTTCAACCACACTTCAGAGGCAGATCATACACATTTGAAGATGATTCAAATTGATCAAACCATGTCACAAATAACTTGACTAAGTTTGAATTCAAATTGGAGTTTGAATTTGCAATTCAATTTTCAATATACTCCATTTAAATGGAATTGCTTCACACATCAAAGAATTTACATCAAGTTCCAACCTTTCATCATGTGATTGTGCATTGTATTTACTTTGCTACTTTGCTTGTTGTTTGTCGAGTAGAGGTGGAACCGGAGCCGGAGGCTGCCCCCTTCGCTGAAGACCCAGAACCCGAACCTCGTCAGCAAGGCAAGCAAACCCCCATTGATCATGTCGATAAAATCCCACTTCCCTCTCATGTCTCGCTTATGCATTGTTTAGGATGATCACCATGATTCGTTTCTACCGCATAGATGAACCCATTCCTTTGCATGACCTATCTTTTTGTCACAGTAGTAAGCAAACCACAATCCTAGCAAATGTAGGAGTTGGTTGATATCATGTGGCCCCTGCAAATGATTATCTCTTATTGTTTGCTTAGTATGATACCATGATGTTACTGTTATGTGAGTCAGGATGGTAGTGATCATGTTGATGATGGTAGAAAAGTGTTGGTGAATCGACCCTAATACAAGGTGAACGATGAGAGGCTGTGTAGGAGTACACGGTGGGTTGTCTCGTTGAACACCGCCCTAAGTCCGAGTTCTTGTGTGGTGATCCAAGATGAAGAGTACAACCACACATTGGGCTCACTGACCCCTCTCAACTTACTAACTCATCCCTTTCGATGTCCAGATGTCGCAATAGTTCGGAGTTCTGGTAGGCTTGTGGCTTGGATGCTAAGTGAGAGAACGGCTCATCCGAGACCGGCTTATGCACCACGCACACATCACTTGGGTCCACTTCGGTAAACCGGCCGGGTTCACGATAGTGGTAGCCTACCCAAGTAGGCGGCTTTCTCGGACTAGATCGGCTATGAGGTAACAGTTGTGGTGAGCATCCTCGCTGGCACCCCTTGAATGGTGTCGAGATCAAAGGCGGTAAATGATGATCATGTGTGTGTAGCGGTACACCCCTGCAGGGTTAACAAAACTATTTGAATAGCCGCGTCCGCGGTTATGGACTGCTTGGAAAGCTTAGCTTGATTATTAGACAACTTAAACTGGATACTTCTAAAACTCACAAGATAAGCGTGAGTGCTATGGTGTGCTTCTCGTGGGGAAGTCGAGGAAGTAACCATAGTGGTGTATTGGTTGAAGAGATGTAGTGGACTCGTGTACGCTTCTTACCTCAAGTCTGGTAGTTCAGGACTAGCCAAGTCAAAGCTGGCACTTCTGCAAGTGAAACCCCACCTCCCTTTACCTTGATACATGTGCATGAGTAGTATAGTTCCTACGTAATTCTTGCTGAGTACGACTTTGTACTCACGTTTGCTTAATCTATGTTTTAGATGAACCCACCGACCCCGATGGTAGCTTATAATCGAAGCTCGAAGAATGAAGACTTAGACCAAGACCAAGCTAGTGTAGTCCCAGTCAGACGACTGGTTCCCTCGGGGATGGCTTGTTTTTAGATAAGGCTTCTCTAAGCCATTTGTTAAACTTGTCTGTACTCAGACCTACTTTGCTTCCGCATGTTTGATGTAATGTTGGATCACAGACTTGTGATCTCTGTGTGCACTCTGTAAGAGTTATTAATAAAGATGTATACATTGTAGATAATTGCAATGACACCTGCTGTTCATACTAGACATGTGTGTTGCGTGTATGTTTATAACATGCATGTCTTAGTATGGGTTTTTGAGACCTTAGTTGTGATCTGGCTGGCGGTCTTTCATACACCAAGTGGCCCTTAGATGTGCGCAGCTTGGGGCATCGCGATGCGATGGTTCGAGACTCTTTCTCGTGCACACTTTGTGGTATGATCGAGCCCGCCCTAGACCCCGACTAAGTGATCGGGCTGGAGTAAGTCTATGTAAGGGTTATAATACAATCGATAGTATGGTTGAGGCGACTTGTCTATGAGTATGGGAGTTCACCACCCATATCAGTTAGACTTGTGTGCAGACGAAGAGGACCCATCTCAGTGGATCATCCGGCCTGAATGGGATGCCCCTAACGTTCGATGCTTACCGAGAACGTTCTGTGCTTAGCCTTGTCTGCTTAGACAAGTGGGTACGGTTCTCGGCTCTTCATGTGATTGCATCGTGACTGGAATTACATACGCGAACCCCGGGTCCCGACAGACTTGGTATCAGAGCAGGACTGTCTGTAGGCTTATCAACCCTTGGTCGAAGTCGAGTCTAGCACTCTATAGTTATATAGTTACTTGGGTATAAAGGGAACAACGTAAGGCTTCTTTTCTCCTTACCCTCATCGATCTGAGTTCTGAGTCACCCTTACCTTTTCTACGGGATGATAGGACTAGGCTCATCTATGTCTTACTAGAACATCTCGTTGAGTGCCTCCTTGTAGCCGTAGGACAGTTGTGGTCGTCCAGAGTCTCCGTGTTTTGAGTTCCTTGAGGAAGTTCTGTCCAATCTCCTCGAGGTTGTCTTGTTTTCCATTCCGGTGTAGCCGTTATGCTGCCCGATTTATCCCATGTTTCTTGAATCTTTGCCTTTGCATTGCAATCTTTCCGCCTTCATCATGTCCTTCTTGTCTTTGATTCCATCGTACAACCTGTTCTGATTGTTGATTTTTATCACACAGGATGTCAGGTGGA
The DNA here is from genome assembly GCA_950022295.1 of Bromus sterilis. Taxonomy (NCBI): domain Eukaryota; kingdom Viridiplantae; phylum Streptophyta; class Magnoliopsida; order Poales; family Poaceae; genus Bromus; species Bromus sterilis. Next base: position 408,858,744 of record OX465596.1, on the reverse strand, counting down.
ACTCGTAGTGCTGTTCGTCGGAATCGAGACCGTGTTTGGAATCGAAATGATGATGCACCTCCACCACCGCCTTCTGCGGCGGAAATCATGATGGAAGCTGAGAATAATCAACGTGATCAAACACGCCTTCTGGAGCTCATCGAGCAGAATACCTCACGTCATTGCAATGTGGTTGTGAGCATTCAGGACTTCATCCTCCTCAAGCCACCGGTATTCCGATGTTCTTCTGAGCCCCTTGAAGCTGATGATTGGCTCCGTTCCATCGAGCGTAAGCTTGATACTGCACATGTTGCTCCCGATGATCGAGTTATATTCGCGGCATACTTTCTGGAAGGTGCTGCTTCTGAATGGTGGGAGAACTATGTTGCGATGCAGCCTGATGGTCACCTAGTGACTTGGCAGGAGTTCCGTGATGCCTTTCGAGGGTACCAACTTCTAGATGAGTTAATGGAGCGCAAGAAGGAAGAGTTCTGCAATCTGACTCAAGAAGGAAGAGTCCATGCATGAGTATGTGAGAGAGTTCAATCCTCTTGCTCGTTATGCCCAAGATGAGATCACCACCGATGCCAGAAAGCAGGCAAGGTTCCGTAAGGGACTTAGCCCCATCCTTCGCCATGATCTCAACCTCCTTGAATTTTCCACCTTTGAGGATTTAGTCAACAGATCCTTCAGAGCTGAGCATGGCAATGAATTGTTCGAAGAGTCCCGCAAGAATGCTCTTGAGCTTGCCCCTTCTTCTAGTTCTGCCCCTCGGAAACGCAGAATTTGGATTCCAACCAGAGCCATACCTCAAAACTTTCTTCAGAGGCCACCATCCAATATATGCCATCCACCTCAACACATTGTTCCTCCCAGGAATAATGGTGTGCAATCAAGTAATCCTGCTCCGAGCAATTCAGGCAGGATGTGTTTCACGTGTGGTCTGACAGGCCATTACTTCCGAAAATGCCCTACAGTGTTGGTGGCACCACGTCGACCTAGTCATAAGCCTCCAAAGAAATCCACCACCAAAACCTTTCCAGCAAAGCCTTCAGCCACAAGTAGTGGATATGTGAACCAAATCTCAGTTGAGGACACCACTGCTGCTTCTGACGTCATTCTTGGCACACTCCCAGTCAATCATGTTCCCGCCTCCGTTCTTTTCGATCCAGGAGCTTCTCATTCATTCATGTCGGAGAGTTATGCACTCCCTCATGGATTTTCTTTTGAAGAAATGTTTTCTCCAATGATCATTCAAACTCCTGGTTCCAAATGGAAAACTAATAGAGTAAGCCATGGCAATCAAATTGCAATTGAGGGTTTAGTATTCCTTGCTTCGCTTATAGCCCTCAAGTCTTCGGACATTGACGTCATCCTAGGAATGGATTGGTTATCAAGGCAGAATGCTTTCCTTGATTGTAAAGCCAAATCAGTCAAACTCACCCATCCTTCAGGCCAGACCATTGACTACACCTCACCCAGCTCTAGAATCCAGATGCATACTTTGAATGTACTTCCACTTCCAGACCTCGAAGATATTCCGGTGGTTCGTGACTTCCCGGATGTCTTTCCTGAAGAACTGCCGGGCATGCCACCCGATAGGTGTGTAGAATTAATAGTGGATCTTATACCAAGCACAGCCCCAATTTCCAGACGCCCATATAGAATGGCCCCACATGAGTTAGCTGTGCTAAAAACCCAACTTGATGCTTCGTTGGCAAAAGGCTTCATCTGCCCTAGCTCATCACCATGGGGTTGCCCCGTTCTGTTCGTAACGAAGAATGATGGAACAGAAAGGATGTGCGTAGACTATCGCCCGCTAAATCTAGCGACGATAAAGAACCAGTACCCACTGCCCAGGATCAATGATCTTTATGATCAACTTGCAGGATCCTCTGTCTTCTCCAAGATGGATTTGAGATTAGGCTATCATCAAATCAAAATCCGAAATGAGGACATTCCCAAGACGGCTTTCACTACTCGATATGGTCTTTACGAGTACACCGTCATGTCTTTCGGTTTAACCAATGCCCCCGCCACATTCTCGCGCTTAATGAATTCGATCTTCATGGAGTACCTAGATAAAAATTTTGTGGTTTATCTTGATGACATTCTCATCTACTCGAAGAACGAAGAAGAGCACGCAGAACATCTTAGGTTGGTATTGATGAAACTTAGAGAGCGCCGCCTTTATGCCAAGTTCTCCAAGTGTGAATTTTGGCTACCAGAAGTGACCTACTTAGGCCACGTGATTTCTGCAAAAGGTGTTGCAGTCAATCCCGAGAGAGTTCAGGCCGTCCTTGAATGGACTCCACCTGAATCGGTTAAGCAAGTTAGGAGTTTTCTTGGCTTAGCAAGCTATTGCCGTCGCTTCGTTGAGAACTTCTCCAAAGTTGCAAAGCCTCTAACTGAACTCCTCAAGAAATATAAGAAATTCCAATGGACCCCCAAGTGCGAGGAAAGCTTTCAAGAGTTAAAAGAAGATTGACTTCTACACCCGTACTTGCACCTCCAGACACCAAAAGGGATTTCGAGATCTATTGTGATGCTTCACGGCAAGGGTTAGGATGCATACTTATGCAAGATCGACATGTGGTAGCTTATGCTTCACGCCAGTTGCGGCCACATGAAGAGAACTATCCAACCCATGATCTTGAACTCGCTGCCGTAGTTCATGCCCTGAAGACTTGGCGACATTACCTCCTTGGTAATCGTTGTGAGATCTATTCTGATCACCAAAGCCTCAAATACATATTCACCCAGCCAGATCTTAATGTCAGGCAAATACGCTGGATAGAGTTGATAAAAGATTATGAGTTTGGAATTTCTTACACCCCAGGCAAGGCCAATGTCATGGCTGATGCACTAAGCCGTAAGACGTACTGTAACAACCTCATGTTACAGCAGTATCAACCACTTCTTCATGAGGAATTTCGAAAACTCAATCTCGAGATTGTTCCTCGTGGATCTCTTTTCAACTTGGTGGAGAAACCAACCCTTGAGGATCAAATCATAGCCGCCCAAAAACAAGATAGTAGTATTCAAGAGATCAAGCAGGACATTGTTAGCGGAGTTGCTAAATGTTTCTCTGCAAATGATCAAGGAATGATATTCTTTGAAAATCGTTTAATAGTTCCTGAGAATGAAGACCTAAAGTAGCTGATCCTTAGGGAAGCTCATGACACTCCCCTCTCCATTCATCCCAGTAGCACAAAAATGTACCGAGATCTACGCCAGAGATTTTGGTGCACCCGAATGAAGAGAGACATTGCACAATTTGTTGCCGAATGTGATGTTTGTCGTCGCATTAAGGCAGAACACCAAAGACCTGCTGGCACTCTTCAACCATTGTCTATTCCCGAGTGGAAATGGGACAAGGTCGGTATGGACTTCATCGCCGGTTTTCCAAAAACCCAGAAAGGAAATGATGCCATCTTCGTTGTCATTGATCGACTTTCCAAAGTTGCTCACTTCCTTCAAGTTCGCGAGTCTATAACTGCTAGTCAGTTGGCGGACTTGTATGTCTCTAGAATTGTGTCTCTTCATGGTGTTCCTTTGGAAATCAATTCTGATCGTGGTAGCCTTTTCACCTCTAGATTCTGGGGAAGCTTTCAGAATGCTATGGAAACTCATCTATCCTTTAGTACAGCTTTCCACCCACAGTCTAGCGGTCATGTTGAAAGGGTTAATCAATTCTTGGAAGACATGCTCAGAGCTTGTGTTATCTCTTTCGGAAAGAATTGGGAGAAATCTCTTCCATTCGCCGAATTTGCTTATAACAATAGCTATCAATCTAGTCTGAACATGGCTCCCTTTGAATTCCTCTATGGCCGACGATGTCGAACACCCCTAAACTGGTCAGAAACCGGTGAAAGACAACTCTTTGGACCGGATATGATCAAGGAAGCAGAAGAGCAAGTTCGCATTGTTCGTGATCGATTGAAAGCCGCTCAGTCTCGTCAGAAAAGCTACTATGATCGTCATCATAGAGAGGAGAGCTACAATCTTGATGAGAAGGCTTACCTTCATGTTACTCCTCTGAAGGGAACCCAAAGATTCAGTATCAAAGGCAAGTTGGCCCCACGTTACATCGGACCTTTCCGCATTCTCGCTAAACGTGGAGAAGTTTCCTACCAACTTGAACTACCTCCGCACCTTTCCCGAGTACATGACGTATTCCATGTGTCACAACTCAGGCGTTGCTTCAAGGACCCCATCCGCGAAGTCGACCATGAAACACTTGATCTCCAAGATGATCTTTCTTATCGAGAGTACCCTGTTCATATTCTTGATTCCGCAGAGCGTGTCACTCGTCGCCAAAAGATCAAGTTCCTCAAAGTGCAATGGTCACATCACTCCGAGAAAGAAGCAACGTGGGAAAGAGAGGACCGCCTCCGTGCCGAGTACCCCACCTTCCTTCCGACGACGTCTGAATATCGGGACGAGATTCTTTTGAGTGGGGGCGAGTTGTCACAACCCAAGTTTAGGTAAGTGCTAGGGTTTGTTTGTGCCCTTTGCATCATGCAAAATTTTGAAAGAAATTCAAAAATGGGGAAAAAAAGAAAGCCCTAAGAAATTAATTCAAATGGCCAGATAAAAATATTTTTCCAAAAATCATTTGAATAATTGGAAAATTCCCATAAATGATGCTGATCATTTTAAAAGTGATTTGGGTATTTTCCCATGCCCATGGAATATTCAAAAATTCAAAAGGTGCCCTGGAAATTAAATTTGACCCCTATTTGATTTGAAATTCATATGTTTTGAATTTAAAAAATGCTCAAATTCTATAAGTGGTTTGCTACTGACAACCTAGGGTTTTTAAAATTATTTGGCCATTTTATTAAATTGCCTAGGTATTTATTTATCAAGGAACCACAAAATTACAGAAAGAAAAGGAGAAGAAATAGAAAAGGGGAGCCCCTGGCCATCTGGCCCAACTAAACCCCCCTCCATCCCACCAACACGGCCCAGGCCCACCCCCCTTTGTCTCCTTCCTCAAGCACCTCGGTGTCACCCTGAGAGCGCGCGACGCCGCCGACGCCACGCCACCAGCCTGCCTGGCTCCCCCCCTTGGCCTCTTCTGCACGCCACGCAAGCCCAGAGGGCCCCCACGTCCTTTCCCCCTCCTCGGGAGCTCTTCTCCTTCCTCCCCGGTGAAGATCCGCGAGGTTCCGAAGCGCCCCGGAGAACACCGCCGCGCCCCGGCGTGGCCATCGTCGACGAGCAGCCGCGCCAGGTTGTCCACTGCAACCGCCGACGCCGTCTTCTTCGTTTCCCCCAAGCAATTTGAGCTCAAGGGCCCAGGAATCGACGACAGCCTCAACGTCTCGTCGCCGGCCACCGGGAGCATCGAGCTCGAATTCCGCCGTCTCCGGCCAGCCCCCGACCTCCCCGTCCTCTTCAACGTCTCCAGGGTGAGCTCCGGCCGCCGCGCCATGTGCCGTCGAATCCGTGTAGCAGTAGCTCCGGCCGCCGCGCCATGCCATTGCCCGCGCGCTCTCCGGCCTCCCCGTTGACCCCCTCCTACTCCACTACACGCGCGCGAGCAAGGCGCATCTCCCTGTCCAAGCCCGAGCCCTCCCTGTGGCTTCTAGCCTAATCCTGGCGAGGCTCCGGCCATCTCTCCAGCGAGCCCTAGCCATTAGGGCTAATCACCCAGCCTAACCCCCTCCTAGCCAATGACAGGTGGGCCCAGGCCCCCCTTTAATTAACCAGTGGTTAATTTAAACAGGGATTAACTCCTGGGTCACTGACACCCTGGACCCACAGGTCAGGTCCCCCCCTGACGTCATGCTTGCATCATCATGATGCAATAAACAGTTTCCAGAAATTTAAAATAATTCTAGAAAAATCCAGAAAAATAGCCAAACTTCAATAAATCATAGAAAATTCATATTAACTCCAATTTGGACATATAATATATGAAAAATTATCAGAAAAATGCAAGGATTAAGAATATGCAAAAAAAATTATGTTTGACCATTTTAAAATGGGGGAACAGAAGCAAATGTGTATATGACTTAATTTGAAATTGAATTTGGAGTTTGAATTTGCATTTCAAATGCAATATACTTCAATTAAATTGAATATGCTACAAACCAGTACCTTTCACATCATGGACAACCTTATCATGTGTATGTGCATTTTTACTTTCGAAGTTGTCCCCCCCTTGTTGCTGATTGCCTCAATGACAGACGTTCCGAGACGGTGATCACCCCGAAGAAGAAGACCACCGTTGAGACCCGTGTATCGTCAGCAAGGCAAGAAAACCCCTATTGATCATGTCTATAAAATCCTACTTCCCTCTCAGTCTCGCTTATGCATGTTTAGGAGATCATCGAGACACGTTCTTTCGCATAGTTGAACCCATTCCGATGCATGGCCTATCATTTTGTCACTGTATTAAGCAAACCACAATCCTAGCAGATTTAGGAGTTGAATGATGAGCATGTGGCCCTTGCAACTGTTACTGCTTTTGCTTCTTAGTGATACAATGAGGATGTTATGTTTGTGAGTCGGGATGAATGAACACAGTGATGCTGATGTTAACGTGTTGGTGAATCCACCCTAAACAAAGGTGAACGATGAGAGGCTATGTAGGAGTACACAGTGGGTTGTCTCGTTGAACACTGCCCTAGGCCTCGAGTTCCTGTTTTGTGATCCAAGACAAAGAGTATGACCACATGTAGGGTTTTATGGGAGTCCCGTTTGGCCTCTTTACGTACCCGATCCGTTCCAGGAGTCACACTAGATTCGGGCTTTCCATTTGATTTATGCATAGATATGTGGGTGGACATGTGAGGCAGTGAAACCATCTGTCAAAGGTGGCGTCTCGGTCCCTTGCATTATCTGAGTCCGTTTCGTGGAACCGCCCGGACTCTCGAGCGGTGACAAACTCAGGTAGTCGACTCCTGGATTAGAAAAGGTGATGTGAGGGTAGTGCCTTGGTTTCATCCGCGTCCGACACCCGCTTGAAGGGTGACAAGAACGAGACGATAAGTGATGACACGCGTGTGAAGATGTACACCCCTGCAGGGTTAATGAACTATTCGAATAGCCGTGTCCGCGGTTATGGACTACTTGGAGACCTTTACTTGATCATAGACAACTTGAATAGATACTTATAAAACTCGCAAGATAAGCGTGAGTGCTATGGTGTGCTTTCTCGTGGGGAAGTAGAGGAAGTCATCATAGTGGTGTAATTGGTTGGAGACATGTAGTGGACTCGTGTACGCTTCTTACCTCAAGTCTGGTACTCGTAGTACATGATTAGCCAAGTCAAAGCTGGCACTTCTGCATGTTTAACCCCACCTCCTTTACCTTGAAACTTGAGCATGAGTAGTATAGATCTGATGTAATTCTTGCTGAGTACGACTTTGTACTCACGTTTGCTTATTCTATGTTTTAGATGAGAACCCGGACCCCGATGGAGTCACCTTCCTGAAGCTCGACGTTGACCTTGGTAGTATAGTTCCAGACAGCAGTCTGGTCCCTCTTGGAAGGGCATGTATGTTTACAAGGCTTCTCTAAGACATTTGTTAAACTTGTCTGTACTCAGACCTAATTTTCTTCCGTTGTATGATGTAATGTTGATCACAGACATGTGATCTTTGTATGCTCTATGTGTAAGTCAATAAAGAAGTACTTTGTAGAGTTATGTGATGATACCTCCTGTTCATACTAGGCATGTGTGCTGCGTGTATGGTTCTAACATGCATGTCTTAGTGGGTTTTCAAGACCTTAGTTGTGATCTGGCTGGCGGTCTTTTATACACCAAGTGGGCCTGAGATGTGCGCAACTTGGGGCATCGCGATGCGATTGCTCGTGACTCTGTCACGTGGCAAACTTTGTTGTATGATCGAGCCCGCCCTAGACCCCGACTAAGTGATCGGGCTGGAGTAAGTCTATGTAAGAGTTAGGATTCAATCGGTAACATGGTTGAGGCGATTTGTCTATGCATATCGGATTCACCACCCATAAAAATTTAGACTTGTGAGCGGACGTTGAGGAACCATCTCAGTTGATCATCCGGCCTGAATGGGATGCCCCTCATGTTCGATGCTTACCGAGAACGTTCTGTGCTTGGCCTTGTCTTCTTAGACAAGTGGGTACAGTTCTCGGCTCTCCATGTGATTGCATCGTGACTGGAATTACATATGCGAACCCCGGGTCCCGACACGATTCCTCGCGCTTGAAGACGAAGACGAGCACGACGAGTCTTCTGGACACTGTGGCTCGCCGAGAGGGGCACGGTGGCCACGCGAGTGCGGTGGCGCGTCGAGACCGAGCGCTCGGAGGCGGTGAGAAACCGGCGAGAGAGAGAGAGCTAGAGGGAGCAGGGAGAGGGGGAGAAGTGTTGCGGGGCTCTGGGCGTCTCCTTGGCACACTTAGGAGGAGGGGGAGGCTCTGGAAGCCGCGAGGCGTCGCGGTGGCAGCGCCGGCGTGCTCCGCTAACTCCAGCGAGCAGCTTCGGGGGAGGGGGAAGACGACGACAAGGGGTGTACGGGCTGGGCTGGGCCAAACGGGCACGGGTGAAACTAGTTGGGCCGAAGCCAGGGGGTTCTTCTCTTTTCCTTTTTCTTCTCTTTTTCTTGCTGTAATTTTGTTGTGCCTTGATAAATAAATACCTTGGCAATTTATAAAATGGCAAAAAAATTTACATGGACTTACAAAGCATATAGTTAGCCACTCACAAGTTTTGGAGATTTTTGAAATTCAAACAATTTGAATTTAAATTCAAATTGGAGTTTAATTTAATTGACAAGCCCTATTTGGAATTTTTGGCAAATCTTGGTGCATGCAGTGGGACCCACTTCACTTTATATGTGATCATGCATATTTATAAGACTTTTCAAAAATACCAGAGGAATTTTTGGAAGAAAATTTTGTCTGGCCATTTAATTAAATTCTTTAGGGCTTTTCTTTTCCCCAATTTTGAATTTCTTTTAAAAAAATTTGCATGATGCAAAGGGGAACTCAAACCCTAGCACTTACCCTAGTTGGGGTTCTGACAAGTCCCAAGGCCTGGGAATGCACCCCTGGTCCTCGAAGCCCAGATCGGAGGATACGACATGGACAAAGTCTTCATGGACGGAGGCAGCAGTCTAAACATAATCTTCGCCAGCACCCTACGCAAGATGTTAATCCCACGATCAGTTTGGAAAAACTCAGGCACCAAAATATACGGCGTAGTTCCGAGCGAAGCAGCCACCTCCATTGGAACAATACAGCTTGATGTGATCTTCGGCAGCAAGCGCAACTTCGCAAAGCAAACGCTTGAGTTCGAAGTGCTCTACTGGCAGTCGCAGTATCACGCCATACTTGGGCGACGAACGTTCGAACAGTTCATGGCGGTTCCACAAATGCCAGGACCCGCAGGAATCATCACAGTCAAGGGAAGATTCACCAAATCGGACCAGTGCGACCGCGACTTCCACAAAGTCTTAGACACATTTGGAGCCCAACAACAGCTCAAAGAAATAGCCATGGTGACGGACAAAAGCATATTTCCGCTAGCAATCCGAAGCGAGACAAAAGAATTTGGCCGCGATTTCAGCATCGACAGCGACACAATCACACACCAAGTCCACCCAACAGACCCAGAGAAGACAGCTCGCGTATATGCCAACCTTCCAGAAGAGTGGAAAATTTACGCCTTGTGCCCAGCCGACATGCCCGGGATACCACGAGAATTCGCAGAACACGCGCTCCACATCAAGCCAAACACCAAACCAGTAAAACAGGCATTACGATGATTCTCAGAACCCAAGCGCAGAGCAATCAGAGAAGTAGTCAACCGACTACTCGACGCACAGTTCATCCGAGAGACGAATAAAGCAACATGGATAGCAAACCCAGTCCTAGTCCCTAAAAAGGACACCGAGGTACTAAGGATGTGCGTCGACTATGGGCCTATCAACAAGCACTGCCCAAAAGACCACTTCCCCCTACCAAGAATTGATCAAATAATCGACTCCACAGCAGGATGCGACCTCCTCTCCTTCCTCGACGCATACTCAGGATACAATCAGATCAGGATGAAGGAAGAAGACGAAGAGCACACCTCGTTCATCACCCCCTACGGAGTATTCTGCTACCAAACAATGCCCTTTGGCCTAAAAATGCGGAAGCCATGTACCAGCGGATGATGCAAGCATGTTTGAGAGACCAGATTGGAAGGAACGTCCAGGTCTATGTAGATGACATTGTCATCAAAACCTACAACACAAATACGCTACTCGACGACCTTCGCGAGACATTCGCGGCCCTCAACAAGTACAGGATCAAGCTCAACCCCAAAAAATGCGTGTTCGGCGTCCCAGCCGGAAAATTACTCGGATACATGGTCTCTGCCCGAGGAATCGAATAAAACCCCGAAAAGGTTCAAGCAATCGCCAAGATCCAAAGGCCAACCAACATCAGAGGAGTACAACAGCTCACAAGAAAGCTCGCATCATTGAGACGCTTCATCGGTAGGTTAGGCGAAAGGACCTTACCGTTCTACAAACTGCTGAGAAAAGGAGAAAAATTCGAGTGGACCGAGGAAGCTAACAATGCATTCACGGACTTAAAGAAGACCCTCTCGACCCCACCAATCTTGGCGGTGCCTAAAGTAAGGGAAAAGTTGTATCTCTACATAGCAGCACGCAGTAGTGTCGTGAGCACAGTGCTTGTCGTCGAGCGCAGAAGAAGGCAAAATCCAGAGCATCCAAAGACCAATTTACTACCTCAGCACGCTACTCACGAAGCCACAACAGCGGTACCCACACTACCATAAGCTCCTGCTCGCCATTATCATGACCTCCAGGAAAGTATCGCACACTTCGACGAACACTCCATCACAATCGTGAGCAGTGCACCACTCGCGGACATTCTCAACAATCCCGGAGCGACCGGTCGAGTCGCCGAGTGGAACATGGAGCTCAGCCCGCGGGACCTGCAGTTCAAACACCCGACAACAATCAAAGCCCATGTACTTCCAGACTTCCTGGTCGAGTGGGAAGAAGTCCAAACACCAGGTCCCCCAGACCTATCCAACTCATGGACGGTGTATTTTGACGGATCTAAAAGACAACAAGTGTAACACCCCCAGTGCCAGTAACAGTAATCACTACAGTGATCCTCTTGTTAATGATCATTACTGTTGCTAATCAAGCCATGATCAACTTCGATCATAGCTCATTCCAATTCCCACCTAGAATTTTTTTCAAAATAAATGTGAATTATACATTTGCTCCAAGAATTGTGGGAGAATATTAATCATCTTGCAAATATTTAAACCAAGTCATTCTTAGTCCATAAAGTAATCCCAAGACAGTAATAATAAATATGAAACCAATATTGTTGGGTTATTATAATTTCCATGGAAATTAAAATGAAACTGAAAATTATAGTACCACCAAAAATAGAACAACAATTTTTGTTAAATAGCTAATAATCAGTAGGTCATCACAAAAGTTGAAATGAACATTTATTAAAATGTTAAACCTATAAAAGGAATTAAAACGGTGGCTAAAAAGCACCATTTAATGCTTTAAAATAAATAACCATAGGTAAAAGAATTTATTGTGTGCCCAAACTTTTTGTGGCGTCTCTATATTTTGTAAAAAATAATATTGGAGTTTGTCAGCTATTTTACAAAAATCATTTGAAGGAAAAACTAATTACAAACACCAATTACAAAAAGAAACATAAAAGAAATTAGGAAAAAACCTTATCCCGCGCCTATGGGCAAAGGCCCACACGGCCCACTCCCCTTCCCCCTTGTCTTCTTCCCCAACCACCCCCCACCTGCCCCGCACGGCGGCAGAGCTCGTCGACGCCGCTGCTAGGTGATACGTCCAAAACGTATCTATAATTTCTGCTTGCTCCATGCATGTTTTGTGTGATATTTCTATGATCTAGATACACTTTCATACACTTTTAATCATATTTGGACTAACCTATTAACTCAGTGCACCCCAGTGCCAGTTCCTGTTTTCTGCTGTTTTTCTATTTCAGTTTTCCCCCATATAAAAAGTGCCAGAAAAATTCGGGAAAATTCAGATAAAAAATCAGCGTGACGGAAGCTTCGAGAAGAGCCCGGGAGGGGCCAGAGGGGAGCCAGGGGGCCCAGGCGGCCACCCGGCGCGGCCCCCCCCTTTCCGCGCTAGGGGGCGCCTAGGGCTCCTGGCCCACCTCTGGCTGCCCCCTTTCGCCTATTTATCCCCCGTCACGGGAAAACCCCAGAAGAAGAACCCTATTCCGCGAACTCGTCTCTGTTCCGCCGCCGCCGCACTTCCGAAGATCGGGAGCACCAGAAGACCTCTTCCCCGGCACCCTGTCGGAGGGAGGATTGACCTCCGGGAGTCTCCTCTCCACCATCGATGCTTCTCGGATGTCTCGTGAGTAGTTTTCCTTGGAACATGGGTCCGTGATCAGTAGCTATGTGATGTTCTCCTCCCCTCTTTGATCTTCATTGTTTAGACCTCGTGAGCTGCCCAACATGATCAAGGCACCTTTGTAATATTTCTTCTATTGCTATGTTGAGTTTGATAGGATTTGATGGATTATGAGATTATGTTCAGATTGTGATAGAGTAATATATTTGGTTTTTATCTCTTATATTTTTGTTCCTACGTAATTCTTGCATGTTCCCCGTTGCTGTTTATTGCTTTGGCCAAGTAGTAGGTAGTGACTCCAAGAGGGAGCGTTGTGCTAGATTGTGGGTTCATGCCCCCCGATGACACGCTTGAGTGACAGAAACATGAGTCTAGGGGATGTGCTGTTACCACAAGGGGGAAAACAACGGTGCTTGTAACCGCGGTTACAAGGATTGTTTACTTTACGCAGAGTTCTTTTTAATGCAGTTGTCTGTTGCTTTGGGTTTACACTTTGGGTGGGGCTCGCAACTTAATACCAGCGAGATGTTCTGGATAGATATCTCAAGGTGGATGATTAGTAGTAGATGAAGATGGATTTCGGTCTACTTACCTTGGCGTACTGTCTGTGCTTTTGAACCTCTTCCTTTCTTTTGTAGCATAGTTAGCATTGCGGTGCGTTCATAATCCTGTCAATTGCCTTTCTGTAATTTGTTTACCTCGCATAGCAATTTTATCGTCTTTTGGGAGAGAGACATCACTAGCGAACATCACGTATCCCGGTCCATATCCTTATCATTGTTTCCACGCTATATTTACTTTTCTGCATTTACTTTCAAGTTGCTATCATTATCCCTTGCGTTTTATCCTTTGTAAACAACAAGACCGGAGAGATTGACAACCTCTCTGAACTTCGTTGGGAACAAAGTTATCGTGTCTGTGTGCAGGTCCGCGTCAGTTGCGCCGCTGACACCTACTTATCATCTCCGGAGTCCTACTGGAGACAAACCTTGGTATCTTCACCGAGGGAAATTTGCTGCTGTGCTACATCACGCCTTCCAATTGGGGTTCACCAACGAAGGGCGAGAAATCACTATCATTACCTCGAACATCACCAGGCCGGCCCCGCCATCACCTGCCCCTCCCGTCGACGCTGGGGATAAGGCTGACCCCCTACCCCCTAGACGCCCCCAGGTTCATCCCCTCTCCCTCCCTCGCGCGACCGGTCACCCTCTCTGTAGCTCGGGCATGCGCAGCCATCACCGCCGACGTGCGTGGACGTGGCCAACGGCCCTCTCCAGCCCCGCCATGATGTCAAGGCGCTTCCCCGCTTAAGGCTTCGTCTCCTGGGATCTTCAATCAAGCTCGAAGAACCTTGAAAGCTCGGCATCAAGCTGTTCCCTTTTGCCGGCCGTGATGCACCTCGCCGTTGATTGCCGCCGCTCCAGAGCCTCTCCTGCTTCCTCGACCACGGGATTGAGCTTCTGGTGAGCTCCTCTTTGCTCCCCTACCTCCCACGCGTGTTCTGCTTCACCGAGGCGCCGGCTCCACCTAGTCGAGCTCCGGCCGCCGTCGTTGCCCACCATAACCAGGCGCGCGCTCTACGTGGCTGTGACCGCGCCTCGGGTGCACGCGCGCGTCTTCCCAAGCTTCGCCACGCCTCGCACACTCCTGTGCCGCACCCACGCGCCGTCGTGCCCCCTGCTCTAGCCCGACACTGCCCTGTCCTCAACGCCGGTGAGCACTGGTATAATACCGATGTGGCGCCTCAATGGCAGGTCGGCCATGCCCCAGCTAATCTCCTATTAAAAATAATCACTCCATGTTAGTAATAGGTGTGTATGACTAGTGGGGCCCTTGTTAATTTAATGGTTTATTTAGATTAAAATGCCTCTGTGAGTGCCCGATACCCCCTCTAATTAACTTTGATTTAAAATAACCGTAGAAACCCCCCTGTGTCACTGGCATGTGGGCCCCAGGCCATTAACTTAATCCCTGGGTTAATATTAGTGCTAATCAAAACCTGTCTCTATGACAGCTAGGTCCCACTTGTAAGCGGTTAGCTTAATTAGATTAAAAGAAATCTATATTGTAATATCCCACTGACATGTGGGCCCCCCTCTGTTAATCCCTATTTAATTAAGTTAATAATAAATTATATTAATCTGTCACTGACTGGTGGGACCCACTGGTCAGTATTACTGTTTTGGATAATGTCTCTGATTAAATAATAGGAGTAATTCAGAAAATTATTTAAATTGATTTAAAACTTCAAAATTCAATATCTTTTAAACCGTAATTCAGATTCAAAAACTTTATACATCAAAATCGATCAGAAAAATATAACGAATACGAATACGCTATCCGTATGTCTACCACACCCCTCTAACACAACGAACATCGAACCATCCCCCTCCGGACCGACTGTCCGATGATTGCCCGATACCGATAAACTATCCGGATGAATTTATTCTGAACACCAAAGTTCTTCAGAATGGATCAACTAACACGGATACACATTTCACTTGTTTGTCGAATGTCCACAACACCTCTGGCATGGTACCTTCCCCCTCCGGGCCGTCTGTCGATAATCACCCGGAGCCGGTATTTCATCCTCGGATGAATTCCCGCTCCGAGCAATACACCTTGCACTGCGTTAGAACACTGTTAACTTTGCGTTTGCCATGTCTTGTATTTGTATTACTATTGTTGTTGTGTATTTATTGTTTCTCCCCCCTCTCTTATTGTCCGGTAGTCCCAACGATCGCTGCCGATGCCCCTGAGATCGACTACGTCGTCGACGACCGTACCGCTACCGTCGAGCTTCCAGGCAAGCAGAGCCATTCTCTTCCCCAGATATCGCCTATCTTTCCATACTTTTCTTGCACTAGGTATTACTGCTGCTGCTACGATTACAATCCCATTCAATTGCATAGCCTGTTTTTGTCGCCCCTTGATGTACCTCCCTTATCCTATGCTGCCTATTATAATTATGCATTATTCAGCAGTGAGCCCTGCGCATTGTTAGCTAGGATTAGATAGCGGGCCGTGATCACTCAGGGGAGTGACGCGGATACAAATTATTACAACTGCACAGGTACGGTACAATGCAGACACCGCCTCAGGCCCCTACCTTGGCTCTGCCGATCCACCATCAAGTGTGAGCTATCAAGGAGAAATCCTTGTACTCCACTCGTTGCTGACTCTGTATAGACACTCTAGGTACCTGAGAAACGGTTTTCCTTCAGGTAAGAAGTCGGGCGACCCAACGGTGCCCGTGAGTGGTATTGCGATGGGACAACAGGGAGGGTACGACAAGTGTACCAGTGTGCTTGGCCCCTGATCGTTGGCCGCAAGAGATACCAAACCACGAAAGTCGAGCTCCTCCAGGAGCACACGCGAGACAAGGTAAGGAGACGGTTCACCTTGTTGGTAACCGCAGAGACTTGGTGGGACGACAGGGCAGGCACAGATGTACTGGTGGTCCCGACTGCTGTCGTTGTCCGCGGGTCAGTTAAGTCGAGGAAACGATAACGGTTGCCCCGCAAGTTAATAAAATGACTAATGGTTCGGTGGATGACTTGAGTAGCCTTTTGGCTTATACGCGCTGCCTACACGTGTCGTAGTGTCGTCCGAGGACTCTTCAGACGTCAGCAGTACCGCGACATGCGCCGGGAAGTGGTGTTGTCTTATTTGCTCGCGCGGTGGTGTCTTATTTTGATTTGCTTTAACTTCACCGGCCAGCCTTGCACTGTGCAGGAGTACGTCGGGGTTAGGGTCCAAAGCCCCGCGTACATAGGATATAGTCCGACGGATGACCTCTCTGTTGAGTTTGAAAGATGGGCTACGGAGTGGCGGATAGCCTTGGTGGGGCATTCCCTAACAAGGTGTACGCCACCCTGGAGATCCGTGCGTGTAGTGTAACATAAGTGCACCCCTGCAGGGTAGATTAATCTATTCGAATAGCCGTGTCCACGGTAACAGGACGCTTTATGCTGAAGCTGGATCTTACCACTACAAACTATTATTATTAAACTGTATGGTTCCGGGTTTTCTTCCGCGCTGGGATGTCGAGGAGGTGATCTCGGAGGCATTGCTAATTATTACAACTTACTATTATAAAATGCTGCAGCAACTTCTGCTGCATTGTTACTTTATGCTTTATATAAACTGTTGGCTATTCTCTCATCATGCTGCAAGACTCGTTGGAAGATGCTAGTTTTCGATAGGCCTAGCTTCTTAACCTTATTCCGATTTCTACCTTGCAGTCCACTATATACAACCTCCCCTTTCCATTTGATACAAATGCATAAATGCTTAGTAGCGGACGTAAGACTCGCGGTATGCTAGATACTCACCTTTGCTTTATTCCCCCCTTTTTTTTGTTTTGCCTGATCGGCCGCTGCAGTCGACGTTGGATCCTTGGAGTCCAGGAGCAGGAGATCCCCGATGCCGACCACCGCAACATGAAGATCCCCGATGCCTTCTACGACGTCGATTTCCTCGTTGACTAGGAGTAGTTTGGAGGTTCCCAGGCAGGAGGCTTCGCCTTTTCAATCGTTGTTGTTTTCTTCTAGCCTTCTTAAGGCAGATCATGTGTACCCTATGTCTATACTCAGATACTATTGCTTCCGCTAACTTTGTGCTTTCGAGCTGTTGTATTCGAGCCCTCGTGGCCCCTGGCTTGTATTAAACAACTTGTATTATTTTATTTGTAGATTTGTGTTGTGATATCTTACCGTGAGTCCCTGATCTCGATCGTGTACCTTGCATGTATGATTAGTATGCACGGTCTGATTTTGGGGGCGTCACAGCAAGGAGCCGGAGTCGTCCTAGTCTCCCCCAAAGGAACAAAGCTCAAATACATCCTCCAGATCAACTTCAGCAACACCTCCAACAATGAAGCAGAATACAAGGCACTAATTCACGGCATGCGCATGGCAAAAACTTGTGGTGCCACTTGCCTCTCGATCTATGGCGACTCCAACCTCGTCGTCCAGCAGGCGATGAGAGACTGTAACGCAGTTGCAGACAACATGGTAGCCTACCAGAAGCTCTATAACACACTAGAGGGAGGATTGGACGGCTTTGAACTCAACTACATCCCCAGAGAAAATAATACAGAAGCCGACGAACTCGCGAACATCGGATCAACTCGAGGGCCAATACCACCATGCGTTTTCCTCGAGAGCATCAACCAGAGATAAATAAAAGGAAAGCCAGCGGAACCCAAGATAGTCGCAGAGGAAGCCGACACAAATGAGCCAGCACAGGTGGCAGCAACGAGCGCAGCTGACGGCAGAAACAACCAAGCAATCGAAGTCGAAGAACCAGCAGCACTCGAAGATCCGTCCTGGGAAAGACCCTTCCTTCGATTCCTAGTCGAAGGCACCCTACCACAAGACGTCGAAGAAGCCCGACGCATCAGTCGACGATCTAAAGCATTCACAGTAATCAACAGAAAGCTCTACAAGCGCAACATTTCTCAGGTCCTCCAAAAGTGTATAGACGAAGACGACGACAAAGCCCTACTGCTCGAGATTCACGAAGGCACCTGCAGACATCACGCAAGCAGTCGCGCACTCGTGGCCAAGGCCTTTCGAGCAGGTTTCTATTGGCCGACCGCTATGAGAAATGCAGAGGATATCGTACGGCGTTGCATCGCCTGCCAAAAGTTCGCCAGCAGGCCGCACGCCCCAGCATCGGAACTCAAAACCATACCATTATCATGGCCATTTGCCACATGGGGACTCGACATGGTGGGACCACTCAAGAAATCATCAAAAGGAGGACGAACACACCTACTAGTCGCAGTTGACAAGTTCACCAAATGGATCGAAGCAGTACCAATCACCAGCTCAACAGCCCTCACGGCAATCAACTTCATCAAGTCAATCATCTTCAGATTCGGAGTACCACACAACATCATCACAGACAATGGTACAAACTTCACAGCAGCAGAGTTCCAAAACTTCTGTCAAGAGCTGGGCATCAAAATCAACTACGCATCAGTCAAACACCCGCAATACAACGGCCAAGTGGAGAAACAAAACGACCTAGTATGCAGAGGAATAAAGAAGAGACTCCTAGCACCACTAGAACAAGCCGCATGCAACTAGGCAGAGGAGCTCCCCGCAGTACTATGGAGCCTGCGCACCACCCCAAACAGCTCGACCCAGTATACACCTTTCTGCTTGGTGTACGAGGCAGAAGCAGTGCTGCCGCACGACTTAAAATTCGGAGCCCTCAGAATCTCAGGGTACGGAGAGGAAGAGGCAGAAGAAGCACTGCAGAACGACAAAGACATAGTTGATGAAGCTCGGGACACAGCTATCACAAGATCTGAAGGATACCAGGACAAATTACGCACATATCAAAGCAGTCACCTGCAGACCAGAACGTCCAACAAAGGAGACCTTGTGCTACGGCTAATACAAGAAAAAGTGCACAAACTCGCCCCACAATGGGAAGGGCCATTCATCATCTCGGAAGTCATAGGAGGAGGAGCATACAGATTAAAGAATCTGAAGACCAATGAGCACGTGGTAAATCCATGGAACGTAGCGAACCTACGCCTGTTCTACCCATAGTCCTCTAGGAATTGTCAGAGACATCGGGAGCAGCACCGATCGGCAAATCATGTAAAATTCGAAGGAATAAAATAATGTTGCCCAAAGCATCTTACTCAAAAGCACTCGGGGGCCCGAGCATAAAACTCCCCCCAAGAGACTCTATCCTAGCTCACGCGACTCTTACCTAAAAAGCACTCGGGTTCTCGAGCTTAAAACTCCCCCCAAGAGACGCTATCTTCCCTCATGCGACTTTTACCTAAAAAGCACTCAGGGGCTTGAGCTTAAAACTCCCCCGAGAGACGCTATCTTCGCTCACGCGACTTTTACTTAAAAAGCACTCGGGGGCTCGAGCATAAAACTCCCCCCGAGAGACGCTATCTTTTCTCACGCGACTTTTACTTAAAAAGCACTTGGGGGCTCGAGCATAAAACTCCCCCCCGAGAGACGCTATCTTCGCTCATGCGTAATTTACTTAAGAAGCACTCGGGGGCTCGAGCTTAAAACTCCCCCCCCCCCCGAGAGACGCTATCTTTGCTGACGCGACTTTTACTTAAAAAAGCACTCGGGGGCTCGAGCATAAAACTCCCCCCAAGAGACGCTACCTTCGCTCACGCGACTTTTACTTAAAAAGCATTCGGGGGCTCGAGCATAAAACTCCCCCCGAGAGACGCTATCTTCGCTCACGTGACCTTTACTTAAAAGCACTCAGGGGCTCGAGCCTAAAACTCCCCCAGAGAGACGCTATATTCGCTCACGTGGCTTTTTACTTAAGAGCACTCGGGGGCTTGATGGCTTCTCGCCCCTCGTTGGTTACCCCAAGTGGAAGGTTTGAGATGTAGCGCAACAGCAACTTTCCCTCGGTGAAGATACCAAGGTTTGTCTCCCGTAGGACTCCGGATATGATAAGTAGGTGTCAGCGGCGCAACTGACGTGGACCTGCACACAGACACAGATAACTTTGTTCCCAACGAAGTTCAAAGAGGTTGTCAATCTCTCCGGTCTTGTTGTTCACAAAGGGTAAAACACAAGGGATAATGATAGCAATTGAAAGTAAAAGCAGAAAAGTAAAGATAGCGTGGAAACAGTAATAAGGATATGGACCGGGATACGTGATGTTTGCTAGTGATGTCTCTCTCCCAAAAGACGATAAAAAATTTATGCGAGGTAAACAAATTACAGAAGGGCAATTGACAGGATTATGAATGCACCGCAATGCTAACTATGCTACAAAAGAAAGGAAGAGGCTCAAAAGCACGGGCAGTACGCCAAAATAAGTAGACCGAAATCCAACAGCATCTACTACTAATCATCCACCTTGATATATCTATCCAGAACATCTCGCTGGTATTAAGTTGCGAGCCCCACTCAAAGTGTAAACCCAAAGGAATAGACAACTGCATTAAAAAGCACTTTGCGTAAAGTAAACAATCCTTGCAACCGCAGTTACAAGCACCGTTGTTTTCCCCCTTGTGGCAACAACACATCCCCTAGACTCATGTTTCTGTCACTCAAGCGTGTCATCGGGGGGCATGAAACCACAATCGAGCATAACGTTCCCTCTTGGAGTCACTACCTACTACTTGGCCAAAGCAATAAACAACAACGGAGAACATGTAAGAATTACTTAGGAACAAAAATATAAGAGATAAAAACCAAATATATTACTCTATCACAATCTGAACATAATCTCATAATCCATCAGATCCCATCAAACTCAGCATAGCAATAGCAGAAAGATTACAAAAGTGCCTCGATCATGTAGGGAAGCTCACGAGGTCTAAACCATGAAGAACAAAGAGGGAAGGAGAACATCACATAGCTACTGATCACGGACCCATGGTCCAAGGAAAACTACTCATGAGACATCCAGGGAGCATCCATGGTGGAGAGGAGACTCCCGGAGGTCGGCCCTCCCTCCGGCAGGGTGCCGGGAAGAGGTCTTCTGGTGCTCCCGATCTCGGAAGCGCAGAAGCGGCGGAACAGAGGAGAGATCACGAAAAAGGGTTCTGTCTTCGGAGTTTCCCCGTGACGGAGAATAAATAGGCAAAGGGGGGTAGCCAGAGGTGGACCAGGGGCCCTAGGGGCCCCCCTGGCGCGGCCAGGGGTGGGGCCGCGCCGGGTGGCCGCCTGGGCCCCCCTGGATCCCCTCTGGCCCCACTCGGGCTCTTTGCGAAGCTTCTTGTACGCTGATTTTTCCTGTATTTTTCCCGGAATTTTTCTGGCACTTTTTATATGGGGGAAAACTGAAATAGAAAAACTGCAGAAAACAGGAACTGGCACTGGGGTGCACTGACTTAATAGGTTAGTACAAATATGATCAAAAGTGTATCATAGTGTATCTAGATCATAGCAATATCACACAAAACATTCATGGAACAAGCAGAAATTATAGATACGTTTTGGACGTATCAGGGCTCGAGCCTAAAACTCCCCCCGAGAGACGCTATCTTCGCTCACGCGACATTTACTTAAGAAGCACTCGGGGGCTCGAGCATAACCCCCCCCCCCCCAAGAGACGCTATCCTCGCTAAAAAACCCGACCTTATCTGCAACCATCGGGAGGCCAGAACGCAAGACTCTCGCCAAAAAACAAAAGCTCCGGCAAAGAAAGTCGCATCGAAAAGTGCACGGTTCTTTAGTCTTCACCCGATCGCAAGCGATCACCTAAAGACTCGGGGGCTACTCCCATCGGGAGCGTTGGCGCGCACCCGATCCAAACTTCGAAAATTTCAAAAACAGCTACAAACCAGTGAGACAAAAATTCATAAAGCCTACGCTTGATTCTGCAAATCAAACGCAGCCTCGGGGGCTACTCCCATCGGGAGCGCTTGCGCGCACCTTAGAAGGCAATTTCATTACAAAGGGAGTCGAAGACAATTTCATTATAAAGGAGTCGAAGACAATTTCATTACAAAGGAGTCGAAGAAAATTTCATTACAAAGGATTCGAAGACAATTTCATTACAAAGGGAGTTGAAGACAATTTCATTACAAAGGAGTCGAAGACAGTCTTTACAAAGAAGTCGAAACGACATTTTCCACTACAGAAGGACCCGTGGAACTACAAGATGGGCTACATTAAACTTCTACATGTGTGCTCATGCTGAGATAATTGGAACTTTCGTGCCACAACCTGACGGGAATCACCACAGACAAAGTAGCAACCCAGCCCGAGAAGAAGAAGGTCGCCGTCCTCCAGTTCTACAAGGTGTCTCGTGTACTGACGCAACCGCTTGACGATCGGCTTGACGTCCAGTTCATCCTTAGAACTAGAAGAGCAAACACCATCGGCCGAGGAATCAGCCGAAGACGAAGACACAGGAGAAGCGGGCGAACCACCACTCGAGCCATCGGAATCGCCTGTGCTTGTTTCTTCCCAGTATGGATCCAGACGGTTGCCACCAGCGTCAAATGCACGGATAATAACAATATCTTCGCCATCAAAATGTCAACAAAGGCTATCTCCGCCCCGCAGATTCAACTGACGAGAAAACGCCCTCCAGCCAGACCCAAGGAAAATCAAGGATGAACTATCAACTTCCAGCTCCACCCAAGAAGAAGAACGAGCGCATCCGTGAAGACAGAGCCAAAATCCCCCCAAGTTACGCTCAGAAGAAATAGAGGCAAATGAGGATGGAAGAGGAATCCGGGTAGCATTCCGGCTAAGAACACGCAAAAGAAAATCATAGCGCCAAAAACCCTCTTCCATGAAGGAATAAGAAGAAGGCACCGACGTGGTACCATGACGTCCACCACGAGAAGAACGAGGCGTGCGGCCACCACGACCACGGCGGCCACGACCTCGCCCAGCCACACCACCACCACGCCTGGGCGCCATATGAAGAATAAGCAGAAGAGAAAGATGCGAAGAGTGAATGCCCAGAACAGGCAAACCAAAGGAGGTATTTATAACACAATCCAAGGGCAAACTAGGGAAAAACGAAGAAGCCTAGGCGTCACCATCATTAAATCAAAGACCAAGCGCGCCGGTGATACGTCCAAAACGTATCTATAATTTCTGCTTGCTCCATGCCTCTTTTGTGTGATATTGCTATGATATTGATGAACTTCCATACACTTTTGATCCTATTTGGACTAACCTATTAACTCAGTGCACCCCAGTGCCAGTTCCTTTTTTCTGCAGTTTTTCTATTTCAGGTTTCCCCCATATTAAAAGTGCTCCAAAAATTCGGGAAAAATCCAATAAAAAATCAGCGATCAGGAAGCTTCCGGAATCACCGAGTGGGGGGGGGAGAGGGGACCCACCAGGGCCCCAGGCGCCCTCCCGGCGCGCCCCAGGGTGGGGCCGCGCCAGGGGGTCGCCTGGACCCCTGGCGGCTCCCCTGGCTGCCCCCTTCGCCTATTTCTTCCCCGTGACGCAAAAACCACGAGAGGGGAACCCTTTTTTCCGATCTCTCCTCTGTTCCACCGCCGCCGCGCTTCCAAGATCGGGAGCACCAGAAGACCTCTTCCAGGCACCCTGCCGGAGGGAGGAACCACCTCCGGGAGCTTCTCCACCTCCATGGATGCTTCCCGGATGAACCGTGAGTAGTCCACCTTGGACCATGGGTCTATGATCAGTAGCTATGTGATGTTCTCCTCCCCTCTTTGTTCTTCATGGATTAGACCTCGTGAGCTGCCCTACATGATCGAGGCACTTATGTAATATTTCTGCTGTTTCTATGCTGAGTTTGCTCGGATCCAATGGATTATGAGATTATGTTCAGATTGTGTTTGAGTAATATATTTGATTCTCCTCTTTTATATTTATGTTCTTGAGTAATTCTTTCATGTTCTCTGTTGCTTTTTATTGCTTTGTCCAAGTAGTAGGTAGTGAATCCATGAGGGAGCATTATGCATGATTGTGGGTTCATACCCCCTGATGACTAGCTTGAGTGACAGAAACATGAGTCTAGGGGATGTGTTGTTTCCACAAGGGGGAAAACAACGGTGCTTGTACTTGCAGGTGCAAGGATTGTTTAGTTTACGCAGAGTTCTTTAATGCAGTTGTCCGTTGCTTTGAGTTTACACTTTGGGTGGGATTCGCAACTTAATACCAGCGAGATGTTCTGGATAGATATCTCAAGGTGCATGATTAGTAGGTAGATGCAGATGGATTTCGGTCTACTTTTCTTGGCGTACCGCCCATGCTTTTGAGCCTCTTCCTTTCTTTATAGCATAATTAGCATTGGTTTGCGCACATAATCCTATCAATAGCCCAGCTATAATTTGTTTACATCGCATGGCTATTTTATCGTCTTTTGGTAGACAGACATCACTAGTGAACATCATAGGACCCCGGTCCATATTTCCAATATTGTTTACATCTTCAATTTACTTTCAGTATTTACTTTTCCGTTGCTATCACTATCATTATTATCCCGTGCGTTTTATCCTTTGTAAACAACAAGGACGGAGGGATTGACAACCCCTTTGTACTCGTTGGGAGCAAAGCTATCTCTTGTTTGTGCAGGTCCACGACAAACGCCAATCTCTGGCGCTGTTGTCACCTTCTTGTCGTTATCGGAGTCCTACTGGAGACAAACCTTGGTATCTTACCGAGGGAAAGTGCCGCTACTCTACATCTCAACCCTTCCACTTTGGGTAAACCAACGAGGGGCGAGAAGTATAGTCTCGTGACATCAGCCGGGCATTACGATTTCCAAGACAAGATGCTTTCACACAGTCAGCATTATTTAAAAGACGTCAAATCTCGCCCGTTTCCCATACAAGCCTTGGAAATCCAACAGGCACCAGGCAGCACGGCGCCCAAGTCATCATCATGACTGGCCAGAAGACGAGACGGTTAGAAGGCTAAAACGTCATCTTCGGTCATCAAAAGTCAGGCCAATGCTTATCAAAGCATCATATCAAGAAAGGAAGGATCAGGATACAAGTGAAAGGCAAACGACAGCGAAAGTTACTTATCTCTTGGGGAAAATTTTCTGGTTCCAAAAAAGTATTACTCCCATCGGGAGTACCTTTATTCGAGTTCGGGTGCTCCCTCACCCAGAAGGCAAAGATGTGCTCGAGTGATCACTCGAACCAGCAGAAACAACATACTCTCAGAGTTCGGGTGCTCCCTCACCCCGAAAACAGTAAAGCATTCGAGTGATTACTCGCAAAAAAGATTTAGCAATTCAACAACATGACTTACTCGCGCACTCGACGACATTCCGAGTGGGTGCTTTCTTATTTTCCTCGCCTGAGTTCACTACAAAACTCCGCGGGTGACGGCTAAACATCTCTCTTGATTGTTTATTCCAAGTGGGTGCATCGCTAACCAGGCTCCGTGCCTCTACAAAAGCAATTATGTTTGGGCTACGACACACTGTACCCAGATGCCACGCAAGCTTAGCGTGTAGGTAAGACCCCGCTGCGCAGAACGGCCGGGCCGGGACTTGCCACAGAGCGATTTCACTCCTGACCTTTTCCATGCGCTCGCATGATAGAAAGAGCCGAGCGGACGCGCTCAGGCTATGTGCTTAGACTGGCAGCAATTGATCCTATAAGACCTGCAGTGGCATGACTTTGCTTGACACCGGTCGTTCCAAGTTCATGACGAGAGACCTGAGCTTGATTGGGCTACTGCGGTATTTTCCACTAGCGCAATTCACCAAGGCTCGACCAGTTGACTCCTTGGGCCCTTTCAGCTTAGCAATCCCTCGAAACAGATATTGTCATGGCTCAAAACTGCCAACGACCCGCGGCGATGCCGCGCCTACAGAAAATAAAGCGTTGATGAATTCGAGTCCCTGCGCGACTCTTCGAGTCCCCCAGGCACTCGGGGGCTACTGACGAGGGGGTGACCCCACGACTCCTGCATGTGAGGCTACCTGGTGCGTATGAAGGCAAAAGGCCCGGTGGGAAGCCACGACAGGCCCACGACTGGCCCGACCCGGCACCGACATAGGAGTCCGCGACTAGTATGGAAGGCACAAACTTGGCGTACAAGGCAAGACTAGAACTAGGAAATTGTCTTTGTAACCTAGTACGGACTCCCCGAGACCTAGCCTAGTATATAAAGGCTGGGAGGGGAGACATCCAGGATAATCCAATACACATCTACTCATCTAGCCTTGCGAGAACTCGCCTTGGCCTCCACTGTAATCTCCCCCTTACGCAATAATATCGAGCAGGAAGTGCTTCTCCTGTTAGCCGACTAGTATCGTCCAACCTGTGCCTTCTCTATGACTAACCCAGGGTCCCTGACCATGGAATTTGCCAGGGTTGATCCCCGTCACCTCATATGGTGTACAGATTGAAGAAATCTCTCTATGGATTGAAGCAAGCCCCTCGGGCTAGGTATGAAACACTAAGGGATTTCCTCATCAGGAAGGGCTTCAAATCTGGTTCCCTCGATCCAACTCTTTTCACTAAGCGATATGATGATGCACTATTCATATGTCACATCTATGTTGATGACATTATATTTGGATGCACTAACAATAAATACAGTGAAGAATTTGCATTCTTGATGAGTGAACAATATCAGATGTCCATGATGGGCGAACTAAAGTTCTTCTTAGGGCTTCAAATTCGTCAAAAACGAAACGACATCTTCATTTCTCAGGAGAAGTACCTCAAGGAGTGCCTGAAGAAATTCGGGATTCAAGACTGCAAGGGTATCAAGATACCGATGCCTACAAATGGACAACTCGGCCCTGATGAAAATGGCAAGGACTACGATCAAAATGTATACCGCTCCATGATAGGTTCTCTGCTATATCTATGTGCATCTAGGCCAGATATAATGTTGGGCGTTTTCATGTGTGCCCGATTCCAAGCGGCACCTAAGGAATCGCATCACCAAGCGGTGAAACAAATTCTTCGATATTTGGCTCACACCCCGTCGCTAGGCTTATGGTATCAAAAAGGCACATAGGTGGATCACGTTGGGTACTCAGACTCACATTATGCTGGAGATCAAGTGGATCGGAACTCTACCTCAGGAACATGTCATTTCCTCGGACGCTCTCTGGTGTGTTGGTCATCGAAGAAGCGGAACTGTGTCTCCCTCTCCACTGCTGAAGCTGAATACATTGCTGCTGGTGCAAGCTGCTCACAGCTTCTTTGGATGAAGCAAACTCTGAAGGACTAAGACATCAACCTGAAGAAAGTACCACTACTGTGTGACAATGAGAGCGCCATCAAGATCTCTTAGAATCGAGTACAGCACTCGAGGACAAAGCACATTGAGATTCGGTATCACTTTCTTCGGGATCATGTGTTGAAGGAAGACATCGTCATCAGCCACGTGAAGACTGAAGACCAACTTGCTGATATATTCACCAAGCCTTTGAATGAGAAGCGTTTTAGCACTCTGAGGTGTGAGCTAAATATCTTAGATTCCTCAAACGTCCAGTGAATGGACACACATCCTAACGCTTAAACAATATTGAAGAATCCTGATGTACAACACAGGATGCGCCGTACTCCTCAACTCATGAGGAACTACCTTGCTAAGTGTGAAGAAATTAACGTGGAATTGACTCAAGATCCATACAACAATTGTATGGCATCAAGTGTCTGATTCCCTATAAGGTGGGTAGCGCCACCGCCCAAATTCCTCAGGAATTGCTGATCCTCAGTTTTATCATTTGAGTCTTCATCCTGATGATTACTGTTTTGTCCTCAACAACGTTCACCTATAGTTCTCGTTCTTTAGCATTTGCTTCTTCATCTAGGTGAACGTGATCGGACCCGTCCCTCTGTGCTCACTTATCCATTCTCTCTATCTCATATGCGTTCATTTGGAACTCTTGTATCTTGTATTACTCAACCTAAGGCTCTTGTTTTTCGCCTCAACATTTTTATTGTCCTCAGTTTCCCAAAATTGAGGATTATCAATTACGATTCTTTTCACTTAATTATTGAGATTTTACCGCACGTCGTGCTTATCCATCATTACGATAACCACTGAGAACCCGAACCATCAGGGGCAATCTCGTCCACAAAAATCGCTACCCCTCAGCTTTTACCCCTCTATAAATAGCCACCCACCCGCGGTCATTTTCCCCCACATCTCCTTTCTCTCTCGCGCCGCCTCCCTTGAGCTCCTCAAGCTCTCGTGCTATCGTCGCCGGAGTTCACCGTCTCCGGGGAAGACTGACTCGTGGTTCCTCAGCATTTGCCTCAGTTCTGGTACGCTTATGTCTAAGTTACTTGTTCCTCAGTACTGTAGCTTCTTCAAGATTCTTCCCGTTTCTTCATACCACTACATTCCTTAACAGTATTGCAAGCCTTCTGAGACCTATACCTATGCCTCATTACTTTGATTTCCTCAGCCTATTCCTCATGAACGCATATAACCGTACCCCACTTCCCTCGCAACTTAATTCTGTCACGGGTACATATCTGCTGAGGAATCGTATGGTTCTCATAGTCTCACTTCATTTGCAGCTCAGCTCGAACCAACCATTCATCAGTCTCCACCACTGAAGAAAATGGCTCCTCGCCGCAAGTTCACTGATACTGCTAAAGATTTGCCTCCTAAGCTCTATGAGAAACTGAAGAATCCAGAACGGGAAAATGCTGGTGAACAAAAACTAAGGGTTCAGAAAATCATGAGGGAATGGGCCAAACGTTGGGCTGCTTATAAATGGATTAACCCTCAGCATGAGGAAATGTTCGCAGTCAATCCGCCTCTGAAGACTTTGGGCATCAAGGCTTGAGATCCTCCCGAACCGTGTGTCATTCCTCATCCTACAAATATGAAGACTCCTGATGACTTTCCTGAAGCTTATCAGCAATACCTCAAGAGAATTGCCAATCGTGCCAAGAATCTGGCCCGTGACTTGGCTACCTCAGTGCAACTTCCACCTCAGGCTGATGCTCCATCTCAACCACAACCTCAGCCACAACCTCAGCCTTGGCAGCCTCGCAGAAAAGCTTCTGGCATCAAAGCCTCAAAGAAGTTCTCAGCACAGCCTAATGCTCCGGGTTCCTCATGCCAACGAATAGACGGTGCTGCTCCTACTTCAAGAATTCGCACTGCTGAGTTTGGCAGTGCTCCTAAGGCCTCAACCACAATGCCTCAGCCTCAGCTGAAGAAAAAAACTGTCCTTCAATGCGGCACACAACCCTCAACGAAGAAAACAGCCATGGGTGGTGCCATTCATCAGACTAACTTCAGCTCTGATGATGAAGATTGAGTATGTGCGTGCTGCAGCCAGACGCAAAGCTGAAGCCACGAGATCTGAAATTCCACTGCTCCTCGATCCCAAGAAGATCTTGGAATATATTGACATTTGGTCTGTCAAACATGATACTCCTCTTGATGATTTGGACATACCTAAAGACATCAAGTTCTACATTCAAAAGTTCCTCATCAATGAGTTACATCACCGCGATCTTCAGAAACAGTTAAAGACTCAACTGAAGAAAGTCCAGAGTGACTTTAAAAAGAAACCTATCATGGATGTTACTCCTCAGGATTTCATCGAATATCAATGTGAGGTTCATCGCCTCAACAATGAATATGCCGCCAAATGTGCCTACAAAGGAAAGTCCAAGGAACAGATGTCTCGGCAGATGACTAACTTGATGAATCTTCGGCAGCTGGTATCTTCAGTACCTCCTGCTGCCCCAGCTCAATCTGATGTAATGCCTGAGGAATCCACCCATGGCCTCAAGCGCATGCCCGATGCCCCACCCTCAACAACACCTGCAGCGAAGAGGCCCACGTTGGAACTCATAGTTGAGGACCCCATTGATGCGACGCTGCTCTCATCTGCTCCTCGGGCATCAAGGGCACCTGATATCACAGTTCCATCCAATGCTGCTTCAACTCCACCTGCCAATACTCAGCGCAGCATCATCGTCTTCACCCCACCATCCAAGGAACTTGCCTCAGCCGCTGCTACACCCATTGTTCCAACGCCTCAGTGTCCACCTCCACCAATCATCACTGAACTTGAAGACATAGATGTCGATATTGATGATACTGGAACTCCTTGTGTAATGGATGAGGCATATGAGCTGGAGAACTCCCCCACTCATACTATCTTTTCGCTCGAGCCTCACTCCCCCACTGTGACTGAGGTGCTTCCTGATACCTCTCAGCACTCTGAAGACTCAGTTGGTGCATCGTCCTCTGCCTCTGATGTTGATGAACCGGAAGCCACTAGTGCGCCTCCAAATGCTACTGATGGCACTGATACTGCAGCCACTACCACTGCTGAGCCTGAGAATGCTCCCCCCACTACTGAGACTGAAGCAGAACAGAGCACCAATGATGAACCTGAAGCTTCACCGGACTGCTCTATGGATCCTCAAGTTACATCTCCATCAGCCCCGCCTACATCACCGAAACCTGGCCCTGATACTACTTCTGAAGCCAATGCTCCTCAAGCATCGACTCACTCTGCTTTAGCTTCACCGGCTCCTCAGGAGAACGCCTCAGCTCTTTCTCTCTGTCCGAAGCAGAAGAAGCTATTCTATCGAAATCTTGAAGCTGATGCTCGACCCAACTTCAACACTGATGCATTCTTCAATGCCATGAGCTTCTTTCAAGCTGGGATCCATAATCCTTATCAATTCCTCCGCCAAGAAAGCTATTGAGGTTCTGGACCGCTACTCAGAAGAACTAATATTCCTCCATTCTTTACATGGCACAAAAGGTTTTTCCTCATAAACACATTCCTCATATGGATATGGAGGACATTCCTTGCGTCAACAACGTGCTGCAGGACTTGTTTCATGCCAAGTTACTTCAGTTTTGCTCTGAGTGTATTCATTGGAATGAAGAACTCGTACTCCAGTTTTATGCAACGCTGTATTCCTTGCTTCAGTTCTGCTCTGAGTGTATTCATTGAAATTCTTTAGCTTCCTCCCTCTGACGCTTCAGACCCAACACGTACGGTGCTCCACTCCTCACGGATGATCTGATGAATATGATGATGAAGCCTCAAGCCGCTGAAGCCCCGCTCCGGACCAAGTTCCTTGTCTCTGAGATTCCGTATCTGCCCAACACAATGTACAGAATATTGGCCAAATCCTTCTGCCCCATCAAGGGATACGAATCAACTGACGAAGAAGTTTTGGGGCATCATGAAGAACATTCTTTACAGCCTCTGCATGTCTGCTCCCATTAATGTCTCAAACTTCTTCTTCAGAACTTTGGTGGATGCTGCTCAGAATCCTCATATTCTGAAGCCATACGCTCCATGGATCATGAAGCTCATCTGCACCAAGACTGGCATCAACTTCAAGCCTGATCAGGCTAATCATCGCACTTATGTTCCTCCAGTCGAAGTGCTTCAACATACAATTGACTCCAATGCCAAGGGCAAAGCGCCCTTCTATGAGGACGTACTACCTCATGATTCTCTTGGTGGAAAAATTCGCCAGCCTCAGTCTCACACCACTCATGAGGAACGCACACATGCCTCAACTGAGGAAACTACTCAAGCTCGCATCATGACTGATCGCGAGCTCCTCATCATTCTGCATTAGAAAGTGGATCGCAATCATGACTGTACGAAGCGACAGATTGGAGACATCCTCAGCTACATGGCGCAGATGCATACTACTCAGAAGAAAGTTCATCAGCATGCTCATCATACATATCAGCGACTTGATGCTCTTTTGACTGAGGTTATTACACCTGAAAATCTCGCCAAGCTTGGACTCAAACAACCTTAGCTTCCTGAGATTCGGCCTCCTCGTCAATTCACCAAGAGCAAGACACCACCTCTGGCGATGGATTCCTTTTCTTCAGCCCAATAATTCTCCCCTGAAGAAGTTGAAGACACTGCGGCTTGTCCTCACACTGCAACGGCGTGCCTTCGACCTGATTCTACTCAGCCCTGAGGCACAACTTTTGGGTCATTAGCTATAGCCTCTCCTTTTTGTTAATTTAATGACAAAGGGGAGAAATTTGCTATTCTTCAAGCGGGCTTTCATGGGGGTTCCTCAGTTACAACTCTCGTTCTTCAGGCCATTTTTGTAATGAGTTGTATACTGATATTTTGTGTGGTTTCTGATACTTTTAAGTTACCTCATGATATTCCTCAGCAACCACCTTACTCAGTGCTATTGTTATTTCTCAATTATTTCATATGATGTACTGTTTTAAATAATCCGGGATATAGAGGGAGCTCCTCATGTTTTTCAAAAATATTCTACCAAGTCTTCAAAACATGCATTGTTTTCTTCAAGCTTTTAATTCCTAAAAATTATTTATCCCGTTGAAGCTTTAACCTGATTGTCATATCAAATCACCAAAAAGGGGGAGATTGTAAGTGCATCTAGTGCCCCCTTTGAGGTTTTGGAGTATTTGATAACAAAGCAGTTAAGGGACTGATGTGTTTGCGAGTGTACACAGGCGAGCAGTCCCTGAAGAAGAGGTTAACCACCGTTGTCGACCCCCCCCCCAAATGTTGAGGAACATTGAATAAATTGGGGTGTTTCCTGAATACTGGCGAGGCGCGAAATCCTGAGGAAACAGGATCCTGAAGAATTCTGCTGAAGCTAAAAAAATGAAAGATCCTGAGGAAGTTCATGCTGAAGACGAAGGTGAACCGTAGTCTTCGCTAAGACTTTTTATACTTCTTGAGTCGTAGGAAAACACCGCACTGTTGGAGGGGTTGAGGAAAATGAGTTATGTATTTTTGAGTAAGTGCTCAATTAGAAATCCTGAAGAAACCCCAGAGAAATCTCCTGCAGTATAAGTTCAATTCCTCGGGTGTCTGAGACGATGTTCTTTAGGACACTGATGAATTTGTCTTCGGTTGAGGAGTCAGAAAACTGACAGTGCATTTCGCTTGAAGAAAGTGAGAGAGTGTATCGACCGTGCCACGTGTCACGTGGAGAGCACTGGTACCTGCCAGCCAACGGTCCGAAGGGTGGGCATGAAAGTAATTTCATGCATGGGCATTTATGTCCTTTCACCTGGGGTTGCTCCCCGGCTATAAATAGCCGCCCCATCCCCATTTGTGGCTTGGCTGCTTGATACGTCCCAAACGTATCTATAATTTCTGCTTGCTCCATGCATGTTTTGTGTGACTTTGCCATGTTTTGCTTGAACTTTCATACACTTTTGAGCATATTTGGACTAACCTATTAACTTAGTGCACCCAGTTGCCAGTTCCTGTTTTCTGCTGTTTTCGTATTTCAGGTTTTCCGGCCATTAAAAGTGCAAAATAAATCCCGGAAAAATTATATAAAAAATCAGCGATCGGGAAGCTTCCAAATAACCGAGGAAGGAAGGGAGTGAACCCACCAGGGCCCCAGGAGGGTCCCTAGCGCGGCCCACCCTATGCCGCGCCAGGAGGCCTCCTGGATGCCCTGTGGCCCCTCTCGGTGCCCTCTTTGGCCTATATTTACCCCCCGTGACGGAAACCCCTAATATCGATCTGCTATTCCCGTTCTCCTCTCTGTTCTGCCGCCGCCGCCATTTCAAGATCAGGACTGCCAGGAGAAGCTGCCCCGGCACCCTTCCGGAAGGAGGAATCCCCTCCGGGAGACCATCCATCGCCATGGACGCCTCCCAGATGTGCCGTGAGTAGTCCCCCTTGGACCATGGGTCCGTGACCAGTAGCTATGTGATGTACTCCTCCCCTCTTTGTGCTTTCACTTTCGAGACCTCGTGAGCTGCCTCACATGATCGAGGCACTTTAGTAATTTTCTGTGTTGCTATGCTGAGTTTGCTGGGATCTGATGGATTATGAGATTATGTTCAGATTGTGATGAGTAATATATTTGGTTCTCTTTTATATTTGTGTTCTTTAGTAAATTATTGCATGTTCTCTGTTGCCGTATTTTACTTTGGCCAAGTGATTTGTTGCAACTCCAAGAGGGAGAGTTATGCTTGATTGTGGGTTCAGCCCCTTGATGTCTAGCTTGTGTGACAGAAACATGACACTAGGGGATGTAATGTTGCCACCAGGGATAAAACAACGGTACTTGTACCCGCGGGTGCAAGGAATGTTTACTTTACGCAAAGTTCTTTTAATGCAGTTGGCTGTTGCTTTGAGTTCTCACTTTGGGTGGGATTCGCAACTTAATACCAGCGAGATGTTCTGGATAGATATCTCAAGGTGGATGATTCATAGTAGATGCAGATGGATTTCGGTCTACTTACCTTGGCGTACTGCCCATTGCTTTTGATAATCTTCCTTTCTTTTGTAGAATAGTTAGCATTGCGATGCATTTATAATCCTGTCAATTGCCCAGCTGTGATTTGTTTACCTCGCTAGCACTTTTATCGTCTTTTGCGAGAGAGACATTACTAGTGAACATCACGGGATCCCGGTCCATATTCACACCATTGTTTACACCCTTAATTTAATTTCAGTTCTTACTTTCAGTTGCACTATTATCTCTTGCGTTGATCCTTTGTAAACAGAAAGGCCGGAGGAATTGACAACTCATTTGTACTCGTTGGGAGCAAAGTTACTTGTTGTGTGTTCAGGTCCACGTCAACATCATCTCCATCCGGCAACAATTTCTGCACCGTTGACACCTTCTTGTATCTCTTGGGGTCCTACTGGTTCTATAACCTTGGTATCTTTACCGAGGGAAATTTGATGCTATGCTACATCTCACCTTCCACTTCGGGTAACCAACGAGGAGTGAGAGAACTATCCTCACCGTATCAAGCCAATTTCTGGCGCCGTTGCCGGGGACTCTGGTCTACAAGATATGGGAGTTGCACACTATCTTTTATCTTTGCTTTATAGACTTGTTAGTTTACCTTTCAGTCTTTACTTTTGTGTCCCTTATCAAAAATACCAGAAATACCTGCTGCTACTATGGGTTCCAATGAAAACAAAAAGTTGTGTGTCTTCACTAGTCATAACAACAGTGACTTTATCTGCACTCCTATTGCTCCACCTGCCACTTCAGCACCTTCTTATGAAATTAAACCTGATTTTCTTAATCTTGTTATGAAAGATCAATTCTCAGGTGCTTGAGAATATGCTGCCTTGCACTTAAATAATTTTGTTGAGCTTTGTGATATGCAAAAGTACAAGGAAGTAGATGGAGACATCGTCAAGCTGAAGCTTTTTCCGTTCTCCTTGAGAGGAAGAGCCAAGGAGTGGTTGCAATCCTTACCTAAGAATAGTATCGATTCTTGGGACAAGTGTAAGGATGCTTTTATTGGGAAGTACTATCCCCCTGCTAAAATTATCCAGTTGAGAAGTAACATTATGAATTTTAGGCAATTGGATAATGAACACGTTGCCGAAGCTTGGGAACGAATGAAATCTCTTGTTAAGAACTGCCCTACACATGGTTTGACTACCTGGATGGTTATCCAGACTTTTTATGTAGGCTTAAACTTTGCCTCGCGGAATCTGTTAGACCCGGCCGCGGGAGGAACTTTCATGTCAACCACATTTGGTGCTTCCACGAAGCTACTTGATGAGATGATGTTGAACTACTCTCAATGGCACACCGAACGATCTCCAACGGGTAAGAAGGTAAATTGTGTCGAGGAGATCTCCTCTCTTAATGAAAATGTTGTCGGGACCCGGGGTTAGCGTATGCAAGTACAGCTAAGACTTAGTCTTATGGAGAGCCGAGAACCGTACCCACTTGTCTAAGCAGACAAGGCCAAGCACAGAACGTTCTCGGAAAGCATCGTACGTGAGGGGCATCCCATCCAGGCCGGATGATCAACTGAGATGGGTCCTCATCGTCCGCACACAAGTCTAATGATATGGGTGGTGAACTCCCATATTCGAAGACAAGTCGCCTCAACCATACTATCAACTATATCAAAACTCGTACATAGACTTACTCCAGCCCGATCACTTAGTCGGGGTCTAGGGCGGGCTCGATCATACCACAAAGTGTGCACGAGACGGAGTCTGGAACAATCGCATTGCGATGCCCCAAGCTGCGCACATCTAAGGGCCACTTGGTGTATGAAAGACCGCCAGCCAGAACACAACTAAGGTTTCGAAAACCCATACAAAGACATGCATGTTATAAACATACACGCAGCACACATGCCTTGTATGAACAGCAGGTACCATTGCAATTCTCTACAAAGTGTAAAATTTTATTGATAACTCTTATAGAGTGCAAACAGAGATCACAAACATGTGATCCAACATTACAACACAAACGGAAGCAAAATATGTCTGAGTACAGACAAGTTTAACAAATGGCTTAAGAAGCCTTATTTAAACACAAGCCCTCCACGAGGGAACCAGTCGTCTGACTGGGACTAGACTAGTTGGTCTTCAGTCGTCCAGCTCGATGAAGAAGCCACCTTCGGGGTCAGTGGCATCATCTAAAACATAGATTAAGCAAACGTGAGTACAAAATCGTACTCAGCAAGACTTTCATAGGAGCTATACTAGTCATGCACATCTATCAAGGTAAAGTGAGGTGGGGTTCACTTGCAGAAGTGCCAGCTTTGACTTGGCTAATCCTGAACTACGAGTACCAGACTTTGAGGTAAGAAGCGGACACGAGTCCACTACATTCTCCAACCAATACACCACTATGGTGCCTTGCTCGACTTCCCCACGAGAAAGCACGCCATAGCACTCACACTTATCTTGGTGTGTTTTAGAAGTATCCAGTTCAAGTTGTCTAATAATCAAGCTAAGCTTTCCAAGCAGTCCATAACCGCGGACGCGGGTATTCGAATAGTTTTGTTAACCCTGCAGGGGTGTACCGCTACACACACATGATCATCATTTACCACCTTTGTACTCGACACCGTTCAAGAAGTGTCGGTGAGGATGCTCACCACAACTGTTACCTCATAGCCGATCTAGTCCGAGAAAGCCGCCTACTTGGGTTGGTTACCACAATCGTGAACCCGACCGGTTTACCGGAGTGGACCCAAGTGATGTGTGTGTGGTGCATAAGCCGGTCTCGGATGAGCCGTTCTCTCACTTAGCAGCCAGGCACAGACCTACCAGAACTCCGAACTATTGCGACATCTGGACATCGAAAGGGATCAGTTAGTAAGTTGAGAGGGGTCAGTGAGCCCAATGTGTGGTTGTACTCTTCATCTTGGATCACCACACAAGAACTCGTACTAGGGCGGTGTTCAACGAGACAACCCACCGTGTACTCCTACACAGCCTCTCATCCTTCACCTTGTATTAGGGTCAATTCACCAACACTTTTCTACCAACATCAACATGATCACTACCATCCCGACTCACATCACAGTAACAACATGGTATCATACTAAGCATGCAATAAGCGATAAACATTTGCAGGGGCCACATGATATCAAACAACTCCTACATTTGCTAGGATTGTGGTTTGCTTACTACTGTGACAAAATGATAGGTCATGCAAAGGAATGGGTTCATCTATGCAGTAGAAACGAATCATGGTGATCATCCGAAACAATGCATAAGCGAGACATGAGAGGGAAGTGGGATTTTATCGACATGATCAATGGGGGTTTGCTTGCCTTGCTGACGAGGTTCGGGTTCTGGGTCTTCAACGAAGGGGGCAGCCTCCTGCTCCGGTTCCACCTCTACTCAACAAACAACAAGCAAAGTAGCAAAGTAAATACAATGCACAAACACATGATGGAAGTTTGAATCTTGATGTATATGCTTTGATGTGTAAGGCAATTCCATTTAAATGGAGTATATTGCAAATTGAATTGCAAATTTAAACTCCACATTTGAATTCAAATTAACCAAGTTGCATGTGACATTGTTTGATCATTTTGAATCATCTTCAAATGTGTATGATATGCCTCTGATGTGTGGTTGAATTGTAGCATAATTCCATGGTCCAAGTTGCAAAATCATTTGAATTGAATTTGAATTAATTCCAAATAATTCAAATGACATATGCTACTGGTACCATTTTAAAATCAACTCCAACATAGTTGAAAGTTTCATATTTGGAAAGATAATTTTCTCCTGATCATTTTTCATATATTATTTGTCCAATTTGGAGTTAATATGAATTTTCTATGAATTTCCAAAGTTTGGGGTATTTTCTGGAATTTCTGGAATTACTTTAATTCTTTTTATACTGGAAATTCATTTACTGCGTCAGCCCTGCGTCAGCCCTGCGCCAGCATGGCGTCAGCAGGGGCTTTGACCCCGGTCAAACTGACCAGTGGGCCAGGGCTGTCAGCCTCACATCTAATTTCCCTGTTAGATTAATCTAACAAAGAGGATTAGAGGGGGCTGGGCCCACCTGTAAGTGACCCAGGGGGTGGATTAGGTGCTAATCACCCCGGCCACGTCAGACTTGCCGGCGGCTAGTCGCCGGCGACCATCCGACGCGGCGGCGACGCACGGGACGATGGCTCCGGCCACCATTTGGTGCGCTGAGACCACCAAACGGAAGCCCGAGCTTGTCCGCATCACCCAGAGCACAGCAGCGCCACCGGGGGGCACCGGAGTGATGCCGGCGACGAGCCCTAGCGGCGGCCGTGGCTCGGTGACGACGAAGACGATGTTGTGGTGGGTTTTCGTGGGCATGCGATGGCTCGGACGAATCCTTGGAGCACCAGGAGCACGGTGGTTGTCTTGGATGGGTCGAAGGGGCACGGGAACTTCCTCGCCGTCGACCATGGCGGCGACGAGCTCCTGCGTTCATGGCGGATCCAGCTAGGGAGGAGGAGGGAGACGAAGGAATGGCTCGGGTGAACCGTGAGCTCACCGTGAGTTCAACGGAGGTGGTGGCGCGGTCGGGGACGCCCTGTGGTTGCCGGAATCAAAGAAATCGCGCGGCGGCTCCGGTGAGGTCTCGGTGAAGCTTGCGTTGGCCTCGAGCTCGATTAGTCCTCCAGCTTCTCCAGATCGAGGAAGTCGACGAAGGCGCGCACGATGGACATGGTCTCCAGGCTTCTCTCCGGCGTTGGCTGCGGATTCCGTCGACGGTGAACGGCGGAGGCTCTCGGGGAAGAAGGGGAAAACGAGGAGAAGGCGCGAGACGAAGCGGCGATGGGGGGGGGGAACTGGTTCACGGTGCCACGGCGTCTCTCTGGCGCAAGGAGAAGGCACGGGAGGGCTTCCAGGCAGGCAAGCAGGTGGCGCCGGCATCGGCATGCGCTCCAGCGAGCTGCTTGCTGCGCCGGGGAAGAAGACAAACGGGGGGGGGGGGGGGGCAGCGGGCTGGGCTGGCTTGCTGGGCCGCGGGCGATGAGTTGGGTCGAATGGCCAGGTAAGTCATTTTCCCTTTTTCTTTTCTATTTTCTTTCTGTCATTTGTTCTTTTTAGCTAAATAAAATAGCTAAACATTTTTTTAAATGCTGAAATTTTTTATGTGGCTTCATAATAATATAGACTAGCCACTTATAAAGTTTCAACATTTTTAAAATTCAAATAAGTTGAATCTTAACTCAAATAGGGTTATTTGATTAATTCCAAGGCACTGTTTGAATATTTGAAAAATCTATGAGCATGGGATGGGTCCCACATCACTTGATATGTGATCACACTCATTTATAAGATTTTT
This sequence comes from Bromus sterilis, assembly GCA_950022295.1. Taxonomy (NCBI): domain Eukaryota; kingdom Viridiplantae; phylum Streptophyta; class Magnoliopsida; order Poales; family Poaceae; genus Bromus; species Bromus sterilis. The sequence continues at coordinate 408,819,429 of OX465596.1, read as the reverse complement.
CAAAAATCTAACATGCATTTTTGGAAAAGATTTTTATCTGGCCTTTTGAATTAATTCATCTGGGGGGGTTTCCTTCTCCCATTTTGATTTTGAAGTTGATTTCAAAGATTCCTTTTGAAAAATTTGACATGATGTAAGGTTACTTTGATCCTAGCATATTACCTAACAGAGGGTTCTGACAAATGTTGACTTGATCAAGCCTCTACTTACCAAGCAAGCTCCTATTGATCCTCAGGATGTTCCTTTAAATTCCTTGGTTGCTCAAGAACAATTAGATGTGAACTTTATCTCTAGAAATAACTTCAACAATAATGCGTATAGGAGTAATTTTGGTAGCAACAATCCTAGACCTTTCCCATCCAACAACTATGGGAACGGCAATAGCAACTCCTACAGCCAGAATTATTGGGAAAGAGCCCTACCTAGCTATGAGAAACTTGTAGGAATAGAAAAAGTGTCGGGACCCGGGGTTAGCGTATGCAAGTCCCGCTACGACATAGTCATATGGAGAGCCGAGAACCGCACCCACTTGTCTAAGCAGAAAAAGCCAAGCACAGAACGTTCTCGGAAAGCATCATACGTGAGGGGCATCCCATCCAGGACGGATGATCAACTGAGATGGGTCCTCATCGTCTGCACACAAGTCTAAATGATATGGGTGATGAACTCCCATATTCACAGACAAGTCGTCTCAACCATACTATCGACTTAATCCAGCCCGATCACTTAGTCGGGGTCTAGAGCGGGCTCGATCATACAACAAAGTGTGCACGAGACAGAGTCTCGAACAATCGCATCGCGATGCCCCAAGCTGCGCACATCTAAGGGCCACTTGGTGTATAAAAGACCTTCAGCCAAATCACAACTAAGGTCTCGAAAACCCATACAAAGACATGCATGTTAAAATCATACACGCAACACACATGCCTTGTATGAACAGCCGGTATCATTGCAATTCTGTACAAAGTATACATTTTATTGATAACTCTCACAGAGTGCACACAGAGATCACAAGCATGTGATCCAACATTACAACAACAAGCGGAAGCAAAGTAGGTCTGAGTACAGACAAGTTTAACAAATGGCTTAAGAAGACTTTTTAAACACAAGCCCTCCACGAGGGAACCAGTCTGCTGACTGGGACTACACTAGCTTGGTCTTCAGTCGTCGAGCTCGATGAAGATTCCACCTTCGGGGTCAGTGGGTTCATCTAAAAATAGAATAAGCAAACGTGAGTACAAAGTCGTACTCAGCAACACTTACGTAGGAGCTATACTACTCATGCACATGTATCAAGGTAAAGGGAGGTGGGGTTCAAATGCAGAAGTGCTAGCTTTGACTTGGCTAGTCCTGAACTACGAGTACCAGACTTTGAGGTAAGAAGCGTACACTAGTCCACTACATCTCCAAACAAATACACCACTATGGTGCCTTCCTCGACTTCCCCACGAGAAAGCACGCCATAGCACTCACGCTTACCTTGGCAAGTTTTATAAGTATCCAATTCAAGTTGTCTAATAATCAAGCTAAGCTTTCCAAGCAGTCCTTAACCGCGGACGCGTCTATTCGAATAGTTTTGTTAACCCTGCAGGGGTGTACCGCTACACACACATGACCATCAGTTACCGCCTTTGGCCTCGACACCATTCAAGGGGTGTCGGCAACCATCCAAAACGTATCTATAATTTCTGCTTGCTCCATGCATGTTTTGTGTGATATTGCTATTATCTAGATACACTTTCATACACTTTTGATCATATTTGGACTAACCTATTAACTCAGTGCACCCCATTGCCAGTTCCTGTTTTCTGCTGTTTTTCTATTTCAGTTTTCCCCCATATAAAAAGTGCCAGAAAAATTCCGGGAAACATACAGGAAAAATCAACGTATAGGATGCTTCGCGAAGAGCCTGAGTGGGGCCAGAGGGGAGCCAGGGGGGCCAGGCGGCCACCCGGCGCGGCCCCACCCCTGGCCGCGCCAGGGGGAGCCTGGGGCCCCTGGTCCACCTCTGGCTTCCCCCTTCGCCTATTAATTCTCCGTCATGGGGAAACTCTGAGGACAGAACCCTTTTTCGCGATCTCTCCTCTGTTCCGCCGCCGCCGCGCTTCCGAGATCGGGATCACCAGAAGACCTCTTCCCGGCACCCTGCCGGAGGGAGGGTCGACCTCCGGGAGTCTCCTCTCCACCATGGATACTCCCCGGATGTCTCGTGAGTAGTTTTCCTTGGACCATTGGTCCGTGATCCGTAGCTATGTGATGTTCTCCTCCCCTCTTTGTTCTTCATGGTTTAGACCTCGTGAGCTGCCCTACATGATGGAGGCACTTTTGTAATCTTTCTGCTATTGCTATGCTGAGTTTGATGGGATCTGATGGATTATGAGATTATGTTCAGATTGTGATAGAGTAATATATTTGGTTTTTATCTCTTATATTTTTGTTCCTAAGTAATTCTTGCATGTTCTCCGTTCCTGTTTATTGCTTTGGCCAAGTAGTAGGTAGTGACTCCAAGAGGGAACGTTATGCTCGATTGTGGGTTCATGCCCCCCGATGACACGCTTGAGTGACAGAAACATGAGTCTAGGGGATGTGCTGTTGCCACAAGGGGGAAAACAATGGTGCTTGTAACCGCGGTTGCAAGGATTGTTTACTTTCCGCAAAGTGCTTTTTAATGCAGTTGTCTGTTGCTTTGGGTTTACACTTTGGGTGGGGCTCGCAACTTAATACCAGCGAGATATTCTGGATAGATATCTCAAGGTGGATGATTAATAGTAGATGCAGTTGGATTTCGGTCTACTTATTTTGGCGTACTGCCCGTGCTTTTGAGCATCTTCCTTTCTTTTGTAGCATAGTTAGCATTGCGGTGCGTTCATAATCCTGTCAATTTCCCTTCTGTAATTTGTTTACCTCGCATAGCAGTTTTATCGTCTTTTGGGAGAGAGACATCACTAGCGAACATCACGTATCCCGGTCCATATCCTTATTACTGTTTCCACGCTATCTTTACTTTTCTGCTTTTACTTTCAATTGCTATCATTATCCCTTGTGTTTTACCCTTTGTGAACAACAAGACCGGAGAGATTGACAACCTCTCTGAACTTCGTTGGGAACAAATTTATCTGTGTCTATCTGCAGGTCCACGTCAGTTGCGCCGCTGACACCATGGGTGTGGAACCACCCAAATATGGTAGGATGGACATGTTTCACTTGGCTCGTCTTCAATCAATTTGTGCTCGCGCCAAAAACCCAACCGACTTGGTTGAGGGAAATCATTGGATGAGCATGCTCATTATACGCGGCACCGCCTATCTGAGAAAGGGAAACACTTATGGGACCAAATACAAACTTCTTATTGGTATGCCGAGTGTTTATGCCACATTTATGATTTTACTTGCTGCTCTAATATAGAGCGTAAACACCTTCCTTTCCAATGTGAGTTTAATGAAAATGAGATCCTATCTTCTTATGCCAAAGGTGTTTATGATTACTTTGATGTTGAAAAGATTGAAGAGTTTTTTGCTTGTAAAGGTGCTTATGAGATTGCTTCTTTGATTGAAAAGTATTATGATACTATTCACAAGTCTGAAAACTTTGTTGTTCTTGCTTATTGCTTTGAGAATTAAACTTCCAATTCTTATACTGAGGATTTTAAAAATAGAATGCTTGATTCCCAAGAAGAGGCTAATGATTGCTATGAAGAGGAATCTTATGATTCCGATGACTCACTTGATACTTCCCTTTCTGATGATTTTGATACTTGCTTTGTTGATGGCCATGATGCCACTATGGATGATGCCTACGAACATGAACTTTCTATAGTTCCTTATGTTAAGCATGAAATTATTGTTGTTGCACCCACACTTGATTGCCCTATTATCCTTTTGAAATCTCCAACTATTCCGGAGAATTTTGCTCTTATCAATGCTCAATGTGATGGGTTGCATCTATCTTATCATCCTAAAAACCGTGTTGAAAATAATACACGTGTGCTTTTAGGTCATGAACAACATGATTTATGTGATAGTTATATTGTTGATGTTGTTCATGATGCTACTGAAAATTACTTTGAGAGAGGAAAGTTTGGTTGTAGAAACATCCATGTTACAAAAACACCTCTCTTCATGTTGAAAGTTTTGAAGTTGCTCTTGTTCTACCTTCCTATGCATGTCACTTTGTGCTTCTTTGATTTATTTTCTTACAAGATGCCTATGCATAGTAAGTGGGTTAGGCTTAAATTTGTTTCACATTTGCTTCTTGATGCTCTCTTTTGCTTCAATTCTTATTCTCTTGTGAGCATCTTTCATAATCTTTAAGCCTAGCTAATGGCTCTAAAGAAGCGCTTTCGGGAGGCAGCCCGCAACGAATTTAGGTTTTTCTTTTTTCTTTTGTTGTGTCTTGATGTTTGTTACTACTGTAGCAACATCATTGTATCTTTTTTTTAGTCTTTGTGCCAAATTATAGCCTCTTATGATAAGGGAAGCAAAAGTTGTGACGTGCTGTCCAGAAAACAGATTCTGTCCCTTGAAAAAAAAATTCGAATCAAATGACCAGATCATATTTTTGATCTGAATTATTTTGACAGCGTGCTCTATACAATTGTGAAACTTCCGTATGTTCTGAGTTTTTTGATTTGAGTTGCAGAAGTGCCCCTATAAAATCTTTACTACCTGCTTTTCTGTTTTTCACAGATTCTGCCACGTTTTGTCTCTCCTAACTTTTTCAAACCTTAAGCTTCCTTTTTCTTTGCAAAAACTTTTTGGCACTCTTGAGAAACAGTAGTTCTTCAAGAATATCTTTATATCCAGTGGGGAAAAATTATTTTATTAAGGGTACTAACCTCTCTAATCAGCTTATGATGAGTTATGTATGAAGGGAGTTTTTAAGTGTGCGATGGAAGATGATGAAAGAAGATCCAGGAGTGTCAAGCGCTCAAGCCTTGGGATGCCCCCATGCATCCCCAATAAATATTCAAGGAGACTCAAGCGTCTAAGCTTGGGGATGCCCCCGTGCATCCCCTTCTCCATCAACAATCATCAGTTCGTCCTTCGTCTCACTATATTTTTATCACTTCATGCGTTATGTGCTATGCTTGGAGCGTCTTTCTCTTAGGTTTTATTTTTTGTTTTCTTTATCTTTGCTTGCTGTTCATAACAAGTTAGATCCCGTCTTACTTTGTGTGGGAGAGAAACACGCTCCACTTTCAAAATCTAGAACACATCATAGGATTTCTCCTGCTTATCTTTTTGCTGTTGTGTGTTCTTAATCTTGTCATAGCTTCTGCCATGTTTAGCTTTAGTCTTAGTTTGTCTTTAGCAAGAGCCTTGGCTTTTTTTTAGTTTGTTGCTGAAACTCTTTTTAGTTTTCATGTTTATCTTGTTAAAGAGAGTTGGTTGTTGAACTGAGTTGTGTCTTGTCTTGAAAGTAGGTAATTGAGGTTGCTATTTAATTCTAGTAGTAACTTGCAATAGTTTTGAGGTATTGTTGTGAGTAATGTTTGAACTTTTGGTGTCAATAGCTCTAGCCTATTAGTGATAGGTGTCGTATTTTGGGAAATCCGTGTGTTTTTTCAAAACCTACAAAACTAGTTGAAAACTATAGCTACTAGATGGATCACTAATCTTTGGAGGGATCAAATATTAGAGAACACTCACGTACCATGAGTCGAGGATGCGCAAGGATAAACAAACCCCCATACACTCCTCCTCGGGGTACTTGTCTCTTTGTGAACCTCCTTTTTAGATTGAGAGTTACCGATAATAAGTGCATGAGTTCTTCGGACTAATGTAAGTATTGAAAGTTGACACTTCCACCTTCCCATATTTTGCTAGCCTCTCCTGTGCCGTGCATTGCTTTCTTCTCATTCCGAGAGTTCGTGTCCACCTTCGCCGGTACATCCAAACCCTTGGCATGATACGCTCTGTCATCATAAGCCTCCTTATATCTTTCCTCAAAACAGCCACCATACCTACCTATCAAGGCATTTCCATAGCCTGTTCGAGATATATTGCCATGCAACATCCACCTCTTCATGACTTGATCTTCATGTCATACATGTTCCTGCTACACTGGCAGCGACATACATTGCATACATCATGATACTTACATCTTCTTTATGATTTTGAGTACCTTGTAAAGTGTGAAATATCTCCTTTACCTTCTTGTAAAATAGAGTGTTGCCCTTAAGTGACGAAAAGATCCCAAAGTGGACACAATAAAAGATCCCGAAGAGGACAAATGAGAGTTAAATAGAAAGAGCCATTGAGGCCACAAAAAAATAAAAATAAAATATAAAAAAGAGAAAAAGAAATAAAAAGAGAGAAAGGGGCAACACTACTATCCTTTTGAGAGATCCACACTAGTACTCCCTTTATATCCTTGTACTCCATAGAGATGATCATTATGCATATAGCTATGTGGGGACCTTCACACTATAGAACTTGGCTTGCATATTCCAAGGATGAGCCTCCTCAAACGAGCTCTAGGTCTTCATGAGCGAGCAAGTTAGATGCACCCCACACTAGTTCCTTTGGAGAGCTAGTTAGCTCGTATGTGCATCCGTTGCATGGAAATCCCTACTCCTCACATCATGTCTATCATTTGGCATCTCTTGCCTATGATTGTCCTCATTGATGTGAGCCTTTCTCATCCTTTTTGTCTTCCTCGTCCACCATATTCTCTCTTTGCCATCCTAAGTGTCAACTCTCGTGCTTACGCTCATCCATTGCATGAGTGCTCAAAATATCGAAAAGGTGTGGAACAAATTGACTTGTACCTGGCTAGTGGTCTGGGGATGAGTCAAGATAAGATTCCAAAGAGGACCAAGTGTGAAACTTCAGTAGATTGAGTTCTCAACACAAAAATACTTTTTCTCGTATTCCATATCCCCCTTCTTGCACGCAAACACCATTTGGAGACATTCGAGTCACGGACAGCGAGAGCTCTTGCACCTAATGTTCTTTTGTTACTTGTTTCAATGCTAATATAGACTCTTGCATGTTATGACTTGAATTGAATCTCTAACCTTGATTGCTTTAATGTTCAAAGTTCTTATATGGTTGCTAGCATGTAACCACAGAAATTATGCTGTTATCATTTACCTACTCGAGGACGAGCAGGAATTAAGCTTGGGGATGTTGATGCGTCCAAAACGTATCTATAATTTCTGCTTGCTCCATGCATGTTTTGTGTGATATTGCTATGATCTAGATACACTTTCATACACTTTTGATCATATTTGGACTAACCTATTAACTCAGTGCACCCCAGTGCCAGTTCCTGTTTTCTTCTGTTTTTCTATTTCAGCTTTCCCCCATATAAAAAGTGCCAGAAAAATTCCGGGAAAAATACAGGAAAAATTAGCGTACAGGAAGCTTCGCGAAGATCCCGAGTGGGGCCAGAGGGGAGCTAGGGGGGCCAGGCGGCCACCCGGCGCGGCCCCACCCCTGGTCGCGCCAGGGTGGTGCCTGGGGCCCCTGGTCCACATCTGGCTGCCCCCTTCGCCTATTTATTCTCCGTCACGGGGAAACTCTGAGGACAGAACCCTTTTTCGCGATCTCTCCTCTGTTCCGCCGCCGCCGCGCTTCCGAGATCGGGAGCACCAGAAGACCTCTTCCCGGCACCCTGCCGGAGGGAGGGCCGAACTCCGGGAGTCTCCTCTCCACCATAGATGCTCCCCGGATGTCTCATGAGTAGTTTTCCTTGGACCATGGGTCCATGATCAGTAGCTATGTGATGTTCTCCTCCCCTCTTTGTTCTTCATGGTTTAGACCTCGTGAGCTGCCCTACATGATCGAGGCACTTCTGTAATCTTTCTGCTATTGCTATGCTGAGTTTGATGGGATCTGATGGATTATGAGATTATGTTCAGATTGTGATAGAGTAATATATTTGGTTTTTATCTCTTATATTTTTGTTCCTAAGTAATTCTTGCATGTTCTCCGTTGCTGTTTATTGCTTTGGTCAAGTAGTAGGTAGTGACTCCAAGAGGGAACGTTATGCTCGATTGTGGGTTCATGCCCCCCAATGACCCGCTTGAGTGACAGAAACATGAGTCTAGGGGATGTGATGTTGCCACAAGGGGAAAAACAACGGTGCTTGTAACTGCGGTTTCAAGGATTGTTTACTTTACGCAAAGTGCTTTTAATGCAGTTGTCTGTTGCTTTGGGTTTACACTTTGGATGGGGCTCGCAACTTAATACCAGTGAGATGTTCTGGATAGATATCTCAAGGTGGATAATTAGTAGTAGATGCAGTTGGATTTCGGTCTGCTTATTTTGGCGTATTGCCCTTGCTTTTCAGCCTCTTCCTGTCTTTTGTAGCATAGTTAGCATTGCGGTCCGTTCATAATCCTGTCAATTTCCCTTCTGTAATTTGTTTACCTCGCATAGCAGTTTTATCGTCTTTTGGGAGAGAGACATCACTAGCAAACATCACGTATCCCGGTCCATATCCTTATTACTGTTTCCACGCTATCTTTACTTTTCTGCTTTTACTTTCAATTACTATCATTATCCCTTGTGTTTTACCCTTTGTGAACAACAAGACCGGAGAGATTGACAACCTCTCTGAACTTTGTTGGGAACAAAGTTATCTGTGTCTGTGTGCAGGTCCATGTCAGTTGCGCCGCTGACACCTACTTATCATATCCGGAGTCCTACGGGAGACAAACCTTGGTATCTTCACCGAGGGAAACTTGCTGCTGAGCTACATCTCAAACCTTCCACTTGGGGTAACCAATGAGGGGCGAGAAGCCATCAGGGCCCCACCTGTCATAGGGGTTAGGGTTAGTTTAGTGGTTAATTAAGCTGGGGGGTTAGGGCTAATGGCGGGGTCTTCGCCGGCGTCACTGTTGTCGCCGGAGACTCGCCGGAATGGAGATTCCGGGCACGGGGAGGGGAAAAGATGGTACGGGCGTGCTCCTGGAGGTCGTCCGCGTCGAACGGTGCAGGTTAGGGTTCAAGGGGGTGGCTGGGGCGACGACGGCGACGACGTTGGCGGAAACAGAAGTCCGGCGACATCGGGATCGCGCTCTGGAGCGCCGATTTGACCGGGGCTTAGCGCGTTGGATTGCTGCGAGCACCTGGAGCGTTGTAGGCTAGAAGGGGGAGGCGCTGGAGCACGGGAGCGAAGGTGACGTCGACCATGGCGGCGACCTTCCTCGGCTTCCATGGTGAAACCGGCTAGAGGGGTTGCGGGGTGCTGGGAGCTTGGGGGAAACGCTCACCAGAGCTCAGGGAAAACGACGAGGTGGTCGTTGGAGGCGGGGAGGTCACGGCGGCGGAGAAATCGACGGAGATTGCTTGCGGTTCCGGCGGTTATCCGATGAGCCTGGCGTCGCGTTTGGTCCAAATCGAGGTGCGCCCTTCTGCTAGTCGACGGAGTTGAGGACGGCGAACACGATGGACATCCTGGCTGGAGCTCTAGCTCACGGTGGCTATGTTTTCCGGCGTCGGCGAACTGCGGTGGCGCGCTGTGTCGGTGGGGGAAGAGAAACAGAGAGCTCGAGAGGGAGGGAAAGGAGGGAAAGTGAGAGAGGACGAAACGGGCATCTCCGTGGCGCCGTTTGGTGAGCTGGGGAGGACTGGAAGGCCGTGGGCGTCGCGGTGGCGTCCAGCCCGCGCTCTGCTCGACAGCGAGCTGCTTCTGGGCGCGGGAGGAAGACGACAGAACAGGGGAGTTGGGCTGGGCCGGCTTGGCCTCGCCTAGGGCGCCAGGTAAGCTTCTCTCTCCTTTTCTATTTTTCTGTTTTACTTTTCTGCATTATGTTTTGGCACTGCTAAATAAATAGCAAACCATTTTCTAAAATGCTAGAACTTTTTATATGGCCTAATAATATATATAGCTAGCCACTTATAAAGTTTGGGCACTTCTAAAATTCAAATAATTTGAACTTTAAATCAAATAGGGGTTTTTCATTAAATCCAAGGTCATGTTTGAATATTTGAAAAATCCATGAGCATGGGGTGGGTCCCACATCACTTGATATGTGATCACACTCATTTATAAGACTTTTCAAAAATCAAACATGAAATTTTAGAGAAGATTTATTTCTGGTCTTTTGAATTAATTCATCTGGGGGGTGTTCCTCCTCCCATTTGAGTTTGAATTTGATTTCAATTAATTTCTTTTGAAATTTTTAGCATGATGCAAAGTGACTTGCTAATCCTAGCACATACCTAACTTGGGGTTGTGACAACTCGCCCCCACTCAAAAGAATCTCGTCCCGAGATTCAGAAGTCTGCGGGAGGAAGGAGGGGTACTCGGTACGGAGACGGTCTTCTCTTTCCCACGTGGCTTCTCTCTCAGAGTGGTGTGACCATTGCACTTTCAGAAACTTAATATTCTGACGACGAGTGACACGCTCTGCGGAATCAAGAATACGAACGGGGTACTCTTGATAAGAAAGTTCATCTTGGAGATCAAGCGTTTCATGGTCGAATTCGCAGATGGGGTCCTTGAAGCAACGCCTGAGTTGTGACACATGGAATACATGGTGTACTCGGGAGAGGTGCGGGGGTAGTTCAAGTTGGTAGGAAACTTCTCCACGTTTAGCAAGAATGCGGAAAGGTCCGATGTAATGTGGGGCCAACTTGCCTTTGATACCGAAACGTTGGGTTCCCTTCAGAGGAGTAACCCGAAGGTAAGCCTTCTCATCCAGATTGTAGCTCTCTTGCCTATGATGACGAGACTGGGTTGCTTTCAATTGATCACGCACAATGCAAACTTGCTCTTCTGCTTCCTTGATCATGTCCGGTCCAAATAATTGTCTTTCACCGGTTTCTGACCAGTTTAAAGGTGTTCGACATCGTCGTCCATATAGGAGTTCAAAAGGAGCCAAGTTCAGACTAGATTGAAAACTATTGTTATAAGAAAATTCGGCAAACGGAAGAGACTTCTCCCAATTCTTTCCGAATGAGATAACACAAGCTCTGAGCATTTCTTCAAGAATTTGGTTAACCCTTTCGACTTGACCGCTCGACTGAGGATGGAAAGCTGTACTAAAGGAGAGATGAGTTCCCATAGCATTCTGAAAGCTTCCCCAAAATCTAGAGGTGAAAAGGCTACCACGATCAGAATTGATTTCCAAAGGAACACCATGAACGGATACAATTCGAGAGATGTACAAGTCCGCTAACTGGCTAGCAGTTATAGACTCGCGAATGGGAAGGAAGTGAGAAACTTTGGAAAGCCTATCTATGACAACGAAGATGGCATCGTTCCCTTTCTGGGTTTTTGGAAAACCAGTGATGAAATCTATAGTGACTTTGTCACATTTCCACTCTGGAATAGGCAAAGGTTGAAGTGTACCAGCAGGTCTTTGATGTTCGGCCTTAATGCAATGACAAACATCACATTCGGCAACAAATCGAGCAATGTCTCTCTTCATCCTAGTCCACCAAAATCTCTCGCGTAGATCTCGGTACATTTTTGTGCTACCGGGATGAATCGAGAGGGGTGTGTCATGGGATTCCTTGAGGATGAGTTGCCTTAGTTCCCTATTCTTAGGTACTACCAAACGATTTCCAAAGAATACCGTTCCTTTACTATCTGTGGAGAAACATTTAGCAACTCCGCTAGCAATGTTCTCCTTGATCCGGCGAACACCTCGTGCACGCCTTTGGGCATCTATGATTTGATCCTCAAGAGTTGGTTTCGCCACCAAGGTAGAAAGATAGCCATGAGGAACAATCTCAAGATTGAGCTTGAAAAATTCCTCATGAAGAAGTGGTTGATACTGTTGTAACATGAGGTTGTTACAATACGACTTACGACTTAGTGCATCAGCCATGACATTGGATTTGCCTGGGGTGTAAGAAATTCCTACGTCATAATCTTTTATCAACTCAATCCAGCGTCTTTTCCTGAGATTAAGATCTGGCTGGGTGAAAATGTATTTGAGGCTTTGGTGGTCGGAATAAATCTCACAACGATTACCAAGGAGGTAATGTCGCCAAGTTGTCAAGGAATGAACTACGGCAGCGAGTTTAAGGTCATGGGTAGGATAGTTCTCTTCATGTGGACACAACTGGCGTGAAGCATAAGCTACCACATGTCTATCTTGCATAATTATGCATCCTAACCCTTGCCGTGAGGCGTCACAAAATATCTCGAAATCCTTTTTGGTGTCTGGAGGCGCAAGTACGGGTGCAGAAGTCATTCTTCTTTTTATCTCTTGAAAGCTTTCCTCGCACTTGGGAGTCCATTGGAATTATTATCTTTCTTGAGGAGTTCAGTTAGAGGCTTTGCAACTTTAGAAAAGTTCTCGACGAAGCGGCGACAATAGCTGGCTAGGCCAAGAGAACTCCTAACTTGCTTAACCGATTCAGGTGGAGTCCAGTCAAGGACGGCCTGAACTCTCTCGGGATTCACAACAATGCCTTTTGCAGAAATCACGTGGCCTAAGTAGGTCACTTCTGGTAGCCAAAATTCGCACTTGGAGAATTTAGCATACAGGCGATGCTCTCTAAGTTTCATCAATACAAGCCTTAGGTGTTCGGCATGTTCTCCTTCGTTCTTCGAGTAGATGAGAATGTCATCGAGATAAACCACAACAAATTTATCTAAGTACTCCATGAAGACCGAATTCATCATGCGTGAGAAAGTGGCGGGGGCATTGGTTAAACCAAAGGACATGACGGTGTACTCGTAAAGACCATAACGAGTAGTAAAAGCCGTTTTGGGAATGTCCTCGTTTCGGATTTTGATTTGATGATAACCTAATACTACTAGGGAAAAGCTTATAGGTAGAGGCTTAACAGTAGCGCCCTCTAAAGACAGGCGCTACTGCTAATTAGCAGTAGCGCGCTATATGGACGCTCGCTATTGATATGCCTGTATCAGTAGCGCCTCATCTGTTGAAGTTCGCAGCAGAAAACAAAAATTTTTCTAACTAGCGTTACCATAACCCAAGATCTAGCTAGCCGTATTACCGTAACGGAATGTAGTGCGGAAATAACATACCTCGGGGTGTAGTCCGTTGCACGGGAAATGTTCCCGCAAACGTGGTTGATGTAGCCGATCAAGTTTCACAGCCCCCTAGCTGTGTTGAGCACCCGGATGGGTGTAGTGCCACACGTGCAGCACCTCGTAGTACTCGCACACATACGAGACTCGATGACGACCTCCGTTCTCCGATCCAGTGGAGGTGGCGGAAGCAGACCTCCGGACGGAGCTTCGGTAGCACGACGGCCTCCGATTCTAGAAGAGAAGCCTCAATTCCACTATAGGCTCACACTAGTGAGCCCACCGTGAAAGAGACAAGGGAGGGGAGAAGACCGGAGAAAACCGATCTCAATTCGGAGTAATATTTATTTTCTCACGAATTTATGTGCGTTAAATATGTGCACCCTGCCCATCTATATATAGGAAGAGGGGAGGGAGTCAACCCCTCTCCCTTAGCAATGTGGGACTAAAGTCCCTTTGCTAAGGGGAGGTGGCCGTCCAAGGGGGGGAGGGGGCGCACCCCTCATGGGCCCTAGGGCCCATGGCGCCTCCCCCTCTTTTTTCTTTTTCTTTTTCCCTTTTATTTCCCCTAACGGGCCTTTTTCTCCACTAAGGCCCATTGCACATATTAATTAGAAATAAAATGATTTTAATTATTAATTCAATTAATTAATAACTAAAACATAATATTCCATCTCCCGGTGCTCCGGAACACCTTCCGGTTCACTCCGAACTTGTTTCGGTTCAACACGGTACTTCTCCGATATTGTTTCCTTTATTCTCTGGTTACTCCGATGGTTCCGAAAAGGTCTCTGATTTCATCGAGCCCTTAAGTGTGTTACCCTACGGTCCGAGAACACTCCAGTCATGACCGAGCAGAGGCTACAGTCAATGATCATCAGCAGGACCTGGATGCCCATAATGACCCCTATGCATTCCGGATATCAAACACCGATTGGACCTTACGCCGTATAGCATTCCCTTTGTCAGCGATACTGGATTGTTCCGAGATTCGATCAATGACATCCTATGTCTGGTTCAACCTCGTTCCGAACTAATCCTCATTCACTCGTTCCCGTGATATTCATCCCCGTGACCTAGTCACACGCTGCAGCTTTATCGATGGAATCTCATCGAGTGGGCCCCGAGTATCTATCCATTATATGGATTGACAAATCCCGCTCTTGTAACAATACTCCTCAACATATATCCACGGAATACCTAAGATACAACCGTTATGACCCGCATATTTCAGTCAGGTGGTGGGATGTAAGTCAAAGCATCCGGGAAGATAGTGATTATGCACGTACTCACGGTCAAAGGAACGGTCTACCACGTTTTGTAATTACAACACTGAACCTTCATAAGATTTGATCATGCTGTAATGCTTACTTTGGGTAATGTTCATCACGTCACTTAACCAGTGAGGTGACCTCATAGTCAAGAGACTTAATTGTCCATGATCACGAAACCACGACCATCATGTTGACCATGAACTAGTTATCGATGTAAAGGCTAACTAGGAACTCTGGGGGTTTCTATACCACACCTGCATCATTGTTTCACTGACACAGTTCTAGCACGGTATGAAACTGGTTATGAACTTTCTTAGATATATTGGAATAATCATATATTATTTGCCTCTAGAGCATATATCCAACAATCTCCCACTTGCACTAGAGTGCTAATAATCTAGCCGCATTTTTCTGATCATAATCATCTTATCACATAAGTGTTCATTGATCATGCATGCCCATGGAAGAGGGTTCGTCAACGAACTGCACCAATTCAGATTCGTATGTTTCCTTTGCAACTGGTACAGGTCAAAAAAAAACTCTTTTGACATACCACACATTATCATATAATGATTTGGATTTGGGTTTCGCGGGAGAGTGAGACTATTATTTCACAGTATCCTCCAATGATCTCTTGGTTCAGTCTTTAGAAGACTCATCCATAGTCATATAGACTGGGAAATACACTCAGCCAGAAGTCCAATACATCTAACGCTAAACTTTTATCCATACGTCTACTTTCTTAAGTAGTATTATGTTTGTAGTACCGTGAATTTTGCTCACATTTCTTTCATGTCTTTTGTGATGTCTCTAATTCCATATAGACCCATAATATGGCTTGCAATTGTAATCTTGCATTACATTCAAGTCTATTATCCTCTCTATATTTTACAGAATAGTCCTCAGTATTCCTCATATACTGAAATCATGGACTTTATTCAGATTCTGTGTTTTACTCCTGAAGCACATCGGAATTTGTTCTTTTTCCAAGAACTTTTGAGTCATTCTGTTGTTGGATTCATAATACATGTTATATGGTAGAATCATATGTCAAGAATATATAAGATCACATGTCCAGTACATGGTGCATCTCTATTCTTCCATCAAGACATTGCTTGTGATATTTGGATTTCATCCATCATACAATTTCTAGCCACAAGAACCTGTTTCTTGTCTAGAAGATTATTCCAACCTTCACTTTGTTTCATTATCCGTATCTTAATATACTCATATAGATTTCAACGTGTAATGTGTTGGTATTTCACATAAAAGAAGATTCTTGCAATCTTGTATTTTATTTGCCTTATGCTCTATATATATCATAATGCACATATGTATATAAGACGATTCTCTATATACACAATCGATGCATATCCATATATATACATATGAGATCATTCTTCACACATATCAATGCATATATGTTTGAGAAAATGATCATGCTCCCACTCAAATATATCCATCATATACTCATATATTTGTGGTTCAGCTTTCATCAAGTCATTTTATTGTTCACTATGTCTCACATAATGACAATGCTTCCAAAGCTCCCACTCAGAAAATACCCTCTGCATTCCAAGTTTCCGGGAAGTCTTCAAAGCTCCCACTCAGTTTCATGAAACTGAAGGCCCACTCAATATTTTGGTCATCAAAAAATCATTTGATCAAATCAAGGTTGAGGGTTCCTGTCTTGAGGTACTATAGTCCATCCTTTTAACGAAGTAACCTTCGTCATGCCCATTGCAATTCTCTTTGAAATCCCAAATTTGACTGAGATGCAATTTCAGGCTATGGTCCATCGTAGTGTAAATGAAATATTTTATTGATTAAAGCATTCCTACGTTTCTGTAGTCAATCACCATTGAACTTTGGTCATAACCAAATAATGCCTTATGCCCATTACATTATTCTCAATAACTCTCCAGTTTGTCGAGAATTTGAAATAACCGATTTATTTCACATGACGTGAGCCATCCTATATGTAACTCAATATTATTTCATTTCTCCTCGTGTTCTAGGCTACCATCATTCCTTTGTGTCTTCAAGCAATGTTATTCCCTATTGTTTTATTAAGAAGACTCATGATTATTGTTCTGTACAGAACGTATTCATGAAAACCTTCTAAATTCAACAATGGCTTCAACTCATATACCAAGATCAATCATCTTTGGCATATCCTTCCTTATACAGTGTCATTACAGCGGAACATGCTTCCGTTGCAATGCTCTGATATTCTGAAGGCAAGGTCCAATACCCCGGTCAAAGTTTCCATTATCTCCCATTGGATCCGTGTTGAGAGACTTTTCTCTTATTACCAATTAAGCAACACAAATTTTGCTATTCGGGGAGAATATGTAATTTCAATTGCTCGTAGTTTTATTACAAAGAAATTCTTTCTTTTAAGAAACCTTATAACACCATCAATTATGGAGCTATCATGTCTCGTTAGATTTAGGATGGTTTCCTATTCATGAAGTGGGTGTTTTAACTTAATGAATTAAACAACTTATTCAACAATAACTATAGTGCTAGGGGAAAGAACGTTTAGACCATACTATGACTTAGTATGACTACGAATGGTTTAAGTAGTCTAGCACTTTCAACTTCCATCGTAGTTTGTGGTACAACTTCCACAAGTCTCCCATTATGTCAATATCAATACTTATCACTTCGGATCGTAGCGTAGTGATATGTATCCTTGTATTCTCACTTCTCACTGTGATTCCTGAATCTCAGTTTTATGATGTCAATTGAATACAACTTTCAATTAATCATATGAAGTCTTTAATGATAACTCACGTGCCCATTCAATACATCATTTATGTATAATGATTGGCACAAGTTCTACGTGCTAGAACCTTGTCATGGTTATATTTATTGCAGAGGTTCATAGATCGTGTATCTAATCCATCTCATGCAATCAAGTTATGATTTTCATTCGATAATGAACTCACAAGTTAATAGATCATACATTTAATGAATTCATCAGTTATGAAGTCACCTCATGCAATCAAATCTTTGACTTGTTATAATCAAGACAACTTTATCATTAAGCATTGAATATTTCTTGACAATAATAGTAGTATTATAAATGCTTTCTATCATATCATAAATCAAGACGAAATCAAAGTATAAGCACACTTTTATTCATAAAGATGGAACAACTGACTTGTCTCATTACATGAATAACTTTGTCTCGCGAGATGCAAGACACACAACTAAGTGTTCATACTATAATGATTACATAAGATTTATCTAAATACTCTAAGTATCTCCTATGATAGATGTCTCGGTGGAATCCATGCTGGCCAACAACTGACTTGATACCCATCAATCCTTGATTTCACCTCTTCCCGTCCATGCAACGGCAGGTCCTGTTTTCATAAAACAGAATAAGTATCACATACTCATTTACTGCAAATGTTGTATAAGGGAATAAACATTTATAAAGTATATCAAGTATATACCTTCTCCATCGACAACTTCTCCTTCAATGGGTTCAACCTCCAGGTACTGAAGTCTATCCATGAAGTCAGAGAACTTGAGGCTTTCACCTCTGCCGACATAGCCATGGACATGGTCTGTATAGCTCGGTGGAAGCGAGTGTAACACCTGTATATCACAGACTCATGTGTGGTCTCATAGTCAAAATCATCTACGAGGCTCAGATGTATCTCATGCATCTTGGCCAAGTGTGCCTTCAGGCAAGTGCCTTCTTCCATCTTTGTAGAGAGAAACTCACTTTCTAACTCAAATCTGGCAACTCTAAACTGATGCAAGTTTGATGACTTTAGCTCATCGATCATATCATATGTATCCAAATCAGCATACTCCTCACGCAAAGGTTGCGGAATGCTGGTTTCTATGATACCCTTAGCTATGGCATATGTCCTTCGACGATACTGATAATCAATCGCCGCTTGTGCATCCATGTCGTTTGCTGGAGGGTTTCCCACATGCCTTTTAGTTAAGAATGAAAGGTTGATTCTCTAGAGCACGGCTCTAAGGCGTAAGTACCAACTAATGAAGTTTGACCCATTTTCTTCAAGTCTTTCACCATGTAAGAAGGAAACCATTTCAAGGTACTGGGTATTATCCATTTTCTACAAACATAATTGCAAGGAACACAATTAAGACTAGTTCACAACAATGAGTTCATATAATCACATTATAAATGAGCTCGCACTAAAACATTTCATCCCTAGGAAGTTTTAGTGATTACATGATCCAGATTCACTGCCCGACCTCGAATATCACACGGCCGACGGGTCAGTTTCAAAGGTAGACAACAACTTGTGCGATCACATTATCTTATATGTACTGTGACTCAGGCTCGATCTTTCAATCTCTAGTATTCCGAGGCCATATCTGCATATGCTAGGCTCGCCAAATTAACCTCCATGTTATATGCTGCTCAGCAAGGCCATATCTGCATATGCCAGGCTTGCCGAACCCAACCTCATGCGAACTCCATTGAATATGTAGGACAACTCCGGTATGTACGGAGCATCAAGCCATATGGGAGAACCTTCCAGGCGGTGCACACTTCGGTAGAATACTTGTGTTTGGCTTTGTTAAGGGATCATCTTATCACATGCTACCGTTGTGTATCCTATACTAGCAAGTTTTAAGATGTCTGAGCTATGGCAACACTAAGTCTACAGTGTCTCCATTTTAGTTTGTTTTATGATGACGATTACTACTTACTAGTAACACATAGCAAAGCTATCACTACACCACAAAACAAACGAACGATAGCCCCCACTTAGCAATACAAGGTTTAGACGGTCTAGTTGTATATTGCAAGTTTTACGTGGCTGTTAGGGCTTTCATAGTTAAATAGGTTTTAACCTACGAGTCAACCACAACGTCAACCATACGATTGTCTCTATTACACCCCGCACGGGGCCCTCCGTTGCAAATGCCACATCCGCTAAAGTAGAGAGACAGACACCCCCTAGCCACTTTATACGGTACAAGCCGCATGTCAAGCGTGGAACAAGTCTCGCGTAAGCGTACGAATAAGGTCGGTCGGGGGCCGCTTCATCAAACAATGTCGCAGATGTGAACAAGTACACGTGGGAGGGTAACAATCATACAATCAACGCCCACATCCCCGATGTGTTATATCCGTACAGTAATACTAAGCATAGACCTAGCTCATGATACCACTGTGGGAGTTCGAAGCAGAAAACACAAATTTTTCTAACTAGCGTTCCCATAACCCAAGATCTAGCTAGCCGTATTACCGTAACGGAAAGTAGTGCGGAAATAACATACCTCGGGGTGTAATCCGTTGCGCGGGAAACGTTCCCGCAAACGTGGTTGATGTAGCCGATCAAGTTTCACAGCCCCCTGGATGTGTTGAGCACCCGGATGGGTGTAGTGCCACACGTGCAGCACCTCGTAGTACTCGCACACATACGAGACTCGATGACGACCTCCGTTCTCCGATCCAGCGGAGGTGGCGGAAGCAGACCTCCGGACGGAGCTTCGGCAGTACGACGGCCTCCGGTTCTAGCAGAGAAGCCTCAATTCCACTATAGGCTCACACTAGGGAGCCCACCGTGAAAGAGACAAGGGAGGGGAGAAGACCGGAGAAAACCGATCTCAATTCGGAGTAATATTTATTTTCTCACGAATTTCTGTGTGTTAAATATGTGCACCCTGCCCATCTATATATAGGCAGAGGGGAGGGAGTCAACCCCTCTCCCTTAGCAATGTGGGACTAAAGTCCCTTTGCTAAGGGGAGGTGGTCGGCCAAGGGGGGGAGGGGGCGCACCCCTCATGGGCCCTAGGGCCCATGGCGCCTCCCCCTCTTTTTTCTTTTTCTTTTTCCCTTTTATTTCTCCTAATGGGCCTTTTTCTCCACTAAGGCCCATTGCACATATTAATTAGAAATAAAATGATTTTAATTATTAATTCAATTAATTAATAACTAAAACATAATATTCCATCTCCCGGTGCTCCGGAACACCTTCCGGTTCACTCCGAACTTGTTTCTGTTCAACACGGTACTTCTCCGATATTGTTTCCTTTATTCTCTGGTTACTCCGATTGTTCCGGAAAGGTCTCCGATTTCATCGAGCCCTTAAGTGTGTTACCCTACGGTCCGAGAACACTCCAGTCATGACCGAGCAAAGGATACAGTCAATGATCATCAGCGGGACCTGGATGCCCATAATGACCCCTGTGCATTCCGGATATCAAACACCGATTGGACCTTACGCCATATAGCATTCCCTTTGTCAGCGATACTGGATTGTTCCGAGATTCGATCAATGACATCCTATGTCTGGTTCAACCTCGTTCCGAACTAATCCTCATTCACTCATTCCCGTGATATTCATCCCCGTGACCTAGTCACACGCTGCAGCTTTATGGATGGAATATCACCGAGTGGGCCCCGAGTATCTATCCATTATATGGATTGACAAATCCCGCTCTTGTAACAATACTCCTCAACATATCTCCACGGAATACCTAAGATACAACCGTTATGACCCGCATATTTCAGTCAGGTGGTGGGATGTAAGTCAAAGCATCCGGGAAGATAGTGATTATGCACGTACTCACGGTCAAAGGAACGGTCTACCACGTTCTGTAATTACAACACTGAACCTTCATAAGATTTGATCATGCTGTAATGCTTACTTTGGGTAATGTTCATCACGTCACTTAACCAGTGAGGTGACCTCATAGTCAAGACACTTAATTGTCCATGATCGCGAAACCACGACCATCATGTTGACCATGAACTAGTTATCGATGTAGAGGCTAACTAGGAACTCTGGGGGTTTCTATACCACACCTGCATCATTGTTTCACTGACACAGTTCAAGCACGGTATGAAACTGGTTATGAACTTGCTTAGATATATTGGAATAATCATATATTATTTGCCTCTAGAGCATATATCCAACAA
Organism: Bromus sterilis; assembly: GCA_950022295.1. Taxonomy (NCBI): domain Eukaryota; kingdom Viridiplantae; phylum Streptophyta; class Magnoliopsida; order Poales; family Poaceae; genus Bromus; species Bromus sterilis. The sequence continues at coordinate 408,798,270 of OX465596.1, read as the reverse complement.
AACCCAGCTGACAAGTTTTAGTAGCAGCGCCCCACTGGAAAGCCCGCTACTACTATCTACTTATCAGTAGCGCCCTTCCGTTACGCCCGCTGCTGCTAATGTGTACCCAACTTAAACCAGAGGCCCGCAAATAGCAGCAGCGGGTGATCTACTGGGTCTCTACTACTAAAAGAATAGCAGTAGCGCCGTAGCGGTACAGGCGCTACTGGTAAGGCGCATCAGCCACCTTTTCCACCAATCATCCCCTTCCCCCCTCCTCTCTCTCCCTCACTTGCTTCTTGCTCATTCCTTCTCCTACCTCTTGTACATCTCCATTAATGCATTACACCATCTCCATTAATGCACTACACACCATCTTCATTAATGCAATATCTCTCTCTTTCCTTCTAATTTGCTCCTCCTCCACCACCACATATCATGCATAAATGCATCTAGCTATCTCTCTTTCTCACCTTTGTCTCCTTCCCCTCACTAGCTAGTGCAAGCTTCTCCCAAGTGTGATATTTTAACAAAAGGTATATAGTTTCTCTCTCTCTCTTAATTAATTACTAGCTATCTAGGTACGTTGATGCATGAGATGAGATGTGATATGAGAGTTTGCCTATGTTTTGCCGAAATGTCGATTTACTTCCGTTTCGGTGAATTTCGGGCAAACTCTATATATCCTATTTTTAGGAAAGGTCATGCCGAATTTTTGTATGACTTTGATATGCATATGCATGTCGTTATAAACTTTTGTTTGTATAACTCGTAGGCGACCATGAAGGTCTGTGGAAGGATGGTGGATAGATACTTGCGATCCGCAGTGGACGACATGGTTGAAAAAAATGTAAAGGGGATTTTATGTCCTTGTCGAAAATGCAAAGAAGGCGTCTGGCTGGACCCCTTTAAGGGTGGACGTTTGAAGGCGCACCTGCTTAGATATGGTTTCATGGATGGCTATACTCGATGGATAAGTGAAGATGATGATGACGATATCGACGGTGCAACCAATAACCCCATGGCAGCGGATGAAGAGATGATTGATGGATCCGAAGACGAAGAGGGCGCTGGAAATGACGGCGGAGAAGAGGCAGCACATGGTAATGGCGGAGAAGATCATACCGAACATGACGGAGAAGATGCGGACATGACGGATCCTTCGTTGCTACTAAATTCAATCGTGCGGGACCCTCATGTTCGAGACCTGCTTCGCAAGAAGACGACTAGCGACAGAGCTGGTTCTAGAGAGGAGGCCAAGTTGGAGCAACTGGAGGTAGACTCGAAGACTCCATTGTATGATGGTTGCGCTCCTGAGGTGACCCGCTTGAGTTTCACGCTCGAACTTCTAAAGATGAAGGCTAAAAACAAATGGAGCGACAAAAGCCTCGATGATCATCTCAAGTATCTAAACAAGATAGTTCTTCCCCCGGGGAACCTTTGTCCTACTAGTATCGATGAGGCCAAGAAGATTGTGTGCCCTCTTGATCTGCCGCACATTAGATACCATGCATGCTTCAACGATTGCATCATTTATCGGAACGAGAACGCAGAAGAAACCAGTTGTCCGGTGTGCAATGCGGATAGATACAAGAAGGCAGGAAAGAAATCTCCTCAGAAAGTTGTATGGTACTTTCCGATCATTCCTCATCTGCAGCGTTATTTCGTAGATCCTAAGGAAGCTGAGCTCATGCGGTGGCACGCGGTCAGGAAGGTGCCCGATGATGGAGATGATCCGAAGATGAGACACCCTGTGGATGGAAGCCAGTGGAGAGCGTTGAACGCCGAATATGGATTTCATCTTGATCCAAGGAACGTCATGCTTGGCGTGAGTTCAGATGGCATGAATCCGTTTGGCAAGCAGAACACCAACCATAGCACATGGCTCGTGTTTGTATGGATGTACAACATTCCCCCGTGGAAGTTCATGAAGACAAAGTACATACACATGAGCATTCTGATTCAAGGGCCGAAACAGCCGGGAAATAATATTAATCTATATCTCGAGCTATTGAAAGAGGAGCTAGAAATGTTATGGAAATCACCAGTCAAGACATGGGGCGCTTTCGAAAAAGAATATTTCTATATGAAAGCCGCTGTGCTGACGACGGTGCATGATTATCTCGGTTACGGATATGTATCAGGCCAGGTGTGCCATGGATATTGCGGATGCACGAGGTGCATGGATGATACAACGTCTCAGCAGCTAACGAAAGATGGTGGGTCTGCGCAAATCGTGTACATGGGGCATCGAAGATGGCTCGAGAAGAATGACCCGAGGAGAAACCGTGGAGATCTATTCAATGGTGAGGCTGAGCATCGAGGACCTCCACGTAAGAGGAGCGGCGCAGAAATTGATGATTTGTTGAAAAATTGGAAAAAGTGCCCCGCGCCTGGAAAGATGAAAAAACCGGAGCCGCTGCTGAAGGTATGGAAAACAAGGTCTGTTTTCCGGGACTTGGAGTACTGGCCCAAACTCGATACACCTCATTGTCTTGATCAAATGCATATCACGAAGAATGTTCTCGAGAGTTTGCTTGGCACACTGATGAACATGACGGAGAAGACCAAGGATGGGCCGAAGGCAAGAAGAGACTTGGAAGATTTGGAAATAAGGGCAGATCTCCACATGCCCCATAAAACGGCCGAGACAGAGACGGAGACAGAGGCGGGGGACAGCAGGCGGGGCAAAAAAGTAAAGAAGAAGGAAGAGAAATATTGCCCCCTTCTTGCTTCACCTTCAATACGAAGGAGATCGATCAATTTTTCAAGTGTCTTACCGGAATAAAAGTTAGTTCCGGTTACTATGGGAAGATAAGCAGATATCTAGACATGCATAAAAAAAGGTTCAGCGGGATGAAGTCTCATGACTGTCACGTGATGATGACGCAAATACTACCGGTTGCCCTTAGAGGGATAATGGACAAGCACGTCCGTGACACGCTTACTGGTTTCTGTAATTTTTTCGATGTTATCTCTCGAAAGTCGATCAGTTCGAAGCAGCTCACAAGGCTACAGGAAGAGATTGTTGTCATACTATGTGAGCTCGAGATGTAGTTCCCGCCCGCGTTCTTTGACGTCATGGTGCATCTGTGTGTCCACATTGTGGACGACATCATCGACCTTGGCCCTTCATACCTGCACAACATGATGCCGTTCGAGAGGATGAATGGGTTCATCAAAGGATTCGTTCGTAACATGTCCCGACCAGATGGAAGCATCGTACAGGGCTATCTGACACAAGAGTGCATCTCTTTCTGCGAGAATTATCTAAGCAACGGAGATGACGACGTCCCTGTTGTTGGTTTTCCCGTTAACAAGCACCATGGGAGGCTCGGAGGAGAAGGTCACACCAACGGTCGGAGGGAACTGCATGTCGACCACTCGGATCGACGCGATGACTTTGACAGGGCAAACTTAGTAGTGCTACAACATCTTGACGTTGTAGACCCTTTCGTGACACTGCACAAAGAAACCAGCGCCAAGAAGTACCATGACCAGGGCCTACGCAAGACGGACGCCGAAGTTACTAGAGAGCACAACTCCACTTTCTTGCCTTGGTTCAAAGAGCATGTTCTTGCCAATCCCCCGGAAGAGGGGTCTACAGACGCATTTCTCATATACGCCTTAGCACATGGCCCTGCTGTCAACTTCCTCACCTATCAGGCATACGATATAAACGGATACACGTTCTATACAGAGGCCAGAGATATGAAAAGTGATTTCCAGAACTCGGGGGTGACGATAGAATGCATGACTCACAACAACGGCTCAACTGAAAGATATTACGGAAGGTTCGAAGAGATCTGGGAGCTGAACTACTCTGGACTACACAATGCGACGATGTTCCGTGTCAGATGGGCTAAGAATGTCGAAAGAGAAAACCGGTATTTCACTACTATGTCTATACCCGACGCCAAGAGCGCTACCGTGAACGTCATCGCCAAAAATGAGCCATGGATACACGCTAAGAACGTGACACAATGTTTCTACATAACTGACCCGAGCAATCCCAGCCGTGTTTTCGTGAGGAGAGGCAAAAGAAACATCGTCGGAATGGATGGAGTCGCCAACATAGAAGACTATGACCAGTACGGCAACCCGATGAGGGAAGATGACGACGACGATGAAGCATATGTCAAAAGAAGAATGAAGACTACATTACCTATGAAAGATCGTACTCCATGGAAAAGGAAAAGTCACAATGAGGGCCTATATTATTCGGAAACGAACAAAAAAGGAAAGAAACTAATCACTAAGAAACGTCTTCGACGCTGAGAAACTAAATGTGTGTTGTAATCTATATATGTATCTATTTTGTATACTTGCACTTTAACCGCGTTATCGATCGGTCAAATTATATATTGCCGCTGTTAAATATACATTATATAAATTGTATCGGTCGTCGTTCGGAAAAAAATTAAAAAGGAAATGGAAGAGGGAAAAAATGCCAGAAATATCAGTAGCGGGCCCTGTCAGAGCGCGCTACTGCTAAGGTTTAGCAGTAGCGGGCCCTGTCAGAGCGGGCTAATGCTAAACTTAAGCGGGTCACCTCTAAGTTTTAGCAGTAGCGGGCCCTGTCAGAGCGCGCTACTGCTAAACTTAGCAGTAGCGGGCCCTATCAGAGCGCGCTACTGCTAAACGTAGCAGTAGCGCGCGCTGACAGGGCCCGCTACTGCTAAGTTTCACTTAAACCGGTCGGGCAGGTTCTTCTTTTCATTCCCCTCTATCTCTCACTCTCGAACTCCTCCCCGACCGCCGTCGTCGTCGCCGCGCCTCCCTGCCCTCGTCGCCTCGCCTCCGCCGCCCTCGTCACCTCGCCTCCCCGCCCTCGTCGCCTCGCCTCCGCGGCCGCCGTCGTCGTCAAGCCGCCGCCGCCACCATCGATCTGCTCGGTAAGACCCCCGCCCCCGTTTCCTCCATCCTCTGTCGATCTTTCCACGTCCCCAGCCTTCACTACTGCCGCACAGCTCGATGATGCCTCCGGCTTCACTTCATCTCAGTGAATCATTTCATATTAAATGCTATTCTTGACATATGCTGTCTGAATGAGACTTAGGTATGCCCATTTCAAATATAGTACGTAGTACATTTATTTTTAGTCCTGCTTCAGCTCCAGGAAGGTTCTTCGAAGATACCATTTGAATTTGGGTTAACTATTCCTCCTCACACAGGAAACTAACTGTTAGGGAAACATTTGAATGCGAAGCTGAAACTGTCAACACGAAACGGAGGCACGTCCACATACAAAACGGAGGCATGACCTCATATAAAACGGAGGCACGACCCCATACAAAACGGAGGCACGACTTCTTATAAAACGGAGGCACGACCTCATATAAAACGGAGACACGACCTCATATAAAACGGAGGCACGACCTCATACAAGGACGTGCCTCCGTTTTGTATGAGGTCGTGCCTCCATTTTATAAGAAGTCGTGCCTTAGTTTTGTATGAGGTCGTGCCTCCGTTTTATATGAGGTCGTGCCCCCATATTATATGAGGTCGTGCCTCCGTTTTATATGAGGTCGTGCCTCCGTTTTGTATGAGTTCGTGCCCCCATTTTATATGAAGTCGGTGCCTCCGCGAGATGCACTATAGTACTACACACAAATCCTGTAGTGAGCGTACTGTAGCTGCGCACTGTTGATGAGATCTATCCGTTGATTCTCGATCGAATGATGTGAAAAAAGAGAATGTCACTGCACTGTTCACTGGTGACTTTCCCACAGCAAGTCACTGGATCTCTGTCCGTATCTTACCTGCTGCTATTAGGGATGTGATTCAATTATTTATGAGATGAACTTTTGGAGTTGAAAATGCAAATGAAATGATATTGTGTACGAATTTTCTTCTTTTTTCCATATGCAGGGATCCGAGGGGCCTATGTTTTGCCGGAATGTTCATTTATTTCCGTTCCGGCAAATTTCAGGTTCCCGATATGTCCACTTTTTAGCAAAGGTCATGCCGAAATTTACCGTGAATTTCTACATGACTTGTGCTACAAAGTATGACATATCGAGTGCCCGGTATTTGATAGGACGGTATTTAGTCATTTTTTTATAGTTTGAGAATTAAACTTGGAGACTAAATATATTGTAGGAAACATGTCGACCAACGACGAAGCCAGTGCAAATGAAGATTTTGACTACCAGCAGCATGAACACGCCTTCCTCGACCATATGTCTTCTCAGCTACGAGACAAAGGTCCAAATGCCGCTAGTGCGACGGACGCCAAAATTGAGTCCGACAGCACTACTGATGGCACCGATGGCACTGACACCGGCGCCACCGACACCGGCGGCGCTGAAGCCGCTAATGAACTAGCAAATAAGAAGAAGGAGAGGGTACGAAAACCAAACAAGCTCGGCACCGACAAACTGCTAGTGACAGAGGTGCATCCTGGAAAATTCGAGCCAATAGCGTCGGCGGAAGCTCGCAGGTGCTACGGCAACCAAGTCGGATGCATCCTACGGGAAACCGCGAGCATCAACGACTATGACTTGAGGAGTATAGCAAATATGGAACATTTACTCCTTACGAAGCTGCACAATAGATTCAAGTTCCCGGATCGGGATGAGAGCAAAACTCCGTGGGATGATGATGCCATGACTGACATAAACGCCACCGCCATGGTCAAGTTCAGCAACGCATTGTCCGCGTGGAAAGTGAGGGTGAAATGATTGATTGAGAAGAACAAACCTTTGTCCAAGATTTTTGCGGACAATCCATCACTTACGGAAGCTGAGTTCTTAAAATTCAAGGACACTTGCGCTACCGACGAAGCCAAGCTTAGGTCCACGAAATTCAAGGGGCTTCAGAAAAGGAACACGGGGAAACACCGCCTCGGAAGCCGTGGTTACATTGGAAAAAGGCCCATATGGGACATGGAGGACGCGGAACGTGAAGCCGCGGGGATCCCAGACCCCTTGGCGGAGTTTACCGACCCGCAGGAGTATGACTTCATTAGGGCCCACTACAAGTGAGACTCGAAGAAAAAGGTTTGGTCCACGGACGCGCCCACGAGGGAATTGATGAGATTACTGGTAATATTTTTTTCCACCTTATATTAGCTTCTCATCAAGTCATAATACACGTTGTAATAATATTTGTAAATGGTCCACGTTTCTTTCGCAGAAAGAGCAACACAAGCTTGATGCCGAAAGCGACTCATCGTCTCAGTCGACGATGAGGCCCAAGTGGGAAACCCATCTCAACTGGGCCTTGAACATAATGAAGGGCCTCCCTTTGGACACTCGGTCGCAGCATGGACGTGTGCACGACGTCGGAGAAGGTGCCCAGTGGAAGCACTACTACCACGAGGACCCTGAGGCCAAAAGGCAGAGAAGGAAGTTTAGTCAGGTCAACATCGATGAGAAGGTGAAGCTTGCGGTTGAGAAAAAAGCAGCTGAGACCGAACAAGCGACCAAACAAGAGATGATCAAGTCGGCAGTCAATGCAGCTTTAGCTGCTTGTAGAGATGAGTTCGCAGCTTCGGTTTCATCCTTGATCCCGGCTGTTATCGAGTGGACGAAGCAAAATCCAGACAAAAAGGGAGCGGATTTTCCCCGTACTAGCCTCGTCGGGAGAAACTTGGTGAACATCGCACCTGCGGGGCCTGCTCTCGCATCCGGACATGCTCCATTAGCCTCTCATATCAGCCCGTCCTCTGTCTCTGGCGTGCTAGGCAGGCCTTCGCCTATGGCTGAGCTCGACGCCCTCACGGTAATTATACATCACACCAACATATCTATAATATATCCCTTTTTCGTTGCCTTTTGGATGTCTGACGCCGTAGACATGTTTTCGCAGGCCGAGAGAACCCCGTGCACCTTACTATACATGATCAATGGCCAGACGGTTGATGTGGGAAAGGCAACGATAATAAATCCCACGGATCGGATGATCCACACCATGCAGATGCCCAATACCACTTTCAAGGTTTCCATGGCGAGTGTCAAATCGGGCCACGAGGATTTGGCTCCTCCGGTACAACTCGGGGGAGAGGAAGACGAGACCCCTAAACGGCTTGCAGACTACAAGGGCTATTTCATCCTATGTCCGAAGGGTCTTCTTCGTGTCGAGTCGGCCGCCGTGATGACCACACCAACGACAACACATCCCCAAGAAGGTATGAACACCACCACCCCGCCTCCGCAATTATTAGCGCCGCCTGTTATGCTGGGTGAGAGCGGCGAGGGACGCGAGGAAGGCGGTCCAAGCAGAGTGGATCGTGATTTCTCCCCCGTGCTCCAGCAAGCAATGGATGATGACATGGACGAGGATGGTGACCCTATGCAATTCCTCAACACCGCCTTCATTAATCAGGAAGTAGAAATGATGAGTCAGCCATATGACTCGGCCAATAAGGAGCATGTGGACGAGGAGATGGATATTCTGTCAGAGCAGGAGCATCCTAGGTCTGAGTGCAAAAAGTCTCTCTTCGTGCAACCCTTGCAGGACACGCCTCCAGATGCCGCCTCAAACCAGCATGAACAACCCTTGCTCAGCCCGTCAACACTTGGGTTGGCGATCAAGGGCGCTATGAAAGGCTCATCACAACCTCTCCCCCAGAAGAAGCCGAGGAAGAGACCGAATAGGAAAGACTTAGCTGCCAAAAAGGCTGTCAATGCTTCGAGCAGCAAGTCGGTTCCGCCAACCGGTTTTGCAGACCGTGTACCGATGAAAGGTACGGCGTTGATCCATGTCGTGGGCGAGCCGATCCTCCCGCCGAAACCGCTGGAGAGCATATCAGGGGATCTCAGGAGACTGCACGACCATGTACTGTCGACAGAGAAAAGCCTTCTCGCGTCGAAGGATCCACGATATCCACTTTATGCGGTGTGTGTGCCTCCGGGCATGGGCTACGTCGACACGGCGCCTGCGGAAGTGTTCTTCCTGCGGTTTGATCACATCTTTGAGATGTTCCTCACTAGGCGGCTCGATTTTACGATCGTCCGCCTTTTTGTGCTCCATATGAGCTTTGTCATCAAAAGAGAGGAAATCTCGCAAATCGCGGTGGCAGATCCATACTACATGCATGAGTCCTTCTTGTCGCTCGGTGACTATGAATTTAAACTGCTAGGGAGTACATCAAAAATTTCATGCTGATGAATAAGGAGAAGGAAATGGTTCTCGTGCCTTATCATCCAATGTAAGTCATTGCCCGATTGCCTTTACATTTCAATCATTCCTTTGCTCATATGGAGGCTAGCTAATTTGAGGTGCATTTATTTTGCGCAGCGAGGGGCCGGCCGTCCTTATCGTTCTTTTCCCGCGAGTCTCCATGCCATGTATTTCGACTCGTCTAGGAACTTCAAAAGGAAGGACTACACCAAAGTAATGAGTCTTCTGGATTCCACTCTCCAGGGCTTCGGCATGAGGGGTGGCCACATCGAGAAAAAGTCACGAAGGAAGGGCGCGTCGTGTTTCTCGCATAAAACCAACTTCTGCAGTATCCATCAACTGGAAGGAAGTACAAATGATGGATACTATGTCATCCATCTCATGATGGAGTTCAGAAAGGATCAACAACGTCTTCGCATGGCAAGCAAAGATGACAATCATATCATGATATGGGCAAAAAACTTAACCGAACCGGATTATAAAGTAAGAGATGACTTCTTTCGCATCCTGAAGGATATTGCAACCATCATCATGAAAGAAGTCGTCGACAAGAAGGGGATGTTCTACCAAGGCCCAATATCGCGAGCTGATGTTAAAACTCGCGTAGGAATGCAGCTTTTGGACATTACGCCGTTCAATAAGCTAGGGTGCATCCTCCCAGATATGGATGGATGGAAGTTCTAGTGTATTGAATATGCCGATGATGATGTCTCGGTTGAATTTATACTTTTGGAAGCGATATGAAACCTTTGTGATGTAATTTAACGGTCATGTTGAACTACTTTCGTAACGCTTGCTAGCTAGTGAATTAGTTGGGGTACCATGAACAACGTGTGTATATTATATTATGTATGTTACTTTATGTTGCATCTATTCACTAACTTTTTGTCTTCGTGTTGCTCAAGTATATTATGTTGTGTACTATTGTTGAATTCCTATAATGAATATGCATCTCTAATAGGTACATAGATCATCGATGGCGAAGAAGTGCTATGCCGTGTACAAGGGGAAGGTTCCAGGAGTGTACGATGAGTGGCCAGAGTGTCAGGCCCAAGTGCACCGGTTCCTGGGCGGCAGCCAAAGAGGGTTCAATACCAGAGAGGAAGAGGAAGCTAGTTACTTGAGATTTATGATAGCGCGAGAGGAAGATCGGAGGCGGCGCTTCATGAGCTACTACATAATTCCACTCTTCCTCATAGTGACCGCTCTTCTAGTATATATCATAGTTTAGATGGATGATGAAACTTGCTTGTAGTTGCATGTATTTAAGATATTGTGACAACTTCTATCGCTATTTTAGAGATGACATGATGAGAGACATCATTTGTGTTGGATATGAGAGATCATGATGATATATATATATATGGTCATCAGATTATTGTATGTGTATGATATGATGAGATTTGTACTCTGTAGAAAACCTGTGTATGTGTATGAGACTATATTGTATAATACCTCTACAAATACAGCAAAAATACGAGGGGAAAAAGAAACAGAAAATGAAAAATAAATACCAGTAGCGCCCTATTACCTGTACGCTCTACTGGTATTAGTAGTAGCGGGCTCTAAGGGGGGCGCTACTGGTGTAGTAGTAGCGGGTGCGTACGCGCGCTACTGCTACAAGTTAGTTGTAGCGTGCTAGCAGTAGCGCGCCCTAGGGCGCTACTACTAGCCTTTCTCCTAGTAGTGTAATCTCAAATCCATCTTGGAGAAGACAGAGGATCCAGCAAGTTGATCATAAAGATCATTGATCCTGGGCAGTGGGTACTTGTTATTTATCGTCGCTAGATTTAGCGGGCGATAGTCTACGCACATCCTTTCTGTTCCATCTTTCTTCGTTACGAATAGAACGGGGCAACCCCATGGCGATGAGCTAGGGCGGATGAAGCCTTTTTCCAACAAAGCTTCAAATTGGGTTTTAAGCTCAGCTAACTCACGTGGGGCCATTTTGTATGGGAATCTGGAAATTGGTGCGGTTCCTGGCATTATATCCACTATGAACTCTACACATCTGTCAGGTGGCATGCCCGACATCTCTTCAGGAAAGACATCCGGGAAGTCACGAACCACCGGAATATCTTCAAGGTCCGGAAGGGGAAGTACATTCAAAGAATGCACTTGGGGTCTTGTTCTGGGTGAGGTGTAATTAGCTGTCTTGCCTGAAGGGTGGGTGAGTTTCACTGATTTTCCTTTGCAATCAAGGTAGGCATTCTGCCTTGACAGCCAATCCATGCCAAGGATTACATTGATGTCTGAAGACTTGAGGGCTATGAGTGAAGCAAGGAATACTAAACCCTCAATTGCAATTTGATTACCATGGCTTACTCTATTAGTTTGCCTTCTTGACCCTGGAGTTTGAATAATCATTGGGGTGGACAATTCAACAAAGGATAACTCATGACGAAGTGCATAACTTTCCGACATGAATGAATGAGATGCTCCTGGGTCGAAAAGAACAGAAGTAGGAACATAATTGACTAGGAGCGTACCAAGAATGACATCAGTGGTGTCGTCAGTCTCTTCGGCGGCAATCTGATTCACACGTCCACGAGTGGCGGGAGGAGCGGGTTTGGTGGTGTAGACCTTCTGGGGTGGCTTGCCACGACCGTTGTTGTTGCCTCCGGCACGGGGTGGAGCATTCTGATTCTGGAGCTGGTTCTGGGGACACTCTCGGGAGTAGTGGCCTGCCTGACCACACTTGTAACAGGCTCCAAAGACAGTGCGGGGAGCTGGGTGGAACGAAGCTGGTGGACAAGGCGCCACATATGATGGCCTCGGTGGGTTGTTCTGGCGAAACATACTGTTGGGGATCCAGATCTTGCGCTTCTGAGAGCCTTAACTGGATGAACCATCATCTCTAGGGTGTTTGCGGAAGTCATTGGGGGTGTTCATGTCCTCCACCTTGATGGCTTGTTGACAAGGACCTGGAAGGTGGCAAAGTCATGTAGGTTGAGCTCACGACGGAGTCCAGAATTGAGTCCACGGCGGAACCTCTCTTGCTTCTTAGCGTCAGTGGATACCTCTTCAGTAGCATAACGAGCCAGTCGGTTGAACTCACGACTAAACTCGTCAACAGTCCTCCTGCCTTGGGTGATGTTGCAGAACTCCTCACGCTTGCGGTCCTTAAGACCCTTTGGGATGTGGTGCTCACGGAATGAAGTGCAGAACTCATCCCAAGTTGTGGGCGGTCCAACGGGACGAATGTTTAGGAAATTCTCCCACCAAGAGGTGGTAAGTGGCATAGATGACCCTTTCACCATCTGCAACATGGCCTTCCTGGAGCTTCATCTCGATGCTGCGAAGCCAGTCATCGGCGTCAAGGGGCTCGGTGGAGTAGCTGAAAACCGGGGGATGAAGCCGGATGAAGTCATTCAAGGCCACCAACTCGTTGCGCTGCTGAGTGGTGTTGCGGGCAATGACCTCCAGCAAGGGGTGAGAGTCTCGGCGGTTCCTCTCAACCTCCATCAGAACCTGAGCCATCGTGGGTGGGGGTGGAAGGTTGCCTTCCTCCGGTTCATTCCCACGACCATGGGCACGACCAAGCTGGCCACGGGTTCCTTGAGACATCCTGAAGGTGAAAACCAAAGTCAAACAAAGTTGATTGGAAGAGTCTAAACAAGGTATTGGAGGTACTGGAAGAATCACATAGAAAAGGAAGTAATCATCTTGACAACATGGTGATAAAAGCATACAAGCCATATATTCACAAGCGGTCTTACAAACCATACATCGTTTTAGTACAAGCGCCAAGCTAATACAAACGTGATGAAGATGATACATCCTTCAGAGGCACTCTGACTTCCTATACATTATTTATCTAAGCCTCTGGAACTTAGAACACCTTGCGTACAATATAATAAGATACTACTACATCCTCACTAAAGCAAGACCACAAGCGGTCTCACTCATATCCATCTCCATAGTAGTCCTCGTAAAAGTTACCCGCGTAACCCGGTAGCTGAAGGTGACCATCGGAAAACACGGAGGCCTGTGGACCCTGATATCCATTTGGGCAAGGATGGGGCCTAGGTCCAGCGTAGGGTGGAAGCAGAGGACCACGGGGTGGAAAATGCCTCCAATCTCGGGCCAAGCAACTCGAGAAGGCATCTGTGTCCTGGCTGGGTAGATAGCATCATACTCCACTAATCCAACACTCACAAATGGAGCCAGGAGTGTAAGTGCTCGATACAGACGGACACGGGTGGCGAGAAGCTCAAAACAAAGGGCACGTGCATCACGATCTCTATCACAAGCGTGCCGAGCAGTGATCTGAAGCAAAGGATCCTCCAAAGAGTGATCTGTGTACAGTCCGGTGTAATACCCCTCTTCTCCTGGAATTGCAGCAGGGATATAGCGGAAAGATGTGCCTCCAAGCATAGCGTGCTCCTCTCTCAGTAGGGTAATACATGAGTATGCAGCATCCTGCACAGCCATGTTCTCAGTCATGCCAATACCATGTACAAAGTGGATAGGCTGAGTGACTCCAGTGTGGTGCGGGTAGATCCTGACAATGTGATGGCTTCTCGCCCCTCGTTGGTTACCCCAAGTGGAAGGTTTGAGATGTAGCGCAGCAGCAAGTTTCCCTCGGTGAAGATACCAAGGTTTTTCTCCCGTAGGACTCCGGATATGATAAGTAGGTGTCAGCGGCGCAACTGGCGTGGACTTGCACATAGACACAGATAACTTTGTTCCCAACGAAGTTCAGAGAGGTTGTCAATCTCTCCGGTCTTGTTGTTCACAAAGGGTAAAACACAAGGGATAATGATAGCAATTGAAAGTAAAAGCAGAAAAGTAAAGATAGCGTGGAAACAGTAATAAGGATATGGACCAGGATACGTGATGTTCACTAGTGATGTCTCTCTCCCAAAAGACGATAAAACTTCTATGCGAGGTAAACAAATTACAGAAGGGCAATTGACAGGATTATGAACGCACCACAATGCTAACTATGCTACAAAAGAAAGGAAGAGGCTCAAAAGCACGGGCAGTACGCCAAAATAACTAGACCGAAACCCAACTGCATCTACTACTAATCATCCACCTTGAGATATCTATCCAGAACATCTCGCTGGTATTAAGTTGCGAGCCCCACCCAAAGTGTAAACCCAAAGCAACAGACAACTGCATTAAAAAGCACTTTGAGTAAAGTAACCAATCCTTGCAAACGCGGTTACAAGCACCGTTGTTTTCCCCCTTGTGGCAACAGCACATCCCCTAGACTCATATTTCTGTCACTCAAGCGTGTCATCGGGGGGCATGAACCCACAATCGAGCATAACATTCCCTCTTGGAGTCACTACCTACTACTTGGCCAAAGCAATAAACAACAACGGAGAACATGCAAGAATTACTTAGGAACAAAAATATAAGAGATAAAAACCAAATATATTACTCTATCACAATCCGAACATAATCTCGTAATCCATCAGATCCCATCAAACTCAGCATAGCAATAGAAGAAAGATTACAAAAGTGCCTCGATCATGTAGGGCAGCTCACGAGGTCTAAACCATGAAGAACAAAGAGGGGAGGAGAACATCACATAGCTACTGATCACGGACCCATGGTCCAAGGAAAACTACTCACGAGACATCCGGGGAGCATCCATGATGGAGAGGAGACTCCCGGAGGTCGGCCCTCCCTCCGGCAGGGTGGCGGGAAGAGGTCTTCTGGTGCTCCCGGTCTCGGAAGCGCGGCGGCGGCGGAAAAGAGGAGAGATCGCGAAAAAGGGTTCTGTCCTCGGAGTTTCCCCGTGACGGAGAATAAATAGGCGAAGGGGGCAGCCAGAGGTGGACCAAGGGCCCCAGGCGCCCCCCTGGCGCGGCCAGGGGTGGGGCCGCGCCGGGTGGCCGCCTGGGCCCCTCTGGCTCCCATCTGGCCCCTCTCGGGCTCTTCGCGAAGCTTCCTGTAAGCTGATTTTTCCTGTATTTTTCCCGGAATTTTTCTGGCACTTTTTATATGGGGGAAAACTGAGATAGAAAAACCAGTAGAAAACAGGAACTGGCACTGGGGTGCACTGAGTTAATAGGTTAGTCCAAATATGATCAAAAGTGTATGAAAGTGTATCTAGATCATAGCAATATGACACAAAACATGCATGGAGCAAGCAGAAATTATAGATACGTTTTGGATGTATGAACATCGCCAAGCTTAATTCCTGCTCGTCCTTGAGTAGGTAAATGATAACAACATAATTTCTGTGGTGACATGCTAGCAACCATAAAAGAACTTTGGAAAGTAAAGCAATAAAGGTTAGAGATTCAATTCAAGTCATAACATGCAAGAGTGTATATTAGCATTGAAACAAGTAACAAAAGAACATTAGGTGCAAGAGCTCTCGTTGTCCGTGACTCGAATGTCTCCAAATGGTGTTTGCGTGCAAGAAGGGGGATAGGGAATACGAGAAAAACAATTTATTTGTTGAGAACTCAATCTACTAAAGTTTTACACTTGGTCTTTTTCTGGAATCTTATCTTGACTCGTCCCCAGACCACTAGCCAGGTACATATCAATTTGATCCACTCCTTTTTCAATATTTTGAGCACTCATGCAATGGATGAGCGTAAGCACGAGAGTTGACACTTAGGATGGCAAAGAGAGAAGTACGGAGGAGGAAGACAAAAGAGATGGAGAAAGGCTCGCATCAATGAGGACAATCATAGGCAAGAGATGCCAAATGATAGATATGATGTGAGGAGTAGGGATTGCCATGCAACGGATGCACATTCGAGCTAGGAAGCTCTCCAATGGAACTAGTGGGGGTGCATCTAACTTGCTCGCTCATGAAGACCTAGAGCTCTTTTGAGGAGGCTCATCCTTGGAATATGCAAGCCAAGTTCTATAGTGTGAAGGTCCCCACATAGCTATATGCATAATGATCATCTCTATGGAGTACAAGGATATAGAGGGAGTACTAGTGTGGATCTCTCAAAAGGATAGTAGTGTTGACCCTTTCTCTCTTTTTATTTCTTTTTATCTTTTTTATATTTTTTTGTATTTTTGTGTGGCCTCAATGGCTCTTTCTAGTCAACTCTCATGTGTCCTCTTCGGGATCTTTTATTGTGTCCACTTTGGGATCTTTTCCTCACTTAAGGGCAACACTCTATTTTACAAGAAGGTAAAGGAGATCTTTCACACTTTACTAGGTACTCAAATCATAAAGAAGATGTAACTATCATAATGTATGTGTTGGATATGTGCCCTAGAGACAAATTAATACAGATATTTGTCACATATCCGTTTTGTTCATAATACGTTTTATACTGTACTATAACTGTATTACTTGGAAATACTAATACAGGTGTTGTATAAAACATGGTCCGTAGTTTAACTCGGGTAAACTATCTCATTGGGCAATTGATTAATCAAGCTTTCCTGATCGTGGCAACACTTAAGTCCATTGACAATGAGGTCATATTGTTAAGGGGAATGATGTGATGGGCGTACACCCACCTAAAGTATTGCAATGTGATCGAGTCACATAGTTCAACGTTGCTATGACTTTGTAACGTATGGCTTAGTCCTTAGACCGTAATGATCATACGTAATTATCATCTATGAGGAGACTTTGATTTGTATCCCACCGCCTCACTGAAATATGCTGGCTATAACGGTGCACTTTGGGTATTCCGAAATAGATGGTTGATGAGTATGTTAATAGATCAGAGCGGGATTTGTCAGTCCTTGTGACTGGACAGGTACTCTGGGCCCACTCGGTGATATTGCATCAAACACCTTGCAAGGACGTGACTAGGTCACAAGAGATGCAATGATCATGGACGAGAGAAGTTGTTTGTTGTGAACGAGATGTGAACACGGTATGTAGGATACCGACGATCAAACCTCGGACAAACAAAGTACCGCAGCACAAAGGGATTACGTCGTATCGTTAACGGTTTCCAAAAGCGATCGAAGTTCATTCGATGGAAGCGCAGGGGCTGTCAAGGATTGTAACCAGGTCCAACTGACTAGTCATTGGTCAATGATAAGAGTCTCGACCATGTCTGCTGTTTCCCGGACCGTTAGGGTGTTACACTTAAGGGCAATCGATGCATAGGACAGTTACGGGATCAATCGGTGAAATAGGAGAAATCACCGGAATAGTTTCGGAGGAGGACGGAATAGTTTCCGGACATTTTGAATAGTTCAAAATAAAGATTAATTGTTTTAATAATGTTTTATTATTTAATTATATGAATTAAATATTTAAAACATATTAAATAAATTAAAAAAAGGGAAAAAAGGCTAAATGGACCCATGGGGCCCATTAAGGGAGGAGGGGGTCTCCCCCTTGGGTTTGGCGCCAAGGGTGGGGCCCATCCCCCCTATGGCCGGCGCACTCCCCCCCTTGGGAGTTTAGTCCCACATGGGGGAGGGGAGGAGGATCAGACCCCCCCTTGGCCTATATAAGGAGGGGTAGCCCCCCCTTTTTCCAACAAACCAATATCTCCTTCTTCCTCCTTCTCCTTCCCGGAAGTGGACTCCCCTTGTTTGGAGTCTGCACCTGGATTGGAGTTCTCCACCATAAGGCAGGTCGTCGTTCTGCTGGAGTCGGGATCCGTAGCCATCTTTCTTCCGCTGCTCGCCTGGTTCGGGGCCCGGGAGGAACATCGATTGTACCGTACGTGTATAATCTCTTCAAGGCACTACACCTGTGGTGCTACCTCGTCACTGGAGGTTTACCGGGAGTCATCCTCGCCGGTGGTGGTCTTCTACACGACAGGGAGGTCGTAGTTCTGAGTCTACGCCAACCACGTTCGCAAGAACGTTTCCCTCTTTCGGTCTTCAAAGTTATGAACACCGATTCCCTCCGTTACTTTACATCGCCATAGCATAGGTCTTGGGTTCGGGTACCGTAGGTATGAAAATTTTGTGTTTTCTTCCCCGTATCCCAACAGTGGTATCATGAGCTAGCTATGCGTAGATGTATTGTACGGGTAGAACACATCTAGGATGTGAGCATCGAATCTTCATTCGTTACCCTCCCACGTGTACTCATTCAGCATTGCGGCAATGTTTGATGAAGCGGCCCCCGACCGACCTTACACGTTTACGCGAGACTGGTTCCACACTTGACATATGGCTTGTACCATATAAAGTGGCTGGGGGGTGTCTGTCTCTCTGCATTAGCGATGCGAAGATGTTTGCAACGGAGGGCCCCGACAGGGGTGTAATAGAGACGGATGGGAGACGGTGTTGTGGCATGTTTTTCGCAGGATAGAAACAGTTCTCTCTCTCGAAACCCCTAGCATCCACGTAAAACTTGCACAAGCTAAAGTAGAAAGGCGTTTAACTTTTGCTTTGCATGAAGGGGGATCATAGGTTGTATGATTTACATTTTACTTCCTGTTTTATGCTAGTATGCTAGATATATCGATGGTAGCACGAAACAGGACCATCTCTCACAATACCAACATTGTGTTCTCCCTTGGTGGGCACCGCCTAGAAGGTTCTCCCATATGGCTTGATGCTCCGTACATATCGGAGTTGTCCTACATATTAAACGGAGTTCGCATGAGGTTGGGTTCGGCAAGCCTGGCATATGCAGATATGGCCTTGCTGAACAGCTAACATCAAGGTTCGATTGGCAGGCTTGACGTATGTAGATGCGGGCCTGGAACACAGGAGACCGAAAGGTCGAGCACGAGTCACATGCCTGATGTGATTGGCTTAGAGGCCTACCTGGTTCGCATACTGATGGCTGTGACGGTCGGGGAGGTATGGGGGCTGGGATTGTGTAATCACTTAATTAAATTGAGAGATGTTTATCTAAGTGGGAGCTTTCTAGAATTCTGGGATTAAATTGAAACTCCACATTATGAACAAAAGTCTAAATATGTATCCTTGTGAATCAACCTTGTAGATGGCAGCACCTCGCCCCTCGTTCAACTTAGGATCATTCCTAGAGAAATATAAGCTAAAAACAGATGGGACAAACTTCACCAACTGGTTCCGCACCCTGAGGATTCTCCTCGTTCCCCTCAAGATGGCATACGTACTAGAGGACGCGTTAGGTGACGCACCAGCAGATGATGCCAGTCAGGACGAGAAGAATGTCTATCTCTCCAGGACTGATGATTACAACCTTGTCCAGAGTGGCATGCTCTACTCCATGGAGGCTGAGCTGCGGAAACGCTTTGAGAGGATGGGTGCATATGAGATTATCACCGACCTCAAGGCGGTCTTCGCACCTCAAGCCAGGGCTGAACGGTACGAGGCTTCTGAAGCCTTCTTCTTAGCAAAGATGGACGAGCACGGCAGCGTGAGTGAGCACGTAGTCAAAATGTCTGGCTACGTTCAGCGCTTGAATGCTCTGGAATGCCAGATTCCAGATGAACTTGCTGTTGATAGGGTGTTGCAGTCGCTTCCCCCTAGCTAAAAAGGCTTTGTGCTGAACTACAACATGCAGGGGATGACCAAAACCCCTTCTGAGTTGTTCGCCATGCTGAAAAGCGCCGAGGTTGAGATCAAGAAGGAGCACGCTGTCTTCATGGTCAACAAGACCACTGACTTCAAGAAGTCAAGAAGGCGGGAGAAGGCCAAGAGAGGTGGCCTCAAGAGGGATGGCAAGTCAGTTTCTGCTCCTCCCAAGGCACCCAAGCCTAAACCCGGAGTGGAGTGCTTCTACTGCAAGGGTGAAGGTCACTGGAAACGCAAATGTCCCAAGTACCTAAAGGACAAGAAGGCTGGCAAGGTCGCCAAGAGAGACGAAGGTATATTTGATATACATATTGTTGATCTTCTCTTGACAAGCGCCGGGAACACATCCTGGATATTTGATACAGGATCTGTCGCTCATATTTCTAATTCCATTCAGGGACTAAGGAATAGGAGACGCTTGCTCAAGGATGAAGTGACGATGCGCGTGGGGAATGGCTGTCAGATTGAAGTCTTGGCGGTCGGCACGAAGAATCTTAGTCTCCCTTCGGGATTGGTTTTAGTTCTAAATAATTGCTACTATGTACCCGCGTTGAGTGTGAACATCGTTAGTGGCTCTTGCTTGAAGCGAGACCGCTATTCTTTTAAGTCTGATACAATTGGTTGTTCGATTTATAAGGATGAAATGTTTTATGTTCACGCACCGGAGTTGCATGGTTTATTCGTACTTGATCTCGATGGTGACGTGTGTCACATTAACAATATTGAGGCCAAAAGATTGAAGAATGATGAAGATCCCATGATGATGTGGCATTGCCAACTTGGTCATATTGGTATAAAGCGCATGGAGAAGCTCCATAAAGATGGACTTCTTGAGTCATTGGATTTTGGATCCCTTGATACATGTGAACAATGCCTCAAGGACAAAATGACAAGGACTCCATTCAATGGCGTAATGGAGCGTGCGGATGTCTTATTGGGGATCTTACACTCGGATGTATGTGGACCTATGAACGTCCCCACTCGCAATGGTCTTCGTTACTTCGTGACCTTTACTGATGACTTGAGTAGATATGGGTATATTTACTTGATGAAGCACAAGTCTGAAACCTTTGAAAAGTTCAAGGAATTTCAGAATGAGGTCGAAAATCAACTCGGGAAGAAAATCAAGCACCTTCGATCGGATCGAGGTGGCGAGTATTTGAGTCACGAGTTTGGCAATCATCTGAAGTCTTGTGGCGTAGTACCGCAGCTTACGCCGGCAGGCACACCTCAGAGAAACGGTGTGGCTGAGCGACGTAATCGAACCCTATTGGATAGCGTACGATCGATGATGTCTCATACTGATTTGCCTGTGTCATTCTGGGGGTATGCATTAGAAACCGTCGTTCATATTCTTAATAGGGCACCATCCAAATCCGTAAAGACAACACCATTTGAAGAATGGCATGGCACAAAACCTAAGTTGTCTCACCTGAAGATTTGGGGTTGTGAGGCCTATGTTAGAAAACTACAGCTTGACAAACTTGAATCCAAGGAGGATAAGTGCATCTTTGTGGGCTATCCCAAGGAAACTTGTGGATACACCTTCTACAACAAGTCTGACAGCAAAACGTTTGTTGCCAAGACGGGACACTTTCTTGAGAAGGAGTTTCTCGCGAAAGAGTTGAGTGGGAGGAAAATAGACCTCAATGAAGTGACTGACTAATCACTCCAATTGGAAGAAACGGCTACGGAAATTGTTCTGGAACCATCTTCCATAGTAGGAGCTGAAGAGAATGGCCAGAATGACATTCATAACGATCATGATATTGATAATGATCATGATGAGAATGAAGAGGAACCTTTTATGCCCCATAGGTCATCAAGAGTCCGTCAACCTACTGAGTTTTACGGACAGCTTGTGAATGCAATCTCGGCTGATGAGTCGGATGAACCTACAAGTTACAAAGAAGCAATGGAGGGACCCGAGTCCGAGAAATGGCTTGAAGCCATGAAATCCGAAATAGAGTCCATGTACACCAACAAAGTATGGACTTTGGTGGATATTCCCGAGGACCGCAAGGCCGTCGAGAATAAATGGATTTTTAAGAAAAAGACTGACGCAGACGGGAACGTATCTGTCTAACAAACCCCGACTTGTCGCGAAGGGTTTCCGACAAATTCAAGGAGTTGACTACGAGGAGACGTTCTCTCCTGTAGCGATGATAAAGTCTATTCGGATCCTACTAGCAATAGCTGCATATCATGATTACGAGATATGGCAGATGGATGTGAAAACTGCATTCCTAAATGGCAACATTGAGGAAGAGTTGTATATGATGCAACCAGAGGGGTTTGTCGATCCAAGGAACGCTGGTAAGGTGTGCAAGCTTCAACGGTCCATCTATGGGTTGAAGCAAGCATCTCGGAGCTGGAATCTTCGATTTGATGAGGTCATTAAAGCTTTTGGATTTGTCCAAAACATCGAAGAGTTCTGCGTCTATAAGAAACTGAGTGGGAGCTCTGTAGCATTCCTTGTGTTATATGTAGATGACATATTACTAATAGGGAACGATAAGAAATTCTTAGAGGAAGTGAAGGAATATCTGAATGGACAATTTTTCATGAAGGACCTAGGTGAAGCTGCGTACATATTAGGGATTAAGATCTATAGAGATAGACCTAATCGACGGTTGGCCTTGAGTCAGAACACTTATATTGACAAGATATTGAAAAGGTTCAAAATGGATGACTCCAAGAGAGGTCTCTTGCCAGTTATAAAAGGTGTCAAATTAAGCGTGACTCAATGCCCGACCACAACAAAAGAGAAGGAGGAGATGTCCTCAAAGCCCTATGCCTCAGCCATAGGTTCTCTCATGTATGTTATGTTATGTACTAGACCGGATTTAGCGCTGGCCATTAGTATGACTAATCGCTACCAGAGTAACTCGGGAATGGCTCACTGGACAGCAGTAAATAACATCCTTAAGTACTTAAGAAGAACCAAGGGTCTCTTTCTCGTTTATGGAGGAGTTGATGAGGAGCTCACCGTAAAAGGTTACGTTGACGCAAGCCTCGGCTCAGATCTAGATGACTCGAAATCCCAGACGGGATATGTTTTCATGTTTAACGGTGGCGCAATTAGCTGGAGGAGCGGCAAACAGTCAGTCGTCGATCAATCTACAATGGAGTCGGAGTATATTGCCGCTTGCGAAGCGTCAAACGAGGCGCTGTGGCTGAAGAAGTTCGTGATCGAGCTTGTCGTCTTTCCTAGTTGCACTGACCCCGTGGGAATCTTCTGCGACAACACGGGTGCCATTGCTAACGCGAAGGAGCCAAGAACTCACTCTACAGCCAAGCACATCCTCCGAAAGTTCCATGTGACGCAAGACTACGTAAGGGATGGACACACTAGGATTCACAAGATACATACGGATCTGAACGGAGCAGACCCGATGACTAAACCTCTTCCACAGGGCAAGTTTGAAGAACACCGAGAGACCATAGGTGTTAGATAAATACCTGATGTAAACTAGTGTAATTTGTACTCTAGTGCAAGTGGGAGACTGTTGGATATGTTCCCTAGAGACAAATTAATAAAGATATTTCTCACATATCCGTTTTGTTCATAATACGTTTTATACTGTGCTATAACTGTATTACTTGGAAATACTAATACAGGTGTAGTATAAAACATGGTCCGTAGTTTAACTCGGGTAAACTATCTCATTGGGCAATTGATTGATCAAGCTTTCCTGATCATGGCGACACTTAAGTCCATTGACAATGAGGTCATATCGTTAAGGGGAATGATGTGATGGACGTACACCCACCTAAAGTATTGCAATGTGATCGACTCACATAGTTCAGCGTTGCTATGACTTTGTAACGTATGGATTAGTCCTTAGACCATAATGATCATACGTAATTATCATCTATGAGGAGACTTTGATTTGTATCCCACCGCCTCACTGAAATATGGTGGCTATAACAGTGCACTTTGGGTATTCCGAAATAGATGGTTGATGAGTATGTTAATAGATCAGAGCGGGATTTGTCAGCCCTTGTGACAGGACAGGTACTCTGGGCCCACTCGGTGATATTGCATCAAACACCTTGCAAGGACGTGACTAGGTCACAAGAGATGCAATGATCATGGACGAGAGAAGTTGTTTGTTGTGAACGAGATGTGAACACGGTATGTAGGATACCTACGATCAAACCTCGGACAAACAAAGTACCGCAGCACAAAGGGATTACGTTGTATCGTTAACGGTTTCCAAAAGAGATCGAAGTTCATTCGATGGAAGCGCAGGGGCTGTCAAGGATTGTAACCAGGTCCAACTGACTAGTCACTGGTCAATGAGAAGAGTCTCGACCATGTCTGCTGTTTCCCGGACCATTAGGGTGTTACACTTAAGGGCAATCGATGCATAGGACAGTTACGGGATCAATCGGTGAAATAGGAGAAATCACCGGAATAGTTCCGGAGGAGGACGGAATAGTTTCTGGACATTTTGAATAGTTCAAAATAAAGATTGATTGTTTTAATAATGTTTTATTATTTAATTATCTGAATTAAATATTTAAAACATATTAAATAAATTAAAAAATGGGAAAAAGGCTAAATGGGCCCATGGGGCCCATTAAGGGAGGAGGGGGTCTCCCCCCTTGGGCTTGGCGCCAAGGGTGGGGCCCAAACCCCCTATGGCCGGCGCACTCCCCCCCCCCTTGGGAGTTTAGTCCCACATGGGGGAGGGGAGGAGGATCACACACCCGTTGGCCTATATAAGGAGGGGTAGCCCCCCCCCCCCAATTTTTCCAACACACCAATATCTCCTTCTTCCTCCTTCTCCTTCCCGGAAGTGGACTCCCCTAGTTTGGAGTCTGCACCTGGATTGGAGTTCTCCACCATAAGGCAGGCCGTCGTTTTGCTGGAGTCGGGATCCGTAGCCATCTTTCTTCCGCTGCTCGCCTGGTTCGGGGCCCGGGAGGAACATCGATTGTACCGTACGTGTATAATCTCTTCGAGGCACTACACCTGTGGTGCTACTTCGTCGCTGGAGGTTTACCGGGAGTCATCCTTGCCGGTGGTGGTCTTCTACACGATAGGGAGGTCGTAGTTCTGAGTCTACGCCAACCACGTTCGCAAGAACGTTTCCCTCTTTCGGTCTTCAAAGGTATGAACACCGATTCCCTCCGTTACTTTACATCGCCATAGCATAGATCTTGGGTTCGGGTACCGTAGGTATGAAAAAAATTTGTTTTCTGCCCCGTATCCCAACAGTATGCAATATATGTCGCTGCCAGTGTTGCAGGAACATGTATGACATTAAGATCAAGTCATGAAGAGATGGATGTTGCATGGCAATATAACTCGGAAAGGCTATGGAAATGCCTTGATAGGTAGGTATGGTGGCTGTTTTGAGGAAAGATATAAGGAGGCTTATGATGACAGAGCGTATCTTGCCAAGGGTTTGGATGTACCGGCGAAGGTGGACAACAACTCTCGGAGTGAGAAGAAGGCAATGCACGGCACGGGAGTGGCTAGCAAAATATGGGAAGATGGAAGTGTCAACTTTCAAAACTTACATTAGTCCGAAGAACTCATGCACTTGTTATCGGTAACTCTCAATCTAATAAGGAGGTTCACAAAGAGACAAGTACCCCGAGGAGGAGTGTATGGGAGTTTGGTTATCCTTGCGCATCCTCGACTCATGGTACGTGAGTGTTCTCTAATATTCGATCCCTCCAAAGATTAGTGATCCATCTAGTAGCCAGAGTTCTCAACTGTTTTTGTAGGTTTTGAAAATACACACGGATTGCCCAAAATACGACACCTATCACTAATAGTCTAGAGCTTTGACACCAAAAGTTCAAACATTACTCACATCAATACCTCAAAACTATTGCAAGTTACTACTAGAATTAAATAGCAACCTAAATTACCTACTTTCAAGACAAGACACAACTCAGTGCAACAACCAACTCTCTTTAACAAGATAAACATGAAAACTAAAAAGAGTTCCAGCAACAAACAAAACAAAATCCAAGGCTCTTGCTAAAGACAAACTAAGAATAAGACTAAACATGGCAGTAGCTATGAAAAGGTAAAGAACACACAACAACAAAAAGATAAACAGGAAAAATCCTATGATGTGTTCTAAATTTTGAAAGTGGAGCGTGTTTCTCTCCCACACAAAGTAAGACGGGATCTAACTTGTTATGAACAGAAAGCAAAGCTAAATAAAACTAAAAATAAAACCTAAGACCGAGACGCTCCAAGGATAGCACATAACGCATGGAGTGATAAAAATATAGTGAGACGAAGGACGAACTGATGATTGTTGATGGAGAAGGGGATGCACGGGGGCATCCCCAAGCTTAGACGCTTGAGTCTCCTTGAATATTTGTTGGGGATGCATGGGGCATCCCCAAGCTTGAGCGCGTGACACTCCTGGATCTTCTTTTCATCATCTTCCATCGCACACTTGAAAACTCCCTTCATACATAACTCATCATAAGCTGCTTAGAGAGGTTAGTACCCTTAATAAAATAAAATAAAATTCACTGGATCTAAAGATATTCTTGAAGAGGTACTGTTTCTCAAGAGTTCCAAAAAGGTTTTGCAAAGAAAAAGCAAGCTTAAGGTTTGTAAAAGTTAGGAGAGACAAAACGTGGAAGAATTTGTGAAAAACAGAACAACAGGTAGTAAAGAATTTTTAGGGGCACTTCTGCAACTCAAATCAAAAAACTCAGAACATACGGAAGTTTTTTAATTGTATAGAGCATGATATGTAAAAATTTCAGCTCAAAAAGATGAACTGGGATTTTTCTGGAATTTTTCTGGTCACGAGGACATAATCTGTTTTCTGGACAGCATGTCACAACTTTTACTTCCCTTGCCGTAAGAGGCTATAACTTGGCACAAAGCTGAAAAATAAAGATACAATGATGTTGCTACAGTAGTAACAATCATCAAGACACAACAAAAGCAAAAAGAAAAACCTAAATTCGTTGCGGGCTGCCTCCCGAAAGCGCTTCTTTAGAGCCATTAGCTAGGCTTAAAGATTATGAAAGATGCTCACAAGAGAATAAGAATTGAAGCAAAAGAGAGCATCAAGAAGAAAATGTGAAACAAATTTAAGCCTAACCCACTTCCTATGCATTGGCATCTTGTAAGAAAATAAATCAAAGAAGCACAGAGTGACATGCATAGGAAGGTCGAAAAAGAACAACTTCAAAACTTTCAACATGAAGAGAGGTGTTTTTGTAACATGGAAGTTTCTACAACCAAAATTTCCTCTCTCAAAGTAATTTTCAGTAGCACCATGAACAACATCAAGAATATAACTATCACATTGTTCATGACCACATTTATAAGATAAATGCAACCCATCACATTGAGCTTTGATAAGAGGAAAATTCTCGGGAATATGAGTTGGAGATTTCAACATGATAATAGGACAATAAATTGTGGGTGAAATAGCAAAAATTTAATGCTTAACATAAGGAACTATAGAGAGTTCATTTTTGTCAGCATCATCCATAGTGGCATCTTGGCCATCAACAAAGCAAGTATCAAAATTTTCAGAAAGGGATATTTCAAGTGAGTCCTCGTAATCATGGGATTCCTCCTCAAAGCAATCATTGGCCTCTTCTTGGGAAGCAAACATTTTATTTTTAAAATCCTCAATATAAGAATTGAAAGTATAATTCTCAAAGCAATAAGCAAGAACTGCAAAGTTTTCAGACTCGAAAATAGTATCGTGATACTTTTCAATCAAAGAAGCAATCTCATACGCACCTTTAAAAGCAACAAACTCTTCAATCTTTTCAACATCAAAGTAATCATAAACACCTTTAGCATACGTAGATAAGATCTCATTTTCATTAAACTCACATTGGAAAGGGAGGTGTTTATGATCTATATTAGAACACCAAGTGAAATCATAAATGTGGCACAAAAGTTTAGCATGGAAATAAGAAACATGTATTTGATCCCATAAGTGTTTCCCTTTCTGAGATAGGCGGTGCCGCGTATAATGAGCATGCTCATCCAATGATTTTCCCTCAACCAAGTCGGTCGGGTTTTTAGTGCGAGCACAAATTGATCGAAGACGATCCAAGTGAAACATGTCCATACTACCATATTTGGGTGGTTCATCACCCATGGTGAGGATAGCATAAATAGGCAAAGCAAGACAAACGCAAAAGGTAGCAACTATTTTTGTGGTTTTTCATAAAGGACACTGAGATAAAAACTGAAAGGTAAACTAACAAGACTAAAAAACAAAGGTAAAGGGTAGTGTGTGATTCCCCTATCTTAGCACTCGGAGTCCCCGGCAACGGCGCCAGAAATTCTCTTGATGGCTTCTTGCCCCTCGTTGGTTACCCCAGGTGGAAGGTTTGAGATGTAGCGCAGCAGCAAGTTTCCCTCGGTGAAGATACCAAGGTTTGTCTCCCGTAGGACTCAGGATATGATAAGTAGGTGTCAGCGGCGCAACTGACGTGGACCTGCACACAGACACAGATAACTTTGTTCCCAACGAAGTTTAGAGAGGTTGTCAATCTCTCCGGTCTTGTTGTTCACAAAGGGTAAAACACAAGGGATAATGATAGCAATTCAAAGTAAAAGAAGAAAAGTAAAGATAGCATGGAAATAGTAATAAGGATATGGACCGGGATACGTGATGTTCGCTAGTGATGTCTCTCTCCCAAAAGATGATAAAACTACTATGCGAGGTAAACAAATTACAAAAGGGCAATTGACAGGATTATGAACGCACCGCAATGCTAACTATGCTACAAAAGAAAGGAAGAGGCTCAAAAGCACGGGCAGTACGCCAAAATAAGTAGACCGAAATCCAACTGTATCTACTACTAATCATCCACCTTAATATATCTATCCAGAACATCTCGCTGGTATTAAGTTGCGAGCCCCACCCAAAGTGTAAACCCAAAGCAACAGACAACTGCATTAAAAAGCACTTTGCGTAAAATAAAAAATCCTTGCAACCATGGTTACAAGCACCGTTGTTTTCCCCCTTGTGGCAACAGCACATCCCCTAGACTCATGTTTCTGTCACTCAAGCGTGTCATCGGGCGGCATGAACCCACAATCGAGCATAACGTTCCCTCTTGGAGTCACTACCTACTACTTGGCCAAAGCAATAAATAGCAACGGAGAACATGCAAGAATTACTTAGGAACAAAAATATAAGAGATAAAAACCAAATATATTACTCTATCACAATCTGAACATAATCTCATAATCCATCAGATCCCATCAAACTCAGCATAGCAATAGCAGAAAGATTACAAAAGTGCCTCGATCATGTAGGGCAGCTCACGAGGTCGAAACCATGAAGAACAAAGAGGGGAGGAGAACATCACATAGCTACTGATCACGGACCCATGGTCCAAGGAAAACTACTCACGAGACATCCGGGGAGCATCCATTGTGGAGAGGAGACTCCCTGAGGTCGGCCCTCCCTCCGGCAGGGTGCCGGGAAGAGGTCTTCTGGTGCTCCCGATCTCGGAAGCACGGCGGCGGCGGAAAAGAGGAGAGATCGCGAAAAAGGGTTCTGTCCTCGGAGTTTCCCCGTGACGGAAAATAAATAGGCGAAGGGAGAAGCCAGAGGTGGACCAGGGGCCCCAAGCGCCCCCCTGGCGCGGCCAGGGGTGGGGCCGCGCCGGGTGGCCGCCTAGGCCCCCCTGGCTCCCCTCTGGCCCCTCTCGGGCTCTTCACGAAGCTTCCAGTACGATGATTTTTCCTGTATTTTTCCCGGAATTTTTCTGGCACTTTTTATATGGGGGAAAACTGAAATAGAAAAACAGCAGAAAACAGGAACTGGCACTGGGGTGCACTGAGTTAATAGGTTAGTCCAAATATGATCAAAAGTGTATGAAAGTGTATCTAGCTCATAGCAATATCACAAAAAACATGCATGGAGCAAGCAGAAATTATAGATACGTTTTGGACGTATCACAATGCAGTGGAACTGGGTCTGGTTGAAGTCAAGGAACTGCTCCTCAACTGTGTACTCAAGGTACCATCGGTATCCAATGTAGGACATCATCTCAATCAGCATGGCAGGATGCCCACGCACACCGAGGCACCTAGTCAAACGAACAATCTGCCGAGGGGGAAGATCCGCTATCTGAAACGGAAAGAAGGAGTTTGCAAATGCATCAGATTATGAAGAAACTTGGAATGACTCGGGCAGCATAACGGCTGTAATTGTAAGAAATGTCTTTTCTTGCAATGTAGAAACAGCACTTACATACGATGTAAGAAATCAGGAAGCACAACAACTCTAACAAAACGATCACAACTTTCCTACGGCTACAAAGAAGCAAACAACGAGATGTTCTAGTAAGACATAGATGAGCCTAGTCCTATCTTCCCGTAGAAGAGGTAAGGGTGACTCAGAACTCAGAACGAAGAGGGTAAGGAGAAAAACGAAGCCTTACGTTGTTCCCTTATATACCCAGAGTAACTATATAACTATAGCAAGCTAGACTCGACTTCGGCCAAGGCTGATAATCCTACAGTCAGTCCTGCTCTGATACCAAGTCTGTCGGGACCCGGGGTTAGCGTATGCAAGTCCCGCTACGACATAGTCATATGGAGAGCCGAGAACCGTACCCACTTGTCTAAGTAGACAAAGCCAAGAACAGAACATTCTCGGAGAGCATCATACGTGAGGGGCATCCCATCCAGGCCGGATGATCAACTGAGATGGGTCCTCATCGTCCGCACACAAGTCTAAATGATATGGGTGATGAACTCCCATATTCACAGACAAGTCGCCTCAACCATACTATCGACTATCTCATAGCTCTTACATAGACTTACTCCAGCCCGATCACTTAGGCGGGGTCTAGGGCGGGCTCGATCATACAACAAAGTGTGCACGAGACAGAGTCTCGAACAATCGCATCGCGATGCCCCAAGCTGCGCACATCCAAGGGTCACTTGTGTATAAAATACCGCCAGCCAGATCACAACTAAGGTCTCGAAAACCCACACAAAGACATGCATGTTATAAACATAGACGCAGCACACGTGCCTTTTATGAACAACAGGTATCATTGCAATTCTCTACAAAGTATACATTTTATTGATAACTCTCACAGAGTGCACACACAGATCACAAGAATGTGATCCAACATTACAACAACAAGCGGAAGCAAAGTAGGTCTGAGTACAGACGACTTTAACAAATGGCTTAAGAAGCCTTATTTAAACGCAAGCCCTCCACGTGGGAACCAGTCTGCTGACTGGGACTACACTAGCTTGGTCTTCAGTCGTCGAGCTCGATGAAGAATCCACCTTCGGGGTCAGTGGGTTCATCTAAAACATATAATAAGCAAACGTGAGTACAAAGTCGTACTCAGCAAGACTTACGTAGGAGCTATACTACTCATGCACATGTATCAAGGTAAAGGGAGGTGGGGTTCAAATGCAGAAGTGCCAGCTTTCACTTGGCTAGTCCTGAACTACGAGTACCAGACTTTGAGGTATGAAGCGTACACGAGTCCACTACATCTCCAAAAAAAATACACCACTATGGTGCCTTCCTCGACATCCCCACGAGAAAGCACGCCATAGCAATCACGCTTATCTTGGCAAGCTTTATAAGTATCCAGTTCAAGTTGTCTAATAATCAAGCTAAGCTTTCCAAGCAGTCCTTAACCGTGGACGCGGCTATTCAAACAGTTTTGTTAACCCTGCAGGGGTGTAACGCTACACACACATGATCATGAGTTACCGCCTTTGATCTCGACACCATTCAAGGGATGTCAGCGAGGATGCTCACCACAACTGTTACCTCATAGCCGATCTAGTCCAAGAAAGCTGCCTACCTGGGTTGGCTACCACTATCGTGAACCCGGCCGTTTTACCGAAGTGGACCCAGATGATGTGTGTGTGGTGCGTGGAAATGTGGCCGGTCTCGGTTGAGCCGTTCTCTCACTTAGCAGCCAGGCCACAAACCTACCTGAACTCCGAACTACTGCGACATCTGGACATCGAAAGGGATGAGTTAATAGGTTGAGAGGGGTCAGTGACCCCAATGTGTGGTTGTACTCTTCATCTTGGATCACCACACAAGAACTCGGACTTAGGGCGGTGTTCAACGAGACAACCCACCGTGTACTCCTACACAGCCTCTCATCGTCACCTTGTATTAGGGTAGATTCACCAACACATTTCCACCATCATCAACATGATTGCTACCATCCCGACTCACATAACAGTAACAACATTGTAACACTCTAAGCATGCAATAAGCAGTAACAATTGCAGGGGCCACATGATATCAACCAACTCCTACATTTGCTAGGATTGTGGTTTGCTTACTACTGTGACAAAAGATAGGTCATGCAAAGGAATGGGTTCATCTATGCGGTAGAAACGTAGCATGGTAATCATCCTATACAATGCATAAGCGAGACATGAGAGGGAAGTGGGATTTTATCGACATGATCAATGGGGGTTTGCTTGCCTTGCTGACGAGGTTCAGTCTCAGGATCTTAAACGAAGGGGGCTGCCTCCTGTTCCGGTTCCACCTCTACTGGACAAACAACAAGCAAGGGAGCACAATAAGTACAATGCACAATCACATGGTCGAAGGTTGAAACTTGATGTATATGTTTCTGATGTGTGAGGCAATTCCATTTAAATGGAGTATATTGCAAATGAATTGCAAATTCAAACTCCAATTTGAATTCAATTTATCCAAGTTACAAATGCTATTGTTTGATCAATGTACTTCATCTTGAAATGTGTATGATATGCCTCTGATGTTCAAGTGAATTGGGGTATGTTGCTAAGGTTGAAATTTCAAAAGCATTTGAATTTAATTTGATTAAATTCCAATTAAACCAAATAGCAAATGCTACTGGTCCCATTTTTAAATCAACTCAAACATAGTTGAAAATTGTATATTTGGATAGATTATTTTCTCCTGATCATTTTTCATATATTATATGTTAAATTTGGAGTTAATATGAATTTTCTATGATTTATTGAAGTTTAAGCTATTTTTTGGAATTTCTCTGATTTCTTTTAAAACAAATTCTAATTACTGCGTCATGCTTGTGCAAGGATGACGTCAGGGGGGTTCTGACTTGTGGGTCCACCCTGTAAGTCTCACAGGGGTTAATCCCTCTGTTTAAAATAAACAGAGAGGGGTTAGAGGGCTGGGGCCCCACCTGTCATAGGGGTTAGGGTTAGTTTAGTGGTTAATTAAGCTGGGGGGTTAGGGATAATGGCGGGGTCGTCGCCGGCGTCACTGTTGTCTCCGGAGACTCGCCGGAATGGAGATTCCGGGCACGGGGAGGGGAAAAGATGGTACGGGCGTGCTCCTGGAGGTCGTCCGCGTCGAACGGTGCAGGTTAGGGTTCAAGGGGGTGGCTGGGGCGACGACGGCGATGACGTTGGCGGAAACAGAAGTCCGGCGACATCGGGATCGCGCTCTGGAGTGCCATTTTTACAGGGGCTTGGCGCGTTGGATTGCTGCGAGCACCTGGAGCGTTGTAGGCTAGAAGGGGGAGGCGCTGGAGCACGGGAGCGAAGGTGACGTCGTCGACAATGGCGGCGACCTTCCTCGGCTTCCATGGTGAAATCGGCTAGAGGGGTTGCGGGGTGCTGGGAGCTTGGGGGAAACACTCACCAGAGCTCAGGGAACACGACGAGGTGGTCGTTGGAGGCGGGGAGGTCACGGCGGCGGAGAAATCGACAGAGATTGCTTGCGGGTCCGGCGGTGATCCGATGAGCCTGGCGTCGCGTCTGGTCCAAATCAAGGTGTGCCCTTCTGCTAGTCGACGGAGTCGAGGACGGCGAACATGATGGACTTCCTGGCTGGAGCTCTAGCTCACGGTGGCTATGTTTTCCAGCGTCGGCGAACTGCGGTGGCGCGCTGTGTCGGTGGGGGAAGAGACACAGAGAGCTCGAGAGGGAGGGGAAAGGAGGGAAAGTGAGAGAGGAGGAAACGGGCGTCTCCGTGGCGTCGTTTGGTGAGCTGGGGAGGCCTGGAAGGCCGTGGGCGTCACGGTGGCGTCCAGCCCGCGCTCTACTCGACAGCGAGCTGCTTCTGGGCGCGGGAGGAAGACGACAGAACAGGGGAGTTGGGCTGGGCCGGCTGGGCCTCGCCTAGGGCGCCAGGTAAGCTTCTCTCTCTTTTTCTATTTTTCGGTTTTACTTTTCTGCATTATGTTTTGGCACTTCTAAATAAATAGCAAACCATTTTCTAAAATGCTAAAAATTTTATATGGCCTAATAATGTATATAGCTAGCCACTTATAAAGTTTGGGCACTTTTAAAATTCATATAATTTGAACTTTAAATCAAATAGGGGTTTTTGATTAAATCCAAGGTCATGTTTGAATATTTGAAAAATCCATGAGCATGGGGTGGGTCCCACATCACTTGATATGTGATCACACTCATTTATAAGACTTTTCAAAAATCAAACATGAAATTTTGGAGAAGATTTCATTCTGGTCTTTTGAATTAATTCATCTGGGGGGTGTTCCTCCTCCCATTTGAGTTTGAATTTGATTTCAATTAATTTCTTTTGAAATTTTTAGCATGATGCAAAGTGACTTGCTAATCCTAGCACATACCTAACTTGGGGTTGTGACAAAAAGCCACCAAAAGCTATATGCACACATAGTTTGAGCAAAACAAGGCTTTTTCCAGAAAATTAGATGAGCACTCTGCTATCCTGCAAAACATTAGCAAACAACTTGAGAGCCTGAACAGTGACATCTCCAGTCTCCAAACTAGACTCGCTACCACTGAGACTTATGTTTCAAACATGTCTCACACCCAATCTACCTTGATAAACCAAATGGCAGCCAAACCCGAAGTTATTCCCAAGGAAGAGGAGAGAGTTAAGAGCCTTCCTACCTACCACACCGTAGCTATTATCCAAGTTGTTGAGGATGTCCAAACTGTTAGCACCCATCACACCCCTAGTCCCACTGGACCTATCAATGGTGATGCTACCACCTCAACCATAGATGAAGAAACCTCTATGAACATAGAGGCTTTCAAACAAGTGAGCTCAAATTATATCACTACCTCCTGGATAGATAGTAGTGATCTAGACTTTGACAACTGCACATTACCTGAAGTTATTGGTTTCCCACACAAAATGTCTAGAGACCCCCACACTAGCACACTTAATCTTGCCTTCATAGAGCATATCACCAATGCTCTAATAAAAGTTAGGGAGGAGAAGCTTAGACTAGAAGCCTCCATACCTAGGAAGCTAGAAGATGGTTGGGATCCTATGATAAAAATTTAATTGAATGACTTCTCTTTCTTTGCTCTTTGTGATGTTGGAGCTAGTACCTCCGTTATGCCCGAAAGAATGTATGATATGCTTGAATTGAAACCTTTTGACCCTTGTTCTTTTGGTATTCGTCTTGTCGATTCTTCCGTAAAGAAACCTTTGGGGAAGATCGACGATGGTCTTATCATTGTCAATGACAATTATGTTCCCGTTGATTTTACTATTATGGACATTGAGAATGAGCCCTCTTGTCTAATTATTTTGTGACGTCCTTTTCGTCGCACCGTGGGTGCTGTTATTGACATGAAAGATGGGAATATCAAATTCCAATTTCCTCTCAAGAAAGGGATGGAACATTTCCCTAGGAAAGAGATTCAGTTGCTTTTCGAGTCCGTCACACGGGCTAGTTATTTTCTTGATAAGACTTGATCTTTTGCTTTAAGCCTAGCTAATGCCTTTAAAGAAGCGCTTTCGGGAGGCAACCCGCAACGAATTTAGGTTTTCCTTTTTGTTTTCTTCTGTTCTTAGTGGTCTTGATGATTTCTACTACTGTAGCAACATCATTGTACCTTTACTTTTCAAGCTTTGTGTCAATTATAGCCTCATATGACAAGGGAAGTGAAAGTTGTGACATGCTGTCCAGAAAACAGATTCTGTCCTCGTGACGGGAAAAATAGTAGAAAATTCTCAGTTCATCTTTTTGAGCTGAATGTTTTACACAGCGTGCTCTATACAATTACGTAACTTTCGTATGTTCTGAGTTTTTTTATTTGAGTTTCATAAGTACCCCTAAAAAAATCTTTACTACATGTTGTTCTGTTTTTCACAGATTCTGC
The DNA here is from genome assembly GCA_950022295.1 of Bromus sterilis. Taxonomy (NCBI): domain Eukaryota; kingdom Viridiplantae; phylum Streptophyta; class Magnoliopsida; order Poales; family Poaceae; genus Bromus; species Bromus sterilis. Next base: position 408,762,662 of record OX465596.1, on the reverse strand, counting down.
CACGTTTTGTCTCTCCTCACTTTTGAAAACCTTAAGATTGCTTTTTCTTTGCAAAAACCTTTTGTCAATCTTGAGAAACAGTAGCTCTTCAATAATATCTGTATTTTAAGTAGAGGAAAATTATTTTAATATGGTACTAACCTCTCTAATCAGTTTACAATGAGTTATGTATGAAGCGAGTTTTCAAGTGTGTGATGGAAGATGATGAAAGAAGATCCTGGAGTGTCAAACGCTCAAGATTGGGGATTCCCATGTGCACCCCCAATAAATATTAAAGGATGCTCAAGCGTCTAAGATTGGGGATGCCCCTGTGCATCCCCTTCTTCATCAACAATTATCAGTTTGTCCCTCGTTTTACTATATTTTTATCACTTCATGCGTTATGTGCTATGCTTGGAGCGTCTCGCTCTTTACTTTTCTTAGATTTGTTTTTGCTTTGTTTGTTGTTCATAACAAGTTAAACCCCAGCTTTATTTTTTGTGGGAGAGAAACACGCTCCACTTTAATTAGAACTCCTCATAGGATTTGCATGCTTATTCTCTTAGCTGTGAGTTGTTCTTTTTCTTTTCTTAGATGATGCGTGTTTAGTTATAGTGCTTTAGTTTTCTTCTAGAGATTTTGTTTTGTCTTACGTTGAACTTTCTATAGGTTAAATGTTTTATCTTGTTAGAGAGTTTGCCTGTTGCACTGAGTTTTGTGTCTTGACTAGAAAGTAGGTAGTTGAAGATTCTATTCTCTTTGTAGTAGTAACTTGCAATAGTTTTGAGGTATTGGTTAGAGTAATGTTTGAACTTTTGGTGTCAAGAGCTCGAGCCTATTAGTGATAGATGTCGTATTTTGGGAAATCCGTGTGATTTTCGAAAACCAAAAACCCCTGTTGAGAACTCTAGCTACTAGATTGATCACTAACCTCTGGACGGTTCGAATATTAGAGTACACTCACGTACCATGAGTCGAGGATGCGCAAGGATAACCAAACCCCCATACACTCCTCCTCGGGGTACTTGTCTCTTTGTGAACCTCCTGATTATATTGAGAGTTACCAATAATAAGTGCATGAGTTCTTCGGACTAATGTGAGTATTCTAAAGTTGACACTTCCACCCACCTATACTTTTTCTAGCCTCTTCGGTACCGTGCATTGCCCTTTCTCATCTCGAGAGTTGGCACATACTTCGCCGGTGCATCCAAACCCTTGGCATGATACGCTCTGTCATCATAAACCCCCTTATATATTTCCTCAAAACAGCCACCATACCTACCTATCAAGGCATTTCCATAGCCTTTCCGAGATACATTGTCATGTAACATCCACCTTCTAATGACTTCATCTTCATGTCATACATGCTACTAGCTTGATCGATGAGCCGCATGCTAGTTGGGCCTTGCCCTATCATTGCTACATGACGCGCTAGTATCATTGCATATCCTTCTACCCTAGCAGAGACATACATTTTCATCATGATAGTTACATCTTCTTTATGTGAGTACCTTTGTAAAGTGTGAAAGATCTCCTATGTTCTTGTAAAATATAGAGTGTTGCCCCTAAAGTGGGGAAAAGATACCAAAGAGGACAAAATCAAAAGAACCCAAAGAGGACAAATCAGAGAAATAGAAAGAGCCATTGAGGCCACCATAAAATGAAAAAAGAGAAAAAAAGAGAAAAAGAAAATGAAAAGAGAGAAGGCGCACACTACTATTCCTTTTGAGAGATCCACACTAGTACTTCATCCTCTATCCCTTGTACTCCATAGAGATCATCATACATGCATATAGCTATGTGGGGACCCTTCACACTATAGAACTTGGCTTGTATATTCCAATGATGAGCCTCCTCAAAAAGAGCTCTAGGTCTTCATGAGCAAGCAAGTTAGATGCATCCCCACTAGTTCCCTTGGAGAGCTTTTCGCTCACATGTGCATCCGTTGCATGGCAATCCCTACTCCTCACATCATATCTATCATATGGCCTTCTCTCGCCTATGATTGTCCTCTTTGATGTGACCCTTTCACACCTTTTTGTCTTCCTCCTCCACCTTCTTTCTGTTTTGCCTTTTAGGTGTCAACTTTCTTGCTCACTCTCATCCATTGCATGAGTGCTCACAATATCGAAATGGAGTGGATCAGTTTGACTTGTACCTGACTAGTGGTCTTGGGACGAGTCAAGATAAGAATCCAAAGGAGACTAAGTGTGAAACTTTAGTAGATAGTAGTTCTCAACAACTATTTTTTATCTCGTATTCCCATATCCCCCTTCTTGCACGCAAACACCATCTGGAGACATTCGAGTCACGGACAGCGAGAGCTCTTGCACCTTTTGTTCTTTTGTTTCTTGTGTCAATGCTAATATAGACTCTTGCTTTTTAAGACTTGAATTGAATTGCATGCTTTGATTGCTTTGCTTAAAAGTCCTTATATGGTTGTGTGGCATGTCACCACAGAAAGTATGCTTGTTATCATTTCCCTACTCGAGGACGAGCAGGAATTAGGCTTGGGGATGTTGATACGTCCCAAACGTATCTATCATTTCTGCTTACTCCATGCATGTTTTGTGTGACTTTGCCATGTTTTACTTGAACTTTCATACACTTTTGAGCATATTTGGACTAACCTATTAACTCAGTGCACCTAGTTGCCAGTTCCTGTATTCTGCTATTTTTTTATTTCAAGTTTTACGGGCATTAAAAGTGCCAAATAAATCCCGGAAAAATTATATAAAAAATCAGCGACCCGGAAGCTTCCCGAATCACCGAGGAAGGAAGGGGGTGGACCCACCAGGGCCCCAGGAGGGTCCCTGGCGCGGCCCCACCCTAAGCCGCGCCAGGAGGCCTCCTGGCTGCCCTGTGGCCCCTCTCGGTGCCCCCTTCGGCCTATATCGATCTGCTATTCATGTTCTCCTCTCTGTTCCGCCGACGCCGCCATTTCAAGATCGGGGCTGCTAGTAGAAGCTGCCTCGGCACCCTGCCGGAAGGAGGAATCCCCTCCGGGAGTCCATCCATCGCCATGGACGCCTCTCGGATGTGCCTTGAGTAGTCCCCCTTGGACCATGGGTCCGTGACCAGTAGCTATGTGATGTACTCCTCCCCTCTTTGTGCTTTCACTTTTGAGACCTCGTGAGATGCCCCACATGACTGAGGCACTTTAGTAATTTTCTGTGTTGCTATACTGAGTTTGCTGGGATCTGATGGATTATGAGATTATGTTCAGATTGTGACGAGTAATATATTTGGTTCTCTTTTATATTTGTGTTCTTTAGTAAATTCTTGCATGTTCTCCGTTGCCGTATTTTACTTTGGCTAAGTGATTTTTTGCAACTCCAAGAGGGAGCGTTATGCTTGATTGTGGGTTCAGCCCCTTGATGTGTAGCTTGAGTGACAGAAAAATGAGACTAGGGGATGTGTTGTTGCCGCCAGGGATAAAACAACGGTGCTTGTACTTGCGAGTGCAAGGATTGTTTACTTTACGCATACTTCTTTTAATGCAGTTGTCTGTTTCTTTGAGTTTACACTTTGGGTGGGATTCGCAACTTAATACCAGCGATATGTTTTGGATAGATATCTCAAGGTGGATGATTCGTAGTAGATGCAGATGGATTTCGGTCTACTTACCTTGGCGTACTGCCCATTGCTTTTGAGCCTCTTCCTTTCTTTTGTACCACAGTTAGCATTGCGGTGCGTTTATAATCCTGTCAATTGCCCAGCTGTGATTTGTTTACCTCGCTAGCACTTTTATCATCTTTTGGGAGAGAGACATCACTTGTGAACATCACGGGATCCCGGTCCATATTCACACCATTGTTTACACCCTTAATTTACTTTCAGTTCTTACTTTCAGTTGCACTGTTTCTCTTGCGTTGATCCTTTGTAAACACCAAGGCCGGAGGAATTGACAACTCCTCTGTACTCGTTGGGAAAAAAGTTACTTGTTGTGTGTGCAGGTCCACGTCGACATCGTCTCCATCCGGCAAAAAATTCTGCACCGTTGACACCTTCTTGTATCTCTTGGAGTCCTACTGGTTCGAAAACCTTGGTATCTTCACCGAGGGAAATTGGCCGCTACGCTACATCTCACCTTCCACTTGGGGTAACCAATGAGGAGTGAGAGAACTATCCTCACTGTATCACTGCTCCGAGAGAAAAACTGACACTTGTCATTTGAGAGCAACCCACCTCTGAAGAAACTGAAGAACCTAAGTGAGGAAAACCACCAGCCTGAGTAGTTGAGCATTTCTGAGGAAGTCGGTTCGAGTGATCCGAAGCTTTTTTACTCTTGAAGACTATGATCTTCCAGCCGGTGTAGAAGTCATCGTTCTGTCAAGATGCAATTGTGACTTCCCTGAGTGAACGGAGTATGTGAAGGTTTCGGGAGTCTACCTTGAAGACTCACCTGAGTAATTGGACGGAGTATGAGGACTTTAGTTCAAGGAGAATAAGGTGAAGACTATGTCTTCTGGGTTCAATCTCAGCCTCTCCAACCAGATGTAGAGTTGTCACAGAAACTCGAAATAGTTCATCAAGTCTGTGTCTTCAGTGCCCTGGTGCTATCTCTTCAACCTCAGCTTTTATGTTTATGCACTGATGACTCATCCTGATGCCTCTCTTTCTGAGTTTACTCTGGTTTGATTCCTCAGTTCTTGCATCGGTCATACTTTAGTTCTGCAATAGGTTACCTTGCATTCATGCATGTGCTTCAGTAACATTTCTGTGCTTCAACGAGTTCTTGTTTCCTCAATTTCGTATTGCCTCAGTCATGAGGAAATCGAAATTCCTCAAGATATTTGAAAATCTCCCATTCACCCCCCCCCCTCTAGTCCCACCCAAAGTGTAAACCCAAAGCAACAGACAACGTCATTAAAAAGAACTTTGCGTAAAGTAAACAATCCTTGCAACCGCGGTTGCAAGCACCGTTGTTTTCCCCCCTTGTTGCAACAGCACATCCCCTAGACTCATGTTTCTGTCACTCAAGCATGTCATCAGGAGGCATGAACCCACAATCGAGCATAACGTTCCCTCTTGGAGTCACTACCTACTACTTGGCCAAAGCAATGAACAACAACGAAAAACATGCAAGAATGACTTAGGAACAAAAATATAAAAGATAAGAACCAAATATATTACTCAATCACAAACTGAACATAGTATCATAATCCATCAGATCCCAGCAAATTCAGCATAGCAACAGCAGAAAATTACATATGTGCCTCGATCATGTAGGGCATCTCACGAGGTATAAACCATGAAGAACAAAAAGGGGAGGAGAACATCACATAGCTACTGATCACGGACCCATGGTCCAAGGTAGACTACTCACGGATCATCCAGGAAGCTCCCATGGTGAGGGGAAGCTCCCGGAGGTCAATCCTCCCTCCGGCAGGGTGCCGGGAAGAGGTCTGCTGGCGCTCCCGATCTTGGAAGCACGGCGGCGGAGGAACAGAGGCGAGATCGCGAAAAATGGTTCTGTATTTGGAGGTTTCGTGTCACGAAGAATATATAGGCAAAGTAGGGCAGCCAGGGGGGCACTAGGGGTCCAGGCACCCCCGTGGCGCGGCCAAGCGCTAGGCCGCGCCAGGTGGCCACCTGGGTCCCTGGTGGTGGCCCTCTGGCCCCACCCAGGTGTTTCCGGAAGGTTCCTTGACGCTGATTTTTTATCTGATTTTCCCAAATTTTTGGATCACTTTTAATATGGGGGAAACCTGAAATAGAAAAACAGCAGAAAACAGGAACTGGCACTGTGGTGCACTGAGTTAATAAGTTAGTCCAAATATGATGAAAAGTGTATGAAAGTGTATCTAGATCATAGCAATATCACATGAAACATGCATGGAGCATGTAGAAATCATAGATACGTTTGGGACGTATAAACATCCCCAAGTTTAATGTTGCATGTCCTCGAGTAGGTAAATGATAACAAGCATAATTTCAATGGTGACATGCTAGAATCCATATAAGAACTTTGAAAGTAAAGCAATCAAGATATGTAATTCATTTCAAGTCATAACAGGCAATAGTCTATATTAGCATTGAAGCAAGCAACCAAAGAACATTAGGTGCAAGAGCTCTTAGCTGTCCGTGACTCGAATGTCTCCAGATGGTGTTTGCATGCAAGAAGGGGGAGATGGGAATATGAGAGAAAAATATATTTGTCGAGAACTCAATCTACTAAAGTTTCACACTTGGTCTTCTTTGGAATCTTATCTTGACTCGTCCCCAGACCACAAGCCAGGTACAAGTAAATTTGATCCACTCCTTTTCGATATTTTGAGCACTCATGAAATGGATGAGCGTAAGCACGAGAGTTGACACTGAGGATGGCAAAGAGAGAAATATGGTGGAGGAGGAAGACAAAAAGGGTGAGAAAGGCTCACATCAAAGAGGCCAATCATAGGCAAGAGAAGGCCAAATGATAGATATGATGTGAGGAGTAGGGATTGCCATGCAACGGATGCACATATGAGCTAAGAAAATCTCTCCAATGGAACTAGCGGGGTGCATCTAACTTTCTCTCTCATGAAGAACCTGAGCTCGTTTGAGGAGGCTCCTCCTTGGAATATGCAAGCCAAGTTCTATTGTGTAAAGGTCCCCACATAGCTATATGCATAATGATCATCTCTATGGAGCACAAGGTATAAGAGGGAGTACAAGTGTGGATCTTTCAAAAGGAATAGTAGTGTTTCCCCTTTCTCTCTTTTTATTTCTTTTTCTATTTTTTCTATTTTTTGTATTTTTTGGTGGCCTAAATGGCTCTTTGTATTTAACTCTCATTTGTCCTCTTTGGGATCTTTTAATTTTGTCCTCTTTGGGATATATTCCTCACATGGGGGCAACACTGTATTTTACAAGAAGTTATAGAAGATCTTTCACACTTTACAAGGTACTCAACATAAAGAAGATGTAGCTATCCTGATGTATGAAAATGTATGCCTCTGCCAGTGTAGCAGGAACATGTATGAAATGAAGATCAAGTCATGAAGAGGTGGATGTTGCATGGCAATATATCTCGGATAGACTATGGAAATGCCTTGATAGGTAGGTGTGGTGGCTGTTTTGAGGAAAGATATAGGGAGGTTTATGATGACAGAGTGTATCATGACAAGGGTTTCGATGTACCGGCGAAGGTGGATGCCAACTCTCGGAGTGAGAAGAAGGCAATGCACGGCACTGAAGAGGCTAGCAAATATGGGAAGGTGGAAGTGTCAACTTTCAATACTTACATTAGTCCGAAGAACTCACGCACTTATTATTGGTAACTCTCAATCTAATAAGGAGGTTCACAAAGAGACAAGTACCCGGGGAGGAGTGTATGGGGGTTTGGTTATCCTTGCGCATCCTCGACTCGTGGTACGTGAGTGTACTCTAATATTCGATCCCTCCAAAGATTAGTGATCCATCTAGTAGCTAGAGTTCTCAACTAGTTTTTGTAGGTTTTGAAAATAAACACGTATTGCCCAAAATATGACACCTATCACTAATAGGCTAGAGCTCTTGACACCAAAAGTTCAAACATTACTCACAACAATACCTCAAAACTATTGCAAGTTACTACTACAATTGAATAGCAACCCTAATTACCTACTTCCAACACATGACACAACTCAGTGCAACAACCAACTCTCTTAACAAGATAAACATGAAAACTAAAGAGAGTTCCAGCAACAAACTAAACAAAAGCAAAGTAAGAGGGGTCTAATTTGTTATGAACAGCAAGCAAAGCTAAAGAAAACTAAAAAAAAACCTAAGAGCGAGACGCTCCAAGCATAGCACATAACACATGAAGTGATAAAAATATAGTGAGACGAAGGAGGAACTGATGATTGTCGATGGAGAACGGGATGCACGGGGGCATCCCCAAGCTTAGACGCTTAAGTATCCTTGAATATTTATTGGGGATGCATGGGGGCTTCCCCAAGATTGAGCGTTTGACACTCCCAGATCTTCTTTCATCATCTTCCCTCGCACACTTGCAAACTCCCTTCATACATAACTCATCATAAGCTGATTAGAGAGGTTAGTACCCTTAATAAAATAATTGTTCTCCACCGGATATAAAGATATTCTTGAAGAGCTACTATTTCTCAAGATTGCCAAAAAGTTTTTGCAAATAAAAAGCAAGCTTAAGGCTTGCAAAAGTGAAAAGAGGAAAAACGTGGAAGAATCTGTGAAAAACAGAACGACGGGTAATAAAGAATTTTTTCGGGGTACTTCCGCAACTCAAATAAAAAAACTCAGAACATTCAAAAATTTCACAATTGTATAGAGCATGCTTTGTAAAAAATTCAGCTCAAAAAGATGAAATGGTGATTCTTTTTGATTTTTTCCGTCAAGTAGACAGAATTTGTTTTCTGGACAATATGTCACAACTTTTGCTTCCCTTATTATAAGAGGCTATAACTTGGCACAAAGCTTGAAAATAAAGATACAATGATGTTGCTATAGTAGTAACAATCATCAAGACCACTAAAAACAGAAGTAAAAAAATATCTTGGGTTGCCTCCCAACAAGCGCTTTCTTTTACGCCTTTAAGCTAGGCATGAAGATAATAAAAGGTGCTCTCATAGGAATTAGAACTTGAAGAAAAACAGAGCATAAAGAAGCAAACATGAAACACATTTAAGCCTAACCCACTTCCTATGCATAGGCATCTTGTAAGAGAATAAATCAAAGAAGCACAAAGTGACATGCATAGGAAGGTGGAACAAGAACAACTTCAAAGCTTTCATCATGAAGAGAGGTGTTTTTGTAACATGAAAGTTTCTACAATCAATCTTTCCTCTCTCAAAGTAATTTTCAGTAGTATCATGTACAACATAAAGAATATAACTATCACAAAAAGCATATTTTTCATGACATACAAGTACACGTGTATTGTTTTCAACATGGTTTTTAGGATCATAGGATAAATGCAACCCATCACATTAAGCCTTAATAAGAGCACAGTTCTCCGGAATATGAGTTGGATATTTCAAAAGGATAATAGGACAATGAAGTGTGGGTGCAATAGCAACAATTTCATGCCTAACATAAGGAACTATAGAGAGTTCATCTTTGTCATCATCATCCATAGTGGCATCTTGGCCATCAACAAATCAAGTATCAAGATTTTCAGAAAGGGATATTTCAAGTGAGTCCTCAGAATCATGGGATTCCTCCTCAAAGCAATCATTGGCCTCTTCTTGGGCGCAAACATTTTTTTTCAAAAATCCTTGATATAATCATTGCAAACATAATTCTCAAAGCAATAAGCAAGAACTGCAAAGTTTTCAGACGTGTAAATAGTATCGTAATACTTTTCAATCAAAGAAGCAATCTCATAAGCACCCTTAAAAGCAACAAACTCTTCAATCTTTTCAACATCAAAGTAATCATAAACACCTTTAGCATAAGAATATAGGATCTCATTCTCATTAAACTCACATTGGAAAGGAAGGTGCTTATGTTCTATATTAGAACAGCAAGTAAAATCATAAATGTGGCATAAACACTTAGCATACCAATAAGAAGTTTATATTTGGTCCCATAAGTGTTTCCCTTTCTCAGATAAGCGGTGTCGTGTATAATGCGCATGCTCATCCAATGATTTTTCCCTCAACCAAGTCGGTTGGGTTTTTAGCGCGAGCACAAATTGATCGAAGACGATCCAAGTGAAACATGTCCATCCTACCATAATTGGGTGGTTCCACACCCATGGTAAAGATAGCATAACTAGGCAAAGCAATACAAAGGAAAAAGGTAGCAACAATTTTTTTGGTTTTTCATAAAGGACACTAAGATAAAAACTGAAAGGTAAACTAACAAGACTAAAAAACAAAGGTAAGAGATAGTGTGAAACTCCCCTATCTTAGCACTCGGAGTCCCGGGCAACGGTGCCAGAAATTTTCTTGATACTCTATCCTCGTTGGTTACCCCAAGTGGAAGGTTTGATGTAGAGTAGAGGCAAGTTTCCCTTGGCAAAGATACCAAGGTTGAAAAGATCGTCTCCCATAGGACTCCCGATAATTATAAGTAGGTGGTTCGGCAAGTGATGCGCCGTTGAAAATCACTTGCTTCTCCTGGACCTACATGCGACACAAAAAATATTTTGCTCCCAACGAGTACAGAGAGGTTGTAAATCTTTCCGGCCTTGTTGTTTACAAAGGATCAAATGCAAGGGATAATGATAATGGTGATAGCAACTAGAAAGTAAAAGCTGGAAAATAAAAGAGCGTGTAAACAGTGAATGAGGATATGGACCGGTATCCCGTGATGTTCACTAGTGATGTCTCTCTCCCAAAAGACGATAAGACTCCTATGCGAGGTAAACAAATCACAAGAGGGCAATTGACAGGATTAAAAACGCACCACAATGCTAACTATGCTACAAAGAAAGGACGAGGCTCAAAAGCATGGGCGGTACGCCAAAATAAGTAGACCGAAATCCAACTGCATCTGCTAGTAATCATCCACCTTGAGATATCTATCCAGAACATCTCGCTAGTATTGAGTTGCGAGTCCCACCCAAAGTGTAAACCCAAAGCAACAGACAACTGCATTAAAAATCACTTTGTGTAAAGTAAACAATCCTTGCAACCGCGGTTACAATGTAACATTCAGATTTCCCAAATTCGGATGTTAATAGATCATCATATGCATGTCATGCTGGAGTTTTGCATTATTTGGATTTTATGAATATTTTAAACATTTTTTCAACTTAAGGCAATTTATTGGAGAGGATATAAATGACTTATCCCCATTTAAAATAAGGTTGAAAAGTGTTGAAAATATTTTTGGGTGTTTATAAACTGTGTCATAGGAATTATAAATAACTCAAATTTATTTTTGGGATTTTTATAATTTTTATACGGAGTTTATTGCATAAAAGGTATTTATGAAAATTGCATAATAGCTGAAATAATAATTTCGGCAAAAACAATTATTTTTATTATTTTATTTTATTGTGTTGACATTTTTATAATTCATATTTTATTAGTTAAAAATGTTCTTCGTACTCGGTTGACCAAATAAAATTTTTAAAAAACCGATTTTTTTTGGGCCTTCCAGCGGGCGAGATGGCTATTTTGCGTCGCGCGCGTTCAGGTCCGATTCGGACTTAGAAAAAATATATTTTTCTAGGGCTATATATTTTTTTTCCAATTTTCTTTTTTTCGTTTTTTTACTAAACCTAATTTTCGCCGCGGGACCCGCTTGGAAGTCGCCGCCGTCGCCTTCGTTCCGAGCCGCCACCGCAGTTTCGCCGCCGCCGCCGGCCACCAAGGTGAGCGTCGCCCCGCGTCCCGCCTAGCCGTGCCGCCCCGCCACCCCCGCAACGCCTCGCGCCGCCGCGACGGGCCGCCCCGCCGGACCGCCACCGGTTGCTGCCGCCGGCCGTTCCCGGCCGTCCGATCTGAGGACGGACGGCCCAGATTAGATCGGGAGTTGCTCCAGATCTGGATCCGGTTTTTTTTCGGTTTTTTGTTAGGGTTCCGGTTAACCGCGGTTTATTTAATTACCGGACGTTCGTCGGTTTATTCGCCGGAGTGGACGTCGTTCGCTCCGTAGCCGAGGACCTGTTCGCGGCAGAAAATTAATTTTAATTGCGATTAGGCCCTTTTTCACAGATTTCACCCTAGAACCGTTATAGCTATATCTTTTAAACCTTAGCTCCGTTTTAGTTAACTCTTTTTGCGTTGCAACCGTTACGAAAAATCCTATCCATTAGACCTAAGTTTTCAAAAGTTTTCAGTTTTCAAATTTGAATTTGTACATATTTAAATTCAAACTTCCGGTGATCGTATCTTTTATACGGTATATCCGTTTTCGCCGATTCTAGTTGCGTTGGGATCGTGGTGACTTGTAGTTATCGTTAGCTACTGTTTAGTTGGTTTTCTTGCTGTTCATTTCGTTCTTTTACTATTTCATTGTTTATGTGTTATATGGTGTATTGAATGCAACTATTGTTTGATCGTGTAGACTATCCGGAGTACAACGCTTCGTTCTGTGAAGAGTGTGATCGTCAGGAGCAGGATCAAGGCAAGTCATACATTGACCATTTCACAACCTATATTTTTTACTTATGTATGTAGCAAATATCACCCTATGCATGTGTAGAAATGCTATTATATTTATTGCTACAAACCTGGTAGGGTAGCCATATGATATTATCCTGTTTGCTTAGATAACCTAGCACGTGCTTGTTAAATATATTGCTATGCTTGTATACGGGGGTTGGTTTGAGAATTCATTGAGATGTGTAAGGATTTTTAATTACTTGTCTAGCAAACCTTAATTAGAATACACCTCTGGACAGGCAGAGAGTGCTTCCTGGGGACTCGTACCTTATCTAAGGCGAGACCAGGTTGTACCCCTAATGGTTGTGAATGGTTTGGAGGGAAGGCATCGTGGGGTCGTGCACCTTATCTAAGGCAATGCGCCCACGAGAGTGCACCCTAAGTGGGCGTCGTCCAAGCTCAAAAAGATCGGACAGACTTAGTGACTAGTAGCTTCCATGTACGACCACTGGCTATATGGGCTATGGCTTAGTCAAGTAAGTTGTAGGGAGCCTGGCCCTGGTAGATAGCTGATGTAGATATGATAGGTGTACCAGCTACCAAAGGGTGGAGGTGACCTCTTCTGAAGACTTCGTCTCAATCTTCGGGTTGGGTCCAGTGGGAAAAGCGTACAAACTGATCATGATTAGCCGTGTCCCCGGTTATGGACAACTTTGAGAAACTAGGCATTACTGTTGTTGGATGGTCTTGACAGATGAAACACTTTAATAAAACTTGAGTGGGAAAGATTTAATAAAGGGTATGGGTTGAAACTGGTGTAGCTCAGTTCAACCTTATGTAGTAAGTTAAACTAAAATTTTGATTAGGTATATTGGGAAAAATCAGCTTTCTGCAAACTAAACCATAAGCCTTTCCTTTGACTTATCCTTGCATGTAGCGATAGGTCTGTTATATCCTTTTTCGTGTGACTTGCCGTACAAATCAGATGCACTGATCCGTTTTCGGGATGTAACCTTCGGTGTTGCAGGTTTTTCAGACGACCAGTAAGGTGCATTTAGGGTCGCGGGTCTTCACTCAGCATGTTCGCTTGTGGATGTTGATGGGACTCCTCGTTATTTGCTTTTGCTTCCGCTATATTTATGTTGAATAAGCTAGCCTTGAGCGATGCAACTTGTTATTTATATTATTCTGGATCATACGTTGTAATAATGATGCACTTGTACTTTGATATACATCTATGATACAGTGTGTGCCAGTGAGTTCGATCCAGGGACTGGCACTTGATCACAGAGACTCCAGTTCTATGTGAATTGGGTCGTTACAGATGGTATCAGAGCAGTGTGTTGACTATAGGACGTGACCCTAGAAAATGGATTAGAAAATCCATAGGAATGAAAACATTACTTTATATCACTCTGTCTTGTACTTACTTACCTTCTCTATCTCGTATTCATACCTGTTCTAATCTTGCCTTTCCTCTCTTTGATTATAGATGACTACTTTGTCCTACCACTCTATGGAGTTTGGACCTGAGCTCAGGGGGATTTTCCAATACCTGAACATCTACGCGCCAGTCTTTCAGTCGGACATAGTGGAGACAAGGGGAGCTGATGACTACTGGCAAGTGGAGACATTTCTCCTAGGAAGCATGACGGAAGAAAGGGTGATCACGGAGTCATTCGAGGTGCAAGCCCGGAGAAGGAGCAGTGTTTGCGCATAGCCGCTCACATGGCTCTTGGACGCATCGTCGACCGGTATGCCGACCGGCTAAAGTGTACGGTGTACGAGGAGATGACCAAGACCCTTCCATCGGGGAACATATGGCCAAAGATGTTCAAGTATGTGCCTGGGACCATTTGGCCAGGTACAACTGCCTACTTTATCCAGAGCCTGGAGAACCACATCCACAACCTGGAGAAGAGCACCCAGTCGGATCTCTACACCATCACTGAGTTGCAGTAGAAGAACACCAAGCTCAAGAGGGTCACCAACAAGCTGAAGAATGAGAAGATGGAGATGCAAGCGGAGATCAAGAGGCTGAAGGAGAAGCTGAAGGACAATGGAGTTGAAGAACAGGAAGAGGAACCAGAACTAGAGACTTCGGCAGAAGAAGATGAGCCGAGTCCCAAGAGGCGCAACCGCATTAGCGGACGCGAATACCGTATGCTGTTTAGCAAAGACAGCGTTCGGGATTACTTCACCGGCAGTTAGTTTACTATCATTATCGTGTTAATGTATTTGACCATGTCGACTTATTCGGTATGGAAATACTAGGTTGCTTGATATACTTATATATTCGTGGTTGTGTTGAGGATCTTATATCATTTATGCAATATATTTTGAGACTATATGGTTTGTATTTGCTTATTGGTATGAGTGCTTTTGCTTGATGATATTGATGATTCATGATTGGTCATAATTGTATGATGATTGTGTGGAATGATATGTTGTATATGTATATGTTGTCTTGATCATAATAAGCATATGGGGTAGGATATATTTCCCTAGCTACTTTCTGTCTACAACTTACCTATTCTTGCCCAACAGATGGCGCCGAGACGTGATCCCACAGGAAGTGGGAACAACAACAATGAAGTGCCAGCTTACATGCAGCAGCTACTTCAAGGACAGGCTCAGTTGATCCAGTTGCTCACTCAGAATATGGGCAACAACAACAACAATGCGCCACCACCACCACCACCACCTGTGGACACGCTTGCGAGGTTTCTGAGGCTGAATCCTCAGAGGTTCTCTAGCACTCCTGAACCCATAGTGGCGGATGACTGGCTTCGTTCAGTGAGCCGGAACATGGAGACAGTTGGTTGTACTGAGGCAGAGAGAGTGAGGTTTGCCTCACATTTGCTGGAGGGTCCTGCCGCTGCATGGTGGGACAACTACTTGGTGACCTATCCCATCGACACCATCACTTGGGCGCAGTTTCAGGCTGCGTTTTGCGCCGCACATGTCCCTGCAGGAGCCATGGCATTGAAGAAGGAGTTCCGCAGCTTGCGCCAAGGAGGTCGCACAGTAGCGGAGTATGTAGAGGAATTCAACAATCTTGCTCTCTATGCTCCAAATGATTTCAACACGGATGCATCTAGGCAAGAGAAGTTCTTGGAAGGTCTCAACGATGAGTTGGGAGTTCAGTTGACGGTGGCTACTTTCAACAATTGCCAAGGACTCATTGATAAGGCCATTGTACTGGAGGGGAAACATCAGGCTATGGAGTACCGCAAGTGGAAGTACAACAACAACAACAACAAGTACAACTCAGGGCCACAGCAGAAGCAGCGCACTTCCTATAATGGGAATGGAGGACATAACCATCATGGTGGAAATGGGCATCACCATCATGGTGGAAATGGGCATCACCATCATGGTGGGAATGGACATAGTCATCATGGAGGAAATGGACACAATCATAATGGAGGTAATGGCCACAATCATCACAATGGGCACAAGAATGGCAATGGAAATGGGAAAGGAAATGGAAATGGAGGGAATAACAGTCACAACCGCCAGACTGCGCGTGCGCCAAGAGACTTGAGTCAAGTTTAGTGTTTCAAGTGCAATAATATGGGGCATTACGCAACAGATTTCCCGGAGAATAAGGTTTCTGGAGCCGTCAAGCCCAACCCCTTCAACAAGGGACATGTGAACCATGTCAACGTGGAGGAGATTTATGACGAGCCTGATACTGTGATGAGTAAGGTCCTTATCAATTCAGTACCCGCACTTGTTCTTTTTATTCTGGTGCATCGCATTCATTCATATCGAGGGTATTTGTGGATAAGCATGAGTTACCTACCGTAGTTCTTAAGTCATTTATTCTTATAAGTTCTCCGGGAGCGGAGATGTCAGCTAGTTTGGGATGCTATCAGATAAGCCTAGCCATAGGGAAGCATGATTTTCCTACAGATTTGATTATCTTGAAGTCACAAGGTTTGGATGTTATATTGGGCATGGATTGGCTAGCCAAGTACCAAGGTGTTATCGATTGTGCCAGTCGGTCCATCACTCTCCGTACACCGACTGGGCAGAAGATCAGATATGTATCCAAGTATAAGCATCAGCACGCTCAGGTGAATTCTCTTAAGGGGGTAGCCTGGATGATGTGCGTGTTGTGAGGGATTATCCGGATGTGTTTCCAGAGGATTTGCCAGGTATTCCACCGGATAGGGAGGTTGAGTTCCTTATTGATTTAATACCAGGCACTGGGCCCATTGCTAAGACACCGTATAGGATGCCCGCTAATGAACTTGCAGAGTTGAAGGAGCAAATTAGAGAGTTGCAGGCAAAGGGATTTATTCGCCCAAGCTCGTCACCTTGGGGATCTCCAGTGTTGTTTGTTGAAAAGAAGGATGGAACTCAGAGGATGTGTGTGGATTACCGTTCTCTGAATGATGTTACTATCAAGAACAAGTATCCTCTACCTGTGATTAATGATCTATTTGACCAGTTGGAGGGAGCTTGTGTGTTCTCTAAGATTGATCTTCGTTCTGGTTATCATCAAGTGAAGATTCGGGAGAAGGATATTCCAAAGTCTGCTTTTACTACAAGGTATGGATTGTATGAGTATACCGTTATGTCATTTGGATTGACTGATGCTCGTGCATACTTCATGAATATGATGAATAAGGTGTTTATGGAGTTCTTGGATAAATCCGTTGTGCTGTTCATTGATGATATATTGGTGTATTCCAAGAATGAGCAAGAGCATGAGGCACATCTGCGTTTGGTATTGGAGAAGCTCAGGGAGCACAAATTGTATGCCAAGTTCAGCAAGTGTGAGTTTTGGTTGAAGGAGGTAGGATTCCTTGGACATGTTGTGTCAGGAGAAGGAGTAGCTGTCGACCCATCCAAGGTTTCAACAGTTACAGAATGGGAGACACCCACGACAGTTGGAGACATTCGCAGTTTCTTGGGTCTTGCAGGATATTATAGGAGGTTCATTGAGAATTTCTCCAAGCTTGCCAAACCAATGACTGAGCTGTTAAAGAAAGAGAATAAGTTTGATTGGAGCAAGGAATGTGAAACCATCTTTCAGGAGTTGAAGAAACGGTTAGTAACTGCACCTGTTTTATGTTTGCCTGATATACATAATTATTTTCAAGTATATTGTGATGCATCTCGTCGAGGACTTGGTTGTGTTTTGATGCAAGGGGGTAGAGTTGTTGCTTATGCTTCACGTCAGCTTAAGAACCATGAGCAGAACTATCCTACACATGATTTGGAGTTAGCTGCAGTTGTTCATGCATTGAAAACATGGAGGAAATATCTTGTTGGTAATCATTGTGATGTGTTTACGGATCATAAGAGTTTGAAGTATATCTTTACTCAGAAGGACTTGAATCTCAGGTAGAGTAGATGGCTAGAGCTCATTAAGGATTATGATTTGAATGTGCAGTATCATCCTGGTAAAGCGAATGTGGTTGCTGATGCATTGAGTCGTAAGAGTCATATCAATGTTGCTAATGTTGAGGATATGCCACTTGAGTTATGTGAGCAGTTCAAGAATCTCAGGTTGGAGATAGTTCCTAAGGGATATGTGGCAACATTGGAAGTGAAGCCAAATCTGTTGGAAAGAATCAGAGAAGCTCAGAAGGGTGATGCAGAAATTGATGAGATAAAGGTGAATATGACCAAAGGGAAAGCAGAGGGTTTTCGTGAGGATGAGCATGGAGCCATTTGGTTTGAGAAGCGCATTTGTGTACCGCAGGATGCAGAGGTCAGGAAGTTGATTCTTCAGGAGGCACATGATTCACCTTATTCTATTCATCCCGGGAATACCAAGATGTATTTGGATTTGAGGGAGAGATTTTGGTGGCCCAGTCTGAAGCGAGAAATAGCTCAGTATATTGCATTGTGTGATGTTTTCCAGAGAGTCAAAGCTGAGCATCAGAAGCCAGCATGATTGTTGCAGCCTTTGCCTATACCCGATTGGAAGTGGGATCAAATAGGTATGGACTTTATTACTGTAACGACCCAATTTACACCGAATTGAAGTCTCTGTGTTCAAGTGCCAGTCCCTGGATCGAACTCGCTGGCACACACAGTATCATAGATGTATATCAAAGTACAAGTGCATCATTGCTACAACGTATGATCCAGAGTAAAATAAATAACAAGTTGCATAGCTCAAGGCTAGCTTATTCAATATAAATATAGCGGAAGCAAAAGCAAATAACGTGGAGCCCCATCAACAGCCACATGCGAACATGCTGAGTGTAGACTCGCAACCCCTAAACGCACCTTACTGATCGTCTGAAAAACCTACAACACCGAAGGTTACAGCCCGACAACGGGTCAGTACATCTGATTTGTACGGCAAGTGACACGAAAAAGTTTATGTAAAGGACCTACAACTACATGCAAGGTAAGTCAAAGGAAAGGCTTATGGTTTAGTTTTGCAGAAAGCCAATTTTCTCCTGAACTAAACTAGTCAAAATTTTAAGTTGAGTTCTACCTGTAACACACAGCAAACCATGCTACTCTTGTCCCAACCAAATTATTATTAAGTGTTCATCTGTCAAGATCATTCATCAACAGTACTGACTAGTTGCTCATAGTTCGTCCGTAACCATGGACACGGCTAATCATGATCAGTTTATACGCTCTGCAGAGGTTGTACACGTTCCCCACTGGACTCAACCCGAAGATTGAGACAAAGACTTTCTGAAGAGGTTGCCTCCACCCTTTGGTAGCCGGTACACCTAACCACACATCTACATCAACTAGCTACCAGGTCCAGGTTCCCCACAACGTACTCGTGCTAAGCCAGCGCCCATATAGCCAGGGGCTGTACACGGAAGCTACTAGTAATATTGCCTGTCTGATATTTTTGAGCCTGGACGGTTCCCACTGCGTCAGAGGGTACTCGCCATGACGCACCCGGTTCACCACCAAAACAACCATTGGGTGCATTTAACCCCGGCACTGTCCTCAACCGAGCTACAACTACCGGGATGCAACCCGCCCGTCCAGAAGTGATTTCTATTTATCATAAAGTTGCTACACGGTTTATTAAATAGCTCACATACACTCCATGAATTCTCATAGCCCAACCTCGTCTACAAAGCATAGCAATAAAGTAACAACACGGCTAGGTTGATCTACGGTAGACAAGTCAAAACATGTGGCTATCCTAACTGGTTTTGCAGCAACAGTAAAATAAACTACCTATCATGCAATAGAGTGATATTTCCTAACATAATTCATATAGAAAATATAGGTATGAGTATGGTCAAAGTATCACTTGCCTTATACATTCGATGAAGACCTTCGCTCTCACGTTCCAGTCAACTCTACTCGTCACACTCCGAGCAATCTATCGTCAACGAAAGAACTCAATAAGAAATCACACCACAAGGACAAAACATAAGATCAACAAAACAATCACTTAAGTTTTAGTAACAAAAACAAAAAGGTTTTGAAGTGCAAAGGTGTGGATGTGCTCGAAGGTGATCGGTGGAACGTGAACTCGAGAGAGTCAACGGATAAAGAGTTGTCGATACAAAAATTATGATCAAGGCATTATGAAATCAAGGTAAAGATCATAGCAATATGAATGGTGTGTGGATATTGCTGATAAGATGTCTCATATGATCCAATATGCAAAAAGAATCACGTGAAACGGAATACTACAACGCAGGTCATAGCAAGTGCAAAATTGAATTGAATTTGAATTTGAACAGATCAATAAACTTGTGAATTTTTCTGTACACAAGATATAAACAGAAAGTACATGGAACGAGTGATCCAACGCAAAAAGAAACGGCGCAAACGGCCGCACCGGTAAAAAGTTACGGTTGCCGGAAGTCCAAATTTGGATCAGCTTGGGACCCATATTTAAAAGCTTCAAACTTCTGTAACACTTGGTCTACTGGCTAGAGAATTTCTACACGGTCGCAAGCAACTGGAATCGGCCAATTCCGAGTTACGGTTAAAAAGTACTCGCGAAAAAGGTTTCGGGTACAAAACGGGGGTACCGGGGGGTTCTACTGTAAAAAAGGCCCATACGTAAATAAATTTTTTACAAAAAACGCGATCGGGTCCCCGGGCGGTTTGGATCCAGATCTGGAAGAAAAGAAAAAAAATCGAAACATTTTTTTCTGACTTTTTTTCCAGCCTTTCTTCTTCCTCTCGCACGGGCAGCACAGGAGGCCATGGCCATGGCTCCGGCCAAGCTCGGCTCGGCTGCGGCTCCGGCCAGCAGCGGCTAGGAGCGGCCGGCGGGGGCGGCCAGCGCCGGCGGGCGGCGGCCGCGCGCGCGGCTCGCGGCTCGCGGGCGGCCACGGTCCAGGCGGCGGCCATGGTCGTGGCGGCGCGGTTAGGGGCGGCGGGTGCTCCGGTGAGGCGGCGGTGCGGCTAGAACGGCGACGGCTCGCGAAGAAATTACCTTGAAACGGCGAAAAACACAACTCCGGCGAAAAATCCGGCGATGCTCCGGTGAGATTCCGGCGATGACGTCGGCGGCGGCGGGTCCCGCGGATTAGTTTAGAGCTAACCCTAAAACGCTAAGCAAAAATAATTTAGCCCTAATCGGGGCTATTTATAGCCAGCCCCTAATCCTCTTTTTTTAAATCCGAGATAAATACAAAATCGGTCTGCGGAAAAAAAACAGAGCAGACCCGTTAGGCCCAAAACAATATAAGAAAAAATCACTGAAATTTATTTTAAAATTCCGTCTTTGCCAATATTTTTAAAATAATAAAACTGAATTTTTGGCTTGACCAAAATATTAAAATAAAATAAAAACTTTGCAACTTATTTGTAAATATTTTTAAATACTTTTCTGGGATTTTAAAAATACCGAAAACTCCAAAAATTGAAATAAAAACTTTTCCGAAGCATAAATAAATTCCCAAAATAATTTTAGAAAATATTTATAACTCCAAATAAAAATTAAAAAGTCTCCCAAAAATAATTTAAAATATTTTTCAACAAATTAAAATGGGGAAAAGTCCTTTTATATCCTCTCAAATGAATTTTCCTTGAGTCGAAAAATGTTTTGAATATTCAAAAGAATTCCAATAAAGATTTAAAACCTTTTCCAAACTTTTAAAATGTTGAAGGAGTCATATTAACTTCTCTCATTTTATTTTGTTGGTTTTGTTTTTGAATAATAAATTCCAAAACACCAATTGTGAATATTAGGGAAAGTCATTTTATTCCCTCTCATTTTAATATTCAATAAACTCCAAAAGTTTTAAATCCCAGAGAAAATCAAACACATCAATCAAACAATCATTATCTATTTAATTTTATTAACATTCGAAGAATTTTGGGATGTTACACACTACCACCCTTAAAAGGAATCTCGTCCTCGAGATTCGAGAAGGCTAGAGAAAAAGGTTAGGGTTCGGGTCTTCGTGACAGTCCATCGATCCTCCGATGAGCTAGGGTGCTACCACCCTTAAAAGGAAAGCAACTTAGTCTTCAAAAGCTTGCTCCCTCAGCGAGCTCCGCACACATAATCTTCATACTCCATTGGGGCATGGAATTCTTCATCACCAGTGTGGGCTTCCAGTATCTTAATCCATCGATGACATTCTTCGTAAAGATCCCACCTTCGGTCTTCGAGGTTTCACGAATTCCTCCTTTGAGGTTTACATTCCTTAGAAAGAGAGTGGTCTTCCAGTACTGATACCTCATGGCTGACAGGTCAGACGGCACTACTAAACAACTATCGATTTCTCTCTTGGTGGTCAACCAGAATACTTTTACGGGATACCTGCAGCAAAAGGTCTTGGTCTATACTCACCGTATAACACAAACGGTAATCTCCTACAGGGGTCACACATCGTACCATTCTATGGTTTAAGCTTAACATCGTCGTCTCTTTGTTATAGGTAAGTCACTCAAGATTTACTATCCCGCATAGCAAGAGCGAATAATAAGGGTAGTCGTCATGGTGATCAATCCATTCCGCACCAAAATCATTACCTTGTATATGGTTTAGCGAATCTCGCAGTCTAACACTCGGTCATCCTCCCAAGCATTGCAGAAGTCCTTCTTGTTCATGAACTGGGTTCAGATAAATCCATAGTTCTGCAAGCCAACCAAAACATCTATCGTTTCTTCACAACTCTCAGGTTTGCGCAAGCTACTATAAAACATGCACTGGTGGACTACAACTTCCTCCAGAGTTCTTCCTTCAGCAAGATTGTGCTCGCTTGTTGTAAGCTCCGGGCACAAGGGGTTAAATTGAGTTCATCATTGGTTGCATCCATCTTTATTCCAGCCTTGACATTAGCAGCCATAGTAGTAGTTTCTTCAGTGTAGGGTTTGAGGTGAGAGGGAATAGAAAGTAGAGAGATATGGATACCCATACAAACATCACACTAGTTTTCGAAAATATAAGTTTTGATGTGTAGCTGTCAGTAAAACAAGAAATGACAGCCCACATAATCGATCTAACGATAGAAACTTTTAATCTTCCAGGTCTTCAAGTCTTCAATGCCGGTAGCTTCAGTTTTGAAATGTCGAAACAATCTTCATATCGTTGAGTCATCCGTCAAGTTATTCTTCTTGTTGTTGTGTCTTCTTTAGTCTTGAAGCATACTAAATAAATGAGGGTCTAATGAAACGTAAACTTATTCTACTCGCATAGAAGAAACACAAAGGGCCACACACAACATCAATCAAAACAAGACATAACAGGGTCACAGGGTACAAGACAAAACTTAACAAAACAATCATGACATAAACATCTAGTTAATCCACAGCAAAACACGCATCGATCCACAATTCCAACTAACATTAAAAGGTACCACCATACACTGGTGCACACCACGACTATTCTATTCTCCAATGCAAAACATAATCTTCTTCGAGTCAGCATCCTTGCTTCCCCGTTCACAACTTCTCCTTCCCCTTCAATTCTGGACACGTATTGCTGTAGTGTCCCATGTTCCTGCACCGATAGCACTCAATTTGGCTAAGGTCCTTTATCTTCTTCATCATGAGTGATTCCTTTAATTCTGGACACATGTTGGCGTAATGTCCCATATTCCTGCACCGGAAACACTGAATGTGGCTAATGTCCTTCTTTTTATTTTTCACGGGTGCTTCCTTCAATTCTTGGATAGCTTTCTTCATTTCTTCCTTTTGATGCTGAACCACTTGTTCTATCACGATGAAAAATTTGCACTGCGCGGGGTAATGATCAGTTCCTTCACACACGAAACACGTGACTTCTGCAGTGGGGCATTCTTCACCCGAGTGAATTTCTTCACAATAGGGACATTCATCTTGGTGTCCTTCATAGGAGTGCCATGTTTCTCCGCAAATTGTACAGGCGCGGATCCTCTTAAGGTTTACCGTCCTTTGCATCGGAGTGACAAGGCGGGATCCCAACAAAATCCTTGTGAACTCCTTCCAAGTAATCTTCCTTCGTGATTCGTCAATCGCTTGATGCATTCTCCACCAAGTAGCAGCCTCTTCTACCAAGTACTTAACTGCATAGGGGACCATGTCCTCACTTCCAACCTTGTTTATCTTCATGTGCTCCTCCATTCTACGAATCCACTGGTCCACCTTAAGTCTCGACATCGCCCCAGAAAATGCGAGTCCTACTCCATACGCCATCTATTAAGCCCATACGACAAGGTTAGGGCAAAACTATAACACCGACAAGACAACAACTAAGGATAACACCAAACATATGCACTCAAACAAGAGAGTGGCAAAACTCCTACGTTCGACGGTAACACATAACAACAAACACTACAGTCACAACAGTCAAAACACACAAACAACTCATAGGGTAAGGTCATATGTGCCAGACATACGATCTCATCATGCTACGCGAAATTCGTCCATCTAACTTCACCTAAAAGGTGGTGGTCTGATTCTAAGCTTCATCCTTCTCAGCTAAGCTGATCTTAAAGGTTCCTCTCACAGTTTCAAACTTATTGATCACCGTAGGTTATTCCTTCTAGTTCCAAAAATCATAACTCCAATTGATCCCTGAGGTTGATGATGTTCTTCTCAAATGTCTTGTCTTCCGAGGTATAAACAACTCAAGGGGTATTCATAGTAAAACAAGATGAGAAGTTTTAGAAGGTGAATAATAGATGAGAAATACTAGTCAAGAGAGTAAATAATCAAAGAGTGATAAAATATTTTTGTTCCTATGGCTTTTTCTATCCATTTTCTAGGGTCACGAACCTACAGTCAACACACTGCTCTGATACCATCTGTAACGACCCGATTCACTAAGAATCCAAGTCTCTGTGCCTTTTGTGCTAGTCCCTGGATCAATAGCTAGCACAGATGTAATATCAAGAATAAATCACATGTCATATATATTACATCGACGATCCAGTATTACAAATAAACATACCTGCATAGCTCATGGCTAGCTTACAAATATTATACAGCGGAAAAATAATAAAGAGCTTCGTGGCGTCCATGAACTCCACCGGCAAGTTGAGTATAGACATCGTAACCCTACATCATACCACTTACTCGTCGTATACAATCCTGCAACACCGAAGGTTACAGCCCGACAACGGGTCAGTACATCTGATTTGTACGGCAAGTGACACAAAAAAAATTATGTAAAGGACCTACAACTACATGCAAGGTAAGTCAAAGGAAAGGCTTATGGTTTAGTTTTGCAGAAAGCCAATTTTCTCCTGAACTAAACTAGTCAAAATTTTAAGTTGAGTTCTACCTGTAACACACAGCAACCCATGCTACTCTTGTCCCAACCAAATTATTATTAAGTGTTCATCTATCAAGATCATTCATCAACAGTACTGACTAGTTGCTCATAGTTCGTCCATAACCGTGGACACGGCTAATCATGATCAGTTTATACGCTCTGCAGAGGTTGTACACGTTCCCCACTGGACTCAACCCGAAGATTGAGACAAAGACTTTCTGAAGAGGTTGCCTCCACCCTTTGGTAGCCGGTACACCTAACCACACATCTACATCAGCTAGCTACCAGGGCCAGGTTCCCCACAACGTACTCGTGCTAAGCCAGAGCCCATATAGCCAGTGGTTGTACACGGAAGCTACTAGTAATATTGCCTGTCTGATCTTTTTGAGCCTGGACGGCGCCCACTGCGTCAGAGGGTACTCGCCATGACGCACCCGGTTCACCACCAAACGAACCATTGGGTGCATTTAACCCCGGAACTGTCCTCAACCGAGCCACAACTACCGGGATGCAACCCGCCCGTCCAGAAGTGATTTCTATTTATCATAAAGTTGCTACACGGTTTATTAAATAGCTCACATACACTCCATGAATTCTCACAGCCCAATCTCGTCTACAAAGCATAGCAATAAAGTAACAACACGGCTAGGTTGATCTACGGTTGACAAGTCAAAACATGTGGCTATCCTAACTGGTTTTGCAGCAACAGTAAAATAACCTACTGTCATGCAATAGAGTGATATTTCCTAACATAATGCATATAGAAAATATAGGTATGAGTATGGTCAAAGTATCACTTGCCTTATACATTCGATGAAGACCTTCGCTCTCACGTTCCAGTCAACTCTACTCGTCACACTCCGAGCAATCTATCGTCAACGAAAGAACTCAATAAGAAATCACACCACAAGGATAAAACATAAGATCAACAAAACAATCACTAAAGTTTAGTAACAAAAACAAAAAGGTTTTGAAGTGCAAAGGTGTGGATGTGCTCGAAGGTGATCGGTGGAACGTGAACTCGAGAGAGTCAACGGATAAAGAGTTGTCGATACAAAAATTATGATCAAGGCATTATGAAATCAAGGTAAAGATCATAGCAATATGAATGGTGTGTGGATATTGCCGATAAGATGTCTCATATGATCCAATATGCAAAAAGAATCACGTGAAACGGAATACTACAACGCAGGTCATAGCAAGTGCAAAATTGAATTGAATTTGAATTTGAACAGATCAATAAACTTGTGAATTTTTGTGTACACAAGATATAAACAGAAAGTACATGGAACGAGTGATCCAACGCAAAAAGAAACGGCGCAAACGGCCGCACCGGTAAAAAGTAACGGATGCCAGAAGTCCAAATTTGGATCAGCTTGGGACCCATATTTAAAAGCTTCAAACTTCTGTAAAACTTGGTCTACTGGCTAGATAATTTCTACACGGTCGGAACGCAACTGGAATCGCCCAATTCCGAGTTACGGTTAAAAAGTAGTCGCGAAAACGGTTTCGGGTAAAAAACGGGGGTACCAGGGGGTTCTACTGTAAAAAGGGCCCATACGTAAATAAAATTTTTACGAAAAACGGGATCGGGTCCCCGGGCGGTTTGGATCCAGATATGGAAGAAAAAAAATTCGAAACATTTTTTTTCTGACTTTTTTTTCAGCCTTTCTTCTTCCTCTCGCACGGGCAGCACAGGAGGCCATGGCCATGGTTCCGGCCAAGCTCGGCTCGGCTGCGGCTCCGGCCAGCAGCGGCCACGAGCGGCCAGCGGGGGCGGCCAGCGCCGGCGGGCGGCGGCCGGGCGCGGCACGGCGCGGCAGGGGCGCGCGGCTCGTGGGCGGCCACGGGCCAGGCGGCGGCCATGGTCGTGGTGGCGCGGCTCGGCCAGACGGCGAGCGGCGGCGGCGGTGCAGCCGGGGGGGCGGCGCGGCTAGGGGCGGCGGTTGCTCCGGTGAGGCGGCGGTGCGGCTATAACGGCGACGGCTCGCGAAGAAATTACCTTGAAACAGCGAAAAACGCAACTCCGGCAAAAAATCCGGCGATGCTCCGGTGAGATTCCGGCGATGACGTCGGCGGCGGCGGGTCCCGTGGATTAGTTTAGAGCTAACCCTAAAACGCTAAGCGAAAATAATTTAGCCCTAATCGGGGCTATTTATAGCCAGCCCCTAATCCTCTTTTTTTTAAATCCGAGATAAATACAAAATCGGTCTGCGGGAAAAAAAACAGAGCAGGCCCGTTAGGCCGAAAACAATGTAAGAAAAAATCATTGAAATTTATTTTAAAATTCCGTCTTTGCCAATATTTTTAAAATAATAAAACTGAATTTTTGGCTTGACAAAAATATTAAAATAAAATAAAAACTTTTCAACTTATTTTTAAATATTTTTAAATACTTTTCTGGCATTTTAAAAATACCGAAAACTCCAAAAATTGAAATAAAAACTTTTCCGAAGCATAAATAAATTCCCAAAATTATTTTAGAAAATATTTATAACTCCAAAGAAAAATTAAAAAGTCTCCCAAAAATATTTTAAAATATTTTTCAACAAATTAAAATGGGGATAAGTCTTTTTATATCCTCTCAAATTAATTTTCCTTGAGTCGAAAAATGTTTTGAATATTCAAAAGAATTCCAATAAAGATTTAAAACCTTTTCCAAACTTTTAAAATGTTGAAGGAGTCATATTACCTTCTCTCATTTTATTTTGTTGGTCTTGTTTTTAAATAATAAATTCCAAAACACCAATTGTGAATATTAGGGAAAGTCATTTTATTCCCTCTCATTTTAATATTCAATAAACTCCAAAAGTTTTAAATCCCAGAGAAAATCAAACACATCAATCAAACAATCATTATCTATTTAATTTTATTAACATTCCAAAATTCGAAGAATTTTGGGATGTTACAATTACCGGTTTACCCAGGACTCGGTCTGGATATGATTCTATTTGGGTGATTATTGATCGTTTGACCAAGGTTGCTCACTTCATTCCAGCTAAGACAACTTATACAAGTGCCAAGCTAGCCAAGATTTATATGACCAGGATCGTTTGTCTGCATGGCGTTCCAAGCAAGGTAGTGTCTGATACAGGTACTCAGTTTACATCCAAGTTTTGGCGTCAGTTGCATGAGACCTTGGGCACCAGGCTGGAGTTCAGTACTGCTTTTCATCCACAGACAGATGGGCAGACAGAGAGAGTGAATCATATTCTGGAGGATATGTTGAGAGCTTGCGCATTGGACTATAGGTCTAGTTGGGATGATAATCTACCATACGCGGAGTTCTCATACAACAACATTTATCAGGCTAGGCTACAGATGGCACCATTTGAGTTACTGTATGGCAGAAAGTGCAGAACACCGTTGATGTGGGATGAGGTAGGAGAACGTCAGTTGTTTGGACCAGACCTGATCAAAGATGCTGAGGAGAAAGTCAAGTTGATCCGTGATAGACTGAAGATAGCATAGTCCAGGCAGAAGAGTTATGCAGATGCGAAGCGCAAGGACCTAACCTATGTCAGGAGTTCATGATGTGTTTCACGTATCCCAGCTGAAGAAGTGTCATGCAGAGATGGCAGATATTCCTTTCAGAGATACATTGCCACTTCAGGCAATTCAGTTGGAGAGTGACTTGACTTATGAGGAGAAACCTGTGAAGATTCTGGAGACTGCAGAAAGAGTTACCCGCACCAAGACAATCAAGCTATGCAAAGTTTAGTGGGATCATCATACTGAGGAAGAAGCCACTTGGGAGCGAGAAAAAGATTTGAAGCAAGATCTTCCACACCTCTTTACTAGCCAGCCCGAATCTCGAGGACAAGATTCATCTTAAGAGGGTAGGTTTGTAACATCCCAATTTTCCAAATTCGGATGTTAATAGATCATCATATGCATGTCATGCTGGAGTTTTGCATTATTCGGATTTTATGAATATTTTAAACATTTTTTCAACTTAAGGCAATTTATTGGAGAGGATATAATATGACTTATCCCCATTTAAAATAAGGTTGAAAAATGTTTAAAATATTTTTAAGTGTTTATAAACTGTTTCATAGGAATTATAAATGACTCAATTTATTTTTGAGATTTTTATAATTTTTATACGGAGTTTATTGCATAAAAGGTATTTATGAAAATTGCATAATGGCTGAAATAATAATTTCGGAAAAAACAATTATTTTTATTTATTTATTTTATTGTGGTGATATTTTTAAAATTCATATTTTATAATTTAAAAATGTTCTCCGTAGTCGGTTGACCAAATAAAATTATTAAAAAACGGGTTTTTGTTTTGGGCCTTCCAGCGACCTAGACGGATATTTTGCGCCGCATGCGTTCGGGTTCGATTCGGACTCAGAAAAAAATTCTTGGGCTATATATATTTTTCCAATTTTCTTTTTTTCGTTTTTTTTCCTAAACCTAATTTTCGCCGCGGGGCCCGCCTGGAAGTCGCCGCCGCCGCCTTCGTTCCGAGCCGCCTCCGCCGGCCACCAAGGTCAGCGCCGCCCCGCGCCCCGCCGCCTCCTTGCGCCGCCGCGGGCCGCGCCGCCGCCGCCGCTGGACGTCGGCCGTTCCCGGCCGTCCGATCCGAGGACGGACGACCCAGATTAGATCGGGAGTTGCCCCAGATCTGGATCCGGTTTTTTTTCGGTTTTTTGTTAGGGTTCCGGTTAACCGCGGTTTATTTAATTAGCGGACGTTCGCCGGTTTATTCGCCGGAGTGACGTCGTTCGCTTCGTAGCCGAGGACCTGTTCGCGGCAGAAAAGTTATTTTAATTGCGATTAGGCCCTTTTTCACAGATTTCACCCTAGAACGGTTTTAGCTATATCTTTTAAACTGTAGCTCTGTTTTAGTTAATTCTTTTTGCGTTGCGACCATTACGAAAAATCCTATCCGGTAGACTTAAGTTTTCAAAAAATTTCAGTTTTCAAATTTGAATTTGCATAGATTTAAATTCAAACTTTCGGTGACCGTATCTTTTATACAGTGTATCCGTTTCGCCGATTCCAATTGCGTTGGGATCGTGGTGACTTGTAGTTATCGTTAGCTACTGTTTAGTTGGTTTTCTTGCTGTTCATTTGGTTCTTTTACTGTTGCATTGTTTATGTGTTATATGGTGTATTGAATGCAACTATTGTTTGATCGTGTAGACTGTCGGGAGTGCAACGCTTCGTTCTGTGAAGAGTGTGATCGTCAAGAGCAGGATCAAGGAAAGTCATACATTGACCATTTCATAACCTATATTTTTTACTTATGCATGTACCAAATATCACCCTATGCATGTGTAGAAATGCTACTATACTTATTGCTGCAAACCTGGTAGGGTAGCCATATGATATTATCCTGTTTGCTTAGACAACCTAGCACGTGCTTGTTAAATATATTGCTATGCTTGTAGACGGGGGTTGGTTTGAGAATTCATTGAGATGTGTAAGGATTTTTAATTACTTGTCTAGCAAATCTTAATTAGAATACACCTCCGGACGGGCAGGGAGTGCTTCCTGGGGGCTCGCACCTTATCTAAGGCGAGACCAGGTTGTACCCCTAATGGTTGTGAATGGTTTGGAGGGAAGGCATCGTGGGGTCGTGCACCTTATCTAAGGCAATGCGCCCACGAGAGTGCACCCTAAGTGGGCGCCGTCCAAGCTCAAAAAGATCGGACTGACTTAGTGACTAGTAGCTTCCATGTACGACCACTGGCTATATGGGCTCTGGCTTAGTCGAGTAAGTTGTAGGGAGCCTAGCCCTGGTAGCTAGCTAATGTAGATATGATAGGTGTACCGGCTACCAAAGGGTGGAGGTGACCTCTTCTGAAGACTTCGCCTCAATCTTTGGGTTGGATGCAGTGGGAAAAGCGTACAAACTGATCATGATTAGCCGTGTCCCCGGTTATGGACAACTTTGAGCAACTAGGCATTACTGTTGTTGGATGGTCTTGACACATGAAACACTTTCATAAAACTTTAGTGGGAAAGATTTAATAAAGGGTATGGGTTGGAACTGGTGTAGCTCAGTTCAACCTTATGTAGTAAGTTAAATATAATTTGAATTAGGTAGATTGGGAAAAATCAGCTTTCTGCAAACTAAACCATAAGCCTTTCCTTTGACTTATCCTTGCATGTAGCGATAGGTCTGTTATATCCTTTTTCGTGTGACTTCCATACAAATCAGATGTACTGACCCGTTGTCGGGCTGTAACCTTCGGTGTTGCAGGTTTTTCAGACGACCAGTAAGGAGCGTTTAGGGTCGCGGGTCTTCACTCAGCATGTTCGCTTGTGGATGTTCATAGGACTCCTCGTTATTTTCTTTTGCTTCCTCTATATTTCTGTTGAATAAGCTAGCCTTGAGCTATGCAACTTGTTATTTATATTATTCTGGATCATACATTGTAATAATGATGCACTTGTACTTTGATATACATCTATGATACTGTGTGTGTGCCAGCGAGTTCGATCCAGGGACTGGCACTTGATCACAGAGACTCCAGTTCTATCTGAATTGGGTCGTTACATACAAGCACCGTTGTTTTCCCCTTGTGGAAATAGCACATCCCCTAGACTCATGTTTCTGTCACTCAAGCGTGTCATCAGGGGGCATGAACCCACAATCGAGCATAACGTTTGATACGTCCCAAACATATCTATAATTTCTGCTTGCTCAATGCATGATTTGTGTGACTTTGCCATGTTTTGCTTGAACTTTCATACACTTTTTATCATATCTGGACTGACCTATTAACTCAGTGCACCTAGTTTCCAGTTCCTGTTTTCTGCTGTTTTTGTATGTCAGGTTTTCCGGCCATTAAAAGTGTGAAATAAACCCCAGAAAAATTATATAAAAAATCAGCGACCCGAAAGCTTCCCGAATCACCAAGGAAGGAAGGGAGTGGACCCATCAGGGCCCCAGGAGGGTCCCTGGCGTGGCCCCAACCTAGGCCGCGCCAAGAGGCCTCCTGGCTGCCATGTGGCCCCTCTCGGTGCCCCCTTTGGCCTATATTTAGCCCCCGTGACGGAAACCCCTAATATCAATCTACTATTCATGTTATCCTCTCTGTTCCGCCGCCGCCGCCTTTTCAAGATCGGGGCTGCCAGGAGAAGCTGCCCCGGCACCCTGCCGGAAGGAGGAATCCCCTCCGGGAGACCATCCATCACCATGGACGCCTCCCGGATGTCTTGTGAGTAGTCCCCCTTGGACCATGGGTCCATGACCAATAGTTATGTGATGTTCTCCTCCCCTCTTTGTGCTTCCACTTTCGAGACCTCGTGAGCTGCCTCACATGATATGGGCACCTTTGTAATTTCTGTGTTGCTATGTTGAGTTTGCTGGGATCTGATGGATTATGAGATTATATTCAGATTGTGATGAGTAATATATTTGGTCTCTTTTATAATTGTGTTCTTTAGTAAATTCTTACATGTTCTCCGTTGCCATATTTTACTTTGGCCAAGTGATTTTTTGCAACTCCAAGAGGGAGCGTTATGCTTGATTGTGGGTTCAGCCCCCTGATGTCTAGCTTGAGTGACAGAAAAATGAGATTAGGGGATTGTTGTTTCCACGAGGGGTAAAACAACGGTGCTTGTACTTGCGGGTGCATATATTGTTTACTTTACGCATAGTTCTTTTAATGCAGTTGTCTGTTGCTTTCAGTTTACATTTTGGGTGGGATTCGCAACTTAATACCAGCGAGATGTTCTGGAGAGATATCTCAAGGTCGATGATTCGTAGTAGATGCAGATGGATTTCGGTCTACTTACATTGGCGTACTGCCCATTGCTTTTGAGCATCTTCCTTTCTTTTGTAGCATAGTTAGCATTGTGGTGCGTTTATAATCCTGTCAATTGCCCAGCTGTGATTTGTTTACCTCGCTAGCACTTTTATCGTCTTTTGGGAGAGACACATCACTAGTGAACGTCATGGGACCCCGGTCCATATTTCCACCATTGTTTACATCTTCAATTTACTTCCAATATTTACTTTCAGTTGCCATTATTATTATCTCTTGCGTTGATCCTTTGTAAACAGCAAGGCTGGAGGAATTGACAACTCCTCTGTACTCGTTGGGAGCAAAGTTATTTGCTGTGTGTATAGGTCCAGGCGAAGTTAGCAACCTCGGCGCCACTGTTCACTTTACCACCTTCTTGTATCTCTTGGAGTCCTACTAGTTCGATAACCTTGGTCTCTTCACTGAGGTAAATTTGCTGCTACGCTACATCTCACCTTCCACCTAGGGTAACCAACGAGAAGTGAGAAGAGCTATCTTCCTCACCGCATCAACGTTCCCTCTTGGAGTCACTACCTACTACTTGGCCAAAGAAATAAAAAGCAACGGAGAACATGCAAGAATTACTTAGGAACAAAAATATAAAAGTTAAGAACCAAATATATTACTCAATCACAAACTGAACATAGTCTCATAATCCATCAGATCCCAACAAACTCAGCATAGCAACAACAGAAAATTACATATGTGCCTCGATCATGTAGAACAGCTCACGAGGTCTAAACCATGAAGAACAAAGAGGGGAGGAGAACATCACATAGCTACTGATCACGGACCCATGTTGATACGTCCCAAACGTATCTATAATTTTTGCTTGCTCCATGCATGTTTTGTGTGACTTTGCCATGTTTTGCTTGAACTTTCATACACTTTTGAGCATATTTGGACTAATCTATTAACCCAGTGCACCCAGCTGCCAGTTGCTGTTTTCTGCTGTTTTTGTATTTCAGGTTTTCTGGCCATTAAAAGTGCTCCAAAAAATCCGGAAAAAACAGATAAAAAATCAGCGACCCGGAAGCTTCCGGAATCACCAAGGTAGCGGAGGGGGCCACCACAGGAACTCCAGAAGGGTCCCTGGCGCGGCCCCACCCTAGGCCGCGCCAGAGGGCCTCCTGGCTGCCCTGTGGGTCCCCTCGACACCCCCCTCCGCCTATATTTAGCCCTGATGACGGCTTCTCGCCCTTCGTTAGTAGGCCCGAAGTGGAAGGCGTGATGCGGTACAGCAGCAAGTTTCCCTTAGTAAAGATACCAAGGTTTTTCTCCAGTAGGACTCCAGATATGATAAGTAGGTGTCAGCGGTGCAACTGACGCGAACCTGCACACAGACACAGATAAATTTGCTCCCAACGAAGTTCAGAGAAGTTGTCAATCTCTCCGGTCTTGTTGTTCACAAATGATAAAACGCAAGGGGATAATGATAGCAACTTGAAAGTAAATACAGAAAAGTAAATATAGCTTGGAAACAATAATGAGGATATGGACCGGGATATGCGATGTTCGCTAGTGATGTCTCTCTCCCAAAAGACGATAAAAATGCTATGCGAGGTAAACAAATTACAGAAAGGCAATTGACAGGATTAAGAACGCACCGCAATGCTAACTATGCTACAAAAGAAAGGAAGAGGTTCAAAATCACAGGCAGTACGCCAAGGTAAGTAGACCGAAATCAATTTGCATCTACTACTAATCATCCACCTTGAGATATCTATCCAAAACATCTCGGTGGTATTAAGTTGCGAGCCCCACCCAAAGTGTAAACCCAAAGCACAAACAACTGCATTAAAAAGAACTTTGCGTAAAGTAAACAATCCTTGTAACCGCGGTTACAAGCACCGCTGTTTTCCCCCTTGTGGCAACAACACATCCCCTAGACTCATGTTTCTGTCACTCAAGCATGTCATCGGGGAGGCATGAACCCACAATCTAGCACAACGCTCCCTCTTGGAGTCACTCCCTACTACTTGGCCAAAGAAATAAACAGCAACGGAGAGCATGCAAGAATTACTTAGGAAAAAAATATAAGAGATAAAAACCAAATATCATGCCAAGGGTTTGGATGTACCGGCGAATGTGGACACCAACTCTTGGAGTGAGAAGAAGGCAATGCACGGCATGGGAAAGGCTAGCAAAATATGGGAAAGTGGAAGTGTCAACTCTCAATACTTACATTAGTCCGAAGAACTCATGCACTTATTATCGGTAACTCTCAATCTAATGAGGAGGTTCACAAAGAGACAAGTACCCCGAGGAGGAGTGTATGGGGGTTTGGTTATCCTTGCGCATCCTCGACTCATGGTACGTGAGTGTACTCTAATATTCGACTCCTCAGAAGAGTAGTGATCCATCTAGTAGCTAGAGTTCTCAACTAGTTTTGTAGGTTTTGAAAATAAACATGGATTGCCCAAAATACGACACCTATCACTATAGGCAAGAGCTCTTGACACCAAAAGTCCAAACATTACTCACAACAATGCCTCAAAACTATTTCAAGCTACTACTAAAATTAAATAGCAACCTCAATTACCTACTTTCAAGACAAGACACAACTCAGTGCAACAACCAACTCTACTAACAAGATAAACATGAAAACTAAAGAGTTGCAGCAACAAACTAAACAAAATCCAAAGCTCTTGCTAAAGACAAACTAAGACTAAAACTAAACATGGCAGTAGCTATGAAAAGATAAAGAACACATAACAGCAAAAAGAGAGGCAGGAAAAATCCTATGATGTGTTCTAAATTTTGAAAGTGGAGTGTGTTTCTCTCCCACACAAAGTAAGAAAGGATATAACTTGTTATGAACAGAGAGCAAAGCTAAAGAAAACTAAAAACAAAACCTAAGAGCGAGACGCTCCGAGCATAGCACATAACACATGAAGTGATAAAAATATAGTGAGACGAAGGACGAACTGATGATGGTTGATGGAGAAGGGGATGCACGAGGGCATCCCCAATCTTAGATGCTTGAGTCTCCTTGAATATTTATTGGGGATGCATGGGGGCATCCCCAAGCTTGAGCGCTTGACACTCCTGGATCTTCTTTCATCATCTTCCATCACACACTTGAAAACTTCCTTCATACATAACTCATCATAAGCTGATTAGAGAGGTTAGTACCCTTAATAAATAATTTTTCTCCACTGGAAATAAAGATAATCTTGAATAACTACTGTTTCTCAAGATTTCCAAAAAGTTTTTGAAATTAAAAAGCATTCTTAAGGTTTTCAAAAGTAAGGAGAGACAAAACGTGGCAGAATCTGTGAAAAACAGAACAACAGATAGTAAAGAATATTTAGGGGCACTTCTGCAACTCAAATAAAAAAACTCAGAACATACGGAAGTTTCGTAATTGTATAGATCATACTGTGTAAAAAATTCAGCTCAAACAGATGAACTGGGATTTTTCTGGATTTTTTCTGGTCACGAGGACAGAATCTGTTTTCTGGACAGCATGTCACAACTTTTACTTCACTTGCCGTAAGAGGCTATAACTTGGCACAAAGCTGAAAAGTAAAGATACAATGATGTTGCTACAGTAGTAACAATCATCAAGACACAACAAAAGCAAAAAGAAAAACCTAAATTCGTTGCGGGCTGCCTCCCGAAAGCGCTTCTTTAAAGCCATTCGCTAGGCATAATGCAAAAAGAAGAATCAAGTTTTATCAAGAGAAAGAGAATAAGTAGCCCGAGTAACGGACTCAAAAGGTAACTTTATTTTCTGTCTAGGGAAGTATTCCATCCCCTTTTTTAATGGGAATTGGAATTTTATATTCCCCTCTTTCATGTCAATAACCGCAACAACGGTGCGAAGAAAAGGACGTCCCAAAATGATTGGACACAAAGGTTCACACTCTATGTCCATAACAATAAAATCAAAGGGAACATAGTTTTCATTGACAATGATAAGAACATCATTGACCTTCCCCAAAGGTTTCTTTATGGAAGAATCAACAAGACGAACACCAAAAGAACAAGGCTCAAAAGGCTTCAATTCAGACATATCAAATATTCTTTTGGGCATAACGGAGGTACTAGCTCCAACATCACATAAAGCATAGCAAGAGAAGTTATTTAATTTAATTTTGATCATAGGGTCCCAACCATCCTCTAGCTTCCTAGGTATGGAGGCTTCTACTCTAAGCTTCTCCTCCCTAGCTTTGATAAGAGCATTTGTGATATGCTCCGTGAAGGCAAGATTAAGTGTGCTAGTGTGGGGGTCTCTAGACATTTTGTGTAACAAGCTAATAGGAGTAGTAGTAGTGTCATCTAGGCTCACTTGTTTGAAACCCTCTATGTTCATAGGAGTTTCTTTATCTATGGTTGAGGTATTAGCATCACCATTAATAGGTCCAACGGGACTAGGATTGCATTGGGTGCTAATAGTTTGACTGTCCTCAACAATTTGGATAGTGGCAACTGTGTGGTGTGTAGGAAGGCTCTTAATTCTATCCTCTTCCTATTTTTCTCTATCCCATCTTTCTTTAAGTTTAGCCATCATCCTAATATTTTCATTGATTTGCAACTGGATAGCATTAATAGGAGTGGCTTTATTCTCCTCAAGGGGAGAGGTTCTAATTTTGAGCATCTCAATATCAAGGGCTAAGCTTTCTACCTTCAAAGAGAGATTATCTATTTTAGATAATTTCTCTTCTACATTTTTGTTGAAGGCTTTTTGGGTAGTGATAAAGTCTCTAAGCATGCTTTCTAATTCAGAAGAGGGGTTCTTGTTGCTAGGGTAAGTGTTGTTGTTCCCATATTTAGATTGGAACGGTCTAGGATTGCTAGCAAAATTTCCCCTATAAGCACTGTTGTTGAAGTTGTTTCTAGCAATAAAGTTCACATCTACTTGTTCTTGAGCAACCAAATAATTTAAAGGAACATCATGAGGATCAATATAAGGTTGCTTGGTAAGTAGAGACATAATTAAATCAACTTTTTCATTGAGGGAGGTAATTTCCTCGACAGAGTTTACCTTCCTACCTGTTGGAGCGCGTTCGGTGTGCCATTGGGAATAATTGGTCATCATCTTATCGAGAAGCTTTTTGGCAGCACCAAGTGTAGTTGACATAAAGGTTCCTCCCGCGGCCGAATCTAACAGGTTCCGCGAGGTAAAGTTCAAGCCTGCATAAAAAGTCTGGATAACCATCCAAGTAGTCAAACCATGTGTAGGGCATTTCTTAACAAGAGATTTCATTCGTTCCCAAGCTTGGGCAACGTGTTCATTATCCAATTGCTTGAAATTCATAATATTGCTCCTCAATTGGATAATCTTAGTAGGAGGGTAGTACTTCCCTATAAAAGCATCTTTGCACTTATCCCAAGAATCTATGCTATTTCTAGGCAAAGATTGAAACAATATTTTAGCATCTCCCCTTAAAGAGAAAGGAAAGAGCTTAAGCTTAACAAAATCACCTTCCACTTCTTTATACTTTTGCATATCACATAATTCAACAAAATTATTCAAGTGTAAAACAGCATCATCTCCAGCACCGGAGAATTGATCTCTCATAACAAGGTATAGCAAAGAAGGTTTAATTTCATAAGAGGTAGCTGAAGTGGCAGGTGTGGCAATGGGAGTGCAGATAAAGTCTTGGTTGTCGTGACTAGTGAAGTCACACAACTTGGTGTTTTCAGTGGAACCCATAGTAGCAGCAAGTGTGGCAGATTTTTTTTTGTAGTTTTTGATAAAAGACACAAAGATAAAAACTGAAAGATAAACTAACAAGACTGAAAAACAAAGGTAAAGGGTAGTGTGCAACTCCCCTATCTTAGCACTTGGAGTCCCCAGCAACGGCGCCAGAAATTTCTCTTGATGACGGCTTCTCGCCCTTCGTTGGTAGGCCCCAAGTGGAAGGCGTGATGCGGTACAACAACAAGTTTCCCTCAGTAAAGATACCATGGTTTGTCTCCAGTAGGACTCCAGAGATGATAAGTAGGTGTCAGCGGCGCAACTGACGCGGACCTGCACACAAACACAGATAACTTTGCTCCCAACGAAGTTCAGAGAGGTTGTCAATCTCTCCGGTCTTGTTGTTCACAAATGATAAAACGCAAGGGGATAATGATAGAAAATTGAAAGTAAATGCAGCAAAGTAAATATAGCTTGGAAAAATAATGAGGATATGGACCGGGATACGTGATGTTCGCTAATGATGTCTCTCTCCCAAAAGACGATAAAAATGCTATGCGAGGTAAACAAATTTTAGAAAGGCAATTGACAGGATTAAGAACGCACCGCAATGCTAACTATGCTACAAAAGAAAGGAAGAGGTTCAAAAGCATAGGCAGTACGCCAAGGTAAGTAGACCGAAATCCATCTGCATCTACTACTAATCATCCACCTTGAGATATCTATCCAGAACATCTCGCTGGTATTAAGTTGCGAGCCCCACCCAAAGTGTAAACCCAAAGCAACAGACAACTGCATTAAAAAGAACTTTGCGTAAAGTAAACAATCCTTGTAACCGCGGTTACAAGCACCGTTGTTTTCCCCCTTGTGGCAACAGCACATCCCCTAGACTCATGTTTCTTTCACTCAAGTATGTCATCGGGGAGGCATGAACCCACAATCTAGCACAACGCTCCCTCTTGGAGTCACTACCTACTACTTGGCCAAAGCAATAAATAGCAACGGAGAGCATGCAAGAATTACTTAGGAACAAAAATATAAGAGATAAAAACCAAATATATTACTCTATCACAATCTGAACATAATCTCATAATCCATCAGATCCGATCAAACTCAACAGAGCAATAGCAGAAATATTACAAAGGTGCCTCGATCATGTAGGGCAGCTCACGAGGTCTAAACAATGAAGATCAAAGAGGGGAGGAGAACATCACATAGCTACTGATCACGGACCCATGGTCCAAGGAAAACTACTCACGAGACATCCGGGGAGCATCCATGGTGGAGAGGAGACTCTCGGAGGTCAATCCTCCCTCCGGCAGGGTGCCGGGAAGAGGTATTCTGGTGCTCCCGATCTTGGAAGCGCGGCGGCGGAGGAACAGAGGCGATTTCGCGGAATAGGGTTCCTCTTCTGGAGTTTTCCCGTGACGGGGGATAAATAGGCAAAGGGGAGCAGCCAGAGGTGCAACCGGGCCCCCAGGCGCCCCCCTGGCGTGGCCAGGGGTGGGGCCGCGCCGGGTGGCCTCCTGGGCCCTCCCTGGCCCCCCTCTGGCCCCTCCCGGGCTATTCTCGAAGCTTCGGTCACGCTGATTTTTTATCTGAATTTTCCCGAAAAATTTTGGCAATTTTTATATGGGGGAAAACTGAAATAGAAAAACAGCAGAAAACAGGAACTGGCACTGGGGTGCACTGAGTTAATAGGTTAGTCCAATTATGATCAAAAATGTATGAAAGTGTATCTAGAACATAGCAATATCACACAAAACATGCATGGAGCAAGCAGAAATTATCGATACGTTTTGGACGTATCAACATCCCCAAGCTTAATTCCTGCTCGTCCTCGAGTAGGTAAATGATAACAAGCATAATTTCTGTGGTGACATTCTAGCAACCATAAAAGAACTTTGAAAAGTAAAGCAATCAAGGTCAGAGATTCAATTCAAGTCATAACAGGCAAGAGTCTATATTAGCATTGAAATAAGTAACAAAAGAACAAAAGGTGCAAGAGCTCTCGCTGTCCGTGACTCGAATGTCTCCAAATGGTGTTTGCGTGCAAGAAAGGAGAATAGGGAATACGAGAAAAAAAGTATTTTTGTTGAGAACTCAATCTACTAAAGTTTCACACTTGGTCCTCTTTGGAATCTTATCTTGACTCGTCCCCAGACCACTAGCCAGGTACAAGTCAATTTGATCCACTGCTTTTCGATATTTTGAGCACTCATGCAATGGATGAGCGTAAGCACGAGAGTTGACACTTAGGATGGCAAAGAGAGAAATATGGTGGAGGAGGAAGACAAAAAGGATGAGAAAGGCTCACATCAATGAGGACAATCATAGGCAAGAGATGCCAAATGATAGATATGATGTGAGGAGTAGGGATTGCCATGCAATGGATGCACATACGAGCTAAGAAGCTCTCCAAACTATATGCATAAAGATCATCTCTATGGAGTACAAAGATATAGAGGGAGTACTAGTGTGGATCTCTCAAAAGGATAGTAGTGTTGCCCCTTTCACTCTTTTATTTCTTTTTCTCCGTTTTCTATTTTTTGTATTTTTTTGGTGGCCTCAATGGCTCTTTCAATTTAACTCTCATTTGTCCTCTTTGGGATCTTTTAATGTGTCCACTTTGGGATCTTTTCCTCACTTAAGGGCAACACTCTATTTTACAAGAAGGTATAGGAAATCTTTCACACTTTACAAGGTACTCAAAATCATAAAGAAGATGTAACTATCATGATGTATGCAATGTGTGTCGCTGCCAGTGTAGCAGGAACATGTATGACATGAAGATCAAGTCATGAAGAGGTGGAAGTTGCATGGCAATGTAACTCGGAAAGGCTATGGAAATGCCTTGATAGGTAGGTATGGTGGCTGTTTTGAGGAAGGATAAAGGGAGGCTTATGATGACAGAGCGTATCATGCCAAGGGTTTGGATGTACCGGCGAATGTGGACACCAACTCTTGGAGTGAGAAGAAGGCAATGCACGGCACGGGAAAGGCTAGCAAAATATGGGAAAGTGGAAGTGTCAACTCTCAATACTTACATTAGTCCGAAGAACTCATGCACTTATTATCGGTAACTCTCAATCTAATGAGGAGGTTCACAAAGAGACAAGTACCCCGAGGAGGAGTGTATGGGGATTTGGTTATCCTTGCGCATCCTCGACTCATGGTACGTGAGTGTACTCTAATATTCGACTCCTCAGAAGAGTAGTGATCCATCTAGTAGCTAGAGTTCTCAACTAGTTTTGTAGGTTTTGAAAATAAACATGGATTGCCCAAAATACGACACCTATCACTAATAGGCAAGAGCTCTTGACACCAAAAGTCCAAACATTACTCACAACAATGCCTCAAAACTATTGCAAGCTACTACTAAAATTAAATAGCAACCTCAATTATCTACTTTCAAGACAAGACACAACTCAGTGCAACAACCAACTCTACTAACAAGATAAACATGAATACTAAAAAGAGTTGCAGCAACAAACTAAAGAAAATCCAAAGCTCTTGCTAAAGACAAACTAAGACTAAAACTAAACATGGCAGTAGCTATGAAAAGATAAAGAACACATAACAGCAAAAAGAGAGGCAGGAAAATTCCTATGATGTGTTCTAAACTTTGAAAGTGGAGTGTGTTTCTCTCCCACACAAAGTAAGAAAGGATATAACTTGTTATGAACAGAAAGCAAAGCTAAAGAAAACTAAAAACAAAACCGAAGAGCGAGACACTCCGAGCATAGGACATAACACATGAAGTGATAAAAATATAGTGAGACGAAGGATGAACTGATGATGGTTGATGGAGAAGGGGATGCACGAGGGCATCCCCAAGCTTAGATGCTTGAGTCTCCTTGAATATTTATTGGGGATGCATGGGGGCATCCCCAATCTTGAGCGCTTGACACTCCTGGATCTTCTTTCATCATCTTCCATCACGCACTTGAAAACTCCCTTCATACATAACTCATCATAAGCTGATTAGAGAGGTTAGTACCCTTAATAAATACTTTTTCTCCACTGGAAATAAAGATAATCTTGAAGAACTACTGTTTCTCATGATTGCCAAAAAGTTTTTGCAAATAAAAAGCAAGCTTAAGGTTTGCAAAAGTAAGGAGAGACAAAACGTGGCAGAATCTGTGAAAAACAGAACAACAGATAGTAAATAATTTTTAGGGGCACTTCTGCAACTCAAATCAAAAAACTCAAAACATACGGAAGTTTCGTAATTGTATAGAGCATACTGTGTAAAAAATTCAGCTCAAAAAGATGAACTGGGATTTTTCTGGAATTTCTCTGGTCACGAGGACAGAATCTGTTTTCTGGACAGCATGTCACAACTTTTACTTCACTTGCCGTAAGAGGCTATAACTTGGCACAAAGCTGAAAAGTAAAGATACAATGATGTTGCTACAGTAGTAACAATCATCAAGACACAACAAAAGCAAAAAGAAAAACCTAAATTCGTTGCGGGCTGCCTCCCGAAAGCGCTTCTTTAAAGCCATTAGCTAGGCATAATGCAAAAAGAAGAATCAAGTTTTATCAAGAGAAAGAGAATAAGTAGCCCGAGTAACAGACTCAAAAGGTAACTTGATTTTATTTCTAGGGAAGTGTTCCATCCCCTTTTTAAAAGGGAATTTGAATTTTATATTCCCCTCTTTCATGGCAATAACCGCACCAACGGTGCGAAGAAAAGGACGTCCCAAAATGATTGGACACAAAGGTTCACACTCTATATCCATAACAATAAAATCAAAGGGAACATAGTTGTCATTGACAATGATAAGAACATCGTTGACCTTCCCCAAAGGTTTCTTTATGGAAGAATCAACAAGACGAACACCAAAAGAACAAGGCTCAAAAGGCTTCAATTCAGACATATCAAATATTCTTTTGGGCATAACGGAGGTACTAGCTCCAACATCACATAAAGCATAGAAAGAGAAGTTATTTAATTTAATTTTGATCATAGGGTCCCAACCATCCTCCAGCTTACTAGGTATGGAGGCTTCTACTCTAAGCTTCTCCTCCCTAGCTTTGATAAGAGCATTTGTGATATGCTCCGTGAAGGCAAGATTAAGTGTGCTAGTGTGGGGGTCTCTAGACATTTTGTGTAACAAGCTAATAACTTCTGAGAGGGTACAACTATCAAAATCAATATCACTACTATCAAAGGTGGTAGTAGTGTCATCTAGGCTCACTTGTTTGAAACCCTCTATGTTCATAGGAGTTTCTTTATCTATGGTTGAGGTATTAGCATCACCATTAATAGGTCCAACGGGACTAGGAGTGCATTGGGTGCTAATAGTTTGAGTGTCCTCAACAATTTGGATAGTGGCAACTGTGTGGTGTGTAGGAAGGCTCTTAATTCTATCCTCTTCCTCTTTTTCTCTAGCCCATCTTTCTTTAAGTTTAGCCATCATCCTAATATTTTCATTGATTTGCAACTGGATAGCATTAATAGGAGTGTCTTTATTCTCCTCAAGGGGAGAGGTTCTAATTTTGAGAATCTCAATATCAAGGGCTAAGATTTCTACCTTCAAAGAGAGATTATCTATTTTAGATAATTTATCTTCTACATTTTTGTTGAAGGATTTTTGGGTAGTGATAAAGTCTCTAAGCATGCTTTCTAATTCAGAAGAGGGGTTCTTGTTGCTAGGGTAAGTGTTGTTGTTCCCTTAGTTAGATGGGAACGATCTAGGATTGCTAGCAAAATTTCCCCTATAAGCACTGTTGTTGAAGTTGTTTCTAGAAATAAAGTTCACATCTACTTGTTCTTGAGCAACCAAAGAATTTAAAGGAACATCATGAGGATCAACAGAAGGTTACTTGGTAAGTAGAGACATAATTAAATCAACTTTTTCAATTAGGGAGGTAATTTCCTCGACATAGTTTACCTTCCTACCTGTTGGAGCGCGTTCGGTGTGCCATTGGGAATAATTGGTCATCATATCATCGAGAAGCTTTGTGGCAGCACCAAGTGTAGTTGACATAAAGGTTCCTCCCGCGGCCGAATCTAACAGGTTCCGCGAGGTAAAGTTCAAGCCTGCATAAAAAGTCTGGATAACCATCCAAGTAGTCAAAC
Source organism: Bromus sterilis (assembly GCA_950022295.1). Classification (NCBI taxonomy): domain Eukaryota; kingdom Viridiplantae; phylum Streptophyta; class Magnoliopsida; order Poales; family Poaceae; genus Bromus; species Bromus sterilis. The sequence continues at coordinate 408,718,513 of OX465596.1, read as the reverse complement.
CATGTGTAGGGCATTTCTTAACAAGAGATTTCATTCGTTCCCAAGCTTGGGCAACGTGTTCATTATCCAATTGCTTGAAATTCATAATATTGCTCCTCAATTGGATAATCTTAGCAGGAGGGTAGTACTTCCCTATAAAAGCATCTTTGCACTTATCCCAAGAATCTATGCTATTTCTAGGCAAAGATTGAAACCAGATTTTAGCATCTCCCCTTAAAGAGAAAGGAAAGAGCTTAAGCTTAACAACATCACCTTCCAATTCTTTATACTTTTGCATATCACATAATTCAACAAAATTATTCAAGTGTAAAGCAGCATCATCTCCAGCACCAGAGAATTGATCTGTCATAACAAGGTTTAGCAAAGCAGGTTTAATTTCATAAGAGGTAGCTGAAGTGGCAGGTGTGGCAATGGGAGTGTAGATAAAGTCTTGGTTGTTGTGACTAGTGAAGTCACACAACTTGGTGTTTTCAGTGGAACCCATAGTAGCATCAACTGTGGCAGATTTTTTTTGTAGTTTTTGATAAAAGACACAAAGATAAAAACTGAAAGATAAACTAACATGACTGAAAAACAAAGGTAAAGGGTAGTGTGCAACTCCCCTATCTTAGCACTTCGAGTCCCCGGCAGCGGCGCCAGAAATTGCTCTTGATGACGGCTTATCGCCCTTCGTTGGTAGGTCCCAACTAGAAGGCGTGATGCGGTACAGCAACAAGTTTTCCTCAGTAAAGATACCAAGGTTTGTCTCCAGTAGGACTCCAGAGATGATAAGTAGGTGTCAGCGGCGCAACTGACGCGGACCTGCACACAGACACAGATAACTTTGCTCCCAACGAAGTTCAGAGAGGTTGTCAATCTCTCCGGTCTTGTTGTTCACAAATGATAAAACGCAAGGGGATAATGATAGCAACTTGAAAGTAAATGAAGAAAAGTAAATATAGCTTAGAAAAATTAATGAGGATATGGACCGGGATACGTGATGTTCGCTAGTGATCTCTCTCTCCCAAAAGACGATAAAAATGCTATGCGAGGTAAACAAATTACAGAAAGGCAATTGACAGGATTAAGAACGCACCGCAATGCTAACTATGCTTCAAAAGAAAGGAAGAGGTTCAAAAGCACAGGCAGTACGCCAAGGTAAGTAGACCGAAATCCATCTGCATCTACTACTAATCATCCACCTTGAGATATCTATCCAGAACATGTCGCTGGTATTAAGTTGCGAGCCCCACCCAAAGTGTAAACCCAAAGCAACAGACAACTGCATTAAAAATAACTTTGCGTAAAGTAAATAATCCTTGTGACCGCGGTTACAAGCACCGTTGTTTTCCGCCTTGTGGCAACAACACATCCCCTAGACTCATGTTTCTGTCACTCAAGCATGTCATCGGGGAGGCATGAACCCACAATCTAGCACAACGCTCCCTCTTGGAGTCACTACCTACTACTTGGCCAAAGCAATAAACATCAACGGAGAGCATGCAAGAATTACTTAGGAACAAAAATATAAGAGATAAAAACCAAATATATTACTCTATCACAATCTGAACATAATCTCATAATCCATCAGATCCGATCAAACTCAACATAGCAATAGCAGAAATATTACAAAGGTGCCTCGATCATGTAGGGCAGCTCACGAGGTCTAAACAATGAAGATCAAAGAGGGGAGGAGAACATCACATAACTTCTGATCACGGACCCATGGTCCAAGAAAAACTACTCACAAGACATCCGGGGAGCATCCATGGTGGAGAGGAGACTCCCGGAGGTCAATCCTCCCTCCGGCAGGGTGCCGGGAAGAGGTCTTCTGGTGCTCCCGATCTTGGAAGCGCGGCGGCGGCGGAACAGAGGCGAGTTCGCGGAATAGGGTTCCTCTTCTGGAGTTTTCCCGTGACGGGGGATAAATAGGAGAAGGGGGGCAGCCAGAGGTGGACCAGGGGCCCTAGGCGCCCCCCTGGCGCGGCTAGGGGTGGGGCCGCGCCGGGTGGCCGCCTGGGCCCCCCCTGGCCCCCCTCTGGCCCCTCCCGGGCTTTTCTCGAAGCTTCCGTCACGCTGATTTTTTATCTGAATTTTCCCGAATTTTTCTGCCACTTTTTATATGGGGGAAAACTGAAATAGAAAAACAGCAAAAAACAGGAACTGGCACTGGGGTGCACTAAGTTAATAGGTTAGTCCAAATATGATAAAAAATGTATGAAAGTGTATCTAGAACATTGCAATATCACACAAAACATGCATGAAGCAAGCAGAAATTATCGATACGTTTTGGACGTATCAAGCCCTCGGGGTGGAAACCCCTAATATCGATCTCTTTTCCGCGATCTCGCCTCTGTACCGCCACCGCCGCCGTTTCAAGATCGGGGCTGCCTGGAGAAGCTGCCCTGGCACCCTACCGGGAGGAGGAACCACCTCCGGGAGACCATCCATAGCCATGGACGCCTCCCATATGTACCGTGAGTAGTCCCCCTTGGACCATGGGTCCGTGACCAGTAGATATGTGATCTATCTCTCCCCTCTTTGTGCTTCTACTTTCAAGACCTCGTGAGCTGCCTCACATGATCGAGGCACCTTTGTAATTTTCTGATGTTGCTATGCTGAGTTTGTTGGGATCTGATGGATTATGAGACTATGTTCAGATTGTGATGAGTAATATATTTGGTTCTTCTCTTTTATATTTTGTTCTTGAGTAAATTCTTGCATGTTCTCCATTTCCGTATTTTACTTTGGCCAAGTGGTTTGTTGCAACTCCAAGAGGGAGCGTTATGCTTGATTGTGGGTGCAGCCCCTTGATGTCTAGCTTGAGTGACAGAAACATGAGACTAGGGGATGTGCTGTTGACACCAGGGATAAAACAAAGGTTCTTGTACCCGCGAGTGCAAGGATTTTTTAATTTACGCAAAGTTCTTTTAATGCAGTTGTCTGTTGCTTTGATTTTACACTTTGGGTGGGATTCGCATCTTAATACCGGAGAGATGTTCTGGATAGATATCTCAAGCTGGATGATTCGTAGTAGATGCATTTGGATTTCGGTCTACTTACCTTGGCGTACTTCCCATTACTTTTGAGTCCTTCCTTTCTTTGCAGCATAGTTAGCATCGCGGTGCCTTCATAATCCTGTCAATTGCCCAGTTGTGATTTGTTTACCTCGCTAGCACTTTTATCGTCCTTTGGGAGAGAGACATCACTAGTGAAAATCACGGAACCCCAGTCCATCTTCACCTTATTGTTTACACCCTCAATTTAATTTCAGTCTTTACTTTTAGTTGCCACTATTATTATCTCTTGAATTGATCCTTTGTAAACAGCAAGGCCGGAGGAATTGACAACTCCTCTGTACTCGTTGGGAGCAAAGTTATTTGTATCTGTGTGCAGGTCCACGACAACAGCTAATTTCTAGCGCCGTTGTCACCTTCTTGTATCTCTTGGAGTCCTACTGGTTCGATGACCTTGGTATCTTCACCGAGGGAAATTTGCTGCTACGCTACATCTCACCTTCCACTTGGGGTGACCAACGAGAAGTGAGATAACTATCCTCACTGTATCAAGCTAATTTCTGGCGCCGTTGCCGGGGACTCCAGTCTACAAGATAGGGGAGTTGCACACTATCTTTTATCTTTTCGTTTTAGTCTTGTTAGTTTACCTTTCATATTTTACTTTTGTGTCCCTTATCAAAAATACCAAAAATACCTGCTTCTACTATGGGTTCCAATGAAAACACCAAGTTGTGTGACTTCACTAGTCACAACAACAGTGACTTTATCTGCACTCCTATTGCTCCACCTGCTACTTCAGCACCTTCCTATGAAATTAAACCTGCTGTGCTTAACCTTGTTATGAAAGATCAATTCTCTGGTGCTAGAGATGATGCTTCTTTGCATTTAAATAATTTTATTGAGCTTTGTGATATGAAAAAGTACAAAGAAGTAGATGGTGAATTTTTTAAGCTTATGCTTTTTCCTTTCTCCTTGAGGGATGAAGCTAAAATATGGCTGCAATCCTTACCCAAGAATAGTATCGATTCTTGGAGTAAATGTAAAGATGCTTTTATAGGGAAGTACTATCCCCCTGCTAAAATTATTCAATTGAGGAGTAACATTATGAATTTCAGGAAATTGGATAATGAACACGTTGACCAGGCATGGGAACGTATGAAGACGCTTGTCAAGAACTGCCCCACACATGGACTGACTACCTGGATGGTTATCCAGACTTTTTATGCAGTCTTGAACTTTACCTCGCGGAACCTGTTAGATTCGGCCGCGGGAGGAACTTTTATGTCAACCACACTTGGTGCTGCCACAAAGCTACTTGATGAGATGATGCTGAACTACTCTCAGTGGCACACCGAAAGATCTCCAACTGGTAAGAAGGTAAATGATGTCGAGGAGATCTCCTCTCTAAATGAAAAGGTTGACCTTATCTTATCTCTACTTACCAACCAAGCTCCTATTGATCCTCAGGATGTTCCTTTAAACTCTTTGGTTGCTCAGGAACAAGTAGATGTGAACTTTATCTCTAGAAACAACTTCAACAATAATGCTTATAGGAGTAATTTTGGTAGCAACAATCCTAGGCCTTTCCCATCCAACAACTATGGGAACGGTAATAGCAACTCCTACAGCCAGAATTATAGGGAAAGAGACCTACCCAGCTATGAGAAACTTATAGAAATAGAAAAAGGCACAAAAAGCTATATGCACACACAGATTGAAAAAACAAGGCCTTTTCCAAACAGTTAGACGAGCACTCCTCTATCCTTCAAAACATTAGAAAACAACTTGAGAGCCTGAATAGTGACATTTCCAACCTCCAAACTAGACTCACTGCCATTGAGACTTATGTTTCAAACATGTCTCACACCCAATCTACCTTGATAAACCAGATGGCAGCCAAACCAGAAGTCATTCCCAAGGAAGAAGATAGAACTAAGAGCCTTCCTACCTACCAAACAGTAGCCACTATCCAAGTAGTTGAGGATGTCCAAACTGTTCGTACCCATCACACCCCTAGTCCCACTGGACCTATCAATGGTGATGCTACCACCTCAACCATAGATGAAGAAACCTCTATGAACATCGAGGCTTTCAAACAAGTGAGACTAAATGATACCACTACTTCCTTGATAGATAGTAGTGACCTAGACTTTGACAACTGCACTTTACCTGAACTTATTGGTTTCCTACACAAGATGTCTAGAGACCCCCACACTAGCACACATAATCTTGCCATCACAGAGCATATCACCAATGCTCTAATCAAAGTTAGGGAGGAGAAGCTTAGACTATAAGCCTCCATACCTAGGAAGCTAGAAGATGGTTGGGATCCTATGATAAAAATCAAATTGAATAACTTCTCTTGTGATGCTCTTTGTGATGTTGGAGCAAGTACCTCTGTTATGCCCAAAAGAATGTATGATATGCTTGAATTGAAACCTTTTGATCCCAGTTCTTTTGGTGTTCATCTTGTTGATTCTTCCGTAAAGAAGCCTTTGGGGAAGATCGACGATGTTCTTATCATTGTCAATGAAAATAATGTTTCCGTTGATTTTACTATTATGGACATTGAATGCGAACCTTCTTGTCCAATTATTTTGGGACGTCCTTTTCTTCGCACAGTTGGTGCTCTTATTGACATGAAAGAGCGGAATATCAAATTCCATTTCCCTCTCAAGAAAGGGATGGAACATTTCCCTAGGAAAAAGATTAAGTTACCTTTTGAGTCCGTCACACGGGCTAGTTATTCTCTTGAAAAGACTTGATCTTCTGCTTTAATCCTAGCTAATGGGTCTAAAGAAGCGCTTTCGGGAGGCAGCCCACAACGAATTTAGGTTTTTCTTTTTTATTTTCTTCTGTTTTTAGTGGTCTTGATGATTGTTACTACTGTAGAAACATCATTGTATCTTTACTTTTCAAGCTTTGTGCCTTTTATAGCCTCGTATGACAAGGGAAGTGAAAGTTGTGACATGCTGTCCAGAAAACAGATTATGTCCTCGTGACTAGAAAAATCAGAGAAAAATCTCAGTTCATCTTTTTGAGCTGAAATTTTTACACAGCGTGCTCTATACAATTATGAAACTTGCTTATGTTCTGATTTTTTTATTTAAGTTGCAGAAGTATCCCTAAAAAAAATTCTACCTATTGTTCTGTTTTTCACAGATTCTACCACGTTTTGTCTCTCCTTACTTTTGCAAACCTTAAGCTTGCTTTTTCTTTGCAAAAAAATTTTTGCACTCTTGAGAAACAGTAGCTCTTAAAGATTATCTTTATTTCTAGTAGAGAAATTTTTTATTTTAATAGGGTACTGACCTCTCTAATCAGTCTACAATGAGTTATGTATGAAGGGAGTTTTCAAGTGCACGATGGAAGATGATGAAAGAAGATCCTGGAGTGTCAAACGCTCAAGCTTGGGGATGCCCATGTGCACCCCCAATAAATATTCAAGGAGACTCAAGCATTTAAGCTTGGGGATTCCCCCGTGCATCCCCTTCTTCATCAACAATTATTAGTTCGTCCCTCGTTGCACTATATTTTTATCACTTCATGCGTTGTGTGCTATGATTGGAGCGTCTCTCTCTTTACTTTTCTAGGTTTGTTTTTTCTTTGTTTGCTGTAGTAACAAGTTATACCCCAGCTTACTCTTTTGTGTGGGAGAGATACACGCTCCGCTTGAACTAGAACCCCTCATAGGATTTGCATGCTTATTCTTTTAGCTGTGAGTTGTTCTTTTTCTTTTCTTAGCTGCTGCTCTGTTTAGTTGTAGTGCTTTAGTTTTTCTAGAGTTTTTCCTTTTGTTTTAGGTTCAACTTTCTATAGATTGCATGTTTTATCTTGTTAGAGAGTTTGCCTGTTGCACTGAGTTTTGTGTCTTGATTAGAAGTAGGTAGTTGAAGTTGTTATTCTTGTTGTAGTAGTAACTTGCAATAGTTTTGAGGTATTGACTAGAGTAATGTTTGAACTTTTGGTGTCAAGAGCTCGAGCCTATTAGTGATAGATGTCGTATTTTGGGCAATCCGTGTGATTTTCGAAAACCAAAAACCCCTGTTGAGAACTCTAGCTACTAGATGGATCAGTAACCTCTGGAGGGTTCGAATATTAGAGTACACTCACGTACCATGAGTCGAGGATGTGCAAGGATAACCAAACCCCCATACACTCCTCCTCGGGGTACTTGTCTCTTTGTGAACCTCTTGATTAGATTGAGAGTTACCGATAATAAATGTATGAGTTCTTCGGACTAATGTGAGTATTCGAAAGTTGACACTTCCACCCACCTATACTTATTCTAGCCTCTTCGGTACCGTGCATTGCCCTTTCTCACCTTGAGAGTTGGTGCATACTTCGCCGGTGCATCCAAACCCTTGGCACGATACGCTCTGTCATCATAAACCTCCTTATATATTTCCTCAGAACAGCCACCAAACCTACCAACAAGGCATTTCCATAGCCTTTCCGAGATACATTGCCATGCAACATCCACCTTCTCATGACTTGATCTTCATGTCATACATGCTACTTGCTTGATCGATGAGCCGCATGCTAGTTGGGCCTTGCCCTAATCATTGCTACATGACGCGCTAGTATCATTGCATATCATGTTATCCTAGCAGAAGCATACATTTGCATCATGATAGTTATATCTTCTTTATGTGAGTACCTTTGTAAAGTGTGAAAGATCTCCTATATTCTTGTAAAATATAGAGTGTTTCCCCTAAAGTGAGGAAAAGATCCCAAAGAGGACAAAATCAAAAGATCCCAAAGAGGACAAATGAGAGTTAAATAGAAAGATCCATTGAGGCCACCAAAAAAATAAAAAAAATAGAAAAAAGAGAAAAAAGAAAAAATAAAAAGAGAGAAGGGGGCACACTACTATTCCTTTTGAGAGATCCACACTAGTACATCATCATCTATCCCTTGTACTCCATAGAGATCATCATCATGAATATAGCTATGTGGGGACCTTCACACTGTAAAACTTGTCTTGTATATTCCAATGATGAGCCTCCTCAAACGAGCTCTAGATCTTCTTGAGCAAGCAAGTTAGATGCACCCCACTAGTTCCCTTGGAGAGCTTTTAGCTCACATGTGCATCCGTTGCATGGAAATCCCTACTCCTCACATCATATCTATCATATGGCCTTCTCTCTCCTATGATTGTCCTCATTGATGTGAGCCTTTCACACCTTTTTGTCTTCCTCCTCCACCTTCTTTCTGTTTCGCCTTTTAGGTGTCAGCTTTCTTGCTCACGCTCATCCATTGCATGAGTGCTCAAAATATCGAAAGGGAGTGGATCAGTTTGACTTGTACCTGGCTAGTGGTTTGGGGACGAGTCAAGATAAGAATCCAAAGGAGACCAAGTGTGAAACTTTAGTAGATAGTTGTTCTCAACAACCTTTTTTATCTCTTTTTCCTAGTCCCATGCTTGCACGCAAACACCATCTGGAGACATTCGAGTCACGGACAGCGAGAGCTCTTGCACCTTTTGTTCTTTTTTTCTTGTGTCAATGGTAATATAGACTCTTGCTTGTTAAGACTTGAATTCAATTGCATGCTTTGATTGCTTTACTTAAAAGTCCTTATATGGTTGTGTGGCATGTCACCACAGAAATTATGATTGTTATCATTTACCTACTCGAGGACGAGCAGGAATTAAGCTTGGGGATGTTGATACTTCCCAAACGTATCTATAATTTCTTCTTGCTCCATGCATGTTTTGTGTGACTTTGCCATGTTTTGCTTGAACTTTCATACGCTTTTGAGCATATTTGGACTAATCTATTAACCCAGTGCACCCAGCTGCCAGTTGTTGTTTTCTGTTGTTTTTGTATTTTAGGTTTTCCGGCCATTAAAAGTGCACAAAAAAACCCAGAAAAAACAGATAAAACAGCAGCGACCCGGAAGCTTCCGGAATCACCAAGGTAGCGGAGGGGGCCACCACAGGGACTCCAGAAGGGTCCCTGACGCGGCCCCACCCTAGGTCCCGCCAGGGGGGCCTCCTGGCTGCCCTGTGGGTCCCCTCGACACCCCCCTCCGCCTATATTTAGCCCTCGGGGTGGAAACCCCTAATATCGATCTCTTTTCCGCGATCTCGCCTCTGTACCGCCGCCGCCGTTTCAAGATCGGGGTTGCCTGGATGTAACACCCTTAGTTGCCTGTAACAGTAATCACTTTTACTGTGGACTTATCACTGTTGCTAATCACTATGCAAACCTTGCCATGACCCATTTTGCTTTTTATCATATTCAGAAAAGCCTTTTGGTTGCTATGAAAAATATGTTGCAATTAAACTTTGCCCAAAAATCATGGGACCACTTTTATAAAATCCCTTATAATCATTGGGTCATGCCCATATGGTTATAGTGTTTTATTTTTCCACTGGAAAATTCAAACAATTCAAACATCAAGCAAAACACCCCCATTTGACAATTGAATATTATAAAGAAATAGTAAATGGTTTTATTTTAAGCCAAAACTTTTTGTGGCACTCTGGAAATATACAAGACTAATTATGGGCCAGGTTACACATTTTAAAAAAATGCAAAAGGCACTAAATTAAAATACAATCAAAAAGACAGAAAACAAAAAGCAAAAGAAAATACAAAACCCTAAGCCTCGCCCCAGGCGAGGCCCACCCCGGCACACTCCCCTCTCTCCTTCCCCTGTCCCTCCCCCCACCTACTCACGTACCCCCGGCGTGAACACGCCGTGGCCATGGCCACTGTGGCCGTGCGCCCCCACCTCTGACCTGCTCCCCCTCCACCTTGACGTCGGGGAGCGGATAAGGAAGCCCCCCCGCACACTCTGGATCTCACCTGCCCCTTTTCCCCTTCCCCTGCATCTCACACTCGTCGGGGCAAAACTGCCCGACGCCGCCATGGTCACCCCGGTGAACCACCGTCGCCACTGACCTCCTTTCGCGCCGCCACCTTGTCCATTCGCTGCGCCATCCTCGTCTACCTCTCGGTGTCAGAGGAATCGGGCAGTGGAGTCCGACAACGTCGACTACGCCGCCGTTCCTCGTCTGCATCCGTCGCCACTCGTCGCCAAAATCCGGCCACCTCGCGCCTCCGTCGAGCCCTCTGCCACCGTCTACACGTTCACGGTGAGCGTCTCGTTGTTTGCCATCTTCCCGTGGCCGTCCGCTAGGCCCGTAGTCTTTTCCCCCTTTGAGCTCGCTCCGGCCGCCGTGGCTCGTCGTCGTAGTCGTCGACGTGGTCCGTCCCAGCGCACGCCACTGACACCCACGTGCTCCCCGTACCCCGTAGGCTCAAACCCGCCCGCAAGTTCGCTCCAATTCGCCATCGTTTGGGTTATGCCATTGGAGCCCGACGCCTTCACCGCCATTGTTGAAGCTGCACTCACCTCCGTGCGTCCCAGCCCACGAGACCACTCCAGATCGATGCGGCTTCGAGTCCTTCGTCGACTGCAAGCAACGGCGCCTCAAACGGCGCTTGGAATCGCGAGCTAGCCCGACCTCGCCGCCGGCGGGCCTCCGGTGAGCCCTCCGATGAGGATGACAGACGGGCCCCCCTCGTCAGATCTATCGTTAGGGGTTAATCCCACCCCTAATGGGCCACTGACAGTGGACCCCCCGGCTAATTACTCTGTTAGTTTAACTGAGAGGATGAACAGTATAATAAACCCCCACAGACACTGACCTGTGGGTCCCCTGGTCATTAAATTAATTAAACATGTTTAGTTAGCACTGGAGTCAATGGCACCTAGGTCCCACCTATCATTTTGTTTATTAAAAAGGTTTATTGAAAATCCAGTCACTCAAATGTGGGCCCAGAGGTTATTTCTGATTTATCTAAATGTTTTATAATTCACAGAGGCTGACATGTGTGTCCCACATGTCAGGCACTTATGGATAATGTTCTGGATAATGTTACTAAATAATAAAAATAATTATTAAAAGGATTTTTAAAACAATTTAAAATGTTTAAAACTTTGAAATTCAATATCTTTTAAACCATAACTCAGATTCAAAAACTTTATACATGAAAATTGATCAGAAAAATATAACGAATACGAATACGCTATCCGTATGTCTATCACACCTCTCTAACACAACGAACATCGAACCGCCCCCCCTCCGGACCATTTGTCCGATAAATTGTCCGGTACCGCTAAAGTACCCGGATGAATTTATTTCGAACACGAAAGTTGTTCGGAATAGATCAACTAACCCAGATACACCACCCACACATGTGTCGGATGTCCACGACACCTCCGGCATGATATCTCCCTCCCTCCGGAAACCTTTTCCGATTATCACCCGGAGCTGACAGTCATCCCCGGATGAATTCCCGCTCTAACCAACGTGCATTGCACTGCGTTAGAACACCGTTAGCATTTCCTCTGTCATGTCATGCATTTGTTTGTATATTATTGCTGAGTATTTACTGTTTCCTCCCCCCCCCCCTTAATCTCCGGTAGACCCCGCTGCTGCCGTCGACTACAACGCTGCTGGGTACGACTACTTCGTCGACGACCCTACTACTACCGTCGAGCTTCCAGGCAAGCAGAGCCATTCTCTTCCCCAGATATCGCCTATCTTTCCGTACATTTCTTGCACTAGGCATTGTTACTGCTGCTGCTACGTTGCTTACCTATTCAATTTCATAACCTGTCTTTGTCGCCCCTTGATGTGCCTTCCTTTATCCCATGCTGCCTATTATTATTATGCATTATTCAGCAGTGAGCCCTGCGCATTGTTAGTTAGGATTAGATAGAGGGCCGTGATCACTCAGGGGAGTGAACGCGGATACAAATATTATAACTGCACAGGTACGGTACAATGCAGACACCGTCTAAGGCCCCTATCTGGGTTATGCCTAGTCACCTCAAGTGTGAGCTATCAAGGAGTAATCCTTGTACTCCACTCGAGGCTGACTTTGTCCTGCCGCCATAGGGTCCTGAACGACGGTTGTCCTTCAGGTAAGAAGTCGGGCGACCCAACGGTTCCCGCGAGAGGTTTTGCGACGAAACGACAGGGAGGGTACGACCCGTGTACCGGTGTGCTTGGCCCCTGATCGTTGGCCGCGAGAGTTACCAAACCACGAAAGTCGAGCTCCTCCAGGAGCACACGCGAGACAAGGTAAGGAGACGGTTCACCTTGTTGGTAATCGCAGTGACTTGGTGGGACGACGGGGCAGGCACCGATGTACTGGTGGTCCTGGCTGTTGTCGTTGTCCGCGGGTCAGTTAAGTCGAGGCAACGATAACGGTTGTCACGCTGGTTAATAAAAATGCTAAATGGTTCAGTGAATGTCTTGAGTTGGATACAAGCCATGTACGCACTACCTACCCGTGGGAATTACGAGTTATGGGCTCCTCTGCTTCGTAGTGTCGTCCGAGGACTCTTCAGACGTCAGCAGTACTGCGGGCTGATTGCCGGGAAGTGGTGTTGTCTTATTTGCTCGCGCGGTGATGTCTTATTTGGATTTGCTTTAACTTCACCGGACAGTCACGCATCGTGCAGGAGTACGTTCGGGTTGGGGTCCAAGGCCCGGCGTACTTAGGATTTAGACCGGCGGATGGCCTCTCTGTTGAGTTTGAAAGATGGGCTATGAAGTGTCGGATAGCCTTGGTGGAGCGTTCCCTAACAAGGTTCCCGCCACCCTGGAGATCCGTGCGTGTAGCGTAACACAAGTGCACCCCTGCAGGGAAGATTAATCTATTCGAATAGCCGTGTCCACAGTAACAGGACGCTTTATGCTGAAGCTGGATCTTACCACTACAAACTATTAATATTAAACTGTATGGTTCCGGGTTTTCTTCCTCGCGGGGATGTCGAGGAGGTGAACTCGGAGGCATTGTTAATTATTACAACTTATTATTATACAATGCTGCAGCAACTTCTGCTGCATTGTTACTTTATGCTTTATATAAACTGTTGGCTGATTCTTACCTCATGCTGCAAGACATCGTCGGAAGATGCTAGTCTTCGTTAGGCCTAGCTTCTTACCCTTGATCTGGATTTCTGTCTTTCAGTCCACTATATACAGCCTCTTCTTTCCGTTGATACAATGCATAATGCTTAGTAGCGGACGTAAGACTCGCGGGTATACTAGATACTCACCTGCTTTATTTCCTTTACTGTTTTGCCTGATCGGCCGCTGCAGCCGACGTTGGAGCCCAGGAGCAGGAGTACCCCGGAGGCGCCTACTACGATGTTGAGTTCCCCGTCGACCAGGAGTAGTTCGATGGATCCCAGGCAGGAGGCCTTGCCTTTTCGATCTGTATCTCTGATGTGATTTGTGCTAGCCTTCTTAAGGCAAAACTTGACTAACTATGTCTGTACTCAGATATTATGGTTTGTATGACTTATGTATTCGGGTCCGCGTGACCCCCTCTATTGTAACATATTTGTTTATCCTTTTGTGTTTAGTGTTGTGCTGTGATATTCTCACCGTGGCACCCTAATCTCAGCCGTGTACCCTGCGTATATGATTACTGTACACGGATTGATTTTGGGGGCGTCACAAGTTGGTATCAGAGCCGACTGCCTGTAGGAAGCCACCCCACCACTACTTGGTCGAAGTTGAGTCTAGACTTTGAAAAACTATTTTTCTAACTTAATATTTGGCTTACGGGCCCACATCGATGTCACTACGTGTGATATCTATGGTATTAGGATCCTTTTCTCCTTACCTATGCTCTGGGAATCTGCTCTCTTCTCCTTGCTGGTAAGTTTTACAAAAGCTGACATTAGGATCACGTTCTCTTGATTCCACTCAGCGTTTTTGGTGCTTCCCCCATTGATTGAGTCGTGTCGCAGGAGTCATACCCCAGGTCCCGGACCGCGGATCCCATTCTCATTCTGGGCAGGCCGCGCGTTCTCTGGCATTAACTCCTGTGGCCAACAGTTTTCTTGCGGCGTGATTGACATAGTGGAATCTATGTTGCGTCGTGTAATCCTAACCGCGGTCTGCGCGCCGCCTAGTGAGTCCTTTTTCCTTAATTTCTACGACGTTACGCTGTCCGATTTTCGATTGACTATGTGTGTGAATGTGTATGTCTTATATGACTACCCCTATATATATCTGCGCCTCCTTTTCGTTGTCGTTTTGCTTCAGGCTTGATTTCGGTATCTCGTTAAATTTTCATCGCTGAAATACCCCTGTTAAATTCTAGCAGGATGGCTGGTCGTGGTCGTTGTCGTGGTCGTGGTGCCAACGACCCACATCCGCCGCCGGATTACATGGCCGTGATGATGCAGCAGTTCGAGATGAACCGTCAGTTCATGCAGAATATCATGGCTCAGTTCCCCCAGCCGAATCAGAATGGGCACCACCATCAGCATGCCACCGTGACTCTGCACGACTTCACCCGCCTCAACCCTACTATGTTCCGCAACACTGTTCAGCCGTTGGATGCTGATGACTGGCTTCGCGACATCACTCACGAGCTGGAGTCCGCTAATGTCGATCCAGCCGACTATGTGAACTTTGCGTCTTATCATCTGAAAGGCGCCGCTGCTCAGTGGTGGAGTACCCACAAGCGTTCCCTGCCAGTTGAAGAAGTCATCACTTGGGATGAATTTCAGTCTGCCTTCCGCGCCCGCTACATTCCTCAGGGGATCATGGATCGTAAGGCGGAAGAATTCCGCAACCTCACTCAGGGCGACATGACTGTTGAATCCTATCAGTGCGAGTTCCTCAACCTCTCTCGCTATGCAGAAGGAGAGATCACCACTGATGCTCGCAGGCAGCAGAAATTCCGTCGTGGCCTCAACCCAGACTTCAGGCTCGCTCTTGCCGTTCATGATTTCGCCAACTTCGCCACCATGGTGAACAAGGCTATCACCGTCGAGACTGCCCAGATGGAACACAAGAACTCTCTGAAGCGTTATCGTGACGTTGGCTCATCTTCGGGCGCAACGTAGAAGCGTCGTATCTGGCTCCCTACCTGTGTGACCCATTCAGTTGTCCCTGCTCCAAGGCCGTCTTATGCTGCACCCCGTCTGCCTCCGCCACCGCAGTTGCCAAGAGCTCTGCCTGCACCACCCAATGCTACCCCACTTCGTCCTCAGGATGGATTATGCTTCACGTGCCGCCAACCTGGGCATTTTTCCAGAGAGTGCCCCCAGAAACAGAAGCAACTGGTAGTTCACCCCGCTGGCCGTGGAAATGGTCGTGGCAACAACAGGACCCCCAACTATAATACTGGGTCTGCTGCTCATGCTCGTGGTCATGCTAACGACATCAATGTTGAAGAAGCTCAGCAACAACCCGCTACCGTGATGGGTACCCTTCTCGTTAATTCCGTACTTGCTACTGTTTTATTCGATACAGGAGCATCACATTCATTCTTGTCGGAAGCATTTGCATTGTCGCAAAACTTTACGCTAGAAAAGATGAACCCACCGATGGTTGTCCGCACCCCGATAGGCCATTCCCACACCTCCAAGATAGTGCCCGGAACCATTGTTGAAATTGAAGGGATTGAATTCCTTGCTTCCCCCATCGTTCTGAAGTCTTCCACCATAGACCTTATTCTGGGAATGGATTGGTTGAAATTTCACGATGCCGCACTTTATTGTGGCACCAAGTCTGTCCAACTTTTTCACCCCTCCGGCGAGATTGTTAACCACACCACCCGAGTTACCCGTAATGCTGTAACACAGATATTTATGATGAATGCTTTGAATGCCGCCCCCCTCGAAGGCATCGAGAACGTTTCGGTCGTTCACGATTTTCCCGACGTCTTCCCAGAAGAACTGCCGGGAATACCCCCGATCAGAGAAGTTGAATTTGTCATCGACTTGAAGCCCGGCACCACCCCTATTGCCAAGCGTCCTTACAAGATGCCGCCACATGAACTCCTTGAACTTAAGGAGGAAATGGACAAGGCACTTCAGAAAGGATTCATTCACCCCAGTTCCTCAGCTTGGGGAGCACCTTCGCTCTTTGTCAAGAAGAGCGATGGGACAAACCGATTGGTCCAAGATTATCGGCCCATTAACCAAGCCACCATCCAGAAAAAATACCGACTTCCCCGGATCAACGATCTGTATGATCAACTTGCCGGATCAAAGGTGTTTTCTAAACTCGACTTGAGGTTGGGTTATCACCAAATCCGAGTCCGTGATGAGGACATTCCGAAGACTGCCTTCATTACTCGCTATGGTTCATACGAGTACACTGTCATGTCCTTTGGCTTAACCAATGCTCGAGCCACCTTCTCCAGATTGATGAATTATATTTTCATGGAGTACCTCGACCAGTTCGTCGTGGTTCATCTGGATGATATATTGATATATTCCAAGAATGAAGAAGAACATGCTGAACATCTTCGTCTTATACTGGAGAAGCTTCGAGAACACAAACTCTACGCTAAGTATTCTAAGTGTGAGTTCTGGCTTCCCGAAGTAACCTACCTTGGGCATGTGATCTCCAAGGATGGCATTGCCGTCACCCCAGAACGTATCCAGGCTATTCTTGACTGGACTCCTCCCAAGACCGTCAAGCAAGTACGCAGTTTCCTCGGGCTCGCTAGCTATTGCCGCCGTTTCGTCGAGAATTTCTCCAAGATTGCCAGGCCTTTGACTAATCTGCTTCACAAAGGCGTCAAGTTTGAGTGGACAGATAAATGTCAAGAAAGTTTTCAAGCACTCAAGGACAAGCTAACTTCTCCCCCGGTGCTCGCTCCCCGTGATACTCAGAAGGACTTCGTGATATATTGCGACGCGTCTCGTCAAGGATTAGGCTGTGTCCTATTGGAAGAGCGCAAGGTGATTGCTTATGGCTCTCGTCAGTTGTGTACTCACGAAGACAAATACTCAACACATGATCTCGAATTGGAAGCAGTAATTTATGCATTGAAGCTGTGGAGAAATTACCTCGTCGTAATCGCTGCGAGGTCTACACCGACCACCAAAGTCTGAAGTACCTGTTTACTCAGCCAGACCTGAATCTTCGTCAACAACGATGGCTCGAGACAATAGCCGACTTCAACATGGATATTTCGTATACCCCTGGCAAGGCTAATGTGATGGACGATGCCTTGAGCCGCAAAGCTTACTGTTCTGAACTTGAGGTTCAGGTGCAGCAACCACTTCTGTATGAAGAGTTTCGCAAGTTGAACCTCGAGATTGTTCCTCAAGGTTACGTCAATAACCTGGTTCTCGAGTCAAAACTCGACGCCCTCATCAAGAGTAGACAGTCTCTGGCCCCTGACATTGTGAAGATCAAGCAGGACATCGCAGAAGGAAAGCCCTCCTCTTTTACCATTGATGCTAATGATGGTGATACTGTGTACTTCAAGGGCCGCTTGGTAGTTCCTGTGAGCCCGGCCATCATTAACTATGGTCCGGATATCATGGAAAAAGACCATAATTCTCCCTTGTCAATCCACCCTGGCAGTACCAATATGTATAAAGACCTTCGTCAGCGGTACTGGTGGCCTTACATGAAGCAAGACATCGCCCGCTATGTTTCTCAATGTGACGTTTGCAGTCGCGTCAAAGACGGACATCAGAAACCTGTTGGTTGGCTGCGACCACTCCCTCCTCCTGATTGGAAGTGGGACAAAGTCGAGATGGACTTCATCACCGGTTTTTCTAAGTCACAGAAAGGTAACGATGCCATCTTTGTCGTCATCGACCGATTCTCCAAGATTGCACACTTCCTGCCGGTCAAGGCGACGATCACTGCTAGTCAGTTAGCACACTTGTATATCTCCCGAATTGTGTCACTCCACGGTATTCCGATGGAGATCAGTTCAGACCGTGGCAGCATTTTCACCTCACGATACTGGAATAGTTTCATGGAAGCCCTCGGGACTCGTCTGTCCCTTAGCACCGCTTATCACCCCCAGTCGCAAGGCCAAGTTGAATGAGTCAATCAAGTACTGGAAGACATGCTTCGCGCTTGTGTCCTTTCTTTCGGCATGAAATGGGAGGATGCCCTCCCGTACGCGGAATTCTCGTACAACAATAGCTATCAGGCTAGCTTGAAGATGGCCCCCTTCGAAGTTCTATATGGACGTAAATGTCGAACCCCCCTGAATTGGTCAGGAACTGGGGAACGACCCTACTTCGGACCGGATCTTGTCCAACAAGCTGAAGATCAGGTTCGCATTGTGCAAGAAAATCTCAAGGCCGCCCAGTCTCGTCAGAAGAGCAACTACGACCGCAAACACCATGAAATGGAGTATTAACCTGGTGAATACGCTTACCTCCGTGTCACTCCCATGAGGGTCACTCATCGCTTCGGTATCAAGGGCAAGTTGGCTCCTCTCTACATTGGCCCATTCCGTATCCTTTCCAGGAGTGGACCCGTGGCATACCGGTTGGAATTGCCGCCGAACCTCTCCCAAGTCCATGATGTCTTCCACGTGTCGCAACTCCGTCGCTGCTTCAAGGATCCTATCCGCGAAGTGGAGCATGATATGATCGAGCTGCAACAAGACTTGACTTATGAAGAACATCCGAGCCGCATTCTCGATCAGTCTGAACGCCGAACCCGCAACAAGACCGTCAAGTTCCTCAAGGTTCAGTGGTCGAATCATTCTGAAGATGAAGCCACTTGGGAATGCGAAGATCGCCTTCGCGATGAATACCCCGATCTTTTCCTCGCTGCCACTTAAATTCTCGGGGCGAGAATTCTTGTAGTGGGGGAGATTTGTAACACCCTCAGTTGCCTGTAACAGTAATCACTTTTAATGTGGACTTATCACTGTTGCTAATCACTATGCAAACCTTGCCATGACCCATTTTTCTTTTTATCATATTCAGAAAAGCCTTTTGGTTGCTATGAAAAATATGTTGCAATTAAACTTTGCCCAAAAATCATGGGACCACTTTTATAAAATCCCTAATAATCATTGGGTCATGCCCATATGGTTATAGTGTTTTATTTTGCCACTGGAAAATTCAAACAATTCAAACACCAAGCAAAACAGCCCCATTTGACAATTGAATATTATAAAGAAATAGTAAATGGCTTTATTTTAAGCCTAAGCTTTTTGTGGCACTCTGGAAATATACAAGACTAATTATGGGCCAGGTTACACATTTTACAAAAATGCAAAAGGCACTAAATTAAAATACAAACAAAAAGACAGAAAACAAAAAGCAAAAGAAAATAAAAAACCCTAAGCCTCGCCCCAGGCGAGGCCCACGCCGGCACACTCCCCTCTCTCCTTCCCCTGTCCCTCCCCCCACCTACTCCCGTACCCCCCGCGTGAACACGCCGTGGCCATGGCCACTTGGCCATGCGCCCCCACCTCTCACCTGCTCCCCCTCCACCTCGACGTCGGGGAGCGGATAAGGAAGCCCCCCCCCGCACACTCTGGATCTCACCTGCCCCTTTTCCCCTTCCCCTGCATCTCACACTCGTCGGGGCAAAACTGCCCGACGCCGCCATGGTCACCCCGATGAACCACCGTGGCCACTAACCTCCTTTCGCGCCGCCACCTTGTCCATTCGCTGCGCCATCGTCGTCTACCTCTCGGTGTCAGAGGAATCAGGCAGTGGAGTCCGACAACGTCGACTACGCCGCCGTTCCTCGTCTGCATCCGCCGCCGCTCGACGCCAAAATCCGGCCACCTCGCGCCTCCGTCGAGCCCTCTGCCACCGCCTACATGTTCGCGGTGAGCGTCTCGTTGTTCGCCATCTGCCCGTGGCCGTCCGCTAGGCCCGTAGTCTTTCCCCCTTTGAGCTCGCTCCGGCCGCCGTGGCTCGTCGTCGTAGTCGTCGACGTGGTCCGTCCCAGCGCACGCCACTGACACCCACGTGCTCCCCGTACCCCGTAGACTCGAACCCGCCCGCCAGTCCGCTCCAATTCTCCATCGTTTTGGTTCTGCCATTGGAGCCCGGCGCCTTTGCCGCCATTGTTGAAGCTGCACTCACCTCCGTGCGTCCCAGCCCGCGAGACCACTCCAGATCGATGCGTCTTCGAGTCCTTCGTCGACTGCAACCAACGGCGCTTGGAATCGCGAGCTAGCCCGACCTCGCCGCCGGCGGGCCTCCGGTGAGCCCTCCGGTGAGGATGACAGACGGGCCCCCCTCGTCAGATCTATCGTTAGGGGTTAATCCCACCCCTAATGGGCCACTGACAGTGGACCCCCCCCCCCCCCCGGCTAATTACTTTGTTAGTTTAACTGAGAGGATTAACAGTATAGTAAACCCCCACAGACACTGACCTGTGGGTCCCCTGGTCATTAAATTAATTAAACATGTTTAGTTAGCACTGGAGTCAATGGCACCTGGGTCCCACCTGTCATTTTGTTTATTAAAAAGGTTTATTGAAAATCCAGTCACTGACATGTGGGCCCAGAGGTTATTTCTGATTTATCTAAATGTTTTATAATACACAGAGGCTGACATGTGTGTCCCACATGTCAGGCACTTGTGGATAATGTTCTGGATAATGTTACTAAATAATAAAAATAAATATTAAAAGGATTTTTAAAATAATTTAAAATGTTTAAAACTTTGAAATTCAATATCTTTTAAACCATAACTCAGATTCAAAAACTTTATACATGAAAATTGATCGGAAAAATATAACGAATACGAATACGCTATCCGTATGTCTATCACACCCCTCTAACACAACGAACATCGAACCGCCCCCCCTCCGGGCCGTCTGTCCGATAAATTGTCCGGTACCGCTAAAGTACCCGGATGAATTTATTTCGAACACGAAAGTTGTTCGGAATAGATCAACTAACCCAGATACACCACCCACACATGTGTCGGATTTCCACGACACCTCCGGCATGATATCTCCCTCCCTCCGGACACCTTGTCCGATAATCACCCGGAGCTGACAGTCATCCCCGGATGAATTCCCGCTCTGACCAACGTGCATTGCACTGCGTTAGAACACCGTTAGCATTTCCTCTGTCATGTCATGCATCTTTTTGTATATTATTGCTGTGTATTTACTGTTTCCTCCGCCCCTTAATCTCCGGTAGACCCCTCTGCTGCCGTCGACTACACCGCTGCTGGGTACGACTACTTCGTTGACGACCCTACTACTACCGTCGAGCTTCAAGGCAAGAAGAGCCATTCTCTTCCCCAGATATCGCCTATCTTTCCGTACATTTCTTGCACTAGGCATTGTTACTGCTGCTGCTACGTTGCTTACCTATTCAATTGCATAACCTGTCTTTGTCGCCCCTTGATGTGCCTTCCTTTATCACATGCTGCCTATTATTATTATGCATTATTCAGCAGTGAGCCCTGCGCATTGTTAGTTAGGATTAGATAGAGGGCCGTGATCACTCAGGGGAGTGAACGCGGATACAAATATTATAACTGCACAGGTACGGTACAATGCAGACACCGTCTAAGGCCCCTATCTGGGTTATGCCTAGTCACCTAAAGTGTGAGCTATCAAGGAGTAATCCTTGTACTCCACTCGAGGCTGACTTTGTCTTGCCGCCATAGGGTCCTGAACGACGGTTGTCCTTCAGGTAAGAAGTCGGGCGTCCCAACGGTGCCCGCGAGAGGTTTTGCGACAAAACAACAGGGAGGGTACGACCAGTGTACCGGTGTGCTTGGCCCCTGATCGTTGGCCGCGAGAGTTACCAAACCACGAAAGTCGAGCTCCTCCAGGAGCACACGCGAGACAAGGTAAGGAGACGGTTCACCTTGTTGGTAACCGCAGTGACTTGGTGGGACGACGGGGCAGGCACCGATGTACTGGTGGTCCTGGCTGTTGTCGTTGTCCGCGGGTCAGTTAAGTCGAGGCAACGATAACGGTTGTCACGCCGGTTAATAAAAATGCTAAATGGTTCAGTGAATGTCTTGAGTTGGCTATATGCCATGTACGCACTACCTACCCGTGGGACTTACTTGTTATGGGCTCCTCTGCTTCGTAGTGTCGTCTGAGGACTCTTCAGACGTCAGCAGTACTGCGGGCTGATTGCCGGGAAGTGGTGTTGTCTTATTTGCTCGCGCGGTGATGTCTTATTTGGATTTGCTTTAACTTCACCGGCCAGTCAAGCACCGTGCAGGAGTACGTTCGGGTTGGGGTCCAAGGCCCGGCGTACTTAGGATTTAGACCGGCGGATGGCCTCTCTGTTGAGTTTGAAAGATGGGCTATGAAGTGTCGGATAGCCTCGGTGGAGCGTTCCCTAACAAGGTTCCCGCCACCCTGGAGATCCGTGCGTGTAGCGTAACACAAGTGCACCCCTGCAGGGAAGATTAATCTATTCGAATAGCCGTGTCCACAGTAACAGGACGCTTTATGCTGAAGCTGGATCTTACCACTACAAACTATTAATATTAAACTGTATGGTTCCGGGTTTTCTTCCTCGCGGGGATGTCGAGGAGGTGAACTCGGAGCCATTGTTAATTATTACAACTTATTATTATACAATGCTGCAGCAACTTCTGCTGCATTGTTACTTTATGCTTTATATAAACTGTTGGCTGATTCTTACCTCATGCTGCAAGACATCGTCGGAAGATGCTAGTCTTCGTTAGGCCTAGCTTCTTACACTTGCTCTGGATTTCTGTCTTTCAGTCCACTATATACAGCCTCTTCTTTCTGTTGATACAATGCATAATGCTTAGTAGCGGACGTAAGACTCGCGGGTATACTAGATACTCACCTGCTTTATTTCATTTACTGTTTTTCCTGATCGGCCGCTGCAGCCGACGTTGGAGCCCAGGAGCAGGAGTACCCCGGAGGCGCCTACTACGACGTCGAGTTCCCCGTCGACCAGGAGTAGTTCGGTGGATCCCAGGCAGGAGGCCTTGCCTTTTCGATCTGTATCTCTGATGTGATTTGTGCTAGCCTTATTAAGGCAAAACTTGACTAACTATGTCTGTACTCAGATATTATGGTTTGTATGAGTTATCTATTCGGGTCCGCGTGACCCACTCTATTGTAACATATTTGTTTATCCTTTTGTGTTTAGTGTTGTGATGTGATATTCTCACCGTGGCACCCTAATCTCAGCCGTGTACCCTGCGTGTATGATTACTGTACACGGATTGATTTTGGGGGCGTCACACTTGAGAAGCTGCCCCGGCACCCTGCCGGGAGGAGGAACCACCTCTGGGAGACCATCCATAGCCATGGAAGCCTCCCGTTTGTACCGTGAGTAGTCCCCCTTGGACCATGGGTCCGTGACCAGTAGCTATGTGATCTATCTCTCCCCTCTTTGTGCTTCCACTTTCGAGACCTCGTGAGCTGCCTCACATGATCGAGGCACCTTTGTAATTTTCTGATGTTGCTATGCTGAGTTTGTTGGGATCTGATGGATTATGAGACTATGTTCAGATTGTGATGAGTAATATATTTGGTTCTTCTCTTTTATATTTTGTTCTTGAGTAAATTCTTGCACGTTCTCCGTTGCCGTATTTTACTTTGGCCAAGTGATTTGTTGCAACTCCAAGAGGGAGCGTTATGCTTGATTGTGGGTTCATCCCCTTGATGCCTAGCTTGAGTGACAAAAACATTAGACTAGGGGATGTGATGTTGCCACCAGGGATAAAACAACGGTGCTTGTACCCGCGGGTGCAAGGATTGTTTACTTTACGCAAAGTTCTTTTAATGCAGTTGTCTGTTGCTTTGAGTTTACACTTTGGGTGGGATTCGCAACTTAATACCATCGAGTTGTTCTGGATAGATATCTCAAGGTGGATGATTCGTAGTAGATTCAGTTGGATTTCGGTCTACTTACCTTGGCGTACTGCCCATTGCTTTTGAGCCCTTCCTTTCTTTGCAGCATAGTTAGCATCGCGGTGCCTTCATAATCCTGTCAATTGCCCAGCTGTGATTTGTTTACCTCGCTAGCACTTTTATCGCCTTTTGGGAGAGGGACATCACTAGTGAAAATCACGGAACCCTAGTCCATCTTCACCTTATTGTTTACACCCTCAATTTACTTTCAGTCTTTACTTTCAGTTGCCACTATTATTATCTCTTGTGTTGATCCTTTGTATACATCAAGGCCGGAGGAATTGACAACTCCTCTGTACTCGTTGGGGGCAAAGTTATTTGTATCTGTGGGCAGGTCCACGACAATAGCTAATTTCTAGCGCCGTTGTCACCTTCTTGTATCTCTTGGAGTCCTACTGGTTGGATAACCTTGGTATCTTCACCGAGTGAAATTTGTTGCTACGCTACATCTCACCTTCCACTTGTGGTAACCAACGAGAAGTGAGAGAACTATCCTCACTGTTTCACATGGTCCAAGGTAGACTGCTCATGGATCATCTGGGAAGCATCCATGGTGGAGGGCAAGCTCCCGGAGGTCAATCCTCCCTCCGGTAGGGTGCCGGGAAGAGGTCTGCTGGCGCTCCCGATCTTGGAAGCGCGACAGCCGCGGAACAGAGGCGAGATCGTGAAAAAGGATTCTGTCTTCGGAGGTTTTGCGTCACGGAGAATATATAGGCGAAGGGGGGCAGCCAGGGGGGCCACCAGGGGTCTAGGCGCCCCCTGGCGTGGCCAAGCCCTAGGCCGCGCCACGTGGCCACCTGGGTCCCTGTTTGTGGCCCTTTGGCCCCACCCAAGTGTTTCCGAAAGGTTCCTTCACGCTGATTTTTTATCTGATTTTTCCCGAATTTTTGGAGCACTTTTAATATGGGGGAAACCTGAAATAGAAAAACAGCAAAAAACAGGAACTGGCACTGTGGTGCACTGAGTTAATAAGTTAATCCAAATATGATCAAAAGTGTATGAAAGTGTATCTAGATCATAGAAATATCACACAGAACATGCATGGAGCAAGCAAAAATTATAGATACGTTTGGGACGTATCAAAAGTTCGCAAACGTCAAGTGATTCATAATCATATGACTCGAAAGTTCATCACTTATGGAAATTCTTCATGCATGTTATGTCACTTATGATAAATGGCAGTGCCACACCTATGTGGTATTTCTGTTAGTCTTGCGACGTTTAGCGGCAGTGTTATGGATGTTTAGTATTATTATCAAGATTCATAACATACAACCTATTCATAATGGAAGTATGGCCTTTATATAATTCATAAATTTGAACAACTTTCTTTGCAAAAACATGATTGAAAATGATGTTTTGCAACAAGGCTAAAGTATAGTAACAATTTACTCAACTCTAAAATGAATTATGAAGATAATCATAGAGTCAACACACAGTATAGTGAACCATTTACCATGTTCCCGTGCGTGTCAAAAATCATCATCAGCTAGTCATAAAAGACATAGTATTTCTTGCATCGAGTTGCAACAATATGTAATTGAAGTGATATTCAAGTGATCAACTTGTTTAATCACAATATATAGAATCATCAATTAACTACTTAATCATGGTTCCCAAGAATTACATCTTTTAACCAGCAATGAACTCATCTATAACTTGTATGACTTTCATTTCTAAGCTGGGTATTCCAGTCTTCTTTCGTTTTGCCTTTATATGTATCATAGTTCTATTTCCAATGTCACTCCTACTCACAGAAGATCACACATGATCAAGGGTGTCGCATGCCATGGACTTTCCGGCGCGTAAGTCTTACTAACAACCTTTGGAACTTCCTTTCCCTTAATTCCCATCATCATATGATCAGTGTTCTTCTGGATCCCACACTTATCAGTTTTGTTTGAGCACAGTGAACATTTTCACTAATGCTTACAGTCATACATTGTACTAGATATCTTATATCCTACATCAATTGTCTTATCATTGAAGACCATTTTTCAAATCCATGAATATAACATAACTATCCCAAACGTTTCGAAGATCGGGTTTCATGGTGATGAAGACAATACACTTAGTTGTGGTGGAATTCTATCCTTTTGAATTATGGACGTAAGTCACATTATCCATAGCATAAGCGGGAGAGCATCAAAAATTTGTGATATGACATGGTTCTTCTCGGCACTGTTGAGCATAGTCCTCACAATACGGTACCAATCGTAAAGTTTTGACCAGATAATACGGTTAATCAAAAACAATCGGAAAGGTTGTAACGCGAGCCATTATTCTATAATGATATTGCGAATACTAAGACTTTGTTCATAATTAAGTTGCACTTGTGATTAATCAATTTAATTACTAAGTGCGCTCCCACTCAGATCAATATCTCTCATAATTGATGCTAGAGTGATTCAAGATCCAACCCAATCGTCCGCCATTGATGTGACATCACTCATAACTTAGACTGGACCGGTCGTCCAACTTGCCAATCACGCCAAAGTTTATTCTTTTTCATCCTTCGATGGGCGTGTTCCGGTAGCAAACTTTTATCCAAACTTTCAAGACAACCAAGTGTAATGTGATGTGTGTTCTTTTAACACACCCGCCTTTTATGTGTCACACCGTGTGCACCCATGTGACATGGCCTGCTTCGGTGTGAAACATAGTATAGACGGTGCTACAGTTGGAAGAACACTATCAACTTGATATTGTTTTGCGAGATATCACCCTAATAAAATATGAATACCGCGCATCAAACAAGGGTGCATCAAAGGGATAAACATCACATGCAGTTCATAAAATTATGTGATATAGTATAGCCCTTTGCTTCGTGAAGTATTCGTTGTTTTCACGTCATCGTGGTAGAAGTCACTGTGTTCACCAACTTGTCCTTGGTGCCGGGAACATCACCACGGCTTCCGTCATCTGCGTCGGGGTCCACCTTCGCATCTTTGATCATTACCTTGTCTCCATCTATTGCATTGCCTCAAGCTAATAAAAAGTTCTGGCACGTATGCCATAATTAAGTGACAATCATATGACTCAAGTCATCATGTCGTACCATGACACGCTGGCCGCGAATAAATATTACAAAGCATATAGCATCTCATACAAACACATTGCAAATTTTGAAGGCTATACCAGATTGATACTCTCTCCTTGTTGGTTACCCCAAGTGGAAGGTTCAGATGTAGAGTAGAGGCAAGTTTCCCTTGGTGAAGATACCAAGGTCGAGAGTGTCGACCACTAGGACTCCAATAATGATAAGTAGGTGGTGAAATTAATAATGGCTTCGTTCACAACTCAAGGTTGTTTACTTCACCTGGACCTGCATACGAGACAAATAACTTTGCTTCCCAACGAGTACAGAGAGGTTGTCAATCTCCCCGGCCTTGCTATTCACAAAGGGACAAACGCAAGAGATAAAAGATAATGGTGATATCAGTTAGAAAGTAAAAGCAGGAAAATAAAAGAGCGTGTAAACAGTGATGAGAATATGGACCGGGGACCCATGATGTTCACTAGTGATGTCTCTCTCCCAAAAGACGATAAGACTACTATGCGAGGTAAACAAATCACAAGTGGGTAATTGACAGGATTAAAAACGCACCGCAATGCTATCTATGCTACAAAGAAAGGACGAGGCTCAAATGCATGGGCGGTACGCCAAAATAAGTAGACCGAAATCCAATTGCATCGACTACTAATCATCCACCTTGAACACACAATTGAGCATAACGTTCCCTCTTGGAGTCACTACATACTACATGGCCAAAGCAATAAACAACAATGGAGAACATGCAAGAATTACTTAGGAACAAAAATATAAAAGATAAGAACCAAATATATTACTCAATCACAAACTGAACATAGTCTCATAATCCACCAGATCCCAACAAACTCAACATAGCAACAACAGAAAATTACATATGTGCCTCGATCATATAGGGCAGCTCACGAGGTCTAAACCTTGAAGAACAAAGAGGGGAGGAGAACATCACATAGCTACTGATCACGGAACCATGGTCCAAGGTAGACTACTCATGGATCATCCGGGAAGCGTCCATGGTGGAGGGGAAGCTCCCGGAGGTCAATCCTCCCCCCCGGCAAGGTGCAGGGAAAAGGTCTGCTGGCGCTCCCGATCTTGGAAGCGCGGCGGCGGTGGAACAGAGGCGAGATCGCGAAAAAGGGTTCTCTCCTCGAAAGTTTCTCGTCACGGAGAATATATAGGAAAAGGAGGGCACCCTGGGGGCCACCAGGTGTCCAGGCGCCCTGGTGGCGCGACCAAGCCCTAGGCCACGCAACCTGGCCGCCTGGGAACCAGGCGGGGCCCCTCTGGCCCTCCTTCGGGGTTCCGGAAGCTTCCTTTGCGCTGATTTTTTATCTGATTTTTCCCGAATTTTTGGAGAACTTTTAATATGGTGGAAAACGGAAATAGAAAAACAGCAGAAAACAGGAACTGGCAATGTGGTACACTGAGTTAATAAGTTAGTCCAAATAAGACCAAAATTGTATTAAAGTGTATCTAGATCATAGCAATATCACACAAAACATGCACGGAGCAAGCAGAAATTATAGATATGTTTGGGACGTATCAACATCCCCAAGCTTAATTCCTGCTCGTCCTCGAGTAGGTAAATGATAACAAGCATAATTTCTGTGGTGACATGCTAACAACCATATAATAACTTGGAAAGTAAAGCAATCATGGTATGTAATTCAATTCAAGTTATAACAGGCAAGAGTCTATATTGGCATTGAAACAAGCAACAAAAGAACATTAAGGTGCAAGAGCTCTTAGCTGTCCGTGACTCGAATGTCTCCATATGGTGTTTGTGTGAAAGAAAGGGGAGATGGGAATATGAGAGAAAAATGTATTTGTTGAGAACTCAGTCTACTAAAGTTTCACACTTGGTCTTCTTTGGAATCTTATCTTGACTCGTCCCCAGACCACTAGCCAGGTACAAGTCAATTTTATCCACTCCTTTTCGATATTTTGAGAACTCATGCAATGGATGAGCGTAAGCACGAGAGTTGACACTTAGGATGGCAAATATATAAATATGGTGGAGGAGGAAGACAAAAGGGAGAAAAAGAGTCGCATCAATGAGGACAATCATAGGCGAGAAGGCCAAATGATAGATATGATGTGAGGAGTAGGGATTTCCATGCAACGGATGCACATATGAGCTAAGAAAAGCTCTCCAATGGAAATAGTGGGGTTGCATCCAACTTGCTCGCTCATGAAGACCTGGAGCTCGTTTGAGGAGGCCCATCCTTGGAATATGCAAGCCAATTTTATAGTGTGAAGGTCCCCACATAGCTATATGCATGTATGATCATCTCTATGGAGTACAAGGATAAGAGGGAGTACGAGTGTGGATCTTTCAATAGGAATATGAGTATTGCCCCTTTCTCTCTTTTTATTTTCTTTTTCTCTTTTTCTATTTTTTGTATTTTTTGGTGGCCTCAATGGCTCTTTCTATTCAACTCTCATTTTTCCTCTTTGGGATCTTTTAAATTTGTCCACTTTGGGATCTTTTCCTCACTTAAGGGCAACACTCTATTTTACAAGAAGGTATAGAAGATCTTTCATACTTTACAACGTACTCAACATAAAGAAGATGTAGCTATCATGATTTATACAAATGTATGCCTCTGCTAGTGTAGCAGGAATATGTATGCCATGAAGATCAAGTCATGAAGAGGTGGATGTTGCATGGCAATATATCTCGGAAAGGCTATGGAAATGCCTTGATAGGTAGGTATGGTGGATATTTTGAGGAAGGATATAAGGAGGTTTATGATGACACAGCATATCATGCCAAGGGTTTGGATGCACCGACGAAGGTGGACGCGAACTCTCGGAGTGAGAAGAGGGCAATGCACGGTACTGAAGAGGCTAGCAAATATGGGAAGGTGGAAGTGTCAACTTTCAATACTTACATTAGTCCGAAGAACTCATGCACTTATTATCGGTAACTCTCAATCTAATAAGGAGGTTCACAAAGAGACAAGTACCCCGAGGAGGAGTGTATGGGGGTTTGGTTATCCTTGCGCATCCTCGACTCATGGTACGTGAGTGTACTCTAATATTCGATCCCTCCAAACATTAGTGATCCATCTAGTATCTAGAGTTCTCAACTAGTTTTTGTAGGTTTTGAAAATAAGCACGGATTTCCAAAAATACGACACCTATCACTAATAGGCTAGAGCTCTTGACACCATAAGTTCAAACATTACTCACAAAAATACCTTAAAATTATTGCCAGTTACTACTACAATTGAATACCAACCTCAATTACCTACTTCCAAGACAAGACACAAATTAGTGCAACAACCAACTCTCTTAACAAGATAAACATGAAAACTAAAGAGAGTTCCAGCAACAAACTAAACAAAATCCAAAGCTCTTGCTAAAGACAAACACTAAAACTAACACTAAACATGGCAACAGCTACGAAAAGATAAAGAACACACAACAGAGAAAGATAAGCATGAAAAATCCTATGATGTGTTCTAGATTGCAGTGGAGCATGTTTATCTCCCACACAAAGTAAGATGGGGTCTAACTTGTTATGAAAAGCAAGCAAAGCTAAAGAAAACTAAAAAGTAAACCTAAGAGCGAGACGCTCCAAGCATAGCACATAACGCATGAAGTGATAAAAATATAGTGAGACGAAGGACGAACTGATGATTGTTGATGGAGAAGGGGATGCACGGGGGCATCTGATGGCGTGGAAGTGGTAATGGCTTCTCGCCCTTCGTTGGTTACCCCAAGTGGAAGGTGAGATGTAAGATAGCAGCAAATTTCCCCTATGTAGAGGATAGGCTTTGTCTCCCATAGGACTTTGGCGATGATAAGTAGGTGTCAGCGGCGCACCTGACGCGGACCTGCACAAAACACAATTAACTTCGCTACCAACAAAGTTCAGAGAGGTTGTCAATCTCTCCGGTCTTGTTGTTTACAAAGGGTCAAACACACAAGGGATAATGATAATGATAGCAACTGAAAGTAAATGCTGAAAAGGAAATAAGCTTGTAACCAATGGTGAGAATATGGACCGGGGTCCCGTGATGTTCACTAGTGATGTCTCTCTCCCAAAAGACGATAAAGCTGCTATGCGAGGTAAAAAAAATTACAGATGGGCAATTGACAGGATTATAAACGCACCGCAATGCTAACTAGGCTACAAAAGAAAGGAAGAGGCTCATAAGCATAGGCAGTACGCCAAAATAAGTAGACCAAAATCCATCTGCATCTACTACTAATCATACACCTTGAGATATCTATCCAGAACATCTCGCTGGTATTAAGTGGCGAGCCCCACCCACAGTGTAAACCCAAAGCAACAGACAACTGCATTAAAAAGAACTTTGCGTAAAGTAAACAATCCTTGCAACCACGGTTACAAGCACCATTGTTTTCCCCCTTGTGGCCACAGCACATCCCCTAGACTCATGTTTCTGTCACTCAAGCATGTCATCAGGGGGCATTTACCCACAATCGAGCATAACGTTCCCTCTTGGAGTTACTACCTACCACTTGGACAAAGCAATAAACAGCAACGGAGAACATGCAAGAATTACTTAGGAACAAAAATATAAGAGATAAAAACCAAATATATTACTCTATCACGATCTGAACATAATCTCATAATCCATCAGATCCCATCAAACACAGCATAGCAACAGCAAAAGAATTACATATGTGCCTCGATCATGTAGGGCAGCTGACGAGGTCTAAACCATGAAGAACAAAGAGGGGAGGATACCATCACATAGCTACTGATGATGGACCCATGGTCCAAGGTAGACTACTCATGGCACAACCAGTAAGCGTTCATGGTGAAGGAGAAGCTCCCGGATGTCGATCCTCCCTCCGGCAGGGTGCCGGGAAGGGTCCTGACGGTGCTCCCGATCTTGGAAGCGCGGCGGCGGCGGAACAGAGGCGAGATTGCCAAATAGGGTTCTGTCTTCAGAAGTTTCCCGTGGCGGAGAATAAATAAGCGAAGGGGGGCAGCTAGGAGGGCCATCAGGGGTCCAGGCGCCCCCCCCCCCCTGGGCACCTGGTGGTGGCCCCCTGGCCCTCCTTCGTGGTTTTGGAGGCTTCCGATACGCTGATTTTTTTATCTGATTTTTCTCGGATTTTTGGAGCACTTTTTATATGGGGAAAAACAGAAATAGAAAAACAACAGAAAACAGGAACTGGCACTGGGGTGGAATGAGTTAGTATGTTAGTCCAAATATGATCAAAAATGTATGAAAGTGTATCTAGATCAAAGAAATATCACACAAGACATGCATGGAGCGAGCAGAAATTATCGATACGTTTGAGACGTATCAACATCCCCAAGCTTAATTCCTACTCGTCCTCGAGTAGGTAAATGATAACAGGCATAATTTCTATGGTGACATGCTAGCAACCATATAAGAACTTTGAAAAGTAAAGCAATCAAGGTGTGTGATTCAATTCAAGTCATAACATGCAAGAGTCTATATTAGCATTCAAACAAGCAACGAAAGAACATTAGGTGCAAGAGCTCTCGCTGTCCGTGACTCGAATGTATCCAAATGGTGTTTGCGTGCAAGAAGGGGGATGGGGAATACGAGAAGAAAATGTATTTTTTTGAGAACTCAATCTACTAAAGTTTCACACTTGGTCTTCTTTGGAATCTTATCTTGACTCGTCCCCAGACCACTAGCCAGGTACAAGTCAATTTGATCCACTCCTTTTCGATATTTTGAGCACTCATGCAATGGATGAGCGTAAGCACAAGAGTTGACACTTAGTATGGAAAATATAGAATATGGTGGAGGAGGAAGAAAAAAAGGTGAGAAAGGCTCACATCAATGAGGACAATCATAGGCGAGAATGTCAAATGATAGATATGATGTGAGGAGTAGGGATTGCCATGCAACAGATGCATAATTGAGCTGAGAAAGCTCTCCAATGGAACTAGTGGGGGTGCATCTAACTTGCTCGCTCATGAAGACCTAGAGCTCTTTTGAGGAGGCTCATCCTTGGAATATGCAAGCCAAGCTCTATAGTGTGAAGGTCCCCACATATCTATATGCATGAATGATCTCTATGGAGTACAAGGATAAGAGGGAGTGCTAGTATGGATCTTTCAAAAGGATAGTAGTGTTGCCCCTTTCTCTCTTTTTATTTCTTTTTATCTTTTTTCTATTTTTTTGGATTTTTTGGTGGCCTCAATGGCTCTTTCTATTTAACTCTCATTTGTCCTCTTTGGGATCTTTTATTTTGTCCACTTTGGGATCTTTTCCTCACTTAAGGGCAACACTCTAATTTACAAGAGGGTATAGAAGATCTTTCACACTTTACAAGGTACTTAAATCATAAAGAAGATGTAGCTATCATGATGTATGCAATGTATGTCGTTGCCAGTGTAGCAGAACATGTATGACGTGAAGATCAAGTCATGAAGAGGTGGATGTTGCATGGAAATATATCTCGGAAAGGCTATGGAAATGCTTTGATAGGTAGGTATGGTGGCTGTTTTGAGGAAGGATATAAGGAGGTTTATGATGACAGAGCGTATCATGCCAAGGGTTTGGATGTAGCGGCGAAGGTGGACACCAACTCTTGGAGTGAGAAGAAGGGAATGCACGGCACAGGCGAGGCTAGCAAATATGAGGAGGTGGAAGTGTCAACTTTCAATACTTACATTAGTCCGAAGAACTCATGCACTTATTATCGGTAACTCTCAATCTAATAAGGAGGTTCACAAAGAGACAAGTACCCTGAGGAGGAGTGTATGGGGTTTGGTTATCCTTGCGCATCCTCGACTCATGGTACGTGAGTGTACTCTAATATTCGACCCCTCAGAAGAGTAGTGATCCATCTAGTAGCTAGAGTTCTCAACTAGTTTCATAGGTTTTGAAAATAAACACGGATTTCCCAAAATACGACACCTATCACTAATAGGCTAGAGCTCTTGACACCAAAAGTTCAAACATTACTCACATCAGTACCTCAAAACTATTGCAAGTTACTACTAAAATTAAATAGCAACCTCAATTACCTACTCTCAAGACAAGACACAACTCAGTGCAACAACCAACTCTCTTAACAAGATAAACATGAAAACTTAAGAGAGTTCCAGGAACAAACTAAACAAAAGCCAAGGCTCTTGCTAAACACAAACTAAGACAAACTAAAAATGGAAGTAGCTACGAAAAGATAAAGAACACACAACAGCAAAAAGATAGGCATGAAGAATCCTATGATGTGTTCTAGATTTTGAAAGTGGAGCTTGTTTCTCTCCCACACAAAGTAATACGGGGTCTAAATTGTTATGAGCAGCAAGCAAATCTAAAGAAAACTAAAAATAAAACCTAAGAGCGAGACGCTCCAAGCTTAGCACATAACGCATGAAGTGATACAAATATAGTGAGACGAAGGACGAACTGATGATTGTTGATTGAGAAGGGGATGCACGGGGGCATCCACAAGCTTAGACGCTTGAGTCGATTATTTATTGTGGGTGCATGGGGGCATCCCCAAGCTTGAGCTCTTGACACTCCCAAATCTTCTTTCATCATCTTCCATCGCACACTTGAAAACTCCCTTCATACATAACTCATCATAAGCTGATTCGAGAGGTTAGTACCCTTAATAAATAATTTTTCCTTACTGGATATAAAGATATTCTTGAAGATCTAATGTTTCTCATGATTGCCAAAAGGTTTTTGCAAAGAAAAAACAAGCTTAAGGTTTGCAAAAGGTAGGAGAGAAACAACGTGGCGGAATCTTTTAAAAACTGAATAGGAGGTAGTAAAGAATTTTTTAGGGGTACTTCTGTAACTCAAATAAAAAAACTCAGAACATACGAAAGTTCCGTGATTGTATAGAGCACGCTTTGTAAAAAAACATTTAAAAAGATGAACTGGTGATTTGATCTGATTTTTCCCGTCACGAGGACATAATATGTTTTCTGGACAACATGTTACAACTTTCACTTCCCTTGTCATATGAGGCTATAAATGGCATAAAGCTTGAAAAGTAAAGATACAATGATGTTGCTACAGTAGTAACAATCATCAAGACCACTAAAAACAGAAGTGAAAACATCTTGGGTTGCCTCTCAACAAGCGCTTTCTTTTACGCATTTAAGCTAGGCATATGGAAAAAGAAGAATCAAGTTTTATCAACAGAAAAAGAATAGCTAGCCCGTGTAACGGACTCAAAAGGTAACTTGATTTTCTTTCTAGGGAAGTGTTCCATCCCCCTTTTGAGAGGGAATTGAAATTTTATATTCCCCTCTTTCATGTCAATGGTTGCACCAACGGTGCGAAGAAAAGGACGTCCCAAAATAATTGGACATAAAGGTTCACACTCTATATCCATAATAATAAAATCAACGGGAACATAGTTGTCATTGACAATGATAAGAACATCGTCGATCTTCCCCAAAGCTTTCCTTACGGAAGAATCGACAAGATGAACACCAAAAGAACAATAATCAAAAGGTTTCAATTCAAACATATCATACATTCTTTTGGGCATGACGGAGGTACTAGCTCCAACGTCACATAAAGCATAGCAAGAGAAGTTATTTAATTTAATTTTGATCATAAGGTCCCAACCATCATCTAGCTTCCTAGGTATGGAGGCTTCTATCCTAAGCTTCTCCTCCATAGCTTTCATTAGATCATTTGTGATATGCTCCGTGAAGGCAAGATTAAGTGTGCTAGTGTGGGGGTGTCTAGACATTTTGTGTAATAAGCTAATAACTTCTGAGAGGGTGCAACTATAAAAATCAATATCACTACTATCAAAGGTGGTAGTAGTGTCATGTAGGATCACTTGTTTGAAACCCTCTATGTTCATAGGAGTTTCTTCTTCTACGGTTGAGGTATTAGCATCACCATTAATAGGTCCAATGGGACCAGGAGTGCATTGTGTGCTAATAGTTTTGGTATCCTCAACAATTTGGATAGTGGCAACTGTGTGGTGTGTAGGAAGGCTCTTTATTCTATCCTCTTCCACTTTTTCTCTAGCCCATCTTTCTTTAAGTTTAGCCATCATCCAAATATTTTCATTAATTTTCAATTGGATAGCATTAATAGGAGTGGCCTTCCTCTCCTCAAGGGGAGAGGTTCTAATTTTAAGCATCTCAACATCAAGGGCTAAGCTATGTACCTTCAAACAGAGATTATCTAATTTGGCTAATTTCTCTTCTACATTCTTGTTGAAGGCTTTTTTGGGTAGTGATAAAGTCTCTAAGCATGCTTTCTAGTTCAGAAGTGGGGCTCTTGTTTCTAGGATAAGTGTTGTTGTTCCCATAGTTGGATGGAAACGGTCTAGGATTGCTAGCAAAATTACCCCTATAAGCATTATTGTTGAAGTTGTTTCTAGCAATAAAGTTCACATCTACTTGTTCCTGAGCAACCAAAGAATTTAAAGGAACATCATGAGGATCAATAGAGGGTTGCTTGGTAAGTACAGACATAATTAAGTCAACCTTTTCATTTAGGGAGGTAATCTCCTCGACAGATTTTACCTTCCTACCTGTTGGAGCGCGTTCAGTGTGCCATTGGGAATAGTTGGTCATCATCTCATCTCGGAGTTTTGTGGCAGCACCAAGTGTAGTTGACATAAAGGTTCCTCCCGTGGCCGAACCTAACAGGTTCCGTGAGGTAAAGTTCAAGCCTGCATAAAAAGTCTGGATAACCATCCAAGTAGTCAAACCATGTGTAGGGCATTTCTTAACAAGAGATTTCATTCGTTCCTAAGCTTGGGAAACGTGTTCATTATCCAATTGCTTCAAATTCATAATGTTACTCCTCAATTGGATAATTTTAGCAGGTGGGTAGTACTTCCCAATAAAAGCATCTTTGCACTTATCCCAAGAATCTATATTGTTCCTAGGCAAAGTATGAAACCAGATTTTAGCTCCTTCCCTCAAGGAGAAAGGAAAAAGCTTGAGCTTAACAACATCACCTTCTACTTCTTTATACTTTTGCATATCACATAGCTCAACAAAATTATTCAAGTGTAAAGAAACATCATCTCCAGCACCAGAGAATTGATCTCCAATAACAATGTTTAGCAAAGCAGGTTTAATTTCCTAAGAGGTAGCTGAAGTGGCAGGTGTGGCAATAGGAGTGCAGAAAAAGTCTTTGTTGTTGTGACTAGTGAAGTCACACAACTTTGTGTTTTCAGCGGAACCCATAGCAACAGCAAGTGTGGCAGATTTTTTTGTGATTTTTGATATAGGACACAAAGATAAAAACTGAAAGGTAAACTAACAAGACTAAAAAGCAAAGATAAAATATAGTGTGCAACTCCCCTATCTTAGCACTGGGAGTCCCCGGCAACGGGGCCAGAAATGTGCTTGATAGTCTCTCCTCGATGGTTACCCCAAGTGGAAGGTTGAGGTGTAGAGTAGCGAAAAGTTTCCCTTGGTGAAGATACCAAGGTTGAAAGTGTCGACCAGTAGGACTCCGATAATGATGAGTAGGTGGTGAACTGAACAATGGCGCTGTTCACAACTCAAGATTTTTTACTTCACCTAGACCTGCATACAACACAAATAACTTTCCTTCACAACGAGTACAGAGAGGTTGTCAATCTCTCCGACCTTGTTGTTCACAAAGGGTCAAACGCAAGAGATAAAATATAATGGTGATAGCAGCTAGAAAGTAAAAGCAGGAAAATAAAAGAGTGTGTAAACAGTGATGATAATATGGACTGGGGTCCCGTGATGTTCATTAGTGATGTCTCTCTCCCAAAAGACGATAAGACTGCTATGTGAGGTAAACAAATCACAGTTGGGCAATGGACATGATTAAAAACGCACCGCAATGCTCACTATGCTACAAAGAAAGGACGAGGCTCAAAAGCTTGGGCGTTACGGCAAAATAAGTAGACCGAAATCCAACTGCATCTACTACTAATCATCCACCTTGAGATATCTATCCAGAACATCTCGCTGGTATTAAGTTGCGAGCCCCACCCAAAGTGTAAACCCAAAGCAACAAACAACTGCATTAAAAAACACTTTGCGTAAAGTAAACAATCCTTGCAACCGCGGTTACAAGCACCGTTGTTTTCCCCCTTGTGGAAACATCACATCCCCTAGACTCATGTTTCTGTCACTCAAGCGTGTCATCAGGGGGCATGAACCCACAATCGAGCATAACGTTCCCTCTTGGAGTCACTACCTACTACTTGGCCAAAGCAATAAACAGCAACAGAGAACATGCAAGAATTACTTAGGAACAAAAATATAAAAGATAAGAACCAAATATATTACTCAATCACAAACTGAAGATAGTCTTATAATCTGAGAGTCTTGTTATACTTAACTATTGTTTAAAAATATTGATGATGCCCCTTACAAATCTGAGAGTCTTGCTATACTTAACTATTGTTTGGAAAATTACGATGCAAATTATTATATTACTGATCATCTTGAGAGAATCTCTCCCCCAAAGGAAGAGAGTAATGATTTGCAGGACTCTATGGAAGAAGAAATTGTTGAACCTGAAAGCTCCTTGGATGAAAAAGAGGAGGAGAGTGACGAACAAAAGGGGGAAGAATGGAGCTATCCATGTCTACCTTCTAATGAGAGTAACTCTTTGAATCTTACCTTATATAAGTATTATGATCCTATGGATTCTTTTGAAATATCCCTTTTTGATGAAGTTGATGCCTTTTATACTTATGGTTGTGATGCCACTATGGATGATGCTTACGGAGATGAACTTGCTATAGTTCCTCATGTTAAGCATGAAATTTTTGCTATTTCACCCACACTTGATTGTCCTGTTATCCTTTTGAATTCTCCAACTCATATTTCTGAGAATTGTGCTCTTATCAAGGCTCAATGTGATGGGTTGCAATTATCCTATGATCTTAAAGACCGTGTTGAAAACTATACACATGTGCTTGTAGGACATGAACAATATGATTTATGTGATAGTTATATTATTTATGTTGTTCATGATGCTACTGAAAATTACTTTGAGATAGGAAAGTTTGGTTGTAGAAACTTACATGTAACAAAAACACCTCTCATTTTGTTGAAAGTTTTTAAGTTGTTTCTGTTCCACCTTCCTATGCATGTCACTTTTTGCTTCTTTGATTTATTTTCTTATAAGATGCCTATGCATAGGAAGTGGGTTAGGCTTAAATGTGTCTCATATTTGCTTCTTGATGCTCTCTTTTGCTTCAAAATTCTTATTCTTGTGAGAGCAACTTCTATAATCTTTAAGCCTAGCTAATGGCTTTAAAGAAGCGCTTTCGAGAGCCAGCCCGCAACGAATTTAGGATTTCCTTTTTTTTTTTCTTATGTTTTTAGTGGTCTTGATGATTATTACTACTGTAGAAACATCATTGTATCTTTACTTTTCAAGTTTTGTGCCATTTATAGGCTCATATGACAAGGGAAGTGAAAGTTGTGACATGTTGTCCAGAAAACAGATTCTGTCCTCGTGACTAGAAAAATCAGAGAAAAATCCCAGTTCGTCTTTTTGAGCTGAATTATTTACACAGCGTGCTCTATACAATTACGAAACTTTCGTATGTTCTGAGTTTTTTGAATTGAGTTGCACAAGTATCCCTAAAAAATTCTTTACTACCAGCTCGTATGTTTTTCACAGATTCTGTCCTGTTTTGCCTTTTCTTCGTTTTGCAAACCTTAAGCTTTCTTTTTCTTTGCAAAAACCTTTTGGAAATCTTGAGAAACATTAGCTCTTAAAGAATATATTTATTTCCAGTAGAGAAAAAATATTTTATTATGGGTACTAACCTCGCTAATCAGATTATGATGAGTTATGTATGAAGGGAGTTTTCAAGTGTGCGAGGGAAGATGATGAAAGAAGATTCAAAAGTGTCAAGCGCTCAAGCTTGGGGATGCCCCCATGCATCCCCAAGAAATATTCAAGGAGACTCAAGCGTCTAAGCTTGGGGATGCCCCCGTGCATCCCCTTCTCCATCAACAATTACCAGTTCATCTCTCGTTTCACTATATTTTTATCACTTCATGCGTTATGTGCTATGCTTGGAGCGTCTCGCTCTTAGGTTTTATTTTTAGTTTTCTTTAGCTTTGCTTTCTGTTCATAACAAGTTAGAACCCAGCTTTCTTTGTGTGGGAGAGAAACACGCTCCACTTCCAAAATCTAGAACACAACATAGGACTTTTCATGCTTATATTTGATGTGTGTGTTCTTTATCTTTTTCATAGCTACTGTCATGTTTTGCTCTTAGCTTTCATGCTTATCTTTTTAAAGAGCTTTTGTTTAGTTTTTTGCTGGAACTCTCTTGAGTTTTCATGTTTATCTTGTTTAGAGAGTTTGCCTGTTGCACTGAGTTGTGTGTCTTGACTTGAAGTAGGTAATTGAGGTTGCTATTCTTTTGTAGTAGTAACTTGCAATAGTTTTGAGGTATTGTTTTGAGTAATGTTTGGACTTTTGGTGTCAAGAGCTTTAGCCTATTAGTGATAGATGTCGTATTTTGGGAAATCCGTGTTTATTTTCAAAGCTTACAAAATTAGTTGGGAACTTTAGCTATTAGATGGATCACTACTCTTCTGAGGGGTCGAATATTAGAGTACACTCATGTACCATGAGTCGAGGATGCGCAAGGATAACCAAACCCCCATACACTCCTCCTCAGGGTACTTGTCTCTTTGTGAACCTCCTTATTAGATTGAGAGTTACCGATAATAAGTGCATGAGTTCTTCGGACTAATGTGAGTATTCGAAAGTTGACAATTCCACCTTCCCATATTTTTCTAGCCTCTCATGTGTCGTGCATTGATTTATTCTCACTCCGAGAGTTGGCGTCTACCTTCTCCGGTACATCCGAACCCTTTGCACGATACGCTCTGTCATCATAAGCCTCATTATATCCTTCCTCAAAACAGCCACCATACCTACCTATCAAGGCATTTCCATAGCCTTTCCGAGATACATTGGCATGCAACATCCACCTTCCCATGACCTTATCTTCATGGCATACATGCTACTTGCTTGATCGATGCGCCGCATGCTAGTTGGGCCTTGCCCTAATCATTGCTACATGATGCGCTAGTATCATTGCATATCCTGCTACACTGGCAGAGGCATACATTTGCATACATCATGATAGTTACATCTTCTTTATGATTTGAGTACTTTTGTAAAGTGTGAAAGATCTTCTATACTTCTTGTAATATATAGAGTGTTGCCCCTAAAGTGAGGAAAAGATCCCAAACAGGACAAAATTAAAAGATCCCAAAGAAGACAAATGAGAGAGAAATAGAAAGAGCCATTGAGGCCACCAAAAAAATAGAAAAAAGAAAAAAAAAGAAAAAAAGAGAAAAAGGGGGCACACTACTATTCCTTTTGAGAGATCCACACTCGTACCCCCTCTTATATCTTGTACTCCATAGAGATTATCATTTATGCATATAGCTATGTGGGGACCTTCACATTACAGAACTTGGCTTGTATATTCCAATGATGAGCCTCCTCAAATGAGCTCTAGGTATTCTTGAGCAAGCAAGTTGGATGCACCCCCACTAGTTCCATTGGAGAGCTTACCTTAGCTCATATGTGCATCCGTTGCATGGCAATCCCTACTCCTCACATCATATCTATCATTTGGCTCTCTCTCGCCTATGATTGTCCTCATTGATGTGAGCCTTTCACACCTTTTTGTCTTCCTCCTCCACCATATTTCTCTTTGACATCCTAAGTGTCAACATTCTTGCTTACACTCATCCATTGCATGAGTGCTCAAAATATCAAAAAGGAGTGGATCATTTTGACTTGTACCTGGCTAGTGTTCTGGGTATGAGTCAAGATAAGATTCCAAAGAAGACCAAGTGTGAAACTTTAGTAGATTGATTTCTCAACACAAAAATACATTTTTCTCGTATATCCCTATCCCCTTTCTTGCGCGCAAACACCATTTGGAGACATTCGAGTCACGGACAGCGGGAGCTCTTGCACCTTTATGTTCTTATGTTGCTTGTTTCAATGCTAAATATAGACTCTTGCCTGTTATGACTTGAATTGAATTACATGCCTTGATTTCTTTACTTAAAAGTTCTTATGGTTGTTAGCATGTCACCACAGAAATTATGCTTTTATCATTTACCTACTCGAGGACGAGCAGGAATTAAGCTTGGGGATGTTGATACGTCCAAAATGTATCTATAATTTCTGCTTGCTCCATGCCTCTTTTGTGTGATATTGCTATGATATTGATGAACTTCCATACACTTTTGATCATATTTGGACTAACCTATTAACTTAGTGCACCCCAGTGCCAGTTCCTGTTGTTTGCTGTTTTTCTATTCCAGGTTTCCCCCATATTAAAAGTGCTCCAAAAATTCGGGAAAAATCCAATAAAAATCAGCGTACAGGAAGCTTCCGGAATCACCGAAGGGGGCCAGAGGGGACCCACCACGGCCCCAGGCGCCCTCTCGGCGCGCCCCAGGGTGGCGCCGCGCCAGGGGGCTGCCTGGACCCCTGGTGCACCCCCTGGCTGCCCCCCTTCGCCTATTTATTCCCCGTGACGCAAAAACCCCAAGACGGGAACCCTTTTTCGCGATCTCTCCTCTGTTCCACCGCCGCCGCGCTTCCAAGATCGCGAGCACCAGAAGACCTCTTCCCGGCACCCTCCCGGAGGGAGGAACCACCTCCGGGAGCTTCTCCACCGCCATGGATGCTTCCCGGATGAACCGTGAGTAGTCCACCTTGGACCATGGCTCTATGATCAGTAGCTATGTGATGTTCTCCTCCCTCTTTGTTCTTCATGGATTAGACCTCGTGAGCTGCCCTACATGATCGAGGCACATATGTAATATTTCTGCTGTTGCTATGCTGAGTTTGCTGGGATCCGATGGATTATGAGATTATGTTCAGATTGTGTTTGAGTATTATATTTCATTATCCTCTTTTATATTTATGTTCTAGAGTAATTCTTGCATGTTCTCCGTTGCTATTTAGTGCTTTGGCCAAGTAGTAGGTAGTGACTCTAAGAGGGACCGTTATGCATGATTGTGGGTTCATGCCCCCCGATGACTAGCTTGAGTGACAGAAACATGGGTCTAGGGGATGTGTTGTTGCCACATGGGGGAAAACAACGGTGCTTGTACTTGCGGGTGCAAGGATTGTTTACGTTAAGCAAAGTTCTTTAATGCAGTTGTCTGTTGCTTTGAGTTTACACTTTGGGTGGGATTCGCAACTTAATACCAGCGAGATGTTCTGGATAGATATATCAAGGTGGATGATTAGTAGGTAGATGCAGATGGATTTCGGTCTACTTGTCTTGGCGTACCGCCCGTGCTTTTGAGCCTTTTCCTTTCTTTATAGCATAATTAGCATTGGTTGCGCAAATAATCCTGTCAATTGTCCAGCTGTAATTTGTTTACCTCGCATGGCTATTTTATCGTCTTTTGGGAGCGAGACATCACTAGTGAACATCATAGGACCCCGGTCCATATTTCCAATACTGTTTACACCCACTATCAATTTACTGCTTTATTTACTTTTCCGTTGCTGTCACTATCATTATTATCCCGTGCGTTTTATCCTTTGTAAACAACAAGGTCGGAGGAATTGACAAGTCCTCTGTACTCGTTGGGAACCAAAGTTATTTTCTTTGTGTGCAGGTCCAGGTGAAGTAAGCAACCTTGAGTTGTGAACGGCGCCATTGTTCACTTCACCACCTTCTTGTATCTGTTGGAGTCCTATTTGTTCGACACTTAAACCTTAGCATCTTCGCTAAGGGAAATTGCCGCTACGCTACATCAAAACCTTCCACTTTGGGTAAACCAACGAGGGGCGAGAAGTAAACTCTCGTGACATCACATGCTAGCAGCCATATAAGGACTTTGAAAAGTAAAGAAATCAAGGTATGTGATTCAATTAGCATTCAAACAAGCAAAGAAAGAACATTGGGTGCAAGAGCTCTCGTTGTCCGTGACTCGAATGTCTCCAAATGGTGTTTGCGTGCAAGAAGGGGGATATGGGAATACGAGAGAAAAAATATATTTGTTGAGAACTCAATCTACTAAAGTTTCACACTTGGTCTTCTTTGGAATCTTATCTTGACTCGTACCTAGACCACTAGCCAGGTACAAGTCAATTTGATCCACTCCTTTTCGATACTTTGAGCACTCATGCAATGGATGAGCGTAAGCATGAGAGTTGACACTTAGGATGGCAAAGAGAGAATATGGTGCAG
The DNA here is from genome assembly GCA_950022295.1 of Bromus sterilis. Classification (NCBI taxonomy): domain Eukaryota; kingdom Viridiplantae; phylum Streptophyta; class Magnoliopsida; order Poales; family Poaceae; genus Bromus; species Bromus sterilis. The sequence continues at coordinate 408,674,664 of OX465596.1, read as the reverse complement.
GAGGAAGACAAAAAATGTGAGAAAGGCTAACATCAATGAGGAGAATCATAGGCGAGAATTTCAAATGATAGATATGATGTGAGGAGTAGGTATTGACATGCAACGAATGCACATATGAGCTAAGAAAAGCTCTCCAATGGAACTAGTGAGGGTGCATCCAACTTGCTCGCTCATGAAGACCTAGAGCTCTTTTGAGGAGGCTCATCCTTGGAATATGCAAGCCAAGTTCTATAGTGTGAAGGTCCCCACATAGCTATATGCATGTATGATCATCTCTATGGAGTACAAGGATAAGATGGAGTACTAGTGTGGATCTTTCAAAAGGATAGTAGTGTTGCCCCTTTCTCTCTTTTTATTTTCTGTTTCTCTTTTTTATATTTTTTGTATTTTTTGGCAGCCTCAATGGCTCTTTCTATTTAACTCTCATTTGTCCTCTTTGGTATCCTTTAAATCTGACCTCTTTGGGATCCTTTCCTCACTTAAGGGCAACACTCTATTTTACAAGAAGGTGTAGAAGATCTTTCACACTTTACAAGGTACTCAAATCATACAGAAGATGTAGATATCATGATGTATGAAATGTATGCCGATGCCAGTGTAGCAGGAACATGTATGACATGAAGATCAAGTAATGAAGAGGTGGATGTTGCATGGCAATATAGCTCAGAAAGTCTATTGAAATGCCTTGATAGGTAGGTATGGTGGCTGTTTTGAGGAAAGATATAAGGAGGTTTATGATGACACCGTGTCGGGACCCGGGGTTAGCGTATGCAAGACTCGCTACAACACAATCATATGGAGAGCCGAGAACCGTACCCACTTGTCTAAGCAGACAAGGCCAAGCAAAGAACGTTCTCGGAAAGCATCGAACGTGAGGGGCATCCCATCCAGGCCGGATGATCAACTGATATGGGTCCTCATCGTCCGCACACAAGTCTAAATGATATGGGTGGTGAAATCCCATAATCATAGACAAGTCGCCTCAACCATACTATCGATTGTATTATAATCCTTACATAGAGTTACTCCAGCCCGATCACTTAGTCGGGGTATAGGGCGGGCTCGATCATACATCAAAGTGTGCACGTGACGGAGTCACGAGCAATCGCATCGCGATGCCCCAAGCTGCGCACATCTAAGGGCCACTTGGTGTATAAAAGACCGCCAGCCAGATCACAACTAAGGTCTCGAAAACCCATACTAAGACATGCATGTTATAATCATACACGCAGCACACATGTCTAGTATGAACAGCAGGTACCATTGCAATTCTCTACAAAGTATACGACTTTATTGATAACTCTTACAGAGTGCACACAGAGATCACAAGACGGTGATCCAACATTACATCAAACATGCGGAAGCAAAGTAGGTCTGAGTACAGACAAGTTTAACAAATGGCTTAGAGAAGCCTTATCTATAAAAAATCCCTTCCATGAGGGACCAGTCGTCTGACTGGGACTACACTAGCTTGGTCTTCAGTCGTCGAGCTCGAGGAAGAATCCACCTTCGGGGTCAGTGGGTTCATCTGAAACATACAATAAGCAAACGTGAGTACAAAGTCGTACTCAGCAAGACTTACGTAGGAACTATACTACTCATGCACATGTATCAAGGTAAAGGGGAGGTGGGGTTCATAAGCAGAAGTGCCATCTTAGACTTAGCTAGTCCTAAACTACGAGTACCAGACTTGAGGTAAGAAGCGTACAAGAGTCCACTACATGTCTCCAACCAATTACAGCACTATGGTGCCTTCCTCGACTTCCCCACGAGAAAGCACGCTATAGCACTCACGCTTATCTTGGCAAGTTTTATAAGTATCCAGTTCAAGTTGTCTAATAATCAAGCTAAGCTTTCCTAGTAGTCCTTAACCGCGGACGCGGCTATTCGAATAGTTTTGTTAACCCTGCAGGGGTGTACCGCTACACACACATGACCATCAGTTACCGCCTTTGGCCTCGACACCATTCAAGGGGTGTCGGCGAGGATGTTCACCACAACACTTCGCCCACAGCTCCGTTCTAGTCCAGAGAGTCGCCTATCTGAGGGGGATCCGTATGGAAGTCCGGCCGAGGTTCCAGTACAGCCTCAAATGATGTGTGCAGGGTCCCAAGCCGGTCTTGAAAATCCGTTCATCCACTTCGCAGACCGTGCCACAGCCCTACCAGAACTCCGAACTACTGCGACTTCTGGGGTTCGAACGGGGTGAGGTACTAGGTGGAGAGGGGTCAGTGAGCCCAATGTGTGGTTGCACTCTTCTTCTTGGATCACCACACAAGAACTCAGACTTAAGGCGGTGTTCAACGAGACAACCCACTGTGTACTCCTACACAGCCTCTCATCGTTCACCTTGTATTAGGGTAGATTCACCAACACATTTCCACCATCATCAACATGATCACTACCATCCCGACTCACAAAAGAGTAACCTCATTGCAACTCTAAGCATGCAATAAGAAGTAACAGTTGCAGGGGCCACATGATATCAACCAACTCCTACATTTGCTAGGATTGTGATTTGCTTACTACTGTGACAAAATAATAGGTCATGCAAAGGATATGGGTTGAACTATGCGGTAGAATCGATAACAAGGTGATCATCCTATTTCATGCATAAGCGAGACTGAGAAGGAAGTGGGATTTTATCGACATGATCAATGGGGGGGTTGCTTGCCTTGCTGACGAGGTTCAAACACAAAGTCTTCAACGAAGGGGGTGGCCTCCGGTTCCGGCTCCACTTCCATCCAAGCAAGCAATACAAACAAAGTGACCAACATAATGTACAATACACAAGCACATGAGTTGAAGGTTGAAACTTGATGTATGTGCCACTGATGTGTAAGTTATTCCATTTAAAAGGAGTATATTGCAATTGAATTGCAAATTCAAACTCCATTTGATTTATCAATGAATTTAAAATGCATTTGAATCGATGAATGTTCATTTTAAATGGTAGAGAATGAAGTGATGTTGTAAAGGTGAGGTAAAGTCTCTGATGTGTGGATGAAACCATTTAAAAGAAGTGTGTTGCAAAGTCATTTGCAAAATCACTTCAAATTAGAATTCAAATTAAATCCATATGGATGTTTGCCACTGTTCACCCAATTTAAATTGGTCAAACATACAAACAAAGTCCATATTCACATTCCTTGGATTTTTCTGATAATTTTAGACATATTATTTTCCCAATTTGAAGTTAATATGAATTAATTATGATTTTCCAAAGTTTAAAGCTTTCTCTGCCTTTTCTGGATTAAAATAAATCATTTAGCAATTTACTGCGTCATGCCTGCGTCAGCATGACGTGGGGGCAGCCCTGACAGCGGGGTCCCACTGGTCAGTGGCTAGGGGGGTTAATCCTCTCTGTTAAAATTAACCGTTCTTTATTTTAATCCAGAAAAGGCAGAAAAAGCTTTAAACTTTGGAAATCATAATTAATTCATATTAACTCCAAATTGGGCAAATAATATGTCTAAAATTATCAGAAAAATCCAAGGAATGTGAATATGGACTTTGTTTGTATGTTTTACCAATTTAAATTGGGTGAACAGTGGCAAACATCCATATGGCTTTAATTTGAATTCAAATTTGGAGTGATTTTGCAAATGACTTTGCAACACACTTCTTTTAAATGGTTTCCTCCACACATCAGAGACTTTACCTCACCTTTACAACATCACTTCATGCTCTACCATTTCAAATGAACATTCATGGATTCAAATGCATTTGAAATTCATCGATAAATCAAATGGAGTTTGAATTTGCAATTCAATTGCAATATACTCCTTTTAAATGGAATAACTCACACATCAGTGGCACATACATCAATTTTCAACCTTCAACTCATGTGCTTGTGCATTGTACATTATGTTGATCACTTTGTTTGTATTGCTTGCTCGGATAGAAGTGGAGCCGGAACCGGAGGCCACCCCCTTCGTTGAAGACTTTGTGTTTGAACCTCGTCAGCAAGGCAAGCAACCCCCCCCCCATTGATCATGTCGATAAAATCCCACTTCCCTCTCAGACTCGCTTATGCAAGAAATAGGATGATCACCTTGTTATCGATTCTACCGCATAGTTCAACCCATATCCTTTGCATGACCTATCATTTTTTCACAGTAGTAAGCAAACCACAATCCTAGCAAATGTAGGAGTTGGTTGATATCATGTGGCCCCTGCAACTGTTACTGCTTATTTCATGCTTAGAGTTACAATGAGGTTACTCTTTTGCGAGTCGGGATGGTAGTGATCATGTTGATGATGGTGGAAATGTGTTGGTGAATCTACCCTAATACAAGGTGAACGATGAGAGGCTGTGTAGGATTACACAGTGGGTTGTCTCGTTGAACACCGCCTTAAGTCTGAGTTCTTGTGTGGTGATCCAAGAAGAAGAGTTCAACCACACATTGGGCTCACTGACCCCTCTCAACCTAGTACCTCACCCCGTTCGAACCCCAGAAGTCGCAGTAGTTCGGAGTTCTGGTAGGGCTGTGGCACGGTCTGCGAAGTGGATGAACGTCTTTTCAAGACCGGCTTGGGACCCTGCACACATCGTTTGAGGCTGTACTGGAACCTCGTCCGGACTTCCATACGGATCCCCCTCAGATAGGCGACTCTCTGGACTAGAACGGAGGTGTGGGCGAAGTGTTGTGGTGAACATCCTCGCCGACACCCCTTGAATGGTGTCGAGGCCAAAGGCGGTAACTGATGTTCATACTAGACATGTGTGCTGTCTGTATGATTATAACATGCATGTCTTAGTATGGGTTTTCGAGACCTTAGTTGTGATCTGGATGGCGGTCTTTTATACAACAAGTGGCCCTTATATGTGCGCATCTTGGGGCATTGCGATGCGATTGCTCGTGACTCCTTCACGTGCACACTTTGATGTATGATCGAGCCCGCCCTAGACCCCGACTAAGTGATCGGGCTGGAGTAACTCTATGTAAGGGTTATAATACAATCGATAGTATGGTTGAGGCGACTTGTCTATGAGTATGGGAGTTCACCACCCATATCATTTAGACTTGTGTGCGGACGATGAGGACCCATCTCAGTTGATCATCCGGCCTGGATGGGATGCCCCTCATGTTCGATGCTTTCCGAGAACGTTTTGTGCTTGGCCTTGTCTGCTTAGACAAGTGGGTACGGTTCTCGGCTCTCCATATGATTGTGTTGTAGCGAGTCTTGCATACGCTAACCCCGGGTCCCGACAGACTTGGTATCAGAGCAGGACTGACTATAGGATTATCAGCCTTGGCCGAAGTCGAATCTAGCTTGCTATAGTTATATAGTTACTCTGGGTATATAAGGGAACAACGTAAGGCTTCTTTTTCTCCTTGCCTTCATCGTTCTGAGTTCTGAGTCACCCTCATCTTTTCTACGGGAAGATAGGACTAGGCTCATCTATGTCTTACTAGAACATCTCGTTGTTTGCTTCCTTGCAGCCGTAGGAAAGTTGTGTTCGGTTTTCTAGAGTTGTTGTGCTTCCTGATTTCTTACATCGTATGTAAGTGATGTTTCTATGTTGTAAGAAAATTGTTTGACATTGATCTTATCCTTCAGTATGTCTCAAGGAACCCGTGGCCACCTTGGTCGTGTCCAAGTTCGTGGGGATGATCCGGAGGAAGGCAATCTTCCACCGTCACCCACGATGGCCCAAGTTCTCATGGAGTATGAAAGAAACCAAAGGGACTCTCATGAGTTGTTGGGGGTCATTGCTCGGAACACTGCCCAGCAGCGGAATGAACTTGTGTCGTTGAATGACTTCATCCAACTTCATCCCCCAGTTTTCAGCTATTCCACTGAGCCCCTTGACGCCGATGACTGGCTTTGCAGCATCGAGAGAAAGCTCCATTCTGGACATGTTTCAGATGGTGACAGAGTCAACTATGCCACCTACCACCTCGAGGGTGCAGCTAGCTCTTGGTGGGAGAACTTTCTGAACATGCGTCCAGCTGGACAATTGACTTCGTGGAATGAGTTCTGTGTCGCTTTTCGCGAGCATCACATTCCTAAGGGACTCATGGACCGCAAGAGAGAGGAGTTTTGCAATCTCACCTAAGGAAGAAGGTCCGTTGCTGAGATTAGTCGGGAGTTCAATCGTCTTGCCCGTTATGCTCCCGAGGAGGTCTCCACCGACTCCAAGAAGCAAGAGAGGTTCCGCAAGGGAATCAATTCTGGACTTCGTCGCGAGCTTAATCTTCGTGACTTCGCCACAATCCAGATCCTTGTCAACAAGGCCATCAAGGCGGAGGATATGATCACTCCTGAGGATTCCCGCAAGCACCCTAGAGATGATGGTTCATCCAGTTCAGGCCCTCAGAAGCGCAAGATCTGGATCCCAAAATAGCATGTTCCGCCAGAACAACCCATCGAGGCCATCCTTTGTGGCGCCTCATCCACCAGCTCCATTTCCCACTGCTCCACCCAACAACCCAGCTCCCCGCACTGTCTTTGGAGCCTGCTTCAGATGTGGCCAGCCTGGTCACTATTCTCGTGAGTGCCCCATAAATCAGAATGCTCCACCTCATGCCAAAGGGAACCCCAATGTTCGTGCCAAGCCACCCCCGAAGGTCTCCACCGTCAAGCCATCTACTTCCACAAGTTTTGGACGTGTGAACTAAATCTCAGCGGAGGAGACTGATGGTACTTCTGACGTCATTCTTGGTACGCTCCCAGTCAATTATGTTCCCACTTCTGTCCTTTTCGATCCAGGAGCATCTCACTCATTCATGTCGGAGAGTTATGCACTTCGGCATGAGATATCCTTTGATGAAATGTTCACCCCAATGATTATTCAAACTCCTGGTTCCAAGTGGCAAACTAATAGAGTAAGCCATGGCAATCAAATTGCAATTGAGGGTTTAGTATTCCTTGCTTCACTTATAGCCCTCAAGTCTTCAGACATTGATGTCATCCTTGGTATGGATTGGTTATCAAGACAAAATGCTTTTCTTGATTGTTAAGTCAAGTCAGATAGACTTACACATCCTTCGGGCCAGACAATAGATTATTCCTCACCAAGATCGAGAACCCAGATGCATTCTTTGAATGTGCTTCCTCTTCCTGGCCTTGAAGATATTCCGGTGGTTCGTGACTTCCCGGATGTCTTTCCTAAAGAGCTGTCGGGCATGCCACCCGACAGATGTGTAGAGTTCATAGTGGATCTTATGCCAGGCACAGCCCCAATTTCCATACGCCCATACAAAATGGCCCCACGTGAGTTAGCTGAGCTTAAAATCCAACTTGAAGCTTTGTTTGCAAAAGGCTTCATCCGCCCTAGCTCATCGCCATGGGGTTGCCCTGTTCTGTTCGTAACAAAGAAAGATGGAACAGAAAGGATGTGCGTAGACTATCGCCCGCTAAATCTAGCGACGATAAAGAACAAGTGTCACAACCCCAAGTTAGGTATGTTCTAGGAGTAGCAAGTCTTTTTGCATCATGTTAAAAAAATTCAAAAGAAATTGAAATGGGAGAGAGAACACCCCCCAGATGAATTAATTCAAATGGCCAGATAAAAAGTTTCTCCAAAAATTCCTTTTGCATTTTTGAAAAGTCCTATAAATGAGTGTGATCACATATCAAGTGATGTGTGACCCACCCCATGCTCATGGATTTTTCAAATATTCAAACAGGAGCATGGATTAATTCAAAAACCCCTATTTGAATTAAAGTTCCAATTATTTGAATTTTAAAAAATGTCCAAACTTTATAAGTGGTTAGCTATATATATTGTGAGGCCACATAAAAATTTGTGGCATTTAAAAAAATGCCTAGCTAATTAAATTAGCAGGGCCAGCACATTACAGAAATAATAAAAAGAAAAGAGAAAACAGAAAACATAAGATCTTACCAAACGCCCACAGGTGAGGCCCACTCACCTGTGCCACGGCCCAGCCCACCCGGGGGCGCCTTGTCTTCTACCTCCCCGCCGAGCCAAGCAGCTCGGTGGAGGGCAGAGAGACGCCGGCTGCCACCTCGACGAGGAGAGGCTTCTAGGCCCTTCCCTCTGCCCCAGAGCGCGCCAAGCCACTGCAGAAGCCCCCCCCCTGCACCCCTTCCCCTCGCTCTGACCTCTTCCCTTTCGCTCCGGCGAAGAAAACGCGCACGCACCCGTGACCTAGCCGGAGCACGGCGACGCCCTGACGCGGCCAACGAGCTCCTCTCGCCGCCGCGCCTTGTCCATCGGCACCCCCGTCGACGTCCTCTTCGAACCCCCGCCTCAATTGAAGCTTGGAGCCACCGGAGACGTCGCGAGCCCCAAGTTTTTGTCGCCGGCCGCCGAGGAGGAGACCTCCGAATTCGCCGCCACCGAGCTCCCTTCGGCTTCCCCGAGCCCTTCTTCGCGTTCACGGTGAGGAGCTCGCTTTTTCACCCCTATTCTCGCCTCCTCCCGTGCCCCGGAGCCCGATTCCGGCGAGGTCGAGCCACGGGCCGCCACCTTTGATGAGCCCGACGACGCCACAGAGCCCCCCCTTGGCCCCCTCCTACTCCAACGCGCGCGCGAGCTCACAGGCTACACGCCAGTGCCCGCATACCCCCTCCCCGCGCCCTAAATCCTAAGTCCGGCGAGTCTCCGACGAGACTCCGATGACCCCCGCTATTAGCAGCTAACCCTAAGCTAACCCCCGAGCTAAACCCCCCTAATCCCCTATGACAGGTGGGGCCCCCAACCCTTAACCCTCTCTGTTAACTCTAATTAAAACGGGTTTAACCCCACTGTCACTGACAGACATGGCCCACATGTCAGCCCCCTAGTGACATCAGCACTGCTTCAGCATGATGCAATAAATCAATTCCAAAAATTTAGAAATGAATTAAAGAAATTCCAGAAATTCCAGAAAATAGCCCAAACTTTGGAAATTCATAGAAAATTCATTTTAACTCCAAATTGGACAAATAATATGTCTAAAATTATCAGAAAAATCCAAAGATTATGAATATGGACTTTGTTTGTATGTTTGACCAATTTAAATTGTGTGAACAGTGGCAAACATTCATATGGCTTTCATTTGAATTCACTTTTGGAGTGAATTTGCAAATGATTTTGCAACACACTTCTATTAGATGGATTCATCCACACATCAGAGGATTTATCGCAACTTTACAACATCACTTCATGATCAACCTTTTCAAATGAACTTTCATGCATTCAAATGCATTTGAAATTCATCGATAAATCAAATGGAGTTTGAATTTGCATTTCAATTGCAATATACTCCTTTTAAATGGAAGGCTCAACACATCAGTACCATGAAAATCACCATTACAATCTTATTCATGTGATTGTGCATTGTACATTATGTTGATCCTATGATTGTCATGTTGCTGATAGAAGTGGAGTCGGAACCCCCTTCGTTGAAGACCCCGTGACTGAACCCCGTCAGCAAGGCAAGCAAACCCCCATTGATCATGTCGATAAAATCCCATTTCCCTCTCATGTCTCTCTTATGCATTGTTTAGGATGATCACCATGATAACGTTTCTACCGCATAGTTGAACCCATATCCTTTGCATGACCTATCATCTTGTCACAGTAGTAAGCAAACCACAATCCTAGCTGACATAGGAGTTGTTTGATATCATGTGACCCCTGCAACTGTTACTGCTTATTGCATGCTTAGTGGTACAATGAGGTTGCTTTTGATGTGAGTCGGGATGATGGTGAACATGGTGTTGATGAAAGTGAAACTGTGTTGGTGAATCTACCCTAATACAAGGTGAACGATGAGAGGCTGTGTAGGAGTACACAGTGGGTTGTCTCGTTGAACACCGCCTTAAGTCCGAGTTCTTGTGTGGTGATCCAAGATGAAGAGTACAACCACACATTGGGCTCACTGACCCCTCTCAACCTGTTAACTCATCCCTTTCGATGTCCAGATGTCGCAATAGTTCGGAGTTCTGGTAGGTTTGTGGCCTGGTTGCTAAGTGAGAGAACGGCTCAGCCGAGACCGGCTTATGCTCCACGCACACATCATCTGGGTCCACTTCGGTAAACCGGCCGGGTTCACGATAGTGGTAGCCCACCCAGGTAGGCGGCTTTCTTGGACTAGATCGGCTATGAGGTAACAGTTGTGGTGGCATCCTCGCTGTCATCTCTTGAACGGTGACACGCAAAAGGCGGTAACTGATGACACGTGTGTGTAGCGGTACACCCCTGCAGGGTTAACAAAACTATTCGAATAGCCGCGTCCGCGGTTAAGGACTGCTTGGAAAGCTTAGCTTGATTATTAGACAACTTTAAGTTGATACTTCTAAAATACACCAAGATAAGTGTGAGTGCTATGGCGTGCTTTCTCGTGGGGAAGTCGAGGAAGGCACCATAGTGGTGTAATTGGTTGGAGATGTAGTGGACTCGTGTACGCTTCTTACCTCAAGTCTGGTACTCGTAGTTGAGGACTAGCCAAGTCAAAGCTGGCACTTCTGCAAGTGAAACCCCACCTCCCTTTACCTTGATACATGTGCATGAGTAGTATAGTTCCTACGTAAGTCTTGCTGAGTACGACTTTGTACTCACGTTTGCTTATTCTATGTTTTACATGAACCCACCGACCCCGATGGTGGCTTCTACCTGAAGCTCGAAGAATGAAGACTCATACCAAGACCAAGCTAGTGTAGTCCCAGTAAGACGACTGGTTCCCTCGTGGAGGGCTTATTTTTAGATAAGGCTTCTCTAAGCCATTTGTTAAACTTGTCTGTACTCAGACCTACTTTGCTTCCACATGCTTGATGTAATGTTGGATCACAGACTTGTGATCTCTTTGTGCACTCTGTAAGAGTTATTAATAAAGATGTATACATTGTAGAGAATTGCAATGATACCTGCTGTTCATACAAGGCATGTGGGTTGCGAGTATGTTTATAACATGCATGTCTTAGTATGGGTTTTCGAGACCTTAGTTGTGATCTGGCTGGCGGTCTTTTATACACCAAGTGGCCCTTAGATGTGCGCAGCTTGGGGCATCGCGATGCGATTGTTCGTGACTCCGTCACGTGCACACTTTGATGTATGATCGAGCCCGCCCTAGACCCTGACTAAGTGATCGGGCTGGAGTAAGTCTATGTAAGGGTTATAATACAATCGATAGTATGGTTGAGGCGACTTGTCTATGAGTATGGGAGTTCACCACCCATATCATTTAGACTTGTGTGCGGACGATGAGGACCCATTTCAGTTGATCATCCGGCCTGGATGGGATGCCCCTCAGGTTCGATGCTTTCCGAGAACGTTCTGTGCTTGGCCTTGTCTGCTCAGACAAGTGGGTATGGTTCTCGGCTATCCATATGATTGTGTTGTAGCGAGGCTTGCATACGCTAACCCCGGGTCCCGACAACAAGTACCCACTGCCCAGGATCACTGATCTTTATGATCAACTTGATGGATCCTCTGTCTTCTCCAAGATGGATTTGAGATTAGGTTATCATCTAATAAAAATCTGAAACGAGGACATTCCCAAAACGTCTTTCACTACTCGTTATGGTCTTTTATACACCAAGTGGCCCTTAGATGTGCGCAGCTTGGGGCATCGCGATGCGATTGCTCGTGACTCCGTCACATGCACACTTTGATGTATGATCGAGCCCGCCCTAGACCCCGACTAAGTGATCGGGCTGGAGTAAGTCTATGTAAGTGTTATAATACAATCGAGAGTATGGTTGAGGCGACTTGTCTATGAATATGGGAGTTCACCACCCATATCATTAGACTTGTGTGCGGACGATGAGGACCCATCTCAGTTGATCATCCGGCCTGGATGGGATGCCCCTCACGTTTGATGCTTTCCGAGAATGTTATGTGCTTGGCCTTGTCTGCTTAGACAAGTGGGTACGGTTCTTGGCTCTCCATATGATTGTGTTGTAGCGGGTCTTGCATACGCTAACCCCGGGTCCCGACAGACTTGGTATCAGAGCGTATCATGTCAAGGCTTTGTAAGTACCGGCGAATTTGGACGCCAACTCTCGGAGTGAGAAGAAGGCAATGCACGGCACTGGAAAGGCTAGCAAATATGGGAAGGTGGAAGTGTCAACTTTCAATACTTACATTAGTCCGAAGAACTCATGCACTTATTATCGGTAACTCTCAATCTAATAAGGAGGTTCACAAAGAGACAAGTACCCTGAGGAGGACTGTATGGGGGTTTGGTTATCCTTGCGCATCCTCGACTCATGGTACGTGAGTGTACTCTAATATACGACCCCTCGGAAGAGTAGTGATCCATCTAGTAGCTAGAGTTCTCAACTAGTTTTGTAGGTTTTTGAAAATAAACACGGATTGCCCAACATACGACACCTATCACTAATAGGCTAGAGATCTTGACACCAAAAGTTCAAACATTAGTCACATAAATACCTCAAAACTATTGCAAGTTACTACTAAAATTAAATAGAAACCTCAATTACGTACTTTCAAAACAAGACATAACTCAGTGCAACAACCAACTCTCTTAACAAGATAAACATGAAAACTAAAGAGAGTTCAAGCAATAAACTAAACAAAATCCAAGGCTCTTGTTAAAGACAAACTAAGACTAAAACTAAACATGGCAGTAGCTACGAAAAGATAAAGAACATGTTGAAAGAAGGCATGGGCTTTAGGCCCATCTAACAATTTCAGAAAATCTCTAAGGGCCCATGTGGAAAAAATGACATGGGTGTGATGCTAAGTTTAGTCCCACCCCGGAAGTGGAGGGTGAGTTGCACCTCTTTATAAGGTGAGCTCTCCTACATGCTATTGAGCAAGTAGAAGAGTGAGAGCTCACGCGCGCTCCTCCTCCACCGCCCGCCTTGCCACGCCACGCCTCGTCACGACGCGCGCGCGCGCCGCGGTTTGCGGAATTGAGCCGAGCCAAGCTAAAACCTATGTCATGTGTGCGCTTAATTTTTTCCAGTCAGGAACGGCTAATTAATTGGCATTAATTTTTAGTTAATGCAATTAATCACGAGTTAACCGTTGCACGATCTGAGACGTCAATCGTGGGCCGACTCGATCGCGGGTATCCAGTCCCACGTCGCCCTACCTCGGTTGTGTATAAAAGGAGCCGCGGAAACCCTAGCCGCCATACAACAGAAGAGATCGCATCTGTTCTTCCTCGCGCACCGCCCACGTCGTTCCACACACTGCCGCTGCCTCCAGCGATCCCATCCCGTCCGCCGCGTGCACGGCTGTGCGGGAGAGCAGGCCTCCGGAACCATGCTCCTTGCGATCCTGCACCATGAGAGGAGCAATAAGGTTTTTGGGGAGCGTCTACAACGCGACTGCTCGCTTCCGCTCTGACTCGTCTACTTCGACTACTTCCTTTACGTCGTCATGTCTACCGAAGCTGAGAAGGCCGCTGCCGAGAAGCTCGCTCAGGAGGAAGCCGCCGCCACCAAGAAGACCGCCGACGAACTTGCTGTTGCTAGCAGCGCATCCGCTGTTGCGATCTGGCCGAACGGAGGGTATGATCTACTCACCCCGTTCATCGTTGTTTTCATCTATGCCATGCTTATTGTCTGCGTACATATATGTGTTATCTGCGTAGATCTGAGTTGCATGGTTGATGGCGGAGAAGTTAATAGGTTTCGTTGGGTTGCCTTCCCTGTTAACCGCGCCAACCCCCACAAGTCTAGGGGATCAATTGTAGCTTTTCGATAAATAAGGATGTCGATCCCAACGAGGAGCAGAAGGTGTTGATAAGTGACACTGGATAAGGAAAGACTGCAAACACTCAAAGGTAAATATTTAGGGGTTTTTGTTTAAGCAACAGAAAATTAAAAGACGGGCAAAGTAAAAAGGGTAACTAAGGAGTAGCAAGTGGCCCAATCCTTTTACAAGGATAAGCCCAAGAACTGAACTTATAAAGGCTAAAGCGTTCTCGAGAAAACACGGGGGAGATAGTCTAGTCACTTTCACCATACTCTGCCAAGTAATATGTATTGTGTGATAAGTATCGGTGGGTGGATTAATGCTAGAACACCTTCTAGACTAAGATAAGTGTACTCTTATGATTACACACCTTGCAAGCATCCGCAAATACAAGGTAGTAATTAAGGCATAAGCCTAACCACAGCATTACGATCAAGGATCCATAACTCCCTTGTGCGAAAGTCTGCGAACTGGGGTTCAGGTTTCTGTCACTCCGGCAACCCACCATAAGCATCCTTTGTGCACAATGTTTCCCTCTAGGACGATTAAAGGTGAAGTGTTATGTGTTCGACTCACATAACACCACTAGAGAAATAACAACACAACTTAAGTATCACACAGCACATAATACTTCAACATCATATGACTACTAACAACTAGACTGCTCCCATGTTCTCAAGAACTAAAGTAACTACTCACAAGACATAAAAGAGATCATGATCAGAGGTGATAAATAGGTGATGAACAATCTGGACACAATAATATTTCTCCAACAAAACTCAATAGCATTCACCACAAAGTAGTAATCAACACCAACAGAGTAGAGGGGATAGATAGTACGGATTACAACACAAGTTGCAATTGTGAGATGAGATTGGATGTAGATGGAGATGGTGCTGATGTTGGGGATGATGTTGATGATGATCTCGATGATGCCCGTGACGATGATGATGATGATGATGGCGACGATCTCCCCTTCCGGGAGGTGATCTCCCCGGCGGAATCTCTCCGCCGGAGATTGGTTTTCTCCTCTGTAGGTTTCCGCACCGTGGCGGCGGCGTCTCGCGAAAGAATCTCCTGTTTAGGGGTTTCTACCCCCAAGGGGTTATATAGGCGAAAGGGGGCACCGAGAGGGGCCACCAGGCACCCTCCTGGGTGCCTGGAGCGGCCAGGAAGGGGGGCCGCGCCAGGCACCCTTCTGGCTGCCTGGTGGGTCCCCTCACCTTCTCCTTTGGTGACTCCCAGTCATTTGGCATAAAAATGCTCCCCGCAAAATTTCATCGTATTTGGACTTGATCTGCTTCAGCAACTTGGTTTCCACTTCTTCACCGCTGAATCCTGGTTCTGCTGTTTCGGCACCGGAAAGTTGTAAACTGTGTAAAATAAGCCAAAACAACATAAGAACAACACTTTAAAGTGGAAAATATCAATGAATAAGGTGAAATCACAATATAAAATAGTGATGATTTTTGGACGTATCAACTCCCCCAATCTTAGACCTCGCTTGTCCCTCAAGCGATTACTGAGCTCGGTAAACCTGTCCACAAGTTTAGAGAGTGAAGTGTCGATAAAAAGAATACGAACAAGAAGCATCAAGATTCCTCACCAAACTTAAGCATCCTCAACAGCAACCTCAACTCATAAGGTCCTTATAAGAAGTAGTAACAATTATAACAAAGTAGGACCTGGAAAACTCATCAAATCATGACAAACATAGCCTTGGTCAAGGAACAACTAATAGCTTTTACTTTTTCTCTTTCTCTTTTGGTTAAACAGTTGAAACTTTTGAAAGAACATGTTATTAGTCAAGAAGTGCACATGCCAACACAAAGGAAGATGTCTACTAAGCATAAGCTTTTGCAAACAACTTACTTATCAAAAGATAATGTCAACGAAGATGTAACATGCTAGATCTCAATGCAACTTTATATGAAAGCATCTTTATTAACACCAAGTATCTGCTCTCTCTCTTTAGAAAGGAAGGAAGAAGGAAGGACTGACTCAGCACAAAATAAAGATAAACCCCGTGCAAAAGGGTAAGCAGGGAAAACTCATGTGCCATCTCTAGATCAAACAGAATAAAAACAAGCTTTTGGGAGGTGCATGATCCGTCAACGAATGCTAATAGATAACTCACTCACTTCATGATTTGGACAAGTTTCGAGGAACGGATCCCATGTGGGGACGATCACATCCCCTTGGATTCCTTTGTTTATCACTCGAAAAAGGGCGAAGGAACTTGTGTGTTTAGTATTTATCTTTTACGAGCTGGGCACTCATGCCAGTCCCTTCTCGTATTAGGGGTTTGCAGATTAGACATGCAATCCCAAGATAAAACTTGTCCAAATTAAGAAGATCATGGGTTACCCACCACTTCCTCATGAGCTGAATCAGTGGCACAAAACAGAAGATTTTGAACATCTAAAGATAGCACATAAATTATATACTTTAGGAGTGGTAGTGGAATACCACAAGTAGGTAGGTATGGTGGACTCAAGTGGAAAATGTTGGTTTCAGGGTATGGAAGTACAAGCAGAATTCCGCTTGGTACAGAGTTTTGGCTAGCAAGGCTTTGAGAGAGCAGACAAATGATGACAACTTAGATACAAGCAGTACAAAGCATAAACATTAAGACTAACATGAAACATCAAGTTGTCTTCCTTGTCAACATAACACTTCAAGCATAATAACACAAAGGTTTTGGCTATTTCGCTACTTTGAGAAAAACATGCGTGTTGTTATGACCAAAGCTATACTTGCCAAGATTAAATAAAGTTTTCGAAGCCATACCTGATATAAGGTCAAAACTCCCCATAAGAATCATCTCATGATGTCGATTGCGTGAAGAGAATACCAAGTGTAGCGAAGAAACCAATAAACTTCTCATTAATATTCCTTCATAGACGACTCCGAACTCACTGATACAAAGCTCTCCACAAAAAGAGTGATAGACCTCAAAGCAACACCTATTTCATAAAGTGACCTCCCTAAACATGATAAGACTCTACTTGACTCCTAAAGACAAAGACAAAAGATAAAAGATACCAGGCACTCCCCCAAGCTTGGAACAAGCCAAGGGGATGCCATTACCCGAGGAGAATTACTCCCACTCTTCCTTCTCGTGTTTCTTCAAATCTTTGATTACGCGCCGCAGGGCTAGGTTTTCACGTTCCAAGATCTCCACTTGTGCCTTCAGCACACGGAAATCCTCACAAAACTGGTTGGTGATGCGGTAGGCTTCAGACACGGTAGATGGTGCTTGTAGGGCTCAAGTTGGAGGGGCTGTTCCTGCAAGTTTGAGGGAAAGATCATATTGAGGTTGGACAAATCCCACCGTGATGGGGTTACTTGGCCCTCCTTGTTGAGCGGTGACGGTCTTGACTTCTTTCCTCACGGAGCGCTCCATCTCCGCTTTTCTTGCAGCAGTCTCCTCTTATGTGTCCCATCCGACGTACTTCCTTTGATTGTAGTCTTGCTGGAGTTGTCGTAGACGACGACCCATAAAATCTTCTCCGCTCGAGCCACAAGAAGACATCGCCAATCAACAGCTTTTTCCCTGGCAGAAACAGACCGAAAGAGAAAACACACGAAATCGCGAGGTACGGTGCCGGGACGATCCGGGCAAATATATAGCAAAAATTTCTGCAACAGAAGGAATGTTCCGAGTCTAGGTGGAGTCGGAGGCGGTGTCCAGGGGAGTCAGGAGGGTGCCCGGCGCGGCCTGAAGAGGGGGCCGCGCCAGGGGGCCTCCTGGCCTCCCTGGAGCTCCACTCCGGCTCCAATAAAGTTTGGAATTTCCCTAATTTTGCAAAAACTTTGAAAAATAAACTTTTATTGACATTCGCGGTGTTTTCTTACCATAATTCATACCTTTCCCGATTTTGCTCCTGCCGGAATCTGAAACTGGGCTGCAACATGTTCTTCATGAGTACTTGTGTATATCATGCTTGCGTCCACATTGATTGGATCACCTGCCATATAATGTTTGAGTCTTTGTCCATTCACAACTTGAGGCTTGGTGCCTTCGAAATTATTGATCTTGATAGCACCGGACCAATATACTTCTTCAATATGAAAAGGTCCTTCCCATCTGGAAAGTAGTTTACCTGGAGAAAACCTAAAACGAGATCTAAACAACAAAACTTTATCACCAACATTAAATTCACGTTTCAGAATTCTTTTATCGTGCCACTTCTTTACCTTTTCCTTGAACATTTTAGCGCTCTCGTAAGCTTCACTTCTCCACTCATCTAGAGAAGTCAAGTTCATGAACCGCTTTTCACCAGCTCATTTTGGGTCAGCATTCAGCTCTCTGACAGCCCAGAAAGCTTTGTGCTCTAACTCTAATGGTAAATGGCAAGCCTTGCCATAGACCATCTTATAAGGAGACATGCCCATGGGGTTTTTGTAAGCAGTTCTATACGCCCACAAAGCATCTCCTAACTTTTTTGACCAGTCCTTTCTAGAACTGTTTACTGTTTTCTGTAAGATCAACTTGATCTCCCTGTTGGTGAGCTCAACTTGCCCACTAGTTTGAGGGTGGTACGGTGATGCAATCCTATGATTGACATCGTACTTGGCTAGAGCTTTCCTAAAAGCTCCATGTGTGAAGTGTGACCCTCCATCTGTCATGAGGTACCTTGGTACTCCAAACCTAGGAAAAATTACATCCTTGAGCATTTTCAAAGATGTCTTGTGATCAGCACTCTCAGTGGGGATTGCTTTGTCACAACCCCAAGTTAGGTATGTGCTAGGATCAAGTGCTCCTTTGCATCATGCAAAAATTCAAAAGATAATTCAAAATTGGGGAAAAGAAAAGCCCTGAGAAAATTAAATCAAATGGCCAGATAAAAATCTTTTTCCAAAAATCATTTGAACATTTGGAAAATTCCTATAAATGGTGATGATCATTTTAAAAATGGTTTGGGAGCAATCCCATGCTCATGGAATTTTCTAATTTTCAAATAATGGCCTGGAAATTAAATAAATACCCTATTTGATTTAAAATTCAAATGTTTTGAATTTTAAAAATGCTCAAATTTTATAAGTGGCTAGCTCTCTATTTTATGAGGCCATATAAAAAATTGTGGCATTTTATAAAATGCCTAGCTATTCTTATTAGCTAGGTCAACCTATATGCAGAAATATTAAAAAGAAAAGAGAGCAAGCGACTTACCTGGCGCCCTGGGCAAGGCCCACTCGCCTTGGCCTCGGTCCAGCCCAGCTCGCCCGCGTGTCATCTTCTTCCCCCGCCGTTCCAAGCAGCTCCGTGGAGGGATGGTCGCCGTGGACGCCGACGAGGCCCTTCTAGGCCACCCCCTGCCCTCTCCTGGCGCCACGCAAGCGCCCAGAAGCCCCGCACCTTCTTCCCCCTCTCGCCGCTGTCTCTCTGCCCTCTCCCTCGCCGTTTTCGACGCCACCCGAGAACCCACCGGAGAGCGCCGCCGCGCCCAGTCGTGGCCAACGGCCTCCTCTCGCCGAGCTGAAGTGTCCAGGAGCACCGGAGCCATCGTCTTCGTCTCCCCGAGCCTGGAATCGAGCCGAGGCCCTCTGGAAGCGACGCCCGTGACCTCCTTCCCCAACCACGGCCGTCGCACGCCATTTGCTGGAATTCGTCGCCGTCGAGCAACCCCCGGCCCCGACGAGCTGCACAACCTACTCGGGGTGAGCTCCTCTCCATTCCGCCCTATCCCCCGCTCTACCCCGTGCCCGTTTCGCCGTTCCTCGCAGAAGCAGTCGCCGGCCGCCGCTACTCTTCGTCGCCGGCGTGCTCCGAAGCCCCCCTTGAACCCCCGATGGCGCTACTAGACGCGCGCGAGCCCCAGCTTCCTCCCAGTACCACCCACGCCTCTCCCCGTGGCCTTTTGGCCGAGTCCGGCGAGCGCCGCCGTGGCCAGTGCCGCCGGCGTCAAGCCGCCGGGCACTTAGCCCTAATCCACCCCTAAACCACCCCCAGTGACCATGACAGGTGGGGCCCCAGTCCCCTAATTCCTCTCTGTTAGTTTAATCTAACAGGGATTAACCCCTCTGAGACTTACAGATGGGTCCCAGCAGTCAGGCCCCCCTGTTGTCACAATGACATCATGCTGACGCAGTAAAGCTTTTTAAATCTTTTTAATAAATCCAGAAATTACAGAAAATGGCCAAAATTTCAATAAATCATAGAAAATTCATATTAACTCCAAATTGGACAAATAATATGTCAAAAATTATCAGAAAAATACAAGGATTATGAATACGTAATTTTTTTTCATGTTTGACCATTTTAAAATGGGTGAACAGTAGCAAACATGCATATGGATCCTTTTCAAATTCAAATTTGGAGTGAATTTGCAAATGATTTTGCAACAACCTTAATTCCAATGGATTCATCCACACATCAGAAACATTACTTCAAATATACCACATCACTTCATGATCAACATTTTCAAATGAACTTTCATGCATTCAAATGCATTTGAAATTCATCGATAAATCAAATGGAGTTTGAATTTGCATTTCAAATGCAATATACTCCTTTTAAATGGAATGCTCAACACATCAGTACCTTGAACATCACCATTACAATCTTATTCATGTGATTGTGCATTGTATATTATGTTGATCCTATGATTGTCATGTTGCTGATAGAAGTGGAGCCGGAATCGGAGACCACCCCCTTCGTTGAAGACACCGTTATCGAAACCTCGTCAGCAAGGCAAGCAAACCCCCATTGATCATGTCGATAAAATCCCACTTCCCTCTCATGTCTCGCTTATGCATTGTTTAGGATGATCACCATGATAATGTTTCTACCGCATAGTTGAAACCATATCCTTTGCATGACCTATCATCTTGTCACAGTAGTAAGCAAACCACAATCCTAGCAGATGTAGGAGTTGGTTGATATCATGTGGCCCCTACAACTGTTACTGCTTATTTGCATGCTTAGTGATACAACGAGGTTGCTTATGATGTGAGTCGGGATGATGATAAACATGGTGTTGATGAAAGTGAAACGTGTTGGTGAATCTACCCTAATACAAGGTGAACGATGAGAGGATGTGTAGGAGTACACAGTGGGTTGTCTCGTTGAACACCTCCTTAAGCACCGAGTTCTTGTATGGTAATCCAAGACAAAGAGTACAACCACACATTGGGCTCACTGACCCCTCTCGGCCTAGTACCTTGATCCGTGTCGACGTCCAGGAGTCACATTAGTTCGGGATTTCCATTTGACATGTGCATAGAAAAAGAACGAAGGAAATGGTTGCATCATATAGATATGTGGGTGCACCTGTGAGGCAGGAAAACCATCTGCCAGAGGTGGCGTCTCGGTCACCTGCATTGTTTGAGTCCGTTTCGTTGATCCGGCCGGGCTCTCGAGCGGAGGCAAACTCAGATAGTCGACTCCTGGAATAGACCGGTTGTGAGCGAAGTGTCGTGGTGAACATCCTCGCTGTCACCTCTTGAACGGTGGCGAGACCTGGCGGTAACCGATGGTCATGTGTGTGTATCTTACACCCTTGCAAGGTTAAAAAAAACTGTTCGAATAGCCGCGTCCGCGGTTAAGGACTACTTGGAACCTGTACCTGATTATTAGAAGACTTGAATGGATACTTACAAAACTCGCAAGATAAGCGTGAGTGCTATGGTGTGCCTCCTCGTGGGGAAGTCGAGGAAGTAACCATAGTGGTGTATTGGTTGGAGACTTGGATAGTGGACTCGTGTACGCTTCTTACCTCAAGTCTGGTACTCGTAGTTCAGGACTAGCCAAGTCAAAGCTGGCACTTCTGCAAGTGAAACCCCACCTCCCTTTACCTTGATACATATGCATGAGTAGTATAGCTCCTATGTAAGTCTTGCTGAGTACGATTTTGTACTCACGTTTGCTTAATCTATGTTTTAGATGAACCCACCGACCCCGATGGTGGCTTCTACCCGAAGCTCGAAGATTGAAGACTCAGACCAAGACCAAGCTAGTGTAGTCCCAGTCAGACGACTGGTTCCCTCGTGGAGGGCTTGTTTTTAGATAAGGCTTCTCTAAGCCATTTGTTAAACTTGTCTATACTCAGACCTACTTTTCTTCCGCTTGTTTGTTGTAATGTTGGATCACATGCTTGTGATCTCTGTGTGCACTCTGTAAGAGTTATTAATAAAGATATATACTTTGTAGAGAATTGCAATGATACCTACTGTTCATACAAGGCATGTGTGTTGCGTGTATGTTTATAACATGCATGTCTTTGTATGGGTTTTCGAGACCTTAGTTGTGATCTGGCTGGCGGTCTTTTATACACCAAGTGGCCCTTAGATGTGCGCAGCTTGGGGCATCGCGATGCGATTGTTCGTGAATCCGTCACGTGCACACTTTGATGTATGATCGAGCCCGCCCTAGACCCCGACTAAGTGATCGGGCTGGAGTAAGTCTATGTAAGGGTTATAATACAATCGATAGTATGGTTGAGGCGACTTGTCGATGAGTATGGGAGTTCACCACCCATATCATTTAGACTTGTGTGCGGACGATGAGGACCCATTTCAGTTGATCATCCGGCCTGGATGGGATGCCCCTCATGTTCGATGCTTTCCGAGAACGTTCTGTGCTTGGCCTTGTCTGCTTAGACAAGTGGGTACGGTTCTCGGCTCTCTATATGATTGTGTTGTAGCGAGGCTTGCATACGCTAACCCCGGGTCCCGACATGCTTCAACCCACTTGGTTACATAATCAACAGCAACTAAGATGTGTGTGTACTTGTGTGAAGGAGGAAAAGGACCCATAAAATCAAAACCCGAACAATCGAAAGGTTCGATCACTAGTGAGTAATTCATAGGCATCTCATTTCTCCTGCTAATGTTTCCAACTCTCTGACACTTATCACAAGATAGAATGTACCTTCAGGCGTCCTTAAAAAGAGTAGGCCAATAAAAACCTGATTGTAAAACTTTATGTGCGGTCCTTTCACCAGCATGATGTCCTCCATAGGGACTGTCGTGACATTCTCGAAGAATGTCTTGTTGCTCGTGTTCCGGTATACACCTTCTTACAATCCCGTCCGCACCTTCTTTATAAAGATGTGGATCATCCCAAAAGTAGTGCCTCAAATCCGTGAAGAATTTCTTCCTCTGCTGAAATGTAAAACCTGGAGGCAAAAACTTTGCAACGATAAAATTAGCATAATCTGCAAACCAAGGATCGGAATGAGATTGTACTTTTACAACAGCAAGTTGTTCATCTGGAAAACTGTCGTTGACTGGAATAGGATCGTGTGGGATATCTTCCATCCTTGAAAGATTATCCGCCACCGGGTTGTCTTCTCCTTTTCTATCGACAATCTGCAAATCAAATTCTTGAAGGAGTACCCACCTAATGAGTCTTGGTTTGGCATCCTTTTTCTGCATAAGATACTTAATGGCAGCATGATCAGTATGAATAATAACTTTAGAATCAACAATATACTGCCTAAACTTATCACAAGCAAACACCACTGCCAAGAATTCCTTCTCGGTAGTAGCATAATACTTTTGAACACTATCAAGTGTTTTGCTGGCATAGTGGATGACATTCAGCTTCTTGTCAACCCTTTGTCCTAAAACAGCTCCAACAGCAAAATCACTAGCATCACACATAATTTCAAAGGGCAAATTCCAGTCAGGTAGTTGTACTATAGGAGCGGTTATCAAGGCTTTCTTAAGAACTTCAAAAGCTTCCTTACAATCTTCGTCAAATACAAAAGGAACATCCTTCTGGAGAAGATTGGTGAGGGGTTTCGAGGTCTTAGAAAAGTCCTTAATAAATCTTCTATAGAAACCAGCATGACCTAGAAAACTACGAATACCTTTGATGTCCCTTGGATAGGGCATCCTTTCAATAGCTTCAATTTTTGCCTTGTCCACTTCAATTCCCCTAACGGAAATCTTGTGTCCAAGAACTATCCCTTCGTTAACCATGAAATGGCACTTCTCCCAGTTGAGCACCAAATTTGTTTCTTCACATCTCTGCAAAACTTTATTAAGATTGTGGAGACAGTGGTCAAAGGAGCTTCCATAGACGGAAAAGTCGTCCATGAAAACTTCTACAATCTCCTCACAGAAACCATGAAATATTGCATACATACACCTCTGAAAAGTAGCAGGTGCATTACATAAACCAAAAGGCATACGCCTACAAGCATAAGTACCGTAGGGACACGTGAAAGTGGTCTTCTCTTGATCCGCGGTGTTAACGTGAATCTGGGAGAAGCCAGAATACCCATCAAGATAGCAGAAGTGGGTGTTTTTAGACAACCGCTCGAGCATCTGATCAATAAAGGGAAAAGGATAATGGTCCTTCCGGGTGGCCTTGTTTAACTTCCTGAAATCAATACACATTCTATATCCAATAATGGTCCTATGAGGTATTAGTTCATTTTTATCATTAGGGACAACAGTCATACCTCCCTTTTTTGGAACACAATGAACGGGACTTACCCACTTACTATCAGCTATAGGATAGATGATACCTGCGGCTAGAAGTTTGAGAACCTCTGTCCTAACCACGTCCTTCATCGTTGGGTTCAACCGTCGTTGGTGATCAACAACCGGTTTCGCATCGGGCTCGAGATTGATAGTATGTTGGCAAATGGATGGACTAATACCCTTCAGATCATCAAGAGTATAGCCAATAGCACCTCGGTGTCTGCGAAGTGTCTCCAGTAATCGCTCTTCTTCATACCCTGAAAGGTTAGAATTGATAATAACAGGATATGCTTTCTTTTCATCTAAATAAGCATACTTGAGCGTATCGGGTAGTGGTTTTAAGTCGAACACCGGGTCTTCTTTTGGTTGCGAGAGGATTCCTAAAGGTTCAACCGGTAGGTTGTGCTTCAGGATAGCAGGTTGTCTTAAAAATATGTCTTCTAGTTCATTCCTTTCCTGCATATGTATATCATTCTCGTGGTCCTCCATAAATTGCTGCAAAGTATCGTTAGGAGGAATAGCAATGGAAGCAATTTCTTCAATAATTTTGTCATTACTTGACAAGTCAGTACCACGAGGCTGCTTAGAAAACTTAGAGAAATTGAATTCATACGGATCACCGTTGAATTCAACAGAAACTTTACCTTTCTTGCAATCTATTATAGCTCCACAAGTGCTGAGGAAGGGCCTACCAAAGATAATAGGGAAAAAACTATCTTGCACTGAACCAAGTACAAGAAAGTCTGTAGGATATTTTACCTTCCCATAGAGTACTTCAACATCTCTTACAATCCCAACTGGAGAGATTGTTTGTTTATTTGCAAGATGGATGGTGACATCTATGTCCTCGATCTCACACGGCTGAATCTCGTGCATGATCTCTTGATAAAGTGTGAAGGGGATAGCGCTGACGCTGGATCCCAAATCACATAGCCCATAGTAATTATGATCTCCTATCTTGACAGATACAACAGGTGTACCTGAAATTGGGCCTTTGTTCCTGGCTGTGAAAATGTTAGTGGCAACAGCACAAAAACTAATAGTGGAACCTTCAATATCACTTGTTACCAGATCGTTGACCATTGCAACTTGAGGCGGGACCTTGATCGTGTCCTCAGGTTTGTCAGTGGTCCTTCCATTTTTATTTAAAATACCTGTAACAAAAGAGTGCTCCTTTATCCTGGAGGGATAAGGAGGTTGTTCATACACAACTGCAGGTAAAACGGGATCAGTAACATTAATCTCAATGGTTGACTCCTTGAAAGGTTTATGATGTTGACTCTCCTTCGTCCTGCAAGAATCAATATGAGAAGCAAAGTCTTTGCAAAAGTCAACCATTAGCTGGGAATCAAGACCAATTTTAGAGAAAAAGGTATTAAAGTAATCAGTCTTTACATAACTCTCAATGTAGCTATGCTCATAGTTTATAGCGGGTTCAATACCTTTATCAATTTCCCAGTCTTCAGTATTCTTCTGGATCCTTTCTATAAGATCCCATTTTTCTTCCATACTTCTGGTCTGGAATACCCCACTAGAGGAGGCATCCAACATCTCCTTGTCCTGACGAGAAAGCCTGGCATAAAAAAATTTGAGTATAATTTCCTTGGGGAGCTCATGGTTTGGGCATTTGAGCATCAGGGACTTCAGTCT
Organism: Bromus sterilis; assembly: GCA_950022295.1. Lineage (NCBI taxonomy): Eukaryota > Viridiplantae > Streptophyta > Magnoliopsida > Poales > Poaceae > Bromus > Bromus sterilis. Next base: position 408,648,950 of record OX465596.1, on the reverse strand, counting down.
CCCCCAAGCTTGAGCGATGCTCTCTCCGTCGTGAGACCAAAAGTTGTAGATGTAATTCCTGTCTTGGTGAATTTCACGAAGAGGATAAAACTTTGCATAAAAGAGAGACATAAGCTCTGGCCATTCAAGCGAATCAGAGTTATCGAGTAGCTTATACCAATCTGAAGCTTTATCTTTGAGCGATATGGAGAATAGTTTCTTCATGACGAACTCCATCGTCACACCTGCAAGCTTAAATAAAGAACATAATTGTGATAGATATAGCAGGTGTTCTCCCGGATGTCCTTCTCCTGTATAACGATTAGCCAAGACATAATCAACAATACCAGATGGTATTTTATAGGGCACAATTTCAGTAGGGGTAAGAGTGACCACCACAGTCGTGGGGCGGCTCCTTACCAGCAACGAACCAACAGCAGAAGAGTCCATAAGGACTGAAAGTAACAACAGAAAATAAAAGTTTCCTTACCGGCTCCACTTACCAATAGCGCTACACTCCCCGGCCACGGCGCCAGAAAAGCTCGTTGATGGCGGAGAAGTTAATAGGTTTACTTAGGTTGCCTTCCCTGTTAACCGCGCCAACCCCCACAAGTCTAGGGAATCAATTGTAGCTTTTCGATAAATAAGGATGTCGATCCCAACGAGGAGCAGAAAGTGTTGATAAGTGACACTGGATAAGGAAAGACTGCAAACACTCAAAGGTAAATATTTAGGGGTTTTTGGTTTAAGCAACAGAAAAGTAAAAGACGGGCAAAGTAAACAGGGTAACTGAGGAGTAGCAAGTGGCCCAATCCTTTTACAAGGATAAGCGTAAGAACTGAACTTATAAAGGCTAAAGCGTTCTCGAGAAAACACGGGAGAGATAGTCTAGTCACTTTCACCATACTCTGCCAAGTAATATGTATTGTGTGATAAGTATCGGTGGGTGGATCAATGCTAGTACACCTTCTAGACTAAGATAAGTGTACTCTTATGATTACACACCTTGCAAGCATCCGCAAATACAAGGTAGTAATTAAGGCATAAGCCTAACCACAGCATTACGATCAAGGATCCATAACTCCCTTGTGCGAAAGTCTGCGAACTGGGGTTCAGGTTTCTGTCACTCCGGCAACCCACCATAAGCATTCTTTTGTGCACAATGTTTCCCTCTAGGCCCATTAAAGGTGAAGTGTTATGTGTTCGACTCACATAACACCACTAGAGAAATAACAACACAACTTAAGTATCACACAGCACATAATACTTCAACATCATATGACTACTAACAACTAGACTGCTCCCATGTTCTCAAGAACTAAAGTAACTACTCACAAGACATAAAATAGATCATGATCAGAGGTGATAAATAGGTGATGAACAATCTGGACACAATAATATTTCTCCAACAAAACTCAATAGCATTCACCACAAAGTAGTAATCAACACCAACAGTGTAGAGGGGATAGATAGTACGGATTACAACACAAGTTGCAATTGTGAGATGAGATTGGATGTAGATGGAGATGGTGTTGATGTTGGGGATGATGTTGATGATGATCTCGATGATGCCCGTGACGATGATGATGATGATGGCGACGATCTCCCCTTCCGGGAGGTGATCTCCCCGGCGGAATCTCTCCGCCGGAGATTGGTTTTCTCCTCTGTAGGTTTCCGCACCGTGGCGGCGGCGTCTCGCGAAACCAGCTCCTCTTTAGGGGCTTCTACCCCCAAGGGGTTACATAGGCGAAAGGGGGCACCGAGAGGGGCCACCAGGCACCCAGGAGGGTCCCCTCACCTTCTCCTTCGGTGACTCCCAGTCATTTGGCATAAAAATGCTCCCCGTAAAGTTTCATCGTATTTGGACTTGATCTGCTTCAGCAACTTGGTTTCCACTTCTTCACCGCTGAATCCTGGTTCTGCTGTTTCGGCACCGGAAAGTTGTAAACTGTGTAAAATAAGCCAAAACAACATAAGAACAACACTTTAAAGTGGAAAATATCAATGAATAAGGTGAAATCACAATATAAAATAGTGATGCTTTTTGGACGTATCAATGGTTAAGTATCAGTATGAGATTAATCTTGCATGCGTCATGTTCATGATTTATCTAGGGATTAAATTTCTTGGAAAATTGCTAATATATCCAACAATCCAAAAAACCATATTTTTATAGGCAATTTTCATCTCCTGGTTTTGCTGCGACACTGAAACCGAACCCGTTTACGGGTCAAAATTTTATGCGTTGGCAAACAAAGACTATTTTGTGGCTCACGTCTATGAATGTCTTCTGGGTCGTTGGAGAGACTCCCACTGGAACGATTACTCCTCAACAGGAGAAGGCGTTCAGGGACGTCCATCGTCTTTGTTGGAGCAGTTCTTAGCGTGATCGGAGACAAATTAGTCGACACGTATTTACATATGTGTGATGCCAAGAACTTATGGAGTGCACTCGAGGCAAAGTTCGGAGCAACTGATGCCGGGAGCGAGTTGTATGCTATGGAGCAGTTCCATGATTACAAGATGGTCGAGAACCGTCATGTGTTGGAACAGGCCCATGAGATACAGTGCATCGTGAAAGAGCTTGAGCTCCTCAAGTGTGATCCACCGGACAAGTTTGTCGCGGGATGCATAATTGCTAAACTCCCTCCATCTTGGAGGAGCTTTGCCACCACTCTGGAGCACTAGAGGCGAGGATTCTCAGTTGAGGATGTTATTGGCCATCCGAGTGTGGAGCAGAACTCAAGGGAAAAAGACTCACACCAAAAGGGGGCTGAGGGAACTTTTACTGCCAACATGGTGCAGAAGAAGAACTTTCAGAATAAGTTCAAGGGAAAGAACAAGGTCCAACAGAATACTACCTTCAAGAAGAAGGGGAAGAAGAACAACCAGAAGGATGATGGTTGTTTCACTTGTGGCTCACTGGAGCACTGGGCTAAAAAGTGCCCAAACAAGTATAAGAAGCCAGCGCAGAATTCCAATTCTTTCAATGTGGTCATGGGCAACACGGACAATGGTGCACCTGGGTACGGTAATTTATTTACTGTTTTCTCAGTTTATCAATCTACTGAATGGTGGGTTGACACGGGTGCAAATGTTCATGTGTGTCCTGACATATCCTTGTTTTCTTCTTACCAGACCACATGAACCAGGTCTGTACTGATGGGGAACGGCGCACATGCTTCTGTTCTTGGTGTTGGTACGGTCGATCTGAAGCTTACTTCGGGAAAGACCGTGCGGCTGAAGAACGTGCAGCATGTCCCCGATATCAGAAAGAATCTCGTTAGTGGCTCCCTTCTATGTAAAGAAGGGTTTAAATTAGTATTCGAGTCGAATAAAACAATCTTGTCTAGATATGGATTATTCATTGGTAAAGGTTATGAATGCGGAGGTCCGTTCCGCCTTTCCCTAGAGGATTTATGTAATAACGTCGTGAATCATATACATTCTATCGTTGATGAGTCTGAGATTTGGCATTCATGTCTTTGTCACGTAAATTTCGGTTGTATGACGCGGCTAGCTAAGATGAATTTAATCCCGAGTTTCACTTTAGCCAAAGGTTCTAAGTGTGATGCATGTGTGCAAGCTAAGCAACCTCGCAAGCCCCACAAGGCTGCGGAGGAGAGACACTTGGCGCCACTAGAACTCATACATTCTGATCTTTGCGAGATGAATGGTGTGTTGACTAAAGGTGGAAAGAAATACTTCATGACATTGATAGATGACTCCACTAGATTCTGCTATGTGTATCTGTTAAACACTAAAGATGAGGCTCTGCACTACTTTAAAATCTATAAAGCAGAAGTTGAGAACCAACTTGAGAAAAGGATTAAACGGGTTCGGTCTGATCGTGGTGGAGAGTATTTTTCTAATGATTTTAATTCTTTCTGTGCGGAACATGGAATTATTCATGAGAGGACGCCTCCCTATTCACCCAAATCAAATGGGGTTGCCGAACGGAAAAACTGTATTCTAACAGATTTGGTTAATGCCATGTTAGATACATCGGGTTTATCCAAGGCATGGTGGGGGGAGGCTATATTGACATCTTGTCATGTCCTGAATAAGGTTCCCGTGAAGGATAACGAGATCACTCCCTATGAATTATGGGAGAAGAAAAGAACGACACTCTCATACTTACGTACTTGGGGTTGTTTGGCGAAAGTAAATGTGCCGATCCCCAAAAAGCGTAAGCTTGGACCAAAGACCGTGGACTGCGTTTTTCTAGGCTACGCTAAGAACAGCGTTGGATATAGATTTCTAGTGGTGAAATCTGAGGTACCTGACGTGAAGGTCAGTACGATTATGGAGTCTAAAGATGCTAAATTCTTTGAGGATATATTTCCCATGAGAGATATGCAAAGCACTTCTAGACAGGAATCTGATGAGATTCCTGAACCCGCCATTCCGATGGAATATTATGAACGAACTCATGATGATAATCCAGTGGAGGATGACGATGAAGCTCCTATTAGGAGCAAGAGACAGAGGACTACAAAGTCCTTTGGTGATGATTTCATTGTGTACCTCGTGGATGATACTCCCACTTCTATTTCAGAAGCTTATGCATCACCGGATGCTGACTACTGGAAAGATGCGGTTCGTAGCGAGATGGATTCCATCTTGGCTAATGGAACATGGGAAATCACTGATCGTCCCTATGGTTGCAAACCTGTGGGATGTAAATGGGTGTTCAAAAGGAAGCTTAGGCCTGATGGCAGTATTGAAAAATACAAGGCTAGGCTCGTGGCTAAGGGCTATACCCAGAAGGAAGGAGAAGATTTCTTCGATACTTATGCACCGGTGGCCAGACTGGCAATCATTCGAGTATTACTCTCGTTGGCTGCCTCGCATGGTCTTCTCGTCCATCAAATGGACGTTAAGACGGCTTTCCTAAATGGAGAGCTAGACGAGGAAATCTACATGCAACAGCCAGATGGCTTTGTAGTAGATGGTCAGGAAGGAAAGGTGTGCAAGCTATTGAAATCTTTATATGGCCTGAAGCAAGCACCTAAGCAGTGGCATGAGAAGTTTGATAAAACTTTGACATCTGCTGGTTTCCTTGTAAGTGAAGCTGACAAATGTGTATACCATCGCCATGGTGGGGGCGAAGGAGTTATACTGTGCTTATATGTTGATGACATACTGATATTTGGAACCAACCTCAAAGTCATTGAGGAGGTTAAGACATTTCTATCTCAAAACTTTGAGATGAAAGATCTTGGTGTGGCTGATGTTATCTTGAACATCAAGCTATTGAGAGATAATGAGGGTGGAATTATGCTTTTGCAATCCCACTAAGTTGAGAAGATTCTGAGTCGCTTTGGATATTCATATTGCAAATCTTCTCCAACGCCATATGATCCTAGTGTGCGGATTTGAAAGTTCGAAGGCACAGCTGTAGATCAGTTGAGATATTCTCAAGTGATTGGATCACTCATGTACCTAGCTTGCGCTACGAGGCATGAAATCGCATTTGCTGTGAGCAAATTGAGCCGGTTTGACTCAAATCCGTGAGATGTTCATTGGCATGCTATTGAAAGACTTATGCGCTATCTAAAGGGTACAATGAGCCATGGACTTCACTATACCGGATACCCGTCGGTACTTGAAGGGTATAGTGATGCAAATTGGATTTCTGATGCTGATGAGATGAAGGCCACAAGTGGATATGTGTTCACACTTGGAGGTGGCGCTGTTTCATCGAAGTCTTGCAAGCAGACTATCTTAACGAAGTCGACAATGGAAGCAGAACTCACAGCACTTGATAAATCCTGCACTGAAGCAGAATGGCTTCGAGAGCTTTTGATGGACTTGCCAGTGGTTGAAAAGCCGATTCCGGCTATCCTTATGAACTGTGATAATCAAACGGTGATTGTTAAGGAAAAGAGTTCAAAGGACAACATGCAATCCACAAAGCATATAAGAAGGAGATTGAAGTCTGTCAGACACTTGAGAAACTCCGGAGTAATAGCATTGGATTACATCCAATCGGCTAAGAATCTGGCAGATCCCTTCACCAAAGGTCTATCACGTATTGTGATAGACAATGCATCGAGGGAGATGGGTATGAGACCCACATGAGTTGCCGTGGTGGTAACCCAACCTACATGATCGGAGATCCCGTGAAATAGGACCTGGGAAAACAAGCTAGTGGTTAACTGAGGAGAGTAATTTTATTACCCACTCCGTTGGAGATGCAATACTCTCGGTAACTATATGGTAGGTTGACTTTTGTCTTAATGTGTTCTGAGGATTTCATAAGCGAGATGCTATCCTACAGAGAGATCTTTGGAAGAACACACCTATATGAGCCCGACTGCTTGTCACAGTCTATGAGATAGGGTAATCTCTAGGAAGCTCATGAATAGGCAAGGAGTGTGACTAATATGCTCCACCCGCGGGGTCAGCCTTCGGCAGCCTAGTATCGGTAAGACAAGGAGTGAAACTTCTTTACGCAAAACTGTCAATTCAAGGCATAGTCCATTGTTCAGTTGTGAAGGAATGTAATTCTTTGCTCTAGGTGGATGTTCAACCTTAATTGGTCTCCACTAAAAATACTGATATATCAAACAGTGTTTGGAACTGAGGACAACACCATGGGACCTTGAGATCTGGTGGGGGATTGTTGAAATAAGGCATGGGCTTTAGGTCCATCTAACAATTTCAGAAAATCTCTAAGGGCCCATGTGGGAAAAATGACATGAGTGTGGTGCTAAGTTTAGTCCCACCCCGGAAGTGGAGGGTGAGTTGCACCTCTTTATAAGGTGAGCTCTCCTACATGCTATTGAGCAAGTAGACGAGTGAGAGCTCACGCGCGCTCCTCCTCCGCCGCCCTCCTCGCCATGCCACGCCTCGCCTCGCCTCGTCATGACGCGCGCGCGCCGTGATTTGCGGAATTGAGCCGAGCCGAGCTAAAACCTATGTCATGTGTGCGCTTAATTTTTGCCAGTCAGGAACGGCTAATTAATTGGCATTAATTTTTAGTTAATGCAATTAATCATGAGTTAACCGTTGCACGATCTGAGACGTCAATCATGGGCCGACTCGGTCGCGGGTATCCAGTCCCACGTCGCCCTACCTCGGTTGTGTATAAAAGGAGTCGCGGCAACCCTAGCCGCCGTACAACAGAAGAGATCGCATATGTTCTTCCTCGCGCACCGCCCACGTCGTTCCACACACTGTCGCTGCCTCCGGCGATCCCATCCCGTCCGCCGCGTGCACGGCTGTGCGGGAGAGCAGGCCTCCGGAACCGTGCTCCTTGCGATCCTGCACCGGGAGAGGAGCAATAAGGTTTTTGAGGAGCGTCTACAACGCGACTGCTCGCTTCCGCTCCGACTCGTCTACTTTGACTACTTCCTTTACGTCGTCATGTCTACCGAAGCTGAGAAGGCCGTTGCCGATAAGCTCGCTCAGGAGGAAGCCGCTGCCGCCAAGAAGACCGCCGACGAACTTGCTGCTGCTACCAGCGCATCCGCTGCTGCGATCTGGCCGAACGGAGGGTATGATCTACTCACCCCGTTCATCGTTGTTTTCATCTATGCCATGCTTATTGTCTGCATATATGTGTTATCTGCGTAGATCTGAGTTGCATGGTTAAGTATCAGTATGAGATTAATCTTGCATGAGTCATGTTCATGATTTATCTAGGGATTAAATTGCTTGGAAAATTGCTAATATATCCAACAGAACACACAACAGCAAAAAGATAGGCATGAAGAATCCTATGATGTGTTCTAGATTTTGAAAGTGGAGCATGTTTCTCTCCCACACAGAGTAAGACGGGATCTAACTTGTTATGAATAGCAAGCAAAGCTAAAGAAAACAAAAAATAAAATCTAAGAGCGAGACGCTCCAAGCATAGCACATAACGCAAGAAGTGATAAAAATATAGTGAGACGAAGGACGAATTGATGATTGTTGATGGAGAAGGGGGTGCACGGGGGCATCCCCAAGCTTAGACGCTTGAGTCTCCTTGAATATTTGCTGGGGATGCATGGGGGCATCCCCAAGCTTGAGCGCTTGACACTCTTGAATCTTCTTTCATCATCTTCCATCGCACACTTGAAAACTCCCTTCATACATAACTCATCATAAGCTGATTAGAGAGGTTAGTACCCTTAATAAATAAATTTTTTCCCACTGGATATAAATATATTCTTGAAGACCTACTGTTTATCAAGATTGCCAAAAGGTTTTTTCAAAGAAAAAGCAAGCTTAAGGTTTGCAAAAGTTAGGAGAGACAAAACGTGGCAGAATCTATGAAAAACAGAACAACAGGTAATAAAGAATTTTTTAGGGGTACTTCTGCAACTCAAATCAAAAAACTCAGAACATAAGAAAGTTCCGTGATTGTATAGAGCACTCTGTGTAAAACATTCAGCTCAAAAAGATGAACTGTTGATTTTATCTGATTTTTCCCGTCATGAGGACAGAATCTGTTTTCTGATCAGCATGTCACAACTTTCACTTCCCTTGTCATATGAGGCTATAACTTGGCACAAAGCTTGAAAATGAAGATACAATGATGTTGCTACAGTAGTAACAATCATCAAGACCACTAAAACAGAAGTAAAAACATCTTGGTAAAGATAACAAGGGTTGTATCCCTAGAGCTCTTTCTTTATAGCCATAAAGATAGGCTTAATATTTTAATGATGCTCTCGTAGGAATAAGAGTTGAAGAACAAAAGAGAGCACCAAGGAGAAAATACCAAACACATTTAATTCTAACATGCTTCCTATGCATAGGAATATTGCAATGAAATAATTTATTGAAGCACAAATCAATAAGCATAGGAAGGCAAAACAAGTGCAACTTTAAAACCTTCAACATAAAGAGAGGGAACTTGATATTATTGAAATATCTATAAGCATATGTTCCCTTATCATAATAATTTTCAGTGGGATCATGAATAAACTCAACAATATAAGTATCACATAAACTATCTTATCATGATCCACAAGCATAGAAAATTTATTAGTCTCCACATAAGCAAAATCCTTCTCATTAGTAATAGTGGGAGCAAACTCAAGAAAATAGCTATCACATGAATCATTCTTATCATGATACACTTGCAAACATTTATTCTTTATAGCATAAGTGTCATCACAATAATCATCATAGATAGGAGGCAAAGTATCATCGAAATAAATTTCCTCATCAAAACTTGGGGGGCTAAAAAGATCATCTTCATAAAACGTAGCATCCCCAAGCTTATAACTTTGCATATCATTAGCATCAAAGGTATTCAAAGAAGACATACTAATAACATAGCTACTATCATGAGTGTTGTGCAAATAATAAAGCTCCAAAGGCTTTTTGATTTTCTCTTCAAACACTTCATGTCCCAACTCAAGGTAGAGCTCATAAAGCTCTCTCATAATATTTTTGTTGTTTTCCATAAGCCTAACTAGTGAAAATAAAAACAAGAAACAAAAAGATTTAATTGCAAGATCTAAAGATATACCTTCAACGCTTACCTCCCCGGCAACGGCGCCAGAAATAGCTTGATGTCTACACACGCTTATATTCTTGTAGACTATGTTGGGCCTCCAAGCGCAGAGGTTTGTAGGACAGTAGCAATTTCCCTCAAGTGGATGACCTAAGGTTTATCGAACTCAGGGAAGTAGAGGTTGAAGATGGTCTCTATCAAGCAACCTTGCAATTAAGATACAAGAAGTCTCCTGTGTCCCCAACACACCTAATACAACTAGGAGTTGTATAGGTGCACTAGTTCGGCAAAGAGATAGTAAAATATGGGTGATAGATGTGGCAAAGCAAGGTAAGGTAATATAAATCTGTAATAAAAAGTGCAGCAAGCAAACATGTGACAAAAGTGAACACAAACGGTGTAACAATGGTGGAAACAAGGCATGTGCTTCATACTTTCACTAGTGTCAACTCCCAACAACATTAACATAGTCTAATCACATGATATTTCCCATAAAACATGCAATGGAGTCGCACTCGGAGTTCATTCCTTTGTGGTCAAGAGAGGACGAGAATTATGTAGGGCTACAAAAGCACACCTCAAATTTCGTAGTTCTCAATCTATGGATTTCCCAATGTCACTGCGGCCATCCAAAGAGAGTACCACAATCACCACAACATATCTCAAGGATAGTCAAAGACAAGCACCAAGAGACTCTCAATCTTCAATCAACACACAAAAGAGGAAATCACTCATGAAAATATTCTTCTAATCCATGTCCAATAGACCACTGTCACCTTGGTCTCGGGGATTATACTAGATAAAGACAAGTGAGTACATCAATCCAATACATAGAGGAAGGGGAAATATCATGGGATCACCCTAGATTAACATAGCCTATGATCACAACGAAGATCACTTCATGGGAGAGAGAATTGACCACATAGCTACTGGTAGAAACCTCAGCCCCGAGGAGGGACTACTCCCGCATCTTGAAGGGAGGAAGCAACGTCGATGGAGATGAATCCGGGGGCACTTCCCCGTCCTGGCAGGGTGCCGGCACAAGAATTCTGGTCCCCCGAAGCTTGTTGGCGATGGTGGCGGAGATCGTAATTGCTTCTGGAGAAAAGGGGTCTGGAATCAGGGTTTTTGTGACAGGAGAATAAATAGGAGCCAAAGGGGGGCACCGGGGGGGCACTAGTCGCCCACGAGGCCACCCAGCGCCAAGCCCTGGGTCGCGCCCACTGGCCGCCTAGGCACCAGGTGGGGCCCCTCTGGCCCTTCTTCGGTGAATCCGGAAGCTTCCAGAACACTGATTTTTTATCTGATTCTTCCCGAATTCTTGGAGCACTTTTAATATGGGGGAAACCTGAAATAGAAAAACAGCAGAACACAGGAACAGGCATTGGGGTGCACTGAGTTAATTAGTTAATCCAAATATGATCAAAAGTGTGTGAAAGTGTATCTAGATCATAGCAATATCACACAAAACATGCATGGAGCGAGCAGAAATTATCGATACGTTTGAGACGTATCACTTGCCCCCCAAGGCTAAGGGTGGTGGGGCGCATATTGTACTGTCTAGAAACTTATGGAACCTTCCAAAAGCTTCCGGAACCTTCCAGGACCTTCCAGGACCCTTTGGGACCATTCTCCGCCATTCCGGGACCTTCTGGGATGGTTTCAGGACATTTTAGAACCTTCTGGAACACTTCCAAGACCTTCCGGGACTGTTTTCGGATGTCCCGGAACTATCTGGATAGGTTCCTGGACCATCCGAGTTACAGTCTAAGAAATCTGATGACCGCGTAAGTTTGTCGGGACGTCCACCGATTAACCGGAAACTATTCCGGTCGATCCAGGACTTCCCCAATACCATTCTCATATGTTCCGGAACCACCTGGGACTATTACAGAGTGATCCAGGCATATCCTTAAATACCCAGAACTTCTTCTGGTGCCCTTATGAACAATTCCATAAATACCCGAAACTACTTCCGGTGCCCGTATGAACTATTCAGCTTTGCTTCCACTAAACCTTCTACCATTACAGTATTCTAACAGACTACTGCTTGTTAAGTGTGTGACCCAATAGGTTTGTTATAATGCGTACGTGACCCAGAACATCTTTCGGACATAGGTCAACGGCCTTTTGTCAATAGCCAATAATCAACAGCGGAGCCATGGACACCCATGTTGACTCCCGAACATACACAAAGAAACTTCAAGTGAACCATTATGTTTATACATGTACCATTCCCTTTGCTTCCAGATATATGACAAAGTCAGAGGAGAGAAGTTTGGCACCCATGTGTAACAACTTCTTGAACACAAGACACTCGTTATCCTCTTTGCTCGTTTGTCCCTTTTTCTCGTTATCGTATTCCGGTATCCCCGTGACTAAATCACAATGCGTCTGGACATACTATAATGGATATTGTCATACCGAGTGGGCCCGAAGTGAATATCTTCTTCATCGTGAAGGAGCAAATCCCAGTCTTGAACTATCGCAATTACTAGACACACTATCCGATGTACGCAGAACTTATTTTACTACTTCCCAGTAACGGGAGGATTCATCTAAGAACCAAAGTACATCTTCCTGCGTGAAGTAACTCGATACCCTCATGGTCTAAGGAATTACATATATGATAACATTTCATGATATGACTTATAACGTTGTGACGATGTGATCTCTAAGTATATCATTTAATACTGGGGTCGGTTCAACATCATTGTTCTGCTAACAACATGTTCTCATAGCTACTGACATCCTTGTTACAAGAACAATGTCCATGATTAAGAAAACGTAATCATCAGTTAGCACATGAGCTGGTCTTAGAGGCTAAACCAGGAACTCTTGGTGATTACATTTCCACACATGCAAATGAGTTTTCTTCTGAATCTCACAGTCAGGATCATTGCAATTATAGCACAAAAATATAAACATTAATCATGAACGTGGGAATATATACATAATAACATTTTATTATTGCCTCTAGGGCATATTTCCAACAGTGAGGCGAGTATTAATCTTGCCTGCCTCATTTAGGTTTGAGATAAACCTGTTTATGGAAGAGTTTGTAGATAGAAGGCTTTGAAACTCTTCCCCGTGGATCGCCTTTCGCAACGTCGTCCACGTTTCCCACAGAGTGTGTCGGGGGAATAACCCCCCGGTAGGGTCAAGCAGAAGGAATAATCTTCGAAAGCATCGGGTGCCGATTGCGCCCTCAGCTCAGCTCGGTGTCTGCCGAGTAAGCCCCCAGCTCGGACCGCCGATTTCACACGCATTCCGGCCGACTGCTCGTCTTCCGGGTGCCGATTGCCCGCAGTTCGGCTGCCCAGAAGTCAACCGAAGCATCAACTGACAAGACAAGCCATGACTCCTTTATCCACGTCATGAATAGTGTAAAGGTGTGAGATGTCACATTACATCACATCCACCTTTTTCCCATGTCCCCCTTGTCTCCTTGTCTCCCAACCACTTGTACCTTCTTGTCCCCTTGGGCCTCCTATATAAAGGCACCAAGAGGCCAAGCCAGGAGAGCTCTCGCTCCCCCCCCTCTCTGTCATTTCCCCCCTGGATGCACTCCTCTCCCTCACTCACGGCTAGGAGGAGAAGAGGAAGAGCAAGTAGCTTAGCTAGCAATAGCAAAGTAGTAGAGCAGGCAATGTAGCAAGCATCAGTAGACAGATTAGAATAGTTTAGCAGATACAGCTCAAGGAGCACCTCTGTACAGATAGTTGCATATAGTCCAGACATGCAGGAGTAGGGGTTTTATCTCTACGGAGAGCCCTGAACCTGGATACATCGCAGTGTTCCCAATCTCGCCTCCAGCACCAGCGACACCAACCTCGGTCTGTCCCCCTCTTTAGCCATCCCCATGGCATCTTCCGTTACATATCGACGACAGAGTGACTGCCACTTTTTGTAATTCAGTGTGACTCAGAGTATCAATTTAAAATCCACACATTCGCTCGTTAACCTATGGTGTCCATGAGATGTTCAAATAAGTCTTCATCCACCGATGCCCATATGCACCTCGACATGGAGAAATCTAGTAGAGAGTGCCGCCATGAATCTGCCCGTCCACACAGTCTGCATGTATCCGAGGTAGACATTGCCAGACGAACATCTTCACCTTGGATGGAAAAGTAGTATTCCACAAGTTCTTCCGGTCGATTACCTGACGATGTAAGTTTTATGCATCTCTAGCTTATTCTAACCAGATCGACTTCCCTCCTCATCTTGGTCTCAACTATCATCTTATATGCAGGACGCACGGTGAAACATCCATTCCTCTCAAATGCCCAAGCGCGGTCATCTTCAACAATACTAGTGCAGAGCAGGATCTCAAGAATGGTCCTGGTGTCCATAGGCAAAAATGTCTGGTGTATGGCATCCTCATGCCATAGTGCGCTAGTGTTTTCAATCAATTTCGGAGACCCGAGTTGGCGGATTGTTGGATAAGCATTCGTATGGGCGCATAATTTCCTTCCTTGGGAGCCACTGATGGTTCCAGATTTCAGTGTTCTAACCGGTGCATATCCTCGTTATCAAGCCTTGCTTGATGATCTCCTTTCCTTCAAATATTGATCATCATATCTATGAAGGGTGACCGACCACTTCTGGTTAGTTTCTTGCGTGAATAAAAAGTTGTTATGCGTACATTTTAAAGATGGTAGTGTTCAAAATTATAATAGTGTTCTCCTACCTTGAGAGATAAAATAAAAAATATGCACCATGTAGGTGCCAAAAAGAGGAAAGAAAAAGATGTGTCAAGAAGACACCAAATAAAGAGAGTTTGAGAGAGGGAGTAGCATCATCGTCATGAGTGTTACACGTAAGTGCTTAAAAATATCACTCTGTGTTAATAGAGGGTTTGAATGAGCTTCATGTTTTATATAATGGTGGGGAATTCACATTATATAATTTGGCTTGCCTATTCCAGTCATAACCTTCCTTAAATACTCTAGATCTTATGAGCAAGTAAGTTGGATGCACACCCCACTAGTTCATATAAGAGATTCCTTACATTTTATGGGTAGTGCATCTATTGCATGGCGATCCCTAAGCTTCACACTAGCATCAATGATAAGGCGTCTTCATTTCCTAATGATTAGTTGCATTGGTGCGAGACTTTCTCCAGTTTTTGACTTCTCACAAACCTCCATAATCGTTCTCTTCTCCATTAAGTTCTATGTCTAGACTCATGCTCAGTAGTCAATGTAGAAAGGTCATGTATTCATTGTACTTGGTCACTTCATGTATGATTTATAATCAAATTTCTAATATACTATGCGAAAGACAAAAGTGGCACTGAGTTACCAACATAATAACGGTGTCTTCCATTTATGGACCAGGCCTGAGAACTCTGATAGGAAGCATTGATTAATATAAACAAATTAGTTGTTTACTTGTGTTTTCCGCTATTATTTTTCAATATAAATGATAGAAAATGTCTTCGAATAACTTTTATTTGAGTTAAAATATAATGAGACTAAATAAGATAATCATGTTCATGTTAAGGTAGCATTCACAAACAAATATTATTTCTATTATCATCTACCAACACAAGGATGAGTAGAGACTAAGCTAGTGGGTGCTAATATGTCTTTGATGTACCTATAAATTTTCTATGTTCATGATACATATACATGATTTTAGCACAATTTTATATTGAACTAATAGATTAATTTAGTATCAAGTGTGGAGCCCCAAAAAATTGAAAACGGGACAATTGTTATTGGAACAAAAGGGGCCCAAGGGACCCGGACCCACCTAGAGGGAGTCCCCAGGGCCTTCACGTGGACCACTCGCATGGGCACCTCCTATGTCGGTTGGGATTTTCCTTTGGTCACATGAAATTTTTTAACCGCCATACAAATTTCAAAATTTTCCAACTTATGAATCTATGAGAATCAACAAAATGGTGATGGGACTTAGAAAATAGGACAAAGAGAAAATTCCAGAAAAGTGCAGTGCGAGGAGGGATCCAATCTCAAAGGGGCTTATCTCCCTTCGAGGCCATGAACACCATGGACTAGAGGGGAAACCTCTGCCCACCTAGGGGGTTCAGGTAAGAAGAAGAAGAAGAAGAAGAAGAAGAAGAAGAAGGAAGTGTCTTCTCTCCCCCCCCCTTTCTCCCGGTGAAACCGGAGTGCCACCGAGGGAAACCATCATCACCGGCATCGTCTCCATCACCTTTCTCTCTATATATATAGTGGTCCACTCTCGCATAAACCTCTGTAATGCCCTGCCTGAACATGGTGTTTGATGCTATGAATTTTTTATCCAATCATTTGATGCATCTCTATTATGACTAAGTAGATCATTTTGGCTTATGGTGGTTTTATATATGATCTATGATGATTGATTTTAGTTGTATGTTATATTTTGTTGATGTACTTTGGTGCCTGGTGTATGATTGCATGCGTACGTTGGATTACACCTTGGATTTAGTAGTATTTTGAGATGAATATACAAGATGAATGCGGAGACACAGAAACCTCGCATGAGTATAGGAGTGGATGCATATGTGTATTTTTCATGACCTCTTTTGCATTATTGATCTACGCTTTATTATCTTATTGTCGTCGAGTTTCTCTCGCAGACGGTTATTCTTGGGCTATGATTTTGTTTATAATGTGTCATTCTCTTGATGCGCCATCTTTCATTGGTAACCCGTCTTATATTGATGCGGCGGGTTCCCCTGATGTGACATCTTCTTTATATCATTTGGCCTGATTCGATAGGTTGTGAAGATTCTCCATGCTATGACGACACTCTCAAGAACGGATTTGGATTATCAAAAAAATTTAGTGTTATACTTCTTCAAATGCAATGATATTGTATACGCTTTGCATTTGAGAGGGGTGTTAAGGTGTATTAGTATAGGTCTAGGAGCGCGTATAGGTCTGGATCTATTTTTCTTTTCCCCCAAATCATGTGTAATATATATGCCCCATGGGATCTTCAATATAGACAAGTTGCATCCTAACAACTCCTGAAGATTTGTAACTCCTAGGTGGCGAGATTCAATTCAAAAGCTTCCTTGCTTGTGGGTTTGCAACGTGAAGTTTGTAAGTTTCTATGGACCCATTCAGAACAACCCCAAATGATTTGAAGCTCAGGTGACACATACAAAGATTATATGGTGAGACACTTGGTGGTGCTTCAAAGCTTTGGCTTCAGCATTTCTTCAACGAAAATTAGCACTCTTCAAAGAATGTGAACTTTGGGATATATCCACGCCTCCGATTCACTTGTTGCCTATTCTTTACTGTTATGTTTACTTGCTTTATTTGTTTGTTGACTTGCTAACTAG
Organism: Bromus sterilis; assembly: GCA_950022295.1. NCBI lineage: Eukaryota > Viridiplantae > Streptophyta > Magnoliopsida > Poales > Poaceae > Bromus > Bromus sterilis. The sequence continues at coordinate 408,632,211 of OX465596.1, read as the reverse complement.
TTTGTTGCATTGCTTACATTGATTCCATTTTCTTGCCATACGGGATGTTTTTATCGTCGATAGCATATTGAAAGAATTTATTCTGTCCATGATTATTTCTAAGTCTGATAATTAAGCTAAAAAGTATGGTCTCTAATTCACCTTTTTCCTTGAGGGGATGGCCCTTTGTGTAGCATGTCACGTGTCACCTCCCTAGATGTAACATGACAATACCGAATCCATGTATGACAACTACTACCCTTCCCCCTCTCCCCTTACCCTATCAAAAATAAAAAACGTAGTCCCTCCGATCCATATTAATGAACTTAAGTTTGTCTATATACACATATGCATCTAGTCCAAATACTTAGAGCATCTCCAGTCGTTCGGGCCCCCAAGCCGGGTTTCGTCGCTATTTTAGCGCCGCTTGGGGGCGCCCGGGCGAAAACGCTGGGGGTGGGGCGGCTCCCCACTCGCGGTCCCAAAGGCAGCCCCAATAGAATGTCGATTTGCACATAAAGTTCGAATGGTCGTCTTCCCGCTTCAAAAACTGCAAAGTTCGGCGATCAACACGCCATGGTTCAGCGATCAAACATGCCACAGGCGGCATGGTTCGGCGATCTGCGGGGAACAAAAAAGTAGGCCGGCGATAGCTCAACAAAGGGGCCCGTCCAGGTCGACGGCAGAACCAATGGCATCGTGGAATCCATCGGGCGGTGTGGACGGTGTGTCCTAGGTCGACGGCGTGCTCCTAGGCGAGGCGGGCGCAGCAGACGGCGTAGTCGAGGAGAAGGGCGGCGCGACCACGAACGACGCGGGAGGCGCGACCATCGGCGACGCCGATTGGGCCAAGATCTTGGCACGCTCAGCGACGAACCACGTCCTGACCGGCGCATCCATCTCAGCCAAATTCCTCGTCGCCATTGTCGCCAGGAAGGTGAGGTCAGTGTTCCTCTTCTTTGCGGCGGCGTTTGTCCTGAGGAGGTCGAGCTTGGTGTCTTGCTTTGTCAGCAGCTCTGACCACCTCGCCTGGGCCTTATCCTCCCTGATCGCGGCGTTGCTTGCGACGTCGGCGATGCAATTCTCAATGGCCGACTGCAGCCTCTCGGCAACCGGCGTTGCGGCCTTCGCCGCCTTGGCCTTCTTGTTGCCCTTGACCGAGCGCCCTGTGGACGCCGCCGGTGGCGATGCGTCTGGGTCGTACACGTCGTTCTTGGTCTTCGAGAGTTGGAGGCGGAGCTCTTTCCATTTTTCGCACGACTCGAACCGGCTGAATAAGGTGATGAACTTGAACTCGACGCCATTGTCCTCACGGAACATGGCGAACAAGCGCGCGATCTGCACGGCGAGGCCAGGACAGACGAGTTCACGACGAGTTCACGGCGGGTTCAAGACGAGAGCGTACCTTTTGGTCGTTGCTTGCGCCGCTTTCGGGCCTGGCATGCACCTCCTCCTGGATGACGTGCCACTTGTTGCACACTGCCTGGATGGTCAACCAGTGGGACGCCATGGCTTTCGCGCCGCGGTCCATGAAGATGCCGGTGAAGGCGGGGTCGACCTGCTTCCGCTCGTCGAACGCCGCCTTGACGCGGTTCCAGTATGTGTCGCCGTTCTGGTTGGCACCGGTGATGGGGTCCAAACTCACCGTCTTCCATGCTTCGGCGAGGCATTCGTCTTCCTTGGCTGACCACTTGACGCGGTTCAGCGCAACCTCGCTGTTCTTCCTTTTCTTCTTCCCTTTGACGGCCTGCTCCTCCGGCTCTTCCTGTGTCTCCTCGGCGTCGACCTCGGCGCCTTGTGTCTCTTCTTCAGCGTCGGCGTCATGGGTGAAGTCGTCGTCCTCGGTGGCGAAAACCTCGGAGCCGGCGGTGATGATGTGCTCCATCTCCGAGGCGAAAGCCTCGGAGCCGGCGGTGAAGGGGATGGTTTCCCTGCGCAGCAGGGACGGGGTGGATGCGGACGCGTAGGCCGACGAGTAGGTCGGTGAGTAGGCAGGCGAGCATGAAGCCGACGCCGGTCGCAGGGGAACGTGGGGGAAGGCGAGGTTGGGGTCGAAGCCGCTGGGGTCAGGCGACTGTGTGCCCCCCCCCATGTCGACGGCGTCGAAGGTGAGAAGTTACCGGCGGGTGAGGCGACGCTCTGCTGAGTTGGGGGGGAACCTAGGACGCGCCAGAGTGGACGACCGCCGCCGCCGCAAGGGCCTCCTGCAGGTCGCGCTTGGCCACAACCGACGCCTCTTGGATGGCCTTCAGATCCTTCGCCGCCTTCTGCTTGGCGGCTTCCATGCTCTCCCGGAGGAGCTGGGCTTCGAGACTGTTGCGCCGAGCGGTGGACGTCACATCGCGGCACAACTCGTCGGCCTTCCACCGGGCGTCCGTCCAACCCTCCGGCCTGGGTAGCGGCACTCTCGGCTTCCTTTGTTTTGGGGGGGGCGGAGCTGGCTCATCGACGCGGCGAGGGGGGCGCATATTTCTTCTTCGGCGGCATGAGGCAGATCTGGGGGGAAATGACGGGAGCTGGCGACGGGGGGGGGGGGGGGGGGAAGGAAAACGGCGGGAGATGCGTTCTATATCGCCGACAGAGTGGTCCCACGCGATGTTTCGTTTCGTCCGGCGTTCCCAAGAGCCCCCCATCGCGCTGGGGTTGGCTTGGGATCGTCGGATCCACTTTCGGCCCAATCCGACGCTAATTGGACTCTTGGGGGCGCGGCTGGGCGAATTTCGTCCGTCAGAAGCAAATAGCGCCGGCTTGGGGCCTCTTGGGGACGCGGCTGAAGATGCTCTTAACTAGATAAATACGAATCTAGACAAAATTCATTCCGTTAATACGGATCGGAGGTAATACAACTATTTTATGTTAAAAAGGAAAATCACATATGTAGCAGCAGCCAGGCCTCCTAGCACTACACCTATAAAATGTTGAACTTGATCAATTTCGAAGCTTTGCAACTTGGGCGATGTGTACATAACTTACGTGTCTGCGGTGAGGTGAGTTGAGGGTGCCTGTGCACGCGTGTCCCCGTCTACCCCTGTGACAACAGCATATGCCATGGCACGGTGAACAACGATGAGGAGGAAGGCCAGGAGGGGACAAGTCGAGCAGAGAGCTCCGGCCGCAGACATCGTCGTCGTCGGGTTACACCACACGGGATGCCAATGCCATGCACACTCGCGTCGGACAGCGATCCGCGGAGCCGGCCGCGCCCGCACACGCGGTGCACCGAATCCCCTGCATCATCTTTGAACCGAGCAATGTGAGCGGCCCTGCACCAAAGGAACTCCCCGAAATTCCCACACAGTTATGTATGTGTGTGATGGCACGAAAGCAACGGTCGGTCATCACCCATCAGGCTCCGACGGGCCGGGGCTTCCGATTCTGTTCACATCACGCGATTGGCATATGTCGATGTGACATCCCGGTGGTCAGATAGTAAAAAATTACTCGTGCATGCTCGCAGGTAAAACAGCGGCGGTAGAACCGTAGAAGCAGTAACTCGACGACCGTGCAGGTGCCGGGTCGCGCCAAGTTACCCGGACCTGGGGAACCCGAACCACCGGACCACCTGCAGCGTTGACGGGATTTGAGGCGACGACAAGGAGATGGACTGGAGGCCATGTTTTTCTGCATTGACCGAGACGGCACGGCTGGACCCTGCCCCTGCATGCCAACATCGGCACGCAACGTCCCTCCGCGCGCGAACGCGATGCATCAATCAATCGCGCGCGCGGTAGCCACGTTTGATTTCTCAGTGACCAGGCGGCAGGAGGTCACCGCCGATGTGGCCTCGCCTGGCCTGCCGCTTCCAGTTCCAGAGCGCGCGCCGAGCCAAAACTGGCAGGAGGAGGAGGAGGTAAGCCGGCCGGTCTCACGGACCAGCCAGGCCGTGTCAGTGCGCGCGCGCGCGTGTAACAAACAAACAGTTGGCACGCACCGTGGTCGTACAGTACTTCCGTGCAAGCAGAGCCGAGAGCGGAGCAGAGCACCGGCATTGGCAGCAAGCGGACAAGCGGGAGCATGTGCGCGCGATCTCATGGCGCCAGAGCGCCGCATGTGCGCGCGATCTCGTGCCCGGCCGCCTCCCCGTAACGTAACGGCGCGCGATCACTCAGAAAACGCCTAAGGACCAGCAGGAAAGTACAGCGAGGCAGCGGCCCTTCTGCCGCCCAGGGAGCAGAATGGCTAATAATCTCTGTTAAAAAAGAATGGCTAATGATCCACATGCTTGCCACCCGGCATACTGATCCGACTTTCATTTCGACCGCGGCGGAAAGGGAATAAGATACTATCCGGGGATCAGAGATCCCTGACCACGACGACGATGATTATGATTATGATCATCATGGTGCCATCCCCTGATTTTGCAGGCATCGCTCCAAACTCCAAACAAACACATGGAATCGATCGAGTGAGAGCAGAGAAAATAACGGAGAATGTCTGCGCGACGAACATGCATAGATTCTGATTTGCACGACGGCAGAAAAAAGCTTTATCTGCAGAGGCACGACGAACAGGCCGCAACAAAAATACAGTCGTTTTCTGATCCGTCATGTCCTGCGTGTAGAAAACTCAAGGCAGGGTGCAGACCGCCATGATCCAGCTCCACGAGGAGCGAGGCATTATTTTTCTCCCAAAGCGTCGAGCTGGAGCCCGCAACGGTTGCCGAGACGAGATACCCACCCTTGGATACGTCGTGTACCACAGCCCACAGGGGGATCCAAAGAACACGAGAACGTGCACATATCCAAAGCCACCAAGGAAGAGGAAGCAGCCATAAACTAATCTCGCAGAGACCCTACACAAAAGACAGAAGCCCTGCCCCTGCCGGCCCAGGGAAAACGTGATGCACAAACAACACACGGTGATTACTGTCGTTCCGGGCGGGCCGTCCTCATTCGAAAGCACAGGATCTTAATCATCCATGAAAAACACATAATAACAACAAGCTCGAGACAGCAATTTTACTAGCACATTAGGATACGATCGCGCCATAGAACAATCCAGAATCTTAGAACATTTCCTTCTTCTTCCCCATGGAGAAAACTGACTGAAGACTACTTACTAGGAGTACTTGCTATTGCTAGTGCAGATATTGTAAGGGAAAAGAACAGAGTGAGATTGGTGGGTTCTCCAATCTCCAGTGAAAAGGGTGAAGAATCGTGCGGCCAAACAGGGGAAATTTTGAACCCTTCGCTTTCCCTCTTCCTGTCCCCCTCAGCACGGTGCTTGGCTTGCTCAGTCACAGCTGTTTCTTGGCATCCGCCTCCTCGTCCTGTCCGTCCTCGCACCTGTCCTTGCCGGCCTGCTCCTGCTCCTGCTCCGGCCCTTCCTTGGGGCTCTCCAGCGCCCTCTTCTCCTCCTCCTCTTCCTCCGCGCCCTTGGGCACCGCCGCCGCCTTGCCGCCGTCGCGCACCCGCTTCTCCGCGCGCGCTTTCAGGGCCTCCAGCAGCTCCTCCATGGCCTTCTCCTTCCCGTTCCTACGGTTCTTGATCAGCACCTCGCTCACGTCCGCCGGCGTGATCTCCGCCGCCTCGATCCATTCCTCCAGCCCCCGCATCACCTCGGTGCCTTCGTCGTCCCCGCCGTCCTCCAGGCAGAGGTAGTTCTTGAGCAGGATCTTGAGCGACGGGAACGTGCAGTAGCTCATGAAGACGTGCATGTCCATCCGCCCGGACCGGAGCAGCGCCGGGTCCAGCTTCTCGATGTGGTTCGTGGTGAACACGAAGATGCGCTCCGACCCGCAGCACGACCACAGCCCGTCGGTGAAGTTGAGCAGGCCGGACAGCGTGATCGACCGCCCCGACGCCGCCCCCGTCTCCTGGTCGATCACCCCGTCCAGGGTTGGCCGCGGCTTCGGCGCCGGCGGCAGGGCCGCCCGGTTGGCGAGGTCGACGGAGCAGTCGATGTCCTCGATCACGATGATGGATTTCGACGTCGTCTTCATGAGCAGCTTCCGCAGCTCGGCGTTGCTGCTCACCTCGGTGAGCTCCAGGTCGAACACGTCGTAGCCGAGGAAGTTCGACATGGCCGCGATCATGCTGGACTTGCCCGTCCCGGGCGGGCCGTACAGGAGGTACCCACGCTTCCAGGCGCGGCCCGTGCGCTCGTAGAAGGAGCTTCCGGCGGCGAAGTCGCGGAGGTCGGCCATGATGGACGCCTTGCGGTCGGGGTCCATGGCGAGGGTGTCGAACGTGCTGGGGTGCTTGAAGGGGACGGAGTCCCACGGGAGGCCGCGCGAGTCCATGGCCCCACCGCGCGCGTTGGTGTAGAGCAGCCGGTCCTGGTTCCGGCGGCGGATGTCCTGCGCCGTGGCGAGGATGTGGTCGAGGTAGGCCGGCAGCAGCTTCTCACGGTCGCCGCGGCGGATCCGGAGCGTGAAGCGGCGCTTCTCCTCGGGGACCGGGCGCCACGAGAAGCCGGTGGACTGGCGCGGCGCCACCACGTGCTCCCACGTGACGGCCGCGCCGAGGAAGGCGTCCATGACGCGGTCGCTGGCGGCGAGCCCGAAGGTGAAGGACGTGGCGTTGTGCGGGCGCGTGAGGCTGAGCCGGGCACCCGACGCCGGCGCCGCCGTGCTGCTGAGGTAGAGCTGGACGGCGTCGTAGACCTCGTTGCTGCTCATGCCGTCCGTGTCCGTGACGTCGAAGTAGCAGTAGGGCGAGAAGGCCCGGGTGAGCCGCCCAAGCAGCCGCGCCAGCACCGCCCGCAGCTCCGCCGGGAACACGGCGTGCAGCACGCCCTGCAGGAACGCCAGCGCGCCCATGAGCGACGCCAGCATCGTCAAGTACTCCCTCATGGTCACCGGAATGGGCTCCAGCCCTCCAGCCTTGGACTTGGATGGAAGAAGAAACGCGAGGGGAGGGGGGATGGGAAACGACTGAAACGGGGCGGCTGGACTTGGACAAGTTTTCCAACGAAGGGGCGAGGGGGGCACGCTTTTATAGAAGGAGACGCAGGCCAGGCCACTCCTCGAGAGTTGTTTATCTGCTGTGCATTTCATAAATTCCTCTTTTTATTGTTTCTTTGAGATTGATGTTACTTTTCATTATTTCCTTTTTTATTTGAAAACTAAGGGATTATCCTCCAGCTCAGATTTTATTAAGCAGATTTTCCTCAAAAGAAAATTTTATTAAGCAGATGCCATCAGTCAAATTGTCTCACAGCATTCGGCGAGGACAAAAGTAGCTGCAACAAAAGTTTGTTACGACCACGACAAAAATAGCTGCACATGAGCTTGTTTTTTTTTTGCGAGGACAAAGGTAGCTGCAACGGAAGCTTATTAAGAAACATTTGTGACAATGTCATAACAGTTTTTGCAACAATGCTCCAACTTTATTAAGCTGATTTCCCTTTAAAAATACTTTATTAAGCAGATGCCATCAATGAAATTGCAAGACAACGCTCGGTCACGACAAAAGTTGTTGCACAGAAAGTTATTACGACCACGGCAAAAGTATCTGCAACGAAAGCTTATTATGGTCATGACAAAGGTAGCTGCAACACAAGGTTATTACAGATGCATTGCGACGAGGCCATAACAGTTTTTGGGGCGCGCGCGCACACACACTTAGCTCAAACGCCTATGAATGTGATTTAGAGAACATACAAGGCAAAAAAAAACACTATTTAAGTGAACCAGTTGATGTTGATGTGAAGGTTCTTTCCTTGTTGTCAAAATCTATCTTATTTTAAAATGTATCGTTTGGTTTTTAATCATGTACCAACAAAATAAGAAGAATGCACTTGTTTTGGATTTGAATTTACTAATACAGGATGATACATAATGAAATATTATGATACACTATGGAATGAGAGAAAAAACCGAATGCAACACATGGAAAACAAACAAGTTCTCAAAACAATAAAAAATAAGCATAAATATCAAAGAAATCATGTATGATGAATTCATGCATGAACAAAGCATGATAGAATCGCTTTTCTCGCAAGAGCAAGGTCTCCATCGATGAAGAAATGCGGTAGAAATTATAGGCAATGAGAGAGAGAATATTAAAATGCATTTTGTGAATGTTGGTAGGCAATGTAGCGACTGGTGGGCGTGAATGCATAGGCCAAGAGAGATCTCCAATTTGGACTGGGAGAGAGATATGCACATTTTGTGTCATGGTCAATGGAATCCTATTGCGTTCCGATAGATGGATGACACCATAGCTTTTTTCCTACCACGGAAGAATTGGAAATTCGAAATCATTATGCACAATCTAATTCATGTCTCATATTACAATTGATTGTGCAGACTAAATTTGGGTGTGATAGTTGATACGCATAGAAACTCCACACCTTACAAATCTGGGGTGGCTTAAAAGCCAAATCCTTGTATGCACTTAAGAGAAAAATGAGTTATCCATAATAAAGCCATACTTAATGAGTTACCCATTATAAATGGAAAATCCTTATATGTACTTACATATACTTATATAAGCTAGGCTAGGGTTCGTTCTCGAGTAAATTTGACCTCAATGCAGTTTATCCCATATAAAATATCTCGCCACAGTACAGTTATCGAGTGAATCTTCTTGTTAAACATGCACCAACTTTTGCTTCGTGATATATAAAAACGCTAAGGCGGGCAAATGGTATTTCGTGTGAAGCAATACTTGATGACAACACCCTTTTATCGTCTATATCGACTAGTTTTTTTACTCATTCTTGCATTACGATATCCCCTTGACTAAATCAAAATGTATCTGGCCAGACTATAATGGATATTGTAATACTAAGTGGGCCCAAATACATATCTCTCCATCATGGAGGAGAAAAATCCAGTCTCGCACTATCAAGTCACTAGAAACACTTTTTGATGCACGTGGAAACTTACCGTTATTGTTACTCAGTTACAGATAACGTTTGATAAGCGCCAAAGTACGTCATATGGCATGAAGTAACTTAATACTCTCATGATCTAACGGATCTCGTATATGATAGCAATTATATGATATGTTTTAACGTTATTACGATATGATATTGAAGTATATAATTAAGCTAGATCTGTTTAACATCATTGTTCTGTTAAGATATGCTCTCATTGTTGACAATATCTATTTCACATTGGCAATGCTCTATGATCGCGAAAACCTAATCATCGAGCAACATATGAGCTAGTCTTAGAGGTTAGACTAGGAACTCTATGTGTTTATGTTTCCACATGCAAAAAAGTTTTTTTACGAATATCATATTTATGATCATTACAATTACAAAAAAAATAAACATTAATTACAAACATGAGAACTACGTTATAATAATTTATTATTGCCTCTAGAGCTTATTTTTCAACATTTAGATCTTAGATGTGACATTGGTGGCTGTAATATTTTTGATACTACGTTCTAGGATCTCGAAATTGAGATCTCTTGATTTTGATACCATATTGATTCATGCTTCACTCAATTCAACCAAAAGACCAAACTACTAGTAAAAATAAAACAATATACTTCAATTGACATAAATGTTTCTTGAGAGCATCTCCGATATATTACATGTTACCTTGATGGTAAAAGTGTATATGCCATTAATCAACATCCCATTACAGAACTAATCTTCCATGGTGTGTCTAAATTTCCCAATAGCAGGAAATGGGAGAAGATATAATTGATTTGTTTTGCTCAGATCTTTCTGCGCTCTCTCCCTCTCATTTTTTCCAAAATACAATGTCACATATTGGAGTATTTATGGCAAGGCAAATTTTATCACACCTAAATGCCCTAATCTTCTAAATCACTATGTTTTCTAAAAATGGAGCTCTCTCATTCAATTAAGATATTTAGTTTTTTACTGATCATAATTTTTATTGTAATAAAAATTTATCTTTATAAATTATATATGCTTTATGACCAAGTGAACAAATTATCTTCTTAAATTTTATATAGACCTAAGTTTGGAGCTCTCTTAGACAATCGAGGTGTCTACTTTTTATTTGATGGCGAATTTGAATGGTTCAATTATTTCCGAAATCAATTGGCACCAACCACCCTATAAAACACATGAGTCCCCGTGCACTCTCTCACCACATGGCAAAAAAAAGCACCAGCATGCGACATGGCAACACCAATGCAATACACATGGCTACCAACAAAAGAAAATTTCCACATACCTGTGGATTAACAAATAACACGTAATCATACCATCAAGAAGGGTCCATCAAACAAGTGCGGGTTGCGCATGCAACAAACAACTTAATCATCGAAAGGGTCCAACAAAACATCACATTATATAGAAAGGAAACACACTTCATCATCTTCCCCACGCGCCACATCAAATTACAATTTTTCCCTGTGAAATCCATGATTTTTTATTTAATGAACAAAACAATTCCGGACACAATGCAATTACAAAAAAATGCATATTTAAGACAATACTTAGGATTTTAAATTCACTTAATTTTCAATAATATTAATTTAATTAAAATTTATTTTGAAATTATTATGAATCTAAATCAAAATTTTGGGGTTAAAAATATTTCAACCAATTAAAATATGCAAAATTTTATTGAAATTTTCACCCTGGTGAAACAACACCAGCAACACAACGAAGCACGCCCAATCCTTCTAGCTAGAAATGATTTGGTATTAAATAGATTGATCATCATCGAAATGCGTGGAGGCAAATATTCTTTACTAGTTTTCAAAAAAAAATTATTCTTATGAGATACTTCTTTGTAATCTATACGCACTAGTTTATTCCGATTAGTAACTGCATCCTTGATTTTAGGTTTTCTGTAGTGCATGCTACGTATCAATATATCTAGTGATCACGTGAATACTGTTTTTTACCATTGCAATAAAGATAATGTTACAGAAACCTTTGCAACAAAGCTCATGTTGCGAAAACCTCTTATAACACATATGATGTTGTGGATTTATTTGTCTTTTTTGTCTTCATTTTTCTGGAGAGTGTGTCTACAATTCAGTCTACTGAGACTTAACGAAGTCTCAGTCGGGTGATGTCAGCATTGTCTTGGTGCTACGATCAGCCCTGCTGGATGCTGCAAACGGCGATGAAAAATGTTGCGACGGTACTGCAAACAATGACAACATATGCTACAACCACTCTGAGTAAAATGCTACAACCATCAATGGAGGATGTTGCGATTGATGAGATGATGTGTTGTAATCGATGGGAATGACATGCTACAACCAGCAAGATAGATGTTGCAACCAATAGAAAGAAATGTTGCAAACGATGGGATAAAATGCTACAAGGTCGACTGATACTTGGTTAAATCCCCGTTGGCCAGCGAACCGTTTTCTGGAATATAGTTGTTGTTACAGAAGCAAAATTTACAACATAACTTTTTTTCCTTCACTTTTTCCCAACATGAATGTTGCGGGAGAAAATTTTCCAACATGAATAATATTACATATTTCTTTTGTTTTAAAATTTTTGCAACATAAATATTATTTCAAAAGATAGTTTACAATATAGATATTATTGCATTACCCTAAAAAATGATATTGTTGCAGAAAAAAATCAACAGAGATAATAATACTGGATAAATGTACGCGTACACATGTCACACGAAGGACAAGGCGGACGCTCGCTGACGTATACCATCAAGGAAGCTTTACCCTTTTTTTAGCGGTACAGCACGTCCTTGATTTTAGCTAATCGCCATCCCAATGAACACGTGAGCTTTTTTGAGATCTTTACGTAGGAACATCACCGCTCCTACCTTTTGTACACCAGCTGTTGCACCCAATAACAAACGTTGCAAAATCGTACGTTAAGCGTAACTGAGAGTAAATAACTAAATAAGGTCCAAATTTGACATGAAGCACAAGTCTCGTACAGTACTTGAGAGTAGCAAGAAATGATAGACTATGCATTGGCGGTGCGAGCAGTGACTTGCACTTGTGTAGCTGGCCAGTTAATTTAATTAGAGAAGGGACGGCATGAAGATGTCTTGACAAAGATTCTGACGGCGAACCACATGCACACGACCATATATACTCGCTGTTTTAAAACATCTATATATACTTTGACGTGTTCCATTTGACTAGTTCACCAGCACTGGTACCATTTCTGTTAATGACTACTGTAATTGGCAATGGGATCATGCAATGCAATGCATGCGTCCGTTGAAATTAAGCCCACTTGGACACGAGCAACCCATTGTTAGCATGGTTGTTAGTGACACCCAGACGGCCAATCTACCTACACTGCCTATGCAAGATATTGACAGCACGGCTAGGTAGTAGCTCGGATAAGGCAACGGTGAGCGTAGGGCCGATGGACCGGCCGGCCGACATGCAAAAGCGGCACGTCAAGGCCAACCTGTATCACACTCATCAACTACGCCAGGGCCACGGATGTACGGACGGTGCGCCACACCCCACAAGCCCCCGCAAGTACATGGGCGCGTCCGTGCATGCGATTCGATCGATACAACGACCTATCTGGTCCCGGTATCATGGGTCCGCCGTGTATCCATGGTTCCCTCCCACAGGCCACTGCATTTTGACTTGTCAATGTAAGCCAGCCATTGCAGTAGACCGTGCATACTAGGCTGATCTTTCGGTGTTGATGCCAGCCATTGCACTACTTTCTGTTTAAGATCAGGACAACGCAAATGCTTGTATACACTTATTCTCATAAATGTATACACATACATTCTATCTTTATGAGTATCATCGTAATACTAAATCGACACATCATTTTAAAACTGACAAAGTCATCACGTCGTTTTTTATGGGAGCGTTTCTATAGCACATCACCGAAAAAGCTAAAACATATTCAGAAAAATACGAGGTGGATCTTTCGTTGTTGATGCCAGCCATTGTAGTAGACCGTGTAAAGTAGCAGGTGGATCTTTCGGTGTTGGTTTTTTGTGTGCAGCATCTAGACGTGCCCACCACGGTGGTGCTTTCTTGCGTTGATTTTCTTCCCTCTCTCTCTCTTTTTTTACTCGCAAAGAGCAGTTTTCCAACAATGGCAATAGGTTGTTGAAAAAGCACAACGGAACAAATAGCATCTCGTCATTGGACAAGGACCGGTTTGGCGCTTCAATGGAATGCCGTGAATATACGCCAATAGGACAGGAGCATACTCGCCTTTTTGTGTGTGCCACGTGTGTCTATGTGTTTGTGTTCAAATCATCTTTGTGGCATGCCACCGCTTCGTGATTAGTTTAAGCCTTACATACATAGTACTAGTACTTTCGAAAGACTAAGAAACAAACTTTCATTTTTAAATAACTAGTTTAAACCTCGTTTTGCCCTTTTGTGTGTAAAGATTAGTAAAGGTATGACACATTGGTACAAAGGTGTCCCATCAATCTGCTAGTTCCTTTTGGTTCTAGCGCGGAGTACTAGCGGATGCGACTATCTTATGATTCGTCATCAAGATGCCGATTGTAATACCGCTTCTTCATTTTCGGGGTGAAAACTCTAGTCCTGATCATTATTGGTTGGCCTCATTAACGATGAATTTGTATCGTTATCTTGTTGAAGGTGTTATCTATTTGTTGTCGGGTTGGTCTTGAAAATCATGATGAAAATCGTTATCCTGATAGTATTTAGTTCGAAGCGACGATGGCACGAGGGCATTTATCACTTCTTGAAGACGATGGTGCGGAAGAAGTTGACTTAGTCGTATGTGTTACATTTAAATCTTGTAATGGTTCGGCAGTGGATGCCTTTGTTTTATACTCTTTTTAGTAATTGATAAAAATGGATGTGTGCATCTCATTGGTGTAGAGACCAAGGGCTTTAACCTCCTTTTCAAAAGAAATCATTGGTATGAAGGCTTTGAGTCACCGCCGGAGCGAAAATATTGGCTCTCTCCCCGTTTATAGCTGATGCTAGAGAATTGATGAAGAGGTTCAAAAGGTTTCCTTCAAGACAGCGAATATACAAAGCTAAAAATATCACATGAGCTGGCTGCCCTTGCTAGCAAACAGAGGCAACCACATAATCATAGGAGATGTTCCTAGCTCAATTAAGAACATCTTCTATGCGGGTTGTAATCTACCACGTGTGGTAATATAATCTTTACTTGGAGCCTTTTCAAAAAATAAATGTGAGTCCCATTATTTCAGGAGAACAGCACCCGCGTGTAACTCAGTCTGTTCTTAAATAACCTCTATTATTTGCTAAATTAATGCATGAGACATTTTTTGCCTATGTTTAAAGAAAAAAGTGCATTACACATGTGTAAAACCCCTTGCCACACACAATATACTAGCCGGTCACTATCGTCATGTCGTTGATGCAAATGTCACATTGCACATGTTCTTAAAAATGATGGTGATATGCCCACATTGTAATATTGTGTACTCATTATTCGTGTGCGATGATGAACTGTACGCACCTCTTTCACTATTACGGACAGAACTAAAAAACATTGAATCCTTATTAGTGTCCCCGGTGAAGCTAGATGTCACTGATGAGTGATGACTATAATCATTGATCGTTCCAAATTTGGGCATCACTAGTGATGACTATCATCACTGACAGCCAAACTTCGGGGGGTCACAGAAGATAAGTCATCAATGACAAGTCAAATTTTAATAAGTATTTAGAGGGGGTCTACAAAACGATAAATTTTTGTAAAGCGTCATTTAAGAGAAATAATAGACATTGACACCCCTTGATCCAAAACATACGTGTTCTTATTGGAATACTCCTTCCGTGCCACAATGTAGTGCATGTTATGTTTTTCGAGAGATACTATTATTTTGACAAGATTTATAGTAGTACTAATATCAACACCCTAAATTTAAACTTACTATAATTAGAGGCATTATGAATTCTATTTTTTATTTGGTATTTTAGATGTTGATAGTTTAACTTATAAACGCGAGAGTAGTACATTTTTCACTGACTGCATAATGTGCCTTAGTGTACTTGTTATCGGCACTCTGAAACACTGCGCGATTCGAGTCCCACATCGATGGCAGCAAGAACGAAGGCATATATATGTTGCGCGCAGGGAGCATCGCATGATTCTTCTCGTAGTAGCTGCAGCTGTTCCATTAGTTGTTTTTTGTTTTCTTAAAGCTGATCCATCACTGTGGCAAGATGCCAGAGAGAGAGAGAGAGAGAGAGACCCGGGGCAAGACGAGCTCGCCGTCAAAGGTCTCATGAGCAATGTGCCGGCTACCGGCAAGGCCAGCTAGTATCAACTTCCCCTGGATCTCCTCTTGTGGCGCATGATACACTGATCCGATCGGGTAAAAAGGAGGAAAAAGGCCTCATGCTACTAGTAGCTCGGAGCAGCCGGAGCCCTAGCTTGGAAAGCCCTCAAGTGTCTCAAGACCATGACCAGAGAATCAAAGGCTTGCCGCTAGCTAGGCCGGCCGCTAGCTAATGATCGAGCGGCACAGCTACAAAACAAAACCGCCACCAAGCCGAGCCAGCTGCATGCATGCACAACAGTTTTTTGCTGGCCCAGACGATCGATTCCATGAAAAGAGAACAGCGCAGCTAAGCTAGGTTTTTTTGTTTGTTGAGGGGAGCTAAGCTAGGTGGAGACATAGGATCCCTTTACACATTGATGTGGGCACGGTAGAGCAGAGCAAAGCCCATGGCCGTTCCCGGGCAGCGTTTCGTGGCCTTGGCAGCCAGCCTGCCGTGCCCTGGGTCGTCGCTGCCTGCGCCGGCCCGGCGAGGAGAAGCCGTCTAGGTTGATGTCGCGTCGGCCGGTCGTTGGGTCTCGTCCAAACCTGCCTGCACTGCATGATGCGGGGTCGTGTCAGGGTCGATGTGAACCTGAACCTGAAGCTGAACCCCATCACGCACCTGCATCTGTTCCAAACCGGCGTCGATGATGCCACGGGCAGATGGTCCAGCCGGGCCGAGCATCTCCGTGGGTGACACGCCTTACCTTCAGCTGGATGATCGATGGTCATGATGGAAATCTCTGAAGCAGGCACACATGGATGGTCCTCGCCCTGAACCTGCGTCGCTCCGGCCAAGAATCATCAGACTGAGCCGACTGTGACTCCGTCCAAAAAGGAAAGAGAATGCATCACCCACCCTACTACTCAGCCGCCACGGCGCCACCCTCGCTCTCGTTCTCGTTCAAAAGGCGCAGCATCCCGCGCAATGATTGGCGCCTCTCCTGCTCGCCTCGCCCGGTTTTGTTCGCATGTGCACAGTGCAGAATCCAAGGAAAAGCCCACGCCACCCCACTCCATCGATCAAGCGAGCATCGATGGATGATGGCCATATTCCCACAAAAAAAAAGATGGATGATGGCCATCGCTGAATGAATTGAACGCCGCTGGTGTGCTGCGCGAATAATCAGCTTGATGATTGATCGTCGCCTCGGCTGCGGCGGCCGCATGATCGAGGCAGAGACGAGACGAGGGAATGCATGCATGACAGTGGGATTGTGCGGCCTGATGAGCCGCAATGATTCACCTGCTTCTGCTTGCTCGGCCAGACGAGACGAGCCGCAGGCAGCAGAGAGCAGAGCACTAGGCTGCAGAACAATGAGAAATCTGCCGAGCGCCAGCCAAGGCTTTATCACCTGTCGGAAAGCTGTGCCTGCAGCAGATCGGGTGCTCGCAGCCCGCAATGCGGCTCGTTAAATATTCTCTGTTCGTATGTGTATCTGCGAATATTCGGTCTTCTGCTCATGCCTGCTCTGGTCTGTCTCTCACGGTGGCCTGTAAGGCAAGTTCCTTGACGCTAAGCATCTTCAAAAGATGGTGTATCTTAGTGTAAAAATATATTATGCATCATCGAAAATATGTGTGCTTCAGGTAAAGAAGAATTGGGCACCATTTGGTCCAAGTCCAACAGGCGATGTATATTGAGAGAATTCCTTCTATGACACTACTCAAAAATTTGATGCCTTATGTGGCATTCTCAAAATTTTGCTTTCTTTTATGGTCATTTGTGTAAAATTTATGCCTCATATGACACTTTAGTGTATTTTTAGAACTTACGGTGTCAACTTTCACATACAAAGTCACTTCTGCTCCTAATGCAATGTGTGGAAAAAATACAAGAAATATTGGTGTACTATGTAATATGGAACCGTGCATGTAGATTCATAATGACTGAAACGCTAATTCAAAAAAATTTAAAAAATACAGGGGATGTGGCATCAAAATACAGAGGAGGTTCTGCTGATTTTTTTATTTTTTTATTTTAAATTAGAGTTTTAGAAGTAGTGTCATAGAAGGAATTCTCTCATGTATATTAGGCACAACAATTGCATACATGTTAAACATATTCATATCTAAATTCATGTCAAATGAATTACAAGCACTACAAACATAATAAGTTATTCATCACACGAGAAGATACAACTAAGAATGTTATTCTCCATGCCACTTCCAGCATTTCTCCATGACATCTTTTTGAAGATCATTGTATGTATCGACATCTCGAATGGCATGATACACTTCAAGAAAACGTCAGATTCGATCCTCCCTTCTACGTGGTCACACGGGTTGCCTCATGAGCTCGTAGAAGTTGCAATCCAAATCTTTGCCACACTCATTCTCAATGATCATGTTGTGCATGATCACGCACACCATGATGATGTACCAAAGGATCTCTTGATCCTCAAACCTAGTCGGTCCTTGCATAATAGTAAATTGGGCTACCAAAATCCCAAAATCTTTCTCAACACCTTTCCAGGTGATTGCTTCAGTATTATAAAAGTAGAGTCTTTGGAGATTTGAAATTGGCTTCATAGAATTATACCACTTTGGGTATAGTATATCCCATCCACAAGGTAGTAGGCCTTGTTGCATGTGTAGTCATTTGCTTCCAACTCCACCGAAGATGATTCTCCATTAGCTAACTTGGTAAAGAAATATGACCGCTGAAGCACACTGATATCATTAATTGCAAGACCCATAAATCCTAAAGTGCATGCCAAATCCATGTCTCCTGGTCATTCACGGCCTCAAGAATGGCCTCAAGGATGATTGTGGCATCCTTCTTGTGTCTTTTTAACTGTTCATGCTAAGTTATAGGATAGTTCTTCGACTTATAATGCATGCAAACAATGAAGCCAAGCATACTTGAAAAATTCACGGGAGGAGTTCATCTCCAAAAGCCTTGCTATGTCCTAAGCATTGGATGCTCTCAAATACTCTGGCTCGAACATCTCAAACATTGCCTTGGCAAATCACTTAACACAAAAGATGAAAGTGCTCTTTCCCATTGCCAAGTTTTCATCGATAGAATCAATCGTAACACTATATGCCGTCATGTTCAATCAGTTGTCACTTTCTGGGTGGTGATATGGCTAAGATTGTGATCGCAATTCCTCCTTTGCTCAAAATTTTGATCTTGCTTCACACCGTTGGCAATGTGAAGGAAAAAAATCCGAAGACATTCTAAACCGGCAACATAAGTATCGCTCTGGATATGTTGCAGAGGAACCAAGTAGAGGCACATCAATCTAGCATGCACCACTTGCCTATCTCGGAACCCCCATGCTTCGACTTCTTATTCTTATGTATCATTAAGATCAAAGAAACACCCTTTTTGATCAAAGTGTGGCTCGGTGGTGACCTCGTGAGGCAGCAACACCCCACCAGCTGATGCTAGTCAACTCCGGCGTCCCGCTGCGGGGAGAGCAACTCCATTCAGCCTAGTTCCAATCGGAATCGGCCCGGATAGCGGGCGGTGCTGACCTCAAATTGCCGAGCAGGCGGTCCACCTATTGCCATCCGAAACGGTGGGATGGCTTAGGAGGTGGCGGCCATGGCGGCGAAAGGCAAAATCGGATGGTGTTGCGGTGTAGGTAAAGGCGCGGTAGGATGAAGTTCCAGCGTGCTCAGAGTAGCGGACATGCAGTTTTTGCGTTTGGGTAGGATGTTGGATGATGGAAGTTTTCATCATCTAGTGGTGTTTTATGACAACCCTAAAAAATTACGTTTATATTATCTACCGAAACCAATTTTTTAGGCACGGTAATGCAAAACATGGTTTATATTATTTATTATAAATATGTAAAGATCGGTCATCTATATATCACTCATAGCAACTTCGATGCGAGCGTCTGCTGTCAGTAATTCTAAGGACTAATACTGAGCCTATACAATAACTACAAGGTCACGTAATGTTGACATCACATTTTTTACTTTTGTTTATATTTTCCAAAAATACATATATTATAAATTTTTATTTTATTTTGTAAAAATGATGATTGAATATATTTTATAAAAATAAATACAGTGTAAAAAAATGTTCAATCAACTTTTTAAAAATGGTTCCATCATTAGAAAAATGAATATGACAATACAAACATGTTTAGACGTTTCAAAAAATTATACATGACATTTTAAAACAATGTTATATAATGTAAAACAGATATTTATGAAATTCCTTAAAATGTACTTTTCATTTTAAAAATAAATCCCGTGTTTTGAACAAAATGTTTATCCAATGTATAAAATCATTAATTTACTTTGAAAAAAACACTTCATGTCATACGATTCTTGTTTCAATGTGTATTCAGTTATTTATACAACAAGTATTTGATAAAAATGTAAAAAATGTATATAGAAATGTTAAACATACATAAGAAAAAGGTTCTAGAAGTATACGCTATGAAAAAAGAGAGATATAATTATAGATTTGAATCTAAAAATATATATTGGTAACACACATAAAAATGTTCATAATGTATACAAAATATTTACAATATATATATATATATATAATAAATATATATTTTAAATTAAAAAACACAAACGAAAATAATAGTGAAACTGAAAAAAGAAAAAAAAGAAAGCCTAATATATATCGCTGAAGGCTGGCGCCAATGGACTGGCTCATGTACATCTACAACATTTCATTAATTCGTTTCCTTTAAAAACTGTTTGGTTTATTAAAAAATAACTCTTTTAATAAATAACAAATTAACTGTATATATAAATAAATTCCACTCTTTAAAAAATATTATTTTTATATTATTAAGAAATTCAATGTATATGACAAAGGTACATTCTATACTAAAAATATTTGTTGTATAATAAAAAAATAGACTATAAGAATGTTTAAAAAAGTTTAATAAATATTTGAGAAAATTTGCAACATATAAAAAATTCACTGTGAAAGTTATAAAAAGTCTAAATGATAATAAAAAGAATATACGTCTGAAAAAAAAAACATAGAAAAATATAACTGAAAAAAATGCGAAGTAAATATAATACAAATTGATTCAGACCATTTGGGGCGCCCCTTCAGTTCCCTGACACCCACGGGCGCTCTAAAGGGTTTACCCGCACATAACTCTAGTGCGCAACATGGTCTACACTCCCACCACTTTTACCGTTGACAATTGGTATATTGCGTGTGCGTTACTTGCCGAAATCTAAAGCTTTATTTTTTGAATATTCAATTTTTTAAAATGTCTTATCCGTCTCTGGGAAAAACACGTTTCTCCTTTTTGAGAAGTATTGTCATGCCTCTCGTGAAAGCAAATCAGTGCCTCTCATAAAAATAAGATAGAATGTGTTTTATTTCGTGTAAAAATCAACATTTTCCCTCCAAAATTTAAGACAAACCTTGTGAAAACAAGAAAGACAAAAAAAAAAAAGAAAAATCATCAAAACTCTGAAAACAGATATAAACAAAAAATAAAATTCTGAGAAGCCCTTAGCAAGCGACACATGACGCTCTCTCAACACATAAAAAAAAGCTTTGCGGAAGCTATTGAAGCAGTACTCTTTAATTATTTGATCTCACGTGATGATATTTTGCACATAACGTCCTTGTGGCGAGGCTGGTTATTGTGGCGAGTTGGGATACTGTAATTTTTCTTCATTCTTTTGTTGAAACTTATATGGGAAACATGGATGTATTTAATAAGTGTTTCTCAAAATGCAGATGTTTTTTTAAGAAAATTGAACATTTTATCACTTGATCTTTTCGATTTTATGAAACATGCATAGAATCATAAATTAAAAATTTGAAAAACAATTCTTTTGAAAATTTGAACAGTTTTTAAAGAAATTTGAACATTTTGTGAAGTAGTGAATGTTATTTGAAATGTTAGGTATTTTTGAAAAAAAATCAACAATGAGAAACTTTTTGGGAATTTTTTTTTTTTGGAAACAAGTCCCTTTATTAATTCGTTTGATTATTTTTTAACGTTGTTTTTGAATGTTTTAAAAAAACATGAACATTTTATAAAAATGTTTTTTTATTTTTGAACTTTTTCTAAATTTTAACAATTATTTAATTTTAATAGTATTTTATAAAAACACAATATTTTATAAGAAAAAACTTGGATTATTCTTGAAACACAATAACCTGGTATGAAGGTTCTTTTTGGAAAAAAATGAGAAAATGATAACTCAGATCGAAAAATTTGAGGTTCCCAAAATCGAGATCATGTGCTGACTAACATGGACAACCTACAAGTTGGTTGGCTAGCTCTTGTGCGTAAGCCCGATAATCTAACACACTACATGTGAAATAAGGATCGTCAGATCCTACCTGGTAGGAGTTGTGCTGCCTTGGGTGTTGGATCCAGCTTGACCACCATCGATGCTCGTTACTTTAGAGTTGGAGCTGTAACAACATCGGTCGACCTTTGTTGCTGGTTGTAGTGGACACCGACGTGAGGATTCCTATCCCCAGAATCGGTGGTTGCTACTTGCGAATTGTAGTAGCGTGGTTGTGAATGAAGCTGAATAGCTTGTCTGTGAGTTTTGGCGGCACTCATTTTTGTCACTTTTCTTTCAATGACGAGATACAGTCTATCGATGATGGCTTGATGCAAGGGTATTGTTGTGCAACAAAGCCGATGGCATTTATGGCCTAGCACATGTAGCCGTTGGGATCGTGAAAAAGTGATAGAGACAAGATATATAATTTTGATTTGATGGTACTTCTCAAGTACCTAGTATGAAGCTCCGTAGTGAAAACCAATGTTTGAACCGAGTTGGTTTTGCCTCGTTATTGCGATGCTTTTTGCATCTTTACCTTCTTGAAAGTATTTCTTGTACATGCTTCGATTTGTTCTTCGAAGTGAAAACTTAGAATCTGGTCTTTTGTCGTTGTATCAAGTGATAGTGTTGGTTGAATGTCATTTTTTCATGAAGGCATACAGTTCTCGTTGCCCTTGTGATGTTTGGTGTGGATATAGTCATCGCCATATATTGCCAATCAATGTCTTGATCGCTTTATGGTTAATTTTTTCTCTCGCTTTGGTTTTATATGATTTTACTATTATCGGTGTGTTCATGTATGTGTTTGTTAGTATTGGTTATGTGCATTCTAAGTTCTAAATATGCAAAAGCCGAGTATACACTTGTTTTGTTTGTATTTTTTGATGTTTAATTTGGAAAAATAAATTAGCGTTTTACAGAAAAATACACCACTCAATGTATCGTGATTAGCACTTGTTTTCGTAATCATTTTTTCACGTTTGGTTCATTACAAACTTTTCGCTGCATCTAGCCCAGAGAGTAATGTGAAACGAATTCGAATGAGTGCTCTTTAGAACAGAGGGAAAATCATCTAAAGGGCGATTGTATGGGTCGATGTACTTGGTACATCATCTTTATTGTAAAAATATTTTCCCTCGCTTTTAGCCTGAATATTAGGTTTTCTGCCATTTTAGCCTGTGGGCGTCTTACAGGGATGCTTTCGCTGAAGAAAGTCTTTAATGGGCCAGTCCACGAGTGGCAGAAATATTGTTTTTACTTTTCTCTTGTTTTAAGTCGGTTTTACTAAAAAAATAGTTGCTATTTACTTAAATATTTTGCAAATAAACAAAATTCTATACACATTGATTTTTTTTAATATATAGCAAACAATTTTTAAATACATATACATGTTTTTGTGATATATGCTAAGCTATTTCTAAATACATATTAAATATATATGTGATATAAGTTGAATAAATTTTAAATTCAAATCGTACATTTTTGGGATACACGCTGAATATATTTTATATACATATTAAATATTTTTCTGATATACGCTGAGCAGATTTTAAATAGACATTGAACAATTTTTCTTTATATTGATCATTTTTAAAGAAGTTTAGAAGTATTAAAAAATGTTCATTGTATATTATAAAATGTCTTCTATACAATTTTGAATTTAATAAAATAATAAATGAAACTGGAAAAATATAAAAGGATGAAATCTAAGAAATAAAAATAAAAATCAAAGAAACAAAAAATAAGCCGACCATGGGCCGACCAAGCGAAATGTATTCTGTTGATGGCCACGGACGTAAAATAGAATTGCCCTTTTTGCCGTATATCTGATTTTCTACCAAGGTTTTCTAGCTTTTTTATTTTAGGAAAAATATTTAAAAATTTCAAAAATAATTTTAAAAAAATGTTCATATGTTTGTCACATGTTTGACAAACCGTTCATGTGTTAAAATTATGTGTTATTTAAAATACTATTCACAAACTTAAAAACACTGCATATGAATTTACAAATTCTCATATATTTTTAAAATTTCATGAGTTCTAAAATTATTCAAAATGATATAAAAAATATATCGAGTAATAAGCTGATATCTCATGTTTCGTTTGTTCTTCAAAGCCCCTAAATGAATAATTATAACATAGTAATGTGCTAGCTTATCAATTAAGTTTTCAATAAAGCATATCAATTAACTCATCACATGCTCGGGCTATATCTCATCAGTAGGATGATTGACCCTATCTTCTTTGTTTTGTATACACACTTGCATGATGCTCGTGTATGTTGTCTATCCATTCTAATGTTGTTTTTGTCGTATGCACATACATGTGTATCATATATTCATAAAGAGAAGGTCAGACTATCATCCGTGGAATTACATGTTGGGGAAAAAGCTCAAATCGCTCAAAACTATTTGCTAAAGGTCCGCCTATAAAACCTCTAAAAGAAGGACATATCCCGATGAAACAACTTCCTAAGTCTTCCCTTCCTCATGGATCCTTCGCAACACCATCACGATAGAAGGGGATGCGGTTTCAAAAACTATAGTGTTGCGATGCTCGTCGTTGATAAGCACAAATTTTTGTAGTGTTTGCCAGGTGTGGTGTTCGACATGCATGCTTTTGGCAGGGGGCATAAGATACCTAGATGCAGACAAATACAGGATGGACATCAACGTAGGCGAAGGTGGGCAAACGCGCAGAGGTGGGAGGGGCACATCCGGCAAGACCAAGGCGGCGGCATGAGTGGTACATTAGCAGGGGCGATCTAAGAGAATGCGGATATAGAGTAAAGGGAAGGGACAAAGTGGGAGAAAGGTGGTTCGGAAGAGGAAATTTGAGTGGATTGGAGTTGTCGGTTTACTAAGTGGCGGAGATCCGAACTCCCATAACCCCTCCCTCCCCCCTGTTTGTGGCCGGTTTGCTGGAATTCGAATGCAAGGACGTGTTCGTATACATTTTTGGCACCATGTTGACTGAAAAAAAATGTCTGGACACCTCGGTCCGGACATTTTGAGAGATAACATTGCAGATGCCCTCAATACATATAGATATATCAGGAATCAATAATTTCAAGATTTTTCCAAATACTCATTTAATGTTTTATCCCACAATTGAGAAAACTTAGATCCTTGTTATTTGCTGAATGGTGAAATTTTCATCAAACTGCTTTACTGGTAGCAAAATGGCCATCATATTGGTTTTAGGTTTCAGAACGGTACTTAAGTTCAATTCCTTCTTGATAATTTGATGGACCTTAATATACATCGAACGTCGCGTCTGGAGCCCCCCCCAAGAAAATGATTCGTTCACTAGGGGAGGGAGGATCGAGCGAACCAAAACATTTGTTGGGTGAACCTTTCAGTGCGACCCAAGGTCCGAACATCCGTTTAGTAGGTCTCCTCTCTAAGTGATTACTAAAAGAAAAATAAAGTAAGACAAAAACTAGAAATCAGTAAAAAATAAAACAGAAATGATTGACTTCAAAACAAATAGGTTTGACATCATATATAACATTGAATTTGCCAATTCTCTATAAAACACATATAAAAATAAATTTAATTGCCATGATAGTATGAAAAAACAAAACTCATTAAATTTGCATGTCACAAACACAAAATTTACCTTAATCTCTCAAAAAATATGACACATGACATATATAAAAAAAAGTTGTCGTGATTGTAAGAACAAAAGTTTCACCCCGTGTGTTTTGGTTATTGTTGGACAAGACAGTAGAGGAACTAACAATGTTTTCTAGTGTAAACAGTTGTATAGGCTCCTGAAGGACAAGCTAGGTGATAAAGCTTCAGGGAAGTTCTTCGTGTTATCGAAGCATTATCCATGGAGCGAAGCTTAATCACGAAGGATGACCCCCAAAAATGAAGGTGTCCTGAAGCTCTACTCTTTGAAGGAAATGAAGAGGATAGCGCAAGACTTAGATGTTTTTGTGTAGTTATTTTTCGGTTCTTTGAGTCATAGGACAAACCGTACTATCAAGAGGGGTATTTAGCTTGTGGACACCGAAGTCATTGAGATATGCTCAGATCAAATCCACACCAAGTGAGAGCCTGAGTGAAGAAATCTCATGAGCACTAAGTTAAGTTTCGGTAGCAAAGACTTCGTTCTTGGGCTACTGAAGCAGAACTAAGTCCGTGAGTCAGCTTTACTTGTTCCTCAAGTAAAGTTGCGCAGTGATGACAAATCCGACCGTTGTGGACACGTGTCAAGATGTCACCTCGGGTCAATTTGGTCATTCCACACCTCGGGATCGCCAACTATAAATACGCCGCCCCTCCTCCATTTGCGGGTGGCTGCTCTAAGATATTCCTGAGAGAGATTGATGAGAGCACCCCAAAAACGCCACCGAAGCAAAACCCAAAATCCAGATACTGAAACCTAAGTCCCATTGATCTGAGTAGATTCGAGATGACTTAGGTGGAAGCTTGCTAGCCTTTTTATCTTGGAGAACTGCAAGTCTCCTAGACGGTTAGAGAGTTGTTCTTCAGAGAGCGAAGAGTAATTGTCGCCTCGAAGTCCAGTTTCTCAAAGGTTTCGGTGATTTCCTTAATAATCAACCACGAGTGAAGAACTGGCCAAGCTCAAGGAGTTTGGTGCAGTGGAGCAACGGACGGAGAGATTTTTGCTCCAGGTGTTCAATCACCAGTCCCTCCAACCAGACGTAGCGCTTTGCAGAGCGTGAACTGGTCGAACAAACATCGTCGAGTCCCAGTTCGTTTTACTTCAAGCATTTACCTTCAGTATTGCATTTGCTTCATTAACCTCCTGGAGTGTCTTCAAGTATGTCTTTCGCAGCTATTCGCTCCGGCGAACCAATTCCTATTTTCAATGGGAAGGATTACTCGTACTGGAAGGACAAGATGAAAAGAAATATCATGGCTATCAATTCCACCGCTTGGCAAGTTGTCTTGCATGGTGTTACAGTTGCAGACAAGAATGCCATCACTCCTGAAGAAGCTCAACTGATTGATCTTGATTCTGTAGTCTGGGTGTTCATCACCAATCACTTGACACCAGAAAAGTATCATGAAGTGAAGAATATTCCATCTGCCAAAGGTGTCTGGGACTATCTTGAAAAGATTGGTGAAGGTGTTTCTACCCAGAGAGATGACAGAATTGACACACTTCGAAGCAAATTCTATCGCTTCAAAAGACTCGAGGGTGAAAAAGTCAGCTCCATTTACAGCAGACTCACAGCTCTTGCAAATGAGTTGATTTCCCTCGGTGCTGATGACATTACTCCTCACTCAGTTGTCAGAACATTGCTTCGCTCGTTAGATGACTCGTTTGATCACATTGTGCTGATGATCAAGGAAAGGACTGATTTCAGACGTCTTGTTGCCGCTGATGTTCTTGAGAGACTCACTACTTTTGAAATGGAAGAAGATGAGAAACGTGACATAAATGGATCACGAAGAAAAACTCATGCTTTGAAAGCAAAAGCTTCACGTCATTCTTCGCCCGAAGTCAGTTCTGCTTCAGGTGTAGAATCAGATGGTCCTGCAAGTATTGGGAAGGATTTGGCATTGATCATGAGACGCTTCAACCGCTTTCAAAGAAAAGGTTTTTCTTCACCGAAGAAGAATTATTCTTCGAGAAGCTCCAGTCACTCTTCTCACCGTTCATCCTCAAGAAGCACTCCATCAAAAGAAAACTGTTGCTACAAGTGCAAGAAACCAGGTCACTTCATTGCTGATTGTCCTCTGTGGGAAGCTGAGAACAAAGCAAAACATTCGCTCAGAGACTCCTCATCCAAGTCCCACAGATCTTCAAGAAGCTATGAATCCAAGAGACATGATTCCAGTTCGAGAAGAGATGAGGAAAGATTCTGATGATGAAAAGAGGAAGAAGTATCACAAGAAGCGTGAGGGTTCTTCATCGAAGACTCACTCGTCTCGTCGAAGCAGCTCTCACTGAGCCAAGGCCTATCTGGGAAAGGAGATGAACTCCGAAGACGAAGCCTCTGGGTCCGAAGCTCATTCAGGCTCAAGGTCTAGGTCTGGGTCTGGGACCGAATCAGATGGTGTTGCTGGTTTGGCATTCGCTTCAGCAGATGCTTCGGTAAAAGCTTCGAGCTCATTCTTCACCAACAACAGTAGTGAAGATGAATCTCCTACATATTGCTTCATGGCCAAGGCGAAGGTATCCTCATCAAAATCTAACTATGATACTTCTGATTGTTCCTCATATGACAGTCATTCAAAGATAAGCTATGCTAAACTTGCTAAAATTGCTTCAATCCAACAAGATGATCTTGATTCACTAAGCAAAACCATTAAGAAATCAGAAACACTGTTGATCGATGAGATTGAGAAAGGTCAAACTTTGACTAATGAGCATGAAGCTCTAAAGGAAAAGTTTGAAGAGTTATCCTCTCGGCATGATCTTCTTTCGGTTGATTATGAGAAGCTTACCTATGAATTTCTTCAGAGGAAAATGGCTCTCGAAAAACAGAAAGAGGCTCATGAAGAGTTGGAAAATGTCAACCTCTCTCTCATGGCTCAACAAGGTTCTGAAGCAAATCATGAAACTGAATCACCTTGTTTGGATTGTTTGGAACAAAGCAAAATTGATTCCAAAGGCAAAGCTCCTACTGTTATTGATGATACTAATGCCTCTGATGAGGAAAACCCTGCTGTTACCGAGGAACTCCTCAGGTTGAAAAACTTATTTGAAACAGGGATGTTCAAAAGTGTGCAAGGACACCAGTATCTCTGTGATATCCTGAGGAAAGCTCTCCTTCACAGGAATCCCAGGAATGAAGGTGTTGGGTTTGAGAGAAAGATAAACCCCGATAGCACCTATTGGGAACCTGAGCAGTATCCTAAGACTGTTTGGGTCCTTGCGAAAGGGAACCCCATTGATATAGCTAACCTTTCAGGTTTTGATTGCAAGATGAACAAAGACATTGTGGACGAATCACTTGATTCTGACTACAAGCTCATCAAAGATGAACAGGGAAAGGTTACAGCTGAGTATATTGGTACTCCTCCTAAGGATGGCTTCTATAAGAGGCAAATATGGGTGCAGAAAGCACTTGTGGAAAAACTGCCTGCTAACCATACCATGCAGGGAAAGTCTTCGGTTCCACTGAATCATTTCTATTCTCTTGAAACGAGAAATGATCCTTTAGTGACCGAATCAAATGTTCCGCAGAAGCAATACTATCGTACTGGTCGTCATACTTATCGTCCCCACAATAATCATACTAAGATTGCATATGCTCATACTTATGCTAACCGTTCACAGAGGACTTACATTTATGGTGTGCTTGATGGTACACCGAAGCAATATACTCCTGTTCGCTTTAATATTGCTTCAGCCAGTGCTTCAACGTCTTCTCAGTCACCTGCTCGTTTGTGGGTGGTTAAGAAGAACTAATTCTTCTGCAGGGCTATGTCTCCGGTGGATCCGAATGGGTCATGGATAGTGGTTGTACAAATCATATGACCGGAGACAAGGAGTTATTCACCGAAGAAAAACTATCTCAGTCTTCTCTGAAGTACATTACCTTCGGTGATAACAACAAAGGTAAAGTGTTGGGTTTGGGTAAGATTGCCATATCGAAGGATAAGCACATTGACAAGGTTATGCTAGTCCAATCACTTGGATATAATCTTATGTCTATTTCGAAGTTATGCGATATGGGTATGCTTGTTCTGTTTTCTGCTTTGCGTTGTGTTGTCTTTTCACAGGATGACTATACGTTTGTCTTCGAGGGTTACCGAAAGGGAGATTTATACATTGTTGATTTTTCTTCGGGCCCTGCTGTATCCACTTGCTTAATGGCAAAAGCTTCATCTGGGTGGTTATGGCATCGAAGACTTGGTCATGCAGGGATGAGAAATCTTCATAACTTAGTGAAGAAGAATCATGTTATTGGTCTTAGTGAAGTAAAATTTGATAAGGATCGTCTCTGCAGTGCTTGTGAAGCTGGTAAAATCACTAAGAAACATCATTCAGCGAAGACTATCATGAATACCACTCGTCCTCTTGAATTGCTTCATATGGATCTTTTTGGTCCTCAAAATTATGCAAGTCTGGGAGGAAACAAATATGGTCTAGTTATTGTTGATGACTTCTCTCGTTATACTTGGGTTTTCTTTCTGGATGACAAGAGAAAGGTTGTTGAAATCTTCAAGTCATTCGCCAAGAGAGCTCAAATAGAATATGAATTATCTCTGAAGCATATCCGAAGTGATAATGGAATTGAATTCAAAAATACTCATATTGAAGATTTTCTTGATGATCATGGATTTAATCATGAGTTCTCTGCTGCTTATACACCTCAACAGAATGGTGTTGTTGAAAGGAAGAATAGAACTCTTATTGAGATGGCCAGAACTATGCTTGCTGAATACAAGACTCCTATTAGGTTCTAGGCCGAAGCAATTAACACAGCTTGTCACATCATCAACAAGGTTTACCTTCACAAGTTCTTGAAGAAAACTTCGTATGAGCTTATCACTGGTAACAAACCAAATGTTTCATACCTTAGAGTGTTTGGTGCTCCATGCTTTATTAGAGACATGAATCATAGCTCCAAATTTGCCCCTAAGGCACATGAAGGTTTTCTTCTAGGTTATGGCTCAAACTCTCACACTTACAGGGTCTATAACTCTCACTTTGGGAAAGTTATGGAAACAGTGAATGTGAGATTTGATGAAACTAATGGCTCTCAAAAAGAGCATTTGCCTCATGATCTAGATGAACCTCCTCTTGATGAAGTGATCAGGTCCATGGCTATTGGAGAGATTCGCCCTGTTGAAGCCAATGCTCGTCAAGCTGATAGGGATGATGATGGTCCAATGTTCCCACACATAGCCCGGGGCGCTGGAGATCAACATCCTGAAGCAAATGATGAACAGGACGAAGGAAATGCTGATGCTGAAGGTGAAGCAGATCCTGAAGCTGAAGCTGATCCTGAAGCAGAAGCTGAGCCTGACGCAAATGATTCAACCTTATCACGAGTCCGAAGAAGAGTTGATGTTGACTCGATTCTTGAAGAAATTCATCAACCAGGTCGTCCTACAACTCGATCTCGTACTCGTTTGGCTAACTTCTGTGGAAATTTCTCCTTTGTCTCCATGTTAGAACCATCAAAGTTTGATGAAGCCATGAAGGATCCAGATTGGTTAACTGCCATGCTCGAAGAACTTAACCAATTCGAGCGAAACAAAGTCTGGTCCTTAGTAGATAGACCTGACCCCTCGAAGCACAACATCATTGGTACTAAGTGGATCTTTCGCAACAAGCAAGATGAAGATGGTATTGTGGTAAGAAACAAAGCACGTCTGGTAGCACAAGGTTACACCCAAATTGAAGGTATCGATTTCGGTGAAACTTATGCTCCAGTCGCTCGTCTCGAATCCATTCGTGTTATGCTTGCTTTTGCAAATTCCAATGGTATTATGCTTTATCAAATGGATGTGAAGAGTGCTTTTATTAACGGAGAAATCGAGGAAGAAGTGTATGTTATGCAGCCTCCAGGTTTTGAAGACCCGAAGAAACTCGACATGGTGTACAGGTTTCACAAGGCTCTTTATGGGCTGAAGCAAGCACCTCGTGCTTGGTACGACACCTTGAAGGATTTTCTTCTGAAGAAAGGCTTCAAACCAGGAACCACTGATCCAACTCTTTTCACTCGATCTTATAATGGTGATTTGTTTGTATGCCAAATATATGTAGATGATATCATTTTTGGATGCACTAACACTGAAATCAGCGAAGAATTTGCCACTATGATGTCGAAGAAATATGAAATGTCTATGATGGGTGCACTGAAGTTCTTCTTGGACTTCAAATCCGTCAACAGAAGAATGGCACCTTTATTTCTCAAGAAAAATATCTCAAGGATTGCCTGAAGAAATTTGGTCTCACTGAATGCAAAACTATCAAGACGCCAATGCCGACCAATGGCTTCTTAGATGCAGATGAGAAGGGGAAAGCCTTCGACCAGAAGAAGTATCGGTCTATGATTGGATCTCTGTTATATCTTTGTGCATCTAGACCTGACATTATGCTTTCAGTATGTATTTGTGCTCGCTTTCAGGAAAATCCAAAGGAATCACATCATACTGCCGTAAAGAGAATTCTTCGTTATCTTGCTCACACACCTACCTTGGGGTTGTGGTATCCCAAGGGTGCTCAGTTTGATCTTATTGGCTATTCTGACTCAGACTGGGCTGGTGATCGTGTGGATAGGAAATCAACATCAGGGACTTGTCATTTCCTTGGAAGATCACTTGTGTGTTGGGCTTCGAAGAAGAAAAACTGCGTTTCAATATCTACTGCTGAAGCTGAATACATTGCAGCTGGGTCATGTTGTACCCAGATTCTATGGCTGAAGCAAACGCTGAAGGATTATGGTATTCATGTAAAGAAAATTCCACTCCTATGTGATAATGAGAGTGCAATCAAAATTGCTCACAATCCTGTACAGCACTCTCGCACGAAGCATATTGACATTCGCCATCATTTTCTTCGTGATCATGTTCAGCGTGAAGATATTGTTATTAGT
Source organism: Bromus sterilis (assembly GCA_950022295.1). Taxonomy (NCBI): domain Eukaryota; kingdom Viridiplantae; phylum Streptophyta; class Magnoliopsida; order Poales; family Poaceae; genus Bromus; species Bromus sterilis. Next base: position 408,600,322 of record OX465596.1, on the reverse strand, counting down.
CACGTCAGAACAGAAGACCAACTGGCAGACATTTTCACGAAACCATTGGATGAGAAAAGGTTCTGTACGTTGAGGTGTGAGCTCAATATATTGGACTCACGACATGTACTGTAAGACTGAATCGTTCTACTTATGTATATACTCGTTTACTTCGTTGCTTACTTATTTAGTTTCGTTGTTTGTCACCTTTTGCTTCATTTGTTTTTTCTTCGAGGTGATAAGTTTCGGACCCTACTCCTTCTATTTTTTTTGTTCTTCTCTATCTGTCCAAAATGGTTGAGCACAATTGACACGGAAAGTATTTTGCTTCGAACGTCATTGTGTTCCGAAGCAAATGCTTCCAACTTTCATCGAAGTTTTTGCTCATGTCGAGGACTTATTCTTCGGTTGTTGAGATCCCGTCATATCCGGGTCGTTGAGATTTTCTCGCGATTCGCCAAGAAATCCTCGCCGTAGAATCCGGAGAGACAGGCGCTGGGGGCCGTTCGATCTGATCTGACAACTCCTGTCAGACCGGCCTATATAAGGCATCCCCACCCCAGCGAAGCCAACCTCATCTCATTCGTGTCTCCCCGGAACCCTATCTCTCCCGAGCGCCGCCGAGCTCCTCGTCCCCGTCGCCGTTCTCGCCGCTTCGTTGCCGGAAGAGCGACGCCGTGGACTTCCCGCCATCGAAGAGCACATCCTCTCCGCTCCTCGTCGCCGTAGAAGCTCGACGCCACCAAGTTAGGGTACGCCGAGCCTCGATCCAATCTCCATCCCCTCCGTTCGTCTGTTCCAGATTGGATCCGAGATCTTAGTTCGTTTTGTTTTTGGATGATTTCTTTAGGTATCTTTGATCCGTTGGATCGTTGCTCTGTTGGGAAACCTGTTTCTGCTAGTCAAGGTTTTCATCTCGATTCAGGTTAGAACTTAGGGTTAGAACTCATCTGTTCTGCGTTAGGGTTTCAACTCAACTTGGGTGAGATTGAGTCTAGCTCAGAACAGACCAGAAACTCTACCCCAAATTCTTTACTGAATCTCTTGTCAAAATTCTTTGATCGAAACTTTTGCTGGTGCTCATTCGATACTCGTCTTTTTCCCTCGCAACCCTTGTGCTTTTTCCACAGGATGTCTGCGGAGTTAGAATTCGGCAATGAGTCACCAAACCTTGATCGCATCAACGAAGCAGAATAGGCTGCTCCGAAGAAGAAAGGAGGAAGGACAAAGGAAACCAACAATGCAAGAGGCATCCCCGAATCCATTCGCATTGAACTTGGTTATGACACACCTCCAGATGAGACCAAGGATCAACGCAAGAATCGTTTGCAAAACATTTGCCGGTACTGGGCAGTTCGTTGGTACAAGTTCAAGAGTATTCCCACCTGGAAGTGGACCATGCAGTTCGCCTTCAGTCCACCATATAGATATACTTCAACCATGTGCAGTCAGTACACTGAAGAAAATCGTCACCTGTACTACCCAGTTCCACCGAAGCTTCCTCACCCCAACACCCTCAAGACACCAGACGACTACCCTGAGGAACAAGAACGTTTGAGAATTGCAGCCGAAGCCAAAAGGCTGAAAGAAGAGAAGAGGGCAGCCAAGCTGGCCGCAGCTGAAGCCCAAGGTGAAGGGCCTAGCAAGAAAAAGAAGAAGCTGAAGAAGAAATCTGCTTCACCACCCCATGCTACCACTGAAGATGAAGAGCATGCCAGGCTAGAGCAAGCTGCTTTGGAAGATTCCATCATGGATGAATCCAATGCAGCTGATGATGAATCAGAAGTTGAAGCTGATGACGAATCATAGGATTCTGCTCCCCCCACGAAGCAAAAACTTAAGATCCCGCTGAAGAAGAAGCCAGGAGAAAAACCTGATGCTAGGGTCAAGCCTTCTGCTCGCCCCAATATTGACCTCTCTAATCTAGTGGTCTCGAAGCCCTTAGCCTCCAAGCCACCGGCTGACGCCCCTGAAGAAGAGAGAAGATCCAAACAGAAGAAAGACCCTGCCAAGAGACAGCCTGCAAAGGTTTCAGTCCCACCGAAGCCCAAGCAGTCTGCTGCATCAAAGCCTTCTGTGAAGCACAAGCTCACTGAAGAAAAATTGAGAGAAAAAGACCTCGAAGAGGCACTTGAGCGCAATATCGCTGCCCGAAGCGCAGTCGACAAGAAGAAGGCCGAGGAAGATGCTGCTAGGCAGCAAAGGGATTTAGATGCTGCCAAGTTTGCTGCTGAGAAGGCTGAGACGAAGCGCAAGCTCGCTGAAGCCGCAAGGAACGAAGAGAAAGCTGCAGCTGACGCTAAACAGCTTGTAGAGATTGAAGCTAAACGTAAGGCTTCATTAGAAGGCCTCAGGACCAAGAAAGCAGAGAAAGCTGCTAGGGCAAGCCAGAAGAAGCCCGTGGTCGATATGTCTCCCTCAACCATTCCATCGAAGCATAAAGGCATATCCTTGCCTGAAGGTCAAGCTGAAGCTGATCCTCAGAGTGACCAACCATTCCCTGACCATCGTGAAGAAGAACTCTGGGATCAGTTGGGCATCACTGAAGCCCTTTGGGAGAAGTGTGCTGCTGAAGATCCAGAAGCTGTTGATGTTGGAGAAGTCTACATCTCCAAATCTATTGAAGCAATGATCACCACCATGATCAGTCAGCTGAAGGATTTGCATTCCAGAGATAGGGCTGAAATGAAAAAGATTCACAACTATCAGAAGAGAGTTGAATCTGAACCTGAAGAAGAGTTCAAACAACACGCCTTGGGATTGCTTCAACGAGTGACTGAAGTCAATTCCAACACCAAAGATAATATCAAAATCTTCAAAGGCAGAGTCAAGGCTGTTGTAGATGACATGGTGAAGACCCATAATGCTTCCATTATGGAGAGAGAGTCCAGGAAACGTAAAGCTTTGCCTGAAGCTGAACGTGTTGTTGCACCATCTCCTAAGCCAACTGCAACTAAGGCTACAGGACCCTCACCAAAGAAGAAGACCACCAAGAGGCGCATGGTTACTTTGGCCGAAGCCGCAGACATGGATACAAGTGATGAATGGTTACAGGATTCTCCTGAAGCAGTTCCCACCCCTGCACCGAAGCCAAAGCCATCCAAGCCCACCCCAAAGCCTTCAGCCCCACCCACCAAGACTCCCACTCCTCCTCCTACAAGAACCACCTCCAAGCTAACTCCACCTCCAAGAGCTCCAACTCCCACTCCTACGCCTGTTCGAACAACCACTCCCATACCACCTCGTGTTCCCACACCCATTCGCCCTCGTGCCCCAACCCCCGAACCACAAAGGATTCCCACTCCACCTTCATCCCCTCCCCATGAAGCCAATGCTCCATCCCCAACCCACTCCAGAACCCATGTTTCCCGAGATTTTTCCCCCGCCAGAACTGTTCAAGAGTCTGAAGCACATGTGCCCGACACTGAAGCACATGATGACGAAGACGAACAAGTCCAGATTCTGAATCCATCGCAAGAGCAAGCGCTAGTAGTCGCTCAATCTGCTGGCCATTCCAGAGTCAATCCAATTGCTCCTCTGCAAAGGATTCGTGAGCGTTCTCGTCCATGCCAAGATACCCAGCTTGACTCCATCTACCCTCGTGAAACCTTTCCCATTTTCAAGGGTGCTGGTTATTCTTCGAGGCATGGCCCGGAATTTGACATGGACCAGCATAGGAAGAATCTTCGATTCTTTGGTGTCAGTCCATATGCGTCGGATCGAACTGCTGATGATCTTCGCTTTTGGACAGCAGAACAACAAATCTTATACACCAAGGTCTTCTGTCAGCAAGGCGTCCTGTTTCGGCACAAGTTTTTGGACATGCGTAGTCTCTCAACTGCCTCATGCTTTCAGAATGTCCTCGAAACTATTGAAAACAAGAATTTGACTCGGCTGTTTGCATTGACCACACCCTTCAACTCCGAGCTCATCAAGCAATTCTATGCAACACTTTATGTATCTGGTGAAGCTAATGATCCCAGCACATGGATATTGGAATGGATGATTCAAGGCAAAGTATTCAGAATGACCTCAGTTGAATTCATGGAAATTGTTAATATTCCAAGGCATTCTGGTGTTCATGAAAAGATTCATACTGAGCCAGTTCTGTCTGAAGAAGTATTTGCAACTTTGCTGGACCCTGAAGCCACTGAAGGCCATATTCCTCAAAACATTCGCCCGAAGCATTTGAATTTCATTTCCAGGACTTGGTTTTATATCCTGTCCAACTCATTGATTCCTTTGAGTACTGCTTCGGAAGAATCGAATCTCTATCCTGAAACAAGGCATGCTATCATGAAGCTCTCTCATGGTCTTCTATTTGACTTTGAAGACTGCTTCATCAGGAATATGGTTCTTGCAGCAGAGCTACCATTCACACTGAAACCTTATGCTCCTTGGATGCAAGTTGTCTGTGATTATGGCAGGAATGAAGACTTTGTGGCTCGTCATCACCCGAAGCTTTTCACGCCCCCAGTGCGTGACTCTTTGGATCTGCTGAGGAAGCCCAATGATCCCTTTGCCAATTATGTTGGTGTTCGCCACGAAGTCAATGAGCGCAACTTATCAAAGAAGTTTCAGAAAGACTGCCATCACTTTGAAGTTAATCTTCGTTCGCAGCAAATGCTTGAAAACTACATTGAAGCAAATCAACGCCAGATGCAATGGCTTGCTAACGAGATAAATCGTGTTGGCAACATTGCTATGAACAACAATCAGTACCTGCGTGTTCTGAAGCGTCATTCCTGGCAGGGCCTCCGGCAGTTCAACTCAGTGAAAAGACTTCGTAAGCATCGCATCTTCAAAGAATATGACCATATACGCCGAAACTTTTCACGTGATGATACAGTGGACCGCCCGTCTCAGAAAATCCCTCCCCTGCACAAGATTGATGAAGTCTTCTTCGTCAACGAACCTGAACCCATCCGGCCAGACACCGTCTCGAAGAATGACTCCATCACCTCCAAGGACGACGACGGCCTCGACGACAGCGACCTCGACATCAACCTCATCACTCAGAGTCGTCATGAAGCTGTTCCCGCGTCTTCTTCCGAAGAAGAATCCTCGGGCGATGAATCTTCGTCTGATGAGTCCTCGTCGAGCTCTGCTTCATCGGGTCCTCAGGGTGCTGATGCCACGCGTTAGATCTCTCGAACCTCCTCTCAACCTTTTGTCCAATCATTGACAAAAAGGGGGAGAATGAGGGCATCGATGAGTTAGTTCTGCATCGGGGAAAGGGTTTGCCATTTGCTTCGTTTGGTTGAGTTACAACAAACACTCCATTATTTTTTGATTGGGTTGTAACTTAAGTTTTACTTTGGTCATGCTACTCCTGTGATACGCTTAAGTTTTAATAACCACTTTGCTTGCAAGTATTTCTTCGTATCTTCTATCTTGCAGGTGGTTGTCTCTTTCTAAGTCACAGGTTATTGGAAGCAATTGCATTCATTCCTGGATATATATACATCGTCTAATGCAAGTGTATTCGCTAAGATATTATGTTTTACTCTCCACCGAAGAAATTCTTCTCAAGCATTAACTTCGATTATATAAATCTTCGATGCTTGCATTCAGGGGGAGCCAAAAACTTCATATCTTAGAGTTTGTCCCTTCTTTTCACAAAAACTTCAATATCTTTTATCGATGCCTGTTTTGTCAACAATAGTCCAAAAAGGGGGAGATTGTAAGAACAAAAGTTTCACCCCGTGTGTTTTGGTTATTGTTGGACAAGACAGTAGAGGAACTAACAATGTTTTCTAGTGTAAACAGTTGTATAGGCTCCTGAAGGACAAGCTAGGTGATAAAGCTTCAGGGAAGTTCTTCGTGTTATCGAAGCATTACCCATGGAGCGAAGCTTAATCACGAAGGATGACCCCCAAAAATGAAGGTGTCCTGAAGCTCTACTCTTTGAAGGAAATGAAGAGGACGGCGCAAGACTTAGATGTTTTTGTGTAGTTATTTTTCGGTTCTTTGAGTCATAGGACAAAACGTACTATCAAGAGGGGTATTTAGCTTGTGGACACCGAAGTCATTGAGATATGCTCAGATCAAATCCACACCAAGTGAGAGCCTGAGTGAAGAAATCTCATGAGCACTAAGTTAAGTTTCGGTAGCAAAGACTTCGTTCTTGGGCTACTGAAGCAGAACTAAGTCCGTGAGTCAGCTTTACTTGTTCCTCAAGTAAATTTGCGCAGTGATGACAAATCCGACCGTTGTGGACACGTGTCAAGCTGTCACCTCGGGTCAATTTGGTCATTCCGCACCTCGGGATCGCCAACTATAAATACGCCGCCCCTCCTCCATTTGCGGGTGGCTGCTCTAAGATATTCCTGAGAGAGATTGATGAGAGCACCCTAAAAACGCCACCGAAGCAAAACCCAAAATCCAGATACTGAAACCTAAGTCCCATTGATCTGAGTAGATTCGAGATGACTTAGGTGGAAGCTTGCTAGCCTTTTTTATCTTGGAGAGCTGCAAGTCTCCTAGACGGTTAGAGAGTTGTTCTTCAGAGAGCGAAGAGTAATTGTCGCCTCGAAGTCCAGTTTGTCAAAGGTTTCGGTGATTTCCTTAATAATCAACCACGAGTGAAGAACTAGCCAAGCTCAAGGAGTTTGGTGCAGTGGAGCAACGGACGGAGAGAGTTTTGCTCTAGGTGTTCAATCACCAGTCCCTCCAACCAGACGTAGCGCTTTGCAGAGCGTGAACTGGTCGAACAAACATCGTCGAGTCCCAGTTCGTTTTACTTCAAGCATTTACCTTCAGTATTGCATTTGCTTCACTGTTATGCTTCAATGTGTTTTGATTCACTGCATTTAGTTTCGCTTCCAGTTATTCTTCGCTATTCTGCACTGCTTATGCTTCACTTCAATAGTTTCAGTAGAAAATTTTGAAGTGATCATTCACCCCCTCCCCCTCTGATCACATAGTTGGACTTTCAGTGATCCATGGTAAAAACTATATAAAAACTGAACAAAAGCACGTAGGAAAACTGCCATGATTTTTCATTTTCCATGACTTCTGCATCAAATTTACCTAAATTGCCATGAAAAAAATAGTACGATATATTATAAAAATTGCAATGTTTTGGAAGACCAAAATATTGTGACATTTCCATGAGACAATATGAAAACATTATTGAAACAATTTTGCACTGTGAGCATTTGCATTTTCTCTTGGCAAGAAAAGAAATGAAAGAAATATCTACATTTGTTGTGTGACTAAGAAGATACAAATAGAAAAACACCATAATTCCAATGGTAAAAAGTCCTACATTCGCCACGAGAGGAAGTACAAAAAAAATTCTGCAACTACCATGTTATGGGAAGGAAAATATGTTACCTACAATTTACCATAGACACAAGAGGAAAAATTGGCATCATACCTAAAAGGGACATTAACATCTTCCCCACTAACTCAAACCCACTTTTGATATTTTCCTTTAATTTTATACTGTGCTCAAAGTTTCCCCTAAAAAACATTTTAGGTCTCCTAATGTCCTCCCGTCTAGTCAAATTCATTTGGTTGTTACTTTGGAATTTCATACAAAATTATATGAACTCAAAAAATACAAATAAGATATCAAAATATTCGGAGAAACATCGCGTATATGTGCATATGATTTGCATTCATGATAAAAGCATTGTTTAAACCTATTTAGGGTTAGCTAACATTATGATTAGGGTGAATACATTGATAGGTGATAATTGTAAATGGCACGGACTATAGGTTATGTTTTTCCAAACATTCTGATATCTTATTTCCATTACTCCGAATTCATACGATTTTTCAAATTAATGGTCAAACGACTTTGATGGCACAAAAGGGCATTTAGGTGACATAAAACACCTTTTTAGGAGCAAATTTTGCATATAAAAGATAAATGTGAGTAGTGGGTTCGAGTCGGGGGCTCAAATGCCATTGACACTACATAGAAATGTGAAGTTGCCATGTTATGTACCTTGTACTGTATATAATAGATTTTACATGACTTGTGAAAAATAATTCTCTAAATTTTAAGAATAGTCGAAGTAAGTTGCAAACAAATTGCCAAGCTTTGGAGACAAAAAATGTGAAATTTCCATGAGGCCTTATGAAATCACTATTGAAAACATTTTGCCATTGTGTGTATTTTGCATATCCTTTTTGGAAAAAATAACTGGAAAACTATCTATATTTGCCATGTGTAGGATATAATTACAAAATTTCCATGATTTAGAGTAAAGAAAAAGGTATAGATTTTCCATGAGGACATTCTTTTTGCCATGCACCCTCAATAAAACTAGCATGAATCAATAAAATTGGCATGGGACCTAAACTGAAATTCTGATGGCCTGGTTAATAAATATGCCATTTCAAACTAAATAAAATTACCATGGTACCTACAATAAAACTATCATGGTGCTATTAATAAAATTGACTTGGTATAATTAATAAAATTGCCCTCGTCTAAGTAGTAAAATTGTAATGTTACCTATTTAAAATCGGATATGGCAAAATTTGGAAAACTGTTCTCTAAGACACTTTTAACTTTTGTAAATTTAAAACCTCGACTTGGAAAATTTAATAATTTTGTTTATTTGAAAATATAGCAAAGTTAGGGGAGTTGTTCTTTACAAGGATGGCAAAGTTAGGAATTTTCCATGGAACCATGAAACAATGAAACCATTGTGATTCATAAAGTTGTCGTCTGAACATTACAATTTCCCATAACATTTACCATATTTATGGGAAACATAACTAATAAATTTTTCATTATATATTTAGTAAAATTGCCTTGCTACCATGAGTATAACGAACATCATCTAATGAATTAATTTACCATGTGCTTATTAGTAAAATTGTCATGGTCTAAAAATAAAGTTACCATGCTACGTAGGATAAAACTATCATGATCTAATTAATTAAACATCCATTATCTAATCAGTAAATCTAGCATGGTACATATAGTAAAATAACACAAGGGAAAATTAGGGGAAAATGTTCTCTACAAACATTTAAACCCTTTAAATTTTTTAATGGGAAAATCATAAATTTATAAATCTTATTCTTTTGAAAATATGGCAAACTAATGGGAATTGTTCTTTGAAAGGATGGAAAATGTAGGAATTGAAGCTATATACAAACTTGTGATATGGGACAAACCAATAATGAAGCAAATAGTGCACCATCACAAGGGACAATGTAAAGCTAGGTTCTTATCCAATCCACTCTTATGCATCCAACCCAAAAGAGCATGAGAACCTCTGCTTCCCTCTGCGAAGGAACTATTTTTTTACTTTTCAAGTTGAATCAATTCATTTTTCCTTGTGATCCTTAAAGTAAATACTGCATGGTGGAGGAATATCTATGACATGTAAACTAGTTATATGTATAATTATGTCAATTCCAAATTGTTGACATTATCTATTAGATAAATGAGTTGAGAATGCTAAGCTCTTAAAATCTTCCTTTGTGTCCGGCGGAAACCACTTTGTTCTATAAATTCACTGTTGGGTTCTAGATAATTGTTGAATACTAAATGGTAGGTGAGCATGTGATATATGTTGATCAAATAACTCTCACATGCACCCTTCTGAAAATGAGAGGAATGCAAATGTTTAATAATTGAGAACATGGTTTGCTTTCATCAATAAACTTTTAGTTGTTAACTTTGCGCATGTAAAGGTGTCATGACCTCCTCAAAAGCAATTTTGTAAAGAAGGTTGTTGTTTAGAATGTGTGGTCATGAAAGTAAATAGTGATGCTCTCATTTTCTTCTTCTTTAGTATGGGATCCTCACTCCATAAACCGTCAACATGTTTACAAGTTCGGATTTCTCTTGGGGAAAAGCGAGGTCTAAATTGGGGAGCTGATACGTCCATTTTTCATCACTATTTTCTACTATAGTCTGCTCTTTATCATTAATATTTTACACATTATTATTCAATACTAATGCCTTTTTGCCTTCAAATTGCATATAATACATTAAGAGGGAAATTCTTAAGAAATTTCCAGATAGATGGAAACCATGAGCAAAAAATGGAACAAAAGAGAAACCAACTTTCTGAAACAACAAAACTTCAACGACATTCAGATAATCTTTTTGGTACAGAAGACATTGGGAGCAGAAAGATGGTATGAAGGGGACCCAACAGGGGCCTTTGCGCCACTTGGAAGTGTGGTGGGGACACTGGGAGCCTTGGTAGCCCCCCTTTGATTCCCTTTCACATTTTTCTTTTCCGTAACATAAAAATAATTGGGGATTTTTTGGGCATTTTTTGCCTGTACTGCAAGGAAAAATTGAGGAGGAGTACTTTTGACCTTCGTTAGGCTAATTCTACTCGAGATCCATCCCTTCGAGAGGATATTCAAAGTCACCTTCATCGACAACACTTTGTTCATCGTTGGGATCATATGCATCAGCATATTTATCAGCACCTTGATGCGTCCCAAACGTATCTATAATTTTTTCTTGTTCCATGCTTATTTGTGTGACTTTGCTATATGTCTTGATGCACTTTCATATCCTTTTACAACATATTTCAGATTAACTTATTAACCTAGTTTCCAATGCCAGTTTCTGTTTGTTATTATCTGCGCATCACATAAAAAGGTGGAAATGAATATTTCCATAAAGTTCTAGAATTTTTTTCAGAAATTCAAATACATAAGAAGATTCCAGAAGCCCGAAGGAGATCTAGAGGGGGGCCACCCCATGGACAGGTGCCTGATGCGCGTGAGATGATAATGGCTTCTCGCCCTTCGTTGGTTACCCAAGTGGAAGGTGAGATGAAGGATAGCAGCAAATTTCCCTTGGCGAAGATACCAAGGTTGAGTTCGAACCAGTAGGACTCCGATAACTACAAGTAGGTGGTGAAGCGAGCAACACACCATTTGAGATATTGCTCCCTTAACCTGGACCTGCACACACACAAGTAACTTTTCTCCCAACGAAGTTCAGAGAGGTTGTCAATCTCTCCGGCCTTGTTGTTTACAAAGGATCAAACGCAAATGATAATGATAATGGTGATTCCAACTAGAAAGTAAAAGCATGAAAGAATTGAGCATGTAAACAGTGATGAGAATATGGACCGGGGTCCCGTGATGTTCACTAGTGATGTCTCTCTCCCAAAAGACGATAAAACTACTATGCGAGGTAAACAAATCACAACTGGGAAATTGACAGGATTAAAAACACACCGCAATGCTAACTATGCTACAAAGAAAGGAAGAGGCTCAAAAGCATGGGCGGTACGCCAAAATAAATAGACCGAAATCCAACTCCATCTACTACTAATCATCCACCTTGAGATATCTATCCAAAACATCTCGCTGGTATTAAGTTGGGAGCCCCACCCAAAATGTAAACCCAAAGCAACAGACAACTGCATTAAAAGAACTTTGCGTAAAGTAAACAATCCTTGCAACTGCGGTTACAAGCACCGTTGTTTTCCCCCTTGTGGCAACATCACATCCCCTAGACTCATGTTTCTGTCACTCAAGCTAGTCATCAGGGGGCATGAACTCACAATCATGCATAACGCTCCCTCTTGGAGTCACTACCTACTACTTGGCCAAAGCAATAAACAGCACCGGAGAACATGCAAGAATTACTCAAGAACATAAATATAAAAAATAAGAACCAAATATATTACTCAATCACAAATAGAACATAGTCTCATAATCCATCAGATCCTAGAAAACTCATCATAGCAATAGCAGAAAGAATTACATATGTGCCTTGATCATGTAGGGCAGCTCACAAGGTCTAATCCATGAAGAACAAAGAGGGGAGGAGAACATCACATAGCTACTAATCACGGACCCATGGTCCAAGGTAGACTACTCACGGATCATCCGGGAAGCGTCCATGGTGGAGGAGAGGCTCCCAGAGGTCAATCCTCCCTTCGGCAGGGTGCTTGGAAGAGGTCTGCTGTCAGAACCCTAATTTAGGTTTGTGCTTTTCCAAGCTAGCATTTTTGCATCATGAAATTTTTTGCAAAAGAAAAAGAAATGGGGAAGCAAAAAGCCTCAAAATAATTTTAATAAAAGGCCAGACAAAAATCTTTTTCCAAAAATGCTTTGAACTTTTTGAAAAGTCTCATAAATGGGCATGATCACATTTCAAGTGAAGTGGTCCCACTTCATGCTCTCTGATTATTCTAAAAGTACAAAAGCCCTTTGGAAATTAAATATTTAATGTATTTGCAATTGAAATTATTTAAATATAATTTCAATAATTCTGAAACTTTATGTGTGGAGTTATATATGTCTCCTAAGCCCACATAAAAGTTTTTGGAATTTTAAAAAAATGGTTTGATTTAGAAATCAAATCAAAACAAATTGCAGAAAAGGAAATTAAAAGAAAAACAAAGAGAAGGCTTACCTGGCTCACCTCAGGCCCACCTGGCCTCGGCCCAGCCCACCCCCAGCGCTTGTCGTCTACCTCCCCGCCGAGCCAAGCATCTCGGTGGAGGCAGAGCACGTGGGCGGCGCCACCTCGACGCCGAGGACGTTCCCAGGCCCCTGGACCTCATCTCCTCGCTAGGAGATAGACCACACACGCCCGCACCTTTCCCCTCTCCTCTCGGTCGCCCTCCTCCTCTTTTTTCTTCGATCCAGAGCCGCCCCGAGAGCTTTCCGCCAGCCGCCGTCGAGCGAGATCGTGGCCACCGTGCTCCCAAAGACGCACCACCTTGTCCAGTGGCACCGCCGTGGCCGTCTTCCTCGAGCTGAAGCTCCAATCGGGCCCGAGGCGCCCCGAAGACGACGCCCGCTTCAATTCCTCGCCGCCGCCCGCCGAGGACGCCTTGGTCGAATTCACCGCCTCCAGTCACTCTCCAGCCTCGCCGTGCTCACCATCGAGCTCCTGGTGAGCCGCAGCCTCGAACCCCCCTATCCGCGCTTTCCCCCGTGCCGTAAGTCGCCGTTCCCCGCCATGGCCGTGAGCTTGCCGCCGCGTGAGTCGTCACCGGCGTGGCCCGAGGCCTCCTCGAGGTCCCTCGCGTGCTCCACGCGATGCGCGTGAGCACGGGGCACACGCCCGTACCCTCCAACCCCTCCCCGTGCCCTCCGGCGAAGCACCGCCATGGACAGAACCACCGGCGTCAAGCCGCCGGCTGATTAGGCCCTAACTCGTGTACTAATCCCCCCTGAGTCCATGACATGTGGCCCCCAACGGCTAATTAAACCAGCCGGTTTAATTTAAACAGGGATTTAACCCCCTGAGTCACTTACAGCCGGGTCCCACTGGTCAGTTGGACCAGTCAACCCCCTGACGTCATGCTGACGCAAGCATGACGCAATAAATCCCTTTTCCAGTACAAAAACAATTCCAGACATTCCATAAAATATCCAAAACTTTGAATTTGAATAACTTTTAAACCGTAACTCAGATTGAAATGATTTTTATATGGAAATTGATCAGAATAAAATGCTCTATCCAAATATCAAACTTTCAACCATGTTTGAAATGTTTACCATGATGGATCAGTAGCATTTTGCTATTTGTTACATTTGGTTTAAATCAAATAAATTGCTTATGCCATTCCAACTTTAACCCTTGCAATGCAATACACTTCACATGGACATAAGAAGCACAACAAACCCATGTTCATCATCATATCATGCCATATGGAATGTGCATTGCAATATTTTGAATGTGTGCTTTACTTCCAATGCTTCGGTGTTTGCATCTTCTCGGTAGAGTTGATCTCGGAGACGAGTTCAACCTCACGTCAGAAGTACAATACCTCGTGATCGTCAGCAAGGCAAGCACCCCCTCTTTGATCATGTCGATAAAATCCCAGTTCCCTCTCATTCTCTCTTATGCATGTTTAGGATGTTACCATGATACGTTCTACCGCTAGTTGAACCTATTCCTTTGCATGACCTATCATTTTGTCACAGTAGTAAGCAAACCACAATCCTAGCAGATCTAGGAGTTGTATGATATCATGTGGCCCCTGCAACTGTTACTGCTTATTGCATGCTTAGAAGTTACAATGAGGCTACTTTGATGTGAGTCGGGATGGTAGTGATCATGTGAATGACGGTGGTAATGTGTTGGTGAATTTGACCTAAACAAGGTGAACGATGAGAGGCTGTGTAGGAGTACACAGTGGGTTGTCTCGTTGAACACTGCCTTAAGCCCGAGTTCTTGTGTTGTTATCCAAGACTAAGAGTACGACCACACATTGGGCTCACTGACCCCTCTCGTCCTCGTACCTCACCCCGGACCAAGTCCAGGAGTCGCAAGTAGTTTGAACTTTAAACGATCTCAAGAAGGTACATCAAGGTAAGTGGTGGACGTAGGTTGTGGGCTCGTTGAATAAAGTGATCATGATCGAGTTGAGCTTTATGGCAGTCACACAACGTTTGAGTCCGCATCGGAAAAATCGGACGGATTCCGATTGTGGTCCCAACTCAAATAGGCGACTCCCTAGGACTAGAGATGGTGCTGTGAGTGAAGTGTCTTGGCAACATCCTCGCCGGTACTCGCTTGAAGGGTCCACTCCCAGGCGGTAACTGATGCGTGCGTGTGTGTAGCAGTACACCCCTGCAGGGTTAATGTCGGGACCCGGAATATGCATATGTAATTCCAGTCACAACTCAATCACATGGAGAGCCGAGAGCCGTACCCACTTGTCTAAGCAGGCAAGGCCAAGCACAGAACACTCTCGGAAAGCATCGTACGTGAGGGGCATCCCATCCAGGCCGGATGATCAACTGAGATGGGTCCTCATCGCCCGCTCACAAGTCTAAATTATTATGGGTGGTGAAATCCCATACTCATAGACAAGTCGCCTCAACCATGTTATCGACTGAATCATAACCCTTACTGACAGGCTCGATCATACAACAAAGTGTGCACGTGACAGAGTCGGGGTCTAGGGCGGGCTCGATCATACAACAAAGTGTGCATGTGACAGAGTCACGAGCAATCGCATCGCGATGCCCCAAGCTGCGCACATCTAAGGGCCACTTGGTGCATAAAAGACCGCCAGCCAGATCACAACTAAGGTCTCGAAAACCCATACTAAGACATGCATGTTATAAACATACACGCAACACACGTGCCTAGTATGAAAAGCAGGTATCATCACATAACTCTACAAAGTGTATCTTTATTGACTTACACATAGAGCATACAAAGATCACATCTCTGTGATCGTCATTACATCATACAACGGAAGAAAATTAGGTCTGAGTACAGATAAGTTTAACAAATGGCTTAGAAAAGCCTTGTTCAACATACATGCCCTTCCACGAGGGACCAAACTGCTGTCTGGAACTATACTAGCCTAGTCAACGTCGAGCTTCAGGAAGGTGACTCCATCGGGGTCTGGGTTTCCATCTAAAACATAGAATAAGCAAACTTGAGTAAAAAGTTGCACTCAGCAAGACTTACATCAGAACTATACTACTCATGCTCAAGTTTCAAGGTAAAGGGAGGTGGGGTTTGAACATGCAGAAATGCCAACTTTGACTTGGCTAGTCCTGTACTACGAGTACCAGACTTGAGGTAAGAAGCGTAAACGAGTCCACTACCAAGTCTCCAACCAATACACCACTATGGATACTTCCTCGACTTCCCCACGAGGAAGCACACCATAGCACTCACACTTATCTTGCGAGTTTTAGAGTACCCGTTCAAGTTGTCTAATAATCAAGCACGACTTTCCAAGTAGTCCCTTACCGCGGACGCGGCTATTCGAATAGTTTTGATAACCCTGCCGGGGTGTACTGCTACACACATGAAACCACCAGTTAACGCCGGGATTCGTCACCCTTCAAGCGGGTGTCGGCGAGGATAATTTCCACAACTTTTACCTCACAGCCAATTCTAATCCAGGAATCAACCATCTGAGTTGCTCACCGCTCAAGAGTCCGTCCGGGTCAATGATACGGACTCAGACGATGCAGGCGACCGAGACGCCACCTTAGCAGATGGTTTTACTGTCTCACAGGTCCACCCACATATCTAAATGATGCAAACTTTCATTCATTCCTTTTATATGCATATGTCAAATGGAAAGCCCGAACTAGTGACTCCTGGACTTGAACTGGGGTGAGTTAGTAGGTTGAGCGGGGGTCCATGTGCCCAACATGTGGTAGTACTCTTCGTCTTGGATCACCACACATGAACTCGGGCTTAAGGTGGTGTTCAACGAGACAACCCACTGTGTACTCCTACACAACCTCTCATCGTTCACCTTTGTTTAGGGTGGATTCACCAACACGTTAACAACAACAACACTGTGAACATTCCATCCCGACTCACAATCAAAGTAACCTCATTGTATCACTAAGCAGCAATAAGCAATAATATTTGCAGGGGCCACATGCTCATCATTCAACTCCTATATCTGCTAGGATTGTGGTTTGCTTAATACGGTGACAAAATGATAGGTCATGCATTGGAATGGGTTCAACTATGCGAAAGAACGTGTCTCGGTGATCTCCTAAACATGCATAAGCGAGACTGAGAGGGAAGTAGGATTTTATAGACATGATCAATGGGGGTTTCCTTGCCTTGCTGACGAGGTTCACACACGGTGTCTTAAACGAAGGGGGTGGCCTCCGGTTCCGGCTCCACCTCTATTTGAGCAAACATCACAAACATTGCAATCAATATAATGTACCATGCACAATCACATGATCAAGTGGTAGAACATGATGTACATGGTACTGATGTGTTGAGAATTCCATTTAATTGAAGTGTATTGCAAAAGAATTGCAAATTAAAACTTCAAATTCAAATTCAAATTAAGGCATATGCAAACTTTCTACTGTTCACCCATTTTAAAATGGCCAAACATGAAAAGAAATTGCATATTCTTAATCCTTTCATTTTTCTGATAATTTTTCATATATTATATGTTTAATTTGGAGTTAATATGAATTATCTATGATTTATTGAAGTTTAATTAATTTTCTATCTTTTTCAGTAATTTCTTTTAAAATAGAAAAAAGGATTATTGCGTCAGCATGACCACATGCTGGCGTCAGGGGGCCTCTGACCAGGGGGACCCACTGGTCAGCCTCTGTGGGGTTAATCCCCTATTTAAATTAAACAGGGGGGTTTATTAGGGGGTTGGGCCCACCTGTCATTGGCTGTAGGGGGGGATTAGCTGGGTGGTTAATTAGGGTTAATGGCGGGCTCACCGGAATGTCACCGGAGCTTCGCCGGAGTTGCCCTTTTGCGCACGGGGTGGGGGTTGGAGGATATGGACGTGCTCCTCGCAGGCTTCCGCATGCGATGGAGTTGGAGGGGGTCAAGATGGAGCTCTCGGGGCGCGGCTATGGCGACGGTCGCGGCGTGCTGTCCACTGGCCTCGATGAAAACGGAGAACGGAGCCACGGGCAGACGCGGGAGATGGTGCAGAAGCAAGAGGGGCTCACCAGGATTGAGACGAGGAACACGACGAGGTCGGGGGTGAGCGAGCGCGGTCAGAATGCCTCGCCGGAGCAGCGCGAAGGCCGACGGTGAGTTGGAGATACGGGCGATGGCTAGAAGGCGTCCTGGCTCGAATCGAGGCCGTAGGTCGACGAAGAAGATGGCCGCGGAGCTGTTGGACAAGGTGGCTCGGTGAGGGAAGGCAGTTGGCCACGGTGGCGCTGGACGGCGGCGATGACGGGTTCTCTGGCGATGAGCAATTTGCGCGCGAGAGAGGGGGGTGGTGACCGGAGAGAGAGGGGAAAGGTGCGGGGGCTTCTAGAGAGCTGCATGGCGAGAGAAGAAGGCCCGAGAGGGTCTAGGGGGGACGTGACCCTCGCCGGCGTCGGCATGGCGGCCACCGAGCTGCTTGCCGAGGCGCGGGGAAGACGACAAGGCTGCTGGTGGGCCTGGGCCGTGGGGAATCTAGTTGGGCCCAAGGCCTGGAAGGTTGGGCTGGGATTCCTTTTTCCTTTTCTTCACTGTTTTTCTTTTCTGTTATTTGTTTTGCTGTGCTAAAAAAATAGCTAGGAATTTTATTAAATGCTCCAAATTTTTATGTGGACTTGTAATGCATATAGATAGCCACTTACAAAGTTTGGGCATTTTTAAAATTCAAATAATTTGAACTTTAATTCAAATAGGGTATTTATTTAATTTCCAAGCCCTTTTTGGAATTTTTGAGAAATCATGGTGCATGCAGTGGGACCCACTTCACTTTATATGTGATCATGCATATTTATAAGACTTTTCAAAAATACCAGAGGAATTTTTGGAAGAAATTTTTGTCTGGCCATTTGAATTAAATTCTTAGGGCTTTCTGCTTTCCCCATTATTGAATTTCATTTGAATTTTTACATGATGCAAAGGCACAATCAAACCCTAGCACATACCTAACTTGGGGTTGTGACAACTCGCCCCCACTCAAAAGAATCTCGTCCCGAGATTCAGAAGTCGTCGGGAGGAAGGAGGGGTACTCGGCACAGAGGCGGTCTTCTCTTTCCCATGTTGCTTCTTTCTCGGAGTGATGTGACCATTGCACTTTGAGAAACTTGATCTTCTGACGACGAGTGACACGCTCTGCTGAATCAAGAATACGAACAGGGTACTCTCGATAAGAAAGGTCATCTTGGAGATCAAGCGTTTCATGGTCGACTTCGCGGATGGGGTCCTTGAAGCAACATCTGAGTTGTGACACATGGAATACATCATGTACTCAGGAAAGGTGCGGGGGTAGTTCAAGTTGGTAGGCAACTTCTCCACGTTTGGCAAGAATGCGGAAAGGTCCGATGTAACGTGGGGCCAACTTTCCTTTGATACCGACTCGTTGGTTTCCCTTCAGAGGAGTAACCCGAAGGTAAGCCTTCTCATCAAAATTGTAGCTTTCTTGCCTATGATGAAGATCATAGTAGCTTTTGTGACGAGACTATGCGGCTTTCAATTGATCACGAACAATGCGAACTTGCTCTTCTGCTTCATTGATCATATCCGGTGCAAAGAATTGTCTTTCACCGGTTTCTGACCAGTTTAGGGGTGTTCGACATCGTCGTCTATAGAGGAGTTCAAAAGGAGCCATGTTCAGACTAGATTGGAAACTATTGTTATAAGAAAATTTGGCAAATGGAAGAGACTTCTCCCAATTCTTTCCAAAAGAGATAACACAAGATCTGAGCATGTCTTCAAGAATTTGGTTAACCCTTTCAACTTGACCGCTAGACTGGGGATGGAAAGTTGTACTAAAGGAGAGATGAGTTCCCATAGCATTCTGGAAACTTCCCCAGAATCTAGAGGTGAAAAGGCTACCACAATCAGAATTGATTTCCAAAGGAACACCATGAAGAGACACAATTCTAGAGACATACAAGTCCGCTAACTGACTAGAAGTTATAGACTCGCGAACTGGAAGGAAGTGAGCAACTTTGGAAAGCCTATCAACGACAACGAAGATGACATCATTTCCTTTCTGGGTTTTTGGAAAGCCGGTGATGAAATCCATACTGACTTTGTCCCATTTCCACTCGGGAATAGGTAATGGTTGAAGAGTGCCAGCAGGTCTTTGGTGTTCGGCCTTAATGCGACGACAAACATCACATTCGGCAACATACTGAGCAATTTTTTGCTTCATCCTAGTCCACCAAAATCTCTGGCGTAGGTCTCGGTACATCTTTGTGCTACCAGGATGAATCGAAAGGGGTGTTTTATGAGCCTCCTTGAGAATTAGCCTTCTAAGATTGTGTTTTCGTGGTACAACTAATTGAGTGCCAAAGAAAACGACACCTTGATCATTTATGGAGAAACATTTAGCAACTCCGCTAGCAATGTTCTTCTTGATCTCTCGAATACCACTATCACATTTCTGGGCGGCTATGATTGGATTCTCAAGGGTTGGTTTCGCCACCAAGGTAGATAGATAGCCATGAGGAACAATCTCAAGATTGAGCTTCCGAAATTCCTCATGAAGAAGTGGTTGACACTGTTGTAACATGAGGTTGTTACAATACGACTTACGACTTAGTGCATCAGCCATGACATTGGCTTTGCCTGGGGTGTAAGAAATTCCTAAGTCATAATCTTTTATCAACCCTATCCAGCGTCTTTGCCTGAGATTAAGATTTGGCTGGGTGAATATGTATTTGAGGCTTTGGTGGTCGGAATAGATCTCACAACAATTACCAAGGAGGCAATGTCGCCAAGTCTTCAGGGCATGAACTACGGCAGCGAGTTCAAGATCATGGGTAGGATAGTTTTCTTCATGTGGACGCAACTGGCGTGAAGCATAAGCTACCATATGTCTATCTTGCATAAGTATGCATCCTAACCCTTGCCGTGAAGCATCACAATAGATTTCGAAATCCCTTTTGGTGTCTGGAGGCGCAAGTACGGGTGCAGAAGTCAATCTTCTTTTTAGCTCTTGAAAGCTTTCCTCGCACTAGGAAGTCCATTGGAATTTCTTATCTTTCTTGAGGAGTTCAGTTAGAGGCTTTGCAACTTTGGAGAAGTTCTCAACGAAGCGGCGACAATAGCTTGCTAAGCCAAGAAAACTCCTTACTTGCTTAACCGATTCAGGTGGAGTCCAGTCAAGGACGGACTGAACTCTCTCGGGATTGACAACAATGCCTTTCGCAGAAATCACGTGGCCTAAGTAGGTCACTTCTGGTAGACAAAATTCACACTTAGAGAACTTGGCATAAAGGCGATGCTCTCTAAGTTTCATCAATACCAACCTAAGATGTTCTGCGTGCTCTTCTTCGTTCTTCGAGTAGATGAGAATGTCATCAAGATAAACAACAAAATTTTTATCTAGGTACTCCATGAAGATCGAATTCATTAAGCGCGAGAATGTGGCGGGGGCATTGGTTAAACCGAAGGACATGACGGTGTACTCGTAAAGACCATAACGAGTAGTGAAAGCCGTTTTGGGAATGTCCTATTTTTGGATTTTGATTCGATGATAGCCTAATCTCAAATCCATCTTGGAGAAGACAGAGGATCCAACAAGTTGATCATAAAGATCATTGATCCTGGGCAGTGGGTACTTGTTCTTTATCGTCGCTAGATTTAGCGGGCGATAGTCTACGCACATCCTTTCTGTTCCATCTTTCTTCGTTACGAACAGAACGGGGTAACCTCATGGCGATGAGCTAGGGCGGATGAATCCTTTTGCCAACGAACCATCAAGTTGGGTTTTTAGCTCAGCTAACTCATGTGGGGCCATTCTATATGGGCGTCTGGAAATTGGGGTTGTGCCTGGTATAAGATCCACTATGAATTCTACACATCTGTCAGGGGGCATCCCTGGCAGTTCTTCAGGAAAGACATCCGGGAAGTCACGAACCACCGGAATATCTTCAAGGTTAGGAAGGGGAAGCACATTCAAAGTATGCATATGGATTCTAGAACTGGGTGAGGTGTAGTCAATGGGCTGGCCTGAAGGATGGGTGAGTTTAACTGACTTGGCTCTACAATCAAGGAAATCATTCTGTCTTGATAACCAATCCATTCCTACGATGACATCAATGTCTGATGACTTGAGGGCTATAAGATAAGCAAGGAATACTAAACCCTCAATTGCAATTTGATTGCCATGGCTTACTCTATTAGTTTGCCATTTGGAACCAGGAGTTTGAATTATCATTGGAGAAAACATTTCTTCAAAAGGGAATTCATGATGAAGTGCATAACTCTCCGACATGAATGAATGAGAAGCTCCTGGATCGAAAAGAACGGAGGTGGGAACATGATTGACTGGGAGTGTACCAAGGATGACGTCAGAAGTTTCAATAGCTTTCTCAACTGAGATTTGGTTCACACAACCACTACTAGTGGATGAAGGCTTTGCTTGCAAGGGTTTGGAGGAGGATTTCCTTGAAGGCTCGCGTCGAGAATGACGTGGTGTCATCAAAACCTGAGGGCACTGACGGAGGTAATGGCCTGGCAGACCACACTTAAAACACACCCTGGCTGAATTGATGGGGGCAGGATTACTTGATTGCACACCATCATTCCTGGGAGGAACAATGTGTTGAGGTGGATGGCATAGATGGGATGGTGGCCTCTGAAGAAGGTTTTGAGGTATGACACTAGTTGGAATCAAAATTCGGCGTTTCGGAGGGGCTGAAGTTGAAGAAGGAGCAAGCTCAAGAGCATGCTTGCGAGACTCTTCGAACACTTCATTGCCATGCTCAGCTCTGAAGGATCTGTTGACTAAATCCTCAAAGGTGGCAAATTCAAGGAGGTTGAGATCATGGCGAAGGATGGGGCTAAGTACCTTACGGAACCTTGCCTGCTTTCTGGCATCGGTGGTGATCTCATCTTGGGCATAACGAGCAAGACGATTGAACTCTCTCACATACTCATGAATGGACATCTCTCCTTGAGTCAAATTGCAGAACTCTTCCTTCTTGCGCTCCATTAGCTCACCTAGAAGGTGGTACCCTCGAAAGGCATCACAGAACTCCTGCTAAGTCACTAGGTGAACATCAGGCTGCATCGCAACATAGTATTCCCACCATTCAGCAGCAGCACCTTCCAGAAAGTATGTCGCGAAAATAACTCGGTCATCGGGAGAAACATGTGCAGTATCAAGTTTACGCTCGATGGAACGGAGCCAATCATCAGCTTCAAGGGGCTCAGAAGAACATCGGAATACCGGTGGCTTGAGGAGGATGAAATCCTGAATGCTGACAACCACATTGCGCTGACGAGCAGTATTCTGCTCAATGAGCTCGAGAAGGCGTGTTTGATCACGTCGATTCCGCTCAGCTTCCATCATGATTTCCGCCGCAGAAGGCGGTGGTGGAGGTTCATCATCATTTCGATTCCGAACATGGTCTCGATTCCGACGAACAGCACTACGAGTTCCACCTGACATCCTGTGTGATAAAAATCAACAATCAGAACAGGTTGTATGATGGAATCAAAGACAAGAAGGACATGATGAAGACGGAAAAGATTATAATGCGAAGGCAAGGACTCAAAGAAACACGGAACAAATCCGGCAGCATAACGACTACACCGGGATGGAAAACAAGAAAACCTCGAGAAGATGGGACATAACTTCTTCAAGGAAGTCAAAGACACGAAGACTCTGGACAACCACAACAATCCTACAGCTACAGAGAAGAAAACAACGAGATGTTCTAGTAAGACATAGAAGAGCCTAGTCCTATCTTCCCGTAGAAAAGATGAGGGTGACTCAGAACTTAGATCGATGAGGGTAAGGAGAAAAAGAAGCCTTACGTTGTTCCCTTTATACCCAAGTAACTATATAACTCTAGAATGCTAGACTCGACTTCGACCAAGGGTTGAATAATCCTACAGACAGTCCTGCTCTGACACCAAGTCTGTCGGGACCCGGAATATGCGTATGTAATTCCAGTCACAACTCAATCACATGGAGAGCCGAGAGCTGTACCCACTTGTCTAAGCAGGCAAGGCCAAGCACATAACACTCTCGGAAAGCATCGTACGTGAGGGGCATCCCATCCAGGCCAGATGATCAACTGAGATGGGTCCTCATCGCCCGCTCACAAGTCTTAATGATTATGGGTGGTGAAATCCCATACTCATAGACAAGTCGCCTCAACCATGTTATCGACTAAATCATCACCCTTACATAAACAAACTCCAGCCCGATCACTTAGTCGGGGTCTAGGGCGGGCTCGATCATACAACAAAGTGTGCACGTGACAGAGTCACGAGCAATCGCATCGCGATGCCCCAAGCTGCACACATCTAAGGGCCACTTGGTGTATAAAATACCGCCAGCTAGATCACAACTAAGGTCTCGAAAACCCATACTAAGACATGCATGTTATAAACATACACGCAGCACACATGCCTAGTATGCACAATAGGTATCATCACATAACTCTACAAAGTGTATGTTTATTGACTTACACATAGAGCATACAAAGATCACATGTCTGTGATCTTCATTACATTATACAACGGAAGAAAATTAGGTCTGAGTATAGACAAGTTTAACAAATGGCTTAGAGAAGCCTTGTTCAACATACATGCCCTTCCACGAGGGACCAGACTGATGTCTGGAACTATACTAGCTTAGTCAACGTCGAGCTTCAGGAAGGTGACTCCATCGGGGTCTGGGTTTCCATCTAAAACATAGAATAAGAAAATGTGAGTACAAAGTCGTACTCAGCAAGACTTACATCAGAACTATAGTACTTATGCTCAAGTTTCAAGGTAAAGGGAGGTGGGATTTCAACATGCAGAAATGCCTGCTTTGACTTGGATAGTCCTGTACTACGAGTACCAGACTTGAGGTAAGAAGCGTACACGAGTCCACTACCAAGTCTCCAACCAATACACCACTATGGATACTTCCTCGACTTCCCCACGAGGAAGCACACCATAGCACTCACACTTATCTTGCGAGTTTTAGAGTATCCGTTCAAGTTGTCTAATAATCAAGCACAGCTTTCCAAGTAGTCCCTTACCGCGGACACGACTATTCGAATAGTTTTCTTAACCCTGTAGGGGTGTACTGCTACACACATGAAACCATCAGTTACCGCCGGGATCTCGTCACCCTTCAAGCGGGTGTCGGTGAGGATAATTTCCACAACTTTTACCTCACAGTCAATTCTAATCCAGGAATCAACCATCTGAGTTGGTCACCGCTCAAGAGTCCGGCCGGGTCAACGAAACGGACTCAGACGATGCAGGCGACCGAGACGCCACCTTAGCAGATGGTTTTACTGTCTCACAGGTCCACCCACATATCTAAATGATGCAAACTTTCATTCATTCCCTTTCTATGCATATGCCAAATGGAAAGCCCGAACTAGTGACTCCTGGACTTGAACTGGGGTGAGTTAGTAGGTTGAGCGAGGGTCCATGTGCCCAACATGTGGTAGTACTCTTTGTCTTGGATCACCACACAAGAACTCGGGCTTAAGGCAGTGTTCAATGAGACAACCCACTGTGTACTCCTACACAACCTCTCATCGTTCACCTTTGTTTAGGGTGGATTCACCAACACGTTAACAACAACAACACTGTGAACATTCCATCCCGACTCACAATCAAAGTAACCTCATTGTATCATTAAGCAGCAATAGGCAGTAACAGTTGCAGGGGCCACATGCTCATCATTCAACTCCTATATCTGCTAGGATTGTGGTTTGCTTAATACGGTGACAAAATGATAGGTCATGCATTGGAATGGGTTCAACTATGTGAAAGAACGTGTCTCGGTGATCTCCTAAACATGCATAAGCGAGACTGAGAGGGAAGTAGGATTTTATAGACATGATCAATGGGGGTTTGCTTGCCTTGCTGACAAGGTTCACACACGGTGTCTTAAATTAAGGGGGTGGCCTCCGGTTCCGGCTCCACCTCTATTTGAGAAAACATCACAAACATTGCAATCAATATAATGTACAATGCACAATCACATGATCAAGTTGTAGAACATGATGTACATGGTACTGATGTGTTGAGAATTCCATTTAATTGAAGTGTATTGCAAAAGAATTGCAAATTCAAACTTCAAATTTGAATTCAAATTAAGGCATATGCAAACTTTCTACTGTTCACCCATTTTAAAATGGCCAAACATGAAAACAAATTGCATATTCTTAATCCTTGCATTTTTCTGATAATTGTTCATATATTATATGTTTAATTTGGAGTTAATATGAATTTTCTATGATTTATTGAAGTTTAATTAATTTTCTATCTTTTTCTGTAATTTCTTTTAAAACAGAAAAAAGGATTATTGCGTCAGCATGACCACATGCTGGCGTCAGGGGGCCTCTGACCAGGGGTACCCACTAGTCAGCCTCTGTGGGGTTAATCCCCTATTTAAATTAAACAGGGGGGGTTTATTAGGGGGTTGGGCCCACCTGTCATTGGTTGTGGGGGGGGATTAGCTGGGTGGTTAATTAGGGTCAATGGAGGGCTCACCGGAAGGTCACCGGAGTTTCGCCGGAGTTGCCCTTTTGCGCACGGGGTGGGGGTTGGAGGATATGGACGTGCTCCTCGCGGGCTTCCGCATGCGATGGAGTAGGAGGGGGTCAAGATGGAGCTCTCGGAGCGCGGCTATGGCGACGGGCGCGGCGTGCTGGCCACTGGCCTCGATGAAAACGGCGAACGGAGCCACGGGCAGACGCGGGAGATGGTGCAGAAGCAAGAGGGGCTCACCAGGATTGAGACGAGGAACACTGCGAGGTCGGGGGGTGAGCGAGCGCGGCCGGAATGCCTCGCCGGAGCTGCGCGAAGGACGACGGCGAGTTGGAGATGCGGGCGACGGCTAGAAGGCGTCCTGGCTCGAATCGAGGCCGTAGCTCGACGAAGAAGATGGCCGTGGAGCTGTTGGACAAGGTGGCTCGGTGAGGGAAGGCAGTTGGCCACGGTGGCGCTGGACGGCGGCGACGACGGGTTCTCTGGCGACAAGGAATTTGCGCGCGAGAGAGGGGGGAGGTGACCGGAGAGAGAGGGGAAAGGTGCGGGGGCTTCTGGAGAGCTGCGTGGCGAGAGGAGAAGGCCCCTCCAGAAGCCCCCGCACCTTTCCCCTCTCTCTCATAGACAACTCTCGCCACGCGGTTATGGACTACTTGGAGACGCGGGGGGTGGTGACCGGAGAGTGTCCGCGGTTATGGACTACTTGGAGACCTTTACTTGATCATAGACAACTTCAATGGTTACTCTAAAATTGCCAAGATAAGTGTGAGTGCTATGGTGTGCTTCCTCGTGGGGAAGTCAAGGAAGTAACCATAGTGGTGTATTGGTTGGAGACTTGATACTTGGACTCGTGTACGCTTCTTACCTCGAGTCTGGTACTCGTATTACAGGACTAGCCAAGTCAAAGCTGGCACTTCTGCATGATGAAACCCCACCTCCCTTTACCTTGAAACTTGAGCATGAGTAGTGTAGTTTTGATGTAAGTCTTGCTGAGTACGACTTTGTACTCACGTTTTCTTATTCTATGTTTTAGATGAGAACCTAGCCCCCGATGGAGTCACCTTCCTGAAGCTCGACGTTGATTAAGCTAGTATAGTTCCAGACAACAGTCTGGCCCTCGTGGAAGGGCATGTATGTTGAACAAGGCTTCTCTAAGCCATTTGTTAAACTTGTCTGTACTCAGACCTAATTTGCTTCCGTTGTATGATGTAATGTTGATCACAAACATGTGATCTTTGTATGCTCTATGTGTAAGTCAATAAAGATATACTTTGTAGAGTTCATGTAATGAGTACCTGCTGTTTACACTAGACATGTATGCTGCGTGTATGGTTATAACGTGCATGTCTTAGTGTGGGGTTCGATAGCTTAGTTGTGTTCTTGCGGGCGGTCTTTTATACACCAAGTGGCCCTTAGATGTGCTCAGCTTGGGGCATCGCGGTGCACTTTCTCGTGACTCTGTCACGTGGCACACTTTGTTGTATGATCGAGCCTGCCCGAGACCCTGACTAAGTGATCGGGCTGGAGTCGGTTTATGTAAGTGTTATAATTCAATCGATAATATGGTTGAGGCGACTTGTCTATGAGTATGGGATTTCACCACCCATAACCATTTAGACTTGTGAGCGGGCGATGAGGACCCATCTCAGTTGATCATCCGGCATGGATGGGATCCCCCTCACGTACGATGCTTTCCGAGAGTGTTCTGTGCTTGGCCTTTTCTGCTTAGACAAGTGGGTACGACTCTCGGCTCTCCATATGATTGAGTTGTGACTGGAATTACATATGCATATTCCGGGTCCCGACAGACTTGGTTTCAGAGCAGGACTGTCTGTAGGATTATCAAACCCTTGGCCGATGTCGAGTCTAGCATTCTATAGTTATATAGTGTGACATCCTGACTTAGTAGGAATGAAAGACTACTCATATCAACAAGGTGCACCTTCTTTTTCGGGAGCCCAGATCCAAAGAACTCCAAAGTTAAGCGTGCTTGGCTTGGAGCGATTTGAGGATGGGTGACCGACCGGGAAGTTGTTCCCGGGTGCGCATGAGTGAGGACAAAGTGCGCATGAAAGACTAGTGTTGGTCTGTGGGGATAGTCTAGATCCCGCCACGTGTACGCCGGGAACCGGTGTGTGACCGGGGGGTTACATATAGCTACTTTGGGTATAAGGGAACAACGTAAGACTTCTTTTTTATCCTTACCCTCATCGATCTGAGTTTTGAGTCACCCTCATCTTGTTCTACGGGAAGATAGGACTAGGCTCATCTATGTCTTTACTAGGACATCTCGTTGATTGCTTCTTTGTAGCTGTAGGAGTGTTGTGGTCTTCCAGAGTCATCATTCCATAGTGTTCTTAGGAAGTGATGTTTGTCATCTTATTGGTTGTCTCATTTTTAATCCCGACACAGCCGTTATGCTGTCCGACTGTGACTTCGATGCTGTTGCATTATAGTCTTGTTGGCTTAGCTTAGAAGTATGTCATAAATCCTATTTTGATTGTGGATTCTTATCACATAGAATGTCAGGTGGAAATCGTTGTGTTGATTTCAGTCCCGGTATTAGAGATGATGAAGATCCTCCACCACTGCCTTCTGCAGAGGAAATCATGATGGAGGCTGAGCAGAATCGTCGTGATCAGACACGTCTTCTTGAGCGTATTGAGCAGAACACTTCTCGTCAGCATCATAGTGTTGTTACCATCCAGGACTTCATTCTCCTCAACCCGCCAGTATTTCGATGTTCTTTTGAGCCCTTTGATGCCGATGATTGGCTTCGTTCCCTCGAGCGTAATCTTGAGACATCCCATGTTTCTCCCGGTGATCGTGTGCTATTCGCGGCATACTTTCTGGAAGGTGCTGCTCTTCAGTGGTGGGAGAATTTTGTAGCAATGTAGCCTGTAGGTCACGTGGTGACTTGGCAAGATTTCTGTGATGAATTTCGAGGGTATCATATTTCGGATCAGCTGATGGAGCGCAAGAAAGAAGAGTTTTGAAATCTGACCCAAGGAAAGATGTCTGTTCATGAGTATCGGACTGAGTTCACTCGTCTAGCACGTTATTCCCAAGAAGAAGTATCCACCGATGCCAAGAAGCAGGCAATGTTCCGCAAGGGACTTAGCCCCGTCCTTCGTCACGACTTGAATCTTCATGAGTTCATCAACTTCCAGGATCTAGTCAACAAATCCTTCAAGGCCGAGTATGGAAATGAGTTGTACGAAGAGTCTCGTAAGCGTGATTGTGAGTTTGCACCATCTTCTAGCTCAGGTTCTCGGAAACGCTGTGTATGGATTCCCTTCAGTGACGTCAGTCATGCTATAAGCGCTTGATGTGCGAGGTAATGATAGTGATTTCTCGCCCTTCGTTGGTGAGCCCCAAGTGGAAGGCGTGATGTAGCACAGCAACAAATTTCCCTCGGTGAAGATACCAAGGTTTGTATCCAGTAGGACTCCGGAGATGATAAGTAGGTGTCAGCGGCGCAACTGACGCGGACCTGCACACAGACACAATAACTTTGTTCCAAACGAAGTTCAGAGAGGTTGTCAATCTCTCCGGTCTTGTTGTTCACAAAGGGTAAAACGCAAGGGATAATGATAGCAATTGAAAGTAAAAGCAGAAAAGTAAATGAGCGTGTAAACAGTGATGAGGATATGGACCGGGATACATGAAGTTCACTAGTGACGTCTCTCTCCCAAAAGACGATAAAAATGCTATGCGAGGTAAACAAATTACAGAAAGGAAATTGACAGGATTATGAACGCACCGCAATTCTAACTATGCTACAAAAGAAAGGACGAGGTTCAAAAGCATGGGCAGTACGCCAAAATAAGTAGACCGAAATCCATCTGCATCTACTACTAATCATCCACCTTGAGATATCTATCCAGAACATCTCGCTGGTATTAAGTTGCGAGCCCCACCCAAAGTGTAAACCCAAAGCAACAGACAACTGCATTAAAAAGAACCTTGCGTAAAGTAAACAATCCTTGCAACCGCGGTTACAAGCACCGTTGTTTTCCCTCCTTGTGGCAACAACACATCCCCTAGACTCATGTTTCTGTCACTCAAGCGTGTCATCGGGGGGCATGAACCCACAATCGAGAAAAACGTTCCCTCTTGGAGTCACTACCTACTACTTGGACAAAGCAATAAACAGCAACGGAGAACATGCAAGAATTACTTAGGAACACAAATATAAGAGATAAGAACCAAATATATTACTCAATCACAATCTGAACATAATCTCATAATCCATCAGATCCTATCAAACTCAACATAGCAATAGCAGAAATATTACAAAGGTGCCTCGATCATGTAGGGCAGCTCACGAGGTCTAAACCATGAAGATCAAAGAGGGGAGGAGAACATCACATAGCTACTGATCACGGACCCATGGTCCAAGAAAAACTACTCACGAGACATCCAAGGAGCATCCATGGTGGAGAGGAGACTCCCGGAGCTCAATCCTCCCTCCGGCAGGGTGCCGGGAAGAGGTCTTCTGGTGCTCCCGATCTCGGAAGCGTGGCGGCGGCGGAACAGAGGAGAATTTGCGAAATAGGGTTCTGTCTTTGGAGTTTCCCCGTGACGGAGAACAAATAGGAGAAGGGGGGCAGCCAGAGGTGGACCAGGGGCCCCAGGCGCCAGGGGTGGGGCCGCGCCGGGTGGCCGCCTGGGCCCCCCTGGCTCCCCTCTGGCCCCTCCCGGGCTCTTCTCGAAGCTTCCTGTACGGTGATTTTTTCTGTATTTTTCCCGGATTTTCTTTGGCACTTTTTATATGGGGGAAAACTGAAATAGAAAAACAGCAGAAAACAGGAACTGGCACTGGGGTGCACTGAGTTAATAGGTTAGTCCAAATATGATCAAAAGTGTATGAAAGTGTATCTAGATCATAGCAATATCACACAAAACATGCATGGAACGAGCAGAAATTATAGATACGTTTTGGACGTATCAACATCCCCAAGCTTAATTCCTGCTCGTCCTCGAGTAGGTAAATGATAACAACATAATTTCTGTGGTGACATGCTAGCAACCATAAAAGAACTTTGAAAAGTAAAGCAATCAAGGTTAGATATTCAAATCAAGTCATAGCATGCAAGAGTCTATATTAGCATTGAAACAAGTAACAAAAGAACATTAGGTGCAAGAGCTCTCGCTGTCCGTGACTCGAATGTCTCCAAATGGTGTTTGCGTGCAAGGGGGATAGGGAATACGAGAAAAAAGTATTTTTGTGTTGAGAACTCAATCTACTAAAGTTTCACACTTGGTCTCCTTTGGAATCTTATCTTGACTCGTCCCCAGACCACTAGCCAGGTACAAGTCAATTTGATCCACTCCTTTTCGATATTTTGAGCACTCATGCAATGGATGAGCGTAAGCACGAGAGTTGACACTTAGGATGGCAAAGAGAGAAATATGGTGGAGGAGTAAGACAAAAAGGATGAGAAAGGCTCACATTAATGAGGAAAACCATAGGCAAGAGATGCCACATGATAGATATGATGTGAGGAGTAGGGATTGCCATGCAACGGATGCACATATGAGCTAAGAAGCTCTCCAAACTATATGCATAAATATCATCTCTATGGAGTACAAGGATATAAGGGGAGTACTAGTGTGGATCTCTCAAAAGGATATTAGTGTTGCCCCTTTCTCTCCTTTTATTTTTTTCTCTTTTGTCTATTTTTTTGTATTTTTTGTGTCCTCAATGGTTCTTTCTATTCAACTCTCATTTGTCCTCTTTGGGATCTTTTATTGTGTCCACTTTGGGATCTTTTCCTCACTTAAGGGCAACACTCTATTTTACAAGAAGGTAAAGGAGATCTTTCACACTTTACAAGGTACTCAAAATCATAAAGAAGATGTAACCATCATGAGGTATGCAAGGTATGTCGCTGCCAGTGTAGCAGGAACATGTATGACATGAAGATCAAGTCATGAAGAGGTGGAACTTGCATGGCAATGTAACTCGGAAAGGCTATGGAAATGCCTTGATAGGTAGGTATGGTGGCTGTTTTGAGGAAAGATATAGGGAGGCTTATGACGACAGAGCGTATCATGCCAAGGGTTTGGATGTACCGGCGAAGGTGGACACCAACTCTCGGAGTGAGAAGAAGGCAATGCACGACACAGGAGAGGCTAGCAAAATATGGGAAGGTGGAAGTGTTAACTTTCAATACTCACATTAGTCCGAAGAACTCATGCACTTATTATCGGTAACTCTAAATCTAATAAGGAGGTTCACAAAGAGACAAGTACCCCGAGGAGGAGTGAATGGGGGTTTGGTTATCCTTGTGCATCCTCGACTCATGGTACGTGAGTGTTCTCTGATATTCGACTCCTCAGAAGAGTAATGATCCATCTAGTAGCTAGAGTTCTCAACTAGTTTTGTAGGTTTTGAAAATAAACACAGATTGCCCAAAATACGACACCTATCACTAATAGGCTAGAGCTCCTGACACCAAAAGTTCAAACATTACTCACATCAATACCTCAAAACTATTGCAAGCTACTACTAGAATTAAATAGCAACCTCAATTACCTACTTTCAAGAAAAAACTCAACTCAGTGCAACAATCAACTCTCTTTAACAAGATAGACATGAAGACTAAAAAGAGTTTCAGCAACAAACTAAACAAAAGCCAAGGCTCTTGCTAAAGAAAAACTAAAGCTAAAACTAAACATGGCAGTAGATATGAAAAGATAAAGAACACACAACAGCAAAAGATAAGCAGGAAAAATCCTATGATGTGTTCTAAATTTTGAAAGTGGAGCGTGTTTATCTCCCACGCAAAGTAAGACGAGATCTAACTTGTTATGAACAGCAAGCAAAGCTAAAGCAAACTAAAAAAAACAAAACCTAAGAGCGAGACGCTCCAAGCATAGCACATAACACATGAAGTGATAAAAATATAGTGAGACGAAGGACAAACTGATGATTGTTGATGGAGAAGGGGATGCACAGGGGCACCCCCAAGCTTAGACGCTTGAGTCTCCTTGAATATTTATTGGGTATGCATGGGGGCATCCCCAAGCTTGAGCGCTTGACACTCCTGGATCTTCTTCCATCATCTTCCATCGCACACTTGAAAAGTCCCTTCATACATAACTCATCATAAGCCAATTAGAGAGGTTAGTACCCTTAATAAATAATTTTTCCCCACTTGATATAAAGATATGCTTGAAGATCTACTGTTTCTTAAGAGTGCCAAAAAGTTTTTTCAAAGAAAAAGCAAGCTTAAGGTTTGCAAAAGTTAGGACAGACAAAACGTGGCAGAATCTGTGAAAAACAGAACAGCAGGTAGTAAAGAATTTTTTAGGGATACTTCTCCAACTCAAATAAAAAAACTCAGAACATACAGAAGTTTCGTAATTTTATAGAGCATACTGTGTAAAAAATTCAAACGAAAAAGATGAACTGGGATTTTTCTGGAATTTTTATGGTCACGAGGACATAATCTGTTTTCTGGACAGCATGTCACAACTTTTACTTCCCTTGCCGTAAGAGGCTATAACTTGGCACAAAGATGAAAAATAAAGATACAATGATGTTGCTACAGAATTAACAATCATCAAGACACAACAAAAGCAAAAATAAACACCTAAATTCGTTGCGGGCTGCCTCCCGAAAGCGCTTTCTTTTATGCCTTTTAGCTAGGCATGATGCAAAAAGAAGAATCAAGTTTTATCAAGAGAAAGAGAATAACTAGACGGAGTAACGGACTCAAAAGGTAACTTGATTTTCTTTCTAGGGAAGTGTTCCATCCCCTTTTTGAATGGGAATTGGAATTTTATATTCCCCTCTTTCATGTCAATAACTGCACCAACGGTGCGAAGAAAAGGACGTCCCAAAATAATTGGACATAAAGGTTCACACTCTATATCCATAACAATAAAATCAACGGGAACATAGTTGTCATTGACAATGATAAGAACATCGTCGATCTTCCCCAAAGGTTTCTTTATGGAAGAATCAACAAGACGAACACCAAAAGAACAAGGCTCAAAGGCCTTCAATTCAAACATATCAAATATTCTTTTGGGCATAACGGAGGTACTAGCTCCAACATCACATAAAGCATAGCAAGAGAAGTTATTTAATTTAATTTTGATCATAGGGTCCCAACCATCTTCTAGATTCCTAGGTATGGAGGCTTCTACTCTAAGCTTCTCCTCCCTAGCTTTGATGAGAGCATTTGTGATATGCTCCGTGAAGGCAAGATTAAGTGTGCTAGTGTGGGGGTCTCTAGACATTTTGTGTAACAAGCTAATAACTTCTGAGAGGGTACAACTATCAAAATCAATATCACTACTATCAAAGGTGGTAGTAGTGTCATCTAGGCTCACTTGTTTGAAACCCTCTATGTTCATAGGAGTTTCTTTATCTACGGTTGAGGTATTAGCATTACCATTAATAGGTCCAACGGGACTAGGAGTGCATTGGGTGCTAATAGTTTGAGTGTCCTCAACAATTTGGATAGTGACAACTGTGTGGTGTGTAAAGGCTCTTAATTCTATCCTCTTCCTCTTTTTCTCTAGCCCATCTTTCTTTGAGTTTAGCCATCATCCTAATATTTTCATTGATTTGTAACTGGATAGCATTAATAGGAGTGGCCTTATTCTCCTCAAGGGGGGAGGTTCTAATTTTGAGCATCTCAATATCAAGGGCTAAGCTTTCTACCTTCAAAGAGAGATTATCTATTTTAGCTAATTTCTCTTCTACGTTTTTGTTGAAGGCTTTTTGGGTAGTGATAAAGTCCCTAAGCATGCTTTCTAATTCAGAAGAGGGGTTCTTGTTGCTAGGGTAAGTGTTGTTGTTCCCATAGTTGGATGGAAACGGTCTAGGATTGCTAGCAAAATTTCCCCTATAAGCATTGTTGTTGAAGTTGTTTCTAGCAATAAAGTTCACATCTACTTGTTCTTGAGCAACCTAAGAATTTAAAGGGATATCATGAGGATCAATAGAGGGTTTCTTGGTAAGTAGAGACATAATTAAGTCAACTTTTTCATTGAGGGAGGTAATTTCCTCGATAGAATTTACCTTCCTACCCGTTGGAGCGCGTTCGGTGTGCCATTGGGAATAATTGGTCATCATTTCATCGAGAAGCTTCGTGGCAGCACCAAGTGTAGTTGACATAAAGGTTCCTCCCGCGGCCGAATCTAACAGGTTCCGCGAGGTAAAGTTCAAGCCTGCATAAAAAGTCTGGATAACCATCCAAGTAGTCAAACCATGTGTAGGGCATTTATTAACAAGAGATTTCATTCGTTCCCAAGCTTGGGCAACATGTTCATTATACAATTGCTTAAAATTCATAATATTACTCCTGAATTGGATAATCTTAGCAGGAGGGTAGTACTTACCTATAAAAGCATCTTTGCACTTATCCCAAGAATCTATGCTATTCCTAGGCAAAGATTGAAACCAAATTTTAGCATCTCCCCTTAAAGAGAAAGGAAAGAGCTTGAGCTTGACAACATCACCTTCTACTTCTTTATACTTTTGCGTATCACATAATTCAACAAAATTATTCAAGTGTAAAGCAGCATCATCTCCAGCACGAGAAAATTGATCTCTCATAACAAGGTTTAGCAAAGCAGGTTTAATTTCATAAGTGTAGCTGAAGTGGCAGGTGTGGCAATGGGAGTGCAGATAAAGTCTTGGTTGTTGTGACTAGTGAAGTCACACAACTTAGTGTTTTCAGTGGAACCCATAGTAGCAGCAAGTGTGGAAGATTTTTTGTGATTTTTGATAAAAGACACAAAGATAAAAACTGAAAGATAAACTAACAAGACAAAAAAACAAAGGTAAAGGGTAGTGTGCAACTCCCCTATCTTAGCTCTCGGAGTCCCCGGCAACGGCGCCAGAAATTTGGCTTGATGTGCGAGGTAATGATAGTGATTTCTCGCCCTTCGTTGGTGAGCCCCAAGTGGAAGGCGTGATGTAGCACAGCAGCAAATTTTCCTCGGTGAAGATACCAAGGTTATTCTCGAGTAGGACTCCGGAGATGATAAGTAGGTGTCAGCGGCGCAACTAACGCGGACCTGCACACAGACACGATAAATTTGTTCCCAACGAAGTTCAGAGAGGTTGTCAATCTCTCCGGTCTTGTTGTTCACAAAGGGTAAAACGCAAGGGATAATGATAGCAATTGAAAGTAAAAGCAGAAAAGTAAATGAGCGTGTAAACAGTGATGAGGATATGGACCGGGTTACGTGAAGTTCACTTGTGATGTCTCTCTCCCAAAAGACGATAAAAATGCTATGCGAGGTAAACAAATTACAGAAAGGCAATTGACAGGATTATGAACGCACCGCAATGCTAACTATGCTACAAAAGAAAGGACGAGGTTCAAAAGCATGGGAAGTACGCCAAAATAAGTAGACCGAAATCCATCTGCATCTACTACTAATCATCCACCTTGAGATATCTATCCAGAACATCTCGCTGGTATTAAGTTGCGAGCCCCACCCAAAGTGTAAACCCAAAGCAACAAACAACTGCATTAGAAAGAACCTTGCGTAAAGTAAACAATCCTTGCAACCGCG
Source organism: Bromus sterilis (assembly GCA_950022295.1). Lineage (NCBI taxonomy): Eukaryota > Viridiplantae > Streptophyta > Magnoliopsida > Poales > Poaceae > Bromus > Bromus sterilis. The sequence continues at coordinate 408,563,955 of OX465596.1, read as the reverse complement.
GTTACAAGCACCGTTGTTTTCCCCCTTGTGGCACCAACACATCCCCTAGACTCATGTTTCTGTCACTCAAGCGTGTCATCGGGGGGCATGAACCCACAATCGAGCAAAACGTTCCCTCTTGGAGTCACTACGTACTACTTTGCCAAAGCAATAAACAGCAACGGAGAACATGCAAGAATTACTTAGGAACACAAATATAAGAGATAAGAACCAAATATATTACTCAATCACAATCTGAACATAATCTCATAATCCATCAGATCCTATCAAACTCAACATAGCAATAGCAGAAATATTACAAAGGTGCCTCGATCATGTAGGGCAGCTCACGAGGTCTAAACCATGAAGATCAAAGAGGGGAGGAGAACATCACATAGCTACTGATCACGGACCCATAGTCCAAGAAAAACTACTCACGAGACATCCGGGGAGCATCCATGGTGGAGAGGAGACTCCTGGAGGTCAATCCTCCCTCCGGCAGGGTGCCGGGAAGAGGTATTCTGGTGCTCCCGATCTCGGAAGCGCGGCGGCGGCGGAACAGAGGAGAATTTGCGAAATAGGGTTCTGTCTTCGGAGTTTCCCCGTGACGGAGAATAAATAGGAGAAGGGGGCAGCCAGAGGTGGACCAGGGGCCCCATGCGCCCCCTGGCGCAGCCAGGGGTGGGGCCGCGCCGGGTGGCCGCCTGGGCCCCCTGTCTCCCCTTTGGCCCCTCCCGGGCTCTTCTCGAAGCTTCCTGTACGCTGATTTTTTCTGTATTTTTCCCAGAATTTTTCTTGCACTTTTTATATGGGGGAAAACTGAAATAGAAAAACAGCAGAAAACAGGAACTGGCACTGGGGTGCACTGAGTTAATAGGTTAGTCCAAATATGATCAAAAGTGTATGAAAGTGTATCTAGATCATAGCAATATCACACAAAACATGCATGGAACGAGCAGAAATTATAGATACGTTTTGGACGTATCAGCGCTTCTAGACCATCAACCTCCATATATCGTCCACCTCAACCCAATTTTCCTCCTTGGAATTTTGTTGGACAATCAAGTGCTCATGTTCCTTTCATTCCACGGGGTGTTTGTTTCCAATGTGGACAATCAGGCCACCATGTTCGAGAGTGTCCCCAAAATCATGTAGCCACCACACCTAATCCAAAGCAAGCTTTTCGTCGCGGTAAGCCACTAGCCAAATCTTCCAATGTCAAGCCTCCTGTTTATGAATATGGTTATGTGAATCACGTATCCATTCTAGACTCCCACAAGTCAATTGATGTTGTACTCAGAACCCTTCCTGTCAATTCCATCCCAGCTTCCGTTCTTTTCGACCAGGAGCATCTCATTCATTCATATCCCAGGAGTTTGCACTGTCACATGACATCTCTTTTTCAATGTTATCCACACCCTTAGTTGTGCAAGCCCCTGGATCTAGATGGCACACCACCATGGTGAGTCATGAAAATGAAGTCGCCATTGAGGGTTTAGTATTCCTTGCTTCGCTTATAGGCCTCAAGTCTTCAGACATTGATGTTATCCTAGGAATGGATTGGTTATCAAGACAGAATGTTGTCCTTGATTGTAAAGCCAAGTCAGTTAAACTCACCCATCCTTCAGGCCAGACAATTTACTACACCTCACCAAGCTCTAGAACCCAGATGCATTCTTTAAATGTGCTTCCCCTTCCTGACATTGAAGATATTCCGGTGGTTCGTGACTTCCCGGATGTCTTTCCAGAAGAGCTGCCAGGCATACCACCTGACAGATCTGTAGAGTTTGTGGTAGATCTTATCCCAGGAACCGCCCAAATTTCCAGACGCCCATATAGAATGGCCCCACGTGAGTTAGCTGAGCTCAAAATCCAACTTGAAGCTTCGTTGGGAAAAGGCTTCATCCGCCCTAGCTCATCGCCATGGGGTTGCCCTGTTCTGTTCGTAACGAAGAAAGATGGAACAGAAAGGATGTGCGTAGACTATCTCCCGCTAAATCTAGCGACGATAAAGAACAAGTACCCACTTCCCAGGATCAATGATCTTTATGATCAACTTGCTGGATCCTCTGTCTTCTCCAAGATAGATTTGAGATTAGGCTATCACCAAATCAAAATCCGAAACGAGGACATTCCCAAAACGGCTTTCACTACTCGTTATGGTCTTTATGAGTACACCGTTATGTCCTTCGGTTTAACCAATGCCCCAACCACTTTTTCGCGCTTGATGAATTCAATCTTCATGGAGTATTTGGACAAGTTTGACGTAGTTTACCTTGATGACATCCTTATAAACTGGAAGAACGAAGAAGAACATGCTGAGCATCTTAGGCTGGTATTGATGAAACTTCGAGAGCATCGCCTATATGCCAAATTCTCAAAGTGTGAATTCTGGCTACCAGAAGTGACCTATCTAGGCCACGTGATTTCTGCCAAAGGCATTGCTGTCAATCCTGAGAGAGTTCAGGCCGTCCTTGAGTGGTCTCCACCTGAATCGGTTAAGCAAGTTAGGAGTTTTCTTGGCTTAGCAAGCTATTGCCGCCGCTTCGTTGAGAACTTTTCTAAAGTTGAAAAGCCTCTAACTGAACTCCTCAAGAAAGATAAGAAATTCCAATGGATGCCCAAGTGCGAGGAAAGCTTTCAAGAGCTCAAAAGAAGATTGAATTCTGCACCCGTACTTGCGCCCCCAGACACCAACAAGAATTTCGAGATCTATTGTGATGCTTCACGGCAAGGGTTAGGATGCATTATGCAAGATCGACATGTGGTAGCTTACACATCACGCCAGTTGCGTCCACATGAAGAGAACTATCCTACCCATGATCTTGAACTCGCTGCCGTAGTTCATGCCCTGACAACTTGGCGACATTACCTCCTTGGTAATCGTTGTGAGATCTATTCCGACCAGCAAAGCCTCAAATACATATTCACCCAGCCAGATCTTAATCTCAGGCAAAGACGCTGGATAGAGTTGATAAAAGATTATGACTTAGGAATTTCTTACACCCCATGCAAAGCCAATGTCATGGCTGATGCACTAAGTCGTAAGTCGTATTGTAACAACCTCATGTTACAACAGTGTCAACCACTTCTCTATGAGGAACTACGAAAGATTAATCTTGAGATTGTTCCTTATGGATTCCTTTCCACCTTAGTAGTGAAACCAACTCTTGAGGATCAAATCAAAGCTGCACAAAAACGTGCTCGAGGTATCCGATACATCAAAGAAAACATTGCTAGTGGTAAGGCTAAATGTTTTACCCTAGACAATGAAGGTATTGTATACTTCGAAAACATGATAGTAGTACTGAAGAATAAGAACCTTAGACAGCTGATCCTTAAAGAAGCCCATGAATCTCCCCTCTCGATTCATCCCGGTAGTACTAAAATGTATCAAGATCTACGCCAGAGATTTTGGTGGACTAGGATGAAGAGAGAAATTGCTCAGTTCATTGCTGAATGTGATGTTTGTCGTCGCGTTAAGGCAGAACATCAAAGACCTGCTGGTACTCTTAGACCTTTGCCTATCCCCAAGTGGAAATGGGATAAAGTCAGTATGGACTTCATCACTGGCTTTCCAAAAACCCAGAAAGGAAATGATACCATCTTCGATGTCATTGACAGACTTTCCAAAGTTTCTCACTTCCTTCCTGTTCGCGAGTCTATAACTTCTAGCCAGTTAGCGGACTTGTATGTCTCCCGAATCGTGTCACTTCACGGTGTTCCTTTGGAAATCAATTCTGATCGTGGTAGCCTTTTCACCTCTAGATTTTGGGGAAGCTTCCAAAATGCTATGGGAACTCATCTCTCCTTTAGTACAACTTTCCATCCTCAGTCTAGCGGTCAAGTTGAAAGGGTTAACCAAATTCTCGAAGACATGCTCAGAGCTTGTGTTATCTCATTTGGAAAGAATTGGGAGAAGTCTCTTCCATTCGCCGAATTTGCTTATAACAATAGCTTCCAATCTAGTTTGGGCATGGCTCCTTTTGAATTTCTCTATGGACAGAAATGTCGAACACCCCTAAACTGGTCAGAAACCGGTGAAAGACAATTCTTTGGACCGGATATGATTCAGGATGCAGAAGAGCAGGTTCGCATTGTTCGTGAGAAATTGAAAACAGCCCAGTCTCATTAGAAAAGCTATTATGATCGTCATCATAGGGAAGAAAGCTATAATCTGGATGAGAAGGCTTACCTTCGGGTTACTCCTCTGAAGGGTACCCATCGCTTCGGTACCAAAGGCAAGTTGGCCCCACGTTACATTGGTCCTTTTTGCATTCTCGCTAAACGTGGAGAAGTTGCCTACCAATTGGAACTACCCCCTCACCTCTCCCAGGTTCATGATGTCTTCCACGTCTCTCAACTCAGACGTAGCTTCAAGGACCCCATCCGCGAAGTAGACCACAAAACTCTTGATCTCCAAGATAACCTTTCATATCGAGAGTAACCTGTTCGTATTCTTGATGAAGCCGAGCGTAGCACCAGACGTCAGAAGATCAGATTCCTCAAAGTGCAGTGGTCACATCATTCAGAGAAAGAAGCTACCTGGGAACGAGAGGATCGTCTACGAGCTGAGTACCCCACCCTCTTCCCGAAGACTTCTGAATCTCGGGACGAGATTATTTTGAGTGGGGGAGAGTTCTCAGAACCCTAATTTAGGTTTGTGCTTTTACAAGCTAGCATTTTTGCATCATGAAATTTTTTTCAAAAGAAAAAGATATGGGGAAGCAAAAAGCCTCAAAATAATTTTAATAAAAGGCCAGACAAAAATCTTTTTCCAAAAATGCTTTGAACTTTTTGAAAAGTCTCATAAATGGGCATGATCACATTTCAAGTGAAGTGGGTCCAACTTCATGCTCTCTGGTTATTCTAAAAGTCCAAAAGCCCTTTGGAAATTAAATATTTAATGTATTTGCAATTGAAATTATTTAAATATAATTTCAATAATTCTGAAACTTTATGTGTGGAGTTATATATGTCTCCTAAGCCCACATAAAAGTTTTTGGAATTTTTTAAAAATGGTTTGATTTAGAAATCAAATCAAAACAAATTACAGAAAAGGAAATTAAAAGAAAAACAAAGAGAAGGCCTACCTGGCTTACCTCAGGCCCACCTGGCCTCGGCCCAGCCCACCCGCATCGCTTGTCGTCTACCTCCCTGCCAAGCCAAGCAGCTCGGTGGAGGCAGAGCACGTGGGCGGCGCCACCTCGACGCTGAGGAGGTTCCCAGCCCCCCTGGACCTCATCTCCTCTCCAGGAGATAGGCCACGCACGCCCGCACCTTTCCGCTCTCCTCTCGGTCGCCCTCCTCCTCTTTTTTCTTCGATCCAGAGTTTCCCCGAGAGCTTTCCGCCGGCCGCCGTCGAGCGAGATCGTGGCCACCGTGCTCCCCAAGACGCACCACCTTGTCCAGTGGCACCACCGTGGCCGTCTTCCTCGAGCTGAAGCTCCAATCAGGCCCGAGGCACCCCGAAGACGACGCCCGCTTCAATAACTCGCCGCTGGCCTCCAAGGACGCCTTGGTCGAATTCGCCTCCTCCAGTCACTCTCCAGCCTCGCCGTTCCCCGCCATGGCCGTGATCTTGCCGCCGCGCGAGTCATCACCGGTGTGGCCCGAGGCCTCCTCGAGGTCCCTCGCGTGCACCACGCGATGCGCGTGAGCACGGGGCACACGCCCGTACCCTCCACCCCCCGCCCCGTGCCCTCCGGCGAAGCACCGTCGTGACAGAGCCACCGGCGTCAAGCCGCCGGCTGATTAGGCCCTAACCCGTGTACTAATCCCCCCTGAGTCCATGACATGTGGGCCCCAGCGGCTAATTAAACCAGCCAATTTAATTTAAACAGGGATTTAACCCCCTGAGTCACTTACAGCCGGGCCCCACTGGTCAGTTGGACCAGTCAACCCCCTGACGTCATGCTGACGCAAGCATGACGCAATAAATCCCTTTTCCAGTACAAAAACGATTCCAGAAATTCCAGAAAATATCCAAAACTTTGAATTTGAATAACTTTTAAACCGTAACTCAGATTGAAATGATTTTTATATGAAAATTGATCAGAATAAAATTCTCTACCCAAATATCAAACTTTCAACCATGTTTGAAATGTTTACCATGATGGATCAGTAGCATTTTTCTATTTGGTACATTTGGTTTAAATCAAATAAATTGCTTATGCCATTCCAACTTTAACCCTTGCAATGCAATACACTTCACATGGACATAAGAAGCACAACGAACCCATGTTCATCATCATGTCATGCCATATTGAATGTGCATTGCAATATTTTGAATGTGTTCTTTACTTCCAGTGCTTCGGTGTTTGCATCTTCTCGGTAGAGTTGATCTCGGAGACGAGTTCAACCTCACGTCTGAAGTACAGTACCTCATGATCGTCAGCAAGGCAAGCACCCCCTCTTTGATCATGTCAATAAAATCCCAGTTCCCTCTCGTTCTCGCTTATGCATGTTTAGGATGTCACCATGATACGTTCTACCGCTAGTTGAACCTATTAATTTGCATGACCTATCATTTTGTCACAGTAGTAAGCAAACCACAATCCTAGCAGATCTAGGAGTTGTATGATATCATGTGGCCCCTGCAACTGTTACCGCTTATTGCATGTTTAGAAGTTACAATGAGGCTACTTTGATGTGAGTCGGGATGGTAGTGATCATGTGAATGATGGTGGTAACGTGTTGGTGAATTTGACCTAAACAAGGTGAACGATGAGAGGCTGTGTAGGAGTACACAGTGGGTTGTCTCGTTGAACACTGCCTTAAGCTCGAGTTCTTGTGTTGTTATCCAAGACTAAGAGTACGATCACACATTGGGCTCACTGACCCCTCTCGTCCTAGTACCTCACCCTGGACCAAGTCCAGGAGTCGCAAGTAGTTTGAACTTTAAACGATCTCAAGCAGGTACATCAAGGTAAGTGGTGGACGTAGGTTGTGGGCTCGTTGAATCAAGTGATCATGATCGAGTTGAGCTTGATGGAAGTCACACAACGTTTGAGTCCGCATCGGAAAAATAGGCCGGATTCCGATTGTGGTCCCAACTCAAATAGGCGACTCCCTAGGACTAGAGATGGTGCTGTGAGTGAAGTGTCGTGGCAACATCCTCGCCGGTACTCGCTTGAAGGGTCCACTCCCAGACGGTAACTGATGTGTGCGTGTGTGTGTAGCAGTACACCCCTGCAGGGTTAATGAACTATTTGAATAGCCGTGTCCGCGGTTATGGACTACTTGGAGACCTTTACTTGATCATAGAAAACTTTAATGGTTACTCTAAAATTGCGAAGATAAGTGTGAGTGCTATGGCGTGCTTCCTCATGGGGAAGTCGAGGAAGTAACCATAGTGGTGTATTGGTTGGAGACTTGATACTTGGACTCGTGTACGCTTCTTACCTCAAGTCTGGTACTCGTAGTACAGGACTAGCTAAGTCAAAGCTGGCACTTCTTCATGATTAAACCCCACCTCCCTTTACCTTGAAACTTGAGCATGAGTAGTGTAGTTCTGATGTATGTCTTGCTGAGTACGACTTTGTACTCACGTTTGCTTATTCTAGGTTTTAGATGAGAACCTAGCCCCCGATGGAGTCACCTTCCTGAAGCTCGACGTTGACTAAGCTAGTATAGTTCCAGACAGCAGTCTGGTCCCTCGTGGAAGGGATGTATGTTGAACAAGGCTTCTCTAAGCTATTTGTTAAACTTTTCTGTACTCAGACCTAATTTGCTTCCGTTGTATGATGTATTGTTGATCACAGACATGTGATCTTTGTATGCTCTATGTGTAAGTCAATAAAGATATACTTTGTAGAGTTCATGTAATGAGTACCCGCTGTTTAGACTAGACACGTATGTTGCGTGTATGGTTATAACGTGCATGTCTTAGTGTGGGGTTCGATAGCTTAGTTGTGTTCTTGCCGGCAGTCTTTTATACACCAAGTGGCCCTTAGATGTGCGCAGCTTGGGGCATCGCGATGCGATTGCTCGTGACTTTGTCATGTGGCACACTTTGTTGTATGATCGAGCCCGCCCGAGACCCCGACTAAGTGATCGGGCTTGAGTCTGTTTATGTAAGTGTTATAATTCAATCGATAATATGGTTGAGGCGACTTTTCTATGAGTATGGGATTTTACCACCCATAACCATTTAGACTTGTGAGCGGGCGATGAGGACCGATCTCAGTTGATCATCCGGCCTGGATGGGATGCACCTCACATACGATGATTTTTGAGAGTGTTCTGTGCTTGGCCTTATCTGCTTAGACAAGTGGATACGACTCTCGGCTCTCCATATGATTGAGTTGTGACTGGAATTACATACGCATATTCCGGGTCCCGACATCTGCTGGCGCTCCCGATCTTGGAAGCGCGGCGGCGGCGAAACAGAGGCGAGTTCGTGAAAAAGGGTTCTTTTTCGGTAGAATCCCGTCACGGAGAATGAATAGGCGAAGGCGGGCAGTCAGGGGGGCCACCAGGCGCCTCCTGGCGCGACCAATCCCTAGGGCGCGCCACCAGGGAGCCTGGGCCCCTGGTGGTGGCCCTCTGGCCCCACCCAGGTGTTTTCGGAAGGTTCTTCTACGCTGAGTTTTTTATATGATTTTCCCTAATTTTTGGAGCACTTTTAATATGGGGGAAACATGAAATAGAAAAACAACAAAAAACAGGAACTGGAACTGGGGTGCATTGAGTTAATAAGTTAGTCCAAATATGATCAAAAGTGTATGAAAGTGTATCTAGATCATAGCAATATAAAAGAAAACATGCATGGAGCAAGCAGAAATTATAGATACGTTTGGGACGTATCAACATCCCCAAGCTTAATTCCTGCTCGTCCTCGAGTAGGTAAATGATAACAAGCATAATTTCTATGGTGACGTGCTAACAACCATATAAGAACTTTTAAAGTAAAGCAATCAAGGTATGTAATTCAATTCAAGTCATAACGGGAAAGAGTCTATATTAGCATTGAAACAAGCAACATAAGAACATAAAGGTGCAATAGCTCTCGCTGTCCGTGACTCGAATGTCTCCAGATGGTGTTTGCGTGCAAGAAGTGGGAGATGGGAATACGAGAAAAAAATATGTATTTGTTGAGAACTCAATCTACTAAAGTTTCAAACATAGACTTTTTTGGGATCTTATCTTGACTCGTCCCCAGACCACTAGCCAGGTACAAGTCAATTTGATCCACTCCCTTTCGATATTTTGAGCACTCATGCAATGGATGAGCGTAAGCACGAGAGTTGACACTTAGGATGGCAAAGAGAGAGATATAGTGGAGGAGGAAGACAAAAAGGGTGAGAAAGGCTCACATCAATGAGGAAAATCATAGGCGAGAAGGCCAAATGATAGATATGATGTGAGGAGTAGGGATTACCATGCAATGGGTGCACATATGAGCTAAGAAAAACTCTCCTATGGAACTAGTGGGGGTGCATCCAACTTGGTCGCTCATGAAGGCCTAGAGCTCGTTTGAGGAGGCTGATCCTTGGAATATGCAAGCCAAGTTCTATAGTGTGAAGGTCCACACATAGCTATATGCATATATGATCATCTCTATGGAGCACAAAGATATTAGAGGGAGTACGAGTGAGGATCTTTCAAAAGGAATAGTAGTGTTGCCCCTTTCTTTCTTTTTATTTTATTTTTCTCTATTTTTATTATTTTTTATTTTTTTGGTGGCCTCAATGGCTCTTTCTATTTAACTCTCATTTGTCCTCTTTGGGATATTTTAAATTTGTCCTCTTTGGGATCTTTTCAATTTGTACTCTTTGGGATCTTTTGCTCACTTAAGGGCAACACTCTATTTTACAAGAAGGTATAAAAGATCTTCACACTTTACAAGGTACTCAACATAAAGAAGATGTAGCTATCATGATGGATGAAAATGTATGCCTCTGCCAGTGTAGCAGGAACATGTATGACATGAAGATCAAGTCATGAGAAGGTGGAAGTTGCATGGAAATATATCTCGGAAAGGCTATGGAAATGCCTTGATAGGTAGGTATGGTGGCTGTTTTGAGGAAAGATATAAGGAGGTTTATGATGACAGAGCGTATCATGCCAAGGGTTTGGATGCACCGGCGAGGTAGACGCCAAATCTCGGAGTGAGAAGAGGGCAATGCACGGTACCGAAGAGGCTAGCAAATATGAGGAGGTGGAAGTGTTAACTTTCAATACTTATATTAGTCCGGAGAACTCATGCACTTATTATCGGTAACTCTCAATCTAATAAGGAGGTTCACAAAGAGACAAGTACCCCGAGGAGGAGTGTATGGGGGTTTGGTTATACTTGCGCATCCTCGACTCATGGTACGTGAGTGTACTCTAATATCCGATCCCTCCAAAGATTAGTGATCCATATAGTAGCTAGAGTTCTCAAATAGTTTTGTAGTTTTTGAAAATAAACACGGATTTCCCAAAATACGACACCTATCACTAATAGGCTAGAGCTCTTGACACCAAAAGTTCAAACATTACTCACAACAATACCTCAAAACTATTGCAAGTTACTACTACAATTGAATAGCAACCTCAATTACCTACTTCAAGACAAGACACAACTCAGTGCAACAACCAACTCTCTTAACAAGATAAACATGCAAACTAAAGAGAGTTCCAGCAACAAACTAAACTAAAACTAAATCTCTTGAAAAAGATAAACATGAAAACTAAGAGCTAAACAGGCAGTAGCTACGAAAACATAAAGAACACACAACAACAGAAAGATAAGCATGAAAAATCCTATGACGTGTTCTAGTTTGAAGTGGAGTGTGTTTCTCTCCGAAACAAAGTAAGCTGGGTTCTAACTTGTTATGAACAGCGAACACAACTAAATAAAACTAAAAAGGAAACCTAAGAGCGAGACGCTCCAAGCATAGCACATAACGCATTAAGTGATACAAATATAGTGAGACCAAGGACAAACTGATGATTGTTGATGGAGAAGGGGATGCATGGGGGAATCCCCAAGCTTAGACGCTTGAGTATCATTGAATATTTATTGGGGATGCATGGGGGCATCCCCTAGCTTGAGCGTTTGACACTCCCAGATCTTCTTTCATCATCTTCCCACGCACACTTGAAAACTCCCTTCATACATAACTCATCATAAGCTGATTAGAGAGGTTAGTACCCTTAATAAAATATTTTTTCTCTACTGGAAACAAAGTTATTCTTGAAGAGCTACTGTTTCTCAAGATTTTCAAAATTTTTTTGCAAAGAAAAAGGAAGTTTAAGGTTTGCAAAAGTAAGGAAAGGCAAAACATGGCAGAATCTGTGAAAAACAGAACAACAGGTAGTAAATAATTTTTTCGGGGTACTTCCGCAACTCAAATAAAAAAACTCAGAACTGATGCTCGAAAACAATTGTATGGAGCACGTTGTCAAAAAAATTCAGATCAAATAGATGATCTTGTGATTTTAGACTAATTTTTCCGTCCAAGGACATAATCTGTTTTCTGGACAGCATGTCACAACTTTTGAAGTTTCTTGCAATCAATGGCTAAACTTGGCACAAAGCTTGAAAATAAAGATACAATTATGTTGCTACAGTAGTAACAATCATCAAGACCACTAAAAACAGAAGTAAAAACATCTTGGGTTTCCTCCCAACAAGCGCTTTCTTTTATGCCTTTAAGCTAGGAAAAAAAGCAAAAGAGAAGAATCAATGGTTCCCGAGGTCATCGGAGTCATAAAAACCTTCAAATTGATTTTAAATAAGTTCATTCTTCTTTTTCCTAGGGAATATGTACTTACCTTTCGCTTTACCACGTAAGCGTATGTGCCCCTTACCAGATATCAATGAAGCCCTTCATAGCTCGGAGGAAGTCCCTTCCAAGCACGACGTTACTTTGATTTGTCTCCATGATGAAGAAATCCATCGTTGCAACCCTATTAAGGAATGCAACTTGGACTTATTTTACCTTTCCTTTAACCTCTGAAATATCTCCATTAGCATGTTCATGATAAGATGACAATTTATCCATGTCTAGTTTCAAAGAATCATAAACTGTTTTTGGCATTGTAGAAACTATGGACCCAATATCACAAAAAGCAAGGAAGTCTTGGTTAGAGATGCTAATCCTAACAAAAGGCTCCCAATCAGAATCTATCTCCAATAAGTTCTTCAACCTTTCTCAAGTCTAGAGCATCCATCCTCTTTTCAATAGTGGCAAGTCTATCTACAACAGTATCAATGCTACGATCATAAACAAAATAACTAGATAGACCATGCAAAATATCAAGAGCTCTAGCTTCATCACACTCTAAAAAGTCTCCTTCAGCTATAATATCAAGAGAGTGTTTACACCACTTAAAAAGACCATGGTAAAAATTTCTAAGCATAATTTTTATAGGTATCCAAGGCATAATTCTTCTACGTGCTTCAGAAATTCTGTCCCATGCCTTCTTCATATTCTCTCCATCCCTTTGACGGAAATCTAGAACTTCCGATTCCCTCCAAGCACCAAGTCCTAACATGTTCAACTAAACAAGAAGGACTACTAAAAACAAGGTATTTTTTTTGTAATGTTTGATAAAAGACACTAAGATAAAAACTGAAAGGTAAACTAACAAGACTAAAAAGCAAAGGTAAAAGATAGTGTGCAACTCCCCTATCTTGTAGGATGGAGTCCCCGGCAACGGCGCCAGAAATTTGCTTGATGCGCGAGAGATGATAATGGCTTCTCGCCCTTCGTTGGTTACCCCAAGTGGAAGGTGAGATGTAGGATAGCCGCAAATTTCCTTTTGCAAAGATACCAAGGTTGAGTTCGAACCAGTAGGACTCCGATAACTACAAGTAGGTGGTGAAGAGAGCAACACGCCATTTGAGATATTGCTCCCTTAACCTAGACCTGCACACACACAAGTAACTTGCTCCCAACTAAGTTCAGATAGGTTGTCAATCTCTCCGGCCTTGTAGTTTACAAAGGATCAAACGCAAAGGATAATGATAATGGTGATTGCAACTAGAAAGTAAAAGCAGGAAATATTTGAGCATGTAAACAGTGATGAGAATATGGACTGGGGTCCCGTGATGTGCACTAGTGATGTATCTCTCCCAAAAGATGATAAAACTGCTATGCGAGGTAAACAAATTACAGCTGGGCAATTGACAGGATTAAAAACGCACCGCAATGCTAACTATGCTACAAAGAAAGGAAGAGGCTCAAAAACATGGGTGGTACGCCAAAATAAGTAGACCGAAATCCAACTGCATATACTACTAATCATCCACCTTGAGATATCTATCCAGGACATCTCGCTGGTATTAAGTTGCGAGCCCCACCCAAAGTGTAAACCCAAAGCAACAGACAACTGCATTAAAAGAACTTTGCGTAAAGTAAACAATCCTCGCAACCGCGGTTACAAGCACCGTTGTTTTCCCCCTTGTGGCAACAACACATACCCTATACTCATGTTTCTGTCACTCAAGCTAGTCATCAGAGGGCATGAACCCACAATCATGCATAACGCTCCCTCTTGGAGTCACTACTTACTACTTGGCCAAAGTAATAAACAACAACGGAGAACATGCAAGAATTACTCAAGAACATAAATATAAAAGATAAGAACCAAATATATTACTCAATCACAAACTGAACATAGTCTCATAATCCATCAGATCCCAGCAAACTCAGCATAGCAATAGCAGAAAGAATTACATATGTTCCTTGATCATGTAGGGCAGCTCATAAGGTCTAATACATGAAGAACAAAGAGGGGAGGAGAACATCACATAGCTACTGATCACGGACCCATGGTCCAAGGTAGACTACTCACAGATCATCCGGGAAGCGTCCATGTTGGAGGAGAGGCTCCCGGAGGTCAATCCTCCCTCTGGCATGGTGCCGGGAAGGGGTCTGCTGGCGCTCCCGATCTTGGAAGTGCGGCGACGGCGAAACAGATGCGATATCGTGAAAAATGGTTCTTTTTCAAAAGAATACCATCACGGAGAATAATAGGCGAAGGGTGGTGATGGCGTGGAAGTGGTAATGGCTTCTCACCCTTTGTTGGTTACCCCAAGTGGAAGGTGAGATGTAGGATAGCAACAAATTTCCCCTATGTAGAGGATAGGCTTTGACTCACGTAGGACTCTGGCAGATGATAAGTAGGTGTCAGCGGCGAAACTGACGTGGACCTGCACACAATACAATTAACTTTGCTCCCAACGAAGTTCAGAGAGGTTGTCAATCTGTCCGGTCTTGTTGCTTACAAAGGATAAAAAACACATGATAATGATAATGATAGAAACTGAAAGTAAATACTGAAAAGTAAATGAGTGTGTAAACAATAATGAGAATATGGACCGGGGTCCCGTGATGTTCACTAGTGATGTCTCTCTCCCAAAAGACGATAAGACTGCTATGCGAGGTAAGCAAATTACAGATGGGCAATTGACAGGATTATAAACGCACCGCAATGCTAACTATGCTACAAAAGAAAGGAAGAGGCTCAAAAGCATGGGCAGTACGCCAAAATAAGTAGACCGAAATCTATCTGCATCTACTACTAATCATCCACCTTGAGATATCTATCCAGAACATCTCGCTAGTATTAAGTTGCGAGCCCCACCCAAAGTGCAAACCCAAAGCAATAGACAACTGCATTAAAAAGAACTTTGCGTATAGTAAAAAATACTTGCAACAGCGGTTACAAGCACCATTGTTTTCCCCCTTGCGGACACTGCACATCCCCTAGACTCATGTTTCTGTCACTCAAGCTAGTCATCAGGGGGCATGAACTCACAATCATGCATAACGCTCCCTCTTGGAGTCACTACCTACTACTTGTCCAAAGCAATCAACGACAACGGAGAACATGCAAGAATTACTTAGGAACGAAAATATAAGAGATAAAAACCAAATATATTACTCTATCACAATCTGAACATAATCTCATAATCCATCAGATCCCATCAAACTCATCATAGAAAAAGCAGAAAGATTACCCATGGTCCAAGGTAGACTACTCACGGCACATCCGAGGAGCGTCCATGGTGGAGGAGAATCTCCCGGAGGTCGATCCTCCCTCCGTCAGGGTGCCGGGAAGGGTCCTGATGGTGCTCCCTATCTTGGAAGCGCGACGGCGGAACAAAGGCGAGTTTGCGAAATAGGGTTCTGTCGTCGAAAGTTTCCCGTGGTGGAGAATAAATAGGCGATGGGAGGATGCCAGGGGTCCACCAGGGGTCCAGGCGCCCCCCTGGCGCGGCCAGGCCCATAGTCGCGCCAGGTGGACGCCTGGGCACCTGGTGGTGCCCCCTTGACCTCCTTCGGGGCTCTAGAAGCTTCCGACAGGCTGATTTTTTATCTGAATTTTCCCAGATTTTTGGAGCACTTTTTATATGGGGGAAAACTGAAATAGAAAAACAGCATAAAACAGGAACTGGCACTGGGGTGCAACGAGTTATTAGGTTAGTAAAAATATGATCAAAAGTGTATGAAAGTGTATCTAGATCATAGCAATATCACACAAAACATGCATGGAGCAAGCAGAAATTATCGATACGTTTGAGACGTATCTGGTGGCAGCCAGGGGTCCAGAAGCCCCCCTGGCGCGGCCAGCCCCTAGGGCGCGCCACCAGGGCGCCCGGACCCTTGGTGGTGGCCCTCTGGCCCCACCCTGGTGTTTCCGGAAGGTTCTTCTACGCTGAATTTTTATCTGATTTTTCCCAAATTTTTGCACTTTTAATAAGGGGGAAACCCGAAATAGAAAAACAGCAGAAAATCGGAATTGGCACTTGGGTGCACTGAGTTAATAAGTTAGTCCAAATAGGATCAAAAGTGTATGAAAGTGTATCTCGATCATAGCAATATCACACAAAACATGCATGGAGCAAGCAGAAATTATAGATACGTTTGGGACATATCAACGCCTCCCTGGTGCAGCCAGAAGGGGGCCGCGCCCCCCCCCCTAACCGCCTAGCCAGGTGATGCCACCCCTCCTTTGCCTATGTATTATACATACATCAAAAACCCTCGAGGAGGAGTATTTTTTTTCCAAAAACCTTCTCTGTTCCTCCACCGTCGCGATTCCCAGATCGGGATCACCAAAAGTTTTATCCTCGCACCCTGCCAGGGGGAGGATTCATCTTCGAAAGCCACTTCATCAACCATGCTTTACTATGTGATGTGGCATGAGTAGTTCCACCTTGGACCTAGGGTTAATGGCAGTAGCTAGATGATCCATCTCTCTCCAATTTTTATCTTCAATGCTTAGACCTTGTGAGCTGATGATACGTCCCGACCGTATCTATAATTTCTGCTTGTTCCATGCTTATATTGGCGACTTTGCTATATGTTTTGCTTCAATTTCATATATTTTTCAACATATTTGGAATAAAGTACTAAATAAGTGCCCCATTGGAGTTTTTGTCTGTGCATTGCAGGAAAATACCAATTATTAAACTGCTCGGAAAAATCCAGAAAAATCAGATAAACAATTAGCGCGACAAAAGACTCTGGAAGCCCGAAGGAGGGATGGAGGGGTCCCATCCCTTGGCCATGCGCCTTCTTGGCGCAGCCAGGGGGGAGGCCGCGACACCTGGTTAGGTGGGGCCTCCCCTCGGGCACCCATTCTCCTATATATCACCCTCGATACAGAAACCCTCAGGAGAGCCCCGTTACAAATTTTCACCACTGTTCCGCCGCCACCACGAACCCGAGATCGAGATCACCAGAAGAACCCCTCCCGGCACCCTTCCGGAGGGAGTATTTTCCTACGGAGGCTTCTCCACCACCATGAGCGCCTCCTGGATGTGCCGTGAGTAGTTCCCCTTGGACCATGGGTCCATGATCAGTAGCTAGATGATGTTTTCTCTCCAGTCTTGTGCCTCAGTCCTTAGAACTTGTGAGCTTCCCTACACGATCAAGGCACTTATGTATAAGTTTTTTGTGTTACTATGATATGTTTGCTGGGATCCAATGGATTATGAGATTATGTTCAGATTGTGATGAGTAATATATTTGGTTTTCCTTTTTATTATTAGTTCTTGAGTATTCTTGCATGTTCTCCATTGCTTTGTATTGCTTTGGCCAAGTAGTAGATAGTAAGAACTCTAAGAGGGAGAGTTATGCATAATTGTGGGTTAATGCCCCTCGATGTCTAGCTTGAGTGACAGAAACATGAGACTAGGGGATGTGCTTTTGCCACCAGGGAGAAAACATCGGTGCTTGTAATTTCGGTTGCAAGGATTGCATACATTACACATAGAGTGTTAATGCCATTGTCTATTGCTTTCATCCTACAATTTGGCTGGGGTTCACAACTTAATACCAGCGAGATGTTCTGGATAGATATCTCAAGGTGGATGATTAGTGAGTAGATGCTGATGAATAAATGGTCTACTCGTCTTGGTGTAATGCCCATACGATTAAGCCTCTAGCTTTCTTGTAGCATAATTAACATTGCGGTGCGTTTATAATTCTGTCAATTGCCCAGCTGTAATTTGTTCACCCAACATAGTTGTTTATCGTATTTTGGGAGAGAGACATCACTAGTGAAATTCATGGGACCCCGGTCCATATTTCCATCATAGTTTACACCGCTCCAATTTATTGCTTTCATTTACTTTCTGTTGCAATCACCATCACTATTATTATTCCCTTTGTGTTTTCATCCTTTGTAAACGACAAGGCCGTAGAGATTGACAACCTCTCTGAACTCGTTGGGAGCAAAGTTATTTGCATCTGTGTGCGGGTCCAAGTTAAGCGAGTAATATCTCAAATGGTGCCTTGATCACTTCACCTCCTGCTTGTATCTCTTGGAGTCCTACTGGAGACATAATCCTTGGTATCTTCACTGAGAGAAATTTTCCACTGTCTACATGTCAACCTTCCACTTGGGGTAACCAACGAGGGGGCGAGAATCCATAACTTCCCTGTCGACATCAGTTGACTATCATGATCAAGGCACCTATGTCATAGTTACTATGCTTATTATGACATGTTTGCTGGGATCCGATGGATTATGAGATTGTCTTCAGATTATGGAAGTTATAAATTTGATCCTCTTTTATATTTTGTTCTTGATTGTTCTTTCATGCTCTCCATTGTAATTTATTGCTTTGGCCAAGTAGTAGATTGTGACTCCAAGAAGAAACGTTATGCTAGATAGTAGGTTCATGCCTCCTGATGTCTAGCTTGAGTGACAAAAACATGGGACTAGATAATGTGATGTTTCTACTAAGGGTAAAATAGTGGTGCTTGTGACTGTGTGTTGCAAGTGTTGTTTACATTAGGATTAGAGTGTTAAAGAAGTCATCTGTTGCTTTGGGTTTGCAACATATAGTTTTGGTCCGTAACTTAATACTAACGAGATGTTATGGATTAGATATCTCATTGGTTATGATTAGGAATTACATGTTGATGGATAAATGGTTTTCTTGTTTCGGTGTAATGCCTGCATGATTGAACCTTGCACTTTCTGGTAGCATAATAAGTATTGTGGTGCATTCATAATTTTGTCAATTGCCCAGCTTTAATTTGTTCATCCAGCATAAGTTTTATTGTCTTTTGGGAGAGAGACGTCACTAGTGAATGCCATGATAGCCCTGTCCATATCCTCATCATATATAGAAACCCGCTGCAATTTACTTATTTTATTACCTTTCTTATTTTACTTTTATCGCTCCTATTCCCTTTGCGTTTAATCTTTCGTAAATGTCAAGACGGAGTGATTGACAACCCGGGGACTTAGGACATGAGCTCCTGCCCTCCCACCCCACCGCTCACGCCCGCCGCCGTCTCCACCCCGCCACTCACGCCCGCCGCCGCCCCCATCCCCGCGGCCACTTCAGGCCTCCACCTCGCTCCCCGGTTGCCCGCGTCCCCCTAGCGACATGGCGCCTCCTAGCCGGCGCGCAAGGGCACGTGGTCGAGAGGGAATCGCCCTGGCTTGCTCCCGCATATCGCCATCACCAGATCCGATTTCGTGGAGCGAGCTAGAGGAGATCATGTGAGGTTTGTGGATGACGTGCTGCGACGAGATTCGCGCAGGATCCTGTCACTGGATGGGCTCATTTCAGGTGCTGGTGAGGGCTCAGCAAGGGCGGTCGGTGATCCCGGAGCTGAAGGAGAAGCATGAGAGCGAGATCAGGAGGATGCAGATCGAGCTCTATGTATAGTTGGAGCAGCTGGCAGAGATAGTGTTCTTCGGGGCCAATCTCGAGGAGAAACAGAGGACGCCACTACCTTGGAGGCAGCAACCGGAGTTGGTGGTCAAGTAGGCGATTGCCGGAGCGAATTCGCAGGACCCGTGCCAGAGACAACGATGGAGCTACATCCAAGGGGGAGGTCCACGCGGTCCGAACAGGACAAAGCCAGTGGCGAGTCATGAGAGCACAGGAGCTGGGCATAGGATTACTATCTAGATTGGGATGTTTGTCTATTCATCGAGACTGCCCCCGATAGTTTTCTTCCTACCACCAATGCCACCATGTTTGGATTTAGAGGCTACAAGGTTGCGAGTGGAGCACCGCCAGTTTCTCACACAGATCCTCTGTTTTCCGGCACCAGGCGGAGACTCGATTCAGAATCTAGCTGCAAGGATATGTGTAGTAGCATCTGAAGAGGAGCTCAGAAGAATGGTTCGGCGCCCGTCTGGGGAGACCTTGGAGATGGTGGCCTGGGCATTGGCCGCCAAGGACTAGCCGCACTTGCTCAGGCGGATTCGTTGGCAGGTGTTCTGGGAAATCCAGCCGAGGGAAGTGGAGGAGATGATCAGGAGCAGAGGCCTGTCACCATAAGCCTCAGGGTCGTTTGCGGGGCAGGATTAAGCTCAATTTTCTCTTCCCCTACCTTTGTCCAGGTGGCTAGCTTTGGGTCCTTTTCCCCCAAAAAAATAAAAAGCAAGGTGGCTTGGGAGCTAGTGGCTGCGTAGATAAAAGTGGAGGGGGGAGGAGATGCGCTGAACTCTTCTACAACAGCTGTGGGAGGCTGGATCTAGGGTTCCTTGCGACCAGAGCCCACCCTCTCCACCAGCCTCCACCACCACCAATCCGAGGGCTAGTGGAACCATGGTGGATAGAGGTAGAGGGAGGAACAAGGGGCAATGTAGAAATCGTGAGGAGGGTGGCAGTTCTTGGCAAGGCGAGCACCAGATGAATCAAGGAGGCCCCCACCTCAGCAATTCTTTTGCTATGGGAAGGCACCGCCCCATGGATGTTTCCTGGGCAGTTTGGTGCTCAATTCCAGCATCCGGCTCCTCCATGGGCTGGCATGCAGCAGGCTTGGTTTGGAGCATCCCCACCACAGAACTTCCAAGGGGGATCTGGGATGCAAGAGCATATTGTGGCACCCCGGCTCAGAGGACCGGAACGCCCCGTGCTACAGCACAGAGATCGAGTCTTCTGGAACACGACACTGCTTGATATAGAACTGAACAACTTTTTATTAACAAATATACAGATATAAAGAGGTTTATTACAACGCTGGCGGAGCGAGACGGAGAACACGCTTGCTCCTCAGGCTCGCCACGGATCTACATCAAGCAGCAGACTAACTCTCTAGCAGCGGAATATAACTCGGCAGCGGAACATCGGCGGCGATGATGAACTCTAATCCACAAGGACACTAGCTGGGACACCTCCTAGCTCGCAAACACCGGGAACGTCTTCCTACGCATCCAAAGCATTGCCTGCAAATCTGGCATGACACGCCAGGTCAGTACATCGAATGTACTTGCAAGCTCACAACAACCATGCACCAAGGCAAAACAATACCATGGCAAATGGTTAAAGTATATTAGTGAATTAAACATGTGAGAATCAACATCATGCAAGCAGATAATCATCAAGCATATCGTTAGCATATTATCAGCATTTTATCAGCATTAAGACTAATGCACAATCAATCATCGTTTAAGGTCACATGGACCCCAGATGATCACCGCTTGATAAGTTGGCTTACCTCAGATTCCTTACAGACTCAAGCACCGGGTCATTGCATGAGCCTCAACATACCTGGATCGTCGCACGATCATCCAACGGGTTAAGTGTCCTCTGTTACCACCTAACCAATCCAGTCATCTTATCAACTTACCGTGCTCATGAAACCGAACTCATGTTGATCTCAAGTGTGACCTACTGTGAACTGTGTCCATTACCGTGGACTCGGCTATTCGAATAGATTTGTATAACACTCTACAGAGGTTGTGCACTTTACCCACACTATGGAGCTCCTTGCCCAAGGACTAGGACTACTCCAACGAAACTTGACTACCGTGTAATCCTCCTACGGTGCCACCGACATCACATGTCTTGGGTATCCCTTCCATCGCATGGCCCTGACCATCGCATGGTCCTTAACATTAACATTGTCCCAATCGGGGACTCCCGGGTAAACATATCAACTCTGGATCTCGAGATTACCACCACCTACCGGGCCAGGGTAGCGTGCAATGCGTAATCTCCCCTCTTTGGTGGCTCCCGTGAAGGCACTACGATAGCACAAGCCAAGGCCTGCCCATACATGCAAATGTGGCTGCACAAAATAAGTCCAGTTCGGTGGCACCTGAGCAACTTGGCACAGAACATCCTCCAAAGCAATCAAAAGCGTCAGGTGCAACATGAGTATTTAAATTTATGGCATTTCAATATAAGTGGAACAAGTCAAGATACAGTTGTAGTCACATCATGATTCAGATCATATTTTAGTGGATTAACTTAGTTATATAAACATGATCAAGATATTTCATGCAACATGGCAACATTATGATTGTAGTTAAGCATGGTACGGTGGTAACATGATTAAAGCATAACATGAACTTAATATGGCATAATATGCATGGGAGCATATGGACATATTAATATCACAACATGGCATGGCATTAACATAACATAGCAATGTAACATCATCAAAGCGGTACAAGCATATGAACATATAGGGATTATGACATATTCAAAGCATAGCATCATAGTCAAGCATATCAGGGCAATGTAGCATCAACAAGCTTATCAAAATAATCATTATTCATCGAAGATTAAGCACATTTTAAAACACGTCAAAGCTTTGCAAAGGTGCAAAGGGTATTGTGGCTTGCCTTCACCAACAAGGTGTAGGAGAAAGCTCCAGATCTTCAATACCAACAAACCCTGCAAAACATTTTATAAAAAGGCACGACGAAAAAGTCAAACACCACTTTTGTTTGACCAGCAAAGAACAACTTAAAAACATGGCATGAAACCTATGCCAAAATCAATAGGAGCTCAAGACAAAACAAACGCAAAAAGAATCGCCTCGTTTGGACTTACGGTTGCGGAGATATGAGGCGGGAGAGATGAGGGGCTGGTTTTTTGGTGGAATACGCTTTCTGCTTAGTGAAAGCGCATTTTGGGCTGCCGAAGGAGGAAATACGCTTTCTAGCGGTGAAGGTGCATTTTGGGCTGAAGGGACGTAGAGTACGCTTTCAGTATATGAAAACGTATTTCCCAGAGGCGTCTGTACTGAAAGAAAACGGCTCGGGCTGGCTGACACGCGAGTCCCAGCGGTCAGCATCTCTCCTCTCCCCTGCTTCTTCTTCTTCAACCTCTGAGACGCAGAACAGGGGAGGTCGGGGCACGATGGGTCCGTGCAGCACCGGCAAGGGGAGGGTGCGAGGGAGCTCGCGGAGGAGCACCCGTCGGACGCGGCTAGCCGGGGAACGGCTGCCAGCGACCACGGGGCCACGCGGGGGTGGCCCGCGGCGCCGACCCTCCGCGGCTGGGCGCGGCACACCGGGCGGTGGCGACCAGTGGCGGGGTAGACTGCGGCCGTGGCTCGTGGGGAGGGGGTGGGATGGTTAAGGAGGAGTGGGGTGGGTCACTGACGAAAGCTGAGGGGAAGAGGAGCTCCAGCTTGCACGAATTTTGTCGGAGTTCGGCGGCGACCACGGAGACAGTGGGGAGCAATGGCGGGCTCCGACGCCGAATTGAAAGGGGGAAAGGGGCTAGGAGAGCTCGGGGAGGTGCTGGAGTGCTCTGTGGAGGACGGGGGAGTGCTCCTTATATGGGGGAGGGGCCGATGCCGTGGCTGGACAATGCCAAGCAGAGGCGGCCATGGCCGGAGTGAGCTGGCGGGCATCGAGAAGCGTCGAGGAGGTTCGAGAGGGGGCACGCGTGCTGGAAAGCCTCGCGGCGCGGCAAGACATGAAGAAAAGGACATGGGCGAACTGGAGCTCGACGTGGACGCGTCAGGCACGCGCGGAGCGCGGCCAAAGCACGCCTGATGCAGTCTGGGAGCGTGGCCACCAAGGGGAGGTTCATCTGGGGGAGGTTTCCACGTGGCCAAAGTTGTCTAGGGGAGGGTCCTTCGAGTGCTGATCACAGTGGTGCATGTGGCTTGCCAAATGGTGCACTGTGGTGAGATGGATCCCTCTATAAAGTTTGATACATCAAACTTGGACAAGAAGCAGTGCTCACATGGTGTGGGTTGGGGTGGTGCCAAGTTGTCCTCTGGCTTTGGGGTGCAAAGGACTAGTGATCTGGAAAGTATGGGGTTAAATGGGTCAATGCACATGGTACTTGCTTTGCAAATGTGGCATGGGGGTTGAAGGTGTTTGTGCTATGGTATAGCTTGCACATGGCTCCCCTATGCATGATTTTTGGCTGAGCTTAATCATACACCAGGGTGAGTGGGTGTACCAACACTACTAGGAAAATAGCTATACATGGAAAGCTTATTAGTGGCGCATTTTATATGTAATGCGCCACTATGTTGTAAGGGGTGGCGCACTGGTAAAAAATGCGCCACCTATAAGCCCTTATATTTAAAATGCGCCCTAAGAGTGGGCCAGCCCTGGATCCCCTTATACGTGGCGCATTTGGAGAAATGCGCCACCCCTAAGAACCTTATAGGTGGCGCATGTTGGAAATGCGCCACCCCTAAGAGCTTAGGGGTGGCGCATTCTGGAAATGCGCATTTCTCCAAATGCGCCACCCCTAAGGAATTATTAGTGGCGCATCCAGAATGCGCCACCCATAAGCTCTTAGGGGTGGCGCATTTCCCGTATGCGCCACTAATAAGAAAAAACTAGGCGGGAAAATTCCCAAATACACCCCCCCTATGGACCGCCTTTTCAATTTGAATTTTTTTAAAGAATATGATAGAAATGTCAAAAAAATAAAAGAAAATAAGTTTTCCAAATGATATGTGGTCTAGTTGTTAGGAAAATTTACAAATATGAATTTCGACTTTTTTTGCAAAATCTCCCGAGAATTACGTAAAATGGGCTTAACTTTTGCATACGACCTCCGATGAAAAA
Organism: Bromus sterilis; assembly: GCA_950022295.1. NCBI lineage: Eukaryota > Viridiplantae > Streptophyta > Magnoliopsida > Poales > Poaceae > Bromus > Bromus sterilis. The sequence continues at coordinate 408,539,733 of OX465596.1, read as the reverse complement.
GTTTTTTATATGAAAAATCATCTACTCGAAAAGTTATATCCAAATTCAACTGGGTGTAACCCATTGAACATTTTTAGAATCCTCAAAAACCTATCAGAAAAAAAGTTACGGGCGTTTGAAGATCTGGAGGCCCAAAAAAAGAGAAAAAATAGAATTTTTTTTTGAACTTAGTAGTGACGCATTTTGTATGAAATGCGCCACTAGTAACAGAATTTTTTTTGATTTTTTTTAAATTCAAAATAGGCTAGAGGACAAATCGGGAAGTTAAAAAAAGTTGGAAATTTTAGATAGTAACATTAAAAAATATTTTTTTTAATTTTTTTTAAAAAATCTTTTTTTAAAAGTTCAAAATATGCTAATGGTCCCATCGAGAAAGTTTCAAAAAAATGTTGAAAATTTTAGCACACCCATGAACATTAACAAGGTCCTAGACATCAACATGGTTTAATAGGATTTATATGTTAGATATATCAACAAGTGCCTGCTAGGTGAGCTGGAGTGAGAGTTGAATAGAACTGAGAAGTTAAGCGTGTTGGGGCTGGAGTAGTGCTAGGATGGGTGACCCTCGGGGAAGTTTGACCACGGAGGTTAGTTTGACCTGAGATTAAGCATAGTGACCGGGCATTAAGCATACTAACCTGAGATTAAGAAAAAATAAAAAATAAAAAAAATAAAAATAAAAAAAATTGTTTTCCAGATCCAGATTCAAAATTCAAAATTTTAAAAAATTAATAGTGGCGCATTTTCAGAATGCGCCACCCCTAAGATCTTATAGGTGGCACATTCTAAGATGCGCCACCTATAAGCCCTTATTAGTGGCTTGCAGTTAGTGGCGCATCCATAATGCGCCACTAAACACAAAAAAAGGACGCCACTAAAAGGGCATTCCCTAGTAGTGCAAGTTTCATCTCAAATGGAGCAATGTAGCTAGTACTTCCTTTGCAAATGTCCAAATAGGCCAGAATGCAAAGCTGAAGATAGCATCTCATAGGTTTGATGGAATTGGCTGAAAATTGGTGGAGTGAGGTTATTTGGTGGTGAGCACATTTGTATAAAATTTCATGGCCATTGGACAAGCCTAGCTAGCACTTGCTTCACAAGGTGTCCTGCTAACCAGAAACTTCCACATGATGATGCACTCACATGGGTAGTTGGATTTGGCTCAAACTTGGTTTGGTGGAGTAATTTGGGTGTGGGAATAGGCACAAAAAGTTTCAAGGAAAATGGGATCCCCTGTCATGCACTTGCTTCACAATGCCCCCTTGCTGCATCAAAACTTTGGGCATTTAATGTGGGAGTTTGGCTTGGAAAATTATGGTGGAATTTTGTGTATGACAATGATATGATCATATGAGATTGCACAAAAATTTTCACCAACAATGGATCAAGATAAATGGCACTCCCTTCACAAAGCTCCAATCTGCCCGCACAGACAAATGAATTTTTCTGGAGGAAAAATCCACTTGGGACATGAAATGTTTTTGGAGAATTTGGCAAGAAATGGCATCAAGAGAATTTGGGAATTATTTGGGGATTTATGGAGCAATAAAAATATGGGTTGCTTCACAAACCTCAAATAATAGGAATATCCCTTTTATTGGAAAAGGAATATATGGTTTGAATAAAAATGTGGCTTGGATGGGATGGATCAATGAGATGACATAGAAAAGGCTTGAGAATCAAGGTCTACTTGAGCATGTAAAGGAAATATGCTCAAGTTTCAAGTCCAAAGAGGTGCTCAACATCAAATCAAATGGCAAATCCAGAAATAAATCAGAAAATTTTGGAAAAAGAAAGTTCCAAAATCCAAGATGTCACAAACCTACCCCCCTTAGAAAAATCTCGTCCTCGAGATTTGGTTGCTCAGGGAACCATTGCAAACTTACCGTCCTTCGGAAACTCATTTCTTCTCGGATTTCCTTTTTCTGCATACCGTTCCCTTCGTAGCATCCAATATATTTGGCTCAGGGGCTTGCTTCACCCAATCCATATATCTGACTGAACGTTCTACCTGGCCATATCAGATCTTTTCCTACTAGCATTCATCCTCGTGTTTGCTGACTTGCATGATAATGAGATGTCTTGTCATGGGCTAAATGCTGACAATACCCATACTGGTCTTGGGGTCTTTCGGGCCTTATCTGTGGCGCGGTCTTGAATCCTTGGTGTTGGCCTCTTCAAGAAAAAGAGCTTGGCCTTCACAGGTAACTGCTATCTCAGGCTGAATACCGTCGTGGTGTTCAATTCTGTGGGACTCTGACTGACGACACATCAGGCTGCATCACATTGCTTTTGGCTGGTCCATCATGAGTATGAATCTTGGCCGGGGCACAAACACTGAATGCTTCCTTATGCTGGAATTCACTTGTCATGCTACCATATCCACGGGTGGCGACATATCGTGTTATGCTCGGACGCGGTCCTTATAGTCAAAATGCTGAGCAGGGTCGATGATCTTTAGCGAAGCAGACTGGGGTATCCCGGCAGAACCGACAATTCCGAACCTGAGTAACTGCTTGGGCTGACGGGCTGGGTACGCGGTCCTTTTCCATCTAGTGAGATCTCTCAATGGTGCGTGTCCATGGTGGTCCATATGGCTTACACTGATCGAGGCAAAATTTGACTCTGAGGTCCATCCAATTATCCTTTTACCTTACTCGTCGGGCTCACAAGAGTTGCATACTTTTGACGGTCTATGAGGTGCAACGCTTATTCTCGTAGCATATCTTGCAACGCGATTAGACATGGGCCATGTCTGTCTGCCCTGGGTCTTGTTACTATGGCAATCATCTTCTTGTGCTGGCTTCACCTTCATCAACATTCTTTCCTGTGTACTTCTTGCATAACAGCTTATAATTCTGTCGGCATCTTCCTCTGAGACAGACGGGTTACCTTCACCTTTTGTCTTTTGGCTCATCATGATAATCTTGGTTGCAATAAATGGGGGTCTCAAGATTATCCTTCTTCGGGGCCTTGTCGGACGTGAGGAGCTAACCCTCATGATTGGGGCGAGATCAAATGCTCCATTTCTTCCTTTCCTCAGGGTGCTCCTTCATGACTTGTCAGTCTTTCTTGCAGGCTGAGGTGTATATCTGATTCTTCTGCTGGCTTGTCTTCCGAGAGTTGTCGTTTCTAACTGCTGTTCATATGCATAACTCTTTCTTGATTACGAGCATGGATGTATCCACACCGTGGTATCTTGCATCCTTGAGGAGAAGTGTCCATAAAACGTGCGGGTCCTGACAATGCTGAAGCCTTTACTGCTTTTGAATAACTGGATTTCTGACAATACTGTGGCAGGCATGATGATGTGTCGAGGAAGGCTGGGTAGCTTGTCTGCGAAGCTTGGCCGGGGTAGCTTGCTGGGGAAGACTGGGTGCCGTACCTCATAAGTTTTTTCCGGTGGCGTATCGTGGAAGGAGGGGTGTCGTACACGGGAACCTGCCTTGAGAGCTTGCTGAAGAAGACCGGGGTGTCTTGTCTTGGAAGTTTGCATCTTTGCATTGTGATTGCACCGGTCACTTGTGCTGGAATCTATCCATGGACGTACTGAGCATGTCTGGGTGTCTTGCATTCTTAAGCTTCTCTCAGTGACTTGTGGTAGAAGACTGAATGTCTGGGCCAAGAAGATATCCTGATAGCATACTAAGGAGGACTGATACACTGTACATGTCGGCTGTGCCGGGTATCTTGTTGCGGAAGGCTGAGGTTCCTTATGGCCGAAACTTTCCCATCCTGACATGGGGGCAAATCTGAACGTGGCACTTGACAATTTATTGACTGCTGGCTTGTTAGATGGAATCATTCTTCCCATCATGTCTTTGCTGGATATGGCTTCACGATATGTTCTGACCGTCTTTCAGAATATACTGAAATAACTTGCATTGGATAAGATTGTCGCTGGTGGATGTCCTGCCTTGGACGCATATGTTCATGCGTCAACATTTGTATTTTCCTTTGCTCGAATCTTCGCGGCTGTCATAGTTGATACTGACTTGATGCAAATGATGGCTTCAATAGCATCTATGCATGAGTCACATACTTTCAATGCAATCGGGTAGGAGTCCCTTTTGTCTTGCTGATTTCCCAATTCACTGCGGCCTTGCACTGATGGAATCTTCACGGACATAATGGTTACTGGAATGATGCTGACTTGATTCAAAAGTTTATCCAAGCAGACTTGTACTGGATCTCAATATTCCCAATGAATTCTGTGCGGGTCCTTCTTGACTTGGTAACTTCATGATGCTCTGCGGTCTGTCACTGAGTCTTCGAGATATGCAGGGTTATGAGCAACTTTCCATCGGGGTGGATAAGGTGACACCCAAAGAACCGAACGAAGACCGAATGAAAACCACGAAGACATCCCACGGAGCGAAGATCGACAACCATTGATAGAAGAATCACTTCAAAAGCTTTAGCGGTAGTCGATGACCATCTGAATCCCTTGCATAAAACCGGCAAATAACCCAGTAGCCACCAGATCAATTTTTACAACTCAGATCTGGGACGATTACTGGAATAACTCAAGCGCTGCTCAAGACGACCGACCAAGAATCAGCTCAGAGCATGAGACAACGTTGATAAAAAAATTGTAGAGGTCCCCTAAGAAGGTCGAGAAAACAGCTCAGAACATAGGGTCGCCACTGCGAAAAGAAACTCAAAAACTGCCCGAGACGGCCAAAAAAACAGCTCAGAACACGGGTCGGCTGTTGAAAAGAGAAATAAGAAGTAGGCATCCATCCCGGACGGCCGACCATGAATCGGCTCAGAACCAGGCGTGGTTCCATAGAGAAAGCGAGCAAGGGGTCGTCAGAGTGACACACTACCTACAAAACATATTCGTCAAACATCAAAGAACCAAATAAGGGTCGAGGAAGAGGTTCGACAAAGCAGAGATCGATAACATTGAAGGTGCATCAATATTACATAGAAATATATCATACATTACTGCTAGCAACCAACATGCAACAAGTAACATGCTCCACTACCATTACCTACGCAGCACGACCTACGCGAAACTAGGCATTACGATCTATCGGCGGATCGCTAGAGACTGATGAAGGGGCTGGCGGCGAAGTTGCCGAAGCTGCGGCAAGAGCTCTTCTTGCCTTCCTTGCATCATGGGCTAACTCGAAGACGAGGGTGTACGTGGTGATCACGTAGCGGGACAGACTGATCACCTCTGCGTCGGCTTCTGTGGGAGGGCGAGGAATCCTTGTCCGTTGAGGGGTGGTGTTCAAGGTGGGGTAGAGGCGGAAGGCATGATCCTGCTGCATCATGCTCTCCTGGTGGCGAAGACTCGTGAGGCCTGACAAAGCAGCGAGCTGGATGACACGATAGGTGGTAGTGGCATGTCCACCATGGAAGCGGTAGACATACCGACGAAAGGGAAGGTTGGACTCCAAGAAGACTTCGGCGCGGTACTCCAACACCGATCCTCCAAGCGGCGTTTGGAACACTTGGTACCTCGGCATCTCCTCACTGGGATAGAGACAACACCAAACTTCGGTGAGGAGATAGGCAAAGCTGAGTGGGGAAGAGGGTGATAGTTGGCCCGTCGGGGCGGCTGCCATCTACACTCAGCAGAGAAGCGGGTTAGCGAAAGAATACCGTCTATATGCAGCAAACAAATGCAGCAGGCAAACACATCCACAAGAAGACTATAAACTCAGAGGACCGGAACGCCCCATGCTCCAGCCCAGAGATCGAGTCTTTTGGAACACGACACTGCTTGATATAGAACTGAACAACTTTCTATTAACAAATATACGAATACAAAGAGGTTTATTATAACGCTGGTGGAGCGAGACGGAGAACAAGCTTGCTCCTCAAGCTCGCAACAGATCTACATCAAGCAACAGACTAACTATCTAGCAGCGGAATATAACTCGGCAGCGAAACAATGGCGACGGTGATGAACTCCAATCCACAGGGACACTGGCTGGGACACCTCCTAGCTCGCAAACACCGGGAATGTCGTCCTACGCATCCAAAGCATTTCCTACAAATCTGGCATGACACACCAGGTCAGTACATCAAATGTACTTGCAAGCTCACAACAACCATGCACCAAGGCAAAACAATAACATGGCAACCGGTTAAAGTATATTAGTGAATTAAACATGTGAGCATCAACATCATGCAAGCACATAATCATCAAGCATATCGCTAGCATATTATTAGCATTTTATCAACATTAAGACTAATGCACAATCAATCATCGTTTAAGGTCACATGGACCACACATTGTAAGGCCCCCGATGTGGTACTATCTCGAGTTAGTCGCTTTTGCGTCCAACCTGAGATAGAGGCGCATAAGCGGCCACCGGCGCATGATACTCGCACTCGTATCGCTAGCGGATTCTCGACAATAGGTAATTGAAGCATGAACAACTAAGACATAAAATATATAAGTCCAGGGCATACACTCGCCATGTATATATTACATCATCTCAGAGAATAAGATCCAACAGTACATCATGACATCATGCAGAAGACATACAAAACCGGGTACGGTCAAGATGCAAATGGCCCTAGAGAGGGCTGCACATAAACAAGTCCACCCAAGGAACGTCGGAACCCAACTATAGGCCTACTAAGCGAAGTCCTCATCATCGTCCTCCTCCGGTGGCACCTCCACGAAGTAGCGTCCAGTGCTCGGGTTGAGGTAGTAATCAACTACAGCGGCCGATCAGGAAAAACATAAAAGGGGAAAAGAAAATCAAGAGGTGAGAATATATCAATGCAGTATAACTAACTTCTCATGGTAAGGAAAAGTAGTGGTTGAGGTTGCAGCCGGGCTAGCTTATTTGCGTGGCTAACGATCTAGTTAGAGTAAGGGGAGATCCAAGAACTTGTTGACAATGTGTCATAGGTCTGCTATCCACCTACTTACGCAAACATAACACAACCTTGTTCCTCCCTTAGTCCCCCTGGACGAAGAAAGGAAACCAAGGCAACTCACACGGTAGGCAAGTTTTAAACATGATCCAGTTTGATGTTATTCTATGAACAAGGAGTAGGTCTCAAGTCATCCATAACCGCGGACACGGATTTTCGAAAAGATTTAACCCTGCAGGGGTGTACCAAGTGCCCATCACAGGCTTCGCATGTACGCCCGGTTTCCACTTGGCTGGGTAAACTCCTGAAACTCCGGAACGTCAGATCCCTCTAACTAACATCGCACAATTCCGGGTGGCCCCCAGTGAGTCGACATCCAACTCAAAAGCCGGCCGCGCTCTCGAATCGGCCTCTACCGTCTGGATGAGGTCGGGTTAGTTGCCCAAACTATGTGGACAACCCCCTAGCTCCCTGGGGTGGACCAACAAGAGAAACCATGTCTCCGCTGGCCCGGGTTGTTTCGAAAACTGCTGGGGTACCAACCAAGCACACACACGTTTGCAAATAGTAAATCAGGTCGGGCCACCACTAGAACTGTTTGAAGCTAGGTAGGTAAGACAAGGGGACCCCATAGAATCCCACACACGATTAGGCACGCTCGTCAAGAAACACAATACCCGGAATTCGGGACCTAGGTGACTCGAATGGAACAAAACACCCGGCGGGAACAACCCGGTCTCCCATCCTTCATCAAATATAAATTAACATCATATTAATAAATATCAACCAATTTCTGATAATAGCATGATAATCCACCCAACAGAAATGGTATAAGCAGCAGGTTAAGGCCTACACATACTAAGAAAGGGTTAAGCAAGCAAGGTACATAGCCAAAAAAGGTTTTGCTAGGATGTGGGGGCATGGTTGTTTGGGTTTAATTGAGAGGAAAAAGTATATGGTGGTAGGATCAAGCAATCGTTCTAAACATAGCTAGGCAAGTGAGCTGAACGCTATAAAGAATGATATATAAACCCCCTTGCCTGGGTAACCAGTCGACGGAGCAGACGTAGCAGGGTCCTCAGGCTCGGTGTCGGAAAGCTCCACGAAAGTCTCCTCGGCAGTCTCAGGTGCTAACGTAAGGTACCGACAAGGAAAAGCACACAAGTAAACATCGAGATCAAATGCACAAGCATGGCTGAGATGATCAAGTTTAACAGGCATGATGGGACCCTATCTAGTCAAATTTAAATGAAGGTGTTGACGACACGTTGATACGTCCCAAACGTATCTATAATTTCTGCTTGCTCCATGCATGTTTTGTGTGATATTGCTATGCTTTTGATACACTTTCATATCTTTTTAACATATTTTGGAACTAACCTATTAATGGTTTCAAGATTGCACAAGTTCTTGTTTTTCTACTTTATGTGTAGGAATTACTTGGATAAAGGAAAAATCACAAAAAGGAGCCTTGTAGGAGTTGGACTCTAACTCTCCCGAAATCTGTCCCCACCAGACAGGTTTTAAAGATCGCCTCGGAAACGCTAGAATACGGCCACAAACGAAAAAACTTAAAACTAAAAAGTTGTAGGAAATTTTTTTCCGGTGGATTTAGACATAAGAATCGTCCCAATCGGAGTTCGGATGCTTCCAGAAACCCCGAAATACAGAAGACGTAATCTGGATGACGGGAATCCGAGAGTCTATATAAAGAGAGGAAACCTAGGTCAAAGGGCACCACGAAATTTCCTCCCCCTTGGCAGCCGTCTTGAGGGGGAGATCAATCTCCACAGCAGCACCATATCCAAGGAAGAAGAAGGGCCAAGGGCCGCTGCCCCCAAGGCTCGTGGCCGTGGCCGTGGGCGCCGTCGTGGCCGCCGTCGTCGCCGTCTCCTTCATCTCCTTCGGGCTGCACCTCTCCATCAACAACTCTCCCTCTCACCATGTCCATGTGTGAGTAGTTCCCCTCGGGGCTAAGACTTATATCTTGATCTATGTGGTTTCTCTCTCTCCCATGATGTGATCTTTGTTGTGATCATAGGCTATGTTAATCTAGGGTGATCCCATGATATTTCCCCTTCCTCTATGTATTGGATTGATGTACTCAATTGATCTTATCTAGTATAATCTCCGAGACCAAGGTGACAACGGTCTATTGGACATGGGTTAGAAGAATATTATCATGAATGATTTCCTCTTTTGTGTGTGGATTGAAGATTGAGAGTCTCTTGGTGCTTGTCTTTGACTATCCTTTAGATATGTTGTGGTGATTGTGGTACTCTCTTTGGATGGCCGCGGTGACATTGGGAAATCCATAGATTGAGAATACGAACTCTGAGGTGTGCTTTTGTAGCCCTACACAATTCTCGTCCTCTCTTGACCACAAAGGAATGATCTCCGAGTACGTCTCCATTGCATGTTTTATGGGAAATATCATGTCATTAGACTATGTTAATGTTGTTGGGAGTTGCCACTAGTGAAAGTATGAAGCCTAGGCCTTGTTTCCATCATTGTTACACCGTTTGCACTTACTTTTGTTAGTTGTTTCTTTGCTGCACTTTTTATTACAGATTTATATTACTTCGTTTTATCACACCTATCACCCATATTTTACCATCTCTTCGCCGAACTAGTGCACCTATACAACTCCTAGTTGTATTAGGTGTGTTGGGGACACAAGAGACTTCTTGTATCTTAATTGCAGGGTTGATTGAGAGAGACCATCTTCAACCTCTACTTCCCTGAGTCCGATAAACCTTAGGTCATCCACTTGAGGGAAATTGCTGCTGTCCTACAAACCTCTGCGCTTGGAGGCCCAACATAGTCTACAAGAATAGAAGCGTGCGTAGACATCAAGGTATTTCTGGCGCCGTTGCCGGGGAGGTGAGTGCTTGAAGGTATATCTTTAGATCTTGCAATTAAATCTTTTTGTTTCTTGTTTTTATTTTCACTAGTTAGGCTTTATGGAAAAAAAATGAGAGAGCTCTATGAGCTCTACCTTGAATTGGGGCATGAAGTGTTTGAAGAGAAAATCAAAAAACCTATGGAACTTTATTTGCATACTCTTCATGATTCCAATATTACTAGTATGTCTTTTTTGAATACTATTGATGCTAATGATATGCAAAGCTATAAGCTTGGGGATGCTACGTTTGATGAAGATGATCTTTCTAGCCCCCCAAATTTTGATGATACTTTGCCTCCTATCTATGATGATTATTGTGATGACACTTATGCTATAAAGAATAACTTTTTACAAGTGCATCATGATAAGAATGATTCATTTGATAGCTATTTTGTTGAGTTTGCTCCCACTCTTACTAATGAGAAGGATTTTTCTTATGTGGAGAGTAATAATTTTTCTATGCTTGTGGATCATGATAAGAAAGTTTTATGTGATACTTAAATTGTTGAGTTTATTCATGATCCCACTGAAAATTATTATGAGAGGGGAACATATGCTTATAGATATTTCAATAATATCAAGTTCCCTCTTTTTATGTTGAAGGTTTTGAATTTGCACTTATTTTGCCTTCCTATGCTAATATCTTTATGCCTCAATGAGTTATTTCTCTACAAGATCCCTTTTCATAGGAAGCATGTTAGAATTAAATATGTTTGGTATTTTCTTCTTGATGCTCTCTTTTGTTCTTCAACTCTTATTCCTTATTCCTATGAGAGCATCATTAAAATCTAAGCCTATCTTTATGGCTATAAAGAAAGAGTTCTAGGGAGACAACCCTTGTTATCTTTACTTTGTGTTTTTACTTTCTGTTTTTAGTGGTCTTGATGATTGTTACTACTGTAGCAACATCATTGTATCTTTATTTTCAAGCTTTGTGCCAAGTTATATCCTCATATGACAAGGGAAGTGAAAGTTGTGACATGCTGTCCAGAAAACAGATTCTGTCCTCGTGATGGGAAAAATGATAGAAAAATCCCAGTTCATCTGTTTGAGCTGAAGTTTTTACACAGCGTGCTCTATACAATCACGGAACTTTCGTATGTTCTGAGTTTTTTGATTTGAGTTGCAGAAGTACCCCTAAACAATTCTTTACTACCTGCTGTTCTGTTTTTCACAGATTCTGCCACGTTTTGTCTCTCCTAACTTTTGCAAACCTTAAGCTTTCTTTTTCTTTGAAAAAACCTTTTGGCAATCTTGAGAAACAGTAGCTCTTCAATAATATCTTTATATCCAGTGGGGAAAAATTATTTATTAAGGGTACTAACCTCTCTAATCAGCTTATGATGAGTTATGTATGAAGGGAGTTTTCAAGTGTGCGATGGAAGATGATGAAAGAAGATCCAGGAGTGTCAAGCGCTCAAGCTTGGGGATGCCTCCATGCATCCCCAACAAATATTCAAGGAGACTCAAGCATCTAAGCTTGGGGATTCCCCCGTGCATCCCCTTCTCCATCAACAATCATCAGTTCGTCCTTCGTCTCACTATATTTTTATCACTTCATGCGTTGTGTGCTATGCTTGGAGCGTCTCGCTCTTAGGTTTTATTTTTAGTTTTCTTTATCTTTGCTTGCTGTTCATAACAAGTTAGATCCCATCTTACTTTGTGTGGGAGAGAAACACACTCCACTTTCAAAATCTAGAACACATCATAGGATTCTTCATGCCTATATTTTTGCTGTTGTGTGTTCTTTATCTTTTCGTAGCTATTGCCATGTTTAGTTTTAGTTTTAGTTTGTCTTTAGCAAGAGCCTTGGCTTTTGTTTAGTTTGTTGCTGGAACTCTCTTTATTTTTCATGTTTATCTTGTTAAGAGAGTTGGTTGTTGCACCGAGTTGCGTCTTGTCTTGAGAGTAAGTAATTGAGGTTGCTATTTAATTTTAGTAGTAACTTGCAATAGTTTTGAGGTATTGATGTGAGTAATGTTTGAACTTTTGGTGTCAAGAGCTCTAGCCTATTATTGATAGGTGTCGTATTTTTGGCAATCCGTGTTTATTTTCAAAACCTACAAAACTAGTTGAGAACTCTAGCTACTAGATGGATCACTACTCTTCTGAGGGGTCGGATATTAGAGTACACTCACGTACCATGAGTCGAGGATGCGCAAGGATAACCAAACCCCCATACACTCCTCCTCGGGGTACTTGTCTCTTTGTGAACCTCCTTACTAGATTGAGAGTTACCAATAATAAGTGCATGAGTTCTTCGTACTAATGTAAGTATTGAAAGTTGACACTTCCAGCTCCTCATGTTTGCTAGCCTCTCCTGTGTCGTGCATTGCTTTCTTCTCACTCCGAGAGTTGGCGTCCACCTTCGCCGGTACATCCAAACCCTTAGCATGATACGCTATGTCATCATAAACATCCTTATATCTTTCCTCAAAACAGCCACCATACCTACCTATCAAGGCATTTCCATAGCTTTTCCGAGATATATTGCCATGCAACATCCACCTCTTCATGACTTGATCTTCATGTCATACATGTTCCTGCTACACTGGCAGAGGCATACATTGCATACATCATTATAGTTACATCTTCTTTATGATTTGAGTACTTTGTAAAGTGTGAAAGATCTTCTATACTTCTTGTAATATATAGAGTATTTCCCCTAAAGTGAGGAAAAGATCCCAAAGTGGACAAATTAAAAGATCCCAAAGAGGACAAATGAGAGAAATAGAAAGAGCCATTGAGGCCACCAAAAAAATACAAAAAATAGAAAAAAGAGAAAAAAAAGAAAAAAGAGAGAGAAGGGGGCACACTACTATTCCTTTTGAGAGATCAACACTAGTACTTCATCCTCTATCCCTTGTACTCCATAGAGATCATCATACATGCATATAGCTACATGGGGACCCTTCACACTATAAAACTTGGCTTGTATATTCCAATGACGAGCCTCCTCAAATGAGCTCTAGGTCTTCTTGAGCAAGCAAGTTGGATGCACCCCCATAGTTCCATTGGAGAGCTTTTCTTAGCTCTTATGTGCATCCGTTGCATGGCAATCCCTACTCCTCACATCATATCTATCATATGGCCTTCTCTCGCATATGGTTGTCCTCATTGATGTGAGCCTTTCTCACCCTTTTTGTCTTCCTCCTCCACCATATTTCTCTCTTTGCAATCCAAAGTGTCAAGTCTCATGCTTACGCTCATCCATTGCATGAGTGCTCAAAATATCGAAAAGGAGTGGATCAAATTGACTTGTACCTGGCTAGTGGTCTAGGGACGAGTCAAGATAAGATTCCAAAGAAGACCGAGTGTGAAACTTTAGTAGATTGAGTTCTCAATAAAAATACCTTTTCTCTCGTATATCCCTATCCCCTTTCTTGCACGCAAACACCATTTGGACACATTCGAGTCACGGACGGCGAGTGCTCTTGCACCTTTATGTTCTTATGTTGCTTGTTTCAATGCTAATATAGACTCTTGCCTGTTATGACTTGAATTGAATTACATGCCTTGGTTGCTTTGCTTAAGAGTTCTTATATGGTTGGTAGCATGTCACCACAGAAATTATGCTTGTTATAATTTACCTACTCGAGGACGAGCAGGAATTAAGCTTGGGGATGCTGATACGTCCCAAAGGTATCTATAATTTCTGCTTGCTCCATGCATGTTTTGTGTGATATTGCTATGCTTTTGATACACTTTCATATCTTTTTATAAAATATTTTGGAACTAACCTATTAATGGTTGCAAGAGTGCACAAGTTATTGTTTTTCTACTTTATGTGTAGGAATTACTTGGATAAATGAACAATCACAAAAAGGAGCCTTGTAGGAGTTGGACTCTAACTCTCCCGAAATCTGTCCTCACCAGACAGGTTTTAAAGATCACCTCGTAAACGCTAGAAGACGGCCTCAAACGGAAAAACTTAAAACTACAAAGTTGTAGGGAATTTTGTTGCGGTGGATTTAGATATCAAATTCGGCCCAATCGGAGTTCGGATGCTTCCAGAAACCCCGAAATACAGAAGACGTAATCTGGATGACGGGAATCCGAGAGTCTATATAAAGAGAGGAAACCTAGGTCAAAGGGCACCACGAAATTTCCTCCCCCTTGGCAGCCGTCTTGAGGGGGAGATCAATCTCCACAGCAGCACCATCTCCAAGGAAGAAGAAGGGGCCAAGGGCCGCTGCCCCCAAGGGCCGTGGCCGTGGCCGTGGCCGCCGTCGTCGCCGTCTCCTTCATCTCCTCCGGGCTGCACCTCTCCATCAACAACTCTCCCTCTCACCATGTCCATGTGTGAGTAGTTCCTCTCGGGGCTAAGGATTGTATCTTGATCTATGTGGTTTCTCTCTCTCCCATGATGTGATCTTTGTTGTGATCATAGGCTATGTTAATCTAGGGTGATCCCATGATATTTCCCCTTTCTCTATGTATTGGATTGATGTACTCAATTGATCTTATCTAGTATAATCTACGGGACCAAGGTGACAGCGGTCTATTGGACATGGGTTAGAAGAATATTATCATGAGTGATTTCCTCTTTTGTGTGTGGATTGAAGATTGAGAGTCTCTTGGTGCTTGTCTTTGACTATCCTTTAGATATGTTGTGGTGATTGTGGTACTCTTTTTGGATGGCCGCGGTGACATTGGAAAATCCATAGATTGAGAACTACGAACTCTGAGGTGTGCTTTTGTAGCCCTACACAATTCTCGTCCTCTCTTGACCACAAAGGAATGACCTCCGAGTACGTCTCCATTGCATGTTTTATGGGAAATATCATGTGATTAGACTATGTTAATGTTGTTGGGAGTTTCCACTAGTGAAAGTATGAAGCCTAGGCCTTGTTTCCATCATTGTTACACCGTTTGCACTCACTTTTGTTACTTGTTTCTTTGCTGAACTTTTTATTACAGATTTATATTACTTCGTTTTATCAAACCTATCACCCATATTTTACCATCTCTTCGCAGAACTAGTGCACCTATACAACTCCTAGTTGTATTAGGTGTGTTGGGGACACAAGAGACTTCTTGTATCTTAATTGCAGGGTTACTTGAGAGAGACCATCTTCAACCTCTACTTCCCTGAGTTCGATAAACCTTATGTCATCCACTTGAGGGAAATTGCTGTTGTCCTATAAACCTCTGCGCTTGGAGGCCCAACATAGTCGACAAGAATAGAAGCGTGCGTAGACATCACACGTCAACAACTTCATATGCAATTATTTATATTTTATGGCTTCTGTCATAGCCTTAATTTTAGTGTAAGTAACATGGCAACATGGCATGGCATGAACAACAATAACAAGTTAACAAAGATAAGTGCATCGTGAAATAAATCTATCGATTCCGGAGATTGGAAGGTGTCGACAAGGGTTGACACCCAGAGAAGTATCAAGAATGAAAGGAGAAGGAAAAGAAAAGGTTTTGCATGGAAAACTTCTACACCTTGCCACATGCGTTGTCAAACACACCTGGGCCCCATGCAATCTCGTTGACTTTCCATTGGCTAAACACTTGTGGTGGGACCACAAATGAAATCACAAGGAAAAGAAAAAGAAAAGATAAGAAAGAAATAAGAAAAAAATTGAGGGTGACCAATACCTTCATTTCTAAGTTGCTCAAAGCCCTGATCTGACCTCTCCATGATGATCAATAGCTTCTCCTACCCCAAAAACATATATGGGATGCCCTAAAATGTTCAGGGGTCACTTAAACATGCAAATAAGGGGAAATTTGAATTTGAATCCAAACAGAAAAGAAAGAAAAAGAAAAAGGGGAAACCCCTTGCTGGGCTGGTTTCGGGAAATCTGGCCCAGCTCCAGATCAGGCAATGGGCTCAGCCCATAGCGCAGCCAGTCCACCAGCTCAGCCCAGCCCACTGACCTGTGGGGCATGGGTGTCAGCCAGCGAAACAAAACGAAAAAGGGAGCTCTCCGGCTGGGACTCCAACCCACGCCGCGCAGCTCATCTCTCCTGCCCCTTGCCACTGCGCTACGAAAGGTTTTCTGAACAAACATCAGACGCGGCCAAGTTGAGTTAACCCCAGGCGGTTAACTGAAACTGAGCAACACTCGACAGACACCTGCGACGGAGGATTCCGGCGAGCCTCTCGTCGGCGTCGGGACGCCTCCGGCCTGCCCACCTAGCGCGAAATGGAGAGGGAACCACCACGATCACGTGGATGCCCTTGGAGCTGACCGAGGCCTAGCAGAGACGAGGCTAGCCTCATCTGAAGACGGCAGCGCGAATCGAGACTGCACCCTGACAGAAACGACGTGCGTCGGAGCAGCAAACTTCCGGCGAGGCTAGGCTTGCACACACACCTCCGATGGCTCCACGGTGAGATGCTGCGCGTAGCCGGGACATTCACTTACGCGCCGGCACCTGGACCTGGCCCTTAGCTCCACGACGGCGACGCTACGCTCAACTGAACACGGCGGCGCTATTGCTACTACACGAACTTCAGACGCGGCGAGGCAGTGGCCAAATCAAACGCAAAGGACCTCCCTTGAGGACATATGCGTGGCCAGAGCATGCCCAGAGCACATACGAGCTCATCCCGGGGACGCCATGGACGAGGAGGGCACGGTGGCTCGATGGCGACGGTGACACACGGAAGAAACCGACGAGCTAAGGCTCGGGTGCCTATGCTACGCGCTACAGGAGGAAGAGGAGCACCACGAGGCTCAACTAGCGGTTGCCGTTGTCGAGCTCGAAGCGCGGAAGGACCGGGCGGAGCTCGTCGTCGCGATCACGGTACAGGTCGTCCCGCAGCAACCTGCACGGGGGAAACGGAAGGGACGAGTTCCAGGAGAACGTGCGCGAGCGCACGCTCGACAGCGTCGACGGACGACGACGAAATTTCTCACCGGAGCTGCGGTCCTAGGCGGAACAGGGGAGCTCCATGGCGGAGATGCAGGCGGCGGCGAGGAAAGCTAGAGGGGGGATCGAGACCTAGGGTTCACGAGGGGCCTCTGGCCACGTCGGCCGCATCGACGTTGACGCTCTCGCCGGGTGAGAGACGAAGGGGGAGGGGACCCTGGCCACGGTGGAAAGGCGACGAGCTACACCCCTCGTATCAAGATCGAACGGCGCAGAGAGATCCCGCGTACCGCTTCGCTGGATGGGGCCAGGTGGGCTGCGGGAAGTGGGGCGAGGCCTGCTGGGCTGGGCCTGGCAGGTCCTCTGCCTCCAGAATAAAAGAAATTTGATTTTTCCATTTAAGAAAAACAGAAATGTCCAAGAGTTTTTTGAGCAAACCAAAAGGGAGAAAAACATATGAAAATATGTTTTGGAATCCTTGTAATATTCTCCAATTTAAAAAATTGGTTCGGCCAATTTTGGAACAACTAAAATGTGGGGCCATTTTTGAAATTCAAACTCACTTTAAACTATGGCCCACATTTTTGGAGGTGGCAAAAATGGTGCAAGATTTTTGAAAAGCTTGGGAAGGGGAAAGAATTGGCTATGCCAAGTTTGGGGGCAAGGGGAGCACACACGCAACATGGATAAATCTCCAAACACCTCTCTTTAACCATATTGTTTGAACTCAAAAGTAATTCAAATGAATTTCAAAACCCTTTGGCATTTAAATCATCACATGGAATTACATCCTCTTGCATCATAACAAGTTTCAAAGCCATTGATGAAAGAATATTACATCATGAAAACATAAGTTTCTGTTGGGCTGTTACAGCTCTCCCCCACCAACGCAGGATCTCGTCCCGAGATCTAAGCATGAAACAACTCTGGATACTCGGAACGGAGATGATCTTCACGCTCCCACGTTGCTTCCTTCTCCGAATGATTTTCCCACTGCACCTTCATGAACTTGACAGTCTTGTTGCGAGTCTTGCACTCGGATGTCTCATGAACACGAACTGGACACTCTGAGTAGGAAAGGTCCACACTCAGCTGGATCTCTCCCAAGTCAATGGCCTGCTCTGGCTGCTTGAAGCACTGCTTTAGCTGGGACACATGGAACACGTCGTGCACCATTGCTAGACTCTCGGGAAGCTCGAGCCGAAAGGCAAAAGGTCCTCTAGTCTCAAGGATGCGGAAAGGTCCGACCAATAGCCTTTTGAAAGGCCTGCCAGAACTTGGAGGTGAAAAGACTGCCTCTATCAGAACTGATCTTCTTGGGAATGCCATGCGAAGATACAACTCTTGCAGTATACAAATCCGCCAACTGAGCTGCTGAAATGGAGTCCTTCACTGGAAAGAAGTGGGAAACTTTGTAAAGATTTTCATTGACGACAAAGATGGCATTGTTCTTCTTCTGCGACAAAGGAACGCATGTGATGAAATCCATCTCTATGTGATCCCATTTCCACTCTGGAATCTCAAGTGGCTGAAGCAACCCTGCAGGCTTCTGGTGTTGTGCCTTCACTCTCCTGCACACATCACACTGAGAAACGAAATGGGAAACATCCCGCTTCATACGAGTCCACCAAAAGCTTTGATTGAGATCTTGATACATCTTAGTGCTGCCAGGGTGAATCGATAGCTTGGAATCATGGGCCTCCTTCATGATGACCTCTCTGAGATCTCCCTCCTTGGGAACAACAACTCTCTCCTCAAAGGACACAGTGCCGTCATTATGCACTGAAAAGCAACCGTACTTAGGAACTGAGGTGGCAATACCCTGTTTGATCTTTTGTATCATTGAGCTGCCAGACTGAGCTTCACTGATCTTCTCATGGATAGTGGGCTCTACCACAAGGTTGGCAAGGTAGCCTGCTGGAACTAGCTCGAGCTTGAGCCTGCGAAAGGACTCACAAAAATCAAGGTGGATCTTCTGCACCTGGATATTATTGCAATCGCCCTTGCGGCTTAGCGCATCAGCTATGACATTTGCCTTCCCAGGCGTGTACTGAATATCAACTGTGTACTCAGTAATGGTTTCAAGCCATCTTCTTTGCCTCAGATTCAGATTTGGCTGAGTGAACAAGTAATTCAGACTCTTGTGGTCGGTGAACACATCCACCTTCGTCCCTAAGAGGAGGTGTCGCCAAGTGATCAAGGCGTGCACAACTGATGCAAGCTCCAATTCGTGCATGGGATAATTCCTCTCACTTGTCTTCAACTGCCGTGAGGTATAAGCCACAACGTTCTTGCCTTGCATCAAAACTCCGCCTAGCCCCTGCAATGAGGCATGACAAAACACCTAAAAAGGCCGTGACTCATCTGGCGGTGTGAGAATTGGAGATGTGGTCAACTTCTTCTTCAACTCCTCGAAGGCTGACTGGCAAGCCGGTGACCAAGTGTATCGTTTGCCTTTGCACAAAAATTCAGTCATTGGCTTTGCTATTTTGGAGAAATTCTGCACAAACCTTCTGCAATAGCTGGCGAGGCCGAAAAAACTCCTTAGCTGCTTCACATTCTTTGGAGGAGCCCACTCTTGAATAGTGCGGACTCGCTCCGGATCAACCACAATACCTTCTACGGAAATGACATGGCCAAGAAAGTTGACCTTGTCGAGCCAAAACTCACACTTGGAGAACTTGACATAGTATCGGTGCTCTCTCAGCTTCTGCAACATCAGGCGAAGATGTTCCTCATGTTCAGCCTCTGACTTGGAACACACAAGAATGTCGTCGAAGTAGAGGATGACTAACACATCGAGCCACTCTTGGAACAAATAGTTCATAGCTCTCATGAATGCTGGAGGGGCGTTTGAGAAGCCAAAAGTCATGACTGTGAACTCATACAACCCATAACGTGTGCTGAACGCGGTCTTGGGGATGTCCTCTTCACCAACACGGATTTGGTGATACCCCATCCTCAAGTCAAGCTTGGAAAACACATTTGCCCCATTCAACTGTTCGAACAGATCATTGCCGCGGGGTAAAGGGTACTTATTCTTGATGGTCTTCTTGTTGATGCCGCGATAGTCCTGGACCAAGTGGCTAGTCCCATCTTTCTTCTGGACAAACAAAGCTGGTGCATCCCAAGGGAAGTGCTCGCTGATACGGTGAGTAAGATAGTTCTCTCGCTTCTCGTTGGTTACCCCAAGTGGAAGGTGAGATGTAGCATAGCAGCAAATTTCCCTTAGCGAAGATGCTAAGGTTGAGTATCAAACCAGTAGGACTCCAAGAGATACAAGAAGGTGGTAAAGTGAACAATGGCGCCGTTCACAACCGAGGTTGCTAACTTCACCTGGACCTGGACACACAACAAGTAACTTTGCTCCAACCTAGTATAGAGGAGTTGTCAATTCCTCCGGCCTTGCTGTTTACAAAGGATCAACACAAGAGATAATAATAGTGGCAACGGAAACTAAATACTGAAAGTAAATTGAAGGTGTAATGTCACAACCCAAGTTTAGGTAAGTGCTAGGGTTGTTTGATCCCTTTGCATCATGTGAAAAATTCAAAAGGAAAATCAAAAATGGGGAAAAGAAAGCCCTGAGAAATTAATTCAAATGGCCAGATAAAAATATTTTTCCAAAAACCATTTGAATATTTGGAAAATTCCTATAAATGATGGTGATCATTTTAAAAGTGGTTTGGGTTCATTCCCATGCTCATGGAATTTTCTAATTTTCAAATAATGCCTTGGAAAATTAAATAAACCCCTATTTGATTTGAAATTCAAATTATTTGAATTTCAAAAATCTCTAAAGCCTGTGAGTGGCTAGCTACATAATTTATAAGCCCACATAAAAGTTTTGAAGATTTTATAAAATGCTCTTCTATTTATTTACCAGAGCAAAACAAAAAGACAAAAAAGGGAAAAGAATAAAGGGGCAAGCCCCACTTGCTTTCCTGGCCACCTGGCCCATCTGCCACAGAAACCAGCCCAGCCCACCAGGGGCAAGGCTGTCTTCTTCCCGGCGCCAGGAGGCAGTGCCGTGGAGGGCATGCCGTGGCCGGCTGCCACCTCCTGCTTCCCTGGCCAGCGAGCTGCTTCCCCCTCATCCCTATCCCTTCAGCACCGCACGCCTGGACGCCCCCTGCTTCTTCCCCCTCTCTCTGGACCTCAGCCCTCTCTCTCTCGCAAGATCCCAAGCACCGCCCGAGCTCGCCGTCGAGCGCAGCCGGGGCCAACGACTACGAGGGGATCCTCCTTCCTGTCCAGACGCACCACCGCCATCGTCTTCATCGAATCCCGCAGTCAATTGAGCCCGAGGACGCCGACAACAACGATTGCTTCAAGTTCTCTCCGCTGGCTGCCATCGACTCTGGCGACAAATTGCGCCTTCTCCAGCTCCTCCACGACGTCGCCGTTCTCACCTTCGTCATCGGGGTGAGCCACTGCTGCGAATCCCCCCTTCCCCTGCTTGATTCTGAGCCCCACACGCCGAGCTCACACTCCAGTAGCCAGGGCTGCCGCGCGAGTTGACGCCGGCGTGGCCTGGGGCTTCCCCGTGACCCCCCACTTGCCCTACCAGGTGCGGAAGGCCGCGTGCTGCGCGTTGGAGCCCTCCGCGAGGTCTCCCGTGGCCGTAGCGCGATTCCGGCGACACGCCGCCATCCCCAGACGTCGCCGGCGACGAGCAGGCCATTAGGGCCCTAACCCTCTCACTAATCCCTCCTCCCCTCTCACTGACATGTGGGCCAGAGGCCACTAACCCCCCTCTGTTCTAATTAAACAGGGGGTTAACCCCTGTGAGGCTTACAGGGTGGACCCACAGGTCAGCCCCCCTGACGTCATGATGACATGGGGCTGATGCAGTATTTAGAAAAGAATTAAAAGAATAAAAGAAAACAGAGAAAAATCCAGAAAATAGCCAAAACTTCAATAAATCATAGAAAATTCATATGAACTCCAAATTAGACAAATAATATATGAAAAATGATCAGCAGAAAATTCTCTATCCAAATATGCAACTTTCAACAATGTTTGGGTTGATTTTAAAATGGGAGCAGTAGCTTTTTCTATTTGGCTTAATTGGAATTATTTCAAATTTAATTCAAATGCTAATTCAACTTGAACCTTTGCAATGCAACCTTGATAACTTGTACATCAGAGGCACATTACACACATGATCACATGGTTTATAAAGAACAAACAATGGCATTTGCAACTTGGCTAAATTAACCAACATATGGAGTTTGAATTTGCATTTCAAATGCAATACACTTCATTTAAATCAAATGTGCCATAAACAATACCAATCACATCATGGAAAACATGGTCATGTGCTTGTGCATTTACATTTAATGTTGCCCCCCCCCTTTGTTGATGATTGTTTTCGGTACCAGCCTTTCCGAGACAGTGATCACCCCCGACGAAGAAGAAGATCGGTAAACCCCCGTGTATCGTCAGCAAGGCAAGCAAACCCCATTGATCATGTCTATAAAATCCTATTTCCCTCTCACTCTCGCTTATGCATGTTTAGGAGATCATCGAGACACGTTCTTTCGCATAGTTGAACCCGTTCCGATTTATGACCTATCATTTTGTCACCGTATTAAGCAAACCACAATCCTAGCAGATATTGGAGTTGAATGATGAGCATGTGGCCCCTGCAACTGTTACTGCTTATTGCTGCTTAGTGATACAATGAGGTTACTTTGATTGTGAGTCGGGATGGAATGAACACAGTGATGCTGATGATAACGTGTTGGTGAATCCACCCTAAGCAAAGGTGAACGATGAGAGGCTGTATAGGAGTACACAGTGGGTTGTCTCGTTGAACACTGCCCTAGGCCCCGAGTTCCTGTTTTGTGATCCAAGACAAAGAGTATGACCACATGTAGGGTTTTATGGGAGCCCCGTTTGGCCTCTTTACATACCCGATCCTGTCCAGGAGTCACAATAGATTCGGGCTTTCCATTTGGCATATGCATAGAAAAAGTATGAAGAAAAGGTTGCATCATATAGATATGTGGGTGGACTTGTGAGGCAGTGAAACCATCTGGCAGAGGTGGCGTCTCGGTCCCTTACATTATCTGAGTCCGTTTCGTGGAACCGGCCGGACTCTCGAGCGGTGCCAAACTCAGGTAGTCGACTCCTGGATTAGAGAAGGTGATGTGAGGGTAGTGCCTTGGTTTCATCCACGTCCGAGGGTAGTGCCTTGGTTTCATCCACGTCCGACACCCGCTTGAAGGGTGACGAGAACGAGGCGATAAGTGATGACACGCGTGTGAAGATGTACACCCCTGCAGGGTTAATGAACTATTCGAATAGCCGTGTCAGCGGTTATGGACTACTTGGAGACCTCTACTTTATCATTAGATAACTTGAATGGATACTTATAAAACTCGCAAGATAAGCGTGAGTGCTATGGCATGCTTCCTCGTGGGGAAGTCGAGGAAGTATCCATAGTGGTGTATTGATTGGAGACTTGGTAGTGGACTCGTGTACGCTTCTTACCTCAAGTCTGGTACTCGTAGTTCAGGACTAGCCAAGTCAAAGATGGCACTTCTGCATGTTGAACCCCACCTCCTTTACCTTGATACTTGAGCATGAGTAGTATAGTTCTGATGTATGTCTTGCTGAGTACGACTTTGTACTCACGTTTTCTTATTCTATGTTTTAGATGAGAACCCGGACCCCGATGGAGTCACCTTCGTGAAGCTCGACGTTGACCTTGGTAGTATAGTTCCAGACAGCAGTCTGGTCCCTCGTGGAAGGGCATGTATGTTTACAAGGCTTCTCTAAGCCATTTGTTAAACTTGTCTGTACTCAGACCTAATTTTCTTCCGTTGTATGATGTAATGATAATCACAGACATGTGATCTTTGTATGCTCTATGTGTAAGTCAATAAAGATACACTTTGTAGAGTTATGTGATGATACCTGCTGTTCATACTAGGCATGTGTGCTGCGTGTATGTTTATAAAATGCATGTCTTAGTATGGGTTTTCGAGACCTTAGTTGTGATCTGGCTGGCGGTCTTTTATAGACCAAGTGGCCCTTAGATGTGCGCAGCTTGGGGCATCACGATGCGATTGCTCATGACTCTGTCACGTGCACACTTTGTTGTATGATCGAGCCCGCCCTAGACCCCGACTAAGTGATCGGGCTGGAGTAAGTCTATGTAAGAGTTAGGATTCAATCGATAACATGGTTGAGGCGACTTGTCTATGAGTATGGGATTCACCACCCATAAGCATTTAGACTTGTGAGCGGATGATTAGGACCCATCTCAGTTGATCATCCGGTCTGGATGGGATGCCCCTCACGTTCGATGCTTTCCGAGAGTGTTCTGTTCTTGGCCTTGTCTGCTTAGACAAGTGGGTACGGCTCTCGGTTCTCCATGTGATTGCATCGTGACTGGAATTACATACGCATATTCCGGGTCCCGACAGACTTGGTATCAGAGCAGGACTGTCTGTAGGATTATTCAACCCTTGGTCGAAGTCAAGTCTAGCACTCTATAGTTATATAGTTACTTGGGTATAAATGGAACAACGTAAGGCTTCTTTTTCTCCTTACCCTCATCGATCTGAGTTCTGAGTCACCCTTCTCTTTTCTACGGGATGATAGGACTAGGCTCATCTATGTCTTACTAGAACATCTCGTTTTTTGCTTCCTTGTAGCCGTAGGAAAGTTGTGTTCGGTTGTCTAGAGTCGTTGTGCTTCCTATTTTGAGACTTCCTATGTAAGTGTTGTTGTTATGTTGTGAGAATTTTCATTTCTCTTGCAATTACAGCCGGTATGCTGTCCGAGTCATTCCAGGTTTCTTCATAATCTGATGCATTTGCAAAATCCTTCCCGCCTTTTCGGTTGTCTTTCTAGAAGTAGTTTTAGTTTGCATGCCCGACAGTTCTCTAGAGTTTGTTGTAGGTTTTGTTCTAGAAACCTATAGTGATTCAATTGCAGTGCTTCCTCCCTGTTTAGAGGTCTTCTAGCCAGAACAACCACACTAAACATCGTGTTGGGGTACTTTGCTACTCTGACATATCTGTTGTAGCCCCTAGTAAACCTTGGTCATCCTCTAGCAAACCATCCAGTAACCCAACCCCTTAAATCTTGTCACCGACATATGTGTAGAATTCATAGTGGATCTTATACCAGGTACAACCCCAATTTCGAGACGCCCATATAGAATGGCCCCACATGAGTTAGCTGAGCTAAAAACCCAACTTGATGCTTCGTTGGCAAAAGGCTTCATCCGCCCTAGCACATCGCCATGGGGTTGCCCCGTTCTGTTCGTGACGAAGAAAGATGGAACAGAAAGGATGTGCGTAGACTATCGCCCGCTAAATCTAGCGACGATAAAGAACAAGTACCCACTGCCCAAGATCAATGATCTTTATGATCAACTTGCTGGATCCTCTATCTTCTCCAAGATGGATTTGAGATTAGGCTACCATCAAATCAAAATCCGAAATGAGGACATTCCAAAAACGTCTTTCACTACTTGTTATGGTCTTTACGAGTACACCGTCATGTCCTTCGGTTTGACCAATGCCCCCGCCACATTCTCGCGCTTAATGAATTCGATCTTCATGGAGTACCTAGATAAATTTGTTGTAGTTTATCTTGATGACAATCTCATCTACTCGAAGAACGAAGAAGAGCACGCAGAACATCTTAGGTTGGTATTGATGAAACTTAGAGAGCATCGCCTATGTGCCAAGTTCTCTAAATGTGAATTTTGGCTATCAGAAGTGACCTACTTAGGCCACGTGATTTCTGCAAAAGGCATTGCTGTCAATCCCGAGAGAGTTCAGGCCGTCCTTGACTGGACTCCACCTGAATCGGTTAAGCAAGTTAGGAGTTTTCTTGGCCTAGCAAGCTATTGTCGCCACTTCGTTGAAAACTTCTCCAAAGTTGCAAATCCTCTTACTGAACTCCTCAAGAAAGATAAGAAATTCCTATGGACTCCCAAGTGCGAGGAAAGCTTTCAAGAGCTAAAAAGAAGATTGACTTCTGCACCCGTACTGCGCCTCCAGACACCAAAAGGGATTTCGAGATCTTTTGTGATGCTTCACGGAAAGGATTAGGATGCATACTTATGCAAGATCGACATGTGGTAGCTTATGCTTCACGCCAGTTGCGTCCACATGAAGAGAACTATCCTACCCATGATCTTGAACTCGCTGCCGTAGTTCATGCCCTGAAGACTTGTCGACATTACCTCCTTGGTAATCGTTGTGAGATCTATTCCGACCACCAAAGCCTCAAATACATTTTCACCCAGCCAGATCTTAATCTCAGGCAAAGACGCTGGATAGAGTTGATAAAAGATTATGACTTAGGAATTTCATACACCCCAGGCAAACCAATGTCATGGCTGATGCACTAAGTCGTAAGTCGTATTGTAACAACCTCATGTTACAACAGTATCAACCACTTCTTCATGAGGAATTTCGAAAGCTCAACCTCGAGATTTTTCCTCGTGGATCTCTTTTCAACTTGGTGGCAAAACCAACACTTGAGGATCAAATCATAGTTGCCCAAAGGCGTGCACGAGGTGTTCGCCGGATCAAGGAGAACATTGCTAGCGGAGTTGCTAAATGTTTCTCCACAGATAGCAAGGGAACAATATCCTTTGGAAATCGTTTGGTAGTACCTAAGAATAGAGATCTAAGGCAACTCATCCTCAAAGAGGCCCATGACACACCCCTCTCGATTCATCCCGGTAGCACAAAAATGTACCGAGATCTACGCTTGAGATTTTGGTGGACTAGGATGAAGAGAGACATTGCTCGATTTTTTGCCGAATGTGATGTTTGTCGTCGCATTAAGGAAGAACACCAAAGACCTGCTGGTACTCTTCAACCTTTGCCTATTACTGAGTGGAAATGGGACAAAGTCGGTATGGACTTCATCACCGGCTTTCCAAAAACCCAGAAAGGAAATGATGCCATCTTCGTGGTCATTGATAGACTTTCCAAAGTTGCTCACTTCCTTCCAGTTCGCGAGTCTATAACTGCTAGCCAGTTAGCGGACTTGTATGTCTCTAGAATTGTGTCTCTTCACGGTGTTCCTTTGGAAATCAATTCTGATCGTGGTAGCCTTTTCACCTCTAGATTCTGGGGAAGCTTTCAGAATGCTATGGGAACTCATCTATCCTTTAGTACAGCTTTCCATCCTCAGTCTAGCGGTCAAGTTGAAAGGGTTAACCAAATCCTGGAAGACATGCTCAGAGCTTGTGTTATATCTTTCGGAAAGAATTGGGAGAAATCTCTTCCATTTGCCGAATTTGCTTATAACAACAGTTTTCAATCTAGTCTGAACATGGCTCCTTTTGAACTCCTCTATGGACGACGATGTCGAACACCCTTGAACTGGTCAGAAACCGGTGAAAGACAATTCTTTGGACCGGATATGATCAAGGAAGCAGAAGAGCAAGTTCGCATTGTTCGTGATCGATTGAAAGCCGCACAGTCTCGTCAGAAAAGCTACTATGATCGTCATCATAGGCAAGAAAGCTACAATCTGGATGAGAAGGCTTACCTTCGGGTTACTCCTCTGAAGGGAACCCAACGATTTGGTATCAAAGGCAAGTTGGCCCCACGTTACATCGGACCTTTCCGCATTCTTGCTAAACGTGGAGAAGTTGCCTACCAACTTGAACTACCCCCGCACCTTTCCCGAGTACATGATGTATTCCATGTGTCACAACTCAGGCGTTGCTTCAAGGACCCCATCCGCGAAGTCGACCATGAAACGCTTGATCTCCAAGATGACCTTTCTTATCGAGAGTACCCTGTTTGTATTCTTGATTCCGCAGAGCGTGTCACTCGTCGTCAGAAGATCAGGTTCCTGAAAGTGCAATGGTCACATCACTCCGAGAAAGAAGCAACATGGGAATGAGAATACCGCCTCCGTGCCGAGTACCCCACCTTCCTCCCGACGATTTCTGAATCTCGGGACGAGATTCTTTTGAGTGGGGGCGAGTTGTCACAACCCAAGTTTAGGTAAGTGCTAGGGTTGTTTGATCCCTTTGCATCATGTGAAAAATTCAAAAGGAAAATCAAAAACGGGGGAAAGAAAGCCCTGAGAAATTAATTCAAATGGCCAGATAAAAATATTTTTCCAAAAACCATTTGAATATTTGGAAAATTCCTATAAATGATGGTGATCATTTTAAAAGTGGTTTGGGTTCATTCCCATGCTCATGGAATTTTCTAATTTTCAAACAATGCCTTGGAAAATTAAATAAACCCCTATTTGATTTGAAATTCAAATTATTTGAATTTCAAAAATCTCTAAAGCTTGTGAGTGGCTAGCTACATAATTTATAAGCCCACATAAAAGTTTTGAAGATTTTATAAAATGCTCTACTATTTATTTACCAGAGCAAAACAAAAAGACAAAAAAGGGAAAAGAATAAAGGGGCAAGCCCCACTTGCTTTCCTGGCCACCTGGCCCATCTGCCACAGAAACCAGCCCAGCCCACCAGGGGCAAGGCTGTCTTCTTCCCAGCGCCAGGAGGCAGCGCCGTGGAGGGAATGCCGTGGCCGGCTGCCACCTCCTGCTTCCCTGGCCACCGAGCTTCTTCCCCCTCATCCCTATCCCTTCAGCACCGCACGCCTGGACGCCCCCTGCTTCTTCCCCCTCTCTCTGGACCTTAGCCCTCTCTCTCTCTCAAGATCCCGAGCGCCGCCCGAGCTCGCCGTCAAGGGCAGCCGTGGCCAACGACTACGAGGGGCTCCTCCTTCATGTCCAGACGCACCGCCGCCATCGTCTTCATCGAATCCTGCAGTCAATTGAGCCCGAGGACACCGACAACAACGATTGCTTCAAGTTCTCGCCGCCGGCTGCCATCGACTCCGGCGACAAATTGCGCCTTCTCCGGCTCCTTCACGACGTCGCCGTTCTCACCTTCTTCATCGGGGTGCGCCACTGCTACGAATCCCCCCTTCCCCTTCTTGATTCCGAGCCCCACACGCCGAGCTCAAACTCCAGTAGCCACGGCCGCCGCGCGAGTTGACGCCGGCGTGGCCTGGGGCTTCCCCATGACCCCCACTTTCCCTACCAGGTGCGGAAGGCCGCGGGCTGCGCGTTGGAGCCCTCCGCGAGGTCTCCGGTGGCCGTAGCACGATTCCGGCGACATGCCGTCGTCCCCAGACGTCGCCGGCGACGAGCAGGCCATTAGGGTCCTAACCCTCTCACTAATCCCTCCTCCCCTCTCACTGACATGTGGGCCAGAGGCCACTAACCCCCTTCTGTTCTAATTAAACCGGGGATTAACCCCTGTGAGGCTTACAGGGTGGACCCACAGATCAGCCCCCCCTGACGTCATGATGACGTGGGGCTGATGCAGTATTTAGAAAAGAATTAAAAGAATAAAAGAAAACAGAGAAAAATCCAGAAAATAGCCAAAACTTCAATAAATCATAGAAAATTCATATGAACTCCAAATTAGACAAATAATATATGAAAAATGATCAGCAGAAAATTCTCTATCCAAATATGCAAGTTTGGCCATGTTTGGGTTGATTTTAAAATGGGACCAGTAGCTTTTTCTATTTGGCTTAATTGGAATTATTTCAAATTTAATTCAAATGCTAATTCACTTGAACCTTTGCAATGCAACCTTGATCACTTGTACATCAGAGGCACATTACACACATGATCACATGGTTTATAAAGAAAAAACAATGGCATTTGCAACTTGGCTAAATTAACCAACTTATGGAGTTTGAATTTGCATTTCAAATGCAATACACTTCATTTAAATCAAATGTGCCATAAATAATACCAATCACATCATGGAAAACATGGTCATGTGCTTGTGCATTTACATTTAATGTTGCCCCCCCTTTGTTGATGATTGTTTTCGGTACCAGCCTTTCCGAGACGGTGATCACCCCCGACGAAGAATAAGATCGGTAAACCCCCGTGTATCGTCAACAAGGCAAGCAAACCCCATTGATCATGTCTATAAAATCCTATTTCCCTCTCACTCTCGCTTATGCATGTTTAGGAGATCATCGAGACACGTTCTTTCGCATAGTTGAACCCGTTCCGATGCATGACCTATCATTTTGTCACCGTATTAAGCAAACCACAATCCTAGCATATATTGGAGTTGAATGATGAGCATGTGGCCCCTGCAACTGTTACTGCTTATTGCTGCTTAGTGATACAATGAGGTTACTTTGATTGTGAGTCGGGATGGAATGAACACAGTGATGCTGATGATAACGTGTTGGTGAATCCACCCTAAGCAAAGGTGAACGATGAGAGGCTGTGTAGGAGTACACAGTGGGTTGTCTCGTTGAACACTGCCCTAGGCCCCGAGTTCCTGTTTTTTGATCCAAGACAAAGAGTATGACCACATGTAGGGTTTTATGGGAGCCCCGTTTGGCCTCTTTACATACCCGATCCTGTCCAGGAGTCACAATAGATTCGGGCTTTCCATTTGGCATATGCATAGAAAAAGTATGAAGAAAAGGTTGCATCATATAGATATGTGGGTGGACTTGTGAGGCAGTGAAACCATCTGGCAGAGGTGGCGTCTCGGTCCCTTACATTATCTGAGTCCGTTTCGTGGAACCGGCCGGACTCTCGAGCGGTGCCAAACTCAGGTAGTCGACTCCTGGATTAGAGAAGGTGATGTGAGGGTAGTGCCTTGGTTTCATCCACGTCCGACACCTGCTTGAAAGGTACCGAGAACGAGGCGATAAGTGATGACACGCGTGTGAAGATGTACACCCCTGCAGGGTTAATGAACTATTCGAATAGCCGTGTCCGCGGTTATGGACTACTTGGAGACCTCTACTTGATCAATAGATAACTTGAATGGATACTTATAAAACTCGCCAGATAAGCGTGAGTGCTATGGCATGCTTCCTCGTGGGGAAGTCGAGGAAGTATCCATAGTGGTGTATTGATTGGAGACTTGGTAGTGGACTCGTGTACGCTTCTTACCTCAAGTCTGGTACTCGTAGTTCAGGACTAGCCAAGTCAAAGCTGGCACTTCTGCATGTTGAACCCCACCTCCTTTACCTTGATACTTGAGCATGAGTAGTATAGTTCTAATGTAAGTCTTGCTGAGTACAACTTTGTACTCACGTTTTATTATTCTATGTTTTAGATGAGAACCCGGACCCCGATGGAGTTGTCGGGGGATTGGTACCCGGGTAGGCTCACCCAAGCGAAAGAAACCTTTCAAGACAAGGATGGACCGATTGGGCTGCAGTTGGGCCGAGCTGGGCAATCAGCCGTACCGAATGCCAGCTGTAAAGATCCAGACGGGATTTTCCTCTGCATCAGGCGGTAGCCACGCCTCTGGCCTGATTCTTAGGCGTGGGGCAATCGATTACGTGGTGGACTACTCGGCGCGGTACGGGGCCGGTGCACCCCTGCCGCCCAGTGTGTCGCTGCAGGTCGGCAGTCATCGCCTCTTCATCGGCAGCTTCCCCGATGCATATCCCAGGGAGATACGCATCTTCTCGTGCGTCTCAGATCTGCTCTCGACCAGGGGCTCCAGTGCAGCACCCGGCGGAGAGGATGGCCGAGTGCACGCAGCTGTCATGATGGCGGGGGCGTCTTCATCGAGAAATCGCGGTGAAGCTAGGAGAGCCAAGGAGGCAGCGGAGGCTGCAGAGAGAGTCGGCACCAGTGCGTTGCGGGATGTGTTATACACACCCGTGAACAGGAATGGTGATCCCGATGAAGTGCACACCGAGCTGGAGATGGCACGGCTTGCTCTTGCTCGCAGGGCCGAGAAGGTGCTGGCAGAAGAGCGCAGGCTGGGAGCCATCACAAGGGAGTACAACGCAGCGCATGCAGGACCGCGTCGGCCGATTGAGCCCGCGGTCTTGGAAGATTTGAGAAGCCGAGGTAGAGAAGTCAACCAGCAGCTGTCGGGAGCTGAGCAGCCGGAGCGGCCAAGGAGGCCGGTGCAGCCGGAGCAACCGGCGCAATCGGCGTTCATCCAGAGGCCGACATACAACACGCCGGACAAAAACATGAGAGCAGCCGAGCAGATAGCAATCGAGCTAGAAGACCTGGAGGGAGATGAGCGGCGAGAGCAGTCGCGCCGAATGCGTGAGCTGCTGGCAGCCGCAAAGGAGCAGAGGCTCATGGCAATTGAGAATAAGAATGCAGGACCTAGGGCGTCAAGAGGAACTGTGAGGCCAAATTCGGAAGCTAGCCAGCGACCGAATGCATCGCGCCAGAACAGAAAGCAGCCTGCCCCATCTCGGCATGAGAGTAGGGTCAGGAGAAATCGGCCACCCCCAGCGGCAAGCAGAATAATTGAAGAGCCAGCTGTTAACAGCAGGCGCAATGACATGCCTCAGCAGTCGGCACCAAGACTAGCAATCAGCGCCCGACTTGGCCCTCGCCAAATCGGTCAGAATGATGCCAGGCATCGCATTGAGCTCCTGGAAAAGGAAGCTCAAGAGGATGAAGAAGGATAAGCTGGCCCGTCGTGTTTCGGACATCGCATTTGGACCGAGAAGTTTCCCAAAGGCTTCACGCTGCCGAGGGATACTCCCAAGTATAATGGTTCTGTGAAGCCAGAAGATTGGTTGTCCGATTACCTGACCGTAGTTCGCATTGCAGGAGGCAATCGGCGTGTGGCATTCCGTTATGCACCCTTGATTCTGCAGGGTTCATCTCGTACTTGGTTGAACAGTTTGCCCAAGGACAGTGTAAATTGTTGGGAAGATTTTACAAGTGCATTCATTCACAACTTCACGAGCACATATGAGCGGCCCAACCTCCCGCGGCAGTTGGATCTTTGTGTGCAAGGAAAGGATGAACCCCTCCGAGATTATTTATCTCGATGGATCAAGCTGAAGAACTCATGTGAAGGAGTCCATGAGATCCAGGACATTCAGTACTTCACGGATGGATGCCTGGCCGATTCAATGCTGAAGCACAAGTTGATCCGCAAGGATTTCACGTCGCTCGCCGAGCTCATGAAGGTGGCCAACGCGTTTGCTATGTCCGATTCTGCGATGCGCCCTATCCAGCTCGGAGTTGGAGGTGTAATCCAGTCACCAGGGGCTCCGCAGTCGGACACAGGGAACCAAGGCCTTAGTCGGAAGGAAAGGAGAGAGAACAACCGCAACAACAACAACAACCAGCAGAACAATGGCAAGCGCAAGGATGAGCAGCCAGATACTCAGTACGGCAATCGGCAGGTGGCCGCTGTCCAGAATGAAGAAGATACAGGGGCTGCAGGAGGCAGTCGGAAGATGAAGCCTAATGTAAGGCCGCAGGGGCAGATGAAGCCCAAGTACACGTTTGATGATATGCTGGATGCACTGTGCAAATTGCACAGCACTCCCGGCAGGCCGTCTGCGCATACCACTCGGCAGTGTGATTTTGTGAGAAGTATTGCGAAGGGAGAAGCTTTACCACCTCCACCCCCACCACCACCCCAGAACAGAGGACCACCTCAGCAGCAGAACCAGTTCCCGCGGCAAGACGCCGCCTACATGATTTTCACCAGTGAGTCCACTGACAAGGGGAGTCGGAGAGCCCGAGCTCAGGAGGTCAATGCCACCATGCCGCCGATTCCTCAGTTCATGCATTGGTCCGAGTGTCCTATATCCTGGGACAGAGCAGATCACCCCGCCATCTTGCCGAATCCGGGCAATTATCCGCTTGTGGTTGATGCTCTGTTCGCAGGACCAAGGTTCTCATGCAAGTTCTCCCGAGTGCTCGTCGATGGAGGAAGCACAATCAACATTCTGTACAGAGACACGTTGATCAAGCTGGGGCTCACCGAGAAGGATCTGGAGCGAACCCGGATGACTTTTCACGGGATTGTCCCGGGGTTGTCTTGTACCCCCATGGGTCTCATTCGGCTGGATGTCATATTTGGCAAAGAGGAGAACTTCAGGAGGGAGCCGATTTGGTTCGAGGTCACTGACCTCAGCAGTCCTTATCATGCTCTGTTGGGATTGCCCGCATTTGCCAAGTTCATGTTCAATGCACAGCAGACTTACCTCAAGATGAAGATCCCAGGGCCAAACGGCGTCATCACCGTCACCAGGGACTTCAGGAAGTCCTTCGAGTGCACGTCGGCTGGCGGCAGTTTGGATGATTCTCAGGTGGTCGAAACGGAGAAGCGTCAGCTCGGTAAAGTGATTGCAATGGCGCAAGCGCAGAACAAGAATCCACTCCCAGTCGGCCCAGCCAAGAGAGCAGATAAGGAATCGGCCTTTCAGTCGGCCAAGGACAGCAAGAAGATCGCTCTAGATCCCTCCGACTCAACCAAGTTCGTTGTAGTCGGAGATGGGCTTAGCGACAAATAGGAAAGCGAGCTCGTCGACTTTCTCCGTGAGAATTGGGACATCTTCGCATGGTCTCCACAAGACATGCCTGGTGTGCCGAGAGAACTCGCCGAGCACAAGCTGCACATTCGGCCAGGCTCGAAGCCGGTCAAGCAACCCCTGAGACGTTTTTCTGAAGATAAGAGAAGGGCAATCGGCGAAGAGATTGCGAAGCTGCAAGCTGCAAGCTGCAGGTTTCATCATGGAAGTGTTTTACCCTGAGTGGCTGGCGAATCCAGTCCTCGTCATGAAGAAGAACAAGACCTGGCGCATGTGTATCGACTACACTTGATTGAACAAGGCGTGCCCGAAGGATCCGTTTGCTCTGCCCCGTATCGATCAAGTGATTGATTCTACGGCCGGCTGCGAGCTTTTGTATTTTCTGGATGCCACAGCTGGCTATCACCAGATCAAACTTGCTGTGGAAGATCAAATAAAAACTGCATTTATAACCCCTTTCGGGGCTTATTGTTATATCACCATGCCTTTTGGTTTGAAAAAAGGAGGTGCCACTTATCAGCGCACAATTCAGAGGTGTACACACTCCCAACTCGGCAGAAATCTCCACGTCTATGTGGACGATTTGGTGGTGAAGTCGGCAAAGGGAGTCACACTTCTAGACGACCTCCGAGAGACATTTGCAAATTTGAGAACTTATCAGATCAAGCTCAATCCGGAGAAATGTGTTTTTGGAGTCCAAGTCGGAAAGCTCTTGGGATTTCTCGTTTCCGAGAGAGGAATCGAGTGCAATCCCGAGAAGATAGCCGCAATCGAGCGCATGGAGCAACCCAAGAACCTGAAGCAAGTACAGAAGTTCACCGGTTGCCTCGCATCACTCAGCCGATTTCTCAGTCGGCTGGGTGAAAAAGCAATCCCATTGTATCAACTGATGAAGAATACGGAGAAGTTCACCTGGACACCTCAGGCAAGCGAAGAATTCCGAGAGCTCAAGCACATGCTTTCCATTGCGCCGATTCTGGCTGCCCCGATTGAGATGGAGCCAATGATGTTGTACATTGCGGCAACCAATCGGGTGATTAGTGCAGTTATGGTGGTGGAGCGGCCCGAGAAGGACAAGGCACAGCAGATTCAGCGACCTGTGTATTACATCAGTGAAGTGCTCTCGGCGTCCAAGCAAAACTACCCTCACTACCAGAAGATGTGCTATGGAGTGTACATGGCGGCCAAGAGATTGAAGCCATATTTTCAACCCCACTTGGTCACGGTCGTCAGCTCGGCTCCATTGGCCGACATCATAGGAAGCAGAGATGCAACCGGAAGAGTGGCGAAGTGGGAAATCGAGATCGCCAACCATGGCATCCAGTATGAGCCGAGAACATCAATCAAGTCGCAAGCATTGGCCGATTTCCTGGTGGACTGGGCTGAAACTCAATATATGCCGTAGCTCCCAGGATTGGATTTCTGGCGAATGCATTTTGACGGATCGAAGATGAAGAGCGGCCTAGGGGCTGGCATAATGCTCACTTCACCAAGAGGAGATCAACTGCAATATGTGCTCCAGATTCACTTTGCAGCATCAAACAACGTTGCCGAGTACGAAGCCCTTGTGCATGGTATCAAGCTGGCCAAGAATATCGGCATTCGGAATATTGAGTGCTTTGGTGACTCCGATTTGGTAGTACAGCAGTGCACAGGCACCTGGGACGCAAAGGATGCAAATATGGCAAGCTATCGTTTCCTAGTGCAGCAGATCAGTGGGTACTTTGAAGGATGTGAGTTCCACCATGTGCCGAGAGCAAACAATGAAGCAGCAGATGCATTGTCCAAGCTCGGCTCAACAAGGCAAGCTATCCCACCAGGCGTATCACTTGAGCACATCAGGAAGCCATCCATCATGCCATCCCCAGAGTGTGGGTCCATCTTCATCTCGGAGACCGACGTTGAAGCGTTGAAGAAGGCAAAAAAAGCTCAACCGGCAAAAATTCCAGCTCGGAAAAAGCAGTCAAGCGCCCAAGGTGCAGCAGCAGCAGAGCCGACAGCACCAGGGGCTGCCGATTGCAAACCAGGGGCTGCCGAATGCAGCAAGATGAGCAAAACCAAAGGGAAGCAAGCTACAGCAGGGCCAGATGGCACAACCTCAGAAGAACCAATGACGTCAGGAACTGCCGATTGCAGTGAAGAAGTTCCAGCTCCAGACGAGCAGTCGCCACCAGGGGCTGCCGAATGCGTGCCAGGCGCCGCAATCGGACGTTCAGAGACAAAAGTCGAGATGACAGAAGTTCAAGAGGCCGAGATCCAAGAGGCCAATGGCCAAGAAACCGAGATCCAAGAAGAAGTTGCACCCCAGCATGCAGCAGTAATGGTAGTCGTCAGTGCGCCATCATGGGCACAACCGATTAGAGATTTCCTAGCAGACGGAGTCCTTCCAGAAGACGAAGCAGAGTCAAGACAAATCAGCCGCCGGTCTTGGGCATACACAATAATCAACAACGAGCTAGTGCGCAAAAGTGCAACTAGTGTCTTTCAGAGATGTGTAGAAGAAGACAGAGGCTTGGAGTTGCTCAGAGACATCCATCAAGGTGAATGCGGTCATCACGCATCTGCAAAAGCCATTGCCAGCAAAGCTTTCCGACATGGTTTCTATTGGCCGACTGCGCTTGCAGCGGCTGAGAATTTGGTGAAATATTGCAAGGGCTGCCAGCGGTTCAAGGCAAAAAGTCATCAGCCAGCATCAACATTGAAGACAATCTCAATAGCATGGCCGTTTGCAGTATGGGGTTTGGATATGGTTGGTCCATTTAAGAGGGCTCGGAGTGGCATGACACATCTCCTGGTTGAAGTGGATAAATTTACTAAGTGGATTGAAGCCCGCCCGATCAAGAAGCTGGATGGTCCGACTGCGGTCCGTTTTGTGGCCGACATCGTGTGCAGATATGGCGTGCCCAATAGCATCATCACCGACAACGGCACCAATTTCGCAAAGGGGGCACTGGCTCGATATGCATCTCAGCAGGGCATTCGGCTTGATCTTGCATCTATGGCGCATCCCCAGTCGAATGGTCAAGTAGAAAGAGCAAATGGCCTCATCCTCTCGGGTATCAGACCCCGATTGGTGGAGCCACTTGAGAGGGCACCCGGAGCATGGATTGAAGAACTCCCAGCAGTACTGTTCAGCTTGAGGACCACACCAAACAGGTCGACTGGATTCACTCCTTTCTTCCTGGTGTATGGTTCAGAAGCAATCATCCCATCCGACATCGAGTTTGATTCACCTCGGCATGCCTTGTACACCGAGGAAGAAGCCAGGTTAGCACGAGAAGACGGCGTCGATCTCAAGGAAGAAGCCTGTTTGCTGGCCTTGTCCAGATCAGCAGTCTATCAGCAGAAGTTGCGGCACTACCACAGCAAGAAGATTCGTCCTCTCGCCTTCCGAGAGGGCGACATGGTGCTACGCCGAATTCAGAAGTCAGACGGGTAGCCCAAGCTATCCTCACCCTGGGAAGGACCATTCGTCATCAGCCGCGCACTCAAGAACAACTCCTATTATTTGATCGACTGCACCAAGGGCACTCAGCATAAGGACACATCAGGAGTAGAAACGGAGCGGCCGTGGAACGCTGAGCTTTTATGTCCGTTCTACAGTTGAGTGGCAGAAATTTATGTACGGCATTCGGCAAACGATCAGTAAAGCTATCATGCCTCTGAAAAAGAGCATTCGATTACCTTTGCATAATTTCATTCGGAAAGCTAGCCCAAGTCAGCAACGCTTAGTCATACCCGAGACGTGCGTAACACACTCGGGGACTGACCGGCCACGAGGTCAGAAGAATAGGCCAACGAGGCACGGGGTCTGCGGGCTGGCACTCAACTTAGCACCTAACTCAAGAACAAGTCACGAAAGTGTTTGTGGCATTGAGAAGGGTAGCGGTTGGGGCAATCGGCAGTGCAAGTTCCCGACAAACAAATCGAAACGCTCTAGAAAGGTCATAGTCGATAAATTAAGTTACCGATTGTGCCGCGGACCGATGCATCGAGCTCGACAGCGAGCAATCGGCTCCTAACATTGCAGAATCCTTTGCGTTAAACCTTGTCGTGTAAATTCGAAAAACTTATCGAACCTTGGCTGGAAATCAACCTCTGATCCGATTGCAGACCGCATGTCAGCAGCAACACGGACAAGGCATGACACCCCCAAGTGCAGACCGATAAAAGAAACCGACAAAGACGCAAAGTTGATCGCACAAATAAAAACTTGCAATGAGCAATCGGATTGCATAAGAGATAACAGGCCTAAGGCCGAATAAGTTCATTACATCGAAGCCACACCCAGTGGGTGTCGATAGAATTAAAACCATGTCTTACAAGCAACTAGTCGGAAAGTAAAAACAAGATAAGGCTGATCAGATGTCGGCAAGCAGTAGTAGATGGCGTCGGCGGCGGCACGGCTCAAGAAGTCGGAGCAGTTGAGAGCGCAGAGCTGGCAGTCGGAGCAGTCGGATCGGCTTGTGCGGCAGCGGCATCTGGCTCCGACTGTGCATCAGAAGATGTGGCTCCAGCATGCTTGGACCTCAGAGAGGTATGGGACGAACCGCTGTCAGAAAGCTCTTCGGCCAAGACAGAGATAGAAGTTGCAGCCAGCGGGTTCCCTCCCTCGTCGAGATGTGGAGTGTAGTCATAGGGAGAAAACAAGTTCACCATGGTGCTGGCCAGCCGGTTCACCTCAGTGTAAGTCTTCTCAAGCAAGTCGGCCGCATTTTCTCTGAGGCTGTAGAGTTGGGGAAGCTTCACTTGAGGGTACCATCTCAGCACAGTTTTAAGAGCGGTCTCCACACCAGTCCGACCAGCAGAGTTAAGCAAGACGTCGATCCGACGTGGAATGGCCTTCAGAAGAATCCGAGTTTGCTCGGTGGTAGCATTCGGAGCATCTCCCTTGTCAGAATCTTCTTCGTCCAGAGTGTACGATCTGTGGGTCTCGGCAGAGGAGCTGGCAGCACGCTTCATCCTCTGGAGTCCAACCTTGAGCTCAGTCGGCGACCACAACAACTCGGCAGTCTTCAGAATGCCAAGTTTGAAAGACAAGGCAATCCCCTTGATGACGAGAATGCGAGCTGCTGTGCCAATTAGATACTCGGGCCGAGGCCAGACATCATCATCAAGCTGGCAGGACCCTCCGGCCGCGATGGTCTCCTCTCGGGATTTAGCCACGGCTGCATAAGCAGCTGCTTCAGATTCAGGCCAGGCCTCTGCATCACGAAGAAAAGAATGACTAATAGCACAAAAGAAGGAAGCAGTCGGAAACGCACTCAGAGGCAAGAAGCACTTACCGCCAAGAAGGACGTCCATCTCACTCATTGTGTCGCAGAGGCCCTTGGCCCGGTGGCACAATTTAGTTGTGTCTTGATAGTTGAGATTCTCCAGCTCTTCATATTTGGCAATATGGTCATCACGGTCCTTTCGGATAGAGTCTCGCATAGCAACAGCTTCATCCCTCTCGGCCTGCAGTGCTTCTCGGGCGGCTACAGCTGCATCTCGCTCAGCGCGGAGCCCATCGCCAGCAGCCGTCACGGCAGCTAAATCTTCCAAATGTTTCTTTTCAAGAGCAGCCATCTCGGAGTGGAGGCTTTTGATGGTCCGAGTCAAGTCGGCTTCCACCCCCTGCAGTCGGGTTGTCTCTTGCTTAGCCGCGGCGAGTGTCGGCCCTTGCTGGTGGAGCTCTGTGGTTAATTCAGCGACTCGGCCTTGAAGATCATCCACCATGGGAATAGAGACTAGAGGGAAAAATAAAGCTATTAGTACAAGATAAATTGTCAGTCGGAGGGAAGATAGAAATGATGCAGAAGTTACCTCTCAGCCTATTGATCTCGGCCGATTGATTGTTGACCTCGAGCTGGGCTTGGGCGAGAGTTCGGAGGCTGGCGGCATAGGCGTCGAGGAGCTTCTCGAAGATCTTGCGTTTCTCTTCCATAACAGCCTGAGAAGAACAGCAAGATGAACTTTAGAGATACAGCAGCCAAAAGAAGATCCGATTCGATTGCAAGCAATCGTCCCGAATCTCGGGGACTACACCCTGTGGGTGCGCTTGCGCACACCCACCGGAAGAAAAGTCTCCCGATTGGAGGAAGGCAGGAGAAAAATCAAAGAGCATAAAAGATCCGAACCGATTGGAAGCAATCGGCCCGACTCTCGGGGACTACACCCAGTGGGTGCGCTTGCGCGCACCCACCGGTAGAAAAGTCTCCTGATTGGAGAAAGGCAGGAGAAAAAGCAAAAAGCATAAAAGATCCGAACCGATTGCTAACAATCGGCCCAAATCTCGGGGACTACACCCAGTGGGTGCGCTTGCGCGCACCCACCGGAAGAAACGTCTCCCGATTGAAGGAAAATCATAAAGGAAAATTGAAGAACTTACCGCATGATTGCGGTCGAGCTGTTGGAGGGCCCGAGCAATGGCGGTGGCAAAGTCGTTCACTCGACAGTAAGCTGTCGTCAAAGGATCTTGAGAGCGGTGTGGAGCATCGGGCTCGGTGCCGACATGGCGGGTGCGAGAATACTCGGCCCGGAATTGGTCCACCGAGCGCATCAGAATTTCCGACGCGGAAGAGGTCGGCTGTTGTGGTGAAGCTTGAATTACGGCGGCAGAGGTAATGATGGTAGAGACCGGTGAATCCGACGTCGCCAAAGGGCCGGAGGCATTCGGTTGTGGTCGCGGCGCAATCGGACGAGCCGAAGTCGAGGTGGACACCACAATTGGCGGCGTGGTCGTCATAATCGGTGGCGCGGACACCACAATTGGTGGTATATTCATCGTAATCGGTGGCGCAGACACCACAATCGGCGAAGCAGTCGTCATGGGGACGGAGACCGGATCGGAGCGGCCTGGCGGAGATGGGGCAATCGGATCGACCGGTTGCGCTCCTTCGCCACCAGTAACTCCCTGGTCGGCCGTGCTTTTGGAGATCTTGGAGGCAGTGGAGGAAGTGCTAGTCTTTTTGGTAGTCTCGAGGCGGGCCTTCTTGGCGGCGCGCTCGGCATCCTTGGAGGTGCGATGGGGAGAAGGTGGCCGTTTGCGGATGACAGCAGCAGACACGGCGGGTGATATGACCACGTTGGCACGGGAAGAAATGGCGGTGTCGATGTCGTCGAGACCAATCGGCTCCCTGAAATAAGAAACAAGAAGTCAATCAATACAAGAGAAGACAGTGAGGT
Organism: Bromus sterilis; assembly: GCA_950022295.1. Classification (NCBI taxonomy): domain Eukaryota; kingdom Viridiplantae; phylum Streptophyta; class Magnoliopsida; order Poales; family Poaceae; genus Bromus; species Bromus sterilis. The sequence continues at coordinate 408,498,669 of OX465596.1, read as the reverse complement.
TCGAAGCATGAAGATAAGGGCATACCCGATTGTTCTCGGCGCGCCCGTGGGCATCCGACATCTCAGCGGGACGGCATTCAGAGGCGCTTGAGCAGTCGGCGCTTGAGTGGCCGTCGCCTAAGGCTGTTTTCCCTTGGGAGCTGTCGGCACCGCCTTCGCGGCCTTGCTGGAAGCAGCACCAGAAGAGGAGCTGGTTGCCGAGGCGCGTTTAGTCGGCACCTTCGGCGGCTTGGCGTGAGGAGCTGCATCAGAATTACCAACCTTTGAGACACTATCGTCATCGCTCCATTCGGCCAGAAATTGCTCAAGGGAAGGGTCGGGCGTACCCCCTTGAGCAGCAGGTCGGGTGTCGGCGTTCCTGGGGTCGGCGGCCTCGACGTCGGCATCATCAGCGGGATCTTCGGATTCGGAGGACTCCCGGGAGGATTCACCGTCATCGGCGTCATCATCGTCGGATTCGGAGGGAGGAGCCTCACCATTGTACTCGAAGTCTGCGGGGTCATCTTCCTCGTGGTCGGGGGCATACGTGCCGGCCACTTGGACGTCTTCCATCAGATCGGATTGAATGAAGTGCTGAGAAAGAAGAAGAAAGTTGTCAGAGAAATTGAGTATGGGGCAAAAGCAATCGGATAAAGGGACCTATCGGGACATACCACGGGTGGTTTCTGTCGGCGGTGTAGGTACTCAAGGCCGAAGCGGAAAGGATCGGGCAAGGCGCTGGATGTAATAGCCTTTAGCCTGGAGCAAAGGTCTTCGAGCTTCACTCGCCACGTGCAGAGCCGAGTGGGATCTCGGGGCCCCGACATGTCACACATGCGGTGCACTTGGCGCTGCAGAGGAAGCACTCGGGCTTGAAGCCAAGCAGCAACAAGATCAGTCGGCAGGAGCCCCTCTTGCTCCAGCTGAGCAACCCGGGCGACTTGAGCATCCACGTCAAGGTCTCCGACACCATACTTCAACGACCACTAATGTTTCTCAGTCGGCCGGGCGAGGGAGAACTCGGGCAGATTCAGGAGGTCGGGGCCTTGATCGGGCGATTTGACATAGAAGAAGGTGGTCTGCCAGTTCTTGCATGACTGGGCGATCTCGGGACTTTTGTACTTCGGTTTGCCGGCTGCGACAAGGAAATTGCCGCAGTCGGTCATATCAGTCGGATATGTTGGCTCGCCACCTTCCGTGGAAGACGACACCACAGCTCTCGTCCAAGCATTGTGAGCTCGGAGGTTGAAGAACCGCTTCCAAAGAGCAACACTTTGGCGGCAGCCGAGATACCCCTCACACAGCGTGACGAAGCCGGAGAGGATCATGATGAAGTTCGCCGCGAGGTGATGTGGTTGCAGGCGATGGAAGTCGAGGAAGTCTCGGAAGAAGTTGCTGGCGGAGAGTCCGAATCCACGCTCAAAGTGAGGGAGGAAGATGACCCTCTCGCCAGCACGCGCGTTGGGCACGATCTCGGCGCCGGGAACGCGCCACTGGACCTCAGCTGGCATCTTGCGGGCGCGAACCAGAGCTTGGATGGCGTCGGCGGTGACCATGGCGCCCCTCCAGCACCCGCGGCTGGCCTGAGAGGTGTCTCGCCGGGGCGCCATGGAGCTTGCGGTCGGAAGGAGAGAGAGGCCGAGGAGCGCGAGAGTAGCGGGGAAAGACTACCACGGTGGCGGAGAAGCATGCGAGTGTGCGGCCGGAGCGGGTCCCGTGCGCGGAGGCAAAGCTACGAGCGCAAGGGAGAGCTTCGAGCGGAGCAGCAATGGCGCGCGAGAGCGAGAGGCAGAGGAGGAAGACGACGTATGAGAGAAGGAACAGGCACAGGCCCTCCCCTAAGGCTTATAAGGGCGGCGGGGGAGGGGAGTGGGATCCGGTTGCGGCCGTGTGGCCTGGTGTGGCCTAGCCCACAGGAAGACCAACCGGCAAACCGGCGCAATAATCCCAGCATGGGAAGCGAGGCGTGCGACGTGGTGGTCGAGGCCTGCAGTTACGTCAAGTCGCACGTGGGTCATGGGCCCCGGTCCATTGACTGCACCCCGGAGAAATCGGAGGTAACCGTTGGAAGGCAATCGGCGAGGGATACTATTCTCAAAAAGTGAAGGCAGAAATCGGAGATGATTCAAAACAGATCGGATGAAATCTTGGCCAGCCGAGTGTGAGCTCCGAGTCGGTCGACGAACTCGGAATGACGCACTTGATGAGGCCATAGCATTCGGAAGATATTGGAGAAAGATTGAAAACTGCAAAGGCCCCACAGTCAAATGATCGTGGGACCTTTACAGCTTTAGGGGCTACTGTCGGGGGATTGGTACCCGGGTAGGCTCACCCAAGCGAAAGCAACCTTTCAAGACAAGGATGGACCGATTGGGCTGCAGCTGGACCGAGCTGGGCAGGCGTACGGCCGATTGCTTCAAGGCAATCAGCCGTACCGAATGCCAGCAGTCAGCCCAGGCGCAACCGGTCCACCCTTTAATCACCAAGACAATTATCCGATTGGTCTGCAGCTGGGCCGAGGTGGGCATCAACACGGCTGATTGCCCAGAGCAATCGACCCTGCCGAGAACCACCAGTCGGCCCAGGCGCAATCGTGCAACCTACTACCCCTGGAGAAGTTGACCCCGAGATCAGTCAAGGGTACAGGTACAAGGTCATAAATGCGCAATCCCGAGAGATCGGGGTGGCAGAGAAGCCAAGTCACATCGAAGATCTGGCAGAGATGCGGTGTCGACCTCTCCGCCGATTCCGCGGACAGGGCGACAAGACCGCACCTCCTAGCTCCACTGTTCATCATCATGCCCTACGAGTCTATAGCATGGGCCGCCGCTTGTCGGGTCTGGATCACCCGTGAAGAAGCAGTCGGTGGGACCCAGCTGATTAGAGGATGACGGCTGGGCCCAATCGGCAGTGAAGTTACCGATTTACCCCGGGCTCACGCTATAAGAGCCCGGGGTACCCCTCCTGCGTGGGAGACGATCCGCTCATTCGCACCATTACTCACATTCTCCTCAGTTCATTCACTGCTAGTAGTCACTCCTCAGGGAAGCAGGAGAGAGCCTTGCCCCACGGCGGCGCTCACCTTCCCCTGAGAAGATAGAGAAGCAGTTATTATAATCCAGTTCCATTGATATAGAAGAGACAAGCAGGAGTAGGGGTGTTATCTCTCCGGAGAGCCCCGAACCTGGGTACATCATGGTGTCCTTCACCGTGTTTGTGCCCAACCCGATTCCGGCACCATCGACATTCTCTTCCTCGCGTCTTCCCCTTACTTTAGCCATCCCCATGGCAGCTGCCGTCACATATCGACGACAGGAGTCACCTTCGTGAAGCTCGACGTTGACCTTGGTAGTATAGTTCCAGACAACAGTCTGGTCCCTCTTGGAAGGGCATGTATGTTTACAAGGCTTCTCTAAGACATTTCTTAAACTTGTCTGTACTTAGACCTAATTTGCTTCCGTTGTATGATGTAATGATCATCACAGACATGTGATCTTTGTATGCTCTATGTGTAAGTCAATAAAGATACACTTTGTAGAGTTATGTGATGATACCTGCTGTCCATACTAGGCATGTGTGCTCCGTGTATGTTTATAACATGCATGTCTTAGTATGGGTTTTCGAGACCTTAGTTGTGATCTGGCTGGCGGTCTTTTATACACCAAGTGGACCTTAGATGTGCGCAGCTTGGGGCATCGCGATGTGATTGCTCGTGACTCTGTCACGTGCACACTTTGTTGTATGATCGAGCCCGCCCTAGACCCCGACTAAGTGATCGGGCTGGAGTAAGTCTATGTAAGAGTTAGGATTCAATCGATAACATGGTTGAGGCGACTTTTCTATGAATATGGGATTCACCACCCATAAGCATTTAGACTTGTGAGCGGATGATGAGGACCCATCTCAGTTGATCATCCGGTCTGGATGGGATGCCCCTCACGTTCGATGCTTTCCGAGAGTGTTCTGTTCTTGGCCTTGTCTGCTTAGACAAGTGGGTACGGCTCTCGGCTCTCCATGTGATTGCATCGTCACTGGAATTACATACGCATATTTCGGGTCCCGACATGTAAACAATGGTGGAAATATGGACCGGAGTCCCATGACGTTCACTAGTGATCTCTCTCTCCCAAAAGACGATAAAAGTGCTAGCAAGGTAAACAAATCACAGCTGGGAAATTGACAGCATTATAAATGCACCACAATGCTAACTATGCTACAAAAGAAAGGAAGAGGCTCAAAAGCAATGGGTAGTACGCCAAGTTAAGTAGACCGAAATCCATCTGCATCTACTACGAATTATCCACCTTGAGATATCTATCCAGAACATCTCGCTGGTATTAAGTTGCGAGCCCCACCCAAAGTGTAAAGTCAAAGCAACAGACAACTGCATTAAAAGAACTTTGCGTAACGTAAACAATCCTTGCACCCGCAGGTACAAGCACCGTTGTTTTATCCCTGGTGGCAACATCACATCCCCTAGTCTCATGTTTCTGTCACTCAAGCTAGACATCAAGGGGCTGAACCCACAATCAAGCATAACACTCCCTCTTGGAGTTGCAACAAATCACTTGGCCAAAGTAAAATACGGCAACGGAGAACATGCAAGAATTAACTAAAGAACACAAATATAAAAGAGAACTAAAAATATTACTCATCACAATCTAAACATAGTCTCATAATCCATCAGATCCCAGCAAACTCAGCATAGCAACACAGAAATTACAAAGATGCCTCAATCATGTGAGGCAGCTAACGAGGTCTCGAAAGTGGAAGCACAAATAGGGGAGGAGAACATCACATAGCTACATGTCATGTACCCATGGTCCAAGGGGGACTACTCACAGCACATCCGAGAGGCGTCCATGCTGATGGATGGTCTTCCGGAGGGGGTTCCTCCTTCCGACAAGGTGCCGAGGCAGCTTCTCCTGGCAGCCCCGATCTTGAAACGGCGCCTGTGGCGGTACAGAGAGGAGAACGGGAATAGCAGGTCGATATAAGGGGTTTCCTCCACGGGCACTAAATATAGGCCAAGGGGGGCACCGAGGGGGGCCACAGGGCAGCCAGGAGGGTGCCCGGCGCGCCCTAGGGTGGGGCCGCGCCAGGGACCCTCCTGGGGCCCTGGTGGGTCCACTCCCTTCCTTCCTTGGTTCTTCGGGAAGCTTCCGGGACGCTGATTTTTTATATAATTATTCCGTAATATAAAAACAGCAGAGTTAATAGGTTAGTCCAAATATGATCAAAAGTGTATGAAAGTTCAAGCAAAACATAGCAAAGTCACACAAATCATGCATGGATCAAGCAGAAATTATAGATACGTTTGGGACGTATCATCATCCCCAAGCTTAATTCCTGCTCGTCCTCGAGTAGGGAAATGATAACAAGCATAATTTCTGTGGAGAAATGCCACACAACCATATAAGTACTTTTAAGTAAAGCAATCAAAGCATGCAATTCAATTCAAGTCTTAACAAGCATAAGTCTATATTAGCATTGCCACAAGCAACAAAAGAACAAAGGGTGCAAGAGCTCTCGCTGTCCATGACTCGAATGTCTCCATATGGTGTTTGCGTGCAAGCAGGGGACTGGGAAAAAAAGAGAAAAAGGTTGTTGAGAACTACTATCTACTAAAGGTTCACACTTAGTATCCTTTGGATTCTTATCTTGACTCATCATCAAACCACTAGCCAGGTACAAGTCAAACTGATCCACTCCCTTTCGATATTTTGAGCACTCATGCAATGGATGAGCATGAGCAAGAAAGTTGACACCTAAAAGGCGAAACAGAAAGAAGGAGGAGGAAGACAAAAAAGGCGTGAAAGGCTCACATCAATCAGTACAACCATAGGCGAGATAAGGCCATATGATAGATATGATGTGAGGAGTAGGGATTGCCATGCAACGGATGCACATGTGAGCTAAAAGCTCTCCAAGGGAACTAGTGGGGGTGCATCCAACTTTCTTGCTCAAGAAGACCTAGAGCTCGTTTGAGGAGGCTCATCATTGGAATATACAAGCCAAGTTCTATAGTGTGAAGGATCCCCACATAGCTATATGCATGTATGATGATCTCTATGGAGTACAAGGGATAGAGGATAAAGTACTAGTGTGGATCTCTAAAAAGGAATAGTAGTGTCCCCACTTCTCTCTTTTTTTTCTCTTTTTCTATTTTTTTGTATTTTTTGGTGGCCTCAATGGCTCTTTCTATTTCTCTCATTTGTCCTCTTTGGGATCTTTTGATTTTGTCCTCTTTGGGATATTTTCCTCGCTTTAGGGGCAACACTCTATATTTTACAAGAATATAGGAGATCTTTCACACTTAACAAAGGTACTCACATAAAGAAGATGTAACTATCATGATGGAAATGTATGCCTCTCCCAGGATAGAAGGTTATGCAATGATTCTAGAACATCATGTAGCAATGATTAAGGCAAGGCCCAACTAGCATGCGGCTCATCAATAAAGCAAGTAACATGTATGACATGAAGATCAAGTCATGAGAAGGTGGATGTTGCATGGCAATGTATCTCGGAAAGTCTATGGAAATGCCTTGATAGGTAGGTATGGTGGATGTTTTGAGGAAAGATATAAGGAGGTTTATGATGACAGAGCCTATCATGCCAAGGGTTTGGATGTACCAACAAAGGTGGACGCCAACTCTCGGAGTGAAAAGGAGGCAATGCACGGCACAGGAGAGGCTAGAACAATATGGGTGGTGGAAGTGTCAACTTTCGACTACTCACATTAGTCCGAAGAACTCATGCACTTATTATCGGTAACTCTCAATCTAATCAGGAGGTTCACAGATAGACAAGTACCCCGAGGAGGAGTGTATGGGGGTTTGGTTATCCTTGCGCATCCTCGACTCATGGTACGTGAGTGTACTCTAATATTCGAACCCTCCAGAGGTTAGTGATCCATCTAGTAGCTAGAGTTCTCAACAGGGGGTTTTGGTTTTCGAAAATCACACGGATTTCCCAAAATACGACATCTATCACTATTAGGCTAAAGCTCTTGACACCAAAAGTTCAAACATTACTCTAGTCAATACCTCAAAACTATTTCAAGTTACTACTACAAAGAGAATAGGAACTTCAACTACCTACTTTCTAGTCAAGACACAAAACTCAGTGCAACAGGAAAACTCTCTAAACAAGATAAACATGCAACCTATAGAAAGTTCAACCTGAGACAAAACAAAAGCTCTAGAAGAAAACTAAAGCATTACAACTAAACAGGGCAGTAGCTAAGAAAAGAAAAAGAACAACTCACAGCTAAGGAAATAAGCATATAAATCCTATGAGGAGTTCTAGTTCATATAGAGCGTGTTTCTCTCCACACAAAAGAAAGATGGGGTCTAACTTGTTACTACAGCAAACAAAGCAAAAACAAACCTAAGAAAAGTAAAGAGAGAGACGCTCCAAGCATAGCACATAACACATGAAGTGATAAAAATATAGTGCAACGAGGGACGAACTGATAATTGTTGATGAAGAAGGGGATGCACGGGGGCATCCCCAAGCTTAGACGCTTGAGTATCCTTGAATATTTGTTGGGGATTCATGGGGGCATCCCCAAGCTTGAGCGTTTGACACTCCAGGATCTTCTTTCATCATCTTCCATCGCACACTTGAAAACTCCCTTCATACATAACTCATTGTAAACTGATTAGAGAGGTTAGTACCTTATTAAAATAATTTTCCTCTACTGAAAATAAAGATTATCAGGAAGGGATATTGTTTCTCAAGATTGCCAAAAGGTTTTTGCAAAGAAAAAGCAAGTTTAAGGTTTGCAAAACTTAGGAGAGACAAAACGTGGCAGAATCTTTGAAAAATAGTACAGCAGGTAGTAAAGAATTTTTTAGGGGTACTTCTGCAACTCAAATCAAAAAACTCAGAACATACGAAAGTTTCGTGATTGTATAGAGCACGCTGTGTAACAATTTCAGCTCAAAAAGATGAACTGGTGATTTACTATGATTTTTCTGGTCACGAGGACATAATCTATTTTCTGGATAGCATGTCACAACTTTCACTTCCCTTGTGATATGAGGCTATATTTGGCACAAAGCTTGAAAAATAAAGATACAATGATGTTGCTACAATATTAACAATCATCAAGACCACTAAAAACAGAAGAAAAAAAACATCTTGGGTTGCCTCCCGACAAGCGTTTTCTTTTACGCCTTTGAGCTAGACATGAAGATCATAAAAGTTGCTCTCATAAAAATAAGGATTTGAAGCAAAAGAGAGCATCAAGAAGAAAATATCAAACACATTTAATCCTAGCCCACTTCCTATGCATGGGAAACTTGTAAGAAAATCAATCGTGAAAGCACAAAGTAACAAGCATAGGAAGATAAAAGAAGAACAACTTCAAAACTTTCAACATGAAGAGAGGTGTTTTTGTAACATGAAAGTTTCTACAACCAATCTTTCCTCTCTCAAAATAATTTTCAGTAGTATCATGAACAACATCAAGAATATAAATATCACATAAATCATGTTGTTCATGACCTACGAGCACACGTGTATAGTTTTCAACACGGTCTTTAGGAACACAAGGTAAATGCAACCCATCACATTGAGTCTTAATAAGAGCATAATTCACCGGAATATGATTTGGAGATTTCAAACGGATAATAGGAAAATCAAGTGTCGGTGCAATAGCAAAAATTTCATGCTTAACATGAGAAACTATAGAAAGTTCATCTCCGTAAGCATCATCCATAGTGGCATCACGGCCATAAGCATAGAAGGCATTAACTTCATCAAAAAGGGATATTTCAAAAGAATCCATAGGATCATAACACTCATAAGGTAAGATTCAAAGAGTTACTCTCAACAGAAGTTAGACATGGATGGCTACATTCTTCCTCTTTTTGTTCGTCACTCTCCTCCTCTTTTTCATCCAAGGAGCTTTCAGGTTCAGCAATTTCTTCTTCCATGGAGTCCTGCAAAACATTAGTCTCTTCCTTTGGGGGAGATATTCTCTCAAGATGATCAGTAATATAATAATTTGCATCATCATTTTCCAAACAATAGTTAAGTATAGCAAGACTCTCAGATTTGTAAGGGGCATCATCAATATTTTTAAGAAGAGAAGTAATTTCATAGGCACCCTTATAAGCAACAAATTCTTCTATTTCCTCTGCATCATAAAAATCATAGTTTCTCTTAACATAAGAAGCTAAGGTTTCATCATCATTGTACTCACATTGGAAAGCAAGGTGTTTGTGCCTCATAAAGCAACAAGATTCATTCCTGCAGAAAGATATATTATATATTGAGCACAAATTTCTAGCATAGTCATACAACTGGTGTATTTGTTTCCATAAGTGTATCCCCTTTTGAGACAAGCGGTGTTCCTTGTACCACTTTTGTTGATCCTCGGTGAATCCTCCATGCCAATAAGATCTGGCTTCAGAGAAGTCAGACATTGATTGGCAAGTAAGGAACTAGACATACGTTTTTTTTGATTTTTGATAAAAGACACTAAGATAAAAACTGAAAGGTAATAACAAGACTAAAAAGTAAAGGTAAAAGATAGTATGCAACTACCCTATCTTGTAGACTGGAGTCCCCGGCAACGGCGCCAAAAATTAGCTTGATACGGTGAGGAAGATAGTTCTCTCACTTCTCGTTGGTTACCCCAACTGGAAGGTGAGATGTAGCATAGCAGCAAATTTCCCTTAGCGAAGATGCTAAGGTTGAGTATCGAACCAGTAGGACTCCAAGAGATACAAAAAGGTGGTAAAGTGAACAATGGCGCCGTTCACAACCGAGGTTGCTAACTTCAACTGGACCTGCACACACAACAAGTAACTTTGCTCCCAACGAGTACAGAGGAGTTGTCAATTCCTCTGGCCTTGTTGTTTACAAAGGATCAACGCAAGAGATAATAATAGTGGCAACGAAAAGTAAAGTCTGAAAGTAAATTGAAGGTGTAAAAATGGTGGAAATATGGACCGGAGTCCCATGACGTTCACTAGTGATGTCTCTCTCCCAAAAGACGATAAAAGTGCTAGCAAGGTAAACAAATCACAGCTGGGCAATTGAAAGGATTATAAACGCACCGCAATGCTAACTATGCTACAAAAGAAAGGAAGAGGCTCAAAAGCAATGGGCAGTACGCCAAGGTAAGTAGACCGAAATCCATCTGCATCTACTACGAATCATCCACCTTGAGATATCTATCTAGAGCATCTCGCTGTTATTAAGTTGTGAATCCCACCAGAAGTGTAAACTCAAAGCATCAGACAACTACATTAAAAGAACTTTGCATAAAGTAAACAATCCTTGCACCCGCCGGTACAAGCACCGTTGTTTTATCCCTGGTGGCAACAACACATCCCCTAGTCTCATGTTTTTGTCACTCAAGCTAGACATCAAGGGGTTGAACCCACAATCAAGCATAACGCTCCCTCTTGGAGTTGCAACAAATCACTTGGCCAAAGTAAAATAAGGCAATGAAGAACATGCAAGAATTAACTAAAGAACACAAATATAAAAGAGAATTAAATATATTACTCATCACAATCTGTACATAGTCTCATAATCCATCAGATCCCAGCAAACTCAGCATAGCAACACAGAAATTACAAAGATGCCTCAATCATGCGAGGCAGCTCACGAGGTCTCAAAAGTGGAAGAACAAAGACGGGAGGAGAGCATCACATAGCTACTGGTCATGGACCCATGGTCCAAGGGGGACTACTCACAACACATCTGAGAGGCGTCCATGGCGATGGATGGTCTCTCGGAGGGGGTTCCTCCTTCCGGCAGGGTGCCGGGGCAGCTTCTCCTGGCAGCCCCGATCTTGAAACGGCGGCGGCGGCGGCGGTACAGCGAGGAGAAAAAGAATAGAAGATCGATATTAGGGGTTTCCTCCGCGGGCACTAAGTATATGCCAAGGGGGCACCGAGGGGGGCCACAGGGCAGCCAGGAGGGTGCCCGGCGCGCCCTAGGGTGGGGCCGCGCCAGGGACCCTCCTGGGGCCCTGGTGGGTCCACTCCCTTCCTTCCTTGGTTCTTCGGGAAGCTTCCGGGACACTGATTTTTTATATAATTTTTTCGGAATTTATTTGGCACTTTTAATGGCCGGAAAACCTGAAATATAAAAACAGCAGAAAACAGGAACTGGCAACTGGGTGCATTGAGTTAATAGGTTAGTCCAAATATTATCAAAAGTGTATGAAAGTTCATGCAAAACATAGCAAAGTCACACAAATCATGCATGGAGAAAGCAGAAATTATAGATACGTTTGGGACGTATCACTCGCGCGGATAAAACCACCTGCCTCCAACTCTTTCAACTATTTCTTGAGATGAATCAACTCCTTCAAACACATCTCTTACGAATGCCGAGAAATCGGCTGAGTACCAGGCTCTAACTCAATAACGAACTCAATAGCTCGAACCGGGGGATTTCCTGGCAAATCCTTTGGAAAGACGTCTGGAAACTCACATACGACTTTGAATTCTTCGAGGAAGGCGCGACTCCTGCGTTCAGGGTATACAACTATGCTGCTCCTGTCATTGAGCCACAAGTGTACAAGATTTCTGCGCCTGAATCATGTGTCAATTTCATGGATCTGGTCGGACAGTCAATATTGGCCTTGTGCTGCACAAGCCAATCCATGCCCAAGATGACATCGATATCAGAACTAGGCAAAACGATGAGCGAGGCTGGGAAATGGCAACCCTGAATAGTGATCCTCACAAATGGAGCACGGATAGAAGAAGTGAACTTGGAACAGGGTGAAACAATAGGTAGGAACTTGGGCAAGTCCTCCAAGGTGAGAACCTGATCGTGAGCGAATTTCTGAGAAACAAAAGAGTGGGAAGCTCCGAAATCGAACAACACGGTCGCAGGAACAAAATTAACAAGCAACCTACCAATCACGATCTCTGAAGACTGCTGCGCATCCGTCATCATCACGTTGTTTACTCGAACTACACGTGGTTGTGCCCTCACCATCGCAGTGCTCGGAGTAGAGCGAGGTGGTGGTGTTGGGAGCCGAGAAAAGCGTGGGTCAGTGAACTTGGGAGAAGTGTGCCCCGGCTCTCCACACTTGTAGCAGATCACGCCCGACCTGGGCTGGGGCTGCGGCCTGGGTGGCCTCGCGTGTAGTGGTGTAGATCGAGGGACCTGCTGAACTGGGACGGGAGGGCGGGAAAAAGTGCGGACAAGTGCCCCCTCGGCTTCAACTACTGTCTCTGTGGTGGCACCTCTGTGACCCAAGTCTTTGCCTTCGTGTGGACCATTGTTGCGGAGCTGTACTCTCTCTGGCGCTTTCTGTCTGCGTCCCACTCGGCTCTGGCTGACTCCTGGCGGATAGCTGAATCCACGAACTCTGAGAACAACGTAGAGTTCCACTGGGTGAGCGCATACTTCATCTCTGTGTTGAGACCCCCGCGGAACCTGGCAATCCTCTTGGCCTCTATGAAGACCTCCTCAGTAGCCTACCTGGCGAGCCTGACGAAGGCCAGGTTGTACTCCTGGACTGACCTCTCGCCCTGTCTCAGAGCCAAGAACTCCTCTCTCTTCCTGTCCATCGAGCCACTCGGAATATGTGCTGCTCTGAAGTCTCTGGCGAAAACCTCCCAGGTGATCCGAGCATCGCCTTTGTTGGACTTGTAGGTAGAGTACCAGCTGCCTCCTGCACCCTAAAGCTGGAAGGAGGCGAAGGTGACGTAGTCGACTGGCCTGACGGTGTTTGCGTTGAAGTTCTTCTTGATCTCTGCTATCCAGTCATCCGCTTCCAGCGGATATCGAGCCTCTGAGAACCTAGGGGGGGGTTGATAGCAAGGAACTGCTGCAAGGTCGTGTGTTGTGGACGCTCATTCCTCTGGGCGGTCTGGTTCTGTAGCATCTGCAAGATCCCAGCTGTGCCCTGAGCCACTGAGGCCACATCCTCCCCAAGGATAGGGTTATCCGACGGCGGCATGCTCCCTCTCGGAATCTTGTATATAGGAACACTTATGAGAACATGGCAGAAATTTTGATGAAACCAGAAGATAAAGCAATATTGACAACAAAACTTCCTCATGAGGTATGAGGAAGCCGAAAGCTGAATATCCACCAAGGTTAACCCGGAAAGTCCGAAATCTAGGTGCTACTTGAATCCCCAAACCGAGATCATACGAATCCAAGATAATAATCTGCTAGCGAGCACACAACAATATATACGAGTGGTTGAAGACCTGAACGTTGAGACATCTTCCCTGAGCGGCCCGCCGAAGCGGTCTCCTATAGGGGGAGGAACCACATCCGGAGGATGCCAACCATCCCTGTATAGAAGTTTCACCTGAGGTACGCCGTAAGCGAGGTGGAGCTGTCAACCCCAACTGACGGCTTAGTGTTCTCAACATACGCCAACCCTTCTCGTCGCTAGCAAAAAATTATAGAGGAAACGGAGCCCCATGTAAACGAGAACCTAGATTGTTTTTGAAAGAATAAGTTGCAGAGAGAAAATAGCGTTTCACTTCCTGCCGGAAAAAGGGGTGGGAGGGTGGGGTAAGAAGAAAAAGAAAGAGTTCCTACTCTCCAATTTTTCCTTAGTAACTACAAAATAGTTTCTAGACTCAACTTCGGCCAGTAAGAGGTCCTACAGTCAGTCCTGCTCTGATACCAAGTTTTAAGGCCCCCGATGCGGTACTATCTCGAGTTAGTCGCTTTCGCGTCCAACCTGAGATAGAAGCGCATAAGTGGCCATCAGCGCACGATACTCGCACTCGTATCGCTACCGGATTCTCGACAACAGGTAATTGAAGCATGAAAAACTAAGACATAAAATATACAAGTCCTGGGAATACACTCGCCACTGGTATTTATTACATCGTCTCAAAGAATAAGATCCAACAGTACATCATGCCATCATGCAGAAGACATACACGACCGGGTACGGTCAAGATCCAAATGCCCCTAGAGAGGGCTGCACATAAACAAGTCCACCCACGGAATGTCGGAACCCAACTATAGGCCTACTAGGCGAAGTCCTCATCATCGACCTCCTCCGGTTGCACCTCCACGAACTAGCGTCCGGTGCTCGGGTCGAGGTAGTAATCAACTGCAGCGGCGGATCAGGCAAAACATAAAATGGGAAAAGAAAAGAAAGAGGTGAGAATATATCAATTCAGTATAACTAACTTCTCACGGTAAGGAAAAGTAGTGGTTGAGGTTGCAGTTGCGCTAGTTTATATGAGTGGCTAATGATCTAGTTAGAGTAAGGGGAGATCCAAGAACTCGTTGACAACGTGTCATAGGTCTGCTATCCACCTACTTAAGAAAACATAACACAACCTTGTTCATCCCTTAGTCCCCCTGGACGAAGAAAGGCAACCAAGGCAACTCACACGGTAGGCAATTTTTAAACATGATCCAGTTTGATGTTATACTATGAACAAGGAGTAGGTCTCAAGTCGTCCATAATCGCGGACACGGATTTTCGAAAAGATTTAACCTTGCAGGGGTGTACCAACTGCCCATCATAGGCTTCACATGTATGCCCGGTTTCCACTTGGCTGGGTAAACGCCTGAAACTCCGGAACGTCAGAGTCCCTCTAACTATCATCGCACAATTCTGGGTGGCCCCCGGTGAGTCGACATCCAACTCAAAAGCCGGCCGCGCTCTCGAATCGGCCTCTACCGTATGGATGAGGTCGGGTTAGTTGCCAAAACTATGTGGACAACCCCCTAGCTCCCTGGGGTGGACTAACAAGAGAAACCATGTCTCCGTTGGCCTGGGTTGTTTCGAAAACTGCTGGGGTACCAACCAAGCACACACACATTTGAAAATAGTAAATCAGGTCGGGCCACCACTAGAACTATTTGAAGCTAGGTAGGTAAGACAAGGGGACCCCATAGAATCCCACACACGATTAGACACACTCGTCAAGAAACATAATACCCGGAACTCGGGACCTAGGTGACTCGAATGGAATAAAACACCCGGCGGGAACAGCCCGGTCTCCCATCCTTCGTCAAATATAAATTAACATCATATTAATAAATATCAACCAATTTCTGATAATAGCATGATAATCCACCCAACATAAATGGTATAAGAAGCAGGTTAAGGCCTACACATAATAAGAAAGGGTTAAGCAAGCAAGGTACATAGCCAATCAAGGTTTTGCTAGGATGTGGGGGCATGCCTGTTTGGGTTTAATTGAGTGGCAGAAGTATATAGTGGTAGGATCAAGCAATCGTTCTAAATACAGCTAGGCAAGCGAGCTGAAAGCTATAAAGAATGATATATAAACGCCCTTGCCTGGGTAAGTAGTCGACGCAGCAGAGGTAGCAGGGTCCTCAGGCTCGGTGTCGGAAAGCTCCACGAAAGTCTCCTCGGCAGTCTCAGGTGCTAACGTAAGTTACCGTCAAGGAAAAGCACACAATTAAACATCGAGATCAAATGCACAAGCATGGCTGAGATGATCAAGTTTGACAGGCATGATGTGACCCTATCTAGTCAAATTTAAATGAAGGTGTTGACGACATGTCAACAACTTCATATGCAATTATTTATATTTTATGGCTTTGGTCATAGCCTTAATTTTGGTGTAAGTAACATGGCAACATGACATAGCATGAACAACAATAACAAATTAACAAAGATAAGTGCATCGTGAAATAAATCTATCGATTCCGGAGATTGGAAGGTGTCAACAAGGGTTGACACCCGAAGAAGTATCAAGAATGAAAGGAGAAGGAAAAGAAAAGGTTTTGCATGGAAAACTTCTACACCTTGCCACATGTGTTTTCAAACAAACCTAGGCCCCATGCAATCTCGTTGACTTTCCATTGGCTAAACACTTGTGGTGGGACCACAAATGAAATCACAAGGAAAATAAAAAAGAAAAAACAAGAAAGAAATAAGCAACAAATTGAGGGTTACCAACACCTTCATTTATAAGTTGCTCAAACCCCTGATCTGACCTCTCCATGATGATCCGTAGCTTCTCCTACCCCAAAAACATATATGGGATGCCCTAAAATGTTCAGGGGTCACTTAAACATGCAAACCAGGGGCAAATTTGAATTTGAATTCAAATTCAAATTCAAACAAAAAAGAAAGAAAAAGGGGGAAACCCCTTGCTGGGCTGGTTTCGGGAAATCTGGCCCAGCTCTAGATCAGCCAATGGGCTCAGCCCACAGCGCAGCCAGTCCACCAGCTCAGCCCGGCCCACCTAGTGGCCTAACCCACTGACCTGTGGGCCCTAGGTGTCAGCCAGCGAAACAAAACGAAAAAGGGGGCGCTCCGGCTGGGACTCGAACCCACGCCGCGCAGCTCATCTCTCCTGCCCCTTGACACTGCGCTACGAAAGGTTTTCTGAACAAACAACAGACGCGGCCAAGTTGAGTTAACCCCAGGCGGTTAACTAAAACTGAGCAACACTCGACAGACACCCGCGACAGAGGATTCCGGCGAGCCTCTCGTCGGCGTCGGGACGCCTCCGGCCTGCCCACCTAGCGCGAAATCGAGAGGGCATCACCACGATCACATGGATGCCCTTGGAGCTGACCAAGGCCTAACAGAGACGAGGCTACCCTCATCTCAAGACGGCGACGCGAATCGGGACTGCACCCTGACAGAAACGACATGCGTCGGAGCAGCAAACTTCCGGCGAGGCTAGTCTTGCACACACACCTCCGATGGCTCCATGGTGAGACGTTGCGCATATCCGGGACATCCACCTACGCGCCGGCACCTGGACCTGGCCCTTAGCTCCACGACAGCGACGCTACAGTCAACTGAACACAGCGGCGCTATTGCTACTACACGAACTTCAGACGCAACGAGGCAGTGGCCTAATCATGCGCAAAGGACCTCCCTTGAGGCCATATGTGTGGCCAGAGCATGACCAGAGCACGTACGAGCTCATCCTGGGCACGCCATGTATGAGGCGGCCACGGTGGCTCGACGGCAATGGCAACACACGGAAGAAACCGACGAGCTAAGGCTCAGGTGCCTATGCTACGCGCTACGGGAGGAAGAGGAGCACCACGAGGCTCACCTAGGGGTTGCCGTGGTCGAGCTCGAAGCGCGGAAGGACCGGGAGGAGACGACGTCACCGGGGAAGAAGGAGACCGTGGCGGAGCTCGTCTTCGCGATAACAGTACAGGTCGTCCCATAGCAACCTGCACGGGGGAAATGATAGGGATGAGTTCCAGAAGCACGTGTGCGAGCGCACGCTCGACAGCGTCGACGAACGGCGGCGAAATTTCTCATCGGATTTGCGATCCTAGGCGGAACAGGGGAGCTCCATGGCGGAGATGCAGGCGGCGGCAAGGAAATCTGCAGGGGGAACGAGACCTAGGGTTCACGAGCGGCCTCTGTTGCTCTCCTTATAAAGGGGGAGGCCCTCTGGACACGTCGGCCGCATCGATGTCGACGCTCTCACCGGCGTGAGAGAGGAAGGGGGAGGGGACCCTGGCCACGGTGGAAAGGCGATGAGCTACGCCCCTCGGATCAAGATCGAACGGCGTAGAGAGATCCCGCGTACCGCTTCGCTGGATGGGGCCAGGTGGGCTGCGGGAAGTGGGGCGAGGCCTGCTGGGCTGGGCCTGGTAGATCCTCTGCCTCCAGAATAAAAGAAATTGGATTTTCCATTAAAAAAACAGAAATGTCCAAGAGTTTTTCTGAGCAAACCAAAAGGGAGAAAAACATATGAAATATGTTTTGGAATCCTTGCAATATTCTCCAATTTACAAAATTGGTTTGGTCAATTTTGGAACAACTAAAATGTGGGGCCATTTTTGAAATTCAAACTCACTTTGAACTGTGGCCCACATTTTTGGAGGTGGAAAAATGGTGCAAGGTTTTTGAAAAGCTTGGGAAGGGGAAAGAATTGTCTATGCCAAGTTTGGGGGCAAGGGGAGCACACATGCAACATGGTTAAATCTCCAAACACCTCTCTTTAACCATATTTTTTGAACTCAAATACAATTTGCCTGTACTGTAAATTAATATATTCTTGAAGAGCTACTGTTTCTCAAGATTCTCCAAAAGATTTTGCAAAGAAAAAGCTAGCGCAAGACTTGCAAAACTGAGAAAAGGCAAAACAGGGAAGAATCTGTGAAAAACAGACCAGCAGGTAGTAAATAATTTTTTTGGGGTACTTATGAAACTCAAATAAAAAACTTAGAACAGACACATGAAAGCTAATTGTATAGAGAACGCTGTCAAAACAATTCAGATAAAAAAGATGATCTGGTGAGTTTAGCTAAAAATTTTCGTCCAAGGACAGAATCTACTTTCTGGACAACGCGTCACAACTTTTGAACTTTCTTGCAATCAGCGGCTAAACTTGGCAACAAGCTTGAAAATAAAGATACAATGATTTTGCTACAGTAGTAACAATCATCAAGACCACTAAAAACAAAAGGAAAAAACATCTTGGGTTTCCTCCCAATAAGCGTTTTCTTTTACGCCTTTGAGCTAGGCATGAGGATTATAAAAGCTGCTCACAAGCGAATAGGATTTGAAGCAAAAGAGAGCATCAAGAAGAAAATGTGAAACACATTTAAGCCTAACCCACTTCCCATGCCTAGGAACTTTGTAAAGAAAATAATATTGAAAGCACAAGGTAACAAGCATAGGAGGGAAAAAGAAGAACAACTTCAAAACTTTCATCAACAAAAGAGGTGTTTAAAAAAAATAAAGTTTCTACAACCAAACTTTCCTCTCTCAAAGTAATTTTCAGTAGCATCATGAACAACATCAAGAATATAACTATCACGGAAATCATGTTGTTCACGACCTACAAGCACACGTGTATAGTTTTCAACACGGTCTTTAGGATCATAAGATAAATGCTACCGTCACATTGAGCCTTGATAAGAACAAAATTCTCCAGAGTATGAGTTGGAGATTTGAAAAGGATAATAGGGCAATCAAGTGTGGGTGAAATAGCAAAAATTTAATGCTTAACTTGAGAAACTATAGCAAGTTCATCTCCGTAAGCATCATTCACAATGGCATCATGGCCACAAGTATAGAAGGCATCAACTTCATCAAAAATTGATATTTCAAAAGAATCCATAGGATCATAACACTCATATAAGGTAAGAGTCAAAGAGTTACTCTCATTAGAAGCTAGACATGGATGGCTCCATACTTCCTCCTTTTTTTCGTCACTCTCCTCCTCTTTTTCATCCAAGTAGCTTTCAGGTTCAGCAATTTCTTCTTCCATAGAGTCCTGCAAAACATTAGTCTCTTCCTTTGGGGGAGAGAATCTCTCAAGATGATTAGTAACATAATAATTTTCATTGTAAATTTCAAAGCAATAGTTAAGTATAGCAAGACTCTCAGATTTGTAAAGGGCATCATCAAAAAATTTAAGAAGAGAAGTAATTTCTTAGGCACCCTTAAAAGCAACAAATTCTTCTATTTGCTCTGCATAATAAAAAAACATAATTTCCCTTAGCATAAGAAGCTAAGGTTTCATCATCATTGTACTCACATTGTAACGCAAGGTTTTTATTCCTCAAAAAGCAACAAGATTCATCCCCGCAGAAAGATATGTTATATATCAAACATAAGTTTCTAGCATACTCATACAACTAACGTATTAGTCTCCATAAGTGTAAACTAACAAGACTATAAAGCAAAGATAAAAGATAGTGTACAACTCCCCTATCTTGAAGAGTGGAGTCCCCGGCAACGGCTCCAGAAATTTTCTTGATGCGCGAGAGATGATAACGGATTCTTGCCCTTCATTGGTTACCCCAAGTGGAAGGTGAGATGCAGCGTAGCGACAAATTTCCCTTGGCAAATATACCAAAGTTGAGATCGAACTAGGAGGACTCCATCGACGACAAGTAGGTGGTCCGGCAATTCATGCGCCATTTATGATAATCACTTGCTTCTCCTAGACCTGCACACAGATACAAATAACTTTGCTCCCAAAGAAGTTCAGAGAGGTTGTCAATCTCTCTGGCCTTGCAGTTTACAAAGGATCAACGTAACAGATAATGATAGTGATAACTACAACTAGAAAGTAAAACAGGAAGTAAATTGAGGGTGTAAACAATAGTGTAAATATGGACCGGGGTCCTATGAAGTTCACTAGAGATGTTCTCTCCCAAAAGACGACAAACAGCTATGCGAGGTGAACAAATTACAACTGGGAAATTGACAGGATTAAAAATGCACCGCAACACTAACTATGCTACAAAAGAAAGGAAGATGCTCAAAAGCATGGGCAGTACGCAAAGACAAGTAGACTGAAATCTATCTGCATCTAATCACTAATCATCCACCTTGAGATATCTATCCAGAACATCTCGCTGGTATTAAGTTGCGAGCCCCACCCAAAGTGTAAACCCAAAGCAACAGACAACTGCATTAAAATAACTTTACGTAAAGTAAACAATCCTTGCAACCGCGGTTACAAGCACCATGTTTTACCCCTTGTGGCAACAACACATCCCCTAGACTCATGTTTCTGTCACTCAAGCGTGTCATCAGGGGGAATGAACCCACAATCATGCATAACGCTCCCTCTTGTAGTTGCAATCAACCAATTGGCCAAAGTAATAAATAGCAACGGAGAACATGAAATAATTACTCAAGAACATAAATATAAAAGAGGAAGAACCAAATATATTACTCATCGCAATCTGAACATAGTCTCATAATCCATCAGATCACCGCAAACTCAGCAGAACAACATCAACAAGAATTAAATATGTGCCTTGATCATGTAGGGAAGCTCACAAGATCTAATCAATGAAGATAAAAGAGGGGGGAGGACATCAAATAGCTACTGATCATGGACCCATGGTCCAAGGTGGACTAATCATGGCTCATCCCGAAAGCGTCCATGGTGGTGGAGAAGCTCCCGGAGGTCAATCCTCCCTCCGACAGGGTGCCGGGAAGAGTTCTTCTGGTGCTTCCGATCTTGGAAGAGCGGCGGCGGAACAGAGGCGAGATCGCGAAAAAGGGTTCTGTCCTCGGGGGTTTCGGGACGAGAGAGATATATAGGCGAAGGGGGCAGCCAGGAGGCCACCAAGGAGTGCATGCGGCCTCCCAGCAAGGCCCCACCCACGGCCGCGCCCCCTGGACGCCTAGACTCCTGGTGGGGCCCCTCTGGCCCCCCTTTGGGCGTTTGGAAGCTTCCGGTACGCTGATTTTTTATATGTTTTTCCCGGAATTTTTCTGGCACTTTAAGTAATGGGAAAACCTGAAATACAAAAACAGCAGAAAATAGAAACTGGCACTGTGGTGCACTGAATTAATAGGTTAGTCCAAATATAATCAAAAGTGTATGAAAGTGTATCAAAAGCATATCAATATCACCCAAAACATGCATGGAGCAAGCAAAAATTATAGATACCTTTGGGACGTATCAACATCCCCAAGCTTAATTCCTGCTCATCCTCGAGTAGCTAAATGATAACAAGCATAATTTCTGTGGTGACAATCTACCAACCATATAAGAACTTTTAGCATTGAGTCATAACAAGCAAGAGTCTATATTAGCATTGAAACAAGCACCATAAGAACATAAAGGTGCAAGAGCTCTCGCTATTCGTGACTCGAATGTCTCCTAATGGTGTTTGCGTGCAAGAAGTGGGGATGGGAATACGAGAGAGTAAAAACATACTATTTATTCTGGTTGAGAACTCAATCTATTAAAGTTTCACACTTAATCTTCTTTGGAGTCTTATCTTGGCTCGTCCCCAGTCCACAAGCCAGGTACAAGTCAAACTGATCCACTCCCTTTCGATATTTTGAGCACTCATGCAATGGATGAGCGTAAGCAAGAAAGTTGACACTTAGGATGGCAAAGAGAGAGAGATGGTGGAGGAAGACAAAAAGGTGTGAAAGGATCACATCCATGAGGACAAACATAGGCGAGAGAGCCAAATGATAGATATGATGTGAGGATTAGGGATTGCCATGCAACGGATGCACATGTGAGCTATGGAAATCTCTCCAATGGAACTAGTGGGGGCGCATCCAAATTTCTTTCTCAAGAAGACCTAGAGCTCATTTGAGGAGGCTGATCATTGGAATATACAAGCCAAGTTCTATAGTGTAAAGGGTCCCCACATAACTATATGCATATATGATGATCTCTATGTAGTACAAGATATAAGAGGGAGTACGAGTGTGGATCTCTTAAAAAGAATAGTAGTGTGCCCCCTTCTCTCTTTTTATTTTCTTTTTCTCCTTTTTTGTATTTTTTGGTGGCCTCAATGGCTCTTTCTATTTAACTCTCATTTGTCCTCTTTGGTATCTTTTAAATTTGTCCTATTTGGGATATTTTCCTCACTTTAGAGGCAACACTCTATTTTACAAGAAGTATAGAAGATCTTTCACACTTTACAAAAGTACTTAGCATAAAGAAGATGAAGCTATCATGATGTATGAAAATGTATGCCTCTGCCAGTGTAGCAGGATATTCAATGATACTAGCGCGTCATGTAGCAATGACCAGGGGAAGGCCCAACTAGCATGCGGCTCATCGATCAAGAAAAAGCATGTATGACATGAAGATCAAGTCATGAGATGGTGGATGTTGCATGGCAATGTATCTCGAAAAGGCTATGGAAATGCCTTGATAGGTAGGTAAGGTGGCTGTTTTGAGGAAAGATATAAGTAGTTTTCTGATGACAGAGCGTATCATGCCAAGGGTTTGGATGCACCGGCGAGGTAGGCGCCTACTCTCGGAGTGAGAAAAGGCAATGCACGGTAATGAAGAGGCTAGCAAAATATGAGGAGGTGGAAGTGTCAACTTTCAAATACTTACATTAGTCCGAAGAACTCATGCACTTATTTGTCGGGACCCAGGGTTAGCGTATGCAAGACTCGCTACAACACAATCATATGGAGAGCCGAGAACCGTACCCACTTGTCTAAGAATACAAGGCCAAGCACAGAACGTTCTCGGAAATCATCGAATGTGAGGGGCATCCCATCCAGGCCGGATGATGAACTGAGATGGGTCCTCATCGTCCGCACACAATTCTAAATGATATGGGTGGTGAACTCCCATGCTCATAGACAAGTCGCCTCAACCATACTATCGATTGTATTATAACCCTTACATAGACTTACTCCAGCCCGATCACTTAGTCGGGGTTTAGGGCGGGCTCGATCATACATCAAAGTGTGCACGTGGCAGAGTCACGACCAATCGCATCACGGTGCCCCAAGCTGCGCACATCTAAGGGCCACTTGGTGTATAAAAGACCGCCAGCCAGATCACAACTAAGGTCTCGAAAACCCATACAAAGACATGCATGTTATAAACATACACGCAGCACACATGCCTTGTATGAACAGCAGGTATCATTGCAATTCTCTACAAAGTATACATTTTATTGATAACACTCATAGAGTGCACACAGAGATCACGAGACCGTGATCCAACATTACAACATTCAACGGAAGCAGAGTAGGTATGAGTACAGACAAACTTAACAAATGGCTTAAGAAGCCTTATTTAAACACAAAGCCCTCCACGAGGGAACCAGTCTGCTTACTGGGACTACACTAGCTTGGTCTCCAGTCGTCGAGCTCGAGGAAGAAACCACCTTCGGGGTCAGTGGGTTCATCTAAAACATAGAATAAGCAAACGTGAGTACAAATTCGTACTCAGCAAGACTTACGTAGGAGCTATACTACTCATGCACATGTATCAAGGTAAAGGGAGGTGGGGTTTCAATGCAGAAATGCCAACTTTGACTTGGATAGTCCTGAACTACGAGGACCAGACTTGAGGTAAGAAGCGTACACGAGTCCACTACATGTCTCCAACCAATTACACCACTATGGTGCCTTCCTCGACTTCCCCACGAGAAAGCACGCCATAGCACTCACGCTTATCTTGGCAAGTTTTATAAGTATCCAGTTCAAGTTGTCTAATAATCAGGCACAGCTTTCCAAGTAGTCCCTTACCGCGGACGCGGCTATTCGAATAGTTTATTAACCCTGTAGGGGTGTACCGCTACACACACATGTCATCTCTTACTGCCTTTTGCGTGTCACCATTCAAGAGGCGACAGAACCACAACTGTTACCTCATAGCCGATCTAGTCCAAGAAAGCCGCCTACCTGGGTTGGCTACCACTATCGTGAACCCGGCCGGTTTACCGAAGTGGACCCAGATGATGTGTGTGTGGTGCATAAGCCGGTCTCGGCTGAACCGTTCTCTCACTTAGCAGCCAGGCCACAAACCTACCAGAACTCCGACCTACTGCGACATCTGGACATCGAAAGGGATGAGTTAGTAGGTTGAGAGGTGTTAGTGCGCCCAATGTGTGATTGTACTCTTCATCTTGGATCACCACACAAGAACTCGGACTTAGGGCGGTGTTCAACGAGACAACCCACTGTGTACTCCTACACAGCTACTCATCGTTCACCTTGTATTAGGGTAGATTCACCAACAAATTTCCACCATCATCAACATGATTGCTACCATCCCGACTCACATAACAGTATCAATATTGTAACACTCTAAGCATGCAATAAGCAGTAACAATTGCAGGGGCCACATGATATCAACCAACTCCTACATTTGCTAGGATTGTGGTTTGCTTACTACTGTGACAAAAGATAGGTCATGCAAAGGAATGGGTTCATCTATGCGGGAGAAATGTAGCATGGTAATCATACTAAACAATGAATAAGCGAGACTGAGAGGGAATTGGGATTTTATCGACATGATCAATGGGCGTTTGCTTGCCTTGCTGACGAGGTTCAGTATCGGGGTCTTCAATGAAGGGGGCAGCCTCCTGTTCCGGTTCCACCTCTACTCGACAAACAACAAGCAAGGGAGCACAATAAGTACAATGCACAAACACATGGTTGAAAGTTGAAACTTGGTGTACATGCTTATGATGTGTGAGGGAATTCCATTTAAAAGGAGTGTTTTGCAAATGAATTGCAAATTCAAACTCCAATTTGAATTTCAAAAGAATGCATATGCAATGTTGCCACTTTTCACCCAATTTTATTTGGTCAAACATGAAAACAGATTGCATATTCAGAATCCTTGCATTTTTCTGATAATTTTAGATATATTATATGCCTCATTTGGAGTTAAAATGAATTAGTTATGATTTTCTAAAGTTTAATTCATTTTCTGGAATTTCTGAATTATTCTTTAATTAGAAATTCGAAATATGGCGTCACAGTGAGGTCATGCTGACGTAGGGGGTTCTCTGACGTGTGGGGTCAGCATGTCAGTGGGGTTAGTTAATTAAACCGTTTTGATTAAATTAACCAGAGGTTAATTAGTGGCATGGGCCCACTGTCAGTGGCTGGTGGGGCTGGTTAGTGGTTTAAACTAACCACGGCCACGTCACCTTGCCGGCGGCTCAACGCCGGCGACCACCCAGCACGGCGGAGTCCCACAGGACGGCGGCGCGGGGCATGATTCGCAGCGCCAAAGGCACTGGAGTGCAGCCCATGCACTCGCGCGTCACGTGGAAGCCACGGCACGGCTAGGGGGTGATGGAGGCGACGGAGGGGACCTCACCGGCGGCAACAGAGGCACAGCCGCGAGACAAACGTCGCCACAGTGCCTCAATTGAACCCCGGATGGGTGCGTTCGAAATCTAGCGGCGCCAGGCGTCAAACGCGCGCACTGGGGCAACTCTAGGGGCACGGGAGCGAGGGCTAGCTCGACCGAGGCGGCGAGCTTCCTCTGCTCTCATGGAGGATCGCAACAGAGAGCGAACAGGGAGGGGGTAGTAGGGGGATCGACGTAGGACCTCACCCTGGTTGCAATGGAAGAGACGGTGGGGTCGGAGATGCTTCAACGGCAAGGTAGTCTAAGAAATCGTGCGGCGGCCGTCGTCGGAGACGAAGAGAGGGGCGGCGGCTACAGGGCTTCCGGGGTCGATTCCTTCTGCACAGGGACGAAGATGACGTCGGGGAGCACGGTGGACACCTTGGTTGGCCTTGAGGAGCTCACTGTCCGCGCGGGTGCGGAGCCATGGCGACGGCGTCGCTCGGTGGTCGACGGGGTTCGCGAGAGAGAGAGAGGGAGAGGCTCCGGAGGGGGGGAATGGAAGCATGGCTCGTCCAGCCGTGGCGTGGCGCGGTTAGAAGGATCTAGAGGGGCAGGTGGCGACTGGGAGAGCGGCGACGTGCTCGGCTAGCTTGGTGGCATTCCACCGAGCAGCTTGGAGGCGCGGGGTCGGGGAAGAAGCCCCTGTGCCCCTGGTGGGCTGGCTGGGCCGGATGGGCTGGCTTCGCCCAGGCGACGGGTAAGGTTTTTTCCTTTATTTGTCTGTTTAATCTTTCCTTTCTGTTTTTCTTTTTCTTTAATTTGTGTTGCCTATTAAATAAAATATTTAGGCTTTTTTATAAATGCTCAAAATTTATATATGGACTTACATGACCATTAGCTAGTCATTCCCAAGTTTTGAACATTTTTGAAATTCAACTTATTTGAATTCAAATTCAAATAGGGGTATTTGATTAATTCCAAGGTCCTGTTTGAATATTTGAAAAATCCATGAGCATGGGGTTGGTCCCACATCACTTGATATGTGACTACACTCATTTCTAAGACTTTTCAAAAATGCAAAAGGAATTTTTGGAGCAAATTTTATTCTGGTCATTTGAATTAAATCATCTGGGGGTGTTCCTTCTCCCATTTGGAATTTGATTTCTTTGATAAATGCAAGTGAGCCTATGATCCTAGCAGATACCTTACTTGGGGTTGTGACAACTCGCCCCCACTCAAAAGAATCTCGTCCTGAGATTCAGAAGTCTGCGGGAGGAAGGAGGGGTACTCGGCACGGAGACGGTCTTCTCTTTCCCACGTGGCTTCTCTCTCAGAGTGGTGTGACCATTGCACTTTCAGAAACTTAATCTTCTGACGACGAGTGACACGCTCTGCGGAATCAAGAATGCGAACGGGGTACTCTCGATAAGAAAGGTCATCTTGGAGATCAAGCGTTTCATGGTCGACTTCGCGGATGGGGTCCTTGAAGCAACGCCTTAGTTGTGACACATGGAATACATCATGTACTCGGGAAAGGTGCGGGGGTAGTTCAAGTTGGTAGGCAACTTCTCCACGTTTAGCAAGAATGCGGAAAGGTCCGATGTAACGTGGGGCCAACTTGCCTTTGATACCGAATCGTTGGGTTCCCTTCAGAGGAGTAACCCAAAGGTAAGCCTTCTCATCCAGATTGTAGCTTTCTTGCCTATGATGACGATAATAGTAGCTTTTCTGACGAGACTGGGCTGCTTTCAATTGATCACGAACAATGCGAACTTGCTCTTCTGCTTCCATGATCATATCCGGTCCAAAGAATTGTCCTTCACCGGTTTCTGACCAGCTTATGGGTGTTCGACATCGTCGTCCATATAGGAGTTCAAAAGGAGCCATGTTCAGACTAGATTGGAAACTATTGTTATAAGCAAATTCGGTGAATGGAAGAGACTTCTCCCAATTCATTCCGAATGAGATAACACAAGCTCTGAGCATGTCCTCGATAATTTGGTTAACCCTTTCGACTTGACCACTAGACTGAGGATGGAAAGCTGTACTAAAGGAGAGATGAGTTCCCATAGCATTCTGGAAGCTTCCCCAAAATCTAGAGGTGAAAAGGCTACCATGATCAGAATTGATTTCCAAAGGAACACCATGAAGAGACACAATTCTAGAGACATACAAGTCTGCTAACTGACCAGCAGTTATAGACTCGCGAACGGGCAGGAAGTGTGCAACTTTGGACAGTCTATCCACCACAACGAAGATGGCATCATTTCCTTTCTAGGTTCTTGGAAAGCCAGTGATGAAATTCATACTGACTTTGTCCCATTTCCACGCTGGAATAGGCAAAGGTTGAAGTGTACCAGCAGGTCTTTGGTGTTCAGCCTTAATGCGACGACAAACATCACATTCGGCAACATATTGAGCAATGTCTCTCTTCATCCTAGTCCACCAAAATCTCTGGCGTAGATCTCGGTACATTTTTGTGCTACCGGGGAATCGAGAGGGGTGTGTCATGGGCTTCTTTGAGGATGAGTTGCCTTAGTTCCCTATTCTTAGGTACTACCAAAAGATTTCCAAAGAATACCGTTCCTTTACTATCTATGGAGAAACATTTAGCAACTCCGCTAGCAATGTTATCCTTGATCCGGCGAACACCTCGTGCACGCCTTTGGGCAACTATGATTTGATCCTCAAGAGTTGGTTTCGCCACCAAGGTAGAAAGATAGCCATGAGGAACAATCTCAAGATTGAGCTTGCGAAATTCCTCATGAAGAAGTGGTTGACACTGTTGTAACATGAGGTTGTTACAATACGACTTACAACTTAGTGCATCAGCCATGACATTGGCTTTGCCTGGGGTGTAACAAATTCCTAAGTCATAATCTTTTATCAACTCTATCCAGCGTCTTTTCCTGAGATTAAGATCTGGCTGGGTGAAAATGTATTTTAGGCTTTGGTGGTCAGAATAGATCTCACAACGATTACCAAGGAGGTAACGTCGCCAAGTTGTCAGGGCATGAACTACGGCGGCGAGTTCAAGATCATGGGTAGGATAGTTCTCTTCATGTGGATGCAACTGGCGTGAAGCATAAGCTACCTCATGTCTATCTTGCATAAGTATGCATCCTAACCCTTGCCGTGAGGCGTCACAAAAGATCTCGAAATCCTTTTCGGTGTCTGGAGGCGCAATTACGGGTGCCGAAGTCAATCTTCTTTTTAGCTGTTGAAAGCTTTCCTCGCACTTGGACGTCCATAGGAATTTCTTATCTTTCTTGAGGAGTTCAGTTAGAGGCTTTGCAAATTTAGAAAAGTTCTCGACAAAGCGGCGACAATAGCTGGCTAGGCCAAGAAAACTCCTAACTTGCTTAACCGATTCAGGTGGAGTCCAGTCAAGGACGGCCTGAACTCTCTCGGGATTCATAGCAATGCCTTTTGCAGAAATCACGTGGCCTAAGTAGGTCACTTCTGGTAGCCAAAATTCACACTTGGAGAACTTAACATACAGGCGGTGCTCTCTAAGTTTCATCAATACCAGCCTAAGATGTTCGGCATGTTCTTCTTCGTTCTTCGAGTAGATGAGAATGTCATCAAGATAAACTACAACAAATTTATCTAGGTACTCCATGAAGATCGAATTCATCATGCGCGAGAAAGTGTAACGACCCAATTCACACAGAATTGAAGTCTCTATGCTCAAGTGCCAGTCCCTGGATCGAACTCGCTGGCACACACAGTATTATAGATGTATATCAAAGTACAAGTGCATCATTATTACAACGTATGATCTAGAGTAAAATAAATAACAAGTTGCATAGCTCAAGGCTAGCTTATTCAATATAAATATAGCGGAAGAGAAAGCAAATAACGTGGAGTCCATCAACAGGAACATGCGAACATGCTGAGTGTAGACTCGCACCCCCTAAACGCACCTTACTGATCGTCTGAAAAACCTGCAACACCGAAGGTTACAGCCCGACAACGGGTCAGTACATCTGATTTGTACGGCAAGTGACACGGAAAAGTTTATATAAAGGACCTACAACTACATGCAAGGTAAGTCAAAGGAAATGGTTATGGTTTAGTTTTGCAGAAAGCCAATTTTCTCCTGAACTAAACTAGTCAAAATTTTAAGTTGCACTTACTACTAAAAGCGAACTGGGCACACCAGTTCCAACACCACACCCTGTATTTAATCTTCCCCACTCAAATTATTAAGGTGATTCATATGTCAAGATCCTCCAGTAACAGTAATGTCTAGTAGCTCAAGGATGTCCATAACCGGGGACACGGCTAGTCATGATTAGTTTTTACTCTGCAGAGGTTAGTACACTTTCCCCGCTGGACTCAACCCGAAGATTGAGACGAAGTCTTTCAGAAGAGGTCACCTACACCCAACGGCAAGCCGGTACCACCTATCACATCTACATCTGCTAGCTTTGCACGGGAGAGGCTTCCTACATCATACTCAACTAAGCCAGAGCCCATATGGCCAGCGGTTGTACATGTAAGCTCCTAGTCACCAAGTATGTCTGATCTTTTTGAGCCTGGACGGTGCCCACTTACGTTCAGAGGGTAGCACCATGACGTACTGTCAACCACCAAACCAAGCATTAGGGGTACAACCTGGTCTCGACCTTATATAAGGAACGAGCCCCCAGGAAGCACTCCCTGCTCGTCCAGAGATGATTTCTATTTATTAAACAGTTGCTACACAAATTATTAATTAGCTCACAAGCACTCCATGAATTTACACAACCCAAACCACGTCTACAAAGCATAGCAATAAAGCAACAACACGGATAGGTTGATCTACGGTAGACAAGTCAAGACATGTGGCTATCCTAACTGGTTTTGCAGCAAAAGAAAAATAAACTACCTATCATGCAATAGGGTGATATTCTTAACATAATGCATATAGAAAAATATAGGTATGAGTATGGTCAAAGCATCACTTGCCTTCTTGCTGGTCCTGACGGTCACAATCCTCACAAAACGAGGCGGCACACTCCGGACAATCTATACGAGCAAACATAACACCAATCAATCATATGTTCAATACAAATATGCTCAAACAATAATAAGCATTCAAAGAACAGTATAAAAAATTGCCTAACAGTAGCCAAACTTAAAGTACTCATCGAAATAAAACCAACGCAAAAAGAAACGGCGCAAACGGGCGCACCGGTAAAAAGTTACGGCTGCCGGAAGTTCAAATTTGGATCAGCTTGGGATCCAAATTTTAAAAACTTCAAACTTCTGTAACACTAGGTCTACTGGCTATACAATTTCTACACGGTCGCAACGCAACTGGAATCACTCGATTCCGAGTTACGGTTAAAAAGTAATCGCCAAAACGGTATCAGGGTGACACCGGGGGGTACCGGGGTGCTCTACTGTAAAAAGGACCCGTACGTAAATAAAAAAATTCTGAAAAACGCGATTGGGTCCCCGGGCGGTTTGGATCCAGATCTAATTTTTTTTCCAAAACGCAACAAATCTCTTTTTTTTCCTAATCTCCTTCTTCTCCACGCGCGGGACGCGGAGGAGACCATGGCCAGGCCATGGCTTCGGCTCGGGCGGTCTCAGCGAGCGCCGGCGAGGGCGGCAGGGGGCGGCGGCGGCTGGGCGCGGCAGAGGGGCGGCGGCGGCCGGGCGGCAGAGGGGCTCGGGCGCGCGGGCGAAGGGGCGCGCGGCCGTGGGCGCGCGGGGCCAGGGCGGCTCAGCCTGTGGCGCGGCGGCTCGGCCGGCCGGGCAAGCTCGCCGGCTCGCCGGCGGGGGCAGGCGGCGGCGCGGCGCTACGGCGGCTAGGCGGCGGGGTCGGCTCCGGGAGCCGTGGTGACGGCGGCTCTGGAAAAATTACCTCGAAAACGGCGAAAAACGCAACTCCGACGAACTTCCGCGGTGGTCCGGCGAGATTTCGGCGAACTCCGGCGATGACGTCGTCGATGATGTCGGCTGCGGCGGGTCCCGCAGATTAGTTTAGGGCTAACCTAAAAACGCTAAGCGAAAATAATTTAGCCCTAATCGGGGCTATTTATAGCCAGCCCCTAATCCTTTTTTTTAAATCCGAGATAACTACCAAATCAGTCTGCGGGAAAAAAAAACAGGCCCATTAGGCCCAAAACAATATTAGAAAAATCAAGGAAATTTATTTTAAAATTCCCTCTTCGCCAATATTTTTAAAATGATAACACTGAATTTTTGGCTTGACCAAAATATTAAATAAAAATAAAAACTTTGCAACTTATTTTTAAATATTTTAAAATACTTTTCTGGCATTTTAAAAATACTAAAAACTCCGAAAATTGATTTAAAAACTTTTTCGAAGTATAAATAAATTCCCAAAATATTTTTAGAAAATAATTATAACTCCAAAGTAAATTTAAAAAGTCTCCCATAAATATTTTAAACTATTTTTCAACAAATTAAAAATGGGGATAAGTCCTTTTATATCCTCTCCAGCGAACTGCCATGTGTTGAAAAATGTTTAAAAATATTTTCAAACTCCAGAAACATGCGGAAGCAGCATGAGATGCATATGATTATCTATTAACATCCGAATTTAGAAAATTGGGATGTTACAGAAAGTGGCGGGGGCATTGGTTAAACCAAAGGACATAATGAGTAGTGAAAGCCGTTTTTGGAATGTCCTTGTTTCGGATTTTGATTTGAGGATAACGTCTGGGCCTAGGACTCAAGGAAAGTTCTTTTCCTTCCGAGTTACGACCTTGTGGACCTTCCTACTTGGTCTAACGTCGGTTTCCGCGGTTTGGGGAGTTCCTTAACCCTCCGGATACTTCCATAAGCTCCCGAGAACCTTCCGGAACCTACCGGAACATTTCCGGAAGTCCCGGAACAATTTTCCCGATGTTCCGTAACCTTTCCAACACCTATCACCAAATGTATTGTGATCACTCAAGACCATTATTGAATGTTCCGGAATCATCCGTGACCATTCGGTACTACCTAGAACATATCTTATCGCTATCCGAAACACTTTCGGTTCCACCCGAAACAATTCCGGTACCTTTCTCTTTTCATCTCCTAGTTCTCTAACAGATTACTACTCGTTAAGTGTGTGACCCAATAGGTTCGGTATTATGCGGACATGACTCGGAACGTCTTCCGGACGTAGGACAACAGCCTATTGTCAACAGTCAATAATCAACAGCGGAGCCATGGACACCCATGTTGACTCCCACACATACACGAAAAGACTTCGAGTGAACCTTTATGTTTATCGTATACTATTCCCTTTGCTTCGCGACATATGACAAAGTTAGAGGAGAGAAGTTTGGCACCTATGTGAAACAACTTCTTGATCACAAGCCATCAGTTATCCTCATTGCTCGTTTGTCTTCATTCCTCGTTATGTATTCCGATATCCCCGTGACTGAATCACAAAGTGTCTGGACAGACGAGAATGGATACCGTTATACCGAGTGGGCCCTGAGTCTATATCTCTTCATCGTGAAGGAGCAAATCCCAGTCTCGAACTATCATCGTTACTAGACACACTATCCAATGTACCCAAAACTTATTTTACTACTTCCCATTTACGGGAAGATTCATCTAAGAACCAAAGCACATCTTCTTGTGTGAAGCAACTTGATATTCTCATGGTCAAAGGAACTATGTATATAATAACATTTTATGATATGACTTATAACGTTGTTTACAATGAGTTCTCTAAGTATATCATTTAACACTGGGGTCGGTTCAACATCATTGTTCTGCTAACAATATGCTCTCATTGCTATTGACATCCTTGTTACAAGAACAATGTCCATGATTAAGAAAACATAATCATCAATAAGCACATGGGCTGGTCTTAGAGGCAAAACCAGGAACTCTTGTTGTTTACATTTCCACACATGCATATGAGTTTTCTTCTGAATCTCACAGTCAGGATCATTGCAATTATAGCACAGAAATATAAAAATTAATTATGAACTTGAATATTAATAATAACATACTTTATTATTGCCTCCAGGGCATATATCCAACAGTCTCCCACTTGCACTAGATACAATAATACTAGTTACATAAATTCTCGCACACCAATGGTTGTCCGGTGTTGCTCATGCTTAGCTCGTGGAAGAGGCTTCGTCATTGGGTCTGACACATTCGGATCCGTGTGAATCTTGCATACTTTCACATATCCTTTGTCAACGAACTCCCGGATTTTGTGATAACGGCGTTCAATTTGTTTGGACTTCTGGTGGGACCTTGGTTCTCTAGCTTGCGCCACGGCTCCACTATTGTCACAATAGATCTCCATGGGGTCTTCAGCGCTAGGAACCACACCAAGCTCAGTGACGAACTTCTTAATCCAATATCCCTCCTTCGTAGCTTCTGAAGCTGCGATGTACTCCGCCTCCGTTGTAGAATCCGCGACCGTATTTTTCTTAGAACTTTTCCAGCTCACGGCACCCCCGTTGAGTGTGAAAACATATCCTGATTGAGATTTGAAATCATTCGGATCTGTCATGAAGCTTGAATCAGTGTAACCCTTTACAACAAGTTCTTCATCACCTCCGAATACCAAGAACATATTCTTAGTTCTGTTTAGATACTTCAAAATATTTTTGACTGCTACCCAGTGTGCACTACCTGGGTTGCTCTGGTATTTGCTACATATACTCAGAGCATAGGAAACATCTGGTCTTGTACATATCATGGCATACATAACAGATCCAATTGCCGAAGCATATGGAACTGTGCTCATCTCTACCTGCTCCTCAGTGTTCTTAGGACACTGACTCTTGCAGAGTACCACACCATGTGACATTGGGAGGAATCCCTTCTTAGATTTCTCCATTCTGAACCTATTCAGAACCTTGTCTATATACGTGCTCTGGCTCAGCCCTATCAGGCGCCGGGATCTATCTCTATAGATCTTAATGCCCAATATGTAAGCAGCTTCACCTAAGTATTTCATCGAAAAACTGCTTTTCAATGACTCCTTTATAGTGTTAAGAAATTCTTTATCATTTCCAATCAACAATATGTCATCTACATACAGTATTAGAAAAGATATTGCGCTCCCACTTACTTTCTTGTAAACACAAGCTTCTTCGCCATTCTGGATGAAGCCAAAACTTTTGACCACTTCATCAAAACGAAGATTCCAACTCCGTGATACTTGCTTTAGTCCATATATGGATCTTTGAAGCTTGTATACCTTTCCAGCATCCTTTGGTGCGACAAAACCCTCAGGTTGTATCATGTATACATTCTCCTCGAGGTTCCCATTCAGGAAAGCTGTTTTGACGTCCATCTGCCATATCTCATAGTCGAAATATGCAGCAATTGCTAGTAAAATCCGCACAGACTTAAGCATTGCTACTGGCGAGAAAGTCTCGTCGTAGTCAACTCCTTGCACTTGTCGGAACCCTTTCGCAACAAGTCTAGCTTTATGAATAGTGACATTACCATCCGCGTCTGTCTTTCTTTTGAAAATCCATTTACATTCAATTGGTTTCACACCCTCTGGAGGGATAACCAAGTCCCATACTTGGTTCTCGTACATGGATTCCATTTTGGATTTCATGGCTTGTAGCCATTCAGTGGAGTTGGGGCTCATCATCGCTTCTTTGTAGTTCACAGGCTCATCATCTTCCAAGATGAATACTTCGTTAGTGTACCACTCGGGTAGCTGACGCACTCTGCCTGATCTCCTTGGTTCAGTCTCCAGCTTCTTAGAAGTTCCTACATCACTTGCAGGAGCTTCCGGTTCCTTCATCGGAATGACTGCCGGAACAATTTCCGCCGTTTCATTCCTTGGTTCCGAAGGTTCACTAACCTCATCAAGCTGTACTGTCCTCCCACTCACCTCTTTGCTAAGAAACTCTTTCTCAAGAAAAGTTCCTCCTTTAGCAATAAAGACTTTTCCATCGGAGGGGTGGTAAAAGGAATAGCCTACGGTGTCTTTGGCATAACCTACAAAGTATCACTTGTCTGCTTTAGGGTCGAGTTTGTTCGGTTGTAAACGTTTTACATAAACATCACAACCCCAAATTTTCAGGAACGATATATTTGGTTTGCTCCCATTCCATAACTCGTATGGTGTCGTTTCCACAGACTTTGACGGCGCCCTATTTAAAGTAAAAGCAGCAGTCTCTAACGCGTAACCCCAAAAAGATATCATAGACCTTACCATGTCTAACAAAGTTCGGTTACGCCTCTCAGACACTCCATTTCTCTGTGGAGTTCCAGGTGGCGTCAGCTGTGAAACGATTCCACGCTCTATGAGGTGTTCTCTAAACTCATGACTAAGATATTCACCACCACGATCGGATCGTAGAAATTTGATTTTCTTGTCACGATGATTCTCAACTTCATTCTAAAATTCTTTGAACTTTTCGAAAGTTTCGGACTTTTGCTTCATTAAGTAAATATAGCCATATCTACTCAAATCGTCAGTAAAAGTTACGAAGTAGAGATATCCACCGCGCGCTGGTATACTCATCGGACCACACACATCACTATGTATTATTTCCAATAAATCAGTCGCCCGTTCTACATGACCTGTGAACGGCGTCCGAGTCAATTTGCCCATCAGACAAGCCTCACATTTATCAAATGATTCAAAATCAAAAGATTGCAAAATTCCATCTTTATGAAGTTTCTGCATGCGTTTCTTTCCGATGTGACCTAGACGGCAGTGCCACATGTAAGTGGTATTATCAGTCTGCTTGAGACGTTTAGAGCTAGTGTTTAAGATGTCGTTACTACAATCAAGATCTAAATAAAACAGCCCATTCTTAATCGGTGCAAAACCATAGAACATATTCTTCAAGTAAATAGAGCAACCATTGTTC
Source organism: Bromus sterilis (assembly GCA_950022295.1). Classification (NCBI taxonomy): domain Eukaryota; kingdom Viridiplantae; phylum Streptophyta; class Magnoliopsida; order Poales; family Poaceae; genus Bromus; species Bromus sterilis. The sequence continues at coordinate 408,462,401 of OX465596.1, read as the reverse complement.
TCAGACTTAAAATTATAACCGTCGCGGACTAAACATGATCCGGACATAATGTTCTTACAAATAGCAGGAACGAAATAACAATTATCTAATTCTATGGTAAATCCTGAAGGTAGATGTAGAGTGTAGACGCCCACGGCTTTAGCAGAGATCGTAGCTCCATTTCCGACACGCATCGTCACTTCATTCCTTTCCAGCTTCCTTATTCTCCTTAGTCCCTGTAATGAATTACAGATATGAGCAACAGCTCCAGTATCAAATACCCACGACTTAGAGTGAGGGCCGGAAAGAAAAACATCTATGACATATATAACTTTTCTACCTTCGCTGGTAAAACCAGGCTTCTTTCTATCTGCCAGATACTTCTTGCAGTTCCTCTTCCAGTGACCTTTAGCTTTGCAGTAGAAGCACTCAGTATCTTTGTTAGGGCCAGTACCAGAGGGTTTCTTGGTCTTGGCGCCAGGCTTGCCGGCGCCCTTGCCCTTGGACTTGCCCTTTTTCTTGAAACTGGTGGTCTTGCTAACCGCCAACGTGTAGTTAGGGTCAGCCTGCATGGTAGTCTCCGCATTTTTCAGCATTGCAAGCAGTTCATTAACTGACTTATCCATCCCGTTCATGCGATAGGTCTGAACAAAGCCTTTGAAACTTGGCGGGAGTGACATGAGAACAATATCTGTACCCAGTGATTCCGGGACCGGAAATCCCAGCTCAGTCAACCTTTGCCCAAGGCGCATGATCTTTATCACATGCTCACTGACAGGTGTTCCTTCTTTCATCTTGCAATTCCACATGGCATGAGTTACCTCATACCGTTCAGTTCTAGCGTGTTTGGCATACAAAGCGTCTAACTCCTTAACAATTAAGTGGGGATCGGTGTTTTCAAACTCCCTTGTAACTCTGATTCCATACACGCAGTCATAAGACACTGAACTGCGGTGCTATCATCAAGCTTAGTCTGATGCACATTCTGCTCAGCTACCGTGGCTTCAGGCCCCGGTGCTGCTGGGAGAGGTGTCGTCAGGACATAGTCCTTCTTAGCACTCCTGAGTACAATTCTCAGGGAACGAACCCAGTCCGCATAGTTGCTTCCATCAGCTTTCAATTTTCTTTCTCAATCAACGGACCTAAGTTAAACTGGGGATTGACACGGGCCATTTCAATCTACAACATAAACACAAGTTTCACTTTAGACAATGTTCATAATTAAGTTGCACTAATTAATCATACTATTAATTTAATAAGTGCTCCCACTCAGACCAACATCTCTCGTAGTTGATTCTAAGTGATTCAAGATCCAAGTTTAGTCGTCCGCCATTCATGTGACATCACTGATGACTTAGACTGAACTGGTAGGCCAACTTGCCAATCACGCAAGGTGATTCTTGTTCATCTTTCGATGGGCGTGTTCCGGTAGCAAACTTTTATCCAAACCGTCAAGATCACCAAGTGTAATGTGTTGTGTGTTATTTTAACACACCCGTCTTTTATGCGTCACACCGTGTGCACCCATGTGACATGACCTGCTCTGGTGTGAAATATAGTATAGACGATGCTATAGTTGGGAGAACACTATCAACTTGATATTGTTTTGCGAGAGATCACCCTAATAAAACACGACTACCGCGCATCAAACAAGGGTGCATCAAAGGGATTAACATCACAGGCAATTCATAAAATATGTGACATGGTATAGCCCTTTGTGTCTTGAAGTTTTCGTTGCCTTCATGACTCCGTGGTTGAAGTCTCCACCCACCACCTTTTGTCCTTGGCGCCGGGACCTCCTCACGGCTTCGGCATGTGTGTTGGGGTCCACCTTCACATCATTGATCATCACCTCGTCTCTATCTATAGCCTTGCCTCAAACTACTAAACAGTTCTGGCACGCAGGCCATAATTAAGTGACAATCATATGACTCCAGTCATCATGCCGTACCACGGCTCGCAGGCCGCAAAAAAGATATTACATCATATAGCATCTCATACAAACACATTGCAAATCTTGAAGGCTATACCACATCACATGCATTCTCTGCAAAAACGAGTTAGATCGCTATCCACACGGGTTGTTGCAAATTTTATCATGGTTCTTAAGCAGGTTTACATGGCAAACGAGAAACCCTAGACAAAACAAAACACGATACTTCTTTGGTTGCTAGTTTAACATACGGGGTGCGTGTAGCAACTAATGCCACAAGCCAAACTTCGTTAAACGCGTGACCCCCGTGTGGATTTAAGTTCATAAAATCCACAAGCCCGTTCATGTAAAAAATTCTATAGCAAGACTAAGATAAGATCCAAGGAATTTGATGTATTCCATGATCAAGGCAACCAGCATACTAAAAGCAGCATAGAGGGATCATGGCAAAACTCAAACCTTGTAGAAAAATCTCATCATGCCGTCGAGCAAAGAAAAGATCACATGACAGGGAAGAAAACAAGAAAATCAATGCCTCATATCAACATATGATCTACCTAAACATGCATCTAATCAAGGATCGCTCTGATACCACTGTTGGGGAACGTAGTAGAAAACAAAAATTTCGTGCCTACGAGTTAAGAACCCAAGATCATCCATGATAGATTGCATACAAGGTTTAGGAGAATGCTCACCAACAATTGCAGCGGAAGAAGAGTTGGTGAAGTTCGAGGACGTAGTGGAAGTAGTCGAAGTAGATCTCCCACAAACAGTCCCTCGATCTATCCCACGAACAGATCTCCGAGAAGAAGAAGAAGCTCCTCGAAGAAGGATCAAAGGTATGATCCCTCTACCGGTATCCACACGTCCCGATGTAGCAATCCAGCAGCACTCCGCCGTCCAGAGAAGAACGCCACCGAGAGAAACTAGAGGAAGAACAGCCTAGCGGCGTCCGGACTAGAACGATCTAGCCCGAATAGAGATTTAGAGGCGCGTGGATTAGCTAGGGCAACCTTGGGGCTTTTATGGTGTACTTTTGGGGTTGCCCCTACTCCTGTATATATAGGTGGAAGCCTGGGGTCGCAACTTGGGCGAGGGTCCTCCCCAAAGTCGGTTTTGGCCACCAGGAGGAGTCCAACACGGATTCCCCGCCGAAACGCCGCGGACCCCGGCGTCCTGGTCCAAAACGCCAGGGACCCTGGCGTCTGGGCCTAGGACTCAAGGAAAGTCCTTTTCCTTCCGAGTTACGACCTTCTGGACCTTCCTACTTGGTCTAACGTCGGTTTCCGCGGTTTGGAGAGTTCCTTAACCCTCCGGATACTTCCATAAGCTCCCGAGAACCTTCCGGAACCTACCGGAACATTTCCGGAAGTCCCGGAACAATTTTCCCGATGTTCCGTAACCATTACAACACCTATCACCAAATGTATTGTGATCACTCAAGACCATTCTTAAATGTTCCGGAATCATCCGTGACCATTCGGTACTACCTAGAACATTTCTTATCGCTATCCGAAACACTTTCGGTTCCACCCGAAACAATTCCGGTACCTTTCTCTTTTCATCTCCTAGTTCTCTAACAGATTACTACTCGTTAAGTGTGTGACCCAATAGGTTCGGTATTATGCGGACATGACTCGGAACGTCTTCCGGACGTAGGACAACAGCCTATTGTCAACAGTCAATAATCAACAGCGGAGCCATGGACACCCATGTTGACTCCCACACATACACGAAAAGACTTCGAGTGAACCTTTATGTTTATCGTATACTATTCCCTTTGCTTCGCGACATATGACAAAGTTAGAGGAGAGAAGTTTGGCACCTATGTGAAACAACTTCTTGATCACAAGCCATCAGTTATCCTCATTGCTCGTTTGTCTTCATTCCTCGTTATGTATTCTAGTATCCCCGTGACTGAATCACAAAGTGTCTGGCCAGACGAGAATGGATACCGTTATACCGAGTGGGCCCTGAGTCTATATCTCTTCATCGTGAAGGAGAAAATCCCAGTCTCGAACTATCACCGTTACTAGACACACTGTCCAATGTACCCAGAACTTATTTTACTACTTCCCATTTATGGGAAGATTCATCTAAGAACCAAAGCACATCTTCTTGTGTGAAGCAACTTGATATTCTCATGGTCAAAGGAACTATGTATATAATAACATTTTATGATATGACTTATAACGTTGTTTACGATGAGTTCTCTAAGTATATCATTTAACACTGGGGTCGGTTCAACATCATTGTTCTGCTAACAATATGCTCTCATTGCTATTGACATCCTTGTTACAAGAACAATGTCCATGATTAAGAAAACATAATCATCAATAAGCACATGGGCTGGTCTTAGAGGCAAAACCAGGAACTCTTGTTGTTTACATTTCCACACATGCATATGAGTTTTCTTCTGAATCTCACAGTCAGCATCATTGCAATTATAGCACAGAAATATAAACATTAATTATGAACTTGAATATTAATAATAACATACTTTATTATTTCCTCTAGGGCATATATCCAACAGGCAGCTCACGAGGTCTAAACAATGAAGATCAAAGAGGGGAGGAGAACATCACATAGCTACTGATCACGGACCCATGGTCCAAGGAAAACTACTCACAAGACATCCGGGGAGCATCCATGGTGGAGAGGAGACTCCCGGAGGTCAATCCTCCCTCCGACAGGGTTCCGGGAAGAGATTTTCTGGTGCTCCCGATCTTGGAAGCGCGGCGGCGGCGGAACAGAGGCGAGTTCGCGGAATAGGGTTCGTCTCCTGGAGTTTTCCCGTGACGTAGATTAAATAAGCGAAGGGGGCAGCCAGAGGTGGACCAGGGGCCCCAGGCGCCCCCCCTGGCGCGGCCAAGGGTGGGGCCGCGCCGAGTGGCCGCCTGGGCCCCCCTGGCCCCCCTCTGGCCCCTCCCGGGCTCTTCTCGAAGCTTCCGTCACGCTGATTTTTTATCTAAATTTTCCCGAATTTTTCTGGCACTTTTTATATGGGGGAAAACAGAAATAGAAAAACAGCAGAAAACAGGAACTGGCACTGGGGTGCACTGAGTTAATAGGTTAGTCCAAATATGATCAAAAGTTTATGAAAGTGTATCTAGATCATAGCAATATCACACAAAACATGCATGGAGCAAGCAGAAATTATAGATACGTTTTGGACGTATCAACATCCCCAAGCTTAATTCCTGCTCGTCCTCGAGTAGGTAAATGATAACAAGCATAACTTCTGTGGTGACATGCTAGCAACCATAAAAGAACTTTGAAAAGTAAAGCAATCAAGGTTAGAGATTCAATTCAAGTCATAACATGAAAGATTCTATATTAGCATTGAAACAAGTAACAAAAGAACAAAAGGTGCAAGAGCTCTCACTGCCCGTGACTCGAATGTCTCCAAATGGTGTTTGCGTGCAAGAAAGGGGATAGGGAATACGAGATAAAAAAAGTATTTTTGTTGAGAACTCAATCTACTAAAGTTTCACACTTGGTCCTCTTTGGAATCTTATCTTGACTCTTCCCCAGACCACTAGCCAGGTACAAGTCAATTTGATCCACTCCTTTTCGATATTTCGAGCACTCATGCAATGGATGAGCATAAGCACGAGAGTTGACACTTAGGATGGCAAAGAGAGAAATATGGTGGAGGAGGAAGACAAAAAGGATGAGAAAGGCTCACATCAATGAGGACAATCATAGGCAAGAGATGCCAAATGATAGATATGATGTGAGGAATAGGGATTGCCATGAAACGGATGCACATACGAGCTAAGAAGCTCTCCAATGAAACTAGTGGGGGTGCATCTAACTTGCTCGCTCATGAAGACCTAGAGCTCGTTTGAGGAGGATCATCCTTGGAATATGCAAGCCAAGTTCTATAGTGTGAAGGTCCCCACATAGCTATATGCATAAAGATCATCTCTATGGAGTACAAGGATATAAAGGGAGTACTAGTGTGGATCTCTCAAAAGGATAGTAGTGTTGCCCCTTTCTCTCTTTTTATTTCTTTTTCTCTTTTTCTATTTTTTGTATTTTTGGTGGCCTCAATGGCTCTTTCTATTCAACTCTCATTTGTCCTCTTTGGGATCTTTTATTGTGTCCACTTTGGGATCTTTTCCTCACTTAAGGGCAACACTCTATTTTACAAGAAGGTAAAGGAGATCTTTCACACTTTACAAGGTACTCAAAACATAAAGAAGATGTAGCTATCATGATGTATGCAAGGTATGTCGCTGCCAGTGTAGCAGGAACATGTATGACATGAAGATCAAGTCATGAAGATGTGGATGTTGCATGGCAATATAACTCGGAAAGTATATGGAAATGCCTTGATAGGTAGGTATGGTGGCTGTTTTGAGGAAAGATAAAGGGAGGCTTATGATGACAGAGCGTATCATGCCAAGGATTTGGATGTACCGGCGAAGGTGGACACCAACTCTCGTAGTGAGAAGAAGGCAATGCACGGCACGGGAAAGGCTAGCAAAATATGGGAAAGTGGAAGTGTCAACTCTCAATACTTACATTAGTCCGAAGAACTCATGCACTTATTATCGGTAACTCTCAATCTAATAAGGAGGTTCACAAAGAGAAAAGTACCCCGAGGAGGAGTGTATGGGGGTTTGGTTATCCTTGCGCATCCTCGACTCATGGTACGTGAGTGTACTCTAATATTCGAATCCTCAGAAGAGTAGTGATCTATCTAGTAGGTAGAGTTCTCAACTAGTTTTGTAGGTTTTGAAAATAAACAGGGATTGCCCAAAATACGACACCTATCACTAATAGGCAAGGGCTCTTGACACCAAAAGTCCAAACATTACTCACAACAATACTTCAAAACTATTGCAAGCTACTACTAAAATTAAATAGCAACCTCAATTACCTACTTTCAAGACAAAACACAACTCAGTGCAACAACCAACTCTCTTTAACAAGATAAACATGAAAACTAAAAAGAGTTCCAGCAACAAACTAAACAAAAGCCAAGGCTCTTGCTAAAGACAAACTATGACTAAAACTAAACAAGGCAGTAGCTATGAAAAGATAAAGAACACACAACAGCAAAAAGATAGGCATGAAGAATCCTCTAATGTGTTCTAAATTTTGAAAGTGGAGCGTGTTTCTATCCCACACAAAGTAAGACGGGATCTAACTTGTTATGAACAACAAGCAAAACTAAAGAAAACTAAAAACAAAACCTAAGAGCGAGACGCTCCAAGCATATCACATAACGCATGAAGTGATAAAAATATAGTGAGACGAAGGACGAACTGTTGATTTGTTGATGGAGAAGGGGATGCACGGGGGCATCCCCAATCTTAGACGCTTGAGTCTCCTTGAATATTTATTGGGGATGCATGGGGGCATCCCCAAGCTTGAGCGCTTGACACTCCTGGATCTTCTTTCATCATCTTCTATCGCACACTTGAAAACTCCCTTCATACATAACTCATCATAAGCTGATTAGAGAGGTTAGTACCCTTAATAAAGAAATTTTTTACCCACTGGATATAAATATATTCTTGAAGAGCTACTGTTTCTCAAGAGTGCCAAAAAGTTTTTGCAAAGAAAAAGTAAGCTTAAGGTTTGCAAAAGTAAGGAGAGACAAAACGTGGCAGAATATGTGAAAAACAGAACAACGGATAGTAAAGAATTTTTTAGGGGCACTTCTGCAACTCAAATCGAAAAACTCAGAACATACGGAAGTTTCATAATTGTATAGAGCATACTGTGTAAAAAATTCAGCTCAAAAAGATGAACTGGGATTTTTCTGGTATTTTTCTCGTCACGAGGACAGAATCTGTTTTCTGGACAGCATGTCACAACTTTTACTTCCCTTGCCGTAAGAGGCTATAACTTGGCACAAAGCTGAAAAATAAAGATACAGTGATGTTGCTACAGAAGTAACAATCATCAAGACACAACAAAAGAAAAAAAGAAACACCTAAATTCGTTGATGGCTGCCTCCCGAAAGCGCTTCTTTAAAGCCATTTGCTAGGCATGATGCAAAAATAAGAATCAAGTTTTATCAAGAGAAAGAGAATAACTAGCCCATGTAACGGACTCAAAAGGTAACTTGATTTTCTTTCTAGGGAAGTGTTCCATCCCCTTTTTGAATGTGAATTGGAATTTTATATTCCCCTCTTTCATGTCAATAACCGCACCAACGGTGCGAAGAAAAGGACGTCCCAAAATAATTGGACATAAAGGTTCACACTCTATATCCATAACAATAAAATAAACGGGAACATAGTTGTCATTGACAATGATAAGAACATCGTCGATCTTCCCCAAAGGTTTCTTTACGGAAGAATCAACAAGACGAACACCAAAAGAACAAGGCTCAAAAGGCTTCAATTCAAACATATCAAATATTCTTTTGGGCATAACGGAGGTACTAGCTCCAACATCACATAAAGCATAGCAAGAGAAGTTATTTAATTTAATTTTGATCATAGGATCCCAACCATCATCTAGCTTCCTAGGTATGGAGGCTTCTACTCTAATCTTCTCCTCCCTAGCTTTGATAAGAGCATTTGTGATATGCTCCGTGAAGGCAAGATTAAGTGTGCTAGTGTGGGGGTCTCGAGACATTTTGTGTAACAAGCTAATAACTTCTGAGAGGGTGCAACTATCAAAATCAATATCGCTACTATCAAAGGTGGTAGTAGTGTCATCTAGGCTCACTTGTTTGAAACCCTCTATGTTCATAGGAGTTTCTTTATCTACGGTTGAGGTATTAGCATCACCATTAATAGGTCCAACGGGACTAGGAGTGCATTGGGTGCTAATAGTTTGGGTGTCCTCAACAATTTGGATAGTGGCATCATCCTCTTCCTCTTTTTCTCTATCCCATCTCTCTTTAAGTTTAGCCATCATCCTAATATTTTCATTGATTTGTAACTGGATAGCATTAATAGGAGTGGCCTTATTCTCCTCAAGGGGGGAGGTTCTAATTTTAAGCATCTCAATATCAAGGGCTAAGCTTTCTACCTTCAAAGAGAGATTATCTATTTAAGCTAATTTCTCCTCTACATTTTTGTTGAAGGCTTTTTGGGTAGTGATAAAGTCTCTAAGCAATATTTCTAATTCAGAAGAGGGGTTCTTGTTGCTAGGGTAAGTGTTGTTGTTCCCATAGTTGGATGGAAACGGTCTAGGATTGCTAGCAAAATTTCCCCTATAAGTATTGTTGTTGAAGTTGTTTCTAGCAATAAAGTTCACATCTACTTGTTCTTGAGCAACCAAAGAATTTAAAGGAACATCATGAGGGTCAATAGAGGGTTGCTTGGTAAGTAGAGACATAATTAAGTCAAATTTTTCATTGAGGGAGGTAATTTCCTCGACAGAATTTACCTTCCTACCTGTTGGAGCGCGTTCGGTGTGCCATTGGGAATAATTGGTCATCATCTCATCGAGAAGCTTCGTGGAAGCACCAAGTGTAGTTGACATAAAGGTTCCTCCCGCTGCCGAATCTAACAGGTTCCGCGAGGTAAAGTTCAAGCCTGCATAAAAAGTCTGGATAACCATCCAGGTAGTCAAACCATGTGTAGGGCACTTCTTAACAAGAGATTTCATTCGTTCCCAACCTTGGGCAACGTGTTCATTATCCAATTGCTTAAAATTCATAATATTACTCCTCAATTGTATAATCTTAGCAGGAGGGTAGTACTTACCTATAAAAGCATCTTTGCACTTATCCCAAGAATCTATGCTATTTCTAGGCAAAGATTGAAACCAGATTTTAGCATCTCCCCTTAAAGAGAAAGGAAAGAGCTTGAGCTTAACAACATCACCTTCTACTTCTTTATACTTTTGCATATCACATAATTTAACAAAATTATTCAAGTGTAAAGCAGCAGCATCTCCAGCACCAGAGAATTGATCTCTCATAACAAGGTTTAGCAAAGCAGGTTTAATTTCATAAGAGGTAGCTGACGTAGCAGGTGTGGAAATGGGAGTGCAGATAAAGTCCTGGTTTTTGTGACTAGTGAAGTCACACAACTTGGTGTTTTTAGTGGAACCCATAGTAGCAGCAAGTGTGGCATATTTTTTTGTCAATTTTGATAAAAGTCACAAAGATAAAAACTGAAAGGTAAACTAACAAGACTAAAAAACAAAGGTAAAGGGTAGTGTGCAACTCCCCTGTCTTAGCACTTGGAGTCCCCGGCAACGGCGCCAGAAATACTCTTGCTTATTGGCTTCTCGCCCTTCGTTGGTGAGCCCCAAGTGGAAGGCGTGATGCAGTACAGCAGCGAGTTTTCCCTCGGTGAAGATACCAAGGTTTGTCTCCAGTAGGACTCCAGAGATGATAAGTAGGTGTCAGCGGCGCAACTGACGCGGACCTGCACACAGACACAGATAACTTTGTTCCCAACGAAGTTCAGAGAGGTTGTCAATCTCTCTGGTCTTGTTGTTCACAAATGATAAAACGCAAGGGATAATGATAGCAACTTGAAAGTAAATGCAGAAAAGTAAATATAGCTTGGAAACAGTAATGAGGATATGGACGGGGATACGTGATGTTCACTAGTGATGTCTCTCTCCCAAAAGACGATAAACTTCTATGCGAGGTAAAAAAATTACAGAAGGGCAATTGACAGGATTATGAACGCACCGCAATGCTAACTATGCTACAAAAGAAAGGAAGAGGTTCAAAAGCACGGGCAGTACGCCAAAATAAGTAGACCGAAATCCATCTGCATCTACTACTAATCATCCACCTTGAGATATCTATCCAGAACATCTCGCTGGTATTAAGTTGCGAGCCCCACCCAAAGTGTAAACCCAAAGCAACAGACAACTGCATTAAAAAGAACTTTGCGTCAAGTAAACAATCCTTGTAACCGCGGTTACAAGCACCGTTGTTTTCCCCCTTGTGGCAACAGCACATCCCCTAGAGTCATGTTTCTGTCACTCAAGCGTGTCATCGGGGAGGCATGAACCCACAATCTAGCACAACGCTCCCTCTTGGAGTCACTACCTACTACTTGGCCAAAGCAATAAACAGCAATGGAGAACATGCAAGAATTACTTAGGAACAAAAATACAAGAGATAAAAACCAAATATATTACTATATCACAATCTGAACATAATCTCATAATCCATCAGATCCCTCCAAACTCAGCATAGCAACAGCAGAAATATTACAAAGGTGCCTCGATCATGTAGGGAAGCTCACGAGGTCTAAACAATGAAGATCAAAGAGGGGAGGAGAACATCACATAGCTACTGATCACGGACCCATGGTCCAAGGAAAACTACTCACAAGGCATCCGGGGAGCATCCATGGTGGAGAGGAGGTCAATCCTCCCTCCGTCAGGGTGCCGGGAAGAGGTCTTCTGGTGCTCCCGATCTTGGAAGCGCGGAGGCGGCGGAACAGAGGCGAGTTCGCGGAATAGGGTTCGTCTCCCGGAGTTTTCCCGTGACGTAGATTAAATAGGCGAAGGGGGGCATCCAGAGGTGGACCAGGGGCCCCAGGCGCCCACTGGCGTGGCCAGGGGTGGGGCCGTGCCGGGTGGCCGCCTGGGCCCCCATGGCCCCCCTCTGGCCCCTCCCGGGATCTTCTCAAAGCTTCCGTCACGCTGATTTTTTATCTGAATTTTTCTGGCACTTTTTATATGGGGGAAAACTGAAATAGAAAAACAGCAGAAAACAGGAACTGGCACTGGGGTGCACTGAGTTAATAGGTTAGTCCAAATATGATCAAAAGTGTATCTAGATTATAGCAATATCACACAAAACATGCATGGAGCAAGCAGAAATTATAGATACGTTTTGGACGTATCAGGAAGTACATTCAAAGAATGCACCTGGGTTCTTGTTCTGGGTGAGGTGTAGTTGACTGTCTTGCCTGAAGGGTGGGTTAGTTTCACTGATTTGCCTTTGCAATCAAGGTAGGCATTCTGCCTTGATAGCCAATCCATGCCAAGGATTACATCGATGTCTGAAGACCTGAGGGCTATGAGTGAAGCAAGGAATACTAAACCCTCAATTGCAATTTGATTACCATGGCTTACTCTATTAGTTTGCCATCTTGAGCCTGGAGTTTGAATTATCATTGGGGTGGACATTTCAACAAAGGATAACTCATGACGAAGTGCATAACTTTCCGACATGAATGAATGAGATGCTCATGGGTCGAAAAGAACGGAAGTAGGAACATAATTGACAGGGAACGTACCAAGAATGACGTCAGTGGTGTCGTCGGTCTCTTCGGCGATAATCTGATTCACACGTCTACGAGTGGCGGGAGGAGCGGGTTTGGTGGTGTAGACCTTCGGGGGTGGCTTGCCACGACCATTGTTGTTACCTCAGGCACGGGGTGGAGCATTCTGATTCTGGAGCTGGTTCTGGGGACACTCGCGGGAGTAGTGGCCTGCCTGATCACACTTGTATGAGGCTCCAAAGACAGTGCGTGGGGCTGGGTTGTTCGGTGGAGCTGGGTGGAACGAAGCTGGTGGACGAGGCGCCACATAGGATGGCCTCGATGGGTTGTTCTGGCGAAACATGTTGTTGGGGATCCAGATCTTGCGCTTCTGAGAGCCGGAACTGGATGAACCATCATCTCTAGGGTGTTTGCGAAAGTCATTGGGGGTGTTCATGTCCTCCGCCTTGATGGCCTTGTTGACAAGGACCTGGAAGGTGGCGAAGTCATGTAGGTTGAGCTCACGACGGAGTCCGGAATTGAGTCCACGACGGAACCTCTCTTGCTTCTTGGCGTCGGTGGATACCTCTTCAGTAGCATAACAAGCCAGTCGGTTGAACTCACGACTAAACTCGTCAACAGTCCTCCTGCCTTGGGTGAGGTTGCAGAACTCCTCACGCTTGCGGTCCATAAGACCCTTTGGAATGTGGTGCTCACGAAATGAAGTGCAGAACTCATCCCAAGTTGTCGGCGGTCCAACGAGACGCATGTTCAGGAAATTCTCCCACCAAGAGCTAGCGGCACCCTCGAGGTGGTAAGTGGCATAGCTGACCCTGTCACCATCTACAACATGGCCTGCCTGGAGCTTCCTCTCGATGTTGCGAAGCCAGTCATCGGCGTCAAGGGGCTCGGTGGAGTAGCTGAAAACGGGGGGATGAAGCTGGATGAAGTCATTCAAGGACACCAACTCATTGCGCTGTTGAGTGATGTTGCGGGCAATGACCTCCAGAAACTGGTGAGAGTCTCGACGGTTCCTCTCAACCTCCATCAGAACCTGAGCCATCGTGGGTGGGGGTGGAAGATTGCCTTCCTCCGGATCATTCCCACGACCATGGGCACGACCAAGCTGGCCACGGATTCCTTGAGACATCCTGAAGGTGAAAACCAAAGTCAAACAGAGTTGATTGGAAGAGTCTAAACAAGGTATTGAAGGTACTGGAAGAATCACAGAGCAAAGGAAGTAATCATCTTGACAACATGGTGATAAAAGCATACAAGCCATATATTCACAAGCTGTCATACAAACCATACATCGTTTTAGTACAAGCTCCAAGCTAATACAAACGTGATGAAGATGATACATCCTTCAGAGGCACTCTGACTTCCTATACATTATTTATCTAAGCCTCTGGAACTTAGCACACCTTGCGTACAATATACTAAAGATACTACTACATCCTCACTAAAGTAAGACCACAGGCGGTCTCACTCATCTCCATCTCCATAGTAATCCTCGTAAAAGTTACCCGCGTAACCCGGTAGCTGAAGGTGACCATAGAAAAACACGGAGGCATGTGGACCCTGATATCCATTTGGGAAAGGATGGGGCCTAGGTCCAGCGTAGGGTGGAAGCAGAGGACCACGGGGTGGAAAAATGCCTCCAATCTCGGGCCAAGCAACTCGAGAAGGCATATGTGTCCTGGCTGGGTAGATAGCATCATACTCCACTGATCCAACACTCACAAAAGGAGCCAGGAGTGTAAGTGCTCGATACAGACGGACACGGGTGGCGTGAAGCTCAAAACGAAGGGCACGTGCATCACGATCTCTATCACAAGCGTGCCGAGGAGTGATCTGAAGCAAAGGATCCTCCAAAGAGTGATCTGTGTACAGTCCGGTGTAATACCCCTCTTCTCCTGGAAGTGCAGCAGGGATATAGCGGAAAGATGTGCCTCCAAGCATAGCGTGCTCCTCTATCAGCAGAGTCATACATGAGTACGCAGCATCCTGCACAACCATGTTCTCAGTCATGCCAATTCCATGTCCAAAGTGGATAGGTTGAGTGACTCCAGTATGGTGCGGGTAGATCCTGACAATGAAGTGGAACTGGGTCTAGTTGAAGTCAAGGAACTGCTCCTCAACGGTGTACTCAGGGTACCATCGGTATCCAATGAAGGACATCATCTCGATCAGCATGGCGGGATGGCCACGCACACCGAGGCACCTAGTCAAACGAACAATCTGCTGAGGGGGAAGATCCGCCATCTGAAACAGAAAGAAGGAGTTTGAAAATGCATCAGATTATCAAGAAACCTGGAATGACTAGGACATCATAACGGCTGTAATTGTAAGAAATTTCTTTTCATGCAATGTAGAAACATCACTTACATACGATGTAAGAAATCAGGAAGCACAACAACGCTAGTAAACCGAACACAACTTTCCTACGGCTACAAGGAAGAAAACAACGAGATGTTCTAGTAAGACATAGATGAGCCTAGTCCTATATTCCCGTAGAACAAGATGAGGTGACTCGGAACTCAGAACGATGAGGGTAAGGAGAAAAAATAAGCCTTACGTTGTTCCCTTATATACCCAGAGTAACTATATAACTATAGCAAGCTAGACTCGACTTCGGCCAAGGCTGATAATCCTATAGTCAGTCCTGCTCTGTTACCAAGTCTGTCGGGACCCTGGGTTAGCGTATGCAAGACTCGCTACAACACAATCATATGGAGAGCCGAGAACCGTACCCACTTGTCTAAGCAGACAAGGCCAAGCACAGAACGTTCTCGGAAGGCATCGAACGTGAGGGGCATCCCATCCAGGCCGGATGATCAACTGAGATGGGTCCTCATCGTCCGCACACAAGTCTAAATGATATGGGTGGTGAACTCCCATACTCATAGACAAGTCGCCTCATTCATACTATCGATTGTATTATAACCCTTACATAGACTTACTCCAGCCCGATCACTTAGTCGGGGTCTAGGGCAGGCTCGATCATACATCAAAGTGTGCACGTGACAGAGTCACGAGCAATCGCATCGCGGTGCCCCAAGTTGCGCACATCTAAGGGCCACTTGGTGTATAAAAGACTGCCAGCTAGATCACAACTAAGGTCTCGAAAACCCATACAAAGACATGTATGTTATAAACATACACGCAGCACACATGCCTTGTATGAACAGCAGGTATCATTGCAATTCTCTACAAAGTATACATTTTATTGATAACTCTCATAGAGTGCACACAGAGATCACGAGACCGTGATCCAACATTACAACATTCAACGGAAGCAGAGTAGGTCTGAGTACAGACAAACTTAACAAATGGCTTAAGAAGCCTTATTTAAACACAAAGCCCTCCACGAGGGAACCAGTCTGCTTACTGGGACTACACTAGCTTGGTCTTCAGTCGTCGAGATCGAGGAAGAAACCACCTTCGGGGTCAGTGGGTTCATCTAAAACATAGAATAAGCAAACGTGAGTACAATGTCGTACTCAGCAAGACTTACGTAGGAGCTATACTACTCATGCACATGTATCAAGGTAAAGGGAGGTGGGGTTTCAATGCAGAAATGCCAGCTTTGACTTGGATAGTCCTGAACTACGAGGACCAGACTTGAGGTAAGAAGTGTACACGAGTCCACTACATGTCTCCAACCAATTACACCACTATGGTGCCTTCCTCGACTTCCCCACGAGAAAGCACGCCATAGCACTCACGCTTATCTTGGAAAGTTTTATAAGTATCCAGTTCAAGTTGTCTAATAATCAGGCACAGCTTTCCAAGTAGTCCCTTACCGCGGACGCGGCTATTCGAATAGTTTATTAACCCTGCAGGGGTGTACCGCTACACACACATGTCATCGCTTACCGCCTTTTGCGTGTCACCGTTCAAGAGGCGGCAGCGAGGATGCCACCACAACTGTTACCTCATAGCCGATCTAGTCCAAGAAATCCGCCTACCTGGGTTGGCTACTACTATCGTGAACCCGGCCGGTTTACCCAAGTGGACCCAGATGATGTGTGCGTGGTGCATAAGCCGGTCTCGGCTGAGTCGTTCTCTCACTTAGCAGCCAGGCCACAAACCTACCAGAACTCCGAACTACTGCGACATCTGGACATCGAAAGGGATGAGTTAGTAGGTTGAGAGGGGTCAGTGAGCCCAATGTGTGGTTGTACTCTTCATCTTGGATCACCACACAAGAACTCGGACTTAGGGAGGTGCTCAACGAGACAACCCACTGTGTACTCCTACACAGCCTCTCATCGTTCACCTTGCACTACTAGGGAATGCCCTTTTAGTGGCGTCCCTTTTTTGTGTTTAGTGGCGCATTATGGATGCGCCACTAACTGCAAGCCACTAATAAGGGCTTATAGGTGGCGCATTCTGGATGCGCCACCCCTAAGACCCTTAGGCGTGGCGCATCTCAGAATGCGCCACCTATAAGCTCTTAGGGGTGGCGCATTTTGAATGCGCCACTATTAATTTTTTTAAATTTTGAATTTTGAATCTAGATCTCGAAAAAATTATTTTTTTCTTAATCTCAGGTGACTATGCTTAATCTTAGGTCAAACTAACCTCCGTGGTCAAACTTCCCCGAGGGTCACCCATCCTAGCACTACTACAGCCCCAGCACGCTTAACTTCTCGGTTCTATTCAACTCTCACTCGAGCTCACCTAGCAGGCACTTGTTGATATATCTAACATATAAATCCCATTAAACCATGTTGATGTCTTGGACCTTGTTAATGTTCATGGGTGTGCTAAAATTTTCAACATTTTTTTGAAACTTTCTCGATGGGACCATTAGCATATTTTGAATTTTTTAATGTTACTATCTAAAATTTTCAACTTTTTTTAACTTCCCGATTTGTCCTCTAGCCTATTTTGAATTTTAAAAAAAATTAAAAAAAATTCTGTTACTAGTGGCGCATTTCATACAAAATGCGCCACTAATAAGTTCAAAAAAAATTCAATTTTTTCTCTTTTTTTGGGCCTCCAGATCTTCAAACGCCCATAACTTTTTTTCTGTTAGGTTTTTGAGGATTCTAAAAATGTTCAAAGGGTTACACCCTGTTGAATTTGGATATAACTTTTCGAGTAGATGATTTTTCATATAAAAAACTTTTTCATCGGAGGTCGTATGCAAAAGTTAAGCCCATTTTACGTAATTCTCGGGAGATTTTGGAAAACTTATTTTCTTTTATTTTTTTGACATTTCTATCATTTTCTTTTAGTTTCTTTCAAATTGAATAGGCGGTCCACGGGGGGGTGTAATTGCGAATTTTTCCCGCCCAGTTTTTTCTTATTAGTGGCGCATATGGGAAATGCGCCACCCCTAAGAGCTTATGGGTGGCGCATTCTGGATGCGCCACTAATAATTCCTTAGGGGTGGCGCATTTTTAAAAATGCATGCGCCACCTATAAGGGCTTATAGGTGGCGCATTTTTTACCAGTGCGCCACCCCTTACAACATAGTGGCGCATTACATATAAAATGCGCCACTAATAAGCTTTCCATGTATAGCTATTTTCCTAGTAGTGTTTTATTAGGGTAGATTCACCAACACATTTCCACCATCATCAACATGATTGCTACCATCCCGACTCACATAACAGTATCAACATTGTAACACTCTAAGCTTGCGATAAGCAGTAACAATTGGAGGGGCCACATTATATCAACCAACTCCTAAATTTGCTAGGATTGTGGTTTGCTTACTACTGTGACAAAATATAGGTCATGCAAAGGAATGGGTTCATCTATGCGGTAGAAACGTAGCATGGTAATCATCCTAAACAATGCATAAGCGAGACTGAGATGGAAGTGGGATTTTATCGACATGATCAATGGGGGTTTGCTTGCCTTGCTGACGAGGTTCAGTATCGGGGTCTTCAATGAAGGGGGAAGCCTCCTGTTCCGGTTCCACCTCTACTCGACAAACAACAAGCAAGGGAGCACAATAAGTACAATGCACAAACACATGGTTGAAGGTTGAAACTTGGTGTACATGCTTCTGATGTGTGAGGGAATTCCATTTAAAAGGAGTGTTTTGCAAATGAATTGCAAATTCAAACTCCAATTTGAATTTCAAAAGAATGCATATGCAATGTTGCCACTTTTCACCCAATTTTATTTCGTCAAACATGAAAACAGATTGCATATTCAGAATCCTTGCATTTTTCTGATAATTTTAGATATATTATATGCCTCATTTGGAGTTAAAATGAATTAGTTATGATTTTCTAAAGTTTAATTCATTTTCTGGAATTTTTGAATTATTCTTTAATTACAAATTCAAATTATGGCATCACAGTGAGGTCATGCTGACGTAGGGGGTTCTCTGACGTGTGGGGTCAGCATGTCAGTGGGGATAGTTAATTAACCCGTTTTGATTAAATTAACCAGAGGTTAATTAGTGGCCTGGGCCCACTGTCAGTGGCTGGTGGGGCTGGTTAGTGGTTTAAACTAACCACGGCCACGTCACCTTTCCGTCGGCTCAACGCCAGCGACCACCCAGCACGGTGGAGTCCCACGGGACGGCGGCGCGGGGCATGATTCGCAGCGCCAAAGGCACTGGAGTGCAGCCCATGCACTCGCGCGTCGCGTGGAAGCCACGGCACGGCCACGGGGTGACGGAGGCGACGGCGGGGACCTCACCAGTGGCAACAGAGGCACGGCCGCGAGGCAAACATCGCCACAGCGCCGCAATTGAATCCCGGATGGGTGCGTTCGAAAGCTAGCGGCGCCAGGCATCAAACGCGCGCACTGGGGCAACTCCAGGGGAACGGGAGCGAGGACTATCTCGACCGAGGCGGCGAGCTTCCTCTGCTCTCATGGCGGATCGCAACAGAGAGCGAATGGGGAGGGGGTAGCAGGGGGGATCGAGCAGGACATCACCCTGGTTTAAATGGAAGAGACGGTGGGGGTCGGAGATGCTTCAATGGCGAGGTAGTCGAAGAAATCGTCCGGCGGCCGTCGTCGGAGACGAAGAGAGGGGCGGCGGCTACAGGGCTTCCGGGGTCTATTCCTTCTGCACAGGGACGAAGACGACGTCGGGGAGCACGGTGGACACCTTGGTTGGCCTTGAGGAGCTCACTGTCCGCGCGGGTGCGGAGCCATGGCGACGGCGGTGCTCGGTGGTCGACGGGGTTCGCGAGAGAGAGAGAGAGAGAGAGAGAGAGAGAGGGAGAGGCTCTGGAGGGGGGGAATGGAAGCACAGCTCGTCCAGGCGTGGCGTGGCGCGGTTAGAAGGCTCCAGAGGGGCAGGTGGCGACAGGGAGAGCGGCGACGTGCTCGGCTAGCTCGGTGGCATTCCACCGAGCATCTTGGAGGCGCGGGGTCGGGTAAGAAGACCCCTGTGCCCCTGGTGGGCTGGCTGGGCCGGATGGGCTGGCTTCGCCCAGGCGACGGGTAAGGTTTTTTCCTTTATTTGTCTGTTTAATCTTTCCTTTCTGTTTTTCTTTTTCTTTAATTTGTGTTGCCTATTAAATAAAATAGTTAGGCATTTTTATAAATGCTCAAAATTTATATATGGACTTACATGACCAGTGGCTAGTGATTCCCAAGTTTTGAACATTTTTGAAGTTCAACTTATTTGAATTCCCATGAAGTTTTTTCTTTGAAAGTAAAACAGGAAGTAAATTGAGGGTGTAAACAGTAGTGGAAGTCCCATGAAGTTCACTAGTGATGTCTCTCTCCCAAAAGACAATAAACAGCTATGCGAGGTGAACAAATTACAGATGGGCAATTGACAGGATTAAAATCGCACAGCAATGCTAACTATGCTAAAAAAGAAAGGAAGATGCTCAAAAGCATAGCCAGTACGACAAGACAAGTAGACCGAAATCCATCTGCATCTACTCACTAATCATCCACCTTGAGATATCTATCCGGAACATCTCGCTGGTATTAAGTTGCGAGCCCCACCCAAAGTGTAAACCCAAAGCAACAGACAACTGAATTAAAAGAACTTTGTGTAAAGTAAACAATCCTTGCAACTGCGGTTACAAGCACCATTGTTTCCCCCCTTGTGGCAACAGCACATCCCCTAGACTCATGTTTCTATCACTCAAGCTAGCCATCAGGGCGTATGAATCCACAATCATGCATAACGCTCCCTCTTGAAGTTGCAATCAACCACTTGGCCAAAGTTAGAAATACCAATAGAGAACATGCAAGAATTACTCAACAACATAAATATAAAAGGAGAAGAACCAATATATTACTCATCACAATCTGAACATTGTCTCATAACCCATCAGATCCCAGCAAACTCAACATAGCGAAAACAGAAAGAATTACATATGTGCCTTGATCATGTATGGCAGCTCACAAGGTCTAATCAATGAAGAACAAAGAGGGGGAGAGGACATCACATAGCTAATGATCATGGACCCATGGTCCAAGGTGGACTACTCACGGCTCATCCGGGAAGCGTCCATGGTGGTGGAGAAGCTCCCGGAGGTCAATCCTCTCTCCGGCAGGGTGCCGGGAAAAGGGCTTTTGGTGCTCCCGATCTTGGAAGCGCGGCGGCAGGAGAACAGAGGAGAGATTGCAAAAAAGGTTCTGTCCTCGGGGGTTTTGGGACGAGAGAGATATATAGGCGAAGGGGGCAGCCAGGGGGGCACCAGGGAGTGCAGGTGGCCTCCCAGCGCGACCTCACCCTAGGCCGCGCCCCCTAGCCTCCTAGACTCCTTGTGGGGCCCCTCTGGCCCCCTTAGGGCATCTCGAAGCTTCTGGTACGCTGATTTTTTATATATTTTCCCGGGATTTTTCTGGCACTTTAAGTAATGGGAAAACCTAAAATACAAAAACAGCAGAAAACAGAAACTGGCACTGTGGTGCACCGAGTTAATAGGTTTGCCCAAATATTATCAAAAGTGTATGAAAGTGTATCAAAAGCATAGAAATATCACCGAAAACATGCATGGAGCAAGCATAAATTATAGATACATTTGGGACGCATCAGCAGCTCGGACGAGAAACTTGATTTTTTGGTAAACAGACCATGACATGAAAATTCATACAATCATTCATCCGTGCAAGGACTATATTCTATTAATATCACATAACTATCTTTATGCATAAAACCGACGTAACAACTGAGCATTCCATGCATGTGGTTCTTCTTTTTCATTGGTTACATCATATAGCTGATAAGCCCCATTATGTAATACCCGAGATGTAACGAAGGGCCTTTCCCATGGGGGGCCAATTTATGATTCCCTTCTGAAGTCTGCTTCATGCATAGCACCATGTCACCTTGTTGAAATGAGCGAGCTCGGACATGCCGGTCATGGTATCGTCGAAGATCCTGCTAATAAAATGCCGAACGAGTGAGAGCTAAGTTTCGTTCTTCTTCAAGAAGGTCTACTCCATCTTGCCTTGCTGCTTCGGCCTCTGCTTCAGAATATTGAGTTACTCGGGGAGCATTATGCTTCAAATCACTCGGAAGGATAGCTTATGCGCCATACACCAATAGGAAAGGAGATAACCGTGTAGAGCGATTTGGTGTTGTTCGCAGGCCCCATAAAACCGAGGGAAGTTCATCCACCCAAGCACCTGCTGCTTCTTTCAGTTCCCGAAGTAGGTGTGGCTTGATTCCCTTCAATATGAGTCCATTAGCACGCTCGACTTGGCCATTGGACCAAGGATGCGCCACTGAGGCATAGTTTACTTGAATTCCATTGGTCTAGCAAAAATCCTTGAATTCCGCCGAGTTAAAGTTTGAGCCATTATCTGTAATGATGTCATGTGGGATACCAAACTGATGTATGATGCCCTGAATGAAACTGACCGCAGTTGCTGAGTCTAAATACTTTATGGGCTTTCCTTCTATCCACTTTGTAAACTTATCAACAATGACCAAGATGTGAGTGAAACCATACTTGCCTGTTCTGAGTGGTCCGATCATATCAGGGCCCCAAAAAGCAAAAGGCCAAGCTAAAGGTATTGTCTTCAACTCGGAAGCAGGTTTATGCGGTTGACTTGCATAAAATTGACATCCTTTGCAATGGTCCACAATGTACTTAGCATCAGCCAGTTCCTTGGGCCAAAAGAAACCAGCTCGGCAGGCTTTTTCCACTAATGTCCAACTTGAAGCATGATGCCCACAATCGCCGGAGTGGATATCTTGCAATATGAGCCGACCCTCATCTTCTGATATGTACCGTTGGGGAAGTTTGGTGACACTATTTCTGTACAACTCATTATTAATCACTGAGTAAGACTTTGATTTGCGAACAATCTGCTTGGCTTCCAGCTCGTCTTCTGGTAATTCCTGTTTTTGCAAATAAGCCAAGATGGGTAATGTCCACTCGGGTTGTGTCACCTCTACATCAAAAAAAAATCTATGACTGTAGGTATGCCCTCCTTGTCCGGTATGTTTTCATCTGGTAACATCTCTGGATCAGCTTCCAAAAAGGGGTCTTCCTTGACGATTGGAGAGTGTAGATGTTCCAGACATATTCAAAATGGAATCCGACTCCAAGTTGATCCAAGCTTTGCCAAATCGTCAGCTGCTTGATTTTGAGCCCTTGGAATGTGATGGAGCTCGAGCCCATCAATTTTTTCTCCAATTTTTGGACTGCTACACAGTGAGTTGTAATTGTTGGACTCCGAATGTCCCATTGCTTCATTACTTGACTTATCAACAGATCTGAATCTCCAAATACCATCAGCCGTTGAATTCCGAGTGAAATTGCCATCCGTAAACCATACAGGAGGGCCTCATACTCGGCTTCATTGTTCGTTGCTAGAAAATGTATTTGGAGAACATACCTCATTTCATCTTTCTTTTGTGATACCAACACCACTCTGCCCCTTCTCCATTTAACATTTTAGATCCATCGAAGAACATGGTCCAATGCTCTGGGATTGACTGCGGGGGATTCTGCATTCCTGTCCACTCGGCCAACAAGTCCACTAAAGCTTGTGACTTGATCGCTTTCTTGGGCTGGTAGTGGATATCATAAGGAAGTAACTCGGGTCCCCATTTTTCAATTCTACCCGTTGCATATCTGTTGTTCATGATCTCTGCAAAAGGAGCTTCCGAGACGACAGTAATTGAGTGATCTTGAAAATAATGTGCAAGCTTCTGATTTGCCAAGTAAATTCCCATTGCGAATTTTTGATAGTGAGGATTGCGCTTCTTAGATGGTGTAAGGACCTCGGAGATGAAATACACAGGCCTTTAAACCTTCTATGCTTTCCCTTCTTCCTCCCTTTCCACCACTATAGCCACGCTGACAACTTGACTTGTAGCTGCAATGTACAACAAGAGGGGTTCTTTTTCTTTTGGTGCTGCGAGGACTGGCCGAGTTAACAATTGCCTTTTCAGATCATCAAAAGCAGCTTGAGCTTCTTCAGTCCAGACAAAGTTTGGCGATTTTTTCATCAGCTGATAGAGAGGTAAGGCTTTCTCTCCAAGCCTGGAAATAAATCGGCTAAGTGCCGCAAGGCACCCTGTTAATCTCTGGACATCCCGAAGCTCTTGTGGTTGCTTCATATTTTGGATTGCTGCGATCTTTTCTGGGTTGGCCTCAATCCCTCGCTCGGAAACCATGAATCCGAGTAACTTCCCTGTTGGTACACCAAAGACACATTTTTCTGGGTTTAATTTGATGTTATAAGCTCGGAGACTCTGAATGGTTTCAGCTAAATCCGCTAACAAATTATTTCCTTCAGCCTACTTGATCACAATGTAATCCACATATACTTCAACATTTCTGCCAATTTTCCAGATCAAACAATTTTGCATCATGCGTTAATATGTGGTTCCTGCATTCTTAAGCCCAAATGGCATTGTGATGTAACAAAAACACCCAAATGGAGTTATGAATGATGTTTTCAGCTCATCTCGTTCATATAGCCAGATTTTATGATAACCCGACTATGCATCGAGGAAACATAAACTCTCACACCCTGATGTGGAATGCACAACCTGGTCAATGCGAGGAAGGGTAAAATGGTCTTTTGGATAAACATTATTAATATGACGAAAATCAACACAAGTTCTCCAAGATTTATCTTTCTTCGGAACCATTACAGTGTTAGCTAACCACTCGGAGTGGAAAATTTACCTGATGAATTCGGCTGCGAACAACCTTGCTACCTCCTGTCCGATAGCCTTTCTTTTTTCGGAAGAGAAATGCCTAAGGGACTATTTGAATGGTCTTGCCTTTGGATCAACATTTAACTTGTGCTCAACCAACTCCCTAGGAATTCCAGGCATATCAGAGGGCTTCCATGCAAAGATATCCCAATTCTCACGGAGGAAGTTGATGAGCTCGAGTTCCTATTTAGGGTCCAAGTCGGTTGCAATGTTAGTGAACTTATCCTTACCAGTAGGATGAATCTGCACCCTCTTGGTTTCCCCTGCCGACTCAAATGATGATACCTTCTTGGGTTGGATGAGTCAGCATCCTTCTTGTACTCTTCCATCTCAACCTCAACCATCTGTTGGTCAGCAATCAATGATCCTTTCTATAATAGCTCCTCGGCTTGCTTATAATCTCCCAAGACAGTGATGACACTGTTGATACGTCTCAAACGTATCGATAATTTCAGCTCGCTCCATGCATGTTTTGTGTGATATTGCTATGATCTAGATACACTTTCATACACTTTTGATCATATTTGGACTAACCTACTAACTCAGTGCACCCCAGTGTCAGTTCCTGTTTTCTGCTGTTTTTCTATTTCAGATTTCCCCCATATAAAAAGTGCTCCAAAAATCTGGGAAAAATCAGATAAAAAATCAGCGTGTCGGAAGCTTCGAGAGCCCCGAAGGAGGGCCAGGGAGCGCCTGGACCCCTGGTGGCCCCCCTGTCTGCCCCCCTTCGCCTATTTATTCTCCGCCATGGGAAACTTCCGAAGACAGAACCCTATTTTGCAAACTCTCCTCTGTTCCGCCGCCGCCGCGCTTCCTACATTGGGAGCACCGTCATGACCCTTCTCGGCACCCTGCCGGAGGGAGGATCGACCTCCGGAAGCTTCTCCTCCACCATGGACGCTCCCCGTATGTCACTACTAGGAAAAATCTTATAGGTAGAGGCTTAACAGTAGCGCCCCTCTTAGCAGTAGCGCCTCTTATAGGGCCCCGCTACTGCTAAGCCTTTATCAGTAGCGACTTTTATGGGCGCCCGCTACTGCTAAAGGTGGTCGCCACCAAACCCAGCTGACAAGTTGCAGTAGTAGCGCCTTCCTGCAAAGCGCGCTACTACTACTGCCATAGCAGTAGCGCCCCCTCCTGTGGCCCGCTGCTGTTAATGTGGAACGAAGTGCTATGGGCCGCACATAACCGGCTCCTAACCGTCTCCTCTCTCACATTTCTCTCTCTCTCACTCTCCTTCTTCTCCCCCCGCGTCGCCGCCCTGACCCGCCGCCCGCCTCCCCAACCCGCCCCGCTCCTCCACGTCGCCGCCGTCCATTGGTGAGTCTCCTTCTCAATCCCCTCTCTCAATTCGTATAATTTCTGTTAGATTGAAACATGATGTAGGATTTTTGTTAGATTGGAACATAATGTGGATTTTTGTTAGATTGCTATTGCTATGAAAAATTGCTATTGCTATGGATGCATTGTTAGGGTTCATAATATTGCTAGGGAAAAATATGTGTGTGTGGTGCTTGTGTAGTTTAAATTGTCCTTTTGTTAGCATATTGAGTAATTAGGATCATTGTTTGCAGGATATGAGTGACCTATGTTTTGCCGAAATGTCGATTCATTTCCGTTCCGGCGAATTTCAGGCGCTTGATATGTCGAATTTTTAGAAAATTTCATGCCGAAAATTTCCATGGATTTCGGCATGACTTGTTCTAGAAAAGTAGGACATATCGAGTGCTTGAGATTTGTCGAAACGGGAATTAAACGGTGTTTTAACATGAAATTACCTTTAATCATTACTTTTGCTATTTTTTAAGAATGCCAATGATATAAATATAGTGACATTTTGCTAGAATCATTTTCCTACTTTTAGCAATGACAGGAGGCAATTAGGATTTTTGGTTAGCATATTGAGGTGATAGGATTTTTTAGAATGCCGATGATTTAAATATATTGTGACACTATGTGACATCAGGGAGAGTGTGAAGCGAACCCTTGTGATATGTACAAGTACGGAACTTGTGCATCCTATTTGGGTTCGCTGCCACACTCTCCCTGGAATCGTTTATGTGTCCAATCTAAATATGAGGCATTATTTCTCCTTTTTGCCAGAAGTATTTTTTTCTTATTTTGTTAATTTGTTAGTTAGTATAATTTTTTCACTCGTTCAATTTAATAAACCTTTGTATATTAAATAAGTTCTCGACAACGATGCCTGGCCCGCATCCCCGTCGTCGCCGCGTCGGAGAGCACCTTCTTGATGGGATGGGCGATGTCCGGGACTGGGCTCCCCCGGGCTGGCACTGGGAGGTGATCTCCGAGGCGCGCCGCTTAGTGAGGAATCCGGGTCCTGTCGTCGACCCGGATCTTCTTTGGTGGCGGTCGCATGGGCCACAGTCGGTGCAGAGGCAGCCGGCCCCAAGTGGATTGTACGCCGACGTGTCAGGGATGAGGACGAGCACGTCCGTCGCTACTTGGTGGCGTTGGACACCGGGTCATGGAGGACCTGAAAGGTTCTTCAGGGATCTCACCCGAGCTACGAGTTTGTGGTGGTTCCTTCTCTTTGGGTGGCCACCATCCGCACCCGATGTTGTTTACTATATTAGTCATGTATTATATGTATGAGTCTTAAGATATATATGTACGACCAAGAACTACGCAAGTCACGTTGTTTACCGTTGTATTACTCGATATATATGTATGAGTGATATTATTGTTGCATTCGCTGATATTATTGTTTGTCATTATTTTCCTTCTTTTTAGAATGTCGATGATTAAAATACATTATTGTGACACTATGTGACATTAGGGATGGGCCAATGATCCTTGTGATATGCACAAGTACGGAACTTGTGCATCCTACTTGGGTCACTGGCTCCATCCCTGAAATCACTTGTGTGTGTCCAATGTAAGTATGAGACAAAAACTGATATGTCAATGATTAAAACACCGTTGTGACACCATGTGACAGCAGGTATGGGTAAGCGAGCCTTGTGATATACACAAATACGAATCGTGTGCATCCTACTTGGCTCGCTTACGCCATCCCTGTAGTTGTTTGTGTTTGTTCAACCTAAGTATGAGGCAAAAACCGGTATATTGCATTTTTATTCGAGTTCATCCTTTTTTTCCTTTTGTTTTAAATGCCGATGATTAAAACCGTTCTGACACAATGTGACATCGGGGGAGAGCGTGCAGCTACCCTTGTGATATGTACAAGTACGGAACTTGTGCATCCTACTTGGGTAGATGACACGCTCCCCCCTGATTCGCGTATGTGTTCAATCTAAATATGAGGCACTAATCGGAATTGTATCATCCCATATTCGTTTTTGTTAATTTGTTAGTTAGTATAAATTTTTCTGAGCAGAAGGAATGTAGTGACATATGCTAGAATCATTTTCCTACTTTTAATCATTAGTTTTGCTATTTGAGTTCATCTGTTTTTCCTTTTGTTTTAAATGCCTAATTTTTTTAATTATGAACACAGAAAATGGCTGACAATGATAGAATCCCCGAGTGCGACTATTGTGGCGATTACTCGGGTCGGTGCAAAAAATTTCCAGAGTTGGATGGGGAGGAAGAAAGATACTTCTCCATCACGCTTAGGGAGGGCTTCGAATTTCAAACGGTATGAAACTTCATCAACATCTTCTTATTTAATCATGCTTCACTTACTTTTTGTTTTGACGTGTATTTTTTTATAATCAACTAGCACATTCCTTGCTACGCAAGACCTCATGTCTGCGACTTTGTCAAAATCGATGAGTGGCGTGAGAATGCCAAAAAAGATGTCAATATTAAGACGAAAGATGGTATAACTGTAAAGGTCGAGGTCTTTAATGAACCAAATAGCACATATTTTGATTGTCCAAATTGGTATGCACTATGCAAGGCATATGCATTAGAGGATGATATGCAAATAACATTTGATCTTGGACTTCGTCGTCGAGATGGTCAAACATTTCGAAATAAGGACATTTGGATGCTAGTGGACGACATTAAGCTGGTTCTATCTCCACGTGAGTTTCTTAAACAACTTTGACTTGTTTACTTCCTTATTTTCTTGCTTCCTAAGTTGACAACTTATTTATAACTGTTAGTTTATCTCCAATCTCCAAAAGAAGTTCGAAAGATGTTTGATAATACTTTTCATAATGGTGGATTTGGCCTGACAATTGATGAACAAGATGATTTCATCAATGTTCTTAAAGGTGTTCCTTCGTTTGTGAACTTGAATAATATTGGCGAACCTTATACACCATATGTTCCATTTGTTGTCAAGTTGTTTCTAGGACATGTAAAAGATAATATCATGGTAAGATTTTTTTACTATTCTATCACACTATTCTATTTTCAGAAATCTTTTGACCTAACATTAAGTATAATGTATTACTAAGTATTTTACTCGTATGTTTTCAACAGAGAATCCCGGCAGCATGTACGCCTAAGTGGATGCCTCCTCAAGGAGAGCTTACAATTGTTTCTGCACGGGCATGGAATGTCCTCTTCAGCACTATTTACTCCACTGAAGCTGGAGATGATGGCTGCGTAAGAATAAGAGGATGGAAAAGGATAGTGAATGGGATGAACATCAAACATGGAGAAAAGTTGTTCTCCATATTACATAATGGAATGTGGGGTGTCTTTTCGGGGTTTTTCATTTCACCTTGTGGTCGTGATCCGTAGGTTGGTTCGTAGTTTTTGTTAAACATTATGTTGTTGGATATTAGCGAAGTTAAACCATGAAAAGTTGACCTTTGTGTTCGATATTAACCTTTGTGTTGGAAATTATGATGATGTGATAATATATATGAGATGATCGATTTATACTATTGTCTGTGTATGAGATATTGAAGTGTGTATGTCTATAAATTGATGATACTATTGTGTGCATTATACTATGAAACATGTACAAACAAATATGAGAAAATAGGCAGAAACGGAAAAATATTGAAAAATATTACTAGTAGTGCCTGACAGAGGCAGGCGCTGCCGCTATATCTATTAGTAGTGCCCGATCCAGGAGGCGCTACTGCTAACCCTACGTAGCAGTAGCGGTTTCCAGCGCGCGCTGCTGCTACAAGTTAGCTGTAGCGTGCTATCAGTAGCGCGCCGTGGGGCGCTACTAATAAGCCAAAATGGGGCGCTACTACTAGCCTTTCTCCTAGTAGTGTGTGCCGCGAGTAGTCAACCTTGGACCATGGGTCCGTGATCAGTAGCTATGTGATGTTCTCCTCCCCTCTTTATTCTTCATGGTTTAAACCTCGTGAGCTGCCCTACATGATCAAGGCACATATGTAATTCTTCTGCTATTCCTATGCTGAGTTTGATGGGATCCGATGGATTATGAGATTATGTTCAGATTGTGATAGAGTAATATATTTGCTTTTTATCTCTTATATTTTTGTTCCTAAGTAATTCTTGCATGTTCTCCGTTGTTGATTATTGCTTTGGCCAAGTAGTACGTAGTGACTCCAAGAGGGAACGTTATGCTCGATTGTGGGTACATGCCCCCTGATGACACGCTTGAGTGACAGAAACATGAGTCTAGGGGATGTTCTCTGGCCACAAGGGGGGAAACAACGGTGCTTGTAACCGCGGTTGCAAAGATTATTTACTTTACGCAAAGTTCTTTTTAATGCAGTTGTATGTTGCTTTGGGTTTACACTTTGGGTGGGGCTCGCAACTTAATACCAGCGAGATGTTCTGGATAGATATCTCAAGGTGGATGATTAGTAGTAGATGCACTTGGATTTTGATCTACTTATTTTGGTGTACTGCCCATGCTTACGAGCCTCTTCCTTTCTTTTGTAGCATAGTTAGCATTGCGGTGCATTTATAATCCTGTCAATTGCCCATCTGTAATTTGTTTACCTCGCATAGCAGTTTTATCATCTTTTGGGAGAGAGACATCACTATTGAACATCACGGGACCCCGGTCCATATTCTCATTATTGTTTACACGCTCATTTATTTTTCAGTATTTACTTTCAGTTGCTATCATTATCATTATCCCTTGAATTTGATCATTTGTAAACAACAAGACCGGAGAGATTGATAACCTCTCTGAACTTTGTTGGGAGCAAAGTTATTAGTGTCTGTGTGCAGGTCCAGGTCAAGGAAGCAACGTTTGTTGTAAACGGTGCCATTGTTTTCTTGCCACCTACTTATCATTGCTGGAGTCCTACTGGTCGATAGTCAACCTTGTGTCCTCACTAAGGGAAACTTGCCACTATGCTGCATCTCACCTTCCACTTGGGGTAACCAACGAAGGGCGAGAAGCCATTATCATCTCTCGCGTATCAAGCAAATTTCTGGCGCCGTTGCCGGGGACTCCGAGTGATAAGATAGGGGAGTTTCCCACTACCTTTTACTTTTACTTTTACTTTTTAGTCTTGTTAGTTTACCTTTCTGTTTTTATCTTTGTGTCTTATATCAATAATTACAAAAAAAATCTGCCACGCCTGCTGCTACTATGGGTTCCTCTGAAAACACCAAGTTGTGTGACTTCTCCAGTCACAACAACAAAGACTTTATCTGCACTCCTATTGCCACACCTGCCACTTCAGGTATCTCTTATGAAATTAAACATGCCTTGCTAAACCTTGTTATGAGAGATCAATTCTCTGGTGCTGGAGATGATGCTGCTTTACACTTGACTAATTTTGTTGAATTATGTGATATGCAAAAGTATAAACAAGTAGAAGGTGATATTGTTAAGCTCAAGCTTTTTCCTTTCTCTTTGAGAGGAGAAGCTAAAATCTGGTTTCAATCTTTGCCTAGGAATAGCATAGATTCTTGGGATAAGTGCAAAGATGCTTTTATTGGGAAGTACTACCCACCTGCTAAAATTATCCAATTGAGGAGTAACGTTATGAATTTTAGGCAATTGGATAATGAACACGTTGCCCAAGCTTGGGAACGTATGAAATCTCTTGTTAAGAAATGCCCTACACATGGTTTGACTACCTGGATGGTTATCGATACTTTTTATGCAGGCCTGAACTTTACCTCGCGGAACCTGTTAGATTCGGCCGCGGGAGGAACCTTTATGTCCACTACACTTGGTGCTGCCACAAAACTTCTCGATGAGATGATGACTAACTATTCCCCATGGCACACCGAACGCGCTCCAACAGGTAGGAAGGTAAATTCTATCGAGGAAATTACCTCCCTAAATGATAAAGTTGATTTAATTATGTCTCTACTTACCAAGCAACCCTCTATTGATCTTCATGATGTTCCTTTAAATTCTTTGGTTGCTGAGGAACAAGTAGATGTGAACTTCATTGCTAGAAACAACTTTAATAATAATGCTTATAGGGGCAACTTTGCTAGTAATCCTAGACCGTTTCCATCCACTTATGGGAACAATAACACTTACCCTAGCAACAAGAACCCCACTTATCAACTAGAAAGTATGCTTAGAGACTTTATCACTACCCAAAAAACCTTCGACAAGAATGTGGAAGAAAAATTAGCTAAATTAGATAATCTTCGTTTGAAGGTAGATAGCTTAGCCCTTGATGTTGAGATGTTAAAAATTAGAACCTCTCCCCTTG
Source organism: Bromus sterilis (assembly GCA_950022295.1). Classification (NCBI taxonomy): domain Eukaryota; kingdom Viridiplantae; phylum Streptophyta; class Magnoliopsida; order Poales; family Poaceae; genus Bromus; species Bromus sterilis. Next base: position 408,430,658 of record OX465596.1, on the reverse strand, counting down.
AGGAGAGCAAGGCCACCCCTATTAATGCTATCCAGTTATAAATTAATGAAAATATTAGGATGATGACCAAACTTAAAGAAAGATGGGCTAGAAAAAAGAGGAAGAGGATAGAATTAAGAGCCTTCCTACACACCACACAGTTGGCACTATCCAAATTGTTGAGGACACTGAAACTATTAGCACCCAATGCACTCCTGGTCCCATTGGACCTATTAATGGTGATGCTAATACCTCAACCATAGAAGAAGAAACTCCTATGAACATAGAGGGTTTCAAACAAGTGAGCTTAGATGACACTACTACCACCTTTGATAGTAGTGATATTGATTTTGATAGTTGCACCCCCTCAGAAGTTATTAGCTTGCTACACAAAATGTCAAGCGACCCCCACAGTAGCACACTTAATCTTGCCTTCACGGAGCATATCACAAATGCTCTCATCAAAGCTAGGGAGGAGAAGCTTAGGATAGAAGCCTCCATACCTAGGAAGCTAGATGATGGTTGGGACCCTATGATCAAAATTAAATCAAATAACATCTCTTGTTATGCTTTATGTGACGTTGGAGCTAGTACCTCCGTCATGCCCAAACGAATGTATGATATGTTTGAATTGAAACCTTTTGATTCTTGTTATTTTTGTGTTCATCTTGTCGACTCTTCTGTAAAGAAACCTTTGGGCAAGATCGATGATGTTATTATCATTGTCAATGACAACTATGTTCCCGTTGATTTTATTATTATGGATATAGAATGTGAACCTTTATGTCCAATTATTTTGGGACGTCCTTTTCTTCGCACCGTTGGTGTTGTTATTGACATGAAAGAGGGGAATATAAAATTTCAATTCCCTCTCAAAAAGGGATGGAACACTTCCCTAGAAATAAAATCAAGTTACCTTTTGAGTCCTTTACACGGGCTAGCTATTCTCTTTCTCTTGATAAAACTTGATTCTTCTTTTGCCTTATGCCTAGCTTAAAGGCGTAAAAGAAAGCGCTTGTTGGGAGGCAACCCAAGATGTTTTTACTTCTGTTTTTAGTGGTCTTGATGATTGTTACTACTGTAGTAACATCATTGTATCTTTATTTTCAAGCTTTGTGCCAAGTTATAGCCTCATATGACAAGGGAAGTGAAAGTTGTGACATGCTATCCAGAAAATAGATTCTGTATTCGTGAAGGGAAAAATCGGATCAAATCACCAGTTCATCTTTTTGAGCTGAATTTTTTACACAGCGTGCTCTATACAATCATGGAAATTTCGTATGTTCTGAGTTTTTTATTTGAGTTGCAGAAGTGCCCCAAAAAAATTCTCTACTACCTCCTGTCCTGTTTTTCACAGATTCTGCCACGTTTTATCTCTCCTTACTTTTGCAAACCTTAAGCTTGCTTTTTCTTTGCAAAAACCTTTTGAAAATCTTGATAAATAGTAGCTCTTCAAGAATATCTTTATATCCATTTGCGAAATATTATTTTATTAAGGCTACTAACCTCTCTAATCAGCTTATGATGAGTTATGTATATGAAGGGAGTTTTCAAGTGTGCGATGGAAGATGATGAAAGAAGATTCGGGAGTGTCAAGCGCTCAAGCTTGGGGATGCCCCCATGCATCCCCAATAAATATTCAAGGAGACTCAAGTGTCTAAGCTTTGGGATGCCCCCGTGCATCCCCTTCTCCATCAACAATCATCAGTTCGTCCTTCGTCTCACTATATTTTTATCACTTCATGTGTTATGTGCTATGCTTGGAGCGTCCCACTCTTAGGTTTTATTTTTAGTTTTATTTAGCTTTGCTTTCTGTTCATAACAAGTTAGATCCCGTCTTACTTTGTGTGGGAGAGAAACACGCTCCACATTCAAAATCTAGAACACATCATAGGATTTTTCATGCCTATCTTGTTACTGTTGTGTGTTCTTTATCTTTTCATAGCTACTGCCATGTCTAGTTTTAGTCTTAGTTCGTCTTAGAAAGAGCCTTGGATTTTGTTTAGTTTTTTGCTGGAACTCTCTTTAGTTTTCATGTTTATCTTGTTAAGAGAGTCGGTTGTTGCACTGAGTTGTGTCTTGTCTTGAGAGTAGGAGATTGAGGTTGCTATTTAATTCAAGTAGTAACCTGCAATAGTATTGAGGTATTGATGTGAGTAATTTTTGAACTTTTGGTGTCAAGAGCTCTAGCCTATTAGTGATAGGTGTCATATTTTGGGCAGTCCGTGTTTATTTTCAAAAACCTAAAAAACTAGTTGAGAACTCTAGCTACTAGATGGATCGTTAATCTTTGGAGGGATCGAATATTAGAGTACACTCACATACCATGAGTCGAGGATGCGCAAGGATAACCAAACACCCATACACTCCTCCTCGGGGTACTTGCCTCTTTGTGAACCTCCTTATTAGATTGAGAGTTACCGATAATAAGTGCATGAGTTCTTCGGACTGATGTAAGTATTGAAAGTTGACACTTCCACCTCCTCATATTTGCTAGCCTCTCATGTGTCGTGCATTGCCTCCTTCTCACTCTGAGAGTTGGCGTCCATCTTCGCCGGTACATCCAAACCCTTGGCATGATACGCTCTGTCATCATAAACCTCCTTATATCCTTCCTCAAAACAGCCACCATACCTACCTATCAAGGCATTTCCATAGCCTTTGCGAGTTATATTGCCATGCAGCATCCACCTCTTCATGACTTGATCTTCATATCATACATGTTCCTGCTACACTGGCAGCGGCATACATTGCATACATCATGATAGCTACATCTTGTTTATGATTTGAGTACCTTGTAAAGTTTGAAAGATCTTCTATACCCTCTTGTAAATTAGAGTGTTGCCCTTAAGTGAGGAATAGATCTCAAAGTGGACAAAATAAAAGATCCCAAAGAGGACAAATGAGAGTTAAATAGAAAGAGCCATTGAGGCCACCAAAAAAATACAAAAAATAGAAATAAAAAGAGAGAAAGGGGCAACACTACTATCCTTTTGAAAGATCCACACTAGTACTCCCTCTTATCCTTGTACTCCATAGAGATGATCAGTCATGCATATAGCTATGTGGGGACCTTCACACTATAGAACTTGGCTTGCATATTCCAAGGATGAGCCTCCTCAAAAGAGCTCTAGGTCTTCATGAGCGAGAAAGTTAGATGCACCCCCACTAGTTCCATTGGAGAGCTTTTTAGCTCATATGTGCATCCGTTGCATGGCAATCCCTACTCCTCACATCATATCTATCATTTGGCCTTCTCGCCTATGATTGTCCTCATTGATGTGAGCCTTTCTCACCCTTTTTGTCTTCCCCCTCCACCATATTTCTCTGTTTTCCATCCTAAGTGTCAAATCTCATGCTTATGCTCATCCATTGCAAGAGTGCTCAAAAAATCGAAAAGGACTGGATCAAATTGACTTGTACTTGGATAGTGGTCTAGGGACGAGTCAAGATAAGATTCCAAAGAAGACCAAGTGTGAAACTTTAGTAGATTGAGTTCAAAACACAAAAATACTTTTTTCTCGTATTCGCTATCACCCTTCTTGCATGCAAACACCATCTCGAGACATTCGAGTCACGGACAGGGAGAGCTCTTGCACCTAATGTTCTCTTGTTACTTGCTTCAATGCTAATAATGACTCTTGCATGTTATGACTTGAATTGAATCACATACCTTGATTGCTTTACTTTTCAAAGTTCTTATATGGATGCTAGCATGTCACCACAGAAATTATGCTTGTTATCATTTACCTAATCGAGGACGAGAAGGAATTAAGCTTGGGGATGTTGATACGTCTCAAACGTATCGATAATTTCTGCTCGCTCCATGCATGTTTTGTGTTATATTGCTATGATCTAGATACACTTTCATACACTTTTGATCATATTTGGACTAACCTACTAAATCAGTGCACCCCAGTGCCAGTTCCTGTTTTCTGTTGTTTTTCTATTTCAGTTTCCCCCCATATACAAAGTGCTCCAAAAATCTGGGCAAAATCAGATAAAAAATCAGCGTCTCGGAAGCTTCTAGAGCCCTGAAGGAGGGTCAGGGGGCCACCACCAGGTGCCCAGGCGGCCAGGGCCCTGGCCGCACCAAGGGGAGCGCTTGGACCCCTGGTGGGCCCCCTGTCTGCCCCCCTTCGCCTATTTATTCTCTGCCACGGGAAACTTCCGAAGACAGAACCCTATTTCGCAAACTCTCCTCTGTTCCGCTGCCGCCGCGCTTCCAAGATCGGGAGCACCGTCAGGACCCTTCCCGCACCCTGCCGGAGGGAGGATCGACCTCCGGGAGATTCTCCTCCACCATGTACGCTCCCCGGATGTGCCATGAGTAGTCTACCTTGGACCATGGGATCGTGATCAGTAGCTATGTGATTTTCTCCTCCCCTCTTTGTTCTTCATGGTTTAGACCTCGTGAGCTGCCCTACATGGTCGAGGCACATATGTAATTCTTCTGCTGTTGCTATGCTAAGTTTGATGGGATCCGATGGATTATGAGATTATGTTCAGATTGTGATAGAGTAATATATTTGGTTTTTATCTCTTATATTTTTGTTCCTAAGTAATTCTTGCATGTTCTCCGTTGTTGTTTATTTCTTTGGCCAAGTAGTAGGTAGTGACTCCAAGAGGGAACGTTATGCTCGATTGTGGATACATGCCCCCTGATGACACGCTTGAGTGAAAGAAACATGAGTCTAGGGGATGTGCAGTGGCCACAAGGGGGAAAACAACGGTGCTTGTAACCGTGGTTGCAAGGATTGTTTACTTTATGCAAAGTTCTTTTTAATGCAGTTGTCTGTTGCTTTGGGTTTACACTTTGGGTGGGGCTCGCAACTTAATACCAGTGAGATGTTCTAGATAGATATCTCAAGGTGGATGATTAGTAGTAGATGCAGTTGGATTTCGGTCTACTTATTTTGGCGTACTTCCCATGCTTATGAGCCTCTTCCTTTCTTTTGTAGCATAGTTAGCATTGCGGTGTGTTTATAATCCTGTCAATTGCCCATCTGTAATTTGTTTACCTCGCACAGAAGTTTTATCGTCTTTTGGGAGAGGGACGTCACTAGTGAACATCACGGGACCCCGGTCCATATTCCCATTATTCTTTACACGCTCATTTACTTTTCAGTATTTACTTTCAGTTTCTATCATTATCATTATCCCTTCCGTTTTATCCTTTGTAAACAACAAGACTGGAGAGATTGAAAACCTCTCTGAACTTTGTTGGGAGCAAAGTTATTAGTGTCTGTGTGCAGGTCCAGGTCAAGGAATCAACGTTTGTCGTAAACGGTGCCATTGTTTTCTTGGCACCAACTTATCATCGCCGGAATCCTAACAGTGCACACTAATAACTTTGCTCCCAACGAAGTTCAGAGAGGTTGTCAATCTCTCCAGCGTTGTTGTCTTAAAAGGATCAATGCAACAGATAATAGTGGTGGTAATTGAAACTAGAAAGTAAAAGAACGAAAAAAATTGAGCGTGTAAACAGTGATGAGAATATGGACCGGGGTCCCATGATGTTCACTAGTGATGTCTCTCTCCCAAAAGACGATAAAACTGTTATGCGAGGTAATCAAATCACAGCTAGGCAATTTACAGGATTACGGGCGTAAACCAATGCTAACTATGCTATAAAGAGAGGAAGAGGCTCAAAAGCATGGGAGGTACGCCAAAATAAGTAGACCGGAATCCAACTGCAGCTACTACTAATCATCCACCTTGAGACATCTATCCAGAACATCTCGATGGTATTCAGTTGCGAGCCCCACCCAAAGTGTAAACCCAAAGCAACACACAACTGCATTAAAAGAACTTTGCATAAAGTAAACAATCCTTGCAACCGTGGTTACAAGCACCGCCGTTTTCCCCCTTGTGGCAATATCACATCCCCTAGAACTCATGTTTCTGTCACTCAAGCTAGTCATCCGGGGGCATGAACCCACAATCAAGCATAACGCTCCCTCTTGAAGTCACTACCTACTACTTGGCCAAAGCAATAAACAACAACGGAAACATGCAAGAATTACTCAAGAACAAAAATATAAAAGATAAGAACCAAATATATTACTCAATCACAATCTGAACATAGTCTCATAATCCATCAGACCCTAGAAAAGTCAGCATAGCAACAGCATAAAGAATTACATATGTGCCTTGATCATGTAGGGACGCTCAAAAGGTCTAATCCATGAAGAACAAAGAAGGGAGGAGAACATCACATAGCTACTAATCATGCACCCATGGTCCAAGGTGGACTACTCACGGATCATCCGGGAAGCGTCCATGGTAGTGGAGAAGCTCCCGGAGGTCAATCCTTCCTCCAGCAGGGTGCCAGGAAGAGGTCTGCTGGCGCTCCCAATCTTGGAAGTGCGGCGGCGGCGGAACAGAGGCGATATCGCAAAAAAGGGTTCTATCCTCGGAAGAATCCCGTAACGGAGAATATATAGGCAAAGGGGGCAACCAGGGGGGCCACGAGGGGTCCAGGCGACCACCTGGCGCGGCCAACCCCTAGGGCGCGCCACCAGGGCGCCTGGGCCCCTGGTGGTGGCCCTCTGGCCCCACTTTGGTGATTCCGGAAGCTTCCGGTATGTTGATTTTTTTATTGTATTTTTCCCGAATTTTTGGAGCATTTTTAATATGGGGAAAACCTGAAATAGAAAAACAGCAGAAAACAAGAACTGGCACTGGGGTGCACTGAGTTAATAGGTTAGTCCAAATATGATCAAAAGTGTATGAAAGTGTATATAAAACATAGCATTATCACATAAAACATGCATGGAGCAAGCAGAAATTATAGATACGTTTGGGACGTATCAACATCCCCAAGCGTAATTCCTGCTCGTCCTTGAGTAGGTAAATGATAACAAGCATAATTTCTGTGGTGACATGCTAACAACCATATAAGAAATTTTAAGTAAAGAAATCAAGGTGTTTAATTCAATTCAAGTCATAACAGGAAAGAGTCTATCATAGCATTGAAACTAGCAACATAAGAACATAAAGGTGCAAGAGCTCTCGCTGTTCGTGACTCGAATGTCTCCAGATGGTGTTTGCGTGCAAGAAGTGGGAGATGGAAATACGAGAAGAAATATGTATTTGTTGAGAACTCAATCTACTAAAGTTTCACACTTAGTCTTCTTTGTAATCTTATCTTAAATCGTCCCCAGACCACTAGCCAGGTACAAGTCAATTTGATCCACTCCCTTTCGATATTTTGAGCACTCATGCAATTGATGAGCGTACGCACGAGAGTTGACACTTAGGATGGCAAAGAGAGAGATATGGTGGAGGAGGAAGACAAAAAGGGTGTGAAAGGCTCACATCAATGAGGACAATCATAGGCGAGAGAAGGCCAAATGATAGATATGATGTGAGGAGTAGGGATTGCCATGCAACGGATGCACATATGAGCTAAGAAAAGCTCTCCAATGGAACTAGTGGGGGTGCATCCAACTTGCTCGCTCAAGAAGACCTAGAGCTCGTTTGAGGAAGCTCATTCTTCGAATATGCAAGCCAAGTTCTATAGTGTGAAGGTCCCCAAATAGCTATATGCATAAATGATCATCTCTACAGAGTACAAGATATAGATGGAGTACGAGTGTGGATATTACAAAAGGAATAGTAGTGTTGCCCTTTTCTCTCTTTTTATTTCTTTTTATCTTTTTTCTATTTTTTATTTTTAGTGGCCTCAATGGCTCTTTCTATTTACCTCTCATTTGTCCTCTTTGGGATCTTTTAAATTTGTCATCTTTGGGATCTTTTCCTCACTTAAGGGCAACACTCTATTTTTCAAGAAGTATAGAAGATCCTCACACTTTACAAGGTACTCAAGATAAAGAAGATGTAGCTATCATGATGTATGCAAATGTATACCTTTGCCAGTGTAGCAGGAACATGTATGACATTAAGATCAAGTCATGAGATGGTGGATGTTGCATGGCAATATATCTCGGGAAGGCTATGGAAATGCCTTGATAGGTAGGTATGGTGGCTGTTTTGAGGAAAGATATAAGGAGGTTTATGATGACAGAGCGTATCATGCCAAGGGTTTGGATGCACCGGTGAGGTAGACGCCAACTCTCGGAGTGAGAAGAGGGCAATGCACGGTACCGAAGAGGCTAGAAAATATGAGGAGGTGGAAGTGTCAACTTTCAATACTTACATTAGCCAGAAGAACTCATGGACTTATTATCGGTAACTCTCGATCTAATGAGGAGGTTCACAAAGAGACAAGTACCCCGAGGAGGAGTGTATGGGGGTTTGGTTATCCTTGTGCATCCTTGACTCATGGTACGTGAGTGTACTCTAATATCCGATCCCTCCAAAGATTAGTGATCCATCTAGTAGCTAGAGTTCTCAACTAGTTTTTGTAGTTTTTGAAAATAAACACAGATTGCCCAAAATACAAAACCTATCACTAATAGGCTAGAGCTCTTGACACCAAAAGTTCAAACATTACTCACAACAATACCTCAAAACTATTGCAAGTTACTACTACAATTGAATAGCAACCTCAATTACCTACTTAAAGACAAGACACAACTCAATGCAACAACCAACTCTCTTAACAAGATAAACATGGAAACTAAAGAGAGTTCTAGAAACAAACTAAACTAAAGCTCTTGAAAAATATAAACATGAAAACTAAGAGCTAAACATGGCAGCAGCTATGAAAAGATAAAGAACACACAACAAAAGAAAGATAAGCATGAAATCCTATGATGTGTTCGAGTTTGAAGTGGATCATGTTTCTCTCCCACACAAAGTAAGCTGGGTTCTAACTTGTTATGAACAACAAGCAAAGCTAAAGAAAACCAAAAAGTAAACCTAAGAGAGAGACGCTCCAAGCATAGCAAATAACACGTGAAGTGATAAAAATATAGTGAGACGAAGGACGAACTGATGATTGTTGATGGAGAAGGGGATGCACGGGGCATCCCCAAGCTTAGATGCTTGAGTCTCCTTGGATATTTGTTCGGGATGCATGGGGGCATCCCCAAGATTGAGCGTTTGACACTCCCGGATCTTCTTTCATCATCTTCCCTCACACACTTGAAAACTCCGTTCATACATAACTCATCATAAGCTGATTAGAGAGGTTAGTACCCTTAATAAAATTATTTGCCTCCACTGGAAATAAAGATTTTCTTGAAGAGCTACTATTTCTCAAGATTGCAAAAAAAAATTGCAAAGAAAAGGCTAGTGCAAGTCTTGGAAAAGTAAAGAAAAGCAGAACGTGGCAGAATCTGTGAAAAACAGAACAACAGGTGGTAAATAAATTTTTCGGTGTACTTATGCAACTCAAATCAAAAAACTCAGAAGAGACACTCAAAATTCAATTGTATAGAGCACGCTGTCAAAAAACTTCAGATCAAAAAGGTGACTGGTGATTTTAGGAGAATTTGTTCGTCCAAGGACAGAATCTGTTTTCTGGACAGCATGTCACAACTTTTGAACTTTCTTGCAATCAGAGGTTAAACTTTGCACAAAGCTTGAAAATAAAGATGCAATGATGTTGCTACAGTAGTACCAATCGTCAAGACTACTAAAAACAGAAGGAAAAACATCTTGCGTTGCCTCCCAACAAGCGCTTTCTTTTATGCCTTTTAGCTAGGCATGAAGATTGAAAAAGATGCTCACAAAGGAATAAGAGTTTAAGCAACCGAGAGCATCAAGAAGCACATGTGAAACACATTTAAGCATAACCCACTTCCTATGCCTAGGAAACTTGTAAACAAATAAATCAAAGAAGCACAAAGTGACATGCATAGGAAGGTGGAAAAGGAACAACTTCAAAACTTTCAACATAAAGAGAGGAGTTTTAGTAATATGGAAGTTTCTACAACCAAACTTCCCTCTCTCAAAATATTTTTAGTAGTATCATGAACAACATCAAGAATATAACTATCACATAAATCATGTTGTTCATGACCTACAAGCACACATGTATAGTTCTCAACACGGTCTTTAGGATAATAAGATAAATTCAACCCATCACATTGAGCCTTGATAAGAGCAAAATTCTCCAGAATATGAGTTGGAGATTTCAAAAGGATAATAGGGCAATCAAGTGTGGGTGCAATAGAAAAAATTTCATTCTTAACATGAAGAACTATAGCAAGTTCATCTCCATAAGCATCATTCATAATGGCATCATGGCCACAAGTATAGAAGGCGTCAACTTCATCAAAAATGGATATTTCAAAAGAATCCATAGGATCATAACACTCATATAAGGTAAGATTCAAAGAGTTACTCTCATTAGAAGGTAAACATGGATGGCTCCATTCTTCCTCCTTTTGTTCATCACTCTCCTCCTCTCTTTCATCCAAGGAGCTTTCAGATTCAACAATTTCTTCTTCCATAGAGTCCTGCAAAACATTAGTCTCTTCCTTTGGGGGAGAGATTCTCTCAAGATGATCAGTAATATAATAATTTGCATCGTAATTTTCCAAACAATAATTAAGTATAGCAAGACTCTCAGATTTGTAAGGGGCATCATCAATATTTTTAAGAAGAGAAGTAGTTTCATAGGCACCCTTATAAGCAACAAATTCTTCTATTTGCTCGGTATCATAAAAATCATAATTTCTCTTAGCATAAGAAGCTAAGGTTTCATCATCATTGTACTCACATTGGAAAGCAAGGTGTTTATGCCTCATAAAGCAACAAGATTCATCCCTGCAAAAAGATATATTATATATTGAGCACAAGTTTCTAGCATACTCACACAACTGATGTATTTGTTTCCATAAGTGTATCCCCTTTTGAGACAAGCGGTGTTCCTTGTACCATTCTTGTTGATCCTTAGTGAATCCTCCATGCCAATAGGATCTGGTTTCAAAGAAGTTAGGCATTGGTGGCAAGCAAGTAACTAGACATACTATTTTTGGGTTTTTTTGGTATAAGACACAATGATAAAAACTGAAAGGTAAACTAACAAGACTAAAAAGCAAAGGTAAAAGATAGTTTGCAACTCCCCTATCTTGTAAATTGGAGTCCCCGACAACGGCGCCAGAAATTTTCTTGATGCGCGAGAGATGATAATGGCTTCTCGCCCTTCGTTGGTTACCCCAAGTGGAAGGTGAGATGTAGGATAGAAACAAATTTACCCTAACGTATAGGATAAGGTTTGTCTCCCGTAGGACTCCGAATGCGACCATAAGGTGTAAAGTGAACAATGGCACCGTTCACAACCGAGGTTGCTTACTTTACCTGGACCTGCACACACACAACAAGTAACTTTTCTCCCAACGAAGTTCAGAGAGGTTTTCAATCTCTCCGGCCTTGTTGTTTACAAAGGATCAACGCAACAAATAATAGTGGGGATAATTGCAACTATAAAAGTAAAAGACAGAAATAAATTGAGCGTGTAAACAGCGATGAGAATATGGACCGGGGTCCCATGATGTTCACTAGTGATGTCTCTCTCCCAAAAGACGATAATACTGCTATGCGAGGTAAACAAATCACGGTTGGGCAATTGACAAGATTACGGGCGCAAACCAATGCTAACTATTCTACAAAGAAAGGAAGAGGCTCAAAAGCATGGGCGGTACGCCAAAATAAGTAGCCCGAAATCCAACTGCATCTACTACTAATCATCCACCTTGAGATATCTATTCAGAACATCTCGCGGGTATTAAGTTGCGAGCCCCACCCAAAGTGTAAACCCAAAGCAACAGACAACTGCATTAAAAGAACTTTGCGTAAACTAAAAAATCTTTGCAACCGCGGTTACAAGCACCGTTGTTTTCCCCCTTGTGGCAACATCACATCCCCTAGACTCATGTTTCTGTCACTCAAGCTAGTCATCAGGGGGCATGAACCCACAATCAAGCATAACGCTCCCTCTTTGAGTCACTACCTACTACTTGGACAAAGTAATAAACAACAACGGAGAACATGCAAGAATTACTCAAGAACAAAAATATAAAAGATAATAACCAAATATATTACTCAATCACAATTTGAACATAGTCTCATAATCCATTAGAACCCAGCAAACTCAGCATAGCAACAGCAGAAAGAACTACATATGTGCCTTGATCATGTAGGGCAGCTCACAAGGTCTAATCCATGAAGAACAAATAGGGGAGGAGAACATCACATAGCTACTGATCATGAACCCATGGTCCAAGGTGGACTACTCATGGATCATCCGGTAAGAGTCCATGGTGGTGGAGAAGCTCCTGAAGGTCAATACTCCCTTCAGCAGGGTGCCGGGAAGAGGTCTGCTGGCTCTCCCGATCTTGGAAGTGCGGCGGCGGCGGAATAGAGGCGAGATCGTGAAATAGGGTTCTGTCCTCGGAAGAATCCCATAATGAAGAATATATAGGCGAAGGGGGCATCCAGGGGGCCACCAGGGATCCAGGCGACCACCTGGAGCGGCCACCCCTAGGGCGCGCCACCAAGGCACCTGGGCCCCCGGTGGTGGCCCTCTGGCCCCACTTTGGGGATTTTGGAAGCTTCCGGTATGCTGATTTTTTATTGTATTTTTCCTGAACTTTTGGAGCATTTTTTATATGGGGGAAACCTGAAATAGAAAAACAGCAGAAAACAGGAACTGGCATTGGGGTGCACTGAGCTAATAGGTTAGTCCAAATATGATCAGAAGTTTATGAAAGTGTATATAAAGCATAGCAATATCACACAAAACATGCATGGAGCAAGCAGAAATTATAGATACGTTTGGGACATATCACCTGTAGACATTGAAGGGCGAGCCTGATCTTGCCGATGAAACCTAGCACGATCCACTCGGCTCTGCACCAGATGACTTCGAGCGTCATCATCAACATCGGTATATCGATCATCTTGATGACCATCTCAGCGTTGATGGAACTCTTCTCTTCGTGGAACACCTTGGTCCAACCTATGAGTCACGTAATCATCCTACCTCCGAGTTTCCATGCGCCGTTATTGATCATGGTGATATCCTTCTCAGGGATCATTCCTGCGTCGAGGTGATATGTTCATGTTTCTCCGAGTATCACCATAAGGTGTATGTACAGATTGTGATGTTCCAGTGGGAGGAGCTTGAGAATAAACACGCTATAGTGACCGACTGACCACATCATTTTGCTCCACCGCCTTCTGCAATAAGAATGCCAAGTGTTGAATTCCTTCTGCTGCCGACCCTCTAGGTTCCAAAGAATTTGCAATCCACGTTGCTTCTATAAGTTTCTCCATTGGGGTTTCCAGAGCTTTGAAAGTTTCTCCTTCTCCCTGGCCTCGCAACTGCCGATTGGTTCTACTTTTCTTGAGACGAGCAACCTCTCGGGATTGGCGTTCTAGTGTATTTTCTCCGCTAGGCGTTCCCTTTCAGCGAGGTTGGTTAATCTGGCTGCTTCTAGGCATCGCCCTTCTGGAGTAGCCATATCAATGGGAGTGTGCAACAGCTGCTCTGCTGCCTCCGCATTTTCTTGTTCTTCCCGAGTAAGCGGTCGGGGCTGCCGGCTCGACCCTCCGAGTTCCAATCTCCGGAAGGCAGATACACGCTGACCTGGTTCACAATTATTTCCCCCGGGCGGACTATCAGCTTCATTCCGAGCTGCGTCATCTCTGACTGGTGACGGTTGTGGTGGTGGTGTTTCAGCCATACCAACTACTGCAACCACGATTGGAGACCCGATGCTGCCTCCTTGCTCCACATCAGGCTCTAGGTCAGATGTATGCATGTCTTCATCTTCACCCGGGTTGAAGAGATGCAAAATAGACGTCGTTGGACCTTCTCTTGCTATGAGTTCATCAAGAGCTTGTTGCACTGACTACACTGAGTCGATGACTGCCACCTGCTGCACCATCATCTTCTTGTTGCGGTGAGGAACGTGTGGACGACCCGAACGCTTCTTCTTGCGATAGACAGACAAAGGAGCATGTGTTTTTTTCTGAGCTGGCAATTGGAGGCGCAAAGCCCCCAACTCATCAACTCGAAAGTGGACGTTGCCTCTTGAAGGAAATAATTGCGTTTGGAGCGGTGAGTCCGCTAGCCAAGCAGAATCATTGGCCACAAAGGCCAATGATCCGAAGAAAAACGTCTCACCGTGGACGATCTCGGGGCCGTGGATTGACAAGGAAGACGAAAAAGAAACCATCTCTGCGATTTCTGATCAACTCAGCCCCAAGGTGGGCGCCAACTGTCGTGGATATGATCCTGACAATAGATATCCCCAGGGTAAGAATGGGGGCTTATATAGAGTGCGCCTCCACCCCTTCAATACCCCTGGTAATTGGTTATAATTACAATCATAAACGTCTACACTTATTATAGGAAACTGCCTACCCACTATGGCTATTAAAAAGGAATAACGATTGCGCCTTCAATGTCTTCACGTCTTTTGGCCTTCCCTTCTTCCAAGTAGCGGGTACCTCGGTAGTCTCCCTCTTCCGAGTAGTGAGGTACTCAGAGCCAATCTCCTCTTCCGAGTAAATGATTACTCGGAGAATATATTTGCTTACGAGTAACAGACTACTCAGAAGCAATGTGACTTGTGTTCCTGTGATTTATCAAGCTAGTGGTCACTCGATAATTACTCTTGTTTATTAGGTATTTTAATGAGGTCATGGTGCTAAGGGTACCCCCTGATATATGATACTTAAGGGTATACCTTTGGTGTGACCATGACAACTAGTTCCATTGGAGAGCTTTCATACACTCATAGCTCTATGTGCATCCGTTGCATGGCAATTCCTACTCCTCACACCATATTTATCATAAGGTCTTCTCTCTCCTATAGTTGTCCTCATTGGTGTGAGCCTTTATCACTTTTTGATTTTCTATCCCCACCATTATTCTCTTCGCCATCCTAAGTGTCATTTATCTTTCTTGCGCGCTCATTCATTGCACGAGTTGCTCAAAGTCAAAAGGGAGATAATAAGATTGTCTTATACCTAACCGACGGTCCGGAGATGAGTCATAATAAGATCCCAAAAGTGTCCGTGTGTGAAAGCTCGTAGATAGAGTTCTCAACAACTATTTAGTATTTTTAACTCTCAACCTTCCCCACTCTGGACGGAAACACCAATTGGAGACATTCGATTCACGGACAACAATATCTCTTTTGCCTTTATGTTCTAACTTTACTAGTTTCAATACTAGCTATAAACTCTTGCTTTATATTACTTTGTCTCCGTTTATACATCTTGATTGCTTTACTTGATGTTCTTACTTATGTTGGTAGCATGTCACCAAAAAAATTATATTTGTTATCATTTACCTACTCGAGGAAGAGCATGAATTAAGCTTGGGGATGTTAAACATCCCCAACGTATCTATAATGTTTGCTGGTTCCATGCTTATTTGTGTGACTTTGCTATATGTTTTGATGCACTTTCATATCATTTTACAACATATTTGTGACTAACCTATTAACCTAGTGCCCAGTGCCAGTTTTTGTCTGCTATTGATTGTGCATCGTAGAAAAGGGTGAAAAAACAATATTGCCGGAAAATTCCATAAATTGCAATATATTAGAAGACTCCAGAAGCCCGAAGGAGAGACGAAGGGAGCCCACCCCCTGGCCAGGCGCCTCCCTGGCGCGGCTAGGAGGGGTCGCGCCCCTTCGCCGCCTGGCCAGGTGGGGCTACCCCCGGTGTCCCTCCTTCGCCTATTTATTTCCCGTACATTAAATAATCCTTGGGGACAGAATCCTTTTTTCCTGAAACCTTCTCTGTTCTGTCGCCATCACGATTCCAAGATCGGGATCACCAGAAGTTCTGTCCCGACACCCTGTCGGAGGGAGGATTCATCTCCGGAGGCCACTTCATCAACCATGCTTATATCCGCGATGTGCCGTGAGTAGTTCCACCTTGAACCTAGGGTTCATGGCAGTAGCTAGATGATCCATCTCTCTCCAAATTTTTTATTCAATGTTTAGACCTTGTGAGCTTCCTAACATGATCAAGACACCTAAGTTATAGTTATTATGCTTATTATGTCGTGTTTGCTGGGATCCGATGGATTATGACATTATATTTAGATGGTGGAAGTTATATATTTGATCCTCTTTTATATATTTTTCTTGCATGTTCTCCGTTGTAATTGATTACTTTAGCCAAGTAGTAGATTGTGATTTCAATAGGGAGCGTTATGCTAGATAGTAGGTTCATGCCTCTCGATGTCGAGCTTGAGTGACAAAACATGAGACTAGAGAATGTGTTTTTGCTACTAAGGGTAAAAAAATGGTGCTTGTGACTGCGTGTTACAAGTGTTGCTTACATTACACATAGAGTGTTAAAGCAGTCGTTCGTTGATTTGGGTTTACAACATATAGTTGTGGCTCGCTACTTAATACCAATGTGATATTCTGGATTAGATATCTCAAGGTGAATGATTAGTAAGTAGATGTTGATGGATAAACGGTCTAATTTTTTTGGTGTAATACTTGCATGATTGAACCTTGGACTTTCTTGTAGCATAATAAGCATTGCAGTACGTTCATAATTCTATAAATTGCCATGCTATATTTTGTTGCATCCATTATAAGTTTTATTATCTTTTGAGAGAGAGATGACACTAGTGAATACCATGATACCCTGGTCCATATCATCATCATATATTTATACCCGCTTCAATCTACTTGTTTTATTTCCTTTTGTTGCTTTACTTTTTTTATTTATATTCCCTTTGTGTTTAATATTTCGTAAACGGCAATACAGAGGGATTGACAAACCCCTCTGACTCGTTGGGTGCGAAGTTAGTTGTGTCTTGTGTGCAGGTCTAGGTCAAGTAATTTCTAAGCATCAGGGAAATTGCTAACCACCTACTTGTAGTGTCTGGCATCCTCCTGGATTCGATAAAACTCGCGTTTCTGTGTGAGGAAAATTTGCTACTATCTACATTATCACCTTACAATCGGGGTAACCAACGAGGGGTGTGACCACACCAGCAAGCAACATGGTTGATGAAGAAGCCTCCAGGGATGATCTCCCCCTCTGACAGGGTGTCGGGACATAAAAGTAGGGGCTCCCGATCTGGGAATCGCGGTGACGGCAGAACGACGATAGGTACTGGAACAAAAAATCTGCTCTGAGGGTTCTCGGAAGAAGAGGAATATATAGGCGAAACATGGACACCAGGGTGTTTGTCACGCCACCAGAGTGTCTGTCCAGGGGGTGCCCCCTGGCAACCCTTCCTGCTTCGGGTGTCTTCTAGAACATAAGAATTTCTGGAATTTTCTGAGCATATTGATTTTTTAACTTTTTCTGCAACGTATAGACAAAAATAGACAGAATCTGGTACTGGGCACTGGGTCAATAGGTTAGTTCCCAAATTTTTTTGTAAAAGGTATGAAAGTGTAGCAAAAACATGTAGCGATGTCGTGAAACAAGCATGGAATAAACAAAATTATAGATACGTTTAGGACATATCATTTCCCGATAGCTCGGGAAGTGGTACAATCGCTGATACAGATAGGAATGTTCGTACCAAATGTCGTTACGAAATTCCTTCCTCCTTAGAACACCCACATTTTCTTTATACGAGTTTAGAATTTGATGTTCTTTAGCTCGTTAAAATTGTATAAGTGAAAGCTTTGCGAGGTTATCATTTGATCTTCTTTTGTAGCACTTTGTTAAAATGCCAATTTAGCTTTCCCAAATGGCTAAGTTTTCATACTAGCACTCCTCCATATTGCATCATCTTTGGTCTTTTCATCGTGCTAGTACGTGCTTCCTCCAAAATTCCATTGACACGATAAAACAAATGAAGCTAGTAAAAACAAATAAAAGCATAAATTATGTAATTCTCACAAGAAAGTATAATTATAAAAAATCATGCATAATGAACATGTATTTGGTTCAATGGGACATGCTATTAAGAGATATGCAACATATGAGATATCAAGTGTTATGATGCAACTTATCTCTATTACATAGCACATGACTCTTTTTTTGCGGGTTATATTACACATGACTTAGAGAAGATGAGCACACACAACATCAATAGATGATACATGTGCGAGATGGATCGCCGTCGACAAATCATCAAAGAACTATCATCTGTAGTACATATTGTAGAGTGATCGATCATCATGTAGATGTGGCAGCTAGCCATACAAAGTACATACTGAATCCGGCAGCTAGCCATACAAAGTAGTAGGAGTAATTCAAATCTGAGCCCAAACTCGTATGATACTGCACAAGATTTTTTTTAAGATATACGATAAAAACTTAAAAAATTCTAATTTTTTTATCAAAAGATATACGAAAAAGCTCAAAAAATTATAAATTTTTTTGTGGCGACCATATTTAGGAGCTAGATGTTCATATAAAATTTGAGCGTTTTCAGACATCTAGGGAGTTCGCGGCAAAAAGACAAATTCAATACAAAATAGTGCATGAACAATAGCCTTTAGAAAACTACAAATTTGTCTTTTTTTGCCGCGATCTCCCAAGATGTCTGAACTTTCTCAAAATTTGCATGAAATCTCGCACGTAAGCATCTTCCACCATAAAAAAGGATTTAATAAGGTTTTTTCATATTTATTTATTTATTCGTCTAATGCACCCGGGCACCGAATCGACGCTTCCTGCATTACGCTAGAAAAAACTAGTAGCGCGTGAAACCCGGAGGAGAGTAGCTACGGTAGAATAACACCATTATGTATTTATGTAGCGGCACATAATACTTTTTTATTGGACGAATCGATCTTAACCACACTTAAAAATTTATCACCCTTGAGTAAGAAGGTTCACTAACTAAGCTCATTGTTCCTAACTATAGAGCTTTCATGAAAACCAAAGTCCAAAAGTGTATCCATGTCTTTCATGCGAGTTTGCTAAAGTTAGCGAGCATGGGATCAATACCTGCAATCATCTTCGTTCCATTGCCATGAAGGTCAAAAAAAAGGAAATGTTTTTGTGGAACCCAAATTCACATTGTCAAAGGTTTTAGAAAGAAGATCAATATTATGTCCTTTGGATAGAGGAAACTCTCCCCAATATTATGAACAATCACCTCAACTCAATTGGATTGAGAAAACTCTCCCCAAAACAAGCATATTCTTTGTCCAAAAGTGAGGGATATCTAGATGATTTCATTCTCTCATAACCTCATGCCCTACCATTAGAAATGATTTGCTAATCATTTTTATTAGAAAATCTACATTTTCCATAGTCCAATTTAGAAATCTACGAAAACATGTGTAATATTTTTTACTCTGAGCCGTCTCAAATGAATTACTTTCACAACAATCCTCACAATATAGAGAATTGAATTCATCAATATTTATAGGGCGTTTTTACGTCTATGTGACCTAGAACGATTGGCCTCAACCCTACTCTAGCAGAATATAGAGAGGAATCCAGGTATTTAAACGGGGAGTATAACATGTTGGGATTACCGACAAGTTTACCTCCGTCTCGTTGGTAACATATCCCACCAGCAAACACTAGAGATTGCCGGCCGGAAGAACCCTACTCCGTCGCTGCAGAGTGATAAAGGCTGAGCACCCTCGCAGATCGGGAGGGACTTTTGAGAGCACCTTGGTACGAGAACTCCCTGCCCCCCTTCTGATGTCGGACATGTATCCCAACTTTCTTGATCACAATCTACATCAGTCGAGTGCCCGACATCGGCATCACAATCAACAATGCTAGTGCATCCTCCTCTGAGCAATGAGGGTGTTGAATGCACGAGCTGATGACTGCCACTTCTCCCTCTGAATCAAATATGCATACTTGTCTTCCTCCATATATAGCCCATAGAATGATTTTGATGGGGAACAAATCCCTCTTGCCGAACCACCGCTTCTCCTCCATCGCAGTCACATCCCTTTCAATGTCCATCGACCTCTTTCAGAACTCCTACGGATTCGTGAACCACAATCAGATCTTTGAGAGCATCTCTAGCTTCAGGGATCTCCGCTCGCGATCCTTGTCATACGCACCTCCACTCCATCATAGGGATCCAAATGGCCGGGAGGGAGATAGGCAGCCAGCCTATGCGGGCTTCGTCGGTGTCGCTACGAGAGATAAGTGAGGAGGAGGAAAGGGAGGGTAGCTATCCTGGGAATAAATTCCTGCTCTATCAAACAAGCCCTTAGGGTGGGGTGATTCGGTGCGAGCTCGGCCATGGTGACCAGCATTGCCACGTTTCCCTTCGTCGCCTTCCGTGTACCACACATCCTCCCTGACCTGACCTTCGGGGATAGTTGGAGTGTATCCAACGAGTAATTGCTGTCAACTAATTGCTGCCACTGTAACCATTCTATCCATGGACAATACCTGCTAGCTGCATGCACGTAGAGGAGTAGAGGACCCGTGACCGCGGCCTGTCTTGTTATATCTCATGTAGTAACGTGGGTCCCAGTCAGCACCGCCGGGAGGACCCTTCCACGCCACTCCACCTTGCTTGCAGCTGCAGTGACAGCCGTCCACCAACCCGCCCCACCTCCTTATAAAACCCCCCAAAATTCCATCGCTTAGCTTCTACTCCTCGCCGTCCTAGCTTAGGTCTCACCGTCTCACCTTCTCACCTTCCCTCCACGGGCTCTCACGCACGACGTCCCACCGCCACCCCAGGGTGAGCTCCGAGAGGCGCGAATGGCGCACGCGGCGGAGGGAGAGAGACCACGGGAAGAGCAGGAGGAGGAGGTGATCATCGTCGGCGCGGGGCCGTCCGGCCTGGCGGCGGCGGCGTGCCTGTCGCTGCGCGGGGTGCGGAGCCTCGTCCTGGAGCGCGACGGCTGCGTGGGCTCGCTGTGGCGCAACCGCACCTACGACCGCATCCGCCTCCACCTCGCCAAGCAGTACTCGGCGCTGCCGCACGCGCCGCACGGCGCCGACGCCCCGACCTACCTCCCGCGGGACGACTTCGTGCGCTACCTCGACGACTACGCGGCCCGCTTCGGCGTCCGCGTCCAGCTCCGCCGCGAGGTCCGCGAGGCCCGCTTCGACGAGGAGCGGGGAGCGTGGGTCGTCGACGCCGTCAACCACGCCACGGGGCTGGCGGAGAGGTACGTCGCGGCGCACCTGGTGGCCGCCGCCGGGGAGAACGACGAGAAGGTGTTGCCGGAGGTGCCCGGGCTGGACGGCTTCCCCGGGAAGGTGATGCACGCCTGCGAGTACAGGACGGGCAAGGGCATGGAGGGGAAGGCCGTGCTCGTCGTCGGGTCCGGAAACTCCGGCATGGAGATCGCCTACGACCTCGCCGAGGCCGGTGCGGCCACCTCCATCGTCGTCCGCAGCGAGGTCAGTTACTTTTACTACTGTGCTGTTTTTTGTTCATAAATAAGGTATTTATAATGTTTCTTACGACTATCAATGTTTCTTTGCTCGAGTATGTTTGGTTGCTACCAATATCGGCTGGCGATGGCAAGACCTTTTGTTTTTTAGGTTAGCAAAATGATTTGGTAGCTAAATCTATTACTGACCCATGGCTTGCATCGAACACGTGCCCTGACCAACTTGCCTGCTGGCGGATCGCGCACGCGTACCGGGCCCACGCGTCATCGGGTGAGAAGCTCTGCATGGCAAGTTGGCGCTCCCTGCGTGCATGGCTACATGCATGGAGGTTTTGCATGGAGGAGTTGAGCTGTACCGCGCGCCTTACGCTTCCGAATGATCTACTGTTTGTGCATCAGTGCATGCATAGTGTTTTATCTGTATTATTAGGCCCCATCTGAGCCGTTAATTTATGTGGCGACGTTCACGGGAGTCATCGACAGCTTGGTCAAATTGGCCTTCTCCCGTCCAAGAAACAAGAGGACAATAGACAGTAGTAGGTCTGGGAAACAGCCACTGTGGCCATTAGTCCATTACGTACATGTCATGCACACTGCATGCACGTAGAGCCCATAGCTAGCTAATATACAACTCTACTCCTCTGTCGTTTTGGACGTTTCATCCTTCGATCCTTCTAGTACTTGTAGTCTTCCCACATAAAGCCTGATCCGATCGATGCATCCAGGCGGCACAACACGATTAATTTAATGCCGCAAATGGATGATAACAACAAACACTTCGATCACGGTAGTAGGTGGGTACATTCGGCACACCGTAATTAGCAACCACAATCGCTGCCACATTGATCTAACATTGGATCCTTGCCTGTCCCCTTGTTTCTGTCTCTGCCGGTTATATTTTAGAGTGAAGTGCATCACAGGTTCTCAAACTATTTTAAAGGTGTCACATAGGTCCTCAAACTATGAAAAGTGTCATTCAGGTCCTTAAAGATCATTTGGAGTGCAATAAGTGTGTGCATATGTGACACTCTAAAATAGTTCAAGGACCTATATGACACTTTTAAAATAGTTTGAGGATCTAGATGACACACATATTGCACTTTGAAGACCTGGATGATGAGTTTCATAGTTCGAGGACCTAGGTGACACCTCTCAAATAGTTTAAGGACCTTAAGGACCTGTGATGCATTTCACTCTATATTTTAACACAACTAGAATTAGCAAACTGACCATTGACCACGTAGAGGAATATTGTCCATCGACGGCACAGAGAGGTTTGGTATTCTGCATTTGCCGTAACGGAGCATGTCGCCATGCGTCCAGTGAAAACCATTGTCGTTTCATCCACAGCCAGCTAAAATAGTTGGCTGCAATGCACTGTATCGGGTTGCATGGTTGATCCGTAGTGAGTGTAAATTGATCTATTTGTTGTTACTGTGGCTGCATGCAGCTTCACCTTGTGACCAAGGAGATCTGGAACGTGGCGATGACGCTCTACAGGTACCTGCCCGTGTGGCTCATCGACAGGATCGTGCTGCTCATGTGCACCGTCGTCTTCGGGGACACCTCCCGCTACGGCCTCCGCCGGCCGGCCATGGGGCCCTTCTCCATGAAGATCCACACCCCCGCCTACCCCGTCGTTGACGTCGGCACCTACGCCAAGATCAAGACCGGCGAGATACAGGTCAGTGAAAATTAATTGACGTTGGGTTTTATTTATTTATTCATAAAAGGATGGAACTCTTTATTGCGGTGCACATGCCTATTTTTATTAAAGTTGTAATAAGGCATAGACATGATATGAATATACAATGGCACATCTACCATTTGCATATATACAATGGCACAACGAGGTGTGTGTGTGGGTGGGGGGGCGGTGCCAAGTTGGTTTTAAAAAATGCAGTTACATTTACATTTGGATATATATTTTGAGAAAGAATTTGCATTATTATTGTAAGTTTGCTATATAATTACTAATAATATGAAAGATATTACTCCCTCCGATCCATATTACTTGCCTTTATAAAAATGATGTATCTAACATTAAAATACATCTAGATACATTCATTTCAAGACAAGTGATATGGATCGAAAGGAGTAATAATTTTAACCAAGGAGATATTAGATGCTAATTCCTTTTCAATGTATATTATCATGCGATGTCAAGATGATATTATCTCTATGATACGATGTTATATTATGATACTGTAAGTGTCTCTCTCTTCATCCAACGACGTGCCATTCCAGCTTTATCCTTAGTTGGCACTTCATGATACTAGTTGTGAATTTACGATACTCTCATTACGGGAGGTCTTTGAATTTCATGGAAAGTTGTGTTTGAACCCCCATGGTAGTACACCCTCTATCTAGGTCATTTATTTTTGGCGTTGCCGTCATTGTGCGAAAAAAATCATTTTTATGCTTCTCAACCAAAAAAATTTATAAACTTGAAAACTTGGTGTTGAACAAACATAGCTGCAATTCATAGGGAAAAATGATCTACTCCCTACCGACACTTATTATGGATCGGAGGGAGTAGCATTTGGGGGGGGGGGGGGGACTTGTCATGTATAACTAAGTAAATAATTGGCACTGCCATATTTATCTTAACATGCAACCGTAACTTCACCATGTCACCATGCTTGAGAAGAAAGATGCACCTCAACATACAACTATGAATGGAAAAATGTCCACATCAACATGCAATTGTGCATGCTTGTATTCAATAGATGTTATACAACTATATAATTAAATATAACAAAAAAGATATGTGTCATTAGTTTCAGGTCTCATATTATTACAAATGTTGATTTTTGTGTGCAATTAAATCTCATTGAAATATTGCACTTATTTTCTCGCTGCAATTTGCAGGGCATCATCTCTAGTTTTACGGTTAAGTCTATATTTTTCTCGGGGTTTTCTTTCTTCAACGAATTCTATATTTTTTATTTGAAAAAAATCAACTTTATATATTGTTTTGTTAGGGAAAGGGGGGGGGGGGGGTCTGTAGTGCCGATAGCGAGCTAGCATAAATCTTGATTCCAAAACTGAACAGCCTAAATAAAAGCTTACTTGATGCGGGTTTAAAAGGCTTATTCTCTTAACTTCAAGCTGAGTTGGTAAAAGAATGTAAATTCCATGCTTAATTCAGACGGATGTGAACACATGCAGGTCCTGCCGGCGACGAAGGCTGTGCACGGGAACGTCGTGGAGTTCGCTAACGGCAAGCAGCACCCGTTCGATGCCATTGTCTTCGCCACCGGCTACCGGAGCACAACCAAGAAGTGGCTCAAGGTAAGTTTATTAATTACGTACATACGTCCATGCATTCAGGTTCAGCCCATGCTGCCATATGTAGAACATCAATACACACACGTCCTGCATACCAACTTGGTCGCACAACAGGGATCGGTGCATCATGATTCATAATTTGCACTGCATTTTTTTGAAACAAAAAAGAGAATAGGTTCGTGCATGCATGCCCCTTTGGAGACGAGAGGCGAGGCTTTGCCAAGAAGCAAAGCTCAAATCGGTTCCTGCTCTCGTCTTTCTGGAACATGCACGCACGCGTTCATCTAACGCATCCTGAAAGTGCATGCCTGAATAGAATACAATGTGGGGAGTCCGGCCGGCCTGATGATCATCTTTCCTGGCACCTCCGTGTTTGTTTGCCTTCAGGGCGACGATGGGCTGATCGGCGAGGACGGGATGGCGCGGCGGAGCTACCCGGAGCACTGGAAGGGGGGGAAGGGGCTCTACTGCGCGGGAATGGTGAGGCGGGGCCTCTACGGGAGTTGCGAGGACGCCGATTTCATCGCCGAGGACATCAGCAACAAGAAGAAGAAGCACCATCAAGCCTGACCATGATCGTCGTGAGAAGAGCAATAATACCCTTCTAGAGTCGCAAATCGGTTGTCGATCGGGCAAGAACCAATGGCTGTACTTTGATTATGAGACTTTAGATTGTCTGTAAAACTAGCCGTAGCTTATCTATGAATGGGTTGAATTCAACTTGAAGTAACGTTGCCTTGTGTGTGCACAGGTCAATGGTTTCCAGATGTGATCTGCGCATCTGCAGATCAGGGAAAGTATTAGGATGTGTTTGGTTGAAATTTGTGGCTGAACATAGATTAAAAACCAACATCTGCACCTTTTTTGGTTGCCTGCATCTAGATCCGAGGCAAATTTGACATGTCGTTTGATTGTCTGCGTTGCACGAGACGCACAAATCACACGTTGTTTGGTTGTCATCTGCAAAGAGTTGTTGTCATCACTTCTCATTAGTGGTGACATTACCACACACGGACATAAGTTTCAGTCCTAACTACTAACAAATGAGAGTACAAATACAACACGCAAATGGTGAAATAGAGAAAAGTTCATCGATGCCGAATGAATCATCGGTCTTCTTATTGTGTTGCTGCTCTGCTTCTTCTTCTGCAGTTGTTGTTGTTGTTCTTCTGTTGTTGCTGCTGCTCTTCATGTTCTGTTAATGTTGTTGTTGCTCTTCTTCTTCTCCTGTTGGTCTTGCTCTTCTTCTTCAGATACTTGTTTGCCCTCTGTTATCCCGCATTGTCTGAGCCCACTCCAGCCTTTTGATCTTCCAGCCTTCGCTGTCAAATGCCTCGACACCATGGCCACTGCTGATAACATCGTCAGGATGAACATTCTTCTCCTCTGGCACCAGTTCATTAATACCCCATTGCAGGATCTAGTTATGCAGAATACAACAGGAAAGAACATGCTTAACCTGAGTGGGAAAAGGGTGAAATGGCTTATGATCTAGGATCTTCCACCTATTCTTCGGAGCTCCAAATGTCCTATCAACCGTAACTCTAAGGCTGGAGTGTCTGAGATTGAACAGTTCCTGCAGAGTCTTAATAGGATAGTTCCTATTTGATAACTCGTTCAGATGGTACCTCGCTTTCATGAAGGGTGGAAGAACACATGGACGAGAAGCATATCCAGCATCTTCTAGTTAGAACTTGCCATAGAGGATATTGATGCCATCAGAACGGCTCATGATGTCAGTTAGAATGTTAGCATCATGCGTTGATCCTTCCCAGTCATCAAGAACATATGTGAACTTCAGATCGAAGTCAACAACAACAAGCACATTCTGGTTGGTGTAGTGCTTTCTACCCCTGTATAATACACCATCCTAAATAATGTATTAGTATTTCCTTTATACTATAATACACCCTTTCACCATCCTAAATAATGTATTAGTATTTCCTTTATACTATAATACACCCTTTCACTCACTGATCTATGACTACAAACTATACTGCACTACTACACTCGTTCGTTACCGATCTACGACTACAAAGCATAATGTACTCGTCCGCTCACTGATCTACAACTAGAAACTATATATTACACTCGTCTGATCAATTATCTACTACGCACCGTACCATATACATTGATATATATAATAATAACACTAACAAATATAACTATTAAACATAATATAGCAAAAAAAATAGGAAAAAATTGTACCCTTGAAGTGTGCTTTTTCGGGTTTCAAAGAACATTGACGGTGCTCAATGATATACGCCATCGAAATCCATAAAAACTCCGACAATTCAACGGACTCCTTCGTCCACCTCCACCACCTGAACCACTTCAAACAACACCAATGCCTGAGAAAACAAGCTTGCGGATCTTCAAATGTCACTAATGGCTATTCCACAGTTTGCAAAAAAAACCATGAAATTCAAAAAAATCGATGCAATCGGATAAGAATGGGATGATCTACAATATATATAAATTTGAAGCAGCAACAATAATAGGAATTGGTGCAAAATCGAGTGAAAAAGAGCCCAAAATTAAGAAGACCGAAGGAAGAAGAAAGAGGAAGAAGAAAAGAATCGTCGGCTCCTTCTTATCAAGGGGGTTGTCGATAGTCGGTCTACCGACCGCTTGTTGTCGGTAGATTGACTACCGGTAGCAGCGATTAGCCATTGTCACACAGGCGTGAATCTAGGGTTGGGCATATATTTTTGAAATATTTTCAATTTGGTGTATATATTTCGAATTTCCATAAAATGTCGTATAAAGAAAAATCTAAGAGAGTGGTTGTCTACCCCCACTCGTCTAACACCGAAGCTCAACACATCACCTGGCTGCCGACGATCGAGCAACTCCGGGGCCGCAACCTCGCCACCGCCTCGTCGCTCCCTGTAGCTTCCCCCTACCCCCACGAGCCACGGCGCAGCAGCTCCTCCGACCCTCTCCCCCTTCCTGGCCTCCTCCGCCTCGCCCATGTGATGTCCTCCCTGTGTTACTGTTCCCCAGCCAGCCAGCACCGACGGCCCGACGCCGCGTCGATTCCGGCGGGACCGCGATAGCAAGGTCGAGCCACCGCTAGAGTGTTAACACACTCGACGGAAACGGCAATGGGGCCATCGGCGAACCGGGCACCCCCTCTTCCTTGTGCTGTGGTCGCTGGTCCTGGCAGCGACAGGCAGGTGTTCGACGAAATGCCGGACAAGGGAGGGACAGTTCAGGGCGCTGGCTATGTGCGTTCGATCGAATGCCCGGCAGAGGAGAAGCGCACTGAAGCATTCGAGGGGTCAATGCAAAGACGTGGCCACCAGTGATTCCGGAGGCGATGCTCAGCTCAGCTCGACGGAATGCTCGAGAGAAGTCGTGCCGCCATGGAGTGAAGGTGTGCAGCTGGGGCTCTTGTTGGTGGCCCGAGACGAGGCGAGAGCATTGCATTCGATCAAGATGGAGAATCTGCTGGTTGACACAAGAAGCTTCCCGCCAGAACCAGGAAGAATAACAGAAGTTCACGTCGGTTGGTTAACATTGGCCCCAGATCGGAGACCCCCAACCATATGGCGTCGAGACTCTATAAAAAGGCCAGCCCCTCGGCCATTTCGGATTACACAGCTTCCCTCCCAAACTCAAAACAAGAAGCCATCGCCATAGCCCATCGCAAGCAGCAGCCAGGCAACCCACCGCCCGCCGCGCAAGAAACCAAGAAGCAACCATGGCAGGGCGGGGAAACAGAGGCGCAGCGAGCGCGCCTTCTGGCGGGACCCTGCCACCCTCCCAGAGCTTCCGCAGCAACTCGTTCGCTCGCGCCTTGGAACAACGGCTGCTTCGCAATACCATTACCGCGGGGGAGATCGTTGAGGCCATGGGCATGCAGCGCGCCGGGACAGGGCAAGGGAGCCCCTCCGCCTCCGCCTCCGCCCCGGCACCATCGTCGTCAAGATTATGGCCACGAGTGCGGAAGGCGCTCAGGAAGGTTCTTGCCGTCTGCAAGAAGAAGAAACCCGACGAACAGGACAGAGTAACCGGCGCGGCGACCGTGGCGGCTGCAAGAACTGGGGCCGGCGATCAAGCCAGGCCGGGGCAGCAGACTGTAGAGGCCGCCTGCACGCGGTCTGAGTTCGCCGCCGAGATGCGAAGTGCGTTGGTGAAGATCCAAGACGGTGCCGCGGCCGACGACCAAGCAGTGTTCGCCGAGATGGAGCGGGCGATGACCGGCCTCATGGACCTCTCCCACAAGAAGAAATCGGAGCCACCGGAACTCCCTCGCACTTTTGCTAACAAATGGCTTCAGAGTGGTGTAAGTGCCTGCCACGGTCTCTGATTCTTGGCCTCCAACTCTATTTCTGACGAAGTTCATCTCTTCTTCTGACCCATCTCGTTTTTCCTTTGTTTCTTGCTGTTGCACCTCGGATTCTTGTATCTTCGTGCAAGAATTTCTCGTTTCTGTGGGTGTTTCCTTCGTTTCTTGCTGTTGCTGCTTCTAGCATTTGCACAACAAAATTCTACATGGTGATCACTGGTCAAACGGTCAGTGGAGAAAGGTTTTGTTTAAAGTTAAAACCGAAAAATCTCAGTGCAAATTCCCTCGTGCTATTTAGTTCAAGTCCAGTAGCATCATGTATTCAAATTGATTAAGCCGTCTCTGCTGCTACATCCTTTCTGACAGTTACATGGAATGATGGAATCAAATTTATTGCTCCATTTCTACCTCTTCACCAATTCTAATTATACAATTATGCTGTGTTCTCAGGACGTTCCACTGCATGGACAAGCAATGAAAGATCCTATTATACTGGCTTCTGGACATGTAAGTCACAAGTTCTCGACATTGCTTCCTTTTATGCCAACTGTATTGACAGTGTTTTCTACTGGGTGTTTAAATTAACTCATGTTCTGCCAAATTTCTCTACTCACCATCACTAGCCAATCAAATATTACTGTTAAATTGTTATAAACTATTAGTAGTGGGTAGCGATGACACCTATGTACAATCAGGATTAAACTTTACGATGAAATATTACTGTTAATTTGTTAATGAACTATTACTGTTAATTTGTTAATGAACTTAGTAATGGGTAGCGATAACACCTATTATCAGTGCCATGCAGTTGTCTTCTCTGACTTGGCTAGCTAAATGTAAGTTGAGACTCAATACTATCCTTTACATGGGATTGCCTTTTTAGTCACAGGGTAGTTCAATTATGGAATGAGAGAAAGGTAGGATTTTCAGGCAGGAATACCATACTGTAGCGGCCTCACGTTTTATAGGATAAAGGAGATGATTGGGGTCAGAGCATTGTCATTTGTCAGAGTAGTCCAGGACGATGATGGTTGATTTTGATTTTACTGGTTGACTCTTCCCTAGGCAAAGCCCTAGTGTAAGATTGGCTTCGGCCAAGACTTTTAGTTACACTCATTTCTCCTCTTCTATTAATGAAAATGACAGAGCTCCTGTCAATTTTTCGAAAAAGAGTCGCAGGGTAGTTCGATTATCGATGTACTTTCCTCTTGAATTGCATCATATTGTTTCTATTTAATGAAATAATCGAACAGATCGGGCGTTCAAATAAAAGGCACAAGTTACCGTTCTCCTGGATCATAATAAAATTACCTGCACTTCCTGCTCTTTGTAGCAGTTCGAATCACCACATATGTGCTTAGGTTAAGCTATTTGGCAAGATTTGATATTCATAATCATTTAAATATTATATATGTTTCCCCTGTGCTCTAGGTTCATATGTTTGTATCCTGGGATGTAATCAGTAGTTATTGATGCACTATGACATACTGTTTCTGAGAAGTAGAAACTTGGGACTAAAAATAATCAGTTTTATATCCTGTTTTCCTTTTCGCATTGCTGTTCACGAAAATAATTGTCCCATGGCTTAAATTGAAACTGACACGCTGTGCTTACATCATCGGATGGTCGCATGGATGTAGGTTCTACGTAAGCTGTATTATGACTTTTTCTTGTTCCAGAATACTAAGGTTGGTCATTAGTGGCCATGATCAATCACTATAATATATTTATTCAAAGTGTTTTTCACTTCAGTGATTATCTTCTGGAACTCTTCCACTAACCACATTATGCTTTGCTTGATTCCAGAGTGTTGATCATTCATACCGACAGTGGTCGATTAAAAAGAAAAACACCTGCCTTGTTACTGATGTCTCCTTGGCCCACTCACTCACTCCTCCAAACCACCTCCTCCGTGACATGATTGCCGAGTGGTGCCTCGACCACTCTAACCTTGCACCCTCAAGCACTGGTGATACACACTCTGCCCCGTTGGTGCCACCTTCAGAGGAACAAATTCAAGACATCCTAGAAAAGTTCTCAAGACATTCAGTACTCCAAAAAGAGGCCTTGAAATCGATCAATCTTATGTCTAAAACATCCAAGGGAATGCAACCTTGTCTTAACAAGTGGCCAGAGCTAATCCCACTGCTGATAGATCTTAGGGAGAAATGGAAAAATGTATGGTCACCTGAGGCTGAGACGGAGAGGATCTCATTAATCCATAATCTGTCCATTCACAGGCCCAACAGGGAGATCCTAGCCGATCAGAATGAACTGCCAGCTGAGCTAAAGAATGTCACCGAGAGGGCAGAAAGGCTTGGAGTTTCGGCATCAACGTTGGCCATGGTAGCTTCTATAGTTGCAGCACTATCGGAGTTTGATGTGTTCAGGAAAAGAATGGTCATAGCAGGGGGAATGGAAATGCTCCTTGGTCTACTCAAGATTAAGGATGCTGTAGTACGCAAGGAGACTTGCGCTGCAATCCTTGCACTCCGTACGGATGATGCAGCCAGGTTATCAGCTGCTGCTAAGCGCCTGCCTGAGGAGCTGCTGAGATTCTTCATGGCCACTGATGAGTCCCTGCTCCTGCTCGACTGTCTGCCGAAATCTCCAGGAGTGCAGGACCTGCTCTGTTTCAGTGCTGCGGAATTGGTGAAAATCGTCATGGAAGAAGATGCGGGTGGAACGGTGACCTCTGAGGGCATTCACGCTGCGATCTCCTTGATCCACGTCATTGCGGAGAGGGACGTGGGTAAGCAGAAGCTGAAGGGGGAGAACGTGGAGGACTTCAAGGAGCGGCTGCGGGAGCTTTCGTCCAAGGGAATTCCAGTGCAGACCATGTTCCAGGTGGAAGAAATACTCAAGACTCTGTCAGAGTCAAGCGGAGCTTGAGACAAATTGATGAGGGGCATACGCTGTAGGGAGACCACATGAATAGACGAGTCGTAAACTGTCTTTCTGTATAGTTGTCCGTCTATGTGTTCCAGACAGCTTCTTAATGCTGTTTGCTTACATTTTTGCAGAGGTTTCAGTTGTTGACTGTGACCACATAGAGAAACTTGTGAGAAATATTCTTCCCATTATGTGCATCCATATGTAGACATTCAATTCTTATACTCCCTCAGACCCATATTAATAGGTTGTACTAAGTGTGTGCCCATTAATATGGGTCGGAGGTAATACTTAGAAACAGAGGGTGTAGTTTTGAAGTATACTTGTTTGTTGAAGTATTATATTTTCTTTGCAAATTACATAATCAAACTGAAGACAGAATTAGCAATGCACCTTAGGTGCTTCTCATTGCATTCCTCAGCTTATATAGATTACAAGTACATCGTGTGCACAATCGTGGCACAAGGACGTTGGCGCGGTTAGCCCCTAGTGTACAGGTGATCGTGGTATGGAGTGGTGACCAAGTCAAGCTAGTAGGGAGAGAGCAGCATGCGCTAGCACAAACACATGATAAACATTGCACCTAAAGTTCAACGGTGTGGCACCGGCTACAAGGCTCGACAACATTTAGCCTAGCCGTAGAGGGAACTTTCCCCTTGATGTATTTTCCAATTACCAGGACTGCTTTATGGGCTTCCATGAGTCCAATCAACCTGGAGCATTCATCGTTTTGGTCATCAGAACACCTGAAACTACCATTGGTGGTGTCCAACGTAAGGCACTCGAGCGATGCTGAATTTTCCAGAATATGCGACGCCAACTCAACCAAGTTCTTTGAAGAGTATAACCTACAGATGTTCACAATCCGGGGCTTGTCATGGCAGCATCCTGGCATCCGCCTTAGATGCGAGGTGTCTTCAGAAAGAAAATCATCGGTGAAATGTAGCTGTATCGGTACCGAAGATGAAGAAAATGGTTTCAATACTTGAATTAATGATTTAGCCATAGAGACTTGTTATATTTGTATTGTACGATGAGTTCATTTGAAAATATATGTTTGCAGGATGAGCAGTGACCTACATGGAGTTTAAATGTCTCCAAGGACGGAGCAGCATCAAGAAAATAAACCATGGAAAAACTATCGTAGGACCCATTAATCCAAATGCTCAAGTGTTTCAGGTGGAGGGACTTTCTAGGCGAGAACGTCGTTGCTGGATTAACCACCTGCATAAAGATACCAAGTGTTAATAATACTCCGAGGTACCACTACTTCTGTATGCATTTATAATAACCACAAAAGGGTTTTTGGAATATACCTCACGAAGAGAATATATGGTAAGAGTTTCAAGATTCGGCGCAATGCATGGAAGCTCTTCGAGCGCATAACCGAGGAAGCGGTTACATAGCATCTCTATGTTCCTCAATTGCAATGAATCTCCAAATAAGAAGTCTAATTGGTTGCCTATAAAGTGAAAACTATTAATGTTTGGAGCTTCAATTTTCACCATCTGCAGTCTGTGGCATTCTAACACCTGCAGGTAGCCGAGCCGCCGCAGCTGGGAAGTAATCACCAGGTAAGTTATCTCAGATGATCTCCTGAGTATCAACTGCTCCAAAGCAACACATCCGGAAAGAAGGCACCCTAACTCATCCCTCGTAATTCGCACGCGTTCAAGATGCAACACTGTCAAGTTTCCCAAGGAACCAAGGCCGACTGTAGGATGGAAGACACAATAAAAAAGGTGAAGATATCGGATCGAGCTTCCATTCCCACGAGATAGAACTTGGCATGGGAAGTTGACGGTCTCGCTATCAGGCATTATGATGGTAAGTTTTTCGATGCCCGGTATTGAGTTGCATGCACCAACCAGTTCAACTCAAAAGCTTAAGATGATGAGGAAAGGTAGACAATTCACTTATACTCCAACACTCCCCCTCACGTGCAGGCTCCCGCAGGCCGCATACGTGGATATTAGAGTGGGTTGTAATTATTTTAATTAAGGCGCCCGCCAAGGTTCGAACTCGAGACCTCTGGCTCTGATACCATATTGAGTTGCATGCACCAACCAGTTCAACTCAAAAGCTTAAGCTGATGAGGAAAGGTGGACAATTCACTTATACTCGAACACCCGGTGTAACCGCCTTCTGGAGCCACCTTTGGAGATATTTGCAGGCCTTGGGCTTGTAGCGACCGGAGAGATCAAGCTCGAATGTCTTCACACCTGTGCCCAAGTGTTTTTTCAATATGCGATCAACTCTACGGATGAATTCTCGGTCATCCCACAACAGGCCTACTGTATTAACATCAAATATGAGGTTGGGATAGTGACAACTCCGAAAACACTGAAAAGCATGGGACACACCGGCAGCACGGGCAGCGTCTCACGGCGTCATTAGCGAATGTATGTGGCACCAAATGTCCTGCATTGCACACAAATGCGTGGAGTTAACGCATTTGAATCTGTAAAATCAAATGTCTATCGACAGTTACTGTATCTTCCTGCAGAATTGTAGATGCTCTTCCTGCATACAGTAACAATTCTATTTACGCTGCGGAGAGGTGATCCATCTGCAATAGAACACGGTTATGGAATGTAAAGGCACTAAATATAATTTGGAGCTATAAAGGATTCGACTTGGAGAAGACCCCCTTTATTAAGTGAGCTTTTATGGAATTGGAGGATATATGAATCAATCTAAAAAGGCGGTAATTCAAACCTGAGCCCAGACTCATACGCTTCCGTACAAAAAACTCTCTAAAAGCCATACGAAAAATGCTAAAAAATTAATGGTGAAAGATGCTTAGGGGCTAGATGTTCGTGTAAAATTTGAGTTTTTTGGACATCTCTCTCTGTGTGTATATTTATTCCGAATATATTGGCAAACCAAAGACTACAGGGGACGTGATCCGAGTCCAACAAGACGACGTCAGCAAAAGAAATCAAACCGCCATGGCCATCCATATCTGCCCATCAATATTAGATCCGACGCACATGACTGGAGGGAAACTAATTAGCGAGCGATCATCCCGAGAGCACGCCACATGTCGCGTCCTAGTGTTTCCCTCATATTTTCATTTTTTATTTGTGTGCAATTTTTGGTGTTTAAAAATGTTTTTGTTTTTGTTTTTCGGCTTTCTTTTCGCGGGGTTTTTCCTCATGGAAAAATCAAAATTTTATTTCAAAAAAAAAGAGGTATGGTCGTGCATCTCGCGGAGGCGCGAATCTGCTTCCGCGAGAGGCACACCGCATGCCTCTAAAAAGAGGCACCACCATGCCTCCATGGGAGGCACAAATATGCTTCCGCGAGAGGCACTAAAAAAGAGGCACACCGCGTGCCACTAAAAAGAGGCACGACCATGCCTCCACGTGAGTCACGAATCTGCTTCGCGAGAGGCATTCCGCGTGCCTCTAAACAAAGGCAAAAAGGGATCACCAGAGCACGACAAATGGCGTGCGTACAGTGTGCCACTTGTCAAGCATGGAGGGGTGTGAAGTGTTTGTCGAAAGGAGTACTCCTCAATTAGTGATTTTTGACATGATTGACTCCATACAATAAAAATCCGCCCAAACTTGACAGCTCTTTTAGCGGCGAGTTTTTTTAGGGCACGCTTTTAGAGGCGAGGTGATTTTGAATTTGTCAACATGTGCCGAAAACACGTTTGGGCTGATTTTGTTCGCACACACAATTATGTTCTTCAAATTGTTTGAATACAAGAGATGATTTATGGCTCCATTCGAAAAAGGGAAGAAAGAATAAAGAAAAAGAAAAAACAGTTTTGAACGGCCCAGATTACATTTGATCCATCCTATGTATAAGAAAAAGGTGAAAGTCCAATTAGATATAATTTGTATTACAGTCCTTCTTGTCTGGGCCGACAGGGCTATTTATCGCTTAAAACGAGATATAACCGCGCACGCAAGGTTAGTGAACCAGGCCAGTAGAATAGTTTTTCTGTTTCTTCTTCTTCTTTTTCTATGTGCTTTCATCTATTTTTATTGTATTCATCGATTTTTTCCATGTTTTTTTATTTATATTTTCATTCTCATTTTTCTTCGGTTTCCTTTGTTTCCTTATTTGGTAGTCATAGGTTCTCTTTGGGTTATTTTAGCACATATATATTTTTTCCACAGAATTGTACATGTAACATATTTTTGGTATATATTGAACATTATGTAAATATCATGATATACATTTCTCTAAATACACGTTTTTGAACATTTTCATGAATACATGTTAAATATTTTTCAAATGCATATAACTTTTTTTATTGGCACAAAACATTTTTGTTTAATTACTTTTCATCATGTATAAAAAATTAGTTTTAAATGTCATGAACATGTTCTTAAAACGTGTGAATATTATTTTAAAATGTATCATATATTTTTAATGGTACCAACTATGTTTTGAATTATGCAAATATTTTTATTAAAACATGGATAAAATTGACGAATACAATAAAAATAGATGAAAGCACATAGAAATAGAAGAAGAAGAAGAAACGGAGAACTATTCTACTAGCCTGGCCCACTAACCTTGCGTGTGCGGCTATATCTTGTTTTAAAAAATAAGTTTTAAATGTCATGAACATGTTCTTAAAACGTGTGAATATTATTTTAAAGGGTTTTTCTAGGGCACATCTAGATGTGCTCTAAGATAAAGCACATGTAAGTTCTATAATGTTGATTTTACATTAAGATTTGTTTAGATATTTTTTAATGTTTTTATTTCTAGTTTGATTGAATTTAGATGTGCTCTATCTTAGGGCACATCTAGATGTGCCGTAGCAAATCTGTATTTTAAAAATGTCTCATACATTTTTTAATGGTACCAAATATGTTTTGAATTATGCAAACATTTTTCTTACATTGTATAAACATTTTTAAGGGAAAAGCTAACTAGGAGTGTAAGCACAGCCGCGCTCCCCTGCGCCGGGATGTATGCAGTGGTTGCATGCAAGGATCTATTACCTTATGTTAGACATCACTGTATTAAATATATATTTTAATTTTTAAAATAATTTATCTTACAAACCGTTAATCTGTTTTGTATTCCGTCTTCACTTTTGGTTTATCTTCACGAGAGCTTCAAAACAAGATCATATATTGATATGCTTTGATGAATTTTTTCCAATACCATCAGTTGCTAGGTTTGGTTACCCTAGTTGTCATTTTTCACCATGAATTATTGCCACAATGATTATATATAATTACGGAAATGCATATGTACTTGTGGAAGCGGGTACATGTTATATTTACACCGTACAGTGATGCATCATGATTCGTAACTGAAGAAATAGTGCTGCCGCTGGAATCTGTATGATGGGCTTGATTAAATTAAAAAAACAGCTAATCAACGAGCACTTTTCCGGTTCCCCGCAGGAATCAGCACGCGGTGATCCCCTCCATCACCTTCTCCCCTTTCTCTCCGGCTCCCCCTTCTCTCTGGATGCTATTTTTTGTTGATGCCCGCCCAGCGTCGCCACCATCTCCTTCTCCCTGTGCCGCGTCGCCCAGATCTTGCACTCTAAGGTAAGTTTCTCTCACACAACCCTCCACCCCATCCTCTCCCCCTATTTATTATCTTGATTCTACCCATTTGTTCACAGGGGCGACCATGGACGGGTTGGATGAACAAGAGCACGCCGTACTCATCCCGTCCGACCCCGCAGTGCTTCAGGACTTACAAAAGGAAGCAGTCGGCCAGTCTCCCAAATTGATGCATCAAGCGTCGATGGCCATGGATCTGGACAGTGAATCTGTGTAGATGGGTGCCGCCGAAGAAGTAGGAAGCGACGAAGGCCAACACAACAACATCTGCCCCTCTAGGTACAAGAAGAAGTAAGCAATCACCCGTCCCCCGTTTTTAGTTCACCCCTGTTGTGTGGCAATTACCTCCTGCCTTCTTCAGATTTCCCATGATTCATTATTTTTTTCTCTGAAAGTACATATCCCAGCTCCGGTTTTAGTTCACGGTTTGATTTTGCTCCTTAATTTTAGTTCACGGTTCCCCCAAACTGAACCCCGGGGGAGTTATTGTGGTGTTGCACAAAAACTGAATGTGTGAAAACTGATTTGTATTTCCTTCTGTAAATTGTTGGGAGATGATGTATCACCTGATCATACCTTCGAAACCTTGTTAGTTTGCTAATTATCTTTGGGATGTTGAGTCTTGGAAAATTTGCGTATTAACTATCAAAGAGCCATGTTGGATGTTGCTTTATTTTGTGGATTTTCAGCGTTGTTGTATCTATGTCCACACCTCACATTTTCACAACGTTGTTGTTTTTGCACAACGTGCTATAGTGGTTACTAAGCCTGCTTTTTAGGTGTAGTACTACAATCAGCTACTATGCTTGAGATCATTTTTTTGTTGAGTAGCTGTGGTAGCCTGGTAGTGTACTACTGTTGAACTGAACCTACACTGGAAATCAGAATAACCAGAAATTTTTGTCCTTTTTCGGTGTAGTACTTGCTGCTAGTGCATGACTTCTAAAACTAAATTCATCATAATTTGAATCATCTTTTTGGGGTCCTATGCTACTGATTACGTTTGATAAATCAAAAATAATAATCGTTTTCGGTGTGTAGCAGCTGATTGTAGTGTACTACTGTCAAAACTGATCCTCTCGCGTTTTTTACTTTTTTGTGTGTGCAGGATAACATGTGGAAAAGGATCGGATTGTAACAACCCAGTTTTCATAAAAAATTAAAAAAATTTGTTTTCGGGGTGAATTGTTTGCGGTGTTTGCATCCCCGATTTATCGATCGGCGATTATTTTTTCCCCTCTTATCTCGTATCGGACGGAGACTGACCCTTGCCACCCTGACACTCGACCTTTGCGACATCGGGTTTCGCCCGATCACCGTCGCGAAAACCGCACAAGACCAGCCGCAACCAACGGAACGAAAAACCCCGTTTAATAATTAAACATGATATTTTTATAGCGCGCCGGAAAGTGTTCTCGGAACGGTTCCAGCACGAGGTGAACGCCACCGGCTCGACGCGTTGATCGCGCAGTTCGAAGTTTTACCCGAATCGGAGGTACTGCGGACCCCCGGCGGTCAGAAACGTGAGCACCGCACGCGCGAGAGAAAAACCGGTGATCTTTTTGCAAACTGCCAGCCACCTGGGCTATATAAAGACCACCACACTCCCACCCATTTCTAGGGTTTCCGTAGCCACAATTTGCAGTCACACCCCTAGTTTTGCCTCAATTTTCGTAACCCTAGATCCAGAATTTTTCGGGTCATCGGATTTCATGATCAGAGGGCCTGGGATCGTCCACGTCACCCTCCAACCTCTCTCCTCTCTCTCTAGCTCGTGGGCTCTCCACCGCGCCGCCATGGAGCTCCCGAGCCGCCGCCTCCGGCCAGCACGCCGGCCAGCCGGGCTCCACCTCCCCACGACCATCTCTCCCTCCCTCTCTTCCCTCTCCTCTTCCTCTTCCCTCTCCTCATCCCGGCCTCCCTTTCCCGCGGGTTCTACGCGCCATGGGGAACACGGCGGAGCCGCCATGGCCATGGCCTCCTGCCCGAGCTCGGAGCCGCTGCCCAAGGACCTCGCCGCGCCGCCCCTTTGCCGGTTCCGACGACCTCCCTCAGCGCTGCGCCCGTTCCCGCACGCCCCGCTGGCCCTCATCGCCGGTGGCCGACGCGCGACCGGGACAGCCGCCGCCGCCCGTCCTGGTCGTGCTCGGGAGGAGCCCCGAGCCGGCTGCCTCCTGCTCGACCCCGTTGACCGCCGTGGCTGGGCCGGCCTGCCCACCCCGCACGGCCTGCCAGGCCGCCAGCCCAGATGCAGCCCGTCCAGGCCAGCCAGGCCAGTCATCAGGCCAGATGGGCTGAGCCCAGTGGTGAGGGCCCATGTACCTTTTTTTTCCAGAGTACCTGCGAATTTGGTAAGTCTAGAGGAATTTATGCTGCTGATCCCATTTTGTAATGCTTTTTCCCGTTGATCCGTAACTCCGATGAACGTGCCCGCAAAACGAAAGTTGCTCAGTTTTGCGTGCTCTAGCATTCGTATGTAGAAAGTTTTTCCGTTTGAGGTCGTCTTGATTGTGTAATTGTGTGCTAAAGTGGGCATCAGGCCGTTAACTGCTAATTTTTCCTGTTAAGTGCTGCTGTTATTATTTTGTTGCAACTTTGCATGATGATTGTGACTAATCCATGAGGCCTATTGCATTGATTCTTTCTCCTATGTGTTAAGCATCATGTGTACTTCATTTCCATGCTTTAACTTTCCATGTTTGTGTGCTTTAACTATATTAAATCTTGCTCCAAAGTGGTGATCCTAATGTTAATGTGCTGCTGTGCTGAAAACTGTTATTTTATTGCAACTTCGGATGACGATTGCTTCGCAACCATTTATCGGAATTGAGTGATTCAAATTGCATATTGTTAAGCATCATGTCTACTTTCATCCCATGTATTGCATTGCCATGATATGCTTGCTGGTCATATAGTTATTGAGCTCCAAAGTTGCTATGCTGTTGTTTTTGACAGCCACCTCAGTTTTTCACCAAGTCTATCACTTTGCGATGCCATGTTGTTTGCTTAATATCTTTTGATCTATGATGCCTTTTTGCATGATTCTTTTTGCCATGCCTTCCATGTCATGTCTACTTTATTTCCATGTCATTTGTGAGCATGTTTGTATTGATTAACCTGTTTATGCGTTGCTCTAAAGTGTGCTTCCTGATGTTGGCAGATTGTGCGCGTAACTTGTTTTGCTTATATCTTTTTAACCGTAACTCCGTTTGGAGTGTTCTTTATATGTAACTTGATTAGTTTTTCGTGTACTTTGTGTTTGTGTGGTTGTTTTCTGTTGTTAACCAACCTAAAATATGGTTTAGGGTAGAACAGTACGAAATGTTTTAATCATCATGCGGCACTTAGTGTTATGCCATGTTTAGGTCATGCCTCACTTAAATTGACTAGCATAGATAGTTTACTTTGTGCTTCACCTCTTGACCTGTTTGTGTGCTATGCCATGCTTGCTTGAGTTGCCATGTTAATAATCGTTGGTTGATCATATGTAGCTAAGCAACTTGAACCACCGTAAACGTGTGGTATTCGTCGTGTGTGGCCGATACCCACTTAAATTGTTAGTAACCGTTCTCGACGATAGATCCGTATCGCGTTGCCGTGTCCGGTGTTGCCTCTTTGATCTTGTATTGCTCCGTAGTAATAGTGGTGCACCGTTGATTGCTTTCCAGTGTTTCCTTCTTGTGTGCTTCCGCGGGTACCTCTCGGAGACGATGCGAGTGTGCGATCGACTACACCTTCGGAATCCGACTTATCAACATGCAAGGACTATACATTACTTATGATCCATTCTATTTCAACCAGCGGTTTGCATGCTAGTCTAGGTTAGGCTCTATGTTTGATCCTACCACATGTTTACAGCCTCTTTCAAACCGATACAGCCATGTCCCCTCCCAGCAAATCATGTACTGCTATGTTACTATTGCTCGTTGCTCATCCCCTGCTTAGTATGCATGCTTAGGATGCTACGATGTTACCCTGTTACTCCTGGGTTTGGGATATCACATTATTATATTGTTGTTGATGATATGATTATTATAATGTTGACTATATTCGACGAAGGATGGAAGGTCTAGGCTATCCCGCCCCGACGCTTTGTTCCATTCGATTCACCTAGGATCCGAGTTCCGGGTATTGGTTTTAAGACTGAGCGTGCCTAACCGCGTGTGGGATTTTATGGGGTCCCCTTTTCTTACCTACCTAGCTTCAAACATTTCTAGAGATGGCCCAAGCTGGTTTACCATTTGAAAACCGTGTGTGTGACTGGTGAGCTCCCAGCAGATTTTTCAAACAACTCGGGTCAGCGGAGACATGGTTTCTTTGTTGGTCCACACCTGGAAGCTAGGGGGTTGCCCACAGCTGTTTGGGTAGCTAACCCGACCTCGTCCAGCCGGAAGAGTCCGATCCGATAGCGCGGCCGGCCTTTGGATTGGGTGTCGACTCCCCGGGGGCCACCCGGATTTGTGCGTTGTTAGTTAGAGGGACCTGTCGTTCCGGATCTCTTGGGACCAAATCATAAAATGGTTGCCTATCATGGGTAGCAACTGAGAGAGATGGGCGTGCATGCGGAGCCTTGTAATGGGCAGTTGGTACACCCCTGCAGGGTTAAATCTTTTCGAGAAGCCGTGTCCACGGTTATGGACGACTTGAGACCTACTCCTTGTTCATAGACAACAACAGCTGAGACAATCTTAAATAACTTGATCAACGTGTGTGTGTGCCTTGAATGCTTCTTCTTCGTCGGGATGCGAAGAGGAGGACAAGGATATGATAGGTGTTATGTTTGCGTAGTAGTTGATAGCAAGACTTGTTGGAGGCGATTCCTCATCGAATGCTTGGCTTCTTATCTTACTCTCTAGATCGTTAGACACTTCATAAATGCTAGTGCGGCAGCAACCTCACCACTTACCCCTTCCTTACCGTAAACTACTAGTTGTTCTAGAATGATGAGTGATGAAGTCCTTGCTGGGTCAGATGACCACTACAGTTGGATGCTGAGTACCTCTGTACTCATGATACTACTCCCAAACTCTTATCAGGGTTCTTGATCGACAACAGGTATGGTGATCGACGTTTCATGTGGAGACTCGACGACGACTAGTTAGGCGGATCCCGACGGAGGGCCTGGACCCGTGTGGTTATGGGATCGATGTTTTCTCTTTGCCAGTAGGCATTTGATTGTAGTCTATACTCAGACATGTACCTTCCGCTGTTGTATTGTATCTGAGGAAGTTGTATGCCGATTGTATGAGATGTTGTATCCTTGTATCTGTAATGTTGTGATATCATGTTGGAAATCCGAGGCCTATGACTCCGTCATATGTCGCGGTGGGACCGATATGTGCTTCGTCCCCGGATCTGGATGAAAACATCTAGATCTGGAACAGTACCGCATATCGGGCCTTACAACTTGGTATCAGAGCCTTACCGACCGTAGGATCCCTTTTCTGGCCGAACTCGAGTCTAGAAGAAAACTATTTTGTAGTTAATAAGTTAGTTATCGGAGAGTAGGATCTTTTTACTCCTTACCTTTGCTCTGGTCAGGACAAGTGTCGTAAGTGTTTTATTCTCGACTTATCCCCTTTCAAACTATAAGATCTCGAGTGTGTGGAGTATCGGAATCGTTACAATGCCTTGCTTGCAGCGTATTGTCTCGATTCCGAGCTCAGGTGGGAATTCCTGTAGTACCTTTAGCTTCTCCGATTTCGGTTATCATCTGGGTCATCCATTGCCATCCATCCTTTTGCCGGTGTTTTCACGACTTGCGTCGAAAACACTATCCTTTGATCTGGTTATCGTTGTCGTTCCTTCTCTTGACACTGACGGTTTCGTTTTTCCGACGATGTCGTCTCTCTGCGGAAATTTATCTCGACAGAAGTTCGACGTCGACATGGAGCAGAGTCCCTTGTTGGTGGCGTTGAAGATCGTCGACTCTCTTCTTTCCCCCTTCCCCTCTCCCCTGGATCGTCCTGGATCTCGGGACGAGATTCCTTGTTGGTGGTGTTGTATTGTAACAACCCAGTTTTCATAAAAATTTTAAAAAATGTTTTCGGTGTGAATTGTTTGATTGTCTGATTTGTTTGCGGTGTTTGCATCCCCGATTTATCGATCGGCGATTATTTTTCCCCCTCTTATCTCATATCGGACGGAGACTGACCCTTGCCACCCTGACACTCGACCTTTGCGACATCGGGTTTCGCCCGATCACCGTCGCGAAAACCGCACGAGACCAGCCGCAACCAACGGAACGAAAAACCCCGTTTAATAATTAAACGGGATATTTTTATAGCGCGCCGGAAAGTGTTCTCGGAATGGTTCCAGCACGAGGTGAACGCCACTGGCTCGACGCGCTGATCGCGCAGTTCGAAGTTTTACCCGAATCGGAGGTACTGCGGACCCCCGGCGGTCAGAAACGTGAGCACCACACGCGCGAGAGAAAAACCAGGGATCTTTTTGCAAACTGCCAGCCACCGGGGCTATATAAAGACCACCACACTCCCACCCATTTCTAGGGTTTCCCTAGCCACAATTTGCAGTCGCACCCCCAGTTTTGCCCCAATTTTCGTAACCCTAGATCCAGAATTTTTCGGGTCGTCGGATTTCATGATCGGAGGGCCTGGGATCGTCCACGTCACCCTCCAACCTCTCTCCTCTCTCTCTCTAGCCCGTGGGCTCTCCACCGTGCAGCCATGGAGCTCCCGAGCCGCCGCCTCCGCCCAGCACGCCGGCCAGCCGGGCTTCACCTCCCCACGACCATCTCTCCCTCCCTCTCTTCCCTCTCCTCTTCCTCTTTCCTCTCCTCATCCCGGCCTCCCTTTCCCGCAGGTTCTACGCGCCATGGGGAACACGGAGGAGCCGCCATGGCCATGGCCTCCTGCCCGAGCTCGGAGCCGCTGCCCAAGGACCTCGCCGCGCCGCCCCTTTTCCGGATCCGGCGACCTCCCTCAGCGCCGCGCCCGTTCCCGCACGCCCAGCTGGCCCTCGTCGCCGGTGGCCGACGCGCCACTGGGAGAGCCGCCGCCGCCCGTCCTGGTCGTGCTCGGGAGGAGCCCCGAGCCGGATGCCTCCTGCTCGGCCCCGTTGACCGCCGTGGCTGGGCCGGCCTGCCCACCCCGCGCGGCCTGCCAGGCCGCCAGCCCAGATGCAGCCCGTCCAGGCCAGCAAGGCCAGTCTTCAGGCCAGATGGGCTGAGCCAAGTGGTGAGGGCCCATGTACCTTTTTTTTCCAGAGTACCTGCGAATTTTGCTAAGTCTGGAGGAATTTATGCTGCTGATCCCGTTTTGTAATGCTTTTTCCCGTTGATCCGTAGCTCCGATGAACGTGCCCCCAAAACGAAAGTTGCTCAGTTTTGCGTGCTCTAGC
The DNA here is from genome assembly GCA_950022295.1 of Bromus sterilis. Taxonomy (NCBI): domain Eukaryota; kingdom Viridiplantae; phylum Streptophyta; class Magnoliopsida; order Poales; family Poaceae; genus Bromus; species Bromus sterilis. The sequence goes on along the minus strand of OX465596.1, from coordinate 408,386,109 downwards.
ATTCGTATGTAGAAAGTTTTTCCGTTTGAGGTCGTCTTGATTGTGTAATTGTGTGCTAAAGTGGGCATCAGGCCGTTAACTGCTAATTTTTCCTGTTAAGTGCTGCTGTTATTATTTTGTTGCAACTTTGCATGATGATTGTGACTAATCCATGAGGCCTATTGCATTGATTCTTTCTCCTATGTGTTAAGCATCATGTGTACTTAATTTCCATGCTTTAACTTTCCATGTTTGGGTGCTTTAGCTATATTAAATATTTCTCCAAAGTGGTGATCCTGATGTTAATGTGCTGCTGTGCTGAAAACTGTTATTTTATTGCAACTTCGGGTGACGATTGCTTCGCAACCGTTTATCGGAATTGAGTGATTCAAATTGCATATTGTTAAACATCATGTCTACTTTCATCCCATGTATTGCATTGCCATGATATGCTTGCTGGTCATATAGTTATTCAGCTCCAAAGTTGCTATGCTGCTGTTTTTGACAGCCACCTCAGTTTTTCACTAAGTCTGTCACTTTGCGATGCCATGTTGTTTGCTTAATATCTTTTGATCTATGATGCCTTTTTGCATGATTCTTTTTGACATGCCTTGCATGTCATGTCTACTTTATTTCCATGTCATTTGTGAGCATGTTTGCATTGATTAACCTGGTTATGCGTTGCTCTAAAGTGTGCTTCCTGATGTTGGCAGATTGTGCCCGTAACTTGTTTTGCTTATATCTTTTTAACCGTAACTCCGTTTGGAGTGTTCTTTATATGTAACTTGATTAGTTTTTCGTGTACTTTGTGTTTGTGTGGTTGTTTGCTGTTGTTAACCAACCTAAAATATGGTTTAGGGTAGAACAGTACGAAATGTTTTAATCATCGTGCGGCACTTAGTGTTATGCCATGTTTAGGTCGTGCCTCACTTAAATTGACTAGCATAGATAGTTTACTTTGTGCTTCACCTCTTGACCTGTTTGTGTGCTATGCCATGCTTGCTTGAGTTGCCATGTTAATAACCGTTGGTTGATCATCTGTAGCTAAGCAACTTGAACCACCGTAAACGTGCGGTATTCGTCGTGTGTGACCGATACCCACTTAAATTGTTAGTAACCGTTCTCGACGATAGATCCGTATCGCGTTGCCGTGTCCTGTGTTGCCTCTTTGATCTTGTATTGCTCCGTAGTAATAGTGGTGCACCGTTGATTGCTTTCCAGTGTTTCCTTGTTGTGTGCTTCCGCGGGTACCTCTCGGAGACGATGCAAGTGTGCGATCGACTACACCTTCGGAACCCGACTTATCAACAGGCAAGGACTATACATTACTTATGATCCATTCTATTTCAACCAGCGGTTTGCATGCTAGTCTAGGTTAGGCTCGATGTTTGATCCTACCACATGTTTACAGCCTCTTTCAAACCGATACAGCCATGTCCCCTCCCAGTAAACCATGTACTGTTATGTTACCATTGCTCGTTGCTCAGCCCTGCTTAGTATGCATGCTTAGGATGATACGATGTTTCCCTGTTACTCCTGGGTTTGGGATATCACATTATTATATTGTTGTTGATGATATGATTATTATAATGTTGACTATATTCGACGAAGGATGGAAGGTCTAGGCTATCCCGCCCCGACGCTTTGTTCCATTCGAGTCACCTAGGATCCGAGTTCCGGGTATTGGTTTTAAGACTGAGCGTGCTTAACCGCGTGTAGGATTTTATGGGGTCCCCTTTTCTTACCTACCTAGCTTCAAACATTTCAAGAGGTGGCCCAAGCTGGTTTTACAATTTGAAAACCCTGTGTGTGACTGGTGAGCTCCCAGCAGATTTTTCAAACAACTCGGGTCAGCGGAGACATGGTTTCTTTGTTGGTCCACACCTGGAAGCTAGGGGGCTGCCCACAGCTGTTTGGGTAGCTAACCCGACCTCGTCCAGCCGGAAGAGTCCGATCCGATAGCGCGGCCGGCCTTTGGATTGGGTGTCGACTCCCCGGGGGCCACCCGGATTTGTGCGTTGTTAGTTAGAGGGACCTGTCATTCCGGATCTCTTGGGACCAAATCATAAAATGGTTGCCTATCATGGGTAGCAACTAGGAGAGATGGGCGTGCGTGCGGAGCCTTGTAATGGGAAGTTGGTACACCCCTGCAGGGTTAAATCTTTTCGAGAAGCCGTGTCCATGGTTATGGATGACTTGAGACCTACTCCTTGTTCATAGACAACAACAGCTGAGATAATCTTAAATAACTTGATCAACGTGTGTGTGTGCCTTGACTGCTTCTTCTTCGTCGGGATGCGAAGAGGAGGACAAGGATATGATAGGTGTTATGTTTGCGTAGTAGTTGATAGCAAGACTTGTTGGAGGCCATTCCTTATCGAATGCTTGGCTTCTTATCTTACTCTTTAGATCGTTAGCCACTTCATAAATGCTAGTGCGGCAGCAACCTCACCACTAACCCCTTCCTTACCGTAAACTACTAGTTGTCCTAGAATGACGAGTGATGAAGTCCTTGCTGGGTCAGATGACCACTACAGTTGGATGCTGAGTACCTCTGTACTCATGATACTACCCCCAAACTCTTTTCAGGGTTCTTGATCGACAACAGGTATGGTGATCGATGTTTCACGTGGAGACTCGACGACGACTAGTTAGGCGGATCCCGGCGGAGGGCCTGGACCCGTGTGGTTATGGGATCGATGTTTTCTCTTTGCCAGTAGGCATTTGATTGTAGTCTGTACTCAGACATGTACCTTCCGCTGTTGTGATGTATCTGAGGCAGTTGTAAGACAATTGTATGAGATGTTGTATCCTTGGATCTGTAATGTTGTGATATCATGTTGAAAATCCGAGGCCTATGACTCCGTCATATGTCGCGGTGGGACCGATATGTGCTTCGTCCTCAGATCTGGATGGAAACATCTAGATCTAGAACAGTACCGCATATCGGCCCTTACCCGGATGAACCATGGAGAGTACTGATTGACACCATTTAACCTATCCATTTTCATTCAGCTTGTGTGTGAAAACTGATTTGTATTTCCTTTTGTAAATTGCTGGGAGATGATGTATCATCTGATCAGACCTTCGGAACCTTGTTAGTTTTCTAATTATCTTTGGGATTTTGGTGTCGGGACCCGGGGTTAGCGTATGCAAGTCCCGCTACGACATAGTCATATGGAGAGCCGAGAACCGTACCCACTTGTCTAAGAAGACAAGGCCAAGCACAGAACGTTCTCGGAAAGCATCGTACGTGAGGGGCATCTCATCCAGGCCGGATGATCAACTGAGATGGGTCCTCATCATCCGCACACAAGTCTAAATGATATGGGTGATGAACTCCCATATTCACAGACAAGTCGCCTCAACCATACTATCGACTATCTCATAAATCTTACATAGACTTACTCCAGCCCGATCACTTAGTCGGGGTCTAGGGCGGGCTCGATCATACATCAAAGTGTGCACGAGACAGAGTCTCGAGCAATCGCATCGCGATGCCCCAAGCTGCACACATCTAAGGGCCACTTGGTGTATAAAAGACCGCCAGCCAGATCACAACTAAGGTCTCGAAAACCCATACAAAGACATGCATGTTATAAACATACACGCATCACACATGCCTTGTATGAACAACAGGTATCATTGCAATTCTCTACAAAGTATACAACTTTATTGATAACTCTTACAGAGTGCACACAGAGATCACAAGTCTGTGATCCAACATTACATCAAACATGCGGAAGCAAAGTAGGTCTGAGTACAGACAAATTTAACAAATGGCTTAGAGAAGCCTTATCTAAAAACAAGCCCTCCACGAGGGAACCAGTCGTCTGACTGGGACTACACTAGCTTGGTCTTCAGTCGTCGATCTCGAGGAAGAATCCACCTTCAGGTCCAGTGGGTTCATCTAAAACATAGAATAAGCAAACGTGAGTACAAAGTCGTACTCAGCAAGACTTACGTAGGAACTATACTACTCATGCACATGTATCAAGGTAAAGGGAGGTGGGGTTTCACTTGCAGAAGTGCCAGCTTTGACTTGGCTAGTCTTGAACTACGAGTACCAGACTTGAGGTAAGAAGCGTACACGAGTCCACTACATCTCCAACCAATACACCACTATGGTTACTTCCTCGAGTTCCCCACGAGGAGCATACCATAGCACTCACGCTTATCTTGCGAGTTTTAGAAGTATCCAATTCAACTTGTCTAATAATCGAGCACAACTCTCCAAGTAGTCCCTTACCGCGGACGAGGCTATTCGAATAGTTTATTAACCCTACAGGGGTGTACTGCTACACACATGAAACGATCAGTTACCGCCGGGATCTCGTCACCCTTCAAGCGGGTGTCGGCGAGGATAATTTCCACAACTTTTACCTCACAGCCAACTCAAGTACAAGGAGACACCTATCTGGGCTGGAATCCACACCGTGAACCCGGCCGGTTTACCGATGTGGTCCCAGAAGATGTGTGCAGGGTCCCAAGCCGGTCTGAATAGCCGTTCTTCCACTTCGCAGACCGTGCCACAGACCTACCAGAACTCCGAACTAATGCGACTCATTGAACTGAGAAGGGGTGAGTTAGTAGGTTGAGCGGGGGTCCATGTGCCCAACATGTGGTAGTACTCTTCGTCTTGGATCACCACACAAGAACTCGGGCTTAAGGCGGTGTTCAACGAGACAACCCACTGTGTACTCCTACACAGCCTCTCATCGTTCACCTTGTATTAGGGTAGATTCACCAACACAGTTTCACTTTCATCAACACCATGTTCACTATCATCCCGACTCACATCAAAAACATCCGCATTGTAAACTCTAAGCATGCAATAAGCAGTAACAGTTGCAGGGGCCACATGACATCAATCAACTCCTATGTCAGCTAGGATTGTGGTTTGCTTACTACTGTGACAAGATGATAGGTCATGCATCGGATATGGGTTCAACTATGCGGTAGAATCGATACAAGGTGATCTCCTAAACATGCATAAGCGAGAATGTGAGGGAATTGGGATTTTATAGACATGATCAATGGGGGGTTGCTTGCCTTGCTGACGAGGTTCACTCACGGGGTCTTCAACGAAGGGGGTGATATCGGTTTCCGGCTCCACTTCTATCCGAGTAAACAATACAAACAAAGTGATCAACATAAGGTACAATGCACAAGCACATGATCAATTGTATATGGTGATGTTCATGGTACTGATGTGTTGAGCATTCCATTTAAAAGGAGTATATTGCATTTGAAATGCAAATTCAAACTCCATTTGATTTATCGATGAATTTCAAATGCATTTGAATGCATGAATGTTCATTTGAAAAGGTTGATCATGAAGTGATGTTGTAAAGGTGAGGTAAAGCCTCTGATGTGTGGATGAATCCATCTAATAGAAGTGTGTTGCAAAATAATTTGCAAATTCACTCCAAATTTGAATTCAAATGAATGCCATATGCATGTTTGCTACTGTTCACCCATTTTAAAATGTTCAAACATATAAACAAGTTGCATATTCAGAATCCTTGTATTTTTCTGATAATTTTAGACATATTATTTGTCTAATTTGGAGTTAATATGAATTAGTTATGAATTTCTAAAGTTTAAAGCATTTTCTGGAATTTTCTGGATTTCTTTTAATTTGGAAAAAGACTTATTGCGTCAGCATGAGGTCATGCTGACGTGGGGGGGGGGGGTCTGACTAGTGGGGTCAGGCTGTCAGTGACACAGGGCTTAATCCCTCTGTTTAAATTAAACAGAGGGGGGGTTAAGGCCTGGGGGGGCCCACCTGTCATTGACCCGGGGTCAACTAACAGAGGGGCTTAGCCCCCTAACGACTGCCACGTCGGCACCTCGCCGGCGGCGACCTCTGCACACGTCGGAGCGCGCCAGGATGGCCCAAACGGCCACGGGGGAAGCCACAAAGGGCACCACTGCGTGCCCCGTGCTCGTGCGCATCACGCAGAGCACGCAGGGGTCACTGGGAGGCTCCATGGCGACGACGTCTTCAACGGTGGCGGCGGCCGGAGCCACTGGATCGACGAGCTCGTCGTCCAGGGCACGAGGAGAGCAACGGGGAGGGTGAAAACGATCGCACGCACACCCTGAATGCGTTGACGAGCTCGACGGGGTCGGAGGGAGCGAGACGGTGACGAATTCGGCGGCGGAAGCTTGCGGTTCCGGCGAGGAGAAGACGAAGGGGATGGCGTGCTCCGGGCTCCCGGGGCCGATTCCTCTGGCACGGAGAAGAAGACGACGCCGAGGAGTGCGTTGGACACGTCTGCTGGGTTAAAGGAGCTCTCTGGCCGCGCATGCTCACGGTGGCGCGCTCCGGTGCGCTCGGGTGGCGACGAAAATGGTGAGGGAGAGAAGGGGAGAAGCTCTGGAGGAGGGGGGGGGGGAAGGCGGACGACGTCTCCAGCGTCGTCGTGGCACGTCTAGGAGGCTCGAGGGGGCACCTGGAGGCCAGGGCATCGCGGTGGCGCTCGCCGGCCGGGGCATGCTCGACAGCGACCTGCTTCGGCCTGCGGGGAGGAAGACGACACGGGGGTAGTGGGCTTGGGCCGGGTGCGTCTAGTTGGGCCCGAGGCCAGTGAGGTTTGCGTTGCTTTCCTTTATTCCTTTTCTCGCTGCTTTTCTTTTCTGCAATTTTGTTTAGCTTAGCAAATAAATAGCTAGGCATTTTTAAAAGTGTTGAAACTTTTTATATGGCCTCATATTATATTAGACTAGCCACTTATAAAGTTTGGCACTTTTTAAAAATCAAATCATTTGAACTTTAATTCAAATGGGGGTTTAAATTTAATTCCATGCTCCTGTTTGAATATTTGAAAAATCTATGAGCATGGGGTTGGTTCTACATCACTTGATATGTGATAACACTCATTTATAAGACTTTTCAAAAATGCAAAAGGAATTTTTGGAGCAACTTTTTATCTGGCCATTTGAAATAAATTCATCTGGGGGGTTTTTCTCTCCCATTTCAATTTCTTTTGAAATTTTTATCATGATGCAAAGGCCTAAGCTTACCCTACCACATACCTAACTTGGGGTTGTGACAACTCGGCCCCACTCAAAAGAATCTCGTCCCGAGATTCAGAAGTCTGCGGGAGGAAGGAGGGGTACTCGGCACGGAGACGGTCTTCTCTTTCCCATGTTGCTTCTTTCTCGGAGTGATGTGACCATTGCACTTTCAGAAACTTAATCTTCTGAAGACGAGTGACACGCTCTGCGGAATCAAGAATACGAACGGGGTATTCTCGATAAGAAAGGTCATCTTGGAGATCAAGTGTTTCATGGTCGACTTCGCGGATGGGGTCCTTGAAGCAACGCCTGAGTTGTGACACATGGAATACATCATGTACTCGAGAAAGGTGCGGGGGTAGTTCAAGTTGGTAGGCAACTTCTCCACATTTAGCAAGAATGCGGAAAGGTCCGATGTAACGTGGGGCCAACTTGCCTTTGATACCGAATCTTTGGGTTCCCTTCAGAGGAGTAACCCGAAGGTAAGCCTTCTCATCCAAATTGTAGCTCTCTCTCCTATGATGACGATCATAGTAGCTTTTCTGACGAAATTGAGCGGCTTTCAAATTACCACGAACAACGCGAACTTGCTCTTCTGCTTCCATGATCATATCCGGTCCAAAGAATTGTCTTTCACCGGTTTCTGACCAGTTTAGGGGTGTTCGACATCGTCGTCCATATAGGAGTTCAAAAGGAGCCATGTTCAGACTAGATTGAAATCTATTGTTATAGGAAAATTTGGCAAATGGAAGAGACTTCTCCCAATTCTTTCCGAATGAGATAACACAAGCTCTGAGCATGTCTTCAAGAATTTGGTTAACCCTTTCTACTTGACCGCTAGACTGAGGATGGAAAGCTGTACTAAAGGATAGATGAGTTCCCATAGCATTCTGAAAGCTTCCCCAAAATCTAGAGGTGAAAAGGCTACCACGATCAGAATTGATTTCCAAAGGAACACAGTGAAGAGACACAATTCTAGAGACGTACAAGTCTGCTAACTGACTAGCAGTTATAGACTCGCGAACTGGAAGGAAGTGAGCAACTTTGGAAAGCCTATCTATGACAACGAAGATGGCATCATTTCCTTTCTGGGTTTTTGGAAAGCCGGTGATGAAGTCCATACCTACTTTGTCCCATTTCCACTCGGGAATAGGCAAAGGTTGAAGAGTGCCAGCAGGTCTTTGGTGTTCGGCCTTAATGCGACGACAAACATCACATTCGGAAATGAACTTAGCAATTTCTCTCTTCATCCTAGTCCAGCAAAATCTCTGGCGTAGGTCTCGGTACATCTTTGTGCTACCAGGATGAATTGAAAGGGGAGTGTCATGAGCTTCTTTGAGGATTAGCCTCCTAAGATTGTGTTTTCGTGGTACAACCAATCGAGTGCCAAAGAAAACAACACCTTGATCATTTATGGAGAAACATTTAGCAACTCCGCTAGTGATACGTCCAAAACGTATCTATAATTTTTTCTCGTTCCATGCATGTTTTGTGTGATATTGCTATGATATAGATACACTTTCATAAATTTTTGATCATAATTGGACTAACCTACTAACTCGGTGCACCCCAGTGCCAGTTCCTGTTTTTTGTTGTTTTTCTATTTCAGTTTTCCCCCATATAAAAAGTGCCAGAAAAATTCGGGAAAATTCAGATAAAAAATCAGCGTGACGGAAGCTTCGAGAAAAGCCCAGAAGGGGCCAGAGGGGGGCCAAGGGGGGCCAGGCGGCCACCCGGTGCGGCCCCACCCCTGGCCGCGCCAGGGGGAGCGCCTGGGGCCCCTGGCCCACCTCTGGCTGCCCCCTTTCGCCTATATATCCCCCGTCACGGGAAAACTCCAGAACAAGAACCCTATTCCGCGAACTCGCCTCTGTTCTGCCGCCGCGCTTCCAAGATCGGGAGCACCAGAAGACCTCTTCCCGGCACCCTGCCGGAGGGAGGATTGACCTCCGGGAGTCTCCTCTCCACCATGGATGCTCCCCGGATGTCTCGTGAGTAGTTCTTCTTGGACCATGGGTCCGTGACCAGTAGCTATGTGATGTTCTCCTCCCCTCTTTGATCTTCATTGCTTAGACCTCGTGAGCTGCCCTACATGATCGAGGCACCTTTGTAATATTTCTGCAATTGCTATGTTGAGTTTGATCGGATCTGATGGATTATGAGATTATGTTCATATTGTGATAGAGTAATATATTTGGTTTTGATCTTTTATATTTTTGTTCCGAAGTAATTCTTGCATGTTCTCCGTTGCTGTTTATTGCTTTGGCCAAGTAGTAGGTAGTGACTCCAAGAGGGAGCGTTGTGCTAGATTGTGGGTTCATGCATCCCCGATGACACGCTTGAGTGAAAGAAACATGAGTCTAGGGGATGTGCTGTTGCCACAAGGGGGAAAACAACGGTGCTTGTAACCGCGGTCACAAGAATTGTTTACTTTACGCAAAGTTCTTTTATTGCAGTTGTCTGTTGCTTTGGGTTTACACTTTGGGTGGGGCTCGCAACTTAATACCAGCGAGTTGTTCTGGATAGATATCTCAAGGTGGATGATTAGTAGTAGATGCAGATGGATTTCGGTCTACTTACCTTGGCGTACTTCCCGTGCTTTTGAACCTCTTCCTTTCTTTTGTAGCATAGTTAGCATTGCGGTGCGTTCATAATCCTGTCAATTGCCTTTCTGTAATTTGTTTACCTCGCATAGCAGTTTTATCGTCTTTTGGGAGAGAGACATCAGTAGCGAACATCACGTATCCCGGTCCATATCCTTATTACTGTTTCCAAGCTATCTTTACTTTTCTTCTTTTACTTGCTATCATTATCACTTGTGTTTTACCCTTTGTGAACAACAAGACCGGAGAGATTGACAACCTCTCTGAACTTCGTTGGGAACAAAGTTATCTGTGTCTGTGTGCAGGTCCACGTCAGTCGCGCCGCTGACACCTACTTATCATATCCGGAGTCCTACGGGAGACAAACTTTGGTATCCTCACCGACGGAAACTCACTGCTAAACTGCATCACGCCTTCCACTTGGGGCTCACACACGAAGGGCGGGAAGCCGCTAAGCAAGAGAATTTCTGGCGCCGTTGCCGGGGACTCCGAGTGCTAAGATAGGGGAGTTGCACACTACCCTTAACCTTTGTTTTTTAGTCTTGTTAGTTTATCTTTCAGTCTTTATCTTTGTGTCTTTTATCAAAAAATACAAAAAAATCTACCACACTTGCTGCTACTATGGGTTCCACTGAAAACACCAAGTTGTGTGACTTCACTAGTCACAGCAACCAAGACTTTATCTGCACTCTCATTGCCACACCTGCCACTTCAGCTACCTCTTATGAAATTAAACCTGCTTTGCTAAACCTTGTTATGAGAGATCAATTCTCTGGTGCTGGAGATGATGCTGCTTTACACTTGAATAATTTTGTTGAATTATGTGATATGCAAAAGTATAAAGAAGTAGAAGGTGATGTTGTTAAGCTCAAGCTCTTTCCTTTCTCTTTAAGGGGAGATGCTAAAATCTGGTTTCAATCTTTGCCTAGAAATTGCATAGATTCTTGGGATAAGTGCAAAGATGCTTTTATAGGGAAGTACTACCCTCCTGCTAAGATTATCCAATTGAGGAGTAATATTATGAATTTTAAGCAATTGGATAATGAACACGTTGCCCAAGCTTGGGAACGAATGAAATCTCTTGTTAAGAAATGTCCTACACATGGTTTGACTACTTGGATGGTTATCCAAACTTTTTATGCAAGCTTGAACTTTACCTCGCGGAACCTGTTAAATTCGGCCGCGGGAGGAACCTTTATGTCAACTACACTTGGTGCTGCCACAAAGCTTCTCGATGAGATGATGACCAATTATTCCCAATGGCACACCGAACGTGCTCCAACAGGTAGGAAGGTAAATTCTGTCGAGGAAATTACCTCCCTCAATGAAAAAGTTGACTTAATTATGTCTCTACTTACCAAGCAACCCTCTATTGATCCTCATGATGTTCCTTTAAATTCTTTGGTTGCTGAAGAACAAGTAGATGTGAACTTTATTGCTAGAAACAACTTCAACAACAATGCTTATAGGGGAAATTTTGCTAGCAATCCTAGACCGTTTCCATCCAATTATGGGAACAACAACACTTACCCTAGCAACAAGAACCGCTCTTCTGAATTAGAAAGCATGCTTAGAGACTTTATCACTACCCAAAAGGCCTTCAACAAAAATGTTGAGGAGAAATTAGCTAAAATAGATAATCTCTCTTTGAAGGTAGAAAGCTTAGCCCTTGATATTGAGATGCTTAAAATTAGAACCTCCCCCCTTGAGGAGAATAAGGCCACTCCTATTAATGCTATCCAGTTACAAATCAATGAAAACATTAGGATGATGGCTAAACTCAAAGAAAGATGGGCTAGAGAAAAAGGAGGAAGAGGATAGAATTAAGAGCCTTCCTACACACCACACAGTTGCCACTATCCAAATTGTTGAGGACACTCAAACTATTAGCACCCAATGCACTCCTAGTCCCGTTGGACCTATTAATGGTGATGCTAATACCTCAACCATAGACAAAGAAACTCCTATGAACATAGAGGGTTTCAAACAAGTGAGCCTAGATGACACTACTACCACCTTTGATAGTAGTGATATTGATTTTGATAGTTGTACCCTCTTAGAAGTTATTAGCTTACTACACAAAATGTCTAGAGACCCCCACACTAGCACACTTAATCTTGCCTTCACGGAGCATATCACAAATGCTCTTATCAAAGCTAGGGAGGAGAAGCTTAGAGTAGAAGCCTCCATACCTAGGAAGCTGGATGATGGTTGGTATCCTATGATCAAAATTAAACTAAATAACTTCTCTTGCTATGCTTTATGTGATGTTGGAGCTAGTACCTCTGTTATGCCCAAAAGAATATTTGATATGTTTGAATTGAAACCTTTTGAGCCTTGTTATTTTGTTGTTCGTCTTGTTGATTCTTCCGTAAAGAAACCTTTGGGGAAGATCGACGATGTTCTTATCATTGTCAATGACAACTATGTTCCCGTTGATTTTATTGTTATGGACATAGAGTGTGAACCTTTATGTCCAATTATTTTGGGACGTCCTTTTCTTCGCACCGTTGGTGCGGTTATTGACATGAAAGAGGGGAATATAAAATTCCAATTCCCATTCAAAAAGGGGATGTAACACTTCCCTAGAAAGAAAATCAAGTTACCTTTTGAGTCCGTTACTCGGGCTAGTTATTCTCTTGATAAAACTTGATTCTTCTTTTGCATTATGCCTAGCTAATGGCTTTAAAGAAGCGCTTTCGGGAGGCAGCCCGCAACGAATTTAGGTTTTTATTTTAGCTTTTGTTGTGTCTTGATGATTGTTACTTCTGTAGCAACATCATTGTATCTTTGTTTTTCAACTTTGTGCCAAGTTATAGCCTCTTACGGCAAGGGAAGTAAAAGTTGTGACATGTTGTCCAGAAAACAGATTCTGTCGTCGTGACCAGAAAAATTCCAGAAAAATCCCAGTTCATCTTTTTGAGCTGAATTTTTTACACAGTATGATCTATACAATTATGAAACTTCCGTATGTTCTGAGTTTTTTTGATTTGAGTTGCAGAAGTGCCCCTAAAAAATTCTTTACTATCTGCTGTTCTGTTTTTCACAGATTCTGCCATGTTTTGTCTCTCCTAACTTTTGCAAACCTTAAGCTTGCTTTTTCTTTGCAAAAACTTTTTGGCACTCTTGAGAAACAGTAGCTATTCAAGAATATCTTTATATCCAGTGGAGAAAAATTATTTATTAAGGGTAATAACCTCTCTAATCAGCTTATGATGAGTTATGTATGAAGGGAGTTTTCAAGTGTGCGATGGAAGATGATGAAAGAAGATCCAGGAGTGTCAAGCGCTCAAGCTTGGGGATGCCCCCATGCATCCCCATTAAATATTCAAGGAGACTCAAGAGTCTAAGCTTGGGCATCCCCTTCTCCATCAACAATCATCAGTTCGTCCTTCGTCTCACTATATTTTTATCACTTCATGTGTTATGTGCTATGCTTGGAGCGTCTCGCTCTTAGGTTTTGTTTTTAGTTTTCTTTAGCTTTGCTTGCTGTTCATAACAAGTTAGATCCCTTATTTCTTTGTGTGGGAGAGAAACACGCTCCACTTTCAAAATCTAGAACACATCATAGGATTCTTCATGCCTATCTTTTTGCTGTTGTGTGTTCTTTATCTTTTCATAGCTACTGTCATGTTTAGTCTTAGTCTTAGTTTGTCTTTAGCAAGAGCCTTGGCTTTTGTTTAGTTTGTTGCTGGAACTATTTTTAGTTTTCATGGTTATCTTGTTAAAAAGAGTTGGTTGTTGCACTGAGTTGTGTCCTGTTTTGAGAAGTAGGTAGTTAAGGTTGCTATTTAATTTTAATAGTAGCTTGCAATAGTTTTGAGGTATTGCCATGAGTAATGTTTGAACTTTTGGTGTCAAGAGCTCTTGCCTATTAGTGATAGGTGTCGTATTTTGGGCAATCCGTGTTTATTTTCAAAACCTACAAAACTAGTTGAGAACTCTAGCTACTAGATGGATCACTACTCTTTTGAGGAGTCGAACATCAGAGAACACTCACGTACCATGAGTCGAGGATGCGCAAGGATAACCAAACCCCATACACTCCTCCTCGGGGTACTTGTCTCTTTGTGAAACTCCTCATTAGATTGAGAGTTACCGATAATAAGTGCATGAGTTCTTCGGACTAATGTAAGTATTGAGAGTTGACACTTCCATCTTCCCATATTTTGCTAGCCTTTCACGTGCCGTGCATTGCCTTCTTCTCACTCCGAGAGTTGGTGTCCACTTCGCCGGTACATCCAAACCCTTGGCATGATACGCTCTGTCATCATAAGCCTCCTTATATCTTTCCTCAAAACAGCCACCATACCTACCTATCAAGGCATTTCCATAGCCTTTCCGATTTACATTGCCATGCAGCTTCCACCTCTTCACGACTTGATCTTCATGTCATACATGTTCCTGCTACACTGGCAGCGGCATACATTGCATTCATCTTGCTAGTTACATCTTCTTTATGATTTTGAGTACCTTGTAAAGTGTGAAACATTTCCTCTACCTTCTTGTAAAATAGAGTGTTGCCCTTAAGTGAGGAAAAGATCCCGAAGAGGACACATTAAAAGATCCCAAAGAGGACAAATGAGAGTTAAATAGAAAGAGCCATTGAGGCCACCAAAAAAAATACAAAAAATAGAAAAAATAGAAAAAGAAATAAAAAGAGAGAAAGGGGCAACACTACTATCCTTTTGAGACATCCACACTAGTACTCCCTTTATATCCTTGTACTCCATAGATATGATCTTTTTACATATAGTTTGGAGAGCTTCTTAGCTCGTATGTACACCCGTTGCGTGGCAATCCCTACTCATCACATCATATCTATCATTTGGCATCTCTTGCCTATGATTGTCCTCATTGATGTGAGCCTTTCTCATCCTTTTTGTCTTCCTCCTCCACCATATTCTCTCTTTGCCATCCTAAGTGTCAACTCTCGTGCTTACGCTCATCCATTGCATGAGTGCTCAAAATATCGAAAAGGAGTGGATCAAATTGACTTGTACCTGGCTAGTGGTCTGGGGATGAGTCAAGATAAGATTTCAAAGAAGACCAAGTGTGACACTTTAGTAGATTGATTTCTCAACAATTTTTTTTTCTCGTATTCCCTATCCCCTTTCTTGCACGCAAACACCATTTGGAGACATTCAAGTCACGGACAGCGAGAGCTCTTGCACCTAATGTTCTTTTGTTACTTGTTTCAATGCTAATATAGACTCTTGCATGTTATGACTTGAATTGAATCTCTAACCTTGATTGCTTTACTTTTCAAAGTTCTTTTATGGTTGCTAGCATGTCACCACAGAAATTATGCTTGTTATCATTTACCTACTCGAGGACGAGCAGGAATTAAGCTTGGGGATGTTGATACGTCCAAAACGTATCTATAATTTCTGCTCGTTCCATGCATGTTTTGTGAGATATTGCTATGATCTAGATAAACTTTCATACATTTTTGATCATAATTGGACTAACCTACTAACTCAGTGCACCCCAGGGCCAGTTCCTGTTTTTTGCTGTTTTTCTATTTCAGTTTTCCCCCATATAAAAAGTGCCAGAAAAATTCGGGAAAATTCAGATAAAAAATCAGCGTGACGGAAGCTTCGAGAAAATCCCGGGAGGGGCCAGAGGGGGGGCAAGGGGGGGCCAGGCGGCCACCCGACGCGGCCCCACCCCTGGGCGCGCCAGGGGGGGTGCCTGGGGCCCCTGGCCCACCTCTGGCTGCCCCCTTTCGTCTATATATCCCCCTTCACGGGAAAACTCCAGAACAAGAACCCTATTCCGCGAACTCGCCTCTGTTCCGCCGCCGCCGTGCTTCCAAGATCAGGGGCACCAGAAGACCTCTTCCTGGCACCTTGCCGGAGGTAGGATTGACCTCCGGGAGTCTCCTCTCCACCATGGATGCTCCCCGGATGTCCAGTGAGTAGTTCTTCTTGGACCATGGGTCCGTGAACAGTAGCTATGTGATGTTATCCTCCCCTCTTTGATCTTCATTGTTTAGACCTCGTGAGCTGCCCTACATGATCGAGGCACCTTTGTAATATTTCTGCAATTGCTATGTTGAGTTTGATCGGATTTGATGGATTATGAGATTATGTTCAGAATGTGATAGAGTAATATATTTGGTTTTGATCTTTTATATTTTTGTTCCTAAGTAATTCTTGCATGTTCTCCTTTCCTGTTTATTGCTTTGGCCAAGTAGTAGGTAGTGACTCCAAGAGGGAGCGTTGTGCTAGATTGTGGGTTCATGCCTCCCTGATGACACGCTTGAGTGACAAAAACATGAGTCTAGGGGATGTGCTGTTGCCACAAGGGGGAAAAAAACGGTGCTTGTGACCGCGGTCACAAGGATTGTTTACTTTACGCAAAGTTCTTTTATTGCAGTTGTCTATTGCTTTGGGTTTACACTTTGGGTGGGGCTCACAACTTAATACCAGCGAGATGTTCTGGATAGATATCTCAAGGTGGATGATTAGTAGTAGATGCAGATGGATTTCGGTCTACTTACCTTGGCGTACTGCCCGTGCTTTTGAACCTCTTCCTTTCTTTTGTAGCATAGTTAGCATTGCGGTGCGTTCATAATTCTGTCAATTGCCTTTCTGTAATTTGTTTACCTCGCATAGCAGTTTTATCATCTTTTGGGAGAGAGACATCACTAGCGAACATCACGTATCCCGGTCCATATCCTTATTACTGTTTCCAAGCTATCTTTACTTTTCTGCTTTTACTTGCTATCATTATCACTTGTGTTTTACCCTTTGTGAACAACAAGACCGGAGAGATTGACAACCTATCTGAACTTCATTGGGAACAAACTTATCTGTGTCTGTGTGCAGGTCCATGTCAGTCGCGCCGCTGACACCTACTTATCATATCCGGAGTCCTACGAGAGACAAACCTTGGTATCCTCACCGAGGGAAACTCACTGCTAAACTGCATCACGCCTTCCACTTGGGGCCACCAACGAAGGGCGGGAAGCCGCTAAGCAGCTAGCAATGTTCTTCTTGATCTCTCGATTACCACTATCACGTTTCTGGGCGGCTATGATTTTATCCTCAAGGGTTGGTTTCGCCACCAATGTAGAAAGATAACCATGAGGAATAATCTCGAGATTGAGTTTTCGAAATTCCTCATGAAGAAGTGGTTGATACTGTTGTAACATGAGGTTGTTAAAATACGACTTACGATTTAGTGCATAAGCCATGACATTGGCTTTGCCTGGGGTGTAAAAAATTCCTAAGTCATAATAGTTTATCAACTCAATCCAGCGTCTTTTCCTGAGATTAAGATCTGGCTGGGTGAAAATGTATTTGAGGCTTTGGTGGTCGGAATAGATCTCGCAACGATTACAAAGGAGGTAATGTCGCCAAGTTGTCAGGGCATGAACTACGGCAGCGAGTTCAAGGTCATGGGTAGGATAGTTCTCTTCATGTGGCCGCAACTGGCGTGAAGCATAAGCTACCACATATCTATCTTGCATAAGTATGCATCCTAACCCTTGCCGTGAGGCGTCAGAAAAGATCTCGAAATCCTTCTTGGTGTCTGGAGGCGCAAGTACGGGTGCAGAAGTCAATCTTCTTTTTAGCTCTTGAAAGCTTTCCTCGCACTTGGGAGTCCATAGGAATTTCTTATCTTTCTTGAGGAGTTCAGTTAGAGGCTTTGCAACTTTAGAAAAGTTCTCGATGAAGCGGCGACAATAGCTGGCTAGGCCAAGAAAACTCCTAACTTGCTTAACCGATTCAGGTGGAGTCCAGTCAAGGACGGCCTGAACTCTCTCGGGATTCACAGGAATGCCTTTTGCAGAAATACGTGGCCTAAGTAGGTCACTTCTGGTAGCCAAAATTCACACTTGGAGAATTTAGCATACATGCGATGCTCTCTAAGTTTCGTCAATACCAGCCTTAGGTGTTCGGCATGTTCTTCTTCGTTCTTCGAGTAGATGAGAATGTCATCGAGATAAACCACAACAAATTTATCTAGGTACTCCATGAAGATCGAATTCATCATGCGCAAGAAAGTGGCGGGGGCATTGGTTAAACCAAAGGACATGACGGTGTACTCGTAAAGACCATAATGAGTAGTAAAAGCCGTTTTTGGAATGTCCTCGTTTCTGATTTTGATTTGATGATAACCTAATCTCAAATCCATCTTGGAGAAGACAGAGGATCCTGCAAGTTGATCATAAAGATCATTGATCCTGGGAAGTGGGTACTTGTTCTTTATCGTCGCTAGATTTAGCGGGCGATAGTCTACGCACATCCTTTCTGTTCCATCTTTCTTCGTTACGAACAGAACGGGGCAACCCCATGGCGATGAGCTAGGGAGGATGAAGCCTTTTGCCAAGAAAGCTTCCAGTTGGATTTTAAGCTCAGCTAACTCACGTGGGGCCATTTTGTATGGGCGTCTAGAAATTGGTGTGGTTCCTGGGGCAATATCTACAATGAATTCTTCGCATCTGTCAGGAGGCATTCCTGGCAGTTCTTCATGAAAGACATCCGGGAAGTCAGGAACCACCGGAATATCTTCAATGTCGGGAAGGGGAAGCACATTCAAAGATTGTACTTGGGTTATTGTTCTGGGTGAGGTGTAATCTATTGTCTGGCCTGAAGGATGTGTAAGTCTAATTGACTTGGCTTTACAGTCAAGAAAAACATGTTGTCTTGATAACAATCCATAACAAGGATGACATCAATGTTTGAAGACTTGAGGGCTATGAGTGAAGCAAGGAATACTAAACCCTCAATTCCAATTTGATTGCCATGGCTTACTCTATTAGTTTGCCACTTGGAACCAGGAGTTTGAATGATCATAGGGGTGAACATTTCATCAAAGGATATCTCACGCCGAAGTGCATAACTCTCCGACATGAATGAGTGAGATGCTCCTGGATCGAAAAGGACAGAAGTGGGAACAAAATTGACTGGGAGTGTACCAAGAATGACGTCAGAAGTACTATCAGTTTCCTCAGCTGAGATTTGGTTCACACGTCCAAGATTTGTGGAAGTAGAAGGCTTGGCGGTGGAAACCTTCGGGGGTGGCTTAGCACGAACATTGGGGTTCCCTTTGGCATGGTGTGGAGCATTCTGATTGACGGGGCACTCACGAGAGTAGTGACCAGGCTGGCCACATCTGAAGAAGGCTCCAAAGATAGTGCGGGGAGCTGGGTTGTTTGGTGGAGTTGGTGGACGAGGCGGCACAAGGGATGGCCTCGGTGGGTTGTTTTGGTGGATCAAACTGTTAGGAATCCAGATCATGCGCTTCTGAGGGCGTGAACTGGAAGAAGGGGCAAGCTCAAGAGCATGCTTGCGAGACTTTTTGAAAACTTCATTGCCATGCTCAGCTCTGAAGGATCTGTTGACTAAATCCTCAAAGGTGGCAAACTCAAGGAGGTTGAGATCATGACGAAGGATGGGGCTAAGTCCCTTGCGGAACCTTGACTGCTTTCTGGCATCGGTGGTGATCTCATCTTGGGCATAACGAGCAAGACGGTTGAACTCTCTCACATACTCATGAATGGACATCTCTCCTTGATTAATATTGCAGAACTCTTCCTTCTTGCGCTCCATCAACTCATCCAGAATGTGGTACCCTCAAAAGGCAACACATAACTCTTGCCAAGTCACTACGTGACCATCTGGCTGCATTGCAACATAGTTCTCCCACCACTGAAGAGCAGCACCTTCCAAGAAGTATACCGCGAAAATAACTCGTTCATCGGGAGCAACATGTGCTGTATCAAGATTACGCTCGATGTAACGGAGCCAATCATCAGCTTCGAGGGGCTCAGAGGAACATCAGAATACCGGTGGCTTGAGGAAGATGAAGTCCTGAATGTTGACCACCACATTACGATGGTGGGCGGTATTCTGCTCGATGAGCTCCAGAAGGCGTGTTTGATCACGTCTATTCCGCTCAGCTTCCATCATGATTTCCGCCGCAGAAGGCGGTGGTGGAGGTCCATCATCATTTCGATTCTGATCACGGTCTCGATTCCGAAGAACAACACTACGAGTTCCACCTGACATCCTGTGTGATAAAAATTCAACAATCAGAACAGGTTGTACGGTGGAGGCAAGGATAAAAGGATATGATTTAGGAGGAAAAGATAATAATGCGAAGGCAATGACTCAAAGAAACACGGAACAAATCTGGCAGCATAACGGCTACACTTGGATGGAAATTGAAACAACCTCGAAGAAATTGGACAGAACTTCTTCAAGGAACTTAAAACAAGGAGACTGTGGACAACCACCACAATCCTACGGCTATAAGGAGGCAATCAACGAGATGTTCTAGTCAGACATAGATGTAACAGCCCATGTGCAATAATTATAAAACACCATGAGATTATACTTTGTCTGTTGACTTTGTAACTTGGCATGATGCTAAACATTATGATTTCATGTGGTGATTTAAATTTGCATTGGGATTGGAGCCCATTTGGTTTGCTTGTTTTTGCATCCAAAATGGTTCAAGAAGGGTGGTTGAGGAATTTTCATTGTTGCATGCATGCTCTCCCTCACCCCAATTTTGGCATAGCCATTTCTTTTGCTATGACAAGGGTTTACAAAACCTCAAATCATTTTTGCCATCATCAAAAATATGGACTCTAGTTCAAAGTGATTTTGAATTCAAAATGAGCTCACAATTTTGTTGGTGCCAAAAATGCCCAAACCATATTTGGAAATTGAGGAATAATACAAGGTTGATTATACATATCTTTATGTATTTTTCCCGCTTGTATTTAATCCAGAATAACTCCAAATCCTTTCTGTTTTATGATAAATGGAAAAGGATAGAGCTGCAGGGTTTTTATCCCAATTCGCTGTTGCAGGCCCAGCCCACCTGGGCCTCGGTTGGCTTCTCGGGCTAGAGCCCAGCCGCGAAGCGGTAAGTGGACACCGCCCTGATCGTTTGATCGAGATCCGACGTTGCTCCGTCGTCTTCTTTCCACGCTGGACAGGTCCCCCCGCTCCTCTCCTCTCACGGGCAAGTCCGACCAAGACCAGTGGAGCCCTCCGGCCAGGGAGAGCGGGAGCCCCCTATTTGAGGCCGCCGGGAGCGCCCCGGGGAACCTAGGGTTCCACTTCCCCCTCCAATTTTGCGCGCCGCCGCCGCCAGGGTTGTGGAGGCATCTCCCCTGTTTCCCCACCGGTGAGCTCGATTCCCCGCCGTCTTGCCTCGCCGTCGTGCGTGCGCTCGTTGTCGCCTGTCTGCGCGTTCTCCTGACCCATTCCCGTCGACAGGTCGCAGGTAGAAGCAGATCTGCGAGCCCGCAACGAGAGCACCCGCAGCGCCGTCTTCCTGCCTCGCCGTCGACCCATTGCTCCGTCGTCTTCTCCAAGGCGTCGAGGTCGTCCCCAAGATCCTCTAGGTGAGCACATGGTTCTCCCCTGTTTCCTCGTACGCGCGCGTAGGGTTGCCACCGTGGCTTGTTTCCGGCCGCCGTGTTCACGGGTCCCTGCCAAGCCGGTGATCACCGTGACAAGGACGTAGCCGAGGAGTGTGCAGGCGTGCTCTGGGCGCATCCAGGATGTGCGTATGGCCTCAAAGGAGTAGCCTTTGGGTGCTTCCCGTGTAGTAGCTCTGAACCCGGTTCAGATCCGCAGCCGTGGAGTTTTCCATCGAGGCTAGGTTCCGATCTGTTGCGCTCCGATGAGGTTTCGAGGTGTGGAGAGGTAGCTGGTTGTCCCAAGTGCGTGTAGGAGCTCGCGGTGTCGCCGGAGGAGTTCTAGAGCCTTGGCTAGCTTCGCCTGAATTTGCTGTCGCCGCCGGCTGTTCCTCTGTCAGTAGATGCAGTAGTTGCCTCCGCCATGTTCAGAGGAGATTGGCGAGTGGAGCAGTCCGTCCCCGCGGGCTTGGAGTGTCGCAATCCATAGCTGGATGTGCCATCTTCCGTTCCCCAGTGACCGCGGGGCTGCCGGCGTTGTAACGTCGAGGCGAGGTTCGCCGCAAGTCGTCGTCGTCGCCGGGTTTTCTGAAGCTCAGTTCGGGGTGCATACCTCTTCTGTTTTCGTATCCGTTTCGGTTCAGAAACGTGCAGTAGCGTAGTGGTAGAGGGGGCTTTGGAGTAGAGGCACGACCTGGGTTCGATCCCCAGCCAGTGCAAGCCCCCCTTTTTCTTTTTTTTCCGTGTGGGCAGTGGGCTGAGCCCACTGTTGAGTTCTGGAGCGGGCCGTTTTCGCCCGAGGCCTGCCCAAGTTGGCCGAGCCCTGTTATTTTTTTTCCTTTTCTTTTTCTGTTTAAATTCAATTTGAGTTTGAGTTCAAAATTCAAATCTGAATTTGAACCTTGGAGTTTTTTTTCACCTCAATGGGGCATCCCCTATATGCTTTTGGGGTAGCTTGACCCACTGATCTTCATGGTGAGGTCTATTTTTGCACTTTTCCCCCTCTAATAATTGAGGTGTGGTAATTTTGCAATATAACCCCTCCTTTTCTTTTGTTTTGATCAAGTTTTATCCAAATTCAAAATTGGCCATGCCATATATGGATTTTGGGTAGTTTCATCCAAGGAGTTGCATGGTGATAATGATTTAATCATTTGAGCCTTTTTCCAAATGCATGTAGTGTAGTTTTGCACTCAGCCCCCCTGAACTCCAGTTGAATTTGCAACTGTGTTTGCAAATTCAAATGCTACCATAATATATATGGTTTTGGGGTAGCTTTCTGCAAGGATTGCAATGGTGATGTACTGATGATGTTTTGTGTAACCCATTTGGACAAGGTGTGGCCACCTCAACCAGGATCAATCTATCTTTCCCTGAATGCATCATTTCATCTTCAGTGCATTTTGAAATGGTGATCATCAGTCCTTTTCAAGTTTTGTTTCATGTCATCTTCAAATCATCTTTCCTCAAAGCCAGACCCTAACATATTGTCATATGCAATGTGGCTGGATTCCAACTTTTGTTGCATCTTCCTTGTGTCAAATTCACCGGCACTACTTCGTCTCCGGAATCGATGTTTACTTTCACGTTGTAATTATTTCTGTTAAATGCATTGTTGATCATGCCATGTTGCCATGTTACTTACACCAAAAACAAGGCTAAGACAAAAGCCAGGATTACGTAAATATAATGCATATGAAGTTGTTGACGTGTCGTCACCACTTCATTTAAATCTGACTAGATAGGGTCACATCATGTAATTTAAACTTGATCATACCATCATTGCCTGTGCATTGTACTCGTTACTTACTTGTGTGCCTTTTCCTTGCCGGTATCTTACGTTAGCACCTGAGACCGCCGAGGAGACTTACTTGGAGATTTACGACACCGAGCCCGAGGACCCTGCTGCGTCTGCTTCGACGACCGATTATCCAGGCAAGGGGAAGATTTATAACATTACTTGACACCTTTATGCCTACCTTCCTAGCTGTAGCCTAGAACATTTGTTTGATCCTATCCAGTTTGAGTATGCCACCTTCAAAGCCCAAACATCCATGATCCCCACATCCCAGCAAAACATTGTATTGCTAAGTTGCCGCTGCTCAGCCATTGCTTAGTATGAGTAGGAAAACTTGATGCTTACCCTATTGCTATGGTTTGGGATATCATGTTATTTAAAGAAGTTGGTTGATATTTATTATATTTATGATGTTAATTTATACTTGACGAAAGATGGGAGATCCGGCTGTTCCCGCCAGGTGTTTTGTTCCATTTGAGTCACCTAGGTCCTGAGTTCCGGGTATTGTGTTTCTTGACGAGCGTGCCTAATCGTGTGTGGGATTCTATGGGGTCCCCTTGTCTTACCTACCTAGCTTCATACAATTCTAGTGGTGGCCCGAGCTGATTTACTTTTGCAATGTGTGTGTGCTGGTGGTACCCCAGTTGTTTACAAACCACCTTGGGCCAGGAGGACTTGTGCCTTGGCTGGCCCACTTTGTCCGGCTGAGGACCCGGTGTACCATGTGTGATTAACCGGGTATCCAAACCTGCGACAGACGGTAGAGGCCGATTCGAGAGCGCGGCCGGCTTTTGAGTTGGGTGTCAACTCACCGGGGGCCACCCGGAGTTGTGCGTTGTTAGGTAGAGGGACTCTGACGTTCCGGAGTTTCAGGCGTTTACCTAGCCAAGTGGAAACCGGGCGTACATGCGAAGCCTATGATGGGCAGTTGGTACACCCCTGCAGGGTTAAATCTTTTCGAAAAGCCGTGTCCGCGGTTATGGACGACTTGAGACCTACTCCTTGTTCATAGAATAACATCAATTTGAATCTTATTTAAAACTTGCCTACCGTGTGAGTGCCTTGGTTGCTTTTCTTCGTCCTGGGGGACCGAGAGAAGATCCAGGTTGTGTTATGTTTGACGTAAGTAGGTGGATAGCAGACTTATGACTCGATGTCACGTGTAATTCTTGGATCTTACCTCTACTCCAATAGAACGATAGCCACCATAAATGCTAGTGCGGCTGCAACCTTTACCTTTACTTTGTCTTACCGTAGGAAGTCAGTTATCCTGTAATGATATAATCTCACCCCTGTTTTCCTTTTGTGATTTTACTGTTTTGCCTGATCGGCCGCTGCAGTGGAGTACTTTCTTGACCCGAGCTCTGGACGATACTTCGTGGAGGTGCCCCCGGAGGATGACGATGAGATGGACCTCGTTCAGTAGATCCTACAGTTGGGCTTCGACGATCCATGGGTGGACTCTTTATGTGCAGCCCTCTCTAGGGAAATTTGGCTTTTGACCGTACTCGGTCGTGTTTGTCTCCCGCTTGTCGCATGATGTACTGTTGGGTCCACGGACCTCTGAGATGATGTAATAATTATCCAATGGCGATGTATGCCTTGGACTTTATATATTTGTGTCTTAGTTAAAGTTCTTTGTTCTTATACTTGTTGTCGAGAATCCGGAGCGACACGAGTGCGAGTGTCGTGAGTCGGTGGCTCTTTATGCGCTACTAACTTGAGCGGGACGCGAAAGCGTCTAACTCGAGTTAGCACCGCATCGGGGGCCTTACAACTTGGTATCAGAGCAGGACTAACTGTAGGACCCCTTACTGGCCAAAGTTGAGTCTAGAAACTATTTTGTAGTTACTAAGGAAAAATCGGAGAGTAGGAACTCTTTCTTTTTCTTCTTACCCCACCCTCCCACCCCTTTTCCGTGAGGAAGTGAAACATTGTTTTTTTTTCTCTCTGCAACTTATCCCCTTTCAAAAACAAATCTAGGTTCTCGTTTACATGAGGCTCTGATTCCTCTATAATTTTTTGCTGGCGACGAGATGTGTTGGCGTCTTTGAGACCACTGAGCCGCCACTTGGGGTTTACTGCTCTACCTCGCTTACGGCGTACCCCTGGTGAAATTTCCATACAGGATTGACGGGCATCCTATGGTAATATGGATGTGGTGTATTTTCCCCTATGGACGACCGTGATGGCGGGCCGCTCAGGGCAGATGTCTCATTGTTCAGGTTTCCAACCGCTCGTATATATTGTTGTGTGCTCGCTAGCAGATTATTATCTTGGATTCGGATGATCTTGGTTTGGGGATTCCAGTAGCACCTAGCTTTCGACTTTCCGGGTTAGCCTTGGTGGAATTTCAGCCTTCGGCTTTCTCATACCTCATGAGGAAGCTTTTTTGTCAATATTGTTTTATCTTCGGGTTACATCAATGCTTCGACCATCTTCTCATAAGTGTTCCTGTATACAGGATGCCAAGAGCGAACATGCCACCGCCAGAGAACCCTATCCTTGGGGAGGCTGTAGCCGCAGTGGCTCAGGGCACAGCTGCGATCCTACAGATGCTGCAGAACCAGAATGCCCAGAGGAATGATCGACCACAGTACACCACACTGCAGCAGTTCCTTGCTATCAACCCCCCCAGGTTCTCCGAGGCTCGAGACCCGCTGGAGGCGGATGACTGGATCGCATAGATCAAGAAGCACTTCAATGAAAACACCGTCAGACCTGTCGACTACGTCACCTTCGCCTCCTTCCAGCTTCAGGGTGCAGCAGCCAGCTGGTACGATACCTACAAGGCCAACAAGGGCGATGCTATCATCACGTGGGCAGATTTCGTCGCAGACTTCAGAGCAACCCATATTCCGAGTGGCCTGATGGACAGGAAGCGTGAGGAGTTCTTGGCTCTGAGACAGGGTGACATGTCAGTTCAGGAGTACAACCTGGCCTTCGTCAGGCTCGCCAGGTACGCTCCAGAGGAGGTCAGCACAGAGGCTAAGAAGATTGCGAGGTTCCGTGGAGGTCTCAGCACAGAGATCAAGTACGCGCTCACTCAGTGCAGTCCCACGCTGTTCTCACAGTTCGTGGATCAGGCTATCCGCCAGGAGTCAGCCAGAGCAGAGTGGGATGCAGACAGGAAGCGCCAGCGTGAGCACAGTTTCGCAGTGATGATCCACAAGAAGGCAAAGACTTGGGTTACAGAGGCACCACCGCAGAGGCAGCAGTACCAGCAGAGGGGGGCAGTTGTCCGCACTTTTGCCCGCCCTCCCGTCCCAGTTCAGCAGGGGCCTCGCTCTACACCACCACACGCGAGGCCACCCAAGCCGCAGCAGCAGCCCAGGCCGGGCGTGATTTGCTACAAGTGCAGAGAGCCAGGGCACACGTCTCCCAACTGCACCGATCCGCGCTTTGCTAGGCTCCCACCGCCTCCACCTCGCTCTACTCCGAGCACCGCGATGGTGAAGGCACAGCCACGTGTAGTTCGGGTGAACAACGTGATGCTCACAAATGCTCAGCAGTCTTCAGAGATCGTTCTTGGTAGGTTGCTTGTGTGTTCAGTTCCTGCGACAGTTCTGTTCGATTCCGGAGCTTCCCATTCGTTCATATCCAACGCTTTTGCTATGTCACTTGACCTTCCGAGAGAGCAGTTGCCTAAACCGCTCTCAGTTTGTTCTCCGGGCTCTAGAGTGGAGTCTTCCAGGCTTGTTCCAGATGTGGAGATCCGTATTCAGGGCGTTGTTTTCACAGCATCCCTGATTGTCTTGCCTCGTTCCCACATTGATGTCATTTTGGGCATGGATTGGCTTGTGCAGCACAAGGCTAATATTGATTGTCCGACCAGATCCTTCAAGTTGACTCATGAGTCAGGTGCAGAAGTCTTGTACACTTGTGGCTCTATGACAGGACGAGCACAGTTGTACGCGCTGAACGCAGGAGTTGCGCCTTTGCTCGAAGAGGTCAGAGTTGTCTGTGAGTTCACAGACGTCTTTCCGGAGGAGTTGCCAGGAATTCCCCCAGTTCGAGCTATTGAGTTCGTTATTGAGCTAGAGCCTGGTACCCAGCCGATTTATCGGCATCCGTACAAGATGTGTTCGAAAGAGCTGATCGAACTCAAGAAGAAGTTGACAGAGTTGGAGGCAGGAAGTTTTATCTGCGCGAGCACTTCCCCTTGGCGTGCACCAGCTTTGTTTGTCCAGAAGAAGGATGGGACTAGCCGCTTGGTCCAGGACTATCGCGGTATCAACAAGAAGACCATCAAGAACAAGTACCCTTTACCCCGCATCAATGATCTGTTCGAGCAGTTAAATGCGGCTAAGGTGTTTTCCAAGCTTGACTTGAGGATGGGGTATCACCAAATCCGTGTTCGTGAAGAGGATATTCCCAAGACCGCGTTCAACACACGTTATGGGCTGTATGATTTCACAGTCATGACTTTTGGGTTCTCAAATGCCCCTCCGACGTTCATGAGAGCTATGAACTATTTGTTCCAAGATTGGCTTGATGTGTTTGTGATCCTCTACCTCGACGACATTGTTGTCTATTCCAAGTCAGAGGCTGAACATGAGGAACATTTGCGCCTGGTGCTGCAGAAGTTGAGAGAGCACCGGTATTACGCCAAGTTCTCCAAGTGTGAGTTTTAGCTGGACAAGGTCAATTTTCTGGGCCATGTCATCTCCGCTGAGGGAATTGCGGTTGATCCAGAGCGAGTCCGCACTATTCAAGAGTGGGCTCCGCCGAGGAATGTGAAGCAGCTAAGGAGTTTTCTCGGCCTCGCCAGTTATTGCAGGAGGTTTGTGCAGAATTTCTCCAAAATAGCGAAGCCAATGACTGAATTGTTGTGCAAGGACAAGCGGTACACTTGGTCACCAGCTTGCCAGTCAGCCTTCGAGGAGTTGAAAGACATGGCCCAGTCAGCAATGTGTGCGAAGAAACTAGCAGCTAGTATTGATTTATCTTTTGTATGAGACTACAAACTTGTTGTATCGATGAACTAATATTCGATGACACTCTTATTATATGTACCTCTCTTTTGTAACATATATCTTTGACTATACTTGCACTTCTGTTATTAAGTCATAATTTTTTTGACCATTTTTATATGAAAACAACCTTTTTAATAAAATAAAGAGAAAAGCAAATATCATCAAGAATAAAAAAAGCAAATACAAAAAAAGCAAATACAAAAGAAAGAAGATTACCTCTGGCGGCCACCTATCCAGTACGCCAGTGGTAGTATCACCTCTGGCGGACACCTACATACGTCCGCCAGAGAGACAAAGTACCACTGGCGTACGCCTGCCCGACGATCGCCAAAGAAAAAAAGTACCTCTGGCGGACGCCAGTGTCTGTCCGCCAGCGGTACTTGTGTACCTATTGAGTATTGCACGCCCACCAACCCGGCCCGCATCTCTCCTCTGCTTCTCTCTTCGTCGCTGCCGCCTCCCATCGCCGCCGCCGCCTCCCATCGTCGCCTCCAATCACCGCTCTCCGAAACGGCCGCCACCGCCTCCTAACCTCTCCCGTCTGCAGGTACGCCGCCGCCCTCTCCCATCTCTCTCCCCTCCCCTCCCCATCCCTCTCCCTGATGAACCCTAACCCGCCGCTCGCCCGTCGCAGGTAGGAGGGGCAGTAGGACGAGCACCGCCACCTGAGGGGAGTAGGAGGCCACCTCGACCACAACCTGCACCAGGAGGAGAAGGAGACCACCAGGAGCACCTGCACTAGGAGCACCTGCTCCACCTCAGGTTCATCCCCTGCCTATCCCCTCTCCCCAATGTGCAATGCTTGTGAAATGCACCTGCTCCAAATTGCTTGTGAAATGCTCACTCTATAAAAATTGTGCAAATTGTGTTCACAGAAAAAATTGCTCACTGTTTTTTCAATGTAGGGTTTTGTAAGTATTTTTAGTTTTATTGATGGAAGAATGAACATATCTACAAATTACCATGCTTTATAAGTAGTTTAAAAAGAGGTTAAAGTGTGGCTTTTGCTTGACGCGTCATTGGTAAAAATCTGCTCAATTTGGGATGAAGATTCAGTGACTTTGCAGCTCCTTTGCAAATGCTATTGAGAGTTTTACTCAGCTCCTATCAGCTCATCCTACTTGTGATGATGATAGTCTTTATGGTGATCTGTTCTAGATGTTGGTTACATACATGCTGTTTTGGGGGATAAATACTTATATTCTTTTGTGGCCTAAGTGCATAAGTGAAATGGCCTAGTTTTGCCTTGTGTGCAACCAGTCTAGTTTTGCCTTGTGTAATCAGTTCAAGTGCATTCCTTCTTTGAAAATTACCTTATTATATCTTATTATATCTTCACTGAACTTGGGGCAAAGATCAGTGCAATAAGCAAACAAGTGTAGCATCTATTCTTACCAGTATATATCTTCTTATTATATTGTAGAAAAGCAAGCCGAGCCGCCGCGACAGCGAGGACGCCATACCACAGCCCCCTTGTGCTACTACCTTTGAGGTCATTTCTTCGTCTCCTAGCCTCCTGTGATGCTCCTTATAGCTGGGTGCTGCTCTGGTTTTGGTTCATACATGTGCTGCTATATCTAGTTTGCTGATCTGTGTGCTGCTGGATGTGAGTTGATTGCTGAGTGCTGCTCTAACTATATATACATGTGCTGGTTGTGGTCTATATGAGTCTGTGTGTTCTGGTTGTGCTGCTGCCTTGTAGCTATATATGCTTTAGTCTAGTTTGCAGGTACCCATGAGGCCTTGAGATTGCCGGAATGTTGATTAACTTCCGTTCCGGCAAATTCGGGTACTCCATATGTCCTATTTTCAGCAAAGGTCATGCCAAAATTTTCCGTGAATTTTTGCATGACTTATGCTAAAAATAGGACATAGCAGAAGTAATATATATTTTTAGTGCATACTAATTATGAGAAATTTAACTCATATTTCTACTGTTTAAATGACCTAGTATACACACATGCTACATTTTTATAACTCATTTTGCACTAACCTATCCCACTTACTAGTAGTATTTTTAAATGGTTATAATAGATGTCAAACAACGATGAAGCCGGTGGTTCTCGGGTACCTGTCGATCCTGAGGAGAATCATCCTTATTTCTCAATGCTTGCGGGTGAACACTTTGACGCTGATCAACATGATGAAGACGGGGATGCAGGCAATGAGACTACTACTAGTGGTGCCGGGGATGGAAACGAGACCACTACTAGTGGTGCCGGGGATGGCAACGCGACATCTGGTAGCGAAGCCAAGCGGCAGCGTAAGGAAAGGGACCCAAACAAGCTCCGCACCATCCGGGAAGAATTTACGGAGGTGGACCCCGCTAGCGGTTTGCCTACACTTCCTGTTCATGTTGCAAAAGGGTACGACAACAACATTGGATGCATCCTTCGAGAACTTGTCAACCTCAATGAAGAGGACTTAAGGTCAAAAAGCAACGAACCTTTGGCCACCCTCCTCATTCAGCGGTTGCACGCGCGATACAAGTTCCCGGAACCCTATGATAACCTTGATATCAAGAAAAATCTAGAGAACACATTCGCCCTAGGCAAGTTCAGCAAAGCCTTGTCCACTTGGAAATGGTATGTGAGGCAAGAGCTTGATGTGGGTTCCGATTTTGATAAGATCAAGGGCCACTGGCCCTCAATTTCGGAAGAGGACTTCAATGTTTTCAAGGCCAAACATGACCTACCTGAAACTAAGGCGCTTAGGAAGTGGGGGAAAGATATGCATGAGAAGAACGTAGCTCCCCACAATCTCGGAAGCCGTGGTTACCCCAGAAAGCAGCCAGTTTTGGATAAGGAGGACGCAGAAAGGAAAGGGCCGTACCCCTACCCGAAGTTTAAGAACCCGCTCGGAAATCGATTTGTGCGGGCTCGATACAGGGTAAATCCAAAAACCAAGGAGCTAGTCACGAACGCGAAGGTCCAGGACCTTGAGAACAAAATTCGGGAGGAAGAATCATTAGCTCAATCTCAAGGATCCTCAACCCAGGTGCCGTTTGACAACTCTTTTGAAAGGGCGCTAAACAGGGTAAAGGACTTGCCGGTGTCAGCGCCGCCGCATCGTGGCCGTGTGGTGGGCGCCGGACTCAGTCACAAACATTCATTTTACTACCCCGATGATGGGTTCGTTGCAAAGAAAACAAAAAATTTCCTACGGTTGCAACAGTCAAGATCAAATCTAGGCGATACTTGTAACGGTTCTAGAAGGACTCACCCTCGTAGACACAAAGCTTTGTTAACGAGAACGGTTCTCGTGGTTGGTGTAGTCGATCACTTGCCGACCTCAAGGTCGTGATGAAGATGGACGCCACAAACGGGCAGCGCCTCCGTACTCGGTCACACGTACGGATCAGCGACGACCTCCGCCCCTTGCTCCAGTTGGGCAGCGGAAGTAGTGGATCCTCGGGAACTCCAGCAGCACTACGACATAGTGGTGGTGGTGGTAGAGAAGATCTTGAGCAGGGCTTCTCCTAAGCACCATACTCGTGAAACTGGATAGCTAGCAAGGGGAGGAAGATGCCAACCAAAGGGCACATAAGAGTTGAATGGAATGAGTGACTAGAGGGGGTCTCCACCTCCTCCTTTTATAGGAGAGGGGGGCAGCACCCAAGGCGCCCCAAGATGTGCCCCCACCTCTCCCCTCTTGATTTCTAGTGGAGTCTCCACTCACACATAATCAAGTGGCACTTTCTCCCATTTAACCTCCACTCAAAAACCAAAGGTCTTCCAATTAAAACTCCTTTTAATTCACTTGTTTAATGTCACTCAAATTAATGAACACTTCATTTAATGAGTACTTCATTCAATGAACACATTAACAATTATCCCCTTGCACTATTTCGATATTCCGAAACTATTCCGGCAGTTTTATCGAAACAGTCCCTGTGCTGTCCTGTGCTGTCCAATATTTTCTCCTGCGTTCCGTATCCACTTAAAACACGTCGATGAACCTTAAGTGTGTCACCCTACGGTTCGTGAATAAAATGGACATGAGCGAGACTCCTCTCAGATCAATAATCATCAGAGGGATCTGGAGATCCGTAATGACTCCCACTTACTCAACGATGAACTAGTGATCGTGTGAACCATTACTCCGTAACCAATTCCTTTTGTCTCATGATATTTTACTTGTCCGATATCCGATCATTTGGTATCATCCATACCTAGTTCGATCTCGTTACCGACAAGTACTCTTTACTCGTTCCGTGATATAACACCTCGTGAGCCAGTCACGTGCTTGCAAGCGATGTCAATGTGATATCACCGAGAGGGCCCAGAGTATATCTCTCCGTCATCTGGATGGACAAATCCCACTCTTGATCCACGAGCCTCAACTAACACTTTCCAAGTACCCAACGACACCTTTATAATCACCCTGTTACGGTGTGAAGTTTGATGGAATCAAAGTACTCTTCCGGTGTCAGTGATTGACGTGATCTCATGGTCTAAGGATTAGAGTTACTTCATGAAAGTTTGATACAACAATAGAAACTTGATGACATGATCGTATTGCTATAACTACTGTGGGTGTATGTTCATCACATCATTCTCCAATGACATGACCTTGTTATTAACAACATCCAATGTTCATGATCAGGAAACCTTGATCATCCGTTAATCAACAAGCTAGTATAAAGAGAGGCATTACTAGGAACCTTTTCTCTGTTTATTAAACACACATGTATTAACGTTTTCGGTTAACACAATTATAGCATGAAAATAAACATTTATCATAAACATGGAATAAGATAATAACCACTTTATTATTGCCTCTCGGGCATATTCCCTTCAGTCTCCCACTTGCCTAGAGTCAATAATCTAGTTTGGTACTTGCGCATCCAACACCTATGGCATTCAGGTGTTATCCATACGCATTGCTAGTGGTAAACATAATCTCCAGATCTGACACTTCAGGTCCGTGTGTATTTGCATTTCTTTGCGTCTCTACGCATCACTCATTCACCAATAGGATGGCATTGCATAAATTTGGTCCTCCGGTGAGACCTTAGTCCCTTGAGCTCAAAACATGTTGAATATATTGTCGTACAATAGATCTTCATAGTATTAGCCCGTTTGGAACTACACCTAGTTTGTCAAACAAACTTCTTGACACAAATGCCCTCCTTTGCTGCTGCTAGAGTAGTCATACACTTAGCCTTTCGTTGTAGTATTCGTCATAATGTCTTAACTTTGGAACTCATCCAAATCCATTTGGAACTATTCCAAATCTATCATGGAACTTTCTTCCATTACATTTTGCCACCTTAATACACCGCCAAAATTGAGATAAATTTAGATTGTATCTTGCGATAAAACTAGTATCAATGTAACACTTTACAATGAACTATTGTCCAACATACACAATATATTCTTAGTCCTTCCAAAGCACGTAAGTATATCTTTACTATTGTCCAATGATCATCTTATGAATCATTCTGGTATATGCTCATAACATTTAGAGCATAGGACATTCTGGAATTGTACATATCATGGTGTACATGATTGATCAAATCATTCATGTGGTTTTACTCACCAAGTGTCAAAACACTTGAATCTCGCTTCAACCTTTTCCATGCGGCAAGAACCTTTCTCATCGTTTCCATATTGAACTTCATTCAATACCTCATCTATGTACTTTGGCACAACCATATTAGAACCTCGATCTATCTGCATAGACATTGATGTCCAATATTCTGGTTTTTCCCAAATCTTCCATTAAAATCAAATTTTCAATGAAACTTCACCCGTGTCAATAAAAGATACATCATTTCCAATCAACAATATGTCTTCTACATAATGTATTAGAAATATGTCTCAGCTCTCCCACTTAATTTCTTGCAAAAGCAAGCATCTTCACCGTCTTTGATGAAACTAAACGTTTTAACAATTTCATCATGGTGAATATTCCAACTCCGCGAATGCTTATTTCAACCATTGAAATTTGCATGTATTTTTAGCATCCTTTGAATTAACAGAACCCTCTGGACCGTGTCCTGTACACGTCCTAGGTAACCATTCTATTAGAAGAACGTTGTTCCGTTTGTTCAACTACCATATACCAAAACTAGCATATGTAGTGGTTGCTACAATAATCCGTCCAGACTAAATATCGTTATGAAAGATCAAATCTTGTCATAGCCAACTCTTTGAACATAATCGTAAACCATTTTAACGATATGTCGACTATTTCATAGATGTGAGAACATCCACGTCTGTTTCTTTATAGATCCAAACACGGTCAATAGGCTTCACGCCTTCTAGAGGGTCTTCCAAGTTCAGAAACTTGGTTTCTCGTGTATGGAACTATCACGGATTTTATAGCTTCTAGCCATTTTGACGAAGTCAGGGGCCATCATTGCTTCTTTGCATGTAGTCGGTCCATTATTATCAAATAAAAATGATTCAATCTCAAATCTTACTATTTGATCGATTACCCGATCTACGCAGTTCAATATGAACTTAGATCGCCGTGACCACAACCTTTGGGACACGGGAGCCAAGAGCATTGCGGCCGCTTCCGGGACACTTTCCGGTGCTGCGCCACTTAGCACATAAGGCTTAGGTTCAACAACCTAATCAAAGTTCTACTGTCCTCCCACTTAACTTTTCGCAAGAAATTCCTTCTCAACAAACTTGATGCTCTTATCCACAAAACACTTTTGTCTTTAGTGTTATGGAGGAATACCCAACGGTTACTTTGGGATAACTTACAAAGACGCACTTTATCCGACTTTGGTTGTAAACATTTTACATATGCCTTGCATACCAAAATTTAAGAAAAGACAAATTGGGTTTTATCCCATTCCATAACTTATATGGTGTCATTTCAACGGATCTCGATGGCGCTCTTTTCAGTGAAAAGCGGTAGTCTCTAAAGCTTAATCCTTAAAATATAATGGCAATTTTATAAATAACACCTTTGATCCTTACCATGTCAAACAAGGTTTGATTACATCTCTCGAACACTCCATACTCCTATGGTGTTTCGGGAGATGCAAGTTTATGGAACAATTCCTAAACTCTTAGGTGTTTGCTAAACTTTTAACTCAAAAATCTTCCTTTATGATCCAATCATAAACTCTTATTTTCTCATTAAAATGATTTTCAATTCATCTTGAAATTTATTTGAACATTTTCAAATATTTCATACTTCTTCCTTATCAAGTAAATATACACATATATCCACTCAAATCCTTGGTTAAAGTATATGAAGTTATAAGACCCACCACACACGGCTACACATAATGAACTATACACATCAACATGTATAATGTCCAATAAGTTAGTCGTCCGTCCTTCTTTGCCTATGAACGGAGTTTCAGTCATTTCCAGGAAATTCATACAAGCGTCTATTGATTCAAAATCAAAAGACTCAAAAATTCCATCAAACATGGAGTTTCTTCATGTCTTCTTTCCAATATGATTTAAACGGTGGTGTCACTTCATAAGTGATCTTCTAATCATTTGTCTAGCGACATGTTTAGCACCAGTTATTATGGATGTGATTTCTCCAACAAGATTTATAGAGTTCATCCATCTTCTATGAATATGGTGATAATTTGAACAACTATTGTTCGTATAACACCAGAACAGAATAACAATTATTCAAATAAATCTTGAAGGCTAGGTTTAATTCCAACGATAAACACAATAACACTTTATTTTGTTTTTGATGAGAATCATCCTATTCATTTGCTAGTTACTCAGGCCATTGCAACTCTTGTATTGCGTTGTTCTGTATGACACTTCATACCAACCAATCAGTATCCAATACTCAAGAATCACACTGTTTAACAAGCAATGAATATACCCATAACATGTATATCATCTATATACTCGAGATGGACATTTCCAGTCTTTTCCTTTTTCTTTTTCGCCAAAATATTTTTCAGATCCTCTTTCAGCAATTCCTTTCCTTTTTAGAAGAATTTATCAACATCACTTGTGGCACCATTCATATGACACATAATCCAAAGTGTGTTAGTCAAATACTAACACCCTTTGATTCTCACTTTGATGTAGATCACCGTCATCAAAAAAATTGGCGGTCTTCCAAATTCCATTTTTAGTAATCTTATAGTGTAGTAAACATTTTACCTACATCTTTTATTCATCCTATCATGACAACTTTCGTGATAAAGCTACTATAGCTCATAAAGACGAATTTCGAGTACAATATTAGTTCCCAAAACCTTTTTGGGAGATTAGGACACATAGTGTCTCCAACCTTCACAAATTCTCATACAATATGAGAACATGTTTCTCACTAAATTTTACTCTATCACATTGCAACTAAACATTGTTTCAGATATCGCTATATCTTCCACACATGATAGTTTCTGAAACAATCCTTTCAGCTCCTAGATAACCTTGATAATAACAAACAACTTTTGAATATCAAGGAATATGGAGGCAAGTGTGATACTTAGATACTAATGCTGGAGTCGATACTCTCGATTTAATACTAATTATTAAATTTCATGGAGTAAGCAAGGTTTGCTAAAAGTTTGCAATAAGACTTTAAACTTTAGATTGACACTCAAAACAATACGGTACCAGTCCGTAAAGTTAAATATCCAGAATTCTATAGTTCTATTATCTCAAATATAGCTAAGCGCAAGGTAGTTAAACAAATGCCAATGACTACAACAAACTATGCAAATTCACTTTGATTTAGTTCATGATAAAATGAGTTCATCTAACTCCCACTCAAAAACAACATCCCTCGAGTCGTCTTTGGTGATTACAAGAAACCAAATTCACTACACCACGACCGATCATCACGTGAGGCGGTGTAGCTGCAATGGCGAGC
Source organism: Bromus sterilis (assembly GCA_950022295.1). Classification (NCBI taxonomy): domain Eukaryota; kingdom Viridiplantae; phylum Streptophyta; class Magnoliopsida; order Poales; family Poaceae; genus Bromus; species Bromus sterilis. The sequence goes on along the minus strand of OX465596.1, from coordinate 408,349,524 downwards.
ATCTCAATATGGTTCATCATATCATCCAAATGACTCGTGCTTAACCTTTCGGTCCATGTTCCGAGGCCATGTCTGTACATGCTAGGATCGCCAAGTAGAACCTTAGTATTTTCATGTGTTTCAAGGCCATGTCTGTACATGCTAGGCTTGAAAACACCCGTTGTATGCGAACGTAGAGTCTATCACACCCGATCATCACGTGGTGTCTCGAAACGACGAACTTTCTTAACGGTGCATACTAAGGAAGAACATATAATTATCTTGATATTAAGTGAGAGGGATCATCTTATAATGCTACCGCAGCGATCATGATCGTAACTAAGCAAAATAAGATGCATAAAAGGATAAACATCACATGCATGGATAATGTGATATGATATGGTCCTTCTCGCATTAGATCTCCATCTTGTGCGTCTTGGTATGATCTCCATCATGCCACCGGCGCGGCACCAAGGTCCATGGCGCCACCACCATGGTCGTCCTTCTCCATTACAATATATCTCATGGATATATCCACAGCACGCAGGCCTTAAAAGGAAAAAACACAACCATAGGGATCCTGCCGGTTGTTTACAATAAATCTCATTTCATACAATAATTTTGTAACAATGACCATATCACATCACATGCCCTGCAAAAACAAGTTAGACGCCTCTAAATTATCTTTGCAAATTTTACGTGGTTTTGGGCTTCCTAGGAAAGAACCGATTCGCTAGTTGTTTCTTTTCGTCCCTTTGCAGGGCCCTCCGTTGCAAATGCCATATTACTAATGCTAGAGAAACTGACACCCCCAAAGCCACTTTATACGATACAAGCCGTATGTCAAGCGTGACACGCAATTTGCGCTTAGGGCCGCTTCAATCCAACATTTCCGCAATATGAACAAGTGCACAAAAGAGGGTAACAACTAGAGGATCAACTCCCACATCTCTATGTGTTCTAACCATACAAAGCATCTACCCATAGACACGGCTCTGATACCACTGATGGGTTCGTTGCAAAGAAAACAAAAAATTTCCTACGGTTGCAACAGTCAAGATCAAATCTAGGCGATACTTGTAACGGTTTTAGAAGGACTCACCCTCGTAGACACAAAGCTTTGTTAACGAAAACGGTTCTCGTGGTTGGTGTAGTCGATCACTTGCCGACCTCAAGGTCGTGATGAAGATGGACGCCACAAACGGGCAGCGCCTCCGTACTCGGTCACACGTACGGATCAGCGACGACCTCCGCCCCTTGCTCCAGTTGGGCAGCAGAAGTAGTGGATCCTCGGGAACTCCAGCAGCACTACGACATAGTGGTGGTGGTGGTAGAGAAGATCTTGAGCAGGGCTTCGCCTAAGCACCATACTCGTGAAACTGGATAGCTAGCAAGGGGAGGAAGATGCCAACCAAAGGGCACATAAGAGTTGAATGGAATGAGTGACTAGAGGGGGTCTCCACCTCCTCCTTTTATAGGAGAGGGGGGCAGCACCAAAGGCGCCCCAATAGGTGCCCCCACCTCTCCCCTCTTGATTGCTAGTGGAGTCTCCATTCACACATAATCAAGTGGCACTTTCTCCCATTTAACCTCCACTCAAAAACCAAAGGTCTTCCAATTAAAACTCCTTTTAATTCACTTGTTTAATGTCACTCAAATTAATGAACACTTCATTTAATGAGTACTTCATTGATGAACACTTCATTCAAAGAACACATTAACAATTATCCCCTTGCACTATTTCGATATTTCGAAACTATTCCGGCAGTTTTATCGAAATAGTCCCTGCGCTGTCCTGTGCTGTCCAGTATTTTCTCCTGCGTTCCGTATCCACTTAAAACACGTCGATGAACCTTAAGTGTGTCACCCTACGGTTCGTGAATAAAATGGACATGAACGAGACTCCTCTTAGATCAATAATCATCAGCGGGATCTGGAGATCTATAATGACTCCCACTTACTCAACGATGAACTAGTGATCGTGTGAACCATTACTCCGTAACCAATTCCTTTTGTCTCGCGATATTTTACTTGTCCGAGATCCGATCATTTGGTATCATCCATACCTAGTTCGATCTCGTTACCGACAAGTACTCTTTACTCGTTCCGTGATATAACATCCTCGTGAGCCAGTCACGTGCTTGAAAGCGATGTCAATGTGATATCACCGAGAGGGCCCAGAGTATATCTCTCCGTCATCTGGATGGACAAATCCCACTCTTGATCCACGAGCCTCAACTAACACTTTCCAAGTACCCAACGACACATTTATAATCACCCTGTTACGGTGTGACGTTTGATGGAATCAAAGTACTCTTCCGGTGTCAGTGATTGACGTGATCTCATGGTCTAAGGATTAGAGTTACTTCATGAAAGTTTGATACAGCAATAGAAACTTGATGACATGATCGTATTGCTATAACTAATGTGGGTGTATGTTCATCACATCATTCTCCAATGACATGACCTTGTTATTAACAACATCCAATGTTCATGATCAGGAAACCTTGATCATCCGTTAATCAACAAGCTAGTATAAAGAGAGGCATTACTAGGAACCTTTTCTCTGTTTATTAAACACACATGTATTAACGTTTTCGGTTAACACAATTATAGCATGAAAATAAACATTTATCATAAACATGGAATAAGATAATAACCACTTTATTATTGCCTCTCGGGCATATTCCCTTCACCCGAGACCAAGGAGGCAGGAAAGGAGAGGAAGAAGAACGAAGAGAAGAATGTGAGGGAAGAATTGGAGACCGTGAAAGCTGAGATGCCCAACATAATCTCGGCGCAAGTGACACAGACGGTCAACGACCTCCTTCCTACCATGATGAAGTCGATTGCGGAATGGATCGACGGAGGCCGACAAGGGCCTCTCCCAGTGATCACCTTAGGTGCCAGCGGCTCGAATAATGAGCCGCATATTGTGGAGAATACGACGGCGAGCGGCAACACACCACAAGGTGTGAGGGATGAATCGCCGGCCGACACAGCGCCTCGTAGAAGCCCTTCCATCTCTTACACGCCGGCGGCCGTCCGCGGTGCTTCCTCATTAGACGAGCTCAACGCCTTGACGGTAAATAAGCGCCGCAAAAGTCTCGCTAGTTTAATTTGCGCTTGCTTGCCCCTCTCTAACGCCTTACATGTTTTCGAAGGCCGATGAGGTGGGATGGACATTGCTATTACAAGTTAACAATGAGCTGAAGGACGTGGCAAAGGCACGTATCGTGGCACCACTTAACCGTGTGTTCCACACAGTGCCTATGGCCGATACCATGTTTAGGGTTGCATTGGACCGGGTGTTTCCGGGTTGCTCCAATTTGGATCCTCCGACTCAACCCCCCGAAGCCGATAGCAAGTTGAACCTCGAACAATGCTTGTCTTGGCCCATGCTATGGCCTAAAGAACTGATTCGTGTGGACTCTTGTTTCACCACCCCACAGCAAAACGAGCCCTTTGCTGCTCAACCTGCGGATCTTGATCACGACGACAATGATGCTCGCGTCGAAGACTTCCTCGTTGATTACGAGGAAGTATTACCTGCTGCCAGCGAGGGTCCTCTTGATGATACACAAGTCGTCGGTCCGAGCCAGGGTCCTCCCTCCTGCCGCGCAGATCAGACAGAGAAATTTTGCTCGAGGCGTCTATTCTCTTCTCAAGGAGCGCCAGAAGCAGCCCCCTTCAGCCCTGGTGATCCAGCTGGTCTCAGCCAAGACACACTCAAAGAGGCGCTCCAAGATTCATTTGTGCAGCGTAGCAGGAAGACGACGGGGCGGAAAAGAATTAAGAAACGTGCCTTTGACTCCAGCAGCCAGCCGGTGGAGGGGTGTAGGAAGCCGGTACGGGTCCAGGACAAGGTACCCATCATAAACTAGCATCCGATCCATGAGTTGGGTAAACCTATGTTGCCGCCAAATTTTTTAGAAATCGTCACTTCGGATATGAGGAGCCTCCATAATTCTGTTCTCTATGTGGAGTCGAATCTTGCTAATGATGACAATCCAACATACCCGCTTTTCATAGGAAAGGTACCGGAGGGCTTGGGCTTTGTGGATCAATACCCAGGGGACTTGTTCTTCATGAGATTTAATGACATCTTTGACATGTTCCACATGAATGCGCTCCACCCATCCATGGTCCGCCTGGTTGCGCTCAGCTTGGCTCACCAGCTCATCAAAGAGAATACCCCGAATGTCGCTATAATGGACCCCTTCTACATGCAAGAAATGTGTCACATCCCAATTTTTACCCTTCTTGTTAATCTAGTTAACCAAAAATTAGAGCCAAAAAAACCTTGCATGAAATCTTAGGTTGTGTTTCAATGCTTGAACTTGAGTGCTTAGGGTTAGTCATGTTGTTGCTTGGTGATGCACTTATGATGATGATCATTTTGTGTTGCATGTGCCTAATGTCTGCCATGCATGCAACTCCTCTTGAGATTATCTTAAAAATGGTAACTTGTCAAATTTTAAAAACCCTTGGTGCTAACACCTAGTAAATTTTCTATAGAGTAATAATACCAAAAGTTTTAGCCACCACAAAAATCCTTTGACATCAACCTTTTTGGTTGTTTGCTAATAACTACAATGTTTATCAATAAAATTTCCTAGCTACATAAAATCATAAGGAAGTGCATGCATGATCTTTATATCTAACCTAATAATAATAACAACAATAACAATAATACTAATATTGAGAGAGTTATATATCTTTTCATTTAATTGGGTGTTTGGTGCTTTAAAGAAAAAAAAAGAGGAAAAAAAAGAGAAACTATCCTAACTACCCCACTAATCCCTCCCCTAACTCCTCTCTTTCTCTCTAACCTCCCCTCTCTCTCTCACGTTCTCTCTCTCCCTCTCCCCACGCAGAGAGAGTCTCTCTCCCTCTCGTAACCTCTCTCTCTCTCGTTCTTCTCTTCTCTCTCTCCCGAGCCCCCTGTCAGCCACCCATGCCTCGTTTGCCCAACCGAAGACGACCCTGAGGATCGCCCCCGTGGCTTGCCAGCTCGATTCCTACCCCCAACCCAAGCCCTTGATGTGACCGGCGAGCTCCCACGGTGGAACGACCCACCGGAGCACCCTCACGAGCTCTTCCACCGCCCACCTTCTCCAATGGCGCCCGAGGCCACGGATCGCCCCATGGCTATCCCTCCCGTTGCAGCCCTGCTCCTCTCGGCTATAAAAGGAGGCCACCCCGGCTCTCCTCTCCCCACTCGCCACACACCACAACACCACCCAGCCACACCCCCCCTGCTCGTCCGTTTTGCCAGCCCGAACAGAAGGAAGAGAGGGAGGCGAAGAGGAGGAAGAGGGAGACCGGAGGAGGAACAGGAGGGGAGGCCGGCGAGCCCACCCCTCTGCCTCGCTCACGCCGGAGCCGCCGGCCAGGAGGAGGAGGCGACGCCCTACCCGAGCCCGTGCTACCCCGACGACGCCTACCCCGAGCCGGCGCCGCTTCCGACGTCCGCAGCCGCCTCCGAGCCCCAAAAACGGAACCCCCTCGTCACGCCGCGCCCCCGCCACACCTCGCCGTCGCCTGCAGCCGCCCGGAACGGCTCCCCCGGTGAGCTCCCGTTCCCTGCTGTACACATGGCGCCGTTTTTTTTCCGCGATGCATGCCATGTTTTAGGACAAAAATGGAGCCCCCTAGACCTCCCCTACCTCCGCCGCCCCCTGACTTCGACCGCCGGCCACCGGAGGTGCTTCGGCGAGGCCCTGTGCCCTCCCAGCCGCCATGGCCAGGAGGCCTCCCGTTCGTGACGTGCTCGTGGGGAAGAAACCCCACGGCCGTCCGATCAGGGACAATCCAACGGCCCAAGTTAGAACTTACCCCTTCGTTTAAAAAAAAAACCCGCTGCTGCGCTACGCTGGGCTCGGCCCGTTTAGAAAAAAAAATTGAAGGGAGCGCCGTGGGCGCCTGATAGCCGGGCCGGCCTGCTGTTCTTTTCCTTTTTCTTTTAATCTGTACCCCTGTTTTACTTATAGAAAAATAACTACAACTCCAAATTCAGTGAAATAAATTTTGTTGTGTGCATAAAATTAATATCTATAATTCTGCATGTTTAGAATAATTTTTGTGCAGTGCCAAAATAATTGCTTTAGTTTTTATTAGTTTGTTGTGCTTTTTAGCAGCTAAGAATAGTTTTAGTTAAATCCTTGTTGACTCTAAAAATGTGTTGTTGACTTGTTTATATTCCTATGATTATACTTTATTTTTCTGTATGATTAGAATTGTTGATTGTTTAAATAAAATTAATGATCATATTACTATTATTGCTAGCATTCCATGTTAGGATAATTTTAGTTTATTCTTTGTTAATCAATCAAATAGGCTAAAAATTGATTACACTTGTATTTTGGACAGTAGCTAATTATGGTTGTATTGAAATAAATTTAAGCATGATCTAAAGTTATACAAAAGTAACTTGTGTAAAATCCCTTGTGGTGTATGGCATAATTTTGCTTAGCCCTATGAACTTGTTACATCACCACTAAAATTTTTGCTCACTAGTATGATTGATTGGTATGCCTCATTTGTTGTTTGATTGGGTGCCAAGTGATTGTTATGTTGGTTGAGTGTTGCTTGGAATTAAAGTGATAGTAATGGGTGTTATTTTCCCGCAACGTGTAGACGAAACGCCTGACGTTGCAGGCGAAGACTCCTTCCAAGCCGAAGAAGCCGTACCGGGAGACATCACCGAGGAAGGCAAGCCATCTTCAAAAACTTAACCTTGTCCTACATTTTTACTTCCTTTGTACCATATTATATATCATGATCTTGTTATATCATTTTGGGTTGGGATTTGTACTAGTTTATTAGGTGAACCCCACATACCTTGTAAGCCTACCTATTTGGGAGAAAAAAACTAGACACCGATAATCTTGGTACTATTACAAGCCTTGCTAATGAACTAGTGACAACATAATAATTTGGTTAATCTTGCTCCCCTCTAATGTATTGGCATACATCTAAGAAGATGTGATGGCCAAGGTTGTGGTTGTTGGAAACATCGTTGAACATATTCAAAGTCTAGAGGGACTCTCTATAAGTGCCGCCAAAACCTAGTATTACAGTACAACCACAATACTCTGGTATGGGACAAGGCTAGTTGGAAGCTTGCTTATCTTAGTACGGGGATCTCATAACTACATGAGTGAGGTACACGATGGTACCCAGAAGCCGGAATCCTGCCGATGCGTCGGTGGTGTAATACGCTGGACTATATCAGTGTCGGTACGGAACTTTGCCGCACCTCTACTACGGTGAAGGCTTGCGTCCACGAGGAGCATGACCTTGCACGCGGACAGTTCAGGATGTGGGCATCGGGTAGATCACCTGTACTAGGGTAGGCAAGGGGAAGACTCCGGTCGATTATCCGAAAACCGCATACTGAGGTATGACGAACCGTGGGAACTCCCGGCGGATGTATCGAATGTTGTGGGTAAAGTGTACAACCTCTGCAGAGTGAAAACTATTCGAGTAGCCGGAGTCCGCGGTCATGGACAGCTAGTGAGGCCACACTTTGTGGGGAATAGATGAGAAATTCTAGTACTGAGATTATGGTTCACGATGATGATGTTGGTATTATGAAAAGGGTTGGACTTGATTTAATCAAATATAAATTGTGGGATTAAAATTTGTCAAGAGTAAAACATTGCCAACTTAACTAATATTGAGTAGTTAGGTTCCCCCCATGTTAAACCCCACCATATAGCCATCCCATTATTTTCTTGTACAAAAATCTTTTGTTCCTTTCTTTAGGTGGTTTGCGAGTACTTTGTATGTACTCACGGCTTTGTCCCTGGTTATTCAATCGGCCAGGCTTGGAGGAGCAGGTATTTGACGATGACGCGACTGACGAGTACTAGGATGTGCTACGCTCTGAGCTTTGCATGTGGATTGTGATACTGCGATCTGTCTTGCTTTTGCTTATTCCGCTGCCATTTGAGCCCGATGAGGCCGTGTAAGACTATGTTTATGTATGACTTTGTATTCGGTACTGTATGAACTTGTGACTGTGATATCCATTGTCGAGTTGTGCGTCATGCGACACTGATCATGGGAGCATGACGGTATGCACAGCTGGCCGCTTCGGACATATAGTCCGGGGTGCCCACAAAATGTTCTTGAACAACCCTAACGGTAAGGTAGCGGCAACGAAGTACATCGAAGATTTCTTCGTGGATCATCCCTCCAAGAACATATTTCTCATGCCTTACTTTCCTGAGTAAGTCATTCTCGCTTGCATCCGTAACATGCTTTAGTAGATTTCCTATCGTTAAACTAATCTGAGGCTGATAATCTCTTTGAACCACGAACTATTTTGTGTAGCAACCAATACGGCACCCTCATCGCTCTGGAGCCGAAAGACTCGCTTGCCATATATCTCGACTCGGGGAGTCATCAGAATTACAAAGACTACAAGCTAATCAAAGATGTTCTAGATGATGCTCTCACTGGCTACTCTTATAGGGAGGGCATCATAAAAATAAAAAATGAAAGGCGAGGAAAGTACACATTCATACATAAAACTGAGTTCGCCTGCATCAAGCAGGCGCCAGGAAGTACGAGGGAGGCCTGGTACGTCATCTATCATATGCGAGAGTATATAAAGGATGAACAACGACTACAATATTCGCCGTCTCTCGCAAAATGGTGCGATACCTTGGCGGAGTCCTCCGATGCCGAAATAAGACAAGAGTTTGGCCGGATTCAGCAAATGATCGCGCGGACGATCACCATGGATGTCATACATAGCGATGGGGTGTTCTTCTACAGTCATCGTCCACCACCTAACGCTGAAATAGAAGCCCGCTTACATCAACATGGCGATGACAGACCGCTCAACTCATTGCAAGGTTGTCTCCCGTTTCCTCCATTGAAGAAGAAGCCGAAGCCGAAGCCAAGCAAGAAGTGAGAGGGTGTGTTCTCTATGCATGTAGCTAGTTTTTTTCGAATAATCGATGAACATGTGTTGTAAACTTTATCTCATGTTGAACTTGTGTACGTATTACATGATGCATGAACTAAGTCTTCTTTTATGCATGACGGACATGTCGCTAGTTTTACATTGAACTAAGTCTTCTTTTATAATGCATGAATGTACACACATCTTCCTTTTTAACTATCTTGGTTAATATTTATATATGTCTTTTATAGATGAAGAAGTGGTATGTGGTGTACGAAGGCAGCGTTCCAGGAGTCTATGAGCACTGGGAAGATTGTTTTAAGCAAGTGAACAAGTACAAGGGCAACAACTACAAGAGCTACAAGAGTAAAGCGGAGGCGGAAGCTCGGTACTTGAACTACCGGCAAGGGCAAGAGAGGAAGAACCACCGGATGAAGTCCAACTTCCTCGTGATCCCCTTCTTGCTCATCATCTTTACCATTCTCTTGTATGTGATTGTAGTTATTAGATGACACTATCAATTCGATCGAGATGTAGTTGTGTGTGATACAATGTAGGTGATCTATGTGTGATACAATATGTGATGAAACTCCCAACTCGTCTTTGTGATCTATGTGTGATACAATGTGTAATGCCATTACAACTTGTCTATTTTGGTTAGTAATGTGATGTAACAATATTTCATCACTCTTCTATATTTGAACCTATGTATTCTATGAATTTGTACTGTTGGCATGTTACTGAAAATATTTGATTTTTGTATTGCTGGAATATAACAAGTTTCAGCAAAACATATAATACCAGAAAACATATTGCTGGTGTACAGATAAGTGTTTGCTGGCGAACAGGACCTAGTCCAGAAAAATTACTACTGGTGGACAGGTACCTAGCCACTGGCGGGCAAACCAGTACGCCAGAGGAACTGGACTATATCGCTGGCGGTCAAAGGTTTCGTACACCAGCTGTAACTGAAGCTACCGCTGGCGTACTGTACGCCAGCGATACCTGTTACCACTGGCGGGACAAAGCTGGCGTACGCCTGCCCGCCAGCGGTAGTAAAATACCGTACGCCAGCAGTAGGCTATTTCCTACTAGTGCCCCTTGTCTTGCCTACCTAGCATCATACAATTCTAGTGGTGGCCGAGCTGATTTACTTTTGCAATGTGTGTGTGCTGGTGGTACCCCAGTTGTTTACAAACCACCTTGGGCCAGGAGGACTTGTGCCTTGGCTGGCCCACTTTGTCCGGCTGAGGACCCGGTGTCCCATGTGTGATTAACCGGGTATCCAAACCTGCGACAGACGGTAGAGGACGATTCGAGAGCGCGGTCGGCTTTTGAGTTGGGTGTCGACTCACCTAGGGCCACCCGGAGTTGTGCGTTGTTAGGTAGAGGGACTCTGACGTTTCGGAGTTTCAGGCGTTTACCTAGCCAAGTGGAATCCGGGCGTACATGCGAAGCCTATGATGGGCAGTTGGTACACCCCTGCAGGGTTAAATCTTTTCGAAAAGCCGTGTCCGCGGTTATGGACGACTTGAGACCTACTCCTTGTTCATAGAATAACATCAATTTGAATCTTATTTAAAACTTGCCTACCGTGTGAGTGCCTTGGTTGCTTTTCTTCGTCCTGGGGGACCGAGAGAAGATCCAGGTTGTGTTATGTTTGACGTAAGTAGGTGGATAGCAGACTTATGACTCGATGTCACATGTAATTCTTGGATCTTACCTCTACTCCAATAGAACGATAGCCACCATAAATGCTAGTGCGGCTGCAACCTTTACCTTTACTTTGTCTTACCGTAGGAAGTCAGTTATCCTGTAATGATATAATCTCACCCCTGTTTTCCTTTTGTGCTTTTACTGTTTTGCCTGATCGGCCGCTGTAGTGGAGTACTTTCTTGACCCGAGCTCTGGACGATACTTCGTGGAGGTGCCCCCGGAGGATGACGATGAGATGGACCTCGTTCAGTAGATCCTATAGTTTGGCTTCGACGATCCGTGGGTGGACTCTTTATGTGCAGCCCTCTCTAGGGAAATTTGGCTTTTGACCGTACTCGGTCGTGTTTGTCTCCCGCTTGTTGCATGATGTACTGTTGGGTCCACGGACCTCTGAGATGATGTAATAATTATCCAATGGCGATGTATGCCTTGGACTTTATATATTTGTGTCTTAGTTAAATTTCTTTGTTCTTATACTTGTTGTTGAGAATCCGGCAGCGACACGAGTGCGAGTGTCGTGAGTCGGTGGCTCTTTATGCGCTACTAACTTGAGCGGGACGCGAAAGCGTCTAACTCGAGTTAGCACCGCATCGGGGGCCTTACAATAGATGATCCTAGTCCTATCTTCCCGTAGAAAAGGTAAGGGTGACTCAGAACTCAGAACGATGAAGGTAAGGAGAAAAAAAGAAGCCTTACGTTGTTCCCTTATATACCCAGAGTAACTATATAACTATAGAAGGCTAGACTCGACTTCGGCCAAGGCTGATAATCCTACAGTCAGTCCTTCTCTGATACCAAGTCTATCGGGACCCGGGGTTAGCGTATGCAAGTCCCGCTACGACATAGTCATATGGAGAGCCGAGAACCGTACCCACTTATCTAAGCAGACAAGGCCAAGCACAGAACGTTCTCGGAAAGCATCGTACGTGAGGGGCATCCCATCCAGGCCGGATGATCAACTGAGATGGGTCCTCATCGTCCGCACACAAGTCTAAATGATATGGGTGATGAACTCCCATATTCACAGACAAGTCGCCTCAACCATACTATCGACTATCTCATAAATCTTACCTAGACTTACTCCAGCCCGATCACTTAGTCGGGGTCTAGGGCGGGCTCGATCATACATCAAAGTGTGCACGAGATAGAGTCTCGAGCAATCGCATCGCGATGCCCCAAGTTGCACACATCTAAGGGCCACTTGGTGTATAAAAGACCGCCAGCCAGATCACAACTAAGGTCTCGAAAACCCATACAAAGACATGCATGTTATAAACATACACGCAACACACATGCCTTGTATGAACAGCAGGTATCATTGCAATTCTCTACAAAGTATACAACTTTATTGATAACTCTTACAGAGTGCACACAGAGATCACAAGTCTGTGATCCAACATTACATCAAACATGCGGAAGCAAAGTAGGTCTGAGTACAGACAAGTTTAACAAATGTCTTAGAGAAGGCTTATCTAAAAACAAGCCCTCCACGAGCGAATCAGTCGTCTGACTGGGACTACACTAGCTTGGTCTTCAGTCGTCGAGCTCGAGGAAGAATCCACCTTCAGGTTCAGTGGGTTCATCTAAAACATAGAATAAGCAAACGTGAGTACAAAGTCGTACTCAGCAAGACTTACGTAGGAACTATACTACTCATGCACATGTATCAAAGTAAAGGGAGGTGGGGTTTCACTTGCAGAAGTGCCAGCTTTGACTTGGCTAGTCCTGAACTATGAGTACCAGACTTGAGGTAAGAAGCGTACACGAGTCCACTACATCTCCAACCAATACACCACTATGGTTACTTCCTCGACTTCCCCACGAGGAGCACACCATAGCACTCATGCTTATCTTGCGAGTTTTAGAAGTATCCAGTTCAAGTTGTCTAATAATCGAGCACAACTCTCCAAGTAGTCCCTTACCGCGGACGCGACTATTCGAATAGTTTATTAACCCTGCAGGGGTGTACTGCTACACACATGAAACGATCAGGTACCGACGGAATCTCGTCACCCTTCAAGCGAGTGTCGGCGAGGATAATTTTCACAACTTTTACCTCACAGCCAACTCAAGTACAAGGAGACGCCTATCTGGGCTGGAATCCACATCGTGAACCCGGCCGGTTTACCGATGTGGTCCCAGAAGATGTGTGCAGGGTCCCAAGCCGGTCTGAATAGCCGTTCTTCCACTTCGCAGACCATGCCACAGACCTACCAGAACTCCGAACTAATGCGACTCATTGAACTGAGAAGGGGTGAGTTAGTAGGTTGAGCGGGGGTCCATGTGCCCAACATGTGGTAGTACTCTTCGTCTTGGATCACCACACAAGAACTCGGGCTTAAGGCGGTGTTCAACGAGACAACCCACTGTGTACTCCTACACAGCCTCTCATCGTTCACCTTGTATTAGGGTAGATTCACCAACACAGTTTCACTTTCATCAACACCATGTTCACTATCATCCTGACTCACATCAAAAACATCCTCATTGTAAACTCTAAGCATGCAATAAGCAGTAACAGTTGCAGGGGCCACATGACATCAATCAACTCCTATGTCAGCTAGGATTGTGGTTTGCTTACTACTGTGACAAGATGATAGGTCATGCATCGGATATGGGTTCAACTATGCGGTAGAATCGATACAAGGTGATCTCCTAAACATGAATAAGCGAGACTGAGAGGGATTTGGGATTTTATAGACATGATCAATGGGGGGTTGCTTGCCTTGCTGATGAGGTTCAATCACGGGGTCTTCAACGAAGGGGGTGATCTCGGTTTCCGGCTCCACTTCAATCCAAGTAAACAATACAAACAAAGTGATCAACATAAGGTACAATGCACAAGCACATGATCAATTGTATATGGTGATGTTCATGGTACTGATGTGTTGAGCATTCCATTTAAAAGGAGTATATTGCATTTGAAATGCAAATTCAAACTCCATTTGATTTATCGATGAATTTCAAATGCATTTGAATGCATGAATGTTCATTTGAAAAGGTTTATCATGAAGTGATGTTGTAAAGGTGAGGTAAAGCCTCTGATGTGTGGATGAATCCATCTAATAGAAGTGTGTTGCAAAATAATTTGCAAATTCACTCCAAATTTGAATTCAAATGAATGCCATATGCATGTTTGCTACTTTTCACCCATTTTAAAATGGTCAAACATAGAAACAAGTTGCATATTCAGAATCCTTGTATTTTTCTGATAATTTTAGTCATATTATTTGTCCAATTTGGAGTTAATATGAATTAGTTATGAATTTCTAAAGTTTAAAGCATTTTCTGGAATTTTCTGGATTTCTTTTAATTTGGAAAAAGACTTATTGCGTCAGCATGAGGTCATGCTGACGTGGGGGGGTCTGACTAGTGGGGTCAGGCTGTCAGTGACACAGGGCTTAATCCCTCTGTTTAAATTAAACAGAGGGGGGTGGGGTTAAGGCCTGGGGGGGGGCCCACCTGTCATTGACCTGGGGTCAACTAACAGAGGGGCTTAGCCCCCTAATGACTTCCACGTCGGCACCTCGCCGGCGGCGACCTCTGCACACGGCGGAGGCGTGCCGGGATGGCCCAAACGGCCACGGGGGAAGCCATAAAGGGCACCACTGCGTGCCCCGTGCTCGTGCGCATCACGCAGAGCACGCGGGGGTCACTGGGAGGCTCCATGGCGTCGACGTCTTCAACGGTGGCGGCGGCCGGAGCCACTGGATCGACGAGCTCGTCGTCCAGGGAACGAGGAGAGCAACAGGGAGGGGGAAACGATCGCACGCTCACCATGAATGCGTTGACGAGCTCGACGGGGCCGGAGGGAGCGAGACGGTGACGAATTCGGCGGCGGAAGCTTTCGGTTCCGGCGAGGAGAAGATGAAGGGGATGGCGTGCTCCGGGCTCCCGGGGCCGATTCCTCTGGCACGGAGAAGAAGACGACGTCGAGGAGTGCGTTGGACACGTCTGCTGGGTTCAAGGAGCTCTCTGGCCGCGCATGCTCACGGTGGCGCGCTCCGGTGCGCTCGGGTGGCGACGAAAATGGCGAGGGAGAGAAGGGGAGAAGCTCTGGAGGAGGGGGGGGGGGAAGGCGGACGACGTCTCCAGCGTCGTCGTGGCACGTCTAGGAGGCTCGAGGGGGCACCTGGAGGCCAGGACATCGCAGTGGCGGTCGCCGGCCGGGGCATGATCGACAGCGAGCTGCTTTGGCCTGCGGGGAGGAAGACGACACGGGGGTAGTGGGCTTGGGCCGCGTGCGTCTAGTTGGGCCCGAGGCCAGTGAGGTTTGCGTTCCTTTCTTTTATTCCTTTTCTTCTCTGCTTTTCTTTTCTGAAATTTTGTTTAGCTTAGCAAATAAATAGCTAGGCATTTTTAAAAGTGTTGAAACTTTTTATATGGCCTCATATTATTAGACTAGCCACTTATAAAGTTTGGCACTTTTCAAAAATCAAATCATTTGAACTTTAATTCAAATGGGGGTTTAAATTTAATTCCATGCTTCTGTTTGAATATTTGAAAAATCTATGAGCATGGGGTTGGTCCCACATCACTTGATATGTGATAACACTCATTTATAAGAATTTTCAAAAATGCAAAAGGAATTTTTGGAGCAACTTTTTATCTGGCCATTTGAAATAAATTCATCTGGGGGGTTTTTCTCTCCCATTTCAATTTCTTTTGAATTTTTTATCATGATGCAAAGGCCTAAGCTTACCCTAGCATGTACCTAACTTGGGGTTGTGACATTTGGCCTCTTGGAAAATTTGCCTGTTAACTATCAAGAGCCATGTTCGATGTTGCTTTCTTTTGTGGATTTTCAGCGTTGTTGTATCTATGTCCACACCTCACATTTTCCTTTCATGGTTATTTGTTCGAAAGTATAATAAGTCCCAGGTCCCCAGCATTGTTGTTTTTGCACAACGTGCTGTAGTGGTGGGGGGCATTTTTGGAGGAGAAGGTCTGTGGTCTGTTTTTCTCCGACAGATATGACTGCATACACAGGCGTGGGGGATGGGCTAGCAAATGTGTGCAGCGGAAAAGAGGCAGCATTCACGGTCTTTTCGCTTTATGATTTTTCCATTCACGCGCTTAGCGAAACAAGACGCAATGTAAGTTGCACGGATCTTAAAGCGAGTCACTGTATTCGACGGTGTAGATGTAACCTGTAGCCGCTTGTACCACCACATAATCCGCACTCTATATAATTATCGAAGAATAATTTCGTACACTTAGGCTTACGGTACAACCCGATAAAATAACATGGTAACTCGATATGATTAAACTGGTAAGTACAACAAATCATCTTGTCAATTAGATGTAAATAACACGCCAACTAAACATGGTTAAACTGGAAACCATTCATTAGAGCATAATTAGTCCTTATGGCAATTGGGTATAAATAACATAACAATTATGAATGCTTTTTAGGTGATTCTAAAAAACAACACATACACGTACCATAAAAAAGATCTCTATTGATGCATTTTACCGTCTAGTGACTTGACAACTAAACTGCTATAATCTAGCAACTAAATGTATAATGACCTGATAAGTAAATAACAAAAATGTGGCAACTACCGATAAAAAATATGAAAACATGTCGACATGGGATCTAGTATTAAAAATCTCATCCCGAGGAAGCTAATGATGAAAACGGATCATCAATTGAATTATCGATTTAGGAGATAAAACTTAAAAAAATGAAGTTAGAAAAGCTAGCACTTTCTGCTGGTACAAGAGAGGCGGGGAGCCATCGCACCGGAACACACAGATGCGGCGTCGTTTCGTAGCGACGTCCTCTTTTAAAATGTAATAAGCATTTTATTAAAACCCTTGAACATTTTCCTTAAATTTTATGTACATTATTTGAATGGTACAAAACATTTCTAAACAATCGCAAGAACATTCTTTTTCATTGTATGAACATTTCTTAACAATGTCACGGATTTTTTTTTGAAATGCATGAAGATCTTTAAAATGTCATGTACACTTTTTTTAATGCTATCAACATTTACTCGGAATTGCACGCATACTTTTTTACATTGTAAAAATATATTTTAAAGGTGCGATGAACATTTTAAAGAAAATCTAGAAATATAAGTAAAAATAATTAAACAAAAAACAAAAAAAATGCGCCCCATCATCTGCACTGAATATATAAGGAATACTCAAGCATTTAAAAATTAAGAATGGTAGCTTGGTCGCGTTTCTCATCTCAATCACTCCATGGTCACGCATGCAGCAAAGGTATAATTTCGTGGTATTTTATCTTACATATACATGTTTCAGGGATTTCTTTCTGCGACTAAAATATATGATAATATATGATTTGACTCGCTATTATCATATATTTGTCTCTCTCAGTTATCATAAAAGGATTATAATTAACTTGTTGAGTATATCGTTGCTATTGCCTTCTAATTTGTGTGGAACAAATGGTGTAGATTTTGTCCGTAAATCTGAGATGCCTAGAAAGGTTGACAAGTGAACGTCTTATCTTTGGGTTTAGTTTAATGGCACCTTAAACTGGATGAAAAAAAAACTGGATGCACCTTATGGCCCATGATTTAGCCCAAACTTTTGAAACTGCAATGTTGTTTATATAAAGTAGTTGTGCATTTTTTTTTCATTTGTTAGTTAGTAGTTTCAAATGCGCCCTTTGGCACGTCCCTGTCAAACCAGTGGATTAATTATGTTGAAGAAAAAATAACTTTTACTATTGGCAATTCATCATTTTCGGACACACTTCATTGTTTCTCGTTTAAGCAATTTTGAGAATCGGTAGTAGCTTTCTTCGTTGTCTTTTGCAGCAAAAAAGTAGCACCATTAACGCTGACCACACTATCCAATAAATGTATTTAGCATAAAAATGCATCTAGATATATTTGTTTAAGCGACAAGTAAATATTGATCACAGTTAGTATCGTTTTGGTTGATTTTTTTTATCAAAGGTAGATACATTTGTTTTGAGCAATGAGTAATTAATATGGTTCAAAAACATCATTTTTATTGAGCAATAAGCAAACGAATGTATTTAGCACTAAAATACATCTAGATACATTTGTTTTAGCAATAAATAATATGAATCAGAAGAAATATCATTTTTATCATAGTTTACATGCAGCCAACAATCAACGGCCAGCAGGCTTTATCACCTGAATCAAACGGACAAAAGGAAGTGCAACCACGTCGATGGCCTGGCTGGCCATCCACTCGCGCAAGATTTCTATTGGAGGATACTCCCCCTTTTGCTACTCAAATGCAAATTATAGCTCGAGCTCCATGGAGCTTATTTCTTAAAAAAAATTCACAATTGCAAATTTTTTAAAATTCTATAAGAATCACATATTTTCAATGTATACTACATGTGTGTAAAGTTTTATGATATACATTAAGGTGATATCTACACAAAATATACAAGTATGTCATTACAAAAATGGTGAACAGTATATACACTTGTCAAATAATAAAAATACAAGTGTATATTCTTGTAAAAACATTATACACTTATAGAACTTGTCACCGAGCAGCACCCAGGGTGTGTGGTGTATATTTATGAGAACCACTACTTCAAGCGGTGAACGTGTACCAGAAAACCTCTACAGTCGGTAGGCCACAGGGATATAGGAGTACCCAGATTTTTTTGTTTGAGACCGTTCTAAAATGAAGCTGATAAATTTTAATACTGGAAAAGGTTACGTCTTGAACCTCATGGACGTGTCCTTGGCCTTTTGGTTGACACCGATCTACATGTTCGAGGTAGGATGGTCGGTTGGCAGTGGCGGGACTATGCGTTCTTGGGGCTTGGGGGGGGGGCATGCCCCCTCCTGCCGCAGCCATGGTATAATTACTTTAAGTGTTTTTTAATGGTTGTTGTGAAACCATCAACTGAAAGGATGAAATATATGGTCGTTAACTTCTCTAAGACAATTACATCTAACCAAAATTATTCATTTTTTGCAGCATCGTTGTACTACACGGGGTGGTACCACCTCTTCGTTCAGTACAACCCTACCGCATCCTGCTAGGGTCTAATCGTGTGGGGCCACTCTGTCACGCGCAAGCTCATCAACTGGGTGGAGATGACTATTACACCCAACACCAACTTTGAGAAGTATGGGTGTTGGTCTGGCTCAACGTCCATCCTCCCCGACGATCCGCTGTTGATTATGTACACCAGCATCAATCGGAAGACCGTTCTCATGTACCACGAGTTCAGTTTTGATTTAAAGTAGATGTGTCTATAGAATTATTATGTCTTTATAATATATCTTATCCCACCTTTAGTACTTAATTATGTCACCTTTTTTGTAGATAAAATTTAATTTTGCCTTGACAAAATTAGGCACATTTGTTGATATTTTCCTTTCATGCAGAAAACATCGACAATGTTATAATTTGATTGCATGAAAATAAATAGTTTCAACCATCAGTATTAATATTTTTTTTGAAACAGGAACCGTAGAACAATTGTTCTACGGTAATTTTCTATTTTCTCTCATCAAGGTACAATGTTATATTACAATGGATGAAAATAAAAGCGTCGAGGGGAAGGGAGGAGGCTAGTAATACCAGCTTTGTCAAACATACTAAAAAATTAAACTAGATTATTACCGATCCAGCTTAGCAGGATGCCTCGGAGCTTGTGCTTTATTCTGTGTTGGAGAAGGGTGAGGTCAGCTGACAGGTTTTGCCTCCATTGCATGATTGATGGGCGTTCATGTCTGAAAATCTTCCCATTTCTTTGATTCCAAATGTGCCAGTACCCTAGCATGATGATCTCCATTCCAATTTCCACTGGCAACTGCTTGAGTGCCAGCCATGTTTCTTCTTGAATTGAGGTTCCCCTGTTCTTGAATGGTATCAGTGTGATCCAACAACTATGAGCAAAGTTATAGTCCCAGAACAAGTGTAGAATGGTCTCAGGGGAGTTACTATTGCAACATGCACAATTGTAGCAGTCCATATGGAATCCTTTCCTTTGCAAAAGAGCTCTAGTGTTGATTCTGTTGTTTAAAACTAACCAGAAGAAGATTTTGTGTTTCAATCTGCTTGCACTCTTCCAAGTGTTCAGAATGAGTTTGGAGCAATTGTCATTCCCCTTTAGATGCTTATATATTCTCATGGATGAGTAGGACTGTTTATTATCAATCTTCCAAACATCCTTTTGCATGGTGCTGCTGGGAAGAATTGATGTAATCTTCTGTAGTTGGTTCCATGCTTGTTAAGACAAGGGTGTATGGAATAAGTTTCCCCAATCAGTGTTGTTTTGTACAGTTTGGATTGAGACATTGGCGTTCTTGGCAAAGGAGAAGAGCTTTGGAAAGGTCAGTTGTAGACTGTTGGTTGTCCATGTTTTAAAACAAAAGGAGAGAGTGTCTCCTTTGTGTACTTGAATGCTTGCATGTTGCTTATAAATCTGGATAAGCGGAATATGGGCTTTCCACCAGAAAGATCCATTTTTGTTTTCATGTGGTGCATCATCTCTGTAGGCTATTTCCCATATCAGTCTAACCCATGGCAGTTCATCTTTGTTCAAGAATTTGTGGACATTTTTGATGAGCAGAGACTTGTTGTGTGTTGAGATATCAATAATTCCTATCCCCCCATTGTTTTTAGGCCTGAACACTTTGTCCCATGCAATAAGTGGGGTACCTCCTGAATCATTCCCATATTTTCTCCAGAAGAACTTTTTGAGATATTTGTTAATTTGGTTTGTGAATCCAGCTGGCAATAGGAGAGAGCACATGTAGAAGGTAGGCAATGCAGAGAAAATTGAATTGATGAGAATAATCCTTCCATCATATGAGAGCATTGTTGAGCATCCAGTCAATCCTCTGCATCATGTTTAAGAAGTGCTCAATTTTGGGCTTGTGAATTCCCATAGGGAGACCCAAATATGTGAATGGAAAACTTCCAAGCTTGCATTGCAGAGTATTGGTGAGGGATTGTATTTTTCTGTCAGGGACATTGATTGGGACTAGCAGTGATTTGTGGTAATTGACTTTCAGGCCAGTGAATTCAGCAAAGCGATGTAGCAGTGTTTTTATGTGATCTAGTTGAATTTCTAAGGCTTGCATGATGAGTAGTGTGTCATAAGCATATTGGATGATTAGGAAGTCTGGGCAGGAGTTGAGGGTCATAGGTTTGCTGATGAGATTTTCTTGCATTGCAGTGTTGCAGATTGATTGCAGCAAGTCAGCTGCCAGAACAAATAGGAGAGGGGAGAGAGGATCTCCTTGCCTAACTCCTCTCCTGCAGTGGAACACTTTCCCTGGTAGGCCATTCAGTAGGACAGAGGAAGTTCCAGAGGAGAAAATCATCTTCATCCAATTGCACCAGATTTTACCAAAGCCCTTTGTTTCTAGGATCTCTATAATTGTGTTATGCTCAATAAGGTCAAATGCTTTTTCAAAATCCAATTTTAACACAACAATTGGTTTTCTGGAAGCATGGCATAAGTGAAGAAATTCATAGGCCCAAGCCAGACAGTCCTACAGAGATTTGTTTTTGATGAAACCATACTGATTCACATGAAATAGTGAGGTGATGTGCCTTTGGAGTCTGTTTGCTAGAAGTTTGGTTATGATCTTTATAGTATAGTTGAGGAGTGAAATTGGCCTGAAGTCATTGGCTGTTGCTGGAGAATCATGCTTGGGTATCAGGGTGATGAATGGTGCATTAATGCTCTGAAGAGAGATATTTCCAGCATGAAAATCAGCAATCATTCTGTAGAAATTTTGACAGATTATGTCCCAGCATTTTTTAATGAAGGCTCCATTAAATCCATCAGGTCCAGGTGCTTTGTCCGTAGGCATCATTTTTACCACATCACCAATTTCAGTGGTGGTGAAGGGGGCTTCAAGTTGCTCTTTGCTTCCATCTTTTGGTGCAAGTGCTCTTTAAGTATGCTTCTGCCATTGCTTTCCACAGTAGTGAGAGGTCTGAATTCTTACAAAGAATCCCACATGTGTATCACCTCGTTAGTGGCCCTGATGATTGTAGCTAAGTTTGAGATGGTTTTGGCCCTTATTTTTAATTTCTTTTTTAGTCTCTTGAACTTGGCTGTGATAATATTTGCACTGTCTGTTTCTTGGGTGGCCTGATTCCAATTTTCAGTAACCACCTGCTTGAAGTCTGGGTGTTCTAACCAAAAGTTTTCAAATCTATAATCTTTGGACTTGGGGATGGAAGTTCCAATGGATGTACAGCATGGAGTGTGGTCAGAGGTTGTTTTAGCCAGTGTTCTAGTGGTGGTGTTGGGATAAGAGTTGGTCCAATGTTCAGAACTAAAAACCCAGTCCAATTTTTCAAGCAATGGAGCATCTTGCATATTGCTCCATGTGAATTTCCTGTCTATCAATGGGATCTCAACCAGAGCCAAGATATGGATTGCTTCATTGAAGTGCATCATGTGCTGAATATCCCCAACCCCTTTATTTCTGTTGTGTGGATATCTAATATAATTGAAGTCCCCCATAATGATCCAGTAAGCTTCATCAGGCATCTGTATATTTCCAAGCCAATCAATTAATTCATTTCTTTGTGTTGTGTCACATGGGCCATAAATATTGGTGAGAATCCAGGATTGATTATTTTTCAGTGATGTGAGCTTGATTGAGATAGAGAATTTATTTTTGAAAAGGCATTCCCCATGAAAAACCCTGTCATTCCAAGCAACTAACAGCCCTCCTGAGGCCCCCATTGATGGGACATAATCAAATTTTATGAAGTTTCTAGGGAAAAAATTCTTTATGTAAGATAGGTCAAAAGATTCTCTTTTTGTTTCTTGGATGCACACAATTGAGCTACTTGATTCAGAAATTTTATTCTTAACAGCCAACCATTTCCTTGGATCATTAATTACTCTGATATTCCTATTCAAAATATTCCAGTTGGTAAACATAATGTTAGGGAAGAGTACTTGTAAACCAAAAGATCCTTCATGTACTAGAAGCGCAACATACAGTCCAAGAAGTTTCAGAATAAGACAGAGAGTATTATAGTTCCACATGACATCAAAAAACAGTATGATTATCATTAGTCTGACTATAGAAATCTGCAGTGCTCCTCAACATTTCTTTGGACCAGCAGCACCCTTCTCCTTGCCTCCCTTTTTCTGCTTCTTCTTCTCAAGTATGTCTTCTGTGGTGTCCTTGGCATTAACCTTGCAGTAAGCCAAATTAAGATTTTTAACAGTTTTGCTTTTGACTGGTGGAGGTACAGCACGGCAGGCCAAGCAGTTTCTATAGATAGCGAAGTCTGGTGCAGACCCGTTGCTCTAGTTGTCACGAGCCAACACCCCTCTAGCAATAAAGTACGCAAAATACCTGATTTGGGGGAATAAAATGCTGGAAACCTTTGTACGCCGAATGTCGCTCTCCTCTTGGCTACAAAGGGAGTTGCAGAGGGTCCTCAACTCGGAGGGCTGAGTGTTCATCCTCGCCGTCTGGCCAGCGTTCGGCACACCTATTATTTCACAAAACTATGCCAAAGATATGGTTATAAGACTATTATAAATTTTGAACTCGACGGTTCCAGCAGAATGGTTATAACAATAACTGTTAACAAAGTAGGAGGTGAGCCTCTTGTATTGTACCACACGGCATAGTGCTAGCCGTGCAAACCTGCATTGGCGCAAACGCCAAAAAATCCTCCTTAATTCCTGCAGCTGCAAGAAAATCATCGCACGGGTAGAACATCGCGGATGCTGGACTTGTGTCTTCCAACAACTCCAATGGCACATGATCTTCATTGTAGCTCACCCTAGCGGCTGAGGGTGAAGCTGCAGCTCTGGTAACTCGATCGGAGCGCTCGGGCTTCTTCTTCCCAAGACACCCCTTTGCTTTTCCTAGCAAACTCATTTCTGAAATTTTTGAAAATTCACAAAAAGAAGGATTTAAACAAAGTGAGTTGAGGCAAACTACTCTACTCACTTACCTAAGGCATAAACTTGCATCAAAACTTGGAAAATAATTTTCTACACATGCAAGAAAGCTCATCTAAACAGCACCAAGAACTACTAAATACTCACAAATGGAGCTACCAATAAAAAATCTAATTGGAACGGTGAAGGAGTTGCATACCACAGAGTACTTGCTCAAAATCTCAGCTCAAATGGTGGGTTGTAGAGAGAGATTGAAAATCGCCTCCAAGAATAGCAAGAACGCAAGAACTGGAGCAAAACTCATGTTTTTGGAGAGAGAGGAAGGAGGAGGAAGAAGAAGTACCTGCAGGTAGGGCCTGTGGGCCCCAGGCGCCCTGTGGGCGCGGCCAGGAGGCTGGCTGCACCAGCTGGCCGCCTGGGCCACTGGTGGCCCCCCTGGTCAGCCCCAGGCACCTCTGGTTCACTCCCGACATGGAAATTTTTATTCTAATTTTTCCGGAATTTTTCTAAAACTTCACTGTTGAAATTTTTCCGGAGTTCAAAAAGCTGCGAAACTTTCTGAAAACTTGAAGCATTGATTAGAATTTTGAAGCTTAAAAAACATATAAACTTGGTACAACAAGGATAATAAAAGCTAAAGCAAATGAAAACATAACAAGCTCCTCTTTTTTCCTATATAAAACATGCTAGCTAGCAAGGTTGATCAAGTCTTACCAACGAACCGACGATATATAGAACAATAAGTCTCACCTCTTATGAAGTGATCATTGAACCTTTACTTTAATGGACATTGTCCCCACCATGATGGTTTTGTATTTGTGGTGCACATGCAGAGGAAAATCCCATTCTCCAATCTTCACGGTGTAGATATTCTCTATAGAGTTAAGGCCATGACTTTTGTCGATCTTCTTCAGAAAATACATCGTGTGTTCTTTATCATCTACGTTGAAGGTGACCTTTCCTTTATTGCAATCAATAATGGCACCTGTGGTGTTTAGAAAAGGTCTACCAAGAATAATGGACATGCTCCCATCCTCGGGCATGTCAAGCACAACAAAATCTGTAAGAATTAAGCAATTAGCAACTTCAACGGGAACATCCTCACAAATACCTATCGGGACGGCTGTTGACTTGTCAGCCATCTGAAGAGAGATATCTGTAGGTATTAGCTTATCTAAAAATAGCCTTTTATAAATATAAAAAGTCATAACACTCAACCCTGCTTCGAGATCACATAAGGCAGTTTTAACATAATTATTTTTTATGGAGCAAGGAATGGTGGGTATACCTGGATCACCAAGCTTCTCAGGAATCTTGCCACCGAAAGAGTAGTTAGCAAGCATATTAGATATTGCCTCATTAGGAAATTTTCTTTTGTTACTGACAATATCTTTCATATACTTTGAGTAAGGAGGTAACTTAATAGCATCAGTCAAAGGAATCTGAAGAAAAAGAGGTTTCATCCATTCACAAAATTTATTATAGTGCTCTTCTTCTTTAGATTTGAGAGACTTACCTGGAAAGGGAATGGGTTTTGTACCCACGGTTATCTTTCCTTCCCATGTCTTCTTGCAATGAAGTCTTCTCTAGTATACTTCTTGCGTGTATCGGGTGCTTCTTCTTCTCGCACCTGGGGAGGATCATTCTTCTCCTTATCATTTTCTTCGGGCTCAGCACCGCCTTCAGTTTCAGCATCGGAGGTAGATATGTTGTTAGGATCAACAACAGGTTCTTGACTTGTAATAGGATCATTGGAGTTGTCTGCTTCCTTGCGTTTCTTCTTCCTTTTCTTCTTTGGAGAGCTCACGATGTCGTCTTCTATCTGCACATGAGAATCTTGCTCGATACTCTTTGGATGCCCCTCAGGATAGAGTGGGTCCTGGGTGTGTGTACCACCCCTGGTCTTGATGCCATAAGCTTGTATGTACTGTTTGGCATTGTTATCAAGCGAATATTTTTGCACATTAGAAATTTGTTCAAGCTGAGTTTGAAACATATGAAAATGCTTAACAAGACATTTAACATCATGAACTGTTCTTTATAGAACACCAAGTAAACTATTGATAGCAAGAGAATTATCATGCAACTGACTCTGTATCCTCCTATTAAAATTGTCTTGCTTAATAATATAATTATCAAGCTCATCTAAGCATTGGTCGGGAGGCTTACCTTTAGGGATGTCACTTTCAGTAAATTCTAATAGAGAGTGTACCTCTACCAAGGGAGGGTGAGTAGTAGGCTCACACAACTTTTCGATAGGCGGTAGATTCTCCACGTCTTTGGCTTTAATGCATTTCTCTTTAATAGATATCTTTGCTTCTTGCATATCTTCGAGGCCCAAAACAAGCATGCCCCTCTTCTTTGGTGGTGGAGCTAGTTCAGGAACGGACCAATCTTCATGGTTCTTGGAAATCTTGCCCATTAGTTCTTCAACATCAGCCGGTGTTCTTTCCATGAAAACACAACCAGCACAACTATCCAGATAGGACATGGATACATCGGTTAAACCAACGTAAAATATTTCAAGTAATTCATTCTTTGGGACTTCATGTCCCGGTCTAGCCTTGATTAAGCCACAATACCTCCCCCAAGCTTGAGGGAGGTGCTCATCCTGCAATTGTTTAAAGTTATAGATTCTTTGCAAAGCAGCATGTTGCATATGAGCAGGAAATATTTATCAACAAACAATTGAACTAAGTCCTGAGGACTCTCAATGCAACCATAGGGTAGTGCATCGTACCATAATTTAGCGTCTTCCTTCAAAGAAAAAGGAAAAATCTTGGCCACATAGAAGTTTCTTATCTTTTCATCAGTAGTAAATAGGTCACCTAACTCAGCGAGTTTGGTCAGGTGTGCTATAGCATCATCATTTTATCTGCCATAAAAAGAGTCAGCCTCGACTATAGATATAAGTGAAAGATCAACAGAGAAATCATAATCAGGATCATTTATGCATATAGGAGATGTAGCAAATTTAGGATCAGGAATAATCTTGTTCTTCATGGCGTGATTTTCGAGCAGCTCCTTAATAGCATCAGGGTCAGAGTCGACACACTCTTTGAGTTCCCTGCAAAGATCATCATCAAGAGTAATATAATCATCATCAAGGAGTCTCGCCTTGAGATCATCTAAGTCTGGGTAGCCAAAGGTTTTGCAAGTAGGAATATAGGTAGCAACAGTTTCGGTCTCGGGTTCTGCTGCAACCTTAGCAGTCTGAGTTTCAATATAGTGACCAAGAAAACTAATATCATCAAGAGTAGTGGAAGCATCATCAAAAGTATCAGACATAGTAACAAACTCAGTAGAAGTAGCATGTGGTGGTAGTGGTGAAGCGAACTTACTTATAAAAGAAGGTGAATCAAGCATAGCACTGGTACTTAGAACGGTACCTTTTCTTGTAGTAGATGGTAGGATCGGAACCTTGGGGTCTCCTTTCTTACCCATATAGGATGAAGTGTGGCAGGCATGATACTTGAAGTAGATTTTTAAATATTGCTATGCTCCCCGGCAATGGCGCCATAAAACAATACTTGATGACCCTCAACTATAGGGGATCGTTTTTAGTGTTCTCGCGGGTAAGTTAACCCAATTTATTGATTCGACACAAGGGGAGCCAAAGAGTATTTATAAGCTTTGACAGTTGAGTTGTCAATTCAACCGCACCTGAAATATACTTGCTTGCAACAAAGTATTAATAGCAACTGTGGTATGATAGTGATAGCGATGGTGGTAATAGAAAAAGCAAAACAACAGAAATAAACTAGTAGTAACCAGCAGTATTAAAGCACTGTAGGATAGGGAGATGGATGGTCGGGAGGTGCATGAATAAGAATGAACATGTAATAGATTCTAACACGGGGCAAGGCACACATAAAAGAAATGATCATCTAGGCAAATATCAAACATTAGGCATGTATCCCATAGGTAGTTGTGCGTGCTTGCAATAAGAACTTGCACAACATCTTTTGTCCTACCATCCCACTACGAACAGGGCCCAAAGGAACTTATGGAGATTAAGGTGCTCCTGTCAAAGAGTACCGGAACAAAGCAATAAACTCAATGGATACATGGAATCCTCAAATTATGGACCATCCCCTTTGGTGTCCCAAGCCTTCACCTTTGGGATCGCCGTTCCGGGCCATAATAGGTGCATACAACTCATAGATAGGATCTCGAACATTAATATAATCATGAAAACATAAGTGGTTCAGATCTGAAAACATGGCACTCGGGCCTAAAGTGACAAGCATTAAGAGCAACAAGTTGTAGCAAAGATGATAAACACCAAAGTAGATGATAGGCAACATGCCCCCAACAATCTGACGAACTATTACATGATCAATCTCATCCAATCCCTACCATCCCCTTTGCCTACAGCAGGGAATTACTCACACATGTGAAGATAAGTCATGGAGGGAGGATGGAGTGGTGATGGTGATGACGATGGCGACGATCTCCCCTCTCCGGAGGCCAAATCAGCCTCCAGATTAGCCCTCCTGAAGAAGAACTGATACGTCCCAAACGTATCTATAATTTCTGCTTTCTCCATGCATGATTTGTGTGACTTTTCCATGTTTTTCTTGAACTTTCATACACTTTTGATCATATTTGGACTAACCTATTAACTCAGTGCACCTCAGTACCAATTCCTGTTTTCTTCGGTTTTTGTATTTCAGGTTTTCCGGCCATTAAAAGTGCTCCAAAAATTCCGGAAAATTATATAAAAAATAAGCGTCCCGGAAGCTTCCGGAATAACCAAGACATGTTAGGAGGGCCACCACTAGGGGTCCGGGAGGGTGCCCGGCGTTGGTCCCCCCTAGGCAGCGCCATAGACCCTTCTGGAGTCGTGATGCCCCCCCTGTCCCCCTCCTTTGGCCTATATTTAGCCCCCGTGGAGGAAATCCCTAATATTGAAGTACTTTTTCCAGAAGCAATTCCAATCTCCGCCGCCATCGCCGACAAGCTTTGGGGGACCAGAATTCCTGTGCGGGCACCCTGCCGGGACAGGTAAGTGCCCCCGGATTCATCTCCATCGACGTTGCTTCCTCCCTCCATGAAGCGGGAGTAGTTCTCCCTCGGGGCTGAGGTTTCTACCACTAGCTATGTGTTCTTCTCTCTCTTCCATGATGTGATCTTCGTTTTGATCATAGGCTATGTTAATCTAGGGTGATCCCATGATATTTACCCTTCCTCTATGTATTGGATTTGATGTACTCACTTGATCCTATCTAGTATAATCCCAGAGACCATAGTGACAGCGGTCTTTGGACATGGGTTAGAAGAATATTTTAATGAGTGATTTCCTCTTTTGTGTGTTGATTGAAGATCGAGAGTCTCGTGGTGCTTGTCTTTGACTATCCTTGAGATATGTTGTGGTGATTGTGGTACTCTCTTTGGATGGCCACGGTGACATTGGAAAATCCATAGATTGAGAACTACGAACTCTAAGGTGTGCTTTTGTAGCCCTATATAATTCTCATCCTCTATTGACCACAAAAGATTGACCTCTGAGTGCGTCTCCATTGCATGTTTTATGGGAAATATCATGTGATTAGACTATGTTCATGTTGTTGAGAGTTGCCACTAATGAAAGTATGAATCCTAGGCCTTGTTTCCACCATTGTTACACCGTTTGTGCTCACTTTTGTCACATATTTGCCTGCTGCACTTTTTATTACATATTTATATTACCTTGCTTTGCCACACCTATCACTCGTATTTTACCATCTCTTCGCCGAACTAGTGCACCTATACAACTCCTAGTTGTATTAGGTGTGTTGGGGACACAAGAGACTTCTTGTATCTTAATTGCAGGGTTGCTTGAGAGAGACCATCTTCAACCTCTACTTCCCTGAGTTCGATAAACCTTAGGTCATCCACTTGAGGGAAATTGTTGTTGTCCTACAAACATCTGCGCTTGGAGGCCCAACATAGTCTACAAGAATAGAAGCGTGCGTAGACATCAAGCTATTTCTGGCACCGTTGCCGGGGAGGTAAGCGTTGAAGATATATCTTTAGATCTTGCAATTAAATCTTTTTGTTTCTTGTTTTTATTTTCACTAGTTATTGATGGCTTCTCGCCCCTCGTTGGTTACCCAAAGTGGAAGTTTGAGATGTAGACATCAGCAAATTTCCCTCGGTGAAGATACCAAGGTTTGTCTCCAGTACGACTCCGACAACGACCGGAAGGTGACAACGGCGCCAGATTAGCGGTTGGCGTGGACCTGCACACACAAGAGATAACTTTGCTCCCAACGAGTTCATAGAGGTTGTCAATCTCTCCGACCTTGTTGTTTACAAAGGATCAAACGTACGGGTAATAATAATAATGATAGCAACGGAAAAGTAAAGCAGAAAATAAATAGTGGGTGTAAAAAGTATTAGAAATATGGACCGGGGTCCCATGATGTTCACTAGTGATGTCTCTCTCCCAAAAGACGATAAAATAGCCATGCGAGGTAAACAAATTACAGCTGGGCAATTGACAGGATTATGTGCGCAAACCAATGCTGACTATGCTATAAAGAAAGGAAGAGGCTCAAAAGTATGGGCAGTACGCCAAGACAAGTAGACCGAAATCCATCTGCATCTACCTAATAATCATCCACCTTGAGATATCTATCCAGAACATCTTGCTGGTATTAAGTTGTGAATCCCACCCAAAGTGTAAACTCAAAGCAACAGACAACTGCATTAAAGAACTTTGCGTAAAGTAAACAATCCTTGCACCCGCAAGTACAAGCACCGTTGTTTTCTCCCTTGTGGCAACATCACATCCCCTAGACTCATGTTTCTTTCACTCAAGCTAGTCATCGGGGGGCATGAACCCACAATCATGCATAACGCTCCCTCTTGGAGTCACTAACTACTACTTGGCCAAAGCAATAAACAGCAACGGAGAACATGCAAGAATTACTCAAGAACATAGATATAAAAGAGGATAATTAAATATATTACTCAAACACAATCTGAACACTGTCTCATAATTCATCAGATCCCAACAAACTCAGCATAGCAACAGCAGAAAGATTACATGTGTGCATCGATCATGTAGGGAAGCTCACGAGGTCTAAACCATGAAGAACAAAGAGGGGAGGAGAACATCACATATCTACTGATCATGGACCCATGGTCCAAGGTGGACTACTCACGGTTCATCCGGGAAGCATCCATGGTGGTGGAGAAGCCCCTGGAGGTGGTTCCTCCCTCCGGCAGGGTGCCGAGAAGAGGGCTCCTGGTGCTCCTGATCTTGGAAGCGCGACAGCAGCGGAACCGAGGAGAGATTGCGAAAAAGGGTTCTGTCTTCGGGGGTTTCGCGTCACGGAGATTAAATAGGCGAAGGGGGGCAGCCAGAGGTGGACCAGGGGCCCCAGGCGCCCCCCTGGCGCGACCTAGGGGGTGGCCACGCCAGGTGGCTGCCTGGGCCACCCCTGGCTCCCCTCTGGCCCCACTCGGGCTCTTCACGAAGCTTCCTGTACGCTTATTTTTCTATATTTTTCCCGGATTTTTTCTGGCACTTTAAATAATGGGAAAACCTGAAATACAAAAACAGCAGAAAACAGGAACTGGCACTGGGGTGCACTGAGTTAATAGGTTAGTCCAAATATGATCAAAAGTGTATGGATGTGCATCAATATCATAGAAATATCACACAACAGAAGCATGGAGCAAGCAGAAATTATAGATACGTTTTGGACGTATCAACATCCCCAAGCTTAATTTCTGCTCGTCCTCGAGTAGGTAAATGATAACGAACATAATTTCTGTGGTGACATGCTACCATCCATATAAGAACTTTTAAGTAAAGCAATCAAGGCATGTAATTAAATTCAAGTCATAACAGGCAAGAGTCTATATTAGCATTGAAACAAGTAACATAAGAACATAAAGGTGCAAGAGCTCTCGTTGTCCGTGACTCGAATGTCTCCAAATGGTGTTTGCGTGCAAGAAAGGGGATAGGGATATACGAGAGATTAAAAAATAGTTTTTTATTTTTGAGAACTTAATCTACTAAAGATTCACACTTGGTCTTCTTTGGAATCTTATCTTGACTCATCCCCAGACCACTAGCCAGGTACAATTCAAAATGATCCACTCCTTTTCGATATTTTGAGAACTCATGCAATGGATGAGCGTAAGCAAGAAAGTTGACACTTAGGATGGAAAAGAGAGAAAAATGATGGAGGAGGAAGACAAAAAGAGTGTGAAAGGCTCACATCAATGAGGACAATCATAGGCGAGAGAAAGCCAAATGATAGATACGATGTGAGGAGTAGGGATTGCCATGCAACGGATGCACATATGAGCTAAGGTAAGCTCTCCAATGGAACTAGTGGGGGTGCATCCAACTTGCTAGCTCAAGAAGACCTAGAGCTCATTTGAGGAGGCTCATCATTGGAATATACAAGCCAAGTTCTATAGTGTGAAGGTCCCCACATAGCTATATCCATGAATGATAATATCTATGGAGTACAAGATATAAGATGGAGTACGAGTGTGGATCTCTCAAAAGGAATAGTAGTGTGCTCCCTTCTCTCTTTTTATTTATTTTTCTTTTTTTTCTATTTTTTCTATTTTTTTGGTGGCCTCAATGGCTCTTTCTATTTCTCTCATTTGTCCTCTTTGGGATCTTTTGATTTTTTCCTCTTTGGGATCTTTTGATTTTGTCCTCTTTGGGATATTTTCCTCACTTTAGGGGCAAAACTATATATATTACAATAAGTACAGAAGATCTTTCACACTTAACAAAAGTACTCAAATCATAAAGAAGATGTAACTATCATGAAGTATGCAAATGTATGCCTCTGCCAGTGTAGCAGGATATACAATGATACCAGTGCGTCATGTAGCAATGATTAGGGCAAGGTCCAACTAGCATGCGGCTCATCGATCAAGCAAAAGCATGTATGACACGAAGATCAAGTCATGAGAAGGTGGATGTTGCATGGCAATGTATCTCGGAAAGGCTATGGAAATGCCTTGATAGGTAGGTATGGTGGATGTTTTGAGGAAGGATATAAGGAGGTTTATGATGACAGAGCGTATCGTGCCAAGGATTTGGATGTACCGACGAAGGTGGACGCCAACTCTCAGAGTGAGAAGGAGGCAATGCACGTCATAGGAGAGGCTAGCAAATATGGGTAGGTGGAAGTGTCAACTTTCGAATACTCACGTTAGTCCGAAGAACTCAAGCACTTATTATTGGTAACTCTCAATCTAATTAGGAGGTTCACAAAGAGACAAGTACCCCGAGGAGGAGTGTATGGGGGTTTGGTTATCCTTGCGCATCCTCGACTCATGGTACGTGAGTGTACTCTAATATTCGATCCCTCCAAAGATTAGTGATCCATCTAGTAGCTAAAGTTCTCAACTAATTTTGTAGGTTTTTTGATAATAAACACGAATTGCCCAAAATACGACATCTATCACTAATAGGCTAAATCTCTTGACACCAAAAGTTCAAACATTACTCATAGCAATACCACAAAACTATTGCAAGTTACTACTACAATTGAATAGCAACCTCAACTACCTACGTCAAGTCAAGGCACAAAACTCAGTGCAACAGGCAAACTCTCTAAACAAGATAAACATGAAAACTCAAGAGAGTTCCAGCAACAAACGAAACAGAAGCTCTTAAAAATATAAGCATGAAAACTAAGAGCTAAACAAGGCAGCAGCTACGAAAAAGATAAAGAACACACACAACAAAGATAAGCATGAAAATCATATGTTGTGTTCTAGGGTGAAGTGGAGTGTGTTTCTCTCCCACACTGTGGCACCCCGGCTCAGAGCAACCGGTTTACCTTACATTGCCAGCCCAGAGATCAAGTATTCTGGCAATGCACAACATATTGGTATAGAATACAACCGCTTCATAATAATTGTACAGGTACATAGGTTCGGGATTACAATTGCTACGAGGCATGGCGGCACATCTCGTGCGGCAACACTATCAACATTATTTATGTCACAACTCAGGGCCTCAATACGATCGACGAATGACTCTACGGCAGCGGAATAACGAGGTGACGGGAATCCATTACACGGGGACACTGCTGGGACACGACCTAGTTCGCGTAGTACAGCTCAGCCAACTCTTCAGGTGTGACACCTCCTGCATCTGGCATGACACGCCAGGTCAGTACATGGAATGTACTTGCAAGCTCATAACAGCCAAGTCATCAGGAGAAACAATAGCATGGCAAGAATGCAAACAATAACATGGTAAACATGGCAGGAATGATAATACCACTTGTTTCATGAATACCACATGATTCATCCAGCTTACCTCCGAGTCGTGCGGACTCGGTAACCAGGTCATCTCTTGACCCACCATCATACGGGTCGTAGCTCGACCACTCAACGGGTTAGGTGTCCTCAGTTACCACCCAACCAATCACATGACCACAGTCTCAGCATTAACATTCATATTATTAAACAGATTAGTGTTGAACGCTGTGTGACCTAGTACGAACTGTGTCCCATGACCGAGGACGCGGCTATTCGAATAGATTTTGACTCTGCAGAGTTTGTGCATGTTACCCACATTATGGAGTTCCTCCTCCATCCAACACCTCGGTACTTGTCCCACAGGATCCTTGGAACTCGCACCGCAGGAGTGGACTAGGACATCTCCAACGAAACCCGACTACCGCGTTACCTCCCTACGGACTCACCGACACACGGTCTTGGGTATCCCTATGATTAGGTGTCCACGTTACCACCAGAACCACTCGGCCACCTTGTGGCAAACTCTCCCAATGGGGACTCCCGGGTAAACAACTCTGGATGTCGAGATTATCACCACCTACAGGATCAGGGTAGCGTGCGTGCATAACCTCCCCTACTGGGTGATATCCGTAGAAGGCACTACGATAGCACGAGTCAAGGCCCGCCCATACAAGCAAATGTGGCTGCATGGATAAGCTTGGTTCGGTGGCACTTGGTCAACAATTTTGTTCATTAGGTTCTGATGAATAGCAATATGAAGACATGACAACATGGCAAGAGTATGAACTACTATTGTGCATATGCAACTACTAGCATGACATACAATCAGGAGCATGATCATCACTAGCAGGATTCCGGCATAGACATGACAACGAAATAAACATGGTGATAACATGTACTAGAGTGACATGATAAAACCAGTAGGCATGGCATGTTTATATCAATCAACTTATTATGGTTATTCATTTTTATTAGCAAGCAATGTGAAGGCAATCAAAATAAATCCAAGTAAATGATTTAAATCATCAAAAGGTAGCTTAAGCTCCTCATGACCAGATTGTTATGGCTTGCCTTGGTCAAGTGGAGTATCCTTGAACTCCTGGTCTCCTGCAAGCACTTGATCACCTTCTGAAAAAATAAAACAAGTGGCAAGTAGAAATAAGTCCAAAGCACTCCTTCACTGTCTAGTGGACCTAAACAGGGAGCCAAGTTCCCAAACTTTGCCAACTTGAAGAGGAGCTCAAAAGAAAAATGTAGCAAAAAGAATCAACTCATTTGGCCTTGTGGTTTAGGAGTAATTGATGGTCAAAGTTTGGTCAAAATTCCATTTTTAAATAGATTAAACCAAATTCCAGAGAAAATCCAGAGGAGGCCACGTCGAAGGCGTATTCTGCTGACTACGCCTCCACTCATACCTCTTCGGGAGTGAGTGGGGTGGCTGACGGGTGGGGTCCCACGGTTAGGTTCAACTGAACCCGAGAGGGAAACAGAGCTGCGGCTCCGGCGACGGCGGTTCGCCAGTGAGGGGGCCGCGAGGGTGGACGGGAGCTAGGGGAGGAGATGCAGGGGATCATGGCGAGCATCCACGTCCCCAAATTCCTGCGAATGGTGACCGGACGGCGTCGCTAGGTTCTTCTCCAGCTACGGTGGCGGCGGCGCTGCGATGCGATCTCCGACCAGGGGCCTCCCCGGCCGGCTTCCTCCTTGAGTGCGCCCTCTGTGAGTGGAGTGGGGGTGTGTGGTGGTGGCTGCGAGCAAGGGAGGGGCCAATTTATAGCCATGACGTCGATTCCCCTCCGGGTGTCGCCGGACAGAAGACGACGGGCGCCGTGCTCGTGCGGGTTGAGCAGTGGAGGTCGGGTGAGCTCTAGGGGGTTCTAATGGGGGTGTAGCATGCGTGCGTGCGTGCCCAGGGCCTCTGCAGCAGCGGGGCGACGAGACGGCTCGAGTGTGGCTGCGGCAGTGGCTCTGCATCGACGTGCGGCGCGGCTTTGAGGGGGGCTCTGGTGTCTCGCGTGCTCGATTGAGGAAGGGGACGCATGAGAGACAACGCGGGCAACGCGGGAGCGTGCGTGCCACTTTGGACACTACGCGCGGGATTCAGACAGATCGCGGCGGCGACGACGAGGGCTCCAGAGGGCGGCACGGCTTTGGGAGGGGCCAGGTAGCGTGCGGAGGTGCCACGGTCAGTACGGACACGAAGGCGCGGCCACTGGCTCGAGGGGCGAGGCGGCCACTCGACGGCGACAGCTCGGCCGTGGCCAGAGCACGCCGATGGCCGTCAGTGCGCGTGCTCACCCTGTGCACGCGTGCACTGGGGGCAGCCACTGTGCCTCCAGCATGTCCCTGGCGTGTAGCCAACGCCAGGGAGTGTAGGCAAGGTCCTGGGTGGCTTACAGGTGGGCTCCAGCACTTGGCATTTTCAAAAATGTGTTTCTGCTGGAAAGTTCAAGATTTTCTCCAGGGAGTTTGGCTAAGAATTTTGGGCTGAAAATTGGTGTGCCTGGGTTATCTAGGAGGGTGCTCATGTGGTAAAAATTTCAGAGCGAAGGGCCTAGTGGAAATAGCACTTGCTTCACAAAGTGCCTCCCTAGACAGAAATAGAAAACAATTTCTAGAGGGGAAATTTTGTACTAAGCTTGCCCATGTTTTTTCATAGAATCATGAGACATGTCTCCCTTGATTAGCACAAAAAGTTTCAGGCCAAAAGGAGGAGAAGAAGTAAGGCTAGCTTCAAAAAGGAGAGGGAAAAGAACAATTTCCTTTAGTAAAAAGGGGTTTTTATGAAAAATAAAAATAGGGCAAGGGCTAGTATGATCAAAGCTTGATCATAGTGTCGGGACCCGGGGTTAGCGTATGCAAGTCTCGCTATGACATAGTCATATGGAGAGCCGAGAACCGTACCCACTTGTCTAAGCAGACAAGGCCAAGCACAGAACGTTCTCGGAAAGCATCGTACGTGAGGGGCATCCCATCCAGGCCGGAGGATCAACTGAGATGGGTCCTCATCATCCGCACACAAGTCTAATGATATGGGTGATGAACTCCCATATTCACCGACAAGTTGCCTCAACCATACTATCGACTATCTAATAACTCTTACATAGACTTACTCCAGCCCGATCACTTAGTCGGGGTCTAGGGCGGGCTCAATCATACCACAAAGTGTGCACAAGACGGAGTCTCGAGCAATCGCATCGCGATGCCCCAAGCTGCACACATCTAAGGGCCACTTGGTGTATGAAAGACCGCCAACCAGATCACAACTAAGGTCCGAAAACCCATACAAAGACATGCATGTTATAGACATACACGCAGCACACATGCCTTGTATGAACAGCAGGTATCACTGCAATTCTCTACAAAGTATACGTTTTATTGATAACTCTTACAGAGTGCACATAGAGATTACAAGCATGTGATCCAACATTACAACAAACAAGCGGAAGAAAAGTATGTCTGAGTATAGACAAGTTTAACAAATGGCTTAAGAAGCCTTATTTAAACACAAGCCCTCCACGAGGGAACCAATCGTCTGACAGGGACTAGACTAGCTTAATCTTCAGTCTTCGAGCTCGATGAAGAAGCCACCTTCGGGGTCAGTGGTTTCATCTAAAACATAGAATAAGCAAACGTGAGTACAAAGTCGTACTCAGCAAGACTTACATGGGAGCTATACTACTCATGCACATGTATCAAGGTAAAGGGAGGTGGGGTTTCACTTGCAGAAGTGCCAGCTTTGACTTGGCTAGTCCTGAACTACGAGTACCAGACTTGAGGTAAGTAGCGTACACGAGTCCACTACTTTCTCCAACCAATTACACCACTATGGTGCCTTCCTCGACTTCCCCACGAGAAAGCACGCCATAGCACTCACACTTATCTTGGTGTGTTTTAGAAGTATCCAGTTCAAGTGATCTAATAATCAAGCTAAGTTTTCCAAGCAGTCCTTAACCGCGGACGCGGCTATTTGAATAGTTTTGTCAACCCTGCAGGGGTGTACCGCTACACACACATGATCATCAGTTACCGCCTTTATACTCGACACCGTTAAAGAAGTGTCGGCGAGGATGCTCACCACAACTGTTACCTCATAGCCTATCTAGTCCAAGAAAGCCGCCTACCTGGGTTGGGTACCACTGTCGTGCACCCGGCCAGTTTACCGAAGTGGACCCAAGTGATGTGTGCGTGGTGCATAAGCCGGTCTCGGGTGAGCCGTTCTCTCACTTAGCAGCCAGTCCACAAACCTACCAGAACTCCGAACTATTGCGACATCTGGACATCGAAAGGGATGAGTTAATAGGTTGAGAGGGGTCAATGAGCCAATCTGTGGTTGTACTCTTCATCTTGGATCACCACACAAGAACTCGGACTTAGGGCGGTGTTCAATGAGACAACCCACCGTGTACTCCTACACAGCCTCTCATCGTTCACCTTGTATTAGGGTAGATTCACCAACACCTTTCCACCATCATCATCATGATCACTACCATCCCGACTCACATGACAATAACATCATTGTATCACTCTAAGCATGCAATAAGAAGTATCAATTGCAGGGGCCACATGATATCAATCAACTCCTACATTTGCTAGGATTGTGGTTTGCTTACTACTGTGACAAAATGATAGGTCATGCAAAGGAATGGGTTCATCTATGTGGTAGAAACGTAGCATGGTAATCATCCTATACAATGCATAAGAGAGACATGAGAGGGAATTGGGATTTTATCGACATGATCAATGGGGGTTTGCTTGCCTTGCTGACGAGGTTCGGGTTTGGGGTCTTCAACGAAGGGGGCAGCCTCCTGTTTCGGTTCCACCTCTACTCGACAAACAACAAACAAGGTAGCAAAGTAAATACAATGCACAATCACATGATTGAAGGTTGAAACTTGATGTATATGTTTCTGATGTGTTAGGCAATTCCATTTAAATGGAGTATATTGCAAATGAATTGCAAATTCAAACTCCAATTTGAATTCAAATTTACCGTAGTTACAAAGATATTGTTTGAACAAGTTAAACCTTTTTTAAATGTGTATGATATGCCTCTGAAGTTCAAGTATAATGTGATATGTTGATCTGGTTCAAAATGCAAAAGCATTTGAAAAGAATTTGATTTAATTCCATTTAAAACAAATAGCAAATTCTACTGGTACCAATTTAAATTCAACTCAAACATGGTTGAAAGTTGGATATTTGGATAGCTTATTTTCTCCTGATCATTTTTCATATATTATTTGTTAAATTTGGAGTTAATATGAATTTTCTATGAATTTTCAAAGTTTCAGCCTTTTTCTGGAATTTCTGGAATTATATAAATCCTTTATTCGAATTACTGCGTCAGGCTTGCGCAAGGGTGACGTCAGGTGGGGGGGATGACGTGTGGGTTCCAGTAGTCAGTGGCAGTGGGATTAATCCCTCTCTGTTTAAAAAATAACAGAGGGGTTAAGGGCTTGGGACCCACCTGTCAGTGTCACCAGGGGGTGTTTAGCGCAGGGGTTAAGGCCTAACCCACCGGCGGCTTGACGCCGGTGGCCTGGCCACGGAGGTGCACACCTGGAGGGTGCTCCCGTCGACGGCTTGAAGCGCTGAGGCCACCTGGGGGCAGCCTAGGCGCGCGCGCGTCACCTACTGCATGCAGGCGACAACGGGGAGGCCCGGGGAGACGGCGGCGAGCTTCCCAGCGGCGGTCCGAGGCACGGTTGAGAACGGCATCAATCTAGGGGGCTCTTCATGGCGCTGGGCTAGTCGGGATCGAACCAGAAGAGCTCGGCGAGGACGATGGACATCGTTTTGGGTTCAAGAACTTCATGGATGCTCGTCGACATGAACCGCGGCGGCGCTGTGCTCCGGTGTCCAAGGAAGCTAGGGCTAGAAGAACAGCGGGGCGCCAAACGGTTGGGGGAAAAACTCAGGAGCTCACTGCGAGGACGATGAGACAGTCAGTGGGCTCGGGGATGCTCTGTTGGCGGCGAATCGAAGACGTCGATCTCCGGTGGCCGGCAGTGATCCGATGAAGCTTGCGTCTTCTCGGAACCAAATCAGGTCGCCAGCTTCTGCAGGGTGACGAAGTCGTCGATGAGGAGCACGGGGGACACGCTGGTTCGAGCTCTAGGACACGATGTCCGCGTATGCCATGGCGGTGTGCTCCGGCGGTCTCTCGGTCCACGGCGAAATCGAGCGAGGGAGGAAGAAAAGATGGCGCTGGAGAGGGGGAAAGAGAAGCGGTCGTCCACAGGGTCTCTCTGGCGCGACAAGGTTGCCTGGGAGGCCTCCAGGCAGGCAGGTGGCGTGGTGTCCGCGGCATGCCGGCCACCGAGTTGCTTGCCACCGCGCTGGAAGAAGACAAGGGAGTCCAGGTGGGCTTGGGCCAGGGGGGCGATGAGTTGGGCCGAAATGGCCAGGTAAGCTCCTTTTCCTTTTCTCTCTGTTTTATTTTTCTTTTATATGTTGGCCTTGCTAAAATAAATAGCTGGGCATTTTTAAAAATGCTGAAACTTTTTATATGGCCTCATATTATATTATACTAGCCACTTATAAAGTTTGGCACTTTTTAAAATTCAAATTATTTGAACTTGAAATCAAATAGGGGTTTTTGATTAATTCCAAGGCACTGTTTGAAATTTGAAAAATCCATGAGCATGGGGTGGGTCCCACATTACTTGATATGTGATCACACTCATTTATAAGACTTTTCAAAAATCTAACATGAATTTTTGGAGAAGATTTTTATCTGGCCTTTTGAAATAATTCATCTGGGGGGGGGTTCCTTCTCACATTTTGCTTTTGAATTTGATTTCAATGACTTCTTTTGAAATTTTTAACATGATGAAAGTGACTTGCTAACCCTAGCACATTACCTAACAGAGGGTTCTGACAACTCGCCCCCACTCAAAAGAATCTCGTCCCGAGATTCAGAAGTCTGCGGGAGGAAGGTGGGGTACTCGATACTGAGACGGTCTTCTCTTTCCCAGGTAGCTTCTCTCTCAGAGTGGTGTGACCATTGCACTTTCAGAAACTTAATCTTCTGACGACGAGTGACACGCTCTGCGGAATCAAGAATACGAACAGGGTATTCTCGATAAGAAAGGTCATCTTGGAGATCAAGCTTTTCATGGTCGACTTCGCGGATGGGGTCCTTGAAGCAACGCCTGAGTTGGGACACATGGAATACATCATGTACTCGGAAAGGTGCGGGGGTAGTTCAAGTTGGTAGGAAACTTGTCCACGTTTAGCAAGAATGCGTAAAGGTCCGATGTAATGTGGGGCCAACTTGCCTTTGATACCGAAACGTTGGGTTCCCTTTAGAGGAGTAACCCGAAGGTAAGCCTTCTCATCCAGATTGTAGCTCTCTTGCCTATGATGACGACCATAGTATCTTTTCTGACGAGACTGGGCTGCTTTCAATTGATCACGAACAATGCGAACTTGCTCTTCTGCTTCCTTGATCATATCCGGTCCAAAGAATTGTCTTTCACCGGTTTCTGACCAGTTTAGGGGTGTTCGACATCGTCGTCCATATAGGAGTTCAAAAGGAGCCATGCTCAGACTAGATTGAAAACTAATATTATAAGCAAATTCGGCAAATGGAAGAGATTTCTCCCAATTCTTTCCGAATGAGATAACACAAGCTCTGAGCATGTCTTCAAGAATTTGGTTAACCCTTTTGACTTGAACACAAGACTGAGGATGGAAAGTCGTACTAAAGGAGAGATGAGTTCCCATAGCATTCTGAAAGCTTCCCCAGAATCTAGAGGTGAAAAGGCTACCACGATCAGAATTGATTTCCAAAGGAACACCGTGAAGGGATACAATTCTAGAGACATACAAGTCCGCTAACTGGCTAGCAGTTATAGACTCGCGAACGGGCAGGAAGTGAGCAACTTTGGAAAGCCTATCTATGACAACGAAGATGGCATCGTTCCCTTTCTGGGTTTTCGGAAAGCCGGTGATGAAGTCCATACCGACTTTGTCCCATTTCCACTCTGGAATAGGCAAAGGTTGAAGTGTACCAGCAGGTCTTTGATGTTCTGCCTTAATGCGACGACAAACATCACATTCAGCAAAAAATTGAGCAATGTCTCTCTTCATCCTAGTTCACCAAAATCTCTGGCGTAGATCTCGGTACATTTTTGTGCTACCGGGATGAATCGAGAGGGGTGTGTCATGGGCTTCTTTGAGGATGAGTTGCCTTAGTTCCTTATTCTTAGGTACTACCGAACGATTTCCAAAGAATACCGTTCCTTTGCTATCTGTGGAGAAACATTTAGCAACTCCTCTAGCAATGTTCTCCTTGATCCGGCGAACACCTCGTGCACGCCTTTGGGCAACTATGATTTGATCCTCAAGAGTTGGTTTCGCCACCAAGGTAGAAACATAGCCATGAGGAACAATCTCAAGATTGAGCTTGCGAAATTCCTCATGAAGAAGTGGCTGATACTGTTGTAACATGAGGTTGTTACAATAAGACTTACGACTTAGTGCATCAGCCATGACATTGGCTTTGCCTGGGGTGTAAGAAATTCCCACGTCGTAATCTTTTATCAACTCAATCCAGCGTCTTTGCCTGAGATTAAGATCTGGCTGGGTGAAAATGTATTTGAGGCTTTGGTGGTCGGAATAGATCTCGCAACGATTACCAAGGAGGTAATGTCGCCAAGTGGTTAGGGCATGAACTACGACAGCGAGTTCAAGGTCATGGGTAGGATAGTTCTCTTCATGTGGCCGCAACTGGCGTGAAGCATAAGCTACCACATG
The DNA here is from genome assembly GCA_950022295.1 of Bromus sterilis. Taxonomy (NCBI): domain Eukaryota; kingdom Viridiplantae; phylum Streptophyta; class Magnoliopsida; order Poales; family Poaceae; genus Bromus; species Bromus sterilis. The sequence goes on along the minus strand of OX465596.1, from coordinate 408,307,042 downwards.
TCTATCTTGCAGAAGTATGCATCCTAACCCTTGCCGTGATGCGTCACAATAGATCTCGAAATCCTTTTTGGTGTCTGGAGGTGCAAGTACGGGTGCAGAAGTTAATCTTCTTTTTAGCTCTTGAAAGCTTTCCTCGCACTTGGGAGTCCATAGGAATTTCTTATCTTTCTTGAGGAGTTCAGTTAGAGGATTTTCTACTCTAGAAAAGTTCTCGACGAAGCGGCGGCAATAGCTGGCTAGGCCAAGAAAACTCCTAACTTGCTTAACCGATTCAGGTGGAGTCTATTCAAGGACAGACTGAACTCTCTCGGGATTCACAGCAATGCCTTTTGCAGAAATCACGTGGCCTAAGTAGGTCACTTCTGGTAGCCAAAATTCACACTTGGAAAATTTAGCATACAGGCGATGCTCTCTAAGTTTCATCAATACCAGCCTTAGGTGTTCGACATGTTCTTCTTCATTCTTCGAGTAGATGAGAATGTCATCGAGATAAACTACAACAAATTTATCTAGGTACTCCATGAAGATCGAGTTCATCATGTGCGAGAAAGTGGCGGGGGCATTGGTTAAACCGAAGGACATGACGGTGTACTCGTAAAGACCATAACGATTAGTAAAAGCCGTTTTGGGAACGTCCTTGTTTCGGATTTTGATTTGATGACAACCCAATCTCAAATCCATCTTGGAGAAGACAGAGGATCCTGCAAGTTGATCATAAAGATCATTGATCCTGGGCAATGGGTACTTGTTCTTTGTCGTCGCTAAATTTAGCGGGCGATAGTCTACGCACATCCTTTCTGTTCCATCTTTCTTCGTTACGAACAGAACAGGGCAACCCCATGGCGATGAGCTAGGGCGGATGAAGCCTTTTTCCAACAAAGCTTCCAGTTGGGTTTTAAGCTCAGCTAACTCACGTGGGGCCATTTTGTATGGGCGTCTAGAAATTGGTGCGGTTCCTGGCACAAGATCCACTATGAACTCTACACATTTGTCGGGTGGCATGCCCGGCAGCTCTTCAGGAAAGACATCCGGGAAGTCACGAACCACCGGAACATCTTCAAGGTCGGGAAGGGGAAGTACATTCAAGGAATGCACTTGGGTTCTTGTTCTGGGTGAGGTGTAGTTGACTGTCTTGCCTGAAGGGTGGGTTAGTTTCACGGATTTGCCTTTGCAATCAAGGTAGGCATTCTGTCTTGATAGCCAATCCATGCCAAGGATGACATCAATATCTGAAGACTTGAGTTCTATGAGTGAAGCAAGGAATACTATTTCCTCAATTGCAATTTGATTACCATGACTTACTCTATTAGTTTGCCATCTTGACCCTGGAGTTTGAATAATCACGGGGGTGGACAATTCAACAAAGGATAACTCATGACGAAGTGCATAACTTTCCGACATGAATGAATGAGATGCTCCTGGGTCAAAAAGAACGGAAGTAGGAACATAATTGACTGGGAGCGTACCAAGAATGATGTCAGTGGTGTCGTCAGTCTCTTCGGAGGCAATCTGATTCACACGTCCACGAGTGGCGGGAGGAGCGGGTTTGGCGGTGTAGACCTTCTGGGGTGGCTTGCCACGACCATTGTTGTTGCCTCCGGCACGGGGTGGAGCATTCTGATTCTGGAGCTGGTTCTGGGGACACTCACGAGATTAATGGCCTGCCTGACCACACTTGTAACAGGCTCCAAAGACAGTGTGTGGGGCGGGGTTGTTCGGTGGAGCTGGGTGGAACTGAGCTGGTGGACGAGGCGCCACATAGGATGGCCTCGGTGGGTCGTTCTGGCGGAACATACTGTTGGGGATCCAGATCTTGCGCTTCTGGGAGCCGGAACTGGATGAACTATCGTCCCTAGGGTGTTTGCGGAAGTCATTGGGGGTGTTCATGTCCTCTGCTTTGATGGCCTTGTTGACAAGGACCTGGAATGTGGCAAAGTCATGTAGGTTGAGCTCACGACGGACTCCAGAATTGAGTCCACGACGGAACCTCTCTTGCTTCTTGGCGTCGGTGGAGACCACTTCAGTAGCATAGCGAGCCAGTCGGTTGAACTCACGACTAAACTCGTCAACAGTCCTTCTGCCTTGGGTGAGGTTGCAAAACTCCTCACGCTTGCGGTCCATAAGACCCTTTGGAATGTGGTGCTCGCGGAAGGAAGTGCAGAATTCATCCCAAGATGCGGGTGGTCCAATGGGACGCATGTTCAGGAAGTTCTCCCACCAAGAGCTAGCTGCACCTTCAAGGTGATAGGTGGCATAGTTGACCTTGTCGCCATCGGCAACATGGCCTGCCTGGAGCTTCCTCTCGATGCTGCGAAGCCAGTCATCGGCGTCAAGGGGCTCGGTGGAGTAACTGAAAACCGGGGGATGAAGCCGGATGAAGTCGTTCAGAGACACCAACTCATTGCGCTGCTGAGTGGTGTTGCGGGCAATGACCTCCAGCAAATGGTGAGAGTCTCGGTGGTTCCTCTCAACCTCCATCAGAACCTGAGCAATCGTGGGTGGGGGTTGAAGGTTGCCTTCCTCCTGTTCATTCCCACGACCCTGGGCACGACCAAGCTGGCCACGGGTTCCTTGAGACATCCTGAAGGTGAAAACCAAAGTCAAACAGAGTTGATTTGAAGAGCCTAATCAAGGTATCGAAGTACTGGAAGGATTACAGAGCAAAGGAAGTAATCATCTTGACAACATGGTGATAAAAGCATACAAGCCATATATTCACAAGCTGTCATACAAACCATACATCATTTTAGTACAAGCACCAAGCTAATACGAACGTGATGAAGATGATACATCCTTCAGAGGTACTCTGACTTCCTATACATTATTTATCTAAGCCTCTGGAACTTAGAACACCTTGCGTACAATATACTAAGATACTACTACATCCTCACTAAGTAAGACCACAGGCGGTCCCACTCATCTCCATCTCCATAGTAGTCCTCGTAAAAGTTACCCGCGTATCCCGGTAGCTGAAGGTGACCATCGGAAAACACGGAGGCCTGTGGACCCTGATATCCATTTGGGAAAGGATGGGGCCTAGGTCCAGCGTAGGGTGGAAGTAGAGGACCACGGGGTGGAAAAATGCCTCCAATCTCGGGCCAAGCAACTCGAGAAGGCATCTGAGTCCTCACAGGGTAGATAGCATCATACTCGACTGATCCAACACTCACGAAGGGTGCCAAGTGTGTCAGTGCTCGATACAGACGAACACGGGTGGCGTGAAGATCGAAACGGAGAGCGCGTGCATCACGATCTCGATCACAAGAAAACCTAGCAGTCATCTGAAGTACTGGATCCTCTGCAGAGTGATCTGAGTACAGTCCGGTGTAATATCCCTCTTCTCCTGGAAGTGCAGCAGGGATATAGCGGGACGAGGTCTCTCTCAGCATAGTGTGCTCCTCTCTCAGCAGGGTAATACATGAGTATGCAGCATCCTGCACAACCATGTTCTCAGTCATGCCAATGCCATGTCCAAAGTGGATAGGCTGAGTGACTCTATTGTGGTGCGGGTAGATCCTGACAATGCAGTGGAACTGGGTCTGGTTGAAGTCGTGGAACTGCTCCTCGACGGTGTACTCAGGATACCATCGATATCCCACATAGGACATCATCTCGATCAACGTGGCGGGATGGCCACGCACACCGAGGCACCTGGTCAAACGAACAATCTGCCGAGGGGGAAGATCTGCCATCTGAAACAGAAAGAAAGAGTTTGCAAATGCATCAGATTATGAGATAAACCTGGAATGACTCGGACAGCATAACGGCTTTAATTGCAAGAAAAAGACAATTTCTTACAACATGGAAACAACACTTACATATGATGTAAGAAATGAGGAAGCACTACCACTCTAACAAACCGATCACAACCTTCCTACGGCTACAAAAAAGCAAACAACGAGATGTTCTAATCAGACAGAGGAGAGCCTAGTCCTATCTTCCCGTAGAACAAGATGAGGGTGACTCAGAACTCAGAACAAAGGGGGTAAGGAGAAAAAAGAAGACTTACGTTGTTCCTTTATATACCCAGAGTAACTATATAACAATACCAAGCTAGACTCGACTTCGGCCAAGGCTGCTAGTCCTACAGTCAGTCCTGCTTTGATACCAAGTCTGTCGGGACCCGGGGTTAGCGTATGCAAGTCTCGCTACGACATAGTCATATGGAGAGACGAGAACCGTACCCACTTGTCTAAGCAGACAAGGCCAAGCACAGAACGTTCTCGGAAAGCATCATACGTGAGGGGCATCCCATCCAGGCCGGATGATCAACTGAGATGGGTCCTCATCGTCCGCACACAAGTCTAATGATATGGGTGATGAACTCCCATATTCACCGACAAGTCGCTTCAACCATACTATCGACTATCTCATAACTCTTACATAGACTTACTCCAGCCCGATCACTTAGTCGGGGTCTAGGGCGGGCTCAATCATACCACAAAGTGTGCATGAGACGGAGTCTCGAGCAATCGCATCGCGATTCCCCAAGCCGCGCACATCTAAGGGCCACTTGGTGTATGAAAGACCACCAGCCAGATCACAACTAAGGTCTCGAAAACCCATACAAAGACATGCATGTTATAGACATACACGCAGCACACATGCCTTGTATGAACAACATGTATCACTGCAATTCTCTACAAAGTATACATTTTATTGATAACTCTTACAGAGTGCACATAGAGATCACAAGCATGTGATCCAATATTACAACAAACAAGCGGAAGCAAAGTATGTCTGAGTACAGAGAAGTTTAACAAATGGCTTAAGAAGCCTTATTTAAACACAAGCCCTCCACGAGGGAACCAGTCGTCTGACTGGGACTAGACTAGCTTGATCTTCAGTCGTCGAGCTTGACGAAGAAGCCACCTTCGGGGTTAGTGGATTCATCTTAAACACAGAATAAGCAAACGTGAGTACAAAGTCGTACTCAGCAAGACTTACATAGGATCTATACTACTCATGCACATGTATCAAGGTAAAGGGAGGTGGGGTTTCACTTGCAGAAGTGCCAACTTTGAATTGGCTAGTCCTGAACTAAGAGTACCAGACTTGAGGTAAGAAGCGTACACGAGTCCACTACTTTCTCCAACCAATTACACCACTATGGTGCCTTCCTCGACTTCCCCACGAGAAAGCACGCCATAGCACTCACACTTATCTTGGTGTGTTTTAGAAGTATCCAGTTCAAGTTATCTAATAATCAAGCTAAGCTTTCCAAGCAGTCCTTAACCGCGGACGCGGCTATTCGAATAGTTTTGTTAACCCTGCAGGGGTGTACCGCTACACACACATGATCATCAGTTACCGCCTTTGTACTCGACACCGTTCAAGAAGTGTCGGCGAGGATGCTCACCACAACTGTTACCTCATAGCCTATCTAGTCCAAGAAAGCCGCCTACCTGGGTTGGCTACCACTATCGTGAACCCGACCGGTTTACCGAAGTGGACCCAAGTGATGTGTGCGTGGTGCATAAGCCGGTCTCGGGTGAGCTAGGCCACAAACCTACCAGAACTCCGAACTATTGCGACATCTGGACATCGAAAGGGATGAGTTAATAGGTTGAGAGGGGTCAATGAGCCCAGTGTGTGGTTGTACTCTTCATCTTGGATCACCACACAAGAACTCGGACTTAGGGCGGTGTTCAACGAGACAACCCACCATGTACTCCTACACAGCCTCTCATCGTTCACCTTGTATTAGGGTAGATTCAACAACACCTTTACACCATCATCATCATGATCACTTCCATCCCGACTCACATGACAATAACATCATTGTATCACTCTAAGCATGCAATAAGCAGTAGCAATTGTAGGGGCCACATGATATCAATCAACTCCTACATTTGCTAGGATTGTGGTTTGCTTACTACTGTGACAAAATGATAGGTCATGCAAAGGAATGGGTTCATCTATGCGGTAGAAACGTAGCATGGTAATCATCCTATACAATGCATAAGAAATACATGAGAGGGAATTGGGATTTTATCGACATGATCAATGGGGGTTTGCTTGCCTTGCTGACGAGGTTCGGGGTCTTCAACGAAGGGGGCAGCCTCCTGTTCCGGTTCCACCTCTACTCGAAAAACAACAAACAAGGTAGCAAAGTAAATACAATGCACAATCACATGATTGAAAGTTGAAACTTGATGTATATGTTTCTGATGTGTTAGGCAATTCCATTTAAATGGAGTATATTGCAAATGAATTGCAAATTCAAACTCGAAGTTGAATTCAAATTTAGCCAAGTTACAAAGATATTGTTTGAACAAGTTAAACCTTTTTGAAATGTGTATGATATGCCTCTGAAGTTCAAGTATAATGTGATATGTTGATATGGTTCAAAATGCAAAAGCATTTGAAAAGAATTTGATTTAATTCCATTTAAAACAAATAGCAAATGCTACTGGTACCAATTTAAATTCAACTCAAACATGGTTGAAAGTTGGATATTTTGATAGCTTATTTTCTCCTGATCATTTTTCATATATTATTTGTTAAATTTGGAGTTAATATGAATTTTCTATGAATTTTCAAAGTTTCAGCCTTTTTTTGGAATTTCTGGAATTATATAAATCATTTATTCGAATTACTGCGTCAGGCTTGCGCAAGGGTGACGTCAAGGGGGGGGGGGGCTGACGTGTGGGGTCCAGTGGTTAGTGGAAATGGGATTAATCCCTCTCTGTTTAAAAAATAACAGAGGGGTTAAGGGGTTGGGACCCACCTGTCAGTGTCACCAGGGGGTGTTTAGCGCGGGGGTTAAGCCCTAACCCACCGGCGGCTTGACACCGGTGGCCTAGCCACGGCGGCGCACACGGGGAGGGTGCTCGCGTCGACGGCTTGAAGACCACCTGGGGTTAGCCCAGGCGCGCGTGCGTCACCTACTGCATGCAGGCGACCACGGGGAGGCCCGGGGAGACGGCGGCGAGCTTCCCGGCGGTGGTCCGAGGCACGGTTGAGAACGGGATCAAGCTAGGGCGCTCTTCATGGCGCTGGGCTAGTCGGGATCGAACCAGAAGAGCTCGGTGAAGACGATGGACATGGTTTCGGGTTCAAAAACTTCATGGATGCTCGTCGAAATGAACCGCAGCGGCGCTGTGCTCCGGTGTCCAAGGCAGCTAGGGATAGAAGAACAGCGGGGCGCCAAAAGGTTGGGGGAAAAACTTAGGAGCTCACCGCGAGGACGATGAGACGGTCAGTGGGCTCGGGGATGCTCTGTTGGCAGCGAATCGAAGACGTCGATCTCCGGTGGCCGGCGGCGATCCGATGAAGCTTGCGTCTTCTCGGAACCTAATCAGGTCGCTAGCTTCTGCAGGGTGACGAAGTCGTCGATGAGGAGCACGGGGGACATGCTGGTTCGAGCTCTAGGACACGGTGGCCGCGTCTGCCATGGCGGTGTGCTCCGGCGGTCTCTCGGTCCACGGCGAAATCGAGCTAGGGAGGAAGAAAAGATGGCGCTGGAGAGGGGGAAAGAGAAGCGGTAGTCCACAGGGTCTCTCTGGCGGGATAAGGATGCCTGGGAGGCCTCCAGGAAGGCAGGTGGCGTGGTGGCCGCGGCATGCCGGCCACCGAGCTGCTTGCCGCCGCGCTGGAAGAAGACAAGGGAGTCCAGGTGGGCTTGGGCCAGGGGGGTCGATGAGTTGGGCCGAAATGGCAGGTAAGCTCCTTTTCCTTTTCTCTCTGTTTTATTTTTCTGTTATATGTTGGCCTTGCTAAAATAAATAGCTGGGCATTTTTAAAAATGCTAAAACTTTTTATATGGCTTCATATTATATTAGACTAGCCACTTATAAAGTTTGGCACTTTTTAAAATTCAAATTATTTCAACTTTAAATCAAATAGGGGTTTTTGATTAATTCCAAGGCACTGTTTGAAATTTGAAAAATCCATGAGCATGGGGTGGGTCCCACATCACTTGATATGTGATCACACTCATTTATAAGACTTTTCAAAAATCTAACTTGAATTTTTGGAGAAGATTTTTATCTGGCCTTTTGAAATAATTCATCTGGGGGGGGGTTCCTTCTCCCATTTTGCTTTTGAATTTGATTTCAATGACTTCTTTTGAAATTTTTAACATTATGCAAGTGACTTGCTAACCCTAGCACATTACCTAAAAGAGGGTTCTGACACATAGCCATAGGGGAGAAGGGTTTAGGGGTCACTTGTCCTAGGGGAAAAATTAGGCCCAAGTGATCAAGGCCATCTGAGTTGAGAAAATCCAATCAAATAATTTCAAACCCCAGAAAATCAGCAAATAAAGTTGCAAATAAAAAGGGGCCAAAAACCAGGGTGTCACAAACCTACCCCCCTTAGGGTAAATCTCGTCCTCGAGATTTGGTTGCTCGGGGAACAGATACAGATATGGAGCCCTTAGAAACTCTTCCCTTTCCCAGGTGGCTTCTTCCTCAGTATGGCGCTCCCAGAGCACCTTGTAAAACCTTATTACCTTACTGCGGGTGGTCCTTTCCATTTCATCCAAAATCTTGACTGGTTTCTCCTCAAATGTCAGATCCTGGGCCAGTTCTAACTCCTTCACATCCACTCGTTTGAATGGTGGCGAGACACACTTGCGTAGCTGCGATACATGGAATACGTCATGGACATCTGACATTTCCGGGTGTAATTCCAGTTGGTATGCTACTTTTCCTCTCTTAGACATTATTTGAAATGGCCCAACATACCTTGGGGCAATTTTCCCCGTGTCTGGAATCTCCTTACTCCTTTCATTGGCGTCACTCGGAGATAGACGTATTCTCCAGGCTCAAAGTTCACCTCTCGATGCTTGGTGTCATAGTAACTCTTTTGTCGAGACTTTGCGGCTCTCAATCGGTCCTGAATTTCCTTGACTTGCTTTTCTGCTTCAAGCATTAAGTCGGTGCCAAAGAGGCGACTGTCCCCTGTCTGTGACCAGTTCAATGGGGTGCGGCATTTCCGCCCATATAATGCTTCAAAGGGTGACATCTTGAGGCTGGCCTGGTAGCTGTTATTGTATGAGAATTCTGCGTATGGTAAGCAGTCCTCCCATTTGGACCCGTAGGCTAATACACATGCCCTGAGCATATCCTCCAATATCTGATTTACTCGCTCTGTCTGGCCATCTGTTTGGGGATGGTAAGCGGTGCTGTGCTTTAGTACGGTCCCCAAGGCTTCGTGAAGAAGTAGCCAGAATGCAGACGTGAACACTGACCCTCTATCTGAGGTGATGGTCTTTGGTATTCCATGGAGACTGACAATCCGGGACATGTATAATTCTGCCAATTGATCAGCTCAGTAAGTGGTCCTGACGGGAATAAAGTGGGCCACTTTGGTGAGCATATCCACGTTTACCCATATGGAGTCGTGACCCCGGGCGGTCCTTGGGAGCCCTACAATGAAGTCCATGCATATGTCATCCCACTTCCATTGCGGAACTTGTAGGGGTTGCAGTAATTCAGCTGGCTTTTGGTGCTCGGCCTTGACTCTGTTGCATATGTCGCAGCATGCCACATAGTATGCGATATCTTTGCGCATTCCGGGCCACCAAAATGTTTTCTTCAAATCCCGGTACATGTTGGTGCTACCGGGGTGGATAGAATATGCAGACTCATGTGCTTCTCTCAGTATTTGCTGCCTCAAATTAGCCTGGGCCGGTACACATATTCGGTTTTCGAACCATAGCACTCCTTGGGTATCCAGGTGAAAGGATTCGGCCTTGCCACGCGGAATCCGTCCCTTGATTTCTTGAATTTCCGGATCTTGAGTTTGTGCTCCCTTAATTTCCTCCACCAAGGTTGGGGTTATTTCCAATGTCTTCCGGGTCATTGAGTCACACAACACGAGGTTGAGTTGATTGACTTCCTCCCGTACCTGAGGGTGGAGCCTTTCCCAGAGCGCACTCACTGAACTTGGCTTGCGGCTAAGGGCGTCGGCGACCACGTTAGCCTTCCCGGGGTGATAATTTATTCCGAGATCGTAATCTTTGACCAACTCGAGCCACCTTCTCTGCCTGAGGTTGAGGTCCGGCTGCGTGAAGATGTACTTGAGACTTTTATGATCGGTGTACACCTCACACCGTTGCCCGATGAGATAATGCCTCCACAATTTCAACGCGTGTACCACAACAGCCAGTTCCAGGTCATGCGTGGGGTAGTTTACTTCATGTTGGCGTAGCTGTCTGGAGGCGTACGCTACAACCTTTCCTTCTTGCATTGGCACGCAGCCAAGGCCATGCTTCGAGGCATCGCAATATATATCAAATCCCTTGTGGATGTCCGGCAGAGTCAAAACAGGGGCTGAGGTTAGCTTGGTCTTGAGTTGCTCAAAGCTTTCACTGCACTCCTTTTTCCAGAAAAATTTCTGGTTCTTCTTTAACAACTCGGTCATTGACTTGGCTATCTTGGAGAACCCTTCAATGAATCGGCGGTAATATCCCGCCAATCCTAAGAAACTTCGGACTTCCGTCATGGTGGTTGGTGGCTTTCAATTCAACACATCGGTTACTTTACTGGGGTCTACGGCTACTCCTCGAGCTGTACGGATGTGCCCTAGGAATCCCACCTCCTTTAACCAGAACTCGCACTTGCTGAACTTGGCATAAAGGCGATGAGCTCGCAGTCATTCCAGTACCGCACGGAGGTGCTGCTTATGATCTTCTTCACTTTTGGAGTATATGAGTATGTCATCAATGAATACCACCACGAACTTGTCCAGAAAGTCCATGAAGACCTTGTTCATCATGCCCATGAAATAGGCTGGGGAATTCGTTAAGCCGAATGACATGACCGTGAACTCATATAGGCCATATCTGGTGGTGAAGGCTGTCTTGGGGAATGTCTTCCTTTCGGATCTTCAGCTGGTAATAGCCTATACGAAGATCAACCTTAGAGAATACCCGGGCACCTTTCAGTTGGTCGAACAGGTCATCAATGCGGGGCAGTGGATACTTGTTCTTGATGGTGACTTCATTCAGGGGGCGGTAGTCCACACACATCCGCAAAGTGCCATCTTTCTTTTTGACAAATAACTCCGGTGACCCCCAAGGTGAGGTGCTGGGGCGAATGTACCCCTTCTGTAATAGCTCATCCAGCTGTTTCTTTAATTCCACCAGTTCGGTGGAAGGCATCCGGTAATACTTCTTGTATATAGGGGAAGTACCGGGGACAAGCTCGATGGCGAACTCCAGCTCCCTGTCTGGCGGCATACCCGGCAATTCTTCTGGAAACACATCTGGAAACTCTCTGACAATAGGGATTTTGTCCATCTCTGAGGTGGTGATCTGGCATACCGTTGCTTCCTTCTTGCGTGGCATACCAACAGCTGTGAATTGGGTTGCCTTTCCGTCCGGGTTAACCAGTTCCACTATCCAGGTCTTGAAGGCAAGGCGGACCTCATGGGCGGTGAGCCAATCCACTCCAAGAATCGCATCAAGTCCCTTGGATTCCAACACCACGAGAGAGGTAGGGAACTTCACTCCATATATTTCGATGGTCAGGTCCTTGCATATACTGTCTGCTTTGAGCACACCTCCAGGGGTTTTGACCACCACAATTGTGTCCAAAAGATCAATAGGAAAATTGTTTTGGGTGGCGAAACTCCGCGATATAAACGAATCGGTTGCCCCGGAATCAAATAATATGGCTGCGGGTATGTTATTAATAGGAAACATACCGATGAACACGTCGGGGGTTCCGCGGGCTTCTTCTGCCGAGACGTGGTTGACTCGAGCCTGGCGATAGTTGTTCTGCCCCCGGATGTTGTTGAGTTGAGGTGCTGGGTTCCCCGACTTTCTCTGGCATTGTCTGGCAAAATGTCCTTGCTTCCCACAATTAAAGAAGGCGCCCCTCCAAAGGTAGTCTGCCCTGGCTTGGGGGTTGATGTTAGACTTCTCTTGAGTGGCCGGCTTGTCGGTTGCGGAACCGCCGTGGTTCCAGGCAGGCTTGGAATTGGCTTGAGCCGGCTGGGGAACGGGCTGTACCATTCGGGGCTTCTGGGCATGTGGCTCGTACGGAATCTTCTTGGGATCATACTTGCGCTTGCGGTCTTCATAACTTCCCTTGAGTTCGGCGACCGACTTGTATTCGCGCTCTGCTATGAGTGCCTTGTTCACGAGCGTCTGGAAGTCTGGGAAGTCCAGCATGTTGAGCTGACAACGGAGAGTGGGGATAAGACCACCAAGGAAGCGGTCTACCTTTCTCTCTTCAGTGGCCACATCATGAACCGAGTATCTTGCCAGGTGGTTGAACTTGTTCAAATATTCAGTTACCGTCATGCTACCTTGGACAAGAGCGAGAAATTCCCTCTGCTTGGTCTTCAGCACTCCGGTGGGGATATGGTAGGTGCGGAACTTCTCCTTGAATCTCTCCCAAGTAATATCTTCTCCCGCAGGCCATACTGCCTCGAGGTAATGGGTGGCAAATGGAACCTTATCCACCTCATCACAGTGAGCGATCTCCAACTTCTTTTCCATGGTTCTCAGCCAATCATCAGCCTCAATGGGGTCTGTTGCCTGATCAAAGCTCGGCGTCCGGGTGCGCTGAAAGTCAGATAGCTTGGAATGTGACCCCTGATTCTGATTCTGTCCCACAATGTTCTGCATACCTCGCAGTAATTCCATGAGTTCCTGGTTTCTTCTTTCCTCAAACATCCTGATAACGTGCTCTGTGGTAGGTTCCTGTGGTGGAGGAGGTGGTGGGCGCTCGGGTGATAGTCCAGCTTGCCTGGCGGATTGACGACGGGGGATGTCGTCATCACCCGAGTGGCTGCACTCACCTCGCCTCATCCTATATCCGTTCCCAAATAGAGCACCAATATCATGAGAAACCACAAAGAGGGAAATAGGCAAAGTGACGGCAAAGCGGAAGAAACTCGAAACTCCAAGAGGTGGTGGTTGGTGATCATCTGAATCCCTTGATAAACATCAATTAATCTAGCGGCCACCAGAACGGTCTTGACAACTCGGATCTCGGGCGTTGCCGGGGTAACTCACCACTTGCTCAAGACGGCCGCAAAACAGATCAAAGCTTGGAGCAGGGCGATTAAGAAGAAGGCAGAGGTCCCCTAAGATGGCCGAGAAAACAGCTCAGAACATAGGGTCTCCACTGCGAAAAGAAACTCAACGACTGCCTGAGACGGCCGAAAAGCAGCTCAGAACACAAGACAATCGCTGAAAGAGAAGGAAAAATGAGGCATCCACCCCGGACAGCCGACCAAGAATCAACACAGAACCAGGCGTGGTGCCATATAAGAGAAAGCAACCAAGGATCCGTCTGAGTCACCTACACCAAAATAGGGAATATGAGAACATCATCAACAAAATCCAAACGAAAAAGAGAAGCAACCCCATAATTATACATAGCATCATGACCTCATACATAACAACTAGCATGGATAGCATAACGAGTACTGCTCATACGGCAGTTGACAACATGCATATCAAAACGCTAGAGGCGACCATACTACTCGACCTCGTCCTAGTCGTGAGGGAGCGGGCACGGACAGTCAGCGGAACCATCGGAACTATCCTCGGAGTCAGAACTAGCGACGTGGATCGCGCTGCGGGTAGGGATGTCAAGGCGGCGACGCTGACGAGAGGGCTCTCCCTCAGGGGAAGGAGTGTGCTGTCTAAGCATGGGAGCAGCAGGGGTAGCAGTCAACGCGACCCACTCCTCTGGGGTCTCGCGCTGAACAGCTATCGGAGCACCTGGGGTAGGTGGGGTGGGTGCAGGTGGAATAGGTGGACCTGGCACCAAAGTATAGGTGGGAGGCGGTGGAGGGGGTGACTGAATACTGCTGATAGACGCGAGTGCCTCCTGGGAACGAGCCAACTCCTCAGCAAGACTAATGACCAGATCGTACTGAGCGAGCATGTAGCGAGCGAGGTGCACTGTCGTCCGGTCGCACTCCGAGTCCGGCGGGAAAAGGATCTGCCCGGAGGGAGACAAAGTGGGGTAGTGAGAAAGACCTGGGTGAAGCTGCATCCTGACCTCATGGTGACGCAGGTCAACGAGAGCCTCAAGGGAAGCATGGAGAATAGCCTGCTCTGGGGTGGAAGCGGGTCCTCCCTTCGCGGAACGAGAAAGGCTGCCATACGTGGAGCTCGAGAAAAGGAACACCTCAGCGCGGTACTCGTGCACGTAGTCAGCCAGCTTCTCGCAATACACCTGGAACATCGGGTCTTCTCCCTACGGGTACAGACGGAGCCAAACTCGGCGGAGCAGCGACGGAAAGCCTGTCGGTGATGCCTCGTACTCAAAGGGGTATGGAACAGGTGCCATCTACACTCACAGGGTTAGCCATTAGCAAACAATAAATGCATCTACATGCCATGCATCAACCAATGCATCACTCAAGGTGCACAGATCAAGCAAGACTCTAGACTAACGTTCCTCTAATGCGCGGCCTAACTAGCGTGTCCTACAGTCAGCGCGGCTCTGATACCAATCGTTGTGGCACCCCGGCTTAGAGCAACCGGTTTACCTTACATCGCCAGCCCAGAGATCAAGTCTTCTGGCAATGCACAACATATTGGTACAGAATACAACCGCTTCATAATAATTATATAGGTAAATAGGTTCGGGATTACAACTGCTATGAGGCATGGCGACACATCTCGTGCGGCAACACTATCAACATTATTTATGTCACAACTCAGGGCCTCAATACGATCGATGAATGACTCTACGGCAGCGGATTAACGAGGTGATGGGACTCCATTCCACGGGGACACTGCTGGGACACGGCCTAGTTCGCTTAGTACAGCTCAGCCAACTCTTCAGGTGCGACACCTCCTGCATCTGGCATGACACGCCAGGTCAGTACATGGAATGTACTTGCAATCTCATAACAGCCAAGTCATCAGGAGAAACAATAGCATGGCAAGAATGCAAACAATAACATGGTAAACATGGCAGGAATGATAATACCACTTGTTTCATGAATACCACATGATTCATCCAGCTTACCTCCGAGTCGTGCGGACTCGATAACCGGGTCATCTCTTGACCCACCATCATACGGGTCGTAGCTCGACCACTCAGCGGGTTAGGTGTCCTCAGTTACCACCGAACCAATCACATGACCACAGTCTCAGCATTAACATTCATATTATTAAACAGATTAGTGTTGACCGCTGTGTGACCTAGTACGAACTGTGTCCCATGACCGAGGACGCGGCTATTCGAATAGATTTTGACTCTGCAGAGTTTGTGCACGTTACCCACATTATGGAGTTCCTTCTCCATCCAGCACCTCGGTACTTGTCCCACAGGATCCTTGGAACTCGCACCGCAGGAGTGGACTAGGACATCTCCAACGAAACCCGACTACCGCGTTACCTCCCTACGGACTCACCGACACACGGTCTTGGGTATCCCTGTGATTAGGTTTCCATGTTACCACCAGAACCACTCGGCCACCTTGTGGCAAACTTTCCCAACGGGGAATCCCGGGTAAAATACCAAGGATGTCGAGATTATCACCACCTACCTGATCAGGGTAGCGTGCGTGCATAACCTCCCCTACTGGGTGATATTCGTAGAAGGCACTATGATAGCATGAGTCAAGGCCCGCCATACAAGCAAATGTGGTTGCACAGATAAGCTCGGTTCGGTGGCACTTGGTCAACAATTTTGTTCATTAGGTTCTGGTGAATAGCAATATGAAGACATGGCAACATGGCATGAGTATGAACTACTATCGTGCATATGCAAATACTAGCATGACATACAATCAGGAGCATGATCATCACTAGCATGATTCGGGCATAGACATGGCAACGAAATAAACATGGTGATAACATGTACTAGAGTGACATGATAAAATCAGTAGGCATGGCATGTTTATATCAATCAACTTATTATGGTTATTCATTTTTATTAGCAAGCAATGTGAAGGCAATCAAAATAAATCCAAGTAAATGATTTAAATCATCAAAAGGTAGCTTAAGCTCCTCATGACCAGATTGTTATGGCTTGCCTTGGTCAAGTGGAGTATCCTTGAACTCCTGGTCTCCTGCATTTACTTGATCACCTTCTGAAAAAATAAAACAAGTGGCAAGTAGAAATAAGTACAAAGAACTCCTTCACTGTCCAGTGGACCTAAACAGTGAGCCAAGTTCCCAAACTTTGCCAACTTGAAGAGGAGCTCAAAATAAAAATGTAGCAAAAAGAATCAACTCATTTGGCCTTGTGGTTTAGGAGTAATTGATGGTCAAAGTTTGGTCAAAATTCAATTTTTAAATAGATTAAACCAATTTCCAGAGAAAATCCAGAGGAGGCCACGTCGAAGGCATATTCTGCTGAATACGCCTCCACTCATACCGCTTCGGGAGTGAGTGGGGTGGCTGACGGGTGGGGTCCCACGGTCAGGTTCAACTGAACCCGAGAGGGAAACAGAGCTGCGGCTCCGGCGACGGCGGTTCGCCGGTGAGGGGGCCGTGAGGGTGGCCGGGAGCTAGGGGAGGAGATGTAGGGGATCATGGCGAGCATCCACGTACCCAAAGTCCTGCGAATGGTGGACGGACGGCGTCGCTAGATTCTTCTCCAGCTACGGTGGCGGCGGCGCCGCGATGCGATCTCCGACCAGGGGCCTCCCCGGCCGGCTTCCTCCTTGAGTGCGCCTTCTGTGAGTGGAGTGGGGGTATGTGGTGGTGGATGGGAGCAAGGGAGGGGCCAATTTATAGCCACGACGTCGATTCCCCTCGGGGTGTCGCCGGACAGAAGACGAAGGGCGCCGTGCTTGCGTGCGGGTGGGCAGTGGAGGTCGGGTGAGCTCTAGGGGGTTCCAATGGGGGTGTAGCACACGTGCTTGCGTGCCCAGGGCCTCTGGAGCAGCGGGGCGACGAGACGGCTCGAGCGTGGCTGCGGCGGTGGCTCTGCATCGACGGGCGGCGCGGCTTTGAGGGGGGCTCTGGTGTCTCGCGTGCTCGATTGAGGTAGGGAACGCAGGAGAGACGACGCGGGCAACGCGGGAGCATGCGTGCCACTGTGGCCACTACGCGCGGGATTCAAACAGACCGCGGTGGCGACGACGAGGGCTCCGGCGGGCGGCGCGGCTTTGGGAGGGACAGGTGGCGTGCGGAGGTGCCACGGTCACTACAGACACGAAGGCGCGGCCACTGGCTCGAGGGGCGAGGCGGCCGCTCGACGGCGACAGCTCGGCCGTGGCAAGAGCACACCGTTGGCCGTCAGTGCGCGTGCTCACCCTGTGCACGCATGCACTGGGGGCAGCCACTGTGGCTCCAGCATGTCCCTGGTGTGTAGGCAACGTCACGGAGTGTAGGCAAGGTCCTGGGTGGCTTACAGGTGGGCTCCAGCACTTGGCATTTTCAAAAATGTGTTTCTGCTGGAAAGTTCAAGATTTTCTCCAGGGAGTTTGGCTAAGAATTTTGGGCTGAAAATTGGTGTGCCTGGGTTATCTAGGAGGGTGCTCATGTGGTAAAAATTTCAGAGCAAAGGGCCTAGTGGAAATAGCACTTGCTTCACAAAGTGCCTCCCTGGACAGAAATAGAAAAGAATTTCTAGAGGGGAAATTTTGTACTAAGCTTGCCCATGTTTTTGCATAGAATCATGAGGCATGTCTCCCTTGATTAGCACAAAAAGTTTCAGGCCAAAAGGAGGAGCAGAAGTGAGGCTAGCTTCAAAAAGGAGAGGGAAAAGACCAATTTCCTTTAGTAAAAAGGGGTTTTTATGAAAAATAAAAATAGGGCAAGGGCTAGTATGATCAAATCTTGATCATAGCCATAGGGGAGAAGGGTTTAGGGGTCACTTGGCCTTGGGGAAAAATTAGGCCCAAGTGATCAAGGCCATCTGAGTTGAGAAAATCCAATCAAATAATTTCAAACCCCAGAAAATCAGCAAATAAAGTTGCAAATAAAAAGGGGCCAAAAACCAAGGTGTCACACAAACAAAGAAAGCTGGGTTCTAACTTGTTATGAACAGCAAGCAAAGCTAAATAAAACTAAAAATTAAATAAAGAGCAAGACGCTCCAAGCATAGCACATAACGCATGAAGTGATAAAAATATAGTGAAACGAAAGACGAACTGATAATTGTTGATGGAGAAGGGGATGCCCGGGGGCATCCCCAAGCTTAGACGCTTGAGTATCCTTGAATATTTATTGGGGGTGCATGGGGGCATCCCAAAGCTTGAGCTTTTGACACTCCCGAATCTTCTTTTATCATCTTCCCTCGCACACTTGAAACCTCCCGTCATACATAACTCATCATAATCTGATTAGCGAGGTTAGTAACCATAATAAAATATATTTTTCTCTACTGGAAATAAGGATATTCTTGAAGGGATACTATTTCTCAATATTTCCAAAAAGTTTTTGCAATGATAAAGCAAACTTAAGGTTTGCAAAATGAAGAAAAGGCAAAACAGGACAGAATCTGTGAAAAACAGACCAGCAGGTAGTAAATAATTTTTTAGGGATACTTCTGCAACTCAAATCAAAAAACTCAGAACATACAAAAGTTCTGTGATTGTATAGAGCATGCTGTGTAAAACATTCAGCTCAAAAATATGAACTGAGATTTTTCTATGATTTTCCCGTCACGAGGACAGAATCTTTTTTCTGGACAGCATGTCACAACTTTCACTTCCCTTGTCATAAGAGGCTATAAAATGGCACAAAGCTTGAAAAGTAAAGATACAATGATGTTGCTACAGTAGTAACAATCATCAAGACCACTAAAAACAGAAGAAAAACAAAAAGGAAAGCCTAAATTAGTTGCGGGATGCCTCCCGAAAGCGCTTCTTTAAAGCCATTAGCTAGGCTTGATGCAAAAAGATCAAGTTGTATCAATTGAACCATCATCAAGATCATCAAAAAGCTCTTCAATAGTACAACCACTATTAAGAGGTCTTTCAAAATAAAGGCCTAATAAAGATACTTCTAGGGAAAAAATCAAAAGGCGGAAGATCAATTGGAGTTTCATTTATTCTATTAAAGAGAGGTATCTCTTCCAAGATCTTCACAGTTTCAACCCCTTTGGCAATATATGGATTATTTTTGAATCAAGGATCCTTTGGAACGTAAAGGAACCTAGGTTCCTTTTTTGCCGGTGTGTCAACCTTTTTGGTTTTGGTTGAGGAGAAAGTAGTTCCTAGAGTGTCAATGATTTCCTCAATCTTATCAATCCTAGAAGGGTGCAAGTCATGGGATTTGATGGTCTCCAAAGTTTTGAAAATTTTATGCATGGAGCTATCGAGTCTATTCAAATTCCCTTGAATCTTACGATCCAACTCACTTATATTATTAATGCTTGGAATCTCTAGATCTATCTTTTCAAGTTTTTTCATAATGTGAGCTAGGGTAATGTCCTCTTGAATGCTAGCAACAGGGGGGGTTTCCAACAAGATTTTCCATAATACTAAGAGCTTCCCAAACTGGGGCTTCTAGGAAATTCCCATTGATAGCAGTATCTAGAATAAACCTATTCCAAGAAGTAATTCCAACATAAAAGTTTCTAAGAAGGATAGTAGTCGATTTCTTCTTGGTGGCCCTTTTTTGAGAACCATTAATTCTATACCAGGCATCTTTCAGACTTTCACCACCTCTTTGTTTAAAGGTGGGCACTTCTGCTTCACCAAAGGAAAAAGGACCTGACATAATGACAACTACTAGCAAGGTAACAATTTTTTTGATTTTTGATAAAGGACACTAAAGAAAAAATTGAAAGTTAAACTAACAAGACTAAAAAACAAAGATAAAATATAGTGTGCAACTCCCCTATCTTGAAGAGCGGAGTCCCCGATAATGGCGCAAGAAATTAGCTTTGATGGATTCTCGGCCCTCGTTGGTTATCCAAAGTGGAAGGTTGAGATGTAGACAGCAGCAAATTTCCCTCGGTGAAGATACCAAGGTTTTTCTCTAGTAGGACTCCGACAACGACAGGAAGGTGACAACGACGCCAGATTAGCGGTTGATGTGGACCTGCACACACAACAAATAACTCTGCTCCCAATGAGTAGAGAGGTTGTCAATCTCTCCGGCCTTGATATTTACAAAGGATCAAACGTACGGGATAATAATAATAATGATAGCAACGGAAAAGTAAAGCAGAAAATAAATAGTGGGTGTAAACAGTATTAGAAATATGGACGGGGGTCCCATGATGTTCACTAGTGATGTCTCTCTCCCAAAAGACGATAAAATAGCCATGCAAGGTAATCAAATTACAGTTGGGCAATTCACAGGATTATGTGCGCAAACTAATGATGACTATGCTATAAAGAAAGGAAGAGGCTCAAAAGCATGGGCGGTACGCCAAGACAAGTAGACCAAAATCCATCTGCATCTACCTACTAATCATCCACCTTGAGATATCTATCCAGAACATCTTGCTGGTATTAAGTTTTGAATCCCACCCAAAGTGTAAACTCAAAGCAATAGACAACTCCATTAAAGAACTTTGCGTAAAGTAAACAACCCTTGCACCCGCAAGTACAATCACCGTTGTTTTGTCCCTTGTGGCAACATCACATCCCCTAGACTCATGTTTCTGTCACTCAAGCTAGTCATCGGGGGGCATGAACCCACAATCATGCATAACGCTCCCTCTTGGAGTCACTACCTACTACTTGGCCAAAGCAATAAACAACAACGGAGAACATGCAAGAATTACTCAAGAACATAGATATAAAAGAGGAGAATCAAATATATTACTCAAACACAATCTGAACATAGTCTCATAATCCATCATATCCAAACAAACTCATCATAGCAACAACAGAAAGATTTGATATGTGCCTCGAATCAACAGCATGAAGTTTTATATAAGCATGTTAATTTTTGTGGAGTGGATAGACCTTGTGAAAGGCCTATGATTGAAGAAGAGAAGTATTGTAAGCAACATAAGCATGAAAGATCAATCACTTGGGTCAAATATTTAAATGAAATTGCTAGAGAATTGTGTGACATTTATCCTTTACTTGTGAACTTTGCTGTATAGAGGGTCACTTCAATTTTCAATGCATGAACTTTCAAAACATAACTGTTAACCAGTTCTGTGATAACATGATCACTTCTGATCTGTATGATGAACTTATGTTATTCTTAATGTGTGAAGAGTTATCAGAAAAGACTTCTTGGCTAGATGTTAATGCCTTAGGAATTAGCAACACTTTGCAAAATTGCATCTCTATTGTGTTGTTAATTGCCATGAAAATGATTACATAAGTAAGATTAGAAACGGGGGAACTTTACCAAAGTATAAAAATGTCTCTTATATCTCTACTAATAAAAAGGAGAGTTTCTCCCAAGTTTCCCCTATTGTTTCTAATGATAAACCAGGATATGTGGAGAAACATAATCTCCAACCACTCCCTCCTAAGGTGAAGAAGAAGAAAAATAAGAGGATGAGGAAGAGGAGCAAGACGGAAGAAGAATGGGTATCAACCTGGCCTGAGCATATCCCTCGCATCAATTTTTATCCTAACGGACAAAAAATTTTGGAGGACGGTGAGCTTGATTGCATTCATTATTATTCTGATGTTAAGTCCGTAGGCACTATTGAAGATGATTTTGATTATGATATGCATGTCTTCTTGGATATGTTCCCTAGAGGCAAATTAATAAAGATATTTTTCACATATCTATTTGTTCATAAGACGTTATATATTGTGCTATAACTGTATTAAGCGGAAACATTAATACATGTGTGATATATAACAACCTGGTCCCTAGTTAAACTCAGGCATACTAGCTCATTGAGCAATTGATGATCAACGTTTCCTCATCATGAGAACATAATAGTCTATTGACAATGAGGTCATATCATTAGGAGAATGATGTGATGGACATACACCCACCTTAAGCATTGCAGTGTGATCAAGCGACATAAGTTCAGCATCGCGATGACTTAATAACATAGTGACTGAATCCTTAGACCGTGATGATCATACATAATTGCTATCTATTAGGATGCTTTGAGTGCATTAACCGTTACACTGAAACATGGTAACTGAAAAGGTGTATCTTGGGTATTCCGAAGTAGATATGTTGAGGAGTATGAAATAGATCAGAGCGGGATTTGTTAATCCGAGTGACGGATAGGTACTCTGGGCCCACTCGGTGGTGTTGCATCAATAGCTTGCAAGCAAGTGACTAGGTCACAAGAGATGTAATATTCACAAATGAGTAAACATGTTATGTCGGAGACGAGGAAGAACTAGGTATTGGATACCGACGATCATACCTCGGACAAACATAGTACCGAAGGACAAAGGGATCAAGTCATATTGGTAACGGTTCAACAGCGATGAAGTTTATTCGATGGAAGCTTTGGGGCACATCAAGGATTGTAACCAGATCCCACATGATTGTCAATTGTCAAAGAGTGTCTCGATCATGTCTACAGTTTCCCGGACCGTAGGGTGTCATACTTAAGGGCAATCAATGCATTAAGGATTGATTCAGGATCATCGGTGAAAAGAGAGAAAACACCGGAAATGTACCGGGAGGTGCCGGAAGTTGTTCCAGATATTTTGAAAGGTTCAAAATAATATATATTAATGTTTAAATATGTTTTATTATTTAATTGACAGAATTAAATATTAAAAATGATTTAAATAATTAATTAAAAAGGTGAAAAGGTATTTGGGCCTTAAAAGGCCCATGAGGGGAAGGGGGAGCCTCCCCCCTTGGGCTTGGCGCCAAGGGAGGGGCCCATCCCCCCTCCTAGCCGCACCACTCCCCCCCTTGGGGGTTTCGTCCCACATGGGGGAAGGGGAGGGGGTGGATCCCCTCCTTGGCCTATATAAGGAGGGGTGGGGGTGCCTTTTTCAACACAACATTGAGTTTCTCTCTCTCTCTCTTTCTCCGACCTAGAGCGGACTCCCCTGGTTTGGAGTTTGCACCTAGTTGGGGGTTTGACCATCATCCGGACGCCGTCGCGCTGCCGGAATCGTGATCCGGATGAATCTTCTTTCCGCTGGTTTTCTGGTTCGGAGCCCGGAGGGACGTCGGTTGCAGCGTACGTGTGTAATCCCGCGAGGCACTACACGTGTGCTGATACTTCATCGTCGGAGGTTCTTCAACACGACAGGGAGGTCGTAGGATCAGAGTCTACGCCAACCACATTCGAGTAACGTTTCTGTCGTTGATATGTGACGGCAGATGCCATGGGGATGGCTAAAGTGATGGGAAAACGCAAGGAAGAAGATGTCGATGGTGCCGAAATCGGGTTGAGCACAAACACGGTGACGGACACCACGATGTACCCAGGTTCGGGGCTCTTCGGAGAGATAACAGCCCTACTCCTGCTTGTCTCTTCTACATCAATGGAACTGAACTACAATAACTGCTTCTCTATCTACTCAGGGGAAGGTGAGAGCCACCGTGGGCAAGACTCTCTCCTTCTTCCCTGAGTAGGAACTACTAGCAGTGAATGAACTGAGCAAGATGTGAGTAATGGTGCGAATGTTGTGGATCGTCCCTCACACAGGAGGGGTACCCCGGGCTCTTATAGTGTGAGCCCGGGGTAAATCGGTAACTTCACTGCCGATTGGGCCCAGCTGTCATCCTCTAATCGGCTGGGCCCCACCGACTGCACCTCTTCGGGTGATCTGCACCCGACGAGTGGCGGCCCATGCTGTAGACTCGTAGGGCATGATGGTGAACAGTGGAGCTAGGAGGTGCGGTCTTGTCGTCCTGTCCGCGGAATCAGCGGAGAGGTCGACAACGCATCTCTGCCAGATCTTCGAAGTGACTTGGCTTTTATGCCACCCCGATCTCTCGGGATTGCGCATTTATGACCTTGTACTTGGACCTCCGACTGGTCTCGGGTCAATTTCTCCATGGGTGGTAGGTTGTACCGATTGCGCCTGGGCCGACTGATGGCCCTCGGCAGGGTCGATTGCTCTAGGCAATCGGCCGCGTCGAAGCTCATCTCGGCCCAGCTGCAGGTCAATCGGTTGATCGTCTTGGTGATGAAAGGGTGGACCGGTTGCGCCTGGGCCGACTGCTGGCATTCGGTACGGCAGATTGCCTTGGAGCAATCGGCTGTACGCCTGCCCAGCTCGCCCCAGCTGCAGCTCAATCGGTCCATCCTTGTCTTGAAAGGTTGCTTTCACTTGGGTGAGCCTACCCGGGTACAAATCCCCCGACAGTAGCCCCTAAAGCTGTAAAGGTCCCACGTTCACTCGATCGCGGGGCCTTTGCAGTTTTCAATCTTTCTCCAACATCTTCCAAACGCTTTGGCCTCATCAAGTGCGTCGTTCCGAGTTCATCGGCCGACTCGGAGATCACACTCGGCTGGCCAAGATTTCGTCCGATTTGATTTGCGTTGTCTCCTATTTCTTTCTTCACTTTTCAAAAATCCTATCTCTCGCCGATTCAGATCTGATATGAACCGATTGCCTTCCAACGGTTACCTCGACCGCCGTTTCAGCCAACCCACATCGCAAGTTTCCTCTGATTCTTCCGGGAAGCAGTCAATGGACCGGGGCCCATGACCCACGCACGATTTGACGTAACCGCAGGCCTCGGCCCCCGCGTCGCACGCCTCGCTTCCCACGCTGGGATCTCTTGCGCCGGTTTTCCGGTTGGACATCCTGTGGGCTAGGCCACACCGGGCCACACGGCCGTAGCTGGATCCCACTCCCCTCCCCCGCCGCCCATATAAGCCACAGGGGAGGGCCTCGGGCTCCTCCTTCTCGGATACGCCTTCTTCTTCCTCCGCCTCTCGCGCATGCCATTGCTGCTCCGCCCCAAGCTCTCCAGCGCGCTCGTGACTCCGGCTCCGCGCACGGGATCCGCTCCGGCCGCGCCATCGCGTGCTCCTCCTCCACCGCGGTAGCCTCTCACTGCCGCTTCGCGGTATTCTTGCGCTCTTCGTATTCGTTTTCTTCCCGCCCGCGAGTTCCATGGCGCCCCGGAGAGATACCTCCAATGCCAGCCGTGGGTGTTGGAAAGGTTCCAACGTCACCACCGGTGCCATCCAGGCCTTGGTTCGCGCCCGCAAGATGCCGGCCGAGGTCCAATGGCGTGCTCCCAGCGCCGAGCTCGTTCCCGATGTGCGTGCTGGCGAGAGAGTCGTTTTCCTCGCTCACTTTGAGAGTGGATTCGGACTCCCCGCCAGCACCTTCTTTCGGGACTTTCTCAATTTCCACCATCTGCAGCCACATTATCTCGTGGTGAATTTCGTAATGATCCTCTCCGGCTTCGTCACGTTGTGCGAGGGATATCTCGGCTGCCGCCCAAGCATCGCTCTCTGGAAGCGGTTCTTCAACCTCCGAGCTCACAATGCTCGGACGGGAGCGGTGGTGCCTTCTGCTACGGAAGGCGGCGATCCGACATTCGTGACCGACATGACCGACTGCAGCAGTTTCCTCGTCGCAGCCGGCAAGCCCAAGTACAAAGGCCCCGAGATCGTCCAGTCATGCAAAAACTGGCAAACAACATTCTTCTATGTCAAGTCGCCCGACCAAGGCCCCGATCTTCTAAACCTGCCCGAGTTCTCCCTCGCACGTCCGACTGAGAAATATGTCAGAACCCCAACTAGGGTAAGTGCTAGGGTTTGAGTTCATCTTTGCATCATGTCAAAAATTCAAAAAGAAAATCAAAAATGGGGAAAAGAAAAGCCCTGAGAATTTATTTCAAATGGCCAGATAAAAATATTTTTCCAAAAATCATTTGAGTATTTGGAAAATTCCTATAAGTGATGCTGATCATTTTAAAAATAGTTTGGGAGCAAACCCATGCTCATGGATTTTTCAAAAATTCAAATAGAGGCTTGGAAATTAAATTTAAATGCTATTTGAATTGGATTCAAATAATTTGAATTCCAAAAATCTTCAAATCTTGGGAGTGGCTAGTACTATGTCACATATGTCCAAGATAAATATTTGAGGATTTTATAAAATGCCTTGCTAATTTATTTGGGGCAAAACAAATAACCGAAAAGGAAAACAGAAACAAAAACGCAGAGAAAAAGGAAAAAGGAAAGCTAGCCCACCCCTACAGGCCTCCGGCCAGCTAACCCCCCCCCCCCCACGGCCCAGACCCACCTTGCCCTTGTCGTCTTCCCCGCCGCGTCGACAAGCTGCTCGGTGGCGAGCATGCCGACGCCGGCGAGGGCCACGTCCCCCCTAGACCTTCCCCCGGTTTCTACTCGCGCCACGCAGCTCACCAGAGGCCCCCCGCACCTTGTCCCCCTCCTCTGGCTCAACTTCCCCCTTCTCCCTCGTCGTGTTCTTCACTGCCGTAGTTCGCCGTGGAGCACGCCGCCGCACCGACGTGGCCAACGGCCTCTGCTCGCCTCACCAACTTGTCCAGGACGCGCGCCGTCATCGTCTTCATCGCTGTGTGCAAGCAATCGAAACCGGGAGCCCCGAGCACGTCGTCCTCTTCGCCGAGCCGTCGCTGAATCCGCAAGAGCTCGTCGACGATTCGGCCGCAGCCGTAGCTCCTCCGGCCTCCTCGACTACTCCATCACACTCAGGGTGAGCCCCCGCTTTTTCCCCTCTCTCAGCGCACGATTTGGTGTCCGAAATCGCCAACGCCACCATGCACCGTCTCCGGCCGCCGCCATGAGTGCTCGCCGTCGACGACTGCGGCCTCCCCGGTGAACCCCGCGTAGCGCATGTGATGCGGCTCCTCAAGGGCTTCCTCCACGTGCTCCTGGCGCTCCAAATGGCAGCCGGGAAGCCCCTTCGGCGACCCTCCGCCGCGCACTGTGGTCGCCGCCGGCTAAACGCCGGTGGGCAGTTTAGCCCAAGCCTAACCCACCCCTAATCCAACCCCTGAGCCACTGACGACTGGGCCCAGGGCCCTCTAATTAATCACAGATTAATTTAAACAGGGGATAAACCCCCTGTTTCTTTGACAGGTGGGGCCCCCTAGTCAGTTTGACTGGTCAGCCCCCTGCTGACATCGTGCTGACGCAATAAAGGATTTTCCAAAGATTTAAAATATTCCAGAAATTACAAAAAATTGATTAAACTTTGGAATTCATAACTAATTCATATTAACTCCAAATTAAACATATAATATATGAAAAATTATCAGAAAAATCCAAGGATTATGAATATGGGCTCTATTTTCATGTTTGACCATTTTAAAATGGGTGAACAGTGCAAAACATCCATATGGCTTTATTTCAAATTCAAATTTGAAGCACATTTGCAAATGACTTTTCATTTGACTTCTTTTAAATGGAATTGTGCCCACATTGTGATCAAGAACATCACCATTTCAATATTGATCATGTGTTTGAGCATTGCAAATAAATTTATACCTTGTTTGATTGTTTGCTCGATAGACGTGCAACCGGAACCGGAGGCCACCCCCTTCCTTGAAGACCCCGATATCGAACCTCGTCAGCAAGGCAAGCAAACCCCATTGATCATGTCTATAAAATCCCAATTCCCTCTCAGTCTCGCTTATGCATGTTTAGGCGATCACTTTGTATCGATTCTACCGCATAGTTGAACCCATATCCGATGCATGACCTATCATCTTGTCACAGTAGTAAGCAAACCACAATCCTAGCTGACATAGGAGTTGATTGATATCATGTGGCCCTGCAACTGTTATAGCTTATTGCATGCTTAGTGTTACAGAGAGGTTACTTTTGATGTGAGTCGGGATGATAGTGAACATGGTGTTGATGAAAGTGAAACTGTGTCGGTGAATCCACCCTAATACAAGGTGAACGATGAGAGGCTGCGTAGGAGTACACAGTGGGTTGTCTCGTTGAACACCGTCTTAAGCATCGAGTTCTTGTATGGTAATCCAAGACAAAGAGTACAACCACACATTGGGCTCACTGACCCCTCTCGGCCTAGTACCTTGATCCGTGTCGACGTTCAGGAGTCACATTAGTTCGGGCTTTCCATTTGACATGTGCATAGAAAAAGAACGAAGGAAATGGTTGCATCATATAGATATGTGGGTGCACCTGTGAGGCAGGAAAACCATCTGCCAGAGGTGGCGTCTCGGTCACTTACATTGTTTGAGTCCGTTTCGTTGATCCGGCCGGGTTCTCGAGCGGAGGCAAACTCAGATAGTCGACTCCTGGAATAGACCGGTTGTGAGCGAAGTGTCGTGGTGAACATCCTCGCTGTCACCTCTTGAACGGTGGTGAGACCTGGCGGTAACCGATGGTCATGTGTGTGTAGCTTACACCCTTGCAAGGTTAACAAAACTATTCGAATAGCCGCGTCCGCGGTTAAGGACTACTTGGAACCTGTACCTGATTATTAGACAACTTGAACTGGATACTTCTAAAATACACCAAGATAAGTGTGAGTACTATGGTGTGCTTCCTCGTGGGGAAGTCGAGAAAGTAACCATAGTGGTGTATTGGTTGGAGATGTAGTGGACTCGTGTACGCTTCTTACCTCAAGTCTGGTATTCGTAGTTCAGGAATAGCCAAGTCAAAGCTGGCACTTCTGCATGATGAAACCCCACCTCCTTTACCTTGATACTTGAGGATGAGTAGTGTAGTTCTGATGTAAGTCTTCCTGAGTACGACTTTGTACTCACGTTTGCTTATTCTATGTTTTAGATGAGAACCCGGACCCCGATGGAGTCACCGACCTAAAGCTCGACGTTGACTAAGTTAGCATAGTCCCAGACAGCAGTCTGGTCCCTCGTGGAAGGGCATGTTTATTTACAAGGCTTCTCTAAGCCATTTGTTAAACTTGTCTGTACTCAGACCTAATTTTCTTCCGTTGTATGATGTAATGTTGATCACAGACATGTGATCTTTGTATACTCTATGTGTATATCAATAAAGAGTACTTTGTAGAGTTATGTGATGATACCTGCTGTTCATACTAGGCATGTGTGTTGCGTGTATGTTTATAACATGCATGTCTTAGTATGGGTTTTCGAGACCTTAGTTGTGATCTGGCTGGCGGTCTTTTATACACCAAGTGGCCCTTAGATGTGCGCAGCTTGGGGCATCGCGATGCGATTGCTCATGACTCTGTCACATGCACACTTTGTTGGATGATCGAGCACGCCCTAGACCCCGACTAAGTGATCGGGCTGGAGTAAGTCTATGTAAGAGTTAGGATCCAATCGATAATATGGTTGAGGCGACTTGTCTATGAGTATGGGATTCACCACCCATAAGCATTTAGACTTGTGAGCGGACGATGAGGACCCATCTCAGATGATCATCCGGCCTGAATGGGATGCCCCTCATGTTCGATGCTTACCGAGAATGTTCTGTGCTTGGCCTTGTCTGCTTAGAAAAGTGGGTACGGTTCTCGGCTCTCCATGTGATTGTATCGTGACTGGAATTACATATGCTAACCCCGGGTCCCGACAAAATACCAGTGGTCGCTGAAGTATGGTGTCGGTGATCGCGACGTTGACGCTCAAGTCGCCAGGGTTGCTCAGCTGGAGCAGGAGGGGCTCCTTCAGACTGACCTTGCTGCTGCCTGGCTTCAAGCCCGAGTGCTTCCTCTACAGCGCCGGGTGCACCGCATCTGTGACATGTCGGGCCCCCGAGATCCCACTCGGCTCTGCACATGGCAAGTGAAACTCGAAGACCTTTGCACGAGGCTGAAGACTATCACAACCAGTCATTCGCCTGACCCTTTCCGCTTCGGCCTTGAGTACCTCAACCGTCGGCAGAAACCGCATGTGGTATGTTCCGACTGTCTCCTTTCTCCGATTGCTTTTTCCTCATACTTAACTTCTCTGATAACCTTCTTCTTTTTGCTCATCACTTCATTCGATCCAACTTGATGGAAGACGGCCAGGAGGCCGGCACATACGCCCCCGACCGCGAGGAAGATGACCCCGCGGACTTTGTCTACAACAGTGAGGTTCCCCCATCCGAATCTACCGATGAAGGTGAATCCTCTGGGGAGTCCTCCGAATCCGAAGATCCTGCTGATGACGCCAACGCCGAGGCCGCCGACACCAGGAACGCCGACATCCGAACTGCAGATACAGGGGGTACGCCCGACCCTTCCCTTGAGCAATTTCTTGCTGAATGGAGCGATGACGACAGTGTCTCAAAGGTTGGTGATTCTGATGCAGCTCCTCACGCCTAGCCTCCGAGGGTGCTTACTAAGCGTGCCTCGGCGACCGGCTCCTCCTCTTGTGCCGCTCCCAGCAAGGTTGCTAAGACGGCGCCGACAACCCTCAAAGGCAAACAGCCTCAAGCCGCGACCACTCGAGTGCCGACTGGTCGAGCTCCTCTCGGCAGGTCTAAGGGCAGACCTGTCCTGAGAGATGCCCCTCTGAATGTCACCCCGCTGAGATGTCGGATGCCCACGGGCGCACCGAGAACAGTCGGATATGCCTTTATCTTCATGCTTTGAACCTCACTGTCTTCTCTTATACTGATTCACTTTTTCTTTCTTCTTTCAGGGAGCCGATTCGTCTTGACGACGTCGACGCCGACATTCCTGCCCATGTCGGCGCAGTCATTGCTCCCGCCGCTTCTGCTGCTGCGGCCCGCAAACGGCCACCGTCTCCACATCGTACCTCCAAGGAGGCCGAGCGCGCCGGCAAAAAAACCCGCCTCGAGTCTGCCAAGAAATATACCGCTTCCACCATTGCCTCCGAGACCTCCAAGAGCGCGGCCGACCAGGGAGTTACCGACGGCAAGGGAGCGCAACCGGTCGATCCGATTGCCCCGTCTCTGCCGCGACTCTCCGACCCAGTCTCCGACCCCGTTACGACTACCTCCTCGCCCATCCTGATGACCACCTCGCCGATTATGACGACCACCTCGCCAATTATGGCAACCGGTCCTTCGACCTCGTCTCATCCGATTTTGCTGCAGCCACAACCGGATGCCTCCGGCCTTCCGGCGGCGTCGGCGCCACCGGACTCGAACATTGCCTTCTCTGCCACTGCGACCCAGGATCCACCGCCACAACCGACTTCTTCCGCGTCAATAATTCTGATGCGCTCTGTGGACCAGTTCCGGGCCGAGTACTCCCGCACCGGACGTGTCGGCGCCGAGCCCGATGCCTCGCACCGCTTCCCGGTTTCCTCTCACGGTCCCATGATGGTGTCCTACAACCGGGTGAACAATTTCGCCACTGCCATGGCTCAAGACCTCCAACTGATCGACCGAAATCACGCGGTAAGCTCTTCAACTTTCCTTTATGGCTTCCTCAAATCGGGAGACTTTTCTTCCGGTGGGTGCGCGCAAGCGCACCCACTGGGTGTAGTCCCCGAGATTCGGGCCGATTGTTTGAATTGGTTCAGATCTTTTATGCTTTTTGCTTCTTTTTCTTTCCTTTCTCCAGTCGGGAGACTTTTCTTCCGGTGGGTGCGCGCAAGCGCACCCACTGGGTGTAGTCCCCGAGAATCGGGCGGATTGTTTGCAATCGGTTCGGATCTTTATGTCTTAGATATCCTTTGCTCATCTCTCCTGCCTTCCTCCTATCGGGATACTTTGCTTCCAGTGGGTGGGCGCAAGCGCACCCACTGGATGTAGTCCCAGAGATTTGGGCCGATTATTTGCAATCGATTCGGATCTTCTTTTGGCTGCTGTGTCTCTAAAGTTCATCTTGTTCTTCTTCTCAGGTCGTTATTGAAGAACGACGTAAGGTTTTCGAGAAACTCCTCGAAGCCTATGCTGCCAGCCTCCGAACCCTCGCTAAGGCCCAGCTCGAGGTCAACAATCAGTCGGCCGAGATCAACAGGCTGAGAGGTAAGCTCTCCATTACTTCTATCTTCCCTCCGATTGATAATTTCTCTTGTACTAATATCTTTATATCTTCCTCTAGTCTCTGTTCCCATGGTAGATGAACTACAGGGCCGCATTGCCGAATTGACCACTGAACTCGGCCAGCAAGGGCCCGCACTCGCCGCAGCTAAGCAAGAGATGACCCGACTGCAGGGGGTGGAGGACGATTAGTCTCGGACCGTCCAAAACCTCCGCTCCGAGCTGCTTGCTCTGAATAAGACACATTCGGACGACCGGGCCGCCATGACTGCTGCTGGTGATGTACTTCGCGCTGAACGAGACGCAGCTGTGGATGCCCGAGAGGCGATGCAGGCCGAGAGGGATGACGCCCTTTCTGCCCGAGACGCCATCCGGGAAGACCGTGACGAGCACATCGCCAAGTATGAAGACTTGGAGAAACGCAATTATGAAGAAACAACCCGACTGCGCTGCGGGGCCAAGGGTTTCTGCGATACGATGACTGAGATGGACACCCTTCTTAGCGGTGAGTATTTCTTGCATCCGAGTGCAACTTCCGACTGCTTCCTTCTTCTGTGTTCTTACTCATACTTTCCTTCGTGATGCAGAGGCCTGGCCTGAATCTGAGGCAGCTGCTTATGCATCAGTGGCCAAATCCCGAGAGGAGATCACCGCTGTCGGAGGAACCGCCCAAACCAAAACTGATGTCTGGACCCGGCAGGAATACCTGATTGGTACGGCGGCTCGCATTCCTGTAATCAAGGGAGTTGCACTGTCCTTCAAGCTTGGCATTCTGAAGATTGCCGAATTGTTGTGGCCGCCGACTGAGCTCAAGGTTGGGCTCCAGAGGATGAAGCACGTTGTCGGCTCCTCCGCCGAGACCTGCGAACCGGAGACTTTGGTCGAAGAAGATTCTGACAAGGGAGAGGCTCCGAATGCTACCACCGAGCAGACTCGGATTCTTCTGAAGGCCATCCCACGTCGGATTGATGTCTTGCTTAACTCTGCCTGTCGGACTGGTGCGGAGACTGCCCTCCAAACTGTGCTGAGCTGGTACCCACAAGTGAAGCTTCCTAAGCTCTACAACATCAGAGAGAACGCAACCGACTTGTTCGAGAAGACTTATGCTGAGGTGAATCGGCTAGCCAGCACCATGGTGAACTGGTTCTCTCCCTATGACTACACTCCATATCTCGACGAGGGTGGGAACCCATTGGCAGGAACTTCCATCGCTGGCTTGGCCGATGAAAGTCTCCACTCCAGCCTTCGACCATATCGCAACTCCGAGCTCTCTGACAGCGGCTCGTCCCATACTTCTCCGAGGTCCAAACAAGCTGGAGCCGGATGCCGCTACTGCGCAAGACGATCCGACTGCTCCCGCCACCTCGGCTACTCCGACTGCGAGCTCTGCGCCACCAGCTGCCCCGACTTCTTGAGCCGTGCCGCCGATGACATCATCTACCTCTGCCACCGACACCTGACCGGCCTTATCTTATTTTCATTTTCAGAACAGTTGCTTGTGGAATACAATTTTAATTCCGCCTTAGGCCTGCTATCTTTATGCGGTTCGATTGCTCGTTGCAAGTTTTATTTGTGCGATCTACTTTGTGTTTTTGTCGGTTTCCTTTATCGGTCTGCACTTGGGGGCGTCATGCCTTGTCCATCCTGCAGCCGACATGCGGTCTGCAGTCGGATCGATGGTTGATTTCCGGCCAAGGTTCGATAAGTTTTTTGAGTTTACACGACAAAACTAGCGCAAAGGATTCTGCAATGTTGGGAGCCGATTGCTCACTGCCGGCTGCTCGGTGCACCGGTCTGCGGCACAATCGGTACCTGACTTAGTCGGCTATGCCCTTTTTAGAGCGTTTCGATTTGTTTCTCCAGAATTTGTACTGCCGGCTGCCCCAACCGCCACCCTTCTCAATGCCACAACCACTCTCGTGACTTGTGCTTGAGTCGGGTGCTAGGCTGAGGATGAGGACGTTTGCTCTTTCTACTTGACCGTTCGACTGAGGATGTGCAACAGATGCAAGATCGAGCCGAATACCCTGCTGAGATGCATATCGAGCCAGTGCGCCCTTTGCAAAATTGGTGCTGTTATCAGTGATGATGCTATTGGGCACACCATATCTGCACACGATGTCGGCCACAAAACGGACCGCAGTCGGACCATCCAGCTTCTTGATCGGGCGGGCTTCAATCCACTTGGTAAATTTGTCCACTGCGACCAGGAGATGTGTCATGCCGCTTCGGGCTCTCTTGAACGGACCAACCATGTCCAAACCCCACACCGCAAATGGCCATGCTATTGGGATTGTCTTCAATGCTGATGCAGGCTGATGACTTTTTGCCTTGAACCGCTGGCAGCCCTTGCAATACTTCACCAGGTTCTCAGCTGCTGCATGCGCAGTCGGCCAGAAGAAACCATGTCGGAAGGCTTTGTTGACAATGGCTCTTGCTGAAGCGTGATGACCGCTTTCACCTTGGTGGATGTCTCTGAGCAACTCCAGGCCTCTGTCTTCTTCTACACATCTCTGAAAGACACCGGTTGCACTCTTGCGCACTAGCTCGTTGTTGATTATTGTGTATGCCCAAGACCGGCGACTGATTTGTCTTGATTCGGCTTCGTCTTCTGGAAGAACTCCATCAACTAGGAAATCTCTAATCGTCTGTGCCCATGATGGCGCACTGACGACTACCATCACTGTTGCTTACTGGGGTGCGACTTCTTCTTGGATCTCGGCTTCTTGGCCATTTGCTTCTTGGATTTTGGCCTCTTGAACCTCTGCCATCTCGACTTCTGTCTCCGAACTGCCGATTGCAGCGCCTGGCACGCATTTGGCAGCCCCTGGTGACTGTTGCTCTTCTGGAGCTGAAACTTCTTCAATACAGTCGGCAGTGCCTGATGTCATTGGCTCTTCTGAGGCTGTGCCATCTGGTGCTGCCTCTACTTGCTTCCCTTTAGCCTTGCTCTTTTTGCTGCATTCGGCAGCCCTTGGTCTGCAATCGGCAGCCACTGGTGCTGTCGGCTCTGCTGAGGCTGGAGCACCTTGGGTGCTTGATTTTTTCTTCAGAGTTGGAATTTTTGCCGGTTGAGCTTCTTTCGCCTTCTTCAACACTTCCAGGTCAGTCTTCGAGATGAAGATGGACTCGGATTCTGGAGATGGCGTGATGGATGGCTTTCTAATGTGATCAAGTGATACGCCTAGCGGAATAGCTTGCCTTGTTGAGCCGAGCTTGGACAATGCATCTGCTGCTTCGTTGCTTGCTCTCGGCACATGGTGAAACTCACATCCTTCAAAGTACCCACTAATCTGCTGCACTAGGAAACGGTAGCTTGCCATATTCGCATCCTTTGCATCCCAGGTGCCTGTGCACTGCTGCACCACCAAATCGGAGTCACCAAAGCACTCAATATTCCGAATGCCGATTTCCTTGGCCAGCTTGATACCGTGCACAAGGGCTTCGTACTCGGCAACGTTGTTTGATGCTGCAAAGTGAATTGGGAGGACATAATGTAGTTGATCTCCTCTTAGTGAAGTGAGCACTACGCCAGCCCCTAGGACGCTCTTCATCTTGGATCCATCAAAATGCATTCGGCAGCAATCCATCCCTGGAGCGGGTGGAGCATACTGAGTTTCAGCCCAATCGACCAAGAAATCGGCCAATGCTTGCGACTTGATTGCTGTTCTCGGCTCATATTGGATGCCATCAGAGGCGATCTGGATCGCCCACTTTGCTACTCTTCCGGTTGCATCTTTGCTTCCCATGATGTCGGCCAGTGGAGCCGAGCTGACGACCGTGATCGGATGGGCTTGAAAATATGGCTTCAGTCTCTTGGCCACCATATATACTCCATAGCACATCTTTTGGTAGTGTGGGTAGTTCTTCTTGGACGCCGAGAGCACTTCACTTATATAATATGCAGGTCACTGAATCTTCTGTGCTTTGTCCTCCTCAGGCCGTTCCACCACCATGACTGCGCTGATCACCCGATTGGTTGCCGCAATGTTTAACATCATTGGCTCCTTCTTAATCGGTGCAGCCAGAATTGGCGCAGTGGAGAGCATGCGCTTGAGTTCTTGGAATGCTTCATTTGCCTGAGGTGTCCAGGTGAACTTCTCCGTCTTCTTCATCAGCTGATATAATGGGATTGCTTTTTCACCCAACCAACTGAGAAATCGGCTGAGTGAAGCGAGGCAACCGGTGAATTTCTGTACTTGCTTCAAGTTATTAGGTTGCTCCATTCGCTCGATTGCGGCTATCTTCTCGGGATTGCATTCGATTCCTCTCTCGGAAACGAGAAATCCCAAGAGCTTGCCGGCTGGGACCCCAAAAACACACTTCTTAGGATTGAGCTTGATCTGGTAAGTTCTCAGATTTGCAAATGTCTCTCGGAGGTCATCTAGGAGTGTGACTCCCTTGACCGACTTCACTACCAGATCATCCACATAGACGTGGAGATTTCTGCCGAGTTGGGTGTGTGTGCATCTCTGAATTGTGCGCTGATAAGTGGCACCTCCGTTCTTCAAACCAAAAGGCATGGCGATATAACAGTAAGCCCCGAAAGGGGTTATGAATTCAGTTTTTATTTGATCTTCCAGAACAAGTTTGATCTAGTGATAGCCTGTTGTGGCATCCAGAAAAGACAAAAGCTCGCAGCCGGCCGTAGAATCAATCATTTGATCGATACGGGGCAGAGCAAACGGATCTTTCGGGCACACCTTGTTCAGGCAAGTGTAATCGATACACATGCGCCAGGTCTTGTTCTTCTTCATCACGAGGACTTAATTTGCCAGCCATTCGGGGTAAAACACTTCCATGATGAAACCTGCAGCTTGGAGCTTCGCAATCTCTTCGCCGATTGCCCTTTTCTTATCTTCAGAAAAGCGTCTTAGGGGTTGATTGACCGGCTTCGAGCCTGGCCGAATGTGCAGCTTGTGCTCGGCGAGTTCTCTCGGCACACCAAGCATGTCTTGTGGAGACCATGCGAAGATGTCCCGATTCTCACGGAGAAACTCAACGAGCTCGCTTTCCTATTTGTCGCTAAGTCCAGCTCCGACTACAACGAACTTGGTTGAGTCGGAGGGATCTAGAGCGACCTTCTTGCTGTCCTTGGCCGACTGAAAAGCCGATTCCTCATCTGCTCTCTTGGCTGGGCCGACTGGGAGTGGAGCCTTGTTCTGTGCTTGCGCCATTGCTATCACTTTGCCGAGCTGCCGCTTCTCTGTTTCAATCACTTGGGAGTCAGCCAAACTTCCGCCAGCCGACGTGCACTCGAGGGACTTCCTGAAGTCCCCGGTGACGGTGATGACGCCGTTTGGCCCTGGGATCTTCATCTTTAGGTAGGTATGCTGTGCATTGAACATGAACTTGGCGAATGCGGGCAGTCCCAACAGAGCATGATAAGGACTGCTGAGGTCGGCGACCTCGAACCAGATTGGCTCCCTCCTGAAATTCTCCTCTGTGCCCAATATGACATCCAACCGAATGCGACCCATGGGGGTGCAAGACAACCCAGGGACAATCCCGTGGAATGTCGTCCGACTGCGCTCCAGATCCTTCTTAGTGAGCCCTAGCTTGATCAAGGTGTCTCTGTACAGAATGTTGATTGTGCTTCCTCCATCAAGGAGCACTCAGGAGAACTTGCATGAAAATATCGGTCCTGCGAACAGAGCATCTACCACAAGCGGATAGTTGCCTAGATTCGGCAAGATGGTCGGGTGATCTGCTCTTCCCCAGGATATGTCACACTCGGACCAATGCATGTACTGAGGAATCAGTGGCATGGTGGCATTGACTTCTTGAGCTCGGGCTCTCCGACTGCCCTTGTCGGTGGACTCGCTGGTAAAAATCATGTAAGCGGCGTCTTGTCGCGGGAACTAGTTCTGCTGCTGAGGTGGTCCTCTATTCTGGGGTGGTGGTGGGGGTGGAGGTGGTAAAGTTTCTCCCTTTGCAATCCTTCTCACAAAATCACACTGCCGAGTGGTATGTGCAGACGGCCTGCCAGCAGTGCTGTGCAACTTGCACGGTGCATCCAGCATATCATCAAACGTGTACTTGGGCTTCATCTGTCCCTGTGGCCTCACATTCGGTCTCATCTTCTGACTCCCTCCTGCAGCCCCTGGATCTTCTTCATTCTGGACAGCGGCCACCTGCCGACTGCCATACTGAGTATCTGGCTGCTCATCCTTGCGCTTGCCATTGTTCTGCTGGTTGTTGCTGCTGTTGCGGTTGTTCTCTCTTCTTTCCTTCCGACTGAGGCCTTGGTTCCTTGCATCCGACTGCGGAGCCCCTGGTGACTGGATGACACCTCCAACTCCGAGCTGGATAGGGCGCATCGCAGAATCGGACACAACAAACGAGTTGGCCACCTTCATGAGCTCGGCGAGCGACGTGAAATCCTTGCAGAGCAACTTGTGCTTCAACATTGAATCGTCCAGGCATCCATCTGTGAAGTACTGAATGGCCTGGATCTCATGGACTCCTTCGCATGAATTCTTCAGCTTGATCCACCGAGACAAGTAATCTCGGAGGGGTTCATCCTTGCCTTGCGCACAAAGAGCCAACTGTCGCGGGAGGTTGGGACGCTCGTATGTGCTCGTGAAGTTGTGAATGAATGCACTTGTGAAATCTTCCCAACAATTCACACTGTCCTTGGGCAGACTATTCAACCACGTCCGAGCTGAACCCTGCAGCATCAAAGGTGCGTAGCGGACTGCCACGCGCCGATTGCCCCCTGTAATGCGAACTGCGGTCAAGTAATCGGACAACCAATCTTCTGGCTTGACAGAACCATTGTACTTGGGTGTGTCTCTCGGTAGCGTGAAGCCTTTGGGAAACTTCTCGGCCCGAATGCGATGACAGAAACACGACGGGCCAGCCTCTCCTTCTTCATCTTCTTGAGCTTCCTTCTCCAGGAGCTCAATGCGATGCCTTGCGTCATTCTGACCGATTTGGCGAGGGCCCAGTTGGGCGCTGATTGCTGGTCTTGCTGCCGACTGCTGAGGCAGATCATTACGCCTGCTGTTAACAACCGGCTCTTCTATTCTTCTGCTTGCCGCTGGGGGTGGCCGATTTCTCCTGACCCTACTCTCATGCCGAGATGGGGCCGGTTGCTGTCTGTTCTGGCGCGATGCATTCGGTCGCTGGCTAGGTTCCGGAATCGGCCTCACAGTTCCTCTTGATGCCCCAGGTCCTGCATTCGGATTCTCCATTGCCACCAGCTAGTGCTCCTTTGCGGCTGCCAGCAGCTCGCGCATTTGGCGCGTCTGCTAAAGCCGTTCATCTCCCTCTAGCTCTACTAACTCGATTTCTATCTGCTCAGCAGCTCTCAGGTTCTTGTCAGGCGTGCTGTACTTCGCCCTTTGGACGAATGCCGACTGCGCCGGCTGCACCGGCCGCGCCGGCTTCGCCGGTTTCTCGGCTCCCAACAGCTGCTGATGGAATACCCGACCTCGGCTTCTCAAATCTTCTAAGACCGCGGGCTCAATCGGCCGACGCGGTCCAGCATGTGCTGCATTGTATTCTCCTGTGATAGCTCCCAGCCGACGCTCTTCTGCCAGCACGTGCTCGGCCCTGCGAGCGAGGGCGAGCCGTGCTATCTCCAGATCAGTGTGAACTTGATCAGGATCACCATTCCTGTTCACGGGTGTGTACAACACATCCCGCAACGCACTGGTGTCGACTCTTTCCGCGGCATCCGCCGCCTCCTTGGCCTTCCTAGCCGCACTCGCTGTGCCGCGGTTGCTTGATGAAGATGCCCCCGCCATCATGACGGCTGCGTGCACACGGCCATCCTCTCCGCTGGGTGCTGCAATGCAGCCCCTGGTCGAGAGCGGATCCGTGATGCATGAAAAGATGCGTATCTCCTTGGGATATGCCTCGGGGAAGCTGCCGATGAAGAGGAGATGGCTGCCAACTTGCAGCGACACACCGGGCGGCAGGGGTGTGCCGACCCCGTACCGCGCCGAGTAGTCCACCACGTAGTCCATTTCCCCACGCCTAAGAATCAGGCCAGAGACGTGGCTACCGCCCGATGAAGAGGAAAATTTCGTCCGGATCTTTACTCCAGTCGACGCCTCGGTTAGCCCCACGGTGGGCGCCAACTATCGTCGATATGTGACGGCAGATGCCATGGGGATGGTTAAAGTGAGGGGAAAACACGAGGAAGAAGATGTCGATGGTGCCGGAATTGGGTTGAGCACAAACACGGTGATGGACACCACGATGTACCCAGGTTCGGGTCCCTCCGGAGAGATAACACCCTACTCCTTCTTGTCTCTTCTATATCAATGGAACTGAACTACAATAACCGCTTCTCTATCTACTCAGGGGAAGGTGAGAGCCGCCGTGGGCAAGACTCTCTCCTGCTTCCCTGAGTAGGAACTACTAGCAGTGAATGAACTGAGCAAGATGTGAGTAATGGTGCGAATGTTTTGGATCGCCCCTCACGCAGGAGGGGTACCCCGGGCTCTTATAGTGTGAGCCCGGGGTAAATCCGTAACTTCACTGCTGATTGGGCCCAGCTGTCATCCTGTAATCGGCTGGGCCCCACCGACTGCACCTCTCCGGGTGATCCGGACCCCACGAGCGTCCGCCCATGCTGTATACTCGTAGGGCATGATGGTGAACAATGGAGCTAGGAGGTGCGGTCTTGTCGTCCTGTCCGCGGAATCAGCGGAGAGGTTGACAACGCATCTCTGCCAGATCTTCGAAGTGACATTGCTTCTCTACCACCCCGATCTCTCGGGATTGCGCATTTATGACCTTGTACTTGGACCTCCGACTGGTCTCGGGTCAACTTCTCCATGGGTGGTAGGTTGTACCGATTGCGCCTGGGCCTACTGATGGCCCTCGGCAGGGTCGGTTTCTATAGGCAATCGTCCGCGTCGATGCTCATCTCGGCCCAGCTGCAGGTCAATCGGTTGATCGTCTTGGTGATAAAAGGGTGGACCGGTTGCGCCTGGGTCGACTGCTGGCATTCGGTACGGCAGATTTCCTTGGAGCAATCGGCCGTACGCCTGCCCAGCTCGGCCCAGCTGCAGCTCAATCGGTCCATCCTTGTCTTGAAAGGTTGCTTTCGCTTGGGTGAGCCTACCCAGGTACCAATCCCCCGACAGTTTCCCTCTTTCGGTCTTCAAAGGTATGAACACCGATTCCTTCCGTTACATACATCAGCATAGCATAGATCTTGGGTTCGAGACTCGTAGGTAGGAAAGAATTTGTTTTCTGCGCCGATCCCCAACATGTCTTGTGATTGGGAAAATGATGATAATACTACTTATGATCTTGAAAATCTTTTTGGTACCAACTCTGAGAGTGATGATATGGAAAGCTCTAAGCTTGGGGATGATAGGCTTGCAAGTCCTTTACCCATTAGTGATGTGGTAATTGATAATTCTATTGCTAGTAAGAATAAAGACAACATGTTTAGAAATATAGTTGCTAGCAATGATAATGCTCTTCTCTACTATGATGATGTTATAACTCCTATCTATAGTGACTATAAAGGTACCTATGACATAAGGAGAAATTATCCTTATGAAACTTGTCATAATAAAGGAAGGAATTACTCCCTTGTTGAAAACCATCTTCCTAATACACAATTAATCTATAGTGTTCAAGTTGTTTATGATAGTCCTACTCCCACTATTACCAATGAGAAAGATTATGTTTATGTGGAGAGTAAGAGTACCCTTTTGCATGTGGATTATGGTAACGATGCTTTAAGTGATTCTCATATTGTTGAGTTTATTCATGATCCTCCTGGAAATTATTATGAGAGGGGAACATATGCTTATAGATATTTCAATAATATCAAGTTCCCTCTCTTTATGTTGAAGGTTTTGAAGTTGCACTTATTTTGGCTGCCTATGCTAATATCTTTATGCTTCAATCAGTTATTTCTCTACAAGATCCCTTTGCATAGGAAGCATGTTAGACTTAAATTTGATATTTTCTTCTTGATGCTTTCTTTGGATCTTCAACTATTATTCCTACGAGAGCATCACTAAAGTCTTAAGCCTATCTTTATGGCTATAAAGAAAGAGCTCTAGGGAGACAACCCTTGTTATCTTTAATTTGAGTGTTTACTTTCAGTTTTTAGTGGTCTTGATGATTGTTACTACTGTAGAAAAATCATTGTATCTTTATTTTTCAAGATTTGTGCCAAGTATAGCCTCATATGACAAGGGAAGTGAAAGTTGTGACATGCTTTCCAGAAAATAGATTCTGTCCTCGTGACTGGGAAAAATCACATAAAATCACCAGATCATGTTATTGAGCTGATTTTTTTACACAGCGTGATCTATACAATCACGAAACTTTCGTATGTTCTGAGTTTTTTTATTTGAGTTGCAGAAGTACCCCTAAAAAATTCTTTACTACCTCTGTTCTAATTTTCAAAGATTCTGCCACGTTTTGTCTCTCCTAACTTTTGCAAACCTTAAGCTTGCTTTTTCTTTCCAATAACCTTTTTGCAATCTTGAGAAACAGTATCTCTTAAAGAATATCTTTATATCCAGTAGGTAAAAATTATTTATTAAGGGTACTAACCTCTCTAATCAGCTTATGATGAGTTATGTATGAAGGGAGTTTTCAAGTGTGCGATGGAAGATGATGAAAGAAGATTCGGGAGTGTCAAGCGCTCAAGCTTGGGGATGCCCCATGCATCCCCAACAAATATTCAAGGAGACTCAAGCGTGTAAGCTTGGGGATGCCCCCGTGCATCCCCTTCTCCATCAACAATTATCAGTTCGTCCTTCGTCTCACTATATTTTTATCACTTCATTCGTTATGTGCTATGCTTGGAGCGTCTCGCTCTTAGGTTTTATTTTTAGTTTTCTTTAGCTTTTCTTGCTGTTCATAACAAGTTACATCCCGTCTTACTTTGTGTGGGAGAGAAACACGCTCCACTATCAATATCTAGAACAAATCATAGGATTCTTCATGCCTATCTTTTTGCTGTTGTGTGTTCTTTATCTTTTCTTAGCTACTGCCATGTCTAGTTTTAGTCTTTGTTTGTCTTTAGCAAGAGCCTTGGCTTTTGTTTTCATGTTTATCTTGTTAAGAGAGTTGGTTGTTGCACTGAGTTATGTCTTGTCTTAAAAGTAGGTAATTGAGGTTGCTATTTAATTTTAGTAGTAACTTGCAATAGTTTTGAGGTATTGATGTGAGTAATGTTTGAACTTTTGGTGTCAAGAGTTCTAGCCTATTAGTGATAGGTGTCGTATTTCGGGCAATCCGTGTTTATTTTAAAAACCTACAAAACTAGTTGAGAACTCTAGCTACTAGATGGATCACTACTCTTCTAAGGGGTCGAATATTAGAGTACACTCACGTACCATGAGTCGAGGATGCGCAAGGATAACCAAACCCCCATACACTCCTCCTCAGGGTACTTGTCTCTTTGTGAACCTCCTCATTAGATTGAGAGTTACTGATAATAAGTGCATGAGTTCTTCGGACTAATGTAAGTATTGAAAGTTGACACTTCCACCTCCTCATATTTGCTAGCCTCTCATGTGTCGTGCATTGCTTCTTCTCACTCCGAGAGTTGGCATCCAACTTCGCCGGTACATCCAAACCCTTGGCATGTACGCTCTGTCATCATAAGCCTCCTTATATCTTTCCTCAAAACAGCCACCATACCTACCTACAAGGCATTTCCATAGCCTTTCCGAGATACATTGCCATGC
Source organism: Bromus sterilis (assembly GCA_950022295.1). NCBI lineage: Eukaryota > Viridiplantae > Streptophyta > Magnoliopsida > Poales > Poaceae > Bromus > Bromus sterilis. The sequence goes on along the minus strand of OX465596.1, from coordinate 408,263,730 downwards.
AACATCCACCTTCTCATGACTTGGTCTTCATTTCATACATGCTACTTGCTTGATCGATGAGCCGCATGCTAGTTGGGCCTTGCCCTAATCATTGCTACATGACACGCTAGTATCATTGCATATCCTGCTACCCTGGCAGAGGCATACATTTGCATCATGATAGTTACATTTTCTTTATGTGAGTACCTTTGTAAAGTGTGAAAGATCTCCTATATTCTTGTAAAATATAGAGTATTGCCCCTAAAGTGAGGAAAAGATCCCAAAGAGTACAAAATCAAAAGATCCCAAAGAGGACAAATGAGAGTTAAATAGAAAGAGCCATTGAGGCCACCAAAAAAATAGAAAAAAATAGAAAAAATTGAAAAATAAATAAAAAGAGAGAAAGGGGCAACACTACTATCCTTTTGAAAGATCCACACTAGTACTCCCCCTTATCCTTTTACTCCATAAAGATGATCATTCATGCATATAACTATGTGGGTACCTTCACACTATAGAACTTGGCTTGCATATTCCAAGGATGAGCCTCCTCAAACGAGCTCTAGGTCTTCATGAGCGAGCAAGTTGGATGCACCCCCACTAGTTCCATTGGAGAGCTTTTTAGCTCATATGTGCATCCGTTGCATTGAAATCCCTACTCCTCACATCATATCTATCATTTGGCCTTCTCACCTATGATTGTCCTCATTGATGTGAGCCTTTCTCACCTTTCTGTCTTCCTCCTCCACCATCACTACTAGGAAAGGGCCTTATAGTGGCGTCCTTTTTTTTGCCTTTAGTGGCGCACTTCAAATGTGTCACTAAGGACAAGCCACTAATAAGGCCTTAATAGTGGCGCATTTCAAATGCGCCACCCCTAAAACTCTTATGCGTGGCGAATTTCGAAATGCGCCACCCATAAGCCCTTATGGGTGGCGCATTCTGAAAATGCGCCACCCATAAGAGTCTCAGGGGTGGCGCATTCTAAAAATGCGCTACTATTAAAAAAAAATTAAATTTTGAATTTTGAATCTGGATCTGGATAACAATTTTTTTCTTCATCTCAGGTTAGTATGCTTAATGCCCGGTCACTATGCTTAATCTCAGGTCAAACTAACCTCCATGGTCAAACTTCCACGAGGGTCACCCATCCTAGTACTACTCCAGCCCAGCACGCTTAACTTCTCGGTTCTATTCAACTCCCACTCCAGCTCACCTAGCAGGCACTTGTTGATATATCTATCATATAAATCCTATTAAACCATGTTGATGTTCATGGGTGTCCTAAAAATTCAGTTTTTTTCATACAAAATGCGCCACTACTAAGTTAAAAAAAATCATTTTTTGTCTCCAGATCTTCAAATTCCCATAACTTTTTTCCTGTTAGATTTTTGAGGATTTAAAAAATGTTCAACGGGGTTCCCCAAGTTGAATTTGGATATAACTTTTCGATTAGATGATTTTTCATATAATTTTTTTTTCATCGGAGTTCGTATGCAAAAGTTAATGCCATTTTACGGATTCTCGAGAGATTTTGCAAAAAAAAGTCGAAATTCATGTTTTAAATTTTTTCCTAATAACTAGACCACATATTACATGGGAATCTTATTTTCTTTTATTTTCATGACATTTCTATCATTTTCTTTTATTTTTTTCAAACTGGAAAGACGGTCCACGAGGGGGGGGGGGTCCCGCCACATTTTTAGGTTAGTAGTGGCGGCGCATTCTGAATGCGCCACTAATAATTCCTTAGGGGTGGTGCATTTCCAAAATGTGCCACCTATAAGGTTCTTAGGGGTGGTGCATTTCTCCAAATGCGCCACGTATAAGAGGATCCAGGGCTGGCCCACACTTAGGGGTGGCGCATTTTTAAAAATGCGCCACCTATAAGAGCTTATAGGTGGCGCATTTTTAACCAATGCCACCCCTTACAACATAGTGTCACATTACATAAAAAATGCGCCACTAATAAGGTTTCCATGTATAGCTATTTCTCTAGTAGTGCATATTTCTCTCTCTGCCATCCTAAGTGTCAACTCTCGTGCTTACGCTCATCCATTGCATGAGTGCTCAAAATATCAAAAATGGGTGGATCAAATTGACTTGTACCTGGCTAGTGGTCCGGGGACGAGTCAAGATAAGATTCCAAAGAAGACCAAGTGTGAAACTTTAGTAGATTGAGTTCTCAACAAAAATATTTTTTTCTCGTATTCTCTATCCCCTTTCTTGCACGCAAACACCATTTGGAGACATTCGAGTCACGGACAGCTAAGAGCTCTTGCACCTAATGTTCTTTCGTTGCTTGTTTCAATGCTAATATATACTCTTGCCTGTTATGACTTGAATTGAATAAAATACCTTGATTTTTTTACTTCCAAAGTTCTTATATGATTGCTAGCATGTCACCACAGCAAGTATGCTTGTTATCATTTACCTACTCGAGGGCGAGCAGGAAATAAGCTTGGGGATGTTGATACGTCCCAAACGTATCTATAATTTTTGCTTGCTCCATGCATGATTTGTGTGACCTTTCATGTTTTGCTTGAACTTTCATATACTTTTGATCATATTTGTACTAACATATTAACTCAGTGCACCTCAGTGCCAGTTCCTGTTTTCTGCTGTTTTTTTATTTCAGGTTTTCCGGCTATTAAAAGTGCTCCAAAAATTCCGGAAAAATTATATAAAAAATCAGCGCCCCGGAAGCTTCCGGAATAACCAAGACATGGCAGGAGGGCCACCACCAGGGGCCCAGGAGGGTGCCCAGCGCGGGTCCCCCCTAGGCCGCGCCATAGACCCTTCTTGTGCCGTGGTGGCCCCCCTGGCCCCCTCCTTTGGCCTATATTTAGCCCCCGCGGAGGAAATCCCTAATATCGAAGTATGTTTTCCAGAAGCAATTCTGATGTCCTCCGCCATTGCCGACAAGCTTCGAGGGACCAGAATTCCTATGCCGGCACCCTTCCGGGAAAGGAAAGTGCCCCCGGATTCATCTCCATCGACGTTGCTTCCTCCCTCCATGAAGCGGGAGTAGTTCTCCATCGGGGCTGACGTTTCTACCAGTAGCTATGTGTTCTTCTCTCTCTCCCATGATGTGTTCTTCATTGTGATCATAGGCTATGTTAATCTAGGGTGATCCCATGATATGTCCCCTTCCTCTATGTATTGGATTTGATGTACTCACTTGATCCTATCTAGTATAATCCCCGAGACCATAGTGACAGCGGTCTATTGGACATGGGTCAGAAGAATATTTTCATGAGTGATTTCCTCTTTTGTGTGTTGATTGATGATTGAGAGTCTCTTGGTGCTTGTCTTTGACTATCCTTGAGATATGTTGTGGTGATTGTGGTACTCTCTTTGGATGGCCGCGGTGACATTGGGAAATCCATAGATTGAGAGCTACGAACTCTGAGGTGTGCTTTTGTAGCCCTACATAATTCTCGTCCTCTCTTGACCACAAAGGAATGACCTCCGAGTGCGTCTCCATTGCATGTTTTATGGGAAATATCATGTGATTAGACTATGTTAATGTTGTTGAGAGTTGCCACTAGTGAAAGTATGAAGCCTAGGCCTTGTTTCCACCATTGTTACACCGTTTGTGCTCACTTTTGTCACATTTTGCTTGCTGCACTTTTTATTATAGATTTATATTACCTTGCTTTGCCACACCTATCACTCGTATTTTACCATCTCTTCGCCGAACTAGTGCACCTATACAACTCCTAGTTGTATTAGGTGTGTTGGGGACACAAGAGACTTCTTGTATCTTAATTGCAGGGTTGCTTGAGAGAGACCATCTTCAACCTCTACTTTCCTGAGTTCGATAAACCTTAGGTCATCCACTTGAGGGAAATTGCTATTGTTCTACAAACCTCTGCGCTTGGAGGCCCAACATAGTCTACAAGAATAGAAGCGTGCATAGACATCAAGAACAGAGGTTGGTGGCGGCTCCGCGACGGGTTCTGGAAAAGCGACTTCTGTTTCGGAGTTTCCTCACCACGGGAATAAATAGGGGCCAAGGTAGGTCACCAAAGGGGGTGGGACCCACCCAGGCGCCTTGAGGGCGCGTCGAGGGGGCTGGCCGCGCCAGCTAGGCGCCTGATACGTCCCAACGTATCTATAATTTCTGCTTGCTCCATGCATGTTTTGTGAGACTTTTCCATGTTTTTCTTGAACTTTCATACACTTTTGAACCTATTTGGACTAACCTATTAACTCAGTGCACCCAGTTGCCAGTTTCTGTTTTCTGCTGTTTTTGTATTTCAAGTTTTCTGTCTATTAAAAGTGCTCCAAAAATTCCGGGAAAAATATATAGAAAATCAGCGCAACAGAAGCTTCCGGAATCACCAAGAGAGGGAAGGGGGGCCACCACCAGGCAGCCAGGAGGGCAGGTGGCGCGGCCCCACCCTGGGTCGTGCCAGGGACCCTCCTGACTGCCTCGTGGGTCCCCTCGATGCCCCCCTTCGCCTATATTTACCCCTCGGGGTGGAAACCCCTAATATCGATCTCTTTCTCGCGAACTCCCCTCTGTACCGCCGCCGCCGTTTCAAGTTCGGGGCTGAAGCTGCCCCAGCACCCTGCCGGGAGGAGGAACCCCCTCCGGGAGACCATCCATAGCCATGGACGCCTCCCGGATATGCCGTGAGTTGTTCCCCTTGGACCATGGGTCCGTGACCAGTAGCTATGTGATGAATCTCTCCCTCTTTTGTGCTTCCACTTTCGAGTCCTCGTGAGCGGCCTCACATGATCGAGGAATCTATGTAATTTCTGTTGTTGCTATGCTGAGTTTGTTGGGATCTGATGGATTATGAGACTATGTTCAGATTGTGATGAGTAATATATTTGGTTCTTCTCTTTTATATTTTGTTCTTGAGTAAATTCTTGCATGTTGTCCGTTGCGGTATTTGCCTTGGCCAAGTATTTTATTTGCAACTCCAAGAGAGAGCGTTATGCTCGATTGTGGGTTAAGCCCCTTGATGTCTAGCTTGAGTGACAGAAACATGAGACTAGGGGATGTGCTGTTGCCACCAGGGATAAAACAACGGTGCTTGTACCTGCAGGTGCAAGTATTGTTTACTTTACGCAAAGTTCTTTTAATGCAATTGTCTGTTGCTTTGAGTTTACACTTTGGATGGGATTCGCAACTTAATACCAGTGAGATGTTCTGGATAGATATCTCAAGGTGGATGATTCGTAGTAGATGCAGATGGATTTCGGTCTACTTACCTTGGCATACTGCCCATTGCTTTTGAGCCCTTCCTTTCTTTGCAGCATAGTTAGCATTGCGATGCCTTCATAATCCTGTCAATTTCCCAACTGTGATTTGTTTACCTCGCTAGCACTTTTATCGTCTTTTGGGAGAGAGACATCACTAGTGAAAATCACGGGACTACGGTCCATCTTCATATCATTGTTTACGCCTTCAATTGACTTTCAGCTTTTACTTTCCTTTGCACCTTTTATCTCTTGCGTTGATCCTTGTAAACGACAAGGCCGGAGGAATTGACAAATCCTCTGTACTCGTTGGGAGCAAAGTTATTTGTTGCTTTGTGCAGGTCCACATCAACTTCCAGGCCAGCAAGTAAATTTCTGGCGCCGTTTCCACCTACTTGTATCTCCTGAGTCCTACTGGTTCGATAACCTTGGTATCTTCACCGAGGGAAACTTGCTGCTGCACTGCATCTCAAACCTTCCACTTGGGGTAACCAACGAGGGGCGAGAATCCATCAAGAAAATTTCTGGCGCCGTTGCCGGGGACTCAAGTCTACAAGATAGGGGAGTTTCACACTATCTTTTAGCTTTGCTTTTTAGTCTTCTTAGTTTACCTTTCAGTTTTTACTTTTGTGTCCTTAATAAAAAATACCAAAAATACCTGCTGCTACTATGGGTTCCAATGAAAACACTAAGTTGTGTGACTTCACTAGTTACAACAGTGACTTTATCTGCACTCCTATTGCTCCACCTGCCACTTCAGCACCTTCTTATGAGATTAAACCTGCTCTGCTTAACCTTGTTATGAAAGATCAATTCTCAGGAGCAGGAGAACATGCTGCCTTGAACCTAAACAACTTTATCGAGCTCTGCGACATGCAGAAGTACAAGGAGGTGGATAGAGACATCATCAAGCTGAAGTTTTTTCCTTTCTCTTTGAGAGGAAGAGCCATGGAGTGGCTACAATCTTTGCCCAAGAACATTATCGATTCTTGGAGCAAATGCAAAGATGCTTTTATAGGGAAGTACTATCCCCCTGCTAAAATTATTCAATTGCGGAGTAACATTATGAATTTCAGGCAATTGGATAATGAACACGTTGCCCAAGCTTGGGAACGTATCAAGACGCTTGTCAAGAACTGCCCCACACATTGTCAGAACCCTCTGTTAGGTAATGTGCTAGGATCAAAGTCACTTGCATTCATCTCAAAAATTTCAAAAGAAATCATTGAAATCAAATTCAAAAGCAAAATGGGAGAAGGAACCCCCCCCAGATGAATTAATTCAAAAGGCTAGATAAAAATATTGTCCAAAAATTCATGTTAGATTTTTGAAAAGTCTTATAAAGGAGTGTGATCACATATCAAGTGATGTGGGACCCACCCCATGCTCATGGATTTTTCAAATATTCAAACAGTGCCTTGGAATTAATCAAAAACCCCTATTTGAATTTGAATTCAAATATTTTGAATTTCAAAAATGTTCAAACTCTGGATATGACTAGCTACTGGTCATGTAATGCCATATAAAATATTTGAGCATTTATAAAATTGTTTAGCTAATTATTTAGCTATGACAAAACAAATCACAGAAAATAAAAAGAAACGGAAAAAGGAAAAGGGAACTTACCTGGCTTCTGGCCTGTTGGCCCACTTACCTGGCCCAGCCCACCCGAAGTCCCCTGTCGTCTACCTCCCCTGCCCCCAAAGCAGCTCGCTGGAGCGGCCGAGCGCGCCGTGGACGCTACCTCGACGCCCAGGGGCTTCCAGGCCGCCCCAGGACTCCAAAGTGCGCCACGGAGACGCCCTCGACTTCCTCCTCCATTTTCCCCACCTCGGCTCGCTCTCCCCTTCCTCTCCCACTCGATTTCGTCGCCGCCCGAGGACCGCTGTGGAGCACGCCGCCGAGTCCACGCAGCCACCGCCGACAAGAAGCCGCGCCATGATGTCCATCACCTCCGTCGTCGTCGACTACGCCTAGATGCCGAAGGAATCGAGCCCGGAAGCTTTGTAGCCGCCGCCCCCTTCATCGCCTTCGTCTCCGGCCGTCGACCATCGCCGTTCGAATACTCCGCCGTTCCAGCCTCCCAGGCCTCGCCGTCACCGCCATTAGCTTCGTGGTGAGCTTCTAGTTCTACCCTAGTCGGCCGCAGCCTTTCCTTTTGGCCGTAGCGCTTTCCCCCTTTCCACAGCATCACGGCCGCCGCCATGAACGTCGACGAGGTCGCCCCTGATGTCATGGCGTGCGTCGTGTTACGTACCACCCCAGGATTGCGACGCACTAGTCCCCGCTCTGTTTGGCACACCGCAGCGTCGTCTTCGTCGTCGCCGAGCCACGGCCGCCGCTAGGGCTCGTCGCCGGCATCACTTCGGTGCCCCCCGGTGGCGCTGCTGTGCTCTGGGTGATGCGAACGAGCTCGGGCTCCTGTTTGGTGGTCTCAGCGCACCAAATGGTGGCCGGAGCCGCCGTCTCGTGCATCGCCGCCGCGTCGGATGGTCGCCGGCGACTAGCCGCCGGTAGGTCCGATGTGGCCGGGTTAAGTTAACCCCCCTATTCCACCCAGTGAGGCTGACAGTGGGCCCCAGGCCCCCTAATCCTCTCTGTTTAATTAAACAGAGAGGGGATTAGCCCCTGAGTCCATGACAGATGGGACCCCCATGTAAGTTTGACTGGGTCAACCCCCTGATGTCATGCTGACTCAGTGATGATGCAGTAATTCGAATAAATGAATTTACAGAGTAAAAAGAATTACAGAAAATCCACAAAAAGGCTGAAACTTTGGAAATTCATAGAAAATTCATATTAACTCCAAATTTAACAAATAATATATGAAAAATGATCAGGAGAAAATAAGCTATCCAAAAATCCAACTTTCAACTATGTTTGAGTTGAATTTAAAATGTGATCAGTAGCATTTGCTATTTGATTTAAATGGAATTAAATCAATTTCAATTCAAATACTTTTGCAACTTGAACCATGGCAACATGCTACATTTCAATCACACATCAAAGGCATATCATACACATTTCAAAATGATTCAACTTGATCAAACAATGTCACATGTAACTTGGCTAAGTTTGAATTCAAATTGGAGTTTGAATTTGCAATTCAATTTGCAATATACTCCATTTCAATGGAATTGCCTAACACATCAAAGCTTATACATCAAGTTTCAACCTTCAATCATGTGATTGTGCATTGTATTTACTTTGCTACCTTGTTTGTTGTTTGTCGAGTAGAGGTGGAACCGGAACAGGAGGCTGCCCCTTCGTTGAAGACCCCGAACCCGAACCTCGTCAGCAAGGCAAGCAAACCCCCATTGATCATGTCGATAAAATCCCACGTCCCTCTCATGTCTCGCTTATGCATTGTTTAGGATGATTACCATGATGCGTTTCTACCGCATAGATGAACCCATTCCTTTGCATGACCTATCATTTTGTCACAGTAGTAAGCAAACCACAATCCTAGCAAATGTAGGAGTTGATTGATATCATGTGGCCCCTGCAATTGTTACTGCTTATTGCATGCTTAGAATGATACCATGTTGATACTGTTATGTGAGTTGGGATGGTAGTGATCATGATGATGATGGTAGAAGTGTGTTGGTGAATCTACCCTAATACAAGGTGAACGATGAGAGGCTGTGTAGGAGTACACGGTGGGTTGTCTCGTTGAACACCGCCCTAAGTCCGAGTTCTTGTGTGGTGATCCAAGATGAAGAGTACAACCACATATTGGGCTCGCTGACCCCTCTCAGCTTACTAACTCATCCCTTTCGATGTCCAGATGTCGCAATAGTTCGGAGTTCTGGTAGGTCTGTGGCCTGGCTGCTAAGTGAGAGAACGGCTCATCCGAGACCGGCTTATGCACCACGCACACATCACTTGGGTCCACTTCGGTAAACCGGCCGGGTTCACTATAGTGGTAGCCAACCCAGGTAGGCGGCTTTCTCGGACTAGATAGGCTATGAGGTAACAGTTGTGGTGAGCATCCTCGCCGACACTTCTTGAACGGTGTCGAGTACAAAGGCGGTAACTGATGATCATGTGTGTGTAGCGGTACACCCCTGCAGGGTTAACAAAACTATTCGAATAGCCGCGTCCGCGGTTATGGACTGCTTGGAAAGCTTAGCTTGATTATTAGACAACTTGAACTGGATTCTTCTAAAACACACCAAGATAAGTGTGAGTGCTATGGCGTGCTTTCTCGTGGGGAAGTCGAGGAAGGCACCATAGTGGTCTAATTGGTTGGAGAAAGTAGTGGACTCGTGTACGCTTCTTACCTCAAGTCTGGTACTCGTAGTTCAGGACTAGCCAAGTCAAAGCTGACACTTCTGCAAGTGAACCCCACCTACCTTTACCTTGATACATGTGCATGAGTAGTATAGCTCTTATGTAAGTCTTGCTGAGTACGACATTGTACTCACGTTTGCTTAATCTATGTTTTAGATGAACCCACTGACCCCGAAGGTGGCTTCTTCAACGAGCTGGACGACTGAAGATCAAGCTAGTCTAGTCCCAGTCAGACGACTGGTTCACTCGTGGAGGGCTTGTGTTTAAATAAGGCTTCTTAAGACATTTGTTAAACTTGTCTGTACTCATACATACTTTTCTTCCGCTTGTGTTGTAATGTTGGATCACATACTTGTGATCTCTGTGTGCACTCTGTAAGAGTTATCAATAAAATGTATACTTTGTAGAGAATTGCAATGATACCTACTGTTCATACAAGGCATGTGTGCTGCGTGTATGTTTATAACATGCATGTCTTTGTATGGGTTTTCGAGACCTTAGTTGTGATCTGGCTGGCGGTCTTTCATACACCAAGTGGCCCTTAGATGTGTGCAGCTTGGGGCATCGCGATGCGATTGCTCGAGACTCCGTCTCGTGCACACTTTGTGGTATGATCGATCCCTCCCTAGACCCCGACTAAGTGATCGGGCTGGAGTAAGTCTATGTAAGATTTATGAGATAGTCGATAGTATGGTTGAGGCGACTTGTCTGTGAATATGGGGGTTCATCACCCATATCATTTGACTTGTGTGCGGACGATGAGGACCCATCTCAGTTGATCATCCGGCCTGGATGGGATGCCCCTCACGTACGATGCTTTCCGAGAACGTTCTGTGCTTGGCCTTGTCTGCTTAGACAAGTGGGTACGGTTCTCGGCTCTCCATATGACTATGTCGTAGCGGGACTTGCATACGCTAACCCCGGGTCCCGACAGACTTGGTATCAGAGCAGGACTGACTGTAGGACTAGCAGCCTTGGCCGAAGTCGAGTCTAGCCTTCTATAGTTATATAGTTACTCTGGGTATATAAGGGAACAACGTATGGCTTCTTTTTCTCCTTAACCCCTTCGTTCTGAGTTCTGAGTCACCCTCATCTTGTTCTACGGGAAGATAGGACTAGGCTCTCCTCTGTCTGATTAGAACATCTCGTTGTTTGCTTCCTTGTAGCCGTAGGAAGTTGTGATCGGTTGGTTAGAGTGGTTATGCTCCCTGATTTATTACATTGTATGTAAGTGATGTTTCCATGTTGTAAGAAATTGTCTTTTTCTTGCAATTACAGCCGTTATCTTGTCCGAGTCATTCCAGGTTTATCTCATAATCTGATGCATTTGCAAACTCCTTCTTTCTGTTTCAGATGGAAGATCTTCCCCCTCGGCAGATTGTTCGTTTGACCAGGTGCCTCGGTGTGCGTGGCCATCCCGCCACGTTGATCGAGATGATGTCCTATGTGGGATATCGATGGTATCCTGAGTACACCGTCGAGGAGCAGTTCCACGACTTCAACCAGACCAAGTTCCACTGCATTGTCAGGATCTAACCGCACCACCTTGGAGTCACTCAGCCTATCCACTTTGGACATGGCATTGGCATGACTGAGAACATGGCTGTGCAGGATGCTGCATATTCATGTATTACCCTGCTGCGAGAGGAGCACACTATGCTGAGAGAGACCTCGTTCCGCTATATCCCTGCTGCACTTCCAGGAGAAGAGGGATATTACACCAGACTCTACTCAGATCACTCTGCAGAAGATCCAGTACTTCAGATGACTGCTAGGTTTGCTAGTGATCGAGATCGTGATGCACGCGCTCTCCGTTTTGAGCTTCACGCCACACGTGTTCGTCTGTATCGAGCACTGACACTCTTGGCACCCTTCGTGAGTGTTGGATCAATCGAGTATGACGCTATCTACCCTTTGAGGACTCAAATGCCTTCTCTAGTTCCTTGGCCCGAGATTGGAGGCATTTTTCCACCCCGTGGTCCTTTGCTTCCACCCTACGCTGGACCTAGGCCACATCCTTGCCCAAATGGATATCAGGGTCCACAGGCCTCCATGTTTTCCGATGGTCACCTTCAGCTACCAGGATACGTGGGTAACTTTACGAGGACTACTATGGAGATGGAGATGGGTGAGACCGCCTGTGGTCTTACTTAGTGAGGATGTAGTAGTATCGTAGTATATTGTACGCAAGGTGTCTAAGTTCCAAAGGCTTAGATAAATAATGTATAGGAAGTCAGAGTGCCTCTGAAGGATGTATCATCTTCATCACGTTTGTATTAGCTTGGTGCTTGTAATAAAATGATGTATGGTTTGTATGACAGCTTGTGAATATATGGCTTGTATGCTTTTATCACCATGTTGTCAAGATGATTACTTCCTTTGCTCTATAATCCTTCCAGTACTTCAATACCTTGATTAGACTCTTCCAATCAACTCTGTTTGACTTTGGTTTTTCACCTTCAGGATGTCTCAAGGAACCCGTGGCCAGCTTGGTCATAACCAGGGTCGTGGGAATGAACAGGAGGAAGGCAACCTTCCACCCCCACCCACGATGGCTCAGGTTCTGATGGAGGTTGAGACGAACCGCCGAGGCTCTCACCATCTGCTGGAAGTCATTGCCCGCAAGACCACTCAGCAGCGCAACGAGTTGGTGTCCCTGAACGACTTCATCCGGCTTCATCCCCCGGTTTTCAGTTACTCCACCGAGCCCCTTGACGCCGATGACTGGCTTCGCAGCATCGAGAGGAAGCTTCAGGCAGGCCATGTTGCAGATGGCGACAGGGTCAGCTATGCCACCTATCACCTTGAGGGTGCAGCTAGCTCTTGGTGGGAGAACTTCCTGAACATGTGTCCCGCTGGACTGCCCGCATCTTGGGATGAATTCTGCACTTCCTTCCGCGAGCACCACATTCCAAAGGGTCTTATGGACCGCAAGTGTGAGGAGTTCTGCAACCTCACCCAAGGCAGAAGGACCGTTGACGAGTTTAGTCGTGAGTTCAACCGACTGGCTTGCTATGCTATTGAAGAAGTCTCCACCGACGAAAAGAAGCAAGAGAGGTTCCGTCGTGGACTCAATTCCGGACTCCGTCGTGAGCTCAACCTACATGACTTTGCCACCTTCCAGGTCCTTGTCAACAAGGCCATCAAGGCAGAGGACATGAACACCCCAATGACTTTCGCAAACACCCTACAGACGATGGTTCATCCAGTTCCGGCTCTCAGAAGCGCAAGATCTGGATCCCCAACAGTATGTTCCGCCAGAACAACCCACCGAGGCCATCCTATGTGGCGCCTCGTCCACCAACTCAGTTCCACCCAGCTCCACCAAACAACCCAGCTCCGCGCACTGTCTTTGGAGCCCGTTACAAGTGTGGTCAGGCAGGCCAGTACTCTCGTGATGTCCCCAGAACTAGCTCCATAATCAGAATGCTCCACCCCGTGTCGGAGGCAACAACAATGGTCGTGGCAAGCCACCCCAAAAGGTCTACACCACCAAACCCGCTCCTCCCGCCACTCGTGGACGTGTGAACCAGATTGCCGCCGAAGAGACTGACGACACCACTGACGTCATTCTTGGTACGCTCCCAGTCAATTATGTTCCTACTTCCGTTCTTTTCGACCCAGGAGAATCTCATTCATTCATGTCGGAAAGTTATGCACTTCGTCATGAGTTATCCTTTGTTGAATTGTCCACCCCTATGATTATTCAAACTCCAGGGTCAAGATGGAAAACTAATAGAGTAAGCCACGGTAATCAAATTGCAATTGAGGGTTTAGTATTCCTTGCTTCACTCATAGCCCTCAAGTCTTCGGATATTGATGTCATCCTTGGCATGGATTGGCTATCAAGACAGAATGCCTACCTTAATTGCAGAGGCAAATCAGTGAAACTCACCCACCCTTCAGGAAAGACCGTCAACGACACCTCACCCAGAACAAGAACCCAAGTGCATTCTTTGAATGTACTTCCCCTTCCCGACCTTGAAGATGTTCTGGTGGTTCGTGACTTCCCGGATGTCTTTCCTGAAGAGCTGCCGGGAATGCCACCTGACAGATGTGTAGAGTTTATAGTGGATCTTGTGCCAGGAACCGCACCAATTTCTAGACGTCCCTACAAAATGGCCCCACGTGAGTTAGCTGAGCTTAAAACCCAACTGGAAGCTTTCTTGGAAAAAGGCTTCATCCGCCCTAGCTCATCGCCATGGGGTTGCCCCGTTCTGTTCGTAACGAAGAAAGATGGAACAAAAAGGATGTGCGTAGACTATCGCCCGCTAAATTTAGCGACGATAAAGAACAAGTACCCACTGCCCAGGATCAATGATCTTTATGATCAACTTGCAGGATCCTCTGTCTTCTCCAAGATGGATTTGAGATTAGGTTATCATCAAATAAAAATCCGAAACGAGGACATTCCCAAAACGGATTTTACGACTCGTTATGGTCTTTACTGGTACACCGTCATGTCCTTTGGTTGAACCAATGCCCCCACCACTTTCTCACGCATGATGAATTCGATCTTCATGGAGTACTTAGATAAATTTGTTGTGGTTTATCTCGATGACATTCTCATCTACTCGAAGAACGAAGAAGAGCATGCCGAACACCTAAGGCTGGTATAGATGAAACTTAGAGAGCATCGCCTGTATGCTAAATTCTCCAAGTGTGAATTTTGGCTACCAGAAGTGACCTACTTAGGCCACGTGATTTCTGCAAAAGGCATTGCTGTGAATCCCGAGAGAGTTCAAGCCGTCCTTGACTGGACTCCACCTGAATCGGTTAAGCAAGTTAGGAGTTTTCTTGGCCTAGCCAGCTATTGTCGTCGCTTCATCGAGAACTTTTCTAAAGTTGCAAAGCCTCTAACTGAACTCCTCAAGAAAGATAAGAAATTCCTATGGACTCCCAAGTGCGAGGAAAGCTTTCAAGAGCTAAAAAGAAGACTGACTTCTGCACCCGTACTTGCACCTCTAGATACTAAAAAGGATTTCGAGATCTATTGTGACGCATCACTGCAAGGGTTAGGATGCATACTTCTGCAAGATAGACATGTGGTAGCTTATGCTTCACTCCAGTTGCAGCCACATGAAGAGAACTATCCTACCCATGACCTTGAACTCGCTGCCGTAGTTCATGCCCTAACAACTTGGCGACATTACATCCTTGGTAATCGTTGTGAGATCTATTCCGACCACCAAAGCCTCAAATACATTTTCACCCAGCCAGATCTTAATCTCAGGCAAAGACGCTGGATTGAGTTGATAAAAGATTATGACTTAGGAATTTCTTACACCCCAGGAAAAGCCAATGTCATGGCTGATGCACTAAGTCGTAAGTCGTATTGTAACAACCTCATGTTACCACAGTATCAACCACTTCTTCATGAGGAATTTCGCAAGCTCAATCTTGAGATTGTTCCTCATGGCTATCTTTCTACCTTGGTGGCGAAACCAACCTGTCGGGACCCGGGGTTAGCGTATGCAAGTACAATTAAGACATAGTCATATGGAGAGCCAAGAACCGCACCCACTTGTCTAAGCAGACAAGGCCAAGCACTGAACATTCTCGGAAAGCACTTTTTGTGTCTGGAGGTGCAAGTACGGGTGCAGAAGTCAATCTTCTTTTCAGCTCTTGAAAACTTTCGTCGCACTTGGGGTCCATTGGAATTTCTTATCTTTCTTGAGGAGTTCAGTAAGAGGCTTTGCAACTTTAGAAAAGTTCTCGACGAAGCGGCGGCAATAGCTTGCTAAGCCAAGAAAACTACTAACTTGCTTAACCGATTCATGTGGAGTCCAATCAAGGACGGACTGAACTCTCTCGGGATTGACTGCAACACCTTTCGCAGAAATCACGTGGCCTAAGTAGGTCACTTCTGGTAGCCAAAATTCACACTTGGAGCACTTAGCATAAAGTTGGTGCTCTCTAAGTTTCATCAATACCAACCTAAGATGTTCTGCGTGCTCTTCTTCGTTCTTCAAGTAGATGAGAATGTCATCAAGATAAACCACAACAAATTTATCTAGGTACTCCATGAAGATCGAATTCATCAAGCGCGAGAATGTGGCGGGGGCATTGGTTAAACCAAAGGACATGACGGTATACTCGTAAATACCATAACGAGTAGTGAATGCCGTTTTGGGAATGTCCTCGTTTCGAATCTTGATTTGATGATAGCCTAATCTAAAATCCATCTTGGAGAAGACAGAGGATCCTGCAAGTTGATCATAAAGATCATTGATCCTGGGCAGTGGGTACTTGTTCTTTATCGTAGCTAGATTTAGCGGGCGATAGTCTACGCACATCCTTTCTGTTCCATCTTTCTTTTACGAACAGAACAGGGCAACCCCATGGCGATGAGCTAGGGCGGATGAAGCCTTTTGCCAACGAAGCATCAAGTTGAGTTTTTAGCTCAGCTAACTCATTTGTAGCGGTAAACCCCTGCAGGGTTAACAAAACTATTCGAATAGCCGCGTCCGCGGTTATGGACTACTTGGAAAGCTTAGCTTGATTATTAGACAACTTGAACTGGATACTTCTAAAACACACCAAGATAAGTGTGAGTGCTATGGCGTGCTTTCTCGTGGGGAAGTCGAGAAGGCACCATAGTGGTGTAATTGGTTGGAGAAAGTAGCGGACTCGTGTACGCTTCTTACCTCAAGTCTGGTACTCGTAGTTCAGGACTAGCCAAGTCAAAGCTGGCACTTCTGCAAGTGAACCCCACCTACCTTTACCTTGATACATGTGCATGAGTAGTATAGCTCCTATGTAAGTCTTGCTGAGTACGACTTTGTACTCACGTTTGCTTAATCTATGTTTTAGATGAACCCACTGACCCCGAAGGTGGCTTCTTCATCGAGCTGGACGACTGAAGATCAAGCTAGTCTAGTCCCAGTCAGACGACTGGTTCACTCGTGGAGGTCTTGTGTTTAAATAAGGCTTCTTAAGCCATTTGTTAAACTTGTCTGTACTCAGACATACTTTGCTTCCTCTTGTGTTGTAATGTTGGATCACATACGTGTGATCTCTGTGTGCACTCTGTAAGAGTTATCAATAAAATGTATACTTTGTAGAGAATTGCAATGATACCTACTGTTCATACAAGGCATGTGTGCTGCGTGTATGTTTATAACATGCATGTCTTTGTATGGGTTTTTGAGACCTTAGTTGTGATCTGGCCGGCGGTCTTTCATACACCAAGTGGCCCTTAGATGTGCGCATCTTGGGGCATTGCGATGCGATTGCTCGAGACTCCGTCTCGTGCACACTTTGTGGTATGATCGAGCCCGCCCTAGACCCCGACTAAGTGATCGGGCTGGAGTAAGTCTATGTAAGAGTTATGAGATAGTCGATAGTATGGTTGAGGCGACTTGTCTGTGAATATGGGGGTTCATCACCCATATCATTTGACTTGTGTGCGGACGATGAGGACCCATCTCAGTTGATCATCCGGCCTGGATGGGATGCCCCTCACGTACGATGCTTTCCGAGAACGTTCTGTGCTTGGCCTTGTCTGCTTAGACAAGTGGGTACGGTTCTCGGCTCTCCATATGGCTATGTCGTAGCGGGACTTGCATAAGCTAACCCCGGGTCCCGACACACATGGACTGACTACCTGGATGGTTATCCAGACTTTTTATGCAGGCTTGAAATTCACCTCACGGAACCTGTTAGATTCGGCCGCAGGAGGAACTTTTATGTCAACCACGCTTGGTGCTGCCACAAAGCTACTAGATGAGATGATGCTGAACTACTCGCAATGGCACACCGAGAGATCTCCAACTGGTAAGAAGGTAAACTCTGTCGAGGAGATCTCCTATTTAAATGAAAAGGTTGACCTTATCATGTCTCTACTTACCAAGCAACCCTCTATTGATCCTCAAGATGTTCCTTCAAATTCTTTGGTTGCTCAGGAGCAAGTAGATGTTAATTTTGTCTCTAGAAACAACTTCAACAATAATGCTTATAGGAGTAACTTTGGTAGCAACAATCCTAGGCCTTTCCCTTCCAACAACTATGGGAACAACACTTATCCTACCACCAGAAACTCCACTTCAGAGCTAGAGACCTTGCTCAAAGAATTTATCACGACCCAGAAAGCCTTCAACAAGAGTGTGGAAGAGAAATTAGATAAAAATTAGATATCCTCTCTTCGAAGGTAGACAACATAGACCATGATGTAGAGATGTTGAAGATTAGAACCTCTCCCCCCGAGGAGAGGAAGACCACTCCTATGAATGCTATCCAAGTCCAAATTAATGAAAACATTAGGATGTTGGGAAAACTTAAAGAGAGATGGGCTAGATAAAAGGAGGAAGAAGAGAGAATTAAGAGCCTTCCTACCTACCACACAGTAGCCACTATCCAAGTAGTTGAGGATGTCCAAACTGTTAGCACCCATCACACCCCTAGTCCCACTGGACCTATCAATGGTGATGCTACCACCTCAACCTTAGAAGCGGAAACCTCTATGAACGTAGAGGCTTTCAAACAAGTGAGCTTAAATGATATCACTACTTCCTTGGTAGATAGTAGTGACTTAGACTTTGACAACTGCACTTTACCAGAAGTTATTGGTTTCCTACACAAGATGTCTAGAGACCCCCACACTAGCACACTCAATCTTGCCTTCACAGAGCATATCACCAATGCTCTAATCAAAGTAAGGGAGGAGAAGTTTAGACTAGAATCCTCCATACCTAGGAAGCTGGAAGATGATTGGGATCCTATGATAAAAATTAAATTGAATAACTTCTCTTGTTATGCTCTTTGTGATGTTGGAGCAAGTACATCTGTTATGCCCAAAAGAATGTATGATATGCTTGAATTGAAACATTTGATCCTTGTTCTTTTGGTGTTCGTCTTGTTGATTCTTCCGTAAATAAACCTTTGGGGAAGATCGACGATGTTCTTATCATTTTCAATGACAATTATGTTCCTGTTGATTTCACTATTATGGACATTGAGTGTGAGCCCTCTTGTCCAATTATTTTGGGACGTCCTTTTCTTCGCACAGTTGGTGCTATCATTGACATGAAAGAGGAAACTATCAAATTACAATTCCCTCTCAAGAAAGGGATGGAACATTTCCCTAGGAAAAAGATTAAGTTACCTTTTGAGTCCGTCACACGGGCTAGTTATTCTCTTGAAAAGACTTGATCTTCTGCTTTAAGCCTAGCTAATGGCTCGAAAGAAGCGCTTTCGGGAGGCAGCCCGCAACGAATTTAGGTTTTTCTTTTTGCTTTTCTTATGTTCTTAGTGGTCTTGATGATTGTTACTACTGTAGCAACATCATTATATCTTTACTTTTCAAGCTTTGTGCCAAGTTTAGCCTCATACGTCAAGTGAAGTGAAAGTTGTGACATGCTGTCCAGAAAACAGATTCTGTCCTCGTGACTAGAAAATTCAGAGAAAAATCTCAGTTCATCTTTTTGAGCTGAATTGTTTACAAAGCGTGCTCTATACAATTACGAAACTTCCGTTTTCAAGTGCGCGATGGAAGGTGATGAAAGAAGATTCAGGAGTGTCAAACTCTCAAGCTTGGGGATGCCCATGTGCACCCCCAATAAATATTCAAGAAGACTCAAGCGTCTAAGCTTGGGGATGCCCCCGATGCATCCCCTTCTTCATCAACAATCATCAGTTTGTCCCTCGTTGCACTATATTTTTATCACTTCATGCGTTATGTGCTTTTCTTGGAGCGTCTCGCTCTTTACTTTTCTAGGTTTGTTTTGCTTTCTTTGCTGTAGTAACAAGTTAGACCCCAACTTAACCTTTTGTGTGGGAGATATTCACGCTCCGCTTGAACTAGAACTCCTCATAGGATTTGCATGCTTATTCTTTTAGCTGTGAGCTGTTCTTTTTCTTTTCTTAGCTGTTGTTCTGTTTAGTTGTAGTGCTTTAGTTTTTCTAAAGCTTTTCTTTTGTCTTAGGTTGAACTTTCTATAGGTTACATGTTTTATCTTGTTAGAGAGTTTGCCTGTTGCACTGAGTTGTGTGTCTTGACTGAAAGTAGGTAGTTAAAGTTGCTATTCTCTTTGTAGTAGTAACTTGCAATAGTTCTGAGGTATTGACTAGAGTAATGTTTGAACTTATGGTGTCAAGAGCTCTTGCCTATTAGTGATAGATGTCGTATATTGGGCAATCCGTGTGTTTTTCGAAAACCAAAAAACCCCTGTTGAGAACTCTAGCTACTAGATGGATCACTAACCTCTGGAGGGTTCGAATATTAGAGTACACTCACGTACCATGAGTCGAGGATGCGCAAGGATAACCAAACCCCCATACACTCCTCCTCGGGGTACCTATCTCTTTGTGAACCTCCTGATTAGATTGAGATTTACTGATAATAATTGCATGAGTTCTTCGGATTAATGTGAGTATTCGAAAGTTGACACTTCCAGCCACCTATACTTTTTCTAGCCTCTTCGGTACCGTGCATTTCCCTTTCTCACCTCGAGAGTTGGCGCATACTTCTCTGGTGCATCCAAACCCTTGGCATGATACGCTCTGTCATCATAAGCCTCCTTATATCTTTCCTCAAAACAGCCACCATACCTACCTACAAGGCATTTCCATAGCCTTTCCGAGATACATTGCCATGCAACATCCACCTTCTCATGAATTGATCTTCATGTCATAAATGCTACTTGCTTGATCGATGAGTTGCATGCTAGTTGGGCCTTGCCCTAATCATTGCTACATGACGCCCTAGTATCATTGCATATCCTGCTATCCTAGCAGAGGCATACATTTGCATCATGATAGCTACATTTTCTTTATGTGAGTACCTTTGTAAAGTGTGAAAGATCTCTTATATTCTTGTAAAATATAGAGTATTGCCCCTAAAGTGGAGAAAAGATCCCAAAGAGGACAAAATCAAAAGATCCCAAAGAGGACAAATGAGAGTTAAATAGAAAGAGCCATTGAGGCCACCAAAAAAAAAGAGAAAAAGAAAAATAAAATAAAAAGAGAGAAGGGGGCATACTACTATACCTTTTGAGAGATCCACACTAGTACTTCATGTTCTATCCCTTGTACTCCATAGAGATCATCATCATGCATATAGCTATGTGGGGACCCTTCACACTATAGAACTTGGCTTGTATATTCCAATGATGAGCCTCCTCAAACGAGCTCTAGGTCTTCTTGAGAAAGCAAGGTAGATGCACCCCCACTAGTTCCCTTGAAGAGCTTTTAGCTGACATGTGCATCCGTTGTATGGCAATCCCTACTCCTCACATCATATCTATCATATGATTGTCCTCATTGACGTGAGCCTTTCACACGTTTTTGTCTTCCTTCTCCACTTTCTTTCTGTTTCGCCTTTTAGGTTTCAACTTTCTTGCTCGCGCTCATCCATTGCATGAGTGCTCAAAATATCGAAAGGGAGTGGATCATTTTGACTTGTACCTGGCTAGTGGTCTGGGGACGAGTCCAGATAAGAATCCAAAGGATACCAAGTGTGAAACTTTTGTAGATAGTTGTTCTCAACAACCTTTTTTCTCTTTCTTCCCAGTCCCTTACTTGTACGCAAACACCATTTGTAGACATTCGAGTCACGGACAGCGAGAGCTCTTGCACCCTTTGTTCTTTTGTTGCGAGAGCTCTTGAATTGAAGTGCATGCTTTGATTGCTTTACTTAAAAGTCCTTTTATGGTTGTGTGGCATGACACCACAGAAATTATGCTTGTTATCATTTACCTACTCGAGGACGAGCAGGAATCAAGCTTGGGGATGTTGATACGTCCCAAACGTATCTATAATTTCTGCTTGATCCATGCATGTTTTGTGTGACTTTGCGATGTTTTGCTTGAACTTTCATACACTTTTGAACCTATTTGGACTAACCTATTAACTCAGTGCACCCAGTTGCCAGTTTCTGTTTTCTGCTGTTTTTGTATTTCAGGTTTTCCGGCTATTAAAAGTGCTCCAAAAATTCCAGGAAAAATATATAAAAAATCAGCGCAACAGAAGCTTCCGGAATCACCAAGAGACGGAAGGGGGGCCACCACCAGGCAGCCAGGAGGGCAGGTGGCGCGGCCCCACCCTGGGCCGCGCCAGGGACCCTCCTGACGGTCTCGTGGGTCCCCTCGATGCCCCCCTTCGCCTATATTTATCCCTCGGGGTGGAAAAGTCTGTCGGGACCCGGGGTTAGCGTATTCAAGTCTAGCTAAGACATAGTCATATGGAGAGCCGAGAACCGTACCCACTTGTCTAAGCAGACAAGACCAAGCACAAAACGTTCTCGGAAAGCATCGTACGTGAGGGGCATCCCAACCAGGCCGGATGATCAACTAAGATGGGTCCTCATCGTCCGCACACAAGTCTAATGATATGGGTGATGAACTCCCATATTCAAAGACAAGTCGCCTCAACCATACTATCGACTATCTCATAACTCTTACATATACTTACTCCAGCCCGATCACTTAGTCGGGGTCTAGGGCGGGCTCGATCATACCACAAAGTGTGCCCGAGACGGAGTCTCGAACAATCGCATCGCGATGCCCCAAGCTGCGCACATCTAAGGGCCACTTGGTGTATGAAAGACCGCCAGCCAGATCACAACTAAGGTCTCGAAAACCCATACAAAGACATGCATGTGATAAACATACACACAGCACACATGCCTTGTATGAACAGTAGGTATCATTGCAATTCTCTACAAAGTATACATTTTATTGATAACTCTTACAGAGTGCACACAGAGATCACAAGTATGTGATCTAACATTACAACACAAGCGGAAGAAAATTATGTCTGAGTACAGACAAGTTTAACAAATGGCTTAAGAAGCCTTATTTAAACACAAGCCCTCCACGAGGGAACCAGTCGTCTGACTGGGACTAGACTAGCTTGATCTTCAGTCGTGCAGCTCGATGAAGAAGCCACCTTCGGGGTCAGTGGTTTCATCTAAAAGATAGATTAAGCAAACGTGAGTACAAAGTCGTACTCAGCAAGACTTACATAGGAGCTATACTCCTCATGCACATGTATCAAGGTAAAGGGAGGTGGGGTTCACTTGCAGAAGTGCCAGCTTTGACTTGGCTAGTCCTGAACTACGAGTACCAGACTTTGAGGTAAGAAGCGTACACGAGTCCACTACTTTCTCCAACCAATTACAGCACTATGGTGCCTTCCTCGACTTCCCCACGAGAAAGCACGCCATAGCACTCACACTTATCTTGGTGTGTTTTAGAAGTATCTGGTTCAAGTTATCTAATAATCAAGCTAAGATTTCCAAGCAGTCCATAACTGCGGACGCGGCTATTCGAATAGTTTTGTTAACCCTGCAGGGGTGTACCGGTACACACACATGATCATCATTTACCGCCTTTGATCTCGACACCATTCAAGGGGTGCCAGCGAGGATGCTCACCACAACTGTTACCTCATAGCCTATCTAGTCCAAGAAAGCCGCCTACTTGGGTTGGCTACCACAATCGTGAACCCGGCCGGTTTACCGAAGTGGACCCAAGTGATGTGTGCGTGGTGCATAAGCCGGTCTCGGATGAGCCGTTCTCTCACTTAGCAGCCAGGCCACAGACCTACCAGAACTCCGAACTATTGCGACATCTGGACATCGAAAGGGATGAGTTAATAGGTTGAGAGGGGTCAGTGAGCCCAATGTGTGGTTGTACTCTTCATCTTGGATCACCACACAAGAACTCGGACTTAGGGCGGTGTTCAACGAGACAACCCACCGTGTACTCCTACACAGCCTCTCATCGTTCACCTTGTATTAGGGTCGATTCACCAACACTTTTCTACCATCATCAACATGATCACTACCATCCCGACTCACATAATAGTATCAACATGGTATCATACTAAGCAGGCAATAAGCGATAACATTTGCAGGGGCCACATGATATCAACCAACTCCTACATTTGCTAGAATTGTGGTTTGCTTACTACTGTGACAAAATGATAGGTCATGCAAAGGAATGGGTTCATCTATGCGGTAGAAACGAATCATGGTGATCATCCTAAACAATGCATAAGCGAGACATGAGAGGGAAGTGGGATTTTATCGACATGATCAATGGGGGTTTGCTTGCCTTGCTAACGAGGTTCGGGTTCTGGGTCTTCAGCGAAGAGGGCAGCCTCCTGCTCCGATTCCACCTCTACTCGACAAACAACAAGCAAAGTAGCAAAGTAAATACAATGCACAATCACATGATGGAAGGTTGAAACTTGATGTATATGCTTTGATGTGTGAAGAAATTCCATTTAAATGGAGTATATTGCAAATTGAATTGAAAATTCAAACTTAGTCAAGTTATATGTGACATGGTTTGATCAATTTGAATCATCTTCAAATGTGTATGATATGCCTCTGATATGTGGTTGAAATGTAGCATAATTCCATGGTCCAAGTTGCAAAATCATTTGAATTGAATTTGAATTAATTTCAAATAAACCAAATGACATATGCTACTGGTCCCATTTTAAAATCAACTCAAACATAGTTTAAAGTTGCAATTTTGGATAGCTTATTTTCTCCTGATCATTTTTCATATATTATTTGTCCAATTTGGAGTTGATATGAATTTTCTATGAATTTCCAAAGTTTGGGGTATTTTCTGGAATTTCTGGAATTTCTTTATTTTCTTTTCTATTTGGAAAAATTCCTTTAATCCTTTTATTGCATCAGCATGATGCACTGCTGGCGTCACCAGGGGGCTGACAGGTGGGCCAGGGGTGTCAGTGTCACTGGTTAATTAACCCGGCTGGATAATTTAATCCAGTGGCTTAATTAAGCCACTAGACCCACTGGTCAGTGACCCAGGGTGGGGTTAGGAGGTGGATTAGCGACTAACCCACCGCCGGCTAAACGCCGGCGGCCTGTCCACGGCGGCGCACTCGCCGGAATGGGCTAGCGGCGACGGGAGGCTACGGGGAGGACACCATCGTGTGCATCATCGTCGTCCGCGTCGTCTGGAAGCAACAGGGGGTCACGGGGAGGTCGGGATGTACATCGGCGACTACTCCGGCGGAAACAGAGAACCGGCGAGGTCGTAGTCGAGGCTAGGGGGCACGGATTTAGCTGGGACTTGGCGCATTCGAACGCTAGTGCACACAGGAGTCAAACGTGTGCACTGGAGCGAGGAGGGCGACGACCATGGCGTCGAGGAGCTCGGGTTCTCATGGAGGATCCGGCTAGAGGGAGCAATCAAGGGGGAAAAGTTAGGGGTTTTGATCCCGAGCTCACCCTGAGTCTAACTGAAGCGACGGCTTGCTCGGGGAGGCTCTGGTGCTGCCGGAATTCAAGGTCGATCCACGGCGGCCGGAGACGAAGACGACGAAGCTATCGAGCTCGTGGAGGCGTCTGGCTCCGATTCCTTCTGCACAGTGGGGTTGTAGACGACGGCGGAGCGGTTGGAGTTGGCGTAGCGGCCTCTCGTCGACGGTGGCCGCGTGAAGATGGCGGTGTGCTCCACGGATGCTCATGGGCGGCGAGGAAACCGGGCGCAGGAGGAGGGGGAAGACGATAAGGAGGGGGCAAAGGATTGGGATGTCTCCCAGACGTCTCCAGGCGAGGAGATAGGGCTCAGGGCAGGCAGGCAGCTGCCTGTCGTGCCCACGGCGCTCGCCGGCGAGGTGCTTGCCTGCCTGGAGGGGAAGAAGACGCATGTACCCCCTCCAGGTGGGCTGGGCCGGCTAAGGTGAGTGGGCCTCGCCCCTGGGCGAGAGGTAAGCTTCTGTTTTTATTTTCTGTAGTTTGTTTTGTTTAGCTAAATAAAATAGCTAAACATTTTAATAAATGCTGAAAATTTTTATATGGCTTCATAATAATATAGACTAGCCACTTATAAAGTTTCATCATTTTTAAAATTCAAATAATTTGAATCTTAACTCAAATAGGGGTTTTTCATTAAATCCAAGGCACTGTTTGAATATTAGAAAAATCTATGAGCATGGGGTGGGTCCCACATCACTTGATATGTGATCACACTCATTTATAAGACTTTTCAAAAATCTAACATGAAATTTTGGAGAAGATTTTTATCTGGCCTTTTGAATTAATTCATCTGGGGGGGGTTCCTTCTCCCATTTGCTTTTGAATTTTTATTTCAAGTATTTCTTTTGAAAATTTGACATGATGCAAGAGTCCTGACTAACCCTAGCACATTACCTAACAGAGGGTTCTGACAACTCGCCCCCACTCAAAAGAATCTCGTCCCGAGATTCAGATGTCTGCGGGAGGAAGGAGGGATACTCGGCACTGAGACGGTCTTCTCTTTCCCACGTAGCTTCTCTTTCAGAGTGGTGTGACCATTGCACTTTCAGAAACCTAATCTTCTGACGACGAGTGACACGCTCTGCGGAATCAAGAATACGAATGGGGTATTCTCGATAAGAAAGGTCATCTTGGAGATCAAGCGTTTCATGGTCGACTTCGCGGATGGGGTCCTTGAAGCAACGCCTGAGTTGGGACACATGGAATACATCATGTACTCGGGAAAGGTGCGGGGGTAGTTCAAGTTGGTAGGCAACTTCTCCATGTTTGGCAAGAATGCGGAAAGGTCCGATGTAATGTGGGGCCAACTTGCCTTTGATACCGAAACGTTGGGTTCCCTTCAGAGGAGTAACCCGAAGGTAAGCCTTCTCATCCAGATTGTAGCTTTCTTGCCTATGATGACGATCATAGTAGCTTTTATGACGAGACTGGGCTGATGTTAATTGATCACGAACAATGCGAACTTGCTCTTCTGCTTCCTTGATCATGTCCGGTCCAAAGAATTGTCTTTCACCGGTTTCTGACCAGTTCAGTGGTGTTCGACATCGTCGTCCATAAAGGAGTTCAAAAGGAGCCATGTTCAAACTAGATTGAAAACTATTGTTATAAGAAAATTCGGCGAATGGAAGAGACTTCTCCCAATTCTTTCCGAATGAGATAACACAAGCTCTGAGCATGTCTTCGAGAATTTGGTTAACCCTTTCGACTTGACCGCTAGACTGAGGATGGAAAGCTGTACTAAAGGAGAGATGAGTTCCCATAGCCTTCTGAAAACTTCCCCAAAATCTAGAGGTGAAAAAGCTACTGCGATCAGAATTGATTTCCAAAGGAACACCGTGAAGGGACACAATTCTAGAGACGTACAAGTCCGCTAACTGGCTAGCAGTTATAGACTCGCGAACCGGAAGGAAGTGAGCAACTTTGGAAAGCCTATCTATGACAACGAAGATGGCATTGTTTCCTTTCTAGGTTTTTGGAAAGCCGGTGATGAAGTCCATACCGACTTTGTCCCATTTCCACTTGGGAATAGACAAAGGTTGAAGTCTACCAGCAGGTCTTTGATGTTCTGCCTTAATGCGACGACAAACATCACATTCGGCAACAAATTGAGCAATGTCTCTCTTCATCCTAGTCCACCAAAATCTCTGGCGTAGATCTCGGTACATTTTTGTGCTACCGGGATGAATTGAGAGGGGTGTGTCACGGGCTTCCTTGAGGATGAGTTGCCTTAGTTCCCTATTCTTAGGTACTACCAAACGATTTCCAAAGAATACCGTTCCCTTGCTATCTGTGGAGAAACATTTAGCAACTCCGCTAGCAATGTTCTCCTTGATCCGGCGAACACCTCGTGCACGCCTTTGGGCAACTATGATTTGATCCTCAAGAGTTGGTTTAGCCACCAAGGTAGAAAGATAGCCATGAGGAACAATCTCAAGGTTGAGCTTGCGAAATTCCTCATGAAGAAGTGGTTGATACTGTGGTAACATGAGGTTGTTACAATACGACTTACGACTTAGTGCATCAGCCATGACATTGGCTTTGCCTGGGGTGTAAGAAATTCCTACGTCGTAATCTTTTATCAACTCAATCCAGCGTCTTTTCCTGAGATTAAGATCTGGCTGGGTGAAAATATATTTGAGGCTTTGGTGGTCGGAATAAATCTCGCAACGGTTACCAAGGAGGTAATGTCGCCAAGTTGTTAGGGCATGAACTACGGCAGCGAGTTCAAGGTCATGGGTAGGATAGTTCTCTTCATGTGGCCGCAACTGGCGTGAAGCATAAGCTACCACATGTCGATCTTGCAGAAGTATGCATCCTAACCCTTGCCGTGATGCGTCGCAATATATCTCGAAATCCTTTTTGGTGTGTGGAGGTGCAAGTACGGGTGCAGAAGTCAGTCTTCTTTTTAGCTCTTGAAAGCTTTCCTAGCACTTGGAAGTCCATCGGAATTTCTTATCTTTCTTGAGGAGTTCAGTTAGAGGCTTTGCAACTTTAGAAAAGTTCTCGATGAAGCGACGGAAATAGCTGGCTAGGCCAAGAAAACTCCTAACTTGCCTAACCGATTCAGGTGGAGTCCAGTCAAGGACGGCCTGAACTCTCTCGGGATTCACAGCAATGCCTTTTGCAGAAATCACGTGGCCTAAGTAGGTCACTTCTGGTAGCCAGAATTCACACTTGGAGAATTTAGCATACAGGCGATGCTCTCTAAGTTTCATCAATACCAGCCTTAGGTGTTCGGCATGTTCTTCTTCGTTCTTCGAGTAGATGAGAATGTCATCGAGATAAACCACAACAAATTTATTTAAGTACTCCATGAAGATCGAATTCATCATGCGTGAGAAAGTGGCGGGGGCATTGGTTAAACCAAAGGACATGACGGTATACTCGTAAGACCATAACGAGTAGTAAAAGCTGTTTTGGGACTGTCCTCATTTCGGATTTTGATTTGATGATAACCTAATCTCAAATCCATCTTGGAGAAGACAGAGGATCCTGCAAGTTGATCATAAAGATCATTGATCCTGGGCAGTGGGTACTTGTTCTTTATCGTCGCTAAATTTAGCGGGCGATAGTCTACGCACATCCTTTCTGTTCCATCTTTCTTCGTTACGAACAGAACGGGGCAACCCCATGGCGATGAGCTAGGGCGGATGAAGTCTTTTTCCAACAAAGCTTCCAGTTGGGTTTTAAGCTCAGCTAACTCACGTGGGGCCATTTTGTATGGGCGTCTAGAAATTGGTGCGGTTCCTGGGGCAAGATCCACTATAAACTCTACACATCTATCGGGTGGCATGCCCGGCAGCTCTTCAGGAAAGACATCCGGGAAGTCACGAAACACCGGAATATCTTCAAGTTCGGGAAGGGGAAGTACATTCAAAGAATGCACTTGGGTTCTTGTTCTGGGTGAGATATAGTTGACTGTTTTGCCTGAAGGGTGGGTGAGTTTCACGGATTTGCCTTTGCAATCCAGGTAGGCATTCTGTCTTGATAGCCAATCCATACCAAGGATGACATCAATGTCTGAAGACTTGAGGGCTATGAGTGAAGCAAGGAATACTAAACCCTCAATTGCAATTTGGTTACCATGGCTTACTCTATTAGTTTGCCATCTTGACCCTGGAGTTTGAATAATCATTGGGGTGGAAAATTCAACAAAAGATAACTCATGACGAAGTGCATAACTTTCTGACATGAATGAATGAGATGCTCCTGGGTCGAAAAGAACGGAAGTAGGAACATAATTGACTGGGAGCGTACCAAGAATGACGTCAGTGGTGTCGTCAGTCTCTTCGGCGGCAATCTGGTTCACACGTCCACGAGTGGCGGGAGGAGCAGTTTTGGCGGTGTAGACCTTCTAGGGTGGCTTGCCACGACCATTGTTGTTGTTTCCTCCGGCACGGGGTGGAGCATTCTGATTCGGGATCTGGTTCTGGGGACACTCACGAGAATAGTGGCCTGCCTGACCACACTTGTAACAGGCTCCGAAAACAGAGCGTGGAGCTGGGTTGTTTGGTGGAGCTGGGTGGAACTGGGTTGGTGGACGAGGCGCCACATAGGATGGCCTCGGTGGGTTGTTCTGGCGGAACATACTGTTTGGGATCCAGATCTTGCGCTTCTGGGAGCCAAAACTAGATGAACTTTCGTCTCTAGGGTGTTTGCGGAAATCGTTGGGGGTGTTCATGTCCTCTGCCTTGATGGCCTTGTTGAAAAGGACCTGGAATGTGGCAAAGTCATGAAGGTTGAGCTCACGACGGAGTCCAGTGTTGAGGCCACGACGGAACCTCTCTTGCTTCTTTGCGTCGGTGGTGACTTCTTCGGTAGCATAACGAGCAAGTCGGTTGAACTCACGACTAAACTCATCAACGGTCCTTCTGCCTTGAGTGAGGTTGCAGAACTCCTCACGCTTGCGGTCCATAAGACCCTTGGGAATGTGGTGCTCGCGGAAGGACGTGCAGAATTCCTCCCAAGATGCGGGCGGTCCAACGGGACGCATATTCAGGAAGTTCTCCCACCAAGAGCTAGCTGCACCTTCGAGGTGATAAGTGGCATAGATGACCTTGTCGCAATCTGCAACATGGCCTGCTCGGAGCTTCCTCTCGATGCTACGAAGCCAGTCATCGGCGTCAAGGGGCTCGGTGGAGTAACTGAAAACCGGGGGATGAAGTCGGATGAAGTCGTTCAGGGACACCAACTCATTGCGCTGCTGAGTGGTGTTGCGAGCAATGACTTCCAACAGATGGTGAGAGTCTCGGCGGTTCCTCTCAACCTCCATCAGAACCTGAGCCATCGTGGGTGGGGGTGGAAGGTTGCCTTCCTCCTGGTCATTTCCACGAGCCTGGTTCCGACCAGTCTGGCCACGAGTTCCTTGAGACATCCTGAAGGTGAAAACCAAAGTCAAACAGAGTTGATTGGAAGAATCTAAACAAGCTATTGAAGTACTGGAAGGATTACAGAGCAAAGGAACTAATCATCTTGACAACATGGTGATAAAGAATACAAGCCATATATTCACAAGCTGTCATACAAACCATACATCGTTTTAGTACAAGCACCAAGCTAATACAAACGTGATGAAGATGATACATCCTTCAGAGGCACTCTGACTTCCTATACATTATTTATCTAAGCCTCTGGAACTTAGACACCTTGCACACAATATACTAAGATACTACTACATCATCACTAAGTAAGACCACAGGCGGTCTCACTCATCTCCATCTCCATAGTAGTCCTCATAAAAGTTACCCGCGTATCCCGGTAGCTGGAGGTGACCATCGGAAAACACGGAGGCCTGTAGACCCTGATATCCATTTGGGCAAGGATGGGGCCTAGGTCCAGCGTAGGGTGGAAGCAAAGGACCACGGGGTGGGAAAATGCCTCCAATCTCGGGCCAAGCAACTCGAGAAGGCATCTGAGTCCTCACTGGGTAGATAGCATCATGCTCAACTGATCCAACGCTCACAAAGGGTGCCAAGAGTGTCAGTGCTCGATACAGACGAACACGGGTGGCGTGGAGCTCGAAACGGAGAGCGCGTGCATCACGATCTCGATCACTAGCAAATCTAGCAGTCATCTGAAGTGCGGGATCCTCTGCAGAGTGATCTGAGTAGAGTCCGGTATAATATCCCTCTTCTCCTGGAAGTGCAGCAGGGATATAGCGGAAAGAGGTCTCTCTCAGCAGTGTAATACATGAGTATGCAGCATCCTGCACAGCCATGTTCTCGGTAATGCCAATGCCATGTCCAAAGTGGATAGGATGAGTGACCCCAACGTGGTGCGGGTAGATCCTGACAATGCAGTGGAACTGCATCTGGTTGAAGTCGTGGAACTGCTCCTCAACGGTGTACTCAGGGTACCATCGATATCCCACATAGGACATCATATCGATCAACGTGGCGGGATGGCCACGCACACCGAGGCACCTGGTCAAACGAACAATCTGCCGAGGGGGAAGATCTGCCATCTGAAACAGAAAGGAGTTTGCAAATGCATCAGATTATGAGATAAACCTGGAATGACTCGGACAGCATAACGGCTGTAATTGCAAGAAAAAGACAATTTCTTACAACATGGAAATAGCACTTACATACGATGTAATAAATCAGGAAGCATAACCACTCTAACAAACCGGTCACAACTTTCCTACGGCTACAAGGAAGCAAACAACGAGATGTTCTAATCAGATAGAGGAGAGCCTAGTCCTATCTTCCTGTAGAACAAGATGAGGGTGACTCAGAACTCAGAACGAAGGGGGTAAGGAAAAAAAATAAGACTTACGTTCTTCCCTTATATACCCAGAGTAACTATATAACTATAGCAAGCTAGACTCGACTTCGGCCAAGGCTACTAGTCCTACAGTCAGTCCTGCTCCGATACCAAGTCTGTCGGGACCCGGGGTTAGCGTATGCAAGTCCAGCTAAGACATAGTCATATGGAGAGCCGAGAACCGTACCCACTTGTCTAAGCAGACAAGGCCAAGCACAGAACGTTCTCGGAAAGCATCATACGTGAGGGGCATCCCATCTAGGCCGGATGATCAACTGAGATGGGTCCTCATCGTCCGCACACAAGTCTAATGATATGGGTGATGAACTCCCATATTCAAAGACAAGTCGCCTCAACCATACTACCGACTATCTCATAACTCTTACATATACTTACTCCAGCGCCGATCACTTAGTCGGGGTCTAGGGCGGGCTCGATCATACCACAAAGTGTGCCCGAGACGGAGTCTCGAACAATCGCATCGCGATGCCCCAAGCTGCGCACATCTAAGGGCCACTTGGTGTATGAAAGACCGCCAGCCAGATCACAACTAAGGTCTCGAAAACCCATACAAAGACATGCATGTGATAAACATACACGCAGCACACATGCCTTGTATGAACAGTAGGTATCATTGCAATTCTCTACAAAGTATACATTTTTATTGATAATTCTTATAGAGTGCAAACAGAGATCGCAAACATGTGATCCAACATTACAACACAAGCGGAAGCAAATTATGTCTGAGTATAGACAAGTTTAACAAATGGCTTAAGAAGCCTTATTTAAACACAAGCCCTCCACGAGGGAACCAGTCGTGTGACTGGGACTAGACTAGCTTGATCTTCAGTCGTCCAGCTCGATGAAGAAGCCACCTTCGGGGTCAGTGGTTTCATCTAAAACATAGATTAAGCAAACGTGAGTACAAAGTCGTACTCAGCAAGACTTTCTAGGAGCTATACTACTCATGCACATGTATCAAGGTAAAGGGAGGTGGGGTTCACTTGCAGAAGTGCCAGATTTGACTTGGCTAGTCCTGAACTACGAGTACCAGACTTTGAGGTAAGAAGCGTACACGAGTCCACTACTTTCTCCAACCAATTACACCACTATGGTGCCTTCCTCGACTTCCCCACGAGAAAGCACGCCATAGCACTCACACTTATCTTGGTGTGTTTTAGAAGTATCCGGTTCAAGTTATCTAATAATCAAGCTAAGCTTTCCAAGCAGTCCATAACCGCGGACGCGGCTATTCGAATAGTTTTGTTAACCCTGCAGGGGTGTACTGCTACACACACATGATCATCATTTACCGCCTTTGATCTCGACACCATTCAAGGGGTGCTAGCGAGGATGCTCACCACAACTGTTACCTCATAGCCTATCTATTCCAAAAAAGCCGCCTACTTGGGTTGGCTATTACAATCGTGAACCCGGCCGGTTTACCGAAGTGGACCCAAGTGATGTGTGCGTGGTGCATAAGCCGGTCTCGGATGAGCCGTTCTCTCACTTAGCAGCCAGGCCACAGACCTACCAGAACTCCGAACTATTGCGACATCTGGACATGGAAAGGGATGAGTTAATAGGTTGAGAGGGGTCAGTGAGCCCAATGTGTGGTTGTACTCTTCATCTTGGATCACCACACAAGAACTCGGACTTAGGGCAGTGTTCAACGAGACAACCCACCGTGTACTCCTACACAGCCTCTCATCGTTCACCTTGTATTAGGGTCGATTCACCAACACTTTTCTACCATCATCAACATGATCACTACCATCCCGACTCACATAACAGTATCAACATGGTATCATACTAAGCATGCAATAAGCGACAACATTTGCAGGGGCCACATGATATCAACCAACTCCTACATTTGCTAGGATTTTGGTTTGCTTACTACTGTGACAAAATGATAGGTCATGGAAAGGAATGGGTTCATCTATGCGGTAGAAACGAATCATGGTGATCATCCTAAAAAATGCATAAGCGAGACATGAGAGGGAAGTGGGATTTTATCGACATGATCAATGGGGGTTTGCTTGCCTTGCTGACGAGGTTCGGGTTCTGGGTCTTCAGCGAAGAGGGCAGCCTCCTGCTCCGGTTCCACCTCTACTCGACAAACAACAAGAAAAGTAGCAAAGTAAATACAATGCACAATCACATGATGGAAGGTTGAAACTTGATGTATA
This sequence comes from Bromus sterilis, assembly GCA_950022295.1. Lineage (NCBI taxonomy): Eukaryota > Viridiplantae > Streptophyta > Magnoliopsida > Poales > Poaceae > Bromus > Bromus sterilis. The sequence continues at coordinate 408,230,052 of OX465596.1, read as the reverse complement.
TGCTTTGATGTGTGAAGCAATTCCATTTAAACGGAGTATATTGCAAATTGAATTGCAAATTCAAACTTAGTCAAGTTATATGTGACATGGTTTGATCAATTTGAATCATCTTCAAATGTGTATGATATGCCTCTGATATGTGGTTGAAATGTAGCATAATTCCATGGTCCAAGTTGCAAAATCATTTGAATTGAATTTGAATTAATTTCAAATAAACAAAATGACATATGCTACTGGTCCCATTTTAAAATCAAATCAAACATAGTTGAAAGTTGAAATTTTGGATAGCTTATTTTCTCCTGATCATTTTTCATATATTATTTGTCCAATTTGGAGTTGATATGAATTTTCTATGAATTTCGAAAGTTTGGGGTATTTTCTGGAATTTCTGGAATTTCTTTATTTTCTTTTCTATTTGGAAAAAATCCTTTAATACTTTTATTGCATCAGCATGATGCACTGCTGGCGTCACCAGGGGGCTGACAGGTGGGCCAGGGCTGTCAGTGTCACTGGTTAATTAACCCGGCTGGTTAATTTAAGCCAGTGGCTTAATTAAGCCACTGGGCCCACTGGTCAGTGACCCAGGGTGGGGTTAGGAGGTGGATTAGCGATTAACCCACCGGCGGCTAAACGCCGGCGGCCTAGCCACGGCGGCGCACTCGCCGGAATGGGCTAGGGGCCACGGGAGGCTACGGGGAGGACACCATCGGGTGCAGCATCGTCGTCCGCGTCGTCTGGAAGCAACAGGGGGTCACGGGGAGGTCGGGATGTACGGCGGCGACTACTCCGGCGGAAACAGAGAACCGGCGAGGTCGTAGTCGAGGCTAGGGGGCACGGATTTAGCTGGGACTTGGCGCATTCAAACGCTAGTGCACGCAGGAGTCAAACGCGTGCACTGGAGCTTCACGACGTACACTGGAGCGAGGAGGGCGACGACCATGGCGTCGAGGAGATCGGGTTCTCATGGCGGATCCGGCTAGAGGGAGCAATCAAGGGGGAAAAGTTAGGGGTTTTCATCCCGAGCTCACCCTGAGTCTAACTGAAGCGACGGCTTGCTCGGGGAGGCTCTGGTGCTGCCGGAATTCAAGGTCGATCCGCGGCGGCCGGAGACGAAGACGACGAAGCTAGCGAGCTCGTGGAGGCGTCTGGCTCCGATTCCTCCTGCACAGTGGGGTTGTAGACGACGGCGGAGCGGCTGGAGTTGGCGTAGCGGCCTCTCGTCGATGGTGGCCGCGCGAAGACGACGACGTGCTCCACGGATGCTCACGGGTGGCAAGGAAACCGGGCGCAGGAGGAGGGGGAAGACGATAAGGAGGGGGGGAAAGGATTGGGACGTCTCCCAGACGTCTCCAGGCGAGGAGATAGGGCTCGGGGCAGGCAGGCAGCTGCCTGTCGTGCCCACGGCACTCGCCGGCGAGGTGCTTGCCTGCCTGGAGGGGAAGAAGACGCATGTACCCCCTCCAGGTGGGCTGGGCCGGCTGAGGTGAGTGGGCCTCGCCCCTGGGCGAGAGGTAAGCTTCTGTTTTCCTTTTCTATTTTCCTTTTCTGTAGTTTGTTTTGTTTAGCTAAATAAAATAGCTAAACATTTTAATAAATGCTGAAATTTTTTATATGGCTTCATAATAATATAGACTAGCCACTTATAAAGTTTCAACATTTTTAAAATTCAAATAATTTGAATCTTAACTCAAATAGGGGTTTTTCATTAAATCCAAGGCACTGTTTGAATATTTGAAAAATCTATGAGCATGGGGTGGGTCCCACATCACTTGATATGTGATCACACTCATTTATAAGACTTTTCAAAAATCTAACATGAAATTTTGGAGAAGATTTTTATCTGGCCTTTTGAATTAATTCATCTGGGGGGTTCCTTCTCCCATTTGCTTTTGAATTTTGATTTCAAGTATTTCTTTTGAAAATTTGACATGATGCAAGAGTACTGACTAACCCTAGCACATTACCTAACAGAGGGTTCTGACAGGAAACCCCTAATATCGATCTCTTTGTCGCGAACCCCCCTCTGTACCTCCGCCGCCGCCGTTTCAAGATCGGGGCTGCCTGGAGAAGCTGCCCAGGCACCTTGCCGGGAGGAGGAACCCCCTCCGGGAGACCATCCATAGCCATGGACGCCTCCCGGATATGCCGTGAGTAGTTCCCCTTGGACCATGGGTCCGTGACCAGTAGCTATGTGATGAATCTCTCCCTCTTTTGTGCTTCCACTTTCGAGTCCTCGTGAGCTGGCTCACATGATCGAGGCATCTATGTAATTTCTGCTGTTGCTATGCCGAGTTTGTTGGGATCTGATGGATTATGAGACTATGTTCAGATTGTGATGAGTAATATATTTGGTTCTTTTCTTTTATATTCTGTTCTTGAGTAAATTCTTCCATGTTCTCCGTTGCGGTATTTGCTTTGGCCAAGTATTTTATTTGCAACTCCAAGAGAGAGCGTTATGCTCGATTGTTGGTTCAGCCCCTTGATGTCTAGCTTGAGTGACAGAAATATGAGACTAGGGGATGTGTTGTTGCCACTAGGGATAAAACAATGGTGCTTGTACCTGCGGTGCAAGGATTCTTTACTTTACGCAAAGTTCTTTTAATGCAGTTGTCTGTTGCTTTGAGTTTACACTTTGGGTGGGATTCGCAACTTAATACCAGCGAGATGTTTTGGATAGATATCTCAAGGTGGATGATTCGTAGTAGATGCAGATGGATTTCGGTCTACTTACCTTGGTGTACTGCCCATTGCTTTTGAGCCCTTCCTTTCTTTGCAGCATAGTTAGCATTGCGGTGCCTTCATAATCCTGTCAATTGCCCAACTGTGATTTGTTTACCTCGCTAGCACTTTTATCGTCTTTTGGGAGAGAGACATCACTAGTGAAAATCATGGGACCCCGTTCCATCTTCACATTATTGTTCACACCCTCAATTTACTTTAAGCTTTTACTTTCCTTTGCACCTTTTATCTCTTGTATTGATCCTTTGTAAACGACAAGGCCGGAGGAATTTACAACTCCTCTGTACTCGTTGGGAGAAAAGTTATTTGTTGCTGTGTGTAGGTCCACGTCAACTTCCACGCCAGCAAGTAAATTTCTGGCGCCGTTGCCACCTACTTGTAGCTCCTGAGTCCTACTGGTTCGATAACCTTGGTATCTTCACCGAGGCAAACTTGCTGCTGCACTGCATCTCAAACCTTCCACTTGGGGTACACAACGAGGGGCGAGAAGCCATCAGCGCCTGGGGTCCCCCCTGGCTCCCCTCTAGCCCACCTTATGGTGCTGGGTCCCTCCGGGTGCGTGGATTTTCTGTATTTTTTCTGGGAATTTTCTGAGATGTCTAAAAATCCATTTTCCTACGCACAATAAAACCCTCCAGGCAGCTCTGCTAAAAACAGCGTCGGTCTGGGGTAGTTTAGCTCAAATCATGCAAGAATGAGGGCTTAACAATAGCAAAAGTGTTTGGAAAAGTAGATGCGTTTGAGACGTATCAGTCATTTACAAAGGATCAAACACGAGAGGATAGTAGTGATAATTGTAAAGGAAAGTAAAAGAAATAAGTAAAGTGGAGGTGTAAACAGTGGTGGAAATATGGACCGGGGTCCCATGATGTTCACTAGTGATGTCTCTCTCCCAAAAGACGATAAAACAGCTAAGATGGGTGAACAAATTACAGCTGGTCAATTGGCAGAATTATAAATGCATCACAATGCTAATTATGCTACTTGAAAGTAAGAGACTCAAAAGTATGGGCAGTACGCCAAGACAAGTAGACCAAAATCCATCTGCATCTACTCACTAATCATCCACCTTGAGATATCTATCCAGAACATCTCGCTGGTATGAAGTTGCGAGCCCCACCCAAAGTGTAAACTCAAAGCAACAGGCAACTGCATTAACAATCTATGCGTAAGGTAAACAATCCTTGCAACCGCGGTTACAAGCACCATTGTTTTCTTCCTGGTGGAAACAACACATCCCCTAGTCTCATGTTTATGTCACTCAATCTATACATCAGAGGGCATGAACCCACAATCATGCATAACGCTCCCTCTTGGAGTTACTATCTACTACTTGGCCAAAGAAATAAAAAGCAACGGAGAACATGCAAAAATTACTCAAGAACAAAATATAAAAGGTAAACCAAATATATAACCCATCACGATCTGAACATAATCTCATAATCCATCGGATCCCAGCAAACACAGCATAGCAACAGCAGGAAAATTACATAGGTGCCTTGATCATGTAGGGCAGCTCACAAGGACTAAGAATTGAAGAACAAGATTGGAGAGAAGACATCACATAGCTACTGGTCATGGACCCATGGTCCAAGGGGGACTACTCGCGTCACATCCGGGAAGCGTCCATGGTGGTGGAGAAGCTCCTGGAGGTCAATCCTCCCTCTAAAAGGGTGCCGGGAAGAGGTCTTCTGGTGCTCCCGATCTTGGAAGCGCGGCGGCGGCGTAACAGAGAGGTAATTCGTGATGCGGGGTTCTCCTCGAGGGTTTTCAGGAAAAGGGTGTAATATAGGCCAAAGGGGGCAGCCAGGAGTGGGCCATGGATCCCAGGATCCTTGGTGGCGCAGCCAGGGGGGGTGGCCGCGCCACCTGACCGCCTGGGTGCTGATCTGCGAGATGATGATAATGGTTTCTCGCCCTTCGTTGCTTACCCCAAGTGGAAGGTGAGATGTGGGATAGCAGCAAATTTCCCTCATTGAAGATACCGAGGTTGAGTTCAATCCAGTAGGACCCCGGTAATGATAAGTAGTTGGCAAGGAAAGAATGGCACCAAATAAGTCAAAAGTTGCTTCCTTGACCTGGACCTACACACAACAGAAATAACTTTGCTCCCAACGAAGTTCAGAGGGGTTGTCAATCCCTCCGATCTTATTGTTTAGAAAGGATCAAACGCAAGGGATAATGATAATGATAGCAACTAGAAAGTAAAAGCAAGAAAGTAAGTAAGCATGTAAACGGTGATGAGAATATGGACCGGGGTCCCGTGATGTTCACTAGTGATGTCTCTCTCCCAAAAGACGATAAAACTGCTATGCAAGGTAAACAAATCACAGCTGGGCAATTGAAGGGATTAAAAACGCACCGAAATGCTAACTATGTTACAAAGAAAGGACGAGGCTCAAAAGCATGGGAAGTACGCCAAAATAAGTAGGCCGAAATCCAACTGCATCTACTACTAATCATCCACCTTGAGATATCTATCCAGAACATCTCGCTGGTATTAAGTTGCGAGCCCCACCCAAAGTGTAAAACCAAAGCAACAGAAAACTGCATTAAAAGCACTTTGCGTAAAGTAAACAATCCTTGCAACCGCCTTTACAAGCACCGTTGTTTCCGCCTTGTGGCAACAGCACATCCCCTAGACTCATGTTTCTGTCACTCAAGCGTGTCATCGGGGGGCATGAACCCACAATCGAGCATAACGTTCCCTCTTGGAGTCACTACCTACTACTTGGCCAAAGCAATAAACAGCAACAGAGAACATGCAAGAATTACTTAATAATTACAATATAAAAGATAATAACCAAATGTAATACTCAATCACAATCTGAACATAATCTCATAATCCATCAGATCCCAACAAACTCAGCATAGCAACAGAAGAAACATTACATATGTGCCTCGATCATGTAGGGAAGCTCACGAGGACTAAACCATGAAGAACAAAGAGGGGAGGAGAACATCACATAGCTACTGATCACGGACCCATGGTCCAAAGAAAACTACTCACGGCACATCCAGGGAGCGTCCATGGTGAAGGGGAAGCTCCCGGAGGTCAATCCTCCCTCCGGAAGGGTGAAGGGAAGAAGTCTGATGGCGCTCTCGATCTTGCAAGCGCGGCGGCGGCGTAACAGAGGCGAGATCATGAAAAAGGATTCTGTCCTCGGGGATTTTGCGTCACAAAAATTAAATAAGCGATGGGGGCCAGCCAGGTGGCCACCTGGTGTCCAGGCGGTCACCCGGCGCGGCCCCACCCTAGGCCGCGCCACCTGGCCGCCTGGGCAACAGGTGGGGCCCCTCTGGCCCTCCTTCGGGACTCAGGAAGATTCCGTTGCGCGTATTTTTTATCCGATTTCCCGAATTTTTGGAGCACTTTTAATATGGGGGAAGCTGGAATAGAAAAACAGCAGAAAACAGGAACTGGCACTGTGGTGCACTGTGTTAATAAGTTATTCCAAATATGATCAAAAGTGTATGAAAGTGTATCTAGATCATAGCAATATCACAAAAAACATGCACGGAGCAAGAAGAAATTATAGATACGTTTGGGACGTATCAACATCCCCATGCTTAATTCCTGCTCGTCCTCGAGTAGGTAAATGATAACAATCATAATTTCTGTGGTGACATGCTAACAACCATATAAGAACTTTGAAAAGTAAATAAATGAAGGCATGTGATTCAATTCAAGTCATAACATGCAAGAGTCTATATTAGCATTGAAACAAGCAACGAAAGAACATTAGGTGCAAGAGCTCTCGCTGTCCGTGACTCGAATGTCTCCAAATGGTGTTTGCGTTCAAGAAGGGGGAAAGGAAATACGAGGAAAAAGTATTTTTGTTGAGAACTCAATCTACTAAAGTTTCACACTTGGTCTTCTTTCAAATCTTATCTTGACTCGTCCCCAGAACACTAGCCAGGTACAAGTCAATTTGATCCACTCCTTTTCGATATTTTGAGCACTCATGCAATGGATGAGCATAAGCACGAGAGTTGAAACTTAGGATGGAAAAGAGAGAAGTATGGTGGAGGAGGAAGACAAAGAGGGTGAGAAAGGCTCACATCAATGAGGACAATCATAGGCGAGAAGGCGAAATGATAGATATGATGTGAGGAGTAGGGATTGCCATGCAACAGATGCACATATGAGCTAAGAAAGCTCTCCAATGGAACTAGTGGGGGTGCATCCAACTTGCTCGCTCATGAATACCTAGAGCTCGTTTGAGGAGGCTCATCCTTGAAATATGCAAGCCAAGTTCTCTAGTGTGAAGGTCCTCACATAGCTAAATGCATAAATGATCATCTCTATGGAGTACAAGGATAAGAGGGAGTACTACTGTGGATCTTTCAAAAGCATAGTAGTGTTTCCCCTTTCTCTCTTTTTATTTCTTTTTCTATTTTTCTATTGTTTTGTATTTTTTTGGTGGCATCAATGGCTCTTTCTATTTAACTCTCATTTGTCCTCTTTGAGATCTTTTATTTTGTCCACTTTGGGATCTTTTCCTCACTTAAGGGCAACACTCTATTTTGCAAGAGGGTATAGAAGATCTTCACACTTTACAAGGTACTCAAACATAAAAAAGATGTAGCTATCATGATATATGCAATGTATGCCTCTGCTAGTGTAGAAGGAACATGTATGCCATGAAGATCAAGTCATGAAGAGGTGGATGTTGCATGGCATATATCTCGGAAAGGCTATCGAAATGCCTTGATAGGTAGGTATGGTGGCTGCTTTGAGGAAAGATATAGGGAGGTTTATGATGACAGAGCTATCATGCCAAGGGTTTGGATGCACCGGCGAAGGTGGACGCCAACTCTCGGAGTGAGAAGAAGGAAATGCACGCTACGGAAGAGGCTAGCAAATATGAGGAGGTGGAAGTGTCAACTTTTAATACTTACATTAGTCTGAAGAACTAATGCACTTATTATCGGTAACTCTCAATCTAATGAGGAGGTTCACAAAGAGACAAGTACCCCTAGGAGGAGTGTATGGGGGTTTGGTTATCCTTGCGCATCCTCGACTCATGGTACGTGAGTGTACTCTAATATTCGATCCCTCAGAAGAGTAGTGATCCATCTAGTAGATAGAGTTTTCAACTAGTTTTGCAGGTTTTTGAAAATAAACACAGATTGCCCAAAATACGACACCTATCACTAATAGTCTAGAGCTCTTGACACCAAAAGTTCAAACACTACTCACAACAATACCTCAAAACTATTGCAAGTTACTACTAAAATTAAATAGCAACCTCAATTACCTACTTTCAAGACAAGACACAACTCAGTGCAACAACCAACTCTCTTAACAAGATAAGCATAAAAACTAAAGAGAGTTCCAGCAACAAACTAAACAAATGCCAAGGCTCTTTCTAAAGACAAACTAAGACTAAAACTAAACATGGAAGTAGCTACGAAAAGATAAAGAACACACAACAGTAAAAAGATAGGCATGAAAATACAATGATGTGTTCTAGATTGGAGTGGAGCCTGTTTCTCTCCCACACAAAGTAAGTTGGGGTATAACTTGTTATGAACAGAAAGCAAAGCTAAATAAAACTAAAAAGTAAACCTAAGAGCGAGACGCTCCAAGCATAGCACATAACGCATGAAGTGATAAAAATACAGTGAGGCGAAGGACGAACTGATGATTGTTGATGGAGAAGGGGATGCACGGGGGCATCCCAAATCTTAGACGCTTTAGTATCCTTGAATATTTATTGGGGATGCATGGGGTCATCCCCAAGCTTGAGCGCTTGACACTCCTGGATCTTCTTTCATCATCTTCCATCGCACACTTGAAAACTCCCTTCATACATAACTCATCATAAGCTGATTAGAGAGGTTAGTACCCTTAATGAAATAAAAAAAATTCCACTGGATATAAATATATTCTTGAAGAGCTACTGTTTATCAAGATTTCCAAAAAGTTTTTTCAAAGAAAAAGAAATCTTAAGGTTTGCAAAAGTAAGGAAAGGCAAATCGTGGCAGAATCTGTGAAAAACAGAACAATAGGTAGTAAATAATTTTTTTGGGGTACTTCTGCAACTCAAATAAAAAAACTCAAACATACGAAAGTTTCATAATTGTATAGAGCATTCTGTGTAAAAATTTCAGCTCCAAACGATGAACTGGTGATTTGTTCCGATTTTTTCCGTCAAGTAGACAGAATCTGTTTTATGGACAACATGTCACAACTTTTGCTTCCCTTATCATATGAGGCTATAACTTGGCACAAAGCTTGAAAATAAAGATACAATGATGTTGCTAAAGTAGTAACAATCATCAATACCACTAAAAACAGAAGTAAAAACATCTTGGGTTGCCTCCCAACAAGCGCTTTCTTTTACGCCTTTAAGCTAGGCATAAGGCAAAATAAGAATCAAGTTTTATCAAGAGAGAGAGAAGAACTAGCCCGTGTAACGGACACAAAAGGTAACTTGACTTTCTTTCTAGGGAAGTGTTCCATCCCCTTTTTGAGAGGGAATTGATATTTTATGTTCCCCTCTTTCATGTCAATAACAGCACCAACGGTGCGAAGGAAAGGACATCCCAAAATAATTGGACATAAAGGTTCACACTCTATATCCATAATAATAAAATCAACGGGAACATAATTGTCATTGACAATGATAAGAAGATCGTCGATCTTCCCCAAAGGTTTATTTATGGAAGAATCAATGAGACGAACACCAAAATAACAAGGATCAAAAGGTTTCAATTCAAACATGTCATACATTCTTTTGGGTATGACGGAGGTACTAGCTCCAAGGTCACATAAAGCATAGCAAGAGAAGTTATTCAATTTAATTTTTATCATAGGGTCCCAACCATCATCTAGCTTCCTAGGTATGGTGGATTCTATTATAAGCTTCTCCTCCCTAGCTTTGATGAGAGCATTGGTGATATGATCCGTGAAGGCAAGATTAAGTGTGCTAGTGTGGGGGTCTCTAGGCATTTTTTGTAGCAAGCTAATAACTTCCGAACACACCAAGATAAGTGTGAGTGCTATGGCGTGCTTCCTCGTGGGGAAGTCGAGGAAGGCACCATAGTGGTGTATTGGTTGGTGAAAGTAGTGGACTCGTGTACGCTTCTTACCTCAAAGTCTGGTACTCGTAGTTCAGGACTAGCCAAGTCAAAGCTGGCACTTCTGCAAGTGAACCCCACCTCCCTTTACATTGACACATGTGCATGAGTAGTATAGCTCCTATGTAAGTCTTGCTGAGTACGCCTTTGTACTCACGTTTGCTTAATCTATGTTTTAGATGACGCCACGGACCCCTAAGGTGGATTCTTCATCGAGCTGGACGACTGAAGACCAACTAGTCTAGTCCCAGTCAGACGACTGGTTCCCTCGTGGAGGGCTTTGTGTTTAAATAAGGCTTCTTAAGCCATTTGTTAAACTTGTCTGTACTCAGACATAATTTGCTTCCGCCTGTGTTGTAACGTTGGATCACATGTATGTGATCTCTGTGTGCACTCTATAAGAGTTATAAATAAAATGTACAATTTGTAGAGAATTGCAATGGTACCTACTGTTCATACAAGGCATGTGTGCTGCGTGTATGTTTATAACATGCATGTCTTTGTATGGGTTTTCGAGACCTTAGTTGTGTTCTGGCTGGCGGTCTTTCATACACCAAGTGGCCCTTAGATGTGCGCAGCTTGGGGCATCGCGATGCGATTGCTCGAGACTCCGTCTCGTGCACACTTTGTGGTATGATCGAGCCCGCCCTAGACCCCGACTAAGTGATCGGGCTGGAGTAAGTCTATGTAAGAGTTTTGAGATAGTTGGTAGTATGGTTGAGGCGACTTGTCTTTGAATATGGGAGTTCACCACCCATATCATTTGACTAGTGTGCGGACGATGAGGACCCATCTCAGTTGATCATCCGGCCTGGATGGGATGCCCCTCACGTACGATGCTTTCCGAGAATGTTCAGTGCTTGGCCTTGTCTTCTTAGACAAGTGGGTGCGGTTCTCGGCTCTCCATATGACTATGTCTTAACTGTACTTGCATACGCTAACCCCGTGTCCCGACAGACTTGGTATCAGAGCAGGACTGACTGTAGGACTAGTAGCCTTGGCCGAAGTTGAGTCTAGCCTTCTATAGTTATATAGTTACTCTGGGTATATAAGGGAACAACGTAAGGCTTCTTTTTTTCTCCTTACCCCCTTCGTTCTGAGTTCTGAGTCACCCTCATCTTATTCTACGGGAAGATATGACTAGGCTCTTCTCTGTCTGATTAGAACATCTCGTTGTTTGCTTCCTTGTAGCCGTAGGAAAGTTGTGTTCGGTTTGTTAGAATGGTTATGCTCCCTGTTTTGTTACATCGTATGTAAGTGATGTTTCCATGTTGTAAGAAATTGTCTTTTTCTTGCAATTACAGCCGTTATGCTGTCCGAGTCATTCCAGGTTTATCTCATAATCTGATGCATTTGCAAACTCCTTTCTGTTTCAGATGGCAGATCTTCCCCCTCGGCAGATTGTTCGTTTGACCAGGTGCCTCGGTGTGCGTGGCCATCCCGCCACGTTGATCGAGATGATGTCCTATGTGGGATATCGATGGTACCCTGAGTACACCGTCGAGGAGCAGTTCCACGACTTCAACCAGACGCAGTTCCACTACATTGTCCGGATATATCCGCACCACGTTGGAGTCACTCAGCCTATCCATTTTGGACATGGCATTGGTATTACCGAGAACATGGTTGTGCAGGATGCTGCATACTCATGTATGACTTTGCTGAGAGAGGAGCACACTTTGCTGAGAGAGACTTCTTTCCGCTATATCCCTGCTGCACTTCCAGGAGACGAGGGATATTACACCGGACTCTACTCAGATCACTCTGCAGAGGATCCAACACTCCAAGTGACTGCTAGGTTTGCTAGTGACAGAGATCGTGATGCACGCGCTCTCCGTTTTGAGCTCCACGCCACCCGTGTTCGTCTGTATCGAGCACTGACACTTTTGGCTCCCTTTGTGAGAGTGGGATCAGTTGAGCATGATGCGATCTACCCAGTGAGGACCCAGATGCCTTCTCGAGTTGCTTGGCCCGAGATTGGAGGCATTTTTCCACCCCGTGGTCCTTTGCTTCCACCCTACACTGGACCTAGGACCCATCCTTGCCCAAATGGATATCAGGGTCCACAAGCCTCCGTGTTTTCCGATGGTCACCTCCAGCTACCGGGATACGCGGGTAACTTTTATGAGGACTACTATGGAGATGGAGATGAGTGAGACCGCCTGTGGTCTTACTTAGTGATGATGTAGTAGTATCTTAGTATATGGTATGCAAGGTGTCTAAGTTCCAGAGGCTTAGATAAATAATGTATAGGAAGTCAGAGTGCCTCTGAAGGATGTATCATCTTCATCATGTTTGTATTAGCTTAGTGCTTGTACTAAAACGATGTATGGTTTGTATGACAGCTTGTGAATATATGGCTTGTATGATTTATCACCATGTTGTCAAGATGATTACTTCCTTTGCTCTGTAATCCTTCCAGTACTTCAATACCTTGATAGACTCTCCAAATCAACTCTGTTTGACTTTGGTTTTCACCTTCAGGATGTCTCAAGGAACCCGTGGCCAGGTTGGTCGTAACCAAGGTCGTGGGAATGACCAGGAGGAAGGCAACCTTCCACCCCCACCCATGATGGCACAAGTTCTGATGGAAGTGGAGAGGAACCGCCGTGACTCTCACCACCTGCTGGAAGTCATTGCACGCAACACCACTCAGCAGCGCAATGAGTTGGTGTCCCTGAACGACTTCATCCGACTTCATCCCCCGGTTTTCCGTTACTCCACCGAGCCCCTTGACGCCGATGACTGGCTTCGCAGCATCGAAAGGAAGCTCCAAGCAGGCCGTGTTGCAACTGGCGACAAGGTCAGCTATGCCACCTATCACCTTGAAGGTGCAGCTAGTTCTTGGTGGGAGAACTTTCTGAATATGCGTCCCGATGGACCACCTGCATCTTGGGAGGAATTCTGCACGTCCTTCCGTGAGCACCACATTCCCAGGGGTCTTATGGACCGCAAGCGTGACGAGTTTAGTCGTGAGTTCAACCGACTTGCTCGTTATGCAACCGAAGAAGTCTCCACCGACTCCAAGAAACAAGAGAGGTTCCGTCGTGGCCTCAACACTGGAATTCGTCGTGAGCTCAACCTTCATGACTTTGCCACCTTCCAGGTCCTTGTCAACAAGGCCATCAAGGCAGAGGACATGAACACCCCCAACGACTTTCGCAAACACCCTAGAGATGACAGTTCATCCAGTTCTGGCTCCCAGAAGCGCAAGATCTGGATCCCAAATAGCATGTTCCGCCAGAACAACCCACCGAGGCCATCCTATGTGGCGCCTCGTCAACCCACCCAGTTCCACCCAGCTCCACCAAACAACCCAGCTCCACGCACTGTTTTCGGAGCCTGTTACAAGTGTGGTCAGGCAGGCCACTATTCTCGTGAGTGCCCCCAGAACCAGCTCCAACACCAGAATGCTCCACCACGTGCCGGAGGCAACAACAACAACAACAATGGCCGTGGCAAGCCACCCCAGAAGGTCTACACCGCCAAACCCGCTCCTCCCGCAACTCGTGGACGTGTGAACCAGATTGCCGCCGAAGAGACTGACGACACCACTGACGTAATTCTTGGTACGCTCCCAGTCAATTTTGTTCCTACTTCCGTTCTTTTCGACCCACGAGCATCTCATTCATTCATGTCGGAAAGTTATGCACTTCGTCATGAGTTATCCTTTGTTGAATTGTCCACCCCGATGATTATTCAAACTCCAGGGTCAAGATGGCAAACTAATAGATTGAGCCATGGTAATCAAATTGCAATTGAGGGTTTAGTATTCCTTGCTTCACTCATAGCCCTCAAGTCTTCAGACATTGATGTCATCCTTGGCATGGATTGGCTATCAAGACAGAATGCCTACCTGGATTGCAAAGGCAAATCCGTGAAACTCACCCACCCTTCAGGCCAAACAGTCAACTACACTTCACCCAGAACAAGAACCCAAGTGCATTCTTTGAATGTACTTCCCCTTCCCGAACTTGAAGATATTCCGGTGGTTCGTGACTTCCCGGATGTCTTTCCTAAAGAGCTGCCGGGAATGCCACCCGACAAATGTGTAGAGTTTATAGTGGATCTTGCCCCAGGAACCGCACCAATTTCTAGACGCCCATACAAAATGGCCCCACGTGAGTTAGCTGAGCTTAAAACCCAACTCGAAGCTTTGTTGGAGAAAGGCTTCATCCGCCCTAGCTCATCGCCATGGGGTTTCCCTGTTCTGTTCGTAACGAAGAAAGATGGAACAGAAAGGATGTGCGTAGACTATCGCCCGCTAAATTTAGCGACGATAAAGAACAAGTACCCACTGCCCAGGATCAATGATCTTTATGATCAACTTGCAGGATCCTCCGTCTTCTCCAAGATGGATTTGAGATTAGGTTATCATCAAATCAAAATCCGAAACGAGGACATTCCCAAAACGGCTTTTACTACTCGTTATGGTCTTTACGAGTACACCGTCATGTCCTTTGGTTTAACCAATGCCCCCGCCACTTTCTCACGCATGATGAACTCGATCTTCATGGAGTATTTGGACCAGTTCGTCGTGGTTTACCTCGATGACATCCTTATATACTCGAAGAACGAAGAAGAACATGCCGAACACCTAAGGCTGGTATTGATGAAACTTAGAGAGCATCGCCTGTATGCTAAATTCTCCAAGTGTGAATTTTGGCTACCAGAAGTGACCTACTTAGGCCACGTGATTTCTGCAAAAGGCATTGCTGTGAATCCCGAGAGATTTCAGGCCGTCCTTGACTGGACTCCACCTGAATCGGTTAAGCAAGTTAGGAGTTTTCTTGGCCTAGCCAGCTATTGCCGTCGCTTCGTTGAGAACTTTTCTAAAGTTGCAAAGCCTCTAACTGAACTCCTCAAGAAAGATAAGAAATTCCTATGGACTCCCAAGTGCGAGGAAAGCTTTCAAGAGCTAAAAAGAAGATTGACTTCTGCACCCGTACTTGCACCTCCAGACACCAAAAAGGATTTCGAGATCTATTGTGATGCATCACGGCAAGGGTTAGGATGCATACTTCTGCAAGATCGACATGTGGTAGCTTATGCTTCACGCCAATTGCGGCCACATGAAGAGAACTATCCTACCCATGACCTTGAACTTGCTGCCGTAGTTCATGCCCTAACAACTTGGCGACATTACCTCCTTGGTAACCGTTGCGAGATTTATTCCGACCACCAAAGCCTCAAATACATTTTCACCCAACCAGATCTTAATCTCAGGCAAAGACGCTGGATTGAGTTGATAAAAGATTACGACGTAGTAATTTCTTACACCCCAGGCAAAGCCAATGTCATGGCTGATGCACTAAGTCGTAAGTCGTATTGTAACAACCTCATGTTACAACAGTATCAACCACTTCTTCATGAGGACTTTCGCAAGCTCAATCTTGAGATTGTTCCTCATGGCTATCTTTCTACCTTGGTGGCGAAACCAACTCTTGAGGATCAAATTATAGTTGCCCAAAGGCGTGCACGAGGTGTTCGCCTGATCAAGGAGAACATTGCTAGCGGAGTTGCTAAATGTTTCTCCACAGATAGCAAGGGAACGGTTTTCTTTGGAAATCGATTGGTAGTACCTAAGAATAGGGAACTAAGGCAACTCATCCTCAAGGAAGCCCATGACACACCCCTCTCAATTCATCCCGGTAGCACAAAAATGTACCGAGATCTACGCCAGAGATTTTGGTGGACTAGGATGAAGAGAGACATTGCTCAATTTGTTGCCGAATGTGATGTTTGTCGTCGCATTAAGGCAGAACATCAAAGACCTGCTGGTACACTTCAACCTTTGTCTATTCCCGAGTGGAAATGGGACAAAGTCGGTATGGACTTCATCACCGGCTTTCCAAGAACCCAGAAAGGAAACAATGCCATATTTGTTGTCATAGATAGGCTTTCCAAAGTTGCTCACTTCCTTCCGGTTCGCGAGTCTATAACTGCTAGTCAGTTAGCGGACTTGTACATCTCTAGAATTGTATCACTTCCTGGTGTTCCTTTGGAAATCAATTCTAATCGTGGTAGCCTTTTCACCTCTAGATTTTGGGGAAGCTTTCAGAATGCTATGGGAACTCATCTCTCCTTTAGTACAGCTTTCCATCCTCAGTCTAGAGGTCAAGTCGAAAGGGTTAACCAAATTCTTGAAGACATGCTCAGAGCTTGTGTTATCTCATTCGGAAAGAATTGGGAGAATTCTCTTCCATTTGCCGAATTTGTTTATAACAATAGTTTTCAATCTAGTCTGAACATGGCTCCTTTGGAACTCCTTTATGGATGACGATGTCGAACACCACTAAACTGGTCTGAAACCGGTGAAAGACAATTCTTTGGACCGGATATGATCAAGGAAGCAGAAGAGCAAGTTCGCATTGTTCGTGATCAATTGAAAGCAGCCCAGTCTCGTCAGAAGAGCTACTATGATCGTCATCATAGGCAAGAGAGCTACAATCTGGATGAGAAGGCTTACCTTCGGGTTACTCCTCTGAAGGGAACCCAACGTTTCGGTATCAAAGGCAAGTTGGCCCCACGTTACATCGGACCTTTCCGCATTATTGCTAAACGTGGAGAAGTTGCCTACCAACTTGAACTACCTCCGCACCTCTCCCGAGTACATGATGTATTCCATGTGTCCCAACTCAGGCGTTGCTTCAAGGACCCCATCCGCGAAGTCGACCATGAAACGCTTGATCTGCAAGATGACCTTTCTTATCGAGAATACCCCGTTCGTATTCTCGATTCCGCAGAGCGTGTCACTCGTCGTCAGAAGATTAGGTTTCTGAAAGTGCAATGGTCACACCACTCCGAAAGAGAAGCTACGTGGGAAAGAGAAGACCGTCTCAGTGCTGAGTACCCCACCTTCCTCCCGCAAACTTCTGAATCTCGGGACGAGATTCTGTTGAGTGGGGGCGAGTTGTCAGAACCCTCTGTTAGGCAATGTGCTAGGATCAAGTAACCTTGCATCATGTCAAATTTTTTCAAAGGAAATCAACTTCAAAATCCAAATGGGAGAAGGAACACCCCCCTAGATGAATTAATTCAAAAGGCCAGATAAAAATATTTTCCAAAAATTCATGTTAGATTTTTGAAAAGTCTTATAAATGAGTGTGATCACATATCAAGTGATGTGGGACCCATCCCATGCTCATAGATTTTTAAAATAATCAAACAGTGCCTTGGAATTAAAGAAATACCCCTATTTGATTTAAGATTCAAATTATTTGAATTTTAAAAATGTTGAATCTTTATGAGTGGCTAGTCTATATTATTATGAGGCCACATAAAAAATTTCAGCATTTAATAAAATGTTTAGCTATTTATTTTAGCTAAACAGAACAAATGTCAGAAAATAAAAATAGAAAAGAAAGCAGAAGCTCTTACCTGGTGCCTAGGCGAAGCCGGCCCACCCCAGCCCAGCCGGCCCAAAAGGGCACGGGGGTCTTCTTCCCCGTCCCGCGCCTCCAAGCTGCTCGGTGGAATGCCACCGAGCTAGCTGGGGATGACACCTCGACGCCGTCGAGCTTCCAAG
This sequence comes from Bromus sterilis, assembly GCA_950022295.1. Classification (NCBI taxonomy): domain Eukaryota; kingdom Viridiplantae; phylum Streptophyta; class Magnoliopsida; order Poales; family Poaceae; genus Bromus; species Bromus sterilis. Next base: position 408,212,699 of record OX465596.1, on the reverse strand, counting down.
CCTCCCCGTGGCCTCCTCTTGCACCTGGAGCCGCCCTGGAGCACGCCACGTCCATTCCCCCCTCCAGAGCTTCCTCCTCCTCCTCCCGTGCTCGAATCCATCGCCACCGAGACCCCGCCGGAGCACCGACGAGAAGAACTCGTGGACAACGCCGTCGACCAGCCGCGCCACCTTGTCCATCTGCTTCGTCGTCGTCCTCTACGCCAAGGAGTGCAGCCAATCGAGAAGAAGAGTCCCTAGACGTGACGCTAGCTTCATCTTCCCCAACTCCGGCCGCCGCGAATAGTCCTCAAATTCCGGCCAGCTCCGAGCTTCCCCGAGCCCACTAGCCATCCCGTCGCATTCGTGGTGAGCTTCTCACCGTTTCCCCTAACCTAGCGCCTTCCCTCTCGTTCTCTATCCATTTCCGCCATGGATGCCGAAGCACTTCGCCGCCATGGACGACGATGAGGTCGCCCCTGTGCCCCATCATCGCGTCCAGCGCGCGCGTTTGACTCCCAGTGGTTCCAGCTTTCGAGCGCACGGAAGGACAGCTCAAACCGTGCACTACAGCCACATCTGCAACCTCACCGTGGTTCTGTTTCCGCTGGAGTCGTCGCCGTCGTCGCTCTTGACCTCCCCGCGACCCCCTGTTGCCTCCAGAAGACGCGGACGACCTCCAGGAGCAAGCCGGTGCCCTCCGTTTGCCCTCCCGTGGCCCCTAGCTCACTCCGGCGAGTGCGCCGCCGTGGCCAGGCCACCGGCGTCAAGCCGCCGGTGGATTTGCCCTTAAGCACTCGGCTAATGACCCCCTGGGTCACTGACTAGTGGGCCCAATGGCTTAATTAAGCCACTGGATTAATTTAACCCACGGGTTAAGTTAACCCAGCCACTGACAGGGTGGCCAAACCTGTCAGCCCCCCCCCCTGACGTCAGCATTGCGCAAGAAATCATTTAAATGAATTTCCAGAGATTTTTGAATTAAAAGAATTCCAGAAAATCCAGAAAATACCCCAAACTTTGGAAATTCATAGAAAATTCATATTAAATCCAAATTGGACAAATAATATATGAAAAATGATCAAGAGAAAATTATCTTTCCAAATATGCAACTTTCAACTCTGTTTGAGTTGAATTTAAGATGTGATCAGTAGCTTTTGCTATTTGATTTAAATGGAATTAAATCAAATTCAAATCAAATAATTTTGCAACTTGAACCATGGCAACATGCTACATTTCAATCACACATCAAAGGCATATCTTATACTTTTGAAGATAATTCAAAATGATCAAACTATGTCACATACAACTTGGTTAATTTGAATTGAAATGTGGAGTTTGAATTTGCAATTCAATTTGCAATATACTCCATTTAAATGGAATGATAAACACATCAGTACCATGAACATCACCCTTTCAATCTTATTAATGTGATTGTGCATTGTACATTCTGTTGATCCTATGATTGTGATGTTGCTGATAGACGTGGAGCCGGAAGCCGAGGTCACCCCCTACGTTGAAGACCCCGAACCCGAACCCCGTTAGCAAGGCAAGCAAACCCCCATTGATCATGTCGATAAAATCCCACTTCCCTCTCATGTCTCGCTTATGCATTGTTTAGGATGATCACCATGCTTCGTTTCTACCGCATAGATGAACCCATTCCTTTGCATGACCTATCATTTTGTCACAGTAGTAAGCAAACCACAATCCTAGCAAATGTAGGAGTTGTTTGATATCATGTGGCCCCAGCAATGTTACTGCTTATTACATGCTTAGTATGATACCATGTTGTTACTGTGATGTGAGTCGGGATGGGAATGATCATGTTGATGTTGGTAGAAAAGTGTTGGTGAATCGACCCTAATACAAGGTGAACGATGAGAGGCTGTGTAGGAGTACACAGTGGGTTGTCTCGTTGAACACCGCCCTAGTACGAGTTCTTGTGTGGTGATCCAAGATGAAGAGTACAACCACACATTGGGCTCACTGACCCATCTCAACTTACTAACTCATCCCTTTCGATGTCCAGATGTCGCAATAGTTCGGAGTTCTGGTAGGTCTGTGGCCTGGCTGCTAAGTGAGAGAACGGCTCATCCGAGACGGGCTTATGCACCACGCACACATCACTTGGGTCCACTTCGGTAAACCGGCCGGGTTCACGATTGTGGTAACCAACCCAAGTAGGCGGCTTTCTCGGACTAGATCGGCTATGAGGTAACAGTTGTGGTGAGCATCCTCGCTGGCACCCCTTGAATGGTGTCGAGATCAAAGGCGGTAAATGATGATCATGTGTGTGTAGCGGTACACCCTTGCAAGGTTAACAAAACTATTCGAATAGTCGCGTCCGCGGTTATGGACTGCTTGGAAAGCTTAGCTTGATTATTAGATAACTTGAACTGGATAATTCTAAAACACACCAAGATAAGTGTGAGTGCTATGGCGTGCTTCCTCGTGGCGAAGTCGAGGAAGGCACCATAGTGGTGTATTGGTTGGTGAAAGTAGTGGACTCGTGTACGCTTCTTACCTCAAAGTCTGGTACTCGTAGTTCAGGACTAGCCAAGTCAAAGCTGGCACTTCTGTAAGTGAACCCCACCTCCCTTTACATTAACACATGTGCATGAGTAGTATAGGTCCTATGTAAGTCTTGCTGAGTACGCCTTTGTACTCACGTTTGCTTAATCTATGTTTTAGATGACGCCACTGACCCCGAAGGTGGATTCTTCATCGAGCTGGACGACTGAAGACCAACTAGTCTAGTCCCAGTCAGACGACTGGTTCCCTCGTGGAGGGCTTTGTGTTTAAATAAGGCTTCTTAAGCCATTTGTTAAACTTGTCTGTACTCAGACATAATTTGATTCTGCCTGTGTTGTAATGTTGGATCACATGTATGTGACCTCTGTGTGCACTCTATAAGAGTTATAAATAAAATCTACACTTTGTAGAGAATTGCAATGGTACCTACTGTTCATACAAGACATGTGTGTTGCGTGTATGTTTATAACATGCATGTCTTTGTATGGGTTTTCGAGACCTTAGTTGTGTTCTGGCTGGCGGTCTTTCATACACCAAGTGGCCCTTAGATGTGCGCAGCTTGGGGCATCGCGATGCGATTGCTCGAGACTCCGTCTCGTGCACACTTTGTGGTATGATCGAGCCCGCCCTAGACCCCGACTAAGTGATCGGGCTGGAGTAAGTCTATGTAAGAGTTTTGAGATAGTCGGTAGTATGGTTGAGGCGACTTGTCTTTGAATATGGGAGTTCACCACCCATATCATTTGACTTGTGTGCGGACGATGAGGACCCATCTCAGTTGATCATCCGTCCTGGATGGGATGCCCCTCACGTACGATGCTTTCCGAGAATGTTCAGTGCTTGGCCTTGTCTGCTTAGACAAGTGGGTGCGGTTCTCGGCTCTCCATATGACTATGTCTTAACTGTACTTGCATACGCTAACCCCGGGTCCCGACAGAGAGGGTGCAACTATCAAAATCAATATCACTACTATCAAAGGTGGCAGTAGTGTCATCTAGGCTCACTTGTTTGAAACTCTCTATGTTCATAGGAGCTTCTTCTTCTACGGTTGAGGTATTAGCATCACCATTAATAGGTCCAATGGGAATAGGAGTGCATTGGGTGCTAATAGTTTGAGTGTCCTCAACAATTTGGATGGTAGCAACTGTGTGGTGTGTAGGAAGGCTCTTAATTCTGTCCTCTTCCTCTTTTTTTCTAGCCCATCTTTCTTTAAGTTTAGCCATCATCCTAATATTTTCATTTATTTGTGATTGGATAGCATTAATAGGAGTGGCCTTCCTCTCCTCAAGGGGAGAGGTTCTAATTTTTAGCATCTCAACATCAAGGGCTAAGCTATCTACCTTCAAAGAGAGATTATCTAACTTAGCTAATTTCTCTTCTACATTCTTGTTGAAGGATTTTTGGTTAGTGATAATGTCTCTAAGCATATTTTCTAGTTCAGAAGTGGGGTTCTTGTTGGTAGGATAAGTGTTGGTGTTCCCATAGTGTGATGGAAACGGTATAGGATTACTAGCAAAGTTGCCCCTATAAGCATTGTTCTTGAAGTTGTTTCTAGCAATAAAGTTCACATCTACTTGTTCCTGATCAACCAATGAATTTAAAGAAACATCATGAGGATCAATGGAGGGTTGCTTGGTAAGTAGAAACATAATTAAGTCAATTTTTTCATTTAGGGAGGTAATCTCCTCGATAGAGTTTACCTTCCTACCTGTTGGAGCACGTTCGGTGTGCCATTGGGAATAGTTGGTCATCATATCATCGAGAAGTTTTGTGGCAGCACCAAGTGTAGTTGATATAAAGGTTCCTCCCGCGGCCGAATCTAACAAGTTCCGCAAGGTAAATTTTAAGCCTGCATAAAAAGTCTGGATAACCATCCAGGTAGTCAAACCATCTGTAGGGCATTTCTTGACAAGAGATTTCATACGTTCCCAAGCTTGGGAAAAGTGTTCATTATGCAATTGCTTAAAATTCATAATGTTACTCCTCAATTGTATAATTTTAGCAGGTAGGTAGTACTTCCCAATAAAAGCATCTTTGCACTTATCCCAAGAATCTATGTTATTCCTAGGAAAAGATTGAAACTAGATTTTAGCTCCTTCCCTCAAGGAGAAAGGAAAAAGCTTAAGCTTAACAACATCGCCTTCTACTTCTTTATACTGTTGCATATCACATAACTCAACAAAATTATTTAAGTGTAAAGCAACATCATCTCCGGCACCAGAGAATTGATCTCTCATAACAAGGTTTAGCAAGGCAGGTTTAATTTCATAAGAGGTAGCTGAAGTGGCAGGTGTGGAAATAGGCACTACTAGAATTCTCTTGTTTGTCGTCTGCCTTGGCAGACGGCAAACACACCTTTAGCTGTCGGCAAAGAGCTTTGTCGTCTACTCCCAGACGACACAACTCCTGTCAACAGTTTCTTCGGCAAAGAGGTGCTTTGCCGTCTGCACATAATCGACGGACGGGAAAGCCCTTTGCCGACAGCATACTGGCAAGTAGACGGAAACGACAGCCTGACGGCAAAAAGGTTACAAGCCCCTCCGTTAGCCGTTAACGGAGGGGTGTGCCGTCTACCTACAGTCGGCAAAGATTTGATGACGTCATCAAGATGTCACCTCTCATTAGATCTTTTCCGTCTGCCCGGCAGATGTCATAGTAATTTTCTTTGTCGTCTGCCATGGATATGCGGACGGTATATAGACCAAATGGCACCCAGTCTGTTCCCAGATTGCACAGCTGGGTTCCACGTGTCACCTTTGCCGACCACCAGCAGACGGCAAAGAGCTTTGCCGACTGCCTGCGGACGGCAAAGACTCTGTGTTCTGTTTTTTTCTTCTGTTTTCTGGGCATCCCTGCATTTGAAAACAAATATGGAACAACAAAAATAAACAGCACAGAAGTGCATCTCCTAAACATGACAAAGTGCATCATATATAGCACAAAAGGCTTCCTCACACATATATAGCACAAACAAAGCACAAAAGGCTTCACATATATAGTCCAAACAAGATAATATGCATTGCATTCGATAACACACAAGTCTCTGACACATAGCAAGTAAACCATCACATATAGAAGTATCCTACAAGATCATATATACAAGTTTCCAACAAGGTAAAATCTCCAAAGTCTCCAAAGGCTAGATCTCATCGAAATCTGAAAAAGAAATGAAATCATGTTAGTTATGTAAAATGAAGGAAACCAGAACTAAACTTTATATATGAAACTAGCAAAAGAATGTATTGAACTAAATCAATATGAAGAGGAAAAGAAGAATAACATAGGAGAAGAAGAAAAACAATATAAGAAGAAGAAGAAGAAGAATAATAATAAGAAGAAGATAGAAGAGAAGAAAGAAGGAGAGGACGAAATAGCCTCCATGTTTTAGCTAACTTAGCTAATTATATTATTTTTTAGCTAACTTAGCTAATAATGCCATTTTTGAGCCGACTTAGCTAATTATACCATTTCTTGAGCTAACTATGTCATTTTTTGAGATAACTAAGCTAACTATGATATGTTTTGAGATAACTATGTCTAACTAAGTTGACTATGTCAGTTTTTGAAGTAACAAGCTAAGTATGCCCTTTTGTTTCAAAATAAGCAAAGTATCACATTTTCGGATAAATATAGGAATTCTGAAGGTAAGTATGGAAGACAACTTACCGAAGTGTAGCCCTCAAGGCTGAGGTGGCTGAGAAGCATCAGTCGGGTTTCCAGAGGTTGACGGGGGACAAGTGTCGGGACCCGGGGTTAGCGTATGCAAGTACAATTAAGACATAGTCATATGGAGAGCCGAGAACCGCACCCACTTGTCTAAGCAGACAAGGCCAAGCACTGAACATTCTCGGAAAGCATCGTACGTGAGGGGCATCCCATCCAGGCCGGATGATCAACTGAGATGGGTCCTCATCGTCCGCACACAAGTCAAATGATATGGGTGGTGAACTCCCATATTCAAAGACAAGTCACCTCAACCATACTACCGACTATCTCAAAACTCTTACATAGACTTACTCCAGCCCGATCACTTAGTCGGGGTCTAGGGCGGGCTCGATCATACCACAAAGTGTGCACGAGACGGAGTCTCGAGCAATTGCATCGCGATGCCCCAAGCTGCGCACATCTAAGGGCCACTTGGTGTATGAAAGACCGCCAGCCAGAACACAACTAATGTCTCGAAAACCCATACAAAGACATGCATGTTATAAACATACACGCAGCACACATGCCTTGTATGAACAGCAGGTACCATTGCAATTCTCTACAAAGTGTACATATTTATTGATAACTGTTATAGAGTGCTAACAGATATCACATACATGTGATCCAATAGTACAACACAAACGGAAGCAAATTATGTCTGAGTACAGACAAGTTTAAAAAATGGCTTAAGAAGCCTTATTTAAACACAAGCCCTCCACGAGGGAACCAGTCGTCTGACTCGGACTAGACTAGTTGGTCTTCAGTCGTCCAGCTCGATGAAGAAGCCACCTTCGGGGTCAGTGGCGTCATCTAAAACATAGATTAAGCAAACGTGAGTACAAAGTCGTACTTAGCAAGACTTACATAGGAGCTATCCTACTCATGCACATGTATCAAGGTAAAGGGAAGTGGGGTTCACTTGCAGAAATGCCATCTTTGACTTGGCTAATCCTGAACTACGAGTACCAGACTTTGAGGTAAGAAGCGTACACGAGTCCACTACTTTCTCCAACCAATACACCACTATGGTGCCTTCCTCGACTTCCCCAGGAGGAAGCACGCCATAGCACTCACACTTATCTTGGTGTGTTTTAGAAGTATCCGGTCCAAGTTATCTAATAATCAAGCTAAGCTTTCCAAGCAGTCCATAACCGCGGACGCGGCTATTCGAATAGTTTTGTTAACCTTGAAAGGGTGTACCGCTACACACACATGACCATCATTTACCGCCTTTGATCTCGACACCATTCAAGGGGTGCCAGCGAGGATGCTCACCACAACTGTTACCTCATAGCCGATCTAGTCCGAGAAAGCCGCCTACTTGGGTTGGTTACCACAATCGTGAACCCGGCCGGTTTACCGAAGTGGACCCAAGTGATGTGTGCGTGGTCCATAAGTCGGTCTCGGATGAGCCATTCTCTCACTTAGCAACCAGGCAACAGACCTACCAGAACTCCGAACTATTGCGACATCTGGACATCGAAAGGGGTGAGTTAGTAAGTTGAGAGGGGTCAGTGAGCCCAATGTGTGGTTGTACTCTTCATCTTGGATCACCACACAAGAACTCGTACTAGGGCGGTGTTCAACGAGACAACCCACTGTGTACTCCTACACAGCCTCTCATCGTTCACCTTGTATTAGGATCGATTCACCAACACTTTTCTACCAACATCAACATGATCATTCCCGTCCCGACTCACATCACAGTAACAACATGGTATCATACTAAGCATGCAATAAGCGATAAACATTTTCAGGGGCCACATGATATCAACCAACTCCTATATTTGCTAGGATTGTGGTTTGCTTACTACTGTGACAAAATGATAGGTCATGCAAAGGAATGGGTTCATCTATGCGGTAGAAACGTAGCATGGTGATCATCCTAAACAATGCATAAGCGAGACATGAGAGGGAAGTGGGATTTTATCGACATGATCAATGGGGGTTTGCTTGCCTTGCTGACGAGGTTCGGGTTCGGGGTCTTCAACGAAGCTTGCAACCTCTTGCTCCGGTTCCACGTCTATCAGCAACATGACAATCATAGGATCAACATGATGTACAATGCACAATCACATGAATAAGATTGAAAGGGTGATGTTCATGGTACTGATGTGTTGAGCATTCCATTTAAATGGAGTATATTGCAATTTGAATTGCAAATTCAAACTCCACATTTGAATTCAACATTAACCAAGTTGTATGTGATATAGTTAGATCATTTTGAAACAACTTCAAATGTGTATGATATGCCTCTGATGTCTGATTGAAATGTAGCATGTTGCCATGGTTCAAGTTGCAAAAATATTTGATTTGAATTTGATTTAATTCCATTTAAATCAAATAGAAAATGCTACTAATCACATTTTAAATTCAACTCAAACAGAGTTGAAAGTTGCATATTTGGAAAGATAATTTTCTCCTGATCATTTTTCATATATTATTTGTCCAATTTGGAGTTAATATGAATTTTCTATGAATTTCCAAAGTTTGGGGTATTTTCTAGAATTTCTGGAATTTCTTTAATTCTTTTTATTCTGGAAATTCATTTACTGCGTCACTATGACAACAGCATGATGTCAGGGGTCCACTGACTGCTGGGACCCACTGGTCAGCCTCTCACTGCTTAAATAAAAAAAGATTTGAAACGGTTTAAGTTTAATCCAGGGATTAACCAGGGCTGGGCCCACATGTCATCGGCTCTGGGGGGTCATTAGCGGGTGGATTAGGCCGGGGTTAGCCTAACAGGCCGGCGGCTAGCTGCCGGTGGCCACCAGCGCGGCGGCGCTGCACGGGAAGGCAGCTCCGGCCACCATTTGGTGCGTTGAGTCCACCAAACGGAAGCCCGAGCTCGTCCGCATCACCCCAAGCACAGCAGCGCCACCGGGGGGCACCGGAGTGATGCCGGCGACGAGCCCTAGCGGCGGCCGTGGCTCAGCGACGACGAAGACGACGCTACGGTGGGTTTTCGTGGACATGCGATGGCTCAGACGAATCCTTGGAGCACCAGGAGCACGTAGGACGTCATGGATGGGTCGAAGGGGCACGGGAACTTCCTCGCCATCGACCATGGCGGCGACGAGCTCCTGCGTCCATGGCGGATCCAGCTAGGGAGGAGGAGGGAGACGAAGGAATGGATCGTGCGAACCGTGAGCTCATCGTGAGTTCAACGGAGGTGGTGGCGCAGTCGGGGACGCCCTGTGGTTGCCGGAATCAAGGAAATCGGGCGGCGGCTCCGGCGAGAAGAAAACTTCGATTGCGGCGGCTCCAGTGGCTCCTAGGTCACCATCTTCGAGCTCCTGGCGTGGACGACAACGTAGCACGAGGGGGACACGGTTTCCAGGCTCCTCTCCGGCGTTGGCTGCGGCTTCTCACGGCGGCGAACGTCGGATGCTCTCGGGGGAATTGGGGAAAGCGAGGAGGAGGCGCGAGACGAAGCGGTGATGGGGGGAAAAGAGAGAGGGTGAGGCAGGCGTCTCCGTGGCGCACTTTGGAGGGATGGGGAGGCCTAGAACCCCGTGGGCGTCGCGGTGGCATCCACGGCGTCGGCGCCTCGCCACCGAGCCAGGCCTCCCCATCCCTCCAAAGTGCGCCACGGAGACGCCCGCCTCACCCTCTCTCTTTTCCCCCCAACATCGCTTCGTCTCGCGCCTCCTCCTCGCTTTCCCAATTCCCCCGAGAGCATCCGCCGTTCGCCACTGTGAGAAGCCGCAGCCAACGCCGGAGAGGAGCCCGGAAACCGTGTCCCCCTCATGCTACGTTGTCGTCCACGCCAGGAGCTCGAAGATGGTGACCTAGGAGCCACTGGAGCCGCCGCAATCGAAGTTTTCTTCTCGCCGGAGCCGCCGCCCGATTTCCTTGATTCCGGCAACCACAGGGCGTCCCCGACCGCGCCACCACCTCCGTTGAACTCACGGTGAGCTCACGGTTCGCACGAGCCATTCCTTCGTCTCCCTCCTCCTCCCTAGCTGGATCCGCCATGGATGCAGGAGCTCTTCGCCGCCATGGTCGATGGCGAGGAAGTTCCCGTGCCCCTTCGACCCATCCATGACGTCCTAGTGCTCCTGGTGCTCCAAGGATTCGTCCGAGCCATCGCATGTCCACGAAAACCCACCGTAGCGTCGTCTTCGTCGTCGCCGAGCCACGACCGCCGCTAGGGCTCGTCGCCGACATCACTCCGGTGGCACAGCAGTTCTTGGGGTGATGCGGACGAGCTCGGGCTTCCGTTTGGTGGACTCAACGCACCAAATGGTGGCCGGAGCTGCCTTCCCGTGCAGCGCCGCCGCGGGAGCAAGACGACAGAACGGCCTGGTGGGCTGGGCCGGCTGGGCCTTCGCCTGGGCGACAGGTAAGTGGTTCCCTTCTTCTTTTTCTAATTTCCTTTTTCTGTTTTCTTCTGAGATTTGTTCTGTTTAGCTAAATAAAATAGCTAAACATTTTATTAAATGCTGAAATTTTTTATATGGCTTCATAAAATTATAGACTAGCCACTTATAAAGTTTCAACATTTTTAAAATTCAAATAATTTGAATCTTAAATCAAATAGGGGTATTTCTTTAATTCCAAGGCACTGTTTGAATATTTGAAAAATCTATGAGCATGGGATGGGTCCCACATCACTTGATATGTGATCACACTCATTTATAAGACTTTTCAAAATTCTAACATGAATTTTTGGAGAAGATTTTTATCTGGCCTTTTGAATTAATTCATCTGGGGGGTGTTCCTTCTCCCATTTGGATTTGATTTTGAATTTCCTTTGAATTCTTTCATGAATGCAAAGTGAAAAAGATCCTAGCACATTACCTAACAGAGGGTTCTGACAACTCGCCCCCACTCAACAGAATCTTGTCCCGAGATTCAGAAGTCTGCGGGAGGAAGGAGGGGTACTCGGCAGTGAGACGGTCTTCTATTTCCCACGTAGCTTCTCTTTCAGAGTGGTGTGACCATTGCACTTTCAGAAACCTATTCTTCTGACGACGAGTGACACGCTCTGCGGAATCAAGAATACGAACGAGGTATTCTCGATAAGAAAGGTCATCTTGGAGATCAAGCGTTTCATGATCGACTTCGCGGATGGGGTCCTTGAAGCAATGCCAGAGTTGGGATACATAAAATACATCATGTACTCGGGAGAGGTGCGGAGGTAGTTCAAGTTGGTAGGCAACTTCTCCACGTTTAGCAATAATGCGGAAAGGTCCGATGTAACGTGGGGCCAACTTGCCTTTGATACCGAAACGTTGGGTTCCCTTCAGAGGAGTAACCCGAAGGTAAGCCTTCTCATCCAGATTGTAGCTCTCTTGCCTATGATGACGATCATAGTATCTTTTCTGACGAGACTGGGCTGCTTTCAATTGATCACGAACAATGCGAACTTGCTCTTCTGCTTCCTTGATCATGTCCGGTCCAAAGAATTGTCTTTCACCGGTTTCTAACCAGTTTAAAGGTGTTCGACATCGTCGTCCATATAGGAGTTCAAAAGGAGCCATGTTCAGACTAGATTGAAAACTATTGTTATAAGCAAATTCGGCAAATGGAAGAGACTTCTCCCAATTCTTTCCGAATGAGATAACACAAGCTCTAAGCATGTCTTCAAGAATTTGGTTAACCCTTTCGACTTGACCGCTCGACTGAGGATGGAAAGCTGTACTAAAGGAGAGATGAGTTCCCATAGCATTCTCAAAGCTTCCCCAAAATCTAGAGGTGAAAAGGCTACCACGATCAGAATTGATTTCCAAAGGAACACCATGAAGGGATACAATTCTAGAGATATACAAGTCCGCTAACTGGCTAGCAGTTATAGATTCGCGAACCGGAAGGAAGTGAGCAACTTTGGAAAGCCTATCTATGACAACGAAGATGGCATTGTTTCCTTTCTGGGTTCTTGGGAAGCCGGTGATGAAGTCCATACCGACTTTGTCCCATTTCCACTCGGGAATAGGAAAAAGTTGAAGTGTACCAGCAGGTCTTTGATGTTCTGCCTTAATGCGACGACAAACATCACATTCGGCAACAAAGTGAGCAATGTCTCTCTTCATCCTAGTCCACCAAAATCTCTGGCGTAGATCTCGGTACATTTTTGTGCTACCAGGATGAATCGAGAGGGGTGTGTCATGGCCTTCCTTGAGGATGAGTTGCCTTAGTTCCCTATTCTTAGGTACTACCAAACGATTTTCAAAGAATACCGTTCCTTTGCTATCTCTGGAGAAACATTTAGCAACTCCGCTAGCAATGTTCTCCTTGATCCGGCGAACACCTCGTGCACGCCTTTGGGCAACTATAATTTGATCCTCAAGAGTTGGTTTCGCCACCAAGGTAGAAAGATAGCCATGAGGAACAATCTCAAGGTTGAGCTTGCGAAAGTCCTTATGAGGAAGTGGTTGATACTGTTGTAACATGAGGTTGTTACAATACGACTTACAACTTAGTGCATCAGCCATGACATTGGCTTTGCCTGGGTGTAAGAAATTCCTACGTCGTAATCTTTTATCAACTCAATCCAGCGCTTTGCCTAAGATTAAGATCTGGCTGGGTGAAAATATATTTGAGGCTTTGGTGGTCGGAATAAATCTCACAACGATTACCAAGGAGGTAATGTCGCCAAGTTGTTAGGGCATGAACTACGGCAGCGAGTTCAAGGTCATGGGTAGGATAGTTCTCTTCATGTGGCCGCAACTGGCGTGAAGCATAAGCTACCACATGTCGATCTTGCAGAAGTATGCATCTTAACCCTTGCCGTGATGCGTCACAATAGATCTCGAAATCCTTTTTGGTGTCTGGAGGTGCAAGTATAGGTGAAGAAGTCAATCTTCTTTTTAGCTCTTGAAAGCTTTCCTCGCACTTGGAAGTCCATATGAATTTCTTATCTTTCTTGAGGAGTTCAGTTAGAGGCTTTGCAACTTTAGAAAAGTTCTCGACGAAGCGACGGCAATAGCTGGCTAGGCCAAGAAAACTCCTAACTTGCTTAACCAATTCAGGTGGAGTCCAGTCAAGGACGGCCTGAACTCTCTCGGGATTCACAGCAATGCCTTTTGCAGAAATCACGTGGCCTAAGTAGGTCACTTCTGGTAGCCAAAATTCACACTTGGAGAATTTAGCATACAGGCGATGCTCTCTAAGTTTCATCAATACCAGCCTTAGGTGTTCGGCATGTTCTTCTTTGTTCTTCGAGTATATAAGGATGTTATCGAGGTTAACCACGACGAGCTGGTCCAGGTACTCCATGAAGATCGAATTCATCATGCGTGAGAAAGTGGCGGGGGCATTGGTTAAACCAAAGGACATGACGGTGTACTCGTAAAGACCATAACGAGTAGTAAAAGCCGTTTTGGGAATGTCCTCGTCTCGGATCTTGATTTGATGATAACCTAATCTCAAATCCATCTTGGAGAAGACGGAGGATCCTGCAAGTTGATCATAAAGATCATTGATCCTGGGCAGTGGGTATTTGTTCTTTATCGTCGCTAAATTAGCGGGCGATAGTCTACGCACATCCTTTCTGTTCCATCTTTCTTCGTTACGAACAGAACGGGGCAACCCCATGGCGATGAGCTAGGGCAGAGAAGCCTTTCTCCAACAAAGCTTCCAGTTGGGTTTTAAGCTCAGCTAACTCACGTGGGGCCATTTTGTATGGGCGTCTAGAAATTGGTGCGGTTCCTGGGGCAAGATCCACTATAAACTCTACACATCTGTCGGGTGGCATTCCCGGCAGCTCTTCAGGAAAGACATCCGGGAAGTCACGAACCACCGGAATATCTTCAAGTTCGGGAAGGGGAAGTACATTCAAAGAATGCACTTGGATTCTTGTTCTGGGTGAGGTATAGTTGACGGTTTGGCCTGAAGGGTGGGTGAGTTTCACGGATTTGCCTTTGCAATCCAGGTAGGCATTCTGTCTTGATAGCCAATCCATGCCAAGGATGACATCAATGTCTGAAGACTTGAGGGCTATGAGTGAAGCAATGAATACTAAACCCTCAATTGCAATCTGATTACCATGGCTTACTCTATTAGTTTGCCATCTTGACCCTGGAGTTTGAATAACCATCGGGGTGGACAATTCAACAAAGGGTAACTCATGACGAAGTGCATAACTTTCCGACATGAATGAATGAGATGCTCCTGGGTCGAAAAGAACGGAAGTAGGAACAAAATTGACTGGGAGCGTACCAAGAATGACGTTAGTGGTGTCGTCAGTCTCTTCGGCGGCAATCTGGTTCACACGTCCACGAGTGGCGGGAGGAGCGGGTTTGGCGGTGTAGACCTTCTGGGGTGGCTTGCCACGACCATTGTTGCTGTTGTTGCCTCCGGCACGTGGTGGAGCATTCTGATGCTGGAGCTGGTTCTGGGGACACTCACGAGAATAGTGGCCTGCCTGACCACACTTGTAACAGGCTCCAAAAACCGTGCGTGGAGCTGGGTTGTTTGGTGGAGCTGGGTGGAACTGGGTTGGTGGACGAGGCACCACATAGGATGGCCTCGGTGGGTTGTTCTGGCGGAACATGCTGTTTGGGATCCAGATCTTGCGCTTCTGGGAGCTAGAACTGGATGAACCGTCATCTCTGGGGTGTTTGCGAAAGTCGTTGGGGGTGTTCATGTCCTCTGCCTTGATGGCCTTGTTGACAAGGACCTGAAAGGTGGCAAAGTCATGAAGATTGAGCTCACGACGAAGTCCAATGTTGAGGCCACGACGGAACCTCTCTTGTTTCTTGGAGTCGGTGGAGACTTCTTCGGTAGCATAACGAGCAAGTCGGTTGAACTCACGACTAAAGTCTTCAACGGTCCTTCTGCCTTGGGTGAGGTTGCAGTACTCCTCACGCTTGCGGTCCATAAGACCTTTGGGAATGTGGTGCTCACGGAAGGACGTGCAGAACTCCTCCCAAGATGCAGGCGGTCCAACGGGACGCATATTCAGAAAGTTCTCCCACCAAGAGCTAGCTGCATCTTCGAGGTGATAGGTGGCATAGCTGACCTTGTCACCAGTTGCACCACGGCCTGCTTGGAGCTTCCTCTCGATGCTGCGAAGCCAGTCATCGGCGTAAAGGGGCTCGGTGGAGTAACTGAAAACCGGGTGATGAAGTCGGATGAAGTCGTTCAGGGAGACCAGCTCATTGCGCTGCTGAGTGGTGTTGCGAGCAATGACTTCTAACAGGTGGTGAGAGTCTCGGCGGTTCCTCTCGACCTCCATCAGAACCTGAGCCATCATGGGTGGGGGTGGAAGGTTGCCTTCCTCCTGATCATTTCCACGACCTTGGTTACGACCAACCTGGCCACGGGTTCCTTGAGACATCCTGAAGGTGAAAAACCAAAGTCAAACAGAGTTGATTTGAAGAGTCTAATCAAGGTATTGAAGTACGGGAAGGATTACAGAGCAAAGGAAGTAATCATCTTGACAACATGGTGATAAAGCATACAAGCCATATATTCACAAGCTGTCATACAAACCATACATCGTTTTAGTACAAGCACCGAGCTAATACAAACGTGATGAAGATGATACATCCTTCAGAGGCACTCTGACTTCCTATACATGATTTATCTAAGCCTCTGGAACTTAGACACCTTGCATACAACATACTAAGATACTACTACATCATCACTAAGTAAGACCACAGGCGGTCTCACTCATCTCCATCTCCATAGTATTCCTCATAAAAATTACCCGCGTATCCCGGTAGCTGGAGGTGACCATCGGAAAACACGGAGGCTTGTGGACCCTGATATCCATTTGGGCAAGGATGGGGCCTAGGTCCAGCGTAGGGTGGAAGCAAAGGACCACGGGGTGGAAAATGCCTCCAATCTCGGGCCAAGCAACTCGAGAAGGCATCTGAGTCCTCACTGGATAGATCGCATCATGCTCAACTGATCCAACGCTCACAAAGGGTGCCAAGAGTGTCAGTGCTCGATACAGACGAACACGGGTGGCGTGGAGCTCGAAAGGGAGAGCGCGTGCATCACGTTCTCTGTCACTAGCAAACCTAGCAGTCACCTGGAGTGCTAGATCCTCTGCAGATTGATCCGAGTAGAGTCCGGTGTAATATCCCTCTTCTCCTGGAAGTGCAGCAGGGATATAGCGGAAAGAGGTCTCTCTCAGCAAAGTGTGCTCCTCTCTCAGCAGTGTCATACATGAGTATGCATCATGCTGCACAGCCATGTTCTCGGTAACGCCAATGCCATGTCCAAAGTGGATAGGCTGGGTAACTCCAACGTGGTGCGGATAGATCCGGACAATGAAGTGGAACTGCGTCTGGTTGAAGTTGTGGAACTGCTCCTCGATGGTGTACTCAGGGTACCACCGATATCCCACATAGGACATCATCTTGATCAACGTGGCGGGATGGCCACGCACACCGAGGCACCTGGTCAAACGAACAATCTGCCGAGGGGGAAGATCTGCCATCTGAAACAGAAAGGAGTTTGCAAATGCATCAGATTATGAGATAAACCTGGAATGACTCGGACAGCATAACGGCTGTAATTGCAAGAAAAAGACAATTTCTTACAACATGAAAACAGCACTTACATACGATGTAGTAAAACAGGGAGCAAAACCACTCTAACAAACCGATCACAACTTTCCTACGACTATGAGGAAGCAAACAACGAGATGTTCTAATCAGATAGAGGAGAGCCTAGTCCTATCTTCCCGTAGAATAAGATGAGGGTGACTCAGAACTCAGAACGAAGGGGGTAAGGAGAAAAAATAAGCCTTACGTTGTTCCCTTATATACCCAGAGTAACTATATAACTATAGCAAGCTAGACTCGACTTCGGCCAAGGCTACTAGTCCTACAGTCAGTCCTGCTCTGATACCAAGTCTTTCGGGACCCGGGGTTAGCGTATGCAAGTACAGTTAAGACATAGTCATATGGAGAGCCGAGAACCGCACCCACTTGTCTAAGCAGACAAGGCCAAGCACTGAACATTCTCGGAAAGCATCGTACGTGAGGGGCATCCCATCCAGGCCGGATGATCAACTGAGATGGGTCCTCATCGTCCGCACACAAGTCAAATGATATGGGTGGTGAACTCCCATATTCAAAGACAAGTCACCTCAACCATACTACCGACTATCTCAAAACTCATACATAGACTTACTCCAGCCCGATCACTTAGTCGGGGTCTAGGGCGGGCTCGATCATACCACAAAGTGTGCACGAGACGGAGTCTCGAGCAATCGCATCGCGATGCCCCAAGCTGCGCACATCTAAGGGCCACTTGGTGTATGAAAGACCGCCAGCCAGAACACAACTAAGGTCTTGAAAACCCATACAAAGACATGCATGTTATAAACATACACGCAGCACACATGCCTTGTATGAACAGCAGGTACCATTGCAATTCTCTACAAAGTGTACATATTTATTGATAACTCTTATAGAGTGCAAACAGAGATCACATACGGAAGCAAATTATGTCTGAGTACAGACAAGTTTAACAAATGGCTTAAGAAGCCTTATTTAAACACAAGCCCTCCACGAGGGAACCAGTCGTCTGACTGGGACTAGACTAGTTGGTCTTCAGTTGTCCAGCTCGATGAAGAAGCCACCTTCGGGGTCAGTGGCGTCATCTAAAACATAGATTAAGAAAACGTGAGTACAAAGTCGTACTTAGCAAGACTTACATAGGAGCTATACTACTCATGCACATGTATCAAGGTAAAGGGAAGTGGGGTTCACTTGCAGAAATGCCAGCTTTGACTTGGCTAAGCCTGAACTACGAGTACCAGACTTTGAGGTAAGAAGCGTACACGAGTCCACTACTTTCTCCAACCAATACACCACTATGGTGCCTTCCTCGACTTCCCCACGAGGAAGCACGCCATAGCACTCACACTTATCTTGGTGTGTTTTAGAAGTATCCGGTTCAAGTTATCTAATAATCAAGCTAAGCTTTCCAAGCAGTCCATAACCGCGGACGCGGCTATTCGAATAGTTTTGTTAACCTTGCAAGGGTGTACCGCTACACACACATGACCATCATTTACCGTCTTTGATCTCGACACCATTCAAGGGGTGCCAGCGAGGATGCTCACCACAACTGTTCCCTCATAGCCGATCTAGTCCGAGAAAGCCGCCTACTTGGGTTGGTTACCACAATCGTGAACCCGGCCGGTTTACCGAAGTGGACCCAAGTGATGTGTGCGTGGTGCATAAGCCGGTCTCGGATGAGCCGTTCTCTCACTTAGCAACCAGGCCACATACCTACAAGAACTCCGAACTATTGCGACATCTGGACATCGAAAGGGATGACTTAGTAAGTTGAGAGGGGTCAGTGAGCCCAATGTGTGGTTGTACTCTTCATCTTGGATCACCACACAAGAACTCGTACTAGGGAGGTGTTCAACGAGACAACCCACTGTGTACTCCTACACAGCCTCTCATCGTTCACCTTGTATTAGGATCGATTCACCAACACTTTTCTACCAACATCAACATGATCATTCCCATCCCGACTCACATCACAGTAACAACATGGTATCATACTAAGCATGCAATAAGCGATAAACATTTGCAGGGGCCACATGATATCAACCAACTCCTATATTTGCTACGATTGTGGTTTTCTTACTACTGTGATAAAATGATAGGTCATGCAAAGGAATGGGTTCATCTATGCGGTAGAAACGTAACATGGTGATCATCCTAAACAATGCATAAGCGAGACATGAGAGGGAAGTGGGATTTTATCGACATGATCAATGGGGGTTTGCTTGCCTTGCTGACGAGGTTCGGGTTCGGGGTCTTCAACGAAGGTTGCAACCTCTTGCTCCGGTTCCACGTCTATCAGCAACATGACAATCATAGGATCAACATGATGTACAATGCACAATCACATGAATAAGATTGAAAGGGTGATGTTCATGGTACTGATGTGTTGAGCATTCCATTTAAATGGAGTATATTGCAATTTGAATTGCAAATTCAAACTCCACATTTGAAGTCAACATTAACCAAGTTGTATGTGATATAGTTTGATCATTTTGAAACAACTTCAAATGTGTATGATATGCCTCTGATGTCTGATTGAAATGTAGCATGTTGCCATGGTTCAAGTTGCAAAAATATTTGATTTGAATTTGATTTAATTCCATTTAAATCAAATAGCAAATGCTACTGATCACATTTTAAATTCAACTCAAACAGAGTTGAAAGTTGCATATTTGGAAAGATAATTTTCTCCTGGCCATTTTTCATATATTATTTGTCCAATTTGGAGTTAATATGAACTTTCTATGAATTTCCAAAGATTGGGGTATTTTCTGGAATTTCTGGAATTTCTTTAATTCTTTTTATTCTGGAAATTCATTTACTGCGTCACTATGACAACAGCAAGACGTCAGGGGTCCACTGACTGCTGGGACCCACTGGTCAGCCTCTCACTGCTTAAATAAAAAAAGATTTGAAACGGTTTAAGTTTAATCCAGGGATTAACCAGTGCTGGGCCCACATGTCATCGGCTCTGGGGGGTCATTACGGGTGGATTAGGTCGGGGTTAGCCTAACAGGCCGGCGGCTAGCCGCCGGTGGCCACCAGCGCGGCGGCGCTGCACGGGAAGGCAGCTCCGGCCACCATTTGGTGCGTTGAGTCCACCAAACAGAAGCCTGAGCTCGTCCGCATCACCCCAAGAACTGCTGTGCCACCGGAGTGATGTCGGCGACGAGCCCTAGCGGCGGCCGTGGCTCGGCGACGACGAAGACGACGCTACGGTGGGTTTTCGTGGACATGCGATGGCTCGGACGAATCCTTGGAGCACCAGGAGCACTAGGACGTCATGGATGGGTCGAAGGGGCACGGGAACTTCCTCGCCATCGACCATGGCGGCGAAGAGCTCCTGCATCCATGGCGGATCCAGCTAGGGAGGAGGAGGGAGACGAAGGAATGGCTCGTGCGAACCGTGAGCTCACCGTGAGTTCAACGGAGGTGGTGGCGCGGTCGGGGACGCCCTGTGGTTGCCGGAATCAAGGAAATCGGGCGGCGGCTCCGGCGAGAAGAAAACTTCGATTGCGGCGGCTCCAGTGGCTCCTAGGTCACCATCTTCGAGCTCCTGGCGTGGACGACAACGTAGCATGAGGGGGACACGGTTTCCGGGCTCCTCTCCGGCGTTGGCTGCGGCTTCTCACGGTGGCGAACGGCGGATGCTCTCGGGGGAATTGGGAAAGCGAGGAGGAGGCGCGAGACGAAGCGATGTTGGGGGGAAAAGAGAGAGGGTGAGGCGGGCGTCTCCGTGGCGCACTTTGGAGGGATGGGGAGGCCTGGAACCCCGTGGGCGTCGCGGTGGCGTCCACGGCGTCGGCGCCTCGCCACCGAGCTGCTTGGGCGCGCGGGAGGAAGACGACAGAACGGCCTGGTGGGCTGGGCCGGCTGGGCCTTCGCCTCGGTGACAGGTAAGTGGTTCCCTTCTTCTTTTTCTAATTTCCTTTTTCTGTTTTCTTCTGACATTTGTTCTGTTTAGCTAAATAAAATAGCTAAACATTTTATTAAATGCTGAAATTTTTTATATGGCTTCATAAAATTATAGACTAGCCACTTATAAAGTTTCAACATTTTTAAAATTCAAATAATTTGAATCTTAAATCAAATAGGGGGTATTTCTTTAATTTCAAGGCACTGTTTGAATATTTGAAAAATCTATGAGCATGGGATGGGTCCCACATCACTTGATATGTGATCACACTCATTTATAAGACTTTTCAAAATTCTAACATGAATTTTTGGAGAAGATTTTTATCTGGCCTTTTGAATTAATTCATCTGGGGGGTGTTCCTTCTCCCATTTGGATTTGATTTTGAATTTCCTTTGAATTCTTTCATGAATGCAAAGTGAAAAAGATCCTAGCACATTACCTAATAGAGGGTTCTGACAAGAAGGGTCATGGGATGCAGCCCGAGAGTTATGCTGCACGAAAAGATCAACTAGCGGTTAGCATGACACCACTCAATAAGGTATGGATGATCATTGAAAGATACTCACCGTCCCCACAGGAGAGATGATCGGCATCGGTGGAGCGGCCTGGCCAGTCTTCTCTCACATAGTCTACACATTTGTTTTCCATGAGTCAATCATATTAATTCCTAATATAAACAAACATTATAACATGTGTTCTTTGGGTGAATATTAACAAGTGACTTACCACGATGAGCTCGTACAAGGCCCAATTCGACGGATCGTGGCATGCCGCGGCCTCCTCAAGAGCCTTCGCCATCCTCTCCTCCGCCAACCGCTCTCTCTCTGCTGCCTTCTCCTTTGCTAACTGCTCCTTCTCCTCGAGTAGCTGCTGGGTATTCTGTCGCTCTCTCTCAAGAGCTTCCTGCAAACCCACTCATGTAGTTAGCACTGTAATATTCGATGAGAGAACACAAGAATGCAAGAGTCCTTATGGCTAACCTCGATAGAGAGATCGGCTGGCCGTGCACGAGTCCTTATAGCAGGAGAAGAGCTCGTTTGGCGCGCCTTGATCACAGGAAGAGTCCTATTGCACCGAATCAACTTATCTCCAATGGCCATGGCGCCATGGCGTCTTCCGCCACCAGAGATCATCACCAGCTCCGGGTCTATAGGCTTCCCAACCGGGGTATAATCCTGCCCGTGCTTCTCCTTCGCCACATTCTTGTACGACGCTGTATGGGCCATGCCATAATTTTCGAACACACCAAGTGGCTCTGTTTTATTATGCTCCGCCTAAAAGACAAAGCAAAGCACAATATTAGTAAACGACTAAGTTGTGGGTGCGTAAAAGAAAATACTAGCAAAACACACATACCCATTTTTGCCCATAACCAGCTAAGTTGCGGCTGCCTTGATGGTGTGGCACACCAACCATCTAAGCGCGCCCGTCCTTGGCATTGTTTTGGGCGGCCAACCAGGCTTCTGAGCACCACTGGTCCACAATGACCTCCCAACAATCCATCTTATCCGCACACCATCTCGGTGGCCCCTAAGTTAGTAAACAGGAAGATTAGCTATTATATAGGCCTAGCTAGATAGGAATGAAATCAACGAAACTAAAAGACGCAAGAAGGGGTTACCATCATGTACTGGTCCCTCGAAAGATACTTCTTTCGGCATTCCGACTTGCTACGCTTAAGGCCACGCTTGGCGTAGTAGTCACGGACCGCCTGCACTCGCATCTCGTGCCTTGTGTTCTGCAAGAGGCGCTTGCACTCTTGGATGAGCACCTTTCCCGCCTCCTCCTCCATGGACTCTTCGACCTTGTAATAGACCTGCAATTAATAGCACGAGACAACACTGATGAGTGCACCAACTACCTAGCTATTCTCAAGTTCTCATTGTGTAAAAGAGAAATTTCCCAAAAGCCGTTCAACACCATGTCCGCTCTGGTGTGGCATTCGACCCCGTTGACAGTAGTATTTGACGGGGCCTCGGCACCTATATAGTGCTCCCAAAAGAGTCCAGGCTACGGAGGCGAATCATCATCAGGCAACTGAACCAACCCTGGGAAATTCGTCCTGATGAGCACACCAAGGATTCCATTGGGATTGCGGACACCCGAGGCGTATGCCCAACCCCTGCAATACAAAAAAAGTAAAAAAGGCCATCAGATATTTGCATAAACCTCGGCGTACTGAAACAAAGTAATTAAGTGCACTTACGTGTCTCCATCAGGCGTAATCAACGACCTATGGGCGGGAGTCACCGGCTCAGCCGGGAGCCGTGTACCCCCACGCTAGTACATGGTATTACCTTCGGCCCCCTCAGCCTCATCATCAGTGGGAACCGCCTCCTCTTCACGAATCTGCCTCTCTTCACCAACCTCCCCCTCAGGCGTCTCCACCTCCGGCCACGGATCCCAGGACGTGCGCCCGGATGTAGCCTCCTCATCCACCACGGGACTCTCCGAGGAGGGATCCACCCTGTGCTCTGGTGAATCAGCCGGAGGTGGTGGCGAGGAAGGCGCAACTGTTCGCCTCCCTCTCGTGCGGCCACCACCTGCTCTGCCTCCTCTCCCGCCCCTCTTCGTCTGACCTCCTCTCCCCTTGGGCACCTCAGAAGTAGGAGGCGAGGACATACTCTCGAGCAAAGACCTCCGTAGAGTCCCTGGTGCGAGCGTAGTACCCCGGCCCCTACCTCGTGACGAAGAACCACCTGCGGAGGTCTCGCCCTCCATATCTGTCACAAACCTGCCAGAAAGCATAGTAAAAGAAATTAGTACAAATGAGAAAAAGAAATAATACTACTACAAAAGAAAAAAATTAATTACTATAATGAGAATATATATAAATATATTTAAAGTTGGGATTCATACAACTAACAATAGTCGGGATCATCCGTCTCTTCTCCGGGATCAATTGATGGATAATCATCACTATCATGCGTGTCGTCGTAAATGACGGCACCGTCGGGTTCAACAACACCAACATTTGGAAGGCCTTTCTGTAAACGGTCAAGCATTGACAAGTCATCTGGAGCAGTAACCTCTTCTTCAGGAGGCTCTTGCACATCATTGGTATGGGCTTCTTCCTCATCATCGGTATCGGGTTCACTCTCATTGTCTTGTTCCATGTTCTTGGGTTGTGTAGAGCGGCTTCAGAAACGTTTTTTCAGGCTCCGGGTTTCTTGGAAGAATTCTCCTTCATATGTCTCCGGGTTAATGTGAGGCTCATAATCATCTTCATTGGGGGAGGTGGTCTAAGATGTGACGGCACATCATAAACGACATCCCAACCTTTCAGGTTTTCAACCGTTTGGCAGGGGTATGATAGATAGAAAACCTGGGTGGCCTGTTGAGCCATAATATAGACATCGTGGACATTGAAATGTGTATCTTGTCGAATTTCGACTAGACCTACATGTTCATGAGTCCGTCCAGTCTCCGACGGAAGAAACCAATGAAATTTGAAGACAACGACGTTCGGAGGATTTTCACCATAGAATAGAAGTTCGTATATTGCTTCAACTCTTCCATAATATTCGATACCTCCTTCGCCAACAGCCGACACGCCCAAATTTTTAGATGTTCGATCGGGCATTATTTGTTCTTTACCAATGGTACGAAAGCGATACCCGTTGATATCGTATTTCTCAAATGTACGCACCTTAAAGTCAAAACCATTAGCGACTTGTCTCAATTCGGCGTCTATAGGATCGTCAGGTGAATTTTCCTATAAGTTTAATAGGAAAAGATTGGTATATTAGTCGGAAATATGAACAACAAATGAAACTCTTTATGAATGGTAGTTACCGTTCATTTGAACCAAGAGATGAAACCGGGATTTCCGTGTCCATGTTTGGCAAGAAGCTCATACTCTGCGATGTAATCCCTTTCAATAACCGCTCCATTCGAGTATTGGGCGACGTATCGACTGTACCAATTGATGTGAATAAGAACCCAAAATTATAAGAAGTTTCAAAACATTTTACGTACCGAGCACTTACTCGATGTACGGACGCACTTCTGTTAGGTTGGTAAAGATATACAACGTAAGGGTCCTCCATTCTTCGAGATCCAAAATCATATTTCTCGAAGCACCAACAGATCCAAGCTTCCCTTTGAAAGGCTGAGGTTGGTTTGACGTCGTTCGGGGTCGCCAGTATTGTATCGAGGCTTTCGATTATGCAAATGGCGATTTTTGGCTTCATAGTGTGCTGTCACGAAGTTTGTTGCCTCCTCGGTAATGAATGCCTCGGCATGGATGCTTCAATTCTACATTTATTTTTACATTTTGCTCGAAGCGTCTTATGCATTCTCTCGGTTGAATAGCACCAACGAATTTGCACAGGGCCACCCAATCTTGCCTCGGTCGGGAGACGCAATATCAAATGTTGCATCGGATTAAAAAAACCCAGTGGAAAGATCTTTTCTAACTTGCAGAGCAACTCCGCCGCCGTCTCTTCCATGTCTTCTAGCACGCCATCGGATAGTTCTTTAGCACAAAGAACACGGAAGAAATAGCTCAGTTCTGCCAGTACTAGCCATTCTTCCTCAGGGATATAGCCGCACAACATCACCGGCATTACCCGCTCAAGCCATATGTGCCAATCATGACTCTTGAGCCCAAATATTTTCAATTTTTCTGGACTAGCTCCCCTCCTCAGATTCGCTGCATACCCATCGGGGAACATCAAACGGTTTTGCACCCACAAGAGAATTTCCCTCATATGCTCCATTTCAAGATTAAACCGGGCCCTTGGCTTCGACAAATTCTTCCTTCCTTTCGGCTGTCGCATGTTCTGTAAAGGTCTATCACATAGAGTCTCCTGGTCGACTCTAGCTTTAGGATTATCCTTTGACTTCCCATCTATGCAAAAAATGTACCAAATAGGGCCTCACCGATATTCTTTTCAGTGTGCATCACATCAATGTTGTGTGGAAGTTCGAGGTCTTTGAAGTAGGGGAGATCCCAGAAGCATGTCTTGTGAGTCCATGCGTGTTCCGAATTATATCCCTTGAAATACCCAGGATGTCCTGGATCAGGCTCGACAGAGTTCAACTGAGCCAGGACCTGTTCACCCGTCATCGTAGGTGCTGCCAGGTTTTTGACAGCTTTCCCTTTGATGAAGTTCTTCCTGTCTCTTCTGAAAGGATGCTTAGGAGGCAGAAACTGTCTATGCAAGTCGAAGCAGGAATACTTGCCACCCGCCTTCACCCAATGAAACTGAATAGCAGCCTTGCATGTTGGGCATGCGAACCTTTCATGAACCATTCATCCCAAGCTTGTTGCATGCGCCGATAGGTCATGCATCGAGTATTGATACCACACATGCATTATGAAGGTATTTTTGCTAGCTGCATCGTATGTCTTGAACCCTTCATCCCAAGCTTGTTGCAATTCCTCCTTAAGCGGTTGCATGTACACATCCATATTCTTCCCCGGATATTTGGGCCTTGGTATTATCAAAGTCAGGAAAATGTTCTTCCTTTTCATAATCTCTGAGGGGGTAGATTGAGTGGCATGACAAATACAGGCCAACAACTATATGAGGCTGCCATCAGACCGAAAGGATTGAACCCATCCGTGCCGACGGTGATTCGGCAATGCTTTGGCTCCTTAGCTTTTTGCCAATGTTTTTCATCGAAGTGCTTCCATGCTAAACCATCTGATGGGTGAGTCAACATCGGCTTCCCATCTGTATCAAATTCCGTTCTCTTCCCATATGTGTGCCATGTCATCTGTCTGGATGTCTCTTCCATCATGTAAAGGCGTTGAATTCTTGGTATCACTGGAAGATACCGAAGAACATTTACGGGTATTTTGGTCTGCGTCTTCTTACCTTGACCATTGTCTACCACAACATACCTGGATGACTTGCATTTGGGACAATAGTCTTCCTGCGCATACTCTTTCCTAAATAAAGCACATCCATTATCACAAGCATGTATCTGCTCATAGGGCATCTTAAGTACCTTGAGGATCTTATCCGATTGGTACAGGTTTGCAGGCATAACATAATCTTTTGGTAGAAACTGCCCAAATAGGGTCATGATCGCATTGTAGCATTCTGTGCCCAAGTTGAATTGTGCCTTCAGAGCCATCACTTGTGCGATGGCATCGAGCTGACAAAGCTTAGTGTGAGCGTGGAGAGGACGTTTTGAGGACTCTAATATCTCATAGAAGGTCTTCGCAGTTTGCTCCATCTCATCGTCCTCATCCCGCGCATTGTCAAAGTCCTGCACCATGTCTTCAATTCCGGTTCCGTACTCGTCCGTGCGCTGGCGGACCACCTCCTCTCTCCTGCGTCCGGCAGACTCGACATGGAAAGTTCACACCGTTTAATCAGGCTTAAAACCTCACTTCTGCAAGTGTTTACCCATATCCACCTCTGTTGCCTGTTTATAGTTGTCGCACCTAACACAGGGGCACCAGGTTTTTCTCTGACCATTTGCAAACGCTGCTCTCAGAAAGTCCTTGGTTTTCATTGCCCATTCAGTGGTCATCTCTTTCTAATTAGGGCGACCGGTGTACGTCGAGGCATGATCATCGCTCATCTTGTCACTACCTAGCTACTAAACAACAAATATACAAGTTTGTCAATTTTATTACGTCCAATTTTTATTGCTTATATCATACATAGCTATGTCATACGCAATTAATTAACCTACACACTAATAGGTAAAGATAGGTCCTAATCCCACCCGAGTATGTATAGATTCGGTTCGTTTTCCCATGCTCTGCTCCCGACCCGACACAGAATTTCGGCAGCACCTCCCCGCTGTTCTCCTAATACACGTCTCGACAACAAGCCGAGAGGTTGTGTATCCGGAGAACAACAGGGAGGCGCTGACGAAATTCCACGTCGGATCAGGAACAGAGCATAGAAAAACGACCCAATCTACACATACTCGGGCTGTCCATGGATAATGTTGGACAATTCGAAAGAATTACTATTATAAATATGCAAATGAATGCATATTTATACTGTAATACTTTCGAACGGGAGATGCATACTATTTACGCGACTAGCCTAGCTAGTGTCATCGGCACGAAGGCCGGAACAGAGCAAAAGGAAGGGGGAGGATGATAGGAATTTTTTTACTCACCCTCGAACGCAGGGGAGGTCGTCGAACACGAGACCCTCGACGGCGATGCTCGAGGTGAAGTGGAAACACCTGCACATTACAAACACCCAGTCCCGATAATTAAGCTAAGAAATACTAACATATAATTACTAACTATAATATCTCTACTTTCTTATTCCCACCGGCAGAAGGGTCGGGCGGGAGCGATGGGTTGCGCTGGTGATTCTCTCCCACGGTCCTCCTCGTCATCCACCTTCTCCTTCTCTCCTCCTCCTCCTCCTCCTTCTCCATTTCTCCTCCTCCTTCACCTTCTCTCCTCCTCCTCTCCTCCTCCTCGTCATCCACCTTCTCCTTCTCTCCTCCTCCTCCTCCTCATCCACCTTATCCTCCTCCTTCATGTCCATTTCTCCTCCTCCTGCTCCTCCTCCTCCTTCTCTGCTCCTCCTCCTCTCCTCCTCTTTATTTTCATTTTTCCTTTAAATTTCCTTTTTTTCTTTACATTTTCTCTTTATTTTCCTTTACATTTTCCCTTTATTTTCCTTTACATTTTCTCTTTATGCTCCTTTACATTTTTCCTTTAAATTTCCTTTTTCTTTACATTTTCTCTTTATTTTCTTTTATATTTTCCTTTATTTTCCTTTACATTTTCCCTTTATACTCCTTTAAATTTTTTGCATGTTTTCCTTTACATTTTCTGCATATTATATACTAATTTAAAACTAAAATTTACTACAATTAGACCTAAAGTTTACAAAATAGAGAAAAAAATAAACCTAAACTTTACTATTCATCTAAGTAACAAAACCTAGGACTAACTAAACTAGAACATAAAAAACCTAAAACTAACTAAACTAATAAAATTACCAGTACATCTAATTAACAGAAAAAATAAAAAAGAGAGGGGAGGAGGCTTACCGGCGGCGGCGATGGGGGGAGGTGGTTGTGGGGCAGGACGACGACTGTGGTTGGGAGGGGGGAGGTGGCTCTGGCGAAGAGGGCGGCGCGTCGTCTCTTCATTGGCGTGGCAGGGATCTGCAACGGGAGAGAGAGAGGAGGTGGTCGGACGGTTAGAGACGAGGAGAGGAGAGAGAGGAGGGAGGAGGAGAGGTGGGAGAGGAGGGCGGGCGGCGGCGCTCACCAGCGGCGGGCACGGTGGGACGGCTCGGGCGGCGGCGGGGTGAGAGAGATAGAATGCGGGATGGGGAGAGAGAGTGGACGGACTGGGGTAGTTAACGATCCAGCACTATGTCGTCTGCCACCAGACGGCAAAGGCTTCGCTGCCGTCTGCGGACAGACGACATAGTACGGGGCCGTTAGCCAGACCGAGCGTAGTCACGAGTGGGCCCACAACTGCGCTTTGCCGTCTGCCCGTGGACGGCAAAGGATCTTTTGCCATCTGCTTGTAGGAATGCAGACGGCAAAGTATCTCTTTTCCATCTGTCATGTTTTGCCGTTTGTATTTAGGTCAGCTATTGGTAGAGGACCGCTTTGCCGTATGCCCCGACAGAAAACAGACGGAAAAGCAGTTAGCACATGGCAAATTAAGGAATTCCACTAGTGAGGAGTGCGGATAAAGTCTTTGTTGTTGTGACTAGTGAAGTCACATAACTTGGTGTTTTCAGTGGAACCCATAGTAGCAGCAAGTGTGGCAGATTTTTTTTTGTAATTTTTGATATAAGACACAAAGATAAAAAATGAAAGGTAAACTAACAAGACTAAAAAGCAAAGGTAAAAGGTAGTGGGCAATACCCCTATCTTAGCACCCGGAGTCCCCGGCAACGGCGCTAGAGATGTGCGAGATGATGATAATGGTTTCTCGCCCTTTTCTTGTTACCCCAAGTGGAAGTTGAGATGTAGGATAGCAGCAAATTTCCCTCAGTGAAGATACCGAGGTTGATTTCAACCCAGTAGGACTCCGGTAATGATAAGTAGGTGGCAAGGAAAAAATGGCACCGAATAAGAAAAAAGTTGCTTCCTTGACTTGGACCTGCACACAACACAAATAACTTTGCTCCCAACGAAGTTCAGAGAGGTTGTCAATCCCTCCGGTCTTGTTGTTTACAAAGGATCAAACGCAAGGGATAATGATAATGATAGCAACTAGAAAGTAAAAGCAAGAAAGTAAGTAAGCGTTTAAACAGTGATGAAATTAAGTAGACCGAAATCCAACTGCATCTAGTACTAATCATCCACCTTGAGATATCTATCCAGAACATCTCACTGGTATTAAGTTGCGAGCCCCACCCAAAGTGTAAACCCAAAGCAACAGACAACTGCATTAAAATCACTTTGCGTAAAGTAAACAATCCTTGCAACGACGGTTACAAGCACCGTTGTTTCCCCCTTGTGGCAACAGCACATCCCCTATACTCATGTTTCTGTCACTCAAGCGTGTCATCGGGGGGCATGAACCCACAATCGAGCATAACGTTCCCTCTTGGAGTCACTACCTACTACTTGGCCAAAGCAATAAACATCAACGGAGAACATGCAAGAATTTCTTAAGAACAACAATATAAAAGATAAGAACCAAATATATTACTCAATCACAATCTGAACATAATCTCATAATCCATCAGATCCCAGCAAACTCAGCATAGCAACAGCAGAAAGATTACATATGTGCCGTGATCATGTAGGGTAGCTCACAAGGACTAAACCATGAAGAAGAAAGAGGGGAGGAGAACATCACATAGCTACTGATCACGGACCCATGGTCCAAAGAAAACTACTCACGGCACATCCGGTAAGCATCCATGATGAAGGGGAAGCTCCCGGAGGTCAATCCTCCCTTCGGCAGGGTGCCGGGAAGAAGTCTGCTGGCGCTTCCGATCTTTGAAGCGCGGCGGCGGCGGAAAAGAGGTGAGCTCGCAAAAAAGGTTTCTTTCCTCGGGGGTTTCGCGTCACGGAGATTAAATACGCAAAGGGCGAAAGCCAGGGGGACCAGGTGTCCAGGCGGCCACCTGGCGCGGCCCCACCCTAGGCCGCACCACCTGGCCACGTGGGCACCAGGTGGGGCCCCTCTGGCCCTCCTTCGGGACTCTAGAAGGTTCCGTTGCGCTCATTTTTAATCCGATTTTCCCAAATTTTTGGAGCACTTTTAAAATGGGGGAAACCTGGAATAGAAAAACTGCAGAAAACAGGAACTGGTACTGTGGTGCACTGTGTTAATAAGTTAGTCCAAATATGATCAAAAGTGTATGAAAGTGTATCTAGATCATAACAATATCACACAAAACATCCATGGAGCAAGCAGAAATTATAGATATGTTTGGGATGTATCAGGTGCCAGGTGGGCCCCCCTAGCCCTCCTTCGGGGTTCCGGAACTCCGTCCTGCTGAGTTTTATTATGATTTTTCTGGAATTTTCGGGGCACTGATAATTAAGGTAAAATACCTGCAACTTATAGACATGAGCAGACAGAAACTGGCGCTGGGTGCACTGAGTTAGTAGGTTAGTCAAAATATGTGTAAAATGATATGAAAGTGTAGCAAAACATGTAGCAATGTCACATAAAAGTGCATGGAACAAGAAGAAATTATAGATACCTTTGGGACGTATCAACATCCCCAAGCTTAATTCCTCCTCGTCCTCGAGTAGGTAAATGATAACACGGATAATTTCTGTGGTGACATGCTAACACACATATAAGAACTTCAAAGTAAAGCAAGGTAGATGTGCAATTCAAGTCAAGATAATAAAAAGCAAGAGTCATAGTATTGATACTAGCAAATCATGAAATAAAGTTGCAAGAGCTCTCACTGTCCGTGACTCAAATGTCTCCAAATGGTGTTTGCGTGCAAGCAATGGGAGATGGGATTAGAGAATAAAAATAATATATAGTTTAATTTAGAACTCAATCTACTAAAGTTTCACACTTGGTCTCCTTCGGGATCTTATTTTGACTCATCCCCAGACCATAGTCAGGTACAAGTCAAACTTATCCTCTCCCTTTCGACTTTGAGCACTCATGCAATGAATGAGTGCGAGAAAGATACGTTGGCACTTAGGATGACAAACAGAGAAATGATGGGGAAGGGGGACAAAAAGGGTGTGAAAGGATCACATCAATGAGGACAAACATAGGCGAGAGAAATCCAAATGATAGATATGATGTGAGGAGTAGGGATTTCCATGCAACGAATGCACATATGAGCTAAGGTACGCTCTCCAATGGAACTAGTGGGGGTGCATCCAACTTGATTGCTCATGAAGACCTAGAGCTCATTTGAGGAGGTTCATCCTTGGAATACGCAAGCCAGGTTCTATAGTGTAAGGGTCCCCACATAGTTATGCATGAATTATAATCTCTATGGAGTACAAATATAACAATGGAGTACGAGTGTGGATCTTTCAAAAGGAATAGTACTTAAGGGAAACACTCTATATTTTAAAAGAATGTAGAAGATCTTCACACTTAAAAGAAGTACTCAACATAAAGAAGAATGAAAACTATCATGATGTATGCAAATGTACGCTTCTGCCAGTGTAGCAGGATATGCAATGATAATAGCATGTCATGTAGAAATAATAAGGGCAAAGCCCAACTAGCATGCGACTCCTCGATCAAGCAAAAGCATGTATGACATGAATATGAAGTCATGAGATGGTGGATGTTGCATGGCAATGTATCTCGGAAAGGCTATGGAAATGCCTTGATAGGTAGGTATGGTGGATGTTTTGAGGAAGATACAAGGAGGTTTATGATGATAGAGCGTATCATGCCAAGGGTTTGGATGCACCGGCGAAGTATGCATGAACTCTCAAGATGAGAAAGGGAAATGCACGGTACCGAAGAGGATAGCAAAATATGGATGGTGGAAGTGCCAACAATCGAATACTCGCATTAGTCCAAAAAACTCGTGAACTTATTATCGCTAACTCTCTATCTAATCAGGAGGATCACAAAGAAACAAGTACCCCGAGGAGGAGTGTATGGGGGTTTGGTTATCCTTGCGCGTGTAACACCCCAAAAATCGACTTATCGATTTTTGTGCTGTTATTCCTTCCTAGCTTTTTCTCCTTATCTTTTTCTCCCGATCTTTTTCCCCTGGAGTCTGGTTTATGACCAGAAGAATCTAGACAATCCTTGACCTTGCAACCCCTTTTATCTGCCCTTTGCAAGGCAAGATCCCTCCCCAGACCCTCAATCCCGGATATGCAAGGATATTGCCACGTCAGGTGCAATGTTCTTCATACCGGCTTCATTCCATTTGTGTCAATCGATGGAATTAAATCCCGGAAAATACCTAGACATCTCTAAAGCTTGTGGAAACTTGTGGGGATGATCTTGGTGATCCTCTTGACCTCTCCCAAAGATATTGGCTATGGTTGAATAAAGGAAATTGTGATTTTCTTTATAAAGCCAATAATCCCCTTTAGCCCATTTGCAAAGGAGCTACCATTTTGGTTGCCCCATTTGTGCTCAAATGAATTGTGGAGCTCCTAGTATCCAACCCATGGCCATTTCTATCAAAACATGGGGTTCCATAGTTCAAAATTTGAGCATAGGTTCCCTTTGCAAATTCAGGGCAGAATAGCACTTTCCAAAGGAAATGTTATTTATGTTTGCCCATTGCCTCCCAAACTTTTTGTGCCTTTTCCCCTTCCCATGTCATGTTGTTGTGCCAAGTTTCAGCTATAATGGCAAAGCCATTAATTGACACTAAATTCCCAAAGTTCCTGTCCAGCAGGAAACTTTGTGAAGGAAGTGCAAGCTAGCCTTGCCCATTTGATCTGAAACTTTGTGCACATACTTATCCTAGTGTATGATTAATTTCTGCCAAATTCCAAGCCAAGGGGAGCAGTGTGCTAGCCACACCACAGCACAAAGACCTTCTTCCTAGTTGGTGCATTTGTAAAGGAAGTGCTATGTGCTTTAGTCCAATTGATCTCAAACTTGACAGAGATAATCACATATGGCTAAGATTGAGCTGACCCAAGGCTCAGACCCATACCCCAGGTGAACACCCCCCAGCTCAGCACAAACACCTTGCTTCTTGGACCAAGTCATGTCACTTTCAGCCACTCCATGCCAAGCAGGTCATCCCACCTCGGTTCTTGAACCTCTTGAGGAGTCACCTCACCCTCTGGACATGGTCCCTGGTCATAAGCATGCGTGGGACACGTGTTGACCTTGGGACCACGCGTGTGGCATGTCCAGCTCGTGTCTAGCTAAGTGCTTGTATTGGAGCCTTATCCGCATTGTCCCTGTCCTCTTTCCCGAGCATGTCTTTCGAGATCCTCACTCCACGCCTGACCACCGTGTGCGCTCCCACATCGACTGGTAGCCCCTGGACGGTGTGACGCCCACAAAATCAGACCGTGTACAGTAATCATACACGCAAGGTACACGATCGAGATTAGGGACTCACGGTGAGATATCACAACACAACTCTACAAATTAAATAATACAAGATGTTTAATACAAGCCAGGGGCCACGAGGGCTCGAATACAACAGCTCGAGAGCACAAAGTAAGCGGAAGCAAAAGTATCTGAGTACAGACACAAGAATACAAGATTGCCTTAAGAAGGCTAGCACAAATAACAACATATCGAAAAGGCGAGGCCTCCTTCCTGGGAACCTCCAAACTACTCCTGGTCATCGGGGAACTCGACGTCGTAGAAGGCATCG
The DNA here is from genome assembly GCA_950022295.1 of Bromus sterilis. Taxonomy (NCBI): domain Eukaryota; kingdom Viridiplantae; phylum Streptophyta; class Magnoliopsida; order Poales; family Poaceae; genus Bromus; species Bromus sterilis. The sequence continues at coordinate 408,178,371 of OX465596.1, read as the reverse complement.
GGGATCTTCATGTTGCGGTGGTCGACATCGGGGATCCCCTGCTTCTGGACTCCAAGGCTCCAACGTCGACTGCAGCGGCCGATCAGGCAAAACAAAAAAGGGGAAATAAAGCAAAGGTGAGTATCTAGCATACCCGCGAGTCTTACGTCCGCTACTAAGCATTTATGCATTTGTATCAATGGAAAGGGGAGGCTGTATATATAGTGGACTACAAGATAGAAATCAGAATAAGGGTAAGAAGCTAGGCCTATCGAAGACTAGCATCTTCCGCCGATGTCTTGCAGCATGAGAAGAGAACAACCAACAGTTTATATAAAGAATAAAGTAACAATGAAGAAAAAGTTGCTGCAACATTGTATAATATAAGTTTTAATGATTAATAATAATAATTCCACCGAGTTCCCCTCCTCGACTTCCCTGCGAGGAAGAAAACCCGGAACCATACAATTTAATAGTAATAGTTTCTAGTGGTAAGATCCAGCTTCAGCATAAAGCGTCCTGTTACCATGGACACGGCTATTCGAATAGATTAAACTCCCTGCAGGGGTGCACTACTGTTCAGCCTGCACGCTCGGATCTCGAGGGTGGCGTACACCTTGTTAGGGAATGCCCCACCGAGGCTATCCGACACATCGGAGTTCATCCTAGGCTCAACAGATAGGCCATCTGCCAGACTATATCCTATGCGCCAAGGGGTCTAGGTCCCTCACCCTTGCACGCTCCTGCACGGTACGAGACTGGACGGTGAAGCAAAATCAAATCCAAAACACACCTACTGCAGCAAATAAGACAAGACCGCTTCCCGGCAATCAGCCTGTGGTACTGCTGACGTCTGAAGAGCTTTCGGACAAACTACGACGCGGATGGCCACACCGTAATCCCACGTGTAGGTAGTGCGTACAGGCCTTTGCGGCCTCTCAAGTCATCCGCCGAACCATTTAGCATTTTAATTAACCTGCGTGACAACCGTTATCGTTGCCTCGACTTAACTGACCCGCGGTCAACGACAGCAGTCAGGACCACCAGTACATCGGTGCCTGCCCTGTCGTCCCACCAAGTCTCGGCGGTTACCGACAAGGTGAACCGTCTCCTTACCTTATCTCGCGTGTGCTCTTGGTAGAGCTCGACTTTTTGTGGTTTGGTAACTCTCGCGAGATACGAGCAGGGGCCAAGCACGCCAGTAACGTCGGTCGTACCCTCCCTGTCGTTCCCGACGCAATACCGCTCGCGGGCACCGTTGGGTCGCCCGACTTTCTTACCTTTAAGGACAACCGTTGCTCAGGTACCTAAAGCGGCTATACAAAGTCAGCAATGAGTGGAGGTACGAGGATTACTCCTCGATAGCTCACACTTGATGGTGGCCCGGCAGAGCCGAGCTAGGGGACCTTAGGCGGTGTTTGCATTGTACCGTACCTGTGCAGTTGTATATATTGTATCCGTGTTCACTCCCCTGAGTGGTAACGGCCCGCTATCTAATCCTAGTTGACTAACAAAGAGCAGGGCTCACTGCTGAATATATGCATAATAATAATAGGCAGCCTAGGATAAAGGAGGTACATCAAGGGGAGACAAAATCAGGCTATGCAACTGAATATGATTGTAATCATAGCAGCAGCAGTAACAATGCCTAGTGCAAGAAATGTACGGAAAAGATAGGCGATATCTGGGGAAGAGAATGGCTCTGCTTGCCTGGAAGCTCGCGGTATGGGTACGGTCGTCGACGAAGTAGTCGTACCCGGCAGCGGTGTAGTCGGCGGTAGCAGCGGGGTCTACCGAAGAACAACGGGGGGAAGAAACAATAAACATAAAGCAATCATAGCAAACAGATGAATGGCATGACGTATCCAAAGTTAACGGTGTTCTAACACAGTGCAATGCACATTTCACGGTGTTCTAACATATTCGTTATATTTTTCTGATCAATTTTCATGTATAAAGTTTTTGAATCTGACTTACGGTTTAAAACATATTCAAATTCAAAGTTTAAATCATTTTAAATCAATTTCTGGATTTTCTTTATTAATAAAATACAACATTATCCAGAACAGTATATTTGACTGGTCAAACGTGACAAGACCCAGTGGGGACCAACCTGTCAGCCTCACAGTAAATAAAACAATTTATTGAATTTAAATAACAGTGGGGTCCCACATGTCATTGCCTCATTTTATAAATTGAAATTTAATTAAACTAATAACCCAGTGGGGCCCAGCTGTCATACTAACAGATTTTAATTAACTTATTAAACTAAACAAGTGGTTAACTTAAGTTTCTGGGCTAACATGTCATGGTCTATGGGCGGGTACTTATTCTAATAAAAAGGGATTAATCCCACCTAACCAAAACCAACCGGCCCCACAGGCTAGGGGCACCACCGTGCCTTCCCCGTGATTGGTCGCACGGGATAAGACCGGCGGCGGCCATGGCCGAACAAGCGCGCGAGGGGGGGAGGAGCGGCCTGCAGTAGCGCGCTAACGGGGGAGGAGGCGGGACAACCGCGAGGCCCGCGGTGGGCGCGTCAGGCTTGGGCGCGCACGCTCAGGCGCATGGCCAGGAAGCGGCCGAGCTCGGAGGCAAGGCGCATGGTGCGGCCATGACGACGACCAAAGAAGATGTGCCGCGTGTGAGGGAGGAAGCAGGGCACGGAGCCGCGCGAGCTCGCGCTGGAGCTTCAGCTTGCGCTGGAGCTTGAGCTCCGGCGGCCATGGTTGCTCAAACTGGCCTTAATCAAAATTTTGGTTTTTGTTAATCTTCAGATCATGGCGGGGATATTGAATCCAATGTACCCATCATGCCTTGATCAAACTTTGCAGTTGATAATGTTCTGTATCATAATGGTTGGTATCAATAAACCATGTGCCCAGGGTTCCTTGATCATCATCAGACAAATCAAAGTCCAACCCCCTTTGAATTGATCATAAAAATAAAGTGGCAAATAAAGTTCAACCTAAAATTGTGCAACCACTTTTGAAAAATCCCAAATATTTGGTGGATCACTTCCTTGTGAAATTGGGGGTTTATTAAGTTATTAATTAAATCAAACAATTCAAACAGTAGCTTAAACAGACCATTTTAATCATTTATTATTTAAATAAAATATCAAATGACTTTTGAAAGGTCCCAAACTTTTGGGGGCACTTCAATATGATGCAATACTAATTATGGAGCATGTTCCATATTTTACAAAAATCATTTGAAGTCTAAATAAAATAAGAAACAGTAGAGTAAAATGTAAAAGAAACCTATATGGGAAAATTCCTATTTCTGCGCACTAGGCAAAGCCCACCAACCCACCCTGGCGCCCCCCTCCTTCTCCCTCCTCCCCCTCTCTCTCCGTGCGTGGCGGCCATCCCGCCGTGCCACGGCACACCTCGCTGCCGTGGCAGGCATCCCGCGGCCAGCGGCGCGTAGAAGACCCCGAGCGCCCTCTGGAAACCCTAGAACCCCGCCCCTCCCTTTTTCTCCGTCCCCCGCGCCTCCCTCTCTTCTCCCGCTGCTCGCCCGGAGGCCGGCCGACGTCGTCATCACGCACCTCCTTGGCCACCAAGGTCGAGGGGACGCGCTAGCATGTCCAGTGGGTTCGCCGTGGTAGCCCTCGTCGTCTTGCGCGAGGAATCGAACGGGGACGCCCCACAGCCGCCGCCCCCTCCTCCGTCTTCCCCGCCATGGCTGCCTCCCCGTCGCGCCGAATTCGCCGTTAATGAACCCCCTCCGGCCACATCGAGCATCCCCCTGCACCCCCTGTGATCTCTCCTTGCGACTCCCCCTCTCTCCTTTCGTCGTGCCGAGCCGTAGCCTTCTCCTCGCTGAGATCTGAACCGCCGCCAGGGCCGCCGTGCCGAGCGTGCGCTCGCCGCACTCACCTCACCACAGCCGAGCCCTGGGCACGTGCGGGCCGCGCTCTGGGTGCCCTTGGCGCCACCCCCCATGCCCAGCCTCGGGTGCTACCTGCGCCACGATGGCTGCTCGCCGTGAGCCCGCCATTGCCTTGCCATGGCCGTGCGACGGCCGCCATAGCCATGCCCCCCCCCGTGTGCGCCTCTTTGCGACTGCTGCACACCACGCGCGGCCGCGCCCTCCTGCGATGGCCGTGGCCCGCCGCGGCCTCGCCGTGCTCTGCCTCACCGGCGGGCACGGTTGATTCGGCCGTGGTCTAGCCCCCCCCCCCCACTGACCGGTGGGGCCGACCGTATTGAATTAAGGGCTAGTCCCCTATTTAAAATAATTAACCCCTGGTGATTAAACAAAGTTAAATAAACCCCCCATGTGAGACTTACCAGTGGGCCCTGTCCGTTTTAGAATTAATTAAGTTGTTAATTATAACATGTGTCAATGACATGTGGGGTCAGCCCCTCAATTAAATAAATTTGATTATTTCAAACCCCTGAGACAATGACACCTGGGCCCCACTGCCTTTTTATTAATAAAATGAGTTTTGGTAATTGTTGAGAGTATGACATGTGGGCCCAGTGATTAATTAAATTTAATTAAAAGTTTAATTAGCAGTGTGAGGCTGACCAGTGGGACCCACTGGTCAGGTTTGACCAGTCAACACTGTTCTGGATAATGTTACTAAAATAATAAAAGAAATTATTAAAAAGGATTTTTAATGTTTTAAAATTGATTAAACTTATAAAATCAATATCTTTTAATCCGTATATCGGATCGAAAAACTTTATACATCAAAATGGATCAGAAAAATTCAACGAATAAGAATACGCTATCCATACCCTCACCACACCCCCCTAACACACCGATCATCGACATTCCCCCCCTCCGGGCTGTCTGTCGATAATTCCCGGTACCGATAAAAAGTACCCGGATGAATTTATTCCGAACACGAAAGTTGTTCGGAATAGTTCAACTAACACGGATACACCCCCCTTATCTTTGTCGGATGCCCACGACACCTCCGGCATGATACCTTCCCCCTCTGGACACCCTGTCCGGTAACTACCCGGTGCTGGCAGTTCATCCTCGGATGAATTCCCGCTCCGAGCAGCGTGCATTGCACTGCGTTAGAACACCGTTAACATTTCATCTGTCATGTTATGCATATGTTTGTATGTTATTGCTGTGTATTTACTGTTTCCTCCCCCCTTAATCTCTGGTAGACCCCGCTGCTACCGCCGACTACACTGCTGCCGGGTACGACTACTTCGTCGACGACCCTACCCCTACCGTCGAGCTTCCAGGCAAGCAGAGCCATTCTCTTCCCCAGATATCGCCTACCTTTCCGTACTTTCTTGCACTAGGCATTGTTACTGCTGCTGCTACGATTACAATCCTATTCAATTGCATAGGCTGATTTTGTCGCCCCTTGATGTACCCCCTCTATCCAATGCTGCCTATTATATTTATGCATTATTCAGCAGTGAACCCTGCGCATTGTTAGCTAGGATTAGATAGCGGGCTGTGATCACTCAGGGGAGTGAACGCGGATACGATGATTATAACTGCACAGGTACGGTACAATGCAGACACCGCCTAAGGTCATAGGGACCTGAGCACGGTCGTCCTTAAAGGTAAGAAAGTCGGGCGACCCAACGGTGCCCGCGAGAGGTATACCGTCGGGAACGACAGGGACGGTACGACCGACGTTACTGGCGTGCTTGGCCCCTGCTCGTATCTCGCGAGAGTTACCAAACCACGAAAGTCGAGCTCTACCAAGAGCACACGCGAGAAAAGGTAAGGAGACGGTTCACCTTGTTGGTAACCGCAGTGACTTGGTGGGACGACAGGGCAGGCACCGATGTACTGGTGGTCCTGACTGCTGTCGTTGACCGCGGGTCGGTTAAGTCGAGGCAACGATAACGGTTGTCACGCAGGTTAATTAAAATGCTAAATGGTTCAGCGGATGTCTTGAGTAGCCTTTTGGCTTGTACGCACTACCTACACGTGGGATGCGGAGTGTGGGCTCCCCTGCATCGTAGTCTCGTTCGAGGGTCTTCAGACGTCAGAAGTACCGCGGGCTGATTGCCGGGAAGTGGTGTTGTCTTCTCTTGCTCGAGCGGTGTATTTGTATTTGCTTTGATTTTTCTTCACCGGCCAGTCACGCACCGTGCAGGAGTACGTTCGGGTTAGGGTCCAAAGCCCGACGTACATAGGATATAGTCCGGCGGATGACCTCTCTGTTGATTGCTGAAGGATGGGCTACTTTGTGTCGGATAGCTTTGGTGGAGCGTTCCCTAACAAGGTTCCCGCTACCCTGGAGATCCAAGCGTCGTAGAGTCACGCCAGTGCAACCTTGCAGGGAAGATTAATCTATTCGAATAGCCGTGTCCACGGTAATAGGACGCTTTATGCTAAAGCTGGATCTTACCATTAGAAACTATTACTATTAAACTGTATGGTTCCGGGTCTTCTTCCTCGCAGGGAGTCGAGGAAGGGAACTCGGAGGCATTATTATTATTGTTAATCATTACAACTTATATTATACAATGTTGCAGCAACTTCTTCTTCGTTGTTACTTTATGCTTTATATGAACTGTTGGCTGATTCTTACCTCATGCTGCAAGACATCGTCGGAAGATGCTAGTCTTCGATAGGCCTAGCTTCTTACCCTTATTCTGATTTCTATCTTGCAGTCCACTATATATACAGCCTCCCCTTGCCATTGATACAAGGCATAATGCTTAGTAGCGGACGTAAGTCTCGCGGGTATACTAGATACTCACCCTGCTTTATTTCCTTTACTGTTTGGCCTGATCGGCCGCTGCAGTCGACGTTGGAGCCCAGGAGCAGGAGATCCCCGATGTCGACCACCACAACTTGAAGATCCCCGATGCCTTCTATGACGTCGAGTTCCCCGTTGACCAGGAGTAGTTTGGAGGTTCCCAGGCACGAGGCCTCGCCTTTTCGATCGATTGTTATTTGTGCTAGCCTTCTTAAGGCAGATCATGTGTACCTTGTGTCTGTACTCAGATACTTTTGCTTCCGCTAACTTTGTGCTCTCGAGCTGTTGTATTCGAGCCCTCGTGGCCCCTGGCTTGTATTAAACAACTTGTATTATTTTATTTGTAGAGTTGTGTTGTGATATCTCACCGTGAGTCCCTAATCTCGATCGTGTACCTTGCGTGTATGATTACTGTACACGGATTGATTTTGGGGGCGTCACAAGTTGGTATCAGAGCCGACTGCCTGTAGGACACCCCATCCAACTCCTTGGTCGAAGTTGAGTCTAGACTTTGCAAAACTACTTTGCTAACTTAATTTTTGGCTTACGGGCCCACATTGTTATCACCCCGTGTGATATCTTTGGTATTAGGATCCTTTTTCTCCGTACCTATGCTCTAGGAATCTGCTCTCTTATCCTTGCTGGTAAAGTATTAATAACTCTGACTTAGGTTCACGTACCTCCTTCCTCCCGGAGAGCTTTGCATTCTCAATGATCGCCTGATCCACCTGAAGATTTCGACGATTACTCTCCGATGAATTCCCGAGATCCTACGTATTCATCGCCTTTGCAATCCCATGCCACCGATAAGTCCGTGTGGATAATTGCATCCACCTCCCGATCTGGAAATCACAATTTCCTTGTACTTAAGCATCAAGTTATTCCGGTGCTTCTGTCACCCGATGCCTTGCCATTCATTCCCCTTCTGGTTGAGTGCCCATACTCACATCGGATCCTTTGCGAACCATCCGACCTTTTTGTGGATTACTATCCGACTATTCTTACATGGCTTATTCCATGTGTCAATTGGATTCATCGTGTGAAATACCCTCCATGCCCCTCGATGATTTGTGTTATCGTCGACAACCTCCCTTGTCTCCGTGCTAATACAACTTGATCATATATATCGTGCTCTACTTTCCCTTGGGAAGGTTATACATTTGATACTTGTGTATCATCACTTTTCCCGTCCTTTGGTCTATTGATCAGACAATGACATTTACCTTTCCGTTGGTCTGTTTGATCAGACAACCATGTTTTACCTTCCATTGGTCTGTTTAATCTTTCTTGTGATATAAATTATCTGAGCAGCGATGATTCCCTGCTTATGTAAACACCTCGGTGTACTACCTCGCCAGTAACCCTTGTTGCCATTGTTGATAACATCTCGGTAACCACCGGGACGAGAACTTTGCCAATTGGTTCGCCTCGTATTAACGAGCAGGAAAATGGTTCTCAATGTCCACTGCTCCAGGTACCGATGTTGTTGCTGACATAGCTGACAAACTGTTCTCTGACAACCTTGCGTCGTGATCGCATAACATGTCGCCACCCTCCCTATTCTTGGTGGACCCATAACCCACAGTTCCACAGGATCGAAACCTGACTCTTGTCATCTACCTTGCGATATTCGGCCCGATATCATGCTTATGCCTAATGCTCTGAACCCCTGTCCGTCATCCGTCATCGGCATCGAATGCATGCTTATCCTCTTGAGATGCTCATACCTTCCTTTGTTTCCCTTGATGTATTCCTCTGAGTTTAAACTCGGAAGATTACTTTTTACATCGTTCCCTCGGACAACCTCGGTTGATTAACCTGGTACCGATCCGACCCCCCTTGAGTTTACCCCCAACCTATTCGTAAGTACGATGAAGACCCCGAAGAAGGATGACAACTCGTCGAGATGCAATGATGCAAAGAAATGAAGACACCAATGAGAAGGATTAACTTCATCGAGAAGGGAAACAACAACCAGAAAACTCGTTAGAATACGAAACAAAAGCTTTACCCCTTTCACTACCTTTAATTCTCGGGACGAGAATTCTTTGTAGTGGGGGAGATTTGTAACACCCTCACTGTCATGAACAGTAATCACTTTGATAATCAAGGATTACTGTTGCTAATCATTGTTGATAATCTTTGGTTGCTCAAACTGGCCTTAATCAAAATTCTGGTTTTTCTTAATCTTCAGATCATGGCGGGGATATTGAATCCAATGTACCCATCATGCCCTGATCAAACTTTGCAGTTGATAATGTTCTGTATCATAATGGTTGGTATCAATAAACCATGTGCCCAGGGTTCCTTGATCATCATCAGACAAATCAAAGTCCAACCCCCTTTGAATTGATAATAAAAATAAAGTGGCAAATAAAGTTCAACCTAAAATTGTGCAACCACTTTTGAAAAATCCTAAATATTCAGTGGATCACTTCCTTGTGAATTTGGGAGTTCATTAAGTTATTAATTAAATCAAACAATTCAAACAGTAGCTTAAACAGACCATTTTAATCATTTATTATTTAAATAAAATATCAAATGACTTTTGAAAGGTCCCAAACTTTTTGGGGCACTTCAATATGATGCAATACAAATTATGGAGCATGTTCCACATTTTACAAAAATCATTTGAAGTCTAAATAAAATAAGAAACAATAGAGTAAAATGTAAAAGAAACCTATATGGGAAAATTCCTATTTTTGTGCACTGGGGAAAGCCCACCAACCCTCCCTCCCCCTTCCCCACTGATCCCAGCCCACCCTGGCGCCCCCTCCTTCTCCCTCCTCCCCCTCTCTCTCCGTGCGTGGCGGCCATCCCGCCGTGCCACCGCACACCTCGCCGCCGTGGCAGGCATCCCGCAGCCGCCGGCGTGTAGAAGACCCCGAGCCCCTCTAGAAACCCTAGAACCCCGCCCCTCCCTTTTTCTCCGCCCCCCGCGCCTCCCTCTCCTCTCCCGCTGCTCGCCCGGAGGCCGGCCGACGTCGTCATCACGCACCTCCGTGGCCACCAACGTCGAGGGGACGCGCCAGCATGTCCAGTGGGTTCGCCGTGGTAGCCCTCGTCGTCTTGCGTGAGGAATCGAACGGGGACACCCCACAGCCTCCGCCCCCTCCTCCGTCTTCCCCGCCATGGCTGCCTCTCCGTCGCGCCGAATTCGGCGTTAATGAACCCCCTCCGGCCACATCGAGCATCCCCCTGCACCCCCTGTGAGCTCTCCTTGCGACTCCCTCTCTCTCCTTTCGTCGTGCCGCGACGTAGCCTTCTCCTCGCTGAGATCTGAACCGCCGCCATGGCCGCCGTGCCGAGCGCGCGCTCGCCTCACTCACCTCACCACAGCCGAGCCCTGGGCGCGTGCAGGCCGCGCTCTGGGTGCCCTTGGCGCCACCCCCCCATGCCCAGCCTCGGGTGCTGCCTGGGCCACGATGGCTGCTCGCCGTGAGCCCGCCATTGCCTTGCCATGGCCGTGCGACGGCTGCCATAGCCATGCCCCCCATGTGCGCCTCTTTGCGACTGCTGCTCACCACGCGCGGCCGCGCCCTCCTGCGCTGGCCGTGGCCCGGCGCGGCCTCGCCGTGCTCTGCCTCACCGGCGGGCACGGTTGATTCGGCCGTGGTCTAGCCCCCCCCCCCACTGACCGGTGGGGCCGACCATATTGAATTAGGGGCTAGTCCCCTATTTAAAATAATTAACCCCTGGTGATTAAACAAAGTTAAATAAAACCCCCATGTGAGACTTACCAGTGGGCCCTGTCCGTTTTAGAATTAATTAAGTTGTTAATTATAACATGTGTCAATGACATGTGGGGTCAGCCCCTTAATTAAATAAATTTGATTATTTCAAACCCCTGAGACAATGACACCTGGGCCCCACTGCCTTTTTATTAATGAAATGATTTTTGGTAATTGTTGAGAGTATGACATGTGGGCCCAGTGATTAATTAAATTTAATTAAAAGTTTAATTAGCAGTGTGAGGCTGACCAGTGGGACCCACTGGTCAGGTTTGACCAGTCAACACTGTTCTGGATAATGTTACTAAAATAATAAAAGAAATTATTAAAAAGGATTTTTAATGTTTTAAAATTGATTAAACTTATAAAATCAATATCTTTTAATCCGTATATCGGATCGAAAAACTTTATACATCAAAATTGATCAGAAAAATACAACGAATAAGAATACGCTATCCATACCCTCACCACACCCCCCTAACACACCGATCATCGACATTCCTCCCCCCCCCTCCGGGCTGTTTGTCGATAATTCCCTGTACCGATTAAAATTACCCGGATGAATTTATTCCGAACACGAAAGTTGTTCGGAATAGTTCAACTAACACGGATACACCCCCCTTATCTTTGTCGGATGCCCACGATACCTCCGGCATGATACCTTCCCCCTCTGGACACCCTGTCCGGTAACTACCCGGTGCTGGTAGTTCATCCCCGGATGAATTCCCGCTCCGAGCAGCGTGCATTGCACTGCGTTAGAACACCGTTAACATTTCATCTGTCATGTTATGCATATGTTTGTATGTTATTGCTGTGTATTTACTGTTTCCTCCCCCCTTAATCTCCGGTAGACCCTGCTGCTCCCGCCGACTACACTGCTGCCGGGTACGACTACTTCGTCGACGACCCTACCCCTACCGTCGAGCTTCCAGGCAAGCAGAGCCATTCTCTTCCCCAGATATCGCCTACCTTTCCGTACTTTCTTGCACTAGGCATTGTTACTGCTGCTGCTACGATTACAATCCTATTCAATTGCATAGTCTGATTTTGTCGCCCCTTGATGTACCCCCTTTATCCTATGTTGCCTATTATATTTATGCATTATTCAGCAGTGAACCCTGCGCATTGTTAGCTAGGATTAGATAGCGGGCTGTGATCACTCAGGGGAGTGAACGCGGATACGATGATTATAACTGCACAGGTACGGTACAATGCAGACACCGCCTAAGGTCATAGGGACCTGAGCACGGTCGTCCTTAAAGGTAAGAAAGTCGGGCGACCCAATGGTGCCCGCGAGAGGTATACCGTCGGGAACGACAGGGAGGGTACGACCGACGTTACTGGCGTGCTGGGCCCCTGCTCGTATCTCGCGAGAGTTACCAAACCACGAAAGTCGAGCTCTACTAAGAGCACACGCGAGACAAGGTAAGGAGACGGTTCACCTTGTTGGTAACCGCAGTGACTTGGTGGGACGACAGGGCAGGCACCGATGTACTGGTGGTCCTGACTGCTGTCGTTGACCGCGGGTCGGTTAAATCGATGCAACGATAACGGTTGTCACACAGGTTAATTAAAATGCTAAATGGTTCGGCGGATGTCTTGAGTAGCCTTTTGGCTTGTACGCACTACCTACACGTGGGATGAGGAGTGTGGGCTCCCCTGCATCGTAGTCTCGTTCGAGGGTCTTCAGACGTCAGCAGTACCGTGGGCTGATTGCAGGGAAGTGGTGTTGTCTTCTCTTGCTCGAGCGGTGTATTTGTATTTGCTTTGATTTTGCTTCACCGGCCAGTCACGCACCGTGCAGGAGTACGTTCGGGTTAGGGTCCAAAGCCCGACGTACATAGGATATAGTCCGGCGGATGACCTCTCTGTTGGTTGCCGAAGGATGGGCTACTTTGTGTCGGATAGCTTTGGTAGAGCGTTCCCTAACAAGGTTCCCGCCACCCTGGAGATCCGAGCGTCGTAGAGTCACGCCAGTGCACCCCTGTAGGGAAGATTAATCTATTCGAATAGCCATGTCCACGGTAACAGGACGCATTATGCTGAAGCTGGATCTTACCACTAGAAACTATTACTATTAAACTGTATGGTTCCGGGTGTCGAGGAAGGGAACTCGGATGCATTATTATTATTGTTAATCAATACAACTTATATTATACAATGTTGCAGCAACTTCTGCTTCGTTGTTACTTTATGCTTTATATGTACTGTTGGCTGATTCTTACCTCATGCTGCAAGACATCGTCGGAAGATGCTAGTCTTCGATAGGCCTAGCTTCTTACCCTTATTCTGATTTCTATCTTGCAGTCCACTATATATACAGCCTCCCCTTTCCATTGATACAATTGATAATGCTTAGTAGCGGACGTAAGTCTCGCGGGTATACTAGATACTCACCCTGCTTTATTTCCTTTACTATTTGGCCTGATCGGCCGCTGCAGTCGACGTTGGAGCCCAGGAGCAGGAGATCCCCGATGTCGACCACCACAACTTGAAGATCCCTGATGCCTTCTACGACGTCGAGTTCCCCGTTGACCAGGAGTAGTTTGGAGGTTCCCAGGAAGGAGGCCTCGCCTTTTTGATCGATTGTTATTTGTGCTAGCCTTCTTAAGGCAGATCATGTGTACCTTGTGTCTATACTCAGATACTTTTGCTTCCGCTAACTTTGTGCTCTCGAGCTGTTGTATTCGAGTCCTCGTGTCCCCTGGCTTGTATTAAACAGCTTGTATTATTTTATTTGTAGAGTTGTGTTGTGATATCTCACCGTGAGTCCCTAATCTCGATCGTGTACCTTGCGTGTATGATTACTGTACACGGATTGATTTTGGGGGCGTCACACAATGCAACTCATCGATGCCACACATCAGTTTGGAAAATTATTTGGAATTACCTTAGTATCGGTCTAATTTCCAAAAGGACAAAAGGTTTTTGTTGGTCCCGATTTTAAATAGGTTTAGGGCAAATAAACTTTTAAACAAGGTGGGTATCTACATGAAAAATCTGTAGAGAATGTTTTTTAAGCAATGTATTATTTTGATTGCATGACAGAGGAAGCATATATTTAACATGTAATCCAAATTTGGAATTTGGCTTTGATTTTGGAAAAGTGGCAGATTGACTTGGTGATCATAAAACTAGACTCATAAATATCATTTGATATTTTAAAGGTGCTCACCAATTTATGGCTTATCTAGAATTGATTTAATTTATGTCTTAATTCAACTAGGATACTTAATTAGGGAAATGACAGGGTTAGGGACTGGGGATGTTACAGACGGGCATGCCGACCCGATGTTCTCCATGGGGTGACCGTCGTGTGGCATGGCTCGAGATCCTTCGAGCTTCCTCTCTAGTGCGCCTTCCATGGCTATTTAAGGAGTAGTCGCAGCCTTCCCTGCAGCACCAGCAGCACCCCAGCAGCCCCCTTCCCCGAGCTCCTGGCCGCCTGTGCCTTGCCTCGTCCCGCCATGGCCGAAACCTTAGTCGCCGTGGCCCTCCACCAGGCCGCCTTCGCCGCCTAGTCCCACCTTGCTCCCAGCCGCAGCCCTGGGCCTCCTCGGAGTAGCTCCCCGCCGCCGCTGTCGAGGAGCCGCTGCCAGCCGGCCGGACCATGGGAGCCGCCAACGGCCGAAGTGCGAGGGCCCGTGGGGGCGGCGCTGCCGGACACCCCGCGCGGCCCAGAGGCCAACGGCGGTTGAGCCACGGCGAGCCGCGCCCGCGGGAACACGCTGACGAGCTCCCCGCGCTGGCCAATGACTGCAACGACGCCGACCGTGCTCTGTCCTGCCCCACGTCCAAGAACAGAGGAGATGCAGGGGAAGGGAGATCGAGAACAGAGGAAGAGATGAGGAGCTGACGGGCGGGTCCCGCGTGTCAGCGGGATAAGCCCCGGACCCGCGCTCGCGTATTCCTCAGAATACGTTTTCATTGCGCGAAGACCCGTTTCTCTGCCGCTCCAGGTGGAAATACGCTTTCCCGTGGAGAAAGCGCGTTTTCTTTTACTGCGGCTAGAAGTGCGCTTTCCTTTTAGGAAAGCGTATTATGGCTAAGACGCTTTCTCTCTCCGGGCCGAATCTGCTAAGCAGTGGACGTTCACCCGATAGGGCTGTTTTCCCGTCTATCAAACGAACGGCCGTATCTCCGCGACCGTGACTGATTGCGGTGATTCAAGCGCATAGGTTCACAGTTTTCCGAGCCCGTTCCATTGGTGCAAATTTCATGATGTTTTGGCATTGTGAAATTGACCATTTTGCCCCCGGTTGCCGTTAGGCCTCGCCGAAGGATCGTCGGACCCGTCGGATCGTTTCGGAAGGTGATCGTTGATACGTCCAAAACGTATCTATAATTTCTGCTTGCTCCATGCCTCTTTTGTGTGATATTGCTATGATATTGATGAACTTCCATACACTTTTGATCATATTTGGACTAACCTATTAACTCAGTGCACCCCAGTGCCAGTTCCAGTTTTCTGCTGTTTTCTATTTCAGGTTTCCCCCTTATTAAAAGTACCAGAAAAATTCCGGGAAAAATATAGGAAAAATCAGCGTACCGGAAGCTTCGCAAAGAGCCCGAGAGGGGCCAGAGGGGAGCCAGCCCTGGCCCACCTCTGGCTGCCCACTTTCGCCTATTTATTCCCCGTGACGAGAAACCCTCGGGGATGGAACCCTTTTTCGCGATCTCTCCTCTGTTCCGCCGCCGCCGCCATTCCAAGATCGGGAGCACCAGAAGACCTCTTCCCGGCACCCTGCCGGAGGGAGGAATCACCTCCGAGAGCTTATCCACCACCATGGATGCTTCCCGGATGAACCGTGAGTAGTCCACCTTGGACCATGGGTCCATGATCAGTAGCTATGTGATGTTATCCTCCCCTCTTTGTTCTTCATGGATTAGACCTCGTGAGTTTCCCTACATGATCAAGACACATATGTAATCTTTCTGCTGTTGCTATGCTGAGTTTGCTAGGATCCGATGGATTATGAGATTATGTTCAGATTGTGTTTGAGTTATATATTTGATTCTCTTCTTTTATATTTATGTTCTTGAGTAACTCTTGCATGTTCTCCATTGTTGTTTATTGCTTTGGCCAAGTACTAGGTAGTGACTCCAAGAGGGAGCGTTATGCATGATTGTGGGTTCATGCCCCCCGATGACTTGCTTGAGTGACAGAAACATGAGTCTAGGGGATGTGTTGTTGCCACAAGGGGGAAAACAACGGTGCTTGTACTTGCGGGTGTAAGGATTGTTTACTTTATGGAAAGTTCTTTAATGCAGTTGTCTATTGCTTTGAGTTTACACTTTGGGTAGGATTCACAACTTAATACCAGCAAGATGTTCTGGATAGATATCTCAAGGTGGATGATTAGTGGGTAGATGCATATGGATTTCGGTCTACTTTTCTTTGCGTACCTCCCGTGATTTTGAGCCTCTTCCTTTCTGTTTAGCATAATTAGCATTGGTTTGCGCACATAATCCAGTCAATTTCCCAGCTGTAATTTGTTTACCTCTCATGGCTATTTTATCGTCTTTTGGGAGAGAGACATCACTAGTGAACATCATAGGACCCCGGTCCATATTACCACCACTGTTTACACCATCAATTTACTTCCAGTATTTACTTTTCCGTAGCTATCACTATCATTATGATCCCGTGCGTTTTATCCTTTGTAAACAACAAGGCCGGAGGAATTGACAACTCCTCTGTACTCGTTGGGAGCGAACCTATCTGTTGTGTGTGCAGGTCCAGGTGAAGTAAGCAACCTTAGGTTGTGAACGGCGCCATTGTTTACTTCACCACCTACTTATCGTTGTTGGATTCCTACGGGAGACAATCTTTTAAACCTTGGCATCTTTGCCAAGGGAAATTTGCCGCTATCTACATCTCACCTACCACTTGGGGTAACCAATGAGGGCGAGACGTATCTCGTGTATCAAGCAAATTTCTGGCGCCGTTGCCGGGGACTCCGCACTTAAAGATATGGGAGTTTCACACTATCTTTTATCTTTGCTTTTTATTCTTGTTTGTTAACCTTTCAGATTTTTCTTTAGTGTCTTTTATCAAAAATCAAAAAAATAGTTATCTTGCTTGCTTCTGCTATGGGTTCCTCTGAGAACACCAAGTTGTATGACTTCACTAGTCACAACAACAGTGACTTTATCTGCACTCTATTGCCACACCTGCTACTTCAGCGCCGTCTTATGAGATTAAACCTGCTTTTCTGAACCTTGTTATGAAAGATCAATTCTCTGGTGCTAGAGATGATGCTGCTTTGCATTTAAATAATTTTATTGAGCTTTGTGATATGCAAAGGTACAAAAAAGTAGATGGTGATATTGTTAAGCTTAAGCTTTTTCCTTTCTCTTTGAGGGATGAAGCTAAAATCTGGTTTCAATCCTTGCCTAAGAATAGCATAGATTCTTGGGATAAGTGCAAGGATGCTTTTATTGGGAAGTACTATCCCCCTGCTAAAATTATACAGTTGATGTGCTTTATTATGAATTTTAAACAATTGGATAATGAATACGTTGCCCAAGCTTGGGAACGCATGAAATCTCTTGTTAAGAATTGCCCTACGCATGGTTTGACTACTTGGATGGTTATCCAGACTTTTTATGCAGGCTTGAACTTTACCTCGCGGAACTTGCTAGATTCGGCCGCGGGAGGAACCTTTATGTCAACTACACTTGGTGCTTCCACAAAACTTCTCGATGAGATGATGACCAACTATTCCCAATGGCACACCGAAAGAGCTCCAACAGGTAGGAAGGTAAACTCTACGAGGAGATCTCCTCCCTAAATGAAAAAGTTGACTTGATGATGTCCCTACTTACCAAGCAATCTCCTATTGATCCTCAAAATGTTCCTTTAAATTCTTTGATTGCTCAGGATCAAGTAGATGTGAACTTTATCTCTAGAAACAACTTCAATAACAATGCTTATAGGAGTAACTTTGGTAGCAATCCTAGACCGGTCCCCTCCAACAACTATGGGAACAACAACACTTATCCTAGCACCAAAAACTCCACTTCTGAATTAGAGAGTATGCTTAAAGACTTTATCACTACCCAACAAGCCTTCAACAAGAGTGTAGAGGAAAAACTAGACAAACTAGATACCCTCTCGTCGAAGGTAGACAATTTAGCCCATGAAGTAGAATTGCTTAAAATTAGAACTTCTCCCCTTGAGGAGAGGAAGGTCACTCCTATGAATGCTATCCAATTGCAAATTAATGAAAACATTAGGATGATGGCTAAACTCAAAGAGAGATGGGCTAGAGAAAACGAGGAAGAAGATAGAATTAAGAGCCTTCCTACACACCATACTGTTGCTACTATCCAAGTGGTTGAGGATATCCAAACTCTTAGCACCCAATGCACCCCTAGTCCCATAGGACCTATTGATGGTGATGCTATGACCTCAACCGTAGAAGAAGAAATTCCTATGACTATAGAAGCTACCAAACAAGTGAGCCTAAAGGACACCACCACCACTCTACTTGATAGTAGTGACCTTGATTTTGATAATTGCACCCTTTCTAAAGTTATTCGTTTCCTTCACAAGATGTCTAGAGACCCCCACACTAGCACACTTAATCTTGCCTTCACGGAGCATATCACTAATGCTCTCATCAAAGATAGGGAGGAGAAGCTTAGGGTAGAAGCCTCCATACCAAGAAAGCTACAAGATGGTTGGGATCCTATGATTAAAATTAAGTTGAATAACTTTTCTTGCTATGCTTTATGTGATGTTGGAGCTAGTACCTCCGTTATGCCCAAAAGAATGTATGATATATTTGAATTAAAACCTTTTGATGCTTGTTCTTTTGGTGTTCGTCTCGTCGATTCTTCCGTAAAGAAACCTTTGGGGAAGATAGATGATGTTCTTATCATTGGCAATGACAATTATGTTCCCCTTGATTTTACTATTATGGACATTGAATGTGAACCTTCTTGTCCAATTATTTTGGGACGTCCTTTTCTTCGCACCATGGGTGCTGTTATTGATATGAAAGAAGGGATCATAAAATCCCAATTCCCTCTCAAGAAAGGGATGGAACACTTCCCTAGGAAAAAGATTAAGTTGCCTTTTGAGTCCATCACACGGGCTAGTTATTTTCTTGAAAAGACTTGATCTATTTGCATTAAGCCTAGCTAATGGCTTTAAAGAAGCGCTTTCGGGAGGCAGCCCGCAACGAATGTAGGATTTCCTTTTTGTTTTTCTTCTGTTTTTAGTGATCTTGATGATTATTACTACTGTAGCAACATCATTGTATCTTTACTTTTCAAGCTTTGTGCCTTTTATAGCCTCATATGACAAGGGAAGTGAAAGTTGTGACATGCTGTCCAGAAAATAAATTCTGTCCTCGTGAATAGAAAAATCAGAGAAAAATCCCAGTTCATCTTTTTGAGCTTAATTTTTTACACAGCATGCTCAATACAATTACGAAACTTTTGTATGTTCTGAGTTTTTTATTTGAGTTGCATAAGTATCCCTAAAAGATTCTGTCATGTTTTGCCTTTTCTTTGTTTTGCAAACCTTAAGCTTGCTTTTTCTTTGCAAACCTGGCACTCTTAAGAAACAGTATCTCTTCAAGATTATATTTATTTCCAGTAGAGAAAAAAATATTTTATTATGGGTACTAAACTCGCTAATCATATTATGATGAGTTATGTATGAAGGGAGTTTTCAAGTGTGCGAGGGAAGATGATGAAAGAAGATTAAGAAGTGTCAAGCGTTCAAGCTTGGGGATGCCCCCATGCATCCCCAAGAAATATTCAAGGAGACTCAAGCGTCTAAGCTTGGGGATGCCCCCGAGCATCCCCTTCTCCATCGACACATATCAGTTCATCTCTCGTTTCACTATATTTTTATCACTTCATGCGGTATGTGCTATTCTTGGAGCGTTTCGCTCTTAGGTTTTGTTTTTAGTTTTCTTTAGCTTTGCTTGCTGTTCATAACAAGTTAGAACCCAGCTTCCTTTGTGTGGGAGGGAAATACGCTCCACTTCCAAAATTTAGAACACAACATAGGACTTTTCCTGCATATCTTTGCTGTGTGTGTTCCTTATCTTTTCGTAGCTACTGTCATGTTTTGCTCTTAGTTTTCATGCTTATCTTTTCAAAGAGCTTTTGTTTAGTTTGTTGCTGGAACTCTCTTGAGTTTTCATTATTATCTTGTTGCATGTTGCACTGAGTTTTGTGTCTTGACTTGAAGTAGGTAATTGAGGTTGCTATTCTTTTGTAGTAGTAACTTGCAAAAGTTTTGAGGTATTGTTTTGAGTAATGTTTGGACTTTTGGTGTCAAGAGCTTTAGCCTATTAGTGATATATATCGTATTTTGGGCCATCCGTGTTTATTTTCAAAAACTTACAAAATTAGTTGAGAACTCTAGCTACTAGATGGATCACTACTCTTCTGAGGGGTCGAATATTAGAGTACACTCACGTACCATGAGTCGAGGATGTGTAAGGATAACCAAACCCCCATACACTTCTCCTCGGGGTACTTGTCTCTTTGTGAAACCTCCTTATTAGATTGAGAGTTACTGATAATAAGTGCATGAGTTCTTCGGACTAATGTGAGTATTCGAAAGATGAAATTTCCACCTTCCCATATTTTGCTAGCCTCTCCTGTGTCGTGCATTGCTTTCTTCTCACTCCAAGAGTTAGCGTCCACCTTCGCCGGTACATCCAAACCCTTGGCACGATACGCTCTGTCATCATAAACCTCCTTATATCCTTCCTCAAAACATCCACCATACCTACCTATCAAGGCATTTCCATAGCCTTTCCGTGATAAATTGCCATGCAACATCCATCTTCTCATGACTTGATCTTCATGTCTTTCATGCTACTTGCTTGATCGATGAGCCGCATGCTAGTTGGGCCTCGCCCTAATCATTGTTATATGACGCGCTAGTATCATTGCATATCCTGCTACACTGGCAGAGGCATACATTTGCATACATCATGATAGTTACATTTTCTTTATGATTTGAGTACTTTGTAAAGTGTGAAAGATCTTCTATACTTTTTGTAATATATAGAGTGTTGCCCCTAAAGTGAGGAAAAGATCCCAAAGTGGACAAAATTAAAAGATCCCAAAGAGGACAAATTAAAAGATCCCAAAGAGGACAAATGAGAGTTAAATAGAAAGATCCATTGAGGACACCAAAAATAGAAAAAAAAAGAAAAAAAAGAAAAATAAATAAAAATAGAGAAGGGGGCACACTACTATTATTTTTGAAAGATCCACACTCGTACTCCTTCTTATATCTTGTACTCCATAGAGATTATCATTCATGCATATAGCTATGTGGGGACCTTCACACTATAGAATTTGGCTTGTATATTCCACTGATGAGCCTCCTCAAATGAGCTCTAGGTCTTATTGAGCAAGCAAGTTGGATGCACCCCCACTAGTTCCATTGGAGAGCTTACCTTAGCTCATATGTGCATTCGTTGCATGGAAATCCCTACTCCTCACATCATATCTATCATTTGGCTTTCTCTCGCCTATGATTGTCATCATTGATGTGAGCCTTTCACACCTTTTTTGTCTTCCTCCTCCACCTTATTCTCTCTTTGCCATCCTAAGTGTCAACTTTCTTGCTTACGCTCATCCATTGCATGAGTGCTCAAAATATCGAAAAGGAGTGGATCATTTTGACTTGTACCTGGCTAGGGGTCTGGGGATGAGTCAAGATAAGATTCCAAATAAGACCAAGTGTGACACTTTAGTAGATTGAGTTCTCAACATAAAAATATTTTTTCTCTCGTATATCCCTATCCCCTGTCTTGCACGCAAACACCATTTGGTGACATTCGAGTCACGGACAACGAGAGCTCTTGCACCTTTATGTTCTTATGTTGCATGTTTCAATACTAGATATAGACTCTTGCCTGTTATGACTTGAATTGAATTGCATGCTTTGATTGATTTACTTACAAAGTTCTTATATGGTTGTTAGAATGTCACCACAGAAATTATGCTGTTATCATTTACCTACTCGAGGACGAGCAGGAATTAAGCTTGGGGATGTTGATACGTCCAAAACGTATCTATAATTTCTGCTTGCTCCATGCCTCTTTTGTGTGATATTGCTATGATATTGATGAACTTCCATACACTTTTGATCATATTTGGACTAACCTATTAACTCAGTGCACACCAGTCCCAGTTCCAGTTTTCTGCTATTTTTCTATTTCAGGTTTCCCCCTTATTAAAAGTACCAGAAAAATTCCGGGAAAAACATAGGAAAAATCAGCGTACCGGAAGAAAAATACATGATCGAGGCACATATGTAATCTTTCTGCTGTTGCTATGCTGAGTTTGCTGGGATCCGATGGATTATGAGATTATGTTTAGATTGTGATTGAGTTATATATTTGATTCTCTTCTTTTATATTTATGTTCTTGAGTAACTCTTGCATGTTCTCCGTTGCTGTTTATTGATTTCGCCAAGTATTAGGTAGTGACTCCAAGAGGGAGCGTTATGCATGATTGTTGGTTCATGCCCCCCGATGACTAGCTTGAGTGACAGAAACATGAGTCTAGGGGATGTGTTGTTGCCACAAGGGGGGAAACAACGGTGCTTGTACTTGCGGGTGCAAGGGTTGTTTACTTTACGCAAAGTTCTTTAATGCAGTTATCTGTTGCTTTGAGTTTACACTTTGGGTGGGATTCACAACTTAATACCAGCGAGATGTCCTGGATAGATATCTCAAGGTGGATGATTAGTGGGTAGATGAAGATGGATTTCGGTCTACTTGTCTTGGCGTACCTCCCGTGCTTTTGAGCCTCTTCCTTTCTGTTTAGCATAATTAGCATTGGTTTGCGCACATAATCATATCAATTGCCCAGCTGTAATTTGTTTACCTCGCATGGCTATTTTATCGTCTTTTGGCAGAGAGACATCACTAGTGAACATCATAGGACCCTGGTCCATATTACCACCACTGTTTACACTATCAATTTACTTTCAGTATTTACTTTTCCGTAGCTATCACTATCATTATTATCCCGTGCGTTTTATCCTGTGTAAACAACAAGGCCGGAGGAATTGACAACTCCTCTGTACTCGTTGGGAGCGAAGCTATCTGTTGTGTGTGCAGGTACAGGTGAAGTAAGCAACCCTAGGTTTTGAACGGCGCCATTGTTCACTTCACCACCTACTTATCGTTGTTGGCGTCCTACGGGAGACGATCTTTTCAACCTTGGCATCTTTGCCAAGGGAAATTTGCCGCTATCTACATCTCACCTTCCACTTGGGGTAACCAACGAGTTCGAGAAGTATCTCATGTACCAATCGCACGTGTGTTCTTGTGTGCTTTAAAATGTGATTTTTCTTAACTGATGAATTAAACCCTGATATGTGAATTTACATGCTTATGACATGCTTGCGTGATATGCTTATATTAATCATGCCATGTTCACTTGTGAGTATCATGCTTATGTTCTCTTGACATGCCTACTTGATACAATAAGTTAGAAATGTTCATGCCATGTTTACTGGTTCGTATCATGCCTAGGTTGTTCATGTTATGTTCATGCTATCATCCCCATTCATGTTGATCAGATCCATGTTCATTTGTATGGATCATCTGCCTTCACCATGCTTATATGATATCGTGTTGTACTAGTATTGCTATGGTGTGTTTTGTTGCTCTGCTTGATCATAAGTTGCTCAGATAATATTGTTGATGGGATTGGACTGGAGTAACCGTTGATCAAGTTCCATCGAACCGAGCTTCGCTAGTTCAACCGCACTCGCCTGTATGGGCAGGCCTTGGCTTGGGATATCGTTGTGCCTTCTACGGGTATCACCAAAGAGGGGGGATTATGCACGGACGCTACCCTGGCCCGGTAGGTGGTGATAATCTTGACATCCAGAGTTATTTACCTGGGGGTCCCTACGGGGGGAAAAAGTTTATGGACCACGTGATGGTCAGGGCCATGTGATGGTCAGTGTCGGGAGGACACAGGGATACCCAAGACAGTATGTCGTGATACCGTAGGGAGGTTACGCGGTAGGCAAGTTTCGTTGGAGAAGTTGTCGTCGATATGTGACGGTAGATTCCATGGGGATGGCTAAAGTGAGGGGAAGAAACGAGGGAGAGAATGTCGATGGTGCCGGAATCGGGTTGGGCACAAGCTGTTGGGAAACGTAGTAGAAAACAAAAAATTTCGGCCTACGAATCAAGAACCCAAGATCATCCAAGAAGATTGCATATAAGGTTTTAGGTCATGGCTCACCAACCGATGTAGCGGAAGTAGAGTTGGTGAAGCTCGTGGACGTAGTGGAAGTAGATCTCGCAAGTTCTCCCACGAACAGTCCCTCGATCAATCCCACGAACAAGTCCCGCGATCTAGTCCCACGGACAAGTCCCATGAAGAAGCTCCTCGAAGAAGGGTCGAAGGTACGACCCCTCCATTAGTATCCACACATCCCGTAGCAGCAATCCAGCAGCGCTCCGCCGTCCAGAGATGAACGCCACCGAGAAAACTAGAGGGAGAAAACCCTAACGGATTCCGATCTAGAACAGCGTCTAAACCGGGGTCTAATTGTGGAGCAACGGGGTTTAGAGGAGGGAGGGTGGCGCATAGGCCTTGGGGACAAGTTGTGCTGCGCCCCCCACCCCTCCCCCACATTATATAGGTGGCCAAGAGGCCCTTGGGGCGCAATAAGGGGGGTGGGGAGTCCAACTTGGACTCCCAAACCTCCCAAATCTTCCCATACCTTCCCACCGGAAACCTGCCATATTTGGGTTTTGGTATTCCCACCAGGAGGGGAATTCCTTCCCCTTGGTGCGCCCCCACCCCCTTGGCCGGCCAGGGCAGCCTAGGTGGCTTGCCCCCCAAGGCTAGGGGCGCAGGGGAGTGGGTGGTACTGCCCGGAACCTTCCGGAACCTTCCATGACCTTCTAGAAGCTTCCAGGACCTTCCGGGACATACCGGGACCGTTTCGGGACATTCCGGACACTTCTGGAGCACTTCCAGGACCTTCCGAGACCGTTCTCAGATGTTCCGGAGCCATCCGGATAGTTTCCAAGACCATCCGAGTTACAGTTTAAGCCACCCGATGACCGCGAAGGTTGTCGGGACGCCCAGCGATTATCCGGAAACTATTCCGGTTGATCCAGGACTTCCCCAGTACCATTCTCATATGTTCCGGAACCACTTGGGACTATTCCAGAGTGATCCGGACATATCCTTAAATACCCAAAACTACTTCTGGTGCCCTTATGAACTATTTCATAAATCCCCGGAACTTCTTCCGGTACCCGTATGAACTATTCTTCTTTGCTTCCACTAAACCTTCTACCATTCCAGCATTCTAACAGACTACTGCTCGTTAAGTGTGTGACCCAATAGGTTCGGTATAATGCGGACATGACTCAGAACATCTTCCGGACATAGGTCAACAGCCTTTTGTCAATAGCCAATAATCAACAGCGGAGCCATGGACACCCATGTTGACTCCCACACATACACGAAGAAACTTCGAGTGAACCATTATGTTTATTCATGTACCATTCCCTTTGCTTCGTGATATATGACAAAGTTAGAGGAGAGAAGTTTGGCACCCATTTGTAACAACTTCTTGAACACAAGCCACTCATTATCCTCTTTTCTCGTTTGTCCATTTTCTCGTTATCGTATTCCGGTATCCCCGTGACTGAATCACAATGCGTCTGGCCAGACTAGAATGGATACCGTCATACCGAGTGGGTCCAAAGTCAATATCTCTTCATCGTGAAGGAGCAAATCCCATTCTTGAACTATCACAGTCACTAGCCACACCATCTGACATACCCAGAACTTATTTTACTACTTCCCATTTACGGGAGGATTCATCTAAGAACCAAAGCATGTCTTCCTGTGTGAAGCAACTCGATACTCTCATGGTCTAAGGAATTACGTATATGATAACATTTCATGATATGACTTATAACGTTGTTACGATGTGATCTCTAAGTATATCATTCAATACTGGGGTCGGTTCAACATCATTGTTCTGCCAACAATATGTTCCCATTGCTACTGACATCCTTGTTACAAGAACAATGTCCATGATTAAGAAAACGTAATCATCAGTTAGCACATGAGCTGGTCTTAGAGGCTAAACCAGGAACTCTTGGTGTTTACATTTCCACACATGCAAGTGAGGTTTCTTCTGAATCACATAGTCAGGATCATTGCAATTATAGCACAGAAATATAAACATTAATTACGAACGTGGAAATATATATAATAACATTTTATTATTGCCTCTAGGGCATATTTCCAACAGTCTCCCACTTGCACTAGAGTCAATAATATTATCAGTGCTTGAGCACTTTACACCTATGGCATACCGGTGTAATACATGCTTCATTTGTGGTATAGACTTCATCATCGGATCTGACGTTTCAGACCCGTTTGTATCTTGCATATCTTCGTGTTTTCACGCTATCATAAAATTCACTAATTTTATCAGTTTAGCTTGTATATGTTTGAAATCATTTGGTAGGACCTTGGTTCCTTAGAATAAGTCATGAAATCATTCATCAATGTTCCATGAGCTTCAAGCATCTAGAAAACCATACCATGTTCATAAATGAATTGATGATTCAAAATACCCTCCCTTGTTACTTCTTTAAGCAACAATATACTTAGCCAGTGTTATAGAATTCGCCACAGTATCGAACTTGACAAAGTTCCTTCATATTGTGCCACCCTTACGTGTGAAACACATAATCCCAATTAAAATCGAAAATCGATCGGAGTAAGTATGAAGACTGAATTGGTGTAACTGTTTACATCAAAATTCAGCTGGTGTAACTTGTTACAACGAGCTCTTCATTATCTCCATTTTCCGAGAAACATATCTTATCTATCATAAGTTTAACTTTTCACTGTTTGTCCAATGATCAACATATTGATCACTTTGGTATCTTGCTCACAACCTTTTGGAACAGTGGACATATCTGGTCGTTTTACATACTATGGTGTACATGATTAATCCAAACACACAGGTGAGTGGAATTCAATTCACGTGTTTTTGCTTATCTGTGTTCATCAACACTGATTTCTGCAAACAACTTTTCACCACGACTTCGGCAAGAACATGTTTCTTGGCATTTCACACTAAACTACTTTAGTATCATGTCAATATGTAGTGTTGTCTTTAGCATGATCAGGCAATTACTATCTTCATAGATCACTGTGCTCAATACTAATGCTATATCAGCCCAAGTTCTTCAACTGAAAACTATTTCCAACGAAGTCCTTAATCGTGTCAAGAAATTTACATCATTTCTAATCAACAATATGTCATCTACATAAGGTTTTTAGAAATATCATTCAGCTCCCACTTACTTTCTTGAATATTCAAGCATCTTCGTTATTCCCGATGAAAAAACAAACTCTTTTGGCAATTTCATCACAACGAAAATTCCAACTCCATTATGCCAGCTTCATTCCATCACTGGATATCCAAGGCTTGCATCTATTTTAGCATCCTTTGAATCCACAAAACATTCCCGTCGTATCACATATACGTCCTTTGTTATATTTCCGTGTAGGAACTTTGTTTTGACGTTCATTCTACCATATCCTATAAATGAGATATGCAGTAATTGCTAATATAACCCGAACTGACTAAAGCATCTCTACAGTCGACACTATTTCGCCGTAGTCAACATTTGAACTTGCTAGAAAACAATTTTCCAACGAGTTGAGCTTTATGGATAATACAATTTCATCTAAATCAATTATAGATCCATATATATATATATATATATATTCTTCAGACTTTTAGTCTTTCGGAGGGTCTACCAAGTTCAAGACTTGACTTACTTCCAAGGATACTATCTCGGATTATTTGGCATTTAGCCAAATCCCGGAGTCAGGGCCCATCAACGCTTCTTTGTATATCACAGGTTTACCATTGTCGAACAACAATATCTCGTTTTACATATCATGAATGTTTGTACGAGTTTTGTCTAACTTGTGTGGTTCAGCTGTGCACTTATTTGAAGATTCAACAATCTTTAACAAGTTGCACTGTCCTCCCACTCACTATTTTGCAAGAAACATTTTTTTCCTTCAAAACACAACGTTCTTAACAACAAACAGTTTTGCTTTTGTGTAGTGATAGAGGAATACCAAAACTTTTGGCATAAACTTAACAAAGTAGCACTTATCTGATTTGGGGTTTTGAGTATGTCAAACATATGCCTCATATACCCAAATTTTAAGAAAAGACAACATGGTTTTAACAGTTCATACCACATCTAATATGGTGTCATTTCAACAGATTTGATGGTGCTATTTTCAGTGTAAAAGCCATAGTCACTAACGCATAACTTTCATAAGTGTAATGGCAAATTGATAAACGTCATATTTGATCTTACCGTGTCATACATGGCTTGATTACATCTCTCGAACAATTTACTCATAGTGGTGTTCTGGGAGACGCAAGTTATGACACTTCTTCACAACTCATCAGACGTTCGCTAAACTTGTAACTCAAATATTACTTTCTACAATATAATTTGCAGAAGCTTTATTTTGTTGTTACAATGAATTTCTATTTCACTTTAAAATTCCTTGAACATTTCAAAGATTTCAGACGTATGTCTCTATTGAACAGATATCCACATATCTGCTTGAACTCATGAGTGAAGATAGGGAATCCACTGCACACAACTACACTTATTAGACTACACACATCATCATGTATGATTACCAATGGTTTAGTTGCCCGTTCATGTATGGCCTATCAACGGTGTTTTAGTCACATTACTTCGAGACAAAGATCGCAAGCGTCAAGTGATTCATAATCATATGACTCGAAAGTCCATCACTTATGGAAATTCTTCATGCATGTTATGTCACTTGTGATAAACGGCAGTGCCACATCTATGTCGTATTTCTGTCAGTCTTGCAACGTTTAGCATCAGTGTTATGGATGTTTAGTATTATTATCAAGATTCATAACATACAACCTATTCATAATGGAAGTATGGCCTTTACGTTATTCATAGCTTTGAACAACTCTCTTGCAACAAAAATGATTCAAAATGATGTTTTGCAACAAGGCTAAAGTGTAGTAACAATTTACTCAACTCTAAAATGAATTATGAAGATAATCATAGAGTCAACACACGGTATAGTAAACCTTTTACCGTGTTCCCAAGCGTGTCAAAACTCATCATTAGCTGGTCATAAAGGCCATAGTATTTCTTGCATCGAGTTGCAACAATATGCAATCGATGTGATATTCCGATGATCAACAGTTTAATCACAATATACAGAATCCACAATTAACTGCTTAATCATGATTCCCAAGAATTACATCTCTTGACCAGCAATGAATTCATCTATAACTCTGTATGACTTTCATTTCTGAGCTGGATATTCCAGTCTTCTTTCATTTTGCCTTTATACGTATCATAGTTCTATTTCCAATGTCACTCCTACTCACAGAAGATCACACATGATCAAGGGTGGCGCAGGCCATGGACTTTCCGGCGTGTAAGTCTTACTAACACCCTATGGAACTTCCTTTCCCTTAATCCTCATCATCATATGATCGGTGTTCTTCTGGATCCCACACTTATCAGTTTTGTTAGAGCATAATGAACATTTTCACTAATGCTTACAATCAGACATTGTACTAGATATCTTATATCCTACATCAATTGTCTTATCACTGAAAACAATTTTTCAGTTCCATGAATATAACATAACTATCCCAAACGTTTCGAAGTTCGGGTTTCATGGTGATTACGACAATACACTTAGATGTGGTGGAATTCTAGCCTTTTGGATTATGGACGTAGGTCACATCATCCATAGCATTAGCGGGAAATCTTCGAAAATTGGCGATAGGACATGGTCCTTCTCGGCACTATTGAGGATAGTCCTCACAATACGGTACCAATCGTAAAGTTTTTACCAGATAATACAGTTAATCAAAATCAATTGGGAAGGTGGTAACGCGAGCCATTATTCTACAACGATAATGCAAATACTAAGACTTTGTTCACAATTAAGTTGCACTTGTGATTAATCAATTTAATTATTAAGTGCGCTCCCACTCAGATCAATATCTCTCGTAATTGATGCTGGAGTGATTCAAGATCCAACCCAATCGTCCGTCATTGATGTGACATCACTGATGACTTAGACTGGACCGGTAGGCCAACTTGCCAATCACGCCAAAGGTGATTCTTGTTCATCTTTCGATGGGCGTGTTCCGGTAGCAAACTTTTATCCAAACCGTCAAGACAACCAAGTGTAATGCGCTGTGTGTTCTTTTAACACACCCGCCTTTTATGCGTCAGACCGTGTGCACCCATGGGACATGACCTGCTCCGATGTGAAACATAGTATAGATGGTGCTACAGTTGGAAGAACACTATCAACTTGATATTGTTTTGCGAGAGATCACCCTAATAAAATACGACTACCGCGCATCAAACAAGGGTGCATCAAAGGGATAAACATCACAGGCAGTTCATAAAATTATGTGATATAGTATATCCCTTTGCTTCGTGAAGTCTTCATTGTCTTCACGTCGTCGTGGTTGAAGTCACCGTGTCCACCAACTTTGTCCTTGGCGCCGGGAACATCACCACGGCTTCCGACATGTGCGTCGGGGTCCACCTCCGCATCGTAGATCATCACTTTGCATCTATCTATTGCTTTTCCTCGAGCTAATAAACAGTTCTGGCACGCAGGCCATAATTAAGTGACAATCATATGACTCCAGTCATCATGCCGTACCACGACACGCAGGTCGCGAATAAATATTACATAACATATAGCATCTCATACAAACACATTGCAAATCTTGAAGGCTATACCACATCACATGCACATTCTGCAAAAACGAGTTAGATCGCCATCTACACGGTTTGTTGCAACTTTTATCGTGGTTGATTAGCGGGTTACAGGCAAACGTTGTTCCCTATACAAACCAAACACGATACTTCATTGTTGCTAGTTTAACGTTCGGGGTGCGTGTAGCAACTAATGCCACAAGCCAAACTTCGTTCAACGCGTGACCCCCATGTGGATTTGAGTTCATAAAATCCAAAAGCCCCTCCATGTTAAATCTTCTATTGCGAGATTAAGATGAGATCCAAGGAGTTTGATATAGACCATGATCAAGGCAACCAGCATATTGAAAGCAGCATAGAGGGATCGATGGAAAACTCAATCCTTGTAGCAAAAGCTCAACTTTCCATCAAGCATAGAAAAAATCACATGACAGGGAAGCAACAAGAAAATCAATGCCTCATATCACACATATGATCTAGACCTAAACATGCATCTAATCAAGGATCGCTCATGATACCACTGTTGGGAAACGTAGTAGAAAACAAAAATTTCGGCCTACGAATCAAGAACCCAAGATCATCCAAGAAGATTGCATATAAGGTTTTAGGTCATGGCTCACCAACCGATGTAGTGGAAGTAGAGTTGGTGAAGCTCGTGGACGTAGTGGAAGTAGATCTCGCAAGTTCTCCCACGAACAGTCCCTCGATCAATCCCACGAACAAGTCCCGCGATCTAGTCCCACGGACAAGTCCCATGAAGAAGCTCCTCGAAGAAGGGTCGAAGGTACGACCCCTCCATTAGTATCCACACATCCCGTAGCAGAAATCCAGCAGCGCTCCGCCGTCCAGAGATGAACGCCACCGAGAAAACTAGAGGGAGAAAACCCTAACGGATTCCGATCTAGAACAGCGTCTAAACCGGGGTCTAATTGTGGAGCAACGGGGTTTAGAGGAGGGAGGGTGGCGCATAGGCCTTGGGGACAAGTTGTGCTGCGCCCCCCACCCCTCCCCCACATTATATAGGTGGCCAAGAGGCCCTTGGGGCGCAATAAGGGGGGTGGGGAGTCCAACTTGGACTCCCAAACCTCCCAAATCTTCCCATACCTTCCCACCGGAAACCTGCCATATTTGGGTTTTGGTATTCCCACCAGGAGGGGAATTCCTTCCCCTTGGTGCGCCCCCACCCCCTTGGCCGGCCAGGGCAGCCTAGGTGGCTTGCCCCCCAAGGCTAGGGGCGCAGGGGAGTGGGTGGTACTGCCCGGAACTTTCCGGAACCTTCCATGATCTTCTAGAAGCTTCCAGGACATTCCGGGACATACCGGGACCGTTTCGGGACATTCCGGACACTTCTGGAGCACTTCCAGGACCTTCCGAGACCGTTCTCAGACGTTCCGGAGCCATCCGGATAGTTTCCAAGACCATCCGAGTTACAGTTTAAGCCACCCGATGACCGCGAAGGTTGTCGGGACGCCCAGCGATTATCCGGAAACTATTCCGGTTGATCCAGGACTTCCCCAGTACCATTCTCATATGTT
Organism: Bromus sterilis; assembly: GCA_950022295.1. Taxonomy (NCBI): domain Eukaryota; kingdom Viridiplantae; phylum Streptophyta; class Magnoliopsida; order Poales; family Poaceae; genus Bromus; species Bromus sterilis. Next base: position 408,146,603 of record OX465596.1, on the reverse strand, counting down.
CCGGAACCACTTGGGACTACTCTAGAGTGATCCGGACATATCCTTAAATACCCAAAACTACTTCTGGTGCCCTTATGAACTATTTCATAAATCCCCGGATCTTCTTCCGGTACCCGTATGAACTATTCTTCTTTGCTTCCACTAAACCTTCTACCATTCCAGCATTCTAACAGACTACTGCTCGTTAAGTGTGTGACCCAATAGGTTCGGTATAATGCGTACATGACTCAGAACATCTTCCGGACATAGGTCAACAGCCTTTTGTCAATAGCCAATAATCAACAGCGGAGCCATGGACACCCATGTTGACTCCCACACATACACGAAGAAACTTCGAGTGAACCATTATGTTTATTCATGTACCATTCCCTTTGCTTCATGATATATGACAAAGTTAGAGGAGAGAAGTTTGGCACCCATGTGTAACAACTTCTTGAACACAAGCCACTCGTTATCCTCTTTTCTCGTTTGTCCATTTTCTCGTTATCGTATTCCGGTATCCCCGTGACTGAATCACAATGCGTCTGGCCAGACTAGAATGGATACCGTCATATCGAGTGGGCCCAAAGTCAATATCTCTTCATCGTGAAGGAGCAAATCCCATTCTTGAACTATCACAGTCACTAGCCACACCATCTGACATACCCAGAACTTATTTTACTACTTCCCATTTACGGGAGGATTCATCTAAGAACCAAAGCATGTCTTCCTGTGTGAAGCAACTCGATACTCTCATGGTCTAAGGAATTACGTATATGATAACATTTCATGATATGACTTATAACGTTGTTACGATGTGATCTCTAAGTATATCATTCAATACTGGGGTCGGTTCAACATCATTGTTCTGCCAACAATATGTTCCCATTGCTACTGACATCCTTGTTACAAGAACAATGTCCATGATTAAGAAAACGTAATCATCAGTTAGCACATGAGCTGGTCTTAGAGGCTAAACCAGGAACTCTTGGTGTTTACATTTCCACACATGCAAGTGAGGTTTCTTCTGAATCACATAGTCAGGATCATTGCAATTATAGCACAGAAATATAAACATTAATTACGAACGTGGAAATATATATAATAACATTTTATTATTGCCTCTAGGGCATATTTCCAACACAAGCACGGTGAAGACACCACGATGTACCCAGGTTCGGGGCTCTCCGGAGAGATAACACCCCTACTCCTGATTGTCTCTTGTATATCAATGAAAGGGCTACAATAACTGCTCTTCTATCTTCTCAGGGGAGGGAGTACACCGCCGCCGTGGGAAAGGTCCTCTCCTGCTTCCCTGAGGAGTGACTACAGGCAGTAAATGAACTGAGGGGGGAGTGAGTTAATGAGATCTCAGGTGTTTTTGTCCCTCGCGCAGGAGGGGGTACCCTGGCTCTTATAGTGTGAGTCAAGGGTACTATGGTAACTTCATTGCCGAATGGGCCCAGCCGTCATCCTCTAATCGGTCTGGGCCCACCGACTGCTCCTCTCCGGGTGACCCGGAGCCTACGAGCGGCGGCCCATGCTGCTACCTTGTAGAACCTAGGAGTGAACAGTGGAGCTAGGGGGTGCGGTCTTGTCGGCCTGTCCGCGGAATCGGCGGGGAGGTCGACACCGTATCTTCAGCAAATCCTCGACGTGACCTGGCCTTCCTGCCACCCAGATATCTCGGGATATGGCCTTTATGACCTCGTAATCATACCCCCGACTGGGTGGTAGGTTGCTCTGATTGCGCCTGGACCGACTGGTGGTTCCTGGTATGGTCGATTGCTCTGGGCAATCGGCCTTCTAGGAATCGGCCTCGGTCCAGCTGCGGACCAATCGGATGATCGTCTTTGGTGAAGGAAGGGTGGACCGATTGCGCCTGGGCCGACTGCTGGCATTTGGTATGGTCGATTGCCTTGGAGCAATCGGCCGTACCTCTGCCCATCTCGGCCCAGCTGCAGCCCAATTGGTCCATCCTTGTCTTGAAAGCTTGCTTCCGCTTGGGTTAGCCTACCCGGGTACCAATCCCCCGACAGTAGCCCCTAAAGCTGTAAAGTTCCCACGGTCTCTTGACCGCGGGGCCTTTGCAGTTTTTCAATCTCTGCCTTGACGTTCTCCGACTGCTATGGCCTCTTCGAGTGCGTCATTCCGAGTTCGTCGGCCGAGTCGGAGATCACACTCGGTTGACCAAATTTCCATCCGATTGGACGTGGTTCCCTCTCAATTCATGCCTTCACTTTTTGAGAAAGATCTCTTTCGCCGATTTCCCTCCAACGGTTACTTCCGATTCGCCCGCGACGTGATCAATGATCTGGGACCCACGACCCACGCGCGACGTGACATAACTGCAGGGCCTGACCCCCACGTCGCACGCCTCGCCTCTTGCGCCGGGATCCTTTGCGCTGGTCTGCCGGTTGGCCTCCCTGTGCCCTAGGCCACATCGGGCCACACAGCCGCAGGGTCATCCCACTCCCCTCCCCTGCTGCCCATATAAGCCACCGGGGGGGGGGGGCTTCGCCTCTCCTTCTCCCATACGCCTCCTTCAACCTCCAGCCTTCTCTCCTCTGCGCCATCGCCACTCCACGCGAATCTCTCTGCCAACGGCATCTGCATCTTGCGCTTGCTCCGGCCACGGGCTCGTGCTCTCCGCCGCCACCGCAGCCACTCTTCTCCGCAGCTCTCGTGCTCCGCCTCCCTCTTTTCTCTCCTCCGCTCCTCGCCGGCGAAGACCATGGCGCCGCGACGAGATGTGTCGCAGGCGAGCCGCGGGTGCTGGAAGGGCTCTCAGGCCACCGCCGCCGCCGTCAAGTCCCTCGTCCGCACCCGGAAGATGCCCGCGGAAGTCGAATGGCGTATTTCCAACGAGGCCGAGGTCGTCCCCAGCGTGCGCACCGGCGAGAGGGTCGTGTTCCTCGCTCACTTCGAGCATGGATTCGGCCTTCCCGCTAGCGCCTTTTTCCGCGAATTTCTCGATTTCCACCGACTGCAGCCTCACCACCTCGCAGCCAACTTTATCATGATCCTCTCCGGGTTCGTGACGCTCTGTGAAGGGTACCTCGGCTGCCGTCCAAGCGTCGCCCTTTGGAAGCGCTTCTTCAACCTCCGAGCTCACAACGCTCGGACGGGTGCTGTGGTGGCCTCCGCCATCGAAGGCGGCAAGCCAACGTACCCGACTGACATGACCGACTGCGGCAGTTGCCTTGTCGCAGCCGGCAAGTCGAAGTACACGAGCCCCGAGATCGTCCAATCCTGCAAGAATTGGCAGACCTCGTTCTTCTACGTCAGGTCCCCTGACCAAGGCCCCGACCTCCTCAATTTGCCCGAGTTCTCTCTCGCTCTACCGATTGAGAAACATCAGTGGTCGCTGAAGCACGGCGTCGGAGATTGTGATGTCGATGCCCAGGCTGCCAGGGTCACCCAGCTGGAGCAAGAAGGACTCCTCCCCACCGACTTTGTAGCTGCATGGCTTCACGCTCGGATTCTTCCCTTGCAGCGCCTAGTGCACCGCCTCTGCGACGTGTCGGGACCTCGAGATCCCACTCGGCTCTGCACGTGGCGGGTGAAGACAGAAGATCTTTGCGCCCGAGTGAAGGCCATCACATCTAGCGCATTGCCTGAACCCTTCCGCTTCGGGCTTGATTATCTCATTCGCCAGCGAACGCCGCCTGTGGTATGCTCCGATTACTTTTTCTTCCGATTGCATGCTCTTCCGATTGCTCTTATTGCTTATACCTCCTTCTCAGCACTTTATTCAGTCCGACCTCATGGAAGACGGCCAGGAAGCTGGCGTGTATGACCCTGATCGCACGGAAGAAGACCCCACCGACCTCGAGTATAATGGCGAGACTCCTTCCGCCGAGTCCAGTGGGGATGATGAAGACGATGATGAGTCTTCCGGAGAATCCTCCGACCCCATGGACGCTGATGATGATGACGCCGGCCTCCCTCCGAAGACCAACACTCGGCCGCCAGCTCAAGGGGGTACGCCTGACCCTTCCCTTGAGCAATTTTTGGCTGAATGGAGTGATGATGATAGTGTCTCAAAGGGTGATGGTTCCGATGCAGCTCTTCGAGCCAAGCCTCCAAAGGTGCCAGCCAAGCGCACCTCGGCCGCTGGCTCCTCCTCTGGTGTGGCTTCTAGCCAGGTTGCCAAGGCCAAGCCGACTGCCAGCAAGGGCAAACAAGTCCAAGAGACGACAACTCGGAGGCCGACCGTCCAGGCGCCGCTGAACGTCGCTCCACTTCGCTGCCGAATGCCCACTGGCGCACCCAGGACAATCGGGTATGCTTTTATCTTTATGCCTCCTACTTCACTATATTTGCTTCTACTGATTCTTCTCCCTTTCTTCTTTCAGGGAGCCGATTGGGCTTGATGACGTTGACACCGACATTCCCGTCTGTGCCAGACCCGTCATCTCGCCCGCTGCCTCTGCTGCTGCCGTCCACAAGCGGCCGGTACCCGCTCATCGCTCCTCCAAGGACGCCGAGCGCGCTGCCAAGAAGGCCCGTCTTGCGGCGACTTCGAAGACCTCTTCTTCCACCCTTACCTCCCCAACTCTCAAGGGCGCAGCGGACCGGGTGGCTCCTGGTGATGGAGGAACGCAACCGGTTGACCCGATTGCCCCGTCTCCACCGCGCCGCTCCAACCCGGCTTCGCCTGCCGCCACTTCCCCTGCTGCAATGACCGCATCTAATACGCCGATGGTGACGACCCCATCGCCGATTTTGGTGTCGGCACCACCGGTTGCCTCCACAGTTCCACTGGTTGTACTATCTGATCCACCGACTACGACGATCTCGCCGCCAGTCATCGCTACCACCTCTGCTCCGACTCGTCCGGTTGCGCCGCCGCCGCAATCGGGTGAGTCCGGTCCTTCACCAACATCCGTGCCACCAGTCCTCACCACTACAGCTTTCACCATCGTTCCCACTTCAGTGCCACTGCCGATTTCTTCTCCCTCAGAGATTCTTATGCGCTCGGTGGATCAATTCCGAGCCGAGTATTCTCGCGCCCGTCATGTCGGCGCTGAGCCTGATGCTCCGCATCGTCCTCGGGACCCCGTGACGAGCGCTCTGAGCCGGGTGAACGAATTCGCCGAAGCCCTTGCTCGGGACCTTCAACAGCTGACCTCTCACCATACGGTAAACTCCTTAACTTTTCCTTCTGTACCTCTCTTTTACTTCGGAAATTTTTCTTCCGGTGGGTGCGCGCAAGTGCACCCACTGGGTGTAGTCCCCGAGATTTGGGCCGATTGGTTACAATCGGTTCGGATCTTTAGCATTTTTGTCTTTATCACTTGCCTTCCTCAATCGGTAGACTTTCTTCCGGTGGGTGCGCGCAAGCGCACCTAGTGGGTGTAGTCCCCGAGATTCAGGACGATTGGTTACAATCGGTTCGGATCTTTAGCGTCTTTTGCTTTATCGTTTGCCGTCCTCAATCGGTAAACTTTCTTCCGGTGAGTGCGCGCAAGCGCATCCACTGGGTGTAGTCCCCGAGATTCGGGCCGATTGGTTACAATCGGTTCGGATCTTTAGCATTTTTTGCTTTATCACTTGCCTTCCTCAATCGGTAAACTTTCTTCCGGTGGGTGCGCGCAAGCGCACCCACTGGGTGTAGTCCCCGAGATTCGGGCCGATTGGTCACAATCGGTTCGGATCTTTTTCACTGTTGCTTTATGTCTGACTCCGTCTTGCTGTTCTTCTCAGGCTGTCATGGAAGAGAAACGAGGTGTCTTCGAAAAACTCCTGGAAGCTTATACTGCCAGCCTTCGAACCCTCGCCCAGGCCCAGCTGCAGGTCAATAACCAATCGGCTGAAATCACTAAACTAAGAGGTATCCTCTATCTCACCGCTGTCTTTTCTTCATTTGACAACTGCTCTGGTACTAAAATCTTCGCGCTCTCTTGTAGCTTCTATTCCTATGGTAGATGATCTTCAAGGCTGAATTGCTGAATTGGCGACGAAACTTAGCCAACAAGGTCCAGCTCTTGACAAAGCCATTGGAGAAGTAACTCGGCTCCAGGGGATAGAAAAAGATTTGACTCGGACTATTCAAGGCCTCCAATCTGAAATGGCTGCTCTTGAGAAGAAACTCGGACTACTGGTGATGGGCTTCTTGCTGAACGGGATGCTGCCGTCGCCGCCCGAGTTGCTCTGCAAACTGAGAGGGATGAAGCAATTTCTGCCCGAGACTCCATTCGCCAAGATCGTGATGAGCTCGTCGCCAAGTTCGAAGAACTGGAGAAACGCAGCTATGAAGAGACCACCCGAATGCGCCGCCGAGCCAAGGGCTTCTGTGATACATTGACCGAAATGGACCTCCTCCTTGGCCGTGAGTCTTCCTTGTTGCCGAGTGCACTTTCCGGTTGCTTTCTTCTCTTTTCTTATTACTCATGCTCTTCCTTCTTGATGCAGAAGCTTGGCCCGAATCTGAAGCGGCTGCCTACGCAGCTGTCGCCAAGTCCCGAGAGGATACCATCGCCGCTGGAGGGACCTGTGACCGTGCGGATAACGTCTGGACCCGGCATGAATATCTGATCGGCACCCAAGCCCGCATTCCTATTATCCAGGGAGTTGCCCTATCCTTCAAGCTCGGAATTCTAAAGATTGCTGAAGCACTGTGGTCGCCGACTGAGCTCAAGGCCGGACTTCAGAAGATGAAGAATGTTGCCGACTCCTGCGCCGAGACCCGTAAGGCAGACACTCAGGATGAAGAGGATTCTGACCAAGGGGACACTCCGAATGCCACTACTGAGCAGACTCGGACTCTCCTCAAGGCTATCCCACGTCGGATCGACGTTCTGCTGAATTCTGCCGGTCGGACTGGTGCGGAGACCGCTCTTCAGACTGTGCTGCCTTGGTATCCTCAAGTGAAACTCTCCCAATTGTACAGCCTCCGAGACAATGCCTCTGACCTTCTTGAGAAGACCTACGTCGAAGTCAATCGGCTAGCCAGCACTATGGTGAATTGGTTTTCTCCCTACGAGTATACTCTGTATCTCGACCAGGGAGGGAAACCGCTCCCTGCCTCTACCATCTCTGGCCTGGCCGAGGACCTCTCCGATAGCGGCTCATCTCAGACGTCTCCGAAGTCTAAACAGACTGGTGCTGCAACTTCTGAAGCTCAATCGGACCCGTCTGCTCCACCTTCTAGCTCAGTTCCCCCGACTTCTTAAGCTATGCCATCTTTAATTTGTATTCCGACTGTCCGCTTGTAAGACATATTTTTAATTCTGTTGACACCTACTGGGTGTGACTTGGATGTAATGACCTTATTCGGCCTTGGGCCTGTTACTTTTGATGCAATCCGATTGCTTGTTTTTTACTTTTGCATGTGCGATCAACTTTGCGTCTTTGTCGGTTTCCTTTATCGGCTGCACTTGGGGATGTCTGCTGTGTCGATCTTGCTGCCGTCATGCGGTCTGCAATTGGATCGACACTAGACATCCAGCCAAGGTTCGATAAGTTTTCATTTTTTACACGACAAGATTTTTACCGCAAAGGATTCTGCAATAGCAGGTGCCGATTGCTCGCTACAAGGTCCGATGTCCTGATTTGCGGCACAATCGGTGACTTTGTCCTGTCGACTGTGCCCTTGGTGGCCTCTTTCAAATTGTTTCCCGGGGATTTGTACTACCGACTTCCTCAATCGCCACCCTTCTCAATGCCACAAACCTTTGTGATTTGCGCTCGAGCTAAGTGTTCGATTGAAGGCCAGCCTGCGGTCCCCGTGCCTCGATGGCTTATTTTCTTGACCTCGCGGTCGGCCAGTCCCCGAATGTCCTACGCACATCTCGGGTATGACTGAGCGTTGCCGATAGAGGCTAGCTCTTTGAATGAAATTATACAAAAGTACTCGAATGCTCATTTTCAGAGACGATAACTTTTACTGATTGTTTGCCGAATGGATTACATAACTTTCGGCCGCTCAACTATAGAACGGACACAACAACTCAGCGTTCCACGACCGCTCCTTCTCTACCCCTGACGTGTCCTTGTGTCGAGTAACCTTGGTGCAGTCGATCAGATAATAGGAGTTGTTCTTGAGCGCTCTGCTGACAACAAATGGCCCTTCCCACGGTGAGGATAACTTGTGCTGCCCCTCTGACTTCTGGATTCGGCGTAGCACCATGTCTCCCTCTCGGAAAGCGAGAGGACGAATCTTCTTGCTGTGGTAGTGCCGCAACTTCTGCTGATAGATTGCTGACCTAGACAAGGCCAACAGACAAGCTTCTTCTTTGAGGTCGGTGCCGTCTTCTCTTGCCAGTCTTGCTTCTTCTTCTGTGTATAGGGCGTACCGAGGTGAATCAAACTCAATGTCGGAAGGGATGACTGCTTCTGAGCAATACACCAGGAAGAAAGGAGTGAATCCAGTCGACCTGTTTGGAGTGGTCCTCAAGCTGAACAGTACTGCCGGAAGTTCATCAATCCATGCTCCGGGTGCCCTCTCAACTGGCTCTACCAATCTGGGCCTGATACCCAATAGGATTAGTCCGTTTGCCCTTTCGACTTGACCATTGGACTGTGGGTGTGCCACAGATGACAGATCGAGTCGAATGCCTTGCTGAGATGCATATCGGGCCAGCGCCCCCTTTGCAAAGTTTGTGCCGTTGTCGGTGATGATGTTGTTAGGTACACCGTATCTGCATACGATGTCGGCCACAAACCGAACCGCAGTCGGCCCATCCAACTTCTTGATTGGTCTTGCTTCAATCCACTTGGTAAACTTGTCGACTGCCACTAGGAGATGTGTCGTGCCACTCCGAGCTCTCTTAAATGGTCCAACCATATCCAAACCCCAAACTGCAAACGGCCAAGCTATTGGGATGGTCTTTAGTGCCGATGCTGGCTGATGACTCTTTGCCTTGAATCGCTGACAACCCTTGCAGTGCTTCACCAGATTCTCAGCCGCTGCAAGTGCAGTTGGCCAGTAGAAACCATGTCGGAAAGCTTTGTTGGCGATTGCCTTTGCTGACGCGTGGTGACCACATTCACCTTGATGGATGTCTCTGAGCAGCTCCAAGCCTCTGTCCTCTTCAACACACCTCTGGAGGATACCAGTTGCACTCTTGCGCATCAGCTCATTGTTGATTATTGTATATGCCCAAGATCGGCGGCTGATCTGTCTGGACTCTGCTAAATCTGGTGTGAGGATCCCATCTGCTAAGAAATCTCTAATCGGTTGTGCCCATGACGGCGCACTGACGACCACCATTACGGCCGCATGCTGAGGTGGGACTTCCCCTTGGATCTCGGCCTCTTGAACACTGGCCTCCTCGATCTCGGCCACTTGGACGTCTATCATTTCTATCTCTGCTTCTGAACTGCCGACTGCGGCGCCTGGCACGCATTCGGCAGCCCCTGGTGCCGACTTCTCATCTGGAGCTGGAGCTTCATCATTGCACTCGGCAATTTCTGATGTCATTGGCTCTTCAGAGGTTGCGCCTTCTAGTGCAGCCTCTGCTTGCTTCCCTTTGCTCTTCCTCTTCTCCTCTGCATCCCCTGGCTCACAATCGGCAGCCCCTGGTGCTGTTGCCGAGACACCCTGGGCGCTGGACTGCTTCTTCACGGTTGCAGGTTTGGCCGGTTGAACTTCTTTTGCCTTTCTTAGTGCTTCAAGATCGGTCTCCGAGATAAAAATGGACTCGGACTCTGGGGATGGAATGATAGATGGCTTCTTGATATGCTCCAGAGATACGCCTGGTGGGATTGATTGCCTTGTGGAGCCTAGCTTGGACAACGCATCTACTGCCTCGTTGTTTGCTCTCGGCACATGATGGAACTCGCAACCTTCAAAATATCCGCTGATCTGCTGCACTAGGAATCGATAGCTTGCCATGTTAGCATCTTTTGCATCCCAGGTGCCCGAGCACTGCTGTACCACCAGGTCAGAATCACCAAAGCACTCGATGTTCCGAATACCGATTTCCTTGGCAAGCTTGATACCATGCACAAGGGCTTCGTACTCGGTGACATTGTTTGATGCTGCGAAGTGAATCTGAAGCACATACTGCAACTGATCTCCTCTTGGGGAAGTGAGTACCACCCCAGCCCCTAGGCCATTCTTCATCTTGGAGCCATCAAAGTGCATTCGCCAGCAATCCGACATTGGGAGTTGTGGCATGTACTGAGTTTCAGCCCAGTCCACCAGGAAATCGGCCAATGTTTGCGACTTGATTGCATTCCTAGGTTCATACTGGATACCGTGACTGGCGACTTCAATTGCCCATTTTGCCACTCTTCCGGTTGCATCTCTGCTTCCCATGATGTCGGCTAATGGATCCGAGCTGACCACTGTGATCAGGTGAGCTTGAAAGTACGTCTTCAATCTCTTGGCTGCCATGTACACTCCATAGCACATCTTCTGATAGTGAGGGTAGTTCTTCTTGGATGCCGAGAGCACTTCGCTGATGTAGTACACTGGACGCTGGATTTGCTGTGCCTTGTCCTTCTCGGGCCGCTCCACCACCATGACTGCACTGATCACCCGATTGGTTGCCGCAATGTATAACATCATTGGCTCCTTCTCCATCGGGGCAGCCAGGATTGGTGCCGTGGAGAGCATGCGCTTGAGTTCTCAGAATGCTTCGTTTGCTTGAGGGGTCCACGTGAACTTCTCGGTCTTCTTCATCAACTGGTACAATGGGATTGCCTTTTCACCCAGCCGACTGAGGAATCGGCTGAGAGATGCGAGGCAACCGGTGAATTTCTGCACTTGCTTCAGGGTTTTGGGCTGCTCCATGCGCTCTATTGCGGCTATCTTCTCGGGGTTGCATTTGATTCCTCTCTCGAAAACGAGAAACCCCAACAGCTTGCCAGCTTGGACTCCAAACACACACTTCTCCGGGTTGAGCTTGATCTGATAAGTTCTTAGATTCGCGAATGTTTCTCTGAGATCATCTAGCAATGTGATCCCCTTTGCCGACTTCACCACCAAATCGTCCACGTACACATGGAGATTCCTGCCGAGCTGAGAATGTGTGCACCTCTGAATCGTGCGCTGATAAGTGGCTCCTCCATTCTTCAGACCAAAAGGCATGGTGATATAACAATAGGCCCCGAAAGGGGTTATGAATGCATTTTTGATCTGATCTTCCACAGCCAACTTGATCTGGTGATATCCAGCAGTAGCATCTAGAAAGGACAACAGCTCGCAGCCGGCCGTAGAATCAATCACTTGATCAATACGGGGCAGAGCAAACGGATCTTTCGGGCATGCCTTGTTCAGGCAAGTATAATCTATACACATACGCCAAGTCTTGTTCTTCTTCATGACGAGGACTGGATTCGCCAGCCACTCGGGGTAAAACACTTCCATGATGAAACCTGCGGCTTGCAGCTTCGCAATCTCTTCGCCGATTGCCCTTCTCTTGTCCTCAGAAAAAACGTCTCAGGGGTTGCTTGACCGGCTTCGAGCCTGGCCGAATGTGCAGCTTGTGCTCGGCGAGTTCTCTCGGAACACCAGGCATGTCTTGTGGAGACCATGCAAAGATGTCCCGATTCTCACGGAGAAACTCGACGAGCTCGCTTTCCTATTTATCGCTAAGTCCAGCTCCGACTACAACGAACTTGGTTGAGTCGGAGGGATCTAGAGCGATCTTCTTGCTGTCCTTGGCCGACTGAAAAGTCGATTCCTCATCTACTCTCTTTGCTGGGCCAACTGGAAGTGGGTTCTTGCTTTGTGCTTGTGCCATTGCAATGACTTTGCCGAGCTGGCGCTTCTCCGTCTCCACCACTAGGGATTCAGCCAAACTGCTGCGAGCGGATGTGCACTCGAGGGACTTCCTGAAGTCTCCGGTGACTGTGATGACGCCGTTTGGCCCCGGGACCTTCATCTTCAGGTATGTCTGCTGTGCATTGATCATGAATTTGGAAAATGCCGGTAACCCCAATAGAGCATGGTAAGGACTGCTGAGGTCGGCCACCTCAAACCAAATCGGCTCTCTCCTGAAATTTTCTTCCGTGCCAAATATGACATCCAGCCGAATGCGACCCATGGGGGTGCAAGACAGCCCAGGAACAATCCCATGGAATGTCGTTCGACTGCGCTCCAGGTCCCGCTCTGTGAGCCCTAACTTGAGCATTGTATCTCTGTACAGAATGTTGATTGTGCTTCCTCCATCAACTAGCACTCTAGAAAACTTGCATGAAAATCTTGGTCCTATGACCAGAGCGTCCACCACCAGCGGATAGTTGCTTGGATTCGGCAAAATGGTGGGGTGATCTGCTCTGTCCCAGGATATCGGACACTCGGACCAGCCCATGAATTGGGGAATCAGCGGCATGGTGGCATTAACTTCTTGGGCTCGGGCTCTCCGACTGCCCTTGTCAGTGGACTCGCTGGTAAAAATCATGTAAGCTGCGTCCTGCTGCGGGTACTGGTTCTGCTGCTGAGGTGGTCCTCTGTTCTAGGGTGGTGGTGGTGGTGGTGGTAAAGCTTCTCCCTTTGCAATCCTTCTCACGAAGTCACACTGCCGAGTAGTGTGCGCAGACGGCCTCCCAGGCGTGCTGTGCAACTTGCATGGTGCGTCCAACATATCCTCGAACGTGTACTTGGGCTTCATCTGCCCTGGGGGTCTCACATTTGGTCTCATCTTCCGACTGCCTCCTGCAGCCGCTGGATCTTCCTCATTCTGAACCGCGGCCACCTACCGACTGCCATACTGAGTATCAGGCTGTTCGTCCTTGCGCTTGCCGTTGTTCTGCTGGCTGTTGTTGTTGTTGTTGTTGTTGTTGCGATTGTTCTCTCTTCTCTCCTTCCGACTGAGGCCTTGGTTCCCTGTGTCCGACTGCGGAGCCCCTGGTGACTGGATCACCCCTCCAACTCCGAGTTGGATAGGGCGCATCGCAGAATCGGACATGGCGAACGCATTTGCCACCATCATGAGCTCGGCGAGCGACGTGAAGTCTTTGCGGAGCAGCTTGTGCTTCAACATTGAATCAGCCAGGCATCCATCAGTAAAATACTGAATGGCCTGGATCTCATGGACTCCTTCGCATGAATTCTTCAGCTTGATCCACCGAGATAAGTAATCTCGGAGGGGCTCGTCCTTGCCTTGCACACACAAAGCTAACTGCCGCGGGAGGTTGGGCCTCTCATAGGTGCTTGTGAAGTTGTGGATGAATGCGGTCGTGAAATCCTCCCGGCAATTCACACTGTCCTTGGGCAAACTGTTCAACCACGTCCGCACTGAGCCCTGCAGCATGAGAGGTGCATAGCAGAATGCTACACGCCGATTGCCTCCTGCAATGCGGACTGCCGTCAGGTAATCGGACAGCCAATCTTCCGGTTTCACCGAGCCATTGTACTTGGGGGTGTCTCCCGGCAACGTGAAGCCTTTGGGGAATCTCTCCGTCCGAATGCGGTGACCGAAACATGATGGGCCAGCTTCTCCTTCTTCATCTTCCTGAGCCTCCTTCTCCAGGAGCTCAATGCGATGCCTTGCGTCGTTCTGGCCGATTTGGCGAGGGCCCAGTCGGGTGCTGATTGCTGGTCTTGGCGCCGATTGCTGCGGCATGTCATGGCGCCTGCTGTTAACAGCCGGCTCTTCCATTCTTCTGCTTGCTGCTGGAGGTGGCCGATTGCTTCTGACCTTGCTGTCGTGCCGAGATGGTGCAGGTTGATGCCTATTCTGGCGCGATGCATTCGGTCGCTGGCTCGCTCCCGCATTCGGCCTCACAGTTCCTCTTGATGCCTCTGGCTCGGCATTTTGATTTCCCATTGCTACAAGCCTCTGCTCTTTTGCGGCCACTATCAGCTCACGCATTCGGCGCGACTGTTCGCGCCGCTCATCTCCTTCCAACTCTTCCAACTCGAGCGCTATCTGCTCGGCTGCTCTCAAGTTCTTGTCCGGTGTGCTATATGCTGGCCTCTGGATGAATGCCGACTGCGCTGGTTGCTCCGGTTGCACCGGCCTTCTCGGACGCTCCGGCTGCTCAGCCCCTGATAGCTACCGGTTGACTTGTCTTCCTCGGCTTCTCAGGTCTTCCAGGACTGCGGGCTCAATCGGCCGGCGCGCTCCTGCATGTGCGGCATTGTACTCCCTTGTGATGGCCCCCAGCCGACGCTCTTCTGCCAGTACTTGATCAGCCCTGCGAGCCAGAGCGAGCCGTGCTGTTTCCAGCTCGGTATGCACCTACTCCGGATCACCATTCATGTTCACGGGTGTATATAACACATCTCGCAACGCACTGGTGCCGATTCGCTCTGCCGCATCAGCTACTTCCTTGGCCTTCCTTGCTGCGCTTCCGGATCACGGTTGGTCAATGAAGATGCTCCCGCCATCATGACAGTGGCGTGCAGTCGGCCCTCCTCTTGGCCAGGCGCTGCGACGCAGCCCCTGGTCGAGAGCGGGTCTGTAGCACACGAGAAGATGCGGATGTCTCTGGGATACGCCTCAGGGAAGCTACCAATGAAGAGGCGATGACTTCCCACCTGCAGCGACACTCCGGGCGGCAAGGGTGCTCCAGCCCTGTACCACGCCGAGTATGCCACTACATAATCGACTGCCCCACGCCTTAGAATCAGGCCGGAGGCGTGGCTACCGCCTGATGCAGAGGAAAATCCCGTCCGGATCTTGACTCCAGTCGACGCCTCGGTCTGCCCCACGGTGGGCGCCAACTGTCGTCGATATGTGACGGCAGATGCCATGGGGATGGCTAAAGTGAGGGGAAGACACGAGGGAGAGAATGTCGATGGTGCCGGAATCGGGTTGGGCACAAGCACGGTGAAGACACCACGATGTACCCAGGTTCGGGGCTCTCCGGAGAGATAACACCCCTACTCCTTCTTGTCTCTTGTATATCAATGAAAGGGCTACAATAACTGCTCTTCTATCTTCTCAGGGGAGGGAGTACACCGCCGCCGTGGGCAAGGTCCTCTCCTGCTTCCCTGAGGAGTGACTACAGGCAGTAAATGAACTGAGGGGGGAGTGAGTTAATGAGATCTCAGGTGTTTTTGTCCCTCGCGCAGGAGTGGGTACCCTGGCTCTTATAGTGTGAGTCCAGGGTACTATGGTAACTTCATTGCCGAATGGGCCCAGCCGTCATCCTCTAATCGGCCTGGGCCCACCGACTGCTCCTCTCCGGGTGACCCGAAGCCTACGAGCGGCGGCCCATGTTGTTACCTTGTAGAACCTAGGAGTGAACAGTGGAGCTAGGGGGTGCGGTCTTGTCGGCCTGTCCGCGGAATCGGTGGGGAGGTCGACACCGTATCTCCAGCAAATCCTCGACGTGACCTGGCCTTCCTGCCACCCAGATATCTCGGGATATGGCATTTATGACCTCGTAATCATACCCCCGACTGAGTGGTAGGTTGCTCCGATTGCGCCTGGACCGACTGGTAGCCTACCCGGGTACCAGGAACCACCAGTCGGTCCAGGCGCAATCGGAGCAACCTACCACTCAGTCGGGGGTATGATTACGAGGTCATAAATGCCATATCCCGAGATATCTGGGTGGCAGGAAGGCCAGGTCACGTCGAGGATTTGCTGGAGATACGGTGTCGACCTCCCCACCGATTCCGCGGACAGGCCGACAAGACCGCACCCCCTAGCTCCACTGTTCACTCCTAGGTTCTACAAGGTAACAACATGGGCCGCCGCTCGTAGGCTTCGGGTCACCCGGAGAGGAGCAGTCGGTGGGCCCAGGCCGATTAGAGGATGACGGCTGGGCCCATTCGGCAATGAAGTTACCATAGTACCCTGGACTCACACTATAAGAGCCAGGGTACCCACTCCTGCGCGAGGGACAAAAACACCTGAGATCTCATTAACTCACTCCCCCCTCAGTTCATTTACTGCCTGTAGTCACTCCTCAGGGAAGCAGGAGAGGACCTTGCCCACGGCGGCGGTGTACTCCCTCCCCTGAGAAGATAGAAGAGCAGTTATTGTAGCCCTTTCATTGATATACAAGAGACAAGAAGGAGTAGGGGTGTTATCTCTCCGGAGAGCCCCGAACCTGGGTACATCGTGGTGTCTTCACCGTGCTTGTGCCCAACCCGATTCCGGCACCATCGACATTCTCTCCCTCGCGTCTTCCCCTCACTTTAGCCATCCCCATAGCATCTGCTGTCATATATCGACGACACCCATCTCTGTAATGAATCATCTATGGTGGTAAAATATTGATTCAAGCCACTTTGGCTTATGAATCCTTTTACAGTTGTGCCTATGTTCTTGGTACATGTTGTAAGCGCGCACACCAGAGTGATTTCTGGGCTGGTGTGTGGGCGACACTCGTCTCTGTACAGTGGTATTCAGGCGGGGTGTGACAAACATGGAATCAGAGAAGCCAGGCTGACTGTAGGTTACCCCTAGCTGGATTCATTGTCTTTTTTCACTAGAAAGCTCATATGGATTTCAGCCATCTTTTCCAAATCGGCACGGCTACTATTGATCAAAAGACAATGTCATAGGGTTTCCCTCTCATCTATACCCCGACTCTCATGGCATTCATCTCCGGTGTGAAATTATCGCACTGGGCAATGACCGTGAGCCCCTTAAACCCCCTAGGTAAGCCAGATATCCTCACCCTTCTTGCGAACCGTGGTATATCTCTCCTTATATCTAGTTTCCTTTGGGAAACGTCAGTTCCGTCTTTCCTCAAGCAACCATAGACTAGTTGACTAAGCCACCTTGGCTATGGTCATGCGGTGAGTTTGATGTTCTCCCTGAGGAAGTAGTAGAAGCTTTACGCCAATTGCTACCAGGAGCATTGTGTGATTTTTCTTCTAAATCCTTAGAGAGGCTTCGAGTGCGCTAAGTTAGTGTAGTTAGTGGATCTGCATTCGCGTGTTGATAGCCCGTAGATTTTGAGCTCTGTTTGCTTCTTGGTGTCTGTTGTTTGTTGTTTGCTCCGTATCTGTCGGTTTGATTGTTTGGATCTGAATCGTCCCATCGGTAGGGAGACCGATAGTGAGCCCCATAGTGTTTCCCTATCCCGTGGAATCCGGCATGGCCACTGTATATTAACAGTTGACATAGTCGGATTTGACGCCTGCCAAACCAGTGGACCAATCATCTAGCTACCCTTGGATTGGACCCAGCCAACCCTAGTTGTCTGGCGTGCCAAGCGTATCCTTCTCTTTGTCTGAGAAAGATCTCCGCCATGCCTGTGTGCCCCAGCCTTACTGCCTATAAAACCCCTCCCGCTGGCGTGCTGCAGCATTCCCCGCTCAGTAAGCCAGACCACCAGAGAACCCCAGCCAGTTTTCCCTGGAAGCCATGTCCGGCTTTTTCAAAGCCCCCACCTTTCATAGCAAGACCTCGGCGGTCAACCATGCTGGTTTTACCCGCCTCCTTTGGGAAATGCTTTCCCAAGCCCTTGGCTGTGCTGTTAACCCCGATTACCAGGTGTTCCAATCCGAGCCTGTCCCTCGCTTTTGCCGATATTGTGCAAAGGTGCTCATCCACCTTGGTCCCGATAAGATTGGAGCGCCCGTAGTCTTTGAGGGCAAGCCCATGCCCACTGCAGCATTGGCTATCCAGACGGCTGCCGCAGAAGCTGTCAGTCGCCTCCGATTCAAGTTTCCGCAGATCGAGGAGATGCGGGAGTTCCGCTACTTCCTGAATGTGTCTAGCTTTGGCTGCGAGCTCGCCGACACAACCAAGGAATCCAACCCGGCAATAGTTCGCCTGGTTCAGCACCGCCCAGGGACTACTGCTCGGCGGCATTCTTGGGGAGTTCAAGGCCATGGATAGTGGCATAACGCAAGCTGTTGGAGCCGCGTACCATGCAGGACGCTAAGGTTCCTCTCAAGCCGTCGATCCCTTGCTGCCAAACCTAGTGATATCCTCTTAGGTCGTGCCGCCCTCTCAAGTGGTGATACTGTAACAGCCCAGTTTTCAAAAAAAATAAAAATTTTGTTTTCGGTGTGAATTGATTGATTGCCTGATTTGTTTGTGGTGTTTGCATCCCCGATTTATCGATCGAAGATTATTTTTCCCCCTCTTATCTCGTACCGGACGGAGACCGACCCTTGCCACCCTGACACTCGACCTTTGCGACACCGGGTTTCACCCGATCACCGTCGCGAAAACCGCACGAGACCAGCCATCGCCACCGGAACGAAAGCCCCGTTTAATAATTAAATGGGATATTTTTATGGGGCACGGAAAAATGTTGTCAGAATGTCACCGCAGTGAGGTACGATCGACGGTCTCGACACGCTGAGCGCGTGGTTCGAGATTTCGTTGGAATCGGAGTTCGTACGGAGTCTCGGCGGTCACGAACGCGATCACCGGACACGCGAGAGGGGTACCGAGGGCGTTTGCGTCAACTGGCCAGCCAGTCCGCCAAGCACCCC
This sequence comes from Bromus sterilis, assembly GCA_950022295.1. Taxonomy (NCBI): domain Eukaryota; kingdom Viridiplantae; phylum Streptophyta; class Magnoliopsida; order Poales; family Poaceae; genus Bromus; species Bromus sterilis. The sequence goes on along the minus strand of OX465596.1, from coordinate 408,128,317 downwards.
AGTCCGCCCCCTCCAGGCCACCGCGATGGGCCTCGGCCCAACTGGGTGAGGCCCGAGCCATTTGTTTTTTCTGCGAGTATTTATCTTTTTCAAATTTTTGCTAAGTCTGGAAATAATTGCTGCTGATCTGTTTTTGCGATGTAATTTCTCGTTAATCCGTAGCTCCGATGAACGTGCCCCCAAAACAAATTTTTCTCAAAAGTGTCTGTACTTCAATCCTTCTTTTGTGAGAGTTTTGATTTGAGGCCATCTTGATGGTGCAAATCTGTGTTGAAGTGGGCATCAGGCCGTTAAACTGCTAATTTTTCCTGTTAAGTGTTGTTGTTATTATTTTATTGCAACTTTGCATGATGATTGTGACTCATCCATGAGGCCTATTGCATTGATTCTTTTTCCTATGTGTTAAGCATCATGTGTACTTCGTTTCCATGATTTAACTTGCCATGTTTGGGTGCTTTAGCTATATTAAATCTTGCTCCAAAGTGGTGATCCTAATGTTAATGTGCTGCTGTTGCTGAAACTGTTATTTTGTTGCAACTTCGGTCGACGAGTGTGTCGCGACCGTTTATCGGAATTGTGTGATTCCAATTGCATATTGTTAAGCATCATGTATACTTTCATTATATGTATTGCATTGTCATGATATGCTTGCTGGTCATATAGTTATTGAGCTCCAAAGTTGCTATGCTGTTGTTTTTGACAGCCACCTCTGTTTTTCACTAAGTCTGTAACGTCACGATGCCATGTTGTTTGCTTAATATCTTTTGATCTGTGATGCCTTTTTGCATGATTCTTTTTGACATGCCTTGCCTGTCATGTCTACTTTAATTCCATCTCATTTGTGAGCATGTTTGCATTGATTATCCTTTTTATGCCTTGCTCTAAAGTGTGCTTCATGATGTTGGCAGATTGTGCCCTTAACTTGTTTTGCTTATATCTTTTTAACCATAACTCCGTTTGGAGTGTTCTTTATATGTAACTTGATTAGTTTTTCGTGTACTTTGTATTATGCTATTATTTGTTGTTGTTAACCAACCTAAAATATGGTTTAGGACAGAACAGTAACAAATGTTTTAATCATCGTGCGGCACTTAGTGTTATGCCATGTTTAGGTTGTGCCTCACTTAAATTGACTAGCATAGATAGTTTATCTTATTCTTCACCTCTTGCTATGTTTGTGTGCTATGCCATGCTTGCTTGAGTTGCCATTTTAATAACCGTTGGTTGATCACCTGTAGCTAAACAACTTGAACCTTTCTAAATGTGCGGTATCGTCGTGTGTGACGAGTACTCCACTTAACCTGTTAGTAACCGCTCTCAACGGTAGGTGCGATGTCTCGTGTTTCCTTCTTGTTGATGCTTGCTCGTGTTTTCCTCGTAGTAATAGATGCTAGCTCGTTGATTTCTTTCCAGTGTTTACCCTCTTGTGTGCTTCCGCGGGTACCTCTCGGAGACGATGCAAGCTTGCGATCAACTACACCTTCGGAACCCGACTTATCAACAGGCAAGGACTATACATTACTTATGATCCATTCTATTTCAACCAGCAGTTTGCATGCTAGTCTAGGTTAGGTTCGATGTTTGATCCTACCACATGTTTACAACCTCTTTCAAACCGATACAGCCATGTCCCTTCCCAGCAAACCTTGTACTGCTATGGTACTATTGCTCGTTGCTCAGCCCTTGCTTAGTATACATGCTTAGGATGCTACGATGTTACCCTGTTACTCCTTGGTTCGGGATATCACATTATTATATTGTTGTTGATGATATGATTATTATAATGTTGACTATATTCGACGAAGGATGGAAGTTCTAGGCTATCCCGCCCCGACGCTTTGTTCCATTCGAGTCACCTAGGATCCGAGTTCCGGGTATTGGTTTTAAGACTGAGCGTGCCTAATCGCGTGTGGGATTTTATGGGGTCCCCTCTTCTTACCTACCTAGCTTCAAACATTTCTAGAGGTGGCCCAAGTTGATTTACCATTTGAAACCGTGTGTGTGCTGGTCAGCTGCCAAGAGTTTTCAAACAACTCGGGCCAGCGGAGACTTAGTTCCTCTGTTGGTCCACACTTGGTGAGCTAGGGGTCCCCTGATGTCAGGTGTGATTTCTCGACCTTGGCCATACGGAAGAGTCCGATCCGAGAGTGTGGCCGGATTTTGGATTGGGTGTCGACTCCCCGGGGGCCACCCGGATTTGTGTGTTGTTAGTTAGAGGGACATGTCGTTTCGGATCTCTTCGAACTAAATCATAAAATGGTTGCCTATAATGGGTAGCAACTGAGAGAGATGGGCGAACATGCGACGCCTCGTAATGGATAGTTGGTACACCCCTGCAGGGTTAAATCTTTTCGAGAAGCCGTGTCCACGGTTATGGACGACTTGAGACCTACTCCTGGTTCATAGACAACAACAGTTGAGACAATCTTAACAACTTGATCAACGTGTGTGTGTGCCTTGACTGCTTCTTCTTCGTCGGGATGCGAAGAGGAGGACAAGGATAGGATAGGTGTTATGTTTGCGTAGTAGTTGATATCAAGACTTGTTGGAGTTGATTCCTCATCGAATGCTTGGCTACTTATCTTACTCTCTAGATCGTTAGCCACTTCATAACTGCTAGTGCGGCAGCAACCTCACCACTTACCCCTTCCTTACCGTAAACTACTAGTTGTCCTAGAATGACGAGTGATGAAGTCCTTGCTGGGTCAGATGATCACTACAGTTGGATGTTGAGTACCTCTGTACTCATGATACTACCCCCAAACTATTTTCAGGGTTCTTGATCGACAACAGGTATGGTGACCGACGTTTCACGTGGAGACTCGACGACGACTAGTTAGGCGGATCCCGGCGGAGGGCCTGGACCCGTGTGGTTATGGGATCGATGTTTCTCTCTTTGCCACTAGTCATTTGCTTGTAGTCTGTACCCAGACATGTATCTTCCGCTGTTGTATTGTATTAAGGCAGTTGTATGCCGATTGTATGAGATGTTGTATCCTTGTATCTGTAATGTTGTGATATCATGTTGGAAATCCGGGGCATTTGGCTTTGTCATATGTCGCGGTGGGACCGATATGTGCTTCGTCCCCGGATCTGGATGGAAACATCTAGATCTGGAACAGTACCGTATATCGGGCCTTACAGATACCCTCCCAGCCCGTGGACGAGTGCAACCTAGGCACTGTCTACGCCGACCCCACCAACCGAACCATCCTTTAGTTGTATCGGCAAGGTCTGCTCTAGCAAAATCCAGCCTCTTCCCTAGGGAGTTGAGTCCCGACTGGCCGAGTTGCTCGACTTCATGAAGCATCTCAGCCTGCGTCCTCCAGGAGAGACCTTAGATGTTTCCCAACTGGTCTTCCGTCCTCGCCAGAGGATGGGAACCGTAGTCTCGAGTGAGTGGTCATCGTAGAGCGTGTAGTCAGGTCGCACTTGCTTGTGTTGCATGTGATGCTTGTATCGCCTGCATGTTGTAATGCTTTATGTATGACGTGTTTGCTTGTGCATCTGTTGCATATGTGTCCTGTTAAGCAGAAATGTTTAACAGAGCTGACGGTGGTTTCCAAGATGTTTGTAATCAGTAGAACACTTACACCCTTAACATTGGACTTGTTCTGAGTCCCTAATAAATGCGAGCTGTTTTAGGCATATGTAACCCCAGAGTACATATACCCACTGGCATTAAAACATCTTAGTGTGGTTTGATCTGGTGTGTTTTCTTGCATATGCATGTATGCTGGTTTGAGTTTGTTGTTGGCAGGTTGCACGCTCGCGCCCGCGCGAGATTCATTCCTCATGGGTACGATCACCCCAGTACCCGGATGTAATGCAAGGACACATCTCCCACTCTTCTGCGCCTGCCCCATTTTGCCAGACCTTTGATCCGGGAAAAGAGGCAATTTGCCCAGCCCCTGAACCCAGTCCCAGAGCCAGTCGCAATCTCAGATAAACTCTGAGAATTTTATTGAGGCAACGGCCTTGCAACCCCCCAGTACAATTGCAGACCCGGATCCTACCCCGATGCCCGTCTAGCCTGGTTGTCATTCGATGAGGAGCAATCAGAGGCGAGACCCTCGCGTTGACAGAACCCCTTCGACCCCGCGCAAGCCTCCTAGACAGTGGCGCCGCCGTCACCACCTTGCGTGACATCTGGTCGTCCGCTGCCTCACCTCGCCGCAGCCCTGCTTACTCCGTCGGGCCGAAGCGACCGTGGAGCAAGCACAGAGGACCACCAGCCGCCGCGCCATCGCTGTCCTGCTCCCGAGCTGCCGCATCCATGCCCTCCCTCCCTCGAGCTCGCTCCAGCTGGGTGACCACCCACAGCAAGAGCGACAAGCCGACCAGCGCAGCTAGAGCCCAGCGGGCAGGCACCATAGCAGCACCAGGAACACGGCCTCGCCAGGAGACTGTGGCTCCAGCTCCTCCAAGCCGAAGAGGTAGTAGAGAGGCATGGCGTGAGCTACCAGTAGCTGCGTCGCCGTCTTTTATAGCCCGAGCCCGGTGTACGGTGAACGAGGTCCAGGAGCCTCGCCGCTCGACCATCGGTGTCCCCGAAGCGAATCCACGAGCAGTGCCGCCATCGGTTCTGGCCCGCGATGCGCGAGCACTCGCCGCGTCGACCCGTGCACGTCGCGCACTCCTGCCGTAGGGTCCCGAGTGCCCTATGGGCTAGATGCGTGTAGCCCTAGCTCCACTTGGATCTGCACCACCACAGGAGAAGCGAAGGTAGCCGGAGGAAGAAGAAGAAGAGGCTGACAATGGGCCCTGGACCCACATGTCAGCAGGAGAGCCACTGTTCCTCGGGGTGACGTTAGAATTTTTGGAAAAGTGAATTTGTAGCTTTTCTAAAAATTGGTGACCCCTAGCAGTGGAGGTGATCCCGCGATATGCGTATCTCGATTGTGATGCACCAGTGCATCATTTTTTCCCAGCCCGAAAGTTTTTTTCGAGGATTTGGTGTAATTTTGAGCTAACCCTACGAATCTCGAGGACGAGATTCTTTTAAGGGGGGAAGGTTTGTAACACCCCAAAAATCGGGTTATCGATTATTGTGTTGTTATTCCTTCCTAGATTTTTCTCCCGATCTTTTTCCCCTTGAGTCTAGTTTATGACCAGAAGAATCCAGACAATCCTTGACCTTGCAACCCCTTTTCGATGCCCTTTGCAAGGCAAGATCCCTCCCCAGACCCTCAATCCCAGATATGCAAGGATATTTCCACGTTAGATGCAATGTTCTTCATACCCGCTTAATTCCATTTGTGCCAATCGATGGAATTATATCCCGGAAAATACCTAGACATCTCTAAAGCTTGTGGAAGCTTGTGGAGATGATCTTGGTGATCCTCTTGACCTCTCCCAAATATATTGGCTATGATTGAATAAAGGAAATTATGATTTTCTTTATAAAGCCAATAATCCCCTTTTAGCCCATTTGCAAAGGAGCTACCATTTTGGTTGCCCCATTTGTGCTCAAATGAATTGTGGCGCTCCTAGTATCCAATCCATGGCCATTTCTATCAAAACATGGGGTTCCATAGTTCAAAATTTGAGCATAGCTTCCCTTTGCAAATTCAGGGCAGAATAGCACTTTCTAAAGGAAGTGTTATTTATGTTTTCCCATTGCCTCCCAAACTTTTTTTACCTTTTCCCCTTCCCATTTCATGGTGTTGTGCTAAGTTTCAGCTATAATGGAAAATCCATTAATTCACACTAAATTCCCAAAGCTCTTGTCCAGCAGGCAACTTTGTGAAGGAAGTGCAAGCTAGCCTTGCCCATTTGATCTGAAACTTTGTGCACATACTTATCCTAGTGTATGATTAAGCTATGCCAAATTTCAAGCCAAGGGGACCAGTGTGCTAGCCACACCACAGCACAAACACCTTCTGCCTAGTTGGTGCATTTGTAAAGGAAGTGCTATGTGCTTTGGTCCAATTGATCTCAAACTTGGCAGAGATAATCACCTATGGATAAGATTGAGCTGACCCAAGGCCCAAACCCATACCCCAGGTGAACCTCCCCCATCTCAGCACAAACACATTGCTGCTTGGACCAAGTCATGTCACTTTCAGCCAGTCCATGCCAAGCAGGTCAGCCCACCTCAGTTCTTGCACCTCCTGAGGAGTCACCTCACCCTCTGGACATGGTCCCTGGTCATAAGCATGTGTGGGACACGTGTTGGCCTTGGTGACCACGCGTGTGGCATGTCCAGCTCGTGTCCAGCTAAGTGCTTGTATTGGAGCCTTATCCGCATTGTCCTTGTCCTTTTGCCCGAGCATGTCTCTTTCGTGATCCTCACTCCACGCCTGACCACCGCGTGCGCTCCCGCATCAACTGGTAGCCCCTGGACGCGCATGCCGACCCGATGTTCTCCATGGGGTGACCGCCGTGTGGCATGGCTCGAGATCCTTCGAGCTTCCTCTCCAGTGCCCCTCCCATGGCTATTTAAGGAGAAGCTGCAGCCTTCCCTGCAGCACCAGCAGCACCCCAGCAGCACCCTCCCCCGAGCTTCTGCCCGCCCGTTCCTTGCCTCGTCCCGCCATGGCCGAAACCTTAGTCGACGTGGCCCTCCACCATGCCGGCCTCGCCGCCTAGTCCCACCTCGCTCCCAGCCGCAGCCCTGGGCCTCCTCGGAGTAGCTCCCCGCCGCCGTGCTCGAGGAGCCGCTGCCAGCCGGCCGGACCATGGGAGCCGCCCACGGCCGAAGTGTCAGGGCCTGTGGGGGCGGTGCTGACGGACACCCCGCGCGGCCCAGAGGCCACCGGCGGTTGAGCCACGGCGAGCCGCGCCCGCGGGAACACACCGGTGAGCTCCCCGCGCTGTCCACCGACGGCAACAACGTCGGCCGTGCTCTGTCCTGCCCCACGTCCAAGAACAGAGGAGATGCACGAGAAGGGAGATCGAGAACAGAGGAAGAGATGAGGAGCTGACGGGCGGGTCCCGCATGTCAGCGGGATAAGCCCCCGATCCGCGCTCGCGTATTCCTCAGAATACGTTTTCATTGCGCGAAGACGCATTTCTCTGTCGCTTCAGGTGGAAATACGCTTTCTCGTGGCGAAAGCGCGTTTTTGTTTACTGCGGCTAGAAGTGTGCTTTCCTTTTAGGAAAGCGTATTACGATTAAGATGCTTTCTCTCTCCGGGCCGAATCTGCTAAGCAGTGGACGTTCACCTGATAGGCCCTTTTTCCCGTTTATCGAACGAACGTCCGTATCTGCGCGACCGTGACTCCGATTGTGGTGATTCAAGTGCCCAGGTCACAGTTTTTCGAGCCCGTTCCGTTGGTGCAACTTTCATAATGTTTTGGCATTGTGAAATGACCCTTTTGACCCCGGTTGCCGTTAGGCCTCGCCGAAGGATCGTCGGACCCGTCGGATCGTTTCGAAAGGTGATCGCATGTCCGTCCAGTGGATTCTTCGACCACCCCCCCAGGCAAGCTAGCCATCTGATATTTTCTCTAAAGCATCGTGCCGTGTGTTCTTGTGTGCTTTAAAATGTGATGTTGCTTAACTGATGAATTAAACCCTGATATGTTAATTTGACTTGACATGCTTATGCCATGCTTGCGTGATATGGTTATATAAATCATTCCATGTTCACTTGTGAGTATCATGCTTATGTTCTCTTGACATGCCTACTTGAAACGATAAGTTAGAAATGATCATGCCATGTTTACTGGTTCGTATCATTCCTAGGTTGTTCATGTTATGTTCATGCTATCATCCCCAGTCATGTTGATCATATCCATGTTCATTTGTATGGATCATCTGCCTTCACCATGCTTATATGATATCGTGTTGTACTATATTGCTATGGTATGTTTTCTTGCTATGCTTGATCATATGTTGCTCAGTTAATATTGTTGATGGGATTGGACTAGAGTAGCCGCTGATCGAGTGCCACCGAACCGAGCTTTACTAGTGCAACCGCACTCGCCTGTATGGGCATGCCTTGGCTTGGGCTATCGTTGTGCCTTCTACGGATATCACCAAAGAGGGGGGATTATGCATGCACGCTACCCTGGCCCGGTAGGTGGTGATAATCTCGACATCAAGATTTATTTACCCGGGGGTCCCTGCGGGGGGGACAAAGTTTATGGACCACGTGATGGTCAGGGCCATGTGATGGTCAGTGTCGGGAGGACACAGGGATACTCAAGACAGTATGTCGGTGATACCGTAGGGAGGTTACGCGGTAGGCAAGTTTCATTGGAGAAGACCTAGCTCACTCTTGCGGAACGATTTCCAAGGATCATTTGGGACAAGTTCCGGGGTGCTGGGTGGAGGAAGAAATCCATTGTGTGGGTAAAGTGCACAAACTCTGCAGAGTCACAAATCTATTCGAATAGTCGTGTCCTCGGTTATGGACATAGTTCGTACTAGGTCACACTTGGATCAACATAAGTTCGGTGGATGGTTGTGGTAAGTGGATGGTCATGCGATGACCGGACTGGTTGGGTGGTAACGAAGGACACCTAACCCATTGAATGGTCATGCGATGACCGGATTGGTTGGGTGGTAACGAAGGACACCTAACCCGTTCAGTGGTCATGAGATGACCCGATGTGGAGTCGGTAAGGACTCCGAGGTAAGTTGCATGATCATGAGATGGTCATGAGTGCCCATGTAATGATTGTTATTGCACTAAGCTTATTCATGATAATATGCTAGATTCATCATGTAAATATTGTTCAGATTCATCATGTTAATATTGTTTAAACTGCTATGCCATGATAACTAATATACTCTAATAACTTGTGCATGCTTGAATGCAATGGATTGCTTTGCTTGGTGTATATGTTACTTGGTTTTCTTGTTTGCGACTACATTCAAACGTACTCACATGGCTTTCATCCCTGGCTATTCGCGTAGCCAGATTTTCAGCTTTATCTAAGGATTCACTTTCCCTAGGAGGAGTCGAGCGTTTGTGAGCTAGGAAGAGTAACCTATTCAGATCCCTATGGATTGGAGCCGCTCCAAGTCCGTGCTGCCATAGACAGTTATTATTCCGCTGCCCCATCTCTGTAATGAACCATCTATGGTGGTAATATATTGATTCAAGCCACTTTGCCTTATGAATCCTTTTACAGTTGTGCCTATGTTCTTGGTACATGTTGTAAGCGCACACACCAGAGTGATTTCTGGGCTGGTGTGTGGGCGGCACTCGTTTGTGTACAGTGGTATTCAGGCGGGGCGTCACAACGCGTCCTCGACCCATGGTACGTGAGGGTACTCTATATATTCCAACCCCTCCATAGGTTAGAGATCCATCTAGTAGCTAGAGTTCTCAACTATTTTTTGTAGTTTTTGAAAATAAGCACGGATTTCCCAAAATACGACACCTATCACTAATAGGCTCAAGCTCTTGGCACCCTAATGTCCAAACGTTACTCTAATCAATACCTCAAAAAATATTGCATGTTAGTACTACATTTGTAATAGAAACCTTAATTACCTACTCATGCAAGGCACAACTTAGTGCAACAAGCCAATTCTCTAAACAAGATAAGCATGAAAACTCAAGAGAGTTCCTAGAACAACCTAAATAAAAGCTCTTAAAAAGATAAGCATGAAAACTAAGAGATAAGCATGACATCAGCTATGAAAAGATAAAGAACACAAACAAAAAGAAAGATAAGCATGGAAGCATATGTTGTGTCCTACGGTGGACTGGAGCGTATTTCTCTCCCAAACAATGAAGGCTAGGATCCAACTTATTATGAACAGCAAGCAAAATTAACCAAACGAAATATTAAAGAGCGAGACGCTCCAAGTTTAGCACATAACATATGAAGTGATAAAAATATAGTATGGAGAAGGACGAACTGATGACTGTAGATGGAGAAGGGGATACACGAGGGCATCCCCAAGCTTAGATGCTTGAGTCTTCTTGGATATTTCTTGGGGGTGCATGGGGGCATCCCTAAGCTTGAGCGCTTAACACTCATGAATCTTCTTTCATCATCTTCCTTCGCATACATAAAACTCCCTTCATAGGAAACTCATCATAAGGTGATTAGAGTGGTTAGTACCCATGATAAAATAAAATAAAACTCTACTACAAATAAAGATATTCTTGAAGAGCTACTGTTTCTCATGATTTCCAAAAGGTTTTTGAAAATAAAAAGCAAGCTTAAGGTTTGCAAAACGATGAAAACGCACAATGTGGCAGAATCTGTGAAAAACAGACCAGCAGGTAGTAAATAATTTTTTTCTGGGTAGTTCTACAACTCAAATAACAAAACTCATAGCATATGCACGAAAGCTAATTGTATAGAGCATGTTGTCAAAAACATTCATTTCAAAAAGATGACCTGCTGACGTATGGCCAATTTTTCCGTCAAGGGGACAAAATCTGTTTCAGGACAGCATGTCACAACTTTTGAAATTTCTTGCAATCGGAGGCTAAACCTTGGCACAAAGCTTGAAAATAAAGATACAATGATGTTGCTACAGTAGTAACAAACATCAAGACCACTAAATCTGAAAGTAAAAACATCTTGGGTTGCTTAATGAAATTTGTTTGCTGCTTCATTTTCTTGCTTGTTAAATTTGTTTGTAGTATTTGCTTCACCAATTTATTAATTGGTGATTATAATTACCCCTCCTTCTCGTATAGGCATGTGTGACTGTCGTCGATATGTGACGGCAGATGCCATGGGGATGGCTAAAGTGAGGGGAAGACACGAGGGAGAAAATGTCGATGGTGCCGGAATCGGGTTGGGCACAAGCACAGTGAAGACACCACGATGTACCCAGGTTTGGGGCTCTCCGGAGAGATAACACCCCTACTCCTGCTTGTCTCTTGTATATCAATGAAGGGACTACAATAACTGCCCTTCTATCTTCTCAGGGGAAGGAGTACGCCGCCGCCGTGGGCAAGGCCCTCTCCTGCTTCCCTGAGGAGTGACTACGGGCAGTAAATGAACTAGAGGGTGAATGAGTTAATGAGATCTCAGGTGTGGCGTCCCTCGCGCAGGAGGGGGTACCCTGGCTCTTATAGTGTGAGTCCAGGGTACTATGGTAACTTCATCGCCGAATGGACCCATCCGTCATCCTCTAATCGGCCTGGGCCCACCGACTGCTCCTCTCCGGGTGACCCGGAGCCTACGAGCGGCGGCCCATGCTGCTAACTCGTAGAACCTAGGAGTGAACAGTGGAGCTAGGGGGTGCGGTCTTGTCGTCCTGTTCGCGGAATCGGCGGGGAGGTCGACACCGTATCTCCAGCAAATCCTCGACACGACCTGGCCTTCCTGCCACCCAGATATCTCGGGATATGGCATTTATGACCTCGTAATCATACCCCCGACTGGGTGGTAGGTTGCTCCGATTGCGCCTGGACCGAATGGTGGTTCCTGGTGGGGTCGATTGCTCTGGGCAATCGGCCTTCTAGGACTCGGCCTCGGTCCAGCTGCGGACCAATCGGGTGATCATCTTTGGAGAAGGGTAGCCCGATTGCGCCTGAGCCGACTGCTGGCACTTGGTATGGTCGATTGCCTTGTAGCAATCGGCCATACCTCTGCCCGGCTCGGCCCAGCTGCAGCCCAATTGGTCCATCCTTGTCTTGAAACCTTACTTCCGCTTGGGTTAGCCTACCCGGGTACCAATCCCCCGACAGTGGCCCCTAAAGCTGTAAAGGTCCCACGGTCGCTTGATCGTGGGGCCTTTGCAGTTTTTCAATCTCTGCCTTGACGTTCTCCGACTGCTGTGGCCTCTTCGAGTGCGTCATTCCGAGTTCGTCGGCCGAGTCGGAGACCACACTCGGTTGACCAAATTTCCATCCGATTGGACGTGGTTCTCTCTTAATTCATGTCTTCACTTTTTTGAGAAAGATCTCTTTCGCCGATTTCCCTCCAACGGTTACTTCCGATTCGCCCGCGACGTGATCAATGAGCTGGGACCCACGACCCACGCGCGACGGGACATAACTGCAGGGCCTGACCCCCACGTCGCACGCTTCGCCTCTTGCGCCGGGATCCTTTGCGCTGGTCTGTCGGTTGGCCTCCCTGTGCCCTAAGCCACACCGGGCCACATAGCCACAGGGTCATCCCACTCTCCCCCGCCCCCCCGCCGCCTATATAAGCCACCGGGGGGGCTTCGCCTCTTCCTTCTCCCAAACACTTCCTTCGACCCCTAGCCTTCTCTCCTCTGCGCCCTCGCCGCTCCACGCGATTTTCCCCGCCGCCGGTGTCTGCATCTCGCGCCTGCTCCGGACACGGGCTCGTGCTCTCCGCTGCTTCCGCCGCCACCGCAGCCGCTCTTCTCCGCAGCTCTCGTGCTCCGCCTCCCTCTTTTCTCTCCTCCGTTCCTCGCCGGCGAAAACCATGGCGCCTCGACGAGATGTGTCGCAGGCGAGCCGCGGATGCTGGAAAGGCTCTCAGGCCACCGCCGCCGCCGTCGAGTCTCTCGTCCGCGCCCGGAAGATGCCCGCGGGAGTCGAATGGCGGATTCCCAGCAAGACCGAGGTCGTCCCCAGCGTGCGCACGGGCGAGAGGGTCGTGTTCCTCGCTCACTTCGAGCGTGGATTCGGCCTTCCCGCTAGCACCTTTTTTCGCGAATTCCTCGATTTCCACCGACTGCAGCCTCATCACCTCGCTGCCAATTTCATCATGATCCTCTCCGGGTTCGTGACGCTCTGTGAAGGGTACCTCGGCTGCCGTCCGAGTGTCGCTCTTTGGAAACGCTTCTTCAACCTCCGAGCTCACAACGCTCGGACGGGTGCTGTGGTGGCCTCCACCATCGAAGGTGGCAAGCCAACGTACCCGACTGACATGACCGACTGCGGCAGTTGCCTTGTCGCAGCCGGCAAGTCGAAGTACACGAGCCCCGAGATCATCCAATCCTGCAAGAATTGGCAGACCTCATTTTTCTACGTCAAGTCCCCTGACCAAGGCCCCGACCTCCTTAATCTGCCCGAGTTCTCTCTCGCCAGGCCGATTGAGAAATATCAGTGGTCGCTGAAGCATGGCGTCGGAGACTGCGATGTCGATGCTCAGGCTGCCAGGGTCACCCAGCTGGAGCAAGAAGGACTCCTTCCAACCGACTTGGTAGCTGCGTGGCTTCACGCTCGGATTCTTCCCCTGCAGCGCCGAGTTCACCGCCTCTGCGACGTGTCGGGACCTCGAGATCCCACTCGGCTCTGCACGTGGTGGATGAAGACAGAAGACCTTTGCACCCGAGTGAAGGCCATCACCTCTAGCGCCTTGCCTGACCCCTTCCGCTTCGGGCTTGATTATCTCGTTCGCCTGCGAAAGCCGCCTGTGGTATGCTCCGATTACATGCTCTTCCGATTGCTTTCTTTTCCGATTGCTCTGACTGCTTATACCCCCTCAGCACTTTATTCAGTCCGACCTCATGGAGGACGGCCAGGAAACTGGCGTGTACGCCCCTGATCGCACGGAAGAGGATCCCACCGACCTCGAGTACAACGGCGAGACTCCCTCCGCCGAGTCCAGTGGGGATGATGAAGACGATGAGTCTTCCGGAGAGTCCTCCGACCCCATGGACGCTGATGATGATGACGCCGAGCGCACCAATCCTCCGACAATCAACACTCGGCCGCCAGCTCAAGGGGGTACGCCTGACCCTTCCCTTGAGCAATTTTTGGCTGAGTGGAGTGATGATGATAGTGTCTCAAAGGGTAATGGTTCCGATGCAGCTCCTCGAACCAGGCCTCCAAAAGTGCCGGCCAAGCGCACCTCGGCCGCCGGCTCCTCCTCTGGTGTGGCTTATAGCCAAGTTGCCAAGGCCAAGCCGACTGCCAGTAAGGGCAAACAAGTCCGAGAAGCGACAACTCGGAGGCCGACCGTCCAGGCGCCACTGAACGTCGCTCCACTTCGCTGCCGAATGCCCACTGGCGCACCCAGGACAATCGGGTATGCTCTTGCCTTTACGCCTCCTGCTTCACTATCTTTGCTTTTACTGATTCCTCTCCCTTTCTTTTTTCAGGCAGCCGATTGGGCTTGATGACGTTGACACCGACATTCCCGTCTGTGCCCAAACCGTCATCTCGCCTGCTACCTCTTCTGCTGCCGTCCACAAGCGGCCGGTACCCGCTCATCGCTCCTCCAAAGATGCCGAGCGCGCTGCCAAGAAGGCCCGACTCGCGGCGATTTCGAAGACCTCCTCTTCCACTCTTGCCTCCCCAACTCTCTAGGACGCAGAGGACCGGGTGGCTCCTGGTGGTGGAGGAATGCAACCGGCTGACCCGATTGCTCCGTCTCCACCGCGCCGCTCCAACCCGGCTTCGCCTGCCGCGACTTCCCCTGCTGCGATGACCGCCTCTGATACGCCGGTGGTGACGACCCCCTCGCCGATTTTGGTGTCGGCACCACCGGTTGCCTCCATCGTTCCGCCTGCCTTACTACCTGATCCACCGACTGTGACGATCCCGCCGCCAATCGTTGCTACCACTTCTCCTCCGACTCGCCCGGCTGCGCCGCCGCCGCAATCGGGTGAGTCCGGTCCTTTACCAACATCCGTGCCGCCAGTCCTCACCACTACAGCTTTCTCCATCGTTCCTACTTCAGCGCCACCGGTGATTTCCTCTCCCTCCGAGATTCTTATGCGCTCGGTGGATCACTTCTGAGCCGAGTATCCTCGCGCCCGTCATGTCGGCGCTGAGCCTGACGCTTCGCCTCGTCCTCGGGATCCCGTGACGAGCACTCTGAGCCGGGTGAATGAGTTCGCCGAAGCCCTTGCTCGGGACCTTCAACAGCTGACCTCTCACCATTCGGTAAACTCTTTAACTTTTTCTTCTGTGCCTCTGTTTTACTTCGGCAATTTTTCTTCCGGTGGGTGCGCGCAAGCGCACCCAGTGGGTCTAGTCCCCGAGATTCGGGCCGATTGGTTACAATCGGTTCGGATCTTTAGCATTTTTTGCTTTATCGTTTGCCTTCCTCAATCGGTAGACTTTCTTCCGGTGGGTGCGCGCAAGCGCACCCACTGGGTGTAGTCCTCGAGATTCGGGCCGATTGGTCACAATCGGTTCGGATCTTTTTCACTTGTTGCTTTATCGTTTGCCTTCGTCAATCGGTAGACTTTCTTCCGGTGGGTGCGCGCAAGCGCACCCACTGGGTGTAGTCCCCGAGATTCGGGCCGATTGGTCACAATCGGTTCGGATCTTTTTCACTTGTTGCTTTACGTCTGACTCCGTCTTGCTGTTCTTCACAGGCTGTCATGGAAGAGAAAAGAGTTGTCTTCGAAAAACTCCTGGAAGCTTATACTGCCAGCCTTCGAACCCTCGCACAGGCCCAGCTGCAGGTTAATAACCAATCGGCTGAAATCACTAAGCTAAGAGGTATCCTCTATCTCACCGCTGTCTCTTCTTCACTTGACAACTGCTCTGGTACTGAAATATGCGCGCTCTCTTGTAGCTTCTATTCCTATGGTAAATGATCTTCAAGGCCGAATTGCAGAATTGGCTACAGAACTTAGCCAACAAGGTCCAGCCCTTGATAAAGCCACCGGGGAGGTAACTCGGCTGCAGGGGGTAGAGAAGGATTTGAATCGGACTATTCAAAGCCTCCAATCTGAAATGGCTGCTTTTGAGAAGAAACATCTGGCCGACATCGCCGCAGTGACAGGTACTGGGAATGGGCTTCTTGCTGAACGGGATGTTGCCGTCGCCGCCCGAGTTGCTCTTCAATCTGAAAGGGATGAAGCAATTTCTGCCCGAGACTCCATTTGCCAAGATCATGACGAGCTTGTCGCCAAATTCAAAGAACTGGAGAAGCGCAGCTATGAGGAGACCACCCGAATGCGCCGCCGAGCCAAGGGCTTCTGCGATACATTAACCGAAATGGACCTCCTCCTTGTCCGTGAGTCTTCCTTGCTGCCGAGTGCACTTTCCGGTTGCTTTCTTCTCTTATCTTATTACTCATGCCCTTCCTTCTTGATGCAGAAGCTTGGCCCGAATCTGAAGCGGCTGCTTATGCAGCTGTCGCCAAGTCCCGAGAGGATACCATCGCCGCTGGAGGGACCTGTGACCGTGCAGATAACGTCTGGACTCGGCACGAATATCTGATCGGCACCCAAGCCCGCATTCCTATTATCCAGGGAATTGCCCTATCCTTTAAGCTTGGAATTCTAAGGATTGCTGAAGCACTGTGGTCGCCGACTGAACTTAAGGCCGGGTTGTAGAAGATGAAGAATG
This sequence comes from Bromus sterilis, assembly GCA_950022295.1. NCBI lineage: Eukaryota > Viridiplantae > Streptophyta > Magnoliopsida > Poales > Poaceae > Bromus > Bromus sterilis. The sequence continues at coordinate 408,112,170 of OX465596.1, read as the reverse complement.
CTGCCGACTCCTCTGCCGAGACCCGTAAGGCAGACACTCAGGATGACGAGGATTCTGACCAAGGGGACACTCCGAATGCCACCACTGAGAAGACTCGGACTCTTCTTAAGGCTATCCCACGTCGGATCGACGTTCTGCTGAATTCGGCCGGAAGGACTGGTGCGGAGACCGCTCTTCAAACTGTGCTGTCTTGGTACCCTCAAGTGAAGCTCTCCCGATTGCACAGCCTTCGAGACAATGCCTCTGATCTTCTTGAGAAAACCTACGCCGAAGTCAATCGGCTAGCCAGCACGATGGTGAATTGGTTTTCTCCCTACGAGTATACTCCGTATCTCGATCAGGGAGGGCACCCGCTTCCTGCTTTTACCATCTCTGGCCTGGCCGAGGAGCTCTCCGACAGCGGCTCATCCCAGACGTCTCCGAAGTCTAAACAGACAGGCGCTGCGACTTCTGAAGCTCAATCGGACCCGTCTGCGCCACCTTCTAGCTCAGTGCCTCCGACTGCTTAAGCTATGTTATCTTTAATTTCTATTCCGACTGTCCGCTTGTAAGACATATTTTTAATTCTGTCGACACCTACTGGGTGTGACTTGGATGTAATGACATTATTCGGCCTCGGGCCTATTACTTTTGATGCAATCCGATTGCTTGTTTGTCACTTTCGCATGTGCGATCGACTTTGCGTCTTTGTCGGTTTCCTTTATCGGCTACACTTGGGAATGTCTGCTGTGTCGACCTTGCTGCCGTTATGCGGTCCGCAATCGGACCAACAGTAGACATCCGGCCAAGGTTCGATAAGCTTTTTTTTTACACGACAAGATTTTTACCGCAAAGGATTCTGCAAGAGCAAGCACCGATTGCTCGCTACCAGATCCAATGTCCTGATTTGCAGCGCAATCGGTGACTCCGTCCTGTCGACTGCCCTTGGTGGCCTCTTTCGGATTTTTTCCCGGGAATTTGTACTTACCGACTGCCTCAATCGCCACCCTCCTCGATACCACAAACCTTCTAGTGATTTGCACTCGAGCTAAGTGTTCGATTGAGGGCCAGCCTGCAGTCCCCGTGCCTCGATGGCTTATTTATTTGACTTCGCGATCGGCCAGTCCCCGAGTGTGCTACGCACATCTCGGGTATGACTGATCGTTGCCGATTGAGGCTAGCTCTTCGAATGAAATTATACAAAAGTACTCGAATGCACATTTTCAGAGACATGATAGCTTTTTACTGATTGTTTGCCGAATGGATTACATAACTTTCGGCCGCTCAACTATAGAACGGACACAACAACTCGGCGTTCCACGACCGCTCCTTCTCTACCCCTGACGTGTCCTTGTGTCGAGTGCCCTTGGTGCAGTCGATCAGATAATAGGAGTTGTTCTTGAGCGCTCTGCTGACAACAAATGGCCCTTCCCACGGTGAGGATAACTTGTGCTGCCCATCTGACTTCTGGATTCGGCGTAGCACCATATCTCCCTCTCGGAAAGCAAGAGGACGAATCTTCTTGCTGTGGTAGTGCCTAAACTTCTGCTGGTAGACTGCTGACCTAGACAAGGCCAACAGACAAGCTTCTTCTTTGAGGTTGATGCCGTCTTCTCTTGCCAATCTTGCTTCTTCTTCTGTGTACAGGGCGTGCCGAGGTGAATCAAACTCAATGTCGGAAGGGATGACTGCTTCTGAGCCATACACCAGGAAGAAAGGAGTGAATCCAGTCGACCTGTTTGGAGTGGTCCTCAAGCTGAACAGTACTGCTGGAAGTTCGTCAATCCATGCTCCGGGTGCCCTCTCAAGTGGCTCTACCAATCTGGGCCTGATACCCGATAGGATTAGTCCATTTGCCCTTTCGACTTGACCATTGGACTGTGGGTGTGCCACAGATGCTAGATCGAGCCGATTGCCTTGCTGAGACGCATATCGGGCCAGCGCCCCCTTTGCGAAGTTTGTGCCGTTGTCGGTGATGATGCTGTTAGGTACACCGTATCTGCATACGATGTCGGCCACAAACCGAACCGCAGTCGGCCCAACCAACTTTTTGATTGGTCTTGCTTCAATCCACTTCGTAAACTTGTCGACTGCCAGTAGGAGATGTGTCATGCCACTCCGAGCTCTCTTGAATGGTCCGACCATGTCCAAACCCCAAACTGCAAACGGCCAAGCTATTGGGATGGTCTTCAGTGCCGATGCTGGCTGATGACTCTTTGCCTTGAATCGCTGACAACCCTTGCAGTGCTTCACCAGATTCTCAGCCGCTGCAAGTGCAGTTGGCCAGTAGAAACCATGTCGGAAAGCTTTGTTGGCGATTGCCTTTGCTGACGCGTGGTGACCACATTCACCTTGATGGATGTCTCTGAGCAGCTCCAAGCCTCTGTCCTCTTCAACACACCTCTGGAGGATACCAGTTGCACTCTTGCGCATCAGCTCATTGTTGATTATTGTATATGCCCAAGATCGGCGGCTGATCTGTCTGGACTCTGCTAAATCTGGTGTGAGGATCCCATCTGCTAAGAAATCTCTAATCGGTTGTGCCCATGACGGCGCACTGACGACCACCATTACGGCCGCATGCTGAGGTGGGACTTCCTCTTGGATCTCGGCCTCTTGAACACTGGCCTCCTCGATCTCGGCCACTTGGACGTCTATCATTTCTATCTCTGCTTCTGAACTGCCGACTGCGGCGCTTGGCACGCATTCGGCAGCCCCTGGTGCCGACTTCTCATCTGGAGCTGGAGCTTCATCATTGCACTCGGCAATTTCTGATGTCATTGGCTCTTCAGAGGTTGCGCCTTCTAGTGCAGCCTCTGCTTGCTTCCCTTTGCTCTTCCTCTTCTCCTCTGCATCCCCTGGCTCACAATCGGCAGCCCCTGGTGCTGTTGCCGAGACACCCTGGGCGCTGGACTGCTTCTTCACGGTTGCAGGTTTGGCCGGTTGAACTTCTTTTGCCTTTCTTAGTGCTTCAAGATCGGTCTCCGAGATAAAAATGGACTCGGACTCTGGGGATGGAATGATAGATGGCTTCTTGATATGCTCCAGAGATACGCCTGGTGGGATTGATTGCCTTGTGGAGCCTAGCTTGGACAACGCATCTACTGCCTCGTTGTTTGCTCTCGGCACATGATGGAACTCGCAACCTTCAAAATATCCGCTGATCTGCTGCACTAGGAATCGATAGCTTGCCATGTTAGCATCTTTTGCATCCCAGGTGCCCGAGCACTGCTGTACCACCAGGTCAGAATCACCAAAGCACTCGATGTTCCGAATACCGATTTCCTTGGCAAGCTTGATACCATGCACAAGGGCTTCGTACTCGGTGACATTGTTTGATGCTGCGAAGTGAATCTGAAGCACATACTGCAACTGATCTCCTCTTGGGGAAGTGAGTACCACCCCAGCCCCTAGGCCATTCTTCATCTTGGAGCCATCAAAGTGCATTCGCCAGCAATCCGACATTGGGAGCTGTGGCATGTACTGAGTTTCAGCCCAGTCCACCAGGAAATCGGCCAATGCTTGCGACTTGATTGCAGTCCTAGGTTCATACTGGATACCGTGACTGGCGACTTCAATTGCCCATTTTGCCACTCTTTCGGTTGCATCTCTGCTTCCCATGATGTCGGCTAATGGAGCCGAGCTGACCACTGTGATCAGGTGAGCTTGAAAGTACGTCTTCAATCTCTTGGCTGCCATGTACACTCCATAGCACATCTTCTGATAGTGAGGGTAGTTCTGCTTGGATGCCGAGAGTACTTCGCTGATGTAGTACACTGGGCGCTGGATTTGCTGTGCCTTGTCCTTCTCGGGCCGCTCCACCACCATGACTGCGCTGATCACCCGATTGGTTGCCGCAATGTATAACATCATTGGCTCCTTCTCGATCGGGGCAGCTAGGATTGGTGCCGTGGAAAGCATGCGCTTGAGTTCTCGGAATGCTTCGTTTGCTTGAGGGGTCCATGTGAACTTCTCGGTCTTCTTCATCAACTGGTACAATGGGATTGCCTTTTCACCCAGCCGACTGAGGAATCGGCTGAGAGATGCGAGGCAACCGGTGAATTTCTGCACCTGCTTCAGGGTCTTGGGCTGCTCCATGCGTTCTATTGCAGCTATCTTTTCAGGGTTGCATTCGATTCCTCTCTCGGAAACGAGAAACCCCAACAGCTTGCCGGCTTGGACTCCAAACACACACTTCTCCGGGTTGAGCTTGATCTGATAAGTTCTCAAATTCGCGAATGTTTCTCTGAGATCATCTAGCAATGTGATCCCCTTTGCCGACTTCACCACCAAATCTTCCACGTATACATGGAGATTCCTGCCGAGTTGGGCATGTGTGCACCTCTGAATCGTGCGCTGATAAGTGGCTCCTCCATTCTTCAGACCAAAAGGCATGGTGATATAACAATAGGCCCCAAAAGGGGTTATGAATGCAGTTTTGATCTGATCTTCCACAGCCAACTTGATCTGGTGATATCCAGCAGTAGCATCCAGAAAAGACAACAGCTCGCAGCCGGCCGTAGAATCAATCACTTGATCAATACGGGGCAGAGCAAACGGATCTTTCGGGCATGCTTTGTTCAGACAAGTATAATCTATACACATACGCCAAGTCTTGTTCTTCTTCATGACGAGGACTGGATTCGCCAGCCACTCGGGGTAAAACACCTCCATGATGAAACCTGCCGCTTGCAGCTTCGCAATCTCTTCACCGATTGCCCTTCTCTTGTCCTCAGAAAAACGTCTCAGGGGTTGCTTGACCGGCTTCGAGCCTGGCCGAATGTGCAGCTTGTGCTCGGCGAGTTCTCTCGGAACACCAGGCATGTCTTGTGGAGACCATGCGAAGATGTTCCGATTCTCATGGAGGAACTCGACGAGCTCGCTTTCCTATTTATCGCTAAGTCCAGCTCCGACTACAACGAACTTGGTTGAGTCGGAGGGATCTAGAGCGATCCTCTTGCTGTCCTTGGCTGACTGAAAAGCCGATTCCTCATCTACTCTCTTTGCTGGGCCAACCGGAAGTGGATTCTTGCTTTGTGCTTGTGCCATTGCAATGACTTTGCCGAGCTGGCACTTCTCCGTCTCCACCACTAGGCATTCAGCCAAACTGCTGCCAGCGGATGTGCACTCGAGGGACTTCCTGAAGTCTCCGGTGACTGTGATGACGCCGTTTGGCCCCGGGATCTTCATCTTCAGGTATGTCTGCTGTGCATTGATCATGAACTTGGCAAATGCTGGTAACCCCAATAGGGCATGGTAAGGACTGCTGAGGTCGGCCACCTCAAACCAAATCGGCTCTCTCCTGAAATTTTCTTCCGTGCCAAATATGACATCCAGCCGAATGCGACCCATGGGGGTGCAAGACAGCCCAGGAACAATCCCATGGAATGTCGTCCGAGTGCGCTCCAGGTCCCGCTCTGTGAGCCCTAGCTTGAGCATTGTATCTCTGTACAGAATGTTGATTGTGCTTCCTCCATCAACTAGCACTCGAGAAAATTTGCATGAAAATCTTTGTCCTGCAACCAGAGCGTCCACCACCAGCGGATAATTGCCTGGATTCGGCAAAATGGTGGGATGATCTGCTCTGTCCCAGGATATCGGACATTCGGACCAGTGCACAAATTGGGGAATCGGCGGCATAGTGGCATTGACTTCTTGGGCTCGGGCTCTCCGACTACCCTTGTCTGTGGACTCGCTGGTAAAAATCATGTAAGCCGCATCCTGCTGCGGGTACTGGTTCTGTTGCTGAGGTGGTCCTCTGTTCTGGGGTGGTGGTGGTGGTTGTGGTGGTAAAGCTTCTCCCTTTGCAATCCTTCTCACGAAGTCGCACTGCCGAGTGGTGTGCGCAGACGGCCTCCCAGGCGTGCTGTGCAATTTGCATGGTGCGTCCAACATATCCTCGAATGTGTATTTGGGCTTTATCTGCCCTGGGGGTCTCACATTTGGTCTCATCTTCCGACTGCCTCCTGCAGCCGCTGGATCTTCCTCATTTTGCACAGCGGCCACCTGCCGACTGCCATACTGGGAATCAGGCTGCTCGTCCTTGCGCTTGCCGTTGTTCTGCTGGTTGTTGTTGTTGTTGTTGTTGTTGCGATTGTTCTCTCTTCTTTCCTTCCGACTGAGGCCTTGGTTCCCTGTGTCCGACTGCGGAGCCCCTAGTGATTGGATCACACCTCCAACTCCGAGTTGGATAGGGCGCATCGCAGAATCGGACATAGCGAACGCATTTGCCACCTTCATAAGCTCAGCGAGCGACGTGAAGTCTTTGTGGAGAAGCTTGTGCTTCAACATTGAATCAGCCAGGCACCCATCAGTAAAATACTGAATGGCCTGGATCTCATGGACTCCTTCGCATGAATTCTTCAGCTTGATCCACCAAGATAGGTAATCTCGAAGGGGCTCATCCTTGCCTTGCACACACAGAGCTAACTGCCGTGGGAGGTTGGGCCTCTCATACGTGCTTGTGAAGTTGTGAATAAATGTGGTCGTGAAATCCTCCCAGCAATTCACACTGTCCTTGGGCAAACTGTTCAACCACGTCCGCGCTGAGCCTTGCAGCATGAGAGGTGCGTAGCGGACTGCTACACGCCGATTGCCTCCTGCAATGCGGACTGCCGTCAGGTAATCGGACAGCCAATCTTCCGGTTTCACTGAGCCGTTGTACTTGGGAGTGTCTCTCGGTAATGTGAAGCCTTTGGGGAATCTCTCCGTCCGAATGCGGTGACCAAAACATGATGGGCCAGCTTCTCCTTCTTCATCTTCCTGAGCTTCCTTCTCCAGGAGCTCAATGCGATGCCTTGCGTCATTCTGGCCGATTTGGCGAGGGCCAAGTCGGGTGCTGACTGCTGGTCTTGGCGCCGATTGCTGCGGCATGTCCTGGCGCCTGCTGTTAACAGCTATCTCTTCCATTCTTCTGCTTGCTGCTGGGGGTGGCCGATTGCTTCTGACCTTGCTGTCGTGCCTAGATGGTGCAGGTTGATGCCTGTTCTGGCGCGATGCATTCGGTCGCTGGCTAGCTCCCGCATTCGGCCTCAAAGTTCCTCTTGATGCCTCTGGCTCAGCATTCTGATTGCCCATTGCCACGAGCCTCTGCTCTTTTGCGGCCGCTATCAGCTCACGCATTCGGCGCGACTGTTCGCGCCGCTCATCTCCTTCCAACTCTTCCAGCTCGAGCGCTATCTGCTCGGCGGCTCTCAAATTCTTGTCCGGTGTGCTATATGTTGGCCTCTAGATGAATGCCGACTGCGCTGGTTGTTCCGGTTGCACCGGCCTTCTCGGACGCTCCGGCGGCTCAGCTCCTGATAGCTGCTGGTTGACTACTCTTCCTCGGCTTCTCAGGTCTTCCAGGACTGCGGGCTCAATCGGCCGGCGCGGTCCTGCATGAGCTGCGTTGTACTCCCTTGTGATGGCTCCTAGCCGACGCTCTTCTGCCAACACTTGCTTAGCCCTGCGAGCCAGAGCGAGCCGTGCTGTTTCCAGCTCGGTGTGCACCTGCTCCGGATCACCATTCCGGTTCACAGGTGTGTATAACACATCCCGCAACGCACTGGTGCCGATTCGTTCTGCCGCATCAGCTACTTCCTTGGCCTTCCTTGCTGCGCTTGCCGGATCACGGTTGGTCGACGAAGATGCTCCCGCCATCATGACCGCGGCGTGCAGTCGGCCCTCCTCTCGACCCGATGCCGCGATGCAGCCCCTGGTTGAGAGCAGATCTGAAGCACCCGAGAAGATGCGGATGTCTCTGGGATATGCCTCAGGGAAGCTGCCAATGAAGAGACGATGACTTCCCACTTGCAGCGACACTCCGGGCGGCAAGGGTGCTCCAGCCCTGTACCGCGCCGAGTAGTCCACTACATAATCGATTGCCCCACGCCTTAGAATCAGGCCGGAGGCGTGGCTGCTGCCGGATGCAGAGAAAAATCCCGTCCGGATCTTGACTCCAGTCGACGCCTCGGTCTGCCCCACGGTGGGCGCCAACTGTCGTCGATATGTGACGGCAGATGCCATGGGGATGGCTAAAGTGAGGGGAAGACACGAGGGAGAAAATGTCGATGGTGCCGGAATCGGGTTGGGCACAAGCACAGTGAAGACACCACGATGTACCCAGGTTCGGGGCTCTACGGAGAGATAACACCCCTACTCCTGCTTGTCTCTTGTATATCAATGAAGGGACTACAATAACTGCCCTTCTATCTTCTCAGGGGCAGGAGTACGCCGCCGCCGTGGGCTAGGCCCTCTCCTGCTTCCCTGAGGAGTGACTACGGGTAGTAAATGAACTAGAGGGGGAATGAGTTAATGAGATCTCAGGTGTGGCGTCCCTCGCGCAGGAGGGGGTACCCTGGCTCTTATAGTGTGAGTCTAGGGTACTATGGTAACTTCATCGCCAAATGGACCCATCTGTCATCCTCTAATCAGCCTGGGCCCACCGACTGCTCCTCTCCGGGTGACCCGGAGCCTACGAGCGGCGGCCCATGCTGCTAACTCGTAGAACCTAGGAGTGAACAGTGGAGCTAGGGGGTGCGGTCTTGTCGGCCTGTCCGCGGAATCGGCGGGGAGGTCGACACCGTATCTCCAGCAAATCCTCGACACGACCTGGCCTTCCTGCCACCCAGATATCTCGGGATATGGCATTTATGACCTCGTAATCATACCCCCGACTGGGTGGTAGGTTGCTCCGATTGCGCCTGGACCGACTGGTGGTTCCTGGTGGGGTCGATTGCTCTGGGCAATCGGCCTTCTAGGACTCGGCCTCGGTCCAGCTGCGGACCAATCGGGTGATCATCTTTGGAGAAGGGCGGCCCGATTGCACCTGAGCCGACTGCTGGCACTTGGTATGGTCGAGTGCCTTGGAGCAATCGGCCATACCTCTGCCCGGCTCGGCCCAGCTGCAGCCCAATTGGTCCATCCTTGTCTTGAAAGCTTACTTCCGCTTGGGTTAGCCTACCCGGGTACCAATCCCCCGACAGTGACCGACCCTTTCCACCATGTCACACGACCTTTTGCGTCACCAGGCTTCACCCGAGCACCGTTGCAACGTATGGCACAAGACCAGCCATCGCCATCGGAACGAAAACCCTGTTTATTTAATAAACGGATTATTTTATTAGGCACCGGAAAATGTTCTTGGAACGGTATCTAAGTGAGGTAGAAGTGATCGGCTTGTTGCGCTGAGCACGTGGTTCGAGGTTTCTTCTGAATCGGAGGTCGGACGGAGCCTGTGCGGTTATAATTGTCCAGCGTAGAAAGCAGGGTTCAACTCGGGGGTATTTTCGTCTTCTATCAGACTACCTACACCCTGTCCATAAATGGAAGCTCTCCACTACCATTTTTAGCAGCTAACCCTAGGACATATTAGAGTTCCCCCTAACCTACCCGACATCCCTAACCCCCACCTCGTTTTAAGTAACCAGCCAACCCCACCCAGATCCAGATCCACCGATCTGGACCGTTGGATCTGGATCGGACGGATCTGAGAGTGCCACGTCACCACATCCACGAGCCAGCCATGGAGGCCTTCGACGAGCATCCATGGAGCGGCGAAAGAGAGAGAGAGAGATAGATCAGAGAAGAGAGGGAGTTGGGAGGAAAAGAGGAGAGGAGGAAAGGGTGGGGCGCGAGGGCGACCTGCAGGGGGGCTCGCAGGCACAGCTGAGGCGGATCGGCTCGCCGGCCGGAGCGGAGGAGAAATGGTGGGGCGACGGGCTTGGGGCGAGGACAATCATACTCCTCCTCGCTGGGACTTCATAGGAGGGCCGCCCCACGGTTGTCGTCGCCGCCGCCAGTACGGGATCAGATCGACTCTGATCTGACCAGCTGACAGGTGGGCCGGTGTGCCCAGCGCGGCGCATCGCGCCCCGGGGCCGAGCAGCCTCGGCCTGCCCCCGCGTGGCCCATCTCCCCGCTCCAGCTTGTGCCTCTCCTCCGCCTGGGGCGCTCCTCTGCTATCCAGCGCTCACGGCCTTCTTGCGTCGAGGCTTGCTAAGGTGAAGGCGCCCCCCTTTTTTCTGGTGTGGTAGGGGGCTTGGCCCAATAGATCTGAGCCTATGTGACGCCGTGTGAACGTTTTAGTTAGATAGCGCCCTCTGTTGAGGCCCAGCAGCACTAGAATAGGCCCAGTAGCAGTTTATCTTTTTTTTTGTTATTGCAGATTGTGTTACTGTTTTGCGAGGCTTATATCTTTTCAACGGTAGCTCGGATCACGACGCTTTCTACATGAAAGTTTCTGATATGTCTCAAACGTATCTACTTTTCCGAACACTTTCGCTATTGTTTTGCCCTCATTCTTGCATGATTTGAACTAAACTAACCTGGACTGACGCTATTTTTAGTAGAGATGCCTGTATGGTTTTATCGTGTGTAGGAAAATGGAGTTTTGGACATCTCAGAAAATTCCCAGAAAAAATACAAAATATCCATGCACCCGAAGGAGCCTGGAGCCAGAAGTGGGGCCAGAGGGCAGCCAGGGGGGCCTAGGCGCCCTGCTGGCGTGACCCCGCCCCTGGTCGTGCCAGCTGGCCGCCTGGGTGGCTCCCACCACCTCTGGTGCCCTACCTCGACTCCTATTTAGTCCCGTGACACAAAAACTGCAAAAAAGAAGTCGTTTTTATAGAACCCGTTGCGGAGCCGCCGCCACCCTCTGTTCTTCCTCAGGAGGGCTAATCTAGAGGCTAATTTGGCCTCAGGAGAGGGGAGATCTTCGCCATCGTCATCACCATCAGCAATCCATCCTCCCTCCATGACTTCTCTTCACATCTGTGAGTAATTCCCTGTTGTAGGCAAAGGGGATGGTAGAGATTGGATGAGTGTCGTTGGTTAGTAACAACAGATGCCATAGGGATGGCTAAAGAGAGGGGAAGACTCGAGGGAGAATGTCGGGACCCGGGGTTAGCATATGTAATTCCAGTCATGATACAATCACATGGAGAGCCGAGAACCGTACCCACTTGTCTAAGCAGACAAGGCCAAGCACAGAACGTTCTCGGTAAGCATCGAATGTGAGGGGCATCCCATTCAGGCCGGATGATCAACTGAGATGGGTCCTCAACGTCCGCTCACAAGTCTAAATGCTTATGGGTGGTGAATCCCATACTCATAGACAAGTCGCCTCAACCATGTTATCGATTGGATCCTAACTCTTACATAAACTTACTCCAGCCCGATCACTTAGTCGGGGTCTAGGGCGGGCTCGATCACACAACAAAGTGTGCACGTGACAGAGTCACGAGCAATCGCATCGCGATGCCCCAAGCTGCGCACATCTAAGGGCCACTTGGTGTATAAAAGACCGCCAGCCAGATCACAACTAAGGTCTCGAAAACCCATACTAAGACATCCATGTTATAAACATACACGCAGCACACATGCCTAGTATGAACAGCAGGTATCATCACATAACTCTACAAAGTACTCTTTATAGATATACACATAGAGCATACAAAGATCACATGTCTGTGATCAACATTACATCATACAACGGAAGCAAATTAGGTCTGAGTACAGACAAGTTTAACAAATGGCTTAGAGAAGCCTGGTAAAACAAACATGCCCTTCCACGAGGGACCAGACTGCTGTCTGGGACTATACTACCAAGGTCAACGTCGAGCTTCACGAAGGTGACTCCATCGGGGTCCGGTTTCTTATCTAAAACATAGAATAAGCAAACGTGAGTACAAAATCGTACTCAGCAAGACTTACATCAGATCTATACTACTCATGCTCAAGTATCAAGGTAAAGGGGGTGGGGTTTCATCATGCAGAAGTGCCAGCTTTGACTTGGCTAATCCTGAACTACGAATACCAGACTTGAGGTAAGAAGCGTACACGAGTCCACTACATCTCCAACCAATACACCACTATGGTTACTTCCTTGACTTCCCCACGAGGAGGCACACCATAGCACTCACACTTATCTTGGTGTATTTTAGAAGTATCCAGTTCGAGTTGTCTAATAATCAGGTACAGGTTCCAAGTAGTCCTTAACCGCGGACGCGGCTATTCGAATAGTTTTGTTAACCTTGCAAGGGTGTAATCTACACACACATGACCATCGGTTACCGCCAGGTCTCGCCACCGTTCAAGAGGTGACAGCGAGGATGTTCACCACGACACTTCGCTCACAACCGGTCTATTCCAGGAGTCGACTATCTGAGTTTTCCTCCGCTCGAGAGCCCGGCCGGATCAACGAAACGGACTCAAACAATGTAGGTGACCGAGACGCCACCTCTGGCAGATGGTTTTCCTGCCTCATAGGTGCACCCACATGTCTATATGATGCAACCAGTTCCTTCGTTCTTTTTCTATGCACATGTCAAATGGAAAGCCCGAACTAATGTGACTCCTGGACGTCGACACGGATCAAGGGACTAGGCCGAGAGGGGTCAGTGTGCCCAATGTGTGGTTGTACTCTTTGTCTTGGATTACCATACAAGAACTCGATGCCTAAGGCAGTGTTCAACGAGACAACCCACTGTGTACTCCTACACAGCCTCTCATCGTTCACCTTGTATTAGGGTGGATTCACCGACACAGTTTCACTTTCATCAACACCATGTTCACCATCATCCCGACTAACATCAAAAGCAACCTCATGTAACACTAAGCATGCAATAAGCTGTAACAGTTGCAGGGGCTTCATGATATCATACAACTCCTATGTCAACTAGGATTGTGGTTTGCTTAATACTGTGACAAGATGATAGGCCATGCATCGGATATGGGTTCAACTATGTGGTAGAATCGATACCAAGTGATCTCCTAAACATGCATAAGCGAGACTGAGAGGGAATTGGGATTTTATAGACATGATCAATGGGGTTTGCTTGCCTTGCTGACGAGGTTCGACAATGGTGTCTTCAACGAAGGGGGTGGCCTCCGGTTCCGCTTGCACGTCTATCGAGCAAACAATCAAACAAGGTATAAATTTATTTGCAATGCTCAAACACATGATCAATATTGAAATGGTGATGTTCTTGGTCACAATATGGGTACAATTCCATTTAAAAGAAGTCAAATGCAAAGTCATTTGCAAATGTGCTTCAAAATTGAATTTGAATTAAAGCCATATGGATGTTTTGCACTGTTCACCCATTTTAAATTGGTCAAACATGAAAACAGAGCCCATATTCATAATCCTTGGATTTTTCTGATATTTTTAGACATATTATTTGCTATATTTGGAGTTCATATGAATTAGTTATGAATTTCCAAAGTTTAAAGTAATTTTTGGAATATTTTAAATCATTTCTATTTCTCTGGAATTTGATTTATTGTGTCAGCATGGCGTGGGGGTGACGTCAGGGGGGGCTGACCAGTGGGTCCACCCTGTCAGCCTCAGTGGTTAATCCCCCGGTTTGATTTAATTAAACAAGAGCTTAATTAGGGACAGGGCCCACCTGTCATTGGGCTAGAGGGGGTCATTAGGCACTAATTAAACCGGCCCGCCGGCGGTTAGCCGCCGGTGACCTGCAGGCGCGGCGGAGGGCTCGCCGGAGTGGTGTTTTGGCCACGGGAGGGCATGGGGGAACCACGGGGAGGTGCGCCGTGCTCGCCCGCGTCGAGCTAAGCCACCAGGGGGTCTCCAGGGGCTCGGGGTTGACGGCGGCTTCAAAAGGCGCGGCGGCCGGAGCTCTAGAGAACGGCGACGGCGACTTGGTGCACGGGAAGGAGTAGGAGGAGGGAGAATCGACGCAGAGGCTCACCCTAGAGCTGACGGAGGCAACGGCGAAGGCTGGGGCGCGCGGAGACGACGCAATTTGACGGCGGTCTTCTCCGGCTCCGGCGGGGTCTCGAAGAAGCTGGCATGGGTTCCGGGCGTCCTCGGGCTCGATTAGCTGGGGGGTCCGATGGAGACGGCAGCACTGGTTCGTCTGGACATCACGGCGAGCAACATGGAGGTCAGTGGCCGCGACTGGCACGACGGCGTGCTCCGGCTGGCTTCGGGGCGGCTCTGGATTCGCGAAGAGGAGAGGGGGAGGAGGTCCAGAGAGATGGGAAGAAGATTGGAGGTGACCAGGGCGTCTCCGTGGCGGGTTCAGGGGGAAGGGGAAGGCCTAGACGGCTCCAGGGCGGCGAGGTGGCGCAGTGCCCGCGCTCTTCCTCCACCGAGCTGCTTGGCTCGGCGGGGAGGTAGACGACAAGCGCCCCGGGCTGGGCTGGGCCAGGCCAGTGGAGTTGGGCCGAAAGCCAGGAGTTCTCCTTTTCTAATTCTTCTCTGTTTTATTTTTCTGCCCTTTTGTTTTGCCCTGGTAAAAATACCAAAGCATTTTATAAAAATGCCCAATTACTTTTATAAATACTAGGTGACCAGTAGCTATTCACATATGGAATTTGGGCATTTTTGAAATTCAATATATTTTGAATTTCAATTCAAATAGGGTTATTTTAATTTCCAAAGCCACTGTTTGAATATTAGAAAAATCCATGTGCATGGGATTGATCCCAAACCACTTTTAAAATGATTAGCATCATTTATAGGAATTTTTCAAACATTCAAATGATTTTTGGAAAAATATTTTTATCTGGCCATTTCAAATAATTTCTCAGGGCTTTCTGCTTCCCCATTTTTGAATTTCTTTTGAAAATTTTGCATGATGCAAAGGGGCACTCAAACCCTAGCACTTACCCTAGTTGGGGTTCTGACAGAGAAATGTGTCGATTGTGCTGGAATCAGGTTGGGCACAAGCACGGTGAGGGAAACCACGATGTACCCAGGTTCAGGGCTCTCCGGAGAGATAACACCCCTACTCCTTCTTGTCTGCTCTATATGAAAGATCTCTCGAACTACAATAACTGCTCCTGGAGCTGTATCAGAGGAAGGAGAGACATGTTGTGGACATGGTTCTCTCCTACTTCTCTATGTGAACTAAGTGTGGGTAGTAAATGCAATGGAGTCGTCCCTCTCGCAGGAGGGGTACCCCGAGCTCTTATAGTGTGAGCTCGAGGTACTACGGTCATTTCACTCGGCGGCTGGCCCCAGCTGTCATTCTCTCATCGGCTGGGTTCCACCAATTGCAACTCCTCGGTTGATCCGGACTAGTCATACGGCTGCCCATACTCTAGCTCATAGGCTATGATGGATGAACAGTGGAGCTACGATCTCTGGTCTTGTCGTCCTGTCCGCGGAATCAGCGGAGAGGTGACAATTCTCCTCTAACAGATCGGCGAAGTGACTTGGCTTGATGCCACCCGGATCTCTCTGGATTGCGCATTTATGACGTTGTACCAGGAGCTCCGACCTGGTCCAAGTTCAACTCTTGAACTGATGAAGGGCGAGCCGATTGCGCCTGGGCCGACTGCTTGCATTCGGCATGGCTCGATTGCTTGTGGGAAATCGGCCATGCGACTGCCTAGCTCGGCCCAGCTGTAGCCCAATCGGCCCCGGTCTTGTCTTGAAAGATTGCTTTCGCCTGGGTGACCCTACCCGGGTATCATTCCCCCGACAATGAGTTTGATCATGTATTAGTTCGTCAGATTGTTGGGGGCATGTTGCCTATCATCTACTATGGTGTTTATCATCTTTGCTACAACTTGTTGTTCTTAATGCTTTTCACTTTGGGCCCGAGTGCCATGTTTTCATATCTGAACCACTTGTGTTTTCATGAGTATATTTATGGTCTTGATCCTATTTATGAGTTGTATGCACCTATTATAGTCCGGAACCGGCGATCCCAAAGATGACAGCTTGGGACACCAAAGGGGATGGTCCATGATATGAGGATTCCATGTATCCATTGAGTTTATTGCTTTGTTCCGGTGATCTTTGACAGGAGCCCCTTAATTTCCATAAGTTCCCGTTGGCCCCGTTCGTAGCGGGATGGTAGGACAAAAGATGTTGTGCAAGTTCTTATTGCAAGCACGCACAACTACCTACGGGATACATGTCTAATGTTTGATATTTGCCTAGATGATTATTGCTTTGCAGTGTGCCTTGTACCATGTTAGAATCTATTACATGTTCACTCTTATTCATGCAGCGCCCAACCATCCATCTCCCTAGCCTAGAGTGTTTTAATCCTGCTGGTCACTACTAGTTATCTCTGTTGTTTTACTTTTGCTGTTACCACTATCATACCACAGTTGCTATTAATACTTTGTTGCAAGAAAGTATATTTCAGGTGCGGTTGAATTGACAACTCAATTGTCAAAGCTTATAAATACTCTTTGGCTCCCCTTGTGTTGAATCAATAAATTGGGTTAACTTACCCGCGAGAACACTACAATCGATCCCCTACAGTTGAGGGTCATCAAGAACAGTTTTCTGGCGTCGTTGTCGGGGAGCATAGCAATATTTCCAAGTCTACTTGAAGTATTCGGCATGCCACACTTCATCCGCTATGGGAAAGAAAGGAGACCCCAAGGTTATGATCCTACCATCTACTACAAGAAAAGGTATCTTTCTGAGTACCAGTGCTACGCTTGATTCACCTTCCGTTATAAGTAAGTTTGCTTCACCTCTACCACCACATGCTACTTCTACCGAGTCTTTTACTATTTCGATACTTTTGATGATGCTTCCACTACTCTTGATGATACTAGTTTTCTTGGTCACTATATTGAAACTCGGACTGCTAAGGTTGCAGCAGAATCCGAGAACGAGACTCCTGCTACCTATATTCCTACTTGCAAAACCTTTGGTTACCCAGACATAGATGAACTCAAGGAGAGGATCCTTGATGATGATTATATTACTCTTGATGATGATTTTTTTCAGGGAACTCAAAGAGTGTGTCGAATCTGACCCTGATGTTGTTAAGGAGCTGCTCGAAAAGCACTCCATGAAGAACAAGATCATTCCTGATCCTAAATTTTCCACATCCCCTATATGCATCACTGATCCTGATTATGATTTCTCTGTTGATCTTTCACTTATATCTACAGTCGAGGCTTACCCCTTTTATGGCAGAGAAAATGCTATAGCACACCTAACCAAACTCGCAGGTGACCTATTTACTACTGATGAAAAGATACGAAACTTCTATGTGGCCAAGCTTTTTCCTTTTTCTTTGAAGGAAGACTCTAAATCATGGTACGTGCACTACCTTATGGTTCCATTGAGAGTCCTCAGGACTTTGTTCAGTTCTTTGTTGATAAATATTTTCCTGCTCATATGCAACATGTTGCTTTGCAAAGAATTTATAACTTTACACAATTACAGGATGAGCACCTCCCTAAAGCTTGGGGGAGGTATTGTGACTTAATCAAGGCTAGACCGGGACATGAAGTCCAAAAGAATGAATTACTTGATATATTTTATGTTGGTCTAACCGATGATTCTAGATCCTATCTAGATAGTTGCATTGGTTGTGTTTTTCAGGGAAAGAACACCGGACGATGTTGAAGAATTTAGTGGCAAGATTGCCAAGAACCACGAAGACTGATCCGTCCCTGAACCACCTCCACCACCGAAGAAGAGGGGCATGCTTTTCCTGAGCCCCGAAGATATGCAAGAAGGAAATAAGTCTATAAAGGAGAAAGGCATTAAAGTCGAAGACGTGAAGAATCTACCGCCTATCGAGAAATTGTGTGAGCCTACTACTCACCCTCCCTTGGTAGAGGTACACTCTTTATTAGACTTTATGGAAAGTGATATCCCTAAAGGTAAGCCTCCCGAACAATGCTTAGATGAGCTTGATAATTTTATTATTAAGCAAGACCATTTTAATAGGAGGATACAAAGTCAGTTGTATGATAATTCTCTTGCTATCAGAAGTTTGTTTGGTGTTCTAGAAAGAACAGTTAATGATGTTAAATGTCTTGTTAAGCATTTTTATATGGTTCAAACTCAGCTTGAACAAATTTCTAATGTGCTAAAAGATTTGCTTGCTAACAATGCCAAACAGGACATACAAGCTTATGGTATCAAAACCAAGGGTGGTACACACACCCAGGACCCACTCTATCCCGAGGGGCATCCGAAGAGGATCGAGCAAGATTCTCAAGTACAGGTAGAAGACGAGATTGTTATCTCTCCCAAGAAGAAAAAGAATAAGAAGAAGCACAAGGAGGCTGAAAACTCGAATCATCCCATTACAAGTCAAGAACCTGTTGTTGACCCTAACAGCATATCTCCCTCCGATGCTGAAACTGAAGATGGTGTTGAGCCCGAAGAAAATAATAAGGAGAAGGATGATCCTCCCGAGGTGCGAGAAGAAGAATCACATGTTAAACGCAAGAAGAATACTAGAGAAGACTTCATAGCAAGAAGACATGGGAAGGAAAGAGAACCATGGGTACAGAAACCCATGCCCTTTCCAGGTAAGTCTCTCAAATCTAAAGAAGAAGAGCGCTATAATAAATTTTGTGAATGGGTGAAGCCTCTTTTTCTTCAAATTCCCCTGACTGATGCTATTAAGTTACCCCCTTACTAAAAATATATGAAAGATATTGTTACTAATAAGAGAAAAGTTCCTAATGAGGCAATATCTACTATGCTTGCTAACTACTCTTTCAGTGGCAAGATTCCTGAGAATCTTGGTGATCCAGGTATACCCACCATTCCGTGCTCCATAAAAAATAATTATGTCAAAACTTCCTTATGTGATCTCGGAGCAAGGGTGAGTGTTATGCCTTTTTATCTTTATAAAATGCTATGTTTAGATAAGCTAATACCTACAGATATCTCTCTTCAGATGGCTGACAAGTCAACAACCGTCCCGATTGGTATTTGTGAGGATGTTCCCGTTGAAGTTGCTAATTGTTTGATTCTTACAGGTTTTGTTGTGCTTGACATGCCCGAGGATGGGAGCAGGTCTATTATTCTCGGTTGACCTTTTCTTAACACCGCGGGTGCCATTATTGATTGCAATAAAGGAAAGTGTTAGTCCAAGTATGTGACCAGAGGGGGAGGGGGTGAATGATCACTTCAAAAATTTGCATGAAACTATGAAGTGAAGCATAACTCAGTAACCGAAGAGATTCAACTGAGAGGTAAACATTTAAGTAGAACATGATTGAAGCATAACATAGCGAATCAAAAGCATCGAATCAATTGCATTGAAGCATATCACTGAAGCAATTGATAAACTGAATGTAAGTGCGTAAAGTAAAACGAACTCTTGACTCAGCGATGTTTGTTCGACCAGTTCACACTCTGCAAAGTGCTACGTCTGGTTGGAGGGACTTGTGATTGAACACAGGAGCTAACCTCTCTCCGTCCGTATCTCCACTGCATCAATCTCCTTGAGCTTGGTCAGTTCTTCACTCGTGGTTGATTATTGAGGAAATCGCCGAAACCTTTGACAAACTGGACTTCGAGGCGACAATAACTCTTCGCTCTCTGAAGAACAACTCTCAAACCGTCTAGGAGAATTGCAGTTCTCCAAGATAAAAAGGCTAGCAAACTTCTTCCTAAGTCATAATGAATCAACTCAGATTAATAGGACTTATGCTTCTGTGGATGGATTTTTGGTTTGCTTCGGTGGGGTTGCTCTCTCTCTCTCTTCTCTGTAAGGAAATAATCTCGGAGCAGCCACCGGCCAATGAGGGCGGGGGTGGCGTATTTATAGGTGGCAATCCCTAGGTGCGAAATGACTGAAGTGACCCGATGTGACATCTTGACACCTGTCCCCAACGGTCATATTTCCAATCAAAGCGCAACTTTACTTGCGGTCCAAGTAAAGCTGACTCACGGACTTGGTTCTGCTTCAGGAGCCGAAAGAACTAAGTCTTCGCTGGTGAAGCATTACCTAGTGCACATGAGATTTCTCAACTCTGGTTTCTCACTGGTTTGGATTCGATCTGAGTCTTTTCACCAAAACCTTCGGAGTACATTTACTAAACCCCTCTTGATAGTACGGTTTTTCCTACGACTCAAAGAAGTGAAAAAGAACTATGCAAAAACTACTAAGACTTGCGCCATCTTGGCCATCTTCTTCGATGAGACGTGCTTCAGGATTCCTTATCTTTTTAGGGGTCGACATCCGTGATGAGCTTCACTCCAGATGATATGCTTCAGTAAAAGTGTAAATCTTCGTTGAAGCTTTATCACCAACCTATAACTTCAGGAACCTAACCATCTGTTTAACACTAGAAAACGTGTTAGTTCCTCTACTGTTTTGCCCAACAATATCCAAAACTCATGGGGGTATAACTTTGCTCTTACAGAAAGGTCACCTTCTACATTGATGATAAAGAACACACGGTGTATTTTGCGAAGAATATCGACAAAAGGCGTGGCCTTAATTCAATAGAGAATATCGAGACCGTGAAGATTGGAGAATTGGATTGTCCTCTACACGTGCACCACAAATACAAAACCATTATGGTCGGGACAATGTCCATTAAAGTAAAGGTGCGATGATCACTTCATAAGAGGTGAGACTTTCTTCTCTATATATCGTCGGTTTGTTGGTAAGACTTGATCAACCTTGCTAGTGAGCATGTTTTATATAGGGAAAAAGTGGATCTTGTTATGTTTTCATTTGCCTTATCTTTTATTCTCCTT
Organism: Bromus sterilis; assembly: GCA_950022295.1. Classification (NCBI taxonomy): domain Eukaryota; kingdom Viridiplantae; phylum Streptophyta; class Magnoliopsida; order Poales; family Poaceae; genus Bromus; species Bromus sterilis. Next base: position 408,091,751 of record OX465596.1, on the reverse strand, counting down.
GCTGTACCAAGTTACTATATTTTTGAAGCTTCACAATTCTAATCACTGCTTTAAGTTTTCAGAAAGTTTCGCAGCTTTTTGAACTCCGGAAAATTTTCAACAATGAAGTTTTCAGAAAAAATCCAGAAAATTTAAAATAAAAATTTCCATGCTGGGAGAGACCTAGAGGCACCTAGGGCTGACCAGGGGGCCACCAGTGGCCCAGGCGGCCAGCTGGCGCGGCCAGCCCCCTGGTCGCGCCCACAGGGCGCCTGGGGCCCACAGGCCCCATCTCCAGGTGAGTCTTCTTGCTCTCTCTCCCTTTCTTCCCCAAAACACGAGTTCTGAACCTGGAACTTGCATTCTTGCTGCTCTCCGTCCAGAATTTTGATCTCTCTCTATGACCCATTGGAGCTGAGATTGGGCAAATACTCCCTGGTATGTAACTCCTCCACCCCTCCAATTAGATTTTTGATTGGTGGTTTCATTTGTGAGTATTTAGTAGTTCTTGGTGATGTTTATATGAGCTTGCATGCATGTGTAGAAATTTATTTTCCAAGTTTTGATGCAAGTTTAGGCCTTAGGTAAGTGAGTAGAGTAGTGTGCCTCAACTCACTTTGTTTAAATCCTTGTTTTTATGAATTGTCAAAAATTTCAGAAATGAGTTTACTAGGAAAGGCAAAGTGGTATCTTGGGAAGAAGAAGCCCGAGCGCTCCGATCGAGTTATTAGAGCTGCAGCTTCGCCCTCAGCTGCTAGAGTGAGCTACAGTGAAGATGATGTGCCCCTGCAGTTGTTGGAAGATACGAGTCCAGCATGCGCAATGATGTATCCGTGCGATGATTTTCTTGAAGCTGCAGGAATTAAGGAGGATTTTTACGGCCTTTGCGCCAATGCAGGTTTGACATCGCTAGCACTATGACGTGTGGTACAATACAATAGGCTCACCTCCTGCTTTGTTAATAGATTTTGATATAACCATACTGCTGGAACCGTCGAGTTCAAAATTTACAATGATCTTATAAGCATGTCTTTGGCGCATTTTGGTAAAATAATAGGTGTGCCGAACGTTGGTCAGACGGCGAGGATGAACACTCAGCCCTCCGAGTAGAGGACTCTCTTCAACTCTCTTTGTAGCCAGGAAGAGAGTGATATTCGGCGTACAAAGATTTACAGCATTTTATTCCCCCACATCAGGTATTTTGCGTACTTTATTGCTAGAGGGGTGTTGGCTCGTGACAACTCGAGCAAAGGTTCTGCACCATATTTTTCTATCTATGTGAACGCCCTCTCTGGTAGGAATGATTATCACGTGGGTGCCTTAATTGCTCGACGCCTTGTTATGAAGAGTAACAAGGGCGATTTATTTGGTGGTGTTTACGCCACGCTTATCCTTGAGCATTTTAATGGCACCCCGCATCCTGATGATGTCCCCTTTTCATACACAAGTCCTTATCTTTCTGCTATGAAGAGGCATAAGTTTGTTACCACGACTTCCTAGTTTGGTAACCTTGTTTATATTTTGAGGTTTGAAAAGACCATTACTCGTGAGATCCGTCTACCTGCACCACTTTTTTTATCACACCCGCATGAACGGATGGTCCTTCAATGATGTCCAGTTCGATGAGTTCATGGACCAGTATCAGTTGCATAACCTCATGGAGGGTGTTGTGCCCGACGAGGAGGAGCATGGTAAGTTCCCACCTTTCCAGGGGGGAGACCGTCACCTAGCATGGAGAGGGGTCTTCTTCTACTTGGAGCGCAGGACCTTCCTCATGGGAGGACCCGAGGACTTCGGTGTACGCATCGGAGGGCTCATACGACTCTTGGACTGACCCGTACCACCCCAGAGCAGGAGGCTCCCTGGGGCAGTAGCTGCTACAAAGTTAGGCCAAGAGCCTAAGCTTGGGGGAGTACGTTCCCTTCTCACTTATCCATTGTATTATCCATTTTGTTCGCTTGGATATTTTCGAAGTTTTTTCCCATTCTTCTTTGTTCTTTTAATTTGCAAAAACAACAAAAAGAATTCCCTTTTCTTTTGCTTTCGTTAAAACTTTGAAAAAACCCAAAAACATTTCCTTTCTCTCTTTAGTTTTCTTTGTTTTCAGAGTTCATCTCGATTCCGATGGCATTTGATTATATTTCCCACGTTCGGTCGTGCAAGTGATAAGGCAGTAATGACAAAGATCGACGGAAGGGAAGCAACAAGCAAAACCGGTATGAACACTTCTTGTTTCTACTTTTGTACATATGCTTGTACTTATGATCTAGAGACCAGCTGGTATCGACATAGTGCTATGTTTACAATGCTTTCCCAGTGTTCATGCTTTCTTTGTGGCTGATCTCAAATACCTAGAGTGCATAATGTGTTGTTGAAATGATTTTCATGAAATGATTGTTCATGGTTTGGAATATTGAAGTGGAATTTCCCTTCGGAGAATTCTTGGATTGACTTGGCACATGTTCACACATGTTTATGACTAAAATGTCTATCATGCCTTGATGATCTTTTTATTTCAGAACAGTTATATCACTTTAATGCCCGATTCAATGTTGCTTTGTCGCTCTGCTTGATTATGCCAATTATTGCTCTCTAGTTGGTCGCTTCCCAGTCTTGTGCTAGCCTTCGCTCGCACTAAGCGGAATTCTGCTTGTGTATCCAAACTCCTTTTCAAACCAGTTATTCCACTTGATTCCACCATACCTTCCTATATGTGGTATTTACCGGCCATTCCTAACTTAGACTTTCTTGTGCCATCTCGAAATTTATTCAAAAGCTTCCATTTTTGTAACCATACAAGCTCATGGTGCGGTGAGGGAAAATCAGTATCTACCATGCCAAAAATATTTTGACGAAAGTTTTAACTAGTCAAATTTATAAAAAAATTAGAGAGTTACACCTCCCCCCATACTTGATGATGGAATGAAATGGACCAAATGTTGCTAATGATAGATGGAACGACAACCTCCTTCCATACTTGAGGCAAAATAAAAGGTTCCACAGACCGTCAAACGATGGATGGATAAGGGAACAAAAGTGTAAGCAAAAAAGCATTAATATGGTTGGCATGGGAGATATTGAGAGACCTTTACCATTCACCATTGACTAGAAAGTTTCACTTCTCAAAAGAATTTTGTCTTTGTTTTCAAAACCAAGAGCTCTGGCACATGTTTAGTCTTTGCTTCCAACCACGGGTTTTCAACCTTGCCATCAAACAATCACGGTTCAATAGTCTCCCTTCTTTCTTCAAAGCACCAACTATTGAGAGCATAATTGTCATTATTATTGTGACATGCATTGTCCCAAAGTACCACATTGCCTTCTGCATGATTGTGATATTGCTCGTCTGAAGTTCTTAGTTCTAGTCTCCTATAAAACTCCGGAGGAGTTTCTGCATTTATGTTTTGCTTCACTCATGGAGGCTAGTGAGATACCACTCTAGTATGTTCAAGCTATGTGCATTGTGATCTTGTCTCGATTTTCGACAACATATTATTTTCTTTTGGTTGTTTGTGATTGATCACTTGAAAGAAGGATTGCTTCGTGCATTGTCCTCATAGCATTGTTTTGATGCTTGCTCAACTCTTTTCGTAGTACCGGCTTATATACATCTTATGAAGCAAAAGAGTTTGTCAAAGTTTTCTTTGTCGCATCCAATTCGTTGAACTGAATTGCTTGAGGACAAGCAATATGCTAAGCTTGGGGAGTTGATACATCTCAAACGTATCTACTTTTCCAAACACTTTTGCTCTTGTTTTTCCCTCATTCTTGCATAATTTGAACTAAACTTACCCGGACTGACATTGTTTTCAGCAGAGTTGCCTGTATGGTTTTATTGTGTGCAGGAAAATGGACTTTTGGACATCTCAGAAAATTCCCAGAAAAAATACAAAAATCCACGCACCCGAAGGAGACCGAAGCCAGAAGTGGGGCTACAGGGCAGCCAGGGGGGCCCAGACGCCCTACTGGCGCGGCCCCACCCCTGGCCGCGCCAGCTGGCCTCCTGGGTGGCTCACACCACCTCTAGTGCCCTACCTCGACTCCTATTTATCCCGTGGCCCAAAAACTCCAAAACAGAAGTCGTTTTTCCAGAACCCGTCGCGGAGCCGCCGCCACCCTCTGTTCTTCCTCGGGAGGGCTAATCTGGAGGCTGATTTGGCCTCCGGAGAGGGGATATCTTCGCCATTGTCATCACCATCACCAATCCATCCTCCCTCCATGACTTCTCTTCACATGTGTGAGTAACTCCCTTCTATAGGCAAAGGGGGTGGTAGGCATTGGATGAGTTTGATCATGTATAAGTTTGTTAGATTGTTGGGGGTATGTTGCCTATCATCTACTATGGTGTTTATCATCTTTGCAACAACTTGTTGTTCTTAATTCTTGTCACTTTGGTCCCGAGTGTCATGTTTTCAGATCTTAACCACTTGTGTTTTCATGAGTATATTTATGTTCTTGATCCTATCTATGAGTTGTATGCACCTATTATGGTCCGGAACTGGCGATCCCAAAGGTGAAATCTTGGGACACCAAAGGGGATGGTCCATGATTTGAGGATTCCATGTATCCATTGAGTTCATTGCTTTGTTCCGGTGCTCTTTGACAGGAGCACCTTAATCTCCATAAGTTCCCTTTGGTCCCGTTCATAGAAGGATGGTAGGACAAAAGATGTTGCGCAAGTTCTTATTGCAAGCACGCACAACTAGGATACAAGTACTTTGTGTTTAGGTTATTGTTTGCTGCTGCTAACCAATATAAAATATGGTTTAGGGAGGAACAGTAGCAAATACTTAAATCATTGTGGGGTACTTAGTGATATGTCATGTTTAGGATTGTACCTCATTTAAATTGACTAGTATAGGTAGTTTACTTTATGCTTCACCTCTTGCCATGCTTGTGTGAAATGCCATGTTAACAACATTTGCTCATGTTGTGTAGCTAAACAACTTGAACAATTGTAAGCGTGAAGTCGTCGTGTGTGACAGATACTTCACTTAAACTGTTAGTAGCCGCTCTCGGCGATAGATGCGATGTCGTAGTGTGTTGTCTCGTGTTGCCTTCTTGATGTTGTTTGATGGTGATTGCTTCATAGTAATAGATGCTTGTTCGTCGATTACATTTCTAGTGTTTCCTTCTTGTGTGCTTCTGCGGTTACTCTCGGAGGCGTTGCAAGCTTGCGATCGACTACACCTTCGGATTTGTCTTCTCATCAGGTAAGGGGGAGCATATATCATGCTTATAATTTCCATCTCACTTGTGCTTAGGTATAGGATAGAACGATTGCTTGATCATACCACCTCATATTTATGCCTCTCAAATAAACCTAAACAGCCATGTCCCCCACATCCCAGCAAACCTTTGTTTGGCCATGTACCTTTCTTGCTTAACCACTACTTAGTATGCATGCTTAGGATGCTACAACTTTTCCCCTGTTACTCCTTGGATTGGGCTATCACATTATTATATTGTTGTGGATGATGTGATTATTATAAAGTTGACTATATTCGATGAAGGGTGGAAGGTCAGGCTATCCCGCCTTGGCGCTTTGTTCCATTCGAGTCACCTAGGATCCGTGTTCCGGGTATTGGTTCTAAGACTGAGCGTACCTAATCGTGTGTGGGATTCTATGGGGTCCCGTTGTCTTACCTACCTAGCTCCAAACAGTTCTAGTGGTGGCCCAAGATGATTTACCATTTGAAACCCATGTGTGTGTCTTTTGGGTCGCTCCTAGCAGATGTTCTTTAAACAAACTGGGCCAGCGGGGCATGGTTCCCTTGTTGGTCCACCTGATCAGCTAAGACCCGGCCTCATGTGAGTGATCCGGAAAATCCGACCTGCGTCATATGGAAGTCTGATTCAAGAGCGTGGCTGGTTCTTGAATTGGGTGTCGACCCCTCGTTGGCCACCCGGAATTGTCCGTTGTTAGTTAGAGAGAATCTGACGTTCCGGAGTTTCAGGCGTCTTCACACAGCCAAGCGGAAATCGGGCGTACATGTGAAGCTTATAATGGGCAGTTGGTACACCCCTGCAGGGTTAAATCTTTCGAGAAGTTGTGTCCATGGTTATGGACGACTTGGAACCTACGTCTTGTTCATAGATAACATTAACTGAATCATAACTAAAATTTGATCAATGTGTGTGTGCCTTGACTACTTCGTCTTCGTCGGGATGCGAAGATGAGGACAAGGATAGGATAGGTGTTATGTTTGCGTAAGTAGCTGATAGCAAGACTTGTTGGAGGCGTTTCCTCATCGACTTCTTGGCTTCTCATCTCACTCGAAATATATCATTGGCCACCTCATATATTGCTAGTGCGGCTGCAATCTCAACCACTACCCCCATCTTACCGTGAGAAGTTAGTTACAAGACTTTTTGGTATAGCTCACCCCTTTCTTCTCTCTTTTACGCACGTTATGCAAAAAATCTTGGACTTCAGAGGAGCTCGACGATCCTTCTTCTGGACGCCTACGTGGAGACTCGACTACGACTAGTTAGGTGGATCCCGGCGGAGATCCTGGACCCGTGTGGTTACGGGAATGGTGTGTTTTATCTTTGTTAGTAGGCATTTGATTGTAGACTGTACTCAGACATGTATCTTCCGCATATGTATTGTATTAAGGGAGTTGTATGCCGATTGTATGAGATGTTGTATCCTTGTAGCTGTAATGTTGTGATATCATGGTGGAAATTCGGGGCATATGGCATGGTCATATGTCGCGGTTGGACCGATATGTGCTTCGTCCCCGGATCTGGATGGAAACATCTAGATCTGGAACAGTACCGCATATCCGGCCTTACACCTCCCAACAAGCGCTTTCTTTTATGCCTTTTAGCTAGGCATGTGATACGTCTCAAACGTATCAATAATTTCTGCTCGCTCCATGCATGTTTTGTGTGATATTGCTATGATCTAGATACACTTTTCATCATATTTGGACTAACCTACTAACTCTGTGCACCCTAGTGTCAGTTCCTGTTTTCTGCTGTTTTTATATTTCAGTTTTTCCCTGTCGGGACCCGGGGTTAACGTATGCAAGTCCAGCTAAGACATAGTCATATCGAGAGCCGAGAACCGTACCCACTTGTCTAAGCAGACAAGGCCAAGCACAGAACGTTCTCGGAAAGCATCATACGTGAGGGGCATCCCATCCAGGCCGGATGATCAACTGAGATGGGTCCTCATCGTCCGCACACAAGTCTAATGATATGGGTGATGAACTCCCATATTCAAAGACAAGTCGCCTCAACCATACTATCGACTATTTCATAACTCTTACATAGACTTACTCCAGCCCGATCACTTAGTCGGGGTCTAGGGCGGGCTCGATCATACCACAAAGTGTGCACGAGACAGAGTCTCGAACAATCGCATCGCGATGCCCCAAGCTGCGCACATCTAAGGGCCACTTGGTGTATGAAAGACCTCCAGCCAGATCACAACTAAGGTCTCGAAAACCCATACAAACACATGCATGTTATAAACATACACGCAGCACACATGTCTTGTATGAACAGCAGGTATCATTGCAATTCTCTACAAAGTATACATTTTATTGATAACTCTCACAGAGTGCACACAGAGATCACAAGTATGTGATCCAACATTACAACAACAAGCGGAAGCAAAGTATGTCTGAGTACAGACAAGTTTAACAAATGGCTTAAGAAGCCTTATTTAAACACAAGCCCTCCACGAGGGAACCAGTCGTCTGACTGGGACTAGACTAGCTTGGTCTTCAGTCGTCGAGCTCGATGAAGAAGCCACCTTCGGGGTCAGTGGGTTCATCTAAAACATAGATTAAGCAAACGTGAGTACAAAGTCGTACTCAGCAAGACTTACAAAGGAGCTATGCTACTCATGCACATGTATCAAGGTAAAGGGAGGTGGGGTTTCACTTGCAGAAGTGCCAGCTTTGACTTGGCTAGTCCTGAACTACGAGTACCAGACTTGAGGTAAGAAGCGTACACGAGTCCACTACTTTCTCCAACCAATTACACCACTATGGTGCCTTCCTCGACTTCCCCACGAGAAAGCACGCCATAGCACTCACACTTATCTTGGTGTGTTTTAGAAGTATCCAGTTCAAGTTATCTAATAATCAAGCTAAGCTTTCCAAGCATGTCCATAACCGCGGACGCGGCTATTCGAATAGTTTTGTTAACCCTACAGGGGTGTACCGCTACACACACATGATCATCATTTACCGCCTTTGATCTCGACACCATTCAAGGGGTGCCAGTGAGGATGCTCACCACAACTGTTACCTCACAGCCTATCTAGTCCAAGAAAGCCGCCTACCTGGGTTGGCTACCACTATCGTGAACCCGGCCGGTTTACCGAAGTGGACCCAAGTGATGTGTGCGTGGTGCATAAGCCGGTCTCGGGTGAGCCGTTCTCTCACTTAGCAGCCAGGACACAAACCTACCAGAACTCCGAACTATTGCGACATCTGGACATCGAAAGGGATGAGTTAGTAAGCTGAGAGGGGTCAGTGAGCCCAATGTGTGGTTGTACTCTTCATCTTGGATCACCACACAAGAACTCGGACTTAGGGCGGTGTTCAACGAGACAACCCACCGTGTACTCCTACACAGCCTCTCATCGTTCACCTTGTATTAGGGTAGATTCACCAACACCTTTCCACCATCATCATCATGATCACTACCATCCCGACTCACATAACAGTATCATCATGGTATCACTCTAAGCATGCAATAAGCAGTAAAAATTGAAGGGGCCACATGATATCAATCAACTCCTACATTTGCAAGGATTGTGGTTTGCTTACTACTGTGACAAATGATAGGTCATGCAAAGGAATGGGTTCATCTATGCGGTAGAAACGTAGCATGGTATTCATCCTATACAATGCATAAGCGAGACATGAGAGGGAAGTGGGATTTTATCGACATGATCAATGGGGTTTTGCTTGCCTTGCTGATGAGGTTCGGGTCCGGGGTCTTCAACGAAGGGGGCAGCCTCCTATTCCGGTTCCACCTCTACTCGACAAACAACAAACAAGGTAGCAAAGTAAATACAATGCACAATCACATGGTTGAAGCTTGAAACTTGATGTATATGCTTTGATGTGTGAAGCAATTCCATTTAAATGGAGTATATTGCAAATAGAATTGCAAATTCAAACTCCAATTCGAATTCATTTTAGCCAAGTTACAATTGACATTGTTTGATCAAGTTGAACCATTTTGAAATGTGTATGATATGCCTCTGAAGTTCAAGTATAATGTGATATGTTGACATGGTTCAAAATGCAAAAGCATTTGAAAAGAATTTGATTTAATTCCATTTAAATAAAATAGAAAATGCTACTGATCACATTTTAAATTCAACTCAAACATGGTTGAAAGTTGGATATTTGAATAGCTTATTTTCTCCTGGTCATTTTTCATATATTATTTGTCCAATTTGGAGTTAATATCAATTTTCTATGGATTTCGAAAGTTTCAGCCTTTTTCTGGAATTTCTGTAATTTCTTGATTTCTTTTTATTCTGGAAAAATTCATTTACTGTGTCATGCTTGCGCAAGGGTGACGTCAGGGGGGGTCTGACCAGTGGGGTCGGGTGTCAGTCACTGGGTTAAATAACCCGGTTAGTTTAAACTAACCGGGGGGATTAAGGCCCTGGGCCCACTTGTCATCGGCTCTAGGGGTCATTAGGGGGGGTGGTTAACTCCTAATGACCGTGGCCACGTCGGACTTGCCGGCGTTGAGCCTCCGGTGGCCATCAGTGCGGCGGTGCTGTACGGGAAGGGCGCTCCCTGGTCCAAATCGAGCGCCGCAACCACCGAGACTTCGCTCTTGGTGTTGCGCATCGAATGGAACCAAGTGGGGGGCCTGGGAGGCACTGGTTTGACGGCAACGATGAGCCCTAGCGGCGGCGGAGCTGCTGGATCGAGGTGAACTCGGCTACGGGTCACCATTTGGGGCGGGTTTAGGCTGGATTGAACCAGAGGAGCTCTACGGTGACAATGGACAGGGTGACAGGGTCGAATGCTTTGCGTAGGCTCATCGACGACGAGCATGGCGGCTCTGTGCTCCGGCGTCCATGGTGGAAAGGGCTAGAGGAGGTGAGCGGTGTCGTGGCTTGAGGGGAAATGCTCACCAGACTACAGAGAACACGACGAGGTAGTCGACGGAGTCGTGGAGGGAACGTAGCCGGAGTATTTGTTGACGACAAGTCGCGGATCCGGCGAGGGCTCGAGGACGATTGCGGCGTCTTGAGTCCAAATCACGGCTTCGCCTGCTTCGGGAAGAGGAAGTCGACAATGACGAGTACGAGGGACACAGCAGCTTGAGCTCTAGGGCATGGTGGCCACGTTTTCCACGGCGGTGTGCTCCGGTGAGCTTCCTGTCGGTGACGAAATCAAGCAAAGGGGATCGTGAGAGCAGTGGAGAAGAGGGGGAAGTGAGGCGGGCGTCCCCGGGACGTCTCCTGGCGCGATAAGGACGCCTAGGAGGCCTCCAGGCAGGCAGGCTGCTGCCGCCAGCGTCGGCATGCGCTCCAGCGAGATGCTTGCCGCGCCGGGAAAGAAGACAAACGGGGGCAGCGGGCTGGGCTGGCTTGCTGGGCCGCGGGCGATGAGTTGGGCCGAATGGCCAGGTAAGCTCCCTTTTCTTTTTCTCTCTGTTTTAAATTTCTATTATATGTTTTGGCTAGCTAAAAAAATAGCAAACCAATTTATTAAATGCTCATAATTTTTATATGGCCTTACCAAATAATATACTAGCCACTTGTAAATTTTGAACATTTTTAAAATTCAAATAATTTGAATCTGAACTCAAATAGGGGTTTTTGATTAATTCCAAGGCACTGATTGAATATTTGAAAAATCCATGAGCATGGGGTGGGTCCCACATCACTTGATATGTGATCACACTCATTTATAAGACTTTTCAAAAATCTAACATGAATTTTTGGAAAAGATTTTTATCTGGCCTTTTGAATTAAATCATCTGGGGGGGTTCCTTCTCTCATTTTGCTTTTGAATTTGATTTCAATGATTTCTTTTGAAATTTTTAACATGATGCAAGATGACTTTGATCCTAGCACATTACCTAACAGAGGGTTCTGACAACTCGCCCCCACTCAACAGAATCTCGTCCCGAGATTCAGAAGTCTGCGGGAGGAAGGAGGGGTACTCGGTACGGAGACGGTCTTCTCTTTCCCATGTAGCTTCTCTCTCAGAGTGGTGTGACCATTGCACTTTCAGAAACCTAATCTTCTGACGACGAGTGACACGCTTTGCGGAATCAAGAATACGAATGGGGTATTCTCGATAAGAAAGGTCATCTTGGAGATCAAGCGTTTCATGGTCGACTTCGCGGATGGGGTCCTTGAAGCAACGCCTGAGTTGGGACACATGGAATACATCATGTACTCGGGAAAGGTGCGGGGGTAGTTCAAGTTGGTAGGCAACTTCTCCACGTTTAACAAGAATGCGGAAGGGTCTGATGTAACGTGGGGCTAACTTGCCTTTGATACCGAAACGTTGGGTTCCCTTCAGAAGAGTGACCCGAAGGTAAGCCTTCTCATCCAGATTGTAGCTCGCTTGCCTATGATGACGATCATAGTAGCTATTCTGACGAGACTGGGCTGCTTTCAATTGATCACGAACAATGCGAACTTGCTCTTCTGCTTCCTTGATCATATCCGGTCCAAAGAATTGTCTTTCACCGGTTTCTGATCAGTTTAGTGGTGTTCGACATCGTCGTCCATATAAGAGTTCAAAAGGAGCCATGTTCAGACTAGATTTAAAACTATTGTTATAAGAAAATTCGGCGAATGGAAGAGACTTCTCCCAATTCTTTCCGAATGAGATAACACAAGATCTGAGCATGTCTTCAAGAATTTGGTTAACCCTTTCGACTTGACCGCTAGACTGAGGATGGAAAGCTGTACTAAAGGAGAGATGAGTTCCCATAGCATTCTGAAAGCTTCCCCAAAATCTAGAGGTGAAAAGGCTACCGCGATCAGTATTGATTTCCAAAGGAACACCGTGAAGGGATACAATTCTAGAGACGTACGAGTCTGCTAACTGGCTAGCAGTTATAGACTCGCGAACTGGAAGGAAGTGAGCGACTTTGGAAAGCCTATCTATGAAAACAAAGATGGCATTGTTTCCTTTCTGGGTTTTTGGAAAGCCGGTGATGAAGTCCATACCGACTTTGTCCCATTTCCACTCTGGAATAGGCAAAGGTTGAAGTGTACCAGCAGGTCTTTGATGTTCTGCCTTAATGCGACGACAAACATCACATTCGGCAACAAATTGAGCAATGTCTCTCTTCATCCTCGTCCACCAAAATCTCTGGCGTCGATCTCGGTACATTTTTGTGCTACCGGGATGAATCGAGAGGGGCGTGTCATGGGCTTCCTTGAGGATGAGTTGCCTTAGTTCCCTATTCTTAGGTACTACCAAACGATTTTCAAAGAATACCGTTCCCTTGCTATCTGTGGAGAAACATTTAGCAACTCCGCTAGCAATGTTCTCCTTGATCCGGCGAACACCTCGTGCACGCCTTTGGGCAACAATGATTTGATCCTCAAGAGTTGGTTTCGCCACCAAGGAAGAAAGATAGCCATGAGGAACAATCTCAAGATTAAGCTTGCAAAATTCCTCATGAAGAAGTGGTTGATACTGTTGTAACATGAGGTTGTTACAATACGACTTACGACTTAGTGCATCAGCCATGACATTGGCTTTGCCTGGGGTGTAAGAAATTCCTACGTCGTAATCTTTTATCAACTCAATCCAGCGTCTTTGCCTGAGATTAAGATCTGGCTGGGTGAAAATGTATCTGAGGCTTTGGTGGTCGGAATAGATCTCACAACGATTACCAAGGAGGTAATGTCGCCAAGTTGTTAGGGCATGAACTACGGCAGCGAGTTCAAGTTCATGGATAGGATAGTTCTCTTCATGTGGCCGAAACTGGCGTGAAGCATAAGCTACCACATGTCGATCTTGCAGAAGTATGCATCCTAACCCTTGCCGTGATGCGTCACAATAGATCTCGAAATCCTTTTTGGTGTCTGGAGGTGCAAGTACGGGTGCAGAAGTCAATCTTCTTTTTAGCTCTTGAAACCTTTCCTCGCACTTGGGAGTCCATAGGAATTTCTTATCTTTCTTGAGGAGTTCAGTTAGAGGCTTTGCAACTTTAGAAAAGTTCTCGACAAAGCGACGGCAATAGCTGGCTAGGCCAAGAAAACTCCTCACTTGCTTAACCGATTCAGGTGGAGTCCAGTCAAGGACAGCCTAAACTCTCTCGGGATTCACAACAATGCCTTTTGCAGAAATCACGTGGCCTAAGTAGGTCACTTCTGGTAGCCAAAATTCACACTTGGAGAATTTAGCATACAGGCGATGCTCTCTAAGTTTCATCAATACCAGCCTTAGGTGTTCGGCATGTTCTTCTTCGTTCTTCGAGTAGATGAGAATGTCATCGAGATAAACTACAACAAATTTATCTAGGTACTCCATGAAGATCGAATTCATCATGCGTGAGAAAGTGGCGGGGGCATTGGTTAAACCAAAGGACATGACGGTGTACTCATAAAGACCATAACGAGTAGTAAAAGCCGTTTTGGGAATGTCCTCGTTTCGGATTTTGATTTGATGATAACCTAATCTCAAATCCATCTTGGAGAAGACAGAGGATCCTGCAAGTTGATCATAAAGATCATTGATCCTGGGCAATGGGTACTTGTTCTTTATCGTCGCTAAATTTAGCGGGCGATAGTCTACGCACATCCTTTCTGTTCCATCTTTCTTCGTTATGAACAGAACGGGGCAACCCCATGGCGATGAGCTAGGGCGGATGAAGCCTTTTTCCAACAAAGCTTCTAGTTGGGTTTTAAGCTCAGCTAACTCACGTGGGGCCATTTTGTATGGGCGTCTACAAATTGGTGCTGTTCCTGGCACAAGATCCACTATAAACTCTACACATCTGTCGGGTGGCATGCCCGGCAGCTCTTCAGGAAAGACATCCGGGAAGTCACGAACCACCGGAACATCTTCAAGTTCGGGAAGGGGAAGTACATTCAAGGAATGCACTTGGGTTCTTGTTCTGGGTGAGGTGTAGATGACGGTCTTGCCTGAAGGGTGGGTGAGTTTCACAGATTTGCCTTTGCAATCCAGGTAGGAATTCTGTCTTGATAGCTAATCCATGCCAAGGATTACATCGATGTCTGAAGACTTGAGGGCTATGAGTGAAGCAAGGAATACTAAACCCTCAATTGCAATTTGATTACCATGGCTTACTCTATTAGTTTGCCATCTTGACCCTGGAGTTTGAATAATCATTGAGATGGAAAATTCAACAAAAGATAACTCATGACGAAGTGCATAACTTTCCGACATGAATGAATGAGATTCTCCTGGGTCGAAAAGAACGGAAGTAGGAACATAATTGACTGGGAGCGTACCAAGAATGACGTCAGTAGTGTCGTCAGTCTCTTCGGCGGCAATCTGGTTCACACGTCCACGATTGGCGGGAGGAGCGGGTTTGGTGGTGTAGACCTTCTGGGGTGGCTTGCCACGACCGTTGTTGTTGCCTCCGGCACGGGGTGGAGCATTCTGATTCTGGAGCTGGTTCTGGGGACACTCACGAGAGTAGTGGCCTGCCTGACTACACTTGTAACAGGCTCCAAAGACAGTGCGTGGAGCTGGGTGGAACTGAGTTGGTGGACGAGGCGCCACATAGGATGGCCTCGGTGGGTTGTTCTGGCGGAACATACTGTTGGGGATCCAGATCTTGCGCTTCTGAGAGCCGGAACTGGATGAACCATCGTCCCTAGGGTGTTTGCGGAAGTCATTGGGGGTGTTCATGTCCTCTGCCTTGATGGCCTTGTTAACAAGGACCTGGAAGGTGGCAAAGTCATGTAGGTTGAGCTCACGAAGGAGTCCAGAATTTAGTCCACGACAGAACCTCTCTTGCTTCTTTGCGTCGGTGGAGACTTCTTCAGTAGCATAACGAGCCAGTCGGTTGAACTCACGACTAAACTCGTCAACAGTCCTTCTGCCTTGGGTGAGGTTGCAGAACTCCTCACGCTTGCGGTCCATAAGACCCTTTGGAATGTGGTGCTCGCGGAAGGAAGTGCAGAATTCATCCCAAGATGCGGGAGGTCCAACGGGACGCATGTTCAGGAAATTCTCCCACCAAGAGCTAGCTGCACCTTCAAGGTGATAGGTGGCATAGCTATCCCTGTCGCCATCTACAACATGGCCTGCCTGGAGCTTCCTTTCGATGCTGCGAAGCCAGTCATCGGCGTCAAGGGGATCGGTGGAGTAACTGAAAACCGGGGGATGAAGCCGGATGAAGTCGTTCAGGGACACCAACTCATTGCGCTGCTGAGTGGTGTTGCGAGCAATGACCTCCAGCAGATGGTGAGAGTCTCGGCGGTTCCTCTCAACCTCCATCAGAACCTGAGCCATCGTGGGTGGGGGTGGAAGGTTGCCTTCCTCCTGTTCATTTCCACGACCCTGGTTACGACCAAGCTAGCCACGGGTTCCTTGAGACATCCTGAAGGTGAAAAACCAAAGTCAAACAGAGTTGATTTGAAGAGTCTAATCAAGGTACTGAAGTACTGGAAGGATTACAGAGCAAAGGAAGTAATCATCTTGACAACATGGGGATAAAGCATACAAGCCATATATTCACAAGCTGTCATACAAACCATACATCGTTTTAGTACAAGCACCAAGCTAATACAAACATGATGAAGATGATACATCCTTCAGAGGCACTCTGACTACCTATACATTATTTATCTAAGCCTCTGGAACTTAGACACCTTGCGTACAATATACTAAGATACTACTACATCCTCACTAAGTAAGACCACAGGCTGTCTCACTCATCTCCATCTCCATCTCCATAGTAGTCCTCGTAAAAGTTACCCGCGTATCCCGGTAGCTGAAGGTGACCATCGGAAAACACGGAGGCATGTGGACCCTGATATCCATTTGGGAAAGGATGGGGCCTAGGTCCAGCGTAGGGTGGAAGCAGAGGACCACGGGGTGGAAAAATGCCTCCAATCTCGGGCCAAGCAACTCGAGAAGGCATCTGAGTCCTCACAGGGTAGATAGCATCATACTCGACTGATCCAACACTCACGAAGGGTGCTAAGAGTGTCAGTGCTCGATACAGACGAACACGGGTGGCGTGAAGCTCAAAACGGAGAGCGCGTGCATCACGATCTCGATCACTAGCAAACCTAGCAGTCATCTGAAGTACTGTATCTTCTGCAGAGTGATCTGAGTAGAGCCCGGTGTAATATCCCTCTTCTCCTGGAAGTGCAGCAGGGTTATAGCGGAACGAGGTCTCTCTCAGCATAGTGTGCTCCTCTCTCAGCAGGGTAATACATGAGTATGCAACATCCTGCAGAGCCATGTTCTCAGTTATGCCAATGCCATGTCCAAAGTGGATAGGCTGAGTGACTCCATTGTGGTGCGGGTAGATCCTGACAATACAGTGGAACTGGGTCTGGTTGAAGTCGTGGAACTGCTCCTCGATGGTGTACTCAGGATACCATCGATATCCCACATAGGACATCATCTCGATCAACGTGGCGGGATGGCCACGCACACCGAGGCACCTGGTCAAACGAACAATCTGCCGAGGGGGAAGATCTGCCATCTGAAACAGAAAGAAGGAGTTTGAAAATGCATCAGATTATGAGATAAACCTGGAATGACACGGACAGCATAACGGCTGTAATTGCAAGAAAAAGACAATTTCTTACAACATAGGAAACAACACTTACATACGATGTAAGAAATCAGGAAGCACTACCACTCTAACAAACCGATCACAACTTTCCTACGGCTACAAGGAAGCAAACAACGAGATGTTCTAATCATACAGAGGAGAGCCTAGTTAAATAACTTCTCTTGCTATGCTTTATGTGACGTTGGAGCTAGTACCTCCGTCATGCCCAAAAGAATGTATGATATGTTTGAATTGAAACATTTTGATTCTTGTTCTTTTGGTGTTCGTCTTGTCAACTCTTCCGTAAATAAACCTTTGGGGAAGATCAACGATGTTCTTATCATTTTCAATGACAATTATGTTTCCGTTGATTTCATTATTATGGATATAGAGTGTGAACCTTTATGTCCAATTATTTTGGGACGTCCTTTTCTTCGCACCGTTGGTGCTATCAATTCCCTCTCAAAAAGGGGATGGAACACTTCCCTTGAAAGAAAATCAAGTTACCTTTTGAGTCCGATACACGGGCAAGCTATTCTCTTTCTCTTGATAAAACTTGATTCTTCTTTTGCCTTATGCCTAGCTTAAAGGCGTAAAAGAAAGCGCTTGTTGGGAGGTAACCCAAGATGTTTTTACCTCTGTTTTTAGTGGTCTTGATGATTTTTACTACTGTAGCAACATCATTGTATCTTTATTTTTCAAGCTTTGTGCCAAGTATAGCCTCATATGACAAGGGAAGTGAAAGTTGTGACATGTTGTCTAGAAAATAGATTATGTCCTCGTGACGGGAAAAACCAGAATAAATCACCAGTTCATCTTTTTGAGCTGAATTTTTTACGCAATGTGCTCTATACAATCGCGGAACTTTCGTATGATCTGAGTTTTTTTATTTGAGTTGCAGAAGTACCCCTAAAAAATTATTTACTACCTGTTGTTCTGTTTTTCACAAATTATGCAATGTTTTGTCTCTCCTAACTTTTGCAAACCTTAAGCTTTCTTTTTCTTTGCAAAAACCTTTTGGCAATCTTGAGAAACAGTAGCGCTTCAAGAATATCTTTATATTCAGTGGGGAAAAATTATTTATTAAGGGTACTAACCTCTCTAATCAGCTTATGATGAGTTATGTATGAAGGGAGTTTTCAAGTGTGCGATGGAAGGTGATGAAAGATGATTCGGGAGTGTCAAGCGCTCAAGCTTGGGGATGCCCCCATGCATCCCCAACAAATATTCAAGGAGACTCAAGCGTCTAAGCTTGGGGATGCCCCCTTGCATCCTGATACGTCCAAAATGCATCACTATTTTATATCATAATTCGTCCTTATTCATTGATATATTTCACATTACGATGATTTTCTTATGTTGTTTTGGATTGTTTTACACAGTTTGCAACTTTTTGGTGCCAAAGCAGCAGACGCGGGATTCAGCGGTAAAAAGTGGACGCTGAATTGCTGAAGAAGAACACCTCCAAATTACCTGAAAATCTACGGAGGGTGTTTTTGAGAGGATTGACGAAGACACGCAAAAGAGGGACCAGAGGGGGCCACAGGGTGCCCAGGCGGCCACCTGGCGCGGCCCCCACCCTGGCCGCGCCGGGAGGGCGCCTGGAGAACTGGGACCACCCCAGTCTCCCCCCCCCCTCTGGCCTATATACTCTTCGTCATCTGGAAACCCTAAAAAGAGGAGTTTTTATGGAGTTCCGCCCCGCTCCATGGCAGAAACTTACAGAGAAGAAAAGGGCTCTCCGACGGGCAAATTCTGCCGAGGAGATCACCTCCCAAAAGGGGAGATCATCGCCATCGTCATCACCATCGTCACGGGCATCATCAAGATCATCATCGACATCATCGCCAACATCAGCACCATCTTCATCTTCATCCAATCTCATCTCACAATTTCAACTTGCGTTGTAACTCGTACTATCTATCCTCTCTACTCTACCGGTGTTGATTACTACTTTGTGATGAATGCTATTGAGTTTTGTTGGAGAAATATCATTATGACCAGATTGTTTACCACCTATTTATCACCTCTGATCATGATCTCTTTTATGTCTTCTGAGTAGTTACTTTAGTTCTTGAGGACATGGGAGAAGTCTTGTTGTTAGTAGTCATATGATGTTGAAGTAATATGTGTTGTTTGATATTTAAGTTGTGTTGTTATTTTCCTAGTGGTGTTGTGTGAGTCAAACACTCAACACTTCGCCTTATTAAGGACCTAGGGAATACATTGTGTATAAAGAATGCTTACGGTGGGTTGCCGGAGTGACAGAAACCTGAACCCCAGTTTGCACACTTTTCCACAAGGGAATAATGGATCCTTGATCGTATTGTTGTGGTTAGGCTTTGCCTTAAATTCTACCTTGTATTTTCGGATGCTTGAAAGTTGTTTAATCATAAGAGTGCACTTATCTTAGTCTAGAAGGTGTGCTAGCGTACATCCACCCAGTGAACACTTATCAACACAAAACATGTTCTCAATGCGGAATATGGCGAAAGCACATGACTACCTCTTCATGTGTCCTCAAGAACGCTTTAGTATTTATAAGTTCAGTTGCCAGGATTATCCTTTGCTCAAAAGGATTGGGCCACCTTCTGCTCCTCAGCACCATTTACTTTGCTTGCTTTTGTCTTATTGTTGCTTATACCGAAAACCCCTAAAAATTTATCTTTCAGTACTTGTAGTTATTCCTTGCCCAAAATCACTTATCAATACCTTTCGCTCCTCGTTGGGTTCGACACTCTTACTTATCGAAAACGCTGCAATAGATCCCTTACGGTTGTGGGTCATCACATCCCCTTCTCCATCAACAATCATTAGTTCGTCATTCGTCTCACTATATTTTTATCACTTCATGCGTTATGTGCTATGCTTGGAGCGTCTCGCTCTTAGGTTTTATTTTTAGTTTTGTTTAGCTTTGCTTTCTTTTCATAACAAGTTGGACCCCGTCTTACTTTGTGTGGGAGATTAACACGCTCCACTTCAAAAATCTAGAACACATCATAGGATTCTTCATGCCTATCTTTTTGCTGTTGTGTGTTCTTTATCTTTTCATTCCTACTGCCATGTTTAGTTTTAGTCTGAGTTTGTCTTTAGCAAGAGCCTTGTCTTTTGTTTAGTTTGTTCCTGGAACTCTCTTTAGTTTTCATGTTTCTCTTGTTAATAGAGTTGGTTGTTGCACTGAGTTATGTCTTGTCTTGAAAGTAGGTAATTGAGGTTGCTATCTAATTTTAGTAGTAACTTGCAATAGTTTTGAGGTATTCATGTGAGTAATGTTTCAACTTTTGGTGTCAAGAGCTCTAGCCTATTAGTGATAAGTGTCGTATTTTGTGCAATTGATACGTCCAAAACGTATCTATAATTTCTGCTCGTTCCATGCATGTTTTGTGTGATATTGCTATGATCTAGATACACTTTCATACATTTTTTATCATCATTGGACTAACCTACTAACTCAGTGCATCCCAGTGTCAGTTCCTTTTTTTGCTGTTTTTCTATTTCAGTTTTCCCCCATATAAAAAGTGCCAGAAAAATTCGGGAAAATTCAGATAAAAAATCAGCGTGACGGAAGCTTCGAGAAAAGCCCGGGAGGGGCCAGAGGGGGGCCAAGGGGGGGCAGGCGGCCACCCGGCGCGGCCCCACCCCTGGGGCCCCTGGCCCACCTCTGGCTGCCCCCTTTCGCCTATATATCCCCCGTCACGGGAAAACTCCAGAACAAGAACCCTATTCCGCGAACTCGCCTCTGTTCCGCCGCCGCCGCGCTTCCAAGATCGGGAGCACCAGAAGACCTCTTCCCGGCACCCTGCCGGAGGGAGGATTGACCTCCGGGAGTCTCCTCTCCACCATGGATGCTCCCCGGATGTCCCGTGAGTATTTCTTCTTGGACCATGGGTCCGTGACCAGTAGCTATGTGATGCTCTCCTCCCCTCTTTGATCTTCATTGTTTAGACCTCGTGAGCTGCCCTACATGATTGAGGCACCTTTGTAATATTTCTGCAATTGCTATGTTGAGTTTGATCGGATCTGATGGATTATGAGATTATGTTCAGATTGTGATAGAGTAATATATTTGGTTTTGATATTTTATATTTTTTGTTCCTAATTAATTCTTGCATGTTCTCCGTTGTTGTTTATTGCTTTGGCCAAGTAGTAGGTAGTGACTCCAAGAGGGAGCGTTGTGCTAGATTGTGGGTTCGTGCCTCCCTGATGACACGCTTGAGTGACAGAAACATGAGTCTAGGGGATGTGCTGTTTCCACAAGGGGGAAAACAACGGTGCTTGTGACCGCGGTCACAAGGAATGTTTACTTTACGCAAAGTTCTTTTATTGCAGTTGTCTGTTGCTTTGGGTTTACACTTTGGGTGGGGCTCGCAACTTAATACCAGCGAGATGTTCTGGATAGATATCTCAAGGTGGATGATTAGTAGTAGATGCAGATGGATTTCGGTCTACTTACCTTGGCGTACTGCCCGTGCTTTTGAACCTCTTCCTTTCTTTTGTAGCATAGTTAGCATTGCGGTGCGTTCATAATCCTGTCAATTTCCTTTCTGTAATTTGTTTACCTCGCATAGCAGTTTTATCGTCTTTTGGGAGAGAGACATCACTAGCGAACATCACGTATCCCGGTCCATATCCTTATTACTGTTTCCAAGCTATCTTTACTTTTCTGCTTTTACTTGCTATCATTATCACTTGTGTTTTACCCTTTGTGAACAACAAGACCGGAGAGATTGACAACCTCTCTGAACTTCGTTGGGAACAAAGTTATCCGTGTCTGTGTGCAGGTCCACGTCAGTCGCGCCGCTGACACCTACTTATCACCGAGGGAGACAAACCTTGGTATCCTCACCGAGGGATACTCACTGCTAAACTGCATCACGCCTTCCACTTGGGGCTCACCAACGAAGGGCGGGAAGCCGCTAAGCAGCAATCCGTGTTTATTTTCAAAAACCTACAAAACTAGTTGAGAACTCTAGCTACTAGATGGATCACTACTCTTCTGAGGGGTCGGATATTAGAGTACACTCACGTACCATGAGTCGAGGATGCGCAAGGATAAACAAACCCCCATACATTCCTCCTCGGGGTACTTGTCTCTTTGTGAACCTCCACATTAGATTGAGAGTTACTGATAATAAGTGCATGAGTTCTTCGGACTAATGTAAGTATTGAAAGTTGACACTTCCACCTCCTCATATTTGCTAGCATCTCCTGT
This sequence comes from Bromus sterilis, assembly GCA_950022295.1. Lineage (NCBI taxonomy): Eukaryota > Viridiplantae > Streptophyta > Magnoliopsida > Poales > Poaceae > Bromus > Bromus sterilis. Next base: position 408,069,835 of record OX465596.1, on the reverse strand, counting down.
GCCGTGCATTTCCTCCTCACTCCGAGACATGGCGTCCACCTTCGCCGGTACATCCACACCCTTGGCATGATACGCTCTGGCATCATAAACCTCCTTATATCTTTCCTCAAAACAGCCACCATACCTACCTATCAAGGCATTTCCATAGCCTTTCCGAGATATATTGCCATGCAATATCCAGCTCTTCATGGTCTTCATGTCATACATGTTCCTGCTACACTGGCAGTGGCATACATTGCATACATCATGATAGCTACATCTTCTTTATGATTTGAGTACCTTGTAAAGTGTGAAAGATCTTCTATACCCTCTTGTAAATTAGAGTGTTTCCCTTAAGTGAGGAAAAGTTCCCAAAGTGGACAAAAATAAAAGATCCCAAAGAGGACAAATGAGAGTTAAATAGAAAGAGCCATTGAGGCGAGAAATAAAAAAGAGAGAAAGGGCAACACTACTATCCTTTTGATAGATCCACACTAGTACTCCCTCTTATCCTTGTACTCCATAGAGATGATCATGCATATAGCTATGTGGGGACCTTCACACTATAGAACTTGGCTTGCATATTCCAAGGATGAGCCTCCTCAAAAGAGCTCTAGGTCTTCATGAGCGAGCAAGTTAGATGCACCCCCACTAGTTCCATTGGAGAGCTTTTCAGCTCATATGTTCATCCGTTGCATGGCAATTCCTACTCCTCGCATCATATCTATCATTTGGCTTTCTCGCCTATGATTGTTCTCATTGATGTGAGCCTTTATCACCTTTTTGACTTCCTCCTCCACCATATTATCTCTTTGCCATCCTAAGTGTTAACTCTCGTGCTTAAGCTCATCCATTGCATGGGTGCTCAAAATATCGAAAAGGAGTGGATCAAATTGACTTGTACCTGGCTAGTGGTCTGGGGACGAGTCAAGATAACATTCCAAAGGAGACCAAGTGTGAAACTTTAGTAGATTAAGTTCTCAACAAAAATACTTTTTCTTCTCGTATTCCCTATCCGCCTTCTTGCACGCAAACACCATTTGGAGACATTCGAGTCACGGACGGCGAGAGCTCTTGCACCTTATGTTCTTTCATTGCTTGTTTCAATGCTAATATAGACTCTTTCATGTTATGACTTGAATTGAATTACATACCTTGATTTCTTAACTTTTCAAAGTCCTTATATGGTCGCTAGCATGTCACCACAGAAATTATGCCTGTTATCATTTACCTACTCGAGGACGAGAAGGAATTAAGCTTGGGGATGTTGATACGTCTCAAACGTATCGATAATTTCTGCTCGCTCCATGCATGTTTTGTGTAATATTGCTATGATCTAGATACACTTTCATACACTTTTGACCATATTTGGACTAACCTACTAACTCAGTGCACCCCAGTGTCAGTTCCTGTTTTCTGTTGTTTTTCTATTTTAGTTTTTCCCCATATAAAAAGTGCTCCAAAAATCCGGGAAAAATCAGATAAAAAATCAGCGTGTCGGAAGACTCTAGAAGCCCGAAGGAGGGCCAGGGGGCCACCACCACGCACCCAGGGGCCACCTGGCGCGGCCAGGAGCCTGGCCGCGCCAGGGGGCTCCTGGGCCCCTGGCTGCCCCCTTCGCCTATTTATTCCCCGTCACGAGGAAACTCCGGAGACAGGACCCTATTTCGCAAATTCTCCTTTGTTCCCCCGCGCTTGCAAGATCGGGAGCGCCGTCAGGACCCTTCCCGGCACCCTGCTGGAGGGAGGGTCGACCTCCAGGAGCTTCTCCTCCACCCTGGACACTTCCCGGATGTGCCGTGAGTAGTCTACCTTGGACCATGGATCCGTGATCAATAGCTATGTGATGTTCTCCTCCCCTCTTTGTTCTTCATGGTTTATACCTTGTGAGCTGCCCTACATGATCGAGGCACATATGTAATTCTGTTTGCTTTTGCTATGCTGAGATTGATGGGATCTGATGGATTATAAGATTATGTTCAGATTGTGATAGAGTAATATAATTGGTTCTTATCTTTTGTATTTTTGTTCCGAAGTAATTCTTGCATGTTCTCCGTTGCTATTTATTTCTTTGGCCAAGAGGTAGGTAGTGACTCCTAGAGGGAACGTTATGCTCGATTGTTGTGACACCCTGGGTTTCCGAACTTTTTTTTCCAAAAACTTTTCTGATTTATTTCAGGATTTGCGATTGGATTTGATTTTGATCACCTCGTTGGACTTGAAACTTGAGAATATTTTCTTTCCATGCTCAAGCGGCCCCTGAATCCAAGCATTTCCATTACCATTCCATTGTTCCATCTCATCCAAGCCACCATATATTCAAGCCTTATATTCCTTTTTCCAATAAAAGGGATAATCCTATTATTTGAGGTTTGTGAAGCAACCCCTATTTTTATTGCTCCATAAATCCCCAAATAATGCCCACATGTCATTGATGTCATACTTGCCAAATTCTCCAAAAACATTGCATAGCCCAAGTGGATTTTTCCTCTATAAAAATTCATTTGTCTGTGGGGGCAGAATGGAGCTTTGTGAAGGGAGTGCCATTTGTCACAACCCCAGTTTAGGTTTGTGCTAGGAATAGCAAGTCACTTTGCATCATGATAAAAATTTCAAAAGAAATTGAAATGGGAGAGAGAAACCCCCCAAATGAATTTAATTCAAATGGCCAGATAAAAAGTTGCTCCAAAAATTCCTTTTGCGTTTTTGGAAACTCCCATAAATGAGTGTGATCACATATAAAGTGATTTGGATTCAAACCCATACTCATAGATTTTTCAAATATTCAAACAGGAGCTTGGAATTAAATTTAAACCCCTATTCGAATTAAAGTTCAAATTATTTGAATTTTAAAAATGTCCAAACTTTATAAGTGGCTAGCTATATATATTTTGAGGCCATATAAAAATTTGGAGCATTTATAAAAATACTTTGCTATTTGTTTTAGCAAGGTAAAACAAATTGCAGAAGAAAAAAAAAGAAAAAGGAAAAGAAGAAAGTAGCCCACTTACCTGGGCCTCCCCGGCCCAACTTACCGCACCACAGCCCAAGCCTGCAGCCTCCCCTTGTCAAGCAGCTCGCTGGAGCGCATGCCGACGCCGGCGGCAGCAGCCTGCCTGCCTGGAGCCTTCCCAGGGCTTCTAGTCGCGCCAGAGAGACGCCCGTAGCATCGTGATCCCTTTCCCCCTCTCCAGCGCCATCGTTTCTCCCTCCCTCGCTCGATTTCGCCGTGGACCGAGAGATCGCCGGAGCACACCGCCATGGCAGACGCGGCCAGCGTGCCCCAGAGCTCGAACCAGAGTGTCCCCCGTGCTCCTCATCGATGACTTCGTCACCCTCCAGGAGCTAACGCCTTGATTTGGCCCCGAGACGACGCGGGCCTCCTCGACTCGTCGCCGGACACAGAAGATTTCCGCCGTCGATTCGCCGCCGTTGAGGCCTCCTCGAGCCCGCTAACTTCTGCATCGTGCTCGTGGTGAGCTCCTTACCGTTTCCCCCTAACCTATCGCGCCCTCTCTTGCTTTCTGCCACCACTTGCCATGGAAGCCGAAGCCCGCCGCCGCCATGAACGACGACGACGCTGCTCCAATTCCCTTCCGTCTCGCTCGTGATGCGCATCGGGTTCCCCAGCCCCAAAGATTCACAGCGCACGACTCCATGCTCTTTTTGGTGCATTGTGGTGACGTTTGCGTCATCGCCGTGCTTCGGTTGCCGCCGGTGAGTTCGCCATCATCGCCCTGGTCACCCCGAGGCCGCCCGCGTGCACCAGACGACGCGCGAGAGCACGGGCTACGTTCCCGTGGTCTCGGCGCATCGAATGGTGGCCGGGAGCAGTGGATCAGTGAGCGCCGCCGTGGGCTGGCCACCGGCGTCAAGCCGCCGGTCGGTTAGTCCTAACCCCCCCCCCCCCCCCCCCGAGCTAATCCCCGCTTAATCGCACCCTGGGCCACTGACCAGTGGGCCCAGGCCACTAACTAATCCCTGGTTAGCTTAAACTAACCGGGTTAGTTAACTAACCCACTGACAGTGAGGCCCCACATGTTAGCACCCCCCCCCACATCACAGTGACGCAGAGCTGACGCAATAAGTCTTTTTCAATTTAAAAGAAATCCAGAAAATTGAGTAAATAGTTTAAACTTTAATAATTCATAGAAAATTCATTCTCCAAATTGGACAAATAATATGTCTAAAATTATCAGAAAAATGCAAGGATTGTGAATATGCAACTAGTTTCTATGTTTGACCATTTGAAAATGGGGGAACAGTAGCAAACATGCATATGGCATTCTTTTGAATTCAAATTTGGAGTGACTTTGCAACACACTTCTTTAAATGGTTTCATCCACACATCAGAGACTTTACCTCACCTTTACAACATCACTTCATGATCAACCATTTCAAATGAACATTCATGGTTTCAAATGCATTTGAAATTCATCAATAAATCAAATGGAGTTTGAATTTGCAATTCTTTTGCAATACCCTCCTTTTAAATGGAATTCCCTCACACATCAGAAGCATGTACGTCAAGTTTCAACCTTCAACCATGTGTTTGTGCATTGTACTTATGTTGCCCCCCTTGATTGTTGTTTGTCGATAGAAGTGGAACCGAAATAGGAGGCTGCCCCCTTCGTTGAAGACCCCGATACCGAACCTTGTCAGCAAGGCAAGCAAACCCCCATTGATCATGTCGATAAAATCCCAATTCCCTCTCAGTATCGCTTATGCATTGTTTAGGATGATTATCATGATGCGTTTCTACCGCATAGTTGAACCCATTCCTTTGCATGACCTATCATTTTGTCACAGTAGTAAGCAAACCACAATCCTAGCAGATGTAGGAGTTGATTGATATCATGTGACCCCTGCAACTGTTACTGCTTATTGCATGCTTAGAGTGATACAGTGTTGTTACTGTTATGTGAGTCGGGATGGTAGTGAACATGTTGATGATGGTGGAAATGTGTTGGTGAATCTACCCTAATACAAGGTGAACGATGAGAGGCTGTGTAGGAGTACACAGTGGGTTGTCTCGTTGAACACTGCCCTAAGTCCGAGTTCTTTTGTGGTGATCCAAGATGAAGAGTACAACCACACATTGGGTTCACTGGCCCCTCTCGACCTACTAACTCATCCCTTTCGATGTCTAGATGTCGCAATAGTTCGGAGTTCTGGTAGGTTTGTGACCTGGCTGCTAAGTGAGAGAACGGCTCAACCGAGACCGGATTATGCACCACGCACACATCATCTGGGTCCACTTCTGTAAACCGGCCGGGTTCACGATAGTGGTAGCCAACCCAGGTAGGCGGCTCTCTTGGACTAGATCGGCTATGAGGTAACAGTTGTGGTGAGCATCCTCGCTGACACCCCTTGAATGGTGTCGAGATCAAAGGCGGTAACTGATGGTCATGTGTGTGTAGCGGTACACCCCTGCAGGGTTAACAAAACTATTCGAATAGCCGCGTCCGCGGTAAGGGACTACTTGGAAAGCTTAGCTTGATTATTAGACAACTTGAACTGGATACTTATAAAACTTTCCAAGATAAGCGTGAGTGCTATGGCATGATTTCTCGTGGGTAAGTCGAGGAAGGCACCATAGTGGTGTAATTGGATGGAGATGTAGTGGACTCGTGTACGCTTCTTACCTCAAGTCTGGTACTCGTAGTTCAGGACTAGCCAAGTCAAAGCTAGCACTTCTGTATTTGAACCCCACCTCCCTTTACCTTGATACATGTGCATGAGTAGTATAGTTCCTACGTAAGTCTTGCTGAGTACGACTTTGTACTCACGTTTTCTTATTCTATGTTTTAGATGAACCCACTGACCCCGAAGGTGGATTCTTCATCGAGCTCGACGACTGAAGACCAAGCTAGTGTAGTCCCAGTCAGACGACTGGTTCCCTCGTGGAGGGCTTGCGTTTAAATAAGGCTTCTTAAGCCATTTGTTAAACTTGTCTGTACCCAGACATAATTTGCTTCCGCTTGTTTGTTGTAATGTTGGATCACAGACTTGTGATCTCTGTGTGCACTCTGTAAGAGTTATCAATAAAATGTATACTTTGTAGAGAATTGCAATGATACCTGTTGTTCATACAAGGCATGTGTGCTGCGTGTATGTCTATAACATGCATGTCTTTGTATGGGTTTTCGAGACCTTAGTTGTGATCTGGCTGGCGGTCTTTTATACACCAAGTGGCCCTTAGATGTGCGCATCTTGGGGCATCGCGATGCGATTGCTCGAGACTCTGTCTCGTGCACACTTTGATGTATGATCGAGCCCGCCCTAGACCCCGACTAAGTGATCGGGCTGGAGTAAATCTATGTAAGGGTTATAATACAATTGATATTATGGTTGAGGCGACTTGTCTATGAGTATGGGAGTTCACCACCCATATCATTTAGACTTGTGTGTGGACAATGAGGACCCATCTCAGTTGATCATCCGGCCTGGATGGGATGCCCCTCACGTTCGATGCTTTCCGAGAACATTCTGTGCTTGGACTTGTCTGCTTAGACAAGTGGGTACGGTTCTCGGCTCTCCATATGATTGTGTTGTAGCGAGGCTTGCATACGCTAACCCCGGGTCCCGACACCATTTCTCTTGATTCATTACTGGTGAAACTTTTTGTGCAATCTCATATGATCATATCATTGATCTCCACCAAATTCCACCACCATTTTCTTAGCCAATTTCCCACAATAAATTCCCAAAGTTTGGGTGCAGCAAGGGGGCATTGTGAAGCAAGTGCATGATAGGGGATCCCATTTGCCTTGAAACTTTTTGAGCATGATCCTACCACCAAATAACTACACCAAACCAAATTGGAGCCAAATCCCATCCACCATGTGAGTGCATGGTCATGTTAAAGTTTCTGGTCAGTGGGCCACATTGTGAAGAAAGTGCTAGCTATGTGTGTCCAATGGATATGAAATTTTATACACATGTGAACCATGCCAAATAACCCCAGTACACCAATTTTCAGCCAAATCCAACAATCCTATGAGATGCTAGCTTCAACATTGCATACTAGTCCAATTGGAGATTTGTAAAGGAAGTTCTAGCTAGCCTGATCCAAATGAGATATAACTTGGTGTACATACTCATCCTAGTGTATGATTGAGCTATGCAAAATATCATGCCTAGGGGAGCATTGTACAAGCCACACCAAAGCATAAACACCTTCTGTAGCATTGCTACATTTGCAAAGGATGTACCATGTACATTGATCATTTTGATCCCAAACTTTCCAGATCATTAGTCCTTCCAACCCTAAGCCACTAGGACAACCTGGAGCAACCCCAATCCCCACCATGTGAGCCCAGCTTCTGCTCTTTGCTGTATCCAACTGTTGCTTGAGATAGAGATCACCACAGTGCACCCTTTGACCATCCAGCTGTACCACTGTATTGAGCGTGAGAAGGACTCCACTGTATACATGGTTGGCCACGCAGGATCTTATCCTAAATTTGGTGGCCACGCGCTTGGACGCACACGGCGTGCTCTAGCCGCGCTTTGCGCATGCCCGACATGTCCACATCGTGCTCCAGTACGCTATCGTCGCCTTCTTGTTGTCCCACCGCGCCGCACGGCTTTGCCGAACCCCAGTGCAGCACGTCGCCCAGTCGAGTCGCCCTCAAAGTCTCTGTTCATCGGCACGCCGTGGCCGCCCCTCCATTGTCGCCTTCCGAGCTCGGATTCGCTTCCCCCCTCATGTTACACCTGCTCATGTTGTGCCTAAGTTATGCTCAACTGCATTCATACTATTGCCATGTTAATAACTTAATCATTGTAACACGGATAAGTTCACTCTCTAATATGTACTTGATCATATATGGAATCACTATGCTAGTATACCATGCATTGTTATGATCTACTCATGTTGCACTTGATACTTGTGTTTGTTGTTGGAGACACGCCTCATGACAAGTTGATCAGGTGCCACCAAACCAAACTTATCCGTGCAGCCACATTTTCTTGTATGGGCAGGCCTTGATTCGGTCTACCGGTGGGCATCTCTTATTCGTATCACCAAAGTAGGGGAGGCTACGCGCGCGCGCGCTGCCCTGATCAGGCAGGCGGCGGTAGTCTTGACAGCCAGTGTTGTTATGAGCTCAGTCCCCGTTTGGGACAGTATTTGCCACACGGTGGCCGTTTTCCAAGAGTTTGTCTGGATCGGTTGGGTGGTAACGGAGGACACCTAACCACAGGGTTACCCAAGACGGGATGTCGGTGATACGGTAAGAGGGAAACGCGGTAGCATCGGTCTCGTTGGAGAGGTCCTAGTTCACTCCTGCGGTGCGAGTTCCAAGGATCCTGTGGGACAAGTACCGGGGTGCTGGATGGAGGAAGAACTCCATAGTGTGGGTAACGTGCACACAAATCTATTCGAATAGCCGCGTCCACGGTAATGGACACAGTTCGTACTAGGTCGCACCTTATGATCAACATGAGTTCGGTGGTATGTTTGTGGTACGTGGATGGTTATGCGATGATTGGATTGGTTGGGTGGTAACGAGGGACACCTAACCCGTTGAATGGTCGTGCGATGACCCGTTCGGTCATGCGATGACCCGTGGAAGTGATTGGTCACGAGGTGACCCGGTGTTGAGTCTGTAAGGACTCCGAGGTAAGCCATATGATCATGCGATGATAATGTGGGGTCCATGTGACCTTAAACGATCATTGATTGTGCATTAGTCTTCATGTTGATAATATGCTTGATGAATATCTGCATGCATGATATGGTTGCCCGCCTATTTAATCCACTAATATACTTTAACCTGTTGCCATGTTATTGTTTTGCCTTGTTGCATGGTTGTTGTGAGCTTGCAAATACATTCAATGTATTGACCTGGCATGTTATGCCAGATTTGCAGGTCGTGCTTTGGACCCGTAGGACGACGTTCCCGGTGTTTGCGAGCTAGGAGGTGTCCCAGCCAGTGTCCCTGTGGATTGGAGTTCATCATTGCCGTTATTTTTCCGATGCCGCTGTTATTCCGCTTCTAGAAAGTTATGTTGTTGCTTGGTGCAAAGCTGAGGCTAGCCTGAGGAGCAAGCTGTGTCTGCGCTAGCATTGTAATAGACCTCGTGTACCCCTATCTTCGGTAATAGAAAGTTGTTCAGTTCTATACCAAGCGGTGCCGTGTACCAGAAGACTTGATCTCTGGGCTGGTGCACGGGGCGTTCCGGTCCTCTGAGCCGGGGTGCCACAACGATTGGTATCAGAGCAGGACTGATTGTAGGACCCGCTAGCCCGCGCGAACGTTAGAAGGACGTTAGATTGACGTTAGAGCTAGAGTATAGCTTGCTTGTGTGATGCTATTTCCTGCTGCATTTTTTTCTGCATATAGACGGTGTGTTTTCGCAAACGATCTGATCTGACGAGTGTAGATGGCGGAATACCCGGTGGGCTACACAGGATCCTCGTCCGCGACCAACTTTGATTACCTCCTTGTAGACGTGTGGTGGACTCTCTACCCCACTTGAGAGATTCCAAGGTACCAAGTTTCCCAGACGCCGATCAGAGGGCAGCTGATTGAGTATCGTGCCAGCGTCTACGTGGCAGCCACCATCCCTATCGGCGTGCGCTCCTACAACTTCCAGGGTGGACCCGCTTCTACCCCGGATCGTGCCATTCAGCTTGCCGCGTTGGCGGGCCTTCTAGGCCTCCGCCACCAGGAAAGTGCGATGCAGCCGAATCGCGCCTTCCATTTCTATCCCACCTTGGGTGCGACTCCGCAGCAAGTAAGGTTTCCTCGCCCTTTGGCGGAAGCCGATGCGGCGGTGATCACCATGTCCCGCTACATGATCGCCCAGTACGCCCTCCTCGTCGAGCTAGTCCGTGATGCAAGGGATGCAAGGAGAGCTCTTGCCGCAGCCCTATCGTTGTCGACTTCTCCGCCCACTCCTGCCACCCCCGGCAACTCGCCGTCATATCAGAACGCCTGAGCTTCGCGTAGTTCGTGATGCATGAGTAGTAGTGTTTTATGGCTTCTCTCCCCTCGTTGGTTACCCCAAGTGGAAGGTTTGAGATGCAGTGCAGCAGCAAGTTTCCCTCGGTGAAGATACCAAGGTTATCGAACCATTAGGACTCAGGAGATACAAGTAGGTGGCAACGGCACCAGAAATTTATTTGCTGACTAGGGTGTTGTCGTGGACCTGCACACAGCAACAAATAACTTTGCTCCCAACGAGTACAGAGGAGTTGTAAATTCCTCCGGCCTTATCGTTTACAAAGGATCAACGCTAGAGATAAAATGTGCAAAGGAAAGTAAAAGTTGAAAGTAAATTGAGGGTGTGAACAATAATGTGAAGATGGACCGGGGACCCGTGAGTTTCACTAGTGATGTCTCTCTCCCAAAAGAAGATAAAAGTTCTAGTGAGGTAAACAAATCACAGTTGGGCAATTGACAGGATTATGAAGGCAGCGCAATGCTAACTATGCTGCAAAGAAAGGAAGGGCTCAAAAGCAATGGGAAGTACGCCAAGGTAAGTAGACCGAAATCCATCTGCATCTACTACGAATCATCCACCTTGAGATATCTATCCAGAACATCTCGCTGGTATTAAGTTGTGAATCCCACCCAAAGTGTAAACTCAAAGCAACAAACAACTACATTAAAAGAACTTTGCGTAAAGTAAATAATCCTTGCACCCGCAGGTACAAGCACCGTTGTTTTATCCCTGGTGGCAACAGCACATCCCCTAGTCTCATGTTTCTGTCACTCAAGCTAGACATCAAGGGGCTGAACCCACAATTGAGCATAACGCTCTCTCTTGGAGTTGCAAATAAAATACTTGGCCAAAGCAAATACCGCAACGGAGAACATGCAAGAATTTACTCAAGAACAAAATATAAAAGAGAAGAACCAAATATATTACTCATCACAATCTTAACATAATCTCATAATCCATCAGATCCCAACAAACTCAGCATAGAAACAGTAGAAATTACATAGATGCCTCGATCATGTGAGGCAGCTCCCGAGGACTCGAAAGTGGAAGCACAAAAGGGGGAGAGATTCATCACGTAGCTACTGGTCACGGACCCATGGTCCAAGGGGGACTACTCACGGCATATCCGGGGGGCGTCCATGGCTATGGATGGTCTTCCGGAGGGGGTTCCTCCTCCCGGCAGGGTGTCGGGGCAGCTTCTCCAGGCAGCCCCGATCTTGAAACGGCGGCGGCGACGGTACAGAGGAGAGTTCGCGAGAAATAGATCGATATTAGGGTTTCCACCCCGAGGGGTAAATATAGGCGAAGGGGGGCATCGAGGGGACCCACGAGGCAGTCAGGAGGGTCCCTGGCGCGGCCCAGGGTGTGGCCGCGCCACCTGCCCTCCTAGCTGGCTGGTGGTGGCCCCCTTCCCTCTCTTGGTGATTCCGGAAGCTTCTATTGCGCTGATTTTTTATATATTTTTCCCGGAATTTTTGGAGCACTTTTAATGGCCGGAAAACCTGAAATACAAAAACAGCAGAAAACATAAACTGGCAACTAGGTGCACTGAGTTAATATGTTAGTCCAAATAGGTTCAAAAGTGTATGAAAGTTCAAGCAAAACATAGAAAAGTCACACAATACATGCATGGAGCAAGCAGAAATTATAGATACGTTTGGGACGTATCAACATCCCCAAGCTTAATTCCTGCTCGTCCTCGAGTAGGTAAATGATAACAAGCATAATTTCTGTGGTGAAATGCCACACAACCATAAAAGGACTTTTAAGTAAAGAAATCAAAGCATGCAATTCAATTCAAGTCTTAACAAGCAAGAGTCTATATTAGCATTGACACAAGAAACAAAAGAACAAAAGGTGCAAGAGCTCTCGTTGTCCGTGACTCGAATGTCTCCAAATGGTGTTTGCGTGCAAGCAAGGGACTGGGAAGAAAGAGAAAAAAGTTTGTTGAGAACACCTATCTACTAAAGTTTCACACTTGGTCTCCTTTGGATTCTTATCTGGACTCGTACCCAGACCACTAGTCAGGTACAAGTCAAACTGATCCACTCCCTTTCGATATTTTGAGCACTCATGCAATGGATGAGTGTGAGCAATAAAGTTGACACCTAAAAGGTGAAACAGAAAGAAGGTGGAGGAGGAAGAGAAAAAGGTGTGAAAGGCTCACATTAATGAGGACAATCATAGGCGAGAGAAGGCCATATGATAGATATGATGTGAGGAGTAGGGATTGCCATACAACGGATGCACATGTGAGCTAAAAGCTCTCCAAGGGAACTAGTGGGGGTGCATCTAACTTGCTTTCTCAAGAAGACCTAGAGCTCGTTTGAGGAGGCTCATCATTGGAATATACAAGCCAAGTTCTATCGTGTGAAGGCTCCCCACATAGCTATATGCATGATGATGATCTCTATGGAGTACAAGGGATAGAAGATGAAGTACTAGTGTGGATCTCTCAAAAGGAATAGTAGTAAGCCCCCTTCTCTCTTTTTATTTTTTTATTTTTCTCTTTTTTTATTTTTTTGGTGGCCTCAATGGCTCTTTCTATTTAACTCTCATTTTTCCTCTTTGGGATCTTTTGATTTTGTCCTCTGTGGGATCTTTTCCTCACTTTAGGGGCAATACTCTATATTTTACAAGAATATAGGAGATCTTTCACACTTTACAAAGGTACTCACATAAAGAAAATGTAACTATCATGATGCAAATGTATGCCTCTTCCAGGGTAGCAGGATATGCATTGATACTAGCGCGTCATAGCATGCGGCTCATCGATCAAGCAAGTAGCATGTATGACATGAAGATCAAGTCATGAGAAGGTGGATGTTGCATGGCAATGTATCTCGGAAAGGCTATGGAAATGCCTTGTAGGTAGGTATGGTGGATATTTTGAGGAAAGATATAAGGAGGCTTATGTTGACAGAGCGTATCATGCCAAGGGTTTGGATGCACCGGCGAAGTATGCGCCAACTCTCGAGGTGAGAAAGGGCAATGCACGGTACCGAAGAGGCTATAAAAAGTATAGGTGGGTGGAAGTGTCAACTTTCGAATACTCACATTAGTCTGAAGAACTCATGCACTTATTATCGGTAACTCTCAATCTAATCAGGAGGTTCACAAAGAGACAGGTACCCCGAGGAGGAGTGTATGGGGGTTTGGTTATCCTTGCGCATCCTCGACTCATGGTACGTGAGTGTACTCTAATATTCGAACCCTCCAGAGGTTAGTGATCCATCTAGTAGCTAGAGTTCTCAACAGGTTTTTTTGGTTTTTGAAAAACACACGGATTACACAAAATACGACATCTATCACTAATAGGCAAGATCTCTTGACACCATAAGTTCAAACATTACTCTAGTCAATACCTCAAAACTATTGCAAGTTACTACTACAAAGAGAATAGCAACTTTAACTACCTACTTTCAGTCAAGACACAGAACTCAGTGCAACAGGCAAACTCTCTAACAAGATAAAACATGCAACCTATAGAAATTTCAACCTAAGACAAAAGAAAAGCTCTAGAAAAAATAAAGCACTACAACTAAACAGAACAGCGGCTAAGAAAAGAAAAATAACATCTCACAGCTAAAAGAATAAGCATGCAAATCCTATGAGGAGTTCTAGTTCAAGCGGAGCGTGAATCTCTCCCACACAAAAGAAATTAAGCTGGGATCTAACTTGTTACTACAGCAAACAAAGCAAAAGAAAACTAGAAACAAAACCTAAGAGCGAGACGCTCCAAGAATAGCACATAACGCATGAAGTGATAAAAATATAGTGCAACGAGAGACGAACTGATAATTGTTGATGAAGAAGGGGATGCACGGGGGCATCCCCAAGCTTAGACGCTTGAGTCTCCTTGAATATTTATTGGGGGTGCACATGGGCATCCCCAAGCTTGAACGTTTGACACTCCTGAATCTTCTTTCATCGTCTTCCATCGAGCACTTGAAAACTCCCTTCATACATAACTCATTGTAGGCTGATTAGAGAGGTTAGTACCATAATAAAATAATTTTCCTCTACTGCAAATAAAGATTTCCAGGAATAGCTACTGTTTCTCTTGATCGCCAAAAGGTTTTTGCAAAGAAAAAGCAAGCTTAAGGTTTGCAAAAGTTAAGAGAGACAAAACGTGGAAGAATCTGTGAAAAACATAACAGCAGGTAGACACGATTTTTTTAGGGATACTTCTGCAACTCAAATCACAAAACTCAGGACATAAGGAAGTTTCGTAATTGATGGCTTCTCGCCCCTCGTTGGTTACCCCAAGTGGAAGGTTTGAGATGCAGTGCAGCAGCAAGTTTCCCTCGGTGAAGATACCAAGTTTATCGAACCAGTAGGACTCAGGAGATACAAGTAGGTGGCAACGGCGCCAGAAATTTATTTGCTGACTAGGGTGTTGTCGTGGACCTGCACACAGCAACAAATAACTTTGCTCCCAACGAGTACAAAGGAGTTGTCAATTCCTCCGGCCTTGTCGTTTACAAAGGATCAACGCAAGAGATAAAAGGTGCAAAGGAAAGTAAAAGCTAAAAGTAAATTGAGGGTGTGAACAATAATGTGAAGATGGACCGGGGTCCCGTGAGTTTCACTAGTGATGTCTCTCTCCCAAAAGACAATAATAATGCTAGCAAGGTAAACAAATCACAGTTGGGCAATTGACAGGATTATGAAGGCACCGCAATGCTAACTATGCTGCAAAGAAAGGAAGGGCTCAAAAGCAATGGGCAGTACGCCAAGGTAAGTAGACAGAAATCCATCTGCATCTACTACGAATCATCCACCTTGAGATATCTATCCAGAACATCTCGCTGGTATTAAGTTGCGAATCCCACCCAAAGTGTAAACTCAAACCAACAGACAACTGCATTAAAAGAACTTTGCGTAAAGTAAACAATCCTTGCACCCGCAGGTACAAGCACCGTTGTTTTATCCCTGGTGGCAACAGGACATCCCCTAGTCTCATGTTTCTGTCACTCAAGCTAGACATCAAGGGGCTGAACACACAATCGAGCATAACGCTCTCTCTTGGAGTTGCAAATAAAATGCTTGGCCAAAGCAAATACCGCAACAGAGAACATGCAAGAATTTACTCAAGAACAAAATATAAAAGAGAAGAACCAAATATATTACTCATCACAATCTGAACATAATCTCATAATCCATCAGATCCCAACAAACTCCGCATAGCAACAGCAGAAATTACATAGATGCCTCGATCATGTGAGGCAGCTCACGAGGACTCGAAAGTGGAAGCACAAAAGGGGAGAGATTCATCACATAGCTACTGGTCACGGACCCATGGTCCATGGGGGACTACTCACGGCATATCCGGGAGGCTTCCATGGCTATGGATGGTCTCCCGAAGGGGGTTCCTCTTCCCGGCAGGGTGCCGGGGTAGCTTCTCCAGGAAGCCCCGATCTTGAAACGGCGGCGGCGGCGGTACAGAGGAGAGTTCGCGAGAAAGAGATCGATATTAGGGGTTTCCACCCCGAGGGGTAAATATAGGCGAAGGGGGCATCGAGGGGACCCACGAGGCAGTCAGGAGGGTCCCTGGCGCGGCCCAGGGTGGGGCCGCGCCACCTGCCCTCCTGGCTGCCTGGTGGTGTCCCCCCTTCCCTCTCTTGGTGATTCCGGAAGCTTCTGTTGCGCTGATTTTTTATATATTTTTCCCGAAATTTTTGGAGCACTTTTAATGGCCGGAAAACCTGAAATACAAAAACAGCAGAAAACAAAAACTAGCAACTGGGTGCACTGAGTTAATAGGTTAGTCCAAATAGGTTCAAAAGTGTATGAAATTTCAAGCAAAACATGGCAAAGTCACACAAAACATGCATGGAGCAAGCAGAAATTATAGATACGTTTGGGACGTATCAGTGTTACATGTTTCTTGTTGCATGTTGATGTGTGTCGCAATAAGTTGAGATCCTGCGTGCGATCTCAGTGCTTGTTCAGTATTGCTTCTCCTGCTTAGTTGGTTCTCGTTGTTGGTTCTTTGCTCAGTTTCTTCGGCAGATACTAACTCTGTTTTGGCAGGTGTTAGATGACTAGGATGAACCCTTGCTTGTTGTTCTTCGATATTGGCACCACGTCTGGTTCTGAGCTGATGCATCATCGGCCGTCCGGAGTGGATGCCTGTTTTACATTCCTCTTTTCAACCGCCGACCCGTGTTCTGAGCTGCTTTTCGGCCGTCTCAGGTAGTTGTTGAGTTTCTTTTCGCAGTGGAGACCCTATGCTCTGAGCTGTTTTCTCGGCCGTCTTAGGGGACCTCTGCATCCTTTTTATCAACATTGCCTCATGATCTGAGCTGATTTTGGTCAGCCGTAGTGAGCAATGCTTGAGCTATTCCAGTACAAGTCCCAGATCTGAGTTGTAAAGGCCGTTCTGGTGGCTACTGGGTTATTCGCCGTTTTTCTTTGCAAGGAATCCGCATAGTCATCGACCACCGCTAAAGCTGAGGAAGTAGCAAGCCTCTTCTCGTTTGTTTTTTCTCCGTGGTTTTCTTCGTTTGGTTCTTTGGTGTCACTTGCTCCACCCCAATGGAAATTTGCTCATAATCCCCGCATACCTCGAAGAACCAGTGCAATACCGCAGAGCAGTGTGAAGACACCAAGTCAAGGACCCACACCAGCTTTCCGCGGGAATATTCATCTCCCGTATGAGTTCTTCCCGAATGAATCAAGTCTACATCAGTCCGGCAACTGTTATGGCTATGAAGATTCCATTAGTGGAAGACCGCAAAGAAATAAGGAAACTCAGCAAGACATGAATGGATCGTACCCGGTTGCATCAGAAGCATTCTGGCTCAAGTATGAATCAAACGGCAACCATCATTTGCGTCAGGCATACATTTCTCCTATAACCAGTACAATCGTAAAGATTTAATCAGTTAAAGGCCGCGATGATGTGGAAAATCAGCAAATCAAACAAGAGTCATGCCCAATCGCATTGGAAGCATGTGGCTCACGAAGGGACATTACCCAAGCCATCACTTGAATCAAGTCTGCATCAGCTATGACCGCCACAAGGATCCAGGCAAAGAAAAGCAGAAATTGTGACCCAGAAGCATATGCGTCCGAGACATGGCAAGCACCAGCGACAATCTTGTCTGATGCAAATTATCTTGACATATTCCGGAAGATGGTCAGAACGTATCATGAAGCTCACATCCAGCAAAGGAATAATTGGAAAAGTGTTTCCTCTGATAGGCCAGTAGTCAGAAAATTTTCAGGCGCCGTGGTCAATTTTGTTCCCACATCAGTGAGGGAAAGCTTCGAATAGAAGGAGCCTCAGCCTTCCGTGACAAGGTACCCGGCACAGCCGACTTGTACAGTATATCAGCCTTCCTCAATACGCTACCAGGATGTCCTCTCAGCCAAGACAGTCAGCCTTCCCCCACAAGCCACTGACGGAAGCTTACAGTGCAAGACACTCGATCGTGCTCGGTACGCCACAGGGAAGGACCCCAGCACAATCCGCTCGGTCGTCTACAATGAACTGCCACAAAAACTTCCAGCTGAAGGAGCCGATGCATCCACAGTATAAAGAGGCAACTTCTGGGACAAGACAACCCATCTTCGGCAGTAAGTTATTAAGAAAGCTTCAAAGGCAAGACGCCCAGCCTCCTTCAGCAAGCTATCGAGGCAGCTTCCCGTGTACGACACCCTGCCTTCCTCGATACGCCACCGGAGCAAGCTTCCGAGGTACGGTACCCAACCTTCCCCAGCAAGCTACCCCGGTGTGGATACCACCATGCTTGCAAGCGGAAATAGTTATGCACTTGAACATCGGTGAGAACCCGCAACTCTTGGGAGACAAGTCAGCAGAAGAATCAGATACACATCTCATCCTGGAAGAAAGGCTGACAAAGTCACCCTGAAGAAAGGAAGCCGGGAGCATTGAATCCTGCTCCCGTCATGAAGGTCAGCTCCGCACGACCGACGAGGCCCCGAAGCAGAATAATCTGGAGACCCCGTTCATTGCAACCAAGGTTATCAGGATGAAACAAGAGATAAAAGGTGATGGTAACATGTATATCTCAAAGATTGCTGTAGAACAATAAGCAGTTATGCAATAAGGAAAGAACCCTGACCAAAGAAAAGCTAGTACAAGAAAGGTGATTGCCGCAGAGGCAAGACCCAGGACAAACAGTCATGGCAAGTGTCAAACCTCGCTGCAATCTGAGCAAGCGTGGCACCTCGCAAGTTGTCAGAGGGCCAAGGACCGTGTACCAACGGGTTAGGAAGAATGAGTCGCATGGACCTCGAGTCAAATTTTCCACAATCAGTTGGAGTCATGTGGACCACCGTGGATATCTACCACAAAGAAAGCTCATTCACTATGGGCCAAGGACCATGTACCGATCCAGTTAGCCTGAGCAATTCCTCAAGTTCGGCATCGTCCGTCTTGCCGAGATACCCTAGTCTGCTGCACAAAAGGTCACCCGCTCAGCTCGACGTTTTAAATACAAGAACCGGATTAAAGCATATCGTGACCTATCGCCACCCGGAATGTGCAACCCGTCAGGTAAATCTCAGCATAAGCGAATGTTCAGAATTTGTGCCCCGCTCCGAATCCTTGAGCACGGCGGATAAGCCAAAAGAAATGCGAGACAACCCCACGTGCCTTCAGTCAAGGTCACGATGGCAAACATTCTGAGATACCAACTACCGATGAAGGCCAAGCTCTTGTCGAAGAGGCCAATGCAAAAGATTCAAGACCGTACCACGAATAAAGCCCGAGCTACCCCAGACACAGTATGGGTATCGTCAGCATTCATCCTATGACAAGACATTCCGTTACCTTACAAGTCAAAAGATATGAGGATGTAAATCAGCAGGAAAGGATGTGAGGTATCAAGGAAGAACATTCTGTCAGAGTTACACACCGGGTGAAGAAAACCCCCTCAGCAGATATATTGGATGCTACCATGGGAACAGTATGCGGTAAAAAGGAAATCCGAGAAGCAGCAAGTTTCCGAAGGACGGTAAGTTTGTGATGGTTCCCTGAGCAACCAAATCTCGAGGACGAGATTTTTCTAAGGGGGGTAGGTTTGTGAAACCCTGGGTTTCGGAACTTTCTTTTTCCAAAAACTTTTCTGATTTATTTCGGGATTTGCGATTGGATTTGATTTTGATCACCTCGTTGGACTTGAAACTTGAGCATATTTTCTTTCCATGCTCAAGTGGCCCCTGAATCCAAGCCTTTCTATTACCATTCCATTGTTCCATCTCATCCAAGCCACCATATATTCAAGCCTTATATTCCATTTTTCCAATAAATGGGATAATCCTATTATTTGAGGTTTGTGAAGCAACCCCTATTTTTATTGCTCCATAAATCCCCAAATAATTCCCACATGTCATTGATGTCATATCTTGCCAAATTCTAAAAAAACATTGCATAGCCCAAGTGGATTTTTCCTCTAGAAAATTCATTTGTCTGTGGGGGCAGAATGGAGCTTTGTGAAGGGAGTGCCATTTCTCTTGATCCATTGCTGGTGAAACTTTTTGTGCAATATAATATGATCATATCATTGATCTCCACCAAATTCCACCACCATTTTCTTAGCCAAACTCCCACAATAAATTCCCAAAGTTTGGCTGCAGCAAGGGGGCATTGTGAAGCAAGTGCATGATAGGGGATCCGATTTGCCTTGAAACTTTTTGAGAATGATCCTACCACCAAATAACTACACCAAACCAAATTGGAGCCAAATCCCATCCACCATGTGAGTGCATGGTCATGTTTAAGTTTCTGGTCAGTGGGCCACATTGTGAAGCAAGTGCTAGCTATGTGTGTCCAATGGCTATGAAATTTTTTACACATGTGAACCATGCCAAATAACCCCATTACACCAATTTTCAGCCAAATCCACCAATCCTATGAGATTCTAGCTTCAACATTTCATTTCTAGTCCAATTGGACATTTGTAAAGGAAGTGCTAGCTAGCCTGATCCAAATGAGATAAAAATTGGTGTACGTACTCATCCTAGTGTATGATTGAGCTATGCCAAAGATAATGCCTAGGGGAGGACTTTAAAAGCCACACCACAGAACAAACGCCTTCTGTAGCATTGCTACATTTGCAAAGGATGTACCATGTACATTGATCATTTTGATCCCAAACTTTCCAGATCATTAGTCCTTCAACCCTAAGCCACTAGGACAACCTGGAGCCACCCCAATCCCCACCATGTGAGCCCAGCTTCTGCTCCAAGTTTGTTATATCCAACTGTTGCTTGAGATAGAGATCACCACAGTGCACCCTTTGACCATCCAGCTGTACCACTGTATTAGGCGCGCGAAGGACTCCACTGTAGACATGGTTGGCCACGAAGTATCTTATCCTAAATTTTGTGGCCACGCGCTTGGACGCACACGACGTGCTCTGGCCGCGCTCTGCGCGTGCCCGACATGTCCACATCGCGCTCCAGTACGCTATCGTCGCCTTCTTGTTGTCCCACCGCGCCGCACAGCTTTCTCGAACCCCAGTGCAGCACGTCGCCCAGTCGAGTCGCCCTCAAAGTCCATGTTCATCGCCACGCCATGGCCGCGCCGCCATTGTCGCCTTCCGAGCTCGGATTCGCCTCCCTCCTATATAAAGCTTGCCCCGCGGCCCTCCCAGAGCACCATCGGCCTCACCTCCCTCTCCTAGTTCCTCTCCCCCTCCCTATTTGGTCTCCTAGGCCACCATTGCCGGCCGGAATTGCTGTGGCTGCCGCCTCCCCTCCGGCCAAATTGGCGCAGACCCGAGGCCCCCTCCTCCTAGCCCCCCCCCCCCCACTAGACCCCGGGTCCCTCCTCTGGCCACATACTCCGCCGCCCTCGCTGGGCCCTCGCCGGAGCCGCCCCTCCCCGCCGCCCGGCCGGTGCTGGCCACGGCCGCCGCAGCCAACCAGCGGCGACAACGGTACCGGCTGCCCGCGCGGCGCCGCGACCCCCAGGCGGGAGCTGCCGGGGCTCTGCAACCGCCCGGCCCACCGGGGAGCTCGCCCCCGCCCCGGTGCTGGCCACCCCGACCCAGCGGTCCTCCCCTGCTCTGCGTGCTCGAGCAGAGGAAGCAGAGGAGAAGTCCTGCCAAGCGAGCCCTACGTGGCAGCGAGGCGCGCCACTGACAGCCCGGGCCTGCGTGCAGATCCAGTGGTGGCGCCCCCCTCCAAATACGTTTTCCTTAGAAGGAAATGTACTCCAGTACCCTTCAGCCCGAAAATACGTCTTTTTGTTCAGAAGGCGTATTTCGGTCCTCTCTGGCCCAAAGTACGCTTTCAGCTTCTGGAAAGCATATTTCCACCAAAACAGCCCCCGACACCGTTTCGCAAATATCTCCGCAACCGTAAGTCCAAACGGGTTGATTCTTTTTGCGTTATTTTCGTATCGAGCTCCTCTTAGTTTTGGTATAGGTTTCATGCCATGTTTTGATGTTGTTATTTTCTGGTCAAACAAAAGATGGCGTTTGAATTTTTCCCTGTTATTCTATTTGAAATATTTTGCAGGGTTTTGCTTGTGTTGAAGATCCGGGAGTGTTTCACACCTTGTTGGTGAAGGCAAGCCACAATACCCGTTGCACCTTTGCAAAGCTTTGACGTGCTTCTAGAATTATTGTTTGATGATGTGCTTATATCGGTGATCATGATCATGTTGCTATGCTATGATCGATGTTATCATTGCCATACTATCCTTGAATATGTTATCGCTATGCTTTGCCATGTTACATCCATGCCATGCCTTGATCATGTCATTGCCATGTTATGTTCTGAATCATCGTAACCATGATATACCAACACCATGTTAAGTTGCTCATGTTACACCTGCTCATGTTGTGCCTAAGTTATGCTCAACTGCATTCATAATATTGCCATGTTAATAACTTAATCATTGTAACACGGATAAGTTCACTCTCTAAAATATACTTGATCATATATGGAATCACTATGCTAGTATACCATGCATTGTTATGATCCACTCATGTTGCACCTGATACTTGTGTTTGCTGTTGGAGACACGCGTCATGACAAGTTGATCAGGTGCCATCGAACCGAACTTATCCGTGCAGCCACATTTTCTTGTATGGGCAGGCCTTGATTCGGTCTACCGGTGGGCATATCTTATTTGTATCACCAAAGTAGGGGAGGCTACGCGCGCGCGCTGCCCTGATCAGGCAGGCGGCGGTA
Organism: Bromus sterilis; assembly: GCA_950022295.1. Taxonomy (NCBI): domain Eukaryota; kingdom Viridiplantae; phylum Streptophyta; class Magnoliopsida; order Poales; family Poaceae; genus Bromus; species Bromus sterilis. The sequence goes on along the minus strand of OX465596.1, from coordinate 408,047,728 downwards.
GTCTTGACAGCCAGTGTTGTTATGAGCTCAGTCCCCGTTTGGGACAATATTTGCCACACGGTGGCCGTTTGCCAAGAGTTTGGCCGGATCGGTTGGGTGGTAACGGAGGACACCTAACCACAGGGCTACCCAAGACGGGATGTCGGTGATATGGTAAGAGGGAAACGCGGTAGCATCGGTCTCATTGGAGAGGTCCTAGTTCACTCCTGCGGTGCGAGTTCCAAGGATCCTATGGGACAAGTGCCGAGGTGCTAGATGGAGGAAGAACTCCATAGTGTGCGTAACGTGCACAAATTCTGCAGAGTCACACAAATCTATTCGAATAGTCGCGTCCACGGTAATGGACACAGTTCGTACTAGGTCACACCTTATGATCAACATGAGTTCGGTGCTATGTTTGTGGTAAGTGGATGGTTATGCGATGACTGGATTGGTTGGGTGGTAACGAGGGACACCTAACCCGTTGAATGGTCGTGGGATGACCCGTTCAGTCATGCGACGACCCGTGGAAGTGATTGGTCACGAGGTGACCCGGTGTTGAGTCTGTAAGGACTCCGAGGTAAGCCATATGATCATGCGATGATCATGTGGGGTCCATGTGACCTTAAACGATGATTGATTGTGCATTAGTCTTCATGTTGATAATATGCTTGATGAATATCTGCATGCATGATATGGTTGCCCACCTGTTTAATCCACTAATATACTTTAACCTGTTGCCATGTTATTGTTTTGCCTTGTTGCATGGTTGTTGTGAGCTTGCAAGTACATTCAATGTACTGACCTGGCGTGTTATGCCAGATTTGCAGGTCGTGCTTTGGACGCGTAGGACGACGTTCCCGGTGTTTGCGAGCTAGGAGGTATCCCAGCCAGTGTCCCTGTGGATTGGAGTTCATCATCGTCGTTATTGTTTCGCTGCCGCCGTTATTCCGCTGCTAGAAAGTTATGCTGCTGCTTGGTGTAAAGCTGAGGCTAGCCTGAGGAGCAAGTTGTGTCTCCGCTAGCATTGTAATAGACCTCGTGTACCCCTATCTTCGGTAATAGAAAGTTGTTCAGTTCTATACCAAGCGGTGCCGTGTACTAGAAGACTTGATCTCCGGGCTGGTGCATGGGGCGTTCCGGTCCTCTGAGCCGGGGTGCCACAATTGTGGGTACATTCCCCCTGATGACAAGCTTGAGTGACAGAAACATGAGTCTAGGGGATGTGTTGTGGCCACAAGGGGGAAAGCAACGGTGCTTGTAACCGCGGTTACAAGGATTGTTTACTTTACACAAAGTTCTTTTTAATGCAGTTGTCTGTTGCTTTGGGTTTACACTTTGGGTGGGGCTCGCAACTTAATACCAGCGAGATGTTCTGGATAGATATCTCAAGGTGGATGATTAGTAGTAGATGCGGATGGATTTCGGTCTACTTATTTTGGCGTACTGCCCATGCTTTTGAGCCTCTTCCTTTCATCTGTAGCATAGTTAGCATTGCGGTGCATTTATAATCCTGTCAATTGTCCATCTGTAATTTTTTTACCTCGCATAGCAGTCTTATCATATTTTGGGAGAGAGACATCACTAGTGAACATCATGGCACCCCGGTCCATATCCTCATCACTGTTTACACGCTCATTTACTTTCTTGCTTTTTACTTTCAGTTGCTATCATTATCATTATCCTGTGTTTTTTATCGTTTGTAAACAACAAGACCGGAGAGATTGACAACCTCTCTGAACTTCGTTGGGAGCAAAGTTAATTGTGTTGTGTGCAGGTCCGCGTCAGGTGTGCCGCTGACACCTACTTATCATCGTCCGAGTCCTACTGGTCGATACTAAACCTCGGTATCTTCAATGAGGGAAACTTGGTGCTACGCTGCATCTTACCTTCCACTTGGGGTAACCAACGAAGGGCGAGAAGCAATCCTCTCTCGCGTATTAGCATGATACAAGAAAATCAAGTTTTATCAATATCAAAAGAATAGCTTGCATGTTTAACGGGCTCATAAGGTAACTTGATCTTCTTTCGAGGGAAGTGTTTCCCTTCCCTTTTTGAGGGGGAATTGGAATCTAATTGTCCCCTCTTTCATGTCAATGATAGCACCAACGATGCGAAGAAAAGGACGTCCCAAAATAAGTGGACATGAGGGATCACACTCGATGTCCATGACAAGAAAATCGACGGGAACATAATTATCATTGACAATAATGAGAACATCATCCATCCTCCCTAAAGGTTTCTTTACGGAAGAATCAACAAGACGAACACCAAAATAACATGTATCAAAAGGTTTCAAATTAAGCATATCATACATTCTTTTGGGCATAACGGGGGCACTAGCTCCAACATCACATAAAGCAAAGCAAGAGAAATTGTTCAATTTAATTTTGACTATGGGATCTGAACCACCCTCTAGCTTCCTAGGGATGGAAGTCTCTAGCTTGAGCTTCTCCTCCCTAGATTTGATAAGAGCATTGGTAATATGCTCGGTAAAGGCAATGTTAAGTGTGCTAGTGTGGGGGTCTTTAGCCATTCTTTGCAAAAAGGTGATAACTTCAGAAAGACTACAATTTTCAAAATCAATTTCATCGCTATTAATAAAAATTGTTGTTTCATCCTCTATACTTGATTAGCTTTCTATTATAAGAGTTTGGACGTCTTCCCAAGTTTGGGGCATTGTAGAAGCAACTTCAAACCAAGGCTCAAATGTCTTTCCTGGAAGACCATGCCATGGGCATAATTCCCCGTCATAACTAACATAATCACAAGGCTATTACTTTTATAAATCCCCATAGGGGTAATTGGAGCAATAGAAGAGCTGTTAAGGTATTTGCTGTTGTGACTAGTGAAGTCACCCAACTTAGTGCTTTTGATGGAATCCATAGTAACAGCAGCAAGCAAGAACAAAGCAAACAATTTTTTTGTGGTTTTTGATAAAGGACACTAAGATAAAAACTGAAAGGTAAACTAACAAGACTAAAAAGCAAAGATAAAAGATAGTGTGAAACTCCCCTATCTTGAAGAGTGGAGTCCCCAGCAACTGCGCCAGAAATTTATCTTGATGGCACTAAAGTAGTGCTCCTCGTTTACTACCCCAAGTGGAAGGTTGAGAAGTAGTGTAGCAGCAAAATTTCCCTTACACGGTGGCTGTAAGGTTTATCGAATCTAGGAGGAATCCAAGGTCGACAAGTAGGTGGTAAAGTGAGCAACGGTCCGTTTGAGATAAAATTACTCACTCAACCTTGACCTGCACACACAACAAGTAACTTTGCTCCCAACGAGTACAGAGGGGTTGTCAATCCCTCGGGCCTTGTCGTTTACAAAGGATCAAACGCAAGAGGATAGTAGTGATAATTGTAACGGAAAGTAAAAGAAATAAGTAAAGTGGAGGTGTAAACAATGGTGGAAATATGGACCGGGGTCCCATGATGTTCACTAGTGATGTCTCTCTCCCAAAAGACGATAAAACAGCTAAGCTGGGTGAACAAATTACAGTTGGGCAATTGACAGAATTATAAACACGCCGCAATGCTAATTATGCTACTTGGAAGTAAGAGGCTCAAAAGTATGGGAAGTATGCCAAGACAAGTAGACTGAAATCCATCTGAATCTACTCACTAATCATCCACCTTGAGATATCTATCCAGAACATCTCGCTGGTATTAAGTTACGAGCCCCACCCAAAGTGTAAACTCAAAGCAACAGACAACTGCATTAACAATCTACGCGTAAGGTAAACAATCCTTTCAACCGCGGTTACAAGAACCGTTGTTTTCTCACTAGTGGAAACAACACATCCCCTAGTCTCTTGTTTCTGTCACTCAAGCTAGACATCGGGGGGCATGAACCCACAATCATGCATAATGCTCCCTCTTGGAGTTACTATCTACTACTTGGCCAAAGCAATAAAAAGCAACGGAGAACATGCAAGAATTACTCAAGAACAAAATATAAAAGGTAAACCAAATATATACCTCATCACGATCTGAATGTAATCTCATAATCCACCGGATCCCAGTAAACACAACATAGCAATAGCAGGAAAATTACATAGGTGCCTTGATCATGTAGGGCAACTCACAAGGACTAAGAATTGAAGAACAAGAGTGGAGAGCTACTTCTATGGACTCATGGTCCAAGAGGGACTACTCACGGCACATCCGGAAAGCGTCCATGGTGGTGGAGAAGCTCACGGATGTCAATCCTCCCTCCGGCAGGGTGCCGGGAAGAGGTCCACTGGTGCTCCCGATCTTGGAAGCGCGGCGGCGGCGGAATAGAGAGGTAATTCACGATGCGGGGTTCTCCTCGAGGGTTTTCGGGACGAGGCTATAATATAGGCCAAAGGGGGCAACCAGGAGTGGGCTAGGGCTCCCAGCCCCCCTGGTGGCGCCGCTAGGGGGGTGGTCGCGCCACCTGGCCGCCTGGGTGCCAGGTGGGCCCCCGGGCCCTCGTTCGGGGTTCCGAAAGCTTCCGTTCTGCTGATTTTTATTCTGATTTTTCTAGAATTTTTGGGGAACTGAAAATTAGGGTAAAATACCTGCAACTTACAGACATCAGCATACAGAAACTGGCACTGGGCGCACTGAGTTAGTAGGTTACTCAAAATATGTGTAAAATGATATGAAAGTGTAGCAAAACATGTAGCAATGTCACATAAAAGTTACTTGTCTTGTGAACACTCATGATTATTTTGAAATTATTTTTGACATGTACAAGCCTAATCTTTTTTTAAGAAATAGAAAACATAACCCCTTATATTAATTAATTAAAAGTTACTTCAATCATTCATAGCAGACGCCACACATGGCAACAAATAATAAGAAAAACACATCCGGTCTATTATCAAAATTAAACTTCACAATCTTTTGTGCCACCGCATTGACCTAATGATTGATGGTAGACGGTTTAAAACTTCTAAGAAGCTTAGCGATGCTTAGAGCTTCCTTCTACATACTAATGAGCAAGGACTTGTCAAAGTTTTCATTTGCAAGGAAAAATGCCACAAGCACACAATTAGTTTCTAAAATAATAGGCTTGTGAAGGGTGATACCTATATAGAAATCGAAGAAACCCGCACGAAGCTCCAGTTCAACTATATTGATGCACAACTCAATAATATCCCACGAAGAGACTGATCTCACCAAATGAATTATCGCAATAGCCTTCATAGTCGTAAGCTAATGCTCTCCACAATTTTGACATCAACGTTGATCTAAATAAAATTAGTGAGGGGTAGGGAGCCATGCCTCATGGTACCTCAACGAAATGGGGAATGGTATGCTTCCAATCGCCACCCATTTACCTTTGTTGTTATAATCCACCTCTCCACCAGCGTGACAAGACAAAAATGAAGACCAAAGAAAAAGATGGATTCCTTCCCCTTTAGAAAATCAAATCATTTCTCAGATGTCAAGCTCTCCAGAATAGAATAATATTTGCTCACGCGGCAATGTATTGAACTGATCTAATAAGGTATGCAGCCAATCCAGATCTGAAAAATTGAGAACCTCTTCCCTCAAAATATTCCACACATCCTAGAACATAGCATGACCGGCCTTAGGACAAGCCACTACAGCAAAAAAGTTCTTTCATCTTCCACATCACGAAATAGAGGAAATACCAGAGGTAGCTTGACGATACATGATACTATTAACCTGAACCGTCAATCTAGTAGTCGTCACACACCACCCAAAAATCCTATTTATTTTGTATTTGTACTTGAACCATCAACCACCCTCTAAATGATACAATGTTCAAGCAGTTTCAGACCATGGATAAGCCATTGCCAAGTCACCGACACCGAATGCAGGGGAATCATGTATAGAAGATGTTGTTGCGGAGAGTACTTTGCCTTTGGCACCTTGGAACATTAGAAATTTATTTTAACCAATAATTTGCAATCTTGTTGAACCATAAGCGCTTGGTTGAATAGCTGAGAGTGAGGAACCAATGATCCATTTTGTACAAAAGTGTTCAGTGTGTACGAATAAAAACAAATAAAAAAATTAAGTTAATCATGTATTGTATTTGTTAAACGTGCATAAAATAAACAAATATAGACACGTGCTAATGAAAATAAAAGAAAGATAAAAACAAAAGAACAAAAGAAATCAAAGATAAAAACCCAAAGAAAACATATGTGAAAAATGAAACAATCAATAAAAGTATAAGGTGACTCGGTAGAATTGCAATAAAGGTAAGCCAAAGCTACGTCCCACAATGGACGATAAATAGACCCAACGTGGGAAGCGGCTGTGTATCGGTGAGATGCTCCCTCGCTTGGGTTTTTCGCTTGATCAGTTAATCATTGACCATGGACAAGTTCAACATTAAATTTTAAATTATGATTATACGAAATTATAAATTTTGAAAAGTTCATAAAATTTGCAAAAAAATGGCTTTTAAAAAATTATGATTCTTAAAAAGTATAAATGTTTTAAAAAGTTAATAAATTTTCAAAAAATCTTCCAATGTAACAAACCACGTGAAATAGAGAAAAATTTCACAAGATTGAAAAAAAACTTTATTAGAAAAAGATCATAAATTTGAAAAAATCATGGATTAAGAGAAAATTGAAATAAAAACATAATTGAAAAGGAAAAGCCAAAAACATCAAACAAATTCCATTTTAAACATAAACCATAGATAAGTGCTCGAGAAAATTTTAGTGATCCTTCTAGAAGGCTCAAAAACAAGTGTAGAAAAACACCCCATCGATCGGCCCACAAAATAATATCAAACGAAGTTCTTTCTAAACATAAACCATAGAAAAATTGGTCAAGAAAAATCAAGTGATCCTTCTAGAAGGTTTCCAAACCCAGTATAGAAAAACACCACATGGTTTCCAATTGGTCTATCCTAGCTAGTTGCTTGGTTGGATCTGAGAAGAAGATCTTGTGGATCTGATTGCGTTTTTAGATTTCAGTTTAGGATCCTTTTTGCAAAAGTCAAGGACTTGGGTTTTATTTTCATCATTATTGAGTAATGTTATGCTCGTGTATTGAATTGTGCTAATTTAATGGAGCTTGTGGGGTCCTTCTAGGGCATCTCTTTAATAAAAAAACATGGATCGGCCCACAAAGCAACCGATCAGTTGATGTGTGTGTGGAATGTGTACCACTAAAGCTATAACAAGCGCTAAATAGAAAGTGCCAATTTATCGCAGCGAGACACAAGCATGTTCGGCCTGAAAAACACCCTAAATGGACAATAAAAAATCACATAGGTACTCAAATAAAAGCTTATATTTATTTTTTCCTTTCCCTATTTTTATTTTTATTTTAAAAAATATTATGAATAAAATTATACCTACAAATAAATGTACTTATTGTTATTGAAACTGCTCATCCCGGGTTTGAAAAATCTTAATGTATTTTTAATCTTGTATTAGTATAATTTCAAAAAAAAGTTGAGAACATTCTAAAAATAATTCATTACATTTAAATAATGTCCACGTGTTTCAGGAGATGTATATTAAAAATTTTAAAATTGTTATATAAATTTAAGAAGTTCATGCAATTCAAGTAAATATTTCATACCTTTCAAAATGTCCATGCCTTATATATATAAATTATTTGGGACACCTAGGTGCTTGGGCACCTTGATTAGTATAAGGTATGTTTGATTTCTTTTCTAATTGTATATTAATTCTAGGTATTAATACATACCTTACTTAAAAAGGTATATTAATTGTAGGTATTAATTCATACCTTACTTGAAAATGTATTAATGCATACCTCTTTAATGAACGAAATTAAGGTATGATCCAATGGTTTGTAAGCAAGGTGTCTGGGCACCTAGGTGTCCCAAATGGGCGTCGTATATATATATAAATATACAGCCGGTCTATTCTGACATCGATGTCAGAATAACTATTGTGACAACATTCCGAACTACATCATATCGCAAAAGAGAACCGCACTGCTGAATTCGGAGCACTGCAGTTCGGGTAAAACAGAACTGCATGCACCGTTGGTCGAAATTGAGCGTATGATACACCGTTGGATTCATATGGAATAGGAGCATCTTCCGTATGTTGAACACTTTCCCTGATTCTTCACGGATTAAGAGCAGTTTCGAAAATGGTGCGGCGACTCACTTTCACAGCGGGCGTATTTTTGCGATTTCTCTTAAACCGTTCATCGGAATGATGCAAATGATATACCGTTGGAAAAATTTCGATCAGGCGCTCCATCCATATGTAGAACACTTTGTCTAATTCGCTACGGATTTGAGAGAAATCTAGCCGCAAAAAAACGCAGCAACTCTTTTTTTCGTTTTCGGATCTTGTAGAGAGTAGAACTTTTTAACCGCTTGCCCGATCGATGCGTATGATACACCGTTGGATTCGCCTAGAGTAGTAGATTAATCCATATGTTGAACACTTTTCCATATTCCACACGGTTTTGAAGTTATTTAAAAAACGGTGTTGCTGCCCTCTTTTGGACAGCGGGAGTTTTTTCTTAAATTCATTTGATTCGTTCGTCCGATTGATGCAATTGATACACCATTGGATAGCTATCGTCGAGGCACTCCATTTGTATGTAAAACACATCCTCTAATTCCTTACGGTTTAAAAGTTGTGTCGATTTTAGTAAATTGCGGAACTCCGTTCTTCGCGGACCCGGAATCGACGACGTGAGCTGGATTCGCCGGGGCAACCGCACTGCAATATCTCCAGACAGAACGCGTGTGTTTTTCGCGGAAAAAAAGTCGGCGAGTAAACTGCATCCGCGGGGCACCCAATTGCATTTGTCAACAGAAAGAACTGCACATGATTTTTTCACATGGCAAAGAGAAATACGCGTTTTTTTTTCACAGACCCAGAATCGACGTAGTGAACTGCATTCAACCGGTACCGGTTGCATTTATCGATAGACAGAACTGCACTTGTTTTATTAACTTTTAACTCTTTTTTTGTCAATGACCGTGCACCGCAAGGACGAGGCGAACGAACTGCATTTATTTTTTTAAATCCGTCTGAAATTCTAAATCGCATGCATACGAACGAAAACCGCACGGCAATAGCAATAAAAGAGAATCGCACACAATTTCATGAAGGGCCGTCCACTTTCGATATCATTTTTCTGAGTACAAACACAATCATTGGTGAACTGCATGCCCATCTTTTTGGTTTCTTGCAAACCAACTACAAAGTTGACCCGTGCAAATTCATACATCAAAATACAAAAATAAATACAGATGATACATACAAAAAAACTAAAAACTCCCACAACAGTCGAACCGCATCGTTTATCAAACCCAATTGGATGCAAAAAAATTAACTTCCACAATTGGATGCAAAAAAATCCAAACACATCTCGTAGCAAACTGAACCGCATCAAGGATGTGGGCAAACTGCAAGTATCCGAGTGGAACGGAAGGGGAACCAGCCAGAGGCCATGGAGGAGGAGCGTCCGAGCACCCGACCCAGGCGGCGGAGCAGGGAGGCAACTGGAGCGGGCCAGCAGCTCGCCGGCGAAGCTGTGCGGGAGGAGGAGCCGCCATGGCCTTGCTCAGGCGGGATCAGACCGGCGCGGCGCATAGGCGTGGGAAGGCGAGGTCGGAGGAAGAGCCTGGTGGCGGGGCGCAGCCGTCCTAGGTCGCAGGCAAGGGCCGCCCACGGGCGGGGGGCAGGGGGTGGGCGCCGCCGTGGGGCGGCGCCGCTCTAATGGCGCGCCGGCGCACCTCGCCGTCTTCTGGTTGCTGCGAATCGGGGGCCGGGGGCGGCCGGCGTAGAGTCCTGGTCGTGGCGCCCCACGCGAGATGGAGGAGGCGGATCCCGGCGACGTGCCCTGCGCGGCCAGCGAGGGGGGGAGATGGCGGCCCGGATCTAGACGGCGGCGCCTCGACGGCCCGCGTGAAGGAGAGGAGGCGGCGCGGATCCCGGCGGCGCCGCCCGGCGGCCAGCGTGGAGGAGAGGATCCAGGTGTGGCGAGGTGGGGTCGTGGAGGCAGGTGGTGAACGCCGGTGGGCGGCGGCCGGATGTGGAGGGAAGGAGGAGGCTGGAGCCCCGGAGGAGGCTAGGGGGTCGGGGTGCCGCCGGGAGCGGGAGGAGGAGGCTCGGGGGCCCGTGTGGACGGGATCGTGGTGGGGGTTGGTGGAGATCTGCGTGAGGTGGTGGGGATGAGAATGTTTTTTTTTGTCTGTGTTGTGCGGTGCGGTGCGGTTTTGGTCTGGTCGGTGTTGTTAGAATAAGCCCGGTGTTGTTAGAATAAGGTCTTAAGGGGTGTTGTTAGAATAGACTCACCCTATATATATATATATATGGCATGGATTCTGTGTGTTGTAACTCTGGTCAAATGTCTGTCGGCACCGTTCGTTTGCTTGGAGATTGGGACCATCGATTCTAAAAGGTTCTGGTTAAATCCTTTTGTAGAATTCGGTTCTCATTTTAGCAGGAACTCATCAACCTTTCCATATAGACCCAGCTGTTTCGAGTAGCTTTTTCATCCGGTGCCAACGGTGCCATCTAAAACGACTAACTCAAAAGTATGCTTTCGGGTGGTCCTGATCAAAAAATAGCAATACTCTCCATGTGCAGCCGATTGTCAGCGAGTACCCCAGATACTAAACGGTGTTTCAATCCTTTTTTAATCTGCCATATAGTGCCAAATATGTTGCGACGTTTGACCTCTTGTGTGCATGGTTGTACGCATTTGTCCTTGGTGCTTGGAATGGCGAAATCTGCCAAATCTCTCATATAGGGCCAAATCTGCCATATAGTAATGGATGTGGTGTAAATATGGTAAGGGATGTGGCTTGCTTTCCACAAGCCTGTCACTAGAGCAGTTTCTTCCGGTTAGTGATATATAATAGTATTTTTAGTCTCCTCTTAATGGCGAGGTAGGCACTGTGCGTCACATTTATTTCTACACAATTTAATTCGTGCAGGCAAGTGGTTGCCATTAATCCCCCTCCCCAATTTTTTTTGAACGTAAATTGAACTTTATTGAAAATTAAAGACAATGAATAGCATGGAGTACATAACCCGGAGGGTTTAGAGGGGAGAGAGCTGCTAATTTTGGACAAGAAGTGGGAGAATGAGCATGGCCAAAGCAGAAACTCTCGGCAGGCATCGTCCTGCGGATACGGTGATGAGCGAGATCATGAGCAACACCATTTGAGGTCCTAGGGATGTGGAACACCCTGGATTGAAGATCATCAGAGGCCTTGATGAGGCTGGCGAGGGAGGATCTGACAGACCAGAGGGCAGAGTCGTGCCGAATGCTTTTGGAGGTCAGCATCCTTGCCAGAGAGAGGCTGTCAGTGAGAAACGTCGGTTGTTGAAGGCTGAGGTTGATAGCCATTTTTGCCGCAAACAGCAGAGCCAGAGCCTCCGCTTGTAAGGGGGAAGAAGTAGCCGGAGCGGACGCCTGGATCATGATCGAAACCTCCTTAGAACCCTGCAAAAAGACAATGTAGACACCAATACCAGTGGAAGTTAGTCCTGGTTGAATGCCAGGAATTTTTGAGCAAAGATGAGCCGCATCAGCGTAAATTCTGGTCCCGGAGAGGAGAGATTCAGATCGCAAAGTGTGTCCCGGGTCCGGAAGGCAGGGAGGGACATGAAGAGAAGCGGCATTTGAGTCCAGAGCAGGAGTAACCGAGTTATCTGCATCAGCCAGGTTAGAGAAATCATGCAGTGCAGCAACAGTTGCTTTAAGGTTTTGAGGAAGAGAGACTTTTCTGTTAAAGAGAGCATCATTTCTAGCTTTCCAAATGCACCACAAAGTATTTAGAATATTGGAAATATTAGCATTGGGGTGCCCAGAGTTGCAAATTTGATTTATGATAGCATGGAAAGAGGAGTTGTCTTGGATGAGATTTTCAGTTCTTATGTGCCATGGGTCCGAAAACCACACTGCTTTGGAAAAGTCACACAGAAAGAAGAGATGGAACTCATCTTCTATGAGTCCACATCTAGCGCAGTTTTTAGAGATGTGGACAGAGAAGCGACCCGCTCTTTTACCTGTTGGAACCGCTTTCCTGAGTAATCTCCATCCGAAAGTTTTTACCTTTGGTATAAGGAGCTTGTCTTTCCAGATGTTGTTGATGTTAGTCTTGAGTTGAGCAGCAAGTTGAGTAGGAGTATTCCTTGGGATGGCCTGAATGTCCTGTAGACATAGTTTTTATGCAGATTTGGTAGAACAAGAGCCATTGGGGGTTAGTTTCCAGCATAATATATCCGGGCAGTCATCATCAATAATGGTAACATTAGTGATGTGATTGGCAAAAGGCTGCTGGAAAATAGAGTTGATTAGGGGAACGTTCCAAGTTTTCTCACCTTGAAGCCATAGGTCAGAGACGACAGATGGGTAGGTAAAACCTGCAGGTTGGATGATGAGATTATCATGCGTCTGTTCCCAATCAGGGCACCAGGGGGTGCTCCAGACCGAGCAAGAACCAGAGGTGAGTTGATAGAAAGCATTTGTTTTCAGTTTAGGCATCATCTTGAGAACGGAGGCCCAGAAAGCAGATTTAGGCACATTTTTACCAGCTTTCCAAATATTAGAGTCATAGAAGTATTTGGATTTAAGGATTGAATAAATATGGGAGTCAGGAGCATTAGCAATTCTCCAGGCAGAGGAGAGGATTAGGCTTTCATTGATGGCTTGCAAATTCCTAACTCCCAGCCCACCCTCATCTTTGGAGTGACAGATGTCCTTCCAGGCTCGAAGGCAGAGACTTTTTCCCGTCGTCGCATCCCTGTTTCCTGACCACCAAAACGTTCTGATCACAGCGGTGAGTTGAGAGATAAGTTTTTTAGTAAATATAATATTTGACATGTAGTAAACCGGGATGGCAGAGAACACAGATTTGATGAGTTCTAATCTGGCAGCATGGGAAAGCATGTTGGCTTTAAAGGTAGGTAATTTATTCTTTAATCTGTCCAGGACAAAAGCATAAGCAGCCATTCTGTTTTTAGCAGGCAAAATAAGCGGGTGCCCTAAATGAGTGTAATTTAAGTCCATATCGGCAACAGGAAATAAACCTTTGATTTGGCTTTTTTGGAAGGAGTGCACCCTCTTGCTGAATAAAATAGCAGACTTGGACCAATTGGGAGTTTATCCCGAGGCATTACAAAAGTGGTTAATGATGCTAAACATAGCAGAAGCCTCAATAATGTTGGCATTACCAAAAACAAGGAGATCATCCGCAAATAACAGAGAGTGGATAGGGGGCAATTTGGACCAAGAGAAATCCCCTGGAGTCTGTTGGAATGCATGGCATCATTCAGGCTTAAAGAAAGCTCATTAATAGCAAGGACAAATAAGTACGGAGATAAAGGACAACCTTGTCGAATCCCTCTCTGACTTTTGAACTATTGTGTCGGCTGTCCATTGATGATAACAGAGAAGGTGGGGCTAGACATGCATGCATAGATAAGGTTAGTGAAATGACCATGCAGCCCTTTACGTAGCAGCGCGGCGACAATGAAATTCCATTCAATACGATCAAAAGCCTTTGCTAGGTCAATTTTAAGCATGAAAGCAGAATGTTTCCAGGAAGTAAGAGCAAAAGAATGAGTAATTTCCAGGGCAATGATAATGTTATCACTAATACGCCGACCTTTAATGAAAGCTTGTTGAGCCGGATCAATATAATCAGGGAGATGTGGTTTTAATCTATTGGCAAGAGCTTTAGCAATAATTTTATAGATGACATTGCATAGGCTTATCAGGCGGTAATCTGAAGGCGGAATGGGGACGAGTTTCTTTGGGATTAAAGCAATGTTGGTGTCTGCAATGTGAGAAGGCAAAATACCAGTGGTGAAGAAGTTCGTGACTAGGGTAGTGACCTCTTCTCCAATCCAGCTCCAGGAGGCCAGGTAAAATTCGACATTGAATCCGTTCGGTCCCGGGGAGGCATTGTGCTTCATGTCTTTGATGATCTGCAAAATTTCATGTTTATCTGGAATAGAGTAAGTAGGATCATCAGTATAGTGAGTGATGTTCGGACGAGGGGTCCCCCTCCCCAATTTACACATGCTATATATATACACGTATTCCATGATGTACAAGTTGTCGTTCGAGCATCACATGGTGCCTATGCTTGAGGACTACGGTTTGTTGACACTGATGAAGCCTACAGTAGAACAGACAAAACATGAAAGTGTCGTCTATATCGATTTCTCGAACCCTCGTCAGTAACGGTAAACAAATTTATTTTGACAAAAAAATCATGCTATATATGCCACAGACTGTGTTAATCTGTGTCACCCACTATGTGAACATCGCGCCACTTCGACGGTGTCGTCTATATCGAGTTTTCGCACCCTCGACGGTACCGACAGTTGTCGCGTATGTTGCATATGCTTGAAGCCTACGGTAAGACAAACAGGGATTGACGGCGTCCTCTATATCAAATTTTCGGTTCCTCGACGGTACCGATTGTTGTCGAGGATGGTGCCTATGCTTGAAGCCTATAGTAAAATAAACAGAAAATGACGGTGCCGTCTATATCGAGTTCTCGGTTCCCCGGCGGTACCGACTGAAAATGACGGTGCCATCTATATCGAGTTCTCGCGCCCTCGACGGTACCGACTGTTGCCGCGGATGGTGCCTATGCTTGAGGAGTACGGTAATAAGCACAAAAAAATAAGGTGTCGTCTACATTGAATTCTCGTCGGTATCAGTAAAACTATGGATTTTCACGAGGAAATTGTGCTAGATATGATGCGGATTGTGCTAATCTATGTCGCTCGCTATGTGATCATCCCACCTCTTCGATGCCAATGCTCGATGATAATCTTGTACTCTATATCGCTATCCTAGACTCCTCGCATTATCAATATAAGTTCTATCACACCCTCCCCGTCCGTCCCGTCCCCCCACCCGGTCGATACCATTCTCTCTATCTCTAAGGCTCGAAGGTCAGCTTGTATATATTGTTGTCGCACATGGTGCCTGTGTCTGAGACATATGATAGATTTCAGTATGGTGCCTATGCTTGACGCCTACGGTAAGACAAAATATATTGATGGTGCCGTCTATATCGAGTTTTTGGTTCCTCGACGGTACCTACTGTTGTCGCGGATGGTGCCTATGCTTGAAGCCTATGGTAATACAAACAGAAAATGACGGTGCCGTCTACATCGAGTTCTCGCACCCTCGACGGTACCGACTGAAATGACGGTGCCGTCTATATCGAGTTCTCGCGCCATCGACGGTACCGACCGTTGCCGCGGATGGTGCCTATGCTTGAAGCTACGGTAATACAAGCATAGAATGACGACGCCGTATGTATCGAGTCTTCGGTTCATCGACGGTACCGACTGTTGTCGCAGATGGTGCCTATTCTTGAAGCCTATGGTAATACAAACAAAAAATGACGGTGCCGTCTATGTCGAGATCTCGGACCCTCGACGGTACCGGAAGTTGCCGCAGATGGTGCCTATGCTTGAGGACTACGGTAATACAAACAAAAAAAGAGTGTGCCCTCTATATCGAATTCTCGTCGGTATCGGTAGAACTATGGATTTTCACGAGGAAATTGTGCTAGATATGATGCGGATTGTGCTTATCTATGTCGCTCGCTATTTGATCGTTCCACCTCTTTGATGCCAATGCTCGATGATAATCTTGTACTCTATATCGCTATCCTAGACTCCTCTCGCATTATAAATATAAGTGCTATCACACCCTCCCCGTCTGTCCGTCCCCACCCGGGCGATACCATTCTCTCTATCTCTAAGCCTCGAAGGTCGGCTTGTATATATTGTTGTCGCACATGGTTCTTGTGTCTGAGACATATGATAGATTAAACGTAAAACGAATATGCCTTCGGCCAATACATGTGTTATCATGACCCCCCCCCTCTATATCTAAGCCTGAAAGGTCGGTTTGTATCAATGGTTGTCGCATGTAGTGCCTATGTCTACATCATAGCGAGACTATTTTATGCCTTTAATCATCGAAGGTCACACGGTACGGTTGACACTGATGGTGCCTATGCTTTAAGCCTACAGTAGAAGCAAGAAGACATGAAAGTGCCATCTATATCGATTTCTCGAACCCTCGTCAGTAACGGTAAACAAATGGATTTTGACAACAACAAAAATCAGGCTATATATGCCGCAGATTGTGTTAATCTGTGTCACCCACTATGTGATCGTCGCGCCACTTCGATTCTAAAATTTGTATTAGAATCTTGGTCTCTATATCGCTATCCTAAACTCTATCTCACGTTAACAATATATGTGTGCGTTGAAGGTGGGTTTGTACCACACGTTGTCACACGTGGTGCCTATGTCTGAATCATGTGGTAAATTAAACGAAAAAGGAAGGTGCCTTCAACCAATGCATCCAATTAGTAAACGACAAGGTAACGTAGATAAAATCGAGCCTTTAATGTGATTATAAAGCCGTGTTCTATGTACAAGCAGGAAATCTATATTGTAGACCCAGTTGCCTACAAAACCATTCTGGAATTGAATGTGTCTTGAGAGCAGTTCCACGAATGTGGCGTTTAACTTGACCTTTAGGGCACCTTCAACAGTTTGTATGTAAGTGTTGTTGGTAAATTGTCCATGTCATTAACCAACAAGTTATCATACAAATACTCCAATGGGTTGTATGTAAGTCATTCAATAAAAAGTAAGAAAGTTAATGTGCTTGCTCTCTATTCTACCTTGAAGCTTGTGCAAGAGGTGTTGGTTAATCTACATACAACTTTGCTCTCTCACCTCATTTATTGCATGACACATCATCATTTTATCCTAGGTGACAAACTTACCGACACCTATCTTACAACCATTGAAGATGCCCTTAGAGCAACTGCCACCGCGCGCGGCCACGCACGCCTCCCCGTCCCGGCAGGCTCGTTGTAAAATTTAATACACCAAAGCAGAAAACATCCAAATGGTAAATGACAAGGTGACACAGTAAAACCAGCCTTTCAGTATGAATATAAGAACGCGACCTGTGTACAAGCAGCCAATCTATGTTATAGACCCAGATGCCTTCAAAAGAATCACGAATATGGATGTGTTTTGGAAGCAGTTCCTTAGATGGGGCATATAAACCATGCACTTCTATAAAAAAACATGGTTGTGAAACTTCTCACCGAAACTTAGACGTTCCTGCCGCCACGCTGCATGTCCATCCGACAAACCGCGGTTAGCTTAATGTCTTCTATGTTTTCACATGTGAAAACGATTACTCCTACTGTACAACTTAATTTACTCCCCTCTCTAGACTTCCGTGATAATAAGAGTCATTAAGAGTCTACTAGGCCAGGAACAGGACGGTCACATGTGAATGTGATAATAAGAGCTCAACATACTACCTTTTCCTCAGCCACACACGTGATGATGAGCTCAATATATCTGTTTGTCAGCCGCATAAACTGGTCCATGGAGCTGCGTGTAGGTGCAACCAGCATTAGGGCTCTCCCAATGCATTGTTTCTTAGCACAATATCATAGGAGAAATAAAAACTTAAGATACAACCCCCACAATGCATAGTTTTTTAGATGTTGTATCTTATTTAATAATTTTAGCTCCATGCATAAATGTGATTGGTCTAATCATGCCTTTTGCATATGGCCATGTGCAAGGGTTGTATCTTACTCATTAAATACTATGCCACATAAGATACAACCTTCTTCTCTTTCTTCATTAAACACTATGCCACATAAGCAAAATACCTATGATTTCGTGCTAAGATACTAGCATTGGGAGTGCCCTTAGGGCATCTCCAACAGTTTGTATGTAAGACTGGTCACAATGGGGAGTAACTTAGACTAGTAACATACACGGATTTTGAGTCTATGTTACTACCTCCACAATGGGTAGTAACATATATGTAGTGTCATATAAGACTTCATTTATCAGATTATAGACTCATATTGTCTTGGTATGTGTGATGTTACTCAAAGAGCTAGTAACTAGCTAAGTTACTACAACCATCTCTCTCCTCATTAACTCATTGCCACATAAGCAAAAATGCTGAGTTGGACTCTATGTTACTGCTAAGTTACTCCCCATTGGGGCCAGCCGAAGTGTTGTTGGTAAATTGTCCATGTCATCAACCAACAAATTATCATACAAATACTCCAATGGGTTGTATGTAAGTCATTCAATAAAAAGTAAGAAAGTTAATGTGCTTGCTCTTTATTCTACCTTGGAGCTTGTGCAAGAGGTGTTGGTTAATCTACATACAACTTTGCTCTCTCACCTCATTTATTGCATGACACATCATCATTTTATCCTAAGTGGCAAACTTACCAACACCTATCTTACAACCATTGAAGATGCCCTTAGGGATGACCGGTAATGCACAGTGTACAACACGATGCCTTGTACTCATGGAGCGAATCCCGCCGCTGAAAATTGCAAGGAGTAAGTGTGGAGCGAATCCCGCCGCTGAAACCAATGCCCGTACACACATATTATCTGAGCCCCCGCAGCAGCCCGTTCACCGGTTACCGAGCCATTCTTCTTCCATGCAAACCTGGGAGCTGCGTGTTGTTCACCCACATACACAAGTACGTGTCTGTCGTTTAAACACCCATACCGCGGCTAATTGACAGAACATACTTAACTAGGCAATCATACACACATTCACACAGGCAGGTCACGGGTCGCCAAACGCTGAAACGACCCAGACCCAAGCATTCTCTTCTCTATCCCTAATCAGAATAGACGCTGTATTCCGAGCCGTCTGGCGATTAAAAAATGAAATAAATGAAAAACTTACATCATTGAGGACTGGCAACGCCTGTGTAAATGAAAAGGTAGGTTCACTAATTGTTGGCACCGTTTGCACTTCAATCCATACTCTGGCAAGTAGGTGAGCAAGTCTAGCAAGCCTAGACTACACCCCACCCCCTCTATAAGAGGTACTCCCTCCGTTTCTTTTTACTCCGCATATAAGGTTTGGTCAAAGTCAATCTTCATAAAGTTTGACCAAGTTTATATTAAAAAATGTTAACATGTATAATATGAAAATTATATAATATAAAAATTTATTTCATGATAAATCTAATGATAATTGTTTCATATTGTGGATGTTGATAGATTTTTCTATATAGTTGGTCAAACTTTATAAAAATTGACTTTGACCAATCCTTATATGCGAAGTAAAAAGAAACGGAGGAAGTAAATTGGTTAATCTGAGGAAAATGGGCATGAGTAAACTTGGCAAGCATCTTGCACGGATCCTTTTGAGCATTGACGGCTTGGATTGTTGCTGCCATAGACGCATCCACATACACAATCTTTTGTATATATATATATATATATATATATATATATATATATATATATATATATATGTGTGTGGGGGGGGGGGTGTGACATTTAAAAATGTGTACACAATATAAAAATATTTTCACTGTTGTAAAAAATTTATTTTATGGTGTATTGACATTCTTTATATGAATTCAAAAAATATATGTTTAAAAATGCTAAATATTTATCAAATATATTTTAAAAAGTACTTTTATAGAAATGTACAATGTGCATGAAATCAGTTGACTATAAAATATACTTTTTATAAAAAATTAATCATGTATATGTAAAAACTAAACATGAATAATAAAGGGTACAATGTAAATGAAAAAATAGACATGTTTTGAATAAAAATAAAAAAAATCAATGAAAAGTGAAGAGAAAAACAAAGAAAATAAAAAAAGAATGATTCATACTGCGAAAATAAAAATAGAAAAGTAGAGAAGAAAACCTAGAGTACATGTTGTTACACTACTATGTCCTCTCTCCACCATTATCCCGACACCCAATTCTTGTTGAGAGACCATATATCTAAAGCATATGTTAAATCATTTTCAGGAGCTGAGCAAGGGATGATCTAACGACCAAACAAGCAACGACTCTTGTTACTAGAAATTTGAAGCGTCCTAGCTTGCACTTTCTATTAACTAATTCATCAGTCTAGAGATTGGTAAACTACTTCGAATACGTAAGAATTGAGAGGTATGAAATGTGGGCATCATAACAAAAAAATGGAACAAACCACTAAGACTAATATCTACTCGTTGTTTGACGCCCCAAAGGATAAAGAAAGACATCGGTTATAAAACCACTTCCTTCAAATGATGATATGTCTCAATCATCTATAGCCCATGGCTCGTTACTCAGAAAGTTAGATTTTTTTTTGAGGGGGGACTCAGAAAGTTAGATGATAGAGGATGTTCAAAATACAATGCAATGCACAATGTGTCACTACGAAAAAATGAAAGTGACCTTCTTAATAACACCCTCTAACTAATAACTTCAATGAATATTTAGTCTTTTCAATCGTCTTTGCTCGTACCAGGAGAATGATTACTTCTCATGGGGGCTTGTAATCAGTTCTAAATGACAAACATATTTATCTCATTCTAGAGTTTATATTTGGCCCTATTACAAACTATCTATTATGCTTGCATCTGGACCAACAAATAGTGTAGTATGAAGAAGAATCAATTACATTAGAATTAACAAGAAGCGTTTATACCTAGGAGATATATTGTCTCCAGAATGCGAGATAAAGCTTATCTCACCTCAACGTTTCTTCCAACAAACCAACCTAAATAGCTTCTACAGATTAGTTTGACTTTCATCTATGTTTTTATTATTTATTTATTTTCATACTTAAAATAATAATTATATTTAGAAATTAAAATTTCCAAAATAATAAGAACCATATAATCAAACAAAGCCCATTCTAACATAAACCACAAAAAATATCGCAAGAAAAATGAGGGACCCTTCTAGAAAGTTCCCAAAACTGATAAAGCGAACCACATGGGACGACCCACAAAGCTAGCGATTAGGTGGTCTCAAAATGTGTACCATTCAGGATATATTCGAAACCCAAAAATGCTAGACTTACAGATGAATTCTACAGATTTGCAATTACGGACAGACGTGTCTTAATGCTAATTAATCTCCCCCCTGAATTTCAGGGGTGGGGCTGGCCTCCCTCCAACTAACGAATGACATCTGTGTCCGTAGGTCTCAGTCCGTAAAAAATGTCTGTAAGTGTAGCATTGCTCATTCGAAACCTCCCCCAGATTCTCCAAATCTACAAATCCAACTTCTTTCGTGAACTTCCAACTTCTCCTAGCGACCAGCGAGCATTTAGCAGGAACCTCAGAGCTCTTGATTGGGAGCCTGGGCTAGAAGCCCAGTTAACATCAACAAGGCCTTCTATTCAATAGTGAGGGCAGGCAACCACGAACCGGTACATTCACTTTGTGGTGATATTTTTCAGTTTATCATCAAATCCATGATTTTCCGTTTGTGAAGCTAGGCTTTCCTCGCTTCACATTTTCGCACTACGGATGACCTCCGCTCCAAGAAGCTGGCTTTAGAAAGTTGTGGCGTTCATGCCCAATCCACACGCGGAGCCGGTGGAATGCAGAGTCGGAGAGGATATGAACAAGTCCTCAAGCTATAACAAGCGCTAAATAGGAAGTGATAATTTAGCCGCAGCGAGACACAATCATGTTGGGCCTCAAAAACGTCCTAAATGGGCCAACCAATAATTACAAACGTACTCGCACACTAGTTCTTATTAATTTTCCTTCCTTTCCTTTTTTGTATTTTGAAAATATTAAAAATACTTTTACCCCAAAAAATTAGTGTACTTAAATTTTTCAAAAATGTTCATCGCAAGTTTAAAAAAATTTATGTAAGAATAATTTTCAATATTTTGTAAGTATAAGTTTAAAAAAGTTGATAACATTACAAAAATCATGAGATTTAAATTATATACACCATTTTGAAAAAAATGTAGTACATTGACTTTTTGAAAAATGTTATATGATTTTAAGAGAAATGTTCATGTAATTAAAGAAAATATTTCATGTCTTTCAATAAAATTATGTTACATTTGAAAAATGTTCACCTGTTTCAAAAATATGTTTGTGACATTAAAAAAGTGTATACAATGTAGAATGCCTTTTCATATTTATTATAAAATGTTCATACTGTATTTTTTAACAGTAATTCAAAAATCATGTATTTAAAAATTATTAAACATTTATAAAAAAACTTCTACAGAGTATATGTATAAAATGTACAATGTGAATGAAATCAGTAGACATCAAAATATATATTTTAAAAAAGATAATCTTGTATTTGAAAAAAAATTAAACATTTGTTTTCTAATGTATGTAGAGATGTACTTGAAAAAAATACACATGTGATGAACAAAAAAAATAAGAAAATGAAAAACAAACTGATGAAAAACAAAGATAGAAACAAAGAAAATGAAAGAAACCCAGAAAAAATGAAATGAAAAAAATATGATACTACAGTACTAGGGTTTCGAGATGATTGAGCTCGGACAATCAAACGGGACATGTATGTGCGATCTGCACAATTAGGTACCCTTTTTATTGCAATTTCAATGAGGATTTCCTAGAATTTCAGTCATATGAATTTATACGGATTTGACCACGAAGGTCTTTTCAAGCAAAGGAACAAGTGCATAGAAAGCTTCTTGATCTCATTTTTTACAGCATATATAAATTCATATGAAGTAAGGTTTGAATTCATTGTTCCCTTTCTTGCAAGCTTGTTTTATTTGAGCAACCCCAAAAGCAATGCCTTTCAGTTAAGAGTGTGATCTTCTAAAGGGATGTGTTTAACATAGACATAACTCTGGCACCCCAGCGTACTACAAATTTCCCTAGTGAAAAGACAATGGGAATTGTGAAGGCGGATTTCTGTTCGAACGCTACATGTGCAACTTGCGCAATCACAATTGAGACCAATCTCAAATTTTCCATGACACTAACGTCTAACTAGATGTCTTTTCTAGGGACCCTTCTGTTTTTAAATCTTCTTTGCGATTCATGAAATCATGGCATCACTATTTTTTTTTCCTTGCCTCTGCCGTTGACTCCTCCAAGTAATTGATGTCATTTTTTCCACACATAAAAAACAATAATTGCAGGTGTACAATAATTGACCTGATAGTGACAAGTTGTTAGTAACAAACACGCAAACAAAATTCAGAACACGCAGCGAATCAACCTGTGGTTGAGTTAGTTAGGTGGATGGTTGTATCCCCAGTCCATCAGAGTTCAAATCACAGATTTGGCATTGATGATTGCATTTTCCTGAATATATTTCAGGCTTTTCGGCTATGCGCTTTCAGTGAAAGGAGACTTTCCCGTCGAAGAAGAGGTAAAGACTTCGTTAATCTCAAGATGATGTGAAGATGCTCATAAGGATAGGGTGTGCGTGTGTGTATTCATAGGGATGGGTGTATACTCGTGTACGAGTGAGTGTCTACGTTGTACTGTGTTCTTAAAAAAAATCAGAACACGCATGAGCGAGTCTTGTGCAATGTTTCATTCATTGTTAAGATAGAATATCCGTATAGTATGCTGCTACAAAATCACGTAAAAAGGAGAAGATGAAAGCTGGAGGGAAAAGCCACGTCTCTGCATGTGTGGAAACACGATTGAAAGTAGTACGGCCTAATCAACATGCAGATTGCAGAGGGAACTTTCCGGAGAAGCATGTCATCTTAATTAACTTGGAGAATCGCAAGCCTTTGCTCAGCTGAGCTACTCCTACGTTCGTTAACCTCTCGATCAATCAGGTAATCAGTTCAATAATAAAGAAATGGCACAAAAGAATGTGAATCGCGTACACTTCCGTGGCATAATAATCAACCACGGCACGGCGGGGTAACTTTTAGAAAATGGAAAATATAAACCGCTTGGTCGATCACGGCAAGTGGTACAGATTGGACGGCCTGATTCCGGCGGTGACGTTGAAGTATCTGAAGGCGGCTGCCCACCGGCGGTTGTCCTTGATCATGTGCACGGCGACGGTGTCCGGCCGGAAGTTGTCCATGTTCCAGTTGAGGTCGTACATCCTCGGCCGGAGGCTGTAGCGGTTCTTGCCCCGGCGGCCGATGTTGAGCCACTTGCCGAAGAGCAGGTCCTCGGGGCCGTGGGTGTCGTTGTACCGGAGGATGTCCTGGTTGTCGGACACCCAGGCGGCGACGTCCCACGACACGACGTACCCCATGCCGTGCATGAACTGCATGGGGTCGTCGCCGACGGCGAAGCCGTAGCCGAGGTAGACGTCGTCGCGGGGCTTGGGCCGGAGCTCGGCGGCCATGGCGGCCACGCGCAGGTACGTGTCGTCGTCGGTCTTCATCACGTAGTCGTAGGGCGCGGCCGCGAACAGCCGCGGCACGGTGGAGAAGTACTGGTGGGTCTTGCCGTGGTTCATGTTCTCGGTGCAGTTGAGGACGAGCACGTCGCCGTGCCGCGCGGACTCGAGCGCCACCAGCACCCTGTCCACCGGGTCGTCGACGGCACAGAAGACGAAGCGCACGTCCACCGCCGCGTACGCCGGCGCCGGCGGCTGCAGCGCGTACGCCAGCCGCACGATGCCCCGCCGCTCGTACCTCTTGGGCGTGGTCAGCACCCCGACGAGCAGGCGGAACTCCGGCTCCGGCGTGGAGACGGCCGTCTCCTTCTCGGCTCCCGACGCGACGGAGTAGCCGTCGGTGCCGAGGGTTGGGCAGAGCACGCCGAGCCCGTCGGAGCGGACGTGGGAGGAGCCGAGGCTGGGAAGGACGACCACGGCGGCGAGGAGGCCGAGCGGCAGGAGGAGGAGGTTCGGGGTGCAGAGCGACGAGGCGGCGGGGAACAGCGCCTGCTGCGTCGATGACGAGCTGGTCTTCATGGCTGGCGTCCCGTGAAATGAAAATGGATACCAAACGAGGAAATCCACGTAGAATTATAGTTCCATGGACGCAAACACGTATGCGTTTGACGACGTGGGATAAGCTGCCGGTTGAATGGGTCGCATGGACACGCGGCCGTCGAGACTGCTCTTCTTCTAGCTAGCTAGGTCGACATGCACGGGATCGATCTTCGTATTCTATCGGGATCAATAGCTCTTGTGCGACGTTTTTCATGAAAATTGGAAAGAACGTGACGTTGTTCGCTGGAATGGCTGTGATGCGACATTTATGTGCGCAAAAATAATCCAGGCACGACAGGGGCCTTAAGCACAATCATTGTCAGGATTAGGTGAAGTCGGGCAGGACCCACAGCTTATCCACGTCGGCGTGGGACCCAGATGGCAGCGACCACGTCGGCGTGGGACCCAGATGGCGGCGAGTTCAGTTAAATCGTTTGCCCCTTCGCGCGCATCCTCTTTCTTCTTCTTCTCCGACGACGAAGCACGGCAACGCCGGCGAGCTCCGCTTCAGACAAGCAGCACATTTTTACAACCATTCAACCGAAATCGACCAAATTCAAACAACTTAAATAGATTTTAGCAAACATAGATTTGATTACTTCGATTATGGTTGCGATTACATCAATGAAGGGCTCGTCGGAGAGAAATCCATACGGCTGACCTGAGCCCACATCGATTACTTCGAGTACCTAAATCTACTCTAAATCTAGCTAGATCCCGCAGCTCTTGCCCCTAGATCGATCTCCAAAAGTGGCTCCCCGAGCCCCAGGGGTGCGACGGCGGTGAGGCGGTGGCTCCGCTCAGTCGGAGTCGGAGTCGGAGGCGCCCCACGGCATGTCGGCGCGGGAAATCTCGATGGCTTGGCGGAGGCGGAACTCGTCGAGCTCCTCTTCCATCTCCTGGCGCTCTTTGAGCTTCTGCTCGTGGACCTTGGTCCGCTCCATGATCTCGGCGAGGACGTCGGTGTCGCCATCGTCGACGTAGTCCCCCGGAAGAAAGCCGGGGCGCACGGGGGCCGGTGCCAAGCGCTGCTCGTCCTCCTCCCTCTTCGGAGGCGGCAGAGGAGCGTGTGCCATGGCGGAGCTGCCCGCGCCAGAGGAGCTACCACCGGCGTCGCTGCCTCGCGCCGCCGCCGCAATGCGGTCGTACTCCTCCACTTCGCGCCGAGCATACGCACGCGGCGGCGCGATCCCCCAGTTCGTGTACCGACACGCGCCGCGCTTCCGAGCGGCGTCAGAAGCAACCTGCGCCGCCCGTTCGCGGTTGTTGTCCGGCGTGGGCCGCTTTGCCCCTCTGCTGTCGCCACGGTTTCCGCCGCCGGAATGCCCACCGCGAGAGCTGGAAGATCCGGGCCTCATGATCTGCGGCTGGAAAGTGGACGCCGACGGCTGGAAAATGGTCGCCGACGGCAGGAATGTGGTCGCCGGCGGAGAGAGTGGAGCAGATCTGGATGCGGAATAGCTAGGGTACGACACATTTCGCCGTATAAATGAAGGAGGGGAACGGGAGGCTGGGCCGCGGCCTGCGAAAGAGAGAAGGGTACCCGAAAGACACTGGGCTACTAGGTGGGCTATCGCCCAACACATGAAAGGCGCACCGTGAGATATAAATCCTGCTGCTGTGCCTACAAACATGCTTAAATATGTTTGAAACTTGTCTGCAAAATTTTAAAAATTGTTTTAAAAATGTTAAAAAAATGATAGTAACTTGTTTGAAAAATGGTAGAAGCAGTGGTAGATGTAAGTTTGAAAAATGTTTCAAAAAACTTGGGTTTGACCAAATTTGAATTGAGCAACAAAAATTCAAAATGAATCAAAAAATGTACAACCAGTGCACATGTTCTTATTTTGTCATATACTAGCACCTCCAATTTATTTGGTTGTTTTAGAGATGGTGGAAAAAACTTGTTTATAAATGGGTCTGTTTACCCAGGGTTTGACCAAATTTGAATTGAGCATGGAAAATTCAAAAAAATATGGAAAACCAGTGCACATGTTCTTACTTTGTCATATACTATCAACTCTAATTTATTTGGCTGTTTTAGAGATGATGGAAAAAAACTTGCTTACAAATGGGGGTATTTATCCTACCTTTGGAGCTCATGGGTGAACACAAAGTGGTTTTCAAACATTCAAGCTAAACCATTAAAAAATATCACAAAACTTTCATTTTATGGTGACTAAGAAGGAACCATGCTTGGTTTTCCATTCTTAAGTTTAAAACTTGTCAAAATCTTGGTCAAACTTGGGTTTGACCAAATTTGAATTGAGCATGGAAAATTCAAAAAAAATCAAAAAAATGGAAAATCTGTGCACATGTTCTTAATTTGTCATATAGTAGCACCTCCAATTGATAAACAAGGTGTACATGCATTGAAACAACATGTGCTAGTGTAATCTCTAACCTCCCACATGAATTCTCATGGGTGAACACAAAGTGGTTTTCAAACTTTCAAGCTCAACCATTCAAAAACATCACAAAAGCTTCATTTTATGGTGACTAAGAAGGAACCATGCTTGGTTTTCCATTCTCAAGTTTAAAACTTGTCAAAATCTTGGTCAAACTTGGGTTTGACCAAATTTGAATTGAGCATGGAAAATTAAAAAAAAACAAAAAAATGGAAAATATGTGCATATGTTCTTAATTTGTCATATAGTAGCACCTCCAATTGATAAACAAGGTGTACATGCATTGAAACAACATGTGCTAGTGTAATCTCTAACCTCCGACATGAACTCTCATGGGTGAACACAAAGTGGTTTTCAAACTTTCAAGCTCAACCATTCAAAAACATCACAAAAGCTTCATTTTATGGTTACTAAGAAGGAACCATGCTTGGTTTTCCATTCTCAAGTTTAAAACTTGTCAAAATCTTGGTCAAACTTGGGTTTGACCAATTTTGAATTGAGCATGGAAAATTAAAAAAAAACAAAAAAATGGAAAATATGTGCATATGTTCTTAATTTGTCATATAGTAGCACCTCCAATTGATAAACAAGGTGTACATGCATTGAAACAACATGTGCTAGTGTAATCTCTAACCTCCGACATGAACTCTCATGGGTGAACACAAAGTGGTTTTCAAACTTTCAAGCTCAACCATTCAAAAACATCACAAAAGCTTCATTTTATGGTTACTAAGAAGGAACCATGCTTGGTTTTCCATTCTCAAGTTTAAAACTTGTCAAAATCTTGGTCAAACTTGGGTTTGACCAATTTTGAATTGAGCATGGAAAATTCAAAAAAAATCAAAAAAATGGAAAATATGTGCACATGTTCTTAATTTGTCATATAGTAGCACCTCCAATTGATAAACAAGGTGTACATGCATTGAAACAACATGTGCTAGTGTAATCTCTAACCTCCGACATGAACTCTCATGGGTGAACACAAAGTGGTTCTCAAACTTTCAAGCTCAACCATTCAAAAACATCACAAAAGCTTCATTTTATGGTGACTAAGAAGGAACCATGCTTGGTTTTCCATTCTCAAGTTTAAAACTTGTCAAAATCTTGGTCAAACTTGGGTTTGACCAAATTTGAATTGAGCATGGAAAATTCAAAAAAAATCAAAAAAATGGAAAATCTGTGCACATGTTTTTAATTTGTCATATAGTAGCACCTTCAATTGATAAACAAGGTGTACATGCATTGAAACAACATGTGCTAGTGTAATCTCTAACCTCCGACATGAACTCTCATGGGTGAACACAAAGTGGTTTTCAAACTTTCAAGCTCAACCATTCAAAAACATCACAAAAGCTTCATTTTATGGTGACTAAGAAGGAACCATGCTTGGTTTTCCATTCTCAAGTTTAAAACTTGTCAAAATCTTGGTCAAACTTGGGTTTGACCAAATTTGAATTGAGCATGGAAAATTCAAAGAAATCAAAAAAATGGAAAATCTATGCACATGTTCTCAATTTGTCATATAATAGCACCTCTAATTTATTTGAATGTTTTAGAGATGGTGGAAAAAACTTGCTTACAAACGGGGGTGTTTACCCTACCTTTGGAGCTCATGTGTGATCACAATTTGCTTACACATGATGGTGCCATTTGGTGAGAAATGTGGTGTTAAATCTATATTTTTGATACATTTGGTTTTTCCAATCTTGGTTTGTATAAAAACTAATGTGGCAGCTCAATTTGTAACCGAGCAGAGCCAAAATCGGCATGTAACCGAGCATGCACGCAAGGTGTTCGACAGAGTCATTACATGATCAGTTCACCCCAAAAGTAATCCCCAAGCGCTGGATAAACTAAACTACAGTTTGAAGCTAACAATATTCACAAACTAAACTGGACTCCAAAAGTAATCCCCAAGCGCTGGACAAACTAAACTACAGTTTGCAGCAAACTATATTCAGAAACTAATCCCCACCAAGCGCTCAATCTGAATTTGCAATGTCTCTGTTGTTGCAGCTGGCTCTGAAGCTTGTCTGAATTTCAGCAATTTAAGCTCGCAGAGAATTTTAGAGCACAACAATGTGTCCTCCGCCAGCCCGGCAACCATACTGAAATCCTCCAAGGCCATTGCTACTTCCAAGTCCACGCTCGACTCGCGTTGAATCCTGCTCGACGAGCTCTGGCCCGAGGAAAACTCTG
Organism: Bromus sterilis; assembly: GCA_950022295.1. Taxonomy (NCBI): domain Eukaryota; kingdom Viridiplantae; phylum Streptophyta; class Magnoliopsida; order Poales; family Poaceae; genus Bromus; species Bromus sterilis. Next base: position 408,018,457 of record OX465596.1, on the reverse strand, counting down.
CTTCGCGTTGAACCCATGCAGCGACATCAATGCTGCGCAACGAGGCAAACCTCTGTCTCGGCCTCCGCGGGGAATGACAACAACCAGGAAAAGCCTTGCCGCCGTAGCCGTGACGAACCCATGCCTGCTTCAAGACCTCTTCACCGAAATCCGATGACGCCGCCACTCTTTTGCGCGAGTCACAAATCGGGCCGCCGGTCTCCTCTTCGACCGTCGACCCGCACCACCCCATCCTCCACCCTCACACGTCGGGGTCGCCGTTACCTGCGATTGCGACCGCTGCGTCGCGACCGGGCTGGACAAAGATTGCCGCTTCTCCCCTTCTCGCGCCGCCGCTCGCCTCGCTCCCTCCATCTATCACCGACGACAGGAGAAGCCGAGACGACAGAACAACCCGCACTAGTGGACGGCGGCGCCTGGCAGTGAAAAACCAGCACTGATGGACGGTGGCGCGTGGCAGTGAAAAACCCTCATTGATGGACGGCGGCGACGCGTGGAGTGAAAAAACCGCAGGGGAAATGGGGGAAAAAAATCGGCGCCTCGAGACGGTTCCGCCATGAACAGAGGCAGAGGCCCTGGGCTGACTAGACGTGTGAGGCCCCACTGGTAATAAACAAATCCATCTCGCCGCCGTCTGGGACCCACGCTCATGTGGATGAGTGCTGGGTCCAACCCCTAACCGCTAACGAGAGAACTTAAGGGCCATGTGATGTCTGGGCTATTTACAGTGACAAAATTATCGCACCACAGCCATTTCAGTGAACAACGTCGCATTCTTTCCAATTCCCATGAAAAACGTCGCAGAGGAGCTATTAACCCATTATATCGGATCATTTTGTGTATAATAAGTTAATAACATTAGGAGAGGCGTCAACGTCGAGGGGCATGTTAGGTGGCAGATCGAATGCCTGCAAACATTTATCTACAGTATTTCGGTTCGTAATCAGGCCACCATCAATCAATCATTCGTGGTGGTGTCATACAGATAAAATAATCTATTTTATGGGTTCATGAAGTATGGCATGGCACGGCAGAGCGGCGATCCCGGTGGCTTGTTGCGAGCTTCTTCGCTTTGTATGATGGAGGCAGCGCACAGGCAAGAAGGTCGCCGGGGACATGCGTGTCGGCTGCTACTTGGTTTGCCCAAGGAGTATACGTGGTTTGCCCATGCCCTGGCCGGCCGACCGGCGTGTGATCGAACATGGGATCTCGCCAACACAATGGTTGTATCAATATTCGCATCGTTACTGAAATCTTAGGAAGAATGGAGTATCATCACGACTTCGATTTTCATCCCATTGTTTTCTTATGAGTGGACCACCATTTCTTCGACAAAAACCTGATGAGGTGGCGTTTGCACACATCACAACATAGATACTCTGAGGAAGAGAAGAATAAAGAGCAATGGAGTATAAGTATATATTCATGCATTTTTCGTTTTGAAAATTAACCGATTTCATATTAGACCGTTTTTGTCAATGCGATCCAAAAAAGCATCGGTACCACTATCAAGGATGATGGAACTATTCTTGCAAAAAAAGGATAATGGAACTATAAAAAAGCACAAAGGCACATCTGTTTTTGAAGAATTCATGCTAGCCATCAAGCATTTTCCAAAGGACCTGAAAATGACTATCTTAAACACTGGTGCAAAGAAAGAACCTTATATTTAAACAAATCAGATCATCAGTTTACAATTGGAGGACTGGTTTCCACAGAGATCTTTCACTTCTCAAGCATAAAGTTGGGAGTAGATTTTCAATCCCACTCCAAGAATGGATTTCAAATAATCTCAATTGATTTATTTGCAATAGATGGAACTGGTATTGGCTAGATAAAGGTCTTTGTTATGTCTTTTGCTTCTCCTACCATGTAACATACTTTGATTAATAGAGAATATATCATAGAACAATTGTTCTACGGTCTTAGCTTAAAAAAAAATCTGAATTTTCATGGTGCAAAATGTAAACCATCAGGATTGCAATAGTCAAGACTACACCCTGCATGGCCAAAACCTTAGCCTCAAACCTTGCTTCTACAAATCCAACCCAGTATCATCCATCGCCTTCACAGCGAACGCGTTCATCCGAGTGTTGTCACCATTGCCATTTGAACTGATCATCAATCTCTCAGCCATATGCTCTCCGCTTCCATCATTAAGCATCTCTAGAGCTTCATGCTGAAGAGTTGTCGCACCTTGCTTCAAAATGACATACTGTACCTCAGATTGCAAGCCTGTCTGATAGCACAAAAATGAACAATCATAATAGATAAATTCGACAGGCGACATAATCAGTTTTTCTTCTATGAAAGCATGCTCTATTTATCAGCTTACACATAGCCTAGCATCAAGCAATCAGTCCCACAAACGTTCCTGCTTCTAGGTAGATATCTAGTAATCCAGCACAGATGATCAAGATTTGCACTATGCTATGACAAGCGCAAATTTCCTGCCAGTTTGCGAATTTACAATCAAGTAGACACTGGGTACCATTGATTTAATGTTGAGATCCGTGCTAGATTCATTTTCTCGAAGCTTTGTAACATGATTTACACTAGATGGTTTTTCTATGACATGGTGAACAGATTTTAGGATTTTATTTTTACAGGGAACAATTTTTTAGGTAATGTATGAAATATTTGTAAAATCACGGGGAATTAGTTAATTCTCAGCCGACTGAGCACTAGTTGCTTCCATTTTCTATTTTGTTTTGTGCCTATTATATTGACCAGTGGATCCTTCTGGATTTCACATGGCTGCAATATAATAGCAGGTTGATTAGTTTGAAAATAATGAAGAACACGACTGCCATGACGCGATAAGAGATACCCCAAGCCTCATTGTTTATGTTCATTAATTTGGTTGAAAGCGTTGGTTGACAGTTAATTGGCCATTGAACCAAGCTAACAAAGTGAGTAAGGGCACTCCCAATGCTTGTATCTTAGCGCGTAATCATAGACATTTTGCTTATGTGGCATACTATTTAATGAAGAAAGAGAGGAAGGTTGTATCTTAGTTAAGATACAACTCTTGCACATGGCCATATGCAAAAAGCATGGTTAGACCAATCACATTTATGCATGAAGCTAAAATCATTAAATAAGATACAACCTCTAAGAAACAATGCATTGTATGGATTGTATCTTAAGTTTTTATTGCTCCTATGATATTGTGCTAAGAAACAATGCATTGGGAGAGCTCTAAGTTCAAAAAGAAATTACAAAGTGAATTACTCTTATTAATTAGTATTACTATTTCACTCATATATGCACACATCCTTTCAATTCTTTGATGCATGCATGGTGTGAATGTATTTATTAATACTACATCTGCTACATCTCACAATCAATCGGTGACTACCTTGGTCCCAGAGATTTTTCAAACGTGTCTTTTAAACCGTGACGGAGGGAGTAGTAATAAACCAGGTTAACAAAGTTTAATTATCCGAGAACCTCGCTTGAAGCGGACCTTGATGACGCGACGCGATTAATAAACGCACCCTGGAATTATAATTTTCCATGTCCATGCGTGCGACCGTCAGCAAGAAAGCGAGATGGAAAAGCAAGCTCCGATCGACATCGAGAAGATGCTTCAGCTTGAGCTTGCCCGGCGGCTTCGAGCAGTCGTCCAGCACGTGCATTTGCCTTCTCGTTCGTGGATCGCACAGCTAACGCATGTTCAATCGAAATCTCCACTGAAAGAATAATGGATACGCAGAGTTGACGAATACACAGGCCACGAATGAATCATCACCAAGAAGAAGAAAGAAAGAAAACATAAGAAGCCATCGATGGATCATGGATGGATCGATCACGGCAAGTGGTAGAGCTATGACGGCGTGATTCCGGCGGTGACGTTGAAGTAGTTCAACGTGGTCGCCCACCGGCGGTTGTCCTTGAGCATGTGCACGGCGACGGTGTCCGGCCGGAGGTTGTCCATATCCCAGTTGAGGTCGTACATCCGCGGCTTGAGGTCGTACCTGTTCTTCCCCTTGCCGGCGAGGTTTAGCCATTTCCCGAGCATCAGGTCCTCGGGCCCCAGGGTGTCGTTCCGGGCGAGGATCTCCTCCGCCGTCGATACCCAGCTCACGAGGTCCCAGGACAGGACGTACCCCATGCCGTGCATGAACAGCATGGGGTCGCCGCTCATGTTGTAGCCGAAGCCGAGGTAGACGTCGTCGCGTGGCCTGGACCGGAGCTCCCCCACCAGCGCCGCCACGCGCAGGTACGTGTCGTCGTCGGTCTTCATCACGTAGTCGTAGGGCGTGGCCGCGAACAGCCGCGGCACGGCGGAGATGTACGCGTACGTCTTGCCGTCGTTCATGTTCTCGGCGCAGTCGAGGACCAGGATGTCACCGTGTTGCATGATCTCCAGCGCCACCAGCGCCGCCTCCACCGGGTCCGTCACGTTGCAGAAGACGAAGCGCACGTCCACCCGCGCGCCCGCCGCCGCCGGCTGCAGCGCGTACGCCAGCCTCACGATGTCCCGCCGCTCCCGCCGCTGAGGTACCGTCAGGATGCCCACCAGCAGGCTCAGCTCCGGCTCCGGCTCCGGCTCCGTCTCGGCCCGCGCCGACGCGGCGGCGTTGGTGTGGTGGTGGTCTGCGGCGGCGCGGCGGGTGCAGAGGATGCCGAGGCCGTCGGAGCCCTCGCCGGTGCCGTTGCGGTTGAGAGAGGAGAGGAGGAAGACGAGGAGCAGGATGGCGACGGGAGCGAGGATGAGGTAGGAGGTGGACGTGGGCGCCTTCATGGTCATAGTGATGGCCCGGTCGACGGAATGGAAGCGTTGCCCGCCTAGTGCGGAATGTGCAATGAGTTAAGTATGCTTGCTGGAGATCTCCACTAGCGCTAGTCCATCCCATCTGATGGATCAACGAAATCGTCGAATGGTTGACGTGACGAATCGATCGATCGGCCGATCAAGACACAACACCATACAGCAGCAAGAAGCTTGCGAGAAGCAACCTTGCGACAACTGACAAAACGCAGTGTAATTTCTCTGTTAGCTATGCTTCCAGTCCACATTCAGGTGCTGTTCTTTCGAAATCTGCAACATAATATTGAGATGAACCTTTCATGCATAGTGAGCGTTCACCGGTCAGTACTACATCTTAACGAGGTGCGTGAGCGCACGTCTCTCCAAGCACCTGGACGAGAAGATGCTTGGAAGAAAGTGTCGCAAGAACAAACAGGCTTATAAGAAAAGTAACCCTTTTTCTTATCATTGACCCGACCGGCGACCGGAGCAGCGTGTAGTGCCCCTCACGACAGCAGCACGGAGGTGAGCCGGCCGAGCACCCAGGGCCAGGGGGCACGTACACGACGCGGCTAGATTCCTCCGCTAGTAATTTGGACCCCGACGTGCCGTGCTCCGTCATGCTTCGTGGATCAGCAGGAGCCTGAAAAGCACGGACCACCAGACTGATTCCAACCGGTCGACCGTCCCAAAGTCATCGCGGTTCCAAGGGTTGCTCGGGCACGGCGCGTGTTTTCCCCGAAGTTCACCGGTGACGGCCCAAGCACGTACGACGTCCAGCTGAATTCCTCCCGTGCCCACGCACGTAGTGTGGGTATGTTTTTTCTCCATTTTCGATCGGTCGATGTTCGTAGTCAGCCGAGGTTTTTGCACCTAGCACCATTTGTTGAGGCCGTTTTTGCGCAAAACCACAACTCTTGTTCTTTTTTGCAGGGAACACTACTATTTGGGGTAATTACTTGCACAAAACACATAAAACGTTATTAGTGTGTTTAACCCTAAATTAACAAGTTGGGCCCACCCATTAGGAAGTAATGGGCAAGGACAGTAGCTATCTGCCAACACTAGTGTGGTTAATCTTTTCAAATATGCTTGACATTTTGTTGAGCCTTATGTATATAGTCTTACGCTTCCAAATTCTATATATTGTATGGTTCAAACATATGTATCATTGTATGGTATGTTTCCATTGCACAGTTTGATTGTTTTTCAAATCATACATTATGAAATGGAAACAGATAATAATTGTTGGAAGTAGCCCATAAAATTTGAATAAACAAAATTCAATACATCATGGTCAAGTCAATTGATTTTTACAGAAATTCGGAAAATAAATGTCATTTAAAAAAAATGAAAAGTATGTGCCTCTCGTTGTACTATGTACCGACAACACCGTTGTCGTTGCTCTAGTAACCGATGGCAGTACAAACGCGTGCGTGGCAACAGGAAGCTGCGCTGTCGGTGTACTACGCGACAACAGTTGGGTGAGATTTTTCAGCTATGTATCAGATCTATTTATTAGCTACGTATGAAACATTTATGTATCCAATTTATTTATGTACGAGACTGATATTATTAGTTATATGTGAGACTTTTGAGCATATGTGATTTATGTTAATTGTGCACGAATTTAAAGATGGCATGTAAAAAGGAATAGCGAATCACAAAAAATAAAAAATAAAAAGTAGCCGTTGGAGGACGGTCGAACGACAGCAGCCTGCATGCAAAGTCGGCGGCCTGTGGACGTAACGGCCTGTCGGCGCACGGTCAAGCGACATGCACATACTTTCCTAATTTATTTTGGATTGCTATATATTTCCCGAATTTCCAAAAAAAAATACATAAAATAATAAAAATCAATTCAACTTAGCATGGTTGGCTACAACTTCGCATGGAACAAGCAACCGCCTTTGCATCTCCCGGCAAATTGGGTGGTAGTGGCGTTCAGATGGGTAGGACCAGGTTGCTAATTTGAGGTTAAACATGCTAATAACATTTTATGTGTTTCTCGCAAGTGATTACCTCGAATAGTGGTGTTTTCTGCAAAAAAAAAATCAACAGTTGTAGTTTTGCGCAAAAGAAGCCCCAACAAGTGGTGCCATGTGCTAAAACCTCTAGTCAGCCCGTGCTTTGGCCTATGTAATTTGAGGAGGACGGAGTCCACGAGTAATCAAGCAGACTTGAAAGGAACGCGGCTAAACGAGATGGCCTTGACGAGATGAATAAAGTTAAACAGAAATTAAATAAACTCGTAATAATCAAACATAATTCATTCAAACTCGAATATATTTCACATAAATTGGGCATATTTCATGTAAATCGAATGATTTTCATTAAAACATGATGAAATAGATAAGTTTATAAACAGAATTATTTTTATAAAAATGTGGTCCTTTTTTACTATGAATTCGTGCAGGTGGTCTCTTTTGTCAAAAACTTCGCTTCTAAAGGAGATCGCTTTGACAAGTTGAACAAAGTTACATAGACAACTCACGAGAAAACCTACTAATAGCCTCTTAGGTTTTAGACCAAGGGCCGACATATCTAACATATGCCTACTCCCATCCCTCCTTCGCTCCATCTCCCATCCAACGCATGGTGATCTCTTCCTCTTTGTTGTCGCTTGTGAGCGGATGGTGACTTCCGCATGGTATGGATTGTGAATCGATATCATTGGCGTTCGAGTGGAATACTCGTGTGAAGAGGGAGAGGATCTGAGTTCACTATTGAAGCTTCTGCACCTCGCAGGCGCCTAGTTGGATTTAGCGAACGCTGCCCGACACGCCGCGTTGTGGCACCTCCCTATGTAAGACGATGACCTAGGATGATGAGGACCCGTTGTCCTTTCGACCGAGGTAGTAAAGGAGACGATCGCTAGCGGGAGCACCTCCTCATTCTTACCGCACCAAGTCTGGCACGGAAATGTCGTTTGCTCTTCCATGACGCGACATTCGAGGCACCCTTCCATGGTGACGATGACTCGTCTTTACGCGACATCCAATTTGAATGGTGCAGTTGCGATGGAGAGGTGGCGACGACACCTGCTCATCATTGAGGCAATAGAGAAGCGGCGAAAATGCCCCCTCCTTCGCGACACGACGGTGAGGCGGTGACTACAGCCATTCTGTCTTTAGTATTTACGCGTTGGAGAGGCGGAGACGACGAAGAGGTGTGGTGGGTCGACGACGAGGGTGGTTTCAAACGATGATACACGAAGGATCGCTCAAAGAGGATGAAAAAGTGGCGTTGGTGCTCCTCATCCATCGCAACAGCATCCAAGAGGAGGAGCGGTTGTGGCAGCTGCTGGCCCTCCTTCTCGCTGGATGATATGATGATTCCGTCCCCGGAGGAGCTAGGTGTCATGGATAACGAGGGACATGTAGATCAACGATGACAGCGCTATGATCATCCTAATTTGGATGGAGATCTGCATTCATCGTCCGACACAGAAAACGGGGACTTAGGCATCATCGAGATCGGATCGGGAGTAGTGGAGACAAAGAAGAGCATAGAGGGAGAGGAGAGAGTGATGATTGCATTGGGACCCCGAGTGGCAGGGTGAAGTAGTAAGTAGTAAGGTTTTTACCTCAATGAAGAAGCTGAGGTATTCAAACCAGTAGAAGCTCCCAAACTTGTGAAATCAAGCAGTGTTTTCACACAAAAACAAACTAGCTACGCTTCCAACAAGTTGGAAGAAGGGTTGTCAAGCCCCCTGTCCAGCTAGCTAGTCATAAGATTATAAATAATGGTATACAATTTTATAGTAATGGAGCAACAGTAAAACAAGTAACGAACAATGCAATAATAATAATAATAGACCCCAAGGCCATAGTATTCACTAGCGATATCTCTCTTATAAAGAAATATGATATAGTGAATAAATTACAATTGGGTATTGATAGGTTATGATAGTTATATCTATGATCATTCATGGCATAATTTAATATAGCAATTACGTATGTGATAAGTAGGCATTGTTGCTCTAGCTACTCCGACTACTATTATTTTACTCTCAATAATGCTTTTCAACATGCATCTTGAAGTATTAAGTTTACAAGAAATAGAGTAATGTATAAAGAAAGATATCGTAATGTAAACAGAGAAAAGTTGTGCAATACATCTAATCCCCATTGTTTAGCCTTACTGGTAGCAATACAAGCACGTGTTTTGTTCGAAACAAGATCCCTAGGATATAGAACATCTCTAGGTTGAACCCACTACTGTGCACCACTTATATATATATATATATATATATATATATATATATATATATATATATATATATATATATATAGTGAAGCTATTCATCACCCAGCGTACAGAATAATTTATTCTTCACCCGAGGTAATTTTATGAACCTTTCATAAATTTTTTACATTTGTAATACAAATAGTTACATTAATATGGATTCACTTCATAAATTTTGACATAAAAAAACAAAAATATTGATCATAAGATCAAAAAAAATACATTTTATGTATATTTTACACCATCATTTTTACCTTTGTAATTTTATGTAATATAAAATCTGTTTTACGGCGATTATATTTTTTTACGTTCTCTTTTTACGTATGAAATAAGACAAAATTTAAAATTATAGTGCATTGATGTCAAAACAGAGGGGGGTGAGGAATAGTTATTCCTCACCCAGGGTGACGAATAGTCTCACCCTATAGCTATTCATCACCCAGCGTACAGAATAATTTATTCTTCACCCGAGGTAATTTTATGAACCTTTCATAAAAATTTTACATTTGTAATACAAATAGTTACATTAATATGGATTCACTTCATAAATTTTGACATAAAAAAACAAAAATATTGATCATAAGATCAAAAAAAATACATTTTATGTATATTTTACACCATCATTTTTACCTTTGTAATTTTATGTAATATAAAATCTGTTTTACGGCGATTATATTTTTTTACGTTCTCTTTTTACGTATGAAATAAGACAAAATTTAAAATTATAGTGCATTGATGTCAAAACAGAGGGGGGTGAGGAATAGTTATTCCTCACCCAGGGTGACGAATAGTCTCACCCTATATATAAATATATATATATATATATATTGATGAAATTACACATATATAAACCATAATAGATTCATTAAGATAACATGAACAATCTAATCCATAAACTCATAATTCATCATGTTTCAACAAACACATCACATATTACATCAGATTGATCCCAACCCCCATAGAAAAAGAGGAACCATGATATTGAAGATCCAAAAGAGAGAGAAAGATGTCACTAGTTTCAGCCATATATTTGAATGTTTGACAAAAATACTCACACGTCACCATGGAGTTAACAAGCATGGTGTAAAAGCCCTCTGGTGATCACCTTCCCCGCCGACAACACGTCAAAATAGCCTCCAGATTGGTTTGTCGAGGTCCAGGAGCGTGCGACGATGGAAACGTGAGTCTATCTGTATATCAAGGGTTTTCAAAATATTTGTGATTTATAGGTGAAGAAATCGTATCAAAAGGGTATCGGACGATCCACACAGGTAGGTGGCGAGGCCCAAGGCTGTGTCAGGTGGTCGTACGGCCACCCTGGACACTACCTCGTGGCCCCCTTGGTGTAGCTTCTCCATCTACTCAAAAAATCAGGAAACAATCTTCGACCTTTTTTGACTTTTGGAGAACTGGATTGTCAGTGACCAGTCGTGTCGGTTCTGGATGGGAATCAATGTTGAGTTTAGTGATCCGTCATGCATGCGCTTGGTCGGCATCCAATGCCAACGACCTCTATGAATGCGCGATGACCTTTTCTGCGCAGATGTATTTTTGGAACGAAGGGATTTTTGGATGAGACCTGGATGTCGGGTGAGGACGTGTCGGTGGTTCGAACTCCCGCAAAGCTCCCTGTTTGCATTAGAGTTGTGGGACAATGAACATTCGAACCGGTCTGTGGACGAATTCAACTCTGCGTTGGATGGTAAAAGTGTTTCTGACAGCCCATCCAAATGTATGCGGAAGATTTGAGGATCAACATTGGAGATGGCCCTCAAAATGCAAATAAAGCAGTTCAAAATTTAGCAAAACTAGATGATACCCTACGCGTTGCTGCGGTAATTGTTAACAAATCAATTTAATGTTTTAAAATATGAGAAAAATTATGAAACTTTGTATAATTTAATTATTAAGTATTATTTAAAAAATGTTTAGAGTAAAAATCTAAAAAAATGATAAAAAATCTAAAAATGATTGTGATTTTAGTTTTATTAATTTATTACCTTAAGATTATACCGGTGAGACGAAAACAACGTTGAGTGGAGAGATGTGAGACATCTTGCTTGGCTAAACCTAAAACAATAAAATGTGAGGTAACTCATAATTGATTTTCTTTAAAAATAATCGACTTCTAAATCATGAGACTTAATGCATAAAAAAGTTAATATTTATTTGTGACAGGTTGTATGCGCTTGCAGATTTAATGAAACATGTGCATGAAGTGTTATTGGAAAAAAAATGGACCTACTTGATGATGTGGATAGCTTGCATGTTAAAAGAAATATGTTAGTGGAGATGAACTATTTAAGTATTATGTATTTTAATTTAATTATATATGGTAGATATATATATTTAGAAGATGACCCCTTATCTTTCATCGTTCCGGATATTATAGACAATGCAACCTTTATTTGATGCAACAAGTGAAGGCTAGCGCAGCCGCCAACTCCCCTAGCCACCCATCCGCTGCCTCTCGTCGACGCCACGCTAGTCCGCCTTGTCTGGCCTTAGGGCCATGGTGGCATGGTGGATCTTGTCTTTTGTCGGCGGGAGGATTTCATTTTTAGTTATTTTTCTAAGATTTATTAGGGTTTGTATCTTGTTCGAAAAGACGAGATATATGATGGAACCTCCTTGAAAGATGGAACAAGGTTCTCCCCGTCTAGCCCCCGTCCTCGTGGTGCGTATAATATCATTGGTGGGCGCGTGGAGGTGTGTCTCCGGCGGATCTATCCTTTTTGAATTTTCTCGGATCTGGCCATTTGTGTGTTTTCAGGTTGAGTCCTTTTGATCTATGTTACTCTTCAACGGCGGTGGTTGCTGTTCTATTGCGCTGGTCCTACTGGGCCTTAGCACGGCGACTTCCAGACTGTCTACTGCAACAAGTTTTGTCCGGCTTCAGCGAGGAAGGGGCGATGACGGCGGCGCGTCCTCAGTTCGATTCAGTGTTTGTATTCGTCGCTAGGTAATCTACAGATTTGGATGTATTTTTTATTATTTCTAATATTCGTTGTATTACCATAATTAAAGATAAATGGATCGGAAGTTTTTTCGAAAAACTACTTGGAAAAGTCACCGAGTCGCGGGTCCTTGCCGCGCTGGGGAGCCTCCTTTGTTTCGATGGGGGATTTGATGATTTGTCCCACCTTACTTTGCCATTTGATGATTTTCCACGCGCATTGGTGCGCACCATACCCCCGTTCACCCCTCGTCTACCGCGAATAAAAACTTTCATTTTTAAGCTGTACCGTGAATGATACTGATAGTGATAGGTAACCGTCTCTCCGAGTCCATCACATCAGTTATTGCCGAGCTTGAGCTCAGCTCCCGCAGGGATGGATGGATGTGTTCAGTGGCGGAGCCAGGAAAATCAAATGAAGGGGGCCGAATGTTGTTAAGTATTGTTAGGGAGGGCCAAATCACCAAAATACACCATCTTAGCAGTAAAAAAATCACTATATACATATATATTAGGCTTAGATCAGTATTGTTAGGGGGGGCCAGGGCCCCTGCTGGTCCCCCCCTGTCTCCGCCACTGGATGTGTTACATCATGTACTGGATTTGCTTCTCATCCCACAACCCCCATCTTGATCGAAACAGACAAATTTGATTTTTTTGCCCCACCTTACTTTGTCATTTGATGATAGGGGTGAACGGGGGTATGGTGCGCACCAATGCGCCTTTTGCACGGACGGAGTGGTCTAGACGTCGAATCAGTGGTAACTTGGCATGTATGTATTGCGAGTTGTGGGCTTCCAGAGACAATGAGTGAGTGAGTCGTGTCATCGTGAGGTCCCCCGCTGGCTGCGTACTTTTCTAACCAAACAACAGGGGAGACTCGTGTGTTGAATGTACGTATGATGTGCACTTGCACCTACCTATATATGTATCTATCGAGGAACAGCAAGTGCCACTGGGCTTGCTTGAATGCAAACACTGTCCCGTGAGGGGGATCGTGCTGCTCTGAATTGTCCAAGCGGCGAAGGGACCAGGAATCTTCTCTTCTCGCCACATGAAAGTGAAAATGAATAAACTGAACCTTTCTCTGAAACTTCAAGACAAAGCAAATAATCAGATATGAAAGAAGTCCACAACTGACCTTTTTACACCATGGCATGAGTTGGATAGATATTATCTGGCGTGACGGCTATTTTTTTTAAGGGCGTCATGCTATTCGGCATGACACTATAGTATATTGCTGTAAAACCCGAACGTCATGATAAATGATCATTTTATGAAATGTTTTCAGATCCGATTCATTGTGCTGAAGTTTTTTTTAAAATTGTCCATTTCCACACGTCGCGATTCCTTCTGTTGTTCATGTTTGTGCGAATTGAGAAAAGTTTTTTTTTCTTCACCATTATGCAACCTTTTTTTCTAACATGTTATGCAACCTTTGTTAATGTAGATTACGCCAACCGAGACCGTATGGTAGATGTGGTAAGTACAATTAGAATTTAAAAAAACTCCAACAAAAAAGCTAATTTCCCTTTTTTCTATTAAGATTTCATGTTAATTTTTTATTTATTTTTTGTGTATTTTCTGTGTTGGTTTCCATCTGTTCTTCCATAGGTTTTTGTTGCCTCGGTTTCTTACTGGTTTATTTTCAGTTTTTATTTATTTATTTTCATACATGTATTATTTTTCAACACACGTTTTAATGTTTTCCTGTAATATTTTTTTTGATGCACTTTAACATTTTGTAAATACACAATGTACAGTTTTTTAATCCACATTGAACGTTTTGTAGTGATACAAAACATTTCTTTAAACTATGCATTGTGAGTTTATAAACATTATTTTGGAATGCATGATTTGTTAAAATACCACAACTATTTTTAATACCACCAACGTGTTTAAAAATTTGAGTCAACAATTTTAAACACTGCATAAACACTTTCTGAATGTGTAATGAATATAGAAAAAGTAATAAAAAAATTAGCTAGCATTCCACCTGCACTGAGCCCGCACATTAAGGCTTTGTTCGGTTACCCACATGGTTTAATTCCACTAGAGGATTGGAGGGGATTTGCAGGTATTTTGACTTGTAAGGGAATTAAACCCCCTCAAACCCTGCCAAACCTCTCCAATTTTGTTGCAACCGAACAGAGCATAAGGAAATGCTAGAGGCGACTGCTTCTTTCATCTTGCTTGAAGCGAGACAAAGACGCTTCCAACGGTAGGATTGATACACTGTTTTCTTTAGAAGCGGCTGTGTCTCGGTTGTAATGAGACACAAACACATCTTGTCTTAAGCATGTTTATTTTTTATTTTTTCTTATATATATTTTTAAATATAAATACACATATTTAATAACCCTTAATGTATTTAAATGTTATAAAAATGTTCACCATGTATTCGAAAAATAACACAGAGTAATTTTTTTATTAGTCTAATTTGAGAAAATGTTGATAGCATTAAAACAATGTTCGTAACGTTTATAAAATGTTCACGAATTTCCACCAAATTTGGATGAACTTTTAAATATATGTTATACAATGAAAAACAATCTTTTTGTAATTAAAAATGCTTCATAACATTCAAAATATTTAACTTTACATTTGAAAAAATGTTCACTTGTTTTAAAAACAAGTTAGTGATCTTTAAAAATTTTACAATTTAAATCAATGTTTTGTGCATTAAAAATAAATTTCAACATGTATTTCAAAATGATCACATATTCAGAAACATATTGAAAACCATGTATTTACACAAAATGTTAATCAGGTATTGATAAATATTAAATCTGTACCAAAATTATACAATTTTTTTAAAAATATTATATCAAAATATCTATTAAAATATTAAGATATTCTTAATGTATGTCAAAAAAATATTTATAAAAAAATTAGACAAGTGTAAAAAAACAATGAAAACCGAACAAAGAAACAAATAAATTGAAGAAAACAAATAAAGAAACACAATTTGCATACGAGGCGCCTCATTCTGAAAGTATGGATTGCTTTGTGAGAGCCTAGTTTTCTCGGATCCCATACGAAGATGAAGGAAGGGATTTGACGTCACCAGCAAACGCAAAATTCTTAATTGCATTCCTATTGGATTTGAACATTCCTGTAGGGGATGCTGACAGTGACATAACTTTCACCTTCAGTTTTGGTTATGATAACTCATCACATGGTTCTATTCAAGAAATTGGAGCTGCTAGGATGGCTCCTCAAGATCGGTTCTTTGTGCAAAACATCCAGCTTGGAATGGTTCTCATTCAAGACTACATTCATCATTCTGCACTTGACATCTCTCATGCAGGTGTGCAAATGGCCCTTGATAAAATACAGGTACAAACTGTTGTTGCAGATGAATCCCCTGTCCCTGCTGTAAATTTTACTGCAACTGCTTCTTTTGTTTTGGTGCAGGATACACCCTCCAAGTTAGTTGCTTGCAGGACTAACAGGCAGATAGTTGCTACTAGTACACATGAGATCTCTGACTCTGTGCACATACCTGCCCATATGTTTACTGAACATTCAGATGTCTTGATGGAGGTACACATGGTGCATGCTGACCCGCATATTGCTATCCTCATGTCACACGAAGCAGAGAAGGCCTGGGAAACCCACTTTTGTCGAACCTATGGTAGTGAGGTTGCCATCTTTGTTACTAGCCCATGGGCTGATTTCTTCACTGCTAAATTGCTCAACCCTGTTGATTTCAACTGGGCCAAAGCAATACTCACTTCCAAGCTCTGGGGCATCATGGTGGAAGGATATCAAGGGTCGATTTTCAAGCAGTTTGTGATACCACCTAAGTGCCTTGTCCAATCACCTCATGTGTGTTACCTTGCTACTGCAACTCTAGAGGCTACTGGATGTTTTTCTACTCCTCAAGCTTGCATGATCACTCCGCTAGATGTTGTTCCTGTTGCTTTTCTTATCACCTCTGTCCTTCATCAGAGAAGGAGAATTAACAAGGCTCCTCGGATCACCACTGATGTAAGCAGGAGTACCGGAATTAAGCAGCAACATAAATGGTACAAAGGAAACACCTGCTTTGATAAGAACTGCCTGGCATGTGCGGTTGATGCTCCAATCATGAATAAGAAGGTAGTGAAGTGTTTGTATTTCAAGTTTGGTTTGGCTGCCTCTCAGGAAACCAGCCCAAGAAGGCCAAGAAACAACCCATTGATGATGCAACCAAGAACAAGAAGCCCAAGAAGAAGTGACCTGGGATGCAAAACACTGATGGAGATTTCTTCTGCTATCCTTATTAATTATATTTGCATAACATTTATGATTATAAGTCGTTGTAATATCAGTGGACCAACCAGATATTTCTTTTGCTTATGGCCTTATTATCTGATTTTGGGGATTTAGTCTACTATATGTTGGGAGCCTAGTCCTCTCCAGATCTCTCTTTGGTATGTGTGTGATTTATTGATCTGGAGCCCCATGCAACATATCACTTATCCAAGTTTCAGTTGTTTGGACAGAGACTTTTCTTATCTGACCTTTGATTCACCCTATTCCTTTTTTTATCACTAAGTAAAATCTCTCTTGGAAAATATTAAATTGGAATATTAGAGGGCTGAAATCCGCAGACAAATAGTTGCATATTTATAACAAAATTACTAAGAGTGGACGACACATTGTTGCTTTAACGAGACAAAGAAAGAAAATATAGATATTGAGTTCATCCACTCAATATCTATATTGTTGCTTTCAATATCTATATCATAATTGTACTCGTTTGGAGCAAAGTAATTTGTGTTCTTGTGTGCAGGTCAACGTCTATTGTTAGCACTAGAGCAGCAGACACCTACTTGTCGTCTCTGGAATCCTACTGGATTGATAACCTCGGTATCTTCACTGAGGAAAATTTGCTTCTATCTACATCATAACCTTCCACTTGGGTAACCAACGACGAGGTGTTATCTACAGCCATCATCGAGCTCTTCAGGGCATTCTACAGCTTGGAGCTCGTCGCCCCTTCTTAGCGCTCCAGATGCATGTCATTTCGGGTTGTGGATGAGGCTTCTCCATGGATGATCACCATGGGAGACAGGCTGGAAAGGGCCGGCTTCAGGGATCGATGGGTGTATGTGAAAGCGCGCATTTGGGTGTGCCCGGATAGGAGGCGGACTGCCAAAGTGTCCGCGTACATCCGCGTTTTTCCGCCCGGGCCCGCCTAGCAGGCGCACGAGCGTCGGCTGGCCTCTTCCACATGGTTTTGATTGGTCCTTTTAATGGGTGCATACCCCCCACCGATCCCCA
Source organism: Bromus sterilis (assembly GCA_950022295.1). NCBI lineage: Eukaryota > Viridiplantae > Streptophyta > Magnoliopsida > Poales > Poaceae > Bromus > Bromus sterilis. The sequence continues at coordinate 408,001,226 of OX465596.1, read as the reverse complement.
TCCCTAACCCCACCTCGCTCCCCACAACCCAGTAGCGACCGCCGTGTCGAAAAACGAGATCAAGCCATCATCGGGACACCGCCACGACTACAGTGATCGCATCCACGTCGGTTTGTCAGATACCATTTGGTACTAACAACATGGCACACCAGTGCCTTGGCCGAACGCCCCCCATGACCGGCACTTAAGCCCAGTGAGGGTGTCGGTGCCACCACAGGAGGTGTTCTACGCCTGCGCCGCCCCCCGCCATCGCAGGAGGGTGATGGGGACTGCACCGCCACCATCGCCATCCCCGCCATGGTCCACTCTTGCCGCTACGACACCAAGGCAGTGCGTCTTATAGATCTGATCATCTACATCATCGTCGCGGGTTGCACTCGGGTGTGGCATAGAAACCAAAGAGTGCGGCCCGTAGCCATCGGCGGCAGCCCTTGTGCCTGCCAACTACGACGAGGACACCATCTAGCAAGCTGCCCTCAAGGACTCAGCGCGCGAGGTAGACAGACGATGGTAGGACCTCATGAATCTGCTTGACGTGATGTTGGAGCAGCCCGATGCCATCGTGTACACACCCCCGCCTCCTCCACCACTGTCGTGGTAAGAAAACCTCAAGACGGACCCGGTGTCGCCACCGGGCAATGAGGATGAGCGCCACGATCGGGAGGTCATCCGGTCCATGGTTTGGATAAAATGGGTTTTCACAACGCCCACCCCTCGAACTGGAGTCTCCACAACCATACTTTGATGACCAACAGCTGCTCATACGTCCAAAACAAATCTACAATTTCTGCTTGTTCCATGCTTATTTGGGTGACATTGCTATGTGTTTTACTACACCTTCATACCTTTTTACACATATTTAGACTAACCTACTAACTCAGTGCACCCAGTGCAAGTTTTTTTTCTGCTGATGTCTGTGAATTGCAGGTTTATACCCATATTTACAGTGCCCAAAAAATTCCAAGAAAAATAAAAAAAATCAGCGTTCCAGAAGACTCCCAAGGCCCGAAGGAGAGCCGAAGGGGGCCACCCCATCCCAGGCAGCCAGGGGGCGAGGCCCCACCCTAGGTCACGCCAGGAGGCCGCCTGGAGGGGTGGGACCCCCTGGTGCCCTCCTTCGGCCTATATTTACTCCTCGGTACATAAACCCTGAAAAGAGACCCCGCATCGCGAAATTCTCCACTGTTCCGCCGCTGCCGCGATCCCGAGATCGGGATCGCCAGAAGACCTCTTCCCGGCACCCTGTCGGAGGGAGGATTGATCTTTGGGAGCTTCTCCACCACTATGAGCGCTTCCCGGATGTGCCGTGAGTAGTCCCCCTTGGACCATGGGTGCATGACCAGTAGCTATGTGATGTCTTCTCTCCAATCTTGTGCTTCAATTCTTAGCCCTTGTGAGCTGCCTTACATGATCAAGACATCTATGTAATCTTTCTGTTGTTGCTATGCTGTGTTTGCTGGGATCCGACGAATTATGAGATTATGTTCATATTGTGATGAGTTATATATTTGGTTCTCCTTTTATATATTTGTTCTTGAGTAATTCTTGCATGTTCTCTGTTGTTTTTATTGCTTTGGCCAAGTAGTAGATAGTAACTCCAAGAGGGAGCGCTATGCTTGATTGTGGGTTCATGCCCCGCGATGTCTAGCTTGAGTGACAGAAACATGAGACTAGGGGATGTGTTATTGCCACCAGGGAGAAAACAACGGTCCTTGTAACTATGGTTGCAAGGATTGTTTACCTTACACATAGTTTTTTAATGAAGTTGTATGTTACTTTGAGTTTACACTTTGGGTGGGGCTCGCAACTTAATACCAGCGAGATGTTCTGGATAGATATCTCAAGGTGGATGATTAGTTAGTAGATGTTGATGAATAAACGGCCTACTTGTTTTGGCGTACTGCCCATATGATTGAGCCTCTAATTTTCTTGTAGCATAATTAGCATTGCGGTGCGTTTACAATTTTGTCAATTGCCCATCTGTAATTTGTTCACCCGACATAGCTGTTTAATCGTCTTTTGGGAGAGAGACATCACGAGTGAACATCATGGGACCTCAGTCTATATTTTTCATCATTGTTTACACCTCCATTATTTACTGCTTTTATTTCTTTTTCGTTGCCATCACCACCACTATTTCCCGTTTGTGTTTTGATCCTTTGTAAACAACAAGACCGGAGAGATTGACAACCTCTCTGACTCGTTGGGAGCAAAGTTATTTGCTTTTGTGTGCAGGTCCACATCTTTTGTCAGCGCCAGAGCAACAAACACCTTCTTGTTGATCCTCGGAGTCCTCCTGGATTCGATAAACCTTAAAGTCCTCGTGTAAGGGAAATTTGCTGCTACTACATCCAAGCCTCCCACTTGGGGTAAAAAACGAGGAACACTACTTCAGTGCCATCATGCTAATTTCTGGCGCCGTTGCCAGGGATTCCAAGGTGCAACAAAAGACTGGTCCCGACAACTAGGCACCAGCATAGTTTATGGCGCCGTAACCGGGGACTCCAGTCTACAAGATGGGCGAGTGATGCTAGAGAGGAAGTAATAGCTCTCACCCTTCGTTGGTTACCCCAAGTGGAAGGTTGAGATGTAGCATAGCGGAAAATTTCCCTTGGCGAAGATACCAAGGTTTGAGTTCACCAGTTGGGCTCCAAGGTCGACAAGTAGGTGGTAAAGTGAAGAATGGCGTCGTTCACAACCTCAGGGTTGCTTACTTTACCTGGACCTGCACACACACAGATAGCTTTGCTCCCAACGAGCTTCAAAGAGTTTGTCAATCTCTCCGACCTTGTTGTTTACAAAGGATTAAACGCAAGGGTAGATAGTGATAAATCCAACTGAAAGTAAAAGCGATAAATAAAGTGGAGGTGTAAACAGTGGTGGAAATATGGACCGGGGTCCAATGACGTTCACTAGTGATGTCTCTCCCAAAAGACGATAAACAGCTAAGCTGGGTGAACAAATTACAGTTGCGCAATTGACAGAATTATAAATGCACCGCAATACAAATATTCTACTTGAAAGTAAGAGTGCTCGAAAGTATGGGCAGTACGCCGAGACAAGTAGACCGAAATCCATCTGCATCTACTTCTAATCATCCACCTTGAGATGTCTATCCAGAACATCTCGCTGGTATTAAGTTGCGAGCCCCACCCAAAGTGTAAACTCAAAGCAACAGACAATTGCATTAACAATATATGCGTAAGGTAAACAATCCTTGCAACCGCAGTTACAAGCACCGTTGTTTTCTCCCTGGTGGCAACAACACATCCCCTAGTCTCATGTTTCTATCACTCAAGCTAGACATCGGGGGGGAATGAACCCACAATCATGCATATCGCTTCCTCTTGGAGTTACTATCTACTACTTGTCCAAAGCAATAAAAAGCAATGGAGAACATGCAAGAATTACTAAGAAAAAAATATAAAAGGTAAACCAAATATATAACTCATCATGATCTGAACATAATCTTATAATCCATCGGATCCCAGCAAATACAACATAGCAACAACATAAAAATTACATAGGTGCCTTGATCATGTAGGGCAGCTCACAATGTCTAAACATTCAAGAACAAGGGTGGAGAGAAAACATCACAGAGCTACTGATCATGGACCCATGGTCCAAGGTAGACTACTCACGACACATCCGGGAGGCGTCCATGGTGGTGGAGAGGTTCCCGGAGGTCAATCCTCCCTCCGGCAAGGTGCCGGGAAGACGTCTTCTGACGCTCTCGATCTTGGAAGCACGGCGGCGGCGGAATATAGAGGTAAATCGCGATGCAGGCTTCTCCTCGAGGGTTTCTGCGACAAGGGGTAAAAATAGGCCGAAGGGGGCACCAGAGGTGGGCCCCACCTCCCAGGCGCCCTGGTGGCGCGACTAGGGGTGGGGCCGCACCACCTGGCCTCCTGGGAGGGGGGTGGCCCCCCTCCGTCTCTCCTTCAAAGATTTTGGAAGCTTCCTTGACGTTGATTTTTATTCTGATTTTTTCGGAATTTTCTGGCATTTATATTGGGGGAAAATCACTAAAACAAAGGACATCAACAGACAGGAACTGGCACTGGGTGCACTGAGTTAGTAGGTTAGTACAAATATGTGTAAAATGATATAAAAGTGTAGCAAAACATGTAGCAATGTCACATAAAAGTGCATGGAACAAGCAAAAATTATAAATACGTTTGGGACGTATCAACATCCCCAAGCTTAATTCCTGCTCGTCCTTGAGTAGGTAAATGATAACATAGATAATTTCTGTGGTGACATGCTAACGCACACATATAATAACTTCAAATTAAAGCAAGTAAGATATGAAATTCAAGTCAAGATAATAACAAGCAAGAGTCTTAGTATTAATTCTAGCAAAGTATAAACATAAATGTGCAAGAGCTCTCGCTACCCGTGACTCGAATGTCTCCAAATGGTATTTGCGCGCAAGCAATGGGAGATGGGATTAAGAGAGTATATATATATATAGTTTAATTGAGAACTCAATCTACTAAAGTTTAACACTTGGTCTCCTTCGGGATCTTATGTTGAATCATCCCCAGACCACTAGTCAGGTACAAGTCAAATTGATCCTCTCCCTTTTGACTTTGAGCTCTCATGCAATGGATGAGCGCGAGCAAGATACGCTAGCACTTAGGATGGCAAAGAGATAAATGACGCGGAAGGAAAACAAAAAGGTGTGAAAGGCTCACATCAATGAAGAAAATCATAGGCGAGAGAAGGCCAAATGATAGATATGATGTGAGGAGTGGGGATTGCTATGCAACGGATGCACATGGGAGCTAAGGTAAGCTCTCTAATGGAACTTGTGGGGTGCATCCAACTTGCTTGCTCATGAAGACCTAGAGCTCATTTGAGGAGGCTCATCCTTGGAATATGCAAGCCAAGTTCTATAGTGTAAGGGTCCCCACATAGTTATGCATGAATGACAATCTCTATGGAGTACAAATATAGCAATGGAGTACGAGTTTGGATCTTTCAAAAGGAATAGTAGTGTTGCCCCCTTCTCTCTTTTTATTTCTTTTTCTCATTTTTCTATTTTTTTTATTTTTGTGGCTTCTTTGGCTCTTTCTATTTATCTCTCATTTGTCCTCTTTGGGATCTTTTAATTTGTCCTCCTTGGGATCTTTTCCTCACTTAAGGGCAACACTCTATATTTTACAAGAATATAGAAGATCTTCAGACTTTACAAGAAGTACTCAAACATAAACAATATTGAAAACTATCATGATGTATGCAAATGTATGTCTCTGCCAGTGTAGCAGGATATGCAATGATACTAGCGCGTCATATAGCAATAATAAGGGCAAAGCCCAACTGATACGTCTCAAACGTATCGATAATTTATGTTCGTTCCATGCATGTTTTGTGTGATATTGCTATGATCTAGATACACTTTCATACACTTTTGATCATATTTGGACTAACCTACTAACTCAGTGCACCCCAGTGCCAGTCCCTGTTTTCTGCTGTTTTTCTATTTCAGTTTTCCCCCATATAAAAAGTGCTCCAAAAATCCAGGAAAGATCAGATAAAAAATCAGCGTACCGGAAGCTTCCCGAACCCCGAAGGAGGGCCACGGGGCCACCACCAGGTGCCCAGGCGGCCACCTGGCGCGGCTAGGGGCCTGGACGCGCCAAGGGGGGGGGGGGCGCCTGGACCCCTGGTGGCCCCCTGGCTGCCCCCCTTCGCCTATTTATTCTCCATCACGGGGAAACTCCGAAGAAAGAACCCTATTTCGCAAACTCGCCTATGTTCTGCCGCCGCCGCGCTTCCAAGATCGGGAGCACCGTCAGGACCCTTCCCGGCACCCTGCCGGAGGGAGGATCGACCTCCGGGAGCTTCTCCTCCACCATGGACGCTTCCCGGATGTGCCGTGAGTAGCCTACCTTGGACTATGGGTCCGTGATCAGTATCTATGTGATGTTCTCCTCCCCTCTTTGTTCTTCATGGTTTAGACCTCGTGAGCTGCCCTACATGATCGAGGCACATATGTAATTCTTCTGCTGTTGCTATGCTGAGTTTGATGGGATCTGATGGATTATGAGATTATGTTCAGATCGTGATAGAGTAATATATTTGGTTTTGATCTCTTATATTTTTGTTCCTAAGTAATTCTTGCATGTTCTCCGTTGCTGTTTTGCTTTGGCCAAGTAGTAGGTAGTGTTTCCAAGAGGGAACGTTATGCTCGATTGTGGGTACATGCCCCCTGATGACACGCTTGAGTGACAGAAACATGAGTCTAGGGGATGTGTTGTGGCCACAAGGGGGGAACAACGGTGCTTGTAACCACGGTTGCAAGGATTGTTTACTTTACGCAAAGTTCTTTTTAATGCAGTTGTCTGTTGCTTTGGGTTTACACTTTGGGTGGGGCTCGCAACTTAATACCAGCGAGATGTTCTGGATAGATATCTCAAGGTGGATGATTAGTAGTAGATGCAGATGGATTTTGGTCTACTTATTTTGGCGTACTGCCCATGCTTATGAGCATCTTCCTTTCTATTGTAATATAGTTAGCATTGCGGTGCGTTTATAATCCTGTCAATTGCCCATCTGTAATTTGTTTACCTCACATAGCAGTTTTATCGTCTTTTGGGAGAGAGACATCACTAGTGAACATCACGGGACCCCGGTCCATATTCTCATCACTGTTTACAAGCTTATTTCCTTTTTAGTATTTACTTTTAGTTTCTATCAATACCATTATCCCTTGTGTTTTTATCCTTTGTAAACAACAAGACCGGAGAGAATGACAACCTCTCTGAACTTCGTTGGGAGCAAAGTTATTTGTGTCTGTGTGCAGGTCCAGATGAAGTAAGCAAACCTGAGTTTTGAACGGCGCCATTGTTCACTTCACCACCTACTTATCATCTTCGGATTCCTACTGGTCGATACTCAACCTTGGTGTCCTCACCAAGGGAAACTTGCCGCTACGCTGCATCTCACCTTCCACTTGGGGTAACCAACAAAGGGCGAGAAGTAATTATCCTCTCTCGCGTATCACCAACTAGCATGCGGCTCCTCGATCAAGCAAAAGCATGTATGACATGAAGATCAAGTCATGAGATGGTGGATGTAGCATGGCAATGTATCTCGGAAAGGCTATGGAAATGCCTTGATAGGTAGGTATGGTGGCTGTTTTTAGGAAGATATAAGGAGGTTTATGATGAAAGAGCGTATCGTGCCAAGGGTTTGGATGCACCGGCTAAGTATGCACAAACTCTCAAGGTGAGAAAGGGCAATGCACGATACCGAAGAGGCTAGCAAAATATGGGAAGGTGGAAGTGCCAACAATCGAATACTCGCATTAGCCCGAAGAACTCATGCACTTATTATCTGTAACTCTCTGTCTAATCAGGAGGTTCACAAAGAGATGAATACCCCGAGGAGGAGTGTATGGGGGTTTGGTTATCCTTGCGCATCCTTGACCCATGGTACGTGAGGGTACTTTATATATTCCAACCCTTCCAGAGGTTAGTGATTCATCTAGTAGCTAGAGTTCTCAACTAATTTTTTGTAGTTTTGAAAATAAGCACGGATTTCCCAAAATATGAAACCTATCACTAATAGGCTCAAGCTGTTGGCACCTTGATGTCAAAAAATTACTCTAATCAATACCTCAAAACTATTGCTTGATACTACTACACATGTAATAGAAACCTTAATTACCTACTCATGCAAGACACACAACTCAGTGCAACAAGCCAGCTCTCTAAACAAGATAAACATGAAGACTAAAGAGAGTTCCTAGAACAACCTAAACAAAAGCTCTTAAAAAGATAAGCATGAAAACTAAGAGCTAAACGTGATAGTATCTATGAAAAGATATAGAACACACACAAATAGAAAGATAAGCATGCAAGCCTATGTTGTGTTCTACGATGGAGTGGAGCATATTTCTCTCCCAAACAATGAAGGTTAGGATACAACTTGTTATGAATAGAAAAAAAAACTAAAACAAACTAAAAATAAAAGAGCGAGACGCTCCAAGTCTAGCACATAACATACGAAGTGATAAAAATATAGCGTGGAGAAGGACGAACTGATGATTGTTGAAGGAGAAGGGGATGCACGGGGGCATCCCCAAGATTATATGCTTGAGTCTCCTTGGATATTTCTTGGGGGTGCTAATGGCTTCTCGCCCCTTCGTTAGTGAGCGCCAAGTGGAAGGCGTGATGCAGTGCAGCAGCAAGTTTCCCTCGGTAAAGATACCAAGGTTTGTCTCCAGTAGGACTCCAGAGATGATAAGTAGGTGTCAGCGGCGCGACTGACGCGGACCTGCACACAGACACAAATAACTTTGTTCCCAACGAAGTTCAGAGAGGTTGTCAATCTCTCCGGTCTTCTTGTTCACAAAGGATAAAACGCAAGGGATAATGATAGCAAGTAAAAGCAGAAAAGTAAATGAGCGTGGAAACAGTAATGAGGATATGGACCAGGATACGTGATGTTCGCTAGTGATGTCTCTCTCCCAAAAGACGATAAAACTGCTATGCGAGGTAAAAAATTTACAGAAGGGCAATTGACAGGATTATGAACGCACCGCAATGCTAACTATGCTACAAAAGAAATGAAGAGGCTCAAAAGCACGGGCAGTACGCAAAAATAAGTAGACCGAAATCCAACTGCATCTACTACTAATCATCCACCTTGAGATATCTATCCAGAACATCTCTCTGGTATTAAGTTGCGAGCCCCACCCAAAGTGTAAACCCAAAGCAACAGAAAACTGCATTAAAAAGCACTTTGCGTAAAGTAAACAATCCTTGCAACCGCGGTTACAAGCACCGTTGTTTTCCCCCTTGTGGCAACAACACATCCCCTAGACTCATGTTTCTGTCACTCAAGCGTGTCATCGGGGGGCATGAACCCACAATCGAGCATAACGTTCCCTCTTGGGGTCACTCCCTACTACTTGGCCAAAGCAATAAACAGCAACAGAGAACATGAAAGAATTACTTAGGAACAAAAATATAAGAGATAAAAACCGAATATATTACTCAATCACAATCTGAACATAATCTCATAATCCATCAGATCCCATCAAACTCAGCATAGCAACAGCAGAAAGATTACAAAAGTGCCTCGATCATGTAGGGAAGCTCACGAGGTCTAAACCATGAAGAACAAAGAGGGGAGGAGAACATCACATAGCTACTGATCACGGACCCATGGTCCAAGGAAAACTACTCACGAGACATCCGGGGAGCATCCATGGTGGAGAGGAGACTCTCGGAGGTCGGCCCTCCCTCCGGCAGGGTGCCGGGAAGAGGTCTTCTGGTGCTCCCGATCTCGGAAGCGCGGCGGCGGCGGAACAGAGGAGAGATCGCGAAAAAGGGTTCCTCTTCCGAGGGTTTCACGTCACGGGGAATATATAGGCAAAGGGGGGCAGCCAGAGGTGGACCAAGGGCCCCAGGCGCGGCCAGGGGTGGGGCCGCGCCGGGTGGCCGCCTGGGCCACCCCTGGATCCCCTCTGGCCCCACTCGGGATCTTCGCGAAGCTTCTGTACGCTGATTTTTCCTATATTTTTCCAGGAATTTTTCTGGCACTTTTTATATGTGAAAAACTGAAATAGAAAAATAGCAGAAAACAGGCACTGGCACTGGGGTGCACTGAGTTAATAGGTTAGTCCAAATATGATCAAAAGTGTATGAAAGTGTATCTAGATCATAGCAATATCACACAAAACATGCACGGAGCAAGCAGAAATTATAGATACATTTTGGACGTATCAACATCCCCAAGCTTAATTCCTGCTCGTCCTCGAGTAGGTAAATGCTAACAGCATAATTTCTGTGGTGACATGCTAGCAACCATATAAGAACTTTGAAAAGTAAAGCAATCAAGGTTAGAGATTCAATTCAAGTCATAACAAGCAAGAGTCTATATTAGCATTGAAACAAGTAACAAAAGAACAATAGGTGCAAGAGCTCTTGCTGTCCGTGACTCGAACTTCTCCAAATGGTGTTTGCGTGCAAGAAGGGGGATAGGGAATACGAGAAAAACATTTATTTGTTGAGAACTCAATCTACTAAAGTTTCACACTTGGTCTTTTTCTGGAATCTTATCTTGACTCGTCCCCAGACCACTAGCCAGGTACAAGTCAATTTGATCCACTCCTTTTTCAATATTTTGAGCACTCATGCAATGGATGAGCGTAAGCACGAGAGTTGACACTTAGGATGGCAAAGAGAAAAATATGGTGGAGGAGGAAGGCAAAAAGGATGAGAAAGGCTCACATCAATGAGGACAATCATAGGCAAGAGATGCCAAATGATAGATATGATGTGAGGAGTAGGGATTGCAATGCAACAGATGCACATACGAGCTAAGAAGCTCTCCAATGGAACTAGTGGGGGTGCATCTAACTTGCTCGCTCATGAAGACCTAGAGCTCGTTTGAGGAGGCTCATCCTTGGAATATGCAAGCCAAGTTCTATAGTGTGTAGGTCCCCACATAGCTATATGCATGAAGATCATCTCTATGGAGTACAAGGATATAAAGGGAGTACTAGTGTGGATCTCTCAAAAGGATAGTAGTGTTGCCCATTTCTCTCTTTTTATTTCTTTTTCTCTTTTTCTATTTTTTGTATTTTTTTGGTAGCCTCAATGGCTCTTTCTATTTAACTCTCATTTGTCCTCTTTGGGATCTTTTAATGTGTCCACTTTGGGATCTTTTCCTCACTTAAGGGCAACACTCTATTTTACAAGAAGGTAAAGGAGATCTTTCACACTTTACAAGGTACTCAAAATCATAAAGAAGATGTAACTAACATGAAGTATGCAATGTATGCCGCTGCCAGTGTAGCAGGAACATGTATGACATGAAGATCAAGTCATGAAGAGGTGGAAGTTGCATGGCAATGTAACTCGGAAAGGCTATGGAAATGCCTTGATAGGTAGGTATGGTGGCTGTTTTGAGGAAAGATAAAGGGAGGTTATGATGACAGAGCGTATCATGCCAAGGGTTTGGAAGTACCGGCGAAGGTGGACACAAACTCTCGGAGTGAGAAGAAGGCAATGCACGACACGGGAGAGGCTAGCAAAATATGGGAAGGTGGAAGTGTCAACTTTCAATACTTACATTAGTCCGAAGAACTCATGCACTTATTATCGGTAACTCTCAATCTAATAAGGAGGTTCTCAAAGAGACAAGTACCCCGAGGAGGAGTGTATGGGGGTTTGGTTATCCTTGCGCATCCTCGACTCATGGTACGTGAGTGTTCTCTGATATTCGATCCCTCAGAAGAGTAGTGATCCATCTAGTAGATAGAGTTCTCAACTAGTTTTGTAGGTTTTGAAAAATAAACATGGATTACCCAAAATACGACACCTATCACTAATAGGCAAGAGCTCTTGACACCAAAAGTTCAAACATTACTCACATTAATACCTCAAAACTATTGCAAGTTACTACTAGAATTAAATAGCAACCTCAATTACCTACTTTCAAGACAAGACACAACTCAGTGCAACAACCAACTCTCTTTAATAAGATAAACATGAAGACTAAAAAGAGTTCCAGCAACAAACTAAACAAAAGCCAAGGCTCTTGCTAAAGACAAACTAAGACTAAAACCAAACATGGCAGCAACTATGAAAAGATAAAGAACACACAACAGCAAAAAGATAAGCAGGAAAAATCCTATGATGTGTTCTAGATTTTGAAAGTGGAGCCTGTTTCTCTCCCACACAAAGTAAGACGGGATCTAACTTGTTATGAACAGCAAGCAAAGCTAAAGAAAACCAAAAATAAATCCTAAGAGCGAGACGCTCCAAGCATAGCACATAACGCATGAAGTGATAAAAATATAGTGAGACGAAGGACGAACTGATGATTGTTGATGGAGAATGGGATGCACGGGGGCATCCCCAAGCTTAGACGCTTGAGTCTCCTTGAATATTTATTGGGTATGCATGGGGGCATCCCCAAGCTTGAGCGCTTGACATTCCTGGATCTTCTTTCATCATCTTCCATCGCACACTTGAAAACTCCCTTCATACATAACTCATCATAAGCTGATTAGAGAGGTTAGTACCCTTAATAAAATAATTTTTCCCACTATATATAAAGATATTCTTGAAGAGCTACTGTTTCTCAAGAGTGCCAAAAAGTTTTTGCAAAGAAAAAGCAAGCTTAAGGTTTGCAAAAGTTAGGAGAGACAAAACGTGGCAGAATCTGTGAAAAACAGAACAGCAGGTAGTAAAGAATTTTTTTAGGGACACTTCTGCAACTCAAATCAAAAAACTTAGAACACACGGAAGTTTCGTAATTGTATAGAGCACGCTGTGTAAAACTTTCAGCTCAAAAAGACGAACTGGGATTTTTCTGGAATTTTTCTAGTCACGAGGACAGAATCTGTTTTCTGGACAGCATGTCAAAACTTTTACTTCCCTTGCCGTAAGAGGCTATAACTTGGCACAAAGCTGAAAAATAAAGATACAATGATGTTGCTACAGTAGTAACAAACATCAAGACACAACAAAAGAAAAAATAAAAACCTAAATTCGTTGAGGGCTGCCTCCCGAAAGCGCTTCTTTAAAGCCATTGGCTAGGCTTAAAGATTATAGAAGATGCTCTCACAAGAATAAGAATTTTGAAGCAAAAGAGAGCATCAAGAAGCAAATGTGAAACACATTTAAGCCTAACCCACTTCCTATTCATAGGCATCTTGTAAGAAAATAAATCAAAGAAGCCCAAAGTGGCATGCATAGGAAGGTGGAAAAAGAACAACTTCAAAACTTTCAACATGAAGAGAGGTGTTTTAGTAACATGGAAGTTTCTACAATCAAAATTTCCTCTCTCAAAGTAATTTTCAGTAGCATCATGAACAACATCAAGAATATAACTATCACATAAATCATGTTGTTCATGACCTACAAGCACACGTGTATTGTTTTCAACACGGTTTTTAGGATGATAAGATAAATGCAACCCATCACATTGAGCTTTGATAAGAGGAAAATTCTCCGGGGTTGGAGGTTTTAAAAGGATAATAGGACACTCAAGTGTGGGTGCGATAGCAAAAATTGCATGCTTAACATGAGGAACTATAGAAAGTTCATCTCCGTAAGCATCATTCATAGTGGCATCACGGCCATAAGCATAGAAGGCATCAACTTCATCAAAAAGGGATATTTCAAAAGAATCCATAGGATCATAACACTCATATAAGGTAAGAGTCAATGAGTTACTCTCATTAGAAGGTAGACATGGATGGCTCCATTCGTCCTCCTCTTGTTCGTCACTCTGCTCCTCTTTTTCATCCAAGGAGCTTTCAGGTTCAGTAATTTCTTCTTCCATAGAGTCCTGCAAAACATTAGTCTCTTCCTTTGGAGGAGAGATTCTCTCAAGATGATCAGTAATATAATAATTTGCATCATAATTTTCCAAACAATAGTTAAGTATAGAAAGACTCTCAGATTTGTAAGGGGCTTCATCAATATTTTCAATTTTCCAAACAATAGTTAATTTCATAGGCACCCTTAAAATCAACAAATTCTTCTATTTGTTCTGCATCATAAAAATCATAATTTCCCTCAGCATAAGAAGCTAAGGTTTCATCCTCATTGTACTCACATTGGAAAGCAAGGATTTTGTGCCTCATAAATCAACAAGATTCATCCCTGCAGAAAGATATATTATATATTGAGCACAAGTTTTTAGCATACTCATACGATTGATGTATGAATCTCCATAAGTGTATCCCTTTTTGAGACAAGCGGTATTCCTTGTAATATTCTTGTTGATGCTCGGTGAATCCTCCGTGCCAATAAGATCTAGTTTCAAAGAAGTTAGACATTGATTGGCAAGTAAGGAACTAGACATACTATATATATATATTTTTTATTTTTGATAAAGGACACAAAGATAAAAACTGAAAGGTAAACTAACAAGACTAAAAAACAAAGGTAAAGGGTAGTGTGCAACTCCCCTATCTTAGCACTCGGAGTCCCCGGCAACGGCGCCAGAAATTTGCCTTGATGGCTTCTCGCCCCTTCGTTGGTGAGCCCCAAGTGGAAGGCGTGATGCAGTGCAGCAGCAAGTTTCCCTCGGTAAAGATACCAAGGTTTGTCTCCGGTAGGACTCTAGAGATGATAAGTCGGTGTCAGCGGCGCGACTGAGGCGGACCTGCACACAGACACAAATAACTTTGTTCCCAACGAAGTTCAGAGAGGTTGTCAATCTCTCCGGTCTTGTTGTTCACAAAGGATAAAACGCAAGGGATAATGATAGCAAGTAAAAGAAGAAAAGTAAATGAGCGTGGAAACAGTAATGAGGATATGGACCGGGATACGTGATGTTCGCTAGTGATGTCTCTCTCCCAAAAGACGATAAAACTGCTATGCGAGGTAAACAAATTACAGAAGGGCAATTGACAGGATTATGAACGCACCGCAATGCTAACTATGCTACAAAAGAAAGGAAGAGGCTCAAAAGCACGGGCAGTACGCCAAAATAAGTAGACCGAAATCCAACTGTATCTACTACTAATCATCCACCTTGAGATATCTATCCAGAACATCTCGCTGGTATTAAGTTGCGAGCCCCACCCAAAGTGTAAACCCAAAGCAACAGACAACTGCATTAAAAAGCACTTTGCGTAAAGTAAACAATCCTTGCAACCGCGGTTACAAGCACCGTTGTTTTCCCCCTTGTGGCAACAACACATCCCCTAGACTCATGTTTCTGTCACTCAAGCGTGTCAACGGGGGGCATGAACCCACAATCGAGCATAACGTTCCCTCTTGGGGTCACTCCCTACTACTTGGCCAAAGCAATAAACAACAACGGAGAACATGCAAGAATTACTTAGGAACAAAAATATAAGAGATAAAAACCGAATATATTACTCAATCATCATCTGAACATAATCTCATAATCCATCAGATCCCATCAAACTCAGCATAGCAACAGCAGAAAGATTACAAAAGTGCCTCGATCATGCAGGGCAGCTCACGAGGTCTAAACCATGAAGAACAAAGAGGGGAGGAGAACATCACATAGCTACTGATCACGGACCCATGGTCCAAGGAAAACTGCTCACGAGACATCCGGGGAGCATCCATGGTGGAGAGGAGACTCCCGGAGGTCGGCCCTCCCTCCGGCAGGGTGCCGGGAAGAGGTCTTCTGGTGCTCCCGATCTCGGAAGCGCGGCGGCGGCGGAACAGAGGAGAGATCGCGAAAAAGGGTTCCTCTTCCGAGGGTTTCACGTCACGGGGAATATATAGGCAAAGGGGGGCAGCCAGAGGTGGACCAGGGGCCCCAGGCGCCCCCCTGGCGCGGCCAGGGGTGGGGCCGCGCCGGTTGGCCGCCTGGGCCACCCTTGGCTCCCCTCTGGCGCCACTCGGGCTCTTCGCGAAGCTTCATGTACGCTGATTTTTCCTATATTTTTCCCGGAATTTTTCTGGCACTTTTTATATGGGGAAAAACTGAAATAGAGAAACAGCAGAAAACAAGAACTGGCACCGGGGTGCACTGAGTTAATAGGTTAGTCCAAATATGATCAAAAGTGTGTGAAAGTGTATCTAGATCATACAATATCACACAAAACATGCATGGAGCAAGAAGAAATTATAGATACGTTTTGGACGTATCAGGTGCATGGGGCCATCCCCAAGCTCGAGCGCTTGACACTCCTGAATCTTCTTTCATCATCTTTCTTCGCATACTTGAAAACTCCCTTCATATGAAACTCATCATAAGCTGATTAGAGTGGTTTGTACCCATGATAAAATATATTTTTATCCACTAGAAATAAATATATTCTTTAATATCTACTATTTTGCAAGATTGCCAAAATAAATTGCAAATAAAAATCAAACTTAAGGTTTGCAAAATGAAGAAAATGCAAAACGTGGAAGAATCTGTGAAAAAAAGACCAGCAGGTGATGGTACGATTTCTCGCCCCCTCGTTGGTTACCCAAAGTGGAAGGTTGAGATGTAGATAGCGGCAATTTCCCTTGGTCAAGATACCAAGGTTGAGATTGAACCAGTAGGACTCCAACAACGACAAGTAGGTGGAAAAGTGAACAATGGCGCCGTTCACAACCGAGGTTGCTTACGTTACCTGGACCTGCACACACAACAAATAACTTTGCTCCCAACGAGTACAAAGGAGTTTTCAATTCCTCCGGCCTTGTTGTTTACAAAGGATAAAATCGCGCGGGATAATAATATAGTGATAGCAATGGAAAAGTAAATAAAGCAGTAAATAAATAGCGGGTGTAAACAGTATTGGAAATATGGACCGGGGTCCTCTGATGTTCACTAGTGATGTATCTCTCCCAAAAGATGATAAAATAGCCATGCGATGCAAAAATTTTTACAGCTGGGCAATTGACAAGATTATGTGCGCAAACCAATGCTAACTATGCTATAAAGAAAGGAAGAGGCTCAAAAGCATGGGCGGTACGCCAAGACAAGTAGACCGAAATCCATCTGCATCTACCTACTAATCATCCACCTTGAGATATCTATCCAAAACATCTCGCTGGTATTAAGTTGCGAATCCCACCCAAAGTGTAAACTCAAAGCAACGGACAACTGCTTTAAAGAACTTTGCATAAAGTAAACAATCCTTGCACCCGCAAGTACAAGCACCATTGTTTTCTCCCTTGTGGCAACAACACATCCCCTAGACTCATGTTTCTGTCACTCAAGCTAGTCATCAGGGGGCATGAACCCACAATCACGCATAATGCTCCCTCTTGGAGTCACTACCTACTACTTGGCCAAAGAAATAAACAACAACGGAGAACATGCAAAAATTACTCAAGAACATAAATATAAAAGAGGAGAATCAAATATATTACTCAAACACAATCTGAACATAGTCTCATAATCCATCGGATCCCAGCAAACTCAACATAGAAAAAGCAGAAAGATTACATATGTGCCTCGATCATGTAGGGCAGCTCACGAGGTCTAATCCATGAAGAACAAAAAGGGGAGGAGAACATCACATAGCTACTGATCATAGACCCATGGTCCAAGGTGGACTACTCACGGTTCATCCGGGAAGCATCCATGGTGGTGGAGAAGCTCCCGGAGGTGGTTCCTCCCTCCGGCAGGGTTCCGGGAAGAGGTCTCCTGGTGCTCGCGATCTTGGCAGCGCGGCGGCGGCGGAACAGAGGAGAGGTCGCAAAAAAGGGTTCCTCTTTCGCGGGTTTCGCGTCACGGAGGATATATGGGCGAAGGGGGGCAACCAGGGGGGCCACCAGGGGTCAAGGCGGCCCCTTGGCGCGGCCCCACCCTAGGGCACGCCGGGAGGGCGACTGGGTCCCTGGTGGGTCCCCTATGGCCCCCCTCGGTGATTCTCCAAGCTTACGAAGCGCTGATTTTTTATTGGATTTTTCCTGAATTTTTGTAGCACTTTTAATATGGGGGAAACCTGAAATAGAAAAACAGCAGAAAACAGGAAATGGCACCGGGGTGCACTGAGTTAATAAGTTAGTCCAAATATGATCAAAAGTGTATGGAAGTTCATCAATAACAAAGCAATATCACACAAAAGAGGCATGGAGCAAGCAGAAATTATAGATACGTTTTGGACGTGTCAACATCCCCAAGCTTAATTCCTGCTCGTCCTCGAGTAGGTAAATGATAAAAGCATAATTTCTGTGGTGACATGCTACCAACCATATAAGAACTTTTAAGTAAAGCAATCAAGGCATGTAATTCAATTCAAGTCATAATAGGCAAGAGTGTATATTTAGCATTGAAACAAGCAACATAAGAACATAAAGGTGCAAGAGCTCTCGCTGTCCGTGACTCGAATGTCTCCAAATGGTGTTTGCGTGCTAGAAAGGGGATAGGGATATACGAGAAAAAGGTATTTTTTGTGTTGAGAACTCAATCTACTAAAGTTTCACACTTGGTCTTCTTTGGAATCTTATCTTGACTCCTCCCCAGACCACTAGCCAGGTACAAGTCAAAATGATCCACTCCTTTTCGTCATTTTGAGCACTGATGCAATGGATGAGCGTAAGCAAGAAAGTTGACACTTAGGATGGAAAAGAGAGAATATGATGGAGGAGTAAGTAAAAAAGGGTGAGAAGAGCTCACATCAATGAGGACAATCATAGGCAAGAGAAAGACAAATGATAGATATGATGTGAGGAGTAGGGATTGCCATGCAACGGATGCACATATGAGCTAAGGTAAGCTCTCCAATGGAACTAGTGGGGTGCATCCAACTTGCTTGCTCAAGAAGTCCTAGAGCTCATTTGAGGAGGCTCATCGTTGGAATATACAAGCCAAGTTCTATAGTGTGAAGGTCCCCACATAGCTATATGCATGAATGATAATCTCTATGGGGTACAAGATATAAGATGGAGTACGAGTGTGGATCTCTCAAAAGGAATAGTAGTGTGCCCCCTTCTCTCTTTTTATTTCTTTTTCTCTTTTTTCTATTTTTTTGTATTTTTTGGTGGCCTCAATGGCTCTTTCTATTCCTCTCATTTGTCCTGTTTGGGACCTTTTGATTTTGTCCTCTTTGGGATATTTTCCTCACTTTAGGGGCAACACTCTATATATTACAAGAAGTATAGAAGATCTTTCACACTTTACAAAAGTACTCAAATCATAAAGAAGATGTAACTATCATGTAGTATGCAAATGTATGCCTCTGCCAGGGTAGCAGGATATGCAATGATATTAGCGCGTCATGTAGCAATGATTAGGGCAAGGCCCAACTAGCATGCGGATCATCGATGAAGCAAGTATCATGTATGACATGAAGATCAAGTCATGAGAAGGTGGATGTTGCATGGCAATGTATCTCGGAAAGGCTATGGAAATGCCTTGATAGGTAGGTATGGTGGATGTTTTGAGGAAGGATATAAGGGGGTTTATGATGACAGAGCGTATCATGCCAAGGATTTGGATGTACCTATGAAGGTGGACGCCAACTCTCGGAGTGAGAAGAAAGCAATGCACGTCACATGAGAGGCTAGAAAAATATGGGAAGGTGGAAGTGTCAACTTTCGAATACTCACATTAGTCCGAAGAACTCATGCACTTATTATCGGTAACTCTGAATATAATAAGGAGGTTTCACAAAGATACAAGTACCCCGAGGAGGAGTGTATGGGGGTTTGGTTATCCTTGCGCATCCTCGAATCATGGTACGTGAGTGTACTCTAATATTCGATCCCTCCAAAGAGTAGTGAACATCTAGTAGCTAAAGTTCTCAACTAATTTTGTAAGTTTTGAAAATAAACACGGATTGCCCAAAATACGACATCTATCACTAATAGGCTAAAGATCTTGACACCAAAAAGTCCAAACATTACTCAAAACAATACCTCAAAACTATTGCAAGTTACTACTATAAAAGAATAGCAACCTCAATTACCTACTTCAAGTCAAGACACAAAACTCAGTGCAACAGGCAAACTCTCTAAACAAGATAAACACGAAAACTCAAGAGAGTTCTAACAACAAACTAAACAAAAGCTCTTTAAAAAAAGCATGAAAACTAAGAGCTAAACATGACAGTAGCTATGAAAAAGATAAAGAACACACACAGCAAAGATGAGCATGAAGAATCCTATATTGTGTTCTAGATTTTGAAAGTGGAGCATGTTTCTCTCCCACAAAAAGAAAGCTGGGTTCTAACTTGTTATGAACAGCAAGAAAATCTAAATAAAACTAAAAATAAAACCTAAGAGAGAGACGCTCCAAGAATAACACATAACGCATGAAGTGATAAAAATATAGTGAAACGAGAGACGAACTGATAATTGTTGATGGAGAAGGGGATGCACGGGGGCATCCCCAAGCTTAGACGCTTGAGTCTCCTTGAATATTTCTTGGGGGTGCACGAGGGCATCCCCAAGCTTGAGCGTTTGACACTCCTGAATCTTCTTTCATCATCTTCCCTCGCACACTTGAAAACTCCCTTCATACGTAACTCATCATAATCTGATTAACGAGGTTAGTACCCACAATAAAATATATTTTCCTCTACTGTAAA
This sequence comes from Bromus sterilis, assembly GCA_950022295.1. NCBI lineage: Eukaryota > Viridiplantae > Streptophyta > Magnoliopsida > Poales > Poaceae > Bromus > Bromus sterilis. The sequence goes on along the minus strand of OX465596.1, from coordinate 407,981,242 downwards.
TAAGGATATTATTGAATATCTACTGTTTCTCAAGATTGCCAAAAAAGTTTGCAAAAAAAAAGCAAGCTTAAGGTCTGCAAAATGAAGAAAAGGCAAAACAGGACAGAATCTGTGAAAAACAGACCAGCAGGTAGTAAAGATTTTTTTAGGGATACTTCTGCAACTCAAATCAAAAAACTCATAACATATGGAAGTTCCGTAATTGTATAGATCACGCTGTGTAAAAATTTCAGCTCAAAAAGATGAACTGGGATTTTTCTGTGATTTTTCCAGTCACGAGGACAGAATCTGTTTTCTGGACAGCATGTCACAATTTTCACTTCCCTTGTCATATGAGGCTATAATTGGCACAAAGCTTGAAAAGTAAAGATACAATGATGTTGCTACAGTAGTAACAATCATCAAGACCACTAAAAACAGAAGAAAAACAAAAAGGAAAACCTAAATTTGTTGCGGGCTGCCTCCCGAAATCGCTTCTTTAAAGCCATTAGCTAGGCTTAATGCAAATAGATCAAGTTGTATCAATTGAACCATCATCAAGATCATCAAAAATCTCTTCAATAGTACAACCACTTTTAAGAGGACTTTGAAATAAAGTCCTAATAAAGATACTTCTAGGGATAAAAGCAAAAGGCGGAAGATCAATTGGAGTTTCATTTATTCTATTAAAGAGAGGTATCTCTTCCAAAGTCTTCACAGTTTCAACCCCTTTGGCAATATATAGATTATTTTTGAAACGAGGAGCCTTTGGAACGTAAACGAACCTAGGTTCCTTCTTTGCCGGAGTTTCCACCTTTTTGGTTTTGATTGAGGAGAAAGTAGTTCCTAGAGTGTCAATGATTTCCTCAATCTTATCAATCCTAGAAGGGTCCAAGTCATGGGATTTGATGGTCTGCAAGGTTTAGAAAATTTTATGCATGGAGCTATCAAGTCTATTCAAATTCCCTTGAACCTTACAATCCAACTCACTTATCTTCTTAATTCTTGGAATCTATAGCTCTATCTTTTCAAGTTTTTTCATAATGTGAGCTAGGGTAATGTCCTCTTGAATGCTAGCAACAGGGGGGTTTCCAACAAGATTTTCCATAATACTAAGAGCTTCCCAAAATGGGACTTCTAGGAACTTCCCATTGATAGCAGTATCTAGAATAAACCTATTCCCATAATTAATTCCAACATAAAAGTTTATAAGCAGGATAGTAGTGGATTGCTTCTTGGTGGCCCTTTTTTGAGAATCATTAATTCTATGCCAGGCATCTATAAGACTTTCACCACCTCTTTGTTTAAAGGTGAAAACTTCTGCTTCACCAAAGGCAAAAGGACCAGACATAATGACAACTACTAGCAAGGTAACTAATTTTTTTTGATAAAGGACACTAAAGTAAAAACTGAAAAGTAAACTGACAAGACTAAAAAGCAAAGATAAAAGATAGTGTGCAACTCCCCTATCTTGAAGAGTGGAGTCCCTGGCAATGGCTCCAGAAATTGCTTTTGATGGTACGATTTCTATCCCCCTCGTTGGTTACCCAAAGTGGAAGGTTGAGATGTAGATAGCGGCAATTTCCCTTGGTGAAGATACCAAGGTTGAGATCGAACCAGTAGGACTCCAACAACGACAAGTAGGTGGCAAAGTGAACAATGGCGCCGTTCACAACCGAGGTTGCTTACTTTACCTGGACCTGCACACACAACAGATAACTTTTCTCCCAACGAGTACAGAGGAGTTGTCAATTCCTCCGGCCTTGTTGTTTACAAAGGATAAAACGCACGGGATAATAATGATACTGATAGCAACGGAAAAGTAAATAAAGCAGTAAATAAATAGCGGGTGTAAACAGTATTGGAAATATGGACCGGGGTCCTATGATGTCCACTAGTGATGTCTCTCTCCCAAAAGACGATAAAATAGCCATGCGAGGTAAACAAATTACACCTGGGCAATTGATAGGATTATGTGCGCAAACCAATGCTAACTATGCTATAAAGAAAGGAATAGGCTCAAAAGCATGGGCGGTATGCCAAGACAAGTAGACCGAAATCCATCTGCATCTACCTACTAATCATCCACCTTCAGATATCTATCCAGAACATCTCGCTGGTATTAAGTTGCGAATCCCACCCAAAGTGTAAACTCAAAGCAACGGACAACTGCTTTAAAGAACTTTGCATAAAGTAAACAATCTTTGCACCCGCAATTACAAGCACCGTTGTTTTCTCCCTTGTGGCAAAATCACATCCCCTAGACTCATGTTTGTGTCACTCAAGCTAGTCATCAGGGGGCATGAACCCACAATCATGCATAACGCTCCCTCTTGGAGTCACTACCTACTACTTGGCCAAAGCAATAAACAACAACAGAGAACATGCAAGAATTACTCAAGAACATAAATATAAAAGAGGAGAATCAAATATATTACTCAAACACAATCTGAACATAGTCTCATAATCCATCGGATCCCAGCAACTCAACATAGCAACAGCAGAAAGATTACATATGTGCCTCGATCATGTAGGGCATCTCACGAGGTCTAATCCATGAAGAACAAAGAGGGGAGGAGAACATCACATAGCTACTGATCATAGACCCATGGTCCAAGGTGGACTACTCACGGTTCATCCGGTAAGCATCCATGGTGGTGGAGAAGCTCCCGGAGGTGGTTCCTTCCTCCGGCAGGGTGCCGGGAAGAGGTCTCCTGGTGCTCCCGATCTTGGAAGCTCGGCGGCGGCGGAACAGAGGAGAGATCGCGAAAAAGGGTTCCTCTTTTGGGGGTTTCACGTCACGAAGAATATATGGGCGAAGGGGGCAACCAGGGGGGCCACCAGGGGTCCAGGCGGCCCCCTGGCGCGTCCCCACCCTAGGGCGCGTCGGAAGGGCGCCTGGGGGTCTGGTGGGTCCCCTCTGCCCCCCCCTCGGTGATTCCCGAAGCGCTGATTTTTTATTGGATTGTTCCTGAATTTTTGGAGCACTTTTAATATGGGGGAAACCTGAAATAGAAAAATAGCAAAAAACAGGAACTGGCACTGGGGTGCACTGAGTTAATAAGTTAGTCCAAATATGATAAAAAATGTATGGAAGTTCATCAATAACATAGCAATATCACACAAAAGAGGCATGGAGAAAGCAGAAATTATAGATACGTTTTGGATGTATCAGCAAGTAGTAAATAATTTGGGGGGGGGGTACTTCTGCAACTCAAATCAAAAAAATTAGAACAGATGCACGAAACGAATTGTATAGAGCACGCTATCAAAACAAGTCAGATCAAAAAGATGATCTGGTGATTTTAGCAGAATTATGCCATCAAGGGGACATAATGTGTTTCTAGACAGCATGTCACAACTTTTGAACTATCTTGCATTCGGAGGCTAAAACTTGGTGATACGTCCCAAACGTATCTATAATTTCTGCTTGCTCCATGCATGTTTTGTGTGACTTTTCCATGTTTTACATACACTTCCATACACTTTTGATCAAATTTGGACTAACTTATTAACTCAGTGCACCCAGTTGCCAGTTCCTGTTTTCTGCTGTTTTTGTATTTCAGGTTTTTCGGCCATTAAAAGTGCTCCAAAAATTCCGGAAAAAATATATAAAAAATCAGCGTCCCTGAAGCTTCCGGAATCACCAAGGAAGGAAGGGAGGGCCACCACCAGGCAGCCAGGAGGGTGCCTGGCGCGGCCCAGCCCTAGGCCGCGCCACCTGCCCTTCTGACTGCCTCGTGGCCCCTCTCGGTGCCCCCCTTTGGCCCCTATTTTTACCCCCACGGAGGAAACCCTGATTCCAGACCCCTTTTCTCCAGAAGCAATTCCGATCTCCGCCGCCATCACCGACAAGCTTCGGGGGACCAGAATTCCTGTGCCGGCACCCTGTCGGGACGGGGAAGTGCCCCCGGATTCATCTCCATCGACGTTGCTTCCCTCCTCCATGAAGCGGGAGTAGTTCCTCCTCGGGGCTGAGGTTTCTACCAGTAGCTATGTGGTCTTCTCTCTCTCCCATGATGTGATCTTGATTGTGATCATAGGCAATGTTAATCTAGGGTGATCCCATTATGTTTCCCCTTCTTCTATGTATTGGATTGATGTACTCAATTGATCTTATCTAGTATAATCTCCGAGACCATGGTGACAGCTGGTCTATTGCACATGGAATTAGAAGAATAATTTCATGAGTGATTTCCTCTTTTGTGTGTTGATTAAAGATTGAGAGTCTCTTGGTGCTTGTCTTTGACTATCCTTGAGATATGTTGTGGTGATTGTGGTACTCTCTTTGGATGGCCGCGGTGACATTGGGAAATCCATAGATTGAGAAGTACGAACTTTGAGGTGTGATTTTGTAGCCCTACACAATTCTCGTCCTCTCTTGACCACAAAGGAATGACCTCCGAGTACGTCTCCATTGCATGTTTTGTGGGAAATATCATGTGATTAGACTATGTTAATGTTGTTGGGAGTTGCCACTAGTGAAAGTATGAAGCCTAGGCCTTGTTTCCACCATTGCAATACAGTTTGTGCTCACTTTTATCACTTGTTTCCTTGCTGTACTTTTTATTACAGATTTATATTACCTTTCTTTGCCACACCTATCACCCATATTTTACCATCTCTTCGCCGAACTAGTGCACCTATACAACTCCTAGTTGTATTAGGTGTGTTGGGGACACACGAGACTTCTTGTATCTTAATTTTAGGGTTTCTTGAGAGAGACCATCTTCAACCTCTACTTCCCTGAGTTCGATAAACCTTAGGTCATCCACTTGAGGGAAATTGCTGCTGTCCTACAAACCTCTGCGCTTGGAGGCCCAACATAGTCTACAAGAATAGAAGAGTGCGTAGACATCAAGCTATTTCTGGCGCCGTTGCCGGGGAGGTAAGCATTGAAGGTATATCTTTAGAACTTGCAATTAAATCTTTTTGTTTCTTGTTTTTATTTTCACTAGTTAGGTTTTATGGAAAACTACAAAAATGTTATGAGAGAGCTTTATGAGCTCTACCTTGAGTTAGGACATGAAGTGTTTGAGGAGGAGATCAAAAAGCCTATGGAGCTTTATTATTTGAACAACACTCATGATAGTAGTAATGTTATTATTATGTCTTCTTTGAATACCTTTGATGTTAATGATATGCAAAGTTATAAGCTTGGGGATGCTACGTTCGATGAAGTTGATCTTTTTAGCCCCCCAAGTTTTGATGGGGAAATTTATTTTGATGATACTTTGCCTCCTATCTATGATTATTATTGTGATGACACTTATGCTATAAAGAATGAATGTTTGGAAGTGTATCATGATAAGAATGATTAATGTGATAAATATTTTCTTGAGTTTTCTCCCACTATTATTAATGAGAAGGATTTTGCTTATGTGGAGAGTAACAAAATTTCTATGCTTGTGGATCATGATAAGAATTTTTTATGTGATACTTATATTGTTGAGTTTATTCATGATCCCACTGAAAATTATTATGAGAGGGGAACATATGCTTATAGATATTTCAATAATATCAAGTTCTCTCTTTATGTTGAAGGTTTTGAAGTTGCACTTATTTTGCCTTCCTATGCTATTATCTTTATGCTTCAATGAGTTATTTCTCTACAAGATCCCTTTGCATAGGAAGCATGTTAGACTTAAATGTGATTTGTATTTGCTTCTTGATGCTCTCTTTTGTGCTTCAACTCTTATTCCTATGAGAGCATCATTAAAATCTTAAGCCTATCTTTATGGCTATAAAAAAGAGCTCTAGGGAGACAACCCTTGTTATCTTTAGTTTGAGTTTTTACTTTCAGTTTTTAGTGGTCTTGATGATTGTTACTACTGTAGCAACATCATTGTGTCTTTATTTTCAATCTTTGTGCCAAGTCTAGCCTCCGATTGCAAGAAAGTTCAAAAGTTGTGACATGCTGTCCAGAAAACAGATTATGTCCTTGGACGGAAAAATTATCCTAAAATCACCAGATCATCTTTTTTATCTGAATTTTTTTAACAACGTGCTCCATACAATTGAATTTCGAGCGTCTGTTCTGAGTTTTTTGATTCGAGTTGCAGAAGTACCCCTAAAAAATTCTTTACCACCTGCTGATACGTCCAAAACGTACCTATAATTTTTGCTTGCTCCATGCATGTTTTGTGTGATATTGCGAGGTTCTAGATACACTTTCATACACTTTTGATCATATTTGGACTAACCTATTAACTAGTGCACCCCAATGCCAGTTCCTGTTTTCTACTGTTTTTCTATTTCAGTTTTCCCTCATATAAAAGTGCCAGAAAAATTCCGGGAAAATACAGAAAAAATCAGCGTACAGGAAGATTCGCGAAGAGCCCGAGTGGGGCCAGAGGGGAGCCTAGGCGGCCACCCGGCGCGGCCCCACCCCTGGCCGCGCCAGGGGGGGCGCCTGGGGCCCCTGGTCCACCTCTGGCTGCCCCCCCTTCGCCTATTTATTCTCTGTCACGGGGAAACTCCGAAAAAGAACCCTATTCCGCAAACTGGCCTCTGTTCCGCCGCCGCCGCGCTTCCGAGATCGGGAGCACCAGAAGACCTCTTCCCGGCACCCTGCCGGAGGGAGGATTGACCTCCGGGAGTCTCCTCTCCACCATGGATGCTCCCCGGATGTCTCATGAGTAGTTTTCCTTGGACCATGGGTCCGTGATCAGTAGCTATGTGATGTTCACCTCCCCTCTTTGATCTTCATTGTTTAGACCTCGTGAGCTGCCCTACATGATCGAGGCACCTTTGTAATATTTCTGCTATTGCTATGCTGAGTTTGATGGGATCTGATGGATTATGAGATTATGTTCAGATTGTGATAGAGTAATATATTTGGTTTTTATCTCTTATATTTTTGTTCCTAAGTAATTCTTGCATGTTCTCCGTTGCTGTTTATTGCTTTGGCCAAGTAGTAGGTAGTGACTCCAAGAGGGAACGTTGTGTTAGATTGTGGGTTCATGCCCCCCGATGACATGCTTGAGTGACAGAAACATGAGTCTAGGGGATGTGCCGTTGCCACAAGGGGGAAAACAACGGTGCTTGTAACCGCGGTTACAAGGATTGTTTACTTTACACAAAGTTTTTTTTAATGCAGTTGTCTGTTGCTTTGGGTTTACACTTTGGGTGGGGCTCGCAACTTAATACCAGCGAGATGTTCTGGATAGATATCTCAAGGTGGATGATTAGTAGTAGATGCAGTTGGATTACGGTCTACTTATTTTGGCGTACTGCCCGTGCTTTTGAGCCTCTTCCTTTCTTTTGTAGCATAGTTAGCATTGCGGTGCGTTTATAATCCTGTCAATTGCCCTTCTGTAATTTGTTTACCTCGCATAGCAGTTTTATCGTCTTTTGGGAGAGAGACATCACTAGTGAACATCACGTATCCCGGTCCATATCCTTATTATTATTTCCACACTATATTTACTTTACTGCTTTTACTTGCTATCATTATCCCTTGCGTTTTACCCTTTGGAACAACAAGGCCGGAGAGATTGACAACCTCTCTGAACTTCGTTGGGAACAAAGTTATCTGTGTCTGTGTGCAGGTCCACGTTAGTTGCGCCGCTGACACCTACTTATCATCTCCGGAGTCCTACTGGAAACAAACCATGTATCTTCACCGAGGGAAACTTTCTGCTGCGCTACATCTCCACCTTCCACTTGGGGTAACCAACGAAGGGCGAGAATCCATCAAGCGAATTTCTGGCGCCGTTGCCGGGGACTCCGAGTGCTAAGATAGGGGAGTTGCACACTACCCTTTACCTTTGTTTTTTAGTCTTGTTAGTTTATCTTTCAGTTTTTGTCTTTGTGTCTTTTATCAAAAATTACAATTTTTTTTTGCCACACTTGCTGCTACTATGGGTTCCACTGAAAACACCAAGTTGTGTGACTTCACTAGTCACAACAACCAAGACTTTATCTGCACTCCCATTGCCACACCTGCCACTTCAGCTACCTCTTATGAAATTAAACCTGCTTTGCTAAACCTTGTTATGAGAGATCAATTCTCTGGTGCTGGAGATGATGCTGCTTTACACTTGAATAATTTTGTTGAATTATGTGATATGCAAAAGTACAAAGAAGTAGAAGGTGATGTTGTTAAGCTCAAGCTCTTTCCTTTCTCTTTAAGGGGAGATGCTAAAATCTGGTTTCAATCTTTGCCTAGGAATAGCATAGATTCTTGGGATAAGTGCAAAGATACTTTTATAGGAAAGTACTACCCTCCTGCTAAGATTATCCAATTGAGGAGTATTATTATGAATTTTAAGCAATTGGATAATGAGCACGTTGCCCAAGCTTGGGAACGAATGAAATCTCTTGTTAAAAAATGCCCTACACATGGTTTGACTACTTGGATGGTTATCCAGACTTTTTATGTAGGCTTGAACTTTACCTCGCGGAACCTGTTAGATTCGGCCGCGGGAGGAACCTTTATGTCAACTACACTTGGTGCTGCCACGAAGCTTCTCGATGAAATGATGAGCAATTATTCCCAATGGCACACCGAACGCGCTCCAACAGGTAGGAAGGTAAATTCTGTCGAGGAAATTACCTCCCTCAATGAAAAAGTTGACTTAATTATGTCTCTACTTACCAAGCAACCTTCTATTGATCCTCATGATGTTCCTTTAAATTCTTTGGTTGCTCAAGAACAAGTAGATGTGAACTTTATTGCTAGAAACAACTTCAACAACAATGCTTATAGGGGAAATTTTGCTAGCAATCCTAGACCGTTTCCATCCAACTATGGGAACAACAACACCTACCCTAGCAACAAGAACCCCTCTTCTGAATTAGAAAGCATGCTTAGAGACTTTATCATTACCCAAAAAGCCTTCAACAAAAATGTAGAGGAGAAATTAGCTAAAATAGACAATCTCTATTTGAAGATAGAAAGCTTAGCCCTTGATATTGAGATGCTTAAAATTAGAACCTCTCCCCTTGAGGAGAATAAGGCCACTCCTATTAATGCTATCCAGTTACAAATTAATGAAAATATTAGGATGATGGCTAAACTTAAAGAAAGATGGGCTAGAGAAAAAGAGGAAGAGGATAGAATTAAGAGCCTTCCTACACACCACACAGTTTCCACTATCCAAATTGTTGAGGACACCCAAACTATTAGCACCCAATGCACTCCTAGTCCCGTTGGACCTATTAATGGTGATGCTAATACCTCAACCGTAGATGAGGAAACTCCTATGAACATAGAGGTTTTCAAACATGTGAGCCTAGATTACACTACTACAACCTTTGATAGTGGTGATATTGATTTTTATAGTTGCACCCTCTCAGAAGTTATCAGTTTGCTACAAAAAATGTCTAGAGACCCCCACACTAGCACACTTAATCTTGCTTTCACGGAGCATATCACAAATGCTCTCATCAAAGCTAGGGAGGAGAAGCTTAGAGTAGAAGCCTCCATACCTAGGAAGCTAGATGATGGTTGGGATCCTATGATCAAAATTAAATTAAATAACTTCTCTTGCTATGCTTTATGTTATGTTGGATCTAGTACCTCCGTTATGCCCAAAAGAATATTTGATATGTTTGAATTGAAACCCTTTGAGCCTTGTATTTTGGTGTTTGTCTTGTTGATTCTTCCAAAAAGAAACCTTTGGGGAAGATCAACGATGTTCTTATCATTGTCAATGACAACTATGTTCCCGTTGATTTTATTGTTATGGATGTCGAGTGTGAACCTTTATGTCCAATTATTTTGGGACGTCCTTTTCTTCGCACCGTTGGTGCGGTTATTGACATGAAAGAGGGGAATATAAAATTCCAATTCCCATTCAAAAAGGGGATGGAACACTTCCCTAGAAAGAAAATCAAGTTACCTTTTGAGTCCGTTACACGGGCTAGTTATTCTCTTTCTCTTGATAAAACTTGATTCTTCTTTTTGCATCATGCCTAGGTCAAAGGCATAAATTAAAGCGCTTTCGGAGGCAGCCCGCAACGAATTTAGGTTTTTCTTTTTTGCTTTTGTTGTGTCATGATGTTTGTTACTGCTGTAGCAACATCATTGTATCTTTATATTTCAGCTTTGTGCCCAGTTATAGCCTCTTACGGCAAGGGAAGTAAAAGTTGTGACATGCTGTCCAGAAAACAGATTCTGTCTTCGTGACCAGAAAAATTCCAGAAAAATCCCAGTTCATCTTTTTGAGCCGAAATTTTTAGACAGTATTCTCTATACAATTACGAAACTTCCGTATGTTCTGAGTTTTTAGATTTGAGTTGCATAAGTGCCCCTAAAAAATTCTTTACTACCTGCTGTTCTGTTTTTCACTGATTCTGCCACGTTTTGTCTCTCCTAACTTTTGCAAACCTTAAGCTTTATTTTTCTTTGAAAAAACTTTTGGAACTCTTGATAAACAGTAGCTCTTCAAGAATATCTTTATATCCAGTGGGGAAAATTATTTATTAAGGGTACTGACCTCTCTAATCAGCTTATGATGAGTTACGTATGAAGGGAGTTTTCAAGTGTGCGATAGAAGATGATGAAAGAAGATCCACGAGTGTCAAGCGCTCAAGCTTGGGGATGCCCCCATGCATCCCCAATAAATATTCAAGGAGACTCAAGCGTCTAAGCTTGGGCATGCCCCCGTGCATCCCCTTCTCCATCAACAATCATCAGTTCGTCCTTTGTTTCACTATATTTTTATCACTTCATGCGTTATGTGCTATGCTTGGAGCGTCTCGCTCTTAGGTTTTGTTTTTAGTTTTCTTTACCTTTTCTTGCTGTTCATAACAAGTTAGATCCCTTCTTACTTTGTGTGGGAGAGAAACACGCTCCACTTTCAAAATCTAGAACACATCATAGGATTTTTCCTGCTTATCTTTTTTCTGTTGTGTGTTCTTTATCTTTTCATAGCTACTGCCATGTTTAGTTTTAGTCTTAGTTTGTCTTTAGCAAGAGCCTTGGCTTTTGTTTAGTTTGTTGCTGGAACTCTTTTTAGTTTTCATGTTTATCTTGTTAAAGAGAGTTGGTTGTTGCACTGAGTTGTGTCTTGTCTTGAAAGTAGGTGATTGAGGTTGCTATTTAATTTTAGTAGTAACTTGCAATGGTTTTGAGGTATTGATGTGAGTAATGTTTGAACTTTTGGTGTCACGAGCTCTTGCCTATTAGTGATAGGTGTCGTATTTTGGGCAATCCGTGTTTATTTTTCAAAACCTACAAAACTAGTTGAGAGCTCTATCTACTAGATGGATCACTACTCTTCTGAGGGATCGAATATCAGAGAACACTCACGTACCATGAGTCGAGGATGCGCAAGGATAACCAAACCCCCATACACTCCTCCTGGGGTACTTGTCTCTTTGTGAAGCTCCTTATTAGATTGAGAGTTACCGATAATAAGTGCATGAGTTCTTCGGACTAATGTAAGTATTGAAAGTTGACACTTCCACCTTCCCATATTTTGCTAGCCTCTCCTGTGCCGTGCATTGCCTTCTTCTCACTCCGAGAGTTTGTGTCCACCTTCCCCGGTACTTCCAAACCCTTGGCATGATACACTCTGTCATCATAAGCCTCCCTTTATCTTTCCTCAAAACAGCCACCATACCTACCTATCAAGGCATTTCCATAGCCTTTCCGAGTTACATTGCCATGCAACTTCAACCTCTTCATGACTTGATCTTCATGTCATACATGTTCCTGCTACACTGGCATCGGCATACATTGCATACTTCATGTTAGTTACATCTTCTTTATGATTTTGAGTACCTTGTAAAGTGTGAAAGATCTCCTTTACCTTCTTGTAAAATAGAGTGTTGCCCTTAAGTGAGGAAAAGATCCCAAAGTGGACACATTAAAAGATCCCAAAGAGGACAAATGAGAGTTAAATAGAAAGAGCCATTGAGGCCACCAGAAAAATACAAAAAGAAAAAGAAAAAGAGAAAAAGAAATAAAAAGAGAGAAAGGGGCAACACTACTATCCTTTTGAGAGATCCACACTAGTACTCCCTTTATATCCTTGTACTCCATAGAGATGATCATTATGCATATAGCTATGTGGGGACCTTCACACTATAGAACTTGGCTTGCATATTCCAAGGATGAGCCTTCTCAAACGAGCTCTAGGTCTTCATGAGCGAGCAAGTTATATGCAACCCCACTAGTTCCATTGGTGAGCTTCTTAGCTCGTATGTGCATCCGTTGCATGGCAATCCCTACTCCTCACATCATATCTATCATTTGGCATATCTTGCCTATGATTGTCCTCATTGATGTGAGCCTTTATCATCCTTTTTTGTCTTCCTCCTCCGTACTTCTCTCTTTGCCATCCTAAGTGTCAACTCTCGTGCTTATGCTCATCCATTGCATGAGTGCTCGAAATATCGAAAAGGAGTGGATCAAATTGACTTGTACCTGGCTAGTGGTCTGGGGACGAGTCAAGATAAGATTCCAAAGAGGACCAAGTGTGAAACTTTAGTAGATTGAGTTCTCAACACAAAAATACTTTTTTCTCGTATGCCCTATCCCCCTTCTTGCACGCAAACACCATTTGGAGACATTCGAGTCACGGACAGCGAGAGCTCTTGCACCTAATGTTCTTTTGTTACTTGTTGCAATGCTAATATAGATTCTTGCATTTTATGACTTGAATTGAATCTCTAACCTTGATTGCTTTACTTTTCAAAGTTCTTATATGGTTGCTAGCATGTCACCACAAAAATTATGCTGTTATCATTTACCTACTCGAGGACGAGCAGGAATTAAGCTTGGGGATGTTGATACGTCCAAAACGTATCTATAATTTCTGCTTGATCCATGCATGTTTTGTGTGATATTGCTAGGTTCTAGATACACTTTCATACACTTTTGATCATATTTGGACTAACCTATTAACTCAGTGCACCCCAGTGCCAGTTCCTGTTTTCTGCTGTTTTTCTATTTCAGTTTTCCCCCATATAAATAGTGCCAGAAAAATTCCGGGAAAAAACAGAAAAAATCAGCGTACAGGAAGCTTCGCGAAGAGCCCGAGTAGGGCCAGAGGGGAGCCAGGCGGCCATCCGACGCGGCCCCACCCCTGGCCGCGCCAGGGGGGCGCCTGGGGCCCCTGGTCCACCTCTGGCTGCCCCCTTTCGCCTATTTATTCTCCGTCACGGGGAAACTCCGAAAAAGAACCCTATTCCGCAAACTGGCCTCTGTTCCGCCGCCGCCGCGCTTCCGAGATCGGGAGCACCAAAAGACCTCTTCCCGGCACCCTACCGGAGGGAGGATTGACCTCTGGGAGTCTACTCTCCACCATGGATGCTCCCCGGATGTCTCGTGAGTAGTCTTCCTTGGACCATGGGTCTGTGATCAGTAGCTATGTGATGTTCTCCTCCCCTCTTTAATCTTCATTGTTTAGACCTCGTGAGATGCCCTACATGATCGAGGCACCTTTGTAATATTTCTTCTATTGCTATGCTGAGTTTGATGGGATCTGATGGATTATGAGATTATGTTCAGATTGTGATAGAGTAATATATTTGGTTTTTATCTCTTATAATTTTGTTCCTAAGTAATTCTTGCATATTCTCCGTTGCTGTTTATTGCTTTGGCCAAGTAGTAGGTAGTGACTCCAAGAGGGAACGTTGTGCTAGATTGTGGGTTCATGCCCCCCGATGACACGATTGAGTGACAGAAACATGAGTCTAGGGGATGTGTTGTTGCCACAAGGGGGAAAACAACGGTGCTTGTAACCGCGGTTACAAGGATTGTTTACTTTACGCAAAGTTCTTTTTAATGCAGTTGTCTGTTGCTTTGGGTTTACACTTTGGGTGGGGCTCGCAACTTAATACCAGCGAGATGTTCTGGATAGATATCTCAAGGTGGATGATTAGTAGTAGATGCAGTTGGATTACAGTCTACTTATTTTGGCGTACTGCCCGTGCTTTTGAGCCTCTTCCTTTCTTTTTTAGCATAGTTAGCATTGCGGTGCGTTTATAATCCTGTCAATTGCCCTTCTGTAATTTGTTTACCTCGCATAGCAGTTTTATCGTCTTTTGGGAGAGAGACATCACTAGTGAACATCACGTATCCCGGTCCATATCCTTATTATTATTTCCACACTATATTTACTTTACTGCTTTTACTTGCTATCATTATCCCTTGCGTTTTACCCTTTGTGAACAACAAGACCGGAGAGATTGACAACCTCTCTGAACTTCGTTGGGAACAAAGTTATCTGTGTCTGTGTGTAGGTCCACGTCAATTGCGCCGCTGACACCTACTTATCATCTCCGGAGTCCTACTGGAGACAAACCTTGGTATATTCACCGAGGGAAACTTGCTGCTGCGCTACATCTCCACCTTCCACTTGGGGTAACCAACGAAGGGCGAGAAGCCATCACCTGTTGTTCTGTTTTTTCACAGATTCTGCCACGTTTTGTCTCTCCTAACTTTTGCAAACCTTAATCTTGATTTTTCTTTGCAAATACCTTTTGGCAATCTTGAGAAACAGTAGATCTTCAAGAATATCTTTATATCCAGTGGGGAAAAATTATTTATTAAGGGCACTAACCTCTCTAATCAGTTTATGATGAGTTTTGTATGAAGGGAGTTTTCAAGTGTGCGAAGGAAGGTGATGAAAGAAGATCAAGTAGTGTCAAGCGCTCAAGCTTGGGGATGCCCATGTGCACCCCCAATAAATATTCAAGGAGACTCAAGCGTCTAAGCTTGGGGATGCACCAGTGCATCCCCTTCTTCATCAACAATTATCAGTTTGTCCCTCGTTGCACTATATTTTTATCACTTTATGCATTATGTTCTATGCTTGGAGCATCTTGCTCTTTAGTTTTTAGTTCTCTTTAGCTTTGCCTGCTGGTCATATCTTGTGAGATATTACAATCCTTGATTGGGAGAGAAACACGCTCCACTTTAAACAAGAACATCTCATAGGATCTTATGCTTATCTTTTGCTGTGAGTGTTCTTTATCTTTTCATAGCTACTGTTCTGTTTAATTGTAGTGCTTTAGAGTTTCTCTAGAACTTTTGTCTCAGGTCTGAACTTTCTATAATTTGCATGCTTATCTTGTTTGGAGAGTTTGCCTGTTGCACTGAGTTATGTGTCTTGACTAGAAAGTAGGTAGTTGAAGTTGCTATTCTTTTTGTAGTAGTAACTTGCAATAGTTTTGAGGTATTGGCTTGAGTAATGTTTGAACTTTTGGTGTCAAGAGCTTTAGCCTATTAGTGATAGATGTCGTATTTTGGGCAATCGGTGTGTTTTTCGAAAACCAAAAACCCGTTGAGAACTCTATCAACTAGATGGATCACTACTCTTCTGAGGAGTCGGATATTAGAGTACACTCACGTACCATGAGTCGAGGATGCGCAAGGATAACCAAACCCCCATACACTCCTCCTCGGGGTACTTGTCTCTTTGTGAACCTCCTGATTAGATTGAGAGTTACCGATAATAAGTGCATGAGTTCTTCGGACTAATGTGAGTATTCAAAAGTTGACACTTCCACCTACCCATACTTTTCTAGCCTCTTCGGTACCGTGCATTGCCCTTTCTCACCTCGAGAGTTGGCGCATACTTCGCCGGTGCATCCAAACCCTTGGCATGATACGCTCTATCATCATAAGCCTCCTTATATCTTTCCTCAAAACAGCCACCATACCTACCTACAAGGCATTTCCATAGCCTTTCCGAGATACATTTCCATGCAACATCCACCATCTCATGACTTGATCTTCATGTCATACATGCTACTTGCTTGATCGATGAGCCCCATGCTAGTTGGGCCTTGCCCTAATCATTGCTACATGACGCGCTAGTATCATTGCATATCCTGCTATCCTGGCAGAGGCATACATTTGCATCATGATAGTTACATCTTCTTTATGTTGAGTACTTTTGTAAAGTGTGAAAGATCTCCTATACTTTTGTAATATATAGAGTGTTGCCCCTAAAGTGAGGAAAAGATCCCAAAGAGTACAAAATCAAAAGATTCCAAAGAGGACAAATGAGAGTTAAACAGAAAGAGCCATGGAGGCCACCAAAAAAATACAAAAAAAAGAAAAAAAGAGAAAAAAAGAGAAAAAGAAAAATAAAAAGAGAGAAAGGGGCACACTACTATCCCTTTTGAGAGATCCACACTAGTACTTCATATTCTATCCCTTGTACTCCATAGAGATCATCATACATGCCTATAGCTATGTGGGGACCCTTCACACTATAGAACTTGGTTTGTATATTCCAATGATGAGCCTCCTCAAAAGAGCTCTAGGTCTTCTTGAGCAAGCAAGTTAGATGCACCCCCACTAGTTCCATTGGAGAGATCTTAGCTCATATGTGCATCCGTTGCATGGAAATCCCTACTCCTCACATCATATCTATCATTTGGCTTTCTCTCGCCTATGATTGTCCTCATTGATGTGAGCCTTTCACACCTTTTTGTCTTCCTCCCCACCTTATTCTCTCTTTGCCATCCTAAGTGCCAAATTTCTTGCTTACGCTCATCCATTGCATGAGTGCTCAAAATATCGAAAGGGAGTGGATCAAATTGACTTGTACCTGGCTAGTGGTCCGGGGACGAGTCAAGATAAGATTCCAAAGAAGACCAAGTGTGAAACTTTAGTAGATTGAGTTCTCAACACAAAAATACTTTTTCTCTCGTATTCCCTACCGCCCTTCTTGCACGCAAACACCATTTGGAGACATTCGAGTCACGGACAGCAAGAGCTCTTGCACCTTTTGTTCTTTTGTTGCTTGTGTCAATGCTAATATAGACTCTTGTTTGTTAAGACTTGAATTGAATTGAATGATTTCATTGCTTTACTTAAAAGTCCTTATATGGTTGTGTGGCATGTCACCACAGAAATTATGCTTGTTATCATTTACCTACTCGAGGACGAGCAGGAATTAAGCTTGGGGATGTTGATACGTCACAAACGTATATATAATTTCTGCTTGCTCCATGCATGTTTTGTGTGACTTTGCCATGTTTTACATACACTTCCATACACTTTTGATCAACTTATTAACTCAGTGAACCCAGTTGACAGTTCCTGTTTTCTGCTGTTTTTGTATTTCAGGTTTTCCGGCCATTAAAAGTGCTCCAAAAATTCCGGAAAAATTATATAAAAAATCAGCGTCCCGGAAGCTTCCGGAATCACCAAGGAAGGAAGGGAGGGCCACCACCAGGCAGCCAGGAGGGTGCCTGGCGCGGCCCAGCCCTAGGTCGCGCCACCTGCCCTTCTGACTGCCTCGTGGCCCCTCTCGGTGCCCCCTTTGGCCCCTATTTTTCCCCCACGGAGGAAACCCTGATTCCAGACCCCTTTTCTCCAGAAGCAATTCCGATCTCCGCCGCCATCACCGACAAGCTTCGGGGGATCATAATTCCTGTGCCGGCACCCTGCCGGGACGGGTAAGTGCCCCCGGATTCATCTCCATCGACGTTGCTTCCCTCCTCCATGAAGCGGGAGTAGTTCCTCCTCGGGGCTGAGGTTTCTACCAGTAGCTATGTAGTCTGCTCTCTCTCTCTCCCATGATGTGATCTTGATTGTGATCATAGGCAATGTTAATCTAGGGTGATCCCATTATGTTTCCCCTTCTTCTATGTATTGGATTGATGTACTCAATTGATCTTATCTAGTATAATCTCCGAGACCATGGTGACAGCTGGTCTATTGCACATGGAATTAGAAGAATAATTTCATGAGTGATTTCCTCTTTTGTGTGTTGATTGAAGATTGAGAGTCTCTTGGTGCTTGTCTTTGACTATCCTTGAGATATGTTGTGGTGATTGTGGTACTCTCTTTGGATGGCCGCGGTGACATTGGGAAATACATAGATTGAGAACTACGAACTTTGAGGTGTGCTTTTGTAGCCCTACACAATTCTCGTCCTCTCTTGACCACAAAGGAATGACCTCCGAGTACGTCTCCATTGCATGTTTTATGGGAAATATCATGTGATTAGACTATGTTAATGTTGTTGGGAGTTTCCACTAGTGAAAGTATGAAGCCTAGGCCTTGTTTCCACCATTGCAATACAGTTTGTGCTCACTTTTATCACTTGTTTCCTTGCTGTACTTTTTATTACAGATTTATATTACCTTGCTTTGCCACACCTATCACCCATATTTTACCATCTCTTCGCCGAACTAGTGCACCTATACAACTCCTAGTTGTATTAGGTGTGTTGGGGACACAAGAGACTTCTTGTATCTTAATTGCAGGGTTGCTTGAGAGAGACCATCTTTAACCTCTACTTCCCTGAGTTCGATAAACCTTAGGTCATCCATTTGAGGGAAATTGCTGCTGTCCTACAAACCTCTGCGCTTGGAGGCCCAACATAGTCTACAAGAATAGAAGTGTGCGTAGACATCACTTGGCAGAAAGATTGAAAATAAAGATACAATGATGTTGCTACAGTAGGAACAAGCATCAAGACCACTAAAACTGAAAAGAAAAACATCTTGGGTTGCCTCCCAACAAGCGCTTTCTTTTATGCCTTTTAGCTAGGCATGATAGAAGAAAATCAATTTTATCAATATCAAAAAAATAGCTTGCCCGTGTAACAGACTCATAAGGTAACTTGATTTTGTTTCGAGGAAGTGTTCCATTCCCTTTTTGAGGGGGAACTGAAATCTAATGCTCCCCTCTTTCAAGTCAATGATAGCACCAATGGTGCGAAGAAAAGGACGTTCCAAAATAATTAGACATGAAGGATCACATTCAATGTCCATAACGAGAAAATCAATGGGAACATAGTTATCATTGACAATAATAAGCTCATCATCAATACTTACTAATGTTTTCCTTACGGAAGAATCAACAAGTCGAACACCAAAAGAACAAGTATCAAAAGATTTCAAATTAAGCATGTCATACATTCTTTTGGGAATAACGGAGGCACTAGCTCCAACATCACATAAAGCATAGCAAGATAAGTTATTTAATTTAATTTCGACTATGGGATCCCATCCATCTTCTAGCTTCGGGGATGGAATTCTCAAGTTTGAGCTTCTCCTCCCTAGCTTTGATAAGAGCATTAGTAATATGCTTGGTAAAGGCAATGTTAAGTGTGCTAGTGTGGGGGTATTTAGCCATTCTTTGTAAAAAGGTGATAACTTCAGAGAGACTACAATTATCAAAATCAAGATCATTACCAATAATTAAAGTGGTGGTGATGTCATCTAAGCTTATGGGTTTGGTAGTATCTAGAGTGATAGGAACTTCTTGTCCTAAAGTTGAGGTATTAGCATTACCATTAATAGGTCCAGTCGGACTAGGGATGTGTTGGGTGCTAAAAGTTTTGAGATCCTCAACGTGTATAGTGGAGATAGTAGTGTGCGTAGGAAGGCTCTTAATTCTATCTTCCTCTTCCTTTTCTCTAGCCCATCTATCCTTAATTTTGGCTTGCATTCTAATATTCTCATTAATTTTGACTTGGATAGCATTCATGGGTGTAGTTTTCCTCTCCTCAAGGGGAGAAGTTCTAATTTTAAGAAATTCTACCTCATGAGCTATGTTGTCAACCTTCGAAGAGAGGCTATCTAGTTTTTATAATTTCTCTTCTACACTCTTGTTGAAGGCTTTTTGAGAAGTGATAAAGTCTTTAAGCATGCTCTTTATTTCAGAAGTGGAGTTTTTGGTGCTAGGATAAGTGTTGTTGTTCCCATAGTTGTTGGATGGGAACGGTCTAGGATTGCTACCAAAATTACTCCTATAAGCATTATTATTAAAGTTCTTCCTAGAGATAAAATTAACATCAACTTGCTCTTGAGCAACCAAGGAATTTAAAGGAACATCATGAGGATCAATAGGAGCTTGCTTAGTAAGTAAATTCCTGATCATGTAAACTTTTTCATTTAGGGAGGAGATCTCCTCGATAGACTTTACCTTCCTACCTGTTGGAGCTCTTTCGGTGTGCTATTGGGAATAGTTTGTTATCATCTCATCTAATAATTTTGTGGTAGCACCAAGTGTTGTTGACATAAAGGTTCCTCCCACGGCCGAGTTTAACAGATTCCGCGAGGTAAAGTTCAAGCCAGCATAAAAAGTATGGATAACCATCCAAGTAGTCAAACCATGTGTAGGGCAGTTTTTAACAAGAGATTTCATGTGTTCCCAATCTTGGGCAACGTGTTCATTATCCAATTGCTTAAAATTCATTATATTACTCCTCAATTGGATAATTTTAGCAGGTGGCTAGTACTTCCCAATAAAAGCATCCTTGCACTTATCCTAAGAATCTATGCTATTCCTAGGCAAGGATCGAAACCAAATTTTAGCTCCTCCTCTCAAGGAGAAAGGAAAAAGCATAAGCTTAACAATATCACCTTCTACTTCTTTATACTTTTGCATATCACATAGTTCAACAAAGTTATTCAAGTGTAAAGCATCATCATCTCCAGCACTAGAGAATTGTTCTTTCATAACAAGATTTAGTAAAGCAGGTTTAATTTCATAAGAAGATGATGAGGTGGCAGGTGTAGCAATAGGAGTGTAGATAAAGTCATTGTTGTTGTAACTAGTGAAGTCACACAACTTAGTGTTTTCAGTGGAACCCATAATAGCGCCAGCAAGTAGGAACAAGATAAACAAAAAAATTGTGGTTTTTTGATAAAGGACACTAAGATAAAAATGATAAAGTAAACTAACAAGACTAAAAAGAAAAGGTAAAAGATAGTGTGCAACTCCCCTATCTTGAAGAGTGGAGTCCCCGGCAACGGCGCCAGAAATTTCTTGATGCTAGCGAGGAAGTAATAGCTCTCGCCCTTTGTTGGTAACCCCAAGTGGAAGGTTGAGATGTAGCGTACCGGCAAATTTCCCTTGGCGAAGATACCAAGGTTTGAGTCGACCAGCTGGACTCCAAGGTCGACAAATAGGTGGTAAAGTGAACAATGGTGACGTTCACAACCTCAGGGTTGCTTACTTTACCTAGACTTGCACACACACAGATAGCTTTGCTCCCAACGAAGTTCAGAGAGGTTTCCAATCTCTCCGGCCTTGTTGTTTACAAAGGATTAAACGCAAGGGTAGATAGTGATAAATGCAACTGAAAGTAAAAGCGATAAATAAAGTGGAGGTGTAAATATTGGTGGAAATATGGACCGGGGTCCCATGACGTTCAATAATGGTGTCTCTCTCCCAAAAGACGATAAAGAACTAAGCTGGGTGAACAAATTACAGCCGGGCAATTGAAAGAATTATAAACACACCACAATGCTAATTATGCTACTTGAAAGTAAGAGTGCTCGAAAGTATGGGTAGTACGCCGAGGCAAGTAGACCGAAATCCATTTGCATCTACTTATAATCATCCACCTTGAGATATGTATCCAGAACATCTCGCTGGTATTAAGCTAGACAACGCAGGGCATGAACCCACAATCAAGCATAGCGCTCCCTCTTGGAGTTACTATCTACTAATTGGCCAAAGCAATAAATAGCAACGGAGAACATGCAAGAATTACTAAGAACAAAATATAAAAGGTAAACCAAATATATAACTCATCACGATCTGAACATAATCTCATAATCCAGCGAATCCCAGCAAACACAGCATAGCAACATCAGGAAAATTACATAGGTGCCTTGATCATGTAGGGCAGCTCACAAGGTCTAAACATTGAAGAGTAAGGGTGGAGAGAAAACATCACATAGCTACTGATCATGGACTCATGGTACAAGGTAGACTACTCACGACACATCTGGGAGGCGTCCATGGTGGTGGAGAGGTCTTTGGAGGTCAATACTCCCTATGGCAGGGTGCCGAGAAGAGGTCTTCTGGCGCTCCCGATCTTGGAAGCACGGCAGCGGCGGAACAGTGAGGTAAATCGCAATGCGGGCTTCTCTTGGAGGGTTTCTGCGATGAGGGGTAAAAATGGGCCGAAGGGGGGCACCAGAGGTGGGGCCCACATCCTAGGCGCCCTGGTGGCGTGGCAAGGGGTGGGCCCGTGCCACCTGGCCGCCTGGGAGGGGGTGGCCCCCTCCGGCTCTCTTTCGGTGATTCCGCGAGCTTCCTTGACGCTGATTTTATTCTGATTTTTTCGGAATTTTTCTGGCATTTTATATTGGGGAAAAATCACTGCAACAAAAGACATCAGCAGACAGGAACTGGCACTGGGTGCACTGAGTTAGTATGTTAGTCCAAATATGTGTAAAATGATATAAAAATTTAGCAAAACATGTAGCAATGTCACATAAAAGTGCATTGAACAAGCAGAAACTATAGATACGTTTGGGACGCATCAGGAAGTTGCACACTATCTTTTACCTTTGCTTTTTAGTCTTGTTAGTTTACTTTCTAGTTTTTGCTTTAGGGTCTTATACCAAAAAACACACAAAAATAGTTATTTTGATTTTAGTTGTTTCTTCTGTTTAGCCAGTATGTCTTTAAGATTTGGAACTTTGTCGGAATCTGAGATCTTAGATTTCCAGCAAAGGGAAGGGGGGAATATGAAAAGGCTTGGGATAGACTTTCTGAAGCACATAAAAGAATTATGCCTTGGATACCTATAAAAATTGTGCTTAGGAATTTTTACCATGGTCTTTTTAGATGGTGCAAACACTCTCTTGATATTATAGCTGAAGGGGATTTTTTAGAGTGTAATGAAGAAAAAGCTTTTGATATTATAGAAGGATTATCTAGCTTCTTTGTGTTTGATCATGGAGTTGATGCTATCATGGATAGAATCAACTATATTGAGGAAAGACTTATTGCTTTGAATATAAGTGGAGTAAAAGAATCCACTACAGTTGGAGATACGATTTTAAATATAAAGGATGATTGGGGCCCTTTTATTAGAATTAGCATCTCAAACCAAGACTTCCTTGCTTATTGTGATATTGGATCCATGATTTACCATGCCCAAATGTGTTTATGAATGTTTAAAACTTACAAATATGGTCAATTTTTCATCTTATCATGAACACGCTAATGGATATTTTTCTAAGATCTAGGGGAGGTAAAAGATGTCCAAGTTATGTTTTTCAAAAGGAGTGCAGCGGTTGACTTCTTCGTTATGGAGTCAGTCAACCAAGGACACATAGTGCTTGGAAGGGATTTCCTTCGAGCCATGAAAGGCTTCATTGACATAGGTAAAGGACAAATATGCTTTCGTGGGAAAGCTAATGGTATGTATCTCTTCCCTAGGAAAGATAGGAATGGGCTCGTTGAAGAGCAAGCTGGAGGTTATGATGATCCTATTGATACTGATTTCTTTGAACCTTGATTCCTATTTTCGCATCATGCCTAGCTAAAAGGCATAAAAGAAAGCGCTTATTGGGAGGCAACTGATACGTCCAAAACGTATCTATAATTTCTGCTTGCTCCATGCCTCTTTTGTGTGATATTGCTATGATATTGATGAACTTCCATACACTTTTGATCATATTTGGACTAACATATTAACTCAGTGCACCCTAGTGCCAGTTCCTGTTTTCTGCTGTTTTTCTATTTCAGGTTTCCCCCATATTAAAAGTGCTCCAAAAATTCGGGAAAATACAATAAAAATCAGCGCAGAAGAAGCTTCGGGAATCACCGAGGGGGGGGGGGGGGAAGAGGGGACCCACCAGGGCCCAAGGCGCTCTCCCGGCGCGCCCTAGGGTGGGGCCGCGCCAGGGGGACGCCTGGACCCCTGGTGGCCCCCCTGGCTGCCCCCCTTCGCCTATATATCCCTCGTGACGTGAAACCTCCGTGACGGGAACCCTTTTCGCGATCTCTCCTCTGTTCCGCCGCCGCCGCGCTTCCAAGTTCGGGAGCACCAGAAGACCTCTTCCCGGCACCCTGACGGAGGGAGGAATCACCTCCGGGAGCTTCTCCACCACCATGGATGCTTCCCGGATGAACCGTGAGTAGTCCACCTTGGACCATGGGTCTATGATCAGTAGCTATGTGATGTTCTCCTCCCCTCTTTGTTCTTCATGGATTAGACCTCGTGAGCTGGCCTACATGATCGAGGCACATATGTAATCTTTCTGTTGTTGCTATGCTGAGTTTGCTGGGATCCGATGGATTATGAGACTATGTTCAGATTGTGTTTGATTAATATATTTGATTCTCCTCTTTTATATTTATGTTGTAGAGTAATTATTGCATGTTCTCCGTTTTTGTTTATTGCTTTGGCCAAGTAGTAGGTAGTGACTCCAAGAGGGAGCGTTATGCTTGATTGTGGGTTCATGCCCCCTGATGACTAGCTTGAGTGACAAAAAGATGAGTCTAGGGGATGTGATGTTGCCACAAGGGGGAAAACAACGGTGCTTGTACTTGCGGGTGCAAGGATTGTTTAATTTACGCAAAGTTCTTTAATGCAGTTGTATGTTGCTTTGAGTTTACACTTTGGGTGTGATTCGCAACTTAATACCAGCGAGATGTTCTGGATAGATATCTCAAGGTGGATGAGTAGTAGGTAGATGCAGATGGATTTCGGTCTACTTGTCTTGGCGTACCGCCCGTGCTTTTGAGCCTCTTCCTTTCTTTATAGCATAGTTAGCATTAGTTTGCGCACATAATCCTGTCAATTGCCCAGCTGTGATTTGTTTAGCTCGCATGGCTATTTTATCGTCTTTTGGGAGAGAGACATCACTAGTGAACATCACAGGACCCCGGTCCATATTTCCAACACTGTTTACACCCGCTATCAATTAACTGCTTTATTTACTTTTCAGTTGCTATCACTATCATTATTATCCCGTGTGTTTTATCCTTTGTAAACAACAAGGCCGGAGGAATTGCAAACTTCTCTGTACTCGTTGGGAAGCAAAGCTAATTGTTGTGTGTGCAGGTCCAGGTGAAGTAAGAAACCTTAGGTTGTGAACGGCGCCATTGTTCACTTCACCACCTTCTTGTATCTGTTGGAGTCTTACTAGTTCGATACTCAACCTTAGCATCTTCGCTAAGGGAAATTGCCGCTATCTACATCTCAACCTTCCACTTTGGATAACCAACGAGGGGGCGTTAATTCGTACCATCAGCAACCCACAATGTTTTTGCTTTCAGTTTTAGGGGTTTTCATGCTTGTTACTACTATAGCAACATCATTGTATCTTTATTTTCAAGCTTTGTGCCAAGTTTTAGCCTCCGATTGCAAGAAAAAATAAAAGTTGTGACATGTTGTCCAGAAAACAGATTCTGTCTGCTTGACGGAAAAATTCACCTAAAATCACCATATCATCTTTTTTATCTGACTATTTTTTGACAGTATGCTCTATAAAATTGACTTTCTGGCGTATGTTCTGAGTTTTTTGATTTGGCTTGCAGAAGTGCCCCTAAAAAATTATTTACTACCTGCTGGTCTGTTTTTCACAAATTATGCCTCGTTTTGTGTTTTCTCCGTTTTGCAAATCTTAAGCTTGCTTTATCTTTGCAAAAACTTTTTGGCAATCTTGAGAAACAGTATCTCTTCATGAAAATCTTTATTTCCAGTAAAGGAAAATTATTTACTTATGGGTACTAACCACTCAAATCAGCTTATGATGAGTTTCGCATGTAGGGATTTTTCAAGTATGCGAAGGAAGACGATGAAAGAAGATTCGGGAGTGTCGATAGCTCAAGCTTGGGGAGGCCCCCATGCACCCCCAGAATATATTCAAGGAGACTCAAGCGTCTAAGCTTGGGGATGCCCCCGTGCATCCCCTTCTCTCCATCAACAATCATTAGTGCGTCCTTCTCCATGCTATATTTTTATCACTCCATATGTTATGTGCTATGCTTGGAGCGTCTTGCATTTACTTTTTAGTTTATTTTATTTTGCTTTCTGTTCATAACAAGTTGGACCATAGCCTACATTGTTTGGGAGAGAAACACGCTCCACTCCACCCTAGAACACAACATAGGTTTCATGCTTATCTTTGATTGTGTGTTCTTTATATTTTCGTAGATGCTATCATGTTTAGCTCCTAGTTTTCATGCTTATATTTTTAGGAGATTTTATTTAGGTTGTTGCCTTTGGAACTCTCTTGAGTTCTCATGCTTATCTTGTTTAGAGAGTTGGTGTGTTGCACTGAGTTGTGTGTCTTGACATGAGTAGGTAATTGAGGTTGCTATTATAAGTATAGTAGTAACTTGCAATAGTTTTGAGGTATTGATTTGAGTAATGTTTGGACTTTTGGTGCCAAGAGCTTGAGACTATTAGTGAGAGGTGTCGTATTTTGGACAATCCGTGTTTATTTTCGAAAACTACAAAAAACTTAGTTGAGAACACTAGCTACTAGATGGATCGCTAACCTCTGGAGGGGTTGAAATATATAGAGTACCCTCACGTACCATGGGTCAAGGATGCGCAAGGATAACCAAAACCCCATACACTCCTCCTCGGGGTATTGTCACTTTGTGAACCTCCTGATTATATAGAGAGTTAATGATAGTAAGTACATGAGTTCTTCAGACTAATGCGAGTATTTGATTGTTGGCACTTCCACATTCCATATTTTGCTAGCCTCTTCGGTACCGTGCATTGCCCTTTCTCATCTTGAAAGTTCGTGCAAACTTCACTGGTGCATCCAAACCCTGGGCATGACATGCTCTGTCATCATAAACCTCCTTATATCTTCCTAAAAACATCTACCATACCTACCTATCTAGGCATTTCCATAGCCTTTCTGAGATACATTGCCATACAACATCCATCATCTCAAGACCTGATCATCATGTCATACATGCTTTTTCTTGATCGAGGAGTGATGACCCTCAACTGTAGGGAATCAAGATAGTCTTCACGGGTAAGATAACCCAATTTATTGATTCGACACAAGGGGAGCCAAAGAATATTTATTAGCTTTGACAGTTGAGTTGTCAATTCAACCGCACCTGAAATATACTTGCTTGCAACAAAATATTAATAGCAATGGTGATATGATAGCAGTAGTGGAGACAGCAAAAGTAAAACAACAAAAGCAAACTACTAGTAACCAGTAGGATTAAAACACTGTAGGCTAGGGAGATGGATGGCTGGGCGCTGCTTGGATGAGAGTGAGCATGCAATAGACTCTAACACGGGGCAAGGCACACAGAAAAGCAATGATCATCTAGGCAAATATCAAACATTAGGCATGTATCCCGTAGGTAGTCGTGCATTCTTGCAATAAGAACTTGCACAACATCTTTTGTCCTACCATCCCGCTACGAACGGGGCCAAAAGGAACTTATGGAGATTAAGGTGCTCCTGTCAAAGAGCACCGGAACAAAGCAATAAACTCGATGGATACATGAAATCCTCAAATTATGGACCATCCCCTTTGGTGTCCCAAGATGTCACCTTTGGGATCACCGGTTCCGGGCCATAATAGGTGCATACAACTCATAGATAGGATTAAGAACATAGATATACTCATGAAAACACAGGTGGTTCAGATCTGAAAACATGCCACTCGGGCCCAAAGTGACAAGCATTAAGAGCAAGAAGTTGTAGAAAAGATGATAAACACCAAAGTAGATGATAGGAAACATGCCCCCAACAATCTGACGAACCATTACATGATCTAACTCATCCAATCCCTACCATCCCCTTTGTCTACAACAGGGAATTACTCACACATGAGAGGAGAAGTCATGGCGGGAGGATGGAGTGGTGATGATGATGACGATGGCGATGATCTCCCCTCTCCGGAGGCCAAATCAGCCTCCAGATTAGCCCTCCCAAGGAAGAACAGAGGATGGCGGCGGCTCCGCGACGGAAACTGGAAAAGCGACTTCTGTTCTGGGGTTTTCCCGTCACGAGAATAAATAGGGGCCTTGGTAGGGCACCAGAGGAGGGGGAGTCCTCCAGGAGGCCTCCTGGCGCGGCCAGGGTTGGGGCCGCGCCAGCAGGGCGCCTGGAGCCCTTGTGGCTCCCCTCTGTCCCCACTTATGGCTGGTGGAAGTTTCGGGTGCGTGGATATTTCGTGAATTTTCCTGGAATTTTCCGAGATACCTAAAAATCCATTTTCCTGCACACAATAAACCATACAGACAGCTCTGCTGAAAAAAGCGTCAGTCCGCGTTAGTTTAGTTCAAATCATGCAAGAATGAGGTCAAAACAATAGCAAAAGTTTTTGGAAAAGTAGATATGTTTGAGATGTGTCAACTCCCCCAAGCTTAGCATATTGCTTGTCCTCAAGCAATTCAGTTCAACGAACTGGACGCGACAAAGAAAACTTTGACAAACTCTTTTCCTTCATAAGATGTATATAAGCATGTACTACGAAAAGAGTTTAGCAAGTATTGAAACAATGCTATAAGGACAATGCACGAGCAATCCTTCTTTCAAGTGATCAATCACAAACAACCAAAATTAACTAATATGCTGCCGAAAAGAAGGACAAGATCAAAATGCCCATAGCTTGAACATACTAGAGTGGTATCTCGCTAGCCTCCTGATACATATCAAACGTGTCTACTTTTCCAAACACTTTTGCTATTGTTTTTCCCTCATTCTTGCATGATTTGGACGAAACTAACCCGGACTAACGATGTTTTCAGCAGAGCTGTTTGTATGGTTTTATTGTGTGCAGGAAAATGGAGGTGTCTCAGAAAATTCTAGGAAAAATCACAGAAAATCCACGCACCTGAAGGACCATTGTGACAGAAGTGGGGCCAGAGGGGCCCCAGGCGCCCTGCTGGCGCGGCCCCACCCCTGGCGGCGCCGGGAGGCCGCCTGGGCGGCTCCTACCTCCTCTGGTGCCCTACCAGGACCCCTATTTATTCCGGTGACGGAAAAACCCTGAAACATAAGGTGTTTTCCCAATTCTTGTCGCGGAGCCGCCGCCACCCTCTGTTCTTCTTCGGGAGGGCTAATATGGAGGTTGTTTTGGCCTCCGGTGAGGGGAGATCATCGCCATCGTCATCATCATCACCACTCCATCCTCCCTGCATGACTTCTCCATCCATGTGTGAGTAATTCCATGCTGTAGGCAAAGGAGATGGTAGGGATTGGATGAGTGAGATCATGTAATAGTTTATCAGATTGTTGGGGGCATGTTGCCTATCATCTAGATTGGTGTATATCATCTTTGCTTCAACTTGTTGCTCTTAATGCTTGTCACTTTGGGCCCGAGTGCCATGATTTCAGATCTGAACCCTATGTGTTTGCATGAATATATTTGTGTTCTTGATCCTATCTATGAGTTGTATGCACCTGTTATAGTCCGGAACCGGCGATCCCAAAGGTGACAGCTTGGGACACCAAAGGGGATGGACTATAGTTTGAGGATTCCGTGTATCCATTGATTGTATATGCTTTGTTCTGGTGCTCTTTGACAGGAGCACCTTAATCTCCATAAGTTCCTTTTGGCCTCGTTCGTAGTGGGATGGTAGGACAAAAGATGTTGTGCAAGTTCTTATTGCAAGCACGTACAACTACCCATGGGGTACATGCCTGATGTTTGATTTATGCCTAGATGATTAGTGATTTTCTGTGTGCCTTGCCCCAAGTTAAATACATGATATATCTTATCCATGCAGTGCCCAACCATCCATCTCCCTAGCCTATAGTGTTTTTAATTCTGCTGGTTACTAGTTGTTTAATTTTGCTGTTTTACTGCCGCTGTCTCACCACCACTATTTCATTACTACTATCACTTCCATATCACAGTTACTATTAATATCTTGTTGCAAGTACGTCTATCTCAGGTGCGGTGGAATTGACAACTCCACTGTCAAAGCTTGTGGGTATTCTTTGGCTCCCCTTGAGTCGGATCTATAAATTGGGTTATTCTTACCCGCAAAGACTATCTCGATCCCCTGCAGTTGTGGGTTATCAAGCCTGTTTTCTAGTGCCGTTGCCGGGGAGCATAGCTTTATTTACAAGTCTACATGAAGTATTTTACCTTCTGCAATTTATCCGCTATGGGTAAGAAAGAAGACCCCAAGGTCCCGATCTAACCATCCCGTACAAGAAAAGGTATTGTTCTGAACACTAGTGTTACACTTGATTCACCTTCAGTTATGAGTAAGTTTGCTTCACCTCCACTGTATGATGCTTCTACTGAATCCGTTACTATGTCCGATACTTTTGATGATGCTTCTACTACTCTTGATGATATTGGTTCACTTGGTCACGCTCTTGAGAAACAGATCGCTGCTGCAAAAAAAATCTGGAATTGAAATTCCTGATGCTTGCTACCCTTTTGATGGAACTTATGGTTATCCTGATTTGAGTAAACTCAAGGAGAGACTACTTGATGATGATTATATTATACTTGATGATGATTTATGCAGGGAGCTAACAGAGTTTGTCGACTCTGACCCTGATGCTATTAAGAAGCTTCTCGAGAAACACTCCTTGAAGAACAAATTTTCTCCTGGTCCTACTTTTGCTACGTCTCCTATATGCATCAATGATCCTGATTATAATTTCTCTGTTGATCTTTCACTTATATCTATGGTTTAAGCTGACCCCTTTTATGGAAGAGAAAATGATGATGCTATCGCACACCTGACCAAACTCACTGAGTTGGGTGGCCTGTTTACTACGGATGAAAAGATATGAAACTTTTATGTTACTAAGCTTCTTCCTTTCTCTTTAAAGGAAGGTGCTAAAGCATGGTATGATGCACTGCCATGTGGTTCCATTAGGAGTCCTCAAGATTTAGCTCACTCTTTTGTTGATAAGTACTTTCCTGCTCGTATGCAACATGCTGCTTTACAAAGAATTTACAATTTTAAACAGTTGCAGGATGAGCACCTCCCTAAAGCTTGGGGGAGGTATTGCAGTCTGATCCAGGCTAGACCGGGACATGGAGTCCCTAAGAATTAATTAATTGATATATTTTATGCTGGTCTAACTGATGAATCCAGATCCTATTTGGACTGTTGTGTTGGTTGTGTTTTCAGGAAAAGAACACCGGACGATGCAGAAGAACTAATGGGCAAGATTGCCAAGAACCACGAAGATTGGTCCGTTCCTGAACCACCTCCACCACCATAAAAGATGGGCATGCTTGTCCTTAGCCCCAAAGATATGCAAGAAGCAAAGAAGTCTATTAAAGAGAAGGGTATTAAAACTGAAGACGTGAAGAATCTACCCCCTATTGAGAAGCTGTGTGAGCCTATCACTCACCCTCCTATGGTAGAGGTACACTCTCTTTTAGATTTCAATGCAAGTGACATCCCTCATGGTAAGCCTCTGATCAATGTTTAGATGAGCTTGATAATTTTATTATGAAGCAAAATCACTTTAATGAGAGGATACAAAGTCAGTTTCATGATAATTCCCTTGCTATCAAAAGTTTGATGTTCTAGGTAGAACATTTAATGATGTTAAATGTCTTGTGAAGCATTTTCATATGGTTCAAACTCAGCTTGAGAAAATTTCTAATGTGCAAAAAGATTTGCTTGCTAACAATGCCAAACAGGATATACAGGTCTTCGGGATTAAAACCCGAGGAGGAACTAGCACTGAAGATCCTCTCTATCCGGAGGGACATCCGAAGAGGATCGAGCAAGATTCTCAAATGCAGGAAGAAGAAATTGTTAGTTCTCCGAAGAAGAAGAAGAAGCACAAAGAAGCTGACAATTACAATGATCCAAATGGTATATCTACCTCCGATGCTGAGACTGAAGACGGTGTTGAGCCTGAAAAGGATGGTGACAATAATGATCCACCTGAAGTTTGAGAAGAAGAAGCACCCGATAAACGCAAGAAATACACTAGAGAAGACATTATCGCAAGAAGGCATGGGAAGGAAAGAGAACCATGGTACAGAAACCCATGCGCTTTCCAGGTAAGTCTCTCAAAACTAAAGAAGAAGAGCATTACAATAAGTTTTGTGAGTGGATGAAACCTCTTTTTCTTCAAATTCCTTTGACCGATGCTATTAAGTTACCTCCCTATTCGAGATATATGAAAGATATTGTGACCAATAAAATAAAAGTACCTAATGAAGCAATATCTACTATGCTTTCTAACTACTCTTTTAGTGGCAAGATTCCTGAGAAGCTTGGTGATCCAAGTATACCCACCATTCCTTGCTCCATAAAGAATAATTATGTCAAGACTTCTTTATGTGATCTTGGAGTAGGAGTGAGTGTTATGCCCCTCTCTCTTTACAGGAGGCTTTCTTTAGAAAAACTAATCCCTACAGATATCTCTCTTCAGATGGCTGACAAGTCAACAGCCGTTCCCATTGGTATTTGTGAGGATGTTCCCGTTGAAGTTGCTAATTGTTTAATCCTTACTGATTTTGTCGTGCTTGACATGCCCGAATATGGGAGCATGTCTATTATTCTTGGTAGACCTTTTCTTAACACTGCAGGTGCTATTATTGATTGCAATAAAGGAAAGGTTACTTTCAATGTGGATGATAAAGAACACACGGTGTATTTTCCGAAGAAGACTAAAAAGGCATGGCCTCAACTCTATAGAGAATATCGAGACCGTGAAGATTGGTGAGTGGGATTGTCCTCTACATGTGCACCACAAATACAAAATCATTATGGTGGGGACAATATCCATTAATTTGAAGGTACAATGAATGCTTCATAGTAAGTGAAACTTTTTGGTCTATGTATTGCTAGTTTTGTAGTAGGACTTGATCAACCTTGCTATTAAATGAGTTTTATATAAGTAAAAAGTAGAGGTTGTTCTGTTTGCATTTCTTTTAGCTTTATCTTTCTTCCTGTACCAAGTTTACATGTTTTTGAAGCTTCACAACTCTAATCTCTATTGCAAGTTTTCAGAAAGTTTTGCAGCTTTTTGAACCTCGAAATTTTTTCAACAGTGAAGTTGTCAGAAAAATTCCAGAAAAATAAAAATAAAAATTTCCATGCCAGGAGTGACCCAGAGGCACCTGGGGCTGACCAGGGGGGCCACCAGTGGCCCAGGTGGCCAGTTGGCGCGGCCTGTCCCCTGGTCGCGCCCACAGGGAGCCTGGGGCCCACAGGCCCCACCAGCAGGTATTTCTTCTTCCTCTCTCTCTCTCTCCAAAAACACGAGTTCTGCACTTGTTCTTGCGTTCTTGGTGTTCTTGGAGGCAATTTTCAATCTCTCTCTACAGCCCATCATTCGAGCTGAGATTTTGAGCAAATACTCCCTAGTATGTGACTCCTCTACCCCTCCAATTAGATTTTTGATTGGTGGCTTCATTAGTGAGTATTTAGTAGCTCTTGGTGCTGCTCATATGAGCTTGTAAGCATGTTTAGAAATTTATTTTCCAAGTTTTGATGCAAGTTTATGCCTTAGGTAAGTGAGTAGAGTAGTTTGCCTCAACTCACTGTGTTTAAATCCTTGTTTTTGTGAATTGTAAAATTTTTCAGAAATGAGTTTCTTTGGAAAAGCAAAGGGGTGGCTTGGGAAGAAGAAGCCCGAGCGCTCCGATCGAGTTACTAGAGCTGCATCTTCACCCTCAGCAGTTAGAGTGAGCTACAATGAAGATCATGTACCCCTGGAGTTGTTGGAAGACACAAGTCCAGCATGCGCAATGATGTATCCGTGCGATGATTTTCTTACAGCTGCAGGAATTAAGGAGGAATTTTATGGCCTTTGTGCCAATGCAAGTTTGACACGCCTGGCATTATGCCGTGTGGTACAATACAAGAAGCTCACCTCCTGCTTTGTTAACAGTTTTCGTTATAACCATGATGTTGGAACCTTCGAGTTCAAACTTTATAATTATCTCATAACCATGTCTTTGGCACAGTTTTGTGATATAATAGGTGTGCCGAACGTTGGTCAGACAACGAAGATGACCACACAGCCTTCCGAGTTGAGGACCCTCTTCAACTCCCTTTGTTGCTAGGAGGAGACCAACATTCGGCGTACGAATATTTCCAGCATCCTGTTTCCACACCTCAGGTATTTTGCGTATTTTATTGCCAAAGGGGTGTTAGCTCGTGACAACACGAGCAGTGGTTCTGCACCATATTTCGCTATTTATGCGAATGCTCTCTCTGATAAGAATGATTATAATGTGGGTGCCTTAATTGCTCAGCGCCTTGTTACGAACAGTAACAAAGGCGATTTATATGGTGGCGTTTACGCCACACTTATCTTGAGTCTCTTGAGCGCACCCCGCAACCTGATGATGTTCCCTTTTCATACACAAGTCTCGATCTTGCGACTATGAAGAGGCATAAGTTTGTTACCATGACTTCCCAGTTTGGTAACCCTTATTATATTTTGAGGTTTGAAAAGACCATTACTCGTGAGATCCGTCTACCTGCACCACTTTTGTTTGATAACACTCGCAGGAACGGATGGTCCTTCAACGAGAATCAGTTCGATGAGTTCATGGCTCATTACCAGCCGCATAACCCCATGCAGGGGGTTGTGCCTGATGAGGAGGAGCATGGTGAGTTCCCACCTTTCCAGGGAGATACCTTCACCGAGCATGGCGAGGGGTCTTCTTCCGCTTGGAGCGCAGTGCCTTCCTCATGGGAGGACCCGAGGACTTCGGTGTACGCACCAGAGGGCTCATACGACTCATGGACTTAGGCTTAGGCTTAGGCACGTACTCCCCCAAGCTTAGGCTTTTGGCCTAAGTTGGTAGTAGCTACTGCCCCCAGGAGCCTCTTGCTCCAGGGTGGTACGGGTAAGTCCAAGAGTCGTATGGGGCTTTAGGTGCGTACACCGAAGTCCTCGTATCCTCCCATGAGGAAGGTTCCGCGCTCGAAGCAGAGGAAGACCCCTCACTAAACTGGGTGACGGTCTCCCCCCTGGAAAGGTGGGAACTCACCATGCTCTTCCTCGTCGGGCACAACCCCCTCCGTGGGGTTATGCATCTGATACTGGGGCATGAACTCATCAAACTGGATATCGTTGAAGGACCATCCGTTCTTGCGGGTATAATCGAACAAAAGTGGCGTAGGTAGACGAATCTCTCGAATAATAGTCTTTCAAAATCTCAAAATATAAATAAGGTTACCAAACTCGGAAGTCATGGTAACAAACTTATGCCTCTTCATAGCAACAAGATCAAGACTCGAGTAAGTAAAAGGGACATCATCAAGATGTGGGGTGCCGTTAAGAGACTCAAGTATAAGTGTGGCGTAAACGCCACCAAATAAATCTCCCTTGCTACCATTCTGTCAGAACCCCAACTAGGGTAAGTGCTAGGGTTTGTTTGTGCCCTTTGCATCATGCAAAAAATTCCAAATGAATTTCAAAAATGGGGAAAAGAAAGCCCTGAGAAATTAATTCAAATGGCCAGATAAAAATCTTTTTCCAAAAATCATTTGAACATTTGGAAAATTCCTATAAATGCTGCTGATCATTTTAAAAATGGTTTGGGTTCATTCCCATGCTCATGGAATTTTCTAATTTTCAAATAGTGCCTTGGAAAATTAAAAGAACCCCTATTTGGTTTGAAATTCAAATTATTTGAATTTCAAAAATGTCCAAAAATTATGAGTGGCTAACTACTTATATTTTAAGCCCACATAAAAGTTTTGGGTATTTTATAAAATGCTCTGCTATTTTTTTCTAGAGCAAAACAGAATAACAGAAACAGAAAAGAAGAAGAAATAAAAAAAAGGGACCCCTGGCCATCTGGCCCAACTGAAGCCCCCCCCAGCCTTCCAGCCCAGCCCACCTGGGGAGGGCACATGCGTCTTCCTCCCCAGGACAGGCAGGCAGGCAGCACGCCGGCGACCGCCGTGGGCGTGCCAGGTAGCTACCTGCCTCCCCCTCTCTTCCCGTGGCGCCTGGAGACGCCCAGAAGGCCACCGTGTCCATTCCCCCTCTCTCTGGACCTCTTCCCCCTCTCCTCCTCGCCATTCCCGTGCAGCCCGAGAACCCGCCGGATCACGCCGTCGCACCCGCACGTCCATCGTCTTCCTCTAGCTTCTCCGAGGTGTCCACGAGGCTCGAAGTGCTCGTCTTCGTCACCGTGCCAAAAATTGGGAGCCGGGACCCCCTGGAGCAAGCGAATCGCACGGTCTTCCTCGCCTCCGGCCGCCGTGCGCCATCATCAATTTCGTCTCCGACAAGCCACCTCTGTCCTCGCCGTCAACTCCATTGAGTTCCTGGTGAGCTCCTCGACGATTTGCCCCTCTCCGCTCGTTCCCTCTCTTCGTCTAGCCATTGCTGCCATAAGAGCAGTACTGCACCGCCGCGCGAGTCGTCGCCAGCAACACTCCGGTGACCAATTGGTCACGTGGATGTGCCCAAAGTTTCCGCCACCATGCTCTGGTTACGCTGAAACAAAAATCCCACTCTCCAGCGCACGTTTTCTCCATCCCCGTCGCAGCAGTGCCACGGCCGCCGCGCCACGTTGACGCCGGCGAGGCTCCTGCCACCCCCGAGCCTCCCCGTGGGCACTGGGTGACGCGGGTGACCTCGGGCATCCCTCTGGTGGCCTCGACGAGCTCTCCAGTGGCCGGAATCGCCACTCCGGCGAGGCGCCGCCGCGTCCAGTGACGCCGGCGTCGAGCCGCCGGAAGCCCAGGCCATTAGGGCCTTAATCACCTTGCTAATCCCCCTTGGAGTCTATGACAGTGGGCCCCATCCCCCTCTAATTTAAGCACAATTTAAATTAAACCCCGGGTTTAACCCCAGAGCCACTGACAGCATGGCCCCACAGGTCAGCCCCCCCCCCCCCCCCTGACGTCATGATGACGTGGGGATGATGCAGTATTTGGAAAAGAATTAAAATAATAAAAGAAAACAGAGAAAAATCCAGAAAATGAGTTAAACTTTGGAAAATCATAGAAAATTCATACTAACTCCAAATTAAACATATAATATATGAAAAATTATCAGGAAAATACAAGGATTAAGAATATGCAATTTGTTTTTATGTTTGACCATTTTAAAATGGGGCAACAGTAGCAAATGTGCATATGGCTTAATTTGAATTTAAATTTGAAGTTTGAATTTGCAATTCTTTTGCAATATACTTCAATTAAATTGAATATGCTACAAACCAGTACCATTCACATCATGGACAACCTTATCATGTGTATGTGCATTTTTACTTTCGAAGTTGTCCCCCTCTTGTTGATGATTGTGCCGGTAACAGTGCCTCCGAGACGGTGATCACCCCGAAGGAGAAGACCACCGATAAGACCCGTGTATCGTCAGCAAGGCAAGCAAACCCACATTGATCATGTCTATAAAATCCTACTTCCCTCTCAGCCTCGCTTATGCATGTTTAGGAGATCATCGAGACACGTTCTTTCGCATAGTTGAACCCATTCCGATGCATGACCTATCATTTTGCCACCGTATTAAGCAAACCACAATCCTAGCAGATTTAGGAGTTGAATGATGAGCATGTGGCCCCTGCAACTGTTACTGCTTTTGCTTCTTAGTGATACATTGAGGATGTTATGATTGTGAGTCGGGATGGAATGAACACAGTGGTGCTGATGATAAAACGTGTTGGTGAATCCACCCTAAACAAAGGTGAACGATGAGAGGCTGTGTAGGAGTACACAGTGGGTTGTCTCGTTGAACACTGCCCTAGGCCTCGAGTTCCTGTTTTGTGATCCAAGACAAAGAGTATGACCACATGTAGGGTTTATGGGAGCCCCGTTTGGCCTCTTTACGTACCCGATCCGGTCCAGGAGTCACACTAGATTCGGGCTTTCCATTTGATTTATGTATAGATATGTGGGTGGACCTGTGAGGCAGTGAAACCATCTGTCAAAGGTGGCGTCTCGGTCCCTTACATTATCTGAGTACGTTTCGTGGAACTGGCCGGACTCTCGAGCGTTGACAAACTCAGGTAGTCGGCTCCTGGATTAGAGAAGGTGATGTGAGGGTAGTGCCTTGGTTTCATCCACGTCCGACATCCGCTTGAAGGATGACAAGAACGAGGCGATAAGTGATGACACGCGTGTGAAGATGTACACCCCTGCAGGGTTAATGAACTATTCTAATAGCCGTGTCCGCGGTATGGACTACTTGGAAACCTCTACTTGATCATAGACAACTTGAATGGATACTTATAAAACTCGCAAGATAAGTGTGAGTGCTATGGTGTGCTTCTTCTTGGGGAAGTCGAGGAAGTAACCATAGTGGTGTATTGGTTGGAGAAAGTAGTGGACTCGTGTACGCTTCTTACCTCAAGTCTGTTACTCGTAGTACAGGATTAGCCAAGTCAAAGCTGGCACTTCTGCATGTTGAACCCCACCTCCTTTACCTTGATACTTGAGCATGAGTAGTATAGTTCTGATTTAAGTCTTGCTGAGTACGACTTTTACTCACGTTTGCTTATTCTATGTTTTAGATGAGAACCCGGACCCCGATGGAGTCACCGACTTGAAGCTCGACGTTGACCTTGGTAGTATAGTCCCAGACAGCAGTCTGGTCCCTCGTGGAAGGGCATGTTTGTTGTACAAGGCTTCTCTAAGCCATTTGTTAATCTTGTCTGTACTCAGACCTAATTTGCTTCCGTTGTATGATGTAATGTGATCACAGACATGTGATCTTTGTATGCTCTATGTGTATATCAATAAAGAGTACTTTGTAGAGTTATGTGATGATACCTGCTGTTCATACTAGGCATGTGTGCTGCGTGTATGATTATAACATGCATGTCTTAGTATGGGTTTTCGAGACCTTAGTTGTGATCTGGCTGGCGGTCTTTTATACACCAAGTGGCCCTTGGATGTGCGCAGCTTGGGGCATCGCGATGCGATTGCTCGTGACTCTGTCACGTGCACACTTTGTTGTATGATTGAGCCCGCCCTAGACCCCGACTAAGTGATCGGGCTGGAGTAAGTCTATGTAAGAGTTAGGATTCAATCGATAACATGGTTGAGGCGACTTGTCTATGAGTATGGGATTCACCACCCATAAGCATTTAGACTTGTGAGCGGACGATGAGGACCCATCTCAGTTGATCATCTGGCCTGAATGGGATGCCCCTCACGTTCGATGCTTACCGAGAACTTTCTGTGCTTGGCCTTGTCTGCTTAGACGAGTGGGTACGGTTCTCGGCTCTCTATGTGATTGCATCGTGACTGGAATTACATACGCTAACCCCGGGTCCCGACAGACTTGGTATCAGAGCAGGACTGTCTGTAGGATTATCAAACCCTTGGTCGAAGTCGATTCTTTCATTCTATAGTTATATAGTTACTCTGGGTATAAGGGAACAACGTAAGGCTTCTTTTTCTCCTTATCCTCATCGATCTGAGTTCTGACTCACCCTTATCTTTTCTACGGGATGATAGGACTAGGCTCATCTATGTCTTACTAGAACATCTTGCTGAGTGCTTCCTTGTAGCCGTAGGACAGTTGTGGTCGTCCAGACTCATCGTTCTGTTGAGTTCCTTGAAGAAGTTCTGTCCAATTTCTTCGAGGTTGTTTCATTTTTCATCCCGGTGGAGCCGTTATGCTGCCGGATTTGTTCCAAGTTTCTGTGGATCATTGCCTTCGCATTATAATCCTTTCCGCCTTCATCATGTCTTGTTATCTTTGAATCCATCATTCAACCTGTTCTGATTGTTGATTTTATCACACAGGATGTCAGGTGGAACTCGTAGTGCTGTTTGTCGGAATCGAGACCGTGTTCGGAATCGAAATGATGATGCACCTCCACCATCGCCTTCTGCGGAGGAAATCATGATGGAAGCTGAGAAGAATCAACGTGACCAAACACGCCTTCTGGAGCTCATCGAGCAGAATACCTCACGCCATTGCAATGTGGTTGTAAGCATTCAGGACTTCATCCTCCTCAAGCCACCGGTATTCTGATGTTCTTCTGAGCCCCTTGAAGCTGATGATTGGCTCCGTTCCATCGAGCGTAAGCTTGATACCGCACATGTTGCTCCCGATCACCGAGTTATATTCGCGGCATACTTTCTGGAAGGTGCTGCTGCTGAATGGTGGGAGAACTATGTTGCTATGCAGCCAGATAGTCACCTAGTGACTTGGCAGGAGTTCTGTGTTGCCTTTCGAGGGTACCACCTTCTAGATGAGTTGATGGAGCGCAAGAAGGAAGAGTTCTGCAATCTGACTCAAGGAAAGATGTCCATCCATGAGTATGTGAGAGAGTTCAACCGTCTTGCTCGGTATGCCCAAGATGAGATCACCACCGATGCCAGAAAGCAGGCAAGGTTCCGTAAGGGACTTAGCCCCATCCTTCGTCATGATCTCAACCTCATCGAATTTGCCACCTTTGAGGATTTAGTCAACAGATCCTTTAGAGCTGAGCATGGCAATGAAGTGTTCGAAGAGTCTCGCAAGCATGCTCTTGAGCTTGTCCCTTCTTCTAGTTCAGCCCCTTAGAAACGCCGAATTTGGATTCCAAACCGTGCCATACCTCAAAACCTTCTCCAGAGACCACCACCGAATATATGCCATGCACCTCAACACATTGTTCCTCCCAGGAATGATGGTGTGCAATCAAGTAATCCCACTCCCAACAATTCAGGCAGAGTGTGTTTCACGTGTGGTCTGACAGGCCATTACTTCCGACAGTGCCCTACAATGTTGGTGGCACCACGTCGACCTAGTCATAAGCCTCCAAAGAAATCAACCACCAAAGCCATCCCAGCAAAGCTTTCAGCCACAAGTAGTGGATATGTGAACCAAATCTCAGTTGAGGAAACCACTGCTGCTCCTGACGTCATCCTTGGTACACTCCCAGTCAATCATGTTCCCTCCTCCGTTCTTTTCGATCCAGGAGCTTCTCATTCATTCATGTCAGAGAGTTATGCACTTCGGCATGGATTTTCTTTTGAAGAAATGTTTTCTCCAATGATCATTCAAACTCCTGGTTCAAAGTGGCAAACTAATAGAGTAAGCCATGGTAATCAAATTGCAATTGAGGGTTTAGTATTCCTTGCTTCTCTTATATCCCTCAAGTCTTCGGATATTGATGTCATCCTAGGAATGGATTGGTTATCAAGGCAGAATGCTTTCCTTGATTGTAAAGCCAAATCAGTCAAACTCACCCATCCTTCAGGCCAGATCATTGACTACACATCACCCAGCTCTAGAATCCAGATGCATACTTTGAATGTGCTTCCCCTTCCTGGCCTTGAAGATGTTCCGGTGGTTCGTGACTTCCCGGATGTCTTTCCTGAAGAGCTGCCGGGAATGCCACCCGACAGATGTGTAGAATTCATAGTGGATCTTATACCAGGCACAGCCCCAATTTCCAGACGCCCATATAGAATGGCCCCACATGAGTTAGCTGAGCTAAAAACCCAACTTGATGCTTCGTTGGCAAAAGGCTTCATCCGCCCTAGCTCATCGCCATGGGGTTGCCCCGTTCTGTTCGTAACGAAGAAAGATGGAACAGAAAGGATGTGCGTAGACTATCGTCCACTAAATCTAGCGACGATAAAGAACAAGTACCCACTGCCCAGGATCAATGATCTTTATAATCAACTTACAGGATCCTCTGTCTTCTCCAAGATGGATTTGAGATTAGGTTACCATCAAATCAAAATCCGAAACGAGGACATTCCCAAAACGGCCTTCACTACTCGTTATGGTCTTTACGGGTATACCGTCATGTCCTTCGGTTTAACCAATGCCCCCGCCACATTCTCGCGCTTGATGAATTCGATCTTCATGGAGTACCTAGATAAATTTGTTGTGGTTTATCTTGATGACATTCTCATCTACTCGAAGAACGAAGAAGAGCACGCAGAACACCTTAGGCTGGTATTGATGAAACTTAGAGAGCACCGCCTTTATGCCAAGTTCTCCAAGTGTGAATTTTGGCTACCAGAAGTGACCTACTTAGGCCACGTGATTTCTGCGAAAGGTGTTGCAGTCAATCCCGAGAGAGTTCAGGCCGTCCTTCACTGGACTCCACCTGAATCGGTTAAGCACGTTAGGAGTTTTCTTGGCCTAGCAAGCTATTGTCGCCGCTTCGTCGAGAACTTTTCTAAAGTTGCAAAGCCTCTAACTGAACTCCTCAAGAAAGATAAGAAATTCCAATGGACTCCCAAGTGCGAGGAAAGCTTTCAAGAGCTAAAAAGAAGATTGACTTTTGCACCCGTACTTGCACCTCCAGACACCAAAAGGGATTTCGAGATCTTTTGTGATGCTTCACGGCAAGGGTTAGGATGCATACTTATGCAAGATCGACATGTGGTAGCTTATGCTTCACGCCAGTTGCGGCCACATGAAGAGAACTATCCAACCCATGATCTTGAACTCGCTGCCGTAGTTCATGCCCTGAAGACTTGGCGACATTACCTCCTTGGTAATCGTTGTGAGATCTATTCTGATCACCAAAGCCTCAAATACATATTCACCCAGCCAGATCTTAATCTCAGACAAAGACGCTGGATAGAGTTGATAAAAGATTATGACTTAGGAATTTCTTACACCCCAGGCAAGGCCAATGTCATGGCTGATGCACTAAGTCGTAAGTCGTATTGTAACAACCTCATGTTACAACAGTATCAACCACTTCTTCATGAGGAATTTTGCAAGCTCAATCTTGAGATAGTTCCTCGTGGATCTCTTTTCAACTTGGTGGCGAAACCAACCCTTGAGGATCAAATCATAGCCGCCCAGAAACAAGATAGTAGTATTCAAGAGATCAAGCAGAACATTGTTAGAGGAGTTGCTAAATGTTTTTCTGCAAATGATCAAGGAACGATATTCTTTGAAAATCATTTAGTAGTTCCTGAGAATGAAGACCTAAAGCCGCTGATCCTTAAGGAAGCTCATGACACTCTCCTCTCAATTCATCCCGGTAGCACAAAAATGTACCGAGATCTACGCCAGAGATTTTGGTGGAACCGGATGAAGAGAGACATAGCACAATTTGTTGCCGAATGTGATGTTTGTCGTCGCATTAAGGCAGAACACCAAAGACCTGCTGGCACTCTTCAACCATTGTCTGTTCCCGAGTGGAAATGGGACAAGGTCGGTATGGACTTCATCACCGGCTTTCCAAAAACCCAGAAAGGAAATGATGCCATCTTCGTGGTCATTGATCGACTTTCAAAAGTTGCTCACTTCCTTCCCGTTCGCGAGTCTCTAACTGCTAGTCAGTTGGCAGACTTGTATGTCTCTAGAATAGTGTCTCTTCACGGAATTCCTTTGGTGATCAATTCTGATCGTGGTAGCCTTTTCACCTCTAGATTCTGGGAAAGTTTTCAAAATGCTATGGGAACTCATCTATCCTTTAGTACAGCTTTCCACCCTCAATCTAGCGGTCAAGTTGAAAGGGTTAATCAAATCTTGGAAGACATGCTCAGAGCTTGTGTTATCTCTTTCGGAAAGAATTGGGAGAAATCTCTTCCATTCGCCGAATTTGCTTATAACAATAGCTATCAATCTAGTCTGAACATGGCTCCCTTTGAATTCCTCTATGGCCGACGATGTCGAACACCCATAAACTGGTCAGAAACCGGTGAAAGACAACTCTTTGGACCGGATATGATCAAGGAAGCAGAAGAGCAAGTTCGCATTGTTCGTGATCGATTGAAAGCCGCTCAGTCTCGTCAGAAAAGCTACTATGATCGTCATCATAGGGAAGAGAGCTACAATCTTGATGAGAAGGCTTGCCTTCGGGTTACTCCTCTGAAGGGAACCCAAAGATTCGGTATCAAAGGCAAGTTGGCCCCACGTTACATCGGACCTTTCCGCATTTTTGCTGAACGTGGAGAAGTTGCCTACCAACTTGAACTACCCCCTCACCTTTCCCGAGTACATGATGTATTCCATGTGTCA
This sequence comes from Bromus sterilis, assembly GCA_950022295.1. Classification (NCBI taxonomy): domain Eukaryota; kingdom Viridiplantae; phylum Streptophyta; class Magnoliopsida; order Poales; family Poaceae; genus Bromus; species Bromus sterilis. The sequence goes on along the minus strand of OX465596.1, from coordinate 407,937,749 downwards.
CAACTCAGGCGTTGCTTCAAGGACCCCATCCACGAAGTCGACCATGAAACGCTTGATCTCCAAGATGACCTTTCTTATCGAGAGTACCCTATTCGTATTCTTGATTCAGCAGAGCGTGTCACTCGTCGTCAGAAGATCATGTTCCTCAAAGTGCAATGGTCACATCACTCCGAGAAAGAAGCAACGTGGGAAAGAGAAGACCGCCTCCGTGCCGAGTACCCCACCTTCCTCCCGACGACTTCTGAATCTCGGGACGAGATTCTTTTGAGTGGGGGCGAGTTGTCAGAACCCCAACTAGGGTAAGTGCTAGGGTTTGTTTGTGCCCTTTGCATCATGCAAAAATTTCCAAATGAAATTCAAAAATGGGGAAAAGAAAGCCCTCAGAAATTAATTCAAATGGCCAGATAAAAATCTTTTTCCAAAAATCATTTGAACATTTGGAAAATTTCTATAAATGATGCTGATCATTTTAAAAATGGTTTGGGTTCATTCCCATGCTCATGGAATTTTCTAATTTTCAAATAGTGCCTTGGAAACTTAAAAGAACCCCTATTTGGTTTGAAATTCAAATTAGTTGAATTTCAAAAATGCCCAAAAATTATGAGTGGCTAACTACTTATATTTTAAGCCCACATAAAACTTTGGGGTATTTTATAAAATGCTCTGCTATTTATTTTTCTAGAGCAAAACAGAATAACAGAAACAGAAAAGAAGAAGAAATAAAAAAAGGGACCCCTGGCCATCTGGCCCAACTGAAGCCCCCCCCCAGCCTTCCAGCCCAGCCCACCTAGGGAGGGCACATGCGTCTTCCTCCCCAGGACAGGCAGGAAGGCAGCACGCCGGCGACCGCCGTGGGCGTGCCAGGCAGCTACCTGCCTCCCCCTCTCTTCCCGTGGCGCCTGGAGACGCCCAGAAGGCCACCACGTCCATTCCCCCTCTCTCTGGACCTCTTCCCCCTCTCCTCCTCGCCATTCCCGTGCAGCACGAGAACCCGTCGGATCACGCCGTCGCACCCGCACGGCCATCGTCTTCCTCTAGCTTCTCCGAGGTGTCCACGAGGCTCGAAGTGCTCGTCTTCGTCACCGTGCCAAACATTGGGAGCCGGGACCCCTTGGAGCAAGCGAATCGCACTGTCTTCCTCGCCTCCGGTCGCCGTGCGCCATCATCAATTTCGTCTCCGACAAGCCACCTCCGTCCTCGCCGTCAACTCCATTGAGTTCCTGGTGAGCTCCTCGACGATTTTCCCCTCTCCGCGCGTTCCCTCTCTTCGTCTAGCCATTGCTGCCATGAGAGCAGTACTGCACCGCCGCGCGAGTCGTCGCCGGCAACACTCCGGTGACCCAAAGTTTCCGCCACCACGCTCTGGTTACGCTGAAACCAAAATCCCCCTCTCCCGCGCATGTTTTCGCCATCCCCGTCGTAGCAGTGCCACGGACGCCACGCCACGTTGACGCCGGCGAGGCTCCGGCCACCCCCGAGCCTCCCCGTGGGCACTGGGTGACGCGGGTGACCTCGGGCGTCCCTCTGGTGGCCTTGACGAGCTCTCCAGTGGCCGGAATCGCCACTCCGGCGAGGCGCCGCCGCGTCCAGTGACGCCGGCGTCGAGCCGCCGGCAGCCCAGGCCATTAGGGCCTTAATCACCTTGCTAATCCCCCTTGGAGTCTATGACAGTGGGCCCCATCCCCCTCTAATTTAAGCACAATTTAAATAAAACCCCTGGTTTAACCCCAGAGCCACTAACAGCATGGCCCCACAGGTCAGCCCCACCCTGACGTCATGATGACGTGGTGCTGATGCAGTATTTGGAAAAGAATTAAAATAATAAAAGAAAACAGAGAAAAATCCAGAAAATGAGTTAAACTTTAGAAAATCATAGAAAATTCATACTAACTCCAAATTAAACATATAATATATGAAAAATTATCAGAAAAATACAAGGATTAAGAATATGCAATTTGTTTTTATGTTTGACCATTTTAAAATGGGGCAACAGTAGCAAATGTGCATATGGCTTAATTTGAATTCAAATTTGAAGTTTGAATTTAGAATTCTTTTGCAATATACTTCAATTAAATTGAATATGCTACAAACCAGTACCATTCACATCATGCACAACCTTATCATGTGTATGTGCATTTTTACTTTCGAAGTTGTCCCCCTCATGTTGATGATTCTGCCGGTAACAGTGCCTCCGAGACGGTGATCACCCCGAAGGAGAAGACCACCGATAAGACCCGTGTATCATCAGCAAGGCAAGCAAACCCCCATTGATCATGTCTATAAAATCCTACTTCCCTCTCAGTCTCGCTTATGCATGTTTAGGAGATCATCGAGACACGTTCTTTCGCATATTTGAACCCATTCCGATGCATGACCTATCATTTTGCCACCGTATTAAGTAAACCACAATCCTAGCAGATTTAGGAGTTGAATGATGAGCATGTGGCCCCTGCAACTGTTACTGCTTTTGCTGCTTAGTGATACATTGAGGATGTTATGATTGTGAGTCGGGATGGAATGAACACAGTGGTGCTGATGATAAAACATGTTGGTGAATCCACCCTAAACAAAGGTGAACGATGAGAGGCTGTGTAGGAGTACACAGTGGGTTGTCTCGTTGAACACTGCCCTAGGCCCCGAGTTCCTGTTTTGTGATCCAAGACAAAGAGTATGACCACATGTAGGGTTTATGGGAGCCCCGTTTGGCCTCTTTACGTACCCGATCTGGTCCAGGAGTCACACTAGATTCGGGCTTTCCATTTGATTTATGTATAGATATGTGGGTGGACCTGTGAGGCAGTCAAACCATCTGTCAAAGGTGGCGTCTCGGTCCCTTACATTATCTGAGTCCGTTTCGTGGAACCGGCCAGACTCTCGAGCGGTGACAAACTCAGGTAGTCGGCTCCTAGATTAGAGAAGGTGATGTGAGGGTAGTGCCTTGGTTTCATCCACGTCCGACATCCGCTTGAAGGATGACAAGAACGAGGCGATAAGTGATGACACGCGTGTGAAGATGTACACCCCTGCAGGGTTAATGAACTATTCTAATAGCCGTGTCCGCGGTTATGGACTACTTGGAAACCTCTACTTGATCATAGACAACTTGAATGGATACTTATAAAACTCGTAAGATAAGTGTGAGTGCTATGGTGTGGTTCTTCGTGGGGAAGTCAAGGAAGTAACCATAGTGGTGTATTGGTTGGAGAAAGTAGTGGACTCGTGTACGCTTCTTACCTCAAGTCTGGTACTCGTAGTACAGGATTAGCCAAGTCAAAGCTGGCACTTCTGCATGTTGAACCCCACCTCCTTTACCTTGATACTTGAGCATGAGTAGTATAGTTCTGATGTAAGTCTTGCTGAGTACGACTTTGTACTCATGTTTGCTTATTCTATGTTTTAGATGAGAACCCGGACCCCGATGGAGTCACCGACCTGAAGCTCGACGTTGACCTTGGTAGTATAGTCCCAGACAGCAGTCTGGTCCCTCGTGGAAGGGCATGTTTGTTGTACAAGGCTTCTCTAAGCCATTTGTTAATCTTGTCTGTACTCAGACCTAATTTGCTTCCGTTGTATGATGTAATGTGATCACAGACATGTGATCTTTGTATGCTCTATGTGTATATCAATAAAGAGTACTTTGTAGAGTTATGTGATGATACCTGCTGTTCATACTAGGCATGTGTGCTGCGTGTATGATTATAACATGCATGTCTTAGTATGAGTTTTCGAGACCTTAGTTGTGATCTGGTTGGCGGTCTTTTATACACCAAGTGGCCCTTGGATGTGCGCAGCTTGGGGCATCGCGATGCGATTGCTCGTGACTCTGTCACGTGCACACTTTGTTGTATGATCGAGCCCGCCCTAGACCCCGACTAAGTGATCGGGCTGGAGTAAGTCTATGTAAGAGTTAGGATTCAATCGATAACATGGTTGAGGCGACTTGTCTATGAGTATGGGATTCACCACCCATAAGCATTTAGATTTGTGAGCGGACAATGAGGACCCATCTCAGTTGATCATCCGGCCTGAATGGGATGCCCCTCACGTTCGATGCTTACCGAGAACTTTCTGTGCTTGGCCTTGTCTGCTTAGACAAGTGGGTACGGTTCTCGGCTCTCTATGTGATTGCATCGTGACTGGAATTACATACGCTAACCCCGGGTCCCGACACATTCATAGCAAGGCGTCGAGCAATTAAGGCACCCACATTATAATCATTCCTACCTGAGAGGGTGTTCGCATAGATCGCAAAATCCGGTGCGGAACCGTTGCTCGTGTTGTCACGAGCCAACACCCCTCTAGCAATAAAATACGCAAAATACCTGAGGTGGGGGAATAAGATGTTGGAAATCTTTGTACGTCGGAAATCCCTCGCCTCCTGGCTACAAAGAGATTCGAAGAGAGTCCTCGGCTCGGAGGGCTGAGTGTGCAGCCTGGTCGTATGTCCAACGTTCGGCACACCTGCAGTGGCGCAAAGGCCGAAAAATTCCTCCTTGATTCCTGCAGCTTCGAGGAAAGCATCGCACGGATACATCATTGCGCATGTTGGACTCGTGTTTTACAACAACTCTAGGGGCACATGATCTTCATTATAGCTCACCCTAGTGGCTGAGGGTGAAGCTGCAACTCTAGTAACTCGATCGGAGCGCTCGGGCTTCTTCTTACAATCCACCCCTTTGCTTTCCCTAACAAACTCATTTCTGGAATTTTTGACAATTCACAAAAACAAGGTTTTAAAAAAAGTGAGTTGAGGCAAACTACTCTACTCACTTACATAAGGCATAAACTTGTATCAAAACTTGGAAAATAAATTTCAACACATGCATGCAAGCTCATATGAACAACACCAAAAACTACTAAGTACTCACAAATGAAGCCTCCATTCGAAACCTAATTGGAGGGGTGGAGGAGTTACATGCCAGGGAGTATTTGCCCAAAATCTCAGATCAAAAGATGGGTTGCTGAGAGAGATCGAAAATCCCCTTCAAGAAAGCAAGAACGCGAACACAGGAGCAGAACTCGTGTTTTTGGAGAGAAAGAGAGAGAGGAAGAAGAAGTACCTGGAGGGCTGACCTATGGGGCCCAGGCGCCATGTGGGTGCGGCCAGGGGGCAAGCCGCGCCAGCTGGCCGCATGGGCCACTGGTGTTCCCCCTGGTCAGTCACAGGTGCCCCTGGGTCACTTTCGACATGGAAATTTTTATTTTAAATTTTCTGGAATTTTTCTGAAAACTTCACTGTTGAAAAATTTTTGAGGTTCAAAAAGCTGTGAAACTTTCTGAAAATTTGAAGCAGTGATTAGAATTATGAAGCTTCAAAAACATATAAACTTGCTACAGCAAGGAGAACAAAAGCTAAGGCAAATGAAAACATAACAAGATCCACTTTTTTCCTATATAAAACATGCTAGCTAGCAAGGTTGATCAAGTCTTACCAACGAACCTGCGATATATAGAGCAAAAAGTCTCACCTCTTATGAAGTGATCATTGCACCTTTACTTTTATGGACATTGTCCCCACCATAATATTTTTGTACTTGTGGATCACATGTAGAGGAAAATCCCATTCTCCAATCTTCACGGTCTTGATATTCTCTATAGAGTTAAGGCCATGCCCTTTGTCGATCTTCTTCGAAAAATACACCGTGTGTTCTTTATCATCAACGTTGAAGGTAACATTTCCTTTATTGCAATCAATTATAGCACCTGCGGTGTTAAGAAAGGGTCTACCAAGAATAATGGACATGCTCCCATCCTCAGGCTTGTCAAGCACAACAAAATCTGTAAGGATCAAACAATTAGCAACTTCAACAGGAACATCCTCACAAATACCAATCAGGACGGCCGTTGACTTGTCAGTCATTTGAAGAGAGATATCTGTAGGGATTAGTTTTTCTAAACATAGCCTCTTATAAAGAGAAAAAGGCATGACACTCACTCCTGCCCAAGATCACATAAATCAGTTTTGACATAATTATTCTTTATGGGGCAAGGAATGGTGGGTATACCTGGCTCACCAAGCTTCTCAGGAATCTTGCCAATGAAAGAGTAGTTAGTAAGCATAGTAGATATTGACTCATTAGGGACTTTTCTTTTATTATTAACAATATCTTTCATATATCTTGAATAAGGAGGTAACTTAATAGCATCAGTTAAAGGAATTTGGAAAAAAAGAGGTTTCATCCATTCACAAAATTTATTATAATGCTCTTATTATTTGGATTTGAGAGACTTACCTAGAAAGGGCATGGATTTCTGCACCCATGGTTCTCTTTCCTTCCCATGTCTTCTTGCGATGAAGTCTTCTCCAGTATACGTCTTGCGTTTATCGGGTGCCTCTTCTTCTCGCACCTCGGGAGGATCATTCTTCTCCTTCTCTTCTTTGGGCTCAGCACCGCCTTCAGTTTCGGCATCGGAGGTAGATATGCCGTTAGGATCAACAGCGGGTTCTTCACTCGTAATAGGATCATTGGAGTTGTCAGCTTCCTTATGTTTCTTCTTATTATTTTTCTTCTTTGGAGAGCTAACAATCTCGTCTTCTACCTGCACTTGAGAATCTTGCTCGATCCTCTTCGGATGCCCCTAGGGACAGAGAGGGTCCTGGGTGTGTGTTCCACCCCTGGTCTTTATACCATAAGCATGTATATCCTGTTTGGCATTATTAGCAAGCAAATATTTTTGCACATTAGATATATGTTCAAGCTGAGTTTGAACCATATGAAAATGCTTAACAAGACATTTAACATCATTAACTGTTCTATCTAGAACATCAAGTAAACTTTTGATAGCAAGGGGATTATCATGCAACTGATTTTATATCCTCTCATTAAAATGGTCTTGCTTAATAATAAAATTATCAAGCTCATCTAAACATTGATCGGGAGGTTTACCTTTAGGGATGTCACTTTCATGGAAATCTAAAAGAGAGTGTACCTCTACCAAGGGAGGGTGAGTGGTAGGCTCACACAACTTCTCAATAGGAGGCAGATTATTCACGTCTTCGTCTTTAATGCCTTTCTCCTTTATAAACTTCTTTGCTTCTTGCATATCTTCGGGGCTTAGTACAAGCATGCCCCTCTTCTTTGGTGGTGGAGGTGGTTCAGGAACGGACCAATCTTCATGGTTCTTGGCAATCTTGCCCATTAATTCTTCAGCATTGTCCGGCGTTCTTTCCCTGAAAACACAACCAGTACAACTATCCAGATAGGATCTAGATTCATCGGTTAGACCAAAATAAAATATATCAAGTAATTCATTCTTTGGGACTTCATGTCTCGGTCTAGCCTTGATTAAACCGCAATACCTCCCCCAAGCTTTAGGGAAGTTCTCATCCTGCAACTATTTAAAGTTGTAATTTTTTTGTAAAGCAGCATGTTGCATATGAGCAGGAAATTATTTATCAACAAAAGATTGAGCTAAGTCCTGAGGATTTTAATAGAACCATAGGGTAGTGCATCATACCATGCTTTAGCGTCTTCCTTCAAAGAAAAAGGAAAAAGCTTAGCCACATAAAAGTTTCATATTCTCTCATCAGTAGTAAACAAGCCACCCAACTCGGTGAGTTTGGTTAGGTGTGCTATAGCATCATCATTTTCTCTGCCATAAAAGGGGTAAACTTCAACTGTAGATATAAGTGAAAGATCAACAGAGAAATCATAATCAGGATCAGTGATGCATATAGGAGATGTGGCAAATTCAGGATCAGGAGTGATCTTGTTCTTCATGGAGTGTTTTTCAAGTAGCTTCTTAACATCACCAGGGTCAGAGTTAGAACTCTGTAAGTTCCCTGCATAAATCATCATCAAGAATAATATAATCATCATCAAGGATTCTCTCCTTGAGTTTATCTAAATCTGGGTAACCAATGGTTTTGCAAGTAGGAAAATAGGTAGCAGGAGTCTCAGTCTCGGACTGTGTTGCAACCTTAGCAATCTGAGCTTCAAGATAGTGACCAAGAAAACTAGTATCATCAAGAGTAGTGGAAGCATCATCAAAAGTATCGGACATAGTAACAGACTCAGTAGAAGTACCATGTGGTGGTGGTGAAGCGAACTTACTTATAACGGAAGGTGAATCAAGCGTAGCACTAGTGCTCAGAATAGTACCTTTTCTTGTAGTAGATGGTAAGATCGGAACCTTGGGGTCTCCTTTCTTACCCATAGCGGATGAAGTGCAGCAGGAAGAATACTTCAAGTAGACTTGTAAATAAAGCTATGCTCCCGGCAACGGCGCCATAAAACAGTACTTGATGACCCTCAACTGTAGGGGATCGAGATAGTCTTTATGGGTAAGATAACCCAATTTATTGATTCGACACAAGGGGAGCCAAATAATATTTATAAGCTTTGACAGTTGAGTTGTCAATTCAACAGCACCTGAAATATACTTTCTTGCAACAAAATATTACTAGCAACGGTGATATGATAGCGGTAGTGGCGACAGCAAAAGTAAAACAGCAAAAGCAAACTACTAGTAACCAGCAGGATTAAAACACTGTAGGCTAGGGAGATGGATGGTTGGGAGCTGCTTGGATGAGAGTGAACATGTAATAGATTCTAACATGGGGCAAGGCACACAGAAAAGCAATGATCATCTAGGCAAATATCAAACATTAGGCATGTATCCCGTAGGTAGTCGTGTGTGCTTGCAATAAGAACTTGCACAACATCTTTTGTCCTACCATCTCGCTACGAACGGGGCCAAAAGGAACTTATGGAGATTAAGGTGCTCCTATCAAAGAGCACCAGAACAAAGCAATAAACTCAATGGATACATGAAATCCTCAACTTATGGACCATCCCCTTTGGTGTCCCAAGCTATCACCTTTGGGATCGCCGGTTCCGGACCATAATAGGTGCAGACAACTCATAGATAGGATCAAGAACATAAATATACTCATGAAAACACAAGTGGTTCAGATCTGAAAACATGGCACTCGGGCCCAAAGTGACAAGAATTAAGAGCAACAAGTTGTAGCAAAGATGATAAACACCAAAGTAGATGATAGGCAACATGCCCCCAACAATCTGACGAACTATTACATGATTTAACTCATCCAATCCCTACCACCCCCATTGCCTACAGCAGGGAATTACTCACACATGAGAGGAGAAGTCATGGAGGGAGGATGGAATGGTGATGATGATGATGATGGCGATGATCTCCCCTCTCTGGAGGCCAAATAAGCCTCCAGATTATCCCTCCCGAGGAAGAACAGAGGATGGCGGCGGCTTCGCGATGGAAACTGGAAAAGTGACTTATGTTCTGGGGTTTTCCCGTCACGAGAATAAATATGGGCCTCGGTAGGGCACCAGAGGAGTGGGGAGTCCTCCAGGCAGTCTCCTGGCGTGGCCAGGGGTGGGGCCGTCCCAGCAGGGCGCCTGGAGCCCATGTGGATCCCCTCTGGACCCACTTCTGGCTGGTGAAAGCTTCGGGTGCATGGATTTTTTCGTGAATTTTCCTGGAATTTTACGAGATATCTAAAAATCCATTTTCCTGAATAAACCATACAGGCAGCTCTACTAAAAACAGCGTCAGTCCGGGTTAGTTTAGTTCAAATCATGCAAGAATGAGGTCAAAACAATAGCAAAAGTGTTTGGGAAAGTAGATACGTTTGAGACGTATCAACTCCCCCAAGCTTAGCATATTGCTTGTTGATACGCGAGAGATGATAATTGCTTCTCACCCTTTGTTGGTTACACCAAGTGGAAGGTGAGATGCAGCGTAGCGGCAAGTCTCCCTTGGTGAAGATACCAAGGTTGAGAGTATCGACCAGTAGGACTCCGACAATGATAAGTAGGTGTCAACGGCGCAACTGATGTGGACCTGCACACAAACACAAATAACTTTTCTCCCAACGAAGTTCAGAGAGGTTGTCAATCTCTCCGGTCTTGTTGTTTATAAAGGATCAAAACACAAGGGATAATGATAATTATAGCAACTGAAAGTAAAAGAAGAAAAGTAAATAAGCGTGTAAACAATTATGAGAATATGACCCGGGGTCCCGTGATGTTCACTAGTGATGTCTCTCTCTCAAAAGACGATAAAACTTCTATGCGAGGTAAACAAATTACAGATGGGCAATTGACAGAATTATAAACGCACCGCAATGCTAACTATGCTACAAAGATAGGAAGAGGCTCAAAAGCATGGGCAGTACGCCAAAATAAGTAGACCGAAATCCAACTGCATCTACTACTAATCATCTACCTTGAGATATCTATCCAGAACATCTTGCTGGTATTAAGTTTCGAGCCCCACCCGAAGTGTAAACCGAAAGCAACAGACAACTGCATTAAAAGCACTTTGCGTAAAGTAAAAAATGCTTGCAACCGCGGTTACAAGCACCGTTGTTTTCCCCCTTGTGGCAACAGCACATCCCCTAGACTCATGTTTCTGTCACTCAAGCAGGTCATCAGGGGGCATGAACCCACAATCAAGCATAACGTTCCCTCTTGGAGTTACTACCTACTACTTGGCCATAGCATTAAACATGCACGGAGAACATGCAAGAATTACTTAGGAACAAAAATGTAAAAGATAAGAACCAAATATATTACTCTATCACAATCTGAACATAATCTCATAATCCATCAGATCCCATCAAACTCAGCATAGAAACAGCAGAAAGATTACATAAGTGCCTCGATCATGTAGGGCAGCTCACGAGATCTAAACCATGAAGAACAAAGAGGGTAGGAGAACATCTTATAGCTACTGATCACGGACCCATGGTCCAAAGGAAACTACTCACGGCACATCCGGGAAGCGTCCATGGTGAAGGGGAAGCTCCCGGAGGTCGATCCTCCCTCCGGCAGGGTGCCAGGAAGAAGTCTGCTGGCGCTCCCGATCTTGGAAGCGCGGAGGCGGCAGAACAGAGGCGAGATCACGAAAAAGGGATCTATCTTTAGGGGTTTCGCGTCACAGGGAATAAATAGGCGAAGGGGGGAAGCCAGGGGGGCCACCAGGTGTTCAAGCGGCCACCCGGCGCGGCCCCACCCTAGGCCGCGCCACCTGGCCGCCTGGGCACCAAGTGGGGCCCCTCCGGCCCTCCTTTGGGACTTTGGAAGCATCCGTTACGCTAATTTTTTATCTGATTTTCCCAGATTTTTGGAGCACTTTTAATATGGGGGAAAATTGAAATAAAAAATAGCAGAAAACAGAAATTGGCACTGGGGTGCGCTGAGTTAATAGGTTAGTCCAAATATGATCAAAAGTGTATGGAAGTCTATCTAGATCATAGCAATATCACACAAAACATGCATGGAGCAAGCAGAAATGATAGATACGTTTGGGGCGTATCAACATCCCCAAGCTTAATTCCTGCTTGTCCTCAAGTAGGTAAATGATAACAAGCATAATTTCCGTGGTATGTGATTCAATTCAAGTCATAACATGCAAGAGTCTATATTAGCATTGAAACAAGTAACAAAAGAACATTGGGTGCAAGAGCTCTCGCTGTCCGTGACTCGAATGTCTCCAACTGGTGTTTGTGTGCAAGAAGGGGGATATGGAATACGAGAAAAGGGTATTTTTTTTAGAACTCAAACTACTAAAGTTTCACACTTGGTCTTCTTTGGAATCTTATCTTGACTCGTCCCCAGACCACTAGCCAGGTACAAGTCAATTTGATCCACTCCTTTTCGATATTTTGAGCACTCATGCAATGGATGAGCGTAAGCACGAGAGTTGACACTTAGGATGGCAAAGAGAGTAAGATGGTGGAGGAGGAAGACAAAAAGGGTGCGATAGGCTCACATCAATGAGGACAATCATAGGCGAGAAGGCCAAATGATAGATTTCATGTGAGGAGTAGGGATTGCCATGCAACGGATGCACATATGAGCTAAAAAGATCTGCAATGGAACTAGTGGGGGTGCATCCAACTTGCTCGCTCATGAAGACCAAGAGCTCTTTTGAGGAGGCTCATCATTGGAATATGCAAGCCAAGTTTGATAGTGTGAAGGTCCCCACATAGCTATATGCATGAATAATCATATCTATGGAGTACAAGGATAAGAGGGAGTACTAGTGTGGATCTTTCAAAAGGATAGTAGTGTTGCCCCTTTCTCTCTTTTTATTTTTATTTTTCTCTTTTTTCTATTTTTTGTAATTTTTTGGTGGCCTCAATGGCTCTTTCTATTTAACTCTCATTTGTCCTCTTTGGGATCTTTTATTTTGTCCACTTTGGGATCTTTTCCTCACTTAAGGGCAACACTCTAATTTACAAGAGGGTGTAGAAGATCTTTCACACTTTACAAGGTACTCAATCATAATGAAGATGTAGCTATCATGATGTATGCAATGTATGCCTCTGCCAGTGTAGCAGGAACATGTATGACATGAAGATCAAGTCATGGAGAGGTGAAAGTTGCATGGCAATATATCTCGGAAAGGCTATGGAAATGCCTTGATAGGTAGGTATGGTGGCTGTTTTGAGGAAAGATATAAGGAGGTTTATGATGACAGAGCATATTAAGACAAGGGTTTGGATGTACCGCCGAAGGTGGATGCCAACTCTCGGGGTGAGAAGAAGGCAATGCACGGCACGGGAGAGGCTAGCAAATATGAGGAGGTGGAAATGTAAACTTTCTATACTTACATTAGTCCGAAGAACTCATGCACTTATTATCGGTAACTCTCAATCTAATAAGGAGGTTTCACAAAGATACAAGTAACCCGAGGAGAATTGTATGGGGGTTTGGTTATCCTTGCGCATCCTCGACTCATGGTACGTGAGTGTACTCTAATATCCGATCCCTCCAAACATTAGTGATCCATCTAGTAGCTAGAGTTCTCAACTAGTTTTGTAGGTTTTGAAAATAAACATGAATTGCCCAAAATACGACACCTATCACTAATAGGCTAGAGCTCTTGACACAAAAAGTTCAAACAATACTCACAACAATACCTCAATACTATTGCAAGTTACTACTAAAATTAAATAGCAACCTCAATTACCTACTTTCAAGACAAGACACAACTCAGTGCAACAACCAACTCTCTTAACAAGATAAACATGAAAACTAAAGAGAGTTTAGCAACAAACTAAAAAAAATCCAAGGCTCTTGCTAAAGACAAACTAAGACTAAAACTAAACATGGCAGTAGCTACGAAAAGATAAAGAACACACAACAGCAGAAAGATAAGCATGAAAAATCCTACGATGTGTTCTAGATTGAAGTGGAGCGTGTTTCTCTCCCACACAAAGTAAGATGGGGTCTAACTTGTTATGAACAGCAGACAAAGCTAAAGAAAACTAAAAATATAACGTAAGAGCGGGACGCTCCAAGCATAGCACATAACGCATGAAGTGATAAAAATATAGTGAGACGAAGGACGAACTGGTGATTGTTGATGGAGAAGGGGATGCACGGGGGCATCCCCAAGCTTAGGCGCTTGAGTCTCCTTGAATATTTATTGGGGATGAATGGGGGCATCCCCAAGCTTGAGCGCTTGACACTCCAGGATCTTCTTTCATCATCTTCCATCGCACACTTGAAAACTCCCTTCATACATAACTCATCATAAGCTGATTAGAGAGGTTATTACCCTTAATAAAATAATTTTTCCCCACTGGACATAAAGATATTCTTGAAGAGCTACTGTTTCTCAAGATTTACAAAAGGTTTTTGAAAATAAAAATCAAGCTTAAGGTTTGCAAAAGTAAGGAAAGGAAAAACGTGGCAGAATCTGTGAAAAACAGAACAGCAGGTAGTAGAGAATTTTTTCGAGGTACTTCTATAACTCAAATCAAAAAAGTCAGAACATATGAAAGTTTTACAATTGTATAAAGCATGCGGTGTAAAAAATTCATCTCAAAAAGATGAACTGGTGATTTGTTCCGATTTTTTCCGTCAAGAAGACAAAATCTGTTTTCTGGACAGCATGTCACAACTTTTGCTTCCCTTATCATAAGAGGCTATAACTTGGCACAAAGCTTGAAAATAAAGATACAATGATGTTGCAACAGTAGTAACAATCATCAATACCACTAAGAACAGAAGTAAAAACATCTTGGGTTGCCTCCCAACAAGCGCTTTCTTTTACGCCTTTAAGCTAGGCATAAAGCAAAACAAGAATCAAGTTTTTTCAAGAGAAAGAGAATAGCTAGCCCACGAGGGGGTGACCCCACGACTCCTGCGTGTGAGGATACCTGGTGCGTATGAAGAGAAGCAACGCGAAGCCAAACGGGCTCGAGGAACCGCGCAGCCACCAGCGCCCAATACAGAAGAGCAATACCCTCTGTCTCATGGACGCGTCTGCATGATCCAAGAAGGACGACCCCCAAAAGCAAAACAGGACGCCCACACCCTGCAGACCCGAGCAGCCGAGGACCTAAAAACAGAAGAAACCTACTATCTGTATGGCGCAGAGACCAACATTACTTTCTCACAAAGCGATCACCCACCCGCGATTCCAAGGCCAGGGCACCCACCACTGGTCCTAGAATCCCAAATCGGCGGTTACGACATGGGCAGAGTTTTCATGGACGGAGGCAGCAGTTTAAACATAATCTTCTCCAGCACCTTGCGCAAGATGCTGATCCCACGATCAGTCTGGAAGAAGTCAGGCGTCACACTCTACGGCGTAGTTCTAGGTGAAGCAGCCTCCTCCCTCGGAACAATTGAGCTCGATGTCGTCTTAGGCGGCAAGGGCAACTTCGCAAGAAAAGTCCTCAAGTTCGAAGTACTCGACTGGCAGTCCCAAAACCACGCCGTACTCAGGGCGCCCGCATTCGCTCAATTTATGGCGGTCCCGCACTACGCGTACCTCAATATCAAGATGCCAGGACCCTCAGGGGTCATTACGGTCAAGGGAAATTTTATCAAATCAGACCAATGCGACCAAGATTTTCATGAAGTTTCCGACACGTTCGGAGCTCAGCAGTAGCTTGAAGAAATAGCCATGGTGACAGACAAGAGCATTTTTCCACTGGCAAGCAGAAGTGAATCAAAAGAATTTACTCGCGACTTCAGCGTCGACAGCGACACAGTCACCCATCAGGTGCACCCAACGGACCCGGACAAGACGGTCCGAATCTACGCTCATGTCCCAGAAGAACAAGAAATTTCCCTTATGGTTTTCCTCCGCGAGGAGTGGAAAAATTTTGCCTGGTGCCCGGACGACATGCCCAGAATACCACGAGAGTTCGCAGAGCACGCACTACACATACATCCAAACACCAAACCAGTAAAGCAGGCGTTGCGCAAATTCTCCGAACCCAAGCGCAGAGCCATTGGAGAAGAAGTCAATCGACTACTCGACGCGCAATTCATCCGGGAGACGAAGAAGGCCACCTGGATCGCAAACCCAGTCTTAATACCTAAAATAGACACCGGCGTATTACACATGTGTGTTGACTACGGGGCCGTCAACAAACAATGCCCAAAGGACCACTTCCCTCTGCCAAGGATAGACCAGATAATCGACTGTACCGCAGGATGCGACCTCCTGTCTTTCCTCGACGCCTACTCGGGATACAACCAAATCGGGATGAAGGAAGGAAGACAAAGAACACACCTCTTTCATCACACCCTACGGCGTATTCTGCTACAGGACAATGCCTTTCGGACTGAAAAACGCCGGAGCCACGTACCAACAGATGATGCATGCATGCTTAAGAGACCAAATCGGCAGAAACATCCAAGTCTACGTCGACGACATCGTCATCAAAACCTACAGTGCAAACACGCTACTCGACGACCTCCGTGAAACCTTTGTAGCACTCAACAAACACAGATTCAAGCTCAACCCCCAAAAGTGTGTGTTCGGCGTCCTAGCCGGAAAACTGCTCGGATACATGGTCTCTGCCAGAGGAGTCGAAGACAACCCGGAAAAATTCCAAGCAATCGCCAAGACGCAAGATCCGGTGGACATCAAAGGCGTACAGAAACTCACAGGAAGACTCGCAGCACTGAGCCACTTCATCAGCAAGCTGGGAGGAAGGACTCTACCATTCTACCCGTTGCTCAGAAAAGGAGGGAAATTCAAGTGGACCGAAGAAGCCCGAAATGCATTCGCGGACCTAAAAAAGACCCTCTCGACCCCACCAATCCTGGCGGTTCCCAAGGAGAGAGAACCTCTCTACCTCTACATAGCGGCACGCAGCAGCATAGTCAGCACGGTGCTCGTCGTCGAGCGCGCGGAAGAAGGAAAATCCCAGAGCATACAAGGCCAATCTACTACCTCAGCGTGGTCCTCACAAAATCTCAGCAGCTAGCGGTACCCGCAGTACCAGAAGCTCATATATGCCATCGTCATGACTTCAAGGAAAGTAACACATTACTTCGACGAGCACCTCATCACGGTTGTGAGTAGCGCACCACTCACAGACATCCTTAACAACCCTGGAGCAACGGGCCGAGTCGCCGAGTGGAACATCGAGCTCAGCCCCCGCGACCTGCAGTTCAAACATCCAACGGCAATCAAAGCTCAAGTACTCCCAGACTTTCTAGTCGAGTGGATAGAGGTGCAAACACCTGGACCTCCAAACCTCTCCAACTCATGGACGATGTTCTTTGATGGATCAAAAAGACATCCAGGAGCCAAAGCGGGCATCGTATTAATCTCGCCCATAGGAGATAAACTTAGATACGTGCTCCAGATCAACTTCAGCAAGGCCTCAAACAATGAAGCAGAATATGAGGCACTACTCCATGGCATGCGCATGGCAAAAGCTTGTGGCGCCACCCGTCTAGCAATCTACGGCGACTCCAACCTCGTCGTCCAGCAAGCAATGAGGGACTGTGAAGCAGTCGCAGACAACATGATAGCTTACCAGAAGCTCTACAACACTCTAGAAGGAGGATTCGACGGCTGCGAGCTAAACTACGCCACCAGAGCAAATAACACAGAAGCAGACAAGCTCGCAAACATTGGATCAACTCGAGGACTAGTTCCCCCAGGTGTTTTCCTCAAAAGTATCAACCATAGATCAATCAAAACCAAGGCACTCACGCCAGAAGCAGCCGAAGAGGATGACAACACAAGTGAACCAGCGCAAGTGGCGGTTGCGAACTCAACCACTGATGAAGAAGGCAACAAAGCAGTCGAGGAGGCAGAGCCAGCCGCACCCGAAGGCCCAGCTTGGACAAAACCGTTCCTTAGATTCCTAATTCAAGGCACCTTGCCCCAAGACTTTACAGAATGCTGACGCATCAATCGGTGATTTAAAGCATTCAAAGTAATCAACGGACAGCTCTACAAGCGCATCATTTCTCAGGTCCTCCAAAAGTGCATCGAGGAAGAAGACGGCAAGGCCCTGTTGCTCGAGATCCACGAAGACACTTGTGGGCACCACGCGAGCAGTCACGCACTCGTGGCCAAAGCTTTTCGAGCAGGGTTCTACTGGCCAACCGCAACGCGAAACGCGGAAGACATCGTGCGACGCTGCATCGCCTGTCAAAAATTCGCCAGGAGGCCACACGCTCCACCATCCAAACTCAAAACCATACCACTATCCTGGCCTTTCGCCACTTGGGGACTCAACATGGTGGGTCCACTCAAGAAATCCTCAAAAGGAGGTCAAACACATCTCCTAGTAGCAATGGACAAGTTCACCAAGTGGATTGAGGTAGTACCAATCACCAGCTCAACAGCCCTCGCGGCAGTTAACTTCATCAAGTCCATCATCTTCCGATTCGGCGTACCACATAACATCATCACAGATAACGGTACAAAATTCACAGCAGAAGAATTTCAGAACTTCTGCCAAGATTTGGGCATCAAGATCAACTACGCATCGATCGCACACCCACAGTCCAACGGCCAGGTGGAAAAGGCAAATGGCTTAGTCTGCGGAGGAATAAAAAAGCGACTCCTCACACCACTCGAACAGGCTGCAGGCCACTGGGTATAAGAACTCCCTGCAGTCCTATGGAGCCTGCGCACCACCCCCAACGCCTCAACTCAGTACACACCCTTTTTTCATGGTATATGGGGCAGAAGTTGTGCTGCCACACGACCTAAAGTTCGGAGCTCCCTGAATCTCAGGATACGAAGAGGAAGAGGCAGAAGAAGCACTCCAGGATGATAAATACACCACAGACGAAGCAAGGGACACAGCTATAGCAAGGTCAGAAGGATACCAAGATAATTTACGCACATACCAAAGCAGACGCCTACGCACAAGAACTTTCCGCAAAGGAGATCTTGTCCTACGACTAATACAAGAAAAATTCCACAAGCTTGCCCCGCAGTGGGAAGGACCGTTCATAGTCTCGGAGGTCATAGGAGGAGGAGCATATAGGCTGAAGAACCCGAAGACTGACGAAGACGTGGGAAATCCGTGGAACGTGGCAAACCTACGCCTGTTCTACCCATAAAGACTACCCGTAGGCACTTTCGACCAGAAAACAGTATCGGCAGCAGCACCGATTGGCAAGTTATGTAAAGACTCAAAGAAATAAATGAGGTGTCACCCGAATAATATTAATTAAAGCACTCGGGGGCTCGAGCACAGACTCCCCCCGAGAGACGCTATTTCTCTTACACGACGACAATTAAAGCACTCGGGGGCTCGAGCGCAGACTCCCCCCGAGAGACGCTATTTCGCTTACGCGACGACACCTAAAGCACTCGAGGGCTCGAGCACAGACTCCCCCCAAGAGACGCTACTTCATTTACACGACGACACCTACAACACTCGGGGGCTCAAGCAAAAACTTCCCCCGAGAGGCATTACTTCGCCCGCATAACCTCACTCAAAATTTTCCGCATCAGCACAAAGCAGACATCGGACAGAGAAACTTCTTAGTCTTCACCCGATCACAAGTGATCACCTAAAGACTCGGGGGCTACTCCCATCGGGAGCGCTGCCGCTTACCCGGTGAAAATTTGGAAGAACAGTAAAGCCGTAAGAAGGGCCAGCACGAATGAATAAAGCTCAAAGTCTACGTCCGACTGTACAAGTCGAACGTCGCCTAGGGGGCTACTCCCATCGGGAGCGTTGTCACGCACCCGATAGCACTGCAAAGGACTCGAAGGCAGTTTCCATTACAAAGGACTCGAAGGCAGTCTCCACTGCAAAGGACTCGAAGGAAGTTTCCATTACAAAGGACTTGAAGGTAGTTTCCTTTACAAAATGACTCAAAGGCAGTTTCCATTACAAAGGACCCGAAGGCAGCACAAATTACATATCAGAGTGATTCAAGGCTCAGTACCAAAAGACAAAATCCCTACTACACATCAGAGGACCACAAGACCAAGCAAGACCAAGGAATTATGACTTCTACATGTGTGCACATGCTGAGATAATTGGCACTTTGGTCCTCGTCTTGACGGGCATCATCACAGACAAAGTAAAAAAACTAAGCCTGCGAAGAGCAACTCGCCACCTTCCTGAGCCTAGTGACCTTGCCTACTGGCGCACCCGCTTGGATGATGGCTTGACGTCCGAGCTCTCCCTAGAACTAGAAGATCAAGCACCACTAGTCGAGGAATCGGCAGATGAAGAAGTTGAAGCTGAAGCACCATTTGACTCTCCAGAACCAGTGCTGCTCAAATCCTCCCAGTACGGGTTCGGGCGATTGCCACCGACATCAAACGCACGGACGATGAGAGTATCTTCGCCATCAAAACGACATCAAAGGCTATCCCCATCTCGAAAATTCAGCCGTCGAGAAAAGGACCTCCAGCCAGATCCAAGAAAAATCAGGAACGAATTATCAACCTCCAGCTCCACCCTTGAAGCCGGAGCCTCAGAACCCTCAAATTGAGCTCGGAAATAATGGAAGCAAATGAAAATGGAAGAGGGATCCGAGTAGTGGTCCGGCTAAGAATACGCAGAAGAAAGTCGTAGCTCCAAACACCCTCCTCCACGTAAGAAGAGGGAGGCACTGTCGTAGATCCACGACGTCCACCACGCGAAGAACGAGGTGTGCGGCCACCACGGTCGCGTCGGCCACGACCTGGACAACCACGACGCCACCACGCTTGGGCGCCATATCATGAAGAAGGAAAAGGAAGAGATGGGAGAAGAACAGATGCCGAGCCCAGGCAAATAAAAACAGGTATTTATAGCACAGACCAGGGGCGAGAAAGGAAAACACGTGGAAACCCAAATGGCGTCATATTAATCTAAGACCAAACGCGCTTGGCGCTAAGAATTCCAAGACTAGATGCCATTTCACATCAAGCACAATTCAATAAAGGACGCATCAAATCTCACATGTTTCCCATGCACACCTCGGGAACCCAACGGGCAGCAGAAGAGCAGGACTGCGGCGCAACGTTCAGGGCGTCATTATGGCTGTCCAGAAGATGTGACGGTTCGGAGACCAAGCGTTGTCATCACAATAAAAAGATTATTACGATTATTATCCTCGCGAGAGCCCAAGAAGGATGATTTCAAGATAAAAATAATTGGTAAAAATCAAGCCTGGTAAAGATTCCCTGTCTCTTTGTGCCAAAAAAATCTACCTTATTTCAAAAAAATTACTCCCATCGGGAGCACCTTGCCTTTGCTAAAAAATTGAGCAAGGTCTAAACGTTGAGATCACGGGTCGCTATTCCCCCCTATCAAGAACAAATACATCCATAGAGTTCGGTTGCTCCCTCACCCAGAAGGCAACAACGTGCTCGAGTGGTCACTTGCACTATCAAAAAACGATACATCTACAGAGTACGAGTGCTCCCTCACCCAGAAGATAACGAAGCATTCGAGTGAACTCGCAAGACTCGGCTAATACTCAGGAGGACAATCTGCCACGCACTCGACGACTATCTGAGTGGGTGCATCTCTTATCAATTCCTCGCCTAAGCTCGCAAAGGCTCCGCGGGTGGCTACTAATATTCCACTTGATCTGTTTATTCAAAGTGGGTGCATCTCTAATTAGGATCCGCGTCTCTATAAAAAATGATTCCTGGGCGGCGACACGCTGCACCCCAGATGCCGCGCAAGCTAAGCGCGTAGGTAAGACCCCGCTGCACGGTCGGCCGGGCCGGGACTTGCCATAGCGCGACTTCACTCCCGATGTTTTCCATGCGCTTGCATGAAGAAGTAGAGCCGATAACGGATGCGTTAAGGTTGTTTTCTGAGACCGGCGTCATTGACCCTGTAAGGCCTGCAGCGGCATGGGCTTTGCTAGACACCGGTCGTTTCCAAGTTCGTGTCGAGGGACACGAGCTTGATTGGGCTACTGAGGTATTTTCCACTAGCGCAATTCACCAAGGCTTGACCAGTCGACTACCTTGGGCCCTTTCAACTTATCATCCCTGCAATAAACATTTTTATGGTTAACAGCAAATGACTCGCCGCCGCTCTGCGCATGAGAAAGCAAGCGATGATGAATTCGAGTCCCTGCGCGACTCTTCGAGTCCCCCAGGCACTTGGGGGATACTGATGAGGGGGTGACCCCACAACTCCTGCGTGTGAGGATACCTGGTGCGTATGAAGACAAAAGGCCCGCTGGAAGCCTCGACAGACCCATGACTGGCCCACTCAAGGCACCAACGTAGGACTCCGCGACCAACATGGAAGGCAAGACTTCGCGTTCAAGGCAAAAGCTAGATTAGGCAATCGACCATGTAAGCTGAGATGGACTCTCCCAGACCCAGCCTAGTATATAAAGGCTGGGAGGGGTGACGGCTCAGGACATATAATCTCGAATCACCACTTCCGGTCTTGAGCGAACTCGCCTAGACCGCCACTGTAATCCCCCCCCCCGCATAATACAATCGAGCAGGAAGTACTTTCTCCTGTTAGCCGATGAGTATCGCCAACCTGTTCCTTCTCTATGATCTAACCCAGGGTCCCTGACCATGGGATTTTCCGAGGTCAATCCTTGTCAGAGAATATCTAGCCTGTCTAACGGACTCAAATGGTAACTTGATTTTCTTTCTAGGGAAGTGTTCCATCCCCTTTTTGAGAGGGAATTGAAATTTTATATTCCCCTCTTTCATGTCAATAACGGCACCTATGGTGCGAAGAAAAGGACGTCCCAAAATAATTGGACATAAAGGTCCACACTCTATATCCATAATAATAAAATCAACGGGAACATAGTTGTCATTCAAGATGATAAGAACAACGTCGATCTTCCCCAAAGGTTTATTTACGGAAGAATCAACAAGACGAACACCAAAAGAACAAGAATCAAAATGTTTCAATTCAAACATATCATACATTCTTTTGAGCATGACGGAGGTACTAGCTCCAACGTCACATAAAGCATAGCAAGAGAAGTTATTTAATTTAATTTTAATCATAGGGTCCCGACCATCATCTAGCTTCCTAGGAGGCTTCTATCCTAAGCTTCTCCTTCCTAGCTTTGATGAGAGCACTTGTGATATGCTCCGTGAAGGCAAGGTTAAGTGTGCTAGTGTGGGGGGTCTCTAGACATTTTGTGTAGCAAGCTAATAACTTCCGAGAGGGTGCAACTACCAAAATCAATATCACTACTATCAAAGGTGGTAGTAGTGTCATCTAGGTTTGAAAGCTCAAGAATGATCAGAGGGGGAGGGGGTGAATGATCACTTCTAAGAGTTCTAAGGAACTTAGAAGGAATTCATGCAAACTGCGAAGGACTAAGAACATCTCTAAGGAAATACAGTATCGAAGGTAATGCATAGCTCGAAAGAATTAAGGGCGAAGGGAAACATCGAAGGTATACAGGCTACGAGAGAATACTTAATTTAAATGTATGAAGGAAAACGAGCCTGACACGATGATGTTTGGTAAACCAGTTCACACTCTGCAAAGTGCTACGTCTAGTTGGAGGGACTGGTGATTGAACACCTGGAGCAAAACTCTCTCCGTCCTATTCTCCACTGCAACAAACTCCTCGAGCTTGTCCAGTTTTCACTCGTGGTAGATGATTCAGGACATCTCCGAGACCTTTACAAACTTCCTTCAGCAGTGACAAATACTCTTCGACTGCTTGACAGGCGACGCCTAACCGTCTAGGAGACTTGCAGTTCTCCAAGATAAAAAGATCGGCTAATTTCGATCTAAGTCATAGTGAATTGCTCAACTCAGCTCAGACTTGGGATTTGGTTTTCTCTCGACGAATCTCTCTTGGGATGCTCACAGACTTCTGTCTTAGAATCTTCAGTGGAGCAGCCAACCCGAAATGGCGGGTAGGTGCGGGGTATTTATAGTTGGCGATCCCGATGGGTAAAATGACTGAAGTGACCCGATGCAACTGCTTGACGCGTGTCCACAACGGTCGGATTCCAATCACTGTGCAACTTTACTTGAGGAGCAAGTAAGCTGACTTACCAAACGAGTTCTCTCTCGAAGGCACGAAGTGCGATGACTTTGCCTTCGAGCTATTCGCTCGACTCAGTAAGATTTCTCTCGGTAGGCTTTAGTGGGTTTTGGTTGAGCAGAGAAAAATCACTTCGACTAAGATCTCAACTAGCAAACCCCTCTTAATAGTACGGTTTTTCCTACGACTCAAGAAATAAAGAGAAACTAGTAAAAAGACTAAGTCTTCGACCAGCTTCAGCTTTCTCCTCGTTGCGCTTTTACTCGAGAGAGACTTTTTCTTCGACTACATTTTTAGGGGTCGTCTTCCTTCAAAGGTTTCGGTAGATGACTGCAGCTCTGCTGCAGTGAGTTGTCCTTCGACCTTCTACACGCAAACTCCATTCTTTCGGAACCTAAGTATCTGTTTATACTCGAAAACAATATTAGTTCCACTTCTGCTTTGTCCAACAATGTCCAAAACCTTCGGGGGCAAAACTTGCTCTTACAATCTCCCCCTTTTTGGACGATTGTTGACAAAACAGGCATCGATAAATAATTTGAAAAAGTTTGAGTTTTCGATGATAAACCAGTGCTAAGGATTGATGAAGAACTCCCCCTTGATGTATGCACGTAAGATAAAGATTTCCTGTGAAGTGCATATTTGACAAGTAGAGTCGAGGAAAAAACATCAATAATCTTAGCAAGTGAAATTGCATTCCAGATAGTGTCCAATGAGAAATATGCAATCTCCTCGAATGACCTGTGAACTTATGGGATAGATAACTTCCTGCAAAAAGGTTAAGTATTGCAAGCAGCAGATAGATATCTTACGAAAAGAGTAGTAGTCCACAGTCCTACTTAGAGTTAGTTACAACCAGATCGAATATGAATCGAGAGTTTGTTGAAACTACTCAGAAACCTCAAAATCAAAAGTTTATCGAATGAAAAGCAAAGCCCTTAACCCCGTAGGCAAACTAATTTCTTCGATGCCACTACATCTCCCCCTTTTTGTCACAACGTACAAAAAGTCGAGAGGATAGGATCGAAAGAAATCCCTACTCGCGAGGCTGGCTCCGGCGACGACGAGAAGATTCGGCAAGCGTTGGAGCACGACGAATCGGACGAGCGCCGGGAGGAGTGATCGTCGTGTGGAAGGAGTGCTGATCTCCAGAAGATTCCAGCTGCGATTCCGGCGGAGTCCGGGGGCTCCGAGGATGTGGCGAGTAAACTCTCGGTTGACGCTGAGGAGGGGCTTCTTCTTGCTCGGAGTCGGAGGAGAGGGTGTCCATAGTGATGTGATAATAGTCGTCGACACTGAGCACATCTCTGTTCTTCGGCAGACGAGGGATATTGGGATCCGGGCGATCTACTCGATCATCATTTGTCCAATTTCTGTTCAGATGGGGAGGATATTCTTCGAACCCGCATCGTTGAAGTTGACCGAGGGAATTGAACTTCCTTAAACCTTTCCAATCACGGCGAAGGCATTCACGCAGCATCTGATTGTTGTTCATGGCAATGTTTCGCAGGTGATTGATTTCGTCCATCATAGCTTTCTTTTGAATGAAATCTTGATCAATGTGATGTTGAAGCATTTGCTGGGACCGAAGAGAAACTTCCAAATGATGCACTGGCTTTATAAACTTCGAGCGAATATTGCGCTCTGTTAAATGGGCGCGGATGCCAGTGTGCTCAGCAAAAGGATCGTTGGGTCGAGCAACAACCTACAATACTTCACGAACAGGAGGAGTGAAAATCTTCGGGTAAATGGATACGGGGAATGGCACGTCCCGAGAGTAATTGCAGATTGCCATCAGCCATGGTGCATATGGCTTGTGGGAATTGTGGTCATCAGCACCAGACACCAAAGTTCTGAGGAAGTAGTCTTCAAAACCGAAGGGACGACCGTGGACTAACTTCATAAGAGCAAGTTGCACATCATTTGGAATGGGAAAATCATCGTGCACATCGAGCATTGGCATCAAAGTCTTCTGTAGAATATAAAACCATGCCTTTGCTTCAAATACCAAGTGTCTTGGCTTCGGCTCAGTGGGGTAGTGATCTCCTACGACATCTGGATCCATAAGCGTAGAGAATTCAGCTGGAGTTGCAGCAGGTAAGTCATGGAGCTTGTGAGATAATCCTTCGAAACGAGGTAAATTGATGATGGCCAGAAATTGATCGATAGTCATATGAAAGACTTGGCCTTGAATCATATAATCAAATTTCCATGTCTTCGAGTTCTCCGGATCTCCAGTGACATAAAGCGTTGCATAAAACTGCTTGATAAGCTCGGGATTGTAACCACAATCGAGAGCAAACATCTTGTGAGCATGCAGACTATCAATTATTTCGGCAACATTCTCGAAACAAGTAGTGGAGTACACCGAAGGCATATCAAGGAATTGATGCTGGAAAACTCTTGCCTTGTTGTACAGCACACGAGTATAGTAGATAGCTTGTTCTTGGGTCCAAAACCGAAGAGAATATGCACTTCTGGGCTTCTCGTAGGGATTGGTACCGAAGAAAAATGGTTTGTGTTCGCGCCTTTTGAAGATAGGACCTCCACGAGGAACATCTGAGCGAAACAGAGGTAGCATTTCTCTCGGATGAGCAGAGTGAAGCAGCTCATCAACTGGAAAAACTTCAGCAGCATTATCTGGCATCTGGAATACAGGTTCAGCAGGTCGAGTGATGGATGATGGAATGTTTACGATATCCTGAGTCGGAATGACTGCAGGAGCATTCTCTTCGGGCTGAACTACGACGGCATCTCCTTCGTCGGTTTGAGCATTTTGTGCGGCCTCTTCATTTTCCATGGCCTCCAAGTCTTCATCTAGTTGTGCAAAAGCATCAACCATTTCTTCGTTCGAGGAACTTGAAGAGGAGGAGGAAGAATTGTCACTTGGACTGACATCTCCAGAACTATTGCTGTTGACAGGGTCTCGCCGAGAGGAAACTGTCGTGATGTCAACATCAGCATCTTCTCCTTCAGGCAGAGTCTGAGCAGAAGAGTAATCTTTTTGGACTTGAGTTTCTTGCTCGACTTGAGCCACTTGCTCGGTCTCTGCATGGACTTGGGTTTCGATGACTGGGGTGGTCGATGGAATGACGAGAGTAGGTGATGGTGGGTTTGGAGGTGACGTCGAGGCTTTTGGTGGTGAGGGTTGACGAGGTGGAAGTGGAGGTGTTTGTTGTCGAGGTGGAGGAGTGGCTTGGCAAGGGTGTGGAGTTGTTTGTCGAGGAGGTGGGGTTCTTTGGCGAAGTGATGGTGTATTCTTGCGGGGAGGAGAGGATTTCTTGGTTGGATTTGGTTCAGATTCTTGTCGAGCTGTGGCAGCATCGACCTCGGTGGTCTTGGACTTCTTGGCGGTCTTCTTGATCTCTGGCGTCCCACGCACAGAGGTTGGGGCAGCAGACTTTCTCTTTCGAGATTGTCTTTGGAACAGAGCATCATTGTGCTCTTTGCAAACAGCAGACACAACTTGTTTAACTTTGTCGAACACAGCAGTTAAATTCTCTTTCTGAGCCCTCCTGGAGGCTTCAGCCGAAGCAATCTTGGATCTGAAAAAATTTCGGGACTCAACGTCCTCGGTTTCTTCTTGAAGTTGTCTGGTGTAAAACCTCACTTGTTCCTTATCCTTTTTTATCCTGGGTGATATAATCTTCCCAGCGAATCATGTATCGAGCAACATGCTCTTGTATTTCAGCAGGAACATCGTCCTCGGCAGTGACTCTGCTCGGTGTGGTAGCCATCTTCCAGAGAATATGTGAAATATGTGCAGCATCCCATGGAGCATTTGCATTTGATTCTCCTTCGTTAGAGCTCTCTTCATCGGCACGAGGGCCGGAACCAACTGGTGCAACAGGGGCAGGAGCTGGGGCAGCTGGAGGAACTGGAGCAGCTTGCGCCTTCTGTCTAGCCTCCTTGGCTTTCTTTTCGGCTTCCTTGGTGGCCTTGACAGCAGCAATGGGCTTTGAGGCCACTGCTTTATCCTTCGAGGCACTAGGGGCCTCAGCATTCTTCTTCGCAGCACTTGGGGCTACAACCTTTTCTTTCGGGTTTGTAGGTATAGTGCCTTCAGAAATCTGGCGACGATATTTTTCACTGACCAAATGGAGAATACCAAGTTGTTGAGCAACCAGAGCCTTTTTATGCTCGGGCTGACTGTGAAAGTTCAGGAGTTTGGAATTAATCAAGTCTTTTGCCTCTTGTTCCTTTTGTTTTGCCAGCCTTTCTTTACGTTGAACAAGAGTTTCTTCATCCTCAGAAACTTGAGCTTGCTTTCCCTTCGTTGTTACCGAGGGTTTTGGTTGGCGAACAGGAACAGGTGGAGCAGAAGAAATGGGCGGATCAGTGACCAAGTTGGTCAAGTCAATATTTCCTCGAGGAGCCTGTGGAGCTGGCTCCTGGATCCTAATGCCCTTACTGCTCGGCTTTTTCTTCAGAGGTATGTCCTCGACATCAGCCTCAGTACCAGGGTCTTGATCATCTGAGTTAGCTTCTCCTTCGGAGCTTGCATCAGGAGGAGATACTATTACAACCTTTTTCTGTCGCTTGGCTGACTTCTTGCCACCCTTTGATTTGGCACTAGGGCCAACTTCCTCGGCACCTTCAGCAGCAGCAGCTTCCTTTCGTGCTTTGGCTTCTTTTCTCTTCTGTGCTCGAGCTTCTCGAGCTTCAACAAGCTCTTTAAAATCATCAGGTGTTTTGAGAGCTGTAGGGTGAGCATCAGCAGTAGGAGGTGGTCGATTATCCTTCGTCCACTTTGGCCTTAAAGATTTAACATCCGACCAGGGATTTTTCATTGCAAACAGCCTCTCCCATCGTGGGATAAGAGACTTGTACTCATACCAACGAAGAGCTTGAAGCCTTCGTATCTCTTGCAGACGATTTTCTCTCGTACGTTCATCTTCAGATCCTGAAGGTGTCCTCAAGTTCTTATCTATGATCAAATCCTCAGATAAACCTTCAGAATTGTTGGTGATTCTAGTTCTGCCTCCCACACGCTTGGGTGCTCTAATATTTCCTTCGTTCCCAGACATTTTCCTGTGAAAAAGGAAGGTACGAGGGAATATAGGGAAGTTGTGAACAAGTACCAGCAATTACGAGGAAAAACATTTTGAAAGCAGCAATCATATCGAGAGATTTGTCTTATCGCAAGTTTTCATGAAAGTGCTAGGCTAGATTTTCATCGGGTGGAAATCTAACGAAGAACTTGTATGAATTAATTGCGCAAGTATAAGTCTATCGATACGATACTGAAGGAATTTCCTAAGTGAGAGAATCCGAGTGATTTCTTACCAAGGTCAGATGGGGAATCGACGGAAAAAGGCTACAAACAGATTTCCCAAGTTTCAAAGATCCAATCGGATCAAACAGTCCTAAAAGAAATCACAGAAAATCAACTCAGAAACTGGAAACGATGAACAGGAAAGATTGGAATCTAATCCAGAGCCACACATACCCTAGCTTGGTGATGTGAGGCGACTACGGCGACGCGGATGAAGATCTTTGTCGACGGGAACGTCTCCGGCGGCTTCCTTCCGGCAGCTAAGCGGCGAGGGAGTCGACGGCGACGAGGCAGCACGGCGGCGCGCGAGAAAGAGCTTTTGGAAGCGAAGAGACGAAGTCGAGGAAATAGCGATGTCTAGGCCGGTGGGGTGGATCAGTATTTATAAGGGGGGTCTGAACGAGCTGTCAGATCTGATCCAACGGCGCAAATTTCACGTCTCTCCGCATTCAACGGACGGATTTTGTGGCGGTAATCGCGGGAAATCCCAACGAACCGAAAGATAGTTGCTCCACGTCCGAGACCAAACTCATCGAACATCGAGTATAAAAGAAGATAAAACTTCGATAGATTTTCCTTCGGAATCAATGACATTCGAAGGGAATCTTGATCGAGTACAATATATACATGTTCACGAGAGAAAAGCACAGAATA
This sequence comes from Bromus sterilis, assembly GCA_950022295.1. NCBI lineage: Eukaryota > Viridiplantae > Streptophyta > Magnoliopsida > Poales > Poaceae > Bromus > Bromus sterilis. Next base: position 407,908,613 of record OX465596.1, on the reverse strand, counting down.
GGTAGGGATAGAATAGAGGGAAATCAGGGTCCGATACTTAGTCAATCCGAGAAAAAACAAAACAGCGATAAGACTCGGACTGATAAGTGTATAGGACAACACCAAACGAACAAAAAAACGAAAAAGAATCACGATACATAGTACCGATGGTTATGATCTTACAGCACATTGCGTGAGTCTAAGATGTTCAACTCACACTTCAGTGTACAGAACCTCTTTTCATCCAAGGGCTTTGTGAATATATCAGCCAATTGATCTTCGGTGCGAACATGACTGATAACAATATCTTCTCGCTGAACGTGATCTCGAAGAAAATGATGACGAATATCAATATGCTTCGTTCGAGAGTGTTGCACTGGATTATGGGCAATTTTGATAGCACTCTCGTTATCACAGAGCAATGGAATTTTCTTCACAAGAATACCATAGTCTTTCAGCGTTTGCTTGAGCCACAGAATCTGAGTACAGCATGAACCGGCAGCAATATACTCGGCTTCAGCCGTAGAAATAGATACACAATTTTGTTTCTTCGAGGCCCAACAGACAAGAGATCTACCGAGAAAATGACATGTGCCTAAGGTAGATTTCCTGTCGACTCGATCACCAGCCCAGTCGGAATCAGAGTAACCAACGAGATCAAACTGGGCACCCTTGGGATACCAAAGACCCAAGGTTGGTGTGTGAGCCAGATATCGAAGGATTCGCGTGACAGCAATATGATGAGATTTCTTCGGATTTGCCTGAAAACGAGCACAAATATAGACTGATAGCATAATGTCAGGTCTAGATGCACAAAGGTAAAGAAGCGAACCGATCATTGAGCGATATTTCTTCTGATCGAAAGGTTTGCCCTTCTCATCTGCATCTAGATGAACATTCGTAGGCATTGGAGTCTTGATAGTTTTGCAACTGACAAGATCAAACTTCTTCAGGCAATCTCTGAGATACTTCTCTTGAGAAATGAAAGTACCATTTTTCTGTTGACGGAATTGAAGCCCGAGAAAGAACTTCAATTCTCCCATCATTGACATTTCATATTTCTTCGCCATCATGCGAGCAAATTCTTCGCTAATATCAGGGTTAGTACAGCCAAAAATAATATCATCGACATAAATTTGACACACAAAAAGGTCATTTTTGTATGCGCGAGTAAAAAGAGTCGGATCGGTTGTTCCTGGTTTGAAGCCCTTCTTTAAAAGAAAATCCTTCAGTGTTTCATACCAAGCACGAGGTGCTTGCTTTAACCCATATAGGGCCTTGTGCAATCTGTACACCTTATCAGGATTCTTCGGGTCTTCAAAACCTGGTGGCTGCATAACATACACTTCTTCTTCGATTTCACCGTTAAGAAATGCACTTTTGACATCCATTTGATATAGCAATATACCATTGTAATTGGCAAAAGCAAGCATGACACGAATGGATTCAAGACGAGCAACTGGGGCATAAGTCTCACCAAAATCAATACCTTCGATTTTGGTGTATCCTTGTGCAACCAGTCGAGCTTTATTCCTTAACACTATGCCATCTTCATCTTGCTTGTTGCGAAAGATCCACTTCGTACCAATGATATTATGCTTTGTGGGATCAGGTCTATCGACAAGGGACCAGACTTTATTTCTCTCGAACTGGTTAAGTTCTTCGAGCATAGCAGTCATCCAGTCTGAGTCCTTCATAGCTTCATCGAATTTTGATGGTTCTAGCATGGATACAAACGAAAAATTTCCACAGAAGTTAGCTAACCGAGTACGAGAACGAGTGGTGGGTCGACCTGGTAAACGAATTTCTTCGAGAATTGAGTCGACATCCACTCTTCTTCGAATGCGAGGAAAAACTTCTTCATCATCTTGTGGATCCGGTTGTCCTTCGGGATCAGCTTGTTCATCGGGAACATTTTCTTCGTTTACGCGTTCTTCTTCGACCTGTACATCATTTGCTTCAGGATGTTGATCTCCAGCGCCCCGGGCTATGTGTGGGAACATTGGACCATCATCATCCTTGTTTGCTTGACGTGCATTCCCATCGACAGGTCGAATATCTCCAATAGCCATTTACCTGATAACTTCATCCAATGGTGGTTCATCCAGGTTAAGAGGTAATTGCTCCTTTTGAGAGCCGTTAGTTTCATCAAATCGAACATTTACAGTTTCTACAGCTTTGCCAAGTTGAGAGTTGTAAACTCTGTAAGTGTGAGAATTCGAACCATAACCTAGGAGAAAACCTTCGTGTGCCTTTGGGGCAAACTTGGAGCTGTGATTCATATCTCTGATGTAACATGTAGCACCAAAAACCCTAAGATAAGACACATTGGGCTTTTTACCAGTGATGAGTTCATGTGAAGTTTTCTTCAGAAATTTGTGCAGATAAACCTTGTTGATGATATGACATGCAGTGTTGATAGCTTCAGCCCAGAACCTGATAGGGGTCTTGTATTCAGCGAGCATTGTTCTGGCCATTTCAATAAGTGTTCGATTCTTTCTCTTGACCACACCATTTTGTTGCGGTGTATAAGCAGCCGAGAATTCATGAGTAAAGCCATATTCATCAAGAAATTATTCGATATGAGTATTTTTGAATTATGTACCATTATCACTTCTGATATGCTTGAGAGATAATTCATATTCAGTTTGAGCTCTCTTTGCGAAGGTTTTGAAAATTTCAACAACCTTGCTCTTGTCATCAAGAAAGAAAACCCAGGTATATCGAGAGAAATCATCAACAATAACCAGACCATACTTGTTACCTCCAAGACTAGCATAATTTTGAGGACCGAATAAATCCAAATGAAGTAATTCAAGAGGACGAGTAGTAGTCATGACGGTTTTTGCTGAGTGATGTTTCTTGGCAATCTTTCCAGCTTCACAGGCACTGCATAGACGATCTTTATCGAATTTCACATTATCAATTCCAACGATGTTCTTCTTCGAGATAAGAGTTTGAAGATTTTTCATCCCTGCATGACCAAGTCTTCGGTGCCATAACCAACCAGAAGTGGCTTTGGCCATCAAACATGTGGACACTGCAGGTCCCGAAGAAAAATCAACGACGTAAAGATCACCCTTGCGATATCCTTTGAACACGAAGGAATAATCATCCTGTGAAAAGACAACACAACGAGACGCAGAAAACAGTACAAGCATACCCATATCACAAAGTTTCGATATAGACATAAGATTATATCCTAGAGATTGTACAAGTAACACCTTATCAATATGCTTGTCTTTCGATATTGCAACCTTACCCAAACCAAGTACTTTTCCTTTGTTTTTGTCACCGAAGGTAATGTATTTCTGTGAAGATTCAGACAGATTTGCTTCGGTGAACAACTCTTTGTCTCCGGTCATATGATTTGTACATCCACTATCCATGACCCATTCGGATCCACCGGAGACATAGCCCTGCAGAAGAATTAGTTCTTCTTAACCACCCACAAACGAGCAGGTGAACTAGAAGGCATGGAAGAACAAGATGGGGCAGCAAAATTATAGCGAACAGGATTGCATTGTCGATCAGGACCATCAAGCACACCATAAATATAATTCCTCGATGAGGGGTTAGAGTACTGATGAGTAACAGCAACTTTGGTGTTATCATTACGATGACGATAAACATTTCTATCGACACGATAGTATTCCTTCTGGGGAACATTTGAAGCAGGCACCAAGGGTTCATTTCTATCCTCGAGAGAATAGTAGTGATTTGGTGGTACCGAGGATTTTCCCTGCATAGAATGGTTAGGGGGCAGTTTTTCTACGAGAGATTTGCGAACCCAAATCTGTCGCTTATAGAAACCATTCTTCGGAGGAGTACCAATGAATTCAGCTGACACTTTTCCTTCCTGATCTTTGACAAGCTTGTAGTCAGAATCAAGTGATTCATCAACAATAGCTTTGTCAATTTTGCAACTGAAACCTGAAAGGTTAGCAATATCAATGGGCTTTTCTTTCGCAAGAACCCAGACAGTTTTAGGATACTGCTCGGGTTCCCAGTAGGTTCTGTCAGGATTGATTTTCCTTTCGAAGCCAACTCCTTCGTTTCGGGGATTTCTGTGAAGAAGAGCCTTTCGTAGGATATCACATAGGTACTGGTGTCCCTGCACACTTTTGAACATGCATGTTTCAAATAAATCTTTCAACCTGAGGAGTTCCTCGGTAATGGTTTCCTCGTTCGAGGGGTTAGCATCATCAATAACAATAGGTTGCTTTCCTTTCGATCTCTCGGAAATAGAATCAATTTTACTTCGTTCCAAACAAGTCAAGCAAGGTGGAATAGATTCATATTTATCTTCTGAGCCCTGTTGAGCCATGAGAGTGAGATTTACACTTTCCAACTCTTCATTAGCCTCTCTCAGTTTCTCGAGAGCCATTTTCCCTTGAAGGAATTCGTAGGTTAGCTTCTCGTAGTCCACTGAGAGAAGATCATGACGAGAGGAAAGTTCATCATACTTTTCTTTCAGAGCAGTATGCTCATTCGTCAAAGTTTGACCCTTCTCAATCTCATCGATCAACAAAGTCTCAGATTTTTGAATAGTTTCACTTAGAGAATCTAGTTCATCTTGTTGGATAGAAGCAATTTTAGCAAGTTTAGCATAGCTTATCCTAGAGTTACTTTCATAAGCAGATCCATCAGAGGTATCGTAGGATTTCTTAGATGAAGATACCTTAGCCTTGGCCATGAAGCAGTAAGCTGGAGATACATCTTCACTGCTCTGGTTGGAGAAGAATGAACTTGAATTCTTGTTTGAGGCGAATGCTATCCCAGCAACACCATCAGATTCAGAACCAGAACTAGAACCTGATCTTGACTTTGATCCTGCTTCAGAACCGGAAGCTTCATCTTCAGAGTTCATCTCTTTACCCAGATAGGCTTTGGCTCGGTGTGAATTCTGTCGACGAGAGAAATGTGATTTCGAGGAAGAACTCTCTCGATGCTTGTGATACTTCTTCTTGTTGTCATCATCAGAACCATCTTTCTTGTCTTTTCTGGACCTTGAATCATATTTCTTCGAATCGTGGTTTTTTCTCGATCTGTAAGACTTGCTCGAAGAGCTGTTGTGAGAGTGCTTTGATTTATGTGCAATTTCCCAGAGAGGACAATCAGCAATGAAGTGACCTGGCTTCTTGCACTTATAGCAACAGTTATCTTTCGCTGAAGAGTTTCTGGATGATGATCGATGCTGTGATGAATTGTTAGAATGTCTTGAAGAATAGTTTTTTTTCGGTGAAGAGGAGTTCCTTTTCTGAAAGCGGTTGAATCTTCTCATTATCAGTGCAAGATCTTTCCCAATGTTCTCGGGGTCATCAGATGCACCAGCAGATTCAGAACTGGCTTCAGTAGAGGAGTGACGTGAAGCTCTGGCCTTGAGTGCATGAGATTTCTTTCGACTCCCATTGACATCACGTTTCTCATCTTCTTCCATCTCGAAAGTATTAAGCCTTTCAAGAATATCAGCGGCAACCATATCTTTGAAATCAGTTCTTTCCTTAATCATCAGCACAATGTGATCGAAGGAGTCATCAAGAGAACAAAGCAAAGTTCTGACAATAATCCGATTGGTAATGTCATCTGCACCGAGGGAAATCAGTTCATTTGACAGCGCAGTGAGTCTGCTGTATATGGAACAAACTTTTTCTCCCTCGTGCCTCTTGAACCGGTAGAACTTGCTTCGAAGGGTGTCAATTCGAGCATCTTTCTGAGTAGAGACACCTTCACCAATCTTCTCGAGATAATCCCAAACACCTTTGGCCGAAGGAATATTCTTGACCTCATGATATTTTTCAGGAATCAGATGATTTGTGATGAATACCCAGACTTCAGCATCTAGCTCTATCTTCTTTGTCTCTTCAGGAGTGATGGCATCAGTGTCCTTGACAGTTACACCATTCTTGACAACTTCCCAAGCGGCAGAGTTGATAGCCATGATATTCCTCTTCATTTTGTCCTTCCAATAGGAATAGTCATTCCCATTGAAAATAGGGATTGGTTCCCCCGAGCGAACAGCTGCAAACGACATTCTTGACAACACTCCAGGTTGTTAGACCAAAATACGCAGAGCATAGGGAGTGCCTAGCTCTGATACCAATTGAAAGCTCAAGAATGATCAGAGGGGGAGGGGGTGAATGATCACTTCTAAAAATTCTAAGGAACTTAGAAGGAATTCATGAAAACTGCGAAGGACTAAGAACATCTCTAAGGAAATACAGTATCGAAGGTAATGCATAGCTCGAAAGAATTAAGGGCGAAGGGAAACATCGAAGGCATACAGGCTACGAGAGAATACTTAATTTAAATGTATGAAGGAAAACGAGCCTGACACGACGATGTTTGGTAAACCAGTTCACACTCTGCAAAGTGCTACATCTAGTTGGAGGGACTGGTGATTGAACACCTGGAGCAAAACTCTCTCTGTCCTATTCTCCACTGCAACAAACTCCTCGAGCTTGTCCAGTTTTCACTCGTGGTAGATGATTCAGGACATCTCCGAGACCTTTACAAACTTCCTTCAGCAGTGACAAATACTCTTCGACTGCTTGACAGGCGACGCCTAACCGTCTAGGAGACTTGCAGTTCTCCAGGATAAAAAGATCGGCTAATTTCGATCTAAGTCATAGTGAATTGCTCAACTCAGCTCAGACTTGGGATTTGGTTTTCTCTCGATGAATCTCTCTTGGGATGCTCACAGACTTCTGTCTTAGAATCTTCAGTGGAGCAGCCAACCCGAAATGGCGGGTAGGTGCGGGGTATTTATAGTTGGCGATCCCGATGGGTAAAATGACTGAAGTGACCCGATGCAACTGCTTGACGCGTGTCCACAACGGTTGGATTCCAATCACTGTGCAACTTTACTTGAGGAGCAAGTAAGCTGACTTACCGAACGAGTTCTCTCTCGAAGGCACGAAGTGCGATGACTTTGCCTTCGAGCTATTCGCTCGACTCAGTAAGATTTCTCTCGGTAGGCTTTAGTGGGTTTTGGTTGAGCAGAGCAAAATTACTTCGACTAAGATCTCAACTAGCAAACCCCTCTTAATAGTACGGTTTTTCCTACGACTCAAGAAATAAAGAGAAACTAGTAAAAAGACTAAGTCTTCGACCAGCTTCAGCTTTCTCCTCGTTGCGCTTTTACTCGAGAGAGACTTTTTCTTCGACTACATTTTTAGGGGTCGTCTTCCTTCAAAGGTTTCGGTAGATGACTTCAGCTCTGCTGCAGTGAGTTGTCCTTCGACCTTCTACACGCAAACTCCATTCTTTCGGAACCTAAGTATTTGTTTATACTCGAAAACAATATTAGTTCCACTTCTGCTTTGTCCAACAATGTCCAAAACCTTGGGGGGCAAAACTTGCTCTTACAAGGTTCACTTGTTTGAAACCCTCTATGTTCATAGGAATTTCTTCTTCTACGGTTGAGGTATTAGCATCACCATTAATAGGTCCAATGGGACCAGGGGTGCATTAGGTGCTAGTAGTTTTGGTATCCTCAACAATTTGGATAGTGGCAACGATGTGGTGTGTAGGAAGGCTCTTAATTTTATCCTCTTCCTTTCTTTCTCTAGCCCGTCTTTCTTTAAGTTTAGCCATCATCCTAATATTTTCATTAATTTGTAATTGGATAGCATTAATAGGAGTGGCTTTCCTCTCCTCAAGGGGAGAGGTTCTAATTTTTAGCATCTCAACATCAAGGGCTAAGCTGTCTACCTTCAAAGAAAGATTATCTAATTTAGCTAATTTCTCTTCTACATTCTTATTGAAGGCTTTTTGGGTGGTGATAAAGTCTCTAAGCATGTTTTCTAGTTCAGAGGTGGGGTTCTTGTTGCTAGGATAAGTGTTGTTGTTCCCATAATTGGATTGAAACGGTCTAGGATTGCTAGAAAAATTGCCCCTATAAGCATTGTTGTTGAAGTTGTTTCTAGCAATAAAGTTCACATCTACTTGTTTCTGAGGAACCAAAGAATTTAGAGGAACATCATGAGGATCAATAGAGGGTTGCTTGGTAAGTAGAGACATAATTAAGTCAACTTTTTCATTGAGGGAGGTAATCTCCTCGACGGAGTTTACCTTCCTACCTGTTGGAGCGCGTTTGGTGTGCCATTGGGAATAATTGGTCATCATCTCGTCGAGAAGTTTTGTGGCAGCACCAAGTGTAGTTGACATAAAGGTTCCTCCCGCGGCCGAATATAACAGGTTCTGCGAGGTAAAGTTCAAGCCTGCATAAAAAGTATGGATAACCATCCAGGTAGTCAAACCATGTGTAGGGCATTTCTTAACAAGAGATTTCATACGTTACCAGGCTTGGGCAACGTGTTCATTATCCAATTGCTTAAAATTCATAATGTTACTTCTTAATTGGATAATTTTAGCAGGTGGGTAATACTTCCCAATAAAAGAATATTTGCACTTATCCCAAGAATCTATGCTATTCCTAGGAAAAGATTGAAACCAGATTTTAGCTCCTTCCCTCAAAGAGAAAGGAAAAGGCTTGAGCTTAACAACATCACCTTCTACTTCTTTATACTTTTGCATATCACATAACTCAACAAAATTATTTAAGTGTAAAGCAGCATCATCTCCAACACCAGAGAATTGATCTCTCATAACAAGGATTAGCAAAGAAGGTTTAATTTCATAAGAGGTAGCTGAGATGACAGGTGCGGCAATAGGAGTGCAGATAAAGTCTTTGTTGTTGTGACTAGTGAAGTCACACAACTTGGTGTTTTCAGAGGAACCCATAGTAGCAGCAAGTGTGGCAGACTTTTTTGTAATTTTTTATATAGGACACAAAGATAAAAACTGAAATGTAAACTAACAAGACTAAAGAGTAAAGGTTAAAGGTAGTGGGAAAATCCCCCATCTTAGCACTCAGAGTCCCCGGCAACGGCGCTAGAAATTTTCTTGGTACACGAGAGATGATAACTGCTTCTCGACCTTCGTTGGTTACCCCAAGTGGAAGGTGAGATGCAGCGTAGCAGCAAGTTTCCCTTGGTGAAGATACCAAGGTTGAGAGTGTCGACTAGTAGGACTCCGGAGATGATAAGTAGGTGGTGAAGTGAACAATGGCGCCGTTCACAATCTTCGAGATTTCTTACTTCACCTGGACTTGCACATAGACACAAATAACTTTGCTCCCAACGAAGTTCAGAGAGGTTGTCAATCTCTCCGGTCTTGTTGTTTACAAAGGATCAAAAACACAAGGGATAATAATAACAACTGAAAGTAAAAGCAGAAAAGGTAAATGAGCGTGTAAACAGTGATGAGAATATGGACTGGGGTCCCGTGATGTTCACTAGTGATGTCTCTCTCCCAAAAGACGATAAAAATATTATGCGAGGTAAACAAATTACAGATAGGCAATTGACAGGATTATAGACGCACCGCAATGCTAACTATGCTAAAAAAAGAAAGGAAGAGACTCAAAAGCATGGGAAGTACGCCAAAATAAGTAGACCGAAATCCAACTGCATCTACTACTAATCATCCACCTTGAGATATCTATCCAGAACATCCGGCTGGTATTAATTTGCGAGTCCCACCCAAAGCAACAGACAACTGCATTAAAAAGCACTTTGCATAAAGTAAACAATCCTTGCAACCGCGGTTACAAACACCGTTTATTTCCCCCTTGTGGCAACAGCACATCCCCCAGACTCATGTTTATGTCACTCAAGCGTGTCATCAGGGGGCATGAACCCACAATCGAGCATAACGTTCCCTCTTGAAGTTACTACCTACTACTTGGTCAAAGCAATAAACAGCAACAGAGAACATGCAAGAATTACTTAGGAACAAAAATATACAAGATAAGAACCAAATATATTACTCTATCACAATCTGAACATAATCTCATAATCCATCAGATCCCATCAAACTCAGCATAGCAACAGCAGAAAGATGACATATGTGCCTTGATCATGTAGGGCAGCTCACGAGGTCTAAACCATGAAGAACAAAGAGGGGAGGAGAACATCACATAGCTACAGATCACGGACCCATGGTCCAAAGGAAACTACTCACGGCACATCCGGGAAGCGTCCATGGTGGAGGGGAAGCTCCCGGAGGTCGATCCTCCCTCCGGCAGGGTGCCGGGAAGAGGTCTGCTAGCGCTCCCGATCTTGGAAGCGCGGCGGCGGAGGAACAGAGGCGAGATCGCAAAATAGGGTTCTGTCCTCAGGGGTTTCGCGTCACAGGGAATAAATAGGCGAAGGGGCAGCCATGGGGTCACCAGGGGTCTAAGCGCCCCCTGGCGCGGTCAGGCCCTAGGCCGCGCCAGGTGGCCGCCTGGGCACCTGGTGGTGGCCCCCTGGCCCCAATTCAGGACTCCAGAAGCTTCTGTTGCGCTGTTTTTTATCTGATTTTTCCCGAATTTTTTGAGCACTTTTAATATGGGGGAAAACTGAAATAGGAAAACAGCAGAAAACAGAAACTGGCACTGGGGTGCATTGAGTTCATAGGTTAGTCCAAATATGATCAAAATTGTATGAAAGTGTATCTAGATCATAGCAATATCACACGAAACATGCATGGAGCAAGCAAAAATTATCGATACGTTTGGGACGTATCAGTAGCATGTCACCACATAAATTTTCTGTATTATCATTTACCTGCTCGAGGACGAGCAAGAATTACGCTTGGAGATGTTGATACGTCCTAAATGTATCTATAATTTCTTCTTGTTCCATGCTTATTTGGGTTATATTGTTATGTGTTTTGCTACACTTTCATACCTTTTACACATATTTGTACTAACCTACTAACTCAGTGCCCCCAATGCTAGTATATGTATGTTGATGTCCGTGAATTGCAGGTTTATACCCATATTTACATTGCTCAAAACATTCCAAGAAAAATATATAAAAAATGAGTGTTCCAAAAGACTCTGAAGAACCGAAGGAGAGCCAGAGGGGGGCCATCCCCTCCTAGGCGGCCAGGGGTGCGGCCCCACCCTAGTCCGCGCTAGGAGGCTGCTTGGAGGGGTGGGACCCCCTGGTGCCCTCTTTCAGCCTATATTTACTCCTCGGTATAGAAACCCTGAAAAGATACCCCGCATCGCGAAATTCGCCATTGTTCCGCCGCGGCCGTGATCCCGAGATCGGGATCGCCAGAGGACCTCATCCCGGCACCCTGCCGGAGGGAGGATTGATCTCCGGGAGCTTCTCCACCACCATGAGCGCTTCCTAGATGTGCCTTGAGTAGTCGCCCTGGACCATGGGCCCATGACCACTAGTTGTGTGATGTCTTCTCTCAAATCTTGTGCTTGAATTCTTAGCCCTTGTGAGCTTCCCTACATGATCAAGACATCTATGTAATCTTTCTGTTGTTGCTATATGTTGTGTTTGCTGGGATCCGATGGATTATGAGATTATGTTCAAATTGTGATGAGATATATATTTGGTTATCCTTTTATATATTTGTTCTTGAGTAATTCTTGCATGTTCTCCGTTGCTTTTTATTGCTTTGGCCAAGTAGTAGATAGTAACTCCAAGAGAGAGTGTTATGCTTGATTGAGGGTTCATGCCCCCCGATGTCTAGCTTGAGTGACAGAAACATGATATAGGGAATTTTCTGTTTCCACCAGGGAGAAAAGAACGGTGCTTGTAACTATGGTTGCAAGGGCTGTTTACCTTACGCATAGTTTGTTAATGCAGTTGTCTGTTGCTTTGGGTTTACACTTTGGGTGGGGCTCGCAACTTAATACCAGCGAGATGTTCTGGATAGATATCTCAAGGTGGATGATTAGTGAGTAGATGTTGATGAATAAACGGTCTACTTGTTTTGGCGTACTGCCCATATGATTGAGCCTCTAACTTTCTTGTAGCATAATTAGCATTGCGGTGCGTTTATAATTCTGTCAATTGCCCAGCTGTAATTTCTTCACCCGGCATAGTTGTTTTATCATATTTTGGGAGAGAGACATCACTAGTGAACATCTTGGGACCCCTATCCATATTTCCATCATTGTTTACACCTCCATCATTTACTGCTTTTATTTCCTTTTCGTTGCAATCACTATGACACCCTGGATTTTATAACTTTTTATTTTTTTGATTAATTTCAGGATTTGCTAGTTAGTTTGATTTTGAGCAACTAATTGGACTTGAAACTTGAGCATATTTTCTTTCCTTTCTCAAGTGGACCATGGTTCCCTAAACCTTTTCAAATATCATCCCTTGATCCATCCCATCCAAGCCACATTTTATTCATGCCATATATCCCTTTTCCATTTAAAGGGATATTCCCTTTATTTGAGGATTGTGAAGCAACCCCTATTTATATTGCTCCATAAATCCCCAAATAATTCCCATCATTTCTTGTCAAAATCTCCAAAACATTGCATGGCCCAAGTGAATTTTTCCTCTAGAGAAATTCATTTGTCTGTTGGGGCAGAATAGCACTTTGTGAAGGAAGTGTTATTTATCCTTATCAATTGCTGGTGAAACTTTTTTTGCAAGCTCTCAATACCATATAATTATCCTATGTCAAATTTCAGCTCTAGGGGACTAGCCAAACTCCATCACAAAATTTCCAAAGTTTGTGTGCAACAAGGGGCATTGTGAAGGAAGTGCATGATAGGAGCACCATTTACTTTGAAAAATTTTACACATGTGCCCACACCCAAATGACTCTCCTACACTAGGATTTATCCAAACCCAACCACCCATGAGATGTCACCCTCAAGATCAAGTTTCTGGCCAGCAGGGTACCTTGTGAAGCAAGTACTAGCTAGGTACTTCCCCTAGCCATGAAATTTTGCACACTTGTGCACACTCCCAAATAACCCCTCTCCACCAAATTTGACCTAAATCCGATCACCTATGTGACGACAGCTTCAAGGACAATATTATGGTCAGTTTGGGCACTTACAAAGGAAGTGCATTATTTCCTTGGCCAAATGAGCTCAAACTTTCCAGAAGTGTTTTCCTTCCAACCCTAAGCACATGTGACAACCTCTTCCCCTCCAACTATTCATCATTTGAGCACTACTTCATCCCCAAGTTCACTGCTGCAAACTTTGCAGAGAAGCCAAGCTCACCCGTCACCTCCCCTTGACCAGTCAATTGAACCACAGTGATTAGCAATGAGAGGACTACATGCTAGACATAAAAGGCCACGAGAAATCTCATTGTGTGCACCAAGCCACTTGGAGAGCACGCCTTTGGCTACACCCGGCGTGCTCTGCGTGTGTACTAGACCTGTCGGCCTCGACCCGTAGCTCACCCGCGTCGCCTATCATGTGTCTACCCGTGCCGCACGGCCTCCCTTTCCACGCGTCACCTCCCCCAGCAACCTCCCCTCGCTGGAATCGCGCTGCCACTCGCCACCATGAGAGTTGTCGGGGGGATGGTCTAAGCCCATGACCCGGCATTAGAACTACGGGTCGACTCACCGTTGAAAGCCCAAGAAAGAAGATTCGGCCCAAGGCCGACTACGTCAAGGAAAGAAGATCGAAGCCGTAGAAGGAATTCGACTTACCTTGTATAGCTCATAGCGTATTTGTAAAGTAGAATAGGACTCCACCTCGTGTCAGAGTCGGACTTGCGAAATCCCAGGACCTGGTGCCTTTATAAACTGAGGCCCGTGGGATCCAGAGTCAGAACAATCGTAATCAGCAATAGAACTAGACACTTTCCGGCGTGACCTAGATCTCCTCGAGACTAAGGTTACGATCCGGCTCTCTTGTAATCGATCGACCGACTCTTCTAATCAGGGGAGTTGGAACCCATAATAATAAGAAGCGGGAGTAGGCTTTTACCTCGAGACAAAGAGGGGCTGAAACCTGGGTAAATCGCCGAGTCTCTTGTCCATGTCGACTCTCTCCATGAAATCGCCTCGCAGCAAAGGTCCCATGTTAAGTTCGACTCTTCGGACATCTGTCGTGACTTTCCCACGACAGTTGGCACCCACCGTGGGGCCTGCACTCGCAAGTGTTGAGATTCTGGAGGGAGCTCTGCAAAAGCATGGAAGGATTCATCGCTGGACGGATCACCAGAAGCCGGCGCGGGAAGCTCTGCATTGACGACTCAACCTGGGGACCTGAAGCCGATTCCGTCGAAGCAGGATATCGGGTCCCGATCAGGTCTATCCACATCTTCATCGATAGGACGGACGAATCTGAGCCAGAGCCAGATCCCGAAGTTCCCATCGAAACTTCAAGTCGGCGACATTTTGGTCCCAAAAGCACTTTCGTCAGGTTCATTGGTGAGACTCCATAGTCGGAGCGCTCTGTCGAGTCCCCAATGTACGACGCCTCGGAGGAACTAACTGAGGCCGACTCATATCGAAGTGAAGGAAGCTTCTCAGATGAGGGCTCCATCTGATCCGTGGGGAACAACAGACTCGGCACTGGTGTGCCAGAGTATAACCCAGACTACCCTCACTTTGAACCTCCATATTGTGCCACGGTGTTCATGGCTGACATTGGAGGACTTGAGAGTCAGGCGACCCAAAATCAAGGTGCAGAGTCGGCAGCTGATACGTCTCAAACGTATCGATAATTTTTGCTCGATCCATGCATGTTTTGTGTGATATTCCTATGATCCAGATACACTTTCATATACTTTTGATCATATTTGGACTAACCTACTAACTCAGTGCACCCCAGTGCCAGTTCCTGTTTTCTGCTGTTTTTCTATTCCAGGTTTCCCCCATATTAAAAGTGCTCCAAAAATTCGGGAAAAACGGATAAAAATTCAGCGTAACGGAGTCTTCCAGAAGCACCCAAGTGGGGCCAGAGGGCCACCACCAGGGGCCCAAGCGGCCACCTGGCGCGGCCAGGGGCGCCTGGACCCCTGGCTGCCCCCCTTCGCCTATTTATTCTCCGTGACGGGGAAACTCCAAAGACAAAACCCTATTTCGCAATCTCGCCTCTGTTCCGCCGCCGGCGCGCTTCCAAGATCGGGAGCACCGTCAGGACCCTTTCCGGCACCCTGCCGGAGGGAGGATCGACCTCCGGGAGCTTATCCTCCACCATGGACTCTTCCCGAATGTACCGTGAGTAGTCTACCTTGGACCATGGGTCCGTGATCAGTATCTGTGTGATGTTCTCCTCCCCTCTTTGTTCTTCATGGTTTAGACCTCGTGAGTTGCCCTACATGATCGAGGCACATATGTAATTCTTCTGCTTTTGCTATGTTGAGTTTGATGGGATGCGGATGGATTATGAGATTATGTTCAGATCGTGATAGAGTAATATATTTGGTTTTGATCTCTTATATTTTTGTTCCTAAGTAATTCTTGCATGTTCTCCGTTGTTGTTTATTGCTTTGGCCAAGTGGTGGATAGTAACTCCAAGAGGGAACGTTATGCTCGATTGTGGGTACATGCCCCTTGATGACACGCTTCAGTGACAGAAACATGAGTCTAGGGGATGTGTTGTGGCCACAAGGGGGAAAACAACGGTGCTTGTAACCGCGGTTGCAAGGATTGTTCACTTTACGCAAAGTTCTTTTAATGCAGTTGTCTGTTGCTTTGGGTTTACACTTTGGGTGGGACTCGCAACTTAATACCAGCGAAATGTTCTGGATAGATATCTCAAGGTGGATGATTAGTAGTAGATGTAGATGGATTTCGGTCTACTTATTTTGGCGTTCTTCCCATGCTTATGATCCTCTTCCTTTCTTTTGTAACATAGTTAGCATTGGGGTGCGTTTCTAATCCTGTCAATTGCCCATCTGTAATTTGTTTAGCTCGCATAGCAGTTTTATCGTCTTTTGGGAGAGAGACATCACTAGTGAACGACCCTGGTCCATATTCTCATCACTATTTACAAGCCTATTTCTTTTTCAGTATTTACTTTCAGTTGCTATCGTTCTCATTATCCCTTGTGTTTGACCCTTTGTAAACAACAAGTCCGTAGAGATTGACAACCTCTCTGAACTTCGTTGGGAGCAAAGTTAATTGTATCGTGTGCAGGTCCAGGTCAAGGAAGCAAAGTTTGTCGTAAACGGTGCCATTGTTTTCTTGCCACCTACTTATCATCTTCCGGAGTCCTATGGGAGACAAACCCTATCCTACACATAGGGGAAATTTGCTGCTATCCTACATCTCACCTTCCACTTGGGGTAACCAACGAAGGGTGAGAAGCCATTACCACTTCCCCGCCATCAAGCAAATTTCTGGCGCCGTTGCCGGGGACTCCGAGTGATAATATAGGGGAGTTGTTGATACGTCCAAAACGTATCGATAATTTCTGCTTGCTCCATGCATTTTTGTGTGATATTGCTATGATCTAGATACACTTTCATACATTTTTGATCATATTTGGACTAACCTATTAACTCAGTGCACCCCAGTGACAGTTCCTGTTTTCTGCTGTTTTTCTATTTCAGTTTTCCCCCATATAAAAAGTGCCACAAAAATTCGGGAAAATTCAGATAAAAAATCAGCGTGACGGAAGCTTCGAGAAGAGCCCGGGAGGGGCCAGAGGGGAGCCAGGGGCCCAGGCGGCCACCCGGCGCGGCCCCACCCCTGGCCGCGCCAGGGGGCGCCTGGGGCCCCTGGCCCACCTCTGGCTGCCCCCTTCGCCTATTTATCCCCCGTCATGGGAAAACTCCAGAACGAGAACCCTATTCCGCGAACTCGCCTATGTTCCGCCGCCGCCGCGCTTCCAAGATCGGGAGCACCAGAAGACCTCTTCCCGGCACCCTGCCGGAGGGAGGATTGACCTCCGGGAGTCTCCTCTCCACCATGGATGCTCCCCGGATGTCTCGTGAGTAGTTTTCCTTAGACCATGGGTCCGTGATCAGTAGCTATGTGATGTTCTCCTCCCCTCTTTGATCTTCATTGTTTAGACCTCGTGAGCTGCCCTACATGATCGAGGCACCTTTGTAATATTTCTGCTATTGCTATGTTGAGTTTGATCGGATCTGATGGATTATGAGATTATGTTCAGATTGTGATAGAGTAATATATTTGGTTTTTATCTCTTATGTTTTTGTTCCTAAGTAATTCTTGCATGTTCTCCGTTGTTGTTTATTGCTTTGGCCAAGTAGTAGGTAGTGACTCCAAGAGGGAGCGTTGTGCTAGATTGTGGGTTCATGCCTCCCCGATGACATGCTTGAGTGATAGAAACATGAGTCTAGGGGATGTGTTGTTGCCACAAGGGGGAAAACAACGGTGCTTGTAACCGCGGTTGCAAGGATTGTTTACTTTACGCAAAGTTCTTTTTAATGCGGTTGTCTGTTGCTTTGGGTTTACACTTTGGGTGGGGCTCGCAACTTAATACCAGCGAGATGTTCTGGATAGATATCTCAAGGTGGATGATTAGTAGTAGATGCAGATGGATTTCGGTCTACTTACTTTGGCGTACTGCCCGTGCTTTTGAACCTCTTCCTTTCTTTTGTAGCATAGTTAGCATTGCGGTGCGTTCATAATCCTGTCAATTGCCTTTCTGTAATTTGTTTACCTCGCATAGCAATTTTATCGTCTTTTGGGAGAGAGACATCACTAGCGAACATCACGTATCCCGGTCCATATCCTTATCACTGTTTCCACTCTACATTTACTTTACCGCTTTTATTTGCTATCATTATCCCTTGCGTTTTATCCTTTGTAAACAACAAGACCGTAGAGATTGACAACCTCTCTGAACTTCGTTGGGAACAAAGTTATCTGTGTCTGTGTGCAGGTCCGCGTCAGTTGCGCCGCTGATACCTACTTATCATCTCTGGAGTCCTGCTGGAGAAAAACCTTGGTATCTTCACCGAGGGAAAACTGCTGCTGCACTACATCTCAACCTTACACTTGGGGAAACCAACGAAGGGGCGAGAAGCCATCAAGCAAGTTTTCTGGCGCCGTTGCCGGGGACTCCGAGTGCTAAGGTAGGGGAGTTGCACACTACCCTTTACCTTTGTTTTTTTAGTCTTGTTAGTTTATCTTTCAGTTTTTATCTTTGTGTCTTTTATCAAAAACTACAAAAAAATCTGCCACACTTGCTGCCACTATGGGTTCCACTGAAAACACCAAGTTGTGTGACTTCACTAGTCACAACAACCAGGACTTTATCTGCACTCCCATTGCTACACCTGCCACTTCAGCTACCTCTTATGAAATTAAACCTGCTTTGCTAAACCTTGTTATGAGAGATCAATTCTCTGGTGCTCGAGATGATGTTGCTTTACACTTGAATAATTTTGTTGAATTATGTGATATGCAAAAGTATAAAGAAGTAGAAGGTGATGTTGTTAAGCTTAAGCTCTTTCCTTTCTCTTTAAGGGGAGACGCTAAAATCTGGTTTCAATCTTTGCCTAGAAATAGCATAGATTCTTGGGATAAGTGCAAAGATGCTTTTATAGGGAAGTACTACCCTCCTACTAAGATTATCCAATTGAGGAGTAATATTATGAATTTTAAGCAATTGGATAATGAACACGTTGCCCAAGCTTGGGAACGAATGAAATCTCTTGTTAAGAAATGCCCTACACATGGTTTGACTACTTGGATGGTTATCCAGACTTTTTATGCAGGCTTGAACTTTACCTCGCGGAACCTGTTAGATTCGGCCGCGGGAGGAACCTTTATGTCAACTACACTTGGTGCTGCCACAAAGCTTCTCATTGAGATGATGACAAATTATTCCCAATGGCACACCGAACTCGCTCCAACAGGTAGGAAGGTAAACTCTGTCGAGGAAATTACCTCCCTCAATGAAAAAGTTGATTTAATTATGTCTCTACTTACCAAGCAACCCTCTATTGATCCTCATGATGTTCCTTTAAATTCTTTGGTTGCTCAAGAACAAGTAGATGTGAAATTTATTGCTAGAAACAACTTCAACAACAATGCTTATAGGGGAAATTTTGCTAGCAATCCTAGACCGTTTCCATATAACTATGGGAACAACAACACTTACCTAGCAACAAGAGCCCCTCTTCTGAATTAGAAAGCATGCTTAGAGACTTTATCACTACCCAAAAAGCCTTCAACAAAAATGTAGAAGAGAAATTATCTAAAATGGATAATCTCTCTTTGAAGGTAGAAAGCTTAGCCCTTGATATTGAGATGCTTAAAATTAGAACCTCTCCCCTTGAGGAGAATAAGGCCACTCCTATTAATGCTATCCAGTTACAAATCAATGAAAATATTAGGATGATGGCTAAACTTAAAGAAAGATGGGCTAGAGAAAAAGAGGAAGAGGATAGAATTAAGAGCCTTCCTACACACCACACAGTTGCCACTATCCAAATTGTTGAGGACACTCAAACTATTAGCACCCAATGCACTCCTAGTCCCGTTGGACCTATTAATGGTGATGCTAATACCTCAACCGTAGAAAAAGAAACTCCTATGAACATAGAGGGTTTCAAACAAGTGATCCTAGATGACACTACTACCACCTTTGATAGTAGTGATATTGATTTTGATAGTTGCACCCTCTCAGAAGTTATTAGCTTGTTACACAAAATGTCTAGAGACCCCCACACTGGCACACTTAATCTTGCCTTCACGGAGCATATCACAACTGCTCTTATCAAAGCTAGGGAGGAGAAGCTTAGAGTAGAAGCCTCCATACCTAGGAAGCTAGATGATGGTTGGGACCCTATGATCAAAATTAAATTAAATAACTTCTCTTGCTATGCTTTATGTGATGTTGGAGCTAGTACCTCCGTTATGCCCAAAAGAATATTTGATATGTTTGAATTGAAGCTTTTTGAGCCATGTTCTTTTGGTGTTCGACTTGTTGATTCTTCCATAAAGAAACCTTTGGGGAAGATCGATGATGTTCTTATCATTGTCAATGACAATTATGTTCCTGTTGATTTTATTGTTATGGATATAGAGTGTGAACAGGGCCGGTCCTGACATTTTAGGGGCCCGGGGCGAGACAACACAAAGGGGCCCTAAAAGCCACATAAACATACGAGTTCCTTTTCAATTTTTGACTGCGGACGAACATTCATTGGACTGCAATTTATGGTGTCTTTTTATCTAGTCTATTCCAAAATCTGTGGTTGTAAATATTCAAAGTTGGTGCCTCCTGTGTCTTGTCCATGAAAACTAATGTTTTCTATAGTAGGTATTACATAGACCTTCACATTCACTCAACTTATCATTCTATATATTTCTTCAGAAGATTGTTCTTGACAGTTACTAACGCTAATTCCTCAAAATTCCTAGCACTAGCAGAAGTACTTTTGCCTGACTACCTGGTCTACAGGGTATAAAAATAGCTCCTTTCTAGGACTCCACAACTCATATGTATGTTTTTTGTATCCCTTTTCCAGTAATATATTAAGAAGATATATCGCTAAATTTAGAGGAATCTTGCTAATTACCACACAAATTGTAGATATAACAAATTTAGCATACAGTTGAGTAAGAGAGATCAGAGTAGGAGAGAACCTGGAGTACTGATTTTTTTGCCTCTCACCAGCCACGAATAAAAATCGAAGTTTCCCTTTCGTAATCCCAGTCAACACTCAACATTAGAAATCAGCGTATGAGACATGTACAATAGTACGAGGATGATCTTCAGGAAAGAAAAAGCGATCTGACTTATAAAGGACATGATTTGCATCGCATTATCTTCCTCCATATTACTCATCGGCAGCAGAAAATTCCGTCATGGATGATTCATGGGAACATGACGACGGGAATTTGCAAAGATCTTCACATGGACTTTCTGCTGCTCCCGCGTATACGGATGGAAAATTCCATACTACTATCGTCTACTAATTCCGGCATGCCCGCACCTTGGCAAATTCCAGATTCGACGAGATTAGAACGACGCGCGACGGGCGGCGGCGACCTTGGCATTAATGATTGGATTCATTGCCAATTGAGAAAGAGATTGAAGCCGAGGAGACTGAGCACGAAGCCTACTGCCTTGCTGCGTGGTTGCGGCAACCCTAATCCATGCGGTTACACGGGCTAAACATGTATACTGTCAAACCAAATCGGTGGGGCCCCTTCCTACTTGGGGGCCCGGGGCGGCCGCCCCTCCCGCCCCCCCTCAGGACCGGCCCTGAGTGTGAACCTTTATGTCCAATTATTTTGGGACGTCCTTTTCTTCGCACCGTTGGTGCAGTTATTGACATGAAAGAGGGGAATATAAAATTCCAATTCCCATTCAAAAATGGGATGGAACACTTCCCTAGAAATAAAATCAAGTTACCTTTTGAGTCTGTTACTCGGGCCAGTTATTCTCTTTCTGTTGATAAAACTTGATTCTTCTTTTTGCATCATGCCTAGCTAATGGCTTTAAAGAAGCGCTTTCGGGAGGCATCCCGCAACGAATTTAGGTTTTTATTTTTGCTTTTGTTGTGTCTTGATGTTTGTTACTTCAGTAGCAACATCATAGTATCTTTATTTTTCAGCTTTGTGCCAAGTGATAGCCTCTTACGGCAAGGGAAGTAAAAGTTGTGACATGCTGTCCAGAAAACAGATTCTGTCCTCGTGACCAGAAAAATTACAGAAAAATCCTAGTTCACTTTTTTGAGCTGAAATTTTTACACAGTATGCTCTATACAATTACGAAACTTCCATATGTTCTGAGTTTTTTTATTTGAGTTGCAGAAGTGCCCCTAAAAAATTCTTTACTATCTGCCGTTCTGTTTTTCACAGATTCTGCCACGTTTTGTCTCTCCTAACTTTTGCAAACCTTAAGCTTGCTTTTTCTTTGCAAAATCCTTTTGGAATTCTTGAGAAACAGTAGATCTTCAAGAATATCTTTATATACAGTGGAGAAAAATTATTTATTAAGGGTACTAACCTCTCTAATCAGCTTATGATGAGTTATGTATGAAGGGAGTTTTCAAGTGTGCGATGGAAGATGATGAAAGAAGATCCAGGAGTGTCAAGCGCTCAAGCTTGGGGATGCCCCCATGCATCCCCAATAAATATTCAAGGAGACACAAGCGTCTAAGCTTGGGTATGCCCCCGTGCATCCCCTTCTCCATCAACAATCATCAGTTCGTCCTTTGTCTCACTATATTTTTATCACTTCATGCTTTATGTGCTATGCTTGGAGCGTCTCGCTCTTAGGTTTTGTTTTTAGTTTTCTTTAGCTTTTCTTGCTGTTCATAACAAGTTAGATCCTTTCTTACTTTGTGTGGGAGAGAGACACGCTCCACTTTCAAAATCTAGAACACATCATAGGATTTTTCCTGCCTACCTTTTTGCTGTTGTGTGTTCTTTATCTTTCCATAGCTACTGCCATGTTTAGTTTTAGTCTTAGTTTGTCTTTAGCAAGAGCGTTGGCTTTTTTTTAGTTTGTTGTTGCAACTCTTTTTAGTTTTCATGTTTATCTTGTTAAATAGAGTTGGTTGTTGCACTGAGTTGTGTCTTGTCTTGAAAGTAGGTAATTGAGGTTGCTATTTAATGTTAGTGGTAGCTTGCAATAGTTTTGAGGCATTGTTGTGAGTAATGTTTGGACTTTTGGTGTCAAGAGATCTTGCCTATTAGTGATAGGTGTCGTATTTTGGGCAATCCGTGTTTATTTTCAAAACCTACAAAACTAGTTGAGAACTCTAGCTACTAGATGGATCACTACTCTTCTGAGGAGTCGAATATTAGAGTACACTCACGTACCATGAGTCGAGGATGCGCAAGGATAACCAACCCCCCATACACTCCTCCTCGGGGTACTTGTCTCTTTGTGAACCTCCTCATTAGATTGAGAGTTACCGATATTAATTGCATGAGTTCTTCGGACTAATGTAAGTATTGAGAGTTGACACTTCCACCTTCCCATATTTTGCTAGCCTTTCCCGTGCCGTGCATTGCCTTCTTCTCACTCCGAGAGTTGGTGTCCACCTTCGCCGGTACTTCCAAACCCTTGGCATGATACGCTCTGTCATCATAAGCCTCCTTATATCTTTCCTCAAAACAGCCACAATACCTACCTATCAAGGCATTTCCATAGCATTTCCGAGTTACATTGCCATGCAACTTCCACCTCTTCATGACTTGATCTTCATGTCATACATGTTCCTGCTACACTGGCAGCTACATACATTGCATACATCATGATAGTTACATCTTCTTTATGATTTTGAGTACCTTGTAAAGTGTGAAAGATCTCCTTTACCTTCTTGTAAAATAGAGTGTTGCCCTTAAGTGAGGAAAAGATCCCAAAGTGGACACATTAAAAGATCCCAAAGAGGAAAAATGGGAGTTCAATAGAAAGAGCCATTGAGGCAACAAAAAAAATAGAAAAAAATAGAAAAAAGAGAAAAAGAAATAAAAAGAGAGAAAGGGGCAACACTACTATCCTTTTGAGAGATCCACACTAGTACTCCCTTTATATCCTTGTACTCCATAGAGATGATCTTTTTGCATATAGTTTGGAGAGCTTCCTAGCTCGTATTTGTATCTGTTGCATGGCAATCCCTACTCCTCACATCATATCTATCATTTGGCATCTCTTGCCTATGATTGTCCTAATTGATGTGAGCCTTTCTCATCCTTTTTTGTCTTCCTCCTCCACCATATTTCTCTCTGTGCCATCCTAAGTGTCAACTCTCGTGCTTACGCTCATCCATTGCATGAGTGCTCAAAATATCGAAAAGGACTGGATCAAATTGACTTGTACCTGGCTAGTGGTCTGGGGACGAGTCAAGATAAGATTCCAAAGAGGACCAAGTGTGAAACTTTAGTAGATTGAGTTCCAACAAAAATACTTTTTTCTCTCTTATTCCCTATCCTCATTTCTTGCACGCAAACACCATTTGGAGACATTCGAGTCACGGACAGCGAGAGCTCTTGCACCTTTTGTTCTTTTGTTACTTGTTTCAATGCTAATATAGACTCTTGCCTGTTATGACTTGAATTGAATCTCTAAACTTGATTGCTTTACTTTTCAAAGTTCTTTTATGGTTGCTAGCATGTCACCACAGAAATTCTGCTTGTTATCATTTACCTACTCGAGGACGAGCAGGAATTAAGCTTGGGGATGTTGATACGTCCAAAACGTATCGATAATTTCTGCTTGCTCCATGCATGTTTTGTGTGATATTGCTATGATCTAGATACATTTTCATACATTTTTTATCATATTTGGACTAACCTATTAACTCAGTGCACCCCAGTGCCAGTTCCTGTTTTCTGCTGTTTTTCTATTTCAGTTTTCCCCCATATAAAAAGTCCCAGAAAAATTCGGGAAAATTCAGATAAAAAATCAGCGTGACGGAAGCTTCGAGAAGAGCCCGGGAGGGGCCAGAGGGGAGCCAGGGGGCGCCTGGGGCCCCTGGCCCACCTCTGGCTGCCCCCCTTCGCCTATTTATCCCCCGTCACGGGAAAACTCCAGAACGAGAACCCTATTCCGCGAACTCGCCTCTGTTCCGCCGCCGCCGCGCTTCCAAGATCGGGAGCACCAGAAGACCTCTTCCCGGCACCCTGCCGGAGGGAGGATTGACCTCCAGGAGTCTCCTATCCACCATGGATGCTCCCCGGATGTCTCGTGAGTAGTTTTCCTTGGACCATGGGTCCGTGATTAGTATCTATGTGATGTTCTCCTCCCCTCTTTGATCTTCATTGTTTATGTAGGAGATATGCCTTAGAGGCAATAATAAATGTTATTATTTATCCCCATGTTCCTAATTATGTTTATATTCCATGCTATAACTGCAATGGTTCTCGAGTCTGCAATAACCACGAGGCTCGGAGGAAGACTCATATGCACGTGTGGAATAATAAACGGATAAAATATATATTCCTAGTCTCGCCTCTAAGACTAGCTCAAGTGTTGCATGATGGTTCTGTTTTCCTGATCATGGGCATTACTATGCCGGCAACTTTGAGGGCACAATGTTAGAAGAACATTTGTGTTGAATCGACCCAGATTGATGTTATGCTATGAGATACATTCGTCACCAGTTAATGGATTATAACACAGAGAAAGTTGAGCGTTTGCATAATTCCTTAGACCATGAGAGTATCGAGTTCCTTCGTACTTGCTTCGTGAACTTTGGGGTTTGTTAAACGTCATCTGTAAAAGGGTGGCTATTACGGCGGCTTACGGGTTCACGGAAAAGTATGACCAGGAACTAGGTAGCTCAAGATTGGGATTTGCTCCTCCGTCGATGGAGAGATATTCTTCGGGCCCTCTCGGTGTTACAGTATCCACCATCGTCTGGCCAGACACAGTGTGATTTGATCACAGGGATGCCGGAACACGGGAACGAGAAAAGAGAACAATACCGGAAACGAGGTAACTGGCATAGTGGACAAGTTGTTGATTCACGGGGATGCCGATAAGTCTCACCTCGGGTGTTTGTAACATATCGCGAAGCAACAGGAATAGCACACGGCAACTGGAGGTTCACTCGAATATTTATTCGTGTGGGTATAGGGGTCAATATGGGTGTCCACGGCTCCGATGTTGACCATTGATCGGAAAGCATTCTGGGTCATGTCTATACTTCACCGAACCTATAGGATCACACGCTTAAGGGTCATCTATCTTCTGAATACTAGACAGGGAGTCTAAGAGAAAGTCACCGGAAAGGTTTCGGAGAAAACGGAAAAGTTCCGGAGAGAGAACACCGGAATAGTTTCGGTAAAACCGAAAAGTTGTTTCGGAGTGAACCACTAAGCCGAAAAGGTTTCGGTAAGCACCTGGTACTTTTGGAGGGTGCCAGAATTGTTCTGGTAACTTCTGGAATTTTTCTGGAGAAAAGAATAAAATATATTTTTTCGGAAATATTTCGGAGCTGTCGGAAATGTTCCGGAGCTGCCGGAAATGCTTAGGTTGCTTTTCGCAGATGAAAATCACTAATCCGGAATTGTTTCGGAACGCGCCCAAAATCATTTTAGTGGGTATTGGAATTATTCTAAGACCCACAGAAATATTTTTGGATTTTTCGGACGCGAAAAAGTGGTGTCATGAATAGTAAAATGTACTACTTGGGATATTTTTGGAAAGCCTTCTAGAAGGACTTGGGAGCCAAGAAAGCCCCCTTGGGTTTCCTATAAATAGAGGTGTGAGGGCAGCCCCATATGCTTGATCCAAGATCTCCCTTGAATTCTATACAAATGCCATGCATGATCTGGCTTTCTCTCTCCCTCCCAGCGAAATAGTTTCGTAGAGCCGAAAGGCTGTCTAGGTTCCGGCAGGAACTAGTTCTGGACGGCGAAGCCCTGTCGGATAGCTGACACCGTATGTGTGCAACCCCGTAGAGAGGTCGTAGTTTCGATCTTTTGCCCGAAGGGCTGTCCAAATTATCGTTCGAGTTTCAAGGGTCCTCCCGAAGGGCTGTCCGAGTTACCGATCGAGTTTCGAGGGGCCTCCCGAAGGGCTGTCCGTGACACCGTCCGAGGGACTGTCCGACCGCCTCCTGGAGCGCTGTTCGAGGAGCAGACGAGGGAGAACATCCTCGCGGTTGGGAGGTTGTAAATCCTAGCTGCGGGGATCTGCACCGACGATCTACATCGACTCTACTTCCGCTGCGCTACGAGTCGGTAACGATCAAATCAAAACCTTGTATGCAGTCTCCATAGTGGTCCTGGGCGTGTTCGTAGTGCGGAAATTTTTGTTTTCTGTTGCGTTCCCCTACAGTGGTATCAGAGCCGTGCTATGCGTAGATGCATGTTGCGATCTAGAATACATAGAGATGTATGGGTATTGCATAATATAATTTTGGAGTAGATTAGATCTATTGCTGAAAATTATTGATGCGGGTGGCAGATGAAATCTGTTACTCGATGTTCTTGTTGCTTCCCTAGAATTTGCATATTTCTGATGTCGATAACAGTATGGTGGAGTTTCAAAGTTCTGGCAATCTGCGATCCTGATTGATCAAAGAAGTGCTAACAGTTTGTTGAATTCCACCGTAGTTAGAGAAAGAAGAAATTTCGCAGACTAAAGGGCAATGCAGATATGATCTGCACGGGGATCACGCGTATGACGAAGTTCAGTATGGGGTTCGAGACTTTATTATCTCGTGCTTCATACACCCCGCGATGTTAATCTAGCGACTTGAATAATCATACTTGATGATAAAACGTTGGTAGCTGCGGTTTGGTTGAAACCTTAGAAGCCACGTAAAATAAAAAAATTCCTAAACCGATTAGAGGCGTCTAACTTGGTTTTGCAGGATGTGCATGTGATGTGGTATAGCAAAGCTCATATTGATTTGATTATGTATGAGATGACTATATAATGTAAATTTATTAACATGACCTGTGTGTCATGATTCGGCATGATGGCTGGAGCCATATGATTGTCACTTTAATGACCTGCGAGTCAACCTTATGTAATGCACTTATTTTATTAGCTATAGAGATAGCAATATTATTTGGTGCATCGACAAGGTGGTGGCAAACTTCGCGAAGGTGAACTCCGACGCAAATGCCAAAGACGAAAAAAATACTTGACTTCTCCGTCAGAAGGGGCTATACCATATCATGCAATTATGAATTACCTGAGATGTTTATCCATTAAGTTGCACCCTTCTTGATTGCGCGGTAGTCGCTTTTTATTAGGGTGATCTCTCACTTAAAATATCAAGTAGTTAGTGTTCTCCCAAATGTAGCACCGTCACAGCATCTATCCTTTCGGGGTGCGCCATGGATGCATGGGTACGAACGATTGGAGAAATGTAAGGCGGGTGAGGTCAGACCTCGCAGCAAGATCACTTGGTTGTCTTGACGTTCATGGCAGGATCGTCCTGAGCTCGGAACACACGCATCGAAAGATGAACAAGAGTCACATAGAGATGTGATCGGCAAGTTGGCCTACCAAATCAAAATCCTCATCATGAGATGATGATTCTATGGCGTTGTATTGATATTTGGATCTTGAATCACTCATAATCAATTTTGAGAGATATTGATTTGAGTGGGAGCGCATTTTAGAATTAACTTGTTTAATTCTGAGTGCAATTAATTATGAACACTGTCTAAGTATAATTTGCTAATAGTTGTAGAATAATGGCTCGCGTTTCCACCTTCCCTATTAAATTTGAATAAGCTGTTAAATATCTGGTTAAAACGTTACGGTTGGTAACGTAATGCGAGGATTGTCCTCAAGAGTGCCGAGAAGGATTTTGTCCTATCGCATGCTTTCGGTGTCCTCCCGCTAATGCTATGGATGATGTGACTCTCGTCCTTCCATCCAAAAGCTAGAATTCCATTGTGGTCAAGTAAAATACGTTTGCTTCCATAAGACCCGAACTTCACAAGTTTGGGATAGTTATGTAATATTCATGGAACTGAAAATTGTTTTCAGATACAGACAAAGGCTAAAAGATATGAGATATCCAAAGCAACATTTGTTTGCAAAGTATTAGTAAAGTGTTTACTGGGCATTTGACTGATAGGAGAGGGATCCAGAAGAACGCCTGTCATATGATGAAGGTGAATAAAAAAAACTTAAAGAGAAAGGAAATGTCCAAAGGGTGTTAGTGTGACGCACACGCCTAGGAAGTCCGGGGCTAACGCCGCTCTTAAAGTTGGGTGCTTCTTCTGAGAGTAGGAGAAATATTGAAAGTTAAACTGTTAGAAGTATAAAGGCAAAAAGGAAAGAAGACTGGAATATCCAGCTCATGTATGAATGTCATACAAGTTTTTGATGTATAGAAGGCTGGTCAAAAATATAGTTCTTGGGAATTATGGTTAAACATGTTAATCACTGATTCTTGGGTATTGTGAGTTAAATCACAAAGATACCCGCTCGATTGCATTCTGTTGAAACTCGATGTAAGAACTACAACGGCCTAAAAGACTTGCCAGTAATGAGGTTTAGATACGCGCTGGGAACATAGTAAAAGTTACTATACCTTCCATCGGTGTATCACCATCTGTATTTATTTTCATAATTCGTTTTAGAGTTTTATACACTCTAGCCCAATGCATAAAATATGTTGCAAGAAGGTTGTTCATAAAAGAACAATTGTTGTTCAGTATTATGAATAACATAAAGGGCCATGCTTCCATCGGGGATGGGATGTATGTTACGAATATTGATGGTAATATGATACATCCATAACAATGACGCTAAATGTCGAAAGACTAAAAGAATACCACATATGTGTGGCACTGCATTTGGTCACATTGGAGAAACCCGCATGGAGAAATTCCATAATGATGGATTTTAAAGTCATTTGATTATGAATCATCTGACACTTGCAACCTTCGTCCGAAAGGTCAAGTGACTGAAATACCGTTCACAGGCCATAAGGAACGAGCAACAAACTTATTCGTGATCATACATTTTGATGTATGTAGTCCGATAAATGTTGTTACTAGTAGTGGAAGTTATTGTAACAAGAAAATTATGTTTCTACAATTCGATTGCAGAAAGGAATATTTTGAGTTACAAGTTTAGCGAATGTCTGATGAGTTATGAAAAGAGTTTTCATAACTTACACCTCCCGGAACACCACTGCAAGTGGAAAGTCCGTGAAGAATTAATCGAACCATTCATGACATGGTAAGATCAAAGATGACATAAATAAATTTGCCATTATCCCTTTTAATGTAATGCTTTAGAGACTGCGGCTTTTACACTGAAAAGAGCGCCGTCAGGTCTGTTGAAATGACGCCATGGTATGGTACGCCCAACCATGTTTTATCTTTTCTTAACATTTGGAATATGGGGCTTGTGTAAACTGTTTACAAACCTATTCCAAATCAGACAAGTGCTACTTCGTAGGTTATCCCAAATTATTGGGAATTCCTCCACCACTATACCGAGGCAAAAGGTTTTGCCACAAAGAACGGTATGCTTTTAAAGAGAATGGTTCTTGCAAAAAGGTGAGTGGGAGGACAGTGCAACTCGATGAGATAACAGTATCTTCGTCATCAGATCAAAGGAAAGGAACCTTGGAAGTGATTCCAGAGTTTCCTACTGCAACTGATACGGAAGCCTCTACATGAGATGTATGGACTTCGGTCAAACTTGCAACTGAGCCACGTAGGCAAAACTCGTGCAAACCTCTCAGGTGCGCAAACGAGATATTGTTGTTAGACAACAGCATACCTACGATAATCAAGGAAGCGATGATGGGCCCTGACTCCGGAATTGGCTAAATGCCAATACAAATCCGAGATAGTTTCCATATACGTAATTCAAGATTGTATCTTGATGGACCATTCGGAAGACTTAGAGTCTAACGAATATTAATGGAACTATAAACTGATACGGATAAAAATGTTTTATCCATAAAGCTCGACTTGTTGCTTATAACAATTTCAAGGAATTAACTACGGCGAGATTGTCTCTCCGTAGCGATGCTTAAAGTCGGTTCGGGTTAAACTTGCAATTAATACATATTTCATTCATGAGATATGAAACATGGATGCCAAAAGGATTTCCATAAGATGGAAATACTGCCTTGGACTTGCATATGATACAGTCCAAGGTATTTTATCAGTCCAGAGGATGCTAGTGAGTATGCAAACTTCAGAGTTCCTGCGATGGACAAAAGAGAGCATAATGGAGTTGGAATCTTCGTTTTTGATGAAATAATCAAAAGAGTTTGATTTCATCGATGGATAACGAAGATGCTTGTGGCTACAAGAAAGTAAGTGGGAGCATAATAATATTTCTAAAAACCTTGTGTGTGCTTGACACATTGTTAATTAGAAATAATATAAATTTCTTGACATGAATTAGGACTTCATTGAAAATAGTTTTTTGATGAAGTGCTTGGGCTAAGTAGCCTTGATATTAGGCATAATTATCTGAGAGATAGAATTGCCTAATAGGGCTAAGCCAAAATACATACTGACAAGATGCCAAAACAATTTAGCATTAAAAACGACAAGGAGTGATTCTTGCCAAAGTCACATGGAAAGAGTTTTTGCAAGACTCAGTGTCCCAAAACACTGATGAGCAAATTACATGATGGAGATTCCACACACCTTCGTGTTGGGATTAATCATGTATTCCATGGTATGTAAAACAACCAGATATGTCCAATACTCCAAAGTTGTTGCGAGTATAGATACCAAAGTGATCAAAGAACTGATCGTGGGACAACAGTGAAAAATGTCATTGAGTACTAAAGTAGCACTGATGACATGATTTCTCGCAAGAAGAGATTATGAAGTACTTGTTGTAAGTAATTACATCGATACGGTCTTCATCAATGCTCCATGCGATTTTCGATTTGAGTTAAAGTATTTTTGTGTGTAATACACAATATGGTGGCACAGTAAGTTGGAATTGTTCATAACAGGTTACTGTGGCAAAATTCTATAACAAATGGCTATGTATGTTGCTGCTTTAGAAGCAACAAAGAAAATGTTGAATCATATAGTTCATTCATGAACTTAGTATGGTTCCAATATGGCTTTGGTCAATGGAACACTATTGAAGATAGTTGCTCCATAGCTCAGTCTGAGGAATCAAGGTTCGACCAGTGATTCGCATATATACAAAGCCAAGTCCACACAAAGTATGAATTTTGTGAAAGCGTGAAAACGCGAGGATATGCAAAGATACACACGGAGTTGAAGTTGTCAGATCCGTTGGACATCAGGCTATACCACATGTGAAGCATATTTTACACCAGTATGCCGTAGGTGTAAAGTGCATTAGCATTGACTAGATTATTGACTCTAGTGCAAGTGGGAGTCTGTAGGAGATATGCCCTAGAGGCAATAATAAATGTTATTATTTATCCCCATGTTCCTAATTATGTTTATATTCCATGCTATAACTGCAATGGTTCTCGAGTCTGCAATAACCACGAGGCTCGGAGGAAGACTCATATGCACGTGTGGAATAATAAACGGATAAAATATATATTCCTAGTCTCGCCTCTAAGACTAGCTCAAGTGTTGCATGATGGTTCTGTTTTCCTGATCATGGGCATTACTATGCCGGCAACTTTGAGGGCACAATGTTAGAAGAACATTTGTGTTGAATCGACCCAGATTGATGTTATGCTATGAGATACATTCGTCACCAGTTAATGGATTATAACACAGAGAAAGTTGAGCGTTTGCATAATTCCTTAGACCATGAGAGTATCGAGTTCCTTCGTACTTGCTTCGTGAACTTTGGGGTTTGTTAAACGTCATCTGTAAAAGGGTGGCTATTACGGCGGCTTACGGGTTCACGGAAAAGTATGACCAGGAACTAGGTAGCTCAAGATTGGGATTTGCTCCTCCGTCGATGGAGAGATATTCTTCGGGCCCTCTCGGTGTTACAGTATCCACCATCGTCTGGCCAGACACAGTGTGATTTGATCACAGGGATGCCGGAACACGGGAACGAGAAAAGAGAACAATACCGGAAACGAGGTAACTGGCATAGTGGACAAGTTGTTGATTCACGGGGATGCCGATAAGTCTCACCTCGGGTGTTTGTAACATATCGCGAAGCAACAGGAATAGCACACGGCAACTGGAGGTTCACTCGAATATTTATTCGTGTGGGTATAGGGGTCAATATGGGTGTCCACGGCTCCGATGTTGACCATTGATCGGAAAGCATTCTGGGTCATGTCTATACTTCACCGAACCTATAGGATCACACGCTTAAGGGTCATCTATCTTCTGAATACTAGACAGGGAGTCTAAGAGAAAGTCACCGGAAAGGTTTCGGAGAAAACGGAAAAGTTCCGGAGAGAGAACACCGGAATAGTTTCGGTAAAACCGAAAAGTTGTTTCGGAGTGAACCACTAAGCCGAAAAGGTTTCGGTAAGCACCTGGTACTTTTGGAGGGTGCCAGAATTGTTCTGGTAACTTCTGGAATTTTTCTGGAGAAAAGAATAAAATATATTTTTTCGGAAATATTTCGGAGCTGTCGGAAATGTTCCGGAGCTGCCGGAAATGCTTAGGTTGCTTTTCGCAGATGAAAATCACTAATCCGGAATTGTTTCGGAACGCGCCCAAAATCATTTTAGTGGGTATTGGAATTATTCTAAGACCCACAGAAATATTTTTGGATTTTTCGGACGCGAAAAAGTGGTGTCATGAATAGTAAAATGTACTACTTGGGATATTTTTGGAAAGCCTTCTAGAAGGACTTGGGAGCCAAGAAAGCCCCCTTGGGTTTCCTATAAATAGAGGTGTGAGGGCAGCCCCATATGCTTGATCCAAGATCTCCCTTGAATTCTATACAAATGCCATGCATGATCTGGCTTTCTCTCTCCCTCCCAGCGAAATAGTTTCGTAGAGCCGAAAGGCTGTCTAGGTTCCGGCAGGAACTAGTTCTGGACGGCGAAGCCCTGTCGGATAGCTGACACCGTATGTGTGCAACCCCGTAGAGAGGTCGTAGTTTCGATCTTTTGCCCGAAGGGCTGTCCAAATTATCGTTCGAGTTTCAAGGGTCCTCCCGAAGGGCTGTCCGAGTTACCGATCGAGTTTCGAGGGGCCTCCCGAAGGGCTGTCCGTGACACCGTCCGAGGGACTGTCCGACCGCCTCCTGGAGCGCTGTTCGAGGAGCAGACGAGGGAGAAAATCCTCGCGGTTGGGAGGTTGTAAATCCTAGCTGCGGGGATCTGCACCGACGATCTACATCGACTCTACTTCCGCTGCGCTACGAGTCGGTAACGATCAAATCAAAACCTTGTATGCAGTCTCCATAGTGGTCCTGGGCGTGTTCGTAGTGCGGAAATTTTTGTTTTCTGTTGCGTTCCCCTACAGTTTAGACCTCGTGAGCTGCCCTACATGATCGAGGCACCTTTGTAATATTTCTGCTATTGCTATGTTGAGTTTGATCAGATCTGATGGATTATGAGATTATGTTCAGATTGTGATAGAGTAATATATTTGGTTTTTACCTCTTATGTTTTTGTTCCTAATTAATTCTTGCATGTTCTCCGTTGTTGTTTATTGCTTTGGCCAAGTAGTAGGTAGTGACTCCAAGAGGGAGCGTTGTGCTAGATTGTGGGTTCATGCCTCCCCGATGACATGCTTGAGTGACAGAAACATGAGTCTAGGGGATGTGTTGTTGCCACAAGGGGGAAAACAACGGTGCTTGTAACCGCGGTTGCAAGGATTGTTTACTTTACGCAAAGTTCTTTTTAATTCGGTTGTCTGTTGCTTTGGGTTTACACTTTGGGTGGGGCTCGCAACTTAATACCAGCGAGATGTTCTGGATAGATATCTCAAGGTGGATGATTAGTAGTAGATGCAGATGGATTTCGGTCTACTTACTTTGGCGTACTGCCCGTGCTTTTGAACCTCTTCCTTTCTTTTGTAGCATAGTTAGCATTGCGGTGCGTTCATAATCCTGTCAATTGCCTTTCTGTAATTTGTTTACCTCGCATAGCAATTTTATCGTCTTTTGGGAGAGAGACATCGCTAGCGAACATCACGTATCCCGGTCCATATCCTTATCACTGTTTCCACTCTACATTTACTTTACCGCTTTTATTTGCTATCATTATCCCTTGCGTTTTATCCTTTGTAAACAACAAGACCGGAGAGATTGACAACCTCTCTGAACTTCGTTGGGAACAAAGTTATCTGTGTCTGTGTGCAGGTCCGCGTCAGTTGCGCCGCTGACACCTACTTATCATCTCTGGAGTCCTGCTGGAGACAAACCTTGGTATCTTCACCGAGGGAAAACTGGTGCTGCACTACATCTCAACCTTACACTTGGGGAAACCAACGAAGGGGCGAGAAGCCATCAGTTGCACACTATCCTTTTACCTTTGCTTTTTAGTCTTGTTAGTTTACCTTTCAGTTTTTTCTTTTTCTTTTGAGTCTTATATGAAAAACCAAAAAAATAGTTGCTACCTTTTGTCTTTGTCTGCCTGCTGATGCTATCTTTACCATGGGTGTGGAACCACCCAAATATGGTAGGATGGACATGTTTCACTTGGGTCGTCTTCGATCAATTTGTGCTCGCGCTAAAAACCCAACCGACTTGGTTGAGGGAAAATCATTGGATGAGCATGCTCATTATACGCGGCACCGCTTATCTCAGAAAGGAAACACTTATGGGACCAAATACAAACTTCTTATTGTTATGCTTAGTGTTTATGCCACATTTATGATTTTACTTGCTGCTCTAATATAGATCGTAAACACCTACCTTTCCAATGTGAGTTCAATGAGAATGAGATCCTATCTTCTTATGCTAAAGGTGTTTATGATTACTTTGATGTTGAAAAGATTGAAGAATTTGTTGCTTTTAAGGGTTCTTATGAGATTGCTTCTTTGATTCAAAAGTATTATGATACTATTCACAATTCCGAAAACTTTGCCGTTCTTGCTTATTGCTTTGAGAATTATGTTTGCAATGATTATATTGAAGATTTTAAAAACAAAATGTTTGCTGCCCTAGAGGAGGCCAATGATTGCTATGATGAGGAATCCCATGATTCTGAGGACTCACTTGATACATCCCTTTCTGAAGATCTTGATACTTGCTTTGTTGATGGCCATGATGTCAATATGGATTATGCTTGCGAAGATGAACTTGCTATAGTTTCTTATGTTAAGCATGAAGTTGTTTCTATTGCACCCACACTTGATGTTCCTATTATCCTTTTGAAATCTCCAACTCATATTCCGGAGAATTTTGCTCTTATCAAGGCTCAGTGTGACGAGTTGCATTTATCTTATGATCCTAAAAACCGTGTTGAAAACTATACACGTGTGCTTGTAGGTCATGAACAACATGATTTATGTGATAGCTATATTCTTGATGTTGTTCATGATGCTACTGAAAATTACTTTGAGAGAGTAAAGCTTGGTTATAAAAACTTTCATGTTACAAAAACACCTCTCTTTATGATGAAAGTTTTGAAGTTGTTCTTGTTCCAACTTCCTATGCATGTCACTTTGTGCTTCTTTAATTTGTTTTCTTACAAGATGCCTATGCATAGGAAGTGGGTTAGACTTAAATGTGTTTCATATTTGCTTCTTGATGTTCTCTTTTGCTTCGAAATTCTTATTCTTGTGAGAGCATCTTATATAATCTTCATGCCTAGCTTAAAGGCGTAAAAGAAAGCGCTTGTTGGGAGGCAACCCAAGATGTTTTTACTTCTGTTTTTAGTGGTCTTGATGATTGTTAATACTGTAGCAACATCATTGTATCTTTATTTTTCAAGTTTTGTGCCAAGTATAGCCTCATATGACAAGGGAAGTGAAAGTTGTGACATGTTGTCCAAAAAACAGATTCTGTCCTCGTGACGGGAAAAATCAGAATAAATCACCAGTTCATCTTTTTGAGCTGAATTTTTTACACAGCGTTCTCTATACAATCACGGAACTTTCTTATGTTCTGAGTTTTTTTATTCGAGTTGCAGAAGTACCCCTAAATATATTTTTACTACATGTTGTTCTGTTTTTCACAGATTCTGCCACGTTTGTCTCTCCTAACTTTTGCAAACCTTAAGCTTGCTTTTTCTTTGCAAAAATCTTTTGGCAATCTTGAGAAACAGTAGCTATTCAAGAATATCTTTATATCCAGTGGGGAAAAATTATTTATTAAGGGTACTAACCTCTCTAATCAGCTTATGATGAGTTGTGTATGAAGGGAGTTTTCAAGTGTGCGATGGAAGATGATGAAAGAAGATTCAGGAGTGTCAAGCGCTCAATCTTGGGGATGCCCCCATGCATCCCCAACCAATATTCAAGGAGACTCAAGCGTCTAAGCTTGGGGATGCCCCCGTGCATCCCCTTCTCCATCAACAATCATCGGTCCGTCCTTCGTCTAACTATATTCTTATCACTTCATGCGTTATGTGCTATGCTTGGAGCGTCTCGCTCTTAGGTTTTATTTTTAGTTTTCTTTGGATTTGCTTGCTGTTCATAACAATTTAGATCCCGTCTTACTTTGTGCGGGAGAGAAACACGCTCCACTTTCAAAATCTAGAACACATCATAGGATTCTTCATGCCTATCTTTTTGCTATTGTGTGTTCTTTATCTTTTCTAGCTACTGCCCTTTCTAGTTTTAGTCTTAGTTTGTCTTAGGAAGAGCCTTCGATTTTGTTTAGTTTGTCGCTGGCACTCTCTTTAGTTTTCATGTTTATCTTGTTAAGAGAGTTGGTTGTTGCACTGAGTTATGTCTTGTTTTTGAGAAGTAGGTAATTGAGGTTGCTATTTAATTTCAGTAGTAACATGCAATAGTTTTGAGGTATTTATGTGAGTAATGTTTGAACTTTTGGTGTCAAGAGCTCTAGCCTATTAGTGATAGGTGTCGTATTTTGGGAAATCCATGTTTATTTTCAAAACCTAGAAAACTAGTTGAGAACTCTAGCTACTAGATGGATCACTACTCTTCTGAGGGGTCGAATATTAGAGTACACTCACGTACCATGATTCGAGGATGCGCAAGGATAACCAAACCCCCATACACTCCTCCTCGGGGTAATTGTCTCTTTTTGAACCTCCTTATTAGATTGAGAGTTACCGATAATAATTTCATGAGTTCTTCAGACTAATGTAAGTATTGAAAGTTGACACTTCCACCTCCTCATATTTGCTAGTCTCTCTTGTGTCGTGCATTGCCTCCTTCTCACTCCGAGAGTTGGCGTCCACCTTCGCCAGTACACCCAAACCCTTGGCATGATACACTCTGTCATCGTAAACCTCCTTATATCCTTCCTCAAAACATCCACCATACCTACCTATCAAGGCATTTCCATAGCCTTTCCGAGATATATTGCCATGCAACTTCCACCTCTTCATGACTTGATCTTCATGTCATACATGTTCCTGCTACACTCGCAGGGGCATACATTGCATACATCATGATAGCTACATCTTCTTTATGATTTGAGTACGTTGTAAAGTGTGAAAGATCTTCTATACCCTCTTGTAAATTAGAGTGTTGCCCTTAAGTGAGGAAAAGATCCCGAAGTGGACAAAATAAAAGATCCCAAAGAGGACAAATGAGAGTTAAATAGAAAGAGCCATTGAGGCCACCAAAAAAATACAAAAAAATAGAAAAAAGAGAAAAAAATAAAAAGAGAGAAAGGGGCAACACTACTATCATTTTGAAAGATCCACACTAGTACTCCCTCTTATCCTTGTACTCCATAGAGATGATCATGCATATAGCTATGTGGGGACCTTCACACTATAGAACTTGGCTTGCATATTCCAAGGATGAGCCTCCTCAAAAGAGCTCTAGGTCTTCATGAGTGAGCAAGTTAGATGCACCCCCACTAGTTCCATTGGTGAGACTTTTAGCTCATGTGTGCATCCGTTGCATGGCAATCCCTACTCCTCACATCATATCTATCATTTGGCCTTCTCGCCTATGATTGTCCTCATTGATGTGAGCCTTTCTCACCTTTTTGTCTTCCTCCTCCACCATATTCTCTCTTTGCCATCCTAAGTGTCAACTCTTGTGCTTACGCTCATCCATTGCATGAGTGCTCAAAATATCGAAAGGGAGTGGATCAAATTGACTTGTACCTGGCTAGTGGTCTGGGGACGAGTCAAGATAAGATTCCAAAGAAGACCAAGTGAGAAACTTTTGTAGATTGAGTTCTCAACACAAAAATACCTTTTCTCGTATTCCCTACCCCCCCCCCCCCTTCTTGCACGCAAACACCATCTGGAGACATTTGAGTCACGGACAGCGAGAGCTCTTGCACCTAATGTTCTTTCGTTGCTTGTTTCAATGCTAATATAGGCTCTTGCATGTTATGACTTGAATTGAATTACATACCTTGATTGGTTTACTTTTCAAAGTTATTATATGGTTGCTAGCATGTCACCATAGAAATTATGCATGTTATCATTTACCTACTCGAGGACGAGAAGGAATTAAGCTTGGGGATGTTGATACATCTCAAGCGTATCGATAATTTGTGCTCGCTCCATGCATGTTTTGTGTGCTATTGCTATGATCTAGATACACTTTCATATACTTTTGATCATATTTGGACTAATTGATATCTACGCACGCTTCTATTCTTGTAGACTATGTTGGGCCTCCAAGCGCAGAGGTTTGTAGGACAGCAGCAATTTCCCTCAAGTGGATGACCTAAGGTTTATCGAACTTAGGGAAGTAGAGGTTGAAGATGGTCTCTCTCAAGCAACCCTTCAATTAAGATACAAAAAGTCTCTTGTGTCCCCAACACACCTAATACAACTAGGAGTTGTATAGGTGCACTAGTTCGGCGAAGAGATGGTAAAATATGGGTGATAGGTGTGGCAAAGCAAAGTAATATAAATCTGTAATAAAAAGTGCAGCAAGCAAACAAGTGGTAAACGTGAGTGCAAACGGTGTTGCAATGGTGGAAACAAGGCCTAGGCTTCATACTTTCACTAGTGGCAACTCCCAACAACATTAACATAGTCTAATCACATGATATTCCCCATAAAACATGCAATGGAGACGTACTCGGAGGTCATTCCTTTGTGGTCAAGAGAGTACGAGAATTGTGTAGGGCTAAAAAAGCACACCTCAGAGTTCGTAGTTCCCATCTATGGATTTCCCAATGTCACCGCGGCCATCCAAAGAGAATACCACAATCACCACAACATATCTAAAGGATAGTCAAAGACGAGCACCAAGAGAGTCTCCATCTTCAATCCACACACAAATGAGGAAATCACTCATGAAAATATTCTTCTAACCCATGTCCAATAGACCGCTGTCAAAATGGTCTCGGGGATTATACAAGATAAGATCAAGTGAGTACATAAATCTAATACATAGAGGAAGGGGAAACATCATGGGATCATCCTAGATTAACATACCCTATGATCACAATCAAGATCACATCATGGGAGAGAGAGAAGACCACATAGCTACTGGTAGAAACCTCAGCCCCGGGTAGGAACTACTCCCGCATCATGGAGGGAGGAAGCAACATCGATGGAGATGAATCCGGGGCACTTCCCCGTCCCGGAAGGGTGCCGACACAGGAATTCTGGTCCCCCGAAGCTTGTCGGCGATGGTGGCGGAGATCGGAATTGCTTCTGGAGAAAAGGTGTCTGGAATCAGGGTTTTCACGACGGGAGAATAAATAGGAGCCAAAGGGGGCACCAGGGGGGCCACTCGTCGCCTAGGCGGTCTCCCAGCGCGGCCAAGCCCTGGGCCGCGCCCATTGGCCGCCTAGGCACCAGGTGGGGCCCCTATGGCCCTTCTTCGGTGAATCCGGAAGCTTCCGGAACGCTGATTTTTTATCTGATTTTTCCCGATTTTTTGGAGCACTTTAATATGGGGAAACCTGAAATAGAAAAACAGCAGAAAACAGGAACTGGCACTATGGTGCACTGAGTTAATAGGTTAGTCCAAATATGATCAAAAGTGTATGAAAGTTTATCTAGAACATAGCAATATCACACAAAACATGCATGGAGCAAGCAGAAATTATAGATACGTTTTGGAAGTATCACTAACCTACTAACTCAGTGCACCCTAGTGCCAGTTCCTGATTTCTGCTGTTTTTCTATTCCAGGTTTCTCCCATATTAAAAGTTCTCCAAAAATTCGGGAAAAATCGAATAAAAAATCAGCGTAACGGAGTCTTCCAGAACCACCCAAATGGGGCCAGAGGGCGACCTGGAGCGGCCAGGGCCTGGCCGCACCAGGGGGGCGCCTGGACCCCTGGTGCCCCCCTGGCTGTCCCCCTTCGCCTATTTATTCTCCGTGACGG
This sequence comes from Bromus sterilis, assembly GCA_950022295.1. Taxonomy (NCBI): domain Eukaryota; kingdom Viridiplantae; phylum Streptophyta; class Magnoliopsida; order Poales; family Poaceae; genus Bromus; species Bromus sterilis. The sequence goes on along the minus strand of OX465596.1, from coordinate 407,868,164 downwards.
GGAAACTCCGAAGACAGAACCCTATTTCGCAATCTCGCCTCTGTTCCGTCGCCGTGGCGCTTCCAAGATCGGGAGCACCGTCAGGACCCTTCCCGGCACCCTGCCGGAGGGAGGATCGACCTCTGGGAGCTTCTACTCCACCATGGACGCTTCTCGGATGTGTCGTGAGTAGTCTACCTTGGCCCATGGGTCCGTGATTAGTAGTTATGTGATGTTCTCCTCCCCTCTTTGTTCTACATGGTTTAGACCTTGCGAGCCGCCCTACATGATCGAGGCACATATGTAATTCTTCTGCTTTTTCTATGTTGAGTTTTATGGGATCCGATGGATTATGAGATTATGTTCAGATCGTGATAGAGTAATATATTTGGTTTTGATCTCTTATATATTTTTCCTAAGTAATTCTTGCATGTTCTCCGTTGCTGTTTATTTCTTTGGCCAAGTGGTGGATAGTAACTCCAAGAGGGAATGTTATGCTCGATTGTGGGTACATGCCCCCTGATGACACGCTTGAGTGACAGAAACATGAGTGTAGGGGATGTGTTGTGGCTACAAGGGGGGAAACAACGGTGCTTGTAACCGCGGTTGCAAGGATTGTTTACTTTACGCAAAGTTCTTTTAATGCAGTTATCTGTTGCTTTGGGTTTACACTTTGGGTGGGACTCGCAACTTAATATCAGCGAGATGTTCTGGATAGATATCTCAAGGTGGATGATTAGTAGTAGATGTAGATGGATTTCGGCCTACTTATTTTGGTCTTCTGCACCTGCTTATGAGCCTCTTCCTTTCTTTTGTAACATAGTTAGCATTGCGGTGCGTTTATAATCCTGTCAATTGCCCATCTATAATTTGTTTACCTCGCATAGCAGTTTTATCGTCTTTTGGGAGAGAGACATCGCTAGTGAACATCACGGGACCCTGGTCCATATTCTCATCATTGTTTACAAGCCTATTTCTTTTTCAGTATTTACTTTCAGTTTCTATCATTATCATTATCCCTTGTGTTTGACCCTTTGTAAACAACAAGACCGGAGAGATTGACAACCTCTCTGAACTTCGTTGGGAGCATAGTTAATTATATCGTGTGCAGGTCAAGGTCAAGGAAGCAACGTTTATCGTAAACGGTGCCATTGTTTTCTTGCCACCTACTTATCATCTGCTGGAGTCCTACCGGAGACAAACCCTATCCTCCACATAGGGGAAATTTGCTGCTATCCTACATCTCACCTTCCACTTGGGGTAACCAACGAAGGGCGAGAAGCCATTACCACTTCCCCGCCATCAACAGCCGATGCGGCTCCTAATCCCAACAGGGACCCGGAAGCCCGCTCGTCAGCACAAATCCCCACCAGAGCCAAGGCCCTCGAAGAGGCCCTAAAATCCCTTGACGAAACCTTAGCCACAACGGTGACATCGGAGAATCTGGAGGCCTGGAAGACAAGGGTCAACGAACTCAAGGAACAGATAGCGAACCTGCGAAGAGAAGTCAACATCGAAAAAGAGCAGATGGTTGAAAGAGAAGCCCGGCTCGTTCAGGAAGCCGCGCGTCTCCGGGGAGAGTCGGATCTGATAGACGCTCAGCGATTGAGCCTCGCTCATACACGCCTGCTGGGATACACGAGTAGGTTCCCCCTTGGCTACCAAGGACGAACGCTATTCCACAGCCCTGACCAGTCGACTCCCCCAGGATTCACGCCTCCCAGATAGCCGGCTCCTTCACCATGCCAGGATCGCTTCCATACACCTCCCCATCCCTTTGAAAACCCCATGGCTAATGTCATAGCGGCAACCCGTTACCTCACCAACGCGCAAATTCACGGAGATACCCCAGCAGATCGTGCCGCCCGCGAGGCCGTTGACTTCCTCAAGACTGCGATCACGCAGCAGGGCCAGTACTCACAAGGGGCCCCATACATACATGGAACCCCATATCGAAGTGTAAGCTGGCAAGAAGAGTCACCGGCTCCGGCAGCTTCGGGCAGCCAGCGCCACCACAGAGTACCTTTGATCCCAAAGGGAGCACTAAGAATCATGGACATGCCGGCTCCCAACACCAACCAACTTGCAGAGCTGGCGGCTCATCTCCCCTCGCAACAACCAAACCTCGAGTTCATGAGTAGATCCGTGGGTAATCGATGCCTAGTATCGGCTTTGAGGAACACACGCTTGCCTCCAGATTTACAAGGACCGCGTAAAATTCCAAACTACACGGCTGACATGGAACCGGCAGCTTGGATCGAAAACTATGATCTCGGCATGGACATGCTGCAAGCCGGCGAAGAAAGTTTGTGCCCGTTATTTCACAATGATGTTGGAAGGGCCGGCTCGCATATGGTTCAAAAATCTCCCAGAGAACTCCATCACCTCTTGGGAGGATCTCAAAGAGAAGTTCATCAAGAATTTCCAAGGCACGTGTCGGCGAGCCTCCACAATCGTCGACTTGGAGCACTGTGTCCAGAAGGAAGGAGAGTCGGCCCTAAACTGGGAACGACGAGTCGCTGACATAGTCCATTCCTCAGACACTATTACTGCATAGACAACAGTCATCGTCTTGGAAAGAAACTACAAATTTGAGCCTCTAGTACACAAGCTTGGCCGAATCAAGCGGACGGTCCGTAACATGGGAGATCTCATGAACGCATTCATCAAGTATGTCGAGTCTGATAAAACCAAGGATGCTGACCAGGAAGAGGACAAAGCCGCCCAGAATAAGAAGAATAACGGCAAGGGATCTCAGAGCCAGAGCCAAAAGACCAAGCGCCAACTTGATCAGAATACTCCCGACTTGGTATCCAACACGAATATCGGCTCCCAAAGGCAGAAGCAGGGGGGCAAAAACTACCGTAAGCCGGAAAGAGGCTTCCAACCCCTAATTACCTTTGAAGAAGCCGTGAAAAGACCCTGCCCGATGCACAACAAACCCGGACGTCCAGCCAGCCACACTTGGGAAGACTTCAACTTCATGAAAGAGTTCGCACGTCGTGGAGGTCAGGGGCCCCCTGGGTCAAGTAGCGGAGCCGGTCAGAACAACAGTAACCAAAACCAAAATTTTGGCCACCAGGGAGCTGGCGCACCACCGCAATACCAAGGACCCCAGGGAGGAGGACAGCAGAACCAATCGGGACTCGCCGGATTCCAATCAAACCCAAAGAAACTCCAAGACCACTCAGCTTATCATGTTTTCACCACCACCAGCTATCGGAGGGACAGGAAGTTGCAGCAGAGAGCCGCCATGTTTGCGGCCACGGAGCTGGCTTGTCCCAGGTGGCTTAACTAGTCTGAACAGCCGATCACTTGGACGAGGGATGACCACCCACCAGTGGTAGAAAACCCGGGTTCTCTTGCCCTGGTACTTTCTCCACAAATTGGGTGCTACACACTCGACAAGGTACTCATGGATGGAGGAAGCAGCATCAACATCCTCTACTACGAGACGTTCCGAAGGATGGGATTGACTCACAAACAGCTGCAAACCTGCAACACCGTGTTCCATGGAATAGTCCCAGGGAAGTCGGCATGCCCAATAGGCAAAATCTACCTTTAGACAGCTTTTGGAACTGCTGAGAACTTTTGCTCCGAAATCATACCCTATGAGGTGGTGAAGCTTGAGAGCCCATATCACGCCATCCTAGGAAGACCAGCTTATGCCAGGTTCATGGCTCGGTCGTGCTACGTTTACCTAAAGCTAAATCTGTCGGGTCCCTTCGGACCAATCACGGTAGACGGGAGCCGGTCCAGAGCTACAGAATTTGACGAGAAACACGTCAAATTTGCCGACTCAGGATGTGCAAAGGAGGACCTGACTGCATACCAGGAGGTAGATCCAACCGACTCTACCATCTTGAAGAAACCGACTCCTGACAACAACCCCAAGTTCCAACTGGCTCAGGACATGAAGAAAGTACACTTTGTCCCTGGTGATGCTTCCAAGCAGTTCATCATTGGGACAGAGCTCTCTGACAAATATGAAAGCGCGCTCATCGAGTTCCTCCGTAAGAATCGGGACATTTTCGCATGGAAACCTTCTGACATGCCAGGTGTCCCGAGGGAGCTCGCTGAGCACCACCTAAATATCGACTCAAAACTGAAGCCGGTCAAGCAATTCCTTCGTCATTTCAATGACGAAAGGAGGAACGTCATTGGGGAAGAGATAGCTCGGCTCCTTGCCGCCGGGTTCATCATGGAAGTTTTCTATTCGGAGTGTCTTGCAAACCCGGTCCTCATTCAGAAAAAGAACGGGACTTGGCGTATGTGCATCGACTACACTGATTTGAATAAAGCCTGCCCAAAGGATCCCTTCGCACTACCTCGCATCGATCAGATTATCGACTCTACTACGGGATGCGAGCTCCTGTGTTTTCTCGATGCCTACTCAGGTTATCATCAAATCAAGATGGCCCTTGAGGACCAGGAGAAAACGGCTTTCATCACTCCCTTTGGGGTATACTGCTACACTTCTATGCCTTTCGGCTTGAAGAATTCAGGGGCTACATATCAGCGAACGGTGCAGAACTGCCTCAAGGAGAAAATTGGGCGCGATGTGCACGCTTACGTGGATGACATAGTCATCAAATCTCAGGTCGCCGACTCACTCATCAGTGACCTCCAGGAAACTTTCAAGAATCTGCGCAAGTCCCAGATGAAGTTAAACCCGGCCAAGTGCACCTTCGGGGTCCCTGCAGCGAAGCTCCTCGGATACATAGTGTCAGAGAGACAAATCGAGCCCAACCCGGAGAAAATCAACACTATTATGGCTCTCCAAAATCCGGCCTCGGTGAAAGGAGTCCAACGGCTCACTGGGTGCGTAGCTGCTCTGAGTCGTTTCATAAGCCGACTTGGAGAAAAAGCGATCCCGCTATACCGACTCTTGCGAAATTCGAAGAAATTTGTATGGTACGATGAAGCCGATCAGGCCCTGGAAGCTTTGAAGAAACAATTGTCCCAGGCCCCAATCTTGGCAGCTCCTAAGCCAAAAGAGCCGATGCTACTCTATATTTCTTCCAACAATCGAGCGGTCAGTGTTGTGGTGGTGGTTGAACATATGGAAGCCGGTAAAGAGCACCCTTTGCAGAGGCCAGTCTATTATGTTAGTGAGGTCTTGACTTCATCGAAGCAACGCTACCCTCACTGGCAGAAGCTTGTCCTTGGTGTGTTCATGGCAAGTCGGAAGCTCAAACATTACTTCCAGGAGCATCCCATAACATTAGTTAGCTCGGCCCCGCTTGCAGATATCTTACAGAATCGGGAGGCCACCGGAAGGATTGCAAAGTGGGCTATAGAGTTGGGGGCTTATCACATCAAGTATGAACCACGCACGGCAATCAAATCTCAGGCGCTCGTCGACTTCATCAACGACTGGACAGAGATCCAAGCACCCCTAGAAATGCCGGTTACGAAATACTGGACAATGCACTTTAATGGGAGTCGGCAGCTCCAAGGGTCGGGAGCCGACGTGGTCCTCACTTCTCCCAAAGGAGAGCAATTTTGCTATGTCTTGCAGCTACAGTTCACTTGCACCAACAACGCAACAGAATATGAGGCCCTACTCCATGGACTGCGGCTGGCTCGTGAGATGAACATAAGCCAAATCCAATGCTATGGCGATTCTGACCTTGTTTCTCAGCAAGTGTCGGGAAGGTGGAACTCCAAAGATGCCACAATGGCGGCCTATCGACGAGAGGTAGAAAAACAAGTCGGTTTCTTTGTTGGGTACCAAGTGGACTACGTGGAGCGCAAGCTAAACGAAGCCGCGAATGCTTTATCCCGACTCGGCTCTCAACGAAAGCCGGTTCCACCAAACGTGTTCCTGGACGTCTTGACAAAGCCATTCATGCAAATACCGACGGAACAAGACATAGTAGAGCCAGATCCAGAGCCGGCTCTGGTGGCCGCAATACATGCTACCCCCTTATGGGTTGTGCCTTATTTGGATTACAAGACCCGGGGAATCCTACCCGCCGATGAGGTAGAGGCCAGACAAATTGTCAGGAGAAGCAAATCTTTTGTACTCGTCAATGGTGAGTTACATCGGCGGAGCCCTGCAGACGTCTTTAAGAGATGTGTATCACCAGAAGAAGGCAGAGATATCCTCAATGAGATACACTCAGGAGACTGTGGGCATCATTCCGACTCTCGTTCGCTAGTGGCTAAAGCCTATAGACACGGATTCTACTGGCCCACAGCACATGCGGACGCAGAGGATATAGTCAAGAAGTGCGATGGATGCCAGCGTTATGCCAAGCAAGCTCATGTACTGGCTCAAGAGCTCGCGATGATCCCCATCACTTGGCCCTTTGAAGTGTGGGGGCTTGATATGGTAGGACCTTTCAAAATTTCAGCCAACAAGAATATACACTTACTGGTGGCAGTCGATAAGTTCACCAAGTGGGTCGAAGCAGAGCCGGTCAGCAAGTGCGATACAGCAACGGCGCTGAAATTCTAGAAAAAAAAATATACAGATTAGGCTACCCCCACAGCATCATCACTGATAATGGGTCTAACCTATTAGAGGGGTTATGCAACGATTCTGTCAAAACGAGCACATCCGACTCGACCTTGCGTCAGTGGCTCACCCACAGACCAATGGACAAGCCGAGAGAGCCAACAAGAGTTTCTCAAAGGCATCAAAACCCGACTCTTTGTGGTACCGCGGAATGTCATGTGGTGCGCGTTGGAAAAACACAAAGTCCCGACAAAGTACATTACCCTCATCAAGGATATGTACGACAATGTTGTGACAAGTGTGCGAACAAGCGATGGCAACACTGATGACTTCCCAATCAAAATACGACTGCACCAGGGGTCAGCTTTGAGCCCTTATCTTTTCGCATTGGTGATGGATGAGGTCACACGGGATATACAAGGGGACATCCCATGGTGTATGCTCTTTCAAGACGATGTGGTGCTAGTCGACGATAGTCGGGCGGGGGTTAATAGGAAGCTGGAGTTGTGCAGACATACTTTGGAATCGAAAGGTTTTAGGCTTAGTACAACTAAAATTGAGTATATGAGGTGCGGTTTTAGTACTACTAACCATGGGGAAGAGGAGGAAGTTAGCCTTGAGGGGCAAGTGGTACCTCAGAAGGACACATTTCGATATTTGGGGTCAATGCTACAGAAGGATGGTGATATTGATGAAGACGTTAGTCATCGAATCAAAGTTGGATGGCTAAAGTGGCGCCAAGCTTCTGGCGTTCTCTGTGATAAGAGAGTGCCACAGAAGCTAAAAGGCAAGTTCTATAGAACAGCGATTCGACCTGCAATGTTGTATGGTGCTGAATGTTGGCCAACTAAAATGCGACATGTCCAACAACTAGGTGTGGCAGAGATGCGCATGTTGAGATGGGCATGTGGCCACACAAGGAAGGATCGGATCCAGAATGATGTTATACGGGAGAGAGTTGGGGTGGCACCAATTGAAGAGAAGCTTGTCCAACATCGTCTGAGATGGTTTGGGCATATTCAGCGTAGGCCTTCTGTAGCACCCGTGCATATCGGGCGGTTAAGGCGTGCTGATAATGTCAAGAGAGGTCGGAGGAGGCCAAACTTGACTTGGGAGGAGTCTGTGAAGAGAGATCTGAAGGACTGGGCTATCAACAAAGATCTAGCCCTGGACAGGGCTCTAGTACAAAACAGGCCTTTGGATTTGAGCAAAGGCCACGGCCCGAACACGAACCGGTTCTACTGGCCGAATTGCACCGGTTCGTGAGGCTGGGCTTTAGAACCGATTCGTGTGGTGGGCCCGAGCCCAACGGCAACCTGCCACCACACCTGTAGAACCGGTTTGTAGTACAAACCGGTGCTAAAGGTGTGGCGGCAGATTGCTGTTGGGCTGGGGGGCCGCTAGAACCTTTAGCACCGGTTGGTGCTACCAGACGGTTCTAGTGTCCCACCTTTAGAACCGGCTGGTGCTACCAACCGGTGCTAAGGATATAGCCATATATAGTCCTTCTTCTTCAACATGAGCCGGCCAAGCTCATTCTCTGTTTTTGAAGCTCACTTCTCTCTTTGCTCGAGTTCATCCTCCATTTTGGCCAAGATTTGTGAAGATTTGAAGAAAACCTTCTACATCCAAGTGTTCACAAAGGTTAGCAGCTTTGTCCTCTCTCAGTTTTGCTAGATTAGCTTGTGCTATGCTCTATATGTGTAGATTTGTGGACTTTAGTTTGGGAGCTAGCTATATAGTGATATGTGGAGTTTATTTGATTTATATGCACTTTGAGCTCAAGTTAATTAGTATGCATATTTGTAGTGATTGCTTAGTGCCTTCCCGCACACGAACGTATAGTTACCACCGTCGATCGCCCCCATCGTCTCTCTTCACCGGCACCACCTTGGTGAGCCTCTATATATGTGTTTCTTATTTTTTTATATAAGAAATTTTATTTGTATGATTTACATAGATACTTGTCTAATTTCCTTACTTGTATGATTCTTTGTTGTACATAGTGCGATGGTTATGGTATCCGCGCATGTCGGCCCTTGTCCTGTCTATGATTCGGATGTGGTATATATATATTATCTTTTATAACTATTAATTTGTTCTATTTTTCGTGTTTGACAATGATGCCAATTAAGTTGACATAGATATTTTTATCTAGGAGGTATGTGAACCGGAGATTGAAACTGGCCCTCTGATTGAGCGGTTAAATTTAGTTGAAAAAGAAAACGAGTATTTGAAAGAAAAATTGAAAAAAGTTGAAGAAGGGAAGATGATATTGGAGTTGTATGTTGTCGATGTCGTCGGCGATCACAAGAACAAGATGGATGTAATGCGTATGAAGATTAGGAAAATTAGAAAATATGCCCTTACTAAAGAGGCTTGGTATCATTATGTTGTTGGAGCAATTGGTACCTTTGTTGCGATATTGATCGCATTTATTATTGCATTTAAATGCTTTAGGTAGATAGTTTTATGTTGTTTTTATGATAATAAGTATGTGTATGAAATTTATGTATGATCAACTTTATGTATGATCAACTTTATGTATGAACAACCTTTATGCATGTATGATCAATTTTATGTATGTGAATTACTTGTATTAATTTTATCTTTTCGATGTTGTGCCATTATGAAGATGAGTCGGCAATGGATGTACGACGAAGACCGACGCTCTGGAGAGTTCATTAATGGCTTGCATAGTTTTCTGCAAGTGGCTGAGGCTAACAAGCGGGATGGTTTTATGTGTTGTTCATGTGGTGTCTGCAAGAATAATAAGAGCTACTCTGACTCAAAAGATATTCACCTCCATCTGTTTAAGCATGGTTTCATGTCCGGCTATAACTGCTGGACCAAGCACGGAGAAAGAGGGGTTCTGATGGAAGAGAATGAAGAAGATGAGGATGATGACAGGTATCCTGGGTTCCAGCTGCCTGAATACGGTGGTACAATGGGGGGAAAGAATGAAGAACAAGAAGGTGAAGAAAAGGCATCACATGAGCCCGATGATGAGCTTCGCCGTGTCATTGTTGATGCACAGAGAGGATGCGAAAGAGAAAGGGAGAAGTTGAAGTTCAATCGCATGTTAGAGGATCACAAAAAAGGATTGTACCCAAATTGCGAAGAGGGAAACACAAAGCTCGGTGTCGCACTGGAATTGTTGCAATGGAAGGCAAAGTATGGTATACCTGACAAGGGATTTGGGAAGGTACTGAAAATATTTAAGAAGAGGCTTCCAAAGGATAACGAATTGCCTGAAAACACTTACGAAGCAAAGAAGCTTGTCTGCCCTCTAGGACTAGAGGTGCAGAAGATACATGCATGCCCTAATGACTGCATCCTCTACCGTGGTGAGTACGAGAATTTGAATGAATGCCCGGTATGCGGTGCATTGCGCTATAAGATCAGACGAGATGACCCTGGTGATGTTGAGGGCGAGCGCCCCAGGGAGAGGGTTGCTGCCAAGGTGATGTGGTATGATCCTATAATACCACGGTTGAAACGACTGTTCAGAAACAAAGAGCATGCTAAGTTGTTGCGATGGCACAACGAAGACCATAAGAAAGACGGGAATTTGAGACACCCCGCTGATGGGTCACAATGGAGAAAAATCGAGAGAATTGAAGAAAAGGAAAATGGCAAGTTTACAAAGGACCCCAGGAACATATGGTTTGGTTGAAGTGCAGATGGCATTAATCCTTTTGGGGAGCAGAGCAGCAATCATAGCACATGGCCCGTGACTCTATGTATCTACAACCTTCCTCCTTGGAAGTGCATGAAGCGGAAGTTCATTATGATGTCAGTGCTAATCCAAGGCCCTAAGCAACCCGGCAACGACATTGATGTGTACCTAAGGCCATTAGTTGAAGAACTTTTACTGTTGTGGGATAAACCAGGTGTACGTGTGTGGGATGAGAACAAACAGGAGGAATTTGATCTACGAGCATTGTTGTTTGTAACCATCAATGATTGGCCTGCTCTTAGTAACCTTTCAGGACAGACAAACAAGGGATACAAGGCATGCACACACTGTTTAGATGAGACTAAAAGTATATATTTTCCCAACTGCAATAAGAATGTGTACCTGGGACATCGTCGGTTTCTTCCGACCAATCATCCCTTAAGAAAGAAAGGCAACCATTTCAAAGGCGAGGCAGATCACCGGAAGAAGCCTGTCCGCCGTACTGGTGATAATATACTTGATATGGTCAAGGATTTACCAGAGCAAGTAGTCTTTGGAAAGGGTCCTGGTGGAAAGGGTCCTGGTGGAAAGGGTCCTGAGGGAAAGTCTCATGACTGCCACGTGATTATGACGCAACTGCTCCCGGTTGCATTGAGGGGGCTTCTACCAGAAAATGTTCGATTAGCCATTGTGAAGCTATGTGCATTCCTCAATGCAATTTCTCATAAGGTAATCAATCCAGAAAGTCTACCAAGGTTACAAAATGATTTGGTCCAATGTCTTGTCAGTTTTGAGTTGGTGTTCCCACCATCCTTCTTCAATATTATGACGAACGTGCTGGTTCACCTAGTCGAAGAGATTGCAATTCTGGGTCCTGTATTTCTACACAATATGTTCCCCTTTGAGATGTTCATGGGAGTCTTAAAGAAATATGTTTGTAACCGTGCTAGGCCAGAAAGAAGCATCTCCATGGGCCATCAAACAGAGGAGGTCATTGAGTTTTGTGTTGACTTTATTCCTCTTAAGCCGATTGGTCTTCCTGAATCGCGGCATGAGGGGAGAATGGGTGGAAAAGGCACGCTAGCATTGCGTCCAATAATATGTAGGGACGCAGAATCTTGGAAGAAAGCACACAATATTGTTCTACATAATTCTTCCTTGGTGGCCCCGTATATCGATCAACACGAGAATATTCTACGCTTAAAAAACCCACAGCAGTCTGAAGTCTGGATTAATAAGGAACACAATAGGACTTTCAGCGGTTGGTTGCAAGACCATCTCACGGGTAACGACACTGTTGAAGAGGAGTTGTACTTGTTGTCCGGCACACCATCTTTTACTATAATGACTTTCAAAGGGTACGAGATAAATGGGAATACATTTTACACGATCTCCCAAGATGAAAAGAGCACCAACCAAAACAGTGGTGTCCGCTTTGATGATGCAATCAACAATAAGCAAAAGGTCACATATTATGGTTACATAGAGGAGATATGGGAAGTTGACTATGGACCTGATTTTAAGGTCCCTTTGTTTCGGTGCAAATGGTTCAATCTGACAGGGGTAAAGGTAGACCCGCAGTACGGAATGACAACAGTGGATGTCAACAATCTTGGGTACAGAGAGGAACCATTCGTCCTAGCCAATGATGTGGCTCAGGTTTTCTATGTGAAGGACACGTCTAGCAAAACGAGAAAAAGGAAATATAAGGAAGCGAATACATCATACGGCGAGCCAAAGCGCCACATAGTTCTTTCAGGGAAAAGAAACCTTGTGGGAGTGGAGGACAAGACATACAAGTCAGAAGATTATGAAAAGTTTCATGAAATTCCTCCCTTCACAGTAAAGACTGACCCAAGCATCGTGTTAAATGAAGAAGATTGTCCATGGTTACGGTGCAAAAAAAGGGAAACACGCGAAGAAATAGTATGCAGGGAATCCGAATGATTTGTATTCAGTCGATGAACTGAAAGATTTCTATGTGTAGAACAAAACACAAGGTTTCCCCTGCATACAGCCCGACGGTGGCTCATGAGTGCATTTAATGATTTATTTTGTGCCAAATGACCCTGAAAATGGAAATCATCTACAAATGAACTCATAAAAGGTTGAAACTTGGCATGGTATCATCATTTGACCCATATAACATGTGTGCAAAAGTTGAGAGGGTTACGACAAAAACTGGATGCACTTTGTGTACAAACTGGAGCATCTCCTTCGAAGTGTGAGGGTTTTAGACGAAAACTCATTTGTTACAAAGGCATTTCATTTTTCTAAACTTTTTTGAACTCAAGACTTTTTGTGCATTCAATATGCACCATTCAAAGCCACATACTAAAATTTGAACCCTTTCTGACTTAATTTGCCATTTTTCATGCATTTAATGATTTATTTTGTGCCAAATGACCCTGAAAATGGAAAGCATCTACAAATGAACTCGGAAAAGATTGAAACTTGGCATGGTATCATCATTTGACCCAAATTAACATGTGTGCAAAAGATGAGAGGGTTACGACAAAAACCGGATGCACTTTGTGTACAAACTGGACCATCTCTTTCGAAGTGTGAGGGTTTCAGACGAAAACTCATCTGTTACAAAGGCATTTCATTTTTCTAAACTTTTTTGAACTCAAGACTTTTTGTGCATTCAATATGCACCAGTCAAAGCCACATACTAAAATTTGAACCCTTTCTGACTTCATTTGCTATTTTTCATGCATTTAATGATTTATTTTGACTATTTAACAAAGTATTTCACAAACTAGTATTTCAAAAGAATTCAACTTGAAACTATTTTAATTTGAAAACCACTGCGACCAAAAGAATATTTATAATTATTTGTTGACCTAAAGCAAAAAGATTTATTAAATAACTCCAACTATTCTAATAGCTAGTTAAAAATTCAAAAGATTTATTAAAAAACCCCAAATATGAAAAATTAACCTTTTAGCACCGGTTTGTATAACAAACCGATGCTAAAGGTCCCTCCCCTTCCCGCTTATATTTTCGCCCGAAAATGGGATATTTGGGGACCTTTAGCACCGGTTTGTGGTTGAAGCCGGTGCTAAAGGACCTTTAGCACCGGTTTGTGGTTGAAACCGGTGCTAAAGGTCCCTGATATATATATATCAACACTTAGCGCAGCCCCCCCCCCCACCGCTTCAGATCGTCTCCACGCCGCCAGGCCATCGTCGTCGTCCTCGCCGTCCCGTCGCCCTCTCCGCCAGGCCGTCGCCCTCGCCCTCGTCGTCATCGTCCCCGTCGTCGTCACCGTCGCCTTCTCCGAGCAAGGTGAGCTATCCCCTCTTCCCCCTGACCCGCCCCGTCGTCGCCCTCGTCGTCGTCGTCACCCGCCCCGCCGCGACGCCATACTCCCCTGTGAGCTTCCCTAGCTACACGCGCGCCCGCCCCGCCGCGACGCCATACTCCCCTCGCCGTCGCCGTGAAGTAGATGTACCCATGTCCATTTTATTGTACTAGACCTACTTCATTTGAGGCATGGTTTAATTCCTATGCAACTCATAAAACACACATTTTTGTTAGCAGAAAAATGACAGAAAAATGGTTTAGGATCTTAGCTACTTTGGAGCTTTTGATGAACATGTAGGATTCATATTCATATTGGAGCATGGCTTAGTAGTGCACATCATATTGTGCAGAACTTGTGTAGCACTTTTCCAGAAAATATTTAATTAGGCAAATTAACTTTAACATGGATGGAACTTATACCAATTTTTAGATCATAGAAAGGTGTTCAAAGTTGATGTTAGCCTCAAAATTTATGAGGTGTAGAACTCTAGTTATAGCCTTGTGGAAACCGCAAAATTCTGTTGACAAATTTTTATAAATATTGTTAGTATATATATATTGTTTTGATATATATAATGTTGCCTTGATATATATAATGTTGAAAATATATAATTTTAGTTGTAATTTTATTAGTTTCATTAGTGAGAATTCCGGGCCCGCATCCTCGTTACCGTCGCGCTCCGGGAGTTCTTGACGGGATGCGCAATGTCTTGGACTGGGCTCCGCCGGGATGGCACTGGGAGGTGGTTTCCGGGGTGCGTCGCTTAGCGAGGAATCCGGGTCTTGTCGTCGACCTGGATCTTCTTTGGTGGCGGTCGCGTGGGCCACAGTCGGTGCGGAGGGAGCCGGCCCCCGAGGAGGTTGTACGCCGACGTATCAGGGAGGAGGACGACCACGTCCGTCGCTACATGGCGGCGTTGGACGCCGGGTACTACAGTTTATGGCAGGTGCTTCAGGAATCTCACCCTAGCTACGAGTGGGTGATGGTTCCTTCTCTTTGAGTGTCCACCGCCAGCCGGAGCCGATGTCGTTTACTGTTTTAGCTAGTGATATGTTATATATATATATATATGTACTAGCTCTAGTGATCGACATATATATTAGTGTTGCATATATGTGAACTGGATTATTCGAGATGTAAGCTGGATTATTATTCTAATATTATTGTTGCATGTGAACTTGATTATTTGAGATGTCATTTTCTATATTTGCTTATACTAAATTGTTTTATTTTTTCTGCATCTCGTCGATATTATTTAAGCTATGGACGACATATTCAATAGCGGCAGAGAGCAAGAAGATGATATGTACGAAATTATCGCCGAGGCCGATATCGGTCCTCATGATGACGCTGATATCGATGATGACGGCTCACGATATCTGAACGATTCCGGTGAGGGAATGTTCGACGAAGGAGAAGAACAAGATCTTCAATTAACAACAAAGTCTGCCGAGGTATATATATAAATATATATATAAGGCCTCTGGTGATCATAAAATTTACAAATAATTGATTTTATCACTAATAGTTAACAAATATTTCTTCTTCTAGAATCCCGGATCGAGCAAATCTTCTTCAAGCAAAGCAAAACGTGGCCCGGCCAAATTACCGCGGGATGATGTAAAGTACAACATCGATGGGATCGGTTTGAGTGGCTAGCCGAATGCTCCGGAAACTCACGCGAAGAAATGGATAGCTATATGCGAAGTAATTGTTAGAGATAACATCCCGATTAGCACTCAAGAATGGCATCAGCCAAAGGAAGGTGGAAACAAGAGTTTTTTCAGCGATAGAGCAAAAGAGTATCTTTGGGCTAAACTCTTATCATATTTCACCCTACCAGATTGGGCGACACCAGAAGATGTGTTGAAAGTCAAGTATGCTGCTCTTAAGAAGATGGGAGAACTATTCCGATCTTGGAAGGTAAAGCTATGGTCCAAATACGTCGCTAATAATAAGAAGACTCCAATTTTAAATGGAGCACTAGCGAAGGTACAAGCACATTGGGACAAATTTGTGGAGAACAACGAATCAGATGAAGCTAAACTTCAGTTGGAAATAAACAAGATTAATGCTGAGAAGCATAAGCTTTTCCATACCATGGGGACAGGTGGCTACAAGTCCGCGTCGCCTAAGTGGGAAGCATTTGAGAAGAAGCTGATTGCTGCAGGGGTCACTCCAGTCACAATATATTTTCCACCCAGGTGCAGGAGTTGGTTTTTGGGGCATGGGAGAAAGTTGGACCCAAAGACAGGGAAGGTGATTATAAAGGCAAGTCTTAAAGGAGCCGATCAAGAGATAATAAATGCAATTGATGATGCTAAGAATGGGATTTTCATCCCCGAGAGAGAGAACGACGAGCTTACACGCGCCCTCAAGAATCCTGAACATCCGGGACAAACGCGAGGCGTAGGCGTTGTTCCATGGTATGAGGGGTTTGCGGAGTATAAAGATACTTACAAAAGTCGTGCAAGAAAGAAGAAGCTGGAAGCAGACCGTCTTTCAAAGTTGGAAAATGCTATGAAGGATATGCAAGAGCGACTACAGGCGTCACTTAGCCAGCAACCGCAGCCAACTCAAGATCCACCTGAAGCAACTACCGTCCCATGTATGAAGAAAAGCAGTGTGGGCTCCACGGGGGTCGATGATGGTCATTACCCCGTGGATGATATCACAGAGCAAAAACGTTGTGAGCTAATCTTCAAAATGAACAATATATCCATTAAGGTGGCGGACGGCTTTGCTTTAACGAATCCACCTGGAGCACTGCACCACTGCAATCCGATTCCACCTGGCTATGCTCGTGTCGGGGTGGATGAAGTTGTGAAGGAATATCAAGAACTAAACCTTGATATTCCTGGAGGTGAAGGGCAGAAGACCCTCAGAGAAGTCAAACAAAGTGGTATCTATCTATGGAGAAAACAATGGATCATATTTCCATCCATTATGTCAAGTCCAACGCGTTCGACATCAAGTTCACCACCACCCCCCGAGATGGACTGCATCCCGACTCCACAGCACCAGCCGAGTCCTACACCCCTCCCCGAGATGGAGCGCAGTGCGACTCCGCAACATCAACCGAGTCCTGCACCATCCATCCCCGAGATGGAGCACAGTGGGACTGATCCGCTGCGACGTCAGCCGAGTCCTGCACCATCCATCCCCGTGGAGCGCAGCGCGACTCCGCCGCGTCAGTCGATCCCACCACAGCCACCCACATCGCGAGTCCGCAGCGCCAACCGATCCCACCAGCTCCCCCCGTGATGGATAGAAGGCAAACACGACAATCAAAAATTAATCGAACTCCGCCGCGTCATAGCAGTCCACCGAAGAAGAAAACAAAGAAAGTTAAACCCCAGAAGAGTCCACCGATCTTACCCTGGGATAGGAGTGTAGCTGAAACCAAGGCCATAGTGGATGAAGCCGTGGCGAAGCACCTTGCACCGAAACCTCCCCCGCCACTGAAGGAGAAAATACCCGAGGTAACAGTACAACACTTCTTGAAGATGTTTGAACCCCCTGTTAAGACCGTGTTCTCGGACTACGAACGCTCTATTAGCAAGTCATTTCTGCAAAAGGTTTCAAGAAGCAGCCACTCAGGCAGTAAAAAATGCGGGAAAACTGTTGCCCAACTCGGAGAACAGACAGTGCAATCGATAGCCCCGCTACCAAGCAGCAGGAAGAGATAACCGACGAACAAAGAGCATTTGCTAGAGAGGCGGGTCTTACTATTGAACAATTTTTAAACCTTATGACTTGTCCGGTGAGCCATCTCCAAAAAGGAAATATGCAAAAGGGGAGCCTATGGTCACTGAAGAAGAAGAGAAGCTATTATCAACGCAATTGCGCAACTTGCATAAGTGGTACATCACAGAAGCTATACCGTTCGACATGACCGGCTTCTGGATTCCGATCAGGCCAGATTATTTCGATAATGGAACTGGTGACTTTTGGATTGCAAATGAAGAATTATTTCAGTTATTCCATCAATTGGCACTGGACAAATCTATCGTCAGTTTGTATTGTCTGTAAGTGATTTCTTTCTAGCTCAGCTCGTACGTCATTGACTGTATTATCCTCACTATATATATTCTTTTGTGTGTGGTATTACGCAGAATGAAGATGTACGAAATGAGAAAAGCTGGAGTCTTTGACATTGGGTTCATTGATCCAAATACCATACATGAAGTAACAGTAAAACATAATACAGAATTCGCGGAGACCCTTTTGCTTAAAAGTTTGAGGGATCTACATGCAGAAGAACATATACTATTTCCTTACAACTTCAAGTGAGTGTCATTATTTTGTACTACAAATTATAGTTTTGCTTACTCGATATTGTTATATAAGTGATACCCGCTTACGTGTGCGCAGTTATCACTTCATCCTGCTAGACATTGAAATGGAAAAAGGAAGGGTTACAGTAATGGACTCACTACGTAAAGATATTAGTGAGTATAAAGAAATTAAGAACTCATTCGCCAGGTAATTTTAATCATTATCACACATGTAGGCTTCTTTAGTGTTCACTTTAAGTTTTTGTTATATCAAGTAATTAACTCCTTTATTCATTTTATTTTACGGCAGAGTTTGGGGAAAGTTCAAAAAACTCGAGCGCGGTGAATGGAAGGAGAAGCTGACGTGGCAGTACGATAAATATGTGAGAGAACATTCGATTTAATTATATTTCTAGTTTCAATATACCATTATCATATATATGCTTGATTATTAAATCTGTTTGAATTCTATTTTGTTGTGAAGTGTATGAGGCAGACATCGGGGACTGAACCTTGTGCTTACATCGTAATGGAGAACATTCGCTATATGACCCAAAAGTTTAATCAAAGAACAATGATGGTACGTAAATACTATCTAGACTTTGTTCTTACCATATGTAATATATTCATATATTGATCATCTTCTTTAAATAATAAGATTTGGGAGAAGCGGGATAAACTCGACATAAATAATCGCATGCGAGCACTTCAAGGGGAAATAGCGGGATTTCTTCTTCGTGAAGTCATAAATAAGTCGACCGAAGAATTCCCTTACCATATGTAATAGGAAACTGGTGTGTTGTCCATATAATGTAACTATATGTATATTCAAATGCCCTCCACTGTTGTGGGCTCGAGGCAAGCAAAGAGGGGCGGTGGTGAGGCACTAGTACGTACTATATATGATCGATGTATATATATGTTGGAAGTACGATAATTCTACTATATATGATGGTTCTAGCTAGCTACGAGATATTCTACATGTATATATATATATATATATATATATATATATATATATATATATATATATATGCATTGTACATTATGTGATAGCGTAAAATAAACAGTAATCCTAAACCCAAAAGAAAAGAATTAATAAACCCTAAACCCTAAACAATTAAAACCAAAAAGAAAATAACAAAAAAAATAAACCTCTAAACCTTTAGAATCGGTTTGTGTTACAAACCAGTGCTAAAGGTTCCATAGCCCTCGCGCCCGACCTGCCACCACGTGGCTGGCTGCAGAGCTTTTAGAACCGGTTCGTGAGCAACCGGTTCTAAAGGGGTTCACCCTCTAGCACCGAACCTTTAGCACCGGTTGCCAAAACCGGTTCTAATGACCTGTTTTGCACTAGTGGGGGTGCGTGGAAGTTGGCTATCCACGTGCCAGAACCGTGATTTGGTTATGATATCTTTTAGGTTTCAGCTCTAGCCTACCCCAAATTGTTTGGGACTGACAGGCTTTGTTGTTGTTGTTGTTGATGATGATGATGATGATGATGTTTTAGTT
The DNA here is from genome assembly GCA_950022295.1 of Bromus sterilis. Lineage (NCBI taxonomy): Eukaryota > Viridiplantae > Streptophyta > Magnoliopsida > Poales > Poaceae > Bromus > Bromus sterilis. The sequence goes on along the minus strand of OX465596.1, from coordinate 407,848,944 downwards.
TAATTTTATAAAATAAGAGCCATAAGTTCACAAGCATAAAAAAATCTTGCCACACTTTTTTTTAATCTATGTCATGTGAGGTTTAATATAACCAAAAAAAACATTTTGACTGAGATGTCACTTGAACCAAACATCCATCTAGAATTTACCTAAGTTTATGTGTGACAATCCATGTCAATCTTTGTCACAGACCAAACTGATAATGCGGAAAATGATGTAGGGTTCTTTGGTTGCTCTGAGATTTGCAAACCATCGTGTTATGTGATCGATGAAGCGTATGAGCAAATCGTATAAGGTTTTCTTCCCGTTGCTTCGCATGGAGCTATGCAAGCAACTTTATGTCATAAGGATTAGAAATAATAAATAAATCAAACCGTTGACTCGTGCAACCAAAATCAAATCCCAAATGCTACATACACATGCATGATCAACCTCTCGATGGTTCCATCAAACGGCGCGATAGAACCTGGAGGGCTCGAGTCCGGCGGTGAAGTTGAAGTACTTGAGCGTGGTGGACCATCTCCGGTTGTCCTTGAGCCGGTGCACGGCGATGGTGTCCGGCACGAGCTCGTGCGAGCACGGGCCCCCTCGCTGCGGGAAGTCGTACATGGCCGGCTTCACGTCCACCCGGTTCTTGGCCTTCCCGGCGGCGCTGAACCAGGAGTAGAGCGTCCTGTCCTCCGGCCCGACGGTGTGGTTCCTGATCTCATCCGCCGCCGCGACGATCCACTCCACCAGGTCCCACGAGATGACGTACCCCATGCCGGACATGTACTCGTTCCAGCCGCGCACGTAGTCGCACGGCACCATGCAGCCGTAGTAGAGGTCCTCCCTCGGCGCGCGGCCCAGCGACTCCGCCAGCTGCGGCAGCCGGAAGAAGGTGTCGTCGTCGGTCTTCATCACGAAGTCGTAGGCCCCGCCGCCGAACAGCGCCGGCACGCTGGAGAAGTAGGAGTGCGTCTTGCCGTTGTCCATGTTCTCCGGGCAGTCCAGCTCCACCACGTCGCCGTACCGCATCGCCTCCAGCGCCACCAGCACGCGCTGCTCCTCCGACTCGATCCGGCAGAAGAAGAAGCGGACGTCGACGCGCGCCGTCAGGTTCGGCTGCTGGAGCGCGTACACCGTGCGGAGGAGGTGCCGCCGCTCGTACTTGCTCGGCAGGGTCAGCACGCCCATGAGCAGCCGGAAGTCCGGGGCCGGCTGCGCGACGACGTGGTGCGCCGCGAGGCTGACGCCGCTGGCGCCGTCGCGGCAGCCGGCGCCGGCCAGCGACGACTGAAGGGCGAACTCGTTGGGGTACACGACGATGAGCACGGTGGCGAGGAGCGCGAGGGGGAGCAGGAGGAGCTTCACCGTGGAGACGGATGGCGTCGGAGTGGGTATCTTCTTGTGGTGCAATTTCATGGTGAACGAAGATTGTACAGTCTATGATTCTGAAGAGAGTTTGCACGGTGCAAAACCAGCTGATATGCAGAGAGGCATTCTGCCTCGTGAACGCGCGATTCGCCACCTGTCTTTTGCGTAAGGTGGGGAGGTATGACCTTGGGATTTGCTTCGTGTTGGCTCAAAGTCGAAATGGTAGCTTCCCTGAAATGACGGGATCTCCATGTTCTGCCTTCTTTAGGCCATACTTCTATTTTTAAAGTAAAAAAAAAGGCCATGCTTCTATTTTACTAGGCATAGATGTAACTTGGCTTAGTGTAGTAGACGACTAAGGTTAAACATTTTCATAAAAAACACGGTTGTCTTTCCAATGTGTGATTGAAAGGTTAAACATACTCTTGGGCTGATTGAAAGGTTAAACATACTCTTGGGCTGATTGAAAGGGGCACAGATCAAGTGCAAAACGAAGAACACGCGGCTTTTGTTAAGGCATCTTCAACGTTAATCCTTAAACATCTCACAATATTTGATCCAATGGCCCTTCGTTCAATGCGGATATGTATCCATCCGTGGATTTGTTCGCGTCTCCACCTCGTAGGACTTTGACACCCTCGTCCCACACAAAATCCCTCATTAAGCTTGTGATTAAGCCACTTCTTTCTTGCTTTCTATCCGCTCGCTCCTTGATGGACAACGTCGATGCATCACTCCCGCATTTGCCATGGCCTTGCCACTAGGGTCACCGTGCCGCTTTGTGAACGTCGGTGTTCCTCTTCTCAGTTGTTTCCACGCATGTATAATCCTCCCTTGCGGGTGACATCCGTGATGGTGAGTTCGCCTAGTAAGTGTTTGTTGAAAAGGGTGTACTAGTTTTTCTGACAATCTCGTCTTCAAGGCAATGGATTACATTCGCAAGAACTTTATAGAGTCGTCCAACAAGGATGTCTATGCAGATGTAATGGCGATGATGCAGGTTGTCCTTGCAGATGTGGATCGTGCGGAAGAGCATGTTCTCAATTTCAAGGATCGATCAAGGGTCATAGAGTGCCAAAAAATAGCATGGCACGGGGGCACTTGGCACCGATGGACGACTACTTTGCTCTGGATGCCCTGTTTGTGGATAATTTTCACCGATGCTTTTGAATGCAGAAGAATGCGTTCGGTCGCCTATACCATGCCACCCGGTCTCACAATGACTAGTTTATCTTGAAGAATGATGCCATGAAGACAATTGGATTCCCCCGTTATCAGAAGTGCATGAATGCATAGCAGATGCTTGCATATGGCACACCCACGGATTCGTGGGACAAGTACCTCTGAATATCCGAGAGAACATGCATAGACTCCATAGTAAGATTTTATACTGCGGTGGTGGAGGTATTTGGCCCTCAATACTAGTCAACTGTTGCAGACATCGAAAAGCTCATGGTGGTGTATGGTCAGCTATGTTCGGATCTTTCGATTGCGTTGGTGGTGGAATGACTACTCATATGCTCTACAAGAACAATATCAGAGTCATGTTAACAAACCCACCATCATTTTTTAGGCAATTGCTTCATAGGGCCTATGGATTTTACATGGTTTCTTTTGCATGCATGGATCTCATAATGATATCAATACGTTGCAATGATCTCCAATGTTTGCTCGATTGGCTGAAGGGTAAGCTCCTTCGTGCAACTATACTGTTAATAGGCATGAGTACAACATGGACATCTATCTAGTTGACGATATCTAACCTTCACGTGCGACCTTCCTCAAGACCATATTCGAGACAATAGATAAGAAAAAAAAACACTTTGCCAAAAGACAAAAATGATCTAGAAAAACGTGAAAAGGGCGTCTCAAGTGCTCCAAGCTCATTTTATAATTTTTCAAGGACATGCAAAATATGAGATTCAAAGATCTTGTGGGAGGTGATAACATTTTGTTTGATCACGCACAACATGGTCGCGGAGGATGAGCATGAAAGTGATGCCAAAGGTTTATAATTTAAGAACATAGTTGACCCTATTCCACTTCCAGTTCAAAATCCGACCATATTTGAATAGTTTGTTCAAATCTATCAATAAATTTGGCATCGTGCAGCTCACAAGCATCTAAAGAAAAACTTGATTGAGCATTTGTAGACCGTTAAATAAAACAACTAAACATAAATTTAAGTGTAATTAATACTTAAACTATTTATGTAAATGAATTGTTGAATTGTAATACTACCTTCGATCCAGAATTGTACTAAGTGTGTGCCCATTAATATGGGTCGAAGGAAGTATTAAGATCTAAATTCGAAGTGCTGTGGATTTTAAGAGAGATAAAACTAGTGATGATTTTTTCAAAAATATTGTTGAATGAACGATTTTTGCATCAATATCTGCATGCTGATTCGAATTAGTCCAGATACATCTTACATTGTTAAGACGTTGCTCTCCACTACTACCAATTCTCTCAACATGCACACACTTCACCTCATCATTCATGCCACATCACCCTCCACTAGCATATTTCTCTCAACAAGCATGTCGCCTCACCATTCAACATGCATGAAAAAGACCCACCTCAATATGCCACTATGCATAATAAAAACTCACATGCAACATGCATGCATGGAAATTTTTATTTTATTATGATATTTATATTAAATTCATATATTATTTCAAAAGTTATTGTTTCAAATATACATGCTTGCATTTTAACCAAACATTTTTACTGAAATATTTTGCAAAAAAATTCCGCAACAACGTGGGGGGCATCATCTAGTTGTTCATTATGTTGAAGATGCCTTCACTTGTTTCTAAATTATTAGGAAGGTAGTGCAACGTAGCATGGAATTGCGTCAGGTTCCGGTAAACCTATATCGGAATTTGGCCGGCGGCCACCCCAACCAAGAAAGTGGTTGGTTCGGCTTGTACTTTGCGTGATCTAACACAGTGAACAACTTTTTTGGCAGATGACGTGAACAACTGAAAATCTCAAGTTCTAAAAAACAAACATAAAAGGTACTTCATCTGTTCCAAAATAACCATCGTTTAAATTGATGCATTTAACATTGAAATACATTTAGATACATCAATTTTAACGATAGTAAATATGGAGCAGAAGAAGTATATTACATCTGATAATTATTAAGAAAAAATAGTATTTTCTTCGTTCATATTAACTATCATAAAAATAAATATATATAGGCGTATTTTAGTGTCGATATATTAATTTTAATGATAGTTAACATGTAATGGAACGGTTAGCTAATACAATGGAAAAACAACTAAATGCAAAAAGACAATAAAAAATAAAATTATGTTTAAAATTATACCAACCTTATTCTGTTTTCCATCCTACATTAAAAATTACATTGAACCAAAAAAACAAGGGCACCTACAAACGTTCTCGTTGTGTCAGGCTTTAAAAACCACAACAATCATTCACCGCTTGAACGGAGATCTTGAAATTGCAGAATTAAACCACGTCGTACAACAACACAAAGAGAAAAATGCTGAAGTCGATGTAGTCAATAGCCGAACCGATTAATGTCCTTGATACACAATCGCCAATATTCGAAGAGACCTAACGGATATGGCGACACAAACTCTTATAAGACCCTTGTCGACATGGGATCAGATGTTGTCGAGGCAGAGAGAGGACCAGGAGAATTTATGCGAAAACGACATCGCCATCACCACCTCATAGATGCCGTCAATGAGGTCGTATGGTGGGAGAAAGGGGGGGGGGGGCACAGAGGCGGCAATATGAAGGAGACATTTGACGGTGACGGATAGGGTTGAAAACAAAGTTAGACCGTCACAAGCTCGCACCATTAACAATTCAGTAAGCATAACCAATTAGTCTTTTTTGTAGAGAAACATGGGTAAGCTTGTTAATACTCACAGCTATTACAAGTATAGTGCTTTGGACTTCAGATTAAATAAATTACAAAATAACTTGTACAACAAAAAATACAATAAAATTTATTGGTGCCATTTTGTTTGTAGTATAATCCTTGCAAAATATTGTTGATACGTTAGGATCAAGTTATTTGTTTCATTTTGTAAAAGGGATTAATACCACAAACAAAATGGCACCAATAAATTTTATTGTATTTTTTGCTGTACAAGTTATTGTGTATTAACCCCTTTTACGAAATGAAACAAATAACTTGATCCTAACATATTTTATTTTGATGTTTACAGAAGACTGTGTGTGAAACGTTTGACATTAGCTGCACAAAATAAAACATAATAAAACACTATCTTGATCTAAGGCCTCATTACAAGTTTAATAAGCCATCTATTGGGCATTACTCCATTTCGTTCGTAAATATAAAATGTTTTGAATATTTAGTATAGACTACATATGGACTAAGAGAATTGATCATACACACTAGTATATTTGGTTCGAAAGGGAACATTAAAGACTTTAACACGGATGTCGATGTAGTTTTATACGGAGTACAAGGTTAAATATTGTTAATGACATATATAAAAATTATCAATTTTGTGGTTCAGTTTAAATAAAAATTATATGATTTATTCAAATTTCTTTTAAAATATGTCCGAACGTTTGAGGTATAATATTGAATGAGTGGCTTCCGTACGAATGATTTCGGATAAGTCCGCGAACGAATATTTTGTTCGTTTTACATGTTAACATTCAAAATGCTCTTACTCGCAAAAAAAACATTCGAAATGCTCTTACCATGTTTGCATAACAAACTGTTATATATATATATATATATATATATATATATTCTTTTTTAGCAAACTGTGTGGCCATATGTTTTAGCAGGCTCACGGCCCATCCTTGCCGCGCGGCTGGGCACAAAATTTTCCTTTCCCTCGTCCCACCGAAAAAATTCCCCCCATATTTTCTGCTTCCGCGCGTTCTCCACAGACTAAACCGCAGCCCGCCGATCCGCGCCTTCTCTGATCAACCAATAGCAGCCAGCCTTTCCCCATCCAACGGCTTAAACCATCGCTCGCACCCCTCACGCGGATCGCTCCCGAATCCAACGCCTCCCAGCTAGCCAACGCTATATAACCCCACCTCCACCATCCCCAGACGAGCAACCCAAACAAACTCGTCTCCCCCCATTTCCTTCGTCTTCCTCTTCCGAGAGACAGAGACAGAGCAGAGCAGAGAGGGAGAAGATGTCCGGGCGCGGCAAGGGCGGCAAGGGTGCTGGGCAAGGGCGGGGCGAAGAGGCACAGGAAGGTGCTGCGGGACAACATCCAGGGCATCACCAAGCCGGCGATCCGGCGGCTGGCGCGGAGGGGCGGCGTGAAGCGCATCTCCGGGCTCATCTACGAGGAGACCCGCGGCGTGCTCAAGATCTTCCTCGAGAACGTCATCCGCGACGCCGTCACCTACACCGGGCACGCCCGCCGCAAGACCGTCACCGCCATGGACGTCGTCTACGCGCTCAAGCGCCAGGGCCGCACCCTCTACGGCTTCGGCGGCTAGGGGGTAGGCTTCGATTCGATGTAGCGCTCCCGCAACTGTTTCTGTGTGCTCCTTGTTTAAGTTAATGATGCTTGTTATGAAATCTGAAGTAATGGCACCCTGATTGGTTTCCGTGTTCAAAAATCAGCATCACTCAAATCATTGTTTCTGATTCGCTGCAGTCTGAGTTTCCGTTTTTTCGTCTGATTCGCTACCGTATTTGCATCCGTGGATTGTAATTTGAAACGTTGAAGCTAGGTGGTAGAGTGACTCTTCTCGTGCGTATGCTCATCGCTGTTCCAATCATTGTTTCTGATTGCTACCGTTTGAGTTTGAGTTTGTTCGTCAGATTCGCTACCGTATTTGAATCTGTGGATTGTAACCTGAAAAGTTCGTATGCTCATCGTTGCCACCAAATGGTCGTATCGCTGCTACTAGCCGGTGGCATGATTTCCTACTTTTGCAAATTGTTATAAGAAATTCAGAAAATTCTGGTTCACGTGGCATAAAGATCTGGACCTGTTCTCGGCTTCTGCCACCAATGGTTGCCTTCAGAACCACCGAACATTCCCCCCCTTTTCTGTTAATTTTGTATAAATTTTGTATAGATTTCTTCCTGTGAAAATAAGGTTCACTCTAATGGAGTCCAAGTGTACACCACTATGCCTCTTTGAATTTTGAGTTGTCCAAATATATAAGGCCTCCTTGATTTTTGGGTGTAAGATCATTTCCTATGATGATTCTTAAAATGGACATGGTGTACGTCTGTGTATCGATCTGTTTCCCGCAAACAGTGTTCCGTAGTACAAACAAATTCAGGTAAATTAGTATAAACTTGAATGAAATTCGACATAATGTACGTAAACCGAATAATGTTTCGTCTGTTAACCTAACATTTATTTATTTTCCTAAGCTAACTTGTAGCACATGGTGACCTCATATGCGTGGTTGGGCTCTCTGACGACATCTCCGACATCATTGCCGTGGGAATGATCTTCTCATTGGCGGAAGGGCGGGGGCATGACAACCCTGCCCTTGCCCTTGCCGGCGATGACAACCTCGTTCTGGGACCACTCCTTGTTGATCTTGGTGAGTGTCACGTCGAGGTGCCCAGTCATCACGCAGACGTCTTCGATGTGGTCACCGACCGATCATAGGCCCAGTCCTTCACGAGGTCCTCGTCTGTGAGAACCAAGGCGAGCTTCTCTTCAAACTTGGTGAATGCGGCATGACGCGCTGTGTTGCGTCTCTCCTTCCGCGTTGCCCTCTCCTTCATGGAGACGAGGAGCCGACGCAACCACGTCTGAGGTAGTGGAGGAGGCAACCATGCGCCTCCGCGTTCGCCAATGAAAACACTCCTCCTTGACGTCCTAGTCACGATAAGTCTGCCAGGACGAAGTTGTCGGATCCTCCTTCACGCGGTGATCGAACGTCACGTACATGCTCTCCAATGGTGACTACAACTCATTCTTCACGCGAGTCGGATCTAGACGCTATCCGTCTTGATGCGTCGTTTCTACCTAAGACGATGACCACTAGTGAAGCTATGGCCCCCGGTCCATCTTTTACCATTGTTTACAACCGTTGCATTTACTTTTATTTTTCTTTTGCTTGCTGCACTTTTATACTTTTAATTGCTTCCACCACACCATACATTTACTTCCTTCCTAAACAACAAGACAGAAAGCTTGACAACCTTTCTGGCTAGTTGGAGATGAAAGTGTTTGTGTTCTTGTGTAGGTTTGTGTTTTCTGTCACCGTCAACTTGCCAACTGTTTTTCTGGCGTTGCAAGTAAACACCTACTTGAAGACCTTTGAAGTTCTACTGGATCGATAATATTCATATTCTCATTGAGGGAAAACTGCCACTTGCTGCATCTTACCTCCTATTGGGGTGAAACACACTACAAGCAAGCCACCAACACTCTATTGGCACTGCAGTTGCTACCTCACCACTTTTCTGTTTGTGGCCACACTTGTTGCTTATCGTCGATTTAATCTTGCTGGTAGCCACTAACTTTGGATCCATGAAGTGGTGGAAAAAAAGAAGTGTGGAAACTAGGGCGGAGGATGACACTAATTAGAGTAAAACAGGCGAGAACGCATGAGATTTTGTGCGGAAAACAATGTGTAATGGTCAAAATATGGGGTCTCCACCTCATTTTGGTGGGACTTGATATTGGATCCTTACGTGTGGAGGTATGTCGATGGGTGACCGTCGACATTGAAGCTACAAATGCAACTCATAGATTCATCTTTGAGGGGCGAAAACACCCCAATCACTCCAAGTGAGAGGCAATTTACCCATGCCTAGGCCACCGATGAAGGTGTAATACCCTACTCATGTTGTGTGTCCATGTATATTGTGTTTTGCTTACAAAGTGTTATGTAGCTTTTATTGTCTGCACCTCCTCCTCGTTGAATAGCTAGGAGAAATGTTGCTCCTCCTCCTATCCTGCACACACATGAAAATAACCTTCCTAGCACAACAAAATGTGATGTAGTAGGTGGAGAACTCTTGTGCCATTGAATCGCCAAGTGATGACCTACAAGTGTATGAGACCTATAGTAGTTCTTTCGATAAATAAGAGTGTCGAACCCAACGAGGAGCAGAAGGTGTTGACAAGTGATTTCGAGCAAGGTTTCACTGTAAATACTACAAGACAACTTTGTAAGGTTTTTTGTGATAGGAAAAAATCAATAAGTAAATAAAAGGAAAAAGAAATAAAGTGCAACAAGAGACCCAATCCTTTTTTGCACAAAGGACAAGCCAAGGGTGTTACTTATAAATACTAAAGCATTCTCGAGGACACACGGGAAGTTTCGTGAAGTCACTTTCACCATATACAACTGACTAACATTCACTGTTTTGATAAGTGTTGTGTGGATGAACCTATGCTAGTGCACTGTCCCACCCAAGACAAATGCACATTTATGGTTAAACCTCTTGCAAGCATCCGTAACTATGAGAAAGTAATTAAGATAAATCTAACTGTAGCTATAAACTCTAGGATCCTACACTTCCTTATGTAAAAATGTGCAAACTGGGGTTCAGGTTTCTGTCACTCTCGCAATCTAACATAAGCAAACTTAATACACAATGCATTCCTCTAGGCCCATAAAAGGTGAAGTACTATGCAGTCGATGTTCACATAGCACCACTAGAAGAATAACTCCACAACTTAAATATCAAACCAATAAATATTACTCAACATAATATGACTACTTGCAATAAGACTTTTCCCATGTCCTCAAGAACTAAATGAACTACTCACAATACATAAAATAGATCATGATCAGAGGTGATAAATATATGATGAACAATATGGCCATAGCAAAAATTCAATGATAAGACTCAATAGCAAGAACTACAACAAGGTAATCAACACTGGTAAAGTGATCGCAATGAACAAAATAAGGTACACAACCCTAATTGCAATGGTGTGATGAGATGAGATGAAGAGGATGAAGATGATGATGTTAATGATGATCTCGATGATGCAATGGTGATGACGGTGACGATCTCCCCCTCCGGGAGGGAGTTTCCCCGACAGAATATGGCTGCTAGAGAGGTCTTCTTCTATTTGTTTTGTTTCTGGCCCGCGGCGGCGGCGGATGAATTGTGGGAAGCCCCCCAATGATTTTTAGGTGATGGGGGGGTATAAGTGTGCCAAAGGGGAGCTCTAGAGGTGGGGCCCACCCCCAGGCGGCTAGAGGGTGCGACCAGGGGGTGGTCGCGCCCCCAGGTCGCCTGGTAGCCCCCTTTGGGGGTTTTTCTGGCTCCCTGTGTCATTTCTTCAGAAAATGTTTTCCCCAAATTTTCATCTTGTTTGGAGCCCTAGAAGTATGCCCACTTGTTAGGTGCTTTTCCAGGCTCTTTACCGACTTTGATAGATAATCTCCGGGAAACTGTAAGTATGAAAAACATGGGAAAACAACATAAGGGAGGCACCATAACATGAAATACATCAATGAATACGAACAAATTATGATATAAAATAGTGATGCAAAATGGACGTATTACCATGCCCCGGAGGTTTATGCCATCAACCAATCCACACAAAGGCATGAAATCCTTGAATATTTTTAAATCCATCCCATGGCCAACAAGTACGACTGGATGGAATGAGAGAAGAGATCACATCGCGGCGTTCATCATTGTGACCCCCATGCCTGGGTGGTGAGGTCGTACCGATCACCGGGGTCAATCCATCCTCCCCAATGATCGTACGAGGGGCTTACTTGGGCTCCTTGTGTTCGGGACCCCATCAGCCGTCATGCCTTGGTAGCTTATGAACCCCACAATCCAAAGCCTATCATTGGGACACCATTATGACCTGTTCTATCCCATATGAGGAGGGATCCACTCCTCGTATTGCTGATAAGGGCGGAACGCTTGCAAATCTCCAATTTGATGTTTGTTTGCGGGAATTCAAATGCGCGGACACGTTCACGGACGTTTACGACACGACTTCGGATGACAGAAAATGTCCAAGTACTGAGGTTCAAACCTTTTGGGCGGTTTGGGGGTACACCGTTAAAGATGCCATAAGCTTTGGATTTGTTTCATCTGGTCCAAAAGGCCACTTTGTACTCAAAGCCCACAATGTCGAGCACTAGTAGAAAAAGGCCCATTTGTCCCGGTTTCGGAACCGGGACTAAAGGGTCGTTACTAATGCCCAAAATCTTTAGTCCCGGTTTTCCCACGAACCGGGACAGATGGGGCTCCACGTGGCCTCTGCGGCTTGCCCGGGCAGGAGGGCCTTTTGTCCCGGTTGGTAGCACCAACCGAGACCAAAATGCCTCCACGCGTCAACAGTTCTGTGTCTGGGGTTTTTTTTGAGAGGGGGGGGGATGGGGGTTTTGTAGGGTTAATTTAGGGGTTTCATATATTGTAGCTAATAGAGAGAGGTGTCATCTCTTATCTCCGTGCTTGGTCGACGCTACGTACTATACGTATAGAGAGGACTCGACATGCTAGCTAGTAAGCAAATGAAGGAATTAAACCATTAAGTACAGAAGTTCGTCATGAACATATACAGAGAGAAGTGAGATTGTTCGAACAACAAGTTTTCGTATATCTATCCGACGCTACTGGCTACATATATACAATATAAGATCTCTTACAATACCCTAACATCTGAAATCAAGTTCCATATGGTATTCTCCCTCTTTCCTGATGACGTGTTCAAGAAAGAATCCTGCCAATTCCTCTTGAATTGCTATTATGCGATCTTGTGGTAGGAGTTCTTCCTGCAGCTCCCAAAGCTAATTCGAAGAAGGGGGTCAATACATATATATGAATGAAACTCAACACAAATGATGGTAATAAAATAAAATTGTGAATATTATTGCTTACGCACATCAAAATCTTTTTTAGAGTAGCCTCCCTCCTTAGAGATCGTAGCGTTGTAGATGTACTCGCATACGTAGTATCCACAAAGATTAGTCCCTTCTTGCTGCCACAACCACTTTACGAGAAATAGAGGTCAATCAAACTGATAATCAAGCATTATATAAATGGTATTGATGAAATTAGCTAGAATCAAAATAATGGGAGATGCTCGGAACTAGCTAGTAGTACTTACTTTCGGGGGTGTAAATTCCAGCTCCTTCGGCAGTCCCGGAGATTTTGTGGTGAACGTTATCCAAACCCTGCCAGACATAGAAAATAATTATTACCTAATATCAGGAAATGAACAAAGTTGCCGAAATGTTGCGATAATGATCGATTGCACTTACTTCTTAAGCATTTCAGTGATGATCGCATACGTCTTGGGATCTTTTCGTCTTGAGTCTAACACGGTTACTAGTCCCTCCTCAAGCTTAATCTCTAGGAGAATAAAGTGGAAGCTGCGCACGCATGCATAACTCATCAATTACATTACTATAACCTCGAGTAAATAAAGGAAAACCGAATATGCATAGTATAACACTCACTCGAAGTTGTAAGGAAAGATTATTTTTTGTTTGTTTTGATGTTGAAGCAACGATTGTAGCAAGTTAGCCTCGGCTTGTTTGGGATTCTTTTTCATCGCCCATTCATCAAAGAGATTTAGGTTAATGAACCCAATATTATAGATTTCTCTTTGCTTGCATTCGACGATCTTCAATCTGCATGATATAGTGAATTATATGTACATGCAATGAAAGAGCTGAGCTATATATAGAGACTTAATTAAAGAAGTAGTACTTACAGACAGTAGCAAGTGACAATTACTTTATCGATGGCCATTGCATTGTAAAGCTGGAATAACTCCTCAAATGGAACACACAACGTGTCAATTCCAAGGAGGTCGTGCTTGTCTTTAACCATAAGCAACACATTATCCAACCCAGAGTTCTTGCAGGTGTCCATGTACCACTCATGGAATCTTCGCATCATCGTTGGTAGCTGTTGATCAGGTCTAACGAGAGGATACCCGTGCCGGAATTTGAGTTCGTCTACCTGGAGTCGATCAAATTGTATATCGTCTGGCAGGTAATCACCAGGATTGGTACCGGGCACCATCCCGGCCGGCAGATTTGCGACGACGATATCACTAGACACCTGCAGCGGGGGGCACAATTGTTTCGCCTGTTCGCCGAGCTGGGGATTTTTTCCCTCTTGCAATTTGTTGTTCTCTCCTTTGGTCAGTTGCAGTGCTTCCGGACCGGCGCGTTTCTTGCACTTTCTTTTTAAGAGCGCGGACATGGTTGTCATCCAGCGGAGCCGGTGCTGGTCGCTTCAGGGCATCCAAAGTGCGCTTCAATTTCACCTCATATATCTTCTCCTTCGGAGTTGGATTTTTCTTTTTAAAAAGGCATCCACTTCGCCTTTAGAGATCTTCGCGCTTTCCTCATCACTCCTCTCGTATGGTAACGGCTCAAGAGGCTTGAGAGATGATGAACCGTATTGGAATCGCCTCCCACAACTGGTTGTACTGCTAGACGCCGGAGCGACGGCTGCTATTTTCCTTTGTTGCTTAAGAGGCACCGGAGCAGCCGGAGCGCCGGTGGCTGCTCTCTTCTGCTTTTGCTGACGAGGCGGAGGAGGAGAAGGCCTGCTCGGACGCGCCGACGCAGGCGGAGAAGGAGACGGAGGAGGAGGCGGAGGAGGAGACAGGCTGCTCGGACGCGCCGACGCAGGCGGAGAAGGAGGCGGAGGAGGAGGCGTGCACTGATCAGTCGCCGGAGGAGGAGGCGGAGAAGGAGGCGTGCCCTGATCTCTCGCCGGCGGAGGAGGAGGCGGGCCCTTAATCGTCGTCGGAGGAGGCGGGCCCTTACTCGCCGGAGGAGGAGGAGGAGGCGTAGGTGCCGTCCAGTTCGGAAGCTTGATGAATTCCTTCGGCCATAGACATGAAGTCCTCAGAGCATTCCGCAGGAGATTTTCCCCTTCGCCGATAGGGTAGTCAAGCTCGATCTCCTCATATCCCTCCATTATTTCATCGACCATCACAACAGCATAGCCTTGTGGAATCGGAAGACAGTGAAAAGTTCCATTGGGTCGAGGAGGTGCAACATGGCCGATAGCCACCGTGGGTTTGAATTGCATCAATTGCTTCTTAAGGTGGCATTCTTGAGACTCCGTGATTTCATCCACGGGGTACCCGGAAGCCGTCAAATCAGGTCGCGCAATGACCTCGGTGGAAGCCACGCTGCTTCTCCGCTGAGATGGCAGGGTAGCTTCTAGGGTAGCTTCGTCAGCTCGATGCCTCTCCTCTAGCGCTTGTACTCTTGCATGCAGGTTCTGTATTTCGCTTTACTCCTGTTTCCTCTTGCTCTCCATGATTTTGTAACCGCCTGCGTCGGGAAACCCATGCTTCCACGGAAGGGAGCCTGCCGTGCCTCGTGTTCGTCCTGGGTGCTCAGGATTCCCGAGGGCCATTGTGAGCTCGTCGTTTTCTCTGTCGGGAACGAACGTCCATGCCTCCGTTTCGGCGATTAACTCCTGAAGCTTGGTGATCGATACTCTTAGTTGTTCGTTCGTCCAAAAGCACTTCCCTGTTTCAGGGTGCAAGGCTCCCCCAACCCCGAAGAACCAATTCCTTGCACGCTCTGGCCAGTTCAATGTCACTGGTACGATCCTTTTGTCAAGAAGGTCATTTTCAACCTTCTCCCACAACAGTCGGGCTTTGTGGTAACCACCTGACCCCGTGCAATGGTGATGCTTCTTCTTTGCAGCATTTAGTTTGTTTATCGCTGACATCTTCTTACTCTTCTCCGATGGCTTGTGGGCCACAAATGCGGGCCACTGTTTCCTTATCTTCTCAAATCGGCCGGTGAATGTTGGAGTCTTCTCTTTGTTGACAAACGTTGTTTTTAACTCATTCTTCCACCTCCTGAATAGCTCTGCCATCTTCTTAAGAGCATGAGTCTTGACCTTTTGCTCTGTAACTGGCTTTTCCGGACGCTCCTCTTCCGGTAGGGTGAAATTTGCCTTCAGCGCGGTCCAAAGATCATCTTTCTATCTATCGGTGACAAAATACACTTCAGGGTCTCCGGCCTTCGGCTTATTCCATTGCTGGATGCTGACCGGGATCATGTCCCTAACAAGAACCCCGCACTGAGCAGAAAATGCATCTTTGGTCCGGCTGGGTTCAATCGGTTGGCCATCTCTATTGATGCCGGTGATCGTGAACCTTTCATCCGGGCGCAACTTTTTCTTTGGGCCTCGTCTCGTTACCGAAGTTTGGCTCGATCCGGATACGGAGGGATAGAAAAGAAGAAAGAAGAGAGTTAATATGTGTACACATTCCAAAACAATTAATGCATCAATTAGCTAGTCAGCACAGGCTTAATTATTATATATACCTCGCCGGACTTTCCAACAACTCCTTCCTCTGTTCGCTCACAGGAGCCATCATAAGAATGTCCTTCCACCTCCATTGTCCGATCACCGGAGCCTGCTTCACCCTCTTCTTCCAGACCATCGGTGTCGTTCAGAAATTGGAAGACATCACCTCCTACCCGGACGATGTCGCCCACCAACAACGGTCCTTCACGGATGATTTCCCCCAACATCTCTTCTTGTTCTAAGTTTCTTTGACGACCGTCCATAGTTTCTGCAAAATATTAATTACAACATGACACTTAATATACAAACATGATATATATAGCATGGATATATTAGTGTGCCAAACATACAAGTTTTGCCGAAAAACATGGGGGCATGTGTTGACACCAGTTTTTGGCACGACAATAAATCTATATAAGATGGCGCCCTGAGCCAAACATGGGGGCATGATGAAGCCATGGATTTCTTCAATACTTTCACACAAGGCACTACCCTAGTTCCCGACCATCGACCCCTCGGTGACCCTTGACCCTCTACCCTAGTTCCCGACCATCGACCCCTCGGTGACCCTCGACCCTTTACCCTAGTTTCCGACCATCGACTTGGTAAATTTGGGTGGCCTTGGCGACGCTTTACAAATGGTGTTTTGGCTCTTGAGAGTCCGGTACTTCTAAAGTTATTCAAATTTCTCAAGTTTGTATACACCATTATTGCAACAATGAATACATAAATCTTTTTTTATTTTTTCAACATTTGTAAAGTACATAAGTTTCTGGAATTTCTGATTTAAATTAAATCATTTAAGCTTTATTGCGTCATGCCTGTGTCATGCTGACGCAGGGGGGGTTGACTGATCCAACTGACCAGTGGGGCCCTCTGGTCAGTGATGGGGTCTTAATCCCTCTGTTAAATTAAACCGGCTGGTTTAATTAGGCATTAGGGCCCACATGTCAGTGGCTTGGGGGGGGGGTTAGAAGGGGGGATTAGGGGATAAACGGCCAGGGCTGGCCGGCGGCATGACGCCGGTGCCACTGTGCGCGGCGGCGCCCTCCCGGAGTCGAGCTCCCGAGCACGGGGAAGGCACCCGCAGGTAGCCCGCGGCCTCCCGCACCTGATGGTGCACACGGGGGTCTCGGGGGAGGTCCGAGGCGACCACGACGACGAGCCCGACAGCGGACGGAGCTCTGTCCACGGAGGGAAGGCGAAGGA
Organism: Bromus sterilis; assembly: GCA_950022295.1. NCBI lineage: Eukaryota > Viridiplantae > Streptophyta > Magnoliopsida > Poales > Poaceae > Bromus > Bromus sterilis. The sequence goes on along the minus strand of OX465596.1, from coordinate 407,832,146 downwards.
GAGCACGGGGAGGAGCGCTGGGAGGGGGAAACGAGGCGGTGGCTCACCCAGAACGCAACGATGACATGCGCGGGCGGTGGCGACGGCGACGGAGGGGGCGGCGGGGGGCGTCGGGGCAGCCTGACGGCGTCGGTGTCGTCTCCGGCGTCGTCGGGGGCAGCGGGCGGCGTCGGGGAAGCCTGACGGCGTCGGTGTCGTCTCCGGTGGGTGCGACGAGGGCGGCGGGCGGAGGTTGGGCAGCCTGACGGCGTCGGTTTCGTCTCCGGCGTCGTCGGGGGAAATGGCGAGATTTAGAACTGAAAATTTACAAGTGCCATTTATATACCCAGAGTATTGGTACCGGTTCGTGCCAACAACCGGGACCAATGCCACCCTTTAGTCCCGGTTGATGACACCAACCGGGACCAAAGGTTTTTTTCAGCAGCCGAAAAGGCGGCAAACAGAGACCTTTGGTTCCGGTTGGTGCCACCAACCGGGACTAAAGGGGGGCATTGGTCCCGGTTGGTGGCACAAACCGGTACCAATTCTCACCTTTAGTTCCGGTTGGTGCCACCAACCGGAACCAAACGCCTTGCGCCGCGGAGCGGTGGGATGTTTAGTCCCACCTCGCTAGTCGAGGGAGCGCTCGAGCGGTTTATAAGCGCCGCTGCGCGTACCGTCTCGAGCTCCTCTCAACTGCAGGCTTCCGGGCCTAATCTGGTACTACTTTCCTGTGGGCCTATTGGGCCTATTGTGGGCCTGAATCCTGGCCCATGGTTGGGTTTCTAATCGTATTCAGGCCGTTGTGGCCCAATACGTGACATTTTTTTCCTTTTTCCAGTTTTTTTTGCTTTATTTAATTTTCCAGTTTCTAGCACTACAAATGAACTCCGAAAATGATGAAACTTGGCATGGTATCATCATTTGACCCACATAGCATGTGCTAAAAATTTGAGAGGGGTACGGCAAAAACTAGATGGTGGCGGTGCCGCGGAAGGGGAAGACTTCGCGAGAAGAGAAATAGTGGAGGTTGGCTTTGCGCGTGCTTTTAACCTCACCCAGGTCTGAATCCCACCAATCAGGAAGAAGTACATTGCGTGTTTCTTTTAAGCACCTGTGAGTCGTTGGATCCGGCTTGTGAGTCGTTGGATCTGGGAACCGACCTGTACACAGTTAAGGTCTCGCGCTAGTACCGGTTTGTGCTAGCAACCGGGGCTAAAGAGGCACACGACCCCTATATATATCCCACCTCTCGGACACTCGGTGTGTACGAATTCAAATCATTCGGATTGGCCTGCATACGCCCAACGGTGCATTTGATGTGCGGGCACTCACGAGCCACAGTTGGGCTGTATGCGGGCAAAACCGTGTGTTTTGTTGATATATTTAGAAATCCTTCAGTTCATCGACCAAATACAAATCATTCGGATTGGCCTGCATACGCCCAACGGTGCATTTGATGTGCGGGCACTCACGAGCCACAGTTGGGATGTATGCAGGCGAAACCGCGTGTTTTGTTGATATATCTAGAAATCCTTCAGTTCATCGACCAAACACAAATCATTCGGATTCCCTGCATACAACCCGACGGTGCATTTGATATGCGGGCGCTCACGAGCCACAGTCGGGATGTATGCAGGAGAACCGTGTGTTTTGTTGATCTATCTACAAAGGGATTTCATTTTTTTGAACTTATTTGAAATCCAGACTTTTTGTGTGTTCAAAATGAACCATTCAAAGCCACATCATCAATTTTCAACCCTTTCTGACTTCATCTGTCTTCACTTTTTCTTTGCTTGTGTCCTTTGCTTATTGCGCCGTAACCATGGATATTCTTCATCGCTTAACAGGGTGCTTGGATCAGCCTTGACTTTGAAGGGAGGAATTTCATGAAACTTTTCATAATCTTCAGACATGTCCGTCTTGCCCTCCAATCCCACGACGTCTCTTTTTCTTGAAAGAACTATGTGGCGCTTTGGCTCATCGTATGATGTATTCGCTTCCATATCTTTTCTTTTTCTCGGTTTGGTACACATGTCCTTCACATAGGAAACCTGCGCCACATCATTGGCTAGGACGAATGGTTCGTCTGTGTACCCAAGATTGTTCAGATCCACTGTTGTCATTCCGTACTGTGGGTCTACCTGTACCCCGCCTCCTGACAGATTGACCCATTTGCACTTAAACAAAGGGACCTTAAAATCATGTCCGTAGTCAAGTTCCCATATGTCCACTATGTAACCATAATATGTGTCCTTTCCCCTCTTGGTTGCTGCATCAAAGCGGACACCGCTGTTTTGGTTGGTGCTCTTTTGATCTTAGGCGATTGTGTAAAATGTATTCCCATTTATCTCGTATCCTTTGTAAGTCAATACAGTTGAAGATGGTCCCTTGGACAACGAGAACAGCTCATCAGAAACAGTGTTGTCACCTCTGACACGTGTTTCCAACCAATCGCCGAAAGTCCTGATGTGTTCATGTGTAATCCAGTCGTCACACTCCTCTGGGTGTTTGGAGCGCAGACTGTTCTTGTGTTCATCGACATACGGGGCCACCAAGATAGAGTTCTGTAGAACTGTGTAGTGTGATTGAGACCAAGAATGTCCGTCCCTGCATATTATTGAGTCCCTTCCAATCGTGTCTTTTTCAGTCAGTCTCCCCTCATACCGCGATTCAGGTAGACCAATCTTCTTAAGGCCAGGAATGAAGTCGACATAAAACCCAATGACATCCTCTGTTTGATGGCCCATGGAGATGCTTCCTTCTGGCCTAGCGCGGTTACGGACATATTTCTTTAGAACTCCCATGAACCTCTCAAAGGGGAACATATTGTGTAGAAATACGGGGCCCAGAATGAAAATCTCGTCGACTAGATGAACTAGGACGTGCGTCATGCTATTGAAGAAGGATGGTGGGAACACCAGCTCAAAATTGACAAGACATTGCGCCACATCACTCCTTAGCCTTGGTAGGATTTCTGGATCGATCACCTTCTGAGAGATTGCATTGAGGAATGCACATAGCTTAACAATGGCTAATCGAACGTTTTCCGGTAGAAGCCCCCTCAATGCAACCGGAAGCAGTTGTGTCATAATCACGTGGCAGTCATGAGACTTTAGGTTCTGAAACTTTTTCTCGGCCATATTTATTATTCCCTTTATATTCAACGAGAAGCCATACGGGACCTTCATACTGAGCAGGCATTCAAAGAAGATTTCCTTCTCTTCTTTGGTAAGAGCGTAGCTGGCAGGACCTTCATACTGCTTTGGAGGCATGCCGTCTTTTTCGTGCAAACGTTGCAGGTCCTCCCGTGCCTCCGGTGTATCTTTTGTCTTCCCATACACGCCCAAGAAGCCTAGCAGGTTCACGCAAAGGTTCTTCGTCACGTGCATCACGTCGATTGAAGAGCGGACATCTAGGTGTTTCCAGTAGGGTAGGTCCCAAAATATAGATTTCTTCTTCCACATGGGTGCGCGTCCCTCGTCATCATTCGGAACAGATAGTCCGCCGGGACCCTTTCCAAATATTACGTGTAAATCATTGACCATAGCAAGTACGTGATCACCGCTACGCATGGCGGGCTTCTTCCGGTGATCTGCCTCGCCTTTGAAATGCTTGCCTTTCTTACGACATTGATGGTTGGTCGGAAGAAATCGACGATGCCCCAGGTACACATTCTTCCTGCATTTGTCCAGGTATATACTTTCGGTGTCAGCTAAACAGTGCGTGCATGCGTGGTATCCCTTGTTTGTCTGTCCTGAAAGGTTACTGAGAGCAGGCCAATCATTGATGGTTACAAACAGCAACGCATGCAGGTCAAATTCCTCCTGTTTGTGCTCATCCCACACACGTACACCGTTTCCATTCCACAGCTGTAAAAGTTCTTCAACTAATGGACTTAGGTACACATCAATGTCGTTGCCGGGTTGCTTAGGGCCTTGGATGAGAACTGGCATCATAATGAACTTCCGCTTCATGCACACCCAAGGAGGAAGGTTATACATACATAGAGTCACGGGCCAGGTGCTGTGATTGCTCCTCTGCTCCCCGAAAGGATTAATGCCATCCGCGCTTAACCCAAACCATACGTTCCTTGGGTCATCTCCACACTCAGCCCGGTACTTTCTCTCGATTTTTCTCCATTGCGACCCATCAGCGGGGTGTCTCAAATTCCCGTCTTTCTTACGATCTTCATTGTGCCATCGCATCAACTTGGCATGCTCTTTGTTCATGAACATACGTTTCAACCGTGGTATTATAGGAGCATACCACATCACTTTGGCAGGAACCCTCTTCCTGGGGGGCTCGCCGTCAACATCACCAGGGTCATCTCGTCTGATCTTATACCGCAATGCACCGCATACCGGGCATGCGTTCAAATCCTCGTACGCACCGCGGTAGAGGATGCAGTCATTAGGGCATGTATGTATCTTCTGCACCTCCAATCCTAGAGGGCATACAACCTTCTTTGCTGCGTACGTACTGTCGGGCAATTCGTTATCCTTTGGAAGCCTCTTCTTAAATATTTTCAGTACATCCTCAAATCCCTTGTCAGGTATACCATACTTTGCCTTCCACTGCAGCAATTCCAGTACGGTATCGAGATTTGTGTTGCCATCTTCGCAATTGGGGTACAACCCTTTTTTGTGATCCTCTAACATCCGATCGAACTTCAGCTTCTCCTTTTCACTTTCACATTGTCTCCTTGCATCAACAATGACCCGGCGGAGATCATCATCAGGCACATCGTCCGGTTCCTCTTGATCTTCAGCTTCCCCCGTTGCAGCATCACCGTATTCAGGGGGCACATAGTTTTCATCGTACTCTTCTTCTTCGCCGTCTTCCATCGTAACCCCTATTTCTCCGTGCTTGGTCCAAACATTATAGTGTGGCATGAATCCCTTATAAAGCAGGTGGGCGTGAATGGTTTTCCTGTCAGAGTAAGACTTCGTATTCCCACATATAGAGCATGGACAACACATAAAACCATTCTGCTTGTTTGCCTCAGCCACTTCGAGAAAATCATGCAAGCCCTCAATGTACTCGGAGGTGTGTCTGTCACCATACATCCATTGCCGGTTCATCTGCGTGCATTAAGTGTGTCAAAAACCATTATTACAGAACATCATGAATATATAAGTGACCAAATTAATATAAGTTTATCATCACATTAAAACCAAAGTACATACATAGTTCTCATTGAACAACATATAGCTCCCCAGAGCATCTAATTAAACCATACATTGAAACTATGTAAAACATTTCAATGCAAGAACAAATGCGATCATAATCGCAACCAAGGTAACAATTGATCCAACGGCATAATGATACCAAGCCTCGCTATGAATGGCATATTTTCTAAACTTTCTAATCTTCAAGCGCATTGCATCCATCTTGATCTTGAGACCTTCTACAACATCCGCAACATGCAACTCCAATATCATCTTCTCTTCTTCAACTCTTTTCTTTTCTTCTTCAACTCTTTTTAATTTTTCTTTTAAATACTCGTTTTCTTCTTCAACTAAATTTAACCTCTCGACAAGAGGGTCGTATGTAATATCCGGTTCACACACCTCCTAGATAAATACATCTATGTCAAGTTGGTGTCGGCATAATTACCCTAAACACTAAATGAAACAAATAGTTATAAAAGATAATATATACCACATCCGAATCATAGAGAGGACGAGGGCCGACGGGGGCGGATACCAAAACCATCGCACTATATAATAACAAGCAATAATACAAGTAAGAAAATTAGACAATTATCTATCTAATCATACAAGTAAGATTTTTTTCTTTTATAAAGAAGATAAGAACAAGAGGCTCACCACGGTGGTGCCGGCGACGAGATCGGCGCGGGCGATCGACGGTGGTGAAGACGGGGATGGGACGTGACGGACCGCTAAATCTGGACAAATCTTAAGAAAAGTGGAGCTTGGAAGTCGAGTTTGGAGAGGAGAAAGCTTAAGTAGTGTGGCTCGGGCATTTCATCGAACACCTCATGTGCATAAGAGGTGAGCTAGAGCACCACAAAGCCCTCCCCTTGCCCTCCTCGAAAAAACAGAGCACCAGTGGAGTGCTCTGCTCGCCGGCGAGGGGTATATATAGCCAAATCATTAGTCCCGGTTTGTGTCTGGAACCGGTACTAATGGCCAGCCTTTCGTCCCGGGTCCATCCACAAACCGGGACTAATGGTTGTGGGCCAGGAGCGAGACCCATTGGTCCCGGTTCTTGTCTAGATCCGGGACATATGCCCCCAGACGAATCGGGACCAATGCTCCACGAGGCCCGGCCGGCCCCCCGAGCGCACGAACCGGGACGTATGACCCCCATGGGTTCCGGTTCGTGGCACAACCGGGACAAATCGGCTGGGGAGGCCTGAACCAAAGCCCTGTTTTCTACTAGTGGAGGTTGAGATGAACATGGCATGAGGGAGATGGAGAGGCGCAAGTTCGAATTTTCTGAAAGTACATATTTTGTGAAGGTTTTGATTTTTTTTAAAGTTTGATATATCAAAATTCAACCTAGATTTTCCGAAAGTAATAAACACATATTTTGAAAGTTGCTAAAAAGCAAAGGTCGGCCATATGTTTGTTTCAAAAAATGTAAAGTTTCACCAGATTGAAATTGACAACCAGGGATCTAAATGGCGGTTTCCCACCAATTAGCATCGCCCAATAGGAGTATTGTCGTCGGGTGGCTGGGTGATTGCCTTCCTACTAACCATCCAACCATAGGTTGGTTCTTGGTACACCTGTAATTTTATTCATACTCCTGACAATCACTGGTACACATATTTGAATCTAATATCCAAAAGTATACAAAGTAACTCATATAACTAAGAATTACAATGAAATCTCTCGAAAATATTCTTCGTGGTATCGATCTCTGCTAGATGAAATACTACGAAGACTTTATTAAAGAAGCTGCAATTGGAGTGAAGCAACAATGTTGTCTCTTTTTTGCCTGCGTGAACATTATCAATAAAGGTTTTTGAAAGCACCTTGACTCACAGATCCAAATAGATGAAAAACCTTGACCGATGAACATACTTGGACAAAGGATGATCCCTTAGAAGTGCAGGTCGTCGAATCACAATATCTTTACCATGGTGTCGATGAAATTTTTAGGACCACAAGGAATCAATCAATCAAACATGATACACTAACATAAACTCATAAGGTCCTAATAATCAAATGTATGAGAACATTAAACTCCTTAAATTCATGGCTCCACCAAAAGAATGAGAGTAATTTTATTGTTGGACTTCGCTACGCAGCGGCGCCGCATGCAGATGTTTCCCGTGCGGCGGCCACTTCTTAGCTTAATCTTGATTGCATCGTACTAATTATCCTATTTATTTCGTTTATATGCAAGTGTCCATCTTAACACCGCTCTCTCTAGTACAATAAAAAGGTGCTAGCTTTTTAACGTTAATTTTTTGAAATGTTTTATCTCTCAAACCGTTTACTCAATTGACGATCCGTTTTTACCATTACTTTCCTTGCGACGAGATCTTCGAAACTAGATCCCATGTCAGTATGTTTTGAAAAACCTTTTTTTCATCAATACTTGCCACATTACTGTTCTACTTACCTGATAATTATTTATATAGTTGCCAGATTATACCAACTTGGTTGCTAAACTTTTTTTTATCAGTACTTGTCACATTACTGTTTTACTTACCTGATAATTATTTATAGAGTTGTCAGATTATATCAACTTGGTTGTTAAAACTTTATTTTTCATCAATACTGACCATATTACTGTTTTACTTACCTCATAATTATTCATATAGTTGTCAGATTATACCATTTTGGTTGTTAAAACACTGTACACTAACATACACAGATGAAAAACTTATTTTGTGGTATACTCTTCATGTAATTTATACTCAAATGTCATAATGACTTGTTTTGCTTGAAAAATTGATTACCGGTTTAATTATGTCCGGTTGCCGTATTCTTTACATCTAATTGGGATGATGGTTTATTGTTCTTGACAGTTTTATCAGTTTGAGTTACCATTATATTTTATCGGGTTGTAAACTAAGCTTACATGTACGAAACTATTCCCCGGTAACTATGTACAAACATTTGTGGCAACACTTCATGGTAAAAATGACAACTAGGTTGAGCTAATCTGGCAACTGACGGTGACGAATTTTTTTCATCGAAACATATCAGTATGGGATCTTGTTTCGAAGCCCTCGTGAAAACTAACCCAACGGTGAAAACGGAACGCAGATCAGATTAATATTTTGTAAGATAAATCTTTTTAAACATTCGGAAAACACATTTAATGCGATGATGTAAGCATGTCTTTGCATGCAATCCTTCCAAACAAAGCCGCCGCACCATCTCATGCATATGCGGCGCCTTAGTATAGCTTTTCCCTTTATTGTTACAAAATTGTGATGACCCCTAGACATCGATGAAGACCATAAATTCTTGAAGATCCAAGGTCTCTCCACCTTTTAGCGAAACCCTGAAACAATCGTGGATTCATCTAATCCATTTTGCTGTTCGGATCTGATGCCTATTTTAAAAATAAAGTTAAACATTTAATATTTATAGTGCAGTGTGCATACCAATAGTGTATGCATTTTAGGATAGCGTTGAAAATACCCTTAAATTGTGTGGAGGTTACAACCCAAACAAAACTAATATGTGTAGATTTCGTGAGTCATATATACGGTGTAGGATTTCTGATCTACTATTTTCGAATTTTAATCATAATCGGGGAAATACATAACATGTACAAGTAGATGAAACGCGTATATCACCCAGTATACCAACACAAAGTAAAACTAGACAGGCATATGTGCATCGCCAGATTCAAACATCTCTCAGAAACAAGCTTTCTTTTGCCTGCACGCACTCCACTCGATCGTGCATGCATGCACGCACCTGGCCCGCCGCGCATGCATGTATCTCCGCCCCAATACCCAACGCCGGCGACGGCGACCCCCCTCAGCCGAAGAAGTCGTACTTGACCGGCGTGCCGGTCGGGTCAATCCACGGCTGGGCGTGGATGAAGTTCTCCACGGTGAATTTGGTGGCGTCCTCTTTGCTGAACGCCTTCTTGTACCCCTCCCAGGTGACGCGGCCCGCCGTGTCGGCGCCGGGCCCCTTGTTGCCGAACTCGGCGTAGTAGAGCGTCTTGAGCGCGAAGTCGCCGTTCCACGGCAAGTAGCCGGCCTTGTCGATGAGCGCCGGGATGTCCGACTCCATGATGATGGTGCGCGAGCACTCGCGCCACGGCCTGCCGAGGTAGTTCTTGATGGGCGGGCGGCCGGGCGCCGTGAGCCCTGGCTCGGCGGTGAACTCGCACTTCTGGAGCACGAACCCCGTGGCCTCCCGGCACTCGGCGCGGCCCTGCGCCGTGGCGATGTTCTGCTGGTTGTCCATCGGGCGGCGCAGCGTGATGACGCAGTTCTGGAACACGGCCGCCGCGTCGCCGAAGATGAAGTCCACGGTGCCGGAGATGACGCAGTTGCGGTAGAACTGCGCCTTGGAGTGCGCGTACAGCGTGTCCTGAAACCCGTCCATCTTGCAGTTGAGGAAGATGGACTTGTCCGACAGCACCAGCAGCGCCACCGCCTGGTGCTTCTCCGCCCCCGCCGTGTTCTGGAACCCCACCCCGATCGCCATGAACCCGTCGCCTTGCGCGGCTACGTACACAAACCATCAAATTACATATCGATGCGCCGTGAGCGTGTTAACAAGGACGTCGTCGAATTCATGTTTCTTACTGAATGTCGCCGACTTGAAGGTGGTGATCCCGTCGATGGCGTTCTTTTTACCGGTGATGATCGTCTTCTTGGAACCGTCGCCGTTCAAGGTGACGTTCGGCATGGCCCTTGTGATGGTAACGTACTCGTCGTACACACCCTCCTTCACTTGGATCACATATCTAGGATGCACAAAACGATCGAGGTCATATCATACATCAACTAGACGAACGTACGTTGTTTCCAGGAGCACGGAACGTACCTTCCAGTGTAGGTCTTTGGCATGGCAGCGAGCGCCTCGTTGATGGTCTTAAACTTGCCGCTGCCGTCCTTGGCCACCACCACGCTCGGCTTGAGGTCGGTCTTGAACCCGCCGCCCTTGAGAATCCTCCGGTCGCTTTCGGGCACCCACGCCGGGATGCCATCCTTCCCTAGAACTGGCTCGGCTTGCCGTGGCGCCGCCGCCTCCTCCTCCACGAGCAGCCGGCGTGACGGGAGCTTGAGGCTGGCGAGGAACGTGGACGCCTTCTCGATGAACGCCAGCGCGTTGCTGGTCAGCTCCTTCCCCTTTACGAACGACTCCTTGACCTTGGTCTTGAACTCCCCGTCGGGGAAGCCGTCGATGCACGTCTCCTGGTGCGCGATCACCGCGCTGAGCCAGATGCGCAGCTGGTACCCCTGCTTGGTGATGCTGTCCTTGGCGTCCATGCCGGCGAGCGTGCGGTTGAGCTCCTCCTTGGCGAAGTCGAAGAACTCCTTGCAGTCGGCGATGGCGGCCTTGATGGGGGGGTCGTTGCTCAGGATCAGGTCGGTGCGGTCGAACGCCTGCGACACCGCCTCGCCGACCACCCTGACGGCCAAGCGGACCAGGTCCAAGGGCGTCGACATGCTCGCGTTCGCGCACCTCGTCATGCTCTCCTCGCACGCGCCCGCGTAGTCCGTCTGCTTGCACATCACCGAAATGCTCTTCTGCACGGCCTTGAGGTCTCCTCCGCCGGATCCGGAGTCGTCGTCGCCGCCGCCGCCCCCGCCGCCGGACTTCCCCTTTGACGAGCCCTTCTTGCTGGACGACCCGCCTTTGTCTTCCTTGTGCTTCCCGTTTAACGTGACGACCACGCCGCAAACAATGAGTATAATGGCGATGGTCCCTCCGGCGATCATGATGCGCTTGCGCTGCTTCCGCGCATTCTCGGCTTTGCGGCGCTCGGTGAGGGGGCCGAAGTCGCCAAACGCCGACCCCGACGACATGGTCGGTCGACCTGCGGTTTATTTCCCCTTATTTCCTTATCTGTTGTTGTTGCTGTTGCAACAAATTAACCTTTTCTTCTCTAGTATCTGCTGCTTCTGTTCCTCTCTCTCGCTCTCTGCCTTACGCCGGACATGGCAGAGAGGATCGGAGAAAGGGGGCGGAGGGCATTGGAGGAGGAGGGTTTATTTGGGCACGGCGGGATTCCGGGGAAAGAAGGGCCGGGAGACGTTTGTGGAGGCTATGTTTGGTTCTTCCTTTGATCCATGATTAGTACGACTAGAAGTCTCGCCATGCAACAATGGCCGCTAGCTTGCTCTTGTCCTGATTTACATGCATTGTTCACCACTTATATTTTCGTCCCCTTCGGCAGGGAAGGACCAGTCGATTATCTGCTGATCTTTGCTTTTCACATGGGTGAATGTATTTGTGGTCATTCAAAACTCTGGAGCTGCTTGGTTCTAGGCTTAGCAATGCCACATATGGCATTACTACTACCACATTAGTATAACAAAAATGAAGCCATAAGTTGACAAACCTAAGAGAATTCTGTCACACTTTTTAATTGTATGTGATATGTGATTTTAGGGCATGTATAACGTCGATTCTTAAACCTTTTGCGTCCATCCGGAATAAGATGTGTGAACCATTTTTTCTATCCAACGTGATGCTGTATCCGTTCGCAGATTGGTCCTCATGTCCATTTCTCTGCAAATCTGATCCAGACAGGCTTTGTGGGAACCCGAACCACTGAAACATCTTCAGCTGACACCCAATTCCCATCCAAAATTCCCCTGCGTAAAAAATCTCTCTTTGCGGGCGAAGCCGTCACTGAGCATTCGTGGAGGTCGCTCGCATTGGATGCCGACCGAGCATGCGCGACCGGTCACTGCGGCGGGCATTGATGCCCAGCCAGTGCCAACACGACCGTTCACTAGAGGGATGTACAGCTTGCCAGTCGAGAGCCCTAGATTCGGTGCCCGTCCAATGACGAAGAGATGCGATGGACGACCATCCGTCCATCGTTTGCGTGAAATTAAACTACTGCAGCGGCCGAGAAATCCACTATGGCGCCCCATACTCAAACCATCTCCTGCGCTCCCTTAACCTGCTCCCGCTATTTAAATGGAGCCTCGCAGAACCATGGAACACATCACACACCGTCTATTCCCCTATCTTCTTCCTCCACCTCTACCACGACGCCGAGCTATAGGTTCTTGTGGGATAGAGGCCGGTTCATTGGTCGAGGAACATCGATTGCGGAAAACAACTCTTCTCAACAAGGCAGGTGTAGCGGCTGCCTAGGCGATGATTACATGCAGCACCTCTCCTCACCGTATTCCCTCCCGTTGATGCCAAGCTTAGCGAGCTCACCATCGAACGATTAGCTGCTTGAACAGGGAGGCGGAGAGTGAACTTCCCCTCCCTTTGAAGCATCACTGACCGGCGCTCGCTTGTACATCATATAAGTACAAAGATGGAGTGGAGCACCGACAAGAAAGACTTGGCGGATGAGCATCGTTGGTGCAGATGACCTACCTGCCTCGTTGGTTGTCAGCTGCACTGAAACTTTTTCACCGCCATGAGCACCGGAGCTAGCGAAAAGTAAGGACTACCCATCACAGTCGTCCACGTAATTTTGGACTCTGTTAAAATCATGTATTTCGTTTGGTTTGCATGAAATGTGACCAATTTATGTAAATGATATCTGAATTTTAATGAATTATGTTTGAACTTCTGTGAATTTGCCATATTTTGGTTGAACTCCTGGTGGATTTTACGGTCATCAATACCCATGTACCGGTCCCCCTTGTCTACGGACTAACGTGCCATCCGTTGTAGGGATCAGCGTTGGAAATGTCCTTAGTGTGACAAAAATCATCTTACCTAAAATGTGGCTTGAACTAAATACCCACCTAATTAAATTTATTAAATTTTACTAATGTTAAATGTGGCAACCTTAAACACAAACTAAACGTCCTCTGTCTCCGTTGGCCGCGATGGCCTCGCAACAACGTTAAAAGAGCTAGGAGACTTTTAGGGCTATGTTATTCATTGAAAATTTAGGCAATTTTATAACTAATTTTAAAATATAAATCATGGTTAAATCAATAATTAGAATGTGTATTCCGAACATTATTAGATGGAATAAATATTATGAACACATACTAGATGTCGGGATTCTTTTTCTACAGCCCCACTCTTCTACTTTTTTGCGCCTGAGTGACTTTTCTTGCATGATCACTATAGTGCGGAGCGATGCTATCACAACACAACTTTCCTAAACCATTGAACCAAACTGTTTGTGATGATATGATCGCAAATGGTAGAAAAGGAAAACCATCTGCTCGAAAACAAAATGACTATGATGAAATGGCAGTCTGACACGCAATAGAAATAGCAAACGTATACTTTGTATACATACAATTCCTCAGAGTTGATCGTTTGTAATGATAAGGGCAACCGACAAATAATAGAAATATGAAACGTATGCTTTTCTTACAGACAATTCCTCAACGTTGATCATTTGTCATTATAGCGCACAATCGACACACAATAAAAATAGGAAATGTATACTTTGCCTACACACAGTTTCTTAGGGTTGATTGTTTGCAATGTTTACGTACAACCAAGACGGTTAGAACTCATGAACGCCGTGTAGGATGCAGAAAACATTTGTGCGCAGACAAATGTTTGTGATCAAGCTAGATAACAGAGATGATTCAAGCTCATGAATCGTGTGTTATAATACAAACGTTTATTTATAAACGACCGAGAGAAATGAGGGAGAGAATTGCACACAAATATACGTCTCAAACGTATCTATAATTTTTGCTTGTTTCATGTTTTTTTGAAAACATTGTTACATGTTTTGATGCACTTTCATAACATTTGCAACATATTTGGATTAACCTATCAACCTAGTGCCTAGTGCCAGTTTCTGTCTATTTTGGTCTGTGCATTGCAGAAAAAAGGTGAAAAATCAAAGTGCTAATTTTTTTTCCAGAAAATTCATAAAATTCTTATTCACCGAAAAACTCTAGAAGCCCAAAGACCAGCTGGAGGGGGCCACCCGTCGGTCAGGTGATGAGGGGGCACGACCAGGGCTTGCCCGCGCCGCCTGGCCGCCTGGCCTGGTGGGACCTCCCCTAGGGCCCCCCCTTTGGATCTCATTTTTACTCTAGTCGAGAAAAACGTGAAAATCGAGACGCCTTTTTCAGAAGTAATTCCGATCTCCGCCGCCATCTCCAGCAAGCTTTGGGGGACCAGAAGTTCCTGTTCCGACACCCTGCCGGGACGGGGAAGTGCCCCCGGATTCATCTCCATCGACGTTGCTTCCTCCCTCCATGATGCGGGAGAAGTTCGTCTTTGAGGTTGAGATTTTCTACCAATAGCTATGTGGTCATCTCTCTTCCCCATGATGTGATCTTGATTGTAATCATTGGCTATGTTAATCTAGTTGTCTCCCATGATGTTTTCCCATCTTCTATGTATTGGATTTGATGTGCTCACTTGATAATATCTATTTATAATCTCTGAGACCATGGGGAAATTGGGTCTATAGGACATGATTAGAAGAATTTTTTCATTAGTTCTTTCTTCTTTTGTGGATTGATTAAGGATTTGAGAGTCTCTTGGTGCTTGTATTGAAACTATCCTTGAGATATGTTGTGGTGATTGTTAGTACTCTCTTTGGATAACCGCGATGACATTGGAAAATCCATAGATGGGGACTACAAAGTCTAAGGTGCGCTTTTATAGACCTACACATTCTCGTCTTCTTTTGACCACAAAAGAATGATCCCCGAGTTACGTCTACTTGCATGTTTTTTGTGGAAATATCATGTGTTTAATTATGTTAATGTTGTTGGAAGTTGCCACTAGTGAAAGTATGAATCCTAAGCCTTATTTCTCTCCATTGCAATATTGTTTGAGCTCACTTTACTACTTGCTACCTTGCTGTTTTTATTATTTCAGATTTATGTTACCTTACTTTGCCACACCTATCACCCATATTTGACCATCTCTTCGTCGAACTAGTGCACCTATACAATTTGCCATTGTATTAGGTGTGTTGGGGACACAAGAAACTTTTTGTATCTTGATTGCATGGTTGCTTAAGAGAGACCATCTTTAACCTCTACTTCCTTGAGTTCGATAAACCTTAGGTCATCTACTTGAGGAAAATTACTGCTGTCCTACAAACCTCTACGCTTGGAGGCCCAACATAGTCGATAAAAATAGATGCGTGTGTAGACATCACACACCATTTACGCATACATAGCATGTGTGATATAGACAAATAGTTATGTATAACTAATTGTCTGCTAATATAATTTACATTATAGATATTCTGTAGATACATCAGGTGTGTGATATCTTGCGCACTTTAAATTTTTTGATGGAAAGAGTAATGAAAACCTTTAAAGTGTTACACGTAGCTAAGGCACGGTTGTGTGTAATATAAAAACATCACACACGATTGGATTAGTACAACCGCATGCCACACATCGGTCGGTCGTCTTATCGGTTTATATCCGTCGGCGACTTCCCGTAAAACTGCCAGTGGTGCTCAATGAGAACTTCGCGAAGCTATTGGTGGATGTCATGATCTTCTATCTATTTGTACGTCTCAGAAAATGTAGCGATCTCATCGTGGTTTCTAGCAAGCTTCACAGGCCTACCAATGTTGTCATAGAAAAATTTCAATTTCAAATCCCTCTCATCTTCAATGATCATGTGCGTAGAATTACACACGCAGTCATAATATCCGAGAAGGATTTCTTATCCCAGTAGTGAGCAGGACCTCGAACAATGGCAAACCAAGCTTGCAGCACACGAACTGCCATCTCAATATCTTTTATGCATGATTCTTGTGCTTGGAAAAAATGTTTGTTTTCTGCCTGTTGGTTTAATAATTTTTATCTTTTATAAAGCAAAACCCCATTAAGATCATTTATGGTGTTTATCTTAACATACAAGCTATGCACATCACCTACTATTGCATCCAATCATTTTTCCATGTCATCCACTAACAAACCCCCACTAAGATTCATTTACGGTATCTATCTCAACATGGAAGCTATCCACATCACCCACTATTATAGTCAAACATTTGTTCATGTCATCCACTTTCATTTACATACATCTTATACCATTTTAATTTACATTGTAGGGTTCTTATAAAAATTGCCGCTGCAACGCACGGGATATTCTTCTAGTTGTCTTCACAAATGATGCCCATGAAGGATAAATATCTTCGACAAGATAGTAACCCATGGTGTAATCATGTCCATTGATGGTATAGCTGCAAGCAGGAGCTTGACCAGTAGCTATCTCAACAAATATATGTGATCTACGCAACACATTGATGTCACTGAGAGAACCTGACAATCCAAACAAGCAATATATGCCAAATCCACAAGTCATGAGAAGCAATTGCTTCAAAAATTATTGTGGGTTTGTGCTGATGTCCAATGTACTGCCCTACCCAAGACTTTAGGTAGTTCTTTTAGTTCCAGCGCATGCAACCCACACTTCCAAGCATTCTCGAGCATCTTCTAGCTTTATTCATCGCCATTAATATTTTTGTATCCTCCTCATTGGGAGATCGAGGGTATTCAGGACCAAAGACATGGATGATATTTTTTGAAAAAATCCGCACACATTTTAGCGTGTTATCTTCATCAATGCGAAGATACTCATCGGTGTGTAATCGACAAGAATTCCATATGCAATTTCTGCAAATATTTTCTGGTAGACACTGAATCCTAGCAAGCCGCCGGCGTTTCTCCGGCAAGTGAAAAATCAGCAATTTTGCTCGCAAGCTTTCACAATACGAACAAAAAGAGAGCGACACATTCTTTACCGGCTACTGAACACATGAGCCGGATAGGTGGGTACCTTGACGAAGTAGTCTGCCATTAGCATCTTATTGCCGCGAGCTTGATTCCGCGGTATGTGTCGTGTCGTGGGGAAATCACGGCAGATGTCCGCGGAGTCGGACTTATCATGGGACCTTTGCTGCGAGGCGAATTCGAGGAGAGAGTCGACATAGACACGGGACTCGGCGGTTTACTCAGGTTCGGCCCCGTCGGTGCGGTAAAGACCTACTCCTGCTTCTTGATTATTGTGGGATCGACTCCTCAATAGGAAGAGCCGACCTTATCGATTACAGTGGTGATGTTTCGCAACCTTAGACTCGTGGAGATCTAGGTTGTATCGCGAGTTGTCTAGTCCCGGCTTGAGGTAAGTTCTGGCTCTGGCTCCCGTGGACCTCGGCTTATAAAGGTACCGGGTCCCGGGATTCCGCGAGTCCGACTCCTACACGAGATGGAGTTCTATTCTACTTTACAAATTTACTATGTGCTATACAAGGTAAGTCGAATTCCTTGTAGGGCTTCAATCCTCATGCTTGGCACGTCCGACTCCTGGCCGGGTCTTCTTTGTGGGCCTTCGTATGTAAGTCGACGCAGAGGTTTCTAATGCCGGGTCTATGGGCCCGATCCATCCTCCCGACATTAGCCCCCAGGATTGTTGTGATGCTTTAGTCTTCATAGCAATCTTCTTCATTTTCTTCATTGCCGCCGGCTCTTCATGGGTTAAAAGCCGACTTCATGCTTGGCGTTGATTGGGAGTCGGAGTCGTATCTCTTCAATCTGGCTTTAGTTCCTTTATCTTTATAGGACCGACTCTTCTGGTTGAGTCGACTAATATTTGATGCTTACTAGGAGTCGGCGCCAACTCTCTTTAGCTTCACATCATCTTCTACTTGAATTTTTTTCTTTGACTTTTGGTCAAAGATACATTTTTTACATTTATAGTCTCTCTACCCGAGACGCCACTGTTAGAGGCATTCATGTCGTTGTGGGAATCGAGGAGTCTTTTCATAAATGTCACCCACCATGGGTAGTTTACCCGTAGCATTGATTGATTTTCCTTGTAGTCGCTATAAATAGCCATCAAGCAGATTATCTTCTGAGTGCTCATATATTCTTCCTTGGTTTTTTTTCTCGCAACTATCCATGGCTCCCAAGCTAAGTACCCGTGTTCCTTCGGCAACCGATGACCCTGGTTCTAGCGCTGGTATTCGCGGTGGTCGAGGTCGTGGCCGCGGTCGTGGCCGTGGACGGGGCCGTGGTCGTGGCAGGGGAAGAGGCACGCGTTCCACTTCTCCATTTGAATCTCCACCTTCTTCTCCTGAGAGGAGCGAGTTCTTGGTGAAGGTTCATGCAGTACGTCGTTGGGTAAAGCTTCCTGAATCTTTTGCTTAGATTGTAATGGATTCCAAGCCTCCAAGTCTGTGGCTCCGCTCTGAGAGGTGCCCTCATGGACCCATTCGGGTGGCTACCAGATTTTCTGACCAAGACTCCATGTTCTTGGAGAAGGGTTGGAAAACTTTCCTTCGCTCCAGGAACATTCAGAAGGGAGATACTATCATTTTCAAATATGATGGTGATGAGACCCTGTGGGCCAAGATTTTCGACTCAAATGGTGATCGAGCCGGCTGTTGCATGGAGAGCTCGAGCAGTAGTGATGAATCTCAAGCCTCTTCATTTGATGATGAAGCCGACTCTGAAGACGACGACTGAAGCCGCTGAAGTCGCAGTTTTATCAAGTATATTAATGTAGGTACTGCCGACTTTTGTCTTGTATGCTATTGATGTAAGACCCGATCTATGATGAATGAGAATTTTTATTTCCCATCTAATCTATAAGTCGGTTCTTGTACTTGACTGATAAGATAATATGTATGTATGAGGATCGACTTCCTTGATAGTATATGTAGCCCCCTGAGTCGGTTTGAAAACTGGTGTCATATCGACTCACGGGTAAAATCGGCTTGTAGCCCCCATGGTTGGTATGGACACCTTGTGTGCCAAACCAAATCATAAAAAAATGGAAGTGATATTTCCCAAGAGTTGGTACGAACATCATTGCGTCGTGCCGAATCTTGTAGAAAGAGTTTCTCGAAGTGTAATCCCCATGAGTCGGTATGTACATCTGGGTGTAATACCGAGTCACATAGGTCTGTCCCTCGTCTTTGCGTTCTCTTTCTCAGAAAAACTTGGCGACATTGTGTAGAGTCGGCCAATGCGTTAAACTGAGACGGCTTCACTTTTTATTATATGTGAATCAGCAAGTTTTGTGAAATCATAGTTTCAAATTGCAGTCCCCATGAGTCGGTGTGAGCATCTTTTGTGTCATACCAAGTCATAGAGAATTTTGAGCTATAGTAACCATGAGTCGGTATGAGCATCTTTTGTGTCATACCGAGTCACACAGGTTAATGCTCACGGTGCATATTTTGGATGACATATAAAATGATAAAAGAAAAAGTATGCTATGATGTTGATGTATGCAAAAAGAAAGTATGAAGGCTCATATAGAAGTCGACTCTGGATTAAACATGCCTCATATTCTCGCGTTTGAGATAGATTATTGGGTTATCCAGGAGTCGGAACCTCTCTGTAAGCCGGCTACATATGACTAGCATTCCCTGTACTTCAGACCAAACTCGGTAGGCGTTGCTGTCAGCCCCCAAGGTTTATAGGATAAGCCGGGTACACGTAGGTCGTATGAGCTTGAGCTATACAGGCCAAGATTAAGGCGTGGTTTTTCCAGTTCATGTATATGTGAAAGTCCAAGTATGTGATCAGAGGAGGAGGGGGTGAATGATCACTTCAATATTTTCAACTGAAACTTTTGAAGTGAAGCATAAGTAGTGCGGAATAGAGAAGTAAAACTGGAAGCGAAACTAAATGCAGCGAATCAAAACACATTGAAGCATAACTGTGAAGCAATTGCAATACTGAAAGTAAATGCTTGAAGTAAAACGAACTGGGACTCGACGATGTTTGTTCGACCAGTTCACGCTCTGCAAAGCGCTACGTCTGGTTGGAGGGACTGGTGATTGAACACCTGGAGCAAATCTCTCTCCGTCCGTTGCTCCACTGCACCAAACTCCTTGAGCTTGGTCTCACACGTGGTTGATTATTGAGGAAATCACCGAAACCTTTGACAAACTGGACTTCGAGGCGACAATTACTCTTCGCTCTCTGAAGAACAACTCTCTAACCATCTAGGAGAATTGCAGTTCTCCAAGATAAAAAGGCTAGCAAGCTTTCACCTAAGTCATCTCGAATCTACTCAGATCAATGGGACTTAGGTTAAAGTATCTGGATTTTGGGTTTTGCTTCGTTGGCGTTTTTGGGGTGCTCTCTGCAATCTCTCTCAGGAATAATCTTGGAGCAGCCACCCGCAAATGGAGGAGGGGGCGGCGTATTTATAGTTGGCGATCCCGAGGTGCGGAATGACCAAACTGACCTGAAGTGACAGCTTGACACGTGTCCACAACGGTCGGATTTGTCATCAATGCACAACATTACTTGAGGAATAAGTAAAGCTGACTCACGGACTTAGTTCTGCTTCAGTAGCCAAAGAACGAAGTCTTTGCTACCGAAGCTTAACTTAGTGCACATGAGATTCCTTTACTCAGGCTTCTCACTTGGCTTGGATTTGATCTGAGCATTTCTTAATGACTTCGGTGTCCACAAACTAAATACCCCTCTTGATAGTACGGTTTGTCCTATGACTCAAAGAACTGAAAAAGGACTACACAAAAAAACATCTAAGTCTTGCGCCGTCCTCTTCATTTCCTTCAATGAGTAGAGCTTCAGGACACCTTCATTTTTGGGGTTCATCCTTCGTGATTAAGCTTCTCTCCGAGGGTAATGCTTTCGATAACTTGAAGACCTTCACTGAAGCTTTATCACCTAGCTTGTCCTTCAGGAACCTATACAACTGTTTACACTAGAAAACATTGTTAGTTCCTCTATTGTCTTGTCCAACAATATCCAAAACACACGGGGGCAAAACTTTGCTCTTAAAATATGCCGGTGACGAGGGGGTGACCCCACGACTCCTGCATGAAGGGCTACCTGGTGCGTATGAAGACAGAAGGCCCGCTGGGAAGCTACGACAAGCCCATGATTGGCCCAACCAGGCACCGACGTAGGAGTCCGCGACTAACATGGAAGGTGCAACTTGGCGTACAAGGCAAAGACTAGAACTAGGAAACCATCTCTGTAACCTAGCACAGACTCCCCGAGACCTAGCCTAGTATATAAAGGCTGGGAGGGGAGACGTCCAAGACAACTCAATACGCATCTACTCATCTAGCCTTGCGAAAACTCGTCTTGGCCTCCATTGTAATCGCCCCCTGATACGTCCGAAACGTATCTATAATTTCTGCTTGCTCCATGCATGTTTTGTGTGACTTTGCCATGTTTTGCTTGAACTTTCATACACTTTTGAACCTATTTGGACTAACCTATTAACTCAGTGCACCCAGTTGCCAGTTTCTGTTTTCTGCTGTTTTTGTATTTCAGGTTTTCCGGCCATTAAAAGTGCTCCAAAAATTCCAGGAAAAATATATAAAAAATCAGCGTCACGGAGAGAGACATTGATGACCCTCTACGTAGAGGGATCTATTGCAGTGTTTTCTATAAGTAAGAGTGTCGAACCCAACGAGGAGCAGAAGGTAGTAGCAAGTGACTTTGGTAAGGAGATAACTGCAAGCACTGAAAGATAACTTTTTAGGGATTTTCTTGGTATAAGCAACAGGATAGTAAAGGCTAGCAAAGTAAAAGATACTGGATATTAAAGAGTGGCCCAATCCTTTCTTAGCAAAGGAGAGGCCTAGCAACTGAACTTATAAAAGCTAAAGTGTTCTTGAGGACACACGGGAGAGGTAGTCATGTGCTTTCGCCATATTCCGTATCGGTACTATGTGCTGTGTTGATAAGTGTTGAGTGGGTGGATCTATGCTAGTACACCCTCTAGACTAAGATAAGTGTACTCTTATGATTAAACACCTTGCAAGCATCTGCAAATACAAGATAGTAATTAAGGAAAAAGCCTAACCATAGCAATACGATTGGTGATCCATTGTTCCGTTGTGCAAAAGCGTGTGAACTGGGGTTTAGGTTTCTGTCACTCCGGCAACCCACCGTAAGCATTCTTTATACACAATGCATTCCCCTAGGTCCTTAATAAGGCGAAGTGTTGAGTGTTCGACTCACACAACACCACTAGGAAAATAACAACACAACTTAAATATCAACCAACACATATTACTGCAACATCATATGACTACTAGCAACTAGACTTCTCCCATGTACTCAAGAACTAAATTAACTACTCACAAGACATAAAAGAGATCATGATCAGTGGGGATAAATAGATGATTAACAATCTGAACACAATAATATTTCTCCAACAAAACACAATAGCATTCACCACAAAGTAGTAATCAACACCGATAGAGTAGAGAGGATAGATAGTACGGATTACAACGCGAGTTGCAATTGTGAGATAAGATTGGATGAAGATGGAGATGGTGCTGATGGTGGGGATGATGTTGATGATGATCTCGATGATGCCCGTGACGATGGTGATGACGATGGCGACGATCTCCCCTTCCGGGAGGTGATCTCACCGCCAGAGATGCTTTTTCTTCTCTGTAGGTTTCCGCCACGGAGCGGCGGCGGAACTCTGGAAACTCTCCTCCTTTTAGGGTTTTTGGATGACGAGGGGTACATAGGCCAGAAGGGGGAGCCGGGAGTGGCCCCGGGGGTCCAGGCGCCCTCCCGGCGCGGCCAGGGGTGGGGCCGCTCCAGGTGGCCGCCTGGGCACCCTGTGGCCCCCCTCTAGTCGCTCTTTTGCGTGCCTTCGTTATCCTTCTGGAAAACAGCCTCCGTCGATTTTCAGGTAATTTGGAGGTGTTCTTCTTCAGCAACTCAGCGTCCAATTTTTACCGCTGAATCCTGTGTCTGCTGCTTCGGCACCGGAAAGTTGTAAACTGTGTAAAATAAGCCAAAACAACATAAGAATAGCATCATATCATGAAATATATCAATGAATAAAAAGAATTACTATATAAAATAGTGATGCATTTTGGACGTATCAACTCCCCCAAGCTTAGTCCTCGCTTGTCCCCAAGCGAATACTGAGCTCGGTAAACCTGTCCACAAGTTTAGAGAGTGAAGTGTCAATAAATAAAATACGAACAAGAAGCATCAAGGTTCCTCCATCTAACTCAAGCATCCTCAACAGCAACCTCAACTCATAAGGCCCTCATGAGAAAGTAATAACAATTATAATCAAAAGTAGGGCTGAGGAAACTCATCAAATTATGGCAAACATAACCTTGGTCAAAGGACTACTAAATTTTTTTTGAAGCTTTTGAAAGAACATGTTAATAGTCATGAAGTGTAAATGCTAACACAAAGGAAGATGCTTGCTAGGCCAAAGCTTTCGCAAACAACTTACTTATCAAAAGATAATGTCAACAAGGATATGGCATGACAAAACTTAATGCAGCTTTATATGGATGAATCCTCATCAACATCAAATGTCTGTTCTCTTAGAGAAAAGAAGGAAGTAGGACAACTGACTCAACATAAAGGTGGAAGAAAGCCTTGTTAAGGGCAAGCAGGGAAAACTCATGTGCTATCCTTAAATCAATCAGAATAAAACTAGATTTTGGGGCGGTGCATAGTTTGTCAACGAATGCTAATAGATAGCTCAATTACTTCTCAAGATGGACAAGTTTCGAGGAACGGCTCCCAAGTGGGGACGATCACATCCCCTTAATCTCCTTTGTTTATCACTGCCAGAGTTTCTGATTTCTCATAGACCAAGCGTGAAGGAGGGTTTGTTTGTTATATTATCTTTCGAGCTGGGCACACCCATGCCAGTTCCTCCTTGTATTATGGGTTTGCAGATTAGACATGCAATCCCGGGGTAAAACTTGTCCAACTTGAGAAGATCATGAATTGCCTACTACTTCCTCATGAGCTAAACAAGAGGCACAAAACAGAAGATTTTGAACATTTAAGGATAACACATAAATTCTATACTTATAGGAGTGGTAGGGGAATACCACGAATAGGAAGGTATGGTGGACTCATATGGAAGGTAATGGTTTCAAGGTATGGATGCACAAGCAGAAATCTACTTGGCAAAGAGTTTGGCTAGCAAAGGCTTTGAGAGAACAGACAGTTGATGCTAATTTAGATGCAAAACATATAAGGCATAAACATTAAGGTAAGCATAACACATCAAGTTGTCTTCCTTGTCAACATAACACTTCAAGCATAATAACACAAAGGTTTTGGCTATGTCGCTACTTGAGAAAACATGCAAGTTGTCAAGACCAAAGCTATGTTTGCCAAAATTAAATAAAGTTTTCAAAGCCATACCTGATATAAGGTCAATACTCCCCATAAGAATCGTCATATGATGCCGATTGCGTGAAGAGAATACCGAGTGCAGCGAAGGAACCAATACACTTCTCATTAATATTCCATAATAGACGACTCCACACTCACGGATACAATCTCTCCACAGGCGGAGTGATAGACCTCAATGCAAACACCTATTTCATATAATAAACTCCCTAGACATGATATGACTCTACTTGACTCCAAAAGACTAAGATAAAGATAAAGATACCGGGCACTCCCCCAAGCTTGGAACAAGCTGAGGGGATGCCATTACCCGAGGAGATTTACTCCTCATTCTTCTTGTTGTTGATTCTTCAAATCTTTGATGACACGGCGAAGAGTTTGGTTTTCCTTATCCAAAATCTCCACTTGCACCTTTAGTACACGGAAATCTTCACAAAGTTGATTGGTGATGCGGTAAGCTTCGGAGATGGTAGAAATCGTACGTTGATCTTCAAGTGTAGGGGCCATTCCTGAAAGGTTAAGAGAAAGATCATAATAAGGTTGGACACTCCCCACCATGATGGGGTTGCTTGATCTTCCTCCTTGTGTTGATGGACCCCCTGGTTGCTGAGCGGTAATAATCTTGATTTATTTTCTCACGGAACGCTCCATCTCCGCTCGCCTTGCAGCGATTTCTTCTTCCGTGGCCCAATCTATGTATTTCCCTTGGTTGAGATCTTTCTGGACTTCACGTAGACGCTGTACCATGAAGTCCTCTCCACTTGAGCCACAAGAAGACATTTCTAACAATAGCTTTTTAACCTGGCAGAAACAGATTGAAGAGAAAACACATGAAATCGCGAGATACGTTGCCGGAACGATCCATGTGAATATATAGCAAAAATTTCTGCAACAAAAGGAAGGTAACGAGCCAAAGTGGGGTCGGAGACGGAGTCCTGGGTGCCCAGGCGGCCTCCCGGCGCGGCCAGGGGGTAGGGCGCGCCAGGGGGGCGCCTGGGCCCCCTGGAGCTCGTCTCCGGCTCCACTTAGGCCTCAAATTTTCCTAATTTTCCAAAAACTCGTAATATGGAACTTTTATGGCGGTTCGCAATGTTTCCTTACCGTAATACATACCTTTTCTTATTCTGCTTCTGTCGGTGTCTGAAACAGGGCTGCAACATGTTCTTCATGAGTTGTTGTGCGTATTATATTTACATCAACATTGACGGGGTCTCCCGCTATGTAATGCTTGAGTCTTTGCCCGTTCACAACTTGAGGTTTGGTGCCTTCAAAATTGTTAATCTTAATTGCACCAGACCGGTAGAATTCTTCGATATGAAATGGCCCTTCCCACCTGGAAATTAGTTTACCTGGAGAAAACCTGAAACGGGATCTAAACAATAAAACTTTATCACCAACATTAAATTCACGTTTCAGAACCCTCCTGTCATGCCACTTCTTTACCTTTTCCTTGAACATTTTAGCGCTCTCGTAAGCTTCACTTCTCCACTCATCTAGAGAAGTCAAGTTCATGAGACACTTTTCACCAGCTAACTTTGGGTCAGCATTAAGCTCTCTAACAGCCCAGAAAGCTTTGTTCTCTAACTCTAATGGCAAATGGCAAGCCTTGCCATAGACCATTTTATAGGGAGACATGCCCATGGGGTTTTTGTAAGCAGTTCTATACGCCCACAAGAATCTCCTAACTTATTTGACCAGTCCTTCCTATTTCTGTTAACTGTCTTTTGCAAGATCAACTTGATCTCTCTATTGGTGAGCTCAACTTGCCCACTAGTTTGAGGATGGTACGGTGACACAATCCTATGATTGACATCGTACTTGGCTAAAGCTTTCCTAAAAGCTCCATGCGTGAAGTGAGATCCTCCATAAGTCATGAGATACCTAGGTACACCAAACCTAAGGAAAATTACATCTTTGAGCATTTTCAAAGATGTTTTGTGATCAGCACTCTCAGTGGGGATTGCTTCAACCCACTTGGTTACATAATGACAGCAACTAATATGTGAGTGTACTTGTGTGAAGAAGGAAAAGGACCCATAAAATCAAAACCCCAGCAATCAAAAGGCTCAATCACTAGTGAGTAATTCATAGGCATCTCATTCCTCCTACTAATATTACCAACTCTCTGACATTTATCACAGGCTAAAACATAATTTCTAGCATCTTTAAAGAGAGTAGGCCAATAAAAACCTGATTGGAGAACCTTTTGTGCGGTCCTCTCACCGGCGTGATGTCCTCTGTAGGGACTGTCGTGACATTGCTTGAGAATGTCCTTCTGCTAGTGTTCCGGTACGCATCTTCTCACGATCCCGTCTGGGCCTTCTTTGAAAAGATGTGGGTCATCCCAAAAGTAATGCCTCAAATCATGGAAGAACTTCTTCCTTTGATGAAATGTTAAACCTGGAGGCAAATACTTTGCAACGATAAAATTAGCATAATCTGCAAACCAAGGATCGGAAAGAGATTGTACTTTAACAACGGCAAGTTGTTCGTTTGGAAAACTGTCGTTGACTGGGATGGGATCATGCGGTATATCTTCCATCCTTGAAATATTGTCCGCTACAGGGTCGTCTGCTCCTTTTCTATCAACAATCTGCAAATCAAATTCTTGAAGAAGAAGTACCCATCTGATGAGTCTTGGCTTGGCATCCTTCTTCGTCATAAGATACTTAATGGCAGCATGGTCAGTATGAATAATAACTTTAGAATCAACAATATACTGCCTTAACTTATCACAAGCAAACACCACTGCTAAGAATTCCTTTTCAGTAGTAGCATAGTTCTTTTGAGCACTATCAAGGGTCTTACTAGCATAATATATAACATTCAAATTTTTATCAACCCTTTGTCCTAAAACAGCTCCAACAGCAAAATCACTAGCATCACACATAATTTCAAAGGGCAAATTCCAATTAGGCGGTTGTACTATAGGAGCGGTTATTAAAGCTTTCTTAAGAACTTCGAAAGCCTCCTTACAATCTTCATCAAATACAAAAGGAACATCCTTCTGGAGAAGATTAGTGAGGGGTCTCGAGGTCTTAGAAAAGTCTTTAATAAATCTTCTATAGAAACCGGCATGACCGAGAAAACTACGAATACCTTTAATGTCCCTTGGATAGGGCATCCTTTCGATTGCTTCAATCTTTGCCTTGTCCACTTCAATTCCCCTCTCGGAAATCTTGTGGCCAAGAACGATCCCTTCGTTAACCATGAAGTGGCACTTTTCCCAGTTTAGAACTAAGTTTGTATCCTCACATCTCTGCAAAACTTTATTAAGATTGTGGAGACATTGGTCAAAGGAAGTTCCATAGACGGAGAAATCGTCCATGAAGACTTCCACAATCTCCTCACAGAAACCATGAAATATTGCAGACATACATCTCTGAAAAGTAGCAGGGGCATTGCATAAACCAAAAGGCATACGCCTATAAGCATAAGTACCATAAGGACAAGTGAAAGTGGTCTTCTCTTGATCGGCGGTGTTAACATGAATTTGAGAGAAGCCAGAGTACCCGTCAAGATAGCATAAGTGGGTGTTTTTGGACAACCTCTCAAGCATCTGATCGATAAAGGGCAGCGGGTAGTGGTCCTTCCTGGTTGCCTTGTTCAACTTCCTGTAATCAATACACATTCTATACCCAATAATAATTCTCTGAGGTATTAGTTCATTCTTATCATTAGGGACTACAGTTGTCCCTCCTTTCTTAGGAACACAATGAACTGGACTTACCCACTTACTATCGGCTATAGGGTAGATAATACCTGCAGCTAGAAGCTTGAGGATTTCGGTCCTCACAACATCCATCATCTTTGGGTTCAACCGTCGTTGATGGTCAACACCAGGTTTAGCATCGGGCTCGAGGTTGATAGTATGTTGACAGATAGATGGACTAATCCCCTTAAGGTCATCAAGGGTATAGCCAATTGCACCACGGTGTTTACGAAGTACTTCCAATAATCGCTCTTCTTTGTATCCTGAAAGCTTAGAGTTGATAATAACAGGATATACTTTCTTTTCATCTAAATAAGCATACTTGAGCGTATCGGGAAGAGGTTTGAGATCAAACACCGAGTCTTCTTTTGGTTTGGATAGAATTCCTAAAGGTTCAAAAGGAAGGTTGTGCTTCAGGATAGCAGGCCGTCTCAAGAAGATTTCATCAATTTCATTTCTTTCCTGCATACGAGTATCATTCTCGTGGTCCTCCATGTATTGCTGCAAAGGATCATTAGGGGGAATATCAATAGAAGCAATACTTTCAATAACTTTATCATCTCTAGGTAATTCAGTACCACGAGGCTGCTTGGAAATCTTGGAAAAATTAAATTCATATGGCTCACCATTGAATTCAACAGAAACTTTACCTTTCTTGCAATCTATAATAGCTCCACAAGTTCTGAGAAAAGGTTTACCAAAAATAATAGGACAAAAACTATCTTGCACTGAACCAAGTACGAGAAAGTCGGTAGGATACTTTACCTTTCCGCATAGGACTTCAACATCTCTCACAATCCCAATAGGAGAGATAGTAGCTTTGTTTGCAAGATGAATAGTAACATCAATCTCTTCAAGTTCACAGGGTGAAATCTCACTCATGATCTCTTGATAAAGCGAATAAGGAATCGCGCTTGCGCTCGATCCCAGATCGCATAGCCCGTAATAATTGTGATCTCCTATTTTAACAGATACAACTGGTGTACCTGAAATTGGGCTTTTATTCTTGGCTGTGACAATGTTAGTTGAAACAACGCAAAAATTTATAATAGAATCTGAAACATCATCAGTAGCTAAATCTTTAACCATAGCAACTTGAGGATCGACTCTGATCTGGTCCTCAGGTTCACCTGTTCTTCTCTCACTTTTATTTATGATGCCTGTCACAAAAGAGTGCTCCCTTATTCTTGAAGGGAAAGGGGGCTGTTCATATATAACTGCAGGCAAAATAGGATCAGCAACGTGAATATCAATAGGCACTTCTTTGAAAGGCTTATGGTACTGATCCTTCTTCATCTTAGAAGAATCAACATGAGCAAAGTTCTTACAAAAATCAATCATTAGATGGGAATCCAAACCAAACTTAGAGCAAAAGGTATTGAAATAATCAGTTTTCACATAGCTCTCAATATAATCATGCTCATAATTTATAGCAGGTTCAATACCTTTATCGATTTCCCAATCTTCAGTATTCTTCTGGATCCTTTCGATGAGATCCCATCTTTCTTCCACGCTGTTTGTCTGAAATACCCCGCTAGAGGAGGTATCCAGCCTTTCCTTATCCTGACGAGAAAACATGGCATAAAAATTTGTAAGTATAATATCTTTGCGGAGCTTATGGATAGGACATTTGAACATTAGGGATTTATGCCTCCCCCAAGCTTGAGCGATGCTCTCTCCTTCGCGAGACCTAAAGTTATAGATGTAATTCCTGTCTCGATAAACTTCATGAAGAGGGTAAAACTTTGTATAAAAGAGAGACTTAAGCTCTTCCCAATTAAGAGAATGTGGGTTATCGAGGAGCTTATACCAATCTGAAGCTTTGTCTGTGAGCGATACGAAGAATAATTTCTTCATAACGAACTCCAGTGACACACCTGCAAGCTTGAATAATGAACATAGTTGTGATAAATATAGCAAGTGTTCACCTGCATGTCTGTCTCCTGCATAGCGATTGGTTAAGACATAATTGATAATACCAGATGGTATCTTATAAGGCACAATTTCAGTAGGGGTAGGAGCGACTACCTTAGTAGTGGGGAGGTTCCCCGAGAACAACGATCCAAGAGTAGGGGTGTTCAAAAGGACAAAACAACAACAGTAAAACTAAAACAAAATATAAAATCTTCCTTACCAGCTTCACTTACTAATAGCGCAAAACTCCCCGGCAACGGCGCCAGAAAACGTAGCTTGATGACCCTCTACGTAGAGGGATCTATTGCAGTGTTTTCTATAAGTAAGAGTGTCGAACCCAACGAGGAGCAGAAGGTAGTAGCAAGTGACTTTGGTAAGGAGATAACTGCAAGCACTGAAAGATAACTTTTTAGGGATTTTCTTGGTATAAGCAACAGGATAGTAAAGGCTAGCAAAGTAAAAGATACTGGATAGTAAAGAGTGGCCCAATCCTTTCTTAGCAAAGGAGAGGCCTAGCAACTGAACTTATAAAAGCTAAAGTATTCTTGAGGACAAAAAGGAGAGGTAGTCATGTGCTTTCGCCATATTCCGTATCGGTACTATGTGCTGTGTTGATAAGTGTTGAGTGGGTGGATCTATGCTAGTACACCCTCTAGACTAAGATAAGTGTACTCTTATGATTAAACACCTTGCAAGCATCCGCAAATACAAGATAGTAATTAAGGAAAAAGCCTAACCATAGCAATACGACCGGTGATCCATTGTTCCCTTGTGCAAAAGCGTGCGAACTGGGGTTTAGGTTTCTGTCACTCCGGCAACCCACCGTAAGCATTCTTTATACACAATGCATTCCCCTAGGTCCTTAATAAGGCGAAGTGTTGAGTGTTCGACTGACACAACACCACTAGGAAAATAACAACACAACTTAAATATCAACCAACACATATTACTTCAACATCATATGACTACTAGCAACTAGACTTCTCCCATGTCCTCAAGAACTAAAGTAACTACTCACAAGACATAAAAGAGATCATGATCAGTGGGGATAAATAGATGATAAACAATCTGAACACGATAATATTTCTCCAACAAAACTCAATAGCATTCACCACAAAGTAGTAATCAACACCGATAGAGTAGAGAGGATAAATAGTACGGATTACAACGCGAGTTGCAATTGTGAGATAAGATTGGATGAAGATGGAGATGGTGCTGATGGTGGGGATGATGTTGATGATGATCTCGATGATGCCCGTGACGATGGTGATGACGATGGGGACGATCTCCGCTTCCGGGAGGTGATCTCCCCGGCGGAATCTTCCCGCCAGAGATGGCTTTTCTTCTCTGTAGGTTTCCGCCACGGAGCGGCGGCGGAACTCCGGAAACTCTCCTCCTTTTAGGGTTTTTGGACGACGGTATATAGGCCAGAGGGGGGAGCCGGGAGTGGCCCCGGGGGTCCAGGCGCCCTCCCGGCGCGGCTAGGGGTGGGGCCGCGCCAGGTGGCCGCCTGGGCACCCTGTGGCCCCCCTCTGGTCGCTCTTTTGCGCGCCTTCGTTATCCTTCTGGAAAACAGCCTCCGTCGATTTTCAGGTAATTTGGAGGTGTTCTTCTTCAGCAACTCAGCGTCCACTTTTTACCGCTGAATCCTGTGTCTGCTGCTTCGGCACCGGAAAGTTGTAAACTGTGTAAAATAAGCCAAAACAACATAAGAATAGCATCATATCATGAAATATATCAATGAATAAGAAAGAATTACTATATAAAATAGTGATGCATTTTGGACGTATCAGACATCACTAGTGAAAATCACGGGACCCCGGTCCATCTTCATATCACTGTTTGCACCCTTATTACTTTCCGTCTTTACTTTCAGTTGCCACTATTATTATCTCTTGCGTTGATCCTTTGTAAACAGCAAGGCCGGAGGAATTGACAACTCCTCTGTACTCGTTGGGAGCAAAGTTATTTGTATCTGTTTGCAGGTCCAGGTGAAGCTATAAACCTCGGCGCCATGTTCACTTTACCACCTTCTTGTATCCTTCGGAGTCCTACGGGAGACAAACCTTGGTATCTTTGCCAAAGGAAGACTTGCCGCTGCACTATATCTCACTCTACACTTGGGGTAACCAACAAGGCTTGAAGAGTATTAACACTCTCTTGCCATCAGCAAGTTTTCTGGCGCCGTTGCCGGGGACTCCAGTCTACAAGATAGGGGAGTTGCACACTATTTTTTACCTTTGCTTTTTAGTCTTGTTAGTTTACCTTTCAGTTTTTACTTTTGTGTGTCCTTAATCAAAAATACCAAAAATACCTGCTGCTACTATGGGTTCCAATGAAAACACTAAGTTGTGTGACTTCACTAGTCACAGCAACAGTGACTTTATATGCACTCCTATTGCTCCACCTGCCACTTCAGCACCTTCTTATGAGATTAAACCTGCTCTGCTTAACCTTGTCATGAAAGATCAATTCTCAGGAGCAGGAGAAGATGCTGCCTTGCACCAAAACAACTTTATCGAGCTCTGCGACATGCAGAACTACAAGGAAGTGGATGGAGACATCGTCAAGCTGAAGTTTTTTCCTTTCTCTTTGAGAGGAAGAGCCAAGGAGTGGCTACAATCTTTGCCCAAGAACAGTATCGATTCTTGGAGTAAATGCAAAGACACTTTTACAGGGAAGTACTATCCCCCTGCTAAAATTATTCAATTACGGAGTAACATTATGAATTTCAGGTAATTGGATAATGAACACGTTGCCCAGGCTTGGGAACGTATGAAGACGCTTGTCAAGAAATGCCCCACACATGGACTGACTACCTGGATGGTTATCCAGACTTTTTATGCAGGCTTGAACTTCACCTCGTGGAACCTGTTAGATTCGGCCGCGGGAGGAACTTTTATGTCAACCACGCTTGGTGCTGCCACAAAACTACTAGATGAGATGATGCCGAACTGCTCGCAATGGCACACCGAGAGGTCTCCAACTGGTAAGAAGGTAAACTCTGTCGAGGAGATCCCCTCTTTAAATGAAAAGGTTGACCTTATCATGTCTCTACTTACCAAGCAACCTTCTATTGATCCTCAAGATGTTCCTTTAAATTCTTTGGTTTCTCAGGAGCAAGTAGATGTCAATTTTGTCTCCAAAAACAACTTCAACAATAATGCTTATAGGAGTAACTTTGGTAGCAACAATCCTAGGCCTTTCCCATCCAACAACTATGGGAACAACACTTATCCTACCACCAGAAACTCCACTTCACAACTAGAGACCTTGCTTAGAGACTTTATCACTACCCAAAAAGCCTTCAACAAGAATGTGGAAGAAAAACTAGCTAAATTAGATAATCTTTGTTTGAAGGTAGACAACTTAGCCCTTGATGTTGAGATGTTAAAAATTAGAACCTCTCCCCTTGAGGAGAGTAAGGACACTCCTATTAATGCTATCCAGTTACAAATCAATGAAAATATTAGGATGATGGCTAAACTCAAAGAAAGATGGGCTAGAGAAAAAGAGGAAGAGGAGAGAATTAAGAGCCTTCCTACCTACCACACAGTAGCTACTATCCAAGTAGTTGAGGATGTCCAAACTATTAGCACCCATCACACCCCTAGTCCCACTGGACCTATCAATGGTGATGCTACCACCTCAACCTTAGAAGAGGAAACCTCTATGAACGTAGGGGCTTTCAAACAAGTGAACCTAAATGATATCACTACCTCCTTGATAGATAGTAGTGACCTAGACTTTGACAACTGCACTTTACCTGAAGTTATTGGTTTCCTACACAAGATGTCTAGAGACCCCCACACTAGCACACTCAATCTTGCCTTCACAGAGCATATCACCAATGCTCTAATCAAAGTTAGGGAGGAGAAGCTTATACTAGAATCCTCCATACCTAGGAAGCTAGAATATGGTTGGGATCTTATGATAAAAATTAAATTGAATAACTTCTCTTGTTATGCTCTTTGTGATGTTGGAGCAAGTACCTCTGTTATGCCCAAAAGAATGTATCATATGCTTGAATTGAAACCTTTCGATCCTTGTTCTTTTGGTGTTAGTCTTGTTGATTCTTCCGTAAAGAAACCTTTGGGGAAGATCGACGATGTTCTTATCATTGTCAATGACAATTATGTTCCCGTTGATTTTAAAATTATGGATATTGAATGTGAAACTTCTTGTCCAATTATTTTGGGACGTCCTTTTCTTCGCACAGTTGGTGCTATCATTGACATGAAAGAGGGAATTATCAAATTCCAATTCCCTCTCAAGAAAGGGATGGAACATTTCCCTAGGAAAAAGATTAAGTTACCTTTTGAGTCCGTCACACGGGCTAGTTATTCTCTTGAAAAGACTTGATCTTCTGCTTTAAGCCTAGCTGATGGCTCTAAAGAAGCGCTTTCGGGAGGCAGCCCGCAACGAATTTAGGTTTTTCTTTTTGATTTTGTTCTGTTCTTAGTGGTCTTGATGATCTTACTACTGTAGCAACATCATTGTATCTTTACTTTTGAAGCTTTGTGCCAAGTTTAGCCTCATACGGCAAGGGAAGTAAAAGTTGTGACATGCTGTCCAGAAAACAGATTCTGTCCTCGTGACTAGAAAAATCAGCGAAAAATCCCAGTTCATATTTTTGAGCTGATTTTTTTACACAGCGTGATCTATACAATTACGAAACTTACTTATGTTCTGAGTTTTTTGATTTGAGTTGCAGAAGTGTCTCTAAAAAATTCGTTTCTATCTTCTGTTCTGTTTTTCACAGATTCTGCCACGTTTTCTCTCTTTTCACTTTTGCAAACCTTAAGCTTGCTTTTTCTTTGCAAAAACCTTTTGGCAATCTTGGGAAGCAGTAGCTCTTCCTGGAAATCTTTATTTTCAGTAGAGTAAACTTATTTTATTAGGGTACTAACCTCTCTAATCAGCCTACAATGAGTTATGTATGAAGGGAGTTTTCAAGTGCGCGATGGAGGATGATGAAAGAAGATTCAGGAGGGTCAAACGCTCAAGCTTGGGGATGCCCATGTGCAACCCCAATAAATATTCAAGGAGACTCAAGCGTCTAAGCTTGGGGATGCCCCCGTGCATCCCCTTCTTCATCAACAATTATCAGTTCGTCTCTCGTTGCACTATATTTTTATCACTTCATGCGTTATGTGCTTTTCTTGTAGCGTCTCGCTCTTAGGTTTTGTTTTTAGTTTTCTTTTGCTTTGTTTTATGTAGTAACAAGTTAGACCCCAACTTACTCTTTTGTGTGGGAGAGATTCACGCTCCGCTTGAACTAGAACTCCTCATAGGATTTGCATGCTTATTCTTTTAGCTGTGAGTTGTTCTTTTTCTTTTCTTAGCTGCTGTTCTGTTTATTTGCAGTGCTTTAGTTTTTTCTAGAGATTTTCTTTTTGTCTTAGGTTGAACTTTCTATAGGTTGCATGTTTTATCTTGTTAGAGAGTTTGCCTGTTGCACTGAGTTCTGTGTCTTGACTGAAAGTAGGTAGTTAAAGTTGGTATTCTCTTTGTAGTAGTAACTTGCAATAGTTTTGAGGTATTGATTAGAGTAATGTTTGAACTTATGGTGTCAAGAGCTCTTGCCTATTAGTGATAGATTTCGTATTTTGGGCAATCCGTGTGTTTTTCGAAAACCAAAAAACCCTGTTGAGAACTCTAGCTACTAGATGGATCACTAACCTCTGGAGGGTTCGAATATTAGAGTACATTCACGTACCATGAGTCGAGGATGCGCAAGGATAACCAGACCCCCATACACTCCTCCTTGGGGTACCTGTCTCTTTGTGAACCTCCTGATTAGATTGAGAGTTACCGATAATAAGTGCATGAGTTCTTCGGACTAATGTGAGTATTCGAAAGTTGACACTTCCACCCACGTATACTTTTTCTAGCCTCTTCGGTACCGTGCATTGCCCTTTCTCACCTCGAGAGTTGGCGCATACTTCGCCGGTGCATCCAAACCCTTGGCACGATACACTCTGTCATCATAAGCCTCCTTATATCTTTCCTCAAAACAGCCACCATACCTACCTACAAGGCATTTCCATAGCCTTTTCGAGATACATTGCCATGCAACATCCACCTTCTCATGACTTGATCTTCATGTCATACATGGTACTTGCTTGATCGATGATCCGCATGCTAGTTGGGCCTTGCCCTAATCATTGATACATGACGTGCTAGTATCATTGCATATCGTGCTATCCTGGCAGAAGCATACATTTGCATCATGATAGTTACATTTTCTTTATGTGAGTACCTTTGTAAAGTGTGAAAGATCTCCTATATTCTTGTAAAATATACTGTATTGGCCCTAAAGTGAGGAAAAGATCCCAAAGAGGACAAAAATCAAAAGATCCCAAAGAGGACAAAATCAAAAGATCCCAAAGAGGACAAATGAGAGTTAAATAGAAAGAGCCATTGAGGCCACCAAAAAATAAAAAAAGAGAAAAAGAGAAAAGAGAAAAATAAAAAAGAGAGAGAAGGGGGCATACTACTATTCCTTTTGAGAGATCCACACTAGTACTTCATCTCCTATCCCTTGTACTCCATAGGGATCATCATCATGCATATAGCTATGTGGGGACCCCTCACACTATAGAACTTGGCTTGTATATTCCAATGATGAGCCTCCTCAAACGAGCTCTAGGTCTTCTTGAGAAAGCAAGTTAGATGCACCCCCACTAGTTCCCTTGGAGAGCTTTTAGCTCACATGTGCATCCGTTGTATGGCAATCCCAACTCCTCACATCATATCTATCATATGGCCTTCTCTCGCCTATGATTGTCCTCATTGATGTGAGCCTTTCACACCTTTTTGTCTTCCTCCTCCACCTTCTTTATGTTTCGCCTTTTAGGTGTCAAATTTCTTGCTCATGCTCATCCATTGCATGAGTGCTCAAAATATCGAAAGGGAGTGGATCAGTTTGACTTGTACCTGGCTAGTGGTCTGGGGACGAGTCCAAATAAGAATCCAAAGGAGATCAAGTGTGAAACTGTAGTAGATAGTTGTTCTCAACAACCTTATTTTTCTCTCTCGTATTTCCCTATCCCTTGCTTGCACGCAAACACCATCTGGAGACATTGGAGTCACGGATAGCGAGAGCTCTTGCACCTTTTGTTCTTTTGTTGCTTGTGTCAATGCTAATATAGACTCTTGCTTGTTAATACTTGAATTGAATTGCATACTTTTTTTGCTTTACTTAAAAGTCCTTTTATGGTTGTGTGGCATGTCACCACAGAAATTATGCTTGTTATCATTTACCTACTCGAGGACGAGCAGGAATTAAGCTTGGGGGTGTTGATACGTCCCAAACCTATCTATAATTTATGCTTGCTCCATGCATGTTTTGTGTGACTTTGCCATGTTTTGCATGAACTTTCATACACTTTTGAACCTATTTGGACTAACCTATTAACTCAGTGCACTCAGTTGCCAGTTTCTGTTTTCTGCTGTTTTTGTATTTCAGGTTTTCCGGCCATTAAAAGTGCTCCAAAAATTCTGGGAAAAATATATAAAAAATCAGCGTCACGGAAGCTTCCGGAAACACCAAAGGAGCGGAGGAGGGCCACCACCATGAGGCCAGGAGGGTCCCTGGCGCGGCCCCACCCTAGGCCGCGCCAGGAGGCCTCCTGGCTGCCTGGTGGGTCCCCTCGACGCCCCCTTCGCCTATATTTACCCCTCGGGGTGGAAACCCCTAATACAGACTCCTTTTTTGCGATCATGCCTCTGTTCCGCCGCCGCCGCCGTTTCTAGATCAGGGCTGCCTGGAGAAGCTGCTCCGGCACCCTGCCGGGAGAAGCTACCCCCTCCGGGAGACCCTTCATAGCCATGGACGCCTCCCGTATGTACCTTGAGTAGTTTCCCTTAGACCATGGGTCCGTGACCAGTAGCTATGTGATCTATCTCTCCCCCTTTTGTGCTTCCACTTTCGAGTCCTTGTGAGCTGCCTCACATGATCGAGGCATCTATGTAATTTCTGCTGTTGCTATGCTGAGTTTGTTGGGATCTGATGGATTATGAGACTATGTTCAGATTGTGATGAGTAATATATTTGGTTCTTCTCTTTGATATTTTGTTCTTGAGTAAATTCTTGCATGTTCTCCGTTGCGGTATTTGCTTTGGCCAAGTATTTTATTTGCAACTCCAAGAGGGAGCGTTATGCTTGATTGTGGGTTCAGCCCCTTGATGTATAACTTGAGTGACAGAAACATGAGACTAGGGGATGTGCTGTTGCCACCAGGGAGAAAACAACGGTGCTTGTACCTGCGGGTGCAAGGATTGTTTACTTTACACATAGTTCTTTTAATGCAGTTGTCTGTTGCTTTGAGTTTACACTTTGGGTGGGATTCGCAACTTAATACCATCGAGATTTTCTGGATAGATATATCAAGGTGGATGATTCGTAGTAGATGTAGATGGATTTCGGTCTACTTACCTTGGCGTACCGCCCATTGCTTTTGAGCCCTTCCTTTCTTTGCAGCATAGTTAGCATTGCGGTGCCTTCATAATCCTGCCAATTGCCCAACTGTAATTTGTTTACCTCGCTAGCACTTTTATCGTCTTTTGGGAGAGAGACATCACTAGTGAAAATCACGGGACCCCGGTCCATCTTTATATCACTGTTTACACCCTTATTACTTTCAGTCTTTACTTTCAGTTGCCACTATTATTATCTCTTGCGTTGATCCTTTGTAAATAGCAAGGTCGGAGGAATTGACAACTCCCCTGTACTCGTTGGGAGCAAAGTTATTCGTATCTGTGTGCAGGTCCAGGTGAAGCTAGCAACCTCGGCGCCATTGTTCACTTTACCACCTTCTTGTATACTTCGGAGTCCTACGGGAGACAAACCTTGGTATCTTTGCCAAGGGAAAACTTGCCGCTGCACTATATCTCACTCTGCACTTGGGGTAACCAACGAGGCTTGAAGAGTATTAACACTCTCTTGCCATCACCCCCTCAAGCAATAATATCGAGCAGGAAGTTCTTCTCCTGTTAACCGACGAGTATCGTCCAACCTGTGCCTATCTCTATGACTAACCCAGGGTCCCTGACCATGGGATTTACCGGGGTTGATCCCCGTCAATTGGCGCCGTCTGTGGGAACTACATAGGTTGGAATCACGATCTCGGCGGTCCCGCCCTCAGAAGATCAAGACTCGAGGACTAGAACCAGATCTAGCTCGTTCGAGGAATTCAAGATCACCACAAGCATCTCCATCATCTCATCAAGACCGTCTAGCCTGCAGCCGAGCCAAGTCCAGCACCTCGACGACTGTCAGATCCATCGCCGACGGAAAAGAACTCTACGATCCAGAAGACAAGCACGAGGACTCTACTCAAGAACCCTACTCGACGAGTCGCGGCGCGCAGCCGAAGACTTGCCCATCAGTCGACGACCCGCCGCCGCCCGGACTCCCACCATACGCCAAGACAGCGACTCCGAAACCCAGACCGGAGAGTACTACGACCCAGATCGAAGGCCAGAAGAATTCACCAACTTCATCCGAAGCCAATCACTCAGCAACGGGATAGAAATTGACCCAAGATTCCATAGCCGAGCGGAAGACCACTCGCAGATCTTACAAATCTCGAGGAGAAGAAGGCACGCCGGCTCCAGCACTCTCACAGCCAAATAACAACTGGAAGGACCTTGCGCGATCCACTGTTTTGAAGACAGTCGAGGACATCTCAGGGCAAGCCACACACTAGGAGATTGCCGCCTATTCGCCGAACTATCCAACAGCCTCAAGGAGGAGCGCGAAGCCAAACGCACTCGAAGAAGCGCGCAGTCGCCCGCACCAACTACAGAAGAGCAATACCCCGCGTCCCAGGGACGAGTTTGCATGATCCAAGAAGGAAGACCTCCGAAAGCAAAGCAAGATGCCTACACCTTGCAGGACGAAGCAGCCGAAGACCTAAAGATAACTGACACCTACCAACTGAGCGGCGCCGAGACCAGCATCACTTTCTCACAAAGCGACCATCCGCCCGCAGTCCCGAGGCCCGGACACGCACCCTTGGTCCTCGAAGCACAGATCGGAGGTTACGACATGGACAGAGTCTTCATGGACGGAGGCAGCAGTCTAAACATAATCTTCGCCAGCAACCTACGCAAGATGTTAATCCCACGATCAGTTTGGAAGAAGTCATGCACCACAATATACGACGTAGTTCCGGTCGAAGAAGCCACCTCCATCGGAACAATACAGCTTGATGTGATCTTCGGAGGCAAGCGCAACTTCGCAAAGCAAGCTCTCGAGTTCGAAGTGCTCGACTGGCAGTCACAGTATCACGCCATACTCAGGCGACCAGCGTTCGCACAGTTCATGGCGGTTCCACACTATGCATACCTCAAGCTCAAGATGCCAGGACCCGCAGGAATCATCACAGTGAAAGGAAGCTTCACCAAATCGGACCAGTGCGACCGCGACTTCCACAAAGTCTCCGATACATTTGGAGCCCAGAAACAACTCAAAGAAATAGCCATGGTGACGGACAAAAGCATATTCCCGCTGGCAAACCGAAGCGAGACAAAAGAATTTGGCCGCGACTTCAGCATCGACAGCGACACAATCACACACCAAGTCCACCCAACAGACCCGGAGAAGACGGTTCGCGTGTATGCCCACCTTCTAGAAGAGCAAGAAACCGCACTCATAACCTTCCTTCGCGAAGAGTGGAAATTTTTCGCCTGGTGCCCAGCCGACATGCCCGGAATAACACAAGAATTTGCAGAACACGCGCTCCACATCAAGCTGAACACCAAGCCAGTAAAGCAGGCGCTGCGATGATTCTCATAACCCAAGTGTAGAGCAATCGGAGAAGAAGTCAACCGACTGCTAGACGCACAGTTCATCCGAGAGACGAAGAAAGCAACATGGATAGCAAACCCAGTCCTAGTCCCTAAAAAGGACACCGAGGTACTACGGATGTGCGTCGATTACGGACCTATCAACAAACACTGCCCAAAAGACCACTTCCCCCTGCCAAGAA
The DNA here is from genome assembly GCA_950022295.1 of Bromus sterilis. Lineage (NCBI taxonomy): Eukaryota > Viridiplantae > Streptophyta > Magnoliopsida > Poales > Poaceae > Bromus > Bromus sterilis. Next base: position 407,791,309 of record OX465596.1, on the reverse strand, counting down.
TTGATCAGATAATCGACTCCACAGCAGGATGCGACCTTCTCTCCTTCCTCGACGCATACTCAGGATATAATCAGATCAGGATGAAGGAAGAAGACGAAGAGCACACCTCGTTCATCACCCCCTACGCAGTATTCTGCTACCAAACAATGCCTTTTGGCCTCAAAAACGCGGGGGCCACGTACCAGCGAATGATGCAAGCATGTCTGAGAGACCAGATCGGCAGGAACGCCTAGGTCTACGTAGACGACATCTTCATCAAAACCTATAGCGCAAACACACTACTCGACGACCTCCGCGAGACATTCGCGGCCCTCAACAAGTACATGATCAAGCTCAACCCCAAAAAATGTGTGTTCGGTGTCCCAGCCGGAAAACTACTCGGGTACATGGTCTCTACCCGAGGAATCGAAGCAAACCCCGAAAAGGTTCAAGCAATCGCCAAGATGCAAAGGCCAACCAACAGCAGAGGAGTGCAACAACTCACAGGAAAGCTTGCAGCACTGAGATGCTTCATCAGCAGATTGGGCGAAAGGACATTACAGTTCTACAAATTGCTGAGAAAGGGAGAAAAATTTGAATGGACCGAAGAAGCCAGCAACGCATTCATAGACCTAAATAAGACCCTCTCAACCCCACCAATCTTGGGGGTGCCTAAAGAGATGGAAAGTTGTATCTCTACATAGCAGCACGCAGCAGCGTCGTGAGCACAGTGCTCGTCGTCGAGCGTGCAGAAGAAGGCAAAATCCAGAGCATCCAAAGACCAATTTACTATCTCAGCACACTACTCACGAAGCCACAACAGCGGTACCCACACTACCTGAAGCTCCTGCTCGCCATCATCATGACCTCAAGGAAAGTATCGCACTACTTCGATGAACACTCCATCACAATCGTGAGCAGCGCACCACTCGCGGACATCCTCAACAACCCCGGAGCGACCAGTCGAGTCGCTGAGTGGAACATGGAGCTCAGCCCACGAGACCTGCAGTTCAAACACCCGACATCAATCAAAGCCCAAGTACTCCCAAATTTCCTGGTCGAGTGGGCAGAAGTCCAAACACCAGGTCCCCTAGACCTATCCAACTCATGGACGATGTACTTCGACGGATCCAAAAGACAGTAAGGAGCCGAAGCAGGCGTCGTCCTAGTCTCCCCCAAAGGAACGAAGCTCAAATACATCCTCCAGATCAACTTCAGCAACACCTCCAACAACGAAGCAGAATACGAGGCACTAATTCACGGCATGCGCATGGAAAAAACTTGCGGTGCCACTCGCCTCTCGATCTATGGCGATTCCAACCTTGTCGTCCAGCAGGCGATGAGAGACTGTAACGCAGTCACATACAACATGGGAGCCTACCAGAAGATCTATAACGCACTGGAGGGAGATTCGACGGCTGCGAACTCAACTACATCCCCAGAGCAAATAATGCAGAAGCCGACGAACTCGCGAACATCGGATCGACTCGAGGACAATTACCACCAGGCGTTTTCCTCGAGAGCATCAATCAGAGATCAATAAAAGCAAAGCCAGCGGAGCCCAAAGTAGTCGCAGAAGAATACAACACTACTGAGCCAGCACAAGTGGCAGCAACGAGCGCAACTGATGATACAAACAATCAAGCAGTCGAAGTCGAAGTACCAGTAGCTCCCGAAGACCCTGATGGCTTCCCGCCCTTTGTCGGTTACCCCAAGTGGAAGGTTGAGATGTAGTGCAGCATCAAGTTTCCCTCGGTGAAGATACCAAGGTTTGTCTCCAGTAGGACTCCAGAGATGATAAGTAGGTGTCAGCGGCGCAACTGACGTGGACCTGCACACAGACACATATAACTTTGTTCCCAACGAAGTTCAGAGAGGTTGTCAATCTCTCCGGTCTTGTTGTTCACAAAGGGTAAAACACAAAGGATAATGATAAAAATTGAAAGTAAAAGCAGGAAAGTAAAGATAGCGTGGAAACAGTAATAAGGATATGGACCGGGATACATGATGTTCACTAGTGATGTATCTCTCCCAAAAGACGATAAAATTGCTATGGGAGGTAAACAAATTACAGAAGGGCAATTGACAGGATTATGAACGCACCGCAATGCTAACTATGCTGCAAAACAAAGGAAGAGGCTCAAAAGAACGGGCAGTACACCAAAATAAGTAGACCGTAATCCAACTGCATCTACTACTAATCATCCACCTTGAGATATCTATCCAGAACATCTCGCTGGTATTAAGTTGCGAGCCCCACCCAAAGTGTAAACCCAAAGCAACAGACAACTGCATTAAAAAGAACTTTGCGTAAAGTAAACAATCCTTGCAACCGCGGTTACAAGCACCGTTGTTTTCCCCCTTGTGGCAACAGCACATCCCCTAGACTCATGTTTCTGTCACTCAAGCGTGTCATCGGGGGGCATGAACCCACAATCGAGCATAACGTTCCCTCTTGGAGTCACTACCTACTACTTGGCCAAAGCAATAAACAACAACAGAGAACATGCAAGAGTTACTTAGGAACAAAAATATAAGAGATAAAAACCAAATATATTACTCTATCACAATCTGAACATAATCTCATAATCCATCAGATCCCATCAAACTCAGCATAGCAACAACAGAAATATTACAAAAGTGCCTCGATCATGTAGGGCAGCTCACGAGGTCTAAACCATGAAGAACAAAGAGGGGAGGAGAACATCACATAGCTACTGATCACGGACCCATGGTCCAAGGAAAACTACTCACGAGACATCCGGGGAGCATCCATGGTGGAGAGGTGACTCCCGGAGGTCGGCCCTCCCTCCGGCAGGGTGCCGGGAAGAGGTCTTCTGGTGCTCCCGATCTCGGAAGCGCGGCGGCGGCGGAACAAAGGCGAGTTTGCGAAATAGGGTTCTGTCTTCGGAGTTTCCCCGTGACGGAGAATAAATAGGAGAAGGGGGGCAGCCAGAGGTGGACCAGGGGCCCCAGGCGCCCCCCTGGCGCGGCCAGGGGTGGGGCCGCGCCGGGTGGCCGCCTGGGCCCCCTTGGCTCCCCTCTCGCCCCACTCGGGCTCTTCGCGAAGCTTCCTGTACGCTAATTTTTCCTGTATTTTTCCCGGAATTTTTCTGGCACTTTTTATATGGGGGAAAACTAAAATAGAGAAACAACAGAAAACAGGAACTGGCACTGGGGTGCACTGAGTTAATAGGTTAGTCCAAATATGATCAAAAGTGTATGAAAGTGTATCTAGATCATAGCAATATCACACAAAATATGCATGGAGCAAGCAGAAATTATAGATACGTTTTGGACGTATCAACATCCCCAAGCTTAATTCCTGCTCGTCCTCGAGTAGGTAAATGATAACGGCATAATTTCTGTGGTGACATGCTAGCAACCATATCAGAACTTTGAAAAGTAAAGCAATCAAGGTTAGAGATTCAATTCAAGTCATAACATGCAAGTGTCTATATTAGCATTGAAACAAGTAACAAAAGAACATTAGGTGCAAGAGCTCTCGCTGTCCGTGACTCGAATGTCTCCAAATGGTGTTTTCGTGCAAGAAGGGGGATAGGGAATACGAGAAAAAAAGTATTTTTGTGTTGAGAACTCAATCTACTAAAGTTTCACACTTGATCTTTTTCTGGAATCTTATCTTGACTCGTCCCCAGACCACTAGCCAGGTACAAGTCAATTTGATCCACTCCTTTTCGGTATTTTGAGCACTCATGCAATGGATGAGCGTAAGAACGAGAGTTGACACTTAGGATGGCAAAGAGAGAAATACGGAGGAGGAAGACAAAAAGGATGAGAAAGGCTCACATCAATGAGGACAATCATAGGCAAGAGATGCCAAATGATAGATATGATGTGAGGAGTAGGGATTGCCATGCAACGGATGCACATATGAGCTAAGAAGCGCTCCAATGGAACTAGTGGGGGTGCATCCAACTTGCTCGCTCATGAAGACCTAGAGCTCGTTTGAGGAGGCTCATCCTTGGAATATGCAAGCCAAGTTCTATAGTGTGAAGGTCCCCACATAGCTATATGCATAATGATCATCTCTATGGAGTACAAGGATATAAAGGGAGTACCAGTGTGGATCTCTCAAAAGGATAGTAGTGTTGCCCATTTCTCTCTTTTTATTTCTTTTTCTCTTTTTTCTATTTTTTTTGTATTTTTTTGTGGCCTCAATGGCTCTTTCTATTTAACTCTCATTTGTCCTCTTTGGGATCTTTTATGTTGTCCACTTTGGGATCTTTTATTGTGTCCACTTTGGGATCTTTTCCTCACTTAAGGGCAACACTCTAATTTACAAGAAGGTAAAGGAGATCTTTCACACTTTACAAGGTACTCAAAATCATAAAGAAGATGTAACTATCATGATGTATGCAATGTATGTCGCTGCCAGTGTAGCAGGAACATGTATGACATGAAGATCAAGTCATGAAGAGGTGGAAGTTGCATGGCAATATAACTCGGAAAGGCTATGGAAATGCCTTGATAGGTAGGTATGGTGGCTGTTTTGAGGAAAGATATAAGGAGGCTTATGATGACATAGCGTATCATGCCAAGGGTTTGGAAGTACCGGCGAATGTGGACACCAACTCTCGGAGTGAGAAGAAGGCAATGCACGGCACGTGAGAGGCTAGCAAAATATGGGAAGGTGGAAGTGTCAACTTTCAATACTTACATTAGTCCGAAGAACTCATGCACTTATTATCGGTAACTCTCAATCTAATAAGGAGGTTCACAAAGAGACAAGTACCCCGAGGAGGAGTGTATGGGGGTTTGGTTATCCTTGCGCATCCTCGACTCATGGTACGTAAGTGTACTCTAATATTCGATCCCTCCAAAGATTAGTGATCCATCTAGTAGCTAGAGTTCTCAACTAGTTTTGTAGGTTTTGAAAATAATCACGGATTGCCCAAAATACGACACCTATCAGTAATAGGCTAGAGCTCTTGACACCAAAAGTTCAAACATTACTCACATCAATACCTCAAAACTATTGCAAGTTACTATTAAAATTAAATAGCAACCTCAATCACCTACTTTCAAGACAAGACACAACTCAGTGCAACAACCAACTCTCTTTAACAAGATAAACATGAAAACTAAAAAGATTTCCAGAAACAAACTAAACAAAAGCCAAGGCTCTTGCTAAAGACAAACTAAGACTAAGACTAAACATGGCAGTAGCTATGAAAAGATAAAGAACACACAACAGCAAAAGATAAGCAGGAAAAATCCTGTGATGTGTTCTAGATTTTGAAAGTGTAGCGTGTTTCTCTCCCACACAAAGTAAGACGGGATCTAACTTGTTATGAAAAGAAAGCAAAGCTAAAGAAAACTAAAAATAAAACCTAAGAGCGAGACGCTCCAAGCATAGCACATAACGCATGAAGTGATAAAAATATAGTGAGACGAAGGACGAACTGATGATTGTTGATGGAGAAGGGGATGCATGGGGGCATCCCCAAGCTTAGACGATTGAGTCTCCTTGAATATTTATTGGGGATGCATGGGGGCATCCCCAAGCTTGAGCGCTTGACACTCCTGGATCTTCTTTCATCATCTTCCACCGCACGCTTGAAAACTCCCTTCATACATAACTCATCATAAGCTGATTAGAGAGGTTAGTACCCTTAATAAAATAATTTTCCCCCACTGGATATAAAGATATTCTTGAAGATCTACTGTTTCTCAAGAGTGCCAAAAAGTTTTTTCAAAGAAAAAGAAGCTTAAGGTTTCCAAAAGTTAGGAGAGACAAAACGTGGCAGAATCTGTGAAAAACAGAACAGCAGATAGTAAATAATTTTTTAGGGGCACTTCTGCAACTCAAATAAAAAAACTCAGAACATACGGAAGTTTCGCAATTGTATAGAGCATGCTGTGTAAAAAATTCAGCTCAAAAAGATGAACTGTGATTTTTCTGGAATTTTTCTGGTCACGAGGACGAAATCTGTTTTCTGGACAGCATGTCACAACTTTTACTTCCCTTGCCATTAGAGGCTATAACTTGGCACAAAGCTGAAAAATAAAGATACAATGATGTTGCTACAGTAGTAACAATCATCAAGACACAGAAAAAGAAAAAAGAAAAACCTAAATTCGTTGCGGGCTGCCTCCCGAAAGCGCTTTCTTTTATGCCTTTTAGCTAGGCATGATGCAAAAAGAAGAATAAAGTTTTATCAAGAGAAAGAGAATAACTAGGGAAAGTGCTCAAGTGATCCCGAGCTCATATGAGCTCGGTATGAACAGTAAATTCGAAGAAAATACAAAACAAATTAAAAAAAATCTGAATTTTTTTGTGACGAACATTTGACAAATGTTTGATATGCTTGCAAAATTTCATCACGAAATGACATTCGTGTAATACGCAGCAAAAAAATAAAATCAGAAGTCCAAAATGCTGTAAAAAATAACATTTTTCGAGCATTGATTTTGTTTTTTTCGCTGTGTATTCCGCGGATGTTATTTTGTGATGAAATTTTGCAAGCATATTAAAAATTTGTCAAATGTTCACCACAAAAAATTTCAGATCTTTTTGAATTTTTTTGTATTTTTTTCGATTTTACTGTTCATCCGAGCTCATATGAGCTCGGGATCAAGTGCTCTTGGTCCAATAACTAGCCCGTGTAACAGACTCAAAAGGTAACTTGATTTTCTTTCTAGGGAAGTGTTCCATCCCCTTTTTGAATGGGAATTGGAATTTTATATTCCCCTCTTTCATGTCAATAACTACACCAACGGTGCGAAGAAAAGGACGTCCCAAAATAATTGGACACAAAGGTTCACACTCTATATCCATAACAATAAAATCAACGGGAACATAGTTGTCATTGACAATGATAAGAACATCGTCGATCTTCCCCAAAGGTTTCTTTATGGAAGAATCAACAAGACGAACACAAAAAGAACAAGGCTCAAAAGGCTTCAATTCAAACATATCAAATATTCTTTTGGGCATAACGGAGGTACTAGCTCCAACATCACATAAAGCATAGCAAGAGAAGTTATTTAATTTAATTTTGATCATAGGGTCCCAACCATCATCTAGATTCCTAGGTATGGAGGCTTCTACTCTAAGCTTATCCTCCCTAGATTTGATGAGAGCATTTGTGATATGCTCCATGAAGGCAAGATTAAGTGTGCTAGTGTGGGGGTCTCTAGACATTTTGTGTAGCAAGCTAATAACTTCTGAGAGGGTGCAACTATCAAAATCAATATCACTACTATCAACGGTGGTAGTAGTGTCATCTAGGTTCACTTTTTTGAAACCCTCTATGTTTATAGGAGTTTCTTTATCTTCGGTTGAGGTATTAGCATCACCATTAATAGGTCCAACGGGACTGGGAGTGCATTGGGTGCTAATAGTTTGAGTGTCCTCAACAATTTGGATAGTGGCAACTGTGTGGTGTGTAGGAAGGCTCTTAAGTCTATCCTCTTCCTCTTTTTCTCTAGCCCATCTTTCTTTAAGTTTAGCCATCATCCTAATATTTTCATTAATTTGTAATTGGATAACATTAATAGGAGTGGCCTTATTCTCCTCAAGGGGAGAGGTTCTAATTTTAAGCATCTCAATATCAAGGGCTAAGCTTTCTACCTTCAAAGAGAGATTATCTATTTTAGCTAATTTCTCCTCTACATTTTTGTTGAAGGCTTTTTGGGTAGTGATAAAGTCTCTAAGCATGCTTTCTAATTCAGAAGAGGGGTTCTTGTTGCTAGGGTAGGTGTTGTTGTTCCCATAGTTGGATGGAAACGGTATAGGATTGCTAGAAAAATTTCCCCTATAAGCATTGTTGTTGAAGTTGTTTCTAGCAATAAAGTTGACATCTACTTGTTCTTGAGCAACCAAAGAATTTAAAGGGACATCATGAGGATCAATAGAGGGTTGCTTGGTAAGTAGAGACATAATTAAGTCAACTTTTTCATTGAGGGAGGTAATTTCCTCGACAGAATTTACCTTCCTACCTGTTGGAGCGTGTTCGGTGTGCCATTGGGAATAATTGGTCATCATTTCATCGAGAAGCTTCGTGGCAGCACCAAGTGTAGTTGACATAAAGGTTCCTCCCGCGGCCGAATCTAACAGGTTCCGCGAGGTAAAGTTCAAGCCTGCATAAAAAGTCTGGATAACCATCCAGGTAGTCAAAGCATGTGTAGGGCATTTCTTAACAAGAGATTTCATTCGTTACCAAGCTTGGGCAACGTGTTCATTATCCAATTGCTTAAAATTCATAATGTTACTCCTCAATTGGATAATTTTAGCAGGTGGGTAATACTTCCCTATAAAAGCATCTTTGCACTTATCCCAAGAATCTATGCTATTCCTAGGCAAAGATTGAAACCAGATTTTAGCGTCTCCCCTTAAAGAGAAGGGAAAGAGCTTGAGCTTAACAACATCACCTTCTACTTCTTTATACTTTTTCATATCACATAATTCAACAAAATTATTCAAGTGTAAAGAAGCATCATCTCCAGCACCAGAGAATTGATCTCTCATAACAAGGTTTAGCAAAGCAGGTTTAATTTCATAAGAGGTAGCTGAACTGGCAGGTGTGGCAATGGGAGTGCAGATAAAGTCTTGGTTGTTGTGACTAGTGAAGTCACACAACTTGGTGTTTTCAGTGGAACCCATAGTAGCAGCAAGTGTGGTAGATTATTTTGTAATTTTTGATAAAAGACACAAAGATAAAAACTGAAAGGTAAACTAACAAGACTAAAAAACAAAGGTAAAGGGTAGTGTGCAACTCCCTTATCTTAGCACTCGGAGTCCCCGACAACGGCGCCAGAAATTCGCTTGATGGATTCTCGCCCTTCGTCGGTTACCCCAAGTGGAAGGTTGAGATGTAGCGCAGCAGCAAGTTTCCCTCGGTGAAGATACCAAGGTTTGTCTCCAGTAGGACTCCAGAGATGATAAGTAGGTGTCAGCGGCGCAACTGACGTGGACCTGCACACAGACACAGATAACTTTGTTCCCAACGAAGTTCAGAGAGGTTGTCAATCTCTCCGGTCTTGTTGTTCACAAAGGGTAAAACACAAAGGATAATGATAGCAATTGAAAGTAAAATAAGGAAAGTAAAGATAGCGTGGAAACAGTAATAAGGATATGGACCGGGATACGTGATGTTCACTAGTGATGTCTCTCTCCCAAAAGACGATAAAACTGCTATGCGAGGTAAACAAATGACAGAAGGGCAATTGACGGGATTATGAACGCACCGCAATGCTAACTATGCTGCAAAAGAAAGGAAGAGGCTCAAAAGCACGGGCAGTACGCCAAAAATAAGTAGATTGTAATCCAACTGCATCTACTACTAATCATCCACCTTGAGATATCTATCCATAACATATCGCTGGTATTAAGTTGCGAGCCCCACCCAAAGTGTAAACCCAAAGCAACAGACAACTGCATTAAAAAGAACTTTGCGTAAAGTAAACAATCCTTGCAACCGCGGTTACAAGCACCGTTGTTTTCCCCCTTGTGGCAACAGCACATCCCCTAGACTCATGTTTCTGTCACTCAAGCGTGTCATCGGGGGGCATGAACCCACAATCGAGCATAACGTTCCCTCTTGGAGTCACTACCTACTACTTGGCCAAAGCAATAAACAACAAAAGAGAACATGCAAGAGTTACTTAGGAACAAAAATATAAGAGATAAAAACCAAATATATTACTCTATCACAATCTGAACATAATCTCATAATCCATCAGATCCCATCAAACTCAGCATAGCAACAACAGAAATATTACAAAAGTGCCTCGATCATGTAGGGCAGCTCACGAGGTCTAAACCATGAAGAACAAAGAGGGGAGGAGAACATCACATAGCTACTGATCACGGACCCATGGTCCAAGGAAAACTACTCACGAGACATCCGGGGAGCATCCATGGTGGAGAGGTGACTCCCGGAGGTCGGCCCTCCCTCCGGCAGGGTGCCGGGAAGAGGTCTTCTGGTGCTCCCGATCTCGGAAGCGCGGCGGCGGCAGAACAAAGGCGAGTTTGCGAAATAGGGTTCTGTCTTCGGAGTTTCCCCGTGACAGAGAATAAATAGGCGAAGGGGGGCAGCCAGAGGTGGACCAGGGGCCCCAGGCGCCCCCCTGGCGCGTCCAGGGGTGGGGCCGCGCCGGGTGGCCGCCTGGGCCCCCTGGCTCCCCTCTGGCCCCACTCGGGCTCTTTGCGAAGCTTCCTGTACGCTGATTTTTCCTGTATTTTTTCCGGAATTTTTCTGGCACTTTTTATATGGGGGAAAACTGAAATAGAAAAACAGCAGAAAACAGGAACTGGCACTGGGGTGCACTGAGTTAATAGGTTAGTCCAAATATGATCAAAAGTGTATGAAAGTGTATCTAGAACCTAGCAATATCACACAAAACATGCATGGAGCAAGCAGAAATTATAGATACGTTTTGGACGTATCAGACCCGTCCTGGGCAAGACCTTTCCTACGATTCCTAGTCGAAGGCACTCTACCACAAGACGTTGCAGAAGCCCGACGCGTCAGTCGACGATCTAAAGCATTCACAGTAATCAACAGAAAGCTCTACAAGCGCAGCATCTCTCAGGTCCTCCAAAAGTGCATAGACGAAGAAGACGACAAAGCCCTACTGCTCAAGATTCACGAAGGCACATGCGGACATCATGCCAGCAGTCGAGCACTCGTGGCAAAAGCCTTTCGAGCAGGTTTCTACTGGCCAACTGATACGTCCAAAAAGCATCACTATTTTATATTGTGATTTCAACCTATTCATTGATATATTCCACTTTAAAGTATTGTTCTTATGTTGTTTTGGCTTATTTTACACAGTTTACAACTTTCCGGTGCCGAAGCAGCAGAACCAGAATTCGGCGGTAAAAAGTGGATACTAAGTTGCTGAATCAGATCAAGTCCAAATGCGATGAAATTTTACGGGGAGCATTTTTATGAAGATTGACTGGGGATCACCGAAGGAGAAGGTTAGGGGACCCACCAGGCAGCCAGAAGGGTGCTTGGCGCGGCCCCCCTCCTGGCCGCGCCAGGCACTCTCCTGGGTGCCTGGTGGCCCCCCTCGGTGCCCCCTTTCGCCTATATAAGCCCCCTGGGGTGGAAACCCCTAAAGTAGAGTCGTTTCCGTGTTTTGCCGCCGCCACGGTGCGGAAACCTACAGAGGAGAAAAGCCATCTCCGGCGGGCAGATTCCGCCGGGGAGATCACCTCCCGGAAGGGGAGATCGCCGCCATCATCATCATCATCATCGTCACAGGCATCATCGAGATCATCATCAACATCATCTCCAACATCAGCACCATCTCCATATCCATCCCATCTCATCTCACAATTGCAACTTGTGTTGTAATCCGTACTATCTATCCTCTCTACTCTGTTGGTGTTGATTACTACTTTGTGGTGAATGCTATTGAGTTTTGTTGGAGAAATATCATTGTGTCCAGATTGTTTATCACCCATCTATCACCTCTGATCATGATCTCTTTTATGTCTTGTGAGTAGTTACTTTAGTTCTTGAGAACATGGGAGAAGTCTAGTTGTTATTAGTCATATGATGTTAAAGTATTATGTATTGTTTGATACTTAAGTTGTGTTGTTATTTCTCTAGTGGTGTTATGTGAGTCGAACACATAACACTTCACCTTTCATGGCCCTAGAGGAATACATTGTGCACAAAGGATGCTTATGGTGGGTTGCCGGAGTGACAGAAACCTGAACCCCAGTTCGCAGACTTTCGCACAAGGGAGTTATGGATCCTTGATGGTAATGCTGTGGTTAGGCTTATGCCTTAATTACTACCTTGTATTTGCGGATGCTTGCAAGGTGTGTAATCATAAGAGTACACATATCTTAGTCTAGAAGATGTACTAGCATTGATCCACCCACCGACACTTATCAACACGATACATATTACTTGTCGGAGTATGGTGAAAGTGACTTGACTATCTCTCCTGTGTTTTCTCGAGAACGCTTTAGCTTTTATAAGTTCAGTTCCTAGGCTTATCCTTGTGAAAGGATTGGGCCACTTGCTACTCCTTAGTTACCCTGTTTACTTTGCCTGTCTTTTACTTTTCTGTTGCTTAAACCAAAAACCCCTAAATATTTACCTTTGAGTGTTTGCAGCCCTTTCCTTATCCAGTGTCACTTATCAACACCTTCTTCTCCTCGTGGGATCGATACTCTTATTTATCAAAAAGCTACAATTGATCCCCTAGACTTGTGGTTTATCAAGAATCGTTTATTGGCGCGGTTAACAGGGAAGGCAACCCAACTAAACCTATTAAATTCTCCGCCATCACCAACCGCTATGAGAAATGCTGAGGACATCGTATGGTGTTGCATCGCCTGCCAAAAGTTTGCCAGCAGACCGCACGCCCCAGCATAAAAAATCAAAACAATACCATTATCATGGCCATTTGCCACATGGGGACTCGACATGGTGGGTCCACTGAAGAAATCATCAAAAGGAGGACGAACACACCTACTAGTTGCGGTAGACAAGTTCACCAAATGGATTGAAGCAGTACCAATCACCAGCTCAACATCTCTCACGGCAGTCAACTTCATCAAGTCAATCATCTTCAGATTGGGGGTACCACACAATATCATCACAGACAACGGTAAAAACTTCACAACAGCAGAGTTCCAAAACTTCTGTCAGGAGCTGGGCATCAAAATCAACTACGCATCAGTCGCACACCCGCAGTCCAATGGCCAGGTGGAGAAAGCAAACGGCCTAGTATGCAGAGGAATAAAGAAGCGACTCCTAGCACCACTCGAACAAGACGCATGCAACTAGATAGAGGAACTCCCCGCAGTTCTATGGAGCCTGCGCACCACCCCAAACAGCTCGACCCAGTATACACCTTTCTTCCTGGTATACGGGGCAGAAGCAGTGCTGCCGCACGACTTAAAATTCGGAGCACCCAGAATCTCAGGGTACGAAGAAGAAGAGGCAGAAGAAGCACTACAGAACGACAAAGACATAGCAAACGAAGCACGAGACACAACCATCACAAGATCTGAAGGATACCAGGACAAGCTGCGCACATATCAAAGCACTCGCCTGCGGACCAGATCATTCAACAAAGGAGACCTTGTGTTACGGCTAATACAGGAAAAAGTGCACAAACTTGCCCCACAATGGGAAGGACCGTTCATCATCTCGGAAATCATAGGAGGAGGAGCATACAGATTGAAGAACCCGAAGACCAATGAGGACGTGGGGAATCCATGGAACGTAGCGAACCTACGCCTATTCTACCCATAGTCCCCCAGGCATTATCAGAGACATCGGCAGCTGCACCGATCGGCAACTCATGTAAAATTCGAAGGAATAAAATAATGTTTACCAAAGCATCTTATTCAAAAGAACTCAGGGGCTCGAGCCTAGAACTCCCCTCGAGAGACGCTATCCTCGCAAACGCGACTTTTACCTACAAGCACTCGGGGGCTCGAGCCTAGAACTCCCCTCGAGAGACGCTATCCTCGCAAACGCGACTTTTACCTACAAGCACTCGGGGGCTCGAGCCTAGAACTCCCCTCGAGAGACGCTATCTTCGCAAACGCGACTTTTACTTACAAGCACTCAGGGGCTCGAGCCTAGAACTCCCCTCGAGAGACGCTATCTTCGCAAACACGATCTTTACTCAAAAAGCACTCGGGGGCTCGAGCCTAGAACTCCCCTCGAGAGACGCTATCTTCGCAAACGCAACCTTTACTCAAAAAGCACTCGGGGGCTCGAGCCTAAAACTCCCTCGAGAGACGCTATCCTCGCTAAAAAGCAACCTTACCTACAACCATCGGGAGGCCAGAACGCAAGAGTCTCGCCAAAAAATAAGTTCTTTAGTCTTCACTTGATCGCAAGCGATCACCTAAAGACTCGGGGGCTACTCCCATCAGGAGCGCTGGCGCGCACCCGATCCAAAGTTGGAAAAAATCAAAAAACAACTACAAACAAGTGAGACGAAAATTCATAAAGCCTGCATTTGATTCTACAAATCAAACACAGCCTCGGGGGCTACTCCCATCGGGAGTGCTGGCGCGCACCCGAGAAGACACTCATATCATTACAAAGGAGTTGAAGACACTCATATCATTACAAAGGAGTCGAAGACACTCATATCATTACAAAGGAGTCGAAGACACTCATATCATTACAAAGGAGTCATATCGTTACAAAGGAGCCGAAGACACTCATATCATTACAAAGGAGTCGAAGACACTCATATCATTACAAAGGAGTCGAAGACATTCATTACAAAGAAGTCGAAACGACAGTTGTCACTACAGAAAAACCCGCAGAACTGCAAGACGGGCTACGCTCAACTTTTACATGTGTGCTCATGCTGAGATAATTGGCACTTTCGTGCCACAACCCGACGGGCATCACCACAGACAAAGTAGCAGCTCAGCCGGTGAAGAAGAAGCTCGCCGTCCTCCAGTTCTACAAGGTGCCTCGCCTACTGACGCAGCCGCTTGACGACCGGTTTGACGTCCAGTTCTTCCTTAGAACTAGAAGAGCAAACACCATCGCCCGAGGGATCAGCCGAAGACGAAGACACAGGAGAAGAAGGAAAACCACCACTCAAGCCATCGGAATCGTCGTTGCTTGTTTCACCCAAGGAAAATGCCCTCCAGCCAGGCCCAAGGAAAATCAAAGATGAACTATCAGTCTCCAGTTCCACCCAAGAAAAAGAACGAGCACATCCGTGAAGCCGGAACCAGAAGCCCCTCAAGTTAAGCTCAGAAGAAATGGAGGCAAAGATAAAAGATAGTGTGCAACTCCCCTATCTTGTAGGCTGGAGTCCCCGGCAACGGCGCCAGAAAACTTTCTGATGGCAAGAGAGTGTTAATACTCTTCAAGACCTCGTTGATTACCCCAAGTGCAGGGTGAGATATAGTGCAGCGGCAAGTTTTCCCTTGGCAAAGATACCAAGGTTTGTCTCCCGTAGGACTCCGAAGGATACAAGAAGGTGGTAAAGTGAACAATAGCGCCGAGGTTGCTAACTTCACCAGGACCTGCACACAGATACAGATAGCTTTGCTCCCAACGAGTACAGAGGAGTTGTCAATTCCTCCGGCCTTGCTGTTTACAAAGGATAAAATGCACGGGATAATGATAGTGATAGCAACTGAAAAGTAAAGACTGAAAGTAAATTGAGGGTGTAAACAATGATATGAAGATGGACCAAGGTCACGTGATTTTCACTAGTGATGTCTCTCTCCCAAAAGACGACAAAAGTGCTAGCGAGCTAAACAAATCACAGTTGGGAAATTGACAGGATTATGAAGGCACCGCAATGCTAACTATGCTGCAAAGAAAGGAAGGGCTGAAAAGCAATGGGCAGTACGCCAAGGTAAGTAGACCGAAATCCATCTGCATGTACTACGAATCATCAACCTTGAGATATCTATCCAGAACATCTCGCTGGTATTAAGTTGCGAATCCCACCCAAAGTGTAAATCCAAAGCAATAGACAAATGCATTAAAAGAACTTTGCGTAAAGTAAACAATCCTTTCATCCGCGGATACAAGCACCGTTGTTTTATCCCTGGTGGCAACATCACATCCCCTAGTCTCATGTTTCTGTCACTCAAGCTAGACATCAAGGGGCTGAACCCACAATCAAGCATAACGCTCCCTCTTGGAGTTGCAACAAATCGCTTGGCCAAAGTAAAATACGGCAACGGAGAACATGCAAGAATTTACTCAAGAACAAAATATAAAAGAGAAGAACCAAATATATTACTCATCACAATCTGAACATAGTCTCATGATCCATCAGATCCCAACAAACTCAGCATAGCAACGACAGAAAATTACAAAGGTGCCTCGATCATGTGAGGCAGCCCACGAGGTCTCGAAAGTGGAGGCACAAAGAGGGGAGAGATAGATCACATACGGGAAACTACTCATGGTACAAGGAAAACTACTCACGGTACATACGGGAGGCGTCCATGGCTATGGATGGTCTCCCGGAGGGGGTAACTTCTCCCGGCAGGGTGCCGGAGCAGCTTCTCCAGGCAGACCCGATCTAGAAACGGTGGTGGCGGCGGTACAGAGGCGAGATCGCGAAAAAGGAGTCCCTCCCGAGGGTTTCCGTCACGGGGGTAAATATAGGCGAAGGGGGGCACCGAGAGGGGCCACAGGGCAGCCAGGAGGCTCCCTGGCGCGGCCTATGGTGGGCCCGTGCCAGGTGCCCTCCTGGCTGCCTAGTGGTGGCCCTCCTCCACTTCTTTGGTGTTTCCAGAAGCTTCCGTGACGCTCATTTTTTATATGATTTTTCTGGATTTTTTTGGAGAACTTTTAATGGCCGGAAAACCTGAAATACAAAAACAGCAGAAAAAAGCAACTGGCAGCTGGGCGCACTGGGTTAATAGATTAGTCCAAATATTCTCAAAAGTGTCTGAAAGTTCAAGAAAATCATGGCAAAGTCACACAAAACATGCATGGAGCAAGCATAAATTATAGATACGTTTGGGACGTATCAACATCCCCAAGCTTAATTCCTGCTCGTCCTCGAGTAGGTAAATGATAACAAGCATAATTTCTGTGGTGACATGCCACACAACCATAAAAGGACTTTTAAGTAAAGCAATCAAAGCATGCGATTCAATTAGGGTCTTAACAAGCAAGAGTCTATATTAGCATTGACACAAGCAACAAAAGAACAAAAGGTGCAAGAGCTCTCGTTGTCCGTGACTCAAATGTCTCCAGTTGTTGTTTGCGTGCAAGCAGAGGACAGGGAAATACGAGATAAAAAATAATTGTTGAGAACAACTATCTACTAATGTTTCACACTTAGTCTCCTTTGGATTCGTATTTTGACTCGTCGCCAGACCACTAGCCAGGTACAAGTCAAATTGATCCACTCCCTTTCGATATTTTGAGCACTCATTTAATGGATGAGCGTGAGCAAGAAAGTTGACACCTGAAAGGAGAAACAGAAAGAAGGTGGAGGAGGAAGAAAAAAAAGGTGTGAAAGGCTCACATTAATGAGGACAATCATAGGCGAGAGAAGGCCATATGATAGATATGATGTGAGAAGTAGGGATTGCCATGCAACGGGTGCACGTGTGAGCTAAAAGCTCTCGAAGGGAACTAGTGGGGGTGCATCTAACTTGCTTGCTCAAGAAGACCTAGAGCTCGTTTGAGGAGGCTCATCATTGGAATATACAAGCCAAGTTCTATAGTGTGAAGGTCCCCACATAGCTATATGCATGATGATGATCTCTATGGAGTACAAGGGATAGAGGATGAACTACTAGTGTGGATCTCTCAAAAGGAATAGTAGTGTGCCCCCTTATCTCTTTTTATTTCTTTTTCTCTTTTTTTCTATTTTTTGTATTTTTTTGGTGGCCTCAATGGCTCTTTCTATTTAACTCTCATTTGTCCTCTTTGGGATCTTTTGATTTTGTCCTGTTTGGGATCTTTTCCTCACTTAGGGGCAACACTCTATATTTTACAAGAATATAGGAGATCTTTCACACTTTACAAAGGTACTCACATAAAGAAGATATAACTATCATGATGCAAAGGTATGACATGAGGATCAAGTCATGAGAAGATGGATGTTGCATGGCAATGTATCTCGGAAAGGCTATGGAAATGCCCTTTAGGTAGGTATGGTGGCTGTTTTGAGGAAAGATATAAGGAGGCTTATGATGACAGAGCGTATCGTGCCAAGGGTTTGGATGCACCGGCGAAGTATGCGCCAACTCTCGAGGTGAGAAAGGGCAATGCATGGTACCGAAGAGGCTAGAAAAAGTATAGGTGGGTGGAAGTGTCAACTTTCGAATACTCACATTAGTCCGAAGAACTCATGCACTTATTATCGGTAACTCTCAATCTAATCAGGAGGTTCACATAGAGACAAGTACCCCGAGGAGGAGTGTATGGGGGTTTGGTTATCCTTGCGCATCCTTGACTCATGGTACGTGCGTGTACTCTAATATTCGAACCCTCCAGAGGTTAATGATCCGTCTAGTAGCTAGAGTTCTCAACAGGGGTTTTTGGTTTTCAAAAAACACACGGATTGCCCAAAATACGACATCTATCACTAATAGGCTCGAGCTCTTGACACCAAAAGTTGAAACATTACTCTAGTCAATACCTCAAAACTATTGCAAGTTACTACTACAAAGAGAAAAGCAACTTCAACTACCTACTTCTAGTCAAGACACAAAACTCAGTGCAACAGGCAAACTCTCTAAAAAGATAAAACATGCAACCTATAGAAAGTTCAACCTTAAACAAAAGAAAAGCTCTAGAAAAACTAAAGCACTACAACTAAACCGAGCAGCAGCTAAGAAAATAAAAAGAACAACTCACAGCTAAAAGAATAAGCACGCAAATCCTATGAGGAGTTCTAATTCAAGCGGAGCGTGTATCTCTCCCACACAAAAGAGTAAGTAAGCTGGGATCTAACTTGTTACTACAACAAACAAAGCAAAAACAAATCTATAAAAGTAAAGAGCGAGACGCTCCAAGTATAGCACATAACGCATGAAGTGATAAAAATATAGTGCAACGAGAGACGAACTGATAATTGTTGATAGAGAAGGGGATGCACGGGGGCATCCCCAAGCTTAGACGCTTGAGTCTCCTTGGATATTTATTGGGGGTGCACATGGGAATCCCCAAGCTTGAGCGTTTGACACTCCAAGATCTTCTTTCATCATCTTCCATTGCGCACTTGAAAACTCCCTTCATACATAACTCATTGTAGACTGATTAGAGAGGTTAGTACCCTATAAAATAATTTTTCTCTTACTGGAAATAAAGATAAACTTGAAGAGCTACTGTTTCTCAAGACTGCCAAAATGTTTTTGCAAATAAAAATCAAGCTTAAGGTTTGCAAAAGTGAAGAGAGACAAAACGTGGCAGAATCTGTGAAAAACAGAACAGAAGGTAGAAACGAATTTTTTAGGGGTACTTCTGCAACTCAAATAAAAAAACTCAGAACATACACAAGTTTCGTAATTGTATAGAGCACTCTGCGTAAAAAATACAGCTCAAAAAGATGAACTGGGATTTTTCCATGATTTTTCTAGTCACGAGGACATAATTTGTTTTCTGGACAGCATGTCACAACTTTCACTTCCCTTGTCATATGAGGCTATAAAAGGCACAAAGCTTGAAAAGTAAAGATACAATGATGTTTCTACAGTAGTAACAATCATCAAGACCACTAAGAATAGATCAAAAGCAAAAAGAAAAACCTAAATTCGTTGCGGGCTGCCTCCCGAAAGCGCTTCTTTAAAGCCATTAGCTAGGCTTAAAGCAGAAGATCAAGTTTTTTCAAGAGAATAACTAGCCCGTGTGACGAACTCAAAAGGTAACTTAATATTTTTCCTAGGGAAATTTTCCATCCCTTTCTTGAGAGGGAATTGTAATTTTATACTCCCCTCTTTTATGTCAATAACATCACCAACTGTGCGAAGAAAAGGACGCCCCAAAATAATTGGACAAGAAGGTTCACATTCAATGTCCATAATAGTGAAATCAACGAGAACATAATTGTCATTGACAATGATAAGAACATCGTCGATCTTACCCAAAGGTTTCTTTACGGAAGAATCAACAAGACGAACACCAAAAGAACAAGAATCAAAAGGTTTCAATTCAAGGCATATCATACATTCTTTTGGGCATAACAGAGGTACTCGCTCCAACATCACAAAGAGCATAACAAGAGAAGTTATTCAATTTGATTTTTATCATAGGATCCCAACCATCTTCTAGCTTCCTAGGTATGGAGGCTTCTAGTCTAAGCTTCTCCTCCCTAACTTTGATTAGTGCATTGGTGATATGCTCTGTGAAGGCAAGATTAAGTGTGCTAGTGTGGGGGTCTCTAGACATCTTGTGTAGGAAACCAATAACTTCAGGTAAAGTGCATTTTTCAAAATCTAGATCACTACTATCTATCAAGGAGGTAGTGATATCATTTAGGCTCACTTGTTTGAAAGCCTCTATGTTCATAGAGGTTTCTTCATCTATGGTTGAGGTGGTAGCATCACCATTGATAGGTCCAGCGGGACTAGGGGTGTGATGGGTGCTAACTGTTTGGGCATCCTCAACTACTTGGATAGTGGCTACTGTGTGGTAGGTAGGAAGGCTCTTAATTCTATCATCTTCCTCTTTTTATCTAGCCCATCTTTCTTTGAGTTTAGCCATCATCCTAATGTTTTCATTGATTTGTAACTGGATAACATTAATAGGAGTGACCTTACTCTCGTCAAGGGGAGAGTTTCTAATTTTTAACATCTCAACATCAAGTGCTAAGTTATCTACCTTCAAACAAAGATTATTTAATTTAGCTAGTTTTTCTTCCACATTCTTGTTGAAGGCTTTTTGGGTAGTGATAAAGTATCTAAGCATACTCTCTAGTTCAGAGGTGGGGTTCTTGTTGCTAGGGTAAGTGTTGTTGTTCCCATAAGTGGATGGAAACGGTCTAGGATTACTAGCAAAGTTGCCCCTATAAGCATTATTATTAAAGTTGTTTCTAGCAATGAAGTTCACATCTACTTGATCCTGAGCAATCAAAGAATTTAAAGGAACATCCTGAGGATCAATAGGAGCTTGCTTGGTAAGTAGAGACATGATTAGGTCAACCTTTTCATTTAGAGAGGAGATCTCCTCGACAGAATTTACCTTCTTAACAGTTGGAGATCTTTCGGTGTGCCACTGAGAGTAGTTCAACATCATCTCGTCAAGTAGCTTTGTGGTAGCACCAAGTGTGGTTGACATAAAGGTTCCTCCCGCGGCCGAATCTAACAGGTTCCGCGAGGTAAAGTTCAAGCCTGCATAAAAAGTATGGATAACCATCCAGGTAGTCAGTCCATGTGTGGGGAAGTTCTTGACAAGCGTCTTCATACGTTCCCAAGCTTGGGCAACGTGTTCATTATCCAATTTCCTGAAATTCATAATGTTACTCCTTAATTGAATAATTTGAGAAGGGGGATAGTGCTTCCCGATAAAAGCATCCTTGCACTTATCCCAAGAATCTATGCTATTCTTAGCCAAGGATTGAAACCAGATTTTAGCTTCATCCCTTAAAGAGAAAGGAAAAAAAGCTTAAGCTTAATAATATCACCATCTACTTCTTTGTACTTTTGCATAACACAAAGCTCAATAAAATTATGTAAATGCAAAGCAGCATCATCTCTAGCACCAGAGAATTGATCTTTCATAACAAGGTTTAGCAAGGCAGGTTTAATCTCATAAGAAGGTGTAGCACTAGGAGTGCAGATAACGTCACTGTTGTTGTGACTAGTGAAGTCACACAACTTGGTGTTTTCATTGGAACCCATAGTAGCAGCAGGTATTTTTGGTATTTTTGATAAAGGACACAAAATTAAAAACTGAAAGGTAAACTAACAAGACTAAAAAGCAAAGATAAAAGATAGTGTGCAACTCTCCTATCTTGTAGGCTGGAGTCCCCGGCAACAGCGCCAGAAAACTTGCTGATGGCAAGAGTGTTAATACTCTTCAAGCCCTCGTTGATTACCCCAAGTGCAGGGTGAGATATAGTGCAGCGGCAAGTTTTCCCTTGGCAAAGATACCAAGGTTTGTCTCCCGTAGGACTCCGAAGGATACAGGAAGGTGGTAAAGTGAACAATGACGCCGAGGTTGCTAACTTCACCTGGACCTGCACACAGATATAGATAGATTTGCTCCCAACGAGTACAGAGGAGTTGTCAATTCCTCCGGCCTTGCTGTTTACAAAGGATAAAACGCACGGGATAATGATAGTGATAGCAACTGAAAAGTAAAGACTGAAAGTAAATTGAGGGTGTAAACAATGATATGAAGATGGACCAAGGTCACCTGATTTTCACTAGTGATGTCTCTCTCCCAAAAGACGATAAAAGTGCTAGCGAGGTAAACAAATCACAGTTGGGCAATTGACAGGATTATGAAGGCACCACAATGCTAACTATGCTGCAAAGAAAGGAAGGGCTCAAAAGCAATGGGCAGTACGCCAAGGTAAGTAGAACGAAATCCATATGCATATACTACGAATCATCCACCTTGAGATATCTATCCAGAACATCTAGTTGGTATTAAGTTGCGAGCCCCACCCAAAGTGTAAACCCAAAGCAACAGACAACTGCATTAAAACTTTGCGTAAAGTAAACAATCCTTGCATCCGCGGATACAAGCACCATTGTTTTATCCCTGGTGGCAACATCACATCCCCTGGTCTCATGTTTCTGTCACTCAAGCTAGACATCAAGGGGCTGAACCCACAATCAAGCATAACGCTCCCTCTTGGAGTTGCAACAAATCACTTGGCCAAAGTAAAATACGGCATCGGAGAACACGCAAGAATTTACTAAAGAACAAAATATAAAAGAGAAGAACCAAATATATTACTCATCACAATATCAACACAGTCTCATAATCCATCAGATCCCAACAAACTCAGCATAGCAACGGCAGAAAATTACAAAGGTGCCTCGATCATGTGAGGCAGCTCATGAGGTCTCAAAAGTGGAGCCACAAAGTGGGGAGAGATAGATCACATAGCTACTAGTCACGGACCCATGGTCCAAGGAAAACAACTCACGGTACATACGGGAGGCGTCCATGGCTATGGATGGTCTCCCGGAGGGGGCAACTTCTCCCGGCAGGGTGCCAGAGCAGCTTCTCCAGGCAGCCCCGATCTAGAAACGGCGGTGGCGGCGGTACAGAGGCGAGATTGCGAAAAAGGAGTCCCTCCCGAGGGTTTCCATCACGGGGGGTAAATATAGGCGCAGGGGGCACCGAGAGGGGCCACAGGGCAGCCTGGAGGCTCCCTGGCGCGGCCTAGGGTGGGGCCGCGCCAGGTGCCCTCCTGGCTGCCTAGTGGTGGCCCTCCTCCGCTTCTTTGGTGTTTCCGGAAGCTTCCGTGACGCTGATTTTTATATGATTTTTCCGGATTTTTTGGAGCACTTTTAATGGCCGGAAAACCTGAAATACAAAAATAGCAGAAAACAACAACTGGCAGCTGGGTGCACTGGGTTAATAGATTAGTCCAAATATGCTCAAAAGTGTATGAAAGTTCAAGCAAATCATGGCAAAGTCACACAAAACATGCATGGAGCAAGCAGAAATTACAGATACGTTTGGGACGTATCATACGGCATCTGAAGAGGGACGGATCAAGATAAAAACAGTTGGCCAAAAGATTCCAAAAGCCAGCTATACGTCCAAATTTTCTAACTCTAAAATATTCTTACTCCCATTGGGAGTACCTTTATTCGAGTTCGGGTGGTCCCTCACCCAGAAGGCAAAGATGTGCTCGAGTGATCACTCACACCAACTGAAACAACATACTCTCAGAGTTCGGGTGCTCCCTCACCCCGAAAGCAGTAAAGCATTCGAGTGACTACTCGCAAAAGAGACTTAGCAATTCAACAAACATAAGTTACTCGCGAACTCGACGACATTACGAGTGGGTGCTTTCTTATTTTCCTTGCCTGAGTTCATTACAAAACTCTGCGAGTGATTGCTAAAACAGCTCACTTGATTGTTTATTCCAAGTGGGTGCATCGCTAACCAGGCTCCACGCCTCTACAAAAACAATTATGCCTGGGCTACGACACACTGTACCCAGATGCCACGCAAGCTTAGCGTGTAGGTAAGACCCCGCTGCGCAGAACGGCCGGGCCGGGACTTGCCGCAGAGCGATTTCACTCCCGACCTTTTCCATGCGCTCGCATGATAGAAAGAGCCGAGCGGACGCGCTCAGGCTATGTGCTTAGACTGGCAGCAATTGATCCTATAAGACCTGCAGCGGCATGACTTTTCTTGACACCGGTCGTTCCAAGTTCATGTCGAGGGACGTGAGATTGATTGGGCTACTGTGGTATTTGTCACTAGCACAATTCACCAAGGCTCGACCAATCGACTCCTTGGGCCCTTTCAGCTTAGCAATCCCTCGAAACAGATATTGTCATAGCTCAAAACTGCCAGTGACCCGTGGCGATGCGACGCTTACAAACAATAAAAGCGCGGATGAATTCGAGTCCCCTAGGCACTCGGGGGCTACTGACGAGGGGGTGACCCCACGACTCCTGCATGAAAGGCTACCTGGTGCGTATGAAGACAGAAGGGCCGCTGGGAAGCTACGACAAGCCCACGATTGGCCCAACCAGGCACCGACGTAGGAGTCTGCGACTAACATGGAAGGTGAAACTTGGCGTACAAGGCAAAGACTAGAACTAGGAAACCATCTCTGTAACCTAGCACAGACTCCCAGACGGGGATCAACCCCGGCAAATCCCATGGCAGGGACCCTGGGTTAGTCATAATAGGCACAGGTTGGACGATAGCTCGTCGGCAAACAGGAGGACACGTTCCTGCTCGATATTATTGATGAGGGAGATGCGATTACAGTGGATGTCAATGCTGGAGCGCTCAGGGCTAGGGTTACAGATGATATTGGATGCCTTTGGCGTCGCCCGTCCTAGCCCTTATATACTGGGCTAGGTCTCGGGGAGTTTATATACGTTTACAGGTAAGCTTTCCTAACCCTAGCTTGCTCCGTACGACAGGTCTTCGCACCTTCCTTGTGAGTCGCAGACTCCTACATCGGTGCCAATTAGCGGGCCAAGGTGGGTCCAGGCGGGTCTTCATGGGCCTTCTATCTTCAGGGACTCCGGGTAGGCCTATTCGTAGGAGTCGTGGGGTCACCCCCTCACCAGTAGCCCCCGAGTGCCTGGGGGACTCGAAGAGTCGCGCATGGACTCAAGTACATCCATTTGTCGGTCGTTTGTACGCGCGGTACAACCGCGGGTCGCTGGCAGTCCGGTGGCCATGAAAAAACCTGTTTCGAGGGATGCTAAGCTGAAAGGGCCCAAGGAGTCGACTGGTCGAGCCTTGGTGAATTGCGCTAGTGGAAAATACCGCAGTAGCCCAATCAAACCCACGTCCCTCGACGTGAGCTTGGAACACTGGTGTCGAGCAAAAGTCCAGCCTCTTCAGGTCTTACGGTGTTCATTTTCCGCCAGTAATGTGCATAGCCTAAGGCGCGTCTGTTGGGAAACGTAGTAGAAAACAAAATTTTTCGGCCTACGAATCAAGAACCCAAGATCATCCAAGAAGATTGCATACAAGGTTTTTAGGTCATGGCTCACCAACCGATGTAGCGGAAGTAGAGTTGGTGAAGCTTGTGGACGTAGTGGAAGTAGATCTCGCAAGTTCTCCCACGAACAGTCCCTCGATCAATCCCACGAACAAGTCCCGCGATCTAGTCCCACGGACAAGTCCCATGAACAAGCTCCTCGAAGAAGGGTCGAAGGTACGACCCCTCCATTAGTATCCACACATACCGTAGCAGCAATCCAGCAGCGCTCCGCCGTCCAGAGATGAACGCCACCGAGAAAACTAGAGGGAGAAAACCCTAACGGATTCCGATCTAGAACAGCGTCTAAACCGGGGTCTAATTGTGGAGCAACGGGGTTTAGAGGAGGGAGGGTGGCGCATAGGCCTTGGGGATTGATTGTCTGTCTCTTCCCCCACCCTTGGCTCACCTTATATAGGTGGCCAAGGGGCCTAGGGCGCAGCTCAAGGAGGTTTGGGAGTCCAACTTGGACTCCCAAGCCTTCCAAACCTACACATACCTTCCCACCGGAAACCTTCCATAATGGTATTTGGAAATCCCACCTGGAGGATCTCCCACCCCTTTTTGGTGCGCCCCCACCACCTGGCCAGCCAGGGCAGCCTAGGTGGCTTGCTCCCCAAGGACAGGGGCGCAGGGCAGTGGGTGGTACTGCCCGGAACCTTCCGGAACCTTCTAGAAGCTTCCAGGACCTTCCGGGACCTACCGGGACTGTTTCGGGACATTCCGGACACTTTTGGAGCACTTCAAATATCTTCCGGAACCTCTAAAGAATGTTCCGGAGCCATCTAAATGGGTTTCGGAGCCATCCGGGCAAAGGTTATTATGTCCGGTGAACACAACATATTGTTTAAGCTGTCCACCGATCACCGAAACTATTCCGGTTGATCGTAAACTTTCCC
Organism: Bromus sterilis; assembly: GCA_950022295.1. Classification (NCBI taxonomy): domain Eukaryota; kingdom Viridiplantae; phylum Streptophyta; class Magnoliopsida; order Poales; family Poaceae; genus Bromus; species Bromus sterilis. The sequence goes on along the minus strand of OX465596.1, from coordinate 407,765,339 downwards.
ATTACCATTTTCATATGTTCCGGAACCACCTGGGACTACTCCAGAGTGATCCGGACATATCCTTAAATACCCAAAACTACTTTTGGTGCCCTTATGAACTATTTCATAAATCCCCGGAACTACTTCCGGTACCCGTATGAACTATTCTGCTTTGCTTCCACTAAACCTTCTACCATTCTAGTATTCTAACAGACTACTGCTCGTTAAGTGTGTGACCCAATAGGTTCGGTATAATGCGGACATGACTCAGAACATCTTCCGGACATAGGTCAACAGCCTTTTGTCAATAGCCAATAATCAACAGCGGAGCCATGGACACCCATGTTGACTCCTGCACATACACGAAGAAACTTCGAGTGAACCATTATGTTTATTCATGTACCATTCCCTTTGCTTCGCGATATATGACAAAGTTAGAGGAGAGAAGTTTGGCACCCATGTGTAACAACTTTTGAACACAAGCCACTCGTTATCCTCTTTGCTCGTTTGTCCCTTTTCTCGTTATCGTATTCCGGTATCCCCGTGACTGAATCACAATGCGTCTGGCCAGACTATAATGGATACCGTCATACCGAGTGGGCCCGAAGTGAATATCTTCTTCATCGTGAAGGAGCAAATCCCATTCTTGAACTATCACAGTCACTAGCCACACCATCTGACATACCCAGAACTTATTTTACTACTTCCCATTTACGGGAGGATTCATCTAAGAACCAAAGCATGTCTTCCTGTGTGAAGCAACTCGATACTCTCATGGTATAAGGAATTACGTATATGAAAACATTTCATGATATGACTTATAACGTTGTTACGATGTGATCTCTAAGTATATCATTCAATACTGGGGTCGGTTCAACATCATTGTTCTGCTAACAATATGTTCCCATTGCTACTGACATCCTTGTTACAAGAACAATGTCCATGATTAAGAAAACGTAATCATCAGTTAGCACATGAGATGGTCTTAGAGCCTAAACCAGGAACTCTTGGTGTTTACGTTTCCGCACATGCAAATGAGTTTTCTTCTGAATCTCATAGTCAAGGTCATTGCAATTATAGCACAGAAATATAAACATTAATTACGAACGTGGAAATATATATAATAACATTTTATTATTGCCTCTAGGGCATATTTCCAACAGCGTCCGCCCGGCTTTTTCTATCATGCGCAGCGCATGGAAAAGGTTGGGAGTGAAATCGCTCTTCGGCAAGTCCCAGCCCGGCCGAATTTCGCAGCGGGGTCTTAACTACACGCTAGTCTTGCGTGGCATCTGGGCACAGTGTGTCGTGTTCCAGGAATGTGCATTTTTGAGGCGCGGAGCCTAATAGTATTGCACCCGCTTGGAACAAAACATCAAGCGAGCTGTTCACTTATTTACCCGCGGAGCTTGTTTCGAGTGCTCCGGTAAGGGGTTCTTCGCGAGTGGTCACTCGAATGCCGTTTCGGATCTTGAGGTGAGGGAGCACCTGAGACTCTTAGCACCGTATGATCTTGGCAAATGCATGTTCGTCTTGTGTCGGGTTGAGGGACCACCCGAGACTCTCGTGAGTGCGAGTGGTCACTCGAGCACATTGCTGACTTTTAGGCGGCTGCTCACCTGAGGCTCGGTTTTGAGTGGGTACGCTCCCGATGGGAGTTTAAATATATTTGAAAAAATGTGTTTAAGAAATCATCCTTGATATCTTTTGGTATTCTTCGCCGCTTGTCAGGATAATGATGCCTCTGTTTGATGGCTGTCAGGGATGCTCCGCCAGTGAACCGTCACGTCTTCATGACCTGTCATAATGATGACCGCTGTGGCGTGCGGAGGGCGCTGGTTGAGTTTCCGATACGCGCGTTGGAAACGCGCGTGAATTGACGCGTCTCACGCACAGTGCGTCCCGTGAGAAAGCATCTTGGTCTTGGAATCTAAGACGTCTGCGACGTTTGGTCTTTGAATTAATTGCTGCTGTCGTCTTGGCTTCTCTGTGCTCGGGGATTTTTTTCTATAAATAAGCCTTTCTCTTCCACAACATTTCGCCTCTATCCAGCTTGCTGCTTTGCCTCTTCCTTCTTCTCTTCTTCCTCTCATGGTTCCCAGGCGAGGTGTTGGTCGTGGCCGTGTTCGTCGTGGCCGTGGTGGCCGTACACCACGCTCATGCCGTGGTGGTCACCATGGTACGGCGCCAATGCCTTCCTCCTCTCCCTTGGAGGAGGGATTCTGGCGCTATGATTTTATTTTACGCGTTCGTGGCCAGCGCGCCAATCGCGTTCTTCTTCCCTCTGCTTTTTCCGCCATTATCTCTGAACGTGGCTTAGATGGCTTGCTTCTGCATCTTCAAGGGAGCTGTCGATCTCCTTCTTATGTTGACTTGGAGGTTGATAGCTCCCGCTTGATTTTTCTTGGCTCTGGTTGGAGTTTGTTTGCTCGTCGGTTGAATTTGCGAGATGGCGATATGCTCAGCTGTCGTTTCGACGGCGAAGGCACTGTCACTGTCCGCGCGTTCGACCCGAGCGGCAACAACATGGATTCGCACTGGCAGGAGTCGAGCAGCGACAACTCCACAAGGTCGACGAGTCCTACGCCTGCATCTTCTACAACTCCGTTGTCAGAACGGCAACTAGGGTAAGTGCTAGGGTTGCTTGTGTCTTTGCATCATGCAAAAATTTCAAAAATGAAATTCAAAATGGGGAAAAGAAAAGCCCTGAGAAACTAATTCAAATGGCCAGATAAAAATCTTTTTCCAAAAATCATTTGAATATTTGGAAAATTCCTATAAATGATGGTGATCATTTTAAAAGTGGTTTGGGTTCATTCCCATGCCCATGGAATATTCAAAATTTCAAAAGGTGCCCTGGAAATTAAATTTGACCCTATTTGAATTGAAATTCAAAATATATTGAATTTCAAAAATGTCCAAATTCTATATGTGGCTAACTACTGGTCACCTAGTATTTATAAAATTATTTGGACATTTATTAAAAATGCCTAGCTAATTTAATTAGTGGGGCCAACCTATTTACAGAAAAATAAAAAGAAAAGGAAATCTACAGGGGGCCAGAGAGGCATCCAGCCCAACTAGTTTCCCCTTGGCCCGTTTGGCCCAGCCCAGCCCGTACCCCCTTGTCGTCTTCTTCCCCCTCCCCTGAAGTTGCTCGCTGGAGGCACGGGAGCACGCCGGCGCTGCCACCGCGACGCCTCGCGGCTTCAAGAGCCTCCCCCTCCTCCTAAGCGTGCCACGGAGACGCCCAGAGCCCCGCAGCACTTCTCCCCCTCTCCCTGCTCCCTCTACCTCTCTCTCTCGTCGATTTCTCACCGCCTCCGAGCGCTCGGTCTCGCCGCGCCGCCGCACTTGCGTGGCCACCGTACCCCTCGCGGCGAGCCACTGTGTCCAGGAGACTCGCCGTGCTCGTCTTCGTCTTCAAGCGCGAGGAATCGAGTCCAGCGATCCCGAGGACGACGCCATCGACCCCGTTCCACGCCACGGCCGCCGGGTCTTCGTCGTCGAATACGCCGCCGTCTCGCCTCCTCCGGCTTCCCCGACTCCTCCAACGTCCTCAGGGTGAGCCGCACTGCGTTTTTCCCTACTCCCTGCTCCTCCCCGTGCCTTCTACTGCCATCGCCGCCTTCGGTTGCTCCGGCCGCCGCGCCTTTTGTCCTAGCCGTCACCCTGGAGCTCGAGCTTGACCCCCTCCTACTCGGTTGACTTCGGAAGCCCGCGAGGAGGACGCACATACCACCCACACCCCACCCCGTGCTCAAAAGAGCAACTTCGGCGAAGCTCCGGTGGCTCACTGGCGACTTGCTCCATTAGAGCCACTAACCCGAGCCCTAACCCCCAAATCACTCGCTGACAGGTGGGCCTTAGGCCACCTCTAACCCCCTAACTTAACTAAACAGAGAGGGATTAGCCCCTCTCCCACGGACAGGGCTGGCCCACTGGCCAGAGCCCTTGTGACGTCACCCCCACGTCATGCTGACACAGTAAAACAATTTCGAGAGAATTAAAACAATTACAGAAATTCCAAAAAATCATATAAACTTTGGAAATTCATAGAAAATTCATATGAACTCCAAATTGGACTAATAATATATGAAAAATGATCAGCAGAAAATTCTCTATCCAAATATGCAACTTTCAACCATGTTTGAGTTGATTTTAAAATGGGACCAGTAGCTTTTGCTATTTGGCTTAATTGGAATTAATTCAAATTTAATTCAAATGCAATTCAAATTTTAACCTTTACAATGCAAACATGATCACCTGAACTTCAGAAGCATATCACACACATGATCACATGGTTTCAAATGATCAAACAATTTCAAATGCAATTTGGTTAAATTGAAATTCATATGTTGAGTTTGAATTTGCACTTCAAATGCAATACACTTCATTTAAATCAAATGTACCACAAACCCGCACCATTCACCTCATGGACAACTATATCATGTGCTTGTGCATTCTATTACAATGTTGCCCCCCCCTTTGTTGATGATTGTTTCCGGTACCAGCTTTTCCGAGACGGTGATCACCCCCGAAGAAGAAGACCACCGTTAAGAACCGTGTATTGTCAGCAAGGCAAGCAAACCCCATTGATCATATCTATAAAATGCCAATTCCCTCTCAGTCTCGCTTATGCATGTTTAGGAGATCACTTTGTATCGATTCTACCGCATATTTGAACCCATATCCGATGCATGACCTATCATCTTGTCACAGTAGTAAGCAAACCACAATCCTAGCTGACATAGGAGTTGATTGATATCATGAGGCCCCTGCAACTGTTATAGCTTATTGCATGCTTAGTGTTACATGAGGTTGCTTTTGATGTGAGTCGGGATGATGGTGAACACGGTGTTGATGAAAGTGAAAATGTGTTGGTGAATCCACCCTAATACAAGGTGAACGATGAGAGGCTGTGTAGGAGTACACAGTGGGTTGTCTCGTTGAACACCGCCTTAAGCACCGAGTTCTTGTATGGTAATCCAAGACAAAGAGTACAACCACACATTGGGCTCACTGACCCCTCTCGGCCTAGTACCTTGATCCGTGTCGACGTCCAGGAGTCACATTAGTTCGGGCCTTCCATTTGACATATGCATAGTAAAAGAGTGAGTGGAAATGTTGCATCATCCTAGATATGTGGGTGGATCTGTGAGACAGTGAAACCATCTTTCAGAGGTGGCGTCTCGGTTGCCTACATTGTCTGGGTCCGTATCGTTTATCCGGCCGGACTCTCGAGCGGTGACAAACTCAGATAGTCGACTCCTGGAATAGACCGGTTGTGAGCGAAGTATCGTGGTGAACATCCTCGCTGTCACCTCTTTAACGGTGGAGAGACCTGGCGGTAACCGATGGTCATGTGTGTGTAGCTTACACCCTTGCAAGGTTAACAAAACTATTCGAATAGCCGCGTTCGCGGTTAAGGACTACTTGGAACCTGTACCTGATTATTAGACAACTTGAATGGATACTTCTAAAACTCGGAAGATAAGCGTGAGTGCTATGGTGTGCTTCCTCGTGGGAAAGTCGAGGAAGTAACCATAGTGGTGTATTGGTTGGAGACTTGGATAGTGGACTCGTGTACGCTTCTTACCTCAAGTCTGGTAATCGTAGTTCAGGACTAGCCAAGTCAAAGCTGGCACTTCTGCATGTTGAACCCCACCCCCTTTACCTTGATACTTGAGCATGAGTAGTTTAGTTCTGATGTAAGTCTTGCTGAGTACGACTTTGTACTCACGTTTGCTTATTCTATGTTTTAGCTGAGAACCCGGACCCCGATGGAGTCACCTTCGTGAAGCTCGACGTTGACTAAGTTAGCATAGTCCCAGACAGCAGTCTGGTCCCTCGTGGAAGGGCATGTTTGTTGTACAAGGCTTCTCTAAGCCATTTGTTAAACTTGTCTGTACTCAGACCTAATTTGCTTCCGTTGTATGATGTAATGTTGATCACAGACATGTGATCTTTGTATGCTCTATGTGTAAGTTAATAAAGATACACTTTGTAGAGTTATGTGATGATACCTGCTGTTCATACTAGACATGTGTGCTGCGTGTATGATTATAACATGCATGTCTTAGTATGGGTTTTCGAGACCTTAGTTGTGATCTGGCTGGCGGTCTTTTATACACCAAGTGGCCCTTAGATGTGCGCAGCTTGGGGCATCGCGATGCGATTGCTCGTGACTCTGTCACGTGCACACTTTGTTGTATGATCGAGCCCGCCCTAGACCCCGACTAAGTGATCGGGCTGGAGTAAGTCTATGTAAGAGTTAGGATTCAATCGATAACATGGTTGAGGCGACTTGTCTATGAATATGGGGTTCACCACCCATAAGCATTTAGACTTGTGAGCGGACGTTGAGGACCCATCTCAGTTGATCATCCGGTCTGAATGGGATTCCCCTCACGTTCGATGCTTACCGAGAACGTTCTGTGCTTGGCCTTGTCTGCTTAGACAAGTGGGTACGGTTCTCGGCTCTCCATGTGATTGCATCGTGACTGGAATTACATACGCTAACCCCGGGTCCCAACATCCGTCTTCTGGCGACTCCTTAGGTGGTGATGCCGTCTCCATCATCTCCGAAGAGGACATCGACGTCAAGCCCTCGATCAAGTGGGCGCGCCAAGCGACCTTGTAGAACTGGAGGCAACCTCATCTTCACCGGCAACTCGGAGAAGAAGCTGTGCAGCCGGAGAAGAAGGCGTGCAGCTGCAACTGGAGAAGAAGCTGGTGGAGAAGGAGAAGAATCTGGTGGAGCATCGAAAAATAAGTCGAGCTTCACCCTTTTGTTATGTCATTGAAATCCTCTGCTAGCTTCCTTTTTTCCTTTGTCTGTGGTGATGCCCTTGTAGTAGAGTCGATTACCCCTCATGGGCACACATGTAGAAGTCTTAATTCCTTGGGTAATTCCCTCTTGTAACAGGAGCTGCCTTCTATCCAAATGTAGTTGAGTCCTTTTATACCTTTATGGTTGAATTCAAGCTGTGGTTGAGATCTTGCTATAAACTGTGTTTTCGACTTCTGTGATGCCATGTCTTCGACTCCTTCTAATAGCGCAGAATGTCTTCGATTCCATCTGATAGTGCGAAATGTCTTCGACTCCATCTAGTAGCGTGAAATGTCTTCGACTTCATCTGATAGCGTGAAATATCTTCGACTCCTCCCGTGATGCACTGGCTTTAACTTTCTAGTGTGTTCTATCGGGTGCGCGGCAGCGCTCCCGATGGGAGTAGCCCCCGAGGCTACGTTTGAGTTGTAGAGTCAAACGTAGGCTTAAAGCTTTGCGTATTTCCTCGCGGTTCAACTCTGGAGTAGTCCCCGAGTCTTGGTTGTTTTTCGTCCGGGTGAAAACTTGAAGATTGCTAACTTGGTGTTTTTGAATAGGGTCGTAGCGTGTCTCTGGGAATGCTTATGCCTGAGCCTCCGAGTTTTTAAGGTGAGCTCGCGTAGGTGGCGATAGCATCTCTCGGGGGGATTTTGCGCTTAAGCCCCCGAGTGCTTTGGTTAAGATCACGTAACCGATGATAGCGTCTCTCGGGGGGATTTTGCTTAAGCCCCCGAGTGCTTTGGTTAAGATTGCGTAGGCGATAGCGTCTCTCGGGGGGATTTTATGCTTAAGCCCCTGAGTGCTTTGGTTAAGATCGCTTAGGCGATAGCGTCTCTCGGGGGGATTTTATGCTTAAGCCCCCGAGTGCTTTGGTTAAGATCGCGTAGGAGATAGCGTCTCTCGGGGGGATTTTATGCTTAAGCCCCTGAGTGCTTTTGTTAAGATCGCGTAGGCGATAGCGTCTCTCGGGGGGATTTTATGCTTAAGCCCCCGAGTGCTTTGAGATGGCAGTATTTGGGCAACATTTATTTTATTGCGGTCGAGCGGCTACATGAGTTGCCAGTCATGTCTGACCGATGGGGACTATGGATAGAACAGTCGCAAGTTTGCTACGTTCCATGGTTACCCACGTCCTCGTCTGTCTTCGGGTTCTTCAGCCTGTAGGCGCCACCTCCGATGACTTCTGAGACTATAAATGGTCCTTCCCATTGGGGGGCAAGTTTATGGACCTTCTCTTGTATCAGCCGTAGGACTAGGTCACCTTTGTTGAAGGTTCTAGTGCGCAAGCGACTGCTTTGGTAGGTGCGTAGCTTGTCCTGGTACCCCTTTGATTTTGCCAGGGATGTATCTCTTGCTTCGTCAGCTGTATCTTTGTCATCTTGTAATGCTTCTTCTGCTTCTTCTTCTTCGTACCCGGTGACCCGAGGTGCTCTGAACTTGAGGTCATGTGGTAGTACAGCCTCTGCCCCGTACACCATGAAGAAGGGTGTGTACTGGGTCGCGGTGTTTGGTGTAGTTCGTAGGCTCCATAGTACCGCGGGGAGTTCTTCTACCCAGTTGCCGGCGGCTTGCTTGAGTGGTGCGAGCAGCCGCTTCTTGATTCCCCCGCATACAAGGACGTTTGCTTTTTCCACTTGGTCGTTGGACTGCGGGTGCGCGACTGATGCATAATTGATTTTTATGCCCAGTTCTTCGCAAAAGTTCTGGAATTCTGCGGCTATGAAGTTCGTGCCGTTGTCCGTGATGATGTTGTGTGGCACTCCGAACCTGAAGATGATCGATTTGATGAAGTTGACAGCCGTGAGGGCCGTGGAGCTGGTGATGGGCACTGCTTCGATCCATTTAGTGAACTTGTCGACTGCGACGAGCAGGTGTGTCCTTCCGCCCTTTGATGATTTCTTGAGTGGGCCCACCATGTAGAGTCCCCAGTGGGCCCACCATAGTGGTATGGTCTTGAGCTCTGAGGCGGGGGCGTGTGGCCTGTTGGCGAATTTCTGGCAGGCGACACAATGTCGCACGATTTCCTCTGCATTTTTCATGGCTGTGGGCCAATAGAACCCGGCTCGGAATGCTTTGGACACGAGTACTCGACTGCTCGCATGGTGCCCGCAGTGCCTTCGTGGAGTTTGAGCAGTAGGGCTTTGCCGTCCTCTTCGTCGATGCACCTTTGGAGTATCTGGGTGATGCTGCGCTTGTATAGCTGTTTGTTGATCACCGTGAACGCCTTGGATCGTCGGCTGATGCGTCGTGCTTCGGCCATGTCTTGCGGCAGCGTACCTTCGATTAGGAATCGGAGGAACGGTTTTTCCCAGACAGGTCCTTCGAGCTCTGTCGGAGTTGTGCTGTCGGGTGTGCTGGTGCTTGTGCCTTCTGATGGGCTTGCTGCTGCCACCTGCGCCAGGTCTGTTGCGTCCTCGCCGTCCACGACTGCTTCAGGTGCTGCTGCCTGTACTGTCGTGGATGGAAACCTGACAATAGATATAGGGGTATGAAAGGAGCTAAATGAATCTGTACGCAAAGATGGTTGACGCAAGGGGGGGGGGTTATACAGGTTAGGCCTCTCCGTAGAGATAAAAACCTTAGTCCTGTCCCAGGCTTACTGGGGTGTTCTTTCTTCAGAAAAACTGAGAGTGAGAAAGGTTGCGCGTGCCCATGCCGAAGGGGAGGGGGGCTTATATAGAGTGCGCCCCTGCCTCCTTAATGCCTTGGCTTAAATGGGTCTTAATTACAGGATTAAATACGTACTTAAATACAAAAACGGTCTGCCCATTACTACTAATAAAGGAGGAGAAACGCCCGCATCATTAAATGCCTCCCGTCCGTTGCGTTTCCCATCTTCTGAGTAGGGGGGGGGGGGCTCGCCGATTTCTTTCGAGTATCGGTCTACTCGGATCTTGCTGGGCTTCCGAGTAGTTGCGTACTCGGAAGCGACTCCTGGTCTCCGAGTAACATGTTACTCGGAGATTGCCAATGCTTCGTGTTTTTGTTGGTCTGATTTTGTTGGGTGTGCTTTGGGGAAATCCAGGGCTTAAGGATACCCCTGGGTTTCCCTCGCCTAGGGGTATGCCTTTAGTATTACCACGACAGTAGCCCCCAAGCGCTTTCGGGTGCTCATAAGTGAGGTGACTGACATTTGTTAGTCTTTCTGAGGTATGTGAAGATTGAACTCAGTAAGAGGCCCGGAAAGGCTTTATTGATGTTCGAACTTTTCCCTCGAGTGCGAGTTGGGAAGGTTAGCGGAAAAATTTGGCGACACTCAAACGTCTCTCGGAAGAGGTGGACTGAGGCCTCGGAAGGCGTGTCTCAGAGTAAAAGGCCTTAAAATCCATATGAACCAAATTTGTAAAGTTCAATGCCCTAGGACATCATGCCGAGTCCTAGGCCATGCCACGTGGGACATTGATTCTTTACCCCCTACGCCGGGTCTTACTGGTGGCCTGACATTCTACGTTAGAGACGGGCCACCAGCGAGCTAGTTACTCGAATTTTTACCCGAGTAACCGGGTGCGAGATTTTTCGTTTCGCGGGGAACCTTCGAGTGGTTCTTTTCATGGTGCTTCCGAGTGGCAACTTACTCGGAAGCTGCGGGAGCTTTGCAATTTCTTCCGAGTGATGGCGTACTCGGAGAGTTTGATCGGTGTGCGTTGTGCTTCGCATCTTCCGAGTAGTTGGGGTGGTTTCAAGCTTCGAGTCGAAGTCAGATTTGGTCTTTAACGAAGGATTTTGCCTTGTCAGAGAATATTCTTGCCCAGATGAGTGGGCGCACTGTTTGTGCCTATCTCCTCGATTCCCGTGGAGGTTTTATAGGGTAATAATTAACTTCATGTGGGGAAGTGGGTGGGATTATGGGGAAGTGGAGTGGTTTTATGGGGAGAGGAACCGGCAAGCCCATTAGTGGGGTGCGTATCTGACGCGTGGCAGGCGCCACTTGAGCTATAAAAGTACCCCTTCCTTTTGGCTTGGAGCAGATCCGCCCATTTCCCCCCTGCGCAGCCGTTCCCGCTTATCTCTCTCGCTTCGCCTCTTCCTTGCCTATTCAATCTCGCTGCCAGGACATCTCTGCCGGCTGCTCGAGTTCCGCCCTGGGAGGCCGCCACTCGCGCTGCCCTTCCGCCGCTGCCGCGACCATGTCTGCGGGGGAGTGGCTTCCGTCGATCGTGACGGAGGACATGCTGCTGGGGTACCAGGACGCCGGTCTGGTTCCCCGCGAGGGTTGCCGTCTTCCCGCGGCTGGGGAAGACGAGCCTGCTCCACGGGACGGTGAGAGAGTTCTCTTACTTTTGCATGTGGACCGCGGCTTTTCTCTTCCCCCACATCCCTTCTTTTTAGATTTATTGGCTTTCGCGGGTGCTCAACTTCATCACATTGTTCCCAACGCTGTTACCCTTCTTTCTACCTTTTTCACCCTCTGTGAGGGATTCTTAGGCATAGAGCCCCATTGGCATCTTTTCCGTAGTATATACGCTATCAAGCCTCAGAAGGCGAAGAAGTCCGGGGAGGGTGGCGGCGTGGAGTTCAATCATCTGTGCGGTGGCCTGTTCTTGGCTAAGAAGCAACAGGTGCAGTATTTTGCCTCTTGCGTGCCTGATTCTGTTAAGAACTAGCAAAATATTTGGTTCTACTGCAAGGTGGCCGAGGGGCCGGGGTAGCGGACCTTGCCTCCTTACTCGGACGTTAGGCTGACTTCTTCTCAGGGCTGGAACCCCCGACTCACCAATGCCGATAAGGAGCAGGTGCTCCCCTTGATGTGTGAGGTCATCCGGCTGAAGAAGAATGGTCTAGACGCCATGGATCTGATAGCCGCCTTTGTGATTCAGAGGATTCAGCCACTCCAGGCCAGGACTCGGGGGATGTGGACGTATTCCGGGTTGCAGGATGACACCCGCTATAGCAACACTGAGATTCCCCTGGACGAGTTTGAACTTCAGATAAAGATAATAACGAGCGTGACTCAAGGTCTTTAGACGACTGGCCGAGTGAGACCCCTCAGCATCGAAAATCTTCCCACCTTGGTATGCTGAATCGTGCCATACGTATCTTGAATGTGCTTCATTTGTTGGCTCTAACTCGGACCTCTTTATTCATTGCTAGGATTTTACCCAATTCCGTTGCCCTATTCCTCTAGCTCCGCAGCATCCTGCCGAGGAGGATGAAGATAGTACTGCTGGTGTGGGGGTCGGAGTTGAGGCGGGGGAGGAGCTGGAGTCCGAGGTGGCTCGGATTCAGGCAGAGTCCGAGCAACGCTCGAAGAACAACCAGGACCGCGAGTCGGCGCGGGAGGGGCTTACTCGGACCCGTAAAAGGGCTCATACTCCGAGTGGAGAAGAGGACAGCGGGAAGCTTCCTCCCTTGGGCCTTAGCTCTGGGAAGGTTGCGCCCATGAAGAAGAAAAAAGTTGTCACTCTTGGGGGCCGAGAGGCTAATCCCTTAGGGGGTGCTGCTGTTGAGAAGGCCAAGGGGGCTGGATCTGGTTCGGCCAGGGTTGCTCCCCCGAGGCGTAGCTTGAAGACCGTTCACAAGTAATGCTGTTGGTTTTCATATGCTTTAAGGCTCTGTTGGTTTCTCAGGCCCATCCTTAGTTGTTTCATTTTGCAGTATTCGTCCGAGTGGTTCTGAGATGTTGCATGGGATCGAGGATCCCGAGGTCGAAACTATGGAGGATGTTAGCACTTGCGAGGTGACTGACTTTCCTGGAATGGACACTATTCCAGAAGATACTGCGGCTGTTGGTGGGAATTCTTTGTTGTTTTTGTTGAGACGTTTACCACTGTCGTCTTTTCGCTTTTAATTGTTTGTTGTTTCTGCTGCAGACATGGATGTTGACCCTACTGCTGATCCATCTCGGATTACTACCGAGTCCGCCGCTGCTGGGGTCACTCCTCCTGAGGCGATTGTTCCTGAGGGGACAGTGTCCTCTGGGTCTGGTTCCCGAGCTGCTGCACCTGATGCTCCAGCTGGGGAGGCTGTTAGGGAGACCCCTGTCGCTTCGGCAGCTGCTCGAGGGAGTGAGCCTGCCAGTTCGGAGGCCATTCCAGTCGGAGCCCCAGTGGAGAGTGCTATTATTGGTGGGTTGAAGGAGTCCTTGGTGAAGGCGACTCAGTTTGAGCTGCGGCCGCGGGAGCTAACATCTGAGGCTGAGTTGGTGAAGTCCAACATGCACGTAAGTACTTACGTAAGTTTTCTTACCCACTGGGTGTATCCCCCAAGGCTCCGAGTAAATTCGCGAAGTTATTCGGAGTCTTTTGATAGGAGGTTTTATGTCAGTTAACTTCCAGTGGGAGCACTTCTTAGTGCACCCACTGGGTGTAGCCCCCAAGGCTCCGAGTAACTTCGCGAAGTTATTCGGAGTCTTTTGATAGGAGGTTTTATGTCAGTTAACTTCCAGTGGGAGCACTTCTTAGTGCACCCACTGGGTGTAGCCCCCAAGGCTCCGAGTAACTTCGCGAAGTTATTCAGAGTCTTTTGATAGGAGGTTTTATGTCAGTTAACTTCCAGTGGGAGCACTTCTTAGTGCACCCACTGGGTGTAGCCCCCAAGGCTCCGAGTAACTTCGCGAAGTTATTCGGAGTCTTTTGATAGGAGGTTTTATGTGAATATGGCATTCCTCTTGTCTTCATAGGAGGCATGCAAGCTTGGGTCGGCCTTCGTGAAGTTGCATGAGGAGAAAACTGCTACTCAGAGTGCGTATGAAGCGCTGCTTGAGGAGCACAACAAACTGAAGAAACACCATGCTGAGGACAATGGTAAAAGCTCTTGGGTTTCTAAGCTGCCATTGTTCATCTTCTTATTTTTCCGTTTGACGTTGTGCTTGCGGAGGCGGCGAAGAAGGCCTTTGATGCGGAAGTCAAGGAGAACGATGATTTTGTTGCTAAGATGAAGAAGGAAATAGACCAGGTTGAGAAACGAGACAAGGCTCACAAAGCTTTGGAGACCAGTCTTCATTATTATAAACAGGCAGTGAAGGAGAATGAAGCTTGCATCTCAAAGCTGGAGTCTGACTTGGAAAAACTATCCGAGCTGCGCGCCGAAGATAAGAAGAAACATCAAGCCGAGTTGGAAACCACTCGGAAGGCGGTGAAGGCAGCTGAAGAGTATTGCGCTGGGTGGTTCGCCGTTTTCAGTGAGACCTTGTCTGGTGAGTTTTGCCGTCCGAGTTGCGATGGGGACCTGTCTCCCAGTCTTAGATTGTGTACTCATTTTCTCATTTGATTGCAGCATATGGAACAAATCCAGAGGCTGAGCAAGCTCGCATTGCCGAATTTGCGGAGATCATGAAGAGGGATAACTATACGCTAGTGACCACAGTATTTGCTCTGGCTCGGGGACTGCTGACCATGAGGTGCGCCAAATCGAAATTTTTTGCTGAAGAAGTTATGGGTGCTACCCTGGCTTTGAAGAGCAAGCTGTCACCTGATGAGGGAAGCAAAGTGAAATTGGACACTGTTGTACCCGTCCTCCAGGAGGCTCCCCATCAGCTGGCCCGCTGGAAACGCTCAGCGGCACGGAGCGGTGCGAATTACGCACTGGCATTGACCAAGGCGCATTTCTCGGAGCGGGTCCATAATCTTGAGCGGGTTGGTGGTGGAGATCCGAAAGAAGGTCAGAGCTGCACCTCCTTCCTGCCGCGCTATGCTGAAACTGCTAGCCGAATTGCCCTGATGCCCGATCTGGATTTCTTTGTTGAGTCGACTGCCGTGACCAGTGAGTCGGACGAGGCGGGCGAGGAATGAGTGAAGCGTAGCAAAAAACACTGGTTTGATATTTGCCTCGGGATGCCGAGTGGATCTGTAATAAGTTGCACTGTGTGGTTGTGTCATGAAACTCCTTCGTTTGGTTGATGAACTCGTATTCTGTTTCTTAGTGGGAAACGAATATTTCTTCCGATGCTTGCTTTTCTTTTTCTAAGTTTTCACTCGGGCTGCGCATAGTTCAGAAGAGAACTTGTTTTTATCTCTTTAAGCAGCCCCCAAGTCTACTTAGACTTGAAGGTACTTAGAATTTTTTTCTATTGATGATCTTGTAGACAAGATCCTCAATGCAGATGATGTTGTGCTTCCCCAAGCCTGTGGGGCGTTGGTGAGCACTTATAGTAAGTTTTCTAAGTTCTCGTCCGAGCTGCATGCAATTCGGATGGAAAACCTGATTAACGGTTTTCGTCCGAGCTGCGCACAGCTCGGAGAAAAACCTGTTTTTACAACTTTAAGCAGCCCCCAAGTCTCCTGAGACTTGAAAGTACTTAGAAATTTTTTCTATTGAAGATCTTGTATACAGGGTCCTCAATGCAGATGATGTTGTGCTTCCCCAAGCCTGTGGGGCGTTGGTGAGAACTTAACATAAGTTTTCTAAGTGCTCGTCCGAGCTGCATGCAATTCGGATGGAAAACCTGATTAATAGTTTTCATCCGAGCTGCGCACAACTCGGAAGAAAACCTGTTTTTATAGCTTTAAGCAGCCCCAAGTCTCCTGAGACTTGAAAATACTTAGAAAAAAATTTCTATTGATGATCTTGTAGACAAGATCCTCAATGCAGATGATGTTGTGCTTCCCGAAGCCTGTGGGGCGTTGGTGAGCACTTAACATAAAATTTCTAAGTTCTCATCCGAGCTGCTCGCAGCTCGGATAAAAAACCTGATAGAGAGTTATGAAAACAAATTGAGCAAGACGCACTATGCGTACGAAGTAATATTTATTCAGATCTTACAAGCGTGCTCATGCATAGAAGCGGTGCAGTAACTGGGCGTTCCATGCATGGGGCTCTTCTATCTTATTAGTTACATCGTACAGGTGAGAGGCCTCATTGTGCAGTACTCTGGAGATGATAAATGGACCTTCCCATGGGGGAGCTATTTGTGATCCGAAGTTTGCTTGATGCGAAGTACCATGTCGCCCTCTTGGAAGGAGCACGCTCGGACGTGTCGGTCGTGGTATCGGCGAAGGTCTTGCTGATACAACGTCGAGCGGGTGAGAGCTAAATTTCGTTCTTCTTCCAAGAGATCAACGCCGTCTTGTCGTGCTTCCTCAGCTTCGGCTTCTGTGTACTGGCTTATACGGGGGGCATTGTTCTTGAGGTCACTCGGAAGGACTGCTTCTGAACCGTAGACGAGGAAGAAGGGGGTTGACCGAGTTGAGCGATTTGGAGTTGTACGCAATCCCCACAAGACTGAAGGGAGTTCATCAACCCGGGCTCCCGCTGCTTCCTTTAGTTCCCGAAGTAACCGAGTCTTGATTCCCTTGAGCATTAGTCCGTTGGCTCGTTCGACTTGGCCGTTGGACTGTGGGTGTGCGACTGAGGCAAAGTTGACCTGAATGCCATTGGACCAACAGAATTTATTGAATTCAGCCGAGTTGAAGTTCGATCCATTATTAGTAATGATGTCATGCGGGACACCAAACCGATGTATGATGCCTTGCATAAAGCTGACTGCTGTGGCGGAGTCCTGGGTCTTGATAGGTTTTGCTTCTATCCATTTTGTAAACTTGTCTACGGCGACCAAAATGTGGGTGAAGCCGTGCTTGCCCGTTCGGAGTGGTCCGATCATATCTAATCCCCATACTGCAAATGGCCAGGCTAGGGGGATTGTCTTCAGCTCGGAAGCTGGTTTGCGGGGCTGGTTGGCATAAAACTGGAAGCCTTCGCAGTGGTCCACGATGTACCGAGCATCGCAGAGGGCGTCGGGCCAGAAGAAACCAGCTCGGAAAGATTTTGCCACCAACGTCCGACTTGAGGCATGATGGACACAATCTCCCGAGTGGATTTCTTGTAGTATGCAGCCGCCTTCTTCCTCGGAGATGCATCGCTGGGGGACATGAGTGATGTTGTTCCTGTACAGCTCCCCCTTGATCACCGAGTAGGACTTGGATTTGCGGACGATCTGTTTGGCTTCTATCTCGTCATCAGGCAATTCCTGTTTTTGCAGATAAGCAAGGATTGGAAGTGTCCACTCGGGGGGAATAACCTCCACATCAAAAACCAGATCCACTACTACGAGTATATCCTCTTTGTTGGGGATGTTCTTGTCAGGCAGCATGTCTGGATCGGCTCCTAGGAAAGGGTCCTCCTTGACTGTTGGGGAATGCAATGTAGGGGAACGCGGCAGAAAACAAAAAATTTCCGCACTACGAACAGCCCAGGACCACTATGGAGACTGCATACAAGGTTTTTGATCTGATCGTTACCGACTCGTAGCGCAGCGGAAGTAGAGTCGATGTAGATCGTCGGTGCAGATCCCCGCAGCTAGGATTTACAACCTCCCAACCGCGAGAATGTATTCCCTCGTCTGCTCCTCGGACAGCGCTCAGGGAGGCGGTCAGACAGTCCCTCGGACGATGTCACGGACAGCCCTTCGGGAGGCCCCTCGAAACTCGATCGGTAACTCGGACAGCCCTCCGGGAGGACCCTTGAAACTCGAACGATAATTTGGACAGCCCTTCGGGAGGACCCTCGAACAGCCCCTCGGGCAAAAGATCGAAACTACGACCTCTCTACGGGGTTGCGCACATACGGTGTCAGCTATCCGGCAGGGCTTCGCCGTCCAGAACTAGTTCCTGCCGGAACCCAGACAGCCTTTCGGCTCTACGAAACTATTTCGCGGGGAGGGAGAGAGAATGCCAGATCATGCATGGCTTGTGTATTGAACTCAAGGGAGAGCTTGGATCAAGGATATGGGGCTGCCCTCACACCTCTATTTATAGGAAACCCAAGGGGGCTTTCTTGGCTCCCAAGTCCTTCTAGAAGGCTTTCCAAAAATATCTCAAGTAGTACTTTTTACTATTCATGACACCACTTTTTCGCGTCCGAAAATTCCGAAAATATTTCTATGGGTCTTAGAATAATTCCAACACCCACTAAAATGATTTTGGGCGCATTCTGAAACAATTCCGGATTAGTGATTTTCATCTGCGAAAAGCAACCTAAGCATTTCCGGCAGCTCCGAAATATTTCCGAAAAAAATATTTTAATCTTTTCTCCACAAAAATTCCAGAAGTTACCAGAACAATTCTGGCACTCTCCAAAATTACCAGGTGCTCTCCGAAACCTTTTCGGCTTAGTGGTTTACCCCGAAACAACTTTTCGGTTTTCTCTCACGGAACTTTTCCGCCGTCTCCGAAACCTTTCCGGTGACTTTATCTCAGACTCCCTGTCTAGTATTCAACAGATAGATGACCCTTAAGCGTGTGACCCTGTAGGTTCGATCAAGTATAGACATGACCGGAACACTTTCCGATCAATGATCAATAGCGGAACCGAGGACATCCATATTGATCCCTATACCCATACGAAGAATTATTCGAGTGAACCTTTAGTTGCTGTGTGCTATTCCTGTTGCTTCGCGATATATTACAAATACCCGAGGTGAGACTTATTGGCATCCCCGTGAATCAACAACTTGTCCACTATGCCAGTTACCTCGTTCCTGGTATTGTTCTCTTTTCTCGTTCCCGCGTTCCGGCATCCCTGTGATCAAATCACACTGTGTCTGGCCAGACGATGGTGGATACCGTAACACCGAGAGGGCCCTAAGAATATCTCTCCAACGACGGAGGAGCAAATCCCAATCTCGAGCTACCTAGTTCTTTGTCATACTTTTCCGTGAACCCGCAAGCTGCCGTAATAGCCACCCTTTTATAGATGACGTTTAACAAAACCCCAAAGTTCACGAAGCAAGTACGAAGGAACTCGATACTCTCATGGTCTAAGGAATTATGCAAACGCACAACTTTCTCTGTGTTATTAACCATTAACTTGTGACGAATGTATCTCATAGCATAACATCAATTCGGGTCGATTCAACACAAATGTTCTTCTAACATTGTGCCCTCAAAATTGCCGGCATAGTCATGCCCATGATCAGGAAAACAGAACCATCATGCAACACTTGAGCTAGTCTTAGAGGCGAGACTAGGAATATATATTTTTTATCCGTTTATTATTCCACACGTGCATATGAGTCTTCCTCCGAGCCTCGTGGTTATTGCAGACTCGAGAACCATAGCAGTTATAGCATGGAATATAAACATAATTAGGAACATGGGGATAAATAATAACATTTATTATTGCCTCTAGGGCATATCTCCTACAGACTCCCACTTGCACTAGAGTCAATAATCTAGTCAATGCTAATGCACTTTACACCTACGGCATACTGGTGTAAAATATGCTTCACATGTGGTATATCCTGATGTCCAACGGATCTGACAATTTCAACTCCGTGTGTATCTTTGCATATCCTCGCGTTTTCACGCTTTCAAAAAATTCATATTTTGTGTGGACTTGGCTTTGTATATATGCGAATCACTGGTCGAACCTTGATTCCTCAGACTGAGCTATGGAGCAACTATCTTCAATAGTGTTCCATTGACCAAAGCCATATTGGAACCATACTAAGTTCATGAATGAACTATATGATTCAACATTTTCTTTGTTGCTTCTAAAGCAGCAACATACATAGCCATTTGTTATAGAATTTCGCCACAGTAACCTGTTATGAACAATTCCAACTTACTGTGCCACCATATTGTGTATTACACACAAAAAAACTTTAACTCAAATCGAAAATCACATGGAGCATTGATGAAGACCGTATCGATGTAATTACTTACAACAAGTACTTCATAA
The DNA here is from genome assembly GCA_950022295.1 of Bromus sterilis. Classification (NCBI taxonomy): domain Eukaryota; kingdom Viridiplantae; phylum Streptophyta; class Magnoliopsida; order Poales; family Poaceae; genus Bromus; species Bromus sterilis. Next base: position 407,745,913 of record OX465596.1, on the reverse strand, counting down.
TCTCTTCTTGCGAGAAAACATGTCATCAGTGCTACTTTAGTACTCAATGACATTTTTCACTGTTGTCCCACGATCAGTTCTTTGATCACTTTGGTATCTATACTCGCAACAACTTTGGAGTATTGGACATATCTGGTTGTTTTACATACCATGGAATACATGATTAATCCCAACACGAAGGTGTGTGGAATCTCCATCATGTAATTTGCTCATCAGTGTTTTGGGACACTGAGTCTTGCAAAAACTCTTTCCATGTGACTTTGGCAAGAATCACTCCTTGTCGTTTTTAATGCTAAATTGTTTTGGCATCTTGTCAGTATGTATTTTGGCTTAGCCCTATTAGGCAATTCTATCTCTTAGATAATTATGCCTAATATCAAGGCTACTTAACCCAAGCACTTCATCAAAAAACTATTTTCAATGAAGTCCTAATTCATGTCAAGAAATTTATATTATTTCCAATTAACAATGTGTCAAGCACACACAAGGTTTTTAGAAATATTATTATGCTCCCACTTACTTTCTTGCAATCACAAGCATCTTCGTTATCCATTGATGAAATCAAACTCTTTTGACTATTTCATCAAAAACGAAGATTCCAACTCCATTATGCTCTCTTTTGTCCATCGCAGGAACTCTGAAGTTTGCATACTTACTAGCATCCTCTGGACTGACAAAATACCTTGGACTGTATCTCCAAGGCAGTATTTCCATCTCATGGAAATCCTTTTGGCATCCATGTTTCATATCTCATGAATGAAATACGTATTAATTGCTAGTTTAACCCGAACCGACTTTAAGCATCGCTACGGAGAGACAATCTCGCCGTAGTTAATTCCTTGAAATTGTTATAAGCAACAAGTCGAGCTTTTTGGATAAAACATTTTTATCCGTATCAGTTTATAGTTCCATTAATATTCGTTAGACTCTAAGTCTTCCGAATGGTCCATCAAGATACAATCTTGAATTACGTATATGGAAACTATCTCGGATTTGTATTGGCATTTAGCCAATTCCGGAGTCAGGGCCCATCATCGCTTCCTTGATTATCGTAGGTATGCTGTTGTCTAACAACAATATCTCGTTTGCGCACCTGAGAGGTTTGCACGAGTTTTGCCTACGTGGCTCAGTTGCAAGTTTGACCGAAGTCCATACATCTCATGTAGAGGCTTCCGTATCAGTTGCAGTAGGAAACTCTGGAATCACTTCCAAGGTTCCTTTCCTTTGATCTGATGACGAAGATACTGTTATCTCGTCGAGTTGCACTGTCCTCCCACTCACCTTTTTTCAAGAACCATTCTCTTTAAAAGCATACCGTTCTTTGTGGCAAAACCTTTTGCCTCGGTATAGTGGTGGAGGAATTCCCAATAATTTGGGATAACCTACAAAGTAGCACTTGTCTGATTTGGAATAGGTTTGTAAACAGTTTACACAATCCCCATATTCCAAATGTTAAGAAAAGATAAAACATGGTTGGGCGTACCATACCATGGCGTCATTTCAACAGACCTGATGGCGCTCCTTTCAGTGTAAAAGCCGCAGTCTCTAAAGCGTTACATTAAAAGGAATAATGGCAAATTGATTTATGTCATCTTTGATCTTACCATGTCATAAATGGTTTGATTACATCTTCAAGGACATTCCACTTGCAGTGGTGTTCCGGGAGGTGCAAGTTATGAAAGCTCTTTTCACAACTCATCAGACATTGGCTAAACTTGTAACTCAAAAATTCCTTTCTGCAATCGAATTGTAGAAACATAATTTTCTTGTCACAATAACTTTCACTTCATTTTTGAAAACCTTTCGAATGATTTCAAAAGATCCAGACTTACGTCTCATCAAGTAAATATCCATATATCTACTTGAGTCTTTTCTGAAGATAGATAAATCCACTACTAACAACATTTAACGGACTACACACATCAAATGTATGATCACCAATAAGTTTGTTGTTCGTTCCTCATGGCCTGTGAACGGTATTTCAGTCACTTAACTTTTCGGACGAAAGTTGCAAGTGTGAGATGATTCATAATCAAATGACTTCAAAATCCATCATTGTGGAATTTCTCCATGCGGGTTTCTCCAGTGTGACCAAATGCAGTGCCACACATATGTGGTATTCTTTTAGTCTTTCGACATTTAGCGTCATTGTTATGGATGTATCCTATTACCATCAATATTCGTAACATACATCCCATCCCCGATGGAAGCATGGCCCTTTATGTTATTCATAATACTGAACAACAATTGTTCTTTTATGAAAAACCTTCTTGCAACATACTTTATGCAATCGGCTAGAGTGTATACAACTCTAAAACGAATTATGAAAATAAATACAGATGGTGATACACCGATGGAAGGTATAGTAACTTTTACTATATTCCCAGCGCGTATCTAAACCTCATTACTGGCAAGTCTTTTAGGCCGTAGTGGTTCTTGCATCGAGTTGCAACAGAATTCAATCGAGCGGGTATTCCTGTGATCAACTTTTAATCATAATACCCAAGAATTATGGACTAACTGTTTAATCACAATTCCCAAGAACTATTTATTTTTGACCAGCCTTCCATACATCAATAACTTTCATGACTTTTATACATGAGCTGGACATTCCAGTCTTCTTTCTTTTTGCCCTTATACTTTTAACAGTTTAACTTTCAATATATTTCTCCTACTCTCAGAAGAAGCACCCAACTTTAAGAGTGGCGTTAGCCCCGGACTTCCTAGGCGTGTGAGTCATACTAACACCCTTTGGACATTTCCTTTCTCTTTAAGTTGTTTGTTTTATTCACCTTCATCATATGACAGGCGTTCTTCTGGATCCCTCTCTTATCAGTCAAATGCCCAGTAAACACTTTACTAATACTTTGCAAACAAATATTGCTTTGGATATCTCATATCTTTTAGCCTTTGTCTGTATCTGAAAACAATTTTCAGTTCCATGAATATTACATAACTATCCCAAACTTGTGAAGTTCGGGTCTTATGGAAGCAAACGTATTGCACTTGACCACAATGGAATTCTAGATTTTGGATCGAAGGACGAGAGTCACATCATCCATAGCATTAGCGGGAGGACACCGAAAGCATGCGATAGGACAAAATCCTTCTCGGCACTCTTGAGGACAATCCTCGCATTACGTTACCAACCGTAAAGTTTTAACCAGATATTTAACAGCTTATTCAATTTTAATAGGGAAGGTGGAAACGCGAGCCATTATTCTACAACTATTAGCAAATTATACTTAGACAGTGTTCATAATTAATTGCACTCAGAATTAAACAAGTTAATTCGAAAATGCGCTCCCACTCAAATCAATATCTCTCAAAATTGATTATGAGTGATTCAAGATCCAAATATCAATACAACGCCATAGAATCATCATCTCATGACGAGGATTTTGATTTGGTAGGCCAACTTGCCGATCACATCTCTATGTGACTCTTGTTCATCTTTCGATGCATGTGTTCCGAGCTCAGGACGATCCTGCCATGAACGTCAAGACAACCAAGTGATCTTGCTGCGAGGTCTGACCTCACCCGCCTTACATTTCTCCAATCGTTCGTACCCATGCATCCATGGCGCACCCCGAAAGGATAGATGCTGTGACGGTGCTACATTTGGGAGAACACTAACTACTTGATATTTTAAGTGAGAGATCACCCTAATAAAAAGCGACTACCGCGCAATCAAGAAGGGTGCAACTTAAGGGATAAACATCTCAGGTAATTCATAATTGCATGATATGGTATAGCCCCTTCTGACGGAGAAGTCAAGTATTTCTTCGTCTTAGGCATTTGCGTCGGAGTTCACCTTCGCGAAGTTTGCCACCACCTTGTCGATGCACCAAATAATATTGCTATCTTTATAGCTAATAAAATAAGTGCATTACATAAGGTTGACTCGCAGGTCATTAAAGTGACAATCATATGGCTCCAGCCATCATGCCGAATCATGACACGCAGGTCATGTTAATAAATTTACATTATATAGTCATCTCATACATAATCAAATTAATATGAGCTTTGCTATACCACATCACATGCACATCCTGCAAAACCAAGTTAGACGCCTCTAATCGGTTTATGCAAAATTTTATTTTACGTGGCTTCTAAGGTTTTGACTTAAACCACAGCTACCAACGTTTATCATCAAGCATGATTATTCAAGTCGCTAGATTAACTTTGCGGGGTGTATGAAACACGAGATAATAAAATCTCGAGCCCCATACTGAACTTCGTCATACGCGTGATCCCCGTGCAGATCATATCTGCATTGCCCTTTAGTCTGCAGAATTTCTTCTTTCTCTAACTATGGTGGAATTCAACGAACTGTTAGCACTTCTTTGATCAATCAGGATCGCAGATTGCCAGAACTTTGAAACTCCACCATACTGTTATTGAGATCAGAAATACACAAATTCCAGGGAAGCAACAAGAACATCGGGTAACAGATTTCATCTGCCACCCGCATAAATAATTTTCAGCAATAGATCTGATCTACTCCAAAATTATATTATGCAATACCCATACATCTCTATGTATTCTAGATCGCAACATGCATCTACGCATAGCTCGGCTCTGATGCCACTGTAGGGGAACGCGGCAGAAAACAAAAAATTTCCGCACTACGAACAGCCCAGGACCACTATGGAGACTGCATACAAGGTTTTTGATCTGATCGTTACCGACTCGTAGCGCAGCGGAAGTAGAGTCGATGTAGATCGTCGGTGCAGATCCCCGCAGCTAGGATTTACAACCTCCCAACCGCGAGAATGTATTCCCTCGTCTGCTCCTCGGACAGCGCTCAGGGAGGCGGTCAGACAGTCCCTCGGACGATGTCACGGACAGCCCTTCGGGAGGCCCCTCGAAACTCGATCGGTAACTCGGACAGCCCTCCGGGAGGACCCTTGAAACTCGAACGATAATTTGGACAGCCCTTCGGGAGGACCCTCGAACAGCCCCTCGGGCAAAAGATCGAAACTACGACCTCTCTACGGGGTTGCACACATACGGTGTCAGCTATCCGGCAGGGCTTCGCCGTCCAGAACTAGTTCCTGCCGGAACCCAGACAGCCTTTCGGCTCTACGAAACTATTTCGCGGGGAGGGAGAGAGAATGCCAGATCATGCATGGCTTGTGTATTGAACTCAAGGGAGAGCTTGGATCAAGGATATGGGGCTGCCCTCACACCTCTATTTATAGGAAACCCAAGGGGGCTTTCTTGGCTCCCAAGTCCTTCTAGAAGGCTTTCCAAAAATATCTCAAGTAGTACTTTTTACTATTCATGACACCACTTTTTCGCGTCCGAAAATTCCGAAAATATTTCTGTGGGTCTTAGAATAATTCCAACACCCACTAAAATGATTTTGGGCGCATTCCGAAACAATTCCGGATTAGTGATTTTCATCTGCGAAAAGCAACCTAAGCATTTCCGGCAGCTCCGGAACATTTCTGGCAGCTCCGAAATATTTCCGAAAAAAATATTTTAATCTTTTCTCCAGAAAAATTCCAGAAGTTACCAGAACAATTCTGGCACTCTCCAAAATTACCAGGTGCTCTCCGAAACCTTTTCGGCTTAGTGGTTTACCCCGAAACAACTTTTCGGTTTTCTCTCACGGAACTTTTCCGCCGTCTCCGAAACCTTTCCGGTGACTTTATCTCAGACTCCCTGTCTAGTATTCAACAGATAGATGACCCTTAAGCGTGTGACCCTGTAGGTTCGATGAAGTATAGACATGACCGGAACAATTTCCGATCAATGATCAATAGCGGAACCGAGGACATCCATATTGATCCCTATACCCATACGAAGAATTATTCGAGTGAACCTTTAGTTGCTGTGTGCTATTCCTGTTGCTTCGCGATATATTACAAATACCCGAGGTGAGACTTATTGGCATCCCCGTGAATCAACAACTTGTCCACTATGCCAGTTACCTCGTTCCTGGTATTGTTCTCTTTTCTCGTTCCCGCGTTCCGGCATCCCTGTGATCAAATCACACTGTGTCTGGCCAGACGATGGTGGATACCGTAACACCGAGAGGGCCCTAAGAATATCTCTCCAACGACGGAGGAGCAAATCCCAATCTCGAGCTACCTAGTTCCTTGTCATACTTTTCCGTGAACCCGCAAGCTGCCGTAATAGCCACCCTTTTACGGATGACGTTTAACAAAACCCCAAAGTTCACGAAGCAAGTACGAAGGAACTCGATACTCTCATGGTCTAAGGAATTATGCAAACGCACAACTTTCTCTGTGTTATTAACCATTAACTTGTGACGAATGTATCTCATAGCATAACATCAATTCCGGTCGATTCAACACAAATGTTCTTCTAACATTGTGCCCTCAAAATTGCCGGCATAGTCATGCCCATGATCAGGAAAACAGAACCATCATGCAACACTTGAGCTAGTCTTAGAGGCGAGACTAGGAATATATATTTTTTATCCGTTTATTATTCCACACGTGCATATGAGTCTTCCTCCGAGCCTCGTGGTTATTGCAGACTCGAGAACCATAGCAGTTATAGCATGGAATATAAACATAATTAGGAACATGGGGATAAATAATAACATTTATTATTGCCTCTAGGGCATATCTCGGATGTGATGGTAACCCGAGTATGCATCGAGGAAACATAATCTCTCGGATCTACGTGCAACTTGTGCTCGGCCAACTCCCTTGGGACTCCAGGCATATCGGCGGGCTTCCATGCGAAGATGTCCCAATTCTCACGGAGGAAGTTGACGAGCTCGAGTTCCTATTGGGGAGCCAGATCGGTGGCAATGTGTATTTGTCTTCATTTGTGGGGTGTATCTGTACCCTCTTGGTCTCTCCGGCCGACTCAAATGAAGATGTCTTCTTTGGCTGCAGCAACTCAGACGAGTCGGCGGCTTTTTTGTACTCGGCCAGCTCGACCTCAGCCATTTGCTGATCAGCTATCAGGGAACCCTTCTGTAGCAGTTCTTCGGCTTGCTTGTTGTCTTCTGAGACAGTGATCACGGCGTGCGGGCCGGGCATCTTGAGTTTCAAATAGACATAACAGGGGATGGCCATAAATTTTGCATAGGCTGGCCTTCCGAGTAAAGCATGGTACGCACTCGGGAAGTCCACCACTTCAAAGGTGATCTTCTCTTTCCGGAAGTTACTCGGAGTACCGAAGACCACAATGAGGGAGATCATTCTGTTGGATATGTGCCCTAGAGACAAATTAATAAAGATATTTGTCACATATCCGTTTTGTTCATAATACGTTTTATACAGTGCTATAACTGTATTACTTGGAAATACTAATACAGGTGTAGTATAAAACATGGTCCGTAGTTTAACTCAGGTAAACTATCTCATTGGGCAATTGATTGATCAAGCTTTCCTGATCATGGCGACACTTAAGTCCATTGACAATGAGGTCAGACCGTAATGATCATACGTAATTGTCATCTATGAGGAGACTTTGATTTGTATCCCACCGCCTGAGTGAAATATGCTGGCTATAACGGTGCACTTTGGTTATTCTGAAATAGATGGTTGATGAGTATGTTAATAGATCAGAGCGGGATTTGTCAGTCCTTGTGACAGGACAGGTACTCTGGGCCCACTCGATGATATTGCATCAACACCTTGCAAGGACGTGACTAGGTCACAAGAAATGCAATGATCATGGACGAGAGAAGTTGTTTGCTGTAAACGAGATGTGAACACGGTATGTAGGATATCGACGATCAAACCTCAGACAAACAAAGTACCGCAACCCAAAGGGATTACGTCGTATCGTTAACGGTTTCCAAAAGCGATCGAAGTTCATTCGATGGAAGCGCAGGGGATGTCAAGGATTGTAACCAGGTCCAACTGACTAGTCATTGGTCAATGAGAAGAGTCTCGACCATGTCTGCTGTTTCCCGGACCGTTAGGGTATTACACTTAAGGGCAATCGATGCATAGGACAGTTACGAGATCAATCGGTGAAATAGGAGAAATCACCGGAATAGTTCCGGAGGAGGACGGAATGGTTTCCAGACATTTTGAATAGTTCAAAATAAAGTTTAATTGTTTTAATAATGTTTTATTACTTAATTATCTGAATTAAATATTTAAAACATATTAAATAAATTAAAAAAATCGGAAAAGGCTAAATGGGCCCATGGGGCCCATTAAGGGAGGAGGTGGTCTCCCCCCTTGGGCTTTGCGCCAAGGGTGGGGCCCACAACCCCCTTGGCCGGCGCATCCCCCCCTTGGGAGGTTAGTCCCACAAGGGGGAGGGGAGGAGGATAGCACCCCCCCTTGGCCTATATAAGGAGGGGTAGCCCCCCCTTTTTCCAACACACCAATATCTCCTTCTTCCTCCTTCTCATTCCCGGAAGTGGACTCCCCTTGTTTGGAGTCTGCACCTGGAGTGGAGTTCTCCACCATAAGGCAGGCCGTCGTTCTGCTGGAGTCGGGATCCGTAGCCGTCTTTCTTCCGCTGCTCGCCTGGTTCGGGGCCCGGGAGGAACATCGATTGTACCGTACGTGTATAATCTGTTCGAGGCACTACACCTGTGGTGCTACTTCGTCGTTGGAGGTTTACCGGGAGTCATCCTCGCCGGTGGTGGTCTTCTACACGATAGGGAGGTCGTAGTTCCGAGTCTACGCCAACCACGTTCGCAAGAACGTTTCCCTCTTTCGGTCTTCAAAGGTATGAACACCGATTCCCTCCGTTACTTTACATCACCATAGCATAGATCTTGGGTTCGGGTACCGTAGGTATGAAAAATTTGTGTTTTCTGCCCCGTATCCCAACAGTGGTATCAGAGCTAGCTATGCGTAGATGTATTGTACGGGTAGAACACATCTAGGATGTGGGCATAGAATCTTCATTCGTTACCCTCCCACGTGTACTCATTTAGCATTGCGGCATTGTTTGATGAAGCGACCCCCGACCGACCTTACGCGTTTACGCGAGACTGATTCCACGCTTGACATATGGCTTCTACCATATAAAGTGGCTGGGGGGTGTCTGTCTCTCTGCATTAGCGATGCGAAGATGTTTGCAACGGAGGGCCCCGACAGGGGTGTAATAGAGACGGATGGGAGACGGTGTTGTGGCATGTTTTTCGCAGGATAGAAACGATTCTCTCTCTCGAAACCCCTAGCAGCCACGTAAGACTTGCACAAGCTAAAGTAGAAAGGCGTTTAACTTTGCTTTGCATGAAGGGGGATCATAGGTTGTATGATTTACAGTTTTACTTCCTGTTTTATGCTAGTATGCTAGATATATCGACGGTAGCACGAAACAGGACCATCTCTCACAATACCAACATTGTGTTCTCCCTTGGGGGCACCGCCTGGAAGGTTCTCCCATATGGATTGATGCTCCGTACATACCGGAGTTGTCCTACATATTAAACGGAGTTCGCATGAGGTTGGGTTCGGCAAGCCTGGCATATGCAGATATGGCCTTGCTGAACAACTAACATCAAGGTTCGATTGGCACGCTTGACGTATGTAGATGCGGGCCTGGAACACAGGAGACCGAAAGGTCGAGCACGAGTCACATGCCTGATGTGATTGGCTTAGAGGCCTACCTGGTTCGCATACTGATGGCCGTGACGATCGGGGGAGGTATGGGGGCTGGGATTGTGTAATCACTTAATTAAATTGAGAGGTGTTTATCTAAGTGGGAGCTTTCTAGAATTTTGAGATTAAATTGAAACTCCACATTATGAACAAAAGTCTAAATATGTATCCTTGTGAATCAACCTTGTAGATGGCAGCCCCTCGCCCCTCGTTCAACTTAGGATCATTCCTAGAGAAAGATAAGCTAAAAACAGATGGGACAAACTTCACCAACTGGTTCCGCACCCTGAGGATTCTCCTCGTTCCCCTCAAGATGGCATACGTACTAGAGGACGCGTTAGGTGACGCACCAGCAGATGATGCCAGTCAGGACGAGAAGAATGTCTATCTCTCCAGGACTGATGATTACAACCTTGTCTAGACTGGCATGCTCTACTCCATGGAGGCTGAGCTGTAGAAACGCTTTGAGAGGATGGGTGCATATGAGATTATCACCGACCTCAAGGCGGTCTTCGCACCTCAAGCCAGGGCTGAACGGTACGAGGCTTCTGAAGCCTTCTTCTCAGCAAAGATGGACGAGCACGACAGCGTGAGTGAGCACATAGTCAAAATGTCTGGCTACGTTCAACGCTTGAATGATCTGGAATGCCAGATTCCAGATGAACTTGCTGTTGATAGGGTGTTGCAGTCGCTTCCCCCTAGCTACAAATGCTTTGTGCTGAACTACAACATGCATGGGATGACCAAAACCCCTTCTGAGTTGTTCGCCATGCTGAAAAGCGCCGAGGTTGAGATCAAGAAGGAGCACGCCGTCTTCCTGGTCAACAAGACCACTGACTTCAAGAAGTCAAGCAGGCAGGAGAAGGCCAAGAGAGGTGGCCCCAAGAGGGATGGCAAGTCAGTTGTCGCTCCTCCCAAGGCACCCAAGCCTAAACCCGGAGTGGAGTGCTTCTACTGCATGGGTGAAGGTCACTGGAAACGCAACAGCCCCAAGTACCTAAAGGACAATAAGGCTGGCAAGGTCACCAAGAGAGACGAAGGTATATTTGATATACATATTGTTGATCTTCTCTTGACAAGCGCCGGGAACACATCCTGGATATTTGATACATGATCTATCGCTCATATTTCTAATTCCATTCAGGGACTAAGGAATAGGAGACGCTTGCTCAAAGATGAAGTAACAATGCGCGTGGGGAATGGCTGTCAGATTGAAGTCTTGGCGGTCGGCACGAAGCATCTTAGTCTCCCTTCGGGATTGGTTTTAGTTCTGAATAATTGCTACTATATACCCGCGTTGAGTGTGAACATCGTTAGTGGCTCTTTCTTGAAGCGAGACCGCTATTATTTTAAGTCTGATACAATTGGTTGTTCGATTTATAAGGATGAAATGTTTTATGTTCACGCACCGGAGTTGCATGGTTTATTCGTACTTGATCTCGATGGTGACGTGTGTCACATTAACAATATTGAGGCCAAAAGTTGAAGAATGATGAAGATCACATGAAGATGTGGCATTGCCGACTTGGTCATATTGGTATAAAACGCATGGAGAAGCTCCATAAGGATGGAGTTCTTGAGTCATTGGATTTTGGATCCCTTGATACATGTGAACAATGCCTCATGGGAAAAATGAAAAGGACTCCATTCAATGGCATAATGGAGCGTGCAGATGTCTTATTGGGGATCATACACTCGGATGTATGTGGACCCATGAACGTGCCCACTCGCAATGGTCTCCGTTACTTCGTGACCTTTACTGATGACTTGAGTAGATATGGGTATATTTACTTGATGAAGCACAAGTCTGAAACCTTTGAAAAGTTCAAGGAATTTCAGAATGAGGTCGAAAATCAACTCGGAAAGAAAATCAAGCACCTTCGATCGGATCGAGGTGGCGAGTATTTGAGTCACGAGTTTCGCAATCATCTGAAGTATTGTGGCATAGTACCACAGCTTACGCCGGCAAGGACACCTCAGAGAAACGGTGTGGCTGAGCGACGTAATCGAACCCTATTGGATAGCGTACGATCGATGATGTCTCATACTAATTTGCCTGTGTCATTCTGGGGGTATGCATTAGAAACTGCCGTTCATATTCTTAATAGGGCACCATCCAAATCCGTAAAGACAACACCATTTTAAGAATGGCATGGCACAAAACCTAAGTTGTCTCACCTGAAGATTTGGGGTTGTGAGGCTTATGTTAGGAAACTACAGCCTGACAAACTTGAGTCCAAGGCGGATAAGTGCATCTTTGTGGGCTATCCCAAGGAAACTTGTGGATACACCTTCTACAACAAGTCTGACAGCAAAACGTTTGTTGCCAAGACGAGACACTTTCTTGAAAAGGAGTTTCTCGCGAAAGAGTTGAGTGGGAGAAAAATAGACCTCGATGAAGTGACTGACCAATCACTCCAATTGGAAGAAACGACTACGGAAATTGTTCTCGAACCATCTTCCACAGTGGGAGCTGAAGAGAATGGCCAGAACGACATTCATAACGATCATGACATTGATGATGATCATGATGAGAATGAAGATGAACCTTTTATGCCCCGTAGGTCATCAAAAGTCCGTCAACCTACTGAGTTTTACGGACAGCTTGTGAATACAATCTCGGCTGATGAGTCGGATGAACCTACAAGTTACAAAGAAGCAATGGAGGGACCCGAGTCCGAGAAATGGCTTGAAGCCATGAAATCCGAAATAGACTCCATGTACACCAACAAAGTATGGACTTTGGTGGATATTCCCGAGGACCGCAAGGACGTCGAGAATAAATGGATTTTCAAGAAAAAGACTGACGCAGACGGAAACGTATCTGTCTACAAAGCTCGACTTGTCGCGAAGGGGTTCCGACAAATTCAAGGAGTTTACTACAAGGAGACGTTCTCTCCTGTAGCGATGATAAAGTCTATTCGGATCCTACTAGCAATAGCTGCATATCATGATTATGAGATATGGCAGATGGATGTGAAAACTGCATTCCTAAATGGCAACATTGAGGAAGAGTTGTATATGATGCAACCATAGGGGTTTGTCGATCAAAGGAACGCTGGTAAGGTGTGCAAGCTTCAACGGTCCATCTATGGGTTGAAGCAAGCATCTCGGAGCTGGAATCTTCGATTTGATGAGGTCATTAAAGCTTTTGGATTTGTCCAAAACGTCGAAGAGTTCTGCGTCTATAAGAAACTGAGTGGGAGCTCTGTAGCATTCCTTGTGTTATATGTAGATGACATATTACTAATAGGGAACGATAAGAAATTCTTAGAGGAAGTGAAGGAATATCTGAATGGACAATTTTCCATGAAGGACCTAGGTGAAGCTGCGTACATATTAGGGATTAAGATCTATAGAGATAGACCTAATCGACGGTTGGCCTTGAGTCAGAACACTTATATTGACAAGATATTGAAAAGGTTCAGTATGGGTAACTCCAAGAGAGGCCTCTTGCCAGTTATAAAAGGTGTCAAATTAAGCGTGACTCATTGCCCAACCACTGCAAAAGAGAAGGAGGAGATGTCCTCAAAGCCCTATGCCTCAGCCATAGGTTCTCTCATGTATGCTATGTTATGTACCAGACCGGATTTAGCGCTGGCCATTAGTATGACTAATCGCTACCAGAGTAACCCGGGAATGGCTCACTGGAAAACAGTAAAGAACATCCTTAAGTACTTAAGAAGAACCAAGGATCTCTTTCTCATTTATGGAGGAGTTGATGAGGAGCTCACCGTAAAGGATTACGTTGACGCAAGCCTCGGCTCAGATCTAGATGACTCGAAATCCCTGACGGGATATGTTTTCATGTTGAACGGTGGCACAATTAGCTGGAGGAGCGGCAAACAGTCAGTCGTCGCCCAATCTACAGTGGAGTCGGAGTATATTGCCGCTTGCGAAGCGTCAAACGAGGTGCTGTGGCTGAAGAAGTTCGTGATCGAGCTTGGCGTCTTTCCCAGTTGCACTGACCCCGTGGGAATCTTCTGTGACAACACGGGTTCCATTGCTAACGCGAAGGAGCCAAGAACTCACTCTACAGCCAAGCACATCCTCCGAAAGTTCCATGTGACGCGAGACTACGTCAGGGATGGACACACTAGGATTCAGAAGATACATACGGATCTGAACGCAGCAGACCCGATGACTAAACCTCTTCCACAGGGCAAGTTTGAAGGACACCGAGAGACCATTGGTGTTAGATACATACCTGATGTAAACTAGTGTAATTTGTACTCTAGTGAAAGTGGGAGACTGTTGGATATGTGCCCTAGAGACAAATTAATAAGATATTTGTCACATATCCGTTTTGTTCATAATACGTTTTATACTGTTCTATAACTGTATTACTTGGAAATACTAATACAGGTGTAGTATAAAACATGGTCCGTAGTTTAACTCAGGTAAACTATCTCATTGGGCAATTGATTGATCAAGCTTTCCTGATCATGGAGACACTTAAGTCCATTGACAATGAGGTCATATCATTAAGGGGAATGATGTGATGGACATACACCCACCTAAAGTATTGCAATGTGATCGAGTCACATAGTTCAGCGTTGCTATGACTTTGTAACGTATGGCTTAGTCCTTAGACCGTAATGATCATACGTAATTTTCATCTATGAGGAGACTTTGATTTGTATCCCACCGCCTGACTGAAATATGCTGGCTATAACGGTGCACTTTGGGTATTCCGAAATAGATGGTTGATGAGTATGTTAATAGATCAGAGCGGGATTTGTCAGTCCTTGTGACAGGACAGGTACTCTGGGCCCACTCGGTGATATTGCATCAACGCCTTGCAAGGACGTGACTAGGTTACAAGAGATGCAATGATCATGGACGAGAGAAGTTGTTTGTTGTGAACGAGATGTGAACACGGTATGTAGGATGCCGACGATCAAACCTCGGACAAACAAAGTACCGCAACCCAAAGGGATTACGTCGTATCGTTAACGGTTTCCAAAAGCGATCGAAGTTCATTCGATGGAAGCGCAGGGGATGTCAAGGATTGTAACCAGGTCCAACTGACTAGTCATTGGTCAATGAGAAGAGTCTCGACCATGTCTGCTGTTTCCCGGACCGTTAGGGTATTACACTTAAGGGCAATCGATGCATAGGACAGTTACGGGATCAATCGGTGAAATAGGAGAAATCACCGGAATAGTTCCGGAGGAGGACGGAATGGTTTCCGGACATTTTGAATAGTTCAAAATAAAGTTTAATTGTTTTAATAATGTTTTATTACTTAATTATCTGAATTAAATATTTAAAACATATTAAATAAATTAAAAAATGGGAAAAAGGCTAAATGGGCCCATGGGGCCCATTAAGGGAGGAGGGGGTCTCTCCCCTTGGGCTTGTCGCCAAGGGTGGCCCACAACCCCCTTGGCCGGCGCATCCCAGTTTAGTCCCACATGGGGGAGGGGAGGAGGATAGCACCCCCCCTTGGCCTATATAAGGAGGGGTAGCCCGCCCTTTTTCCAACACACCAATATCTCCTTCTTCCTCCTTCTCCTTCCCGGAAGGGGACTCCCCTTGTTTGGAGTCTGCACCTAGATTGGAGTTCTCCACCATAAGGCAGGCCGTCGTTCTGCTGGAGTCGGGATCCTTAGCCGTCTTTCTTCCGCTGCTCGCCTGGTTCGGGGCCCGGGAGGAACATCGATTGTACCGTACGTGTATGATCTCTTCGAGGCACTACACCTGTGGTGCTACTTCGTCGCTGGAGGTTTACCGGGAGTCATCCTCGCCGGTGGTGGTCTTCTACACGACAGGGAGGTCGTAGTTCCGAGTCTACGCCAACCACGTTCGCTCTTTCCCTCTTTCGGTCTTCAAAGGCATGAACACCGATTCCCTCCGTTACTTTACATCGCCATAGCATAGATCCTGAAGTTACCATTTCCTGTTTCCACCAAAGGATCCACAATCAGGGCGTGCCTTCCCGGGTGAGGAATGTGAGGAGGGTGATCTGACTGATCGAAAGTGATTGGGACGTCGGCCCACTTCATGTAACTCGGAACTGCCGGAGCTGCCGAGTTGACTTCTCTGAATCTTATCTTTTCTACCTGTAGGAGATATGCCCTAGAGGCAGTAATAACAGTTATTTTGTATCTCCGAGTTTGTAATGAATGTTTATGTTCCATGCTATAACTGCAATGATTCTCGAGTCTGCAATATCCACGAGGCTCGGAGGGAAACTCATGTGCACGTGTGGTATAATAAACAGTAAAATGTATTCCTAGTCATGCCTCTAAGACTGGCTCATGTATTGCATGATGATCCTGTTTTCCTGATCATGGGCATGTCTATGCCGGCAATTTTGAGGGCACAATGTTAGAAGAACATTTGTGTTGAATCGACCCGAATTGATGTTATGCTATGAGATACATTCGTCACAAGTTAATGGTTAATAACACAGAGAAAGTTGTTCGTTTGCATAATTCCTTAGACCATGAGAGTATCGAGTTCCTTCGTACTTGCTTCGTGAACTTTGGGGTTTTGTTAAACGTCATCTGTAAAAGGGTGGCTATTACGACAGCTTGCGGGTTCACGGAAAAGTATGACAAGGAACTAGGTAGCTCGAGATTGGGATTTGCTCCTCCGTCGTTGGAGAGATATTCTTAGGGCCCTCTCGGTGTTACGGTATCCACCATCGTCTGGCCAGACACAGTGTGATTTGATCACAGGGATGCCGGAACGCGGGAACGAGAAAAGAGAACAATACCAGGAACGAGGTAACTGGCATAGTGGACAAGTTGTTGATTCACGGGGATGCCAATAAGTCTCACCTCGGGTATTTGTAATATATCGCGAAGCAACAGGAATAGCACACAGCAACTAAAGGTTCACTCGAATAATTCTTCGTATGGGTATAGGGATCAATATGGATGTCCTCGGTTCCGCTATTAATCATTGATCGGAAAGTGTTCTGGTCATGTCTATACTTCATCGAACCTACAGGGTCACACGCTTAAGGGTCATCTATCTGTTGAATACTAGACAGGGAGTCTGAGATAAAGTCACCGGAAAGGTTTCGGAGACGGCGGAAAAGTTCCGAGAGAGAAAACCGAAAAGTTGTTTCGGGGTAAACCACTAAGCCGAAAAGGTTTCGGAGAGCACCTGGTAATTTTGGAGAGTGCCAGAATTGTTCTGGTAACTTCTGGAATTTTTCTGGAGAAAAGATTAAAATATTTTTTTCGGAAATATTTCGGAGCTGCCGGAAATGTTCCGGAGCTGCCGGAAATGCTTAGGTTGCTTTTCGCAGATGAAAATCACTAATCCGGAATTGTTTCGGAATGCGCCCAAAATCATTTTAGTGGGTGTTGGAATTATTCTAAGACCCACAAAAATATTTTCGGAATTTTCGGACGCGAAAAAGTGGTGTCATGAATAGTAAAAAGTACTACTTGAGATATTTTTGGAAAGCCTTCTAGAAGGACTTGGGAGCCAAGAAAGCCCCCTTGGGTTTCCTATAAATAGAGGTGTGAGGGCAGCCCCATATCCTTGATCCAAGCTCTCACTTGAGTTCTCAACACATGCCATGCAATTATCTGGCTTCTTCTCTCCCTCACACGAAAGAGTTTCGTAGAGCCGAAAGGCTGTCTGGGTTCCGGCAGGAACTAGTTCTGGACGGCGAAGCCCTGCTGGATAGCTGACACCGTATGTGTGCAACTTGGTAGAGAGGTCGTTGTTTCGATCTTAGTTCGAGTGTGCCTCCCGAAGGGCTGTCCGAGTTACAGATCGAGTTTCGAGGGTACTCCCGAAGGGCTGTCCGTGACATCGTCCGAGGGACTGTCCGACCGCCTCCCGGAGCGCTGTTCGTGGGGCAGACGAGGGAATACGTTCTCGCGGTTGGGAGGTTGTAAATCCTAGCTGCGGGGATCTGCACCGACGATCTTCATCGACTCTACTTCCCGCTGCGCTACGAGTCGGTAACGATCAGATCAAAACCTTGTATGCGTCTCCATAGTGGTCCTGGGCGTGCTCGCTATACCGAATTTTTTTGTTTTCTGTTGCGTTCCCCTACAGTGGTATCAGAGCCGTGCTATGCGTAGATGCATGTTATGATCTAGAATACATGGAGATGTATGGGTATTGCATAATATAATTTTGGAGTAGATCAGATCTATTGCTGAAAATTATTTATGCGGGTGGCAGATGAAATCTGTTACCCGATATTCTTGTTGCTTCCCTAGAATTTGCATATTTCTGATCTCGAGACAGCATGGTGGAATTTTACAAAGTTCTGGCAATCCGCGATCCTGATTGATCAACGAAGTGCTATCAGTTCTTTGGGTTCCGCCATAGTCAAAAGAAAGATGAAATTCGCAGACTAAAGGGCAATGCAGATATGATCTGCACGGGGATCACACGTATGACGAAGTTCAGTATGGGGTTCGAGATTTTATTATCTCGTGCTTCATACACCCCGCAATGTTAATCTAGTGACTTGAATAATCATACTTGATGATAAAACGTTGGTAGTTGCGGTTTAAGTCAAAACCTTAGAAGCCACGTAAAATAAAATTTTGCATAAACCGGTTTAGAGGCGTCTAACTTGTTTTTGCAGGATGTGCATGTGATGTGGTATAGCAAAGCTCATATTAATTCGATTATGTATGAGATGACTATATAATGTAAATTTATTAACATGACCTGCGTGTCATGATTCGGCATGATGGTTGGAGCCATATGATTGTCACTTTAATGACCTGCGTGTCAACCTTAGGTAATGCACTTATTCATTTGCTATAAAGATAGCAATATTATTTGGTGCATCGACAAGGTGGTGGCAATCTTCGCGAAGGTGAACTCCGACGCAAATGCCAAAGACGAAGAAATACTTGACTTCTCCGTCAAAAGGGGCTATACCATATCATGCTATTATGAATTGCATGGGATGTTTATCCCTTATGTTGCACCCTTCTTGATTGCGCGGTAGTCGCTTTTTATTAGGGTGATCTCTCACTTAAAATATCAAGTAGTTAGTGTTCTCCCAAGTGTAGCGCCGTCACAGCATCTATACTCTCGTGGTGCGCCATGGATGCATGGGTACGAACGATTGGAGAAATGTAAGGCGGGTGAGGCCAGACCTCGCAGCAAGATCACTTGGTTGTCTTGACGTTCATGGCAGGATCGTCCTGAGCTCGGAACACACGCATCGAAAGATGAACAAGAGTCACATAGAGATGTGATCGGAAAGTTGGCCTACCAAATCAAAATCCTCGTCATGAGATGATGATTCTATGGCGTTGTATTGATATTTGGATCTTGAATCACTCATAATCAATTTTGAGAGATATTGATTTAAGTGGGAGCACACTTTAGAATAAAATTGTTTATTCACTAGTGCAAAAATCATTATGAACAAAGTCTAAGTGAAACTTGTGTTTACCGTTGTAGATCAAATGGCTCGCAACACCGCTTTCAACTTGGGGCCATTGTTAGAGAAAGAAAAGTTAGCTGCGACTGGAAACAACTATGCAGACTGGGTCCGTAACCTGAGGATTGTCCTCAGGAGCGCTAAGAAAATCTATGTGCTTGAAAAAGCTCTTCCAGCTAAACCGGCGGCAGGTGCCTCGGAAGATGAACAAAATGTCTGGGCCACTCAGGATGATGATCACAACGCAGTACAGTGCCTCATGCTAGCTTGCATGAGTCCAGAGCTCCAAAAACGTTTTGAATTCCATAAACCCCGTGATATGATCCGGGAATTGGATGCTCTGTACAAGGAAACCGCAAGGTCTGAACGTTTTGATATCATGAATATCTTGATGAATTTAAAGATGGCTGAGGGTGGTTCAGTTGGCGAACACATAGTCAAAATGATTGGCTATGCTGAAAGGCTTAAAACCCTGGAATTTCCAATTCCAGCATCCCATATGATGGACATGATGCTTTATTCACTCCCCCCGTCTTACAACGGTTTTGTCATGAATTACAACATGAGTGGGATGGAGAAAACACCAGAAGAGGTGCTCGCCATGCTGAAAACTGTGGAAGAAGGACTGCGGAAAAATCACAAGCAAGTGTTGCTTGTGAATAAAACCGCCAGTTTCAAAAAGAAAGGCAAGCCAAAGAAGGGCAAGGGTGCCGGTAAGACCGGCTCCCAAAGCAACTCTAAGGGCGGAGCCAAGAATGAAACTGAGTGCGTCTACTGCAAGGGCACAGGACACTGGAAGAGAAACTGCAAGAAGTATCTGGCCGATAAGAAGTCCGGGAAAACCGGAAAAGGTATAATTGTTATACAAGTTAATGTCATTGATGTTTTGCTTGCTAGCGAAAATTCTAAGTCTTGGGTATTTGATACCGGATCGGTTGCTCACATTTGCAACTCGATACAGGGACTGCAGAAGGTCCGCAAGCTAGCAAAGAATGAAGTCATGATGCGCGTCGGGAACGGCGCTGGGATCGCCGCTCAAGCCGTCGGCATTATGCCTCTACGTCTCCCTTCAGGATTTATCTTAGAGCTAAATAAATGTTATTTTGTTCCACTATTGTGTAGAAACATTATCTCTGGATCATGTTTAGTACACGATGGGTATTCGTACAAGTCTGAGAACAACGGTTGTTCACTTTATTGTAAGGATATGTTTTATGGATTTGCACCCATTGTTGGGGGCCTTTTCATACTAAATCTTGAATGTGAAAATGATTTCTTTAACATGAATGCTAAACGCCTTAAGAAGGTTGATACCACAACCACTTATTTGTGGCACTGTCGGCTTGGCCACATCGGAAAGAAACGCATGCAAAGACTCCAAAGAGATGGAGTTTTACCGTCCTTTGATTTTGAATCATTTGACACATGTGAAGCTTGTCTAATGGGAAAAATGACCAAGATGCCGTTCAAGGGTCATCCTGAACGGGCGGGTGAATTATTGGAAATAATACATAGTGATGTATGTGGTCCAATGAGCACAGCCGCACGGGGTGGGTATTTCTACTTCGTGACTTTTACTGATGATTTAAGTCGGTATGGCTACATCTACTTGATGAAGCATAAGTCGGAAACCTTTGAAAAGTTCAAGGAATTTCAGAATGAGGCAGAAAATCATCGTGACAAAAAGATTAAGTTTCTGCGGTCTGATCGCGGAGGCGAATACCTTAGTCATGAGTTTGGCCAACATCTAAGTGACCGTGGAATCGTTTCACAGCTTACGCCTCCCGGAACTCCACAGCGAAATGGAGTATCGGAAAGACGTAACCGAACCTTGTTAGACATGGTAAGGTCGATGATGTCTCTTACAGATCTGCCGATATCTTTTTGGGGTCACGCACTAGAAACTGCCGCTCACACACTAAACCGAGCACCGTCTAAGTCTGTTGAAACGACACCACATGAGATGTGGAATGGGAAGAAACCCAGTTTGTCGCACCTTAAAATTTGGGGATGTGAGGTACTTGTAAAACGTTTACAACCAACCAAACTCGATCCCAGATCAGACAAATGTAACTTTGTAGGTTATCCAAAAGAAACAATTGGGTATTCCTTCTACCTACCCTCCGAGCACAAAGTGTTTGTCGCTAAAAGCGGAGTCTTTCTTGAGAAAGAGTTTCTCGCCAAAGAAGTAAGTGGGAGGACAGTACAACTTAATGAGATTAGTGAATCTTCGGCGACCGTTGCTATGGCTAAAGAACCGGAAGTAATTCCGCAAATTATCCCTACAACCGAGCCGGAAGTTGTCGCATATAATGCAAAAACTTCAGACAATGTTGTAACTGAACCGCGTAGATCAGGTAGGGCTGTCCAGCCACCTGAGTGGTTTCATGATGAAATCTTCATTCTTGAAGACGATGAACCTGCGCACTACAAAGAAGCGATGGCGGGGCCCAGCTCAAGGGAATGGCACAGAGCCATGAAATCCGAGATGGAATCCATGTACGAAAACCAAGTTTGGAACTTGGAAGAACTTCCAGAAGGCGTAAAGCCCATTGGTTGTAAATGGATTTTCAAAAGAAAGACGGACGCGGATGGTAACATTACTATCCACAAAGCTAGACTTGTCGCGAAAGGGTTCACGCAAGTTCTAGGAGTGGACTACGACGAGACGTTCTCGCCAGTAGCTATGCTTAGGTCTGTACGGATATTACTAGCAATTGCTGCTTATTTCGACTATGAAATATGGCAGATGGACGTCAAAACGGCTTTCCTAAATGGAAACCTCAAAGAGGATGTATACATGATACAGCCAGAAGGTTTTGTCATTCATAAGGATGCTAAAAAGATATGCAAGCTTCAGAAAGCCATTTATGGTCTGAAGCAAGCATCAAGGAGCTGGAACATTCATTTTGATGAAGTAGTCAAACGGTTTGGCTTCATCAGGAATGACGAAGAATCTTGTGTTTACAAGAAGTTTAGTGGGAGCGCAAAAGCATTTCTAATCTTGTATGTGGATGACATATTGTTGATTGGAAATGATGTGAATTTCCTTAGCGAAATAAAAGACTCATTGAAAAGGAGTTTTTCAATGAAAGACTTAGGCGAAGCGGCATATTTATTGGGCATTAGGATCTATAGAGATAGATCAAGACGCCTGATAGCGCTTAGCCAAAGCACGTACATTGACAAGGTGTTGAAAAGGTTTAACATGGAGAACTCTAAGAAAGGCCTACTCCCCATGTCACCTGGCACAGTGCTTTGCAAGAATCAGTGTCCTCGGACTCTCGATGAGCGAGTACAAATGAATGATGTTCCATATGCCTCGGCAGTTGGTTCTATTATGTATGCCATGCTATGTACAAGACCGGACGTTTCCTATGCGCTAAGTGTTAGCAGCCGGTACCAAAGTGATCCAGGATTGGAACACTGGGCTGCAGTCAAGGGTATTCTTAAGTACCTCAAACGGACCAAGGATTTACTCCTTGTGTACGGAGGTGATGAAGAGCTCATTGTAAGTGGTTACACTGATGCAGGCTTCATGACTGACCCAGATGACTTCAAATCTCAATCAGGCTATGTTTTCATATTGAACGGCGGCGCAGTTGATTGGAAAAGTTCCAAACAAAAGACTGTGGCGGATTCTACGACAGAGGCGGAATATGTTGCTGCTTCAGAAGCCTCCAAAGAGGCGGTATGGATCAAGCAATTTCTTGAAGACCTTGGTGTGGTTCCAAGTGCTCTGGACCCGGTGGAGATCTATTGTGATAATAGTGGCGCCGTGGCTCAGGCAAGGGAGCCAAGTTCGCACCATAAGACAAGACATATTGAACGCAAATATAAACTCATTCGACATCATGTCGAAGCGGGTTTAGTGAAAGTACGCAAAGTTCACACGGATCTGAACGTGTCAGACCCGATGACAAAGCCTCTACCACGAGCAAAGCATGAGCAGCACCGGATAGCCATTGGTGTTAGGGAAGCCATGTAACTGGATTATGACTCTAGTGCAAGTGGGAGTCTGTAGGAGATATGCCCTAGAGGCAGTAATAACAGTTATTTTGTATCTCCGAGTTTGTAATGAATGTTTATGTTCCATGCTATAACTGCAATGATTCTCGAGTCTGCAATATCCACGAGGCTCGGAGGGAAACTCATGTGCACGTGTGGTATAATAAACAGTAAAATGTATTCCTAGTCATGCCTCTAAGACTGGCTCATGTATTGCATGATGATCCTGTTTTCCTGATCATGGGCATGTCTATGCCGGCAATTTTGAGGGCACAATGTTAGAAGAACATTTGTGTTGAATCGACCCGAATTGATGTTATGCTATGAGATACATTCGTCACAAGTTAATGGTTAATAACACAGAGAAAGTTGTTCGTTTGCATAATTCCTTAGACCATGAGAGTATCGAGTTCCTTCGTACTTGCTTCGTGAACTTTGGGGTTTTGTTAAACGTCATCTGTAAAAGGGTGGCTATTACGACAGCTTGCGGGTTCACGGAAAAGTATGACAAGGAACTAGGTAGCTCGAGATTGGGATTTGCTCCTCCGTCGTTGGAGAGATATTCTTAGGGCCCTCTCGGTGTTACGGTATCCACCATCGTCTGGCCAGACACAGTGTGATTTGATCACAGGGATGCCGGAACGCGGGAACGAGAAAAGAGAACAATACCAGGAACGAGGTAACTGGCATAGTGGACAAGTTGTTGATTCACGGGGATGCCAATAAGTCTCACCTCGGGTATTTGTAATATATCGCGAAGCAACAGGAATAGCACACAGCAACTAAAGGTTCACTCGAATAATTCTTCGTATGGGTATAGGGATCAATATGGATGTCCTCGGTTCCGCTATTAATCATTGATCGGAAAGTGTTCTGGTCATGTCTATACTTCATCGAACCTACAGGGTCACACGCTTAAGGGTCATCTATCTGTTGAATACTAGACAGGGAGTCTGAGATAAAGTCACCGGAAAGGTTTCGGAGACGGCGGAAAAGTTCCGAGAGAGAAAACCGAAAAGTTGTTTCGGGGTAAACCACTAAGCCGAAAAGGTTTCGGAGAGCACCTGGTAATTTTGGAGAGTGCCAGAATTGTTCTGGTAACTTCTGGAATTTTTCTGGAGAAAAGATTAAAATATTTTTTTCGGAAATATTTCGGAGCTGCCGGAAATGTTCCGGAGCTGCCGGAAATGCTTAGGTTGCTTTTCGCAGATGAAAATCACTAATCCGGAATTGTTTCGGAATGCGCCCAAAATCATTTTAGTGGGTGTTGGAATTATTCTAAGACCCACAAAAATATTTTCGGAATTTTCGGACGCGAAAAAGTGGTGTCATGAATAGTAAAAAGTACTACTTGAGATATTTTTGGAAAGCCTTCTAGAAGGACTTGGGAGCCAAGAAAGCCCCCTTGGGTTTCCTATAAATAGAGGTGTGAGGGCAGCCCCATATCCTTGATCCAAGCTCTCACTTGAGTTCTCAACACATGCCATGCAATTATCTGGCTTCTTCTCTCCCTCACACGAAAGAGTTTCGTAGAGCCGAAAGGCTGTCTGGGTTCCGGCAGGAACTAGTTCTGGACGGCGAAGCCCTGCTGGATAGCTGACACCGTATGTGTGCAACTTGGTAGAGAGGTCGTTGTTTCGATCTTAGTTCGAGTGTGCCTCCCGAAGGGCTGTCCGAGTTACAGATCGAGTTTCGAGGGTACTCCCGAAGGGCTGTCCGTGACATCGTCCGAGGGACTGTCCGACCGCCTCCCGGAGCGCTGTTCGTGGGGCAGACGAGGGAATACGTTCTCGCGGTTGGGAGGTTGTAAATCCTAGCTGCGGGGATCTGCACCGACGATCTTCATCGACTCTACTTCCCGCTGCGCTACGAGTCGGTAACGATCAGATCAAAACCTTGTATGCGTCTCCATAGTGGTCCTGGGCGTGCTCGCTATACCGAAATTTTTTGTTTTCTGTTGCGTTCCCCTACACTACCCTCTTCGACTCTCGTCCTGCGAAGATGACCAGCACTCCGTCTTATCTTGGGAAGCCTTCGCTGTCCAGTTCTGGGCTGGGTGCTTTCTTTTTCCCGGTCTCCTTATCCTGCTGAGGGCCTGACCTTGCGTTTTGCGCTGCTCTATTGATTAGGCGGCATTGCCGAGCTGTATGCTTTGGAATAACCAGTTTTCCATCGGCATCACGAGTGGTGTGGAGAGGACAAGGCTGATCCGGAACTTCATCATCATTAGACGGCTTTTTCTGCCGCGGTTGCCACTCCTTCCGTGCCTGCCCCTTGCCATGAAGGCCCGAAGCGTTTGCTGCGGCCACCAGTTCTGCGTCTGTTGGGGCGTCTTCCGCCTTTCTCTTGTTGTTGTTTGCGGTCTTCTGCTTCGGGTTTCGTGCCGAGTTGCCACCTCCTCTATGCTGCTGGTTCTTCTGCCGAATCTCCTCTTCACCGTTGGCATATTTGTTCGCTATCTCCATCATCTTTCCGAGTGAGGTGATGTGCGATGATCTTGCCAACTTAAGACTTAACTCTTTGTACTTGACCCCTTGTTTGAAGGCGTGAATGGCCTGGAACTCGGAGACGCCTTCCACCGAGTTGTGGAGTGTGATCCACCTCTGGATGTAGTCCCGAGTAGTCTCGGTGTTGCCTTGGACGCATAATTGTAGCTCGGTCAGGCCTCCATGCCTCTTGTAGGTCCCCTCAAAATTCTTGATGAACACTCTCTCGAGGTCTTCCCAAACCCAGATGCTACTCGGGGGGAGCTGATTCAGCCACGCCCGAGCTGAGCCATCTAACATCAACGGCAGGTGCATCATGGCTATCTCGTCACCACCCCCTCCGATTTGCACGGCTATTCTGTAATCATCCAGCCATGTCTAGGGTTTAGCATCACCTCGGTACTTATCCACCCCTTGAGCTATCCTGAAGTGAGGCGGAATAGGGGTAGATCGAATCCTTTCACTGAAACAAACCGTCCCTGTGGCCATCGAGGGCCGAGCCTGATCCTGACGATGAGTTCTGGCGCGGTCGACTCGGCTCTGTACAAGATGGCTTCGGGCGTCGTCTTCAACATCAAAATAACGGTCGTCCCGGTGCCGAGGGAACTCCTCTCTCCGTGGTGCGGGCCGACCCGTCCCACGGGCTTCTGTCCTCCTGAGATCTTCATGCCGATACTGCTCTTGGCGATGATCTCCGCGGGGTTCATCTCTGCGCCGAGGAGAATTGTTCTTGTTCCTCCGCGCTTCCCCATAGGGCGTGTGTACTGACAGTGACGTCCTTGCAAGGGGAACTTGGGAATGGATCCGCTGCTGTGATTGACTGACAGCAGCGTTTTGATCGACTACGGTTTGTAACAAAAACGCCAGGTGCTGAATTTCTTCTGCCGCCGATCCACTGGGCTGCAGAGAATTTGCAATCCGAGTTGCCGCTATGAGATTTTCTACTCGGGTACCCATAGCTCGGAAAGGTTCTCGACCTGGGCCCCGCAGTTGATGACTGATACGTCCAAAACGTATCTATAATTTCTGCTTGCTCCATGCATGTTTTGTGTGATATTGCAATGATCTAGATACACTTTCATACACTTTTGATCATATTTGGACTAACCTATTAACTCAGTGCACCCCAGTGCCAGTTCCTGTTTTCTGCTGTTTTTCTATTTCAGTTCTCCCCCATATAAAAAGTGCCAGAAAAATTCCGGGAAAAATACAGGAAAAATAATCGTACAGGAAGCTTCGCGAAGAGCCCGAGTGGGGCCAGAGGGGAGCCAGGGGGCCCAGGCGGCCACCCGGCGCCTGGGGCCCCTGGTCCACCTCTGGCTGCCCCCTTCGCCTATTTATTCTCCGTCACGGGGAAACTCCGAAGACAGAACCCTCTTTCGCAAACTCGCCTCTGTTCCGCCGCCGCCGCGCTTCCGAGATCGTGAGCACCAGAAGACCTCTTCCCGGCACCCTGCCGGAGGGAGGGCCGACCTCCGGGAGTCTCCTCTCCACCATGGATGCTCCCCGGATGTCTCGTGATTAGTTTTCCTTGGACCATGGGTCCGTGATCAGTAGCTATGTGATGTTCTCCTCCCCTCTTTGTTCTTCATGGTTTAGACCTCGTAAGCTGCCCTACATGATCGAGGCACTTTTGTAATATTTCTACTGTTGCTATGCTGAGTTTGATGGGATCTGATGGATTATGAGATTATGTTCAGATTGTGATAGAGTAATATATTTGGTTTTTATCGCTTATATTTTTGTTCCTAAGTAATTCTTGCATGTTCTCCGTTGCTGTTTATTGCTTTGGCCAAGTAGTAGGTAGTGACTCCAAGAGGGAACGTTGTGCTCGATTGTGGGTTCATGCCCCCCGATGACACGCTTGAGTGACAGAAACATGAGTCTAGGGGATGTGCTGTTGCCACAAGGGGGAAAACAACGGTGCTTGTAACCGCGGTTGCAAGGATTGTTTACTTTACGCAAAGTTCCTTTTAATGCAGTTGTATGTTGCTTTGGGTTTACACTTTGGGTGGGGCTCGCAACTTAATACCAGCGAGATGTTCTGGATAGATATCTCAAGGTGGATGATTAGTAGTAGAAGCAGTTGGATTACGGTCTACTTATTTTGGCGTACTTCCCATGCTTTTGAACCTCTTCCTTTCTTTTGTAGCATAGTTAGCATTGCGGTGCGTTCATAATCCTGTCAATTGCTCTTCTCTAATTTTTTTACCTCGCATAGCAGTTTTATCGTCTTTTGGGAGAGAGACATCACTAGTGAACATCACGTATCCCGATCCATATCCTTATTGCTGTTTCCACGCTATCTTTACTTTCCTACTTTTACTTTCAGTTTCTATCATTATCCTTTGTGTTTTACCCTTTGTGAACAACAAGACCGATGAGATTGACAACTCTCTGAACTTCGTTGGGAACAAAGTTATCTATGACTGTGTGCAGGTCCACGTCAGTTGCGCCGCTGACACCTACTTATCATCTCTGGAGTCCTACTGGAGACAAACCTTGGTATCTTCACCGAGGGAAACTTGCTGCTGCGCTACATCTCAACCTTCCACTTGGGGTAACAGACGAAGGGCGAGAAGCCATCAAGCGAATTTCTGGCGCCGTTGCCGGGGACTCCGAGTGCTAAGATAGGGGAGTTGCACACTACCCTTTACCTTTGTTTTTTAGTCTTGTTAGTTTACCTTTCAGTTTTTACTTTTGTGTCCTTAATCAAAAATACCTGTTACCTTGCTTGCTGATGCTATCTTTACGATGGGTGTGGATCCACCCAAATATGGTAGGATGGACTTGTTTCACTTGGATCATCTTCGATCAATTTGTGCTCGCGCTAAAAACCCAACCGACTTGGTTGAGGGAAAATCATTGGATGAGCATGCTCATTATACGCGGGACCGCCTATCTCAGAAAGGGAAACACTTATGGGACCAAATACAAACTTCTTATTGATATGCTAAGTGTTTATGCTACATTTATGATTTTACTTGCTGCTCTAATATAGATCGTCAACACCTTTCTTTCCAATGTGAGTTTAATGAAAATGAGATCTTATCTTCTTATGCTAAAGGTGTTTATGATTACTTTGATGTTGAAAACATTGAAGATTTTGTTGCTTTTAAAGGTGCTTATGAGATCGCTTCTTTGATTGAAAAGTATCACGATACTACTTACAAATCTGAAAACTTTGCAGTTCTTTCTTATTGCTTCTAGAATTATACTTCCAATTCTTATATTGAGGATTTTAAAAATAAAATGTTTGCTGCCCTATAAGAGGCTAATGATTGCTTTGATGAGGAATCCCATGATTCCGAGGACTCACTTGATACTTCCCTTTCTGATGAACTTAATACTTGCTTTGTTGATGGCCACGATGCCAATATGGATTATGCTTACGGAGATGAACTTGCTATAGTTCCTCATGTTAAGCATGATATTGTTGCTATTGCACCCACACTTGATTGTCCTATTATCCTTTTGAAATCTCCAACTCATATTCCGGAGAACTGTGCTCTTATTGAGGCTCAATGTGATGGGTTGCATTTATCTTATTTTCCTAAAGACCATGTTGAAAAACATACACATGTGCTTGTAGGTCATGAACAACATGATTTATGTGATAGTTATATTCTTGATGTTGCTCATGATACTACTGAAAATTATTTTGAGAGAGGGAAGTATTGTTGTAGAAATTTCCATATTACTAAAACTCCTCTCTTTATGTTGAAAGTTTTAAAGTTGTTCTTGTTCCACCTTCCTATGCTGGTTTCTTTCTGCTTCTTTGATTTATTTTCTTACAAGATTCCTATACATAGGAAGTGGGTTAGGCATAAATGTGTTTCATATTTGCTTCTTGATGCTCTCTTTTGCTTCAAAACTATTATTCTTGTGAGAGCATCCTCTATAATCTTTAAGCCTAGCTAATGGCTTTAAAGAAGCGCTTTCGGGAGGCAGCCCACAACGAATTTAGGATTTCCTTTTTTGTTTTTCTTCTTTTTTTATTGGTCTTGATGATTTTTACTACTGTAGCAACATCATTGTATCTTTATTTTTCAGCTTTGTGCCAAGTTATAGCCTCTTACGGCAAGGGAAGTAAAAGTTGTGACATGCTGTCCAGAAAACAGATTCTGTCCTCGTGACCAGAAAAATTCCAGAAAAATCCCAGTTCATCTTTTTGAGCTGAATTTTTTACACAGTATGCTCTATAAAATTACGAAACTTCCGTATGTTCTGAGTTTTTTGATTTGAGTTGCAGAAGTGCCCCTAACAAATTATTTACTATCTGCTGTTCTGTTTTTCACAGATTCTGCCACGTTTTGTCTCTCCTAACTTTTGCAAACCTTAAGCTTGCTTTTTCTTTGCAAAAACTTTTTGGCACTCTTGAGAAACAGTAGATCTTCAAGAATATATTTATATCGAGTGGGGAAAAATTATTTTATTAAGGGTACTAACCTCTCTAATCAGCTTATGATGAGTTATGTATGAAGGGAGTTTTCAAGTGTGCGATGGAAGATGATGAAAGAAGATCCAGGAATGTCAAGCGCTCAAGCTTGGGGATGCCCCCATGCATCCCCAACAAATATTCAAGTAGACTCAAGTGTCTAAGCTTGGGGATGCCCCCGTGCATCCCCTTCTCCATCAACAATCACCAGTTCGTCTTTCGTCTCACTATATTTTTATCACTTCATGCGTTATGTGCTATGCTTGGAGCGTCTCGCTCTTAGGTTTTGTTTTTAGTTTTCTTTAGATTTTCTTTCTGTTCATAACAAGTTAAATCCCATCTTACTTTGTGTGGGAGAGAAACACACTCCACTTTCAAAATCTATAACACATCATAGGATTTTTCCTGCTTATCTTTTTGCTGTTGTGCGTTCTTTATCTTTTCATAGCTACTGCCATGTTTGTCTTTAGCAAAAGCCTTGCCTTTTGTTTAGTTTGTTGATGGAACTCTTTTTAGTTTTCATGTTTATCTTGTTAATATAGTTGGTTGTTGCACTGAGTTTCGTCTTGTCTTGAAAGTAGGTGATTGAGGTTGCAATTTAATTTTAGTAGTAACTTGCAATAGTTTTGAGGTATTGATGTGAGTAATGTTTGAACTTTTGGTGTCAAGAGCTCTAGCCTATTAGTGATAGGTGTCGTATTTTGGGCATTCCGTGTGTATTTTCAAAACCTACAAAACTAGTTGAGAACTCTAGCTACTAGATGGATCACTAATCTTTGGAGGGATCGAATATTAGAGTACACTCACGTACCATGAGTCGAGGATGCGCAAGGATAACCAAACCCCCATACACTCCTCCTCGGGGTACTTGTCTCTTTGTGAACCTCCTTATTATATTGAGAGTTACCGATAATAAGTGCATGAGTTCTTCGGACTAATGTAAGTATTGAAAGTTGACACTTCCACCTTCCCATATTTTTGCTAGCCTCTCCCGTGCCGTGCATTGCCTTCTTCTCACTCCGAGAGTTGGTGTCCACCTTCGCCGGTACATCCAAACCCTTGGCATGATACGCTCTGTCATCATAAGCCTCCTTATATCTTTCCTCAAAACAGCCACCATACCTACCTATCAAGGCATTTCCATAGCCTTTCCGAGATATATTTCCATGCAACTTCCACCTCTTCATGACTTGATCTTCATGTCATACATGTTCCTGCTACACTGGCAGCGACATACATTGCATACATCATGATAGTTACATCTTCTTTATGATTTTGAGTACCTTGTAAAGTGTGAAAGATCTCCTTTACCTTCTTGTAAATTAGAGTGTTGCCCTTAAGTGAGGAAAAGATCCCAAAGTGGACACAATAAAAGATCCCAAAGTGGACACAATAAAAGATCCCCAAGAGGACAAATGAGAGTTAAATAGAAAGAGCCATTGAGGCCACAAAAAAATACAAAAAAATAGAAAAAAGAGAAAAAGAAATAAAAAGAGAGAAATGGGCAACACTACTATCCTTTTGAGAGATCCACACTAGTAATCCCTTTATATCCTTGTACTCCATAGAGATGATCATTATGCATATAGCTATGTGGGGACCTTCACACTATAGAACTTGGCTTGCATATTCCAAGGATGAGCCTCCTCAAACGAGCTCTAGGTCTTCATGAGCGAGCAAGTTAGATGCACCCCCACTAGTTCCATTGGAGAGCTTCTTAGCTCATATGTGCATCTGTTGCATGGCAATCCCTACTGCATGGCCATCCCTACTCCTCACATCATATCTATCGTTTGGCATCTCTTGCCTATGATTGTCCTCATTGATGTGAGCCTTTCTCATCCTTTTTGTCTTCCTCCTCCATACTTCTCCCTTTGCCATCCTAAGTGTCAACTCTCGTCCTTACGCTCATCCATTGCATGAGTACTCAAAAAATTGAAAAGGAGTGGATCAAATTGACTTGTACCTGGCTAGTGGTCTGGGGACGAGTCAAGATAAGATTCCAAAGAGGACCAAGTGTGAAACTTTAGTAGTTTGAGTTCTCAACACAAAAATATTTTTTTCTCGTATTCCCTATCCCCCTTCTTGCACGGACAGCGAGAGCTCTTGCACCTGATGTTATATAGACTCTTGCATGTTATGACTTGAATTGAATCTCTAACCTTGATTTCTTTACTTTTCAAAGTTCTTTTATGGTTGCTAGCATGTCACCACAGAAATTATGCTGTTATCATTTACCTACTCGAGGACGAGCAGGAATTAAGCTTGGGGATGTTGATACGTCCAAAACGTATCTATAATTTCTGCTTGCTCCATGCATGTTTTGTGTGATATTGCTATGATCTAGACACACTTTCATACACTTTTGATCATATTTGGACTAACCTATTAACTCAGTGCACCCCAGTGCCAGTTCCTGTTTTCTGCTAATTTTCTATTTCAGTTCTCCCCCATATAAAAAGTGCCAGAAAAATTCCGGGAAAAATACAGGAAAAATCAGCGGACAGGAAGCTTCGCGAAGAGCCCGAGTGGGGCCAGAGGGGAGCCAGGGGGGCCCAGGCGGCCACCCGGCGCGGCCCCACCCCTGGCCGCGCCAGGGGGGCGCCTGGGGCCCCTGGTCCACCTCTGGCTGCCCCCCTTCGCCTATTTATTCTCCATCACGGGGAAACTCCGAAGACAGAACCCTATTTCGCAAACTCGCCTCTGTTCCGCCGCCGCCGCGCTTCCGAGATCGGGAGCACCAGAAGACCTCTTCCCGGCACCCTGCCGGAGGGAGGTCCGACCTCCAGGAGTCTCCTCTCCACCATGGATGCTCCCCGGATGTCTCGTGAGTAGTTTTCCTTGGACCATGGGTCCGTGATCAGTAGCTATGTGATGTTCTCCTCCCCTCTTT
The DNA here is from genome assembly GCA_950022295.1 of Bromus sterilis. Lineage (NCBI taxonomy): Eukaryota > Viridiplantae > Streptophyta > Magnoliopsida > Poales > Poaceae > Bromus > Bromus sterilis. The sequence goes on along the minus strand of OX465596.1, from coordinate 407,713,146 downwards.
GTTCTTCATGGTTTAGACCTCGTGAGCTGCCCTACATGATCGAGGCACTTTTGTAATATTTTTGTTGTTGCTATGCTGAGTTTGATGGGATCTGATGGATTATGAGATTATGTTCAGATTGTGATAGAGTAATATATTTGGTTTGTATCTCTTATATTTTTGTTCCTAAGTAATTCTTGCATGTGCTCCGTTGCTGTTTATTGCTTTGGCCCAGTAGTAGGTAGTGACTCCAAGAGGGAACGTTGTGCTCGATTGTGGGTTCATGCCCCCCGATGACACGCTTGAGTGACAGAAACATGAGTCTAGGGGATGTGTTGTTGCCACAAGGGGGAAAACAACGGTGCTTGTAACCGCGGTTGCAAGGATTGTTTACTTTACGCAAAGTTCCTTTTAATGCAGTTGTCTGTTGCTTTGGGTTTACACTTTGGGTGGGGCTCGCAACTTAATACCAGCGAGATGTTCTGGATAGATATCTCAAGGTGGATGATTAGTAGTAGATGCAGTTGGATTACGGTCTACTTATTTTGGCGTACTGCCCGTGCTTTTGAACCTCTTCCTTTCTTTTGTAGAATAGTTAGCATTGCGGTGTGTTCATAATCCTGTCAATTGCCCTTCTGTAATTTGTTTACCTCGCATAGCAGTTTTATCGTCTTTTGGGAGAGAGACATCACTAGTGAACATCACGTATCCCGGTCCATATCCTTATTGCTGTTTCCACGCTATCTTTACTTTCCTGCTTTTACTTTCAGTTTCTATCATTATCCTTTGTGTTTTACCCTTTGTGAACAACAAGACCGGAGAGATTGACAACCTCTCTGAACTTCGTTGGGAACAAAGTTATCTGTGTCTGTGTGCAGGTCCACGTCAGTTGCGCCGCTGACACCTACTTATCATCTCTGGAGTCCTACTGGAGACAAACCTTGGTATCTTCACCGAGGGAAACTTGCTGCTGCGCTACATCTCAACCTTCCACTTGGGGTAACCGACGAAGGGCGAGAAGCCATCAACGACTCGTTCTGCTTTGTCTGAGCCGAGCTACCTCCCGAGCTTGACGCTCGAGAGTATTTTCTAGCTCGGCCAGGCGCTCTCGCTCAGCCAAATTAGTTAATCTGGCTGCCTCCAGGCCTCGCCCTTCTGGAGTGCTTGTGTCAATGGGTGTGTTTAGCAGTCGCTCGGCCGCTTCTGCTTCTTCCCGCTCTTCCCGGGTAAGGGGGCGGGGTTGCCGACTTGACTCTCCGAGCTCCAACCTTCGGAAAGCAGAAACACGTCGGGTCGGCTCCCGAGTGCCAGCCCTGGAGGGGCTGTTCGCTTCATCTCGAGCGTGAGTGTCCCGAGATGGCGATGGATGAGAGGGCGGAGTCTCAGCCATGCACACTTCTGCAACCGCGACTGGGGCGTCACTGCTGCCTTCTTTCTCGGCACCTGACTCGGGGTCAGATGCTGCCATGCCTTCTTCTTCAACCAAGTCGAACAGAGGCAAGAGAGATGCTGTGGAGCCTTCTCTTGCGATCAGTTCATCCAGGGCCTTGTGGACTGACTCCACCGAGTCCATGACTGCCACCTGCTGGACCTTGACCGATTTTCCGCGATGGTGAGCGCGCGGGCGGCCCGAACGCTTCTTCTTGTGGCGGACAGATAACAGCGCGGGTGCTTGACGATGGGCCGACAGCTGGAGGCGCAGGGCCCCCGACTCGTCAGCTCGGAAGTGGACGCTGCCTCTTGAGGGCAGCAATTGTGCCTAGAGCGGAGAATCCGCCAACCAGGCCGAATCATCAGCTATGAAAGCTAACGATCCGAAACGGAAAACCTCTCCGACGATGAGCCCGGAGCCGTGAATCGACGAAGAGGATGAGAAAAACGCCATCTCTACGATTGCTGATCAACTAAGCCCCACGGTGGGCGCTGTTGGATATATGCTCTAGAGGCAAATAACATATGATTATTCCAATATATCTAAGCAAGTTCATAACGAGTTTCATACCGTGCTAGAACTGCGTCAGTGAAACAATGATGCAGGTGTGGTATAGAAACCCCCAAAGTTCCTAGTTAGCCTCTACATCGATAACTAGTTCATGGTCAACATGATGGTCGTGGTTTCGCGGTCATGGACAATTAAGTCTCTTGACTATGAGGTCAACTCACTATTTAAGTGACGTGATGAACATTACCCAAAGTAAGCATTACAACATGATCAAATCATATGAAGGTTCAGTGTTGTAATTACAGAACATGGTAGACCGTTCCTTTGACCGTGAGTACGTGCATACTTACTATCTTCCCGGATGCTTTGACTTACATCCCACCACCTGACTGAAATATGCGGGTCATAACGGTTGTATCTTAGGTATTCCGTGGAGATATGTTGAGGAGTATTGTTACAAGAGCGGGATTTGTCAATCCATATAATGGATAGATACTCTGGGCCCACTCGGTGAGATTCCATCCATAAAGCTACAGCGTGTGACTAGGTCACGGGGATGAATATCATGAGAACGAGTGAATGAGGGTTAGTTCGGAACGAGGTTGAACCATACATAGGATGTCATTGATCGAATCTCGGAACAATCCAGTATCGTTGACAAAGGGAATGCTATACGGCGTAAGGTCCAATCGGTGTTTGATATCCGGAATGCACAGGGGTCATTATGGGCATCCAGGTCTCGCTGATGATCATTGACCGTAGCCTCATCTCGGTCATGACTGGAGTGTTCTCGGACCGTAGGGTAACACACTTAAGGGCTCGATGAAATCGGAGACCTTTTCGGAACCATCGGAGTAACCAGAGAATAAAGGAAACGACATTGGAGAAGTACCGTGTTGAACCGAACAAGTTCGGAGTGAACCGGAAGTTGTTCCGGAGCACCGGGAGATGGAATATTATGTTTTAGTTATTAATTAATTGAATTAATAATTAAAATCATTTTATTTCTAATTAACATGTGCAATGGGACTTAGTGGAGAAAAAGACCCATTAGGGGAAATAAAAAGGGAAAAAGAAAAAGAATAGAAGGGGGGGCGCCATGGGCCCTAGGGCCCATGAGGGGGGCGGCCCCTTCCCCCCCTAGGCCGGCCACCCCCCTTAGCAAAGGGACTTTAGTCCCACATTGCTAAGGGAGAGGGGTTGACTCCCTCCCCTCTGCCTATATATAGATGGGCAGGGTGCACATATTTAATACACAGGAATTCGTGAGAAATTAAATATTACTCCGAATTGAGATCGGTTTTCTCCGGTCTTCTCCCCTCCCTTGTCTCTTTCACGGTGGGCTCCCTAGTGTGAGCCTATAGTGGAATTGAGGCTTATCTACTAGAATCGGACGCCGTCGTGCTGCCGAAGCTCCGTCCGGAGGTTTGCTTCCGCCACCTTCGCTGGATCGGAGAACGGAGGTCGTCATCGAGTCTCGTATGTGTGCGAGTACTACGAGGTGCTGCACGTGTGGCACGACACCCATCCGGGTGCTCAACACAGCCAGGGGGCTGTGAAACTTGATCGGCTACATCAACCACGTTTGCGGGAACGTTTCCCGCGCAACGGACTACACCCCGAGGTATGTTATTTCCGCACTACTTTCCGTTACGGTAATACGGCTAGCTAGATCTTGGGTTATGGGAACGCTAGTTAGAAAAATTTGTGTTTTCTGCTGCGGACCCCAACAGTGGTATCATGAGCTAGGTCTATGCTTAGTATTACTGTACGGATAGAACACATCGGGGATGTGGGCGTTGATTGTATGATTGTTACCCTCCCACGTGTACTTGTTCACATCTGCGGCATTGTTTGATGAAGCGGCCCCCGACCGACCTTACGTGTACGCTTACGCGAGACTGGTTCCACGCTTGACATGTGGCTTGTACCGTATAAAGTGGCTGGGGGGGTGTCTGTCTCTCTACTTTAGCGGATGTGGCATTTGCAAAGGAGGGCCCCGTGCGGGTGTAATAGAGACAATCGTATGGTTGACGTTGTGGTTGAATAGTAGGTTAAAACCTGTTTAACTATGAAAGCCCTAGCAGCCACGTAAAACTTGCAATATACAACTAGACCGTCTAAACCTTGTATTGCTAAGTGGGGGCTATCGTTCGTTTGTTTGTGATGTAGTGATAGCTTTGCTATGTGTTACTAGTAAGTAGTAATCGTCATCATAAAACAAACTAAAATGGAGACACTGTAGACTTAGTGTTGCCATAGCTCAGACATCTTAAAACTTGCTAGTATAGGATACACGACGGTAGCATGTGATAAGATGATCCCTTAACAAAGCCAAACACAAGTATTCTACCGAAGTGTGCACCGCCTGGAAGGTTCTCCCATATGGCTTGATGCTCCGTACATACCGGAGTTGTCCTACATATTAAATGGAGTTCGCATGAGGTTGGGTTCGGCAAGCCTGGCATATGCAGATATGGCCTTGCTGAGCAGCATATAACATGAAGGTTAATTTGGCGATCCTAGCATATGCAGATATGGCCTCGGAATACTAGAGATCGAAAGATCGAGCATGAGTCACATTACATATAAGATAATGTGATCGCACAAGTTGTTTTCTACCTTTGAAACTGACCCGTTGGCCGTGTGATATTCGAGGTCGGGCAGTGAATCTGGATCATGTAATCACTAAAACTTCCTAGGGATGAAATGTTTTAGTTCGAGCTCATTTATAATATGATTATATGAACTCATTGTTGTGAACTAGTCTTAATTGTGTTCCTTGCAATTATGTTTGTAGAAAATTGATAATACCCAGTACCTTGAAATGGTTTCCTTCTTACATGGTGAAAGACTTAAAGAAAATGGGTCAAACTTCATTAGTTGGTACTTGCGCCTTAGAGCCGTGCTCAAGAGAATCAACCTTCCATTCTTAACTGAAAAGCATGTGGGAAACCCTCCAGAAAACGACATGGATGCACAAGCGGCGATTGATTATCAGTATCGTCGAAGGACATATGCCATAGCTAAGGGTATCATAGAAACCAGCATTCCGCAACATTTGCGTGAGGAGTATGCTGATTTGGATACATATGATATGATCGATGAGCTGAAGTCATCAAACTTGCATCAGTTTAGAGTTGCCAGATTTGAGTTAGAAAGTGAGTTTCTCTCTACAAAGATGGAAGAAGGCTCTTTCCTGAAGGCACACTTGGCCAAGATGCATGAGATACATCTGAGCCTCGTAGATGACTTTGACTATGAGACCACACATGAGTCTGCGATATACACGGTGTTACACTCGCTTCCACCGAGCTATACAGACCATGTCCATGGCTATGTCGGCAGAGGTGAAAGCCTCGAGTTCTCTGACTTCATGGATAGACTTCGGTACCTGGAGGTTGAACCCATTGAAGGAGAAGTAGTTGATGGAGAAGGTATATACTTGATATACTTTATAAATTTTTATTCCCTTATACAACATTTGCAGTAAATGAGTATGTGATACTTATTCTGTTTTATGAAAACAGGACCTGCCGTTGCATGGACGGGAAGAGGTGAAATCGAGGATTGATGGATATCAAGTCAGTTGATGGCCAGCATGGATTCCGCCAAGACATCTATCATAGGAGATACTTAAAGTATTAGATAAATCTTATGTAATCATTATAGTATGAACACTTAGTTGTGTGTCTTGCATCTCGCGAGACAAAGTTATTCATGTAATGAGACAAGTCAGTCGTTCCATCTTTATGAATAAAAAAAGTGATTATACTTTGATTACGTCTTGATTTATGATATGATAAAGCATTTTTAATACTACTATCATTGTCAAGAAATATTCAATGTTTAATGATAAAGTTGTCTTGATTACAACAAGTCAAAGATTTGATTGCATAAGGTGACTTCGTAACTGATGAATTCATTAAATGTATGATCTATTAACTTGTGAGTTCATTATCGAATGAAAATCATAACTTGATTGCATGAGATGGATTAGATACACGATCTATGAACCTCTGCAATAAATACAACCATGACAAGGTTCTAGCAAGTAGAACTTGTGCCAATCATTATACATAAATGATGTACTAAATGGGCACGTGAGTTATCATTAAAGACTTCATATGATTAATTGAAAGTTGTATTCAATTGAGATCATAAAACTGAGATCCAGGAATCACAGTGAGAAGTGAGAATACAAGGATACATATCACTACGCTATGATCCGAAGTGATAAGTATTGATATTGACATAATGGGAGACTTGTGGAAGTTGTACCACAAACTACGATGGAAGTTGAAAGTGCTAGACTACTTAAACCATTCGTAGTCATACTAAACCATAGTATGGTCTAAACGTTCTTTCCCTTAGCACTATAGTTATTGTCGAATAAGGTTGTTTAATTCATTAAGTTAAAACACCCACTTCATGAATAGGAAACCATCCTGAATCTGACGAGACATGATAGCTCCATAACTGATGGTGTTATAAGGTTTCTTAAAAGAAAGAATTTCTTTGTAATAAAACTACGAGCAATTGAAATTACATATTATCCCCGAATAGCAAAATTGTGTGTTGCTTGATTGGTAATGCGAGAAGAAGTCTCTCGACATGGATCCAATGGGAGATAATGGAAACTTTGACCGGGGTATTGGACCTTGCCTTCAGAATATCAGAGTATTGCAACGGAAGCATGTTCCGCTGTAATGACGCTATATAAGGAAGGATATGCCAAAGATAATTGATCTTGGTATATGAGTTGAAGCCATTGTTGAATTTAGAAGGTTGTCATGAATACGTTCTGTACAGAACAATAATCATGAGTCTTCTTAATAAAACAATAGGTAATAACATTGCTTGACGACACAAAGGAATGATGGTAGCCTAGAACACGAGGAGAAATGAAATAATATTGAGTTGCATATAGGATGGCTCACGTCCTGTGAAATAAATCGGATATTTCATATTCTCGACAAACTGGACAGTTATTGAGAATAATGTAATGGGCATAAGGCATTATTTGGTTATGACCAAAGTTCAATGGTGATTGACTACGAAAACGTAGGAATGCTTTAATCAATAAAATACTTCATTTACACTACAATGGACCATAGCCTAAAATTGCATCTCAGTCAAATTTGGGATTTGAAAGAGAATTTCAATGGGCATGACGAAGGTTATTTTGTTAAAAGGATGGACTATAGTACCTCAAGACAGGAACCCTCAACCTCGATTTGATCAAGTGATTTTGTGATGACCAAAATATTGAGTGGGCCTACAGTTTCATGAAACTGAGTGGGAGCTTTGAAGACTTCCCGGAAACTTGGAATGCAGAGGGCATTTTCTGAGTAGGAGCTTTGAAAGTTTTGTCATTATGTGAGACATAGTAAACAATAAAAATGACTTGATGAGAGTTGAACCACAAATATATGAGTATATGATGGATATATTTGAGTGGGAGCATGATCATTGTCTCAAACATATATGCATTGATATGTGTGAAGAATGATCTCATGTGTATATATATGGATATGCATTGATTGTGTATATAGAGAATCGTCTTATATACATATGTGCATTATGATATATATAGAGCATAAGGCAAATAAAATACAAGATTGCAAGAATCTTCTTTTATGTGAAATACCAACACATTACACGTTGAAATCTATATGAGTAGATTAAGATACGGATAATGAAACAAAGTAAAGGTTGGAATAATCTTCTAGACAGGAAACATGTTCTTGTGGTTAGAAATTATATAATGGATGAAATCCAAATATCATAAGCAATGTCTTGATGGAAGAATAGAGATGCACCATGTACTTGACATGTGATCTTATATGTTCTTGACATATGATTCTACTATATAACATGCATTGTGAATCCAACAGCAGAATGACTCAAAAGTTCTTGGAAGAAGAACAAATTCCGATGTGCTTTAGGAGTAAAACACAGAATCTGAATAAAGTCCATGCATTCAGTATATGAGGAATACTGAGGACTATTCTCTAAAATATAGAAAGGATAATAGACTTGAATGTAATGCAAGATTACAATTGCAAGCCATATTATGGGAGTATATGGAATTAGAGACATCACCAAAGACATGAAAGAAAAGTGAGCAAAATTCACGGCACTACAAACATAATACTACTTAAGAAAGTAGACGTATGGATAAAAGTTTAGCGTTAGAAGTATTGGACTTCTGGTTGAGTGTATTTCCCAGTGTATATGACTAAGGATGAGTCTTCTAAAGACTGAACCAAGAGATCATTGGAGGATACTGTGAAATAATAGTCTCACTCTCCCGCGAAACTTATATCCAACCATTATATGATAATGAGTGGTATGTCAAAAGAGTTTTTGACCTATACCAGTTGCAAAGGAAACATACGAATCTGAATTGGTGCAGTTCGTTGACGAACCCTCTTCCATGGGCATGCATGATCAATGAACACTTATGTGATAAGATGATTATGATCGGAAAAATGCGGCTAGATTATTACCACTCTAGTGCAAGTGGGAGACTGTTGGATATATGCTCTAGAGGCAAATAATATATGATTATTCCAATATATCTAAGCAAGTTCATAACCAGTTTCATACCGTGCTAGAACTGCGTCAGTGAAACAATGATGCAGGTGTGGTATAGAAACCCCCAGAGTTCCTAGTTAGCCTCTACATCGATAACTAGTTCATGGTCAACATGATGGTCGTGGTTTCGCGATCATGGACAATTAAGTCTCTTGACTATGAGGTCACCTCACTGTTTAAGTGACGTGATGAACATTACCCAAAGTAAGCATTACAACATGATAAAATCTTATGAAGGTTCAGTGTTGTAATTACAGAACAAGGTAGACCGTTCCTTTGACCGTGAGTACGTGCATAATTACTATCTTCCCGGATGCTTTGACTTACATCCCACCACCTGACTGAAATATGCGGGTCATAACGGTTGTATCTTAGGTATCCCGTGGAGATATGTTGAGGAGTATTGTTACAAGAGCGGGATTTTTCAATCCATATAATGGATAGATACTCTGGGCCCACTCGGTGAGATTCCATCCATAAAGCTGCAGCGTGTGGCTAGGTCACGGGGATGAATATCACGAGAACGAGTGAATGAGGATTAGTTCGGAACGAGGTTGAACCAGACATAGGATGTCATTGATCGAATCTCGGAACAATCCAGTATCGTTGACAAAGGGAATGCTATACGGCGTAAGGTCCAATCGGTGTTTGATATCCGGAATGCACAAGGGTCATTATGGGCATCCAGGTCCCGCTGATGATCATTGACCGTAGCCTCATCTCGGTCATGATTGGAGTGTTCTCGGACCGTAGGGTAACACACTTAAGGGCTAAATGAAATCGGAGACCTTTTCGGAACCATCAGAGTAACCAGAGAATAAAGGAAACGACATTGGAGAAGTACCGTGTTGAACCGAACAAGTTCGGAGTGAACCGGAAGTTGTTCCGGAGCACCGGGAGATGGAATATTATGTTTTAGTTATTAATTAAATGAATTAATAATTAAAATGATTTTATTTCTAATTAATATTTGCAATGGGCCTTAGTGGAGAAAAAGGTCCATTAGGGGAAATAAAAAGGGAAAAAGAAAAAGAAAAGAAGGGAGGGGGGAGCCATGGGCCCTAGGGCCCATGAGGGGTGCGCCCCCTCCCCCCCCCCCCCTTGGCCGGCCACCCCCCTTAGCAAAGGGACTTTAGTCCCACATTGCTAAGGGAGAGGGGTTGACTCCCTCCCCTCTGCCTATATATAGATGGGCAGGGTGCACATATTTAATACACAGAAATTCGTGAGAAATTAAATATTACTCCGAATTGAGATCGGTTTTCTCCGGTCTTCTCCCCTCCCTTGTCTCTTTCACGGTGGGCTCCCTAGTGTGAGCCTATAGTGGAATTGAGGCTTCTCTGCTAGAATCGGAGGCCGTCGTGCTGCCGAAGCTCTGTCCGGAGGTCTGCTTCCGCCACCTTCGCTGGATCGGAGAACGGAGGTCGTCATCGAGTCTCGTACGTGTGCGAGTACTACGAGGTGTTGCACGTGTGGCACTACACCCATCTGGGTGCTCAACACAGCCAGGGGGATGTGAAACTTGATCGGCTACATCAACCACGTTTGCGAGAACGTTTCCCGCGCAACGGACTACACCCCGAGGTATGTTATTTCCGCACTACTTTCCGTTACGGTAATACGGCTAGCTAGATCTTGGGTTATGGGAACGCTAGTTAGAAAAATTTGTGTTTTCTGTTGCGGACCCCAACAGGCGCCAACTGTCGTGGATGGAAACCTGACAATAGATATAGGGGTATGAAAGGAGCTAAATGAATCTGTACGCAGAGATGGTTGACGCAAGGGGGGGTTATACAGGTTAGGCCTCTCCGTAGAGATAAAAACCTTAGTCCTGTCCTAGGCTTACTGGGGTGTTCTTTCTTCAGAAAAACTGAGAGTGAGAAAGGTTGCGCGTGCCCATGTCGAAGGGGAGGGGGCTTATATAGAGTGTGCCCCTTCCTCCTTAATGCCTTGGCTTAAATGGGTCTTAATTACAGGATTAAATACATACTTAAATACAAAAATGGTCTGCCCATTACTACTAATAAAGGAGGAGAAATGCCCGCAGCATTAAATGCCTCCCGTCCGTTGCGTTTCCCATCTTCTGGGTAGGGGGGGGGCCTCGCCGATTGCTTCCGAGTATCGTTCTCCTCGGATCTTGCTGGGCTTCCGAGTAGTTGCGTAATCGGAAGCGACTCCTGGTCTCCGAGTAACATGTTACTCGGAGATTGCCAATGCTTCGTGTTTTTTGTGGGTCTTATTTTGTTGGTTGTTCTTTGGGGAAATCCAGGGCTTAAGGATACCCCTAGGTTTCCCACTCCTAGGGGTATGCCTTTAGTATTACCACGACATGTACCTTGATGGATCTCTGGCTGATTCTTTCGAGAAAAACGCCGGGTGGTATAGGTCCTCGGGTGGAACCAATGCTCGCAACCGTCGAAACTTCCTTCGAGTGCGTTGTAGAGATTCTGGTAGGCCGCCATGTTGTCGGCTATTGCGTCGCAGTTTCTCATCGTCTGCTGGACGATGAGATTGGAGTCCCCGTAGATTATGAGGCGAGTGGCTCCACACGTTTTGGCCATGCGCATGCCATGGAGGAGTGCCTCGTATTCTGCTTCGTTGTTGGAGGCGTGACTGAAATTGATCTGGAGGACATATTTTAGCTTTGTTCCTTTAGGGGAGATGAGCACAACTCCTGCCCCGGCTACTTGTTGTCTCTTGGACCCATCGAAGAACATTGACCATGAATTTGATAGGTCTGGGGGGCCTGGTGTCTGAACCTCCGTCCACTCGACCAGAAAATCTGGGAGTACTTGGGCTTTGATGGCTGTTGGGTGCTTGAACTGCAGGTCCCGTGGGCTGAGGTCAATGTTCCACTCGGCAACTCGTCCAGTCGCTCCAGGGTTGTTGAGTATGTCAGCGAGTGGTGCGCTGCTCACGATTGTGATAGGGTGCTCGTCAAAGTAGTGGGACACCTTTCTTGAGGTCATGATGACGGCCAGTAGTAGCTTCTGATAATGCGGGTACCGCTACTGGGATTTGGTCAGGAGCATGCTGAGGTAGTAGATTGGTCTCTGGATGCTCTGGACCTTGCCTTCTTCTGTGCGTTCGACAACGAGCGCTGTGCTTACTACACTGTTACGTGCTGCCGCGTAGAGGTATAGCTTCTCTCGTTCCTTGAGTATCGCCAGGATTGGTGGGGTCGAGAGTGTCTTTTTCAGGTCCGCGAATGCTTGGCGGGCTTCCTCCGTCCACTCGAATTTCTCTCCTTTCTTGAGCAGCTGATGTCAGGACCCGGGGTTAGCGTATGCAAGTCCCGCTACGACATAGTCATATGGAGAGCCGAGAACCGTACCCACTTGTCTAAGCAGACAAGGCCAAGCACAGAACGTTCTCGGAAAGCATTGTACGTGAGGGGCATCCCATCCAGGTCGGATGATCAACTGAGATGGGTCCTCATCGTCCGCACACAAGTCTAATAATATGGGTGATGAACTCCCATATTCACAGACAAGTTGCCTCAACCATACTATCGACTATCTCATAAATCTTACATAGACTTACTCCAGCCCGATCACTTAGTCGGGGTCTAGGGCGGGCTCGATCATATCACAAAGTGTGCACGAGACAGAGTCTCGAACAATCGCATCGCGATGCCCCAAGCTGCGCACATCTAAGGGCCCCTTGGTGTATGAAAGACCGCCTGCCAGATCACAACTAAGGTCTCGAAAACCCATACAAAGACATGCATGTTATAAACATACACGCAGCACACATGCCTTGTATGAACAGCAGGTATCATTGCAATTCTCTACAAAGTATACATTTTATTGATAACTCTTACAGAGTGCACACAGAGATCACAAGTATGTGATCCAACATTACAACAACAAGCGAAAGCAAAGTATGTCTGAGTACAAACAAGTTTAACAATTGGCTTAAGAAGCCTTATTTAAACACAAGCCCTCCACGAGGGAACCAGTCGTCTGACTGGGACTAGACTAGCTTGATCTTCAGTCGTCGAGCTCGATGAAGAAGCCACCTTCGGGGTCAGTGGGTTCATCTAAAACATAGATTAAGCAAACGTGAGTACAAAGTCGTACTCAGCAAGACTTACATAGGAGCTATACTACTCATGCACATGTATCAAGGTAAAGGGAGGTGGGGTTTCACTTGCAGAAGTGCCATCTTTGACTTGGCTAGTCCTGAACTACGAGTACCAGATTTGAGGTAAGAAGCGTACACGAGTCCACTACTTTCTCCAACCAATTACACCACTATGGTGCCTTCCTCGACTTCCCCACGAGAAAGCACGCCATAGCACTCACACTTATCTTGGTGTCTTTTAGAAGTATCCAGTTCAAGTTGTCTAATAATCAAGCTAAGCTTTCCAAGCAGTCCATAACCGCGGACGCGGCTATACGAATAGTTTTGCTAACCCTGCAGGGGTGTACCGCTACACACACATGATCATCTGTTACCGCCTTTGTACTCGACACCGTTCAAGAAGTGTCGGCGAGGATGCTCACCACAACTGTTACCTCATAGCCTATCTAGTCCGAGAAAGGCGCCTACCTGGGTTGGCTACCACTATCGTGAACCCGGCCGGTTTACCGAAGTGGACCCAAGTGATGTGTGCGTGGTGCATAAGCCGGTCTCGGGTGAGCCGTTCTCTCACTTAGCAGCCAGGCCACAGACCTACCAGAACTCCGAACTATTGCAACATTTGGACATCGAAACGGATGAGTTAATAAGCTGAGAGGGGTCAGTGAGCCCAATGTGTGGTTGTACTCTTCATCTTGGATCACCACACAAGAACTCGGACTTAGGGCGGTGTTCAACGAGACAACCCACCGTGTACTCCTACACAGCCTCTCATCGTTCACCTTGTATTAGGGTAGATTCACCAACACCTTTCTGCCATCATCATCATGATCACTACCATCCCGACTCACATAACAGTATCATCATGGTATCACTCTAAGCATGCAATAAGCAGTAACAATTGCAGGGGCCACATGATATCAATCAACTCCTACATTTGCTAGGATTGTGGTTTGCTTACTACTGTGACAAAAGATAGGTCATGCAAAGGAATGGGTTCTTCTATGCGGTAGAACGTAGCATGGTAATCATCCTAAACAATGCATAAGCGAGACATGAGAGGGAAGTGGGATTTTATCGACATGATCAATGGGGGTTTTGCTTGCCTTGCTGACGAGGTTCGGGTTCGGGGTCTTCAACGAAGGGGGCAGCCTCCTGCTCCGGTTCCACCTCTACTCGACAAACAACAAACAAGGAAGCAATATAAATACAATGCACAAACACATGGTTGAAGGTTGAAACTTGATGTATATGATTTGATGTGTTAGGCAATTCCATTTAAATGGAGTATATTGCAAATTGAATTGCAAATTCAAACTCCAATTTGAATTCAAATTTAGCCAAGTTACAAATGACATTGTTTGATCAAGTTAACCCATTTTGAAATTTGTATGATATGCCTCTGATGTGTAATTGAAATGTAGCATGTTGCCATGGTTCAAGTTGCAAAAGCAATTGAAATTAATTTGATTTAATTCCATTTAAATCAAATAGCAAATGCTACTGATCACATTTTAAATTCAACTCAAACATGGTTGAAAGTTGGATATTTGGATAGCTTATTTTCTCCTGATCATTTTTCATATATTATTTGTTAAATTTGGAGTTAATATGAATTTTCTATGAATTTCCAAAGTTTTAGCCTTTTTCTGGATTTTCTGGAATTTCTTAAATTCTTTTTACTCTGGAAAAGGTTTTACTGCATCATTGTGACGTCATTGTGACGTTGGGGGGGTTCTGACCCGTGGGGTCCAGTGGTCAGCCACAGTGGGTTAATTAACCCGGTTAGTTTAAACTAACCGGGGGGATTAAGGCCCTGGACCCACTTGTCATCGGCTCTGGGGTCATTAGGGGGGTGGTTAAGCACGGGGGTTAGGTCCTAATGACGCCGGCTTGACGCCGGTGGCTCTGGCCACGGCGGCGCCTCGCCGGAATCGGCTACGGGGCACGGGAGAGGAAGAGGAGGGCATGGGCGTGCTCGTGGAGGTCGTCTGCGTCGAAAGGAGGAAGCCAGGGTTCACGGGGAGGTCTGGAGCGACGACGGCGACGTGCTGGGCGGCGGCAGTAGCTAGGGCTCCATCGGGGAGGGGGCAAACGTGCACTGATTTAAGCTAGGAGTGGCTCGTTTGAAAGCTGGTGTGCCCAGGGGTCAAACGCGCGCACCATGGCATCAACAAGGGCACATGAGCTAGGGGGCGTCGTCCATGGCGGCGACCTTCCTCGGCTTCCATGGTGAAACCGGCTAGAGGGGTTGCGGGGTGATGGGAGCTTGGGGGAAACGCTCACCAGAGCTCAAGGAACACGACGAGGTGGTCGTTGGAGGCGGGGAGGTCACGGCGGCGGAGAATTCGACGGAGATTTCTTGTGGGTCCGGCGGTGATCCGATGAGCCTGGCGTTGCGTCTGGTCCAAATCGAGGCGTGCCCTTCTGCTAGTCGACGGAGTCGAGGACGGCGAACACGCTGGACATCCTGGCTGGAGCTCTAGCTCGCGGTGGCTACATTTTCCGGCGACGATGAACCGCGGGGCGCTCTGTGTCGGAGGGGGGAGATGCACAACGAGCTCCAGAGGGAGGGGAAAGTGGGGGAAGTGAGAGAGGGCGAGGCGTGCGTCTCCGTGGAGCACTTTGGTGAGCTGGGGAGGCCTGGAACCTCGTGGGCGTCGTGGTGGCGTCCAGCCCGCGCTATGTTGACAGCGAGCTGCTTAAGGGCGCGGGGAGGAAGACGACAGAACGGGGGGAGTTGGGCTGGGCCGGCTGGGCCTCGCCCCTGGCGAGAGGTAAGTCTTTCTAATTTAAAAATTTCTGTTTAATCTTTCCTTTCTTTTTCTGTAAATTTGTTTTAGCTCTGATAAAAATAACAAACCATTTTATAAAATGCTGCAACTTTTTATGTGGCATCACAAAATACTAGGTTAGCCACTTGTAAAGTTTGAACATTTTTAAAATTCAAATAATTTGAATCTTAACTCAAATAGGGGTTTTTGATTAATTCCAAGGCACTGTTTGAATATTTGAAAAATCCATGAGCATGGGGTGGGTCCCACATCACTTGATATGTGATCACACTCATTTATAAGACGTTTCAAAAATCTAACATGAATTTTTGGAGAAGATTTTTATCTGGCCTTTTGAATTAATTCATCTGGGGGGGTTCCTTCTCCCATTTTTCCTTTGAAATTGATTTCAAAGATTTCTTTTGAAATTTTTAACATGATGCAAGGTGACTTTGATCCTAACACATTACCTAACAGAGGGTTCTGACAGCTGATAGAAAGGCAGCGTGCGTTCTCCCAGCCTGCTGATGAAGCGGCTTAGGGTTGTGAGTCTTCCAGTGAGCTGTTGCACTCCTTTGACGTCGGTTGGTTCTTGCATTCGGGCGATGGCTTGGACTTTCTTAGGGTTTGCCTTGATTCCTCGGGCAGAGACCATATAGCCGAGTAGCTTCCCCGCCGGTACGCCGAATGCGCACTTCTTTGGGTTGAGTTTGATTCTGTATTTGTTGAGCGCTGTGAAGGTTTCGTGCAGGTCGTCGAGTAGTGTGGCTGCTTTGTAGGTCTTGAAGATGATGTCTTCCACATATACTTGCACATTTCTTCCGATTTGCTCTTTCAGGCTGTCCTACATCATTCGCTAGTATGTGGCACCTGCGTTCTTGAGCCCGAAGGGCATGGTCCTGTAGTAGAATACGCCATAGGGGGGGTGATGAACGATGTGTGCTCTTCATCTTCTTCCTTCATCCTGATCTGGTTGTATCCTGAGTAGGCATCAAGAAAGGAAAGTAGACCGCACGCTGCTGTCGAGTCGATTATCTGATCGATTCTAGGCAGGGGGAGTGGTCCTTCGGGCAATGCTTGTTGACTGGTCCGTAGTCGACACACATGCGCAGCACGTTCGTGTCTTTCTTGAGCACCAGCACTGGGTTGGCTATCCAGGTGGCTTTCTTCGTTTCTCGGATGAACTAGGCGTCGAGTAACCGGTTGACTTCCTCTCCGATTGCTCTGCTCTTGAGGTCCGAGAATCGTCTAAGAGCTTGCTTCACCGACTTCGTGTTTTGCTTGATGCGTAGGGCGTGCTCCACGAATTCGCGTGGTATTCCAGGCATGTCGGCTGGTCACCAGGCGAATATTTCCCACTCATCTTGAAGGAAAGCGACGAGAGCCGTCGCCTGCTCCTCTGGTAGGTGGGCGTACACGCGGACTGTTTTGTCCGGGTCCGTCGGGTGCACTTGGTGAGTGACTGTGTCGCTGTCGATGCTGAAGTCGCGTCCGTACTCCTTAGATTCGCTTCGGCTCACCAATGGGAAGGTACTCTTGTCCGTCACCATGGCTATTTCTCTGAGTTCTTGTTCGGCTCCGAATGTGTCGGAGATTTTGTGAAAGTCACGGTCACATTGATCTGATTTGATGAAGCTTCCGTTGATCGTGAGGACTCCCATTGATCCTGGCATCTTGAGCTTGAGGTAGGCGTAGTGTGGAACCGCCATGAACTGCGCGAATGCTAGCCGTCCCAATATGGCGTGATACTGCGATTGCCAGTCGAGTACTTCGAACTCGAGGACGTGCTTTGCGAAATTGCGCCGGTTGCCGAAGACAACTTCAAGTTCGACGACTCCGAGGGATGTGGCTGCTTCTCCTGGGACTACCCCGTGTAACACGATGCTCGATTTCTTCCATACTGATCGTGGGATCAGCATCTTTTGCAGGGTGCTGGCGAAGATGATATTCATGCTGCTGCCTCCGTCCATGAAGACCCTATCCATGTCATACCCTCCGATTTGTGCATCGAGCACCAGGGGCGCGTGCCCCGGTCTTGGGACTGCGGGTGGATTGTCGTCCTGTGAGAACGTGATGTTGGTCTCTGCATCATGTAGCTGGTAGACTTCGACTATATTTATGCTCTTGGCTGCTCTAGCTTGCAGGGTGTAGGCGTCGCGTTGTGCTTGCGGCACCCTTCCCTCTTGGATCATGAGAAACTGTCCTTGCAGTAGGCTGTGACGTCCTTCCGGGCTTGAGGGCGGCGATTGTTCGGGTCGCTGGTTACGCTTGTCTTCTTTCTGCTTCTCCTTCTTGAGGTCGTCGGCTAGCTCGTTGAACAGGTGGCAGTCTCCCAAAGTGTGACCTGACCTGACGCGTCCCCAGTCATCCTCGAAGTTGTGGATCGTGCAGGGTCCTGCTAGCTGCTCTCTAACCGTGAGTTTGCTAGATCCGGCGTGCTTCTTCCTTCTTGAGATTCTGAAGATTTTCTCGTGATCCTCCGGGTGTTCGTGGAAGCGAGGGTCGGTTTCGATTCCTCGACTCATATCTTGGTTCTTGATGAGGTTGGCGAATTCATCTGTCCTTCGATCTGGGTCATAGTACTCGCCCACCGGTGTCTCGGAGTCGCTGTCCTGGCTAGTGACAGGTGCTCGTGCGACGGCGTGTCGTCGAGTGGCCGTCGGTTGCACGGTTGCGTGACGTGGCTCGTTCAGTGGGGCCTCGCCTTAGATCTCCCGTGCGCGCCTTTTAGGTCGTCGATTCCTTCTTCCTTGGCGATGGTTCTGCTGATCGCTGGTTTTGATATCGTAGTCATTGTCTTGATGTGCGGCGGGTGCCCGGGCGGCGGTGGGTTGTCGAAAGATTTGCGAGTCCTCCGCTGCGCGTCGCGGTTCGTCGAGTGGAATTCCTTCGTAGAGGCCTCTCGCCGTTCTTCTGGGTCGTCGATTCCTTCGCTGCTGACGCTGCACTTGGCCGTTACCGTAGTATCGGTCCTGGCACAGCTGTAGCCCGAGCGATCTTGATGGGGTGGAAGAGATGTTCGCCGTGATCTTGAATCCTTCGAGTGGGCTACATCTGGTCCTTGCCCTTGAGTTATGGATTGCTGAAGACGGGTCCTCCGAGAACGTGATCCCAACCTGTGTAGTTCCCACAGACGGCGCCAATTGACGGGGATCAACCCCGGCAAATCCCCTGGTCATGGACCCTGGGTTAGTCATAAGAGGCACAGGTTGGACGATAGCTCGTCGGCAAACAGGAGGACACGTTCCTGCTCGATATTATTGATGAGGGAGATGTGATTACAGTGGATGTCAATGCTGGAGCGCTCAGGTCTAGGGTTACAGATGATATTGGATGCCTTTGGCGTCGCCCGTCCTAGCCCTTATATACTGGGCTAGGTCTCGGGGAGTTTATCTACGTTTACAGGTAAGCTTTCCTAACCCTAGCTTGCTCCGTACGACAGGTCTTCGCACCTTCCTTGTGAGTCGCAGAATCCTACGTCGGTGCCAATTAGCGGGCCAAGGCGGGTCCAGGCGGGTCTTCATGGGCCTTCTATCTTAAGGGACACCAGGTAGGCCTATTCGTAGGAGTCGTGGGGTCACCCCCTCGTCACTCCCCGAGACCTAGCCTAGTATATAAAGGCTGGGAGGGGAGACGTCCAGGACAACTCAATACGCATCTACTCATCTAGCCTTGCGAAAACACGCCTTGGCCTCCATTGTAATCGCCCCCTCAAGAAATAATATCGAGCAGGAAGTTCTTCTCCTATTAGCCGACGAGTATCATCCAACCTGTGCCTATCTCTATGACTAACCCAGGGTCCCTGACCATGGGATTTGCCGGGGATTTCTTCAGATAAGATTCGATGAGTGACATCGAGCTCCCCTACTGCCCCTGAATAAGCTTATACACATGTGGATTTTTACATATATATGCCGAGTTTTCGGATAAAGAGTCAATGATTGTCATCGAGCTCCCTGATTCCCCTGAATAAGAAATATACATGCTCAGTACCAATAGAAGGGTTGATCAAGCCCCCAGGTCTCTGAGATAGAAAATGCAAAACATGCAATTTATGATGCAACATGAAAAGAGAAAAAGTAAAGAAGAGTCGGTATGGCGAGAGCCGGTGCGACAGATGTCGACTTAGGTATATGTGGCGAGGGCCAGTGCGACAAAAGTCGACTTATGTATATTAGATGGCGAAAGCTGGCGCGACGAATGTCGGCTTATATATATGTTAACATGGCGAAAGCCAGTGCGACGTGTGTCGACTTGGATAAATGTACAGTAATGTTCCTGTTCTACTCAAGTGTAATATGGACGGAGTTGTGCGATGTTCCACGGCCTGGGAGTCTCCTCCATGCATGTGCGCGTGTCTGCCTTCTCGCGTATATCAACTAGGTAGTAGGATCCATTGTACAGATTCTTGCTGACCACAAACGGTCCTTCCCAAGGAGAGGATAACTTGTGCATTCCATGTTTTTTCTGTATGATTCGGAGCACTAAATCACCTTCCTGGAAAGTCCACTTCTGATGCGGCGGCTATGATAGCGTCGCAGATCTTGTTGGTAAATAGCCGACTGAGCTGCGGCCAAATCTCGTTTTTCATCGACAATATCCAAGGAATCTTGCCCTGCTTTCTCGTTTTTGGCTTCTACATATGCGGTGACTCTTGGTTTGTCGTGACGTATGTCACTTGGGAGAACGGCTTCCGCTCCATAGACTAAGAAGAAGGGCGTATAGCCTGTCGACCTGTTAGGAGTCATCCTGATGCTCCACAATACTGAGGGTAACTCCTCCTCCCAGCAACCCGGCGTCCTTATCAAGGGGACATAGAGTCGGGGTTTGATGCCTCAGAGTAACTCTTGATTGTCTCTCTCAGCTTTTCCGTTGGACTATGGGTGAGCCACTGATGCAAGGTCGAGTCGGATGTGCTCGTTCTGGCAGAATCGCCGCATAACCCCTTCTGATAGGTTAGAACCATTATCAGTGATGATGCTGTGGGGGTAGCCGAATCTTTATATGATCTTTTTCAAGAATTTCAGTGTTGTCGCAGCGTCACATTTGCTGACTGGCTCTGCCTCGACCCATTTGGTAAACTTATCCACTACCACTAATATGTGGGTATTCTTGTTGGCTGACCTTTTGAAAGGTCCCACCATATCAAGCCTCCATACCGCAAAGGGCCAAGTGATAGGGATCATCCTGAGTTCTTGAGCCGGCACGTGAGCTTGCTTGGCATAGCGCTGACATCCCTCACATTTCTTGACTATGTCCTCTACATCCGCATGTGCTGTCAGCCAGTAGAAGCCATGTCGAAAGGCTTTAGCTACAAGCGAACGAGAGCCGGAATGGTGTCCGCAATCTCCAGAGTGTATTTCATTGAGGATGGCTCTACCTTCTTCTGGTGAGACACATCTCTGGAAAACATCTGCAGCACTCCACCGATGTAACTCACCATTGATGAGTACAAAGGATTGGCTTCTCCTGACAATTTGTCTGTCCAAAATATCATCTTTAGGAAGGATTCCCCGAGTCTTGTAATCCAAGTAAGGTACGACACATGAGGGTGTAGCATGAATTGCAGCAACCAAAGCCGACTCTGAATCCGGCTCTGCTATGCCTTGCTCTGTTGGTGGTTGTACATATGATTTTGTTAGAACATCCAGGAATACATTTGGAGGGACCGACTTTCGCTGAGAGCCGAGTCGGGACAGGGCATCTGTTGCTTCGTTTTGCCTACAGTCCACATAATCCATCTGGTATCCAACGAAAAATCCGGCTTGTCTTTCCACTTCTCGTCGATAAGCTGCCATTATGGGATCCTTGGAATTCCATTTTCCTGACACTTGTTGAGAAACGAGATCAGAGTCGCCATAGCATTGGATCCGACTTATGCTCATCTCACGAGCCAGCCGTAGCACATGAAGTAAGGCTTCATACTCTTCTACGTTGTTGGTGCAGGTGAACTACAACTGCAGAACATAGCAGAATTTCTCCCCTTTAGGTGAGGTAAGGACCACGCCGGCTCCTGACCCTTGGAGCTGCCGACTTCCATCAAAGTGCATAGTCCAATACTTGTTGACCGGATTCTCCGGAGGTGCTTGGATCTCTGTCCAGTCATTGATGAAGTCGGCCAATGCCTGGGACTTGATGGTCGTACATGGTTCATATTTGATGTGATAAGACCCCAACTCTATGGCCCACTTTGCAATCCTTCCCGTGGCTTCCCGGTTTTGGATGATATCTGCAAGCGGTGCTGAGCTGACTACGGTTATGGGGTGCTCCTGAAAATAGTGTTTGACCAATTTCTGCCAGTGAGGGTAACGTTGCTTTGATAAAGTCAAAACTTCACTGACGTAATAGACTGGCCTCTGCAGAGGGTGCTCTTTACCGGCTTCCATCCGCTCAACAACAGCCACAACGCTAACTGCTCGATTATTGGCTGCAATATATAGTAACATAGGTTCCTTTGGCTTGGGAGCCGCCAAGATTGGAGCCTGGGATAACTGCTTCGTTAGTGATTCTAGGGCCTGGTCGGCTTCGTCATCCCAAACAAATTTATCTGATTTCCTCAGAAGCCAGTACAGGGGACTTGCCTTTTCCTCGAGTCGGCTGATAAACCGGTTTAATGCGGCTACGCATCCTGTGAGTCGTTGGACTCCTTTGACTGAGGCCGGCTTCTGAAGAGTTATGATAGCGTTGATCTTCTCCGGGTTGCCTCAATGCCTCTCTCAGATACTATGTATCCGAGGAGTTTACCTGCAGGTACCCTGAAGGTGCATTTGGCCGGGTTTAACTTCATCTGGTACTTGCGCAGGTTTTTGAAGGTTTCCTTTAAGTCGCTGATGAGTGAGTCGGCCAGCTGGGATTTGACCACTATATCGTCCACATAAGCGTGCATGTTGCGTCCAATTTGCTCTTTGAGGCAACTCTGCACTATTCGATGATACGTGGCTCCCGCATTCTTAAGGCCAAAAGTCATAGAAGTATAACAGTAGATCCCGAAAGGAGTGATAAAAGCCATTTTCAATTGATCCGCAAGGGCCATCTTGATCTGGTGGTAACCAGAGTAGGCGTCAAGGAAACACAGGAGCTCACACCCCGTAGTTGAGTCTACGATTTTGTCAATACGAGGTAGCGCAAATGGATCCTTTGGGCAGGCCTTATTCAAGTCGGTATAGTCGATACACATACGCCAGGTCCCGTTCTTTTTCAGAACAAGGACCGGGTTTGCGAGCCATTCTGGATAGAAGACTTCCATGATGAATCCAGCGGAAAGAAGCCGGTCTATCTCTTCCCCAATAGCGTTTCTTCTTTCGTCATTGAAACGGCGAAGGAATTGCTTGACCGGCTTCATCTTTGGATCTATATTTAGGTGGTGCTCAGCGAGTTCCCTCAGGACACCTGGCATATCAGAGGGTTTCCATGCAAAGATGTCTCGATTCTCACGGAGGAACTCGATGATCACACTTTCCTATTTATCAGATAACTCTGTCCCAATGATGAACTGCTAAGAAGAGTCACCAAGGACAAAGTCAACTTTCTTTGTATCCTGAGCCGGTTGGAACTTGGGATTGTTGTCGGGAGTCGGTTTCTTCCGGATTGTGGGGTCTGCCGGGTCTACCTTTTCTTGGTATGCTGACAAGTCCTCTTTGGCGCATGCCGACTCGACAAATTTGACGTGTTGTTCGTCACACTCCGCTGCCCTGGACCGACTTCCATCCACTGTGATCAGGCCATTAGGACCCGACATTTTTAGCTTCAAGTAGACATAGCATGGCCGTGTTAGAACCCTCTGTTAGGTAATGTGCTAGGGTTAGCAAGTCACTTTCATTATGTTAAAAATTTCAAAAGAAGTCATTGAAATCAAATTCAAAAGCAAAATGGGAGAAGGAACCCCCCCAGATGAATTAATTCAAAAGGCCAGATAAAAATCTTCTCCAAAAATTCATGTTAGATTTTTGAAAAGTCTTATAAATGAGTGTGATCACATATCAAGTGATGTGGGACCCACCCCATGCTCATGGATATTTCAAATATTCAAACAGTGCTTTGGAATTAATCAAAAACCCCTATTTGAGTTAAGATTCAAATTATTTGAATTTTAAAAATGTTCAAAATTTATAAGTGGCTAGTATATTATTTGGTGAGGCCATATAAAAATTATGAGCATTTCATAAAATTCCTAGCTATTTATTTAGCACAGCAAAACAAAAATACAGAAGAAAAACAGAAAGAAAAAGGAAAAGGCAAAGTGGCCCACTTACCTGGGCCTCCCCGGCCCAACTTACCGTCCCAGCAGCCCAGGCCCGCAGCCTCCTTGTCGTCTTCCCCCAGCGCGGCAAGCACCTCGCTGGAGGGCATGCCGACGCCGGCGGCAGCTGCTAGCCTGCCTGGCGCCTCCCCACGCCTCCTTCTCGCGCCTGGAGACGCCCAGAAGCAGGCCACGTCCATTCCCCCTCTCGCCGCTGTCTCTCCTGCCCTCTGCACTTTTCCCCAATTCCTCCGAGAGCAGCCGCCGTTCGCCGTCGACGAAACCCGCAGCCAACTCCGGAGACAAGAGAGGAGACCATGTCCATCATGCGTGCCGCCGTCGACTTCCTCGATCTGGAGAAGGTGGAGGTCTAATCGAGACCGAGGACAACGCATGCTTCATCGAGACCTCGTCGGAGCCACAGATCGCCGTCGCCAATTACTCCGGCCACAGAGCTCCTCCGACCACACCACCGCCTCCACTGCAACCATGGTGAGCTTCTGCTTCATCCCATCTATTCCATGGTTGCCCCCTTGGCTTGTACCGCCTTTTGCCATGGAAGCCGGGGCACCTCGCCGCACAACCTTGAACCCCAGCACCCCACGGTCATGTCCTTCGCAAACCCCACGCACTGCTGCTTCATTTGATCCCAGCCCCGCTTCAAATGCCGCCTTGTAACGATTTCCACCTCGCAGCCGTGCCCCTGTTGCCGCAAAGCTCGTCGCCGGCGAGCGTACAGAGCACCCAGCCTCTCCAACCGGTACCAATCGACGCGCGTTGACGAGGGCTTCAACCTGGTGGAAGCAGCGCCCGATTTGGCCCACGAGAACGCCGTTGCAGAGGACGCTGCCGCACGGGATGGTCGCCGGCGACTTGCCGCCGGTGAGGTCCACGTGGTCGGCGTGTTTAAACGTTAACCACACCCCTAATCCACCCCCAGTGAGGCAGACAAGTGGGCCCAGGGCCCTTAATCCCCCCCGGTTAGTTTAAACTAACCGGGTTAATTAACCCAGTGACTGATACCCCGGCCCCACAGGTCAGACCCCCCCCCACGTCACACTGACGTCACAGTGACGCAATAAAAGAATTTCCAGTTTAAAAGAAAATCAGAAAAATCCAGAAATTCCAGAAAATCAGTGAAACTTTTGAAATTCATAGAAAATTCATATTAACTCCAAATTTAACAAATAATATATGAAAAATGATCAGGAGAAAATAAGCTATCCAAATATCCAACTTTCAACCATGTTTGAGTTGATTTTAATTTGGTACCAGTAGCATTTGTCATTTGATTTAATTGGAGTTTATTCAAATTAAAATCAAATGCTTTTGCAACTTGAACCATGGCAACATACTACATTTCAATTACACATCAGAGGCATATCATGCACATTTCAAAAAGGTTTAACTTGATCAAACCATATCTTTTGTAACTTGGCTAAATTTGAATTCAAATTGGAGTTTGAATTTTCAATTCATTTGCAATATACTCCATTTAAATGGAATTGCCTAACACATCAGAAACATATACATCAAGTTTCAACCTTCAATCATGTGACTGTGCATTGTATTTACTTTGCTACCTTTTTTGTTGTTTGTCGAGTAGAGGTGGAACCGGAACAGGAGGCTGCCCCTTTCGTTGAAGACCCCGAACCCGAACCTCGTCAGCAAGGCAAGCAAACCCCCATTGATCATGTCGATAAAATCCCACTTCCCTCTCATGTCTCGCTTATGCATTGTATAGGATGATTACCATGCTACGTTTCTACCGCATAGATGAACCCATTCCTTTGCATGACCTATCATTTGTCACAGTAGTAAGCAAACCACAATCCTAGCAAATGTAGGAGCTGATTGATATCATGTGGCCCTTGCAACTGTTACTGCTTATTGCATGCTTAGAGTGATACGATGATGTTACTGTTATGTGAGTCGGGATGGTAGTGATCATGTTGATGTTGGTGGAAAGGTGTTGGTGAATGTACCCTTATACAAGGTGAACGATGAGATGCTATGTAGGAGTACACGGTGGGTTGTCTCGTTGAACACCGCCCTAAGTCCGAGTTCTTGTGTGGTGATCCAAGATGAAGAGTACAACCACACATTGGGCTCACTGACCCCTCTCAACCTATTAACTCATCCCTTTCGATGTCCAGATGTCGCAATAGTTTGGAGTTCTGGTAGGTTTGTGGCCTGGCTGCTAAGTGAGAGAACGGCTCACCCGAGACCGACTTATGCACCACGCACACATCATCTGGGTCCACTTCGGTAAACCGGCCGGGTTCACGATAGTGGTAGCCAACCCAGGTAGGCGGCTTTCTTGAACTAGATAGGCTATGAGGTAACAGTTGTGGTGAGCATCCTCGCCGACACTTCTTGAATGGTGTCGAGTACAAAGGCGGTAACAGATGATCATGTGTGTGTAGCGGTACACCCCTGCAGGGTTAACAAAACTATTCGAATAGCCGCGTCCACGGTTAAGGACTTCTTGGAAAGCTTAGCTTGATTATTAGATAACTTGAACTGGATACTTCTAAAACACACCAAGATAAGTGTGAGTGCTATGGCGTGCTTTCTCGTGGGGAAGTCGAGGAAGGCACCATAGTGGTGTAATTGGTTGGAGAAAGTAGTGGACTCATGTACGCTTCTTACCTCAAGTCTGGTACTCGTAGTTCAGGACTAGCCAAGTCAAAGCTGGCACTTCTGCAAGTGAAACCCCACCTCCCTTTACCTTGATACATGTGCATGAGTAGTATAGCTCCTATGTAAGTCTTGCTGAGTACGACTTTGTACTCACGTTTGCTTAATCTATGTTTTAGATGAACCCACTGACCCCGAAGGTGGCTTCTTCATCGAGCTCGACGACTGAAGATCAAGCTAGTCTAGTCCCAGTCAGACGACTGGTTCCCTCGTGGAGGGCTTGTGTTTAAATAAGGCTTCTTAAGCCACTTGTTAAACTTGTCTGTACTCAGATCTATTTTGCTTCCGCTTGTTGTTGTAATGTTGGATCACATGCTTGTGATCTCTGTGTGCACTCTGTGAGAGTTATCAATAAAATGTATACTTTGTAGAGAATTTCAATGATACCTGCTGTTCATACAAGGCATGTGTGCTACGTGTATGATTATAACATGCATGTCTTTGTATGGGTTTTCGAGACCTTAGTTGTGATCTGGCTGGCGGTCTTTCATACACCAAGTGGCCCTTAGATGTGCGCAACTTGGGGCATCGCGATGCGATTGTTCGAGACTCTGTCTCGTGCACACTTTGTGGTATATCGAGCCCGCCCTAGACCCCGACTAAGTGATCGGGCTGGAGTAAGTCTATGTAAGAGTTATGAGATAGTCGATAGTATGGTTGAGGCGACTTGTCTTTGAATATGGGAGTTCATCACCCATATCATTAGACTTGTGTGCTGACGATGAGGACCCATCTCAGTTGATCATCCGGCCTGGATGGGATGCCCCTCACGTACGATGCTTTCCGAGAACGTTATGTGCTTGGCCTTGTCTTCTTAGACAAGTGGGTACGGTTCTCGGCTCTCCATATGACTATGTCGTAGCGGGACTTGCATACGCTAACCCCGGGTCTCGACAGGCCTAGCCATGAATTTAGCGTAAGTCGTTCTGCCTAAAATGGCGTGATATGGGCTCTCGAGTTTTACCACTTCAAAGGGTATGAGCTCGGAGCGGAAATTTCCGGCGTTTCTAAAAGCCGTCTCCAGGTAGATCTTGCCTATCGGACGTGCCGACTTGCCTGGGACTATTCCATGGAAAACGGTGTTGGAGGGTTGCAACTGTTTTTGGGTTAGTCCCATCCTGCGGAAAGTTTCGTAGTAAAGGATGTTGATGATGCTTCCTCCGTCCATGAGTACATTTTCAAGTGTATATCATCCAATTTGTGGAGAGACTACTAGAGCCAGAGCCCCCGGGTTATCCACCACCGGGGGGTAGTCATCCCTTGTCCAAGTGATTGGCTGTTCTGACCAATTAAGCCACCTAGGCCAAGCCATCTCTGCAGTCACAGCCATAGCGGCTCTCCGTTGCAGCTTCCTATCCCTCCGGCAACTGCTGGTGGTGAAAACATGATATGCTGCACGGTCATGGAGTTGTTTTGGGTTTTCTTGAAATTCAACAAGCCCTTACTGATTTTGCTGGCCCCCTCCTCCGGGTTCTTGGTGTTCAGGCATTGCGCCGGCTCCTTGATAACCAGGATTTTGGTTGTTGCTGTTCTGGCCGGCTCCCCCACCTGACCCGGGAGGTCCCTGGTTCCCACGCCGTGCAAACTCTTTCATGAAATTGCAATCTTCCCAGGTGTGGTTGGCTGGGCGACCGGTTTTACAATGGGTTGGGCAAGGACTCTTCATAGCTGCTTCAAAGCTGTTTAGGCGAAAATTTCCTTTCGACTTGCGGTAGTTGTTGCCCCCCTGCTTCTGTCTTTGGGAGCCGACATTTGTGTTGGCTACCAAGTCAGAAGTAGTCTGATCAAGTCGCCGCTTGGTTTGCTAATTCTGATTCTCGGATGTTTTGCCGCCATTTTTTTTGGCTGGCTTTATCCTGTTGAGGGTCAGTATCCTTGGTTTTGTCAGACTCGGCATATTTGATAACCGCGTTCATGAGCTCTCCTATATCCTTGACCGTCCTCTTGAGTCGGCCAAGCTTGTTCACTAGGGGCTCAAACTTGCAGTTCCTTTCCAAGACAATGACGGCTGTTTGGGCAGTGATAGTGTCCGAGGAGTGGATTATTTCTGCTATCCGTCGTGCCCAACTCAGGGTCGACTCTCCTTCCTTCTGGACACAATGCTCCAAGTGAACAATTGTGGTAGCTTGCCGACAAGTGCCTTGGAAGTTCTTGATGAACTTTTCCTTGAGATCCGCTTAGGAGGTGACAGAGTTCTCTGGGAGATTTTTGAACCATGTGCGAGCCGGCCCTTCCAACATCATTGTGAGATAACGGGCGCAAACTCCTTCGCTGGCTTGTAACATGTCCATGGCTAGGTCATAACTTTCGATCCAAGCCGCCGGGTCCATGTCAGCTGTATAGTTCGCGATCTTACGTGGTCCCTTGAAATCTGATGGCAAGCGTGTATTTCGTAGAGCCGGCACCAGGCATCGGCTTCCCACGGATCTGCTGGTGAACTCGGTGTTTTGATCTTGGGGTGGAGGTTGGGCCACCGGCTCTGCACGGCGTTCGGGATTGGAGCCGGCCGGTAGGTCTTGGATTCTTATTGCCCCCTGAGGGTCCGGAGGTGGTGGAGCTCTACGCTGGCGATGGCTGCTCGAGCCGGATGGAGCCGGTGAGTCCGCTTGCCGGCTCACACTTTGATATGGGGTCTCATGTAAGTATTGGAATCCTTGTGAGTACTGGTCTTGCTGTGTGATTGCAGTTTTGAGCAAATCAATTGCCCCTCGAGTGGCCTGGTCCACCGGAGTGTCTCCATGCGCAGGCACACTGGCGAGGAACCGTGTCGCTGCCACCACATTAGCCATGGGGTTATTGAAATGATTTGGAGGTGTATGGAACCGTTCCTGCCGTGGTGAGGGGGCAGGTTGCCTTGGTGGCGTGTACCCTGGAGGAGTCGACTGATGCGTATCCTGGAATAGTTTCCGTGCCTGGAGATCAGCGGGAATCCAGCTCACGGGCCCTGCAGGGCGTGTGTTAGCGAGACTTAGTTTCTGAGCTTCTATCAACTCCAACTCGTGTTGTAAGCGCCTAGTTTCTTGGACGAGTCGGTTTCTCTCTCCACCATCTGTGCGTTCTGGGAGTTAATTTCCCTCCGTATGCTCATCACCTGGGCCTTGAGTCCATTGACCCTGGTTCTCTAGGCTTCCTGGTTTTCCGTAGTCATTGGTGTAGCTAAGGCTTCGTCCAGGGCATTTAAGGCATCTGTGAGGACTTCTGCTCCCGTGAGAACTTTTGGCTGCTCCCTATATGGATTAGGGGTCGTGTTGTGAGTCGTCTCTACGTTCCGATTTTGTGTTGCGCCCTGAGCCCCCTGACCTCCCTGCTCTTTGGTGCCTGCCATGAACACTGTCACACAGTATGGAGGCTCGTACTGCGGGAAGTCGGGGTCGTATTCTGCTGTTCCCGGACCGAGCCTGTTGCTCCCGACAGATCGGATGGAGCCGGTATCTGAGAGGCTTGTTTCACTGGGATGTGAGTCAGCGTCAGATGTTTCTTCTGAGGCGTCGGGCGTCAGGGAGTCGACAGAGCACGCCGGATCTGGAGATCCAGCAAGGAACCCAACAAAAGTGTGCCTTGGACCGGCATATCGTCGACTCGAGGTTTCCATGGGGACTTCAGGATCCGACTTTGGCTCAGATCCGTCTGTCTTCCCAATGAAGATGTGAATAGACCCGATCGGGACCCGATACCCGGATTCGACGGAATCGGCCTCAGGGCCCCAAGTTGAGTCGTTGATGTAGAGCTTTCCACGCCGGCTTCTGGTGATTCGCCCAGCAACGAATCCTTCCATACCTTGCAGAGCTCCTCCTAGAATCTCAACACCTGCGAGCGCAGGCCCCACGGTGGGCGCCAACTGTCGTGGGGAAATCACGGCAGATGTCCGCGGAGTCGGACTTATCATGGGACCTTTGCTGCGAGGCGAATTCGAGGAGAGAGTCGACATAGACACGGGACTCGGCGGTTTACCCAGGTTCGGCCCGTCGGTGCGGTAAAGACCTACTCCTGCTTCTTGATTATTGTGGGATCGACTCCTCAATAGGAAGAGCCGACCTTATCGATTACAGTGGTGATGTTTCGCAACCTTAGTCTCATGGAGATCTAGGTTGTATCGCGAGTTGTCTAGTCCTGGCTTGAGGTAAGTTCTGGCTCTAGCTCCCGTGGACCTCGGCTTATAAAGGTATCGGGTCCCGGGATTCCGCGAGTCCGACTCCTATACGAGGTGGAGTTCTATTCTGCTTTACAAATTTACTACGTGCTATACAAGGTAAGTCGAATTTCTTCTAGGGCTTCAATCCTCACGCTTGGCACGTCTGACTCCTGGCCGGGTCTTCTTTGTGGGCCTTCGTATGTAAGTCGGCCCAGGTGTTTCTAATGCCGGGTCTATGGTCCCGATCCATCCCCCCGACAGTATGCACAGGCACCCCACCGTCAATCCGCGCCGCTTCTTCTTGCCTTTCTTGAACTTGTGCACTAGATGAAAAAGGAGAAGGTGCTCCGCATCGTCGTCGTGGAGGAGTGTATCCTCTATGTCGAAATCATCGGAATACAAAACAAGGACGAAGAACTCCATATGTCCATCTACGAATTGGGCGTCCCGGTTTCGTCAATAATCCACGCGGGTTGAAGAAATTAGGGAAAATTAGGGAAAACGTTAAGTCAAAGCTGGCGGACATACCTCCTTTTTCTTCACCGCTGCAGCACCCTTCTTCTTCACCGCCGCCGATTGAATCTACTTCTGTGCCTCTCCGCCGCAGTTGCTTCCTCGAAATTAGTGCTTCCAAAAGATTTGTTGGTTGAAAATCTTTGACGCTATGCTGGGCGGCGGGGATGGTTGGGGACGAAACGAATCACTAATGTTTCAAGCTAGGGTGACATATATCGATATACGATGCATTTTAACCTCGTACCATTTATCGACGGTTATTTTACGGATCGAGATTTTTTGATGATAGATCTGCTAGAATTGCTCTTAGCCTCTTACGGTTTGATTCCCGCGAGAACACAGACAGAGATCCAGTGACTTGCTGTGGGCAAGTCACCAATGAACAGTACGTTGACGTTCTCTCTTTTCATACCATTCGATCGTGAATCAACGGATAGATCTCATAAACAGTACGCAACTACAGTACGCTCACTACAGGATATGTGTGCAGTATTATGGTGCCTCTCGCGGAGGCACCGACTTTATATAAAACGGAGGCACGACTTCATACAAAACTGAGGCACGACTTCTTATAAAACGGAGGCATGACCTCATACAAAACGGAGGCACGACCTTGTATGACGTCGTGCCTCCGTTTTATATGAGGTCGTGCCTCCGTTTTGTATGAGGTCGTACCTCCGTTTTATAGGAAGTCGTGCCTCAGTTTTGTACGAGGTTGTGCCCCCGTTTTATATGAGGTTATGCCTTCGTTTTATATGAGGACGTGTCTTTGTTTTTTATGTAGTCGTGCCT
This sequence comes from Bromus sterilis, assembly GCA_950022295.1. Taxonomy (NCBI): domain Eukaryota; kingdom Viridiplantae; phylum Streptophyta; class Magnoliopsida; order Poales; family Poaceae; genus Bromus; species Bromus sterilis. Next base: position 407,681,389 of record OX465596.1, on the reverse strand, counting down.
TCGTTTTATATGAAGTGTAGTGAATGTACTGTAGACATCTACTGTAGCTACGCACTATTTACGAAGCTGCGCACTATTTATGAGATCGAGAATGGCATTGAGAGAAAGACCCGAGAACACCCGCGTCCCTGCCTGCCATTCCCCGGTACACAGTTCGGGTAACACCGGCCGATTCAGTCGGCATCAGCGCAGCTGGCCGATGCTCTGATGATGCATGGTAGGTGGCATGTCACAAAGCTAGATCTATCTATAATTCCGACTTCCGAGGCAGGCCTCAGCACTGTATGTGGTGCCGACCTGTTGAGCACGAGCCGTCCGTCGAGCACATATCGACTCAGCTGCCACTCAAACGTGTGCACCTACGACTACGACCACGAATTCGCTAGCTAGCACGATACCCATACCATACGGGCTATACCATTGTACGATACGGCACTTTGGACGAACAACACGACACCTAAGCTACCCGAATAATGGAACTATGCCGCTCCCATCTTCACTCCGCGCAATGCTTTACCTAGCCTAGCTTGCCTACCGTTCCCATATTGGACTTGATGATGTAACTAAGCAGCCGCGATATTGTCGGCATATCAGGTCGCAATTATTTTGTCCAGCAAACGGCTGGATGATCGACCTAGCGTGGAATGGGACTGGCTGCGCGAGTGAACTAGGCCGAATGGAAGCGTGTACGTCAGGCGTCCCAATCCACCAAGTCGTCATCGGTGTAGCGAGATTAAGGGGCATGCAGTTTTCTCGCAACATTGCCGACTTGCCGTACGTACGTGTACGTCCAGCTGCACCCAAGAATCTGCGAACCATGTGCCTGCAAACTTTCATCTTGAAAACCTGTCGGAATATGTCCCTTTTCTGTTCTTGTTTTTTTGCGTTGATAACTTGATATACGCCAACCTTTGTACTACCAAGCAGCTAGTTAATCATGGCTTTGGGGTACTATGCTAGGCTGCTAGCTACCGGGCTACCGCTACTCCTGTTGTCGTGTGATGGAGCTGGTGTGCCGCGACGACGACGAGTGGAGCCAACCCTCTTGCGGCCTACAAAGTACAAACCCAGCTCAGCTGCTCCGCGTCGGCATGTTCCAGTTGTAAGTACAAGAGCGGTGCACCTTTATCGTGTTCGCCCAAAAGAAAACGGTGGAGCATGCAGATTCGCGCGATCTCTTTTGGGATCGTTCGTTACCATCATACATCATGTGATTAATTAGTTATTTCCTCTGTAAACTAATATAAAATATTTTAGATAACTAAACTAATGATCTAAAATATCTTATATTAATTTACGAAGGAAGTACCATGCATGGTGATCAACTCGCTAAAAGTTACAGGACCCAGTCGAACACCGGCGAATGTAGTACACGAGATATCATTTGTATCACTAAGCTTTCTACTATTAGAGATCTCCTATTCAATGGAGAATTTTGTTTTTTATTTATTTTGGTGAGTGAAGTGCATCCTAGGTCCTTGAACTATTTCAAAGGTGTCACCTAGGTCCTCGAACTATAAAACTTTGAGATTCTTAAAGTGCAAAATGTGTGTCATCCAAGTCCTCAAACTATTTTAGATGTGTCATATAAGTCCTCTAACTATTTCAGAGTTTTACATATGCACACACTTATTGTACCTCGAAGGACCTTCGAGGACTTGGATGACACTTTTTATAGTTGAAGGAGCTAGGTGACACCCCTGAAATAGTTTGAGGACCTATGATGCACTTCACTCTATTTGATCTTAGCTTTGGGTTTCTCTCGATGAATGGGTCTTTTTCATAAATGACATAATGGATCAATTAAGCTTTACTTTTTCTCCATTTTTTACACCAACTTTGATATTTACAGATGCTAGGCAATCGAAAGATGTTGAGATGTCTGCATCGCCTTGGCGATCTCTCCGAAAGGATCCTTTTTTCGTGCTACTCGCTCTTCTTCCCATCGTGTTTTTGTTCATCGAAACTAAGCCACCAACATATTCAGTTTTATTTGTCACCTATGCATGGTCAGATTCCTCTAGGAAAGGAGAGAATGGCATGGTTCCATAACAACTGATGATATCATTGATCGGCAACCTGAAGAAGGAAACAATGTTTCTTTGCACAAGTGCAAGAATGTGCTAGTAAGGATGTGGAAAGGACATTTAGAATGCTTCAATCACTCTTCGAACCTGAAGATGTTATTTAGCGTTCTTTTGCTACTTGGAAGCTTCAACAAGCTCTTCGTCAACGGGGGTGATGCTATATGTCTGGGAACTTGTAATTTTATTATCCATATCCAGTCTGTCTTCTGTACAAAAAACGAAAATAGACATCAAAATATATTTGTCCCTTGTCATTGTTGGATATGCCACAAATAGCCATATGAAGGAAATAGTCATAATTAACAAAAAATGTTCAAAAACTCTAACATTCTCAACATGTATGTTTTTTGTGGTTTTTTTGCACCTATTTGAAAACCAAGGAATGCAAAGTCGCTATTAAAAACAGTGCTAGGGTTCAAGTTAAACAGCTTTAAAAGGTCCATGCATCTAATATGAGCTATTCTAGCTATGTCTTGTTTCAATTTTTTAATGAAAATCCCATCAATACCTAGCAAATCATTCCATCAAAAAGTCTCCAAAATCTTGCTTAAATCAGTGCAGGTGCAGTCCTTGTTTGGGCGTCAGAGACAACATAACCATAGAAAATACTCGGTGTGTTAAATCATGAATAAAATGCAGAGAACATATAGATTCTTCCCCATCATGTCAGTGAGTAGGAAAGCAAATGCACACCACTTTGGGGAGAAAATTCCAGATCATGCTTGACGATGATGGCAGGAATCGTCTCGATTCTCGAGTTAATTACAACGCACTTACTAGTTACTATCGGCTTCAGAGTGGACTTGCTGTCAAAGCAGGGTCCGAATCTACACTTGTCGCGCCTGAATGATACTCCAAGTGAGTCTATTTCCCCATTTGCAAGCCACAAATATTGGTTCTGTGATTCTGTCGAGTGTTAACTTGTGTTTTTTTGAAGCCAATTGTTAACTTGTGTTCATCCATCTGCTGTTTCTTCCAGTATAAATTACTGTATCTGCTAACTAGTATATTCATCAGTTTAATTATTTATGGCTCACCACCTGGCACATCTCCATTACTAGTTGCTCTCGAATCCCCAGCAGCATCAGCACATCGTGATCAGCTGGCCCCGGTCCCTGGTCAGCACATCACCATTGCTCCCATTACTGATAGGTCGACACAAGTGCATGAAATGAAAGTATATCCTACAGTTCCTAGTGGCGATCTTCCAATTCTACTACGCCCACTTTGTGGACACCAAGCGTCTTTAAATACCTATCACTCCTCTCCCCCCTCACGTCTCACCACTACACAAGTCCTTGGAGTGAAGTGGTCACCGTCACCTCCTCGGCTCCACCATGCTTCCCAGGATCCACAGAAGCATCTTCCACCTCGGGGAGGAGGGTGGCGATGGCCACGGCGGCGCTGATGATCATCAAGGAGATGCCATTGTTGACGTCCAGCGGCACCTCGGGGGACACACCCACAGCCGCCGGCTGCCGCGAGGACGGCGAGACGTCGTCGTCGGGCTGCAGATCCTCGTCCAGCACCACCCGCAACCGTGCCACGTCGTCCTTAAGCAGATGGTCAGCTCGCCGCCGGCGCGTCCCGGCCGTCCGGGCGGCTTCTCGGGGGCCTGCTGCCTGTGCCGGAGGGAGCTCAGTCCCAACAAAGACGTGTACATGTACAGGTACCACTACATCATTTGTACAAGCTCGTGATCTGAAGTTCTGAACCGCTCAGGCGACATCGATCCGAAGGATTCGTGGTTGGCGCGTGTCTGATGGTATTATTGCTGTGTTTGCAGGGGTGACCAGGGGTTCTGCAGCGAGGAGTGCCGGCGGCAGCAGATCTTGTCCGACGAGGCGAGAGAGCACGCGGCCATGGTCAGCCAGGAGCGGCGAGGTCTGTCTCACCGTCGCCACCACCACGGGCCACGGCCGGCGCCGGCCGCGGCGGTCCGGGGCGCGCCAAGGAGACTACTGGCGGTAGCGTAGCTTGATTATGCATAATAACTCGACCACGAACTTGGCAGCTATGAACAAAACGATCAAGAACCTATGACGCTCGGAAGTTAGAAGGAATCGAGGTTCAAATTAAGCAAAGAAGGGTGAGATGATATGAGTATGATAAGAGAGGCGTTGAGGTAGGGTGCATGTTCTTCTTTCTGGTTAGTTCAGATAATAAAACTCTGTACTTCCTAATGCAGAAAATGTAATCTGCTCCTGGCCGCTTGTTAATATCTGCACATCCGGTTAATTCTAGATGGAAGAAAGTGAGGAAATTAACTTTTACACCAAAATTTGGTGGCATGATGCTCCAAAATATCTGTGATCGCGTATTAGACACGTGGAGTAATCCTGAACACAAGTTAGTGGTGAATCTCGAGGTGTCAAAATTTGATGCCAAGAGGAAGCGAAGGGAAGAGAAAATGATGCTGTGGCATCTAGCAACTTGATGGGGAACACAAATGGCACCAGAATGGAATCTTCTCTGGAGCTAGAAAACGACTATCAAAATGGGATGCGGCCATAGAAGATTTGCAAAGAGGGAGCAACCTAAAAGACAGGGACCACTTCACTTATTTATTTATTTAGTTAGTTTACGGGGGTTGACAGAGCTTTATTATTTGAAATCATTTAAATTACATAACGGCATGCATGTCATTTTACAGATGTTAGTCCAAGTATTAGACCAACCCAAATGATAACTACTTCCTCTGTAAAGAAATATTAAAACATTTAGATCACTATTTAGTCCAAGTATTAGAGCATCTGCCCCCCAAGGGTGTTTTTTCAACGAATTTGTCATTTGGAGGTGCGTCAGCGGAATTTTTGGCTTGGGCCGATTTGTTTCCCAGCCGTGAACCCATGAACGAGGTGGGGGGGGGGGGGGAAATTGAACGACGAAACTTAACGAAAGTCAGTCGGTTTGGGCAAAATATAGGCGATTTCATATAATATTTGGGCGAATTTTACATAAGACATTAGTAAAAATAAAAAAGATGTTGATATGCCGAGGTCGGCGCCGGTACTCCAGTGGAGGCTCATTGCCGCCCTCGATACGCGCGAGGACGGCGGAGAGCGTCCGGCCGGGCATGCCCCACCATAGGTGGCGACCATTGAAGTTCTGCCGGCCGTAGGGCGCCAGATCGCCGTTGACGGAGGCGAGCGTGTCGGCAAGGTGCCGCTTGAAGTACGCCGTCCACAACTGGTGGTTGTTGGCGGCGAACTTCGACTCGTCGCGCGCCAATGGTAGCATGGCGTTGCGTATCGCCTCCACCTCGGTGACTAACTCCTCGCCAACAGGAGGCAGCAGCACGGGGACGCCGCCGGCGCTTAGCTTCCACGATCCGAGGGCACGCATGTCCGGCGGGCAAGGGTAGTTAGCCTGCTGCAGCAAGCGAGACTCCCACTCGTGCAACCAAAGGCGGCCGAAGTCGTTGGTCGCCGCGCCGTCGCAGGGGAAGCGCTCGCCCATTGTTTTCACCGGGAAATGAGAGAGATAAAGGGTTGCGACACGAGAGAGGGGAGTGGAGACGAGAGAGAGAGAGAGATGTACGGCAAACGACGGCGAGGGTGGCCTTTTATAGCGGTGAGATGACGGGAGGGGTGTGGATGCGCGGCGCGAATGGGCGGGAACACGCGACGACGGCGGCCATTACTGCGGCGCGTGTCCGATTGGACTGCTCCGTGACATCATTGATTCATCTGGGAAGGTGTAAGGCCCGATATGCGGTACTGTTACAAATCTAGATGTTTTCATCCAGATCCGGGGACAAAGCACATATCAGTCCAACCGCGACATATGATAATGCCATATGCCCCGGACTTCCAACATGATTTCACAACATTACAGATACAATGATACAACATCTCATACAATCGGCATACAACTGCCTTAAATACAATACAACAGCGGAAGATACATGTCTGAGTACAGACTACAGGCAAATGCCTACTGGCAAAGAGGAAAACATCGATCCCCATAACCACACGGGTCTAGGCCCTCCGCCGGGATCCGCCTAACTAGTCGTCGTCGAGTCTCCACGTGAAACGTCGATCACCATACCTGTTGTCGATCAAGGACCCTGAAAAGAGTTTGGGGGTTGTATCATGAGTACAGAAGTACTCAGCATCCAACTGTAATGGTCATCTGACCCAGCAAGGACTTCATCACTCGTCATTCTAGGACAACTAGTAGTTTACGGTAAGGATGGGGTAAGTGGTGAGGTTGCTGCCGCACTAGCATTTAAAAGTGGCTAACGATCTAGAGAGTAAGGTAAGAAGCCAACCATTCGATGAGGAATCGCCTCCAACAAGTAAGGTTAGGCACGCTCGTCAAGAGACACAATACCCGGAACTCGGATCCTAAGTGACTCGAATGGAACAAATCGTCGGGGCGGGATAGCCTAGACCTTCCATCCTTCGTCGAATATAGTCAACATTAATAATAATCATATCATCCATAACAACAATATAATAATGTGATATCCCAAACCAAGGAGTAATAGGAGGTAACATCGTAGCATCCTAAGCATGCATACTAAGCAGGGGCTGAGCAACGAGCAATAGTAACATAGAAGTACAAGGTTTGCTTGGAGGGGACATGGATGTATCGGTTTGAAAGAGGTTGTAAACATGTGGTAGGATCAAGCATCGAACCTATCCTAGACTAGCATGCAAACCGATGGTTGAAATAGAATGGATCATAAGTAATGTATAGTCCTTGCCTGTTGATAAGTCGGATTCCGAAGGTGTAGTTGATCGCAAGCTCGCATCATCTCCGAGAGTAACCGCGGGAGGCACACAGGAAGGAAACACTGGAAAGCAATCAACGAGCAAGCATCTATTACTATGAAGCAAACACTAGCAAGCATCAACAAGAAGGCAACACGAGACATCACACCTACCGTCGAGAGCGGTTACTAACATGTTAAGTGGAGTACTCGTCACACACGACGATACCACACATTTAGAATGGTTGAAGTTGTTTAGCTACAGGTGATCAACAAATATTGTTAACATGGCAACTCAAGCAAGCATGGCATAGCACACAAACATGACAAAAGGTGAACCATAAAGGAAACTATCTATGCTAGTCAATTTAAGTGAGGCACAACCTAAACACGGCATAACACTAAGTACCCCACGACAATTAAAGCATTTGGTACTGTTCTTCCCTAACCATATTTTAGGTTGGTTAACAGCAGCAAACAATAGCATAAACACAAAGTACATGAAATTCTAATCAAATTACATATAAAGAACACTCCAAACGGAGTTACGGTTAAAAAGATACAAGGAAAACAAGTTTGGAACACAATCTGCCAACATCAGGAAGCACACTTTAGAGCAATGCATAAACAGGATAATGAATGCAAACATGCTCACAAATGATATGCAACTAAAGTAGACATGGCAGGGAAGGCATGGCAAAAGGAATCATGCAAATAGGCATCATGGTTTACTAGTTATAAGCAACACAAAAAGCAATAAAACATTACTGGTCTAGGACTTTGTGAAAATCAGGAAAATAGGGCAGAAACTGTTATTATCATGCTATAAAAACAGGGGTAAAGCTATATGCAAAAGTGCAGCAACATAACATAGCAATATATGGGAATGAACTAGACATGATGGTGATCAGGTACAAACAAGAATCAAGGTCATATGCATAACAGATCAAAAGATATTAAGCATGCAACATGGCATCGGAAAGTTACAGACTTAGAGAAAAACAGAGGTGGCCGTCAAAAACAGTGGCATAGCAACTTTGGAGCTAAACATAACTATGACCAGGAATGTAAGTATGACAATGCAATCCATATAATGGAAGTAGACATGGTGCTTAACAATATGCAAAAAGAATCAATGCAATAGGCCTCATGGATGTGTCACAATCATCATGCAAACTTGCAATAAAATAACAGCGGCGACACTTAACAGAAATTAGCAGCAGTTAACAGCCTGATGCCCACTTCAACACAGATTAACAACATCAAGATGGCCTCAAATCAAAATGCTCACAAAAGATGAACTGAAGTACACACAATTCTAAACAATTTTCCTTTTGGGCGCAACGTGATCCGAGCTACGGTTTACTCGCAAACTACAACGCAAAATTGAATCAGCAACAAAATTACAAGGACTTGGCAGAAAAGGATAAAAAGATAAAAAACATACAAGGGAAAAAAGGGGTAGTGGGCTCGGCCAACTGGACAGGCGGCGCGGGAGGCTGGCGGCCTGGATGGACAGGTGGGCTGGGGAGGCCGCTGGGCCTCTGGCCGAGCTGCGCCTCGCAGGCACGCCGTCCCACGAGGCGGCGGCGGCTGGATCGGGCGGCTCAGTCCCGCTGCGCGGCGGCGGCCGGCGACGGCCTCGACGCCGGGGAGCGGCACGGTGGAGCTCTTCACGGGCAGAGGAGAGAGAGGTAGGTGGAGGGGTTGGGCCGATCTGGGCCGTTGGATCGGCCGATCCGACGGTCCAGATCTGAGGATTTCTAGGGTTGCGAAAATTGGGGTCTATTGGGCAAATCTGGCAAATTTTCAGGGGGTGGCTGCAATTTTTAGGCTAGGGAAACCCTAGAAAGGGGTGGGGGAGTGGTGGTCTTTATATAGCCCAGGTGGCTGGCAGTTTGCAAAAACATCCCCGGTTTTTCTCTCATGCGCGCGGTGTTTACGTTTTTGACCGCAGGACCTCCGATTCGGGTAAAACTTCGAACTGCGCGATTAGCGCGTCGAGCCGGAGGCGTTCACCTCGCGCTGGAACCGTTTCGAGAATACTTTCCGGCGCGCTATAAAAATAACCCGTTTAATTATTAAACGGGGTTTTTCTTCCGTTGGCTGCGGCTGGTCTCGTGGGGGTTTTTGCGACGGTGATCGGGTGAAACCCGGTGTCGCAAAGGTCGACTGTCAGGGTGGCAAGTGTCAGTCTCCGTCCGGTACGAGATAAGAGGGGGGAAATAATCGTCGATCGATAAATCGGGGATGCAAACACCGCAAACAAATCAGTCAATCAATCAATTCACACCGAAAACAATTTTTTTATTTTTTGTGAAATCTGGGCTGTTACAGAAGGTTGACCAGCGGCAAGCCATATTCGCGCAGGACGGCTGAGGCGAAGCGATGAGGGCGACGAAGCGGTGAGTCGTTGACTCGGCGGGTCCACCAGCGGCGCACTCGCGGAGAGTTCGCGCGTGATTTATTTCGCGCAATTTTCTTTCGCTTGGTGCCCCCGGGTGGGACTGATATCCAGTGACATTATGAAGTAAAGTCACACGGTGGCTTTGCCAAAAAATTCAATTTTAAATGTTTCAGAAAATTCTGAAAAATATTGTGGATATTCACATCACATGAATGTACAATTCCTAAAAATTTCAGGTCCAAACTCGAAATATACATTGAAAAACAAAAAAAGACAAATTCAGCATGAATAGTAATGTTTTGAATTTGCTTTTGAACACTATTAATGCTGAATCTGTCTTTTTTGTTTCTCAATGTATATTTCAAATTTGGACCTGAAATTTTTAGGGATTGTACATTCATGTGATGTGAATATCCAAAAAAAAATTTAGAAATATTTGAAACATTTAAAATTGATTTTTTTTGGTAAAGTCACCGTGTGACTTTGCTTGCCAAAGTCACCGGATCTCAGTCCCCCCGGGTGACCCCGGCACGATGGGTTCGTCTTGGGTTTGCCGAAGACAATTTAGGCCCAATACGGCAAAATTTGGGCTTCTGAAAACGCGATTGGACGAAAAATTTGTGTTCGGCAATAACAAAAACGCTTTGGACGGCCTGTTGGGGGCGGCTGGAGATGCTCTTAGACCACACGTGAGGCACGAAGCACTCCGGTTTTAACATATCTTTAATTAAATTTGCCATCTGAAAAGAAAAAAATCAAACAAGGAAAGGTAAAATTCCCATGCTTTGACAACTAAAATTACCGACGCGATACTAAATTTACCAAGAAAAATGTTAGGAGTTTCCATATGTTAGAGCCATACGTGTGACACTTATCAGGTTTCCAGGTATCAAAAGCAGACATCCGAATTTTATCAGAAAGCTAAGGTAAAGCAGTTGCAGGTTAGACCATTTTTCCTCTTTCGAAGTGCAAAGACCATGTTTTAGTTAAGTGTATTTTGCCCGATCTGTTATCCTTTTGCCACTTCTACTGGGGCAAGCAGCTGGTCCAGGATCAGGTATCATAATACCTACTTCATTGATGGGCTTCTCGCGCCCTCCCGTGTCAACAAAACAACTTTCATGAAAAGAACGACCATATCTGTTATCTGTTTTTCATAGTGCTGTATGAATAATATCCAGATGGTTTTTTTAATGAGTGAATAATATCCAGATAAGTTTCTTAATGTCTTAATGCATTCTTCTGTTGTTGGAGATAAACACTGCACTATAGATGTAGCCAAACGGAGAAAAAGGCAAAAAAGGGCAGTCTAATTGCACTGGCCAAAACTCGATACAGGGTGATCGGTCGCAAGCCAAGGAGAGATACAGCTGGAATACATCCAGTTTCTCGACAGATAGCAACACAAACTGAAGAAATAGCAACTACATGGCGCCAACTGAACCTGAAGAAATCTGCAGCCTGACGAATTGACGCCTGGTACGGGGAAAATAAGGGAACACAGAGAGGGCGCTGGGCGTGGCCTAGGCGGCCAAGGGCTCGCGCGGACAAGATGGGCATGCACCGGCTGACCAGATGCATGGCCTGGACGCGCCACACGCCGACCATGATCAGGACACGGCCAGGGCACGACTTCCAAGAAAACAAAGCACGGCGGACAACATCGACAAAAAATTCGAGTGGCGAAGCTGGGCGGCTCTGGGTGAGTGATATGTTACGTATCTATGATACTCGCTCCGTTTCATTATCTAGTGCGTGTTTTGTTTAGCTCTAATACCAATGAGTGTGCTGGCACTTCTAACTTGGACACTGATACCCCTCCACTCACATTCCAGCCAAAAGAGAAATTGGAGGGAATGGTAGTGCGCATTCCCGCCTTTTGGCATACTGCCCGCCTGCCCCGCCCACGCCCGCTCAGTTATTTCAAATTTGAAGCAACTTTTGACACTATAAGAGCACTAGCACACCATGATTCTCTTCCCATCTCATTTCTTTCTCATTTCTTCACTAGCACTAGCACCCTGCAATGGCACAATTAGATTTAAACAGCCAAATCAACTGGGATGATGTCCAAGAGGACTACGATGGCCTTGCAGGAGATCTGGACTATGATCGTGAGCTGATTGTTTCGGATGAAGGTAGGTCCTCTCTACATGCTTCTGTTCATATTTTTTTGAGAGTTGGTGTTCATCCTTTTCTCACCTCACTAGCTGATTGATTGAGTTGATCAGAGGATGAACCTCACGAGCATGTGCATGCCCAAATTCAACCGAAGCATGCACAAGAAGTTGGAGAAGGAAGCCGAAGCGCCGGCCACCGCGAGCGTGTAATCGAAGTTGGATAAGGAAGCAGCAGCGTGCCATCCCAGCTTGGTCTTGCCGACGGCTTCCCCTCGCGGCTTGGTCTTGCTGGTCGTGGACGAGGGCGTGGTCTTGCACGCCAAGGTTGCGGTGATGCTGGAGACGGCGGCCGCGGGGTTGTTGGCCGTGGAAGAGGAGCAGCCAGCCATGGAAGGGGAGAAGCCGGTCGTGTTCGTGGTCGTCGTGGACGCGGGCGCACGAGGTTGGGACTCACTGGAAGATCGCCGATCATTAGATGGCAATCTACTCAACCTGCACTTGTTGAAGCCGGCCTCGGCAGCCCTTCCGTTCATGTCGATGCTGGCAGAGGACATGCCATGCCTAGCATTGACTTGAACATGGAATCCGGCGGCGGCGACGAAGAACATTCCATGCTTGGCATTGACTTGAACATGGAACCCGAAGGAGATGACACAGAACATCAAAATCATCAAGATGAAAACTCTGTAGAAGAAAACAACAATGAACATGAAGTTCCAGTTGGTATGCATGCTTGTGCTACTTCATGTATGCATGCACGCTATGCATTCTGGTTCAAGCATGTTTGTGATGGTTCTGGTTCATGCATGGCTGTACTGGTTCATGAATTATTCTAATGCATTCTGGCACTGGTTTATGCATAGTGATTCATGCATCCTAGTACTGGTTTATGCATAGTGATTCATGCATCCTAGTTCATGCATATATTGATAATGTAAATGTTTTTTCACTCTACCTAGTTGCAAATGAAGTCAAGAAAAAAAGAAGGCAGTATAAAGATGAAGAAAAGCAAAAAATATTTTCCATGCTCTTGGAGAGGACTACTTTGGGTAAACTGAAACATGGAGTTACTAGAGCCGTCGCCCATGAAGCAAATGTTCCGTTGCGAACTGTACAATTGAGATGGAGGCAGGCAAAGGTTGCTGGTGGATTGCATGGGGTCTTGAGCAAGAGGCCAAAAAATTGTGGCCTCAAGAGGATTGCTTTCAATGAACAAGCCATAAAGGATATTGATCTAAGAAAAAGAACATGTCTCCAGGATCTAGCTAATGAGTTGAACATGTCAAAGACCACCTTATTCAGGCGTTTGAAGGAGGGCAGACTAAGGAGGCATTCTAATGCAATAAAATCTACATTGACTGAAGATAACAAAAAGGCTAGGGTTCGATTTTGTTTGTCTATGTTTTAGCCAGTTAGTTTTCCGCAACAGCCAACCTTTGATGGAATGTACAATGTCATACACATAGATGAGAAGTGGTTCTATCGCACTCGGAAGAATCAGAAATTCTATTTGGGTCTCGACGAGGAAGATCCAAAGCGCACCACACGAAACAAGAATTACATTGAAAAGGTGATGTTCCTTGCTGCAGTGGCGAGGCCTCGATATGACGAGCATGACAACATGATTTTTGATGGCAAGATTGGCATATGGCTTTTTACATTCCTAGAGGAAGCCAAGAGGGATAGCAAGAACCGCGACGCGGGGACACTTGTTATTAAGGTGTTGCCGGCGGTGACAAGGAAAGTTAGCCAAGATTACATGGTGAATAAACTTCTTCCTGCCATAAAGGAGAAGTGGCCCGCGTGGGAACGCGGTTTGCCTATAATCATACAACAAGACAATGCCAAAACTCATATTGCCTTCAATGATCCTATATTTTGTGTGGCCGCAATGGAAGGTGGATGGAACATAAGATTGATGTGTCAACCACCAAACTCTCCAGATCTAAACATATTGGACTTGGGTTTCTTTGCAGCCCTACAAGCTCTATTCCAGAAGTTGTTTCCAGGTTCACTTGATGACATTGTTACTAAGGTGCTGCAAGCATATAGAGAGTATCCCCCAGAAAGGAGTGATCGCATCTTCCTAACTTTGCAGTCTTGTATGCGGGAGATACTGAAACTTAATGGCAGCCAGCATTACAAGGTTCCACACATGAGGAAGAAGGCCCTAGATAACGTTGGTCTTCTCCCAGCCAGGTTACCATGTGATCCAACAATTGTAAATGTTGCTATCGAGTTCTTAAATGCCACCATCTAGAGATGGTCGTTGTCTATGCATGCAACTGATAGAAATCTGGACATATTTTGGGTTGAATTGATCAAAGTAATGAGGATATATTTTGGGTTGAATTGATCAATGTAATATGAATATATATTTTGTTCAATTGATCAATGTAATGACATATCTTGGGTTCAGGTCAATGTAATCTAGATGTATTTTGGGCTCAAGTGATCAATGTAATCTCGACATTCAAGTGAAAATTTGCAACATAGACATCACATGGCAACTTCTGCTAAGTTTGAGCAATGTGATCTGAACATTGTGATATGAACATTTTCTACATTCACTTGAGCAAAATACACATCCCACATTCCTAATTCCTAAAACAAAATGATCCTAACATCTGGTCACCCCATCCATGCATGAAACTGATTGTTGGTGAATAAACTCACTTTGAATAACTTGGAATTAGTAAGCTCAACATGCCGTCCCTTACCTCCATCATGCTTTCGTCCAGCGAGTCACCGTCATGAGCCGGCATGGAGTCAGGCACGAAATATGCACCCTCTGAATCCTTGGGCAGTACCTCCTCACCATCATCGGTCTCGGCATCCTCTGGCAGCACCTCCTCTCCATCAACGGTCTCGGCATCCTCTGGCAGCACCTCCTCGCCATCATCGGTCTCGGCATCCTCGGGCAGCACCTCCTTGCCATCATCGGTCTCGACATCCTTGGGCAGCACCTCCTTGCCATCATCGGTCTTGACATCCTCGGACACCAACTCTTCACCATCATTGGTCTCTGTATCCTCAGCTAGCAACTCTTCACCATCACCGGTCTCGGCATCTTCTTGTGACACCTCTTTGTCGACATCGCCATCCTCCGACAACACCACTTCGCCTGCTATTGCATTCTGGCTGACGATGATGGCTTGTGCGCTTGTCGGGCTCGCATGTCGGCATAGACAGAAGTGGACGGCGCTGGGCTTGTTACCGCACAGCGAGCAGACGGCGACCACTCCAGCTTGGTTAGAGCCAGTGTCAAAACCGTCGACATACTCGAGAACTTGCTGCGTGCTCAGGGCGTCTAGCCAGTCTCCAGCGCCGCCATCATCAGGCACCTCCTCCTCTTCTTCTTCGCCCATGGATTTCTGTTGTCGCTTGCTGTCCCTTTCAGGTCCTTGAACATCGACCTCACACGGGGTGTCTAGCAACAACTCGATGTCCTGCAACGCCCCCCTCGCTATATTCACCAGCGCCATAACCTTCCTCCTCCTCTCCTCCCCCACACCTCCTCGATCCATCAGTTCCTCATCGCCCGATCTGCAGGATGGCTCCCGGCCGCGAGGAGAATCAATGGGCGAGGGAGGCTGTGCGCCGGAGGTGGCGGTCGATGGGGTCAGCAAGGGAGGTGGATCGATGGGGTCAGCAAGGGAGGTGGGGGCGATGGGGATGGAGAGTGGGGAAAGGGGATGAGATGAAACAGGGGAGAGAGACGAAGCGGTGGGAGAGAAAGATGCGCTGTACTGGGTCAAGTCACAAGTGGGCCGGTTGGTCTCTCGGTGGGAGGATAAAACTGTCCAAAATTGCTCTTCGCTGGAATCACGCACTACAATTCGGAATTTCGGTAGAAAACTTATACGCACTAGATAATGGAACGGAGGGAGTTTTTTTTTTCAATGCTTGTTTTGGCGATTTTGCTATCTACTTTGATGCACAACAGACGGAGTAGATTGAACACCAAACATCTCTTGGTTATGAGGCATTGGAAATCTGCTCAAGAGGACAATAGTTATGTTCTCTGCCTGCCCATATTCATGAAGATAGGCTACATTTATTCTTTACATGTTACTTCAGCTTCAGAGCGTGGAATTACATTCAAATTGAGTGGAAAAACGGTGGCAACCTGCAACTATGCTTACAGCGGGCTACTTCTGCTTTCAGACAACCCTTCTTTATTGAAGTAATGCTTACTGCGGCTTGATGCATTTGTATTGTCAGAAATGGGAAGACCTTCAGAAATGAAAGAGCATCATTTTATTCCTGAAAAAGGCACTTTGTGCATGATATCATCCTGCTTTCACATAGATTTCAGGGAGATTTGTCTTGGATTAATACTCTGCACTAGGATAGTTTAGGTAAGGCTCCCTATATTTTTGGATGTATGTAAATATCTTTGTATTTCTCTTGAGAACTTTTGATTCTCACTTGCAATAAAGCACTATGAAGCTCATGCTTCACAGTATTAAAAATAAAAAAACCTATTAATCTAGTGTCCCGTGTGAGTTTATGTCTTTTATTGTCCGTCCATTGCAGAAAAAAGTGAAAAATCAATATTGTCGGGATTTTTTAGAAAAAACCCAATTAATATTTTATGAAGGAAGCTTCCAGATGCCCAAGTGGGGAGCCACCCCATGGCCAGGCGGCCACCTAGCGCAGCCAAGGGCTGGCCGCGCCGCCTGGCCAGGTGAGGCCACCCTAGTGCCTGGTTTCGTCTCTATTTATTCCTTTCGCAGCAAGAACCCTGAGAGAGGACTCCTTTTCCATGTTTTCTCTACTGTTCCTCCGCCATCGCGATCCCAGGATCGGGATCGGCTGAAGTGGCTGTCCCGACACATGTTCGGAGGGAGGATTGATCTCCAGAGGCTCCTCCATCACCATGATTGCCTCCGAGATGCTTCGTGGGTAGTTCCCCCTTGGACCTTGGGTTCATGGCAGCAAGCTAGTTGATGTTTTTTTAACCGGGCCTCTCCCCTTTCCATTTCAGAGAAACGGAAATACAAGTGTTCAAGGCTGATAAGAAGGGGGTAGGGGAGGCGAGTTCAAGCAGCACCAGGAAACCCACTGTTCTTGCCCGATATCGAAGCAAGAACTATGGGGCAAAAACCCGATGCCACTTTCTTCATCGCATGAGAACTATCCTATTACAAGAATAGGTAGTAGGTAGTCCGGCAGACCAAACTCGGTCTCGAAACAAAGTATGAAGAAGCTAGTTGATGTATTCTATCCAATCTTGTGCTTCAATGTTTAGTCCTTGTAAGCTTCCTATAATGATAAAGGCATATATGTTATACTTTCCATGTTGTTATGTTGTGTTTGTTGGGATCCGATGAATTATGAGATCATGTTCAGATTTTAGAAGTAATATATTTTGATCTCTTTCATATTGTGTTCTTGAGTGTTCTTGCATGTTCCCCATTGTAGTTTATTAGTTTGGCCAAGTAGTAGACTATCACTCCAAGAGGGAGCGCTATGCTAGATAGTGAGTTCATGCCTCCTGATGTCCATCTTGAGTGGCAGAAACATGGGACTAGGAAATGTGTTTTTGCCATTAATTAGGAGTAAAAAGAGATGCTTGTGACTATGTGTTACAAGTGTTGCTTACATTATGCGTAGAGTGTTAAAGTAAACCCGGGCATTTTTCGGGCCGGGCCTGGTTCGGGCCGGGCTTGAGAAAGCCCGATGCTGAAAACTCCAAGCCCGAGCCCGGCCCGGCCCGACCATCGGGCTGTAGAAATCGGGCCCGAGCCCGGCCCGAACATGGCAAAGCCCGACAAAGCCCGACAAGCCCGGCCCGATCCTTCGTTAATTTACGTTTCCTATAAGCCCGAGCCCGGCCCGATCAGTGTATTAAGCCCGATTGTGAAGCCCGAGCCCGACCCGAATGACAAGCCCGACCCGGCCCGACCCGGGTTTTTCGGGCCGGGCTCGGGCCGGGTCGTCGGGCCGGGCTGCCCATGCCCAGGTCTATGTTAAAGCAATCGTCACTTTCTTTGGGTTTGTAACATATAGTTGTGGCTCGCAACTTAATATCAGCGTGACGTAATGGATTAGATATCTCAAGGTGGATGATTAGTAAGTAGATGCTAATGAATAAATGGTCTACTTGTCTTAGTGTAATGCACATATGATTGAACGTTGCACTCTCTGCTAGCATAATTAGCTTTGTGGTGCGTTCATAATTCTGTCAATTGCCCACCTGTAATTTGTTCACCCAACATAGTTTTTATCGTCTTTTGGGAGAGAGACGTCACTAGTGACGCCATGACGCCTGGTCCATATCACCATCATATATTTACACAACTACAATTTATTGTTTTCCTTTCTTTTTCCGTTGCACTTTTATCACCTCATGTGTTTAATCCTTTGTAAACAACAAGGCATGAGGGATTGACAACCTCTCTGACTCGTTGGGAGCAAAGTTAGTTGTGTCTTGTGTGCAGGTTCAGGTCATGTGATTTCTAAGCGCCAGGGGAATTACTTGTTGACTTCGGAATCCTACGGGAGACATAAACCTTGGTATATTCACTGGAGGAAAATTTCTTTTATCTACATCGTAACCTTCCACTTTGGGTAACCAACGAGAAGGTGTTACCTACACCCATCAGCGAGCGCTCGGCACCTGATGGCTTCTCTCCCCTTGTTGGTTACCCCAAGTGGAAGGTTGAGATGTAGCTAGCAGAAAATGTCCCCTAACGTTAGAGGATAGGGTTTATGTCTCCCGTAGGACTCCAAGTTCTGCAAGTAGGTGGTGAAGTAAGTGACGCGCCGCCTGAATAGAAATCACTTGCTTAACCTGGTCCTGAACACGACACAAGTAACCTTGCTCCCATCGGGTTCAGAGAGGTTGTCGATCTCTCCGGTCTTATTGTTTACAAAGGATCAAAACACTAGCGGGAATTGTAGTGGTGATTGCAACGAAAAGGAAATAAAAGCAGTAAAGAGTTGATGTGTAATCAATGGTGGAAATATGGACCGGGGTCCCATGATGTTTACTAGTGATGTCTCTCTCCCAAAAGACGATAAAACAGCTAAGCTGGGTGAATAAATTACAGCTGGGCAATTGACAGAATTACAAATGCACTGCAATGCTAATTATGCCACAAGAAATTCAAAGGCTCAAAAGTATGAGTAGTACGCCAAAACAAATAGACTGTTTATTCATCAGCATCTACTCACTAATCATCCACCTTGAGATATTTATATAGAACATCTCGCTAGTATTAAGTTGCGAGCCCCACTCAAAGTGTAGACCCAAAGCAATAGACAACTGCATTAAGAAACTTTGTGTAAGGGAAACAATCCTTGCAACCGCGGTTACAAGCACTGCTATTTTCTCCCTGGTGGCAACATAACATCCCATAGTCTCATGTTTCTGTCACTCAAGTCAGACATCGGGGAGCATGAACCCACAATCAAGCATAAGCTCCCTCTTGGAGTTACTATCTACTACTTGGCCAAAGCAATAAAAAGCAACGAAGAACATGCAAGAATTACTCAAGAACAAAATATAAAAGGAGAAGCAAATATATAACTCATCACAATATGACCATAATCTCATAATCCATCGGATCCCAGCAAACACAGCATAGCAATAGCAGAAAGTTTACATAAGTGCCTTGATCATGTAGGGCAGCTCACAAGGGCTAAGAATTGAAGCACAATATTAGAGAGAATACATCACATAACTACTGGTCATGGACCCATGGTGTAAGGGGGACTAGTCACGACACATCCAGGAAGCACTCATGGTGGTGGAGAAGCTCCCGGAGATAAATCTCCCTCTGGCAGGGCGCCTGGATGAGGTCTTCTTGTGGTCTCGATTTCGAGATCGCGGTAGCGGCGAAACAGAGGTGAAAATCGCGATGCGGGGTCTCTTTTCAGGGTTTCTGCATCGGGAGGTAAATATAGACCGAAGGGGGCACCGGGGGAGGTGTCCTCCTAGGTGTCCTGTGGACGCGGCCCCACCCCTGGCCGTGTCAGGTGGCCGTCTAGGAGGGGGGGTGGCCCTGTTGGGATTCGGAGAAGAAAACAAAAAAAATCGGTACTACGAAACCAAACCCAAGAACGGATCTAGGAAGATGCAGATGAGAAGATCAATCTTGTTACCTTCTTGCAACCGTTCAACGGATGCACTTATCTCGCAGCGGAAGATGTTGATGGAGAGTCAGAGAAGCGTGAAGATGAACAATCCCACGAACAGATCTAATCACCGTGGAGTCCCTCGAACAAAGATCGAACGCACGATCTCTCTACGGTTGATCCACACGTACTGTGTGGAAGATCCGGCAGGGCTCCGCCGTCTAGAGCTCGACGCCTCCGGAGTAGAGAGGAGGGAGGAGCAGCCCTTCAGGGCTATGGAAGAGATTTGATCTACAAGAGAAAGAGAGAGGGGGCAGCCCTTCGGCAAAATAGAACAACTTCTGTATTGAAGGGGTGCCCCCATCTCCTCTATTTATAGTGGGAGGGGAGGAGAGGCCACCTTGGAGGAGGGGGCAGCCCTAGGGGTGGCGCCCTAGGGTTTCCCTCCCCTTAGGGCCGGCCAAGGAAGGGGGGAGGAAGCTTCCTCACCTAGGAGTACCTACAAACCATAGACAAAAACGAAATAAAGTGTGTGCATGGTAGATGTACACATCATCTATCATGATGTGTACGTGCACTTGAGTGTTAGCACAAGATATGCAAGGCGCAAATAAATTTGATGCCCGATATAAGAAGACACCATCCATCCTGCCATGATATTTATTAGGCTCAACATGAATTGGATGCAAAGTGCAGCAAGAATACGGTGCATCAATATTAAAGGTGATGGCGTGCATATAAAAATTTAGCATAGTGTGCACAAAAATTTGGGGATCATGCAATGTATCAAATGAGTCCAAATCTCCTAATGTGTATGAGGAAACTATGGGGGTTTCCTCATGATAAAATTTAGAAGGGACAAATAAAGAACTAAGCATGTCCAAATCTAAGTGGTCATGGCAAAGCATGTGAAGTGTATTGCTCGAATGCAAACATAACATGGAAATATCGTCACAATATATGCAAATACCATGAACCAAGCAAATGTCATCTATGCCATATTCAAATATGAAGTGGAATTTAATTGGTATGGCATATGCACTACGAAATGAGTTCAAAGATTTGATATGGGGTATCTCATTCATAGCATATGACAAGGGTTGGGGAATGGAAAGCATGATATGTCATATGGAATTAGCACAAGATGTCCTATGTAGCATGCTAGCACAACTACTCGTCATCACATGCTCACGATATATGGATGTAAAAGCAAAGCATGTAGAAGGAAAATAGCATGTGACATGGCAAAAGGAGCAATAATATCATGCATGCAATCCATGTCCACTGGTGGGACAAGCACATCACCATAACCTAATATACCCTTTTTACCCCGCTCATGTGACGTAGGTGTGGTGGAAAAGGCCATCTTGTGGTCACCGTCATCATCATGGTGGAACCATGTGGGGGTGCATGATATGTCACCATGGCCATCTTCTTGTCGAGAGGCATGACGAAGTTGTTGCGGACCGGGACATCATCATCCATGAGACCTAATGCCAAGTGAGAAGACACAATAAAGTAAGAGGTTATGTTGTTAGAATGGAAAATGATCTGACATGACCTATCAACTACCTCACTCATCTCATGTGGTGGTGGCTCACTCACTCCCTCAAGGTGGATGCTCTCCAAATCACATATTGTGGAGTCACTCAAGTGGTAGTGGTTGTATTTGTGGTGGTGGTGGCTCTCCTCACATGTGAAAGTTGGCATTCATCATAAGTGGGGCTAGTGGCGAACTCTATCACTCTCTCAATATGGGTGTACATATCTATCTGTAAGTGCATCTAGTGCCCCCTTTGAGGTTTTGGAGTATTTGATGACAAAACGGTTGAGGGACTGATGTGTTTGTGAGTATACACAGGAAAACAGTCCCTGAGGATGAGGTTAACCACTGTTGTCGACCCCCCAAAATGTTGAGGAACATTGGATAAATCGGTGTGTTTCCTGAAGAATGAAGTTGCGCGAAATCCTGAGGAATCAGGATCCTGAAGCGTTCGGTTGAAGCTGAAGCTGAGGACGATCCTGAGGACGTTCGCGCTGAAGACGAAGTGTAAGCGTAGTCTTTGCTAAGACTTTTTATACTTCTTGAGTCGTAGGAAAACACCGCACTGTTGGAGGGGTTGAGGAAAATGAGTTCTGTATTTCTGAGGAAGTGCTCAATTAGAAATCCTGAAGAAAAACCCTGAGGAAATCTCCTGCAGTAGAAGTTCAGTCCTCGAGTGTCTGAGACGTTGGTCTTCAGGACACTGAGGTAACTAACTTCAGTTGAGGAGTCGGAAGATCGATAGTGCGATTCTTCTGAAGATTGTGAAGAGAGAGAATAGTTTAACCGTGCCACGTGTTGCGTGGTAAGAGGCTAGAAACTGTCTAGCAACGGTCATATCCGAGGGCACGAGAGTAATTGCGTGCATGGGCATTTATGTCCTTTCACCTGGGGTTGCTCCGCGGCTATAAATAGCCACCCCCAGCCCCATTTGTGGGTTGGATGCTCCGAGAGAAAAACTAACACTTGTCATTTGAGAGCAACCCACCTCTGAGGAAACTGAAAAACCTAAGTGAGGAAAACCACCAGCCTGAGTAGTTGAGCATTTCTGAGGAAGTCGGTTCGAGTGATCCAAAGCTTTTTACTCTTGAAGACTGTGATCTTCCAGCCGGTGTAGAAGTCTTCAGTCCAAGGAAGTCAAGATGCAATTGTGACTTCCCGGAGTGACTGAGTCTGTGAAGGTTTCGGGAGTCTACCTTGAAGACTCACCTGATTTATTGGACGGAGTCTGAGGACTCTAGTTCATGGAGAATAAGGTGAAGACTATGTCTTCTGAGTTCAATCTCAGCCTCTCCAACCAGACGTAGAGTTGTCACAGCAACTCGAACTGGTTCATCAAGTCTTCGTCTTCAGTGCTCCGGTGCTATTTCTTCAACCTCAGTTATTATGATTATGCACTGATGACTTATCCTGATGCTTTACCTTCTGAGTTCACTTTGCACTGATTCCTCAGGTTGTGCCTCAATCTTACCTTGGCTGTGCAATAGGTTGTTTTTACATTCACGTCTTTGCTATTGTACTTCGTGTGTTCTTCATCTGGTTTCAATTTCCTCAATTTCGTATTGCCTCAGTCCTGAGGAAATAGAAATTCCTCGAGATATTTAAAAATCTCCCATTCACCCCCCCCCCCTCTGGTCGACATATTGCACTTTCAATTGGTATCAGAGCAAGGTACTCCCTTGTTCTGTGTGATTCGGTTTAACCACTTGGAGTTTTAGTTATGTCGACCTCAGGTACAATGAGCGTTGTCTCAAACTACCCCATCTTCGACGGGAGAGACTACCCCTACTGGAAGAACAAGATGAGGATGCATCTTGAAGCCATTGACAAGGATCCGTGGGATATTGTTGATCAAGGCATTCCTGAAGAAAATTTGATGACTGCTCTTGAAGTTGTCAAGAAAAATTGGCTGCTTGATGCAAAAGCTCGAAGCATTATAAGTGGTCATATCAACAAGGCTCAGTTCAACCGTATCAGTGGTCTGGATACTGCAAAGAAGATATGGACTAGACTGTCAAAAGTAAATGAAGGAGTCTCAGCTCAACGATACTCACGAGTTGATACACTCTGCAGTCTCTTCAACAGGTTCAAGAGGCTGGACAACGAGCACGTGCAACAAACCTTTGATAGACTCACTGACATATCCAACGAACTTCAAGCACTGGGTGTCGCTGATATCACAGATCATGAGGTGGTGAAGAAACTACTGAGGTCACTGGATGACTCGTTTGAGTTCCTATCATTGATGATTCAAGAAAGGCCTGACTTCAAGACTCTAGATCCTGCTGACATTCTCGAGCGCCTCAATGCTCATGAACTGAAGCTCTCTGAAAAACGAGACTTGTACAACTCCACGCCTAAAGTCCACGTGCTAAAAGCTAGAGCACGAAGAGTATCCTCTGATGAGGAATCTGAGGCTGATACTGATGATCCTGAAACCCTCAGCCGGGAACTTGCTTTCCTCACCAGAAAGTTCCAAAGATTCACGAAGAAGAATCGCTTCGGAAATTCCTCAAGATCTTCCTCAAGAAAAAGCAAAGATGATGACTCTGTCGAAACAAGAAAGAGAGTCTGCCACAAGTGCAAGAAACCTGGGTATTACATCGCTGATTGTCCGCTATGGGAAAAGGAAGCTAGATTGAAGAAGAAGAAGAAAGGGAAAGATGACAGTTCTGATGAAAAGACAAAGAAGAAATCTTCAAGATCCTCAAAGCCTGCTGGATACAGAAATAGCAACTCCCGTAAGGCTCGCGTATATCTCGGCAAAGAATTGGACTCTGAAGAATCTGGTTCCGACCCTGATGCTGAGGAAGAAATTGAAGAATATGAGGGTGTGGTTGGACTGGCTCTTTCCACGTCGCATGTCTCCAAGTCAATCTTCAGCACTGAGGAATCTGATCCATCACATGTTGATGATGAAGCTGAAGACACAACCCCTACCTTCTGCTTCATGGCCAAGTCCTCCAAGGTATCTACTTACTCATCATTAGATGATCCCTCTGATGAAGAACCTGATGAAAACTATGCTAAACTTGCATCTAAACAACAACGTGCACTTGAAAAGATCCAGATCTCACTAAACAAGAGTGATGATATGTTGGTTGAGGAAATGACGAAGACTCAAAAGTTGACTGATGAATGAAAAATTCTTCAGTCAAAGTTTGATGACTTGTTCAATCGTCATGAGGCACTCCTTACCGATCATGAGAAGCTGGCTCATGAGTTCCTCATGAGGAAGCAAGAACTTGAACGCGTGAGGATGTCTCATGATGATCTGAGGAAAGAAAATGACTCACTCCTCTCCCAACAGATCATCATACCACAAGAAGGATTCAATCCTCCCTGTTTAAAATGCATTGAACATGACCGTATTATCTCTGTGCCTAGTTCTTCAATGTCTTCAGACTCTGTTATTTCTATTGCTTCTGTGGTATCTAACCCCTCATCTGAGGATACCATAGACATTATTGAAGAAAATGCTAGGTTAAAGAGTCTACTGGAAACCGGCATGTTCAAGAGTCTGAAAGGACATCAGATTCTTTGTGACGTCCTCAAGAAACAGATCCTCAACAGGAACCCGAGGAAAGAAGGTGTCGCATTCACTCGCAAACTCAACCCTGATGGGTCCTACTGGAAACCTGAACAATATCCAGAGACCACTTGGGTTCGGGCAAAGATGCCTCCTCCTGATCCCTATACTTTATCTGGATATGATACTATTTCTTCGGATGTGATGATTG
Source organism: Bromus sterilis (assembly GCA_950022295.1). NCBI lineage: Eukaryota > Viridiplantae > Streptophyta > Magnoliopsida > Poales > Poaceae > Bromus > Bromus sterilis. The sequence goes on along the minus strand of OX465596.1, from coordinate 407,656,690 downwards.
AGTCTTTTGACTCAAACTATAATATGTTTAAGGATGTTAATGGTGAGGTATTCGCCAGATACATCTGAACTAACTGCAGGAACGGTCCTCCAGTCAAGAAGATCTGGGTTCAGAAGGACCTCATCACTAACCTTCCTGTGAATGCAGATGCAAATGAGCTGAGGATATCATCTGAGGACGATACCTCAAATGGAAATGGTTATAATCATGTATCTGCTAATCATTTTGTTCACATGGAAGCCCCTCATAAGAATGCTTATTCATTCGTTTATCCTGATACCACCATCTCACGTCCCATTAGGTCTCACCACCCTCATCAGTTCTCATGTACTTCAAAACCACCCATCAAGATGTGGGTGGTAAAGAGGAACTAATCATCTTTGCAGGGACATGTCCTGAGGCAATCATAAATTTTGCAGATCATATGCCCAAGACAATACAATTTGAGTCAGTTGAAGGATATTTATATTGTTTGGTTTCATTGAATCAATCCTGAGGAACATCCTGAGGAATTAATTCTGAGGAACCATAAATTCCTCAAACTGAGACTGGCTCATAACTTGTTGTATGAGATACTAATTACTTTTCAGGGAAAGACTGAATGGGTGATGGACAGTGGATGCACAAATCACATGACTGGTGACAGAAGCCTTCTCATGGAATCATCTCTGAGTCCTTCTTCAAAGAAAACCATCACCTTCGCCGATAAAGGTAAAAGTAAGGTATTGGGTCTCGGCAGAGTGGCCATCTCTCGAGACCAACACATTGACAAAGTCATGCTAGTTGAATCTCTTGGATACAACTTGATGTCTGTCTCTATGCTATGTGATCTTGATCTCGTTGTTGTCTTCGGAAAGTATGGTTGTATTGTCTATATGGTTAGCGATAACTCCATTGTCTTCAGTGGAGTTAGGAAACATGATATGTATATTGTAGATTTCTCTGAAGGTCCTCAGGTTTCTACATGCCTCATGGCTCGAGCTTCAGAATGTTGCCTATGGCATCGAAGACTCGGCCACGCCGGAATGAGGAATCTTCAAAATTTGGTGTTGAAGAAACATGTCCTCGGGATTGAGGAAATCAGATTCTCAAAGGATCGGCTGTGTGGTGCGTGCAAAGCTGGAAAGATGACCAAGGCCAAGCATCCAGCGAAGACCATCATGACTACTACAAGACCACTGGAATTGCTTCACATGGATCTATTCGGTCCTCCAAAGTATTCAAGCTTTGGAGGTAATATGTATGGTCTTGTTATTGTTGATGACTTCTCACGATACACTTGGGTGCATTTTCTTCTTTATAAGTCAGAAACCCCAGAAATCCTCAAGCGCTTCGCCCAGCGAGTCATGAACAACTACAACCTGAAGATCAAGCACATTCGAAGCGACAACGGCACTAAGTTCAAGAACTTCGGTGTAGAAGAATTCCTCGATGACTTGGGAATCACTCATGAACTCTCTGCGCCTTACACTCCTCAGCAAAATGTAGTTGTTGAGAGGAAGAACCGAACCCTCATCGAGATGGCTCGCACGATGCTGGCTGAGTACAATACACCACTCAAATGGTGGGCTGAAGCAATCAACACTGCATGCCTGATACGTCCAAAACGTATCTATAATTTCTTCTTGCTCCATGCATGTTTTGTGTGATATTGCTATGATCTAGATACACTTTCCTACACTTTTGATCATATTTGGACTAACCTATTAACTCAGTGCACCCCAGTGTCAGTTCCTGTTTTCTGCTCTTTTTCTATTTCAGTTTTCCCCCATATAAAAAGTGCCAGAAAAATTCGGGAAAATTCGGATAAAAAATCAGCGTGACGGAAGCTTCTAGAAGAGCCCGGGAGGGGCCAGAGGGGAGCCAGGGGGGCCCAGGCGGCCCCACCCCTGGCCGCGCCAGGGGGCGCCTAGGGCCCCTGGTCCACCTCTGGCTGCCCCCCTTTGCCTATTTATTCTCCGTCACGGGAAAACTCCAGAAGAAGAACCCTATTCCGCGAACTCGCCTCTCTTCCGCCGCCGCCGCGCTTCCGAGATCGGGAGCACCAGAAGACCTCTTCCCGGCACCCTGCCGGAGGGAGGATTGACCTCCGGGAGTCTCCTCTCCACCATGGATGCTCCCCGGATATCTCGTGAGTAGTTTTCCTTGGACCATGGGTCCGTGATCAGTAGCTATGTGATGTTCTCCTCCCCTCTTTGATCTTCGTTGTTTAGACCTCGTGACCTACCCTACATGATCGAGGCACCTTTGTAATATTTCTGCTATTGATATGCTTAGTTTGATGGGATCTGATGGATTATGAGATTATGTTCAGATTGTGATAGAGTAATATATTTGGTTTTTATCTCTTATATTTTTGTTCCTAAGTAATTCTTGCATGTTCTCCGTTGCTATTTATTGCTTTGGCCAAGTAGTAGGTAGTGACTCCAAGAGGGAACGTTGTGCTAGATTGTGGGTTCATGCCCCCCGATGACACGCTTGAGTGACAGAAACATGAGTCTAGGGGATGTGCTGTTGCCACAAGGGGGAAAACAACGGTGCTTGTAACTGCGGTTACAAGGATTGTTTACTTTACGCAAAGTTCTTTTTAATGCAGTTGTCTGTTGCTTTGGGTTTACATTTTGGGTGGGGCTCGCAACTTAATACCAGCGAGATGTTCTGGATAGATATCTCAAGGTGGATGATTAGTAGTAGATGCAGATGGATTTCGTTCTACTTATTTTGGCGTACTGCCCGTGCTTTTGAACCTCTTCCTTTCTTTTGTAGCATAGTTAGCATTGCGGTGCGTTCATAATCCTGTCAATTTCCCTTCTGTAATTTGTTTACCTCGCATAGCAGTTTTATCGTCTTTTGGGAGAGAGACATCACTAGTTAACATCATGTATACCGGTCCATATCCTTATTATTGTTTCACGCTTTCTTTATTTTACTGCTTTTACTTGCTATCATTATCCCTTGCGTTTTATCCTTTGTGAACAACAAGACCGGAGAGATTGACAACCTCTCTGAACTTCGTTGGGAACAAAGTTATCTGTGTCTGTGTGCAGGTCCGTGTCAGTTGCGCCGCTGACACCTACTTATCATCTCTGGAGTCCTACTGGAGACAAACCTAGGTATCTTCACCGAGGGAAAACTGCTGCTGCACTACATCTCAAACCTTCCACTTGGGGTAACCAACGAAGAGCGAGAAGCCATGAAGCAAGTTTTCTGGCGCCGTTGCCGGGGACTCCGAGTGCTAAGATAGGGGAGTTGCACACAACCCTTTACCTTTGTTTTTTAGTCTTGTTAGTTTATCTTTCAGTTTTTATCTTTGTGTCTTTTATCAAAATTTACAAAAAAATCTGCCACACTTGCTGCTACTATGGGTTCCACTGAAAACACCAAGTTGTGTGACTTCACTAGTCACAACAACCAATACTTTATCTGCACTCCCATTTCCACACCTGCCACTTCAGCTACCTCTTATGAAATTAAACCTGCTTTGCTAAACCTTGTTATGAGAGATCAATTCTCTGGTGATGGAGATGATGCTGCTTTACACTTGAATAATTTTGTTGAATTATGCGATATGAAAAAGTATAAAGAAGTAGAAGGTGATGTTGTTAAGCTCAAGCTCTTTCCTTTCTCTTTAAGGGGAGATGCTAAAATCTGGTTTCAATCTTTGCCTAGAAATAGCATAGATTCTTGGGATAAGTGCAAAGATGCTTTTATAGGGAAGTACTACCCTCCTGCTAAGATTATCCAATTGAGGAGTAATATTATGAATTTTAAGCAATTGGATAATGAACACGTTGCCCAAGCTTGGGAACGAATGAAATCTCTTGTTAAGAAGTGCCCTACACATGGTTTGACTACCTGGATGGTTATCCAGACTTTTTATGCAGGCTTGAACTTTACCTCGCGGAACCTGTTAGATTCGGCCGCGGGAGGAACCTTTATGTCAACTACACTTGGTGCTGCCACGAAGCTTCTCGATGAAATGATGACCAATTATTCCCAATGGCACACCGAACGCGCTCCAACAGGTAGGAAGGTAAATTTTGTCGAGGAAATTACCTCCCTCCATGAAAATGTTGACTTAATTATGTCTCTACTTACCAAGCAACCCTCTATTGATCCTCATGATGTTCCTTTAAATTCTTTGGTTGCTCAAGAACAAGTAGATGTGAACTTTATTGCTAGAAACAACTTCAACAACAATGCTTATAGGGGAAATTTTGCTAGTAATCCTAGACCGTTGCCATCCAACTATGGGAACAACAACACTTACCCTAGCAACAAGAACCCCTCTTCTGAATTAGAAAGCATGCTTAGAGACTTTATCACTACCCAAAAAGCCTTCAACAAAAATGTAGAGGAGAAATTAGCTAAAATATATAATCTCTCTTTGAAGGTAGAAAGCTTAGCCCTTGATATTGAGATGCTTAAAATTAGAACCTCTCCCCTAGAGGAGAATAAGGCCACTCCTATTAATGCTATCCAGTTACAAATCAATGAAAATATTAGGATGATGGCTAAACTTAAAGAAATATGGGCTAGAGAAAAAGAGGAAGAGGATAGAATTAAGAGCCTTCCTACACACACCACACAGTTGCCACTATCCAAATTGTTGAGGACACCCAAACTATTAGCACCCAATGCACTCCTAGTCCCGTTGGACCTATTAATGGTGATGCTAATACCTCAACCGTAGAAAAAGAAACTCCTATGAACATAGAGGGTTTCAAACAAGTGAGCCTAGATGACACTACTACCACCTTTGATAGTAGTGATATTGATTTTGATAGTTGCACCCTTTCAGAAGTTATTAGCTTGCTACACAAAATGTCTAGAGACCCCCACACTAGCACACTTAATCTTACCTTCACGGAGCATATCACAAATGCTCTTATCAAAGCTAGGCAGGAGAAGCTTAGAGTAGAAGCCTCCATACCTAGGAAGCTAGATGATGGTTGGGACCCTATGATCAAAATTAAATTAAATAACTTCTCTTGCTATGCTTTATGTGATGTTGGAGCTAGTACCTCCGTTATGCCCAAAAGAATATTTGATATGTTTGAATTGAAGCCTTTTGAGCCTTGTTCTTTTGGTGTTCGTCTTGTTGATTCTTACATAAAGAAACCTTTGGGGAAGATCGACGATGTTCTTATCATTGTCAATGACAACTATGTTCCCGTTGATTTTATTGTTATGGATATAGAGTGTGAACCTTTATGTCCAATTATTTTGGGACGTCCTTTTCTTCGCACCGTTGGTGCGGTTATTGACATGAAAGAGGGGAATATAAAATTCCAATTCTCATTCAAAAAGGGGATGGAACACTTCCCTAGAAATAAAATCAAGTTACCTTTTGAGTCCGTTACTCAGGCTAGTTATTCTCTTTCTCTTGATAAAACTTGATTCTTCTTTTTGCATCATGCCTAGCTCAAAGCATTAAAAGAAAGCGCTTTCGGGAGGCAGCCCGCAACGAATTTAGGTGTTTTATTTTTGCTTTTTTTGTGTCTTGATGATTTTTACTTCTGTAGCAACATCATTGTATCTTTATTTTTCAGCTTTGTGCCAAGTTTTAGCCTCTTACGACAAGGGAAGTAAAAGTTGTCACATGCTGTCCAGAAAACAGATTCTGTCCTCGTGAGCAGAAAAATTCCAGAAAAATCCCAGTTCATCTTTTTGAGCTGAAATTTTTACACAGTATGCTCTATACAATTAAGAAACTTCCGTATGTTCTGAGTTTTTTTATTTGAGTTGCAGAAGTGCCCCTAACAAATTCTTTTCTATCTGCTGTTCTGTTTTTCACAGATTCTGCCACGTTTTGTCTCTCCTAACTTTTGCAAACCTTAAGCTTGCTTTTTATTTGCAAAAACTTTTTGGCACTCTTGAGAAACAGTAGCTCTTCAAGAATATCTTTATATCCAGTGGGAAAAATTATTTATTAAGGGTACTAACCTCTCTAATCAGCTTATGATGAGTTATGTATGAAGGGAGTTTTCAAGTGTGCGATAAAAGATGATGAAAGAAGATCCAGGAGTGTCAAGCGCTCAAGCTTGGGGATGCCCCCATGCATCCCCAATAAATATTCAAGGAGACTCAAGCGTCTAAGCTTGGGGATGCCCCCGTGCATCCCCTTCTCCATCAACAATCATCAGTTCGTTCTTCGTCTCACTATATTTTTATCACTTCATGCGTTATGTGCTATGCTTGGAGCGTCTCGCTCTTAGGTTTTGTTTTCAGTTTTTTTTAGCTTTGCTTTCTGTTCATAACAAGTTAGACCCCTTCTTACTTTGTGTGGGAGAGAAACACGCTCCACTTTCAAAATTTAGAACACATCATAGGATTCTTCATGCCTATCTTTTTGCTGTTGTGTGTTCTTTATCTTTTCATAGCTACTGCCTTGTTTAGTTTTAGCCTTAGTTTGTCTTTAGCAAGAGCCTTGGCTTTTGTTTAGTTTGTTGCTACAACTCGTTTTAGTTTTCATGTTTATCTTGTTAAAGAGAGTTGGTTGTTGCACTGAGTTGTGTCTTGTCTTGAAAGTAGGTGATTGAGGTTGCTATTTAAATTTTAGTAGTGACTTGCAATAGTTTTGAGGTTACTATGTGAGTAATGTTTGAACTTTTGGTGTCAAGAGCTCTTGCCTATTAGTGATAGGTGTCGTATTTTGGGCAATCCGTGTTTATTTTCAAAACCTACAAAACTAGTTGAGAACTCTAGCTACTAGATGGATCACTACTCTTCTGAGGAGTCGAATATTAGAGTACACTCACGTACCATGAGTCGAGGATGCGCAAGGATAACCAAACCCCCATACACTCCTCCTCGGGGTACTTGTCTCTTTGTGAACCTCCTTATTAGATTGAGAGTTACCGATAATAAGTGCATGAGTTCTTCGGACTAATGTAAGTATTGAGAGTTGACACTTCCACCTTCCCATATTTTGCTAGCCTCTCCCGTGCCGTGCATTGCCTTCTTCTCACTCCGAGAGTTGGTGTCCACCTTCGCCGGTACATCCAAACCCTTGGCATGATACGCTCTGTCATCATAAGCCTCCCTTTATCTTTCCTCAAAAAAGCCACCATACCTACCTATCAAGGCATTTCCATAGCCTTTCTGAGTTACATTGCCATGCAACTTCCACCTCTTCATGACTTGATCTTCATGTCATACATGTTCCTCCTACACTGGCAGCGGCATACATTGCATACATCATGATAGTTACATCTTCTTTATGATTTTGAGTACCTTGTAAAGTGTGAAAGATCTCCTTTACCATCTTGTAAAATAGAGTTTTGCCCTTAAGTGAGGAAAAGATCCCAAAGTGGACACATTAAAAGATCCCAAATAGGACAAATGAGAGTTAAATAGAAAGAGCCATTGAGTCCACAAAAAATACAAAAAAATAGAACAAAGAGAAAAAGAAATAAAAAGAGAGAAAGGGGCAACACTACTATCCTTTTGAGGGATCCACACTAGTACTCCCTTTATATCCTTGTACTCCATATAGATGATCATTATGCATATAGCTATGTGGGGACCTTCACACTATAGAACTTGGCTTGCATATTCCAAGGATGAGCCTCCTCAAACGAGCTCTAGGTCTTCATGAGCGAGAAAGTTAGATGCACCCCCACTAGTTCCATTGGAGAGCTTCTTAGCTCGTATGTGCATCTGTTGCATGGCAATCCCTACTCCTCACATCATATCTATCATTGGGCATCTCTTGCCTATGATTGTCCTCATTGATGTGAGCCTTTCTCATCCTTTTTGTCTTCCTCCTCCGTACTTCTCTCTTTGCCATCCTAAGTGTCAACTTTCGTGCTTACGCTCATCCATTGCATGAGTGCTCAAAATATCGAAAAGGAGTGGATCAAATTGACTTGTACCTGGCTAGTGGTCTGGGGACGAGTCAAGATAAGATTCCAAAGAAGACCAAGTGTGAAACTTTAGTAGATTGAGTTCTCAACAAAAATACTTTTTTCTCGTATTCCCTATCCCCTTCTTGCACGCAAACACCATTTGGAGACATTCGAGTCACGGATAGCGAGAGCTCTCGCACCTATTGTTCTTTTGTTACTTGTTTCAATGCTAATATAGACTCTTGCATGTTATGACTTGAATTGAATCTCTAACCTTGATTGATTTACTTTTCAAAGTTCCTTTATGGTTGCTAGCATGTCACCACAGAAATTATGCTTGTTATCATTTACCTACTCGAGGACGAGCAGGAATTAAGCTTGGGGATGTTGATACGTCCAAAACGTATCTATAATTTCTGCTTGCTCCATGCATGTTTTGTGTGATATTGCTATGATCTAGATACAATTTCATACACTTTTAATCATATTTGGACTAACCTATTAACTCAGTGCACCCCAGTGCCAGTTCCTGTTTTCTGCTGTTTTTCTATTTCAGTTTTCCCCCATATAAAAAGTGCCAGAAAAATTCGGGAAAATTCAGATAAAAAATCAGCCTGACGGAAGCTTCGAGAAGAGTCCGGGAGGGGCCAGAGGGGAGCCAGGGGGCCCAGGCGGCCCCACCCCTGGCCGCGCCAGGGGGCGCCTAGGGCCCCTGGTCCACCTCTGACTGCCCCCTTCGCCTATTTATTCTCCGTCACGGGATAACTCCAGAAGAAGAACCCTATTCCGCGAACTCGCCTCTCTTCCGCCGCCGCCGTGCTTCCGAGATCAGGAGCACCAGAAGACCTCTTCCCGGCACCCTGCCGGAGGGAGGATTGACCTCCGGGAGTCTTCTCTCCACCATGGATGCTCCCCGGATATCTCGTGAGTTGTTTTCCTTGGACCATGGGTCCGTGATCAGTAGCTATGTGATGTTCTCCTCCCCTCTTTGATCTTCGTTGTTTAGACCTCGTGAGCTGCCCTACATGATCGAGGCACCTTTGTCATATTTCTGCTATTGCTATGCCGAGTTTGATGGGATATGATGGATTATGACATTATGTTCAGATTGTGATAGAGTAATATATTTGGTTTTTATCTCTTATATTTTTGTTCCTAAGTAATTCTTGCATGTTCTCCGTTGCTGTTTATTGCTTTGCCCAAGTAGTAGGTAGTTACTCCAAGAGGGAACGTTGTGCTAGATTGTGGGTTCATGCCCCCCGATGACACACTTGAGTGACAGAAACATGAGTCTAGGGGATGTGTTGTTGCCACAAGAGGGAAAACAACGGTGCTTGTAACCGCGGTTACAAGGATTGTTTACTTTACGCAAAGTTCTTTTTAATGCAGTTGTCTGTTGCTTTGGGTTTACACTTTGGGTGGGCTCGCAACTTAATACCAGCGAGATGTTCTGGATAGATATCTCAAGGTGGATGATTAGTAGTAGATGCAGATGGATTTCGGTCTACTTATTTTGGCGTACTGCCCGTGCTTTTGAACCTCTTCCTTTCTTTTGTAGCATAGTTAGCATTGCGGTGCGTTCATAATCCTGTCAATTGCCCTTCTGTAATTTGTTTACCTCGCATAGCAGTTTTATCGTCTTTTGGGAGAGAGACATCACTAGTGAACATCACGTATCCCGGTCCATGTCCTTATTATTATTTCACGCTTTATTTATTTTACTGCTTTTACTTGCTATCATTATCCCTTGCATTTTATCCTTTGTGAACAACAAGACCAGAGAGATTGACAACCTCTCTGAACTTCGTTGGGAACAAAGTTATCTGTGTCTGTGTGCAGGTCCGTGTCAGTTGCGCCGCTGACACCTACTAATCATCGCTGGACTACTGCTGCTGCACTACATCTCAAACCTTCCACTTGGGGTAACCAACAAAGGGCGAGAAGCCATCAATGCCACATCGTCAATCGAGTGTATCTTCACAAGTTCTTCAATAAAACATCATACGAGTTAATGGTCGGTAAGAAACCCAATGTAAGTTACTTCAAAGTATTCGGTGCACCCTGCTTGATTCGTGATCCTCATCACCAGTCCAAATTTGCACCCAAAGCATGTGAGGGTTTCATGCTTGGCTATGGTATCAACTCACACACCTACAGAGTCTTCAATATTGGTCATTATAAAATTTTTGAAACTGTAGATGTGCGATTTGATGAATCTGACGTCCCCAAAGAGAGCACCTGCCACATGATTTAGATGAACCACCACCTGAAGAACAGATCAAGAAGATGGGTGCTGGTGATATCATTCATGTAGATCATCCTGAAGAAACACACATACCTCCTGCTCCTGAAGAACATCCAAATCCTGATGCAAATAATCCTGATGACGATCCTGATCCTAAGGCTCCTGATACTCCTGAAGCTCCTGAAGCACATGAAGCAGATGCAAATGAATCTGATAGCAGTGACAAAGATGCGCCTCAAGATCATCCTCCTCGAATTCCTCGCGTGGCGAATGAAGTTCAAGTGGACAAAATCCTTGCTGACGTCAACCTACCAGGTCCTCTTACTCGTGCAAGAGCTAATCGTATAGCTAACTTTTGTGGGCATTTCTCCTTTGTATCAATTTTAGAGCCCACCAAAGTCACCGAGGCATTCCAAGAAGCGGAATGGATTCAGGCGATGCAAGATGAACTTCTTCAGTTCAAACTAAATGATGTTTGGGAATTAGTTAAACGTCCGGATCCTCGAGTTCACAATGTCATCGGCACGAAGTGGATCTACCGCAACAAGCTCGATGAAGATGGACAAGTCATCAGAAACAAAGCTCGTCTCGTAGCTCAAGGATATACACAAGTCGAGGGGATCGACTTCGGTGAAACCTTCGCTCTGGTTGCTAGACTTGAGTCCATTCGTATTATGCTTGCATTCGCTAACCATCATAATATCAAGTTATATCAAATGGATGTGAAAAGTGCTTTCCTCAATGGTAATATCGAGGAAGAAGTATATGTTGCTCAACCCCCAGGTTTTGAAGACGCAAAGAAACCTGATATGGTGTACAGACTGAAGAAAGCCCTCTATGGACTGAAGCAAGCCCCTCGGGCTTGGTATGACACACTAAGGGCCTTCCTCATTAGCAAGGGCTTCAAATCTGGTTCCCTCGATCCAACTCTTTTCACAAAACGATATGATGATGCATTATTCATATGTCAAATTTATGTTGATTACATTATATTTGGATGCACTAACAAGAAATACAGTGAAGAATTTGCATTCTTGATGAGTGAACAGTATCATATGTCCATGATGGGCGAACTGAAGTTCTTCTTAGGGCTTCAAATTCGTCAACAACGCAACGGCATCTTCATCTCTCAGGAGAAGTACCTCAAGGAGTGCCTGAAGAAATTCGGGATGCAAGACTGCAAGGGTATGGACGACTTGAGACCTACTCCTTGTTCATAGACAACAACAACTGAGATAATCTTAATATAACTTGATCAACGTGTGTGTGCCTTGACTGCTTCTTCTTCGTCGAGATGCGAAGAGGAGGACAAGGATAGGATAGGTGTTATGTTTGCGTAGTAGGTGGATAGCAGACTTGTTGGAGGCGATTCCTCATTGAATGCTTGGCTTCTTACCTTACTCTCTAGATCGTTAGCCACTTCATAAATGCTAGTGCGGCAGCAACCTCACCACTTACCCCATCCTTACCGTAAACTACTAGTTTTCCTAGAATGACGAATGATGAAGTCCTTGCTGGGTCAGATGACCACTACAGTTGGATGCTGAGTACCTCTGTACTCATGATACTACCCCCAAACTCTTTTCAGGGTTCTTGATCGACAATAGGTACGGTGATCGACGTTTCATGTGAAAACTCGACGACGACTAGTTAGGCGGATCCCGGCGGAGGGCCTGGACCCGTGTGGTTATGGGGATCGATGTTTTTCTCTTTGCCACTAGGCATTTGATTGTAGTCTGTACTCAGACATGTATCTTCCGCTGTTGTATTGTATTAAGACAGTTGTATGCCGATTGTATGAGATGTTGTATCTTGTACCTGTAATGTTGTGATATCATGTTGGAAATCCGGGGCATATGACTTCGTCATATGTCGCGGTGGGACCGATATGTGCTTCGTCCCCGGATCTGGATGGAAACATCTAGATCTGGAACAGTACTGCATATCATGCCTTGCAACTTGGTATCAGAGCCTTACCGACCGTAGGATCCCTTCTCTGGCCGAAGTCGAGTCTAGGAAAAAAACTATTTTATAGTTACTAAGTTAGTTATCGGAGAGTAGGATTCTTTTTCCTCCTTACCTTTGCTCTGGTCAGGACAAGTGTCATAAGTGTTTTAATTCTTGCCTTATCCCTTTTCAAACTTTAGGATCTCGATTCTGTGGAGTTTCGGAACCGTTACAATGCTTTGCTTGGGAAGTATTGTCTCGATTCCGATCTCAGGTTGGGAAATCCTGTAGTATCTTTAGACTTCCAACTCTGGTGTACAACTGGGTCGTCCGTTGCCATCCATCCTTTTGCCGGTGTTTTTACGACTTGCGTCGAAAATCACTATCCTTTGATCCGGTTATCGTTGTCGTTCCTCCTCTTGACAACGACGGTTTCGTATTTTCGACGATGTCGTCTTCCTGCGGAAAGTCTCTCGAAGGAGTTCGTTGTTCGACATGGAGCAGAGTCCCTTGTTGGTGGTGTTGAAGATCGTCGTCTCTCTTTCCCCCTTCCCCTCTCCCCCGGTTCGTCCTGGATCTCGGGACGAGATCCCTTGTTGGTGGTGTTGTATTGTAACAGCCCAGTTTTCACAAAAATTAAAATATTTGTTTTCGATGTGAATTGTTTGATTGTCTGATTTGTTTGTGGTGTTTGCATCCCCGATTTATCGATCGGCGATTATTTTTGCCCCTCTTATCTCGTACCGGACGAAGACTGACCCTCGCCACCCTGACACTCGACCTTGCGACACCAGGTTTCACCCGATCACCGTCGCAAAACCAACACAAGACCAGCCTTCACCCTCGGTGCAAAAACCCCCCATTTATATTTAAATGGGTTATTATTTTATCGGGCGGTGTTTCGAATTTCGTGCGGTTCCGGCTTCGTCGAGTAGGTGAACGTTCGGATGTGCCAGGCATAGTAGCCGATGTAATCCGAGAGGCGTATTTTACAAAATGTCGCACGTGCCTTTAGTTGGACCCCCGGATTCCCCGCTTATCTTCGGATTCTAGCCCACCCGAAAAACCGGACCCAAAACGGGCCATTCTGTGGCCCGAAAGCCTCCCCAAACACCCACCTGCTATATATAGCAGTGCAACCCTGCCTAATTTGGACAACCCTAGCCATCCCCTTGTTTTCTGCGCCTCCCCAACCAGCGCCGCCGCCACCATGCACAGCCATCTCTCCCCACGTTCAGGTTTGGGGGCTCAATCGGAGCCGTTGGATGCAGATCGGGTGGCCTGCGAAGCGCCACGTCACCAGGTCCCTCACGCCCGTGGAGCTCCTCCCCGTTCTGCCTCGCACCAGCCAGAGCCGTCCCGAGCGCCTCCTCCTCGCCGCCGTTGTGGTCCGGCCGTCGCGCCGCCAAGCTCCGATGACTCGCCGCCGCCCCTGCAGGTCGCCCCCTCCCCTTCGCGCCTCTCCTCCCTCTCCTCTCCTTCCCTCTAACCTCTCTGTCTTCTCTCTCCCGCAAGGCCAGCCGCCATGGAACCCGCCTCAGAGCTCCGCCCCCGTCGGCCTTCCTGTTGCGCCGGCGGCCAGATCCGCTCGGGATCCGGCGGATCCCCCTTCGCCCGGCCCCGTTCCAGCCCGCCAGGACGTCCCCGCCGTCGTGCATCCCCATCGCGCCGGAGCACCAGCCGTCGTCGTTGGATGGTCGGCCATCCCGCTCGGGAACGAGCGTAGGGGCAACCGCCCGCGTTGGCCGGCCTGCAGCCCCCACGGCCCACTCTCCAGCGCGGCCCGAAGCCTCCCAGGCGCCTCCCCAGCTGGGCCAAGGCCCATGGTGAGCGGCCCCCCTTTTTTCTTTTTTTTCCTTTTATTTTTTTTTCTGTTGCGCTAGATGGGCTCGGCCCAGTACAGTACTGTTGGCCCAATAGTTTTTTTTCTTTTCTGTATTTATTTATTTTTGGCAGATTGTGTTAGTTTTTTTGCGTTGCCCGTAACCTTTTAACGGTAGCTCGGATCGCGACGCTTTAAATATGAAAGTTGCTTAGAATTCTGTGTAGATTAATAAATTGTGCGCCTTTGCCATGTTTGACTTTGTTTACCTGCTGTTTGACTGCTAATTACATCGCATGCCACTGTAACTTGTTTATTTAATAACTTTTTAACCGTTGCTCCGATTAAAATGTTCTTTATATGTAACTTGACTAGAATTGCATGTAGATTGTGTTTATGCTGTTCTTGATTGCTAATAAAAATAATAAAATATTGTTTAGGGCAAAACAGTACCAAATTCCATTTTTATCGTGGGGTCCGCAATAGTTGCCATGTATAGGTTTTACCCCTCACTTAAAGTGACTAGATTAGATAGTTTATTTATGCTTCACCTCTTGCCATGTTTGTGTGCTATGCCATGCTTGAGTGATATGCCATGTTAACAACCTTTGCTCATCTTGTGTAGCTAAACAACTCGAACCATCGTAAAACGTGCGGTATCGTCGCATGTGACGAGTACCCCACTTAACCTGTTAGTAATCGCTCTCGACGGTAGGTGCGATGTCTCGTGTTGCCTTCTTGTTGATGCTTGCTCGTGTTTGCTTCGTAGTAATAGATGCTTGCTCGTTGATTGCTTTCCAGTGTTTACCGTCTTGTGTGCTTCCGCGGGTACCTCTCGGAGACGATGCGAGCTTGCGATCCACTTCACCGTCGGAACCCGACTTATCAACAGGCAAGGACTATACATTACTTATGATCCATTCTATTTCAACCAGCGGTTTGCATGCTAGTCTAGGCTAGGTTCGATGTTTGATCCTACCACATGTTTACAGCCTCTTTTAAACCGATACAGCCATGTCCCCTCCCAGCAAACCTTGTACTGCTATGTTACTATTGCTCGTTGCTCAGCCCCTGCTTAGTATGCATGCTTAGGATGCTACGATGTTACCCTGTTACTCCTTGGTTTGGGCTATCACATTATTATATTATTGTTGTTGATGATATGATTATTATAATGTTGACTATATTCGACGAAGGATGGAAGGTCTAGGTTATCCCGCCCCGACGCTTTGTTCCATTCGAGTCACCTAGGATCCGAGTTCCGGGTATTGGTTTTAAGACTGAGCGTGCCTAACCGCGTGTGGGATTTTATGGGGTCCCCTTTTCTTACCTATCTAGCTTCAAACATTTCTAGAGGTGGCCCAAGCTGATTTACCATTTGAAAACATGCATATATATCTTGTCGGGTCGCTCCTAGCAGATATCTTTTAAAACAACTTGGGCCAGTGGAGACATGGTTTCTCGGTTGGTCCACCCGATCAGCTAGGACCCGGTTTCCCATGTGTGATTAACCGGCAATCCAACATGCGTCATACGGAAGAGTCCGATCCGAGAGCGTGGCCGGATTTTGGATTGGGTGTCGACTCCCCGGGGGCCACCCGGATTTGTTCGTTGTTAGTTAGAGGGACCTGTCATTTCGGATCTCTCGGAAATAAATCATAAAATGGTTGCCTATAATGGGCAGCAACTGAGAGTGATGGGTGTGCATGCGGAGCCTTGTAATGGGCAGTTGGTACACCCCTGCAGGGTTAAATCTTTTCGAGAAGCCGTGTCCACGGTTATGGACGACTTGAGACCTACTCCTTGTTCATAGACAACAACAACTGAGATAATCTTAATATAACTTGATCAACGTGTGTGTGCCTTGACTGCTTCTTCTTCGTCGGGATGCGAAGAGGAGGACAAGGATAGGATAGGTATTATGTTTGCGTAGTAGGTGGATAGCAGACTTGTTGGAGGCGATTCCTCATTGAATGCTTGGCTTCTTACCTTACTCTCTAGATCGTTAGCCACTTCATAAATGCTAGTGCGGCAGCAACCTCACCACTTACCCCATCCTTACCGTAAACTACTAGTTTTCCTAGAATGACGAATGATGAAGTCCTTGCTGGGTCAGATGACCACTACAGTTGGATGCTGAGTACCTCTGTACTCATGATACTACCCCCAAACTCTTTTCAGGGTTCTTGATCGACAATAGGTACGGTGATCGACGTTTCATGTGAAAACTCGACGACGACTAGTTAGGCGGATCCCGGCGGAGGGCCTGGACCCGTGTGGTTATGGGGATCGATGTTTTTCTCTTTGCCACTAGGCATTTGATTGTAGTCTGTACTCAGACATGTATCTTCCGCTGTTGTATTGTATTAAGACAGTTGTATGCCGATTGTATGAGATGTTGTATCTTGTACCTGTAATGTTGTGATATCATGTTGGAAATCCGGGGCATATGACTTCGTCATATGTCGCGGTGGGACCGATATGTGCTTCGTCCCCGGATCTGGATGGAAACATCTAGATCTGGAACAGTACTGCATATCATGCCTTGCAACTTGGTATCAGAGCCTTACCGACCGTAGGATCCCTTCTCTGGCCGAAGTCGAGTCTAGGAAAAAAACTATTTTATAGTTACTAAGTTAGTTATCGGAGAGTAGGATTCTTTTTCCTCCTTACCTTTGCTATGGTCAGGACAAGTGTCATAAGTGTTTTAATTCTTGCCTTATCCCTTTTCAAACTTTAGGATCTCGATTGTGTGGAGTTTCGGAACCGTTACAATGCTTTGCTTGGGAAGTATTGTCTCGATTCCGATCTCAGGTTGGGAAATCCTATAGTACCTTTAGACTTTCAATAAAACATCATACGAGTTAATGGTCGGTAAGAAACCCAATGTAAGTTGCTTCGAAGTATTCGGTGCACCCTGCTGGATTCGTGATCCTCATCACCAGTCCAAATTTTCACCCAAAGCATGTGAGGGTTTCATGCTTGGCTATGGTATCAACTCACACACCTACAGAGTCTTCAATATTGGTCATTATAAAATTGTTGAAACTGTAGATGTGCGATTTGATGAATCTGACGTCCCCAAAGAGAGCACCTGCCACATGATTTAGATGAAGCACCACCTGAAGAAAAGATCAAGAAGATGGGTGCTGGTGATATCATTCCTGTAGATCATCCTGGAGAAACACACATACCTCCTGCTCCTGAAGAACATCCAAATCCTGATGCAAATAATCCTGATGACGATCCTGATCCTAAGGCTCCTGATACTCCTGAAGCTCCTGAAGCACCTGAAGCAGATGCAAATGAATCTGATAGCAGTGACGAAGATGCGCCTCAAGATCATCCTCCTCGAATTCCTCGCGTGGCGAATGAAGTTCAAGTGGAAAAAATCCTTGCTGACGTCAACCTACCAGGTCCTCTTACTCGTGCAAGAGCTAATCGTATAGCTAACTTTTGTGGGCATTTCTCATTTGTATCAATTTCAGAGCCCACCAAAGTCACCGAGGCATTCCAAGAAGCAGAATGGATTCAGGCGATGCAAGACGAACTTCTTCAGTTCAAACTAAATGATGTTTGGGAATTATTCAAACGTCCGGATCCTCGAGTTCACAATGTCATCGGCACGAAGTGGATCTACCGCAAAAAGCTCGATGAAGATGGACAAGTCATCAGAAACAAAGCTCGTCTCGTAGCTCAAGGATATACACAAGTCGAGGGGATCGACTTCGGTGACACCTTCGCTCTGGTTGCTAGACTTGAGTCCATTCGTATTATGCTTGCATTCGCTAACCATCATAATATCAAGTTATATCAAATGGATGTGAAAAGTGCTTTCCTCAATGGTAATATCGAGGAAGAAGTATATGTTGCTCAACCCCCAGGTTTTGAAGACGCAAAGAAACCTGATATGGTGTACAGACTGAAGAAAGCCCTCTATGGACTGAAGCAAGCCCCTCGGGCTTGGTATGACACACTAAGGGACTTCCTCATTAGCAAGGGCTTCAAATCTGGTTCCCTCGATCCAACTCTTTTCACAAAATGATATCATGATGCATTATTCATATGTCAAATTTATGTTGATGACATTATATTTGGATGCACTAACAAGAAATACAGTGAAGAATTTGCATTCTTAATGAGTGAACAGTATCAGATGTCCATGATGGGCGAACTGAAGTTCTTCTTAGGGCTTCAAATTCGTCAACAACGCAACGGCATCTTCATCTCTCAGGAGAAGTACCTCAAGGAGTGCTTGAAGAAATTCGGGATGCAAGACTGCAAGGGTATGGACGACTTGAGACCTACTCCTTGTTCATAGACAACAACAACTGAGATAATCTTAATATAACTTGATCAACGTGTGTGTGCCTTGACTTCTTCTTCTTCGTCGGGATGCGAAGAGGAGGACAAGGATAGGATAGGTGTTATGTTTGCGTAGTAGGTGGATAGCAGACTTGTTAGAGGCGATTCCTCATTGAATGCTTGGCTTCTTACCTTACTCTCTAGATCGTTAGCCACTTCATAAATGCTAGTGCGGCAGCAACCTCACCACTTACCCCATCCTTACCGTAAACTACTAGTTTTCCTAGAATGACGAGTGATGAAGTCCTTGCTGGGTCAGATGACCACTACAGTTGGATGCTGAGTACCTCTGTACTCATGATACTACCCCCAAACTCTTTTCAGGGTTCTTGATCGACAATAGGTACGGTGATCGACGTTTCATGTGAAGACTCGACGACGACTAGTTAGGCGGATCCCGGCGGAGGGCCTGGACCCGTGTGGTTATGGGGATCGATGTTTTTCTCTTTGCCACTAGGCATTTGATTGTAGTCTGTACACAGACATGTATCTTCCACTGTTGTATTGTATTAAGACAGTTGTATGCCGATTTTATGAGATGTTGTATCTTGTACCTGTAATGTTGTGATATCATGTTGGAAATCCGGGGCATATGACTTCGTCATATGTCGCGGTGGGACCGATATGTGCTTCGTCCCCGGATCTGGATGGAAACATCAAGATCTGGAACAGTACCGCATATCGGGCCTTACACTACGGCATCCACCTGAAGAAAGTACCACTACTATGTGACAATAAAAGCGCCATTTTATGAAGCCGTACTTCCTCAGGACTCGCTCGATGGAAATATTCGTCAACCTCAGTATCGAACCACTCATGAGGAGCCCACCCATGCCTCGATTGAGGAAACCACTCAAGCTCGCCTGATGACTGATCGCGAGCTCCTCATCAGTCTCCATCAGAAAGTGGATAGGAATCATGACTGGACAAAGCGTCAGATTGGTGACATCCTCAGCTATATGGCGCAGATGCATACCACTCAGAAGAAGGTTCATCGGTATGCTCATCGTACGTATCAGCGACTTGATGCTCTGATGTCTGAGGTGATCACCCCTGAAGACCTTGCCAAGCTTAACCTCCGCCAGCCTCCACTTCCTGAGATACGGCCTCCACGTCAGTTCACAAAAAGCAAGACACCATCTCTGGCGATGGACTCCTTTTATTCAGCGCAAGAATTCTCGCCTGAAGAAGTTGAAGACACTGCGGCTTGTCCTCACACTGCCACGGCGTGCCTCCGTCCTGATGATCAACCCTGAGGCACTTCTTTGGGACGTTAGCATTAGTCTCTCCTTTTTGTTCATTTAATGACAAAGGGGGAGAAATTTAGTTGTCTTCAAGCGGGTTATTATGGGTTCCTCGGTTACAACTCTCGTTCTTCTGATCATTTTTGTAATGAGTTGTACACTGATATTTTGTGTGGTTTATGATACTCTTAAGTTACCTCATGCTATTCTTCAAGTTTATCTATTACTCATGTTATTCCTCAGCAACCACATTACTCAGTTCCATTACTAAGTGTTATTCCTCAAATTACTTTATATAATGCACTGTTTCAAACACACCGGGATATAGGGGGAGCTCCTCATGTTTTTCAAAAATTATATCAAGTCTTCAAAACATGCATATCCTGAGGGGGAGCATCTCTATATCCGGAAACAATGAATTGTTTTCTTCAAGTCTTTCCTCAAAAATACTTATTTTATCCCGTTGAAGCTTTAACCTAATTGTCATCAAATCACCAAAAAGGGGGAGATTGTAAGTGCATCTAGTGCCCCCTTTGAGGTTTTGGAGTATTTGATGACAAAACGGTTGAGGGACTGATGTGTTTGTGAGTATACACAGGAAAACAGTCCCTGAGGATGAGGTTAACCACCGTTGTCGACCCCCCAAAATGTTGAGGAACATTGGAGAAATCGGCGTGTTTCCTGAAGAATGAAGTTGCGCGAAATCCTGAGGAATCAGGATCCTGAAGCGTTCGATTGAAGCTGAAGCTGAGGACGATCCTGAGGACGTTCGCGCTGAAGACGAAGTTGAAGCGTAGTCTTCGCTAAGACTTTTTATACTTCTTGAGTCGTAGGAAAACACCGCACTGTTGGAGGGGTTGAGGAAAATGAGTTCTGTATTTCTGAGGAAGTGCTCAATTATAAATCCTGAAGAAAAACCCTGAGGAAATCTCCTGCAGTAGAAGTTCAGTCCTCGGGTGTCTGAGACGTTGTTCTTTAGGACACTGAGGTAACTAACTTCAGTTGAGGAGTCGGAAGATCGCCAGTGCGATTCTTCTGAAGATTGTGAAGAGAGAGAATAGTTTGACCGTGCCACGTGTTGCGTGGTAAGAGGCTAGAAACTGTCTAGCAACGGTCATATCCGAGGGAACGAGAGTAATTGCGTGCATGGGCATTTATGTCCTTTCACCTGGGGTTGCTCTGCAGCTATAAATAGCCACCCCCAGCCCCATTTGTGGGTTGGCTGCTCCGAGAGAAAAACTGACACTTGTCAGTTGAGAGCAACCCACCTCTGAGGACACTGAAAAACCTAAGTGAGGAAAACCACCAGCCTGAGTAGTTGAGCATTTCTGAGGAATTCGGTTCGAGTGATCCAAAGCTTTTTACTCTTGAAGACTGTGATCTTCCAGCCGATGTAGAAGTCTTCAGTCTGAGGAAGTCAAGATGCAATTGTGACTTCCCGGAGTGACTGAGTCTGTGAAGGTTTCGGGAGTCTACCTTGAAGACTCACCTGAGTCATTGGACGGAGTCTGAGGACTCTAGTTCAAGGATAATAAGGTGAAGACTATGTCTTCTGAGTTCAATCTCAGCCTCTCCAACCAGACGTAGAGTTGTCACAGCAACTCGAACTGGTTCATCAAGTCTTCGTCTTCAGTGCCCCGGTGCTATTTCTTCAACCTCGGTTATTATGATTATGCACTGATGACTTATCATGATGCTTTACCTTCTGAGTTCACTTTGCACTGATTCCTCAGGTCGTGCCTCGATCTTACCTTGGTTGTGCAATAGGTTGTTTTTACATTCACGTCTTTTCTATTGTACTTCGTGTGTTCTTCATCTAGTTTCAATTTCCTCAATTTCATATTGCCTCAGTCCTGAGGAAATAGAAATTCCTCGAGATATTTAAAAATCTCCCATTCACCCCCCCCCCCCCTCTGGTCGACATATTGCACTTTCACTATCAACTCATCACCATATGTCGTCGTGGTTGAAGGGAGAATCCCATGCTCAACCATCTCGTCACAGTCGCCATGGATGAAGGCCATATAAGGTGGCACATCATCACTCTCCACCATGAGAACATCATCATATAAGTCATCAAGAGAGTTGTGGCTCCGGAGTAGCATAGCCTCAATGATGGATTGGTCCTCAAACCAATCATTAAGTGGTACTGTGATGCCCCACAGGCGTAAGGGATCGAGATAGTCTTCGCGGGTAAGTTAAACCCATTTTATTGATTCGACACACGGGGAGCCAAAGAGTATTTATAAGCTTTAACAGTTGAGTTGTCAATTCAACCGCACCTGAAATATACTTGCTTGCAACGATAGATAAGTAGTAATGATAATATGATAGTGATAGTGGCAACAGCAAAAGTAACAACAAAAGTAATGACTAATGACCAGCAGGATTGAAAGCACTGTAGGCTAGGGAGATGGATGGTTGGGCGCTGCATGGATGAGAGTAAACATATAATAGATTCTAACACGGGGCAAGGCACACAGAAAAGCAATGATCATCTAGGCAAATATCAAACAATAGGCATGTATCCCGTAGGTAGTTGTGCGTGCTTGCAATAAGAACTTGCACAACATCTTTTGTCCTACCATCCCGCTACGAACGGGGCCAAAAGGAACTTATGGAGATTAAGGTGCTCCTGTCAAAGAGCACCGGAACAAAGCAATAGACTCAATGGATACATGGAATCCTCAAATTATGGACCGTCCCCTTTGGTGTCCCAAGCTGTCACCTTTGGGATCGCCGGTTCCGGGCCATAATAGGTGCATACAACTCATAGATAGGATCTAGAACACAAATATATTCATGAAAACACATAAGGTTCAGATCTAAAAACATGGCACTCGGGCCCAAAGTAACAAGCATTAAGAACAACGAATTTTAGCAAAGATGATAAACACCAAAGTAGATGATAGGCAACATGCCCCCAACAATCTGACGAACTATTACAAGATTAAACTCATCCAATCCCTACCATCCCCTTTGCCTACAGCAGGGAATTACTCACACATATGAAGATAAGTCATGGAGGATGGATGGAGTGGCGATGGTGATGACAATGGCGACGATCTCCCCTCTCCGGAGGCCAAATCAGCCTCCAGATTATCCCTCCCGAAGAAGAACAGAGGGTGGCGGCGGCTCCGCGACGGAAACTGGGAAAACGACTTCTGTTCTGGGGTTTTCTCGTCACGGGGATAAATTGGAGCCTCGGTAGGGCACCAGAGGAGGGGGGAGCAGCCCAGGCGGCCTGAGGGTGCGGCCCCACCCCTGGCCGCGCCAAGGGGGCACCTGGGGCCCCCAGGGCTCCCCTCTGGTCCCACTTCTGGCATCTGGCTCCTTCGTGTGCGTGGATTTTTAGGTAATTTTCTGGGAATTTTCTGGGACGTCTAAAAATCCATTTTCCTGCGCACAAATAAACCATACAGGGAGCTCTGCTGAAAACCGCGTTAGTCCGGGTTAGTTTCGTCCAAATCATGCAAGAATGAGGGCAAAACAATAGCAAAAGTGTTTGGAAAAGTAGATACGTTTGAGACGTATCATACTGTAAGAGCAAGTTTTCCCCCCGAAGGTTTTGGAGATTGTTGGAAAAAGTAGTAGTGGAACTAATATATTTTTCGAGTATAAACAGATACTTAGGTTCCGAAAGAATGGAGTTTGCAAGTGGAAGGTCAAAGGACAACTCACTTCAGCGAAGCTGCAGTCAACTACCGAAACCTATGAAGGAAGACGACCCCCCAAAAATGTCGTCGAGAAAGAAGATGCTCTCGAGTAAAAGCGCAACGAGGAGAAAGCTGAAGTTGGTCGAAGACTTAGTCTTTTTACTAGTTTCTCTTTTATTTTCTTGAGTCGTAGGAAAAACCGTACTACCAAGAGGGGTTTGCTAGTTGAGATCTTTGTCGAAGTGAATTTTCTCTGCTCAACCTAATCCCACAAAAAGCCTACCGAGAGAAATCTTACTGAGTCAAGTGAATAGCTCGAAGGCAAAGTCATCGCACTTCGTGCCTTCGAGAGAGAACTGGTTCGGTAAGTCAGCTTACTTGTTCCGCAAGTAAAGTTGCGCAGTGATTGAAATCCGACCGTTGTGGACACGCGTCAAGCGGTTGCATCGGGTCACTTCAGTCATTTTACCCATCGGGATCGCCACCTATAAATACCCCGCACCTACCCGCCATTTCGGGTTGGCTGCTCCACTGAAGATTCTAAGACAGAAGTACAGTGAGCATCCCAAGAGAAATCGAGAGAAAACCAAAACCCAAGTCTGAGATGAGTTGAGCAATTCACAGAGACTTAGGTCGATATTAGCCGATCTTTTTATCTTGGAGAACTACAAGTCTCTTAGACGGTTAGGCGTCTCTTGTCAAGCAGTCAAAGAGAAATTGTCACTGCTGAAGGAAGTTTGTAAAGGTCTCGGAGATGTCCTGAATCATCTACCACGAATGAAAACTGGACAAGCTTGAGGAGTTTGTTGCACTGGAGAAAAGGACAGAGAGAGTTTTGCTCCAGGTGTTCAATCACCAATCCCTCCAACCAGACGTAGCACTGTGCAGAGTGTGAACTGGTTTACCAAACATCATCGTGTCAGGCTCGTTTTCCTTCTTGTATTTACATTCAGTATTTATTCGTTGCATGTTTGTCTTCGATGTTTTCCTTCTCTCCCAATCCTTTCGACTTATGCATGTCTTTCGATATTGTATTCCCTTCGATATGCCTTTAGTCCTTCGCCGTTTGCATGAATTCCTTCTAAGTTCCTTAGAATTTTTAGAAGTGATCATTCACCCCTCCCCCTCTGATCATTCTTGAGCTTTCAAGTACTTCATCCAATAGGGGTCATCCTCTTCGACTCGTCTCAAAGCTTGCTTCATCTCCATGAGGTACTCATCAAGTGGCTTGCATCCTTGAGTGGTGTTATCCAAATGGTGATGAAGATCTTCGGAGAGTGTGGGTGGCAAAAACTCTTGACGCGTAGCACCCTTCAACATGGACCAACTCATGTGTGGGCTCGGCGAAGGTTGGTGCACCCACCATGTGAACGCATAGTCGTAGAAGCGTCTTGTGGTGCACTTCACATGTTCTTTGAAGTCAACTTAGAGATGCAAGAAGTAGAATTCCATCTTCTCCTCCCACTCGAGGTACTCTTCCTGGTCATGAGTACCGTAGAAAAGGAGCTCAATGTCGTCTTCAGAGTCAAAGAAGCTTGTGGGGGTGTTGTTCTTGAGCTTGGGAAGTTTCTCTTGTTCATGATCTTAAGGGTCTTGTCGATGAGCTTGGTGGTGGTCCTTGTCGTTGCACCATGTCGATGTAGAGGTGCTTGACTTATTGTTGTTGGCGAAGATGTCATGTCCACCTCCATCCTTATTGGTTGTGTGCTACTCCACAAATAATCTATTCTCCCTATACATCATGGCACTAGTGGAAATAGTGAGTGGCTAATAGAAAGAACAATAGGAAGTTACGTTCTCCACTCCTTGGATGAAAAGGATCAATTATTGACCAATATGGTCCAAGTGAGAAAAATGGTGTTGATAAGTGTTCCCCAACGCACACCTACAATCTCTCAACAAGGCTATATGTGGGGATCGGTAAGGTTAGTGGCATTAAAATCAAGAAATAAGTGGATCAAGATACTGAAAATATTGGGTAAGATCCAAATGAACTCAAGGCAATGCAAGCTGATCTCAAATGTAGAGGAGGGAACAAAAGGAACACACACGTAAACATAATGGGGCTTGTGCAACCAAATGAATGAGCAACAAAATATTTGGCCTAACGAAGACTAAGCTCGTGTTGCACAAACGGAAGGAGAGACGCTATCCTGATTGCACGTAGAGGGCAATGTATTCAACACTTGGCACCACTCTATCGATTCACAAACTTGACGTTTTACTATATGAAGTATGCTTTTCACTTGAATCTCTTTTTCTCTTTCTCTTTTTTTCTTATAAGCTTTTCTTTCTTCCTCCTTTTTTGGCTCTTTTCTCTTCCTTTGCCTTTTTCCTTGTGCCAATACCAATACCAAGATACACAACTACCAAGCACGAGATATGTCTAACATGTACACAAGATACCAAGTGATGCGCAAAGTAGATATCAAATGATCATACTATGCAATGCTCAAGATAGCAAGAATGTATATGGTGATGATGTCCCTATGGTGCGCAAGTGTACGATGCCCGACAATACTCGGTAAGCTAGGCTCAATAGGTATAAGGTATCGCGAATGGAAGAAGTGTCTCACAAGGGTAATGGCCAGGGAATGAAAAGTTTTTGAAGGTATGGATACCTTCGTCACACTTAACCTTGCGAAGTCGGGGATGGCCGGCCTTGCTTCCGGTTGAGGGTTTCGAAGGATGGATGATCGTCATCGATTATGAAGCGCGTTGGTTGATGTAGTTGATGTAGAGGCACTCCTTGTCGTTGGTGATGACCCTGATAGATGAAACCGGCGAAGATGCATGGTTTCGAGCTTTCTTGCTCAAGGGCCTAGGCAAAGATGCCAAAAATATGAAAAAATGATGGAAAAAATGGTTATGGAATCTATCTAGATGGATGGGGATGTGAATAGCTAGAAAACGAGCTAAAGAACGTAAAAAACGGACTCCAGATGAAGAAGTTATGGCTGAAACCATGTTTGCCAGCTTCCCAGGCGTCGAACGTCCGATGATGAACGGACATCCGATGCGGGATTGTGTAGGTCTGCTGGTTAGGACCGTACGTCCGGTGCGGGGACCGATGTCCATCATGGGTCGTTCGGGATCGCGATTTTGAGCCCGAAAACTCGATTTGGGCGGGAAATAGCAACTTGGGAGGTCAAATTGATGCAGGGAAAATAAAATTAGGCCTTGGAAATGAAAAGAAAGGTAGATAAACTAGTATAGCATGAGATTCATAGATCGAAACCAACCAATTCGCATCAAATTCAACAAATCACAAGAAATTGGGTGTAGGCTATTTTTTTGGGATTTTTGAATTAGGTCGAGAACAAAGCAATATTAGGCTAGAAAAGTGAGGAGAGGGGCTCCAAATTTGTGGCAACTTTGCTCACGATACCAAATGATAATGTACCAAGTCCTCTTTAGGAATAAACCCTTGGGGATTTGCCCGATCTTCACGAATTGGAGAGGGATTTGGAGGAAGAACACAAGAGTAAACAACACAAATCAACACACAAGTTGCAACACAAGATACATATAGATAAATACTTGATCCAAATCATCCACAAGAGAGAGATGGAACAAGCTAGATGTCCTTCCTACAAGTCCTAAGACATGGAGGTCTGAGGCTCAGCCGCAAATGAAGCCTCTCTCCCGCAGGAGATTGTATGATCTCCAAGGTAGGAGGAATTCCCCAAAGACGAGGTAGTGGACCTAAGCTCTAATATTTTAGGTCTAATCTTAGCTAACCCTAAAAAGGAGGAAGGAGGGGGTATGTATAAAGCTAGCCACGAAGGGGTAAGTGAGTGGGTGAGAAAAGGGGTACTTGGCCCATTGGCCGGTCTCTGCGCGCAGGCAGGCATCGGACGTCCGGTTCGTGTCGGACATCCGATGTCAACCGGACATCCGATGGGTATGTGGAGGCTCTCCGTCCTCGTGGTGTCGGATTTCCGATGACGTCCGGATGTACGGAGTCTCCCCAGGGACCGGATGTCCGGTGGTCGACTGACGTCCGATTGTTGTAGCTCCGAGAGTCTTTTTCTTCTTCTGTCTTCTCTTCCAAGCTTCCCTCACGAATGGTGTAGACGTTATCTTGTGCGCAACCTCCTCCATTGCACGTTCGTCGTTTGGCTCCAACCTATAAGTGCATAAAGTAGTAGAGTCAAGTAGTATATCATCCTCGAGAGCATCAAGTAGACACGTGTAAAGGAGAAGATTCACCTTTAGGTGTAATATGTGTAAGTCAAGTGTGTCTCCTTATGAAGGGGAACATAACATGGTGATGTACGTTGGATGCTCCGCATCACATGACGTGACCAAAAAAGTTAGATCCGAACATTTTTTTACATGTAAGGTTATACTCCCTTCATTCCTAGATATAAGGCGTATTTATTTTTGAAAAAAAAAATCAAAATATAGGATGTATTACATTGCATCACTCGTTTGAAAAAAAAATAGAGATTTAATCACTTTTCTTCATCTTTTGCAAACCTCTCTATTTGCTCACGTCAATTAGCTAGCGATTGTTATGTCCAAACCTGGTGCAATTTTTCCTCCACGTGTGTTTTCAAAACTATACGCCTTATATCTAGGAACGGGGGGAGAATTGTGCTAATCTTTCTTCTAAAGGTTAAAACAGAGATTTTTGCCCGTATGGAAGCATATGCTCCTTCCGGTGAGACCCGGGTATTGTAGGATGGACGCACGGCAGAGGCAACTGAGTGTGCTCATTACACGCCGGCAAAGTCCCGGAGTCAAAGGCTTGTTCCCACCCAGGATGTGGCAGGAAAATAGTGCCCACCGCCACCTCCCATGCTTCACTACTTCATCCACGCCCTGCCCCCCGGCTAGACCTGGCCATGGGCAGCCCGGCCCTGATGGCCCGACGGGACCCGACCTGAAACTCTCAGGCCGGGCTCGGGCCTAATAATCGGGCTAAATGCACTAGTCGGGCCAGGCTCTGGCTTTGAAAAATTTGTGAAAGTAACGAAGGATCGGGTCGGGCCAGCCAGGCCGCGTCGACATTTGTCGGGCTCAGGCCCGATTTCTGCACTTGATGGTCGGGCCAGGCCGGGCTCGGGCCTAGTTTTTCTGCACCGGGCTTTTTTTAGGCCCGGCCCGAGCCCGGCCCGGCCCAGAACATGCCCAGGTCTCCCCCGGCACAAGACAATCACACAACACTCAGCACCCTCCCTCCTGCTCCTGCTCATGCATCCTCTCTGTGCCACCTCCTTCCCCGCGTCCTCCCCAAGGTCCTCGCGCCGGCCATGTTGTACAACAAGACGCCGTACATCACCGCTGAGACCATAAACCCCAAGGTACCGTCCGCCCCATAGTCATTCGTCCCACTGCTCCCCTTCACGCCCCCAACTTCACTCATTTTTTCATCCTTTCTTCCTCGCAAGGTCAAGATCTTAGACTACGAGCCGTGAGGGGAGATCGCCAGGCACGCTGAGGTAAACTAAAACTAAGTGCTAGGCTGCATTTTGCACCACATCCAGTTAAAATGATGCTTCAGTGACATTAGATCCTGGCCCATAAATATATCTTTCAAAAGCATTGGTTCGGAGTGTGAAATCTTTTGGTGTTGCCTGATTTCATTTATCTATCCAGCGGTTTGGAGCAGGAGATGGAGAACAATCCAGACTCTCGCCCTTTTTTAGTGCGTGTTTAGAGCATTTCCAACAACATGTGTATATTTGAATGTCTATATGGTCATATAGACAATGGTTTATAAAGATTCTTTCATATACATGTTCAATTTTATAGCAGATTGTCTATATACACATTGTTTATATTCTCTCTCATATATTATAGACTCAATTGAGCTTTGGACAATGGTTCACATTGTCCATACATAGACAACGTCAAGACCAATTTAGAGGATGTGTATATTTACACGTTCGTTTAGATGAGTTGCTGGACACTATTCTGGGATCCACATCGTTCAAATAGACGTGTTGTTGGAGATGCTTTTAGCCATGTGTACCTTCTATTTTTATCCTCTACTATGTCCAATCCTAGAAAAATTAACTAATTTTTTTGGAAAAGTAAAATATATTAATATCGAAAAGATATCAATTACATCCGGCCTTTATAACAATGCAATGTTCAAAAGACAGTATAGATGCACTCAGCCAAAAAACAAAAAATAAGAAGAAGCTAAAAAAGAAAAATCTCGCTACAGTGCTCAGTCCTTATAGCAACAGCACAACCACCGCCAAGACAACACCCGAAGTCCAGATTCTCCAATAGCGACTCATTCATGAAGGAAACAGTGCAGATGCACCGTCGCCGTCTGATCATAGATCATGGTTTTTCACCCTGAAGAAAGTTTCACTCTCAAAACAATACCTACGCAAAGCCATTGCCAGGAACAACCACTTAAGGCCAGACCTTAAATTTTTATCCTGAAAGATAAGACGTTGAACTTTTCATACGTTGTCGCCCCCACTTGCATGTTGCTGCTACAATTTATCTAACTAATGATGTTGAACTGTGCTTTGCCTTTCTTCAAGATAATATACTGCAACCTTGGGAACCCCAGGCACTCGGGCAGCGGCCGATAACGTTCTTCCGTGAGGTTGGAATTCTTAATCACGCTCCCCAGAAAATGTAATCTTCGAAATAAGAATATGGAATTGCTAGCTTATGCCCCAAAGGTCTACCTTCTTTCTTTCTCTGTGTGACAATCCAGATGGATGAAACCCGTATGTTATTCAGGTTAGAATTAAATAATAGATCAAGTATCTTTACCAATTTAGTAGCACATCTCTCACAGTTATTCAAAACAAAAGCAGAATCTTCAGCCATTATTGCATTTGTTTTCTCTTCTAGCAGAAAATATGATACTATTATTATCTTCTTCCAATGCTTTGATTTGCCGAAACTGAACAATGTTGTTTCAATATACTATTGTAGTCCATGTGCAATAAGTAGAGCGGACAATTATCGAGCCAATGCTTGGAAGAAACTCCGGTGCATATACTAACTGTCAGGTGATCCTGATGGGATGTTCCTGGGAGCATCAGGGGTGGTTTTTCGAGGAATTGTTGATCCACCGTCTTTGGAATCCTTGGCTGTGAGAGAAGGTCTTGCTCTGGCGAAATATTTGTATGCAAACAAGATTCATGTGGCATCGGATTGCAAGGTGGTAGTAGATGAAGTCAAGACGGGAAGCTATGCTGTCTACGGAGCAATCGTCAAAGAAGTTAAAGTTTTATCTTTAGATTTCAATGCTTGTCTTTTAGTTCATGAATATCGTAGTAATAATTTTGAAGCTCACAACTTAGCGAAGTTTTGCTTAGATTTAGGGGTTGACCGTCATGCTTGGTTAGGCCAACCCAAAGCCCTTCATTTCGTTTTTGTAAACATTGGTGACGTTTTAATATAAGCTTCAATGGTTGTGCCCCTAAAAAATGTATTGTATTGGAGCACATAATAGAGTTGTGTGATGCTTCGAATTTCTGGGCAATGCCCGCGTTAGTGCACCAACATTCACAAATCACCACTTGAGGGATCAGTATGCTAGAATGGGATAATATCTAGTGCTCCCAGAGCACCTAACCAACGCAATCCCGTCCATTGGTTCATAGATCCAATGATCCACGTCTCAGAAGCGCTGATAATTTTAAAGTCACCCTCCAGTGGTCATGTGCCTACCCCAACTTGTTTGGGACTGACAGGCTTTGTTGTTGTTGTTGTTGTTGTACCCTCCAGTGGTCATGTAATAACGTCCAGGTCCTAAGCTTTGACTTTGACCGTGGATCTCAAATCCAAAGTTGTTGTCACGTTGTAGCACCTAAACTTAGGTGCTACGGGAGCACCTGATACTCACTCTGCTAGAATGCCCTAGTCTTGGTCTTCATCTTGTACGACGATGATAATAATTTTTTCCATCTTATTTTGTATTGCATCGTGAACTCTTCTAAAGTGATCAGGGAATTAAAAGTTTGCGCGAAGCAGTTGCAAATGGAATCTCTTCAAGAGATGGTTTTCCATCTAGACCAGAGAATGTCTTTACATACGGAGCGAGTTCAGCCGTACTACTGTGCATTCGACAGCTCCATCACATCACATTTGAAAATATTGGACTTGGATAACCAGCGCGCGGGCGCTCAGCAAGTCAACCGAGCAGCCTTTCCTAAAATAGAAAGTACTACATTCGTGAAAGAAATTGTCTTCGTGTAGTTCCGTATTTGGAATCTAGCATGCCACGTGCATTTATTTTGGATTTCAAAATTTTCAAAAAGTTGTAACTTTTAAACCGAGTATCGAAATGCAGATCCATTTTCACATTTAGGTTTCTCACGACGAGCTCTTCAAAACTAGATCACATATAGATAGATTTCGACGAACTTTACTTTTTGAGCAACTGTGTGCATTATATAAGCAACTTTAGTGTTATAAGTAAGCAACTCTTCTTGTTTGTCTAGTATGACTTTCTATCAACTTGCTTTGTGTAACAGATACAAACCAAGCAAAATTAAGTTACTGTCCATACAAAAAACAAGCAACTGTTGTAGCAAATTCAAGCAACTGATTTAAAAAAATCCAACATAGTCCTAGATAACCAAGCAACTGTTCTAATAAAACCAAGCAACTGTCCTAACGAAAGCAAGCAACTGCATTATCACAAGATGTAACTGTGGTCACGCATCCCTCATCAAGCTCTACAACCACCACGCACGCACGAATCATGAATATACAAACCAAGCGAAACTAAGCTATTGTCCTTATAAAAACTCGGAAATTTCCCTAGCAATTTCAAGCAACTGATTCATAAAAAAAATGCAAGATAATACTAGAAAACCAAGCAATTGTTCTAATAAAATCAAGCTATTGTCATAACAAAAGAAAGTAATTGTCTTAAAAAACCAAGCAACTATCATAACAAAACTAAGCAACTATCCTTAACAAAACCAAGCAACAATCCTAGAAAATTCATGCAACTATATTATCAAAACATACAATGCACAATGTCTCAGCAAACCAAGTAACAATCCTAACAAAACCAAGCAACCATCATAAAAAAGCAAGCAACTGCCCTAACAAATATCAAACAACTTTCATAACAAAAACAAGTAATTGTCCTAATAAAATCGAGCAACTTTTGTAACAAACCAAGCAACTTTCCTAAGAAAATTGAGCAACTTTTGTCGTCGATATGTAATGGCAGATGCCATGGGGATGGCTAAAGAGGGGGACAGACCGAGGTTGGTGTCGCTGGTGCCGAAGGCGAGATTGGGAACACTGCGATGTACCCAGGTTCAGGGCTCTCCGTAGAGATAAAACCCCTACTCCTGCATGTCTGCATTATATGGTGGAAATATCTGTACAAGGTTGCTCCTTGAGCTGTATCTGCTAACTACTCTGCTCCTGGACGAGATGATCTGCTACTCTTGGCTAAGCTACTGCTACTCTACTACTCTTGCTCCTTCTCTTCTCCTCCTCGCCGTGAGTGAGGGAGAGAGGTGTGTGTGAAGGGGGGAAATGAGAGGGATGTGTGTGAAGGGGGGAAATGAGAGGGAACCTCCACCGTGAGCACCCTTGGTGCCTTTATATAGGAGGCCCAAGGGGACAAGGGGGTGAGGGAGAGGGTACAAAGGGGACAAACAAGTACAAGTGACAAGGGGACAAGGAGGTGACCCCTTGGACCAACTACACTATTCCCTTGTACCAACTTCACTATTGCTGATGTGACTAAAGGTGTCATCTCTTGTCTTTTCTTGTCTTCTGTTAACTTCCGGGCAGACCGAGATGCGGGCAACCGGCAAACGAGCAGTCGGCCGGATGCGCGGGCAGTCGGCGGTCCGAGCTGGGGGCGCACTCGGCAGACGCCGAGCTGAGCTGAGGGTGCAATCGGCGCCCGATGCTTCCGAAGATTATTCCTTCTGCTTGACCCTACCGGGGGTATATTCCCCCGGCAGTAGCCTCCGAGCCTCCGGGTAACTCGAAGAGTCATCCGGGGGCTTCTTCCTTGTCGGTGCAGATGGATGATGATTGCCCTTGGGGCAGCTTCTTTCCGGTGGGGGCGCGTCAGCGCACCCACTGGGTGTAGCCTCCGAGATTCGGGCCGACTGCGTGCAGTCGGCTCGAATCTTCGCTTCCTTCTTTCCGGTGGGGGCGCGTCAGCGCACCCACTGGGTGTAGCCTCCGAGATTCGGGCCGACTGCGTGCAGTCGGCTCGGATCTTCTCTTGCTTCTGTTGCAGTCGATGGCGTCGAGGGTCTCAGCAGTTTTCCTCCAGAAACGATCATGCATAAGATAGAGTTAGTCAGTACAGACAAATCCAATCTTCACTATTTTTCTGAAGTATAGATTGTGCGGCGGGAGGCCGACTCGGCTTAGCTCGAGCCCTTCAGACATTTTTCTGTTCATTCCACCTGTTGGCTTTTGCTCTCGCCAGCATTACAACCGACCTGCGGTCTGCATCTGGATCAAAGAGTGGGCCGCGAGATAGAGTATACAGTACTTAGACTTCGGGGAGCAAACTCAACCGAGCCAACTTCTCAAAAGGAATGCGATCGGGTCGCCCAAGTTGTTCTCTCTTCGGATGTTTTTTCATGTGCGGTGACCTTCAGGTTTTGCTCTTACCAGCATTAGAGCCGACCTGCGGTCTGCAGCTGACTCGAAGAGTGAGCCTTTGGTATCTTACACACTACTAATCCATCTGTGGGAAATAACGATTTGGGTTATCCGGCCTGCCCGGAGGCAACCGGTCCCTGCCGAGCATGCAGCCAACTAGAATTTACACGGAGATAACCCCCGAAGACTACTCAGGTTCATCCGGCATACTTGTTGTGATAAGCGCTATTGAAACTCACATTGCATTTTTTGGCGCGGCTGGCGCACCCACTGGGTGTAGCCTCCGGGTGACTTGGTGAGTCATCCGGAAAATCTTCTGTTGTTGTAGCAGGTGGGGCACTCGGCAGGTTCGTCCTCCGAGCCTCCGGGTGACTCGATGAGCATCTGGTAGGTGCAATCTCCGAGCCTCCGGGTGACTTGGTGAGTCATCCGGAGGGTCCTCTGATGTTGTAGAAGACGGGGCACTCGGAAGGTTCGTCCTCCGAGCCTCCGGGTGACTCGACGAGTCGCGCGAATTATCTCTTGTGGGCGCTCCAGGCAGATGGCATGCCATCTGAGACACAGCCGCACACACTTTTTTTTGTAGGGGGGTTACCAGCGCAATCGGCCAATAAAAAGCACAATCGGCTCTCTTCTTCTTTTTTTTGCAGTCGAATGGCCGAACAGGCGCAAACGGATGCAACTGCAGAGGCGGGCGCAATCGGCCTGGCATCAGCTGAACTGCTGAGCAATCGGCTCACGCTTTCTCTTTGTCGCAGCTGGTCCAACAAATCACAGTCGACCTCTCTTTTTTTCATCCGGATGTCTGACAGATGCAAACAGATGTCACTGCAGTCCGGCAGGCGCACTCGGCCTGACGTGAGCCGGACTAAGCAAATGTGCAGTCGGCTCACACTAGACTATTTCTCAAGCTGCAATCGGCAACATCAACCACAACCGACCACTCTCTCATCACTTTATTTTCTTCGAGCTGAGCAATCGCGCATCCGGCATGCCGAGCAGAGCAATCGGTTACTGCAACCGGGCCAACTTCTTTTTTTTTTTACTGGTGCAATCGGCTGCCTCTTCTGAATTTTTCTCTCAACTCTGTCTTGCTCGGAACTTGTTCTGCAGCCGTAGCGCGGCCGGATGGAGATGATGCCGATTCTCTCTTCAGCTAAAAACAACGTGCGCGCATGTACTAAATTCACAAGCAGGTGGATGGATTTTTCTTCATGTACCGTACTAGCATGCGAGCTGAACAAAAACCTTCTTGATCCACTTGATTTCTCCATGCCTCGGACCTGCCCTGCGCCAGGCGGCTCACGCCCGCCCGCTGCGCATGCGGCAACCGGCGGCTGGACGAAGATGCACGCGAGGAGCAGCCGGCGGAGGGGCGCGGCTGGCAGACGGAGCCCAGGGGGCCGCGGCTCGGCGACAACGGGGCGGAGCGTCGGGGAGCACTCGGCTGGGGAGGAGCACTCGAAAGAGATGCAGAGCTTGGGCAGGCGGGGGCGCGCTCGGAGCGGCGACGCGCAGCTCGGAGGGCGCAGCTGAGGGAGAGCTCGGAGGAGGCGCGCGGGGAGTGTACATCACACAGTCGGCTAGCAGGGGCCGGCGGCCAGCAAGCGGAGGGGCTACGGACGAGATGAAAAAACTCCAAATGAGTACGTATAGTACTAGTGTACTTTTGATCCGTCAGCTTGTACTGCTCATCCATTCGCCTTTTAAGGCCAGCTTTGTGCGTATGGTTTAGCTCCAGCGGGAAGCTCGGCGGAGCACATGCAGCAAGCGGACGGAGAAGGCACAGCTCGGCGGGGAGACGCAGGGTGCGCATTAGCTCGGCGAGGACGAAATCCGGGTGCGCATCAGCTCGGCGATGCAGCGGAGGAGCCCGGCCTTGGGGGCGTACTGAGGAGCCGGATGCACACATGGACTCCGGAGCTGGATGGATTAGCTCGGCAGAGAACATACTAGCTTGGCGATGAATAAATTAGCTCGGCGGCGAATTAATCAGCTCGGAAGTCAAATTGACTAGCTCAAAGATGAAACTCAGCCCGGCGGCCGAACTGACTAGCTCAGGGCCGGACTGACAACGGAGTGTGTCTGTGATGACGAGCCGGATGCAGCCTCCGCGTGCCTGATGCAGCCTCCGGGCATCTAGCTTGCCTGACCGCGATTCAGATACAGAAAAGTTGGCGCTGATGAACTCGCTGATGAAGAAGAAACCGTCGATGAAGAGGATGGTCCCGCCCGGACCAAACTCCAGTCGACGCCTCGGCCTGCCCCACGGTGGGCGTCAACTGTCGTCGATATGTAACGGCAGATGTCATGGGGATGGCTAAAAAGGGTGACAGACCGAGGTTGGTACCGCTGGTGCCGGAGGCGAGATTGGGAACACTGCGATGTGCTCAGGTTCAGGGCTTTCCGTACAGATAAAACTGCATGTCTGCACTATATGGTGAAAATATCTATACAAGGTTGCTCCTTGAGTTGTATCTGCTAACTACTCTGCTCCTGGACGAGCTGATCTGCTACTATTGGCTAAGCTACTACTACTCTACTACTCTTGCTCCTTCTCTTCTCCTCCTCGCCGTGAGTGAGGGAGAGAGGTGTGTGCGAAGGGGGGAAATGAGAGGGATGTGTGTGAAGGGGGGAAATGAGAGGGAACCTCCACCGTGAGCACCCTTGGTGCCTTTATATAGGAGGCCCAAGGGGACAAGGGGGTGAGGGAGAGGGTACAAAGGGGACAAAGAAGTACAAGGGACAAGGGGACAAGGAAAAAGGAGGTGACCCCTTGGACCAACTACACTATTCCCTTGTACCAATTTCACTATTGCTGATGTGACTAAAGATGTCATCTCTTGTCTTTTCTTGTCTTCTGTTAACTTTCGGGCAGACCGAGCTGCGGGCAACCGGGAGACGAGCAGTCGGCCGGATGCGCGGGCAGTCGGCGGTCCGAGCTGGGGGCGCACTCGGCAGACGCCGAGTTGAGCTGAGGGTGCAATCGGCGCCCGATGCTTTCGAAGATTATTCCTTCTGCTTGACCCTACCGGGGGTATATTCCCCGACAACTTTAGTAACAAACCAAGCTACTATCCTAACAAACCAATCATCTATGTTAACAAAATAAGGCAATTTTCATAATAAAACTGAGCAACTACATGATCAAATTTGATGAGGAAAATACATTTTGTGCACCAATCCTCCTTGCTCTCCAAAACATTTGTACGAACTTAATGGAAAAAAAGGGTGCTATCAACTATCATCACAGTTGCCTTCCGATGATGTTGAGTTGCCTACCTACGGTGAAACATTATTTATCGTGATTTATAAGTGGCCTATGACATATTTGGTTGATAAATATGACATACGAAAGTTGCTTTTATTTAACACTAAAGTTGCTTGTTTTTAAAAAAATCATCGAAACATGGTCATATGAGATATAGTTTTGAAGATCTCTTCGCGAGAAACCTAACGGTGAAAACGGATCTTAGTTTCGATACTCGGTTCAAAAGTTATCGCTTTTTGAAAAAAAATGAAACGAAATAAAGAAGTGTGTCAGCACTCAATACATGCATGCGCGCCGGCTATCTCATCCGCATTTATAGAAACGTGGTCTCCTTCGCTGTCTTTATCAACAGTAAACCATTTTAAATATACTAATGCATGCGTGTGAAAAAGGTGCGCTCAGCTTTACAAACAAGCGCAGCTGCGCTTTGAAGTCTTTAGGGAAAATATTATCACGATTTTCTGCTGTAACGATACTAAAATTTGAAGAAAAAATACACAAAATATATTTCTTTGTTGCAATCAGTGATCTATTTTACTACAAATATAATCACGGGTTGTTGCATAGGATCAACGAAAGGATAAAAAATTTAAGGGGGTGAAAGGGTAAAGAGAAAAATTCAACGATGCTAGGCTTAAATCGAACGAGCCCGAAAACGTACAATCTGTACCCCTCCTTCTCTCTTTGGTGGCGGCTCCTTCCTCCACGGCTCCGATCTGTGCCCCTCCTCTCCGGGCTCAGCTCTCCCCTCCTCCTCTGGCGCAACAGCAAGGTGTGGCTCCTGTTCTTGTTTCACTTCTCCCCCACCCTCCTCTGTTTTTCTCTTCCACCCCCTTCTAGTACTCTGTTTCTTCCTTCAGTGTACCTAGGTGTGCTTGGCTGCTCCTTCTCCACTGCATCTGCCTCCTCCCAAATCTATATCTAGATAAATTTACGATGTTTATTTTAAGATTGAGGAAGTATTATATTAATTCTAGTTGTTAAATCTCCTAATTGGCTGCCATATATCATATACCGTATGTATGTGTGTAGGGCGTCGCCTTACGCTTAAGCGTCGAGTCGCCCCCAGTGTCTCGCCTCGCCTTCCCGCCTTAAAAACATTGTATGTATATAGAGTACTCATGATTCGAAAATATGAAACTTGAAATTTTAAATGCTCAAAGGATATGTATCTAACAAAGGACCCTTGCTACTAAATATTACACCAACAGTATGGTATCATATTGCATATAACACCTATGAATTGTTAAATTTTATTATACTACTATTAGATAAGTGCACCAACACTACTTAAAACCAAAAAGAAGAGAGTTCCTTTGCAGACTGAGTATCCCACCTTCCTTTTTTCTCCACAAACAGTTGTTCATGCATGTGCGAGGTATAAAATCAAATTAGTTCTTAATCTAGCAATTTATTTTCCTTGTTTGTAGATCAAGGGTGCGTGTGATTTCTGGTAGGTACTGACAACCACTTTCAGATTTACAAAAACCTACGTGGCCTAAAAGCGCTGTAGATAAACCTGAGAGGAAGATGGTTGACCATGTTTAGCGTAGTTTTGTAATGTGGAGAATAATAAGAGTTCTGCTTATCAACAATTCATAGTATTAGAGAGATAAAAAGTGAGAGATAATAGTATTAGAGAGATAATAATGAGACATCCACAACAACACTTCCTCAGTTTTTTGGTAGCAAATAGTATTAGAGAGATAAAAAGTGAATCAACAACCTATTCAGTACATGCTTTTCCAAAGAGATCCCTGCATGGTTGAGTAGATTTGATCTGTTTCTAAACAGAACATAGTCCAATGTGTGTTGATTCAGCCGCAGGGGGGGGGGGGGGGGGGCAATAAAATGGTTAATTAGATAAGTGATTGCCACTTGATTAGTAAAGGTCGGGCACACCTACATGGGCTGCTATGAGCAAGAAAGATGTACACGAGCAGAAAAAAATGAGAAGACAAGATAGCACATACGTGAGCTTGCATATACAGGATTAGGAAGTATTTACTGCTTCTATACATCTCCCCTTTGTAGCTTTTGAAGTGCCAAGCGTAGTTTCAACTCATTTATGTACAGTTTTTTTTTCTTTTTCGTGGGAAAATCGTTTATGTACGGTTGGTGAACCAAACAACACTAAAACAAATCCAAACCATATGTTGTGTTTATTTTCTTTTTTGTGTTCTTCTGCAGCTATCGGAGATCGGTTAACATAAATTGATACTCTATCAAGGTGCAGACACAGCCTGTTAACGGGGTCATGTCCACCCCCGCTTGCAAAGATGGAGCTAATCTTGACAACGACCATACGAACGGCCGATATGCCAAGCCCAAAAGTGGTCGCGCAGATAATTCCAATGGCCACTTTGACCCCAAGGAGCTCCGAGTAATATCGGCATGTATCTTCGGCTATCCATTTGTAATTTGTGTTTCCTTCTTTTATCTGTTGTACACTGGAACCTTCGATAACCCAAGAAAAATGGCCCAAGGACCCGGCGACATCTTTGTCCGCCTTGTAGACAAAAGAGGGCTTGATCCCCGTGCCTCTCCGCCAACTTCGCCGGCTTTCAACCTTGCCCTGGACTTCAAAGGGACACCAACAAGGTACCGTAGCTGCTGCGGAGGCAGCGACTCGTTGCTTCGCGTCTCCTACCATGACATGATCCTGGCGTGGGCTCAAGTGCCGTATTTCTGTGTCTACGGTGACCGAAGAAGCATTGACAGTGTGGGCACCTTGGAGGTGGAGGCCAAGGCAGACGCCTTGGTGCTGCGAGAGGAGGTGCGCAACTTGCTTTGGAGCGAGATCCAGGTCGTGGGTAAGGTCCAGTTGGACGTGGGTGGAAAGGTGGCGGATCTAGGGTATCTTCACTGCAAGTTTTTCATCATGAAAGATCAGGATGTGGATGTGCCCAAGAGCATGTGCATCCTCCGGCAATAGGCTGGACATATGTTGTCTAATAAATGTGCTATATATTCTCCTTCCAGTAATAAATGTGTTATATATTCTCCTTCCAGCCACTAGTTTATATTTAGTTTTGCAATAGCTGCTGCCTGCTATACTCTGCTTTGAAATAAAAACAAGGGAGTACAGTCGACTGAATTTACAGTTCGGTCTCAGTAAAATTTATGTCCTATGGTTGATTGACACCTGTCTTGATTAGTTTTGAGTTGAGTTGGCTGTGAATAAAAGATCGGATACTTTCAATTAGTGTCCCTCACTTCCCCCTGATGCAATTTCCACCCACTTAGAGCATCTCCAGCCGCGCCCCCAAGACGACTTTTTTCGCGCCGGGCGGACGAAATTTGTCCAGCCGTCCCCCAAGAGTCCGTTTAGCGCCGGATTTGGCTAAAAGTGGATCCGGCGATCCCAAGCCAAACCCAGCGCCCTGGGGGTCTCTTGGGAGCGGCGGATGAAACGGAACGACGCGTGGGACCGCTCTGTCGGCGTGATAGGCCATCCCCTCCCGCCATTTTCTCCCCTCCCCCCCCCCCCCCCCCGCCATTTGCCCCCGTCTCCCGCCATTTCCCCCAGATCTCCAATACGAGCCCCCTCGCCGCGCTGACGGCGCACAAGTTCCGCCGGCCAAGAAGCCCAGAAAGCCGAGAGTGCCGCCACCAAGGCCGGAGGGCTTTACGGACGCCGAGTGGCTCGCCGACGAACAGCGCCTCTTAAGCCAGAAGTCCCGGGAGATCATGAAGGCCACGCAGGAGGCGGCGGCGAAGAAGCTGGAGGCGGCGGAAGCCGCGGCGGCCGCGACGAGGCGTGAGCTCCAAGACACACTCGCGCAGACTGCGGTGGCCAAGGAGGCAATTGCGGCGGCGACGGCTCTCCGCTCCGGAGGGGTGCTGTTCCCTCTCCCAACTCAGCAGAGCGTCACCTCCCCCGTCGGCAACTTCTCGCCTTCTACTCCGGCGGCATGGGCGGCGTCGCCTGACCACAGCGGCTTCAACCCCAACCTCGCGTTCCCCCACATGCCTCTGCCGCGGACAACCTCGGCGTCCTGCTCGCCGGTCTACTCGCCGGCCTACGCGACTACAGCACCGTCCTTGCTGCGTCGAGAATCCATCCCGTTCTCCACGGAGATGGAGGACATCATCGCCGCGGGGTCCGAGGCACATGTCGTCGTCGGTTCAGAGGCCTTCTTCGCCGACGACACCGACTTCGCCCAGCGCGCCGACGAGGAGACGCAAGACTTTGAGGTGGACGACGACGAAGAAGAGACCCAAGAAGCGCCGGAGGAGTTGGCCGGCAAAGGGAAGAAGAAGAGGAAGAGCGGCGAGCCGTCCTTGAACCGCTACAAGTGGACGGCCAAGGAGGACGAGTGCCTCGCCGAGTCATGGAAGATGGTGAGCTTGGACCCCATCACCGGCTCCAACCAAAACGGCGACACATACTGGAAGAGGATCAAGGCGGCTTTCGACGAGCGCAAAATGGTCGACCCCAAATTCAAGGAGATCTACATGGAGCGCGGCGCGAAATCCATGTCAAACCACTGGGCGGCGGTGCAGACGGCGTGCAACAAGTGGCACGGCATCCAAGAGGAGGTGAACGCTCGGCCGGAAAGCGGCGCCAGCGCCGACCAAAAGGTATTATCTCGACGCGAACTCGCCGCAATCTCGCCCGCCGTTCGCACGCCTGTACTGATATTCGTTTGTTAGTATGCGCGCATGTTCAGCATGTATCGAGATGACACCAGCACCGAATTCAAGTTCATCCACGTCTTCCCGCTGATCGAGATGTGCTACAAGTGGGCGGAATGCCGCGTGATGCTCGCCAAGACCAAGAACGGCGTATACGACCCAGACGCGCCGGCGCCGCCGGCGTCCGAAGGGCGCCCCGCCGAGGGTAACAAGAAGGCCAAGGCGTCGAAGGCCGCCGCGCCGGCTGCCGAGCGGCTGCAGTCGGCCATCGAGAAATGCATCGCCGACGCCGCGAGCAACGCCGCGATCAGGGAGGAGGCGTCCAGGGCGAGGTGGACCGAGATTTTGGGCAAGCAGGACGCCAAGCTAGACCTCCTGAGGAACACCGCCGCCGCCAAGAAGAGGAACACTGATCTCGCCTTCCTGTCGACAATGGCGACGATGGATTTGGGATCGGTGGACGCGCAGATGAGAGCCTGGCTTGTCTCCGAGCGCGACAAGATCTTGCCCCAGATGGCGCCGCCCGTTGTCACGCCCCCCACAGCCCCGCCTGCGCTGGGCGTGCCTGCCTCGCCCACGGCGGACACGCCGTCCACGCCGGTTGAGACATTCGGCGAGCCATCGGCTTCTGCGGTCGACCTGGACGGCCCGCTTTGAGCAGCCGGCCGGCCTACTCTTTTTTTCCCGCGTAGATCACGCCGTCTGTGGCATGCTTGATCGCCGAACCATGGCATGTTTCGCCGAACTTTGCTGTTTTTTGAAGCGAGAAGAAAACTACTCGAATTTGTGCGCACGTCGCCGTTTTCTTGGGTTCGACCTTGGGGGCGCGGCTGGGGGGAAACTCGCCCCAAGACCTATCGCCGCGTCGAACGCCCCCAAGCGGCGCTAAAAATAGCGCCGCAAAACGCCTTGGGGGGCGAACGGCTGGAGACGCTCTTACCCATATATGTTCGTGCTAGTGTTTCGACTAGCGTTGGGTCAGAAACCGCCCACCCTTCCTTTCCCATCCATCTTTACTTGTATGTACATTACTGATCATTCAGAGATGAAATCGAAAAAATTGATGGTTGCTGCAACATTCTTTATGGAAAGAAAAATGTTGTATGTGTTGGTATGGTCAAAAGATCATGACTGAAACAAAACACAGAAACTTAAACAGAACTAAATAACCACTATCTTCCTATAAAATTGAACTGAACCTTCAGAATCCGTAAAAACAAAAGAAGCTCCTTCTTGTCTGCTACAGCCGCTGTGAGATTCGACGCCATTGGCACCCCCCATTCAATCCATCTCCAGCAGATTTTTTTTTTTAAAATATATGTTTTTTTTCTAGAAATTCGGAAAATATATGGCAAATTGAAAAAAATTCAATTGTATGTGTCTGTCATTGGACTAGAGACCGAGAGCGTGTTGTCATTGCTTTAGTTACCAATGGCGGGCCTCATACGCACGTTGTAACGGGCCGCAGCGATATCGCCCATCTGGACAACGACAGCAGGGTTGTCGGTTATCCGCTGGACGACAGCGCGCTGTCGCTCGCCTATCCACCGACAGCGGGTGGATAAGGCCGCTGACGGCTTCTTCTTCCTTTCTTTCTGCTCTTCCTCTGTTCTTCCCGAGATTCGGTCTTGCCCCTTCCCACTCGCGATTTCATCATTTGCACCATACATTCTACCTAAAATTCAACTATGTTGTAGATCCACTAGTTCTCATCCGATTTCACAAAAAAAATCGATTTTCATGGCTATTTTGTGCAAATCATGGAATAGCCATTAGTGTTATTTGAAGCTCCGGAAACTCGTTTTACGGGTGTTTTGGTGTTGTTGGTGGTGGAGGATGGAGGTGGTGGAGATGATGGTGGTGGACAGTGGAGTTGATTGATTCGTTGGAGTTTTCGCAGATTTAATCGGTGTACCGTGTAGCACCGTCAACATTATTTGAAGCTCGGGGAAAAGCACGGTACAATGGTATAAAGATCATTCTCTATCTTCATATTATTTTTTAGTGCATTACCGTTTGTATTCATATATACATCCTCATACTGGCAGCAACACGGTGACCCATGTGGGTCCTCTCCTCTTATCAGTGCTGACTCATTTGATGAGCATAGCTTGGATCAGACCGCATATGTCGGTTATGGAGGTTTTGGGTCTCATGCCATGTTTCAGACACCACCACTACATGCTACACAAGACACGCAGACCACCACTCAGGAGACACAGCCAGATCAGGATGAGGATGTATATGGCAGAGGTCATCATCGGCGTCGTGGACCTGCTATTCGGCTATCACCTTCTGGTCCTCGGTCCAGAAAGCTACAGACTCGTCCACGTCGGCAGTCCGATGAGTGGGATTTTTCAGCTACGTATCAGATCTATTTATTAGCTACGTATGAGACATTTATGTATCCGACTTATTTATGTATGAGACCTACGGTAATTCAAAGATGAGTCTAGGCTCATCTAGTCCTGGGCAAA
Organism: Bromus sterilis; assembly: GCA_950022295.1. Lineage (NCBI taxonomy): Eukaryota > Viridiplantae > Streptophyta > Magnoliopsida > Poales > Poaceae > Bromus > Bromus sterilis. Next base: position 407,612,597 of record OX465596.1, on the reverse strand, counting down.
AGATCTTCAAAAAGACATTTGAAAAAAGTTCCAAAAATTCCAAAAAAAAATGTGGTGAAAGATGCTTATGTGTGAGAGCTTTCTGCAATTTTTTGAGAAGTTTGGATTTCTGGAGAGCGCGTGGCGAAAAAGAGAAATTCTGTCCGAAATAGTGCGTGAACAGTGTCTTCGTGAGAAGCAGTGAATTTGTCTTTTTTGCCGCGCACTCTCCAGAGGTTCGAATTTCTCGAAAATTTGCACAAACATCTCTTCCAAAAGCATCTTCCACCACAAAAAATTTGGAATTTTTTAAACTTTTTTCATATTTATTTATTTTTTTCTAGTTTCCCCGGGTGCGGATGCACCTGGGTGCAGAAACGCCCTCCCCATGAGACCTATGTCTATTCTATGTATGAGACATTTATGTATCCGACTTATTTATGTATGAGACCTATGTCTATTCTATGTATGAGACATATGCCTATTCTATGTATGAGACATATGACTATCTACTTATGTATAAGACAAACTAAACAATAGGACTTAATTTATAAAATCTCGGTCACCTCACCACTGAAAGCGTTCCAATCTTGGTCATCTCATCACCGAAAGCGTTCCAATCCCGGTCACCTCACCACCGAAAGCGTTGCAATCCCGGTCACCTCACCACGGATAGAGGGTTGGATAAGGACGCATCCATTCTTTCAGCCTATAAAAGGAGGCATTATTTGTCTGAACTGGAAAATGGCAGAAATAACAACTGGGAAAAAGGAGGATTAAAATGGAATTTATCGTGAAGAAACTAAATCAAGACTAAAATGGTAAATTAAAAGTAGTTAAATGAGAAATCCAATTCTGCGTATGGAACTATGGAAGCATATATGCTCCTTCCAGTGAGACCCAGGTACTGTAGGACGGACGCGCGGCAGAGGCGACTCAGCGTGCTCATTACACGCCGCCGAAGGCCCGGACTCGGAGGCTTGTTCCCACCCGGGACGTGGCAGCCAACTAGTGCCCACCGCCACCGCCCAAGCTCCACTCCTTCATCCGTGCCCTGCCCTGCCCTGCCCCCCGGCACAAGACAGTCACGCAGCACTCGTCACCCTCCCTCCTGCTCCTGCTCCTGCTGCATCCTCCCCAAGGTCCTCGCGCCGGCCATGTCGTACAACAAGGCGCCGTCCATCACCGCCGAGACCATAAACCCCAAGGTACCGGCCGCCCCATAGTCAGTCATCCCACTGCTCCTCCTCTTCACGCCCCCAACTTAATTCACTCGTTTTCCATCCTTTCTTCCTCGCAAGGTCAAGATCTTCGACTACGAGCCGTGCGGGGAGATCGCCAGGCACGCCGAGGTAAACTGAAACTAATCAAGTGCTAGCTGCATTCTGCATCACGTCGACTTCAGATCATCAGATGGTGCATTCTAGGAGTAGTGCATCCAACTCTCTTCTTCAGTTTACATCCTGGCCCATAAATATATCTGTCAAAAACACTGGTTTGAGTGTGGAATTTTGTCTCTTCTTTTGGCATTGCCTGCTTTCATGTCATCTATCCAGCGGCTGGAGCAGGAGATAGAGAACAATCCAGGCTCTCTCCCTTTCCGGGAGGTGCGTGTTTAATTAGCCATGTGCACGTTCTATTTTTAGCCTCTGATATGTCCAATCCTAGCCAAATTAACTAACTAATGATGCTCAACTGCTGCTTTCTTCAAGATGATATACTGCAACCTTGGGAACCCCCAGGCTCTCGGGCAGCGACCGATAACCTTCTTCCGTGAGGTTGGAATCCTTAACCACACTCAAAACAATTAATCTGGGAAACGAGAATACGGAATTTGCTGTCTTATGTGGTTATGCCTCAAAATGTCTGGCTTCAGGTTCTTTCTCTGTGTGACAATCCAGCTCTCCTGCACAGGGATGAAACCAATATGTTATTCAGGTTGGAAATTAATAATAGCTCAAGTCTGTTTACCATTTAATAGCACATCTCTCACAGTTATTCAAAACAAAAGCAGAATCTTCAGCCATTATTGCATTTGATTTCTCTTCTAGCAGAAAAGATGCTACTATTATCGTCTTCTTGCAACGCTTTCATTCGCCGAAACTGAACAATGTTGTTTCAATATACTATTGCAGTCCATGTGCGATAATTAGAGCGCGGACAATTATCGAGTCGATGCCTGGAAGAAACTCCGGTGCATATACTAACTGTCAGGTATTGTATTGGAGCACATAGTAGAGTCTTGTGATGCTTTGAATTTCTGGGCAATGCCGCGTTAGTGCACCAACATTCAGAAATCACCACTTGAGGGATCAGTATGCTAGAATGCCCTAGTCTTGGTCTTGTCATCTTGTACGACGATGATAATATTTACTTTCCGTCTTATTTTGTATTGCGTTGTTGTGAACTCTTCTAACATGGATCAGGGAATTAAAAGTTTGCGCGAAGCAGTTGCAAATGGAATCTCTGGAAGAGATGGTTTTCCATCTAAACCAGAGGATGTCTTTCTGACAGACGGAGCGAGTTCAGCCGTACTACTGTGCACTCAACAGCTCTATCACATCACATGCACTTGATCTATCTCGATGTGCTAACTTGGCTGCCTTTTTCTTTTCTTTTCTTTTCTTCCTTCCAGATTAATTTGGTTATGCAGTTGCTCATTAGATCCCAGGAAGATGCCATTTTATGCCCTTTACCTGAATATCCGTTATACTCGGCATCCATTATACTTCATGGTGGGACTATGGTATGGTACTAGATTTATGAAATAATCAATCAAATTTTGTGATTCTTCAGAGTTTCTCAATGTATTCGTTGCATCTCAAAGTTTTAGATCAGATGCCTGACAAATTTTGTTAAAAGTTGTGAATTGGGTGTGTGTGTAGAAGGACCGCTCATTTTATTACATGCAATAGATGACCAAGTTAATGAATTTGATTTGTAAGGTGCCGTACAATCTTAGTGAGGATGGTGATTGGGGGCTCGAGATTTTCGAAGTGAAGAGGTGCTTGGAGGAGGCACGTATAGCAGGTCTGACTGTTCGCGCTATGGTGATCATAAACCCTGGAAATCCTACGGGACAGGTAGGCAAAAAAAATGTACCATGCAATAACTCAAATGTGAATGTGTTATTAATTTAAGAAACATTAATCTACAAGGTTCCCTAAAATACTGCTGAAACTCAACATCTGCAAGCTCTGCTGTAGGTACTGTCTATCACCAACCAGGAGGAAATAGTAGAATTTTGCCGGAAAGAAGGTTTGGTTATGCTTGCCGATGAGGTTTGCACCTGGTGAACTGCAGTGATTTTGTGACGTGCACGCGTGTGTAGATATCGTACATTATGTAAATGCATTTACAGGTATACCAAGATAATGTCTATGTGGAGGACAGGAAGTTCCATTCCTTCAAGAAAGTTGCCAGATCACTTGGGTATGACGAGTATGACATCTCCATAGTGTCATTTCATTCGGTTTCGATGGGTAAGCCTTCGTAAACCAGAAACACAATTCGTAGCCTCTAGAAAATAAGCCTAGGGCAGGGACTAATGGTTACTTTTTCATCATGTGAACTTGGCAGGGTACTCTGGAGAATGTGGCAGAAGGGGAGGCTACATGGAGATATGTGGTTTCCAAGATGATGTGATGGATGAGATTCGCAAGGTGGCTTCCGTGACTCTTTGCCCCAACATAGGAGGTCAAATTCTTACTAGCCTTGCGATGGATCCGCCGAAGGTTCGTCCTGCCTTTCTTGTGTTTCTCGTATAATTTATTGTAATTACTATATTTTATCCGGAAAGCATTATCCTTTTCATGAAATATGTGACAGACAGTACCTCAAAAATGTCATACTATCATTATTTTCAGTGTTCTTTTCCTTATTGACTTTTGATGCAAGTTTCTTGAGCCATTTTTATCAGGATATTGAAATCCATATGCACGTGTCTTTTTTACAAAGTTCACCCTTATATTTGCAGCTAGGAGATGGTTGTTTTGAGACTTTTATGGCTGAAAAGGAAGGCGTACTTTCATCTTTGGCTAAGCACGCCAAGGTATCCTCCTACACACAAATTAGCACAATTGCACCACCTTTCTTCTTCCTCGTCAAATGAATGGTGAAAATGGCTTCAAACACAAGTGTCGCATACCTTGTAATATAATGTGGCACTCTTGTGTTGTTTACAGACCTTGGAGGACACATTCAGCAGCTTGGAGGGCATGACTTGCAACAAAGTAGAGGGAGCAATCTACGTCTTCCCACGGATCCACCTCCCAACGGCGGCGATCAAAGCGGCCAAGGCTGAGGGCATATCTCCAGACATGTTCTACGCATGTCGTCTTCTCGACGCCACTGGGATCGTCGTCGTCCCTGGCTCTGGATTCCATCAGGTCAGTCTTCTCTTTTTTCCTTGTCATGCCTGCATCTGAGAAAAAGTTTCATCTAGTACTTGTTGAAGTTCTTTACTTCCCTGATTGTGGTGGCCTTGATCTTATTGCAAATGAACGCCCGGGACGCAACAAAGGTCTCTGGACACAACAGGGCCACCAAGACATGGCATATCAGATGCACAATCCTCCCAGGCGAGGACAAGATCAAGTCCATGATCCCACGCCTCAAGGCCTTCCACGAGTCCTTCATGAACGAGTTCCGAGACCGGAGCTGATGCGGACCTGCAGCATCAGCTGTGAGCCACAGGCCGTGTCTCTGACCCCTGCCGGCGGTGTGCTCTTTACTCCCTGTAGATTGAGTTTGGCGGCAGTTGAGTTTGTTGCTCCCTTGTAAGTTAAGCAGCTTGTGTTGTAATAATGAACTCTGGCTATGCAAGCCCAGGTACCCTGTAAATTAAGTTTGTATTGCATATTAAATAAAGAAGCTTATGCAAACTGGGATCCATGCTGTAGCATCCAGGAAAAATGTCCTTGGTAGTCTTTGATTTTGCTGAAAGAAGCAGAGTTTGCCAGGGATTTGAGATTGTTCAGCTCATGGTGCAACATCACAACAAAACCAAGGGCTGAATGTACATCATTCTGCTCTTTGGTATAGGCTTTGCTGAAAGAGAAGTATGCCAGGGATTTGAACTTGTTGAGCTCATGATGCAGCATTGCCAACATTGCAACAAAACTGAGGGCCCAATGTACACCATTCTACTCCTTGGAAGTTATATATGTTGCTGAAAGAGGCAAGAGTTTGCCAGGGATTTGAGCTTGTTGAGCTCATGGTGACATTGCAACAAAACTGAGGTCTCAGTGTAGTACACCATATTTACAAGCATCAGTGAAGTCGTTCCACAGAATGTTCAGAGAATTTGAATCTGAATTCAAGCCGAGTAGAGCGAGTAGAGAGGTCAGAAGGCAACACAAGAAGTCTGGCGACGACGGAAACCAGAGATACAGATTAATTTATATCAACAGGCGCTTACACTGAATCTGGCCAACTACTGTAGAAGCCTCTCTGTGTTGTCGGTTGTTACATGCTCTGCTGCTATAAAAGACTTAAGCTCCTACACTGAACCAAATTAATGGGATAATACAGATCAACACTACAAAAGCCTCCCCCTCTCTCTATCAGGCCTATACTCTACTACGACTCGTCTCCCCAAAAAAAAAGCAAAGAAAGAAAGAAGAGGGTTAAACATTCCGCGATACAGGCACCGTATTCACGAAGCCATTAGCTACTTTCTGAGGGGGCGGCGGCAGTGGCGGCTTCTTCTTGTAATTTGCTAGGCTACAATGGGGGCAGATGTATTCCAACCCATCTGTCTTTGCGTAATCCTGCAAAGAAGTAGACCGGTCGTTAGACAAGTTACGGCGAAGGGGTGGGGATGGTCAGAGGACGAGTTTTTACCTTGAAAGTTCCCAGCCCTTGTCGTCTATCACAACCGAAATGAGCCCATTCGCCGCACAAACCACAGTTCACCCAGTCTCCAGGGGCGCTACTGGAATTATAAACAGAGATGGTGTTAGATTCCGCAATGACAAACTTCAAATCCATAGCAACCATGATTAGAGAAAAAGGTCGAACCTGTGACAAAGCAAACAGCACTCCCCATCTACGTCATCATGCGACAGCTCATACTCCAGCAAATAAGTCTCGTAGTGCCTTTTCAGTGTGTTTCCCACACCCTACATATACATAGGCAACTGCAAAATTAGAACGTATTCCAGCATTTCGCCCGGCCAGCAGCAGTAAACCTAACTTGGTAATAAGGGAGCTAATGGAAGTGATCATAAAAATTCCAGGGAAAATGGTTGTACTTAATTATTATCATGAAGACCAGATCAAAACTAAACTAGCACATGTTCCAACTTGAAACGGAAAAAACACTCCTTCAAATGGCCCAGACACCCAGGTTGTTCCCTTGTTCTTCAGCATTGACAGCTAAAGGATATAACAAAAATTAATAATTCTAGGAGAAGTGAATAGTGGATACATACCGTCATTCTATTTGTTACAGTATGATTTCGCATCTTCGAAAAGACTTGACCCTTCCAGTTTATGCCATTTCCCACATAAAAGCCACCCCTGGACACCACCTGAAAAAACAAAAAATTGACAAAAGAAATGAATTAACAAAATGTACATCCTTTAATCCTTAAGAGTGCACTATAAAGTGTAAACTAGCAAAAACACAGAATTACCTCTTTGTACAAGTTGTAGAGATCAAGGCGTTTTGCATTAAGGACTGCATCAGGAAATTCAGCTAGACCTCCATGAGGAACGAGTCGATGGTGGCCCCTCTGAATTAAAAATTGCATCACATCCTTCAAAAAGTCCTCCTGCAAAAGGTCAAAGAACAAACCCATTATTCCAGCTTGGTGCAGTGGCCTTTGTCTAGAGAAATTTCATCCTCGTCAAGCTCAAAGAAGCATACCTCGGAGCACACTTGGATAGGCAAGCGATCACATCCATGTTTCTTCATTGGAAGAGGATTCAGCTGAATGATCGATGGAGTATGCGATGGCCCTGAAGTTGATTTCCTATGTGCTGCTGTAGAAGCAGGTGCTGAATTATGCTTAACAGGTGGAGCAGGTGGCATGTTTGGCTTGGCCTGACTAGTTTCATGAACTTTAGCTTCAGGGAAACCCATAAAAGGATGCATTTGCTGCTGTCGAGAGTGAGGAATAGGCCTCATAGTTGCAGGCTTCAATTTTCCCTTAAAGGATGTCAGCGAGGAAGGCCCTTCAACAGGAGATTTCCTGTCCTCTGAAGTTCCATTCACACCTAACAAATTTGATTTTGATTCTGAACCCGTCCTTGCTCTGTCTTTGGTAAGGGAGGCTGACCATCTTGGCAGATGAAAATATGGGCCACTTTCACCAGCTAAATCTTTCCGTTGACCGGTGCAAAAGAAAAGAAGGCGGTCGGCATCTTGCCTCTCGAATGAAGCAACAGGAGTAGCATTTATGCAACTAACTCCAAGTGCAACCAGGCTCCTGTATGAAATTTCTGGTGCTAGATGCTTCAAAACCTAAATATCAATAATGTTTGTTCAGATATAACAAACATTGATTTATGTAACAACTCAAGACTTGAGGAATAGAAAAATGTCATAAGGAGTCCTCATAATAGGGTAGCTAAACTGAATTATTTGCATAGACAATACGAATAGAAGTACTAATTTGTTGCATATCTGCTGCATTCAATCTATTAAACCAACCTGTGCTGCCCACTTAGGAAGGGTCATCCAGACTTCAAAGGTAGAAGCCCCACAAGCTGTGGACATAGAAGTGAAAGGCTCCGTCGACGATAGCCTATCCTCGCAGTTCGGTAGAGCACGGACTAGCTGGCTCTTCTCGATGAGTTCATTTTTTATGTGGCTTTCTAGAAGCTGCAGATAAAGTAAGCACCATATGACTTTGTGTGGTCAAGTCAAGAAAGGTCTCAAATATGGGCTAATCTTTACCTGGTCATCAAAACAAGTTTGTGCACTGCCAGAAACAAGAAGTGACACATGAGAAGAACTGCAAGTAGTCATATCACAACGCATGGTGACCATTCCACGTGGTACAGAGGCTGCTTCAAGAGGCGGTGGAGAAGCACTGCAACATAGGAGAACACCCAATCAGTTTCTGCTTTGCCCATAAAGAATCTTTGACGAAGATCAAGTTGGGAGCAGACAAGAAACTGTAGATGAAAAAAATTCTTACACCGGGTGACCCTGATTCCAATATTTACACAGAAAATAGTATGCATGCACTTCTAGTTAGCAACTCTACCAACAAAGGCTCACTGATTCATTTTAAATGAAACAATAATCTACTTCTAAAAATATCGCTCTGCCTCTCTTTAAGTGCTAGCTGAGGATACATTATGTATAGAAAATAACAACACTCTACAGGAAGGTTATCAGATAAGAATTTCCAAACCCCAAACTGACAGACAACCAACCCACCTGATTCGGTTCTGAAGTTTACTCCCACGAATCTGCCAAAATAGAATCAAGCGTTACATAGAGCTATTAATAAAATATAAAGTACGATGAAACAAACAAAAGTGGTAAAAAGATTGGGGTTTTATGTGGTAAAAAGATTGGTAAAAATATAAAGTACGATAAGAATTAGCTGAACAAATCACAGATCATCTAAGATTATCACATTTGTTTTATGGGGTCCCTTGTTTTATTTGTGTATCCATGTGTTTACCGACTAGTAAAAGAAATAGCTAACCAGTACAGTGTTTTTGGATGTGTGCTGATCATAATATCAATATTTAATCTGATTTTGCCGCTTCGCATATAAGACAAAAGGATGCATCTTCTTACTAGTCTTGTGGTTTTGTGTACAAACTGAATGAACTCAAGCAGTGTATGTAGTATTTCATTTATGTGTAATATTTGGTGCCCCAGATCATGATGGAATTTATTTTTATGCGGTCCTTGCTTATAACAATTTTCCAATGAAGTGTAGCTTATTGAAACACAGGCCTAAATGTGATACATCCATGTAATCAAGAAAACAGATTTGCCAACATGTAATATAGTACGATCATACTTCTGTAAACAGAATTTCTTAGATTGTCTAAATGTGATACATCCATGCAATGGAGAAAACAAAATTGGCAACATGCAACATAGTAAGATCATACTTATGTAAACAGAATTTCTTAGATTGTCTAAATGAAGGTTGTTAAAATTATTATACAGTACCACATTTTGTTTCCCTTTAGCAAACAGTTTAACATTTGTTCCATGACTGACAAATCATGTTATTCCAGACATACAAGGATGTGGAGCACAAGATGTTATTGTTGAACTACAGTGCTTTAGTCCATACTTCGATATTTAGCAGAGCATTCAAACCATCTTCTAATGATCCCAGCAAACAAGAGTCCTGCACAACAAAAGAGATGACACTAAGAGATAGTTGAATCAAGTAACAAACAATATAAGATGCAAGAGATGTGCATAATTCCTATAACATATCAAAGCTTACCAGGGTGCTTGGTACTCCACAGAGAAGAAATTTCATGTTGATGTCATCATCATATATTTTTATAGCTGGGGTCACTTCAGAAGAAGAACCTTCTTCCTCGGCCATATCATTCTCGGGAGGGACTACATTTACCTTTGGAGCATCCCCAAGTAGACGAGGCCCGAGCTTAACACTTTGAACATGATTGTTTCTTACACAGTATAGTCGAAAGGATGCATGAGCAAGCTGAAAGGAATCCCATGTATGGCTCACCGAGCTACATCCAAGCATAACCAGATTGTTACATGTCATTGATATATGATGATGCTAATGAAAGGTGAAAAGGGGATGCCAGTACCTTTGAACAACCGAGAACAATGCATTGCGAAAATGGGATGCTGCATAAGATGAAAATGAATTTCTCCAGTATATTACATATGGAATACCCTGAAATGAAACAATCAGCATTAATGATTATACAGAAAATTGAAATATTACATAACTAAAATAAAGTGATTTTCTCATATGAAACTTAAGACAGGTGACTAGGTACTTCTGTGTGCAGCCAACTTTTTTAACTACACTGAGACATGGACAATGGGACTCTAGTTGCTTGGGCAAAATGTGGCGAACTTGGTGAGAAAAAACTGACTACCTTTGAGTGAACTGCTTGAGCAAGTTTTTCACCAATAGGAACCTCCAGATAAACCTGTGTTATAACCAGGAAGCAGTGTTACCATCACCCATAAATAGACAAAGGAATCAACAGAAACTGATACAGACTACAGTAGCACAAGGCAAACATCATCCAATGCAATGTGGAGAGGAAATCTTTCTGCAAGAACATAATGGCTAATTTGTACATCATGAATGAAATGGAGAAGACATTAGCTAGTACGTACTATATAGTGGCATGGACAATCTTACACAAACTGTCTTATTATGACAAATTAAACAGACACACTTGGACAATTTTCTTTAGATTCATAGAGCAGCTGCAATCAAACACGCTGATTGAAGTATGGAACCAGAATGTTCACTCGTAAACATCTCTGGGAGCATCATGCAACTATGAGTTGATGTGGATAACAGCCCATGTTAGATTGCAATCCCATCAACAGTTAATCGCACTGCAACTAGAACTTGAGGGAAAATTCTGGTGCTTACTATCGTGGGGAATGGCGGGCTGATGAGGCAGACAAACGACTGAGGGTCGGACATGTCTGCGTCCCCCCAGACCAGTGAACCAATCTCCTCATCTTCCAGCTGCTGCCCTTGGATGTAGAAGAAGTTGGGTTGCACCACCCGCTGCGCCTCGAGGAACTGCTCAGGCGTCGGATTAATCAGCGTGTGCACCTGCATCTAAAGGTCCCCCTCCTGAGCTCACAAGCAAAATTCATCCATCCATCCGAAGGCACAAGGTGAGGCCACTACGAACTGACCTCCAATCTCCCCGCGGAGCTGAGCTCAGGAAACGGATAGGACGGCCGCAGCCGCTTGGCCTCCGGCCCCGACCTCCCTGGCGGCGTGCGCTGCTTCTGCTTCTCGGCAGCGTGCTTACCGCAGAGCACCGCGAGCAGCACGCAGCTCCGCGACAAGCTCTGGATTTGCGACATGGCCGGCGAAGCTCTCACTCAGGCCCCCAGAAAATTCACCGCATGGAACACCCTGCAACGGCGGCGAAAGAAAAGGGGATCACGCCCAAAATCCAACCGAATCTGAGGCAAGAAACCAGCAAATCAACGAGAGAAACTTACCAGGACGCGGATTTGGAATCGGGGGGCCGGCCGGCGGCGCGGGCGAAATCGAGGAGGCCGGATCCGGACGGGGAACGGCGGCGGCGGAGGGGATTCGATCCGGAGGTGCGCGCAAGGAGGGGAAAGAAAGAAAGAGTAAAGCGTGGGGGGAGGGAGGAGCCCTAGCAATCGCGGAAATAGCTCCTGCTCCTCTCTCTCTCACAGCGCAAAGGCAAATCCCACTCCGGGAACAATAAAAAAGCAGCGTACTTGTGGTGGCGAATTGGACGCGAGCCCAACCCAGCAGCAGCAATCCATCCCGACCCGGCGAATGAATGAATCCAAGGAACTCGCAGGAAGAAAGAACCCGACCAAGCCAAACCAAGCCGGGGATGAGAATCACGCGGAGATTCGCGGATTAGGCAGCAAAGCGGGGGGGATTAGCAGCAACCACCAACCGGGGGTCTCCTCCTGCCGATAATAATTATTCGCAAACAAACCGGAGAACAACAGTAGGGGGAGAGGGGGGAGGCGTCCGTCGTCAAAGATTGGATTTTGACGGCTCGGCTCGGGGCAGCGGCAGTGGGGACTTTTTCTATCCCTTTGGCTTGCCTTTGGTGGGATGATGGATGGATTATTTTGTGCTCCTTTGCTCGCGTCCCGCATCTAATCCTCCTCCGTCGATGATGCGTTTGATGTTGTTGTTGTTCTCTTGGCGCTTTTCGTTTTCGCTGCTGCAGCGGCGGCCTCCTCATTACTGCTGTGCTGCTGGGGCGAGCGACGGAAAGGAAATTAAAAAGATTATAAGATTAGAATGGGATTTCGGGAATTGGATTGGGGAGTTTATTTTGTGTTTCTGGCTGCCCCGATCGGATGGGTGGATGCTGCCTTTTTGTTTTGGTTTTGGTTTGGGTTTGGGCAGTAGAGAAGTCGTATGTATTGGGCTGATGGGCGTTGGATCGGGGGGAGGGGCGCGGTGCAGCGTACGATGACGATGTGGTGGCGCGTGTGTGGTTTCTTGGGCGTTTGCGTACTTGTTCGTGGGGAGGACCCGTTTGATCCGTTTCGGCCAATGTCCGTCCCGGACGATGGAGCGAGCGGCGGCATTGCGGAGGCTGCCAAGCCTCACGTGCGCTTGTCTCTCAGTTAATAAGTGCTACTCTTTTCGATTCATAATAAATGTTGCTTATTTTATACTATATTAAATTAATATAAACATTTTATTAATGTATGATTCATCTCACCACATCTCACTTTATTAGTTCACCTTTTTAATGTGTGATAGACAGGGTTAGTAGAAAAGGGGCCGCATCGAGAGAAATATGGAGGGCGTCGGTAGATGGAGATAACCGATGGATTGAAGATCGATCGGTTGATGAGATCTTACCACACTTCGGCAGAGAGAAGGTGGTCGAAAGCTCTCCAACATCGACAATGGGGCAAAGAGGATGACGCGTCCCATCGGTCAATGGATTCTTGTCAATGGCACACCTCCGCTCTTACCCTTGCGGTCGGGACTCGGTAGGATATAATCATCAATGATGAAATCAAAAGTGGACATCGTCTTTTTGTAGGTTCGGGAAGGGTGAGAGAATATGAAGGGAGCAATCCTAGTAAGAGGAAGCTCCAGCTTGTATATATGTGTGTGAGGATGTCTATGTGTGCACGCATGTGAAGATGAGAGTTTATGTGAACGCATGAGGATGAGAGAGAGTGGAGGGAAGATGGATGGTGTGTGTGTGTGTGTGTGTGTGTGCTAGAGATGGTTATAACTAGAGGGAGCTTAATCTATGTGTGTATAAGAGAAGAGTGCTAGAGAGAGTGGATGCACACTAAGAGAAGGATTAGTCTAGCTAGGTATAGGAAGATCGATTGGTGTTGTGTGAGCATGTATAGGACAGAGGTAAACCGATCAATGTGTGGGTGAACATAGAGAGAGGTAGAGAGAGCATATAAGGGGAATGTGTGTGTGTGCGCGCTCGCGCAACGTAGGTAGAGAGGGCGTTGACTATGGGGAGATTGTTCGGTGTGTGTGCGAGAGAAGAGGCCTGGAAAGAGATTGTGGAAGCCTCTGTAGGTAAAGGGGGTTTTATCGATATGTGTTTGAGAAAAAATACCCAAAATAAGGCATAGTGGGCGGGGCTTTACTAAAGGGAGACCAATCGATGGTGTCCGGCCCTATATATGCCATATGAAGCTTGATTGATGGCGTATGAGTCTGTATATGTCATTGTCGTGTTGATCAGTGTGTGGGATGAAGAAAAAGAAAGCATGGATATATGTGGGAGGGTGTGGTATATATAAAGAGGGTGTCTAGCTAAGGGGTTTTGATCAATGTGTGAGCGAGAGAAGCAATGTGAATAAAGGAAAAGGAGGAGTGTGTGTATAACCTAACCAAAGGTAGATTGATTTGTGTGTTTGTCTCTCTCTCTCTCACTGTGAGAGAGAGATAAAGAGTGTGTGTTAGAGAGAGATGGAGAGAGATTACTTCTAATAATGTAGGGATGTTGTGTTTGTGTGAACGATAAAGAAAGTGTACAGAGATCTAATTTGAGGGAGACTAATTGGTGTTTGTGCGAGAGAAGAGGTCTAAAGGGGAGGTGGCGCAGTGAGAGATAGATAGATGAGAGACTGAGTAGAGGGAGATGTTCGATGTGGAGTGTGTGCATACGACCTTAGTACATGAAGCTCACTCTCTCTATGTGTGTGTGTGTTACAAAAATCGAAGCAATATGAGATCGATGCCGCATGTGCAAGAGTCGAGGCTAAGAGTGAGAGGACGCATTGAGAGTAAAAGAGGGGCTAGGTACAGAAAAACTGACAATATTGTAGTGTGAGTGTGTGTATGACCTAATCGAAGGGTCGCGGATCAATCGATCGACGAGACTTGTTCACAGTGCGATAACAACAAAGAATGTGAAAGCCCTCTCGTGCCGTCATTGAGCAACATAGGATGGTGTGTAACAGTAATGGGTCCACGTCAACAATGCATCCCCTCTCCTCCACATGCGATTGAGATCCGGTATGATTTATGATCATCGATGAGGAGGGATAGAGTGACCATCACCTCATGTGTGGATTTGGAGAGGTCAAAAGAGTGAGAAGGGGCAGCCCTAGCAAGCAAGCGTTGAAGCCACATGACAAAAAGTTGAAGCACATCATATGACTGTTGGATCAAGATCAAATGGACGAGCTCTCACGAGAGCACCTGATATTTTTCCCGAAGCCACCATCATGTATAGATGTGTGACGTATTTTTTTATAACCATCACATTGGTTTTAACTTGTATAGTGGTCATTCAAACCCAAGAGGAGGAGAAAATTTTCTTTTAACGTACTCCCGCGGCCATGCCGAAGAGATCGACATAATGGACGTGATAAGGGAAACCGGTATGAACTCTATTTATTTTTATTTTTATACATATGTCCATACTTATGACCTAGAGACCAACTTATCATGATAGATAGTTTTGTTGATAATGACTATCTTAGTAGTTCATGTTTCCATGTGACTAGTCTCAAATAGCTAGAGTGCATAATGTGATATATAAATGTCTATATGCATTGTTTTTGTTCATAGTTTAGTATGGTAAAGTGGCATCCTTCTTCGAAGAATTAATTTGGATTGACTTGGCACATGCTTATACATGTTCAAGACTGAAAAGTCTATCAAGCCTTGATGCTCTTTTATTTCTGAATAGTGATAGCACTTTCATGACTGATTCAATGTTGTTTTGTCGCTCTGCATGATTATGACTGTTATTGCTCTCTAGTTGGTCGCTTCCCCATCTCTTGCTAGCCTTCACTCGCACTAAGCAGAATGACTGCTTGTGCATCTAAAATCCTTGAAAGCAGTTATGCCATGAGTGTTCACTATATCTTCCTATATATGGTATTTACTTGTCATCGCTAACGAAGGCTTTCATGTACCACCTCTAAACTTTCAAATAAGTTCCTTTTTGTACCCTTACAAGCTCATGGAGCGGTGGGGGTAGCCAATATCTTCCATGTAAAAGATGTTTTACTCAATGACAAAGTTTAATCTCGTCAAATTTATGAGGTAGATGTTGGTTTGGGGAATTCTCAGTTCTAAATTATTTATAAAAAATATGAAACTTACACTCCCCCTAGTTGGCTGGATGTATTGGCAGATGCGGCTAGCCATGGATTTTGTTTGTTTGGTGGAGGGGGTGTAAGAAAAATAAAAGCATGCATGGTAACCGCCATTAATGTAGTTGGCATGAAAGATATTGAAAACCTGTGTCGTAAACTGTTGGCTGGAAAGGCACACTCCTGAAGCAATTTATCTCTGATTTAAGCAGTGAGCTCTGGTACATGTTAAGTCTTTGCTTTCTTTCATGGGTTTTCAATCTTGCCTTCACAAGCCAACGTTTGAGAGTCATCATCGTCTTCTTTCAAAGCACAACATAGAGAGCATGATTGTCATTTTGAGTATAGTGCGCATTGTCCTAAAATACCATTGTCTTCTGCATGATTGTCATATTGTTCATTCTGAAATCTTTGTATCTAGTCATCTTTAAAACTTCGGAGGTGCCTCTGCATTTATGTTTTGCTTCACTAAAGGGGGCAAGCGAGGTACCACTCTACTATGTTGAGTTATGATCATTGCAATCTTGTAGTAGTCTTCAATCACATATTTTTCATTCTTGGCTCTTTGTGATCTCTTTCATGAGTTAGCATGTTTGCTAAGTTTCATTATCTTCATAGCATTTGTCTTGCACTCGTTAAACCTGATCATAGAATGGACTTATGCACATCATATGAAGCAAATGTGTTTGTCAAAGTTTTATTTATCACGTTCAGTTTGTCAAACTAAATTGTTTGAGGATAAACAATAGGCTAAGTTTGGGGGAGTGATACGTCCCAAATGTATCTATAATTTTTGTTTGTTTCATGCTTATTTGGTTTACATTGCTATATGTTTTGATGCACTTGCATATCCTTTTACAATATTTTTGGGACTAACCTATTAACCCAATTTCCAGGACTAGTTGTTGTTTGTCATTGTTTGTGCATCGATAAACAAGAGACTTTTTGTATATTAATTGCAGGGTTTCTTGAAAGAAACCATCTTCAACCTAGTAGTCGGTTCTATCTTTCCAATGTTCTATATCATGGTTACCTTGTTCGGGACAAGATAATGTATTGCCGGCACTAAGGGTAAAACAATAGGGATTATATGTATTTTACACGTTTCTCTGTTTACATTATATCATCTTTGCTTTATTTGTTACTCTGTTTCTTGTAAACTTAACAATTTGAGGTACAGGTTGCATAGCAGTCTTTGGAGTGGATTAATAATAGTAGGAGTACCTGGAGTAACAACGCTTACTTATCTCAGACGTAATGCCTATATAGAATTAGACCATGAATGACCTAACTATAAACTCGTAATCTGCTAATTGCCTTAGTGTATTATTATTTTGGGTCATTTACATTTTTTCCCTAATCTTGCCCCAGTCTCAGCTTTACCCCTAAAAAACATGTGCTCAACTTTGCCCCTCTTCCGTCTGGTGCCATTTCAGAAATACCCCTCCGCGCCGTTTCCGTCCAGTCAAAGGGGTTTGACCCTCTACATAACTTTTCTTGGACAATTTTACCCCTATCTTCATATGGAAAATTAAAATAATAAAAAATCTCTCTTATCCTCTCTCTCCCCCTTCCTTGCTCTAATCTCTCTTTCTCATCGGCGAATGGAGCCGCCGGCGCTGGCCTCCGGTCCTGGTCGTGCCCCGCCGCTTGGTCGTGCCTCCACCACCCCCGCCGTGCCCCGCCGCCTGGACGTGCCTCCACGCCGCCGCGCCCCTGTGCGGGCGAGATCCGGCGCGAGCACCTGGCCTCCACGACCCGCCACGCCCCAGGTACTCTCCGGCGTGAGCCGCCTTCACGCCCCGCCGCACCCGCGTCGGCGCTCGCCGTGGCTCGTGCCCGCGCCTGCTCGTCGTGGACCGCCCCTGCTCGTCGTGGACCGCCCCTGCGCCCGCCGCCCCTGTCCTCCCCATTCTCCACGGCGCCCCTGTCCTCCCCATTCTCCACGGCGCCCCTGCGCCGACGAGCTCCGGCGAGCTCCCTCGCCCTGGCCTCCCCACCCTCCGCGCCGCCCTGCTCCTGCGAGATCCGACGAGCTCGCTCGCCCTGGCCTCCCCAATTTCCGCACCGCCCTGCGCCGGTGAGCTCCGGCGAGCTCCCTCGCGTGCCCATGCCTCCCCTCTTTCCTTTTTTTCTTCTTTTTATTTTTTAATTAGCCTAATGTATATCCCTTAAGTTAATTATTAGGAGGTGAGAGAGAGAGAGTAAGAGCAAATTAGTCCAAAAATGTTCCAAACACGGTCAAACCTCTTTGACCAGACGGAAAAGGTAGGGAGGGGTATTTCTGAAGCGGCACCAGACGGAAGAGGGGCAAAGTTGAGCACATAATTTTTTTTAGGGGTAAAGCTGAGACTGGGGCAAGATTAGGGGGAAAATGGAATTGGCCCTATTATTTTCACCATATCATGCAACTTTTTATGAGATAGGTGTTAATAGTGAATGATATGGCCCCCGAGGTCTATTCTCATTATTATATGTGTCGTTCGTATACTTGCTTTACCGTTGCTTCGTTACTATAAAATTATCTACCACTACTTTTGACCTCGTGACTAGCAAGACGGGAAGATTGATAACTTTCATGCCAATTTGTTGGACCGAATAAGTTTGTTCTTTGTATGCAAGCGTTGCTTGACTTGCCAAGTTTGATAGCTTCTACTGGTTCGATAGCCTCAGTATCTTCATTGAGAGAAGATCTCATTGCTTTCTATTTCATCCTGCTACTCGGGGGTCCCAAGCCATTATCAAGAGTATTTTCCCGTGGCATTGCCGGGAAGACTTTTGCATCAACAATTAAGTACCTACACACAAACGCATATCTTGTTTCATTGTTTGCTATCTTTCCCAGTCATTAATTTATATAATCTTGGATCTTTGCTTGCTAGAAAATGCAATAATATCTATCATTATTTCTGCTACTTGAAAACATGCCTGCTACTGAAGAAGTTATGGTTGAAACTGCTAGTGAGGATATCACTATTAAAGAAACACCTAAGACATCCACTTATAATGATTTTCCTAAATATGATGCATCTCTATCTTTGAAAGCTAAAAGTTTTCATGTAGGGAATAGTAATATTATAGAAAAGAGTGTTATCCAAAAATTATTCACTTGTGCTGGAACTATACCCATGATAGGATGATCTGTTCGTATGAGAACAAATAGTTATGTTGATGGTATTGTTGAACTTGAAAGAAATTTGTGCATCTACATCCTTCTCTACAAAAACTGTTTACGAAGCTCCCTAATTTTCGTGATCCTAGACTATTGAGGCTTGCTACTATTGTCTTAATGAATGAATTTGATTTTACACTGAATTAAGCTACTATTTTTTTGCCTACTATGAAATTATTTGTGAACGCTTTCCAATAAACAAGGTTCTTATTAAATTTGTAGATCAAGAAGCTTTTGATAAAAATGTTATAAAAGAAAAGTCCATCTTCGATACTAACCGGTAGGTTATATGAAGAGATCTCACTAAATTTGACTTTTGTGATGATGAACATAAACAACTCAAATCAACTTTATTTAACCATGTTCATAGAAACTCACATGAAGATGAGATCACTTTTACCTACCTGCGACCACTAGAGGAAGAACCACCACCTCCGGGAGTTAGGTTCGTTAATGAATCACCCACTAAATATAGACTTCTCAACTAATTGAGTTTGTTTCCTAGGAAACTTTTCACGAAAAGATGGGATTACAAAAAGAAAATGTGAAACCACAAATATCGATCATGCATCATGTCTAGCTAATGGCATTAAAAACGCTTATTGGGAGACAACCCAAAATATATTTTATTTTATTTTATTGTGTGAGTCAACATGGTTGAGCACTATTTTGATCATGTTTGTATCTTTTCTTACTTTTGAACCAAGTTTGGCGTTTAGGAATTGCTCTGTGCAGGTTATATGTGTGCTATCCAAGAAAACAACCGTTTTTGTTGTTAGTAGAAAAAATACTAAAATTATGAAATGTTTACCGGTGTTGCACATGCCTTATTAAGGCTCACAGCCTTAGCACCAATGTGAACCACTCTCTTGTGTACAAATATGAATGACAAGTGTGAGTGTTGATGCCTGAACTAGTGATGGCTTCTCGCCCCTCGTTGATTGCCCCAAGTGGAAGGTTGAGATGTAGCACAACAACAAGTTTCCCTCAGTGAAGATACTGAGGTTTATGTCCCCGGCGGACTTCGAATTCTGCAAGTAGGTCTCAATGGCTCCAGATATTAAGTTGCCGAATGGAGATAAGGTTGACGTGGACCTGCACACAGATACAAATAAATTTGCTCCCAACGAGTGCAGAGGGGTTGTCAATCCCTCCGGACTTGTCGTTTACAAAGGATCAAACGCAAGAGATAATGATAGTGATAATTGTTGGGAAACGTAGTAGAAAACAAAAAATTTGTGCCTACGAAGCAAGAACCAAGATCATCCAAGAAGATGACATACAAGATTTAGGCATAGCTCACCAACGGATGTAGCGTAAGTAGAGTTGGTGAAGCTTGTTGAAGTAGATCTCGCGAATCGTCCAACGAACAATCCCTCAATCCGTCCCACGAACAAGTCCCTTGAAAAAGATCTCCGAGGAAGAAGAAGCTCCTCGAAGAAGGACCAAAGTTATGATCCCTCTACCGGTATCCACACGTCCCGATGCAGCAATCCAGCAGCGCTCCGCCGTCCAGAGAAGAACGCCACCGAGGGAAACTAGAGGGAGAAGAGCCTAGCGGCGTCCGGACTAGAACGAACTAGCCTGAAGAGAATTAGAGGCGCATGGAGTTAGCTAGGGTAACCTTGGGGCTTTTCTGGTGTCTCTTTTGGGCTACCCCTACCGCCGTATATATAGGTGGAAGCATGGGGTCGCAACTTGGGCGAGGGTTCTCCCCAAAGTCGGTTTTGGCCACCAGGAGGAGTCCAACACGGATTCTAGTACGAAAAGCCGCGGACTACGGCGTCCAGGGGGGAAACGCCAGAGACTCTGGCGTCTCGAGGGGGAAACACAAAGGACCCTGGCGTTTCCCCTTGCCCCCAAGGAAACGTCCTTTTCCACCGACCTACGACCTTGTGGACCTTCCTACTTGGTCTAGCTTCGGTTTCCGTGTCCAGGAGAGTTCCATAACCCTCCGGATACTCCATAAGCTCCAGGGAACCTCCCGGAACATTTCTGAAAGTCCCAGAACAATTTCCCGATGTTCCGTAACCTTTCAAACACCTATCACCAAATGTCTTATGAACACTCAAGACCATTCTTGAATGTTCCAGAATCATCCGAGACCATTTGGTACCACCTAGAACATTTCTATTTCTATACAGAACAATTTCGGTTCCACCCGAAACAATTCCGGTACCCTTTCTCTTTTCATCTCCTAGTTCTCTAACAGATTACTACTCGTTTAGTGTGTGACCCAATAGGTTCGGTATTATGCAAACATGACTTGGAACGTCTTCCGGACACATGGTCATTAGTCAATAATCAACAACGGAGCCATGGACACCCATGTTGACTCCCACACATACACGAAGAAACTTCGAGTGAACCTTTATGTTATTCATACACCATTCCCTTTGCTTCGCGATATATGACAAAGTTAGAGGAGAGAAGTTTGGCATCCATGTGTAACAACTTCTTGAACACAAGCCATCAGTTATCCTCATTGCTCGTTCGTCTCTATTTCTCGTTTTGTATTCCGGTATCCCCGTGACTAAATCACAAAGTGTCTGGCCAAACTATAATGGATACCGTTATACCTAGTGGGCCCAAAGTCAAAATCTCTTCATCGTGAAGGAGCAAATCCCATTCTTGAACTATCGTTGTTACTAGACACACTATCCGATATACCCAGAACTTATTTTACTACTTCCTAGTTACGGTAAGATTCATCTAAGAACCAAAGCATATCTTCCTGTGTGAAGCAACCCGATATTCTCATGGTCTAAGGAATTATGCATATGACAACAAATCATGATAGACTTATAAAGTAGTTACGATGTGATCTCTAAGTATATCATTTTAATACTGGGGTCGGTTCAACATCATTGTTCTGCTAACAATATGCTCTCATTTCTACCGACATCCATGTTGCAAGAACAATGTCCATGATTAAGAAAACGTAATCATCAGTTAGCACATGAGCTGGTCTTAGAGGCTAAACCAGGAACTCTTGTTGTTTACATTTCCACACATGCATATGAGTTTTCTTCTGAATCTCATAGTCAGGGTCATTGCAATTATAGCACAGAAATATAAACATTAATTATGAACTTGAATATAAATAATAACATACTTTATTATTGCCTCTAGGGCATATATCCAACAGTCTCCCACTTGCACTAGATACAATAATACTAGTTACATAAGTTCTCGCACACCAATGGCTATCTGGTGCTGCTCATGCTTTGCTCGTGGAAGAGGCTTCATCATCGGGTCTGACACGTTCAGATCCGTGTGAATCTTGCATACTTTCACATATCCTTTGTCAACGAACTCTCGGATTTTGTGATAACGGCGTTCATTATGTTTGGACTTCTCGTGGGACCTTGGTTCTCTAGCTTGCGCCACGGCTCCACTATTGTCACAATAGATCTCCATGGGTTCTTCAGCATTAGGAACCACACCTAGTTTGGTGACGAACTTCTTGATCCAATATCCCTCCTTCGTAGCTTTCGAAGCTGCGATGTACTCCGCCTCCGTTGTAGAATCCGCGACCATATTCTATTTAGAACTTTTCCAGCTCATGGCACCCCCGTTGAGTGTGAAAACATATCCTGATTGAGATTTGAAGTCATTTGGATCTGTCATGAAGCTTGAATCCATGTAACCCTTTACAACAAGTTCTTCATCACCTCCAAACACCAAGAACATGTTCTTGGTTCTATTCAGATACTTCAAAATATTTTTGACTGCTACCCAGTGTGCATTACCCGGGTTTCTCTGGTATTTTCTACAAACACTCAGAGCATAGGAAACATCTGGTCTTGTACATATCATGGCATACATGACAGATCCAATTGCCGAAGCATATGGAACTGTGCTCATCTCTACCTGCTCATCAGCTGTCTTAGGACATTGACTCTTGCAGAGTACCACACCATGTGACATTGGGAGTAGCCCTTTCTTTGAACTCTCCATTCTGAACCTTTTCAGAACCTTGTCTATATATGTGCTCTGTCTTAGCCCTATCTGGCACCGGGATCTATCTCTATAGATCTTGATGCCCAAAATGTAGTCTGCTTCGCCCAAGTCTTTCATCGAAAAACTATTTTTCAATGACTCCTTTATAGTGTTAAGAAATTCTTTATCATTTCCAATCAAAAATATGTTGTCTACATATAGTATTATAAAAGATATTGCGCTCCCACTTACTTTCTTGTAAACACAAGCTTCTTCGCCATTCTGGATGAAGCCAAACATTTGACCACTTCATCAAAGCGAAGATTCCAACTCCGTGATGTTTGCTTTAGTCCATAAATAGACCTTTTAAGCTTGCACACCTTTCCAGCATCCTCTGGCGCGACAAAACCCTCAGGTTGTATCATATATACATTCTCCTCGAGATTTCTGTTAAGGAAAACAGTTTTGATATCCATCTTCCATATCTCATAATCGAAATACGTAGCAATTGCTAGTAAAATCCGCACAGACTTAAGCATTGCTACTGGCAAGAAAGTCTCGTCGTAGTCAACTCCTTGCACTTGCCGGAACCCTTTCGCAACAAGCCTAGCTTTATGGATAGTGACATTACCATCTGCATCTGTCTTTCTTTTGAAAATCCATTTACATTCAATTGGTTTCACACCCTCTGGAGGGATCATCGAGTCCCATACTTGGTTCTCGTACATGGATTCCATTTCGGATTTCATGGCTTGTAGCCATTCAGTGGAGTTGGGGCTCATCATCGCTTCTTTGTAGTTCACAGGCTCATCATCCTCTAAGATGAATACTTCGTTAGCGTACCACTCGGGTAGCTGACGCACTTTGCCTGATCTCCTTGGTTCAGTCACTAGCTTCTCAGAAGTTCCTGCATCACTTGCAGGAGCTACCGGTTCCTTCATCGGAATGATTGCCGGAACAATTTCCGTTGTTTCAATCCTTGGTTCCGAAGGTTCACTAACTTCATCAAGTTGGATTGTCCTACCACTCACCTCTTTGCTAAGAAACTCTTTCTCAAGAAAAGTTCCTCATTTGGCAATAAAGACTTTGCCATCGGAAGGGTGGTAGAAAGAATAACCTACGCTGTCTTTGGCATAACCTACAAAGTAGCACTTGTCTGCTTTAGGGTCAAGTTTATTCGGCTGTAAACGTTCTGCATAAGCATCACAACCCCAAATTTTCAGGAATGATATATTGGGTTTTCTCCCATTCCATAACTTGTATGGTGTCATTTTTCACAGACTTTGACGGCGCCCTATTTAAAGTAAAAGCAACAGTCTCTAACGCGTAACCCCAAAAAGATAGTGGCAAATCAGTTAATGACATCATAGACCTTACCATGTCTAACAAAGTTCGGTTACGCCTCTCAGACACTCCATTTCTCTGTGGAGTTCCAGGTGGCGTCAGCTGTGAAGCGATTCCACGCTTCATGAGGTGTTCTCTAAACTCATGACTAAGATATTCACCACCACGATCAGATCGTATAAATTTGATTTTCTTGTCACGATGATTCTCAACTTCATTCTGAAATTCTTTGAACTTTTTGAAAGTTTCGGACTTTTGCGTCATTAAGTAAATATAGCCATATCTACTCAAATCGCCAGTAAAAGTTACAAAGTAGAGATATCCACCACGCGCCGGTACACTCATTGGACCACACACATCGCTATGTATTATTTCCAATAAGTCTTGCGCCCGTTCTACATGACCTGTGAACGGCGTCTGAGTCAGTTTGCCCATCAGACAAGCCTCACACTTATCAAATGATTCAAAATCAAAAGATTGAAAAATTCCATCTTTATGAAGCTTCTGCATGCGTTTCTTTTCGATGTGACCCAGACGGTAGTGCCACATGTAAGTGGTATTTTCATCCTTCTTAAGACGTTTAGAGCTTATGTTTAAGACGTCGTTACTACATTCAAGATCTAAATAAAACAGCCCATTCTTAATAGGTGCAAAACCATAGAACATATTCTTTAAGTAAATAGAGCAACCATTATTCTCAGACTTAAAACTATAACCGTCGCGGATTAAACATGATCCCGACATAATGTTCTTACAAATTGCAGGAACAAAATAACAATTATCTAATTCTATGGTAAATCCTGAAGGTAGATGTAGAGTGTAGATGCCGACGGCTTTAGCAGAGATCGTAGCTCCATTCCCGACACGCATCGTCACTTCAATCTTTTCCAGCTTTCTTATTCTCCTTAGTCCCTGTAATGAATTACATATATGAGCAATAACTCCAGTATCAAATACCCACGACTTAGAGTGAGGGCCGGAAAGAAAGACATATATGACATATATAACTTTTATACCTTCGCTGGTAAAACCAGGCTTCTTCCTATCTGCCAGATACTTCTTGCAGTTCCTCTTCTAGTGACCTTTAGCTTTGAAGTAGAAACACTCATTATCCTTGTTAGGGACAGTGCTAGAGGGTTTCTTGGTCTTGGCACCAGGCTTGCCGGTGCCCTTGCCCTTGGACTTGCCCTTCTTCTTGAAACTGGTGGTCTTGCTAACCGCCAACGTATAGTTGGGGTCAGCCTGCATGGTAGTCTCCGCATTCTTTAGCATTGCAAGAAGTTCATTAACCGACTTGTCCATCCCGTTCATCCGATACTTCTGAAAAAAGCTCTTAAAGCTCGGCGGGAGTGACATGAGGACGATATCTGTACCCAGTGATTCTGGAATCGGAAATCCCAGTTCAGTGAACCTTTGGCCAAGGCACATGATCTTTATCACGTGCTCACTCACAGGTGATCCTTCCTTCATTTTGCAATTCCACATGGCATGAGTAACCTCATAATGTTCAGTCCTAGCGTCTTTGGCATACAGAGCATCTAACTCTTGAATAATCAAGTGGGGAAGGGTATTTTCAAACCTCCCTTGTAACTCTGACTCCATACACGCAGTCATATGACATTGAACTGTTGTGCTATCATCAAGCTTGGTCTGATGCACATTCTTCTCAGCAGCCGTGGCGTCAGGTCCCGGTGCTACTGGGAGAGGTGTCGTCAGGACATAGTCCTTCTTAGCACTCCTGAGTACAATTCTTAGGGAACGAACCTAGTCCACATAGTTGCTTCCATCAGCTTTCAATTTTTCTTTCTCAATCAACGGGCCTAAGTTAAACTGGGTATTGACACGGGCCGTTTTAATCTACAACATAAACACAAGTTTCACTTTAGACAATGTTCATAATTAAGTTGCACTAAGTAATTAATCAAGCTATTAATATTAAGAAGTGCTCCCACTCAGATTAACATCTCTCGTAGTAAATGCTAAGTGATTCAAGATCCGACTCAGTCGTATGTCATTGATGTGACATCACTGATGACTTGGACTGAACCGGTAGGCCAACTTGCAAATCACGCCAAGGGTGATTCTTGTTCATATTTCGATGGGTGTGTTCCGGTAGCAAACTTTTATCCAAACCGTCAAGACAACCAAGTGTAATGTGCAGTGTGTTCTTAACACAGCCGCCTTTTATGCGTCACACCGTGTGCACCCATGTGACATGACCTGCTCCGGTGTGGAACATAGTATAGACGGTGAGTTGGGAGAACACTATCAACTTGATATTGTTTTGCGAGAGATAACCCTAATAAAATACGACTACCGCGCATCAAACAAGGGTGCATCAAAGGGATTAACATCACATGCAGTTCATAAATTTTATGTGATATGGTATAGCCCTTTGTGTCGTGAAGTTGTCGTTGCCTTCATGACTCCGTGGTTCAAGTCTCCACCCACCACCTTTTGTCCTTGGCACCGGGACCTCCTCACGGCTTCGGCATGTGCGTTGGGGTCCACCTTCACATCATTGATCATCACCTCATCTCCATCTATTGCCTTGCCTCAAGCTAATAAATAGTTTTGGCACGCAGGCCATAATTAAGTGACAATCATATGACTCCAGTCATCATGCCGTACTATGGCTCGCAGGCCGTGAAAAATGTTACATCATATAGCATCTCATACAAACACATTCCAAATCTCGAAGGCTATACCACATCACATGCACTCTCTGCAAAAAACGAGTTAGATCGCTATCTACACGGGTTATTGCAAATGTTATCGTGGTCGTTAAGCAGGTTTACATGGCAAACATGGAACCCTAGACAAAACAAACACGATACTTCTTTTGTTACTAGTTTAACATACGGGGTGCATGTAGCAACTAATGCCACAAGCCAAATTTCGTTAAACGCGTGACCCCCGTGTGGATTTGAGTTCATCAAATCCACAAGCCCGTTCATGTAAATATTTCTATAGCAAGACTAAGATGAGATCCAAGGAATTTGATGTAGTCCATGATCAAGGCAACCAGCATACTAAGAACAACATAGAGGGATCATGGTAAAACTCAAACCTTGTAGCAAAATCACATCATGCCGTCGAGCAAAGAAAAGATCACATGACAGGGAAGCAAACAAGAAAATCAATGCCTCATATCAACATATGATCTACCTAAACATGCATCTAATCAAGGATCGCTCTGATACCACTATTAGGAAATGTAGTAGAAAACAAAAAATTCATGCCTATGAAGCAAGAAACCAAGATCAGCCAAGAAGATGGCATACAAGGTTTAGGCCATATCTCACCAACGGATGTAGCGGAAGTAGAGTCGGTGAAGCTTGTTGAAGTAGATCTCGCGAATCATCCAACAAACAATCCCTCGATCCGTCCCACGAACAAGTCCCTCGAACAAGATCTCCGAGGAAGAAGAAGCTCCTCGAAGAAGGACCAAAGTTACAATCCCTCTACCGGTACCCACACGTCCCGATGCAGCCATCCAGCAGCGCTCCGCCGCCCAGAGAAGAACGCCACGAAGAAAAACTACAGGGAGAAGAGCCTAGCGGCGTCTAGACTAGAACGATCTAGCCCGAAGAGAATTAGAGGCGCGTGGAATTATCAAGGGTAACCTTGGGGCTTTTCTGGTGTCTCTTTTGGGCTACCTCTACCCACGTATATATAGGTGGAAGCCTAGGGTCGCAACTTGGGCGAGGGTTCTCCCCAAAGTCGGTTTTGGCCACCAGGAGGAGTCCAACATGGATTCCATACGAAACGCCGCGGACTACGGTGTCCAGGGGGAAAACGCCAGAGACTCTGGCGTCTCGGGGGGGGGGGGGGGGGACACCAAGGACACTGCGTTTCCCCTTGCCCCCCAAGGAAACTTCCTTTTCCACCGACCTACGACCTTGTCTACCTTCCTACTTGGTCTAGCTTCGGTTTCCGCGTACTGGAGAGTTCCATAACCCTCCGGATACTTTCATAAGCTCCCGGGAACCTCTTGGAACATCCCGAAACATTTCTTGAAGTCCCGGAACAATTTCCCGATGTTCCGTAACCTTTCAAACACATATCACCAAATGTCTTATGACCACTCAAGACCATTCTTGAATGTTCCGGAATCATCCGAGACCATTTGGTACCACCTTGAACATTTCTATTTCTATACAGAACAATTCCGGTTCCACCTGAAACAATTCTGGTACCCTTTCTCTTTTCATCTCCTAGTTCTCTAACAGATTACCACTCGTTAAGTGTGTGACCCATTAGGTTTGGTATTATGCGGACATGACTCGGAACGTCTTCCGGACACATGGTCATTAGTCAATAATCAACAGCGGAGCCATGGACACCCATGTTGACTCCCACACATACACGAAGAAACTTTGAGTGAACCTTTATGTTATTCATACACCATTCCCTTTGCTTCGCGATATATGACAAAGGAGAGAAGTTTGGCATCCATGTGTAACAACTTCTTGAAAGGATCATGGCAAAACTCAAACCTTGTAACAAAATCACATCATGCCGTCGAGCAAAGAAAAGATCACATGACAAGGAAGCAAACAAGAAAATCAATGCCTCGTATCAACATATGATCTACCTAAACATGCATCTAATCAAGGATCGCTCTGATACCACTGTTGGTAAACGTAGTAGAAAACAAAAATTTCGTGCCTACGAAGCAAGAACCCAAGATCATCCAAGAGGATGACATACAAGGTTTAGGCATAGCTCACCAACAGATGTAGCGGAAGTAGAGTTGGTGAAGCTTGTTGAAGTAGATCTCGTGAATCGTCCAACGAACAATTGATGCCCCACAAATGTAAGGGATCGAGATAGTCTTCACTGGTAAGTTAACCCAATTTATTGGTTCGACACAAGGGGAGCCAAAGAGTATTTATAAGCTTTGACAGTTGAGTTGTCAATTCAACCACACCTGAAATATACTTGCTTGCAACAAAAGATAAGTGGTAAAGGTAATATGATAGTGATGGTGACAACAGCAAAAGTAAACAGCAAAAGTAACAACTAATAACCAGCAGGATTGAAAACACTGTAGGCTAGGGAGATGGATGGTTGGGCGCTGCATGGATGAGAGTGAACATGTAACAGATTCTAACACGGGGCAAGGCACACAGAAAAGCAATGATCATCTAGGCAAATATCAAACATTAGGCATGTATCCCGTAGGTAGTTGTGCGTGCTTGAAATTATTCTTTATGGAGCAAGGAATGGTGGGTATACCTGGGTCACCAAGCTTTTTAGGAATCTTGCCACTGAAAGAGTAGTTAGCAAGCATAGTAGATATTGCTTCATTAGGAACTTTTCTTTTATTAGTAACAATATCTTTCATATATTTCGAATAGGGAGGTAACTTAATAGCATCAGTCAAAGGAATTTGAAGAAAAAGAGGTTTCATCCATTCACAAAACTTATTACAATGCTCTTCTTCTTTAGACTTGAGGGACTTACCTGGAAAGGGCATGGGCTTCTGTATCCATGGTTCTCTTTCCTTCCCATGTCTTCTTGCGATGAAGTCTTCTCTAGAGTACTTCTTGCGTTTATTAGTTGTTTCTACTTCTCGAACTTCGGGAGAATCATCCTTCTCCGTGTCCTTTTCTTCAGGCTCGACACCGTCTTCTGTTTCAGCATCGGAGGTAGATATGCTGTTAGGATCAACAGCTGGCTTTTCACTTATAATAGGATCATCGGGATTGTTAGCCTCCTTGTGTTTCTTCTTCTTATTTTTCTTCGGAGAGCTAACAGTCTCGTCTTCTTCTTGTACTTGAGAATCTTGCTCGATCCTCTTTGGATGCCCCTCAGGATAGAGTGGGTCCTGGGTGTGTGTTCCACCCCTAGTTTTGATGGCATAAGCTTGTATGTCCTGTTTGGCATTATTAGCAAGCAAATCTTTTTGCACATTAGAAATTTGTTCAAGCTGAGTTTGAACCATATGAAAATGCTTAACAAGACATTTAACATCATTAACTGTTCTTTCAAGAACACCACACAAACTTTTGATAGAAAGAGAGTTATCATGCAACTGACTTTGTATCCTCCTATTAAAATGATCTTGCTTAATAATAAAATTATCAAGCTCATCTAAGCATTGGTCGGGAGGCTTAACTTTAGGGATGTCACTTTCAATAAAGTCTAATAAAGAGTGTACCTCTACCAAGGGAGGGTGAGTAGTAGGCTCACACAACTTCTCAATAGGCGGTAAATTCTTCACGTCTTCGGCTTTAATACCTTTCTCCTTTATAGACTTCTTTGCTTCTTGCATATCTTCGGGGCTCAGACCAAGCATGCCCCTCTTTTTCGGTGGTAGAAGTGGTTCAGGAACGGACCAATCTTCATAGTTCTTGGCAATTTTGCACATTAATTCTTCTGCATCGTCCGGTGTTCTTTCCCTGAAAACACAACTAGCACAACTATCCAGGTAGGATCTGGATTCATCGGTTAAACCAGCGTAAAATATATCAAGAAGTTCATTCTTGGGGACTCCATGTCCCGGCATAACCTTAAGTAAATCACAAAACCTCCCCCAAGCTTTAGGGAGGTGCTCATCCTGCAATTGTTTAAAGTTATAGATTCTTTGCAAAGCAACATGTTGCATATGAGCTGGGAAATATTTATCAACGAAGAATTGGACTAAGTCCTGAGGACTCTTAATGGAACCATAGGGTAGTGCATCGTACCATGATTTAGCGTCTTCCTTCAAAGAGAAAGGAAAAAGCTTGGCCACATAGAAGTTTCGTATCTTCTCATCAGTGGTGAATAGGTTACCTAGCTCAGCGAGTTTGGTCAAGTGTGCTATAGCATCATCATTTTCTCTGCCATAAAAGGGGTCAGCCTCGACTGTAGATATAAGTGAAAGATCAACAGAGAAATCATAATCAGGATCAATGATGCATATAGGGGATGTGGCAAATTTAGGATCAGGAATAACTTTGTTCTTCATGGAGTGCTTTTTGAGCAACTCCTTAACAGCACCAGGGTTAGAGTCGACACACTCTCTGAGTTCCCTGCAAAAATCATCATCAAGAGTAACATAATCATCATCAAGGATTCTCTCCTTGAGTTCATCTAAGCACGGGTAACCAAAGGTTTTGCATGTAGGAATATAGGTAGTAGGGGTCTCGGTCTTGGATTATGTTGTAGCCTTAGCAGTCTGAGTTTCAATATAATAACCAAGAAAAGTAGTATCATCAAGAGTAGTGGAAGCATCATCAAAAGTATCGGACATAGTGATAGACTCAGTAGAAGCATCGTGTGGTGGTGGTGAAGTAAACTTACTCATAACAGAAGGTGAATCAAGTGTAGCACTGGTGTTCAGAACAGTACCTTTTCTTGTACGGGATGGTAAGATCGGAACCTTGGGGTCTCCTTTCTTACCCATAGCGGATGATGTGCAGCAGGCAGGATACTTCCAGTAGACTTGTAAATATTTCTATGCTCCCCGGCAACGGCGCCAGAAAACACTGCTTGATGCCCCACAAACGTAAGGGATCGAGATAGTCTTCGCGGGTAAGTTAACCCAATTTATTGATTCGACACAAGGGGAGCCAAAGAGTATTTATAAGCTTTGACAGTTGAGTTTTCAATTCAACCGCACCTGAAATATACTTGTTTGCAACAAAAGATAAGTGGTAAAGGTAATATGATAGTGATGGTGACAACAGCAAAAGTAAACAGCAAGAGTAACAACTAATAACCAGCAGGATTGAAAACACTGTAGGCTAGGGAGATGTATGGTTGGGCGCTGCATGGATGAGAGTGAACATGTAATAGATTCTAACACGGGGCAAGGCACACAGAAAAGCAATGATCATCTAGGCAAATATCAAACATTAGGCATGTATCCCGTAGGTAGTTGTGCGTGCTTGCAATAAGAACTTGCACAACATCTTTTGTCCTACCATCCCGCTACGAACGGGGCCAAAGGGAACTTATGGAGATTAAGGTGCTCCTGTCAAAGAGCACCGGAACAAAGCAATAAACTCAATGGATACATGAAATCCTCAAATTATGGACCATCCCCTTTGGTGTCCCAAGCTGTCACCTTTGGGATCGGCGGTTCTGGACCATAATAGGTGCATACAACTCATAGATAGGATCAAGAACACAAATATATTCATGAAAACACATAGGGTTCAGATCTGAAAACATGGCACTCGGGCCCAAAGTGACAAGCATTAAGAGCAACAAGTTGAAGCAAAGAAGATAAACACCAGTCTAGATGATACGCAACATGCCCCCAACAATCTGACAAACTATTACATGATTAAACTCATCCAATCCCTACCATCCCCTTTGCCTACAGCAGGGAATTACTCACACATATGAAGAGAAGTCATGGAGGAGGGATGGATTGGTGATGGTGATGACGATGGCGACGATCTCCCCTCTCCGGAGGCCAAATCAGCCTCCAGATTAGCCCTCCCGAAGAAGAATAGAGGGTGGCGGCGGCTCCACGACGGAAACTGGAAAAACGACTTCTGTTCTGGGGTTTTCCCGTCACGATAATAAATAGGAGCATCGGTAGGGCACCAGAGGGCCCGGCCCCACCCCTGTCCGCGCCAGGGGGGCGCCTGGGCCCCCAGGGCTCCCCTCTGGTCCCACTTTTGGCATCTGGCTCCTTCGGGTGCGTGGATTTTCTGTGAATTTTCTCGGAATTTTCTACGATACCTAAAAATCCATTTTCCTGCACACAATAAAACCATACAGGAAGCTCTGCTGAAAACAGCGTTAGTCCGGGTTAGTTTCGTCCAAATCATGCAAGAATGAGGGCAAAACAATAGCAAAAGTGTTTGGAAAAGTAGATACGTTTGAGACGTATCAACAATCCCTCGATCCGTCCCACGAACAAGTCCCTCGAAAAAGATCTCCGAGGAAGAAGAAGCTCCTCGAAGAAGGACCAAAGTTATGATCCCTCTACCGGTATCCACACGTCCCGATGCAGCAATCCAGCAGCGCTCCGCCGTCCAGAGAAGAACGCCACCGAGTGAAACTAGAGGGAGAAGAGCCTAGCGGCGTCCATACTAGAACGATCTAGCCCGAAGAGAATTAGAGGCGCGTGGAATTAGCTAGGGTAACCTTGGGACTTTTCTGGTGTCTCTTTTGGGCTACCCCTGCCCCCGTATATATAGGTGGAAGCATGGGGTCGCAACTTAGGCGAGGGTTCTCCCCAAAGTCGGCTTTGTCCACCAGGAGGAGTCCAACACGGATTCTAGTACGATAAGTCGCGGACTAAGACGTCCAGGGGGTAAACGCCAGAGACTCTGGCGTTTCCCCTTGTCCCCAAGGAAACTTCCTTTTCCACCGACCTACGACCTTGTGGACCTTCCTACTTGGTCTAGCTTCGGTTTCCGTGTCCAGGAGAGTTCCATAATCCTCCGGATACTTCCATAAGCTCCAGGAACCTCCCGGAACATTTCTGGAAGTCCCGGAACAATTTCCCAATGTTCCGTAACCTTTCAAACACCTATCACCAAATGTCTTATGAACACTCAAGACCATTCTTGAATGTTCCGAAATCATCCGAGACCATTTGGTACCACCTAGAACATTTCTATTTCTATACAGAACAATTCCGGTTCCACCCGAAACAATTCCGGCACCCTTTCTCTTTTCATCTCCTAGTTCTCTAACAGATTACTACTCGTTAAGTGTGTGACCCAATAGGTTCCGTATTATGCGGACATGACTCGGAATGTCTTCTGGACACATGGTCATTAGTCAATAATCAACAACGGAGCCATGGACACCCATGTTGACTCCCACACATACAAGAAGAAACTTCGAGTGAACCTTTATGTTATTCATACACCATTCCCTTTGCTTCGCGATATATGAAAAAGTTAGAGGAGAGAAGTTTGGCATCCATGTGTAACATCTTCTTGAACACAAGCCATCAGTTATCCTCATTGCTCGTTCGTCTCTATTTCTCGTTTTGTATCCCGGTATCCCCGTGACTAAATCACAAAGTGTTTGGCCAGACTATAATGGATACCGTTATACCGAGTGGGCCCAAAGTCAACATCTCTTCATCGTGAAGGAGAAAATCCCATTCTTGAACTATCGCTATTACTAGACACACTATCTGATATACCCAGAACTTATTTTACAACTTCCCAGTTACGGGAAGATTCATCTAAGAACCAAATCATATCTTCATGTGTGAAGCAACCCGATATTCTCATGGTCTTAGGAATTATGCATATGACAACAAATCATGATAAACTTATAACGTAGTTACGATGTGATCTCTAAGTATATCATTTTAATACTGGGGTAGGTTCAACATCATTGTTCTGCTAACAATATGCTCTCATTGCTACCGACATCCATGTTGCAAGAACAATGTCTATGATTAAGAAAACGTAATCATCAATTAGCACATGAGCTGGTCTTAGAGGCTAAACTAGGAACGCTTGTTGTTTAAATTTCCACACATGCGTATGAGTTTTCTTCTGAATCTCATAGTCAGGGTCATTGCAATTATAGCACAAAAATATAAACATTAATTATGAACTTGAATATAAATAATAACATACTTTATTATTGCCTCTAGGGCATATATCCAACAATAATTGCAACGAAAGGAAATAAAGCAGTAAATAGTGGAGGTGTAAACAATGGTGGAAATATGGAACGGGGTCCCATGATGTTCACTAGTGATGTCTCTCTCCCAAAATACGATAAACAACTAAGCTGGGTGAACAAATTACAGATGGGCAATTGACAGAATTATAAACGCACCGCAATGCTAATTATGCTACTTGAAAGTCAGAGGCTCAAAAGTATGGGAAGTACGCCAAGTCAAGTAGACCGAAATCGATCTGCATCTACTACTAATCATACACCTTGAGATATATATCCAGAACATCTCGCTGCTATTAAGTTGCGAGCCCCACCCAAATTGTAAATTCAAAGCAACAGACAATTGCATTAACAATCTATGCGCAAGGTAAAAAATCCTTGCAACCACGGTTACAAGCACCATTATTTTCTCCCTGGTGGCAACAACACATCCCCTAGTCTCATGTTTCTATCACTCAAGCTAGACATTGGGGGGCATGAACCCACAATCATGCATAACGCTCCCTCTTGGAGTTACTATCTACTACTTGGCCAAATCAATAAAAGCAACAGAGAACATGCAAGAATTACTCAAGAACAAAATATAAAAGATAAACCAAATATATAACTCATCAATGCTTGTTTCAATGTTAATATAGACTCTTGTCTGTTATGACTTGAATTGAATTACATACCTTGATTGCTTTACTTTAAAAGTTCTTATGTGGTTGGTAGCATGTCACCACAGAAATTATGCTTGTTATCACTTACCTACTCAAGGACGAGCAGGAATTCAGCTTGGGGATGTTGGTACGTCCCAAACGTATTTATAATTTCTGCTTGCTCCATGCATGTTTTGTGTGATATTGCTTTGTTTTAGATACACTTTCATACACTTTTGATCATATTTGGACTAACCTATTAACTCAGTGCACCTCAGTGCCAGTTTTTGTTTTCTGCTGTTTTTTTATTTCAGTTTTCCCCCGTATTAAAATTGCTCCAAAAATTTCGGAAAAATCCTCGCCTAGGGTGGGGCCGCGCCAGGGGGCCGCCTGGACCCCTGGTGGCCCCATGGCTGCCCCCCTTCGCCTATACTTATCTCCCGACCCGAAACCCCCGAAGACAAAACCCTTTTTCGTGATCTCGCCTCTGTTCCGCCGCCGCCGCGCTTCCAAGATCGGGAGCACAAGAAGGCTTATTCCCGGCACCCTGCCGGAGGGAGGATCGACCTCCGGGAGCTTCTCCACCACCATGGACGCTTCCCGGATGATCCGTGAGTAGTCCACCTTGGACCATGGGTCCATGATCAGTAGCTATGTGATGTTCTCCTCCCCTCTTTGTTCTTCATGGATTAGACCTTGTGAGCTGCCCTACATGATCAAGGCACATATGTAATTCTTTCTGCTGTTGCTATGTTGAGTTTGCTGGGATCTGATGAATTATGAGACTATGTTCAGATTGTGATTGAGTAATATATTTGGTTCTTATCTTGTATATTTTTGTTCTTGAGTAATTCTTGCATGTTCTCCGTTGTTGTTTATTGCTTTGGCCAAGTAGTAGGTAGTGACTCCAAGAGGGAGCGTTATGCTTGATTGTGGGTTCATGCCTCTGATGACTAGCTTGAGTGACAGAAACATGAGTCTAGGGGATGTGCTGTTGCCACAAGGGGGAAAACAACGGTGCTTGTAACCACGGTTGCAAGGATTGTTTACTTTATGCAAAGATCTTTTAATGTAGTTGTCTGTTGCTTTGGGTTCACACTTTGGGTGGGGCTCGCAACTTAATACCAGCGAGATGTTCTCGATAGATATCTCAAGGTGGATGATTAGTAGTAGATGTAGATGGATTTCGGTCTACTTATTTTGGCGTACCGCCGATGCTTTTGAGCCTCTTCCTTTCTTTGTAGCATATTTAGCATTGCAGTGCGTTTTTAATCCTGTCAATTGCCCAGCTGTGATATGTTTACCTTGGTCCATATTTCCACCACTGTTTACACCCTCAATTTACTTCCTGCTTTTACTTTCCAGTTGCAGTTATCACTACCTATTTTCTGTTGCGTTGATCCTTTGTAAACGGCAAGGCCGGAGAGATTGTTGTGTGTGCAGGTCCAGGTTAAGGGAGCAATATTTCTCAAACGGCGTGTTGCTCGCTTTACCCCCCTACTTGTCGACCATGGATTCCTACTGGTCGATCTCAACCTTGGCATCTTTGCCAAGGGAAATTTGCTGCTAGTCTACATCCAACCTTCCACTTGGGGTAACCAACGAGGAGCACTACTTCAGTGTCATCAAGCCAATTTCTGGCGCCGTTGCCGGGGATTCCAATCTTCAAGATAGGGGATTTGCACACTATCTTTTACCTTTGCTTTTTAGTCTTGTTAGTTTACCTATTAGTTCTTGCTTTAGTGTCCTTTATAAAAAATCACAAAAAATTGCTTGTCCCACTTGCTGCTACTATGGGTTTCACTGAAAACACCAAGTTGTTTGACTTCACTACACTACTGGAATTCTGACGTTTGCCGTCTGCCATGGCAGTCGGCAAACATAGAAAAAGCGAATGGCAAAGCACTCATCAACCATTTCTCCGGCAAAGAGGCGCTTTGCCGTCTGCTTAATATCGACGGATGGCAAAGAGGTTTGCCATCAGGTATTTATCCTGGCAGACGGCAAAGTAATTCTTACACATTTTGGCTCGTATGTGGATCCGGTAACCCGTTAATACTTTAAGCAAACGGCAAATAATTTTTCAATTATAAAAAGAAAAACTGTCGACCCCGTTCTTGTTCGATCCCCAACCCCGTTCTGTTCTGTTCTTTACATGCAACTCACGGCGGCACGAGACATGGTAGGGCATGCCGGGCCGGAGGGATAGAGCAGGCACGACGCGACCGTCGGGAGGAGGGCGCGTCGGCGAGGTGGCAGGGCAGCCGACGTCACGGGCCGACTGAAGGGAAACGTAGTAGAAAACAAAAAATTTCGACCTACGAATCAAGAACCCAAGATCATCCAAGAAGATTGCATACAAGGTTTTAGGTCATGGCTCACCAACCGATGTAGCGGAAGTAGAGTTGGTGAAGCTCGTGGACGTAGTGGAAGTAGATCTCGCAAGTTCTCCCACGAACAGTCCCTCGATCAATCCCACGAACAAGTCCCGCAATCTAGTCCCACGGACAAGTCCCATGAACAAGCTCCTCGAAGAAGGGTCGAAGGTAAGACCCCTCCATTAGTATCCACACATCCCGTAGCAGCAATCCAGCAGCGCTCCGCCGTCCAGAGATGAACGCCACCGAGAAAACTAGAGGGAGAAAACCCTAACGGATTCCGATCTAGAACAACGTCTAAACCGGGGTCTAAAAGTGGAGCAACGGGGTTTAGAGGAGGGAGGGTGGCGCATAGGCCTTGGGGACAAGTTGTCTGTATCTTCCCCCACCCTTGGCTCACCTTATATAGGTGGCCAAGGGGCCTAGGGCGCAGCTCAAGGAGGTTTGGGAGTCCAACTTGGACTCCCAAGCCTTCCAAACCTACACATACCTTCCCACCGGAAACCTTCCATAATGGTATTTGGAAATCCCACCTGGAGGATCTCCCACCCCTTTTTGGTGCGCCCCCACCACCTGGCCGGCCAGGGCAGCCTAGGTGGCTTGCCCCCCAAGGCCAGGGGCGCAGGGCAGTGGGTGGTACTGCCCGGAACCTTCCGGAACCTTCTAGAAGCTTCCAGGACCTTCCGGGACCTACCGGGACTGTTTCGGGACATTCCGGACACTTTTGGAGCACTTCCAATACCTTCCGGAACCTCTAACGAATGTTTCGGAGCCATCTAAATGGGTTTCGGAGCCATCCGGGCAAAGGTTATTATGTCCGGTGAACACAACATATTGTTTAAGCTGTCCACCGATCACCGAAACTATTCCGGTTGATCGTAAACTTTCCCATTACCATTTTCATATGTTCCGGAACCACCTTGGACTACTCCAGAGTGATCCGGACATATCCTTAAATACCCAAAACTACTTTTGGTGCCCTTATGAACTATTTCATAAATCCCCGGAACTACTTCCGGTACCCGTATGAATTATTCTGCTTTGCTTCCACTAAACCTTCTACCATACTAGTATTCTAACAGACTACTGCTCGTTAAGTGTGTGACCCAATAGGTTCGGTATAATGCGGACATGACTCAGAACATCTTCCGGACATAGGTCAACAGCCTTTTGTCAATAGCCAATAATCAACAGCGGAGCCATGGACACCCATGTTGACTCCCGCACATACACGAAGAAACTTCGAGTGAACCATTATGTTTAGTCATGTACCATTCCCTTTGCTTCGCGATATATGACAAAGTTTAGAGGAGAGAAGTTTGGCACCCATGTGTAACAACTTCTTGAACACAAGCCACTCGTTATCCTCTTTGCTAGTTCGTCCATTTTCTCGTTATCGTATTCCGGTATCCCCGTGACTGAATCACAATGCGTCTGGCCAGACTATAATGGATACCGTCATACCGAGTGGGCCCGAAGTGAATATCTTCTTCATCGTGAAGGAGCAAATCCCATTCTTGAACTATCACAGTCACTAGCCACACCATCTGACATACCCAGAACTTATTTTACTACTTCCAATTTACGGGAGGATTCATCTAAGAACCAAAGCATGTCTTCCTATGTGAAGCAACTCGATACTCTCATGGTCTAAGGAATTACGTATATGATAACATTTCATGATATGACTTATAACGTAGTTACGATGTGATCTCTAAGTATATCATTCAATACTGGGGTCGGTTCAACATCATTGTTCTGCTAACAATATGTTCCCATTGCTACTGACATCCTTGTTACAAGAACAATGTCCATGATTAAGAAAACGTAATCATCAGTTAGCACATGAGCTGGTCTTAGAGGCTAAACCAGGAACTCTTGGTGTTTGCATTTCCACACATGCAAATGAGTTTTCTTCTGAATCTCACAGTCAGGGTCATTGCAATTATAGCACAGAAATATAAACATTAATTACGAACGTGGAAATATATATATAATAACATTTTATTATTGCCTCTAGGGCATATTTCCAACAGTCTCCCACTTGCACTAGAGTCAATAATATTGTCAGTGCTTGAGCACTTTACACCTATGGCATACCGGTGTAAGAAATGCTTCATTTGTGGTATAGACCTCATCTTCGGATCTGACGTTTCAGGCCCGTTTGTATCTTGCATATCTTCGCGTTTTCACGCTATCATAAAATTCACTAATTTTATCAGTTTAGCTTTGTATATGTTTGAATCATTTGGCAGGACCTTGGTTCCTTTAGAATAAGTCATGAAATCATTCGTCAATGTTCCATGAGCTTCAAGCATCTAGGAAACCATACCATGTTCATAAATGAATTTATGATTCAAAATACCCTCCTTGTTACTTCTTTAAGCAACAATATACTTAGCCTCTGTTATAGAATTCGCCACAGTATCGAACTTGACATAGTTCCTCCATACTGTGCCACCCTTACGTGTGAAACACATAATCCCAATTAAAATCGAAAATCGATCGGAGTAAGTATGAAGACTGAATTGGTGTAACTGTTTAGATCAAAATTCAGCTGGTGTAACTTGTTACAACGAGCTCTTCATTATCTCCATTTTCCGAGAAACATATCTTATCTATCATAAGTTTAACTTTTCACTATTTGTCCAATGATCAACATGTTGATCACTTTGGTATCTTGCTCACAACCTTTTGGAGCACTGGACATATCTGGTCGTTTTACATATTATGGTGTACATGATTAATCCAAACACACATGTGAGTGGAATTCAATTCATGTGTTTTGCTTATCTGTGTTCATGAACACTGATTTCCGCAAACAACTTTTCACCGTGACCTCGGCAAGAACATCCTTCTTGGCGTTTTCATACTAAACTACTTTAGTATCATGTCAACATGTAACGTTGGATTTAGCATGATCAAGCACTTACTATCTGCATAGATCAATGTGCTCAATACAAATGCTATATTAGCCCAAGTTCTTCAACTGAAAACTATTTCCAATGAAGTCCTTATTCGTGTCAAGAAATTTATATAATTTCCAATCAACAATATGTCATCTACATAAGATTTTAGAAATATCATTCAGCTCCCACTTACTTTCTTGAACATTCAAGCATCTTCGTTATTCCTGATGAAAACAAACTCTTTTGGCAATTTCATCATAACGAAAATTCCAACTCCATTATGCTAGCTCCAGTCCATCACTGGATATCCAAGGCTTGCATCTATTTTAGCATCCTTTGAATCGACAAAACATTCCGGTCGTATCACGTATACGTCCTTTGTTATATTTCCATGTAGGAACTTTGTTTTGACGTTCATTCTACCATATCCTATAAATGATATATGTAGTAATTGCTAATATAACCCGAACTGACTAAAGCATTTCTACGGTCGACACTATTTCGCCGTAGTCAACCTTTGAACTTGCTAGAAAACAATTTTCCAACGAGTTGAGCTTTATGGATAAAACAATTTCATCCGAATCAATTATAGATCCATATATATATTCTTCAGACTTTTAGTCTTTCCGAGGGTCTACCAAGTTCAAAACTTGACTTACTTCCATGGATACTATCTCGGATTATTTGGCATTTAGCCA
Organism: Bromus sterilis; assembly: GCA_950022295.1. NCBI lineage: Eukaryota > Viridiplantae > Streptophyta > Magnoliopsida > Poales > Poaceae > Bromus > Bromus sterilis. The sequence goes on along the minus strand of OX465596.1, from coordinate 407,571,679 downwards.
AATCCCGGAGTCAGGGCCCATCAACGCTTCTTTGTATATCACAGGTTTATCATTGTCGAACAACAATATCTCGTTTTACATATCATGAATGTTTGTACGAGTTTTGTCTAACCTGTGTGGTTCAGCTGCGCACTTCTCTGAAGATTCAACAATCTTTGACAAGTTGCACTGTCCTCCCACTCACTCTTTTGTAAGAAACTATTTTTCTTCAAAATACATTGTTCTTAACAGCAAACAGTTTTGCTTTTGTGTAGTGATAGAGGAATACCAAATCTTTTGGCATAACCTTAACAAAGTAGCACTTATCTGATTTGGGGTTTTGAGTATGTCAAACATATGCCTCATATACCCAAATTTTAAGAAAAGACAACATGGTTTTAACAGTCCATACCACATCTAATATGGTGTCATTTCAACAGATTTGATGGTGCTCTTTTCAGTGTAAAAGCTGTAGTCACTAACGCATAACTTTAATAAGTATAATGGCAAATTGATAAACGTCATATTTGATCTTACCGTGTCATACATGGATTGATTACATCTCTCGAACACTTTACTCATAGTGGTGTTCCGGGAGACGCAAGTTATGACACTTCTTCACAACTCATCAGACGTTCGCTAAACTTGTAACTCAAATATTACTTTCTACAATCTAATTTGCAGAAGCTTTATTTTCTTGTTACAATGAATTTCTATTTCACTCTAAAATTCCTTGAACATTTCAAAGATTTCAGAAGTATGTCTCTATTGAACAGATATCCACATATCTACTTCAACTCATGAGTGAAGATAGGGAATCCACTGCACACAACTACACTTATTGGACTACACACATCATCATGTATGATTACCAATGGTTTAGTTGCCCGTTCATGTATGGCCTATTAACGGTGTTTTAGTCACATTAATTCGAGACAAAGATCGCAAGCGTCAAGTGATTCATAATCATATGACTCGAAAGTCCATCACTTATGGAAATTCTTCATGCATGTTATGTCACTTGTGATAAACGGCAGTGCCACATCTATGTGGTATTTTTGTCAGTCTTGCGACGTTTAGCATCAGTGTTATGGATGTTTAGTATTATTATCAAGATTCATAACATACAACCTATTCATAATGGAAGTATGGCCTTTACGTTATTCATAGCTTTGAACAACTCTCTTGCAACAAACATGATTCAAAATGATGTTTTGCAACAAGGCTAAAGTGTAGTAACAATTTACTCAACTCTAAAATGAATTATGAAGATAATCATAGAGTCAACACACGGCATAGTAAACCTTTTACCGTGTTCCCAAGCGTGTCAAAACTCATCATTAGCTGGTCATAAAGGCCATAGTATTTCTTGCATCGAGTTGCAACAATATGCAATCGATGTGATATTCCGGTGATCAACAGTTTAATCACAATATACAGAATCCACAATTAACTGCTTAATCATGATTCCCAAGAATTACATCTCTTGACCAGCAATGAATTCATCTATAACTCCGTATGACTTTCATTTCTGAGCTGGTTATTCCAGTCTTCTTTCGTTTTGCCTTTATACGTATCATAGTTCTATTTCCAATGTCACTCCTACTCACAGAAGATCACACATGATCAAGGGTGGCGCAGGCCATGGACTTTCCGGCGTGTAAGTCTTACTAACACCCTATGGAACTTCCTTTCCCTTAATCCTCATCATCATATGATCATTATTCTTCTGGATCCCACACATCAGTTTTGTTTAGAGCACAATGAACATTTTCACTAATGCTTACAATCATACATTGTACTAGATATCTTATATCCAACATTAATTGTCTTACTACTGAAAACTTATTTTTCAGTTCCATGAATATAACATAACTATCCCAAACTTTTCGAAGTTCGGGTTTCATGGTGGTGAAGACAATGCACTTAGCTGTCGTGGAATTCTAGCATTTTGGATTATGGACATAAGTCACATCATCCATAGCATCAGCGGGAGAGCATCAAAAATTTGCGATAGGACAAGCTCCTTCTCGACACTATTGAGGATAGTCCTCACAATACGGTACCAATCGTAAAGTTTTTACCAGATAAAACAGTTAATCAAAATCAATTGGGAAGGTGGTAACGCGAGCCATTATTCTACAACGATAATGCAAATACTAAGACTTTGTTCATAATTAAGTTGCACTTGTGATTAATTAATTTAATTACTTAGTGCGCTCCCACTCAGATCAATATCTCTCGTAATTGATGCTGGAGTGATTCAAGATCCAACCCAATCGTCCGCCATTGATGTGACATCACTGATGACTTAGACTGGACCGGTAGGCCAACTTGCCAATCACACCAAAGGTGATTCTTGTTCATCTTTCGATGGGCGTGTTCCGGTAGCAAACTTTTATCCAAACCGTCAAGATAACCAAGTGTAATGTGCTGTGTGTTCTTTTAACACACCCGTCTTTTATGCGTCACACCGTGTGCACCCATGTGACATGACCTGCTCCGGTGTGAAACATAGTATAGACGGTGCTACAGTTGGGAGAACACTATCAACTTGATATTTTTTGCGAGAGATCACCCTAATAAAACACGACTACCGCGCATCAAACAAGGGTGCATCAAAGGGATAAACATCACAGGCAGTTCATAAAATTATGTGATATAGTATAGCCCTTTGCTTCGTGAAGTCTTCATTGTCTTCACGTCGTCGTGGTTGAAGTCACCGTGTCCACCAACTTTGTCCTTGGCGCCGGGAACATCACCACGGCTTCCGGCATGTGCGTCAGGGTCCACCTCCGCATCGTGGATCATCACCTTGCATCTATCTATTGCTTTGCCTCGAGCTAATAAACAGTTCTGGCACGCAGGCCATAATTAAGTGACAATCATATGACTCCAGTCATCATGCCGTACCACGACACGCAGGTCGCGAATAAATATTACATAACATATAGCATCTCATACAAACACATTGCAAATCTTGAAGGCTATACCACATCACATGCATACTCTGCAAAAACGAGTTAGATCGCCATCTACACGGGTTGTTGCAACTTTTATCGTGGTTGTTTAGCAGGTTTACAAGGCAAACGAGAAACCCTAGACAAAACAAAAACACGATACTTCTTTTGTTGCTAGTTTAACATACGGGGTGCGTGTAGCAACTAATGCCACAAGCCAAACTTCGTTAAACGCGTGACCCCCGTGTGGATTTGAGTTCATAAAATCCACAAGCCCGTTCATGTAAAATTTTCTATAGCAAGACTAGGATGAGATCCAAGGAATTTGATGTAGTCCATGATCAAGGCAACCAGCATACTAAGAGCAGCATAGAGGGATCATGGCAAAACTCAAACCTTGTAGCAAAATCACATCATGCCGTCGAGCAAAGAAAAGATCACATGATAGGGAAGCAAACAAGAAAATCAATGCCTCATATCAACATATGATCTACCTAAACATGCATCTAATCAAGGATCGCTCATGATACCGCTGTTGGGAAACGTAGTAGAAAACAAAAAAATTCGGCCTACGAATCAAGAACCCAAGATCATCCAAGAAGATTGCATACAAGGTTTTAGGTCATGGCTCACCAACCGATGTAGCGGAAGTAGAGTTGGTGAAGCTCGTGGACGTAGTGGAAGTAGATCTCGCAAGTTCTCCCACGAACAGTCCCTCGATCAATCCCACGAACAAGTCCCGTGATCTAGTCCCACGGACAAGTCCCATGAACAAGCTCCTCGAAGAAGGGTCGAAGGTACGACCCCTCCATTAGTATCCACACATCCCATAGCAGCAATCCAGCAGCGCTCCGCCGTCCAGAGATGAACGCCACCGAGAAAACTAGAGGGAGAAAACCCTAACGGATTCCGATCTAGAACAACGTCTAAACCGGGGTCTAAAAGTGGAGCAACGGGGTTTAGAGGAGGGAGGGTGGCGCATAGGCCTTGGGGACAAGTTGTCTGTATCTTCCCCCACCCTTGGCTCACCTTATATAGGTGGCCAAGGGGCCTAGGGCGCAGCTCAAGGAGGTTTGGGAGTCCAACTTGGACTCCCAATTCTTCCAAACCTACACATACCTTCCCACCGGAAACCTTCCATAATGGTATTTGGAAATCCCACCTGGAGGATCTCCCACCCCTTTTTGGTGCGCCCCCACCACCTGGCCGGCCAGGGCAGCCTAGGTGGCTTGCCCCCCAAGGCCAGGGGCGCAGGGCAGTGGGTGGTACTGCCCGGAACCTTCCGAAACCTTCTAGAAGCTTCCAGGACCTTCCGGGACCTACCGGGACTTTAGATGTGAACTTTATCTCTAGAAACAACTTCAACAATAATGCTTATAGGAGTAATTTTGCTATCAATCCTAGACCGTTCCAATCCAACAACTATGGGAACAACAATACTTATCCTAGCAACAAGAGCTCCACTTCTGAATTAGAAAGCATGCTTAAAGAATTTATCACTACCCAAAGATCCTTCAACAAGAGTGTAGAGGAAAAATAAGACAAATTAGATAACCTCTCTTTGAAGGTAGACAACCTAGCCCTTGATGTTGAGATGCTTAAAATTAGAATTTCTCCCCTCGAGGAGAGGAAGGCCACTCCTATTAATGCTATCCAAATGAAAATTAATGAGAATATTAGGATGATGGCTAAACTTAAAGAAAGATGGACTAGAGAAAAGGAGGAAGAAGATAGAATTAAGAGCCTTCCGACACACCACACTGTTGCTACTATCCAAGTTGTTGAGGATACCCAAACTCTTAGCACCCAACACACTCCTAGTCCCATTGGACCTATTAATGGTGATGCTATTACCTCAACCGTAGAAGAAGAAACTCCTATGAACATAGAGGCTTTCAAACAAGTGAGCCTAGATGACACCACTACCACCTTTGATAGTAGTGACATTGATTTTGATAGTTGCACCCTTTCAGAAGTTATAAGATTGCTACACAAAATTTCTAGACACCCCCACACTAGCACACTAAATCTTGCCTTCACGGAGCATATCACCAATGCTCTCATTAAAGTTAGGGAGGAGAAGCTTAGAGTAGAAGCCTCCATACCTAGGAAGCTAGAAGATGGTTGGGATCCTATGATCAAAATTAAATTGAATAACTTATCTTGCTATGCTTTATGTGATGTTGGAGCTAGTACCTCCGTTATGCCCAAAAGAATGTATGATATGTTTGAATTGAAACATTTTGATCCTTGTTATTTTGGTGTTTCGTCTCGTTGATTCTTCCGTAAAGAAACCTTTGGGGAAGATCGACGATGTTCTTATCATTGTTAATGACAATTATGTTCCCATTTATTTTACTATTATGGACATAAAGTGTGAACCTTTATGTCCAATTATTTTAGGACGTCCTTGTGACGCCCCCAAAATAAAGCCGGGTACAGTAATCATACACGCAGGGCACACGACCGAAATCAGGGTGCCATGGTGAGAATATCACAACACAACACTAGACAAATAAGATAAATCTGATATTACAAACCAGGGATCACGATGATCCGAATACAAAAGTTATACATGCCATAATATCTGAGTACAGACATAGTTAGTCAAGTTTTTTCCTTAAGAAGGCTAGCACAAATAACATCAGAGATACAGATTGAAAAGGTGAGGCCTCCTGCCTGGGATCCATCGAACTACTCCTGGTCGACGGGGAACTCGATGTCGTAGTAGTCTCCTCAGGGGTACTCCTGATCCTGGGCTCAAACGTCGACTGCATCGGCCGATCAGGCAAAACAAAAGGGGGAAATAAAGCAAGGGTGAGTATCTAGCATACCCGCGAGTCTGACGTCTGCTACTAAGAATTTATGCATTTGTATCAAATGGAAAGGGGAGGTTATATATATTGGACAGAAAGACAGAAATCCAGAATAAGGAAGAGAAGCTAGGCCTACTGACGAGGGGGTGACCCCACGACTCCTACGGATGAGCCTACCTGGTGTCCATGAAGGCAGAAGGCCCATGAAGATACATCCTCGGCCCGCTAGTTGGCACCGACGTAGGAGTCCGCGACTCACAAGGAAGGTGCGAAGACCTGCCGTATGAAGCAAGCTAGGGTTAGGAAAGCTTACTTGTAAACGTAGATGAACTCCCCGAGACCTAGCCCGGTATATAAGGGCTAGGAGGGGCGACGCCAAAGACATCTAATATCACCTGTAACCCTAGCCTTGAGCGCTCCAGCCTTGGCCTCCACTGTAGTTGCATCTCCCCCATTAATAATATCGAGCAGGAGCGAGCCTTCCTGTTTGCCGACGAGCTATCGTCCAACCTGTGCATCTCATGACTAACCCAGGGTCCCTGAACATGGGATTTGCCGGGGTTGATCCCCGTCAATCCACGCCACTCACGACCGCTCGAGTGAAGTCCCAGCATGGAGAAGCACGATCGCACGCATCAGCAAGGAGACGGCAAGGACACCATCGCAGGTGTTCATGGCAGAAGTTGGCGCATCAGCGTCAGGAAATAACGGGCGAGTCGACGACCCGAGCGCTCGTCAAGACACCCCAACCACCAACAGGGCGGCAGGTCCCGGCAACACCAGTCAGATGGTCGTACAGCTAGGAGAACCGGAGACCATACCAAAGAAAGTCCCGGTGGAACAAGGGCCCAGCGATCAAAAAAGCAGTCGGCCGCTAAGCAGCAAACAGCAAGCACCCGTCCAAGGCAGCCAGCCATCACGCAGCAGGCAGCAAACCCCGGTTGCAGCGGCGGGCGGACCACCCAAAGAAAAAATATACTTGTCCAAGGAATCAATGGCAATGGTAAAGGAAGCAGTCGCCCACGGCAGGTTACTACCATCAGATGCCTCAAGAGACGAGCTAAGGGCATACAACAAGTTAGCGGGTGATTTAACCCAGCAGACGAGACAGTGGTGCCTAGCCATGGAGAAGCAAGAAAAAGCGGAACCCGAAAGGAAAAGCAGTCGCAGACAATCTCCAAGAAGTCACTCGCCAGGCCACGACTCCCCCATCCGCAACAGATCGAAACTCAACAACCTGCGGAAGACAGAAAGGGCGAGAGTAGTGCGGAAACTGGAAGATGACTTCAGATCAGAGGAGGACGACGACGAAGAGGAGCGCCTCACTCCAGCAGAAGCACTCATAAGCACCCAGGACTACCTGTCCCGTGCCCAGAAAAGCAGAAAAAGTAAAACGGATCGCTACGCTTCCATAGCTTTGCAGATAATGAAGGACGCTATCGACGCCTCGGTACCCAAGAAATCCAGTGCAAAGCGGCAGACTCGCGAGCGGACACCAGACAGGGACCCCAGTTCACCGGATGACGACGACGACGACAACAATGACGACAGGCGCAGGCGCCCCGACAAGTACAAGAAACACGACAGCGACGACAACAACAGGCGCCGCAGCACTCGGCGAGATGCGCGAGACGACATCACGCGGAACAGAGTCAACCGCAGCAGGCGAAGACGTGCAACACGCGAGGAGTACTCGGATGAAGAGGCTTCCGACAAGGAAATCGAGCCATGTGGAGCACTCTTCTTCACACGTGCCATACGTGAGACACGTATGCCAAACAGGTTCAAACTGAACTCCACGACACTAAAGTACAACAGACTCGAGGAGCCGGAGGCATGGCTCGACGACTACCTAACGACAGTCAAGTTTCAAAGAGGAACCAACGTCACGGCAATGCAGTACGTGCAGCTCATGCTCGAGAGCTCCGCTCGACATTGGCTGAAAAATCTTCGGCGCGGATCCATCAGCTCTTGGAGCCAGTTCCGAGGAGCCTTCATAGAAAACTTCAAATCCACATACAAGCGACCAACCTCACTCGAGGAGCTGTGGGCATGCAAACAAGGAACAAGGGAGGCCCTGCGAGCATACATCCAGCGTTGGACGATACTCAAGAATTCAGCGGAAGACATCTCGGACGAAAGTGCGATCGACGCATTCAGGCGAGGTCTTCAACGCGTTGAATTCAAGGAGCAGCTCGGACAGATGAAAGTCCGAACACTCGCACGGCTGTTAGAACTAGCCAACAACTGGGCAGACGGAGAAGACTCCGTTCGTAATGAAACAGAAACCCACACTGCACGATCAGAGTACGACTACGACTACAACGGAGATAGAGGAGACAACAGAAGAAGAAAGCGACCCAGACGGAACTTCTACAACGACAGAGGACCTGACATGGTCGCCGCCGGTTTCTCGGACGATCGGAACAGCAGGCACGACGATGACAACAGACCACAACGACGAGACAACCCAGAAGACGAGCCCCAGGATCAGAGACGAGAATGGAGGACAAGGCAGCCACGCGACGGCACTCGCGCATTCCGCTCCGCCAAAGAACAACTCGACGGACCGTTCTCTATACACGGATTCAGAAACGAGCGAGGAGAGATCAGATCATCCCACACCCTCAGGAATTGCAGAAGCTTCAACGAGTTGGCCGAGGAGAAAAGCCGCTCCGCGGCTGGAACAGCACGACCACTCGCAAGCATAGCAGTTGGGGCAGTCGCCCACGATGCGCCACCAGCCCCCCCTCTGCCAACAAGACATGTGGCCATCATCCAGGAACGGAAAAGGACACCAGAAGAAGAAAACCAGTACCCAGAAGCCCACGGGAGGATCTACATGATACAAGAAGGCAGACCTTCTAATAGGCAGCATAAACAAGTCACCAGACAAGTCTTCCTAGCAACCTCCGCACACCCGGCCGTCCTAGAGTACCTGCGCGGGTCGGAGACAGAAATCTCCTTCTCCCGGGACGACCACCCGCCAGTCGTTCCCCAGCCAGGGCACGCCGCGCTAGTACTCGAAGCCAGAATCGAAAATTACGACATGTCGCGAGTATTCATGGACGGCGGCAGCGGGATCAACATCATCTTCACCCGAACACTCGACGACATGTTCATCCAAAACAACGCACTCAAGTCCTCAGGCACAACCTTCCACGGGATCGTACCAGGAAAAGCAATCTACCCCCTCGGAAGGATAAGCCTGGAGGTAGTCTTTGGGAACGCGACAAACTTCCGCAAGGAAACACTTGACTTTGAAGTGGTCGACTGGAAGCCTGGAGTATTCATGGCCGTACCCCACTACGCCTACCTCAAGCTGAAGATGCCAGACCCAAACGGGGTCATCACAATCAGCGGCAGTTTCGTCGGATCCGACCGCTGCGACAAAGAATTCCACAAGATAGCAGAAGCATTCGTAGCCCACCAAGGCAGCAGGACCACGGGACTCGCAGAAGAAGCGCTCCCGTAGAAGGAAAGGAACATCGCCCGAAGAAACCCGACACTGGGAGACAAAGCTACCAGGCCCTTAAAGGCCACTACATCATCGCTCTAAGTAAAAGGGACCTGTCCTCAACAGAGCCCTCCTACTCTTTGTAAGGGACAACAAGAAAGATATTACATAAATATTTTTCCCCAAAATTTCTTGGCACTCGGGGGCTTGCCGAAGCAGCCACCCTCCGAGGCGCCCTCCGCAATCGCGACACACTAAACCTGGCACTCGGTGGCTTGCCGAAGCAGCCACCCCCCGAGGCATCTTCCGCAATCGCGGCACATTAACTTGGCACTCGGGGGCTTGCCGAAGCAGCCACCCCCCGAGGTGTCCTCCGCAATCGCGGCACATTAACTTGGCACTCGGGGGCTTGCCGAAGCAGCCACCCCCCGAGGCGTCCTCCGCAATCGCGGCACATTAACTTGGCACTCGGGGGCTTGCCGAAGCAGCCACCCTCCGAGGCGTCCTCCGCAATCGCGGCACATTAACTTGGCACTCGGGGGCTTGCCGAAGCAGCCACCCTCCGAGGCGTCCTCCGCAATCGCGGCACACTAAACCTGGCACTCGGGGGCTCGCCAAAGCAGCCACCCCCCGAGGCGTCCTCCGCAACCGTGGCACATTAACTTGGCACTCGGGGGCTTGCCGAAGCAGCCACCCTCCGAGGCGTCCTCCGCAATCGCGGCACATTAACTTGGCACTCGGGAGCTTGCCGAAGCAGCCACCCTCCGAGGCGTCCTCCGCAATCGCGGCACATTAATTTGGCACTCGGGGGCTTGCCGAAGGAGCCACCCTCCGAGACGTCCTCCTCAACCGCGGCACATTAACTTGGCACTCGGGGGCTCGCCGAAGCAGCCACCCCCCGAGGCGCCCCCCGCAACTACAAATGCAGAAGACCCTCCAAGACAGCATATATACAACCAAGAAGAAGCATATACAACGAAGGGAAGCACCTAATCTCTAGGCTCCAACTTCGCCTTAATAAGTGCACCCAGATGGCGGTCGTTCTCTTCACAAACTCGCCTCACAGCCTGGTGCGCATGCCTATCTACAACCACGTAGTGCTCATTCATCGGATGATCCCTACCACCTGGAGGACCCGCCACCACCTGAGCAAAATCCACCCCTGGCCAATGACTATGGACCAAGCCCAAAGCATCTCGGGATCCAGCACGAATCTGATGATCCATCACTCGACGTAACTCGGCAGGCTGAGAAAATATGCGACAAAGCCTCTCAAGGGACGAAGGAACCACATCCAACGGATAGAACTCAGCATGGATACCTCCCAATACCCGCTCGCAGTAGCTGAGGGCTTCCGGTACCCGCTCAACTCGGCGACGAAGCAAAGCAAATGCTCGAGCACGAGCCCCATCTGCCCAAAAGGGATTGCTCGCCTGCACACTAGGATCATCAAGCCGCGACATCTTCGACTGAACGGCCCTCTCTTCATCCCGAGTTCGCCCTGCCAACACTTCGAAAGTCAAACACTACGATCAAGACAGAGACGGCAAAAAGCCCACTAAGGGGAATCAAGCAACCAAGCAGAGTCAAGACTCACCCCGCAGGAGGTCGGACAACTTCACCACCCACGAAGCAAGGCCCTCAACCACGGACTCGGCACGCTCACGACGAGTACGCTGAACGGCCACGGACCACTTCAGTCGGACAACATCCCGCTCAGCGTCCTTCAGCCGCAAGCAAACGGACTCGTACGCGCCCTCGCGAGCGTCATCCTTCAGCGAACTCCACAGACGAAGAACTCCCGGAGTGGCCTACCGCAGGATGAACAAAACAAATCAAAAACAGCAAGAGGAACAGCCAAGCAGTCACTCAGATAAAAGTAGCAAAGATCAATCATCACAACGGAGTCACGAATTACAGACAAAGTTTCAAAGCGGCGCAACACTACTGTGCCTCCCCCTCACCTACGACAGGGGGACCCTGAGCATCTACAACTTGTTGCAGGCGACGAGCCAGCCTATCGGCTCGGTCGTCCTGCTCACCAGAATAGTGCGGGATGGTCTCAACCAAGGAATCATCAAAGGAAACCCCATGCCCTATAAGGACGACCAGGGCCGTGGAAGAACCACTCACCACGCTCTCCGCCACCAGTTCCACCATATATTTCCCATCCGGGCCGAACGCAGCAACCCGAGCACCCAGGCCATCAGGCACCTTCGTACTCTTCGGCATAAGGTGCTCGTGCGCAAGACCCACAAGATTGGAAGCCCCGGCGCAGACGTCCTCGACCACTGCAACAACATCTGCAACAGCATCAACAACACCTTAGAGAATCCCAGACCCCGACGCAGCAGCCTCCATCGGCTTCGCACTTACAGCAGATGCACCAAGCAAAGAAACGTCATCACGGGAAGACAGTAGAAACAACAATGGTTGAATACCAAACTTACACACGAGCGAGCCCGCCAAGGCGCGAAGACGTTTGCCCTCGACTGCCTCCACCCGCGCACGCGCGTCCTCGGCCTGGCGAAGGCGAACCAGCTCCTCATGTTGACCATGCAACTCCGCCTCCTTGGAAGCCAAGGCAACCTTGAGAACGGAAACCGTCTTTTCCGCCTTTTCGGCTTGTTTCTCGGCAGCCTGGCGACGACCTGCAAGAAAAGACAGTACTCAGAACAAAAGACGAAGCGCCCAAAAGCTCGGCAGCGCAAAAATAAAACTCACCATCCATAGCAGATAAGGCATCCTGGGCGGAATCATGGGCCCGTTGCCAACGCTCAGCATCAAGAATCAAACGCTCACAGTGCTGGAAAACAGGCTGCAAGAACCAGGCAATCAGGTGTTAATTAAAGACAAGACTACAAGCAACTGCGAACAGTTACTTCTAGCCTCGGGGGCTACTCCCATCGGGAGCACTGCCGTGCCCCCGATGATAAAACAACACAGACACGAATCATCTTACCAGCTTGGAGACATGGTTGAAAGCACGGGCCTTGTCTTCAATCGCCAGATCAAGACGACCAAAGTACGGAGGACCAAGTTCAGTCGGCCTGAGCTCAGGAGCAGCAGCACCAGGCGCCGCAGAAGAAGGTACATCGGGAACTACACCCGCAGTCGAAACGACAGGAGTCGCCGCCGGTCCAGATTGGCCAGCGGCAGCCGAGAGGTCCTCAAGATGCTTGGCTGCCGCCCCAGAACTCGTCGACTTCAGATCAGTAGCAGTTGCGCTGGTGCACGAAGCAGCCGGAGCAGGCGCAACACTACAAAATAAAGCATTATCAGACGCAAGAACAAGGAAAAAGGAACAGGAACAAATCCAGCAGACTCTTACCCGACACGCGCAACACGAGGACGCCCTAGCCTCCCAAGCCTGGCCCTCCTTGGAGGAGGGGCCGGAGCAGCAGCCGAAGGGGAAGGCCTAGCAACAGGAGCAGCAGGAGGGACTTCATCACCTAACGTAGCATGATCTTCAACATCCAAAGGGCGCGAGCGCTTCACACGAAAAGGACTCGAGTCTTCACTATCTCCAGTCTCCACTAGCACAATCTCAGCATTAACAGCCGGCGCAACATTATCAGCTGCGGAAGCATCAGGCTCTTCAAGAATATCGGCGTCCTCCGGCTGCGGAGGATTACACGGCACCGGAGCATGACCCTGCAAGGCAAGCAACGTCAACAACAAAACAAAACTAGGTACTCGTCCAGGCAAATGAATGAACACGGGCACCAACCGGCGGCGGAGAATGATCAGAAGCATATGGACGGACAAGATGCATCTCGGAAATACTCAAGCACTTGGTCACTTGCTGGATATGAGCCAGCAAGGCATCAGATTCTAGCTCTTCAGGCGAGCATCTCGTCGAGTCACCGAGTCCCTTGTACTGCCACATAGGGCGAGCTCGATGCTGCAACGGTTGAACCCGCCTCCCCACAAAAACAGAGATAAGATGACCACCAGTCAAGTTATCCTTTAACACAGAAATCCTCTCCAAAAACAGAGTCAGCTCGGACGACTCCACCTCGGTCAAAGAATGAGACCACGAAGGCTGTCTGACCAACCGCGTACCCAGATTGAAAGAAGCAAGACCAAATTGCTGACCAACAACGAAGCGATCCTTCAGATAAAACCAGCCTCTTCGCCAGCCACTAACGGAATCGATCTTCTCCAAGTCAAAATATGAATGTTTATCCCCAATAGAGATACCTACTCGACCCACGACGTACTCACAGTTTGTCCTTTTTACATTAAAAAGGCGCCTCCAATGGGGGTAAATCCCCAGGAAGGCCTCGCAAAGAGTGATGAAACACGCAATGTGCAAAATCCCATTGGGAGTCAGATCATGCAACTGGAGCCGATAGGAATACAGCAAGCCCCGAACGAAAGGATGCAGCGGAAGAGAAAACCCATGGTGGAAGAAAGCTTGGAAGCATACCCGCTCGTTCGCCGCCGGCGCTGGAATCGACTCATCACCAGGAAGACGGACATCGCCCGCCACCACCATGCCATCAGCAACCAGCGCATCCAGATCTCCATCCCCGAACGTGGACCGCTCCCACTTGCCGGACATCTTGGCCGACTCGACAGCAGCACGGGGGCGCTTGGACATAGATCTCACAGTAGCACGCAGAAGAGAAAAGACGAAGGCTCAGGAACACGAAGGAAGCAGAGAAAGAGGAGGAAGGCAATGGCTGGGTAAAACATACAATTTACCCAGCCACATGGTATTTAACTCCAAGAGCCTAGCAAGACGAGCCACCATGCAACCTTTTTTGCCCAGTAAAATGTGGCACGACCCCATATAGAGGCGAATAGTATGGAAAATCCAACCGACGCAGTAACAACACCGCCCACTACGCGCGCAAAAAGAGGACCATGATCGCGCGACGCGAAAATTTCGGCGGGACATCGCCAAGTCATTTCCCACGACAGACCGCAGTGGTCAAAAAATTGCAGAAGACCACGCCAACGTCATATCACAGCAAGGCGTACTGAGTACGCCATCAAGGCCCCCAGATTCCATCTCTCAGATTTTTTTCCCGATGAAGAAAAAACATCTTACTCCCATCGGGAGAGTACATCATAAGAGTCCCAGGTGCTCCCTCACCTAAAGGTCAGCCATGTGCTCGAGTGACCACTCGCACTTATGAGAGTCTCGGGTGCTCCCTCAACCCGACGTAAGACAAACATGCATTCGCCAAGACCATGCGGCGCTAAGAGTCTCAGGTGCTCCCTCACCTCAAGAGCCGAAACGGCATTCGAGTGATTACTCACGAAAAACCCCCCGACTGAGCACTCGAAACAAAGCTCCTCGGGTGAATGAGTGAACAACTCGCTTGATGTTTTGTTCCAAGCAGGTGCAATGCTATAAGGCTCCGCGCCTCAAAAACACACATTCCTGGAACACGATACACTGTGCCCAGATGCCACACAAGATTAGCGTGTATGTAAGACCCCGCTGCGAAGTACGGCCGGGCTGGGACTTGCCGAAGAGCAATTTCACTCCCAACCTTTCCCATGGGCTACGCATGATAGAAAAGCCGGGCGGACGTGCCTTAGGCTGCACACATTACTGGCGGCAAATGAACACCGTAAGACCTGAAGCGGCCGGACTTTTGCTCGACACCAGTGTTCCAAGCTCACGTCGAGGGACGTGGGTTTGATTGGGCTACTGTGGTATTTGCCCTAGTGCAATTCACCAAGGCTCGACCCGTCGACTCCTTGGGCCCTTTCAGCTTAGCATCCCTCGAAACAGGTTTTGTCATGACCACCAGACTGCCAGCGACCTGTGGATGAACCGCGCATACCAATAACCGACGAATGAATGTACTTGAGTCCCTGCGCGACTCTCCGAGTCCCCCAGGCACTCGGGGGCTACTGACGAGGGGGTGACCCCACGACTCCTACGGATGAGCCTACCTGGTGTCCATGAAGGCAGAAGGCCCATGAAGATATAGTCTCGGCCCGCTAGTTGGCACCGACGTAGGAGTCCGCGACTCACAAGGAAGGTGCGAAGACCTGCCGTACGGAGCAAGCTAGGGTTAGGAAAGCTTACCTGTAAACGTAGATGAACTCCCCGAGACCTAGCCCGGTATATAAGGGCTAGGAGGGGCGACGCCAAAGACATCTAATATCACCTGTAACCCTAGCCTTAAGCGCTCCAGCCTTGGCCTCCACTGTAATCGCATATCCCCCATTAATAATATCGAGCAGGAGCGAGCCTTCCTGTTTGCCGACGAGCTATCGTCCAACCTGTGCATCTCATGACTAACCCAGGGTCCCTGACCATGGGATTTGCCGGGGTTGATCCCCGTCACCTACCGAAGACTAGCATCTTTCGACGAGTCTTGCAGCATGAGGAGAGAATAGCCAACAGTTTATATAAAGCATAAAGTAACAATGCAGCAGAAGTTGCTGCAACATTGTATAATAGTAAGTTGTAATAATTAGCAATGCCTCCGAGATCACCTCCTCGACTTCCCTACGAGGAAGCAAACTCGGAACCAACTGGTTAATAGTAGTAGTTTGTAATAGTAGGATCTGGCTTCAGCATAAAGCGTCATGTTACCGTGGACACGGCTATTCGAATAGATCAATCTTCCCTCCAGGGGTGCACTTCTGTTACACTACAACGCACGGATCTCCAGGGTGGCGTACACCTTGTTAGGGAATTCCCCACCGAGTCTATCCGACACAACATAGCCCATCCTTCAAAATCAAAAGAGAGGCCATCCGCCGGTCTAAATCCTAAGTACGCAGGGCCTTGGACCCCAACCTTGACGTACTCCTGCATGGTGCGTGGGTGGCCGGGAAGCAGTAGCAAAAACAACACAGCTCGAGCAAAGAAGACACCTCACTTACCGGCAATCAGCCCGCGATACTATTGACGCCTGAAGAGTCTTCGAACGAGACTACCATGTAGAGGAGCCAATAACTCATTATCCCACGTGTAGGCAGCGCGTAAAAGCCAAAAGGCTACTCAAGTCTTCCGCCAAACCCTTAGTGCTTGATACCCCACAGGCGTAAGGGATATAGATAGTCTTCGCGGGTAAGTTAATCCAATTTATTGATTCGACACACGGGGAGCCAAAGAGTATTTATAAGCTTTGACAGTTGAGTTGTCAATTCAACCGCACCTGAAATATACTTGCTTGCAACGATAGATAAGTGGTAACGATAATATGATAGTGATAGTGGCAACAGCAAAAGTAACAACAAAAGTAACAACTAATGACCAGCAGGATTGAAAACACTATAGGCTAGGGAGATGGATGGTTGGGCGCTGCATGGATGAGAGTGAACATATAATAGATTCTAACACGGGGCAAGGCACAAAGAAAAGCAATGATCATCTAGGAAAATATCAAACAGTAGGCATGTATCCCGTAGGTAGTTGTGCGTGCTTGCAATAAGAACTTGCACAACATCTTTTGTCCTACCATCCCGCTAAGAACGGGGCCAACAGGAACTTATGGAGATTAAGGTGCTCCTGTCAAAGAGCATCGAAACAAAGCAATAAAATCAATGGATACATGAAATCCTCAAATTGTGGACCATCCCCTTTGGTGTCCCAAGCTGCCACCTTTGGGATCGCCGGTTCCGGACCATAATAGGTGCATACAACTCATAGATAGGATCTAGAACACAAATATATTCATGAAAACACATAGGGTTCAGATCTGAAAACATGGCACTCGGGCCCAAAGTGACAAGCATTAAGAACAACAAGTTGTAGCAAAGATGATAAACACCAAAGTAGATGATAGGCAACATGCCCCCAACAATCTAACGAACTATTACATGATTAAACTCATCCAATCCCTACCATCCCCTTTTCCTACAGCAGGGAATTACTCACACATATGAAGAGAAGTCATGGAGGATGGATGGAGTGGTGATGGCGACGATCTCCCCTCTCCGGAGGCCAAATCAGCCTCCAGATTAGCCCTCCCGAAGAAGAACAGAGGGTGGCGGCGGCTCCGCGACGGAAACTGGAAAAACGACTTCTGTTCTGGGGTTTTCCCGTCACGGGGATAAATAGGAGTCTCGGTAGGGCACCAGAGGAGGGGGGAGCTGCCCAGGCGGCCAGAGGGCGCGGGCCCACCCCTGGCCGCGCCAGGGGGGGCGCCTGGGGCCCCCCAGAGCTCCCCTCTGGTCCCAGTTCTGGCTCCTGGCTCCTTCGGGTGCGTGGATTTTCTGGGAATTTTCTGGGACGTCAAAAAATCCATTTTCCTGCGCACAAATAAACCATACAGTCTGCTCTGCTGAAAACAACGTTAGTCCGGGTTAGGTTCGTCCAAATCATGCAAGAATGAGGGCAAAACAATAGCAAAAGTGTTTGAAAAGTAGATACGTTTGATACATATCAACTCCCCCAAGCTTAGCATATTGCTTGTCCTCAAGCAATTCAGTTCAACGAACTGGACGCGACAAAGAAAACTTTGACAAACTCTTTTGCTTCATTAGATGTATATAAGAATGTACTACGAAAAGAGTGTAGCAGGTATTGAAACAATGCTATAAGGACAATGCACGAAGCAATTCTTCTTTCATGTGATCAGTCACAAACAACTAAAAGTAAATAATAAGCTACTGAAAATCAAGACAGGATCACAATGCACATAGCTTGAACATACTTGAGTGGCACTTCGCTAGCCTCCATGAGTGAAGCAAAACATAAATGCAGAAACTCCTCCGGAGTTTTAAAGGTGACTAGATCTCAGTATTTCAGACTAGCAATAACACAAGCATGCAGAAGACAATGTAATACTTTGGGACAATGCATGTTACACTAAGAATGACAATTATGCTCTCAGAGTTGGTGCTTTGAAGAAAGAAGGGGAGACTCTCTAACCGTGGCTTTTGATGGCAAGGTTGAAAACCCTTGAAAGGAAGCAAAGACTAAACAAGTGCCAGAGCTGTTGGTTTTGGAAACAGAGATAAAACATTTTTGAGAAGTGCAACTTTCCAGTCAACGGTGAACGGTAAAGGTCTCTCAATATCTCCCATGCCAACCATATATAATGCCTTTTGCTTACACATATTCCCTTATCCATAAATCCTTCGATGGTCTATGGAACCTTTTATTTTGCCTCAAGGATGGAAGGAGGGTATCGTTCCACCTATCATAAGCACCATTTGGTCCATTTCACTCCATCATCAAGTATGGGGGAGGTGTAACTCTCATATTTTTTTCCTTTTCTGTTTTGACTAGTTAAAACTTCCGTCAAAATATTTTTGGCATGAAAGATACTGATTTCCCCTCACCGTACCATGAGCTTGTACGGTTACAAAAAGGGAAACTTTTGAATAAATTTCGAGATGGCACAAGAACGTCTAAGTTAGGAGTGGCCGGTAAATACCACATATAGGTAGGTATGGTGGACTCAAATGGAACAACTGGGTTTGAAAAGTAGTTTGGAAGCACAAGCAGAAATCCGCTTGGTGCGAGCGAAGGCTAGCAAAAGACTGGGAAGCGACCAACTAGAGAGCAATAACTTTCATAATCATGCAGAGCGACAAAGCAACATTGACTCGGGCATGAAAGTGATATAACTATTCTGAAACAAAAAGATCATCAAGGCAAAAGTAAACTTTATAGTCATAAGCATGTGTGAACATGTGCCAAGTCAATCCAAAAATTCTCCAAAGGGAAATACCACTTCAGTATGCCAAGCCATGAACAATGCAATGCATGTAAATCATTTCAACAACACATTATGTACTCTAGCTATTTGAGACTAGCCACAAGGAAAGCATGAACACTGGGAAAGCATTGTAAACATAGCACTATGTCGCTACAAGCTGGTCTCTAGATCATAAGTACATGCATACGTACAAAAGTAGAAACAGGAAGAGTTCATACCGGTTTTCCTTGTTGCTTCCCTTTCGTCGATCTTCATCATTACTGCCTTGTCACTTGCACGATCGAACGTGGGAAATATTATCAAATGCCATCACAGACTCGAGCTGATCTCTTGAAACAAAGCAAACTAAAGAGAGAAAGAAAATCTTTTTGGGTTTTTTTAAAGGTTTAAAAGAGAGCAAAAGAAAAGAGAAAATCTTTTTGTTGTTTTTGCAAAGAAAGAAAGAAAGAAAAACGGGCAAAAACTTCGAAAAGATCAAAGCGAATAAAATGGATAATACAATGGAAAAGTGAGAAGGGCACGAACTCCCCCAAGCTTAGGCTTTCGGCCTAAGTTGGTAGTAGCTAATGTCCCCAGGAGCCTCCTGCTCCAGGGTGGTACTGGTGAGTCCAAGGGTCGTATGAGGTTTCCGGTGCGTACACCTAAGTCCTCGGATCCTCCCACGAAGAAGGATCCGCGCTCCAAGTAGAGGAAGACCCTTCATCAAACTGGGTGAAAGTCTCCCCCTGGAAAGGTCGGAACTCACCATGCTCCTCCTCGTCGGGCACAACCCCCTCCATGGGGTTATGAAACTGATGCTGGACCACGAACTCATCGAACTGGATAACATCAAAGGACCATCCGTTCCTGCGAGAAAAATCAAACAAAAGAGGTGTAGGTAGACGGATCTTGCGTTCCGTGGTGGCTCCGAAACGCAAGATATAATGAAGGTTACCAAACTCGGAAGTCATGGTAACAAACTTATGCCTTTTCATAGAAGCAAGGTCAAAACTTCAATAAGTAAAAGGCTTATCATCGGGGTGTGGGGTGCCATTAAGAGACTCTAGGATAAGTGTGGCGTAAACGCCACCAAATAAGTCTCCCTTGTTACCGTTCATAGCAAGGCGTCGAGCAATTAAGGCACCCACATTATAATCAAACCTCCCTGAAAGGGCGGTTGCCAGGATAGCAAGATCCGGCGCAGATATGTTGCTCGTGTTGTCACGAGCTAACACCCCTCTAGCAATATAGTACGCAAAATACCTGAGGTGTGGGAATAAGATGCTGGAGATCTTTGACCGACGAATATCCCTTGTATCTATGCTACAGAGAGAGTTGAAGACGGTTCTTAGCTCGGAGGGCTGAGAGCTCATCTTCGCCGTCAGTCCCACGTTCGACACACCTATTATTTCACAAAACTTTTGCAAAGGCATGGTCAAAAGATCATTGTAAATTTTAAACTCAACAAAACCAACATCAAGGTTATATCTAAAACTGTTAATAAAACAGGAGGTGAGTTTTTGATACTGGACAACACGGCACGCTGCGAGCCGCGTCAGACCTGCATTAGCACAAAGATTATAGAACTCCTCGTTAATTCCTGCAGCTTCAAGGAATTCATCGCACGGAAAAGTCATTGCACATGCTGGATTTGTGTCCTCAAACAACTCTAAGGGCACATGATCTTCGTTGTAGCTCACCCTAGCAGCCGAGGGTGAAGCTGCAGCTCTTGTAACTCGATCGGAGCGCCCGGGCTTTTTCTTCCCAAGCCACCCCTTTGCTCTTCCTAGCAAACTCATTTATGAAATTTTGACAAATTACAAAAACAAGGATTTAAACAAAGTGAGTTAAGGCAAACTACTCAACTCACTTACCTAAGGCATAAACTTGCATCAAAACTTGGAAAATAAAATTCTACACATACATGCAAGCTCACATAAACAACACCAAGAGCTACTAAATACTCACAAATGAAGCCACCAATCAAAAATCTAATTGGAGGGGTGAAGGAGTTACATACCAGGGAGTATTTGCCCAAAATTACTGCTCAAATGATGGGTCGTAGAGAGAGATCGAAATTCTAGACGGAGAGCAGCAAGAACACAAGAACAAAGTGCAGAACTCGTGTTTTTGGAGAGAGAGGAAGGAGGAGGAAGAAGACATACCTGGAAGTGGGGCCTGTGGGTCCCAGGTGCCCTGTGGGCGCGGCCAGGGGGCAGGCCGCGCCAGCTGGCCGCCTGGGCCACTGATGGCACCCCCTGGTCAGCCCCAGGTGCCTCTGGGTCACTCCCGACATGGAAATTTTTATTTTTATTTTTCTGGAATTTTTCTGAAAACTTCACTGTTGAAAATTTCTCGGAGTTCAAAAAGCTGCAAAAACTTTCTGAAAACTTAAAGCGGTGATTAGTATTGTGAAGCTTCAAAAACACAAAAACTTGGTACAACAAAGAGAATGAAAGCTAAAGCAAATGAAAACATAACAAGCTTAACTTGTTACCTATATAAAACAAGCTCAATAGTAAGGTTGATCAAGTCTTACCAAAAAACCGGCGATATATAGAACAAGAAGTCTCCCCTCTTATGAAGTGATCATTGCATTTTTACTTTAATAGACATTGTCCCCACCATAATGGTTTTGTATTTGTGGTGCACATGTAGTGGACAGTCCCATTCTCCAATCTTTACGGTCTCGATATTCTCTATAGAGTTAAGGCCATGCCTCTTGTCGATCTTCTTTGGAAAATACACCGTGTGTTCTTTATCATCAACGTTGAAAGTGACCTTTCCTTTATTGCAATCAATGATAGCGCCTGCGGTGTTAAGAAAAGG
Organism: Bromus sterilis; assembly: GCA_950022295.1. NCBI lineage: Eukaryota > Viridiplantae > Streptophyta > Magnoliopsida > Poales > Poaceae > Bromus > Bromus sterilis. The sequence continues at coordinate 407,550,015 of OX465596.1, read as the reverse complement.
TCTACCAAGAATAATGGACATGCTCCCATCCTCGGGCATGTCAAGCACAACAAAATCTGTAAGGATCAAACAATTAGCAACTTCAACGGGTACATCCTCACAAATACCTATTGGGACAGCTGTTGATTTGTCAGCCATCTGAAGGGAGATATCTGTAGGGATTAGTTTCTCTAAACAAAGCCTTTTGTAAAGAGAGAAAGGCATAACACTCACTCCTGCACCAAGATCACATAAAGCAGTTCTGACGTAGTTATGCTTTAAGGAGCAAGGAATGGTGGGTATACCTGGGTCACCGAGCTTCTTAGGAATCTTGCCACTGAAAGAGTAGTTAGCACGCATAGTAGATATTGCCTCATTAGGAACTTTTCTTTTATTAGTAACAATATCTTTCATATATTTCGAATAGGGAGGTAACTTAATAGCATCAGTCAAAGGAATTTGAAGAAAAAGAGGCTTCATCCATTCACAAAATTTATTATAATGCTCTTCTTCTTTGGATTTGAGGGACTTGCCTAGAAAGGGCATGGGTTTCTGTACCCATGTTTCTCTTTCCTTCCCATGTCTTCTTGCGATGAAGTCTTCTGTAGAGTACCTCTTGCGTTTATCGGGTGCTTCTTCTTCTCTTACCTTGAGAGAATCATCCTTCTCTGCGTCCTTTTCTCCAGACTCGGCACCGTCTTCTGTTTCAGCGTCGGAGGTAGAAATGCTGTTAGGATCAACAACTAGCTTTTCACTTGTAATAGGATCATCGGGATTGTCAGCCTCCTTGTGTTTCTTCTTCTTCTTTTTCTTCGGAGAGCTAACCGTCTCTTCTTCTTCTTGTACTTGAGAATCTTGCTCGATCCTCTTTGGATGCCCCTCAGGATAGAGTGGGTCCTGGGTGTGTGTTCCACCTCTAGTTTTAATCCCATAAGCTTGTATGTCCTGTTTGGCATTATTAACAAGCAAATCTTTTTGCACATTAGAAATTTGTTCAAGCTGAGTTTGAACCATATGAAAATTCTTAACAAGACATTTAACATCATTAACTTTTCTTTCGAGAACATCACACAAACTATTGATAGCAAGAGAATTATCATGCAACTGACTTTGTAATCTCCTATTAAAATGGTCTTGCTTAACAATAAAATTATCAAGCTCATCTAAACATTGGTCGGGAGGCTTACCTTTAGGGATGTCACTTTCAGTAAAGTCTAATAGAGAGTGTACCTCTACCAAGGGAGGGTGAGTGGTAGGCTCACACAACTTCTCAATAGGCGGCAAATTCTTCACGTCTTCGGCTTTAATACCTTTCTACTTTATAGACTTCTTTGCTTCTTGCATATCTTCGGGGTTCAAAACAAGCATGCCCCTCTTTTTTGGTGGTAGAAGTGGCTCAGGAACGGACCAATCTTCATGGTTCTTGGCGATTTTGCACATTAATTCTTCTGCATCGTCCGACGTTCTTTCCCTGAAAACACAACTAGCACAACTATCCAGATAGGATCTGGATTCATCGGTTAAGCCAGCGTAAAATATATCAAGCAGTTCATTCTTGTGGACTCCATGTCCCGGCATAACCTTAAGTAAATCACAAAACCTCCCCAAGCTTTAGGGAGGTGCTCATCCTTCAATTGTTTAAAGTTATAGATTATTTTCAAAGCAGCATGTTGCATATGAGCTGGAAAATATTTATAAACAAATAATTGGACTAAGTCCTGGGGACTCTTAACGGAACCATAGGGTAGTGCATCATACATGTTTTAGCGTCTTCCTTCAAAGAAAAAGGAAAAAGCTTGGCCACATAGAAGTTTCGTATCTTCTGATCAGTATTGAATAGGTTTCCTAGCTCAGCGAGCTTGGTTAAGTGTGCTATAGCATCATCATTTTCTCTGCCATAAAAGGGGTCAACCTCGACTGTAGATATAAGTGAAAGATCAACAGAGAAATCATAATCAGCATCAGTGATGCATATAGGAGACGTGGCAAATAGAGGATTAAGAATAGCTTTGTTCTTCATGGAGTGCCTTTTGAGCAACTCCTTAACAGCACCAGGGTCAGAGTCGACACACTCTCTGAGTTCCCTGCAAAAATCATCATCAAGAGTAACATAATCATCATGAAGGATTCTCTCCTTGAGTCCATCTAAGCTCGGGTAACCAAAGGTTTTGTAGGTAGGAATATAGGTAGCAGGTGTCTCGGTCTTGGATTTTGCTGCAGCCTTAGCAGTCCGAGTTTCAATATAGTGACCAAGAAAAGTAGCATCATCAAGAGTAGTGGAAGCATCATCAAAAGTATCGGACATAGTGACAGACTCAATAGAAGCATCATGTAGTGGTGGTGAAGTAAACTTACTCATAACAGAAGGTGAATCAAGTGTAGCACTAGTGTTCAGAACAATACCTTTTCTTGTACGGGATGGTAAGATCGGAACCTTGGGGTCTCCTTTCTTACCCATAGCGGATGATGTGCAGCAGGCATGATACTTCAAGTAGACTTGTAAATATTGCTATGCTCCCCGGCAACGGCGCCAGAAAAAACGCTGCTTGATACCCCACAGGCGTAAGGGATCGAGATAGTCTTCGCGGGTAAGTTAACCCAATTTATTGATTCGACACACGGGGAGCCAAAGAGTATTTATTAGCTTTGACAGTTGAGTTGTCAATTCAACCGCACCTGAAATATACTTGCTTGCAACGATAGATAAGTGGTAACGATAATATGATAGTGATAGTGGCAAGAGCAAAAGTAACAACAAAAGTAACAACTAATAACCAGCAGGATTGAAAACAGTGTAGGCTAGGGAGATGGATGATTGGGCGCTGCATGGATGAGAGTGAACATATAATAGATTCTAACACGGGGCAAGGCACACAAAAAAAGCAATGATCATCTAGGAAAATATCAAACAGTAGGCATGTATCCCGTAGGTAGTTGTGCGTGCTTGCAATAAGAACTTGCACAACATCTTTTGTCCTACCATACCGCTACGAACGGGGCCAAAAGGAACTTATGGAGATTAAGGTGCTCCTGTCAAAGAGCACCGGAACAAAGCAATAAACTCAATGGATACATGGAATCCTCAAATTATGGACCATCCCCTTTGGTGTTCCAAGCTGTCACCTTTGGGATCGCCGGTTCCGGACCATAATAGCTGCATACAACTCATAGATAGGATCTAGAACACAAATATATTCATGAAAACACATAGGGTTCAGATCTGAAAACATGGCACTCGGGCCCAAAGTGACAAGCATTAAGAACAACAAGTTGTAGCAAAGATGATAAACACCAAAGTAGATGATAGGCAACATGCCCCCAACAATCTAACGAACTATTACATGATTAAACTCATCAAATCCCTACCATCCCCTTTGCCTACAGCAGGGAATTACTCACACATATGAAGAGAAGTCATGGAGGATGGATGGAGTGGTGATGGCGATGACGATGGCGACGATCTCCCCTCTCCGGAGGCCCAATCAGCCTCCAGATTAGCCCTCCCGAAGAAGAACAGAGGGTGGCGGCGGCTCCGCGACGGAAACTGGAAAAACGACTTCTGTTCTGGGGTTTTCCCGTCACGGGGATAAATAGGAGTCTCGGTAGGGCACCAGAGGAGGGGGGAGCTGCCCAGGCGGCCAGAGGGCGCGGCCCCACCCCTGGCCGCGCCAGGGGGGCGCCTGGGGCCCCCAGAGCTCCCCTCTGGTCCCACTTCTGGCTCCTGGCTCCTTCGGGTGCGTGGATTTTCTGGGAATTTTCTGGGACGTCAAAAAATCCATTTTCCTGCGCACAAATAAACCATACAGGCTTCTCTGCTGAAAACAACGTTAGTCCGGGTTAGTTTCGTCCAAATCATGCAAGAATGAGGGAAAAACAATAGCAAAAGTGTTTGGAAAAGTAGATACGTTTGAGACGTATCACTTAGTCATTTTATTATCTCGCGGACAACCGTTATCGTTGCCCGACTAATTAACACAACGGACAACGAACTACAGCGAAGACCACCAGTGCATCGGTGCCTGCTCTGTCGTCCCGTCAAAGCGCGCCGTTACCAACAAGGTGAACCGTCTCCTTACCTTGTCTCGCGTGTGCTATTATAGGTGCTCGACTTTCTTGGTTTGGTAACTCTCACGACCAACGATCAGGGTCCAAGCACACCGGTACACTGGTCGTACCCTCCCTGTCGTCCCGTCGCAATACCACTCGTGGACACCATTGGGTCGTCCGACTTCTTACCTTTAAGGACATCCATTGTTCAGGACCCTAGGACAGCTATACAGAGTCAGCAACGAGTGGAGTACGAGGATTACTCCTCGATAGATCACACTTGATGTGGCTCAACAGAGCCGAGGTAGGGGCCTGAGGCGGTGTCTGCATTGTACCGTAAATGTGACAGTTATAATCATTGTATCCGCATTCAGTCCACAGAGTGTTCACGGCCTGCTATCTAATCCTAGTTGACTAACAATGCGCAGGGCTCACTACTGAATATAATATTTATAATAGGCAGCATAGGATAAAGGAAGGTTCATCAAGGCGCGACAAAAATAGGCTATGCAATAGAATAGGATTGTAATGTAGCAGCAGTAGTATTAATGCCTAGTGCAAGAAAAGTACGGAAAGATAGGCAATCTCTGGGGAAGAGAATGACTCTGCTTGCCTGGAAGCTCGACGGTAGGGGTAGGGTCGTCGACGAAGTAGTGATACGTCCAAAACGTATCTATAATTTCTGCTTGCTCCATGCATGTTTTGTGTGATATTGCTATGATATTGATACACTTTCATACACTTTTGATCATATTTGGACTAACCTATTAACTCAGTGCACCCCAGTGCCAGTTCCTGTTTTCTGCTGTTTTTCTATTTCAGGTTTCCCCCATATTAAAAGTGCTCCAAAAAAATCGGGAAAAATCAGATAAAAAATCAGCGTTCCGGAAGCTTCCGGATTCACCAAAGAATGGCGAGAGGGGCCCCACCTGGTGCCTAGGCGGCTAGTGGGCGTGGCCTAGGGCTTGGCCGCGCCGAAAGGCCGCCTAGGCGACTGGTGGCCCCCCTGGTGCCCCCCTTTGGCTCTTATTTATTCTCCCGTCGCGAAACCCGCGATTCCGGACCCCTTTTATCCAGAAGCAATTCCGATCTCCGCCGCCATCACCGACAAGCTTCGGGGGACCAGAATTCCTGTGCCGGCACCCTGCCGGGACGGGGAAGTTCCCCCGGATTCATCTCCATCGATGTTGCTTCCTCCCTCCATGATGCGGGAGTAGTTCCTCCCCGGGGTTGAGGTTTCTACCAGTAACTATGTGGTCTTCTCTCTCTCCCATGATGTGATCTTGATTGTGATTATAGGCTATGTTAATCTAGGATGATGCCATGATGTTTCCCTTCTTCTATGTATTGGATTGATGTACTCACTTGATCTTATCTAGTATAATCCCCGAGACCATGGTGACATCGGTCTATTGGACATGGGTTAGAAGAATATTTTCATGAGTGATTTCCTCTTTTGTGTGTGGATTGAAGATTGAGAGTCTCTTGGTGCTTGCCTTTGACTATCCTTTAGATATGTTGTGGTGATTGTGGTACTCTCTTTGGATGGCCGCGGTGACATTGGGAAATCCATAGATGAGAACTACGAACTCTGAGGTGTGCTTTTGTAGCCCTACACAATTACCGTCCTCTCTTGACCACAAAGGAATGACCTCCGAGTACGTCTCCATTGCATGTTTTATGAGGAATATCATGTGATTAGACTATGTTGATGTTGTTGGGAGTTGCCACTAGTGAAAGTATGAAGCCTAGGCCTTGTTTCCACCATTGTTACACCGTTTGTGCTCACTTTTATCACATTTTTGCTTGCTGCACTTTTTATTACAGATTTATATTACCTTGCTTTGCTACACCTATCACCCATATTTTACCATCTCTTCGCCGAACTAGTGCACCTATACAACTCCTAGTTGTATTAGGTGTGTTGGGGACACAAGAGACTTCTTGTATCTTAATTGCAGGGTTGCTTGAGAGAGACCATCTTCAACCTCTACTTCCCTGAGTTCGATAAACCTTAGGTCATCCACTTGAGGGAAATTGCTGATGTCCTACAAACCTCTGCACTTGGAGGCCCAACATAGTCTACAAGAATAGAAACGTGCGTAGACATCAAGCTATTTCTGGCGTCGTTGCCGGAGAGGTGAGTGATTGAAGGAATATCTTTAGATCTTGAAATTAATTCTTTTTGTTTCTTGTTTTTATTTTCACTAGTTAGGCTTTATGGAAAACAACAATTTTTTTTATGAGAGAGCTTTATGAGCTCTATCTTGAGTTAGGACATGAAGTGTTTGAGGAGGAGATCAAAAAGCCTATGGAGCTTTTTTATTTGAACAACACTCATGATAGTAGTAATGTTATTAGCATGTATTCTTTTAATACTTTTGATACTAATGATATGCAAAACCATAAGCTTGGGGATGCTACGTTTTATGAAGATGATCTTTTTAGCCCCCCAAGTTTTGATGAGGAAATTTATTTTGATGATACTTTGCCTCCTATCTATGATGATTATTGTGATGACACTTATGCTATAAAGAATAAATTTTTACAAGTGCACCATGATAAGAATGATTCATGTGATAGCTATTTTGTTGAGTTTGCTCCCAATATTACTAATGAGAAGGATTTTGCTTATGTGGAGAGTAACAAATTTTCTATGCTTGTGGATCATGATAAGAATTTTTTATGTGATACTTATATTGTTGAGTTTATTCATGATCCCACTGAAAATTATTATGAGTGGGGAACACATGCTTATAGATATTTCAATAATATCAAGTTCCCTCTCTTTATGTTGAAGGTTTTGAAGCTGCACTTGTTTTGCCTTCCTATGCTTATTGCTTTGTGCTTCAATGCATTATTCCTCTACAAGATCCTTTTGCATAGGAAGCATGTTAGACTTAAATGTGTTTGTTATTTGCTTCTTTATGCTCTCTTTTGTTCTTCAACTCTTATTCCTACGAGAGCATCACTAAAATCTTAAGCCTAGCTAATGGCTTTAAAGAAGCGCTTTCGGTAGGCAGCCCGCAACGAATTTAGGTTTTCCTTTTTGTTTTTCTTCTATTTTTAGCAGTCTTGATGATTGTTAATACTGTATCAACATCATTGTATCTTTACTTTTCAAGCTTTGTGCCATTTATAGCCTCATATGACAAGGGAAGTGAAAGTTGTGACATGCTGTCCAGAAAACAGATTCTGTGCTCGTGACTAGAGAAATCACAGAAAAATCCCAGTTCATCTTTTTGAGATGAAATTTCTACACAGTGTGATCTATACAATCACGGAACTTTAGTATGTTCTGAGTTTTTTTATTTTAGTTGCAGAAGTATCCCTAAAAAATTCTTTACTACCTGCTGTTCTGTTTTTCACAGATTATGCCACGTTTTGTCTCTCCTAACTTTTGCAAACCTTAAGCTTGCTTTTTCTTTGAAAAAACCTTTTGGAAATCTTGAGAAACAATATCTCTTCAAGAATATCTTTATATCCAGTGGGAAAAAATTATTTATTAAGGGTACTAACCTCTCTAATAATCTTATGGTGAGTTATGTATGAAGGGAGTTTTCAAGTGTGCGATGGAAGATGATGAAAGAAGATTCCGGAGTGTCAAGCGCTCAAGCTTGGGGATACGCCCATGCATCGCCAATAAATATTCAAGGAGACTCAAGCGTCTAAGCTTGGGGATGCCCCCGTGCATCCCCTTCTCCATCAACAATCATCAGTTCGTCCTTCGTCTCACTATATTTTTATCACTTCATGCGTTATGTGCTATTCTTGGAGCGTCTCGCTCTTAGTTTTTTTTTAGTTTTCTTTAGCTTTGATTGCTGTTCATAAAAGGTTAGAGCCCAGATTTATTTGTGTGGGAGAGAAGCACGCTCCACTTCCAAAATTTAGAACACAACATAGGACTTTTTCCTGCTTATCTTTGTCGTGTTTGTTCTTTATCTTTCCATAGCTGCTGTCATGCTTTGCTCTTAGCTTTCATGTTTATCTTTTAAACGAGCTTTTGTTTAGTTTGTTGCTGGAACTCTCTTGAGTTTTCATGTTTATTTTGTTTAGAGAGTTTGCCTGTTGCACTGAGTTTTGTGTCTTGGCTTGAAGTAGGTAATTGAGATTGCTATTCTTTTTGTAGTAGTAACTTGCAAAAGTTTTGAGGTGTTGTCTTGAGTAATGTTTGGACTTTTGGTGTCAAGAGCTTTAGCCTATTAGTGATAGATGTCGTATTTTGGGCAATCCGTGTTTATTTTCAAAACCCTAGAAATTAGTTGAGAACTTTAGCTACTAGTTGGATCACTACTCTTCTGAGGGGTCGAATATTAGAGTACACTCACGTACCATGAGTCGAGGATGCGCAAGGATAACCAAACCCCCATACACTCCTCCTCGGGGTACTTGTCTCTTTGTGAACCTCCTTATTAGATTGAGAGTTACCGATAATAAGTGCATGAGTTCTTCGGACTAATGTGAGTATTCGAAAGTTGACACTTCCACCTTCCCATATTTTTCTAGCCTTTCCTGTGTCGTGCATTGCTTTCTTCTCACTCCGAGAGTTAGCGTCCACTTTCACCGGTACATCAAAACCCTTGGCACGATACACTCTGTCATCATAAACCTCCTTATATCCTTCCTCAAAGCAGCCACTATACCTACCTATCAAGGCATTTCCATAGACTTTCCGAGTTATATTGCCATGCAACATCCATCTTCTCATGACTTGATTTTCATGTCATACATGCTACTTGCTTGATCGATGAGCCGCATGCTAGTTGGGCCTTGCCCTAATCATTGCTACATGACGCGCTAGTATCATTGCATATCCTGCTACACTGGCAGAGGCATACATTTGCATACATCATGATAGTTACATTTTCTTTATGATTTGAGTACTTTGTAAAGTGTGAAAGATCTTCTATACTTTTTGTAATATATAGAGTGTTGCCCCTAAAGTTAGGAAAAGATCCCAAAGTGGACAAATTAAAAGATCCCAAAGAGGACAAATTAAAAGATCCCAAAGAGGACAAATGAGAGTTAAATAGAAAGAGCCATTGAGGCCACCAAAAAATAAAAGAAAAAGAAAAAAAAGAAAAAAAAGGAGAGAGATAAACAGAGAGAAGGGGGCATACTACTATTCCTTTTGAGAGATCCACACTCGTACTCCTTCTTTTATCTTGTACTCCATAGAGATTATCATTCATGCATATAGCTATGTGGGGACCTTCACACTATAGAACTTGGCTTGTATATTCCAATGATGAGCCTCCTCAAATGAGCTCTAGGTCTTCTTGAGCAAGCAAGTTGGATGCACCCCCACTAGTTCCATTGGAGAGCTTTTAGCTCGTATGTGCATCCGTTGGATGGCAATCCCTACTCCTCACATCATATCTATCATTTGGCTTTCTCTCGCCTATGATTGTCCTCATTGATGTGAGCCTTTCACACCCTTTTTGTCTTCCTCCTCCACCATATTCTCTCTTTGCCATCCTAAGTGTCAACTTTCTAGCTTACGCTCATCCATTGCATGAGTGCTCAAAATGTCGAAAAGGAGTGGATCATTTTGACTTGTACCTGGCTAGTGGTCTGGGGATGAGTCAAGATAAGATTCCAAAGAAGACCAAGTGAGAAACTTTAGTAGATTGAGTTCTCAACATAAAAAAATACTTTTTCTCGTATATCCCTATCCCCTTTCTTGCACGCAAACACCATTTGGAGACATTCGAGTCACGGACAGCGAGAGCTCTTGCACCTTTATGTTCTTATGTTGCTTGTTTCAATGCTAAATATAGACTCTTGCCTGTTATGACTTGAATTGAATTACATGCCTTGATTGCTTTACTTAAAAGTTCTTATATGGTTGGTGATACGTCCCAAACGTATCTATAATTTCTGCTTGCTCCATGCATGTTTTGTGTGACTTTGCCATGATTTGCTTGAACTTTCATACACTTTTGAGCATATTTGGACTAATCTATTAACCTAGTGCACCCAGCTGCCAGTTGTTGTTTTCTGTTGTTTTTGTATTTTAGGTTTTCTGGCCATTAAAAGTGCTCCAAAAAATCCAGAAAAATCAGATAAAAAATCAGCGACCCGGAAGCTTCCGTAATCACCAAGGTAGCGGAGGGGGACCACCACCAGGAGACCAGGAGGGTCCCTGGCACGGCCCCACCCTAGGCCGCGCTAGGAGGCCTCCTGGCTGCCTGGTGGGTCCCTGATACGTCCCAACGTATCTATAATTTCTGCTTGCTCCATGCATGTTTTGTGTGACTTTGCCATGTTTTGCTTGAACTTTCATACACCTTTGAACATATTTGGACTAATCTATTCATCCAGTGCACCCAGCTGCCAGTTGCTGTTTTCTTCTGTTTTTGTATTTCAGGTTTCCGGCCATTAAAAGTGCTCCAAAAAATCCAGGAAAATCAGATAAAAAATCAGCATCGCGGAAGCTTCCGGAAACACCAAAGCAGCGAAGGGGGGCCACCCCCAGGGAGCGAGGAGGGTCCCTGGCGCGGCCCCACCCTAGGCCGCGCCAGGAGGCCTGCTGGCTGCCTGGTGGGTCCCCTCGATGCCCCCTTCGCCTATATTTACCCCCCGTGACGGAAACCCTCAAGACGAACTCCTTTTTCTCGATCTCGCCTCTGTTCCGCTACCGCCGCCGTTTCAAGATCGGGGCTTCCTGGAGAAGCTTCTCCGGCACCCTGCCGGGAGAAGCTACCCCCTCCGGGAGACCATCCATAGCCATGGACGCCTCCCGTATGTACCGTGAGTAGTTTCCCTTGGACCATGGGTCCGTGACCAGTAGCTATGTGATCTATCTCTCCCTCTTTTGTGCTTCCACTTTCGAGTCCTCGTGAGCTGCCTCACATGATCGAGGCATCTATATAATTTCTGCTCTTGCTATGCTGAGTTTGTTGGGATCTGATGGATTATGAGACTATGTTCAGATTGTGATGAGTAATATATTTGGTTCTTCTCTTCTATATTTTGTTCTTGAGTAAATTCTTGCATGTTCTTCGTTGCAGTATTTGCTTTGGCTAAGTATTTTATTTGCAACTCCAAGAGAGAGCATTATGCTCGATTGTGGGTTCAGCCCCTCGATGTCTAGCTTGAGTGACAGAAACATGAGACTAGGGGATATGTTGTTGCCACCAGGGATAAAACAACGGTTCTTTCACGTGCAAGGATTGTTTACTTTACGCAAAGTTCTTTTAATGCAGTTGTCTGTTGCTTTGAGTTTACGCTTTGGGTGGGATTCGCAACTTAATACCAACGAGATGTTCTGGATAGATATCTCAAGGTGGATGATTCGTAGTAGATGCAGATGGATTTCGGTCTACTTAACTTGGCGTACTTCCCATTGCTTTTGAGCCCTTCCTTTCTTTGCAGCATAGTTAGCATTGCGGGGCCTTCATAATCCTGTCAATTGCCCAACTGTGATTTGTTTACCTCGCTAGCATTTTTATCGTCTTTTGGGAGAGAGACATCACTAGTGAAAATCACGGGACCCTGGTCCGTCTTCACATTATTGTTCACACTACCAATTTACTTCCAGTATTTACTTTTCCGTTGCTATCACTATCATTATGATCTCTTGCGTTAATCCTTTGTAAACAGCAAGGCCGAAGGAATTGACAACTCCTCTGAACTCGTTGGGAGCAAAGTTATTTGTATCTGTGTGCAGGTCCAGGTGAAGTTAGCAACCTAGGTTGTGAACGGTGCCATTGTTCACTTTACCACCTACTTGTATCTCTTGAGTCCTACTAGAGACAATCTAAACCTTAGCACCTTCGCTAAGGGAAACTTGCCGTTGTGCTACATCAAACCTTCCACTTGGGGTAACCAACGAGGGGCGAGAATCCATCAAGAAAATTTCTGGCGCCGTTGCCGGGGACTCGAGTCTACAAATAGGGGAGTTGCACACTATCTTTTATCTTTGCTTTTTAGTCTTGTTAGTTTACCTTTCAGTTTTTATCTTTGTGTCCTTTACCAAAAATCTAAAAAGTATATAGTATGTCTAGTTCCTTACTTTCCAATCAATGTCTGACTTCTATGAAACCCGATCTTATTGGCATGGAGGATTCACCGAGGATCAACATAAGTGGTACAAGGAACACCGCTTTTCTCAAAAGGGGATACACTTATGGAAACAAATACACCAGTTGTATGAGTATGCTAGAAACATGTGCTCAATATATAATATATCTTTCTGCAGGGATGAATCTTGTTGCTTTATGAGGCACAAACACCTTGCTTTCCAATGTGAGTACAATGATGATGAAACCTTAGCTTCTTATGCTAAGAGAAACTATGATTTTTATGATGCAGAGGAAATAGAAGAATTTTTTGCTTATAAGGGTGCCTATGAAATTACTTCTCTTCTTAAAAATATTAATGATACCCCTTACAAATCTGAGAGTCTTTCTATACTTAACTATTGTTTGGAAAATTATGATGCAAATTATTATATTACTGATCATCTTGAGAGAATATATCCCCCAAAGGAAGAGACTAATGTTTTGCAGGACTCTATGGAAGAAGAAATTGCTGAACCCGAAAGCCCCTTGGATGAAAAAGAGGAGGAGAGTGACGAAAAAAAGGAGGAAGAATGGAGCCATACATGTCTACCTTCCAATGAGAGTAACTCTTTGACTCTTACCTTATATGAATGTTATGATCCTATGGATTCTTTTGAAATGTCCCTTTTTGATGAAGTTGATTCCTTCTATACTTTTGGCCATGATGCCATTATGGATGACGCTTATGAAGATGAACTTGCTATAGTTCCTTATGTTAAGCATGAAATTGTTGCTATTGCACCCACACTTTATTGCCATATTATCCTTTTGAAACCTCCAACTCCGGAGAATTTTTCCCTTATCAAGGCTCAATGTGATGGGTTGCATTTATCTTATAATCCTAAAGACCGTGTTGATAACTATACACGTGTGCTTGTAGGTCATGAACAATGTGATTTATGTGATAGTTATATTCTTGATGTTGTTCATGATACTACTGAAAATTATTTCGAGAGAGGGAAGCTTGGTTGTAGAAACTTCCATATTACTAAAACACCTCTCTTCATGTTGAAAGTTTCGAAGTTGTTCTTTTTCGACCTTCCTATGCATGTCACTTTGTGCTTCTTTGATTTATTTTATTACAATATGCCTATGCATAGGAAGTGGGTTAGGATTAAATGTGTTTCATATTTGCTTCTTGATGCTCTCTTTTGCTTCAAAATTCTTATTCTTGTGAGAGCATCTTATATAATCGTTAAGCCTAGCTAATGGCTTTAAAGAAGCGCTCTCGGGAGGCAGCCCGCAACGAATTTAGGATTTCCTTTTTGTTTTTCTTCTGTTTTTAGTGGTCTTGATGATTATTACTACTGTAGCAACATCATTGTATCTTTACTTTTCAAGCTTTGTGCCTTTTATAGCCTCATACGACAAGGGAAGTGAAAGTTGTGACATGCTGTCCAGAAAACAGATTCTGTCCCCGTGACTAGAAAAATCATGAAAAATTACCAGTTCTTCTTTTTGAGCTGAATTGTTTACACAACGTGCTCTATACAATTATGAAACTTGCGTATGTTCTGAGTTTTTTGATTTGAGTTGCAGAAGTACCCCTAAAAAATTCGTTTCTATCTGTTGTTCTGTTTTTCACAGATTCTGCCACGTTTTGTCTCTCTTTACTTTTGCAAACCTTAAGCTTGCTTTTTATTTCCAAAAACTTTTTGGCAATCTTGAGAAACAGTAGCTCTTCAAGATTATCTTTATTTCCAGCAAAATAAAAATTATTTTATTAGGGTACTAACCTCTCTAATCAGTCTACAATGAGTTATGTATGAAGTGAGTTTTGAAGTGTGCGATGGAAGATGATGAAAGAAGATTCAGGAGTGTCAAACGCTCAAGCTTGGGGATGCCCATGTGCATCCCCAATAAATATTCAAGGAGACTCAAGCGTCTAAGCTTGGGGATGCCCCTGTGCATCCCCTTCTTCATCAACAATTACCAGTTCGTCTCTCGTTGCACTATATTTTTATCACTTCATGCATTATGTGCTTTTCTTGGAGCGTCTCGCTCTTAGGTTTTGTTTCGTTTTTAGTTTTCTTTAGCTTTGTTTGCTGTAGTAACAAGTTAGATCCCAGCTTACTTAGTCTTTTGTGTTGGGGAGATTCACGCTCCGCTTGAACTAGAACTCCTCATAGGATTTGCATGCTTATTCTTTTATCTGTGAGCTGTTCTTTTTCTTTTCTTATCTGCTGTTCTGTTTAGTTGTAGTGCTTTAGTTTTTTTTCTAGAGCTTTTCTTTTTTCTTAGGTTGAACTTTCTATAGGTTGCATGTTTTATCTTGTTAGAGAGTTTGCCTATTGCACTGAGTTCTGTATCTTGACTAAAAGTAGGTAGTTAAAGTTGCTGTTCTCTTTGTAGTAGTAACTTGTAATAGTTTTGAGGTATTGACTAGAGTAATGTTTGAACTTATGGTGTCAAGAGCTCTTTCCTATTAGTGATATATGTCATATTTTGGGCAATCCGTGTGTTTTTCGAAAACCAAAAAACCCCTGTTGAGAACTCTAGCTACTAGATGGATCACTAACCTCTGGAGGGTTCGAATATTAGAGTACACTCACGTACCATGAGTCGAGGATGCGCAAGGATAACCAAACCCCCGTACACTCCTCCTCGGGGTACCTGTCTCTTTGTGAACCTCCTGATTAGATTGAGAGTTACCGATAATAAGTGCATGAGTTGTTCGGACTAATGTGAGTATTCGAAACTTGACACTTCCACCTACCCATACTTTTCTAGCCTCTTCGGTACCGTGCATTGCCCTTTCTCACCTCGAGAGTTGGCGCATACTTCGCCGGTGCATCCAAACCCTTGGCATGATATGCTCTGTCATCATAAGCCTCCTTATATCTTTCCTCAAAACAACCACCATACCTACCTACAAGGCATTTCCATAGCCTTTCCGAGATACATTGCCATGCAACATCCACCTTCTCATGACTTGATCTTCATGTCATACATGCTACTTGCTTGATCGATAAGCCGCATGCTAGTTGGGACTTGCCCTAAACATTGCTACATGACGCGCTAGTATCATTGCATATCCTGCTACACTGGCAGAGGCATACATTTGCATACTTCATGATAGTTACACTTTCTTTATGTGAGTACCTTTGTAAAGTGTGAAAGATCTCCTATATTCTTGTAAAATATAGAGTATTTCCCCTAAAGTGAGGAAAATATCCCAAAGAGGACAAAATCAAAAGATCCCAAAGAGGACAAAATCAAAAGATCCCAAAGAGGACAAAATTAAAAGATCCCAAAGAGGACAAATGAGAGTTAAATAGAAAGAGCCATTGAGGCCACCAAAAAATACAAAAAAATAGAGAAAAGAGAAAAGAAAAATAAAAAGAGAGAAGGGGGCATACTACTATTATTTTTGAGAGATCCACACTAGTACTTCATCTTCTATCCCTTGTACTCCATAGAGATCATCATCATGCATATAGCTATGTGGGGACCTTCACACTATAAAACTTGGCTTGTATATTCCAATGATGAGCCTCCTCAAATGATCTCTAGGTCTTCTTGAGCAAGCAAGTTGGATGCACCCCCACTAGTTCCATTGGAGAGCTTACCTTTGCTCACATGTGCATCCGTTGTATGGCAATCTCTACTCCTCACATCATATCTATCATATGGCTTTCTTTCGCCTATGATTGTCCTCATTGATGTGAGCCTTTCACACCTTTTTGCCTTCCTCCTCCACCTTCCTTCTGTTTCGCCTTTTAGGTGTCAACTTTCTTTCTCACGCTCATCCATTGCATGAGTGCTCAAAATATCGAAAGGGAGTGGATCAGTTTGACTTGTACCTGACTAGTGGTCTTTGGACGAGTCCAAATAATAATCCAAAGAAGACCAAGTGTGAAACTTTTAGTAGATAGTTGTTCTCAACAACCTTTTTTTCTCTTTCTTCCCAGTCCCTTGCTTGCACGCAAACACCATTTGGAGACATTCGAGTCACGGACAGCAAGAGCTCTTGCACCTTTTGTTCTTTTGTTGGTTATGTCAATGCTAATATAGAATCTTGCTTGTTAAGACTTGAATTGAATTGCATGCTTTGATTGCTGTACTTAAAAGTCCTTATTTAGTTGTGTGGCATGTCACCACAGAAATTATGCTTGTTATCATTTACCTACTCGAGGACGAGCAGGAATTAAGCTTGGGGATGTTGATACGTCCCAAACGTATCTATAATTTCTTCTTGCTCCATGCATGTTTTGTGTGACTTTGCCATGTTTTGCTTGAACTTTCATACACTTTTGAACATATTTGGACTAATCTATTAACCCAGTGCACCCAGCTGCCAGTTGCTGTTTTCTGCTGTTTTTGTATTTCAGGTTTCCGGCCATTAAAAGTGCTCCAAAAAATCCAGGAAAATCAGATAAAAAATCAGCGTCGCGAAAGCTTCCGGAAACACCAAAGCAGCGAAGGGGGGCCACCACCAGGGAGCCAGGAGGGTCCCTGGCGCGGCCCCACCCTAGGCTGCGCCAGGAGGCCTCCTGGCTTCCTGGTGGGTCCCCTCGACGCCCCCCTTCGCCTATATTTACCCCCCATGACCGAAACCCTCAAGACGAACTCCTTTTTCTCGATCTCGCCTCTGTTCCGCCGCCGCCGCGATTTCAAGATCAGGGCTGCCTGGAGAAGCTACTCCGGCACCCTGCCGGGAGAAGCTACCCCCTCCGGGAGACCATCCATAGCCATTGACGCCTCCCGTATGTACCGTGAATAGTTTCCCTTGGACCATGGGTCTGTGACCAGTAGCTATGTGATCTATCTCTCCCTCTTTTGTGCTTCCACTTTCGAGTCCTCGTGAGCTGCCTCACATGATCGAGGCATCTTTGTAATTTCTGCCGTTGCTATGCTGAGTTTGATGGGATCTGATGGATTATGAGACTATGTTTAGATTGTGATGAGTAATATATTTGGTTCTTCTCTTTTATATTTTGTTCTTGAGTAAATTCTTACATGTTCTCCGTTGCAGTATTTTACTTTGGCCAAGTAGTTTGTTGCAACTCCAAGAGGGAGCGTTATGCTTGATTGTGGGTTCAGTCCCTTGATGTCTAGCTTGAGTGACAGAAACATGAGACTAGGGGATGTGCTGTTGCCACCAGGGATAAAACAATGGTGCTTGTATCTGCGGGTGCAAGGATTGTTTACTTTACACAAAGTTCTTTTAATGCAGTTGTCTGTTGCTTTGAGTTTACACTTTGGGTGGGATTCACAACTTAATACCAGCGAGATGTTCGGGATAGATATCTCAAGGGGGATGATTCGTAGTAGATGCAGTTGGATTTCAGTCTACTTACCTTGGCGTACTGCGCATTGCTTTTGAGTTCTTCCTTTCTTTGCAGCATAGTTAGCATTGCGGTGCCTTCATAATTCTGTCAATTGCCCAACTGTGATTTGTTTGCCTCGCTAGCACTTTTATCGTATTTTGGGAGAGATACATCACTAGTGAAAATCACGGGACCTCGGTCCATCTTCATATCATTGTTTACACCCTTAGTTTACTTTCAGTCTTTACTTTCAGTTGCCACTATTATTATCTCTTGCGTTGATCCTTTGTAAACAGCAAGGCCGGAGGAATTGACAACTCCTCTATACTCGTTGGGAGCAAGGTTATTTGTATTTGTGTGCAGGTCCAGGTGAAGCTAGCAACCTTGGCGCCATTGTTCACTTTACCACTTTCTTTTATTTCTGCGAGTCCTACTGGAGACAAACCTTGGTATCTTCACCGAGGGAAACTTTCTGCTACGCTACATCTCACCTTCCACTTGGGGTAACCAACGAGGAGTGAGAGAACTATCCTCCCCGTATCAAGCTAATTTCTGGCGCCGTTGCCGGGGACTCCAGTCTACAAGATAGGGGAGTTGCACACTATCTTTTATCTTTGCTTTTTAGTCTTTTTAGTTTACCTTTCAGTTTTTTCTTTTGTGTCCCTTATCAAAAATACCAAAAATACCTGTTACCTTGTTAGTAGTTACCACTATGGCTGGTCCTTTTGCCTTTGGTGAGGCAGAAGTACTTACCTTTACTCAAAGAAGAGGTGAAAGTTTGAAAGATGCTTGGTATAGAATTAATTATTCTCAAAAAGAGCCACCAAGAAGCAATCCACTACTATCTTGCTTAGAAATTTTTATGTTGGGATCACTTCTTGGAATAGGTTTCTTTTAGACACTGCTATCAATGGGAACTTCATAGAGGCCCCAGTTTGGGAAGCCCTTAATGTTATTAAAAATCTTGTTGGAAGTCTCCCAGTTGTTAGTATTAAGGAGGACATTACTTTAGCTCACATTATGAGAAAACTTGAAAAAATAGAGCTAGAGATGCCAAGTATCGATAGGGTGAATGAGTTGGATCGTAAGATTCAAGGGAATTTGAATAGGCTAGATAACTCCATGAAGAAAATTGTCAAAACTTTGGAGACTATTAAATCCCTTGATGAGAAGTCTTCTAGGATAGAAAAGATTGAGGAAGTTATTGAAACTCTAGGAACTACCTTTTCCTCAATCAAAACCAAAAAGGATGAAACTCCGGCAAAGAAGGAACCTAAGTTCGTTTACGTCCCCAAGGTTCCTCGAGCTAAAGCAAACACACCCATTGCCAAGAGAGTTGAAACGGTGAAAACTTTGGAGGAGACACCTATCTTTAACTTTAATGAAACTCCAATTGATTTCCCTCCTTTTGATTTTATTCCAAGAAGCATTTTCATTCGTCCTTTATTTGAGAAACCTATTAAGACTAGTTGTACTATTGAAGATATTTTTGATGATCGTGATGATGGTTCAATGGATACAACTTGATCTTTTGCATTAAGCCTAGCTAATGACTTTAAAGAAGCGCTTTCGGAAGGCAGCCCGCAACGAATTTAGGTTTTTCTTTTTACTTTTTTTTGTTTTTAGTGGTCTTGATGATTGTCACTACTGTATCAACATCATTGTATCTTTACTTTTCAAGCTTTGTGCCTTTTATAGCCTCATACGACAAGGGAAGTGAAAGTTGTGACATGTTGTCCAGAAAACAGATTCTGTCTTCGTGACTAGAAAAATCATAGAAAAATCCCAATTCATCTTTTTGAGCTGAATTTTTTACACAGAGTGCTCTATACAATTACTAAACTTTCGTATGTTTTGAGTTTTTTGATGTGAGTTGCAGAAGTACCCCTAAAAAATTCGTTTCTACCTGCTGGTCTGTTTTTCACAGATTCTGTCTTGTTTTTCCTTTCTTCGTTTTGCAAACCTTAAGCTTGCTTATTATTTGCAAAAACTTGTTGGAAATCTTGAGAAACAGTAGCTCTTAAAATTTATCTTTATTTAAAATAGATAAAAAATTATTTTAGTAGGGCACTAACCTCTCTAATCAGTCTACAATGAGTTATGTATGAAGGGAGTTTTCAAGTGCGCGATGGAAGATGATGAAAGAAGATCTTGGAGTGTCAAACGCTCAAGCTTGGGGATGCCCCCATGCATCCCCAAGAAATATTCAAGGAGACTCAAGCTTCTAAGCTTGGGGATGCCCCCGTGCATCCCCTTCTCCATCAACAATTATCAGTTCGTCTCTCGTTGCACTATATTTTTATCACTTCATACGTTATGTGCTATGCTTGGAGCGTCTCGCTCTTTACTTTTCTAGGTTTGTTTTTGCTTTGTTTGCTGTAGTAACAAGTTAGACCCCAGCTTACTCTTTTTTGTGGGAGAGATACACGCTCCTCTTGAATTAGAACTCCTCATAGGATTTGCATGCTTATTCTATTAGCTGTGAGTTATTCTTTTTCTTTTCTTAGCTGCTGCTCTGTTTAGTTGTAGTGCTTTAGTTTTTTTAGAGATTTTATTTTGTTTTAGGTTGAACTTTCTATAGGTTGCATGTTTTATCTTGTTAGAGAGTTTGCCTGTTGCACTGAGTTTTGTGTCTTGACTAGAAGTAGGTAGTTGAAGTTGCTATTCTCTTTGTAGTAGTAACTTGCAAAAGTTTTGAGGTTTTGACTAGAGTAATGTTTGAACTTTTGGTGTCAAGAGCTCGAGCCTATTAGTGATAGATGTCGTATTTTGGGCAATCCGTGTGTTTTTCGAAAACCAAAAACCCCTGTTGAGAACTCTAGCTACTAGATGGATCACTAACCTCTGGAGGGTTCGAATATTAGAGAACACTCACGTACCATGAGTCGAGGATGCACAAGGATAACCAAACCCCCATACACTCCTCCTCGGGGTACATGTCTCTTTGTGAACCTCCTGATTAGATTGAGAGTTACCAATAAGAAGTGCATTGGTTCTTCGGACTAATGTGAGTATTCGAAAGTTGACACTTCCACCCACCTATACTTTTTCTAGCCTCTTCGGTACCGTGCATTTCCCTTTCTCACCTTGAGAGTTGGCGCATACTTCGCCGGTGCATCCAAAACCTTGGCACGATACGCTCTGTCATCATAAGCCTCCTTATATCTTTCCTCAAAATAGTCACCATACCTACCTACAAGGCATTTCCATAGCCTTTCCGAGATACATTGCCATGCAACATCCACCTTCTCATGACTTGATCCTCATGTCATACATGCTATTTGCTTGATCGATGAGCCGCATGCTAGTTGGGCCTTGCCCTAATCATTGCTACATGACGCGCTAGTATCATTGCATATCCTGCTATCCTGGCAGAGGCATACATTTGCATCATGATAGTTATATCTTCTTTATGTGAGTACTTTTGTAAAGTGTGAAAGATCTCCTATATTCTTGTAAAATATAGAGTGTTGCCCCTAAAGTGAGGAAAATATCCCAAAGAGGACAAAATCAAAAGATCCCAAAGAGGACAAATGAGAGTTAAATAGAAAGAGCCATTGAGGCCACCAAAAAAATACAAAAAAATAGAAAAACAAGAAAAATAAAAATAAAAAGAGAGAAGGGGGCACACTACTATTCCTTTTGAGAGATCCACACTAGTACTTCATCCTCTATCCCTTGTACTCCATAGAGATCATCATCATGCATATAGCTATGTGGGGACCTTCACACTATATAACTTGGCTTGTATATTCCAATGATGAGCCTCCTCAAACGAGCTCTAGGTCTTCTTGAGCAAGCAAGTTAGATGCACCCCCACTAGTTCCCTTGGAGAGCTTTTAGATCACATGTGCATCCGTTGCATGGCAATCCCTACTCCTCACATCATATCTATCATATGGCCTTCTCTTGCCTATGATTGTCCTCATTGATGTGAGCCTTTCACACCTTTTTGTCTTCCTCCTCCACCTTCTTTCTTATTCGCCTTTTAGGTGTCAACTTTCTTGCTCATGCTCATCCATTGCATGAGTGCTCAAAATATCGAAAGGGAGTGGACCAGTTTGACTTGTACCTGACTAGTGGTCTGGGGACGAGTCAAGATAAGAACCCAAAGGAGACTAAGTGTGAAACTTTAGTAGACAGTTGTTCTCAACAACCTTTTTTCTGTCTTTTTCCCAGTCCCATGCTTGCACGCAAACACCATCTGGAGACATTCGTGTCACGGACAGCGAGAGCTCTTGCACCTTTTGTTCTTTTGTTACTTGTGTCAATGCTAATATAGACTCTTGCTTGTTAAGACTTGAATTGAATTGCATGCTTTGATTGCTTTACTTAAAAGTCCTTATATGGTTGTGTGGAGTGTCACCACATAAATTATGTTTGTTATCATTTATCTACTCGAGGACGAGCAGGAATTAAGGTTGGGGATGTTGATACGTCCCAAACGTATCTATAATTTCTGCTTGCTCCATGCATGTTTTGTGTGACTTTGCCATGATTTTCTTGAACTTTCATACACTTTTGAGCATATTTGGACTAATCTATTAAGCCAGTGCACCCAGCTACCAGTTGCTCTTTTCTGCTGTTTTTGTCTTTCAGGTTTTCGGCCATTAAAAGTGCTCCAAAAAATCCGGAAAAATCAGATAAAAAATCAGCGACCCGGAAGCTTCCGTAATCACCAAGGTAGCGGATGGGGGCGACCACCAGGAGACCAGGAGGGTCCCTGGCGCGGCCCCACCCTAGGCCGCGCCAGGAGGCCTCCTGGCTGCCTGGTGGGTCCCCTCGACACCCCCCTCCGCCTATATTTAGCCCTCGGGGTGGAAACCCCCTAATATCGATCTCTTTTCCGCGAACTCGACTCTGTACCGCCGCCGCCGCCGTTTCTAGATCGGGGCTGCCTGGAGAAGCTGCCCCGGAACCCTGCCGGGAGGAGGAACCCCCTCCGGGAGACCATCCATAGCCATGGACGCCTCCCGTATGTACCATGAGTAGTCCCCCTTGGACCATGGGTCCGTGACCAGTAGCTATATGATGTACCTATCCCCTCTTTGTGCTTCCACTTTCGAGACCTCGTGAGCTGCCTCACATGATTGAGGCATCTTTGTAATTTCTGTCGTTGCTATGCTGAGTTTGATGGGATCTAATGGATTATGAGACTATGTTCAGATTGTGATGAGTAATATATTTGGTTCTTCTCTTTTATATTTTGTTCTTGAGTAAATTCTTGCATGTTCTCCGTTGCAGTATTTTACTTTGGCCAAGTAGTTTGTTGCAACTCCAAGAGGGAGCGTTATGCTTGATTGTGGGTTCAGCCCCTTGATGTCTAGCTTGAGTGACAGAAACATGAGACTAGGGGATGTGCTGTTGCCACCAGGGATTAAACAACGGTGCTTGTATCTACGGGTGCAAGGATTGTTTACTTTACGCAAAGTTCTTTTAATGCAGTTGTCTGTTGCTTTGAGTTTACACTTTGGGTGGGATTCGCAACTTAATACCAGCGAGATGTTCTAGATAGATATCTCAAGGTGGATGATTCGTAGTAGATGAAGTTGGATTTCGGTCTTCTTACCTTGGCGTACTGCCCATTGCTTTTGAGCCCTTCCTTTCTTTGCAGCATAGTTAGCATTGCGGTGCCTTTATAATTCTGTCAATTGCCCAACTGTGATTTGTTTACCTCGCTAGCACTTTTATCGTCTTTTGGGAGAGAGACATCACTAGTGAAAATCACGGGACCTCGGTCCATCTTCATATCATTGTTTACACCCTTAGTTTACTTCCAGTCTTTACTTTCAGTTGCCACTATTATTATCCCTTGCGTTGATCCTTTGTAAACAGCAAGGCCGGAGGAATTGACAACTCCTCTATACTCATTGGGAGCAAGGTTATTTGTATCTGTGTGCAGGTCCAGGTGAAGCTAGCAACCTTGGCGCCATTGTTCACTTTACCACCTTCTTGTATTTCTGCGAGTCCTACTGGAGACAAACCTTGGTATCTTCATCGAGGGAAATTTTCTGCTACGCTACATCTCACCTTCCACTTGGGGTAACTAACGAGGAGTGAGAGAACTATCCTCACCATATCAGTTGGTAGCATGTCACCACAAAAATTATGCTTGTTATCATTTACCTACTCGAGGACGAGCAGGAATTAAGCTTCGGGATGTTGATACGTCCAAAATGTATCTATAATTCCTACTTGCTCCATGCATGTTTTGTGTGATATTTCTATGATATTGATACACTTTCATACACTTTTGATCATATTTGGACTAACCTATTAACTCAGTGCACCCCAGTGCCAGTTCCTGTTTTCTGTTGTTTTTCTATTTCAGGTTTCCCCCATATTAAAAGTGCTCCAAAAAATTCGGGAAAAATCAGATAAAAAAATCAGCGTTCCGAAAGCTTTCAGATTCACCGAAGAAGGGCCAAAGGGGCCCCACTTGGTGCCTAGGCGGCCAATGGGCGCGACCCAGGGCTTAGCCGCGCCGGGGGGCCGCCTAGGCGACTGGTGCCCCCCTTTGGCTCCTATTTATTCTCCCGTCGCAAAAACCCTGATTCCGGACCCGTTTTCTCCAGAAGCAATTCCGATGTCCGCCGCCATCGCCGACAAGCTTCGGGGGGTGTCGTGGTAATACTAAAGGTATACCCCTAGGCAAGGGAAACCAAGGGGTACCCTTAAGCCCTTGGTTCTCCAAGCACACCCAACAAAATAAGATCAGTAAAAAACATGGAGCATTAACGACCTCCGAGTAACAAGTTACTCGGAGAGCAGAAACCACTTCCGAGTACGCAGCTACTCGGAAGACCGGGAAAATCCGAGTAGATCAGCACTAGGAAGAGATCGGCGAGCCATTCTTTACTCGGAAGACAGGAACGCAACGGACAGGAAGCATTCAAGGCTACGGGCGTTTGTCCTCCTTTATTAGTAGTAATGGGCAGACCGTTTCTTGTATTTAGTACACATTTAATCCTGTAATTAAGACCCATTTAAGACCGAGGCATTAAGGGGCATGGGCGCACTCTATATAAGCCTCCCCACTCCTTCGGTCTGGGCACGCGCAACTCTAATCCTCATACTTTTGAGCAAGAACACCCCAGTCAGCCTGGGACAGGACTAAGGATTTTATCTCTAAGGAGAGGCCTAACCTGTATAATTCTCCCTGCGTCAACCACTCTACGTACAGATTCATTTAGCTCATATTACACCCCTATATCTATTGTCAGGATTATATCCCCGACAGGGGGACCAGAATTCCTGTGCCGTCACCCTGCCGGGACGGGGAAGTGCCCCCGGATTCATCTCCATCGACGTTGCTTCCTCCCTCCATGATGCAGGAGTATTTCCTCCCCGGGGCTGAGGTTTCTACCAGTAGCTATGTGGTCTTCTCTCTCTCCCATGATGTGATCTTGATTGTGATCATAGGCTATATTAATCTAGGATGATCCCATGATGTTTCCCCTTCTTCTATGTATTGGATTGATGTACTCACTTGATCTTATCTAGTATAATACCCGAGACCATGGTGACAGCGGTCTATTGGACATCGGTTAGAAGAATATTTTCATGAGTGATTTCCTCTTTTGTGTGTGGATTGAAGATTGAGAGTCTCTTTGTGCTTGTCTTTGACTATCCTTTAGATATGTTGTGGTGATTGTGGTACTCTCTTTGGATGGTCGCGGTGACATTGGGAAATCCATAGATGAGAACTACGAACTCTGAGGTGTGCTTTTGTAGCCCTACACAATTCTCGTCCTCTCTTGACCACAAAGGTATGACCTCCGAGTAATATCATGTGATTAGAGCTTTTGTAGCCCTACACAATTCATACTTTCTCCATTGCATGTTTTATGAGGAATATCATGTGATTAGACTATGTTAATGTTGTTGGGAGTTGCCACTAGTGAAAGTATGAAGCCTAGTCTTGTTTCCACCATTGTTACACCGTTTGTGCTCACTTTTATCACATGTTTGCTTGCTGCACTTCTTATTACAGATTTATATTACCTTTCTTTGCTACACCTATCACCCATATTTTACCATCTCTTCGCCGAACTAGTGCACCTATACAACTCCTAGTTGCATTAGGTGTGTTGGGGACACACGAGACTTCTTGTATCTTAATTGCAGGGTTGCTTGAGAGAGACCATCTTCAACCTCTACTTCCCTGAGTTCGATAAACCTTAGGCCATCCACTTGAGGGAAATTGCTTCTGTCCTACAAATCTCTGCACTTGGAGGCCCAACATAGTCTACAAGAATAGAAGCGTGCGTAGACATCAAATAGTCGTACCCGGCAGCGATGTAGTCGGCGGCAGCAGCGGGGTCCACCGGAGAACAAAGGGGGGAAGAAATAGTAAATTCAAAGAAATCATATGCAAACAGATGTATGGCATGACCGATGCAATGCTAACGGTGTTCTAACGCAGTGCAATGCACATTGCTCGGAGCGGGAATTCATCCGGGGATGAAATTCCGGCTCCGGGTGATTATCAACAGACGGCCCGGAGGGGGGGGGGGGTGGTGCCGATGTTCGTTGTGTTAGAGGGGGGTGGTTGACATACAGATAGCGTATTCTTATTCGTTGTAATTTTCTGATCAATTTTCATGTATAATGTTTTTTGATCTGAGCTACGATTTAAAAGATATTAATTTTTGAAGTTTTAAATCATTTTAAACAATTTCTAAATTTCTTTTAATTATTAAATAGACATTATCCACAACAGTACTGACATGGGGGACCCACATGTCAGCCACTGGTTATTTAAACAAAACATATCTATTTTAATTATTGTATTGGACCCACATGTCATAGGCACATGTTATAATTAACCAATTTAATTAATTCTTAAATGGGCAGGGCCAACATGTCATAGAAAGTAACTTATATTAATCCAATTATAATCAACTAAACACACTGGGGCCCAACAGTAAGTGTCACATGTTGATTTAAGAAGTTTAATTAATCTAACAATGGCCTGGGACCCACTGTTAAGTCTCACCGGGGTTTAATCTTTTGCAATTTGATTAGTGGCTAATCTAAACGGGGAGGCCCCCAGAGGTCAGTGTCTTAGCCACGGGTTATCACGACGCGACCACGCTAGCGACGAGCCGGAGCACGGCGGCGACCGTGCGCACGCCACATCGCGCCATTTTGCGCGCAACCTGCCCCTACGTGACCTACGCGACGAACCACACCCATTGGTGCCATTTGCACGAACGGAGGTCGTCCGAGAAGATGGCTTCGTCGAGTCGGGCGGCGGCCGGAGCAAGGCCGTGGTGAAGACAGCGACGGCGTGGGGAAAACGAACCGCGGGGAGGGGTAAAGCGAGCACGGCGGGGGTCCCAGACAAGACGGCTTGGCCGTGGGACGACGGTGGCCACGCGAGCTCACCGGCTCGCGCCCACTGCGGCTACGGGTGAAGGCAAACAGAGGGGGCAGGAGAGGAAAATGGTGCTGGGGAGGGGATCTGGTGAGTTAGGGTTTGAGATCCCGGGGCAGTCGGGATCGAGGCGCCTATATGCTCGCCGGCGAACCGCACGATGGCCGCCACGGCGACGGCCGTGGCCGTGGCACCATGGATGCCTGCCACGACGAGGTGAATAGGGGAGGGGAGGGGAGAGAGGCCGGATGGGCTCGGCCTAGTGGGGTAAAAAGGGGTGGGCCGGGGTGGTCTATGCCCAGGGCGAGGGATATGAAGTTTCCTATTTTTATTTTCTTTTTTTTTGTTTCTTTTCATTACTGTTTTATTTGTTTTGTTTTCATTTGAGTTTTGTAATATATTTTACATGTTCCATAATTAGTGTTCCATGTTGTACTAATGCTACAAAAAGTGTGGGCTCTAAATAAAATCATCTAGTATTTTATTTAAATATTAAATGATTAAATTGGACTGGTTGAGCTATTGCTTTAATTCTTTGATTATTTTATAGCTTAATAAATTTCCATAGTTGGTTTACAATGGTCCACTGGTTATTTGTGATTTAACAAAAGTGGTTGCACAATTTTTGGACAAAGTTTTATTTGTCACTTTAATTTTAATGCCAACCAAAGGGGATTTTGAATGTGATCACAAGCAAAGATGATCATGGCATGATAGCAAAAGTAATGATCATTAACAAGGGATCACTTTAGTGATTACTATTACATGACAGTGAGGGTGTTACAAATCTCCCCCACTACAAGAATTCTCGTCCCGAGAATTTAGTCCATAGAGGGGAAAAGATCGGGGGTACTCATCACGAAGACGATCTTTGCGTTCCCAAGTGGACTCATCTTCAGAATGATTCGACCACTGAACTTTGAGGAACTTGGTTGTCTTGTTGCGGGTTCAACGTTTAGACTGATCAAGAATGCGGCTTAGATGTTCTTGATAAGTCAAGTCCTGCTGCAGTTATATCAGATCATGATCCACCTCACGGATAGGATCCTTGAAGCAACGACGAAGTTGTGACATGTGGAAGACATCGTGGACTTGGGAGAGGTTCGATGGCAATTCCAATCGGTATGCCACTGGTCCACTCCTGGAAAGGATACGGAACGGGCCAATGTAGCAAGGAGCTAACTTGCCTTTGATTCCGAAACGACGAGTGCCTCTCATGGGAGTGACACGGAGGTAAGCTTGTTCGCCGGGTTGATAGACCATTTCCTTGTGCTTGCAATCATAGTTGCTCTTCTGGCAGGACTGAGCAGCCTTCAAGTGTTCACGAATAAGCCCGAACCTGATCTTCGGCATGCTGGATAATGTCCGGACCAATGAGAGTTCGTTCTCCAGTTTCTGACCAATTCAGAGGGGTTCGACACTTACGTCCATAAAGAACTTCAAAGGGTGCCATCTGCAGACTAGCTTGATAGCTGTTGTTGTACGAGAATTCAGAAAACGGAAGAGATTCCTCCCATTTCTTACCGAATGAAATGACACAAGCTCGAAGCATGTCTTCAAGCACTTGGTTAACTCGTTCAACTTGTCCTTGCGACTGGGGGTGATAAGCGGTGCTGAAATTCAGGTGAGTGCCCATAGCTTCTTGGAAACTATCCCAAAATATTGAGGTGAAAATGCTGCCACGGTCTGAACTGATCTCCAACGGAATACCGTGGAGGGACACAATTATGGAAACATACAAGTCTGCTAACTAACTAGCAGAGATCGTCTCCTTGACTAGCAGAAAGTGGGCAACCTTGGAGAATTGGCCGATGACGACAAAAATGGCATCATGACCCTTCTGTGATCGGGTAAAACCAGTGACGAAGTCCATTTCAATCTTGTCCCATTTCCATTCAGGAATAGAAAGTGGTTGCAAAGTTCCAGCAGGTCTCTGATGTTCTGCTTTCACGCGACGGCAAACGCCACACTCGTCAACATATCAAGCGATGTATTGCTTCATGTTAGACCACCAGTACCGCTGACAAAGGTCTTGGTACATCTTGGTACTACCAGGGTGAATCGACAAAGGAGTATCGTGAGCTTCTTTCATGACATGCGGGGTCAAGTTTAGATTGGGCTTACTTCTATGGACCACTAATCGATTCTTGAAGTACAACGTACCATCATCAGCAACAGTGAAGAACGAGAGCTTCCCTCTAGCGATATACTTCTTAATCTTCTCGACATCTGAGTCACATGTTTGTATCCACTTGATGGTGCCGTCGAGGTCCGGTTCAACAACCAGGTTATTCACATATCCCTGAGGAACAATCTTGAGGTTGAGCCTGCGTAGCTCTTCATACATAAGTGGCTGACGTACTTGAACTTCAAGTTCACTACAGTAGGCTTTGCGGCTCAAGGCATCGGCCATCATATTAGCTTTTCCAGGGGTGTAATGAATATCCATGTTGAAATCGGCTATTGTCTCGAGCCATCTTTGTTGGCGGAGATTCAGATCTGGCTGAGTAAACATGTACTTCAGGCTTTGGTGGTCGGTGTAGATCTCGCAACGATTACCGACGAGGTAATCTCGCCACAGCTTCAATGCATAAAGTACCGCTGCCAATTCGAGATCATGTGTTGGATAGTTGTCTTCGTGAGCACGCAACTGACGAGATCCATAAGCAACCACTTTGCGCTCTTGCATTAGGACACAACCTAATCCTTGATGAGACGCGTCGCAGTATATCACGAAGTCCTTCCAAGTATCAGGGGGAGCAAGCACCGGAGGAGAAGTGAGCTTGTCCTTGAGAGCTTGGAAACTTTCCTGTCATTTGTCTGTCCACTCAAACTTGACACCTTTGTGAAGCAGATTAGTCAGAGGCTTGGCAATCTTGGAGAAGTTCTCGACAAAACGACGACAATAGCTGGCGAGTCCGAGGAAACTTCTAACTTGCTTGACAGTCTTGGGGGGAGTCCAATCCAGGATAGCCTGAATACGTTTTGAGGATTCCATGTATCCATTGAGTTTATTGCTTTGTTCTGGTGCTCTTTGTAAGGAGCACCTTAATCTCCATTAGTTCCCTTTGGCCCCGTTCGTAGCGGGATGGTAGCACAAAAGATGTTGTGCAAGTTCTTATTGCAAGCACGCACAACTACCTATGGGATACATGCCTAATGTTTGACATTTGCCTAGATGATCATTGTTTTTCTGTGTGCCTTGCCCCGTGTTGGAATCTATTACATGTTCATTCTTATCCAAGCAGCGGCCAACCATCCATCTCCCTAGCCTACAGTGTTTTAATCCTACTGGTTACTAGTAATTTACTTTCACTATTGGCACTACCACTATCATACCACAGTTGCTATTAATATTTTGTTGCAAGCAAGTATATTTCAGGTGCAGTTGAATTGACAACTCAACTGTCAAAGCTTATAAATACTCTTTGGCTCCCCTTGTGCCGAATCAATAAATTGGGTTAACTTACCCACGAAAACGCTACAAACGATCCCCTACAGTTGAGGGTCATCAAGTACTGTTTTCTGGCGCCGTTGCCGGGGAGCATAGCAATATTTACATGTCTACTTGAAGTATCTTTCCTGCTACACTTCATCCGCTATGGGTAAGAAAGGAGACCCCAAGGTTCCGATCTTACCATTGTCAGAACCCTCTGTTAGGTAATGTGCTAGGGTCAAAGTAACCTTGCATCATGTCAAATTTTCAAAAGAAATCTTTGAAATCAATTCAAAAGCAAATGGGAGAAGGAACCCCCCCAGATGAATTAATTCAAAAGGCCAGATAAAAATCTTCTCCAAAAATTCATGTTAGATTTTTGAAAAGTCTTATAAATGAGTGTGATCACATATCAAGTGATGTGGGACCCATCCCATGCTCATAGATTTTTCAAATATTCAAACAGTGCCTTGGAATTAATCAAATAACCCTATTTGAGTTAAGATTCAAATTATTTGAATTTTAAAAATGTTAAAACTTTATAAGTGGCTAGTCTATTTTATTATGAAGCCATATAAATTTTTTCAGCATTTAATAAAATGCCTAGCTATTTTTTTTAGCACAACAAAACAAAAAGGCAGAAAAGAAAACAGAAAGGAAAAAGGAAAAGAGAGCTTACCTGGCCATTCGGCCCAACTCATCCCCCCTGGCCCAAGCCCACCTGGAACCCCCCTTGTCTTCTTCCAGCGCGGCGGCAAGCAGCTCGGTGGCTGGCATGCCACGGCCGCCACGCCACCTGCTTGCCTGGCGCCTCCCGCGCCTTCTAGCCACGTCCTGGAGACGCCTCTCCGCCGCCCCAGTCCATTCCCCCCCTCCACGGACACTCTCCCCGTCTCCCTCGCCGTTTTCGTCGACACCCGTGAAGAACGCCGGAGCACGCCGCCGTACCTGCGTGGCCAGTGAGCCTGTCGAGCGCCACCGCCGTGTCCATCCTCTTCCTCGTCGTCTACGTCTTCCAGTGCAGCGAATCGAACACGGAGCCCTCCTAGCCGCCGGAATCGAGCTCGAGCCGTCGCCGGACCCGAAGGACGCCTTTGTCGATTTCGTCGCCGTCGAGCCCTCCCAGCTCAAGCCGCCACCTCCGTCGAGTTCCTGGTGAGCAGGCGGTCCAAACCCCTCTCTCCCCGCCCCTTATCGTTGTCTCCTTGTCGATCCGCCATGGAAGCCGAAGTCCCTCGCCGCCACGGTCGTCGTAGTCGATCACCAGCAAAGCAAACGAGCTCGGGGGCATGTGCACCGTCTTCTCCTTGCTCCGCTGCGTCGATTGCGAGCATCACCAGCTCAAATGGTGCTCCGTAGCGAGTTCGGACTCCAGCCAGTAGCACCGCCACCGCAAAGCTCGACGCCGGCGTGCGTACAGAGCCTCCCAGGCTTCCCTTTCGGTCTCCATCATCGCGCGACACCGAGAGCTTCGTCTCAGTGGTCGAAGCGCGCGATTTGGACCACGGGAGTGCCCTCCCCGTGCAGCGCCGCCGTGGCCAGGCCGCCGGTGTTTATCCGCCGGCAGGCCCGCCGACGTGGCCTTGATTAGGGCTTAACCCCACCTGGGTTAAGTGACCCTGGGTCACTGACCAGTGGGCCCAGTGGCTTAATTAAGCCACTGGATTAATTTAAACCAGCGGATTAAATCAACCAGCCACTGACAGGTGGGACCCCCATGTCAGCCCCCCCTGACGTCAGCCTGGCGCAATAAATCTATTAAATGAATTTCCAGAAAATCAAATTGAATTAAAGAAATTCCAGAAATTCCAGAAAATACCCCAAACTTTGGAAATTCATAGAAAATTCATATTAACTCCAAATTGGACAAATAATATATGAAAAATGATCAGGAGAAAATAAGCTATCCAAAAATGCAACTTTCAACTATGTTTGAGTTGATTTTAAAATGGGACCAGTAGCATATGTCATTTGGTTTATTTGAAATTAATTCAAATTCAATTCAAATGATTTTGCAACTTGGACCATGGAATTATGCTATATTTCAACCACACATCAGAGGCATATCATACACATTTGAATGAGGTTCAAATTGATCAAACCATGTCACATATAACTTGACTAAGTTTGAATTCAAATTGGAGTTTGAATTTGCAATTCAATTTGCAATATACTCCAATTAAATGGAATTGCTTCACACATCAAAGCATTTACATCAAGTTCCAACCTTCCATCATGTGATTGTGAATTGTATTTACTTTGCTGCCTTGTTTGTTGTTTGTCGAGTAGAGGTGGAACCGGAGCAGGAGGCTGCCCCCTTCATTGAAGACCCAGAACCCGAACCTCGTCAGCAAGGCAAGCAAACCCCCATTGATCATGTCGATAAAATCCCACTTCCCTCTCATGTCTCGCTTATGCATTGTTTAGGATGATCACCATGATTCGTTTCTACCGCATAGATGAACCCATTCCTTTGCATGACCTATCATTTTGTCACAGTAGTAAGCAAACCACAATCCTAGCAAATGTAGGAGTTGGTTGATATCATGTGGCCCCTGCAAATGATTATCGCTTATTGCATGCTTAGTATGATACCATGATGTTACTGTGATGTGAGTCGGGATGGTAGTGATCATGTTGATGATGGTAGAAAAGTGTTGGTCAATCGACCCTAATACAAGGTGAACGATGAGAGGCTGTGTAGGAGTACACGGTGGGTTGTCTCGTTGAACACCGCCCTAAGTCCGAGTTCTTGTGTGGTGATCCAAGATGAAGAGTACAACCACACATTGGGCTCACTGACCCCTCTCAACTTACTAACTCATCCCTTTCGATGTCCAGATGTCGCAATAGTTCGGAGTTCTGGTAGGCTTGTGGCCTGGATGCTAAGTGAGAGAACGGCTCATCCGAGACCGGCTTATGCACCACGCACACATCACTTGGGTCCACTTCGGTAAACCGGCCGGGTTCACGATAGGTGTAGCCTACCCAAGTAGGCGGCTTTCTCGGACTAGATCGGCTATGAGGTAACAGTTGTGGTGAGCATCCTCGCCGACACTTCTTAAACGGTGTCGAGTACAAAGGCGGTAAATGATGATCATGTGTGTGTAGCGGTACACCCCTGCAGGGTTAACAAAACTATTCGAATAGCCGCGTCCGCGGTTATGGACTGCTTGGAAAGCTTAGCTTGATTATTAGATAATTGAACTGGATACTTCTAAAACACACCAAGATAAGTGTGAGTGCTATGGCGTGCTTTCTCGTGGGGAAGTCGAGGAAGGCACCATAGTGGTGTAATTGGTTGGACAAAGTAGTGGACTCGTGTACGCTTCTTACCTCAAAGTCTGGTATTCGTAGTTCAGGATTAGCCAAGTCAAAGCTGGCACTTCTGCAAGTGAACCCCACCTCCCTTTACCTTGATACATGTGCATGAGTAGTATAGCTCCTATGTAAGTCTTGATGAGTACGACTTTGTACTCACGTTTGCTTAATCTATGTTTTAGATGAAACCACTGACCCCGAAGGTGGCTTCTTCATCGAGCTGGACGACTGAAGATCAACTAGTCTAGTCCCAGTCAGACGACTGGTTCACTCGTGGAGGGCTTGTGTTTAAATAAGGCTTCTTAAGCCATTTGTTAAACTTGTCTGTACTCAGACATAATTTGCTTCCGCTTATGTTGTAATGTTGGATCACATGTTTGTGATCTCTGTTTGCACTCTATAAGAGTTATCAATAAAAATGTACACTTTGTAGAGAATTGCAATGGTACCTGCTGTTCATACAAGGCATGTGTGTTGCGTGTATGTTTATAACATGCATGTATTTGTATGGGTTTTCGAGACCTTAGTTGTGTTCTGGCTGGCGGTCTTTCATACACCAAGTGGCCCTTAGATGTGCGCAGCTTGGGGCATCGCGATGCGATTGTTCGAGACTCTGTCTCGTGCACACTTTGTGGTATGATCAAGCCCGCCCGAGACCCCGACTAAGTGATCGGGCTGGAGTAAGTCTATGTAAGAGTTATGAGATAGTCGTTAGTATGGTTGAGGCGACTTGTCTTTGAATATGGGAGTTCACCACCCATATCATTAGACTTGTATGTGGACGATGAGGACCCATCTCAGTTGATCATCCGGCCTGGATGGGATGCCCCTCACGTACGATGCTTTCCGAGGACGTTCTGTGCTTGGCCTTGTCTGCTTAGACAAGTGGGTACGGTTCTCGGCTCTCCATATGACTATGTCTTAACTGTACTTGCATACGCTAACCCCGGGTCCCGACAGACTTGGTATCAGAGCAGGACTAACTGTAGGACTAGTAGCCTTGGCCGAAGTTGAGTCTAGCTTGCTATAGTTATATAGTTACTCTGGGTATATAAGGGAACAACGTAAGGTTTCTTTTTTCTCCTTACCCCCTTCGTTCTGAGTCACCCTCATCTTATTCTACGGGAAGATAGGACTAGGCTCTCCTCTGTCTGATTAGAACATCTCATTGTTTGCTTCCTTGTAGCCGTAGGAAAGTTGTGATCGGTTTGTTAGAGTGGTTATGCTCCCTATTTTATTACATCGTATGTAAGTGCTGTTTCCATGTTGTAAGAAATTGTCTTTTTCTTGCAATTACAGCCGTTATGTTGTCCGAGTCATTCCAGGTTTATCTCATAATGTGGTGCATTTGCAAACTCCTTTCTGTTTCAGATGGCAGATCTTCCCCCTCGACAGATTGTTCGTTTGACCAGGTGCCTCGGTGTGCGTGGCCATCCCGCCACGTTGATCGAGATGATGTCCTATGTGGGATATCGATGGTATCCTTAGTACACCGTCGAGGAGCAGTTCCACGACTTCAACCAGACGCAGTTCCACTGCATTGTTCGGATCTATCCGCACCACGTTGGAGTCACTCAGCCTATCCACTTTGGACATGGCATTGGCATTACCGAGAACATGGCTGTGCAGGATGCTGCATACTCATGTATGACACTGCTGAGAGAGGAGCACACTATGCTGAGAGAGACCTCATTCCGCTATATCCCTGCTGCACTTCCAGGAGAAGAGGGATGTAGGAGATATGCCCTAGAGGCAATAATAAATGTTATTATTTATCCCCATGTTCCTAATTATGTTTATATTCCATGCTATAACTGCTATGGTTCTCGAGTCTGCAATAACCACGAGGCTTGGAGGAAGACTCATATGCACGTGTGGAATAATAAACGGATAAAATATATATATTCCTAGTCTCGCCTCTAAGACTAGCTCAAGTGTTGCATGATGGTTCTGTTTTCCTGATCATGGGCATGACTATGCCGGCAATTTTGAGGGCACAATGTTAGAAGAACATTTGTGTTGAATCGACCCAGATTGATGTTATGCTATGAGATACATTCGTCACCAGTTAATGGATTATAACACAGAGAAAGTTGAGCGTTTGCATAATTCCTTAGACCATGAGAGTATCGAGTTCCTTCGTACTTGCTTCGTGAACTTTGGGGTTTGTTAAACGTCATCTGTAAAAGGGTGGCTATTACGGCGGCTTACGGGTTCACGGAAAAGTATGACAAGGAACTAGGTAGCTCAAGATTGGGATTTGCTCCTCCGTCGATGGAGAGATATTCTTCGGGCCCTCTCGGTGTTACGGTATCCACCATTGTCTGGCCAGACACAGTGTGATTTGATCACAGGGATGCCGGAACGCGGGAACGAGAAAAGAGAACAATACTAGTAACGAGGTAACTGGCATAGTGGACAAGTGTTGATCCACGGGGATGCCGATAAGTCTCACCTCGGGTATTTGTAACATATCACGAAGCAACAGGAATAGCACACGGCAACTGGAGGTTCACTCGAATATTTATTCGTGTGGGTATAGGGGTCAATATGGGTGTCCACGGCTCCGATGTTGATCATTGATCGGAAAGTGTTCCGGGTCATGTCTATACTTCACCGAACCTATAGGGTCACACGCTTAAGGGTCATCTATCTGCTGAATACTAGACAGGGAGTCTGAGAGAAAGTCACCGGAAAGGTTTCGGAGAAAACGGAAAAGTTCCGGAAAGAGAACACCGGAATAATTTTGGTAAAACCGAAAAGTTGTTTCGGAATATATCATTAAGTCAAAATGGTTTCGGCACACGCCTGGAAATTCTTGGAGGGTGCCAGAATTGTTCTGGGAACTTCTGGGATTTTTCCAAAGAGAAAAAACCGGAAATGTTCCGGAGCTGCCGGAACCGCTTTGGTTGCTTTTCGCAGATGAAAATCACTAATCCGGAATTGTTTCGGAACGCGTCCAAAATCCTTTTAGTGGGTACTGGAATTTTTCTAAGACCTACAGAAAAGTTTCGGATTTTACGGTCGCAGATAAATGTCTTCATGAATAGTGGATACACTATTCATGATGATGCAGGCGATGATGCAGCTTGCATGATGATGCAGGCGATGATGCAGCTTGCATGATGATGCAGGCGATGATGCAGCTTGCATGATGATGCAGGCGATGATGCAGCTTGCATGATGATGCAGGCGATGATGCAGCTTGCATGATGATGCAGGCAATGATGCAGTTTGGAGGGCATTTTGGGTTTTTCCCCATAGCCTCTCACCCTATAAATAGGGGTGGAGAGGGGTCTCTCAAATCTGATCCAAGTTCTCACTTGAACTCTCAACAAGTGCCATTGCATGATCTGGCTTTCTTCTCTCCCTCCCACGAAATAGTTTCGTAGAGCCGAAAGGCTGTCTAGGTTCCGGCAGGAACTAGTTCTGGACGGCGAAGCCCTGCCGGATAGATGACACCGTATGTGTGCAACCCCGTAGAGAGGTCGTAGTTTCGATCTTTTTCCCGAGGGGCTGTTCGAGGGTCCTCCCGAAGGGCTGTCCAAATTATCGTTCGAGTTTCAAGGGTCCTCCCGAAGGGCTGTCCGAGTTACCGATCGAGTTTCGAGGGGCCTCCCGAAGGGCTGTCCGTGACATCGTCCGAGGGACTGTCCGACCGCCTCTCGGAGCGCTGTCCGAGGAGCAGACGAGGGAGGACATCCTCGCGGTTGGGAGGTTGTAAATCCTAGCTGCGGGGGTCTGCACCAACGATCTACATCGACTCTACTTCCGCTGCGCTACGA
Organism: Bromus sterilis; assembly: GCA_950022295.1. Taxonomy (NCBI): domain Eukaryota; kingdom Viridiplantae; phylum Streptophyta; class Magnoliopsida; order Poales; family Poaceae; genus Bromus; species Bromus sterilis. The sequence goes on along the minus strand of OX465596.1, from coordinate 407,512,732 downwards.
GTCGGTAACGATCAGATCAAAACCTTGTATGCAGTCTCCATAGTGGTCCTGGGCTGTTCGTAGTGCGGAAATTTTTGTTTTCTGCCGCGTTCCCCTACAGTGGCATCAGAGCCGTGCTATGCGTAGATGCATGTTGCGATCTAGAATACATAGAGATGTATGGGTATTGCATAATATAATTTTAGAGTAGATCAGATCTATTGCTGAAAATTATTTATGCGGGTGGCAGATGAAATCTGTTACCCGATGTTCTTGTTGCTTCCCTGGAATTTGTGTATTTCTGATCTCAATAACAGTATGGTGGAGTTTCAAAGTTCTGGCAATCTGCGATCCTGATTGATCAAAGAAGTGCTAACAGTTCGTTGAATTCCACCATAGTTAGAGAAAGAAGAAATTCTGCAGACTAAAGGGCAATGCAGATATGATCTGCACGGGGATCACGCGTATGACGAAGTTCAGTATGGGGCTCGAGATTTTATTATCTCGTGTTTCATACACCCCGCAAAGTTAATCTAGCGACTTGAATAATCATGCTTGATGATAAACGTTGGTAGCTGCGGTTTAAGTCAAAACCTTAGAAGCCACGTAAAATAAAATTTTGCATAAACCGATTAGAGGCATCTAACTTGGTTTTGCAGGATGTGCATGTGATGTGGTATAGCAAAGCTCATATTAATTTGATTATGTATGAGATGACTATATAATGTAAATTTATTAACATGACCTGCGTGTCATGATTTGGCATGATGGCTGGAGCCATATGATTGTCACTTTAATGACCTGCGAGTCAACCTTATGTAATGCACTTATTTTATTAGCTATAGAGATAGCAATATTATTTGGTGCATCGACAAGGTGGTGGCAAACTTCGCGAAGGTGAACTCCGACGCAAATGCCAAAGACGAAGAAATACTTGACTTCTCCGTCAGAAGGGGCTATACCATATCATGCAATTATAAATTACCTGAGATGTTTATCCCTTAAGTTGCACCCTTCTTGATTGCGCGGTAGTCGCTTTTTATTAGGGTGATCTCTCACTTAAAATATCAAGTAGTTAGTGTTCTCCCAAATGTAGCACCGTCACAGCATCTATCCTTTCGGGGTGCGCCATGGATGCATGGGTACGAACGACTGGAGAAATGTAAGGCGGGTGAGGTCAGACCTCGCAGCAAGATCACTTGGTTGTCTTGACGTTCATGGCAGGATCGTCCTGAGCTCGGAACACACGCATCGAAAGATGAACAAGAGTCACATAGAGATGTGATCGGCAAGTTGGCCTACCAAATCAAAATCCTCGTCATGAGATGATGATTCTATGGCGTTGTATTGATATTTGGATCTTGAATCACTCATAATCAATTTTGAGAGATATTGATTTGAGTGGGAGCGCATTTTAGAATTAACTTGTTTAATTCTGAGTGCAATTAATTATGAACACTGTCTAAGTATAATTTGCTAATAGTTGTAGAATAATGGCTCGCGTTTCCACCTTCCCTATTAAAATTGAATAAGCTGTTAAATATCTGGTTAAAACTTTACGGTTGGTAACGTAATGCGAGGATTGTCCTCAAGAGTGCCGAGAAGGATTTTGTCCTATCGCATGCTTTCGGTGTCCTCCCGCTAATGCTATGGATGATGTGACTCTCGTCCTTCGATCCAAAAGCTAGAATTCCATTGTGGTCAAGTGCAATACGTTTGCTTCCATAAGACCCGAACTTCACAAGTTTGGGATAGTTATGTAATATTCATGGAACTGAAAATTGTTTTCAGATACAGACAAAGGCTAAAAGATATGAGATATCCAAAGCAATATCTGTTTGCAAAGTATTAGTACAGTGTTTACTGGGCATTTGACTGATAAGAGAGGGATCCAGAAGAACGCCTATCATATGATGAAGGTGAATAAAACAAACAACTTAAAGAGAAAGGAAATGTCCAAAGGGTGTTAGTATGACTCACACGCCTAGGAAGTCCGGGGCTAACGCCACTCTTAAAGTTGGGTGCTTCTTCTGAGAGTAGGAGAAATATATTGAAAGTTAAACTGTTAAAAGTATAAGGGCAAAAGGAAAGAAGACTGGAATGTCCAGCTCATGTATAAAAGTCATGAAAGTTATTGATGTATGGAAGGCTGGTCAAAAATAAATAGTTCTTGGGATTGTGATTAAACAGTTAGTCCATAATTCTTGGGTATTATGATTAAAAGTTGATCACAGGAATACCCGCTCGATTGCATTCTGTTGCAACTCGATGCAAGAACCACTACGGCCTAAAAGACTTGCCAGTAATGAGTTTTAGATACGCGCTGGGAACATAGTAAAAGTTACTATACCTTCCATCGGTGTATCACCATCTGTATTTATTTTCATAATTCGTTTTAGAGTTTTATACACTCTAGCCCATTGCATAAAGTATGTTGCAAGAAGGTTGTTCATAAAAGAACAATTGTTGTTCAGTATTATGAATAACATAAAGGGCCATGCTTCCATCGGGGATGGGATGTATGTTACGAATATTGATGGTAATATGATACATCCATAACAATGACGCTAAATGTCGAAAGACTAAAAGAATACCACATATGTGTGGCACTGCATTTGGTCACATTGGAGAAACCCGCATGGAGAAATTCCATAATGATGGATTTTGAAGTCATTTGATTATGAATCATCTCACACTTGCAACTTTCGTCCGAAAAGTTAAGTGACTGAAATACCGTTCACAGGCCATGAGGAACGAACAACAAACTTATTGGTGATCATACATTTGATGTGTGTAGTCCGATAAATGTTGTTAGTAGTGGATTTATCTATCTTCAGAAAAGACTCAAGTAGATATATGGATATTTACTTGATGAGACGTAAGTCTGGATCTTTTGAAATCATTCGAAAGGTTTTCAAAAATGAAGTGAAAGTTATTGTGACAAGAAAATTATGTTTCTACAATTTGATTGCAGAAAGGAATTTTTGAGTTACAAGTTTAGCCAATGTCTGATGAGTTGTGAAAAGAGTTTTCATAACTTGCACCTCCCGGAACACCACTGCAAGTGGAATGTCCTTGAAGATGTAATCAAACCATTTATGACATGGTAAGATCAAAGATGACATAAATCAATTTGCCATTATCCCTTTTAATGTAATGCTTTAGAGACTACGGCTTTTACACTTAAAGGAGCGCCATCAGGTCTGTTGAAATGACGCCATGGTATGGTACGCCCAACCATGTTTTATCTTTTCTTAACATTTGGAATATGGGGATTGTGTAAACTGTTTACAAACCTATTCCAAATCAGACAAGTGCTACTTTGTAGGTTATCCCAAATTATTGGGAATTCCTCCACCACTATACCGAGGCAAAAGGTTTTGCCACAAAGAACGGTATGCTTTTAAAGAGAATGGTTCTTGAAAAAAGGTGAGTGGGAGGACAGTGCAACTCGACGAGATAACAGTATCTTCGTCATCAGATCAAAGGAAAGGAACCTTGGAAGTGATTCCAGAGTTTCCTACTGCAACTGATACGGAAGCCTCTACATGAGATGTATGGACTTCGGTCAAAGTTGCAACTGAGCCACGTAGGCAAAACTCGTGCAAACCTCTCAGGTGCGCAAACGAGATATTGTTGTTAGACAACAGCATACCTACGATAATCAAGGAAGCGATGATGGGCCCTGACTCCGGAATTGGCTAAATGCCAATACAAATCCTAGATAGTTTCCATATACGTAATTCAAGATTGTATCTTGATGGACCATTCGGAAGACTTAGAGTCTAACGAATATTAATGGAACTATAAACTGATACGGATAAAAATGTTTTATCCATAAAGCTCGACTTGTTGCTTATAACAATTTCAAGGAATTAACTACGGCGAGATTGTCTCTCCGTAGCGATGCTTAAAGTCGGTTCGGGTTAAACTAGCAATTAATACGTATTTCATTCATGAGATATGAAACATGGATGCCAAAAGGATTTCCATGAGATGGAAATACTGCCTTGGAGATACAGTCCAAGGTATTTTGTCAGTCCAGAGGATGCTAGTAAGTATGCAAACTTCAGAGTTCCTGCGATGGACAAAAGAGAGCATAATGGAGTTGGAATCTTCGTTTTTGATGAAATAATCAAAAGAGTTTGATTTCATCGATGGATAACGAAGATGCTTGTGGCTACAAGAAAGTAAGTGGGAGCATAATAATATTTCTAAAAACCTTGTGTGCCTAACACATTGTTAATTGGAAATAATATAAATTTCTTGACACAAATTAAGACTTCATTGAAAATAGTTTTTCAACGAAGTGCTTGGGCTAAGTTGTCTTGATATTAGGCATAATTATCTACGAGATATAATTGCCTAATAGGGCTAAGCCAAAATACATATTGACAAGGTGCTAAAACAGTTTAGCGTTAAAAATGACAAGGAGTGATTCTTGCCAAAGTCACATGGAAAGAGTTTTTGCAAGACTCAGTGTCCCAAAACACTGATGAGCAAATTACATGATGGAGATTCCACACACCTTCGTGTTGGGATTAATCATGTATTCCATGGTATGTAAAACAACCAGATATGTCCAATACTCCAAAGTTGTTGCGAGTATAGATACCAAAGTGATCAAAGAACTGATCGTGGGACAACAGTGAAAAATGTCATTGAGTACTAAAGTAGCACTGATGACATGATTTCTCGCAAGAAGAGATTATGAAGTACTTGTTGTAAGTAATTACATCGATACGGTCTTCATCAATGCTCCATGCGATTTTCGATTTGAGTTAAAGTATTTTTGTGTGTAATACACAATATGGTGGCACAGTAAGTTGGAATTGTTCATAACAGGTTACTGTGGCGAAATTCTATAACAAATGGCTATGTATGTTGCTGCTTTAGAAGCAACAAAGAAAATGTTGAATCATATAGTTCATTCATGAACTTAGTATGGTTCCAATATGGCTTTGGTCAATGGAACACTATTGAAGATAGTTGCTCCATAGCTCAGTCTGAGGAATCAAGGTTCGACCAGTGATTCGCATATATACAAAGCCAAGTCCACACAAAGTATGAATTTTGTGAAAGCGTGAAAACGCGAGGATATGCAAAGATACACACGGAGTTGAAGTTGTCAGATCCGTTGGACATCAGGCTATACCACATGTGAAGCATATTTTACACCAGTATGCCGTAGGTGTAAAGTGCATTAGCATTGATTAGATTATTGACTCTAGTGCAAGTGGGAGTCTGTAGGAGATATGCCCTAGAGGCAATAATAAATGTTATTATTTATCCCCATGTTCCTAATTATGTTTATATTCCATGCTATAACTGCTATGGTTCTCGAGTCTGCAATAACCACGAGGCTTGGAGGAAGACTCATATGCACGTGTGGAATAATAAACGGATAAAATATATATATTCCTAGTCTCGCCTCTAAGACTAGCTCAAGTGTTGCATGATGGTTCTGTTTTCCTGATCATGGGCATGACTATGCCGGCAATTTTGAGGGCACAATGTTAGAAGAACATTTGTGTTGAATCGACCCAGATTGATGTTATGCTATGAGATACATTCGTCACCAGTTAATGGATTATAACACAGAGAAAGTTGAGCGTTTGCATAATTCCTTAGACCATGAGAGTATCGAGTTCCTTCGTACTTGCTTCGTGAACTTTGGGGTTTGTTAAACGTCATCTGTAAAAGGGTGGCTATTACGGCGGCTTACGGGTTCACGGAAAAGTATGACAAGGAACTAGGTAGCTCAAGATTGGGATTTGCTCCTCCGTCGATGGAGAGATATTCTTCGGGCCCTCTCGGTGTTACGGTATCCACCATTGTCTGGCCAGACACAGTGTGATTTGATCACAGGGATGCCGGAACGCGGGAACGAGAAAAGAGAACAATACTAGTAACGAGGTAACTGGCATAGTGGACAAGTGTTGATCCACGGGGATGCCGATAAGTCTCACCTCGGGTATTTGTAACATATCACGAAGCAACAGGAATAGCACACGGCAACTGGAGGTTCACTCGAATATTTATTCGTGTGGGTATAGGGGTCAATATGGGTGTCCACGGCTCCGATGTTGATCATTGATCGGAAAGTGTTCCGGGTCATGTCTATACTTCACCGAACCTATAGGGTCACACGCTTAAGGGTCATCTATCTGCTGAATACTAGACAGGGAGTCTGAGAGAAAGTCACCGGAAAGGTTTCGGAGAAAACGGAAAAGTTCCGGAAAGAGAACACCGAAATAATTTTGGTAAAACCGAAAAGTTGTTTCGGAATATATCATTAAGTCAAAATGGTTTCGGCACACGCCTGGAAATTCTTGGAGGGTGCCAGAATTGTTCTGGGAACTTCTGGGATTTTTCCAAAGAGAAAAAACCGGAAATGTTCCGGAGCTGCCGGAACCGCTTTGGTTGCTTTTCGCAGATGAAAATCACTAATCCGGAATTGTTTCGGAACGCGTCCAAAATCCTTTTAGTGGGTACTGGAATTTTTCTAAGACCTACAGAAAAGTTTCGGATTTTACGGTCGCAGATAAATGTCTTCATGAATAGTGGATACACTATTCATGATGATGCAGGCGATGATGCAGCTTGCATGATGATGCAGGCGATGATGCAGCTTGCATGATGATGCAGGCGATGATGCAGCTTGCATGATGATGCAGGCGATGATGCAGCTTGCATGATGATGCAGGCGATGATGCAGCTTGCATGATGATGCAGGCAATGATGCAGTTTGGAGGGCATTTTGGGTTTTTCCCCATAGCCTCTCACCCTATAAATAGGGGTGGAGAGGGGTCTCTCAAATCTGATCCAAGTTCTCACTTGAACTCTCAACAAGTGCCATTGCATGATCTGGCTTTCTTCTCTCCCTCCCACGAAATAGTTTCGTAGAGCCGAAAGGCTGTCTAGGTTCCGGCAGGAACTAGTTCTGGACGGCGAAGCCCTGCCGGATAGATGACACCGTATGTGTGCAACCCCGTAGAGAGGTCGTAGTTTCGATCTTTTTCCCGAGGGGCTGTTCGAGGGTCCTCCCGAAGGGCTGTCCAAATTATCGTTCGAGTTTCAAGGGTCCTCCCGAAGGGCTGTCCGAGTTACCGATCGAGTTTCGAGGGGCCTCCCGAAGGGCTGTCCGTGACATCGTCCGAGGGACTGTCCGACCGCCTCTCGGAGCGCTGTCCGAGGAGCAGACGAGGGAGGACATCCTCGCGGTTGGGAGGTTGTAAATCCTAGCTGCGGGGGTCTGCACCAACGATCTACATCGACTCTACTTCCGCTGCGCTACGAGTCGGTAACGATCAGATCAAAACCTTGTATGCAGTCTCCATAGTGGTCCTGGGCTGTTCGTAGTGCGGAAATTTTTGTTTTCTGCCGCGTTCCCCTACAAGGGATATTACACCGGACTCTACTCAGATCACTCTGCAGAGGATCCAGCACTTCAGGTGACTGCTAGATTTTCTAGTGATCGAGATCGTGATGCACGCGCTCTCCGTTTCGAGCTCCACGCCACCCGTGTTCGTCTGTATCGAGCACTGACACTTTTGGCACCCTTTGTGAGCGTTGGATCAGTTGAGCATGATGCTATCTACCCAGTGAGGACTCAGATGCCTTCTCGAGTTGCTTGGCCCGAGATTGGAGGCATTTTTCCACCCCGTGGTCCTTTGCTTCCACCCTACGCTGGACCTAGGCCCCATCCTTGCCCAAATGGATATCAAGGTCCACAAGCCTCCGTGTTTTCCGATGGTCACCTCCAGCTACCGGGATACGCGGGTAACTTTTATGAGGACTACTATGGAGATGGAGATGAGTGAGACCGCCTGTGGTCTTACTTAGTGATGATGTAGTAGTATCTTAGTATATTGTAAGCAAGGTGTCTAAGTTCCAGAGGCTTAGATAAATTATGTATAGGAAGTCAGAGTGCCTCTGAAGGATGTATCATCTTCATCACATTTGTATTAGCTTAGTGCTTTTACTAAAACGCTGTATGGTTTGTATGACAGCTTGTGAATATATGGCCTGTATGCTTTATCACCATGTTGTCAAGATGATTACTTCCTTTGCTCTGTAATCCTTCCAGTACTTCAATACCTTGATTAGACTCTTCAAATCAACTCTGTTTGACTTTGGTTTTTCACCTTCAGGATGTCTCAAGGAACTCGTGGCCAGGTTGATCGTAACCAAGGTCGTGGGAATGACCAGGAGGAAGGCAACCTTCCACCCCCACCCACGATGGCTCAGGTTCTGATGGAGGTCGAGAGGAACCGCCGAGACTCTCACCATCTGTTGGAAGTCATTGCCCGCAACACCACTCAGCAGCGCAATGAGCTGGTGTCCCTGAACGACTTCATCCGACTTCATCCCCCGGTTTTCAGTTACTCCACCGAGCCCCTTGACGCCGATGACTGGCTTCGCAGCATCGAGAGGAAGCTCCAAGCAGGCCATGTTGCAGATGGCGACAAGGTAAGCTATGCCACCTATCACCTCGAAGGTGCAGCTAGCTCTTGGTGGGAGAACTTTCTGAATATGCGTCCCGTTGGACCACCTGCATCTTGGGAGGAATTCTGCACTTTTTCCGCGATCACCACATTCCCAAGGGTCTTATGGACCGCAAGCGTGAGGAGTTCTGCAACCTCACCCAAGGCAGAAGGACCGTTGACGAGTTTAGTCGTGAGTTCAACCGACTTGCTCGTTATGCAACTGAAGAAGTCTCCACCTACGCAAAGAAGCAAGAGAGGTTCCGTCGTGGCCTCAACACTGGACTCCGTCGTGAGGTCAACCTTCATGACTTTGCCACCTTCCAGGTCCTTGTCAACAAGGCCATCAAGGCCGAGGACATGAACACCCCCAATGATTTCCGCAAACACCCTAGAGACGACATGTCATCCAGTTCTGGCTCCCAGAAGCGCAAGATCTGGATTCCAAACAGTATGTTCCGCCAGAACAACCCACTGAGGCCATCCTATGTGGCGCCTCGTCCACCAACCCAGTTCCACCCAGCTCCACCAAACAACCCAGCTCCACGCACTGTTTTCGGAGCCTGTTACAAGTGTGGTCAGGCAGGCCACTATTCTCGTGAGTGTCCCCAGAACCAGATCCAGCACCAGAATGCTCCACCTCGTGCCGGAGGCAACAACAACAATGGTCGTGGCAAGCCCCCCCAGAAGGTCTACACCACCAAACCCGCTCCTCCCGCCACTCGTGGACGTGTGAACCAGATCGCCGCCGAAGAGACTGACGACACCACTGACGTCATTCTTGGTACGCTCCCAGTCAATTATGTTCCTACTTCCGTTCTTTTCGACCCAGGAGCATCTCATTCATTCATGTCGGAAAGTTATGCACTTCGTCATGAGTTATCTTTTGTTGAATTATCCACCCCCATGATTATTCAAACTCCAGGGTCAAGATGGCAAACTAATAGAGTAAGCCATGGTAATCAGATTGCGATTGAGGGTTTAGTATTCCTTGCTTCACTCATAGCCCTCAAGTCTTCAGACATTGATGTCATCCTTGGCATGGATTGGCTATCAAGACAGAATGCCTACCTGGATTGCAAAGGCAAATCCGTGAAACTCACCCACCCTTCAGGCAAAACAGTCAACTATACCTCACCCAGAACAAGGACCCAAGTGCATTCCTTGAATGTACTTCCCCTTCCCGAACTTGAAGATATTCCGGTGGTTCGTGACTTCCCGGATGTCTTTCCTGAAGAGCTGCCGGGCATGCCACCCGACAGATGTGTAGAGTTTATAGTGGATCTTGCCCCAGGAACCGCACCAATTTCTAGACGCCCGTACAAAATGGCCCCACGTGAGTTAGCTGAGCTTAAAACCCAACTGGAAGCTTTGTTGGAGAAAGGCTTCATCCTCCCTAGCTCATCGCCATGGGGTTGCCCCGTTCTGTTCGTAACGAAGAAAGATGGAACAGAAAGGATGTGCGTAGACTATCGCCCGCTAAATTTAGCGACGATAAAGAACAAGTACCCACTGCCCAGGATCAATGATCTTTATGATCAACTTGCAGGATCCTCTGTCTTTTCCAAGATGGATTTGAGATTAGGTTATCATCAAATCAAGATCCGAAACGAGGACATTCCCAAAACGGCTTTTACTACTCGTTATGGTCTTTACGAGTATACCGTCATGTCCTTTGGTTTAACCAATGCCCCCACCACTTTCTCACGCATGATGAATTCGATCTTCATGCAGTACTTAGATAAATTTGTTGTGGTTTATCTCGATGACATTCTCATCTACTCGAAGAACGAAGAAGAACATGTCGAACACCTAAGGTTGGTATTGATGAAACTTAGAGAGAATCGCCTGTATGCTAAATTCTCCAAGTGTGAATTTTGGCTACCAGAAGTGACCTACTTAGGCCACGTGATTTCTGCAAAAGGCATTGCTGTGAATCCCGAGAGAGTTCAGGCCGTCCTTGACTGGACTCCACATGAATCGGTTAAGCAAGTTAGGAGTTTTCTTGGCCTAGCCAGCTATTGCCGACGCTTCGTCGAGAACTTTTCTAAAGTTGCAAAGCCTCTAACTGAACTCCTCAAGAAAGATAAGAAATTCCTATGGACTTCCAAGTGCGAGGAAAGCTTTCAAGAGCTAAAAAGAAGGTTGACTTCTGCACCCGTACTTGCACCTCCAGACACCAAAAAGGATTTCGAGGTCTATTGTGACGCATCATGGCAAGGGTTAGGATGCATACTTCTGCAAGATCGACATGTGGTAGCTTATGCTTCACGCCAGTTGCGGCCACATGAAGAGAACTATCCTACCCATGACCTTGAACTCGCTGCCGTAGTTCATGCCCTAACAACTTGGCGACATTACCTCCTTGGTAATCGTTGTGAGATTTATTCCGACCACCAAAGCCTCAAATACATTTTCACCCAGCCAGATCTTAATCTCAGGCAAAGACGCTGGATTGAGTTGATAAAAGATTACGACGTAGGAATTTCTTACACCCCAGGCAAAGCCAATGTTATGGCTGATGCACTAAGTCGTAAGTCGTATTGTAACAACCTCATGTTACAACAGTATCAACCACTTCTTCATGAGGAATTTCGCAAGCTCAACCTTGAGATTGTTCCTCATGGCTATCTTTCTACCTTGGTGGCGAAACCAACTCTTGAGGATCAAATCATAGTTGCCCAAAGGCGTGCACGAGGTGTTCGTCGGATCAAGCAGAACATTGCTAGCGGAGTTGCTAAATGTTTCTCCACAGATAGCAAAGGAACGGTATTCTTTGAAAATCGTTTGGTAGTACCTAAGAATAGGGAACTAAGGCAACTCATCCTCAAGGAAGCCCATGACACACCCCTCTCAATTCATCCCGGTAGCACAAAAATGTACCGAGATCTACCCCAGAGATTTTGGTGGACTAGGATGAAGAGAGACATTGCTCAATTTGTTGCCGAATGTGATGTTTGTCGTCGCATTAAGGCAGAACATCAAAGACCTGCTGGTACACTTCAACCTTTGTCTATTCCCGAGTGGAAATGGGACAAAGTCGGTATGGAATTCATCACCGGCTTTCCAAAAACCCAGAAAGGAAACAATGCCATCTTCGTTGTCATAGATAGGCTTTCCAAAGTTGCTCACTTCCTTCCGGTTCGCGAGTCTATAACTGCTAGCCAGTTAGCGGACTTGTACATCTCTAGAATTTTGTCACTTCACGGTGTTTCTTTGGAAATCAATTCTGATCGCGGTAGCCTTTTCACCTCTAGATTTTGGGGAAGCTTTCAGAATGCTATGGGAACTCATCTCTCCTTTAGTACAACTTTCCATCCTCAGTCTAGCGGTCAAGTCGAAAGGGTTAACCAAATTCTCGAAGACATGCTCAGAGCTTGTGTTATCTCATTCGGAAAGAATTGGGAGAAGTCTCTTCCATTCGCCGAATGTGCTTATAACAATAGTTTTCAATCTAGCCTGAACATGGCTCCTTTTGAACTCCTTTATGGACGACGATGTCGAACACCACTAAACTGGTCAGAAACCGGTGAAAGACAATTCTTTGGACCGTATATGATCAAGGAAGCAGAAGAGCAAGTTCGCATTGTTCGTGATCAATTGAAAGCAGCCCAGTCTCGTCAGAAAAGCTACTATGATCGTCATCATAGGCAAGAGAGCTACAATCTGGATGAGAAGGCTTACCTTTGGGTTACTCCTCTGAAGGGAACCCACGTTTCGGTATCAAAGGCAAGTTGGCCCCACGTTACATCGGACCTTTCCGCATTATTGCTAAACGTGGAGAAGTTGCCTACCAACTTGAACTACCCCCGCACGTTTCCCGAGTACATGATGTATTCCATGTGTCCCAACTCAGGCGTTGCTTCAAGGACCCCACCCGCGAAGTCGACCATGAATCGCTTGATCTCCAAGATGACCTTTCTTATCGAGAATACCCTGTTCGTATTCTTGATTCCGCAGAGCGTGTCACTCGTCGTCAGAAGATTAGGTTTCTGAAAGTGCAATGGTCACACCACTCTGAAAGAGAAGCTACGTGGGAAAGAGAAGATCGTCTCAACGCCGAGTACCCCACCTTCCTCCCGTAGACTTCTGATTCTCGGGACGAGATTCTGTTGAGTGGGGGCGAGTTGTCAGAACCCTCTGTTAGGTAATGTGCTAGGGTCAAAGTAACCGTGCATCATGTCAAATTTTCAAAAGAAATCTTTGAAATCAATTCAAAAGAAAATGGGAGAAGGAACCCCCCCAGATGAATTAATTCAAAAGGCCAGATAAAAATCTTCTCCAAAAATTCATGTTAGATTTTTGAAAAGTCTTATAAATGAGTGTGATCACATATCAAGTGATGTGGGATCCATCCCATGCTCATAGATTTTTCAAATTTTCAAACAGTGCCTTGGAATTAATCAAATAAAACTATTTGAGTTAAGATTCCAATTATTTGAATTTTAAAAATGTTGAAACTTTATAAGTGGCTAGTCTATTTTATTATGAAGCCATATAAATTTTTTCAGCATTTAATAAAATGCCTAGCTATTTTTTTAGCACAGCAAAACAAAAAGGCAGAAAAGAAAACAGAAAGGAAAAAGGAAAAGAGAGCTTACCTGGCCATTCGGCCCAACTCATCCCCCCCTGGCCCAAGCCCACCTGGAACCCCCCTTGTCTTCTTCCAGCGCGGTGGCAAGCAGCTCGGTGGCCGGCATGCCACGGCCGCCACGCCACCTGCTTGCCTGGCGCCTCCCGCGCCTTCTAGCCACGTCCTGGAGACGCCTCTCCGCCGCCCCAGTCCATTCCCCCCCTCCACGGACACTCTCCCCGTCTCCCTCGCCGTTTTCGTCGACACCCGTGAAGAACGCCGGAGCACGCCGCCGCACCTGCGTGGCCAGTGAGCCTGTCGAGCGCCACCGCCATGTCCATCCTCTTCCTTGTCGTCGTCTACGTCTTCCAGTGCAGCGAATCGAACACGGAGCCCTCCTAGCCGCCGGAATCGAGCTCGAGCCGTCGCCGGACCCGAAGGACGCCTTTGTCGATTTCGTCGCCGTCGAGCCCTCCTAGCTCAAGCCGCCATCTCCGTCGAGTTCCTGGTGAGCAGGCGGTCCAAACCCCTCTCTCCCCGCCCCTTATCGTTGTCTCCTTGTCGATCCGCCATGGAAGCCGAAGTCCCTCGCCGCCACGGTCGTCGTAGTTGATCACCAGCAAAGCAAACGAGCTCGGGGGCATGTGCACCGTCTTCTCCTTGCTCCTCTGCGTCGATTGCGAGCATCACCGGCTCAAATGGTGCTCCGTAGCGAGTTAGGCCTCCAGCCAGTAGCACCGCCGCCGCAAAGCTTGACGCCGGCGTGCGTACAGAGCCTCCCAGGCTTCCCTTTCGGTCTCCATCATCGCGCGACACCGAGAGCTTCGTCTCAGTGGTCGAAGCGCGCGATTTGGACCACAGGAGCGCCCTCCCCGTGCAGCGCCGCCGTGGCCAGGCCGCCGGCGTTTAGCCGCCGGCAGGCCCGCCGACGTGGCCTTGATTAGGACTTAACCCCACCTGGGTTAAGTGACCCTGGGTCACTGACCAGTGGGTCCAGTGGCTTAATGAAGCCACTGGATTAATTTAAACCAGCGGATAAAATCAACCAGCCACTGACAGGTGGGACCCCCATGTCAGCCCCCCCCTGACGTCAGCCTGGCGCAATAAATCTATTAAATGAATTTCCAGAAAATCAAATTGAATTAAAGAAATTCCAGAAATTCCAGAAAATACCCCAAACTTTGGAAATTCATAGAAAATTCATATTAACTCCAAATTGGACAAATATATATGAAAAATGATCAGGAGAAAATAAGCTATCCAAAAATGCAACTTTCAACTATGTTTGAGTTGATTTTAAAATGGGACCAGTAGCATATGTCATTTGGTTTTTATTTGAAATTAATTCAAATTCAATTCAAATGGTTTTGCAACTTGGACCATGGAATTATGCTATATTTCAACCACACATCAAAGGCATATCATACACATTTGAATGAGGTTCAAATTGATCAAACCATGTCACATATAACTTGACTAAGTTTGAATTCAAATTGGAGTTTGAATTTGCAATTCAATTTGCAATATACTCCAATTAAATGGAATTGCTTCACACATCAAAGCATTTACATCAAGTTCCAACCTTCCATCATGTGATTGTGCATTGTATTTACTTTGCTGCCTTGTTTGTTGTTTGTCGAGTAGAGGTGGAACCGGAGCAGGAGGCTGCCCCCTTCGTTGAAGACCCAGAACCCGAACCTCGTCAGCAAGGCAAGCAAACCCCCATTGATCATGTCGATAAAATCCCACTTCCCTCTCATGTCTCGCTTATGCATTGTTTAGGATGATCACCATGATTCGTTTCTACCGCATAGATGAACCCATTCCTTTGCATGACCTATCATTTTGTCACAGTAGTAAGCAAACCACAATCCTAGCAAATGTAGGAGTTGGTTGATATCATGTGGCCCCTGCAAATGATTATCGCTTATTGCATGCTTAGTATGATACCATGATGTTACTATGATGTGAGTCGGGATGGTAGTGATCATGTTGATGATGGTAGAAAAGTGTTGGTCAATCGACCCTAATACAAGGTGAACGATGAGAGGCTGTGTAGGAGTACACGGTGGGTTGTCTCGTTGAACACCGCCCTAAGTCCGAGTTCTTGTGTGGTGATCCAAGATGAAGAGTACAACCACACATTGGGCTCACTGACCCCTCTCAACTTACTAACTCATCCCTTTCGATGTCCAGATGTCGCAATAGTTCGGAGTTCTGGTAGGCTTGTGGCCTGGATGCTAAGTGAGAGAACGGCTCATCCGAGACCGGCTTATGCACCACGCACACATCACTTGGGTCCACTTCGGTAAACCGGCCGGGTTCACGATAGTGGTAGCCTACCCAAGTAGGCGGCTTTCTCGGACTAGATCGGCTATGAGGTAACAGTTGTGGTGAGCATCCTCGCCGACACTTCTTGAACGGTGTCGAGTACAAAGGCGGTAAATGATGATCATGTGTGTGTAGCGGTACACCCCTGCAGGGTTAACAAAACTATTCGAATAGCCGCGTCCGCGGTTATGGACTGCTTGGAAAGCTTAGCTTGATTATTAGATAACTTGAACTGGATACTTCTAAAACACACCAAGATAAGTGTGAGTGCTATGGCGTGCTTTCTCGTGGGGAAGTCGAGGAAGGCACCATAGTGGTGTAATTGGTTGGAGAAAGTAGTGGACTCGTGTACGCTTCTTACCTCAAAGTCTGGTATTCGTAGTTCAGGATTAGCCAAGTCAAAGCTGGCACTTCTGCAAGTGAACCCCACCTCCCTTTACCTTGATACATGTGCATGAGTAGTATAGCTCCTATGTAAGTCTTGCTGAGTACGACTTTGTACTCACGTTTTCTTAATCTATGTTTTAGATGAAACAACTGACCCCGAAGGTGGCTTCTTCATCGAGCTGGACGACTGAAGATCAACTAGTCTAGTCCCAGTCAGACGACTGGTTCCCTCATGGAGGGCTTGTGTTTAAATAAGGCTTCTTAAGCCATTTGTTAAACTTGTCTGTACTCAGACATAATTTGCTTCCGCTTATGTTGTAATGTTGGATCACATGTTTGTGATCTATGTTTGCACTCTATAAGAGTTATCAATAAAAATGTACACTTTGTAGAGAATTGCAATGGTACCTGCTGTTCATACAAGGCATGTGTGTTGCGTGTATGTTTATAACATGCATGTCTTTGTATGGGTTTTCGAGACCTTAGTTGTGTTCTGGCTGGCGGTCTTTCATACACCAAGTGGCCCTTAGATGTGCGCAACTTGGGGCATCGCGATGCGATTGTTCGAGACTCTGTCTCGTGCACACTTTGTGGTATGATCAAGCCCGCCCTAGACCCCGACTAAGTGATCGGGCTGGAGTAAGTCTATGTAAGAGTTATGAGATAGTAGTTAGTATGGTTGAGGCGACTTGTCTTTGAATATGGGAGTTCACCACCCATATCATTAGACTTGTGTGCGGACGATGAGGACCCATCTCAGTTGATCATCCGGCCTGGATGGGATGCCCCTCACGTACGATGCTTTCCGAGGACGTTCTGTGCTTGGCCTTGTCTGCTTAGACAAGTGGGTACGGTTCTCGGCTCTCCATATGACTATGTCTTAACTGTACTTGCATACGCTAACCCCGGGTCCCGACAACCATCCACTACAAGAAAAGGTACCGTTATGAGTACCAGTGCTACACTTGATTCACCTTCCGTTATAAGTAAGTTCGCTTCACCACTACCACCACATGCTACTTCTACTGAGTCGGTTACTATGTCCGATACTTTTGATGATGCTTCCACTACTCTTGATGATACTAGTTTTCTTGGTCACTATCTTGAAGCTCAGATTGCTAAGGTTGCAGCACAGTCCAAGATTGAGACTCCTGCTACCTATATTCCTACGTGAAAAACTTTTGGTTACCCAGACTTGGATGAACTCAAGGAGAGAATCCTTGATGATGATTATATTACTCTTGATGATGATTTTAGCAGGGAACTCAAAGAGTTTGTGGACTCTGACCCTGGTGCTGTTAAGGAGCTTCTTGAAAAGCACTCCATGAAGAACAAGATTACTCCTGACCCTGAATTTGCTACATCCCCTATATGCATCACTGATCCTGATTATGATTTCTTTTTTGATCTTTCACTTATATCTACAGTCGAAGCTGTCCCTTTTTATGGCAGAGAAAATGACGATGCTATAGCACACCTGACCAAACTCACCGAGTTGGGTAGCCTATTTACTACTGATGAGAGAATACGAAACTTTATGTGGCCAAGCTTTTTTCATTTTTCTTTGAAGGAAGACGCTATAGCATGGTATGATACACTACCTTATGGTTCCATTGAGAGTCCTCAGGACCTAGTTCAATTCTTTGTCGATAAATATTTTCGTGCTCGCATGCAACATGCTGCTTTGTTTGTGGGGGGATGTGAACCTCCCTAAAGTTGGTGGGAGGTATTGTGGTTTAATTAAGGCTAGACCGGGACACGAAGTCCCAAAGAATGAATTACTCGATGTATTTTATGCTGGTCTAACCGATGAATCTAGATCTTATCTAGATAGTTGTGCTGGTTGCGTTTTCAGGGAAAGAACACCAGAAGATGCTGAAGAATTAATGGGCAAGATTGCCAAGAACCACGAAGATTGGTCCGTCCCTCAACCACCTCCACCACCAAAGAAGAGGGGCATGCTTGTACTGAGCCCCGAAGATATGTAAGAAGAAAAGAAGTCTATAAAGGAGAAAGGCATTAAAGCCGAAGATGTGAAGAATATACCTCCTATTGAGAAGCTGTGTGAGCCTACTACTCACCCTCCCTTGGTAGAGGTACACTCTCTATTTGATTTTACTGAAAGTGACATCCCTAAAGGTAAGCCTCCCGACCAATGCTTAGATGAGCTTTATAATTTCATTATTAAGCAAAAACATTTTAAGGAGAGGATACAAAGTCAGTTGCATGATAATTCCCTTTCTATCAAAATTTTACTTGGTGTCCTTGAAAGAACAGTTAATGATGTTAAATGTCTTGTTAAGCATTTTAATATGGTTCAAACTCAGCTTGAACAAATTTCTAATGTGCAAAAAGATTTACTTGCTAATAATTCCAAACAGGACATTCATGCTTTTGGCATCAAAACCAGGGGTGGAACACACACCCAGGACCCTCTCTATCCCGAGGGGCATCCAAAGAGGATCGAGCAAGATTGTCAGAACCCCAACTAGGGTAAGTGCTAGGTTTGTTTGATCCCTTTGCATCATGCAAAAATTCAAATGAAATTCAAAAATGGGGAAGCAGAAAGCCCTGAGAAATTATTTGAAATGGCCAGATAAAAATCTTTTTCCAAAAATCATTTGAATGTTTGGAAAATTCCTAGAAATGTTGCTGATCATTTTAAAAGTGGTTTGGGATCAATCCCATGCACATGGAATTTTCTAATATTCAAACAGTGGCTTTGGAAATTAAATAAACCCCTATTTGATTTGGAATTCAAACTTATTAAATTTCAAAAATGTCCAAATTCTTTGTGTGGCTAGCTACTGGTCACCTAGGATTTATAAAATTATTTGGACATTTATTAAAAATGCCTAGCTAATTTAATTAGTGGGGCCAATCTATTTACAGAAAAAAATAAAAAGAAAAGCAAAAGGAGAGGCTTACCTTGCGCCCACAGGCGAGGCCAACCTCTCCACTGGCCTGGCCCAGCCCAGCCCGGGGCACTTGTCGTCTACCTCCCCTTCCCCCTAAGCAGCTCGGTGGAGGGCAGGGGGGCGCCGACGGCCACCTCGATGGGAAG
This sequence comes from Bromus sterilis, assembly GCA_950022295.1. NCBI lineage: Eukaryota > Viridiplantae > Streptophyta > Magnoliopsida > Poales > Poaceae > Bromus > Bromus sterilis. Next base: position 407,493,912 of record OX465596.1, on the reverse strand, counting down.
GGGCCTTCTAGGCCTCCTCCTCGCAGCCGGGCATGCCACGGAGCTGCTCTTTCACCCCCGCACCCCCTTCCTCCCTCCCAGGTTCCTCTCCCCGCTCCTCAGCTCGCATTTTTGGCCGCCGCAGAGAGCACGCCGGAGCACCACCGTGGAGAACCGTGGCCACTCGCCTCCTCAGCCGCTGCGACCATGTCCAGGCGAAGCGCCGCTTTCCTCTCCGTCGAAGCCCTCGACTAATCGAGCCGCTCAAGCACTGGAGTCGTCGTCCCCTTCACCGGATCGCCGCCGCTGCCGAGGAACTCCGGCGACAAATTCTACCTCTCCCGAGCCCCTCCGGCATCGCCGTCGCCACGAATCGCATCAGGGTGAGTCGGCGGTAATTTTCCCTCTCCCCAAACTTCTTCCCGAGCTCCCTAGGAAATCTTCGTCTCCACTAGTGAGCGGCCGCCGCCATTGTTGTTGTAGCCATGGCCTCGAGCCCTCCCGTGAACCCCCGATGGATCCTTTCGATGCGGGAGAGCAAGGGCTCCCTCCTGGAGCTTTTCGCACATCAAATGGAGGCCAGGAGCCTCTTCCCCGTCGCAGCAGTACCACGGCCGCCGCGCCACGTTGACGCCGGCGAGGCTCCGTCCACCCCCGAGCCTCCCCGTGGGCACTGGGTGACGCGGGTGACCTCGGGCGTCACTCTGGTGGCCTCGGCGAGCTCTCCAGTGGCCGGAATCGCCACTCCGGCGAGGCGCCGCCGCGTCCAGTGACGCCGGCGTCGAGCCGCCGGCAGCCCAGGCCATTAGTGCCTTAATGACCCTGCTAATCCCCCTTAGCCAATGACATGTGGACCCCAGACCCCCCCTAACACCCCTGTTAACTCTAATTAAACGGATTTTAACCCAGGCTCACTGACCTGCGGGTCCCACGCGTCAGGTTGACCAGTCAGCAGCCCTGACATCAGCATGACGCAATAAACCAAATTCCAGAATATAAAAGAATTAAATAAAACAGAGAAAAATCCAGAAAAGGGCTTAAACTTCAATAATTCATGGAAAATTCATAATAACTCCAAATTAAACATATAATATATGAAAAAATATCAGAAAAATACAAGGATTAAGAATATGCAATTTGTTTTTATGTTTGACCATTTTAATATGGGGGAACAGAAGCAAATGTGCATATGGCTTAATTTGAATTTGAATTTGAAGTTTGAATTTGCAATTCTTTTGCAATATACTTCAATTAAATTGAATATGCTACAAACCAGTACCATTCACATCATGGACAACCTTATCATGTGATTGTGCATTTCAATTCAATGTTGTCCCCCCTTGTTGATGATTGTTTCCAGTACCAGCTTTTCTGAGACGGTGATCACCCCGAAGAAGAAGACCACCGTTAAGACCCGTGTACCGTCAACAAGGCAAGCAAACCCCATTGATCATGTCTATAAAATCCTACTTCCCTCTCAGTCTCGCTTATGCATGTTCAGGAGATCATCGAGACACGTTCTTTCGCATAGTTGAACCCATTCCGATGCATGACCTATCATTTTGCCACCGTATTAAGCAAACCACAATCCTAGCAGATTTAGGAGTTGAATGATGAGCATGTGGCCCCTGCAACTGTTACTGCTTTTGCTGCTTAGTGGTAAAATGAGGATGTTATGATTGTGAGTCAGGATGGAATGAACACAGTGATGCTGATGTAAACGTGTTGGTGAATCCACCCTAAACAAAGGTGAACGATGAGAGGCTGTGTAGGAGTACACAGTGGGTTGTCTCGTTGAACACTGCCCTAGGCCCCGAGTTCCTGTTTTGTGATCCAAGACAAAGAGTATGACCACATGTAGGGTTTTATGGGAGCCCCGTTTGGCCTCTTTACGTACCCGATCCAGTCCAGGAGTCACACTAGATTCGGGCTTTCCATTTGATTTATGTATAGATATGTGCGTGGACCTGTGAGGCAGTGAAACCATCTGTCAAAGGTGGCGTCTCGGTCCCTTACATTATCTGAGTCCGTTTCGTGGAACCGGCCGGACTCTCGAGCGGTGACAAACTCAGGTAGTCGGCTCCTGGATTAGAGAAGGTGATGTGAGGGTAGTGCCTTGGTTTCATCCACGTCCGACATCTGCTTGAAGGATGACAAGAACGAGACGATAAGTGATGACACGCGTGTGAAGATGTACACCCCTGCAGGGTTAATGAACTATTCGAATAGCCGTGTCCGCGGTTATGGACTACTTGGAAAGCTCTACTTGATCATAGACAACTTGAATGGATACTTATAAAACTCGCAAGATAAGCGTGAGTGCTATGGCATGCTTTCTCGTGGGGAAGTCGAGGAAGGCACCATAGTGGTGTAATTGGTTGGAGATGTAGTGGACTCGTGTACGCTTCTTACCTCAAAGTCTGGTACTCGTAGTACAGGATTAGCCAAGTCAAAGATGGCACTTCTGCATGTTGAACCCCACCTCCTTTACCTTGATACTTGAGCATGAGTAGTATAGTTCTGATGTAAGTCTTGCTGAGTACGACTTTGTACTCACGTTTGCTTATTCTATGTTTTAGATGAGAACCCGGATCCCGATGGAGTCACCTTCGTGAAGCTCGACGTTGACTAAGTTAGCATAGTCCCAGACAGCAGTCTGGTCCCTCGTGGAAGGGCATGTTTGTTGTACAAGGCTTCTCTAAGCCATTTGTTAATCTTGTCTGTACTCAGACCTAATTTTCTTCCGTTGTATGATGAAATGTTGATCACAGACATGTGATCTTTGTATGCTCTATGTGTATATCAATAAAGAGTACTTGTAGAGTTATGTGACGATACCTGCTGTTCATACTAGGCATGTGTGCTGCGTGTATGTTTATAACATGCATGTCTTAGTATGGGTTTTCGAGACCTTAGTTGTGATCTGGCTGGCGGTCATTTATACACCAAGTGGCCCTTAGATCTGCGCAGCTTGGGGCATCGCGATGCGATTGTTCGTGACTCTGTCACGTGCACACTTTGTTGTATGATCGAGCCCGCCCTAGACCCCGACTAAGTGATCGGGCTGGAGTAAGTATACGTTAGAGTTAGGATTCAATTTATAATATGGTTGAGGCGACTTGTCTATGAGTATGGAATTCACCACCAATAAGCATTTAGACTTGTGAGCGGACGATGAGGACCCATCTCAGTTGATCATCCGGCCTGAATGGGATGCCCCTCACGTTCGATGCTTACCGAGAACGTTCTGTGCTTGGCCTTGTCTGCTTAGACAAGTGGGTACGGTGTTCGGCTCTCCATGTGATTGTATCGTGACTGGAATTACATACGCTAACCCCGGGTCCCGACAGACTTGGTATCAGAGCAGGACTGTTTGTAGGCTTATTAAACCCTTGGTCGAAGTCGAGTCTAGCATTCTATAGTTATATAGTTACTCTGGGTATAAGGGAACAACGTAAGGCTTATTTTTCTCCTTACCCTCATCGATCTGAGTTCTGGGTCACCCTTACCTTTTCTATGGGATGATAGGACTAGGCTCATCTATGTCTTACTAGAACATCTCGTTGTGTGCCTCCTTGTAGAAGTAGGATTATTGTGGTCGTCCAGAGTCTCTGTTTTGAGTTCCTTGAGGAAGTTCTGTCCAATCTCCTCGAGGTTGTCTTGTTTTCCATCCCGGTGTAGCCGTTATGCTGCCGGATTTATCCCGTGTTTCTATGAATCTTTGCCTTCGCATTACAATCTTTTCCGCCTTCATCATGTCTTGTTATCCTTGAATCCATCATTCAACCTGTTCTGATTGTTGATTTTATCACACAGGATGTCAGGTGGAACTCGTAGTGCTGTTCGTCGGAATCGAGACCGTGTTCGGAATCGAAATGATGATGAACCTCTACCACCGCCTTTTGCGGCGGAAATCATGATGGAAGCTGAGAAGAATCAACGTGATCAAACACGCCTTCTGGAGCTCATCGAGCAGAATACCTCACGTCATTGCAATGTGGTTGTGAGCATTCAGGACTTCATCCTCCTCAAGCCACCGGTATTCCGATGTTCTTCTGAGCCCCTTGAAGCTGATGATTGGCTCCGTTCCATCGAGCGTAAGCTTGACACTGCACATGTTGCTCCCGATGAACGAGTTATATTCGCGGCATACTTTCTAGAAGGTGCTGCTGCTGAATGGTGGGAGAACTATGTTGCGATGCAGCCTGATAGTCACCTAGTGACTTGGCAAGAGTTCTGTGTTGCCTTTCGAGGGTACCACCTTCTAGATGAGTTGATGGAGCGCAAGAAGGAAGAGTTCTGCAATCTGACTAAAGGAGAGATGTCCATTCATGAGTATGTGAGAGAATTCAACCGTCTTGCCCGGTATGCCCAAGATCAGATCACCACCGATGCCAGAAAGCAGGCAAGGTTCCGTAAGGGACTTAGCCCCATCCTTCGTCATGATCTCAACCTCATCGAATTTGCCACCTTTGAGGATTTAGTCAACAGATCCTTCAGAGCTGAGCATGGCAATGAAGTATTCGAAGAGTCCCGCAAGCATGCTCTTGAGCTTGCCCCTTCTTCAAGTTCAGCCCCTCAGAAACGCCGAATTTGGATTCCAAACCGTGTCATACCTCAAAACCTTCTTCAGAGACCACCACCGAATATATGCCATCCACCCCAACACATTATTCCACCCAGGAATGATGGTGTGCAATCAAGTAATCCCACTCCCAGCAATTCAGGCAGGGTATGTTTCACGTGTGGTCTGACAGGCCATTACTTCCGACAGTGCCCTATAGTGTTGGTGACACCACGTCGACCTAGTCACAAGCCTCCAAAGAAATCCACCACCAAAGCCTTTCCATCAAAGCCTTCATCCACTAGTAGTGGTTGTGTGAACCAAATCTCAGTTGAGAAAACCACTGCTGCTTCTAACGTCATCCTTGGCAAACTCCCAGTCAATCATGTTCCCGCCTCCATTCTTTTCGATCCAGGAGCTTCTCATTCATTCATGTCGGAGAGTTATGCACTTCGTCATGAGTTCCCCTTTGAAGAAATGTTTTCTCCAATGATCATTCAAACTCCTGGTTCAAAGTGGCAAACTAATAGAGTAAGCCATGGTAATCGAATTGCAATTGAGGGTTTAGTATTCCTTGCTTCTCTTATAGCCCTCAAGTCTTCGGACATTGATGTCATCCTAGGAATGGATTGGTTATCAAGGCAGAATGCTTTCCTTGATTGTAAAGCCAAATCAGTCAAACTCACCCATCCTTCAGGCCAGATCATTGACTACACATCACCCAGCTCTAAAAACCAGATGCATACTTTGAATGTGCTTCCCCTTCCTGACCTTGAAGATGTTCCGGTGGTTCGTGACTTCCCGGATGTATTTCCTGAAGAGCTGCCGGGAATGCCACCCGACAGGTGTATAGAATTCATAGTGGATCTTATACCAGGCACAGCCCCAATTTCCAGACGTCCATATAGGATGGCCCCACATGAGTTAGCTGAGCTAAAAACCCAACTTGATGCTTCGTTGGCAAAAGGCTTCATCCGCCCTAGCTCATCGCCATGGGGTTGCCCCGTTCTGTTCGTAACGAAGAAAGATGGAACAGAAAGGATGTGCGTAGACTATCGCCCGCTAAATTTAGCGACGATAAAGAACAAGTACCCACTGCCCAGGATCAATGATCTTTATGATCAACTTGCAGGATCCTCTGTCTTCTGCAAGATGGATTTGAGATTAGGCTATCATCAAATCAAAATCCGAAACGAGGACATTCCCAAAACGGCTTTCACTACTCGATATGGTCTTTACGGGTACACCGTCATGTCCTTCGGGTTAACCAATGCCCCCGCCACATTCTCGCGCTTGATGAATTCGATCTTCATGGAGTACTTAGATAAATTTGTTGTGGTTTATCTTGATGATATTCTCATCTACTCGAAGAACGAAGAAGAGCACGCAAAACACCTTAGGTTGGTATTGATGAAACTTAGAGAGCACCGCCTTTATGCCAAGTTCTCCAAGTGTGAATTTTGGCTACCAGAAGTGACCTACTTAGGCCACATGATTTCTGCGAAAGGTGTTGCAGTCAATCCCGAGAGAGTTCAGGCCGTCCTTGACTGGACTCCACCTTAATCGGTTAAGCAAGTTAGGAGTTTTCTCGGCTTAGCAAGCTATTGCCTCCGCTTCGTTGAGAACTTTTCTAAAGTTGCAAAGCCTCTTACTGAACTCCTCAAGAAAGATAAGAAATTCCAATGGACTCCCAAGTGCGAGGAAAGCTTTCAAGAGCTGAAAAGAAGATTGACTTCTGCACCCGTACTTGCACCTCCAGACACCAAAAGGGATATCGAGATCTATTGTGATGCTTCACGGCAAGGGTTAGGATGCATACTTATGCAAGATCGACATGTGGTAGCTTATGCTTTACGCCAGTTGCGGCCACATGAAGAGAACTATCCTACCCATGATCTTGAACTCGCTGCCGTAGTTCATGCCCTGAAGACTTGGCGACATTACCTCCTTGGTAATCGTTGTGAGATATATTCCGATCACCAAAGCCTCAAATACATATTCACCCAGCCAGATCTTAACCTCAGGCAAAGACGCTGGATAGAGTTGATAAAAGATTATGACTTAGGAATTTCTTACACTCCAGGCAAAGCCAATGTCATGGCTGATGCACTAAGTCGTAAGTCGTATTGTAACAACCTCATGTTACAACAGTATCAACCACTTCTTCATGAGGAGTTTTGCAAACTCAATCTTGAGATAGTTCCTCATGGATTTCTTTCTACCCTGGTGGCGAAACCAACCCTTGAGGATCAAATTATAGCCGCCTAGAAACAAGATAGTAGTATTCAAGAGATCAAGCAGAACATTGCTAGCGGAGTTGCTAAATGTTTCTCTGCAAATGATCAAGGAACGATATTCTTTGAAAATCGTTTAGTAGTTCCTGAGAATGAAGACCTAAAGCAGTTGATCCTTAAGGAAGCTCATGACACTCCCCTCTCAATTCGTCCCGGTAGCACAAAAATGTACCGAGATCTACGCCAGAGATTTTGGTGGAACCGGATGAAGAGAGACATTGCACAATTTGTTGCTGAATGTGATGTTTGTCGTCGCATTAAGGCAGAACACCAAAGACCTGCTGGTACTCTTCAACCATTGTCTATTCCCGAGTGGAAATGGGACAAGGTCGGTATGGACTTCATCACCGGCTTTCCAAAAACCCAGAAAGGAAATGATGCCATCTTCGTTGTCATTGATCGACTTTTAAAAGTTGCTCACTTCCTTCCCGTTCGTGAGTCTATAACTGCTAGTCAGTTGGCAGACTTGTATGTCTCTAGAATCGTGTCTCTTCACGGTGTTCCTTTGGTGATCAATTCTGATCGTGGTAGCCTTTTCACCTCTAGATTTTGGGAAAGTTTTCAAAATGCTATGGGAACTCATCTATCCTTTAGTACAGCTTTTCACCCTCAATCTAGCGGTCAAGTTGAAAGGGTTAATCAAATCTTGGAAGATATGCTCAGAGCTTGTGTTATCTCTTTCGGAAAGAATTGGGAGAAATCTCTTCCATTTGCCGAATTTGCTTATAACAATAGCTATCAATCTAGTCTGAACATGGCTCCTTTTGAATTACTCTATGGACGACGATGTCGAACACCCCTAAACTGGTCAGAAACCGGTGAAAGACAACTCTTTGGACCGGATATGATCAAGGAAGCAGAAGATCAAGTTCGCATTGTTCGTGATCGATTGAAAGCCGCTCAGTCTCATCAAAAGAGCTACTATGATCGTCATCATAGAGAGGAGAGCTACAATCTTGATGAGAAGGCTTACCTTCGGGTTACTCCTCTGAAGGGAACCCAAAGATTCGGTATCAAAGGCAAGTTGGCCCCACGTTACATCGGACCTTTCCGCATTCTCGCTAAACGTGGAGAAGTTGCCTACCAACTTGAACTACCTCCGCACCTTTCCCGAATACATGATGTATTCCATGTGTCACAACTCAGGCGTTGCTTCAAGGACCCCATCCGCGAAGTTGACCATGAAACGCTTGATCTCCAAGATGACCTTTCTTATCGAGAGTACCCTGTTCGTATTCTTGATTCCGCAGAGCGTGTCACTCGTCGTCAGAAGATCAAGTTCCTCAAAGTGCAATGGTCACACCACTCCGAGAAAGAAGCTACGTGGGAAAGACAAGACCGTCTCCGTGCCGAATACCCCACCTTCCTCCCGACGACTTCTGAATCTCGGGACGAGATTCTTTTGAGTGGGGTCGAGTTGTCAGAACCCCAACTAGGGTAAGTGCTAGGTTTGTTTGATCCCTTTGCATCATGCAAAAATTCAAATGAAATTCAAAAATGGGGAAGCAGAAAGCCCTGAGAAATTATTTGAAATGGCCAGATAAAAATCTTTTTCCAAAAATCATTTGAATGTTTGGAAAATTCCTAGAAATGTTGCTGATCATTTTAAAAGTGGTTTGGGATCAATCCCATGCACATGGAATTTTCTAATATTCAAACAGTGGCTTTGGAAATTAAATAAACCCCTATTTGATTTGGAATTCAAACTTATTGAATTTCAAAAATGTCCAAATTCTTTGTGTGGCTAGCTACTGGTCACCTAGGATTTATAAAATTATTTGGACATTTATTAAAAATGCCTAGCTAATTTAATTAGTGGGGCCAATCTATTTACAGAAAAAAAGCAAAAGGAGAGGCTTACCTTGCGCCCACAGGCGAGGCCAACCTCTCCACTGGCCTGGCCCAGCCCAGCCCGGGGCACTTGTCGTCTACCTCCCCTCCCCCCTAAGCAGCTCGGTGGAGGGCAGGGGGGCGTCGACAGCCACCTCGATGGGAAGGGGCCTTCTAGGCCTCCTCCTCGCAGCCGGGCACGCCACGGAGCTGCTCTTTCACCCCCGCACCCACTTCCTCCCTCCCAGGTTCGTCTCCCCGCTCCTCAGCTCGCATTTTTGGCCGCCGCAGAGAGCACGCCGGAGCACCACCGTGGAGAACCGTGGCCACTCGCCTCCTCAGCCGCTGCGACCATGTCCAGGCGAAGCGCCGCTGTCCTCTCCGTCGAAGCCCTCGACTAATCGAGCCGCTCAAGCACTGGAGTCGTCGTCCCCTTCACCGGATCGCCGCCGCTGCCGAGGAACTCCGGCGATAAATTCTACCTCTCCCGAGCCCCTCCGGCATCGCCGTCGCTATGAATCGCATCAGGGTGAGCCGGCGGTAATTTTCCCTCTCCCCAAACTTCTTCCCGAGCTCCCTAGGCCGTCTTCGTCTCCACCAGTGAGCGGCCGCCGCCATTGTTGTCGTAGCCATGGCCTCGAGCCCTCCCGTGAACCCCCGATGGATCCTTTCGATGCGGGAGAGCAAGGGCTCCCTCCTGGAGCTTTTCGCACATCAAATGGAGGCCAGGAGCCTCTTCCCCGTCGCAGCAGTACCACGGCCGCCGCGCCACGTTGACGCCGGCGAGGCTCCGTCCACCCCCGAGCCTCCCCGTGGGCACTGGGTGACGCGGGTGACCTCGGGCGTCACTCTGGTGGCCTCGGCGAGCTCTCCAGTGGCCGGAATCGCCACTCCGGCGAGGCGCCGCCGCGTCCAGTGACGCCGGCGTCGAGCCGCCGGCAGCCCAGGCCATTAGTGCCTTAATGACCCTGCTAATCCCCCTTAGCCAATGACATGTGGACCCCAGACCCCCCCTAACACCCCTGTTAACTCTAATTAAACGGATTTTAACCCAGGCTCACTGACCTGCGGGTCCCACGCGTCAGGTTGACCAGTCAGCAGCCCTGACATCAGCATGACACAATAAACCAAATTCCAGAATATAAAAGAATTAAATAAAACAGAGAAAAATCCAGAAAAGGGCTTAAACTTCAATAATTCATAGAAAATTCATAATAACTCCAAATTAAACATATAATATATGAAAAAATATCAGAAAAATACAAGGATTAAGAATATGCAATTTTTTTTTATGTTTGACCATTTTAAAATGGGGGAACAGAAGCAAATGTGCATATGGCTTAATTTGAATTTGAATTTGAAGTTTGAATTTGCAATTCTTTTGCAATATACTTCAATTAAATTGAATATGCTACAAACCAGTACCATTCACATCATGGACAACCTTATCATGTGATTGTGCATTTCAATTCAATGTTGTCCCCCCTTGTTGATGATTGTTTCCGGTACCAGCTTTTCCGAGACGGTGATCACCCCGAAGAAGAAGACCACCGTTAAGACCCGTGTACCGTCAGCAAGGCAAGCAAACCCCATTGATCATGTCTATAAAATCCTACTTCCCTCTCAGTCTCGCTTATGCATGTTTAGGAGATTATCGAGACACGTTCTTTCGCATAGTTGAACCCATTCCGATGCATGACCTATCATTTTGCCACCGTATTAAGCAAACCACAATCCTAGCAGATTTAGGAGTTGAATGATGAGCATGTGGCCCCTGCAACTGTTACTGCTTTTGCTGCTTAGTGGTAAAATGAGGATGTTATGATTGTGAGTCGGGATGGAATGAACACAGTGATGCTAATGTAAACGTGTTGGTGAATCCACCCTAAACAAAGGTGAACGATGAGAGGCTGTGTAGGAGTACACAGTGGGTTGTCTCGTTGAACACTGCCCTAGGCCCCGAGTTCCTGTTTTGTGATCCAAGACAAAGAGTATGACCACATGTAGGGTTTTATGGGAGCCCCGTTTGGCCTCTTTACGTACCCGATCCAGTCCAGGAATCACACTAGATTCGGGCTTTCCATTTGATTTATGTATAGATATGTGGGTGGACCTGTGAGGCAGTGAAACCATCTGTCAAAGGTGGCGTCTCGGTCCCTTACATTATCTGAGTCCGTTTCGTGGAACCGGCCGGACTCTCGAGCGGTGACAAACTCAGGTAGTCGGCTCCTGGATTAGAGAAGGTGATGTGAGGGTAGTGCCTTTGTTTCATCCACGTCCGACATCCGCTTGAAGGATGACAAGAACGAGACGATAAGTGATGACACGCGTGTGAAGATGTACACCCCTGCAGGGTTAATGAACTATTCGAATAGCCGTGTCCGCGGTTATGGACTACTTGGAAACCTCTACTAGATCATAGACAACTTGAATGGATACTTATAAAACTCGCAAGATAAGCGTGAGTGCTATGGCGTGCTTTCTCGTGGGGAAGTCGAGGAACGCACCATAGTGGTGTAATTGGTTGGAGATGTAGTGGACTCGTGTACGCTTCTTACCTCAAAGTCTGGTACTCGTAGTACAGGATTAGCCAAGTCAAAGCTGGCACTTCTGCATGTTGAACCCCACCTCCTTTACCTTGATACTTGAGCATGAGTAGTACAGTTCTGATGTAATTCTTGCTGAGTACGACTTTGTACTCACGTTTGCTTATTCTATGTTTTAGATGAGAACCCGGATCCCGATGGAGTCACCTTCGTGAAGCTCGACGTTGACTAAGTTAGCATAGTCCCAGACAGCAGTCTGGTCCCTCGTGGAAGGGCATGTTTGTTGTACAAGGCTTCTCAAAGCCATTTGTTAATCTTGTCTGTACTCAGACCTAATTTGCTTCCGTTGTATGATGAAATGTTGATCACAGACATGTGATCTTTGTATGCTCTATGTGTATATCAATAAAGAGTACTTGTAGAGTTATGTGATGATACCTGCTGTTCATACTAGGCATGTGTGCTGCGTGTATGTTTATAACATGCATGTCTTAGTATGGGTTTTCGAGACCTTAGTTGTGATCTGGCTGGCGGTCATTTATACACCAAGTGGCCCTTAGATCTGCGCAGCTTGGGGCATCGCGATGCGATTGTTCGTGACTCTGTCACGTGCACACTTTGTTGTATGATCGAGCCCGCCCTATACCCCGACTAAGTGATCGGGCTGGAGTAAGTATATGTAAGAGTTAGGATTCAATCGATAACATGGTTGAGGCGACTTGTCTATGAGTATGGAATTCACCACCCATAAGCATTTAGACTTGTGAGCGGACGATGAGGACCCATCTCAGTTGATCATCCGGCCTGAATGGGATGCCCCTCACGTTCAATGCTTACCGAGAACGTTCTGTGCTTGGCCTTGTCTGCTTAGACAAGTGGGTACGGTTCTCGGCTCTCCATGTGATTGTATCGTGACTGGAATTACATACGCTAACCCCGGGTCCCGACAAAGATTCTGAAGTGCAGGTAGAAGACGAGATTGTTAGCTGTCCAAAGAAGAAAAAGAAGAAGAAGAAGAAACACAAGGAAGCTGACAACTCCAATGATCCTATTACAGGTGAAGAACCCGCTGTTGATCCTAACAGCATATCTACCTCCGATGCTGAAACTAAAGACGGTGTTGAGCCCGAAGAAAATGATAAGGAGAAGGATGATCCTCCCGAGGTGCGAGAAGAAGAAGCACCCGACAAACGCAATAAATACACAAGAGAATACTTCATTGCAAGGAGACATGGGAAGGAAAGTTAACCATGGATACAAAAACCCATGCCCTTTCCAGGAAAGTCTCTCAAATCTAAAGAAGAAGAGCACTATAATAAATTTTGTGAATGGATGAAACCTCTTTTTCTGCAAATTCCTTTGACTGGTGCTATTAAGTTACCTCCTTATTCCAAATATATGAAAGATATTGTTACTAATAAAAGAAAGGTTCTCAATGAAGCAATATATACTATGCTTGCTAACTACTCTTTCAGTGGAAAGATTCCTGAGAAGCTTGGTGATCCAGGTATACCCACCATTCCTTGTTCCGTAAAAAATAATTATGTCAAAACTGCCTTATGTGATCTTGGAGCAGGAGTGAGTGTTATGCCTTTTTATTTTTACAAGAGGCTATGTTTAGATAAGCTAATCCCTACAGATATCTCCCTTCATATGTCTGACAAGTCAACAACCATCCCGATAGGTATTTGTCAGGATGTTCCCGTTGAAGTTGATAATTGCTTAATTCTTACAGATTTTGTTGTGCTTGACATGCCCAAGGATGGGAGCATGTCCATTATTCTTGGTAGACCTTTTCTTAACACCGCGGGTGCTATTATTGATTGCAATAAAGGGAAGGTTACCTTCAACGTTGATGATAAAGAACACACGATGTATTTTCCGAAGAAGATCGACAAAAGGCATGGCCTTAACTCTATAGAGAATGTCGAGACCGTGAAGATTGGAGAATGGGATTGTCCTCTACACATGAACCACAAATACAAAACCATTATGGTGGGGACACTGTCCATTAAAGTAAAGGTGTGATGACCACTTCATGAGAGGTGAGACTTTCTACTATATATATCGCCGGTTTGTTGGTAATACTTGATCAACCTTGCTAGCTAGCATGTTTTATATAGGTAAAAAGTGGAGCTTGTTATGTTTTCATTTGCCTTAGCTTTTATTCTCTTTGTTGTACCAAGTTTATATGTTTTTGAAGCTTCACAATTCTAATCACTGCTTCAAGTTTTCAGAAAGTTTCAGAGCTTTTTGAACTCCGAAATTTTTTCAACATTGAAGTTTTCAGAAAAATTCCAGAAAAATAAAAATAAAAATTTCCATGCCGGGAGTGACCCAGAGGCACCTGGGGCTGACCAGGGGGGCCACCAGTGGCCCAGGCGGCCAGCTGGCGCGGCCATCCCCTTGGTCGCGCCCACAGGGCGCCTGGGGCCCACAGGCCCCATATCCAGGTGAGTCTTCTTCCTCCTCCTTACTCTCTCTCCAAAAACACGAGTTCTGCACTTCTTCATGCGTTCTTGCTGTTTTTGGAGGAGATTTTCAATCTCTCTCTACAGCCCATCGTTTGAGCTGAGATTTTGAGCAAATACTCCCTGGTATGCAACTCCTTCACCCCTCCAATTAGATTTTTGATTGGTGGCTTCATTTGTGAGTATTTATTAGTTCTTGGTGTTGTTTATATGAGCTTGCATGCATGTGTAGAAATTTATTTTCCAAGTTTTGATGCAAGTTTATGCCTTAGGTAAGTGAGTAGAGTAGTTTGCCTCCACTCACTTTGTTTAAATTCTTGTTTTTGTGAATTGTCAAAAATTCCAGAAATGAGTTTGCTAGGAAGAGCAAAGGGGTGGCTTGGGAAGAAGAAACCCGAGCGCTCCGATCGAGTTACTAGAGCTGCAGCTTCACCCTCAGTTGCTTGGGTGAGCTACAACGAAGATCATGTGCCCCTAGAGTTGTTGGACAATGATGTTTCCGTGCGATGATTTTCTTGAAGCCGCAGGAATCAAGGAGGATTTTTATGGCCTTTGCGCCAATGCAGGTTTGACACGGCTAGCACTATGCCGTGTGGTACAATATAAGAAGCTCACCTCCTGTTTCGTTAATATTTTTGGTTATAATCATGATGCTGGAACTGTTGAGTTTAAAATTTACAATAATCTTATGACCATGCATTTGGAAGATTTTGTGATATAATAGGTGTGTCGAACGCTGGTCAAACGGCGAGGATAAACACTCAGCCCTCTGAGTTGAGGACTCTCTTGAACTCTCTCTGTAGGCAGGAGGAGAGAGATATTCGGCGAACAAAGATTTCCAGCATTTTATTCCCCCATATCAGGTATTTTGTGTAGTTTATTGCCAGAGGGGTGTTGGCTCGTGACAACACGAGCAACGGTTCTGCACCAGATTTTTCTATCTATGCGAACGCCCTCTCTGGTAGGAGTGATTATAATGTGGGTGCCTTAATTGCTCGTCTCCTTGATATGAATGGTAACAAGGGTGATTTATTTGGTGGCGTTTACGCCACGCTTATCCTTGAGTATTTTGATGGCACCCCGCATCCTGATGATGTTCCCTTTTCATACACAAGTCTTGATCTTGCTGCTATGAAGAGGCATAAGTTTGTTACCAAGACTTCTGAGTTTGGTAACCTTGCTTATATTTTGAGGTTTGAAAAGACTATTACTCGAGAGATCCGTCTACCTGCACCACTTTTGTTTGATCATACCCGCAGGAACAGATGGTCCTTCAATGATGTACAATTTGATGAGTTCATGGCCAAGTATCAGTTGCATAACCCCATGGAGGGGGTTGTGCCCGACGAGGAGGAGCATGGTGAGTTCCCACCTTTCCAGGGGGAGACCGTCACCCAGTGTGGTGAGGGGTCTTCTTCTTCTTGGAGCGCAGGGCCTTCCTCATTGGAGGACCCCGAGGACTTCGGTGTACGCACCGGAGGGCTCATACGACTCTTGGACTCACCCATACCACCCCGGAGCAGGAGGCTCCTGGGGGCAGTAGCTGCTACCAACTTAGGCCAAAAGCCTAAGCTTGGGGGAGTGATAACCCTCAACTGTAGGGGATCGAGATAGTCTTCGCGGGCAAGATAACCCAATTTATTGATTCGACACTTAGGGAGCCAAGTACATGCTTTGACAATTGAGTTGTCAATTCATGCGCACCTGAAATAAACACTTGCTTGCACAAAGGTATTAGTAGAAACGGTAGTATGGAAGTGGTAGTGGTGACGATAATAGTGGTGATGAAACAACAAAAGTAAAACAGCAAAAGTAAACAACCAATAACCAGCAGAATTGAAACACTGTAGGCTAGGGAGATGGATGGTTGGGCGCTGCTTGGATAAGATCGAGCATGTAATAGATTCTAACACGGGCAAGGCTCACAGAAAAGAAAGGATCATCTAGGCAAATATCAAACATCAGGCATGTGTCCCAAGGTAGTTGTACGTGCTTGCAATAAGAACTTTGCACAACATCTTTTGTCCTATCCTTCCGCTACGAACGGGGCCAAAAGGAACTTAGGGAGATCAAGGTACTCCTGTCAAAGAGCACTGGAACAAAGCATTAACACTTCATGGATACACGGAATCCTCAAATTATAGTCCATCCCCTTTGGTGTCCCAACCTGTCACCATTGGGATCGCCGGTTCCGGGCTATAACAGGTGCATACAACTCATAGATAGGATCAAGAACACCAACAAACTCAAGAAAACAAAGGGTGATCAGATCTGAAATCATGGCACTCGGGCCCAAAGTGGCAAGCATTAAGAGTAACAAGTTGTAACAGAGATGATAAACACAAAGTTGATGATAGGCAACATGCCCCCAACAATCTGATGAACTATTACATGATCTAACTCATCCAATCCCTACCATCCCCTTTTCCTACAGCAGGTAATTACTCACACATGAGAGGAGAAGTCATGGAGGGGTGATGGAGAGGCGATGATGATGACGATGGCGATGATTTCCCCTCACCGGAGGCCAAAGTAGCCTCCAGATTAGCTCTCCCAGAGAAGAACAGATGGTGGCGGCGGCTCCGCGATGTAGATTGAAAAAGCGACCTCTGTTTCGGAGTTCCCCGTCACGGGAATAAATAGGGCCAAGGTAGGGCACCATGGGGTGTGGGACCCACCCAGGAGGGCAGGTGGCGCGGCCAGGGGCTGGGCCGCGCCCCACACCCTTCTGGGTTCCCCCTGGATGCCCTGTGGCCCCCTTTGGCATCATCGAAGCTTCGGGAACGCTGGTTTTTTATTTGATTTTTGTGGATTTTTCCAGCGTACCTAAATATCCAGAAACATGCACAATATAAAACAGCACTGGCAGCTCTGCTGAAAATAGTGTCAGTCCAGGTTAGTTTCGTCCAAATCATGCAAGAATGAAGCCAAAACAATAACAAAATGTTTGGAAAAGTAGATACGTTTGAGACGTATCAACTCCCCCAAGCTTAGCTATTGCTTGTCCTCAAGAAATTCGGTTCAATGAACTGAACACGACAAAGAACACTTTGACAAACTCTTTTGCTTCATTAGATGTATATAAGCATGTACTACGAAAGAGATTAGCAAGTTTTGACACCATGCTACAAAGACAATGCATGAAGCAATCCTTCTTTCATGTGATCAGTCACAAACAAACAAAAGCCAATAATATGTTACAGACTAAGGCATAGCCTAGTAGTGGGAAGGGGCTGATGCCTTCTCACCCACCCAAGTTCAAGGCATGGTACTTGCAATCTGGGTTTGTTGCACCTATTAACTGTAGGGGGTTCCCTTACAGTCTTTCTATAAAAAAAGTAAATAATATGTTGCTGAAAA
This sequence comes from Bromus sterilis, assembly GCA_950022295.1. Lineage (NCBI taxonomy): Eukaryota > Viridiplantae > Streptophyta > Magnoliopsida > Poales > Poaceae > Bromus > Bromus sterilis. The sequence continues at coordinate 407,476,868 of OX465596.1, read as the reverse complement.
TCAATTCAAGATCACAATATACATAACATGAACATACTAAAGTGGTATCTCGCTAGCCTCCATGAGTGAAGCAAAACATAAATGCAGAAACTCCTCCGGAGTTTTAAAGGAGACTAGAACTAAGAACTCAAAGTAAGAAACATCACAATCATGTAGAAGACAATGTGGTACTTTGGGACAATGCATGTTACACTAAGAATGACAATTATGCTCTCATAGTTGGTGCTTTGAAGAAAGAAGGTGAGACTCTCGAACCGTGGATTTTTTATGGCAAGGTTGAAAACCCGTGAAAGGAAGCAAAGAGTAAACATGTGCCAGAGCTCTTGGTTTTGAAAACAGAGATAAAACTCTTTTGATAAGTGCAACTTTCCAGTCAACGGTGAACGGTAAAGGTCTCTCAATATCTCCCATGCCAACCATATTAATGCCTTTTGCTTACACATGTTCCCTTATCCATAAATCCTTTAATGGTCTACAGAACCTTTATTTTGCCTCAAGGATGGAAAGAGGGTATCGTTCCATCTATCATAAGCAGCATTTGGTCCATTTCATTCCATAATCAAGTATGGGGGAGGTGTAACTCTTATTTTTTATTGACTAGTTAAAACTTTCGTCAAAATATTTTTGGCATGGTAGATACCGATTTTCCCTCACCGCACCATGAGCTTGTACAGTTGCAAAAGGGAAGCTTTTGAATAAATTTCGAGATGGCACAAGAAAGTCTAAGTTAGGAGTGGCCGGTAAATACCACATATAGGTAGGTATGGTGGACTCAAGTGGAACAACTGGTTTGAAAAGGAGTTTGGATGCACAAGCAGAATTCCACTTAGTGCGAGTGAAGGCTAGCAATAGACTGGGAAGCAACCAACTAGAGAGCAATAATTGTCATAATCATGCAGAGCGACAAAGCAACATTGAATCGGGCATGAAAGTGATATTACCCACTCTGAAGTAAAAAGATCGTCAAGGCAGAACATACTTTTTAGTTTTAACATGCGTGAACATGTGCCAAGTCGATCCAAGAATTCTCTGAAGGGAAATACCACTTCAATATGCCAAACCATGAACAATGCAATGCATGTCAATCATTTCAAGCAACACATTATGAACTCTAGCTATTTGAGACTAACCACAAAGAAATCATGAACCACTGGGAAAGCATTGTAAACATAGCACTATGTTGCTACAAGCTGGTCTCTAATCATAAGTACATGCATATGTACAAAAGTAGAAACAAAAAGAGTTCATACCGACTTTCCTTGTTGCATCCCTTCCGTCGATCTTTGTCATTACTGCCTTGTCACTTGCACGACCGAACGTTGGAAATATTTAATCAAATGCCATCACAGACTTGAGCTGAACTCTGAAAACAAAGCAAACTAAAGAGCAAAGGAATTATTTTTGGGTTTTTTCAAGGCTAAATAAAAGAAAAATGAAAGAGAAATCTTTTTGTTGGTTTTGCAAAATAAAAGAACAAAGAAGAACAGGCAAAGACTTCAAAAAGATCAAAGCAAACAATTGAAGGGGAGGAGAGTACGTACTCCCCCAAGCTTAGGATTTTGGCCTAAGTTGGGCTCGTATACTACGGTCCCGAAGAGCCTCCTGCTCCGGGGTAATGGTAAGTCCAAGGGTTGTATGAGCCCTCCGGTGCGTACACCGAAGTCCCCGGTTCCTCCCATGAGGAAGGTCCCTCGTCCCAACCAGAGGAAGACCCTCCGTCCCATGGGGCGACGATCTCCTGCTGGATGGGTGGATACACCACGCGTTCCTCCTCATCTGGCGCAACCCCCTCCATGGGGTCGTGAAACTGGTATCTCCCCATGATCTCATCAAACTGGGTATCTGAAAAGCGGTATCCATTCCTGCGAGAAAAATCAAACACAAGTGGTGCAGGTAGACGGATGATGCGTTCCACATCGCCCTCAAACCGCAAAATATAATCAAGTGCATATTGGTCAGAGGCCCTAGTAACAAAAAATGCCTCTTCATGGCAGCCAAATCAAGACTAACAAAAGGAAAAACCGTATCATCTGGGCGCAGCTCTCCTCGGAGAAACTGCAAAAGAAGTGTGGCATAGACGCCACCAAAGAGATCCCCCTTGTTGCTATTAGCAGCAAGGAGTCTAGCAATCAGTGTGCCCACATGATACTCGTGATTCCCTGAGAGGGCGTTCGCCATGATAGCAGTATCAGGCGAAGAAGTGCTGCTCATGTTGTCTCGAGCCAACACCCCTCTAGCAATATAATACGCGAAATACCTGAGATGAGGGAACAAAATGTTGGAGATCTTCTGACGGTTAGTGTTCCTCACTTCAGTGTTGCAAAAAGAGTCGAGAAGGGTCTTGAGTGCAGCAGTTTGAGAATTTTTCCTCCTCTTGTCTCCTCTGTCAGGCAAACCTAAAGCTTCACAAAAGGTACTCATAGGCATGGTTAGTAACCTTTCATAAATCTGAAATACAACAGCATCACTTTCAAGATAGAATCTAAAACTGTTAATAAATATAGCAGTGAGCGTCTCAAACTGTGGCAGGCGGCTCGTCACAAGCCGTGTCAAACCTGCTCTGGCACACAGGGCGTCGAACTCCTCCTGTATGCCGGCATCCGCCATGAAATCTCTGCATGGAAATGCCATGGTCTTTGCGGGTGATGCGTCCAACAGCTCCAAGGGTACAATTTCTTCGTTGTAGCTCACCCTCTTAGCTGAGGGTGAAGCTGTGGACCGCATAACACGGCTAGAGCGTTGTTTCTTCTTCCCAAGCCATCTTCCTAGCCTATCCATTTCTGAAATTTTTGACAAATCACAAAAACGGAGGTTTAAGAAAAACTAGTTTGGGCAAAACATTCTACTTACTTTACCAAGGCTCAAACTAGCAACAAAACTTGGAAAATAAAATTCTACACATACATTCGAGCTTACCTAAACAGCACCAAGAACTACTAAATACTCACTAATGAATCCACCAATAAGAAAACTAATTGGAGGGGTGAGGGAGTCACATACCAAGGAGTATTTGTTCCAAATTTCAGCTCAAACGAGTGGTTGTAGAGGAAGATCGAAGTTCCGTGCTCAAGAACAGCAAGAACACGAAACCAGAGCAATAACGCGAGTTTTTGGGGAGAAAGAGAGAGAGTGGAAGAAGAGATGCCAGCAGGGGGTGCTTGTGGCCCCCAGGAGGGTGTGTGGCGCGGCCAAGGGCTGGGCCGCGCCACCTGGCCCCTGGGCCAGGGGTGGACCCCCTGGTCAGCCCCAGGTGCCCCCCAGTGGCTTTTTACTTGGAAATTTTTATTTTGAATTTTATGAAATTTTCCGGACAACTTTACTGTGGAGAATTTTTCAAAGTTCAAAAAGCTGAAAAAACTTTCGTGAACTTGGGGAAAAAGTTAGAGCAAGTGAAGTTTTAAACACAAAAACTTAGGTACAACAAGGAGAATAAAAGCTAAAGGAAATGAAAACATAAAAAGCTCAGCTTTTTACCTATATAAAACATGCTAGTTAGCAAGGTTGATCAAGTCTTACCAACAAACAGGTGATATATAGAGCAGAAAGTCTCGCCTCTTATGAAGTGATCATTGCATTCTCACTTTGATGGATATTGTCCCCACCATTATTGTTTTGTATTTGTGGTATACATTTAGTGGACAATCCCATTCTCCAATCTTCACGGTCTCGATATTCTCAATGGAGTTAAGGCCATGCCTTTTGTTGATCTTCTTTGGAAAATACACCGTGCGTTCTTTGTCATTCACGTTGAAGGTAACCTTCCCTTTATTGCAGTCAATAATTGCACCTGCGGTGTTAAGAAAAGGTCTACCAAGAATAATGGAGATGCTCCCATCCTCGGGCATGTCAAGAACAACAAAATCAGTAAGTATTAAGCAATTGGCAACTTCAACAGGAACATCCTCACAAATACCGATCGGGACGGCCGTTGACTTGTCAGCCATCTGAAGGGAGATACCTTTAGGAATTAGTTTCTCTAAGCAAAGCCTTTTGTAGAGAGAAAAGGGCATAACACTCACTCCTGCACCAAGGTCACATAAAGAAGTTCTAACATAATTATTCTTTATGGAGAAAGGAATGGTGGGTATACCTGGATCACCGAGCTTCTCAGGAATCTTGCCACTGAAAGAGTAGTTAGCAAGCATAGTAGATATTGCCTCATTAGGAACTTTTCTTTTATTAGTAACAATGTCTTTCATATATTTAGAGTAAGGAGGTAACTTAATAGCATCAGTCAAAGGAATCTGAAGAAAAAGAGGTTTCATCCACTCACAAAACTTGTTGTAGTGCTCTTCTTCCTTGGTTTTGACAGACTTACTTGTAAAGGGCATGGGTTTCTGTACCCATGGTTCTCGTTCCTTCCCATGTCTTCTTGCGATGAAGTCGTCTCTAGTGTACTTCTTGCGCTTATCAGGTGCTTCTTCTTCTCGAACCTCAGGTGGATCAATCTTTTCAGCGTCTTTTTCAGGTTCAGCACCGTCTTCAGTCTCAGCATCGGAGGTAGATATGTTGTTTGGATCAACATCATGTTCTTCTTCTTCTATAGGATCATTGGAATTGTCAGCTTCCTTGCGTTTCTTTTTATTCTTCTTCTTATTTGGAGAGCTAACAATCTCTTCCTCCTGCACTTGATAATCTTGCTCGATCCTCTTCGGATGCCCCTCTGGATAGAGAGGGTCCTGGGTGTGTGTTCCACCACGGGTCTTTATACCACAGGCCTGTAAATTGTCTTGTTTGGCATTGTTAGCATGCAAATCTTTTTGCACATTATAAATTTGTTCAAGCTGAGTTTGAACCATATGAAAATGCTTCACAAGACATTTAACATCATTAACTGTTCTTCCTAGAACATCAAGCAAACTTTTGATAGAAAGAGTATTATCATGCAACTGACCTTGTATCTTTTCATTGAAGTGACTTTGCTTCATAATAAAATTATCAAGCTCATCTAAACATTGGTCAGGAGGCTTACCTTTAGAGATATCACTTTCATTGCAATCTAAAAGAGAGTGTACCTCTACCATAGGTGGGTGAGTGGTAGGCTCGCACAGTTTTTCAATTGGAGGTAGATTCTTCACGTCTTTGGCTTTAATACCTTTTCTTTTATACACTTCTTTGCTTCTTGCATATCTTCGGGGCTTAGGACAAGCATGCCCCTCTTCTTTAGTGGTGGAGGTGGTTTAGGGACGGACCAATCTTCGTGGTTCTTGGCAATCTTGCCCATCAATTATTCCACATCGTCCGGTGTTCTTTCCCTGAAAACACAACCAGCACAACTATCTAGATAGGATCTAGATTCATCGGTTAGACCAGCATAAAATATATCAAATAATTCATTCTTAGGGATCTCATGTCCCGGTCTAGCCTTGAGCAGACTTCCAAACCTCCCCCAAGATTTAGGGAGCTGCTCATCCTGCAAATGTTTAAAGTTATAAATTCTTTGTAAAGCAGCATGTTGCATATGAGCAGGAAAATACTTATCAACGAAAGATATAGCCATATCTTGGGGACTTTCAATGGAACCACATGGTAGTGCATCATACCATGCTGTAGCATCTCCTTTCAAATAAAAAGGAAGAAGCTTGGTCACATAAAAGTTCCGGATCCTTTTATCAGTGGTAAACAAGCTACACAACTCAGTGGGTTTGGTCAGGTGCTCGATAGCATCATCATTTTCTCTGCCATAAAAGGGATCAGCTAGAACTGTGGATATAAGTGAAAGGTCAATATAAAAATCATAATCAGGATCATTGATGCATATAGGAGACGTAGCAAAAGTAGGAGCAGGAGTAAACTTGTTCTTCAAGGAGTGCTTTGCAAGAAACTTCTTTATAACAGCAGGGTCGGAATCAGCATATTCATTAAGTTCTCTTCATAAATCATCATCAAGTATAATATAATCGTCCACAAGGAGTTTCTCCTTAAGGCCAGTAAAATCATGAGTTTTTGCAATAGGGGTTTTGGTAACAGGAATTTCAATTCCCGAGAATCGGGCAGCAGCAACAATTTGTTCTTCAATAAAAGAACCAAGTGAACCAGTAGTCTCAAAGGTAGTAGAAGCATTATCAAAAGTGCAACACATTGCCAGACTCACAAGAAGTAGCATGTAACTGAGGCAAATAAAACTTACTCATAACTGAAGGTGAATCAAGTTTAGCACTGATGGCTTCTCGCCCCTCGTTGGTTACCCAAAGTGGAAGGTTGAGATGTAGACAACAACAAATTTCTCTCGGTGAAGATACCAAGGTTTGTCTCCAGTAGGACTCCGACAACGACAAGAAGGTGACAACGGCGCCAACAATTAGGCAGTTGACGTGGACCTGCACACACACAACAGATAACTTTTCTCCCAACGAGTTCTGAGAGGTTTTCAATCCCTCCGGCCTTGTTGTTTACAAAGGATCAAACGCACGGGATAATAATCATAGTGGTAGCAACAGAAAGGTAAATAAAGCAGAAAATAAATAGTGGGTGTAAACATTGTTGGAAATATGGACCGGGGTTCCATGATGTTCACTAGTGATGTCTCTCTCCCAAAAGACGATAAAATAGCCATGCGAGGTAAACAAATTACAGCTGGGCAATTGACAGGATTATGTGCGCAAACCAATGCTAACTATGCTATAAAGAAAGGAAGAGGCTCAAAAGCATGGGCGGTACGCCAAGAAGTAGAGTGAAATCCATCTGCATCTACCTACTAATCATCCACCTTGAGATATCTATCCAGAACATCTCGCTGGTATTAAGTTGCGAATCCCACCCAAAGTGTAAACTCAAAGAAACAGACAACTGCATTAAAGAACTTTGCGTAAAGTAAACAATCCTTGCACCCACAAGTACAAGCACCGTTGTTTTCTCCCTTGTGGCAATAGCACATCCCCTAGCCTCATGTTTCTGTCACTCAAGCTAGTCATCAGGGGGCATGAACCCACAATCATGCATAACGCTCCCTCTTGGAGTCACTACCTACTACTTGGCCAAAGCAATAAACATCAACGGAGAACATGCAAGAATTACTCAAGAACATAAATATAAAAGAGGGGAATCAAATATATTACTCAATCACAATCTGAACATAGTCTCATGGTCCAAGGTGGACTACTCACGGTTCATCCGGGAAGCATCCATGGTGGTGGAGAAGCTCCCGGAGGTGGTTCCTCCCTCCGGCAGGGTGCCGGGAAGAGGGCTCCTGGTGCTCCCGATCTTGGACGCGCGGCAGCGGAACAGAGGACAAATCGCGAAAAAGGGTTCTGTTCCTGAGGGTTTCTCGTCACGGGGAATAAATAGGCGAAGAAGGGCAGCCAGAGGTGGACCAGGGGCCCAGGTGCCCCCCTGGCGCGTCCTAGGGGGTGGCCGTGCCAGGTGGCCGCCTGGGCCATCCCTGGCTCCCCTCTGGCCCCACTTGGGCTCTTCTGGAAGGTTATCGTACGCTGATTTTTCCTATATTTTTCCCGGAATTTTTCTGGCACTTTAAGTAATGGAAAAACCTGAAATACAAAAACATCAGAAAACAGGAACTGGCACTAGGTGCACTGAGTTAATAGGTTAGTCCAAATATAATCAAAAGTGTATGGAAGTGCATCAATATCATAGCAATATCACACAAAAGAAGCATGGAGCAAGAAGAAATTATAGGTACGTTTTTGACGTATCAACATCCCCAAGATTAATTCCTGCTCGTCCTCGAGTAGGTAAATGATAACAAGAATAATTTCTGTGGTGACATGCTGCCAACCATATAAGAACTTTTAAGTAAAGCAATCAAGGCATGTAATCCAATTCAAGTCATAACAGACAAGAGTCTATATTAGCATTGAAACAAGCAACATAAGAACATAAAGGTTCAAGAGCTCTCGCTGTCCGTGACTCGAATGTCTCCAAATGGTGTTTGCGTGCAAGAAATGGGATAGGGATATACGGGAGAGTAAATCATAGTTTTTATTGTTGAGAACTTAATCTACTAAAGTTTCACACTTGGTCTTCTTTGGAATCTTATCTTGACTCATCCCCAGACCACTAGCCAGGTACAAGTCAAAATGATCCACTCCTTTTCGATATTTTGAGCACTCATGCAATGGATGAGCGTAAGCAAGAAAATCAACACTTAGGATGGCAAAGAGAGAAAAATGATGGGGGAGGGAGACAAAAAGGTGTGAAAGGCTCACATCAATGAGGACAATCATAGGCGAGAGAAAGCCAAATGATAGATATGATGTGAGGAGTAGGGATTGCCATGCAACGGATGCACATATGAGCTAAGGTAAGCTCTCCAATGGAACTAGTGGGGGTTCATCCAACTTTCTTGCTCAAGAAGACCTAGACCTCATTTGAGGAGGCTCATCATTGGAATATACAAGCCAAGTTCTATAGTGTGAAGGTCCCCACATAGCTATATGCATGAATGATAATCTGTATGGAGTACAAGATATAAGATGGAGTACGAGTGTGGATCTCTCAAAAGGAATAGTAGTGTTCCCCTTATCTCTTTTTATTTCTTTTTCTCTTTTTTCTATTTTTTGTATTTTTGGTGGCCTCAATGGCTCTTTCTACTTCTCTCATTTGTCCTCTTTGGGATCTTTTTATTTTGTCCTCTTTGGGATATTTTGATTTTGTCCTCTTTGGGATCTTTTGATTTTGTCCTCTTTGGGGTCTTTTCCTCACTTTAGGGGCAACACTCTATATATTACAAGAAGTATAGAAGATCTTTCACACTTTACAAAAGTACTCATCATAAAGAAAATGAAACTATCATGAAGTATACAAATGTATGCCTCTGCCAGTGTAGCATGATATGCAATGATACTAGCGCATCATGTAGCAATGATTAGGGCAAGGCCCAACTAGCATGCGGCTCATTGATCAAGAAAAAGCATGTATGACATGAAGATCAAGTCATGAGAAGGTGGATGTTGCATGGCAATGTATCTCGGAAAGGATATGGAAATGCCTTGATAGGTAGGTATGGTGGCTGTTTTGAGGAAGGATATAATGAGTCTTATGATGACAGAGCATATCGTGCCAAGGATTTGGATGCACCGGCGAAGGTGGACGCCAACTCTCAGAGTGAGAAGGAGGCAATACACGGCACAGGAGAAGCTAGCAAATATGGGAAGGTGGAAGTGTCAACTTTCGAATACTCACATTAGTCCAAAGAACTCATGCACTTATTATCGGTAACTCTCAATCTAATAAGGAGATTCTCAAAGAGACAAGTACCCCGAGGAGGAGTGTACGGGGGTTTGGTTATCCTTGCGCATCCTCGACTCATGGTACGTGAGTGTACTCCAATATTCGATCCCTCCAAAGATTAGTGATCCGTCTAGTAGCTAAAGTTCTCAACTAATTTTGTAAGTTTTGAAAATAAACACGGATTGCCAAAAATACGACATCTATCACTAATAGGCTAAAGCTCTTGACACCAGAAGTTCAAACATTACTCAAGGCAATACCTCAAAACTAATGCAAGTTACTACTACAGTTGAATAGCAACTTCAATTACCTACTTCAAGTCAGGACACAAAACTCAGTGCAACAGGCAAACTCTCTACGAAAGATAAACATGAAAACTCAAGAGAGTTCCAGCAACAACTAAACAAAAGCTCTTTAAAAATATAAGCATGAAAACTAAGAGCTAAAACATGACAGCAGCTATGAAAAAGATAAAGAACACACACATCAAAGATAAGCATGAAAATCCAATGTTGTGTTCAAGGGTGAAGTGGAGCGTGTTTCTCTCCCACACAAAGAAAGATGGGTTCTAACTTGTTATGAACAGCAATCAAAGCTAAAGAAAACTAAAAATGAACTAAAGAGCAAGACGCTCCAAGCATAGCACATACCGCATGAAGTGATAAAAATATAGTGGAACGAAAAACGAACTGATAATTGTTGATGGAGAAGGGGATGGATGGGGGCATCCCCAAGCTTAGTTGCTTGAGTCTCCTTGAATATTTCTTGGGGGTGCACGGGGGCATCCCCAAGCTTGAGCGTTTGACACTCCTGAATCTTCTTTTATCATCTTCCCTCGCACACTTGAAAACTCCCTTCATACATAACTCATCATAATCTGATTAGCGAGGTTAGTACCCATAATAAAATAATGTTTCTCTAATGGAAATAAGTATATTCTTGAAGATCTACTGTTTCTCAAGATTTCCAAAAAGTTTTTGCGAAGAAAAAGCAAGCTTAAGGGTTGAAAAACGAAGAAGAGGCAAAAAAGGACAGAATTTGTGAAAAACTGACTAGCAGGCAGTAAATAATTTTTTAGGGATACTTCTGCAACTCAAATCAAAAAACTCAGAACATACGAAAGTTCCTTGATTGTATAGATCACGCTGTGTAAAAATTTCAGCTCAAAAAGATGAACTGGTATTTTTCTATGATTTTTACCTTCACGAGGACAGAATCTGTTTTCTGGACAGCATGTCACAACTTTCACTTCCCTTGTCATATGAGGCTATATTTGGCACAAATCTTGAAAATTAAAGATACAATGATGTTGCTACAGTAGTAACAAATCATCAAGATCACTAAAAAAATAAAAAAATAAATTGGGTTGCCTCCCAACAAGCGCTTTCTTTTACGCCTTTAAGCTAGGCATAAAGATGATAAAAGATGCTCTCATAAAAATAAGGATTTTAAACAAAAGAGAGCATCAGGAAGAGAATATGAAGCACGTTTAAGCCTAACCCACTTCCTATGCCTAGGAATCTTGTACGCAAATAAATCAAAGAAGCACAAAGGGACAAGCATAGGAAGGTGGAAAAAGAACAACTTCAAAACTTTCATCATAAAGAGAGGTGTTTTTGTAACATGAAAGTTTTTATAACCAAGCTTTCCTCTCTCAAAATAATTTTCAGTAGTATCATGAACAACATAAAGAATATAAATATCACATAAATCATGTTGTTCGTGACCTACAAGAACATGTGTATAGTTTTCAACACGGTCTTTAGGAACATAAGATAAATGCAACCCATCACATTGAGCCTCAATAAGAGCACAATTCTCCGGAATATAAGTTGGAGATTTCAAAAGGATAATAGGAAAATAAAGTGTGGGTGCAATAGCAACAATTTCATGCTTAACATGAGGAACTATAGAGAGTTCATCTCCGTAAGCATCATCCATAGTGGCATCGCGGCCATAAGCATAGAAGGCATCAACTTCATCAAAAAGGGATATTTCAAAAGAATCCATAGGATCATAACACTCATATCAGGTAAGATTCAAAGAGTTACTCTCATTAGAAGGTAGACATGGATGGATCCATTCTTCCTCCTTTTGTTCGTCACTCTCCTTCTCTTTTTCATCCAAGGAGCTTTCAGTTTCAGCAATTTCTTCTTCCATAGAGTCCTGCAAATCATTAGTCTCTTCCTTTGGGGGCGAGATCCACTCAAGATGATCAGTAATATAATAATTTGCATCATAATTTTCCAAACAATAGTTAAGTATAGTAAGACTCTCAAGTTTGTAAGGGGCATCATCAATATTTTTAATAAGAGAAGTAATTTCATAGGCACCCTTATAAATAACAAATTCTTCTATTGGCTCTGCATCATAAAAATCATAATTTCTCTTAGCATAAGAAGCTAAGGTTTCATCATCATTGTACTCGCATTGGAAAGCAAGGTGTTTGTGCCTCATAAAGCAACAAGATTCATCCCTGCAGAAAGATATATTATATATTGAGCACAAGTTTCTAGCATAGTCATACAACTGGTGTATTTATTTCCATAAGTGTATCCCCTTTTGAGACAGGCGGTGTTCCTTGTACCACTTTTGTTGATCCTCGGTAAATCCTCCATGCCAATAAGATCTGGTTTCAAAGAAGTCAGACATTGATTGACAGGTAAAGAACTAGACATACTATTTTTTTGGATTTTTGATAAAGGACACGAAGATAAAAACTGAAAGGTAAACTAACAAGACTAAAAAGAAAAGATAAAAGATAGTGCGCAACTCCCCTATCTTGAAGAGTGGAGTCCACGGCAACGGCGCCAGAAATTAGCTTTGATGGCTTCTCGCCCCTCGTTGGTTACCCAAAGTGGAAGGTTGAGATGTAGACATCAGCAAATTTCCCTCGATGAAGATACCAAGGTTTGTCTCCAGTAGGACTCCGACAATGACAGGAAGGTGACAACGGCGCCAGCAATTGGGCGGTTGACGTGGACCTGCACACACACAACAGATAATTTGCTCCCAACGAGTTCATAGAGGTTGTCAATCCCTCCGGCCTTGTTTTTTACAAAGGATCAAACGCACGGGATAATAATCATAGTGGTAGCAACAGAAAGGTAAATAAAGCAGAAAATAAATAGTGGGTGTAAACATTGTTGGAAATATGGACCGGGGTTCCATGATGTTCACTAGTGATGTCTCTCTCCCAAAAGACGATAAAATAGCCATGCGAGGGAAACAAATTATAGCTGGGCAATTGACAGGATTATGTGCGCAAACCAATGCTAACTATGCTATAAAGAAAGGAAGAGGCTCAAAAGCATGGGAGGTACGCCAAGACAAGTAGACCGAAATCCATCTGCATCTACCTACTAATCATCCACCTTGAGATATCTATCCAGAACATCTCGCTGGTATTAAGTTGCGAATCCCACCCAAAGTGTAAACTCAAAGCAACAGACAACTGCATTAAAGAACTTTGCGTAAAGTAAACAATCCTTGCACCCGCAAGTACAAGCACCGTTGTTTTCTCCCTTGTGGCAACAGCACATCCCCTAGACTCATGTTTCTGTCACTCAAGCTAGTCATCAGGGGGCATGAACCCACAATCATGCATAACGCTCCCTCTTGGAGTCACTACCTACTACTTGGCCAAAGCAATAAATAGCAACGGAGAACATGCAAGAATTACTCAAGAACATAAATATAAACGAGGAGAATCAAATATATTACTCAATCACAATCTGAACATAGTCTCATAATCCATCGGATCCCAGCAAACTCAATATAGCAACAACAGAAAGATTACATATGTGTATCGATCATGTAGGGAAGCTCACGAGGTCTAAACCATGAAGAACAAAGAGGGGAGGAGAACATCACATAGCTACTGATCATAGACCCATGGTCCAAGGTGGACTACTCACGGTTCATCCGGGAAGCATCCATGGTGGTGGAGAAGCTCACAGAGGTGGTTCCTCCCTCCGGCAGGGTGCCGGGAAGAGGGCTCATGGTGCTCCCGATCTTGGAAGCGCGGCGGCGGTGGAACAGGGGAGAGATCGCGAAAAAGGGTTCTGTCCCCGAGGGTTTCTCGTCACGTGGAATAAATAGGCGAAGGGGGGCAACCAGAGGTGGACCAGGGGCCCCAAGTGCCCCCCCCTGGCGCGACCTAGGGGGTGGCCACGCCAGGTGGCCGCCTGGGCCACCACTCGCTCCCCTCTGGCCCACTTGGGATCTTCTGGAAGGTTCCCGTACGCTGATTTTTCCTGTATTTTTCCCGGAATTTTTCTGGCACTTTAAGTAATGGGAAAACCTGAAATACAAAAACAGCAGAAAACAGGAACTGGCACTGGGGTGCACTGAGTTAATAGGTTAGTCCAAATATGATCAAAAGTGTATGGAAGTGCATCAATATCATAGCAATATCACACAAAAGAAGCATGGAGCAAGCAGAAATTATAGATAAGTTTTGCACGTATCAAGCACTAGTGCTAAGAGTGGTACCTCGTCTTGTACGGGATGGTAGGATCGTAACCTGGGGGTCTCCTTTCTTACCCATAGTGGATAACGTGCAGCAGGTAGGATACTTCAAATAGACCTGTAAATAAAGCTATGCTCCCCGTCAACGGTGCCAGAAAATAGTACTTGATAACCCTCAACTGTAGGGGATCGAGATAGTCTTCGTGGGCAAGATAACCCAATTTATTGATTCGACACTTGGGGATCCAAAGAATACGTACATGCTTTGGCAATTGAGTTGTCAATTCAACTGCACCTGAAATAAACACTTGCTTGCACAAAGGTATTAGTAGCAACGGTAGTATGGAAGTGGTAGTGGTGACGATAATAGTGGTGATGAAACAGCAAAAGTACACAACTAGTAACTAGAAGAATTGAAACACTATAGGCTATAGGGATATGTATGGTTGGGCGCTGCTTGGATGAGATCGAGCATGTAATAGATTCTAACACGGGCAAGGCTCACAGAAAAGAAAGGATCATCTAGTAAAATATCAAACATCAGGCATGTGTCCCAAGGTAGTTGTACATGCTTGCAATAAGAACTTTGCACAACATCTTTTGTCCAACCCTCCCGCTACGAACGGGTCCAAAAGGAACTTAGGGAGATTAAGGTACTCCTGTCAAAGAGCACCGGAACAAAGCATTAACACTTCATGGATACACGGAATCTTCAAATTATAGTCCACCCCCTTTGGTTTTCCAAGCTGTCACCATTGGGATCGCCGGTTCCGGACTATAACAGGTGCATACAACTCATAGATAGGATCAATAACACCAACAAACTCAAGAAAACAAAGGGTGATCAGATCTGAAATCATGGCACTCGGGCCCAAAGTGTGAAGCATTAAGAGTAACAAGTTGTAACAGAGATGATAAACACCAAGTAGATTATAGGCAACATGCCCCCAACAATCTGATGAACTATTACATGATCTAACTCATCAAATCCCTACCACCCCCTTTGCCTATAGCAGGGAATTACTCACACATGAGAGGAGAAGTCATGGAGGGGTGATGGAGAGGCGATGATGATTGATACGTCCAAAATGTATCTACAATTTCTGCTTGCTCCATGCATGTTTTGTGTGATATTGCTATGATCTAGATACACTTTCATACACTTTTGATCATATTTGGACTAACCTATTAACTCAGTGCACCATAGTGCCAGTTCCTTTTTTCTGAAGTTTTTCTATTTCAGTTTTCCCCCATATAAAAAGTGCTCCAAAACTTCGGGAAAAATCAGATAAAAAATCAGCGCAGAAGAACCTTTCGGAAGAACCTGAGTGGGTCCAGAGGGCCACCACCAGGGGCCCAGGCGCCCTGGTGGCGCGCCCTAGGGGCTGGCCGCGCCAGGGGGCCGCCTGGACCCCTGGTGTCCCCCCTGGCTGCCCCCCTTCGCCTATATATTCTCCGTGACGAGAAACCCTCAGAAGAAGAACCCTTTTTCGCGATCTCGCCTCTGTTCCGCCGCCGCCGCGCTTCCGAGATCGGGAGCACCAGCAGACCTCTTCCCGGCACCCTGCCGGAGGGAGGGCCGACCTCCGGCAGTCTCCTCTCCACCATGGATGCTTCTCGGATGTGCCGTGAGTAGTTTCCTTTGGACCATGGGTCCGTGATCAGTAGCTATGTGATGTTCTCCTCCCCTCTTTGTTCTTCATGGTTTAGACCTCGTGAGCTGCCCTACATGATCGAGGCACCTTTGTAATCTTTCTGCTGTTGCTATGCTGAGTTTGATGGGATCTGATGGATTATGAGATTATGTTCAGATTGTGATAGAGTAATATATTTGGTTCTTATCTTTTATATTTTTGTTCTTAAGTAATTCTTGCATGTTCTCCGTTGCTGTTTATTTCTTTGGCCAAGTAGTAGGTAGTAACCCCAAGAGGGAATGTTATGCTCGATTGTGGGTTCATGCCCCCTGATGACACGCTTGAGTGACAGAAGCATGAGTCTAGGGGATGTGCTGTTGCCACAAGGGGGAAAACAACGGTGCTTGTAACCGCGGTTGCAAGGATTGTTTACTTTACGCAAAGTACTTTTTAATGCAGTTGTCTGTTGCTTTGGGTTTACACTTTGGGTGGGGCTCGCAACTTAATACCAGCGAGATGTTTTGGATAGATATCTCAAGGTGGATGATTAGTAGTAGATGCAGTTGGATTTCGGTCTACTTATTTTGGCGTTCTGCCCATGCTTTTGAGCCTCTTCCTTTCTTTTGTAGGATAGTTAGCATTGCGGTGCGTTCATAATCCTGTCAATTGCCCTTCTGTAATTTGTTCACCTCGCATAGCAGTTTTATTGTCTTTTGGGAGAGAGACATCTCTAGTGAACATCACGTATCCCGGTCCATATCCTCATCACTGTTTCCACACTCATTTACTTTTCTGCTTTTACTTTCAGTTGCTATCATTATCCCTTGTGTTTGATCCTTTGTGAACAACAAGATCAGAGAGATTGACAACCTCTCTGAACTTCGTTGGGAACAAAGTTATTTGCGTCTGTGTGCAGGTCCGCGTCAGTTGCGCCGCTGACACCTACTTATCATCTCCGGAGTCCTACTGGAGACAAACCTTGGTATCTTTACTGAGGGAAATTTTCTGCTATGCTACATCACACCTTCCTCTTGGGGTTTACCAACGAAGGGAGAGAAATCACTATCATCACCTCGCACATCAATGATGACGATGGCGATGATTTCCCCTCACCGGAGGCCAAAGCAGCCTCCAGATTAGCTCTCCCGGAGAAGAACAGAGGGTGGCGGAAGCTCCGCAACGTAGATTGAAATAGCGACCTCTGTTTCGGAGTTTCCCCGTAACGGGAATAAATAGGGCCAAGGTAGGGCACCAGGGGGTGTGGGACCCACCCAGGAGGGCAGGTGGCGCGACCAGGGGCTGGGTCGCGCCCCACACCATTCTGGGTGCCCCCTGGCTGCCCTGTGGCCCCCCTTTTGCATCATCGAAGCTTCGGGAACGCTGATTTTTTATTTTGACTTTTGTGGATTTTTCCAGCGTACCTAAATATCCAGTAACCTGCACAATATAAAACAGCACTGGCAGCTCTGCTGAAAACAGCGTCAGTCCGGGTTAGTTTCGTCCAAATCATGCAAGAATGAAGCCAAAACAATAGCAAGAGTATTTGGAAAATTATATACGTTTGAGACGTATCAGGGAGTACGTGCCCTTCTCACTTTTCCATTGTATTATCCGTTTTTATTTTATTTTCTTTGATCTTTTCGAAGTTTTTGCCTGTTCTTCTTTGTTCTTTTAAATTGCAAAAACAACAAAAAGATTTCTCTTTTCTTTTGCTTTCCTTAAACCTTTGAAAAACACAAAAATATTTCCTTTCTCTCCTTAGTTTGCTTTGTTTTCAGAGTTCACCTCGAGTCCGTGATGACATTTGACTATATTTCCCATGTTCGGTTGTGCATGTGACTAGGCAGTAATGACGAAGATCGACGAAAGGGAAGCAACAAGGAAAACCGGTATGAACTCTTCTTGTTTCTACTTTTGTACATATGCATGTACTTATGATCTAGAGACCAGCTTGTAGTGACATAGTTCTATGTTTACAATGATTTCCTAGTGTTCATGCTTTCTTTGTGGCTAATCTCAAATAGCTAGAGTGCATAATGTGTTGTTGAAATGATTAACATGCATTGCATTGTTCATGGTTTGGCATATTGAAGTGGTATTTCCCTTCGGAGAATTCTTTGATTGACTTGGCACATGTTCACACATGTTTATGACTAAAACGTCCATCATGCCTTGATGATCTTTTTATTTCAGAATAGTTATATCACTTTCATGCCCGATTCAATTTTTCTTTGTCGCTCTGCATGATTATGACATTTATTTCTCTCTAGTTGGTCGCTTCCCAGTCTTTTGCTAGCCTTCGTTCGCACTAAGCGGAATTTTGCTTGTGTATCCAAACTCCTTTTCAAACCAGTTGTTCCACTTGAGTCCACCATATCTTCCTATATGTGGTATTTACCGGCCACCCCTAACTTAGACTTTCTTGTGCCATCTCGAAATTTATTGAAAAGCTTCCCTTTTTGTAATCGTACAAGCTCATGATGCGGTGAGGGAAAATCAGTATCTACCATGCCAAAAATATTTTGACGGAAGTTTTTACTAGTAAAATTTATATAAAAAAATAGAGAATTACACCTCCCCCATACTTGATGATGGAATGAAATGGACCAAATGTTGCTAATGATAGATGGAACGAGAAACTTCCTTCCATACTTGAGGCAAAATAAAAGGCTCCATAGACCGTCAAATGATAGATGGATAAGGGAACAAAAGTGTAAGCAAAAATCATTAATATAGTTGGCATGGGAGATATTGAGAGACCCTTACCGTTCACTGTTGACTGGAAAGTTGCACTTCTTAAAATAATTTTATCTCTATTTTCAAAACCAAGAGCTCTGGCACTTGTTTAGTCTTTGCTTCCAACCACGAGTTTTCAACCTTGCCATAAAAAAACCACGGTTCGAGAATCTCCCCTTCTTTCTTCAAAGCATCAACTATTGAGAGCATAATTGTCATTCTTAGTGTAACATGCATTGTCCCAAAGTATTACATTGTCTTCTGCATGACTGTGATATTGCTTGTTCTGAAATTCTTAGTTCTAGTCTCCTTTAAAACTCCTGAGGAGTTTCTGTATTTATGTTATGCTTCACTCATGGAGGCTAGCGAGATACCACTCTAGTATGATCAAGCTATGTGCATTGTGATCTTATCTTGATTTTCGGCAGCATATTATTTACTTTTGATTGTTTGTGATTGATCACTTGAAATAAGGATTGCTTTGTACATTGTCGTCATAGCATTGTTTCAATACTTGCTAAACTCTTTTCATAGTACATGCTTATATACATCTTATGAAGCAAAAGAGTTTTTCAAAGTTTTTTTTGTCGCGTCTAGTTCGTTGAACTAAATTGCTTGAGGACAAGCAATGCTAAGCTTGGGGGAGTTGATACGTCTGAAACGTATCTACTTTTCCAAACACTTTTGCTATTGTTTTGCCCTCATTCTTGCATGATTTGAACAAAACTAACCCGGACTGACGTTGTTTTCAGCAGAGCTGCCTGTATGGTTTTATTGTGTGCAGGAAAATGGAATTTTAGGTATCTCGGAAAATTACAGGAAAATTCATAAAAAATCCACGCATCCGAGGCTTCCACGGACCAGAAGTGGGGCCATAGGGGGGCCACAGGGGCTCCAGGCGCCCTGCTGGCGCGACCCCACCCCTAGCCGCGCCGGCTGGCCACCTAGGGGCCTCCCCCCTCCTCCGGTGCCCTACTGATGCCCCTATTTATTCCAGTGACGGGAAAACCCCGAAATAGAAGTCGCTTTTCCAGAACCCGTCGCGGAGCCACCGCCACCCTCTGTTCTTCCTTGGGAGGGCTAATCTGGAGGCTGATTTGGCCTCCGGAGAGGGGAGATCGTCCCCATCGTCATCACCATCACCAATCCATCCTGCCTCCATGACTTCTCTTCACATATGTGAGTATTTCCCTGCTGTAGGCAAAGGGAGTAGTAGTGATTGGATGAGTTTGATCATGTAATAGTTCGTCAGATTGTTGGGGCCATGTTGCCTATCATCTACTATGGTGTTTATCATCTTTGCTACAACTTGTTGCTCTTAATGCTTGTCACTTTGGGCCCGAGTGCCATGTTTTTAGATCTGAACCACTTATGTTTTCATGAGTATATTTATGTTCTTGATCCTATCTATGAGTTGTATGCACCTATTATGGTCCGGAACCGGCGATCCCAAAGGTGACAGCTTGGGACACCAAAAGGGGTGGTCTATAATTTGAGGATTCCATGTATCCATGGAGTTTATTGCTTTTTTTCGGTGCTCTTTGAAAGGAGCACCTTAATCTCCATAAGTTCCCTTTGGCCCCGTTCGTAGCGGGATGGTAGGACAAAATATGTTGTGCAAGTTCTTATTGCAAGCACGCACAACTACCTATGGGATACATGCCTAATGTTTGATATTTGCCTAGATGATCATTTTTTTCTATGTGCCTTGCCCCGTGTTAGAATCTATTACATGTTCATTCTTATCCAAGCAACGCCCAACCATCCATCTCCCTAGCCTACAGTGTTTTAATCCTAATGGTTACTAGTAATTTACTTTCGTTGTTGGCACTACCACTATCATACCACAGTTGCTATTAATATTTTGTTGCAAGCAAGTATATTTCAGGTGTGGTTGAATTGACAACTCAACTGTCAAAGCTTATAAATACTCTTTGGCTCCCCTTGTGTCAAATCAATAAATTGGGTTAACTTACCCGCAAAAACGCTACAAACGATCCCCTACAGTTGAGGGTCATCAGCGCGTTGCTCGCTTTACCACCTACTTGTCGACCTTGGATTCCTACTGGTCAATCTCAACCTTGGTATCTTTGCCAAGGCAAATTTGTTGCTAGGCGACATCCAACCTTCCACTTGGGGTAACTAACGAGGAGCACTACTTCAGTGCCATCACTGCTACACATTACCCCACTTGCAGATCCTTTGGTTACCCATACTTGCATGAACTCAAGGAAAATCCTTGATGATGATTATGTTGATTTTGATGATGATTTATGCAGGGAACTTACAGAGTGTGCTGACTCTAACCCTAGTGTTGCTAAGAAGCTGCTTCAAAAACATTCTATGAAGAAAAATTTACTCTTGATCCTAAATTTGCTTCATCTCCTATTTGCATTGAAGATGCTGATTTTGATTTCTCTGTTGATCTTTAACTTATATCTACAGTTGAAGCTGACCCCTTTTATGGCAGATAAAATGATGACGCTATAGCACACCTTACGAAACTCACTGATCTATGTGGCTTATTCGCTACAGAGGACAAGAAAAGAAATTATTATGTCACTAAGCTTCTTCCTTTTTCCTTGAAGGAAGGTGCTAGAGCATGGTATGACGCACTACCTTATGGCTCTATTAAAAGTCCTCAAGAACTAGCTCAATATTTTGTTTCTAAGTATTTTTCCTGCTCATATGCAACATGCTGCTTTGCAAAGAGGAATTTATAATTTTAAATAGTTGCAGGATGAGCGCCTCCTTAAAGCTTTTGGGAGGTATTGCACTTTGCTCAAGGCTAGGCCGGGACATGGAGTTCCTAAGAATGAATTGCTTGATATATTTTATGCTCGTCTAACCGATGAATCTCCAACCTATCTAGATAGTTGTGCTGGTTGTGTTTTCAGGGAAAGAACACTAGATGATGCTGAAGAACTAATGGGCAAGATAGCCAAAAATCATGAAGATTGGTCCGTCCCTGAACCACCTCCACCACCAAAGAAGCGGGGAATGCTCGTCTTGAACCCCGAAGATATGCAAGAAGCTAAGAAGTCTATCAAAGAGAGAGGTATTAAATCTGAAGATGTGAAGAATCTACCTCCTATCGAAAAACTTTGTGAGCCTACTACTCACCCTCCTACGATAGAGGTACACTCTCTTTTCGATTTCGATGCAAGTGACACCCCTCATGGTAAGCCTCCTGATCAATGTTTAGATGAGCTTGATAATTTTATTATAAAGAAAAATCACTTTAATGAGAGGATTCAAAGTCAGTTGCATGATAATACCCTTGCTATCAAAAGTTTTCTTGATATTTTAGGTAGAACTGTTAATGATGTTAAAGGCCTTGTTAAGCACTTCCATATGATTCAAACTCATCTTGAACAAATTTCTAATGTGCAAAAGGATTTTCTTGCTAACAATGCCAAACAGGATATACAAGCCTTCGGGATTAAAACCCGAGGTGGCACTCACACTCAAGATCCTCTTTATCCAGAGGGACATCCTAAGAGGATCGAGCAAGATTCTAAATGTAGGATGAAGACATTGTCAGCTCCCCTAAGAAGAAGAAGAAGAAGAAGAAGAAGAAGAAGAAACATAAAGAAGCTGACAATTCAAATGATCCCATAATTGTGGAAGAGCCTATCAATGATCCTAATCGAATATCTACTTCCGATGCTGAAACTGAAGATGGTGCTGAACCCAATAAAGATAAAGAGAAGAATGATCCTCCTGAAGTGCGAGAAGAAGAAGCATCCGATAAACGCAAGAGATATACTAGAGAAGACTTCATTGCAAGGAAGCACGGGAAGGAACGAGAACCATACGTACAAAAACCAATGCCCTTCCCAGGTAAGTCTCTCAAAACTAAAGAAGAAGAGCACTACAATAAATTATGTGAATGGATGAAGCCTCTTTTTCTGCAAATTCCTTTAACTGATGTTATTAAGTTGCCTCCGTATTCGAGGTATATGAAAGATATTGTGACTAATAAAAGAAAAGTTCCTAATGAGTCAATATCTACTATGCTTGCTAACTACTCTTTCAGCGGCAAGATTCCTGAGAAGCTCGGTGATCCAGGTATACCCACCATTCCTTGCTCCATAAAGAATAATTATGTTAGAACTGCTTTATGTGATATTGGTGCAGGGGTGAGTGTTATGCCTTTATCTCTTTACAAAATACTTTCTTTAGATAAACTAATCCCCACAGGTATATCTCTTCAAATGGCTGACAAGTCAACAACCATTCCCATTGGTATTTGTGAGGATGTTCCTGTTGAAGTTGCTAATTTCTTGATTCTTACTGATTTTGTTGTGCTTGACATGCCCGAAGACGAGAGCATGTCTATTATTCTTGGTAGACCTTTTCTTAACACCGCAGGTGACATTATTGATTGCAATAAAGGGAAGGTTACTTTCAATGTTAATGATAAAGAACACACGATATATTTTCCGAAGAAGATCGATAAAAGGCATGGCCTTAACTCCATTGAGAATATTGAGACCGTGAAGATTGGTGATTGGGATTATCCTCTACATGTGCATCACAAATATAAAAAAATAATGGTAGGGACAGTCTTGTCGGGGGGATTACTCAAAGTTAAAGACCCAGCCAGAAGGCAACACCCAAAAGGTAGACTCATCCAGAAGGCAGCACCCAAAAGGTAGACTCAGCCAGAAGACATGGACTCCTCTACTGGATCCGTGAGTCGTCCTTTTGCAGGATCTGTGAGTCGGCATTTTACAGGATCCATGAGTCGGCCTTTTACAGGATCTGTGAGTCGGCCTTTTGCAGGATCCGTGAGTCAGCCTTTTACAGGATCCGTGAGTCGGCCTTTTACAGGATCCGTGAGTCGTCCTTTTACAGTACTGACATGGACTCCTCTACAGGATCCATGAGTTGGACTACAACAGTAAAAACAGGGTCCACCATAAGAAAGAAGTCCCGATCTTGGAAGGAGTCCACTTAACTTGGAAAGCTACAAGACTTAGAGTAGGACCCGGATTGCTATCCGACTTGTAATACAAGATGTGACTAGTTTGTATCAGGATAGGACTCTACATGTAAGCCTCCTCCTTCAACCTATATAAGGAGGGGTAAGGCGCCCATAGAGGCCAGGTTCGAAATAGATGAGAGTAGGCTTTTCTGCAGCGACGAGAGTAGGCTTTCTGGAGAGACGAGGGTAGGCTTTCTGCAGAGATGAGGGTAGGTTTTCTTGAGAAACCAGAGTAGGTTTTCTAGAGAGACCAAACTAGGTTTTTGACAGAGATAGAGTCAACAGACCGCAAGAGGCTCTGGATTAGAGACTAGTCCCGGGTGACCTAAACTCGGGGCAACTAGACACAACTGTAAGAGAGTCGGCGACACGCCGACGACTCCCCGTGAGCAAAGGAATAAAACCTAGCCACAAACAACATGTAGGGTTTTTACCGGATGATGTATCCCGGGGCCTGAAGCTGTATAAAAATTGTGTTTCTCTTTCTCTGTGATGTTTCTTGTTCCTCGTACACTCGTAACAAAGGCCCCATAATCAAGTTCTCTCATGAACATCTGTCGTGACTTTCCCACGACAAGTCTACCACCAAGTAAAGGTATGTTAGACCAACTATGTGATCAGAGGGGGAGGGGGTGAATGATCACTTCAAAATTTTGCATGAAACTATTGAAGTGAAGCATAACTCAGCAACCGAAAGGATTCAACAGAAAGGTAAATATCGAAGCAGAATATGATTGAAGCATAACATGGCGAATCAAAAGCATCGAATCAATTGCATCGAAGCAGATCACTGAAGCAATTGATAAACTGAATGTAAGTGCGGAAAGTAAAACGAACTCTTGACTCGGCGATGTTTGTTCGACCAGTTCACACTCTGCAAAGTGCTACGTCTGGTTGGAGGGACTTGTGATTGAACACAGGAGCTAACCTCTCTCCGTCCGTATCTCCACTGCACCAATCTCCTTGAGCTTGGTCAGTTCTTCACTCGTGGTTGATTATTGAGGAAATCACCGAAACCTTTGTCAAACTGAACTTCGAGGCGACAATAACTCATCGCTCTCTGAAGAACAACTCTCTAACCGTCTAGGAGAATTGCAGTTCTCCAAGATAAAAAGGCTAGCAAACTTCTTCCTAAGTCATAATGAATCAACTCAGATCAATAGGACTTATGCTTCTGTGGATGGGTTTTTGATATGCTTCGGTGGGGTTGCTCTTTCTCTCTCCTCTGTAGGGAATCAATCTTGGAGCAGCCACCAGCCAATGAGGGCGGGGGTGGCGTATTTATAGGTGGCAATCCCTAGGTGCGAAATGACTGAAGTGACCGGATGTGACAGCTTGACACCTGTCCCCAACGGTCATATTTCCAATCAAGGTGCAACTTTACTTGCGGTCCAAGTAAAGCTGACTCACAGACTTGGTTCTGCTTCAGGAGCCGAAAGAACAAAGTCTTCGCTGGTGAAGCATTACCTAGTTCACATGAGATTTCTTCAACTCTGGTTTCTCACTGGTTAAGATTCGATCTGAGTCTTTTCATCAAAACCTTCAGAGTACATTTACTAAACCCCTCTTGATAGTACGGTTTTTCCTAACGACTCAAAGAAGTATAAAGAACTACGCAAAAACAACTAAGTCTTGCGCCATCTTGATCATCTTCTTCGATGAGACGAGCTTCAGGATTCCTTATCTTTTTAGGGGTCTACATCCTTGATAAACTTCGCTCCAGAGGATATGCTTCGATAAAAGAGTAAATCTTCGTTGAAGCTTTATCACCAACCTATAACTTCAGGAACCTAACCATCTGTTTCACACTAGAAGACTTGTTAGTTCCTCTACTGTTTTGATCAACAATATCCAAAACTCATGAGGGAATAACTTTGCTCTTACAATCTCCCCCTTTTTGGACTATTGTTGACAAAACAGGCATCGATAAAAGATATGGAACTTTGAATTTGGGTTGAGAGCAAACTCTAAGATATGAAGCTTTTGACTCCCCCTGAATGCAAGCGTCGAAGATTTGTAATCGAAGTGAATGCTTGTTGAAGAATATCATCAATGGGAAGTCTAACACATATCCTAGTGAATCAATTGCATACAAAGATAATTTAACTTGAAGAATATGCAATCATCCAATGACCTGTGAACTTAAGGATAATAACCACCTGCAAGATAAAATATAGGAAAGCAACTTGCAAGCACGGGGTTATTAACATATATGAAGAAACAGGTCACAACCGAAGTAATACTTAAGTTACAACCCAATCGAAGAATGGAATGTTTGTCGTAACTTAGCACACGCAAAAGATCGGATCAAAACCCTAAAACCCCGCAGCGAATCTAAACTCAATCGATGCTACTTTCTCCCCCATTTTGTCAAGAATTGGACAAAAGGTTGAGAGGTAGTACGAGAGTATTTACGCGTCAGCTGCAACCCTGGGACCCTGCACATTGTCCTCGCCTGATGAAGAAGCATCGCCTGAAGTTTCTCCTTCGGTCGAAGCAGGTGACTCTACCTCGTCGAAGTCCATCGGCGCTTGAAGCAATTCAAGGTCGCTGTCGTCGAGAGGATCGTCTTCGTGCTTCGATGTGTGAGAGTCTTCGTCCGAGAAGGTGTCGGGGCGAATCTGCTCAGCAGGGTTGACAAAGAGAACTTCATCAATCTTGTCCAGCGAAGGGATCTTGGGGTTGGGGCGGTCGATCGAGTCATTTCTTGAGAAGTGCCTCTACAAGTGTGGGTACTCCTTGAAGATGCGATCGGCTTCAAGTTTCTTCACTGAGTTGAATTTCCTTAGGCCCTTCCAAGAATGACGCTTCAAAACCTTCAAGTATTGGTTGTTGTTCAAGGCAATGTTACCAACTCTGTTAATCTCATCTGATAGATGTTGCATCTGGCGCTGATTTCCTTCGATGAAGTTTTCAAGCAGCTGTTGGTTACGAATAGCAACTTCGAAGTGATACACTTCTTTCTGATAGCGCTTCGACATGTTTCGCTCATTGATGTGCTGTCTGACTCCAACATATGTTGCAAATGGGTCATTTGGCCGCCTGGAGATATTCATTGTATCGCGGACCGGAGGGCAGAACAGCTTCGGGTGATGCTTCGCAGTGTAATCTTCGCTGCGTCCATGGTTGCAAATGGCTTGCAGCCAAGGAGCATATGGCTTCAATTGATTAACCAATTCAGCAGCTTGTACCATGTATCGAAGAAAACAATCCTCGAAGTCAAACACATGTCCATGAGTGAGCTTCATTAGAGCATGACGAGTTGGGTACAGAATATTGGATTCTTCATTCGCTGTACTGAGAGGCATGAGTGAGTTTGACAAGATATAAAACCAAGTCTTCGATATAAACACTAAATGCTTTGGGTGAATGTTTTCTGGCATGTGATCTCCAGTGACTTCGGGATCCAATAAAGATGCAAATTCAGCTTCAGAGGGATCCGGTAACATGTGAACTTTTGCAATTTCTCCAGTGTGTCTTGGGATGTTTATAATATCCATGAATTTATCTGTATGCATCCTGAAGACTTTCCCTTGAATCATCCATTCAAGAATCCATGTGCTAGTATCTTCTGGGGTTCCAGAGACATATAGTGTGGCATAGAATTGCTTCACTAGCTCTGAATTGAATGGAGTTTCCATAGCAAATAATCCAGTCAAGTTCTGTGCTTCGATAGTTTCCATGATGTTTTGGAAGCACGTTGCAGAAGCTAGACTGTGCATATCCAAGTACTTGTGTCTGAAAAGTACACCTTTCTGGCAGTAAAGCTTCGTGTACAGGATTTGCTGTTCAGCAGACCAGAATCGAAGATCATCAGCTGTTCTTGGTGAATCATATGGACTAGTGCCAAAGAATCGAAGCTTCTTGCGATGAACTTCAATGTCAAATTCAGGACCATGTCTTGAAGAAGATCCTTCTCCCAAGAATATGGGAAAAGTCTCTCTTGGATAGATGGAGTCCAACTGTGTGTCCTGAGCAGGAATGCAATGCATGCGAGCATCTGTGATACGCCTTGGCGGTTGAGTTACAATGGCCAACTCATGTGCTTCGGCTTCAGCTTCGACTTCTGCATCTGCATTGGCTTCAGCATGAACAACTTGTTCTTGAGCTTCGTCTTGTTTGTCTTCAGACTCCTCAGCAGAGTGAGCTGAAGAGTAATCCTTTTCAGGAATGGCTTGAGGGGGTGGAGAGGTTGCAGGCGCGAAATTGTCTTGGGCGGATGGTTGTGGAGCAGGTTGAGGTGGAGGAGGAGTTGGAGCACGGGGTGGAATGACTTCGGGGGTGGATGGCTTCGATGTGGGTTTGCCAAGCTTGATGATTCTGCATCGAGGGGGCGATGCCTTTCTTGGGGCCTTCTTGGCCGGGTGAGAACTTACTTCATCAGTCTCTTCGGTGTCAGCAATCAGTCGTCTCTTCCTAGGTTGCAGCTTGGGAAGAGGTGAAGCTAATTGCTTGACCATGGCTTCGCGCTTCTTAGAGTCAAGCGCCAAGACCGAAGCATTATGTGCCTTGCAACATTCTTCGATGGCAGACTTAATCTTGCCAAGATAGACTTGAATATTTTGCTTCGTTTGTTCATTCACAGCAGCAATTTTCTTCGAAGCAGCTCAGGCTTCGTTCTTGAAATCCTCATCAGATTCTTCATCTGCTCTTTTCTGGAATTTTAGGATCTTTGCAGTTTCTGATCTATCCCTTGAATGCAGATCTCTCAGCTGATTGTACAAAGTTTCGACCATGGCTGAAAGATTTGGGGAAATGTAGATATTCCCAATATCCACAGCTTGAGGATTTACAGCTTCAGCAAGCTTATAGTATGTCTGGCTCAGACCCAGACAGTCCCAAAGTTCACCTTCCCTAGCATCCGGGAAGTTGTGCTCACTATGTTCAGCTTCAACTTGGGCTTCGAGGACAGGAGATGTGACTGGCTTCGGGGGAATTTCCTTCGGTGCCATGTCCATAGCGGCTTCCTTTTGAGCGGCCCTGGCAGCTTTCTCAGCCTTCTTCGTGCGAAGAATATCCAGCTGAGCTTGGCGTTTGGCTTCAGCTTCAGCAAGTTGTTTGGCTTCGGCGGCAGCCTTAGCCTCTTGTGCTTGAGCTTCAGCTTGCTGCTTTGCCTCGGCCAGCTCCTTCCTTTGTTTTTCAGCTGCTTCTCTATCAGCTTTCTCTTTCTCTTTTGCTTCTCTCTCAGCCTTAGCTTTGGCTTGAGCTTCGGCGTGCAGACGTTCAGCTTCAATGCGGTCTCTCTTCCGCAATTCAGCTTCGGACAGCTTCTTTGTGCCAACCTGGGCAAAATTCTGACCAGGCTTAGCCACAGTTGTCTTCGGCTTCGAAGCTTTCACAGGCTCTGGAGCTTTGGCTTCGGGCACAGCAGAAGGCTTAGCCACAGGCTTTGCCTTCGGGTCATGCCGTTCCTTGGTCCTCTGCTCGGTTGGAACAAGACGGCGGGGAGGCTTGGAGGACAGGGGTGCCTCAACCACCAAGTTCGTCAAATCAATGTTCCTCTTAGGAGCAGGAGGTGCTGAGGGTTCTTGGAACTTAACACCTTTAGGAGCAGTTGGCTTCGCTCCAGCCTTCTTCTTCAGAGGCATCCGAATCAGTTTCTTCTTCGGACTTGGGGGAATGGGAGAGTGCTCTGACTCATCATCTGCTTCATCAGCAGGATCTTCATCGATCGAGTCTTCAAGCGGAGCAGCTGGTTCAGCTTCGTCATCGGCTTCGTGTTCAGCCTCCTCTTCTGAAGCAGGAGGGGGTGAATCACTTAGCTTCCGAAGCTTTCGCCTCTTTTTAGTCTTCGAAGGTTCGGCTTCATCAAGCCCTGTAGCAGCAAGAGCTTTTGCCTTTTTCTCATCTCGGATCCTCTTCTTTTCAGCCAGAATAGCAAGCCTTTCTTGCTCTTCAGGGTAATCATCCGGGGTCTTGAGTGAATTTTGGTGCGGGACAGCCGGAGGCTTCGGGTAATACTTCCTTCGGTTGGCTGCTGTGTACTGAGCGCACATGGCGGTGGTGTACCGATAAGGTGGGCTGAAGGCGAATTGCATTTCCCACTTCCAAGTTGGAATGCTTTTGAACTTGTACCACCGGATAGCCCAATATCTTCGAATCTTTTGCAGTCGAATCTTTCTATCATGATCTGACTCTTCTGGAGGAGTATCATAGCCCATCTTGAGGCGAATGGCTTCAGGTATGCCTCGGGCATTATTTACTTCCTTTGTTTTGCCTCCTTTGCCCTTTTGCTTCGGTGGCTCAGGGTAATTCTCGAGTCCATCAACAATGGGAGACTCATTTCCCATAGCGGCTTCTTCGTCAGACATCCTGTGAACAGAATCATAGACAAGAGGGAAACAAAGAGAGCGAATGAATAAGCACAGGCAAAGGTTTCGACCAAAACCAAAAAAAAATTGACAGGATCCCAGATCAATCTCAGATTGGATGCAACTCTGTTTATGAATTTGGCTAGAACAAGTTCGAAAACAAGACCTAACCCAATCCAGTTCAGAGAACGAATCGTATCATACGCACTGACCTGAGGAGATGGGATTGCTTAGATGCTAAGAGCAGCTTTCCCAAGATGTAAAGTCCAACACGGATCAAACAGCCCTATAAACAGAAATCAAAACCCTAACAATACTTAGATCCAAACCCTAGATGAAGAACACAGGAGACAAGATTGGATCCAAGGGGCGTTGCGTACCCTAACTTGGTGACGCAAGGCGACTACGGCGACGGGAAGCGGAGAATTGCTCTGCGTCGACGGGGAATGTCCACGGCGGCGGCGTTCCGGCAGTGAAGCGGCGACGGCGACGACGGGGACGAGAGATCTGCGGTGGCTCGAGGTGGGAGACGGAGAAGTCGGAGAGAATGAGCGTGGGGTGAACCGTTTCGGTGGGGGGGACGCCTTAAATAGGCACGATCTGAAGCGGTTACCAGATCACATCGAACGGTTCACAGCGACTGACTCTTCCGATTCAACGGCTCAGATGAAGTGGCGTATCGCGAGCGAATCTCAACGACCCGGAGAAGACGGGGTCTCAACGGCCGAAGAATAAGTCTTGACCGAGAGCAAAAACTTCGATAAAGTTGGAAGCATTTGCTTCAGAACTCAATGATGCTCGAAGCAATATGCTTTCCATTTCAATTGTGCTTAACATTCGAGATAGAAAAGATTGGGAGCGAAATAGAATGGAGGGGTAGGGTCCGAAACTTATCACTTCGAAGAACAACAACGAAGCTAAAAGTGATAAGCATAGGGGACAAAAGAAACTAATAAATCAAACAAACTAAACACAAAACAGAAAGCAAATGGCAAACGAAGCTAAACTTGGATGAAGAACAACTCAAGCGAAACTAAACAAATAAAGCACAATGAAGGTGATTATATACAGTTAAAAGTTTCGATCTTACTGAACGGTGTGTGAGTCTAAGATGTTTAGCTCACATCTCAATGCACAAAACCTTTTCTCGTCCAATGGCTTCGTGAAAATATCTGCCAATTGTTCTTCAGTTCTTACATGACTAATCTCAATGTCTTCGCGCTGAACATGATCTCGAAGAAAATGATGACGAATATCAATATGCTTCGTTCGAGAGTGTTGCACAGGATTGTGAGCAATCTTGATGGCACTCTCATTGTCACAAAGCAGAGGGATTTTCTTCACATAAATACCATAATCTTTCAGCGTCTGCTTAAGCCAAAGTATTTGAGTGCAGCATGAGCCAGCAGCAATGTATTCAGCTTCAGCAGTAGATATTGAGACACAGTTCTGTTTCTTTGATGCCCAACACACAAGAGATCTACCAAGAAAATGACAAGTGCCTGAGGTAGATTTCCTGTCAACCCTATCACCAGCCCAGTCTGAATCAGAATATCCAATCAAATCAAATTGAGTACCTTTGGGATACCAAAGTCCCAAAGAAGGAGTATGTGCTAGATATCGAAGAATTCGCTTCACAGCTATATGATGCGATCCCTTCGGATTTGCCTGAAATCGAGCACAAATACAAACAGATAGCATGATGTCAGGTCTGGATGCACATAAGTATAAGAGAGAACCTATCATAGACCGAAACTTTTTCTGATCGAAGGGTTTCCCTTTCTCATCTGCATCAAGAAAACCATTAGTAGGCATGGGAGTTCTAATGGTCTTGCATTCAGCAAGATCAAACTTCTTCAGGAAATCCTTCAAGTATTTCTCTTGTGAAACAAAGGTGCCATTCTTCTGTTGTCGAATCTGAAGTCCAAGGAAAAACTTCAATTCTCCCATCATTGACATCTCATATTTCTTCGACATCATCCTTGCGAATTCTTCGCTGATCTCAGTGTTAGTACAGCCAAAAATGATATCATCTACATAAATCTGACACACAAATAGATCATTGTTGTATGATCGAGTGAAAAGAGTGGGGTCAGTTGTTCCTGGTTTGAAGCCTTTCTTCAGGAGGAAATCCTTCAATGTTTCATACCAAGCACGAGGTGCTTGCTTCAGTCCATACAAAGCTTTGTGAAGCCTGTATACCATATCAGGATTCTTCGAGTCTTCAAAACCTGGAGGCTGCATAACATACACTTCTTCTTCGATTTCACCATTAAGAAACGCACTTTTGACATCCATTTGATATAGCAATATATTTTTGTGGTTAGCAAAAGCAAGCATGACACGAATGGATTTGAGACGGGCTACTGGAGCATAGGTTTCACCAAAGTCAATGCCTTCGATTTGGGTGTAACCTTGTGCTACCAATCTAGCCTTATTTCTTACCACAATACCATCTTCATCTTGCTTGTTGCGAAATATCCACTTAGTGCCAATTAAATTGTGCTTCGCGGGATCTGGCCTTTCAACAAGTGACCAGACCTTGTTCCTTTCAAATTGGTGAAGTTCTTCCATCATAGCCAGTAACCAATCATGGTCCTTCATGGCTTCATCATATTTTGAAGGCTCTAGCATGGAGACAAAAGAAAAGTTTCCACAGAAGTTAGCCAAGCGAGTGCGAGATCGAGTAGTGGGACGACCTGGTTGATTCATATCTTCAAGGATCGAATCCACATCAACTCTTCTTCGAACTCGTGATAACGCAGTATCATATGCTTCAGGCTCAGCTTCTGCTTCAGGATCTGCATCAGCTTCGGGATCAACTTCACCTTCAGCTTCAGCATTTCCTTCAGCATTAGCATTTCCTTCGTTCCTTTGACCTTCTTCGTCCTGTTCATCATTAGCTTCAGGATGTTGATCTCCAGCGCCCCGGGCTATGTGTGGGAACATTGGACCATCATCATCCCGAACAGCTTGATGTTGATTGGCTTCAACAGGGCGAATCTCACCAATAGCCATGGACCTTATTACTTCATCAAGAGGAGGTTCATCTAGATCATGAGGCAAATGCTCCTTTTGAGAGCCATTAGTTTCATCAAACCTTACATTCACAGTTTCCATAACTTTCCCAAAGTGAGAGTTATAGACTATGTAAGTGTGAGAGTTTGAGCCATAACCTAAAATAAAACCTTCATGTGCCTTAGGGGCAAATTTGGAGCTATAATTCATATCTCTAATAAAACATGGAGCACCAAATACCCTAAGTTATGAGACATTTGGTTTGTTACCAGTGATAAGCTCATGTGAAGTTTTCTTCAAGAATTTGTGAAGGTAAACCTTGTTGATGATGTGACATGCAGTATTGATTGCTTCGGCCCAGAACCTAATAGGAGTCTTGTATTCAGCAAGCATTGTTCTGGCCATCTCAATAAGAGTTCTATTCTTCCTTTCAACTACACCATTCTATTGAGGTGTATAAGCAGCAGAGAACTCATGAGTAAAACCATGATCATCAAGAAAATCTTCAATATAAGTATTTTTGAATTCAGTTCCATTGTCACTTCGGATATGCTTCAGAGATAATTCATATTCGGTTTGAGCTCTCTTAGCGAATGACTTGAAGATATCAACCACTTTGCTCTTGTCATCCAAAAAGAAAACCCAAGTATAACGTGAGAAGTCATCAACAATAACTAGACCATATTTGTTTCCTCCCAGACTTGCATAATTTTGAGGACCAAAAAGATCCATATGAAGCAATTCAAGAGGACGAGTGGTAGTCATGATGGTCTTCGCTGAATGATGTTTCTTCGTAATTTTACCAGCTTCGCAAGCACTGCAGAGACGATCCTTATCGAATTTTACTTCGCTAAGACCGATAACATGATTCTTCTTCACTAAGTTATGAAGATTTCTCATCCCTGCATGACCAAGTCTTCGATGCCATAACCAGCCAGATGAAGCTTTTGCCATTAAGCAAGTGGATACAGAAGGGCCCGAAGAAAAATCAACAATGTATAGATCTCCCTTTCGGTAACCCTCGAAGACAAACGTGTAGTCATCCTGTGAAAAGACAACACAACGCGAAGCAGAAAACAACACAAGCATACCCATATCGCATAACTTTGAAATAGACATAAGATTGTATCCAAGTGATTGGACTAGCATAACCTTGTCAATGTGCTTATCCTTCGATATGGCAATCTTACCCAAACCTAACACTTTACCTTTGTTGTTATCACCGAAGGTAATGAACTTCAAAGAAGATTGAGATAGTTTTTCTTCGGTGAATAACTCCTTGTCTCCGGTCATATGATTTGTACAACCACTATCCATGACCCATTCGGATCCACCGGAGACATAGCCCTGCGGAAGAATTAGTTCTTCTTAACCACCCACAAACGAGCAGGTGACTGAGAAGACGTTGAAGCACTGGTCGAAGCAATATTAAATCGAACAGGAGTGTATTGCTTCGGTGAACCATCTAGTACACCATAAATGTAAGTCCTCTGAGAACGGTTAGCATAAGTATGAGCATATGCAATCTTAGTATGATTATTATGAGGACGATACGTGTGGCGACCAGTACGATAGTATTGCTTCTGCGGAACATTTGATTCGGTCACCAATGGATCATTTCTCGTCTCAAGAGAGTAGAAATGATTCGGTGGTACCGAAGACTTTCCCTGCATAGAATGGTTAGCAGGCAGTTTTTTCACAAGTGCTTTCTGCACCCATATCTGCCTCTTATACAATCCATTCTTTGGTGGAGTACCTACATACTCAGCTGAAACTTTTCCCTGTTCATCTTTCATGAGTTTGTAGTCTGAATCAAGTGATTCATCCACAATGACGTTGTTCATTTTGCAGTCGAAACCTGAAAGGTTAGCAATATCAATGGGTTTCTCCTTCGCTAGAACCCAAACAGTCTTAGGATACTGTTCAAGCTCCCAGTATGTGCCATCAGGATTTATCTTTCTCTCGAAACCAACACCTTCATTCCTGGGATTCCTGTGAAGGAGGGCCTTCCTCAGAATATCACAGAGATATTGGTGTCCTTGCACACTTTTGAACATGCCTGTTTCAAATAAGTTTTTCAACCTGAGGAGTTCCTCGGTGACAGCAGGATTTTCCTCATCGGAGGCATTAGTATCATCAATAACAATAGGAGCTTTCCCTTTGGAAATAGTTTTGCTTCGTTCCAAACAATCCAAACAAGGTGATTCAGATTTATCAATTGCTTCAGAACCTTGTATAGCCATGAGAGAGAGATTGACATTTTCCAATTCTTCATGAGCCTCTGTCAGTTTTTCGAGAGCCACTTTCCTCTGAAGAAATTCATAGGTAAGCTTCTCATAATCAACTGAAAGAAGATCATGCCGAGAGGATAATTCTTCAAACTTCTCCTTCAGAGCAGCATGCTCATTGGTTAAGGTTTGATTCTTCTCAATCTCATCGATCAACAACGTTTCTGACTTCTTAATGGTTTTGCTTAGTGAATCAAGTTCATCTTGTTGAATTGAAGCAATTTTAGCAAGTTTAGCATAGCTTATCCTAGTATCACTTTCACATGAGGAATAATCAGAAGTATCATAGGTTGACTTGGATGAAGATACCTTTGCCTTGGCCATGAAGAAATATGCAGGAGTTTCATCTTCACTACTGTTGTTGGTGAAGAATGAGCTCGAAGCATTGACTGAAGCATCTGCCGAAGCAAAAGCCAAACCAGCAACTCCATCTGATTCGGACCCTGAAGCAGACCTTGAGTCTTGTTCAGCTTCGGAACCAGAGGCTTCATCTTCCGAGTTCATCTCCTTTCCCAAATAGTCCTTGGCACGGTGAGAGCTGCTTCGACGAGACGAGTGAGTCTTCGATGAAGAACCCTCACGCTTCTTATGATACTTCTTCCTCTTATCATCATCAGAGTCTTTCTTCTTTTCCCTTCTTGAACTGGAATCATGTTTCTTTGACTCATGACTTCTGGAGGATCTGTAAGGCTTCGATGAAGAGTCTCTGAGTGAGTGCTTCGATTTGTTTTCAGCTTCCCACAGAGGGCAATCAGCAATGTAGTGTCCTGGTTTCTTGCACTTATAGCAGCAGTTGTCCTTCGATGGAGAGCTTCTTGAGGATGAACGGTGATAAGAATGACTTGAGCTTCTTGAAGGATAACTCTTCTTGGGTGAAGAAAAACCTTTCTTTTGAAAGCGATTGAAGCGTCTCATTATCAGTGCTAAATCCTTTCCAATGCTTGCGGGGTCATCTGATTCGACACCTGAAGCAGAACTGGCTTCGGGCGAAGAATGACGCGAAGCTTTTGCTTTCAAAGCATGAGATCTCCTTCGAGAACCATTTATGTCACGTTTCTCATCTTCTTCCATTTCAAAGGTAGTGAGTCTCTCAAGAACATCAGCAGCAACAAGACGTCTGTAATCAGTCCTTTCCTTGATCATCAGCACAATGTGATCAAACGAGTCATCTAACGAGCGAAGCAGGGTTCTCACAACAGAGTGAGGTGTAATGTCATCAGCACCGAGGGAAATCAATTCATTTGCAAGAGTTGTGAGTCTGCTGTAAATAGAACTGACTTTTTCACCCTCGTTTCTCTTGAAGCGATAGAATTTTCTTCGGAGAGTGTCAATTCTGGCATCTTTCTGGGTAGAAACACCTTCACCAATCTTATCAAGATAGTCCCAGACACCTTTGGCAGTTGGAATATTCTTCACTTCATGATACTTTTCAGGTGTCAAGTGATTGGTGATGAAAACCCAAACTACAGAATCAAGATCAATCAGCGTTGCTTCTTCAGGGGTAATCTCCTTCTCATCAGCAACAGTGACTCCATACAAGACAACTTGCCAAGCAGTTGAGTTGATAGCCATGATATTTCTTTTCATCTTGTCCTTCCAGTACGGGTAGTCCTTCCCATTGAAAATAGGAATAGGTTCGCCAGAGCGAATAGCTGCGAAAGACATACTAGAAGACATACTTGATAACACTCCAGGAGGTTAATCCAAATAAAGAGTGCCTAGCTCTGATACCAATTGTTAGACCAAGTATGTGATCAGAGGGGGAGGGGGTGAATGATCACTTCAAAATTTTGCATGAAACTATTGAAGTGAAGCATAACTCAGCAACCGAAAGGATTCAACAGAAAGGTAAATATCGAAGCAGAATATGATTGAAGCATAACATGGCGAATCAAAAGCATCGAATCAATTGCATCGAAGCAGATCACTGAAGCAATTGATAAACTGAATGTAAGTGCGGAAAGTAAAACGAACTCTTGACTCGGCGATGTTTGTTCGACCAGTTCACACTCTGCAAAGTGCTACGTCTGGTTGGAGGGACTTGTGATTGAACACAGGAGCTAACCGCTCTCCGTCCATATCTCCACTGCACCAATCTCCTTGAGCTTGGTCAGTTCTTCACTCGTGGTTGATTATTGAGGAAATCACCGAAACCTTTGTCAAACTGAACTTCGAGGCGACAATAACTCTTCGCTCTCTGAAGAACAACTCTCTAACCGTCTGGGAGAATTGCAGTTCTCCAAGATAAAAAAAGGCTAGCAAACTTCTTCCTAAGTCATAATGAATCAACTCAGATCAATAGGACTTATGCTTCTGTGGATGGGTTTTTGATATGCTTCGGTGGGGTTGCTCTTTCTCTCTCCTCTGTAGGGAATCAATCTTGGAGCAGCCACCAGCCAATGAGGGCGGGGGTGGCGTATTTATAGGTGGCAATCCCTAGGTGCGAAATGACTGAAGTGACCCGATGTGACAGCTTGACACCTGTCCCCAACGGTCATATTTCCAATCAAGGCGCAACTTTACTTGCGGTCCAAGTAAAGCTGACTCACAGACTTGGTTCTGCTTCAGGAGCCGAAAGAACAAAGTCTTCGCTGGTGAAGCATTACCTAGTTCACATGAGATTTCTTCAACTCTGGTTTCTCACTGGTTAAGATTCGATCTGAGTCTTTTCATCAAAACCTTCAGAGTACATTTACTAAACCCCTCTTGATAGTACGGTTTTTCCTACGACTCAAAGAAGTATAAAGAACTACGCAAAAAACAACTAAGTCTTGCGCCATCTTGATCATCTTCTTCGATGAGACGAGCTTCAGGATTCCTTATCTTTTTAGGGGTCGACATCCGTGATAAACTTCGCTCCAGAGGATATGCTTCGATAAAAGAGTAAATCTTCGTTGAAGCTTTATCACCAACCTATAACTTCAGGAACCTAACCATCTGTTTCACACTAGAAGACTTGTTAGTTCCTCTACTGTTTTGATCAACAATATCCAAAACTCATGAGGGAATAACTTTGCTCTTACAAGGTACCATGAATGCGTTTTAAGAAGTGAAACTTTTTTCTCGATATATCACTTGTTTAGTAGTAAGACTTGATCAACCTTGCTAATAAGCAAGTTTTATATGAGTAAAAAGGGGAGCTTATTATATTTGCATTTATTTTAGCTTTCATCTACCTTGTTGTACCAAAGTTTAAGATTTTGAAACTTCATATGTTTAACCACTGTTTCGAGCCTTCCGAAAGTTTTTGCAGCTTTCGCCACCTCGAAAAATTCTCAAAAATGAAGTTGTCAGAAAAATTCCAAAAAATATATATATTAATTTTTTTCACAAAATAAGAAGCGTAAGGGGTACCTGGGGCTGACCAGGGGGGCCACCCCTGGCCGCGCCACCAAGGCGCCTGGGCCCACCAGGCCCCCTTTTCAGGTATGTATTCTTCCTCTCTCTCTCTCTCTCTCTCACTCGAAAAAGATGAGTTTTGCTGCTGGAACCCGAGTTCTTACTGTTCTTGGAGCCAAATTTCAATCTCTCCATTCAGCCCATCATTTGAGTTGAGATTTTGAGCATTTGCTCCCTGGTATGTGACTACTCCACCTCGTCAATTAGAATTTTGAATGGTAGTCACATTTACGAGTATTTAGAAGTTTTTGGTGTTGTTCATATGAGCTTGCATGCTTGTTTAGAAATTTATTTTTGAAGTTTTGATGCAAGTGTATGCCTTAGGGAAGTAAGTAGAGTAGTTTTCCTCAACTCATTTTTCTTAAATATCCGCTTTTGTAACTTATCAAAAAAAAATCAGAAATGAGTTTGTTTCGAAAAGCTAAGGGATGGCTTGGGAAGAAGAGGCCCGAGCCTACTGATAGGTTAACTAGAGCTGCAACTTCATCCTCTTCTACGAGGATAAGTTACAGTGATGATATCTGATGGCACTGAAGTAGTGATCATCATTGGTTACCCCAAGTGGAAGATTGGATGTAACCTAGCAGCAAATTTCCCTTGGAAAAGATACCAAGGTTGAGATCGACCAGTAGGACTCCAAGGTCAACAAGTAGGTGGTAAAGCAAGCAACGCGCCGTTTGAGAAATATTGCTCCCTTAACCTGGACCTGCGCACACAACAAATAACTTTGCTCCCAACGAATACAGAGAGGTTGTCAATCTCTCCGGCCTTGCTGTTTACAAAGTATCAACGTAACAGATAATAGGTAGTGATAATTGCAACTGGAAAGTAAAAGAAGGAAGTAAATTGAGGGTGTAACAGTGGTGGAAATATGGACCGGGGTCCCATGATGTTCACTAGTGATGTCTCTCTCCCAAAAGACGATAAAATTGCTATGTGAGGTAAACAAATCACAGCTGTGCAATTGACAGGATTAAAAATGCACCGCAATGCTAACTATGCTACAAAGAAAGGAAGAGGCTCAAAAGCATGGGCGGTACACCAAAATAAGTAGACCGAAATCCATATGCATCTACTACTAATCATCGACCTTGAAATATCTATCCAGAACATCTCGCTGGTATTAAGTTGTGAGCCCCACCCAAAGTGTAAACCCAAAGCAACAGACAACTGCATTAAAAGAACTTTGTGTAAAGTAAACAATCCTTTCAACCGCGGTTACAAGCACCGTTGTTTTCCCCCTTGTGGCAACAGCACATCCCCTAGACTCATGTTTCTGTCACTCAAGCTAGTCATCAGGGGGCATGGACCCACAATCAAGCATAACACTCCCTCTTGGAGTCACTACCTACTACTTGGCCAAAGCAATAAACAACAACGGAGAACATGCAAGAATTACTCCAAGAACAAAAATATAAAAGATAAGAACCAAATATATTACTCAATCACAATCTGAACATAGTCTCGTAATCCATCAGATCCCAGCAAACTCAGCATAGCAATAGCAGAAAGAATTACATATGTGCCTTGATCATGTAGGGCAGCTCATAAGTTCTAATCCATGAAGAACAAAGAGGGGAGGAGAACATCACATAGCTACTAATCATGGACCCATGGTCCAAGGTGGACTACTCACGGATCATCCGGGAAGCGTCCATGGTGGTGGAGAAGCTCCTGGAGTTCGATCCTCCCCCCGGCAGGGTGCCGGGAAGAGGTCTTCTGTTGCTCCCGGTCTTGTAAGCGCGGCGGCGGCGGAAGAAAGGCGAGATCGCGAAAAAGGGTTCTATCTTCGGGGGTTTCGGGTCGAGAGATAAATATAGGCGAAGGGGGGCAGCCAGGGGGGCATCAGGGGTCCAGGAAGCCCCTTGGCGCGGCCCCACCCTAGGACGCGCCGGGAGGGCGCCTGGGACCCTGGTGGGTCCCCTCCGGCCCCCCTTCGGGACTCTGGAAGGTTCCCGTACGCTGATTTTTTATTGGATTTTTCTGGAATTTTTGGAGCAATTTTAATACGGGGGAAACCTAAAATAGAAAAACAGCAGAAAACAGAAACTGGCACTGAGGTTCACTAAGTTAATAGGTTAGTCCAAATATGATCAAAAGTGTATGAAAGTGTATCTAAAACATAGAAATATCACACAAAACATGCATGGAGCAAGCAGAAATGATAGATACATTTGGGACGTATCCATATCGCGCCACCGGAGTTGCTCTACGAGACGGACACGAGACACCCTATGACGTATCCGTGTGCGGATTTACTTACGGCTGCAGGTATTAAGAATGAGTATGATAACCTTTGTGCAGCTGCAGGTTTGACACGCCTTGTGACACATCAGGTGCCACAGTATCCTAAACTCACGTATTATGTTATCAATTGGTTTAAATATAATGAGAAATCTTCCATGGTTGAATTTAGAATTTATGAGAAACTTATTACCATGCGGTTGGCAGACTTTTGTGATATTTTCGGTGTGAGGAATGCTGGGAAGACCAAGATACCTTCTCACCCCACCGAGTTGCAGGCCCTTTTCACTTCTCTTTGCAGCAAGGACCTGAAGGACGTGCACCGGGGGATGATTTCCAGCATTTTGTTTCCTCACATCAGGTATTTCGCGTATTATATTTCTCGAGGGGTGTTAGCTCGTGACAACACGAGCAACATTTCGGGGCCAGATATTGCTATCTTAGCAGACGTCCTCTCAAGAGATAGCCATTATAATATTGGTACTTTGATTGCTCGCCGCCTTGTCGCTAATAGCGGCAAAGGACCTCACTTTGGTGGCATTTACACCACACTTATTCTTGAGCGGCTCAAGCTCTCTGCACATGCAGATGATGCGCCTTTTCCATTCTTACGCTTTGATATTGCTGCTTTGAAGAGGCATGAGTTTGTTACTAGGACTTCTGAGTTTGGTAACCTTGTTTATATTATGAGATTTGACGAGACCTCCACTCGCGAGATCCGTCTACCTGCACCACTTTGGTTTGATTATACTAGCAGGAACGGATGGTCTTTCACCGCAATCGAGCTGGACGAGTTCGTTGTTCAGCGGCAGTTCCATAACCACATGGAGGGGGTTGCTCGCGAGGAGGAGGAGCAGGATATTTCGTACCCCCGGGAGGAGCATGTCGCCCAGTGGGGTGAAGGACCTTCTTCTTGGAGTGGGGAGCCTTCTGCTTTGGAGGACAGAAGGACATCCGTCTATGCACCCGAGACTTCATACGACGGATGGCGTACCAGTACTAGCCCGGAGCCGGAGGAAGCTCCTGGGGCCCGCAGTAGCCGAGCCCGACTTAGGCCAAAGGCCTTATTCATTTGTGTTCATTTTTATGTTTTCGAAGTTTTTGCTCATTCTTCTTTGTTTTATCTTAATTTGCTTTTCTCTTTTCTTTTGTTTTCGTTTAAACTTTGAAAAATACAAAAAAGATTTCCTTTCTCTCTTTAGTTTGCTTTGTTTGCAGAGTTCAGCTCACGTCCATGGTTGCATTTGCACTTGATTATATCTTTCCACGTTCGATTGTGCAAGCGACAAGGCAATAATGACGAAGATCGACGGAAGGGATGCAACAAGGAAAGCTGGTATGAACTCTTTTTGTTTCTACTTTTGTACATATGCTTGTACTTATGATCTAGAGACCAGCTTGTAGCGATATAGTGCTATGTTTACAATGTTTTCCCAGTAGTTCATGCTTTCTTGTGACTAGTTTCAAATAGCTAGAGTGCATAATGTGTTATTGAAATGATTTTCTTGCATTGCATTGTTCATGACTTGGCATATTGAAGTGGTATTTCCCTTCGGAGAATTTTTGGATTGACTTGGCACATGCTTACACATGTTTATGACTGAAAGTCTATCACGCCTTCATGATCTTTTTGTTTCAGAATAGTTATATCACTTTCATGCCCGATTCAATGTTACTTTGTTGCTCTGTATGATTAAGACCATTATTGCTCTCTAGTTGGTCGCTTCCCCATCTTTTGCTAGCCTTCGCCCGTACTAAGCGGAATTCTGCTTGTGCATAAAAAATCCTTGAAACCAAGTGCACGATATGAGTCCACCATACCTTCCTATATATGGTATTTACCAGCCATCCTAACGAATACTTTCTCGTACCATCTCAAAATTATTCAAATGCACTTCTCTTTTTGTATCCGTACAAGCTCATGGGCGTTAGAGGGAATCATTATCTTCCATGCTAAAAATGTTTTACTCCTTGACAAAGTTTGTTCTAGTCAAATTTATGAGGCAGAGGCCGGTCTGGAGAATGCCCAGTTCTCACTTATTTTACATTTTTTTTTATAAAAGCTTGCACTTTCCCTCCATACTTGATGACGGAATGAAATGGAACTAAATGTTGGCCACTAACTGCTAATGATAGGCGGAGAGACTCACAATCTTCTCTTTCATACTTGAGGCAAGATAAAAGGCACCATACAATTGTTGGCCATGGACCGTTTATGATAGATGGAAAGGGAACACAAGTGTAGGCATAATACAAAAGCATGGGAACCGCCATTAATATGGTTGGTATGGAAGATATTGAGAACCTTTACCGTTACCGTTGACTGGAAAGTTACACTCTCAAAAACATTTTATCTCTGTTTTTCAAAACCACGAGCTCTGGTACTTGTTTAGTCTTTGCTTCCAGCCACGGGTTTTCAACCTTGCCATCAAAAGACACGGTTCGAGAGTCTCCCCTTCTTTCTTCAAAGCACCAACTATTGAGAGCTTAATTGTCATTCTGAGTGTAATGTGCATTGTCCCAAAGTACCACATTGTCTTCTGCATACCTGTGATATCACTCATTTTGAAATATCTAGTTCTAGTCTCCTCTAAAACTCCGAAGGAGCTTCTGCATTTATGTTTTGCTTCACTCATGGAGGATAGCGGCATACCACTCTAGTATGTTCAAGTCATGTGCATTGCATTTTTTTTATTTTTAGTTGCATATTATTCATTCGTGGTTGTTTGAAACTTTTCACATGAAAGAAGGATTGCTTCGTGCATTGTCCTTGTAGCATGGTGACAACACTTGCCAGTCTTGTTCGTAGTGCATGCTTATATACATCATAATGAAGCAAAAGCAGTTTGTCAAAGTTTTCTTTGTCGCGTCCATTTTGTTGAACTGAATTTCTTGAGGAAAAGCAATATGCTAAGCTTGGGGGAGTTGATACGTCTCAAACATATCAACTTTTCCAAACACTTTTGCTATTGTTTTGACCTCATTCTTGCATGATTTGAATGAAACTAACCCAGACTGACGTTGTTTTTAGCAGAATTGCATGTATGGTTTTCTTGTGTGCAGGAAAATGGATTTTTAGGTGACTCAGAAAATTCCAGAAAAAATTACAGAAAATCCACGCACCGGGAGGAGACACATGCCAGAAGAGGGACCATGTGACGCCCCCAAAATCAGACCGTGTACAGTAATCATACACGCAAGGTACACGATCGAGATCAGGGACTCACGGTGAGATATCACAACACAACTCTACAAATAAAATAATACAAGTTGTTTAATACAAGCCAGGGGCCACGAGGGCTCGAATACAACAGCTCGAGAGCACAAAGTTAGCGGAAGCAAAAGTATCTGAGTACAA
This sequence comes from Bromus sterilis, assembly GCA_950022295.1. Lineage (NCBI taxonomy): Eukaryota > Viridiplantae > Streptophyta > Magnoliopsida > Poales > Poaceae > Bromus > Bromus sterilis. Next base: position 407,433,231 of record OX465596.1, on the reverse strand, counting down.
ACACAAGGGTACAAGGTTGCCTTAAGAAGGCTAGCACAAAAACAACACGATCGAAAAGGCGAGGCCTCCTGCCTGGGAACCTCCAAACTACTCCTGGTCTTGGTCATCGGGGATCTTCACGTTGCGGTGGTCGACATCGGGAACTCCTGCTCCTGGGCTCCAACGTCGACTGCAGCGGCCGATCAGGCAAAACAGTAAAGAAATAAAGCAGGTGAGTATCTAGTATACCCGCGAGTCTTACGTCCGCTACTAAGCATTATGCATTGTATCAACGGAAAGAAGAGGTTGTATATAGTGGACTGAAAGACAGAAATCCAGAGCAAGGGTAAGAAGCTAGGCCTAACGAAGACTAGCATCTTCCGACGCTTGCAGCATGAGGTAAGAATCAGCCAACAGTTTATATAAAGCATAAAGTAACAATGCAGCAGAAGTTGCTGCAGCATTGTATAATAATAAGTTGTAATAATTAACAATGCCTCCGAGTTCACCTCCTCGACATCCCCGCGAGGAAGAAAACTCGGAACCATACAGTTTAATAATAATAGTATGTAGTGGTAAGATCCAGCTTCAGCATAAAGCGTCCTGTTACCGTGGACACGGCTATTCGAATAGATTAATCTTCCCTGCAGGGGTGCACTTGTGTTACGCTACACGCACGGATCTCCAGGGTGGCAGGAACCTTGTTAGGGCATGCTCCACCGAGGCTATCCGACACTTCATAGCCCATCTTTCAAACTCAACAGAGAGGCCATCCGCCGGTCTAAATCCTAAGTACGCCGGGCCTTGGACCCCAACCCGAACGTACTCCTGCATGGTGCGTGGCTGGCCGGTGAAGTTGAAGCAAATCCAAATAAGACACCACCGCGCGAGCAAATAAGACAACATCACTTCCCGGCAATCAGCCCGCAGTACTGCTGACGTCTGAAGAGTCCTCGGACGACACTACGAAGCAGAGGAGCCCATAACTCGTAATTCCCACGGGTAGGTAGTGCGTACATGGCATATAGCCAACTCAAGACATTCACTGAACCATTTAGCATTTTAATTAACCTGCGTGACAACCGTTATCGTTGCCTCGACTTAACTGACACGTGGACAACGACAGCAGCCAGGACCACCAGTACATTGGTGCCTGCCCTGTCGTCCCACCAAGTCTCTGCGGTTACCAACAAGGTGAACCGTCTCCTTACCTTGTCTCGCGTGTGCTCCTGGAGGAGCTCGACTTTCGTGGTTTGGTAACTCTCGCAGCCAACGATCAGGGGCCAAGCACACTGGTACACTGGTCGTACCCTCCCTGTCGTCCCCGTCGGAATACCACTCGCGGGCACCGTTGGGTCACTCGACTTCTTACCTTTAAGGACACCGGTTGGTTCGAGTGCCTACCATTAAGTGAAACCAGGAGGTATCACCCTCGATGGCACACTTAAAGAGGTTTGACAGAGACATCAGCGGAATGAACTAAAGAGGTAAACCTCGTATCATCCCGGTGATGCTACGCTACTGAGCCGACGAGAGTGAAATACGAGTCCATTCCACTCGTAAGCCAAACTCGAAGTGACTCGGCAGAGTCTCACCGTTGTAGGTTCCCTAGGGCGTCTGCATTGAACCGTACATGTTGCAGTTATAATAATTGTAATCGCGTTCACTCCCCAGAGTGATCACGGCCCGCTATCTAATCCTAGCTAACAATGCGCAGGGTTCACTGCTGAATATAATATATATTATATAGGCAACATAGGATACAGGAAGGTACATCAAGGGGCTACAATGACAGGCTATGCAATTGAATAGGTAAGCAACGTAGCAGCAGCAGTAACAATGCCTAGTGCAAGAAATGTACGGAAAGATAGGCGATATCTAGGGAAGAGAATGGCTCTTCTTGCCTGGAAGCTCGACGGTAGGGGGAGGGTCGTCGACGAAGTAGTCGTACTCGGCAACGCTGTCGTCGGCGGCAGCATCGGGGTCTACCGAAAATAAGGGGGGAAGAAACAGTAAATACAAAACAAACATAACAATCAACGGTATTACATGATAGATGAAAAGATAACGAGGATCTAACGTAGTTCGATGCAATATGATCGGAGCGGGAAATCATCTGGGGATGAAATACCGGCTCCGGGTGATTACCGGACAGGGTGTCCGGGGGAGGGGGGTCATGCCGGAGGTGTCGTGGACATCCGACACACGTGTGGGTGGTGTATCTGGGTTAGTTGAACTATTCCGAACAACTTTCGTGTTCGAAATAAATTCATCCGGAGGGTTTATCGGTATCGGGCAATTATCGGGCTAACGGTACCGGAGGGGGACGGTTCGATGTTCGGCATGTTAGAGGGGTGTGGTGGGGGTATGGGTAACGTATTCGTAATCGTGGATCCGTTCTGAGTAACTTTCGTATACAAAAGTTTTTCATCCGGACAACTTTTATCGGTACCGGGAATTTTCGACAGACGGCCCGAAGGGGGGAATGTCGATGTTCGGTACATTAGAGGGGGGTGGTAGACATACGGATAGCGTATTCGTATTCATTATATTTTTCTGATCAATTTTCATGTATAAAGTTTTTGAATCTGAGTTACGGTTTAAAAGATATTGAATTTCAAAGTTTTAATCAATTTAAATCAATTTCTAGAATTTATTTATTACTAAAATAGAACATTATCCAAAACATTATCCAGAACAGTGCCTGACATGTGGGACCCACATGTCAGCCTCTACCTATTAATAATTATTTTATTTAAATAAATCTGACCAGTGGGGCCCAAAAGTAAGTGTCATAACACCTAATTAAATCATTTAGTTAATTAAACCTCGCAGTGGGACCCAGGTGTCATGGACTTATTAAATTTTATCCTAATTTCAATAACTACACTGACAGTGGGGTCCCACATGTCAGCCCAACAGTTTTCTTATTTAATTTAAACAAAGTGTTAAGTGGATGGGGTCCATATGTCAGTCTCAAGATTTGCTAATCTAACAGTTCTTATCTAATTTAACCAGGGAGATTAGAAGGGGGTGGCCCAGGTGTCAGTGGTTGTTTAGAAGTTAACAGCCAACCTGACCGGGGGGCACCGGTCAATGGCACGATGTGCTCGCCGGGGAGCTCGCTGGAGAAGAGCTCCGACGAGGTTAGGCGTTCGCTCGCTACAAGGGGCCATTTGAGGCGCCATAAGATCCATTCGACAGAGGAGGACGTCGCGCGTCGATTGGAGGTGTCAACGGGGGCTGCGTGGGCCGGAGGCAAGCTCGGGGCCGTCAATGGCGGGCGAGGCTCTCGGGCTCCAATGGCATAGGGCCCTACGCGATGAAAACAAAGGCGATGCGGGCTGGCTTCGACCCTATGGTCCACGGGGAGCACGTGGGTGTCATCCGCGTGCGCTGGGAGGGCTTGGGAGCGCCGCTTCGACAGTGAGATGCGGCGGTCGGAGCAATTGAAAAGGGGGTTTCGGCTGGAGCCTAACGGGAGGCTACGGGGAGTTGGCGGTGGCGAGGACGCTCACCGTGATCACGTAGACGGTGGCAGCATGCTCGGAGAAGGGGCGTGGCAGCCGGAATCGGAGCCGCACGCCGGCGGACCCGAGGTTGAAGGAGACCGCGATTCCCAGCACCCAGGGCGTCCCGACGGCTATTGTTGGCTCGAGACGATGAAGACGACGGAGGGGAAGCCTCCGGACACCTCGGCGTGGTCCGGCGTGGCCTTTGGCCGCGCGAGCTCGTGGGGGGTGCGCCCATGGAGGTTTCGGTTCAGAAGAAAAGGAGAGGGAGACGCGGGGGAGGAGAATGGCGGGGGCTAGGGTTTCAGGGGGGTTGCGGGTTCTTATCCTCAGAGGCGTGGGGGGCAGGTGAGATGGGGAGAGGGAGCAGGTGAGCTCGGGCCATGGCCACAGTGGTCGCGGCCATGCCGTCGACGGGGTGGGTGGTTGGGGGGGGACAGGAAGGAGAGAGAGGGGCTGGGGGTGGGCTGGGCCAGGGGGCCTCGCCCCCGGCGTAGTATAGGTCTTTCCTTTTTTTCTTTTAGTTTTTTTGTTTCATTTCTGTTTGTAATTATTTTAATTACTTTATCAAATTGTAAAAACATGGGAATGGCCCCAATACTAGTGTTATGTATTATGTAATATTAATAAGAGTTTTTGTGATTTATAAAAATCATTTGATATCTCGTTTTATTTAAAAGGTATTAAAAGCCATTGTTTTGCTACTGTTTTTATTTATCTATATTATTAAAACATTATAATAAAACCCTAATTCACTTTTATTATGGCCTACTGATTATTAGGCATTTTATAAAATTGTTTCCATAATTTTTAGTGCATTTAAAATTCCCATATGTTTATTAAAATTATCATGGCAACTTAATAATCCACAAGCAATTATTTTATTTCATAATATTACTAAATCACTTTAATAAAATATCCGGTGATATATTAATCATGGCCTAATAATTGTTAGGCATTTTATAGATAGGTTCCAACATTTTTGGTTGAACTATGATTTCCATTTATTTATTATTTTTCCATGGCAATATAATAATCCTCTAGTTACTGTTTTTATTTCCTATTATTACTATACCAATTTAATAAAACAACCATTGCTATATTATCATCACCTAATATTGCTAGGCATTTTAATTAATATGTTTCATTAACTTTGGTTTAACTACTTCCATTTTTATATTAATTTTTTCAAACAATTGTGATAACCTCACAACATTGGTTCCATCATTAGCATTGACTTGTGATTATTCAAATGGCTAGGAGTTGACTTGGTTTAACCATGATCATGTTGATTGACTGGCATCCACAACTCTTGGAGCAAAGTTTTATAATTTACCCAATTTGAAAATTTTATCCGGGTTGGAAATTGACAGAGCTATGATCAAAGGTGATCATGGCTTGATCATCAACAGTAATGATCACTAACAGTGGAATCACTGTAGTGATTACTGTTATTGATTCCGAGGGTGTTACAGACCAGAGGGGGGTTGCCCTGGCCCATGCGGCCAGGTGGCGCGGCCTGGCCCCTGGCCGCTCTAGGGGACGCTTGGGTGGGTCCCACCCCCACTGGTGCCCTATCAGGACTCCTATTTTTACCCTCGGCGAGGAAATCCCAGAACAGAAGCCCTTTTCCCAATTCTCGTTGCGGAGCCGCCGCCATCCTCTGTTCTTCTCCGGGAGAGCTAATGTGGAGGCTATTTTGGCCTCCGATGAGGGGGAATCATCGCCATCGTCATCACCATCGCCACTCCATCATCCCTCCATGACTTCTCCTTTCTTGTGTGAGTAATTCCTTGATGTAGGCAAAGGAGATGGTAGGGATTGGATGAGTGAGATCTTGTAATTGATTATCAGATTGTTGGGGGCATGTTGCCTATCATCTAGTATGGTGTTTATCATCTTTGCTACAACTTGTTGTTCTTATTGCTTGTCACTTTGGGCCTGAGTGCCATAATTTCAGATCTGAACCCTATGTGTTTGCATGAATATATTTGTGTTCTTGATCCTATATATGAGTTGTATGCACCTATTATAGTCCGGAACCGGCGATCCCAATGGTGAAAACTTGGGACACCAAAGGGGATGGACTATAATTTGAGGATTTCATGTATCATTGATTGTTAATGCTTTGTTCCAGTGCTCTTTGACAGGAGCACCTTAATCTCCATAAGTTCCTTTTGGCCCCGTTTGTAGTGGGATGGTAGGACAAAAGATGTTGTGCAAGTTCGTATTGCAAGCACGTGCAACTACCTTCGGGATACATGCCTAATGTTTGATATATGCCTAGATGATCATTATTTTTATGTGTGCCTTGCCCAAGTAAAATACATGATGTCTCTCATCCATGCAGCGCCCAACCATCCGTCCCCCTACCTACAGTGTTTTAATTCTGCTTGTTGCAAGTTACTTTACCTTTACCGTTTTTACCTTCGTTGTTTTGTTACCACTATCACTTCCATACCACTGTTACCACTTATATTTCCTTGTCAAGCAAGTATCTTTCAGGTGCGGTTGAATTGACAACTCAAATGTCAAAGCTTATAAATATTCTTTGGCTCCCCTTGTGTCGAATCAATAAATTGGGTTGTCTTACCCACGAAGACTATCACGATCCCCTACACTTGTGGGTCATCATACGTGTCCCTCGAGGTTCTGGATTTGCACCCAGAACTCGCACCACTTGTTGGCCGACAATCGGACAACACGTGGGGGCTTGATCACAAGCCACTGCTTCATCACCTCCCTGAACTACTGAGCAACGTGGATGAGGGATGATGAACATGGCGAGATTATCCTCGTCCTTGATCACAATCCACCGCTTCTTCACTTCCCTGAACTTACCGAAAGTGTTGTCGTTGGAGAGAAAGTCGGCAGAGGAGAAAACCATGGCGGGAAGGATGGGACGATGTTGCTAGTCTCGCGGGATTAGCCAACAATGCCCAGGGAAATGCCGATGTTATTGGTCCCATGGGAGGTCGAGGAGGAGGGCGCCATCGTCCAAGGCTCGAAGGCGCTTGCCATAGAAACCCCTGAATGAGGGTAAAATGCTCCCCTCCGGTGGAAGAGAGTCACCCCCAATGGTCCCTCGAGCGGCGCATCCGATGTCCGTTGGCGCCATCAGGGCCAGAGGCAGAGCCAGAGCGACCGATACCGCATTGGCCAGATAAGGCCTGCTACAGACCGGCGACGGCACGCAGATGGCCGAGATTGGAGTTGTTGGCTAGGCCGACCTCCCAACGATCTCGGATGGGGTTGCTGCCGACGAGAAAGGGGGTTAGGGGGCAGCGCGGCGGCGGACGTCCATCGGAGCGAGGGAGCATAACGGGTGGTGAGAAGAGTGAGGAGAGGGCGGTGTGAATGGGGTCGGTGGGTGACAGGAGCGAGGGAGGGGGTTATGAGACGTTCCATCAATTTCCCGCGCTTCTCGAGGCGTGCAGTGAACCATCACGGGTGGCTCACCAAAAAAACGGCCGATTTGGCCGTTCTTCCAGGGCCAGGCCTACGAATGCCTTAAGATTCGTGCGGTCCGAGGAGTATATGCAGTGCAGGCAACCAAACAGACCGATTTCTTCACGCACGGGCCTGGTTGAACCTCATGCGAGCAACCAAAGACGTCCTTAAGTTTCATTCACATGCAAGCACATGCCTCATCTGGTGTGGAAGGGAGGGGGACTTCCCTTTGAATGTTTGCACCAAGAATTGAGCTATAAAATTCTAAAAATAATAATTACTAGAAAAACAAAATAAATAGTAACGTTCGCTCTTACCATGTTCGAGAGCGCCCGTTCGCTCCTTATGATTATCCTTGTTTTATTTCAAAGCAGAGTATAGCAGCTATTGCAAAAAATAAATGTAAACTAGTGGCCGGCAGGAAAACATATAACACCCATATTAGAAAACATATATCCAACCTATCGACCGAGTATGCACAAGCTCTTGGGCACACTCGCAGCCTTATCTTTCATGATGAAAAACTTGCAGCGAAGATACCCTAGGCCCGACACCTTTCCATCGACGTCGAACTGGACCTTCCCCACGACCTGAACCTCGCTCCAAAGCAAGCTGCGCACCTCCTCTCGCAGCACGAAGGCGTCTGCCTTGGCCTCCAACTCCAAGGTGCCCACACTCACAAACCCTGGGTCGCTGTAGACGCAGAAACGCGGCACTTGAGCCCACGCCAGGATCATGTCGTTGTAGGAAACGCGCAGCAGCGAGTCGCCGCCTCCGATGCAAGGAGCCCCGTCGAAGTCCAAGGCAAGGTTGAAAGCCGGCGAAGTCGGCGGAGAGGCGCCGGGATCAAGCCCTCTTTGGCCTACAAGGCGGACGAAGATGTGGCCTCCGTCTTCCAGGGCTCCGGTGTACAGCAAATAAAACAAGGTGACGCACGTTACCAATGGAAAGCCGATGATAAATCCGGAAATTACTCGGAGCTCCTTGGGGTCAAAGTTGCCATTGAAACCATCTGTGCGGCCACTTTTGGACTTGGCATGTGGACCGTTCATAAGGTCGTCGTCAAGATTAGCTCCGTCTTTGCAAGCGGGGGTGGACATGACCCAAAATATTGATCAACAGGATGTGTCTGCACCTTGATAGAGTATCAACTGATGTGAACCGATGGCTGCAGAAGAACATGAAGAACATAAACACAGCATATGGTTTGGATTTGTTTAAGTGTTGTTTGGTTCACAAACCGTAGTATAATTTCCCCTCGTTAAAATAAAACTGTACATAAATGACTTGAAATTACGCTGGCACTTCAAAGGCTACAAAGGGGACATGTGGTAGCAGTATGGAATGAAGTACAGTAAATCACAACCTATGAATTATCTTATCATTGACTCTAATTCAGAGACACGATCAATCATAATGGAATACATCTTTCTTTCGATTAAAGAAGTTGTCAGGCCTCGGTTTTAAGGGTCGGGATTTTGGGGGCTCGGGGCGAAGCTAAAATTCGGGATCCTTAATATAAGGATTATAAAAATGAATGTGTGTGTGTGTGTGTCAACAATGCTTAAATGCATTTAAAATCAATATGTGTACTAAATAATTCATATATAATATTACTTTAAACATTTCTTCTAACATTTCTCGAGGCTAACTTATGCTAACTTATGACGGGATCGATATGGTCAAAGACAATTTTTATGATGGGATCGTTGTCAACTAATGAAAAAAAAATCTCGATGTATAACGTAGCTAAATTATTTAATATCTCTTCTGACCTGAAGTAAATTTTCAATAATTTTAACTTCAAAAGGCTTCTCCAAATACTAACAAAAAATGTTGCATCAATTTTTCAACGCTGCCGGCTAGGCATCAAGGGACTGACAAGTGACAGTATGATCATACGATTACCTGCTGGAGTGATGGCTTGTGGTCGAATCGGTGATGCAGTTAGCCTTTGACCTGATGAACTGACGATGGTTCGGAAACTGAATCAGCGGACAGTGGCAAACTGGATTGGGATTGAGATAGAAAATTAGCAGGATCCAGAGCCAGAGCCAGAGCCAGTAGCGAGGAGGTACCAGTCCGGCGTTGGGGTCGGGGCGTCGGACGGCGCCCGGGTGCTGCACCTAGGGCGGAGGAGTAGATTAGGAATAGACGAATAGTAGGGAGTCTCAGGATAGCGATCGTTTAAACCCAGGTAGGTGCAGGTGGGTAAACGGGATCGCAGCTTTGTACTCTGTAGAATAGATAGGATGGACTTGGGTGGCGGCGCGGTTTTTATCTTGAGTGAGTATCGACCGCAAACTAACGGGTTCTATCTTGATAGCGGATCTTCAAACCTTCTGTAAATATTCATATCTACTCGTTTGAATATGTTTTGTCATCTTATCGCAAAAAAAAATATGTTTTGTCATCAAACCAAGGTTTGCATTTGTTTGTCAACTGGATCGTGTCTCATTTTTTCATAAATCATATGCAAACGGGACCGCAGCTTTGTACTCCGTAGGATACATAGAGAGGGGACTTGCGGTTTTTATCTTGAGTGCGTATCGACCGCAAACTGACGGGTTCTATCTCGGTAGCAGATCTTCAAACCTTCTGTAAATATTCAGATTACTGGTTTGAATGAGTTTTTTCAACAAACCAAGGTTCGCATTTGTTTGCCAACTGGCTCGTGTCTCATTTTTTTCATAAATCATATGCAAACGGGAGAGGCTTTGTAGAATCATCGCCAAGTATGCATTTGATACCTCAGTTCCATACAAAATTCTTTGCGCAAAAAATTATCTACTTGCGCATTCATGTGGGCTAATCCTTTTAGAGCAGACGTAGCAATTCACTAGAGCCTACATTGATGTCGATCCAGAATAGACGCGACCGATCACTCGAACCAAAGTAGTGCGTCGATTGAAAACTCTGCTCTTTGCGTCTGTTCAATATTAGAGAGACGATACGACACATCTAACTATCGCATTCAAATCGTCTACCCCGTCCATTAAACAAATGAAGTGGCCGACAAACCCATTTCGAAGCCTCACATTCAAACCGGTGCTTCCTCCCCTTTTCAGTGCCCGCTATTTAAACATGGATGTGCATTGCATTATCCGCACCCCACCATGTCTATTGTCATTCTTCCCCCCGTGATCCACATCTCCCATGACAACGAGTTCTAAAGCGTTGCGGGATAGCCTCTTCACGAAGTAGAAGCATGAGTTGGCTGGCGTCGCGGGCAACTGGCAGGCCTGTCATGACGACGGATAGAGGCCTACTTACCGCCGAGCTCGCTGGGGTTGAGCGACTATGACCCGACAATGGAGTGTGTGTTCGTTGAATAGCTATTGCGCATGTTCACGCTCATCCATGTTGGCATCATCATGGAGCAGGTGTGGGCGCATTTCAATGTTGTCATGGCGAAGGAGTAGCCAACGTCCATGTTAGCCTTTCGGTTGGCGCGGGATGACCAACGATACAAGATCGATCTCCTTCGCAACACTGGTTGGTGTAGAACCAAATCTAAGACGAGTTCACGAGCATGGAGTCTTTGGCGGCCAAGATCGATCCAATCTTCTTCTTCTTCCGCTACATTTCCAATCTCCACTGCCATTGCCACTAGTGAGAGAGAGAGAGATTCCAACTTGCAAGATCGTAAAAGTGAAACCCTATTCATACTTGTTGTAGAGTGAGATCGGCTTGATCATCCATACTATTATGGATCCTTACGGTATTATTGATATGATCTCTCTTTATTCAATTATCGATTTATTTGTTTTCCTCTCTCTCATGTTTGAGTAACTCACCCCCGGGCAGGGGTGACGCCAAGCCCCAGGCAGCCTCGGCCTTGGCCTGGGGCATGAGGTAGTTTTGCTTCGTTGACTGTAGCAAAGTAATCACTGTAGTGCACTGTAGTATGCGTTAGTTGTACTAATTGTCCGGACGTGGTCTTACCCTCGCGCCACTACTGACCCCGGGCGTGGGAGATGTAGATGATTAGTGATGTTCATGATGTGTCTATTTTTATATATTTATTTCCGTGTTTGTTCAAAGTGAAGTTGTTTATCTGTGGTGATTGCAATGCGTGTTTCCAATTTAAGGGCCCAAGAAACATGATCTAATGACCTACGCAGATAACAGTAACATGTACCGGTTAGTGAATCCATGACCTCTAGGTAAAAGGTGTTGATATGTAGGATAATTGAAGACGATATGAGGATAGCGAGGAATCACTACACCTAAATCGTTGATACGGACTATGACCTCCATTATGGAGACAAACATGTTGTGGTAACGGTGAAGCAGAACGATGGTGGAGAATGAATCCCGCAAGGAGGAGTTCTAGTAATCAAGGTCGAAACGCATATCAAACTACAAATTGTGAACTAACATCATAATACAAGATAACTGGTATGTCAAGGGAAAAAATTGAGAGTGGGCGAAGTGATGCGTCACTTCAAAAGTGGTGGAGATTTGTCGAAGAGGAGCGCAACAAATTTTGTGGCTCCTATGAAAATGTCGTTGCCCGGACCGTATGTGGCAGTGACGTCAACTTGGTATATTTCTCGCTCCCTTCTTCATATAAACTTAATTTTTCGTATGAGCATGTTTCTTGTTGGTTTCATCTATATATGTAGGTGTTTCAAGCTTTGGACACCTTCAAAGCCCAACATTCGAGCAAGGAATTTTCCTTGATCCATTGTTTGATGGCAATTAAATATTTTCAAAAGTGGACAAACCAACCCAAAATGGGTTGGGGCTCATCGGCCAACGACCGAAGTGACAAGAGGCCAAGAGGGAAGACCATCTTCAAGGTGGATGAAAAGTGTGATGCTTCGACAATGGCCTTGCAAGAAACATTGAAAGGGTTCATAACCCAAAAGGAGGTGTCAGGTGAGAAGAGGGAATAGAGAAAGAGGAGTCATTGAAGAACTTCTTTGAAAGACAAAAGAGGAAGCTCGAGATCCAAGGAAGTGGAGGTCAAGCAAAGGGAGGCAGAGCTCCCTCTACTCTCCAAGGCGGCCAAGATCATGTCGACCGACTTGAGAAAAAATATCTTGGTTTGATGAAAAGAAAAAGTTTATGATGGATCAAGATGCATAATCATCTTATATTTGTTTTGCATGAATTATGAGGTTGGGGCATGTGTAGGGCGCGTGTGAATCTTTTGATGCAATTTTTGCATGTCTGCATGGCATAATATTTGGTATGAAAAATGTTTTGCTATCTCATTTCGATTGTCAAAATATTGAAAAAAGGAACATGGATGATCAAATGGGTCATCCCGTTGGGCGCACTGGTCGTGGAAGGATGGACATGGGAAGGACGATTGTCCGTTTGACCACCCAAATACACTAAAAGTAAAAAAAAAATGTGTCCATTCGAATCCACCCATTGGAGTTGCCCTAACCATGTTCTAAAGACAACAGTAGTCGAAAGTTGATTCTTGGAAATCAACAGAATGTATATGTTTTGTCCTAAGATAAGCTTAATTTGTACGACAAATAATCTTTATTCCTGTCACACAACATGTTTTTTATGATTAAAGAGAAGACAACTTCTTAGGACTTATCACGTTTCGAGTTGTTCCTAATCCTACTTCGAAATTTCTTGAAAAATTATGATGTACTAATTGTGAAGAACTCGAAGCCTAACAAATTATAAAGGTTGTCTCCTCTTCCATCGTAGCAAAACCATTGGGTAGAATATTTACCTTCCAAATTAATCTTTTTTTATGAGTGTTAAATTGTTAATACATCAATTTATGTATGCAATGCATATACGAGTACTCAACAAAATTGTATAAACCTAATGTAATGTGTAACACCTTGCCGTGGTACTGGAGAGGTTACCAATGGCGGGCGTAAAGATGTGACCGCCAATGGTATGCAAACCACCATCCGTGGAATTTGGGATTACGATTATGAAGAACTCTAAGCCCAACAAATCATGAAAGGTTGTCTCCTCTTCCATCGTAGCAAAACCATTTTGTAGAATTTTTGCATTCCAAATTAATCTTCATTTATAAGTGCTATAATGCCTCAATTGATCTATCCAATGCATATGTGTATACTTACATAATTGTAACCACGGCAGCGTTTTTCTGCGGCCTAAAAAGGTTACCAATGACGGGCGTGTAAAGATGCGATCGTCACTGGTACGCAAACGACCTGTTGTGGATGGCTAGCAGGTTATCTTACTTACAAGTGACAGGCAGCAACAGTTGCCTTTCACTGGCAAGTTGACCACCACTGGTAGCCAGTTTTGCAGTTGTGATTATTTGAATTTACTCAAGTTGGGTGTACCCAGTCAGAATTTGCTCGTATGGTGTTCATCTCAAAGATAAAAGATGGACAGACAAGCGTATCACCAGCTCTAGCCTCTAGGATATGCAAAGATTGCAAGTGAATCACATGACACATTTTACAACGGTTATGCATTGCCACTCACCAAGAATACTCATTTTGTAGGCGAACTGGCGAACTGTGGTAAAGTTTCCTATTGTGGTGACAAACTGGGGACGCGATTAATCTGGGAACAACATGCTTAATTTCTTCAGCTATCACGGACGAGTGGTATAAGAAGATTAGTCACAATACATTCCCTAGCACAAACAGCAACTTCCCCCCTCAGATATCAGATGTACATGAATTCCCCACCCCTGACAGCATTGGCCGCTCCCTTCCTGTCCTCCTCCTCCTCTCGCTCCCGTTCCCTCCGGCTCTCATACGCATGGTCATCCGTCCTCAGCTCAAGCCGGCAGATTGGGCATGAGTTGTTCTCATCCTGCATCAAGATCAGTTAGCTACATTGTAACGGTCAATGTCGCTTCAAGAGCAATGGTTATGACGGTGGTACTAGAAAAATTACCAGCCACGGTTTGAGGCAAGGAGGATGGAAAAGGTGCTTGCACGGCAGCTCCTGCATCTTGTCATCCACAACCAAGTTTTCCCGGCAAACAGCACACTCAGTCTCGCTGCCCAGTCTAGCAATGACTTCTTCAGTGACAGTTACAACGGGGAGATTAGCAACGAGCTCCTTTGAAGCTGGGGGTACCTTGGGCCGCGATGTGATACCCTGACAATAGTAAAAGGGCAGTCAGGATTCATACTAATATTCAAATATTCTTTACTTAAGGAACCACAAAATAGACAATGCGATAGCAGCACTAGAAAATGTTTAAATGATTGTACTGTCAGATCGCATTTTACCAAACAACAAGGGTCTGGTAAATTTGAGAGTGCAGGTAAATCAAATATAGTACAGATTCCAAAGTCATCAAAGCATGTAGAGCTCTGATTTTAGCAATTCAGCACTACTTTCATGTAGTGCAGACTACGCTCAAGGTAACTCACAACCTATTCTCATCCGCCCAAAAAACTCACAACCCATTCTAAAATAGCACTCAGATACTGAAATTTGTTCTTGCTATAGCACCCAGAACACCAAAATCTTTTGTTGTAAACCTTCTCTGGTTAGTTTTAAGATTGTGTGCATTAACAGACTAAATATAGAAAGGTTAGGATGTGAAAATGGGCACCGTTATTTTTATCCTCACAAACCTACCTGCAGTGATGCCTCCAAAGCACTCTCAAACTCCGCGTCCCCTGACATGGTGTTTAAGAAGTTCATTATAGCAGGTGTCATCTCCTCAGGCCTCAACTCCGTTCTAGTGTTGTTCCCGTTTTGATCTCCAGAAGGTTCCGCTAAGATATTCAATTCTCGTGTTAAATTCTGGGCGACAAGCCATGCTGGAGGAGGAGGTTCTTGTCCCACCGTAAGGTGGCCTTCAAAAAGGAATCTAGTGTCTGGGAAAGGCAACATAAGGGTAAATACTTCTGAAGACAGACATTTGATATAACCAAAATAAGCACACAAAAAGGCTTAAAAGGACAAAACTCTCCAATGTTTATACATGGTTGCCATGATACATCACGTAATACCATCTATTAAATTATGGACATTAGAAGCAGAATTCTTATTGGTATTGCTACCAGCACACAACCAGACCAGTCAATACAATACAGGAATTACCAACACAGGATGTGCCACTAAAATGTTGCCTTGCGGAATTTCAGAAAATTCTATGCATGCTAAATAGTGATGTGTTACTAAATTCACAAGTTGAAATCTTGATTACATACCTGGTTGCCTGTTGGTTGGCATGGACTCCTCATTTTCTTTTTCATCAAGATGCTCACGTGCCCTCAAAATGCAGGTCTTGAGGTGTTCCTTTTCAGCAGGATTAGTTAACAGTTTCTCTGTTGCTACAAAGAGGTTCAGACCAGCACGCCAGAATCCAGTTGCTGTATATCTAGTCTGAAGGACGGTTGCAACACGGCAAACCGTAGAGTACATCTGCAATATGTAGTTCACATATATGAATGACGACGAAACAAGGCAGAAAATAGGATGACAGGCATGAAAAAGTATTGTAGCGTGTAGCAACCCAAACAATTGATTAAGTAAAATACTAACAACATGGCTCGCCGAGTCATGGGCTGCATAGTAGGCAAAAAATGGTCCATGAGAACATTTCCAACAAATGAGTGCTAGGTGCTTAGGTGTATTTAGGTGTATTTGTACCGAGTACCAAGAAGATCAGTTCAGGAGATAATGGAAATACTCTCCATAGCTGAATCTCTATGGCAAATGTCTCGGCTAACATCTGTTTTGAACACCCTGTATTTTACCTCCAGTCTGTTGCCTTTGTGACAAATGGTGTGCACGATCATGACTGTTCATGGTCATATATTTGTTTGTTTATGCTGACAATACAAAGTGCATTCAGACATGGAAGTCAAAGGGCACAGCCGTATTACTCTGTTACATTACATCATGTACATATAACCCTGTTCATTTCTATGGTATTTTAGTTCTTGTATTTTGGCCATTTCATCTCACATTAGACCGACAATCACAAGTTTTTTTGCTCATATAGAACATGTGATTCACTCCCCTTAAATAGTTTATCCATATAACATGAATTGAAGATCAATTGCACTACTTTTCAACAGTTATAAGATATATCATATTGCTTGGTTCCTTTGTTTCGAGCAAACCTTAATTAAAAATCATTGATCCAGAGACACTAAGGATTCTGTAGCGAATCGATGCCAAGGTTACCTTCAGCAGAACAACAACGTTAAGGATCGTAGTTTTACCTAAACAGCACCGGCTACAATAGAGACAACACTAACACTTTCTGCAGCTTGGATAGTTGGATAGCAGAAACTACTCGAGAACTTTGAAACTGGAATGGCCATCATCTATCGCCCAGAGCCAGAGCAGAGCGTTCATTGCTAGTTGATTTAACCAAAACAGGCGCAGCTTAACTAATGGAAGCTTAATTGCCAATTTGCACAGTCGTGTCAGAACAAATGCAAATTCAATACTACGCAGGCACGATCCGGTTCCGCGTCAATCGAATTTCCAATCCCCAAATCGTCTCCTCGTAGATCCATACCAAGCAGCGGCCTCTCCCTTCTACGACCAACCTAATAATCCCTCGCACAAATCTCCCATCCCCATGACGACAGGTCAGGCCCGGGATACTGCTCGTAGGTATGGGGGAAGGTGCGGGTGAGGTCGGCCTTACCGATTCGCGGAGGGCGGGCGGGGCGCCGGCGTAGCGGTCTCGGAGCGTGGCGGCGAGGTCGGCGACGGCCTCCTCGAAGTGCTGCTTCTTGGCCAGCTTCCTCCGCAGCTCCTCCAGGCGGCCCGCCACCGCCGCATCGTCCCCCGCCGTGGCAGACATGGTGCGAGGATTCCGATTCGACCGGGGTTTCGAGGTTGCGTCCTGATCTGGGATCGGTTGGTCGATGGATGAACTGGGCGCGGTGTGTGTTGTGGCGTGTACGATGCGTGTGTCGCCGGAGGTATAAATGCCGACGGAGTCCGGAGGAGGGGCGTATACCTGTTTGTGTTGTGGCGGTGTCTTGGAGGAGAGGAAAGAAATCCCGCGGCGACGGTGGCTTAGCCAGGCGGGCGGTGACTGTTCCACAACCTTTGTCCGCCGGTTCGGTTCAAGTGATATCGTGATTGAAGTAAGGATGTCAATTTGGAGCGAACGTTCTCTAGGATATGGCAAGCGCGAATGTTTTTATGGCAATTTGTAGTACAAGCACATGGCAACTACAGTACAAACGCATGACAATTCGCTGTGTTTTTAAGTATTTGTGGCAATTATGTGTTCAGAATTGCCATACATTTATACTGCAGTTGTCATATAAATTGTTCGCTTTTTCCATGTCCTGGAGCAAATGTTCGCTCCCTATGATTTTCCTTGAAGTAATCGTACAGACGGCACAATCATAGATGCGAAAAATAAAGGGACAAAAAAAAATCTGGACAGATCTTTATTATCAATTGGTGTCTCTCTCCATACAATACATGGATATATATAAGGGGAGAGGGGTAGGTGGAGAGGACCAAACCCAGAGGGAAAACCTCCCACCGAAGAAAGGGTGGGGCCTGTACGGGACCATAGTCGGTTTCCCAACACTCCCCCTTGGTCCATCATTCCGTATTGTCTACGTCTCAAAAATTCTGAAAAACCCAGTGGGAAAAATATGGAGAAAAAGCACATAGAATACGTCTCCTCATGTTGCACGAATTGCCTCATCAAAAATCTCAATGTGAAAAACATCAGGAAAACTCACATAAGGGAAAAGAGTACAATCCACTCAACATCAAGTTGAGTACTCTATCATCCGGATCGAGATTCACAGGGGTTGTGAAGAATCTCTCCCTGAGTCTGGCATTTCTCTAAGTCTTATCATACCGGTTCCACGAACACACCTCTCAAAAGATGATGCCTGTAATGATTTAGTGAACAAATCAGCGAGATTATCACACGACTTAGTATGCAAGATCCTTGCCTCGTTCATCTTCTGCAGCTCATGCGCATAGAAGAACTTAGGGTTGATATGTTTTGTGAGATTACTCTTCACATACCCTGACTGAACTTGTGCAACACACGCTGCATTATCTTTATAGATAATGTTGGGGGTTTGTACGGTGTTCAACCCACACGTCCACTGAATGTGGCGAATCATTCATCGAAGCCACACACACACTCTCGTGATGCTTCATACAGTGCTATGATTTCTGAGTGGTTCGTCGAAGTTGATACAAGACTTTGCTTAGATGATTTCCAGAAAATTGCAGTTCCATCACAAAGCAAAACATATCCAGTCTGTGACTTGGAAGTGTGCGGATCTGATAGGTACCCAACATCATCATAGTTAGGTCTTGATTTCTTCTATAAAACAGCCCAAGATCTTTGGTCCCTTGCAGGTATCGTAAGACGTCCTTGATGCCTTTCCAATGTCTATGGTAGGCTCAGAACTGTACCTAGCAAGCAAATTGACAGCGAACGCGATGTTCAGCCGTGTATAATTCACGAGGTAGATGAGTGCTCCAACGTCACTCAAGTAGGGGAATTCCGGGCCCAGAATTTCCTTCCCCTCTTCCTTAGGCCTGAACGGGTCCTTATCTTGCTGCAAAGACCTTCCAATCATTGGGGTCTTAGAAGGATATGCCTTATAAAATCCAAATCTCTCAACCACCTTCTGGGTGTAGGCAGACTGGTGCACTAGAATCCCAACAGGGGAATGTTCAAGTTGCAGACCCAGGAAGAACTTGGTTTTATCCAAATCCTTCATCTTGAATTCCTACATCAGGTAAGAATCCGCTTCCTCTATATCTCTAGGTGTACCGATTATATTCAAATCGTCCACGTGCACCGAGATTATACAAGATCCATCTTGGATCACTGCTCGTGTAGTCCTTCTGATGAGGGAAATCGCTCAAACGATTATACCACATCCTACCAAATTGTTTAAGTTTGTACAATGACTTCAAGAAGAACATTGTATAGACCCCGATTTTCCCTATCTTGGTTACCATATAGGTAAGCACTGACAACATCCATCCATTTCATTGTTAAGTCCAGATTTACTACCATTGAGATCAAGTATCTAAAGGTTATAACATCCATGACTGGGGAGTAAGTTTCCTCAATATTGACATCTGGTCATGGAGTGAACCCTTGAGCGGCGAGCCTTGCTTTTGTACCGAACCACCTCACTTGTGAGGTAATTGCATTTAGCCAATCTTTCCAATCCAACCTTCTTTTACAATCAGCGAGATTGTTAGGTCTAGGTTAGGATATACGATTGAGGAAATTTTCTTAGCAAAGTTAATGTCGACAGTCGTCGTTGCTCGGTTCCTTGACTCTCCTTTATTTATATGATTTATGGCCATTTCTTCATGGGGCGCATCTGGCGTACCTCTTGGTCTGCAATTTTTCTCGCTACAGGAGCGAAGTCCTTTAGCTTTTCTGCGCCGATTTGTGTACTCACATCTCCGCTGGATGTTCCCTCAATAGGGACGTTCAAGTCCGGAATCCCGTGCACATGACTTTCCGTACTTGCGCCATGTCTCAATTGGCTCCGCTTTTGCTTACTAGGGGCTTTGGTGACTATCTGTGATAAATCTCTCTTATCCTTCTTCCTCAGGCGTCTCCGAGTACTTCAAATTTGAGAAACCGGATTTCGCGTCCTTTTAGGCCTTTGGACAGGAGCGGGCGTACCATTAGTTAACTTCGGTATCTCAACCCTTTTTGGTGCATTGCACGCTGGCATATGCGACTTTTTTACAGTTTTCAAGTCACTAAAGTGATCAGGCAGTTGATTCGCTAATGCATGCAAATCTATTATCTTTTGGACTTATTTATTTCTCTCAACAGTGTGTGGGTCATGAACGTGGATCCCCGTGGCTTGCCACGTTATTTATTGACTTTTATCATCAAGCAGTTGATTTCCTCCCCCTAAAGTTGCAAAGAGATCCTCGTCAAAAATACAATCGCAAAGTGGGCCGTATGAAAATCACATGTCATCAGGGTCCAAATACGTGATTATGGACACAGTCTCATAACCAATGTATAACCTCGACTTACGAAGCGGGCCCATTGAAGATCGCTGGGATGGTGGTGTTGGTACGTACGCCTGGCAACCGAACCTGTGAAGGTGGGAAATTTTCGGTGCCGACCCAAACGCGAGCTGCATATGAGAATGGATGTTGTAGGCTAACAGTATAAAGTTGATGATTTTAGCAGCGTGTAACACAGCGTGCTCCCAACATCTGGTTGGAAAATTACAACCTTGAAGGAGCGGTCTAGCAAAGAATTCAATCAATGCCTCAACAAGTCCATTTTAGGTATGGACACGCGGTACTGAATGCTCGACTGCAATTCCCATTTCCATGGTTCCGTGCTACATCAGGCAATCGTTGCACCACTTAGAGAAGCATCAATGTGTACCATAAAGTACAAAAATAACCCTAGGATGGGCTTAATTGAACCGCATATGTCCCCTTGGATGTGTCCAAGTTGGGATTTCATCCTTCACTTTTAAGGGAACTGTCTAATGATTAACTTCCCCGTAGCGCATGCAGAGCACACAAAATCATCAGGATTCAGGAAGTTTTCACATTAACATTATTACCATCCGAGTTGTCAATTGTATTCATCATCATACTAAGACATAGTAGCCTAATCTATCATGCCAGAGGAAAAATAGTTTTGAGCTTCGGAAGGTAGTGTACACAGGAAGTGCTACAATTATCGTGTAGCGTATCCCGGTGTCCAAAGGAGGAAAAAACTTTCAGTAACATGTTTACCATTTTCATCATGCTTGGTGAATTTGGGATATTCTGGCTAATGAAAACATCGGTCTCAACAGTAGACTACTAGCGTGAGTGTTTATGGAACTTAAGAGGTTACGAGTGACTCGGGGTACAACGATGCATCACTTAATTATAATAGTTGTTCCCTTGGGTTAGTATGATAGTGGCTCATCCGGACCCAGATCGCAGCCGGCGATTTTCATAACATTCCCTCGAGATTAAACTCAAAGCACATAATTTCTCTCAAAATGGTATTTGCGTATCGTTTTCCACAAGACATGTTTACTCCATTGGGGGTGCCACACGTGTTATTAGATATTATATTGACACATATAATAAAGCGAGGAAGAAGCAACATTACATAGAACAAAATGCATTATATCTCAGAACATAACATGCCATAATATTTAAATATAGAAATTAATGAATGATAAAATATCATTCAAGCATAAAAATAATGAATAGGATTTGCTCATTTAGAACTTAAAATCCCAAAATCCAAAATGTATCAAAAATGTCATAGGAACCATAAATATTTAGGAGACTAGGCAGAGTCAATGAATACGTCATTGAACTGGGCGTAGATTTCAAGCTAACTAAGTGTCAGAACCCTCTGTTAGGTATGTGCTAGGATCAAAGTAACCTTGCATCTTGTCAAAATTTCAAAAAAAAGAAGAGAAATCTTGGAAATCAAATTCAAAATCCAAATGGGAGAAGGAACATCCCCCAGATGAATTAATTCAAAAGGCCAGATAAAAATATTTTCCAAAAATTCATGTTAGAGTTTTGAAAAGTCTTACAAATGAGTGTGATCACATATCAAGTGATGTGGGACCCACCCCATGCTCATAGATTTTTCAAATATTCAAACAGTACCTTGGAATTAAAGAAATACCCCTTTTTGATTTAAAATTCAAATCATTTGAATTTTAAAAATGTTGAAAGTTTATGAGTGGCTAGTCTATTTTATTATGAGGCCACATAAAAGTTTTCAGCATTTAATAAAATGATTTGGTATTTTTACCAAAGTCAAAACAAAAATTACAGAAAAGAAAGGAAAGATTAAACAGAAAAGGAGCAGGAACTTACCTGGCGCCTAGGCGAAGCCGGCCCACCCCAGCCCAGCCGGCCCAAAAGGGCACGGGGGTCTTCTTCCCCGATTCCGCGCCTCCAAGCTGCTCGGTGGAATGCCACCGAGCTAGCTGGGGACGACACCTCGACGCCGTCGAGCTTCCAAGCCTCCCCGTGGCCTCTTCTCGCACCTGGAGCCGCCCTGGAGCACGCCACGTCCATTCCCCCCCTCCAGAGCTTCCTCCTCCTCCTCCCGTGCTCGAATCCATCGCCACCCGAGACCCCGCCGGAGCACCGACGAGAAGAACTCGTGGACAACGCCGTCGACCAGCAGCGCCACCTTGTCCATCTGCTTCGCCGTCGTCCTCTACGCCAAGGGGTGCAGCCAATCGAGAAGAAGAGCCCCTGGACGTGAAGCTAGCTTCTTCTTCCCCAACTCCGGCCGCCGCGAACCGTCCTCAAATTCCGGCCAGCTCCGAGCTTCCCCGAGCCCACTAGCCATCCCGTCGCATTCGTGGTGAGCTTCTCACCGTTTCCCCTAACCTAGCGCCCTCCCTCTCGTTCTCTATCCGTTTCCGCCATGGATGCCGAAGCACTTCGCCGCCATGACGACGATGAGGTCGCCCCTGTGCCCCATCATTGCGTCCAGCGCACGCGTTTGACTCCCAGTGGTTCCAGCTTTCGAACGCACGCAAGGACAGCTCAAACCGTGCACTACAGCCACATCTGCAACCTCGCCGTGGTTCTGCTTCCGCCGGAGTCGTCGCCGTCGTCGCTCCCAACCTCCCCGCGACCCCCTGTTGCCTCCAGAAGACGCGGACGACCTCCAGGAGCAAGTTGGTGCCCTCCGTTTGCCCTCCCGTGGCCCCTAGCTCACTCCGGCGAGTCGCCGCCGTGGCTCCAGTCGCCGGCGTCAAGCCGCCGGTGGGTTAGCCACTAATCACCCAGTTAGTGACCCCCTGGGTCACTGACCAGTGGGCCCAGTGGCTTAATTAAGCCACTGGATTAATTTAACCCACGGGTTAAGTGAACCCCAGCCACTGACAGGGTGGCCACACATGTCAGCCCCCCCCTGACGTCAGCATTGCGCAATAAATCATTTAAATGAATTTCCAGAGATTATTTGAATTAAAAAAATTCCAGAAAATCCAGAAAATACCCCAAACTTTGGAAATTCATAGAAAATTCATATTAACTCCAAATTGGACAAATAATATATGAAAAATGATCAGGAGAAAATTATATTTCCAAATATGCAACTTTCAACTTTGTTTGAGTTGATTTTAAAATGGGAACAGTGGCATATGTCATTTGCTTTATTTGAAATTAATTCAAATTCAAACCAAATGATTTTGCTACTTGGACCATGGAATTATGATATACTTCAACCATACATCAGAAGCACATCTTATACAAGTGAAGATGATTCAAAATGATCAAACCATGTCACTTGCAACTTGACTAGGTTGAATTCAAATGTGGAGTTTGAATTTGCATTTTAAATGCAATATATTCCACTTAAATGGAATTGTCTCACACACATCAAAACTTATACTTCAAGTTTCAACATTCATTCATGTGCTTGAGCATTGCATTCATATTGATTGCTACTTCGTGCTTTGTTTGTCGAGTAGAGGTGGAACCGGAGCAGGAGGCTACCCCCTTCGCTGAAGATCCAGAACCCGAACCTCGTCAGCAAGGCAAGCAAACCCCCATTGATCATGTCGATAAAATCCCACTTCCCTCTCATGTCTCGCTTATGCATTGTTTAGGATGATCACCATGTTACGATTCTACCGCATAGATGAACCCATTCCTTTGCATGACCTATCATTTTGTCACAGTAGTAAGCAAACCACAATCCTAGCAACTGTAGGAGTTGTTTGACATCATGTGGCCCCTGCAAATGTTTATCGCTTATTGCATGCTTAGTATGTTATCATGTTGTTACTGTGATGTGAGTCGGGATGGGAATGATCATGTTGATGATGGTAGAAAAGTGTTGGTGAATCGACCCTAATACAAGGTGAACGATGAGAGGCTGTGTAGGAGTACACGGTGGGTTGTCTCGTTGAACACCGCCCTAGTACGAGTTCTTGTGTGGTGATCCAAGATGAAGAGTACAACCACACATTGGGCTCACTGACCCCTCTCAACTTACTAACTCATCCCTTTCGATGTCCAGATGTCGCAATAGTTCGGAGTTCTGGTAGGTCTGTGGCCTGGTTGCTAAGTGAGAGAACGGCTCATCCGAGACCGGCTTATGCACCACGCACACATCACTTGGGTCCACTTCGGTAAACCGGCCGGGTTCACGATTGTGGTAACCAACCCAAGTAGGCGGCTTTCTCGGACTAGATCGGCTATGAGGTAACAGTTGTGGTGAGCATCCTCGCTGGCACCCCTTGAATGGTGTCGAGATCAAAGGCGGTAAATGATGATCATGTGTGTGTAGCGGTACACCCTTGCAAGGTTAACAAAACTATTCGAATAACCGCGTCCGCGGTTATGGACTGCTTGGAAAGCTTAGCTTGATTATTAGATAACTTGAACCGGATACTTCTAAAACACACCAAGATAAGTGTGAGTGATATGGCGTGCTTCCTCGTGGGGAAGTCGAGGAAGGCACCATAGTGGTGTATTGGTTGGAGAAAGTAGTGGACTCGTGTACGCTTCTTACCTCAAAGTCTGGTACTCGTAGTTCAGGACTAGCCAAGTCAAAGCTGGCACTTCTGCAAGTGAACCCCACCTCCCTTTACCTTGATACATGTGCATGAGTAGTATAGCTCCTATGTAAGTCTTGTTGAGTACGACTTTGTACTCACGTTTGCTTAATCTATGTTTTAGATGATGCCACTGACCCCGAAGGTGGCTTCTTCATCGAGCTGGACGACTGAAGACAACTAGTCTAGTCCCAGTCAGACGACTGGTTCCCTCGTGGAGGGCTTTGTGTTTAAATAAGGCTTCTTAAGCCATTTGTTAAACTTGTCTGTACTCAGACATAATTTGCTTCCGCCTGTGTTGTAATGTTGGATCACATGTATGTGATCTCTATTTGTACTCTATAAGAGTTATAAATAAAATGTACACTTTGTAGAGAATTGTAATGGTACCTGCTGTTCATACAAAGCATGTGTGATGCGTGTATGTTTATAACATGCATGTCTTTGTATGGGTTTTCGAGACCTTAGTTGTGTTCTGGCTGGCGGTCTTTCATACACCAAGTGGCCCTTAGATGTGCGCATCTTGGGGCATCGCGATGCGATTGCTCGAGACTCCGTCTCGTGCACACTTTGTGGTATGATCGAGCCCGCCCTAGACCCCGACTAAGTGATCGGGCTGGAGTAAGTCTATGTAAGAGTTTTGAGATAGTCGGTAGTATGGTTGAGGCGACTTGTCTTTGAATATGGGGGTTCACCACCCATATCATTTGACTTGTGTGCGGACGATGAGGACCCATCTCCGTTGATCATCCGGCCTGGATGGGATGCCCCTCACGTACGATGCTTTCCGAGAATGTTCAGTTCTTGGCCTTGTCTGCTTAGACAAGTGGGTGCGGTTCTCGGCTCTCCATATGACTATGTCTTAACTGTACTTGCATACGCTAACCCCGGGTCCCGACACTAAGCTTCTCCACAACTTAGGTTATTACCAAGGAAACAACATACTCAGCCAGTTTGGAGGGGGAGAGAAACAAGTGCTCTACCATGTCCAACTTTCATATGCATCGAGGTGGGGGCGCCAAGTACTCTACCATGGGCACCTATAGAGGTTCTTCCATGGGAGCCGATGGCGCCTCTCCCTGAATATACCATCGTAGCCAATGGTGTCTCCCTGGACAATGTAGATACCCCAAAATTGTAGCACCACAAAAATTTCAGTCTATACTCTCATGCGAGCGAACATTGTATTTCGTTCTGGCCAACAGCTATATGAAAGTGTGCCAAAAGTGAGAAAACACTTTGTTTCTGCCGTGTACTCATTTTGCAAAGTATTGCAGAGATGGAATTTAAAGAAGGGCAACACCCATACATACTCGTCTGGAGTAGTGGTGGTAGAACCAGCTGGGTCCTCAATTTATAGTCCACTCGAGTCGGTGGGGTACTATCTCGTGACAGACTTGCTTGGTGATCTCCCAGTGATGATTCCGACCATCAACAATGCATGCAAATGTTTCAAGATTACAACAGGTAATCTGGTTACATCGGGTAATTTGACTACATCAGGTAATCTATTGCATATTGCGACGATGATACAAATTTATCCATTAACATGATGTTTCGATATTTAAAACATGCTAACAATTATTTCAGAGCGATTCAAAGTAATTAAACAATTAATTATAGCAATGAAAACATGTTCTACGAGCATGATAATGACAAAAACATGTTTAGAATATCACAAATGATTTGCACGGTAGAAACCGCGGCGGCGGTCTGCAAGCATGCAGGCTCGCGGGGCAGTTAGCAGTCGATGACACACACCTCGGTGACCAGCAGGGTCACGACAACGGATGGCTGCAAAGCACAGAGGCGGGCTCGTCGAGCGTGCGACAGCTAGTCGCGGCAATGAGCGTGAAAGTTGGCTGCAATGCGTGTGGCGACCAATAGTGCCATGTGCTGTGACATCTCACTCCAGAGCCAGTGGCTGGTGTGAGCGTCGTCGGAGCGTGCACGAGACTCGCATACGACCATGCATGTACGCAAAAATCTAAGCATGGATGTGCTACTATAATCGATTAATCTTCTTGCAAGTAGATTAATTTTGCACGTACGCACTGTCCTGCTAATTGTGTAGCCTTTATTTTCGATTAGATCGCGAGCTAGCGCAAGACAGCAAGTCGAGGCAGCCAGTGCACGCAGCGAGCACATGTCAGCGGGACACATCGATCAACTCTTGGGCTAGCGTGGGACAACAGATCGAGGCGGCCAACGCAGGCATCGACCGCGGCGGACAGCGCGCGTCAGCGGGATAGAACGACCAGCTTGCGGGCTAGCGCAGGACAACAGATCGAGGCGGCCAGCGCAAACAGCGCGATGGTGAACGCACGTCGGCGAGACGCGACGACCAACTCGTGGGCTTGTGCAGGACAATAGGTCAAGGCGGCCAGCGCATGTAGGGAGCGCGACAGTGAACACACATCAGCGAGACGCGATGATCAACTCGTGGGCTTGCGCATGACAACAGGTCAAGGCGGCCAGCGTACGCAGCAAGCGCGACAGCGAGCGCGCGTCAGCGGGACGCAACGATCAGCTCACGGTTTCAACGTGCAAGCATACATCAAGCACGCGTATGGAGCCAATAATAAATGTCATCTGGACAACGTGTGCAGACTTGAGAAAGAAGAAGAAAAAACTGTGCATCATTGGGACATCATGATGTGTGTACAATGGGTACATCACGATGGTGTCGTGCACATCCGATGCATCACGGTGCTACGTAGTGTGTAGCTCAGTGTGTGACTTGGCGGCTCGGCCGACCGGGCAACACACAATTAGTGACTATACGGTAGCAAACAACAATGTCGTGCTCATCGGGATCACTTGTACATCAAGTACATTGATGATAGAAATTCATGTGTACATCAGGTACATCACGGTGGTGTGATACGTCTCAAACGTATATACTTTTCCAAAAACTTTTGCTATTGTTTTGACCTCATTCTTGCATGATTTGAACAAAACTAACCCGGACTGACGCTGTTTTGAACAGATCTGCCTGTATGGTTTTCTTCTGTGCAGGAAAATAGTTTTTTAGGTGTCTCAGAAAATTCCATGAAAAATCACAGAAAATCCACGCACCGAAGGAGCCTGGAGCCAGAAGTGGGGCCAGAGGGCAGCCAGGGGGCCCCAGGTGCCCTGCTGGCGCGACCCCACTCCTGGCCGCGCCAAGAGGCCGCCTGGGTGGGTCTCCCCCCTCTAGTGCCGTACCGAAGCTCCTATGTATCCCCGTGACGAGGAAACCCCGGAACAAAAGTCGTTTTCCCAGTTTCCGTCGCTGAGCCTCCGCCACCCTCTGTTCTTCTCCGGAAGGGCTAATCTGGAGGCTGTTTTGGCCTCTGGTGAGGGGAGATCATCGCCATCATCATCACCACTCCATCCTCCCTCCATGACTTCTTCTCTCATGTGTGAGTAATTCCCTGTTGTAGGAAAAGGGGATGGTAGGGATTGGATGAGTTAGATCTTGTAATACTTCGTCAGATTGATGGGGGCATGTTGCCTATCATCTACTTTGTGTTTATCATCTTTTCTACAACTTGTTGCTCTTAATGCTTGTCACTTTGGGCCTGAGTGCCATGTTTTCAGATCTGAACCACTTGTGTTTTCATGAGTTTATTTATGTTCTTGATCCTATCTATGAGTTGTATGTACCTATTATGGTCCGGAACCGGCGATCCCAAAGGTGACATCTTGGGACACCAAAGGGGATGGACTGTAATTTTCCTGCTGCACTTTATCCACTATGGGTAAGAAAGGAGACCCCAAGGTTCCGATCTTACCATCCACTACAAGAAAAGGTACCGTTCTGAGGACTAGTGCTACAATAGATTCACCTTCAGTTATAAGTAAGTTTGCTTCATGATACGTCCAAAATGCATCACTATTTTATATAGTAATTCATCCCTATTCATTGATATATTTCATGTTATGATGCTATCCTTATGTTGTTTTGGCTTGTTTTACACACTTTACAACTTTCCGATGCCGAAGAAGCAGACGCGGGATTCAGCGGTAAAAAGTGGACACAGAGTTGCTGAATGAGAAGACCTCCAAATTACCTGAAAATCGACGGAGGCTATTTTCCAGAAGAATGACGGGGACACGCAAAATGGGAACCAGAGGGGGCCCACCAGATGCCCAAGCGCCCCCCTGGCGCGGCCCCCACCAGGGGTGCGCCAAGTAGCCGCCTGGACCCCTGGGGCCACCCCAGGCTCCCCCCTCTGGCCTATTTATTCATCGTCATCCGAAAAACCTAAAAAGGAGGAGTTTCGCGAGTTCCGCCGCCGCTCCGTGGCGGAAACCTACAGAGAAGAAAAGACATCTCCGGCGGGCAGATTCCGCCGGGGAGAACACCTCCCGGAAGGGGAGATCGTCGCCATCGTCACGGGCATCATCGAGATCATCATCAACATCATCCCCAACATCAGCACCATCTCCACCACCATCCTATCTCATCTCACAAGTGTATCTTATGTAGGAATCCGTACTATCTATCGTCTCTACTCTACCGGTGTTGATTACTCCTTTGTGGTGAATGCTATTGAGTTTTGTTGGAGAAATATTGTTATGTCCAGATTGTTTATCACATATTTATCCCCACTGATCATGATCTCTTTTATGTCTTGTGAGTAGTTACTTTAGTTCTTGAGGACATGGGAGAAGTCTAGTTGTTAGTAGTCATATGATGTTGAAGTAATATGTGTTGTTTGATATTTAAGTTGTGTTGTTATTTTCCTAATGGTGTTGTGTGAGTCGAACACTTAACACTTCGCCTTTCTAAGGACCTAGGGGAATGCATTGTGTATAAAGATTTCTTACGGTGGGTTGCTGGAGTGACAGAAACCTGAACCCCAATTTGCACGCTTTTGCACAAGGGAATAATGGATCCTTGATTGTATTGCTGTGGTTAGGCCTTTGCCTTAATTTCTACCTTGTATTTGCGGATGCTTGCAAGGTATTTAATCATAAGAGTGCACTTATCTTAGTCTAGAAGGTGTACTAGCATATATCCACCCACTCAACACTTATCAACACAAAACATAGTACCGATACAGAATATGGCGAAAGCACATGACTGTCTCTCCCGTGTGTCCTCAAGAACACTTTAGCCTTTATAAGTTTAGTTTCCAGGCTTATCCTTTTCTCAAAAGGATTGGGCCACTTGTTACTCCTCAGTATCTTTTACTTTGCTCGCTTTTACCTTCTCATTGCTTATACTGGAAACCCCCTAAAAAGTTATCTTTCAGTGCCTGCAGTTATTTCTTTACCAATAACTTATGCTCCTCGTTGGGTTCGACACTCTTATTTATCGAAAACGCTACAATCGATCCCCTACAGTTGAGGGTCATCAAGTACTGTTTTCTGGCGCCATTACCGGGGAGCGTAGCGCTATTAGTAAGTGAAGCTGGTAAGGAAGCTTTTATATTTTTGTTTTGTTGTTGCTGCTCTTTGTCCTTATGGACACATCTACTGTTGGTTCGCTTCTTATGGGGAAATTCCCCACTACTGTGGTGGTCACTCCTACCCCTACTGAAATTGTGCCTTATAAAATACGAACTGGTATTATTGATTATGTCTTGGCTAATCGTTACGCAGGAGACAGACATCCAAGTGAACACCTGCTATGTTTATCACAACTATGTTCATTGTTCAAGCTTGCAGGTGTGTCACGGGAGTTCGTTATGAAGAAATTGTTCTCCGTATCACTTATAGATAAATCTTCAGATTGGCATAAGATCCTCGATAACTCACATTTACTTAATTGGAAAGAGCTTATGAATCTCTTTTATACAAAGTTTTATCCTCTTCATGAAATTTATCGAGACAGGAACTATATCTATAACTTTAGGTATCGTGGCGGAGAGAGCATAGCTCAAGCTTGGGGGAGACTGAAGTCCCTAATGGTCAAACGTCCTATTCATGAACTCCCCAAAGATATTATACTTACAAATTTTTATGCCAGGCTTTCTCGTCAGGATAAGGAGATGTTGGATGCCTCCTCTAGTGGGGTATTTCAAACAAGAAGCGTTGAAGAAAGATGGGATCCCATTGAGAGGATCCATAAGAACACTAAAGACTGGGAAATCGATAAAGGTATCGAACCCGCTATAAATTATGAGCATGATTATATTGAGAGCTATGTGAAAACTGATTACTTTGATACCTTTTTCTCTAAGATTGGTCTTGATTCCCAGCTTATGATTGATTTTTGTAAGAACTTTGCCTCTCACATTGACTCTTCTAAGGAGGAGAAGGATCAGTATCATAAACCCTTTAAATAATTACCTATTACTATTAATGTTGCTGACCCTATTCTGCCTGCAGTTATATATGAAAAGCCCCCTTTTCCAACAAGGATAAGGGACCACTCTTTTGTGACAGGCATAATAAATAAAAGTGTGAGAGAAGAACTGACAAACCCGAGGACCAGACCAAGGTCGATCCTCAAGTTGTAGTGGTTAAAGATCTAGTTACTAATGATGTTTTAGATTCCAATATAAATTTTTGTGTTATTTCTACTTTTCTACTAACATTGTTAAAGCCAAGAATAAGGGCCCAATTTCAGGTACGCCAGTTGTATCTGTTAAAACAGGAGATTACAATTATTACAGGCTATGCGATTTGGGATCAAGTGCTAGCGCTATCCCCTATACACTGTATCAGGAGATCATGGGTGAGATTTCACCCTGTGAACTTGAAGAGGTTGATGTTACTATTTATCTAGCAAACAAAGAAACTATCTCTCCCATTGTAATTGTGAGAGATGTTGAAGTCCTATGTGGAAAGGTAAAGTATCCTACCGACTTTCTAGTACTTGGTTCAGTGCAAGATAGTTTTTGCTCTAATATCTTTGGTAAGCCTTTCCTCAGCACTTGTGGAGCTATAATAGATTGCAGGAAAGGTAAAGTCTCTGTTGAATTCAATGATGAGCCATATGAATTTAACTTTTCTAAGTTTTCTAAGCAGCCTCGTGGTACTGATTTACCTAGTAATGATAAAATTATTGAACATATTTCTTCCATTGCTATTCCTCCTAATGATCCTTTGCAGCAATATATGGAAGACCACGAGAATGATATGCATATGCGATACGTCTCAAACGTATCTATAATTTTTGCTCATTCCATGCCCTTTTTGTGTCATTGCTACATCTTTTTGCCATGCTTTTGAATAATTTATTGGACTAACCTACTAATATAGAGCCCAGTGCCAGTTTCTGTTTGTTTTGTCTTTGCAATGAAGAAAAAGTCCAAACATGAAGTTGCTCATAAAATTCCAAAAAATATTTACACCGGAAGAGTCCTCCAGCCGGAGGACGGAGTCAAGAGGTGCCCCCAGGCCCCCAGGTGCCCTACCGGCGCGGCTAGGGGGACCTGCGCGGGGTGATCGCTTGAGTGACTTGGGCACCGCCTCGGACTCCCACTTAGCCTATAAATTCACCCGTGACGCAAAAACCCGAGATATCCAGACGTCATTTCCAGAAGCGCTCCCGATCTCCGCCGCCATCGAAACCTAGCTTCGAGGGTCACCAGGATCCTGCTCTGGCGCCCTACCGGAGAGAGCCTTGGCCCCTGGGGCATCTTCATAAACTCTTCTTCACCCCATGATGGATCGTGAGTAGTTCCTCCTTGGACTACGGGTTCTTGGCAGTAGCTTGTTGGTATCTTCTCCCCCTAGTTCTTCAATACAAAGTTCTCATGAGCTGCCCTACATGATTGAGATCCATATGATGTAATTGGTGTTGTGTTTGTTGGGATCCGGTGAATTGTTACCTTGTTCAGCCCTAAGAGGTTTATGAATTATTTTTGCTGCAATTTTGTACTTCTTAATGCTTGTTACTAGTGAACGAGTAGCATGATTTCAGATCTGAGCACGTTATGGTTGTATGATTATAATTGTTGTTCTAGATCTTATCTACGGTTGTATGCACCTATTATAGTCCGGAACGGGCGATCCTAATGGTGACAGCTTGGGACACCAAAGGGGATGGGATATAATTTGAGGATCACATGTGTTCATAGAGTGTTAATACTCTGTTCCGGTGCTCTTTGACAGGAGCACCTTAATCTCTGTAAGTTCCTTTTGGTCCCGTTTGTAGCGGGACGGTAGGACAAAAGATGTTGTGCAAGTTCTTATTGCAAGCACGTACAACTACATACAGAACACATGCCTACGTTTGGTTCTTAGACTATGATTTCTCTAGTTCGTTCTTTGGCTAGAGTTTGTGCAATTTTGTCAATTGCACAACTGTAATTTGTTCACCCAACACTTGTTCTTTTTTCTTGGAGAGTTACCACTAGTGAAACCTTGAACCCCGGTCCATCTTTCATCTTTATTGCCTTCATTGTTACTATTGCTCTTATCACTGCTGCTACTGCTTTGTGGTGTTCATGACTGGGGAAGTCTATAAGGCTACACCCGTCAACACACCGTTGCTACTAAATATCTTGTCTAGTGTTTTTTCAGGTGTGGTTGAATTGACAACTCAACTGCTAAGGCTTATCAGTATTCTTTGGCTCCCCTTGTGTCGAATCAATAAATTGGCTTATACCTACCCGCGAAGATTGTTGCGATCCCCTACACTTGTGGGTTATCAAGACTATTTTCTAGCGCCGTTGCCGGGGACCATAGCTCTACTTATAAGTTCACTTGATAAGTACACTTTATCTTATTACTCTGTTTGCTTACAATGGTTAAATTCTTTGAAACTAGATCTTATTGGCAAGGTGGATTCACTGAGGATCAACAAAAATATTATAAGGAATAGCGTTTGTCTGAAAAAAGGAAATTTATATGGAAACTTATGTCCCAAGTTGATATATATGCTAGAAAATTATGCTCTGATTATGATATATCTTATTGCTGTGATGAATCTTGTTGCTACTTTCCGTTTAAACACCTTCCCTTCCAATGTTGGTGTAATGATAATGAAACCTTGATATCTTATACTAGGGGACATTATGATTTCTTTGATGTAGCACAAATAGAAGAATTTGTTGTCTTTAAGGGTGCCTATGAAATTGCTTCCTTTGTCAAAAATATTGAAGATGCCCCTTATAAATCTGAGAGTCTTGATATACTTAAATATTGCTTTGAGAATTTTAATGATAATGCTTATATTAATAACTATCTCAAAAGGTTCTCTCCACAGGAGGAAGAGACTACTACTTTGCAGGACTCTATGGAAGAAGAAATTGTTGAAAATGAAAGCCCATTAGATGAAAAAGAGGAGGAGAGTGACGAACAAAAGGAGGAAGAATGGAGTAGCTACCCATCTCTACCAACTAATGAGACTAACTCTTTGACTCTTACATTATATAATTGCCCTCCATGCTTACCAAAGGAGGATGAATGCTATATTGATTGCTACGATCCTATGGATTCTTTTGAAATATCCCTTTTTGATGAAATTGATGCTTGTGGCCATGATGCCCCGATGAATGAGACTTGCAAGGATGATTTTTCTACTGTTATTTATGATAACCCTTGCTATTTTGATAAGTCTTATGATAACCCTCTATTTTTGCCTACTATGGATGTTTTTAATGATTAGGAGTTTTGCTTAGAAAGTTTATATGATTATGTGCTAGTAGATCATGAAAAGCATGCTTTATGTGATTGTTAGATTGTTGAGTTTGTTCATGATACTACTGAAAATTATTATGAGAGAGGCAATTTTGGTTATAAAAATTTTCATGTTAGGAAAACACCTCTCTCCATCTTGAAAATCTTGAAGGTGCTCTTGTTTTACCTTCCTATGCTTGATACTCTGTGCTTCATTGATTTATTTGCTTACAAGATGCCCATGCACAGGAAGCATGTTAGACTTAAATGTGGTTTATATTTTCTCCTTTGATGCTCTCTTTTGTGCTTCAACTTTTTATTCTTTTGTGAGCATCGTTACACTCATGCCTAGCTAATGGCTTTAAATAAGCGCTTCTGGGAGGCATCCCAAAACGGATTAGGTTTCTTTTACTTTTGTTGTGTCTTGGATGTTGTTACTACTGTAGCAACACCATTGTATCTTTATTTTCAAGTTTTGTGCCAAGTTCTAGCCTCTTATGATAAGGGAAGCAAAAGTTGTGACATGCTGTCCAGAAAACATATTCTGTCTGCTTGACAGAAAAATTCAAAACAAATCACCAGTTCATCTTTTTGAGCTGAATTTTTTACACAGAATGCTCTGTACAATTGTGAAACTTTCATATGTTTTGAGTTCTCTTATTTGAGCAGAAGAAGTGCACCTGAAAAATCAATCTTTACAATCTGTCCTGTTTTGGCAGATTATCTATTAGTGTACTAACCGCTCTAATAAGTTTATGAGAAGTTTTGTGTGAAGGAAGTTTTCAAGTGTGCGAAGGGAGATGATGAAAGAAGATTTAGGAGTGCCAATATCTTAAGCTTGGGGATGCCCTCAGCACCCCCCACAAAATATTCAAGTAGACTCAAGCGTCTAAGCTTGGGGGCCCCTGTGCATCCCCTTCTTCATCAACGATCATCAGTTCGTCCTTCTCCACACTATATTTTTATTGCTTCACATGATATGTTTTGTTCTTGGAGCGTCTGTTTATTTGATTTTTAGTTTTGTTTGGTTTTTTTGCTGGTCATTACAATGTCGGACCCTACCATGCTTGATTGGGAGAGATACACGCTCCACTTTATCATAGAACACTCTAGAGTTTCACTTATATTTGTTGAGTGTTAAATTTACCTACTGCCTGCTTGTTAGCTCTTGTGCTTCACTTAGATCTTGTTTTAGAGCATTTAATTTCTTTTGTAGAAAGTTTCAAACTCTCGTGCTTCACTTATATTAGTTTAGAGAGTTGTTTCTGTTGCAATGGTTTATATGTCTCATGGTATGTTTTATATGTGGTGTATAGGTAATCTAGATCACTAGGTCTAGCTTTGGATATCTTACAATAGTTTTGATGTTTTTATTGAGTAATTATGAATGTTTATGCAATTGAGATTGCACCCATTAGTGATAGGTGTCGCATCTTGGTTAATCGTGCCTTATTTTCGAAAACTAAAAAAATAGTTGACAACACTAGCCACTAAAAGGATCGCTAATCTTTGCGGGGTTGGAATATATAGAGTACCCCCACGTACCATGGGTCGAGGATGCGCAAGGATAACCAAACCCCCATACACTCCTCCTTGGGGTACTTGTCTCTTTGTGATTCTATTGACTAGATAGAGAGTTACTGATAATAAGTGCATGAGTTCTTCAGACTAATGCGAGTATTCGATTGTTGACGCTTCCACCTTCCCATATTTTGCTAGCCTCTTCGGTACCATGCATTGCCCTTCTCGTGGGAGTTGGTGAAAACTTCGCCGGTGCATCCAAACCCTTGGCACGATACGCTCTGTCATCATAAACCTCATTATACCTTTCCTCAAAACACCCACCATACCTACCTATCAAGGCATTTCCATAGCCTTTCCGAGATATATTGCCATGCAACATCCATCGTTCTTCATGTTCATATGACTTATCCTTTATTGTCATATTGCCTACTGCTACACTGGCAAATGCATTCATATAGAGTCATTACATTTTGATTCATAGTTGTAAGTAAATAAAAGTGTGTTGATGTTCTTATAGAGTGTTGCCCCTACAGTGAGGAAAGGAAAAAAAGATCCCAAAGTGGACGAAAAAAAGAGAGAGAATAAAGAGCCATGGAGGCCACCCAAAATCAAAAAAATACGAAAAGGTGAAAAAGAGAAAAAAAAGAATAAAAGAGAGAGAGAGAGAGAGACGGGGGGGGGGGGCAACACTACTATCCTTTATTCCACACTTGTGCTTCAAAGTAGCACCCATACTCCATAGAGAGTTTTCATATCATTCATCGATAACTATGTGGGGATCTATACACTATAGAACTTGGCTTTCATATTCCAAGGATGAGCCTCCTCAAAAGAGCTCTAGGTCTTCATGAGCAAGCAAGTTGGATGCACCCCCACTAGTTCCATTGGAGGGTTTCATACACTTATAGCTCTTTATGCATCCGCATGTTGCATGGCAATCCCTACTCCTCACACCATATGTATCATTTGGTTTTCTCCCGCCTATGATTGTCCTCATTGGTGTGAGCCTTTCTCACTTTTTGACTTCCTATCCCCCTCATTATTCTATTTTGCCATCCTAAGTGCCAACGTGTCTTGCTCGCGCTCATCCATTGCATGAGTGATCAAAGTCAAAATGGAGAGGATCAATTTGACTTGTACCTGACTAGTGGTCTGGGGACGAGTCATAATAAGATTCCAAAGGGACCATGTGTGAAAATTTAGTAGATTGAGTTCTCAACAAGTATTCAGTATTTTTATGCTCTAAACCTTCCCCACTCTTGGCACGGGGACTCCGACCGAGACATTTGATTCATGGACAACAAGAGCTCAATTGTTTATATGTTCTTCATTGCTTGCTTAATATCAACTATATACTATTGCTTTATATCACTTTGTATTTGGCTTATGTATCTTCATTACATTAGATTGATTGCCTTTACTCCTAAGTAGCATGTCGCATCAAAAAATTATCTTGTTATCATTTACTTACTCGAGGACGAGCAGGAATTAAGCTTGGGGATGCTGATACGTCTGAAACGTATCCATAATTTTTGCTCGTTCCATGCCCTTTTGTGTCATTGCTACATCTTCTTTCCATGATTTTGAATCATTTATTGGACTAACCTACTAATATAGAGCCCAGTGCCAGTTTCTGTCTGTTTTTCCTTTGCAATACAGAAAAAGTCCAAAAATGAAGTTTCTCAGAAAATTCCCAAAAAATTACAAAAAAATATTTACATCGGAAGAGTCCTCAGCCAGAGGACGGAGTCAAGAGGTGGCCGCAGGCCCCCAGGCGCCCTCCCGACGCGGCCAGGGGGGATCCGCGCGTGGTGGCCGCCTGGGTGACCTGGGCACTGCCTCGGACTCCCCCTTGGCCTATGAATTCACCCGTGACGCAAAAACCCGAGATATCCAGACATCTTTTCCAGAAGCTCTCCCGATCTCCGCCGCCATGGAAACCTAGCTTCGGGGGTCACCAGGATCCTGCTCCGGCACCCTGCCAGAGAGGGACTTGGCCCTCGGGGCCATCTTCAACAACTCTTCTTCACCCCATGATGGATCGTGAGTAGTTCCTCCTTGGACTACAGGTTCTTGGTAGTAGCTTGTTGGTATCTTCTCCCCCTAGTTCTTCAATACAAAGTTCTCATGAGCTTCCCTACATGATTGAGATCCATATGATGTAATTGGTTTTGTGTTTGTTGGGATCCGATGAATTTTTACCTTGTTCAGTCCTAAGAGGTTTATGAATTATTGTTGCTGAAATTTTGTTGTTCTGAATGCTTGTTACTAGTGCACGAGTAGCATGATTTCAGATCTGAGCACGTTATGGTTGCATGATTATAATTTTTGTTCTATATCTTATCTACGGTTGTATGCACCTATTATAGTCCGGACCCGGCGATCCCAATGGTGACAGCTTGGGACACCAAAGGGGATGGGCTATAATTTGAGGATCACATGTGTTCATAGAGTGTTAATGCTTTGTTCCGGTGCTCTTTGACAGGAGCACCTTAATCTCTGTAAGTTCCTTTTGGCCCCGTTTTTAGCGGGACGGTAGGACAAAAGATGTTGTGCAAGTTCTTATTGCAAGCACGTACAACTACATACGGAACACATGCCTACGTTTGGTTCTTAGACTAGGATTGCTCTAGTTCGTTCTTTGGCTAGAGTTTGTGCAATTTTGTCAATTTCCCAACTACAATTTATTCACCCAACACTTGTTATTTTTGCTTGGAGAGTTACCAATAGTGAAACCTTGAACCCCGGTCCATATTTCATCTTTATTTCCTTCGTTGTTACTATTGCTCTCATCACTGCTGCTACTACTTTGTTACTACTTTGTGGTGTTGGTGATTGGGGAAGTCTATAAGGCTACAACCGTCAACACACCGTTGCTACTAAATATCTTGTCTAGTGTTTTTTCAGGTGTTGTTGAATTGACAACTCAACTTCTAAGGCTTATAAGTATTCTTTGGCTCCCCTTGTGTCGAATCAATAAATTGGGTTATACCTACCCGCGAAGACTGTTGCGATCCCCTACACTTGTGGGTTATCAATATGCAAGAGAGAAATGAGTTAGACGAAATATTCACAAGACAAACTGCTATCCTGAAGCAGAACCTTCCTGTTGAATCTTTAGGAATCCTAGCACAACCAAAAGAAGACACGGTGTTTGACCTCAAACCACCTCCCGATACGCTGAAGTATGCTTATTTAGATAAAAAGAAAATATATCTTGTTATTATCAATGCTAACCTTTCATGATTTTAAGAAGAGCGATTATTGGAGACACTTCGCAGACACTGTGGTGCCCTTGGCTATACCCTTGATGACCTTAAGGGGTTTAGCCCATCGATTTTCCAACATACTATCAATCTCGAGCCCGATGCTAAACCAGTTGTTGATCATTGACGGCGGAGAAGTTAATAGGTTTAGTTGGGTTGCCATCCCTATTAACCGCGCCAATAAACGATTCTTGATAACCCACAAGTCTAGGGGATCAATTGTAGCTTTTCGATAAATAAGAGTATCGATCCCACAAGGAGCAGAAGGTGTTGATAAGTGACACTGGATAAAGAAAGGGATGCAAAAACTTAAAGGTAAATATTTAGGGGTTTTTGGTTTGAGCAACAGAAAAGTAAAAGACAGGCAAAGTAAACAGGGTAACTGAGGAGTAGCAAGTGGCCCAATCCTTTAACAAGGATAAGCCTAGGAACTGAACTTATAAAAGCTAAAGCGTTCTCGAGAAAACACGGGAGAGATAGTCAAGTCACTTTCACCATACTCCGCCAAGTAATATGTATCGTGTTGATAAGTGTCGGTGGGTGGATCAATGCTAGTACACGTTCTAGAGTAAGATAAGTGTACTCTTATGATTACACACCTTGCAAGCATCCGAAAATACAAGGTAGTAATTAAGGCATATGCCTAACCACAGCATTACGATCAAGGATCCATAACTCCCTTGTGCAAAAGTCTGTGAACTGGGGTTCAGGTTTCTGTCACTCCGGCAACCCACCATAAGCATCCTTTGTGCACAATGTATTCCTCTAGGCCCATGAAAGGTGAAGTGTTATGTGTTCGACTCACATAACACCAGTAGAGAAATAACAACACAACTTAAGTATCAAACAACACATAATACTTCAACAACATATGACTACTAACAACTAGACTTCTCCCATGTTCTCAAGAACTAAAGTAACTACTCACAAGACATAAAAGAGATCATGATCAGAGGTAATAGATGGGTGATAAAAAATCTGGACACAATGATATTTCTCCAACAAAACTCAATAGCATTCACCACAAAGTAGTAATCAACACCAACAGAGTAGAGAGGATAGATAGTAAAGATTACAACACAAGTTGCAATTGTGAGATGAGATGGGATGGAGATGGAGATGGTGCTGATGTCAGGGATGATGTTGATGATGATCTCGATGATGCCCGTGACGATGATGATGATGATGGCGACGATCTCCCCTTCCGGGAGGTGATCTCCCCAGCGGAATCTGCCCGCCGGAGATGGCTTTTCTCCTCTGTAGGTTTCCGCCCCGTGGCGGCGGAGAAACACGGAAACGACTCTTGTTTAGGGGTTTCCACCCCAGGGGGTTTATATAGGCAAAAGGGGACACCGAGGGGGGCCATCAGGCACCCAGGAGGGTGCCTGGCGCGGCCAGGAGGGGGGCCGCGCCAGGCACCCTTCTAGCTGCCTGGTGGGTCCCCTCACCTCCTCCTTCGGTGATCCCCAGTCAATCTTCATAAAAATACTCCCCGTAAAATTTCATCGCATTTGGACTTGATCTGATTAAGCAACTTGGTATCCACTTTTTATCGCTGAATTCTGGTTCTGCTGCTTCGGCACCGGAAAATTATAAACTGTGTAAAATAAGCCAAAACAACATAAGAACAATACTTTTAAGTGGAATATATCAATGAATAGGGTGAAATCACAATATAAAATAGTGATGCTTTTTGGACGTATCAACTCCCCCAAGCTTAGACCTCGCTTGTCCTCAAGCGATTGCTGAGCTCGGTAAACCTGTCCACAATTTTAGAGAGTGAAGTGTCGATAAAAGAATACGAACAAGAAGCATCAAGATTCCTCACCAAACCTAAGCATCCTCAACAGCAACCTCAACTCATAAGGTCCTTATGAGAAAGTAGTAACAATTATAACAAAGTAGGACTTGGAAAACTCATTAAATCATGACAAACATAGCCTTGGTCAAGGAACAACTAATAACTTTTACTTTTGTTCTTTCACTTATAATGGAACAGTTGAAGCTTTTGAAAGAACATGCTATTAGTCAAGAAGTGCACATGTCAACACAAAGGAAGATGTTTACTAAGCATGAGCTTTTGCAAACAACTCACTTATCAAAAGATAATGTCAACAAAGATGTGACATACTAGATTTCAATGCAACTTTATATGCAAGCATCTTTATCAACATCAAATGTCTATTCTCTCTCAAGAAAGGAAGGAAGTAGGAAGGACTGACTCAGCACAAAATAAAGATAAACCCAGTGCAAAAGGGTAAGAAGGGAAAACTTATGTGCCATCTCTAGATCAAACAGAATAAAAACAAACTTTTGGGAGGTGCATGATCCGTCAACGACTGCTGATAGATAACTCACTCACTTCATGATTTGGACAAGTTTCGAGGAACGGCTCCCATGTGGGGACGATCACATCCCCTTGGATTCCTTTGTTTATCACTCGTAAAAGGGCGAAGGAACTTGCGTGTTAGTATTTATCTTTTACGAGCTGGGCACTCATGCCAGTCTCTTCTCGTATTAGGGGTTTGCAGATTAGACATGCAATCCCAAGATAAAACTTGTCCAAATTAAGAAGATCATGGGTCACCCACCACTTCCTCATGAGCTGAATCAGCGGCACAAAACAGAAGATTTTGAACATCTAAACATAGCACATAAATTATGTGCTTTAGGAGTGGTAGTGGAATACCACAAGTAGGAAGGTATGGTGGACTCAAGTGGAAGAAGTTGGTTTCAAGGTATGGAAGTACAAGCAGAATTCCGCTTAGTACAGAGTTTTGGCTAGCAAGGCTTTGAGAGAGCAGACAATTGATGACAACTTAGATGCAAGCAATACAAAGCATAAACATCAAAACTAGCATGAAACATCAAGTTGTCTTCCTTGTCAACATAACACTTCAAGCATAATAACACAAAGGTTTTGGCTATGTCGCTACTTTGAGAAAAACATGCTTGTTGTTATGACCAAAGCTATACTTGCCAAGATTAAATAAAGTTTTCGAAGCCATACCTGATATAAGGTCAATACTCCCCATAAGAATCAGCTCATAATGTCGATTGCGTGAAGAGAATACCAAGTGCAGCGAAGAAACCGATAGACTTCTCATTAATATTCCTTCATAGACGACTCCACACTCACGGATACAAAGCTCTCCACAAGAGGAGTGATAGACCTCAAAGCAACACCTATTTCATAAAGTGACCTCCCTAGACATGATACGACTCTACTTGACTCCTAAAGAAAAAGATAAAGATAAAGATACCGGGCACTCCCCCAAGCTTGGAACAAGCTAAGGGGGTGCCATTACCCGAGGAGTTTTACTCCTCATTCTTGTTATTCTCAGTCAGGTACTCCTTGGCGAAGCTCTTCCATGGCAGTTGTTCTCCAGTCTCGAAGGACATTCCCGTCTTCAAGATCCTGCACTCAGCACCTAAACCCATGCGCAGAAACTTTAGTTCATACTCACAGTTCTGGTTATGCAGATCATAGATCTGTGCTTGGAGTTCATAAACTTTTTCTTCTAATGCGGCCAAACTTGACCACATCTCCTTCATCTCCTTCTTGTGGGAAGCCTCGATCTCGTTCATGATGTCGAAGTTAGCTTCAACACCGCGCTCCACCATCTTCTTGAACTTGAAGACCTCATGTTCCATCTCCTTCAGCCGATCTTCGGTGCTCCCCTCTTTGACTGGTCCCTCCAGATCTTCCTTGCGGAGGACACCGTCCTCCACACGAAGGACCTGGGGGTGCTTCTTCACCTCTGCGAGATAAGGGTTGATGACGTTGACGACGAACTTGTCCTTGGGGCAACTTGGAGAAGCCATGGAACCTAGATCTGCTGAAAGTTTTCCTGGAAGAAACAGACCGAGAAAGAAAACACGCGAAATCGAGAGATACGGTGCCGGGACTATCCGGGCAAATATATAGAAAAAAATTCTGCGACAGAAGGAAGGTTTCAAGCCTAGGTGGAGTCGGAGGCGGAGTCCAGGGCAGCCAGGATGGTGCCCGACGTGGCCAGGAGTGGGGCCGCGCCAGGGGGCCTCCTGGCCTCCCTGGATCTCCTCTCCGGCTCCACTCGGGCTTGGAATTTTCCTAATTTCGCAAAAACTCTGAAAAGTTAACTTTTTATTGACGTTCACGGTGTTTTCTTACCATAATTCATACCTTTTCTAATTCTGCTCCTGCCGGAGTCTGAAACTGGGCTGCAACATGTTCTTCATGAGTACTTGTATATATCATGTTTGCATCCACATTGATTGGATCACCTGCCATATAATGTTTGAGTCTTTTTCCATTCACAACTTGAGGTTTGGTGCCTTCGAAATTATTGATCTTGATTGCACCCGACCGATATACTTCTTCGATATGAAAAGGTCCTTCCCATCTGGAAAGTAGTTTACCTGGAGAAAACCTGAAACAAGATCTAAACAACAAAACTTTATCACCAATATTAAATTCACGTTTCAGAATTCTTTTATCGTGCCACTTCTTTACCTTTTCCTTGAAAATTTTAGCGCTCTCGTAAGCTTCACTTCTCCACTCATCTAGAGAAGTCAAGTTCATGAGACGCTTTTCACCAGCTAACTTTGGGTCAGCATTCAGCTCTCTGACAGCCCAGAAAGCTTTATGCTCTAACTCTAATGGTAAATGGCAAGCCTTGCCATAGACCATCTTATACGGAGACATGCCCATGGGGTTTTTGTAAGCAGTTCTATATGCCCACAAAGCATCTCCTAACTTCTTTGACCAGTCCTTTCTAGAACTGTTTACTGTTTTCTGCAAGATCAAATTGATCTCCCTATTGGTGAGCTCAACTTTCCCACTAGTTTGAGGGTGGTACGGTGATGTAATCCTATGATTGACATCGTACTTGGCTAGAGCTTTCCTAAAAGCTCCATGCGTGAAATGTGACGCTCCATCTGTCATGAGGTACCTTGGTACTCCAAACCTAGGAAAAATTACATCTTTGAGCATTTTCAAAGATGTCTTGTGATCAGCACTCTCAGTGGGGATTGCTTCAACCCACTTGGTTACATAATCAACAGCAACTAAGATGTGTGTGTACTTGTGTGAAGGAGGTATAGGACCCATAAATCAAAACCCCAGCAATCGAAAGGTTCGATCACTAGTGAGTAATTCATAGGCATCTCATTTCTCCTGCTAATGTTACCAACTCTCTGACACTTATCACAAGATAGAACGTACCTTCGGGCGTCCTTAAAGAGAGTAGGCCAATAAAAACCTGATTGTAAAACTTTATGTGCGGTCCTTTCATCGGCATGATGTCCTCCATAGGGACTATCGTGACATTGTCGAAGAATGTCCTGCTGCTCGTGCTCCGGTATACACCTTCTTACGATCCCGTCCACACCTTCTTTATAAAGATGTGGATCATCCCAAAAGTAATGCCTCAAATCCGTGAAGAATTTCTTCCTCTGCTGAAATGTGAAACCTGGAGGCAAAAACTTTGCAAAGATAAAATTAGCATAATCTGCAAACCAAGGGTCGGAATGAGATTGTACTTTTACAACAGCAAGCTGTTCATGTGGGAAACTGTCGTTGACTGGAATAGGATCGTGCGGGATATCTTCCATCCTTGAAAGATTATCCGCCACCGGATTGTCTTCTCCTTTTCTATCGACAATATGCAAATCAAATTCTTGAAGAAGGAGTACCCACCTAATGAGTCTTGGTTTGGCATCATTTTTCTGCATAATATACTTAATGGCAACATGGTCAGTATGAATAATAACTTTAGAATCAACAATATACTGCCTAAACTTATCACAAGCAAACACCACTGCCAAGAATTCCTTCTCGGTAGTAGCATAATTCTTTTGAGCACTATCAGTTGTTTTGCTGGCATAGTGTATGACATTCAACTTCTTGTCAACCCTTTTTCCTAAAACAGCTCCAACAGCAAAATCACTAGCATCACACATAATTTCAAAGGGAAAATTCCAGTCAGGTGGTTGTACTATAGGAGCGGTTATCAAGGCTTTCTTAAGAACTTAACAAGATTCCTTACAATCTTCATCAAATAGAAAAGGGGCATCCTTCTGGAGAAGATTGGTAAGGGGTCTCGAGGTCTTAGAAAAGTCCTTGATAAACCTTCTATAGAAACCAGCATGACCTAGAAAACTACGAATACCTTTAATGTCCCTTGGATAAGGCATCCTTTCAATAGCTTCAATTTTTGCCTTGTCCACTTCAATTCC
This sequence comes from Bromus sterilis, assembly GCA_950022295.1. Taxonomy (NCBI): domain Eukaryota; kingdom Viridiplantae; phylum Streptophyta; class Magnoliopsida; order Poales; family Poaceae; genus Bromus; species Bromus sterilis. The sequence goes on along the minus strand of OX465596.1, from coordinate 407,388,246 downwards.
CCTTTCGGAAATCTTGTGTCCAAGAACTATCCCTTCGTTAACCATGAAATGGCACTTCTCCCAATCAAGCACCAAATTTGTTTCTTCACATCTCTGCAAAACTTTATTAAGATTGTGGAGACAGTGGTCAAAGGAGTTTCGATAGACGGAAAAGTCGTCCATGAAAACTTCTACAATCTCCTCACAGAAACCATGAAATATTGCAGACATACACCTCTGAAAAGTAGCAGGTGCATTACACAAACCGAAAGGCGTACGCCTATAAGCATAAGTACCGTAAGGACACGTGAAAGTGGTCTTATCTTGATCTGCGGTGTTGACGTGAATCTGGGAGAAGCCATAGTACCCATCAAGATAGCAGAAGTGGGTGTTTTTAGACAACCGCTCGAGCATCTGATCAATAAAGGGCAAAGGATAGTGGTCCTTCCGGGTGGCCTTGTTTAACTTCCTGAAATCAATACACATTATATATCCAATAATAGTCCTCTGAGGTATTAGTACATTTTTATCATTGGGAACAACAGTCATACCTCCTTTCTTAGGAACACAATGAACGGGACTTACCCACTTACTATCAGCTATAGGATAGATGATACCTGCGGCTAGAAGTTTGAGAACCTCCATCCTAACCACGTCCTTCATCTTTGGGTTCAACCGTCGTTGATGATCAACAACCGGTTTAGCATTGGGCTCGAGATTGATAGTATGTTGTCAAATGGATGGACTAATACCCTTGAGATCATCAAGAGTATAGCCAATAGCACCTCGGTGTCTGCGGAGTGTCTCCAATAATCGCTCTTCTTCATACCCTGAAAGGTTAGAATTGATAATAACAGGATATACTTTCTTTTTATCAAAATAAGCATACTTGAGCATATCGGGTAGTGGTTTTAGGTCGAACACCGGGTCTTCTTTCGGTTGCGAGAGGATTCCTAAAGGTTCAACCGGGAGGTTGTGCTTCAGGATGGGAGTTTGTCTTAAAAATATGTCTTCTAGTTCATCCCTTTCCTGCATATGTATATCATTCTCATGGTCTTCCATAAATTGGTGCAAAGTGTCATTAGGAGGAATAGCAATGGAAGCAATTTCTTTAATAATTTTGTCATTACTTGACAGGTCAGGACCACGAGGCTGCTTAGAAAATTTAGAAAAATTAAATTCATACGGCTCATCGTTGAATTCAACAGAAACTTTACCTTTCTTGCAATCTATTATAGCTCCGCAAGTGCTGAGGAAGGGCCTACCAAAGATAATAGGGCAAAAACTATCTTGCATTGAACCAAGTACAAGAAAGTCTGTAGGATATTTTACCTTCCCGCAGATTACTTCAACATCTCTTACAATCCCAACTGGAGATATTGTTTGTTTATTTGCAAGATGGATAGTGACATCTATGTCCTCGATCTCACACGGCTGAATCTCGTGCATGATTTCTTGATAAAGTGTGAAGAGAATAGCGCTGACGCTAGATCCCAAATCACATAGCCCATAGTAATTATGATCTCCTATTTTGACAGATACAACTGGTGTACCTGAAATTGGGCCTTTGTTCCTGGCTGTGACAATGTTAGTGGCAACGGCACAAAAAATAATAGTGGATTCTTCGATATCACTAGTTACCAGATCCTTGACCATTGCAACTTGAGGCTGGACCTTGATCATGTCCTTAGGTTCGTCAGTGGTCCTTCCATTCTTGTTTAGAATACCTGTAACAAAAGAGGCTGTTCATACACAACTGCAGGTAAAACAGGATCAGTAACATTAATCTCAATTGGTGACTCCTTGAAAGGTTTATGATGTTGACTCTCCTTCTTCCTGGAAGAATCAATATGAGAAGCAAAGTCTTTGCAAAAGTCAACCATTAGCTGGGAATCAAGACCAATTTTAGAGCAAAAGGTATTAAAGTAATCAGTCTTCACATAACTCTCAATGTAGTCATGCTCATAGTTTATAGCACGTTCAATACCTTTATCAATTTCCCAGTCTTCAGTGTTCTTCTGGATCCTTTCTATAAGATCCCATTTTTCTTCCATACTTCTGGTCTGGAATAACCCACTAGAGGAGGCATCCAACATCTCCTTGTCCTGACGAGAAAGCCTGGCATAAAAATTTGTATGTATAATTTCCTTGGGGAGCTCATGGTTTGGGAATTTGAGCATCAGGGACTTCAGTCTCCCCCAAGCTTGAGCGATGCTCTCTCCGCCGCGAGACCAAAAATTGTAGATGTAGTTCCCGTCTTGGTGAATTTCACGAAGAGGATAAAACTTTGCATAAAAGAGAGACATAAGCTCTGGCCATTCAAGCAGATCAGAGTTATCGAGTAGCTTATACCAATCTGAAGCTTTATCTTTGAGTGATATGGAGAATAGTTTCTTCATGACGAACTCCATCGTCAAACCTGCAAGCTTAAATAAAGAACATAATTGTGATAAATATAGCAGGTGTTCTCCCAGATGTCCTTCTCCTGTATAACGGTTAGCCAAGACATAATCAACAATACCAGATGGTATTTTATAGGGCACAATTTCAGTAGGGGTAGGAGTGACCACCACAGTCGTGGGGCGGCTCCTTACCAGCAATGAACCAACAATAGAAGAGTCCATAAGGACTGAAAGTAACAACAGAAAATAAAAGTTCCCTTACCGGCTTCACTTACCAATAGCGCTACACTCCCCGGCAACGGCGCCAGAAAAGCTCGTTGATGGCGGAGAAGTTAATAGGTTTAGTTGGGTTGCCTTCCCTGTTAACCGCGCCAATAAACGATTCTTGATAACCCACAAGTCTAGGGGATCAATTGTAGCTTTTCGATAAATAAGAGTATCGATCCCACGAGGAGCAGAAGATGTTGATAAGTGACACTTGATAAGGAAAGGGCTGCAAACACTCAAAGGTAAATATTTAGGGGTTTTTGGTTTAAACAACAGAAAAGTAAAAGACAGGCAAAGTAAATAGGGTAACTGAGGAGTAGCAAGTGGCCCAATCCTTTAACAAGGATAAGCCTATGAACTGAACTTATAAAAGCTAAAGCGTTCTCGAGAAAACACGTGAGAGATAGTCAAGTCACTTTCACCATACTCCGCCAAGTAATATGTATCGTGATGATAAGTGTCGGTGGGTGGATCAATGCTAGTACACCCTCTAGACTAAGATAAGTGTACTCTTATGATTACACACCTTTCAAGCATCCGCAAATACAAGGTAGTAATTAAGGCATAAGCCTAACCACAGCATTACGATCAAGGATCCATAACTCCCTTGTGCAAAAGTCTGCGAACTGGGGTTCAGGTTTCTGTCACTCCGGCAACCCACCATAAGCATCCTTTGTGCACAATGTATTCCTCTAGGCCCATGAAAGGTGAAGTGTTATGTGTTCGACTCACATAACACCACTAGAGAAATAACAACACAACTTAAGTATCAAACAACACATAATACTTCAACATCATATGACCACTAACAACTAGACTTCTCCCATGTTCTCAAGAACTAAAGTAACTACTCACAAGACACAAAAGAGATCATGATCAGAGGTGATAGATGGGTGATAAACAATCTGGACACAATGATATTTCTCCAACAAAACTCAATAGCATTCACCACAAAGTAGTAATCAACACCAACATAGTAGAGAGGATAGATAGTACGAATTACAACACAAGTTGCAATTGTGAGATGAGATGGGATGGAGATGGAGATGGTGATGATGTTGGGGATGATGTTGATGATGATCTCGATGATGCCCGTGACGATGATGATGATGGCGACGATCTCCCCTTCCGGGAGGTGATCTTCCCGGCGGAATCTGCCCGCCGGAGATGGCTTTTCTCCTCTGTAGGTTTCCGCCCCGTGGCGCCGGCGAAACACGGAAACGACTCTTGTTTAGGGGTTTCCACCCCAGGGGGTTTATATAGGCGAAAGGGGCACCGAGGGGGGCCGCGCCAGGCAACCTTCTAGCTGCCTGGTGGGTCCCCTCGCCTCCTCCTTCGGTGATCCCCAGTCAATCTTCATAAAAATGCTCCCGTAAAATTTCATCGCATTTGGACTTGATCTGATTCAGCAACTTGGTATCCACTTTTTACCGCTGAATTCTGGTTCTGCTGCTTCGGCACCGGAAAACTGTAAACTGTGTAAAATAAGCCAAAACAACATAAGAACAATACTTTAAAGTGGAATATATCAATGAATAGGGTGAAATCACAATATAAAATAGTGGTTCTTTTTGGACGTGTCAATCATCAACGACGATTGAACCCAAGGATGAAGGACGTGGTTAGGACTGAAATTCTCAATCTTCTAGCCGCATGTATCATCTATCCTATAGCTGACAGTAGGTGGGTAAGTCCAGTTCATTGTGTTCGTAAGAAAGGATGTATGACTGTTGTTCCTAATGATAAAAATGAACTAATACCTCAAACAGTTGTTATTGGGTATAGAATGTGTATTGATTACAGGAAGTTGAACAAGGCAACCAGGAAGGACCAGTTGATACGTCCAAAACGTATCTATAATTTCTGCTTGCTCCATGCATGTTTTGTGTGATATTGCTATGATCTAGATACACTTTCATAAACTTTTGATCATATTTGGACTAACCTATTAACTCAGTGCACCCCAGTGCCAGTTCCTGTTTTCTGCTGTTTTTCTATTTCAGTTTTCCCCCATATAAAAAGTGCCAGAAAAATTCGGGAAAATTCCGATAAAAAATCAGCGTGACGGAAGCTTCGTGAAGAGCCCGGGAGGGGCCAGAGGGGAGCCAGGGGGGCCCAGGCGGCCACCCGGCGCGGCCCCAGCCCCGGCCGCGCCAGGGGGGCTCCTGGGGCCCCTGGCCCACCTCTGGCTGCCCCCTTTCGCCTATTTATCCCCCGTCACGGGAAAACTCTAGAAGCAGAACCCTATTCCGCGAACTCGCCTCTGTTCCGCCGCCGCCGCGCTTCCGAAGATCGGGAGCACCAGAAGACCTCTTCCCGGCACCCTGCCGGAGGGAGGATTGACCTCCGGGAGTCTCCTCTCCACCATGGATGCTCCCCGGATGTCTCGTGAGTAGTTTTCCTTGGACCATGGGTCCGTGATCAGTAGCTATGCGATGTTCTCCTCCCCTCTTTGATCTTCATTGTTTAGACCTCGTGAGCTGCCCTACATGGTCGAGGCACCTTTGTAATATTTCTGCTATTGCTATGTTGAGTTTGATAGGATCTGACGGATTATGAGATTATGTTCAGATTGTGATAGAGTAATATATTTGGTTTTTATCTCTTATATTTTTGTTCCTAGGTAATTCTTGCATGTTCTCCATTGCTGTTTATTGCTTTGGCCAAGTAGTAGGTAGTGACTCCAAGAGGGAGCGTTGTGCTAGATTGTGGGTTCATGCCCCCCGATGACACGCTTGAGTGACAGAAACATGAGTCTAGGGGATGTGCTGTTGCCACAAGGGGGAAAACAACGGTGCTTGTAACCGCGGTTACAAGGATTGTTTAATTTACGTAGAGTTCTTTTTAATGCAAGTGTCTGTTGCTTTGGGTTTACACTTTGGGTGGGGCTCGCAACTTAATACCAGCGAGATGTTCTGGATAGATATATCAAGGTGGATGATTAGTAGTAGATGCAGATGGATTTCGGTCTACTTACCTTAGCGTACTGCCTGTGCTTTTGAACCTCTTCCTTTCTTTTGTAGCATAGTTAGCATTGCGGTGCGTTCATAATCCTGTCAATTGCCTTTCTGTAATTTGTTTACCTCGCATAGCAATTTTATCGTCTTTTGGGAGAGAGACATCACTAGCGAACATCACGTATCCCGGTCCATATCCTTATCACTGTTTCCACGCTATATTTACTTTTCTGCATTTACTTTCAAGTTGCTATTATTATCCCTTGCGTTTTATCCTTTGTAAACAACAAGACCAGAGAGATTGACAACCTCTCTGAACTTCGTTGGGAACAAAGTTATCTGTGTCTGTGTGCAGGTCCGCGTCAGTTGCGCCGCTGACACCTACTTATCATCTCTGGAGTCTTGCTGGAGACAAACCTTGGTATCTTCACCGAGGGAAAACTGCTGCTGCACTACATCTCAACCCTCCACTTGTGGTAACCAACGAAGGGGGCGAGAAGCCATCAAGCAAAGTTTTCTGGCGCCGTTGCCGGGGACTCCAAGTGCTAAGATAGGGGAGTTGCACACTACCCTTTACCTTTGTTTTATAGTCTTGTTAGTTTTTTTTTCAGTTTTTATCTTTGAGACTTTTATCAAAAACTACAAAAAAATCTGCCACACTTGCTGCTACTATGGGTTCCACTGAAAACACCAAGTTCTGTGACTTCACTAGTCACAACAACCAATACTTTATCTGCACTCCCATTGCCACACCTGCCACTTCAGCTACCTCTTATGAAATTAAACCTGCTTTGCTAAACCTTGTTATGAGAGATCAATTCTCTGGTGCTGGAGATGATGCTGCTTTACACTTGAATAATTTTTTTGAATTATGTGATATGCAAAAGTATAAAGAAGTAGAAGGTGATGTTGTTAAGCTCAAGCTCTTTCCTTTCTCTTTAAGGGAAGATGCTAAAATCTGGTTTCAATCTTTGCCTAGAAATAGCATAGATTCTTGGGATAAGTGCAAAGATGCTTTTATAGGGAAGTACTACCCTCCTGCTAAGATTATCCAATTGAGGAGTAATATTATGAATTTTAAGCAATTGGATAATGAACACGTTGCCCAAGCTTGGGAACGAATGAAATCTCTTATTAAGAAATGCCCTACACATGGTTTGACTACCTGGATGGTTATCCAGACTTTTTATGCAGGATTGAACTTTACCTCGCGGAACCTGTTAGATTCGGCCGCGGGAGGAACCTTTATGTCAACTACACTTGGTGCTGCCACAAAGCTTCTCGATGAAATGATGACCAATTATTCCCAATGGCACACCGAACGCGCTCCAATAGGTAGGAAGGTAAATTATGTCGAGGAAATTACCTCCCTCAATGAAAAAGTTGACTTAATTATGTCTCTACTTACCAAGCAACCCTCTATTGATCCTCATGATGTTCCTTTAAATTCTTTGGTTGCTCAAGAACAAGTAGATGTGAACTTTATTGCTAGAAACAACTTCAACAACAATGCTTATAGGGGAAATTTTGCTAGCAATCCTAGACCGTTTCCATCCAACTATGGGAACAACAACACCTACCCTAGCAATAACTCCTATAATCCTGCTTATACGAAAAGAGACCTACCTAGCTTTGATAAATTGGTAGAAATTGAGAAAGCTACCAAGAACTATATGCACACCCAGTTTGAACAAAACAAAGCCTTCTCTAAGCAAATAGGTGAGCATACTGCCATTCTGCAAAACATTAGTGAACAGCTTGATAGCCTGAACAGCGAGATTTCTAATCTCCAGGCTAGACTTACCGCCACCGAAACCCATGTTTCGAATATGTCCCACACCCAATCTACCTTGATAAATCAAATGGCAGCCAAACCGGAAGTTATCCCTATGGAAGAGGATAGAATTAAGAGCCTTCCTACACACCACACAGTTGCCACTATCCAAATTGTTGAGGACACTCAAACTATTAGCACCCAATGCACTCCTAGTCCCGTTGGACCTATTAATGGTGATGCTAATACCTCAACGATAGATAAAGAAACTCCTATGAACATAGAGGGTTTCAAACAAGTGAGCCTAGATGACACTACTACCACCTTTGATAGTAGTGATATTGATTTTGATAGTTGTACCGTTTCAGAAGTTATCAGTTTACTACACAAAATGTCTAGAGACCCCCACACTAGCACGGAGCATATCACAAATGCTCTCATCAAAGCTAGGGAGGAGAAGATTAGAGTAGAAGCCTCCATACCTAGGAAGCTAGATGATGGTTGGGATCCTATGATCAAAATTAAATTAAATAACTTCTCTTGCTATGCTTTATGTGATGTTGGAGCTAGTACCTCCCTTATGCCCAAAAGAATATTTGATATGTTTGAATTGAAACCTTTTGAGCCTTGTTCTTTTGGTGTTCATCTTGTTGATTCTTCCATAAAGAAACCTTTAGGGAAGATCGACGATGTTCTTATCATTATCAATGAAAACTATGTTCCCGTTGATTTTATTGTTATGGATATAGAGTATGAACCTTTATGTCCAATTATTTTGGGACGTCCTTTTCTTCGCACTGTTGGTGCGGTTATTGACATGAAAGAGGGGAATATAAAATTCTAATTCCCATTTAAAAAAAGGATGGAACACTTCCCTAGAAAGAAAATCAAGTTACCTTTTGAGTCCGTTACTCGAGCTAGTTATTCTCTTTCTCTTGATAAAACTTGATTCTTCTTTTGCATTAAGCCTAGCTAATGGCTTTAAAAAAGCGCTTTCGGGAGGCAGCCCGCAATGAATTTAGGTTTTTATTTTTGCTTTTGTTGTGTCTTGATGATTGTTACTTCTGTAGCAACATCATTGTATCTTTATTTTTCAGCTTTGTGCAAAGTTATAGCCTCTTACGGCAAGGGAAGTAAAAGTTGTGACATGCTGTCCAAAAAACAGATTCTGTCCTCGTGACCAGAAAAATTCCAGAAAAATCCCAGTTCATCTTTTTGAGCTGAAATGTTTCCACAGTATGCTCTATACAATTACGAAAATTCCGTATGTTCTGAGTTTTTTGATTTGAGTTGCAGAAGTACCCCTAAAAAATTCTTTTACTATCTGCTGTTCTGTTTTTCACAGATTCTGCCACGTTTTGTCTCTCCTAACTTTTGCAAACCTTAAGCTTGCTGTTTCTTTGCAAAAACTTTTTGGCACTCTTGAGAAACAGTTGCTCTTCAAGAATATCTTTATATCCAGTGGAGAAAAATTATTTATTAAGGGTACTAACCTCTCTAATCAGCTTATGATGAGTTATGTATGAAGGGAGTTTTCAAGTGTGCGATGGAAGATGATGAAAGAATATCCAGGAGTGTCAAGCGCTCAAGCTTGGGGATGACCCCATGCATCCCCAATAAATATTCAAGTAGACTCAAGCGTCTAAGCTTGGGGATTCCCCCGTGCATCCCCTTCTCCATCAAAAAGCATCAGTTCGTCCTTCGTCTCACTATATTTTTATCACTTCATGCGTTATGTGCTATGCTTGGAGCGTCTCGCTCTTAGGTTTTATTTCTAGTTTCTTTATCTTTGCTTGCTATTCATAACAAGTTAGGTCATGTCTTACTTTGTGTGGGAGAGAAACACGCTCCACTTTCAAAATCTAGAACACATCATAGGATTCTTCATGCCTATCTTTTTGCTGTTGTGTGTTCTTTATCTTTTCATAGCTACTGCCATGTTTAGTCTTAGTTTTAGTTTGTCTTTAGCAAGAGCCTTGGCTTTTGTTTTAGTTTGTTGCTGGAACTCTCTTTAGTTTTCATGTTTATCTTGTTAAGAGAGTTGGTTGTTGCACTGAGTTGTGTCTTGTCTTGAAAGTAGGTAATTGAGGTTGCTATTTAATTTTAGTAGTAGCTTGCAATAGTTTTGAGGTATTGATGTGAGTAATGTTTGAACTTTTGGTGTCAAGAGCTCTTGCCTATTAGTGATAGGTGTAGTATTTTGGGAAATCCGTGTTTATTTTCAAAACCTATAAAACAAGTTGAGAACTCTAGCTACTAGATGGATCACTACTCTTCTGAGGACTCGAATATCAGAGAACACTCACGTACCATGAGTCGAGGATGCGCAAGGATAACCAAACCCCCATACACTCCTCCTCGGGGTACTTGTCTCTTTGTGAACCTCCTTATTAGATTGAGAGTTACCGATAATAAGTGCATGAGTTCTTCGGAATAATGTAAGTATTGAGAGTTGGCACTTCCACCTTCCCATATTTTGCTAGCCTTTCCCGTGCCGTGCATTGCCTTCTTCTCACTCCGAGAGTTGGTGTCCACATTCGCCGGCACATCCAAACCCTTGGCATGATACGCTCTGTCATCATAAGCCTCCTTATATCTTTCCTCAAAACAGCCACCATACCTACCTATCAAGGCATTTCCATAGCCTTTCCGAGTTACATTGCCATGCAACTTCCACCTCTTCATGACTTGATCTTCATGTCATACATGTTCCTGCTACATTGGCAGCGACATACATTGCATACACCATGATAGTTACATCTTCTTTATGATTTGGAGCACCTTGTAAAGTGTGAAAGATCTCCTTTACCTTCTTGTAAAATAGAGTGTTGCCCTTAAGTGAGGAAAAGATCCCAAAGTGGACACATTAAAAGATCCCAAAGAGGACAAATGAGAGTTAAATAGAAAGAGTCATTGAGGCCACAAAAAATACAAAAAAAATAGAAAAAGAAATAAAAAGAGAGAAAGGGGCAACACTACTATCCTTTTGGGAGATCCATACTAGTACTCCCTTTATATCCTTGTACTCCATAGAGATGATCATTATGCATATAGATATGTGGGGACCTTCACACTATAGAACTTGGCTTGCATATTCCAAGGATGAGCCCCCTCAAAAGAGCTCTAGGTCTTCATGAGCAAGCAAGTTAGATGGACCCCACTAGTTCCATTGGAGAGCTTCCTAGCTCGTTTGTGCATCCGTTGCATGGCAATCCCTACTCCTCATATCATATCTATCATTTGGCATCTCTTTCCTATGATTGTCCTCATTGATGTGAGCCTTTCTCATCCTTTTTGTCTTCCTCCTCCACCATATTTCTCTCTTGGCCATCCTAAGTGTCAACTCTCGTGCTTACGCTCATCCATTACATGAGTGCTCGAAATATCGAAAAGGAGTGGATCAAATTGACTTGTACCTGGCTAGTGGTCTGGGGACGAGTCAAGATAAGATTCCAAAGAAGACCAAGTGTGAAACTTTAGTAGATTGAGTTCTCAACTCGAAAATACATTTTCTCGTATTCCCTATCCCCCTTCTTGCACGCAAATACCATTTGGAGACATTCGAGTCACGGACAGCGAGAGCTCTTGCACCTAATGTTCTTTTGTTACTTGTTTCAATGCTAATATAGACTCTTGCCTGTTATGACTTGAATTGAATCTCTAACCTTGATTGCTTTACTTTTCAAAGTTCTTATATGGTTGCTAGCATGTCACCACAGAAATGATGTTGTTATCATTTACCTACTCGAGGACGAGCAGGAATTAAGCTTGGGGATGTTGATACGTCCAAAACGTATCTATAATTTCTGCTTGCTCCATGCATGTTTTGTGTGATATTGCTATGATCTGGATACACTTTCATACACTTTTGATCATATTTGGACTAACCTATTAACTCAGTGCACCTCAGTGCCAGTTCCTGTTTTCTGCTGTTTTCTATTTTAGCTTTCCCCCATATAAATAGTGCCAGAAAAATTCGGGAAAATTCAGATAAAAAATCAGTGCGACGGAAGCTTCGAGAAGAGCCGGGAGGGGCCAGAGGGGAGCCAGGGGGGCCCAGGCTGCCACCCGGCGCGGCCCCACCCCTGGCAGCGCCAGGGGGCGCCTGGGGCCCCTGGCCCACCTCTGGCTGCCCCTTTCGCCTATTGATCCCCCGTCACGGGAAAACTCCAAAAGCAGAACCCTATTCCGCGAACTCGCCTCTGTTTCGCCGCCGCCGCGCTTCCGAAGATCGGGAGCACCAGAAGACCTCTTCCCGGCACCCTGCCGGAGGGAGGATTGACCTCCGGGAGTCTCCTCTCCACCATGGATGCTCCCCGGATGTCTCGTGAGTAGTTTTCCTTGGACCATGGGTCCGTGATCAGTAGCTATGTGATGTTCTCCTCCCCTCTTCGATCTTCATTGTTTAGACCTCGTGAGCTGCCCTACATGATCGAGGCACCTTTGTAATAATTCTGCTATTGCTATGTTGAGTTTGATAGGATCTGATGGATTATGAGATTATGTTCAGATTGTGATAGAGTAATATATTTGGTTTTTATCTCTTATATTTTTGTTCCTAAGTAATTCTTGCATGTTCTCCGTTGCTGTTTATTGCTTTGGCCAAGTAGTAGGTAGTGACTCCAAGAGGGAGCGTTGTGCTAGATTGTGGGTTCATGCCCCCTGATGACACGCTTGAGTGACAGAAACATGAGTCTAGGGGATGTGCTGTTGCCACAAGGGGGAAAACAACGGTGCTTTTAACCGCGGTTACAAGGATTGTTTACTTTACGCAAACTTCTTTTTAATGCAGTTGTCTGTTGCTTTGGGTTTACACTTTGGGTGGGGCTCGCAACTTAATACCAGTGAGATGTTCTGGATAGATATCTCAAGGTGGATGATTAGTAGTAGATGCAGATGGATTTCGGTCTACTTACCTTGTCGTACTGCCTGTGCTTTTGAACCTCTTCCTTTCTTTTGTAGAATAGTTAGCATTGCGGTGCATTCATAATCCTGTCAATTGCCTTTCTGTAAATTTTTTACGTCGCATAGCAATTTAATCATCTTTTGGGAGAGAGAAATCACTAGCGAACATCACGTATCCCGGTCCATATCCTTATCACTGTTTCCACGCTATATTTACTTTTCTGCATTTACTTTCAAGTTGCTATTATTATCCCTTGCGTTTTATCCTTTGTAAACAACAAGACCAGAGAGATTGACAACCTCTCTGAACTTCGGTGGGAACAAAGTTATCTGTGTCTGTGTGCAGGTCCGCGTCAGTTGCGCCGCTGACACCTACTTATCATCTCTGGAGTCCTGCTGGAGAGAAAGCTTGGTATCTTCACCGAGAGAAGCCATCACCAGTACCCGCTGCTCTTCATCAATCAGATGCTAGAGAGACTGTATAAAAACACCCACTTTTGCTATCTTGACTGACGAGGGGTTGACCCCACAACTCCTACGTATAAGCCTACCTGGTGTCCCTGAAGACAGAAGGCCCACGAAGATACAGCCTTGGCCCTCTAATTGGCACCGACGTAGGAGTCTGCGACTCACAAGGAAGGTGCGAAGACCTGCCGCACGGAGCAATCTAGGGTTAGGAAAGCTTACTTATAAACGAAGATGAACTCCCCGAGACCTAGCCCAGTATATAAGGGCTAGGAGGGGCGACGCCAAAGGCTAATACCATTTGTAACCCTAGCCTTGAGCGCTCCAGCCTCAGCATCCACTGTAATCGCATCTCCCTCATCAATAATATTGAGCAGGAACGTGTCCTCCTGTTTGCCGACGAGCTATCGTCCAACCTATGCCTCTCATGACTAACCCAGGGTCCCTGACCATGGGATTTGCCGGGGTTGATCCCCGTCAATTGGCGCCGTCTCTGGGAATCACACAGGTTGGGATCACGATCTCGGCGGTCCCGTCTTCAGCAAGCCACAACTCAAGGGCAAGGACTAGAACTAGCCCACTCGAAGGATTCAAGATCACGGCAAACATCTCTGCCACCCTATCAAGATCGCTCGGGCTACAGCTGTGCCAGGACCGATAGTACGGTAACGGCCAAGTGCAGCGTCAGCAGCGAAGGAATCGACGACCCAGAAGAACGGCGAGAGGCCTCTACGAAGGAATTCCACTCGACGAACCGCGACGCGCAGCGGAGGACTCGCAAACCTTTCGACAACCCACCGCCACCCGGGCACCCGCCGCACATCAAGACGATGACTACGAGATCGAAACCAGCGATCAGCAGAACCATCGCCAAGGAAGAAGGAATCGACGACCCAAAAGGCGCGCAAGGGAGATCTACGACGAGGCCCCACTGAACGAGCCACGTCACGCAGCCGTGCAACCGACGGCCACTCGACGACACGCCGTCGCACGAGCACCTGCCGCCAGCCAGGACAGCGACTCCGAGACACCGGTGGGCGAGTACTATGACCCAGATCGAAGGCCAGATGAATTCGCCAACCTCATCAAGAACCAAGATATGAGTTGAGGAATCGAAACCAACCCTCGCTTCCACGAACACCCGGAGGATCACGAGCAAATCTTTAAAATATCAAGAAGGAAGAGGCATGTCGGATCTAGCAAACTCACGGTTAGAAAGCAGCTAGCAGGACCCTGCACGATCCACAACTTCGAGGATGACTGGGGACGCGTTAGGTCAGGTCACACTTTGGGAGACTGCCACCTGTTCAGCGAGCTAGCCGACGACCTCAAGAAGGAGAAGCAGAAATAAAACAAGCGCAACCGGCGACCCGAACAATCGCCGCCCTCAAGCCCGGAAGGACGTCACAACCCGCCGCAAGGACAGGCGCTCATGATCCAAGAGGGAAGGGTGCCGCAAGCACAACGCGACGCCTACACCCTGCAAGCTAGAGCAGCCGAGAGCATAAATATAGTCGAAGTCTACCAGCTACATGATGCGGAGACCAGCATCACGTTCTCACAGGACGACCATCCACCCGCAGTCCCAAGACCGGGGCATGCGCCCTTGGTGCTCGATGCACAAATCAGAGAGTACGACATGGATAGGGTCTTCATGGACGGAGGTAGCAGCATGAATATCATCTTCGCCAACACCCTGCAAAAGATGATGATCCCACGATCAGTATGGAAGAAATCGAGCACCGTGTTACACGGGGTAGTCCCAGGAGAAGAAGCCACATCCCTAGGAGTCGTCGAACTTGAAGTTGTCTTCGGCAACCGACGCAACTTCGCAAAGCATGTCCTCGAGTTCGAAGTACTCGACTGGCAAACGCAGTATCACGCCATATTGGGACGGCCAGCATTCGCGCAGTTCATGGCGTTTCCACACTACGCCTACCTCAAGCTCAAGATGCCAGGATCAACGGGAGTCCTCACGATCAACGGAAGCTTCATCAAATCAGATCAATGTGACCGTGACTTTCACAAAATCTCCAACACATTCGGAGCCGAACAAGAACTCAGAGAAATAGCCATGGTGACGGACAAGCGTACCTTCCCATTGGTGGGCCGAAGCGAATCTAAGGAGTACGGACGCGACTTCAGCATCGTCAGCAACACAGTCACTCACCAAGTGCACCCGACGGACCCGGACAAAACAGTCCGCGTGTACGCCCACCTACGAGAGGAGCAGGCGAGGTCTCTCGTCGCTTTCCTTCAATATGAGTGGGAAATATTCGCCTGGTGCCCAGCCGACATGCATGGAATACCACGCGAATTCGCGGAGCACGCCCTACACATCAAGCAAAACACGAAGCCGGTGAAGCAAGCTCTGAGAAAATTCTCGGAGCCCAAGCGCAGAGCAATCGGAGAGGAAGTCAACCGGTTACTCGACGCCCAGTTCATCCGAGAAACGAAGAAGGCCACCTGGATAGCCAACCCAGTGCTGGTGCCCAAGAAAGACACGAACGTGCTGCGCATGTGTGTCGACTACGGACCAGTCAACAAGCATTGCCCGAAGGACCACTTCCCCCTGCCTAGAATCGATCATATAATTGACTCGACAGCAGGGTGCGATCTACTCTCCTTTCTTTATGCCTACTCATGATACAACCAGATCAGGATGAAGGAAGAAGACGAAGAACACACATCGTTCATCACCCCCTATGGCGTATTCTGCTACAGGACCATGCCCTTCGGGATCAAGAACGCAGGCGCCACATACCAGCGAATGATGCAGGCCTGCCTGAAAGAGCAAATTGGAAGAAATGTGCAAGTCTATGTGGACGACATCGTCATCAAGACCTACAAAGCAGCCACACTACTCGACGACCTGCGCGAAACCTTCGCAGCGCTCAACAAATACAAAATCAAACTCAACCCAAAGAAGTGCGCATTTGGCGTACCGGCGGGGAAGCTGCTCGGCTATATGGTCTCTGCCCGAGGAATCGAGGCAAACCCTAAGAAAGTCCAAGCCATCGCCCGAATGCAAGAACCAACCGACGTCAAAGGAGTACAACAGCTCACTGGAAGACTCGCAGCCCTAAGCCTCTTCATCAGCAGGCTGGGAGAACGCACGCTGCCTTTCTATCAGCTGCTCAGGAAAGGAGAGAAATTCGAGTGGGCAGAGGAAGCCCGCCAAGCATTCTCGGACCTGAAAAAGACACTCTCGACCCCACCAATCCTGGCGGTACCCAAGGAACGAGAGAAGTTGTACCTCTATGTGGCAGCACGCAACAGTGTAGTAAGCACAGCGCTCGTTGTCGAACGCACAGAAGAAGGCAAGGTCCAGAGCATCCAGAGACCAATCTACTACCTCAGCATGCTCCTGACCAAATCCCAGCAGCGGTACCCGCATTATCAGAAGGTACTACTGGCCGTCATCATGACCTCAAGAAAGGTGTCCCACTACTTCGACGAGCACCCTATCACAATCGTGAGCAGCGCACCACTCGCTGATATACTCAACAACCCTGGAGCGACTGGACGAGTCGCCGAGTGGAACATTGAGCTCATCCCACGGGACCTGCAGTTCAAGCACCCAACAGCCATCAAATCCCAAGTACTCCCAGATTTCCTGGTCGAGTGGAGGGAGGTTCAGACACCAGGCCCCCCAGACCTATCAAATTCATGGTCAATGTTCTTCGATGGGTCCAAGAGACAACACGTAGCCGGGGCAGGAGTTGTGCTCATCTCCCCTAAAGGAACAAAGCTAAAATATGTCCTCTAGATCAACTTCAGTCACGCCTCCAACAACGAAGCAGAATACGAGGCACTCCTCCATGGCATGCGCATGGCCAAAACGTGCGGAGCCACTCGCCTCATAATCTACGGGGACTCCAATCTCGTCGTCCAATAGACGATGAGAAACTGCGACGCAATAGCCGACAACATGGCGGCCTACCAGAAGCTCTACAACGCACTCGAAGGAAGTATCGACGGTTGCGAGCTCAACTACATCACCAGGGCCAACAACACAGAAGCTGACGAACTCGCGAACATTGGTTCGACCCGAGGACCAATACCAACCGGCGTTTTTCTTGAAAGCATTAGCCAGAGATCCATCAAGGTACAGGCAGCAGCACCTGAAGCAGTCATGGACGGCGAGGACGCAATAGACCTGGCGCAGGTGGCAGCAGCAAGCCTATCAGAAGACATAAGCACCAGCACACCCGACAGCACAGCTCCGAAAGAGCTCGAAGGACCTGTCTGGCAAAACCGTTCCTCCGATTCCTAATCAAAGGTACACTACCGCAAGATGTGGCTGAAGCACGACACATCAGCCGACGATCCAAGGCGTTCACGGTGATCAACAAACAACTATACAAGCGCAGCATCACCCAGATACTCCAAAGGTGCATCGAAGAAGAGGACGACAAATCCCTACTGCTCGAAATCCACGACGGCACCTGCGGGCACCATGCGAGCAGTCGAGTACTCGTGTCCAAAGCATTCCGAGCCGGGTTCTATTGGCCCACAGCCATGAAAAACGCAGAGGAAATCGTGCGACGTTGTGTCGCCTGCCAGAAATTCGCCAACAGGCCACACGCCCCCGCCTCAGAGCTCAAGACCATACCACTATCCTGGCCGTTCGCCACCCAGGGACTCGATATGGTGGGCCCACTCAAGAAATCATCAAAGGGAGGAAGAACACACCTACTCGTCGCAGTCGACAAGTTCACTAAATGGATCGAAGCAGTGCCCATCACCAGCTCCACAGCCCTCACGGCTGTCAACTTCATCAAATCGATCACCTTCAGGTTTGGAGTACCACACAACATCTGATACGTCCAAAACGTATCTATAATTTCTGCTTGCTCCATCCATGTTTTGTGTGATATTGCTATGATCTAGATACACT
Source organism: Bromus sterilis (assembly GCA_950022295.1). Lineage (NCBI taxonomy): Eukaryota > Viridiplantae > Streptophyta > Magnoliopsida > Poales > Poaceae > Bromus > Bromus sterilis. Next base: position 407,370,597 of record OX465596.1, on the reverse strand, counting down.
TTCATACACTTTTGATCATATTTGGACTAACCTATTAACTCAGTGCACCCGAGTGCAAGTTCCTATTTTCTGTTGTTTTTCTATTTCAGTTTTCCCCCATATAAAAAGTGCCAGAAAAATTCCGGGAAAAATACAGAAAAAATCAGCGTACATGAAGCTTAGAGAAAAGCCCGGGAGGGGCCTGAGGGGAGCCAGGGGGGCCCAGGCGGCCACCCGGCACGGCCCCACCCCTGGCTGCCCCCCTTCGCCTATTTATTCTCCGTCACGGGGAAAATCCAAAAGAAGAACCCTATTCCGCAAACTCGCCTCTGTTCCGCCGCCGCCGCGCTTCCGAAGATCGGGAGCACCAGAAGACCTCTTCCCGGCACCCTGCCAGAGGGAGGATTGACCTCCGGGAGTCTCCTCTCCACCATGGATGCTCCCCGGATGTCTCGTGAGTAGATTTCCTTGGACCATGGGTCCGTGATCAGTAGCTATGTGATGTTCTCCTCCCCTCTTTGATCTTCATTGTTTACACCTCGTGAGCTGCCCTACATGATCGAGGCACCTTTGTAATATATCTACTGTTGCTATGCTGAGTTTGGAGGGATCTGATGGATTATGAGATTATGTTCAGATTGTGATAGAGTAATATATTTGGTTTTTATCTCTTATATTTTTGTTCCTAAGTAATTCTTGCATGTTCTCCGTTGCTGTTTATTGCTTTGGCCAAGTAGTAGGTAGTGACTCCAAGAGGGAACGTTGTGCTAGATTATGGGTTCATGCCCCCCGATGACACGCTTGAGTGACAGAAACATGAGTCTAGGGGATGTGCTGTTGCCACAAGGGGGAAAACAACGGTGCTTGTAACCGCGGTTACAAGGATTGTTTACTTTACGCAGAGTTCTTTTAATGCAGTTGTTTGTTGCTTTGGGTTTACACTTTGGGTGGGGCTCGCAACTTAATACAAGCGAGATGTTCTGGATAGATATCTCAAGGTGGATGATTAGTAGTAGATGCAGATGGATTTCGGTCTACTTATCTTGGTGTACTGCCCGTGCTTTTGAGCCTCTTCCTTTCTTTTGTAGCATAGTTAGCATTGCGGTGCGTACTTAATCCTGTCAATTGCCCTTCTGTAATTTGTTTACCTCGCATAGCAGTTTTATCGTCTTTTGGGAGAGAGACATCACTAGTGAACATCACGTATCCCGGTCCATATCCTCATTACTATTTCCAAGCTTTATTTACTTTACTGCTTTTACTTGTTATCATTATCCCTTGCGTTTTATCCTTTGTAAACAACAAGACTGGAGAGATTGACAACCTCTCTGAAGTTCGTTGGGAACAAAGCTATCTGTGTCTGTGTGCAGGTCCGCGTCAGTTGCGCCGCTGACACCTACTTATCATCTCTGGAGTCCTACTGGAGACAAACCTTGGTATCTTCACCGAGGGAAAACTGCTGCTGCACTACATCTCAACCTTCCACTTGGGGTAACCAACGAAGGGCGAGAAGCCGTCTAGCAAGAGTATTTCTGGCGCCGTTGCCGGGGACTCCGAGTGCTAAGATAGGGGAGTTGCACACTACCCTTTACCTTTGTTTTTTAGTCTTGTTAGTTTACCTTTCAATTTTTATCTCAGTGTTCTTTATGAAAAACCACAAAAATAGTTGCTACCTTTTTCCTTTGTCTTGCTTTGCCTATTTATGCTATCCTCACCATGGGTGATGAACCACCCAAATATGGTACGATGGACATGTTTCACTTGGATCGTCTTCGATCAATTTGTGCTCGCGCTAAAAACCCGACCGACTTGGTTGAGTGAAAATCATTTGATGAGCATGCTCATTATACGCGGCACCGCCTATCTCAGAAAGGGAAACACTTATGGGATCAAATACATGTTTCTTATTGCCATGCTAAACTTTTGTGCCACATTTATGATTTCACTTGCTGTTCTAATATAGATCATAAACACCTCTCTTTCCAATGCGAGTTTAATGAAAATGTGATCTTATCTTCTTATGCTAAAGGTGTTTATGATTACTTTGATGTTGAAAAGATTTAAGAGTTTGTTGCTTTTAAAGTGCCTATGACATTGCTTCTTTGATTGAAAAGTATCACGATACTATTTTCGAGTCTGAAAACTTTGCAGTTCTTGCTTATTGCTTCGAGAATTATACTTCCAATTCTTATATTAAGGATTTTAAAAATAAAATGTTCTTTGCCCAAGAAGAGGCCAATGATTGCTTTGAGGAGGAATCCCATGATTCCGAGGACTCACTTGAAATATCCCTTTCTGAAAAATTTGATACTTGCTTTGTTGATGGCCAAGATGCCACTATGGATGATGCTGAAAAAAATGAACTCTCTATAGTTCCTTATGTTAAGCATGAAATTTTTGCTATTGCACCCACACTTGATTTTCCTATTATCCTTTTGAAATCTCCAACTCCGGAGAATTTTCCTCTTATCAAATCTCAATGTGATGGGTTGCATCTATCTTATCATCCTAAAAACCGTGTTGAAAATAATACACGTGTGCTTGTAGGTCATGAACAACATGATTTATGTGATAGTTATATTCTTGATGTTGTTCATGATGCTACTGAAAATTACTTTGAGAGAGGAAAGTTTGGTTGTAGAAACTTCCATGTTACAAAAACACCTCTCTTCATGTTGAAAGTTTTGAAGTTGTTCTTGTTCTACCTTCCTATGCATGTCACTTTGTGCTTCTTTGATTTATTTTCTAACAAGATGCCTATGCATAGGAAGTGGGTTAAGCTTAAATTTGTTTCACATTTGCTTCTTGATGCTCTCTATTGCTTCAATTCTTATTCTCTTGTGAGCATCTTTCATAATCTTTAAGCCTAGCTAATGGCTTTAAAGAAGCGCTTTCGGGAGGCAGCCCGCAACGAATTTAGGTGTTTTATTTTTGCTTTTGTTGTGTCTTGATGATTGTTACTTCTGTAGCAACATCATTGTATCTTTATTTTTCAGCTTTGTGCCAAGTTATAGCCTCTTACGGCAAGGGAAGTAAAAGTTGTGACATGCTGTCCAGAAAACAGATTCTGTCCTCGTGACCAGAAAAATTCCAGAAAAATCCCAGTTCATCTTTTTGAGCTGAAATTTTTACACAGTATGCTCTATACAATTACGAAACTTCCGTATGTTCTGAGTTTTTTGATTTGAGTGCAGAAGTGCCCCTAAAAAATTCTTTACTATATGTTGTTCTGTTTTTCAAAGATTCTGCCACGTTTTGTCTCTCCTTACTTTTGCAAACCTTAAGCTTGCTTTTTCTTTGCAAAAACTTTTTGGCACTCTTGAGAAACAGTAGCTTTTCAAGAATATCTTTATATCCAGTGGGAAAAATTTATTTATTAAGGGTACTAACCTCTCTAATCAGCTTATGATGAGTTATGTATGAAGGGAGTTTTCAAGTGTGCGATAGAAGATGATGAAAGAAGATCCAGGAGTGTCAAGCGCTCAAGCTTGGGGATGCCCCTGTGCATCCCCAATAAATATTCAAGGAGACTCAAGCATCTAAGCTTGGGGATGCCCCCGTGCATCCCCTTCTCCATCAACAGTCATCAGTTCGTCCTTCGTCTCATTATATTTTTATCAGTTCATGCGTTATGTGCTATGCTTGGAGAGTCTCACTCTTAGGTTTTTTTTTTAGTTTTATTTAGCTTTGCTTGCTGTTCATAACAAGTTAGATCCCTTCTTACTTTGTGTGGGAGAGAAACACGCTCCACTTTCAAAATTTAGAACACATCATAGGATTCTTCATGCCTATCTTTTTTCTGTTGTGTGTTCTTTATCTTTTCATTGCTACTGTCATGTTTAGTTTTAGTCTTAGTTTGTCTTTAACAAGAGCCTTGGCTTTTGTTTAGTTTGTTGCTGGAACTCTTTTTAGTTTTCATGTTTATCTTGTTAAAGAGAGTTGGTTGTTGCACTGAGTTGTGTCTTGTTTTGAGAAGTAGGTAATTGAGGTTGCTATTTAATTCTAGTAGTAGCTTCCAATAGTTTTGAGGTATTGATGTGAGTAATGTTTGAACTTTTGGTGTCAAGAGCTCTTTCCTATTAGTGATAGGTGTCGTATTTTGGGCAATCCGTGTGTATTTTCAAAACCTACAAAACAAGTTGAGAACTCTAGCTACTAGATGGATCACTACTCTTCTGAGGACTCGAATATCAGAGAACACTCACGTACCATGAGTCGAGGATGCGCAAGGATAACCAAACCCCCATACACTCCTCCTCGGGGTACTTGCCTCTTTGTGAACCTCCTTATTAGATTAAGAGTTACTGATAATAAGTGCATGAGTTCTTCGGACTAATGTAAGTATTGAAAGTTGACACTTCCACCTTCCCATATTTTGCTAGCCTCTCCCGTGCCGTGCATTGCCTTCTTCTCACTCCGAGAGTTGGTGTCCACCTTCGCCGGTACTTCCAAACCCTTGGCATGATACGCTCTGTCATCATAAGCCTCCTAATATCTTTCCTCGAAACAGCCACCATACCTACCTATCAAGGCATTTCCATAGCCTTTCCGAGTTACATTGCCATGCAACTTCCACCTCTTCATGACTTGATCTTCATGTCATACATGTTCTTGCTACAATGGCAGCAACATACCTTGCATACTTCATGATAGTTACATCTTCTTTATGTTTTCAGTACCTTGTAAAGTGTGAAAGATCTCCTTTACCTTCTTGTAAAATAGAGTGTTGCCCTTAAGTGAGGAAAAGATCCCAAAGTGGACACATTAAAATATCCCAAAGAGGAAAAATGAGAGTTAAATAGAAAGAGCCATTGAGGCCACAAAAAAATACAAAAAATTAGAAGAAAAGAGAAAAAGAAATAAAAAGAGAGAAAGGGGCAACACTACTATCCTTTTGAGAGATCCACACTAGTACTCCCTTTATATCCTTGTACTCCATAGAGATGCTCTTTATGCATATAGCTATGTGGGGACCTTCACACTATAGAACTTGGCTTGCATATTCCAAGGATGAGCATCCTCAAACGAGCTCTAGGTCTTCATGATCAAGCAAGTTAGATGCACCCCCACTAGTTTCATTGGAGAGCTTCCTAGATCATATGTGCATCTGTTGCATGGAAATCCCTACTCCTCACATCATATCTATCATTTGGCATCTCTCGCCTATGATTGTCCTCTTTGATGTGAGCCTTTCTCACCTTTTTGTCTTCCTCCTCCACCATATTTCTCTCTTTTACATCCTAAGTGTCAACTCTCGTGCTTACGCTCATCCATTGCATGAGTGCTCAAAATATCGAAAAGGAGTGGATTAAATTGACTTGTGCCTGGCTAGTGGTCTGGGGACGAGTCAAGATAAGATTCCAAAGAAGACCAAGTGTGAAAATTTAGTAGATTGAGTTCTCAACACAAAATTACTTTTTCTCATATTCCCTATCCCCCTTCTTGCACGAAAACACCATTTGGAGACATTCGAGTCACGGACAGCGAGAGCTCTTGCACCTTTTGTTCTTTTGTTACTCGTTTCAATGCTAATATAGACTCTTGCATGTTATGACTTGAATTGAATCTCTAACCTTGACTGCTTTACTTTTCAAAGTTCTTATATTGTTTCTAGCATGTCACCACAGAAATTATGTTGTTATCATTTACCTACTCGAGGACGAGCAGGAATTAAGCTTGGGCGTGTTGATACGTCCAAAACGTATCTATAATTTCTGCTTGCTCCATGCATGTTTTGTGTGATATTGCTATGATCTAGATACACTTTCATACACTTTTGATCATATTTGGACTAACCTATTAACTCAGTGCACCCTAGTGCCAGTTCCTGTTTTCTGCTGTTTTTCTATTTCAGTTTTCCCCCATATAAAAAGTGCGAGAAAAATTCCGGGAAAAATACAGAAAAAATAAGCGTACCGGAAGCTTCGAGAAAAGCCCGGGAGGGGCCAGAGGGGAGCCAGGGGGGCTCAGGCGGCCACCCGGCGCGGCCCCACCCCTGGCCGCGCCAGGGGGGCGCCTGGGGCCCCTGGTCCACCTCCGGCTTCCCCCCTTCGCCTATGTGTTCTCCGTCACGGGGAAACTCCAAAAGAAGAACCCTATTCCGCAAACTCGCCTCTGTTCCGCCGCCGCCGCGCTTCCGAAGATCGGGAACACCAGAAGACCTCTTCCAGGCACCCTGCCGGAGGGAGGATTGACCTCCGGGAGTCTCCTCTCCACCATGGATGCTCCCCGGATGTCTCGTGAGTAGTTTTCCTTGGACCATGGGTCCGTGATAAGTAGCTATGTGATGTTCTCCTCCCCTCTTTGATCTTCATTGTTTATACCTCGTAAGCTGCCCTACATGATCGAGGAACCTTTGTAATATTTCTGTTGTTGCTATGCTGAGTTTGGAGGGATCTGATGGATTATGAGATTATGTTCAGATTGGGATAGGGTAATATATTTGGTTTTTATCTCTTATATTTTTGTTCCTAAGTAATTCTTGCATGTTCTCCGTTGCTGTTTATTGCTTTGGCCATGTAGTAGGTAGTGACTCCAAGAGGGAACGTTGTGCTAGATTGTGGGTTCATGCCCCCCGATGACACGCTTGAGTGACATAAACATGAGTCTAGGGGATGTGCTGTTGCCACAAGGGGGAAAACAATGGTGGTTGTAACCGCGGTTACAAGGATTGTTTACTTTACGCAGAGTTCTTTTTAATGCAGTTGTCTTTTGCTTTGGGTTTACACTTTGGGTGGGGCTCGCAACTTAATACCAGCGACTTGTTCTGGATAGATATCTCAAGGTGGATGATTAGTAGTACATGCAGATGGATTTCGGTCTACTTATCTTGGCGTACTGCCCGTGCTTTTGAGCCTCTTCCTTTCTTTTGTAGCATAGTTAGCATTGCGATGCGTTCTTAATCCTGTCAATTGCCCTTCTGTAATTTGTTTACCTCGCATAGAAGTTTTATCGTCTTTTGGGAGAGAGACATCACTAGTGAACATCACGTATGCCGGCCCATATCCTCATTACTGTTTCCAAGCTTTATTTACTTTACGGCTTTTACTTGTTATCATTATCCCTTGCGTTTTATCCTTTGTAAACAACAAGACCGGAGAGATTGAAAACCTCTCTGAACTTCGTTGGGAACAAAGCTATCTGTGTCTGTGTGCAGGTCAACGTCAGTTGCGCCGCCGACACCTACTTATCATCTCTGGAGTCCTACTGGAGACAAACCTTGGTATCTTCACCGAGGGAAAACTGCTGCTGCACTACATCTCAACCTTCCACTTGGGGTAACCATAGAAGGGCGAGAAGCCGTCTAGCAACATCATCACGGACAATGGCACGAACTTCACAGCCGTAGAATTCCAGAACTTTTGCAAAGAACTGGGCATCAAAATCAAGTATGCATCAGTCGCGCACCCGCAGTCCAACGGCCAAGTGGAAAAAGAAAACGGCCTTGTATGCGGGGGAATCATGAAGCGGCTCCTTGCACCACTCGAGCAAGCCGCCGGAAACTGGATAGAAGAACTCCCCGTGGTACTATGGAGCCTACGAACTACACCAAACACCGCGACCTAGTACACACCCTTCTTCATGGTGTACGGGGCAGAGGCAGTACTACCACATGACCTCAAGTTCGGAGCGCCTCGGGTCACAGGGTACGAAGAAGAAGAAACAGAAGAAGCATTACAAGATGAAAAAGATACAACTGACGAAGCAAGAGATACAACCCTGGCAAAATCAGAGGGGTAACAGGACAAGCTACGCACCTACCAAAGCAGTCGCTTGCACATTAGAACCTTCAACAAAGGTGACCTAGTCCTACGGCTAATACAAGAGAAGGTCCATAAACTTTACCCCCAATGGGAAGGACCATTTATAGTCTCAGAAGTCATCGGAGGTGGCGCCTACAGGCTGAAGAACCCGAAGACAGACGAGGACGTGGGTAACCCATGGAACGTAGCAAACTTGCGAATGTTCTATCCATAGTCCCCATCGATCAGACATGACTGGCAACTCATGTAGCCGCTCGACCACAATAAAATAAATGTTGCCCAAGTACTGCCATCTCAAAGCTCTCGGGGGCTCGAGCACAAACTCCCCCTCGAGAGACGCTATCATGGCCTACGCGATCTTAACCAAAGCACTCAGGGGCTTAAGCATAAAATCCCCCCGAGAGACGCTATCGCCACTCAAGCGATCTTAACCAAAGCACTCGGGGGCTTAAGCATAAAATCCGCCCGAGAGACGCTATCGCCACTCAAGCGATCTTAACCAAAGCACTCGGGGGCTTAAGCATAAAATCCCCCCGAGAGACGCTATCGCCACTCAAGCGATCTTAACCAAAGCACTTGGGGGGCTTAAGCATAAAATCACCCCGAGAGACGCTATCGCCACTCAAGCGATCTTAACCAAAGCACTCGGGGGCTTAAGCATAAAATCCCCCCGAGAGACGCTATCGCCACTCAAGCGATCTTAACCAAAGCACTCAGGGGCTTAAGCATAAAATCCCCCCGAGAGACGCTATCGCCACTCAAGCGATCTTAACCAAAGCACTCGGGGTCTCGAGCACACACTCCCCCCGAGAGACGCTATCATCTCCTACGCGATCTTAACCAAAGCACACGGGGGCTTAAGCATAAAATCCCCCCGAGAGACGCTATCGCCACTTAAGCGATCTTAACCAAAGCATTCGGGGGCTTAAGCATAAAATCCCCCCGAGAGACGCTATCGCCACTTAAGCGATCTTCGCCAAAGCACTCGGGGGCTTAAGCATAAAATCCCCCCGAGAGATGCTATCGCCACTTAAGCGATCTTCGCCAAAGCACTCGGGGGCTTAAGCATAAAATCCCCCCGAGAGACGCTTTCATCGCCTACGCGATCTTAACCAAAGCACTCGGGGGCTTAAGCACAAAATCCCCCCGAGAGACGCTATCGCCACATACGCGAGCTCACCTTAAAAACTCGGGGGCTCAGGCATAAGCATTCCCCGAGACACGCTACTGTCCTATTCAAAAACACCAAGTTAGCAATCTTCAAGTCTTCACCCGGACGACAAACAACCAAGACTCCGGGACTACTCCAGAGTTGAACCACGAGGAAATACGCAAAGTTTTAAGCCTACGTTTGACTCTACAACTCAAACATAGCCTCGGGGGCTACTCCCATCGGGAGCGCTGCCGCGCACCCGATAGAACACACTAGAAAGTTAAAGTCAGTGCATCATAGGAGGAATCGAAGAAATTTCACGCTATCAGATGGAGTCGAAGACATTTCACGCTATCAGATGGAATCGAAGACATTTCACACTATCAGATGGAGTCGAAGAAATTTCGCGCTATCAGATGGCATCGAAGACATTCTGCGCTATCAGAAGGAGTCAAAGTAAGTGCATCACAGGAGTCGAAAACACAGGTTATTGCAAGATCTCAACAACAGCTTGAATTCAACCATAAAGAAATAAAAGGACTCAACTACATTTGGATAGAAGGCAGCTCCTGTTACAAGAGGGAATTACCCAAGGAATCAAGACTTTTACATGTGTTCCCATGAAGGGTAATCGACTCTAGTACAAGGGCATCACCATAGACAAAGGAAAAAGGAAGCTAGCAGAGGATGTCAATGACATAAAAAAAGGGTGAAGCTCGCCTTATTTGTCGATGCTCCACCAGCTTCTTCTCCTGCTCCACCAGTTTCTTCTCCAGCTGCAGCTGCACGCCTTCTTCTCCGGCTGCACAGCTTCTTCTCCGAGTTGCCGACGAAGATGAGGCCGCCTCCAGTTCTACAATGTCGCTTGGCGCGCCCGCTTGATCGACGGCTTGACGTCGATGTCCTCTTCGGAGCTGATGGAGATGGCATCACCACCTGAGGAGTCGCCAGAAGACGGAGCTGTAGAAGATGAAGGCATAGGACTCCTCGACCTTGTGGAGCTATCGCTGCTCGACTCCTGCCAGTGCGGATCCATGCTGTTGCCGCTCGGGTCGAACGCGTGGACAGTGACAGTGCTTTCGCCGTCAAAACGACAGCTGAGCATATCGCCATCTCGTAATTTCAACCGCCGAGCAAACAAACTCCAACCAGAGCCAAGAAAAATCAAGCGGGAGCTATCAACCTCCAAGTCAACATAAGGAGGAGATCGACAGCTCCCTTGAAGATGCAGAAGCAAGCCATCTAAGCCACGTTCAGAGACAATGAAGGAAAAAGAAGATGGAAGAAGAACGCGATTGGCGCTCTGACCACGAACGCGTAAAAGAAAATCATAGCGCCAGAATCCCTCCACGGGAGAGGAGGAAGGCATTGGCACCGTACCATGGCGACCACCACGGCATGAGCGTGGTGTACGGCCACTGACGGGGATCAACCCTGGCAAATCCTAGGGTTAGGTACCCTAGGTTTCGTGTAGGAGGAAAGACAGCGACGTGGCCTGCGCGTTGGTAGGATTCGGAGGTGACAAGCGACACATGGGGCACTATTTACCCAGCTTCAGGTCCCCGAAGGGAAACCCTACATGCTGCTTGTCTGATCTTGTATTGATGATGATGTACAAAGGTGCCGTGAGGGCTTTGGTGGAGAGAGATCTGCCTAGTCCTATGCGTGGGGATTGAGAGCTTGTGTCTTGAGTTGTTGACCTCATCTCTAGAGAGGTGCCCCTGCCTCGCTTTATATAGATAGCCAGGTAGGGGTTTACAAGAGTCCTAGTTGACTACAAGTAGGAGTCCTTGTCTTGAGCCTCAAGTCTTCGGCTTCACGTCTTATTCCATTATGTCGGTGTCCACGAGTGGCCCCCTGGTGGGCCGCCAGCCATGACACGCACCAGGTACCCTCTCGTAGAGGAGTCGTGGGGGTATCCCCTCGTCAGTAGCCCCCGAGTGCCAGGAGGACTCGAAGAGTCGCATAAGGACTCGAATCTGCAGTAGCCGCCGTAGTGCGTGTCGGTCATTTGCTGATGAACGGTCGAAGATGTCGTGAGTATGCTCCCGATGGGAGTATTTGGATGAAGCATCGAAATTGTAGTCCGGTTCGTCTTCTTGTTTCATCGCCGGGTGGACAGAAGTTGCCCAGTCGAGTGGTCGTCGGGTGCGCGTCAGCGCTCCCGATGGGAGTAGCCCCCGAGGCTATGTGCGACTCATAGAGTCGTGCATGGGCTCAAGTTGTTTTTAAGCTAACCCCGTCGTCTTGTCAGATGCTCGAGTAGTGCTCGTCGGGTGCGCGTCAGCGCTCCCGATGGGAGTATCCCCCGAGGCTATGTTCGACTGCTTGCAGTCGAGCATAGACTCAAGACTTCTTCGTCGTCGAGTAATTGTCATCCAAGGAAGTGCTCGACTCGGGTCTTGCGTCGGAACCGTGAGTTGTTGTAGGGATCAGTCGTGGACGAGGAGGTTGGTGTCGCCGCGTCATGAGGGCGCCCAGCCCCCGAGTATCTGCTGAGAAGGAGAAAAAGGATGCAACTGTATTAAGATGTACTTGCGCAATATACAAAAGAATTGTAAGGTGCATGATTTGCAGATGTTGCACTTTTGTCGAGTGGAAAATGTAGCATCATATAAAGTTCATGCGTGTCTTTTCATGAGTAGGCCCTCCAGCAGCATACTCTTGCCGGGTAACAGGGACGCTATGCCAGACTTGTTGAACCCAGAGACAAGAGCGACCTTTTGGTACCCAGCCTCACTATAAATGCGAATAAACACATATAAAACTGAGCATGATCCAAAGAATGATTTTGTAGGCTTTAGATGTTTGTGTGTGACTGCGTAGTCGTTTTTGGCGACTGATCGAGAATGTATAAAGGTTTTGGAGTCATAGCATAAGAATGTAAAGAAAACTTAGTTGTAGGATCGACGCGGCGGAGGATGTCGAAGATGAGCAGTCGAGTAGTCGACGATGAGCAGTCGAAGAGGCGAGAACAGAGTCGATGTGACGGCGACCGCGACGTTCAGCCCCCGAGTCCGCGAGCCCCCGAGTGTTGAGGTGGCGGAGTTGCGCGGCGAAGTCGTCGTGATGGATTTATCCGGCGAGTGACGAGAGGACTCGATGCGACGATTCCTGCGCGATGGAGCTCGGTACGGGAGAGCCCATACAAAGGAGCTCGGCGCAGGATAATTTGTGTGATTGTCGTCGACGGTACGGTAAGTGACCGAGAAGGACTTGGCGCGCCTGGCGTAGTCGACGTGACGAAGTTTCGCGTCGTGTATCCGCACTGGAGCCGATGAAGTTGATGTCGAAAAAGTGCCAGCCCCCAAGCATCGAGTGCGCGCCGTGATTCGTCCGTGGTTGATGTAGAGGACGGAGTCGATGTAGCGCTCGTAGACGTGCACAGCCTGATTCCGCAATCTGTTGCGGCACCGGTTTCGACTGCGTTTTTTCTTCTTCTTCTTCGATCTGGATCTTCATAGTGAATCATTGTTGATGTAGTCGCCGAGTCGTCGAGTTGTCGATTGCTCGTCGTGTGCTGTTGTTGTAGCGGCTTGAGTCGATGTAGAAATATTGGTGAGTCATCCATGGCATGTCGAGTTGGAGTAGAAGCCTTGTGGGTCAAGATTGAACCCGAATTCTCGATTGGAAATTCGCGATCTTGCGTAGATCCAAAAACGCGTTGCAGTGCGAGAGCCGCTGACGGAGATCTAACCGTTGGAATTTTCTGAAATATTTTATGCTGATGTGGGATTGAATCCCGCATGCTTACACCTGAGGGATCTTCAAGTTGATGTCCGAGCTAATGTCAGGAATTTATTTGCTGGAGTCGCGCGGAGTTCCGTCTAATTCCGAGAGTGCTTCAGTGCGCAGGTCGCCGACGGAGATCCAACCGTTGGAATTTGCTAAAATTTTCACAGATTTTCGAAAATTGAATTTCACATCTTTCAACTGAAGGGATCGTCAGAGATGAGCTCCGAGTCGTCGTTGAGAGTGCCCGCAACACAGATGTTTTTTTTTCTGTCCTGTAGGCTGCGCGTGAGCGCTTTTGTTGATGTCGATCTTCGAGTGGCGCGCTCGAAAATTTTCTTGTTTTCTCCATGAGCTTGATGTAGATCTTGATGTAGTTTTTGAAGAAGCCGAGATTGCGATGAACCCAAATTGAATAGATCCTTCCAAAGTCGACGGATCGTCGTTTGTCGATGTAGATTTGAGCCGCCGATCCGTGATTCCAACGCGCATGTCGAGGTCGTGGGTTCGATTCCCACAGACGGCGCCAATTGACGGGGATCAACCCCGGCAAATCCTAGGGTTAGGTACCCTAGGTTTCGTGTAGGAGGAAAGACAGCGAGGTGGCCTGCGCGTTGGTAGGATTCGGAGGTGAAAAGCGACACATGGGGCACGATTTACCCAGCTTCAGGCCCCCGAAGGGAAACCCTACATGCTGCTTGTCTGATCTTGTATTGATGATGATGTACAAAGGTGCTGTGAGGGCTTTGGTGGAGAGAGAGAGATCTGTCTAGTCCTATGCGTGGGGATTGAGAGCTTGTGTCTGGAGTTGTTGACCTCATCTCTAGAGAGGTGCCCCTGCCTCGCTTTATATAGATAGCCAGGTAGGGGTTTACAAGAGTCCTAGTCAACTACAAGTAGGAGTCCTTGTCTTGCGCCTCAAGTCTTCGGCTTCACGTCTTATTCCATTATGTCAGTGTCCACGAGTGGGCCCCTAGTGGACCGCCAGCCATGACACGCACCAGGTACCCTCTCGTGGAGGAGTCGTGGGGGTATCCCCTCGTCAGCCACCATGGCCACGACGAACACGGTCACGACCAACACCTCGCCTGGGAGCCATGAGAGGAAGAAGAGAAGAAGGAAGAGGCAAAGCAGCAAGCTGGATAGAGGCGAAATGCTGTGGAAGAGAAAGGCTTATTTATAGAACAAAAATCCCCCAGCACAGAGAAGCCAAGACGACACCAGCAATTAATTCAAAGACCAAACGTCGAAGACGTCTCAGATTCCAAAACTAAGATGCTTTCCCACGGGATGCACTGTGCGTGAGACGCGCCAATTCACGCGCGTTTCCAACGCGCGTATCGGAAACTCAACCAGCGCCTGCCGCACGCCACAGCGGTCATCATTATGACCAGTCATGAAGACGTGACGGTTCACTGGCGGAGCATCCCTGACAGCCATCAAACAGAGGCATCGTTATCCTGACAAGCAGCGAAGAATACCAACAGACATCAAGAATGATTTCTTAAACACATTTTTCAAATATATCTAAACTCCCATCGGGAGCGTAACCACTCAAAACCGAGCCCCAGGTGAGCAGCCGCCTAAAAATCAGCAATGTGCTCGAGTGACCACTCGCACTCATGAGATTCTGGGGTGCTCCCTCAACCCGACACAAGACAAACATGCATTCGCCAAGATCATACGACGCTAAGAGTCTTAGGTGCTCCATCACCTCAAGAGCCGAAACGGCATTCGAGTGACCACTCACGAAGAACCCCTCGCCGGAGCACTCGAAACAAGCTCCGCGGGTGAATAAGTGAACAACTCGCTTGATGTTTTGTTCCAAGCGGGTGCAATATATTAGGCTCCGCGCCTAAAAAATACACATTCCTGGAACATGACACACTTTGCCCAGATGCCACGCAAGATTAGCGTTTAGGTAAGACCCCGCTGCGAAGTTCGGCCGGGCTGGGACTTGCCGAAGAGCGATTTCACTCCCAACCTTTTCCATGCGCTGCGCATGATAGAAAAATCCGGGCGGACGCGCCTTAGGCTATGCACATTACTGGCGGCAAATGAACACCGTAAGACCTGAAGCCGCAGGACTTTTTCTCGACACCAGTGTTCCAAGCTCACGTCGAGCGACGTGGGTTTGATTGGGCTACTGCTGTATTTTCCACTAGCGCAATTCACCAAGGCTCGACCAGTCGACTCCTTGGGCCCTTTCAGCTTAGCATCCCTCGAAAAAGGTTTTGTCATGGCCACCAGACTGCCAGCGACCCGTGGTTGTACCGCGCATTCAAACGACCGACAAATGGATGTACTCGAGTCCCTGCGCGACTCTTCGAGTCCCCCAGGCACTCGGGGGCTACTGACGAGGGGTTGACCCCACGACTCCTACGTATAAGCCTACCTGGTGTCCCTGAAGACAGAAGGCCCACGAAGATACAACCTTGGCCCGCTAATCGGCACCAATGTAGGAGTCTGCGACTCACAAGGAAGGTGCGAAGACCTGCCGCACGGAGCAAGCTAGGGTTAGGAAAGCTTACCTGTAAACGAAGATGAACTCCCCGAGACCTAGCCCAGTATATAAGGTCTAGGAGGGGCGACGCCAAAGGCATCCAATACCATCTGTAACCCTAGCCTTGAGCGCTCCAGCCTCGACATCCACTGTAATCGCATCTCCCTCATCAATAATATCGAACAGGAACGTGTCCTCCTGTTTGCCGACGAGCTATCGTCCAACCTGTGCCTCTCATGACTAACCCAGGGTCCCTGACCATGGGATTTGCCGGGGTTGATCCCCGTCATTGACGGTACTCTGGCTTCTCTCAAATTCATGTTAATACTGCCGACCAAGAGAAGACCTCTTTCACGTGTCCTTACGGTACTTATGCTTATAGGCGCATGCCTTTTGTTTTATGCAATGCACCTTCTACTTTTCAAAGATGCATATCTGCTATTTTTCATGGTTTTTGTGAGGAGATTGTGGAAGTCTTCATGGACGATTTCTCTGTCTATGGAACTTCCTTTGACCATTGTCTCCACAATCTTAATAAAGTTTTGCAGAGATGCGAGGATACGAATTTAGTTTTAAACTGGGAAAAGTTCCACTTCATGGTTAACGAAGGGATCGTTCTTGGTCACAAGATATCTGAGAGGGGAATTGAAATGGACAAGGTGAAGATTGAAGCTATCGAAAGGATGCCCTATCCAAGGGACATCAAAGGTATTCATAGTTTTCTCGGTCATGCTGGTTTCTATAGAGGATTTATTCAAGACTTATCTAAGACTTCGAGACCCCTAACTAATCTTCTCCAGAAGGATGTTCCTTTTGTATTCGATGAAGATTGTAAGGAGGCCTTCAAAGTTCTTCAGAAAGCTTTAATAACCGCTCCTATAGTACAACCACCTGATTGGAAATTACCCTTGAAATTATGTGTGATGCTAGTGATTTTGCTGTTGGAGCTGTTTTAGGACAAAGGGTTGATAAGAAATTGAATGTTATACATTATGCTAGCAAAACCCTTGAGAGTGCTCAAAAGAATTATGCTACTACTGAGAAAGAATTATTAGCAGTAGTATTTGCTTGTGACAAGTTTAGACCTTATATTGTTGATTCTAAAGTTATTATTCATACTGACCATGCTGCCCTTAAGTACCTTATGGAGAAGAAGGATGCCAAACCAAGACTCATCTGATGACCCTCAACTGTAGGGGATCGTCTGTAGTGTTCTCGCGGGTAAGTTAACCCAATTTATTGATTCGACATAAGGGGAGCCAAAGAGTATTTATAGGCTTTGATCGTTGAGTTTTCAATTCAACCGCACCTAAAATATACTTGGTTGCAGCAATGTATTAATAGAAACTGTGGTATGATAGTGATAGTGATAGTGGCAACAACAAAAGTAAAATAGCGGAAATAAACTAGTAGTAACCAGCAGGATTGAAACACTGTAGGCTAGGGAGATGGATGGTTGGGTGCTGCATGGATAAGAATGAACATGTAATAGATTCTAGTACAGGGCAAGGCACACAGAAAAGAAAGGATCAACTAGGCAAATACCAAACATTAGGCATGTATCCCATAGGTAGTTGTGCGTGCTTGCAATAAGAACTTGCACAACATATTTTTTCCTACCATCCCGCTATGAACGGGGCCAAAGGAAACTTATGGAGATTAAGGTGATCCGGTCAAAGAGCATCGGAACAAAGAAATAAACTCAATGGATACATGAAATCCTCAAACTATGGACCATCCCCTTTGGTGTCCCAAGCTGTCACCTTTGGGATCGCCAGTTCCGGACTATAATAGGTGCATACAACTCATAGATAGGATCAAGAACATAGATATACTCATGAAAAAACAAGTGGTTCAGATCTAAAAACATGGCACTTGGGCCCAAAGTGATAAGCATTAAGAGCAACAAGTTGTAGCAAAGATGATAAACACCAAAGTAGATGATAGGCAACATGCCCCCAACAATCTGACGAACTATTACATGATCAAACTCATCCAATCCCTACCACCCCCTTTGCCTACAGCAGGGAATTACTCACACATGTGAAGAGAAGTCATGGAGGGAGGATGGATTGGTGATGGGGATGATGATGGCGACGTTATCCCCTCTCTGGAGGCCAAATCAGCCTCCAGATTAGCCCTCCCGAGGAAGAACAAAGGGTGGCGGCGGCTCCGTGAAGAGTTCTGGAAAAGCGACTTCTATTTCAGGGTTTTCCCGTCACGGGAATAAATAGGGGCATCGGTAGGGCACCAGAGGATGGGGGAGATCCCCAGGTGGCCAGTCGGCGCGGCCAAGGGTGGGGCCGCGCCAGCAGGGCGCCTGGAGCCCCTGTTATATCGGAGACAAAGAAAACTTTGACAAACTGGACGCGACAAAGAAAAATTTGACAAACTGTTTTCCAGCTTAGCCTATTTCTTGTCCTCAAGCAATTCAGTTCAACGAACTGGACGCGACAAATAAAACTTTGACAAACTCTTTTGCTTCATAAGATTTATATAAGCATGTACTACGAAAAGAGTTTAGCAGGTATCAAAACAATGCTATGAGGACAATGCATGCAGCAATCCTTCTTTCAAGTGATCAATCACAAATAACCAAAAGTAAATAATATGCTGCCGAAAATCAAGACAAGATCACAATGCACATAGCTTGAACATACTAGAGTGGTATCTCGCTAGCCTCCATGAGTGAAGCAAAACATAAATGCAGAAACTCCTCCAGAGTTTTAAAGGAGACTAGAACTAAGAATTTCAGAACAAGCAAGATCACAATCATGCAGAAGACAATGTAATACTTTGGGACAATGCATGTTACACTAAGAATGACAATTATGCTCTCAATAGTTGGTGCTTTGAAGAAAGAAGGGGAGACTCTCGAATCGTGGCTTTTTGATGGCAAGGTTGAAAACCCATGGATGGAAGCAAAGACTAAACATGTGCTAGAGCTCTTGGTTTTGAAAATAGAGATAAAATTCTTTTGAGAAGTGCAACTTTCCAGTCAACGGTGAACGGTAAAGGTCTCTCAATATCCCCTATGCCAACCATATTAATGCTTTTGCTTACACTTTTGTTCCCTTTTCCATACATCATTTGACGGTCTATGGTGCCTTTTATTTTGCCTCAAGTATGGAAGGAAGTTTTCTCGTTCCATCTATCATTAGCAACATTTGGTCCATTTCATTCCATCATCAAGTATGGGGGAGGTGTAACTTTCTCTTTTTTATATAAATTTGACTAGTTAAAACATCCGTCAAAATATTTTTGGCATGGTAGATACTAATTTTCCCCCACCGCACCATGAGCTTGTATGGTTACAAAAGGGAAGCTTTTGAACAAATTTCGAGATGGCACAAGAAAGTCTAAGTTAGGGGTGGTCGGTAAATACCACATATAGGAAGGTATGGTCGACTCAAGTGGAATAACTGGTTTGAAAAAGGAGTTTGGATACACAAGCAGAATTCCGCTTAGTGCGAGTGAAGGCTAGCAAAAGACTGGGAAGCGACCAACTAGAGAGCAATAATTGTCATAATCATGCAGAGCGTGTTGGATATGTGCCCTAGAGGAAAATTAATAAAGATATTTGTCACATATCTGTTTGTTCATAATAGGTTATATATTGTGCTAGAACTGTATTAAGCAGAAACATTAATACACATGTGACATATAACAACATGGTCCCTAGTTAAAATCGTGCATACTAGCTCATTGGGCAATTGATGATCAAGGTTTCCTGATCATGAGAACATAATAGTCTATTGACAATGAGGTCATATCATTAGGAGAATGATGTGATGGACACACACCCACCTTAAGCATTGCAGTGTGATCAAGTCACATAAGTTCAGCATTGCGATGACTTAATAACATAGTGACTGAATCCTTAGACCGTGATGATCATACATAATTGCTATATATTAGGATGCTTTGAGTGCATTAACCGTTACACTGAAACATGGTAACTGAAAAGGTGTATCTTGGGTATTCCTAAGTAGATATGTTGAGGAGTATGAAATAGATCAGAGCGGGATTTGTCAATCCGAGTGACGGATAGGCACTCTGGGCCCACTCGGTGGTGTTGCATCAATAGCTTGCAAGCAAGTGACTAGGTCACAAGAGATGTAATATTCACAGACGAGTAAACATGTTATATCGGAGACGAGGAAGAACTAGGTATTGGATACCGACGATCATACCTCGGACAAACATAGTACCGAAGCACAAAGGGATCAAGTCATATCGTTAACGGTTCAACATCGATGAAGTTTATTCGATGGAAGCGTAGGAGCATATCAAGGATTGTAACCAGATCCCACATGATGGTCATTGGTCAGAGAGTGTCTCGATCATGTCTACTGTTTCCCGGATGTAGGGTGTCACACTTAAGAGAAATCGATGCATTAAGGATTGATTCGGGATCATCGGTGAAAAGAGAGAAAACACCGG
Source organism: Bromus sterilis (assembly GCA_950022295.1). NCBI lineage: Eukaryota > Viridiplantae > Streptophyta > Magnoliopsida > Poales > Poaceae > Bromus > Bromus sterilis. The sequence continues at coordinate 407,351,024 of OX465596.1, read as the reverse complement.
AAATGTACCGGGAGGTGCCGGAAGCCGTTCCGGATATTTTGAAAGGTTCAAAATAATATATATTAATGTTTAAATATGTTTTATTATTTAATTGACAGAATTAAATATTAAAAATGATTTAAATAATTAATTAAAAAAGTGAAAAGGTATTTGGGCCTTAAAAGGCCCATGAGGGGAAAGGGGAGCCTCCCCCCTTGGGCTTGGCGCCAAGGGAGGGGTCCATCCCCCCTCCTAGCCGCACCACTCCCCCCTTGGGGGTTTAGTCCCACATGGGGGAAGGGGAGGGGGTGGAGCCCCTCCTTGGCCTATATAAGGAGGGGTGGGTGCCTTTTTCAACATAACATTGAGTCTCTCTCTCTCTTTCTCCGAAATAGAGCGGACTCCCCTGGTTTGGAGTTTGCACCTGGTTGGGGGTTTCACCATCATCCAGACGCTATCGCGTTGCCGGAATCAGGATCCGGATCAATCTTCTTTCCGCTGCTCTTCTTGTTCGGAGCCCGGAGGGACGTCGGTTGCACCGTACGTGTGTAATCCCGCGAGGCACTACATGTGTGGTGCTACTTCATCGTCGGAGGTTCTTCAACACGACAGTGAGGTCGTAGGATCAGAGTCTACGCCAACCATATTCGAGGAACGTTTCCCTCTTTCGGTATTCAAAGGTATGAACACCGATTCCTTCTGTTACATACATCAGCATAGCATAGATCTTTGGTTCGGGACTCGTAGGTAGGAATTTTTTTTTTCTGCGCCGATCCCCAACAGTGGTATCATGAGCAAGGCTATGCGTAGATGTATTGTATGGGTAGAACACATCTAGGACGTGGGCATCAATTCTCCAATTCTTACCCTCCCACGTGTACTCGTTTAGCGTTGCGGCAATGTCCAGATGAAGCGGCCCGACCGACCTTACGCGTTTACGCGAGACTGGTTCCACGCTTGTCATATGGCTTGTACCATATAAGTGGCTGGGGGGTGTCTGTCTCTCTAACATTAGCGATGCGAAGACGTTTGCAACGGAGGGCCCCGACAGGGGTGTAATATAGACGATTGCAGAATTGGTGTTGTGGCTTGTTTTCGCAGGATAGAAAGCAGTTTTCTCTCGAAACCCCTTAGCAGCCACGTAAAACTTGAAAAAGATAAAGTAGAAGGCGTTTTAACTTTAATTTTCATGTAAGGGGGGATCATAGCTTGTATGATTTACAATTTTACTTCCTGTCTTGCTAATATGCTAGATATGCGACGGTAGCATGATAGGATAATCTCTCTCAATACCATGATTGTATTCTCCCTTAGTGGGCACCGCCTGGAAGGATCTCTTGATGATAGGAAGGCCGTGACGATCGGGTGTCATACATACATTAGCGATCGCATGACGTTGTCTTTGGCAAGGCTAGCATATGCAGATATAGCCTTGCTGAACAACCATACACTAAGGTTCGACTGGCAGGCTTGACATATGTAGATATGAGCTTGGGATACGGATGACCGAAAGGTTAAGCATGAGTCATATAATGGATATGATTGGCATGATGGCCTACCTAGGGAGATGTGTCGTCGGCCGTGTGATATTCGAGGACGATCATTCAAACTAGGATTATGTTAATCACTTAGTAAATTTGGAGAGATGTTTAACTAAGTGGGAGTTTTAGAATTAATTCAAATTGAACTCCAATTATGAAAAAAGTCTAAATATGTGTTTTGCAAATAACCATTGTAGATGGCTGCACCTCGCCCCTCATTCAACTTAGGGTCATTCCTAGACAAAGACAAACTGAAAACCGATGGGTCAAACTTCACCAACTGGTTCCACACTCTGAGGATTCTCCTCGTTCCCCTCAAGATGGCATACGTACTAGAGGCCGTGTTAGGTGACGAACCACCAGCAGATGCTAGTCATGATGAGAAGAATGTCTACCTCTCCAAGACGGATGATTACAACCTTGTCCAGAGTGGAATGCTTTACTCCATGGAGGCTGAGCTGTAGAAACGCTTTGAGAGGATGGGTGCATATGAGATAATCACTGACCTCAAGGTCGTCTTTGCACCCCAAGCCAGGGCTGAACGTTATGACGCTTCTGAAGCTTTTTTCTCAGCAGAGATGGATGAGCATATCAGTGTTAGTGAGCACGTGGTCAAGATATCTGGCTACGTTCAACGCTTGAATGCTCTGGAATGTCAGATTCCAGATAAACTTGCTGTTGATAGGGTGCTGCAGTCGCTTCCCCCTAGCTACAAAGGCTTTGTGTTGAACTACAACATGCAGGGGATGACTAAGACCCCTTCTGAGTTGTTCGCCATGCTGAAAACTGCTGAGGTTGAGATCAAGAAGGAGCATGCTGTATTCATGGTCAACAAGACCGTTGAATTCAAGAAATCTGGCAAGAAGGAGAAGGGAAAGAAGGGAAGCCCGAAGAAGGGTGACAAGCCAGTTGTCACTCCTCGTAAGGCACACAAACCTGGACCCAAGCCCGAAGTTGAATGCTTCTACAAGGGTGATGGTCACTGGAAACGCAACTGCGCCAAGTACCTAGAGGATAAGAAGGCTGGAAAGATTGTCAGAAGAGACAAAGGTATATTTGATATACACGTTATTGATATTTTCTTAGCAAGCGCTGGGAACAAATCCTGGATATTTGATACAGGATCTGTTGCTCATATTTCTAACTCCTCTCAGGGGCTACAGAATAGGCGACACTTGATGAAAGATGAAGTGATGATGCGCGTGGGAAACGACTGCCGGATTGAAGTGGTGGTGGTCGGCACGAAGCATCTTAGTCTCCCTTCGGGATTAGTTTTGATTTTGAATAAGTGCTACTATGTACCCGCATTGAGTGTGAACATCGTTAGTGGTTCTTGCTTGAAGCGAGACCACTATTCTTTTAAGTCAGATACAATTGGTTGTGCGATTTATAAGGATGATGTGTTTTTCACGCACCGGAGAAAATGGCTTATTCATTCTTAATCTCGATTGTGATATACTTCATATTCATAACGTAGAGGCCAAAAGATTAAAACCTAGTGGTGAAGAACACATGACGATGTGGCATTGTCGACTTGGTCATATTGGTGAAAAGCGCATGAAGAAGCTTCATGATGATGGACTTCTTGAGTCATTGGATTTTGGATCCCTTGACACATGTGAACCATGCCTTATGGGCAAGATGACAAGGACTCCATTCAATGGAACAATGGAGCGTGCGGAAGACTTGTTAGGTATCATACATTCAGATGTATGTGGACCTATGAACGTGCCCACATGCAATGGTCTTCGTTACTTCGTGACCTTCACATATGACTTAAGCAGATATGGGTATATCTACTTAATGAAACATAAGTCTGAAACCTTTGAAAGGTTCAAGGAATTTCAGAGTGAGGTCGAGAATCAACTCGGGAAGAAAATCAAGCACCTTCGATCCGATCGAGGAGGCGAGTATTTAAGTCACGAGTTTGGCGATCATCTTAAGACTTGTGGCATCGTACCACAACTTACGCCAGCAGGAACACCTCAGCGTAACGGTGTTTCTGAGCGACGTAATCGAACTCTATTGGATAGCGTACGATCGATGATGTCTCATACCGAATTACCTGTGTCATTCTGGGGGTATGCATTAGAAACTGCCGCTTACATTCTTAATAGGGAGCCGTACAAATCCGTAAAGACAACACCATTTGAGGAATGGCATGGCAAGAAACCAAAGTTGTCTCACTTGAAGATTTGGGGTTGTGAGGCTTATGTTAGGAAACATCAGCCTGACAAACTCGAATCAAAAGCAGATAAGTGCATCTTTGTGGGATATCCAAGGGAAACCGTTGGATACACCTTCTACAACCAGTCTGAGGGCAAAACATTTGTCGCCAAGACTTGATGCTTTCTTGAGAAAGAGTTTCTTTCGAAAGAATTAAGTGGGAGGAAAATAGACCTCAACGAGATGATTGACCAATCACTCCAAGTGGAAGAAATGGCAATGGAAGTTGTTCCGGAACCATCTTCCGTAGTGGGAGCTGAAGAGAACGGTCATCATGATATTCATAATGATCATGACATAAATGATGATCATGATCAAGATGAAGAGGATCCTATTGTACCCCGCAGGTCATCAAGAGCCCAAGTAAAAACTCAGTTTTATGGGCAACTTGTCAATGCAGTCATGTTAAATGAACCTAACGAACCTGCGAACTACAAAGAAGCAATGGAGGGACCCGAGTCTGAGAAATGGCTGGAAGCCATGAAATCCGAGATAGACTCCATGTATTCCAACAAAGTATGGACTTTGGTGGATATTCCCGAGGACCGAAAGGTCGTCGAGATAAGTGGATATTCAAGAAAAAGACTGAAGCAGACGGAAACGTATCTGTCTATAAACCTTGACTTGTCGCAAAAGCTTTCCGACAAATTCAAGGAGTTGACTACGAAGAGACTTTCTCTCCCGTAGAGATTTTAAAGTCTATCCGGATATTGCTAGCAATTGCTGCCTATTACGATTATGAAATATGGCATATGGATGTGAAAACCGCGTTCCTAAATGGCAACATTGAGGAAGAGTTGTATATGGTACAACCGGAAGGTTTTATTGATCCTAAGGACGCTGGTAAGGTATGCAAACTTCAACGGTCAATTTATGGGTTGAAGCAAGCATCTCGGAGCTGGAATCTTCGTTTTGATGAGGTGATCAAAGCTTTTGGATTTGTCCAAAATGAAGAAGAATTCTGTGTTTATAAGAAAGCGAGTGGGAGCTCTGTGGCATTCCAAGTACTATATGTGGATGACATATTATTGATAGGGAATGATGTGAAATTTCTAGAGGGGGTAAAGGAATATTTGAATGGACAATTTTCCATGAAGGACCTAGGTGAAGCTGCATACATATTAGGCATTAAAGTCTATAGAGATAGATCAAGACGCCTATTAACACTGAGTCAGAGAACTTACCTTGAGAAGATATTGAAGAGGTTCAGTATGGATAACGCCAAGAGAGGCCTCTTGCCCGTTATGAAAGGGAGTAAATTGATTGTGAATCAATGCCCAGCAACAACAAAAGAAAGGGAGGAAATGTCCTCAAAGCCCTATGCCTCAACCATAGGTTCTATCATGTATGCTATGCTATGTACTCGACCAGATGTGGCCCTGGCGGTTAGTCTGACTAATCGTTTCCAAAGTAATCCTGGAATGGATCATTGGATTGCAGTGAAGAACGTCCTTAAGTACTTACGAAGAACTAAGGATCTGGTTCTTGTCTATGGAGGATGTGAAGAAGAGCTCTCTGTAACAGGTTATGTCGATGCCAGTCTTGGTACTGATCCCGATGACTCAAAATCCCAGACGGGATACGTGTTTATGTTGAATGGTGGTGCGATTATCTGGAGGAGCGGCAAGAAGTCAGTCGTCTCCCAATCTACGATGGAGTCGGAGTATATTGCCGCTTGCGAAGCGTCAAACGAAGCGCATTGGCTGAAGAAGTTCGTCATCGAGCTTGGCGTATTCCCTAGTTGCACTGACCCTGTTAGCATTTATTGCGACAATAAGGGTGGCATTGCTAACGCAAGGGAGCCGAGGACTCACTCTACAGCGAAGCATATTCTCTGGCGTTTCCATGTGACGCGGGACTATGTCAAGGATGGTCATACCAGGATTTGAAAAATACATACGGATCTGAATCCGTCAGACCCAATGACTAAACCTCTTCCACAAACCAAGTTTGAACAACACCGAGAGACTATTGGTGTTAGATACATACCTGATGTAAACTATTGTAATTTATACTCTAGTGCAAGTGGGAGACTGTTGGATATGTGCCCTAGAGGAAAATTAATAAAGATATTTGTCACATATCTATTTGTTCATAATATGTTATATATTGTGCTAGAACTGTATTAAGCAGAAACATTAATACACGTCTGATATATAACAACCTGGTCCCTACTAAAACTCAGGCATACTAGCTCATTGGGAAATTGATGATCAAGGTTTCCTGATCATGAGAACATAATAGTCTATTGATAATGAGGTCATATCATTAGGATAATGATGTGATGGACACACACCCACCTTAAGCATTGCAGTGTGATCAAGTCACATAAGTTCAACATTGCAATGACTTAATAACATAGTGACTGAATCCTTAGACCGTGATGATCATACATAATTGCTATCTATTAGGATGCTTTGAGTGCATTAACCGCTACACTGAAACATGGTAACTGAAAAGGTGTATCTTGGGTATTCCTAAGTAGATATGTTGAGGAGTATGAAATAGATCAGAGCGGGATTTGTCAATCCGAGTGACGGATAGGTACTCTGGGCCCACCTGGTGGTGTTGCATCAATAGCTTGCAAGCAAGTGACTAGGTCACAAGAGATGTAACATTCACAGACGAGTAAACATGTTATGTCGGAGACGAGGAAGAACTAGGTATTGGATACCGACGATCATACCTCGGACAAACATAGTACCGAAGCACAAAGGGATCAAGTCATATTGTTAACGGTTCAACAACGATGAAGTTTATTCGATGGAAGCGTAGGATCACATCAAGGATTGTAACCAGATCCCACATGATGTTCATTGGTCAGAGAGTGTCTCGATCATGTCTACTGTTTCCCGGACCATAGGGTGTCACACTTAAGGGCAATCGATGCATTAAGGATTGATTCGGGATCATCGGTGAAAAGAGAGAAAACACCGGAAATGTACCGGGAGGTGCCGGAAGCTGTTCCGGATTTTTTGAAAGGTTCAAAATAATATATATTAATGTTTAAATATGTTTTATTATTTAATTGACAGAATTAAATATTAAAAATGATTTAAAAAATTAATTAAAAGGGTGAAAAGGTATTTGGGCCTTAAAAGGCCCATGAGGGGAAAGGGGAGCCTCCCCCCTTGGGCTTGGCGCCAAGGGAGGGGCCCATCCCCCCTCCTAGCCGCACCACTCCCCCCCTTGGGGGTTTAGTCCCACATGGGGGAAGGGGAGGGGGTGGAGCCCCTCCTTGGCCTATATAAGGAGGGGTGGGGGTGCCTTTTTCAACATAACATTGAGTTTCTCTCTCTCTCGCTCTCTCTTTCTCCGACCTAGAGTGGACTCCCCTGGTTTAGAGTTTGCACCTGGTTGGGGGTTTCACCATCATCCAGACGTCGTCGCGCTGGCGGAATCGGGATCCGGATCCATCTTCTTTCCCTTGCTCTTCTGGTTCGGAGCCCGGAGGGACGTCGGTTGCACCGTACGTGTGTAATCCCGCAAGGCACTACACGTGTGGTGCTACTTCATCGTTGGAGGTTCTTCAACACGACAAAGATGTCGTAGGATCAAAGTCTACGCAAACCACGTTCGAGGAACGTTTCCCTCTTTCGGTCTTCAAAGGTATGAACACCGATTCCTTCCGTTACATACATCAGCATAGCATAGATCTTGGGTTCGGGACCCGTAGGTAGGAATTTTTTTTGTTTTCTGCGCCGATCCCCAACAGAGCGACAAAGCAACATTGAACCATGCATGAAAATGATATAGCTATTCTGAAATAAAAAGATCATCAAGGCATGATAGACTTTTAGTCATAAACATGTGTGAATATGTGCCAAGTCAATCCAAGAATTCTCCGAAGGGAGATACCACTTCAATATGCCAAACCATGAACAATGCAATGCATGTAAATCATTTCAACAACATATTATGCACTCTAGATATTTGAGATCAGCCACAAAGAAAGCATGAACACTGGGAAATCATTGTAAACATAGCACTATGTCGCTACAAGATGGTCTCTAGATCATAAGTACATGCATATGTACAAAAGTAGAAACAATAAGAGTTCATACCAGTTTTCCTTGTTGCTTCCCTTCCGTCGATCTTCGTCATTACTGCCTTGTCACTTGCACGACCGAACGTGGGAAATATATAATCAAATGCCATCACGGGCTTGAGCTAAACTCTGAAAACAAAGCAAACTAAAGAGTGAAAGGAAATCTTTTTTGGATTTTTCAAAGGCTAAAGAAAGCAAAAGAAAAGAGAAATCTTTTTGTAATTTTTGCAAATTAAAAGAGCAAAGAAGAACAGGCAAAAACTTCGAAAAGATCAAAGAGAACGAAATAAAAACGGATAATACAATGGAAAAGTAAGAAGGGCACGTACCCCCCCAAGCTTAGGCTTTTGGCCTAAGTTGGTAACAGCTACTGCCCCCTGGAGCCTCCTGCTCCGGGGAGGTACGGGTGAGTCCAGGAGTCGTACGAGCCCTCCGGTGCGTACACCAAAGTCCTCGGGTCCTCCCATGAGGAAGGTCCTGCGCTCCAAGCAGAATAAGACCCCTCATCCCACTGGGCGAAGGTCTCCCACTAGAAAGGTGGGAACTCCCCATGCTCATCCTCGTCGGGCACAACCCCCTCCATGGGTTTATGCAACTGATACTGGGCCATGAACGCATCAAACTGGACATCGTTGACGGACCATCCGTTCCTGCGGGTATAATCAAACAAAAGTGGTGTAGGTAGACGGATCTCATGAGTAAGTCTTTTCATACCTCAAAATATAAACAAGGTTACCAAACTGGGAAGTCATGGTAACAAACTTATGCCTCTTCATAGCAGCAAGATCAAGACTTGTGTAAGAAAAGGGAACATTATCAGGATGTGGGGTGCCATTAAAATGCTCAAGGATAAGTGTGGCGTAAACGCCACCAAATAAATCACCCTTGTTACCATTCATAGCAAGGCAACAAGAAATTAAGGCACCCACATTATAATCATTCCTACCAGAGAGGGCGTTCGCATAGATAGCGAAATCTGGTGCAGAACCGTTGCTCGTGTTGTCACAAGCCAACACCCCTCTAGCAATAAAATATGCAAAATACCTGAGATGGGGGAATAAAATGATGGAAATCTACGCTGAATATCTCTCTCCTCCTGGCAACAAAGATAGTTGAAGAGAGTCCTCAACTCAGAGGGCTGAGTGTTCATCCTCGCTGTGTGACCAGCGTTCAGCACACCTATTATATCACAGAATCTTGCCAAAGACATGGTCATAAGATTATTGTAAATTTTAAACTCAACAGTTCCAGCATCATGATTATAACCAAAACTATTAATAAAACATGAGGTGATTTTCTTATACTGTACCACACGGCATAGTTGATTCCTTGTCAAACCTGCATTGGCGCTTGTACCACACGGCACCTTGTCAAACCTGCATTGGCGCAAAGGCCATAAAAATTCTCTTTGATTCCTGCAGCTTCAAGAAATTCATCACACGGATACATCATTGCGCATGCTGGACTCGTGTCTTCCAGCAACTCTAGGGGCACATGATCTTCGTTGTAGCTCACCCTAGCAGCTGAGGGTGAAGCTGCAGCTCTAGTAACTCGATCGGAGCGCTTGGGCTTCTTCTTCCCAAGCCATCCCTTTGCTTTTCCTAGAGGTGGGGCCTGTGGGCCCCAAGCGCCCTGTGGGCGCGGCCAAGGGGCTGGCCGCGCCATCTGGCCGCCTGGGCCACTGGTGGGCTCCTTGGTCAGCCCCAGGTGCTTCTCGGTCACTCTCGACATGGAAATTTTTATTTTATTTTTTCTGGATTTTTTATGAAAACTTCACTGTTGAAAATTTTCCGGAGTTCAAAAAGCTGCGAAACTTTTTGAAAACTTGAAGCAGTGATTAGAATTGTGAAGGTTCAAAAACATATAAAGTTGGTACAGCAAGGAGATTACAATCTAAGGAAAATGAAAACATAACAAGCTCCACTTTTTACCTATATAAAACATGCTAGCTAGCAAGGTTGATCATGTCTTACCAACAAACCGGAGATATATAGAGTAAAATATCTCACCTATCATGAAGTGATCATTGCACCTTTACTTTAATGGACATTATCCCCACCATAATGGTTTTGTATTTGTGGATCACATGTAGTGGACAATCCCATTCTCCAATCTTCACGGTCTCGATATTCAATATTGAGTTAAGGCCATGCCTTTTGTACTGTCGATGTTCTTCAGAAAATACACCGTGTGTTCTTTATTATCAACGTTGAAGGTAACCTTTCCTTTATTGCAATCAATAATGGCACCTGTGGAGTTAAGAAAAGGTCTATTAAGAATAATGGACATGCTCCCATCTTCGGGCATGTCAAGCACAAAAAAATATGTAAGGATTAAGCAATTAGCAACTTCAACTGGAACATCCTCACAAATACCAATCGGTACGGCCGTTGACTTGTCAGCCATCTGAAGATAGATATCTGTAGGGATTAGCTTATCTAAACATAGCCTCTTGTAAAGAGAAAGAGGCATGGCACTCACTCCTGCTCCAAGGTCACATAAAGCAGTTTTGACATAATTATTTTTTATGGAGCACGGAATGGTGGGTATACGTGGATCACCGAGCTTCTCAGGAATCTTGCCACTGAAAGATTAGTTAGCAAGCATAGTAGATATTGCCTCATTAGGAACTTTTCTTTTATTGGTAACAATATCTTTCATATATTTGGAATAAGGAGGTAACTTGATAGCATCAGTCAAAGGAATTTGAAGAAAAAGAGGTTTCATCCATTCACAAAATTTATTATAATTCTCTTCTTCTTTAGTTTTGAGAGACTTACCTAGAAAGGGCATGGGTTTCTGTACCCATGGTCCTCTTTCCTTCCCATGTCTTCTTGCAATAAAATCTTCTCTTGTGTATTTCTTGTGTTTGTCGGGTGCTTCTTTTTCTCGCACCTCGGGAGGATCATTCTTCTCCTTATCTTTTTCTTCGGGGTCAGCACCGTCTTTAGTTTCAGCGTCAGAGGTAGATATGCTGTTAAGATCAACAATAGGTTCTTCACTTGTGATAGGATCATTGGAGTTGTCAGCTTCCTTGTGTTCCTTCTTCTTCTTTTCTTCTTTGGAGAGCTAACAATCTCGTCTTCTACCTGCACTTGAGAATCTTGCTCGATCCTTTTCGGATGCCCCTCGGGATAGAGTGGGTCCTGGGTGTGTGTTCCACCCATGGTTTTTATAACATAGGCTTGTATATCCTGTTTGGCATTATTAGCAAGCAAATCTTTTTGCCCATTAGAAATTTGCTCAAGCTGAGTTTGAACCATATGAAAATGTTTAACAAGACATTTAACATCATTAATTGTTCTTTCAAGAACACCAAGTAAACTTTTGATAGCAAGGGAATTATCATGCAACTGACTTTGTATCTTCTCATTAAAATGGTCTTGCTTAATAATGAAATATCAAGCTCATCTAAGCATTGGTCGGGAGGCTTACCTTTAGGGATGTCACTTTCAGTAAAGTCTAAAAGAGAGTGTACCTCCACCAAGGGAGGGTGAGTAGTAGGCTCACACAACTTCTCAATAGGAGGTAGATTCTTCACGTCTTCGGCTTTAATTAATGCCTTTCCCCTTTATAGACTTCTTTTCTTCTTTCATATCTTCGGGGCTTAGGACAAGCATGCCCCTCTTCTTTAGTGGTGGAGGTGGTTCAGGGACGGAACAATCTTCATGGTTCTTGGCAATATTTCCCATCAATTCTTCAACATCGTCCGGTGTTCTTTCCCTGAAAATGCAACCAGCACAACTATCCAGATAGGATCTAGATTCATCGGTTAGACCAGCATAAAATATATCAAGTAATTCATTCTTTGGGACTTCATGTACCGGTCTAGCCTTAATTAAACCACAATACCTCCCCCAAGCATTAGGGAGGTGCTCATCCTGCAACTGTTTAAAGTTATAGATTCTTTGTAAAGCAGCATGTTGCATATGAGCAGGAAAATATTTATCGACAGAGAATTAAACTAAGTCCTGAGGACTCTCAATGGAACCATAAGGTAGTGCATCATACCATGCTTTAGCGTCTTCCTTGAAAGAAAAAGGAAAAATCTTGGCCACATAAAAGTTTCGTATCCTTTCATCAGTAGTAAATAAGTTACCCAACTCGGCGAGTTTGGTCAGGTGTGCTATAGCATCATCATTTTATCTTCCATAAAAAGGGTCAGCCTAGACTATAGATATAAGTGAAAGATCAACAGAGAAATCATAATCAGGATCAGTGATGCATATAGGAGATGTGGCAAATTTAGGATCAGGAGTAATATTGTTCTTCATAGAGTGCTTTTAAAGCAGCTCCTTAATAGCACCAGGGTTAGAGTCAACACACTCTTTAAGTTCCCTGCAAAAATCATCATCAAGAGTAATATAATCATCATCAAGGATTCTCTCCTTGAGTTCATCTAAGTTTGGGTAACCAAAGGTTTTGCACATAAGAATATGGGTAGCAGGAGTCTCAGTCTCGGACTGTGCTGCAACCTTAGCAATTTGAGTTTCAAGATAGTGACCAAGAAAACTAGTATCATCAAGAGTAGTGGAAGCATCATCAAAAGTATCGGACATAGTAACATACTCAGTAGAAGTAGCATGTGGTGGTGGTGGTGAAGCGAACTTACTTATAACGGAAGGTGAATCAAGCGTAGCACTGGTACTCAGAACGGTACCTTTTCTTGTAGTGGATGGTAAGATCGGAACCTTGGGTTCTCCTTTCTTACCCATAGAGGATGAAGTGTAGCAGGCAGAATAATTCAAGTAGACTTGTAAATATTGCTATGCTCCCCGGCAACGGCGCTAGAAAACAATACTTGATGACCCTCAACTGTAGGGGATCATTTGTAGTGTTCTCGCGGGTAAGTTAACCCAATTTATTGATTCGTCACAAGGGGAGCCAAAGAGTATTTATAATCTTTGACAGTTGAGTTGTCAATTCAACCGCACCTGAAATATACTTACTTGCAACAAAGTATTAATAGCAACTTTAGTATGATAGGGAGAGTGATAGTGATAGTGGCGACAACAAAAGTAAAATAGCGGAAGTAAACTAGTAGTAACCAGCAGGATTGAAACACTGTAGGCTAGGGAGATGGATGGTTGGGCGCTGCATGGATAAGAATGAACATGTAATAGATTCTAATTCAGGGCAAGGCACAAAAAAAATAAAGGATCATCTAGGAAAATATCAAACATTAGGCATGTATCCCATAGGTAGTTGTGCGTTCTTGCAATAAGAACTTGCACAACATCTTTTGTCCTACCATACCTCTACGAACAAGGCCAAAGGGAACTTATGGAGATTAATGTGCTCCTGTCAAAGAGCACCAGAATCAAGCAATAAACTCAATGGATACATAAAATCTTCAAACTATGGACCATCCCCTTTGGTGTCCCAAGCTGTCACCTTTGGGATTGCCGGTTCCGGACCATAATAGGTGCAAACAACTCATAGATAGGATCAAGAACATAGATATACTCATGAAAACACAAGTGGTTCAGATCTGAAAACATGGCACTTGGGCCCAAAGTGACAAGCATTAAGAGCAACAAGTTGTAGCAAAGATGATAAACACCAAAGTAGATGATAGGCAACATGCCCCCAACAATCTGACGAACTATTACTTGATCAAACTCATCCAATCCCTACCATCCCCTTTGCCTACAACAGGGAATTACTCACACATGTGAAGAGAAGTCATGGAGGGAGGATCGATTGGTGATGGTGATGACGATGGCGACGACCTCCCCTCTCCGAAGGACAAATCAGCCTCCAGATTAGCCCTCCCGAGGAAGAACAGAGGGTGGCGGCGGCTCCGCGACGGGTTCTGGAAAAGTGACTTCTGTTTTTGGGTTTTCTGGTCACGGGAATAAATAGGGGCATCGGTAGGGCACCAGAGGAGGGGGGAGACCCCCAGGCGGACAGCCGGCGTGGCCAGGGGTGGGGCCGCGCCACCAGGGCGCCTGGAGCCCCTGTGGCCCCCTCTGGCCCCACTTCTGGAACATCAAAGCTTCTGGTGCGTGAATTTTCTGTGAGTTTTCCCAGAATTTTCTGAAATACCTAAAAATCCATTTTCCTGCGCACACTAAAACCATATAGGTAGCTCTGCTGAAAACAGTGTCAGTCCGGGTTAGTTTAGTTCAAATCATGAAATAATGAGGGCAAAACAATAGCAAAAGTGTTTGGAAAAGTAGATACGTTTGAGACGTATCATCACCCGATGGGTACTCCTTCTTCTAGAATTTCATTTACAGATTGTTGATAGGAAAGGAGCAGACAATCCGGTGGTGGACAATCTTTCAAGGATGGAAGATATACTGCATGATCCCATTCAAGTCAATGACCGCTTTCCAGACGAACAACTTGCCGTTTTAAAAGTACAATTTCTTTCCGACCCTTGGTTTGAAGATTATGCTAATTTTATCGTTGCAAAGTATTTGCCTCTAGGTTTAACATTTCAGCAAAGGAAGAAGTTCTTCCATGATTTGAGGCATTAATTTTGGGATGACCCTCATCTTTTCAAAGAAGATGCATACCGGAACACGAGCAGAAGGACATTCTTAGAAAATGTCACGATAGTCCCTATGGAGGACATCATGCCGGTGAGAGGACCGCACATAAGGTTCTCGAATCAGGTTTTTATTGGCCTACTCTCTTTAAAGATGCTAGAAATTATGTTTTTTCTTGTGATAAGTGTCAGAGAGTTGGTAATATTAGTAGGAGGAATGAGATGACTATGAATTACTCTCTAGTCATTGAACCTTTTGATTGCTGGGGTTTCGATTTTATGGGTCCTTTACCTCCCTCACACAAGTACACTCACATTTTAGTAGCTGTTGATTATGTAACCAAGTGGATTGAAGCAATACCCACTGAAAGTGCTGATCACAAGACATCTTTGAAAATTCTCAAAGATGTAATTTTTCCTAGGTTTGGTGTACCGAGGTACCTCATGACTGATGGAGGGTCACACTTCACGCATGGAGCTTTTAGAAAAGCTTTAGCCAAGTACGATGTCAATCATAGAATTGCTTCACCATACCATCCTCAAACTAGTGGGAAAGTTGAGCTCACAAATAGAGATATCAAGTTGATCTTGCAAAAGACAGTTAATAGTTCTAGAAATGACTGGTCAAAGAAATTAGGAGATGCTTTGTGGGCGTATAGAACTGCTTACAAAAACCCCATGGGCATTTCTCCATATAAGATGGTCTATGGCAAGGCTTGCCATTTGCCATTAGAGTTAGAACACAAAGATTTCTGGGCTGTTAGGGAGCTTAATGCCGACCCAAAGTTAGCCGGTGAAAAGCGTCTCATGAACTTGACTTCTCTAGATGAGTGGAGAAGTGAAGCTTACGAGAGTGCTAAAATGTTTAAGGAGAAGGTAAAGAAGTGGCCTGATAGAAGGATTTTGAAATGTGAATTTAATGTTGGTGATAAAGTTTTATTGTTTAGATCTTGTTTCTGGTTTTCTCCAGGTAAATTACTTTCCAGATGGGAAGGGCCATTTCATATCAAAGAAGTTTACCGATCCAGTGCAATCAAGATTAACAATTTTGATGGCACCAAACCTCAAGTTGTGAATGAACAAAGACTCAGGCATTACATGGCGGGAGACCCCGTCAATATTGATGTAAATTTAATACACACAACAAGTCATGAAGAACATGTTGCAGCCCTGTTTCAGACACCTGCAGGATCAAAATAAGAAAAGGTATGTATTACGGTAAGGAAACATCGCGAACCGCCATAAAAGTTCCATATTACGAGTTTTTGCAAAATTAGGAAAATTCGAGGCCTAAGTGGAACCGGAGAGGAGCTCCAGGGCCCCCAGCCCCCCTGGCGCGGCCTACCTCCTGGCCGCGCCGGGTGGCCGCCTGGGCATCCCGGAGTCCGTCTCCGAACCCGCTTTGGCTTGTTCCTTTCCTTCTGTTGCAGAAATTTTTGCTATATATTTGCCCGGATAGTTCCGGCACTGTATCTTACGATTTCGTGTGTTTTCCTCTCGAGTTATTTCTGCTAGGAAATATTTTAGCTAGACCTAGGTGCCATGGCTTCTCCAAGTTCCCCCTAGGACAAGTTCGTCGTCAATGTCATCAACCCTTACCTCGCTGAGGTGAAGAAGCACCCTCAAACCGTTCGTCTGGAGGATGGTGTTCTCCACCAAGAAGATCTAAAGCAACCTGTCAAGGATGGGAGCATCAAGGCCAGGCTGGAAGAAGTTGAGCAAGAAGTCTTCAAGTACTAGAAGATGGTTGAGTGTGGTGTTGAAGCCAACTTTGACCTCATCAACGAGCTGAAGGCGTTCTACAAGAAGGAGATGAAGGAGATGTGGGCAAGCATCACTGCATCAGAAGAAAGAATTGAGGAGCTCCAAGGGAAGATTTATGATTGATACGTCCCAAACGTATCGATAATTTCTGCTTGCTCCATGCATGTTTTGTGTGATATTTCCATGATTTAGATACACTTTCATACACTTTTGATCATATTTGGACTAACCTATTAACTCAGTGCACCCCAGTGCCAGTTTCTGTTTTTTTTCTATTTTTTTATTCCAGGTTTCCCCCATATTAAAAGTGCTCCAAAAATTCGGGAAAAATCGGATAAAAAAATTAGCGCATCGGGAGACTCCAGATACCCGAAGGAGGGCTGGGGGGCCACCACCAGGTGCCCAGGAGGCCACCTGGAACGGCCTAGGGCTTGGTCGCGTCAGGGGGGCGCCTAGACTCCTGGTGGCCCCCTGGCTGCCCCCTTCGCCTATGTATTCCCCGTGACGTGAAACTTTCGAGAAGAGAACCCCTTTTCGTGGTCTCGCCTCTGTTCCGCCGCCGCCGCGCTTCCAAGATCGGTAGCGCCAACATACTTCTTCCTGACACCCTGACGGAGGGAGGATCGACCTCCGGGAGCTTCCCCTTCACCATGGATGCTTCCCGGATGTGCCGTGAGTAGTTTCCTTTGGACCATGGGTCCGTGATCAGTAGCTATGTGATGTTCTCCTCCCCTCTTTGTTCTTCATGGTTTAGACCTCGTGAGCTGCCCTACATGATCGAGGCACATATGTAATCTTTATGCTTTTGCTATGCTGAGTTTGGTGGGATCTGATGGATTATGAGATTATGTTCAGATTGTGATAGAGTAATATATTTGGTTCTTATCTTTTATATTTTTGTTCCTAAGTAATTCTTGCATGTTCTCCGTTGCTGTTTATTGCTTTGGCCAAGTAGTAGGTAGTAACTCCAAGTAGGAATGTTATGCTCGATTGTGGGTTCATGCCCCCTGATGACACGCTTGAGTGACAGAAACATGAGTCTAGGGGATGTGCTGTTGACACAAGGGGGAAAACAACGGTGATTGTAACCGCGGTTGCAAGGATTGTTTACTTTACGCAAAGTGCTTTTTAATGCAATTGTTTGTTGCTTTGGGTTTACACTTTGGGTGGGGCTCGCAACTTAATACCAGCGAGATGTTCTGGATAGATATCTCAAGGCGGATGATTAGTAGTAGATGCAGTTGGATTTCGGTCTACTTATTTTGGCGTACTGCCCATGCTTTTGAGCCTCTTTGTTTCTTTTGTAGCATAGTTAGCATTGCGGTGCGTTTATAATCCTGTCAATTGCCCATCTGGAATTTGTTTACCTCACATATTAGTTTTAATGTCTTTTGGGACAGAGACATCACTAGTGAACATCACGGGACCCCGGTCCATATTCTCATCATTGTTTACACGCTCATTTAGTTTTCTGCTTTTACTTTCAGTTTCTATCATTATCATTATCCCTTGTGTTTTGATCCTTTGTAAACAACAAGACCGGAGAGATTGACAACCTCTCTGAACTTCATTGGGAGCAAAGTTATTTGTGTCTGTGTGCAGGTCCAGGTCAAGGAAGAAACTTTTGTCTAAAATGGTGCCATTGTTTCCTTGCCACCTACTTATCATTATCAAAGTCCTACGGGTTCCATACTCAACCTTCGTATCTTCACCAAGGGAAACATGCCGCTACGCAACATCTCACCTTCCACTTGGGGTAACCAATGAAGTGCGAGAAGCTATTATCATCTCTCGTGTATCAAGAAAATTTCTGGCGACGTTCCCGTGGACTCCGAGAGATAAGATAGGGGAGTTTCCCACTACCTTGTACCTTTGCTTTTTAGTCTTGTTAGTTTACCTTTCAGTTTTTATATTTGTGTCTTATATCAAAAATCACAAAAAATATATTTATCTTGTTGTTAGTAGTCCTCCTTGTTTAGATGAACATGTTAGGATTTTGTGCTTTGCGGGAATCGGAAGTTCTCGATTTCCGTCAAAGGGATGGAGAAAATATGAAGAAGGCATGGCACATAATTTCAGAAGCACATAAAAGAATTATGCCTTGGATACCTATAAAAATTGTTCTTAGAAATTTTTACCATGGTCTTTTTAAGTGGTGTAAACACTCTCTTGATATTATAGATGAAGGAGAATTTTTAGAGTGTGATGAAGCTAGAGCTCTTGATATTTTGCATAGTCTATCTAGCTATTTTTTTTATGATCGTAGTAATGATACTGTTGTAAATAGACTTGCCACTATTGAAAAGAGGATGGATGCTCTAGACTCAAGGAAAGTAGAAGAACTTAAGTCCAACAAGAGATAAATGTTGGAGATAGATGATGATCAGGAGCCCTTTGTTAGGATTAGCATCTCTAACCAAGACTTCCTTGCTTTTTGTGATATTGGATCCATGGTCTCTACTATGCCAAAATTAGTTTATGACTCCTTGAAACTAGATATGGATAAATTGTCATCTTATCATGAACATGCTAATGGAGATATTTCAGAGGTTAAAGGAAAGGTAAAAGAAGTCCAAGTTGGATTCCTTCATAGGATTGCACCAATGGATTTCTTCATCATGGAGCCAAACTAAAGTAACATCTTGTTTGGAAGGGACTTCCTCCGAGCTATGAAAGGCTTCATTGATATTGGTAACGGGAACATACGCTTACGCGGTAAGGAGAAAGGTAAGTACCTCTTTCCTAGGAAGAAGAAGAATGAGCTTATCGAAAATCAATTTGAAGGTTTTTATGATTCCGACGATCTTGGAGACCTTTGATTCTTCTTTTGCCTTATGCCTAGCTTAAAGGCGTAAAAGAAAGCGCTTGTTGGAAGGCAACCCAAGATTTTTATATTCTTCTGTTTTTAGTGGTCTTGATGATTTTTAATACTGTAGAAACATCATTGCATCTTTATTTTCAAGCTTTGTGCCAAGTTATAGCCTCTTATGATAAGGGAAGCAAAAGTTGTGACATGATGTCCAGAAAACAGATTCTGTCTTCTCGACGGAAAAAATCGAAATAAATCAACAGTTAATCTTTTTGAGCTGAAATTTTTACACAGCATGTTGTATACAATTGTTAAACTTTCGTATGTTCTGAGTTTTTTGATTTGAGTTGCAGAAGTACCCCGAAAAAATTCTCTACTACCTGCTGTTCTGTTTTTCACAGATTCTGCCACGTTTTATCTCTCCTTACTTTTACAAACCTTAAGCTTACTTTTTCTTTGAAAAAGCCTTTTGGCAATCTTGAGAAACAGTAGCTCTTCAAGAATATATTTATATCCAGTAGGGAAAAATTATTTTATTAAGGGTACTAACCTCTCTAATCACCTTATGATGATTTATGTATGAAGGGAGTTTTCAAGTGTGCGATGGAAGATGATGAAAGAAGATCCGGGAGTGTCAAGCGCTCAAGCTTGGGGATGCCCTCGTGCATCCCCAATAAATATTCAAGGAGAGTCAAGTGTCTAATCTTGGGGATGCCCCTATGCATCCCCTTCTCCATCAACAATCATCAGTTCGTCCTTCGTCTCACTATATTTTTATCACTTCATGCGTTATGTGCTATGCTTGGAGCGTCTCGCTCTTAGGTTTACTTTTTAGTTTTCTTTAGCTTTGTTTGATGTTCATAACAAGTTAGACCCCATCTTACTTTGTGTGGGAGAGAAACACGCTCCACTCAAATCTAGAACACATCATAGGATTTTTCATGCTTATCTTTTTGCTGTTGTGTGTTATTTATCTTTTCGTAGCTACTGCCATGTTTAGATTTAGTCTTAGTTTGTCTTTAGCAAGAGCCTTGGATTTTTTTAGTTTGTTTCTGGAACTCTCATTAGTTTTCATGTTTATCTTGTTGAGAGAGTTGGTTGTTGCACTGTGTTGTGTCTTTTCTTGAGAGTAGGTAATCGAGGTTGCTATTTAATTTTAGTAGTAACTTGCAATAGTTTTGAGGTATTGATGTGAGTAATGTTTGAACTTTTGGTGTCAAGAGCTCTAGCCTATTAGTGATAGGTGTCGTATTTTGGGCAATCCGTGTTTATTTACAAAACATACAAAAACTAGTTGAGAACTCTAGCTACTAGATGGATCGCTAATCTTTGGAGGGATCGGATATTAGAGTACACTCACGTACCATGAGTCGAGGATGCGCAAGGATAACCAAACCCCCATACTCTCCTCCTCGGGGTACTTGTCTCTTTGTGAACCTCCTTACTAGATTGAGAGTTGCCGATAATAAGTGCATGAGTTCTTCGGGATAATGTAAGTATTGAAAGTTGACACTTCCACCTCCTCATATTTGCTAGCCTCTCCCACGACGTGCATTGCTTTCTCTCACTCCGAGAGTTGGCTCCAACTTTGCCGGTACATCCAAACCCTTCGCATGATACGTTCTGTCATCATAAACCTCCTTATATCTTTTCTCAAAACAGCCACCAAACCTACCTATGAAGGCATTCCCATAGCCTTTCCGAGATATATTTCCATGCAACATCCACCTCTCTTCATGACTTGATCTTCATGTCATACATGTTCCTGCTACACTGGCAGAGGCATATATTGCATACATCATGATAGCTACATCTTCTTTATGATTTGAGTACCTTGTAAAGTCTGAAAGATCTTCTATACCCTCTTTTAAATTAGAGTGTTTCCCTTAAGTGAGGAAAAGATCCCAAAGTGGACAAATAAAAGATCCCAAAGAGGACAATGAGAGTTCAATAGAAAGAGCCATTGAGGCCACCATAAAATACAGAAAAATAGAAAAAAGAAAAAAAAAAGAGAAATGGGCAACACTACTATCCTTTTGAAAGATCCACACTGGTACTCCCTCTTATCCTTGTACTCCATAGAGATGATCATTCATGCATATAGCTATGTGGGGACCTTGAGACTATAGAACTTGGCTTGCATATTCCAAGGATGAGCCTCCTCAAAAGAGCTCTAGGTCTTCATGAGCGAGTAAGTTAGATGCACCCCCACTAGTTCCATTGGAGCTCTTTTCAACTCATATGTGCATCCGTTGCATGGTAATCCCTACTCCTCACATCATATCTATCATTTGGCTTTCTCGCCTATGATTTTCCTCATTGATGTGAGCCTTTCTCACCTTTTTGTCTTCCTCCTCCACCATATTTCTCTCTTTTCCATCCTAAGTGTCAACTCTCGTGCTTACGCTCATCCATTGCATGAGTGCCCAAAATATCGAAAAGGAGTGGATCAAATTGACTTGAACCTGGCTAGTGGTCTGGGGACGAGTCAAGATAAGATTCCAAAGAAGACCAAGTGTGAAACTTTAGTAGATTGAGTTCTCAACAAAAATATTTTTTTCTCGTATTCCCTATCCCCCTTCTTGCATGCAAACACCATTTGGAGACATTCGACTCACGGACAGCGAGAGCTCTTTCACCTAATGTTATTTTGTTGCTTGTTTCAATGCTAATATAGACTCTTGCATGTTATGACTTGAATTGAATCACATACCTTGATTTCTTTACTTTTCAAATATCATATATGGTTGCTAGCATGTCACCACATAAATTATGCTTGTTATCATTTACCTAGTCGAGGACGAGCAGGAATGAAGCTTGGGGATGTTGATACGTCCCAAACGTATCGATAATTTCTGCTTTCTCCATGCATGTTTTGTGTGATATTGCCATGATCTAGATACACTTTCATACACTTTTGATCATATTTGGACTAACCTATTAACTCAGTGCACCCCAGTGTCAGTTTATGTTTTTTTTTCTGTTTTTTTATTCCAGGTTTCCCCCATATTAAAAGTGCTCCACAAATTCGGGAAAAATCAGATAAAAAATCAGCGCATCAGAAGACTCAAGAACCCCGAAGGAGGGCTGGGGGGCCACCACCAGGTGCCTAGGCAGCCACCTGGCGCGGCCTAGGGCTTGACCGCACCAGGGGGCGTCTGGACTCCTGCTGGCCCCCCCTGGATGCCCCCTTCGCCTATATATTCCCCGTGACGTGAAACTTCCGAGAAGAGAACCCCTTTTCGTGATCTGGCCTCTGTTCCGCCGCCGCCGCCGCGCTTCCAAGATCGGGAGCGCCAGCAGACTTCTTCCCGGCACCCTTCCAGATAGAGGATCGACTTCCGGGAGATTCCTCTTGACCATGGACGCTTCCCGGATGTGCCGTGAGTATTTTCCTTTAAACCATGGGTCCGTGATCAGTAGCTATGTGATGTTCTCCTCCCCTCTTTGTTCTTCATGGTTTAGACCTCGAGAGCTGCCCTACATGATCGTGGAACATATGTAATCTTTCTGCTTTTGCTATGTTGAATTTGATGGGATCTGATGGATTATGAGATTATGTTCAGATTGTGATATAGTAATATATTTGGTTCTTATCTTTTATATTTTCGGTCCTAAGTAATTCTTGCATGTTCTCCGTTGCTGTTTATTGCTTTTTCCAAGTAGTAGTTAGTAACTGCAAGAGGGAACATTATGCTCGATTGTGGGTTCAGGCCCCCTGATGACACGCTTGACTGACTGAAACATGAGTCTAGGGGATGTGCTGTTGCCACAAGGGGCAAAACAACGGTGCTTGTAACCGCGGTTCCAAGGATTGCTTACTTTACGCAAAGTGCTTTATAATGCAGTTTGTCTGTTGCTTTGGGTTTACACTTTGGGTGGGGCTCGCAACTTAATACCAGCGAGATATTCTGGATAGATATCTCAAGGTGGATGATTAGTAGTAGATGCAGTTGGATTTCGGTCTACTTATTTTGGCGTACTGCCCATGCTTTTGAGCCTCTTCCTTTCTTTTGTAGCATAGTTAGCATTGCGGTGCGTTCATAATCCTGTCAATTGGCCATCTATAATTTGTTTACCTCGCATAACAGTTTTATCGTCTTTTGGGAGAGAGACATCACTAGTGAACATCACGGGACCCCGGTCCATATTATCATCATTGTTTACACGCTCATTTACTTTTCTGCTTTTACTTCTAGTTGCTATCATTATCATTATCCCTTGTGTTTTGATCCTTTGTAAACAAGAAGACTGGAGAGATTGACAACCTCTCTGAACTTCGTTGGGAGCAAAGCTATTTGTGTCTGTGTGCAGGTTCAGTTCAAGGAAGCAACTTTTGTCTAAAACGGTGCCATTGTTTCCTTGCCACCTACTTATCATTATCGGAGTCCTACAGGTTCGTACTCAACCTTGGTATCTTCACCAAGGGAAACTTGCCGCTACACAGCATCTCACCTTCCACTTGGGGTAACCAACGAAGGGCGAGAAGCAATTATGATCTCTCGCGTATCATTGATCTGCACAACCAGAAATGTGAGTATGAACTAAAGTTTCTGCGCATGGGTTTAGGTGCTGAAAGCAGGATCTTGGAGACTGAAGCTTCTTATGAGACGGGAGAACCTCTTCCATGGAAGTGCTTCACCAAGGAGTACGTGATCAATAGGAACAGGAATGAGGAGTAAATCTCCTCGGGTAATGGCATCCCCTTAGCTTGTTCCAAGCTTGGGGGAGTGCCCGGTATCTTTATCTTTATCAAAGCCTTTTAGAGTTAAGTAGCGTCGCATCATGTCTAGGGAAGTTATTATATGAAATAGGTGTTTGCATTGAGGTCTATCACTCCTTTGTGGAGAGTCTTGTATCCTTGAGTGTGGAGTCGTCTATGGTGGAATATTAATGAGAAGTCTATTGGTTCCTTCGCTGCAATCGGTATTCTCTTCACGCAATCGACCTTATATGATGATTCTTATGGGGAGTATTGACCTTATATCAGGTATGGCTTTGAAAAATTTATTTAAATTTTGGCAAACATAGCTTTTGTCATGACAACATTCATGTTTTCTCAAGAAGCGACTTAGCCAAAACCTTTATGTTATTATGCTTGAAGTGTTATGTTGACAAGGAAGACTACTCGATGTGTTATTCTCACCTTAATGTTTATGCTTTATATGCTCTGCATCTAAGTCATCATCAATTGTCTGTTCTCTCAAAGCCTTTGCTAGCCAAACTCTTTGCCGAGCATATTTATGCTTGTGCATCCATACCCTGAAACCAATATCTTCCTTATGAGTCCACCATATCTTCCTATTCGTGGTATTTCCCTACCACTACTAAAAGTATATAATTTATGTGTTATCCGCAAATATTCAAAATCTTCTGTTTTGTGCCTCTTGTTTAGCTCATGAGGAAGTAGTAGGTAATTCATGATCTTTTTAAGTTGGGCAATTTTTACCCCGGGATTGCATGTCTAATCTGCAAACCCATAATACGAGGAGGAACTAGCATGAGTGCTCCCAACTCGTAAGATAATACAACAAACAAACCCTCCTTCACGCTTGGTCTATGAGAAATCAGAAACTTTGGCAGTGATAAACAAATGATATTAAGGGGATGTGATCGTCCCCACTTGGGAGTCGTTCCTCGAAACTTGTCCAGCTTGAGAAGTAATTGAGCTATCTATTAGCATTCGTTGACAAACTATGCACCTCCCAAAATTTGTTTTCATTTTGTTTGATTTAAGGATATCACATGAGTTTTCCCTACTTGCCTATAACAAGGCCTATCTTTTACTTTTATGTCTAGTCATTTTTCCCACTCCTTTCTTTCCTTAAAGAGAACAAACACTTGATGTTGATGAAGATTCATCCATATAATGTTGCATTAAGTTTTTCCATGCCACATCCTTGTTGACATTATCATTTGCTAAGTAAGTTGTTTGCGAAAGCTTACGCCAAGCAAGCATCTTCCTTTGTGTTAGCATTTTCACTTCATGACTAATAACATGTTCTTTCAAAATCTTCCAATTGTTTCATTATAAAGAGAAAGAACAAAAGTAAAAGTTATTAGCTGTCCTTTGACCAAGGATATGTTTGCCATCATTTGATGAGTTTCCTTAGCCCTTCTTTTGATTATAATCGTTATTACTTTCTCATAAGGGCCTTATGAGTTGAGGTTGATGTTGAGGAGGCTTGAGTTCGGTGAAGAAATCATGATTCTTCTTGTCCGTATTTGTAACAGCCCAGTTTTCACAAAAATTAAAAATTTTGTTTTCGGTGTGAATTGTCTGATTGTCTGATTTGTTTGCGGTGTTTGCATCCCCGATTTATCGATCGGCGATTATTTTTCCCCCTCTTATCTCGTACCGGACGGAGACCGACCCTTGCCACCCTGACACTCGACCTTTGCGACACCGGGTTTCGCCCGATCACCGTCGCGAAAACCACACGAGACCAGCCCCAGCCAACGGAACGAAAAACCCCGTTTAATAATTAAACGAGTTATTTTTATAGCGCGCCAGAAAGTGTTTTCGTAACGGTTCCAGCGCGAGGTGAACGCCTCCGGCTCGACGCACTGATCGCGCAGTTCGAAGTTTTACCCGAATCGGAGGTACTGCGGACCCCCGGCGGTCAGAAACGTGAGCACCGGACGCGCGAGAGAGAAACCGGTGATGTTTTTGCAAACTGCCAGCCACCGGGGCTATATAAAGACCACCACACTCCTACCCACCTAGGGTTCCCTTAGGCAGCCACCAGCCCCAGATCTGGCCCCAAATACCCCAATTTTCGCAGCAAACCCTAGCTCCCAGATCTGGAATCAGCCCAATGAGTTCTGGGCCGTCAGATCGTCAGATCCGACGGCCCCGGAGGCTGCCACGTCGCCCCCTGGACCCTCTCTCTCCCTCCCCGCCGTCTCCTCCCGTGGGCTCCCGAGGCCGCCGCCGCACGCCGGCAGCCGCCGCGCCCTGCGCCCCTGCTCCGGTGAGCCGCCTCACCTGCGCCGCGCTCTCCTCCTCTCTCCTTCCCCTGCCTCCTCCTCCTCTAACACTCTCCCTCTTCTCTCTCTGCGAGCATGGCGCCATGGACATGAAGAAAGCTCCGAGGAGCGCGCTGCCCCTGGAGGACTCCAAGCCGCCGCCTTGGGACCTCGTCGCGCCGCCGCCTTCATCGGATTCGGCGACTCCGCGTCGGGATCCGCCCGCTGCCGGCCTCCCTCCTCGCTGGAGCTCCGCGCCAGGAGCCGCCGGAAGCCGGCCACCGGCCGCCGCCAGGACGGGTCGGGAGAAGCCCGACCGCTGCAGCCGTCCGCTGCAGCCGACCTGGGCCGGCGCGCCCCAGGCGGCCCAACGCCCCCAGCCCAAGCCAGGCCCAGGCGCCAAGGCCAAGCCAGCCACGGCCAGTGGGCCGAGCCCACTGGGTGAGCCAGCCCGTGCCCCTTTTTTTCCTAGCTCTGTTTTTTTTGCTAAGTCTGGAGCTATTTCTGCTGCTGATTCAATTTTGCACTGCGATTTCCCGTTAAACCGTAGCTCCGATGAACATGCCCCCAAAACGAAAGTTGCTCAGTTTTGCGTGTACTTTAATTCATCTTTTGTGAGAATTTGCATTTGAGCTCATATTGATTGTGTAATTGTGTGTTGAAGTGGGAATCAGGCCGTTAAACTGCTTTTAATTCCTGTTTAGTGCTGCTGTTAATATTTTGTTGCAACTTTGCATGATGATTGTAACAAATCCATGAGGCCTATTGCATTGATTCTTTTTCCATTGTGTTAAGCATCATGTGTAATTCAATTCCATGCTTTAAGTTGCTATGTTTGGGTGCTTTAGTTGTATTAAATCTTGCTCCAAAGTGATGATCCTGATGTTATTGTGCTGCTATTGCTGAAACTGTTATTTTGTTGCAACTTCGGTCGACGAGTGTGTCGCGACCGTTTATCGGATTTGAGTGATTCCAATTGCATATTGTTAAGCATCATGTCTACTTTCATACCAGGTATTGCTATGTCATGTTGCTGCACTTTTGCATATAGATTTACCCATGTTTATACAGCATGTGTGCATAAATTGTTTTGCTTGTATCTTTTTAGCCGTAACTCCGTTTGGGGTGTTCTTTATATGTAACTTGATTAGATTTTCGTCTACTTTGTGTTTATGATATTGTTTGCTTTTGTTAAACAACCTAAAATATGGTTTAGGGCAGAACAGTACCAAATCTTTTAATCATCGTGCGACACTTAGTGTTATGCCATGTTTAGGTTGTGCCTCACTTAAGTTGACTAGCATAGATAGTTTACTTTGTGCTTCACCTATTGCCATGTTTGTGTGCTATGCCATGCTTGCTTGAGTTGCCATGTTAATAACTGTTGTTTGGTCACCTGTAGCTAAACAACTTGAACCACCGTAAACGTGCGGTATCGTCGTGTGTGACGAGTACTCCACTTAAGTCGTTAGTAACCGCTCTCGACGGTAGGTGCGATGTCTCGTGTTACTTCTTGTTGATGCTTGCTCTTGTATTGCTCCGTAGTAATAGTGGTGCACCGTTGATTGCTTTCCAGTGTTTACTTCTTGTGTGCTCCCGCGGGTATCTCTCGGAGACGATGCGAGCTTGCGATCAACTACACCTTCGGAACCCGACTTATCAACAGGCAAGGACTATACATTACTTATGATCCATTCTATTTCAACCAGCGGTTTGCATGCTAGTATAGGTAAGGTTCGATGTTTGATCCTACCGCATGTTTACAGCCTCTTTCAAACCGATACAGCCATGTCCCCTCCCAGCAAACCTTGTACTGCTATGTTACTATTGCTCGTTGCTCAGCCCCTGCTTAGTATGCATGCTTAGGATGCTACGATGTTACCCTGTTACTCTTTGGGTTGGGATATCACCTGATTATTATATTATTGTTGATGATATGATTATTATAATGTTGACTATATTCGACGAAGGATGGAAGGTCTAGGCTATCCCGCCCCGACGCTTTGTTCCATTCGAGTCACCTAGGATCCGAGTTCCGGGTATTGGTTTTGTCGGGACCCGGGGTTAGCATATGTAATTCCAGTCATGATACAATCACATGGAGAGCCGAGAACCGTACCCACTTGTCAGAACGTTCTCGGTAAGCATCGAACGTGAGGGGCATCCCATTCAGGCCGGATGATCATCTGAGATGGGTCCTCATCGTCCGCTCACAAGTCTAAATGCTTATGGGTGGTGAATCCCATACTCATAGACAAGTCGCCTCAACCATGTTATCGATTGGATCTTAACTCTTACATAGACTTACTCCAGCCCGATCACTTAGTCGGGGTCTAGGGCGGGATCGATCATACAACAAAGTGTGCACGTGACAAATTCACGAGCAATCGCAGCGCGATGCCCCAAGCTGCGCACATCTAAGGGCCACTTGGTGTATAAAAGACCGCTAGCCAGATCACATCTAAGGTCTCGAAAACCCATACTGAGACATGCATGTTATAAACAAACACGCAACACACATGCCTAGTATGAACAGCAGGTATCATCACATAACTCTACAAAGTATTCTTTATTGATATACACATAGAGCATACAAAGATCACATGTCTGTGATCAACATTACATCATACAACGGAAGCAAATTAGGTCTGAGTACAGACAAGTTTAACAAATGGCTTAGATAAGCCTTGTAAACATACATGCCCTTCCACGAGGGACCAGACTGCTGTCTGGGACTATACTACCAAGGTCAACGTCGAGCTTCAGGTCGGTGACTCCATCGGGGTCCGGGTTATCAGCTAAAACATAGAATAAGAAAACGTGAGTACAAAGTCATACTCAACAAGACTTACATCAGAACTACACTACTCATGCTCAAGTATCAAGGTAAAGGAGGTGGGGTTCAACATGCAGAAGTGCCAGCTTTGACTTGGCTAGTCCTGTACTACGAGTACCAGACTTGAGGTAAGAAGCGTACACGAGTCCACTACATGTCTCCAAACAATACACCACTATGGTTACTTCCTCGACTTCCCCACGAGGAAGCCCACCATAGCACTCACGCTTATCTTGCGGATTTTTATAAGTATCCATTCAAGTTATCTATTGATCAAGTAGAGGTCTCCAAGTAGTCCATAACCGTGGACACGGCTATTCGAATAGTTCATTAACCCTGCAGGGGTGTACATCTTCACACGCGTGTCATCACTTAACGCCTCATTCTTGGCACCATTCAAGCGGGTGTCCGACGTGGATGAAACCAAGGCACTAACCTCACATCACCTTCTCTAATCCAGGAGTCGACTACCTTAGTTTGGCACCGCTCGAGAGTCCGGCCGGTTCCACGAAACGGACTCAGCTATTGCAAGGGACCGAGACGCCACCTCTGCCAGATGGTTTCACTGCCTCACAGGTCCACCCACATGTCTATATGATGCAACCTTTTCTTCATTCTTTTTCTATGCACATGCCAAATGGAAAGCCCAAATCTATTGTGACTCCTGGACCGGATCAGGTATGTAAAGAGGCCAAACGGGGCTCCCATAAACCCTACATGTGGTCATACTCTTTGTCTTGGATCACAAAAAACGAACTCGGGGCCTAGGGCAGTGTTCAACGAGACAACCCACTGTGTACTCCTACACAGCCTCTCATCGTTCACCTTTTCTTAGGGTGGATTCACCAACACGTTAACACCAGCATCACTGTGTTCATTCCATCCCTACTCACAATCATAACATCCTCATTGTATCACTAAGCAGCAAAAGAAGTAACAGTTGTAGGGGCCACATGCTCATCATTCAACTCCTAAATCTGCTAGGATTGTGGTTTGCTTAATACGGTGACAAAATGATAGGTCATGCATCGGAATGGGTTCAACTATGCGAAAGAACGTGTCTCGGTGATCTCATAAACATGCATAGGCGAGACTGAGAGGGAATTGGGATTTTATAGACATGATCAATGGGGTTTGCTTGCCTTGCTGACGATACACGGGGTTTACCGATCTTCTTCTTCGTCGGGGGTGATCACCGTCTCGGAGGCACTGTTATCGGCACAATCATCAACAAGAGGGGGAGGCAACATTGTAATAGAATGCACAAGCACATGTTTAGGTTGTCACATGATGGGAAAGGTAATGGTGTGATCTAGGTTCAATTTGCCACATGTTAATTGAAGTTGATTTGAAAAGTTAATTCAAATTAAAACTCCAAATGTTATTCAAATTAGGTCATCTTGCATTTGCTAATGTTTGGTCATTGTAAACCATATGATCATGTGTGTGATATGCTTCTGAAGTACAAGTGAGATGTGGTGTATTGCAATGGTTCAAATTGAATTAGCATTTGAATTAAATTTGAATTAATTCCATTTAAGCCAAATAGCAAAAGATACTGGTCCCATTTTAAAATCAACTCAAACATGGTTGAAAGTTCCATATTTGGATAGAGAATTTTCTGCTGATCGTTTTTCATATATTATTTGTCCAATTCTGAGTTCATATGAATTTTCTATGAATTTCTAAAGTTTTACCTATTTTCTGTAATTTCTGGATTTCTTTAAATCTTTTCTAATTTTCTGGAATTTGATTTATTGCGTCAGGGTGGCGTCATCATGACGTCAGGGAGGCTCTGACCTGTGGGTCCACCTTGTAAGCCTCAGAGGGTTAATCCCCTCTCTGTTAATTAAAACAGAGGGGTTAAGGGGGGGTTTGGGCCCACTTGTCAGCGGGTGCGGGGGTGGGTTAGTGGGTCATTAGGACCTAATCGGCCGGCGGCTAGCCGGCGGCAGCCACAGACACGGCGGAGGGCTCGCCGGAGTTCGCGTTTAGCCACGGGAGGGCACGGTTCTTGCGCCAAAACATCGCCCGTGACCGTCCGCAACGAGGGGTGCAGGTTGGGGGACTTGGGGAGGGTTGTGGCCACGGCGGCGTCGACGTTTTGCGGCGGCCAGCCACTGCCTCTAACGAAGACGATGATGCAGCGCACGAGATGGAGCACGAATAGGCCGGGGTGGAAGGGAAGCTCACCAGGAGCGGTATGAGCAGCTCGGCGGGGCCGGAGAGGGCTTGGTGCCGGTGCAATTGCTCGCCGGAGGTCTCGGTAGCCGCAGCGAATCCTTGACGCTGGCGGTGGCTCCGGTTCATCTCGAGTTCGAGCGGTGCTTCAGCTTGACGAAGACGACCTCGGGGCGTCTAGTGGACAAGGTTGCGAATCTCCAGGGGTACGGTGGCCACGCAAACGGTCGACGGCGGCGTGTTTGGTTTCTCGGGTGCGGGTGGGATCTCGCCGGAGAGCGACGGGGAGGAAGCAGCGGAGGGGGAAAGGTGTGGGCGGCTCCTATGGTGTCTCCGTGGCGCCGAGAGGAGCAAGGGGGAGGCCTCTAGACGTCTCTGGACGTCGAGGTGGCGACGGCGCGCTCTCAGGCCGCCAGCGACCTGCTTGAGGAAGAGGACAAGGGAGGAGGAGGTGAGCTGGGCCGTGGTGCGGCTAGTTGGGCCGAATGCCAGGTAAGCCCCCTTGTTTAATTCTTCTTCTTTGCTTTTTCTGTTATTCTGTTTTGCTCTAGGAAAAATAGCAGAGCATTTTAGTAAAATGTCCAAATATTTTTATAAATCCTAGGTGACCAGTAGCTAGCCACATATAGAATTTGGACATTTTTGAAATTCAATATATTTTGAATTTCAATTCAAATAGGGTAAAATTTAATTTCCTGGGCACCTTTTGAATTTTAGAAAATTCGATGAGCATGGGATTGATCCCAAACCACTTTTAAAATGATCACCATCATTTATAAGAATTTTTCAAATGTTCAAAAGATTTTTGGAAAAAGATTTTTATCTGGCCATTTGATTTAATTTCTCAGGGCTTTTCTTTTCCCCATTTTTGATTTTCTCTTTGAATTTTTCACATGATGCAAAGGGAACTCAAACCCTAGCACTTGCCTAAATTGGGGTTGTGACAACTCGCCCCCACTCAAAAGAATCTCGTCCCGAGATTCAGAAGTCGTCGGGAGGAAGGAGGGGTACTCGGCACGGAGGCGGTCTTCTCTTTCCCATGTGGCTTCCTTCTCGGAGTGACGTGACCATTGCACTTTGAGGAACTTGATCTTCTGGCGACGTGTAACATGCTCTGCTGAATCAAGAATACGAACAGGGTACTCTCGATAATAAAGGTCATCTTGGAGATCAAGCGTTTCATGGTCGACTTCGCGGATGGGGTCCTTGAAGCAACGCCTGAGTTGTGACACATGGAATACATCATGTACTCGGAAAAGGCGAGGGGGTAGTTCAAGTTGGTAGGCAACTTCTCCATGTTTAGCTAGAATGCGGAAAGGTCCGATGTAACGTGGGGCCAACTTGCCTTTGATACCGAAGCGTTGGGTTCCCTTCAGAGGAGTAACCCGAAGGTAAGCCTTCTCATCCAGATTGTAGCTCTCTTGCCTATGATGACGATCATAGTAGCTTTTCTGACGAGACTGGGCGGCTTTCAAACGATCACGAACAATGCGAACTTGCTCTTCTGCTTCCTTGATCATATCCGGTCCAAAGAGTTGTCTTTCACCGGTTTCTGACCAGTTTAGGGGTGTTCGACATCGTCGGCCATATAGGAATTCAAAGGGAGCCATGTTCAGACTAGATTGATAGCTATTGTTATAAGCAAATTCGGCGAATGGAAGAGAATTCTCCCAATTCTTTCCGAATGAGATAACACAAGCTCTGAGCATGTCTTCCAAGATTTGATTAACCCTTTCAACTTGACCACTAGACTGAGGATGGAAAGCTGTACTAAAGGATAGATGAGTTCCCATAGCATTCTGAAAACTTCCCCAGAATCTAGAGGTTAAAAGGCCACCACGATCAGAATTGATCACCAAAGGAACACAGTGAAGAGACACAATTCTAGAGATATACAAGTCCCCTAACTGACTAGCAGTTATAGAATCGCGAACGGGAAGGAAGTGAGCAACTTTGGAAAGTCTATCAATGACCACGAAGATGGCATCATTTCCTTTCTGGGTTTTTGGAAAGCCGGTGATGAAGTCCATACCGACCTTGTCCCATTTCCACTCGGGAATAGACAAAGGTTGAAGTGTACCAGCAGGTCTTTGGTGTTCTGCCTTAATGCGACGACAAACATCACATTCAGCAACAAATCGAGCAATGTCTCTCTTCATCCTAGTCCACCAAAATCTCTGGCGTAGATCTCGGTACATTTTTGTGCTACCGGGATGAATCGAGAGGGGTGTTTCATGGGCTTCTTTGAGGATGAGTTGCCTTAGTTCCCTATTCTTAGGTACTACCAAACGATTTCCAAAGAATACCGTCCCTTTACTATCTGTGGAGAAACATTTAGCAACTCCGCTAGCAATGTTCTCCTTGATCCGGCGAACACCTCGTGCACGCCTTTGGGCAACTATAATTTGATCCTCAAGGGTTGGTTTCGCCACCAAGGTAGAAAGAAATCCATGAGGAACTATCTCAAGATTGAGTTTGCAAAATTCCTCATGAAGAAGTGGTTGATACTGTTGTAACATGAGGTTGTTACAATACGACTTACGACTTAGTGCATCAGCCATGACATTGGCCTTGCCTGCGGTGTAAGAAATTCCTAAGTCATAATCTTTTATCAACTCTATCCAGCGTCTTTTCCTGAGATTAAGATCTGGCTGGGTGAATATGTATTTGAGGCTTTGGTGATCAGAATAGATCTCACCACGATTACCAAGGAGGTAATGTCGCCAAGTTGTTAGGGCATGAACTACGGCAGCGAGTTCAAGATCGTGGGTGGGATAGTTCTCTTCATCTGGCCGCAACTGGCGTGAAGCATAAGATACCACATGTCTATCTTGCATAAGTATGCATCCTAACCCTTGCCGTGAAGCATCACAATAGATCTCAAAATCCCTTTTGGTGTCTGGAGGCGCAAGTACGGGTGCAGAAGTCAATCTTCCTTTTAGCTCTTGAAAGCTTTTCTCGCACTTGGAAGTCCATAGGAATTTCTTATCTTTCTTGAGGAGTTCAGTCAGAGGCTTTGCAACTTTAGAAAAGTTCTCGACGAAGCGACGACAATAGCTTGCTAAGCCAAGAAAACTTCTAACTTGTTTAACCGATTCAGGTGGAGTCCAGTCAAGGACGGCCAGAACTCTCTCGGGATTCACAGCAATGCCTTTTGCAGAAATCACGTGGCCTAGGTAGGTCACTTCTGGTAGCCAAAATTCACACTAGGAGAATTTAGCATACAGGCGATGCTCTCTAAGTTTCATCAATACCAGCCTAAGATGCTCGGCATGTTCTTCTTCGTTCTTCGAGTATATAAGGATGTCATCGAGGTAAACCACGACGAACTTTTCCAAATACTCCATGAAGATCGAGTTCATCATGCGTGAAAAAGTGGCGGGGCATTGGTCAGACCGAAGGACATGACGGTGAACTCGTAAAGACCATAACGAGTAGTAAAAGCCGTTTCGGGAATGTCCTCGTTTCGGATTTGATTTGATGATAGCCTAATCTCAAATCCATCTTGGAGAAGACAGAGGATCCTGCAAGTTGATCATAAAGATCATTGATCCTGGGCAGTGGGTACTTGTTCTTTATCGTCGCTAGATTTAGCGGGCGATAGTCTACGCACATCCTTTCTGTTCCATCTTTCTTCGTTACGAACAGAACGAGGCAACCCCATGGCGATGAGCTAGGGCGGATGAAGCCTTTTGCCAACAACACTTCAAGTTGGATTTTTAGCTCAGCTAACTCATGTGGGGCCATTCTATATGGGCGTCTGGAAATTGGGTTTGTGCCTGGTATAAGATCAACTATGAACTCTACACACCTGTCGGGTGGCTAGGTTTAAGGGGTTGGATCTCTGGATAGCTTTCTAGAGGATGACCAAGGTTTACTAGGGGATACAACAGATATGTCAGAGTAGCAAAGTACCCCAACACGATGATTAGTGTGGTTCTTCTGGCTAGAAGACATCTAAACTGGGAGGAAGAACTCCAATTGAATCACTATAGGTTTCTAGAACAAAACCTACAACAAAATCTAGAGAACTATCGGGCATGCCACCTAATACTTCTTCTAGAAAGACAACCAAAAAGGAGGGAAGGATTTTGCAAATGCATCAGATTATGAAGAAAACCTGGAATGACTCAGACAGCATAACGGCTGTAATTGCAAGAGAAATGGAAATATTCACAACATCTCAACAGCACTTACATAGGATGTCTCAAAATAGGAAGCACAACGACTCTAGAAGACCGAACATAACTTTCCTACGGCTACAAGGAAGCAATCAACGAGATGTTCTAGTAAGACATAGATGAGCCTAGTCCTATCATCCCGTAGAAAAGATAAGGGTGACTCAAAACTCAGATCGATGAGGATAAGGAGAAAAATAAGCCTTACGTTGTTCCCTTATACCCAGAGTAACTATATAACTATAGAATGCTAGACTCGACTTCGACCAAGGGTTTGATAATCCTACAGACAGTCCTGCTCTGATACCAAGTCTGTCGGGACCCGGGGTTAGCATATGTAATTCCAGTCATGATACAATCACATGGAGAGCCGAGAACCGTACCCACTTGTCTAAGCAGACAAGGCCAAGCACAGAACGTTCTCGGTAAGCATCGAACGTGAGGGGCATCCCATTCAGGCCGGATGATCATCTGAGATGGGTCCTCATCGTCCGCTCACAAGTCTAAATGCTTATGGGTGGTGAATCCCATACTCATAGACAAGTCGCCTCAACCATATTATCGATTGGATCTTAACTCTTACATAGACTTACTCCAGCCCGATCACTTAGTCGGGGTCTAGGGCGGGCTCGATCATACAACAAAGTGTGCACGTGAAAAAGTCACGAGCAATCTCAGCACGATGCCTCAAGCTGCGCACATCTAAGGGCCACTTGGTGTATAAAAGACCGCCAGCCAGATCACAACTAAGGTCTCGAAAACCCATACTGAGACATGCATGTTATAAACATACACGCAGCACACATGCCTAGTATGAACAGCAGGTATCATCACATAACTCTACAAAGTATTCTTTATTGATATACACATAGAGCATACAAAGATCACATGTCTGTTATCAACATTACATCATACAACGGAAGCAAATTAGGTCTGAGTACAGACAAGTTTAACAAATGGCTTAGAGAAGCCTTGTAAACATACATGCCCTTCCACGAGGGACCAGACTACTGTTTGGGACTATACTACCAAGGTCAACGTCGAGCTTCAGGTCGGTGACTCCATCGGGGTCCGGGTTCTCAGCTAAAACATAGAATAAGAAAACGTGAGTACAAAGTCGTACTCAGCAAGACTTACATCAGAACTACACTACTCATGCTCAAGTATCAAGGTAAAGGAGGTGGGGTTCAACATGCAGAAGTGCCAGCTTTGACTTGGCTAGTCCTGTACTACGAGTACCAGACTTGAGGTAAGAAGCGTTCACGAGTCCACTACATGTCTCCAAACAATACACCACTATGGTTACTTCCTCGACTTCCCCACGAGGAAGCCCACCATAGCACTCACGCTTATCTTGCGGATTTTATAAGTATCCATTCAAGTTATCTATTGATCAAGTAGAGGTATCCAAGTAGTCCATAACCGCGGACACGGCTATTCGAATAGTTCATTAACCCTGCAGGGGTGTACATCTTCACACGCGTGTCATCACTTAACGCCTCATTCTTGGCACCATTCAAGCGGGTGTCGGACGTGGATGAAACCAAGGCACTAACCTCACATCACCTTCTCTAATCCAGGAGTCGACTACCTGAGTTTGGCACCGCTCGAGAGTCCGGCCGGTTCCACGAAACAGACTCAGATAATGAAAGGGACCGAGACGCCACCTCTGCTAGATGGTTTCACTGCCTCACAGGTCCACCCACATGTCTATTTGATGCAACCTTTTCTTCATTCTTTTTCTATGCACATGCCAAATGGAAAGCCCGAATCTATTGTGACTCCTGGACCGGATCGGGTATGTAAAAAGGCCAAACGGGGCTCCCATAAACCCTACATGTGGTCATACTCTTTTTCTTGGATCACAAAACACGAACTCGGGGCCTAGGGCAGTGTTGAACGAGACAACCCACTGTGTACTCCTACACAGCCTCTCATCGTTCACCTTTTCTTAGGGTGGATTCACCAACACATTAACACCAGCATCACTGTGTTCATTCCATCCCGACTCACAATCATAACATCCTCATTGTATCACTAAGCAGCAAAAGAAGTAACAGTTGTAGGGGCCACATGCTCATCATTCAACTCCTAAATCTGCTAGGATTGTGGTTTGCTTAATACGGTGACAAAATGATAGGTCATGCATCGGAATGGGTTCAACTATGCGAAAGAACGTGTCTCGGTGATCTCGTAAACATGCATAAGAGATACTGAGAGGGAATTGGGATTTTATAGACATGATCAATGGGGTTTGCTTGCCTTGCTGACGATACACGGGGTTTACCGATCTTCTTCTTCGTCGGGGGTGATCACCGTCTCGGAGGCACTGTTATCGGCACAATCATCAACAAGAGGGGGAGGCAACATTGTAATAGAATGCACAAGCACATGTTTAGGTTGTCACATGATGGGAAAGGTAATGGTGTGATCTAGGTTCAATTTGCCACATGTTAATTGAAGTTGATTTGAAAAGTTAATTCAAATTAAAACTCCAAATGTTATTCAAATTAGGTCATCTTGCATTTGCTAATGTTTGGTCATTGTAAACCATATGATCATGTGTGTGATATGCTTCTGAAGTACAAGTGAGATGTGGTGTATTGCAATGGTTCAAATTGAATTAGCACTTGAATTAAATTTGAATTAATTCCATTTAAGCCAAATAGCAAAAGATACTGGTCCCATTTTAAAATCAACTCAAACATGGTTGAAAGTTCCATATTTGGATAGAGAATTTTCTGCTGATCATTTTTCATATATTATTTGTCCAATTCTGAGTTCATATGAATTTTCGATGAATTTCTAATGTTTTACCTATTTTCTGTAATTTCTGGATTTCTTTAAATCTTTTCTAATTTTCTGGAATTTGATTTATTGCGTCAGGATGGCGTCATCATGACGTCAGGGAGGCTCTGACCTGTGGGTCCACCTTGTAAGCCTCACAGGGTTAATCCCCTCTCTGTTAATTAAAACAGAGGGATTAAGGGGGGGTTTGGGCCCAATTGTCAGCGGGTGCGGGGGTGGGTTAGTGGGTCATTAGGACCTAATCGGCCGGCGGCTAGCCGGCGGCAGCCACAGCCCCTTTTCATACCTACCTAGCTTCAAACATTTCTAGTGGTGGCCCAAGCTGATTTACCATTTGAAAACCGTGTGTGTGTCTGTCGGGTAGCTCCTGGCAGATATTATTTAAAATAACCCGGACCAGTGAGGACATAGTTCCCTTGCTGGCCCACTTTGTC
Organism: Bromus sterilis; assembly: GCA_950022295.1. Taxonomy (NCBI): domain Eukaryota; kingdom Viridiplantae; phylum Streptophyta; class Magnoliopsida; order Poales; family Poaceae; genus Bromus; species Bromus sterilis. The sequence continues at coordinate 407,312,755 of OX465596.1, read as the reverse complement.
CGACTGAGGAACCGGTCTCGTAAGAGAACTAACCGGCTATCCAAACCCGAGACAGACGGTAGAGACCAGATTGAGAGAGCGGCCGGCTCCTGAGATGGATGTCGACTCACCGGGGGCCACCCGGATTTGTTCGTTGTTAGCTAGAGGGACCTGTCGTTTCGGATCTCTTGGAACTAAATCATAAAATGGTTGCCTGTGATGGGTAGCAACTGAGAGTGATGGACGTGCGTGCGGAGCCTCGTAATGGGCAGTTGGTACACCCCTACAGGGTTAAATCTTTTCGAGAAGCCGTGTCCACGGTTATGGACGACTTGAGACCTACGTCCTGTTCATAGACAACAACAACTGAGATAATCTTAATATACCTTGATCAACGTGTGTGTGCCTTGACTGCTTCTTCTTCGTCGGGATGTGAAGAGGAGGAAAAGGATAGGATAGGTGTTATGTTTGCGTAAGTAGTTGATATCAAGACTTGTTGGAGGCGATTCCTCATCGAATGCTTGGCTTCTTATCTTACCTCTAGATCGTTAGCCACTTCATAAATGCTAGTGCGGCAGCAACCTCACCACTTATCCCTTCCTTACCGTAAACTACTAGTTGTCCTAGAATGACGAGTGATGAAGTCCTTGCTGGGTCAGATGACCACTACAGTTGGATGCTGAGTACTTCTGTACTCATGATACTACCCCAAACTCTTTTTAGGGTTCAGATCGACAACAGGTATGGTGATCGACGTTTCACGTGGAGGCTCGACGAAGACTAGTTAGGCGGATCCCGGCGGAGGGCCTGGACCCGTGTGGTTATGGGGATCGATGCTTTTCTCTTTGCCACTAGGCATTTGTTTGTAGTCTGTACTCAGACATGTATCTTCCTCTGTTGTATTGTATTTGAGGCAGTTGTATGCCGATTGTATGAGATGTTGTATCCTTGTATCTGTAATGTTGTGATATCATGTTGGAAATCCGGGGCATATGGCTTTGTCATATGTCGCGGTGGGACCGATATGTGCTTCGTCCCCGGATCTGGGTGGAAACACCTAGATCTGGAACAGTACCGCATATCGGGCCTCACAGTATTCTATTTATCGACACTTCACTCTCTAAACTTGTGGAAAGGTTTACCGAGCTCAGTATTCGCTTGGGGACAAGCGAGGTCTAAGCTTGGGGGAGTTGATACGTCCAAAATGCATCACTATTTTATATAATAATTCATCCCTATTCATTGATATATTTCATGTTATGATGCTATCCTTATGTTATTTTGGCTTGTTTTACACAGGTTACAACTTTCCGATGACGAAGCAGCAGACGCAGGATTCATCGGTAAAAAGCGGACGCAGAGTTGCTGAATTAGAAGAGCTCCAAATTACCTGAAAATCGACGAAGGCTATTTTCCAGAAGAATGACGGGGACACGCAAAACGGGAACCAGAGGGGGCCCACCAGGTGCCCAGGCGCCCCCTGGCGCGGCCCCCACCAGGGACGCGCCGGTGGCCACCCTAGGCTGCCCCCTCTAGCCTATTTATTCATCGTCACCCAAAAACCCTAAAAAGGGAGGAGTTTCGCGAGTTCCGCTGCCGCTCCGTCGCGGAAACCTACAGAGGAGAAAAGACATCTCCGGCGGGAAGATTCCACCGGGGAGAACGTCTTCATCATCATCACCATTGCCACGGGCATCATCTAGATCATCATCAACATCATCCCCAACATCAGCACCATATCCACCACCATCCTATCTCATCTCACAAGTGTATCTTGTGTAGTAATCCGTACTATCTATCCTCTCTACTCTACCGGTGTTGATTACTCGTTTGTGGTGAATGCTATTGAGTTTTGTTGGAGAAATATTGTTATGTCCAGATTGTTTATCACATATTTATCCCCAGTGATCATGATCTCTTTTATGTCTTATGAGTAGTTACTTTAGTTCTTGAGGACATGGGAGAAGTCTTGTTGTTAGTAGTCATATGATGTTGAAGTAATATGTGTTGTTTGATATTTAAGTTGTGTTGTTATTTTCCTAATGGTGTTGTGTGAGTCGAACACTTAACACTTCGCCTTTCTAAGGACCTAGGGGAATGCATTGTGCATAAATAATGCTTACGGTGGGTTGCTGGAGTGACAGAAACCTGAACCCCAGTTTGCACGCTTTTGCACAAGGGAATAATGGATCCTTGATTGTATTGCAGTGGTTAGGCCTTTGCCTTAATTTCTATCTTGTATTTGCGGATGGTTGCAAGGTGTTTAATCATAAGAGTGCACTTATCTTAGTCTAGAAGGTGTACTAGCATAGATCCACCCACTCAACACTTATCAACACAAAACATAGTACCGATACAGAATATGGCCAAAGCACGTGACTGTCTCTCCCGTGTGTCCTCAAGAACACTTTAGCCTTTATAAGTTCAGTTGCCAGGCTTATCCTTTGATCAAAAGGATTGGGCCACTTGTTACTCCTCAGTATCTTTTACTTTGCTTGCTTTTACCTTCTCGTTGCTTATATCGAAAACCCCCTAAAAAGTTATCTTTCAGTGCCTGTAGTTATTTCTTTACCAAAGTCACTTACCAATACCTTCTGCTCCCCGTTGGGTTCGACACTCTTATTTATCAAAAATGCTACAATCAATCCCCTATAGTTGAGGGTCATCACTTCACCACCACCACCACATGTTACTTCTACTGAGTCTGTTACTATGTCTAGTACTTTTGATGATGCTTCCACTACTCTTGATGATATCGGGTCACTTGGTTACTCTGTTGAGAAACAGATCGCTGTTGCTGCTGCTAAACAATCTGGAATTCAAATTCCTGTTACTCGGTACCCTATTGGTGCAACTTATGATTATCCTGAACTGAGTGACCTCAAGAAGAGACTCCTTGAGGATGATTATGTTATTCTTGATGATGATTTATGCAGGGAACTTACATAGTTTTCCGACTCTGGCCCTTGAAAAGCACTCCATGAAGAACAATATTACTCCTGATCCTGAATTTGCAACATCTCCTATATGCATCACTGATCCTGATTATGATTTCTCTATTGATCTTTCACTTATATCTACAGCTGAAGCTGACCCCTTTTGTGGCAGAGAAAATGATGATGCTATAGCACACCTGACCAAACTCACTGAGTTAGGTGTCTTGTTTACTACTGATGAGAGGATACAAAACTTTTATGTGGCTAAGCTTTTCCCTTTCTCTTTGAAGGGAGACTCTAAAGCATGGTATGATGCACTACCCTATGGTTCCATTAAGAGTCCTCAGGACTTAGCTCAATTTTTTGTTGATAAATATTTTCCTGCTCATATGAAACATGCTGCTTTACAAAGAATTTATAACTTTAAACAGTTGTAGGATGAGCACCTCCCTAAAGCTTGGGGGAGGTATTGCAGTTTAATTAAGGCTAAACCGGGACATGAAGTCCCTAAGAATGAATTACTTGATATATTTTATGCTGGTCTAACCGATGAATCTAGATCCTATTTGGATAGTTCTGTTGGTTGTGTTTCCAGGGAAAGAACACCGGACGATGATGAAGAACGAATGGGCAAAATTGCCAAGAACCACGAAGATTGGTCCGTCTCTAAACCATCTCCACCACCAAAGAAGAGGGGCATGCTTGTCCTGAGCCCCGAAGATATGCAAGAAATAAATACGTATATAAAGGAGAAAGGCATTAAAGCTGAAGACGTGAAGAATCTACCTCCTATTGACAAGTTGTGTGAGCTTACTACTCACCCTCCCTTGGTAGAGGTACACTCTCTTTTAGATTTCAATGAAAGTGACATCCCTAAAGGTAAGCCTCCCGATCAATGTTTAGATGAGCTTGATAATTTTATTATGAAGCAAAACCACTTTAATATGAGGATACAAAGTCAGTTGCATGATAATACTCTTGCTATCAAAAGTTTACTTAATGTTTTAGGAAGAATAGTCAATGATGTTAAATGTCTTGTTAAGCATTTTCATATGGTTCAAACTCAGCTTGAACAATTTTCTAATGTGCAATTGCTTGCTAATAATTCCAAACAGGATATACAGGCTTATAGTATAAAGACTAGGGATGGAACAAACGCCCAGGACCCTCTCTATCCCGAGGGGCATCCGAAGAGGATCGAGTAAGATTCTCAAGTGCAGGTACAAGGCATGATTGTTAGCTCTCTAAAGAAGAAAAAGAAGAAGAAGAAACACAAGGAAGCTGACAACTCCAATGACCCTATTACAAGTGAAGAACCCGCTGTTGATCCCAATAGTATATCTACCTCCGATGCTGAAACTGAAGACGAATCTGAGCCCAAAAAAGATAAGGAGAAGAATGATCCTCCCGAGGCGTGAGAAGAAGAAGCACCCGATAAACGCAAGAAATACACCAGACAAGACTTAATCGCAAGAAGACACGGGAAGGAAAGACAACCATGGGTAAAAAAGCCCATGCCCTTTCCAGGTAAGTCTCTCAAAACCAAAGTAGAAGAGCACTACAATAAATTTTGTGAATGGATGAAACCTCTTTTTCTTCAAATTCCTTTGACTAATGCTATTAAGTTACCTCCTTATTCAAAATATATGAAAGATATTGTTACTAATAAAAGAAAAGTCTCTAATGAGGAAATATCTACTATGCTTGATAACTACTCTTTTAGTGGAAAGATTCGTGAGAAGCTTGGTGATATAGGTATACCCACCATTCCTTGCTCCATAAAGAATAATTATGTCAAAACCTCTTTATGTGATCTTGGAGCAGGAGTGAGTGTCATGCCTTTTTCTCTCTATAAGAGGCTACGTTTAGAAAAACTAATCCCTAAAGATATCTCTCTTCACATGGCTGACAAGTCAACAGCCGTCTCGATTGGTATTTGTGAGGATGTTCCTGTTGAAGTTGCTAATTTCTTATTCTTACAGACTTTGTTGTGCTTGACATGCTCGAGGATGGGAGCATGTCCATTATTCTTGGTAGACCTTTTCTTAACACCACAAGTGCTATTATTGATTTCAATAAAGGAAAGGTCACCTTCAGCGTGGATGATAAAGAACATGCGGTGTATTTTCCGAAGAAGATCGACAAAAGGCATGGCCTGAACTCTATAGAAAATATCGAGATCGTGAAGATTGGAGAATGGGATTGTCCTCTACATGTGCACCACAAATACAAAACCATTATGGTGGGGATAATGTCCATTAAAGTAAAGGTACAATGATCACTTCCTAAGAGGTGAGACTTTTTGCTCTATATATCGCCGGTTTGTTGGTAAGACTTGATCAACCTTGCTAGCTATGTAACACCCTCGGCGTCATGTAACGGTAATTAATTTTTTTTAAGACAATTAATGTTGCTAATCATGCTTTAATCATCCTTGCATCTGATCATTTCAAAATCCCTTTTGGTTGATAATAAAAACTTTGAGCCAAATAAAACTTTTCCCAAAAATGGTGCAACCAATTTTATTAAATGCACACAAATCAGTATACCATGGTACAATGGTCATGGATATTTATTGTGGCATATAAAAATTCAAAAAAATCATACAATAGCTTGAAAACTCCCTTTTAACTATTTATTATATAAAAGAAATATTAAATGAGTTAGTAAATCTCCAAAACTTTTTGTGGCAATGATACATAGTGCAACACTAATTATTGAACCTACCACATATTTTAAAAAATTACAAAAGTATAAGAAAGAAATGCAAAAAGGAAATAACCGAAACAAAGAAAATAAAAAAATATAGAAAATAAGACAACCTATCTAACACCCTGGGCAGAGCCCACCCCGGCCCACCTTCCCCCTCCCACTGGGCCGGCCCACCTCAACCACTCCCTCGTCCCCTTCCTGTTCACCTCACCCGTGGAAGCCATCCATGGCGCCACGGCCACGGCCGTCGCCGTAGCGGCCATCAGATGGCGCCGACGAGGATAAGAGGCCATGCCCCCCTCTAAACCAGGAAAAACCCTAGGCCGCCCTATTCCATTCCTCTCCCTCACCCTCGTGCTCTGCCTCCTCCCCGCACGGAAGCCGTCGCGTCCGCCGTCGCCGCGTCGCCACCGTGGTTGTGGCCAACGGCCACACCGGAACGCGCCAAGAAGTCCAGGAGGTCTTCCTCGTCGTCCTCGTCGCCCCCATGTGCTGGATTGGCGCAGGGAGCCACTGCATCGTCGCCGGCGCAAGTTCGGCCTCCCCAAGCACCGCTCTGGCTCCCCCGTTGAGCGTCGAGTCATTCCCCCCTCTCCCCCATCGATTCGTTCGGCGGAGCCCCTCCTCTCGCCGTCCGCCGTGCGGCCGGCTCTGGCTGATCCCGCACTCACCACGGTGTGGCTGCGCCCTGGCCACGCATGCGCATGCGCTCGCCGCGCCGGCTACGCACCACCAACGCTGCCCGCGCCCCGTCCCGGCCCCCCCTCTCCATTTTGGTCTGCGTCGTCGGGCTCCTGCTCGTCGGCGAGTATGCCATGGGCTAAGCCCCCCGGTTAAGTTAACCCATTGCTTAACTACCCCCTCTGTGTAGATGACAAGTGGGCCCTAGGCCATTAGGATTAAGTTAAAAGAAAAACTGTTAACATAAATAACCCTGTTAGACTTACATGTTGGTCCTAGCCTCTAAATAATCCTTTGGATTAATTAAACTGCTAAAATTAAGCATGTCTCACTGACAGCTGGGTCTCACAGCTTTTGGAATTAATTAAAATTAATTTATGTAATCATTAGAGTATGACATGTGGGTCAAGTACATTATTTAAAATAGAAAATCAATTGTTTTAATAACCAGAGGCTGACATGTGGGTCCCACATGTCAGTTGACTGGTCAACCAGTACTGTTCTGGATAATGTCTATTTATTATTAAAATAAATTCAGAAATTCTATAAAATGATTAAAAACTTAGTAAATCAATATCTTTTAATCCGTGAATCAGATGAAAAAACTTTATACATGAAAATTGATTAGAAAAATATAACGAATAAGAATACACTCTAGTATACCGAACCCGAGACTTTCCCCCTCCGGATCGTCTGTTCGGTAATTCCCGGAGCCGGTAAAATTTCCGGTTAAATTCCCGTTTCGTCTGCAACGTGTAGCACTTCGTTAGTTCACCTCTAACACTGCGTTTGCCATGTCTTGTATTTGTATTGCTATTATTTCCGTGTATTTATTGTTTCTTCCCCCTCTCTTATTGTCCAGTAGTCTCGACATTCGCTACTGATGCCCCTGTGATCGACTACGTCGACGACGACCGTACCTCTACCGTCGAGCTTCCAGGCAAGCAGAGCGATTCTCTTCCCCAGATATCGCCTATATTTCCGTACATTTCTTGCACTAGGCATTGCTGTTGCTGCTACGTTACAATCCTATTCAATTGCATAGCCTGTCATTGTCACCCTTGATGTACCTTCCTTTATCCTATGTTGTCTTTTATATATATTATATTCAGCAGTGAACCCTGCGCATTGTTAGTCAATAGGGTTAGATAGCGGGTCGTGTTCACTCTGGGAGTGAATGCGGATACATTACATTACAACTGCTACAGGTACGTTTCAGAGCAGACAACGCTTCAGGCCCCTACCCCGGCTCTACCGAGCCACGTCAAGTGTGAGCTATCGAGGAGTAATCCTTGTACTCCACTCGTTGCTAACTCTGTATAGCCGTCCTAGGGTACTGAACCACGGTTTTCCTTACATGTATGGAGTCGGGTGACCCCACGGTGCCGGCGCAGGGTATTGTATCAGAACGATAGGACGGGTGTATTCCACCGGTGTGCGGTGGGCCTAGTACTTGTTCATGGCCGAGAGATATCCTGTTGTACGAAAGTCGAGCTCTACCAAGAGAACACGCGAGACAAGGTAAGGAGACGGTTCACCTTGTTGGTAACTGCATGAGTTGGTGGGACGACAGGGTAGGCACCGATGTTACTGGTGGTCCTGACTGCTGTCGTTGACCGCGACTCACCCAGATAAGGGGCAACGATAACGGTTCTCCCGATAGAAAATAATAAAATGACTAACGGTTCAGGTGGATGACTTGAGAGGCCGCAAAGGCCTGTACGCATGATACGTCCAAAACGTATCTATAATTTCTTCTTGCTCCATGCATGTTTTGTGTGATATTGCTATGATCTAGATACACTTTCATAAACTTTTGATCATATTTGGACTAACCTATTAACTCAGTGCACCACAGTGCCAGTTCCAGTTTTCTGCTGTTTTTCTATTTCAGTTTTCCCCCATATAAAAAGTGCCAGAAAAATTCCGGAAAAAATATAGGAAAAATCAACGTATAGGAAGCTTCGTGAAGAGCCCGAGTGGGGCCAGAGGGGAGCCAGGGGTGGCCTAGGCGGCCACCCGGCGCGGCCCCACCCCTGGCCGCGCCAGGGGGCGCCTGGGGCCCCTGGTCCACTTCTGGCTGCCCCCCTTCGCCTATATATTCTCCGTCACGGGAAACATCCGAAAATAGAAACCTTTTTTGCGATCTCGCCTCTGTTCCGCCGCCGCCGCGCTTCCGAGATCGGGAGCACCAGAAGACCTCCTCCCGGCACCCTGCCGGAGGGAGGGCCGACCTCCGGGAGTCTCCTCTCCACCATGGATGCTCCCCGGATGTCTCATGAGTAGTTTTCCTAGGACCATGGGTCCGTGATCAGTAGCTATGTGATGTTCTCCTCCCCTCTTTGTTCTTCATGGTTTAGACCTCGTGAGCTGCCCTACATGATCGAGGAACTTTTGTAATCTTTCTGCTGTTGCTATGCTGAGTTTGATGGGATCTGATGGATTATGAGATTATGTTTAGATTGTGATTGAGTAATATATTTGGTTTTTATCTCTTATATTTTTGTTCCTAAGTAATTCTTGCATGTTCTCCGTTGCTGTTTATTGCTTTGGCCAAGTAGTAGGTAGTAACCCCAAGAGGGAACGTTATGCTCCATTGTGGGTTCATGCCCCCCGATGACACGCTTGAGTGACAGAAACATGAGTCTAGGGGATGTGCTGTTGCCACAAGGGGGAAAACAACGGTGCTTGTAACCGCAGTTGCAAGGATTGTTTACTTTACGCAAAGTGCTTTTTAATGCAGTTGTCTGTTGCTTTGGGTTTACACTTTGGGTGGGGCTCGCAACTTAATACCAGCGAGATGTTCTAGATAGATATCTCAAGGTGGATGATTAGTAGTAGACGCAGTTGGATTTCGGTCTACTTATTTTGGCGTACTGCCCGTGCTTTTGAGCCTCTTCCTTTCTTTTGTAGCATAGTTAGCATTGCGGTGCGTTCATAATCCTGTCAATTGCCCTTCTGTAATTTGTTTACCTCGCATAGCAGTTTTATCGTCTTTTGGGAGAGAGACATCACTAGTGAACATCATGTATCCCGGTCCATATCCTCATTACTGTTTCCAAGCTCATTTACTTTTCTGCTCTTACTTTCAGTTGCTATCATTATCCCTTGTGTTTGATCCTTTGTGAACAACCAGACCGGAGAGATTGACAACCTCTCTGAACTTCGTTGGGAAAAAAGTTATTTGTGTCTGTGTGCAGGTCCGCGTCAGTCGCGCCGCTGACACCTACTTATCATCTCTGGAGTCCTACTGGAGACAAACCTTAGTTTCTTTACCGAGGGAAATTTGCTGTCGTGCTACATCACGCCTTCCACTTGGGGCTCACCAACGAAGGGCGAGAAGACTACACCCGTCAACTCTCGCGACATCAAGAAAATTTCTGGCGCCGTTGCCGGGGACTCCGAGTGCTAAGATAGGGGAGTTGCACACTACCCTTTACCTTTGTTTTTTAGTCTTGTTAGTTTACCTTTCAGTTTTTATCTTTGTGTCTTATATCAAAAATCACAAAAAAATTGTTTATCTTGCTAGTAGTTATCATTATGTCTGGCCCTTTTGCCTTTGTTGAGTCAGAGGTTCTCACCTTTAAACAAAAAGGTGGCGAAATTTTAAAAGATGCTTGGAATAGAATTAATGATTCTCAAAAAAGAGCCACCAAGAAGCAATCCACTACTATCCAGCTTAGAAATTTTTTATGTCGGGATTACTCCTTGGAATAGGTTCATATTAGATACTGCTATCAATGGGAATTTTCTAGAAGCCCCGATTTGGGAGTCTCTTAATGTTATTGAAAATCTTGATGGAAATGATCCTATTGCTAGCATACAAGAAGATATAACTCTAGCTCACATTATGAAGAAACTTGAAAAGATAGAGTTAGAAATACCAAGTATAACTAGGATAAATGAGTTGGATCGCAAGATTCAAGGGAATTTGAATAGGCTTGATAGCTCAATGCTTAAAATTATTAAAACTTTGGAGGTCATCAAATCCCGTGATACGGATCTTTCTAGGATTGATAAGATTGAGGAAATCATTAATACTCTAGGAACTACATTTTCCTCAATCAAACCAAAAAAGGTAGAGACTTCAGCAAGAAGGGAACCTAAGTTCAATTATGTCCCCAGCCCACCCCGACCTAAAAGCAAACCACCCATTGCCAAAGAAGTTGAAACCGTGAAAACTTTGGAAGAAATACCTCTCTTTGATAATTTTATAAATGAATCTTCCATTGATTTTCCGCCTTTTGGTTTTCTCCCTAGAAGTATCTTCATTAGGCCTTTATTTGAGAGACCTCTTAAGACTAGTTGTACAATTGAGGAGCTTTTTGATCATCTTGATAATGATTCGATTGATACAACTTGATCTTTTGCATCATGCCTAGCTTAAAGGCATAAAAGAAAGCGCTTTCGGGAGGCAGCCCGCAACGAATTTAGGTTTTTCATTTTGCTTTTGTTGTGTCTTGATGTTTGTTACTACTGTATCAACATCATTGTATCTTTATTTTTCAGCTTTGTGCCAAGTTATAGCCTCTTATGATAAGGGAAGCAAAAGTTGTGACGTGCTGTCCAGAAAACAGATTCTGTCCCTTGACAGAAAAATTCGAATCAAATCACCAGATCATCTTTTTGATCTGAGTTTTTTTGACAGAGTGTTCTATACAATGGTGAAACTTCCGTATGTTCTGAGTTTTTTTATTTGAGTTGCAGAAGTGACCCTAAAAAATTCTTTACTACCTGCTGTTCTGTTTTTCACAGATTCTGCCACGTTTTGTCTCTCTTAACTTTTGCAAACCTTAAGCTTGCTTTTTCTTTGCAAAATTTTTTTGGCACTCTTGATAAACAGTAGCTCTCTTCAAGAATATCTTTATATCCAGTGGGAAAAATTATTTTATTAAGGGTACTAACCTCTCTAATCAGCTTATGATGAGTTATGTACGAAGAGAGTTTTCAAGTGTGCGATGGAAGATGATGAAAGATGATCCAGGAGTGTCAAGCGCTCAAGATTGCAGATTCCCCCATGCATCCCCAATAAATATTCAAGGAGACTCAAGCGTCTAAGCTTGGGGATGCCCCCGTGCGTCCCCTTCTCCATCAACAATCATCAGTTCGTCCTTCGTCTCACTATATTTTTATCACTTCATGCGTTATGTGTTATGCTTGGAGCGTCTCGCTCTTAGGTTTTATTTTTAGTTTTCTTTAGCTTTGCTTGCTGTTCATAAAAAGTCAGATCCCGTCTTACTTTGTGTGGGAGAGAAACACGCTCCACTTTCAAAATCTAGAACACATCATAGGATTTTTCCTGCTTATCTTTTTGCTGTTGTGTGTTCTTTATCTTTTCATAGGTGCTGCCATGTTTAGATTTAGTCTTAGTTTGTCTTTAGCAAGAGCCTTTGATTTTGTTTAGTTTGTAGCTGGAACTCTTTTTAGTTTTCATGTTTATCTTGTTAAAGAGAGTTGGTTGTTGCACTGAGTTGTGTTTTGTCTTGGAAGTAGGTAATTGAGGTTGCTATTTTAATTCTAGTAGTAACTTGCAATAGTTTTGAGGTATTGTTGTGAGTAATGTTTGAAGTTTTGGTGTCAAGAGCTCTAGCCTATTAGTGATACGTGTCGTATTTTGGGCAATCCGTGTGTATTTTCAAAACCTACAAAACTAGTTGAGAACTCTAGCTACTAGATGGATCACTAATCTTTGGAGGGATCGAATATTAGAGAACACTCACGTACCATGAGTCGAGGATGCGCAAGGATAACCAAACCCCCATACACTCCTCCTCGGGGTACTTGTCTCTTTGTGAACCTCCTTATTAGATTGAGAGTTACCGATAATAAGTGCATGAGTTCTTCGGACTAATGTAAGTATTGAAAGTTGACACTTCCACCATCCCATATTTTGCTAGCATCTCTCGTGCCGTGCATTGCCTTCTTCTCACTCCGAGAGTTGGTGTCCACCTTCGCCGGTACACCCAAACCCTTGGAAAATACGCTGTGTCATCATAAACCTCCTTATATCTTTCCTCAAAACAGCCACCATACCTACCTATCAAGGCATTTCCATAGCCTTTCCGAGATATATTTCCATGCAACATCCACCTCTTTATGACTTGATCTTCATGTCATACATGTTTCTGCTACACTGGCAGCGACATACATTGCATACATCATGATAGTTACATCTTCTTTATGATTTTGAGTACCTTGTAAAGTGTGAAAGATCTCCTTTACCTTCTTGTAAAATAGAGTGTTGTCCTTAAGTGAGGAAAAGATCCCAAAGTGGACACAATAAAAGATCCCAAAGAGAAAAAATGAGAGTTAAATAGAAAGAGCCATTGAGGCCACAAAAAATACAAAAAATAGAAAAAAGAGAAAAAGAAATAAAAATATCGAAAGGGGCAACACTACTATCCTTTTGAGAGATCCACACTAGTACTCCCTCTATATCCTTGTACTCCATAGAGATGATCATTATGCATATATCTATGTGGGGACCTTGACACTATAGAACTTGGCTTGCATATTCCAAGGATGAGCGAGCAAGTTAGATGCACCCCCACTAGTTTCATTGGAGAGCTTCCTAACTCGTATGTGCATCCGTTGCATGGCAATCCCTACTCCTCACATCATATCTATCATTTGGCATTTCTTACCTATGATTGTTGTAACATCCCAAAATTCTCTGAATTTTGGAATGTTAATAAAATTTAAATAGATAATGATTGTTTGTTTGATGTGTTTGATTTTCTCTGGGATTTAAAACTTTTGGAGTTTATTGAATAATAAAAAGGGAGGGAATAAAAGGACTTTCCCTAATATTCACAATTGGTATTTTGGGAATTTATTATTTAAAACAAAACCAACAAAACAAAATGAGAGAAGGTAATATGACTCCTTCAACATATTGGAAAATGTTTTAAATCATTATTGGAATTCTTTTGAATATTCAAAACATTTTTGAACTCAAGGAAATTCATTTGAGAGGATATATAAAATGACTTATCCCCTTTTTAATAAATTTGGAAAATATTTAGAGTATTACTTTAAAGTTTCTAAAATTTATGATGAGTATTATAAATAACTCTAAAATTATTTTAGCGATTTTATAATGCTAAAAGAGTTTTTTATTTCATTGAAATGATTTATTAAATATTTAAAAAGAGTTGAAAAGTTTTCCAATGGAATATTTTTGTTTTACCAAATTATTTATTGGTGTGAAAATTTTAAAATTTATATTTTATTATTTAGAAATGGTTTGTCAATGCTTTTGAACAAATAAAATTATTTTAAATGATTTATTGGATTTTATTTGATTTATGAAAAGTATATTTTATTTAAATAAAGCATTTAGAAAATGTTTTTATTTTTATTTTCCTTTTTGCAAAATGTATTCATTTCATAATTTTCTTTGTATTATTTCATAAATTTAGAATTTTATTTCATATTTTTCCGAGTTACGGTTATTTTTATTTAATTGTTTGAAGTTCTGTGAATTTGGAAAAGAAAAAAAATTGGGCTGCCGGCCCATTAGCCTCTTTTCGCCCCGAGCGCGGTGGAGTCCTTTTCGGACCCGGTTCTGTTTTTTTTTGTTTTCCTCTCAGCTTATAAATAGAAATAGGATTTTCTTTTATTATTTCCTTTTCCTTTTTTCTTCAAAAAAAAACCGGCAAACCCTAGCCGCCGGGACCCGCGGGACAGTCCCGCCGCCGGGCCCCGCCGTCGGGCCGCCGCGGCCGCCGTGCTGCACCGGCCGGCCGCCTCCCGAGGCCAGCTCGCACGCCCGAGCGGCCAAGCCACCGAGCCGCCCCTCCGCAGCGCCTCCTGCGCCACACCGTGGCCGCCGCCACCACGGCATGCCTCGCCGGAGTTGCCCCGTGGCCGGCTGACTCCACGCCGGAGGCCGTGGCCACCGCTCCGTCGGTGCTCACACCCACGGCCGCTTCCCCCTGCTCTGGCCGAGCCATCTCCTCCCCGTTGAAGCCGCCGGCCACCGCGCCCCCTTCGTCTCCCCACCGGCCGGAGTTCCCACGCCTCGCCGGAGCCAAGCCAGAGCTCGCCGGAGAAAGTTTGCCGGAGTTAAAGAAGTTTAGATCTGGGTCAACCCCTCCAGGGACCCGATTTCTTTTTGCAAAGAAATATATTTACGCACAGGTCCTTTTGGCAGAATACCCCCTATTCTCGCGGCTGCAATATCTCCCAAACCGTAAGTCGGATTGCGGTAATTCTTTTTCCTACACACTCGTGTTGTTCTGTACTGTAGCATGGTATAAACTTTTCCACACTTTGCACAGTTTTGAATTTGAGTTTATTTCAAATTCAAATTCTAGTGGCCGTATCTTTTATACCGTTGATCCAAATTGAGTGATTCTTTTTGCGTTGGATCACTCGTTCCATGTACCTTCTGTTTATATCATGTGTACAAAAAAATTCACAAGTTTCGTGATCTGTTTAAGTTCAAATTCAATTCAATTTTGCACTTTCTATGACCTGTGTTGTAGTATTCCGTTTCACGTGATTCTTTTTGCATATCGGATCACTTGAGACATGTTATCGGTAAGACTCACACACTTTTCATGTGGGCATGTTATTCACCTTGAATTCATAAATGTCCATGATCGCAATTATTTAGAGATAATCCTTTATCTGTTCTCTCGAGTTCACGTTCCACTGAACGCCTTCGAGCACATCGACACCTTTGCACTTCAAAGTCTTTTGTTTTGTTGATAAAACCTTTGTGATTGTTTCGTTGATCCTTTGTTTGTCTCGTTGTGATGTGATTGCTTATTTGAGTTCCTTCGTTGCGATAGATTCTCGGAGTGTGACGAATAGAGTTGACTAGAACGTGAGAGCGAAGATCTTCATCGAATGTATAAGGCAAGTTACACTTTGACCATACCTCGACCTATATTTTCTATTATGCATGTATCAAATTATCACTCTATGCATGTGTAGGACTATATATTAGTTATGATTTAAACCTAGTAGGGTAGCCATAAGTTCTGATCCTGTATTTCATTGTCGACCTAGGATCGTGGTTGTTATATATTACTATTGCTTTGTAGACGGGGATTGGTTGAGTTATCATTGAGTTATGTGAGGATTAATGACTTGACTAGCAAACTTAAATTAGAAATCACTTCTGGACGGGCAGGGAATGCATCCTGGGGCTTGTGCCGGACCAGGGCTAAATGCTTCCCGAATGGTTGTTTTGGTGGTGAACCGGGTGCGTCATGGCGAGTACCCTCTCACGCAGTGGGCGTCGTCTAGGCTAAATAAGATCGGACAGACAGTGTGACTAGTAGCTTCCATGTACAACCACTGGCTATATGGGCTCTGGCTTAGATGAGTAAGTTGTGGGGAACCTGGCCCTAGTAGCTAGCTGATGTAGATATGATAGGTGTACCGGCTACCAAAGGGTGGAGGCAAACTCTTCTGAATGACTATGTCTCAATCTTCGGGTTGAGTCCAGTGGGGAAAGTGTACAAACCTCTACAGAGTGTAAAAACTGATCATGATTAGCCGTGTCCACGGTTACGGACAACTTTGAGCAACTGGGCATTATTGTTGTTCGATGGTCTTGACAGATATTTCAC
The DNA here is from genome assembly GCA_950022295.1 of Bromus sterilis. Classification (NCBI taxonomy): domain Eukaryota; kingdom Viridiplantae; phylum Streptophyta; class Magnoliopsida; order Poales; family Poaceae; genus Bromus; species Bromus sterilis. Next base: position 407,296,863 of record OX465596.1, on the reverse strand, counting down.
CTTAATAAGAAATTGAGTGGGAACTTTTAATAAAGGGATGGTTGGAATTGGTGTAGCCCGATTCAACCATACTTAGGACTAGCAACTTAAATTAAAATTTGATTAGTTGTAGTATGTGGGAAAATCATCTTTCTGCAAAACTAAACCATAAACCTTTCCTTTGACTTATCCGTGCATGTAGATGTAGGTCTGTTATATACTTTCTCGTGTGACTTGCCGTACAAATCAGATGTACTGACCCGTTGTCGGGCTGCAACCTTTGGTGTTGCAGGATTGTATTCGATGAGTAAGTGATGCAATGTAGGGTTACGATGTCTATACTCAACTATGCCGGTGGAGTTGATGGACACCACGAAGCTTATATCTTTTTCCGCTGTATTTTATTTGTAAGCTAGCCTTGAGCTATGCAGGTATGCTTTATTGTAATACTGGATCTTCGATGTAAAATTTATGACATGTGGTTTATTCTTGATATTACATCGTGTACTGTGTGTGCTAGCTATTGATCCAGGGACTAGCACAGAATGCATAGAGACTCCGGTTTGTGAGGAACCGGGTCGTTACAGATGGTATCAGAGCCCATGTTGACTGTAGGTCGTGCCCTATAATATGGATAGAAAAAGCCATAGGAACAAAATTATTTTATCACTCCTTGATCACTTACTCTCTTGACTAGTATTTCTCATCTATTAATCATCTTCTAAAATTCCTCATCTTGTTTTACTATAAATACCCCTCTGAGTTGCATACCCCTAAAGACAAGACATTAGAGAAGTACATCATCAACCTCGTGGATCAATTGAAGTTACGAGTGCCAAAAATTTGGAGCAGTATCCTATGGATTTAATAAGGATTAGTGTTTACACTACGAGAGGATCTTTAAGATCAGCTTAGCTGAGAAGGATGAATCCTAGCATCAGACCACCTATTTTAGGTGAAGTTAGATGAACGAATTTCGCGTAGTATGATGAGATCGTATGTCTTGCACATATGACCTTACTCTAGGTGTTGTTTGTGTGTTTTGACTTTAGTGACTGTATTGTTTGTTGTTATGTGTTTCTGTTGAACGTAGGTGTTTTTTTGCCTCTTTCTTGTTTGAGTGCTTATGCTTAGTGTTATCTTTAGTTTTTGTCATGTCGGTGTTATAGTTTTGCCCTAACCCTTGTCGTTTGGGCTTAATAGATGGAGTATGGAGTAGGACTCGCCTTTTCCGGGGCGATGTCGTGACTGAGGGTGGAGCAATGGATTCGTAGTATGGAGGAGCACATGAAGATAAACAAGGTTGAAAGTGAGGACATGGTCCCCTATGCTATTAAGTACTTGGTAGAAGAGGCTGCTACTTGGTGGAGGATGCACCAAGCAATTGACGAATCACAAAGGAAGATTACTTGGAAGGAATTTACAAACATTTTGTTGGGATCCCGCCTCGTCACCCCGATGCAAAGGACGGTAACCCTTGAGAGGATCCGTGCCTGTACAATTTGCGGATAAACAGGACACTCCTATGAAGGACACCAAGATGGATGTCCCTATTGTGAACAAATTCACTCGGGTGAAGAATGTCCCACTACTCAAGTCACATGTCTTGTGTGTGAAGGAACTGATCATTACCCCGTTCAGTGTCACCTTTACACCATGACACAACAAGTGATTCAACAACAAAAGGAATGGATGAAGAAGATTATCCAGGAGTTCAAGGAAGCACCTATGAAGAAGGAAAGGAAAAAAATCTTAGAGAAATTCAGTGTTACCGGTGCAAGAATATGGGACATTACGCCAACATGTGTCCAGAATTGAAGGGAAAGAAGAAGATGTGATCGTGGAAGCAAGGATGCTGACTTGGAGAAGCTTATGTTTGGCATTTGGAGGATAGACGTTCGTAGGGTGCACTAAGTGTACGTTTTTACCTTTTTGTTGTTAGCTGGAGTTGTGGTTCACAACATGTTTTGTTGGTTTGACTAGATGTTTTATGTCGTGATTGTTTTGTTAAGTTTTGTCTTGTACCCTGTGGCCTTGATATGTATTTGATTGATGTGATGTGTTGTGCTTTGTGTGTTTTCTATGCGAGTAGAATAAGTTTACGTTTCATTAGACCCCTTATCTATTTAGTATGCTTCAAGACTGAAGAAGACACAACCACAAGAAGAATAAGTTGACAAGTGACTCGACTATATGAAGATTGCTTCGACTATGCGAAACTAAAGCTACCGTCATTGAAGACTTGAAGACCCGGAGATTCAAGTTTCTACCGTTAGATCGCTTCTGTGAGCTGTCCTTTCTTGTTTTTACCGACAGCTACACATCAAAACTTATGTTTCAAAACTAGTGTGATGTTTGTATGGGTATATCTCTCTATCTCTCTGTACCTCGCTATCTACATTCTATTCCCCCTCATCCCTAAACTGAAGAAGCTACTACAATGGATGCTAATGTCAAGACTGGAATGAAGATGGATGCAACTTAATGCCGAGTCCAAAGATAACCCCGTATGCCAGGATCTTACAACAAGCAAGCACAATCATGCTGAAGGAAGAACCCCGAAGGAAGTTATAGTTCACCGGTGCACGTTTTGTAGCAGGCTACGTAAACCTGAGTGTTGTGAAGGAACAATAGATGTTTTGTTTGGCTTGCAGAACCAATGGATTTATCTGAACCCGGTTCATGATCAAGAGGAACTTTCTGCAATGCTTGTGAGGATGACCGAGTGTTAGATTACGAGATTCGCTAAACCATATACAAGGAAATGATTTGGGTGCGGGATGGATTGATCACCATGCCGACTACCCTTATTATTCGCTCTTGTTATGCGGGATAGTAAACCTTGAGTGACTTACCTATGTTGGAGAGACGACGATGTTAAAAAGCTTAAACCATAGAATGGTACGATGTGTGACCCCAGTAGGAGTTTACCGTTTGTGTTATACGGTGAGTATGCACCAAGACCATTTGCTGCAGGTATCCCGTAGAAGTATTCTTGATGACCACCAAGAGAGTAATCGATAGTTGCCTAGTATTGGCGTCTGACCGTCAGCCATGAGGGTTCGGTGTATGGAAGACTCCTCTTTTGCTAAGGATTCAAGACCTGATAGGAGGAGGTAAATCTCTTTGAAGAAGGTCATCGATGGAGTAAGATTTTGAAGACCACGTCGCACTCCTTTTAAGGGTGGTAGCACCCTAGCTCATTGGAGGATCGATGGACTCTCATGAAGACCCAAACCCTAACCTTTCTTTCTAGCCTTCTCGAATCTCGAGGACGAGATTCCTTTGAAGGGTGGTAGTGTGTAACATCCCAAAATTCTCCGAATTTTAGAATGTTAATACAATTTAAATAGATAATGATTGTTTGTTTGATGTGTTTGATTTTCTCTGGGATTTAAAACTTTTGGAGTTTATTGAATATTAAAAACAGAGGGAATAAAAGGACTTTCCCTAATATTCACAGTTGGTGTTTTGGAAATTTATTATTTAAAACAAAACCAACAAAAAAATGAGAGAAGGTAATATGAATCCTTCAACATATTAAAAGGTTGGAAAATGTAATAAATCATTATTGGAATTCTTTTGAATATTCAAAACATTTTTCAACTCAAGGAAATTCATTTGAGAGGATATAAAATGACTTATCCCTTTTTTAATAAATTTGGAAAATATTTAGAATATTACTTTAAAGTTTTTAAAATTTATTATGAGTATTATAAATAACTTTAAAATTATTTTAGGGATTTTATAATTCTAAGAGAGTTTTTTATTTCATTGAAATGATTTATTAAATATTTAAAAAGAGTTGAAAAGTGTTCCAATGGAATATTTTTGTTTTACCAAATTATTTTATTGGTGTGAAAATTTTAAAATTTATATTTTATTATTTAGAAATGGTTTGTCAATGCTTTTGACCAAATAAAATTATTTTAAATGATTTATTGGATTTTATTTGATTTATGAAAAGTATTTTTTATTTAATAAAGAATTTAGAAAATGTTTTTATTTTTATTTTCCTTTTTGGAAAATGTATTCATTTCATAATTTTTCCGAGTTACGGTTATTTTTATTTAATTGTTTGAAGTTTGTGAATTTGGAAAAAAAAATCTGGGCTGCCGGCCCATTAGCCTCTTTTCGTCCCGAGCGCGGTGGAGTTCTTTTCGGACCCGATTCTGTTTTTTTTGTTTTCCTCTCAGCTTATAAATAGAAATAGGATTTTCTTTTATTATTTCCTTTTCCTTTTTTCTTCAAAAAAAAACCCGGCGAACCCTAGCCGCAGGGACCCGCGGGACAGTGCCGCCGCCGGGCCCCGTCGTCGGGCCACCGCCGCCGCCGGCTGCGCCGTGCTGCACCGGTCGGCCGCCTCCCGAGGCCATCTCGCACGCCCGTGCGGCCAAGCCACCGAGCCGCCCCTCCGCAGCGCCTCCCGCGCCACACCGTGGCCGCCGCCACCACGGCGAGCCTCGCCGGAGCTGCCCCGTGGCCGGCTGCCTCCACGCCGGAGGCCGTGGCCACCGCGCCGCCGGAGGTCACACCCGCGGCCGCTGCCCCCTGCTCTGGCCGAGCCGTCTCCTCCCCCGTTGAAGCCGCCGTCCACCGCGCCCCTTCGTCTCCCCACCGGCCGGAGTTCCCACGCCTCGCCGGAGCCAAGCCGGAGCTCGCCGGAGAAATTTTGCCGGAGTCAAAGAAGTTTAGATCTGGGTCAACCCCTCCAGGGACCCGATTGCTTTTTGCAAAGTAATATATTTACGCACATGTCCTTTTGGCAGAATACCCCCTATTCTCGCGGCTGCAATATCTCCCAAACCGTAAGTCGGATTGCGGTAATTCTTTTTCCTACGCACTCGTGTTGTTCTGTGCTTTAGCATGGAATAAATTTTTCCACACTTTGCACACTTTTGAATTTGAGTTTATTTCAAATTCAAATTCAAATTCTAGTGGCCATATCTTTTATACCGTTGATCCAAATCGAGTGATTCTTTTTGCGTTGGATCACTCGTTCCATGTACCTTCTGTTTATATCAGGTGTACACAAAAATTCACAAGTTTCTTGATCTGTTTAAGTTCAAATTCAATTCAATTTTGCACTTGCTATGACCTGTGTTGTAGTATTCCGTTTCACGTGATTCTTTTTGCATATCGGATCACTTGAGACATGTTATCGGTAAGATTCACACACTTTTCATGTGGGCATGTTATTCACCTTGAATTCATAAATGTCCATGATCGCAATTCTTTAGAGATAATCCTTTATCTGTTCTCTCGAGTTCACGTTCCACTGAACGCCTTCGAGCACATCGACACCTTTGCACTTCAAAGTCTTTTGTTTTGTTGATAAAACCTTTGTGATTGTTTCGTTGATCCTTTGTTTGTCTCGTTGTGATGTGATTGCTTATTTGAGTTCCTTCGTTGCGATCGATTCTCGGAGTGTGACGAATAGAGTTGACTGGAACGTGAGAGCGAAGATCTTCATCGAATGTATAAGGCAAGTTACACTTTGACCATACCTCAACCTAAATTTTATATTATGCATGTAGCAAATTATCACTCTATGCATGTGTAGGACTATATATTAGTTATGATTTAAACCTAGTAGGGTAGCCATATGTTCTGATCCTGTATTTCATTGTCGACCTAGAATCATGGTTGTTATATATTGCTATTGCTTTGTAGACGGGGATTGGTTGAGTTATCATTGAGATATGTGAGGATTAATGACTTGACTAGAAAACTTAAATTAGAAATCACTTATGGACGGGCAGGGAATGCATCCTTGGGCTTGTGCCGGACCAGGGCTAAATGCTTCCCGAATGGTTGTTTTTGTGGTGAACCGGGTGCGTCATGGCGAGTACCCTCTGACGCAGTGGGCGCCGTCCAGGCTCAAAAAGATCGGACAGACAGTGTGACTAGTAGCTTCCATGTACAACCACTTTCTATATGGGCTCTGGCTTAGATGAGTAAGTTGTGGGGAACCTGGCCCTGGTAGCTAGCTGATGTAGATATGATAGGTGTATCGGCTACCAAAGGGTGGAGGCAACATCTTCTAAAAGACTATGTCTCAATCTTAGGGTTGAGTCCTGTGGGGAAAGTGTACAAACCTCTACAGAGTGTAAAAACTGATCATGATTAGCCGTGTCCACGGTTACAGACAACTTTGAGCAACTGGTCATTATTGTTGTTGGATGGTCTTGACAGATATATCACCTTAATAAGAAATTGAGTGGGAACTTTTCATAAAGGGATGGTTGGAATTGGTGTAGCCCGATTCAACCATACTTAGGACTAGCAACTTAAATTAAAATTTGATTAGTTGTAGTATGTGAGGGAAAAATCAGCTTTCTACAAAACTAAACCATAAACCTTTCCTTTGACTTATCCGTGCATGTAGATGTAGGTCTGTTATATACTTTTTCGTGTGACTTGTCGTACAAATCAGATGTACTGACCCGTTGTCAGGCTGTAACCTTCGGTTTTGCAGGATTGTATTCGATGAGTAAGTGATGCGATGTAGGGTTACGATGTCTATACTCAACTATGCCGGTGGAGTTGATGGACACCACGAAGATTATATTGTTTTCCACTGTATTTTATTTGTAAGCTAGCCTTGAGCTATGCAGGTATGCTTTATTGTAATACTGGATCTTCGATGTAATATTTATGACATGTTTCTTGATATTACATCGTGTACTGTGTGTGCTAGCTATTGATCCAGGGACTAGCACAGAATGCACAGAGACTCCGGTTTGTGAGGAACCGGGCCGTTACAATTTTCCTCATTGATGTGAGCCTTTCTCATCCTTTTTGTCTTCCTCCTCCGTACTTCTCTCTTTGCCATCCTAAGTGTCAACTCTCGTGCTTACGCTCATCCATTGCATGAGTGCTCAAAATATTGAAGAAGGAGTGGATCAAATTGACTTATACCAGACTAGTGGTCTAGGGACGAGTCGTGATAAGATTCCAGAAAAATACCGAGTGTGAAACTTTAGTAGATTGAGTTCTCAATAAATAAATTGTTTTTCTCGTATTCCCTATCCCCCTTCTTGCACGCAAACACCATTTGGAGACATTCGAGTCACGGACAGCGAGATCTCTTGCACCTAATGTTCTTTTGTTACTTGTTTCAATGCTAATATATACTCTTGCTTGTTATGACTTGAATTGAGTTTCTAGCCTTGATTGCTTTACTTTTCAAAGTTCTTATATGGTTGCTAGAATGTCACCAAAGAAATTATGCCGTTATCTTTTACCTACTCGAGGACGAGCAGGAATTAAGCTTGGGGATGTTGATACGTCCAAAACGTATATATAATTTCTGCTTGTTCCATGCATGTTTTGTGTGATATTGCTATGATCTAGATACACTTTCATAGACTTCTGAGCATATTTGTACTAACCTATTAACTCAGTGCACCACAGTGCCAGTTCCTGTTTTCTGCTGTTTTTCTATTTCAGTTTTCCCCCATTTAAAAAGTGCCAGAAAAATTCCGGGAAAAATATAGGAAAAATTAGCGTACAGGAAGCTTCGCGAAGAGCCCGAGTGGGGCCAGAGGGGAACCAGGGGTGGCCCAGGAGGCCACCCGGCGCGGCCACAACCCTGGCCGCGCCAGGGGGGCGCCTGGGGCCCCTGGTACACCTCTGGCTGCCCCCTTCGCCTATATATTCTCCGTCACGGGAAACTTCCGAAGAGAGAACCCGTTTTCGAGATCTCGCCTCTGTTCCGCCGCCGCCGCGCTTCCGAGATCGGGAGCACCAGAAGACCTCCTCCCGGCACCCTGCCGGAGGGAGGGCCGACCTCCGGGAGTCTCCTCTCCACCATGGATGCTCCCCGGATATCTCGTGAGTAGTTTTCCTTGGATCATGGGTCCGTGATCAGTAGCTATGTGATGTTCTCCTCCCCTCTTTGTTCTTCATGGTTTAGACCTCGTGAGCTGCCCTACATGATCGAGGCACTTTTGTAATCTTTCTGCTGTTGCTATGCTGAGTTTGATGGGATCTGATGGATTATGAGATTATGTTCAGATTGTGAATGAGTAATATATTTGGTTTTTATCTCTTATATTTTTGTTCCTAAGTAATTCTTGCATGTTCTCCGTTGCTGTTTATTGCTTTGGCCAAGTAGTAGGTAGTAACCCCAAGATGGAACGTTATGCTCGATTGTGGGTTCATGCCCCCCGATGATACGCTTGAGTGACAGAAACATGAGTCTAGGGGATGTGTTGTTGCCACCAGGGGGAAAACAACGGTGCTTGTAACCGCAGTTGCAAGGATTGTTTACTTTACGCAAAGTGATTTTTAATGCAGTTGTCTGTTGCTTTGGGTTTACACTTTGGGTGGGGCTCGCAACTTAATACCAACGAGATGTTCTGGATAGATATCTCAAGGTGATTGATTAGTAGTAGATGAAGTTGGATTTCTCTCTACTTATTTTGGCGTACTGCCCGTGCTATTGAGCCTCTTCCTTTCTTTTGTAGCATAGTTAGCATTGCGGTGCGTTCATAATCCTGTCAATTGCCCTTCTGTAATTTGTTTACCTCGCATAGCAGTTTTATCGTCTTTTGGGAGAGAGACATCACTAGTGAACATCATGTATCCCGGTCTGTATCCTCATTACTGTTTCCACGCTCATTTACTTTTCTGCTTTTACTTTCAGTTGCTATCATTATCCCTTGTGTTTGATCCTTTGTGAACAACAAGACCGGAGAGATTGACAACCTCTCTGAACTTCGTTGGGAACAAAGTTATTTGTGTCTGTGTGCAGGTCCGCGTCAGTCGCGCCGCTGGCACCTACTTATCATCTCTGGAGTCCTACTGGAGACAAACCTTGGTATCTTTACCGAGGGAAATTTGCTGCTTTGCTACATCACGCCTTCCACTTGGGGCTCACCAACGAAGGGAGAGAAGACTACACCCGTCAACTCTCGAGATATCAACGCACTACCTTCACGTGGGATAACGGTGTGGGCCCTCCGCGTTGTGGTCTCGTTTGAAAGCTCTGAAAGACGTCCAGTTCAGCATTGTGGTTAGGTTGATCCGCATCCTGGAAGAGTTGCGTGGAATCACCTGGCACACAACGATCCGGAGGGTGAGGGGTGACGGTCCAAGACCCCCTTGCACTTAGGAACTTAGACCGGCGGGGACCTCTCTGATGAGTCATAGGATGGGCCTCGGCGTGTCGGATAGATTCGGTGGGGTGTTCCCTAACAAGGTGTACGCCACCCTGGAGATCCGAGCGTGCAGGCTGGACAGTAGTGCACCCCTGCAGGGAGTTTTATCTATTCGAATGTCGGGACCCGGGGTTAGCGTATGCAAGTACAGTTAAGACATAGTCATAAGGAGAGCCGAGAACCGCACCCACTTGTCTAAGCAGACAAGGCCAAGCACTGAACATTCTCGGAAAGCATCGTACGTGAGGGGCATCCCATCCAGGCCGGATGATCAACTGTGATGGGTCCTCATCGTCCGCACACAAGTCTAATGATATGGGTGGTGAACTACCATATTCAAAGACAAGTCGCCTCAACCATACTATCGACTATCTCAAAACTCTTACATAGACTTACTCCAGCCCGATCACTTAGTCGGAGTCTAGGGCGGGCTCGATCATACCACAAAGTGTGCACGAGACGGAGTCTCGGACAATCGCATCGCGATGCCCCAAGATGCGCACATCTAAGGGCCACTTGGTGTATGAAAGACCGCCAGCCAGAACACAACTAAGGTCTCGAAAACCCATACAAAGACATGCATGTTATAAACATGCACGCAGCACACATGCCTTGTATGAACAGCAGGTAACATTGCAATTCTCTACAAAGTGTACATTTTATTTATAACTCTTATAGAGTACACACAGAGATCACATACATGTGATCCAACATTACAACATAAAGCGGAAGCAAATTATGTCTGAGTACAGATAAGTTTAACAAATTGGCTGAAGAAGCCTTATTCAACATAAATCCCTCCACGAGGGAACCAGTCTGCTGACTGGGACTAGACTAGCTTAACTTCAGTCGTCCAGCTCGATGAAGAAGCCACCTTCGGGGTCAGTGGCGTCATCTAAAACATAGATTAAGCAAACGTGAGTACAAAGGCGTACTCAGCAAGACTTACATAGGAGCTATACTACTCATGCACAGGTTTCAAGGTAAAAGGAGGTGGGGTTCACTTGCAGAAATGCCAGCTTTGACTTGGCTAATCCTGAAATACGAGTACCAGACTTGAGGTAAGAAGCGTACACGAGTCCACTACTTTCACCAACCAATACACCACTATGGTGCCTTCCTCGACTTCCCCACGAGGAAGCACGCCATAGCACTCACACTTATCTTGGTGTGTTTTTGAAGTATCCGGTTCAAGTTATCTAATAATCAAGCTAAGCTTTCCAAGTAGTCCATAACCGCGGACGCGGCTATTCGAATAGTTTTGTTAACCTTGCAAGGGTGTACCGCTACAAACACATGATCATCATTTACCGCCTTTGATCTCGACACCATTCAAGGGGTGTCAGCGAGGATGCTCACCACAACTGTTACCTCATAGCCGATCTAGTCCAAGAAAGCCGCCTACTTGGGTTGGCTACCACTATCGTGAACCCGGCCTGTTTACCGAAGTGGCCCCAAGCGATGTGTGCGTGGTGCATAAGCCGGTCTCGGGTGAGCCGTTCTCTCACTTAGCATCCAGGCCACAAGCCTACCAGAACTCCGAACTACTGCGACATCTGGACATCGAAAGGGATGAGTTAGTAAGTTGAGAGGGGTCAGTGAGCCCAATGTGTGGTTGTACTCTTCATCTTGGTTCACCACACAAGAACTTGGACTTAGGGGGGTGTTCAACGAGACAACCCACCGTGTACTCATACACAGCCTCTCATCGTTCACCTTGTATTAGGGTCGATTCACCAACACTTTTCTACCATCATCAACATGATCACTACCATCCCGACTCACAACACAGTAACAACATGGTATCATACTAAGCATGCAATAAGCAGTAACATTGCAGGGGCCACATGATATCATTCAACTCCTACATTTGCTAGGATTGTGGTTTGCTTACTACTGTGACAAAAGATAGGTCATGCAAAGGAATGGGTTCATCTATGCGGTAGAAACGAAGCATGGTGATCATCCTAAACAATGCATAAGCGAGACATGAGAGGGAAGTGGGATTTTATCGACATGATCAATGGGGGTTTGCTTGCCTTGCTGACGAGGTTCGGGTTCTGGATCTTCAGCGAAGGGGGTGACCTCTTGCTCCGGTTCCACCTCTACTCGACAAACAAAGCACGAAGTAGCAATCAATATGAATGCAATGCTCAAGCACATGATTGAATGTTAAAGCTTGAAGTATAAGTTTTGATGTGTGAGGCAATTCCATTTAAGTGGAATATATTGCATTTAAAATGCAAATTAAAATTCCACATTTGAATTCAACATTAACCAAGTTATATGTGATATAGTTTGATCATTTTGAATCAACTTCAAATTTGTATGATATGCCTCTGAAGTGTGGTTGAAGTATAGCTTAAATCCATGGTCCAAGTTGCAAACTCAATTGATTTGAATTTGAAATAAATGCAAATAAACCAAATGACATATGCTACTGGTCCCATTTTAAATTCAACTCAAACGGAGTTGAAAGTTGCATATTTGGAAAGATAATTTTCTCCTGATCATTTTTCATATATTATTTGTCCAATTTGGAGTTAATATGAATTTTCTATGAATTTCCAAAGTTTGGGTATTTTCTGGATTTTCTGGAATTATTTAAACCATTTTGCTTTTCTAGAAATTCAATTAAATGATTTACTGCGTCAGGCTGACGTCAGGCTGGCGTCAGGGGGGGGCTGACATGTGGGGCCACCCTGTCAGTGGCTGGGTTAACTTAACCCGTGGGCTTAATTAAGCCACCCTGTCATATGCTACTGGGTTAACTTATCCAGTGGCTTAATTAAGCCACTGGGCCCACTGGTCAGTGACCCAGGGGTCACTAACTGGGTGATTAGTGGCTAACCCACCGGCGGCTTGACGCCGGCGATTGGAGCCACGGAGGAGACTCGCCGGAATGAGCTAGGGGCCACGGGAAGCCACGGGGAGGACACCATCTTGCTCCTGGAGGTCGTCCGCGTCTTCTGGAGGCAACAGGGGTTCGCGGGGTGCTCGGAATCGACGACGGCGACGACTCCGGCGGAAGCAGAACCACGGCGAGGTCGTAGACGACGCTACCGTGCACGGTTCGGGCTGAACTCGCTCGCGTTCGAAAGCTAGCATGCTCAGGAGCCAAACGCACGCTCTGGCTGAGACGAAGGGGCACAGGGGCGACCTCGAGCTCATCCATGGCGGCGACAAGCTTCGGCATCCATGGCGGATCCGGCTAGAGCGAGCAAACCAGGGGAAGAAGAGAGGGGTTTCACTCGCAAGCTTACCCTGAGTCCAGCAGAGGTGGTGGCGAGGGCTGGGGTGGCTCAACGGCGACGGAAATTACGAAGTCTTCCACGGCGGCCGGCGGAAGCTCGAGGAAGAATCCGGCGACTTCGACGGCTCCGAGTTCGATTCCTGCTTCAGTTCGACGAGGACGACGACGGCGAAGCGATTGGACACCTTGGCTCTCCTTGACGTCGATGGCCACGAGTTCTTGCGACGGCGAGCGGCGGCGCTCTCGGGTGGCGATGGAAACGAACACGGGAGGAGGAGGAGGAAGCTCTGGAGGGGGGGAATGGACGCGTCGTTCTCCAGGGCGCGTCCAGGTGCAAGAAGGGGCCACGGGGAGGGGTGGAAGCTCGTCGACGACGACGTGTCGCCACCAGCTAGCTCGGTGGCATTCCACCGAGCAGCTTGGAGGCGCGGGAGGGGGAAGAAGACCCTCGTGCCCCTTTGGGCCGGCTGGGCTGGGGTGGGACGACTTCGCCTAGGCGCCAGGTAAGGTTTTTCCCTTTTCTGTTTAATCTTTCCTTTCTGTTTTTCTGTAATTTGTTCTGTTTAGCTAAAATAAATAGCTAAACATTTTATTAAATGCTGAAAACTTTTATGTGGCCTCATAAAAATATCAAATAGCCACTCATGAACTTTCAACATTTTTAAAATTCAAATGATTTGAATTTTAAATCAAAAAGGGGTATTTCATTAATTCCAAGGTACTGTTTGAATATTTGAAAAATCTATGAGCATGGGATGGTTCCCACATCACTTGATATGTGTTCACACTCATTTATAAGACTTTTCAAAACTCTAACATGAATTTTTGGAAAATATTTTTATCTGGCCTTTTGAATTAATTCATCTGGGGGGTGTTCCTTCTCCCATTTTGATTTTGAATTTGATTTCCAAGATTTCTTTTTGAAATTTTGACATGATGCAAAGGCACTAGCTAACCCTAGCACATACCTAACAGAGGGTTCTGACATCGAATAGCCGTGTCCACGGTAACAAGACGCTTTATGCTGAAGCCAGAGCCTACTACTACAAACTACTACTATTAAACTGTTGGTTCCAGTTTCTCTTCCTCGTTGGGAATTCGAGGAGGGGATCTCGGAGGCATTGATAATTATTAATAATTACAACTTACTATTATACAATGCTGCAACAACTTTTGTTGCATTGTTACTACATTCATGCTATTGAACTGTTGGATATTCTCTTCTTGTGCTTCAAGACTTGTTGGAAGATGCTAGTCTTTCACAGGCCTAGCTTCTTATCCTTATTCTGATTTCTACCTTGCAGTCCACTATATACATCCTCCCTTTCCATTTGATACAAATGCATAAATGCTTAGTAGCGGACGTAAGACTCGCGGGTATGCTAGATACTCACCCTTGCTTTATTTCCCCCTTTTTTTTCCTGATCGGCCGCTGCAGTCGACGTTGGAGCCCAGGAGCAAAAGATCCCCGGAGCCTATTATGACGTCGAGTTCCCCCTTTGGCTAGGAGTAGTTTGGTAGTTCCCAAGCAGGAGGCCTCGCCTTTTCGATCTGTACCTCTGATGTTATTTGTGCTAGCCTTCTTAAGGCAAAACTTGGCTAACTATGTCTGTACTCAGATATTATGATTGTTTAACTTATGTTTTCGGATCCTCGTGATCCCTGGTTGTAATATCAACTTTACTCTATTTGTGTCTAGTGTTGTCCTGTGATATTATCATCGTGGCACACTGATTTCGGTCGTGTACCCTGCGTGTATGATTACTGTACATGGGTTAATTTTGGGGGCGTCACAAGTTGGTATCAGAGCCGACTGCCTGTAGGAAGCCACCCAACCACTACTTGGTCGAAGTTGAGTCTAGACTTTGAAAAACTATTTTTCTAACTTAATCTTTGGCTTACGGGCCCACATTGTTATCACCCCGTGTGATATCTATGGTATTAGGATCATTTTCTCCGTACCTATGCTCTGGGATTCTGCTCTCTTATCCTTTTTGGTAAGTTTTACTAACTCTGACATTAGGATCACGTTCTCTTTATTCCACCCAGTGTTCTGGTGCGTACCCCCTTTGTTGAGTCGTGTCGCAGGAGTTCGGCCCCAGGTCCCGGACCGCGGATCCCTTTCTCATTCGGGGCAGGCCGCGCGTTCTCTGGCACAAACTCCTGTGGCCAACAGTTTTCTTGCGGCGTGATTGACATAGTGGAATCTATGTCGCGTCGTGTAATCCTTACCGCAGTCTGCGCGCCGCCTATTGGTCCTTTTTCCTTAATTTCTACGACGTTAGGCTACCCGATTTTTTATTGACTCCGTGTGTGGATGTGTATGTCCTATATGACTACTCCTATATATCCGCGCCTCCTCTTCATTGTCACATTACCCCATGCTTGCTTCCGGTATCTCGCTAAATTTTCATTGCTGAAATACCCCTGTAAAAATTTAAGCAAGATGGCTGATGATCCCCCACCTCCACCATATATGGCCGCAATAATGCAGCAGTTTGATCTGAACCATCAGTTTATGCCCGGAGTAATGGCCCAGTGTCCAACTCAGAATTCCCCAATAACGCTGCTAGAATTTGTGCGACTCAACCCGGTTGTTTTCCGCAACTCCACCAATCCCATGGATGCAGATGATTGGCTCCGTGACATCCTGTTTGAGATGGAGTCAGCTAATGTTTCCCCGACCAGTTATGTTACGTTTGCGGCATTTCATTTGAAGGGTTCAGCCGCTCAATGTGGGAAAGTCACAGGCGTGTGCTGCCTGCTGGGACTGTGACCACTTGGCAAGAATTCCAGTTAGCTTTTCGTGCATGGCACGTTCCTCGAGGTCTTGTGGACCAGAATAAGGAGGAGTTCCTCAAACTTAGACAAGGCATGATAACCGTCGTTGAATATCATAGGAGATTCCTTTAACTGTCTCGCTATGCAGAGGATTACTTCGACACCGACGCTCGCAAGCAGGAGAAATTCCGTGAAGGATTGCATCCCAATATGAAGCTTGCACTGGCTGCTAATGATTTTGCAGACTTTGCGACGCTCGTCAGCAAGGCATTCCAAGTTGAAACTGCTCTGGCTGATCACCAGGAATCCCTCAAGCGTACTCGAGATGTTGGCCCATCCTTGGGTCGGCCTGCTCAGAAACTTCGAGTCTATTTCCCGCACAATGTCCATCACCGACCTGCTCCAACGCCAAGGCCATCTTATGTTGCACCTCGTCCGCCTCCGCCTCCGAGAAAGCTAACGATTCCGACCGAACAACCCAATATTATGGCTCCTCCCCAGAATGATGGCTTATGCCACAAGTGTGGGCAACCAGGTCACCGTGCTGTCAACTGTCGCCCGGTTCAGTCTCAGGATGCGCCACATCCCCCTGTTGTTCGTATGAAGTGTTGTCGAATCCATCGTTTCAAAAAACCCATACCGTGCCATTCTTTGTTGTATAGGGCCATGCCAATCATGTTGATGCTGAGAAGGCTAGGAAGGATCCAACTATCGTGATGGGAACCCTCTTGTTAATTCAGGACCAACTTCTCTTCTGTTTGATTCAAGAGCATCACATTCTTTCGTGTCTGAGGCATTTGCACTCATGCAAGAATTACCATTAGAGCGCATGTACTCTCTGCTGTTGGTCAGTTCTCCAGGATCCAAGTGGGAGGCCTCGATGATAGCCCACAAGAACCGCACTGAAATTGGAGGATTAGTGTTCCCTGCTTCTCTCATGGTCCTCAAGGTAACTACCATAGACGTCATTCTTGGTATGGATTGGCTGAGATCACATAAGGCTTGCATCGATTGCGACGTTAAGGAAGTCCGGCTCATGCACCCCTCTGGACATATAGTCTACTATTCAGCCCAGATGATTCAACATGCCGAGAACCAGATATATGCTCTGAGCGATGCACCTCTCGAAGGGATCGAAAACATTCCAGTCGTTTGCAATTTTACAAACGTCTTTCCAGAAGAACCGCCGGGAATACCCCCGATCAGAAATGTCGAATTCATCATCGACTTGAAGCCAGGCACTATTCCTATTGCTAAGAATCCTTACAAGATGCCGCCACATGAACTCCTGGAACTTAAGGATGAAATCGACAAGGCACTCCAGAAAGGATTCATTCGCCCCAGTTCCTCTGCTTGGGGAGCACCTTCGTTCTTTGTCAAGAAAAGCGATGGCACGAACCGGTTGGTCCAAGATTACCGACCTATCAACCAGGCAACCATACAGAACAAGTATCCACTACCTCGGATCAACGATCTATATGATCAACTTGCTGGATCTACGGTGTTCTCGAAACTCGACTTGAGGTTGGGTTACCATCAGATCCGGGTTCGTAAAGAGGACATTCCGAAGACCGCTTTCATTACTCGCTATGGTTCATAAGAGTACACTGTCATGTCCTTTGGTTTAACAAACACTCCAGCCACCTTCTCACGATTGATGAACTATATATTCATGGAATACCTCGACAAGTTTGTCGTGGTTTATCTGGATGATATCTTGGTATACTCCAAGAATGAAGAGGAACATGCTGAACATCTTCGTCTAATACTGGAAAATCTCCGAGAACACAAACTCTACGCTAATTATTCTAAGTGTGAGTTCTGGCTTCCCGAATTAACCTACCTTGGTCATGTGATTTCAGAGGAGGGCATTGCCGTCGACCCAGAACGTATTCAGGCTATCCTGGATTGGACTCCCCCCAAGACTGTCAATCAAGTCAGAAGTTTCCTCGGAGTCGCCAGCTATTGCCGCCGTTTCTTCGAGAACTTCTACAAGATTGCCAAGCCTCTAACAAATCTGCTTCACAAAGGCTTCAAGTTTGAGTGGACAAACAAATGTCAGGAAAGTTTCCAAGCTCTTAAGGACAAGCTCACTTCTCCTCCGGTGCTTACTCCCCTTGATACCCAGAAGGACTTCGTGATATATTGCGATGCATCTCATCAAGGATTAGGCTGTGTCCTAATGCAAGAGAGCAAAGTGATTGCTTATGGCTCTCGTCAGTTGCATGCTCACGAAGAAAACTATCCAACACATGATCTCGAATTGGCAGCGGTAATTTATGCATTGAAGTGTTACGTCCCAAACGTATCTATAATTTCTGCTTGCTCCATGCATGTTTTGTGTGACTTTGCCATGTTTTGCTTAAACTTTCATACACTTTTGAACCTATTTGGACTAACCTATTAACTCAGTGCACCCAGTTGCCAGTTTCTGTTTTCTGATGTTCTTGTATTTCAGGTTTTCCGGCCACTAAAAGTGCTCCAAAAATTCCGGGAAAAATATATAAAAAATCAGCGCAACAGAAGCTTCCGGAATCACCAAGAGAGGGAAGGGGGGCCACCACCAGGCAGCCAGGATGGCAGGTGGCGCGGCCCCACCCTGGGCCGTGCCAGGGACCCTCCTGACTGCCTCGTGGGTCCCCTCAATGCCCCCCTTCGCCTATATTTACCCCTCGGGGTGGAAACCCCTAATATCGATATCTTTCTCACGAACTCCCCTCTGTAC
This sequence comes from Bromus sterilis, assembly GCA_950022295.1. Classification (NCBI taxonomy): domain Eukaryota; kingdom Viridiplantae; phylum Streptophyta; class Magnoliopsida; order Poales; family Poaceae; genus Bromus; species Bromus sterilis. The sequence continues at coordinate 407,278,961 of OX465596.1, read as the reverse complement.
CGCCGCCGCCACCGTTTCATGATCGGGGCTGCTGGAGAAGCTGCCCCGGCACCCTGCCGGAAGGAGGAACCCCCTCCGGGAGACCATCCATAGCCATGGAAGCCTCTCAGATGTGCCTTGAGTAGTCCCCCTTGGACCATGGGTCCGTGACCAGTAGCTATGTGATGAATCTCTTCCCCTTTTGTGCTTTCACTTTCGAGTCCTCGTGAGCTGCCTCACATGATCGAGGCATCTATGTAATCTCTGTTGTTGCTATGCTGAGTTTGTTGGGATCTGATGGATTATGAGACTATGTTCAGATTGTGATGAGTAATATATTTGGTTGTTCTCTTTTATATTTTGTTCTTGAGTAAATTCTTGCATCTTCTCCGTTGCGATATTTTCTTTGGCCAAGTATTTTATTTGCAACTCCAAGAGAGAGTGTTATGCTCGATTGTGGGTTCAGCCCCTTGATGTCTACCTTGAGTGACAGAAACATGAGACTAGGGGATGTGCTGTTGCCACCAGGGATAAAACAATGGTGCTTGTACCTGCGGGTGCAAGGATTTTTTACTTTACGCAAAGTTCTTTTAATGCAGTTGTCTGTTGCTTTGAGTTTACACTTTGGGTGGGATTCGCAACTTAATACCAGCGAGATGTTCTGGATAGATATCTCAAGGTGGATGATTCGTAGTAGATGCAGATGGATTTCGGTCTACTTACCTTGGCGTACTTCCCATTGCTTTCGAGCCCTTCCTTTCTTTGCAGCATAGTTAGGATTGCGGTGCCTTCATAATCCTATCAATTTCCCAACTGTGATTTGTTTACCTCGCTAGCACTTTTATCGTCTTTTGGGAGAGAGACATCACTAGCAAAAATCACGGGACCCCGGTCCATCTTCACACTATTGTTCACACCCTCAATTTACTTTCAGCTTTTTCTTTCCTTTGCACCTTTTATCTCTTGCGTTGATCCTTTGTAAACGACAAGGCCGGAGGAATTGACAACTCCTCTGTACTCGCTGGGAGAAAAGTTATTTGTTGTTGTGTGCAGGTCCACGCCAACGCCCTAGTCAGGAAGAAATTTCTGGTAACGTTGCCACCTACTTGTATCTCCTGAGTCCTACTGGTTCTATAACCTTGGTATCTTCACCGAGGGAAACTTGCTGCTGCACTGCATCTCAAACCTTCCACTTGGGGTAACCAACGAGGGGCCAGAAGCCATCAAGCAAATTTCTGGCGCCGTTGCCGGGGATTCCGAAGCGCAGCAAAAGAGTGGTCCCGCCAATCGCCAAATTTCTGGCGCCGTTGCCAGGGACTCAAGTCTACAAGATAGGGGAGTTGCACACTATCTTTTACATTTTCTTTTTATTCTTGTTAGTTTACCTTTCAGTTTTTACTTTTGTGTCCATAATAAAAAATACCAAAAATACCTGCTGCTACTATGGGTTCCATTGAAAACACTAAGTTGTGTGACTTCACTAGTCACAACAACAGTGACTTTATCTGCACTCCTATTGCTCCACCTGCCACTTCAGCACCTTCTTATGAAATTAAACCTGCTCTTCTTAACCTTGTTATGAAAGATCAATTCTCAGGAGCAGGAGAAGATGCTGCCTTGCACCTAAACAACTTTATCGAGCTCTGCGACATCCAGAAGTACAAGGAAGTGGATGGAGACATCGTCAAGCTGAAGCTTTTTCCTTTCTCTTTGAGAGGAAGAGCCAAGGAGTGGCTACAATATTTGCCCAAGAACAGTATCGATTCTTGGAGCAAATGCAAAGATGCTTTTATAGGGAAGTACTATCCCCCTGCTAAAATTATTCAATTGCGGAGTAACATTATGAATTTCAGGAAATTGGATAATGAACACGTTGCCCAGGCTTGGAAACGTATGAAGACGCTTGTCAAGAACTGCCCCACACATGGACTGACTACCTGGATGGTTATCCAGACTTTTTATGCAAGCTTGAAGTTCACCTCAAGGAACCTGTTAGATTCGGCCGCGGGAGGAACTTTTATGTCAACCACGCTTGGTGCTGCCACAAAGCTACTGTGACGCCCCCAAAATCAATCCGTGTATAGTAATCATACACGCAGGGTACACGGCTGAGATTAGGGTGCCACGGTGAGAATATCACAGCACAACACAAAACACAAACGGATAAACCAATATGTTACAATAAAAAGGGGGTCACGCGGACCCGAATACATAAGTTATATAAGCCATAATATCTGAGTACAGACATAGTTAGTCAAGTTTTTGCCTTAAGAAGGCTAGCACAAATAACATCAGAGATACAGATCGAAAAGGCAAGGCCTCCTGCCTGGGAACCTCCGAAACTACTCCTGGTCCTGGTCAGCGGGGGTCTCGACGTAGTAGTAACCGCCTCAGGGGTACTCCTGCTCCTGGGCTCCAACGTCGACTGCAGCGGCTGATCAGGCAAAACAATAAAGGAAATAAAGCAGGTGAGTATCTAGTATACCCGCGAGTCTTACGTCCGCTACTAAGCATTATGCATTTGTATCAAAGGAAAGGGGAGGCTGTATATAGTGGACTGCAAGATAGAAATCAGAATAAGGGTAAGGAGCTAGGCCTATCGAAGACTAGCATCCTCCGACGTTGTCTTGCAGCATGAGAAGAGAAACAACCAACAGTTCATATAAAGCAATAAAGTAGCAATGAAGCAGAAGTTGCTGCAACATTGTATAATATAAGTTGTAATAATTAATAATAATAATGCCTCCGAGTTCCCCTCCTCGACTCCCTGCGAGGAAGAAGACCCGGAACCATACAGTTTAATAGTAGTAGTTTCTAGTGGTAAGATCCAGCTTCAGCATAAAGCGTCCTGTTACCGTGGACACGGCTATTCGAATAGATTAAACTCCCTGCAGGGGTGCACTACTGTTCAGCCTGCACGCTCGGATCTCCAGGGTGGCGTGAACCTTGTTAGGGAACGCCCCACCGAGGCTATCCGACACGACGCAGCCGATCCTAGGCTCCACAGAGAGGCCATCCGTCGGACTATATCCTATGCACCAAGGGGTCTAGGTCCCTCACCCTTGCACGCTCCTGCACGGTGCGAGTCTGGCCGGTGAAGCAAAAGCAAATCCAAACACATCTGCTGCAGCAAATAAGACAAGACCACTTCCCGGCGATCAGGCCGCAGTACTGCTGACGTCTGAAGAGCTTTCGGACGAACTACGACGCGGAGGGCCTACACCGTAATCCCACGTGTAGGTAGTGCGTACAGACCAACCGGTCTCTCAAGTCATCCGCCGAACCATTTAGCATTTTAATTAACCTGCGTGACAACCGTTATCGTTGCCTCGACTGAACCGACCCGCGCTCAACGACAACAGTCAGGACCACCAGTACATCGGTGCCTGCCCTGTCGTCCCACCAAGTCACTGCGGTTACCAGCAAGGTGAACCATCTCCTTACCTTGTCTCGCGTGTGCTCTTTGTAGAGCTCGACTTTCGTGGTTTGGTAACTCTCGCGGGATACGACGACGGCGACGTGCGCGGCGGCGGCGGAGACCAAGGCGAAGACGGCGACGACGTTTCGAAGCGCAATCCCTAGGTGCTCATGGAGCGCAATGACACGCACGGGTGCAAAACGCGCGCATTGGGGCCGCGGCGACGGAGCTCGGCTCCAATGGCGTGACGAGCTACGGCGACGGGGAGGGCTAGGGGAGACACGGCTACGATGAAGGGGCTCATCGTGGGTGCGTAGCCATTTAGAATGGGCTCGGGGAGGGCTCGACGATGCAGCAATTTGATGGCGATGTCGCGGCGGCGCCGGAGGGGAACGGCGGCGTAGTCGTCGCTGCCGGGCTCCACTGTTCGATTCCTTCTGCGTGGTGATGAGGACGACGACGAGGAGGTGGACGGACACGGTGGCAGCCATCGCGTCGAGCACCTTTGGCATGGCACCACGCACAAGGGAGGGGAACAGTGAGGAGGGGGACGACCGTGCTGGGCCAGGTGGGCTGCACGGGCTGCACGGGCCACACTGTGCACTTAGTGCACTGGCCAGCAGGCCTTTTTCTTTTAACGCTTTTCTGCATCCTGTTATTACCTTTTTGTAATTATTTTATATACCTAGGCAATTTTGTAAAATATGGGATGTGTCCCTTATTTATTGTTACACCATATATTACTGCCACAAAAAGATTTGGCAATAATAAAAGTCCTTTAATATTTGAATTAAATATTAAATAATTTAAATAGGGTTTTTGGCCACTGTTTTGATTTGTTTAGAATTTTCCATAGCACAACAAATACCCAAACCCATATGGATTTGGTCCACTGAATATTTGTGAATTTATAAAAGTAGTTTCACAATTTTTGGAGAAAGTTTATATTCCACTTTGTTTTTAATATTTCATCAAAAGCATTTTGAGCATTTGATTTGATTTCAAATGTTTATGGATTGGACTTTGTTTTCATCCATGATGATCAATGCCCATGGTTCACTTTGCTTGCAACAATATCAAAGGAAAATTGAATTTGAGCTGAACCATATTGATCAGACAAAAGTTTTGAACAGTACAGATGAACAGTAACAGTGATTACTGTTCACTGACAGTGAGGGTGTTACAAATCTCCCCCACTACAAGAATTCTCGTCCCGAGAATTTAGGTGGTAGAGGGGAAAAGATCGGGGTATTCTTCACGAAGACGATCTTCGCGTTCCCAAGTGGATTCATCCTCAGAACGATCCGAACTAGATGAGATGATGCTAAACTACTCGCAATGGCACACCGAGAGATCTCCAACCGGTAAGAAGGTAAACTCTTTCGATGAGATATCCTCTTTAAATGAAAAGGTTGACCTTATCATGTCTCTACTTACCAAGCAACCCTCTATTGATCCTCAAGATGTTCCTTTAAATTCTTTGGTTGCTCAGGAGAAAGTAGATATTAATTTTGTCTCTAGAAACAACTTCAACAATAATGCTTATAGGAGTAACTTTGGTAGAAACAATCCTAGGCCTTTCCCATCCAACAACTATGGGAACAACACTTATCCTACCACCATAAACTCCACTTCAGAACTAGAGACCTTGCTCAAAGACTTTATCACTACCCATAAATCCTTCAACAAGAGCATGGAAGAGAAATTAGATAAATTAGATATCCTCTCTTTGAAGGTAGACAACATAGCCCATGATGTAGAGATGCTGAAGATTAGAACCTCTCCCCCCGAGGAGAGGAAGACCACTCCTATGAATGCTATCCAAGTCCAAATTAATGAAAACATTAGGATGTTGGGAAAAATAAAAGAGAGATGGGCTAGAGAAAAGGAGGAAGAAGATAGAATTAAGATCCTTCCTACCTACCACACAATAGCCACTATCCAAGTAGGTGAGGATGTCCAAACTATTAGCACCCATCACACCCCTAGTTCCACTGGACCTATCAATGGTGATGCTACCACCTCAACCTTAGAAGAGGAAACCTCTATGAACATAGAGGATTTCAAACAAGTGAGCTTAAATGATATCACTACTTCCTTGGTAGATAGTAGTGACTTAGACTTTGACAACTGCACTTTACCAGAAGTTATTGGTTTCCTACACAAGATGTCTAGAGACCCCCACACTATCACACTCAATCTTGCCTTCACAGAGCATATCACCAATGCTCTAATCAAAGTTAGGGAGGATAAGCTTAGACTAGAAGCCTCCATACCTAGGAATCTAGAAGATGGTTGGGATCCTATGATAAAAATTAAATTGAATAACTTCTCTTGTTATGCTCTTTGTGATGTTGGAGCAAGTACCTCTGTTATGCCCAAAAGAATGTATGATATGCTTGAATTGAAACCTTTTGATCCTTGTTCTTTTGGTGTTCGTCTTGTTGATTCTTCCATAAAGAAACCTTTGGGGAAGATCGACGATGTTCTTATCATTGTCAATGACAATTATGTTCCCGTTGATTTCACTATTATGGACATTGAGTGCGAGCCCTCTTGTCCAATTATTTTGGGACGTCCTTTTCTTCGCATAGTTGGTGCTATAATTGACATAAGAGGGAACTATCAATTTCAAATTCCCTCTCAAGAAAGGGAAGGAACATTTCCCTAGGAAAAATATTAAGTTACCTTTTGAGTCCGTCACACGGGCTAGTTATTCTCTTGAAAAGACTTGATCTTCTGCTTTAAGCCTAGCTAATGGCTCTAAAGAAGCGCTTTCGGGAGGAAGCCTGCAACGAATTTAGGTTTTTTCTTTTTTTTCTTTTGTTCTGTTTTTAGTGGTCTTGATGAGTTTTACTACTGTATCAACATCATTGTATCTTTACTTTTCAAGCTTTGTGCCTTTTATAGCCTCATACGGCAAGGGAAGTAAAAGTTGTGACATGCTGTCCAGAAAACAGATTCTGTCCTCGTGACTAGAAAAATCACAGAAAAATCCCAGTTCTTATTTTTGATCTGAAATTTTTACACAGCATGCTCTATACAATTACGAAACTTCCGTATGTTCTGAGTTTTTTGATTTGAGTTGCATAAGTACCCCTAAAAAATTCGTTTCTATCTGCTGTTCTGTTTTTCACAGATTCTGCCACGTTTTGTCTCGCCTTACTTTTGCAAACCTTAAGCTTGCTTTTTCGTTGCAAAAACTTTTTGGCAATCTTGAGAAACAGTAGCTTTTCAAGGTTATCTTTATTTGCAGTAGAGAAAAAATATTTTAATAGGGTACTAACCTCTCTAATCAGTCTACAATGAGTTATGTATGAAGGGAGTTTTCAAGTGTGCGATGGAAGATGATGAAAGAAGATCTTGGAGTGTCAAACGCTCAAGCTTGGGGATGCCCATGTGCACCCCAAATAAGTATTCAAGGAGACTCAAGAGTCTAAGCTTGGGGATGCCCCCGTGCATCCCCTTCTTCACCAACAATTATCAGTTCGTCTCTCGTTACACTATATTTTAATCACTTCATGTGTTATGTGCTATTCTTGGAGCGTCTCGCTCTTAGGTTTTGTTTTTTTGTTTTATTTAGCTTTGTTTGCTGTAGTAACAAGTTAGATCCTAGCTTACTTACTCTTTTGTGTGGGAGAGATACACGCTCCGCTTGAATTAGAACTCCTCATAGGAGTTGCATGCTTATTCTTTTAGCTGTGAGCTGTTCTTTTTCTTTTCTTAGCTGCTGTTCTGTTTAGTTGTAGTGCTTTATTTTTTCTAGAGCTTTTCTTTTGTCTTAGGTTGAAATTTATATAGGGTGCATGTTTTATCTTGTTAGAGAGTTTTCCTGTTGCACTGAGTTTTGTGTCTTGACTAGAAGTAGGTAGTTAAAGTTGTTATTCTCTTTGTAGTAGTAACTTGCAATAGTTTTGAGGTATTGACTAGAGTAATGTTTGAACTTATGGTGTCAAGAGCTCTTGCCTATTGTGATAGATGTCGTATTTTGGGAAATCCGTGTGTTTTTCGAAAACCAAAAAATCCCTGTTGAGAACTCTAGCTACTAGAAGGATCACTAACCTCTGGAGGGTTCGAATATTAGAGTACACTCACGTACCATGAGTCGAGGATGCGTAAGGATAACCAAACCCCCATACACTCCTCCTCGGGGTACCTGTCTCTTTGTGAACCTCCTGATTAGATTGAAAGTTACCGATAATAAGTGCATGAGTTCTTCGGACTAATGTAAATATTCGAAAGTTGACACTTCCACCCACCTATACTTTTTCTAGCCTCTTCGGTACCGTGCATTGCGCTTTCTCACCTCGAGAGTTGGCACATACTTCGCCGGTGCATCCAAACCCTTGGCATGATACGCTCTGTCATCATAAGCTTCCTTATTTCCTTCCTCAAAACAGCCGCCATACCTTCCTACAAGGCATTTCCATAGCCTTTCCGAGATACATTGCCATGCAACATCCACCTTCTCATGACTTGATCTTCATGTCATACATGCTACTTGCTTGATCGATGAGCCGCATGCTAGTTGGGCCTTGCCCTAATCATTGCTACATGACGCGCTAGTATCATTGTTTACCTCGCTAGCACTTTTATCGTCTTTTGGGAGAGAGACATCACTAGTGAAAATCACGAGACCCCGGTCCATCTTCACATTATTGTTCACACCCTCAATTTACTTTCAACTTTTACTTTCCTTTGCACCTTATATATCTTGCGTTAATCCTTTGTAAACGACAAGGCCGGAGGAATTGACAACTGCTCTGTACTCGTTGGGAGCAAAGTTATTTGTTGCTGTGTGCAGGTCCACGACAACACCAAAGTCAGGAAGCAATTTCTGGCGACGTTGCCACCTACTTCTATCTCCTGAGTCCTGCTGGTTCGATAACCTTGGTATCTTCACCGAGGGAATCTTGCTGCTGCACTGCATCTCAAACCTTCCACTTGGGGTAACCAACGAGGGGAGAGAAGCCATCATGAAGCTGTGGCGACATTACCTCGTCGGTAATCGCTCAAGATCTACACCTACCACCAAAGCCTGAAATGCCTGTTTACTCAGCCAGACCTAAATCTCCTCCAACAAAGATGGCTCGAGACAATAGCCGATTTCAAGATGGATATTCATTACACCCCTGGCAAAGCTAATGTGATGGCCGATGCCTTAAGCCGCAAAGCATACTGTTCTCAACTGGAAGTCCAGATAGATCAGCCACTTCTGTATGAAGAGCTCCGCAAGTTGAACCTTGAAATTGTTCCGCAGGGACATGTGATTTCCCTGGTTCTTAAATCTGACCTCGACGACAGCATCAAGGTGATACAAGGTTATGACTCTGACATTGCGAATATTAAGTGCTATCTCGCCAGTGGGAAGCCCTCATTCTTCCATGTTGCTGATGATGGTACGATGTACTTCAAGGGTCGCTTAGTGGTCCGGACAAAAAGGGCCAACCTGGACTACACCCCGGATGTCATGAAAGAAGCTCAAGATACACGCTTGTCTATCCACCCTGGCAGTACCAAGATGTACCAAGACATTCGTCAACGGTACTGGTTGGCTAACATGAAGCAAGACATCGCTCGATATGTTGATGAGTGTGACGTTTGCCGTCGCGTCAAAGCCGAACATCAAAGACCTGTCGGAACTCTGCAACCACTCTCTATTCCTGAATGGAAATGGGACAAGATTGAAATGGACTTCGTCACCGGTTTTCCGCGATCACAGAAGGGTCATGATTCTATCTTTGTCGTCATCGACCGGTTCTCCAAGGTTGCCCATTTTCTTCCAGTCAAGGAGACGATCTCTGCTAGTTAGTTAGCAGACTTGTATGTTTCCAGAATTGTGTCCCTCCACGGCATTCCGTTGGAGATCAGTTCAGACAGTGGCAGCATTTTCACCTCAAGATTTTGGGATAGTTTCCAAGAAGCTATGGGCACTCATCTAAACTTCAGCACTGCTTATCACCCCCAGTCGCAAGGCCAAGTTGAACGAGACAATCAAGTGCTTGAAGATATGTTTCGAGCTTGTGTCATCTCATTCGGTAAGAAATGGGAGGAATCTCTTCCGTTTGCTGAATTCTCGTACAACAATAGCTATCAATCTAGTCTGAAGATGGCACCCTTTGAAGTTCTGTATGGACATAAGTGTAGGACCCCTCTGAATTGGTCAGAAACTGGGGAACGAGCACTCATCGGTCCGGACATTATCCAACATGCTGAAGATCAAGTTCGCGTTATCCGTGAGTATTTGAAGACTGCTCAGTCCCGCCAGAAAAGCAACTATGACCGCAAGCACAAGGAAATGGTCTACCAACCCGGCAAACAAGCTTACCTTCGTGTCACTCCCATGAGAGGCACTCATCGTTCCGGGATCAAAGGAAATTTAGCTCCTCGCTACATCGGCCCGTTCTGTATCCTTTCCAGAAGTGTACCAGTGGCATACCGATTGGAATTGCCGCCGAACCTGTCCCAAGTTCACGATGTATTCCACGTGTCGCAACTCCGACGCTGCTTCAAGGATCCTATCCGTGAGGTGGATCGTGATCTGATTGAGCTGCAACAGGACTAGACTTATCAAGAACATCCGAGACGCATTCTTGATCAGTCTGAACGTCAAACCCGCAACAAGACGGTCAAGTTCCTCAAAGTCCAGTGGTCGAATCATTCTAAAGATGACGCCACCTGGGAACGCGAAGATCGTCTTCGCGATAAATACCCCGATATTTTCCTCGCTTCCACTTAAATTCTCGGGATGAGAAATCTTGTAGAAGGGGAGATTTTTAACACCCTCGGTGTCATGTAACGGTAATTACTTTTGTTTAAGACAATTACTGTTGCTAATCATGCTTTGATCATCCTTGCATCTGATCATTTCAAAATTCCTTTTGGTTGATAATAAAAACTTTGAGCCAAATAAAAGTTTGCCCGAAAATGGTGCAACCAATTTTATTAAATGCACACAAATCAGTATACCATGGTATAATAGTCATGGATATTTATTGAGGCATATAAAAATTCAAACAAATCAAACAATAGCTTGAAAAGTCCCTTTTAACTATTTATTATATAAAATAAATATTAAATGAGTTAGTAAATCTCCAAAACTTTTTGTGGCAATGATACATAGTGCAACACTAATTACTGAACCTACCACATATTTTACAAAATTACAAAAGTATAAGAAACAAATACAAAAAGGAAATAACCGAAAGAAAGAAAGGAAAAACAATAGAAAATAAGAAAACCTATCTAACACCCTCGGCAGGGCCCACCCCGGCCCACCTTCCCCCTCCAACTAGGCCGGCCCACCCCAGCCACTACTTCGTCCCCTTCCTGTTCACCTCCCTCGTGGCAGCCATCCATGGAGCCACGGCCACGGCCGTCGCCGTGGCGGCCATCCGATGGCGCCGGCGAGGATAAGAGGCCATGCCGCCCCCCTCTGAGCCGGGACAAACCCTAGGCCGCCCTCTTCCATTCCTCTCCCTCACCCTCGTACTCTACCTCCTCCCGCACGGAAGCCGCCACGTCCGCCGTTGCCGCGTCGCCACCGTGGTCGTGGCCAACGGCCACACCGGAACGCACCAAGACGTCCAGGAGGTCCGCCTCGTCGTCCTCATGTGCTGGATTGGCGCGGGGAGCCACTGCATCGTCGCCGGCGCAAGTTCCGCCTCCCCGAGCACCGCTCCGGCCCCCACTGTGAGCGCCGAGTCATCCCCCCTCTCCCCCATTGAATCGTTCGACAGAGCCCCTCCTCTACCCGTGCGGCCGGCCCCGACTGAGCCCGCACTCACCACGGCGTGGCTGCGCCCTGGCCGCGCACGCGCTCGCCGCGCCGGGTACGCACCACCAACCCTGCCCGCGCCCCGTCCCGTCCCCCCTCACCATTTTGGTCTGCGTCGCCGGGTTCCTGCTTGCCGGCGATCATGACATGGGCTAAGCCCCCCGGTTAAGTTAACGCATTGCTTAACTACCCGCTCTGTGTAGATGACAAGTGGGCCTGAGGCCATTAGGATTAAGTTAAAAGAAAAACTGTTAACATAAATAACCCTGTTACACTTACATGTGGGTCCCAGCCTCTAAATAATCCTCTTGATTAATTAAACTTTTAAAATTAACCATGTCCCACTGACAGCTGGGTCCCACAGCTTTTGGAATTAATTAAAATGAATTTATGTAATCATTAGAGTATGACATGTGGATCCAGTATATTATTTAAAATAGAAAATCAATTGTTTTAATAATCAGATGCTGACATGTGGGTCTCACATTTCAGTTGACTAGTCAACCAGTACTGTTTTGCATAATGTCTATTTATTATTAAAAGAAATTCAGAAATTCTATAAAATAATTAAAAACTTACTAAATCAATATCTTTTAATCCGTGAATGAGATGAAAAAACTTTATACATTAAAATTGATCAGAAAAATATAACGAATAAGAATACGCTACCGGTATACCCACCACCCCCCTCTAGCATACCGAACCCGAGACTTTCCCCCTCCAGATCGTCTATCCGGTAATTACCCGGAGCCGGTTAAATTGTCGGTTAAATTCCCGTTTCGTCTGCAACGTGTAGCACTGCGTTAGTTCACCTCTAACACTACGTTTTCCATGTCTTGTATTTGTATTGCTATTATTGCCGTGTATTTATTGTTTCTTCCCCCTCTCTTATTTTCCGGTAGTCTCGACGTTCGCTACTGATGCCCCTGTGATCGACTACGTCGACGACGACCATACCTCTACCGTCGAGCTTCCAGGCAAGCAGAGCCATTCTCTTCCCCAGATATCGCCTATATTTCCGTACATTTCTTGCACTAGGCATTGCTGTTGCTGCTACGTTACAATCCTATTCAATTGCATAGCCTGTCATTGTCACCCTTGATGTGCCTTCCTTTATCCTATGCTTCCTTTTATATATATTATATTCAGCAGTGAACCCTGCGCATTGTTAGTCAATAGGGTTAGATAGCGGGTCATGTTCACTCTGGGAGTGAATGCGGATACGTTACATTACAACTGCTACAGGTATGTTTCAGAGCAGACACCGCTTCAGGCCCCTACCCCGGCTCTGCCGAGCCACCTCAAGTGTGAGCTATCGAGGAGTAATCCTTGTACTCCACTCATTGCTGACTCTGTATAGCCGTCCTAGGGTACTGAACCACGGTTTTACTTAAAGGTAAGGAGTCGGGTGACCCCATGGTGCCCGCGCAGGGTTTTGTATCAGAACGACAGGACGGGTGTATTCCACCGGTGTGCGGTGGGCCTGGTACTTGTTCTTGGCCGAGAGATATCATGTTGTACGAAAGTCGAGCTCTACCAAGGGCACACGCCAGACAAGGTAAGGAGACGGTTCACCTTGTTGGTAACCGCACAAGTTGGTGGGACGACAGGGCAGGCACCGATGTTACTGGTGGTCCTGACTACTGTCGTTGACCGCGACTCACCCAGATAAGGGGCAACGATAACGGTTGTCCCGATAGAAAATAATAAAATGACTAATGGTTCAGGTGGATGACTTGAGAGGCCGCAAAGGCCTGTACGCACTACCTTCACGTGGGATAACGGTGTGGGCCCTCTGTGTTGTGGTCTCGTTCGAAAGCTCTGAAAGACGTCCAGTTCAGCATTGTGGTTAGGTCGATCCGCATCCTGGAAGAGTTGCGTGGAAGCACCTGGCACACAACGATCCGGAGGGTGAGGGGCGACGGTCCAAGACCCCCTTGCGCTTAGGACTTTAGACTGGCGGGGACCTCTTTGATGAGTCGTAGGATGGGCCTCGGCGTGTCGGATAGCTTCGGTGGGGTGTTCCCTAACAAGGTGTATGCCACCCTGGAGATCCAAGCGTGCAGGCTGAACAGTAGTGCACCCCTACAGGGAGTTCGATCTATTCGAATAGCCGTGTCCACGGTAACAAGACGCTTTATGCTGAAGCCAGAGCCTACTACTACAAACTACTACTATTAAACTGTTGGTTCCGGTTTCTCTTCCTCGCAGCGAAGTCGAGAAGGGGATCTCGGAGGCATTGATAATTATTAATAATTACAACTTACTATTATACAATGTTGCATCAACTTCCGTTGCATTGTTACTACAATCATGCTATTGAACTATTGGATATTCTCTTCTTGTGCTTCAAGACTCGTTGGAAGATGCTAGTCTTCGATAGGCCTAGCTTTTTATCCTTATTCTGATTTCTACCTTGCAGTCCAGTATATACAACCTCCCATTCGATTTGATACAAATGCATAAATGCTTAGTAGCGGACGTAAGACTCGCGGGTATGCTAGATACTCACCCTTGCTTTATTTCCCCCTTTTTGTTTTGCCCGATCGGCCGCTGCAGTCGATGTTGGAGCCTAGGAGCAGAAGATCCCCGGAGCCTATTACGACGTCGAGTTCCCTCTTTGGCCAGGAGTAGTTTTGTGGTTCCCAGGCAGGAGGCCTCGCCTTTTTTATCTGTACCTCTGATGTTATTTTTGCTAGCCTTCTTAAGGCAAAACTTGGCTAACTATGTCTGTACTCAGATATTATGATTGTTTAACTTATGTTTCCGGATCCTCGTGATCCTTGGTTGTAATATCAGTTTTATTCTATTTGTGTCTAGTGTTGTGCTGTGATATTATCACCGTGGCACCCTGATTTCGGTCGTGTACCCTGCGTGTATGATTACTGTACACGGCTTAATTTTGGGGGTGTCACAAGCTAGAATTTTTTATATAGGTAAAAGTGGAGCTTGTTATGTTTTCATTTGATTTAGCTTTTTATTTCTTTGCTGTACCAAGTTTTTATGTTTTTGAAGCTTCACATATTTAACCATTGTTTCAAATTTTCAGAAAGTTTCGCAGCTTTTTAAACCTCAAATTTTTTTCAACAGTGAAGTTGTCAGAAAAATTCCAGAAAAATAAAAATGAATATTTCCATGTCAAAAGTGACCCAGGGGCACCTGGGGCTGACCAGGTGATACGTCCCAAACGTATCTATAATTTCTTCTTGCTCCATGCATGTTTTGTGTGATATTTATATGATCTAGATGCACTTTCATACACTTTTGATCATATTTGGACTAACTTATTAACTCAGTGCACCCCAGTGCTAGTTCCGATTTTCTGTTATTTTTCTATTTCAGGTTTTCCCCATATTAAAAGTGCTCCAAAAATTCGGGAAAATCAGATAAAAAATCAGCATACCGAAAGCTTCCGAAAGAGCCTGAGAGGGGCCAGAGGGCCACCATGAGGTGCCCAGGCACCCTCCCGGCGCGCCCTAGGGCGGGGCCGCGCCAGGGGGCCGCCTAGACCCCTGGTGGACCCCCTGGCACCCCCTTTGCCTATATATTCTCCGTGACGGGATTCTTCCGAGGACAGAACCCTTTTTCGTGATCTCGCCTCTGTACCGCCACCGCCGCGCTTACAAGATCGGGACCGCCAGCAGACCTCTTCCCGGCACCCTGCCGGAGGGAGGATTGACCTCCAGGAGCTTCTCCTCCACCATGGACGCTTCCCGGATGATCCGTGAGTAGTCTACCTTGGACCATGGGTCCATGATCAGTAGCTATGTGATGTTCTCCTCCCCTCTTTGTTCTTCATGGATTAGACCTTGTGAGCTGTCCTACATGATCAAGGCAGATATGTAATTCTTTCTGCTATTGCTATGCTGAGTTTGCTGGGATCTGATGGATTATGAGACTATGTTCAGTTTGTGATAGAGTAATATATTTGGTTCTTATTTTTTATATTTTTGGTCTTGAGTAATTCTTGCGTGTTCTCCGTTGTTGTTTATTGCTTTGGCCAAGTAGTAGGTAGTGACTCCAAGAGGGAACGTTATGCTCGATTGTGGGTTCATTCCCCCTGTTGACTAGCTTGAGTGACAGAAACATGAGTCTAGGAGATGTGTTGTTGCCACAAGGGGGAAAACAACGCTGCTTGTAACCGCGATTGCAAGGATTGTTTACTTTATGGAAAGTTCTTTTTAATGCAGTTGTCTGTTGCTTTGGGTTTACACTTTGGATGGGGCTCGCAGATTAATACCAGCGAGATGTTCTGGATAGACATCTCAAGGTGGATGATTAGTAGTAGATGCAGTTGGATTTTGGTCTACTTATTTTGGCGTACCGCCCATGCTTTTGTGCCTCTTCCTTTCCTTGTAGCATAGTTATCATTGCAGTGCGTTTTTAATCCTGTCAATTGCCTAACTCTGATTTTTTTACCTCATATAGAAACTTTATTGTCTTTTGGGAGAGATACATCACTAGTGAACATCATGGGACCCCGGTCCATATTCTCATCACTGTTTACACGCTCAATTTATTTACTGCTTTAATTTCCAGTCGCAATTATATTTATCATTATCCCTTGTGTTTTATCCTTTGTAAACAACAAGATCGGAGAGATTGACACCCTCTTTGAACTTCGTTGGGAGCAAAGTTATTTGTTCTGTGTGCAGGTCCACGTCAACCGCCTAATTTCTAGCGACATTGTCACCTACTTGTCACTTTCGGAGTCCTACGGGAGACAAACCCTATCCTCTACATAGGGGAAATTTTGTGCTAACCTACATCTGACCTTCCACTTGGGTAATCAACGAAGGGAGAGAAACCATTATCATCTCTCGCACATCAAGAAAATTTGTGGCACCGTTTCCGGGGACTCCAATCTACAAGATAGGGGAGTTGCACACTATCTTTTACCTTCGCTTTTTATCTTGTTAGTTTACTTTTTAGTTTTTTCTTTTTCTCTTGTGTCTTTATGAAAAACAAAAAAAATATTTTGTTATCTTTTGTGTTTGTCTTTGTCTGCCCACTGAGGCTATCTTTACCATGGGTGTGGCACCCAAATATGGTAGGATGGACATGTTCCACTTGGATCATCTTCGATCAATTTGTGCTCGCGCTAAAAACCCAACCAACTTGGTTGTGGGAAAATCATTGGATGAGCATGCTCATTATACGTGGCATCGCCTATCTCAGAAAGGGAAACACTTATGGGACCAAATACAAACTTCTTATTGCTATGCTGAGTGTTTATGCCACATTTATGATTTTACTTGCTTCTCTAATATAGATCGTAAACACCTTCCTTTCCAATGTGAGTTCAATGAGAATGAGATCCTATCTTCTTATGCTAAATGTGTTTATGATTACTTTGATGTTGAAAAGATTGAAGAGTTTGTTGCTGTTAAGGGTGCTTATGAGATTGCTTCTTTGATTGAAAAGTATTACGATACTATTCACAAGTTCGAAAACTTTGCAGTTCTTGCCTATTGCTTTGAGAATTATACTTCCAATGCTTATATTGAGGATTTTAAAAATAAAATGTTTGCTTCCCAAGAAGAGGCTAATGATTTCTTTGATGAGGAATCCCATGATTCCTAGGACTCACTTGATACATCCCTTTCTGAAGATCTTGATAATTGCTTTGTTGATGACCATGATGCCAATATGGATTATGCTTGTGAAGATGAACTTTCTATAGTTCCTTATGATAAGCGTGAAATTGTTGCTATTGCACCCACGCTTGATTGTCCTATTATCCTTTTGGAATCTCCGACTCCGGAGAATCTTTCTCTTATTAAGGCTCAATGTGATGGGTTGCATTTATCTTATGATCCTAAAAACCGTGTTGAAAACAATACACGTGTGCTTGTAGGTCATGAGAAAAATGCTTTATGTGATATTTATATTCTTGATATTGTTCTTGATACTACTTAAAATTACTTTGAGAGAGGAAAGTTTGGTTATAGAAACTTCCATGTTACAAAACACCTCTCTCTAAGTTGAAACTTTTGAAGTTGTTCTTGTTCCACCTTCCTATGCATGTCACTTTGTGCTTCTTTGATTTATTTTCTTACAAGATGCCTATGCATAGGAAGTGGGTTAGGCTTAAATGTGTTCCATGTTTGCTTCTTGATGCTCTCTTTTGCTTCAAATCCTTATTCTAATGAGAGCATCTTTTAAAATCTTCATGCCTAGCTTAAAGGCATAAAAGAAAGCGCTTGTTGGGAGGCAACCCAAGATGTTTTTAGTTCTGTTTTTAGTGGTCTTGATGATTGTTACTACTGTAGCAGCATCATTGTATCTCTATTTTCAAGCTTTGTGCCAAGTTTAGCCTCTGATTGCAAGAAAGTTCAAAAGTTGTGACATGCTGTCCAGAAAATAGATTCTGTCCTTGGACGAAAAAATTAGCCTAAAATCGCCAGATCATCTTTTTATCTGAATTGTTTTGACAGCGTGCTCCATACGATTGACTTTTGAGCGTATGTTCTGAGTTTTTTAGTTTGAGTTGTAGAAGTACCCCGAAAAAAATATTTTCTACCTACTGTTCTATTTTTCACAGATTCTTCCACGTTTTTCCTTTCCTTACTTTTGCAAACCTTAAGCTTGCTTTTTCTTTTCAAAAGCTTTTTTAAAATCTTGAGAAACAGTAGCTCTTCAAGAATATCTTTATTTCTAGTGGAGAAAAATTATTTTATTAAGGGTACTAACCTCTCTAATTAGCTTATGAGGAGTTATGTGTGAAGGGAGTTTTTTAGTGTGCGAGGGAAGATGATGAAAGAAGATCCGGGAGTGTCAAACGCTCAAGCTTGGGGATTCCCCCATGCATTCCCAATAAATATTCAAGGATACTCAAGAGTCTAAGCTTGGGGATGCCCCCATGCATCACCTTCTCCATCAACAATCATCAGTTCGTCCTCGGTCTTACTATATTTTTATCACTTCATCCGTTATGTGCTATGCTTGGAGCATCTCGCTCTTAGGTTTCCTTTTTAGCTTTCTTTAGATTTTCTTGATGTTCATAACAAGTTAGAACCCAACTTTCTTTGTGTGGGAGAGAAACATGCTCCACTTCAAACTAGAACACATCATAGAATTTTCATACTTATCTTTCTTTTGTTGTGTGTTCTTTATCTTTTTGTAGTTGCTGCCATGTTTAGTCTTAATTTTCGTGTTTATCTTTTTTTCAAGAGCTTTACCTTTTGTGTAGTTTGTTGTTGTAACTCTCTTTAGTTTTCATGTTTATCTTGTTAAGAGAGTTGGTTGTTGCACTGAGTTGTGTCTTTTCTTGAAGTAGGTAATTGAGATTGCTATTCAATTATAGTAGTAAATTGCAATAGTTTGGAGGTATTGTTGCGAGTAATGTTTGAAATTTTGGTGTCAAGAGCTCTAGCCTATTAGTGATAGGTGTCGTATTTTGGGCAATCTGTGCTTATTTTCAAAACCTACAAAAAACTAGTTGGGAACTCTAGCTACTAGATGGATCACTAATCTTTGGAGGGATCGGATATTAGAGTACACTCACGTACCATGAGTCGAGGATGCGCAAGGATAACCAAACCACCATACACTCCTCCTTGGGGTACATGTCTCTTTGTGAACCTTCTTATTAGATTAGGAGTTACCGATAATAAGTTCATGAGTTCTTCGGACAAATGTAAGTATTGAAAGTTGACACTTCCACCTCCTCATATTTCTAGCCTCTTCGGTACCGCGCATTGCCCTCTTCTCACTTAGAGAGTTGGCTTACACCTCACCGGTGCATCCAAAACCTTGGCATGATACGCTCTGTCATCATAAACCTACCTATATCTTTCCTCAAAACAGCCACCATACCTACCTATCAAGGCATTTCCATAGCCTTTCCGAGATATCTTGTTGATACGCGAGAGAGGATAATTGCTTCTCGCCCTTCGCTGGTTACCCCAAGTGGAAGGTGAGATGCAGCGTAGCGGCAAAGTTTCCCTTGGTGAAGTTACAAAGGTTTTAAGATTGTCCCCCGTAGGACTCCGGCAATGATAAGTAGGTGGTTCATCAAGTGATGTGCCGTATGTAAAGAATCACTTGCTTCTCCTGGACCTTCACACAGACACTAATAACTTTGCTCCCAACGAAGTTTAGAGAGGTTGTCAATCTCTCCGGTCTTATTGTTTACAATGGATCAAACACAAGGGATAATGAAAATGATAGCAAATGAAAGTAAATACTGAAAAGTAAATGAGTGTGTAAACAATAATGAGACTATGGACCGGGGACCCATGATGTTCACAAGTGATGTCTCTCTCCCAAAAGATGATAAAACTGCTATGCGAGGTAAAAAAATTATAGATGGGCAATTGACAGGATTATGAACGCACCGCAATGCTAACTATGCTACAAAACAAAGGAAGAGGCTCATAACCATGAGCAGTAAGCCAAAATAAGTAGACTGAAATCCATCAGCATCTACTACTAATCATCAACCTTGAGATATCTATCCAGAACATCTCGCTGGTATTTAGTTGCGAGCCCCACCCAAAGTGTAAACCCAAAGTGATACGTCCAAAACGTATCTATAATTTCTGCTTGCTTCATGCATGTTTTGTGTGATATTGCTATGATCTAGATACACTTTCATACACTTTTGATCATATTTGGACTAACCTATTAACTCAGTGCACCACAGTGCCAGTTCCTGTTTTCTGTTGTTTTTCTATTTCAGTTTTCCCCCATATAAAAAGTGCCAGAAAAATTCCGGGAAAAATATAGGAAAAATCAGCGTACAGGAAGCTTTGCAAAGAGCCCGAGTGGGGCCAGAGGGGAGCCAGGGGTGGCCCAGGAGGCCAGTCAGCGTGGCCCCACCCGTGGGCACGCCAGGGGGGCGCCTGGGGCCCCTGGTCCACCTCTGGCTGCCCCCCTTCACCTATATATTATCCGTCACGGGAAACTTCCGAGGAGATAACCCTTTTTCGCGATCTCTCGTCTATACCTCCGCCGCCGCGCTTCCGAGATCGGGAGCACCAGAAGACCTCTTCCCGGCACCCTGCCGGAGGGAGGACCGACCTCCGGGAGTCTCCTCTCCACCATGGATGCTCCCTGGATGTCTCGTGAGTAGTTTTCCTTGGACCATGGGTCCGTGATCAGTAGCTATGTGATGTTCTCCTCCCCTCTTTTTATTCATGGTTTAGACCTCGTGAGATGCCCTACATGATCGAGGCACTTTTGTAATCTTTTTGCTGTTGCTATGCTGAGTTTGATGGGATCTGATGGATTATGAGATTATGTTCAGATTGTGATTGAGTAATATATTTGGTTTTTATCTCTTATATTTTTGCTCCTAAGTAATGCTTGCATGTTCTCTGTTGTTGTTTATTGCTTTGGCCAAGTAGTACGTAGCAACCCCAAGAGGGAACGTTATGCTCGATTGTGGGTTCATGCCCCCCGATGACACGCTTGAGTGACAGAAACATGAGTCTAGGGGATGTGCTGTTGCCACAAGGGGGAAAACAACGGTGCTTGTAACCGCGGTTGCAAGGATTGTTTACTTTACGCAAAGTGCTTTTTAATGCAGTTGTCTGTTGCTTTGGGTTTACACTTTGGGTGGGGCTCGCAACTTAATACGAGCGAGATGTTCTGGATAGATATCTCAAGGTGGATGATTAGTAGTAGATGCAGTTGGATTTTGGTCTACTTATTTTGGCGTACTGCCCGTGCTTTTGAGCCTCTTCCTTTCTTTTGTAGCATAGTTAGCATTGCGGTGCGTTCATAATCCTATCAATTTCCCTTCTGTAATTTGTTTACCTCGCATAGCAGTTTTATCGTCTTTTGGGAGAGAGACATCACTAGTGAACATCACGTATCCCGGTCCATATCCTCATTACTGTTTCCACGCTCATTTACTTTTCTGCTTTTACTTTCAGTTTCTATCATTATCCCTTGTGTTTGATCCTTTGTGAACAACAAGACCGGAGAGATTGACAACCTCTCTGAACTTCGTTGGGAACAAAGTTATTTGTGTCTGTGTGCAGGTCCGCGTCAGTTGCGCCGCTGACACCTACTTATCATCTCTGGAGTCCTACTGGAGACAAACCTTGGTATCTTTACTAAGGGAAATTTGTTGCTGTGCTACATCACGCCTTCCACTTGGGGCTCACCAACGAAGGGCGAGAAGACTACACCCGTCAACAATCGCGCCATCAAGCAAATTTCTGGCGCCGTTGCCGGGGACTCCCAGTGCTAAGATAGGGGAGTTGCACACTACCCTTTACCTTTGTTTTTTAGTCTTGTTAGTTTACCTTTCAGTTTTTATCTTTGTGTCTTATATCAAAAATCACAAAAAAAATTATTTATCATGCTAGTGGTTGTCATTATGTCTGTCCCTTTTGCCTTTGTTGAGACAGAGGTTCTCACCTTTAAACAAAAAGTTGGTGAAAGTTTAGAAGATGCTTGGTATAGAATTAATGATTCTCAGAAAAGAGCCACCAAGAAGAAATCCACTACTATCCTTCTTAGTAATTTTTATGTCGGGATTACTCCTTGGAATAGGTTCATATTAGATACTGCTATCAATGGGAATTTCCTAGAAGCCCCGATTTGGGAGTCTCTTAATGTTATTGAAAATCTTGTTGGAAATCTCCCTATTGCTAGCATACAAGAAGATATAACTCTAGCTCACATTATGAAGAAACTTGAAAAGATAGAGTTAGAAATACCAAGTATAACTAGGAGAAATGAGTTGGATTGCAAGATTCAAGGGAATTTGAATAGGCTTGATAGCTCCATGCTTAAAATTATTAAAACTTTGGAGGTCATCAAATCCCGTGATACGGATCTTTCTAGGATTGATAAGATTGAGGAAATCATTAATAACCTAGGAACTACTTTTACCTCAATCAAACCAAAAAAGGTAGAGACTTCAGCAAGAAGGGAACCTAAGTTCAATTATGTCCCTAGAGTTCCCCGACCTAAAAATAAACCAACCATTGCTAAAGAAGTTGAAACCGTGAAAACTTTGGAAGAAATACATCTCTATGATTTTATAAATGAATATTCCATTGATTTTCCGCCTTTTGGTTCTCTCCCTAGAAGTATCTTCATTAGGCCTTTATTTGAAATACCTCTCAAGACTAGATGTACAATTGAAGAGCTTTTTGATGATCTTGATCATGATCCGATTGATACAACTTGATCTTTTGCATTATGCCTAGCTTAAAGGCATAAAAGAAAGCGCTTTCGGGAGGAAGCCTGCAATGAATTTAGGTTTCTTTTTGTTTTTTTGTTGTGTCTTGATGTTTGTTACTACTTTAGCAACATCATTGTATCTTCATTTTTCAGCTTTGTGCCAAGTTATAGCCTCTTTTGATAAGGGAAGCAAAAGTTGTGACGTGCTGTCCAGAAAACAGATTCTGTCCCTTGACAGAAAAATTCGAATCAAATCACCAGATCATCTTTTTTATCTGAATTTTTTTGACAGCGTGTTCTATACAATTTTGAAACTTCCGTATGTTCTGAGTTTTTTGAGTTGAGTTGCCGAAGTGCCCCTAAAAAAATCTTTACTACCTGCTGTTCTGTTTTTCACAGATTCTACCACGTTTTGTCTCTCCTAACTTTTGCAAACCTTAAGCTTACTTTTTCTTTGCAAAAACTTTTTGACACTCTTGAGAAACAGTAGCTCTTCAAAAATATCTTTATATCCAGTGGGGAAAAATTATTTTATTAAGGGTACTAACCTCTCTAATCAGCTTATGATGAGTTATGTATGAAGGGAGTTTTCAAGTGTGCGATGGAAGATGATGAAAGAAGAACCAGGAGTGTCAAGCGCTCAAGCTTGGGGATGCCCCCATGCATCCCCAATAAATATTTAAGGAGACTCAAGCGTCTAAGCTTGGGGATGCCCCCGTGCATCCCCTTCTCCATCAACAATCATCAGTTCGTCCTTCGTCACACTATATTTTTATCACTTCATGCGTTATGTGCTATGCTTGGACCGTCTCGCTCTTAGGTTTTATTTTTAGTTTTATTTAGCTTTTCTTTCTGTTCATAGCAAGTTAGATCCCGTCTTACTTTGTGTGGGAGAGAAACACGCTCCACTGTAAAATCTAGAACACATCATAGGATTTTTCCTGCCTATCTTTTTGCTGTTGTGTGTTCTTTATCTTTTCATTGTTGCTGCCATGTTTAGTTTTAGTCTTAGTTTGTCTTTAGCAAGAGCCTTGTCTTTTGTTTAAGTTTGTTGCTGGAACTCTTTTTAGTTTTCATGTTTATCTTGTTAAAGAGAGTTGGTTGTTGCACTGAGTTGTGTCTTGTCTTGAAAGTAGGTAATTGAGGTTCCTATTTAATTCTAGTAGTAACTTGCAATATTTTGAGGTATTGTTGTGAGTAATGTTTGAACTTTTAGTGTCAAGAGCTCTAGCCTATTAGTGATAGGTGTTGTATTTTGGGCAATCTGTGTGTATTTTCAAAACCTACAAAACTAGTTGAGAACTCTAGCTACTAGATGGATCACTAATCTTCTGGGGAGTCGAATATCAGAGAACACTCACGTACCATGAGTCGAGGATGCGCAAAGATAAACAAACCCCCATACACTCCTCCTCGGGGTACTTGTCTCTTTGTGAACCTCCTTATTAGATTGAGAGTTACGGATAATAAGTGCATGAGTTCTTCGGACTAATGTAAGTATTGAAAGTTGACACTTCCACCTTCCCATATTTTGCTAGCCTCTCCCGTGTCGTGTATTGCCTTCTTCTCACTCCGAGAGTTGGTGTCCACCTTCGCCGGTACATCCAAACCCTTGGCATGATGCGCTCTGTCATCATAAACCTCCTTATATCTTTCCTCAAAACAGCCACCATACCTACCTATCAAGGCATTTATATAGCCTTTCCGAGATATATTGCCATGCAACATCCACCTCTTCATGACTTGATCTTCATGTCATACATGTTCCTGCTAGACTGGCAGCGACATACATTGCATACATCATGATAGTTACATCTTATTTATGATTTTGAGTACCTTGTAAAGTGTGAAAGATCTCCTTTACCTTCTTGTAAAATAGAGTGTTGCCCTTAAGTGAGGAAAAGATCCCAAAGTGGACACAATAAAAGATTCCAAAGAGGACAAAAGAGAGTTAAATAGAAAGAGCCATTGAGGCCACAAAAAATGCAAAAAAATAGAAAAAAGAGAAAAAATAAATAAAAAAGGGAAAGGGCTAACACTATTATCCTTTTGAGAGATCCACACTAGTACTCCCTTTATATCCTTGTACTCCATAGAGATGATCATTATGCATATAGCTATGTGGGGACCTTCACACTATAGAACTTGGCTTGCATATTCCAAGGATGAGCCTCCTCAAACGAGCTCTAGGTCTTCATGAGCGAGCAAGTTAGATGCACCCCCACTAGTTCCATTGGAGAGCTTCCTAGCTCGTATGTGCATCCGTTGCATGGCAATCCCTACTCCTCACATCATATCTATCATTTGGCATCTCTTGCCTATGATTGTCCTCATTGCTGTGAGCCTTTCTCATCCTTTTTGTCTTCCTCCTCCGTACTTCTCTCTTTTCCATCCTAAGTGTCAACTCTCGTGCTTACGCTCATCCCTTGCATGAGTGCTCAAAATATTGAAAAAGGAGTGGATAAAATTGACTTGTACCTGACTAGTGTTCTAGGGACGAGTCAAGATAAGATTCCAGAAAAAGACCGAGTGTGAAACTGTAGTAGATTGAGTTCTCAACAAATAAATTGTTTTTCTCGTATTCCCTATCCCCCTTCTTGCACGCAAACACCATTTGGAGACATTCGAGTCACGGACAGCGAGAGCTCTTGCACCTAATGTTCTTTTGTTACTCCGTTGTTGTTTATTGCTTTGGCCAAGTAGTAGGTAGCAACCCCAAGAGGGAACGTTATGCTCGATTGTGAGTTCATGCCCACCGATGACACGCTTGAGTGACAGAAACATGAGTCTAGGGGATGTGCTGTTGCCACAAGGGGGAAAACAACGGTGCTTGTAACCGCGGTTGCAAGGATTGTTTACTTTACGCAAAGTGCTTTTTAATGCAGTTATCTGTTGCTTTGGGTTTACACTTTGGGTGGGGCTCGCAACTTAATACCAGCGAGATGTTCTGGATAGATATCTCAAGGTGGATGATTAGTAGTAGATGCAGTTGGATTTCGGTCTACTTATTTTGGCGTACTGCCCGTGCTTTTGGGGCCTCTTCCTTTCTTTTGTAGCATAGTTAGCATTGCGGTGCGTTCATAATCCTGTCAATTGCCCTTCTGTAATTTGTTTACCTCGCATAGAAGTTTTATCGTCTTTTGGGAGAGAGACATCACTAGTGAACATCACGTATCCCGGTCCATATCCTCATTACTGTTTCCACGCTCATTTACTTTTCTGCTTTTACTTTCAGTTTCTATCATTATCCCTTGTGTTTGATACTTTGTGAACAACAAGACCGGAGAGATTGACAACCTCTCTGAACTTCGTTGGGAACAAAGTTATTTGTGTCTGTGTGCAGGTCTGGGTCAGTTCCGCCGCTGACACCTACTTATCATCTCTAGAGTCCTACTGGAGACAAACCTTGGTATCTTTACTGAGGGAAATTTGTTGTTGTAATACATCACGCCTTCCACTTGGGGCTCACCAACGAAGGGCGAGAAGACTACACCCGTCAACTCTCGCGCCATCACAAAGCAACAGACAACTGCATTAAAAAGAACTTTCTGTAAAGTAAACAATCCTTGCAACCGCGGTTACAAGCACCGTTGTTTCTGTCACTCAAGCGTGTCATCAGGGGGCATGTACCCACAATAGAGCATAACGTTCCCTCTTGGATTCACTACCTACTACTTGGCCAAAGCAATAAACAACAATGGAGAACATGCAAGAATTACTTAGGAACAAAAATATAAGAGATAAAAACCAAATATATTACTCTATCACAATCTGAAAATAATCTCATAATCCATCAGATCCCATCAAACTCAGCATAGCGACAGCAGAAGAATTACATATGTGCCTCGATCATGTAGGGCAGCTCACGAGGTCTAAACCATGAAGAACAAATAGGAGAGGAGAACATCACATAGCTACTGATCACGGACCCATGGTCCAAGGTAGACTACTCACGGCACATCCGGGAAGCATCCATGGTGGAGGAGAAGCTCCCGGGGGTCGACCCTCCCTCCGGCAGGGTGCCGGGAAGGGTCCTGACGGTGCTCCCGATCTTGGAAGCGCCGCCGCGGCGGAATAGAGGCGAGTTTGCGAAATAGGGTTGTCTTTGGAGGTTTCCCGTGGCGGAGAAGAAATAGGCGAAGGGAGCAGCCAGTGGGGCCACTAGGGGTCCAGGCGTCCCCCTGGCGCGGCCAGGCCCCTGGCTGCGCCAGGTGGCCGCCTGGGCACCTGGTGGTGGCCCCCTGGCCCTCCTTCGGGGCTCTGGAAGCTTCCGGCACACTGATTTTTTATCTGATTTTTCCGGATTTTTGGAGCACTTTTTATATGGGGAAAAACTGAAATAGAAAAACAGCAGAAAACAGGAACTGGCACTTGTGTGCACTGAGTTAGTAGGTTAGTCTAAATATGATCAAAAGTGTATGAAAGTGTATCTAGATCATAGCAATATCACACAAAACATGCATGGAACATGCAAGAGTCTATATTAGCACTGAAACAAGTAACAAAAGAATACTAGGTGCAAGAGCTCTCGCTGTCCGTGACTCGAATATGTCCAAATGGTGTTTGCGTGCAAGAAGGGGGATAGGGTATACGAGAAAAAAGTATTTTTGTGTTGAGAACTCAATCTACTAAAGTTTTACACTTGGTCTTCTTTGTAATCTTATCTTGACTCGTCCCTAGACCACTAGCCAGGTACAAGTTAATTTGATCCACTCCCTTTCAATATTTTGAGCACTCGTGCAATGGATCAGCGTAAGCACGAGAGTTTACACTTAGGATGGCAAAGAGAGAAGTAAGGTGGAGGAGGAAGACAAAAAGGATGAGAAAGGCTCACATCAATGAGGACGATCATAGGCGAGAAGGCCAAATGATAGATATGATGTGAGGAGTAGGGATTGCCATGCAATGGATGCACATACGAGCTAAAGAGCTCTCCGAAGGAACTAGTGGGGGTGCATCTAACTTGGTCTCTCATGAAGACCTAGAGATCTTTTTATGAGGCTCATCCTTGGGATATGCAAGCCAAGTTCTATAGTGTGAAGTGTCCCCACATAACTATATGCATGTATGATCATCTCTATGGAGTACAAGGATAAGAAATAGTACTAGTGTGGATCTTTCAAAAGGATTGTAGTGTTGCCCCTTTCTTTCTTTTTATTATTTTTCTTTTTCTTTTTTTTCTTTTTTTTGTATTTTTTTGGTGGCCTGAATGGCTCTTTCTATTTGACTCTCATTTGTCCTCTTTGGGATCTTTTATTTTGTCAGCTTTGGGATATTTTCCTCACTTAAGGGAAACACTCTAATTTACAAGAGGGTGATATGTCCAAAACGTATCTATAATTTCTGCTTGCTCCATGCATGTTTTGTGTGATATTGCTATGATCTAGATACACTTTCATATACTTTTGATCATATTTGGACTAACCTATTAACTAATTGCACCCCAGTGCCAGTTCCTGTTTTCTGCTGTTTTTCTATTTCAGTTTTCCCCCATATAAAAAGTGCCAGAAAAATTCGGGAAAATTCAGATAAAAAATCAGCGTGGAGGAAGCTTCGCGAAGAGCCCGGGAGGGGCCAGAGGGGAGCCAGGGGGCCCATGCGGCCACCCGCCGCGGCCCCACCCCTGGCCGTGCCAGGGGGGCGCCTGGGGGCCCTGGTCCACCTCTGGCTGCCCCCCATCGCCTATTTATTCTCCTTCACGGGAAAACACCAGAGGAGGTACCCTATTCCGCGAACTCGCCTCTGTTCCGCCGCCGCCGCGCTTCCGAAGATCAGGAGCACCAGAAGACCTCTTCCCGGCACCCTACCGGAGGGAGGATTGACCTCCGGGAGTCTCCTCTCCACCATGGATGCTCCCCGGATGTCTCGTGGGTAGTTTTCCTTGGACCATGGGTCCGTGATCAGTAGCTATGTGATGTTCTCCTCCCCTCTTTGATCTTCATTGTTTAGACCTCGTGAGCTGCCCTACATGATCGAGGCACCTTTGTAATATTTCTGCTATTTCTATGTTGAGTTTGATAGGATCTGATGGATTATGAGATTATGTTCAGATTGTGATAGAGTAATATATTTTGTTTTTATCTCTTATATTTTTGTTCCTAAGTAATTCTTGCATGTTCTCCGTTGCTGTTTATTGCTTTGGCCAAGTAGTAGGTAGTGACTTCAAGAGGGAATGTTGTGCTAGATTGTGGGTTCATGCCCCCCGATGACACGCTTGAGTGACAGAAACATGAGTCTAGGGGATGTGCTGTTGCCACAAGGGGGAAAACAATGGTGCTTGTGACCGCGGTCACAAGGATTGTTTACTTTACGCAGAGTTCTTTTTAATGCAGTTGTCTGTTGCTTTGGGTTTAAACTTTGGGTGGGGCTCGCAACTTAATACCAGCGAGATGTTCTGGATAGATATCTCAAGGTGGATGATTAGTAGTAGATGCAGATGGATTTCAGTCTACTTATCTTGGCGTACTGCCTGTGCTTTTGAAACTCCTCCTTTCTTTTGTAGCATAGTTAGCATTGCGGTGCGTTCATAATCCTGTCAATAGCCTTTCTGTAATTTGTTTACCTCGCATAGCAATTTTATCGTCTTTTGAGAGAGAGACATCACTAGCGAACATCACGTATCCCGGTCCATATCTTCATTATTGTTTCCACGCTATATTTACCTTACTGCTTTTACCTGCTATCATTATCCCTTGCATTTTATCCTTGTGAACAAGAAGACCGGAGAGATTGAAAACCTCTCTGAACTTCGTTGGGAACAAAGTTATCTGTGTCTGTGTGCAGGTCCGCGTCAGTTGCGCCGCTGACACCTACTTATCATCTCTGGAGTCCTGCTGGAGACAAACCTTGGTATCTTCACCGAGGGAAAACTGCTGCTGCACTACATCTCAACCTTCCACTTGGGGTAACCAACGAAGGGGCGAGAAGCCATCAAGAAAGTTTTCTGGCGCCGTTGCCGGGGACTCCAAGTGCTAAGATAGGGGAGTTGCACACTACCCTTTACCTTTGTTTTTTAGTCTTGTTAGTTTATCTTTCAGTTTTTATCTTTGTGTCTTTTATCAAAAACTACAAAAAAATCTGCCACACTTTCTGCTACTATGGGTTCCGCTGAAAACACCAAGTTGTGTGACTTCACTAGTCACAAACAACCAAGATTTTATCTGCACTCCCATTGCCACACCTGCCACTTCAGCTACCTCTTATGAAATTAAACCTGTTTTGCTAAAGCTCAAGCTGTTTCCTTTCTCTTTGAGGGGAGATGCTAAAATCTGGTTTCAATCTTTGCCTAGAAATAGCATAGATTCTTGGGATAAGTACAAAGATGCTTTTATAGGGAAGTACTACCCTCCTGCCAAGATTATCCAATTGAGGAGTAATATTATGAATTTTAAGAAATTGGATAATGAACACGTTGCCCAAGCTTGGGAACGAATGAAATCTCTTGTTAAGAAATGCCCTACACATGGTTTGACTACTTGGATGGTTATCCAGACTTTTTATGCAGGCTTGAACTTTACCTCGCGGAACCTGTTAGATTCGGCCGCGGGAGGAACCTTTATGTCAACTACACTTGGTGCTGCCACGAAGCTTCTCGATGAAATGATGACCAATTATTCCGAATGGCACACCGAACGTGCTCCAACAGGTAGGAAGGTAAATTCTGTCGAGGAAATTACCTCCCTCAATGAAAAAGTTGACTTAATTATGTCTCTACTTACCAAGCAACCCTCTATTGATCCTCATGATGTTCATTTAAATTCTTTGGTTGCCCAAGAACAAGTAGATGTGAACTTTATTGCTAGAAACAACTTCAACAACAATGCTTATAGGGGAAATTTTGCTAGCAATCCTAGACCGTTTCCATCCAACTATGGGAACAACAACACCTACCCTAGAAACAAGAACCCCTCCTCTGAATTAGAAAGCATGCTTAGAGACTTTATCACTACCCAAAAAGCCTTCAACAAAAATGTAGAAGAGAAATTAGCTAAAATAGATAATCTCTCTTTGAAGGTAGAAAGCTTAGCCCTTGATATTGAGATGCTTAAAATTAGAACCTCTCCCCTTGAGGAGAATAAGGCCACTCCTATTAATGCTATCCAGTTACAAATCAATGAAAATATTAGGATGATGGCTAAACTTAAATAAAGATGGGCTAGAGAAAAAGAGGAAGAGGATAGAATTAAGAGCCTTCCTACACACCACACAGTTGCCACTATCCAAATTGTTGAGGACACTCAAACTATTAGCACCCAATGCACTCCTAGTGCCGTTGGACCTATTAATGGTGATGCTAATACCTCAACCATAGAAAAAGAAACTCCTATGAACATAGAGGGTTTCAAACAAGTGAGCCTAGATGACACTACTACCACCTTTGATAGTAGTGATATTGATTTTGATAGTTGTACCCTCTCAGAAGTTATTAGCTTGCTACACAAAATGTCTAGAGACCCCCACACTAGCACACTTAATCTTACCTTCACGGAGCATATCACAAATGCTCTCATCAAAGCTAGGGAGGAGAAGCTTAGAGTAGAAGCCTCCATACCTAGGAAGCTAGATGATGGATGGGACCCTATGATCAAAATTAAATTGAATAACTTCTCTTGCTATGCTTTATGTGATGTTGGAGCTAGTACCTCCGTTATGCCCAAAAGAATATTTGATATGTTTGAATTGAAGCATTTTGAGCCTTGTTCTTTTGGTGTTCGTCTTGTTGATTCTTCCGTAAAGAAACCTTTGGGTAAGATCGACGATGTTCTTATCATTGTCAATGACAACTATGTTCCCGTCGATTTTATTGTTATGGATATAGAGTGTGAACCTTTATGTCCAATTATTTTGGGATGACCTTTTCTTCGCACCGTTGGTGCGGTTATTGACATGAAAGAGGGAAATATTAAATTCCAATTCCCATTAAAAAAGGGGATGGAACACTTCCCTAGAAAGAAAATCAAGTTACCTTTTGAGTCCCTTACACGGGCTAGTTATTCTCTTTCTCTTGATAAAACTTGATTCTTCTTTTTGCATTATGCCTAGCTAATGGCTTTAAAGAAGCACTTTCGGGAGGCATCCCGGAACGAATTTAGGTGTTTCTTTTTGCTTTTGTTGTGTCATTATGATTTTTACTTCTGTAGAAACATCATTGTATCTTTATTTTTCAGCTTTGTGCCAAGTTATAGCCTCTTACGGCAAGGGAAGTTAAAGTTGTGACATGCTGTCCAGAAAACAGATTCTGTCCTCGTGACCAGAAAAATTCCAGAAAAATCCCAGTTCATCTTTTTGACCTGAAATGTTTACACAGTATGCTCTGTACAATTAAGAAACTTCCGTATGTTCTGAGTTTTTTTATTTGAGTTCCAGAAGTGCCCCTAAAAAATTCTTTACTATCTGCTGTTCTGTTTTTCACAGATTCTGGCACGTTTTGCCTCTCCTAACTTTTGCAAAACTTAAGCTTGTTTTTTTTCTTTGCAATTTTTTTTTGGCACTCTTGAGAAACAGTAGCTCTTCAACATTATCTTTATATCCAGTGGGGAAAAAATATTTATTAAGGGTACTAACCTCTCTAATCAGCCTATGATGAGTTATGTATGAAGGGAGTTTTCAAGTGTGCGATGGAAGATGATGAAAGAAGATCCAGGAGTGTCAAGTGACCAAGCTTGGGGATTCCCCCATGCATCCCCAATAAATATTCAAGGAGACTCAACCGTCTAAGCTTGGGGATGCCCCCGTGCATCCCCTTCTCCATCAACAATCATCAGTTCATCCTTCGTCTCACTATATTTTTATCACTTCATGCGTTATGTGCTATGCTTGGAGCGTCTCGCTCTTAAGTTTTGTTTTTAGTTTTCTTTAGCTTTGCTTGATGTTCATAACAAGTTAGATCCTTTCTTACTTTGTGTGGGAGAGAAACACACTCCACTTTCAAAATTTAGAACACATCATAGGATTCTTCATGCCTATCTTTCTGTTGTTGTGTGTTCTTTATCTTTTCATAGCTACTGCCTTGTTTAGTTTTAGTCTTAGTTTGTCTATAGCAACAGCCTTGGCTTTTGTTTAGTTTGTTGCTGGAACTCTTTTTAGTTTTCATGTTTATCTTGTTAAAGAGAGTTGGTTGTTGCACTGAGTTGTGTCTTGTCTTGAAAGTAGGTGATTGAGGTTGCTATTTAATTTTAGTAGTAACTTGCAATAGTTTTGAGGTATTGATGTGAGTAATGTTTGAACTTTTGGTGTCAAGAGCTCTAGCCTATTAGTGATAGGTGTCGTATTTTGGGCAATCCGCGTGTATTTTCAAAACCTACAAAACTAGTTGAGAACTCTAGCTACTAGATGGATCACTACTCTTCTGAGGAGTCGAATATCAGAGAACACTCACGTACCATGAGTCGAGGATGCGCAAGGATAACCAAACCCCCATACACTCCTCCTCGGGGTACTTGTCTCTTTGTGAACCTCCTTATTAGATTGAGAGTTACCGATAATAAGTGCATGAGTTCTTCGGACTAATGTAAGTATTGAAAGTTGACACTTCCACCTTCCCATATTTTGCTAGCCTCTCCCGTGCCGTGCATTGCCTTCTTCTCACTCCGAGAGTTGGTGTCCACCTTCGCCGGTACATCCAAACCCTTGGCATGATACGCTCTGTCATCATAAGCCTCCTTATATCTTCCCTCAAAACAGCCACCATACGTACCTATCAAGGCATTTCCATAGCCTTTTTGAGTTACATTGCCATGCAACTTCCACCTCTTCATGACTTGATCTTCATGTCATACATGTTCTTGCTACACTGGCAGCGACACACATTGCATACTTCATGATAGTTACATCTTCTTTATGTTTTGAGTACCTTGTAAAGTGTGAAAGATTTCCTTTACCTTCTTGTAAAATAGAGTGTTGCCCTTAAGTGAGGAAAAGATCCCAAAGTGGACACAATAAAAGATCCCAAAGAGGACAAATGAGAGTTAAATAGAAAGAGCCATTGAGGCCACCAAAAAATACAAAAAAATAGAAAAAAAAGAAAAAGAAATAAAAAGAGAGAAAGGGGAAACACTACTATCCTTTTGAGAGATCCACACTAGTACTCCCTTTATATCCTTGTACTCCATAGAGATGATCGTTGTGCATATAGCTATGTGGGGAACTTCACACTATAGAACTTGGCTTGCATATTTCAAGGATGAGCCTCCTCAAACGAGCTCTAGGTCTTCATGAGCGAGCAAGTTAGATGCACCCCCACTAGTTCCTTTGGAGAGCTTCTTTGCTCGTATGTGCATCCGTTGCATGGCAATCCCTACTCCTCACATCATATCTATCATTTGGCATCCCTTCCCTATGATTGTCCTCATTGATGTGAGCCTTTCTCATCCTTTTTTGTCTTCCTCCTCCACCATACTTATCTCTTTGCCATCTTAAGTGTCAACTCTCGTGCTTACGCTCATCCATTGCATGAGTGCTCAAAATATCGAAAAGGAGTGGATCAAATTGACTTGTACCTGGCTAGTGGTCTGGGGACGAGTGAAGATAAGATTCCAGAAGAAGACGAAGTGTGAAACTTTAGTAGATTGAGTTCTCAACACAAAAATTACTTTTTCTCGTATTCCCTATCCCCCTTCTTGCATGCAAACACCATTTGGAGACATTCGAGTCACGGACAGCGAGAGCTCTTGCACCTAATGTTCTTTTGTTACTTGTTTCAATGCTAATATAGACTCTTGCATGTTATGACTTGAATTGAGTTTCTATCCTTGATTACTTTACTTTTCAAAGTTCTTATATGGTTGCTAGCATGTCACCACAGAAATTATGCCGATATCATTTACCTTCTCGAGGACGAGCATGAATTAAGCTTGGGGATGTTGATACGTCCAAAACGTATCTATAATTTTTGCTTGCTTCATGCATGTTTTGTGTGATATTGCTATGATCTAGATACACTTTCATACACTTTTGATCATATTTGGACTAACCTATTAACTCAGTGCACCACAGTGCCAGTTCCTATTTTCTGTTGTTTTTCTATTTCAGTTTTCCCCCATATAAAAAGTGCCAGAAAAATTCTGGGAAAAATATAGGAAAAATCAGCGTACAGGAAGCTTTGCGAAGAGCCCGAGTGGGGCCAGAGGGGAGCCATGGGTGGCCCAGGCGGCCACCCGTTGCGGCCCACCCCTGGGGCCCTGGTCCACCTCTGGCTGCCCCACTTCGCCTATATATTCTCTGTCACGGGAAAACACTAGAGGAGGAACCCTTTTTCGCGATCTCTCCTCTGTTCCGCCGCCGCCGCGCTTCCGAGATCGGGAGCACCAGAAGACCTCTTCCCGGCACCTTGCGGAGGGAGGACCGACCTCCGGGAGTCTCCTCGCCACCATGGATGCTCCCCGGATGTCTCGTGAGTAGTTTTCGTTGGACCATGGGTCCGTGATCAGTAGCTATGTGATGTTCTCCTCCCCTCTTTGTTCTTCATGGTTTAGACCTCGTGAGCTGCCCTACATGATCGAGGCACTTTTGTAATCTTTTTGCTGTTGCTATGCTGAGTTTGATGGGATCTGATGGATTATGAATTATGTTCAGATTGTGATTGAGTAATATATTTGGTTTTTATCTCTTATATTTTTGTTCCTAAGTAATTCTTGCATGTTCTCCGTTGCTGTTTATTGCTTTGGCCAAGTAGTAGGTAGTGACTTCAAGAGGGAATGTTATGCTCGATTGTGGGTTCATGCCCCCCGATGACACGCTTGAGTGATAGAAACATGAGTCTAGGGGATGTGCTGTTGCCACAAGGGGGAAAACAACGGTGCTTGTGACCGCGGTCACAAGGATTGTTTACTTTACGCAGAGTTCTTTTTAGTGCAGTTGTATGTTGCTTTGGGTTTACACTTTGGGTGGGGCTCGCAACTTAATACCAGCGAGATGTTTGTGACGCCCCCAAAATCAATCCGTGTACAGTAATCATACACGCAGGGTACACGACTGAGATTAGAGTACCACGGTGAGAATATCACAGCACAACACTAAACACAAAAGGATAAACCAATATGTTACAATAAAGGGGGGTCACGCGGACCCGAATACATAAGTTATACAAACCATAATATCTGAGTACAGACATAGTTAGTCAAGTTTTGCCTTAAGAAGGCTAGCACAAATAACATCAGAATACAGATCGAAAAGGCAAGGCCTCCTGCTTGGAGCCTCCGAAACTACTCCTGGTCCTGGTCAGCGGGGGTCTCGACGTAGTAGTATCCGCCTCCGGGGTACTCCTGCTCCTGGGCTCCAACGTCGACTGCGGCGGCCGATCAGGCAAAACAGTAAAGGAAATAAAGCAGGTGAGTATCTAGTATACCCGCGAGTCTTACGTCCGCTACTAAGCATTATGCATTGTATCAACGGAAAGAAGAGGCTGTATATAGTGGACTGAAAGACAGAAATCCAGAGCAAGGGTAAGAAGCTAGGCCTATCGAAGACTAGCATCTTCCGACGATGTCTTGCAGCATGAGGTAAGAATCAGCCAACAGTTCATATAAAGCATAAAGTAACAACGAAGCAGAAGTTGTTGCAACATTGTATAATATAAGTTGTAATGATTAACAATAATAATAATGCCTCCCAGTTCCCTTCCTCGACTCCCTGCGAGGAAGAAGACCCGGAACCATACAGTTTAATAGTAATAGTTTCTAGTGGTAAGATCCAGCTTCAGCATAAAGCGTCCTGTTACCGTGGACACGAATATTCGAATAGATTAATCTTCCCTGCAGGGGTGCACTGACGTGACTCTACGACGCTCGGATCTCCAGGGTGGCGGGAACCTTGTTAGGGAACGCTCCACCAAAGCTATCCGACACAAAGTAGCCCATCCTTCGGCAATCAACAGAGAGGTCATCCGCCGGACTATATCCTATGTACGCCGGGCTTTGGACCCTAACCCGAACGTACTCCTGCACGGTGCGTGACTGGCCGGTGAAGCAAAATCAAAGCAAATACAAATACACCGCTCGAGCAAGAGAAGACAACACCACTTCCCGGCAATCAGCCCGCGGTACTGCTGACGTCTGAAGACCCTCGAACGAGACTACGATGCAGGGGAGCCCACACTCCTTATCCCACGTGTAGGTAGTGCGTACAAGCCAAAAGGCTACTCAAGACATCCGCTGAACCATTTAGCATTTTAATTAACCTGCGTGACAACCGTTATCGTTGCCTCGACTTAACCGACCCGCGGTCAACGACAGCAGTCAGGACCACCAGTACATCGGTGCCTGCCCTGTCGTCCCACCAAGTCACTGCGGTTACCAACAAGGTGAACCGTCTCCTTACCTTGTCTCGCGTGTGCTCTTGGTAGAGCTCGACTTTCGTGGTTTGGTAACTCTCGCGAGATACGAGCAGGGGCCAAGCACGCCAGTAACGTCGGTCGTACCCTCCCTGTCGTTCCTGACGATATACCTCTCGCGGGCACCGTTGGGTCGCCCGACTTTCTTACCTTTAAGGACATCCGCTGTCCAGGACCCTATGGCAGCAAGACAAAGTCAGCCTCGAGTGGAGTACAAGGATTACTCCTGGATGGCTCACACTTGAGGTGACTAGGCATAACCCAGATAGGGGCCTTTGGCGGTGTCTGCTTTGTACCGTACCTGTGCAGTTGTATATATTGTATCCGTGTTCACCCCCCTGAGTGATCACGGCCCGCTATCTAGTCCTAGCTAACAACGCGCAGGGTTCAGGATAAAGGGGGTACATCAAGGGGCGACAAAATCAGGCTATGCAATTGAATAGGATTGTAATCGTAGCAGCAGCAGTAACAATGCCTAGTGCAAGAAAGTACGGAAAGGTAGGCGATATCTTGGGAAGAGAATGTCTCTGCTTGCCTGGAAGCTCGACGGTAGGGGCAGGGTCGTCGACGAAGTAGTCGTACCCGGCAGCAGTGTAGTCGGCGGTAGCAGCGGGGTCTACCGGAGAATAAAGGGGGAGAAACAGTAAATACAAAGCAAGCATAAACAAACAGATGAATAGCATGGCGTAAGCAAAGTTAACGGTGTTCTAACGCAGTGCAATGTACGTTGCTCGGAGCGGCAATTCATCCGGGGATAAACTACGGCTCCGGGTGATTACCAGACAGGGCGTCCGGAGGGGGGAGGGTTCATGCCGGAGGTGTCGTGGACATCCGACAAAGATAACGGGGGTGTATACGTGTTAGTTGAACCATTCCGGACAACTTTCGTGTTCGGAATAAATTCATCCAGGTACTTTTTATCGGTACCGGGAATTATCGACAGACAGCCCGGAGGGGGGAATGTCGATGATCGGTGTGTTAGGGGGGTGGGATAGACATACAGATAGCGTATCTGTATACGTTATAATTTTCTGATCAACTTTCATGTATAAAGTTTTTCGATCCGATATACGGATTAAAAGATATTGAATTTCCAATATTTAAATGATTTTTTGGAGTTTCTGGAATTATTTTATTAATTAAATACTAACATTATCCACAACAGTTGAATGGTTAAACCTGACCAGTGGGACCCACTGGTCAGCCTCACATGCTTAACAAAACATTTAATTAAATTCAAATATTCACTGGACCCACATGTCATAGGCTATTAGCAATTTTATTTCATTGAACTTAATTACTTAAGGTGGGACCCAGTTGTCATTGGATGTGTGGGGGGGGTTATTTTTCAGTGTTATTTAACAGAGCGATTAGTGGCTATTAAGTGGGGGTGGAACCACTCGTCAGTGGGTCAGGGGGTACGTTAACAGGGGAAGTTAACCCCGGCGATGGTGGCCACCGGACATGCTCCGGCGAGCCCGTACGGCGGCGAGGACCAGGGGCATTCCGGCGACCAAAAACACGGCGGAGGGGCAGAATTGGGCGAGGGCGACATCGCGCTTCTACCGGAGCCAACATCGCCGGCTAGGGAGGCCTGTACTCGCCGGGACCATGCCCGCGGCGGCGTCCGGAGCTGGACAACGCGGGAAACGGCGGCTACCATGAGACCGAGCGCGTGCAAGGTACCTAGATGGCATCTACAACTCACCAGGAGCAGGGTCGCGCTACTGGCGTGAGCCAGAGGGGCTTGGGAGCACGTCTACGATAGTAATGGCGGCGGTCGAAGCTCTGCTCGGTGGGGGTCGACATTCCAGCTCGCGAAACGGAACACGACGAGAGGGGAATTGAGGCGGTGCTCACCGGGATGGTGAAGCCGAGCTCGGGGAGGTGCGAGGAGGCTCGGGCGACCGGAATCGAAGAATTTCTCCGGCGGTCCGAGGAAGAAGAAGGCGGCGATTGGCTCACTGGTGAAGTCCTTGGCTCGATTGCGATGCGGAAGAAGCCGAGGACGTCCACGTGGGAGTCACTGGATACGTCGGGGAGGTCCGGGGTGGCCGCTGACCATGGTGGTGCGCGGCGACGGCGACGGTCGAGCTCGAGCGAGTCCGAGGAGTAGCAGGGGCGGCGCGAGGGAGGAGAAGGAACGGGCACGGGGCGCTAGGGTTATCCAGGGACGCAGGGGGGCAGCCTTATGCCGGGCGGTGGCCGTGGGATGGCCGCCACGGCGACAGCCGTGGCCGCGGCGACTCGGATGCGTGCCACGCACGGTGTACAGGGGAGGGAGGAAGAAGACAAAGGTCTTGTCGGGCTGGGCCTAGTGGACCTCGCGCTAGGCGAGGAATAGTGCTTTTGCATTTTTCTTCTTTTTAATTTTTATTCTCTTTCCTGTATTTAATTGTTTTAGGCACTTTTGCATTTTTGTAAAGTATGCAACATAGTCCAAAATTAGTATTGCACATTAAGACAGTGCCACAAAAAGTTTGGTACTTTTATAAACTCTTTTGATATTTATTTTTATTAAGCAATTGTCAAATAGTGTTGTTATGGCTTGTGTATGAATTGTTTGAATTTACCAGAGGCATAAATAAATACTCCAAGTTAGCTTACCATGGTCCAGTGAATATTGTGCATTTAACAAAAATGGTTTTATAATTTTAGGGCAAAGTTTTATTTCCACTTATTTTTAATATTCATCAAAAGGCATTTTAGTGTTTGTTTGAATTTTATTTCAAATGGCTTGGACTTTAGTTGGCCAATGATGATCAAGGTCCATGGTTCATATTTGCTTGCGACAACATCAAAGGAGAATTTGAATTTGAAAAAAACCAGTTGATCAAAAAAAAGTTTTGAACAGTAGAGATGAACAGTAACCCTGATTACTGTTCACTGACAGTGAGGGTGTTACAAATCTCCCCCACTACAAGAATTCTCGTCCCGAGAATCTAAGCGGTAGAGGGGAAAAGATCGGGGTATTCCTCACGAAGACGATCTTCGCGTTCCCAAGTGGCTTCATCTTCAGAATGATTCGAGCACTGAACTTTGAGGAACTTGGTTGTCTTGTTGCGGGTTTTGTGTTCAGACTGATCAAGGATACGACTCAGGTGCTCTTGATAAGTCAAGTCCTGTTGCAGTTCAATCATATCATGTTCCACTTCGCGGATGGGGTCCTTGAAGCAGCGCCGGAGTTGCGACACGTGGAAGACATCGTGTACTTGAGAGAGGTTCAGCGGCAATTCCAATCGGTACGCTACCGGTCCACTCCTGGAAAGGATACGGAACGGGCCAATGTAGCGAGGAGCTAACTTGCCTTTGATCCCGAAACGATGAGTGCCTCGCATCGGGGTGACACGGAGGTACGCGTATTCGCCAGGTTGGTAAACAATTTCCTTGTGCTTGCGATCATAGTTGCTCTTCTGACGAGACTGAGAAACTTTCAAGTGTTCACGAATAACGCGAACTTGATCTTCGGCGTGCTGTATGATGTCCAGACCAATGAGGGTTCGTTCCCCAGTTTCTGACCAATTCAGAGGGGTTCGACACTTACGTCCATATAGAACTTCAAAGGGTGCCATCTTCAGACTAGCCTGATAGCTATTGTTGTACGAGAATTCAGCAAATGGAAGAGATTCCTCCCATTTCTTACCGAATGAGATGACACAAGCTCGCAGCATATCTTCAA
The DNA here is from genome assembly GCA_950022295.1 of Bromus sterilis. Classification (NCBI taxonomy): domain Eukaryota; kingdom Viridiplantae; phylum Streptophyta; class Magnoliopsida; order Poales; family Poaceae; genus Bromus; species Bromus sterilis. The sequence goes on along the minus strand of OX465596.1, from coordinate 407,238,637 downwards.
GCACTTGATTAACTCGTTCTACTTGTCCTTGCGACTGAGGGTGATAGGCGGTGCTGAAATTCAGATGCGTGCCCATAGCTTCTTGGAAACTATCCCAGAATCTTGAGGTGAAAATACTGCCTCGGTCGGAACTAATCTCCAACGGAATACCGTGGAGCGACACGATTCTAGAAACATACAAGTCTGCCAACTGACTAGCAGAGATCGTCTCCTTGACTGGCAGAAAGTGGGCAACCTTGGAGAAGCGGTCGATGACGACAAAGATAGCATCGTGACCTTTCTGCGATCTGGGAAAACCAGTGACGAAGTCCATTTCAATCTTGTCCCATTTCCATTCAGGAATAGAGAGTGGTTGTAGAGTTCCAGCAGGTCTTTGATGTTCTGCCTTGACGCGACGGCAAACGTCACATTCAGAAACATATCGGGCAATGTCTTGCTTCATGTTAGGCCACCAGAATTGCTGACGAATGTCTTGGTACATCTTGGTGCTTCCAGGATGAATGGACAACGGGGTATCGTGAGCCGCTCTCATGACCTTCGGGGTCATATCCAGGTTCTCATGCCTGCCCTTGCTGTGAGTAACCACTAAACGGTTCTAGTAGAACGCTGCACCTTTGCTATCAACGGTGAAGGGTGAGGGTCTCCCATTGGCGATATCAAGCTTAATCTTGTGTACGAAATCATCATAAAACTGTATACCCTTGACGGATTTGACGAGATCCGGTTCGATAACCAGGTTATTTGCATAACCTTGAGGAACAATCTCGAGGTTTAAATTTTGAAAATCTTCATACAGAAGTGGTTGTTGTACTTGAACTTCAAGTTCACTACAGTAAGCTTTACGGCTTAAAGCATTGGCCACCACATTAGCTTTGCCAGGGGTGTAAGAAATTCCCATGTTGTTGTCGGCTATTGTCTCGAGCCATCTCTGCTGGCGGAGATTCAGGTCTGGTTGAGTAAATAGGTACTTCAGGCTTTGTTGGTCGGTGTAGATCTCGCAACGATTACCGACGAGGTAATGTCGCCACAACTTCAACGCATAAATGACCGCTGGCAATTCAAGATCATGTGTTGGATACTTATCTTTGTGAGCACGCAATTGACGAGAGCCATAAGCAATCACTTTGCGCTCTTGCATTAGGACACAGCCTAATCCTTGACGAGATGCGTCGCAATATATCACGAAGTCCTTCTGAGTATCAGGGGGAGCTAGCACTGGGGGAGAAGTGAGCTTGTCCTTGAGGGCTTGGAAACTTTCCTGACATTTTTCTGTCCACTCAAACTTGACGCCTTTGTGATGCAGGTTAGTCAGAGGCCTGGCAATCTTGGAGAAGTTCTCAACGAAACGGCGACAATAACTGCCAAGGCCGAGGAAACTTCGGACTTGCTTGACAGTCTTGGGAGGAGTCCAGTCAAGAATAGCCTGGATACGTTATGGGTTGACGGCAATGCCATCCTTGGAAATCACGTGACCAAGGTAGGTCACTTCAGGAAGCCAGAACTCACACTTAGAATATTTAGCGTAGAGTTTGTGTTCTCGAAGCTTTTCCAGTATAAGACGAAGATGTTCAGCATGCTCCTCTTTATTGTTGGAGTATATTAAGATATCATCCAGATAAACCACGACAAAGTTGTCGAGGTATTCCATGAATATATAGTTCATCAACCGGGAGAAAGTGGCTGGAGCATTCGTCAAGCCAAAGGACATGACAGTGTACTCATATGAACCATAGCGCGTAATGAAAGCGGTCTTCGGAATGTCGTCTTCACAAACTCGGATCTGATGGTAACCTAACCTTAAGTCGAGTTTCGAAAACACCGTGGATCCAGCAAGTTGATCATACAGATCGTTGATCCGGGGAAGCGGATATTTGTTCTGGATGGTGGCTTGGTTGATGGGTCGGTAATCTTGGACCAAACGATTTGTTCCATCGCTCTTCTTGACAAAGAGCGAAGGTGCTCCCCAAGAAGAGGAACTTGGGCGAATGAATCCTTTGTGAAGTGCTTCGTCAATCTCCTTCTTCAGTTCAAGGAGGTGGTGAGGTGGCATCTTATAGGGACGCTTGGCAATAGGGACGGTGCCGGGTTTCAAGTCGATGACAAATTCAACCTCTCGGATCGGGGGTATTCCCGGGAGTTCTTCTGGGAAGACGTCGGAAAAATCATGAACGACTGGAACGTTCTCAATCCCGTCAAGAGGTGAGATATTCAGAGCATTCATCATATAGATATGTGTTTCAGCATCACGGGTAATCCGGGTGGTGTGGTTAACAATCTCGCCGGAGGGGTGAAAAAGTTGGACAGAACTGGTGCCACAATAAAGTGCGGCATCGTGGACTTTCAACCAATCCATGCCCAGAATGAGGTCTATGGTGGAAGACTTCAGGAGGATGGGAGAAGCAAGGAACTCAATTCCTTCAATTTCGACGATGGTTTTGGGCACTATCTTGGAGGTGTGGCACTGACCTATCGGAGTGCGGACAACCATCGGTGGATCCATCTTTTCTACCATGAAGTTATGCGACAATGCAAATGCTTCCGACATGAATGAATGCGATGCTCCTGTATCAAATAAAACAGCAGCAGGTATTGAATTAACAAGAAGGGTACCCATCACGATAGCAAGTTGCTCCTGAGCTTCTTCGACATTAATGTTGTAAGCATGTCCGCGAGTGTGAGAAGAAGACCGAGTGTTATAGTTGGGGGTCCTGTTGTTGCCACAGCCATTTCCACGGCCAGCAGGGTGAACTACCAATTGACTCTGTCGCTGGGGGCAGTCTCTGGAAAAGTGACCTGGCTGATGGCACTTGAAGCACAGGCCATCCTGAGGACGGAGGGGTGCAGTCTCAGTCTTCGGCTGTCTCGGCGGGGGCGGAGGCAGACGAGGTGCAACATATGACGGCCTTGGTACAAGGGCATTTGGACGATACACACTGTGTGGAAGCCAAACGCGTTGCTTCTGTGCTGTGCCCGAAGATGAGCCAGCCTCACGGGGGCGCTTCGCCGAACCACCGAACTTAAGCTGAGCGGTCTCAAGGGTGATAGTCTGATTCACCATGGTGGCGAAGTCGGGGAAGACGTGCAAAGCCAGTGCAAGCTGGAGATCTGCGTTGAGTCCATCACGGAACTTCTCTTGCCTACTTGCATCATTGGGGAGGTCACTTGCAGCATAGTGGGAGAGGCGGAGGAATTCCCTCTGATATGCCTCGACAGTTTTGTTGCCCTGAACGAGGTTGCGGAACTCGGCCTTCATACGGTTCATAATCGCCTGAGGGACATAACGAGCACGGAAGGTAGCCTTGAAGTCATTCCAGGTGATGACAGTCCCTTCAACTAGCGAGCCCTTGTAAGTGTCCCACCACTGAGCAGCGGGGCCACGCATGAAATAGGACGCAAAGTTGACGTAATCAGCAGCGCTCACATTAGCGAACTCCAGCTGTCGAGTGATGTCACGAAGCCAATCATCAGCATCCAGCGGCTGTTCAGGCTGGTGGAAGACAAGGGGATTGAGACGCATGAAATCCCGCAGAGTAGCCACAGGCGGCTGATGCTGGTGCTGGTTCTGGTTCTGGTTCTGATTCTGAAGTTGATCTATGACTCCTTGCATAAACACTTGGTTCATCTGAAACTGCTGCATCATCGCGGCCATGTAGTCCGGCGGCGGAGGTGGATCGTTGGCACCACGACCACGACCACGACCACCACGACCAGCCATCCTGCTAGAATTTAACAGGGGTATTTCAGCGATGAAGATCTTTAACGAGATGCCGGAAACGAGTAAGAGGTAAAGCGACAACAAAGAGGAGGCGCGGATATATAGGAGTAGTCATATAAGACATACACAACCACACATAGATTCAATCGAAAATTGGGCAGCGTAACGTCGTACAAATTAAGGAAAAAGGACACACTAGGCGGCGCGTAGACCGCGGTAAGGATTACACGACGCGACATATATTCCACTATGTCAATCACGCCGCAAGAAAATTGTTGGCCACAGGAGTTAATGCCAGAGGACGCGCGGCCTGCCCAGAATGAGAATGGGATCCGCGGTCCGGGACCTGGGGTAGAACTCCTGCAACACGACTCAATCAATGGGGAAGCACCAAAACGCCGGGTGGAATCAAGAGAACGTGATCCTAATGTCAGCGTTTGTAAAACTTACCAGCAAGGATAAGAGAGCAGAGTCCCAGAGCATAGGTAAGGAGAAAAGGATCCTAATACCATAGATATCACACGTAGTGACATCGATGTGGGCCCGTAAGCCAAATATTAAGTTAGCAAAATAGTTTTTCAAAGTCTAGACTCAACTTCGACCAGGTAGTGGTGGGGTGGCTTCCTACAGGCAGTCGGCTCTGATACCAACTTTTGACGCCCCCAAAATCAATCCGTGTACAGTAATCATACACGCAGGGTACACGACTGAGATTAGGGTACCACAGTGAGAATATCACAGCACAACACTAAACACAAAAGGATAAACCAATATGTTACAATAAAGGAGGGTCACGCGGACCCGAATACATAAGTTATACAAACCATAATATCTGAGTACAGACATAGTTAGTCAAGTTTTGCCTTAAGAAGGCTAGCACAAATAACATCAGAGATACAGATCGAAAAGGCAAGGCCTCCTGCCTGGGAGCCTCCGAAACTAATCCTGGTCCTAGTCAGAGGGGGTCTCGACGTAGTAGTATCCGCCTCCGGCGTACTCCTGCTCCTGGGCTCCAACGTCGACTGCAGCGGCCGATCAGGAAAAACAGTAAAGGAAATAAAGCAGGTGAGTATCTAGTATACCCGCGAGTCCTACGTCCGCTACTAAGCATTATGCATTGTATCAACGGAAAGAAGAGGCTGTATATAGTGGAATGAAAGACAGAAATCCAGAGCAAGGGTAAGAAGCTAGGCCTATCGAAGACTAGCATCTTCCGACGATGTTTTGCAGCATGAGGTAAGAATCAGCCAACAGTTCATATAAATCATAAAGTAACAACGAAGCAGAAGTTGCTGCAACATTGTATAATATAAGTTGTAATGATTAACAATAATAATAATGCCTCCGAGTTCCCTTCCCCGACTCCCTGCGAGGAAGAAGACCCGGAACCATACAGTTTCATAGTAATAGTTTCTAGTGGTAAGATACAGCTTCAGCATAAAGCGTCCTGTTACCGTGGACACGACTATTCGAATAGATTAATCTTCCCTGCAGGGGTGCACTGGCGTGACTCTACGACGCTCGGATCTCCAGGTTGGCGGGAACCTTGTTAGGGAACGCTCCACCAAAGCTATCCGACACAAAGTAGCCCATCCTTCGGCAATCAACAGAGAGGTCATCCGCCGGACTATATCCTATGTACGCCGGGATTTGGACCCTAACCCGAACGTACTCCTGCACGGTGCGTGACTGGCCGGTGAAGCAAAATCAAAGCAAATACAAATACACCGCTCGAGCAAGAGAAGACAACACCACTTCCCGGCAATCAGCCCGCGGTACTGCTGACGTCTGAAGACCCCCGAACGAGACTACGATGCAGGGGAGCCCACACTCCTTATCCCACGTGTAGGTAGTGCGTACAAGCCAAAAGGCTACTCAAGACATCCGCCGAACAATTTAGCATTTTCATTAACCTGCGTGACAACCGTTATCGTTGCCTCGACTTAACCGACCCGCGGTCAACGACAGCAGTCAGGACCACCAGTACATCGGTGCCTGCCCTGTCGTCCCACCAAGTCACTGCGGTTACCAACAAGGTGAACCGTCTCCTTACCTTGTCTCGTGTGTGCTCTTGGTAGAGCTCGACTTTCGTGGTTTGGTAACTCTCGCGAGATACGAGCAGGGGCCAAGCACGCCAGTAACGTCGGTCGTACCCTCCCTATCGTTCCCGACGATATACCTCTCGCGGGCACTGTTGGGTCGCCCGACTTTCTTACCTTTAAGGACATCCGCTGTCCAGGACCCTATGGCGGCAAGACAAAGTCAGCCTCGAGTGGAGTACAAGGATTACTCCTGGATGGCTGACACTTGAGGTGACTAGGCATAACCCAGATAGGGGCCTTTGGCGGTGTCTGCTTTGTACCGTACCTGTGCAGTTGTATATATTGTATCCGTGTTCACCCCCCTGAGTGATCACGGCCCGCTATCTAGTCCTAGCTAACAACGCGCAGGGTTCACTGCTGAATAATGCATAAATATAATAGGCAGCATAGGATAAAGGGGGTACATCAAGGGACGACAAAATCAGGCTATGCAATTGAATAGGATTGTAATCGTAGCAGCAGCAGTAACAATGCCTAGTGCAAGAAAGTACGGAAAGGTAGGCGATATCTGGGGAAGAGAATGGCTCTGCTTGCCTGGAACCTCGACGGTAGGGGCAGGGTCGTCGACGAAGTAGTCGTACCCGGCAGCAGTGTAGTCGGCGGTAGCAGCGGGGTCTACCGGAGAATAAAGGGGGGGAGAAACAGTAAATACAAAGCAAGCATAAACAAACAAATGAATAGCATGGCGTAAGCGAAGTTAACGGTGTTCTAACGCAGTGCAATGTACGTTGCTCGGAGCGGGAATTCATCCGGGGATGAACTACGGCTCCGGGTGATTACCGGACAGGGCATCCGGAGGGGGGAGGGTTCATGCCGGAGGTGTCGTGGACATCCAACAAAGATAACGGGGGTGTATACGTGTTAGTTGAACCATTCCGGACAACTTTCGTGTTCGGAAAAAATTCATCCGGGTACTTTTTATCGGTACCGGGAATTATCGACAAACAGCCCGGAGGGGGGAATGTCGATGATCGGTGTGTTAGGGGGGTGGGATAGACATACAGATAGCGTATCTGTATTCGTTATAATTTTCTGATCAACTTTCATGTATAAATTTTTTCGATCCGATATACGGATTAAAAGATATTGAATTTCCAATATTTAAATGATTTTTTGGAGTTTCTGGAATTATTTTATTAATTAAATACTAACATTATCCACAACAGTTGACTGGTCAAACCTGACCAGTGGGACCCACTGGTCAGCCTCACATGCTTAACAAAACATTTAATTAAATTCAAATATTCACTGGACCCACATGTCATAGGCTATTAGCAATTTTATTTCATTTAACTTAATTACTTAAGGTGGGACCCAGTTGTCATTGGCTGTGGGGGGGGGGGGGTTATTTTTCAGTGTTATTTAACAGAGCGATTAGTGGCTATTAAGTGGGGGTGGAACCACTCGTCAGTGGGTCAGGGGGTACGTTAACAGGGGAAGTTAACCCCGGCGATGGTGGCCACCGGACATGCTCCGGCGAGCCCGTACGGCGGCGAGGACCAGGGGCATTCCGGCGACCAAAAACACGGCGGAGGGGCGGAATTGGGAGAGGGCGACATCGTGCTTCTACCGGGGCCAACATCACCGGCTAGGGCGGCCTGTGCTCGCCGGGACCATGCCCGCGGCGGCGTCCGGAGCTGGACAACGCGGGAAACGGCGGCTACCATGAGACCGAGCGCGTGCAAGGTACCTAGATGGCATCTACAGCTCACCAGGAGCAGGGTCGCGCTACTTGCGTGAGCCAGAGGGGCTTGGGAGCACGTCTACGACAGCAATGGCGACGGTCGAAGCTCTGCTCGGTGGGGGTCTACATTCCAGCTCGCGAAACGGAACACGACGAGAGGGGAATTGAGGTGGTGCTCACCGGGATGGTGAAGCCGAGCTCGGGGAGGTGCGAGGAGGCTCGGGCGACCGGAATCGAAGAATTTCTCCGGCGGTCCGAGGAAGAAGAAGCCGGCGATTGGCTCACTGGTGAAGTCCTTGGCTCGATTGCGATGCGGAAGAAGCCGAGGACGTCCACGCGGGAGTCACTGGATATGTCGGGGAGGTCCGGGGTGGCCGCTGACCATGGTGGTGCGCGGCGGCGGCGACGGCCGAGCTCGAGCGAGTCCGAGGAGTAGCAGGGGCGGCGCGAGGGAGGAGAAGGAACGGGCACGGGGCGCTAGGGTTTTCCAGGGACGCAGGGGGCGGCCTTATGCCGGGCGGTGGCTGTGGGATGGCCGCCACAGCGACAGCCGTGGCCGCGGCGACTCGGATGCGTGCCACGCACGGCTCACAGGGGAGGGAGGAAGAAGACAAAGGTCTTGGCGGGCTGGGCCTAGTGGACCTCGCGCTAGGCGAGGAATAGTGCTTTTGCATTTTTCTTCTTTTTAATTTTTGTTCTCTTTCCTGTATTTAATTGTTTTAGGCACTTTTACATTTTTGTAAAGTATGCAACATAGTCCAAAATTAGTATTGCACATTAAGAGAGTGCCACAAAAAGTTTGGTACTTTTATAAACTCTTTTGATATTTATTTTTATTAAGCAACTGTCAAATAGTGCTGTTATGGCTTGTGTATGAATTGTTTGAATTTACCAGAGGCATAATAAATACTCCAAGTTGGCTTACCATGGTCCAGTGAATATTTTGCATTTAACAAAAATGGTTTTATAATTTTAGGGCAAAGTTTTATTTCCACTTATTTTTAATATTCATCAAAAGGCATTTTAGTGTTTTTTTGAATTTTATTTCAAATGGCTTGGACTTTAGTTCGCCAATGATGATCAAGGTCCATGGTTCATATTTGCTTGCAACAACATCAAAGGAGAATTTGAATTTGAACTGAACCAGTTGATCAAACAAAAGTTTTGAACAGTAGAGATGAACAGTAACCCTGATTACTGTTCACTGACAGTGAGGGTGTTACAATGTTCTGGATAGATATCTCAACGTGGATGATTAGTAGTAGATGCAGATGGATTTCGGTCTACTTATCTAGGCGTACTGCCTGTTCTTTTGAACCTCGTCCTTTCTTTTGTAGCATAGTTAGCATTGCGGTGCGTTCATAATCCTGTCAATTTCCTTTCTGTAATTTGTTTACCTCGCATAGCAATTTTATCGTCTTTTGGGAGAGAGACATCACGAGCGAACATCATGTATCCCGGTCCATATCTTCATTATTGTTTCCACGCTATATTTACCTTACTTCTTTTACTTGCTATCATTATCCCTTGCATTTTATCCTTGTGAACAACAAGACCGGAGAGATTGACAACCTCTCTAAACTTCGTTGGGAACAAAGTTATCTTTGTCTGTGTGCAGGTCCGCGTCAGTTGCGCCACTGACACCTACTTGTCATCTCGGAAGTCCTGCTGGAGACAAACCTTGGTATCTTCACCGAGGGAAAACTGCTGCTGCACTACATCTCAACCTTCCACTTGGGGTAACCAACGAAGGGGCGAGAAGCCATCAGAGGGTATATAAGATCTTTCACACTTTACAAGGTACTCAAATCAGAAAGAAGATGTAGCTCATGATGTATGCAATGTATGCCGCTGCCAGTGTAGCAGGAACATGTATGACATGAAGATCAAGTCATGAAGAGGTGGATGTTGCATGGCAATATATCTCGGAAAGGCTATGGAAATGCCTTGATAGGTAGGTATGGTGGCTGTTTTGAGGAAGGATATAAGAAGTTTTATGATGACAGAGCGTATCATTCCAAGGGTTTGGATGTACCAACGAAGTTGGACGCCAACTCTCGGAGTGAGAACGAGGAAATGCACGGCACAAGAGAGGCTAGCAAATATGAGGAGGTGGAAGTGTCAACTTTCAATACTTACATTAGTCCGAAGAACTCATGCAGTTAGTATCGATAACTCTCAATCTAATAAGGAGGTTCACAAAGGGACAAGTACCCCAAGGAGGAGTGTATGGGGGTTTGGTTATCCTTGCGCATCCTCGACTCATGGTACGTGAGTGTACTCTAATATCCGACCGCTCAGAAGAGTAGTGATCCATCTAGTAGCTAGAGTTCTCAACTAGTTTTGTAGGTTTTGAAAATACACACGGATTGCCCAAAATACGGCACCTATCACTAATAGGCTAGCGCTCTTAACACCAAAAGTTCAAGTATTACTCACATCAATACCTCAAAACTATTGCAAGTTACTACTAAAATTAAATAGCAACCTCAATTACCTACTCTCAAGACAAGACACAACTCAGTGCAACAGACAACTCTAGTAACAAGATAAACATGAAAAAGAAAGAGAGTTCCAACAACAAACTAGACAAAAGCTAAGGCTCTTGCTAAAGACAAACTAAGACTAAAACTAAACATGGCAGTAGCTATGAAAAGATAGATAACACACAACAGTAAAAAGATAGGCATGAAAAATCCTATGATGTGTTCTAGATTTTGAAAGTGGAGTGTGTTCCACACAAACTAAGATGGGGTCTAACTTGTTATGAACAGCAAGAAAAGCTTAAAAAAACTAAAAATAAAACCTAAGAGCGGTACGCTCCAAGCATAGCACATAACGCATGAAGTGATAAAAATATAGTGAGACGAAGGACGAACTGATGATTGTTGATGGAGAAGGGGATGCACGGGGGAATCCCCAAGCTTAGACGCTTGAGTCTCCTTGAATATTTGTTGGGGATGCATGGGGGCATCCCCAAGCTTGAGCGCTTGACACTCCTGGATCTTCTTTCATCATCTTCCATCGCACACTTGAAAACTCCCTTCATACATAACTCCTCATAAGTTGATTAGAGAGGTTAGTACCCTTAATAAAATAATTTTTCCCCACTGGATATAAAGATATTCTTGGAGATATACTGTTTCTCAAGATTTCCAAAAGGTTTTTGCAAAAGTTACGAGAGACAAAACGTGGAAGAATCTTTGAAAAACAGAACATCAGGTAGTAGAGATTTTTTTGGGAACTTCTCCAACTCAAATAAAAAAACTTAGAACATACAAAAGTTCCGCGATTGTATAGAGCATGCTGTATAAACAATTCAGCTCAAAAAGACGAAGACATAATCTGTTTTCTGGACATCATGCCACAACTTTCGCTTCTCTTGTCATATGAGGCTATTACTTGGCACACAGCTTGAAAATAAAGATACAAAGATGTTGCTACAGTAGTAACAATCATCAAGACCACTAAAAACAGAAGTAAAAAATTCTTGGGTTTCCTCCCAACAAGCGCTTTCTTTTTCGCCTTTAAGCTAGGTATAAGGCAAAAGAAGAATCAAGTTTTATCAAGAGAAAGAGAATAGCTAGCCCGTGTAACAGACTCAAAAGGTAACTTAATTTTCTTTCTAGGGAAGTGTTCCATCCCCTTTTTGAGAGGGAATTGAAATTTATATTCCCCTCTTTCATGTCAATAACAGCACCAACGGTGCGAAGAAAAGGATGGCCTAAAATAATTGGACATAAAGGTTCACACTCTATATCCATAATAATAAAATCAACGGGAACATAATTGTCATTGACAATGATAAGAAGATCGTCGATCTTCCCCAAAGGTTTGTTTACGGAAGAGTCGACAAGACGAACACCAAAAGAACAAGAACAAAAGGTTTTAATTCAAACATATCATACATTCTTTTGGGCATGACGGAGTTACTAGCTCCAACGTCACATAAAGCATAGCAAGAGAAGTTATTTAATTTAATTTTGATCATAGGGTCCCAACCATCATCTAGCTTTCTAGGTATGGAGGCTTCTATCCTTAGATTCCCTCCCTACCTTTGATGAGAGCATTTGTGATATGCTCCATGAAGGCAATATTAAGTGTGCTAGTGTGGGGGTCTCTAGACATTTTGTGTAGCAAGCTAATAACTTCTAAGAGGGTGCAACTATCAAAATCAGTATCACTACTATCAAAGGTGGTAGTAGTCCATCTAGGCTCACTTGTTTGAAAGCCTCTATGTTCATAGGAGTTTATTCTTCTACGGTTGAGGTATTAGCATCACCATTAATAGGTCCAATGGGACCAGGAGTGCATTGGGTGCTAATAATTTGAGTGTCCTCAACAATTTGGATAGTGGAAACTGTGTGGTGTGTAGGAAGGCTATTAATTTGTATCCTCGTCCTCTTTTTCTCTAGCCCATCTTTCTTTAAGTTTAGCCATCATCCTAATATTTTCATTATTTTGTAACTGGATAACATTAATAGGGGTGGCCTTGCTCTCCTCAAGGGGAGAGGTTCTAATTTTTAACATCTCAACATCAAGGGCTAAGCTATCTACCTTCAAACAAAGATTATCTAATTTAGCTAACTTTTCTTCCATATTCTTGTTGAAGGCTTTTTGGGTAGTGATAAAGTCTCTAAGCAAAATTTCTAGTTCAGAAGCGGGGTTCTTGTTGGTAGGGTAGGTGTTGTTGTTCCCATAAGTGGATGGAAACGGTATAGGATTCCTAGCAAAGTTGCCCCTATAAGCATTATTATTAAAGTTGTTTCTAGAAATGAAGTTCACATCTACTTGTTCCTGAGCAACCAAAGAATTTAAAGGAACATCATGAGGATCAATAGAGGGTTGCTTGGTAAGTAGAGACATAATTAAATCAACTTTATCATTTAGGGAGGTAATTTACTCGACAGAATTTACCTTCCTACATGTTGGAGCGCGTTCGGTGTGCCATTGGGAATAGTTGGTCATCATCTCATCGAGGAGTTTTGTGGCAGCGTCGAGTGTAGTTGACATAAAGGTTCCTCCCGCGGCAGAATCTAAATGGTTCCGCGAGGTAAAGTTCAAGCCTGCATAAAAAGTCTGGATAACCATCCAGGTAGTCAAACCATGTGTAGGGCATTTATTAACAAGAGATTTCATACGTATCCAATTTTGGGCAACGTGTTCATTATCCAATTGCCTAAAATTCATAATGTTACTCCTCAATTGGATAATTTTTGCAGGTGGGTAGTACTTCCCAATAAAAGCATCTTTGCACTTATCCCAAGAATCTATGCTATTCCTAGGCAAAGATTGAAACAAGATTTTACCTTCTCCTCTCAAAGAGAAAGGAAAAAGCTTGAGCTTAACAACATCACCTTCTACTTCTTTATACTTTTTCATAACACATAATTCAACAAAATTATTCAACCGCACCTGAAATAAACACTTGCTTGCACAAAGGTATTAGTAGCAACTGTGATACGGTGGTAGTAGTGGTGGTGATAATAGTGGTGATGGTGGTGGTGAAACAACAAAAGTAAAACAACAAAAGTAAACAACTAGTAACCAGCAAGAAAGAAAACACTGTAGGCTAGGGAGATGGACGGTTGGGCGCTGCTTGGATGAGAATGAACATGTAATAGATTCTAACACGGGAAAGGCTCACAGAAAAGAAAGGATCATCTAGGAAAATATCAAACATCAGGCGTGTATCCCAGGGTAGTTGTACGTTCTTGCAATAAGAACTTTGCACAACATCTTTTGTCCTACCCTCCCGCTACAAACGGGGCCAAAAGGAACTTACGGAGATTAAGGTACTCCTGTCAAAGAGCACCGGAACAAAGCATTAACACTTCATGGATACACGGAATCCCCAAATTATGGTCCATCCCCTTTGGTGTCCCAAGTTGTCACCATTGGGATCGCCGGTTCCGGACTATAATAGGTGCATACAACTCATAGATAAGATCAAGAACACCACAAACTCAAGAAACAAAAGGTGATCAGATCTGAAATCATGGCACTCGGGCCCAAAGTGACAAGCATTAAGAGCAACAAGTTGTAACAGAGATGATAAACACTAAGTAGATGATAGGCAACATGCCCCCAACAATCTTATTGAACTATTACATGATCTAACTCATCCAATCCCTACCATCCCCTTTGCCTACAGCAGGGAATTACTCACACATGAGAGAGGAAGTCATGGAGGGGTGATCGAGAGGCGATGATGATGACGATGGCGATGATTTCCCCTCACCGGAGGCCAAAGAAGCCTCCAGATTAGCTCTCCCGGATAAGGACAGAGGGTTGCGGCGGCTCCGCGGTGTAGATTGGAAAAGCGACTTCTGTTCTGGGGTTTCTGCGTCGGGAGAATAAATAGGGCCAAAGTAGGGCACCGGGGGACATGGGACCAGGCCAGGAGGGCAGGTGGCGTGGCCAGGGGCTGGGCCGCGCCAGGCACCCTCCTGGCTGTCCCCTGGCTACCATGTGGCCCCCCTTTGGACTTGCGGAAGCTTCCGGAACTCTGATTTTTTATATATATTTTTAGGATTTTTCCAGCGTACCTAAATATCCATAAACCTGCACAAAAGAAAACGGCACTGGTAGCTCTGCTGAAAACAGCGTAAGTCCGGGTTAGTTTCTTTCAAATCATGCAAGAATGAAGCCAAAACAATAACAAAAGTGTTTGGAAAAGTAGATACGTTTGAGACGTATCAACTCCCCCAAGCTTAGCTATTTCTTGTCCTCAAGCAATTCTGTTCAACGAACTGGATGCGACAAAGAAAACTTTGACAAACTCTTTTGCTTCATTAGATGTATATAAGCATGCACTACGAAAGAGTCTAGCAAGTTTTGACACCATGCTACAAGGACAATGCACGAAGCAATCGTTCTTTCATGTAATCAGTCACAAACAGACAAAAATTAAATAATATGCTGCTGAGAATCAATTTAAGATCACAATGGACATAGCATGAACATATCAGAGTGGTATCTCGCTAGCCTCCATGAGTGAAGCAAAACATAAATGCAGAAACTCCTCCGGAGTTTTAAAGGAGACTAGAACTCAGAACTCAAAGTAAGAAACATCACAAGCATGCAAAAGACAATGTGATACTTTGGGACAATGCATGTTACACTAAGAATGACAATTATGCTCTCATAGTTGGTGCTTTGGAGAAAGGAAGGTGGAGACTCTCGAACCGTGGCTTTTGATGGCAAGGTTGAAAACCCGTAAAAGGAAGCAAAGACTAAATGTCGGGAACCGGAATATGCGTATGTAATTCCAGTCACAACTCAAGCACATGGAGAGCCGAGAGCCGTACCCACTTGTCTAAGCAGACAAGGCCAAGCACAGAACACTCTTGGAAAGCATCGTACGTGAGGGGCATCCCATCCAGGCCGGATGATCAACTGAGATGGGCCCTCATCGCCCGCTCACAAGTCTAAATGATTATGGGTGGTGAAATCCCATACTCATAGACAAGTCGCCTCAACCATGTTATCGATTGAATCATAACCCTTACATAAAAAGACTCTAGCCCGATCACCTAGTCGGGGTCTAGGGCGGGCTCGATCATACAACAAAGTGTGCACGTGACAGAGTCACGAGCAATCACATCGCGATGCCCCAAGCTGCGCACATCTAAGGGCCACTTGGTGTATAAAAGACCGTCAGCCAGCTCACAACTAAGGTCTCAAAAACCCATACTAAGACATGCATTTTATAAACATACACGAAGCACACATGCCTAGCATGAATAGCAGGTATCATCACATAACTCTACAAAGTACTCTTTATTGACTTACACATAGAGCAGACAAAGATCACATGTCTGTGATCATCATTACATCATACAACGGAAGCAAATTAGGTCTTAGTACAGACAAGTTTAACAAATGGCTTAGAGAAGCCTTGTAAACATACATGCCCATCCACGAGGGACCAGACTACTGTCTGGAACTGTACTACCAAGGTCAATGTCGAGCTTCAGGTCGGTGACTCCATCGGGGTCTGGTTTCTCATCTAAAACATAGAATAAGCAAACGTGAGTACAAAATCGTACTCAATAAGACTTACATCAGAACTATACTACTCATGCTCAAGTATCAAGGTAAAGGAGGTGGGGTTCAACATGCATAAGTGCCAGCTTTGACTTGGCTAGTCCTGTACTACAAGTACCAGACTTGAGGTAAGAAGCGTACACGTACGAGTCCACTACATGTCTCCAAACAATACACCACTATGGTTACTTCCTCGACTACCCCACGAGGAAGCCCACCATAGCACTCACGCTTATCTTGCGATTTTTAGAGTATCCATTCAAGTTGTCTAATGATCAAGTAGAGGTCTCCAAGTAGTCCATAACCGCGGACACGGCTATTCGAATAGTTCATTAACCCTGCAGGGGTATACATCTTCATACGCTTGTCATCACTTATCGCCTCGTTATCGTCACCCTTCAAGCGGGTGTCGGACGTGGATGAAACCAAGGCACTAACCTCACATCACCTTCTCTAATCCAGGAGTCAACTACCTGAGTTTGGCACCGCTCGAGAGTCCGGCCGGTTCCATCAAACGGACTCAGATAATGCAAGGGACCAAGACGCCACCTCTTCCAGATGGTTTCACTACCTCACACGTCCAACCACATATCTATATGATGCAACCTTTTCTTCATACTTTTTCTATGCATATGCCAAATGGAAATCCCGAATCAATTGTGACTCCTGGACCGGATCGGGTATGTAAAGAGGCCAAACGGGGTCCCCATAAAACCCTACATGTGGTCATACTCTTTGTCTTGGATCACAAAACAGGAACTCGGGGCCTAGGGCAGTGTTCAACGAGACAACCCACTGTGTACTCCTACACAGCCTCTCACCGTTCACCTTTGCTTAGGGTGGATTCACCAACACGTTATCATCAGCATCACTGTATTCATTCCATCCCGACTCACAATCATAACATCCTCATTGTATCACTAAGCAGCAATAAGCAGTAACAGTTGCAGGGGCCACATGCTCATCATTCAACTCCTATATCTGCTAGGATTGTGGTTTGCTTAATACGGTGAAAAAATGATAGGTCATGCATCGGAATGGGTTCAACTATGCGAAAGAACGTGTCTCGGTGATCTGCTAAACATGCATATGATAGACTGAGAGGGAAATAGGATTTTATAGACAAGATCAATGGGGGTTTGCTTGCCTTGCTGACGATACACGGGTCTTATTGGTGGTCTTCTTCTTCGGGGGTGATCACCATCTCGGAAGCACTGTTACCGGCACAATCACCAATCATCAACAAGAGGGGGGGGGGGACATTGTAATAGAATGCACAAGCACATTTTTATGTTGTCACATGATGTGAATGGTAATGTTTATGGCACATTTGATTTAAATGAAGTGTATTGCATTTGAAATGCAAATTTAAACTCCATATGTTGGTTAATTTAGCCAAGTTGCAAATGCCATTGTTTGTTCTTTATAAACCATGTGATCATGTGTGTAATGTGCCTCTGATGTACAAGTGATCAAGGTTGCATTGCAAAGGTTCAAGTTGAATTAGCATTTGAATTAAATTTGAATTAATTCCAATTAAGCCAAATAGCAAAAGCTAATGGTCCCATTTTAAAATCAACTCAAACATGGTTCAAAGTTGCATATTTGGATAGAGAATTTTCTTTTGATCATTTTTCATATATTATTTGTCCAATTTGTAGTTAATATGAATTTTCTATGATTTATTGAAGTTTTGGCTATTTTATGGATTTTTCTGAAATTCTTTTAATTCTTTTTAATTCCTTTTCTTTTATTGCATCAGGGTGGCATGGGGGTGATGTCTCAAGGGGGCTGACAGGTAGGGCCCTGCTGTCATGGGCTCTGGGGTTAATCCCCTGTTAGTTACAAACTAACAGTGGTTAGTTAAGGGCCTGGTGCCCACTGTCAGTGACTAGGGTTAGGATTAGGGGGGTTTAGGTGCTCTAATGGAGGGGCTCGTCGGCGTTGCCACTGTAGGCCGCCGGAACTTCGCCGGACTTGGGATTCTGGCACGAGGAGTGGCGTGGGTGGCATGGGCGTGTAGCCCGCAAACTCGCGCATCCAAAGGAGCGAGCGGGATGCCAAGGGGAGGCCCCAGGCCACGGCTACGACGACAATGGCGGTGGCCGGAGCCACTGGAAGAAGGCGATGACGATTGGGGGCACAGGAGGAGCCGGGGTTAGGGGGGATCGAACCGTGAGCTCACCGGGATCACGTCTGGGCGGTCGGGGAGGTCAGGGGGTCCTGGTGATGGCAAATCTCTCGCCGGAGCTCGTTGCGGCCGACGACGAGGAGCTTGACGCGGGCGTCGTCTCCAGTGGACCTTGGCGCGAATTGATGGGGGGGAAGGACGACGACGACGGTGGCGGTCCTTCCGGGCATGGTGGTGCAGCGAGGGGGGTCCAGTGGCCACGTCGGCACGGCGGCGCGCTCCGCTGACTTCACTGCCGGCGGCGAAAAACTTGACGATGGCGGCGCTAGAAGAAACAGAGAAGGGAGGGGAGTACGCAGGGGGTCTCTGGGTTTGCGTGGCATGCACAGGGGGGCTGGGGAGGCCTAGAAGGGCCTCATCGGCGTCCACGGTGACCAGCGCTCGTCGGAGCTGCTTGGAGGCGTGGGGAAGAAGAAGACAAACGGTAGGGTGGCTGGGCCGTGCTGGGCCTTCGCCCTGGGCGTAAGGTAAGGCTCTCTGACTTTCTTTTTCTTTTATTTTTCTGTCTTTTGTTTGCCCCAATAAATAAAAATACCAAAGCATTTTTATTAAATGCCCAATTTTTTTAAAAAACCCTAGGTAACCAGTAGCTAGTCACATATAGGATTTGGGCATTTTTGAAATTCAAACAATTTGAATTTAAAATTAAATAGGGGTTCTTTAAATTTTCCAATGCACTGTTTGAATTTTTGGAAAATCCTTGAGTATGGGAATGAACCCAAACCACTTTTGAAATGATCAACATCATTTATAGGAATTTTCCAACTATTCAAATGATTTTCGGAAAAATATTTTTATCTGGACATTTGAATTAAATTCTCAGGGCTTTTCTTTTCCCCAATTCTGAATTACCTTTTGAATTTTTGCATGATGCAAAGAGCACAATCAAACTCTAGCACTTACCTAACTTGGGGTTGTGACAACTCGCCCCCACTCAAAAGAATCTCGTCCCGAGATTCAGAAGTCATCAGGAGGAAGGTGGGATACTCGGCACGGAGGCGGTCTTCTCTTTCCCAGGTTGCTTCTTTCTCTGAGTGATGGGACCATTGCACTTTGAGGAACTTGATCTTCTGACGACAAGTGACACGCTCTACTAAATCAAGAATACGAACAGGGTACTCTGGATAAGAAAGGTCATCTTGGAGATCAAGCGTTTCATGGTCGACTTCGCGGATGGGGTCCTTGAAGCAACGCCTGAGTTGTGACACATGGAATACATCATGTACTCGGGAAAGGTGCGGGGGTAGTTCAAGTTGGTAGGCATCTTCTCCACGTTTAGCGAGAATGCGGAAAGGTTTGATGTAACGTGGGGCCAACTTGCCTTTGATACCGAATCTTTGGGTTCCCTTCAGAGGAGTAACCCGAAGGTAAGCCTTCTCATCCAGATTGTAGCTTTCTTGCCTATGATGACGATCATAGCAGCTTTTCTGACGAGACTGTGCGGCTTTCAATCGATCACGAACAATGCGAACTTGTTCTTCTACTTCCTTGATCATATCCGGTCCAAAGAATTGTCTTTCACCGGTTTCGGACCAGTTTATAGGTGTTCGACATCGTCGTCCATAGAGGAATTCAAAGGGAGCCATGACCAGACTAGATTGATAGGTATTGTTATAAGCAAATTCGGCGAATGGAAGAGATTTCTCCCAATTCTTTCCGAATGAGATAACACAAGCTCTGAGCATGTCTTCCAAGATTTCGGTTAACCCTTTCAACTTGACCGCTAGACTGAGGATGGAAAGCTGTACTAAAGGATAGATGAGTTCCCATAGCATTCTGAAAGCTTCCTCAGAATCTAGAGGTGAAAAGGCTACCTCGATCAGAATTGATTTCCAAAGGAACACCGTGAAGAGACACGATTGTAGAGACATACAAGTCCGCTAACTGGCTAGCAGTTATCGACTCGCGACCGGGAAGGAAGTGAGCAACTTTTGAATGTCGGTCAATGACCACGAAGATGGCATCATTTCCTTTTTGGGTTTTGGAAAGCCGGTGATGAAGTCCATACCGACTTTGCCCCATTTCCACTCGGGAATAGGCAAAGGTTGAAGTGTGCCAGCAGGTCTTTGGTGTTCTGCCTTAATGCGACGACAAACATCACATTCAGCAACAAATCGAGCAATGTCTCTCTTCATCCTGGTCCACCAAAATCTCTGGCGTAGATCTTAGTACATTTTTGTGCTACGGGGATGAATCGAGAGGGGTGTGTCATGAGCTTCTTTGAGGATGATTTGCCTTAGATTCCTATTCTTAGGTACTACCAAACGATTTTCAAAGAATACCGTTCCTTTGCTATCTTTGGAGAAACATTTAGCAACTACGCTAGCAATGTTCTCCTTGATCCGGCGTACACCTCGTGCACGTCTTTGGGCAACTATGATTTGATCCTCAAGTGTTGGTTTCGCCACCAAGTTGAAAAGAGATCCACGAGGAACAATCTCGAGGTTGATCTTTCGAAATTCCTGATGAAGAAGTGGTTGATACTGTTGTAACATGATGTTGTTACAATACGACTTACGACTTAGTGCATCAGCCATGACATTGGCTTTGCCTGGGGTGTAAGAAATTCCTAAGTCATAATCTTTTATCAACTCTATCCAGCATCTTTGCCTGAGATTAAGATCTGGCTGGGTGAAAATGTATTTGAGGCCTTCGTGGCCGGAATAATTCTCACAACGATTACCAAGGAGGTAATGTCGCCAAGTTTTCAGGGCATGAACTACGGCAGCGAGTTCAAGATCATGGCTAGGATAGTTCTCTTCATGTGGCCGCAACTGGCGTGAAGCATAAGCTACCACATGTCTATATTGCATAAGTATAAATCCTAACCCTTGCCGTGAAGCATCACAATAGATCTCGAAATCCCTTTTGGTGTCTGGAGGTGCAAGTACGGGTGCAGAAGTCAATCTTCTTTTTAGCTCTTGAAAGCTTTCCTCGCACTTGGGGGTCCATTTGAATTTCTTATCTTTCTTGAGGAGTTCAGTTAGAGGCTTTGCAACTTTAGAAAATTTCTCGACGAAGCGGCGACAATAGCTTGCTAAGCCAAGAAAACTCCTAACTTGCTTAACCAATTCAGGTGGAGTCCAGTCAAGGACGGCCTGAACTCTCTCGGGATTGACAGCAATGCCTTTCGCAGAAATCACGTGGCCTAAGTAGGTCACTTCTGGTAGCCAAAATTCGCACTTAGAGAACTTGGCATATAGGCGATTCTCTCGAAGTTTCATCAATACCAACCTAAGATGTTCTGCGTGCTCTTCTTCGTTCTTCGAGTAGATGAGAATGTCATCAAGATAAACTACAACAAATTTATATAGGTACTCCATGAAGATCGAATTCATCAAGCGCGAGAATGTGGCGGGGGCATTGGTTAAACCGAAGGACATGACGGTGTACTCGTAAAGACCATAACGAGTAGTGAAAGCCGTTTTTGCAATGTCCTCGTCTCAGATTTTGATTTGGTGATAGCCTAATCTCAAATCCATCTTGGAGAAGACAGAGGATCCAGCAAGTTGATCATAAATATCATTGATCCTGGGCAATGGGTACTTGTTCTTTACCGTCGCTAGATTTAGCGGGCGATAGTCTACGCACATCCTTTTTGTTCCATCTTTCTTCGTTACGAACAGAACGGGGCAACCCCATGGCGATGAGCTAGGGCGGATGAAGCCTTTTGCCAACGAAGCATCAAGTTGGGTTTTTAGCTCAGCTAACTCATGTGGGGCCATTCTATATGGGCGTCTGGAAATTGGGTTGTGCCTGGAATAAGTTCCACTATGAATTCTACACACTTGTCGGGGGGCATCCCTGGCAGTTCTTCAGGAAAGACATCCGGGACGTCACGAACCACTGGAATATCTTCAAGGTCAGGAAGGGGAAGCACATTCAAAGTATGCATCTGGATTCTAGAACTGGGTGAT
This sequence comes from Bromus sterilis, assembly GCA_950022295.1. Lineage (NCBI taxonomy): Eukaryota > Viridiplantae > Streptophyta > Magnoliopsida > Poales > Poaceae > Bromus > Bromus sterilis. The sequence goes on along the minus strand of OX465596.1, from coordinate 407,216,979 downwards.
GTGTAGTCAATGATCTGACCTGAAGGATGGGTGAGTTTAACTGATTTGGCTTTACAATCAAGGAAAGCATTCTACCTCGATAACCAATCCAATCCTAGGATGACATCAATGTCTGAAGACTTGAGGGCTATAAGAGAGGCAAGGAATACTAAACCCTCAAATGCAATTTGATTGTCATGGCTTACTCTATTAGTTTGCCATTTTGAACCAGGAGTTTGAATGATCATTGGAGAAACCATTTCTTCAAAAGGGAATTCATGACGAAGTGCATAACTCTCCGACATGAATGAATGAGAAGCTCCTGGATCGAAAAGAACGGAGGCGGGGACATGATTAACTGGGAGTGTGCCAAGAATGACGTCAGAAGCAGTAGTGGTTTCCTCAACTGAGATTTGGTTCACACAACCACTACTAGTGGATGAAGGCTTTACTTGCAAGGGTTTGAAGGTTGATTTCCTTGAAGGCTTATGTCGAGAATTACGTGGTGTCATCAAGACCTGAAGGCATTGACGATAGTAATGGCCTGGAAGACCACACTTAAAGCATACCCTGTCTGAATTGTTGGGAGTGGGATTGCTTGGCTGCACACCATCATTCCGGGGTGGAATAATGTGTTGGGGTGGATGGCATATATTGGAGGTTGGTCTCTGCAGAAAGTTTTGAGGTATGGCTCTGGTTGGAATCCAAATTCGGCGTTTCTGAGGGGCTGAACTTGAAGAAGGAGCAAGCTCAAGAGCATGTTTGCGAGACTCTTCGAACACTTCATTTCCATGCTCAGCTCTGAAGGATCTGTTGACTAAATCCTCAAAGGTGGCAAATTCGATGAGGTTGAGATCATGACGAAGGATGGGGCTAAGTCCTTTACGGAACCTTGCCTGCTTTCTAGCATCGGTGGTGATCTCATCTTATGCATAACGAGCAAGACGGTTGAACTCTCTCACATACTCATGAACGGACATCTCTCCTTGAGTCAGATTGCAGAAATCTTCCTTCTTGCGCTCCATCAACTCATCCAGAATGTGGTACCCTCGAAAGGCAACACAGAAGTCCTGCCAAGTCACTACGTGACCATCTGGCTGCATAGCAACATAGTTCTCCCACCATTGAAGAGCAGCACCTTCCAGGAAGTATACCGCGAAAATAACTCGGTCATCGGGAGCAACATGTGCCGTATCAAGCTTACGCTCGATGGAACGGAGCCAATCATCAGCTTCAAGGGGCTCAGAAGAACATCGGAATACCGGTGGCTTGATGAGGATGAAATCCTGAATTCTCACAACCACATTGCAATGACGTGAGGTATTCTGCTCGATGAGCTCCAGAAGGCGTGTTTGATCACGTCAATTCTTCTCAGCTACCATCATGAATTCCGCCGCAGAAGGAGGTGCTGGAGGTGTATCATCATTTCGATTCCGATCACGGTCTCGATTCCGAAGAACAGCACTACGAGTTCCACCTGACATCCTGTGTGATAAAAATCAACAATCAGAACAGGTTGAATGAGGGATTCAAGGATAACAAGACATGATGAAGGCGGAAAAGATTATAAGGCGAAGGAAATGATCCACAGAAACTCGGAATAATTCCGGCAGCATAACGGCTACACCGGGATGGAAAACAAGACAACCTCGAGGAGATTGAACATAACTTCCTCAAGGAACTCAAAACACGGAGACTCTGGACAACCACAACTGTCCTACGGCTACAAGGAAGCAAACAACGAGATGTTCTAGTCAGACATAGATGAGCCTAGTCCTATCATCCCGTAGAAAAGATAAGGGTGACTCAGAACTCAGATCGATGAGGGTAAGGAGAAAAAGAAGCCTTACGTTGTTCCCTTATACCCATAGTAACTATATAATTATAGAATGCTAGACTCGACTTCGACCAAGGGTTTGATAAGCCTACAGACAGTCCTGCTCTGATACCAAGTCTGTCGGGACCCGGAATATGCGTATGTAATTCCAGTCACAACTCAATCACATGGAGAGCTGAGAGCCGTACCCACTTGTCTAAGCAGACAAGGCCAAGCACATAACACTCTCGGAAAGCATCGTACGTGAGGGGCATCCCATCCAGGCCGGATGATCAACTGAGATGGGTCCTCATCGCCCGCTCACAAGTCTAAATGATTATGGTTGGTGAAATCCCATACTCATAGACAAGTCGCCTCAACCATGTTATCGATTGAATCATAACCCTTACATAAACAGACTCTAGCCCGATCACCTAGTCGGGGTCTAGGGCGGGCTAGATCATACAACAAAGTGTGCACGTGACAGAGTCACGAGCAATCGCATCCTGATGCCCCAAGCTGCGCACATCTAAGGGCCACTTGGTGTATAAAAGACCGCCAGCCAGATCACAACTAAGGTCTCGAAAACCCATACTAAGACATGCATGTTATAAACATACACGAAGCACACATTCCTAGGATGAACAACAGGTATCATCACATAACTCTACAAAGTACTCTTTATTGACTTACACATAGAGCATACAAAGATCACATGTCTGTGATCATCATTACATCATACAACGGATGCAAATTAGGTCTGAGTACAGACAAGTTTAACAAATGGCTTAGAGAAGCCTTGTAAACATACATGCCCATCCACGAGGGACCAGACTGCTGTCTGGAACTATACTACCAAGGTCAACGTCGAGCTTCAGGTCGGTGACTCCATTGGGGTCTGGTTTCTCATCTAAAACATAGAATAAGCAAACGTGAGTACAAAATCGTACTCAGCAAGACTTACATCAGAAATATACTACTCATGCTCAAGTATCAAGGTAAAGGAGGTGGGGTTCAACATGCAGAAGTGCCATCTTTTACTTGGCTAGTCCTGTACTACCAGTACCAGACTTCAGGTAAGAAGAGTACACGAGTCCACTACATGTCTCCAAACAATACACCACTATGGTTACTTCCTCGACTCCCCCACGAAGAAGCCCACCATAGCACTCACGCTTATCTTGCGAGTTTTAGAGTATCCATTCAAGTTGTCTAATGATCAAGTAGAGGTCTGCAAGTAGTCCATAACCGCGGACACGGCTATTCGAATAGTTCATTAACCATGCAGGGGGTACATCTTCACACGCGTGTCATCACTTATCGCCTCGTTCTCGTCACCCTTCAAGCGGGTGTCGGACGTGGATGAAACCAAGGCACTAACCTCACATCACCTTCTCTAATCCAGGAGTCGACTACCTAAGTTTTGCACCGCTCGAGAGTCCGATCGATTCCACGAAACGGACTCAGATAATGCAAGGGACCGAGACGCCACCTTTTCCAGATGGTTTCACTGCCTCACAGGTCCACCCACATATCTATATGATGCAACCTTTTCTTCATACGTTTTCTATGCATATGCCAAATGGAAACCCCGAACATATTGTGACTCCTGGACCGGATCGGGTATGTAAAGAGGCCAAACGGGGTCCCCATAAAACCCTACATGTGCTGATACTCTTTGTCTTGGATCACAAAACAGGAACTCGGGGCATAGGGCAGTGTTCAACGAGACAACCCACTGTGTACTCGTACACAGCCTCTCATCGTTCACCTTTGCTTAGGGTGGATTCACCAACACGTTATCATCAGCATCACTGTATTCATTCCATCCCGACTCACAATCATAACATCCTAATTGTATCACTAAGCAGCAATAAGCAGTAACAGTTGCAGGGGCCACATGCTCATCATTCAACTCCTATATCTGCTAGGATTGTGGTTTGCTTAATACGGTGACAAAATGATAGGTCATGCATCAGAATGGGTTCAACTATGCGAAAGAACGTGTCTCAGTGATCTCCTAACCATGCATAAGCGAGACTGCGAGGGAAGTAGGATTTTATAGACATGATCAATGGGGTTTGCTTGCCTTGCTGACGATACACGGGTCTTATCGGTGGTCTTCTTCTTCGGGGGTGATCACCATCTCGGAAGAACTGTTACCGGCACAATCACCAATCATCAACAAGAGGGGGGGGCAACATTGTAATAGAATGCACAAGCACATGTTTATGTTGTCACATGATGTGAATGGTAATGTTTATGGCACATTTGATTTAAATGAAGTGTATTGCATTTGAAATGCAAATTCAAACTCCATATGTTGGTTCATTTAGCCAAGTTGCAAATGCCATTGTTTGTTCTTTATAAACCATGTGATCATGTGTGTAATGTGCCTCTGATGTACAAGTGATCAAGGTTGCATTGCAAAGGTTCAAGTTGAATTAGCATTTGAATTAAATTTGAATTAATTCCAATTAAGCCAAATAGCCAAAGCTACTGGTCCCATTTTAAAATCAACTCAAACATGGTTCAAAGTTGCATATTTGGATAGAGAATTTTCTTCTGATCGTTTTTAATATATTATTTGTCCAATTTGGAGTTAATATGAATTTTCTATGATTTCTTGAAGTTTTGGCTATTTTCTGTATTTTTCTGAAATTCTTTTAATTCTTTTTAATTCCTTTTCTTTTATTGCGTCAGGGTGGCGTGGGGGTGTTGTCACAAGGGGGCTGATAGGTGGGGCCCTGCTGTCATGGGCTCTGGGGTTAATCCCCTGTTAGTTACAAACTAACAGTGGTTAGTTAAGGGCCTGGGGCCCACTGTCAGTGACTAGGGTTAGGATTAGGGGGGGTTTAGGTGCTCTAATGGATGGGCTCGTCGGTGTTGCCACGGTAGGCCGCCGGAACTTCTCCAGGCTTGGGATTCGGGAACGGGGAGTGGCGTGGGTGGCATGGGCGTGTAGCCCGCAACTTCGCGCATCCAAAGGAGCGAGCGGGATGCCAAGGGGAGGCCCCAGGCCACGGCTACGATGACAATGGCGGCGGCCGGAGCCACTGGAAGAAGGCGACGGCGATTGGGGGCACGGGAGGAGCCGGGGTTAGGGGGATCGAACCGTGAGCTCATCGGGATCACGTCTGGGCGGTCGGGGAGGTCAGGTGGGTGCTGGTGATGGCGAATCTCTCGCCGGAGCTCGTTGCGGCCGGCGACGAGGAGCTTGAAGCGGCCGTCGTCTCCAGTGGACCTTGGCGCGAATTGATGGGGGGAAACGACGAAGACGACGGTGGCGGTCCTTCCGGGCATGGTGGCGCAGCGAGGGGGGTCCGGTGGCCACGTCGGCACGGCGGCGCGCTCCGCTGACTTCACTGCCGGCGGCGAAAAACTAGACGACGACGGCGCTAGAAGAAACAAAGAAGGGAGGGGAGTACGCAGGGGGTCTCTGGGCGTTGCGTGGCATGCACAAGGGGGCTGGCGAGGCCTAGAAGGGCCTCGTCGGCGTCCACGGTGACCAGCGCTCCACGGAGCTGCTTGGAGGCGTGGGGAAGAAGAAGACAAACGGTGGGGTGGCTGGGCCGTGCTGGGCCTTCGCCCTGGGCGTAACGTAAGGCTCTCTGACTTTCTTTTTCTTTTATTTTTCTGTCTTTTGTTTGCCCCAATAAATAAAAATACCAAAGCATTTTTATTAAATGCCACAATTTTTTTAAAAACCCTAGGTGACCAGTAGCTAGTCACATATAGGATTTGGGCATTTTTGAAATTCAAACAATTTGAATTTCAAATTAAATAGGGGTTCTTTAAATTTTCCAAGGCACTGTTTGAATTTTTGGAAAATCCTTGAGTATGGGAATGAACCCAAACCACTTTTGAAATGATCAACATCATTTATAGGAATTTTCAAACTTTTCAAATGATTTTTGAAAAAATATTTTTATCTGGACATTTGAAATAAATTCTCAGGGCTTTTCTTTTCCCCAATTTTGAATTACCTTTTGAATCTTTGCATGATGCAAAGAGCACAATAAAACCCTAGCACTTACCTAACTTGGGGTTGTGACACTAAACATGTGCCAGAGCTCTTGGTTTCGAAGACAGAGATAAAACTCTTTTGGGAAGTGCAACTTTCCGGTCAACGGTGAACGGTAAAGGTCTCTCAATATCTCCCATGCCAACCATATTAATGCATTTTGCCTACACATGTTCCCTTATCAATAAATCCTTTGATGATCTACGGAACCTTTTATTTTGCCTCAAGGATGGAAGGAGGGTATCGTTCCATCTATCATAAGCAACATTTGGTCCATTTCATTCCATCATCAAGTATGGGGGAGGTATAACTCTCATTTTTTATTGACTAGTTAAAACTTCCGTAAAAATATTTTTGGCATGGTAGATACTGATTTTCCCTCACCGCACCATGAGCTTGTACGGTTGCAAAAGGGAAGCTTTTGAATAAATTTCGAGATGGCACAAGAAAGTCTAAGTTAGGAATGCCTGTTAAATACCACATATAGGTAGGTATGGTGGACTCAAATGGAACAACTGGGTTTAGAAAGGTGATTGTGGAAGCACAAGCAGAATTCCGCTTGGTGCTGGAGGAAAGCTAGCAAAAGACGGGGAAGCGACCAACCAGAGAGCATAACGGTCATAATCATGCAGAGCGACAAAGCAACATTGAATCGGGCATGAAAGTGTTATAGCTCACTCTGAAGTAAAAAGATCATCAAGGCAGAACAAACTTTTTAGTCTTAACATGCGTGAACATGTGCCAAGTCAATCCAAGAATCCCCCGGAGGGAAATACCACTTCAATGTGCCACACAATGAACAATGCAATGTATGTCGATCATTTCAAGCAACACATTATAAACTCTAGCTATTTGAGACTAACCACAAAGAAAGCATGTACTACTGGGAAAGCATTGTAAACATAGCACTATGTCGCTACAAGCTGGTCTCTAATCATAAGTACAGGCATATGTACAAAAGTTGAAACAAAAAGAGTTCATACCAGCCTTCCTTGTTGCATCCCTTCCGACGATCTTCGTCATTACTGCCTTCTCACTTGCACGATCGAACGTAGGAAATTATAATCATCACGGATTCGAGCTGAACTCTAAAACAAGGCAAACTAAAGAGCAAAGGAAACATATTTTTGGGTTTTTTTAAGGTTTAACGAAAGCAAAAGAAAGGAGAAATCTTTTTGGGTTTTTGCAAACTAAAAGAACAAAGAAGAACAGGCAAAAACTTGCAAATAGATAAAAGCGAACCAATGGTAGCTACAATGAAAAGGGGAGGAGAGCACGTACTCCCCCAAGCTTAGGATTTTGGCCTAAGTTGTGGCTCGTCTACTGCGGTCCTGAGGAGCCTCCTGCTCCCGGGTAGTACTGGTATGCCCATGGGTCGTATGCGTTCTCCGGTGCGTACACTAAAGTCCTGGGTTCCTCCCACGTGGAAGAGGAAGGTCCCGTCCCCCATCCAGAGGAAGACCCTTCACCCCAAGGGGGGACGGTCTCCTCCTGAACTGGCGGATATACCACGTGCTCCTCCTGAACGGGCTCGACCCCCTCCGTGAGGTCGTGAAACTGGTATCTCCCCGTGATCTCGTCAATCTCGGCCAGTGAAAAACGAAATCCTTTCCTGCGAGAAAAATCAAACACAAGTGGTGCAGGTAGACGGACAGTGCGTGCCACACCGTCTTTAAACCGCAAAATATAATCAAGTGTATAGCGGTCAGAAGTCTTAGTAACAAAGAAATGCCTATTCATGGCAGCCAAGTCAAGGCTAACAAAAGGAAAGATTGCATCATCTGGCCGCAGTTCTCCTTGGAGAAACTGCAAAAGAAGTGTGGCATAGACGCCACCAAACAGGTCCCCCTTGTTACTATTAGTAGCAAGGCGTTTCGTAATAAGCGAACCAACATGATACTCGTGCTTCCCTGAGAGGGCATTCGCCATGATAGCAGTATCAGGCGTGGAAGTGCTGCTCGTGTTGTCTCGAGCCAGCACTCCTCTAGCAATATAATAGGAAAAATACCTGAGGTGAGGGAACATAATGTTGGAAATCTTTTGACGGTTGGATGGCCTCACTTCAGTGTTACAGAACGAGTCGAGGAGGGTGTTGAGTGCAACAATTTGGACATTTTTCCTCTTCTTCTTCTCGACCAAGCCTGGCAAACCTAAAGCTTCACAAAATATACTCATAGGCATTGTCAGCAATCTTTCATAAAGTCGAAACACCACAGTATCATTGTCAGAATAAAACCTGAAACTGTTAACAAAAATAACGGTGAGTGTCTCATACTGTGGTACACGGCTCGTAACAAGCCGTGTCAAACCTGCATTGGCACACAGAGCATAGAACTCTTCTTGTATGTCGGCATCCTCCATGAAATCTTCGCATGGAAATGCCATGGCTTTCACGGGTGACGCGTCCAACATCTCTATGGGTACGATATCTTCATTGTAGCTCACCCTCGTGGTCGAAGGTTAAGCTGCGGAACGCGTAACACGGCTATAGCGCTCAGGTTTCTTATTCCCAAGCCACTTTCCTAGCCTCTCCATTTCTGAAATTTTTAACAATTCGCAAAAACAAAGATTTAAGCAAAACTAGTTTGGGAAAAACATTCTACTTACTTTACCAAGGCTCAAACTAGCAACAAAACTTGAAAAATAAATTTCTACACAAACATTTAAGCTCAACTAAACAGAATCAAGAACCACTAAATACTCACTAATGAAGACACCAACTAGAAAACTAATTGGAGGGGTGAGGGAGTCACATACCAGAGAGTATTTGTTCCAAATTTCAGCTCAAACAAGTGGTTGTAGAAGGAGATCGAGGTTCCGTGCTCAAGAACAGCAAGAACAACAGAACCAGAGCAAGAACACGAGTTTTTGGGAGGAAGGAGAGAGTGAGGGAAGAGAGGCCACCAGGGGGTGCCTGTGGGCCCCAGGAGGGTGGGTGGTGCGTCCAGGAGCTGGGCCGCGCCACCTGGCCTCCTGGGCTAGGGGTGGACCCCCCTGGTCAGCCTCAGGTGCCTCCTGATGGCTTTTTACCTGGAAATTTTGATTTTGTTTTTTCTGGAATTTTCTGGGCAACTTCACTGTAGAGAATTTTTCAAAGTTCAAAAAGCTGCAAAAACTTTCGTGATCTTGAGACAAAAGTTAGAAAAAGTGAAGCTTTAAACACAAAAACTTGGGTACAACAAGGAGAATAAAAGCTAAAGGGAATGAAAACATAACAAGCTCAACTTTTTACCTATATAAAACATGCTAGTTAGCAAGGTTGATCAAGTCTTACCAACAAACATGTGGTATATAACGTAGAAAGTCTCGCCTCTTATGAAGTGATCATTGCACTCTCACTTTAATGGACATTGTCCCCACCATAATTGTCTTGTATTTATAGTATACATGTAGTAGACAATCCCATTCTCCGATCTTCACGGTCTCGATATTCTTAATGGAGTTAAGGCAATGCCTTTTGTCGATCTTCTTCGGAAAATACACCGTGTGTTCTTTGTCATTCACGTTGAAGGTAAACTTCCCTTTATTGCAATCAATAACAGCAGCTGCGGTGTTAAGAAAAGTTCTACCAAGGATAATGGACATGCTCCAATCCTCGAGCATGTCAAGCACAACAAAATCAGTAAGTATTAAGCAATAGGCAACTTCAACAGGAACATCCTCACAAATACCGATCGGGGCGGCCGTGGACTTGTCGGCCATCTGTAGAGAGATATCTGTACGAATTAATTTCTCTAAACAAAGTCTTTTGTAGAGAGAAAAGGGCATAACACTCACTCCTGCACCAAGATCACATAAAGCAGTTCTAACATAATTATTTTTTATGGAGCAAGGAATGGTGGGTATACCTGGGTCACCGAACTTTTCAGGAATCTTGCCACTGAAAGAGTAGTTAGCAAGCATAGTAGATATTGCCTCATTAGGGACTTTTCTTTTATTAGTACCAATATCTTTCATATATTTAGAGTAAGGAGGTAACTTAATAGCATCAGTCAAAGGGATTTGAAGAAAAAGAGGTTTCATCCACTCACAAAACTTGTTGTAGTGCTCTTCTTCTTTGGTTTTGACGGACTTGCTTGGGAAAGGCATGGGTTTCTGTACCCATGGTTCTCGTTCCTTCCCATGTCTCCTTGCAAGAAAGTCTTCTCTAGTATACTTATTGCGCTTATCGGGTGCTTCTTCTTCACAAACCTCGGGTGGATCATTCTTTTTAGCGTATTTTTCAGGTTCAGCACCGTCTTCAGTCTCAGCATCGGAGGTAGATATGCTGTTTGGATAAACAGCTTGTTCTTCTTCTTCTATAGGATCATTGGAATTGTCAGCTTCCTCGTGTTTCTTCTTATTCTTCTTCTTCTTCTTTGGAGAGCTAAAAATTTCTTCTTCCTGCACTTGAGAATCTTGCTCGATCCTCTTTGGATGCCCTTCTGGATAGAGAGGGTCCTCAGTGTGTGTTCCACCCCGGGTCTTTATACCATAAGCCTGTAAATTGTCCTGTTTGGCATTATTAGCAAGAAAATATTTTTGCACATTAGAAATTTGTTCCAGATGAGTTTGAACCATATGAAAATGCTTCACAAGACATTTAACATCATTAACTGTTCTACCTAGAACATCAAGCAAACTTTTGATAGCAAGAGTATTATCATGCAACTGACCTAGTATCTTCTCATTGAAGTGACTCTGCTTCATAATAAAATTATCAAGCTCATCTAAACATTGTTCAGGAGGTTTACCTTTAGGGATGTCACTTGCATTGAAATCTAAAAGAGAGTGTACCACTACCATAGGTGGGTGAGTGGTAGGCTCACACAGCTTCTCAATTGGTGGTAGATTCTTCACGTCTTTAGCTTTAATTCCTTTCTCTTTTATAGACTTCTTTGCTTCTTGCATATCCTCGGGGCTTAGGACAAGCATGCCCCTCTTCTTTGGTGGTGGAGGTGGTTCAGGCACGGACCAATCTTCATGGATTTTGGCAATCTTTCCCATCAATTCTTCCGCATCGTCCGGTGTTCTTTCCCTGAAAACACAACCAGCACAACTATCTAGATAGGATTTAGACCCATCGGTTAGACCAACATAAAATATATCAAGTAATTCATTCTTAGGGATATCATGTCCCGGTCTAGCCTTTAGCAAAATGCAAAATCTCCCCCAAGCTTTAGGGAGATGCTCATCCTGCAACTGTTTAAAGTTATAAATTCTTTGCAAAGCAGCATGTAGCATATGAGCAGGAAAATACTTATCAACGAAAGATATAGCCATATCTTGAGGACTTTGAATGGAACCACATGGTAGTGCATCATACCATGCTCTAGCATCTCCTTTCAAGGAAAAAGGAAGAAGCTTGGTCACATAAAAGTTCCGGATTCTTTCATCAGTAGTAAACAAGCCACCCAACTCAGTGAGTTTGGTCACGTGCTCGATAGAGTCATCATTTTCTCTGCCATAAAAGGGATCAGCTTCAACTGTGGATATAAGTGAATATCAACAGAGAAATCATAATCAGGATCAGTGATGCATATAGGAGACGTAGCAAAAGTAGGATCAGGAGTAAACTTGTTCTTCAGGGAATGCTTTGCTAGAAACTTCTTTATAGTAGCAGGGTCGGAATCAGCACATTCATTAAGCTCCCCGCAAAAATCATCATCAAGCGTAATATAATCATCCTCAAGGAGTTTCTCCTTAATTCCAGCAAAGTTATGAGTTTTTCCAATAGGTCTTTGGGTAACAGGAATTTCAACACCCGAGAATCGGGCAGCAGCAGCAATCTGTTCTTCAATAAAAGAACCAAGTGAACCTGTAGTCTCAAAGATAGTAGAAGCATCATCAAAAGTATCTGACATATTGCCAGACTCAGCAGAAGTAGCATGTAACTGAGGTGAATCAAACTGACTCATAACTGAAGGTGAATCAAGTTTAGCACTAGTGCTAAGAATAATACCTCGTCTCGTACGGGATGGTAAGATCGGAACCTTGGGGTCTCCTTTCTTACCCATAGTGGATAGCGTGCAGTAGGTAGGATACTTCAAGTAAACCTGTAAATAAAGCTATGGGCCCCGTCAACGACGCCAGAAAACAGTACTTGATAACCCTCAACTGTAGGGGATCGAGATAGTCTTCGCGGGCAAGATAACCCAATTTATTGATTCGACACTTGGGGACACAAAGAATACGTACAAGCTTTCACAATTGAGTTGTCAATTCAACCGCACCTGAAATAAACACTTGCTTGCACAAAGGTATTAGTAGCAACTGTGATATGGTGGTAGTAGTGGTGGTGATAATAGTGGTGATGGTGGTGGTGAAACAACAAAAGTAAAACAACAAAAGTAAACAACTAGTAACCAGCAGGAAAGAAAACACTCTAGGCTAGGGAGATGGATGGTTGGGCGCTGCTTGGATGAGAATGAACATGTAATAGATTCTAACACGGGCAAGGCTCACAGAAAAGAAAGGATCATCTAGGCAAATATCAAACATCAGGCATGTATCCCAGGTTAGTTGTACGTGCTTGCAATAAGAACTTTGCACAACATCTTTTGTCCTACCCTCCCGCTACAAACGGGGCAAAAAGGAACTTAGGGAGATTAAGGTACTCATTTCAAAGGGCACCGGAACAAAGCATTAACACTTCATGGATACACGGAATCCCCAAATTATAGTCCATCCCCTTTGGTGTCCCAAGCTGTCACCATTGGGATCGCCGGTTCCGGACAATAATAGGTGCATACAACTCATAGATAAGATCAAGAACACCACAAACTCAAGAAACAAAAGGGTGATCAGATATGAAATCATGGCACTCGGGCCAAAAGTGACAAGCATTAAGAGCAAAAAGTTGTAACAGAGATGATAAACACCAAGTAGATGATAGACAACATGCCCCCAACAATCTGATTGAACTACTACATGATCTAACTCATCCAAACCCAACCATCCCCTTTGCCTACAATAGGGAATTACTGACACATGAGAGAAGTCATGGAGGGGTGATGGAGAGGCGATGATGATGACGATGGCGATGATTTCCCCTCACCGGAGGCCAAAGCAGCCTCCAGATTAGCTCTCTCGGAGAAGAACAGAGGGTTGCGGCGGCTTCGCGACGTAGATTGGAAAAGAGACTTCTGTTCTGGGGTTTCTGCGTCGGGAGAATAAATAGGGCCAAAGTAGGGCACCGAGGGACGTGGGACCAGGCCAGGAGGGCAGGTGGCGTGGCTAGGGGCTGGGCCGCGCCAGGCACCCTACTGGCTGCCCCCTGGCTTCCTTGTGGCCCCCCTTTGGACTTGGGGAAGCTTCTGGAACGCTGATTTTATATATATTTTGTGGGATTTTTCCAGCGTACGTAAATATCCAGAAACCTGCACAAAAGAAAACAACACTGGTAGCTCTACTGAAAACAGCATCAGTCCGGGTTAGTTTCGTTCAAATCATGCAAGAATGAAGCCAAAACAATAGCAAAAGTGTTTGGAAAAGTAGATATGTTTGAGACGTATCACAAGGCAGGTATAATTTCATAAGAGGTAGCTGAAGTGGTAGGTGTGGAAATAGGAGTGCAGATAAAGTCTTTGTTGTTGAGACTGGTGAAGTCACACAAATTGGTGTTCTCAGACGAACCCATAGTAGCAGCAAGTGTGGCAGATTATTTTGTAATTTTTGATATAAGACACAAAGATAAAAACTGAAAGGTAAACTAACAAGACTAAAAAGTAAAGATAAAAGGTAGTGGGAAACTGCCCTATCTTATCACTCGGAGTCCCCGGCAACGGTGCCAGAAATTTGCTTGATACGCGAGAGAGGAAAATTTCTTCTCGCCCTTCGTTGGTTACCCCAAGTGGAAGGTGAGATGCAGCGTAGCGGCAAGTTTCCCTTGGTGAAGATACCAAGGTTTTAAGATTGTCACCCGTAGGACTCCGGCAATGATAAGTAGGTGGTTCGGCAAGTGATGTGCCGTCTGAAAATAATCACTTGCTTATCCTGGACCTGCACACAGACACTTATAACTTTTCTCCCAAAGAAGTTCAAAGAGGTTGTCAATCTCTCCGGTCTTGTTGTTTACAAAGGATCAAACGCAAGGGATAATGATAATGATAACAACTGAAAGTAAATACTGAAAAGTAAATGAGTGTAAACAATACTGAGAATATGGATCGGGGTCCCGTGATGTTCACTAGTGACGTCTCTCTCCCAAAAGATGATAAAACTGCTATGCGAGGTAAACAAATTACAGATGGGAAATTGATAGGATTATAAACGCACCGCAATGCTAACTATGCTACAAAAGAAAGGAAGAGGCTCATAAGCATGGGCAGTACGCCAAAATAAGTAGAACGAAATCCATATGCATCTACTACTAATCATCCACCTTGAGATATCTATCCAAAACATCTCGCTGGTATTAAGTTGCGAGCCCCACCCAAAGTGTAAACCCAAAGCAACAGACAACTGCATTAAAAAGAACTTTGCGTAAAGTAAACAATCCTTGCAACCGCGGTTACAAGCACCGTTGTTTCCCCCTTGTGGCCATAGCACATCCCCTAGACTCATGTTTCTGTCACTAAAGCGTATCATCAGGGGGCATGTACCCACAATCGAGCATCACGTTCCCTCTTCGAGTCACTACCTACTACTTCGCCAAAGCAATAAACATCAACGGAGAACATGCAAGAATTACTTAGGAACAAAAATATAAGAGATAAAAACCAAATATATTACTCTATCACTATCTGAACATAATCTGATAATCCATCAGATCCCATCAAACTCAGCATAGCGACAGCAGAAGAATTACATATGTGCCTCGATCATGTAGGGCAGCTCACGAGGTCTAAACCATGAAGAACAAAGAGGGGACGAGAACTTCACATAGCTACTGATCATGGACCCATGGTCCAAGGTAGACTACTCACGGCACATTCGAGAAGCGTCCATGGTGGATGAGAAGCTCCCAGGGGTCAATCCTCCCTCCGGCAGGGTGCCAGGAAGGGTCCTAACGGTGCTCCCGATCTTGGAAGCGCGGCAGCGGCGGAACAGAGGCGACCTTGCAAAATAGGGTTCTGCCTTTGGAGATTTCCCGTGGCAGAGAATAAATAGGCGAAGGGGGTAGCCAGGGGGCCACCAGGGGTCCAGGCACCCCCTGGCCGCGCCAGGTCGCCGTCTGGGCACCTGGTGGTGGCCCCCTAGCTCTCCATCGGGCATCTGGAAGCTTCTGGCATGCTAATTTTTATCTGATTTTCCCGGATTTTTCACTACTAGGGAATGCCCTTTTAGTGGCGTCCTTTTTTGCCTTTAGTGGCGCATTTCAAATGCGCCACTAAGGACAAGCCACTAATAAGGCCTTAATAGTGGCGCATTTCAAATGCGCCACCCCTAAGAATCTTAGGCGTGGCGCATTTCTGAAATGCGCCACTAATAAGGCCTTAGGGGTGGCACATTTCTGAAATGCGCCACGCCTAAGATTCTTAGGGGTGGCGCATTTTTAAGATGCACCACCATTAAAAATTTTGAATTTTGAATCTGGATCTGGTTCTGGATTATGAATTTTTGCTTGTTTTTTTTGCTCGTTTTTTCTTTGAATGATTTGTCCCATTCATCTAGCCACTTTGTTTGCTCATTTTATTCGATGTCCCTTTCATCTAGCCAATTTTGAATCTTGTAGGATGGAGGAGAGGATGGAGGGCACCATGGAGGAAGGGACGAGGAGGAGGAGGAGGAGCCAAGAAAGGGGAGGAGGAACCATGAGGAGTAGGAGCAATGGAGGAGGGGAGGAGGAATAAGAAAGGGGAGGAGGAACATTGGAGGAGTAGGAGCCATGGAGGAGGGGAGGAGGAAGAAGAAAGGGGAGGAGGAACCTTGGAGGAGTAGGAGCCATGGAGGAGGGGAGGAGGAAGAAGAAGACCCGTGGAGGAGGGGGAACCATGGAGGAGGAGGAGGAGCCATGGAGGAGGGGAGGATGAGGAGGAGCAGCAGCCTTGGAGCCATGGAGGAGGGGAGGAGGAGGAGGGCGCCATGGAGATGGTTGAGAGGAGGAGGAGATGGTGGAGGAGAGGAGGATAAGAATGAAGAGGTAAGGAGGAGAAGAAAGCCGTCCGGGTTATATATACACTTATTAGTGGCGCATATAGCAAAATGCGCCGCCCATAAGAACCTTAGGGGTGGCGCACCTAGCAAAATACGCCACTAATAAGTTTTGAATTTTTTTCAAATTGTTTGGCCTCCAGATCTTCAAACGCCCGTAACTTTTTTTTCTGTTGGGTTTTTGATGATTCTATAAATGTTCAACGAGGTTACCCCAATTGAATTTGGGTATAACTTTTCGAGTAGATGATTTTTCATATAAAAAACTTTTTCATCCGAATGCAAAAGTTAAACCCATTTTACGGATTCTCGAGAGATTTTGCAAAAAAAGTCGGAATTCATGTTTCTAAAATTTCCTAATAACTAGACCACATGATACACGGAAATCATATTTTTTGACATTATTATCATTTTCTTTTATTTATTTTTCAAACTGAAAAGGAGGTCCACGGGGGGGGGGGGGGGGGGGGGGGGTATTTGTGTATTGGCAATTTCCCCCTCACATTTTTAGGTTATTAGTGGCGCATATGCAAGGTGCGCCACCCCTAAGAACTTATGGGTGGCGCATTCTGAATGCGCCACAAATAATTCCTTAGGGGTGGCGCATTTTCAGAATGCGCCACCCATAAGCTCTTTGGGGTGGCGCATTTCCAAGATGCGCCACCTATAAGGTTCTTAGGGGTGGTACATTTCTTCAAATGCACCACGTATAAGAGGATCCAGGGCTGGCCCACTCTTAGGGGTGGCACATTTTTAAAAATGTGCCACCTATAAGAGCTTATAGGCGGTGCATTTTTTACCAGTGCGCCACCCCTTAAAACATAGTGGCGCATTGCATATAAAGTGCGCCAGTAGTAAGGTTTCCATGTTTGGCTATTTCCCTAGTAGTGTTTGGAGCACTTTTTATATGGGGAAAACTGAAATAGAAAAACAGCAGAAAACAGGAACTGGCACTGGGGTGCACTGAGTTAGTAGGTTAGTCCAAATATGATCAAAAGTGTATGAAAGTGTATCTAGATCATAGCAATATCACACAAAACATGCATGGAACGAGCAAAAATTATCGATACATTTGGATAGTATCAATTGCCATGCAACATCCACCTTCTCATGGCTTGATCTTCATGTGATACATGTTCCTGCTACACTGGCAGAGGCATACATTTGCATACAGCATGATAGCTACATCTTCTTTATGTTGAGTACCTTGTAAAGTGTGAAGATCTTCTATACCTTCTGATAAATAGAGTGTTGCCCTTAAGTGAGAAAGATCCCCAAGAGGACAAATAAAAATACCCCAAAGAGGACAAACAAGAATTAAATAGAAAGAGCAATTGAGGCCACCAAAAATTCAAAAAAAAGAAAAAAGAGAAAAAGAAATAAAGAGTGAGAAAGGGGCAACACTAGTATTCCTTTTAAAATATCCGCACTCGTACTCCCCTTTATACCTTGTGCTCCATAGAGATGATCATATATGCATATAGCTATGTGGGGACCTTCACACTATAGAACTTGGCTTGCATATTTCAAGGATGAGCCTCCTCAAATGAGCTCTAGGTCTTCTTGAGCGAGCAAGTTGGATGCACCCCCACTAGTTCCATTGGAGAGATTTTCTTAGCTCATATGTGCATCCGTTGCATGGCAATCCCTACTCCTCACATCATATCTATCATTTGGCCTTCTCGCCTATGATTGTCCTCATTGATGTGAGCCTTTCACACCCTTTTTTGTCTTCCTCCTCCACCATATTTCTCTCTTTTCCATCCTAAGTGTCAACTCTCGTGCTTACGCTCATACATTGCATGAGTGCTCAAAATATCGAAAAGGAGTGGATCAAATTGACTTGTACCTGGCTAGTGGTCTTGGGACGAGTCAAGATAAGATTACAAAGAAGAATAAGTGTGAAACTTAGGTAGATTGAGTTCTCAACAAATATAATTTTTTCTCTCGTATTCCCATCTCCCCCTTCTTGCACGGAAACAACATCTGGAGATATTCGAGTCACGGACAGCGAGAGCTCTTGCACCTTTATGTTCTTATGTTGCTTGTTCCAATGCTAATATAGACTCTTGATTGTTATGACTTGAATTGAATTACATACCTTGATTGTTTTACTTTCAAAGTTCTTATATGGTTGTTAGCATGTCACCACAGAAATTATGCTTGTTATCATTTACCAACTCGAGGACGAGCAGGAATTAAGCTTGGGGATGTTGATACGTCCCAAACGTATCTATAATTTCTGCTTGCTCCATGCATGTTTTGTGTGATATTGCTACGGTCTATATGCACTTTCATAGAATTTTGATCATATTTGGACTAACGTATTAACTCAGTGCACCCTAGTGCCAGTTCTTGTTTTCTGCTATTTTTCAATTTCAGGTTTCCCCCATATTAAAAAGTGCTCCAAAAATTCAGGAAAATCAGATAAAAAATCAGCGTACCGGAAGCTTTCGGAAGAGCCCAAGAGGGGACAGAGGGCCACCACCAGGTGCTTAGGCGCCCTCTCGGCGCGCCCTTGGGTGGGGCCGCACCAGGGGGCCGCCTGGACACCTGATGAAACCCCTGGCTCCCCCTTCGCCTATATATTCTCCGTTACGGGATTCTTCTGAAGACAAAACCCTTTTTCGCAATCTCGCCTTTGTTCCCCGCCGCCACGCTTACAAGATCAGGAGCGCCAGTAGACCTCTTCCCGGCACCCTGCCGGACGGAGGATTGACCTCAGGGAGCTTCTCCACCACCATGGACGCTTCCCGGATTATCCATGAGTAGTCTACCTTGGACCATGGGTCCATGATCAGTAGATATTTGATGTTCTCATCCCTTCTTTGTTCTTCATGGATTAGGCCATGTGAGCTTCCCTACATGATCAAGGCACATATGTAATTCTTTCTTCTGTTTCTATGCAGTGTTTGCTGGGATCTGATGGATTATGAGACTATGTTTAGTTTGTGATAGAGTAATATATTTGGTTCTTATCTTTTATATTTTTGTTCTTGAGTAATTCTTTCATGTTGTCCGTTGTTGTTTATTTCTTTGGCCAAGTAGTAGGTAGTGACTCCAAGAGGGAACGTTATGCTTGATTGTGGGTTCATGCCCCCTGATGACTAGCTTGACTGGCAGAAACAAGAGTCTAGGGGATGTGTTGTTACCACAAGGGGGAAAACAACGGTGCTTGTAACCGCGGTTGCAAGGATTGTTTACTTTATGCAAAGTTCTTTTAATGAAGTTTTCTGTTGCTTTGGGTTTACACTTTGGGTGGGGTCGCAACTTAATACCAGCGAGATGTTCTGGATAGATATCTCAAGGTGGATGATTAGTAGTAGATGCAGTTGGATTTCGGTCTACTTATTTCGGCGTACCGCCCATGCTTTTGAGCATCTTCTTTTGTTTGTAGCATAGTTAGCATTGCGGTGCATTTTTAATCCTGCCAATTGCCCAGCTGTGATTTGTTTACCCCGCATAGCAGTTTGATCGTCTTTTGGGAGTGAGACATCACTAGTGAACATCATGGGACCCCAGTCCATATTCTCATCACTGTTTACACGCTCAATTTATTTCCTGCTTTTACTTTCCAGTCGCAATTGCTATTATCTTTTATCCCTTGCATTTGATCCTTTGTAAATAACAAGGCCGGAGAGATTGACAACCTATCTGAACTTCGTTGGGAGAAAAGTTATTTGTGTCTCTGTGCAAGTCCACGTTAAACGCCTAATTTCTAGTGTCGTTGTCACCTACTTGTCGCTTTCGGAGTCCTACGAGAGACAAACCCTATCCTCTACAAAGGGGAAATTTTATGCTATCCTACATCTCAACTTCCACTTGGGGTAACCAACGAAGGCGAGAAGCCATTATCATAACTCGCACATCAGTACCTGATGGCTTCTCGCCCTTCGTTGGTTACCCCAAGTGAAAGGTGTAAGGCCCAATATGCGGTACTGTTCCAGATCTAGATGTTTCCATCCAGATCCGGGGACGAAGCACATATCGTTCCCACCGCGACACATGACGAAGTCATATGCCCCGGATTTCCAACATGATATCACAACATTACAGATACAAGGATACAATATCTCATACAATCGGCATACAACTGCCTTAATACAATACAACAGTGGAAGATATATGTCTGGGTATAGACTACAAGCAAATGCCTAGTGGCAAAGAGAAAAACATTGATAACATAACCACAGGGGTCCAGGCCCTCCGCCGGGATCCGCCTAACTAGTCGTCGTCGAGTCTCCACGTGAAACGTCGATCACCATACCTGTTTTCGATCAAAACCCTGAAAAGAGTTTGGGGGTAGTATCATGAGTACAGAAGTAATCAGCATCCAACTGTAGTGGTCATCTGACCCAACAAGGACTTCATCACTCGTCATTCTAGGACAACTAGTAGTTTACGGTAAGGATGGGGTAAGTGGTGAGGTTGCTGCCGCACTAGCATTTATGAGGTGGCTAACGATATAGAGAGTAAGATAAGAAGCCAAGCATTCGATGAGGAATCGCCTCCAACAAGTCTTGCTATCAACTACTTACGGAAACATAACACCTATCCTATCCTTGTCCACCTCTTGGCATCCCGACGAAGAAGAAGCAGTCAAGGCACACACACACGTTGATCAAGTTATATTAAGATTATCTCAGTTGTTGTTGTCTATGAACAAGGAGTAGGTCTCAAGTCGTCCATAACCGTGGACACGGCTTCTCGAAAAGATTTAACCCTGCAGGGGTGTACCAACGGCCCATTACAAGGCTCCACACGCACGCCCATCTCTCTCAGTTGCTACCCATCATAGGCAACAATTTTATGATTTAGTCCCAAGAGATCCGGAACGACAGGTCCCTCTAGCTAACAACGCACAAATCCGGGTGGCCCCGGTGAGTCGACATCCAACTCAAAAGCCGGCCGCGCTCTCGAATCGGCCTCTACCGTCTGGATGAGGTCAATTTAGTTGCCCAAACAGATGTGGACAACCCCCTAGCTCCCTGGGGTGGACCAACTAGAGAAACGATGTCTCCGCTGGCCCAAGTTGTTTCAAATCTGCCGGCCGCGGACCAGTCACACACACGTTTTCAAATGGTAAATCAGCTTGGGCCACCACTTGAAATGTTTGAAGCTAGGTAGGTAAGAAGAGGGGACCCCATAAAATCCCACACGCGGTTAGGCACGCTCAGTCTTAAAACCAATACCCAGAACTCGGATCCTAGGTGACTCGAATGGAACAAAGCGTCGGGGCGGGATAGCCTAGACCTTCCATCCTTCATCGAATATAGTCAACATTATAATAATCATATCATCCATAACAATATAATAATATGATATCCCAAACCCAGGAGTAACAAGGTAACATCGTAGCATCCTAAGCATGCATACTAAGATGGTGCTGAGCAACGAGCAATAGTAACATAGCAGTACAAGGTTTGCTAGGAGGGTACATGGCTGTATCGGTTTGAAAGAGGCTGTAAACATGTGGTAGGATCAAACATCGAAACTAACCTAGACTAGCATGCAAACCCCTGGTTGAAATATAATGGATCATAAGTAATGTATAGTCCTTGCCTGTTGATAAGTCGGGTTCCGAAGGTGTAGTCGATCGCACGCTCGCAACGTCTCCGAGAGGTACCCGCGGAAGCACACAAGACGGTAAACACTGGAGAGCAATCAACGAGCAAGCATCTATTACTACGAAGCAAACACGAACAAGCATCAACAAGAAGGCAACACGAGACATCGCACCTACCGTCGAGAGTGGTTACTAACAGGTTAAGTGGAGTACTCGTCACACACGACGATACCGCACATTTAGAAAGGTTCAAGTTGTTTAGCTACACAAGGTGAGCAACAAAGGTTGTTAACATGGAAACTCAAGCAAGCATGGCATAGCACAAAAACATGTCAAGAGGTGAAGTATAAAGTAAACAATCTATGCTAGTCAATTTAAGTGAGGCACAACCTAAACATGGCATAACACTAAGTGCCGCACGATGATTAAAGGATTTGATACTGTTCTGCCCTAAACCATATTTTAGGTTTGTTAACAGCAGCAAACAAAAGCATAATCACAAAGTACACTAAAAATTAATCAAGTTACATATAAAGAACACTCCAAACGGAGTTACGGTTAAAAAGATACAAGCAAAACAAGTTACGGGCACAATCTGCCAACATCACGAAGCACACTTTAGAGCAATGCATAAGCATGATAATGAATGCAAACATGCTCAAAAATGACATGCAATTAAAGTAGACATGACAGATAAGGCATGGCAAAAAGAATCATGCAAATAGGCATCATAGATAAAAAGATATTAAGCAAACAACATGGCATCGCGACGTTACAGACTTGGAGAAAAACAGAGATGGCTGTCAAAAACAGCAGCATAGCAACTTTGGAGCTGAATAACTATATGACCAAAAAGTATATCATGGGATTGCAATACATATAATGGAATTAGACATGATGCTTAACAGTATGCAATTGGAATCACTCAATTCCGATAAACGGTCGCGACACACTCGTCGACCGAAGTTGCAACAAAATATAAACAGCAGCACACTAACAACAGGATAGCTACTTTGGATCAAGATACAATCATGATTCAGCAAGAAATTATGGCATGTGAATGCATGAAACTGAAGTAGAAACAATGCTTAACGCAACGCAAAAGGAATTACTCAATTCCGACGTACGGTTGCGAAGCAACCGTCGCCCGAAGTTTCAATCAAGCAACAGTTTCAGCAAGTTTAACAACAGCAGTTGCAATTAACGATCTGATGCCCTGTTTAGCACGCAATTACACAATCAAGATGACCTCAAATGCAAAAGCTCACAAAAGATGAATTGAAGTACACACAATTCTAAGAAACTATCATTTTGGGGGCACGTTCATCGGAGCTACGGATCAACAGGAAATTACATCGCAAACATGCATCAGCAGCAAAATACATAAAGACTTAGCAAAAATCGCAGGCAGGATTCCAGAAAAAAAAGAAAAAGGGCTCGAAGCTCACCATGGGCCTCGGCCCATCTGGCCCCTGGGGCTGGATCTAGCGCGGCTGGGCCGCTCGGGCAGGCTGGGCCGCCTTGCCTGGCTGGCCCACGTGCGGTGGACGCGGCCTGGCTGGCCGGTGCGGTTGCTCCCCTCGTTCCCGTCGGAACAGAGGCCGCCGGCGGCGGCTGGAGGTCCGACAGGGAGACGCGACGGCAGGGAGCGGCGAGCAGGGGCGGTGGCGCTGTGGAGGCGGACCAGCCGGATCCGGTCCAGGCGCCGGCGGGCTGCGACGAGCTCCTCGGCGGCCCTTCATGGCGCGACGGCGACCTCGGGTTGGCCTCCCATGGCGCGGCTACGGCTTGGCCCTGCGATGGAAGAGAAGGAGGAGGTGAGAGAACAGAGGGAGGAGAGGGAGCGCGGGAGGAGAGGGAAGCCAACGGAGGGCGGCTGCTCCGGCGGTTGTTGGCACGGAGGTCGCCGGCTTGGAGCTCGCCGGCCGGCAAGGCGGCTCCTCCACGGCCAGGGCATGCGAGGCGACGGCGGCTTGGCCCGATCCGGGCCCGTGGTGGGCCGCGGCGGCAGAGGAGGGCCCTGCGGGGCCCGATTCCCTGGTGGAGGCGGTTGGGACTACATGGAGCATTGGGAGCCCTCTGATCTGGATCTAACGGTCCAGATCGAGGGTGGGGGCTAGGGTTTCACGCTGTGAGGGACCTACTGGGCAGATCTGGAGTTTTCAGAGGGGGGTGGCTGCAATTTTTATAAAGGGGAACCCTAATTGGCTGGTTTGGGAGGTGGGGATCATTATATAGGCAGGTTGGCTGGCCAGTTTACGCAAACGCCCTCGGTATCCCTCTCGCGCGTCCGGCAATCGCGTTCGTGACCGCCGAGAATCCGTACGGACTCCGATTCCGATGAAAACTCAGACCACGCGCTCAGCGCGTCAAGCCCGTCGATCGTACCTCACAGCAGTGACATTCCGACAACATTTTTCGGCGCCCCAATAAAAAAGTCCGTTTATCGTGTACCCTGGTCTTCTATGGGTCTTGAATAATCTTGGGATCTTTAGAGTCTTCAAATACTTCGAGTCTTCCATACTTCCATACTTCTAATTCACGTTGAAAACATCTATTCTCCGAAATGGTATTGAGTTGTCCAATATCGTGTCCTTCCCGAAGAGACGTAACACAATCCTTCTCAGTGGTCAAAGTGGCATGGGTATAGTCTATCTTGTTAGGGATAAGAGGGAGTGTTTGGTAAAACTTAGAAAAGATGAGTAGTAATGGATTTTTTTAAATAATATTTTTAGAGAGTATACTTCCTAATGGCTTTCCAGTTTCTAGGGCCACGACCTACAGTCAACATGTGCTCTGATACCATCTTGTAACGACCCGGTCCCAAAAGGAACCAAGTCTACTGTGCTTCTGTGCTATCCCTGGATCAGTATGCTAGCACACACAGTACTCGATGAAATACCATGAATCACATGTCAAAAAGTAACGTAAATACATGGTATTTATTACCTTATAGCCTTTGGGCTAGAATACACCGCGGAAATAAACAATACATAAGTGGAGTCCCATCAACATTAACGGCAAAGTTGAGTGTAGACATCGTAACCCTACATCGCATCACTTACTCGTCGTATACAATCCTGCAACACCGAAGGTTACAGCCCAAAATGGGTCAGTACTTTGAATGTACGGCAAGTTACTCCCAAAAAAAAATATAACAGACCTATCTTCTACATGCAATTTTTGGCTGGTGGAAAAGCTCTAAGAGTTTCAGTTTGCATAAAGCTGATTTTGTCTTACTCAAAGATTATCATAATAGTACTACAAAGCTCATAATATGATTGAATTGGTTTCTCCAAGTCAATCTATTCCCAAAGTTGAGTAAACCCGATTGATTAATTAAATATGATGAGATCCGTCAACATTCCCACTTCTAGATGCTCAAAGTTGTCCGTAACCGTGGACACGGCTAATCATGATCAGTTTGTACACTCTGCAGAGGTTTGTGCACTTTTCCCCACAAGACTCGACCACCTCTTTTTTAGTTCGTCACACTACATGTTGTATGAGAACCGGAAGGTCGAGACATGGTCTTTTAGAAGAGTTTCCCTCACTCTGGCGGTGCCCATCCCACCTACTCATAACTACGTTCGTAGCACCACCTAGTAAGAGTCACTACAACTAATCAACCAAGCCAGAGCCCATAATAGCTTGTGGCTGCACACGTAAGCTTCTAGTTACGAAAAATATGATTGATCCCTTTAAGCCTGGGTGGCATTCCGCAGTGATTACTGGCCATCTCCAGGTCACTCAGGCAAATCCACTGGTTCCTCCAGGGTGCCCCCAACCATTCCACCCAGGTGGTTCATTAAGATTATCTTGGTCCTGTTTACTACTTAGTCACTCATACCTCATAATGGATCACTTCCCAATCCACGTCTACTTAGCAAAGCAGTATAATTCTACACGGTGGCGACAATGATATAAGGTTCAGACCTACCTCAATGAACTACTGGGTGTAATAGCATAGCATAATATATAATCCTATCAATGCATAATATTTAAGTTGGACTACAATGCATATAAAAAATATAGGTAATACTGGAGCATGATCAAAAGAGTAACTTGCCTGGATCCTGACGATGAAATATTCTACTCGTAGTCATCTCTCCATCTCGTTACAATATATCTAACGGTAAAAGAGAAACACTTCAACATGCAACTCAATCCAAAGTGAAGATCCTAATAAGATACAATTACAACATAAATATTTAGTTATTACTATTAATAAACTAATTACTATGGCATGGATAGGTTGAGATAGGATCAAGTTGGATTTGATGGAAATATGATGGAAATCATATATCCGAGGATTGTAAAATAAATTGGATATGTTGGAGGTTGATTATAAAATCAATTGGATGGAGAGTATGTCAAACTCAGTTGGTTTGTCCATATGCATATTTGAATAGAAATCAATTCTTGGATTGGATTCAAAAAGATCCGATAGAAATCGTGATGATCTTGTTGAGAAGATTGAATTTTTGTAGCCAAATTTATATAAAAAAGAGATATAACTAAATAGTGTATTTATATGATGGAAAGAATGTGACAATTGTCCAAACAGAAAGATTTGATTTTAAGGATCAAATTTGATGAAGAAAATATTCCAAATAAATTATAGAATAAGATGTATATCAAATATACTCAAATTATAGAAATAAATTTGAGTTAAATTTCAAATTATCAAAAGTGGAATATTATTGGAAAATAATAAACTACATTTTCCAAGGAATTCGGGGATATAAAATTTGTCGAAATCCGACTTACGGGATAGAAGATATGAATTTCTGAAGTTTGACTATTTTTGCTAAAATGAATTACGGGATTAATAAAAGGATGCAAAATGGCAAGTTCTGATAGGTCTGTACCCATTCGATTTTTACAAAATAAAATGATGAACAAAGAGGGGAGAAAGGCTCACCGGAGATCTCGCCGAAATTTTGGAAAAAGGTCGCGGGCGTCAATAAACAGCCGAACGGGATAGAGGATGATTTGGGCTACTCGATGGACAAGGTTATAGCTCCATGTTCGCCTTCGGATAGCCGAGAAGTTCCACCGGAGTAGAGAAGAACGCATGAAGAGGACAATGACACGGACGGCATGCTCCGGCCTTGCAATCGAGAGGAAAAATATGTCACAACGGTGCGCATCGGCAAGGGGAAGAAACTAGAGGAAGAAATATGGACTAGGTACCTTTCATGGCGACAAAAATCTTCACCGGAAGTGTGGATGCATCTTTACTCTGACGAGAAATTGTGCACGAAGGAGAGGGCTTTGGAGAGGGACTTTATGCGTGGGGATGTGTGGTTCAAAGGGGTCCTAGGGGCGGTATTTATAGGGTCATGTGAGGTCCATAGAAGGAGAGTGGGTGAGGTTTTGGAATGGATTTAATGGCATTCATGGAGAAATAATGAACATTAAAAGCGAGGTTTTGGAAATAGATTTAATGGCATTTATGGAGAAATAATGGGCATTAAAAGCGAGGTTTTGGAAATGAATTTAATGGCATTCATGGAGAAAATTATGGACAATTAAAAGCATTAAAACGCGTGTTTGTTTCCATGAATGGATTCCTCATGAACTTGTCCACAATTTTTATGTAGGTTCTGAAGTGAATCAGTCAAAAGAGTATATGGGAGGAAAGGAGAAAGAGCTTCAGTTGCCATGGCCATTTGCTTCTGTGTTCACGTACACATGAACGAACGAGAGAAAGAAGACAGCTCGCTCGGGCTATGGGCCTTAGTGGAAATTTGGCCCAAGATAAAGAAAAAGGAAAATGAGATAGGGGGAAAATTAGATAGATGATCTCAGTCCAATTGACTTAGGAATCCTATTTTTATTATTTGGGTTAAACACTCTCAAATAAAATTGTATAGGCCAAATAAAACATAGAGAGTCTAGGAAAACTATATTTCCCTCTCAGAATACATTTTAGAAATAGATTTTTAATAACAAAAACTCATTGAAGACATTATTAAATATTTCCAATACATTTTGTTTTTTTGGAGAAGTCATATTATCTCCTCTCATTATATTAATTGAGTTATTGGAAATATTTAAATATCCATTAAACGTCAATATCCAATAAACTCCAAAATAAGAATTCGAGAATGAGTATGGGACCACAATAAATTTAAGAAAGTCATTTTATTCTCACTCGGAAATATTTAATTGTGGTTCGTACCAAACTTCAAAAGGACAAAAGAAAGAAAATCATTCTTTGAAATTTTGAATAAAGTTCACAACCAAAATTTTCATTATTGGATAAATGATTATCCAATTTTATTAAATGGTTTGTAAAGGTTTAAACAAAAACTCAAGGGAAAAGTTTTCATTTACCCCAAAATCAAAACAATTCAATCAATATTATATTATTTATTAACATTCCAAAATTTGGAAAATTTTGGGATGTTACATTTACGGTAAGGATGGGGTAAGTGGTGAGGTTGCTGCCGCACTAGCATTTATGAGGTGGCTAACGATCTAGAGAGTAAGATAAGAAGCCAAGCATTCGATGAGGAATCGCCTCCAACAAGTCTTGTTATCAACTACTTACGCAAACATAACACCTATCCTATCCTTGTCCTCCTCTTTGTATCCCGATGAAGAAGAAGCAGTCAATCCACACACACACGTTGATCAAGTTATATTAAGATTATCTCAGTTGTTGTTGTCTATGAACAAGGAGTAGGTCTCAAGTCGTCCATAACCGTGGACACGGCTTCTCGAAAAGATTTAACCCTGCAGGGGTGTACCAACGGCCCATTACAAGGCTCCGCACGCACGCCCATCTCTCTCAGTTGCTACCCATCATAGGCAACAATTTTATGATTTAGTCCCAAGAGATCCGGAACGACAGGTCCCTCTAGCTAACAACGCACAAATCCGGGTGGCCCCGGTGAGTCGACATCCAACTCAAAAGCCGGCCGCGCTCTCGAATCGGCCTCTACCGTCTGGATGAGGTCAATTTAGTTGCCCAAACAGATGTGGACAACCCCCTAGCTCCCTGGGGTGGACCAACTAGAGAAACGATGTCTCCGCTGGCCCAAGTTGTTTCAAATCTGCCGGCCGCGGACCAGTCACACACACGTTTTCAAATGGTAAATCAGCTTGGGCCACCACTGGAAATGTTTGAAGCTAGGTAGGTAAGAAGAGGGGACCCCATAAAATCCCACACGCGGTTAGGCACGCTCAGTCTTAAAACCAATACCCGGAACTCGGATCCTAGGTGACTCGAATGGAACAAAGCGTCGGGGCGGGATAGCCTAGACCTTCCATCCTTCATCGAATATAGTCAACATTATAATAATCATATCATCCATAACAATATAATAATATGATATCCCAAACCCAGGAGTAACAAGGTAACATCGTAGCATCCTAAGCATGCATACTAAGCAGGTGCTGAGCAACGAGCAATAGTAACATAGCAGTACAAGGTTTGCTAGGAGGGTACATGGCTGTATCGGTTTGAAAGAGGCTGTAAACATGTGGTAGGATCAAACATCGAACCTAACCTAGACTAGCATGCAAACCCCTGGTTGAAATATAATGGATCATAAGTAATGTATAGTCCTTGCCTGTTGATAAGTCGGGTTCCGAAGGTGTAGTCGATCGCACGCTCGCAACGTCTCCGAGAGGTACCCGCGGAAGCACACAAGACGGTAAACACTGGAGAGCAATCAACGAGCAAGCATCTATTACTACGAAGCAAACACGAACAAGCATCAACAAGAAGGCAACACGAGACATCGCACCTACCGACTAGAGCGGTTACTAACAGGTTAAGTGGAGTACTCGTCACACACGACGATACCGCACATTTAGAAAGGTTCAAGTTGTTTAGCTACACAAGGTGAGCAACAAAGGTTGTTAGCATGGCAACTCAAGCAAGCATGGCATAGCACACAAACATTTCAAGAGGTGAAGCATAAAGGAAACTATCTATGCTAGTCAATTTAAGCGAGGCACAACCTAAACATGGCATAACACTAAGTGCCGCACGATGATTAAAGGATTTGATACTGTTCTGCCCTGAACCATATTTTACGTTTGTTAATAGCAGCAAACAAAAGCATAAACATAAAGTACGGCGACGGCGGCTCGGCCCGATCTGGGCCCGTGGCGGGCCGCGGCGGCAGAGGAGGGCCCTGCGGGGCCCGGTTCCCTGGTGGAGGCGGTTGGGACTGCGTGGAGCATTGGGAGCCCTCTGATCTGGATCTAACGGTCGAGATCGAGGTGGGGGCTAGGGTTTCGAGCTGTGAGGGACCTACTGGGCAGATCTAGAGTTTTCAGAGGGGGGTGGCTTCAACTTTTACAAAGGGGAACCTTAATTGGCTGGTTTGGAGGTGGGGGTCATTATATAGGCAGGTTGTCTGGCCAGTTTACGCAAACGCCCTCGGTATCCCTCTCGCGCGTCTGGCGATCGCGTTCGTGACCGCCGAGACTCCGTACGGACTCTGATTCCGACAAAATCTCAGACCACGCGCTCAGCGCGTCGAGCCCGTCGATCGTACCTCACAGCGGTGACATTCCGACAACAATTTTCGGCGCCCCAATAAAACAATTCGTTTATTAAATAAACGGGGTTTTCGTTCCGGTGGCGATGGCTGGTTTCGTGCGGGTTTTGGGACAGCGATCGGGTGAAACCCGGTGTCGCAAAGGTCCAGTGTCAGGGTGGCAAGGGTCGGTCTCCTTCCGGTACGAGATAAGAGGGGGAAACTAATCGCCGATCGACATATCGGGGATGCAAACACCGCAAACAAATCAGACAATCAAACAATTCACGCCGAAAACAAATTTTTTTAATTTTTGTGAAAACTGGGCTGTTACAGAAGGTTTGAGATGTAGTACAGCAGCAGTTTTCCCTCGGAGAAGATACCAAGGTTTGTCTCCACTAGGACTCCAGAGATGATAAGTAGGTGCTAGCGGCGCAACTGACATGGACCTGCACACAGACACAGATAACTTTGTTCCCAACGAAGTTCAGAGAGGTTGTCAATCTCTCCGGTCTTGTTGTTCACAAAGGATAAAACGCAAGGGATAATGATAGCAAGTAAAAGCAGTAAAGTAAATATAGCTTGGAAATAATAATGAGCATATGGACCGGGATAAGTGATGTTCATTAGTGATGTCTCTCTCCCAAAAGACGATAAAACTGCTATGCGAGGTAAACAAATTACAGAAGGGCAATTGACAGGATTATGAACGCACCGCAATGCTAACTATGCTACAAAAGAAAGGAAGAGGCTCAAAAGCACGGGCATTACGCGAAAACAAGTAGACCAAAATCCATCTGCATCTACTAATAATCATCCACCTTGAGATATATATCCAGAACATCTCGCTGGTATTAAGTTGCGAGCCCCACCCAAAGTGTAAACCCAAAGCAACAAACAACTGCATTAAAAAGAACTTTGCGTAAAGTAAACAATCCTTGTAACCGCGGTTACAAGCACCATTGTTTTCCCCCTTGTGGCAACAACACATCCCCTAGACTCATGTTTCTGTCACTCAAGCGTGTCATCGGGGGGCATGAACCCACAATCTAGCACAACGTTCCCTCTTGGAGTCACTACCTACTACTTGGCCAAAGCAATAAACCGCAACAGAGAACATGCAAGAATTACTTAGGAACAAAAATATAAGAGATAAAAACCAAATATATTACTCTATCACAATCTGAGCATAATCTCATAATCCATCAAATCCCTCCAAACTCAGCATAGCAACAGCAGAAATATTACGAAGGTGCCTCGATCATGTAGGGCAGCTCACGAGGTCTAAACAATGAAGATCAAAGAGGGGAGGAGAACATCACATAGCTACTGATCACGGACCCATGGTCCAAGGAAAACTACTCACGAGATATCCGGGGAGAATCCATGGTGGAGAGGAGACTCCCGGAGGTCAATCCTCCCTACGGTAGGGTGCCGGGAAGCGGTCTTTTGGTGCTCTCGATCTTCGGAAGCGCGGCGGCGGCGGAACAGAGGGAGTTTGCATAATAGGGTTCCTCTTCTGGAGTTTTCCCGTGACGGAGAATAAATAGGCGAAGGGGGGCAACCAGAGGTGGAACAGGGGCCCCAGGCGCCCCCCTGGCGCGGCCAGGGTTGCGGCCGCGCCGGGTGGCCGCCTGGTCCCCCTGGCTCCCCTCTGGCCCCTCCCGGGCTCTTCTTGAAGCTTCATGTAAAATGATTTTTCCTGTATTTTTCCCGGAATTTTTCTGGCACTTTTTATATGGGGGAAAACTGAAATAGACAAACAGCAGAAAATAGGAATGGCACTGGGGTGCACTGAGTTAATAGGTTAGTCCAAATATGATCAAAAGTGTTTGAAAGTGTATCTAGATCATAGCAATATCACACAAAACATGCATGGAGCAAGCAGAAATTATAGATACGTTTTGGACGTATCAACATCCCCAAGCTTAATTCCTGCTCGTCCTCGAGTAGGTAAATGATAACAACATAATTTCTGTGGTGACATGCTAGCAACCATAAAAGAACTTTGAAAAGTATAGCAATCGAGGTTAGAGATTCAATTCAAGTCATAACATGCAAGAGTCTATATTAGCATTGAAACAAGTAACAAAAGAACAATAGGTGCAAGAGCTCTCGCTGTCCGTGACTCGAATGTCTCCAAATGGTGTTTGCGTGCAAGAAGGGGGATAGGGAATACGAGAAAAAGTAATTTTGTGTTGAGAACTCAATCTACTAAAGTTTCACAATTGGTCTTCTTCTGGAATCTTATCATGATTCGTCCCCAGACCACAAGCCAGGTACAAGTCAATTTGATCCACTCCTTCTCGATATTTTGAGCACTCATGCAATGGATGAGCGTAAGCACGAGAGTTGACACTTAAGATGGCAAAGAGAAAAGTATGGTGGAGGAGGAAGACAAAAAGGATGAGAAAGGCTCACATCAATGATGACAATCATAGGCAAGGGATGCCAAATGATAGATATGATGTGAGGAGTAGGGATTGCCATGCAACGGATGCACATACGAGCTAAGAAGCTCTCCAAAAGGAACTAGTGGGGGTGGATCTAAATTTCTTGATCATGAAGACCTAGAGCTCGTTTGAGGAGGCTCATCCTTGGAATATGCAAGCCATGTTCTATAGTGTGAAAGTCTCCACATAGCTATATGCATGAAGATCATCTCTAAGGAGTACAAGGATATAAAGGGAGTACTAGTGTGGATCTCTCGAAAGGATAGTAGTGTTGCCCCTTTCTCTCTTTTTATTTCTTTTTCTCTTTTTCTATTTTTTTGTATTTTTTTGTGGCCTCAATGGCTCTTTGTATTTAACTCTCATTTGTCCTCTTTGGGATCTTTTAATGTGTCCACTTTGGGATCTTTTCCTCACTTAAGGGCAACACTCTATTTTACAAGAAGGTAAAGGAGATCTTTCACACTTTACAAGGTACTCAAAACATAAAGAAGATGTAACTATCATGAAGTATGCAATGTATGTCGCTGCCAGTGTAGCAAGAACATGTATGACATGAAGATCAAGTCATGAAGAGGTGGAAGTTTCATGGCAATATAACTCGGAAAGGCTATGGAAATGCCTTGATAGGTAGGTATGGTGGATGTTTTGAGGGAAGATATAAGGAGGCTTATGATGACAGAGCGTATCATGCCAAGGATTTGGATGTAGCGGCGCAGGTGGACACCAACTCTCGGAATGAGAAGAAGGAAATGCACAGCACGGGAGAGGCTAGCAAAATATGGGAAGGTGGAAGTGTCAACTTTCAATACTTACATTAGTCCGAAGAACTCATGCACTTATTATCGGTAACTCTCAATCTAATAAGGAGGTTCACAAAGAGACAAGTACCCCGAGGAGGAGTGTATGGGGGTTTGGTTATCCTTGCGCATCCTCGACTCATGGTACGTGAGTGTTCTTTGATATTCGACTCCTCAGAAGAGTAGTGATCCATCTAGTAGCTAGAGTTCTCAACTAGTTTTGTAGGTTTTGAAAATAAACACGGATTGCCCAAAATACGACACCTATCACTAATAGGCAAGAGCTCTTGACACCAAAAGTTCAAACATTACTCACAACAATACCTCAAAACTATTGCAAGTTACTACTAAAATTAAATAGCAACCTCAATTACCTACTTTCAAAACAAGACACAACTCAGTGCAACAACCAACTCTCTTTAACAAGATAAACATGAAAACTAAAAAGAGTTCCAGCAGAAAACTAAACAAAAGCCAAGGCTCTTGCTAAAGACAAACTAAGACTAAAACTAAACATGACAGTAGCTATGAAAAGATAAAGAACACACAACAGCAAAAAGATAAGCAGGAAAAATCCTATGATGTGTTCTAAATTTTGAAAGTGGAGCGTGTTTCTCTCCCACACAAAGTAAGACGGGATCTGACTTGTTATGGACAGCAAGCAAAACTAAAGAAAACTAAAAAAAAAACCTCAGAGCGAGACGCTCCAAGCATAGCACATAACGCATGAAGTGATAAAAATATAGTGAGACGAAGGACGAACTGATGATTGTTGATGGAGAAGGGGATGCACGGGGGCATACCCAAGCTTAGACGCTTGAGTCTCCTTGAATATTTATTGGGGATGCATGGGGGCATCCCCAAGCTTGAGCGCTTGACACTCCTGGATCTTCTTTCATCATCTTCCATCACACACTTGAAAACTCCCTTCATACATAACTCATCATAAGTTGATTAGAGAGGTTAGTACCCTTAATAAATAAAAACTTTCCACTGGATATAAGGATATTATTGAAGAGCTACTGTTTCTCAAGAGTGCCAAAAAGTTTTTGCAAAGAAAAAGCAAGCTTGAGGTTTGCAAAAGTTAGGAGAGACAAAACGTGGCAGAATCTGTGAAAAACAGAACAGCAGATAGTAAAGATTTTTTTAGGGGCACTTCTGCAACTCAAATCGAAAAACTCAGAACATACGGAAGTTTCTAAATTGTATAGATCATACTGTGTAAAAATTTCATCTTAAAAAGATGAACTGGGATTTTTCTGGAATTTTTCTGGTCACAAGGACAGAATCTGTTTTCTGGACAGCATGTCACAACTTTTACTTCCCTTGCCGTAAGAGGCTATAACTTGGCACAAAGCTGAAAAATAAAGATACTATGGTGTTTCTACAGAAGTAACAATCATCAAGACACAACGAAAGCAAAAATAAAACACCTAAATTCGTTGCGGGCTGCCTCCCGAAAGCTCTTCTTTAAAGCCATTAGCTAGGCTTAATGCAAAAGATCAAGTTGTATCAATCGAATCATTATCAAGATCATCAAAAAGATCTTCAATTGTACAACTAGTCTTAATAGGTCTTTTAAATAAAGGCCTAATGAAGATACTTCTAGGGAGAAAACCAAAAGGCGGAAAATCAATGGAAGATTCATTTATAAAATTATCAAAGAGAGGTATTTCTTCCAAAGTTTTCACGGTTTCAACTTCTTTGCCAATAGGTGGTTTATTTTTAGGTCGGGGAACCTTAGGGACATAAATGAACTTAGGTTCCCTTCTTGCCGAAGTCTCTACCTTTTTGGTTTGATTGAGGAAAAAGTAGTTCCTAGGGTATTAATGATTTCCTCAATCTTATCAATCCTAGAAAGATCCGTATCACGGGATTTGATGACCTCCAAAGTTTTAATAATTTTAAGCATTGAGCTATCAAGCCTATTCAAATTCCCTTGAATCTTGCGATCCAACTCATTTATCCTAGTTATACTTGGTATTTCTAACTCTATCTTTTCAAGTTTCTTCATAATGTGAGCTAGAGTTATATCTTCTTGTATGCTAGCAATAGGGAGATTTCCAACAAGATTTTCAATAACATTAAGAGAATCCCAAATCGGGGCTTCTAGAAAATTCCCGTTGATAACAGTATCTAATATGAACCTATTCCAAGGAGTAATCCCGACATAAAAATTTCTAAGCAGGATAGTAGTGGATTGCTTCTTGGTGGCTCTTTTTTGAGAATCATTAATTCTATACCAAGCATCTTTTAAACTTTCTCCACCTTTTTGTTTAAAGGTGAGAACCTTTGTCTCAACAAAGGCAAAAGGGCCAGACATAATGAAAACTAGCAAGGTAAAAATTTTTTTGTAGTTTTTGATAAAAGACACAAAGAAAAAAACTGAAAGGTAAACTAACAAGACTAAAAAAACAAAGGTAAAGGGTAGTGTGCAACTCCCCTATCTTAGCACTCGGAGTCCCCGGCAACGGCGCCAGAAAACTTGCTTGATGGATTTTCGCCCTTCGTTGGTTACCCCAAGTGGAAGGTTTGAGATGTAGTGCAGCAACAGTTTTCCCTCGGTGAAGATACCAAGGTTTGTCTCCAGTAGGACTCCAGAGATGATAAGTAGGTGTCAGCGGCGCAACTGACATGGACTTGCACACAGACACAGATAACTTTGTTCCCAACGAAGTTCAGAGAGGTTGTCAATCTCTCCGGTCTTGTTGTTCACAAAGGATAAAACGCAAGGGATAATGATAGCAAGTAAAAGCAGTAAAGTAAATATAGCTTGGAAATAATAATGAGGATATGGACTGGGATACGTGATGTTCACTAGGGATGTCTCTCACCCAAAAGACGATAAAACTGCTATGCGAGGTAAACAAATTACAGAAGGGCAATTGACAGGATTATGAACGCACCGCAATGCTAACTATGCTACAAAAGAAAGGAAGAGGCTTAAATGCACGGGCGGTGCGCCAAAACAAGTAGACCGAAATCCATCTGCATCTGCTACTAATCATCCACCTTGAGATATCTATCCAGAACATCTCGCTGGTATTAAGTTGCGAGCCCCACCCAAAGTGTAGACCCAAAGCAACAGACAACTGCATTAAAAAGAACTTTGCGTAAAGTAAACAATCCTTGTAACCGTGGTTACAAGCACCAATGTTTTCCCCCTTGTGGCAACAGCACATCCCCTAGACTCATGTTTCTGTCACTCAAGCGTGTCATCGGGGGGCATGAACCCACAATCTAGCACAACGTTCCCTCTTGGAGTCACTACCTACTACTTGGCCAAAGCAATAAACAACAACGGAGAACATTCAAGAATTACTTAGGAACAAAAATATAAGAGATAAAAACCAAATATATTACTCTATCACAATCTGAACATAATCTCATAATCTATTAGATCCCTCCAAACTCAGGATAGCAACAGCAGAAATATTACAAAGGTGCCTCGGTCATGTAGGGCAGCTCACGAGGTCTAAACAATGAAGATCAAAGAGGGGAGGAGAACATCACATAGCTACTGATCACGGACCCATGGTCCAAGGAAAACTACTCACGAGACATCCGGGAAGCATCCATGGTGGAGAGGAGACTCCCGGAGGTCAATCCTCCCTCCGGCAGGGTGCCTGGAAGAGGTCTTCTGGTGCTCCCGATCTTCGGAAGCGCGGCGGCGGCGGAACAGAGGCGAGTTTGCGGAATAGGGTTCCTCTTTTGGAGTTTTCCCGTGACGGAGAATAAATAGGCGAAGGGGGGCAGCCAGAGGTGAACTAGGGGCCCCAGGCGCCCCCCTGGCGCGACCAGTGGTGGGGCCGCGCCTGGTGGCCGCCTGGTCCCCCCTGGCTCCCCTCTGGCCCCTCCCGGGCTCTTCTCAAAGCTTCCTGTACGCTGATTTTTCCTGTATTTTTCCCGGAATTTTTCTGGCACTTTTTATATGGGGGAAAACTGAAATAGAAAAACAGCAGAAAACAGGAACTGGCACTGGGGTGCACTGAGTTAATAGGTTAGTACAAATATGATCAAAACTCTATGAAAGTGTATCTAGATCATAGCAATATCACACAAAACATGCATGGAGCAAGCAGAAATTATAGATACGTTTTGGACGTATCAGTACCCATCGTTGGTATACCAGGTGCGACGCAGCCGAAGGCCCACCTGGAGGCCCATCAATACTTGTGAAGCCCACATAGTTGCTGGAAATTTCTTGGAGTACAAGACAAGGACCCAAAGACGTAGTCTACTAGGACACATGTAAACCCTGCCTGCCACCTATATAAAGCCAGGAGGGAGGAGAGAAACGGACACACAATCCAACAAGAAGCCACAACTAGACAATGATAGACTAGAACATACGCCACAAGATATGTGCCAGGATATGGAGCCCCATCTGTCCCGGTTCGTGGGCAAACCGGTGATAACCCTCAACTATAGGGGATCGAGATAGTCTTCGCGGGCAAGATAACCCAATTTATTTATTCGACACTTGGGGACACAAAGTATACGTACAGGCTTTGACAATTGAGTTGTCAATTCAACCGCACCTGAAATAAACACTTCCTTGCACAAAGGTATTAGTAGCAACTTTGATATGGTAGTGGTGGTAATGATAATAGTGGTGATAGTGATAGTGGAACAACAAAGGTAAACAACTAGTAACCAGCAGAAGGAAAACATTGTAGGCTAGGGAGATGGATGGTTGAGCGCTGCTTGGATGAGAACGAACATGTAACAAATTCTAACTTGGGCAAGGCTCACAGAAAACAAAGGATCATCTAGGCAAATATCAAACATCAGGCATGTATCCCAAGGTAGTTGTACGTGCTTGCAATAAGAACTTTGCACAACATCTTTTTTCCTACCCTCCCGCTACAAACGGGGCCAAAAGGAACTTAGGGAGATTAAGGTACTCCTGTCAAAGAGCACCGGAACAAAGCATTAACAATTCATGGATACAAGGAATCCTCAAATTATAGTCCATCCCCTTTGGTGTCCCAAGTTGTCACAATTCGGATCGCCAGTTCCAGACTATAATAAGTGCATACAACTCATAGATAGGATCAAGAACACCACAAACTCAAGAAACAAAAGGGTGATCAGATCTGAAATCATGGCACTCGGGCCCAAAGTGACAAGCATTAAGAGCAACAAGTTGTAACAGAGATGATAAACACCAAGTAGATGATAGGAAACATGCCCCCATCAATATGATTGAACTATTACATGATCTAACTCATCCAATCCCTACCATCCCCTTTGTCTACAGCAGGGAATTACTCACACCTGAGAGGAGAAGTCATGGAGGGGTGATGGAGAGGCGATGATGATGACGATGGCGATGATTTCCCCCTCACCGGAGGCCAATTCACCCTCCAGATTAGCTCTCCGAGGAAGAACAAAGGGTTGTGGCGGCTCCGCGACGTAGATCGGAAAAGCGACTTCTGTTTCGGGGCTTCTGCGTCGGGAGAATAAATAGGGCCAAGGTAGGTCACCAGGGGGTGTGGGACCGAGCCAGGATGGCAGGTGGCGTGGCCAGGGGCTGGGTCGCGCCAGGCACCCTCCTGACTGCCCCCTGGCTGCCCTGTGGCCCACCTTTGGCCTGGTGGAAGCTTCCGGAACACTGATTTTTTATATATATTTTTGGAATTTTTCCAGCGTACCTAAATGTCCAGAATCCTGCACAAAAGAAAACAGCATTGGTAGCTCTGCTGAAAACAGCGTCAATCCGGGTTAGTTTCGTTCTCATCATGCAAGAATGAAGGCAAAACAATAGCAAAAGTGTTTGGAAAAGTAGATACGTTTAGGACGTATCAACTCCCCCAAGCTTAGCCATTGCTTGTCCTCAAGCAATTCAGTTCAACGAACCGGATGCGACAAAGAAAACTTTGACAAACTCTTTTGCTTCATTACATGTATATAAGCATGTACTACGAAAGAGTTTAGCAAGTTTTGACACCATGCTACAAGGACAATGCACGAAGCAATCCTTCTTTCATGTAATCAGTCACAAACAAAAAGTAAACAATATGCTGCTGAAAATCAATCTAAGATCAAAATGGACATAGGATGAACATATCAGAGTGGTATCTCGCTAGCCTCCATGAGTGAAGAAAAACATAAATGCAGAAACTCCTCCGTAGTTTTAAAGGAGACTAGAACTTAGAACTCAAAGTAAGAAACATCACAAGCATGCAGAAGACAATGTGGTACTTTGGGACAATGCATGTTACACTAAGAATGACAATTATGCTCTCATAGTTGGTGCTTTGGAGAAAGGAAGGTGGAGACTCTCGAACCGTGGATTTTGATGGCAAGGTTGAAAACCGTAAAAGGAAGCAAAGACTAAACATGTGCCAGAGCTCTTGGTTTTGAAAACAAAGATAAAACTCTTTTGAGAGGTGCAACTTTCCAGTCAACGGTGAACGGTAAAGGTCTCTCAATATCTCGCATGCCAACCATATTAATGCCTTTTTCTTACACATGTTCCCTTATCCATAAATCCTTTGATGGTCTACGGAACCTTTTATTTTGCCTCAAGGATGGAAGGAGGATATCGTTCCATCTATCATAAGAAGCATTTGGTCCATTTCACTCCATCATCAAGTATGGGGGAGGTGTAACTCTCATATTTTTTTTATTGACTAGTTAAAACTTCCGTCAAAATATTTTTGGCATGGTAGATACTGATTTTCCCTCACCGCACCATGAGCTTGTACGGTTACAAAGGGGAAGCTTTTGAATAAATTTCGAGATGGCACAAGAAAGTCTAAGT
This sequence comes from Bromus sterilis, assembly GCA_950022295.1. Lineage (NCBI taxonomy): Eukaryota > Viridiplantae > Streptophyta > Magnoliopsida > Poales > Poaceae > Bromus > Bromus sterilis. Next base: position 407,177,000 of record OX465596.1, on the reverse strand, counting down.
TAGGAGTGGCCGTAAATACCACATATAGTAGGTATGGTGGACTCAAATGGAACAACTGGGTTTAGAAAGGTGATTGTGGAAGCACAAGCAGAATTCCGCTTGGTGCTGGAGGAAGGCTAGCAAAAGATGGGGAAGTGATACGTCTCAAACGTATCTACTTTTCCAAACACTTTTGCTATTGTTTTGCCCTCATTCTTGCATGATTTGTACGAAACTAACCCGGACTAACGCTGTTTTCAGCAGAGATGCCTGTATGGTTTTATTGTGTGCAGGAAAATGGATTTTTAGACATCCCGGAAAATTCCCAGAAAAATACCAGAAAATCCACGCACCCGATGGAAGCCAGGAGCCAGAAGTGGGACCAGAGGGGAGCCCTGGGGGCCCCAGACGCCCCCTTGGCGCGGCCAGGGTGGGGCCGCGCCCTCAGGCCGCCTGGGCTGCTCCCCCCTCCTCTGGTGCCCTACCGAAGCTCCTATTTATCCCCGTGACGAGAAAACCCCAGAACAGAAGTCGTTTTCCCAGTTTCCGTCGTGGAGCCGCCGCCACCCTCTGTTCTTCTTCGGGAGGGCTAATCTGGAGACTGATTTGGCCTCCGGAGAGGGGAGATCGTCGCCATCGTCATCACCATCACCAGTCCATCCATCCTCCATGACTTCTCTTCACATGTGTGAGTAATTCCCTGTTGTAGGCGAAGGGGATGGTAGGGATTGGATGAGTTTAATCATGTAATAGTTCGTCAGATTGTTGGGGGCATGTTGCCTATCATCTAGATTGGTGTTTATCTTCTTTGCTGCAACTTTTTGTTCTTAATGCTTGTCACTTTGGGCCCGAGTGCCTTGTTTTCAGATCTGAACCCTATGTGTTTTTGTGAATATATTTGTGTTCTAGATCCTATCTATGAGTTGTATGCACCTATTATGGTCCAGAACCGGCGATCCCAAAGGTGACAACTTGGGACACCAAAGGGGATGGTCCATGATTTGAGGATTCCATGTATCCATTAAGTTTATTGCTTTGTTCCGGTGCTCTTTGACAGGAGTACCTTAATCTCCATAAGTTCCTTTTGGCCCCGTTCGTAGCGGGATGGTAGGACAAAAGATGTTGTGCAAGTTCTTATTGCCAGCACGCACAACTACCTACGGGATACGTGCCTAATGTTTGCTATTTGCCTAGATGATCGTTGCTTTTTTCTGTGTGCCTTGCCCCGTATTAGAATCTATTATATGTTTACTCTCATCCATGCAGCGCCCGACCATCCATCTCCCTAGCCTACAGTGTTTTCAATCCTGCTGGTTATTAGTTTTTACTTTTTTGCTATTTACTTTTGTTGTTGCTATCATCACTATCATATCACCGTTACCACTTATCTATTGTTGCAAGCAAGTATATTTCAGGTGCGGTTGAATTGACAACTCAACTGTCAAAGCTTATAAATACTCTTTGGCTCCCCGTGTGTCGAATCAATAAATTGGTTTAACTTACCCGCGAAGACTATCTCGATCCCTTACGCCTGTGGGCCATCAAGCAGTGTTTTCTGGCGTCGTTGCCGGGGAGGCGTAGCAATATTTACAAGTGTACTTGAAGTATCCTACCGGATGCATATCATCCGCTATGGGTAAGAAAGGAGACCCCAAGGTTCCGATCTTACCATCCCGAACAAGAAAAGGTACTGTTCTGAACACTAGTGCTACACTTGATTCACCTTCCGTTATGAGTAAGTTTAATTCACCACCACTAAATGATGCTTCTATTGAGTCTGTTGCTATGTCCGATACTTTTGATGATGCCTCCACTACTCTTGATGATGCTACTTTTCTTGGTCGCCATATTGAAACTCAGACTGCTAAGGCTGCAGCAAAATCCAAGACCGAGACCCCTACTACCTATATTCCTACCTGCAAAACCTTTGGTTACCCGAGCTTAGATGAACTCAGGGAGAGAATCCTTGATGATGATTATGTTACTCTTGATGATGATTTTTGCAGGGAACTCAGAGAGTGTGTCGACTATGACCCTGGAGTTGTTAAGGAGTTGCTCAAAAAACACTCCATGAAGAACAAAGTTATTCCTGATCCTCAATTTTCCACATCTCCTATATGCATCACTGATCCTGATTATGATTTCTCTGTTGATCTTTCGCTTATATCTACAGTCGAGGCTGACCCCTTTTATGGAAGAGAAAATGATGATGCTATAGCACACGTGACCAAACTCGCTGAGTTAAGCAATCTATTCACTACTGATGAGAAGATACGAAACTTCTATGTGGCCAAGATTTTCCCTTTTTCTTTGAAGGAGGACGCTAAATCATGGTACAATGCACTACCCTATGGTTCCATTAAAAGTCCTCAGGACTTAGTCAAATTCTTTGTTGATAAATATTTCCCAGCTCATCTGCAACATGCTGCTTTGCAAAGAATCTATAACTTTAAACAACTGCAGGATGAGCACCTCCCTAAAGCTTGGGGGAGGTTTTGTGATTTACTTAAGGTTATGCCGGGACATGGGATCCCCAAGAATGAACTGCTTGATATATTTTACGCTAGTTTAACCGATGAATCCAGAACCTATCTGGATAGTTGTGCTAGTTGTGTTTTCAGGGAAAGAACACCGGACGATGCAGAAGAACTAATGTGCAAAATTGCCAAGAACTATGAAGATTGGTCCGTCCTTGAACCACTTCTACCACCGAAAAAGAGGGGCACGCTTGTTTTGAACCCCGGAGATATGCAAGAAGCAAAAAAGTCTATAAAGGAGAAAGGTATTAAAGCCGAAGACGTGAAGAATTTACCACCTATTGAGAAGTTGTGTGAGCCTACTACTCACCCTCCCTTGGTAGAGGTGCACTCTCTATTAGACTTTACTGAAAGTGACATCCCTAAAGGTAAGCCTCCCGACCAATGCTTAGATGAGCTTGATAATTTTATTGTTAAGCAAGTCCATTTTAATAGGAAGTTACAAAGTCAGTTGCATGATAATTCTCTTGCTATCAAAAGTTTATGTGATGTTCTAGAGAGAACAGTTAATGATGTTAAATGTCTTGTTAAGCATTTTCATATGGTTCAAACTCAGCTTGAACAAATTTCTAATGTGAAAAAAGATTTGCTTGCTAATAATTCCAAACAGGACATACAAGCTTATGGAATTAAAACTAGAGGTGGAACACACACCCAGGACCCACTCTATCCTGAGGGGCATCAAAAGAGGATCGAACAAGATTCCCAAGTACAAGAAGAAGACGAGATTGCTAGCTCTCTAAAGAAGAAAAAGAAGAAGAAGAAACACAAGGAGGCTGACAATCCCGATGATCCTATCATAAGTGAAAAGCCAGCTGTTGATCCTAACAGCATATCTACCTCCGATGCTGAATAAGAAGACGGTGCCGAGCCTGAAGAAAAAGATGCCGGGGAGGATGATCCACCCAAGGTAAGAGAAAAAGAAGCACCCGATAAACGCAAGAGGTACTCTAGAGAAGACTTCATTGCAAGAAGACATGGGAAGGAAAGAGAACAATGGATACAGAAACCCATGCCCTTTCCAGGTAAGTCCCTCAAATCTAAAGAAGAAGAGCATTATAATAAATTTTGTGAATGGATGAAGCCTCTTTTTCTTCAATTTCCTTTGACTGATGCTATTAAATTACCTCCTTATTCAAAATATATGAAAGATATTGTCACTAATAAAAGAAAAGTTCCTAATGAGGCTATATCTACTATGCTTGCTAACTACTCTTTCAATGGCAAGATTCCTAAAAAGCTCGGTGATCCAGGTATACCACCATTCCTTGCTCCATAAAGAATAATTACGTCAGAACTGCTTTATGTGACCTTGGTGCAGGAGTGAGTGTTATGCATTTTTCTCTTTACAAGAGGCTTTGTTTAGAGAAACTAATTCCTACAGATATCTCTCTTCAGATGGCTGACAAGTCAACAGTTGTCCCGATAGGTATTTGTGAGGATGTACCCGTTGAAGTTGCTAACTATTTGATCCTTACGGATTTTGTTGTGCTTGACAAGCCCGAGGATGGGAGCATGTCCATTATTCTTGGTAGACCTTTTCTTAACACCGTAGGTGCTATTATTGATTGCAATAGAGGAAAGGTCACCTTCAACGTTGATGACAAAGAACACACGGTGTATTTTCCAAAGAAGATCGACAAAAGGCATGGCCTTAACTCTATAGAGAATATCGAGACCGTGAAGATTGGAGAATGGGACTGTCCACTACATGTGCACCAAAAATACAAAACCATTATGGTGGGGACAATGTCCATCAAAGTAAAGGTGCAATGATCACTTCATAAGGGGTGAGACTTCTTGTTCTGTATATCGCCGATTTGTTGGTAAGACTTGATCAACCTTACTAGTAAGCTTGTTTTATATAGGTGAAAAGTCAAGCTTGTTATGTTTTCATTTGCTTTAGCTTTCATTCTCTTTGTTGTACCAAGTTTTTATGTTTTTGAAGCTTCACAATATTAATCACCACTTTAAGTTTTCAGAAAGTTTTGTAGCTTTTTGAACTTCGAGAAATTCTCAACAGTGAAGTTTTCAGAAAAATTCCAGAAAAATAAAAATAAAAATTTCCATGCCGGGAGTGACCCAGAGGCACCTGGGGATGACCAGGGGGGCCACCAGTGGCCCAGGCGGTTAGCTGGCGCGGCCTGCCCCCTGGCCGCGCCCACAGGGCGCCTAGGGCCCACAGGCCCCACTTCCAGGTATGTCTTCTTCCTCCTCCTTCTTCTCTCTCCAAAAACACGAGTTCTGCATTTGGTTCTTGCATTCTTGCTGTTCTTGGAGGAAATTTTTGATCTCTCTCTACAGCCCACCATTCAAGCTGAAATTTTGAGCAAATACTCCCTGGTATGTAACTCCTTCACCCCTCCAATTAGATTTTTGATTGGTGGCTTCATTTGTGAGTATTTAGTAGCTCTTGGTGCTGTTTATATGAGCTTGCATGCATGTGTAGAATTTTATTTTTCAAGTTTTGATGCAAGGTTATGCCTTAGGTAAGTGAGTTGAGTAGTTTGCCTTAACTCACTTTGTTTAAATACTTGGTTTTGTAATTTGTCAAAAATTTCAGAAATGAGTTTAATAGGAAGAACAAAGGGGTGCCTTGGGAAGAAGAGGCCCGAGCGCTCCGATCGAGTTACAAGAGCTGCAGCTTCACCCTCGACTGCTAGGGTGAGCTACAACGAAGATCATGTGCCCTTGGAGTTGTTGGAAAACACAAATCAAGCACGTGCAATGACTTTCCCGCGCGATGTATTCCTTGAAGCTGCAGGAATTAGGGAGGAGTTCTATAATCTTTGTGCTAATGCAGGTTTGACGCGGCTTGCAACGTGCCATGTTACTCAGTATCAAAACTGACCTCCTGTTTTATTAACAGTTTTAGATATAACCTTGATGCTAGTTCTGTTGAGTTTAAAATTTACAGTGATCTTTTGACCATGCCTTTGGAAAGGTTTTGTTAAATAATAGGTGTGACAAACGTGGGACAGACGGCGAAGATGAGCTCTCAGCCCTCCGAGCTGAGAACCGTCTTCAACTCGCTCTGTAGCATGGATACGAGGGATATTCACCGGTCAAAGATCTCCAGCATCTTATTCTCACACCCCGATGATAAGCCTCTTACTTATTTAAGCTTTGATCTTGCTGCTATGAAAAGGCATAAGTTTGTTACCATGACTTCCGAGTTTGGTAACCTTGATTATATCTTGCGTTTCGGAGCTACCACGGAACGCAAGATCCGTCTACCTGCACCTCTTTTGTTTGATTTTTCTCGCAGGAACGGATGGTCCTTTGATGTTATCCAGTTCGATGAGTTCGTGGTCCAGTATCAGTTTCATAACCCTATGGAGGGGGTTGTGCCCGACGAGGAGGAGCATGGTGAGTTCCCACCTTTCCAGGGAGAGACCGTCACCCAGTTTGGTGAAGGGTCTTCCTCTGCTCGGAGCGTGGATCCTTCTTCGTGGGATGAGCCGAGGACTTCGGTGTATGCACCGGAAGCGTCATACGACCCTTGTACTCACCCGTACTACCCTGGAGCAGGAGGCTCCTGGGGACATTAGCTACTACCAACTTAGGCTAAAAGCCTAACCTTGGGGGAGTACGTGCCCTTCTCACTTTTCCATTGTATTATCCATTTTATTCGCTTTGATCCTTTTCGAAGCTTTTGCCCGTTTTCTCTTTCTTTCGTTCTTTGCAAAAAAACCCAAAAAGATTTCCTTTCTCTCTTTAGTTTTCTTTGTTTTCAAAGATCAGCTCGAGTCCGTGATGGCATTTGTTTATATTTCCTACGTTCGATCGTGCAAGTGACCAGGAAGTAATGACGAAGATCGACGGAAGGGAAGCAACAAGGAAAACCGGTATGAACTCTTCTTGTTTCTACTTCTGTACATATGCCTGTACTTATGATCTAGAAACCAGCTTGTACCGACATAGTGCTATGTTTACAATGCTTTCCCAGTGTTCATGCTTTCCTTGTGGATAGTCTCAAACAGCTAGAGTACATAATGTGTTGTTGAAATGATTTACATGCATTGCATTTTTCATGGTTTGGCTTATTGAAGTGGTATTTCCCTTCGGAGAACTTTTGGATTGACTTGGCACATGTTCAGACATGCTTATGACTAAAAAGTCTACTTTTGCCTTGATGATCTTTTTGTTTCAGAATAGTTATATCACTTTCATGCCCGATTCAATGTTGCTTTGTCGCTCTGCATGATTATGGCAGTTATTGCTCTCTAGTTGGTCGCTTCCCAGTCTTTAGCTAGCCTTCGCTCGCACCAAGCGGATTTCTGCTTGTGCTTCCAAACTCCTTTTTCAAACCCAGTCGTTCCATTTGAGTCCACCATACCTACCTATATGTGGCATTTACCGGCCACTCCTAAGTTAGACTTTCTTGTGCCACCTCGAAATTTATTCAAAAGTTTCCCTTTTGTAACCGTACAAGCTCATGGTGCGGTGAGGGGAAATCAGTATCTTTCATGCCAAAAATATTTTTGACGGAAGTTTTAACTAGTCGAAACAGAAAAAAAAAATATATGAGAGTTACACCTCCCCCATACTTGATGATGGAGTGAAATGGACCAAATGCTGCTTATGATAGGTGGAACGATACCCTCCTTCCATCCTTGAGGAAAAATAAAAGGTTCCGTAGACCATCGAAGGATTTATGGATAAGGGAATATGTGTAAGCAAAAGGCATTATATATGGTTGGCATGGGAGATATTGAGATACCTTTACCGTTTACCGTTGACTGGAAAGTTACTCCTCTCAAAAGAGTTTTATCTCTGTTTTCAAAACCAAGAGCTCTGGCACATGTTTAGTCTTTGCTTCCTTTCACGGGTTTTCAACCTTTCCATCAAAAGCCACGGTTCGAGAGTCTCCCCTTCTTTCTTCAAAGCACCAACTATGAGAGCATAATTGTCATTCTTAGTGTAACATGCATTGTCCCAAAGTATTACATTGTCTTCTGCATGCTTGTGTTATTGCTAGTCTGAAATACTGAGTTCTAGTCACCTTTAAAACTCCGGAGGAGTTTCTGCATTTATGTTTTGCTTCAGAGTAGCGAAATTCCACCCAACTATGTTCAAGTTATGTGCATTGTGATCCTGTCTTGATATTCAGGAGTATATTATTTACTTTTAGTTGTTTGTGACTGATCACATGAAAGAAGAATTGCTTCATGCATTGTCCTTATAGCATTGTTTCATTACTTGCTAAACTCTTTTCGTAGTACATGCTTATATACATCTAATGAAGCAAAAGAGTTTGTCAAAGTTTTCTTTGTCGCGTCCAGTTCGTTGAACTGAATTGCTTGAGGACAAGCAATATGCTAAGCTTGGGGGAGTTGATACGTCTCAAACTGATCTACTTTTCCAAACACTTTTTCTATTGTTTTTCCCTCATTCTTGCATGCTTTGAACGAAACTAACCCGGACTAACGTTGTTTTCAGCAGAGCTGCCTGTATGGTTTTATTGTGTGCAGGAAAATGGATATTTAGAAATCGCGAAAAATTCCCAGAAAAATACCAGAAAATCCACGCACCCGATGGAGCCAGGAGCCAGAAGTGGGACCAGAGGGGAGCCCTGGGGGCCCCAGGCGCCCCCCTGGCGCGTCCAGGGGTGGGGCCGCGCCCTCAGGCCGCCTGGGCTGCTCCCCCTTCCTCTGGTGCCCTACCGAAGCTCCTATTTATCCCCGTGACGAGAAAACCCCAGAACAGAAGTCGTTTTCCCAGTTTCTGTCGCGGAGCCGCCGCCACCCTCTGTTCTTCTTCGGGAGGGCTAATCTGGAGGCTGATTTGGCTTCCGGAGAGGGGAGATCGTCGCCATCGTCATCACCATCACCACTCCATCCATCCTCCATGACTTCTCTTCACATGTGTGAGTAATTCCCTGTTGTAGGTGAAGGGGGTGGTAGGGATTGGATGAGTTTAATCCTATAATAGTTCGTCAGATTGTTGGGGGCATGTTGCCTATCATCTAGATTGGTGTTTATCTTCTTTGCTACAACTTGTTGTTCTTAATGCTTGTCACTTTGGGCCCGAGTGCCTTGTTTTCAGATCTGAACCCTATGTGTTTTTATGAATATATTTGTGTTCTAGATCCTATCTATGAGTTGTATGCACCTATTATGGTCCGGAACCGGCGATCCCAAAGGTGACAGCTTGGGACACCAAAGGGGATGGTCCATGATTTGAGGATTCCATGTATCCATTGAGTTTATTGCTTTGTTCCGGTGCTCTTTGACAGGAGTACCTTAATCTCCATAAGTTCCTTTTGGCCCCGTTCGTAGCGGGATGGTAGGACAAAAGATGTTGTGCAAGTTCTTATTGCAAGCACGCACAACTACCTACGGGATACGTGCCTAATGTTTGATATTTGCCTAGATGATCGTTGCTTTTTTCTGTGTGCCTTGCCCCGTATTAGAATCTATTATATGTTTACTCTCAGCCATGCAGCGCCCGACCATCCATCTCCCTAGCCTATAGTGTTTTCAATCCTGCCGGTTATTAGTTGTTACTTTTTTTCTATTTACTTTTGTTGTTGCTATCATCACTATCATATCACCGTTACCACTTATCTATTGTTGCAAGCAAGTATATTTCAGGTGCGGTTGAATTGACAACTCAACTGTCAAAGCTTATAAATACTCTTTGGCTCCACCTGTGTCGAATCAATAAATTGGGTTAACTTACCCGCGAAGACTATCTCGATCCTTTACGCCTGTGGGGCATCAGGAAGCGACCAACTAGAGAGCATAATAGGCATAATCATGCAAAGTGACAAAGCAACATTGAATCGGGCATGAAAGTGATATAACTCACCCTGAAGTATAAAGATCATCAAGGCAGAACAGGCTTTTTAGTCTTAACATGCGTGAACATGTGCCAAGTCAATCCAGTAATCCCCCGGATGGAAATACCACTTCAATATGCCACACTATGAACAATGCAATGCATGTTAATCATCTCAAGCAACACATTATAAACTCTAGCTATTTGAGACTAACCACAAAGAGAGCATGAACCACTTGCAAAGCATTGTAAACATAGCACTATGTCGCTACAAGCTGGTCTCTAATCATAAGTACAGGCATATGTACAAAAGCAGAAACAAAAAAAGTTCATACCGGCTTTCCTTGTTGCATCCCTTCCGTCGATCTTTGTCATTACTGCCTTGTCACTTGCATGATCAAACGTAGGAAATTATAATCATCACGGACTCGAGCTGAACTCTGAAAACAAAGCAAACTAAACAGCAAAGGAAACATAATCTTGGGTTTTTTAAAGTTTAACGAAATCAAAAGAAAGGAGAATTGCAAACTATAAGAACAAAGAAGAACAGGCAAAAGCTTGCAAAAAGATAAAAGCGAACCAACGGTAGATACAAAGGAAAGGGGAGGAGAGCACGTACTCCCCCAAGCTTAGGCTTTTGGCCTAAGTTGGGCTCTTCTACTGCGGTCCCGCGGAGCTTCCTGCTCCGGGGTAATGGTAATCCCACGGATTGTATGAGCCCTCCTGTGCGTACACTGGAGTCCTCGGATCCTCCCACGTGGAAGAGGAAGGTCCCGCCCCCCATCCAGAGGAAGACCCTTCACCCTAGGGGGTGACGGTCTCCTCCTGAACTGGTGGATATACCACGTGCTCCTCCTCGTCTGGCTCGACCCCCTCCGTGGGGTCGTGAAACTGGTATCTCCCCATGATCTCATCAAACTCGGCCAGTGAAAAACGAAATCCGTTCCTGCGAGAAAAATCAAACACAAGTGGTGCAGGTAGACGGACATCGCGTTCCACAACGTCTTTAAACCGCAAAACATAATCAAGTGCATAGCGGTCAGAAGCCTTAGTAACAAAGAAATGCCTCTTCATGGCAGCCAAGTCAAGGCTAACAAAAGGAAAGACTGTATCATCTGGGCGCGTTTCTCCTTGGAGAAACTGCAAAAGAAGTGTGGCATAGACGCCACCAAATAGGTCCCCCTTGTTACTATTAGTAGCAAGGCGTTTCGCGATAAGAGAACCCACATGATACCCGTGCTTCCCTGAGAGGGCATTCGCCATGGTAGTAGTATCAGGCGTAGAAGTTCTACTCGTGTTGTGTCGAGCCAACACTCCTCTAGCAATATAATAGGCGAAATACCTGAGGTGAGGGAACATAATGTTGGAGATCTTCTGACGGTTGGATGCCCTCACTTCAGTGTTACAGAACGAGTCGAGGAGGGTGTTGAGTGCAACAGTTTGGACATTTTTCCTCTTCTTTTCGACCAAGCCTGGCAAACCTAAAGCTTCACAAAATGTACTCATAGGCATGGTCAACAACCTTTCATAAAGTCTAAACACCACAGTATCATTGTCAGGATAAAACCTGAAACTGTTAACCAAAATAGCGGTGAGTGTCTCGTACTGTGGTACACGGCTCGTAACGAGCCGTGTTAAACTTTGATGGGCACACAGAGCATAGAACTCTTCTCGTATGTCGGCATCCTCCATGAAGTCTTCGCATGGAAATGCCATAGCTCTTGCGGGTGACGCGTCCAACATCTCCATGGGTACGATATCTTCATTATAGCTCACCCTCGTGGCCGAAGGTGAAGCTGCGGAACGCGTATCACGGCTAGAGCGCTCGGGCTTCTTCTTCCCAAGCCACTTTCCTAGCCTCTCCATTTCTGAAATTTTTAACAATTCACAAAAACGAGGATTTAAGAAAAACTAGTTTGGGAAAAACATTCTACTTACTTTACCAAGGCTCAAACTAGCAAAAAAACTTGAAAAATAAATTTCTACACAAACATTTAAGCTCAACTAGATAGCACCAAGAACCACTAAATACTCACTAATGAAGCCACCAACTAGAAAACTAATTGGAGGGGTGAGGGAGTCACATACCAGAGAATATGTGTCCCAAATTTCAGCTCAAATGAGTGGTTGTAGAGGGAGATCGAAGTTCCGTGCTCAAGAACAGCAAGAACACGAAACTAGAGCAAGAACACGAGTTTTCGGGGTGAAAGAGAGAGAGTGGAAGAAGAGATGCCAGCAGGGGGTGCCTGTGGGCCCCAGGAGGGTGGGTGGCGCGGCCAGGAGCTGGGCCACGCCACCTGGCCTCCTGGGCCAGGGGTGGACCCCCCTGGTCAGCCACAGGTACTCCCCGATGGCTTTTTACCTGGAAATTTTTATTTTGAATTTTCTGGAATTTTCTGGGAAACTTCACTGTAGAGAATTTTTCAAAGTTCAAAAAGCTGCAAAAAAACTTTCGTGAACTTGAGACAAAAGTTAGAACAAGTGAAATTTTAAACAAAAACTTGGGTAGAGCAAGGAGAATAAAAGCTAAAGGAAATGAAAACATAACAAGCTCAACTTTTTACTTATATAAAACTTGCTAGTTAGCAAGGTTGATCAAGTCTTACCAACACACCGGTGATATATAGCGCAGAAAGTCTCGCCTCTTATGAAGTGATCATTGCACTCTCACTTTAATGGACATGGTCCCCACCATAATTGTTTTGTATTTGTGATATACATGTAGTGGACAATCCCATTCTCCAATCTTCACGGTCTCGATATTCTCAATGGAGTTAAGGCCATGCCTTTTGTCGATTTTCTTCGGAAAATACACCGTGTGTTCTTTGTCATTTACGTTGAAGGTAACCTTCCCTTTATTGCAATCAATAACGGCACCTGCGGTGTTAAGAAAAGGTCTACCAAGGATAATTGACATGCTTCCATCCTCAGGCATGTCAAGCACAACAAAATCAGTAAGTATTAAGCAATTGGCAACTTCAACAGGAACATTGTCAAAAAATACCGATCGGGACGGCCGTGGACTTGTCGGCCATCTGAAGAGAGATATCTGTAGGAATTAGTTTCTCTAAACAAAGCCTTTTGTAGAGAGAGAAGGGCATAACACTCACTCATGCACCAAGATCACATAAGGCAGTTCTAACATAATTATTCTTTATGGAGCAAGGAATGGTGGGTATACCTGGATCACCGAGCTTCTTAGGAATCTTGCCACTGAAAGAGTAGTTAGCAAGCATAGTAGATATTGCCTCATTAGGGACTTTTCTTTTATTAGTAACAATATCTTTCATATATTTTGAGTAAGGAGGTGATTTAATAGCATCAATCAAAGGAATTTGAAGAAAAAGAGGTTTCATCCACTCACAAAACTTGTTATAGTGCTCTTCTTCTTTGGATTTGACGGACTTTCTTGGGAAAGGCATGGGTTTCTGTACCCACTAGTGCAAAACAGGTCATTAGAACCGGTTCTGGGAGGCCATTAGAACCGGTTTTGGCAACCGGTGCTCAAGGTTCGGTGCTAGAGGGTGAACCCCTTTAGAACCGGTTGCTCACGAACCGGTTCTAAAAGCTCTGCAGCCAGCCAGGTGGTGGCAGGTCGGGCGCGAGGGCTCGGGAACCTTTAGCACCAGTTTGTAACACAAACCGATTCTAAAGGTTTAGAAGTTTAAGTTTTTTTCTTTTTGGTTTTAATAGTTTAGGGTTTAGGGTTTATTAATTCTTTTCTTTTGGGTTTAGGATTACTGTTTATTTTACGCTATTACATAATGTACAATGCATATATATATATATACATGTAGAATATCTCGTAGCTAGCTAGAACCATCATATATAGTAGAATTATCGTACCACCAACATATATATACATCGATCATATATAGTACTAGTGCCTCACCACCGCCCCACTTTGCTTGCCTCGAGCCCACAACAGTGGAGGGCATTTGAATATACATACAGTATACATCATATGGACAACACACCAGTTTCCTATTACATATGATAAGGAAAATCTCCGGTCGACTTATTTAGGACTTCACGAAGAAGAAATCCCGCTATTTCCTCTTGAAGTGCTCGCATGCGATCATTTATGTCGAGTTTATCCCGCTTCTCCCAAATCTTATTATTTAAAGAAGATGATCAATATATGAATATATTACATATGGTAAGAACAAAGTCTAGATAGTATTTACGTACCATCATTGTTCTTTGATTAATCTTTTGGGTCATATACCGAATGTTCTCCATTACGATGTAAGCACAAGGTTCAGTCCCCGATGTCTGCCTCATACACTTCACAACAAAATAGAATTCAAACAGATTTAATAATCAAGCATATATATGATAATGGTATATTGAAACTAGAAATATAATTAAATCGAATCTTCTCTCACATATTTATCGTACTGCCACGTCAGCTTCTCCTTCCATTCACCGCGCTCGAGTTTTTTGAACTTTTCCCAAACTCTGCCGTCAAAGAAAATGAATAAAGGAGTTAATTACTTGATATAAAAGAAACTTAAAGTGAACACTAAAGAAGCCTACATGTGTGATAATGATTAAAATTACCTGGCGAATGAGTTCCTAATTTCTTTATACTCACTAATATCTTTACGTAGTCAGTCCATTACTGTAACCATTCCTTTTTCCATTTCAATGTCTATCAAGATGAAGTGATAGCTGCACACACGTAAGCGGGTATCACTTATATAACAATATCGAGTAAGCAAAACTATAATTTGTAGTACAAAATAATGACACTCACTTGAAATTTTAAGGAAATAGTTGAAGGGTTCGTTGCATAGAAAACAAAAAAATTCCTACGGTTGTAACAGCCAAGATCACATCTAGAAGATCACTTGTAACGGTTTGAGAAGGACTCACCCTCGAAGACCAAAAGCTTTAACGAGAACTATTCTCGTGGGTGATGTAGTCGAACACACGCCGACCTCAAGGTCGTGATGAAGACTTGACGCCACGAACGGGCAGCGTCTCCGTAGTCGGTCACACGTACAGATCAGTGACGACCTCCGCCCCTTGCTCCAGTTGGGCAGCGGAAGTAGTGGATCCTCGGGAACTCCAGCAGCACTACAACATAGTGGTGGTGGTGGTAGAGAAGATCTTGAGCAGGGCTTCGCCTAAGCACCGTACTCGTGAAACTGGATCAGCTAGCAAGGGGAGGAAGATGCCAACCAAAGGGCATATGAGAGATGGAGGAATTAGTGTGTAGAGGGGTCTCCACCCATCTATATATAGGAGGGGGAGGCAGCCCCCAAGGGGTAGCACGCCCCAAGAGTTGCCCCCACCTCTCCCCTCATCATGTGGGTGGATTCTCCACTCACAAAAACAAAGGGTCACACATTATTCCCATAACTTCCATAATTCTCCACTCAAAATTCCAAGAGTTTATCACATTAAAACACTTTTAATTATCTTGTTTAATGTCACTCAAATTAATGAACACTTCATTCAATGAGTACTTCATTGATGAACACTTCATTCAATGAACACATTAACAATTATCCCCTTGCACTATTTTGATATACCGAAACTATTCCAGCAGTTTTATCAAAACAGTCCATGTGATGTCCAGTATATTCTCTGGCGTTCTGTATCCACTCAAACGCGTCAACGAATCCTTAAGTGTGTCACCCTACGGTTCGTGAATAAAATGGACATGACAGAGACTCTTCTCCGATCAATAATCATCAGAGGGATCTGGAGATCCATGATGACTCCCACTTACTCAACGATGAACTAGTGATCGTGTGAACCATTACTCGGTAACCAATTCCTTTTGTCTCGCGATATTTTACTTGTCCGAGATCCGATCATTTGGTATCTTCCATACCTAGTTCGATCTCGTTACCGACAAGTACTCTTTACTCGTTCCGTGATATAACATCCTCGTGAGCCAGTCACGTGCTTGCAAGCGATGTCAATGTGATATCACCGAGAGGGCCCAGAGTATATCTCTCCGTCATCTGGATGGACAAATCCCACTCTTGATCCACGAGCCTCAACTAACACTTTCCAAGTACCCAACGACACCTTTATAATCACCCTGTTACGGTGTGACGTTTGATGGAATCAAAGTACTCTTCCAGTGTCAGTGATTGAAGTGATCTCATGGTCTAAGGATTAGGGTTACTTCGTGAAAGTTTGATACAGCAATAGAAACTTTGATAACATGATCGTATTGCTATAACTACTGTGGGTGTATGTTCATCACATCATTCTCCAATGATATGACCTTGTTATTAACGACATCCAATGTTCATGATCAGGAAACCTTGATCATCCATTAATCAACAAGCTAGTATAAAGAGAGGCATTACTAGGAACCTTTTCTCTGTTTATTAAACACACATGTATTAACGTTTCCGGTTAACACAATTATAGCATGAAAATAAACATTTATCATAAACATGGAATAAGATAATAACCACTTTATTATTGCCTCTCGGGCATATTCCCTTCAGTCTCCCACTTGCACTAGAGTCAATAATCTAGTTTGGTACTTGCGCATCCAACACCTATGGCATTCAGGTGTTATCCATACGCATTGCTAGTGGTAAACCTAATATCCAGATCTGACACTTCAGGTCCGTGTGTATTTGCATTTCTTTGCGTCTCTACGCATCACTCATTCACCAATGAGATGGCATTGCATAAATTTGGTCCTCCGGTGAGACCTTAGTCCCTTGAGCTCAAAACATGTTGAATCTATTGTCGTACAATAGATCTTCATAGTATTAGCTCGCTTGGAACTACACCTAGTTTGTCAAACAAACTTCTTGACACAAATGCCCTCCTTTGCTGCTGCTAGAGCAGTCATATACTTAGCCTTTCGTTGTAGTATTCGTTATAATGTCTTAACTTTGGAACTCATCCAAATCCATTTGGAACTATTCCAAATCTATCATGGAACTTTCTTCCATTACATTTTGCCACCTTAACATACCGCCAAAATTGAGATAAATTTAGATTGTATCTTGCGACAAAACTAGTATCAATGTAACACTTTACAATGAACTATTGTCCAACATACATAATATATATTCTTAGTCCTTCCAAAGCACGTAAGGATATCTTTACTATTGTCCAATGATCATCTTATGAATCATTCTGGTATATGCTCATAACATTTAGAGCATAGGACATTCTGGAATTGTACATATCATGGTGTACATGATTGATCAAATCATTCATGTGGTTTTACTCACTAAGTGTCAAAACACTTGAATCTCGCTTCAACCTTTTCCATGCGGCAAGAACCTTTCTCGTCGTTTCCATATTGAACTTATTCAATATTTCATATATGTACTTCGGCCCAACCATATTAGCACCTCAATCTATCTATATAGACCATATTAGCCCAATATACTGCTTTTGCCCAAATCTTCCATTAAAATCAAATTTTTAATGAAACTTCACCCGTGTCAATAAAAGATACATCATTTCCAATCAACAATATGTCTTCTACATAATGTATTAGAAATATGTCTCAGCGCTCCCACTTAATTTCTTGCAAAAGCAAGCATCTTCACCGTCTCTGATGAAACTAAACGTTTTAACAATTTCATCATGATGAAGATTCCAACTCCGCGAATGCTTATTTCAACCATTGAAATTTGCATGCTATTTTAGCATCCTTTGAATTAACAGAACCCTTTGGACCGTGTCCTGTACACGTCCTAGGTAACCATTCTATTAGAAGAACGCTGTTCCGTTTGTTCAACTACCATATACCAAAACTAGCATATGTAGTGGTTGCTACAATAATCCGTCCAGACTAAATATCGTTATGAAAGATCAAATCTTGTCATAGCCAGCTCTTTGAACATAATCGTAAACCATTTTAACGATATGTCGAATATTTCATAGATGTGAGAACATCCACGTCTGTTTCTTTATAGATCCAAACACGGTATCTAGAGGGTCTTCCAAGTTCAGAAACTTGGTTTCTCGTGTATGGAACTATCACGGATTTTATAGCTTCTAGCCATTTTGACGGAGTCAGGGCCCATCATTGCTTCTTTGCATGTAGTCGGTCCATTATTATCAAATAACAATGATTCAATCTCAAATCTTTCTATTTGATCGATTACCTGAACTACGCAGTTCAATAGGAACTTAGATCGCCGTGACCACAACCTTTGGGACACGGGAGCCAAGAGCATTGCGGCCGCTTCCGGGACACTTTCCGGCGCTGCGCCACTTAGCACATAAAGCTTAGGTTCAACAACCTAATCGAAGTTCTACTGTCCTCCCACTTAACTTTTCGCAAAAAATTCCTTCTCAAGAAACTTGATGCACTTAGCCACAAAACACTTTTGTCTTTATGGAGGAATAACCAACGGTTACATTGGGATAACCTACAAAGACGTACTTTATCCGACTTTGGTTGTAAACATTTTACATATGCCTTGCATACCAAAATTTAAGAAAAGACAAATTGGGTTTTATCCCATTGCACAACTCATATGGTGTCATTTCAACGGATCTCGATGGCGCTCTTTTTAGTGAAAAGCGGTAGTCTCTAAAGCTTAATCCTTAAAATATAATGGCAATTTTATAAATAACACCTTTGATCCTTACCATGTCAAACAAGGTTTGATTACATCTCTCGAACACTCCATACTCCTATGGTGTTTCGGGAAATGCAAGTTTTGGAACGATTCCTAAACTCTCAGGCATTTGCTAAACTTTTAACTCAAAAATCTTCTTTTATGATCCAATCATAAACTCTTATTTTCTCGTTACAATGATTTTCACTTCATCTTGAAATTTATTTGAACATTTTCAAACATTTCATACTTCTTCCTTATCAAGTAAATATACACATATATCCACTCAAATCCTTGGTTAAAGTATATGAAGTTATAAGACCCACCACACATGGCTACACATAATGAACTATACACATCAACATGTATAATGTCCAATAAGTTAGTCGTCCGTTCTTCTTTGCCTATGAACGGAGTTTCAATCATTTCTAGGAAATTCTTACAAGCGTCAATTGATTCAAAATCAAAAGACTCCAAAATTCCACCAACATGGAGTTTCTTCATGTTATCTTTCCAATATGATTTAAACGGTGTTTCAATCATCTCTAGAAATTTCTCACAACCGTCAATTGATTCAAAATCAAAAGACTCCAAAATTCCATCACCATGGAGTTTCTTCATGTGTTTCTTTCCAATATGATTCAAACGATGGTGTCACTCATAAGTGATCTTATAATCATTTGTCTTGCGACATGTTTAGCATCAGTTATTATGGATGTGATTTCTCCAACAAGATTTATAGAGTTCATCCATCTTCTATGAATATGGTGATAATTTGAACAACTATTGTTCGTATAACACCAGAACAGAATAACAATTATTCAAATAAATCTTGAAGGCTAGGTTTAATTCCAACGATAAACACAATAACACTTTATTTTGTTCTTGATGAGAATCATCCCATATTCATTTGCTAGTTACTCAGGCCATTGCAACTCTTGTATTGCGTTGTTCCGTATGACACTTCATACCAACCAATCAGTATCCAATACTCAAGAATCACGCTGTTTAACAAGCAATGAATATACCCATAACATGTATATCATCTATATACCCGAGCTGGACATTTCCAGTCTTTTCCTTTTTCTTTTCGCCAAAATATTTTTCAGATCCTCTTTCAGCAATTCCTTTCCTTTTTAGAAGAATTTATCAACATCACTTGTGGCACCATTCAAATGACACATAATCCAAAGTGTGTTAGTCAAATACTAACACCCTTTGATTCTCACTTTGATGTAGATCACCGTCATCAAATGTTTGGTGTTCTTCCAAATTCCATTCTTTAGTAATCTTATAGTGTAGTAAACATTTTACCTACATCTTCCATTCATCCTATCATGACAACTTTCATGACAAAACTACCATAGCTCATAGGGACAAACTGTGAGTACAATATTAGTTCCCAAAACCTTTTTGAGAGATTAGGACACATAGTGTCTCCAACCTTCACAAATTCTCATACAATATGAGAACATGTTTCTCACTAAATTTTACTCTATCACATTGCAACTAAACATTGTTTCAGATATCGCTATATCTTCCACACATGATAGTTTCTGAAACAATCCTTTCAGCTCCTAGATAACCTTGATAATAACAAACAACATTTGAATATCAAGGATCATGGAGGCAAGTGTGATACTTAGACACTAACACTGGAATTGTTACTCTCGATTTAATACACATTATTAAACTTCATGGAGTAAGCAAGGTTTGCTAAAGTTTGCAATAAGACTTTAAACTTTAGATTGACACTCAACAATACGGTACCAGTCCGTAAAGTTAAATATCCAGAATTCTATAGTTCTATTATCTCAATTATAGCTAAGCGAAAAGGTAGTAAACAAATGCCAATGACTACAACGAACTATGCAAATTCACTTTGATTTAGTTCATGATAAAATGAGTTCATCTAACTCCCACTCAAAAACAACATCCCTCGAGTCGTCTTTGGTGATTACACGAACCAAATTCACTACACCACGACCGATCATCACGTGAGGCAGTGTAGCTGCAATGGCGAGCATCTCAATATGGTTCATCATATCATCCATATGACTCGTGCTTAACCTTTCGGTCCATGTTCCGAGGCCATGTTTGTACATGCTAGGCTCGCCAAGTAGAACCTTAGTATTTGCATGTGTTTCAAGGCCATGTCTGTACATGCTAGGCTTGAAAACACCCGTTGTATGCGAACGTAGAGTCTATCACACCCGATCATCACGTGGTGTCTCGAAACGACGAACTTTCTTAACGGTGCATACTAAGGAAGAACATATAATTATCTTGATATTAAGTGAGAGGGATCATCTTATAATGCTACGGCAGCGATCATGATCGTAACTAAGCAAAATAAGATGCATAAAAGGATAAACATCACATGCATGGATAATGTGATATTATATGGTCCTTCTCGCATTAGATCTCCATCTTGTGCGTCTTGGTATGATCTCCATCATGCCACCGGCGCGGCACCAAGGTCCATGGCCCCACCACCATGGTCGTCCTTCTCCATTACAATATATCTCATGGATATATCTACAGCACGCAGGCCTTAAAAAGGAAAAACACAACCATATGGCTCCTGCCGGTTGTTTACAATAAATCTCATTTCATACAACAATTTTGTAACAATGACCATATCACATCACATGCCCTGCAAAAACAAGTTAGACGCTTCTAAATTATCTTTGCAAATTTTACGTGGTTTTGGGCTTCCTAGGAAAGAACCGATCTTACCTACGGACAAGAACCACAACGTTGATTCGCTAGTTGTTTCTTTTCATCCCTTTCCAGGGCCCTCCGTTGCAAATGCCATATCACTAATGTTAGAGAAACTGACACCCCCAAAGCCACTTTATACGGTACAAGCCGTATGTCAAGCGTGACACGCAATCTGCGCTTAGGGCCGCTTCAATCCAACATTGCCACAATATGAACAAGTGCACAAAAGAGGGTAACAACTAGAGGATCAACGCCCACATCTCTATGTGTTCTAACCGTACAAAGCATCTACGCATAGACGAGGCTCTGATACCACTGAAGGGTTCGTTGCATAGAAAACAAAAAATTTCCTACGGTTGTAACAGCCAAGATCACATCTAGAAGATCACTTGTAACGGTTTGAGAAGGACTCACCCTCGAAGACCAAAAGCTTTAACGAGAACTATTCTCGTGGGTGATGTAGTCGAACACACGCCGACCTCAAGGTCGTGATGAAGACTTGATGCCACGAACGGGCAGCGTCTCCGTAGTCGGTCACACGTACAGATCAGTGACGACCTCCGCCCCTTGCTCCAGTTGGGCAGCGGAAGTAGTGGATCCTCGGGAACTCCAGCAGCACTACAACATAGTGGTGGTGGTGGTAGAGAAGATCTTGAGCAGGGCTTCGCCTAAGCACCGTACTCGTGAAACTGGATCAGCTAGCAAGGGGAGGAAGATGCCAACCAAAGGGCATATGAGAGATGGAGGAATTAGTGTGTAGAGGGGTCTCCACCCATCTATATATAGGAGGGGGAGGCAGCCCCCAAGGGGTAGCACGCCCCAAGAGGTGCCCCCACCTCTCCCCTCATCATGTGGGTGGACTCTCCACTCACAAAAACAAAGGGTCACACATTATTCCCATAACTTCCATAATTCTCCACTCAAAATTCCAAGAGTTTATCACATTAAAACACTTTTAATTATCTTGTTTAATGTCACTCAAATTAATGAACACTTCATTCAATGAGTACTTCATTGATGAACACTTCATTCAATGAACACATTAACAATTATCCCCTTGCACTATTTTGATATACCGAAACTATTCTAGCAGTTTTATCAAAACAGTCCATGTGATGTCCAGTATATTCTCTGGCGTTCCGTATCCACTCAAACGCGTCAACGAATCCTTAAGTGTGTCACCCTACGGTTCGTGAATAAAATGGACATGACAGAGACTCTTCTCCGATCAATAATCATCAGAGGGATCTGGAGATCCATGATGACTCCCACTTACTCAACGATGAACTAGTGATCGTGTGAACCATTACTCGGTAACCAATTCCTTTTGTCTCGCGATATTTTACTTGTCCGAGATCCGATCATTTGGTATCTTCCATACCTAGTTCGATCTCGTTACCGACAAGTACTCTTTACTCGTTCCGTGATATAACATCCTCGTGAGCCAGTCACGTGCTTGCAAGCGATGTCAATGTGATATCACCGAGAGGGCCCAGAGTATATCTCTCCGTCATCTGGATGGACAAATCCCACTCTTGATCCACGAGCCTCAACTAACACTTTCCAAGTACCCAACGACACCTTTATAATCACCCTGTTACGGTGTGACGTTTGATGGAATCAAAGTACTCTTCCGGTGTCAGTGATTGACGTGATCTCATGGTCTAAGGATTAGGGTTACTTCGTGAAAGTTTGATACAGCAATAGAAACTTTGATGACATGATCGTATTGCTATAACTACTGTGGGTGTATGTTCATCACATCATTCTCCAATGATATGACCTTGTTATTAACGACATCCAATGTTCATGATCAGGAAACCTTGATCATCCATTAATCAACAAGCTAGTATAAAGAGAGGCATTACTAGGAACCTTTTCTCTGTTTATTAAACACACATGTATTAACGTTTCCGGTTAACACAATTATAGCATGAAAATAAACATTTATCATAAACATGGAATAAGATAATAACCACTTTATTATTGCCTCTCGGGCATATTCCCTTCAATAGTATATGTTCTTCTGCATGTAGATCCCTCAAACTTTTAAGCAAAAGGGTCTCCGCGAATTCTGTATTATGTTTTATTGTTACTTCATGTATGATATTTGGGTCAATGAACCCAATGCGAAAGAATCCATCTTTTCTCATTTCGTACATCTTCTTTCTGCGTAATACCACACACAAAAGAATATATATAGTGAGGATAATACAGTCAATTACGTACGAGCTGAGCTACAAAGAAATCACTTACAGACAATACAAACTGACGATAGATTTGTCGAGTGCCAATTGATGGAATAACTGAAATAATTCTTCATTTGCAATCCACAAGTCACCAGTTCCATTGTCGAAATAATCTGGCCTGATCGGAATCCAGAAGCCAGTCATCTCGGACGGTATAGCTTCTGTGATGTACCACTTATGCAAGTTACGCATTTGCGTTGATAATAGCTTCTCTTATTCTTCAGTGAACATAGGCTCCCATTTTGCATATTTCCTTTTTGGAGATGGCTCACCAGACAAGTCATCAAGGTTTAAAAATTGTTCAATAGTAAGACCCGCCTCTCTAGCAAATGCTCTTTGTTCGTCGGTTATCTCTTCCTGCTATTTGGTATTCACCTTGAGCGGGGCTATCGATTGCACTGTCTGTTCTCCGAGCTGGGCAATAGTTTTCCCGCATTTTTTACTGCCTGAGTGGCTGCTTCTTGAACCCTTTTGCATAAATGACTTGTTAATAGAGCGTTCGTAGTCCGAGAACACGGTCTTAATAGGGGGTTCAAACATCTTCAAGAAGTGTTGTACTATTACCTCGAGTATTTTCTCCTTCGGTGGCGGGGGAGGTTTCGGTGCAAGGTGCTTCGCCACGGCTTCATCCACTATTGCCTTGGTTTCAGCTTCACTCCTATCCCAGGGTAAGACCGACAGACTCTTCTGGGGTTTAACTTTCTTTGTTTTATTCTTCGGTGGACTCCTATGACGCGGCGGAGGTCGATTACTTTTTGATTGTCGTGTTTGCCTTCTATCCATCACGGGGGGAGCTGGTGGGATCGGTTGGCGCTGCGGACTCGCGATGTGGGGTGGTTGTGGTGGAATCGACTGACGCGGAGGAGTCGCGCTACGCTCCACGAGGATGGATGGTGCAGGACTCGGCTGACGTCGCAGCAGATCAGTCCCACTGTGCTCCATCTCGGGGATGGATAGTGCAGGACTCGGCTGATGTTGCGGAGTCGCACTCCGCTCCATCTCAGGGAGGGGTGCAGGACTCGGCTGGTGCTGCGGAGTCGGGATGCACTCCATCTCGGGGGGTGGTGGTGAACTTGATGTCGAACGCGTTGGACTTGACTTAATGGCTGGAAATATGATCCATTGTTTTCTCCATAGATAGATACCACTTTGTTTGGCTTCTCTGAGGGTCTTCTTCCCTTCACCTCCAGGAATATCAAGGTTTAGTTCTTGATATTCCGTCACAACTTCATCCACCCCGACACGAGCATAGCCAGGTGGAATCGGATTGCAGTGGTGCAGTGCTCCAGGTTGATTCGTTAAAGCAAAGCCGTCCGCCACCTTAATGGATATATTGTTCATTTTGAAGATTAGCTCGCAACGTTTCTGCTCTGTGATATCATCCACGGGGTGGTGACCATCATCGACCCCCGTGGAGCCCACACTGCTTTTCCTCATAGATGGGACGGTAGTTGCTTCAGGTGGATCTTGAGTTGGCTGCGGTTGCTGGCTAAGTGACGCCTGTAGTCGCTCCTGCATATCCTTCATAGAATTTTCCATCTTTGAAAGACGGTCTGCTTCCAGCTTCTTGTTTCTTGCACGGATTTTGTAAGTATCTTTATACTCTGCAAACCCCTCATACCATGGAACAACGCCGACGCCTCGCGTTCGTCCCAGATGTTCAGGATTCTTGAGGGCACTTGTAAGCTCGTCGTTCTCACTCTCGGGGATGAAAATCCCATTCTTAGCATCATCAATTGCATTTAGTATCTCTTGATCGGCTCCTTTAAGACTTGCCTTTATAATCACCTTCCCTGTCTTTGGGTCCAACTTTCCCCCATGCCCAAAAAACCTACTCCTGCACCTGGGTGGAAAATATATTGTGACTGGAGTGACCCCTGCAGCAATCAGCTTCTTCTCAAATGCATCCCACTTAGGCGAGTCGGACTTGTAGCCACCCGTCCCCATGGTATGGAAAAGCTTATGCTTCTCAGCATTAATCTTGTTTATTTCCGACCGAAGTTTAGCTTCATCTGATTCGTTGTTCTCCACAAATTGGTCCCAATGTGCTTCTACCTTCGCTAGTGCTCCAGTGAAAATTGGAGTCTTCTTATTATTAGCGACGTATTTGGACCATATCTTTACCTTCCACGATCGGAATAGTTCTCCCATCTTCTTAAGAGCAGCATGCTTGACTTTCAACACATCGTCTGGTGTCGCCCAATTTTGTAGGGTGAAATATGATAAGAATTTAGCCCAAAGAACCTCTTTTTCTCTATCGCTGACAAAACTCTTGTTTCCACCTTCCTTTGGTTGATGCCATTCTTGAGTGCTAATCGGGATGTTATCTCTAACAATTAATCCACATATACTTATCCATTTCTTCACGTGAGCTTTCGGAGCATTCGGCTGGCCACTTAAACCGATCCCATCGATGTTGTACTTTACATCATCCCGCGGCAATTTGGCCGGGCCACGTTTTGCTTTGCTTTAAGAAGATTTGCTCGATCCGGGTTTCTAGAAGAAGAAATATTTGTTAATTATTAGTGATAAATCAATTATTTGTAAATTTTATGATCACCAGAGGCCTTATATATATATATTTATATATATACCTCGGCAGACTTTGTTGTTAATTGAAGATCTTGTTCTTCTCCCTCGTCGAACATTCCCTCACCGGAATCGTTCAGATATCGTGAGCCGTCATCATCGATATCGGCGTCATCATGAGGACCGATATCGGCGGCGATAATTTCGTACATATCATCTTCTTGCTCTCTGCCGCTATTGAACACGTTGTCCATAGCTTAACTAATATCGACGAGATGCAGAAAAAGATAAAATAATTTAGTATAAGGAAATATAGAAAATGACATCTCAAATAATCAAGTTCACATGCAACAATAATATTAGAATAATAATCCATCTTACATCTCGAATAATCCACTTCACATATATGCAACACTAATATATATGTCGATCACTAGAGCTAGTACATATATATATAACATATCACTAGCTAAAACAGTAAACGACGTCGGCTCCGGCTGGAGGTGGACACCCAAAGAGAAGGAACCTTCACCCACTCGTAGCTAGGGTGAGATCTCTGAAGCACCTTCCATAAACTGTAGTACCCGGCGTCCAACGCCGCCATGTAGCGACGGACGTGGTCGTCCTCCTCCCTGATACGTCGGCGTACAACCTCCTCGGGGGCCGGCTCCCTCCGCACCGACTATGGCCCACGCGTCCGCCACCAAAGAAGATCCGGGTCGACGAAAAGATCCGGATTCCTCGCTAAGCGACACACCCCGGAAACCACCTCCCAGTGCCATCCCGGCAGAGCCTAGTCCAAGACATTGCGCATCCCGTCAAGAACTTCCGGAGCGCGACGGTAACGAGGATGCGGGCCTGGCATTCTCACTAATGAAACTAATAAAATTACAACTAAAAATATCTCAATATTTGCATGTTAATAGCTATTGATCTATTGCTCAAATTTTAGAACATCTCATATATATATATATACTAATAATATTTAGAACAATATATATACTAAATATGTCTTTTAGAACATATGTCGCCGAAAACGTATTAATGAAACTAAAATCAATATATACAACATTATATAAACAATATGTACTAACAATACTCACAATATAACAATACATAAGTTTTTTTAATACATTTTTGGCGCCTAGCATATATATACTTGACTACAAGGCTTACAACAAAAATTTTCATCTAGCAAAAATGTTCATCTAGCAAAAATGTTCATCTAGCAAAATATTCATCTAGCAGAAAATTGCATAGTGGCATATACATCTATAGCAACATATTCATCTAGTAAAAATGTTCATTATCCTAGCAAGAATGTTCATTATCCTAGCAAATCCCTGATCTCCACCGACGCCCTCCGGTGGTGCAGCGGCGACAGAGAAGCCGAGGGCGTGCGTCGGCAGCGAGGGCTACGGCCATGTCGGCCCACAGCGGCGCTCGAGGGACTCGGCGGGGAGGTGGTCATCAGGGTAAGAGGGATAGCTCACCAGAGGGCATCGGTGGAGAGGGCGACGACGGCGACGGAGTGAGGGCGACGTCGTCGGTGAGGGCGACGACGACAGCGGAGCGCAGCAGCCTGGCGGAGAGGGCGATGACGAGGGCGAAGCACAGCAGCCTGGGGGCGTCAAGTTTAGATCTGGGCGGCGGTGGTTTGCCCCGTGAGGAGGCGGGGTTATATAGCGGATACCTATAGAACCGGTTTGTATAACGAACCGGTACTAAAGACCCTTTAGCACCAGTTGGTAACACAAACCGGTGCTAAAGGTCTCCAATTTACTCAATTTTTCGGGCAAATTTTCAGCGGGAAGAGTGGAGACCTTTAGCATCGGTTCGTATCACAAACTGGTACTAAAGATATATACTTTATATTTATTGATTATTTGTTTTTAGTAATTCTTTTGAAGTCATTTAGCACAAAATAAATCATTAAATGCATGAAAAATAGCAAATGAAGTCAGAAAGGGTTAATATTTTAGTATATGGCTTTGAATGGTGCATATTGAATGCACAAAAAGTCTTGGGTTCAAAAAAGTTTAGAAAAATGAAATGCCTTTGTAACAGATGAGTTTTCGTCTAAAACCCTCACACTTCGAAAGAGATGCTCCAGTTTGTACACGAAGTGCATCCAGTTTTTGTCGTAACCCTCTCAACTTTTGCACACATGTTATATGGGTCAAATGATGATACCATGCCAAGTTTCAACCTTTTTCTGAGTTCATTTGTAGAAGCTTTCCATTTTTAGGGTCATTTGGCACAAAATAAATCAGTGAATGCATGAAAAATAGTAAATGAAGTCAGAAAGGGTTCAAATTTTAGTATGTGGCTTCGAATGGTGCATATTGAATGCAAAAAAAAGTCTTGAGTTCAAAAAAGTTTAGAAAAATGAAACGCGTTTGTAACAGATGAGTTTTCGTCTAAAACCCTCACACTTTGACAGAGATGCTTCAGTTTGTACATGAAGTGCATCCAGTTTTTGTCGTAACCCTCTCAACTTTTGCACACATATTATATGGGTCAAATGATGATACCATGGCAAGTTTCAACCTTTTCTGAGTTCATTTGTAGATGCTTTCCATTTTCAGGGTCATTTGACACAAAATAAATCATTAAATGCACTCATGAGCCACCGTCGGGCTGTATGCAGGGGAAACCTTGTGTTTTGTTCTACACATAGAAATCTTTCAGTTCATCGACCGAATACAAATCATTCGGATTCCCTGCATACTATTTCTTCGCGTGTTTCCCTTTCTTTTTTCACCATAACCATGGACAATCTTCTTCATTTAACACGATTCTTGGGTCAGTCTTTACTGTGAAGGGAGGAATTTCATGAAACTTTTCATAATCTTCTGACTTGTCTGTCTTGTCCTCCACTCCCACAAGGTTTCTTTTCCCTGAAAGAACTATGTGGCGCTTTGGCTCACCGTATGATGTATTCGCTTCCTTATCTTTCCTTTTTCTCGTTTTGCTAGACGTGTCCTTCACATAGAAAACCTGAACCACATCATTGGCTAGGACGAATGGTTCCTCTCTGTACCCAAGATTGTTGACATCCACTGTAGTCATTCTGTACTACGGGTCTACCTTTACCCCTGTCAGATTGAACCATTTGCACCGAAACAAAGGGACCTTAAAATCAGGTCCATAGTCAAGTTCCCATATCTCCTCTATGTAACCATAATATGTGACCTTTTGCTTATTGTTGATTGCATCATCAAAGGGAACACCACTGTTTTGGTTGGTGCTCTTTTCATCTTGGGCGATCGTGTAAAATGTATTCCCATTTATCTCGTACCCTTGAAAGTCATTATAGTCAAAGATGGTGTGCCGGACAACAAGTACAACTCCTCTTCGACAGTGTCGTTACCCGTGAGATGCTCTTGCAACCAACCGCTGAAAGTCCTATTGTGTTCCTTCTTAATCCAGACTTCAGACTCCTCCGGGTTTTTTAAGCGTAGAATATTCTCGTGTTGATCGATATACGGGGTCACCAAGGCATAATTATGTAGAACAATATTGTGTGCTTTCTTCCAAGATTTTGCGTCCCTACATATTATTGGGCGCGATGCTAGCGGGCCTTTTCCACCCATTCTC
This sequence comes from Bromus sterilis, assembly GCA_950022295.1. Classification (NCBI taxonomy): domain Eukaryota; kingdom Viridiplantae; phylum Streptophyta; class Magnoliopsida; order Poales; family Poaceae; genus Bromus; species Bromus sterilis. Next base: position 407,148,035 of record OX465596.1, on the reverse strand, counting down.
CCCTCATGCCGCGATTCAGGAAGACAATTCGGCTTAAGGTCAGGAATAAAGTCAACACAAAACTCAATGACCTCCTCTGTTTGATGGCCCATGGAGATGCTTCCTTCTGGCCTAGCACGGTTACGAACATATTTCTTTAAGACTCCCATGAACCTCTCAAAGGGGAACATATTTTGTAGAAATACAGGACCCAAAACTGCAATCTCGTCGACTAGGTGAACTAGTACGTGCGTCATAATATTGAAGAAGGATGGTGGGAACACCAACTCAAAACTGACAAGACATTGGACCAAATCATTTTGTAACCTTGGTAGACTTTCTGGATTGATTACCTTCTAAGAAATTGCATTGAGGAATGCACATAGCTTCACAATGGCTAATCTAACATTTTCTGGTAGAAGCCCTCTCAATGCAACCGGGAGCAGTTGCGTCATAATCACGTGGTAGTCATGAGACTTTAGGTTCTGAAACTTTTTCTCTGTCATGTTTATTATTCTCTTTATGTTCGACGAGAAGCGAGACGGGACCTTGATACAGAGCAGGCATTCAAAAAAGATTTCCTTCTCTGCTTTGGTAAGAGCGTAGCTGGCTTGACCCTCGTACTGCTTTGGGGGCATGCCTTCTTTTTCGTTCATATGTTTCTTGTCCTCTCTTGCCTCCGGTGTATCTTTTGTTTTCCCATACACACCCAAGAAGCCTAGCAGGTTCACGCAAAGATTCTTCGTCATGTGCATCACGTCGATTGCAGAGCGTACATGTAGGTGTTTACAATAGGGTAGGTCCCAAAATATAGATTTCTTCTTCCACATGGGTGCGTGTCCGTCAGCGTGATGCGGAACAGATTTTCCACCAGGACCATTTCCAAAGACTACTTGCTCTGGTAAATCCTTGACCATATCAAGTATATCATCACCAGTACGGCGGACAGGCTTCTTCCGGTGATCTGCCTCGCCTTTGAAATTCTTGCCTTTATTTCTTAAGGGATGATTGGTCGGAAGAAACCGACGATGTCCCAGGTACACATTCTTATTGCAGTTGGGCAAATATATACTTTCAGTCTCATCTAAACAGTGTGTGCATGCCTTGTATCCCTTGTTTGTCAGTCCTGAAAGGTTACTAAGAGCAGGCCAATCATTGATGGTTACAAACAGCAATGCTCGTAGATCAAATTCCAGCTGTTTGTTCTCATCCCACACACGTACACCTAGTTTAGCCCACAACAGTAAAAGTTCTTCAACTAATGGCCTTAGGTACACATCAATGTCGTTGCCGGGTTGCTTAGGGCCTTGGATTAGCACTGGCATCATAATGAACTTCCGTTTCATGCACTTCCAAGGAGGAAGGTTGTAGATACATAGAGTCACTGGCCATGTTCTATGATTGCTGCTCTGCTCCCCAAAAGGATTAATGCATCTGCACTTAAACCAAACCATATGTTCCTGGGGTCCTTTATAAACTTGCCATTTTCCTTTTCTTCCATTCTCTCGATTTTTCTCCATTGTGACCCATCAGCGGGGTGTCTCAAATTCCCGTCTTTCTTACGGTCTTCGTTGTGCCATCGCAACAACTTGGCATGCTCTTTGTTTCTGAACATTCGTTTCAATCGTGGTATTATAGGAGCATACCACATCACCTTGGCAGCAACCCTCTTCCTGGGGCGCTCGCCCTCAACATCACCAGGGTCATCTCGTCTGATCTTATAGCGCAATGCACCGCATACCGGGCATTCATTCAAATTCTCGTACTCACCACGGTAGAGGATGCAGTCATTAGGGCATGCATGTATCTTCTGCACCTCTAGTCCTAGAGGGCAGACAAACTTCTTTGCTTCGTAAGTGTTGTCAGGAAATTCGTTATCCTTTGGAAGACTCTTCTTAAATATTTTCAGTACCTTCCCAAATCCCTTGCCAGGTATACCATACTCTGCCTTCCATTGCAACAGTTCTAGTGCGGCACCGAGCTTTGTGTTTCCCTCTTCGTAATTTGGGTACAATCCTTTTTTGTGATCCTCTAACATGCGATTGAACTTCAACTTCTCCCTTTCGCTTTCGCATCATCTCTGTGCATCAATAATGACACGGCGAAGCTCATCATCGGGCTCATGTGATGCCTTTTCTTCACCTTCTTCTTCTTTCTCTTGTTCTTCATTATGTTCACCCATTGTACCACCGTATTCAGGCAGGAACCTAGGATACCTGTCATCATCCTCATCTTCTTCATTCTCTTCCATCAGAACCCCTCTTTCTCCGTGCTTGGTCCAGCAGTTATAGCCGGACATGAAACCATGCTTAAATAGATGGAGGTGAATATCTTTTGAGTCAGAGTAGGCTCTTATTATTCTTGCAGACACCACATAGACAACACATAAAACCATCCCGCTTGTTAGCCTCAGCCACTTGCAGAAAACTATGCAAGCCATTAATGAACTCACCAGAGCATCGGTCTTCTTCGTACATCCATTGCCGACTCATCTTCATAATGGCACAACATCGAAAAGATAAAATTAATACAAGTAATTCATATACATAAAATTGATCATACATGCATAAAGGTTGTTCAATTCATACATAAAGTTGATCATACATAAAGTTCATACACATACTTATTATCGTAAAAACAACATAAAACTATCTACCTAAAGCATTTAAATGCAATAATAAATGCGATCCATATCGCAACAAAGGTACCAATTGCTCCAACAGCATAATGATACTGTCACAACCCCAAGTTAGGTATGTACTAGGATCAGAGGTACCTTGCATTCATGCAAAAATTTCAAATTGCAATTCAAAAATGGGGAATAGAAAAGCCCTGAGAAATTAAATCAAATGGCCAGATAAAAATCTTTTTCCAAAAATCATTTGAATGTTTGGAAAATTCCTATAAATGGTACTGATCATTTTAAAAATGGTTTGGGAGCAATCCCATGCTGATGGAATTTTCTAATATTCAAACAGTGGCTTTGGAAATTAAATAAAACCCTATTTGATTTGAAGTTCAAATTATTTGAATTTCAAAAATGCTCAAATTTTATAAGTGGCTAGCTCTCTATTTTATGAGGCCATATAAAAAAATTGTGGCATTTTATAAAATGCCTAGATATTTTTATTAGCTAGGTCAAACATATTGCAGAAATAATAAAAAGAAAAGAAAGCAGAGAGCTTACCTGGCGCCACAGGCGAGGCCCACCTCGCCTTGGCCACGGCCCAGCCCACCGAGCCGCTGTCGTCTTCCTCCCCGCCCCTCCAAGCACCTCGCTGGAGAGGCAGAGCACGGACATGGCGCCACGACGACGCCGGCCGCCTTCTAGGCCTTCCAGGCCTCCCTCCTCACGCCTCTGCGTCGCCAGATCCCTCCCGCACCTTTTCCCCCTCCTCTCGATCATCTCCCCCTCTCTCCCCTCGCCGTTTCCGTGCGGCCCGAAGCTCGCCGTCGGCCACCCCACCGCGCAGCCGTGGCGACCGAGCCCCTCCGCCCTCGCCTTGATGTCCAGCTTGAATCCCGACGTCGACTCCGTCTAGCCAAGCGCCTAATTGAAGCTCTCGACCCCAGCAACTGACGCCAGCACCACCGGAATCCACCACGGTCGTCGTCGCCTCCCCGTCAAATTCGCCGTCTCCGGCTCCTCCCCGACCTCGGCGACCATGCCAACGTGCTCCTGGTGAGGCCCCGATCATTTCCCCTCCGCTCCTGGGTTTCTCCCTTTCCTCTAGCTGCGGCCGCCATGGGAGCCGAGCTCCGTCGCCGCCGAAGTCGACCTAGCGCTCTCTCCCGTGCGCATCCGTCTCCTCCAGCATGTCCATGACGCTCCTGGATTCCCCAGAGACCCAACGCACACACATACACCTCGTCCCGTGGCCATTTGGCAAACGCACCCCCAAGACGTAGCTCCGGCCGCCGCCAAAGTCGAAGCCGGCGACGTTGAAGACCTCCCCGGCGACGCGTCGTTGGCTCTCGAGAAGCGCACGTCGACGAGCTGCAGTTTGGTAGCCCTGGCGCTGCGTTTGGCCGCCGGGAACGCCTTCCCCGTGCAGCGCCGCCGTGCCCGTGGCCATCGGCAGCTAGCCGCCAGCGGGGCACGTTAATTAGGGATTAACCCCCCCTGTTAGTTGACCCCAGGTCAATGACAGGTGGGGCCCCAGCCCTAATCTTTCTCTGTTAGTTTAAACTAACAGGGATTAAACCCCTCTCCCACTGACATGGGGGACCCAGCCGTCAGACCCCCCCCCCACGTCATGCTGATGTCAGCATGACGCCATAAATGAAATTTCCAGTTAAATAATAATCAGAGAAATTCCAGAAAATGCAATAAACTTTGGAATTTCATAATTAATTCATCCTAACTCCAAATATAGCAAATAATATGTCTAAAATTATCAGAAAAATACAAGGATTATGAATATGCAATTTGTTTTCATGTTTGACCATTTTAAAATGGGTAAACAGTAGCAAACATGCATATGGATCCTTTTCAAATTCAAATTTAGAGTGTTTTTGCAACACCCTTAATTCCAATGGTTTCATCCACACATCAGAAACATTACTTCAACTATACCACATCATTTCATGATCAACAAATTCAATTGAAGTTTCATGCATTCAAATGCATTTGAAATTCATCGATAAATCAAATGGAGTTTGAATTTGCATTTCAAATGCAATATACTCCTTTTAAATGGAATGCTCAACACATCAGTACCTTGAACATCACCATTACAATCTTATTCATGTGATTATGCATTGTACATTATGTTGATCCTATGATTGTCATGTTGCTGATAGAAGTGGATCCGGACTCCGAGGTCACCCCCTTCGTTGAAGACCCCGTGCCTAAACCTCGTCAGCAAGGCAAGCAAACCCCCATTGATCATGTCGATAAAATCCCACTTCCCTCTCATGTCTCGCTTATGCATTGTTTAGGATGATCACCATGATAACGTTTCTACCGCATAGTTGAACCCATATCCTTTGCATGACCTATCATCTTGTCACAGTAGTAAGCAAACCACAATCCTAGCAGATGTAGGAGTTGGTTGATATCATGTGACCCCTGCAACTGTTACTGCTTATTGCATGCTTAGTGGTACAATGAGGTTTCTTATGATGTGAGTCGGGATGATGATAAACATGGTGTTGATGAAAGTGAAACGTGTTGGTGAATCTACCCTAATACAAGGTGAACGATGAGAGGCTGTGTAGGAGTACACAGTGGGTTGTCTCGTTGAACACTGCCTTAAGTCCGAGTTCTTGTGTGGTGATCCAAGAAGAAGAGTACAACCACACATTGGGCTCACTGACCCCTCTCATCCTAGTACCTCACCCCGTTCGAACCCCAAGAGTCGTAGTAGTTCGGAGTTCTGGTAGGGCTGTGGCACGGTCTGCGAAGTGGATGAACGGCTTTTCAAGACCGGCTTGGGACCCTGCACACATCGTTTGAGGCTGTACTGGAACCTCGGCCGGACTTCCATACGGATCCCCCTCAGATAGGCGACTCTCTGGACTAGAACGGAGCTGTGGGCGAAGTGTTGTGGTGGCATCCCCGCTGTCACCTCTTGAACGGTGACATGCAAAAGGCGGTAACTGATGACACGTGTGTGTAGCGGTACACCCTTGCAAGGTTAACAAAACTATTCGAATAGCCGCGTCCGCGGTTAAGGACTGCTTGGAAAGCTGTGCTCGATTATTAGACAACTTGAACTGGATACTTCTAAAACTCGCAAGATAAGCGTGAGTGCTATGGTGTGCTTCTCGTGGGGAAGTCGAGGAAGTAACCATAGTGGTGTATTGGTTGAAGAGATGTAGTGGACTCGTGTACGCTTCTTACCTCAAAGTCTGGTATTCGTAGTTCAGGATTAGCCAAGTCAAAGCTGGCACTTCTGCAAGTGAAACCCCACCTCCCTTTACCTTGATACATATTTATGAGTAGTATAGCTCCTATGTAAGTCTTGCTGAGTACGATTTTGTACTCACGTTTGCTTAATCTATGTTTTAGATGAACCCACCGACCCCGATGGTGATTTTTTTACTCGAAGCTTGAAGAATGAAGACTCAGACCAAGACCAAGCTAGTGTAGTCCCAGTCAGACGACTGGTTCCCTTGTGGAGGGCTTGTTTTTAGATAAGGCTTCTCTAAGCCATTTGTTAAACTTGTCTGTACTCAGACATACTTGCTTCCGCTTGTCTGTTGTAATGTTGGATCACATGCTTGTGATCTCTGTGTGCACTCTGTAAGAGTTATTAATAAAGATATATAATTTGTAGAGATTTGCAATGATACATGATGTTCATACAAGGCATGTGTGCTGCGTGTATGTTTATAACATGCATGTCTTTGTATGGGTTTTCGAGACCTTAGTTGTGATCTGGCTGGCGGTCTTTTATACACCAAGTGGCCCTTAGATGTGCGCAGCTTGGGGCATCGCGATGCGATTGCTCGAGACTCCGTCTCGTGCACACTTTGATGTATGATCGAGCCCGCCCTAGACCCCGACTAAGTGATCGGGCTGGAGTAAGTCTATGTAAGGGTTATAATACAATCGATAGTATGGTTGAGGCGACTTGTCTATGAGTATAGGAGTTCACCACCCATATCATTTAGACTTGTGTGCGGACGATGAGGACCCATTTCAGTTGATCATCCGGCCTGGATGGGATGCCCCTCACGTTCGATGCTCTCCGAGAACGTTCTGTGCTTGGCCTTGTCTACTTAGACAAGTGGGTACGGTTCTCGGCTCTCCATATGATTGTGTTGTAGCGAGGCTTGCATACGCTAACCCCAGGTCCCGACAGATACCAAGCCTCTTTAATAAGGGCATATTTTCTAATTTTCCTAATCTTCATGCGCATTACATTCATCTTGTTCTTGTGATCACCGACAACATCGGCAACATACAACTCCAATATCATCTTCTCTTCTTCAACTTTTTTCAATTTTTCTTTCAAATACTCGTTTTCTTTTTCAACTAAATTTAATCGCTCAACCAGAGGGTCAGTTTCAATCTCCGGTTCACATACCTCCTAGATAAAAATATCTATGTCAACTTAATCTGTCATCATTGTCAAACACGAAAAATGGAACAAATTAATAGTTATAAAAGATAATATATATATACCACATCCGAATCATAGACAAGACGAGGGCCGACATGCGCGGATACCATAACCATCGCACTATGTATAACAAAGAATTATACTAGTAAGAAAATTAGACAAGTATCTATCTAAATCATACAAATAAAATTTCTTATATAAAAAAAATAAGAAACACATATATAGAGGCTCACCAAGGTGGTGCCGGTGAAGAGGGACGATGGGGGCGATCGACGGTGGTAACTATACGTCCGTGTGCGGGAAGGCACTAAGCAATCACTACAAATATGCATACTAATTAACTTGAGCTCAAAGTGCATATAAATCAAATAAACTCCACATATCACTATATAGCTAGCTCCCAAACTAAAGTCAACAAATCTACACATATAGAGCATAACACAAGCTAATCTAGCAAAAATGAGAGAGGACAAAGCTGCTAACCTTTGTGAACACTTGGATGTAGAAGGTTTTCTTCAAATCTTCACAAATGTTGGACAAAATGGAGGATGAACTCGAGCAAAGAGAGAAGTGAGCTTCAAAAACAGAGAATGAGCTTGGCCGGCTCATGTTGGAGAAGAATGAGTATACATATATAGCAGAATCTTTAGCACCGGTTGGTGCTACCAGCCGGTTCTATAGGTGGGACACTAGAACCGGTTGGTAGCACCAACCGGTGCTAAAGGTTCTAGCGGGCCCCCCCAGCCCAACGGCAATCTGCCGCCACACCTTTAGCACCAGTTTGTACTACAAACTGGTTCTACAGGTGTGGTGGCAGGTTGCCGTTGGGCTTGGGCCCACCACACGAACCGATTCTAAAGCCCAGCCTCACGAACCGGTGCAATTCGGCCAGTAGAACCGGTTCGTGTTCGGGCCGTGGCCTTTGCTCATATCCAAAGGCCTGTTTTGTACTAGTGACCCATGGTTCTCGTTCCTTCCCGTGTCTCCTTGCAAGGAAGTCTTCTCTAGTATACTTCTTGCGCTTATCGGGTGCTTCTTCTTCACGAACCTCGGGTGGATCATTCTTTTCAATATCTTTTTCAGGTTCAACACCGTCTTCAGTCTTAGCATCGGATGTAGATATGCTGTTTGGATCCACACCTTGTTCCTCTTCTTCTATAGGATCATTGGAATTGTTAGCTTCCTTGTGTTTCTTTTTCTTCTTCTTCTTCTTTGGGGAGCTAACAATTTCTTCTTCCTGCACTTGAGAATCTTGCTCGATCCTCTTTGGATGCCCCTCTGGATAGAGAGGTTCCTGGGTGTGTGTGCCACCCCGGGTCTTTATACCGTAAGCTTGTAAATTGTCCTGTTTGGCATTATTAGCAAGCAAATCTTTTTGCACATTAGAAATTTGTTCAAGCTGAGTTTGAACCATATGAAAATGCTTCACAAGACATTTAACATCATTAACTGTTCTACCTAGAACATCAAGCAAACTTTTGATAGCAAGAGTATTATCATGCAACTGACCTTGTATCTTCTTATTGAAGTGATTCTGCTTCATAACAAAATTATCAAGCTCATCTAAACATTGGTCAGGAGGTTTACCTTTAGGGATGTCACTTGCATTGAAATCTAAAAGAGAGTGTACTTCTACCATAGGTGGGTGAGTGGTAGGCTCACACAGCTTCTCAGTTGGAGGTAGATTCTTCACTTCGTCAGCTTTAATACCTTTCTCTCATATGGACTTATTTGCTTCTTGCATATCTTCCGGGCTTAGGACTAGCATGCCCCTCTTCTTTGGTGGTGGAGGTGGTTCAGGCACGGACCAATCTTCATGGTTTTTGGCAATTTTGCCCATCAATTTTTCCGCATCGTCCGGTGTTCTTTGCCTGAAAACACAACCAGCACAACTATCTAGGTAGGATTTAGACCCATCGGTTAGACCAGCATAAAATATATCAAGTAATTCATTTTTAGGGATTTCATGTCGCGGTCTAGCTTTTAGCGAACTGCAAAATCTCCCCCAAGCTTTAGGGAGATGCTCATCCTGCAACTGTTTAAAGTTATAAATTCTTTGTAAAGCAGCATGTTGCATATGGGCAGGAAAATACTTATCAATGAAAGATATAGCCATATCTTGAGGACTCTGAATGGAACCACATGGTAGTGCATCGTACCATGCTCTAGCATCTCCTTTCAAGGAAAAAGGAAGAAGCTTGGTCACATAAAAGTTCCGGAACCTTTCATCTGTGGTAAACAAGCTGCCTAACTCAGTGAGTTTGGTCAGGTGCCCGATAGCATCATCATTTTCTCTGCCATAAAAGCGATCAGCTTCAACTGTGGATATAAGTGAAAGGTCAACAGAGAAATCAAAATCAGGATAAGCGATGCGTATAGGAGACGTAGCAAAAGTAGGATCAGGAGTAAACTTGTTCTTCAGGGAGTGTTTTTCTAGCAACTTCTTTATAGTAGCAGGGTCGGAATGAGCACATTCATTAAGTTCCCTGCAAAAATCATCATCAAGTGTAATATAATCATCCTCAAGGAGTTTCTCCTTAAGGTCAGCAAGGTTATGAATTTTCCCAATAGGAGTTTCGATAACAGGAATTTCAACACCCGAAAGTCGGGCAGCAGCAGCAATATCTTCTTCTATAAAAGAACCAAGTGAACCTGTAGTCTCAAAAGTAGTAGAAGCATCATCAAAAGTATCTGACATATTGCCAGACTCAGCAGAAGTAGCATGTAACTGAGGTGAATCAAACTGACTCATAACCAAAGGTGAATCAAGTTTAGCACTAGTGCTAAGAGTAGTACCTCGTCTCGTACGGGATGGTAGGATCGGAACTCTAGGGTCTCCCTTCTTACCCATAGTGGATAACGTGCATCAGGTAGGATACTTCGAGTAGACCTGTAAATAAACCTATGGTCCCCGGCAACGGCGCCAGAAAACAGTACTTGATAACCCTCAACTATAGGGGATTGAGATAGTCTTCGCGGGCAAGATAACCCAATTTATTGATTCGACACTTGGGGACACAAAGAATACGTACATCTTTGACAATTGAGTTGTCAATTCAACCGCACCTGAAATAAACACTTGCTTGCACAAAGGTATTAGTAGCAACTGTGATATGGTAGTGGTGGTAATGATAATAGTGGTGATAGTGATAGTGGAACATCAAAGGTAAACAACTAGTAACCAGCAGAAGGAAAACAATGTAGGCTAGGGAGATGGATGGTTGGGCGCTGCTAGGATGAGAACGAACATGTAAAAAATTCTAACTTGGGACAGGCTCAAAGAAAACAAAGGATCATCTAGGCAAATATCAAACATCAGGCATGTATCCCAAGGTAGTTGTACGTGCTTGAAATAAGAACTTTGCACAACATCTTTTGTCCTACCCTCCCGCTACAAACGGGGACAAAAGGAACTTCGGGAGATTAAGGTACTCCTGTCAAAGAGCACCGGAACAAAGCATTAACAATTCATGGATACACGGAATCCTCAAATTATAGTCCATCCCCTTTGGTGTCCCAAGCATTCACCATTGGGATCGCCGGTTCCGGACTATCATAAGTGCATACAACTCATAGATAGGATCAAGAACACCACAAACTCAAGAAACAAAAGGGTGATCAGATCTGAAATCATGGCACTCGGGCCCAAAGTGACAAGCATTAAGAGCAACAAGTTGTAACAGAGATGATAAACACCAAGTAGATGATAGGAAACATGCCCCCATCAATATGATTGAACTATTACATGATCTAACTCATCCAATCCCTACCATCCCCTTTGCCTACAGCAGGGAATTACTCACACATGAGAGGAGAATTCATGGAGGGGTGATGGAGAGGCGATGATGATGACGATCGCGATGATTTCCCCCTCACCGGAGGCCAATTCAGCCTCCAGATTAGCTCTCCGAGGAAGAACAGAGGGTTGTGGCGGATCCGCGACGTAGATTGGAAAAGCGACTTCTGTTTCAGGGTTTTTGCGTCGGGAGAATAAATAGGGGCCAAGGTAGGTCACCAGGGGGTGTGGGACCCAGCCAGGAGGGCAGGTGGCGCGGCCAGGGGCTGGGCCGCGCCAGGCACCCTCCTGGCTGCCCCCTGGCTGCCCTGTGGCCCCCCTTTGGCCTGGTGGAAGCTTCCGGAACACTAATTTTTTATATATATTTTTGGAATTTTTCCAGCGTACCTAAATGTCCAGAAACCTGCACAAAAGAAAACAACATTGGTAGCTCTGCTGAAAACAGCGTCAGCCTGGTTAGTTTCGTTCAAATCATGCAAGAATGATGGCAAAACAATAGCAAAAGTGTTTGGAAAAGTAGATACGTTTAGGACGTATCAACCGGGACTAAAGGTTTTGGGCATTAGTTATGACCCTTTAGTCCTGGTTCCGGAACCGCGACAAATGGACTTCTAGAACCGGGACAAATGGGTCTTTTCTACTAGTGGCTCCTACTGACGCATTAACATTTAGCGCATTTTCTGGTGACTTGCCTTGTTCTTTGTTTCCATCTTCTGCCACCGGTCTGCCTCCTTCTTTTTTTTCTCTCACGACTTCTATAACTCTCATTGCACTCTGGAAACCCCTCATTCCACGGAATAAGGCCTTTGCCTCGTGTTCATCCTCCGTGTTCTTTATTCCCAAGGGCGCGTGTGATCTCGTCGTTCTCTCTATCTGGCCAAATGTTCCCATTTCAACCGCTGTTATTGCTTTATAAATCTCTTTGGAGACTATTTTAGTTGCGTCCGATGCAACACTATCCCCTTTGTTCGGGTCTAACGACCCCCCATGCCCAAAGAACAAGTTTCTTTCCCTACCGGTCCACTTATCTGTAACCGGAGTGACCCCTGCATCACAAAGTTCGGCCTCCTCTTCGTCCCACTTTGGCATGCAGTCTTGTAACAACTTGTCCCCAGCTTATGGCGATATACCTTCTTCGCAGCATTTGCCTTTTTTGCTGACCTTTCCAGTGCTTCATCTGATTTCTTGTACTCCACAAAATCGTCCCAGCGATCTTTAAACTTCTCTAGTTGTCCTTTGAAATCCGTAGTTTTGGTATGGCCCTCGATGATATATTCATTGTATAATATCTACTTGAAATTACACAATTGTGTGGCCATCTTCATAAGAGCCCACTGCTTGACTTCCAACTATACCTCATTTGTGAGACCTGCGGTAGGTTGAAACGTGCCAAAAACTCAGCCCAAAGATCTTCTTTGGATCTTTCCTGGACATAACTAACTTTAGGTCCATCATCATTCTTCGGTTTATTCCATTCTCGAACGGTGATCAGTATGGTGTCCCTAATAATAACTCTGCACTGATTAATGAATGTGCGTGCGTTCTCTTTGGGAGCAATTGGTTGGCCATTTGCAATGACTTCGTCGATGGTCAACTTTGGTCCATCTGTAGAAAGATTTTTGGTCGCGCCTCGTTTCGTCTTTGAAGAAGATTGGCTCGATCCGGAGGCTAAAAGAAGAAAGATTCGTTAACACACACACACACACAGATATATATATATATACAATTCAATTAATGCATCTAGTGATCACCCAGAGGCTTAATATACCTCGTCGGACTATGGTATTGCGGATCCAACATTTTATTAGCCATCATTACATGTTTGCCCTTATTTATTTATTTTTGCTCAAGTCCATCACCAAACTCGTTCAGAAATTGCGATGGGTCATCTTCTTGCTCAAAATCCTCAATATTGGTGCGCACAAGGGCGGATACGTCCTCTTCGGTTTCTCTCCTGAAGTTGTCCATAGCTTATGATCATTGTCCTGCACAAAGAAAATGAGTGTCGTAGGCTAGCGTTAGGGTATTGTTGGCGACAGAGAGGACAGGTGAGAGTGATGGATGGGGCATTTACCGTCCAGGGTTAGGGTACCAACGGAGGGCAGCAACGAAGAAGGGCGGTGACGCTGGAGGGCCACAATGGAGGAGGGTGGCGGTGCTGGAGGGCAGCAACGGTGGTGTTCACTACGCTGGAAACATTCAAATACTTCAGAAAACACAAATAAAAGGTAACAAAAATCCTAAAATAATACGTATTTTCGAACATTATCAAATATGATTGAAAATGTTACATTAAAATTGTTTTAAGTTTTCCTAAAATTTTGATATATCTGATATATTTTTCTAAATATTAATTTAGGAGATATTCAATTATCAAAATTAAAATTGTTTCTGAAATTATAAAAGAAGAGGGCCATGCCTGTCAGGGATTTAATCATTTCCAAAAAACCTGATAGTGGGCCTAAGAGACCTCAACATGTGATTTCATCGGGATTTGATCCTTCACGTATGTATCAAATTTGTGTGAATCGATAGATTTAATTCAAATTAAATAGCTCCGGTAGCTAGAGGAGAGTGAGGCGGGTTCGGGGGTGGCGGAGAAGTGACCAAATGATCACCGGAGGCTCGTTGGCTTGCACAACAGTGGAGACCCACGGTGGAGCACGACGACAACGAGCTTTTGAGGGAGAGGGAGGTAATGAGAAGCACAAAAATGGTTAGATGCTCACCCTGGAAGGTTCGCGGGTCGATGCGGGATCGCAATCCGTGTCGGCGAATGGAGCGAGGAGGTAGCCGAAGGTGGAGGGAAGACCCCAATTCAGCTCCTCACGGGCGTCTCTGCAAGATATACTTGACAGAGAGGGAGAGGAACTCTCGGTGGAGCTCCAGGTCACCACGGCGGGGCTCGGGGTGCCCTGTAACGGCCGGGATTGGACGCGGCCATCGTCGGCTAGGGTTAGGGTATTGTTGGCGATAGACAGGATAGGGGGGAGTGAGGGATGGAGCATTTACAGTCGTAGGGTTAGGGCAACGACGGAGGAGGGCGGCAGCGCTTAACGGTAGCAACGAAGGAGGGCAGCGACGGTGGCGTTCCCTGTGCTAGAAGAGAGTGGCGAAATTGCTAAAACCTGGAGGGAGGGGATAAGGCGCCGGTAATATACCCCCTCCCCACATTTAGTACCGGTTGGTAACATGCACCGGGACTACAGAGTCCTTTGTACTGGTTGGTAAAAGGCACCAGGACTAAAGTAGTCCCGGTTCGAGGCAGGGGCCGGGAAAAAAGGGGTATTTCCCCCCCCCCCCCCAAAAAAAATTAGCGTGCTAGGCGCATAGCTTTAGTCCCGGTGCGTGGCTGAAGCCGGGACTAAAGGTCCATTTAGTGTCGGCTGTTAGATTAACCCGGGATTAAATTGTCTTTCGAAAATTTCTTTTCGAAGAAATTATTTCACATATTCATTTTTACAGGTTGAAATGATTTTTTTGTAAAATGCATAACAATTTGAAAACTAAACCAAATGAGTTGATTCAAATTTCTGCGGGTTCATCTTGAATAGTTTTATCAAATAGTATCATTTTGACAGGAATTTGAATAATTAACTTTGCACTTACTAATTAAGTACACTACTTGAAGAAATTATTGTAAACTTTAAAAATTAATATCCTCACTTCTATTAAGCCAAATGGAGCAAATAAGATGTGCAATTGTTTGTCTTAACAAAGAATACACATTCATATTTTGTTTGGACATAATTTCATTGATTAAATCCTCATTTTCACTATAACATGTCATGGTACAGAAGTCAAAATAGTTTTGCATTTGTTTTCCGTCATTCCACGAAGGTTTCAGAAGACAGTTACATAAAAGGTTTAATACATTATACACATCACCAACATCCCCATCTAATGTAGGGGTATAAACTTTTTCTTCGCATATGCCCGTTCCTTATGATTACGCCTTAACCATGGAAAATATTCATCATTTAACGGGATGGTTGGGTCAGTGTTAACTCTGAAGGGAGGAATTTCATCAAACTTATTATAATCTTCTGACATGTCTGTCTTGTCCTCCACTCCCACGATGTTTCTTTTCCCTGAAAGAACTATGTGGCGCTTTGGCTCATCGTATGATGTATTCGCTTCCTTATATTTTCTATTTTATCGGTTTGGTGGCATGTGCTTCAAGAAGAAAAAACTGAGCCACATCATTGGCTAGGACGAATAGTTTGTCTGTGTACCCAAAATTATTGAGATCCACTGTTGTCTTTTCGTACTTCGGGTCTACCTTTACCCCGCCTCCTGACAGATTTACCCATTTGCACCGAAACAAAGGGACCTTAAAAGAAGGTGCATTGTCAAGTTCTCATATCTCCTCAATGTGACTGTAATATGTGTCCATTGTCCCATTGTTGTTTGATGCATCAAAGAGGAAACCATTGTTTTGGTTGGTGCTCTTTTTATCATGGGTGATCGTGTAAAATATATTTTCGTGTATCTCGTACACATTGAAAGTCAATATAGTCAAAGATGATGACTTGGCCAACAAGTACAACTCATCTTCAATTGTGGTGTTGTTCATGAGATGTGTTTTCAACCAACCGCCGAAAGTCGCAATGTGTGTACGTTTAATCGAGGAGTCAGTCTGCTCAAGGTTCTTGGAGCATACAATATCCATGTGTTCCTCGATATTTTTTAGAGCTGTGTAGTGTACTTGAGTGAAAGAATGTCCGCCCACACTTATTATTTCTGTCTTTTCTAGCGTGCCTTTTCCACCCAGTCTACCCTCATGTTGCGATTGAGGAACACCAATCAGTTTAAGGTCAGGAATAAAGTCAACACAAAACTCAATGACCTCATTTGTTCCGTAGCCCATGGACATGCTTCCTTCTGGCCTATCACGATTATGAACATATTTATTTAAGACTCCCATGAACCTCTCAAGGGGGAATATATTGTGTAGAAATATAGAACCGATAATGTTAATCTCTTTGACTAAGTGAACTAGGACGTGTGTCATCATATTAAATAAGGATGGTGGGAACACCATCTAGAAACCGACAAGACATTGTACCAAATCATTTTGTAACCCTGGTAGGCTTTCAGGATCGATTACCTTTTGAGAAATTGCATTGCGGAATGCACATATCTTCACAATGGGAACTCGAACATTTTTTGGTAGAAGCCCCATCAATGCAACCGAGAGTAGTTGCGTCATAATCACGTGGCAGTCATGAGACTTTAGATTTTGGAATTTTTCTCTGTCATGTTTATTATTCCCTTTATATTCGAGGAGAATCCAAACAGGACCTTCTCATACACATTCAAAAAATATTCCCTTCTCTTCTTTGGTAAGAGCATAGCTGGCAGGTCCGCAGGTCCTTGATACTTCTGATAGGTCCTCTTCAGAATTTCTCCACATCTTTGTTTTAAGGTGAGAATCTCCCCTTCGGGTGCAAAACCAAAGGCAAAGGACTTTGACATACTGACTAAACGAAGCAAAGTAAGTAAGTTTTTTATGATTTTTGATAAAGAATACTAAGAGGAAAATAAGGTAAACTAACAGACTAAAAAGCAAAGATAAAAGATAGTATGCAACTCCCCTATCTTGAAGATTGGAGTCCCCGGCAATGGCGCCAGAAATTAGCTTGATGGCTTCTCGCCCCTCCTTGGTTACCCCAAGTGGAAGGCTGAGATGTAGCCTAGAAGCAAGTTTCCCTTGGTGAAGATACCAAGGTTTATGTATCCCGTAGTACACCGAAGACTACAAGTAGGTGGTAAAGTGAACAATGGCGCCGTTCACAACCGAGGGTTACTTACTTTACCTAGACCTTCACACACAACAGATAGCTTTGCTCCGAACTAGTACAGAGAGGTTGTCAATCTCTCCGGCCTTGTTGCTTATAAAGGATTAAATGCAAGGGGATAATTGATGGTGATAATTGCAATGAAAGGTAAAAACAGTAAATAAAGTGGAGGTGTAAACAGTGGTGGAAATATGGACCGGCGTCCCATCATGTTCACTAGTGATGTCTCTCTCCTAAAAGACGATAAAAAGTCTAGGCTGCGTAAACAAATTACAGCTGGGAAATTGACAGAATTATAAAGGCACTGCAATGCTAATTATGCTACTGGAAAGTTAGAGGCTCAAAAGTATGGGCAGTATGCCAAGACAAGTAGAACGAAATCCATCTGCATCTACTCACTAATCATCCACCTTGAGATATCTATCCAGAACATCTCGCTGGTATTAAGTTGCGAGCCCCATCCAAAGTGTAAACACAAAGCAACAGACAATTGCATAAACAATCTATGCATAACGTAAACAATCCTTGCAACCGTGGTTACAAGCACCGTTGCTTTCTCCCTGGTGGAAACAACATATCCCCTAGTCTCATATTTATGTCACTCAAGCTAGACACCAGGGGGCATGAACCCACAATCATGCATAAACGCTCCCTCTTGGAGTTACTATCTACTACTTGGCCAAAGTAATAAAAAGTAATGGAGAACATGCAATAATTACTCAAGAAAAATATATAAAAGGTAAACCAAATATATAAATCATCACGATCTGAACATAATCTCATAATCCAATGGATCCCAGCAAACACAACATAGCAACATCAGGAAAATTAGATAGATGCCTTGATCATGTAGGGCATCTCAGAAGGGCTAAGAATTGAAGCACAAGATTGGAGAGAACACATCACATAGCTACTGGTCTTGGAACCATGGTCGAAGGGGGACTTCTCACGGCACATCCGGGAAGCGTCCATGGTGGTGGAGAAGCTTTCGGAGGTTCATCCTCCCTCCGGCAGGGTGCCGGGAAGAGGTCTTCTGGTGCTCCCGATCTTGGAAGCGCGGAGGCGGCGAAACAGAGAGGAAATTCGTGATGCGGGCTTCTCCTTGAGGGTTTTCAGGACGAGGAGGTAATATAGGCAAAAGGGGACCAGAGGGGGTGGCCCCACCTCCCAGGCGCCCTAGTGGCGCGACTAGGGAGGGGGCCGTGCCACCTGGCTGACAGGTGGGCCCCCCTTGGTCCTCCTTCGGGAGCCCGGAAGCTTCAGTACTGCTGATTTTTTATATTATTTTTCTCGAATTTTTGGAGCTGTGAAAATTAGGGTAAAAACTTTCAACTT
The DNA here is from genome assembly GCA_950022295.1 of Bromus sterilis. NCBI lineage: Eukaryota > Viridiplantae > Streptophyta > Magnoliopsida > Poales > Poaceae > Bromus > Bromus sterilis. The sequence goes on along the minus strand of OX465596.1, from coordinate 407,130,054 downwards.
AAAGACATCAACAGACAGAAATTGGCACTGGGTGCACTTAGTTAGTAGGTTAGTCCAAATATGTGTAAAATGATATGAAAGTGTAGCAAAACATTTAGCAATGTCACATAAAAGGGTATGGAACAAGAAGAAATTATAGATACGTTTAGGACGTATCACTCGCCCTCAAGACCATCAGGGTCATCACGTCTGATCTTATACCACAATCCACCGCATACTAGGCATCCATCCAAATTCTCGTACTTCTCACCGTGGTAGAGTATGCAATCATTAATGTATGCATGTATCTTCAACACCTCTAATCCTAGAGGGCAGACAACCTTCTTTGCTTCATACATACTGGCGGGAAATACGTTGTCCTTCGGAAGCATATTTTTTTATCATTTTCGACAACTTTTCAAATCCCTTGTCAGATACACCATTCTCTGTCTTCCATTGCAACAATTCCAGTGTGATACCCAGCTTTTTCTTATCATCTTCCCAATTTGGGTATAGCAATTTTTTTTAATTCTCTAACATGCGCTCCAACTTCAACCTCTCCTTTTCACTCTCGCAATTTCTGTGTGCATCAAAAATGACCCGACCAAGATCATAAGCGGGCTCATAATTATCCTCATTGTGTGCCTCTTCTTCATCGCCTTCCCCCATTGTAGTACCACAATTTTCAGGGAACATAGGATAGTTGTCACCATCCTCTTCATCTTCATTGTCTTCCATTACAACCCGTTTTTCTTCGTGCTTGGTCCAACAATTATAGCCATACATGAAAATGTGCAGAAGCAGGTGGATGTGAAGCTTTTTTCAGGAAGAGTACCAGTTCGTATTCTTACAGATGCCACATAGACAACACATGAAACCATTCTACTAATTTGCGTCAGCCACACCAGGAAAATCATTCAGGCCATTAATGAAGTCAAGAGAGCGTACATCCATTGTTGGCTCACCTTCATAATATAATTAATTAGATCAAAAACCATTATACAACATCATGAATAGAAAAGTGACCTAGTCAATACAAAAGTTAATCACATTAATTAAAACCAAGTTCATACATAGTTCTCATAGACAACATACAACTATCTAGAGCATCTAAAACATACATGGAAACTAAGATACAACTGTGTAAAGCATTTAAGTGCAACAAAAAATGCGAACAAAATCGCAACTAAGGTAATAATTGATCCACAAACATAATGATACCAAGCCTCTTTATTAATGGCATATTTTCTAATCTTATAATCTTCAAGTGCATTGCATCCATCTGGATCTTGTGTAGATCGACGACATCGGCAAGATGCAACTCCAGAATCTTCTCTTCTTCAATTATTTTCAATTTTTCTTTCAAAAATGCTTTCTTTTTCAACTAAATTTATCATCTTTACAAGAGGGTCGGTAGGAATTTCCGATTCACATACCTCCTAGATAAAAAATATCTATGTCAAGTTGGTCGACATATTTGTCATAAATAATAGATGAAACAAAATAGTTATAAGATATAATATACCACATCCGAATCATAGAACGAATGAGGGCCGACTGGGGCGGATATCAAACATGGCACTATGATTTTTTTATCCACAAACAATCATACAAGTAAGAAAATTATACAAGAAATAACTATGAATCGAAATCATACAAACAATAAAAATAAAATGAACTTCCTAACTAGCTTAGTTTGAGCTCAAATTGCATATAGAATAAATAAACTTCCTAACTAGTTTAGTTTAGTCATTTCATCAAACACCTAGCAAGAACAAAAAATATGAAATGAGCTAAACTAGCAATGTCGGATGAAAGTATGAAGTTGCTAACCCTGGATAGATGGGGCACCGCCAATCTTCATAAGTGGTGGGAAATAGGGGTGAAATCGAGATCGGGAGAGAGGCATAGTAGAAAATTGAGATGTGTCTCGAGGAGTGAAAAATGGAGGTGGCTCTCGGGCAGGGAGATGATATAGGGAAATCTTTATTCCCGGTTGGTATCATGAACATGCACTAATGAAGGACATTTAGTCCCGGTTAGTGACACAAACCGGGACTACAGGTGGGCCCCAAAACCGCAGCCTGCCACAACACCTGTAGTCCCGGTTTATGTCACCAACCGAGACTAAAGGTCCCCATTGAACCGGGACTAAAGGTTCCCATTGAACCGGGCCTAAAGGATGGCCGTGCCCATGCCCCGTCCTAGCCATTAGAACCGGGACTAATGCCGACATTAGTCCCGACTCCAAAGGCGGTCGGGACTAAAACCTTATGGGTACTCGAACAAAAGTCTTGTTTTCTACTAGCGTAGGACTCTTATTATATACTCTTGTGTGTATATATATAGACACTCGATATATCCAGCAGAGACTCATGAAACACATCACTTTTCTACTGAATATGTCGAGTCCCATCTAGATTATTTGTATTTGTCAAACAAAAAGAACAAATAAAACACATATATGCAGAAATTCTGGTAAGAATAAGATGACATCCACCAAAGAGTCCTCATGTACTATATAGGGTGAGGAGGTCATAATGAAAAAGGTTGAGGGAGGAAAGTGCGAGAGAGACTGGGAATGAACGACGACAGAGAAAAGGGAGCAAAAGAGAAAAAGGGCAGAAAAATAAAATGGACGAAAGAAACAGAAAAAAAAGTAAAAGGAAAACTAAAAATATATAAAAACCTGTTTGTGGAGTGCCATGTCAAAATACATTCGACAAACACCATTGTCTTGTTGAGTGCGGCTGAGGTGGCACTCAACAACCAACCCTAGGATGTAATTTCTCCGTTGTCGCGGTGGGAGGCTCGTTTGGTAGCCTACAAGAACCCCAGCCCAGGCCCGTGGGATGCAAAGTCAGGCAACCCGTTTGGTTGCGTGCGAGGAGAATACTGGGCCAGAATGAAATTTAAAGCATGTTGGGCCAGGTATGGAGAAAAGGGTAGGCTGCTCTCTCTTGATGCAACCTGCACATGATTATTGCTTCATATGAGGGCTAGCATGAGGAGAAAGAAAAATATGATCAAGGCTTTAAAGAATTCCCTCGGTGTATTCATTCAGGATCAAAAGGAGTTGAAGGAGTTAGCACAAGATTTTTACAAATCCCTCTATACCTCGGAGGGAACCAATAAGGTGGAAGAAGTCTGGTGGCATGTCCCTTGCAAAGTTTGTGCTGATATGAATGCCATGCTCTTGGCGCCATACACTGATAGAGAAGTGAAGACGGCGCTGTTTCAAATGTTCCCAACAAAGTCTCCGGGACCAGACGGTTTTCCAGCCAACTTCTACCAGAAGCATTGGGATTTATGTGGAAAGGAGGTAACTGAGATAGTAGTCTGGATAGTGCGTGGAGAAGAATCTCTGAATGCATCAATAACACGATTTTAGTGCTTATTCCAAAGGTAACCAATCTGGAGGATTTTTCTCAGTTTCGGCCAATAAATCTATGCAATGTATTATATAAAATTGCTTCAAAAGTTATTGCAAACAGGCTTAAGCTTATTCTCCCTGACATCATATCTGAAGACCATCCCACTACTAGGAAAAAGCTTATAGGTAGAGGCTTAACAGTAGCGCCCTCAAAAACTGGGCGCTACTTCTAATTAGCAGTAGCGCCCTGCACAAGAGGGGTGCTACTGCTAGGCCTTTAGTAGTAGCGCCTGCATAAAGGGGCGCTATTGGTACTTAACAGTAACTCCCTGAAAAAAGGGGCGTTACTACTAAGCTGATAGTAGTAGCGCGCGGTATAAACCCACGTTGCTACTAAGTGGTCTTCACAGTGCCCTCTAAGACATACCATACTAGTAGGGCATGTACAAGAGGGGCGCTACTGCTAAGTTGATAGCAGTAGCGCCTGTACAAGAGGGGCGCTACTAGTAAGTGGTCTTCACTAGACACCCCCCCTCCCCGTGGACCGCCTTTTAAGTTTCAAAAAAAATAAAATAAAATGATGGAAATGTCAAAAAAATAAAAGAAAATGAGATATGTGGTCTAGTTGTTAGGGAAATTGAAAAATATGACTTTCGACTTTTTTTGCAAAATCTAACTAGAATTTGTAAAATGGGCATAACTTTTGCATACAAACTCGGATGAAAAAGTTTTTTACATGAAAAATTATCTACTTGAAAAGTTATATCCAAATTCAACGGGGTTCATTTTTAGAATCCGCAAAAACCTCACAGAAAAAAGTTACGATGCTTTTAAGATTTGGAGGCCAAAATAATTGAAAAAAGTAGGTGGAGGCTTAACAGTAGCGCTTGTACAAGTGGGGCGCTACTTCTACTTAACACTAGCGCCTATACAAGAGGGGCGCTACTGGTAGGTCTGACATGGTAGTTTCCTATTGGTCTAGCCCTCCTCTCGCGGATCAATGACATGGCAGGGGAAACAAAACCCCCACCACACATTTTTCTCCTCCTCTCCTCACATTTCATCTCCTCCACTCCATATCCTCCTCTCCGGCGACATCCTCCTCCTCCTCCTCCTCACGGTGCTCCTCCTCCGGCGACCTCCTCCATTCCCTCTCCTCTCCGGAGAACTCCTTCTCCTCACGGTGCTCCTTCGGTGATCTCCTCCTCATGGTGCTCCTCCTCAACCTCCTCCTCCTCATGGTGCTCTTACTCCGGCGACCTCCTCCTCATGGTGCTCCTCCTCTCCGGCGACCTCCTCCTCCTCCTCACGGTGCTCCTCCTCCAGCGACCTCCTCCACTCCAACTCCTCTCCGGTGACCTCCTCCTCCTCCTCACGGTGCTCCTCCGGCGACCTCCTCCTCATGGTGCTCCTACTCTGGCTACCTCGTGATACGTCCAAAACGTATCTATAATTTCTGTTTGCTCCATGCATCTTTTGTGTGATATTGCTATGATATTGATGCACTTCCATAAACTTTTGATCATATTTGGACTAACCTATTAACTCAGTGCACCCCAGTCCAGTTCCTGTTTTCTGCTGTTTTTGTATTTCAGGTTTTCCCATTACTTAAAGTGCCAGCAAAATTCCGGGAAAATATAGGAAAAATCAGCGCACAGGAAGCTTCTGGAAGAGCCCAAGTGGGGCAAGAGAGGAGCCAGGGGTGGCCCAGGCGGCCACCTGGCGCGGCAACCCCCTAGGCCGCGCCAGGGGGCTACTGGGGCCCCTGGTCCACCTCTGGCTGCCCCCCTTCGCCTATATATCCCTCTCGTCCCAAAACCCTCGAGGACAGAACCCTTTTTCGCGATCTCTCCTCTATTCCTCCACCGCTGCGCTTCCAAGATCGGGAGCACCAGGAGCCCTCTTCCCGGCACCCTGCCGGAGGGAGGAACCACCTCCGGCAGCTTCTCCACCACCATGATGCCTCCCGGATGAACCGTGAGTAGTCCACCTTGCACCTCGGGTCCATGATCAGTAGCTATGTGATGTTCTCCTCCCTTCTTTGTTCTTCATGGTTTAGACCTCGTGAGCTTCCCTACATGATCGAGGCACATATGTAATCTTTCTGCAGTTGCTATGCTGAGTTTGCTGGGATCTGATGGATTATGAGATTATGTTCCGATTGTGTTTGAGTAATATATTTGATTCTCCTCTTTTATATTTATGGTCTTGAGTAATTATTGCATGTTCTCCGTTGATGTTTATTGCTTCGGCCAAGTAGTAGGTACTGACTCCAAGAGGGAGCGTTATGCATGATTGTAGGTTCATGCCCCCTGATGACTAGCTTGAGTGACAGAAACATGAGTCTAGGGATTTTTTTTGTTGCCACAACGGAGAAAACAATGGTGCTTGTACTTGCGGGTGCAAGGATTGTTTACTTTATGCAAAGTTCTGTAATGCAGTTGTCAGTTTCTTTGAGTTTACACTTTGGGTGGGATTCGCAACTTAATACCAGCGAGATGTTCTGGATAGATATCTCAAGGTGGATGAATAGTAGGTAGATGCAGATGGATTTCGTTCTACTTGTCTTGGCGTACTGCCCATGCTTTTGAGCCTCTTCCTTTCTTCATAGCATAGTTAGCATTGGTTTGCGCACATAATCCTGTCAATTGCCCAGCTGTAATTTGTTTACCTCGCATGGCTATTTTATCGTCTTTTGGGAGAGACACATCACTAGTGAACATCATGGGACCCCGGTCCATATTTCCACCACTGTTTACACTCGTTATTTATTTTCTCCTTTATTTCCTTTTATGTTGCTATTGCTATCATTATTATCCCGTGCGTTTGATCCTTTATAAACAACAAGGCCGGAGGGATTGACAACCTCTCTGTACTCGTTGGGAGAAAAGTTATCTGTTGTGTGTGCAGGTCCACGTCAACCGCCTAATTGTTGGCGCCGTTGTCACCTTCCTGTCGTTGTCGGAGTCCTACTGGAGACAAACCTTGGTATCTTGAACGAGGGAAATTTGTTGTTGTCTACATCTCAACCTTCCACTTTGGGTAACCAACGAGGGGCGAGAAGCCATCAAAGCTAATTGTTGGCGCCATTGAAGGGACTCCACTCTTCAAGATAGGGGAGTTGCACACTATCTTTTATCTTTGCTTTTTAGTCTTGTTAGTTTACCTTTCAGTTTTTTCTTTAGTATCCTTTATCAAAAATCAAAAAAATAGTTACCTTGCTTGCTGCTGTTATGGGCTCCTCCGAGAACACCAAGTTGTGTGACTTCACTAGTCATAACAACAGTGACTTTATCTGCACTCCACCTGCCACTTCAGCACCTTCTTATGAGATTAAACCTGCTTTGCTGAACCTTGTTATGAAAGATCAATTCTCCGGTGCTGGAGATGATGCTGCTTTGCACTTAAATAATTTATTTGTGCTCTGTGATATGCAAAAGTACAAAGAAGTAGATGTCGATATCGTTAAGCTTAAGCTTTTTCCTTTCTCTTTGAGAGGAGGATCTAAAATCTGGTTTCAATCCTTGCCTAGGAATAGCATAGATTCTTGGGATAAGTGCAAGGATGCTTTTATTGGGAAGTACTACCCCCCAGCTAAGATTATCCAATTAAGGAGTAATATTATGAATTTTAAGAAATTGGATAATGAGCATGTTGCCCAAGCGTGGGAACGCATGAAATCTCTTGTTAAGAATTGCCCTACGCATGGTTTGACTCCGTGGATGGTTATCCAATCTTTTTATGCAGGCTTGAACTTTACTTCGCGGAACTTGCTAGATTCGGCCGCGGGAGGAACCTTTATGTCAAGAACACTTGGTTCTGCCACGAAACTACTCGATGAGATGATGACCAACTATTCCCAATGGCACACCGAAAGAGCTCCAACAGGTAGGAAGGTAAACTCTGTCGAGGAGATATCCTCCCTAAATGAAAAAGTTGACTTGATTATGTCTCTACTTACCAAGCAATCTCCAATTGATCCTCATGATGTTCCTTTAAATTCTTTGATTGCTCAAGATCAAGTAGATGTGAACTTTATCTCTAGAAACAACTTCAATAAGAATTCTTATAGGAGTAATTTTCGTAGCAATCCTAGACCGTTCCCCTCCAAAAACTATGGGAACAACAACACTTATCCTAGCACCAAGAACTCCACCTCTGAACTAGAGAGTATGCTTAAAGACTTCATCACTACCTAAAAAGCCTTCAACAAGAGTGTAGAGGAAAAACTAGACAAATTAGATAATCTCTCGTCGAAGGTAGACAATTTAGCCCATGAAGTAGAATTGCTTCAAATTAGAACTTATCCTCTTGAGGAGAGGAAGGTCACTCCTATGAACGTTATTCAAGTGCAAATTAATGAAAACATTAGGATGATGGCTGTCACAACCCCAATTTAGGAAAGTTCTAGGATTTGAGTTCCCCTTTGCATCATGCAAAAATTCAAAAGAAAATTCAAAAATTTGGGGAAAAGAAAAGCCCTGAGAAATTAAATCAAATGGCCAGATAAAAATCATTTGAATATTTGGAAAATTCCTATAAATGATGGTGATCATTTTAAAAGTGGTTTGGGTTCTTTCCCATTCCCATGGAATATTCAAAAATTCAAAAGGTACCCTGGAAATTAAATAATACCCCAATTTGAATTGAAATTGAAATTGTCTGAATTTCAAAAATGCTCAAAACCTAGGGGTGGCTTGCTTCTGGTCACCTAGGGTTTATAAAATTATTTGGGCATTTTATTAAATTGCCTAGGTATTTAATACTAAGGCAAAACAAAATTACAGAAAAATAAAAAGAAAATAAAAGAAAAGGGGCCACCTTACCTCTCGCCTAGGGCGAAGGCCCATCTGGCCCAGCCCAAAGGGGCAACTTCGTCTTCCTCCCCGGCCAGCCGAGCACGCCACTGCGTAGCGAGCATGCGCTCGACGCCGGCCACGCAGCAGGCTGCTCTGGCCTCTACCTCGCGCCAGGGGACGCCCCCAAGCCTCCTCCTTCCATTCCCCCCCTTGGATAGCTTCTCCCTCTCCTCCTTCGTCGCGGCCACACAAACCCGAGCGCCGCCGCAGAGCACCGTCGTGGTCCGGCGTGGCCAACGTAGTCGCGGAGGTAAACCGGCGTGCCCTTCATGTTCAGCATGGTCTTCTTCGTTTCCGAGCGGAAGCAATCGAGCAGGGACGCCTCCATCGCACCGAGCCCTTCGTCGTCCTCCCCGCCGGCCTCCGTGCTTCCCCAAGCCGATTCACCGTCGTCAAAGCATCTCCGGCCTTGCCTTGGCCTCCATCGCGTTTCTGGTGATCCTCTTCTTCTTTCCCAACGATCCCCGCATCTCCCCTCGCAGTATGGCCACCGCCACCATGGAGACAGTACGGCGCCGCCGTGCGTGTTGTCGCCGGCAGTGCTCCGATGACCAATTTGTCACGTGGAGGTGCCCCTTCTTCTCAACTCCATTCACTGGTGTCGCCGCATCCAAAAGCCCTCTTTTTTGCACACTACAGCAATGCCAGCACCCCACCCGAGCTCCGGCCGCCGCAACCCTCGTCGCCGGCAACGCTCCGGTGGTCCCCTGAGCCCCTGGCTAGCCCCTTCAGACGCGCGATTCTCCTCTGAGCATGTAGGTGGTCGCAGAAGCCCTTTGGGTGCACTGCACCGCCGCCCAGCGCGTCGCCGCTGCATCTGCTGGTCACCGGCGGCTCAACGCCGGTGAGCCGACGTGGCCGGGCAGGTTAACCACTAACCCCACACCCTAATCTCCCCCGCAGAGTCAATGACAGGTGGGCCTGGCCCCCCCCCTAAATCAAAATAAACTTAATTAACAGAGAGGGATTAAATCCCTCTCCCACTGACATGGGTGGCCCACAGGTCAGCCCCCCCCCCCCTGATGTCATCCTTGCGTCAGCATGACGCAATAAACCAATTTCCAGAGAATTAATTATATTCCAGAAAATCCAGAAATTGATTAAAACTTCAATAAATCATAGAAAATTCATACTAACTCCAAATTAAACATATAATATATGATAATTTATCAGAAAAATGCAAGGATTAAGAATATGCAAAAAAAATCATGTTTGACCATTTTAAAATGGGGGAACAGAAGCAAATGTGTATATGACTTAATTTGAAATTGAATTTGGAGTTTGAATTTTCATTTCAAATGCAATATACTTCAATTAAATTGAATATGCTACAAACCAGTACCTTTCACATCATGGACAACCTTATCATGTGTATGTGCATTTTTACTTTCGAAGTTGTCCCCCCTTGTTGATGATTGCCTCCGATGACAAACGTTCCGAGACGGTGATCACCCCCGAAGACGAAGACCACCGTTAAGACCCGTGTATCGTCAGCAAGGCAAGCAAAACCCCATTGATCATGTCTATAAAATCCTAATTCCCTCTCAGTCTCGCTTATGCATGTTTAGGAGATCATCGAGACACGTTCTTTCGCATAGCTGAACCCATTCCGATGCATGACCTATCATTTTGTCACCGTATTAAGCAAACCCACAATCCTAGCAGATTTAGGAGTTGAATGATGAGCATGTGGCCCCTGCAACTGTTACTGCTTATTGCTGCTTAGTGATACAATCAGGATATTATGATTGTGAGTCGGGATGGAATGGACACAGTGATGCTGGTGATAACGTGTTGGTGAATCCACCCTAAACAAAGGTGAATGATGAGAGGCTGTGTAGGAGTACACAGTGGGTTGTCTCGTTGAACACTGCCCTAGGCCCCGAGTTCCTGTTTTGTGATCCAAGACAAAGAGTATGACCACATGTAGGGTTTTATGGGAGCCCCGTTTGGCCTCTTTACGTACCCGATCCGGTCCAAGAGTCACAATAGATTCGGGCTTTTCCATTCGGCATATGCATAGTAAAAGTATGAAGAAAGGTTGCATCATATAGATATGTGGGTGGACTTGTGAGGCAGTGAAACCATCTGGCAGAGGTGGCGTCTCGGTCCCTTACATTATCTGAGTCCGTTTCGTGGAACCGGCCGGACTCTCGAGCGGTGCCAAACTCAAGTAGTCGACTCCTGGATTAGAGAAGGTGATGTGAGGTTAGTGCCTTTGTTTCATCCACGTCCGACACCCGCTTGAAGGGTGAAGAGAATGAGGCGATAAGTGATGACACGCGTGTGAAGATGTACACCCCTGCAGGGTTAATAAACTATTCGAAAAGCCGTGTCCGCGGTTATGGACTACTTGGAGACCTCTACTTGATCATAGACGACTTGAATGGATACTTATAAAATCCGCAAGATAAGCATGAGTGCTATGGTGGGCTTCCTCGTGGGGAAGTCGAGGAAGTAACCATAGTGGTGTATTGTTTGGAGACTTGTAGTGGACTCGTGTACGCTTCTTACCTCAAGTCTGGTACTCGTAGTTCAGGACTAGCCAAGTCAAAGATGGCACTTCTGCATGATGAACCCCACCTCCCCTTTACCTTAAAACTTGAGCATGAGTAGTGTAGTTCTGATGTAAGTCTTGCTGAGTACGACTTTGTACTCACGTTTGCTTATTCTACGTTTTAGATGAGAACCCGGACCCCGCTGGAGTCACCGACCTGAAGCTCGACATTGACCTTGGTAGTATAGTTCTAGCCAGCAGTCTGGTCCCTCGTGGATGGGCATGTATGTTTACAAGGCTTCTCTAAGCCATTTGTTAAACTTGTCTGTACTCAGACCTAATTTTCTTCCGTTGTATGATGTAATGTTGATCACAGACATGTGATCTTTGTATGCTCTATATGTAAGTCAATAAAGAAGTACTTTGTAGAGTTATGTGATGATACCTGCTGTTCATACTAGACATGTGTGATGCGTGTATGATTATAACATGCATGTCTTAGTATGGGTTTTCGAGACCTTAGTTGTGATCTGGCTGGCGGTCTATTATACACCAAGTGGCCCTTAGATGTGCGCAGCTTGGGGCATCGCGATGCGATTGCTCGTGACTCTGTCACGTGCACACTTTGTTGTATGATCGAGCCCGCCCTAGACCCCGACTAAGTGATCGGGCTGGAGTTTGTTTATGTAAGGGTTATGATTCAATCGATAACATGGTTGAGGCGACTTGTCTATGAGTATGGGATTTCACCACCCATAATCATTTAGACTTGTGAGCGGGCGATGAGGACCCATCTCAGTTGATCATCCGGCCTGGATGGGATGCCCCTCACGTACGATGCTTTCCGAGAGTGTTCTGTGCTTGGCCTTGTCTTCTTAGACAAGTGGGTACGGCTCTCGGCTCTCCATGTGATTGAGTTGTGACTGGAAGTACATACGCATATTCCGGGTCCCGATAGACTTGGTATCAGAGCAGGACTGTCTGTAGGATTATCAAACCCTTGGTGGAAGTCGAGTCTAGCATTCTATAGTTATATAGTTACTCTGGGTATAAGGGAACAACGTAAGGCTTCTTTTTCTCCTTACCCTCATCGTTCTGAGTTCTGAGTCACCCTTATCTTTTCTACGGGATGATAGGACAAGGCTCATCTATGTCTTACTAGAACATCTCGTTGTTTGCTTCCTTGTAGCCGTAGGAAAGTTGTGTTCGGTCTTCTAGAGTCGTTGTGCTTCCTATTTGGAGACTTCCTATGTAAGTGTTGTTGTTATGTTGTGAGAATTTTAATTTCTCTTGCAATTACAGCCATTATGCTGTCCGAGTCATTCCAGGTTTTCCTCATAATCTGATGCATTTGCAAAATCCTTCTCTCTATTTCGGTTGTCTTTTCAGAAGATTGTTAGGTGGCATGCCCGAAAGTTCTCTAGAGTTTGTTCTAGGTTTTGTTCTAGAAACCTATAGTGATTCATTTGCAGTTCTACCTCCTACTTTAGATGTCTTCTAGCCATAAGAACCACACTAACCATCGTGTTGGGGTACTTTGCTACTCTGACATATCTGTTGTAACCCTAGTAAACCTTGGTCATCCTCTAGGAATCTATCCAGAGATCCAACCCCTTAAACCTAGCCACCTGGCAGATGTGTAGAATTTATAGTGGATCTTATACCAGGCACAACCCCAATTTCCAGACGACCATATAGAATGGCCCCACATGAGTTAGCTGAGCTAAAAATCCAATTTGAAGTGTTTTTGGCAAAAGGCTTCATCCGCCCTAGCTCATCGCCATGGGGTTGCCCCATTCTGTTCGTAACGAAGAAAGATGGAACAGAAAGGATGTGCGTAGACTATCGCCCGCGAAATCTAGCGACGATAAAGAACAAGTACCCTTTGCCTAGGATCAATGATCTTTATGATCAACTTGCTGGATCCTCTGTCTTCTCCAAGATGGATTTGAGATTAGGTTATCATCAAATCAAAGTCCGAAACGAGGACATTCCAAAAACGGCTTTCACTACTCGTTATGGTCTTTACGAGTACACCGTCATGTCCTTTGGTCTGACCAATGCTTCGCCACTTTTTCACGCATGGTGAACTCGATCTTCATGGAGTATTTGGACAAGTTCGTCGTGGTTTACCTCGATGACATCCTTATATACTCGAAGAACGAAGAAGAACCTGCCGAGCACCTAAGGCTGGTATTGATGAAACTTAGAGAGCATCGCCTGTATGCTAAATTCTCCAAGTGTGAATTTTGGCTACCAGAAGTGACCTATTTAGGCCATGTGATTTCTGCGAAAGGTGTTGCAGTCATTCCCGAGAGAGTTCAGGTCGTCCGTGATTGGACTCCATCTGAATCGGTTAAGCAAGTTAGGAGTTTTCTTGGCCTAGCCAGCTATTGCCGCCGCTTCGTCGAGAACTTTTCTAAAGTTGCAAAGCCTCTAACTGAACTCCTCAAGAAAGATAAGAAATTCCTATGGACTCCCAAGTGCGAGGAAAGCTTTCAAGAGCTAAAGAGAAGATTGACTTCTGCACCCGTACTTGCGCCTCCAGAGACCAAAAAGGGATTTCGAGATCTATTGTGATGCTTCACGGCAAGGATTAGGATGCATACTTATGCAAGATCGACATGTGGTAGTTTATGCTTCACGCCAGTTGCGTCCACATGAACAGAACTATCCTACCCATGGTCTTGAACTCGCTGCCGTAGTTCATGCCCCGAAGACTTGGCAAAATTACCTCATTGGTAATCGTTGTGAGATTTATTCTGATCACCAAAGCCTCAAATACATATTTCACCCAGCCAGATCTTAATCTCAGGCAAAGACGCTGGATAGAGATGATAAAAGATTATGACTTAGGAATTTCTTACACCCCAGGCAAGGCCAATGTCATGGCCGATGCACTAAGTCGTAAGTCGTACTGTAACAACCTCATGTTACAGCAGTATCAACCACTTCTTCATGAGGAATTTCGAAAGCTCAACCTCGAGATTGTTCCTCGTGGATCTCTTTTCAACTTGGTGGTTAAACCAACCCTTGAGGATCAAATCATAGTTGCCCAAAGGCGTGCACGAGGTGTTCGCCGGATCAAGGAGAACATTGCTAGCGGAGTTGCTAAATGTTTCTCCGCAGATAGTAAAGGAACGGTATTCTTTGAAAATCGTTTGGTAGTACCTAAGAATAGAGATCTAAGGCAACTCATCCTCAATGAAGCCCATGACACACCCCTCTCGATTCATCCCGGTAGCCCAAAAATGTACCGAGATCTACGCCAGAGATTTTGGTGGACTAGGATGAAGAGAGAAATTGCTCGAATTGTTGCTGAATGTGATGTTTGACGTTGCATTAAGGCAGAACACCAAAGACCTGCTGGTACACTTCAACCTTTTCCTATTCCAGAGTGGAAATGGGACAAAGTCGGTATGGACTTCATCACCGGCTTTCCAAAAACCCAGAAAGGAAATGATGCCATCTTCGTGGTCATTGACTGACTCTCAAAAGTTGCTCACTTCCTTCCAGTTCGCGAGTCTATAACTGCTAGCCAGTTAGCGGACTTGTATGTCTCTAGAATTGTGTCTCTTCACGGTGTTCCTTTGGAAATCAATTATGATCGTGGTAGCCTTTTCACCTCTAGATTCTGGGGAAGCTTTCAAAATGCTATGGGAACTCATCTCTCCTTTAGTACATCTTTCCATCCTCAGTCTAGCGGTCAAGTTGAAAGGGTTAATCAAATCTTGGAAGACATGCTCAGAGCTTGTGTTATCTCATTCGGAAGGAATTGGGAGAAGTCTCTTCCATTTGCCGAATTTGCTTATAACAATAGTTTTCAATCTAGTCTGGACATGGCTCCCTTTGAATTCCTCTATGGACAACGATGTCGAACACCCCTTAACTGGTCAGAAACCGGTAAAAGACAATTCTTTGGACCGGATATGATCAAGGAAGCAGAAGGGCAAGTTTGCATTGTTCGTGATCGTTTGAAAGCCGCACAGTCTCGTCAGAAAAGCTACTATGATCGTCATCATAGGCAAGAAAGCTACAATCTGGATGAGAAGGCTTACCTTCGGGTTACTCCTCTGAAGGGAACCCAAAGATTCGGTATCAAAGGCAAGTTGGCCCCACGTTACATCGGACCTTTCTGCATTCTTGCTAAACGTGGAGAAGTTTCCTACCAACTTGAACTACCCTGCACCTTTTTCGAGTACAAGATGTATTCCATGTGTCACAACTCAGGCGTTGCTTCAAGGACCCCATCCGCGAAGTTGACCATGAAACGCTTGATCTCCAAGATGACCTTTCTTATCGAGAGTACCCTGTTCGTATTCTTGATTCAGCAGAGCGTGTCACTCGTCGTCGGCAGATCAGGTTTCTGAAAGTGCAGTGGTCACATCACTCCGAGAAAGAAGCAACATGGGAAAGACAAGACCGCCTCCGTGTCAAGTACCCCTCCTTCCTCCCGACGACTTCTGAATCTCGGGACGAGATTCTTTTGAGTGGGGGCGAGTTGTCAAAACCCCAATTTAGGAAAGTTCTAGGATTTGAGTTCCCCTTTGCATCATGCAAAAATTCAATAGAAAATTCAAAAATTTGGGGAAAAGAAAAGCCCTGAGAAATTAAATCAAATGGCCAGATAAAAATCTTTTTCCAAAAATCATTTGAATATTTGGAAAATTCCTATAAATGATGGTGATCATTTTAAAAGTGGTTTGGGTTCTTTCCCATGCCCATGGAATATTCAAAAATTCAAAAGGTACCCTGGAAATTAAATAATACCCCAATTTGAATTGAAATTCAAATTGTTTGAATTTCAAAAATGCTCAAAACCTAGGGGTGGCTTGCTTCCGGTCACCTAGGGTTTATAAAATTATATGGGCATTTTATTAAATTGCCTAGGTATTTAATACTAAGGCAAAACAAAATTACAGAAAAATAAAAATAAAATAAAAGAAAAGGGGCCACCTTACCTCTCGCCTAGGGCGAAGGCCCATATGGCCCAGCCCAAAGGGGCAACTTCGTCTTCCTCCCCGGCCAGCCGAGCACGCCACTGCGTGCGTGGCGAGCATGCGCTCGACGCCGGCCACGCAGCAGGCTGCTCTGGCCTCTACCTCGCGCCAGGGGACGCCCCCAAGCCTCCTCCTTCCATTCCCCCCGTTGGATAGCTTCTCCCTCTCCTCCTTCGTCGCGCCCACACAAACCCGAGCGCCGCCGCAGAGCACCGTCGTGGTCCAGCGTGGCCAACGTAGTCACGGAGGTAAACCGGCGTGCCCTTCATGTTCAACATGGTCGTCTTCGTCTCCGAGCGGAAGCAATCGAGCTGGGACGCCTCCATCGCGTCGAGCCCTTCGTCGTCCTCCCTGCCGGACTCCGTGCTTCCCCGAGCTGATTCGCCATCGTCAAAGCATCTCCGGCCTTGCCTTGGCCTCCATCGCGTTTCTGGTGATCCTCTTCTTCTTTCCCAACCATCCCCGCGTCTCCCTCGCTGTATGGCCACCGCCACCATGGACACAGTACGGCGCCGCCTCTCGTGTTGTCGCCGGCAGTGCTCCGATGACCAATTGGTCACGTGGAGGTGCCCCTTCTTCTCAACTCCATTCACGGGTGCCGCCGCACCCAAAAGCCCTCTTTTTTGCACACTGCAGCAACGCCAGCACCCCACCCGAGCTCCAGCCGCCGCAACCCTCGTCGCCGGCCACGCTCCGATGGTCCCCTGAGCCCCTGGCTAGCCCCTTCAGACGCGCGATTCTCCTCTGAGCATGTAGGTGGTCGCGGAAGCCCTTTGGGTGCACTGCACCGCCGCCCAGCACGTCGCCGCTGCATCTTCTGGTCACCGGCGGATCAACGCCGGTGAGCCGACGTGGCCGGTCGGGTTAACCACTAACCCCACACCCTAATCTCCCCCGCAGAGTCAATGACAGGTGGGCCTGGCCCCCCTAAATCAAAATAAACTTAATTAACAGAGAGGGATTAAATCCATCTCCCACTGACATGGGTGGCCCACAGGTCAGCCCCCCCTGATGTCATCCTTGTGTCAGCATGACGCAATAAACCAATTTCCAGAGAATTAATTATATTCCAGAAAATCCAGAAATTGATTAAAACTTCAAGAAATCATAGAAAATTCATACTAACTCCAAATTAAACATATAATATATGAACAATTATCAGAAAAATGCAAGGATTAAGAATATGCAATTTTTTTTCATGTTTGACCATTTTAAAATGGGGGAACAGAAGCAAATGTGTATATGACTTAATTTGAAATTGAATTTGGTGTTTGAATTTGCATTTCAAATGCAATATATTTCAATTAAATTGAATATGCTACAAACCAGTACCTTTCACATCATGGACAACCTTATCATGTGTATGTGCATTTTTACTTTCGAAGTTGTCCCCCCTTGTTGATGATTGCCTCCGATGACAGACGTTCCGAGACGATGATCACCCCCGAAGAAGAAGACCACCGTTAAGACCCGTGTATCGTCAGCAAGGCAAGCAAAACCCCATTGATCATGTCTATAAAATCCTAATTCCCTCTCAGTCTGCTTATGCATGTTTAGGAGATCATCGAGACACGTTCTTTCGCATAGTTGAACCCATTCCGATGCATGACCTATCATTTTGTCACCGTATTAAGCAAACCACAATCCTAGCAGATTAAGGAGTTGAATGATGAGCATGTGGCCCCTGCAACTGTTACTGCTTATTGCTTCTTAGTGATACAATAAGGATATTATGATTGTGAGTCGGGATGGAATGGACACAGTGATGCTGGTGATAACGTGTTGGTGAATCCACCCTAAACAAAGGTGAATGATGAGAGGCTGTGTAGGAGTACACAGTGGGTTGTCTCGTTGAACACTGCCCTAGGCCCCGAGTTCCTGTTTTGTGATCCAAGACAAAGAGTATGACCACATGTAGGGTTTTATGGGAGCCCCGTTTGGCCTCTTTACGTACCCGATCCGTTCCAAGAGTCACAATAGATTCGGGCTTTTCCATTCGGCATATGTATAGAAAAAGTATGAAGAAAAGGTTGCATCATATAGATATGTGGGTGGACTTGTGAGGCAGTGAAACCATCTGGCAGAGGTGGCGTCTCGGTCCCTTACATTATCTGAGTCCGTTTCGTGGAACCGGCCGGACTCTCGAGCGGTGCCAAACTCAGGTAGTCGACTCCTGGATTAGAGAAGGTGATGTGAGGTTAGTGCCTTGGTTTCATCCACGTCCGACACCCTCTTGAAGGGTGACGAGAATGAGGCGATAAGTGATGACACGCGTGTGAAGATGTACACCCCTGCAGGGTTAATAAACTATTCGAAAAGCCGTGTCCGCGGTTATGGACTACTTGGAGACCTCTACTTGATCATAGACGACTTGAATGGATACTTATAAAATCCGCAAGATAAGCATGAGTGCTATGGTGGGCTTCCTCGTGGGGAAGTCGAGGAAGTAACCATAGTGGTGTATTGTTTGGAGACTTGTAGTGGACTCGTGTACGCTTCTTACCTCAAGTCTGGTACTCGTAGTTCAGGACTAGCCAAGTCAAAGATGGAACTTCTGCATGATGAACCCCACCTCCCCTTTACCTTAAAACTTGAGCATGAGTAGTGTAGTTCTGATGTAAGTCTTGCTGAGTACGACTTTGTACTCACGTTTGCTTATTCTACGTTTTAGATGAGAACCCGGACCCCGCTGGAGTCACCGACCTGAAGCTCGACATTGACCTTGGTAGTATAGTTCTAGACAGCAGTCTGGTCCCTCGTGGATGGGCATGTATGTTTACAAGGCTTCTCTAAGCCATTTGTTAAACTTGTCTGTACTCAGACCTAATTTGCTTCCGTTGTATGATGTAATGTTGATCACAGACATGTGATCTTTGTATGCTCTATATGTAAGTCAATAAAGAAGTACTTTGTAGAGTTATGTGATGATACCTGCTATTCATACTAGACATGTGTGATGCGTGTATGATTATAACATGCATGTCTTAGTATGGGTTTTCGAGACCTTAGTTGTGATCTGGCTGGCGGTCTATTATACACCAAGTGGCCCTTAGATGTGCGCAGCTTGGGGCATCGCGATGCGATTGCTCGTGCCTCTGTCACGTGCACACTTTGTTGTATGATCGAGCCCGCCCTAGACCCCGACTAAGTTATGCTGTCCGAGTCATTCCACGACTAGGAATCTATCCAGAGATCCAACCCCTTAAACCTAGCCACCTGGCAGATGTGTAGAATTTATAGTGGATCTTATACCAGGCACAACCCCAATTTCCAGACGCCCATATAGAATGGCCCCACATGAGTTAGCTGAGCTAAAAATCCAATTTGAAGTGTTGTTGGCAAAAGGCTTCATCCGCCCTAGCTCATCGCCATGGGGTTGCCCCATTCTGTTCGTAACGAAGAAAGATGGAACAGAAAGGATGTGCGTAGACTATCGCCCGCGAAATCTAGCGACGATAAAGAACAAGTACCCTTTGCCTAGGATCAATGATCTTTATGATCAACTTGCTGAATCCTCTGTCTTCTCCAAGATGGATTTGAGATTAGGTTATCATCAAATCAAAATCCGAAACGAGGACATTCCAAATACGGCTTTCACTACTCGTTATGGTCTTTACGAGTACATGTCCTTTGGTCTGACCAATGCTATGCCACTTTTTCACGCATGGTGAACTCGATCTTCATGGAGTATTTGGACAAGTTCGTCGTGGTTTACCTCGATGACATCCTTATATACTCGAAGAACGAAGAAGAACATGCCGAGCACCTAAGGCTGGTATTGATGAAACTTAGAGAGCATCGCCTGTATGCTAAATTCTCCAAGTGTGAATTTTGGCTACCAGAAGAGACCTATTTAGGCCATGTGATTTCTGCGAAAGGTGTTGCAGTCATTCCCGAGAGAGTTCAGGTCGTCCGTGATTGGACTCCATCTGAATCGGTTAAGCAAGTTAGGAGTTTTCTTGGCCTAGCCAGCTATTGCCGCCGCTTCGTCGAGAACTTTTCTAAAGTTGCAAAGCCTATAACTGAACTCCTCAAGAAAGATAAGAAATTACTATGGACTCCCAAGTGCGAGGATAGCTTTCAAGAGCTAAAGAGAAGATTGACTTCTGCACCCGTACTTGCGCCTCCAGACACCAAAAAGGGATTTCGAGATCTATTGTGATGCTTCACGGCAAGGATTAGGATGCATACTTATGCAAGATCGACATGTGGTAGCTTATGCTTCACGCCAGTTGCGTCCACATGAAGAGAACTATCCTACCCATGATGTTGAACTCGCTGCCGTAGTTCATGCCCCGAAGACTTGGCAACATTACCTCCTTGGTAATCGTTGTGAGATCTATTCTGATCACCAAAGCCTCAAATACATATTTCACCCAGCCAGATCTTAATCTCAGGCAAAGACGCTGGATAGAGTTGATAAAAGATTATGACTTAGGAATTTCTTACACCCCAGGCAAGGCCAATATCATGGCCGATGCACTAAGTCGTAAGTCGTACTATAACAACCTCATATTACAGCAGTATCAACCACTTCTTCATGAGGAATTTCGAAAGCTCAACCTCGAGATTGTTCCTCGTGGATCTCTTTTCAACTTGGTGGTTAAACCAACCCTTGAGGACCAAATCATAGTTTCCCAAAGGCGTGCACGAGGTGTTCTCCGGATCAAGGAGAACATTGCTAGCGGAGTTGCTAAATGTTTCTCTGCAGAGCCGCCGTCGTCCCCACCCTACCCTGTGGCCACCGGCGCGCTTCCGGAGCACGGACACCAATGAGTTTTTTTTTGTTTTTTGGAATTAATAGTAGTAGCGCGGGAATAAAGAGGGCGCTACTTCTATTTACCAGTAGCGCGTGGACAAGAGGGGCGCTACTTCTATCAGAACTAGTAGTAGCGCGGGAAAACACGCGCTACTAATAAAAGTTAGTTGTAGCATGCTAGTAGTAGCGCGGCACCGCGCGCTCCTAGTAGCCATTTATGGGGTACTACTAGTAGCATTTTTCCTAGTAGCGTCCGCCTTTGTCCCCGAAAGGTTGATCACGGATAATGTTATATCAGCTTATGAATGCTTAGATTTTATGAAGCGTAATAGATCAAAACAGAGTGGTGTCTGTGCTCTCAAGCTTGGTATGATGAAAGCCTACGACCGTTTGGAATGGAGCTATCTGGAAGCAATTGTGATGAAGCAGGGCTTCAATCGGAGATGGGTGTAGATTGTTATTTCCTTTGTGTCATCGGTCTCTTTCTCGGTCCAGTTCAATGGGGAGAGGTTGTAGGGTTTTAAGCCTTCCAGAGGAGTCCGATAGGGAGATCCTATATCCCTGTATCTTTTCTTAATAGCAGCAGAGGGCCTTTCGTGCCTCCTCAAATCTGATACTTGGTCGTCGCAAGTTGTGGGAGTAAAGGTGGCTGCTACGGCCCCGGCTGTAAATCACCTACTCTTTGGTGACGATAGCCGGCTCGAGTGCATTGGGGGAAAATACGGTGTCAAACCTGTTGGATGTTTATTGCCAAGCTTCGGGGCAGAGAATCAACTGGAACAAGTCTTCCATATATTTCAGTAGAGTTTGCCCTCAACCCCTTCGAGATGAGGTGAAAAAAATTCTTCAAGTCCAAAATGAATCTCTTTCGGGAAGGTATCTGGGTCTACCGTCTGATGTAGGGCAGAACAAGAATGGGACTTTCAAGTATCTGAATGACGGGGTGTGGGACAAGGTAAAAGGTTGTCTGGAAAAATCCTATCATATACAAGGAGGGAAGTCCTCATAAAATTTGTTGCGCAGGCTATCCCGGTGTATTCCATGTCCTGTTTTAGATTGCCGAGAGGTGTTTGCGAGAAGATAACAAGCATAATTAGGCAATTTTGGTAGGGTTGCAAGAATGGAAAACACTCTCCTGCATGGGTGTCTTGGGACGCGCTCACTCAGCCCAAACACCTAGGAGGTCTTGGATTTCGAGATATGGAGATGTTCAATCTCGCATTTCTATCTAGGTTGGCCTGGAGAATTCTGACCCAACCTCACTCTTTGAGCGCCCGCTTGCTAAAGGCGGTGTATTTTCCCGTCTCTGATATCTTGGGCTCCACTATTTGTTCGCACCCATCACAAATTTGGCGTGCTTTCTGGATGGCAGGGATCTTCTTTGGCAAGGTTTATGTCAGATCCCTCTGTTAGGTATGTGCTAGGGTTAGTTAGTACCTTTGCATCATGTAAAAATTTCAAAAAGAAATCTTGGAAATCAAATTCAAAATCCAAATGGGAGAAGGAACACCCCCCCAGATGAATTAATTCAAAAGGCCAGATAAAAATCTTTTCCAAAAATTCATGTTAGAGTTTTGAAAAGTCTTATAAATGAGTATGAGCACATATCAAGTGATGTGGGACCCCCCCATGCTCATAGATTTTTCAAATATTCAAACAGTACCTTGGAATTAAAGAAATCCCCCTATTTGATTTAAAATTCAAATCATTTGAATTTTAAAAATGTTGAAAGTTTATGAGTGGCTTGTCCATATTATTATGAGGCCATGTAAAAGTTTTCAGCATTTAATAAAATGGTTTGGTATTTTTATCAGAGCCAAAACAAATTACAGAAAAAGAAAGGAAAGATTAAACAGAGAGAAAAGGAAAAAGGAACTTACCTGGTTTCAGCCCAGCTAACTCCCCGCAGCCCACCTGGCCGGCCCAGCCCACCTGGAGGGGGTTACATGCGTCTTCTTCCCTCCAGGCAGGCAGGCACCTCGCCGGCGACCGCCGTGGGCACGACAGGCAGCTGCCTGCCTGTCCCGCGCCTTATCCCTTCGCTGGAGACGCCGCGCAGCCGTCCTGATCCATTCCCCCCCTCCTCTTCGTCTTCCTCCTCCTCCTGCGCCCGATTCGTCGCCGCCCGAAGACCGCCGTGGAGCACGCCGACGAGCCCACGTAGCCACAGTCGTCCCCGAGCCGTGCCACCGTGTCCAATCGAACCAGCGCCGACGAGTCCAACCTCAAATTCGTCCACGCCAAGCACTCCCCGGCCTCCCTGAGCCCTTCATCGCGATCAGGGTGAGCTTGCCGTTCTTTTGCCTCCATCCACGCATACTCCCGTGCCCGTTTGCATGATTTCGACGAGGTCCGAGACCAAACGCCGCCGCTCGTCGTCAAGGACATGCACCAAAGCACCCGTTTGACCCCTGGATGGTCCACTAGTTCCGCACACACCCCAGCTTCGTTTCTATACTCTCGGTTTCCAAATCCGTGCACAAAATGAAGAACCCGACGAGTCCAGTGCCCGACTTCCGCCGCCGCTCGTCGCCGATGATGTTCCGGTGATGCCCGTGGACCCCTGATGACACCACTCGATGCGGACGACCCCAAGGAGCAAGTCCATGCCCTCCAGGTCCCTCCCCGTGCCCTAGAACCCAACTCCAGCGAGTCTCCGGCAGGATTCCGGCGACTCCCCGGCGAGCCACCATTAGCCCCCCCCCCCTAATGACCCTTTTAAACCTAACCCAGTGGCTGACAAGTGGGGCCAGCCACAAATTAACCCCTCGGGTTAATTTTAAGCAGGGGATTAACCCCCACTGTGGATGACAGGTGGGGCCCCTTGTCAGTTTGACTCGGGTCAAACCCCCCTGACGCCAGCTTGACGTCAGCCTGACGCAGTAAATCGATTAAATGAATTTCCAGAAAAAAAAATGGTTTAATAATTCCGGAAATTCCAGAAAATACCCCAAACTTTGGAAATTCATAGAAAATTCATATTAACTCCAAATTGGACAAATAATATATGGAAAATGATCAGGAGAAAATTATCTTTCCAAATATGCAACTTTCAACTCTGTTTGAGTTGAATTTAAAATGTGATCAGTGGCATTTGTTATTTGATTTAAATGGAATTAAATCAAATTCAATTCAAATAATTTTGCAACTTGAACCATGGCAACATGCTACATTTCACTTACACATCAGAGGCATATCATACACATTTGAAGATAATTCAAAATGATGAAACTATATCACATATAACTTGGTTAATGTTGAATTCAAATGTGGAATTTGAATTTGCATTCTAAATGCAATATATTCCACTTAAATGGAATTGCATCACACATCCAAACTTATACTTCAAGCTTTAACATTCAATCATGTGCTTGAGCATTGCATTCATATTGATTGATACTTCGTGCTTTGTTTGTCGAGTAGAGGTGGAACCGGAGCAAGAGGTCACCCCCTTCGCTGAAGATCCAGAACCCGAACCTCGTCAGCAAGGAAAGCAAAACCCCATTGATCATGTCGATAAAATCCCACTTCCCTCTCATGTCTCTCTTATGCATTGTTTAGGATGATCACCATGCTTCGTTTCTACCGCATAGATGAACCCATTCCTTTGCATGACCTATCTTTTGTCACAGTAGTAAGCAAACCACAATCCTAGCAAATGTAGGAGTTGAATGATATCATGTGGCCCCTGCAATGTTACTGCTTATTGCATGCTTAGTATGATACCATGTTGTTACTGTGTTGTGAGTCGGGATGGTAGTGATCATGTTGATGATGGTAGAAAAGTGTTGGTGAATCGACCCAAATACAAGGTGAACGATGAGAGGCTGTGTAGGAGTACACGGTGGGTTGTCTCGTTGAACACCGCCCTAAGTCCGAGTTCTTGTGTGGTGATCCAAGATGAAGAGTACAACCACACATTGGGCTCACTGACCCCTCTCAACCTATTAACTCATCCCTTTCGATGTCCAGATGTCGCAGTAGTTCGGAGTTCTGGTAGGCTTGTGGCCTGGATGCTAAGTGAGAGAACGGCTCACCCGAGACCGGCTTATGCACCACGCACACATCACTTGGGTCCACTTCGGTAAACCGGCCGGGTTCACGATTGTGGTAGCCAACCCAAGTAGGCGGCTTTCTTGGACTACATCGGCTATGAGGTAACAGTTGTGGTGAGCATCCTCGCTGGCACCCCTTGAATGCTGTCGAGATCAAAGGCGGTAAATGATGATCATGTGTGTGTAGCGGTACACCCTTGCAAGGTTAACAAAACTATTCGAATAGCCGCGTCCGCGGTTATGGACTACTTGGAAAGCTTAGCTTGATTATTAGATAACTTGAACCGGATACTTCTAAAATACACAAAGATAAGTGTGAGTGCTATGGCGTGCTTTCTCGTGGGGAAGTCGAGGAAGACACCATAGTGGTGTATTGGTTAGTGAAAGTAGTGGACTCGTGTACGCTTCTTACCTCAAGTCTGGTACTCGTAGTTCAGGATTAGCCAAGTCAAAGCTGGCATTTCTGCAAGTGAACCCCACCTCCTTTTACCTTGACACCTGTGCATAAGTAGTATAGCTCCTATGTAAGTCTTGCTGAGTACGCCTTTGTACTCACGTTTGCTTAATCTATGTTTTAGATGACGCCACTGACCCCGAAGGTGGCTTCTTCATCGAGCTGGACGACTGAAGTTAAGCTAGTCTAGTCCCAGTCAGCAGACTGGTTCCCTCGTGGAGGGCTTTATGTTGAATAAGGCTTCTTAAGCCAATTTGTTAAACTTGTCTGTAC
Source organism: Bromus sterilis (assembly GCA_950022295.1). NCBI lineage: Eukaryota > Viridiplantae > Streptophyta > Magnoliopsida > Poales > Poaceae > Bromus > Bromus sterilis. Next base: position 407,104,805 of record OX465596.1, on the reverse strand, counting down.
TCAGACATAATTTGCTTCCGCTTTATGTTGTAATGTTGGATCACATGTATGTGATCTCTGTGTGTACTCTATAAGAGTTATAAATAAAATGTACACTTTGTAGAGAATTGCAATGGTACCTGCTGTTCATACAAGGCATGTGTGTTGCGTGTATGTTTATAACATGCATGTCTTTGTATGGGTTTTCGAGACCTTAGTTGTGTTCTGGCTGGCGGTCTTTCATACACCAAGTGGCCCTTAGATGTGCGCAGCTTGGGGCATCGCGATGCGATTGTCCGAGACTCTGTCTCGTGCACACTTTGTGGTACGATCGAGCCCGCCCTAGACCCCGACTAAGTGATCGGGCTGGAGTAAGTCTATGTAAGAGTTTTGAGATAGTCGATAGTATGGTTGAGGCGAATTGTCTTTGAATATGGGAGTTCACCACCCATATCATTAGACTTGTGTGCGGACGATGAGGACCCATCACAGTTGATCATCCGGCCTGGATGGGATGCCCCTCACGTACGATGCTTTCCGAGAATGTTCAGTGCTTGGCCTTGTCTGCTTCGACAAGTGGGTGCGGTTCTCGGCTCTCCTTATGACTATGTCTTAACTGTACTTGCATACGCTAACCCCGGGTCCCGACAGACTTGGTATCAGAGCAGGACTGACTGTAGGACTAGTAGCCTTGGCCGAAGTTGAGTCTAGCTTGCTATAGTTATATAGTTACTCTGGGTATATATGGGAACAACGTAAGGCTTCATTTTTCTCCTTACCCCCTTCGTTCTGAGTTCTGAGTCACCTCATCTTGTTCTACGGGAAGATAGGACTAGGCTCTCCTCTGTCTGATTAGCATATCTCGTTGTTTGCTTCGTTATAGCCGTAGGAAAGTTGTGTCAGGTTTTCCTAGCATTGTTGTAATGCTGATTTCTTACATCGTATTATGTAAGTGCTGTTTGCATATTGAAAGAAATTGTCATTTCTTACAATTATAGCCGTTATGCTGTCCGAGTCATTCCAGGTTTATCTCATAATCTGATGCATTTGCAAATTCCTTTCTGTTTCAGATGGCAGATCTTCCCCCTCGGCAGATTGTTCGTTTGACCAGGTGCCTCGGTGTGCGTGGCCACCCCGCCACGTTGATCGAGATGATGCCCTACGTGGGATATCGATGGTACCCTGAGTACACCATCGAGGAGCAGTTCCACGACTTCAACCAGACGCAGTTCCACTGCATTTTCCGGATCTACCCGCACCACGTTGGAGTCACCCAGCCTATCCACTTTGGACATGGCATCGGCGTTACCGAGAACATGGCTGTGCAGGATGCTGCATATTCATTTATTACACTGCTGAGAGAGGAGCACACCATGCTGAGAGAGACTTCTTTCCGCTATATCCCTGCTGCACTTCCAGGAGAGGAGGGATATTACACCGGACTCTACTCAGATCACTCTGCAGAGGATCCAGCACTCCAGGTGACTGCTAGGTTTGCTAGTGACAGATATCATGATGCACGTGCTCTCCGTTTTGAGCTCCACGCTACTCGAGTTCGTTTGTTCCGAGCACTGACGCTCTTGGCACCTTTTGTGAGCGTGGGATCAGTGGAGTACGATGCGATCTATCCAGTGAGGACCCAGATGCCTTCCCGAGTTGCTTGGCCCGAGATTGGAGGAATTTTTCCACCTCGTGGTCCTTTGCTTCCACCCTACACTGGACCTAGGCCCCATCCTTGCCCAAATGGATATCAGGGTCAACAAGCCTCCGTGTTTTCCGATGGTCACCTCCAGCTACAGGGATACGCGGGTAACTTTTACGAGGATTACTATGGAGATGGAGATGAGTGAGACCGCCTGTGGTCTTACTTAGTGAGGATGTAGTAGTATCCTAGTATATTGTAAGCAAGGTGTCTAAGTTCCAGAGGCTTAGATAAATAATGTATAGGAAGTCAGAGTGCCTCTGAAGGATGTATCATCTTCATCACGTTTGTATTAGCTTAGTGCTTGTACTAAAACGATGTATGGTTTGTATGACAGCTTGTGAATATATGGCTTGTATGCTTTTATCACCATGTTGTCAAGATGATTACTTCCTTTGCTCTGTAATCCTTCCAGTACTTCAATACCTTGATTAGACACTTCAATCAACTCTGTTTGACTTTGGTTTTTTTCACCTTCAGGATGTCTCAAGGTACACGTGGCCAGATTGGTCGTAACCAAGGTCGTGGGAACAACCAGGAGGAAGACAACCTTCCACCCCCACCCACGATGGCCCAAGTTCTGATGGAGGTCGAGAGGAACTGCCGTGACTCTCACCACCTGTTGGAAGTCATCGCACGCAACACCACTCAGCAGCGCAATGAGCTGGTGTCCCTGAACGACTTCATCCGGCTTCATCCCCCGGTTTTCAGTTACTCCACCGAGCCCCTTGACGCCGATGACTGGCTTCGCAGCATCGAGAGGAAGCTCCAAGCCGGCCATGTTGCAGATGGCGACAAGGTCAACTATGCCACCTATCACCTTGAAGGTGCAGCAAGCTCTTGGTGGGAGAATTTTCTGAATATGCGCCCAGTTGGACCACCTGCATCTTGGGAGGAGTTCTGCACGTCCTTCCGCGAGCACCACATCCCCAAGGGTCTCATGGACCGCAAGCGTGAGGAGTTCTGTAACCTCACTCAAGGCAGAAGGACAGTTGACGAGTTTAGTCGTGAGTTCAACCGACTTGCTCGTTATGCAACTGAAGAAGTCTCCACCGACTCCAAGAAACAAGAGAGGTTCCGTCGTGGCCTCAACTCCGGACTCCGTCGCGAGCTCAACCTTCATGACTTTGCCACATTCCAGGTCCTTGTCAACAAGGCCATCAAGGCAGAGGACATGAACACCCCCAACGATTTCCGCAAACACCCTAGAGATGACGGATCATCCAGTTCTGGCTCCCAGAAGCGCAAGATCTGGATCCCCAATAGCATGTTCCGCCAGAACAACCCACCGAGGCCATCCTATGTGGCGCCTCGTCCACCCACCCAGTTCCACCCAGCTTCACCAAACCACCCAGCTCCACGCACTGTTTTCGGAGCTTGCTACAAGTGTGGTCAGGCAGGCCACTACTCTCGCGAGTGCCCCCAGAACCAGGTCCAGAACCAAAATGCTCCACCACGTGCCGGAGGCAGCAACAACAACAACAATGGTCGTGGCAAGCCACCCCAGAAGGTCTACACCGCCAAACCCGCTCCTTCCGCAACTCGTGGACGTCTGAACCAGGTTGCCGCTGAAGAGACTGACGACACCACTGACGTCATTCTTGGTACGCTCCCAGTCAATTTTGTTCCTACTTCCGTTCTTTTCGACCCAGGAGCATCTCATTCATTCCTGTCGGAAAGTTATGCACTTCGTCATGAGTTACCCTTTGTTGAATTGTCCACCCCGATGGTTATTCAAACTCCAGGGTCAAGATGGCAAACTAATAGAGTGAGCCATGCTAATCAAATTGCAATTGAGGGTTTAGTATTCCTTGCTTCACTCATAGCCCTCAAGTCTTCAGACATTGATGTCATCCTTGGCATGGATTGGCTATCAAGACAAAATGCCTACCTGGATTGCAAAGGCAAATCCGTGAAACTCACCCACCCTTCGGGCAAAACCATCAGCTATACCTCACCCAGAACAAGAACCCAAGTGCATTCTTTGAATGTACTCCCCCTTCCCGAACTTGATGATATTCCGGTGGTTCGTGACTTCCCGGATGTCTTTCCTGAAGAGCTGCCGGGCATGCCACCCGACAGATGTGTAGAATTTATAGTGGATCTTGTTCCAGGAACCGCACCAATTTCCAAATGCCCATATAAAATGGCCCCACATGAGTTAGCTGAGCTAAAAACCCAACTTGATGCTTCGTTGGCAAAAGGCTTCAGCCGCCCTAGCTCATCGCCATGGGGTTGCCCCGTTCTGTTCGTAAAGAAGAAAGATGGAACAGAAAGGATGTGCGTAGATTATCGCCCGCTAAATTTAGCGACGATAAAGAACAAATACCCACTGCCCAGGATCAATGATCTTTATGATCAAATTGCAGGATCCGCTGTCTTTTCCAAGATGGATTTGAGATTAGGTTATCATCAGATCCGAATCCGAAATGAGGACATTCCCAAAATGGCTTTTACTACTCGTTATGGTCTTTACGAGTACACCGTCATGTCCTTTGGTTTAACCAATGCCCCCGCCACATTCTCACGCTTGATGAATTCGATCTTCATGGAGTACCTAGATAAATTTGTTGTAGTTTATCTTGATGATATTCTCATCTACTCGAAGAACGAAGGAGATCATGCCGAACACTTAAGGCTGGTATTGATGAAACTTAGAGAGCATCGCCTGTACGCTAAATTCTCCAAGTGTGAATTCTGGCTACCAGAAGTGACCTACTTAGGCCACGTGATTTCTGCAAAAGGCATTGCTGTGAATCCCGAGAGAGTTCAGGCCGTCTTTGACTGGACTCCACCTGAATCGGTTAAGCAAGTTAGAAGTTTTCTTGGCCTAGCCAGCTATTGTCGTCGCTTCGTCGAGAACTTTTCTAAAGTTGCAAAGCCTCTAACTGAACTCCTCAAGAAAGATAAGAAATTCCAATGGACTCCCAAGTGCGAGGAAAGCTTTCAAGAGCTAAAAGGAAGATTGACTTCCGCACCCGTACTTGCACCTCCAGACACCAAAAGGGATTTCGAGATCTATTGTGACGCATCACGGCAAGGGTTAGGATGCATACTTCTGCAAGATCGACATGTGGTAGCTTATGCTTCACGCCAATTGCGGCCACATGAAGAGAACTATCCTACTCATGACCTTGAACTCGCTGCCGTAGTTCATGCCCTAACAACTTGGCGACATTACCTCCTTGGTAATCGTTGTGAGATTTATTCCGACCACCAAAGCCTCAAATATATTTTCACCCAGCCAGATCTTAATCTCAGGCAAAGACGCTGGATTGAGTTGATAAAAGATTACGACGTAGCAATTTCTTACACCCCAGGCAAGGCCAATGTCATGGCTGATGCACTAAGTCGTAAGTCGTACTGTAACAACCTCATGTTACAGCAGTATCAACCACTTCTTCATGAGGACTTTCGCAAGCTCAACCTTGAAATTGTTCCTCATGGCTATCTTTCTACCTTGGTGGCGAAACCAAGTCTTGAGGATCAAATTATAGTTGCCCAAAGGCGTGCACGAGGTGTTCGCCGGATCAAGGAGAACATTGCTAGCGGAGTTGCTAAATGTTTCTCCACAGATAGCAAAGGAACGGTATTCTTTGAAAATCGTTTAGTAGTACCTAAGAATAAGGAACTAAGGCAACTCATCCTCAAAGAAGCCCATGACACACCCCTCTCAATTCATCCTGGTAGCACAAAAATGTACCGAGATCTACGCCAGAGATTTTGGTGGACTAGGATGAAGAGAGACATTGCTCAATTTGTTGCCGAATGTGATGTTTGTCGTTGCATTAAGGCAGAACATCAAAGACCTGCTGGTACACTTCAACCTTTGTCTATTCCCGAGTGGAAATGGGACAAAGTAGGTATGGACTTCATCACCGGCTTTCCAAGAACCCAGAAAGGAAACAATGCCATCTTCGTTGTCATAGATAGGCTTTCCAAAGTTGCTCACTTCCTTCCGGTTCGCGAGTCTATAACTGCTAGCCAGTTAGCATACTTGTACATCTCCAGAATTGTATCCCTTCATGGTGTTCCGTTGGAAATCAATTCTGATCGCGGTAGCCTTTTCACCTCTAGATTTTGGGGAAGCTTCCAACGTGCTTTGGGAACTCATCTCTCCTTTAGTACAGCTTTCCATCCTCAGTCTAGCGGTCAAGTCGAAAGGGTTAACCAAATTCTTGAAGACATGCTCAGAGCTTGTGTTATCTCATTCGGAAAGAATTGGGAGAATTCTCTTCCATATGCCGAATTTTCTTATAACAATAGTTTTCAATCTAGTCTGAACATGGATCCTTTTGAACTCCTGTATGGACGACGATGTCGAACACCACTAAACTGGTCTGAAACCGGTGAAAGACAATTCTTTGGACCGGATATGATCAAGGAAGCAGAAGAGCAAGTTCGCATTGTTCGTGATCAATTGAAAGCAGCCCAGTCTCGTCAGAAAAGCTACTATGATCGTCATCATAGGCAAGAGAGCTACAATCTGGATGAGAAGGCTTACCTTCGGGTTACTCCTCTGAAGGGAACCCAACGTTTCGGTATCAAAGGCAAGTTGGCCCCACGTTACATCGGACCTTTCCGCATTATTGCTACACGTGGAGAAGTTGCCTACCAACTTGAACTACCTCCGCACCTTTCCCGAGTACACGATGTATTCCATGTATCCCAACTCAGGCGTTGCTTCAAGGACCCCATCCGCGAAGTCGACCATGAAACGCTTGATCTCCAAGATGACCTTTCTTATCGAGAATACCCCGTTTGTATTCTTGATTCCGCAGAGCGTGTCACTCGTCGTCAGAAGATTAGGTTTCTGAAAGTGCAATGGTCACACCACTCTGAAAGAGAAGCCACGTGGGAAAGAGAAGACCGTCTGTACCCCTCCTTCCTCCCGCAGACTTCTGAATCTCGGGACGAGATTCTTTTGAGTGGGGGAGAGTTGTCAGATCCCTCTGTTAGGTATGTGCTAGGGTTAGTTAGTACCTTTGCATCATGTAAAAATTTCAAAAATAAATCTTGGAAATCAAATTCAAAATCCAAATGGGAGAAGGAACACCCCCCCAGATGAATTAATTCAAAAGGCCAGATAAAAATCTTTTCCAAAAATTCATGTTAGAGTTTTGAAAAGTCTTATAAATGAGTATGATCACATATCAAGTGATGTGGGACCCCCCCATGCTCATAGATTTTTCAAATATTCAAACAGTACCTTGGAATTAAAGAAATCCCCCTATTTGATTTAAAATTCAAATCATTTGAATTTTCAAAATGTTGAAAGTTTATGAGTGGCTTGTCCATATTATTATGAGGCCATGTAAAAGTTTTCAGCATTTAATAAAATGGTTTGGTATTTTTATCAGAGCCAAAACAAATTACAGAAAAAGAAAGGAAAGATTAAACAGAGAGAAAAGGAAAAAGGAACTTACCTGGTTTCAGCCCAGCTAACTCCCCGCAGCCCACCTGGCCGGCCCAGCCCACCTGGAGGGGGTTACATGCGTCTTCTTCCCTCCAGGCAGGCAGGCACCTCGCCGGCGACCGTCGTGGGCACGACAGGCAGCTGCCTGCCTGTCCCGCGCCTTATCCCTTCGCTGGAGACGCCGCGCAGCCGTCCTGATCCATTCCCCCCCCTCCTCTTCGTCTTCCTCCTCCTCCTGCGCCCGATTCATCGCCGCCCGAAGACCGCCGTGGAGCACGCCGACGAGCCCACGTAGCCACAGTCGTCCCCGAGCCGTGCCACCGTGTCCAATCGAACCAGCATCGACGACTCCGTCTTTCCCCCAGATCAATCGAAGCCCAGGAGCACTCCAAGTGACGCCAGCTTTAAGGAATCGCCGCCGGCCGCCGACGAGTCCAACCTCAAATTCGTCCACGCCAAGCACTCCCGGGCCTCCCCGAGCCCTTCATCGCGATCAGGGTGAGCTTGCCGTTCTTTTGCCTCCATCCACGCATCCTCCCGTGCCCGATTGCATGATTTCGACGAGGTCCGAGACCAAACGCCGTCGCTCGTCGTCGAGGACATGCACCAAAGCACCCGTTTGACCCCTCGATGGCTCCACTAGTTCCGCACACACCCCAACTTCGTTTCTATACTCTCGGTTTCCAAATCCGTGCACAAAATGAAGAACCCGACGAGTCCAGTGCCCGACTTCCGCCGCCGCTCGTCGCCGATGATGTTCCGGTGATCCCCGTGGCCCCCTGATGACACCACTCGATGCGGACGACCCCAAGGAGCAAGTCCATGCCCTCCAGGTCCCTCCCCGCGCCGTAGAACCCAACTCCGGCGAGTCTCCGGCAGGATTCCGGCGACTCCCCGGCGAGCCACCATTAGCCCCCCCCTAATGACCCTTTTAAACCTAACCCAGTGGCTGACAAGTGGGGCCAGCCACAAATTAACCCCTCGGGTTAATTTTAAGCAGGGGATTAACCCCCACTGTGGATGACAGGTGGGGCCCCTTGTCAGTTTGACTCGGGTCAAACCCCCCTGACGCCAGCTTGACGTCAGCCTGACGCAGTAAATCGATTAAATGAATTTCCAGAAAAGAAAAATGGTTTAATAATTCCAGAAATTCCAGAAAATACCCCAAACTTTGGAAATTCATAGAAAATTCATATTAACTCCAAATTGGACAAATAATATATGAAAAATGATCAGGAGAAAATTATCTTTCCAAATATGCAACTTTCAACTCTGTTTGAGTTGAATTTAAAATGTGATCAGTGTCATTTGTTATTTGATTTAAATGGAATTAAATCAAATTCAATTCAAATAATTTTGCAACTTGAACCATGGAAACATGCTACATTTCACTTACACATCAGAGGCATATCATACACTTTTGAAGATAATTAAAAATGATGAAACTATATCACATATAACTTGGTTAATGTTGAATTCAAATGTGGAATTTTAATTTGCATTCTAAATGCAATATATTCCACTTAAATGGAATTGCCTCACACATCCAAACTTATACTTCAAGCTTTAACATTCAATCATGTGCTTGAGCATTGCATTCATATTGATTGCTACTTCGTGCTTTGTTTGTCGAGTAGAGGTGGAACCGGAGCAAGAGGTCACCCCTTCGCTGAAGATCCAGAACCCGAACCTCGTCAGCAAGGCAAGCAAAACCCCATTGATCATGTCGATAAAATCCCACTTCCCTCTCATGTCTCACTTATGCATTGTTTAGGATGATCACCATGCTTCGTTTCTACCGCATAGATGAACCCATTCCTTTGCATGACCTATCTTTTGTCACAGTAGTAAGAAAAAAATAATCCTAGCAAATGTAGGAGTTGAATGATATCATGTGGCCCCTGCAATGTTACTGCTTATTGCATGCTTAGTATGATACCATGTTGTTACTGTGTTGTGAGTCGGGATGGTAGTGATCATGTTGATGATGGTAGAAAAGTGTTGGTGAATCGACCCTAATACAAGGTGAACGATGAGAGGCTGTGTAGGAGTACACGGTGGGTTGTCTCGTTGAACACCTCCCTAAGTCCGAGTTCTTGTGTGGTGATCCAAGATGAAGAGTACAACCACACATTGGGCTCACTGACACCTCTCAACCTATTAACTCATCCCTTTCGATGTCCAGATGTCGCAGTAGTTCGGAGTTCTGGTAGGCTTGTGGCCTGGATGCTAAGTGAGAGAACGGCTCACCCGAGACCGGCTTATGCACCACGCACACATCACTTGGGTCCACTTCGGTAAACCGGCCGGGTTCACGATTGTGGTAGCCAACCCAAGTAGGCGGCTTTCTCGGACTAGATCGGCTATGAGGTAACAGTTGTGGTGAGCATCCTCGCTGGCACCCCTTGAATGGTGTCGAGATCAAAGGAGGTAAATGATGATCATGTGTGTGTAGCGGTACACCCTTGCAAGGTTAACAAAACTATTCGAATAGCCGCGTCCGCGGTTATGGACTACTTGGAAAGTTTAGCTTGATTATTAGATAACTTGAACCGGATACTTCTAAAATACACCAAGATAAGTGTGAGTGCTATGGCGTGCTTTCTCGTGGGGAAGTCGAGGAAGACATCATAGTGGTGTATTGGTTGGTGAAAGTAGTGGACTCGTGTATGCTTCTTACCTCAAGTCTGGTACTCGTAGTTCAGGATTAGCCAAGTCAAAGCTGGCATTTCTGCAAGTGAACCCCACCTCCTTTTACCTTGACACCTGTGCATAAGTAGTATAGCTCCTATGTAAGTCTTGCTGAGTACGCCTTTGTACTCACGTTTTCTTAATCTATGTTTTACATGACGCCACTGACCCCGAAGGTGGCTTCTTCATCGAGCTGGACGACTGAAGTTAAGCTAGTCTAGTCCCAGTCAGCAGACTGGTTCCCTTGTGGAGGGCTTTATGTTGAATAAGGCTTCTTAAGCCAATTTGTTAAACTTGTCCTTACTCAGACATAATTTGCTTCCGCTTTATGTTGTAAGGTTGGATCACATGTATGTGATCTCTGTGTGTACTCTATAAGAGTTATAAATAAAATGTACACTTTGTAGAGAATTGCAATGGTACCTGCTGTTCATACAAGGCATGTGTGTTGCGTGTATGTTTATAAGATGCATGTCTTTGTATGGGTTTTCGAGACCTTAGTTGTGTTCTGGCTGGCGGTCTTTCATACACCAAGTGGCCCTTAGATGTGCGCAGCTTGGGGCATCGCGATGCGATTGTCCGAGACTCCGTCTCGTGCACACTTTGTGGTATGATCGAGCCCACCCTAGACCCCGACTAAGTGATCGGGCTGGAGTAAGTCTATGTAAGAGTTTTGAGATAGTCGATAGTATGGTTGAGGCGACTTGTCTTTGAATATGGGAGTTCACCACCCATATCATTAGACTTGTGTGCGGACGATGAGGACCCATCACAGTTGATCATCCGGCCTGGATGGGATGCCCCTCACGTACGATGCTTTCCGAGAATGTTCAGTGCTTGGCCTTGTCTGCTTAGACAAGTGGGTGCGGTTCTCGGCTCTCCTTATGACTATGTCTTAACTGTACTTGCATACGCTAACCCCGGGTCCCGACAGTTTATCTCGTTGTATCGGGGACGGGGAAACTACAAACATATCGGATGATAATTGGCTGTCGAGGGAAAATCTAAAGCGACCTGTCGCAACGCTAGTGCCCAACCCTCCTATCATGGTTTCTCAGATCATTGACCGCAATAGTGCCAAATGGAATGAGGACTTGATCCGCCAGGTTTTCGTTCCTTTAGATTGCGAGGCAATCCTTAGCATTCCTGTCTGCACGAGAAGAATCAAGGACTACTGGGCTTGGTCGGGTGAACGTGATGGTTCCTTTTCAGTTTGGTCTGCCCATGGACTCTTTATGAACACAAAGTGGAGAAGGTAAGCGATGCTTGAAGGGAGAGATGAACGATCAGATACATCAATATGGGATCAAGTTGGTCAGATTTATGGGGTGTGCAACTCCCGTCCAAAGTGAGAATTTTTCTCTAGCGCCTGTCAAAGCTATCCATCCTTACCTTTGATCTCCTTCACCTACGCAACATGGCGGGATCATCCTGCTGCAGTCTCTGCAGCCACGAGGACAGTTGGCGCCATGCTCTTTTGGAGTGTCCAATGGCGGCTAGTGTTTGGTCTCTACTACTGGAGGAAGTTTCTAAACCAGCTCTTGATATGAGAACCGCAGATGCAGCCTCATAGCTTTTTACCTTTGTTTGATCAGCTGTCAAAAGGTGAGGCGCAAATGTTGTCAGTAGCGTTGTGGGCTATCTGGTATGCGAGGCGTAAAGCGATCCATGAGGAGATTTTACAAAGTTCACATTACACCCATTCCTTCATCATCAAGTTTCTGGAGGAATTCAAGAGTGTCCACCCTACGGTGCAGAAGCGACAGGTGGTCAGACTTCCTCGGTCTCAGGTCTGGGTTGCTCCACCACCTAATCATGTAAAGATCAATGTGGACGCGGCAGTTGATCATGAATGACACTGTGGAACGGCGGCTGCTATATGCATAACTTTGGAGGGCGCTTTCTTGGGGGCATCGGCCATGCAAATTCCACACATCATTGACCCTCCGACTCTTGAAGCTTTAGCATCCGGGAAGGCCTTGCTCTTGTCAGGGACTTACAAGTGATGAATATCTTCATTGCCTCTGACTGCAAAGTTGTGGTGGGAGATCTCAAGACCAAAGCTTCTCCGACTTACGACGCGATTCTACATGAAATCATAGAGTGTAAATCTAGTTTTACTTCCTGTAATATTTCTTTTGAAAGTAGAAACTCGAACTATGAGGCTCGTAATATTGTGAGGCATAGTCTAAGTCTGGGACACGGTCGCCATACTTGATGGGGTACCCCAGATGGACTTGATTTCGTCCCTGTAAACGTGGTGACATCTTAATAATGGTTTAGGGTTTGCTAAAAAAACATGATTATTGCTTCACCTCACTCTCTCTAAGGGCTCTCTCAATGCATTGTTTCTTTGCACAATATCATAGGAGCAATAAAAACTTAAGATACAACCCCCCACAATGCATTGTTTTTTAGAGATTGTATCTTATTTAATGATTTTGGTCTCATGCATACATGTGATTGGTTCAACAATGATTTTTGCATATGACCACGTGTAAGGGTTGTATCTTAGCTAAGAGCATGATTAATAGTATAGCCAAGTGTTGGCTATAAGCCATCTTATAGCCTATTTTATAGCTAGCTTGTACAATAATTAGCTACAAAAAATACTACTTTTAACATATATGGCTCACATTTCATTCTTACAAAGAACCTAGGAGTATGTGCTAGAGCTGGCTCTTCACGAAGAGCCCGCTTCCCTTCTCTCTTCTCTTCTCTTTCATCCAACTCAACAAAAATATAATATTTTAATCCTTACAGCCCGCTGACTGTACCTTATTATACTCGCTCTAAGATACAACTTTATTTTCTTTCTTCATTAAGTATTATGCCACATAAGTAAAATGCCTATGATTACATGTTAAGATGCTAGCATTGAAAGTGCCCTAAACGCACTTCATCTTCTTTATTGTGACTAATAATATAGTGCCCGGTTTAAAACAAAATGTAAAAGAAAATAAAGCGCACTGACTATATGGTTCCATTCCGGCAATCCTATTAGACTTTCGTCTACTACTAACTATGAATTTCGTATTCATGTCTAAACCTTATTTAGAGGAATTTCGTCAAATTAATCGTGTACATGCGACCATTTGAAATAGAGAAGTTATATGGAGTGAACGTTCGTTCTAGGACATAGCAAAAGCAAACGATTTACATGGCAACTCGCAGCAAACGTCATGGCAAATCTCGTACACGATTGGCATAAAAAAATCAAAACACAACGAGTTTCCATGCGTATATACTACAACTGTCATCACGTTTGTACTACAATTGTCATAAAAACGTTCGCGCTTGCCATGCTTCAAAGCGAACATTTGCTCTAAATTGTCATCTGTGTAGCTTCCCCTCGCTATTTCACACAACTCTCATGTTGTAAGTTTTTCGTTTCGATGGTTGTACATGAATACTGTACCTATGCGTATTTATACTTTGCTTCGTGTACGTGTGTCTTCTTCAACCTCCGCTTGACCGCCGCAATCCGCCATGAACTCCGTCGTTCTATCAGTACTCTCACCTATATCTATGTGGGCTGCGCTCAATCGCTACCGCTCGCAGCCGCTGTAAACTCCGTCGTCACTGGAGTTGTCTGTTAAATGAACATGTTTGTGATGTGGTAACTGAACATGTTTGTGGTGTGAGGCTGTTCGACCCATAGTTGCCAAGCTGGCCGAGCCCGCGGCGTGCCCACTAGTCGCACGTGCGCCACCGGGGCCCTGCTGGCCGGATGTGTGAGTGCGCCGCCTCTCCGCCCGCGCACGAACGCGTCGTGCCGTGCCGCGCCCGTGTGCGAGTTCGCCGCCGCCGTGCCACGCCCACGCGAGGCCACAGCCGTCGTGTCGCGTTGTCTTCTTAGGGTGTGTTCGGATGTCTCCCGCTCCCGGAGCTGAGGGAGCGGAGCGGAGGAAGCTCAGTTCAAATTTACGGAGCAGCAGAATTAGTACTCCACCTTTTTTAGAAGCTGGAGCGGCACTGAGGGGATCCGAACACACCCTTACTCACTGCACCTCACTGGTGGTAACTCCACCCATGTGGAAAGAGGTGAGACTAATCATCACCCAGAGATGAACCTTGAGCAACCAATCAACACGCACAATTAAACCACATTCTCTGATGCAGTCTACCTAATAACAAGCACAATATGGATGTGTACCATCTCTGCCGGGTCATGCCCTGCTCAGCCTGCCCCTGGCGCCCCAAATTGGTTGCACGCTACCAAACGCGCCTATATTGCACATATCGGTTGATGAAAATCGCACTTGACATTATGCCACCTCTACCGGGCACCACATGGTGGCGAGTGTTGCTGCAGAAAACATACGACATTCACCGTCCGTTTTTAGTGTCCTATTTTGCAGAGTATTTCAGCGGTCGGCCTATCCTAGTTGTGGCGGGGAGTGGCCGATAAATTGTACCCGGCAAACACCCAGACAGGGCTAGGGCTTGACAGGGCTCGGATCGAAGGTTAGACAAGGCAAGCCTAAGTCTTATAGCTAAGCTGAAGGATAAAGATAGCCACCACACGGTTCGGGTGCCCTCATTCTGCCCGAGTGCAGCATCCACCGTTGGTATAGCGCACGCATTCCAAAGCAAGCCTGGATCCTTTCGGTACAACTGTGTCTGCCCGCACGGGTCCTCTTTAGTGTCCACTCGCATGTACCAAATTTTAGTTTTTTCAAACTTTAAAAAAGTTTATCTCTTAAATAAAAAACCCGTTCAAAATTCGTTTTCACCATTAAATCCATCGCGACGAGATCTTCGAAACTAGACCCCATATTGGCATGTTTCGATAACTTTTGTTTTTACCAAAATTTTCCATGCTATTCACACTGAAATTGTCATGGTGTTTGCACTAAATTTGCCATGATTTGTTTCATCTATTTTTTCGCTAGATTTAAACCTACCATTGTTTTTTAGATACTTTTCACTCATCGGGGAGCGCCTCGGAGAGCTGCGTAGAGTAGATATCCGCCGGTTGGGAGTGGGTGTGGGGGGTTATGATGAACGGTATGGCGGGTTCTCATTGTATTTTTCAACCGTATTTTACTCATCGAATAGGACCCTAGAAAGTGTTGGATATGTGCCGTAGAGACAAATTAATAAATATATTTGTCACATATCCGTTTTGTTCATAATTCATTTTATACTGTGCTATAACAGTATTACATGGAAATACTAATACAGGTGTAGTATAAAAAATGGTCCGTAGTTTAACTCGGGTAAACTATCTCATTAGGCAATTGATTGATCAAGCTTTCCTGATCATTGCGACACTTAAGTCCATTGACAATGAGATCATATCGTTAAGGGGAATGATGTGATGGACGTACACCCACCTAAAGTATTGCAATGTGATCGAGTCACATAGTTCAGCGTTGCTATGACTTTGTAACATATGTCTTAGTCCTTAGGCCGTAATGATCATACGTAATTGTCATCTATGAGGAGACTTTGATTTGTCTCCCACCGCCTGACTGAAGTATGCTGGCTATAACGGTGCACTTTGGGTATTCCGAAATAGATGGTTGATGAGTATGTTAATAGATCAGAGCGGGATTTGTCAGTCCTTGTGACAGGACAGGTACTCTGGGCCCACTCGATGATATTGCATCAACACCTTGCAAGGACGTGACTAGGTCACAAGAGATGCAATGATCATGGACGAGAGAAGTTGTTTGTTGTGAACGAGATGTGAACACGGTATGTAGGATACCGACGATCAAACCTCGGACAAACAAAGTACCGCAACACAAAGGGATTACGTCGTATCGTTAACGGTTTCCAAAAGCGATCGAAGTTCATTCGATGGAAGCGCATGGGCTGTCAAGGATTGTAACCAGGTCCAACTGACTAGTCATTGGTCAATGAGAAGAGTCTCGACCATGTCTGCTATTTCCCGGACCGTTAGGGTGTTACACTTAAGGGCAATCGATGCATAGGACAGTTACGGGATCAATCGGTGAAATAGGAGGAATCACTGGAATAGTTCCGGAGGAGGACGGAATGGTTTCTGGACATTTTGAATAGTTCAAAATAAAGTTTAATTGTTTTAATAATGTTTTATTATTTAATTATCTGAATTAAATATTTAAAACATATTAAATAAATTAAAAAATGGGAAAAAGGCTAAATGGGCCCATGGGGCCCATTAAGGGAGGAGGGGGTCTCCCCCCTTGGCTGGCGCACTCCCCCCCTTGGGAGTTTAGTCCCACATGGGGGAGGGGAGGAGGATGGCACCCCCCCCCCCTTGGCCTATATAAGGAGGGGTAGACCCCCCTTTTTCCAACACGCCAATATCTTCTTCTTCCTCCTTCTCCTTCCCGGAAGTGGACTCCCCTTGTTTGGAGTCTGCACCTGGATTGGAGTTCTCCACCATAAGGCAGGTCGTCGTTCTGCTGGAGTCAGGATCCGTAGCCGTCTTTCTTCCGCTGCTCGCCTGGTTCGGGGCCCGGGAGGAACATCGATTGTACCGTACGTGTATAATCTCTTCGAGGCACTACACCCGTGGTGCTACTTCGTCGCTGGAGGTTTACCGGGAGTCATCCTCGCCGGTGGTGGTCTTCTACACGACAGGGAGGTCATAGTTCCGAGTCTACGCCAGCCACGTTCGCAAGAACGTTTCCCTCTTTCGGTCTTCAAAGGTATGAACACTGATTCCCTCCGTTACTTTACATCGCCATAGCATAGATCTTGGGTTCGGGTACCGTAGGTATGAAAAATTTGTGTTTCCTGCCCCGTATCCCAACAGTGGTATCATGAGCTAGCTATGCGTAGATGTATTGTACGGGTAGAACACATCTAGGATGCGGGCATCGAATCTTCATTCGTTACCCTCCCACGTGTACTCATTTAGCGTTTCGGCAATGTTTGATGAAGCGGCCCCCGACCGACCTTACGCGTTTACGCGAGACTGGTTCCACGCTTGACATATGGCTTGTACCATATAAAGTGGCTGGGGGGTGTCTGTCTCTCTGCATTAGCGATGCGAAGATGTTTGCAATGGAGGGCCCCGACAGGGGTGTAATAGAGACGGATGGGAGACGGTGTTGTGGCATGTTTTTCGCAGGATAGAAACGGTTCTCTCTCTCGAAACCCCTAGCAGCCACGTAAAACTTGCACAAGCTAAAGTAGAAAGGCATTTAACTTTGTTTTGCATAAAGGGGGATCATAGGTTGTATGATTTACAGTTTTACTTTCTGTTTTATGCTAGTATGCTAGATATATCGACGGTAGCACGAAACAGGACCATCTCTCACAAAACCAACATTGTGTTCTCCCTTGGTGGGCACCGCCTAGAAGGTTCTCCCATATGGCTTGATGCTCCGTACATACCGGAGTTGTCCTACATATTCAACGGAGTTCGCATGAGGTTGGGTTCGGCAAGCCTGGCATATGCAGATATGGCCTTGCTGAACAGCTAACATCAAGGTTCGATTGGCAGGCTTGACGTATGTAGATGCGGGCCTGGAACACAGGAGACCGAAAGGTCGAGCACGAGTCACATGCCTGATGTGATTGGCTTAGAGGCCTACCTGGTTCGCATACTGATGGTCGTGACGATCGGGGGAGGTATGGGGGCTGGGATTGTGTAATCACTTAGTTAAATTGAGAGGTGTTTATCTAAGTGGGAGCTTTCTAGAATTTTGAGATTAAATTGAAACTCCACATTATGAACAAAATTCTAAATATGTATCCTTATGAATCAGCCTTGTAGATGGCAGCACCTCGCCCCTCGTTCAACTTAGGATCATTCCTAGAGAAAGATAAGCTAAAAATAGATGGGACAAACTTCACCAACTGGTTCTGCACCCTGAGGATTCTCCTCGTTCCCCTCAAGATGGCATACGTACTAGAGGGCGCGTTAGGTGACGCACCAGCAGATGACGCCAGTCAGGACGAGAAGAATGTCTATCTCTCCAGGACTGATGATTACAACCTTGTCCAGAGTGGCATGCTCTACTCCATGGAGGCTGAGCTGCAGAAACGCTTTGAGAGGATGGGTGCATATGAGATTATCATCGACCTCAAGGCGGTCTTCGCACCTCAAGCCAGGGTTGAACGGTATGAGGCTTCTGAAGCCTTCTTCTCAGAAAAGATGGACGAGCACGGCAGCGTGAGTGAGCACGTAGTCAAAATGTCTAGCTACGTTCAGCGCTTGAATGCTCTGGAATGCCAGATTCCAGATGAACTTGATGTTGATAGGGTGTTGCAGTCGCTTCCCCCTAGCTACAAAGGCTTTGTGCTGAACTACAACATGCAGGGGATGACCAAAACCCCTTCTGAGTTGTTCGCCATGCTGAAGAGCGCCGAGGTTGAGATCAAGAAGGAGCACGCCATCTTCATGGTCAAAAAGACCACTGACTTCAAGAAGTCAAGCAGGCGGGAGAAGGCCAAGAGAGGTGGCCCCAAGAGGGATGGAAAGTCAGTTGCCGCTCCTCCCAAGGCACCCAAGCCTAAACCCGGAGTGGAGTGCTTCTACTGCAAGGGTGAAGGTCACTGGAAACGCAACTGCCCCAAGTACCTAAAGGACAAGAAGGCTGGCAAGGTCGCCAAGAGAGACGAAGGTATATTTGATATACATATTGTTGATCTTCTCTTGACAAGCGCCGGGAACACATCCTGGATACTTGATACAGGATCTGTCGCTCATATTTCTAATTCCATTCAGGGACGAAGGAATAGGAGACGCTTGCTCAAAGATGAAGTGACGATACGCATGGGGAATGGCTGTCAAATTGAAGTCTTGGCGGTCGGCACGAAGCATCTTAGTCTCCCTTCGGGATTGGTTTTAGTTCTGAATAATTGCTACTATGTACCCGCGTTGAGTGTGAACATCGTTAGTGGCTCTTGCTTGAAGCGAGACCGCTATTCTTTTAAGTCTGATACAATTGGTTGTTCGATTTATAAGGATGAAATGTTTTATGTTCACGCACCGGAGTTGCATGGTTTATTCGTACTTGATCTCGATGGTGACGTGTGTCACATTAACAATATTGAGGACAAAAGATTGAAGAATGATGAAGATCACATGAAGATGTGGCATTGCTGACTTGGTCATATTGGTATAAAGCGCATGGAGAAGCTCCATAAGGATGGACTTCTTGAGTCATTGGATTTTGGATCCCTTGGTACATGTGAACCATGCCTCATGGGCAAAATGACAAGGACTCCATTCAATGGGATAATGGAGCGTGCGGATGACTAATTGGGGATCATACACACGGATGTATGTGGACCCATGAACGTCCCCACTCGCAATGGTCTTTGTTACTTCGTGACCTTTACTGATGACTTGAGTAGATATGGGTATATTTACTTGATGAAGCACAAGTCTGAAACCTTTGAAAAGTTGAAGCAATTTCAGAATGAGGTCGAAAATCAACTCGGAAAGAAAATCCAGCACCTTTGATCGGATCGAGGTGGCGAGTATTTGAGTCACGAGTTTGGCAATCATCTGAAGTCTTGTGGCATAGTACCACAGCTTACGCCGGTAGGCACACCTCAGAGAAACGGTGTGGCTGAGCGACGTAATCTAACCCTATTGGATAGCGTACGATCGATGATGTCTCATACTGATTTGCCTGTGTCATTCTGGGGGTATGCATTAGAAACTGCCGCTCATATTCTTAATAGGGCACCATCCAAATCCGTAAAGACAACACCATTTGAAGAATGGCATGGAACGAAACCTAAGTTGTCTCACCTGAAGATTTGGGGTTGTGAGGCTTATGTTAGGAAACTACAGCCTGACAAACTTGAATCCAAGGCGGATAAGTGCATCTTTGTGGGCTATCCCAAGGAAACTTGTGGATACACATTCTACAACAAGTCTGATAGCAAAACGTTTGTTGCCAAGACGGGACACTTTCTTGAGAAGGAGTTTCTCGCGAAAGAGTTGAGTGGGAGGAAAATAGACCTCGATGAAGTGACTGACCAATCACTCCAATTGGAAGAAACGGCTACGGAAATTGTTCTGGAACCATCTTCCACAGTGGGAGCTGAAGAGAATGGCCAGAACGAGATTCATAACGATCATGACATTGATGATGATCATGATGAGAATGAAGAGGAACCTTTTATGCCCCGTAGGTCATCAAGAGTCCGTCAGCCTACTGAGTTTTACGGATAGCTTGTGAATGCAATCTCGGCTGATGAGTCGGATGAACCTACAAGTTACAAAGAAGCAATGGAGGGACCCGAGTCCGAGAAATGGCTTGAAGCCATGAAATCTGAAATAGACTCCATGTACACCAACAAAGTATGGAATTTTGTGGATATTCCTGAGGACCGCAAGGCCGTCGAGAATAAATGGATTTTCAAGAAAAAGACTAACGCAGACGGAAACGTATCTGTCTACAAAGCTCGGCTTGTAGCGAACGGGTTCCGACAAATTCAAGTAGTTGACTACGAGGAGACGTTCTCTCCTGTAGCGATGATAAAGTCTATTCGGATCCTACTAGCAATAGTTGCATATCATGATTACGAGATATGGCAGATGGATGTGAAAACTGCATTCCTAAATGGCAAAATTGAGGAAGAGTTGTATATGATGCAACCAGAGGGGTTTGTCGATCCAAGGAACGCTGGTAAGGTGTGCAAGCTTCAACGGTCCATCTATGGGTTGAAGCAAGCATCTCGGAGCTGGAATCTTCGATTTGATGAGGTCATTAAAGCTTTTGGATTTGTCCAAAACGTCGAAGAGTTCTGCGTCTATAAGAAACTGAGTGGGAGCTTTGTAGCATTCCTTGTGTTATATGTAGATGACATATTACTAATAGGGAACGATAAGAAATTCTTAGAGGAAGTGAAGGAATATCTGAATGGACAATTTTCCATGAAGGACCTAGGTGAAGCTGCGTACATATTAGGGATTAAGATCTATAGAGATAGACCTAATCGAAGGTTGGCCTTGAGTCAGAGCACTTATATTGACAAGATATTGAAAAGGTTCAGTATGGGTAACTCCAAGAGAGGCCTCTTGCCAGTTATAAAAGGTGTCAAATTAAGCGTGACTCAATGCCCAACCACAGTAAAAGAGAAGGAGGAGATGTCCTCAAAGCCCTATGCCTCAGCCATAGGTTCTCTCATGTATGATATGTTATGTACTAGACCGGATTTAGCGCTGGCCATTAGTATGACTAATCGCTACCAGAGTAACCCGGAAATGGCTCACTGGACAGCAGTAAAGAACATCCTTAAGTACTTGAGAAGAACCAAGGATATCTTTCTCGTTTATGGAGGAGTTGATGAGGAACTCACCGTAAAGGGTTACGTTGACGCAAGCCTCGACTCAGATCTAGATGACTCGAAAACCCAGACGGGATATGTTTCCATGTTGAACGGTGGCGCAATTAGCTGGAGGAGCGGCAAACAGTCAGTCGTCGCCCAATCTACAATGGAGTCGGAGTATATTGCCGCTTGCGAAGCATCAAACGAGGCGATGTGTCTGAAGACGTTCGTGATCGAGCTTGGCGTCTTTTCCAGCTGCACTGACCCCGTGGGAATCTTCTGCGACAACACGGGTGCCATTGCTAACGCGAAGGAGCCAAGAACTCACTCTACAACCAAGCACATCCGCTGAAAGTTCCATGTGACGCGAGACTACATCAGGGATGGACACACTAGGATTCACAAGATACATACGGATCTGAACGCAGCAGACCCGATGACTAAACCTCTTCCATAGGGCAAGTTTGAAGAACACCGAGAGACCATTGGTGTTAGATACATACCTGATGTAAACTAGTGTAATTTGTACTCTAGTGCAAATGGGAGACTGTTGGATATGTGCCCTAGAGAAAAAAATAATAAAGATATTTGTCACATATCCGTTTTGTTCATAATACGTTTTATACTGTGTTATAACTATATTACTTGGAAATACTAATACAGGTGTAGTATAAAACATGGTCCGTAGTTTAACTCGGGTAAACTATCTCATTGGGCAATTGATTGATCAAGCTTTCCTGATCATGGCGACACTTAAGTCCATTGACAATGAGGTCATATCGTTAAAGGGAATGATGTGATGGGCGTACACCCACCTAAAGTATTGCAATGTGATCGAGTCACATAGTTCAGCGTTGCTATGACTTTGTAACATATGGCTTAGTCCTTAGACCGTAATGATCATACGTAATTGTCATCTATGAGGAGACTTTGATTTGTATCCCACCGCCTGATTGAAATATGCTGGCTATAACGGTGCACTTTGTGTATTCCGAAATAGATGGTTGATGAGTATGTTAATAGATCACAGCGAGATTTGTCAGTCCTTGTGACAGGACAGGTACTCTGGGCCCACTCGGTGATATTGCGTCAACACCTTGCAAGGACGTGACTAGGTCACAAGAGATGCAATGATCATGGACGAGAGAAGTTGTTTGTTGTGAATGAGATGTGAACACGGTATGTAGGATGCCGACGATCAAACCTCGGACAAAAAAAGTACCGCGGCACAAAGGGATTACGTCGTATCGTTAACGGTTTCCAAAAGCGATCGAAGTTCATTCGATGGAAGCGCAGGGGCTGTCAAGGATTGTAACCAGGTTCAACTGACTAGTCATTGGTCAATGAGAAGAGTCTCGACCATGTCTGCTGTTTCCCGGAGCGTTAGGGTGTTACACTTAAGGGCAATCGATGCATAGGACAGTTACGGGATCAATCGGTGAAATAGGAGGAATCACCGGAATAGTTTCGGAGGAGGACGGAATGGTTTCCGGACATTTTGAATAGTTCAAAATAAAGTTTAATTGTTTTAATAATGTTTTATTATTTAATTATCTGAATTAAATATTTAAAACATATTAAATAAATTAAAAAATGGGAAAAAGGCTAAATGGGCCCATGGGGCCCATTAAGGGAGGAGGGGGTCTCCCCCCTTGGGCTTGGCGCCAAGGGTGGGGCCCACCACCCCCCTTGGCCGGCGCACTCCCCCCCTTGGGAGTTTAGTCCCACATGGGGGAGGGGAGGATGGCACCCCCCCCCTTGGCCTATATAAGGAGGGGTAGACCCCCCTTTTTCCAACACACCAATATCTCCTTCTTCCTCCTTCTCCTTCCCGGAAGTGGACTCCCCTTGTTTGGAGTATGCACCTGGATTGGAGTTCTCCACCATAAGGCAGGCCGTCGTTCTGCTGGAGTCGGGATCCGTAGCCGTCTTTCTTCCGCTGCTCGCCTAGTTCGGGGCCCGGGAGGAACATCGATTGTACCGTACGTGTATAATCTCTTCGAGGCACTACACTTGTGGTGCTACTTCGTCGCTGGAGGTTTACCGGGAGTCATCCTCGCCGGTGGTGGTCTTCTACACGACAGGGAGGTCGTACTTCCGAGTCTACGCCAGCCACGTTCGCAAGAACGTTTCCCTCTTTCAGTCTTCAAAGGTATGAACACCGATTCCCTCCGTTACTTTACATCGCCATAGCATAGATCTTGGGTTCGGGTACCGTAGGTATGAAAAATTTGTGTTTCCTGCCCCGTATCCCTATAGAAAGTTGCGTCAACGACCAGTGTACCCCGGGCAGATATCCGACGGTCAAGAGGTGGGGTGACGGTGCGCGGTATGACGGGTTCTTGGGATACATATCTGTCGGGGAAATTCTTCGGCGCACCTCCACTGCGACGGTGAGGGATGGGGATGTGGTTCGGGGTGGAGTGGTTGTCAGTGCTGTCGTGTTGCATTGATGGCGAATCTACCATACGACAACGACAATTTGTAGTAATACATCAAGGACTACGGAGCTGCGATGACGACTCGTGAACCCCCAGAAGATATCCGGTGTGCGGAGAAGGGGATGCGCAGTAACTCTTATTTGTAGGACATGGAAATTATTATTGTGTTGGACATGGTAATTTTTAGTAGAACATGGCAAAATTGCCATGGTTCCAATTTTTATTCATAGGACATGGCAATTCTTACTCGTCAGACATGGCAATTCTTATTTGTAGGACATGCCAATTCTTATTGATTAGACATGTCAATTATCACTAGTAGGACACGACAATTCTTATTCATTGGACTGTTCGGGTTCGGAGTAGAAAAAAAATCGGCACTACGAAACCAAGTCCCAAGATTGGATCTAGATAGATGCAAACACAGTTAGCGATCTTGTTATCTTAACAACCATTTAAACGGTAGTTCTCTCGAAGCGGAAGAAGTTGATGGAGAGTTGGGGCAGATTGACGTGGTGCAATCCCTCGAACAGATCTGATCCGTGTAACGCCCCACGAACAGATCTACTCCTCAGAATAAGATGTAGAAGTCCCTCGAACAAAGATCGAACGCACGATCTCTCTACGGTTGATCCACACGTACGGTGTGGAAGATCCGGCAGGGCTCCGCCGTCCAGAGCTCGGCGCCTCCGGAGTAGAGAGGAGGGAGGAGCAGCACTTCAATATATGGTTGAGATCAGATCTACAAGAGAGAAGAGAGGAAGGTCAGCCCTGAGGCAAAAAAACAAACTTGTGTGTCCTTGGGGGTGCCCCCTCGTCATCTATTTATAGTGGGAGGGGAGGGGAGGCCACCTTGGAGGAGGGGGCAGCCCTAGGGGTGGCGCCCTAGGGTTTCCCTCCCCCTTGGTGGGGCACCAAGGAAGGGGGGAGGAAGCTTCCTCCCCTAGGAGGAAGCTTCCTCCTAGGCGCCTCCCCCTCTTGGGCTCCTTTGGCCCATGTGCTCCCTCCCCACTTGGGCCTTCCAAGTGAGAGGGGCCCATTGATATTTAATCCATTTTATTAATTCTAAAACAATTCTAGAATTCACAAGAAATAAATATTAAATATATTTAGACCATCCCGGAACTTTTCCGGCCCTCCAGTTTTACCTGGTTTTCTCAAAACTCTTCCCGGTACTTTACCGGTGCCCCGAGACGATTCCGGTTTTCTCTCCGATTAAATCTCAATCACTCCGAAACTTTTCCGGTGTGTTATACTCGTGCTCCTATCACTCTAGTACTCAAAAAATCTACCACCCTTAAGTGTGTGACCCCATAGGTTCGGTAGAATACGGACATGAACCAGAAACTAACTTTCTTCCGATCAATAACCAATAGCGGAGGCATGGACACCCATAATGGTTCCCGCACCTACACGAATATGAATTCGAGTGAAACTCTGGTTGACATGTCAATCCCTTTTCTTCGCGATACTCTACAAAACATGAGGTGGAATTATATAGGTATCCGCATGATCAACTCATTAATCATTATACCAATTATCCTCATATAGGTTTTGTTCTTTTTCTGGTTCACGTATTCCGTATCCCATGTGATCTATTCACAAAGTATCCGGCCGGATGTTGGTGGATACGTAATAACGAGAGGGCCCAAAGAATATCTCTCCTAAGAAGTAGGAGCAAATCCCAACTTGAATCATCAAGTCCCTAGACATACTTTCGAGTGTGAGTGAGCAAAGCCGTTATAGCCACGCCTGTTACGGGTGGTGTTAGGACAGAGTCAAAACCCACCCTCCGGTATGTAGGTACTTAACATTCTCATGGTCTATAAGGATACATGCAAATGTCAACTCATCTGATGATTTAACTCATAATACAATGATGATGAAATCTCAAAGAAAATCATACAATTGTGTCGGTTCAGCACCCTTGTTCTGGTAACAATGTGCTCCCATGTATTACCGGCATATTCAATGCCCTATGTCAGGAAAACATGACATCCATAATACACAGGTTAGTCCTAGAGGCAGACTAAGAACACTTTGTGTTTATACTTCACACCTGCATATGGGTTTTCCTCCGAAGACAGTTAACATGCACTTGGCAAACCTCCACATAGGCCATTGCAGTTATAGCACAGACATATAAACATTAATAATGAACCTGGAATTATAATAATACATTTTATTATTGCCTCTAGGGAATAATTCCAACAGTCTCCCACTTGCACTAGAGATAATAATCTAGTTGCATGGTTTGCTAAGACCAATGGCACTTTTGTCTTCATGCTCGCTTGTGATATAGACTTCGTCACTGAGCTTGACGCTTTTAGGCTCGTCTCAGTCCTACGTATCTTAATGTGCCCCTTCATCCTTTATGAAGTATTTAAAGATAGGGCACTATCGTTCAACATGTTTGGACTTCAGTGAGCTCTTAGCTTACTTTGCTTTGATCATGATGCTCATATCAAAATATGGTTTGTGTAGATCAAGCGTTCGGAACTATGCCAATCACTATGATGGTGTTCCTGATCCAAATACTCTCCTATGCAACTTTCAGAGTTGCCATGTTTCACGTCTATGTTGTAGGAATCCCGCTATGTGCCTTAGCTTGAAAAACAATTTTCAACATCCTGTTTTTCTACTTAGCTATAGATCGATTAAAAATATTACAAATCATTATGAAACTTTCTTTCATCTATTTGTAATGAACTCTTTAGTTTTTCCTCATAGAACCTTTCTTCATCTGAGGTGCTTCAAGAGAACTAATCTACTATTTAGATTACTTTGGTGCTTGTTGCACTTTCAGGACATCCAATACCTTAGTGCGTTATTTTGCTAAAATGTTTATTCTCAATCACTCATATGTTATTCACATATATGATTAGAATCATGCTCCCACTTAATTCCATATCTTATATGATTATTGATGAAATAATAACTTTTATAACTTCATCAAAAACTATTACTCCAGCTCTGTGATATTTGCTTCAACTATGGACTAATCTTTGAAGCATTCTCACTTTCACTAATATCGTATAGATCATTAAATCCTTTCAGGTTGTATCATGCATACACCCTTTGTTTAATTTTCTCAGAAGAAAAATCCATATGTCGTACTTCGGAAGTATGCCGCGATTATTAGTAATTTTCTATCTGAACATTTGCATCACTACACATATTGTAGTCAAACTTTTGAACTCTATGGGAAAACTTATTTTGCGATAAGTCAAGCATTATCAACGATGAAGCTATCGTCTATGTTCATATCTATGAAAAACCAATCCACTCTAATGATCAGGTATTCTTAACTTGATTTTGGTGGATGGCTTTCATTTCGTTTTCATGGCGTTTAAGACATATAGTGGAGTTAGTGATCGTCATGGTTTCTTATAGTTCACAGGTTTATCACACAATAGAACCACATTGGTTCAACGTGAAATTATAAAGATGTGTGATACAACATCAGACTTGATCACTTCATCTCTGGAACGTATTTCAGAGTTTCATCATTCCTTTTCATCGGATGTAGGAATTTCTGGTTTGGTCACATAATTTATCTCTAGATCGAATTTTGAGTTCCATTCCGTAGAACCAAATGATTCAATGTAATCCTTATCAAGCTATTAGTCCTCCCACTTAATAGTTTCAAGAGAGAAGTTTTCTCAAGAAAAATCCCATGTCCCGTGATAAACATTTCTCTTGGGTATGGTAGTGGAAGTGTTGTTCGTAACATGATGTTTCTACAATACTTATATTTGAGATCGAGTATATTCTAAATATATATCTCTGAAATTATGAAACAACAATTGGATTTCTTATCCATGCCATATTCTTATAGGGAATTGTTTTGAACAGTCATATGACGGCGCTCTATTTAGTTCGTAAGTGATTTCTCTAAAGCATTAAGCAGTATAGTGAATGGGAGTGTGGTTTAAGTACATCACCGACCTCACCATGTCATGCTGGAATTTAGGGTAGAAAACAATTTTAATTCCAATATGTCATATAGGGCTTGGTTATGCGTCAAGATACTCCGTAGCTATACGGGGTTTCAGGTGACGCTAGTTTATGAACTGACTTCATACAGTCAATGATGTTTGCTAAAAAAATTAACTCATTTATTTTACGATCAGATCATCAAATATTTGATCTATGTGTGATGATGATTCTCTTTGTGTTGAAACAGTTTTTTGAACTTATTCAAAATTTCAGATACTATGTCTTGTCTAAATATCGGTATATCTATACAAGTCATTATCACAAATTTTTATGTAAAGTAGTGTTTATTGGTTCTTCACACATCGATATGTGTTATTACCAATAGTTTACTAAACACTTGAACAATTCATTTAATCAATGATTTTATCTATTAAAAACATTGCATGTGTCAAATGACTCAAAGTCAAGAGATTGAATGACTTCATCAATATGAAGCTTCCGTATGCGCTTTGTTCTAATGTGACTAATTCATTTGTGCTATAACAATTTTAGCATTATCATCACATAACTTAATTTATTTAGCAATCAAGAAAATAGACATACCATCAAGATTTCAACTTAAGTAATTCACCACGAAGGGTGAAATTCATAAAGCATTAACTTTGAACAACCATTATTCAAACCGTGGATAAGGCATCCATTATGTAGACGACATAATATGATATTAATTTTTTACACAACCTCTAAATAAAATTACTATTATTTCAAATCTAAGATAAATCTTGATAGACGAACGCCGACGGCCTTGGGTGACTTGGGCACCACTTCCGACGCGGACTTGCACTTCATTCGTTCTTCTCCTTTGAATTCTGAGAATTCCTTGTACCGATTTGCGAACCATTAGCAATCGATATGGTATCAATTATACCTATGAAGGTGAAATAGCGAAATTGTCTATTAACTTAGTATAACTTATTTATAACTTTGGTGATCATACCACTTTTCATATCTCCCAGATACTTCTTGCAATTCCTCTTCAAGTGCCCCTTGCTCTTGAAGTAGTGACACTCAGAATCTTTAGTTGGGACATTCTTGGTCTTTACCTGAGCTTTGGTCTTACCACCGCTCTTGGCATTTCTGCCTTTTCCCTTCTTCTTGAAACTGGTAGTGTTCATCACAATCAACACGTGGCTTGGATCCTTCTGCATAGATGCTTCCGCAGTCTTAAGAATAGCGAACAATTCATCTGTGGTCTTGTCAAGCCCATTCATTTGTAATTCACGATAAAGTCGTTTTAAGACGGGGGGAGTGACGCAAGGAGAATGTCAGTGCCGAGTGTCGTAGGGATCGCAAATCCCAGAGCACTCATCCTTTGTGCGTAACCAACAAGTTTGATCACGTGCTCGCTTATGGAGATACCTTCTGCCATCTTGCATTCGCACAGCTGCTTCGTTATCTCGGAACGTTCAGTTCTAGACTGCTTCAGATACAGAGCGTTTATTTGTGTCACCATGTCAAAAACGGTGAAGTTCTCAAAACTTTTCTGGAGCTCTGTATCCATGCACGTAAGCATCAAGCATTGTACTGCGGTGCATTCATCCACTTCAGCGGGAGCGGCTGGGAGAGCTTCTTTGAGAACATAGTCCTTCTTAGCAACTTTGAGGATAAACCCAAGATTACGAAACCAGTCCGCATAGTTGCCCCCATTTGCAGCAAGCTTCTCTTTTTCAAGCATCGGTCCTAAGCTAAAAGCATTGTTGTTGCGCGCCATCTCTCAACAACGATATAAAAAGATTGATTCAGACATGGTTCAAAATTAATTGCATTAATCTTAAAAAGTTTAATCTAATGCTCCCACTAAAACCAACATCTCTCTATAATTGATCTTAGGGTAATCAAGATCCGGATCAATACACCTGCCACCGGTGTAACACTCAGCCATGGAGGAGATCAACCCGGTAGGTCTAAAAAAAAATCATAACCAATTTATGACTCTTGTATTAGTCTTTCAACACTTGTGCTCCGAGCTCAGATCCGATAGGCTAGAACGTCAAGACAACCAAGCATTATTGCTGTGGAGACAACTCAATCCACCCGCCTCTTTGTTACCTTTCCGTTGGTACTCGTGTGACACGACGCACCTCGGGTGGCGTTTATTACAGACGGTTGCAGGGTTGGGAGAGCACGAACTTCTTGATATTTCAAGAGATATCTACCTATTAAAACACGACTACTTGAGCATTCAAACAGGCAATGAAAAGGATTAACATCACAGGCAATTTAATGTATGTGATATGGTATAGCCCTTTTCTTCAAGAAGCTCCAAGCACCATGCTTTTCTTTCTTCATCTTCTTTTGGCGGAGAGCATCACCTCCACGCACGACATGTCGTCAAGCACCATGACGTATGATCATAATATTCATGTAGATACTACAACTATTGCTAGCATCTATTCTACTAAAAGAAAATTACATGAAGTTTGGCACGAAGGCCGAATAAATGACAATCATATGGCTCCAGCCATCATGCCGTACCATGACATGCAAGTCATGAAAATTTAACATGTATAAAGTATAATCATCTCATACAACTTTTATCATGACGAAGACTATACCACATCACATGTTCCTACAAAAACAAGTTAGACGTTCTTCTACTCGTTCTTTGCATCTTTTACGTGGCTACTAGGGTTTGCAAGGCAAAACGTTTTGCTAGCTACGTAACCACATAAAGCACAATCTTCAAGTTGCTAGATTAACACTCGGGCCGTATCAACCATGAGACTAAAATTTAATCTCATGACCCATACTGAACAATCGTCAATACGCGTGATCCCCATGCTAGATAACCAATCTAACACGCCCCTTTTGTTACACAATTTCTCCACACCAAAAGCAAGACCCAAATCATCTTCGCGCGACCAGCATACTCAGGAGCAGCATAGAAGGACCCCGAGGGGTAATATGTTTGTAACAAAATCAAGCAATACAGGAGGGATCAACTTGTGCAATTAGAGGGGAAGCAACTAGAAGATTCAGTTTAGATCTATTATCAAAAAACCGTGCACAATGAAAATTTTGTGCAATGCCCGTTCATCACTATGAACTCTAGATCGAACCTGCATCTATTACTAGAACTAGCTCTGATACCGCTGTTGGGATTCGGAGTAGAAAACAAAAAAAATTGGCACTACGAAACAAAGTCCCAAGATTGGATCTAGATAGTTGCAAACACAGTTAGCGATCTTATTACCTTAACAACCGTTCAAACGGTAGTTCTCTCGCGGCGGAAGAAGTTGATGGAGAGTTGGGGAAGATTGATGCGGTGCAATCCCTCGAACAGAGATGATCCGTGTAACGCCCCACGAACAGATCTACTCCTCAGAAGAAGATGCATAAGTCCCTCGAACAAAGATCGACCGCACGATCTCTCTATGGTTTATCCACAAGTACGGTGTGGGAGATCCGGCAGGCTCCGCCGTCCAGAGCTCGGCGCCTCCGTAGTAGAGAGGAGTGAGGAGCAGCACTTCGAGATATGGTGGAGATCAGATCTACAAGTGAGAAGAGAGGAGGGGCAGCCCTAAGGCAAAAGAACAAACTTGTGTGTCCTTGGGGGTTGATACGTCCAAAACGTATCTATAATTTATGCTTGCTCCATGCATGTTTTGTGTGATATTGCTATGATCTAGATACACTTTCATACACTTTTGATCATATTTGGACTAACCTATTAACTCAGTGCACCCCAGTGCCAGTTCCTGTTTTCTGCTATTTTTCTATTCCAGTTTTCCCCCATATAAAAAGTGCCAGAAAAAATCGGGAAAATTCAGATAAAAAATCAGCGTGGAGGAAGCTTCGCGAAGAGCCCGGAAGGGGCCAGAGGGGAGCCAGGGGGGCCCAGGCGGCCACCCGGCGCGGCCCCACCCCTGGCCGCGCCAAGGGGGCGCCTGGGGCCCCTGGTCCACCTCTGGCTGCCCCCCTTCGCCAATTTATTCTCCGTCACAGGGAAACTCCGAAAGAGGAACCCTATTCCGCGAACTCGCCTTTGTTCCGCCGCCGCCGCGCTTCCGAAGATCGGGAGCACCATAAGACCTCTTCCCGGCACCCTGCCGGAGGGAGGATTGACCTCCGGGAGTCTCCTCTCCACCATGCATGCTCCTCGGATGTCTCGTGAGTAGTTTTCCTTGGACCATGGGTCCGTGATGGGTAGCTATGTGATGTTCTCCTCCCCTCTTTGATCTTCATTGTTGAGACCTCGTGAGCTGCCCTACATGATCGAGGCACCTTTGTAATATTTCTGCTATTGCTATGTTGTGTTTGATAGGATCTGATGGATTATGAGATTATGTTCAGATTGTGATAGAGTAATATATTTGGTTTTTATCTCTTATATTTTTGTTCCTAAGTAATTCTTGCATGTTCTCCGTTGTTATTTATTGCTTTGGCCAAGTAGTAGGTAGTGACTTCAAGAGGGAACGTTGTGCTAGATTGTGGGTTCATGCCCCCCGATGACACGCTGGAGTGACAGAAACATAAGTCTAGGGGATGTGCTTTGGCACAAGGGGGAAAACAACGGTGCTTGTGACCGCGGTCACAAGGATTGTTTACTTTACGCAGAGTTCTTTTTAATGCAGTTGTCTGTTGCTTTGGGTTTACACTTTGGGTGGGGCTCGCAACTTAATACCAGCGAGATGTTCTGGACTTGTGACGCCCCAAAAATCAATCCGTGTACAGTAATCATACACGCAGGGTACACGGCTGAGATTAGGGTGCCACGGTGAGAATATCACAGCACAACACTAAACACAAAAGGATAAACAATTATTTTACAAAACCAGGGATCACAAGGATCCGAATACATAAGTCATACAAGCCATAATATCTGAGTACAGACATAGTTAGTCAAGTTTTGCCTTAAGAAGGCTAGCACAAATCACATCAGAGATACAGATCGAAAAGGCGAGGCCTCCTGCCTGGGATCCACCGAACTACTCCTGGTCAACGGGGAACTCGACGTCGTAGTAGTCGCCTCCGGGGTACTCCTGCTCCTGGGCTCCAACGTCGGCTGCAGCGGCCGATCAGGCAAAGCGAAAAGGGGAAATAAAGCAAAGTTTTGTATCTAGCATACCCGCGAGTCTTACGTCCACTACTAAGCATTATGCATTGTATCAACGGAAATAAGAGGTTGTATATAGTGGACTGCAAGATAGAAATCAAAATAAGGGTAAGAAGCTAGGCCTATCGAAGACTAGCATCTTCCGACGATGTCTTGCAGCATGAGGTAAGAATTAGCCAACAGTTTATATAAAGCATAAGTAACAATGCAACAGAAGTTGCTGCAGCATTGTATAATAATAAGTTGTAATAATTAACAATGCCTCCGAGTTCCCTCCTCGACTCCCCTGCGAGGAAGCGAACCCGGAACCATACAGTTTAATAGTAATAGTTTGTAGTGGTAAGATCCAGCTTCAGCATAAAGCGTCCTGTTACCGTAGACACGGCTATTCGAATAGATTAATCTTCCCTGCAGGGGTGCACTTGTGTTACGCTACACGCACGGATCTCCAGGGTGGCGGGAACCTTATTAGGGAACGCTCCACCGATGCTATCCGACACTCCATAGCCCATCTTTCAAACTCAACAGAGAGGCCATCCGCCGGTCTAAATCCTAAGTACGACGGGCCTTGGACCCCAACCCGAACGTACTCCTGCACGGTGCGTGGCTGGCCGCTGAAGTTGAAGCAAATCCAAATAAGACACCACTGCGCGAGCAAATAATACAACACCACTTCCCGGCACAGGCCGCGGTACTGCTGACGTCTAAAGAGTCCTCGGACTACACTACGAAGCAGAGGAGCCCATAACTCGTAATTCCCATGGGTAGGTAGTGCGTACATGGCATATAGCCAACTCAAGACATTCACTGAACCATTTAGCATTTTAATTAACCTGCGTGACAACCGTTATCTTTGCCTCGACTTAACCGACCCGCGGACAACGACAGCAGTCAGGACCACCAGTACATCGGTGCCTTCCCTGTCGTCCCACAAAGTCACTGCGGTTACCAACAACGTGAACCGTCTCCTTACCTTGTCTCACGTGTGCTCCTGGAGGAGCTCGACTTTCGTGGTTTGGTAACTCTCGCGGCCAACGATCAGGGGCCAAGCACACCGGTACACTGGTCGTGCCCTCCCTGTCGTCCCGTCGCAATACCTCTCCCGGGCACCGTTGGGTCGCCCGACTTCTTACCTGAAGGACAACCGTTGCTCAGGTACCTAGAGCGGCTATACAGAGTCAGCAACGAGTGGAGTACAAGGATTACTCCTTGATAGCTCACACTTGATGGTGGCTCGGCAGAGCCGAGGTAGGGGCCTGAGGCGGTGTCTGCATTGTACCGTACTTGTGTAGTTATAATAATTGTATCCGCGTTCACTCCCCTGAGTGATCACGACCCTCTATCTAATCCTAGCTAACAATGCGCAGGGCTCACTGCTGAATATCATATATATATATTTATAGGCAGCATAGGATAAGGAAGGCACATCAAGGGGCGACAATGACAGGTTATGCAATTGAATAGGTAAGCCACGTAGCAGCAGCAGAACAATGCCTAGTGCAAGAAAAGTACGGAAAGATTGGCGATATCTGGGGAAGAGAATGGCTCTTCTTGTCTGGAAGCTCGACGGTAGTAGGAGGGTCGTCGACGAAGTAGTCGTACTCAGCAGCGGTGTAGTCAATGGCAGCAGCGGGGTCTACCGGAGATTAAGGGGGGAAGAAACAGTAAATACACAGCAAGCATATACAAACAGATGCATGACATGACAGATGAAATGTTAACGGTGTTCTAACGCAGTGCAATGCACGTTGCTCGGAACGGAAATTCATCCGGGGACGAACGGCCAGCTCCGGGTGATTATCGAACAAGGTGTCCGGAGGGGGGAGATATCATGCCGAAGGTGTCGTGGAAATCCGACACATGTGTGGGTGGTGTATCCGGGTTAGTTGATCTATTCCGAACAATTTTCGTGTTCGAAATAAATTCATCCGGGCATTCTAACAGTACCGGACAGTTTATCGGACAAACGGTCCGAAGGGGGACGGTTCGATGTTCGTTGTGTTAGAGGGGTGTGATAGACATACGGATAGCGTATTCGTATTCGTTATATTTTTCTGATCAATTTTCATGTATAAAGTTTTTGAATCTGAGTTACAGTTTAAAAGTTATTGAATTTCAAAGATTTAAATTATTTAAATGATTTTCTGAATTTATTTTATTATTTATTCTACATTATCCAGAACATTATCCAAAACAGTGCCTGACATGTGGGACCCACATGTCAGCCTCTGTTTATTTATAAATCATTTTAATAAAACAGAATAGCCACTAGGCCCACATGTCAGCCACTAGAATTTATTTAAATCTTTTAAATAATTAAAATCTGACAAGGGGGGCCCAGTGGTCAGTGACTCCAGTGTTAACTAAACTTGTTTAATTAAGTTAAATGGCCAGGGGCCCACATGTCAGTGTCTGGGAGGGGTTTATTATTCTGTTTAATTTTTCTGTTAAGCTAACAAAGTAATTAACCGGGGGGTCCACATTCAGTGGCTTAGGGGGAGGGATTAGTGCCCTAATGACATTTCCGACGAGCGGGTCCCACTTGGCAGTGACAGGTGACCTCACCGGCGGCGATGGCCGGCGACGAGCTCGAGCGTGCGCTCGTTACAGGGCACGGGAGGGGGAGGGGTAAGCCCCAATCGACGCAGCAGACAACAGGGAGGCTTCCGGTGGTGGTGCGGTGGCTTGGGTTCGACGGAAACGTGGCCAGCGTCGAGGTTTGGCGGCGGTCAGAAAATCGCGAAGACGACGACGACGATTTAGCCCGCGGTTTGGGGCGTGCGGGTGTGCGTGCGGTTCCTGGGTGTGTTGCGCGCAAGGTGACACGCTTCGCGTGCCAAAATCGCGAGCTAGGTCGCGGGGAGGAGCTCGCCGGCGGCAGCAAGCTTGCTGCCCTAATGGCAGGGTGGGCTACAGGGTACGATGTGCTCGTCGGGGAGTTAGGGGAGGCATAGAAGCTCACCAGGAGTGTAGTGCAGGTGACGGCGGGCTCGATGGAGGTTTGACGGTGGCGAATCGCGACTGCGACTCAACGGCGGCGAGGAAAAGGGAACTTGGGCGTGCGCTTGCTGTGGACGGCGTCGGCTCGATTCCTTGCGGTGGACGACGAAGACGACGTTGGCGAACGGCTTGGACAAGGCGGCGTGGCGACGCGAGCTCACTAGCCGCGTGAGCTCACGGCCATGGCGACGACGGCTCGGGTGGGATCTTTCCCCGACGACTGCGAGAAGAGGGGGAGGGGAAATGGAGGAGGGGCGTGTCCAGGAGGTGGCTGGGGGCTGCCTTATCCCTTCCCCGCCCAAAGTGAGGGTGGGGGAGGCCTGCAGGCGCGCCGGCCACGGCACCGGAGCAGGTGACGGAGGGGACGGGGGCAGGTGGGCAAGGGGGAGTGGGCCGGGTGGGCCGTCGCCTTAGGCGAGTTTTAGCATTTTTCCTTTTCTGTATTTCTTTTGTTGACTTTGTTTTGTCTTTTGTATTTATTTCCATTGCTCTGCATTTTTTTAAAATGTCTAACCTGGTCCATAATTAGGAGTGTATATTTCCAGAGCGCCACAAAAAGTTTAGGCTTAAAATAAAACCATTTAATATTTCTTTATAATATTTAATTGTCAAATGGTGATGTTTTGCTTGGTGTTTGAATTGTTTGAATTTTCCAGAGGCATAATAAAATACCATAACCACATGGGCATGACCCACTGATTATTTGTGATTTAATAAAAGTGTTTGTATAATTTTTGGACAAGTTTTATTTGCAACATTATTTTAATATCAACAAAAGGCATTTTGGATTTGATTTGATTCAAATTTGATCATGGCATGATTTAGCAACAGTAATTGTCATTAGCAAAAGGGTTACTGTTACAGACAACTGAGGGTGTTACAAATCTCCCCCACTACAAGAATTCTCGTCTCGAGAATTTAAGTGGTAGAGGTGAAAAGATCGTTGTATTCTTCACGAAGACGATCTTCGCGTTCCCAAGTGGCTTCATCTTCAGAATGATTCGACCACTGAACTTTGAGAAACTTCGTCGTCTTGTTTCGGGTTTTGCATTCAGACTGATCAAGAATGTGGCTCGGATGTTCTTGATAAGTCAAGTCCTGTTGCAGCTCGATCATATCATGTTCCACTTCACGAATAGGGTCCTTGAAGCAGCGACGGAGTTGCGACACGTGGAAGACATCGTGTACTTGAGAGAGGTTTGATGGCAATTCCAAACGGTATGCCACTGGTCCACTCCGGGAAAGAATACGGAACGGGCCAATGTAGCGAGGAGCTAACTTTCCTTTGATTCCGAAACGATGAGTGCCTCTCATGTGAGTGACACGAAGGTATGCGTATTCGCCAGGTTGATAGACCATTTCCTTGTGCTTGCGATCATAGTTGCTCTTCTGACGGGACTGAGCAGCTTTCAGGTGTTCACGGATAACGCGAACCTGATCTTCGGCATGCCGAATAATGTCCGGACCAATGAGAGTTCGTTCTCCAGTTTCTGACCAATTCAGAGGGGTTCGACACTTACGTCCATAGAGAACTTCAAAGGGTGCCATCTTCAGACTAGCCTGATAGCTATTGTTGTACGAGAATTCAGCAAATGGAAGAGATTCCTCCCATTTCTTATCGAATGAGATGACACAAGCTCGAAGCATATCTTCAAGCACTTGGTTGACTCGTTCGACCTGTCCTTGCGACTGGGGGTGATAATCTGTGCTGAAATTTTGGTGAGTTCCCATAGCTTCTTGGAAACTATCCCAGAATCTTGAGGTGAAAATGCTGTCACGGTCAGAACTGATCTCCAGCGGAATACCATGGAGGGACACAATTCTGGAAACATACAAGTCTGCTAACTGACTAGCAGAGATCATCTCCTTGACTGGCAGAAAGTGGGCAACTTGGAGAATCGGTCGATGACGACAAAGATGGCATCATGACCCTTCTGTGATCGAGGAAAACCGGTGACGAAGTCCATTTCGATCTTGTCCCACTTCCATTCAGGAATAGAGAGTGGTTGTAGAGTTCCAGCAGGTCTTTGATGTTCTGCCTTGACGCGACGGCAAACGTCACATTCATAAACATACCGGGCAATGTCTTTCTTCATGTTAGGCCACCAGAACTGCGGACGAATGTCTTGGTACATCTTGGTGCTTCCAGGATGAATGGACAACGGGGTATCGTGAGCCGCTTTCATGACCTTCGGGGTCATATCTAGGTTCTCATGCCTGCCCGTGCTGTGAGTAACCACTAAACGGTTATGGTAGAACACCGCACCTTCGCTATTAATAGTAAAGGGTGAGGGTCTTCCATTTGCGATATCGCGCTTAATCTTGTGTACGAAATCATCATAAAACTGTATACCCTTGACGGATTTGACGAGATCCGGTTTGATAACCAGGTTATTTACATAACCTTGAGGAAAAATCTCGAGGTTCAACTTTTGAAAATCTTCATACAGAGGTGGTTGTTCTAGTTGCACCTCAAGTTCACTACAGTAAGCTTTACGGCTCAGGGCATCAGCCATCACATTATCTTTGCCAGGGGTGTAATGAATATCCATGTTAAAATCGGCTATTGTCTCGAGACATCGTTGTTGACGAAGATTCAGATATGGCTGAGTAAACAGGTACTTCAGACTTTGGTGATCGGTGTAGACCTCGCAACGATTACCGACGAGGTAATGTCGCCACAGCTTCAATGCATAAATTACTGCTGCCAATTCGAGATCATGTGTTGGATACTTTTCTTCGTGAGCACGCAACTGACGAGAGCCATAAGCAATCACTTTGCGCTCCTGCATTAGGACACAGCCTAATCCTTGACGAGACGCGTCGCAATATATCACGAAGTCCTTCTGAGTATCAGGGGGAGCGAGCACTGGGGGAGAAGTTAGCTTGTCCTTGAGTGCTTGGAAACTTTCTTGACATTTATCTGTCCACTCAAACTTGACGCCTTTGTGAAGCAGATTAGTCAAAGGCCTGGTAATCTTGGAGAAATTCTCGACGAAACGGCGGCAATAGCTAGCGAGCCCGAGGAAAATTCAGACTTGCTTGACGGTCTTGGGAGGAGTCCAGTCAAGAATAGCCTGGATACGTTCTGGGGTGACGGCAATGCCATCCTTGGAAATCACATGTCCAAGGTAGGTTACTTCGGGAAGCCAGAACTCACACTTAGAATACTAAGCGTAGAGTTTGTGTTCTCGAAGCTTCTCCAGTATAAGACGAAGATGTTCAGCATGTTCTTCTTCATTCTTGGAATATATCAATATATCATCTAGATAAACCACGACGAACTTGTCGAGGTACTCCATGAAAATATAATTCATCAATCTGGATAAGGTGGCTGGAGCATTGGTTAAGCCAAAGGACATGACAGTGTACTTGTATGAACCATAGCGAGTAATGAAGGCAGTCTTCGGCATGTCCTCATCATGGACTCGGATTTGGTGATAACCCAACCTCAAGTCGAGTTTAGAAAACACCTTGGATCCGGCAAGTTGATCATACAGATCGTTGATCCGGGGAAGTGGGTATTTGTTCTGGATGGTGGCTTGGTTAATGGGACGATAATCTTGGACCAATCGGTTTGTCCCATCGCTCTTCTTGACAAAGAGCGAAGGTGCTCCCCAAGCTGAGGAACTGGGGCGAATGAATCCTTTCTGAAGTGCCTTGTCGATTTCCTCCTTAAGTTCAAGGAGTTCATGTGGCGGCATCTTGTAAGGACGCTTGGCAATAGGGGTGGTGCCGGGCTTCAAGTCGATGAAAAATTCAACTTCTCTGATCGGGGGTATTCCCGGCAGTTCTTCCGGGAAGACGTCGGGAAAATCGCGAACGACTGGAACGTTCTCGATGCCTTCGAGGGGGGCGGCATTCAAAGCATTCATCATAAATATCTGTGTTTCAGCATTACGGGTAACTCGGGTGGTGTTGTTAACAATCTCGCCGGAGGGGTGAAAAAGTTGGACAGACTTGGTGCCACAATAAAGTGCTTCATCGTGAAATTTCAACCAATCCATTCCCAGAATGAGGTCTATGCTGGAAGATTTCAGAACGATGGGGGAAGCAAGGAATTCAATCCCTTCAATTTCAACAATGGTTCCGGGCACTATCTTTGTGGTTCGGCATTGGCCTATCGGGGTGCAAACAACCATCGGTGGGTGCATCTTTTCCAATGCGAAGTTATGCGACAATGCAAATGCTTCCGACATGAATGAATGCGATGCTCCTGTATCAAATAAAACAGTAGCAGGTACGGAATTTAGGAGAAGGGTATGCATCACGGTAGCGGGTTGTTGCTGAGCTTCTTCAACATTGACGTTGTTAGCATGTCCACGAGCATAAGAGGCAGACCCAGTATTATAGTTGGGGGTCCTGTTGTTGCCACGACCATTTCCGCGGCCAGCAGGGTGAACTACCAGTTGCTTCTGTTTCTGGGGGCACTCCCTGGAAAAATGCCCACGTTGGCGGCACGTGAAGCATAGTCCATCCTGAGGACGAAGGGATGTAGCATTGGG
This sequence comes from Bromus sterilis, assembly GCA_950022295.1. Classification (NCBI taxonomy): domain Eukaryota; kingdom Viridiplantae; phylum Streptophyta; class Magnoliopsida; order Poales; family Poaceae; genus Bromus; species Bromus sterilis. The sequence continues at coordinate 407,064,784 of OX465596.1, read as the reverse complement.
TGGTGCAGGCAGAGCTCTTGGCATCTGCGGTGGCGGAGGCAGACGAGGTGCAGCATAAGACGGCCTTGGAGCAGGGATAGGTGAATGGGTCACACTGGTAGGGAGCCAGATACGACGCTTCTGCGTTGCGCCCGAAGATGAGCCAACGTCACGATAACGCTTCAGAGAGTTCTTGTGCTCCATCTGGGTAGTCTCGATGGTGATAGCCTTGTTCACCATGTTGGCGAAGTTGGCAAAATCATGAACAGCAAGAGCGAGCCTGAGGTCTGGATTGAGGCCACGACGGAACTTCTGCTACCTGCGAGCATCAGTGGTGATCTCTTCTTCCGCATAGCGAGAGAGGTTGAGGAACTCGCGTTGATAGGCTTCAACAGTCATGTCGCCCTGAGTGAGGTTGCGGAATTCTTCCGCCTTACGATCCATGATCCCCTGAGGAATGTAGCGGGTGCGAAAGGCAGACTGAAATTCATCCCAGGTGATGACTTCTCCAACTGGCAGTGAACGCTTGCGGGTGCTCCACCACTGAGCAGCGGCGCCTTTCAGATGATAAGACGCAAAGTTCACATAGTCGGCTGGATCAACATTAGCAGACTCCAGCTCGTGCGTGATGTCGTGAAGCCAGTCATCAGCATCCAACGGCTGAACAGTGTTGCGGAACATAGTGGGGTTGAGGCGGGTGAAGTCGTGCAGAGTCACGGTGGCATGCTGATGGTGGTGCCCATTCTGATTCGGCTGTGGAAACTGAGCCATGACATTCTCCATGAACTGACGGTTCAGCTCGAACTGCTGCATCATCCCGGCCATGTAATCTAGTGGCGGAGGTGGGTCGTTGGCACCACGCCCACGACCACGACCACCACGACCAGCCATCCTGCTAGAATTTAACAGGGGTATTTCAGCGATGGAAATTTAACAAGATACCGGAATCAAGACTGAAGTAAAGCGACAACGAAGAGGAGGCGCGGATATATATATAGGAGTAGTCATATAAGACATACACATTTACACAAGGAGTCAATCGAAAATCGGGCAGCTTAACGTCGTAGAAATTAAGGAAAAAGGACTCACTAGGTGGCGCGCAGACCGCGGTAAGGATTACACGACGCGACATAGATTCCACTATGTCAATCACGCCGCAAGAAAACTATTGGCCACAGGAGTTAATGCCAGAGGACACGGGCCTGCCCAAAATGAGAATGGGATCCGCAGACCGGGACCTGGGGTAGAACTCCTGCGACACGACTCAATCAATGGGGAAGCACCAAAACGTCGGGTGGAATCAAGAGAACGTGATCCTACTGTCAGAGTTTGTAAAACTTACCAGCAAGGATAAGAGAGCAGATTCCCAGAGCATAGGTAAGGAGAAAAAGATCCTAATACCATAGATATCACACGTAGTGACATCGATGTGGGCCCGTAAGCCAAATATTAAGTTAGCAAAATAGTTTTCAAAGTCTAGACTCAACTTCGACCAAGTAGTGGTGGGGTGGCTTCCTACAGGCAGTCGGCTCTGATACCAACTTGTGAGGCCCCCAAAATCAATCCGTGTACAGTACTCATACACGCAGGGTACACGGCTGAGATTAGGGTGCCACGGTGAGAATATCACAGCACAACACTAAACACAAAAGGATAAACAATTATTTTACAAAACCAGGGATCACGAGGATCCGAATACATAAGTCATACAAGCTATAATATCTGAGTACAGACATAGTTAGTCAAGTTTTGCCTTAAGAAGGCTAGCACAAATCACATCTGAGATACAGATCAAAAAGGCGAGGCCTCCTGCTTGGGATCCACCGAAGTACTCCAGGTCAACGGGGAACTTGACGTCGTAGTAGTCGCCTCCGGGGTACTCCTGCTCCTGGGCTCCAACATCGGCTGCAGTGGCCGATCAGGCAAAGCGAAAAGGGGAAATAAAGCAAAGATGAGTATCTAGCATACCCGCGAGTCTTACGTCCGCTACTAAGCATTATGCATTGTATCAACGGAAAGAAGAGGTTGTATATAGTGGACTGCAAGATAGAAATCAGAATAAGGGTAAGAAGCTATGCCTATCGAAGACTAGCATCTTCCGGCGATGTCTTGCAACATGAGGTAAGAACCAGCCAACAGTTTATATAAAGCATAAATAACAATGCAGCAGAAGTTGCTGCAGCATTGTATAATAATAAGTTGTAATAATTAACAATGCCTCTGAGTTCCCTCCTCGACTCCCCTGCGAGGAAGCGAACCCGGAACCATACAGTTTAATAGTAATAGTTTGTAGTGGTAAGATCCAGCTTCAGCATAAAGCGTCCTGTTACCGTGGACACGGCTATTCGAATAGATTAATCTTCCCTGCGGGGGTGCACTTGTGTTACGCTACACGCACGGATCTCCAGGGTGGCGGGAACCTTATTAGGGAATGCTCCACCGAGTCTATCCGACACTCCATAGCCCATCTTTCAAACTCAATAGAGAGGCCATCCGCCGGTCTAAATCCTAAGTACGCCGGGCCTTGGACCCCAACCTGAACGTACTCCTGCACGGTGCGTGGCTGGCCGGTGAAGTTGAAGCAAATCCAAATAAGACACCACCGCGCGAGCCAATAAGACAACACCACTTCCCGGCGTAGGCCGCGGTACTGCTGACGTCTAAAGAGTCCTCGGACTACACTACGAAGCAGAGGAGCCCATAACTCGTAATTCCCACGGGTAGGTAGTGCGTACATGGCATATAGCCAACTCAAGACATTCACTGAACCATTTAGCATTTTAATTAACCTGCGTGACAACCGTTATCGTTGCCTCGACTTAACCGACCCGCGGACAACGACAGCAGTCAGGACCACCAGTACATCGGTGCCTGCCCTGTCGTCCCACCAAGTAACTGCGGTTACCAACAACGTGAACCGTCTCCTTACCTTGTCTCGCGTATGCTCCTGGAGGAGCTCGACTTTCGTGGTTTGGTAACTCTCGCGGCCAACGATCAGGGGGCAAGCACACCGGTACATTGGTCGTGCCCTCCCTGTCGTCCCGTCGCAATACCTCTCGCGGGCACCGTTGGGTCGCCCGACTTCTTACCTGAAGGACAACCGTTGCTCAGGTACCTAGAGCGGCTATACAGAGTCAGCAACGAGTGGAGTACAAGGATTACTCCTTGATAGCTCACACTTGATGGTGGCTCGGCAGAGCCGAGGTAGGGGCCTGAGGCGGTGTCTGCATTGTACCGTACCTGTGCAGTTATAATAATTGTATCCGCGTTCACTCCCCTGAGTGATCACGACCCTCTACCTAATCCTAGCTAACAATGCGAAGGGCTCGCTTCTGAATATCATATATATATATTTATAGGCAGCATAGGATAAGGAAGGCACATCAAGGGGCGACAATGACAGGTTATGCAATTGAATAGGTAAGCAACGTAGCAGCAGCAGAACAATGCCTAGTGCAAGAAAAGTACGGAAAGATAGGCGATATCTGGGGAAGAGAATGGCTCTGCTTTCCTGGAAGCTCGACGGTAGTAGGAGGGTCGTCGACGAAGTAGTCGTACTCAGCAGCGGTGTAGTCAACGGCAGCAGCGGGGTCTACCGGAGATTAAGGGGGGAAGAAACAGTAAATACACAGGAAGCATATACAAACAGATGCATGGCATGACAGATGAAATGTTAACGGTGTTCTAACGCAGTGCAATGCACGTTGCTCAGAACGGAAATTCATCCGGGGATGAACGGCCAACTCCGGGTGATTATCGGACAAGGTGTCCGGAGGGGCGAGATATCATGCCGAAGGTGTCGTGGACATCCGACACATGTGTGGGTGGTGTATCCGGGTTAGTTGATCTATTCCGAACAACTTTCGTGTTCGAAATAAATTCATCCGGGCATTCTAACAGTACCGGACAGTTTATCGGACAAACGGTCCGAAGGGGGACGGTTCGATGTTCGTTGTGTTGGGGTGTGATAGACATACGGATAGCGTATTCGCATTCGTTATATTTTTCTGGTCAATTTTCATGTATAAAGTTTTTGAATCTGAGTTACGGTTTAAAAGTTATTGGATTTCAAAGTTTTAAATTATTTTGAATGATTTTCTGAATTTCTTTTATTATTTATTCAACATTATCCAAAACATTATCCAAAACAGTGCCTGACATGTGGGACCCACATGTCAACCTCTGTTTATTTATAAATCATTTTAATAAAACAGAATAGCCACTAGGCCCACATGTCAGCCACTTGAATTTATTTAAATCTTTTAAATAATTAAAATCTGACAAGGGGGGCCCAGTGGTCAGTGACTCCAGTGTTAACTAAACTTTTTTAATTAAGTTAAATGGCCAGGGGCCCATATGTCAGTGTTTGGGAGGGGTTTATTATTCTGTTTAATTTGTCTGTTAAGCTAACAAAGTAATTAACCGGGGGGTCCACTGTCAGTGGCTTAGGGGGAGGGATTAGTGCCCTAATGACGTTTCCGACGAGCGGGTCCCACTTGGCAGTGACAGGTGACCTCACCGGCGGCGATGGCCGGCGACGAGCTCGAGCGTGCGCTCGTTACAGGGCACGGGAGGGGGAGGGGTTAGCCCCAATCGACGCAGCAGACAACGGGGAGGCTTCCGGTGGTGGTGCGGTGGCTTGGGTTCGCCGGAAACGTGGCCGGCGTCGAGGTTTGGCGGCGGTCAGAAAATCGCGAAGACGACGACGACGATTTAGCCCGCGGTTTGGGGCGTGCGGGTGTGCGTGCGGTTCCTGGGTGTGTTGCGCGCAAGGTGACACGCTTCGCGTGCAAAAATCGCGAGCTAGGTCGCGGGGAGGAGCTCGCCGGCGGCAGCAAGCTTGCTGCCCTAATGGCGGGGTGGGCTACAGGGTACGATTTGCTCGTCGGGTAGTTGGGGGAGACGTAGAAGCTCACCAGGAGTGTAGTGCAGGTGACGGCGGGCTCGATGGAGGTTCGACGGTGGCGAATCGCGACTGCGACTCAACGGCGGCGAGGAAAAGGGAACTTGGGCTTGCGCTTGTTGTGGACAGCGTCAGCTCGATTCCTTGCGGTGGACGACGAAGACGACGTTGGCGAACGGCTTGGACAAGGCGGCGTGGCGACGCGAGCTCACGGCCATGGCGACGACGGCTCGGGTGGGATCTTTCCCCGACGACTACGAGAAGAGGGGGAGGGGAAATGGAGGTGGGGCGTGTCCAGGAGGTGGCTGGGGACTGCCTTATCCCTTCCCCGGCCACAGTGAGGGTGGGGGAGGCCTGCAGGCGCGCCGACCACGGCGGTGCCGCCACGGCACCGGAGCAGGTGACGGAGGGGACGGGGGCAGGTTGGGAAGGGGGAGTGGGCCGGCTGGGCAGTCGCCTTAGGCGACTTTTAGATTTTTCCTTTTCTGTATTTCTTTTGTTGACTTTCTTTTGTCTTTTGTATTTATTTCCATTACTCTGCATTTTTGTAAAATGTCTAACCTGGTCCATAATTAGGAGTGTATATTTCCAGAGCGCCACAAAAAGTTTAGGCTTAAAATAAAACCATTTACTATTTCTTTATAATATTTAATTGTGAAATGGTGTTGTTTTGCTTGGTGTTTGAATTGTTTGAATTTTCCAGAGGCATAATAAAATACCATAACCACATGGGCATGACCCACTGATTATTTGTGATTTAATAAAAGTGGTTGTATAATTTTTGGACATGTTTTATTTGCAACATTATTTTTTTAATATCAACAAAAGGCATTTTGGATTTGATTTGATTTGATTCAAATTTGATCATGGCATGATTTAGCAATAGTAATTGTCATTAGCAAAAGGATTACTGTTACAGACAACTGAGGGTGTTACAATAGATATCTCAAGGTGGATGATTAGTAGTAGATGCAGATGGATTTCGGTCTACTTATCTTGGCGTACTGCCTGTGCTTTTGAACCACGTCCTTTCTTTTGTAGCGTAGTTAGCATTGCGGTGCGTTCATAATCCTGTCAATTGCCTTTCTGTAATTTGTTTACCTCGCATAGCAATTTTATCGTCTTTTGGGAGAGATACGTCACTAGCGAACATCACGTATCCCGGTCCATATCTTCATTATTGTTTCCTTACTGCTTTTACTTGCTATATTTACCTTACTGCTTTTACTTGCTATCATTATCCCTTGCATTTTATCCTTGTGAACAACAAGACCGGAGAGATTGACAACCTCTCTGAACTTCGTTGGGAACAAAGATATCTGTGTCTGTGTGCAGGTCCGCGTCAGTTGCGCCGCTGACACCTACTTATCATCTCTGGAGTCCTGCTGGAGACAAACCTTGGTATCTTCACCGAGAGAAAACTGCTGCTGCACTACATCTCAACCTTCCACTTGGGGTAACCAACGAAGGGGCGAGAAGCCATCAAGAAAAGTTTTCTGGCGCCATTGTCGGGGACTCCGAGTGCTAATATAGGGAAGTTGCACACTACCCTTTACCTTTGTCTTTTTAGTCTTGTTAGTTTACCCTTCAGTTTTTATCGCAATGTATTTTATGAAAAACCAAAAAAATAGTTGCTACCTTTTGCCTTTGTCTTCCTTTTCCTATTTATGCTATCCTCACCATGGGTGATGAACCACCCAAATATGGTAGGATGGACATGTTTCACTTGGATCGTCTTCGATCAATTTGTTCTCACGCTAAAAACCCAACTGACTTGGTTGAGGGAAAATCATTGGATGAGCATACTCATTATACGAGGCACCGCCTATCTCAGAAAGGGAAACACTTATGGGATCAAATACATGTTTCTTATTGCCATGCTAAACTTTTGTGCCACATTTATGATTTTACTTGTTGTTCTAATATAGATCATAAACACCTCCCTTTCCAATGTGAGTTTAATGAAAATGAGATCTTATCTTCTTATGCTAAAGGTGTTTATGATTACTTTGATGTTGAAAAGATTGAAGAGTTTGTTGCTTTTAAAGGTGCCTATGGGATTGCTTCTTTAATTGAAAAGTATCACGATAATATTTTCGAGTGTGAAAACTTTGCTGTTCTTGCTTACTGCTTTGAGAATTATACTTCCAATGCTTATATTGAGGATTTTAAAAATAGAATGCTTGCTGCCCAAGAAGAGGCTAATGATTTCTATGAAGAGGAATCTTATGATTTCGAGGACTCACTTGATACATTCCTTTCTGATGATTTTGATACTTGATTTGTTGATGGCCATGATGCCACTATGGATGATTCCTACAAAGATGAACTTGCTATAGTTCCTTATGTTAAGCATTAAATTATTGTTGTTGCGCCCACACTTGATTGCCCTATTATCCTTTTGAAATCTCCAACTATTCCGGAGAATTTTGCTCTTAGAAAGGCTCAATGTGATGGGTTGCATCTATCTTATCATCCTAAAAACCGTGTTGAAAACAATACACGTGTGCTTGTAGGTCATGAACAACATGATTTATGTGATAGTTATATTCTTGATGTTGTTCATGATGCTACTGAAAATTACTTTGAGAGAGGAAAGTTTAGTTGTAGAAACTTCCATGTTACAAAAACACCTCTCTTCATGTTGAAAATTTTGAAGTTGTTCTTGTTCTACTTTCCTATGCATGTCACTTTGTGCTTCTTTGATTTATTTTCTTACAAGATTCCTATGCATAGGAAGTGGGTTAGGCTTAAATGTGTTTCACATTTGCTTCTTGATGCTCTCTTTTGCTTCAATTCTTATTCTCTTGTGAGCATCTTTCATAATCTTTAAGCCTAGCTAATGGCTCTAAAGAAGCGCTTTCGGGAGGCTGCCCGCAACGAATTTAGGTGTTTCTTTTTTCTTTTGTTGTGTCTTGATGATTGTTACTTCTGTAGCAACATCATTGTATCTTTATTTTTCAGCTTTGTGCCAAGTTATAGCCTCTTACGGCAAGGAAAGTAAAAGTTGTGACATGCTGTCTAGAAAACATATTCTGTCCTCGTGACCAGAAAAATTCCAGAAAAATCCCAGTTCATCTTTTTGAGCTGAAATTTTTACACAGTATGCTCTATACAATTATGAAACTTCCATATGTTCTGATTTTTTTATTTGAGTTGCAGAAGTGCCCCTAAAAAATTCTTTACTATCTTCTGTTCTGTTTGTCACAGATTCTGCCACATTTTGTCTCTCCTTACTTTTGCAAACCTTAAGCTTGCTTTTTCTTTGCAAAAACTTTTTGGCACTCTTGAGAAACAGTAGCTCTTCAAGATTATCTTTATATCCAGTGGGAAAAAATTATTTATTAAGGGTACTAACCTCTCTAATCAGCTTATGATGAGTTATGTATGAAGGGAGTTTTCAAGTGTGTGATGGAAGATGATGAAAGAAGATCCAGGAGTGTCAAGCGCTCAAGCTTGGGGATGCCCCCATGCATCCCCAATAAATATTCAAGGAGACTCAAGCCTCTAAGCTTGGGGATGCCCCGGTGCATCCCCTTCTCCATCAACAATCATTAGTTCGTCCTTCGTCTCACTATATTTTTATCACTTCATGCGTTATGTGCTATGCTTGGAGCGTCTCGCTCTTAGGTTTTGTTTTTAGTTTTCTTTAGATTTTCTTGCTGTTAATAACAAGTTAGATCCCTTCTTACTTTGTGTGGGAGAGAAACACGCTCCACTTTCAAAATTTAGAACACATCATAGGATTTTTCCTGTTTATCTACTTGATGGTGTGTGTTCTTTATCTTTTCATAGCTACTGCCATGTTTAGTTTTAGTCTTATTTTGTATTTAGCAAGAGCCTTGGCTTTTGTTTAGTTTGTTGCTGGAACTCTTTTTAGTTTTCATGTTTATCTTGTTAAAGAGAGTTGGTTGTTGCACTGAGTTGTGTCTTGTCTTGAAAGTAGGTAATTGAGGTTGCTATTTAATTTTAGTAGTAGCTTGTAATAGTTTTGAGGTATTGATGTGAGTAATGTTTGAACTCTTGGTGTCAATAGCTCTAGCCTATTAGTGATAGGTGTCGTATTTTGGGAAATCCGTGTGTATTTTCAAAACCTACAAAACTAGTTGAGAACTCTAGCTACTAGATGGATCACTACTCTTCTGAGGGGTCGAATATGAGAGAACACTCACGTACCATGAGTCGAGGATGCGCAAGGATAACCAAACCCCCATACACTCCTCCTCATTAGATTGAGAGTTACCGATAATAAGTGCATGAGTTCTTCGGACTAATGTAAGTATTGAAAGTTGACACTTCCACCTTCCCATATTTTGCTAGCCTCTCATGTGCCGTGCATTGCCTTCTTCTCACTCCGAGAGTTGGTGTCCACCTTCGCCGGTACATCCAAACCCTTGGCATGATACGCTCTGTCATCATAAGACTCCTTATATCTTTCCTCAAAACAGCCACCATACCTACCTATCAAGGCATTTCCATAGCCTTTCTGAGTTACATTGTCATGCAAATTCCACCTCTTCATGACTTGATCTTCATGTCATACATGTTCTTGCTACACTAGCAGCGACATACATTGCATACTTCATGATAGTTACATCTTCTTTATGATTTTGAGTACCTTGTAAAGTGTGAAAGATTTCCTTTACCTTCTTGTAAAATAGAGTGTTGCCGAGGAAAAGATCCCAAAGTGGACACAATAAAAGATCCCAAAGAGGACAAATGAGAGTTAAATAGAAAGAGCCATTGAGGCCACCAAAAAAATACAAAAAAATAGAAAAAAAGAAATAAAAAGAGAGAAAGGGGCAACACTACTATCCTTTTGAGAGATCCACACTAATACTCCCTTTATATCCTTGTACTCCATAGAGATGATCGCTATGCATATAGCTATGTGGGGACCTTCACACTATAGAACTTGGCTTGCATATTCCAAGGATGAGCCTCCTCAAACGAGCTCTAGGTCTTCATGAGCGAGCAAGTTAGATGCACCTCCACTAGTTCCATTGGAGAGCTTCTTAGCTCGTATGTGCATCCGTTGCATGCCAATCCCTACTCCTCATATCATATCTATCATTTGGCACCTCTTGCCTATGATTGTCCTCATTGATGTGAGCCTTTCTCTTCCTTTTTGTCTTCCTCCTCCACCATATTTCTCTCTTTGCCATCCTAAGTGTCAACTCTCGTGCTTACGCTCATCCATTGCATGAGTGCTCGAAATATCGAAAAGGATTGGATCAAATTGACTTGTACCTGGCTAGTGGTCTGGGGACGAGTCAAGATAAGATTCCAAAGAAGACCAAGTGTGAAACTTTAGTAGATTGAGTTCTCAACACAAAAATATTTTTTTCTCGTATTCCCTATCCCCCTTCTTGCATGCAAACACCATTTGGAGACATTCGAGTCACGGACAGTGAGAGCTCTTGCACCTTTTGTTCTTTTGTTACTTGTTTCAATGCTAATATAGACTCTTGCATGTTATGACTTGAATTGAATCTCTAACCTTGATTGCTTTACTTTTCAAAGTTCTTTTATGGTTGCTAGCATGTCACCACAGAAATTATGTTGTTATCATTTACCTACTCAAGGACGACCAGGAATTAAGCTTGGGGATGCTGATACGTCCAAAACGTATCTATAATTTCTGCTTGCTCCATGCATGTTTTGTGTGATATTGCTATGATCTAGATACACTTTCATACACTTTTAATCATATTTGGACTAACCTATTAACTCAGTGCACCCCAGTGCCAGTTCCTGTTTTCTGCTGTTTTTCTATTTCAGTTTTCCCCCATATAAAAAGTGCCAGAAAAATTCAGGAAAATTCAGATAAAAATCAGCGAGGAGGAAACTTCGCGAAGAGCCTGGGAGGGGCCAGAGGGGAGCCAGGGGGCCCAGGGGGGGCTCCTGGGGCCCCTGGTCCACCTCTGGCTGCCCCCTTCTCCTATTTATTCTCCGTCACGGGGAAAATCCGAAAGAGGAACCCTATTCCGCGAACTCGCCTGTGTTCCGCCACCGCCGCGCTTCCGAAGATCGGGAGCACCAGAAGACCTCTTCCCGGCACCCTGCCGGAGGGAGGATTCACCTCCGGGAGTCTCCTCTCCACCATGGATGCTCCCCGGATGTCTCGTGAGTAGTTTTCCTTGGACCATGGGTCCGTGATCAGTAGCTATGTGATGTTCTCCTCCCCTCTTTGATCTTCATTGTTTAGACCTCGTGAGCTGCCCTACATGATCGAGGCACCTTTGTAATATTTCTGCTATTGCTATGTTGAGTTTGATAGGATCTGATGGATTATGAGATTATGTTCAGATTGTGATAGAGTAATATATTTGGTTTTTATCTCTTATATTTTTGTTCCTAAGTAATTCTTGCATGTTCTCCGTTGTTGTTTATTGCTTTGGCAAAGTAGTAGGTAGTGACTTCAAGAGGGAACGTTGTGCTAGATTGTGGGTTCATGCCCCCCAATGACACGCTTGAGTGACAGAAACATGAGTCTAGGGGATGTGCTTTGGCACAAGGGGGAAAACAACGGTGCTTGTGACCGCGGTCACAAGGATTGTTTACTTTACGCAGAGTTCTTTTTAATGCAGTTGTCTGTTGCTTTGGGTTTACACTTTGGGTGGGGCTCGCAACTTAATACCAGCGAGATGTTCTGGATAGATATCTTAGGGTGGATGATTAGTAGTAGATGCAGATGGATTTCGGTCTACTTATCTTGGCGTACTGCCTGTGCTTTTGAACCTCGTCCTTTCTTTTGTAGCATAGTTTGCATTGTGGTGCGTTCATAATCCTGTCAATTGCCTTTCTGTAATTTGTTTACCTCGCATAGCAATTTTATCGTCTTTTGGGAGAGAGACATCACTAGCGAACATCACGTATCCCGGTACATATCTTCATTATTGTTTCCACGCTATAGTTACCTTACTGCTTTTACTTGCTATCATTATCCCTTGCATTTTATCCTTGTGAACAACAAGACCGGAGAGATTGACAACCTCTCTGAACTTCGTTGGGAACAAAGTTATCTGTGTCTGTGTGTAGGTCCGCGTCAGTTGCGCCGCTGACACCTACTTATCATCTCTGGAGTCCTGCTGGAGAGAAACCTTGGTATCTTCACCGAGGGAAAACTGCTGCTGCACTACATCTCAACCTTCCACTTGGGGTAACCAACGAAGGGGCGAGAAGCCATCAGGGGTGACCCTCCTCATCTATTTATAGTGGGAGTGGAGGGGAGGCCACCTTGGAGGAGGGGCAACCCTAGGGGTGGCGCCCTAGGGTTTCCGTCCCCCTTGGTGGGGCGCCCAGGAAGGGGGGAGGAAGCTTCCTCCCCTAGGAGGAAGCTTCCTCCTTGGTGCCTCCCCCTCTTGGGCTCCTTTGGCCCATGTGCTCCCTCCCCACTTGGGCCTTCCAAGTCAGAGGGGGCCCATTGATATTTAATACCTTTTATTAATTCTAAAACAATTCTATAATTCACAAGAAATAAATATTAAACATATTTAGACCATCCCGGAACTTTTCCGGCCCTTCGGTTTTACCCGGTTTTCTCAAAACTCTTCCCGGTACGTTACCGGTGCCCCGAAACGATTCCGGTTTTCTCTCCGATTAAATCTCAATCACTCCGAAACTTTTCCAGTATGCTATACTCGTGCTCCTAACACTCTAGTACTCGAAAAATCTACCACCCTTAAGTGTGTGACCCCATAGGTTCGGTAGAATACGGACATGACCGGAAACTGACTTTCTTCGGATCAATAACCAATAGCGGAGCCATGGACACCCATAATGGTTCACGCACCTACACGAATATGAATTCGAGTGAACCTCTGGTTGACATGCCAATACCTTTGCTTCACGATACTTTACAAAACATGAGGTGAGATTATATAGGTATCTGCATGATCAAGTCATTAATCATTATACCAATTATCCTCATACTGGTTTTGTTCTCTTTCTCGTTCACGTATTCCGTATCCCATGTGATCTATTCACAAAGTATCCGGCTGAATGTTGGTGGATACGTAATACCGAGAGGTCCCAAACAATATCTCTCCTAAGGAGGAGCAAATCCCAACTTGAATCATCAAGTCCCTAGACATACTTTCGAGTGTGAATGAGCAAAGCCGTTATAGCCACGCCTGTTACGGGTGGTGTTAGGATAGAGTCAAAACCCACCCTCTGGTATGTAGGTACTTAACATTCTCAAGGTCTATAAGGATACATGCAAATGTCCACTCATCTGATGATTTAACTCATAATACAATGATGATGAAATCTCAAAGCACATCATACAATTGGGTCGGTTCAGCACCCTTGTTTTGGTAACAAAGTGCTCCCATGTATTACCGGCATATTCAATGCCCTATGTTGGGAAAACATGACATCCATAATACACAGGTTAGTCCTAGAGACGGACTAAGAACACTTTGTGTTTATACTCCACACCTGCATATGGGTTTTCCTCCGAAGGTAGTTAACATGCACTTGGCAAACCTCCGCATAGGCCATTGCAGTTATAGCACAGACATATAAACATTAATAATGAACCTTGAATTATAATAATACATTTTATTATTGCCTCTAGGGCATAATTCCAACATGAACATGACAATTATTACTAGTAGGACACGGCAATTCTTATGCATTGGACATGACAATTCTTATTCATAGGACATGACAATTATTATTCGTAGGACATGGCAATTCTTATTCATACAACATGGCAATTCTTAGTAGTAGGACATGCCAATTCTTATTGGTAAGACATGGCAATTCTTAGTAGTAGGAGATGACAATTTTTATTGGTAGGACATGAATTTTTTTTGTACGACATGGAAATTCTTGTTCGTAGGACATGGCAATTTCTTTTTCGTTTCAGAATGTAATTCTTTTTTTGTGTGAGATGGCAATTCTTATTTTTCGGATATGTCATTTTTTATTTTATGTGACATATCATTCATTATATATGGGACATGGTAATTCTTATTTGTACGACATGACAATTTTTATATTGCGGAACATGAGCATGGAAAATTTGTCATCGACAATGGAGGCGGAAGCGGTAGCGAGCTACGATGATGGAGGCGACGATGGTGGCGAGATATGACACGACGACAACGGCAAGTTGCGGCGATAACGGCGAGCTACGATAATTACGTCGGCTAAAAGCTACGGCGACAGTGTCGAGCTACGACGATGACGACCACAATGACACCAACGATGGCAGCGACCTGCAAAGACAACGACGAAAGCGGCAGGTCGTGCAAGCTGCAGCGAGCGGCCGCGGCGGCCAGCTACATCGATGACAGCGGTCCTATGCTCTGAGTGTTTGTAGCAAATACCAGAGAAACCCAGGTAATGCACACTGGGTAGCAGTCAAAAATATTTTGAAGTATCTGAATAGAACCAAGAATATGTTTTTGGTGTTCGGAGGTGATGAAGAACTTGTTGTAAAGGGTTACACGGATTCAAGCTTCATGACAGATCCAAATGACTTCAAATCTCAATCAGGATATGTTTTCACACTCAACGGGGGTGCCGTGAGCTGGAAAAGTTCTAAGCAGAATACGGTCGCGGATTCTACAACAGAGGCGGAGTACATCGCAGCTTCAGAAGCTACGAAGGAGGGATATTGGATTAAGAAATTCGTCACTGAGCTCGGTGTGGTTCCTAGCGCTGAAGACCCCATGGAGATCTATTGTGACAATAGTGGAGCCGTGGCGCAAGCTAGAGAACCAAGGTCCCACCAGAAGTCCAAACACATTGAACGCCGTTATCACAAAATCCGGGAGTTCGTTGACAAAGGATATGTGAAAGTATGCAAGATTCACACGGATCTGAACGTGTCAGACCCAATGACGAAGCCTCTTCCACGAGCTAAGCATGAGCAACACCGGACAACCATTGGTGTTCGAGAACTTATGTAACTAGTATTATTGTATCTAGTGCAAGTGGGAGACTATTGGATATATGCCCTAGAGGCAATAATAAAGTATGTTATTATTAATATTCAAGTTCATAATTAATGTTTATATTTCTGCAGACAGAGTTTGTAAGTGGATTTAGAGGAGTATGTCCCAGAAGGGGTTAGATCCCAGCAAAGAATATCGGGAGAATCATCATGAATAATTGTGGTTTGCATAATAGAGGAAGCCAAAGGCTGCAAAAACAGAGAGTTGATGAGAGAGCTATTCCAAGTTTTTTTCTCAGTATTCCAAAGATCGGAGATTTTACTTGGGTAGTTTATAGCCATTTTGCTGAACAATAAGGTGATCATGAATATTTTCCCAACCAGTGCACCAGGGAGAGCTCCGGATGGAGTTGTTACCTGTAGTGATTTGAATGGAGGCATGAGCTTTGAGTTTAGGCAGCATTTTTATAATAGATGACCAAAAACCAGATTTAGGAGTATTCTATGCAGCTTTCCATATAGATGATTCAAAGAAGTATTTAGCTTTAAGAACTTGGTAAAGGCGAGATGTGGGAGAATCTGCAATTCTCCAAGCAGCTGAGAGAATTAACCCTTCATTGATAGCTTGAAGATTCCTAAGTCCCAGGCCACCTTCATCCTTAGAGTGGCAGATGTCCTTCCATGACCTGAGACAAAGACTTCTCCCTGCAAGGTTATCTCTAATTCCAGTCCACCAGAAAGTTCTGATGATGGCAGTGAGTTGAGCAATCATTTTTTTGGAGAACAAAATATTTGACATGTAATAAACAGGAATGGCAGAAAAAACAGATCTTATGAGTTCAATCCTAGCAGCATGAGATAACATGTTTGCCTTGAAAGAAGGAAGCTTATTCCTAAATTTGTCCACCACAAAATTGCAGGCAGCAGCCCTATTTTTTGCAGGTAGAATTAGAGGGTGGCCTAGGTGAGTGAAAGAAGAGTCCATATCAGGTACCTGGAAGAGTACCTTGATCTGTTGCTTGACAGGGGAAGGCACTTTAGAGCTGAATAATATGGAAGATTTAGCCCAATTTGGAGTCTGCCCCGAATTAGCACAAAAATTCTGCAGAATATTGTACATGGTTGTGGCTTCCTGAATGTTAGCTTGAGCACATATGAGAAGATCATCAGCAAAAAGCAAGGAATGAATAGGAGGGCAGTTAGGGCCTAAAGAGACACCCTGCAGCAAGTTAGCGGACATAGCATCATTAAGGCCTAATGACAACTCATTTATAGCAAGAACAAACAGATAGGGAGACAAAGGGCATCCCTGCCTAATACCTCTTTTGCTATTAAATTTATGGGTGGGTTGGCCATTTATGATAACAGAGAAAGTAGGATTTGAGATGCAAGCATATATAAGATTAATGAAATGACCATGCAATCCTTTACGAATCAGGGAAGAGACAATAAAATTCCATTCAATGCGATCAAAAGCTTTAGCAAGGTCTATTTTAAGCATGAAAGCATGATGATTCCAAGAGCTAAGAGAAAAAGAATGGGTAACTTCCTGAGCAATGATAATGTTGTTGCTAATTCTACGACCTTGAATGAAAGCTTGCTGAGCAGGATCAACATAGTCAGGGAGATGAGGTTTTGGTCTATTTTCCAAGGATTTTGCAATAATCTTATATATCACACTGCAAAGACTGATGGGTCTATAATCTGAAGGAACAGTGGGAACCAATTTCTTAGGAATAAGAGCAATGCTTGTATCAGTAATGTGTGGAGGAAGAATACCATTTTTGAATAAGTTCTGAACCAAGGCAGTGACTTCCTCTCCAATCCAAATCCAAGCAGATAAATAAAATTCTACATTGAAACCATCGGGTCCTGGAGAGGCATTGCGTTTCATGTCTTTAAGAATTTGGAAAATCTCATTCTTATCAGGGACACTATAAGTGGGATTTTCACAATTAGCAGGGAGAGAAGTATTTAAGAAAGGCTTGTCAAACTGAGTATTGGGAGAGGAGAAAATGAATTTGAAGTAGTTCACAAAGGTATTCGCAATAAGGTTAGGTTTGAAGTGAACCACATCGTTCTCATCTTTAATAGAGAAAATAGTATTCCTTCTCCTTCTTTTATAAACATCCTGTTTAAAAAATTTGGTGTTTCTATCCCCATCTTTAGCCCAACCTTTCTTACCTCTTTGCCTGTAGAATTGATCCAGCTTAGTTAAGTTTGTATCATACCTTGTAGAAAGAGAGGATTCCAATGCGAGATCTTGATGTTGCGGAGGCTTCATTTGAATTTGGGTGATTTGTTTCTCAAGCTCATCTAATTCCTGTTGAATAGGCTTCTTCTTCCTACACCATCTTTTAAGAGAGCTAGCAAGGGAGTCAGTTTTAGCAGAGAAATTTTGATGAGAGCAATTGGCCCAAGCATTTTTTGCAAACTCATGGAAATCTTGTTCTAAGAGCCACCAGTTTTCAAATTTGAAAGTTTGTCTAGGCTTCTTAAATATACCATCAGTGGACATTAGAATAGGAGCATGGTCGCTAAGAATGATAGGAAAATTTAACACTTTGGTATTAGGATAAGAAGCACACCAATCAGAATTAACCAAACATCTATCTAAACGTTGATAAATAGGGTTCGAAGTATGCTGATTAGCACGCGAAGTGTAAGCAGGTCCGCTATATCCCACATCAAATAGACCACAATTTTTTACAAGGGAGCGAAAAGCAGACATACGAGGAATATTTGTGCGGCCATTATACTTATCTGCGTTATACAAGATGTCATTCAAATCTCCCATACATAGCACAGGTTTACCCGGATTATCATGAATAAAGGAGGCAACCTTACTCCAGATTTCATTGGTCTGACGATGATAAGGATCGCCATAGATGCAAACTATACAGAATTGGCTAGACGAACACACATCAACAACAGTAGCTAAAATATAGTGAAAAGAGGCATGCTCTACAGAAATTTTTAGATCATCTGTCCACATGAGCCATAACCCTCCAGAAGCACCTTTAGAAGGAACAACAAAGGAATTTGTAACATTAAAACGATTTACTAAATCAAGAGGTTGCACCTTGTATGATTTAATTTCTGAAACAAAAGTAATTTGAGCCCTAGTAGCATGGATCAGCCTAGAGAGAAATAACATACGTTTATTGCTAAGACCTTTGCCCATACCTCTGCAGTTCCAAGCAATAAATTTCATTTGGACAAGAAAACCACGGCCAGGAAGGAGGAAATCGGAGGGAGACGAGAAAGGTGGCAGAGGGAACCAGCAGATCGAAGCAGGAGGGAGCAGAGCGGGAGGGGATCAGCAGAGCAGCCCCGGATCTGAGACTGGGAAGGGAAGAGGAAAATGGAGAGAAAGCAGAGAACGAGCAGGGGGGAGAAATGGAACGGGATGGAAAGATGATTAAGGGGAAAAAGGAGAGGAGGGGGAGGAAAAAGGGATCGGCACCAGGGCCAGTCGCCAGACAATCGCCGGAGTCGCTCGTCGGAAATCGCCACTGAATCGCCCGTCCCTAGAAAAAATAAATGTTAATAATGTTCATGTAAAGAAATAAGAAAAATCTAACAAAAAAATAAAAGGAAAAAATAATAGTTTACATACATGACCAAGAGTTATGACCAAGTCAAAATTGAGTTCTCAATTGACTCTGATGACATCCACCCCTAGAAAGCTAAAAAGAAAAAGAAAATAATAGTTTACATACATCAGCAAAGGGTATGATCAAATCAAAATTGAATCCTCAATTGATTCTCATGACTTCTACTCCTAGGGGTTTAGTATATTAGAAGATTTTAGGATAAAATTTGTCTCAATCTACATCAAAGCGAAGCAGTCTTGATCTTCCTATTGGATATCATTAATTTTAATATAGTTTTGATTGGTTGTTTGTATATACCTAAGGGATCAACATTAAATGACCGACTAATTTAGAACAGTAAAACTGCTCCTAATCCCTGCCCTCTCATGAACTAAGCATTTTTAGCCGTTTGATTTCGTTTGTTAAACATTATTGACCGTCCGATTTAAAGTAAAGGCTAATCCCGTCGCGAACTGGGCCTGCCGTCGCAAGGGCAGCTACTCCCGTAGCTATTTTGGACACCCATGGTTATTAACTGGGCCAATTTTTCTGCTCGGCCCAATAAAGTGAAGCCCGCATCAGCATTGCAGGAAACAAAAACTAGCGAGGAACCCTCACATGGCTGCTCATGCAACGCTAAAAAAACATGGCTGCTCACGCTGCCCCTCCTCTCCCCGCCGCTGCTCACATATCCTTCCTCCTCGCTTCCCTGCATGCCACTGATGTCGCCTGTGCCTCCGCTTCCCTCCGCCGCTACTCACGTCCACCTCCTCGAGCTAAAACTAGGGAGGGACAACGATGATGTGGGCATCCCGTGATGCAGATTTCCCAAGTGGAACCGAGGAGAGATGAAAGAAGACGGTGGTCGGGCCGGCGCCGGCGCCGCCGATGCCCCCCGTGTGACAGCCAAGCCGCGCCGAGGAGATCGTCGAGGCGCAGCGGGTGGCGCCCGCGAAGAAGACGCGCGCGGGCCCAAGTCGTGGAGCTCATAACACCGCGGCGTTACCTTCTATCGCCGGACTGGCCGGTGAAAGTCGCACATCTGGTGAGCCACTAATCTCAACTCACTTCCCCAGGATTGTTACAACCATCGCACACACCACTGGCAGTAGAGCATCGGTTATTCTTCTGATTGAAATGTTGATTTCGAGTTTAACAGGACTGGCTCTTGATAGGTGACAGTGAGCATGGAGAGGGAAACTTCGGCCAAGAGTGTGGTGATGATCTCTAGCTTGATAAGTTTCTGATACGTGTGCTAATCTTGCGGTTGATAGACTGTGAGTCAATGCTAATTGCTTTCTCTATATTGTTCGCATGATGATGGAGTGTTAATATATGACTCTGGTAGTCGCATTAGTCATGGTGCTGATATAGTTTGCATGTGGGAAGAAGCATCTTGGTGTTGGCCGGCAATCTGGTATTGCACCCTGAACTCAAATATTAAACTCCGTTATTTCGGTAATGAGATCCAATTTAAATATAATTGAAAGCATGTACGAAGTATAATTAGAAACTTGGTATATTGTATGCATATTTTGGAAACTGCTATTTCATGGTTGGTGGTAGCTACCATATGTCACTGAAAACATTTTAGACATTATAATTAGAAATAAGATTCGATCAACACATGCAATCACCCTTCTCGAAATTTATCTTTCTAAATCAAACTAGAAATATAAAGTATTTTTGCATCTTGCTTCCACGTCAGCATCAACGTGTGCATGTTTTTTTTTTGCATTTCTGCACTTCGAAGTGATACTATATAGGTTTCGCTGAATCCCTTTTTTTTATGGTGTTGGCAATTTCTAAGATTATCGGTTTATTTCCATTACACAACTAATGTCATGTCTCTTCGGGTTCTAAATCGTATGTGCACTCACGTGTTGATGTATGAATATGTAGGTTGAATTTCCCTATTCGTAAACGGAGTGCCAACTGCCAACATGCTAATCTGGGATTTCACGTTTGATGTTCCATCTAAGAACTGATTACCTGCATGTTGTAGATACTAGACGATGCCCCGCACGTTATTGCGGAACTTTTTTTGCAAAATATTTTAGTGAAAATGTTTGGTTAAATGTGTATATTTGAAACAATAACTTTTAAAGTAATATTTGAATTTAATATAAATATCATAATAAAATAAAATTCCCATGCATGCATGTTGCATGTGGGTTTTTATTATGCATAGTGGCATATTGAAGTGAGTCTTTCTCATGCATGTTGAATAATGAGGTGTCATGCTTGCATGTTAAGAAAAATATGCTAGTGAAAGGTGATGTGGCATACATGATGAGGTGGAGTGTGTGCATGTTGAGAGAATTAGAAGTAGTGGGGAGCAACTTCTTAAGAATGTAAGATATGCTTTTTTAACATTGTCTTTTCCATTTTTACATATCAAGTGTTTTCTTTGTTCTATTACCAAACCTATATAACTAGTTACTCTTGGTTGAATTTTCCACTACATCATGATGCTTTGCAAGATGCAGGTTCTGATGACGTGACCATATAATCTATATTCAGGTGATCTTTTTCAGCTTAATATGATTAAATTTGAACTAGGTTATTTTAATATGAGGTGATCTTAATCCCCTAAGTATCATAGCATGCACTGGTCGGTTTTGTTTTTCCAGTTCATTGCTAATACGGTTACTTATGTGGTTTTGTTTCTTTTAAGTTTGAAATTGGGGCATGGAGGTAGGATTTTCAGTTCAGACATATTGTCATGTTGTTTGGTCCCTCGACCTCACCACATACGCCGGATCTGAACTCTCTTGCCTGTTCCGGAATCTTCGACCTGCTCTAGCAGTGTAGTGCGTACCCCAAGATCTCATCATTGTTGCTCCTGCCTTTGTTTCCTGTAGCCGCTCAAGTTATGTATATGTAAGTTTCCTTATACCAATGCGTTATAGATTTTACCTTTTTTGGGTCCTTAATGAAGCTATAAGGATAACAGGCGGGGTCCTAAGAAGAATATGGACTCGTTGCGACAACGACAATATTCACAACTAGGGTAGGTTGTCCATTTCATTTCCAATTTTATATTAGAAAATATTCTTTCTTAATCAAAGGAGATGAGCTTACACATGGTGTTTCCTGGACTTCATTTTCTATCTTGATATGGACAATAAGATGTTGAGTGTAAGCACTATGCAAGACTTTGTATCTAATTTCCCTCATGTTAATTCATAATGAGGTCCCAGAATTTCTGTTCTGTCACTTTATTGGTGATGTAGAATGCATTATGATGTCAGATTGCATGCTAGAAACCCAGCATGAAGTATCTAACAAATTATGGTAGTATATATATATAGTAGGAGTAAATCATCATTTGATTTTCTAACTAATCATAATCCTTGTTAGCACTCCTGTCCCATGAAATAACCAGTTGCATCAGGATTGCCTAATACTCCTTTGTTTATGAACATCTCGGCCCTCTCATAGTGGAGTTTACTCAATGTACTTGTTATGCACATTGTTGTGTTTGTTATACGAAGCCAATTTTGACTGTTGTGTTTGTTGTGAACCTTGCTTTTACCGAGCATGTACGCAATTTATCTTGAGTATTGACTAATATATGGTGTTATTTATGCAAACTCAATATCTTTTATGTCATAATATATTTATGAATATTTCTATCATTTCATTTTATAAATAGACGGGGGCAGCAACGCGCGCCATTAGTGATCTAGTTTGTCCTAAAACTTGTATAACTAGATGATGCCCCGCACGTTGTTGCGGACTTTTTTGCAAAATATTTAAGTGAAAATGTTTGGTTAAATGAAGCATGTATATTTGAAACAATAAATTATAAAATAATATATGAATTTAATATAAATAACATAATAAAATAAAATTCCCATGCATGCATGTTGCTTGTGGGTTTTTATTATGCATAGTGGCATATTAAGGTGGACCTTTCTCATGCATGTTGGATGATGAGGTGGCATGCTTGCATGTTGAGAGAAATATGTTAGTGGAGGGTGATGTGGCATGCATGATGAGGTGGAGTATGTGCATATTGAGAGAATTGGTAGTAGTGGGGAGCAACTTCTTAAAAATGTAAGATGTAGATTAAAAAGAGACAAAGAGAGTTTGTTACTAACTACATACTGTTAAATAATTTAAAGGTATTAACATAGATGGGGAAAATATGGTTTTGTGTCATATGACCAGATGCTCCCACTACCCCATATCCGAATGTCAAAAAGTTTCCAAAAAAATCAGTTATGCATATAAACATTTCATGTTCGTACAAAAAAGTTTCACAGAGAAAATACTTTTCTTTTGTCGATGTAAAAAAGACAAATTCCCGGTTGTTTCTAAATGACATGCAGAAACAATTTTTTTCTCCTTTTTAAACATCCACGCAATTTTTTTGTTGACAAAGAATGTTCATATGAACATCCAATTCTTGTTTGATATTATTTGAAATTTTGAAATGCGGTTAAAATGAAATTTGCACAACATGTGCATCTAGACCTATGAGCCAAATAACCGTGTCCCATAGATGATGTTATTTATTAGTTTATAAACTTATTTTTTCTTGAAAATCATGATGTGATCGTAATTAGTTATGTTACTCCATCATTTTCTCTCTCCTAGTTAATTAACTATGTCACTCCATTTGTATCTCTCATTGTTAATTAGCTGCCACATTATTTTTTTACTTAAGTGACATGTATGTTACTGCTGAAGTTACTCCCACTATAAAAAGACTTGTTAAACTTATAAGCTAGCTTCATCACAACCACACCTAATCGTATGTTTCAAGGATTCCCGTGAAATCTTCTTCATGCCTGCTCGGCCGCTGTGGCCACTTTTGTGTTGCCGGTGGTCTTGCCTCTCTATCTGGTGGCGAACGTAAAATCTTCCAAAAGTCTAGGTAAACTTTTCTAACATGCCATTTTTTCCATACGAAATCCGTGTACAAAGTCAGTATTGTAAGTGCAGCCCGGCGGCTGACTGGGCGAGAAGGTTCTTAGGCCCTGTTTGTTTGGGCTTTTGCTTCTGCTGCAACTTTTCCGTTTTGGCCAAGAAGCCATAAAAGCTTCAAAAACATATATTTAGGGGGATAATTTTAACGTAGACCGAGCTACACATAGCTCTTTAGTTTGAACAAGTCATAAAATATATTTTATATTATTTAAAAAACATTAAAAAAAATTATGAATATATATACACATGTATATGACATATGTGCAAATTTTCATGCCATTATACTTTCACATGTGGCGTATGAAAAAAAGACAAATATTTGATTTTAAATGGGCCTTTTTGTTGTTGGTTTTGGGCTGAAATTTTGTTTTTTTTGTGCAGACTTCATATTACAATATTTTCAAGCCAAATTTGACATGTTCATACGGAATACATATAAGTTTTCATAGATTTTTTTCGAATTTTTTCAGAACTTTTAAATATGATTTACGATTTTTTTCAAAATAAAGGGCTACGTGTAGCTCGGCCTCCAGAAATTCGCACTCTTTATTTAGGAGCTTATATGGCTTTTGATGAATCAATATAACAATATTTAGCTCCAAAATAGAAAAGCTACAAAAGCAGAAACAAAAGCCCAAACAAACAGGGCCTTAGAGCATCTCCAAATAGACCCCCCCCCACTTCCCCTTATACGTCCGGGAACATAGCCCAGACATGACCCGGACATAAAACCTCACCCAACCGAACCCCCCATGCCTTGTCCAAACGTCGATGTCGGTTCACCTTCTTGGAGGCGTCGTCGTGGAGTCTCTCCCTGCACATTCTCAGTTCCGGCTTTTTGGGTGAAAGCCTAAGGTCCCGTCGGGCCGGGCGACGGCGGCGGTATCGTCGCTTCCTTCTGTGGGGCGTCGTTTTTGAAGAGCTTTGGATCTCGTTCGCGCGCTCTATGGGCTGGACGCTCACATCATTGCGGTCGGCAAGTGTCCGTCCCGGCAATGTGGATGTTGCGCGACTTCTTGTGTCGCAACGATGGCGGCTTCAAGCGGAGTTGGTTTGCTACTGGGTCTTGGTACTCGGTCAATTCCGACGTGTTCGCGGGGTCGCCGCGCCTCCTCCTGTCTTCCTGAAGTCGGAGCTGCTTAGTACTGGCTCTAGCGGCGACGATGACATTCGACAGGTGATTAGTTGCGGTGCAGGCTCGGCGCAAGGTCAGCTCTTTTTTCCTGCTATGCTCGTCGACAGAGTCGGAGCTGCCTGATGTTCGGCGCGTGTGGATGACTGTTTGGCATTGCTGGCTCAGGCCTCGACGCTTGCTTGCGGTGAAGGTTCTTTGATGGTCGTCAATGGTGAAGTCGGAGTCGCTCTCGTGGAGGTGTGATGACGATGACGCTGGGTCGCAACCTCGGCGTCACTTTTCTCCTAGGCGGTGTGTGTGCGTTCTTGTGTGGGTTGCCAGGTCTCCCTGCCTGCTTTGTTTTGTGGGCACGTTGTAACGGTTTTCGCTTGGTTTTCCGTTAATTGATCGAGCAACTCTCTTCTTGCTTAATGAATTCGAGATCCTTTGGGACCGACTTGAAAAGAAAAACAACTCAACAAGTAACTTGACATGTTCAAAGTCAACTCTTCTCGTGTTATATGTTATGTATGGTTGTACTTCATATTATGGACTATCTAAAAATCCACTATTGTAGTGGGCACCAAAATAAGGTGGCCAGCCAAGGTTAGCAATCAGGGACGACTAGTTAGTCATTATTGGAGCATCGTTAGAGTGTCTGGCACGGTGGCGTTTTCAACCTGAAGTATAGCTCGGAAAGTAGCTTGACATGTTCAAAGTCAACTATTCTCGTGTTATCTGTTATATATGACTATATTGCATATTATGGACTATCTAAAATTCCACCATTGAAGTGGGCGCCACAATAAGGTGGCCAGCTAAGATTAAAAATCAGGGACAACTAGTTACTAGTTTTTTTTTCTTTGAAATCAACTAGTTACTAGTTAGTGATTCATTATTGGGGCACCGTTAGAGTGTGTGTGTGGCACAATGGCGATTTCAGCCAAAACTACAGCTCGGTAAATAACTTGACATGTTTAAAGTCAACTAAATTATCTTCTCGTGTTATTTTCTTCTTGTTTTTTTTACAATTGTTCTTTGCTATATATGGTTATGTTCCATATTATATACTTTCTCCGTTCCAAATTACATTACTTTCATTTATGTACATGTCTAGATACACATGTGCACAAAGCGAAGTCATCTAATTTGAAACGGAGAGAGTAATATCTAAAATTTCGTATATACAACTAACAATGCCCAAAAGGCACTACGGATGCACTCAGTCAACCAAAACAAAAAGAGAAAATAAATAAAAAGAATAGTCCCGCTACAGAGTTACAATCCTTGCAGCCGCAGCACAACCACCATCAAGGCAACACCTGATGTTCAATTCTTCAAAAGCAACGCCTTCAAGAAGGTCAGTGCCAGGCACAACCAATTAAGGTCAGACCTTGGGTTTTCACCCTGAATATAGTTCTCGCTTTCAAAACAATGTCTTCAGCAAGACCATTGAAAGGCACAACCAATTAAGACCAGACCTTGGATTTTCGCCCTGAAAGGTAGGACTTTGAACTTCACCTGTGTTGTCGCCCCCGCTTACATACTGCTGCCACGATTCCTGAAACTCCGAGCCAGTTCCTCATTAACGCAAAGGCTCCGAACACCATTGACAATCCTCCGATCACAACTTCCATGACATTCTCCCTCTGACTTCACCATGTATTTGCCCATGATGACAACAAAGTAGAGCTTCGCGCCGATTTTTCCGGCACGACCGAATACCACCCGATCCAGTAATCTCTAGGCATGCACGCCAGTGGGAGATCGCCGGCGGAGCCTTCCATAACCCGACACTCTGTCCAAATCAAAGAGGACAGGCGCACGGTAGGTTCTTCATCTTGGCGTCAGAGTAACCCTAGGACCACCGCCAGGCCCCGCCACCGCGAGACCACTCCCAACGGGAACATTAGCTTTAGGAGAGGCGAAGGCGACCGGTCGCGACCCACCATCTCCATCATGTCGCGCCGCCGGAAGCAGGGCGACCCCCTCCGGCGAAGGAGGAGACCGCCACCACCGTCGTCCTCCTGATGTGAGACCATCCCCAGAAACGAGCCGTTGACCCAAGGAGGAAAGGCGAGGGTCGTCGCCGGTCTGCTGTCGAAACCCATCTGGGTCCGATGCGCCCACCCGCAGCCGCCACTGGCCCGCCTCCGTCACCAGCAGGCCGTCCTCGGTCGCCGCTGACCCGCACCAGTGCTGCAGTTCAGGCCAGGACGAGGCGCCGTCGCCCGATCCGATCTTGGCGGAGGAAGGCCGCCGCCACCGCCGGCCCGCCACACTGGCATGTCCCTGTGACGAACCCAACGGCAGCGGCGGTAGGGGACTCAAGGGAGGAGGAGTTCGGGGGCAGAGGGGACGGGGGACTCTTCGGTGTGGCGCGGCGCCGCCACACGGGAGAAGAGATGAGAGGGGAGGGGAGGGGGAGTATAATTAGAGCGTACGTGTGCAAGTTTTATTTTAGATAAAAAGCTATTGCCCGACTTTATAAATAAAGCCATGCGCAAGTTTTATAGTCTATTCGTATCGATGTCATTGAAAGCTTTCCCAAGATTTGTTTTTATGTGGTCTTAATACAAGCTAATGAGAGAATTTAGTTAGCTTTCATACTTGTTCAATTACTGTCACACATGTTTATGATTTAAAACAGGATGAATTTGTGCATGCACCAAACACACCAAGTTAAAAGTCAAGTCGGTCCCTCTATTCCCATGCATGTTTATCTCTTTGCTTCTGCTTGGGTACATCCCCTTCCCCAAAACTCAAATACAACGACAGCTGAGATCGTTCCCTAAACCCTTCATAACAGAAGGCACGATGGTCTTTACGTAATTAAATAGTACTCCCTTCAATCCATAATAAGTGTCTCAGATTTTGTACTAAGTTAGTACAAACTTTGTACTAGATGAGCGACACTTATTATGGATCGGAGGGAGTAATAACTAATTAGGTCGTAAAGCCCTGTAGAAATCCGAACTGGCCGAATCGGGGTGTGTAGGCATCTGTTCTATCCTACTCTTTCTCGTTGCCACCTACTCGATCGATGAAAAAAAAAAGATTTTTACCAGTGAACACTTCTATATCGAGCATGGACACGCCTGGGAAATCTTCGTCCTCGTCGACATCGGCAGGAGCATCGATCCGCCTCTCGCCGCGCCCGCGTGCTGACCCGGCCTCATCAACGTCCTGCAGCACCCGCCAACGAGCGACGCGCCAGCCTGCCTGCCTCCACAGTCCACTTGGCCATGCACGACAGCAGCGCACTCGGTGATTTGTTGGCCTAGCCCCACGCGCCCACTACTTTTCGGTGACGACGAGGAAGCTTCTCGGCGCAACGATATACCCAAGCAGAAGCAGGCCTCGATATATATATTCACAACCTGTCACATGCAATGAGCACCACAAAGGGGTACGGTGAGAGCAGTTGACACTTGATCGAGCCGTGACGCCGTACTCGTTTCATCGTGTGCCCCCTGCGTTGAGTATGACACAGTGCAAGTTGTTTGTGTACTCTAATCGTACTGAGGTGCAGCGAATGTTAATTATGGCGTGATGTTGATGCGGTAGTTAGGAAGCTAGCTAAATGATCAGATAATTTGTTAGTTCTCCTACTTGATCAATCTCTAGCACGATACTGCGATGCATGGCTATATAAATGGAGCCACGCCTAGTGCTAAGACATAGTGTGCTCCATTAGCTCCATTGGTAGATAAATCAGTACCAAGAACAATGGCGGCCAGGTCATTGCTTCTGCTTCTCTGCCTCGCCGCTGGTGGCCTACTTCAAGCTCGTGCCCAGGTTGACAGCAATGGTACGCTCCATTTTTCCGGAATGATTAATGCCTTTTTTGTGTGCAATGAATGTCGTGCAGTTTCACCATGCTTGTTCGGTTTGATGTGATTTGAAGGGGATTGACAGGGATTGATATGGATTAATATCCTTGCAAGTCCCTCCAATCCACCTAGCTAGGCCTTGTTCGGTTATACCTAAATTGGGAGGGATTGACATGGAACGGCAGGGAATATATATAGTTCAATTCCTGTAAGTGCCTCTCGATCAGGGGCGGCGTTAGCGTGCAAGTGAATACCCATGATTTGATGAAATCTTAAAAATTTTAGTAGAACAGTGAAGTTTTAGCAAAAACAATGAAGATTTTGTCAAAATAAATATCCAAGTTTAAAATGAATACACGCCCCTTAATACCTGGCGCCGCCATTGCTCCCGATGCATGTTAATCCCACCTACACCGAACAGTCCCTAGAGTTGGGATTAGGTATTCATAGCTATATGCCTATATCTCGATCACTAATGTGCACGAGAACATTGCAGGTTTCATAAGCATAGACTGCGGCCTCCCGGGGCCGGCGAGCATCGTGGACAAGACCACGGAGCTATCCTACTCTCCGGACACCGGCTTCACTGACGCCGGCTCGAACCATGATATATCAGTTGAGTACATCTACAGTAAGCTCCTCAAGTTCTACTACAACGTGCGGAGCTTCCCCAATGGCGTCCGCAACTGCTACACGCTCAGCTACCTCGTGCCCGGGATCAAGTACTTGATCCGCGCCTATTTCCTCTATGGCAACTACGACGGCCTCAACAAACTGCCCATCTTTGACCTCTACATCGGCGACAATTTCTGGGTGAGGATGAACATCTCAACACTAGACAGGCCACAAGTCCCGGAGGCTATCGTCCTCGTACCAGACGACTCCCTGAGTGTATGCTTGGTGAACACCGGCGACGGGACGCCCTTCATCTCTGGGCTGGAATTGAGGCCGCTGAAGAGCGAGCTCTATCCTCAGGTGAGCGCGACGCAGGGCCTGCTGCTCGGCGGGAGGACTAACTTCGGCCCTACAGATGCTTCCCGCTACATCAGGTGAGCGAAATATACTTATAATTTATAATGAAATTATACCATGTTTCATAAATTACGCACTACTAGATGATACCCCGCGCGTTGCTGCGAAAACTGTTAAGAAATAATTTAATATTTTAAAACATGTATAATTTATGAAACATGGTATAATTTCATTATAAATTATTTTCTAAAAAAATATTGTTAAAGTAAAAAATCTATTTTTTATGAATAATCCAAAAATAAGTTTGATTTTTTTTGTTAATTTAGTTACTTGACAATATATAAAGAAATAAAATACGATGAAAGTCATAATTTGATTTCTATAAAAAAAGTTGCTTATAAATTATGAAGTTGAGTGCATACAAAAGTTATTATTTATTTGTGATAGGTTGCATTCACATGCAAAGTTAATGAAAGCATGTGCATGAAGAATTAGTGGAAAACTTTTTACATGGTGGACCTATTTGATGATGTGGATAGCTTATTAGAGATACCTAAATAGTTCATCTCCACTAATTTATTTATCTTGACATGCAAGCTATCCACATCACCAAGTAGGTTCACCATATAAAAACTATTTCCACTAACTTTTCATGCACATGCTCCCATTAAATTTGCATGTGCATGCAGCCTATCACAAAAAAAAATTGTATGCATTCAATCTCATAATTTATAAGCGACTTTTTTCTATAGAAAATTAAATTATGAGAGACCTCACATTTTATTTTTCTATGTGTCATTTTTTTATAATTACACATCCGTAGGTTCTATCATTGTTTTAAGTTTAACCAAGAGTGGGCATGTCTTCATTGTCTCTACTCGATGTTGTTTTCGTCTCATGTCGTCTCGCCGATATATTGTCAAGGAAATAAATTACAAAAGAAAAAATCACATTCTTTTTTGAATTTTCATCAATTTTTCATAGATTTTACTCTAAATAATATTTCTTTCAAAAAAGAATTTATAATTAAATTATACTATGTTTCATATATTTTCTCATGTTTTATTGCATTAAATTCGTTCTTAACAATTTTCGCAGCAACGCGCGGGGCATCATCTAGTTATAGATAACACCTAGGCCCCATTATATTTGTTTCTCAAAAATAGCACAATTTATCATCTTCAAACTTCACAAATCAATATTTCCTCCATTCCATATTAGTTTTCGCTGAATGAGACAACTAGTAACAGAGGGAGTATATATAATGTAGAAAATTTAAAAAGAAATTGTAAACCAAAGATGTCTTCATGAAATTAGGGTGTGTACCCGTGCTTAGAAGACAAGACATACGCAATTCATCTTGATTCTCGATCAGGTACCCTCAAGATCCACGCGACCGAATATGGACCACGTTATTGGTTGACCGGACAGAATTCGACAAGATATCAACGTTCAAAAAGTTGCAGAGCTCAAGTGATGACTTGTTCGAGGTGCCTACATCGGTGATGCAGACGGCAATCATGCCGCGGATAGATAACAAGATAGAGTTCGATTGGAGCTCTGAGGGGCTGCCCAACGATCCGTCACCCGGGTATTTCGTGGTCCTGCACTTCGCCGAGCTGCGCGTCCTCCCCAGCAAAGCCGTGCGCCAGTTCTACATCCGCTTAAACGGTGACCTGTTGTATCCAGAAGCTTACACGCCGGGCTACTCTGTCAATGGTGCAGTGTACAATGCCGTTCCCGCGCGAAACAGCCAGTTCAACATCTCCATCGAAGCCACATCAACATCGACTCTACCGCCAATTCTAAATGCCATGGAGGTCTTTGTTGGCATGTCCACCACGAAAGCGTATATTGCAGGTGGAGCAGATACTCCGGG
Organism: Bromus sterilis; assembly: GCA_950022295.1. Taxonomy (NCBI): domain Eukaryota; kingdom Viridiplantae; phylum Streptophyta; class Magnoliopsida; order Poales; family Poaceae; genus Bromus; species Bromus sterilis. The sequence continues at coordinate 407,033,663 of OX465596.1, read as the reverse complement.
TGGAGCGAAGCCACTACGTAGCGGAGCCATATCCGCTGCACATCTCCTTATAGGGATGAGTGCAGTATCTTTCATCGCCCACCTTGCAATACTTTGAAGCGTACGAGTACAAGCATTTGCTTTTAGTGTTCAAATATTGTGGTCCCAAAACGAATGCTTTCCAATAGATGATCGGCGTGAATGTTATTTCTCCTCCTTAATTACACATGGATTGTAAAACGTTCAGTGTGCAATTGATACGCAAGTCACCATGTTATAATGGTTCTATATATGTATGCCCTTCTATGTATGGCTCTGATGCAATTTTTCAAGTTAGTAAAATCATTCTTCACCGAAAAGTTGCTCCTATAGATGTACATCATGTGGCATCCATCAGATATAAAAGTCTTCGACAAATTCGTTACAAACAACGTCTGTGGTTTATATTAGACTAGAGACCCTACCTATATCATAATTAGCAAAACAACCGCCAGCAGGACCGGTCCTGGAATTTCGGGGGCCCGGAACAAAATTAAAACTTGGGGCCCTTACCATACATATAAAAATAATAATCAATATATACATGTATAAAATGATATCAATAAAGATTTTTTTACTAGTATAAATAAAGATTTAAATGTGTATAAATCAATATTTATATTAACTAATTTTAAAAACTTTTAACCCTTTTATATGCAAAATCACTAATGGAAAACCCCTTAAACAAATGTGTCACTCACCGTCAAGAAACAAATAATATACTCCTCTATGCTAAAGTATTGATGTGACAATCGATGTTATGCCTAAAAATTAGAGGCTAAATAAAGTAATCCATTCACCAATAAAGTAAGTGACTCTAAATAAAATTAATAAAACTGTATCAAACATGCTAAAATGAAAGGAAAGAGATTATCTTTGGGTTTAGCAAGCTTAAAGCAAGGAGACTAAAAAAATGACTATATACTTAGTTAACTGTAACAGCCCAAATTTCAGAAAAATTAAAAAATTTGTTTTCGGTGTGAATTGTTTGATTGCCTGCTTTGTTTGTGGTGTTTGCATCCCCGATTTATTGATCGGCGATTATTTTCCCCCTCTTATCTCGTACCGGACGGAGACCGACCCTTTCCACCCTGACACTCGACCTCTGCGACACCGGTTTTCACCCGATCACCGTCGCGAAAACCGCCCGAGACCAGCCGCAGCCAACGGAACGAAAAACCCCGTTTAATAATTAAACGGGTTTTTTTATAGCGCGCCGGAAAGTGTTCCCGGAATGGTTCCAACGCGACGTGAACGCCACCGGCTCGACGCGCTGATCGCGCAGTTCGAAGTTTTACCCGAATCGGAGGTCCTGCGGACTCCCGGCGGTCAGGAACGTAAACACCGCGCGCGCGAAAGAAAAACCGGGGATGTTTTTGCAAACTGCCAGCCACCTGGGCTATATAAAGACCACCACACTCCCACCCCTTTCTAGGGTTTTCCTAGTCCAAAATTGCAACCACCCTCCTCCAAATTGCTCCAAATTCTTCCCCCAAGCCCTCAATTTTCGCAAACCCTAGCCTCAGACCAATCTGAGCCGTCTGATCTGCAGATCAGTGGCTCTGGAGAGGCCACGTCGCCTCCAGCCATTCCCAGACCCAACCGGGCCCCGTAGGGCCCTCTGTAAGGCCCGATATGCGGTACTGTTCCAGATCTAGATGTTTCCATCCAGATCCGGGGACGAAGCACATATCGCTCCCACCGCGACATATTGCATAGCCATATGCCCCGGATTTCCAACATGATATCACAACATTACAGATACAGGATACAACATCTCATACAATCGGCATACAACTGCCTTAATACAATACAATAGCGGAAGACATATGTCTGAGTACAGGCTACAATCAAATGCCTAGTGGCAAAGAGAAAAACATCGATCCCATAACCACACGGGTCCAGGCCCTCCGCCGGGATCCGCCTAACTAGTCGTCGTCGAGTCTCCATGTGAAACGTCGATCACCATACCTGTTGTTGATCAGAACCCTGAAAAGAGTTTGGGGGTAGTATCATGAGTACAGAAGTACTCAACATCCAACTGTAGTGGTCAACTGACCCAGCAAGGACTTCATCACTCGTCATTCTAGGACAACTAGTAGTTTACGGTAAGGAAGAGGTAAATGGTGAGGTTGCTGCCGCACTAGCATTATGAAGTGGATAACGATCTAGAGAGTAAGGTAAGAAGCCAAGCATTCGATGAGGAATCGCCTCCAACAAGTCTTGCTATCAACTACTTACGCAATCATAACACCTATCTTATCCTTGTCCTCCTCTTCGCATCCCGACGAAGAAGAAGTAGTGAAGGCACACACACACGTTGATCAAGTTATATTAAGATTATCTCAGTTATTGTTCTCTATGAACAAGGAGTAGGTCTCAAGTCGTTCATAACCGTGGACACGGCTTCTCGAAAAGATTTAACCCTACAGGGGTGTACCAACTTCCCATTACAAGGCTCCGCACGCACGCCCATCTCTCTCACTTGCTACCCATGATAGGCAACCATTTTATGATTTAGTCCCAAGAGATCCGGAACGACAGGTCCCTCTAACTAACAACGCACAAATCCGGGTGGCCCCCGGTGAGTCGACATCCAACTCAAAAGCCGGCCGCGCTCTCGAATCGGCCTCTACCGTCTGGACGAGGTCGGGTTAGTTGCCCAAACAGATGTGGACAACCCCCTAGCTCCCTGGGGTGGACCAACAAGAGAAACCATGTCTCCGCTGGCCCTAGTTGTTTGAAATCTGCCGGCCGCGGACCAGTCACACACACGTTTCAAAAGGTAAATCAGCTTGGGCCACCACTAGAAATGTTTGAAGATAGGTAGGTAAGAAGAGGGGACCCCATAAAATCCCACACGCGGTTAGGCACGCTCGGTCTTAAAACCAATACCCGGAACTCGGATCCTAGGTGACTCGAATGGAACAAAGCGTCGGGGCGGGATAGCCTAGACCTTTCATCCTTCGTCGAATATAGTCAACATTTATAATAATCATATCATCAACAACAATATAAAATGTGATATCCCAAACCAAGGAGTAACAGGAGGTCACATCGTAGCATCCTAAGCATGCATACTAAGCAGGGGCTGAGCAACGAGCAATAGTAACATAGAAGTACAAGGTTTGCTGGGAGGGGACATGGTTATATCGGTTTAAAAGAGGTTGTAAACATGTGGTAGGATCAAACATCGAACCTAACCTAGACTATCATGCAAACCGCTGGTTGAAGTAGAATGGATCATAAGTAATGTATAGTCCTTGCCTGTTGATAAGTCGGGTTCCGAAGGTGTAGTTGATCGCAAGCTCGCATCGTCTCTGAAGGTATCCGCGGGAGCACACAAGAAGGTAAACACTGGAAAGAAATCAACAAGCAAGCACTCTATTACTACGAGGCAAACACGAGCAAGCATCAACAAGAAGGCAACACGAGACATCGCACCTACCGTCGAGAGCGGTTACTAACAGGTTAAGTGAGGTACTCGTCACACATGACGATACCGCACGTTTATGGTGGTTCAAGTTGTTTAGCTACAGGTGATCAACAAAGTTGTTAACATGGCATCTCACTCAAGCATGGCATAGCACACAAACATGTCAAGAGGTGAAGCATAACATAAACTATCTATGCTAGTCAATTTAAGTGAGGCACAACCTAAACATGGCATAACACTAAGTGCCGCACAACAATTAAAGGATTTGGTACTGTTCTGTCCTAAACCATATTTTATATTTTTTAACAGCAGCAAACAATAGCATAAACACAAAGTACACGAAAAACTAATCAAGTTACATATAAAGAACACCCCAAACGGAGTTACGGTTAAAAAGATACAAGCAAAACAAGTTACGGGCACAATCTGCCAACATCGCGAAGCACACTTTAGAGCAATGCATAAAGAGGTTAAATAATGCAAACATGCTCACAATTGATATGGAACTAAAGTAGACATGACAGGTAAGGCATGGCAAAAAGAATCATGCAAAAAGGCATCATAGATCAAAAGATATTAAGCATGCAACATGGCATCGAGACGTTACGGACTTAGAGAAAACAGAGATGGTTGTCAAAAACTGCGGGATAGCAACTTTGGAGCTCAATAACTATATGACCAGAAAGCATATCATGACAATGCAATACATATAATGAAATAGACATGATGCTTAACAATATGCAATTGGAATCACTCAATTCCGATAAACGGTTGCGACGCAACCGTCACCCAAAGTTGCAACAAATCAACAGTTTCAGCAACAGCAGCACATTAACATCAGGATCACCACTTTGGAGCAAGATTTAATATAGCTACAGTACCCAAACATGGCAAGTTAAAGCATGGGAATGAAGTACTCATGATGCTTAACACATAGGAAAAAGAATCAATGCAATAGGCCTCATGAATTTGTCACAATCATCAACCAAAGTTGCAATAAAATAACAACAGCAACACATAACAGCAATTAGCAACAGTTAACAGCCTGATGCCCTGTTCAACACACTATTTCATATTCAAGATGATCTCAAATGCAAATGCTCACAAAAGGTTGATGCTAGAGCACATAGAGCACAACAGTACACAAAAAGAATCACTTCATTCCGACCTACGAGCTAACGGGAAATTACGTTGCAAAAATGAATCAGCAGCACAAAATAAAGACTTAGCAGAAATATTAGAAAAAGGAAAAAACAGGGACAAAAAAAAAGAGGGCATGGCCTCACATTGGGCTCGGCCCATCTGGTCGTGGCTGGTCTGGGAAGCGGTTCGGGCTGCTTGGGCCTGGATCTGGCAGGCCGACCCATCTGGCTGGAGCATGGCGGTTTGGGGCCCTGGACTGTGCTCGGGACTCCTCCCCGAGCGGCTGGCGGCGGCCGGTGGCCAACTCCGGGGACGTCGCGCGGCGGAGCAAGGCGGGGAGGACGCGGGCCAGGAGAGGTCGCTGGATCCAGCCGGATCCGCGCGCGGGGAGGTGGATCCAGCTGGGGGCGAGGTCTCAGGCGGCGGCTCCGGCTAGGACGAGCTCGGGCTCGTGCGCCATGGCCATGGAGGCGGCGGCGCTTCCGCGCGCGGGACCTATTGCAGGGGAGAAGAGAAGGGAGGTCAGGGGAGAAGAGGAGAGCTGAAGAGGGCGCGGGAGGAGAGGTGGTGCGCCGGCGGCTGCCCGGCTGGCCGGCCCCGGCGGCGGCAGGATCCAAAGGAGCGGCGGCTGCGCGGTGGAGGTCTTCACGGGCAGAGGAGAGAGAGGGCTAGGGAGCTGATGTGGCACGATCTGGAGCGTCGGATCACAGATCCGACGGCTCCGTAGGGGCTAGGGTTTCGGGATTTGGGGTCAAAATGGGCAGATCTGGACATTGTGAGGGGGGTGGCTGCAATTTTTGGCTAGGGAAACCCTAGAAATGGGGTGGGAGTGTGGTGGTCTTTATATAGCCCACGTGGATGGCAGTTTGCAAAAACATCCCCGGGTTTTCTCTCGCACGCGCGGTGCTCACGTTTCTGACCGCCGGGGGTCCGCAGGACCTCCGATTCGGGTAAAACTTCGAACTGCGCGATCAGCGCGTCGAGCCTGCGGCGTTCACCTCGCGTGGGAACCGTTCCGAGAACGCTTTCCAGCGTGCTATAAAAATAACCCGTTTAATTATTAAACGGGGTTTTTCGTTCCGTTGGCTACGGCTGGTCCCGTGCGGTTTTCGCGACGGTGATCGGGTGAAACCTGGTGTCGCAAAGGTCGAGTGTCAGGGTGGCAAGGGTCGGTCTCCGTCCGGTACGAGATAAGAGGGGGGCAAAATAATCGTCGATCGATAAATCGGGGATGCAAACACCGCAAACAAATCAGACAATCAAACAATTCACACCGAAAAAAAAAATTTATTTTTTTTTGAAATCTGGGTTGTTACTACTTCCAGCCCCGCCTCCGTCCCGTAAAGCGCCTCCATGGACCCATCTCGGCCCGGAGCGCCGCCGCTCCCGTGAAGAGGTCGCTGCGCCGCCCGTCGTCGTTCGCCTCCGGCGAGCACTGGTGAGCAGCCGTGCCGCGCCGCCCCCAGGTCGCCTCCCGCGCCCGTCCTCTCTCCTTCCCCTTCCTCATCATCCTCTAACCCTCCTCCCTCTCTCTCTCTCTGCAAGACATGGCGGCCGCCGCCATGGGAGCCGAAGGAGCTCGCGCCCCGCCGGAGCCGCCGCGTCTGCCGCCTTCACCACGGGAGAGCCCCGCCGTCGGCCACTGCGCGTATCCGGCCGACCCCAACCGCCTCCAGCCACCTCAGGCCACCCCGCCGTCGCGGGCCCCTCGTCGGACGCCCACACCGGCCGCCGGCCGACGCCCTTGGAAGACCCGATCCAGATCGGATCGGGCACACAGCCACCAACCGCCGACGACCGCTGGTGGGCCGGCCCAGCCCACCCGCGCGCGCGCTACCTTGGGCTGGTGAGGCCTTTTTTCTTTTTATTATTATTTTTTTGCTGCTGCTGCTCTCGGACGGCCCAAGTGAGGCCGTGTCCTTTTTTTTCCTGAGCTCTCCGTTTTACTTTTTTTTTTCTGCTAAGTCCTTTAAATATTGCTACTGTATCAGTTTTGCAACGATAATTGCGAGTATACCGTAGCCCGGATCGAGTTACGCCCAAAAGGAAATTTGTTTAGAATTGTGTGTACTTCAATTCATCTTTTGTGAGCATTTTGATTTGAGGCCATCTTGATGTTGATAATCTGTGTTGAAGTGGGCATCAGGCTGTTAATTGCTATTATTTCCTGTTAGTGTGCTGCTGCTGTTATTTTATTGCAACTTTGGTTGATGATTGTGACACATCCATGAGGCCTATTGCATTGATTCTTTTTGCATATTGTTAAACATCATGTCTACTTCCATTATATGTATTGCATTGTCATGATATGCTTGCTGGTCATCTAGTTATTGAGCTCCAAAGTTGCTATGCTGCTGTTTTTGACAGCCACCTATGTTTTTCTCTAAGTCTGTAACGTTCTGATGCCATGTTGTTTGCTTAATATCTTTTGATCTATGATGCATTTTTGCATGATTCCTTTTGGCATGCCTTCCTGCCATGTCTACTTTAGTTGCATATCATTTGTGAGCATGTTTGCATTCATTATTATGTTTATGCATTGCTCTAGAGTGTGCTTCCCGATGTTGGCAGATTGTGTTCCAAACTTGTATTGCTTGTATCTTTTTAACCGTAACTCCGTTTGGAGTGTTCTTTATATGTAAATTGTTTAGTTTTTCATGTACTTTCTGTTTATGTTATTGTTTGCTGTTGTTAACCAACCTAAAATATGGTTTAGGAATAACAGTACGAAATCCTTTAATTGTCGTGGGTACTTAGTGGTATGCCATGTTTAGGTTGTGCCTCACTTAAATTGACTAGCATAGATAGTTTTCTTTATGCTTCACCTCTTGTAAAGTTTGTGTGATATTCCATGCTTGAGTGAGATGACATGTTAACAACCTTGCTCACCTTGAGTAGCTAAACAACTTGAACCATCGTAAATGTGCGGTATCGTCGTGTGTGACGAGTACTCCACTTAAATTGTTAGTGACCGCTCTCGACGGTAGGTGCGATGTCTCATGTTGCTTCTTGTTGATGCTTGCTCGTGTTTTCCTCGTAGTAATAGATGCTTGCTCGTTGATTGCTTTCAAGTGTTTACCGTCTTATGTGCTTCCGCGGGTACCTTTTGGAGACGATGCGAGCTTGCGATCGACTACACCTTCGGAATCCGACTTATCAACAGGCAAGGACTATACATTACTTATGATCCATTCTATTTCAACCAGTGGTTTGCATGCTAGTCTAGGATAGGTTCGATGTTTGATCCTACCACATGTTTACAACTCTCTCTTAAACCGATACAGCCATGTCCCCTCCCAGCAAACCATGTACTGCTATGTTACTATTGCTCGTTGCTCAGCCCCTGCTTAGTATGCATGCTTAGGATGCTCCGATGTTACCTCATGTTACTCCTTGGTTTGGGATATCAAATTATTATATTGTTGTTCATGATATGATTATTATAAATGTTGACTATATTCGACGAAGGATGGAAGGTGTAGGCTATCCCTCCACGACGCTTTGTTCCATTCGAGTCACCTAGGATCCGAGTTCCGGGTATTGGTTTTAAGACTGAGCGTGCCTAACCGCGTGTGGGATTTTATGGGGTCCCCTTTTCTTACCTATCTAGATTCAAACATTTCTAGTGGTGGCCCGAGCTGATTTACCATTTGAAACCCCGTGTGTGTGCTTGGTGGACCCCCTCGCAGTTTTTAAACAACCCGGGCTAGCGGAGACATGGTTTCTCTGTTGGTCCACACTGGTGAGCTAGGGAAGTCCCTTGTTATATAGGTGAGACTAAACCCGACCTTGGCCAGACGGAAGAGTCCGATCCAAGAGCGTGGCCAACTTTTGGATTGGGTGTCGACTCCCCGGGGGCCACCCGGATTTTTCCGTTGTTAGCTAGAGGGACCTGTCGTTTCGGATCTCTTGGAACTAAATCATAAAATGGTTGCCTGTGATGGGTAGCAACTGAGAGAGATGGGCGTGCGTGCGGAGCCTTGTAATGGGCAGTTGGTACACCCCTGCAGGGTTAAATCTTTTCGAGAAGCCGTTGATACGTCCAAAACGTATCTATAATTTCTGCTTGCTCCATGCATGTTTTGTGTGATATTGCTATGATCTAGATACACTTTCATACACTTTTGATCATATTTGGACTAACCTATTAACTCAGTGCACCCTAGTGCCAGTTCCTGTTTTCTGCTGTTTTTCTATTTCAGTTTTCCCCCATATAAAAAGTGCCAGAAAAATTCCGGGAAAAATACAGGAAAAATCAGTGTACAGGAAGCTTCGAGAAGAGCCCGGGAGGGGCCAGAGGGGAGCCAGGGGGGCCCAGGCGGCCACCCGGCGCCTGGGGCCCCTGGTCTACCTCTGGCTGCCCCCCTTCGCCTATTTATTCTCCGTCACGGGAAAAATCCAAAAGAGGAACCCTATTCCGCAAACTCGCCTCTGTTCCGCCGCCGCCGCGCTTCCGAAGATCGGGAGCACCAGAAGACCTCTTCCCGGCACCCTGCCGGAGGGAGGATTGACCTCCGGGAGTCTCCTCTCCACCATGGATGCTCCCCGGATGTCTCTTGAGTAGTTTTCCTTGTACCATGGGTCCGTGATCAGTAGCTATGTGATGTTCTCCTCCCCTCTTTGATCTTAATTGTTTAGACCTCGTGAGCTGCCTGACATGATCGAGGCACCTTTGTAATATTTCTGATGTTGCTATGCTGAGTTTGGAGGGATCTGATGGATTATGAGATTATGTTCAGATTGTGATAGAGTAATATATTTGGTTTTTATCTCTTATATTTTTGTTCCTAAGTAATTCTTGCATGTTCTCCGTTGCTGTTTAATGCTTTGGCCAAGTAGTAGGTAGTGACTCCAAGAGGGAACGTTGTGCTAGATTGTGGGTTCATGCCCCCTGATGACATGCTTGAGTGACATAAACATGAGTCTAGGGGATGTGCTGTTGCCACAAGGGGGAAAACAATGGTGCTTGTAACCGCGGTTACAAGGATTGTTTACTTTACGCAAAGTTCTTTTTAATACAGTTGTCTGTTGCTTTGGTTTTACACTTTGGGTGGGGCTCGCAACTTAATACCAGCGAGATGTTCTGGATAGATATCTCAAGGTGGCTGATTAGTAGTAGATGCAGATGCATTTCGGTCTACTTATTTTGGCGTACTGCCCGTGCTTTTGAGCCTCTTCCTTTCTTTGGTAGCATAGTTAGCATTGCGGTGCGTTCATAATCCTGTCAATTGCCCTTCTGTAATTTGTTTACCTCGCATAGCAGTTTTATCGTCTTTTGGGAGAGAGACATCACTAGTGAACATCACGTATCCCGGTCCATATCCTCATTATTATTTCCAAGCTATATTTACTTTACTGCTTTTACTTGCTATCATTATCCCTTGCGTTTTATCCTTTGTGAACAACAAGACCGGAGAGATTGACAACCTCTCTGAACTTCGTTGGGAACAAAGTTATTTGTGTCTGTGTGCAGGTCCGCGTTAGTTGCGCCGCTGACACCTACTTATCATCTCTGGATTCCTACTGGAGACAAACCTTGGTATCTTCACCGAGGGAAAACTACTGCTGCACTACATCTCAAACCTTCCACTTGGGGTAACCAACGAAGGGCGAAAAGCCATCAAGCAAGTTTTCTGGCGCCGTTGCCGGGGACTCCGAGTGCTAAGATAGGGGAGTTGCACACTACCCTTTACCTTTGTTTTTTAGTCTTGTTAGTTTATCTTTCAGTTTTTATCTTTGTGTCTTTTATCAAAATTTACAAAAAAAATCTGCCCCACTTGCTGCTACTATGGGTTCCACTGAAAACACCAAGTTGTGTGACTTCACTAGTCACAACAACCAAGACTTTATCTGCACTCCCATTGCCACACCTGCGTCTTCAGCTACCTCTTATGAAATTAAAACTGCTTTGCTAAACCTTGTTATGAGAGATCAATTCTCTGGTGCTGGAGATGATGCTGCTTTACACTTGAATAATTTTGTTGAATTATGTGATATGCAAAAGTATAAAGAAGTAGAAGGTGATGTTGTTAAGCTCAAGCTCTTTCCTTTCTCTTTAAGGGGAGATGCTAAAATCTGGTTTCAATCTTTGCCTAGAAATAGCATAGATTCTTGGGATAAGTGCAAAGATGCTTTTATAGGGAAGTACTACCCTCCTGCTAAGATTATCCAATTGAGGATTAGTATTATGAATTTTAAGCAATTGGATAAAGAACACGTTGCCCAAGCTTGGGAACGAATGAAATCTCTTGTTAAGAAATGCCCTACACATGGTTTGACTACCTGGATGGTTATCCAGACTTTTTATGCAGGCTTGAACTTTACCTCGCGGAACCTGTTAGATTCGGCCGCGGGAGGAACCTTTATGTCAACTACACTTGGTGCTGACACGAAGCTTCTCGATGAAACGATGACCAATTATTCCCAATGGCACACCGAACGTGCTCCAACAGGTAGGAAGGTAAAATATGTCGAGGAAATTACCTCCCTCAATGAAAAAGTTGACTTAATTATGTCTCTACTTACCAAGCAACACTCTATTGATCCTCATGATGTTCCTTTAAATTCTTTGGTTGCCCAAGAACAAGTAGATGTGAACTTTATTTCTAGAAACAACTTCAACAACAATGCTTATAAGGGAAATTTTGCTAGTAATCCTAGACCGTTTCCATCCAGCTATGGGAACAACAATACCTACCCTAGCAACAAGAACCCCTCCTCTGAATTAGAAAGCATGCTTAGAGACTTTATCACTACCCAAAAAGCCTTCAACAAAAATGTAGAGGATAAATTAGCTAAAATAGATATTCTCTCTTTGAAGGTAGAAAGCTTAGCCCTTGATATTGAGATGCTTCAAATTAGAACCTCTCCCCTTGAGGAGAATAAGGCCATTCCTATTAATGTTATCCAGTTACAAATCAATGAAAATATTAGGATGGTGGCTAAACTTAAAGAAAGATGGGCTAGAGAAAAAGAGGAAGAGGATAGAATTAAGAGCCTTCCTACACACCACACAGTTGCCACTATCCAAATTGTTGAGGACACCCAAACTATTAGCACCCAATGCACTCCTAGTCCCGTTGGACCTATTAATGGTGATGCTAATACCTCAACCGTAGAAAAAGAAACTCCTATGAACATAGAGGGTTTCAAACAAGTGAGCCTAGATGACACTACTACCACCTTTGATAGTAGTGATATTGATTTTGATAGTTGCACTCTCTCAGAAGTTATCAGTTTGCTACACAAAATGTCTAGAGACCCCCACACTAGCACACTTAATCTTGCCTTCACGGAGCATATCACAAATGCTCTCATCAAAGCTAGGGAGGAGAAGCTTAGAGTAGAAGCCTCCGTACCTAGGAAGCTAGATGATGGTTGGGACCCTATGATCAAAATTAAATTAAATAACTTCTCTTGCTATGCTTTATGTGATGTTGGAGCTAGTACCTCCGTTATGCCCAAAAGAATATTTGATATGTTTGAATTGAAGCCCTTTGAGCCTTGTTCTTTTGGTGTTCGTCTTGTTGATTCTTCCATAAAGAAACCTTTGGGGAAGATCGACGATGTTCTTATCATTGTCAATGACAACTATGTTCCCGTTGATTTTATTGTTATGGATATAGAGTGTGAACCTTTGTGTGCAATTATTTTGGGACGTCCTTTTCTTCGCACCGTTGGTGCGGTTATTGACATGAAAGAGGGGAATATAAAATTCCAATTCCCATTCAAAAAGGGGATGGAACACTTCCCTAGAAAGAAAATCAAGTTACCTTTTGAGTCCGTTACACGGGCTAGTTATTCCCTTTCTCTTGATAAAACTTGATTCTTCTTTTGCATTAAGCCTAGCCAATGGCTTTAAAGAAGCGCTTTCGGGAGGCAGCCCGCAACGAATTTAGGTGTTTTCTTTTTGATTTTGTTGTGTCTTGATGATTGTTACTTCTGTAGCAACATCATTGTATCTTTATTTTTCAGCTTTGTGCCAAGTTATAGCCTCTTACGGCAAGGGAAGTAAAAGTTGTGACATGCTGTCCAGAAAACAGATTCTGTCCTCGTGACCAGAAAAATTCCAGAAAAATCCCAGTTCATATTTTTGAGCTTACATTATTACACAGTATGCTCTATACAATTACTAAACTTCCGTATGTTCTGAGTTTTTTTATTTGAGTTGCAGAAGTGCCGCTAAAAAATTCTTTACTATCTGTTGTTCTGTTTTCACAGATTCTGCCACGTTTTGTCTCTCCTAACTTTTTCAAACCTTAAGCTTGCTTTTTCTTTGCAAAAAAATTTTGGCACTCTTGAGAAATAGTAGCTCTTCAAAAATATCTTTATATCCAGTCGGAAAAAATTATTTATTAAGGGTACTAACCTCTCTAATCAACTTATGATGAGTTATGTATGAAGGGAGTTTTCAAGTGTGTGATGGAAGATGATGAAAGAAGATCTAGGAGTGTCAAGCGCTCAAGCTTGGGGCTGCCCCGATGCATCCCCAATAAATATTCAAGGAGACTCAAGAGTCTAAGCTTGGGGATGCCCCCGTGCATCCCTTTCTCCATCAACAATTATCAGTTCGTCCTTCGTCTCACTATATTTTTATCACTTCATGCGTTATGTGCTATGCTTGGAGCGTCTCGCTCTTAGGTTTTATTTTTCTTTAGCTTTACTTGCTCTTCATAACAAGTTAGATCACGTCTTACTTTGTGTGGGAGAGAAACACGCTCCACTTTCAAAATGTATAACACATCATAGGATTTTTCCTACTTATCTTTTTGTTGTTGTGTGTTCTTTATCTTTTCATAGCGACTGCCATGTTTAGTTTTAGTCTTAGTTTGTTTTTAGCAAGAGCCTTGGCTTTTGTTTAGTTTGTTGCTGGAACTCTTTTTATTTCTCATGTTTATCTTGAAGAGAGTTGGTTGTTTCACTGAGTTATGTCTTGTTTTGAAAGTAGGTAATTGAGGTTGCTATTTAATTTTAGTAGTAACTTAATAGTTTTGAGGTATTGTTGTGAGTAATGTTTGAACTTTTGGTGTCAAGAGCTCTTGCCTATTAGTGATAGGTGTCGTATTTTGGGCAATCCGTGTATATTTTCAAAACTTACAAAATTAGTTGAGAACTCTAGCTACTACATGGATCACTACTCTTCTGAGGAGTCGAATATCAGAGAACACTCACGTACCATGAGTCGAGGATGCGCAAGGATAACCAAACCCCATACACTCCTCCTCGGGGTACTTGTCTCTTTGTGAACCTCCTCATTAGATTGAGAGTTACCGATAATAAGTGCATGAGTTCTTCGGACTAATGTAAGTATTGAAAGTTGACACTTCCACCTTCCCATATTTTGCTAGCCTCTCCCGTACCGTGCATTGCCTTCTTCTCACTCCGAGAGTTGGTGTCCACCTTCGCCGGTACATCCAAACCCTTGGCATGATACGCTCTATCATCATAAGCCTCCTTATATCTTCCCTCAAAACAGCCACCATACCTACCTATCAAGGCATTTCCATAGCCTTTCCGAGTTATATTGCCATGCAACTTCCACCTCTTCATGACTTGATCTTCATGTCATACATGTTCTTGATGCACTAGCAGCGACATACATTGCATACTTCATGATAGTTACATCTTCTTTATGTTTTGAGTACCTTGTAAAGTGTGAAAGATCTCCTTTACCTTCTTGTAAAATAGAGTGTTGCCCTTAAGTGAGGAAAAGATCCCAAAGTGGACACATTAAAAGATCTCAAAGAGGACAAATGAGAGTTAAATAGAAAGAGCCATTGAGGCCACAAAAACATACAAAAAAATAGAAAAAAGAGAAAAAGAAATAAAAAGAGAGAAAGGGGCAACACTACTATCCTTTTGAGAGATCCACACTAGTACTCCCTTTGTATCCTTGTACTCCATAGAGATGATCATTATGCATATAGCTATGTGGGGACCTTCACACTATAGAACTTGGCTTGCATATTCCAAGGATGAGCCTCCTCAAATGAGCTCTAGGTCTTCATGAGCGAGCAAGTTAGATGCACCCCCACTAGTTCCTTTGGAGAGCTTCTTAGCTCGTATGTGCATCCGTTGCATGGCAATCCCTACTCCTCACATCATATCTATCATTTGGCATCCGTTGCCTATGATTGTCCTCATTGATGTGAGCCTTTCTCATCCTTTTTGTCTTCCTCCTCCACCGTACTTCTCTATTTGCCATCTTAAGTGTCAACTCTCGCGCTTACGCTCATCCATTACATGAGTGCTCAAAATATCGAAAAGGAGTGGATCAAATTGACTTGTACCTGGCTAGTGGTCTGGGGACGAGTCAAGATAAGATTCCAGAAAAAGAGCTAGTGTGAAACTTTAGTAGATTGAGTTCTCTACACAAAAATTACTTTTTCTCGTATTCCCTATCCTCCTTCTTGCACGCAAACACCATTTGGAGACATTCGAGTCACGGACAGCGAGTGCTCTTGCACCTATTGTTCTTTTCTTACTTGTTTCAATGTTAATATAGACTCTTGCATGTTATGACTTGAATTGAACCTCTAACCTTGATTGCTTTACTTTTCAAAGTTCTTTTATGGTTGCTAGCATGTCACCACAGAAATTATGTTGTTATCATTTACCTACTCGAGGACGAGCAGGAATTAAGCTTGGGGATGTTGATACGTCCAAAACGTATCTATAATTTCTGCTTGCTCCATGCATGTTTTGTGTGATATTGCTATGATTTAGATACACTTTCATAATCTTTTGATCATATTTGTACTAACCTATTAACTCAGTGCACCCCAGTGCCAGTTCCTGTTTTCTGCTGTTTTTCTATTTCAGTTTTCCCCCATATAAAAAGTGCCAGAAAAATTCCGGGAAAAATACAGGAAAAATCAGCGTACAGGAAGCTTCGAGAAGAGCCCGGGAGGGGCCAGAGGGGAGCCAAGGGGGCCCAGGCGGCCACCCGGCGCGGCCCCACCCCTGGCAGCGCCAGGGGGGCGCCTGGGGCCCCTGGTCCACCTCTGGCAGCCCCCCTTCGCCTATTTATTCTCCGTCACGGGAAAACTCCAAAAGAGGAACCCTATTCCGCAAACTCGCCTATGTTCCGCCGCCGCCGCGCTTCCGAAGATCGGGAGCACCAGAAGACCTCTTCCCGGCACCCTGCCGGAGGAAGGATTGACCTCCGGGAGTCTCCTCTTCACCATGGATGCTCCCCGGATGTCTCGTGAGTAGTTTTCCTTGGACCATGGGTCCGTGATCAGTAGCTATGTGATGTTCTCCTCCCATCTTTGATCTTCATTGTTTAGACCTCGTGAGCTGCCCTACATGATCGAGGCACCTTTGTAATATTTCTGCTCTTGCTATGCTGAGTTTGGAGGGATCTGATGGATTATGAGATTATGTTCAGATTGTGATAGAGTAATATATTTGGTTTTTATCTCTTATATTTTTGTTCCTAAGTAATTATTGCATGTTCTCCGTTGTTGTTTATTGCTTTGGCCAAGTAGTAGGTAGTGACTCCAAGAGGGAACGTTGTGCTAGATTGTGGGTTCATGCCCCCCGATGACACGCTTGAGTGACAGAAACATGAGTCTAGGGGATGTGTTGTTGCCACAAGGGGGAAAACAATGGTGCTTGTAACCGCGGTTACAAGGATTGTTTACTTTACGCAAAGTTCTTTTTAATGCAGTTGTCTGTTGCTTTGGGTTTACACTTTGGGTGGGGCTCGCAACTTAATACCAGCGAGATGTTCTGGATAGATATCTCAAGGTGGATGATTAGTAGTAGATGCAGATGGATTTCGGTCTACTTATTTTGGCGTACTGCCCGTGCTTTTGAGCCTCTTCCTTTCTTTTGTAGCATAGTTAGCATTGCGGTGCGTTCATAATCCTGTCAATTGCCCTTCTGTAATTTGTTTACCTCGCATAGCAGTTTTATCGTCTTTTGGGAGAGAGACATCACTAGTGAACATCATGTATCCCGGTCCATATCCTCATTATTATTTCCAAGCTATATTTACTTTACTGCTTTTACTTGCTATCATTATCCCTTGCGTTTTATCCTTTGTGAACAACAAGACCGGAGAGATTGACAACCTCTCTGAATTTCGTTGGGAACAAAGTTATCAGTGTCTGTGTGCAGGTCCGCGTCAGTTGAGCCGCTGACACCTACTTATCATCTCTGGAGTCCTGCTGGAGACAAACCTTGGTATCTTCACCGAGGGAAAACTACTGCTGCACTACATCTCAAACCTTCCACTTGGGGTAACCAACGAAGGGCGAGAAGCCATCAGCCGTGTCCACGGTTATGGACGACTTGAGACCTACTCCTTGTTGATAGACAAAAAGAACTGAGATAATCTTAATATAACTTGATCAACATGTGTGTGCCTTGACTGCTTCTTCTTTGTCGGGATGCGAAGAGGAGGGCAAGGATAGGATAGGTGTTATGTTTGCGTAAGTAGTTGATAGCAAGACTTGTTGGAGGCGATTCCTCATCCAATGCTTGGCTTCTTATCTTACTCTCTAGATCGTTAGCCACTTCATAAATGCTAGTGCGGCCGCAACCTCACCACTTACCCCATCCTTACCGTAAACTACTAGTTGGCCTAGAATGACGAGTGATGAAGTCCTTGCTGGGTCAGTTGACCACTACAGTTGGATGCTGAGTACTTATGTACTCATGATACTACCCCCAAACTCTTTTCAGTGTTCTTGATCGACAACAGGTAAGGTGATCGACGTTTCACATGGAGACTCGACGACGACTAGTTAGGCGGATCCCGGCAGAGGGTCTGGACCCGTGTGGTTATGGGGATCGATGTTTTTCTCTTTGCTAGTAGGCATTTGATTGTAGTCTGTACTCAGACATGTATCTTCCGCTGTTGTATGCCGATTGTATGAGATCTTGTATCCTTTTATCTGTAATGTTGTGATATCATGTTGGAAATCCGGGGCATATGACTTCGTCATATGTCGCGGTGGGACCGATATGTGCTTCGTCCCCGGATCTGGATGGAAACATCTAGATCTGGAACAGTACCGCATATCGGGCCTTACATTAACTTGCTGAAAATTCGTTACAAACAACGTCTGTAGTTTATATTAGACTAGAGCCCCTACCTATATCATAATTAGCAAAACAACCGCCACCGCCAGCCAAATAAAACGCCAACATATGTGCATCATTCGATGCAAAGGCCGGAGCTTATCCCCTTTTTAAGAGAAAATGTCCAAACCTAGTCAATCCAAATTAAAGTTAAATCATTAAAACAAGTGAAAGTCCTCTGAGAAATTTAGATCAAGTCCAACTGCCATCACGCCATCATATCCATTGACATTCCTCAACCTAGAAATTCTGGAGAAAGCTACAATGAAGAACCATATCCTATGGAAGGCTCACAAATATGTGCAACTTTGTTAAATGCCTATCTTGATTTTTCCATTTTACTGATTTGTTTTCATTCTAAAATTTTCCATTTTGTATTTTTAATGCATGATATTTTCAATGTCTTCACTCAATTGATCGGTATATTTCGATCCTTTGGTGTGCAATCTGACATGAGAACCCCTTTTTCATTGGTGTAAGCGGGGCACATTTTACGAATAAAATAATAAACTTTGTGAGGAGATTGGAATTAGCTATGCCAGATATATAGATCCAAATTATTCTACAAATTACAAAGAGTGAAATATCGATCCGGATAACAAAAAAGGACTCTAGTGGAGGGGGAAAACTCGTTCTGTTAACAATTAATTGGGGCATCTTTGATTCGTTATTATATAGAAAAAAACGAGAATAGGAAAAACACTGGATTGTACAACATTGACCTTGTTCTTGCGAGTTCGTATCCACCATTATCTTCCCTTCTCTAGTAGAAACACCCCACGAAAAAATGAGAGTTATATCCACAATTTTAGCACAATTTAATGCTTTTGTTCTTGGACTTTTAGTTTTTTAGTTGTCCTTTGAATTATTGGGCTTGAAGTTCATTCCATGCATACATCACATCCTCGGAGTCCTATGATTCTTCCCATTTTCTTCCTTAGTTTATTCTTCTTCTTCCACTTGGATTGTCTTGACATTTAATGCAAAAATAACTTTCTTGGATCCGCGAACACGGGCAATGACATTCTCAGAAGTCTTGTTCAATAGGTCCATGGTAACAAAGTTTTCCAACACGTCACTTGGAGTCAACGATAGATAATCCGGTATTTAGTGAATCGTATAATGGTTTGGATAAACTTTGTGTTGAACCAATAATCATCGATATACTTGCATCCATGATCCCTCATTGCTACCTTAAGAGGCCAGAATCTTCTAAATACGAATTTGGGAGTTTCATCTTCATTCATCATAAAGTCATTGACTTGTTCTTGCAGGTTTCAAAATTTAGAGCATTCAGCCCGTGTTCTTACTCTCACACTTCTATGGTGGTCAAGAATATCAAGATCTTATCAATATTGTTTTTAGAAATTTCTGTTTGAAGCATGTTCAGAGAGGTTGCATTGAGTTCATCATAAACCACTTTTTTTGGAGTAAAATACTTTAGATAAAATGGCTTGATATGATTCTCCCCAAATGAGTGGATGAGCTACTAATATGAGATTTTGTGGAAAAGTTCCAATTAGAAAAATGTGATGCATCTAGCATGGGTTGGGGGGCCTTGATGGATTATACGACGGTATATAATAGGTTGCAGGGCATAGGATGGGCGTGGAAACTCCCATATAGTATCAACCCGTATTATGTTTGGGAGGATTTGACGCTCTCTATCTTAATCATTCAATGTGAAGTGGAACTAAAAGAAACAGACTCTTTGGCATTCTGGCTTATCCCCAAATCTTTTCTAACTTCTTCATTGATGGATAACCGAAAGGAATCAATGAGCTCCTTTAATTTAACCATCGTCAAAGGAGTCAAAGAGGATGATACAACCTTCCCTACATAGATCTCACCGACCATCTTCCTTCTTAGGCTTTGTTTAGTTTGAAAATGCTTAATCCCCCGGTGGAACTAATCCACGCGTGGATTGCGTTGACTGCACCCAATCCTTCTTGTTATTCCCGCTGCTTGGTGGTGGATGGATTTGAACCACGTCTCCAACCCGATTCTTTTTCCCCGGTGGTTTCAAGTGGAACGTGGTGTATTAAAGCAAAACCAAACAAGCGAGCAACTCCAACAGCCTCTCTAAAGCCCATGGGCTCTGTAAAATATACAGAAGTTGCTAGATTGAGCCTTCCAACAGCCGTTGTTTCTTCCTCCCCTCTTCATCTCGATCGGCAAACGTCCCCATCGCCTCGGCAAATTTGGCGAGCTCGGGCGACTCGCCAACCCTCCTCCCGCGCGCCCTCCCACCACCCCGCCTCCCCCGCGCGCGCGAAAACTATTCCTGCGCGCCATCCTGCTCGCGCCCCACACGCCCTTGCGCCGCCGCCGCCGCCTACTGGATCGTACGCCGTCGCCTACAGGACCGCCTGTCGTCGCCAGCGCCGCGTGTAGGACGTGCCGGCCTCACCGGCGCCATGTCCAGGCCGCCTCGTCCTCGTTCAGCCGAGGAGGATATTCCCTTCTCTCAGTTTGTTCCAGGAAGCGAGGATCCGGAGGAGGTATTGGATGAATCGATGCGTCGCCGGATGCCAGATGAACTGTTCAGCGGTCAACAATTGGACGGAGAGGAGGAAAACAATGGTGAGATGCTGGTTCCAATCTCTGTGAATTAGGATCTAAATTAGCACTGAATAGAGCATATTAATCTGACTCTCTGAAATCGGTCTGATGTAGAAGTACATCATGTATTTCATGGTTCTGTAGCTTGCTGGGCAATGAGTTTTTTTTTGTGAATTTGATGATGATTCCATACAATACGATTTCAATCTTTGTGGCCTGAGCGCTCAAGTTCCATATTATGAATATGCTCTTGATCTGATATTGGATGTTGAGTTTTCACATGGTATCTAACTTCTTTTTCTGTTTGATACTAATTCAATTTGGAGAGAAACATGCATAAAAAATATTAACCGATTATGACACCTATATAATGTTTACAACTTAGATATATGGCTTGATTCTGTGAGCACTTTGTACATTTAGTAAACAATGAATTTAAGCTGCCCTGTTTACCATGTCCTGGTCCTAGCTACTCATGCTAGTTAACGGCCGTAGCTAGGATTTTAAGGTCTGCTTAGTATATGTGCTGAACTTTAAGGCTGCCAGGTCATGGAATGCAACAAAAGGTTGATTGGTTAGCTTATATGTATATATATATATATATATATATATATATATATATATATATATATATATATTGTTTACAAAAAGTTGATAAATTTTCTTCCACTTTGAATTTAGATATTCGATATGCAAAAGGTTAACTGTTCTTGTTGTGAATAAGAATAAGCTCATTGCTTCCTTCTTTTATGAACATCCATCATCTCTAGGAATTTTCACTATGACTAATCAAAACAATATTTTTATTATTTGATAGGTGCTATGGAGTCAGGATATTACACTGACCTCCTAGTGAATGGAGTTCAATCTCAAGATTTGTCACCTATTAGTGATCAACCCATCCATCCGCCTCGTGCAACAGCCATGAGTTCTCAGGGTAGAAGCAAAAATTTCAGAGACGAGGAGGACAAACTTCTTGTGTCAGGTTGGCTAAATGTGGGCATGGATCCTATTCAAGGAGTTGATCAAACACAAGGCACATTTTCGAAAAGGATACATGCCTATTTTCATGCAAACAAGACGTTCGAGTCAAATCGTTCGAAAAGTTCATTGATGAACCGTTGGTCCAGTATACTACATGATGTCAATCTGTTTTGTGGGTATCTGTCCAAGATAGAGAATAGGAACCACAGTGGCTGGACAGTTGATGACAAGGTTATTACTGAAACTCAATATTTCGAACCTACGATTACTTGTCATTAATTTATTCTAATCTTTAGTTTGGTTCGAAACTCGCAGATTGCAAATGCATGTGCAATGTACAAGAAGGAAGACCCAAAGGACAGGAAGTTTGCGTTCTTGCATTGCTGGAAAATCCTGAAGGAGAAGCCCAAGTGGATGGAAAAGCGGAAGGAAATCGGATGTGCAAAAAAAAACAATAAGAAACAGAAGACAAGTAATTCTTCTCCTGCCTCAGCTGCAATTACCCCTGTTGCTCCACTTACTGTTGATGATGGTGAACCATCAACAAGACCTGATGGTAAGAAGAAAGAGAAACAGAAGCTAAAGCAACGTTCGACCATCGAAGCAGTGGATTATCTAATGGCAAAGAAGAAAGAAGCTGACATTGAGAAAGACTTGAAGAAAGAAGAGAGGTGCAACAAAGCGTTTGCTCTACAGGAAGAAAGGATCCAATTGGAGAGAGAAAAGTTCCAGTTCCAAAGGGATCTAGAAGATGGTTTTGCCACAAGTGCTCAATCAGGTCCGCCTTCAGCTGATGGTGGGTTTCCTTGTCCTTGATGTTTTTGTAATTTTGAATAAAAGCATCAAGTTCAGGTGCAAGATTATGTGATACTGTCACCCTTGCTCCCATGTCGTGGTAGTTGCAAACATACTGTCCCTCATCATTGAAGTGGTACTCATATTGTCCCCATGCTCATCACGCTCATCTTCAATAATCATGTTATGCATTATGATGCAAGCCATCATAATATCATGGAGCGTATCTTCATCCCACAAACGAGCCGGCCCACGAACAATAGCAAAGACAGATTGTAGAACCCCAAATGCCCTTTCAACATCCTTTCGACATGCTTCTTGTGCCTTTGCAAAATATTTTTTTTTGTTACCTTGTGGCTCTGGAATGGTCTTGACAAAAGTTGCCTAGGACGGATATATGCCATCTGCTAGATAATAACCCATTGAATAATCATGTCCATTGATGTTGTATTTAACTTGTGGACCTTCCCCCTCAGCAAGCCTTGCATATATAGGAGATCTTTGAAGCACGTTTATATCATTGTGTGAACCTGGCATGCCAAAGAATGCATGTCATATCCAAAGATCTTTACCTGCAACTGCTTCGAGTATAATGGTAGGCTCCTTTTTATGTCCCCTATACATCCCGTGAAATGCAGTAGAACAATTTTTCCAGCTCCAATGCATACAATCTATAGACCCAAGCATACCAGGAAATCCTCTGCTTGCACCAATTTCAAGTAACCTAGGGATATCCTGTTCATTAGGCAATCTCATGTACTCCGGTCCAAAAACCTCAACAATAGCTACTACAAACTTTCTCAAAGCTTCTAGTGCAGTACTCTCACCAATACGAATGTACTCGTCCAAAGCATCAGCCGGTACTCCATAAGCTAACATACGGAAAGCCGCAACGACCTTATGTAGACAAGATAGTCCTAGCACACCGGCTGCATTCCTCTTCTGCATGAAATAGTCGTCATGTTCCTCAACAGCCTTCATTATGCGAAGAAAAACAGGTCGCCTCATCCGAAACCTATGTCACGACGTGATTAAAAAATTAGCAAAACTTATAATACAGGTACAATGAAAATTAGATAAAAAAAATACAAAAAACATGCGAACCTCCGTCTAAAGGTCATTGCTTTGAACGTAGGATTATCTGAGAAATAGTCTTTGTATAGAAGACCATGGTATAATAATCTGTTACGCTGGAGTACCGCATGTCCGTGAACTGAACCAATACGAGCCGGATGATTAACCGAATCCTCAATGATCATGTGTGCGGCACCAAAAAATACATCATTCTCATCATCCGAAGAGGAGGGATCAACCACTTCATTCATCACAAATTGATTGAATTCATCATCTGAATCCATACTAGTATTGTATGGGAACCTGCAGTGCAACGAACCAGGCAACCAACTCGTCTCGAGTAGGCGGCAGGAAGCGCTGCATCCAAGAGGCAGGGCGCGCCGGTGTCAAGCTGCGCCGCTCCCCGGCCACCACCGCGACGCTCCACGCG
Source organism: Bromus sterilis (assembly GCA_950022295.1). Classification (NCBI taxonomy): domain Eukaryota; kingdom Viridiplantae; phylum Streptophyta; class Magnoliopsida; order Poales; family Poaceae; genus Bromus; species Bromus sterilis. The sequence goes on along the minus strand of OX465596.1, from coordinate 407,010,132 downwards.
TGCAGGCGGCAGGGCGCGCCGGCGTCAGCAGTGCCGCCGGAACAGATCTGGTCGGCTGCCTCGCGTCAACAACAACCTCACCAAAACGATTGTGCAGTTTTTTTAACAGAAAACGTCCAAGTGGACCCACATAAACATATAGAGAGTCAAGATTTGCAAAGTCTCTTGGTTTAGCCCATCATTTAATACGTTTTCTATTTTTTAGAGTCTTTCAAAATCTTTAAATTTAGCTAAGATTATACAAAGGCTGTGGGAGTTGCTCTTAGCCCATCATTTAATACGTTTTCTATTTTTTAGAGTCTTCCAAAATCTTTAAATTTAGCTAAGATTATACAAAGGCTGTTGGAGTTGCTCTTAGGTGGTACACCCTTTAAAAAAGAGATGAAGGCTTGATACTAACTAAAAGGATGGAAGGGGTATATTAGAGGCCGGGGTGAATACACGACTACAAATTGTATTATTTTATGGGTCTGTCTAAGACACATCTAGATGTGACATAATTATGTCACATCTAAGGATGACATCATTATTTGTTTGTTTTATATTTTATTTATTTTGATAGTTTATTGGGCATTCTTTTCTTATATATTTTTACTTGTTTGTGTTGTTAATTTGTTTGTATTTTTTATAATTTATCAAAGCCCAAAAACGAAAAAACAGCTTGCCATATACGTACGTACAAATGATCCCTAGACTTTTCTTGTTTTTTTTAGATGCACAGGATCGCTAGTTATCTTTCAAGAAATTGATAGCGAGCTTTTCCTGGAAAAAAAATCTGATCACTTCTTTTTAGGGAAAAAAATCTGATCACTTGCTTTGAGTGATGCTAACATCGATTTATTAGCATTTGCGTAATACGTCTCTGATCGGCTAGCTCATAACAGGCTACAAACGATTTATTATTTGCCTTTTGTTTGTTCTTGCATTTTTATTCTTACAGTTTAGATATTTTTTCTCAATAAAAGACTATGAAATTAAAACATTATTCAAAGAACATTTCTATGAATATATATAAATGTTTTTAAATGAGAAAAAATGTTAATGAAAAACAAAATATTATAATATACGCTGAGAAATACTTTATTGTATGATGATCATTTTTTGAATACACATTAAAAAATATACATAGAACGTTTTTTCAATAGACAATGAAATCTTTTAATTATATTCTTTAATATGCACTAAGCTTTTTTAATACCCACTTAACTTCTTTTAACATATGATGAAATATACGGTGTTGCTAGTCAATGGGCGATTTGTAACTGTGACAACAAAAAAAGTTCAGTTACGAGCAACAAAAGCATTTTGGAGCTCTTATAGAAAATTCCAATCTAAGTTGACGTTCATTTTTCTTTTTTGAGTATACTTTGTTTAGTTTTGTTTGCCGTTTTCGTTTTTTCTTACCGTTGCGGTACAATTGCAGCCCAAAGACAAACAATTGCGCCCCGGTTCTATGGACATGTAGTTCCGCACCAGGTTCTATGGACGTGCAGTTGCGATCGATTCTATGGACATGCGGTTGCACCCGGGTCTATAGACATGCAATTGCGGTCAGTTTTATGGACATGCAGTTGTGCTCGGTCCTATTAACATCCAATTGCGGTCGGTTCATGAACATGCAGTTGCGGATCGGTAGGTGATGTGCAACTGGGTCGCGTGAGGCATATCGGTTGCGGATGGGTAGTTGAAGTGCAACTGTGCTGGTTAAGTGATAAAAACTCGTTGTGGTCGGCGTGATAAAAACAACGACCACAAAGAAAAAAAAATAAAAAACATAAAAAACGGGTTGCGGTTTGGTGGTCGACCTGAAATCGTGTCATGGATGGGTTTCGTATATCGGTTGCGGATCGGTAGGTGATGTGCAACTGGGTCGCGTGCGGCGTATCGGTTGCGGATGGGTAGTTGTAGTGCAACTGTGTCGGTTAAGTGATAAAAACTCGTTGTGGCCAGCGTGATAAAAACAATGGCAACAAAGAAAAAAATTAAAAAAACCGTAAAAAAAAGGGTTGCGGTTCGATGGTCGACCTGAAACCGTGTCAGGTGGGGTTTGGTATATCGGTTGCGGATCGATAGGTGATGTGCAACTGGGTCGCGTGCGGCGTATCGGTTGCGGATGAGTAGTTGAAGTGCAATTGTGTCGGTTAAGTGATAAAAACTCGTTGTGGCCGGCGTGATAAAAACAACGACCACAAAGAAAAAAAAATCATAAAAAAAGGGGTTGCATTTCGGTGGTCGATCTAAAACCGTGTCATGGGTGGGGTTTGGTATATCGGTTGCAGATCGGTAGGTGATATGCAACTGGGTCGCGTGCGGTGTATCGGTTGTGGATGGGTAGTTGAAGCACAACTGTGCCGGTTAAGTGATAAAAACTCGTTGTGGCCAGCGTGATAAAAAAAACGACCACAAAAATAAAATAAAATAAAATAAACCGTAAAAAAACCGGGTTGCGGTTCGGTGGTCGACCAGAAACCGTGTCATGGGTGGGGTTTGGTATATCGGTTGCGGATCGGTAGGTGATGTGCAACTGGGTCGTGTGCGGCGTATCGGTTGCGGATGAGTAGTTGAAGTGCAACTGTGCCGGTTAAGTGATAAAAACTCGTTGTGGCCGGCGTGATAAAAACAACGACCACAAAGAAAAAAATCGTAAAAAAAACGAGTTGCGTTTCGGTGGTCGACCTGAAACCGTGTCATGGGTGGGGTTTGGTATATCGGTTGCGGATCGGTAGGTGATGTGCAACTGGGTCGCGTGCGGCGTATCGGTTGCGGATGGGTAGTTGAAGTGCAACTGTGCCGGTTAAGTGATAAAAACTCGTTGTGGCCGGCGTGATAAAAACAACGACCACAAAGAAAAAATAAAAAAACCCAGGTTGCGGTTCTATGGTCGACCTGAAACCGTGTCATGGGTGGGGGTTGGTATATCGGTTGCGGATCGGTAGGTGATGTGCAACTAGGTCGCGTGCGGCGTATAGGTTGCGGATGAGTAGTTGAAGTGCAACTGTGCTCGTTAAGTGATAAAAACTCGTTGTGACCAGTGTGATAAAAACAACGACCACAAAGAAAAAAGAAAAAAAAACATCAAAAACCGGCTTGCGGTTCGGTGGTCGACCTGAAACCGTGTCATGGGTGGGGTTTGGTATATCGGTTGCGGATCGGTAGGTGATGTGCAACTGGGTCGTGTGCGGCGTATCGGTTGTGAATGGGTAGTTGAGGTGCAACTGTGACGGTTAAGTGATAAAAACTCGTTGTGGCCGGCGTGATAAAAACAACGACCACAAATAAAAAAATAAAAAAATCGTAAAAAAAACCGGGTTGCGGTTCGATGGTCGACCTAAAACCATGTCATGGGTGGGGTTTGGTATATCGGTTGCGGATCAGTAGGTGATGTGCGGCTGGGTCGCATGTGGCGTATCGATTGCGGATGGGTAGTTGAAGTGCAACTGTGCCGGTTAAGTGATAAAAACTCGTTGTGGCCGGCGTGATAAAAACAATGACTACAAAGAAAAAAAACCGGGTTTTCGGTTCGGTGGTCGACATGAAACCGTGTTATGGGTCGGGTATTAAAATAAATAGTACATAAATTTATGTACTATTTTTAAATTCATCAATTTCAAGGAAATATATAATAATAAAAATAAAGGAAAAGGAAAGAAAAGAAAAGAAGAAAAAAAATCATGAATGTAGAGAAATGAATTTGAAACAAATAAATGAAAAAAGAAGATAAAGGTAAAAATGGAAATGGAAATGGAAAAATATGAAATCAACACAAAAAATATTAGTGTGACCACATGCTACACAAGGACAAACAGAGTACCGAAAATTGTTCGCCAAAAAAAAGAGTGACATGTCGCTGAATAGTGCACATCAGTAGTGATAGTGACAGCTAAAATAGTGAACAAATGCACAGTGAACATCCATGCACATGGAACAACGATGAGAGAAAAAAATTTCAATAAGACACAGCGAGGCGGGGCAAAGAAAATGCACGAATCAAAAAGTTTGCACGTTTGTTTAGCAGTTAGATCTTGTGGTAGAGAACTTAGATGAGACATAACTAATTATAAGAATTAGCAAATCCGTTATTTTATTTACGAAAATGATACTCACTGAACGTGTGGGCGGACCTCTCGTGCCTACACGTTCCGCGCACCAATATTGACGTATATCCATCTATACTCAGCTTTTATGTTTTTTGGATTTTAAAAAGTTTTATCTTTTAAATAAAATTCTGATTAAAATTCCGTTTTCACCATTAAATCCGTCTCGACGAGATCTTCAAAACTAAATGTCATATTGATATGTTTCGAGAACTTTTTTTTTGATCAAAAGTTGTCATGTTGTTTACACTGAAATTGCCATCATGTTTACACTAAAGTTGCCATGATTTCTTTCATCTATTATTTTCTTCTAGATTTAAAGCAACCATTGTATTTTAACGCCTTTTTACTCAATGCTGAGGACCGGGGAGAACCGCGGTGATGCTCAGTGGACCCCGAGCAGATATCTGGCGCGGGGGAGGGGGGAAGGGGTGCGCGACATGGCGGTCTCCTAGGTTACGAATGCGTCGAGGAGATCCTCCGACACATCTCAATTCAAGACGATGGGAGAGGGGACATGGATCGGGGGAGAGTTTGTCGACGGTGTGGTGCTGCTCTGGCGAAGACTCTTTTTTGTGCCCATGGCAATTTCTATTCATAGGACATGTCAATTTTCTATTCATAGGACATGGCAATTCTTATTCATAGGAGGACCGGGGAGAGCCGCGGTGATGCTTAGTGGACCCCGAGCAGATATCTGGCGCGGGGGGGGGGAGGTGGGTGGGGGCGGGGTGCGCGACTTGGCGGTCTCCTAGGTTACGAATGTGTCGAGGATATCCTCCGACGCATCTCGACGCATGACGGTGGGAGAGGGGACATGGATCGGGGGGAGAGTTTGTCGACGGTGTGGTGCTTCTCTGGCGGTGACTCTTTTTTGTGTCCATGGCAATTTCTATTCATAGGAGATGGCAATTTTCTATTCATAGGACATGTCAATTATTATTCATAGGACATACCCGGATTGCTGCAATCAGACGTTGGTGCCCAGGAGCAGGAGTACCCCGGAGGCGGATACTACTACGTCGAGACCCCCGCTGACTAGGAGCAGGAGTAGTTTCGGAGGTTCCCAGGCAGGAGGCCTTGCCCTTTCGATATGTATCTCTGATGTTAGTTTTGCCAGCCTTCTTAACGCAAAAACTTGACTAACTATGTCTGTACTCAGATATTATGGTTTTTATAACTTATGTATTCGGATCCCCGTGATCCCTTAGTTTGTAACTTAAAGCTTTATCTTATTCGTGTCTAGTGTTGTGCTATGATATTCTCACTGTGGCACCCTGATTTCGGTCGTGTACCCTGCGTGTATGATTAGTGTACACGGCATGATTTTGGGGGCATCACAGAACACAACATAGATTTTCATGCTTATCTTTGTCTGTGTTCTATATCTTTTCATAGTTGTTTTCATGCTTAGCTCTTAGTTTTCATGCTTATCTTTTTAAGAGCTTTTGTTTAGGATTGTTCTAGGAACTCTCTTGAGTTTTCCTGCTTATCTTGTTTAGAGAGTGGTCTTGTTGGACTGAGTTATGTGTCTTGCATGAGTAGGTAATTAAGGTTGCCATTACAAGTGTAGTGGTAACATGCAATAGTTTTGAGGTATTGATTTGAGTAATGTTTGGACTTTTGGTGCCAAGAGCTTTAGCCTATTAGTGATATGTGTCTTATTTTGGGCAATCCGTGCTTATTTTCAAAAAGTACAAAAATTAGTTGAGAACTCTAGCTACTAGATGGATCGCTAGCCTCTGGAGGGGTTGAAATATATAGAGTACCATCACGTACCATGGGTCGAGGATGCACAAGGATAAACAAACCCCCATACACTCCTCCTCGGGGTACTCGTCTCTTTGTGAACCTCCCAATTAGATAGAGAGTTACCCATAATAAGTGCATGAGTTCTTCGTACTAATGCGAGTATTCGACTGTTGGCACTTCCACCTTCCGTATTTTGCTAGCCTCTTCGGTACCGTGCATTGCCCTTTCTCACTTTGAGAGTTGGCACATACTTCGCCTATGCATCCAAACCCTTGGCATGATATGCTCTGTCATCATAAACCTCCTTGTATCTTCCTCAAAACAGCCACCATACCTACCTATTAAGGCATTTCCATAGCCTTTCTGAGATACATTGACATGCAACATCCACCATCTCATGACTTGATCTTCATGTCATTCATGTTTTTGCCGTATCGAGGATCCGCATGATAGTTGGGCTTCACCCTTATTATTGCAACATGACGCGCTAATATCATTGCATATCCTTCTACATTGGCAGAGACATACATTTGTATACACCATGATAGTTTTCATCTTTCTTTATGTTGAGTACTTCTTGTAAACTGTGAAGATCTTCTATATTCTTGTAAAATATAGAGTGTTGCCCTTAAGTGAGGAAAATATCTCAAAGAGGACAAATTAAAAGATCCCAAAGAATACAAATGAGAGATAAATAGAAAGAGCCAATGAGGCCACAAAAATACAAAAAAGAGAAAAAAATTAAAAAAAGAGAGAAGGGGAACACTACTATTCCTTTTGAACGATCCACACTCGTAATCCATTTTTATATTTGTACTCCATAGAGATTATCATTCATGCATAACTATGTGGGGACCCTTACACTATAGAACTTGGCTTGCATATTCCAAGGATGAGCCTCCTCAAATGATCTCTAGGTCTTCATGAGCAAGCAAGTTGGATGCACCCCCACTAGTTCCATTGGAGAGCTTACCTTAGCTCATATGTGCATCCTTTGCATGGCAATCCCTACTCCTCACATCATATCTATCATTTGGCTTTCTCTCTCCTATGATTGTCCTCATTGATGTGAGCCTTTCACACCTTTTTTGTCTTCCTTCCCCATAATTTCTCTCTTTGCCATCCTAAGTGCCAACGTATCTTTCTCGCGCTCATCCATTGCATGAGTGCTCAAAGTCGAAAGGGACAGGATCAGTTTGACTTGTACCTGACTAGTGGTCTGGGGATGAGTCCAAATAAGATCCCAATAGAGACCAAGTGTGAAACTTTAGTAGATTGAGTTCTCAATAAAAATATATATTATTTTTTATTCTCTATATCCCATCTCCCATTGCTTGCACGCAAACACCATTTGGAGACATTCGAGTCATGGACAGCAAGAGATCTTGCACCCTTATGTTCATACTTTACTAGTTTCAATACTAAATATAGACTCTTGCTTGTTATTATCTTGACTTGAATTGCACATCTTACTTGCTTTACTTTGAAGTTCTTATATGTGTGTTAGCATGTCACCACGGAAATTATCTGTGTTATTGATACGTCCAAAATACATCAATATTTTATATCATAATTTACCTCTACTCATGGATATATTCCATATTATGATGATGTTCTTATAGTGTTTTGGATTGTTTTACACATTTTGCAACTTTCCGGTGCCGAAACAGCAGACGCAGGAATCAGCGGGGAAAAGTGCACATCAATTGGCCATGTCAGCACATCTCCAAATGACCTGAAATTCACGGGGTACAACTTTCAGAAGATATAACGAAGACTGGTCGAAGGACACCCGAAGGGGGCCACCAGGGCTCCAGGCGCCCTGGTGGCGCGGCCACCCCCTAGGCCTATATCTTCCTCGCAACCTAAAACCCCCAGAAGAAGAAGAGTTTCCGGAGTTCCGCCGCCGCTCCGTGGCGGAAACCTACAGAGAAGAAAAGACCTTTCCGGCTGGCAGATTCCGCCGGGGAGAACTCCTTCCGGAGGGGGAGATCGCCCTCATCGTCATCACCATCTTCACGGGCATCATCGAGATCATCATTAACATCATCCTCACCATCAGCACCATCTCCATCTTCATCCCATCTCATCTCACAATTGCAATCCAAGTTGCAACATGCACTATCCATCCCCTCTACTCTATCGGTGTTGATTACTCTTTGTAGTGAGTGATATTGAGTTTTGTTGGAAAAATACTATTATGTCCAGATTGTTTATCATATATTTATCACCACTGATCATGATCTCTTTTATGTCTTGTGAGTAGATCTTTTAGTTCTTGAGGACATGGGAGAAGTCTAGTTGTTAGTAGTCATATGATGTTGAAGTAATATGTGTTTTTTGGTATTTAAGTTGTGGTGTTATTCTTCTAGTGGTGTTGTGTGAACGTCGACTACACAACACTTCGCCTTTTTAAGGACCTATGGGAATGCATTGTGTATAAAGTATTCTTATGGTGGGTTGCCGGAGTGAAAGAAACCTGAACCCCAGTTCGCACACTTTTGCATGAGGGATTGTTGGGTCCTAAACTTTATTGCTATGGTTAGGCTTTGCCTTAATTTCTCTCTTGTATTTGAGGATGCTTGCAAGAGGTTTAATCATAAGAGTGTGATTATCTTAGTCTAGAAAGTGCACTAGCATATGTCCACCCATACAACACTTATCAATACAAAACATAGTACCGAGACGTAATATGGCGAAGGCACGTGACTATCTCTCCCGTGTGTCCTCAAGAACGCTTTAGCCTTTATAAGTTTAAATCCTTTGGCTTATCCTTTGCACAAAAGGACTGGGCCACCTTGCTGCACCTTATCATTATTTATCTTCCTAGCATTTATCTCCTTGTTACTTATACCAGAAAACCCATAAAAAGCTACCTTTCAGTACTTGCAGTTATTCCTATCTCAAGATCACTTGTCAATACCTTCTGCTCCTCGTTGGGTTCGACACTCTTACTTACCTAAAAGTCTACGATAGATCCTCTACACTTGTGGGTCATCAGTTATCATTTACCTACTCGAGGACGAGCAGGAATTAAGCTTGGGGATGTTGATACGTCCCAAACGTATCTATAATTTATGATTTTCATGCACTTTTATGTGACATTGCTACATGGTTTGCTACACTTTCATATCATTTTACACATATTTGGACTAACCTACTAACTCAGTGCACCCAGTGCCAATTTCTGTCTGCTGATGTCTTTAAGTTGCAGGTATTTTACCCTAACTTGTACGTTTGCCCGTGCGTTGCAACGGGCGTAATTTATGATGGTTTTCTACAATACAATATATATGGTATGCACAAATAATAGGCGAATAGTTTTTTTAACTTATTGGTGGCATGGTGGGTAATTATTCAGAACTTTAAAGGCGGATATTCTTTTTTAACTTACCGGTGGCATGGTGGGTAATTATTCAGAATTTTAAAGGCAAAAGGCTAGTTCAACCATCACGACGACGACCGCGATGTATTCCCTTTTAATAGTAGTGATTTTCAATGCCCCAAAAATTCCAGACAAATCATATAAAAAATCAGCGAGACGGAAGCTTCCGAAATCACCAAAGGGGAGACGGAGGGGGACCACCCCCCTCCCAGGCGGCCAGGTGGCGCGGCTCCAACCCTAGCCTTGCCACCAGGGCGCCTGGGAGGTGGGGACACCCCCTGGTTCCCCCTTCGGCCTATATTAGATCCTCGTCCAGGAAACCCTCGAGGAGAACCCCGCATCACGAATTTCCTCTCTCTACTTCCATCGCCGCGCTTCCAAGATCGGGAGCACCAGGAGACCTCTTCCCGGCACCCTGTTGGAGGGAGGGTTGACTTCCGAGAGCTTCTCCACCATCATGGACGCTTCCCGGATATGTCGTTAGTAGTCACCCTTGGACCATGGGTCCATGACCAGTAGCTATGTGATGTCTCCTCTCCAATCTTATTCTTCAATTATTAGTCCTTGTGAGATTCCCTACATGACCAAGGCACATATGTAATTTTTCTGTTGTTGTTATGCTGTGTTTGTTGGGATCCAATGGATTATAAGATTATGTTCCGGTCGTGATGAGTTATATATTTGGTTTACCTTTTATATTTTGTTCTTGAGTAATTCTTGCATCTTCTCCGTTACTTTTTATTGCTTTGGCCAAGTAGTAAATAGTTACTCCAAGAGGAAGCGTTATGCATGATTGTGGGTTCATGCCCCCCGATGTCTAGCTTGAGTGACAGAAACATGAGACTAGGGGATGTGTTGTTGCCACCAGGGAGAAAACAACGGTGTTTGTACCCGCGGTTGCAAGGATTGTTTACCTTACGCTTAGATAGTTAATGCAATTGTCTATTGCTTTGAGTTTACACTTTGGGTGGGGCTCGCAATTTAATACCAGCGAGATGTTCTGGATAGATATCTCAAGGTGGATGATTAGTGAGTAGATGCAGATGGATTTCGGTATGCTTGTCTTGGCGTACTGCCCATACTTTTGAGCCTCTAGCTTTCTTGGTAGGATAATTAGCATTGCGGTGCGTTTATAATTCTGTCCATTGCCCAGATTTAATTTGTTCATCCAACTTAGCTATTTTATCATCTTTTGGGAGAGAGACATCACTAGTGAACATCATGGGACCCCGATCCATATTTCCACCACTGTTTACACCTCTGCTTTATTTACTGCCTTTACTTTCCGTTGCAATTATCACTACTATCTACCCTTGCGTTTGATCCTTTGTAAACGACAAGGCCGGAGGGATTGACAACCTCTCTGTACTCGTTGGGATAAAAGTTATTTGTTTCAGTGTGCAGGTCGACGCCTTATGTAAGCGCCAGAGAAGCATACACCTACTTGTCGATCCTTGGAGTCCTCCTGGATTCGATAAACCTTACAGTCCTTGTGTAAGGGAAATTGACTGTTGTGCTACATCTCAACCTTCCACTTGGGGTAACCAACGAAGGGCAAGAAGCCATCAGCGTGTCATGGCCGGTGGCCCACCAAAAGCCCACTCGGGAAAACCGACATGATGGAGTAAGACGTAAAGCCCAAGACTTGAGGCGCAAGACAAGGACTCGTATAAACCCCTGCCTAGCTAACTATATAAAGGGAGGCACGGGCACCCCTTTAGATAGATCTCTCTCCACGCATAGCTCTAGACAGGCAACACGCCTCCACCATAGACCTTGCGGCACCCCTGTACATCATCATCAATACAAAATCAGACAAGCAGCGTGTATGGTTTTCCCTCCGGGGGGCCTGATGCTAACTCCTCGTTGGTTACCCCAAGTGGAAGGTTTGATGTAGTATAGTGATACGTCGATAATTTCTGCTTGCTCCATGCATGTTTTGTGTGATATTGGTATGATCTAGATACACTTTCATACACTTTTGATCATATTTGGACTAACCTATTAACTTAGTGCAGTCCAGTGCCAGGTTCTGTTTTCAGCTGTTTTTCTGTTTCTGTTTTTCCCAATATAAAAAGTGCTCCAAAAATCCGGGAAAAATCAGATCAAAAATCAGTGTACCGGAAGCTTCCAGAGCCCCGAAGGAGGGCCGGGGGGCCACCACCAGGGACCCAGGCGGCCACCTTGCGTGGCCTAGGGTCTGGCCGCGCCAGGGGGGCGCCTAGACCCCTGGTGGCCCCCCTGGCTGCCGCCCTTCGCCTATTTATTCTACGCCACGGGAAACCTCTGAAGACAGAACCCTTTTTCGCGATCTCTCCTCTGTTCCTCCGTCGTCGCGCTTCCAAGATCGGGAGCGTCAGCAGGCCCCTTCCCGGCACCCTGCCGGAGGGAGAATCGACCTCCGAGAGCTTCCCCTCAATCATGGACGCTTCCCGGATGTATCGTGAGTAGTTTCCTTTGGACCATGGGTCCGTGATCAGTAGCTATGTGATGTTCTCCTCCCCTCTTTGTTCTTCCTGGTTTAGACCTCGTGAGCTGCCCTACATGATCGAGGCACATATGTAATCTTTCTGCTGTTGCTATGCTGAGTTTGATGAGATCTTATGAATTATGAGATTATGTTCAGATTGTGATAGAGTAATATAATTGGTTCTTATCTTTTGTATTTTTGTTCCGAAGTAATTCTTGCATGTTCTCCGTTGCTGTTTATTTCTTTGGCCGAGTAGTAGGTAGTAACTCCAAGAGGTAATGTTATGCTCGATTGTGGGTAAATGCCCCCTGATGACACGCTTGAGTGACAGAAACATGAGCCTAGGGGATGTGTTGTGGCCACAAGGGGGAAAACAACGGTGCTTGTAACCGCGGATGCAAGGATTGTTACTTTACGCAAAGTGCTTTTTAATGCAGTTTGTTAGACCAAGTATGTGATCAGAGGAGGAGGGGGTGAATGATCACTTCAAAATTTTGCATAAAACTGTGAAGTGAAGCATAACTCAGCAATCGAAGAGATTCAACAGAAAGGTAAACATTGAAGCAGAACATGATTGACGCAAAACATAGCGAATCAAAAGCATCGAATCAATTGCATCGAAGCGGATCACTGAAGCAATTGATAAACTGAATGTGAGTGCGGAAAGTAAAACGAACTCTTGACTCGGCGATGTTTGTTCGACCAGTTCACACTCTGCAAAGTGCTACGTCTGGTTGGAGGGACTTGTGATTGAACACAGGAGCTAACCTCTCTCCGTCCGTTTCTCCACTGCACCAATCTCCTTGAGCTTGGTCAGTTCTTCACTCGTGGTTGATTATTGAGGAAAACATCGAAACCTTTGACAAACTGGACTTCGAGGCGACAATAACTCTTCGCTCTCTGAAGAACAACTCTCTAACCGTCTAGGAGAATTGCAGTTCTCCAAGATAAAAAGGCTAGCAAACTTCTTCCTAAGTCATAATGAATCAACTCAGATCAATAGGACTTATGCTTCTGTGGATGGGTTTTTGATATGCTTCGGTGGGGTTGCTCTCTCTCTCTCCTCTGTAGGGAATCAATCTTGGAGCAGCCAGCCGGCCAATGAGGGCGGGGTGGCGTATTTATAGGAGGCAATTCCTAGGTGCGAAATGACTGAAGTGACCCGATGTGACAGCTTGACACATGTCCCCAACGGTCATATTTCCAATCAAAGCGCAACTTTACTTGCGGTCCAAGTAAAGCTGACTCACGGACTTGGTTCTGCTTCAGGAGCCGAAAGAACAAAGTCTTCGCTGGTGAAGCATTACCTAGCTCACATGATATTTCTTCAACTCTGGCTTCTCACTGGTTTAGATTCGATCTGAGTCTTTTCATCAAAACCTTCGGAGTACATTTACTAAACCCCTCTTGATAGTACGGTTTTTCCTACGACTCAAAGAAGTAAAAAGAACTACGCAAAAACAACTAAGTCTTGCGCCATCTTGATCATCTTGTTCGATGAGGCGTGCTTCAGGATTCCTTATCTTTTTAGGGGTCGACATCCGTGATGAGCTTCACTCCAGAGGATGTGCTTCGATAAATGAGTAAATCTTCGTTGAAGCTTTATCACCAACCTATAACTTCAGGAACCTAACCATCTGTTTCACACTAGAAAACTTGTTAGTTCCTCTACTGTTTTGACCAACAATATCCAAAACTCTTGAGGGCATAACTTTGCTCTTACACAGTTGTTTGTTGCTTTGGGTTTACACTTTGGGTGGGACTCGCAACTTAATACCAGCGAGATGTTCTGGATAGATATCTCAAGGTGGATGATTAGTAGTAGATGCAGTTGGATTTCGGTCTACTTATTTTGGCGTACTGCCCATGCTTTTGAGCCTCTTCCTTTCTTTTGTAGCATAGTTAGCATTGCGATGCGTTTATAATCCTGTCAATTTCCCATCTGTAATTTGTTTACCTCGCATAGCAGTTTTATCGTCTTTTGGGAGAGAGACATCACTAGTGAACATCACGGGATCCCGATCCATATTCTCATCATTGTTTACAAGCTTCTTTACTTTTCTGCTTTTACTTTCAGTTGCTATCATTACTATTATCCCTTGCATTTAATCCTTTGTAAACAACAAGACTGGAGAGACTGACAACCTCTTTGAACTTCGTTGGGAGAAAAATTATTTGTGTTGTGTGCAGGTCCACGTCAGTTGCGCCGTTGACACCTACTTATCATTGCCGGAGTCCTACGGGAGACAACCCTATCCTCTACATAGGGAAATTTGCTGCTATCCTACATCTCACCTTCCAATTGGGGTAACCAACGAAGGGCGAGAAACCATTATCATCTCTCACGTATCAAGCAAATTTCTGGCGCCGTTGCCGGGGACTCCGAGTGCTAAGATAGGGAAGTTTCACTACCTTTTACCTTTACTTTTTAGTCTTGTTAGTTTACCTTTCTATTTTTATCTTTGTGTCCTTTATCGAAAATTACAAAAAATCTGCCACAGTTGCTGCTACTATGGGTTCCACTGAAAACACCAAGTTGTGTGACTTCACCAGTCACAACAACAAAGACTTTATCTACACTCCTATTTCCACACCTGCCACTTCAGCTGCCTCTGATGAAATTAAACCTGCTTTGTTAAACCTTGTTATGAGAGATCAATTCTCTGGTGTTGGAGATGATGTTGCTTTACACTTAAATAATTTTGTTGAGTTATGTGATATGCAAAAGTATAAAGAAGTAGAAGGTGATGTTGTTAAGCTCAAGCTTTTTCCTTTCTCTTTGAGGGACGAAGCTCAAATCTGGTTTCAATCTTTTCCTAGGAATAGCATAGATTCTTGGGATGAGCGCAAATATGCTTTTATTGCGAAGTATTAACCACCTACTAAAATTATCCAATTGAGGAGTAACATTATGAATTTTAGGAAATTGGATAATGAACACGTTGCCCAAGCTTGGGAACGTATGAAATCTCTTGTGAACAAATGCACTACACATGGTTTGACTACCCGGATGGTTATCCAGACTTTTTATGCAGGCTTGAGCTTTACCTCGCGGAACCTGTTAGATTCGGCTGTGGGAGGAACCTTTATGTCAACAACACTTGGTGCTGCCACAAAACTTCTCGATGATATGATGACCAACTATTCCCAATGGCACACCGAACGCACTCCAACAGGTAGGAAGGTAAACTCTGTCGAGGAGATTACCTCCCTAAATGAAAAAGTTGATTTAATTATGTCTCTACTTACCAAGCAATCCTCTATTGATCCTCATGATGTTCCTTTAAATTCTTTGATTGCTCAGGAACAAGTATATGCAAAATTTATTGCTAGAAACAACTTTAATAATAATGCCTATAGGGGCAACTTTGCTAGTAATCCTAGATTGTTTCCATCCTATTATGGGAACAACAACACCTACCCTAGAAAAAAGAACCCCACTTTTGAACTAGAAAATATTCTTAGAGAATTTATCACTACCTAAAAAGCCTTCAACAAGAATGTAGAAGAGAAATTAGCTAAGTTAGATAATCTCTCTTTGAAGGTAGATAGCCTAGCCCTTGATGTTGAGATGCTAAAAATTAGAACCTCTCCCCTTGAGAAGAGTAAGGCCACTCCTATTAATGTTATCCAATAGCAAATCAATGAAAATATTAGGATGATGTCTAAACTTAAAGAAAGATGGGCTAGAGAAAAAGAGGAAGAGGATAGAATTAAGAGCCTTCCTACACACCACACAGTTACCACTATCCAAATTGTTGAGGACACCGAATCTATTAGCACCCAATGCACTCCTGGTTCCATTGGACTTATTAATGGTGATGCTAATACCTCAACCGTAGAAGAAGAAACTCCTATGAACATAGAGGGTTTCAAACAAGTGAGCCTAGATGACACTACTACCACCTTTGATAGTAGCGATATTGATTTTGATAGTTGCACCCTCTCAGAAGTTATTAGCTTGCTACACAAAATGTCTAGAGACCCCCACACTAGCACACTTAATCTTGCCTTCACGGAGCATATCACAAATGCTCTCATCAAAGCTAGGGAGGAGAAGCTTAGGATAGAAGCCTCCATACCTAGGAATATGGTTGATGGTTGGGACCCTATGATCAAAATTAAATTAAATAACTTCTCTTGTTATGCTTTATGTGACGTTGGAGCTAGTACCTCTGTCATGCCCAAAAGAATGTATGATATGTTTGGATTGAAACCTCTTGATTCTTGTTCTTTTGGTGTTCGTCTTGTTTATTCTTCCGTAAAGAAACCTTTAGGGAAGATAGACGATGTTCTTATCATTGTCAATGACAACTACGTCCCTGTTGATTTTATTATTACGGATATAGAGTGTGAACCTTTATGTCCAATTATTTTGGGACGTCCTTTTCTTCGCACCGTTGGTGCCGTTATTGACATGAAAGAGGGGAATATAAAATTTCAATTCCCTCTCAAAAAGGGAATGTAACACTTCCCTAGAAATAAAATCAAGTTACCTTTTGAGTCCATTACACGGGCTAGCTATTCTCTTTCTCTTGATAAAACTTGATTTTTCTTTTACCTTATGCCTAGCTTAAAGGCGTAAAAGAAAGCGCTTGTTGGGAGGCAACCCAAGATGTTTTTTTCCTTTTGTTTTTAGCGGTCTTGATGATTGTTACTACTATAGCAACATAATTGTATATTTATTTTCAAGCTTTGTGCCAAGTTATAGCCTCATATGACAAGGGAAGCAAAAGTTGTGACATGATGTCCAGAAAAAAGATTCTGTCTACTTGACGGAAAAAATCGGAACAAATCACCAGTTCATCTTTTTGAGACGATTTTTTTACACAGCGTGCTCTATACAATTGCGGAACTTTCGTATGTTCTGAGTTTTTCCCTGAACAAATTCTCTACTACCCGTCGTTCTGTTTTTCACAGATTCTGCCATGTTTTTCCTCTCCTTACTTTTGCAAACCTTAAGCTTGCTTTTTCTTTGCAAAAACCTTTTGGCAATCTTGAGAAACAATAGCTCTTCAAGAATATCTTTATATCCAGTGGGGAAATTTTATTTTATTAAGGGTACTAACCTCTCTAATCAGCTTATGATGAGTTATGTATGAAGGGAGTTTTCAAGTGTGCGATGGAAGATGATGAAAGAAGATTCGGGAGTGTCAAGCGCTCAAGCTTGGGGATGCCCCATGCATCCCCAATAAATATTCAAGGAGACTCAAGCGTCTAAGCTTGGGGATTCCCCCGTGCATCTCCTTCTCCATCAACAATCATCAGTTCGTCCTTTGTCTCACTATATTTTTATCACTTCATGCGCTATGTGCTATGCTTGGAGCGTCTCGCTCTTAGGTTTTATTTTTAGTTTTCTTTAGCTTTGCTTGCTGTTCATAACAAGTTAAACCCCATCTTACTTTGTGTGGGAGAGAAACACGCTCCACTTTCAAAATTTAGAACACATCATAGGATTCTTCATGCCTATCTTTTTACTGTTGTGTGTTCTTTGTCTTTCCGTAGCTATTGCCATGTTTAGTTTTAGTCTTAGTTTTTCTTTAGAAAGAGCCTTGGTTTTGTTTAGTTTGTTGATGGAACTCTCTTTAGTTTTCATGTTTATCTTGTTAAGAGAGTTGGTTGTTGCACTGAGTTGTGCCTTGTCTTGAAAGTAGGTAATTGAGGTTGCTATTTAATTTTAGTAATAACTTGCAATAGTTTTGAGGTATTAATGTGAGTAATGTTTGAACTTTTGATGTCAAGAGCTCTAGCCTATTAGTGATAGGTGTCGTATTTTGGGCAATCTGTGTGTATTTTAAAAACCTACAAAACTAGTTGATAACTCTAGCTACTAGATGAATCACTAATTTTTGGAGGGATCGAATAATTGAGTACACTCATGTACCATGAGTCGAGGATGCGCAAGGATAATCAAACTCCCATACACTCCTCCTCGGGGTACTTGTTTTTTTGTGAACCTCCTTATTAGATTGAGAGTTACCGATAATAAGTGCATGAGTTCTTTGGACTAATGTAAGTATTGAAAGTTGACACTTCCACCTCCTCATATTTGCTAGCATCTCCCGTGTCGTGCATTGCCTTCTTCTCACTCCGAGAGTTGGCGTCCACCTTTGCCGGTACATCCAAACCCTTTGCATGATACTCTCTGTCATCATAAACCTCCCTATATCTTTCCTCAAAACAGCCACCATACCTACCTATCAAGGAATTTACATAGCCTTTTCGAGATATATTGCCATGCAACATCCACCTCTTCCTGACTTGATCTTCATGTCATACATGTTCCTGCTACACTGGCAGAGGCATACATTGCATACATCATGATAGCTACATCTTATTTATGGTATGAGTACCTTGTAAAGTGTGAAAGATCTTCTATACCCTCTTGTAAATTAGAGTGTTTCCCTTAAGTGAGGAAAAGATCCCAAAGTGGACAAAATAAAAGATCCCAAAGAGGACAAATGAGAGTTAAATAGAAAGAGCCATTGAGGCCACCAAAAAAATACAAAGAATAGAAAAAAGAGAAAAAGGAAATAAAAATAGAGAAAGGGGTAACACTACTATCCTTTTGAAAGATCCACACTAGTACTCCCTCTTATCCTTGTACTCCATAGAGATGATCATTCATGCATATAGCTATGTGGGTACCTTCACACTATAGAACTTGGCTTGCATATTCCAAGGATGAGCCTCCTTAAAAGAGTTCTAGGTCTTCATGAGCGAGCAACTTAGATGCACCCCCACTAGTTCCATTGGAGAGTTTTTCTTAGCTCATATGTGCATCCGTTGCATGGCAATCCCTACTCTTCACATCATATCTATCATTTGGCCTTCTCGCCTATGATTGTCCTCATTGATGTGAGCCTTTCTCACCCTTTTTGTCTTCCTCCTCCACCATATTTCTCTCTTTGCCATCCTAAGTGTCAACTCTCGTGCTTACGCTCATCCATTGCATGAGTGCTCAAAATATGGAAAAGGAGTGGATCAAATTGACTTGTACCTAGCTAGTGGTCTGGGGACGAGTCAAGATAAGATTTCAAAGAAGACCAAGTGTGAAACTTTAGTAGATTGAGTTCTCAACAAAAATACTTTTTTTTCTCGTATTCCTATCCCTCTTCTTGCACGCAAACACCATTTGGAGACATTTGAGTCACGGACAGCGAGAGCTCTTGCACCTAATGTTCTTTTGTTGCTTGTTTCAATGCTAATATAGACTTTTGCATGTTATGACTTGAATTGAATCACTACTGGAAACAGGTTCTTTACCATCTGTTTTTTCTTTGCCGACTGTTTTTCATCGGGGCGGATGGCAACGAGATAATTTGTCGTCCGCTGACCTAAACACGGACGGTAAAAATAAACTGTCGGTATTTTAATGTTTTGCTGTCCGCTTTATAAAGGTGGGCGGCAAAGAGAAGAATAGAGAATGGTAAAAATTTCATCAGTTACACTAAGGTACTTTGCCGTATGCTTTGGGTAGGCGGACAGCAAATAAAACCATACGCGGACGGAAAAGAGGCTAAACTGTTAACCCCTAACGGGCTCACCCTCTCTCTCCCCCACGCAACTGTCCCTCACCCCTTTCTCCAGTGCAAGAACGTCTCCCAAACCCGCGCCGTCCAGCGCCGCGGCCCCTCGCCGCCAGCCGCCCCTCGTCGCCAACCCCACCACTGCTCCTCCCCATCCCTTCCCCTCCCCCTCCCCTCCTCATCGCGGCCCGACAAGAACCGCGACGGCGACGAGAACGGACACCGCCCCTACTGCTGCAGTCTCTGTCCCTCGCCGGCGAGCCTCCATCTTCACGGCCGCACTCAAGTACTCCTTCGTCGCCGCGCTCCTGCTCTTCGTCCTCATCGCGCTCCTGTGACTGTGAGTGAAGCGTGTTCCCTTCTTCTCCTCCGCCCGCCCACGACTCCACCCCTGCACTGCACGCGCTTTGCAAAACATTTCCTATTGTTTTATTTACCGGTTTGTGTATAGCCCATTGTATTAAACTGCGTAAAAATTCCCATTCGTTGCACAAACCTCTGCGAGTCTGCATTCTCCTTGCTGTGACATCTTGTGTCATGTGCAGCTTGCAACAAACTATATATATTGGGTAAGGACTGGCTCTGTCATTATCAGAACTAGCTGATGTTTCCTTGCTTATCTGAAGTTACATTATCATAAAGAGAGTTTGTTAGGTGAAAGGTACACATGCATGCTACACACTGAAGAACATAGCCTACTATTAGCCTGAATTAATTGCTCTTGTAAGACCATGCGGTTTCTGTAGCAATGGTGTGATAGTCATTTTATCGTATATGTGACTACACCTTTCCATTTCATTCCATGCGTTGCCATGGAATAACGAAACAACACTACAATCGAAGGCCATGGCAGTAGTAGTAGTAGCAATCCAAATTATCATCTGAGCATGGTGTCGTATCAGGCATCTCCTTCAGTAATGTACACATGTAGACATGTTGTACAGAGCAAGGTCAAAATAAATTTTATTCTAATAGTCTTGTAAGAGAACATACAGACTGATAAGAACTCAGGAGGAGGAAATACGTCACCAGATAAGTAAGATGAATATATTTATATCCACTTTTTAGCAGATTAAAATTGGAAATTTTGAAGTGATCTCGTAGTAAAAAAGATTGTCACGAACATACTATTTTAAAAGTGTGCTAAGAACTGCACACATTGAAAGAGTGTGTCTATACCCTAATCTCTATGTGTGAGTTCAAGAAACAATATATCTTGCAATCTGGACACAACATCGAAGGCCATGGCAGATTTAATGGATACTAAATATATGTAAACAACAATTTTATTAGAATCACATAACATTCTTTTTCCGAAAATAAAGTAATTTTATTGGAATTGAATTTGAGTGTGGTTTATGTGCATAGTGTGCTTGGTTAATCATATAGCTTAGATTTTCTCCCGTTACAACACATGAGTATGTTTGCTAGTTAGGTTTTTTTACAACCGAGTTATATCTTTTTTTGAAATTCCAATCGAGATAGATTTTTAAGTGGTTGTTGTCTTTTGCTTGAATTAAAAAAATGGTCGAGGATTAGTTAGATTGGTCGATCTACACCGTAGTAATCTGGTATTACAATATGATTATATCTTTAGAATTAAAAATATTGTAATATTTTTGTTAGTTTAATTAGTAGGTTAGACCCCCCCCCTTCTCGCCGACCACTAACCAATCCCTTCCGGGACCCCCTCCCCGCAGGTCCTCGCCGGCGCCCATTTGCTCCCTCCCTCGGCTACCTCTTCTCAGCTCCCTCCCTCATCGCCGACATAGCAGGTAACCCATCCTACTTTAGTTTGTTATATATGTTCTGGTCTTCGCGCCGATGACACTAGCTAGCTAAGTAAAGTCACGTAACCAATATGCGTCTCCCATTCGAAAGAGTTACAATTATTAATATGCATGCATTTGTCACGAGGTGGTTGTAGGCTGCTCTTGAGAAAGAGAGACAGGCAACCCAAGAGCTATTGGCGGAGAGAGACAGGATGCTTCCTGAGAGAGATAGGAAGGCAGCCGAAGATCTGGCGTTGGCGGAGGAGAGGACCCGAAGGATGCTAGAGGAGGAGAGGGCACGGAACGAGACGGCGAACAAGGCCATATATGACCTCTTTGCGGTAAGTTACTTCTGCATATTAGTCAAATCATGAGTGTATGTTTGTTTAAGAACTCACTAATATAGTTGACTCCTCGAAAACAAATTTGCAGACTATGTTCGAGAGCCAAGGTCGTACCCCTCCGCCTATGCCGACGATCCCTACTCCTGTGGGAATGGTACTTTTCATTTTAATGATCATTATTGCTCACTCTTAAAAATTAGTTTCGTCATTCTAACCAAATATTGCAACTGATCTTTGGTACATCCTAATTCCGCAGTTGCATCGCATAACCCTTCTCCCGATCCTAGCCCGAGAAACCAACCTAGTGATACTCAGCCGTGATGTCGACTCGGGTACGTTCTTCTCTATTTTTTTGGTTCATTTGATTCATAAATGATTACTTAGCTTAAACAATGCATGGTTAGCTTCATAAATGCTAGAAATGACATAGTTAGCTTACTTAGCTCCAAAATGACATTAACTTATCTTGGTTTTGCTCAACAATGACATAGTTAGCTTAGTTAGCTCATAAATGCCATAATTGGTTTATTTTTCTCATAAACGACATATATTTAACTTAGTTAACTCAAAAAAGATATTAATAGCTTAGCTATCCCAATCATTCTCATCTTCTTTTTCATCTCCTTCTATTCATCTTCTCCTTCTCCTTCTCATCTTCATCTTCTTCATCTCATGCTCATTCATCTTCTCCATTTTCTTCATCTCCTGCTCATTCATCTTCTCCTTCTCATCTTCTCCATTTTCATCTTCTTCATCTCCTTCTCATTCTCATCTTCTTCATCTTATTTATCTTCTTCATCTTCATCTTGTACATCTATTCATCCTCTCCTTCTCCTTCTTACCAATCATTTTCTTCTCTTCTTCTTTTCTTCATCTTATCCTGTTCCTTCTCCTTCTTCATCTTATTTTTCTCCTCAGTTAGCTAGTGTAGTTTCGTTCATGATTTTGGTAGTTCATATATACCAATCTTTATTTACTTAATTTAATACAAATTTTAATTTATTCTCATATCTAACATCAATTTGATTTCATTTTGCAGACTTGCTTCTTGGATGGACTTTTGTAGCTTCTTTGTGCCTGGACTTTGGACTTTTATATGTGCACTTGCTACTCTTTTTTGCTTCATTGTGATCTGTGCACTTATATGGACATATATATTGTGATGTGATATGTGGACTTTATGATGTGATATGGACTTGCTAGTGTGTGTGATGTGTCGATATATATGATGTGATGCTAGCAGACATATAAATGATGTGATGTGCATTTATATATGTATATATGTATCTGTTTTATAAAAATGCAGGAATTTTAAAAATTGAAAAAATGAAGAAATACAACAACTTTGCCGACCGCTTGCGGTCGGCAAAGGCATTTGCCATCCGTAGGAGGTTGGCAAAGACGCCACGTGTCAACAGGTTGTGCAACCTGGGAGCGCTGGCTGGCCATATGGTTGCTTTGCCGACCGCAAGCAGTCGAAAAAGAACTGGGAGCAGGTGCACATGTCCAGCTGCAGACAGAGGCCTTTACCGACCGCGAGTGGTCGGAAAAGGGGCTATTCCGCAAGAAGTCGGCAAAGCCTAACGTTAGATGACTAACGGGGCCGAGTCGATGGCTTTGCCGTCCAAAGACTTTGCCGTCTGCTTGAGCTATGGGGTAGACGGAAAAATCTTTACCGTCCGCCGATTTTATGCGGATGGCAAAGAAGGTCTCTACCGGCCAAATCGGTGCCAAATTCGTTGCCGACCACTTGCGGTCGGCAAAGCCTTTGCCGACCGTGATTGTGCCCTTTGCCGACAGCCATGGCGGTCGGTAAAGAACCTTTTTCCATGCCTGTTCTTCTTTGTTCTATTAGTTTGCAAAAACCCAAAAAGATTTCTCCTTTCTTTTGCTTTCGTTAAACCTTAAAAAACCAAAAAAATATGTTTCCTTTGCTCTTTAGTTTGCTCTGTTTCAGAGTTCAGCTCGAGTCCGTGATGATTATTATTTCCTATGTTCGATCGTTCAAGTGACAAGGCGGTAATGACGAAGATCGACGGAAGGGATGCAACAAGGAAAGCCGGTATGAACTCTTTTTGTTTCTACTTTTGTACGAATGTACTTACTTATGATTAGAGACCAGCTTGTAGCGACATAGTGCTATGTTTAAAATGCTTTCCCAGTGGTTCATGCTTTCTTTGTGGTTAGTCTCAAATATCTAGAGTTTATAATGTGTTGCTTGAAATGATTGACATGCATTGCATTGTTCATGGTATGGCATATAGAAGTGGTATTTACCTCCGAGGGATTCTTGGATTGACTTGGCACATGTTCACGCATGTTAAGACTAAAAAGTCGGTTATGCCTTGATGATCTTTTTACTTCAGGGTTAGTTATATCACTTTCATGCCCGATTCAATGTTGCTTTGTCGCTCTGCATGTTTATGACTGTTATGCTCTCTAGTTGGTCGCTTCTCCGTCTTTTGCTAGCCTTCCTCCAGCACCAAGCGGAATTCTGCTTGTGCTTCCAAACTCCTTTTTCAACCCAGTTGTTCCAATTGAGTCCACCATACCTACCTATATGTGGTATTTACAGGCCACTCCTAACTTAGACTTTCTTGTGCCATCTCAAAATTTATTCAAAAGCTTCCCCTTTGTAACCGTACAAGCTCATGGTGCGGTGAGGGAAAATCAGTATCTTTCATGCCAAAAATATTTTGACGGAAGTTTTAACTAGTCAATAAAAAAAATGAGAGTTACACCTCCCCCATACTTGATGATGGAATGAAATGGACCAAATGCTGCTTATGATAGATGGAACGATACCCTCCTTCCATACTTGAGGCAAAATAAAAGGTTCCGTAGACCATCAAAGGATTTATGGATAAGGGAACATGTGTAAGCAAAAGGCATTAATATGGTTGGCATGGGAGATATTGAGAGTCCTTTACCGTTCACCGTTGACTGGAAAGTTGCACCTCTCAAAAGATTTTTATCTCTGTTTTCAAAACCAAGAGCTCTGGTACATGTTTAGACTTTGCTTCCTTTCACGGGTTTTCAACCTTGCCATCAAAAGCCCTGGTTCGAGAGTCTCCACCTTCCTTTCTCCAAAGCACCAACTATGAGATCATAATTGTCATTCTTAGTGTAACATGCATTGTCCCAAAGTATCACAATGTCTTCTGCATGCTTGTGATGTTTCTTACTTTGAGTTCTTAGTTCTAGTCTCCTTTAAAACTCCGAAGGAGTTTCTGCATTTATGTTTTGCTTCACTCATGGAGGCTAGCGAGATACCACTCTGATATGTTCATGCTATGTGCATTGTGATATTAAATTGATTTTCAACAGCATATTATTTACTTTTTGTTTGTTTTTGACTGATTACATGAAAGGAGGATTGCTTCGTGCATTGTCCTTGTAGCATGGTGTCAAAACTTGCTAAACTCTTTTGTAGTACATGCTTATTTACTCTAGTGAAGCAAAAGAGTTTGTCAAAGTTTTCTTTGTCGCGTCCAGTTCGTTAAACTGAATTGCTTGAGGACAAGCAATAGCTAAGCTTGGGGGAGTTGATACGTCTCAAACGTATCTACTTTTCTAAACACGTTTTCTATTGTTTTGGCTTCATTCTTGCATGATTTGAACGAAACTAACCCGGACTGACGCTGTTTTCAGCAGAGCTACCAGTGCTGTTTTCATTTGTGCAGGTTTCTGGATATTTAGGTACGCTGGAAAAATCCCAAGAAAATATAAAAAAATCAGCGTTCCGGAAGCTTCCGAGGATCCAAAGGGGGGCCACAGGGCAGCCAGGGGGCAGCCAGGAGGGTGCCTGGCGCAGCCCAGCCCCTGGCCGCGCCACCTGCCCTCCTGGCTAGGTCCCACACCCCCTGGTGACCTACCTTGGCCCCTATTTATTCTCCCGACGCAGAAACCCCAGAACAAAAGTCACTTTTCCAATCTACGTCGCGGAGCCGCCGCAACCCTCTATTCTTCTCAGGGAGAGCTAATCTGGAGGCTGCTCTGGCCTCCGGTGAGGGGAAATCATCGCCATCGTCATCGCCATCACCACTCCATCATCCCTCCATGACTTCTTCATCCATGTGTGAGTAATTCCCTGCTGTAGGCAAAGGGGATGGTAGGGATTGGATGAGTTCGATCATGTAATAGTTCAATCAGATTGTTGGGGGCATGTTGCCTATCATCTACTTGGTGTTTATCATATCTGTTACAACTTGTTGCTCTTAATGCTTGCCACTTTGGGCCCGAGTGCCATGATTTCAAATCTGATCACCCTTTTTTTTCTTGAGTTTGTGATGTTCTTGATCCTATCTATGAGTTGTATGCACCTATTATAGTCCGGAACCGGCGATCCCAATGGTGACAGCTTGGGACACCAAAGGGGATGGACTATAATTTGAGGATTCCATGTATCCATGAAGTGTTAATGCTTTGTTCCAGTGCTCTTTGACAGGAGTACCTTAATCTCCCTAAGTCCCTTTTGGCCCCGTTTGTAGCGGGAGGGTAGGAAAAAAGATGTTGTGCAAAGTTCTTATTGCAAGCACGTACTACTACCCTGGGATACATGCCTGATGTTTGATATTTGCCTAGATGATCCTTTCTTTTCTGTGAGCCTTGCCCGTGTTAGAATCTATTACATGTTCGTTCTCATCCAAGCAGCGCCCAACCATCCATCTCCCTAGCCTACAGTGTTTTATTTCCTGCTGGTTACTAGTTGTTTAGTTTTGCTATTTTACTTTTGTTGTTTCACTACTACCACCGTATCATAGTTGCTATTAATACCTTTGTCCAAGCAAGTGTTTATTTCACTTGCGGTTGAATTGACAACTCAATTGTCAAAGCATGTACGTATTCTTTGTGTCCCCAACTGTCGAATCAATAAATTGGGTTATCTTGCCCGCGAAGACTATCTCGATCCCTTACAGTTGAGGGTTATCAAGTACTGTTTTCTGGCGCCGTTTCTGGGGACCATAGCTTTATTTATAGGTCTACTTGAAGTATCCTACCTGCTGCACGCTATCCACTATGGGTAATAAAGGAGACCCCAAGGTTCCGATCTTACCATCCCGTACGAGACGAGGTTCACTTGGTTCTTTTATTGAAGAACAGATTGCTGCTGCTGCCCGATTCTCGGGTGTTGAAATTCCTGTTACCCAAACACCTATTGGAAAAATTCATGATCTTGCTGGCCTTAAGGAGAAACTCCTTGAGGACGATTATGTTATACATGATGATGATTTATGCAGGGAGCTTAATGAATGTGCTGATTCCGACCCTGCTACTATAAAGAAGTTGCTAGCAAAGCACTCCCTGAAGAACAAGTTTACTCCCGATCCTACTTTTGCTACATCTCCTATATGCATCACTGATCCTGATTATGATTTCTCTGTTGACCTTTCACTTATATCCACAGTTGAAGCTGATCCCTTTTATGGCAGAGAAAATGATGATGCTATCGAGCACCTTGTTGGGAAACGTAGTAGAAAACAAAAAAAATCCGTGCCTACGAATCAAGATCCCAAGATCATCCAAGAAAGATGGCATACAAGGTTTAGGCCTTTTCTCACCAACGGTTGCAGCGGAAGAAGAGTTGGTGAAGCGGCGTGGACGTAGTGGAAGTAGTCGAAGCAGATCTCCCACGAACAGTCCCTTGATCTATCCCACGAACAAGTCCCTCGAACAGATCTCCGAGAAGAAGAAGAAGCTCCTCGAAGAAGGATCAGAGTTATGATCCCTCTACCGGTATCCACACATCCCGTAGCGGCAATTCAGTAGCGCTGCGCCGTACAGAGAAGAATGCCACCAAGAAAACTAGAGGGAGAAAACCCTAACGGATTCCGATTTAGAACAGCGTCTAAACCGGGGTCTAATTGTGGAGCAACGGGGTTTAGAGGGAGGGAGGGTGGCGCATAGGCCTTGGGGTTTGATGTCTGCTGCGCCCCCACCCCCTCCCCTCATTATATAGGTGGCCAAGAGGCCTTTGGGGCACAATAAGGGGGGTGGGGAGTCCAACTTGGACTCCCAAACCTCCCAAACCTTCCCACACCTTCCCACCGGAAACCTGCCATATTTGGGTTTTGGTATTCCCACCTGAAGGAGGATTCCCTCCCCTTGGTGCGCCCCCCACCCCTTGGCCGGCCAGGGAAGCCTAGGTGGCTTGCCCCCCAAGACTAGGGCGTGGGGTAGTGGGTGTTACTGCCAGGAAACTTCCGGAACCTTCCAGAAACTTCCAGGACCTTCCGGGACCTTCCAGGATCGTTTCGGGACATTACGGAACCTTTGGAACACTTCCAGGACCTTTTGGGACCGTTCTCGGACGTTCCGGAACCATCCGGATAGTTCCCAAGACCATCTGAGTTACAATTTAAGCCACCCGATGACCGCGAAGGTTGTCGGGATGCCCAACGATTATCCAGAAACTATTTTGGTTGATCCAGGACTTCCCCGGTACCATTCTCATATGTTTCGGAAGCACCTGGGAGTAATCCAGAGTGATCCGGACATATCCTTAAATACCCAGAACTACTTCTGGTGCCCTTATGAACAATTCCATAAAACTCCGAAACTACTTCCGGTACCCGTATGAACTATTCTGCTTTGCTTCCACTAAACCTTCTACCATACTAGTATTCTAACAGACTACTGCTCGTTAAGTGTGTGACCCAATAGGTTCGGTATAATGCGGACATGACTCAGAACATCTTCCGGACATAGGTCAACAACCTTTTGTCAATAGCGAATAATCAACAGCGGAGCCATGGACACCCATGTTGACTCCCGCACATACACGAAGAAACTTCGAGTGAACCATTATGTTTATTCATGTAACATTCCCTTTGCTTCGTGATATATGACAAAGTTAGAGGAGAGATGTTTGGCACCCATTTGTAAAAACTTCTTGAACACAAGCCACTCGTTATCCTCTTTGCTCGTTTGTCTCTATTTCTCGTTATTGTATTCTGGTATCCCCGTGATTAAATCACAATGCGTCTGGCCAGACTAGAATGGATACCGTCATACCGAGTGGGCCCAAAGTCAATATCTCTTCATCATGAAGGAGCAAATCCCATTCTTGAACTATCACAGTCACTAGCCACACCATTTGACATACCCAGAACTTATTTTACTACTTCCCATTTACGGGAGGATTCATCTAAGAACCAAAGCATGTCTTCCTGTGTGAAGCAACTCGATACTCTCATGGTCTAAGGAATTATGTATATGATAACAGTTCATGATATTACTTATAACGTAGTTACGATGTGATCTCTAAGTATATCATTCAATACTGGGGTCGGTTCAACATCATTGTTCTGCTAACAATATGTTCCCATTGCTACTGACATCCTTGTTACAAGAACAATGTCCATGATTAAGTAAACGTAATCATCAGTTAGCACATGAGCTGGTCTTAGAGGCTAAACCAGGAACTCTTGGTGTTTACATTTCCACACATGCAAGTGAGTTTTCTTCTGAATCTCATAGTCAGGGTCATTGCAATTATAGCACAGAAATATAAACATTAATTATGAACGTGGAAATATATATATAATAACATTTTATTATTGCCTCTAGGGCATATTTTCAACAGTCTCCCACTTGCACTAGAGTCAATAATATTGTTAGTGCTTGAGAACTTTACACCTATGGCATACCGTTGTAATGCATGCTTCAATTGTGGTATAGACTTCATCTACGGATCTGACGTTTCAGGCCCGTTTGTATCTTGCATATCTTCACGTTTTTCACGCTATCATAAAATTCACTAATTTTATCAGTTTAGCTTTGTATATGTTTTAGATCATTTGGTAGGACCTTGGTTCCTTAGAATAAGTCATGAAATCATTCATCAATGTTCCATGAGATTCAAACATCTAGGAAACCATACCACGTTCATAAATGAACTTATGATTCAAAATACCCTCCCTTGTTACTTCTTTAAGCAACAGTATACTTAGCCTCTGTTATAGAATTCTCCACAGTATCTAACTTAACACAGTTCCTCCATACTGTGCACCCTTACGTGTGAAACACATAATCTCAATTAAAATCGAAAATCGGTCGGAGTAAGTATGAAGACTGAATTGGTGTAACTGTATACATCAAAAATTCAGCTGGTGTAACTCATTACAACGAGCTCTTCATTCTCTCCATTTTTCCGAGAAACATATCTTATCTTTCATAAGTTTAACTTTTCCCTGTTTGTCCAATGATCAACATGTTGATCACTTTGGTATCTTGCTCATAACCTTTTGGAGTACTAGACATATCTGGTTGTTTTACATAATATGGTGTACATGATTAATCCAAACACACATGTGAGTGAAATTCAATTCATGTGTTTTGCTTGTCTGTGTTCATGAACACCGATTCCCGCAAACAACTTTTCGCCGTGACCTCGACAAGAACATCCTTCCTGGCGTTTTCATACTAAACTACTTTAGTATCATGTCAACATGTAACGTTGGCTTTAGCATGATCAAGCACTTACTATCTGCATAGATCACTGTGCTCAATACTAATGCTATATTAGCCCAAGTTCTTCAACTGAAAACTATTTCCAATGAAGTCCTTATTCGTGTCAAGAAATTTACATCATTTCTAATCAACAATATGTCATCTACAAAAGGTTTTAGAAATATCATTCAGCTCCCACTTACTTTCTTGAACATTCAAGCATCTTCGTTATTCCCGATGAAAAGAAACTCTTTTGGCAATTTCATCACCACGAAAATTCCAACTCCATTATGCCAGCTTCAGTCCATCACTGGATATCCAAGGCTTGCATCTATTTTAGCATCCTTTGAATCGACAAAACATTTCGGTCCTATCACGTATACGTCCTTTGTTTTATTTCCGGGTAAGAACTTTGTTTTGACGTTCATTCTACCATATCCTATAAATGAGATATGTAGTAATTACGAATATAACCCGAACTGACTAAAGCATCTCTATGGTCGAAACTATTTCGCCGTAGTCAACCTTTGAACTTGCTAGAAAACAATTTTCCAACGAGTTGAGCTTTATGGATAAAACAATTTCATCCGAATCAATTATAGATCCATATATATATTCTTCAGACTTTTAGTCTTTCGGAGGGTCTACCAAGTTCAAAACTTGACTTACTTCCATGGATACTATCACGGATTATTTGGCATTTAGCCAAATCCCGGAGTCAGGGCCCATCAACGCTTCTTTGTATATCACAGGTTTATCATTGTCGAACAACAATATCTCGTTTACATAAAAATGTTTGTACGAGTTTTGTCTAACCTGTGTGGTTCAGCTGCGCACTTTTCTGAAAATTCAAAAATCTTTGACAAGTTGCACTGTCCTCCCACTCACTCTTTTGCAAGAAAATATTTTTCTTCAAAACACAATGTTCTTAACAAAAAACAATTTTGCTTTTGTGTAGTGATAGAGGAATACCAAAACTTTTGGCATAACCATAACAAAGTAGCACTTATCTGATTTGGGGTTTTGAGTATGTCAAACATATGCCTCATATACCCAAATTTTAAGAAAAGACAACATGGTTTTAACAGTTCATACCACATCTAATATGGTGTCATTTCAACAGATTTGATGGAGCTCTTTTCAGTGTAAAAGTCATAGTCACTAACGCATAACTTTAATAAGTATAATGGCAAATTGATAAACGTCATATTTGATCTTACCGTGTCATACATGGCTTGATTACATCTCTCGAACACTTTAATCATAGTGGTGTTCCAGGAGACGCAAGTTTTGACACTTCTTCACAACTCATCAGACGTTCGCTAAACTTTTAACTCAAATATTACTTTCTACAATCCAATTTGCAGAAGCTTTATTTTCTCGTTACAATGAATTTCTATTTCACTCTAAAATTCCTTGAACATTTCAAAGATTTCAGACGTATGTCTCTATTCAACAGATATCCACATATCTACTTCAACTCATGAGTGAAGATAGGGAATCCACTGCACACGACTACACTTATTGGACTACACACATCATCATGTATGATTACCAATGGTTTAGTTTCCCGTTCATGTATGGCCTATCAACGGTGTTTTAGTCATATTACTTAGAGACAAAGCTCGCAAGCATCAAGTGATTCATAATCATATGACTCGAAAGTCCATCACTTATGGAAATTCTTCATGCATGTTATGTCACTTGTGATAAACGGCAGTGCCACATCTATGTGGTATTTCTGTCAGTCTTGCGATGTTTAGCATCAGTTTATGGATGTTTAGTATTATTATCAAGATTCATAACATACAACCTATTCATAATGGAAGTATGGCCTTTACGTTATTCATAGCTTTGAATAACTCTCTTGCAACAAACATGATTCAAAATGATGTTTTGCAACAAGGCTAAAGTGTAGTAACAATTTACTCAACTCTAAAATGAATTATGAAGATAATCATAGAGTCAACACACGGTATAGTAAACCTTTTACTGTGTTCCCGAGCGTGTCAAAACTCATCATTAGCTAGTCATAAAGGCCATAGTATTTCTTGCATCGACTTGCAACGATATGCAATTGAAGTGATATTCTAGTGATCAACAGTTTAATCACAATATACAAGAATTAAGATTAACCGCTTAATCATGATTCCCAAGAATTACATCTTCTGACCATCAATGAATTCATCTATAACTTCGTATGACTTTCATTTCTGAGCTGGATATTCGAGTCTTCTTTCGCTTTTCCTTTATACGTATCATAGTTCTATTTCCAATGTCACTCCTACTCACAGAAGATCACATATGATCAAGGGTGGCGCATGCCATGGACTTTCCAGCGTGTGAGTCTTACTAACATCCTTTGGACTTCCTTTCCCTTCATTCTCATCATCATATGATCGGTGTTCTTCTGGATCCCACACTTACAGTTTTGTTTAGAGCACAGTGAACATTTTCACTAATGCTTACATTCATACATTGTACTAGATATCTTATATCCAACATTAATTGTCTTACTACTGAAAACAATTTTTTAGTTCCATGAATATAACATAACTATCCCAAACGTTTCGAAGTTCGGTTTCATGGTAATTACGACAATACACTTAGCTGTGGTGGAATTTCTAGCATTTTGGATTGGTGGACGTAAGACACCTCATCCATAGCATCAGCGGGAGATCATCAAAAATTTGCGATAGGACATGGTCCTTCTCGGCACTATTGAGGACAGTCCTCACAATACGGTAGCAATCGTAAAGTTTTTACCACATAATACAGTTAATCAAAATCAATTGGGAAGGTGGTAACGCGAGCCATTATTCTACAACGATAATGCAAATACTTAGACTTTGTTCATAATTAAGTTGCACTTGTGATTAATCAATTTAATTACTTAGTGCGCTCCCATTCAGATCAATATCTCTCGTAATTGATGCTGGAGTGATTCAAGATCCGACCCAATCGTCCGCCATTGATGTGACATCACTGATGACTTAGACTGGACCGGTAGGCCAACTTGCCAATCACGCCAAAGGTGATTCTTGTTCATCTTTCGATGGGCGTGTTCCGGTAGCAAACTTTTATCCAAACCGTCAAGACAACCAAGTGTAATTGCAGTGTGTTCTTAACACACCCGCCTTTTATGCGTCACACCGTGTGCACCCATGTGACATGACCTGCTCCGATGTGAAACCTAGTATAGACGGTGCTACAATTGGAAGAACACTATCAACTTGATATTGTTTTGTGAGAGATCACCCTAATAAAATACGACTACCGCGCATCAAACAAGGGTGCATCAAAGGGATAAACATCACAGGCAGTTCATAAAATTATGTGATATAGTATAGCCCTTTGCTTCGTGAAGTCTTCGTTGTCTTCACATCGTCGTGGTAGAAGTCACCGTCTCCACCAACTTTCTCCTTGGCGCCGGGACCAACACCACGGCTTCCGGCATGTGCGTCGGGGTCCACCTCCGCATCGTAGACCATCACCTTGCATCTATCTATTGCTTTGCCTCAAGCTAATAAACAGTTCAGGCACGCAGGTCATAATTAAGTGACAATCATATGACTCCAGTCATCATGCCGTACCACGACACGCAGGTCGCAAATAAATATTACATAACATATAGCATCTCATACAAGCACATTGCAAATCTTGAAGGCTATACCGCATCACATGCACATTCTGCACAAACGAGTTAGATTGCCATCTACACGGGTTGTTGCAACTTTTATCGTGGTTGATTAGCAGGTTACATGCAAACGTTGTTCCCTATACAAACCAAACACGATACTTCATTGTTGCTAGTTTAACGTTCG
Organism: Bromus sterilis; assembly: GCA_950022295.1. Lineage (NCBI taxonomy): Eukaryota > Viridiplantae > Streptophyta > Magnoliopsida > Poales > Poaceae > Bromus > Bromus sterilis. Next base: position 406,976,511 of record OX465596.1, on the reverse strand, counting down.
GGGTGCGTGCAGCAACTAATGCCACAAGCCAAACTTCGTTCAACGTGTGACCCCCGTGTGGATTTGAGTTCATAAAATCCACAAGCCCCTCCATGTTAAATCTTCTATTGCAAGATTAAGATGAGATCCAAGGAGTTTGATGTAGACCATGATCAAGGCAACCAGCATACTAAAAGCAACATAGAGGGATCGATGGAAAACTCAATCCTTGTAGCAAAACCTCAACTTGCCATCAAGCATAGAAAAAATCACATGACAGGGAAGCAACAAGAAAATCAATGCCTCATATCACACATATGATCTAGACCTAAACATGCATCTAATCAAGGATCGCTCATGATACCGCTGTTGGGAAACGTAGTAGAAAACAAAAAAAATCGTGACTACGAATCAAGATCCCAAGATCATCCAAGAAAGATGGCATACAAGGTTAAGGCCTTTTCTCACCAACGGTTGCAGCGGAAGAAGGGTTGGTGAAGCAGCGTGGACGTAGTGGAAGTAGTCGAAGCAGATCTCCCACGAACAGTCCCTTGATCTATCCCACGAACAAGTCCCTCGAACAGATCTCCGAGAAGAAGAAGAAGCTCCTCGAAGAAGGATCAAAGTTATGATCCCTCTACCGGTATCCACACATCCCTTAGCAGCAATCCAGCAGCGCTCCTCCGTCCAGATAAGAACGCCACCGAGAAAACTAGAGGGAGAAAACCCTAACGGATTCCGATTTAGAACAGCGTCTAAACCGGGGTCTAATTGTGGAGCAACGGGGTTTAGAGGGAGGGAGAATGGCGCATAGGCCTTGGGGTTTGATGTATGCTGCGCCCCCACCCCTCCCCTCATTATATAGGTGGTCAGGAGGCCCTTGGGGCACAATAAGGGGGTGGGGGGTCCAACTTGGACTCCCAAACCTCCCAAACCTTCCCACACCTTCCCACCGGAAACCTGCCATATTTGGGTTTTGGTATTCCCACCTGAAGGAGGATTCCCTCCCCTTGGTGCACCCCCACCCCTTTGCCGGGAAGGGCAGCCTAGGTGGCTTGCCCCCCAAGACTAGGGGCGTGGGGTAGTGGGTGGTACTGCATGGAAACTTCCGGAACCTTCCGGAACCTTCCAGAAGCTTCCATGACCTTCCGGGACGTTTCGGGACATTCCGGAACCTTCTGGAGCACTTCCAGGACCTTTCGGGACCGTTCTCGGACGTTCCGGAGCCATCCGGATAGTTTCCAGGACCATCCGAGTTACAGTTTAAGCCACCCAATGACCGCGAAGGTTGTCGGGATGCCCAGCGATTATCCAGAAACTATTTCGGTTGATCCAGGACTTCCCCGGTACCATTCTCATATGTTTCGGAACCTCCTGGGAGTACTCCAGAGTGATCCGGACATATCCTTAAATACCCAGAACTACTTATGGTGCCCTTATGAACAATTCCATAAATCTCCGAAACTACTTCCGGTACCCGTATGAACTATTCTGCTTTGCTTCCACTAAACCTTCTACCATACTAGTATTCTAACAGACTACTACTCGTTAAGTGTGTGACCCAATAGGTTCGGTATAATGCGGACATGAATCAGAACATCTTCCGGACATAGGTCAACAGCCTTTTTTAATAGCAAATAATCAACAGCGGAGCCATGGACACCCATGTTGACTCCCGCACATACACGAAGAAACTTCGAGTGAACCATTATGTTTATTCATGTAACATTCCCTTTGCTTCGTGATATATGACAAAGTTAGAGGAGATATGTTTGACACCCATGTGTAACAACTTCTTGAACACAAGCCACTCATTATCCTCTTTGCTCGTTTGTCTCTATTTCTTGTTATTGTATTCTGGTATCCCCGTGATTAAATCACAATGCGTCTGGCCAGACTAGAATGGATACCGTCATACCGAGTGGGCCCAAAGTCAATATCTCTTCATCGTGAAGGAGAAAATCCCATTCTTGAACTATCACAGTCACTAGCCACACCATCTGACATACCCAGAACTTATTTTACTACTTCCCATTTACGGGAGGATTCATCTAAGAACCAAAGCATGTCTTCCTGTGTGAAGCAACTCGATTCTCTCATGGTCTAAGGAATTATGTATATGTTAACATTTCATGATATGACTTATAACGTAGTTACGATGTGATCTCTAAGTATATCATTCAATACTGGGGTCGGTTCAACATCATTGTTCTGCTAACAATATGTTCCCATTGCTATTGGCATCCTTGTTACAAGAACAATGTCCATGATTAAGAAAACGTAATCATCAGTTAGCACATGAGCTGGTCTTAGAGGCTAAACCAGGAACTCTTGGTGTTTACATTTCCACACATGCAAGTGAGTTTTCTTCTGAATCTCATAGTCAGGGTCATTGCAATTATAGCACAGAAATATAAACATTAATTATGAACGTGGAAATATATATATAATAACATTTTATTATTGCCTCTAGGGCATATTTCCAACACACCTGACCAAACTCACTGAGTTGGGTGGCTTGTTTACTACTGATGAAAGGATTCGGAATTTCTATGTGACCAAGCTTTTTCCTTTTTCCTTGAAAGGAGATGCTAGAGCATGGTATGATGCACTACCATGTGGGTCCATTCAGAGTCCTCAAGATATGGCTATATCTTTCGTTGATAAGTATTTTCCTGCTCATATGCAACATGCTGCTTTACAAAGAATTTATAACTTTAAACAGTTGCAGGATGAGCATCTCCCTAAATCTTGGGGGAGATTTTGCAGTTTGCTGAAAGCTAGACCGGGACATGAGATCCCTAAGAATGAATTACTTGATATATTTTATGCTGGTCTAACCGATGGATCTAAATCCTATCTAGATAGTTGTGCTGGTTGTGTTTTCAGGCAAAGAACACCGTACGATGCGGAAGAATTGATGGGCAAGATTGCCAAAAACCATGAAGATTGGTCCGTGCCTGAACCACCTCCACCACCAAAGAAGAGGGGCATGCTTCTCCTAAGCCCCGAAGATATGCAAGAAGCAAAGAAGTCCATAAAAGTGCAAGGAATTAAAGCTACAGACATGAAGAATCTACTCCCAATTGAGAAGTTGTGTGAGCCTACCACTCACCCACCTATGGTAGAGGTACACTCTCTTTTAGATTTCAATGCAAGTGACATCCCTAATGGTAAACCTCCTGACCAATGTTTAGATGAGCTTGATAATTTTATTATGAAGCAGAATCACTGCAATGCGAAGGTACAAGGTCAGTTGCATGATAATACTCTTGCTATCAAAAGTTTGCTTGATGTTCTAGGAAGAACAGTTAATGATGTTAAATGTCTTGTGAAGCATTTTCATATGGTTCAAACTCAGCTTGAACAAATTTCTAATGTGCAAAAAGATTTGCTTGCTAACAATGCCAAACAGGACAATTTACAGGCTTATGGTATAAAGACCCGGGGTGGAACACACACCCAGGAGACTCTCTATCCAGAAGGGCATCCAAAGAGGATCGAGCAAGATTCTCAAGTGCAGGAAGAAGAAATTGTTAGCTCTCCAAAGAAGAAGAAAAAGAAACACAAGGAAACTGACAATTCCAATGATCCTATAGAAGAAGAAGAACAAGCTGTTGATCCAAACAGCATATCTACCTCCGATGCTGAGACTGAAGACGGTGCTGAACCTGAAAAAGATGCTGAAAATAAGGATCCACCCGAGGTTCGTGAAGAACAAGCACCCGATAAGCGCAAGAAGTATACTAGAGAAGAATTTCTTGCAAGGATACATGGGAAGGAACGAGAACCATGGGTACAAAAACCCATGCCTTTCCCAAGCAAGTCCGTCAAAACCAAAGAGGAAGAGCACTACAACAAGTTTTGTGAGTGGATGAAACCACTTTTTCTTCAAATCCCTTTGACTAATGCTATTAAGTTACCTCCTTACTCTAAATATATGAAAGATATTGTTACTAATAAAAGAAAAGTCCCTAATGAAGCAATATCTACTATGCTTGCTAACTATTCTTTCAGTGGCAAGATTCCTGAGAAGCTCAGTGATCCAGGTATACCTACCATTCCTTGCTCCATAAAAAATAATTATGTTAGAACTTCTTTATGTGATCTTGGTGCAGGAGTGAGTGTTATGCCCTTTTCTCTCTACAAAATACTTTGTTTAGAGAAATTAATTCCTGCAGATATCTCTCTACAGATGGCCGACATGTCCACGGCCGTCCAAATTGGTATTTATGAGGATGTTCCTGTTGAAGTTGCCAATTGCTTAATACTTACTGATTTTGTTGTGCTTGACATGCCCGAGGATGGGAGCATGTCCATTATCCTTGGTAGACCTTTTCTTAACACCGCAGGTGCTGTTATTGATTGCAATAAAGGGAAGTTTACCTTCAACGTGAATGACAAAGAACACACGGTGTGTTTTCCGAAGAAGATCGACAAAAGGCATGGCCTTAACTCCGTTGAGAATATCGAGACCGTGAAGATTGGAGAATGGGATTGTCCACTACATGTATACCACAAATACAAAACAATTATGGTGGGGACAATGTCCATTAAAGTGAGAGTGCAATGATCACTTCATAAGAGGCGAGACTTTCTGCGCTATATACCACAAGTTTGTTGGTAAGACTTGATCAAACCTTGCTAACTAGCATGTTTTATATAGGTAAAAAGTTGAGCTTGTTATGTTTTCATTTCCTTTAGCTCTTATTCTCCTTGTTGTACCAAAGTTTTTGTGTTTAAAGCTTCACTTGTTCTAACTTTTGTCTCAAGTTCACGAAAGTTTTTGCAGCTTTTTGAACTTTGAAAAATTCTCTACAGTGAAGTTGCCTAGAAAATTCCAGAAAATTCAAAATAAAAATTTCCAGGTAAAAAGCCATCGGGGAGTACATGTGGCTGACTAGGGGGGTCCACCCCTGGCCCAGGAGGCCAGGTGGCGCGGCCCAGCTCCTGGCCGCGCCACCCACCCTCCTGGGGCCCACAAGCACCCCCTGTTGGCATATCTTCTTGCTCTCTCTCTCTCTCTCTCTTTCACCCCAAAAACTCGTGTTCTTGCTCTGGTTTCGTGTTCTTGCTGTTCTTGAGCACGGAACTTCCATCTCCCTCTACAACCACTCATTTGAGCTGAAATTTGGAACAAATACTCTCTGGTATGTGACTCCCTCACCCCTCCAATTAGTTTTCTAGTTGGTGGCTTCATTAGTGAGTATTTTGTGGTTCTTGGTGCTGTTTAGTTGAGCTTAAATGTTTTTGTAGAAATTTATTTTTCAAGTTTTGTTGCTATTTTGAGCCTTGGTAAAGTAAGTAGAATGTTTTGTCCAAACTAGTTTTGCTTAAACCTTCGTTTTTGTGAATTGTTAAAAATTTCAGAAATGGAGAGGCTAGGAAAGTGGCTTGGAAAGAATAAACCCGAGCGCTCTAGCCGCGTTACGTGTTCCGCAGCTTCACCTTCGACCACGAGGGTGAGCTATAATGAAGATATCGTGGAGATGTCAGACGCGTCACCCGCGAGAGCTATGGCATTTCCATGCGAAGATTTCATGGAGCATGCCGACATACGAGAAGAGTTCTATGCTCTGTGTGCCAATGCAGGTTTGACACGGCTTGTTACGAGCCGTGTACCACAGTACGAGACACTCACCGCTATTTTTGTTAACAGTTTCAGGTTTTATCCTGACAATGATACTGTGGTGTTTCGAATTTATGAAAGATTGCTGACCATGCCTATGATTACATTTTGTGAAGCTTTAGGTTTGCCAGGCTTGGTCGAGAAGAAGAAGAGGAAAAATGTCCAAACTATTGCACTCAACACCCTCCTCGACTCGTTCTGTAACACTGAAGTGAGGGCATCCAACCGTCAGAAGATTTCCAACATTATGTTCCCTCACCTCAGATATTTCGCCTATTATATTGCTAGAGGAGTGTTGGCTCGAGACAACACGAGCAGCACTTCTACGCCTTATACTGCTATCATGTCGAATGCCCTCTCAGGGAAGCACGAGTATCATGTGGGTTCTCTTATTGCGAAACGCCTTGCTACTAATAGTAACAAGGGGGACCTCTTTGGTGGCGTCTATGCCACACTTATTTTGCAGTTTCTCCAAGGAGAACCGCGCCCAGATGATACAGTCTTTCCTTTTGTTAGCCTTGACTTGGCTGCCATGAAGAGGCATTTCTTTGTTACTAAGGCCTCTGACCGCTATGCACTTGATTATATTTTGCGGTTTAAAGACAGTGTGGAACGCACTGTCCGTCTACCTGCAACCACTTGTGTTTGATTTTTCTCGCAGGAACGGATTTCGTTTTTCAGTGGCCGAATTTGAAGAGATCACAGGGAGGTACCAGTTTCACGACCCCACGGAGGGGGTCGAGCCAGACGAGGAGGAGCACGTGGTATATCCACCAGTTCAGGAGGAGACCGTCACCCCCTGGGGTGAAGGGTCTTCCTCTGGATGGGGGGCGGGACCTTCCTCTTCCACGTGGGAGGATCCGAGGACTTCAGTGTACGCACCGGAGGGATCATATAACCCTTGGGATTACCATTACCCCGGAGCAGGAGGCTCCTCGGGACCGCAGTAGAAGAGCCCAACTTAGGCCAAAAGCCTAAGCTTGGGGGAGTACGTGCTCTCCTCCCCTTTCCGTTGTATCTACCGTTGGTTCGCTTTTATCTTTTTGCAAGTTTTTTCCTGTTCTTCTTTGTTCATTTAGTTTGCAAAAACTCAAAAAGATTTATCCTTTCTTTTGCTTTCGTTAAACCTTAAAAAACCAAAAAAATATGCTTCCTTTGCTCTTTAGTTTGCTTTGTTTCAGAGTTCAGCTCGAGTCTGTGATGATTATAATTTCCTACGTTCGATCGTGCAAGTGACAAGGCAGTAATGACGAAGATCGACGGAAGGGATGCAACAAGGAAAGCCGGTATGAACTCTTTTTGTTTCTACTTTTGTACGTATGCCTGTACTTATGATTAGAGACCAGCTTGTAGCGACATAGTTCTATGTTTACAATGCTTTCCCAGTGGTTCATGCTTTCTTTGTGGTTATTCTCAAATAGCTAGGGATTATAATGTGTTGCTTGAAATGATTGACACGCATTGCATTGTTCATGGTATGGCATATAGAAGTGGTATTTCCCTTCGGGGGATTCTTGGATTGACTTGGCACATGTTCACGCATGTTAAGACTAAAAAGTCTGTTATGCCTTGATGATCTTTTTTACTTCAGGGTGAGTTATATCACTTTCATGCCTGATTCAATGTTGCTTTGTCGCTCTGCATGATTATGACTGTTATGCTCTCTAGTTGGTCGCTTCCCCGTCTTTTGCTAGCCTTCCTCCAGCACCAAGCGGAATTCTGCTTGTGCTTCCAAACTCCTTTTTCAACCTAGTTGTTCCAATTGTGTCCACCATACTTACCTATATGTGGTATTTGCCGGCCACTCCCAACTTAGACTTTCTTGTGCCATCTCGAAATTTATTCAAAAGCTTCCCCTTTGTAACCGTACAAGCTCATGGTGCGGTGAGGAAAATCAGTATCTTTCATGCCAAAAATATTTTGACGGAAGTTTTAACTAGTCAATAATAATAATAAAATATGAGAGTTACACCTCCCCCATACTTGATGATGGAATGAAATGGAACAAATGCTGCTTATGATAGATGGAACGATACCCTCCTTCCATACTTGAGGCAAAATAAAAGGTTCCTTAGACCATCAAAGGATTTATGGATAAGGGAACATGTGTAAGCAAAAGGCATTAATATGGTTGGCATGGGAGATATTGAGAGTCCTTTACACCGTTCACTGTTGACTGGAAAGTTGCACCTCTCAAAAGAGTTTTGTCTCTGTTTTCAAAACCAAGAGCTCTGGTACATGTTTAGTCTTTGCTTCCTTTCACGGGTTTTCAACCTTGCCATCAAAAGCCACGGTTCGAGAGTCTCCACCTTCCTTTCTCCAAAGCACCAACTATCAGAGCATAATTGTCATTCTTAGTGTAACATGCATTGTCCCAAAGTATCACATTGTCTTCTGCATGCTTGTGATGTTTCTTACTTTGAGCATGGGGTCAAAACTTGCTAAACTCTTTGGTAGTACATGCTTATTTACTCTAGTGAAGGAAAAGAGTTTGTCAAAGTTTTCTTTGTCGCATCCAGTTCACAGAGCTACCAGTGTTGTTTTATTTTGTACATGTTTCTGGATATTTAGGTACGCTGGAAAAATGCCAAGAAAATATATAAAAAATCAGTGTTCCGGAAGCTTCCGAGGATCCAAAGGGGGGGCCACAGGGTAGCCAGGGGGCAGCCAGGAGGGTGCCTGGTGCGGCCCAGCCCCTGGTCGTGCCACCTGCCCTCCTGGCTAGGTCCCACACCCCCTGGTGACCTACCTTGGCCCCTATTTATTCTCCGACGCAGAAACCCCAGAACAGAAGTCGCTTTTCCAATCTACGTCGCGGAGCCGCCGCAACCCTCTGTTTTTCTCCGGGAGAGCTAATCTGGAGGCTGCTTTGGCCTCCGGCGAGGGGAAATCATCGCCATTGTCATCGCCATCACCACTCCATCATCCCTCCATGACTTCTTCATCCAAGTGTGAGTAATTCCCTGTTGTAGGCAAAGGGGATGGTAGGGATTGGATGAGTTCGATCATGTAATAGTTCAATCAGATTGTTGGGGGCATGTTGCCTATCATCTACTTGGTGTTTATCATCTCTGTTACAACTTGTTGCTCTTAATGCTTGCCACTTTGGGCCCGAGTGCCATGATTTCAAATCTAATCACCCTTTTGTTTCTTGAGTTTGTGGTGTTCTTGATCCTATCTATGAGTTGTATGAACCTATTATAGTCCGGAACCGGCGATCCCAATGGTGACAGCTTGGGACACCAAAGGGGGTGGTCTATAATTTGAGGATTCCATGCATCCATGAAGTGTTAATGCTTTGTTCCGGTGCTCTTTGACAGGAGTACCTTAATCTCCCTAAGTTCCTTTTGGCCCCGTTTGTAGCGGGAGGGTAGGACAAAAGATGTTGTGCAAAGTTCTTATTGCAAACACGTACAACTACCCTGGGATACATGCCTGATGTTTGATATTTGCCTAGATGATCCTTTCTTTTCTGTGAGCCTTTCCCGTGTTAGAATCTATTACATGTTCGTTCTCATCCAAGCAGCGCCCAACCATCCATCTCCGTAGCCTACAGTGTTTTCTTTTCTACTGGTTACTAGTTGTTTACTTTTTCTGTTTTACTTTTGCTGTTTCACTACTACCACCGTATCACAGTTGCTATTAATACATTTTTGCAAGCAAGTGTTTATTTCAGGTGCGGTTGAATTGACAACTCAATTGTCAAAGCCTGTACGTATTCTTTGTGTCCCCAAGTGTCGAATCAATAAATTGGGTTATCTTGCCCGCGAAGACTATCTCGATCCCCTACAGTTGAGGGTTATCACCCTCCACCATGGACGCTTCCCGGATGTGCCGTGAGTATTTTCCCTTGGACCATGGGTCCGTGACTAGTAGCTATGTGATGTTCTCCTACCCCTCTTTGTTCTTCATGGTTTAGTCCTCGTGAGCTTCCCTACATGATCGAGGCACATATGTAATTTTATGTTGCTGCTATGCTGAGTCTGCTGGGATCTGATGGATTATGAGATTATGTTCAGATTGTGATTATGAGTAATAGATTTGGTTCTTATCTTTTATATTTTTGTTCCTAAATAATTCTTGCATGTTCTTCGTTGTTGTTTATTGCTTTGGCCAAGTAGTAGGTAGTGACTCCAAGAGGGAACGTTATGCTCGATTGTGGGTTCATGCCCCCCGATGACACGCTTGAGTGACAGAAACATGAGTCTACGGGATGTCCTGTTGCCACAAGGGGGAAAACAACGATGCTTGTAACCGTGGTTGCAAGGATTGTTTACTTTATGCAAAGTGCTTTTTGATGCAGTTGTCTGTTGCTTTGGGTTTACACTTTGGGTGGGGCTCGCAACTTAATACCAGCGAGATATTATGGATAGATATATCAAGGTGGATGATTAGTAGTAGATGCAGTTGGATTTCGGTCTACATATTTTGGCGTACTGCCCATGCTTTTGAGTCTCGTCCTTTCTTTGTAGCATAGTTAGCATTGCGGTGCGCTTTTAATCCTGTCAATTTCCCAGCTGTAATTTGTTAACTCGCATAGCAGTTTTATCGTCTTTTGGGAGAGAGACATCACTAGCGAACATCATGGGATCCCGGTCCATATTCTCATCATTGTTTACAAGCTTATTTACTTTTCTGCTTTTACTTTCAGTTGCTATCATTACCATTATCCCTTGCAGTTGATCCTTTGTAAACAACAAGACCGGAGAGACCGACAACCTCTCTGAACTTCGTTGGGAGCAAAGTTATTTGTGTTGTGTGCGGGTCCACGTCAGTTGCGCTGTTGACACCAACTTATCATTGCCGGAGTCCTACGGGAGACAACCTATCCTCTACATAGGGTAAATTTGCTGCTATCCTACATCTCTCGCGTATCATGTAGCAGCAAGATTTCCCTTGGCAAAGATACCAAGGTTGAAAATATCGTCTCCCGTAGGACTTCGACAATGACAAGTAGGTGGTTCAACAAGTGATGCGCCAATGAAAATCACTTGCTTCGCCTGGACGTGCACACACAACAAATAACTTTGCTCCCAACGAGTACAGAGAGGTTTTCAACCTCTCCGGCCTTGTTGTTTACAAAGGATCAACGCAACAGATAATAGGTAGTGATAATTGCAACTGAAAGTAAAATCAGGAAATAAATTGAGCATGTAAACAATTATGGAAATATGGATCGGGGTCCCATGATGTTCACTAGTGATGTCTCTCTCCCAAAAGACGATAAAACTGCTATGTGAGGTAAACAAATCACAACTGGGCAATTGATAGGATTACGGGCGCAAACCAATGCTAACTATGCTACAAAGAAAGGAAGAGGCTCAAAAGCATGACCAGTACGCCAAAATAAGTAGACCGAAATCCATCTGCATCTACTAGTAATCATCCACCTTGAGATATCTATCCAGAATATCTCACTGGTATTAAACTGCGAGCCTCACCCAAAGTGTAAACCCAAAGTAACAGACAATTGCATTAAAAGAAGTTTACGTAAAGTAGACAATCCTTGCAACCGCGGTTACAAGCACCGTTGTTTTCCCCCTTGTGGCAACAACACATCCCCTAGACTCATGTTTCTGTCACTCAAGCTAGTCATCAGGGGGCATGAACCCACAATCAAGCATAACGCTCCCTCTTGGAGTCACTACCTACTACTTTGCCAAAGCAATAAACAGCAATGGAGAACATGCAAGAATTACTCAAGAACTAAAATATAAAAGATAGGAACCAAATATATTACTCAATCATGATGTGAACATAGTCTCATAATCCATCAGATCCCAGCAAACTCAGCATAGCAACAATAGAAAGAATTACATATGTGCCTTGATCATGTAGGGCAACTCACAGGGTCTAATCCGTGAAGAACAAAGAGGGGAGGAGAATATCACATAGCTACTGATCATGGACCCATGGTCCAAGGTGGACTACTCACGGATCATCCGGGGGACGTCCATGGTGGTGGAGAAACTCCCGGAGGTCAATCCTCCCTCCAGCAGGGTGCCGGGAAGAGGTCTGCTGGCGCTCCTGATCATGGAAGCGCGGCAGCGGCGGAACAGAGGTGAGATCGCGAAAAAGGTTTCTGTCTTCGAGGGTTTCTGGACGAGAGGTAAATATAGGCGAAGGGGGTAGCCAGGGGGGCCACCAGGGGTCCAGGCGGCCCCTGGCGCGGCCCCACACCTGGCCGCGCCGGGAGGGCGCCTGGGGCCCTGGTGGGTCCCCTCTGGCCCCTCCTCGGTGATTCCCAAAGCTTCTGAAGCGCTTAATTTTTATTGTATTTTCCCGGAATTTTTGGAGCATTTTTAATACGGGGGAAACCTGAAATATATAAACAGCAGAAAATAGGAATTGACACTGGGTTGCAGTGAGTTAATAAGTTAGTCCAAATATGATCAAAAGTGTATGAAAGTGTATATAACACATAGCAATATCACACAAAACATGCATGGAGCAAGCAAAAATTATAGATACATTTGGGACGTATCAGGGCCTGAAGCTAGGTAAGTCGTGTCCCGTGTGTTGCTTGTCCGCCGTCTGAATCCTACCAACGCGCGACCTTCTTCCCCTCTAAATCAACCTAGGGTTCCTGACCTTGGGATTTTCCGAGATCTATCCTCGTCACGTTTCATCCTCTGTGTGTTGGATATATGCTCTAGAGGAAAACAATAATTAATTATTTCCATATATCTAAATAAGTTCATAACCAGTTTCATACAATGCTAGAACTGTATTAGTGAAACAATGATACATGTGTGATATAGAAACAACCAGAGTTTGTAGTTAGCCTCTCATGATAACTAGTTCATGGTCAACTGATGATCGGGGTTTTCACGATCATGGACAATCAAGTCAATTGACGATGAGGTCACCTCATCAGGTGAATGACATGATGAACATTACTCAATGTAAGCATTGCAACATGATCAAGTCATGAAGGTTCTGTGTAGTTAAAGAACGTGGTAGCATATTCCTTAGACTGTGAGATCACATTTAATTGCTATCTCCGGAGGATGCTTTGAATGTATCAACCTTCACACCATAATAGGTTGGTCATAAAGGTGCATCTGGGGTATTCCAATGGGATATGTTGAGGAGTGTTGGATCAAGAGCAGGATTTTTCAACCCACATGACGGATAGATACTCAGGGCCCACTTGGTGGGATTACATCCATAAAGCACATCGTGTGACTAGGTCTAGAGGATGGAATATCACGGAACGAGTAAAGAAGATTTGTCAGTAACGAGATTGAACTAGGCATCGTGATGTTGAAGATCGAATCTCGAACTAATCTAGTATCACTGGACAAAGGGAGTGGAATACAACGTGTACGGTTCAATCGGTTAATATCCAGAATGCACAGGTGGTCATTACGGGCATCCAAGTCCCTCTGATGATGATCATTAACCGGAGCCTAGTCTCGGTCATGTCTGGAGTATTCTCGGATCGTAGGGTAACACACTTAATGGATCGATGAATATCAGAGAACGTCTCAGAACTATTGGAGTTACCGGAGAAGAGAGAAGAACAAACCGAAAAAGTTTCGTCGTTGTCCGAAGGACGTTCGGAGTGATCTGGAAGGAGTTCCGGAGCACAGGGTGATGAAATAATATGTTTTATTTATTAATTAAATGAACTAATAATTAATAACATTTTATTTATAATTTAAAAGTGCAATGGGCCTTATTTATGAAAGAAGCCCAATTAGGGAAAATAAAAGGAGAAGAAGGAAAAGAAAAAGGGGAGAGAGGGGGCGTCATGGGCCTTTGGCCCATGAGGGGTGCGCCTCCCCCCTTGGCCGGCCACCGCCCCCCTAGCAAAGGGTTTAGTCCCACATTGCTAAGGGAGGAGGGTTTGACTCCTTTCCCCCTCGTATATATAGATGAGGAGGCTGCACTTATTTAATACACAGAAATTCGTAGGAAATTTAATGGAATCCCGAATTGAAATCGGTTTTCTCCGGTCTTCTTCCCTCTCTTGTCTCTCCCTCGTTGGGCTCCCCTTGTTTGGAGCTTGTACTGGGATTGAGGCATTATCCACCACACGGACGTCGTCGTGCTGCCAAAACTCCGGTTCTGGGAGGTCTAATTCCGCAACCTTCGTTGGATCAGAGAACAGAGGTCGTCATCGAGTTCCATACGTGCGCGAGTACTACGAGGTGTTTCACGTGCGGCACTATCACCCAGCAAGGTGCTACTACGGCCAGAAGGATGTAAAGGTTATACGACTTCAACCACGTTCGCGGGAACGTTCCCCGCGCAACAGACTACACCCGAGGTATATTACCGTACGCTACTCCATTACAGTAATTCAGCTAGATAGATCTTGGGTTATGCACAACGCTAGTTAGAAAAATTATTGTTTTCTGCTGGGAGATCCAACACTATGTCCAACGCTTCGTAAAGATAATGGTCCAATTTTTTGGGCCAAAATATTTGAGAGCACCCAAAGTTCAGGAGATTCAAAGGGTTTCGAAGATGAAGAAAGCTTGTGGGTTCCCATGTATGCTTGTCTTCATTGATTGTATGCATTAAAGTTCGAAGAACTATTCAACAACATGGCATGGAAACTTCAAAGGACATAATAAAAATGCCACCATTATTCTTAAAGCCATGCTCGATCAGGAGACATGAATTTGATATGCATATTTTGGAATGCCCTGGAGTTGCAAAACATCAATGTTTCTCCAACGATCACCTCTCCTTGCAAAGTTTACAAATAGAGAATTGTCATCAGTTAAGTTTCAAGCCAATGGACACACATAAAACACGGGGTACTATCTTGCGAACGAGATATATCCGAAGTGGGTTATTTTCGTGAAGCCAATTTTGAACCCCTCAAGTAAAAAGAACTCTATTTCCATAACACTTAAGCATCCGCGAGGAAAGATGTTGAAAGGGTTTTGAAGATTTTGCAAACCTAATTTGCTATTGTGCAAGGACCAGCTAGATTTTAAGATCAAGAGATACTTAGGTACATCATGAAAGCTAGTGTGATCATGCACAACATGACCATTGAGAAGAAGCGGGGACAAAATTTAAACTACACCTTTATGAGCTAATGTTAATGTTTTGGCATTATGCATAAGATGCTACATTAAAGTGTTTCTTAAACTATCAAGAACATTAAAAAATTATTTTTACGATTGTACGTGCGTTGCACATGCACGCTTACTAATTCGATTATAGGGATTAGCGAACTAAATCTGTTTGCACACACCTTAGGACCTGTTTGTTTGAGATTTTACTTCTGCTTTTATAGTTTTACACTTTGGCCTAAAAGCTATAAAAGCTTCAAAAGCACCTATTTAAAAGCTTTTATAGCGTTTGATTAAGCAATATAACAATATTTAGCTCTAAAATCTACAAAGACTTCAAAAAGACCTATTTAAAAAGTTTTATGAGCTTCTTGACCAAAATGAAAAAGTTGCAAAAGCAGAAGTAGAAGCCCAAACAAAATGTACCTTAACCTCGTATCTAGCATCCCGCTGGATGGAAAGGACCAGCTGCTTGTTTGATGGTTGGGTGCTATCAATATTTTTAATATACAATGTTTTTTTTAATATACAGTAAAATCTTTCGTTTTATACGATGAACATATAATATATATTGAAATTTTTAGTTACATATATTAAAAATTAATGTGAATACAAAAACTCAAATACATTGATTTTTTATACTCCGTGATGATGTTTTTTAATACTCACCAAACAAAATTTTAATATAAAATGGACTTTTTAATATATTTTTTACGGGCAGATTATTTTTAATATACTTTGAACTTTTTATTTTTTTTACATGATATTTATTTTTCATTACACACCAAATAAATTTCCAGATAAAAAAACCAGAAAAACCGAACAAAAAACATAAGATCAAAACGAAAACACTGGAAAATAAACAACCGCTGGTTGTAAACGAACCGGTTGAATTAGTTCTTTTTTAGAGACTCCGGCGGAATTGGGTGATTCCCTTCAGTGGACCTTGAATTGATGGGCTGGCTGGCATTGGATTAGATGGAAATGGGGTAAGACGTTACATTGTCAATCACTAGTTAAAGGGTACCCTTTGTGGAGATTATTTGCACACGCTTCGAGTGCGCCAAGTGTCACGTTTTGGTGTGTTTCAGGGTTTCCCTTAGCCCTTTCGTGTTTGACACATGGCGTCTTTTGGACGCACAGCCACACGTGCAACCACAATTTTCAGCCACAAGCTCTGTCACAACCATAATTTTTAGCCACAGTCCGAGCCACAACCACAATTTCCAGCCACAATCCGAGCCACAGCTACAATTTTCAGCCATAGTCCGAGCCACAACCACAACTTTTCAGCCAAAGTCCGAGCTACAGCCACAGTTTTCAGCCACAACCATAATTTTCAACCATAGTCCGAGGCACAACCACAATTTCCATCCACAGTCCGAGTCACGGCCACAGTTTTCAGCCACAACCATAATTTTCCGCCATAGTCCGAGGCACAACCACAATTTCCAGCCACAGTCCGAGTCACGGCCACAGTTTTTAGCCACAGCCACAATTTTCAGACACGGTCCGAGCCACAGCCACAGTCCCTGCCACAGCAAAAAAATTAGTCACAGTCCGAGCCACAACCACAGTTTTTCAGCCACAACCCCTGTCACAGCCACAATTTTCAGCCACAGTTCAATCCACAACCATAGTTTTCAACCATAGACCTTGCCACAGTCCGAGTCACAGTCTGTGCCACAGCCACAACCCGAGCCACATTCGTGCCCACAGCCACAGTTTTACTTCGCGCGGGACACAATCAAAGCGCGACATGTGGCGGTTCCAAAGCGCGCAAAGTAACCTCCGTGAGACCGCGCGGGAGGGTAGCCGCTCCCCGTTACATTAACTTAGTCCGGTCTCTAGGCTTCACCAGTTTTTGGGCTGATTTAGTCCGGCCTGGTCTGGACAACGAGACCAATCAATTGGTGGTCTCCTCAAACTCGCCTTAAAAAAATTAAACTTGCCTACAAAAAAATTGGTCTCCTCAAACGGTTTTGACCCCGTCATTTTTTTTTTGAGCGGACCAAATGACACGAGAGGGGCCGCCAGCCGGAGCTCCGGCCACCGCCTTCCCTTCGATGCGTCCCCTCTCCCTCTCTCTTGCCACGGCATGTCGGCAACCAACTGACATACGCGTCGCGGCGCCGTGCGAGCAAAGCGGCGCGCGAAGGCAAAACAGCACTCGTCAGCCAGTCGGCCGTCCGCTGACACTCACTCGCTCGCTCCGCACGCAGAGCTTCAATCGGTTCGCTCGTGTTTCCGTTCGGCTTGGCTCTACTAGGTTCTAGCTCGCGACGCGGCACAGCGGCCAAAACTAGCGCAACGGCGGCCCACGTCTCGCCCAGCCGGCCGCCACTTGCCGTACGCCGGCCGGGCAGCACTTTCTGTCCGGATGTCCCCCTGCAGCCACGGCCACCGGCGCCATGCCCATGCATCGCAGCGTCACCGCTGGGGCGTCTTCTATCTGCTCGAGAAAAGTTCAGGTTGTTAGTCTTAACCATTAGCACGATCATGAGTGGCAGTACTAGAGTTCTTCTTAGTTAACACTAGATTCTTAGTGAGGTGACATTAGGATTGCATCTGCGACTCTTTCTCTCACACACACACGATTGCAATGCGTTGTTTACAGTTTACACCCACCACATTCAATTCAGGTGGTTAGTTGGAGAGAGATCAGCCTCAGCCACTGGCAACTTATTTAGTCCAGTATAATAAGCATTTCGTTCCTTCCAGTCCAATCTATGATTGGAGTTATTTCTTTCTAGTTGTGTATGATTGGAGTTTGATGGCATTAAAAAGTACACACATATACGTATATGTGTGGTGTGGTGCTGCTCCCAGTTGCCATGTGACGCCACGCCACGGCCACGGCGATGTGCAGATAAAGAAAATGGGCGGCCGAGTTGGGTACTAAAATAGCAGCATTTCCTCCGTGTACATCGATTAAATCATTAAGAAAGTTGGTTGGGCATGAGATTTGTGGTCAGTGTCGACCCTTGGCAGTTTGGCCCTTTGAGCTGCGAAAATCGCCCTATTTAAAATAGAGTTTCGTTATCAGCGCCCTGCCCGTCAGACCTACACTACCTGAGGAAGGATGCGCCAATTAAGCTTCATCAAATTTATCCCCAATTTCCCTCAGGATTCTTTCCCGTCTCACATGCATGATCTGAAAACAATTGCATATTGGCCCTGTTTGAATCCATGGTTAGAGTTAGAGTTGGTTAGATTGTAACCAAACTAATCCCAAAACATTCAAACAGAAGGGTTAGAGTTGGTTGGATGCATCTAACCCATCCAAAAAAATCTAATCCACCCAAGAGGTGCTTATTTGGGTTAGAGTTAAGTGGGACCCAGAAAAAATTACTTTTTCCTCTACCTCCACCATACAAAATCCTAAATAAAGTAGTCAAATGATTGAAATGGTACATTTATTGTCAATTTAATCCCGCAATCCAAACATTTCTTTGGTTAAAATTAGTTTAGGGTTAGTCTAGAGTTAGAATCTAACTCTAACCTCTAACCGAGTTAGAGTATCGAAACAATGCCATTGTTTCAGATAAGAACAAAATGTACATGCACGAGGCCACTGTGGTACATTTTGGGATCCCCAAGTCAATGCACATTTGTGTGCATGCATGGTGATCCAAGTCAATCGCTTGTAAACAAGTTTCAGAGGCTCAAAGAATAACAATGGACTTGAGAACGTCTCTCTGGATACTGTACGTATTATACAACCACTACTTGGGCATCATCTGGTACACTTATGCAGTTAAAATAATGTGGGGGCTATTTTAGTAACCCCGAATACGACAGGCCATGCGGTTCAAGTGGGAATCTTCGTGTGCAATGCAGAGATGGGCGGATACAACGTACAACTCGTCACAAGACTTCAGAAAAGCAATTCACCTTAGCTTTTCTGTTTCTAGTTTCTCGATCATGTACTTGAATAAAAATATAATGAGATGCTATGCCATACATGTATCAATCTGATTGAGAATTATTGGATTAAATAATAGAAAAATCAGTTCAAAAAATAGAAAATGATATCCTTTTTTCTTTGTCAAACTAGAGCCCTTAAAAAGAGGGTTACTCTATCAAGGCATCTACAACAGCAATCCTCAAATCTCCCGCATCTTTTTGAAATGGGTTGTCCAGATCACTTTTAGCATCAAACGTGGTTTTGTATTCGTTCGTGGATTAGTTCACATATCTGTTTTTCCGTAAATTTGATCCAAATCAAGAGAAGCTTTTTTCGCAAAAAATAATACCAAGAGAAGCTTTGCAGGAGTCGAGACTATCGACATGTAGGACTACAACACCCCCTACCCACACAAAATCGAGGCGGATCCCACACTTTTGGAGCCATCCTCACCGATTTTGCGCCAAAATTTGACATTTCCCCCTTTATCCTTACTCTCTTCGCTTCGCTCCACATCGCCCTCCTCCACCCTAATCCCCGCGGATTTTGCTTCTGTCGTCGCATGGGGACTCAGGAAGAACCGCCAGAGGTGAAGGACGCAACCAAGGCGGGTGCCAGCAAGATCAATTTGGCATCACGACAAGCCCGCCATGTCAAACAGAAGGCTGGCGGCAAAGCTGCATTGGAAGTCACTTGGCGAGGGCCAAGACGATGTACAGGAGTTGAGCGGGGCGAGCGCGGGGGTGGAGGGATCTGTAATCACCACAGTTGTTCATGCATCCACCGTCCTGGCCAGATGCTTACCAGTCACCCTACTACTACGCCACCTACCAGCTTTGTCCACAGGAAACAGTCACCAACCGTAGTTTTGTATATCATCAATGTCGCGATGGTGATGATCAATTTTACGGAGTAGCAATCATTGCAGCTCACCCGAATGCGATCGCATGGCGATCTGCAAGGTGCTCTCTCTTTGTTCATCGGAATTTCTTCAACCGCCAAGTTGTAGAGAGAGGAAGAGCCATTCAAGATTGTCAACAAAGGAGGCGGAGGTGGAGCAGGGGCAGCGGTGGCTTAGAGGACGGGGCGATGGATGACTTGCATGCGAATGCAGGCGTCATAGAGTCAGGTACACACACCCAGCCGTCGGTCAAGCACACCTAGTAGACGGGCACGTTCACATAGTTGTCGGGTACGTACACGCAGCCGCGGGGCACACATACCCAAAAGACGGGCATGTACACCCAGCATCCGGGATTGTACACCGGACCACAAGACGAGGAGGGAAATGAGGGGGACGATTGGCTGACTGATGCAAAGAAGACGATGAGAGGCAAAAGTTTTAACACGCAGGAGGATGAACTCTTGCGCTATACGTGGTTGGCCACTAGTGTCGATTCGATGAATGACGCAGAGCAAAAGGGCATAACATTTTGGTCCAACATTCGTATTTGGTTTGTGAGCATAAGAATTTTTAGCCCTATGCCAACGTATCCATCCAAAATCCTGGTCCAAAATCATTCAACCATATGTGGTATATCATTCAAGAGACCTTAATAAGCACATAATTTTTCTATCCATGATGAGATAACCATACATATCTTCTTTAATACAAGTTTATGCATTTTACGTGGTTAGTCGTTCAAATATCGTTCAATTTATATCCACACACAAGTGTTGTCAATATTTATGGTCACTTGATAGATGTAATTTAATTTTTTTAGAACATCAATAAGGATGTCAACGCCTATGTTATTATGGACGCTTGACTGAAATGATATTATTTTTAATGACAAAAACTATTATTTTGGAGGTTATTTTTTGCTGTATGCATTGATTTTGTATGTAATAATATATGATACATCGAATAGAGTATCAACCGCTATTTAAGGCGATGTGTTTGTGATTGGAGAGGGTAGTCAACAAGATTTTTATCCGACATGGTGATAGTATAATCTCTGAATTGTACCACCATCGCCTTTGATATAGGCATAGTATTGATCCTATATGATTTCATTGATGCCTACATTTTTCTAATTTAGCGATTTATTGGTGTTGAATTGTGTGCATCTTAAATTTGCAAGGACCTAATGTTTCTCACCACGTTTTTGTATTCGCCTGATACTCGTCTTAAGATGCTAATAAAATCACCTCTTTTTGGGTCAAATCACACCATTAGACCAAGGCAATAACGGTCGAATCATGATGAGAGACAAGGTCGAGCTCATAGATACCTTTTTATTCTTTGCGGGGGTGAAACTCATTTTAGAAAAGGAACATATATTAATATTACGGAGATACCAATTATATCCGGCCCCTGCATCAACTGAACATCCTAAAGGCGTTACGGATGCACACAACCGAAAAAAGAGAAGAAAAAACTAAAAAATAAAGTCCAGCTACAGAGTTTCAAGCTTTACAGCAGCCGCACAACCACCATCAAGACAACACCTGATGTCAAATTCTTCAAAAGCAACGCCTTCAAGAAGGAAACAATGCACAAGCGTCGTCATTGCCTGATCTTGGGTTTTCACCCTGAAGATAGTCCCCACTCTCAAAACAATGCCTTCAGCAAGGTCATTGACACGCACAACCAATTAAGGCCAGACCTTGGATTTTCACACTTAGATACAAGGCTTTGAACTTCACATGTGCCGCCGTCCCCGCTTACATACCACTGCTACAATTCCTGAAACTCCAAGCCAGTTCCTCATCGATGCAACGACTCCCATCACCATTGCTAGTCCTCCAATCTCAGCCTTCATGACATTCTTCACCTCGAACTTCACCATGTATTTTCCCATATTGGTAACAGAAGCAGGGTTTCGCTCCACTCCTTGCGTTGCGACCGAATCCCATCCGATCCAGCAATCTCCAGGCATACACCCATGAGAATTCGCCGGCGGAGCCTTCCGGAACCCGACACTTTGGCCTAATCAAAGAAGACATACGTCAGGCAGATCTTCTTCCTAGCGTAATTTGCAATCCTAGGACCACCACCTTTATTCAAGCCAAGCAAGCAGCCCCCTCACCGTCCGCAAACCCCGAGCCAACCCGTCACCGTCATGCCGCCGCCGGATCTGGGCGAGGAGATACATCCTCCCCGAGGGCACACGTCGCAGCCGCTTCACCGCATACCGGATGAGATCCGTGTCACATGAGGAACCTGTTGGAAATATGCCCTAGAGGCAATAATAAAATGTTATTATATATATATATATATTCACGTTCGTAATTAATGTTTATATTTCTGTGCTATAGTTGCAATGACCCTGACTGTGAGATTCAGAAGAAAACTCATTTACATGTGTGGAAATGTAAACACCAAGAGTTCCTGGTCTAGCCTCTAAGACCAGCTCATGTGCTAACTGATGATTATGTTTTCTTAATCATGGACATTGTTCTTGTAACAAAGGATGTCACTAGAAATGAGAACATATTGTTAGCAGAACAATGATGTTGAACCGACCCCAGTATTGAATGATATACTTAGAGATCACATCGTAACAACGTTATAAGTCATATCATGAAATGTTATCATATACGTAATTCCTTAGACCATGAGAATATCAAGTTACTTCACTCAGGAAGGTATGGTTTGGTTCTTAGATGAAACCTCCCGTAAATGGGAAGTAGTAAAGTAAGTTCTGGGTATATCAGATGGAGTGTCTAGTGACTGTGATAGTTCGAGAATGGGATTTTCTCCTTCACGATGAAGAAGATATTCACTTCGGGTCCACTCGGTATGACGGTATCCATTATAGTCTGGCCAGACGCATTGTGATTTAGTCACGGGGATGCCGGAATACGATAACGAGAAAATGGACAAACGAGCAAAGAGGATAACGAGTGGCTTGTGTTCAAGAAGTTGTTACACATGGGTGCCAAACTTCTCTCCTCTGACTTTATCGTATATCGCGAAGCAAAGGGAATGGTACATGACTAAACATAATGGTTCACTCGAAGTTTCTTCGTGTATGTGCGGGAGTCAACATGGGTGTCCATGGCTCCGCTATTGATTATTGACAAAAGGCTGTTGACCTATGTCCGGAAGATTTTCTGAGTCATGTCCGCATTATACCGAACCTATTGGGTCACACACTTAACGAGCAGTAGTCTGTTAGAATACTGGAATGGTAGAAGGTCTAGTGGAAGCAAAGCAGAATAGTTCATACGGGCACCGGAAGTTGTTCCGGGTATTTATGAAATTATTCATAAGGGCACCAGAAGAAGTTCTGGGTATTTAACGATTGTCCGGATATCTCTGGAATAGTCCCAGGTGGTTCCGTAACATATGAGAATGGTACTGGGGAAGTCCTGGATCGACCGGAATAGTTTCTGGTTAATCGGTGGACGTCCCGACAACTTACGCGGTCATCGGGTAGATTAAGCTGTAACTCGGATGGTCCCGAAAACTATCCAGATGGTTCCTAAACATCCGAGAACGGTCCCGGAAGGTCCTGGAAGTGCTCCCGAAGGTTCTGGAATGTCCCAAAACCAACCCGGAAGGTCCCGGATGGTCCTGGAAGGTCCTAGAAGGTTCTAGAAGGTTCCGAAAGGTTCCGGGCAGTACCACTCACTACCCCACGCCCCTATCTTTGGGGTAAAGCCACCTAGGCAGGACCTAGCCGGCTAGGAGGTGGGGAGGGCGCCATAGGGAGCAACCCTACTCCAAGTAGGATTGCAATCCACTTTGGAGTAGGATTCCCCGGTGGGAAGGAGTCCCTTTAGGAGTAGGAGTCCCATAGGGACTCCACACCTCCCTTGGCCGGCCAAGGGGCCTCTTGGCCACCTATATAATGTGGGGGAGGGGTGGGGGCGCAACACAACTTGTCCCCAAGGCCTATGCGCCACCCTCCCTCCTCTAAACCCCGTTGCTCCACAATTAGACCCCGTTTTAGACGTTGTTCTAGATCGGAATTGTTGGATATATGCTCTAGAGGCAAATAATATATGATTATTCCAATATATCTAAGCAAGTTCATAACCAGTTTCATACCGTGCTAGAACTGTGTCAGTGAAACAATGATGCAGGTGTGGTATAGAAACCCCCAGAGTTCCTAGTTAGCCTCTACATCGATAACTAGTTCATGGTCAACATGATGGTCGTGGTTTCGCGATCATGGACAATTAAGTCTCTTGACTATGAGGTCACCTCACTGGTTAAGTGACGTGATGAACATTACCCAAAGTAAGCATTACAGCATGATCAAATCTTGTGAAGGTTCAGTGTTGTAATTACAGAACGTGGTAGACCGTTCCTTTGACCCTGAGTACATGCATAATTGCTATCTTCCCGGATGCTTTGACTTACATCCCACCACCTGACTGAAATATGCGGGTCATAACGGTTGTATCTTGGGTAATCCGTGGAGATATGTTGAGGAGTATTGTTACAAGAGCGGGATTTGTCAACCCATATAATGGATAGATACTCGGGGCCCACTCGGTGAGATTCCATCCATAAAGCTGCAGCGTGTGACTAGGTCACGGCGATGAATATCACGGGAACGAGTGAATGAGGATTAGTTCAGAACGAGGTTGAACTAGACATAGGATGTCATTGATCGAATCTCGGAACAATCCAGTATCGCTGACAAAGGGAATGCTATACGGCGTAAGGTCCAATCGGTGTTTGATATCCGGAATGCACAGGGGTCATTATGTGCATCTGATGTGCGAGGTAATGATAGTGATTTCTCGCCCTTCGTTGGTGAGCCCCAAGTGGAAGGCGTGATGTAGCACAGCAGCAAATTTCCCCCAGTAAAGATACCAAGGTTTGTCTCCAGCAGGACTCCAAAGATGATAAGTAGGTGTCAGCGGCGCAACTGATGCGGACCTGCACACAGACACAGATAACTTTGTTCCCAACGAAGTTCAGAGAGGTTCTCAATCTCTCCGGTCTTGTTGTTTACAAAGGATAAAACGCAAGGGATAATAATAGAAACTTGAAAGTAAATGCAGAAAAGTAAATATAGCGTGGAAACAATGATAAGGATATGGACCGGGATACGTGATGTTCGCTAGTGATGTCTCTCTCCCAAAAGACGATAAAATTGTTATGCGAGGTAAACAAATTACAGAAAGGCAATTGACAGGATTAAGAACGCACCGCAATGCTAATTATGCTACAAAAGAAAGGAAGAGGTTCAAAAGCACAGGCAGTACGCCAAGGTAAGTAGACCGAAATCCATCTGCATCTACTACTAATCATCCACCTTGAGATATCTATCCAGAACATCTCGCTGGTATTAAGTTGCGAGCCCCACCCAAAGTGTAAACCCAAAGCAACAAACAACTGCATTAAAAAGAACTCTGCGTAAAGTAAACAATCCTTGTAACCGCGGTTACAAGCACCGTTGTTTTCCCCCTTGTGGCAACAACACATCCCCTAGACTCATGTTTCTGTCACTCAAGCGTGTCATCGGGGGGCATGAACCCACAATCTAGCACAACGCTCCCTCTTGGATTCACTACCTACTACTTGGCCAAAGCAATAAACAGCAACGGAGAACATGCAAGAATTACTTAGGAACAAAAATATAAGACATAAAAACCAAATATATTACTCTATCACAATCTGAACATAATCTCATAATCCATCAGATCCTATCAAACTCAACATAGCAATAGCAGAAATATTACAAAGGTGCCTCGATCATGTAAGGCAGCTCACGAGGTCTAAACAATGAAGATCAAAGAGGGGAGGAGAACATCACATAGCTACTGATCACGGACCCATGGTCCAAGGAAAACTACTCACGAGACATCCGGGGAGCATCCATGGTGGAGAGGAGACTCCCGGAGGTCAATCCTCCCTCCGGCAGGGTGCCGGGAAGAGGTCTTTTGGTGCTCCTGATCTTCGGAAGCGCGGCGGCGGCGGAACAGAGGCGAGTTCGCGGAATAGGGTTCTGCTTTTGGAGTTTTCCCGTGACAGGGGATAAATAGGCGAAAGGGGGCAGCCAGAGGTGGGCCAGGGGCCCTAGGCGCCCCCCTGGCTTGGCCAGGGGTGGGGCCGCGCCGGGTGGCCGCCTGGGCCCCCCTGGCTCCCCTCTGGCCCCTCCCGGGCTCTTCTCGAAGCTTCCGTCACGCTGATTTTTTATCTGAATTTTCCCGAATTTTCTGGCACTTTTTATATGGGGGAAAACTGGAATAGAAAAACAGCAGAAAACAGGAACTAGCACTGGGGTGCACTGAGTTAATAGGTTAGTCCAAATATGATCAAAAGTGTATGAAAGTGTATCTAGATCATAGCAATATCACAAAAAACATGCATGGAGCAGGCAGAAATGATAGATACGTTTTGGACGTATCAGCATCCAGGTCCCGCTGATGATCATTGACCGTAGCCTCATCTCGGTCATGACTGGAGTGTTCTCGGACCGTAGGGTAACACACTTAAGGGCTCGATGAAATCGGAGACCTTTTAGGAACCATCGGAGTAACCAGAGAATAAAGGAAACGACATCGGAGAAGTACCGTGTTGAACCAAACAAGTTCGGAGTGAACCGGTAGGTGTTCCGGAACATCGGGAGATGGAATATTATGTTTTAGTTATTAATTAATTGAATTAATAATTAAAATAATTTTATTTCTAATTAATATGTGCAATGGGCCTTAGTGGAGAAAAAGGCCAATTAGGGGAAATAAAAGGGAAAAAGAAAAAAAGGAAAGAGGGGGGAGGCGCCGGGCCCATGAGGGGTGCGCCCCCTCCCCCCCCCTTGGCCGGACACCCCCCTTAGCAAAGGGACTTTAGTCCCACATTGCTAAGGGAGAGGGGTTGACTCCCTCCCCTCTACCTATATATAGATGGGCAGGGTGCACATATTTAATACACAGAAATTCATGAGAAAATAAATATTACTCCGAATTGAGATCGGTTTTCTCCGGTCTTCTCCCCTCCCTTGTCTCTTTCACGGTGGGCTCCCTAGTGTGAGCCTATAGTGGAATTGAGGCTTCTCTGCTAGAATCGGAGGCCGCCGTGCTGCCGAAGCACCGTCCGGAGGTCTGCTTCCGCCACCTTCGCTGGATCGGAGAACGGAGGTCGTCATCGAGTCTCGTATGTGTGCGATTACTACGAGGTGCTACACGTGTGGCACTAAACCCATCCGGGTGCTCAACACAGCCAGGGGGCTGTGAAACTTGATCGGCTACATCAACCACATTTGCGGGAACGTTTCCCGCGCAACAGACTACATCCCGAGGTATGTTATTTCCGCACTACTTTCCGTTACGGTAATACGGCTAGCTAGATCTTGGGTTATGGGAACGCTAGTTAGAAAAATTTGTGTTTTCTGCTGCGAACCCCAACAGTGGTATCATGAGCTAGGTCTATGCTTAGTATTACTGTACGGATAGAACACATCGGGGATGTGGGCGTTGATTGTATGATTGTTACCCTCCCACGTGTACTTGTTCACATCTGCGGCATTGTTTGATGAAGCGACCCCCGACCGACTTTACGCGTACACTTACGCGAGACTGGTTCCACGCTTGACATACGGCTTGTACCGTATAAAGTGGTTGGGGGTGTCTGTCTCTCTACTTTAGCGGATTTAGCCTTTGCAACGGAGAGCCCCGTGCGGGGTGTAATAGAGACAATCGTATGGTTGACGTTGTGGTTGACTCGTAGGTTAAAACCTGTTTAACTATGAAAGCCCTAGCAGCCACGTAAAACTTGCAATATACAACTAGACCGTCTAAACCTTGTATTGCTAAGTGGAGGCTATCATTCGTTTGTTTGTGATGTAGCGATAGCTTTGCTATGTGTTACTAGTAAGTAGTAATCGTCATCATAAAACAAACTAAAATGGAGACACTGTAGACTTAGTGTTGCCATAGCTTAGACATCTTAAAACTTGCTAGTATAGGATACACGACGGTAGCATGTGATAAGATGATCCCTTAACAAAGCCAAACACAAGTATTCTACCAAAGTGTGCACCGCCTGGAAGGTTCTCCCATATGGATTGATGCTCCGTACATACCGGAGTTGTCCTACATATTCAATGGAGTTCGCATGAGGTTGGGTTCGGCAAGCCTGGCATATGCAGATATGGCCTTGCTGAGCATCATATAACAAGGAGGTTAATTTGGCGAGCCTAGCATATGCAGATATGGCCTCGGAATACTAGAGATCGAAAGATCGAGCATGAGTCACAGTACATATAAGATAATGTGATCGCACAAGCTGTTGTCTACCTTTGAAACTGACCCGTCGGCCGTGTGATATTCGAGGTCGGGCAGTGAATCTGGATCATGTAATCACTAAAACTTCCTAGGGATGATTTTTTTAGTGCGAGCTCATTTATAATATGATTATATGAACTCATTGTTGTGAACTAGTCTTAATTGTGTTCCTTGAAATTATGTTTGTAGAAAATGAATGCACTAGAGCAACGTGAACTATCTTTCTTCATGGAAGGTGAAAGACTTAAAGAAAATGGGTCAAACTTCATTAGTTGGTACTTACGCCTTAGAACCGTGCTCAAGAGAATCAACCTTTCATTCTTAAATAAAAAGCATGTGGGAAACCCTCCAGCAAACGACATGGATGCACAAGCGGCGATTGATTATCAGTATCGTCGAAGGACATATGCCATAGCTAAGGGTATCATAGAAACCAGCATTCTGCAACCTTTGTGTGAGGAGTATGCTGACTTGGATACATATGATATGATCGATGAGCTGAAGTCATCAAACTTGCATCGGTTTAGAGTTGCCAGATTTGAGTTAGAAAGTGAGTTTCTCTCTACAAAGATGGAAGAAGGCTCTTGCCTAAAGGCACACTTGGCCAAGATGCATGAGATACATCTGAGCCTCGTAGATGACTTTGACAATGAAATCACACATGAGTCTGCGATATACACGGTGTTACACTCGTTTCCACCGAGCTATACAGACCATGTCCATGGCTATGTCGGCAGAGGTGAAAGCCTCGAGTTCTCTGACTTCATGGATAGACTTCAGTACCTGGAGGTTGAACCCATTGAAGGAGAAGTTGTTGATGCAGAAGGTATATACTTTATAAATGTTTATTCCCTTATACAACAGTTGCAGTAAATGAGTATCTGATACTTATTCTGTTTTATGAAAACAGGACCTGCCGTTGCATGGACGGGAAGAGGTGAAATCGAGGATTGATGGATATCAAGTCAGTTGATGGCCAGCATGGATTCCGCCGAGACATCTATCATAGGAGATACTTAAGAGTACTAGATAAATCTTATGTAATCATTATAGTATGAACACTTAGTTGTGTGTCTTGCATCTCGCGAGACAAAGTTATTCATGTAATGAGACAAGTCAGTTTTTCCGTCTTTATGAATAAAAGTGTGCTTATACTTTGACTACGTCTTGATTTATGATATGATAGAAAGCATTTATAATACTACTATTATTGTCAAGTAATATTCAATGTTTAATGATAAAGTTGTCTTGATTATAACAAGTCAAAGATTTGATTGCATGAGTTGACTTCATAACTGATGAATTCATTAAATGTATGATCTATTAACTTGTGAGTTCATTATCGAATGAAAATCATAACTTGATTGCATGAGATGGATTAGATACACGATCTATAAACCTCTGCAATAAATATAACCATGACAAGGTTCTAGCAAGTAGAACTTGTGCCAATCATTATACATAAAAGATGTAGAATGGGCATGTGAGTTATCATTAAAGACTTCATATGATTAATTGAAAGTTGTATTCAATTGAGATCATAAAACTGAGATTCAGGAATCACAGTGAGAAGTGAGAATACAAGGATACATATCACTACGCTACGATCCGAAGTGATAAGTATTGATATTGACATAATGGGAGACTTGTGGAAGTTGTACCACAAACTACGATGGAAGTTGAAAGTGCTAGACTACATAAACCATCCGTAGTCATACTAAACCGTAGTATGGTCTAAACGTTCTTTCCCCTAGCACTATAGTTATTGTCGAATAAGGTTGTTTAATTCATTAAGTTAAAACACCCACTTCATGAATAGAAAACCATCCTGAATCTAACGAGACATGATAGCTCCATAACTGATGGTGTTATAAGGTTTCTTAAAAGAAAGAATTTCTTTGTAATAAAACTACAAGCAATTGAAATTACATTTTCTCCCCGAATAGCAAAATTGTGTGTTGCTTGATTGGTAATGCGAGAAGAAGTCTCTCGACACGGATCCAATGGGAGATAATGGAAACTGACCAGGGTATTGGACCTTCCCTTCAGAATATCAGAGTATTGCAACAGAAGCATGTTCCGCTGTAATAACGCTATATAAGGAAGGATATGCCAAAGATGATTGATCTTGGTATATGAGTTGAAGCCGTTTTTGAATTTAGAAGGTTGTCATGAATACGTTCTGTACAGAACAATAATCATGAGTCTTCTTAATGAAACAATAAAGAATAACATTGCTGAAGACACAAAGGAATGATGGTAGCCTAGAACACGAGGAGAAATGAAATAATATTGAGTTACATATAGGATGGCTCACGTCCCGTGAAATAAATCGATTATTTCATATTCTCGACAAACTGGAGAGTTATTGAGAATGATGTAATGGGCATAAGGCATTATTTGGTTATGACCAAAGTTCAATGGTGATTGACTACGGAAACGTAGGAATGCTTTAATCAATAAAATATTTCATTTACACTACAATGGACCATAGCCTGAAATTGCATCTCAGTCAAATTTGGGATTTGAAAGAGAATTGCAATGGGCATGAAGAAGGTTATTTCGTTAAAAGGATGAACTATAGTACCTCAAGACAGGAATCCTCAACCTTGATTTGATCAAGTGATTTTGTGATGACCAAAATATTGAGTGGGCCTGCAGTTTCATGAAACTGAGTGGGAGCTTTGAAGATTTCCCAAAAACTTGGAATGCAGAGGGCATTTTCTGAGTGGGAGCTTTGGAAGCATTGTCATTATGTGAGACATAGTGAACAATAAAATGACTTGATGAAAGCTAAACCACAAATATATGATATATGATGGATATATTTGAGTGGGAGCATGATCATTGTCTCAAACATATATGCATTGATATGTGTGAAGAATGATCTCATATGTATATATATGGATATGCATTGATTGTGTATATAGAGAATTGTCTTATATACATATGTGCATTATGATATATATAGAGCATAAGGCAAATAAAATACAAGATTGCAAGAATCTTATTTTATATGAAATACCAACACATTACACGTTGAAATCTATATGAGTAGATTAAAATACGGATAATGAAACAAAGTGAAGGTTGGAATAATCTTCTAGACAAGAAACAGGTTCTTGTGGCTAGAAATTATATAATGGATGAAATCCAAATATCACAAGCAATGTCTTGATGGAAGAATAGAGATGCACCATGTACTGGACATGTGATCTTATATGTTCTTGACATATGATTCTACCATATAACATGCATCGTGAATCCAACAATAGAATGACTCAAAAGTTCTTGGAAGAAGAACAGATTCCGATGTGCTTTAGGAGTAAAACACAGAATCTGAATAAAGTCCATGCATTCAGTATATGAGGAATATTGAGGACTATTCTCTAAAAATATAGAAAGGATAATAGACTTGAATGTAATGCAAGATTACAATTGCAAGCCATATTATGGGTCTATATGGAATTAGAGAAATCACCAAAGACATGAAAGAAATGTGAGCAAAATTCACGGCACTACAAACATAATACTACTTAAGAAAGTAGACGTATGGATAAAAGTTTAAGCGTTAGAAGTATTGGACTTCTGGTTGAGTGTATTTCCCAGTATATATGACTAAGGACGAGTCTTCTAAAGACTGAACCAAGAGATCATTGGAGGATACTGTGAAATAATAGTCTCACTCTCCCGCGAAACTTATATCCAACCATTATATGATAATGAGTGGTATGTCAAAAGAGTTTTTGACCTATACCAGTTGCAAAGGAAACCTACGAATCTGAATTGGTGCAGTTCTTTGACGAACCCTCTTCCATGAGCATGCATGATCAATGAACACTTATGTCATAAGATGATTATGATCGGAAAAATGCGGCTAGATTATTAGCACTCTAGTGCAAGTGGGAGATTGTTGGATATATGCTCTAGAGGAAAATAATATATGATTATTCCAATATATCTAAGCAAGTTCATAACCAGATTCATACCGTGCTAGAACTATGTCAGTGAAACAATGATGCAGGTGTGGTATAGAAACCCCCAGAGTTCCTAGTTGCCCTCTACATCGATAACTAGTTCATGGTCAACATGATGGTTGTGGTTTCGCGATCATGGACAATTAAGTCTCTTGACTATGAGGTCACCTCACTGGTTAAGTGACGTGATGAACATTACCCAAAGTAAGCATTACAGCATGTTCAAATCTTGTGAAGGTTCAGTGTTGTAATTACAGAGCGTGGTAGACCGTTCCTTTGACCGTGAGTACATGCATAATTGCTATCTTCCCGGATGCTTTGACTTACATCCCACCACCTGACTGAAATATGCGGGTCATAACGGTTGTATCTTGGGTAATCCGTGGAGATATGTTGAGGAGTATTGTTACAAGAGCGGGATTTGTCAACCCATATAATGGATAGATACTCGGGGCCCACTCGGTGAGATTCCATCCATAAAGCTGCAGCGTGTGACTAGGTCACGGGGATGAATATCACGGGAACGAGTGAATGAGGATTAGTTCAGGACGAGGTTGAACCATACATAGGATGTCATTGATCGAATCTCGGAACAATCCAGTATCGCTGACAAAGGGAATGCTATACGGCGTAAGGTCCAATCGGTGTTTGATATCCGGAATGCACAGGGGTCATTATGGGCATCCAGGTCCCGCTGATGATCATTGACCGTAGCCTCATCTCGGTCATGACTGGAGTGTTCTCGGACCGTAGGGTAACACACTTAAGGGCTCGATGAAATCGGAGACCTTTTCGGAACCATCGGAGTAACCAGAGAATAAAGGAAACGACATCGGAGAAGTACCGTGTTGCATCGAACAAGTTCGGAGTGAACCGGAAGGTGTTCCGGAACATCGGGAGATGGAATATTATGTTTTAGTTATTAATTAATTGAATTAATAATTAAAATCATTTTATTTCTAATTAATATGTGCAATGGGCCTTAGTGGAGAAAAAGGCCCATTAGGGGAAATAAAAGGGAAAAAGAAAAAGGAAAGAGGGGGGAGGCGCCATGGGCCCTAGGCCCCATGAGGGGTGCGCCCCCTCCCCCCCTTGGCCGGCCACCCCCCCTTAGCAAAGGGACTTTAGTCCCACATTGCTAAGGGAGAGGGGTTGACTCCCTCCCCTCTGCCTATATATAGATGGGCAGGGTGCACATATTTAATACACAAAAAATCGTGAGAAAATAAATATTACTCCGAATTGAGATCGGTTTTCTCCGGTCTTCTCCCCTCCCTTGTCTCTTTCACGGTGGGCTCCCTAGTGTGAGCCTATAGTGGATTTGAGGCTTCTCTGCTAGAATCGAAGGCCGTCGTGCTGCCGAAGCTCTGTCCGGAGGTCTGCTTCCGCCACCTTCGCTGGATCGGAGAACGGAGGTCGTCATCGAGTCTCGTATGTGTGCGAGTACTACGTGGTGCTACACGTGTGGCACTACACCCATCCGGGTGCTCAACACAGCCAGGGGGCTGTGAAACTTGATCGGCTACATCAACCACGTTTGCGGGAACGTTTCCCGCGCAACGGACTACACCCCGAGGTATGTTATTTCCGCACTACTTTCCGTTACGGTAATACGGCTAGCTAGATCTTGGGTTATGGGAACACTAGTTAGAAAAATTTGTGTTTTCTGCTGCGAACCCCAACAGGAATCCGTTAGGGTTTTCTCCCTCTAGTTTTCTCGGTGGCGTTCATCTCTGGACGGCGGAGCGCTGCTGGATTGCTGCTGCGGAACGTGTGGATACTAATAGAGGGATCATATCTTTGGTCCTTCTCCGAGGAGCTTCTTCTTCCTCGGAGATCTTGTTCGAGGGACTTGCTCGAGGGACTTGTGCGTGGGACGGATCGAGGTGCTTCTTCTTCCTCGGTGATCTTGATCGAGGGACTTTTTGTGGGACGATCCGCGAGATCTACTTCAACGAGCTACACAAAATCTACTTCCGCTACATCTGTTGGTGAGCCATGAGCTAAAACCTTTTATGCAATCTTCTTGGATGATCTTGGGTTCTTGATTTGTAGGCCGAATTTTTTTTCCTACTACGTTTCCCAACAGTGGTATCATGAGCGATCCTTGATTAGATGCATGTTTAGGTCTAGATCATATGTGTGATATGAGGCATTGATTTTCTTGTTGCTTCCCTGTCATGTGATTTTTTCTATGCTTGATGGCAAGTTAAGGTTTTGCTACAAGGATTGAGTTTTCCATCGATCCCTCTATGCTGCTTTCAGTATGATGGTTGCCTTGATCATGGTCTACATCAAACTCCTTGGATCTCATCTTTCTCGCAATAGAAGATTCAACATGGAGGGGCTTGTGGATTTTATGAACTCAAATCCACACGGGGGTCACGCGTTGAACGAAGTTTGGCTTGTGGCATTAGTTGCTACACGCACCCCGAACGTTAAACTAGCAACATTGAAGTATCGTGTTTGGTTTTTTTAGGGAACAACGTTTACATGTAACCTGCTAATCAACCACGATAAAAGTTGCAACAACCCGTGTAGATGGCGATCTAACTTGTTTTTGCAGAATGTGCATGTGATGTGGTATAGCCTTCAAGATTTGCAATGTGTTTGTATGAGATGCTATATGTTATGTAATATTTATTCGTGACCTGTGTGTCGTGGTACGGCATGATGACTGGAGTCATATGATTGTCACTTAATTATGGCATGCGTGCCAGAACTGTTTATTAGCTCGAGGCAAAGCAATAGATAGATGCAAGGTGATGATCTACGATGCGGAGGTGGACCCCGACGCACATGCCGAAAGCCATGGTGATGTTCCCGGCGCCAAGGACAAAGTTGGTGGACACGGTGACTTCAACCACGACGGCGTGAAGACAATGAAGACTTCACGAAGCAAAGGGCTATACTATATCACATAATTTTATGAACTGCCTGTGATGTTTATCCATTTGATGCACCCTTGTTTGATGCGCGGTAGTCGTATTTTATTAGGGTGATCTCTCGCAAAACAATATCAAGTTGATAGTGTTCTTCCAACTGTAGCACCTTCTATACTACGTTTCACACCGGAGCAGGTCATGTCACATGGGTGCACACGGTGTGACGCATAAAAGGCGGGTGTGTTAAGAACACACTGCAATTACACTTGGTTGTCTTGACGATTTGGATAAAAGTTTGCTACCGGAACACGCCCATCAAAAGATGAACAAGAATCACCTTTGGCGTGATTGGCAAGTTGGCCTACCGGTCCAGTCTAAGTCATTAGTGATGTCACATCAATGGCGGACGATTGGGTCGGATCTTGAATCACTCCAGCATCAATAACGAGAGATATTGATCTGAGTGGGAGCGCACTTAATAATTAAATTGATTAATCACAAGTGAAACTTAATTATGAACAAAGTCTTAGTATTTGCATTATCATTGTAGAATAATGGCTCGCGTTACCACCTTCCCAATTGATTTTGATTAACTGTATTATCTGGTAAAAAAAACTTTACGATTGGTACCGTATTGTGAGGTCTATCCTCAATAGTGTCGAGAAGGAGCTTGTCCTATCGCAAATTTTTGATGCTCTCCCGCTGATGCTATAGATGATGTGACTTACGTCCATAATCCAAAATGCTAGAATTCCACCACAGCTAAGTGCATTGTCTTCACCACCCTGAAATCCGAACTTCGAAACATTTGGGATAGTTATGTTATATTCATGGAACTGAAAAATTGTTTTCAGTAGTAAGACAAATAATGTTGGATATAAGATATCTAGTACAATGTATGATTGTAAGCATTAGTGAAAATGTTCACTGTGCTCTAAACAAAACTGATAAGTGTGGGATCCAGAAGAACACCGATCATATGATGATGAGAATTAAGGGAAAGGAAGTCCAAAGGATGTTAGTAAGACTTACACGCCGGAAATTCCATGGCCTGCGCCATCCTTAATCATGTGTGAGCTTTTGTGAATAGGAGTGACATTGGAAATAGAACTATGATACGTATAAAGGCAAAACGAAAGAAGACTGGAATAACCAGCTCAGAAATGAAAGTCATACGAAGTTATAGATGAATTCATTGCTGGTCAAGAGATGTAATTCTTAGGAATCATGATTAAGCAGTTAATTGTGGATTATGTATATTGTGATTAAACTGTTGATCACCGGAATATCACATCGATTGCATATTGTTGCAACTCGATGCAAGAAATACTATGGCCTTTATGACTAGCTAATGATGAGTTTTGACACGCTCGGGAACACGGTAAAAGGTTTACTATACCGTGTGTTGACTCTATGATTATCTTCATAATTCATTTTGGAGTTGAGTAAATTGTTACTACACTTTAGCCTTGTTGCAAAACATCATTTTGAATCATGTTTATTGCAAGAGAGTTGTTCAAAGCTACGAATAAAATAAAGGCCATACTTCTATTGTGAATAGGTTGTATGTTATGAATCTTGATAATAATGCTAAACATCCATAACACTGACGCTAAACGTCGCAAGACTAACAGAAATACCACAAGTGTGTGGCACTGCAGTTTGTCACAAGTGACATAAAATGCATGAAGAATTTCCATAAGTGATGGACTTTTGAGTCATATGATTATGAATCACTTGACGCTTGCATACATTGTCTAAAAGAAATGTGACTAAAACACCGTTGATAGGCCATACATGAACGGGCAACTAAACCATTGGTAATCATACATGATGATGTGTGTAGTCCAATAAGTGTAGTAGTGTGCAGTGGATTTTCTATCTTCACTCATGAATTGAAGTAAATATGTGGATATCTGTTCAATGGATACATACGTCTGAAATCTTTGAAACGTTCAAGGAAACTTAGAGTGAAATAGAAATTCATTGTAACAAGAAAATAATGCTTCTTCAAATTAGATTGTAGAAAGTAATATTGGAGTTACAAGTTTAGCGAACGTCTGATGAATTGTGAAGAAGTGTCATAACTTGCGTCTCCCGAAACACCACTATGAGTAAAGTGTTCGAGAGATGCAATCAAGCCATGTATGACACGGTAAGATCAAATATGACGTTTATCAATTTGTCATTATAATTATTAAAGTTATGCGTTAGAGACTACGGATTTTACACTGAAAAGAGCACCATCAAATCTGTTGAAATGACACCATATTAGATGTGGAATGGACTGTTAAAACCATGTTGTCTTTTCTTAAAATTTTGGTACATGAGGCATATGTTTGACATACACAAAACCCCAAATCAGATAAGTGCTATTTTGTTAAGGTTATGCCAAAAGTTTTGGTATTCCTCTATCACTACACAAAAGCAAAAATGTTTGTTGTTAAGAATGGTGTGTTTTGAAGAAAAATAGTTTTTTACAAAAGAGTGAGTGGGAGGAAAGTGCAATTTGTCAAAGATTGTTGAATCTTCAGAGAAGTGCACAGCTGAACCACACAGGTTAGACAAAACTCGTACAAACATTTTTATGTAAACGAGATATTGTTGTTCGACAACGATAAGCCTGTGATATACAAAGAAGCGTTGATGGGCCCTTACTCCGGGATTTGGCTAAATGCCAAATAATCCGAGATAGTATCCATGGAAGTAAGTCAAGTTTTGAACTTGGTAGACCCTCCGAAAGACTAAAAGTCTGAAGAATATATATATGGATCTATAATTGATTCGGATGAAATTGTTTTATCCATAAAGCTCAACTCGTTGGAAAATTGTTTTCTAGCAAGTTCAAAGGTTGACTACGGCGAAGTAATGTCGACCGTAGAGATGCTTTAGTCAGTTCGGGTTATACTAGCAATTACTACATATCTCATTTATAGGATGTGTTAGAATGAATGGCAAAACAAAAGTTCCTACACGGAAATATAACGAAGGGCGTATATGTGATATGACCTGAATGTTTTTGTCGATTCAAAGGATGCTGGAATAGATGCAAGCCTCGGATATCTAGTAATGGACTGGAGCTAGCAAAAGGGAGTTGGAATTTTCGTTGTGATGAAATTACCAAAAGGGTTTGTTTTCATCAGGAATAACGAAGATGCTTGAATATTCAAGAAAGTAAGTGGGAGCTGAATAATATTTCTAAAACCTTATGTAGATGACATATTGTTGATTAGAAATGATATAAATTTCTTGACACGAATAAGGACTTTATTGGAAATAGTTTTCAACTGAAGTACTTGGGCTAATATAGCATTAGTATTGAGCACAATGATCTATGTAGATAGTAAGTGTCTGATCATGCTAAAGCCAACATTACATGTTGACATGATACTAAAGTAGTTTAGTATGAATACGCCAAGAAGGATGTTCTTACCGAGGTCATGGTGAAAAGTTGTTTGCGGAAATCGGTGTTCATGAACACAGATAAGCAAAACACATGAATTGGATTTCACTCGCCTATGTGTTTGGATTAATCATGTACACCATAATATGTAAAACGACCAGATATGTCCAGTGCTCCAAAAGGTTGTGAGCAAGATACCAAAGTGATCAATATGTTGATCATTGGACAAACAGTGAAAAGTTAAACTTATGATAGATAAGATATGTTTCTCGAAAAATAGAGATAATGAAGAGCTCGTTGTAACAAGTTACACCAGCTGAATTTTGATGTAAACAGTTACACAAATTCAGTCTTCATACTTACTCCGACCGATTTTCGATTTTAATTGGGATTATGTGTTTCACACGTAAGGGTGGCACAATATGGAGGAACTATGTCAAGTTCGATACTGTGGCGAATTCTATAACAGAGGCTAAGTATATTGTTGCTTAAAGAAGTAACAAGGAGGGTATTTTGAATCATAAATTCATTTATGAACATGGTATGGTTTCCTAGATTCTTGAAGCTCATGGAACATTGATGAATGATTTCATGACTTATTCTAAGGAACCAAGGTCCTGCCAAATGATTCAAACATATACAAAGCTAAACTGATAAAATTAGTGAATTTTATGATAGCGTGAAAACGCGAAGATATGCAAGATACAAACGGGCCTGAAACGTCAGATCCGAAGATGAGGTCTATACCACAAATGAAGCATTTCTTACACCGGTCTGCCATAGGTGTAAAGTTCTCAAGCACTGACAATATTATTGACTCTAGTGGAAGTGGGAGACTGTTGGAAATATGCCCGAGAGGCAATAATAAAATGTTATTATATATATATATTTCCACGTTCGTAATTAATGTTTATATTTCTGTGCTATAATTGCAATGACCCTGACTGTGAGATTCAGAAGAAAACTCATTTGCATGTGTGGAAATGTAAACACCAAGAGTTCCTGGTCTAGCCTCTAAGACCAGCTCATGTGCTAACTGATGATTATGTTTTCTTAATCATGGACATTGTTCTTGTAACAAAGGATGTCAGTAGCAATGAGAACATATTGTTAGCAGAACAATGATGTTGAGACGACCCCAGTATTGAATGATATACTTAGAGATCACATCGTAACAACGTTATAAGTCATATCATGAAATGTTATCATATACGTAATTCCTTAGACCATGAGAATATCAAGTTACTTCACTCAGGAAGGTATGCTTTGGTTCTTAGATGAAACCTCCCGTAAATGGGAAGTAGTAAAATAAGTTCTGGGTATATCAGATGGAGTGTCTAGTGACTGTGATAGTCTGAGAATGGGATTTGCTCCTTCACGATGAAGAAGATATTCACTTCAGGCCCACTCGGTATGACGGTATCCATTATAGTCTGGCCAGACGCATTGTGATTTAGTCACGGGGATACCGGAATACGATAACGAGAAAAGGGACAGACGAGCAAAGAGGATAACGAGTGGCTTGTGTTCAAGAAGTTGTTACACATGGGTGCCAAACTTCTCTCCTCTGACTTTGTCGTATATCGCGAAGCAAAGGGAATGGTACATGACTAAACATAATGGTTCACTCGAAGTTTCTTCGTGTATGTGCGGGAGTCAACATGGGTGTCCATGGCTCCGCTATTGATTATTGGCTATTGACAAAAGGCTGTTGACCTATGTCCGGAAGATGTTCTGAGTCATGTCCGCATTATACCGAACCTATTGGGTCACACACTTAACGAGCGGTAGTCTGTTAGAATACTGGAATGGTAGAAGGTCTAGTGGAAGCAAAGAAGAATAGTTCATACGGGCACCGGAAGTTGTTCCGGGTATTTATGAAATTGTTCATAAGGGCACCAGAAGAAGTTCTGGGTATTTAAGGATATGTCCAGATCACTCTGGAATAGTCCCAGGTGGTTCCGGAACATATGAGAATGGTACT
Organism: Bromus sterilis; assembly: GCA_950022295.1. Taxonomy (NCBI): domain Eukaryota; kingdom Viridiplantae; phylum Streptophyta; class Magnoliopsida; order Poales; family Poaceae; genus Bromus; species Bromus sterilis. The sequence goes on along the minus strand of OX465596.1, from coordinate 406,936,523 downwards.
GAGGAAGTCCTGGATCGACCGGAATAGTTTCCGGTTAATCGGTGGACGTCCCGACAACTTACGCGGTCATCGGGTAGATTAAACTGTAACTCGGATGGTCCCGAAAACTATCCATATGGTTCCGAAACATCCGAGAACGGTCCCGGAAGGTCCTGGAAGTGCTCCAGAAGGTTCCGAAATGTCCCAAAACCATCTCGGAAGGTCCCGGATGGTCCTGGAAGGTTTTGGAAGGTTCCGAAAGGTTCCGGGCAGTACCACTCACTACCCCACACCCCTAGCTTTGGGGGAAAGCCACCTAGGCAGCCCCTAGCCGGCTAGGAGGTGGGGAGGGCGCCATAGGGAGCAATCCTACTCCAAGTATGATTGCAATCCACTTTGGAGTAGGATTCCCCAGTGGGAAGGAGTCCCTTTGGGAGTAGGAGTCCCATAGGGACTCCACACCTCCCTTGGCCGGCCAAGGGGCCTCTTGGCCACCTATATAATGTGGGGGAGGGGTAGGGGGTGCAACACAACTTGTCCCTAAGGCCTATGCGCCACCCTCCCTCCTCTAAACCCCGTTGCTCCACAATTAGACCCCGTTTTAGACGTTGTTCTAGATCGGAATCCGTTAGGGTTTTCTCCCTCTAGTTTTTTCGGTGGCGTTCATCTCTGGACGGCGGAGCGCTGCTGGATTGCTGCTACGGAACGTGTGGATACTAATAGAGGGATCATATCTTTGGTCCTTCTCCGAGGAGCTTCTTCTTCCTCGGAGATCTTGTTCGAGGGACTTGCTCGAGGGACTTGTGCGTGGGACGGATCGAGGTGCTTCTTCTTCCTTGGTGATCTTGATCGAGGGACTTTTTGTGGGATGATCCTCGAGATCTACTTCAACGAGCTACACCAACTCTACTTCCGCTACATCGGTTGGTGATCCATGACCTAAAACCTTGTATGCAATCTTCTTGGATGATCTTGGGTTCTTGATTCGTAGGCCGATTTTTTTTGTTTTCTACTACGTTTCCCAACAGAACCATAGCGGTCGCGCCCCCACCTCTCGTCGGATGTCGCGCACGCGCCGCCACGCCGTCGGCGAAGGCTGCTTCCACGAGGAGACCCACATGCAGCCGCCACGCAGCCAGACGACGACCCATCTGCAGCCGCGCTCGGGACGCCGGTGTCAAGATCGTGGACGATCCTCCGCCAAGATATGCGCGCCCCGACGTCTCCGCTCGACCTAGCCGCCCCTGCAGGCGATGGACGCGAGGATGGGAGAAAGCCCCCGCCACCGCAAGGGGCTTTGCCCCGGCGATGGCGAGGAAGGGGAGGTCTAGTGGTTGGAGGTGGCGGCGCCGTCCGTGCCGTTCGCGGGAGGGGCGACGCGGGGGCTCAACTGGTTGAGCTAGTGGATACTTTACGCGCAAAAAAAGAAACTCATAGATACCGTAACTACGCGGGATATTCAAAGATGAGCACAGGCTCATCTAATTCTGCACAAGAGATCTTTAAAAAGACATACGAAAAAAAACTCAAAAAAATTTAAATTTTATTATGGTGTAAGATGCCTAGTGGGTAGATGTTCATGTGAAATTTAAGATTTTTTAAACATCTAAGGAGCTCGTAGCAAAAAATACAAATTCAGCCCGAAGTAGTGCATGAACAGTGTTTTTTTTACTACAAATTTATTTTTTTACCGCACTGTTTAGATGTATGAACTTTTTTAAAATTTGCATGAAAATCTCACACGTAAGCATTTTTCATCACATTTTTTATAATTTTTTTAGTTTTTTTCATATTTACTTAACTTTTTTTAATCTACCTAGGTGCGGATGCATTCAGGCACCAAATTGCTGCTTCACCAACTATGCGCTCTATATATTATGGCATTGCATTCACATGCAAGTTATAATACGCCTAATATATTGGGAAGGAGTACAGTTGATAGTTTCGAAATGCATAGGATTTCATGTTCGTACCTCATGATGCACGGTGAAGGTTAAAGGAAAAACCACTACTGGTAGGAAAAAACGTGGCCGGAAATACTGTATAAATCATAGCCGACATACTGACATAGTGTACAGTTGGGCACAAGGCGGCCGAAATGCGGATTTAAATGCGCCGGAGCACACACACTGCGAGCGAAACCACCATTGAGCCCACCGGTTTGTACGTACGCAGGAAGACCAGACCAGACTGCACACTCGTTTTCGTCACACGCCTTGCGCCTAAAAGCTGATAACGCAAGCGCTTCCAGTTTGTCCCCCCTCATTTTCCTCTCAAAATAAAAATAAACAAGAAAAAGGCCCGAAAGAAAGAAGGCGTGACGTTATGGACGGACGCCATGGGCACGCAGATGATGCACCACGCGAAGCCTCATCTCCCTCGTTGGATCACATGATCGGTTCGCTCCAAAAGCAGCTTTCCCAGAGGCAGAGCCGTCTGGTACTAATCGCCATATAATAAAGCGCAATTTTCTTTGTATGAATGCACCGCCTATACTCCTACATACAGTACGTGACAACAGACAATATGTCTCGTTCCCGGCAGTACTCCAAACACGCAAAGCGTACGTATCTCGTAGGCTTCTCCAACCAACAACAGCAATGATCATCACGTCGGAATCATCACTCACTCGCATCGCATGTACTCTGTCATGTCACAGCCACGTACGCAGGCAGATCCATGGAGTACACAACGTACTACGAATTCTTACACTCTCTCCCAGCACACAGTACTCCTACTTACTCCTTCCATTCTAAAATGTAGTCCGCCTGCGTTTTTCGAGGTTCAACTTTGACCATAAATTTAACCAACGAAACTGATTGCAGCGGGAGTAAAAATTATATAATTGAAAACTTCATTTGAATACGAATTCATTGATATAATTTTTGCTCTCGCCACAATTAATCTCACTGGTTAAATTTATAGTCAAAGTTGAAGCGCGAAAACCGAAAACGCACTGCATTTTGGAATGGAGGAGTACTACTTACTCCGGGGTACTCACTTGTTACTGCTACGTGCACTCACGGTCAAAACTACTACGTGCAATTCACACACGTTTTACTTGAGGCGCGAAAGGGACGTGGATGATGGGGTAATTTTAATCATCACCCCGCGGTAAAAAGTGGGAAAAGCAGTCCCTGTCGGGTAGTGCGTCAGCTGAGATCCCAATTATAAGTAGGCAGCAAGCGACCGCCAGCTATCACCACCATTCACCACCACCCTCCCCCCTCCCTCCTCCATCCCTCACTGTGCCGCCCGTGCCGTCCCCGCGCCGATCCCCCCTCGATCCACCCCCCTCCTCGCGATGTGCGGCGGAGCCATCCTCGCGGGCTTCATCCCGCCCTCGGCCGCCGCGGCGGCGGCCAAGGCGGCGGCCAGGAAGAAGCAGCAGCAGCAGCGCCAGGTCACGGCCGACTCGCTGTGGCCCGGCCCGCTGCGGAGGAAGCCGGCCGAGGATGTGGACTTCGAGGCCGACTTCCGCGACTTCGACCCGGACTCCAGCGACGACGGAGACGTCGTCGAGGAGGTCCCCCCGCCGACGGTCACGGCCGGGTTCGCCTTCTCCGCCGCCGCGGCCGAGGTTCCGCTCCCTCCTACTACCCGCCTAGCAGGTGAGAACTTTGAAGCGCATTCGACTTGGCCTCTTCTTCTTTCTTCTCTTTCCCTTTTTGGTGGGCAAAAGAAAGATGCCACCGCCCGCCTGCTTTGTTTCGCCGTTCAGCAAACAGAGAGCGATGATCTGCCGCCGAGCACAGTATATCTGACGAAAGAATCGACTTCTGATGGCACGGCGTAGTACATCATCACTAGCTTTAATATTGAGGTGAGGGATGGAGTCAGTACCTGGGACTGGGAGTACTATAGATTCTTCGCTTGCTGCTACAAATCTGGCTACCCCCAGTACGCAAGATCCTAGCAGTAGGGATTTTGATAGATAAGCTCTGTCTTATTTTTAGCTCTGAATTGTTCCACGTTCCAAAAAAAAAACTCTGAATTGTTCCAGTTTAGTAAGGGGGGAGATTAATGAGTTTCCAAGGTAGTAATGGAGTTCTCTGGTGATGCTCTTGTAGTGAGTGATCTGATATCTAGTATGGTCAAATTGAATGTCTTAATTTTACATTTTCTTGTTAAGTTTTGATTTCATGTATTGCCATCTCCTTCCCTTATCTTCAGATTTAGATGTATACCCTATTGCCCTTCCAGGAATCTTGAAAATAATATTTTTTTACCTCATTTCAGTTTCTTTGTTCTATTGAGACAAAACGATTTAGCGACTTCAATTTTTTTACATCAGCTTCACTCTTTTTTCCCCAGAGGAAGTTCATCAGCCTAATTTTCATGTAGAGTGAGAATATATTCTTAACTACAGTACATATTACTCTTTATGCACAATAGGTGTCATATTGCTGGATGAAACTTCAAACGTGATTGCCGTGAGAAACGAAGAAAATTACTGTCTATTGCTAATTATAGAATAACCAATTAGTTCTATAAACCCAGTGATGTTGTTCCTAGTAGCATCTTGTCTGTTATTACTTATATATGTCTGCTATATGCATGTCATTCCCAAGATTAATTGATGTGTCAGAAAAAACATTTTCCGTGCTCTGTATTGTAACCCAGTACTGGTTAATATTCTCCAATTTAACTTTCATGATAACTATTTATCTTAGAGATGTATTGTGCAACTGCAACCATTTCTGCTAAATTTGGATGACCAGCTGCTCACCCAACTGTTATCTATAGTATGTTTTCTTTTGCGCTTGTAGTTGGGACATAAAGAAGAATCACAGAACTAACATATGAATTTATCTCTTCCTCAGCTAGAGTAAAAAATGTACTGTTAGTATGGGTGATCACTTGTTAGAAATGAGAGGTACTGTAATAACTGTCGATGATTTTATTTAGTTCCTTAATTTCTAATGGAATTGCTGTGCCATCAGTTTCCTTTTCAAATCATCTTGTTTTGATGCATTAATATAACTAAACTTTTATTGTAGATGCTGTTCAACATGATAGACCTGCTGCTAGACCCGTGAAGCGCACTCGGAAGAACCAGTATAGAGGAATCCGCCAGCGTCCCTGGGGGAAATGGGCAGCTGAAATCCGAGACCCTAGCAAGGGTGTCCGGGTTTGGCTTGGAACATACGACACCGCTGAGGAGGCAGCTAGGGCGTATGACGCTGAAGCTCGCAAGATCCGTGGCAAGAAAGCCAAGGTCAATTTTCCTGAGCAAGTGCCAACTGTTCAGAAGTCCACCCCCAGGCCAGTTCCCCAGGAGTCCTCCCTGAAGCCAACTGCTGCTAAATCAGCAAAGATAGCTCCACCTCCCAAGGCCTGTGAGGATGAGCAGCCTTTCAATCATCTGAGCAATGGGGACAATGATCTGTTCGCGATGTTTGCCTTCAATGACAACAAGAAGGTACTACCAGCAAAGCCAGCTGAAAGTGTTGATTTCCTTCTTCCAGTGGAACCTATTGTCCCCGCCGAGACATTCGGGATGAACATGCTCTCTGATCAGAGCAGCAATTCATTTGGTTCTACTGACTTTGGGTGGGACGATGAGGCCATGACCCCGGACTACACATCCGTCTTCGTTCCGAATGCCGCCATGCCAGCATATGGCGAGCCCGCTTACCTGCAAGGCGGAGCTCCAAAGAGAATAAGGAACAACTTTGGTGTAGCCGTGCTTCCTCAGGGAAATGATGCCCTCGGTGCCGGACAAGACATCTCTGCTTTTGACCATGAGATGAAGTATGCATTGCCTTATGTTGAGAGCAGCTCGGACGGATCAATGGACAGCCTTCTGCTGGATGGTGGCATGCAAGATGGGGCAAGTAATGGGGATCTCTGGAGCCTCGACGAGCTGTTCATGGCAGCTGGTGGTTACTGAGGGGCCGTGGTTTTTGTCAGTGTGGTCTGGGGATAGCACAAATGTAAGTCAATCCATACTGCATAGTTCCATACTTTTCTTGTACAACTTACAGCTGTTGTTCTTAACTAGTCTTAATTTTGGGTTTATTGCCAGGTCCCTTGCATGTGGCCAAGATGGAGAATGAAGAATTGGTGGTTCATGTGACCAAGATGAAGAGTCATTGGTGTCATCTGCTATGTTTCGTAGCGGATCAAACCCTAGTTATGCTAAGACTATCTATATATGCTGCTAGCAGTGGAACTTTATGTCATGTTTATACTCCGTATTTCGTTGTTGTTGTATATCGTCTCTATGATTGGGTTGGGTGCAAGCTGGAGACTGGATTGAATAACAACCTTGGTCATATGCCTGCTGTAATGTGCTTGTTAAGTAAGTATATGATTGTGCTTATTATATATTGTTTCTCTGCAACTACAATGTCGTTTTGCTTAGTGCTCGCTTTCGCTTTCAGTGCGACAGCTGAAATCTAGTGAGATCTAGACCAGATCAACAAGTTCATATACTAAGTGGTTCTGTCTTTACTCAGATGTTTGTTGAGAAGGGTTAGTGCCATGTTCCAGCATTAGGTTTTGATTGGTGGTTGGCCAAGCAATTAGCTGAATTTGGCTTTGCTCTGTGCCACACTGACGCTGGTGGAAGATTTAAATACTGCAGCTGACTGTATCTGGGACGAATGCGACCTGGAAACTGAATCTAAAAATGATCACTTGCACAATGGATCTGGTCATCTGGTTCCTGGTTTTGCTTTATCATATTGTACTATCATATTTAGCGCTCCTGCAACCAACAGTTAGCTTGCATCAGCGTCTTTGATTTTCCTAGGGAGAAAGTCGGCATCAACTTGGTGATGTAGCTGTTAGCATGTCCTTTTCATCGTACATGCTTAGCGATCGATGCAGCTTATTTGCAATTTGTTTGTGGGGTGGGGGAATGCAGGCCCTGGACCGGGTCTAAATCATCGCCGATTATATCCTCGAGATTTGCTTTCGCCGCCGAGATTGAGAAATCCGGCTTGCAAATTGGCCAACTTGGATATTTGCGTGTGTTGTCATGGAATCATACATACATGGATGGTCCTTCAAACCATTTTATTATGGCCATCGGGAGTATTGAGTGACAAAGACTGCATGTCCAGTTCCATTGTGTTTCAAGGTTCCCAGACAAGTGGGTTGAGTCAAATTCTAACCATGTATGATCAGAACAATAATCTGTGTGATCTAGCTTGTTTGCCTGACCCTTTTTTTTCCAAAAGCAAAATTTGTTAGATTAAAGACCGCACATTAAAAATATCAAAGTATAAATATATTGTCTACCATTTTTTCATCAGTTTGGACTTTTGAAGTAACTGGCTAGTGCATCGATCGATTTAATATGATATCCGAGTTAAGAGGTCTTGAGTTCAAGACTAAAATAGCCTAAACGTGAAAAAGAGTGTTGAAGTGTAAATATATTGCCTAGCCTTTTTTCATCGGTACGGACTTTTGAAATAACTGACTAAGTTGCATCAATTCGATCAAAAATATTAACATGGAATTCTGCAAAATTCGGGACATGAACCCCAGAGGGCAGGGGCAGAGTAGTACAGTACTAGTAGTTTCAGGTTTCCATGACTGTAAACTTTAGATCCCTTGACAAACATCTGCATCTGCATCGATGACAAAAGCGTCGCCGCCATAGCAGAAACCGCGCTACAGCGATGAGCACATAAAGCGCGGCAAAGGACAAGGCATCGTGTAAGTAGAGTGATGCTTTGGTAGGCTTGTGTCGCTTTTGATGTTGTTCGTTACCTTGTTTTGATTGCCATGTCGTGGGTGATGGATCCCACTCGCCTCAGGTTCACTGAACTGACCCCTCTGTTGAGGGAGGGGAGAAGATGATCATGGAGTGCTCTGCATGGTATGTTCACGTCTGGCGCCTGCTACAGTACCAACTTGGCCACCCTCAGTTTGTGGATCGTTTTATTTGGCGCGCGCGCGGGGGCGTGTAGGCAGAATGTCCACACGAACTTCGGGTTCGCTCCTTGTCTTTAGTTAATTTGCTCCATGCCCGCGCCAATGATTTGCTTGGCTTCTCGTCTTCACGCGACAGCTCTGTACTGGATTTTCTTTACAGCTAGTGTCCGAGTACGTCTGACTTACGTGTGTGATTGAGAATGAGGGGCAACAGAAAGTCGTTCCCTGCGTTAGTGTAAGATTGAGAGCGAGTCTGCGCTCGTCACCGGCGCTTCGCCGGAGAAAGGCAGATGCGATCGAGGCCGTGATTCACCGAGGAGGCCAATGGCTACTCCGCGGCACAAGGAGTACTCCCTCCGTTTTAAATTAGATGACTTTCATTTGTTCGTATCTGTAGCTATACATGTATACAAATGAAAATCATTTAATTTGGAACGAATGGAGTAGTTATATATATCTTCCACATGCTCCTTGTGTAAACTATAATACAAAACGTTTTGATCTAAGACATTTTACTCCCGCCGTTTCATAATTTTTATCATGGTTTTAGAGCGGGTATATTAGAGTTTACAGAGTGAAAGGCTATCTTCTCTGAGATTTGTGTGTGGAATCTCTTGGTCCAAATGCCGTCCCAGAGGAGCTGTGGCCGTACAGCGACGTACGTAGCGCAAGCCCGCAGCTGATCCGACAGGCCTAGCATGTCACATACTCACATGCAGTTACTGGGTCTCCTCCTTATCCCGTCAGAAGCTTGTGTCGTGCCCGAGCAGTTTCCCCGGCCGCCAAGCCAAATACATATATACCGCGGCTAGCAAACAGTAACAGGGACCCGTCGATCGATCGGCGCCGCCCAGCTCCGTTCCAGCGGCAACGGCGAAGGTCAGACGATGGCGACGACACAAACGCAACTGGCCAAGGTGAAGACGAGGAGCTTTGGTTTGGTACGCGACTGCAAGCACGTCCATGTCCAAGTCCAAGTGCGCGCGGGCGGATCCTGCACCCTGTAGGTAGGTAGGTAGGTAGGTAGGTGAGGTGCATGAGCGGTCCATCTGCCGACGAGGAACGCATCACGGACCTCATCCATCTATCTACCATGGATGTCCTGGCGCATGCGTGCGTGGCTGTCTGTACGCGCGCATCTCCGCGCGGCGACAGTGGACTTGGAGCGGGTATTCGCACTAGTTTTGGAAAGATTTGAACTATTGCTTTGCGATGGATGCATGGCAACTGCTAAACAGGGCTAGATAGACGTCCTGATCATCCTCGTTGACATAGACCCGCCGCCGTATATGGCCAGGGTGCGACTGTAGTAGTTAGTTAGCAGACTGCTGCAAACGTAAGAGCAATTAGAGCACGGTTAGAGCATGGTTAATAGTATAGCCGACTATTGGCTATAAGGAGATGTCATGTCATCTATAGCCAACCTTATAGCCAACTAGTACAATGGTTAGGTATAAATATGTACTACTCTATTGACACATGACCCACATGTCTATCTCACAAAGTGCCTAGGAGCACGTGCTGTAGCTGGCTACTAATCTGTAGCCCGCTTCTCTTCTCTCTCTTTTTCTCTCTCCTCCACATCACCTCAAATATAATATTTTAATGCTTACAACCTGCTGACTGTACCTTATTTTACTTGCTCTTAGACGCTCAAGCCACATACGACGGCCAACGAAGGCCCAATCGAGGGAGCTTCCTGAGGCGAGTTGGCTAATAGGGCATCTCTAAAAGCACGACTTATTTGCTTTTTTTATTTGTTGGCGTGCGTTTGGGTCGGTGCAGATTAAAATTACGATCCGACGAGATGCTGCATACGGACAAGTGAACGTTTTTTTGTCCGTCGTGATCCATTCCCAACCCAAATCTACGTTCGATTTGGATCCGCGCAGACGCGATCCGGACACGCTCGGTGTGCTCCTCTGTCCTACACGTCTGTTTAGTCCCACCTCGCCGGCCGAAGAGAGGTCGAAGGTGTTTATAAGGGGGTGCATCATGGACTACTATCTTATAGCAAAATCAAAATGAAGATGAGACATGAGCGAAAGGTCTTGGTTTATCAAAACTTGACCGCTCACGTGTTATCCTCATTGCGAACTTTGCTATATTTTTTTATTTTCTTATGTATTTTTAAAATTAAAATTATAGCAAAGTTAGAATAGATCTTTTCATATAAGACGTCAGACTAGGCCCAGTCGGCCCAGCCAAAGCCGGCAGAGCCCAGTCGGCTTAGGCGAAGCAGACTGGTCGGCCTCGAAGTGGTCGACAGCCCAGTCGGCCCAGCTGTGGCCGACAACCCAACCGGGTTGCACGCTTAGCCATAATTATTTTTTCACAGAACTTTTTCAATTTATTTTTATTAAATAAATAATATTTTGGCAAACATATAAACTTTATTAAAACACGATGAACAATCTTAAGACTAGAAATACATTTCCTAAAAGCATTTGCAAATTACGTACTACACGAACATATATTAACACATGAAGAATATAAAAACTTGTCTTAATATTATTAATAAAAAGTATATAAACATTTTAAAATTTTATTATTATTAATACATATGTACGAACACTTTTAAAAATAATGCAAATAAAGCAAAATGCATAATTATTAATATAATTACATGAATATTTATTTTAATTGCAATTATATAATTTATTTTTTTAACAAAAATGAAAAGAAAAACTAACACTTGAATGCATGAATTATCATTGTCTACCACTCTTCTTTATTGTCTACCAATTGAATGAAAGGAAAAACTAACACTATGCTAACGAGTTCAACCACCTTTCTTTATTGTCTACTTTGAATGCATAAATTATGAAGTCGAAGCACAGTCGCGGAGTTAAACTGGCTTATGATATCTCAAATCGTTTTATTAATTATAAAAAATAATATTTTGTATTAAACTTTCAAGTAATTAAAATAATAAGTGTTCCTTTTATGACCTATAATCTTGGGGAGACACTTCGCTATTAATTCTTTAGTATAGGGGGACACTTGTATAATTGTTTTATTAATTCTTTTCAATTTTCTTATAATTGTTTTAAATAAATAAATTGTATAATTGTAATTAAAATAAATATTCATGTAATTCTATTAATACTTATGAATATTATTTTATTTGTATTATTTTTAAAAGTGTTGATATATATGTAATAAAAATAATATTTTATAGAATGTTTATATATTTTTATTATTAATAATAATATAATTTTTGAAAATCTACATGTGTTAATATTTGTTCGCGTAGTATGTAATTTTAAAATACTTTTAGGAAATGTATTTATAGTCTTAAAATAGTTCATCATGTTTTAATAAAGTTTAAGTGTTTGTAAAAAAAAATTGAATAAAAATAAGTTGATAAAGGTGTCTGAAGTTGGGCTGTTGGCCACGGCTGGCCCAGTCAGTTTTGCCCAGGCTGATTATGCAATATATTTGAAAATTTTCAAAACTATATTTTTTTTAATTTAATAAATAAAATGTATTATTTAATATATATTTTTGTCAAAGATTGAACTGTTACATCCAATTAAAAGATGAGATTTTGATCAAGACTTGGAAGAGTGTGTGTCTCAGTGCCGTGTCCGGCAATGACCAAACCGGCAAGCGGTAGTGGCAAAGGATAGAGGACAAGTTTTTCAAAATGACGTCGATCATTCCCTTGAAGCCGCCACACACCTATAGATCACTCCAAGGTCGTTGGGATGTGATCAAACCGTTTTGTAACCGTTGGAGTGGATGTTTGAAGCAAATCCGTAATGCACCTCCAAATAGTACAAACTAAGTATTTTTGCAAACCACGAAATTTATTTCACCACTCAACATATATCTTGGCTGAAAAGATTTGCAAATCGAACCCTATAAACTGGAAAGTAGGGGTTATCTGCTACACCCAGCATTTTACTTTCTACAAATGGCACGACCGAATGGTCTACTAGAAAGAAAAAATGTAAAGGAAACTAACGACCTAAACCCTAAACCCATCAGTCATCAGATGCAAGAAACCATGCTGCCCAAGTTTAGATGTTGACCATTGCTCTACAGCTAAACACGAGGACAGCCCCAACAAATAATTCTGATAGTGTGCCGCATACAAGAGAACCAGACAGACTTCAGTGTTCAGACATCGAACAGAGTGGACAGTTCAACATACTCAAGTTCATAGAAGTTCAAACGAAAACACACAGTACATAGATTTTTGAAGGAGATACTTCATCATACTAGATCGATCCGGAGCTGGAAGCACAGCTGGTGGCATCCTTCCTCCCTTCATCTTCAGCAAGCTGGGCAGCGGATGAACCAGAGGTGCGCTACGACATATGCATGGAAAATACAAGATGAGCCAAAAAAAAAAATCACATAGTAGTGTGATAGTCAGTGCAACTGTACACTAGAGAAAAGTCAATAATGTGTATTCTGCTACTACTAGTCAATAACAGACTCTTGTGAGATTTTAGCAAGGAGGACTTCAATGCTGCTCCTTAATGCTCAAGCAAGAGGATAGATCTCAAAGTTGAATTCCTTCAGAACATTCATATATCTGCACCACCAGCCAAATTGTGTGTGGTGGTCTTCTAGAGCTGGCAAACATGTTTCTTCTAATAGAACAACATCAAAGGCTAAAAATAATTTCCGGAAAACATGAAAAAGGGAAGGTGTTGTATCTCTATAAAGTTTAGGTTTTTGTACTACAACATTACTGAAGAGAAGATTGCCAAGTAGAACCATTCTAAAGCCATGTACGGTTCTTTATCAGCATTCAACAGTACAGAATTTACTAGCAACTGAGTCTCACTAACTAGTGACAGGAAAAAAAAATGCTACAACTTGTTCTTTGGAAAGTTGCAGTTCAGGCTTCAAGCAGATAAGCCGCCCATCCACTCCACACAGCGTGAGCATGAAGATGGGCCACCACTGCTGAAAATTTGGGCTAGCATCGTGCCCCTCTAGTTAAGGTGTACAGAGCAAACACAACATTTAATGTATATGGGACAATTAACGTTGATTTCTACCGAGTATTGACACTGCAATGGCATTAAGGCAGGTAAACTCACCAGCCTCTTTGTCTTTGGTGCACTCTGTTGCTGCTGCTTGGCTTTCTCTTGCTCCCACAGGTACTTTTGGTAGCTCCACTCCATTTTATCCTCTTTCCGTAGCTTGCTTCTTGCATATGCCTCAAGAAAGGATATCTCCCATTCCCTTTTATCGGTCCCCTGCAAATGCAGTGGCAGGTACACAATGTTAGTAACCTGGATCTCTTCTGAAACCTGCCCTGTTTAAGCTACAGTTTCTGAAACCACTAAGATGTTCAGAACAAAGCCTGCTTTTTCGACGCTTCCTCGTCATCACCGGCGCCAGCGGCCGCCGAGCCATCCTTCTTCCCGTCTAGACCGGCCTTCTCTTCGGGGTGGTCGCCGTACTTCTTGGGAGGCTGGGGGCTGTAGCCCTCGCCGTGGTACCACCACACCGTGTACTCTGGCTCGAACCCGTACCTGCCCAGATGCAGCTGCATGTCGTACTTGGACCTCAGCGTCCTGTTGCGGCAGCGCGCGCAGGGGCACTTCGCCCACTTCACCTCGCCTGCCTGCCCGACTCTGCGGAAGGCGCGCTCGACGAAGTCGGTCGCCTTCTCTACCCACTCGGGCGTGATCGATTCCCTGCTCTGGTGGCCCGTGTACATCCAGCTGCGGTCTTCCGCCATCGTCGCCGGCCGGACCTCCCTGCTCCGCACACACATGATTGCAAGGTCAGAAACCGAACCATTGAGGGAGGGAACACGAGCAGATCTGCCGCTCCGAGAAGCGCAAATGGCAGCGAACTGACCTGGGTAGAGTACTAGAGTACCGGTCGGTTTCTTGGAACGCGCGAGGCGACTGGCGAGTGCGACCTTGCTCCTAAACACTTAAACAGCAGGCTCGGACGGGGATGAGCGGCGGCGCGAGTGGAGGAGGGAGCGGAGGATGGAGGCGTGAGTGAAGGGATGGGAGTGGTAAGCCGAGCTTTGTAGGGTTTGTGGGGGCATTGCAGTTTGCAGTCGGGGATTTGCCAAGTGCGCGGTGGCGGGACACCGACGGCAAAGAACCGGCAAAGCCTTTCTTTGCCGGGGTTAACCACCCTCCTCTCGGCGTATTCGCGGAAGGCCTGAGCTGCTGGGCCTAATAGTATACCGTTTGTTCGGCCTATCTAAAAGTGGCGGCAGTAAGATAGAACAACTCCCCATGCATCTTTTTTTGCTCTAGCGGAGTTTTCTCAACGAAAAAAAATCTGCTCTAGAGGGAAACTCAAGTGCAATAGAAGAGTTTCTAAGAAAAAGTGCAATAAAATTAAGAAAAAGTGCAATAAAATTACATCTTTTTTCACAATCGGTTGTATCTTAATTTTAATACTGCAATGTATCATTATTTTAATAGTTAAATGTATCTTAATTTTAGTATTGCAATGTATCTTTACTTCAATATTTAAATGGTGTACTGATTTTAAAATAATTTTAAATCATGTGCTAATACTAATTTTGTTACTAAAAACATACTATTTTACTTTAATATTTAAATCGTGTCATGTAGGCCTGGTTGTGGCCGACTGGCCTCTATCGGCCCTGGACGTGGCCAATTGCATGGCTGGTTGGCCGACAACTACCATAGTTGGCCCGTCTGGCTCTAGTCGGCCAAGCTGTGGCCAACTGGGATCCTATCGGCCAGGCCGTGGCCATATGGATCCAGTCGGCCAGGCCGTGACCAACCGGGATCCTATCGGCCAGACCGTGGCCAAGTGAGTTCAGTCGGCCAAGCCGTGACCAATGGTGTATTATTTTTATAAATTATAGAAAACGTGCATTATTTCTATAATTTATTTAAATAAATGTATTATTTTGAAAAAAGTTCTTGAATTTCAGTGGGAGAGCTCTGGATCCGGTGGCGGATCCTGCTCCACCGACGATTGCCCTCTGCATCGCTCTCTGTCGGTCGCGGCTCGACTAAGGCAAAAATGATGGATCAAGCTCCATAGCCCCCGCCCCCGGCGATGTTGCGTCAGAGACGTCGGCGGCCCCTCCCATCCTATGCGCAAAACTGGGAGGTCTACCTCCCATCCAGGTACACCGCCACATTTCTCCTCCTTCGGATCTAGGTCTAGAACGCTTCCCCGATCATCGATGGGTCCTTGTTTCCACGGCGCTGCTGCAATGGATGAGGACGCCTGAGTCCAAGGTGCGGCCAACCCGACACGAGTGACAATGAGCGAGGGAGTTACGAACGAACGTGGAGTCGCGGCTTGCACGTGCGCCGATCGATCCTGACACCGCGCTCATGGCATTCGTCCTCTGCCACTCCCTGATGACCGAGAAAACAGATGCGCGACGTCTTTGGCTCGCCATCAAGCAGTCGGAGCGCGAGGCTGCCCTGGCCACGACGACGAAGGTGAGAGCGGCCCGACACCCCAAGGAGCATGATCACCTGCTTCGAAGGCTGCTGATCGGCTAGGGGAACGATTGCGGATCCTCCTCTTTCGATGGCTCCGACATACGATGATGCCCCTTGAAAGACGACCCGTACGCTGAGGGGTACATCTGCACCGGCTACCACAAGGTGATGTGTTAAGAGAGAAAATACAGATTCCCTCTGCCCTTGTCCGTTCTATCTAGGTCTATGTAGTATATATCTATGTTTTAGCACTATTCGATGATTAACAATTCTTCTTTTGTGTGAAATCAATGTTAATTTGCGTTGTTCGATGATGAATTTGCTCCTTTTGCTTGTTGATCTACGTAGTTGCTTCTACATTGCATGTTGCATGGATATATTTTTTATAAAGCAAAGGATAGTCCCGACTTTATAAATAAAGCCACACGGCAGAGAAACAGAGTTACGGTCACACCAACAGGCGAGTTAAGAAGTACAAAACCGGCAACCATGCCATAAAAACGAGACCACGCAGGGCCCAAATAGACGGAGTATCGCAGGGTACCACTACAGGCGCAAAACCGAAAGAGCTAACTCAGGGGGGTTCCTTTGACTTGGATTCGCCGCTGCATTCATGGGGAGGAGCGGTCTGGCCACATCTTTAATACGCGCGATCCACAGCTTAAGGTTCTCCTTGTCGCCATCTTTAATCAGAGGTGTCCAGCTCTGTAGTAAAGTAGCCAAATGAAAGAGACAATCAGCAGGGCATCTAGGGAATGCCTTTTCAATAGTGAACTTATTGCGGACAGTCCATAGAATCCAACAAGCAGTCGCAAAAATAGTCCAAAACAAACGGGAGACAGACCCTTTCAGGGTCTTGGCAAGAGTGCAGATATCCACAAAGGAGGTAGGGCACCACACACTACCAAGCCAGGATCGGGCACAACACAAAAAGAAATTGGCCAGATCACACCTAAAGAAAATATGCTCGGAGGTTTCCTGGGCAGAACAGAGCACACAGTCTGCCGAAACCGCACCATTGCGTTTACGAATATGGTCCGAAGCAGGAAGCTTGCCACGGAAAGCCTGCCAGAGAAACACTCTAATTTTGGGTGGCACCCTGGCCCTCCAAACAGGGGAAAAACAGCGAGACCTCGAGCCACCAACGAGCTCAGCATATAAAGACTTCACCGAGAACCTACCAGAGGAAGTGAGGGTCCACACAACACAATCTTAACCCTCCGATAGGGTCGGGAGGAGGCTAACGAGACGGTGCCAATCAGCCAAGTCCGTCGCGGAGAGCGTGCGCCTAAAGCCGAAGTCCCAATCTTTACCAGCAAGGTCAGCCACCGAGCAATCCGGTAAGGCACAATACGATAATAGGGTGGGGAAGAGCGCCTCCATTCTACCAGACGGGTGCCACAGATCGCGCCAAAACCTCACAGAATGACCATTGTGAATGGTGAACTTGCAGTGAGTCAAGAAGACCTCGCTCAGTTTGCAGATGGAGCGCCAAAACTGGGACCCGTACTTAGCCGAAGCCGTAAGGGGGGAGGAGTGGGCAAAGTACTTCCCTTTAAGGATAGAATACCAGAGGGGTTTAGGGGCCACATCGACAAGAGTAACGCAAATCTTCCACCACCACTTAACAAGTAAGCACACATTCATGGTTTTAGTGTTAAGAATGCCCAAACCACCACGGTTCTTAGGGCGACACATAATGTTCCACTTAACCATATGATACTTCTTTTTATTATCAGCCGCATTCCAATAAAAATTGCTACGATGTTTACCCATCGCCTCATGGGAGAGCGCAGGCATGTGGTAAAAGCCCATGGTGTACATGGGGAGAGAGGACAGACACGCATTGATCAAACACAATTTGGCCGCTGAGGAGTGGTGACAACCACGCCAAGGCATCACTCTATTCCCAACTTTCTGAACCACATGAGCTAAATCTTTAGAGGAGATGCAAGAAGGAGAAATGGGAACACCCAGGTATTTAAAGGGGAAAGCACCAAGCCTACAATTCATCAAGTCCGCTACACGCTTGACTTCAATGTGGTAAACGCCCATAGCAATAAGTTCACTTTTGGCAAAATTGATTTTCAGACCCGACATAAATTCGAAACACAACAGCAAGAATTTGAGATTGGCAAGACCTAAGTCAGAATTTTCTAACAGAATGATTGTATCGTCAGCATATTGCAAGTGAGTCACCCCACAAGGAATGAGGTGGGAGGCAACCGGTTGGATATGAGAAGAAGACGCAGCCCTAGATAAGATGCAGGACAAAGCATCCGCCACAAAATTGAACAACAACGGAGAAATAGGGTCACCTTGACGGAGACCACGCCCATTAGGGAAGAAATTCGAGGGCTGACCATTGACAGACACCGCCGTGTGACCCCCACCAACGAGCTGCATAATGCGATGAACATACGCGGTATCGAAGCCACGGGTCAACAACACTTGACGCAGAAAGGGCCAACATACAGAGTCATATGCCTTTTCGAAGTCAAGTTTAAGAACAATCGCATTACACTTGCGACGTTTGAGGTCATGGACAATTTCGTGGAGAGAGACAATGCCATCCAGAATGAAACACCCTTTAATGAACGCAGACTCGGAGGGGGAGATAACTTTGTGAGCAATCGGGGAGAGTCTCGCAACAAAGGCTTTGGCCGGGAACTTCGCGATGTTATTGATGAGAGCAATAGGGCAGAATTGCTTAATAGATTCCGCCCCCTTAACTTTAGGGATCAAGGACAACACCGAATAATTCAGACGAGAAATATCCACAGTACCCAAGCAGAAACCCTGAATAATCGCATACACCAGATGCCTCAAAACCGGCCAGAACTTGTGGAAAAAAGCATTTGAAAATCCATCCGGCCCAGGAGCCGAATTAGCGTTGGACGAACTCACCGCAGCGTCAATTTCCTCACAAGAGAGGGGCAGCGTCAGGGACAGATTGTCATCACCAAAGATAACGTGGGAATCCGCCCACGGGCCAGGGGAGATAGAAATCGCAGCCAACGGCCGGGCCGCGAGCAGGGAGGAGTAAAAGTAAAAGATGTGATATTTAATCACGGTAGGGTCATCAACCACAACCCCATTGATGTTAAGACGCACAATCTTGCACCGCCGCCGGCGACCATTAGCAACGGCAATGAAGTAAGCTTTCAGCTTATCTCCCTTCACCGTCCACGATAAGCGGCCACCCTGACGCCATAATTCCTCTTCCCTCTTATGCAAAAGCATCAGGTCGTCTTCTAAAGCATAGCGACGATCCCAGCCCGAGGCCTCAAGCCCCGAGGAGTCAGCCATCTCATCAAGATAAGCAATCTGCGAGAGAAAACCATTTTCGCCCGCGCAGCATCAACAGCAAGATTGGCCGACCAGCCGCGCAAGAATTTACGAAGCAATTGGGCACAATTTTTCCAGTCATCCAACGGCCCGAAGGAACGCGAACCCGAGAGCAATAAGGTCACAATTTTGTTACTTAGAAAAGGAACGAAATCCTCCACCAAAAACCATGAAGAGTCAAACCGGAACGGACGGGAATGAGGCACCAGCCTATCTTCAGAGAACAACAACAGGGGGGGGGGTGATCAGAACCAACGTGGGGCAAGGAAGTAAGAGAGACCAAAGGAAACAAGACGTCCCAATCGGAAGACACCAACACTCGATCCAGCACCAACCGGACGGGAGCAATCTGGTGATTCGACCAGGTAAAGCGAGCACCAACTCGCGGAATTTCATGCAAGGCTTCATCAACAATTAAATGATTAAAAAGATTATCTCTCGACCAACAAAAATTGGAAGAACTATTTTCCCAAGGCGTCCGCAAGAGATTGAAGTCCCCAGCCAAAAGAACCGGTAAGGTAGCCACATTCAATCTCGCAGACAACTCAGCCAAAAACAATGCAGAAAGAGAGTGATCTTCCGGTCCATAGACCAAAATAAGTTCCCAGGAAACATTAGAGCCACAAACCTTGAGAGTCACTGACGGGGATGTGCCCCGGAAAATTCCATGGTCAGGGACCCTGGGTTAGTCATGAGATACACAGGTTGGACGATAGCTCGTCGGTTAATAGGAGGATATGTTCCTGCTCGATATTATTGATCGGAGATAGCGATTACAGGGGAGCCAAGGCTAGTGCGCACAAGGCTAGGGTTACAGATTGTGTATTTGCTTGATGTCGACGTCTCCCCTCCTAGCCCTTATATACTAGGCTAGGTCTCGGGGAGTCCGTCCTGGATTACAGATGAGGTTAACCATGATCTTGTTCAGTACGGCAAGTTTGCACCTTCCTTATGACTCGCGGACTCCTACGTCGGTGCCACTAGCGGGCCAAGGCTGGGCCCAGGCGGCATCTTTGTGGGCCTTGTGTCTTCGGGTACACCGGGTAGGCTCATCCATAGGAGTCGTGGGGTCACCCCCTCGTCAGTAGCCCCCGAGTGCCTTGGGGACTCGAAGAGGCGCGCAGGGACTCGAGTCCATTCTTGCGTCATTTTGATGTATGCACGGTTCAACCGCGGGTCGCTGGCACTCTGGGGCCATGAAAAAACCTGTTTCGAGGGATGCTAAGCTGAAAGGGCCCAAGGAGTCAACGGGTCGAGCCTTGGTGAATTGCACTAGTGGAAAAAACCGCAGTAGCCCAATCAAACCCATGTCTCTCGACATGAGCTTGGAACACTGGTGTCTAGCAAAAGTCATGCCGCTGCAGGTCTTATAGTGATCAATTGCCGCCAGTAAAGTTCGTAGCCTAGGCGCGTCCGCCCGGCTTTTTCTATCATGCATGCGCATGGAAAAGGTTGGGAGTGAAATCGCTCTTCGGCAAGTCCCATCCCGGCCGATCTGCGCAGCGGGGTCTTACCTACACGCTAAGCTTGCATGGCATCTGGGCACAGTGTATCGTGTTCCAGGAATATATATTTTTAATTTTTTATTGAGGCGCGGAGCCTAGTAGATAATGCACCCACTTGGAATAAACAATCAAGTGAGCTGTTTTAGCGGTCACTCGCGAAGCTTTTCCGAGTGCTCGGGCGAGGAGTAACGTAGAGGAGTATTTGCTCGGAAGGTCGTCGAGTGCTTGAGAGTAATGCGAGTAATCACTCGAATATCACTTTTGCTTTCGGGGTGAGGGAGCATCCGATACTCCGGTACCGCTCGATCTGGCGAGTGCAGGTCTGCTCATCTTGCGTCGTGGTGAGGGAGCACCCGAAAACTCTCATGGGTGCGAGTAATTACTCGAGCACGTTTTTACTTCTGGGTGAGGGAGCACCCGAAAACTCTCATGGGTGCGAGTAATCACTCGAGCACGTTTTTACTTCTGGGTGAGGGAGCACCCGAAAACTCTCATGGGTGGATACGCTCCCGATGGGAGTTAGATATATTTGAAAAAATGTATTTAAACTATGTAAAAAATGGTGCTTGCAAGCTGCCTCTTCTGCTCACTGCTCCTTTGATTTACCTCTTTTTTGATGAAGATAACTACCTCCTTGCTGGAGGACCGTCAAAGATGCTCTGGCTGCTGACCGTCATGTCTTCATGACCGGTCAGAATTATGGCTTTTGGTGGCGTGCTGCAGCCGTCTGTTGAGTTATCGATGCACGCATTGAAGATGCGCGAGATTTTACGCGTCCAGCGCACAGTGCCGCACGTGTGAAGGCATCTTTGTCTCGGAATTCGAATCACCCAGCATGCTTTGGTCTTTAAATTAATTGCTTCCGTCGTCTGGGCTTCTGCGCGCTCTTTGCGTTTGCGCTATAAATAGCCCCCTTTTGTTCATCTCGCGGTAGTGTTCATCCTCTGCTCCTCTTTCTCTTCCTCTTCTCATGGCGCCCAAACGCGGAGCTGGTATGACTAGCCGCGGTCGTACTCGCCGCGGCCGTGGTGGTCGTACACCGCGCTCTTCTCGCGGTGGCCGTCATGGTGCAGCGCTGGTGCCTTCCTCCTCTTCCTCGGGGGAGGGTGTTTGGTGTTATGACTTTCTCCTGCATGTCTTTGGCCGGGGCGCTGCTCGCATTCTTCTTCCTTCTGCATTTGCTTCCATTGTTTCTGAGCGTGACCTTGATGGCTTGCTGCTTCGTCTTCAGGGGTGCGCTCGATCTCCTTCTTATGTGAAGTTGGAGATCGATAGTTCCCGCTTGATTTTTCTTGGATTTGGATGGAAATCCTTTGCTCATCGGTTGAACTTGCGTGATGGCGACACTCTTTTTTGCCGTTTTGATGGCGAAGACACTCTTGTCATCCGCGCCTTTGACCCGAGCGGCAACCGCATGGATCCGTACTGGCCGAAGACAAGCAGCGATGGTTCCAGTAGGTCAAAGAGTCCTTCACTTGCGTCTTCAACTGCTTCCTCCTCCGGTGACTCTTCGGGTGCTGATGCTGAGCCGTATTCAACTGATTCTCCCTCCGGTTCTGGAGAGGATCTCGACGTCAAGCCACCGGTCAAGCGGGCGCGTAGGCGATCTTGTAGAACTGGAGGCAACGGCGTTATCTTCGTCGGCAGCTCGGATGGAGCTGGAGAAGAAGCTGGTGGAGCAGGAGAAGAAGCTGGTGGAGCATCGTCTTCAACTGCTCCGCAAATAAGTCGATATTCACCTTTTGTTATGTCATTGACATCATGAGCCTGCTGCTTCGACTCCTCCTTTGTCTGTGATGATGCTCACTGTCTTGGTGCCAATCATCCCAGCATGGGCACTCATGTAGAAGTCATAATTCCTTGCTGTAGGCTTATCGGCTGCTTGTGCCTTTTGTAACTTAGAGTAGTTCTCCATGTAATGAGGATTGCCTTCGAGTAATCAGAGATGCCTTTTATCCAATGTACTTTGAATATTTTTGTACTGAAAATGACCCTTGTGATGTGAACTGTGCTTGAGTCTTTGTAGCGGAATTTGTCTTTGAGCCCTTTGCAACCGATTGCTGTGTTCGAGTCCTGGCGATCAAGAGCTGTCTTCGAGTCCTTTGCAACCGAGAGCTGTCTTCGAGTCCTGTGCGATCGAGAGTTGTCTTCGAGTCCTTTGCAATCGAGAGTTGTCTTCGAGTCCATCAAAAACTTGGCACTGCGGGTTCTATCGGGTGCGCGACAGCGCTCCCGATGGGAGTAGCCCCCGAGGCTACGTTTTAGTCGGAGAGTTGAACGTAGGCTGAGATTTGTTTCCTTTGTCGTCCTTTCATTATTTTCGGTCTTTTACCGGGTGCACGGCAGCGCTCCCGATGGGAGTAGCCCCCGAGTCTTTAGGTGATCGTTGGCGATCAGGTGAAGACTTAAAGAATTTTCCGCGTCCTACGCTCCGCCCATATCTCTTCAGAGTACATGGTGTTCCATCTGGTTGTAGCCGTATCTTTCCTTTTGATTCCGGACATAGTTCAACGGGTGGCGCTTGTCGATGGGTTTTTGCTTAGACCCTTTTAAGTTTCGGGCTATGACGGGGATCAACCCCGGCAAATCCCATGGTCAGGGACCCTGGGTTAGTCATGAGAGGCACAGGTTGGACGATAGCTCGTCGGCAAACAGGAGGACACGTTCCTGCTCGATATTATTGATGAGGGAGATGCACTTACAGTGGATGCCAAGGCTGGAGCGCTCAAGGCTAGGGTTACAAATGATATTGGATGCCTTTGGCGTCGTCCCTCCTAGCCCTTATATACCGGGCTAGGTCTCGGAGAGTTCATCTACGTTTACATGTAAGCTTTCCTAACCCTAGCTTGCTCCGTACGATAGGTCTTCGCACCTTCCTTGTGAGTCGTAGAATCCTATGTCGGTGCCAATTAGCGGGCCAAGGAGGGTCCAGGCGGGTCTTCACGGACCTTCTATCTTCAGGGACACCGTGTAGGCCTATCTGTAGGAGTCGTGGGGTCACCCCCTCGTCAGTAGCCCCCGAGTGCCTGGGGGACTCGAAGAGTCGCGCAGGGACTCGAGTACATCTATTTGTCGGTCGTTTGTATGCGCGGTACAACCGCGGGTCGCTGGCTGTCTGGTGGCCATGACAAAACCTGTTTCGAGGGATGCTAAGCTGAAAGGGCCCAAGGAGTCGACTGGTCGAGCCTTGGTGAATTGCGCTAGTGGCAAATACCGCAGTAGCCCAATCAAACCCACGTCCCTCGACGTGATCTTGGAACACTGGTGTCGAGCAAAAGTCCTGCCGCTTCACGTCTTACGGTGTTCATTTGCCGCCAGTAATGTGCATAGCCTAAGGCGCGTCCGCCCGGCTTTTTCTATCATGCGCAACGCATGGAAAAGGTTGGGAGTGAAATCGCTCTTCGGCAAGTCCCAGCCCGGCCGAACTTCGCAGCGGGGTCTTACCTACACGCTAATCTTGCATGGCATCTGGGCACAGTGTATCGTGTTCTAGGAATGTGTGTTTTTGAGGCGCGGAGCCTAACAGTATTGCACCCGCTTGGAACAACACATCAAGCAAGTTGTTCACTCATTCACCCGCGGAGCTTGTTTCGAGTGCTCAGGCGGGGGGTTCTTTGCGAGTGGTCACTCGAATGCCGTTTCGGCTCTTGAGGTGAGGGAGCACCTGAGACTCTAGTGTCGTATGATCTTGGCGAGTGAATGTTTGTCTTGTGTCGGGTTGAGGGAGCACCCGAGACTCTCGTGAGTGCGAGTGATTCCTCGAGCACATTGCTGACCTTTGGGTGAGGGAGCACCTGGGACTCTCATGATGTGCTCTCCCGATGGGAGTAAGATGTTTTTTCTTCATCGGGAAAAAGATCTGAAAGATAGAATCTCTGAGCCTTGATGGCATACTTAGTACGTCTTCTGTGATATGACGTTGGCGTGGTCTTCTGGTGTTTTTGACCACTGTAGCCTACCGAAGGGAATGACTTGGCGCTGTCCCGTCGAAATTTTTGCGTCGCACGATCATGGTCCTCTTTTTTCGCGCGTAGTGGGCGGTGTTGTTACTGCGCCGGTTGGATTTTCCATACTTTTCGCCTGTTTATGGGATCATGCCACGTTTGCTGGGGGATAAGGTTGGACGGTGGCCCTTCTTGCTAGGCTCTTGAGTTAAATACTTTGCGGCTGGGTAAATTGTTGGTTTTACCCAGCCATTGCCTTCCTCCTCTTTCTCTGTTTCCTTCTTGTTCTTGAGCCTTCATCTTTTCTCCTCTGCGGGCTGCTGCGGGATCTATGACCAAGCACCCCCGTACTGCTGTAGAGTCGGCCAAGATGTCCGGCAAGTGGGAGCGGTCCACGTTCGGGGCCGAAGATCAGGATGCGCTGGTTGCTGACGGCGTGGTGGTGGAGGGTGATGTGCGTCTCCCTGGTGATGAGTCGATTCCAGCGCCGGCGATGGACGAGCGGGTATGCTTCCAGGCTTTCTTCCACCGCGGGTTTGCTCTTCCGCTGCATCCTTTCATTCGCGGCTTGCTGTATTCCTATCGGCTCCAGTTGCATGACCTGACTCCCAATGGAATTTTGCACATTGCGTGTTTCATCACTCTTTGTGAGGCCTTCCTGGGGATTTACCCCCATTGGGGACTTTGGAGGCGCCTTTTTAGTATAAAAAGGACGAACTCTGAATACGCCGTGGGTCGGGTGGGTATCTCCATTGGGGATAAACATTCGTATTTTAACTTGGAGAAGATCGGTTCCGTTAGCGGCTGGCGAAAAGGTTGGTTTTATCTGAAGGATCGCTGCGTTGTTGGTCAACAATTTGGTCTTTCTTCTTTCAATCCGGGAATGCGGGTGGTTAGACAGCCTTCGTGGTCTCATTCCTTGACCGAGGTGGAGTCGTCCGAGCTGACTCCGTTTTTGGAGAGGATTGCTGTGTTGAAGGATAACTTGACTGGTGGTCAGCTCATCTCAGTTTTTGTGGGGAGGCGAGTTCAACCGTTGCAGCATCGAACTCGTCCTATGTGGCAGTACGAGGGACTCGGTGACTCGACGAGATGCTCGCCTCAAGAGCTTGAACCTGATGCCCTGCTGACTCACATCCAACATGTGACCAAGTGCTCGAGTATTTCGGAAATGCGCCTTGCCCTTCCGTATGCTTCTGATCACTCTCCACCGCCGGTTGGTGTCCGTGTTCATTCGTATGTTTGGACAAGTACCTAGTTTTGCTCTCTTGTTGACATTTTCTTGCCTTGTAGGGCCATGCTCCGGCGCTGTGTAATCCTCCGCAGCCGGAGGACGCCGATATTCTTGAAGAACCTGGTGCTTCCGCAGCTGATGATGCTGCTCCAACTGTTGATGCTGAGGCTGTGCTGGTGGGAACTGGAGATAGTGAAGATTCGAGTCCCTTTCGCGTGAAGCGGTCGCGCCCCTTGAGCGCTGAAGATCATGATGCATTAAGTGATGCTGTCCTGCCGGCTGCTCCGTTTGCTGAGCCTTCCCCTTCGGCTGCTACTCCGGCCGCTGCTGTCGGGACCCGGGGTTAGCGTATGCAAGTACAGCTAAGACATAGTCATATGGAGAGCCGAGAACCGTACCCACTTGTCTAAGCAGACAAGGCCAAGCACAGAACGTTCTCGGAAAGCATCGTACGTGAGGGGCATCCCATCCAGGCCGAATGATCAACTGAGATGGGTCCTCATCGTCCGCACACAAGTCTAATGATATGGGTGGTGAACTCCCATATTCAAAGACAAGTCGCCTCAACCATACTATCGACTATCTCAAAACTCTTACATAGACTTACTCCAGCCCGATCACTTAGTCGGGGTCTAGGGCGGGCTCGATCATACCACAAAGTGTGCACGAGACGGAGTCTCGAGCAATCGCATCGCGATGCCCCAAGCCGCGCACATCTAAGGGCCACTTGGTGTATGAAAGACCGCCAGCCAGAACACAACTAAGGTCTCGAAAACCCATACAAAGACATGCATGTTATAAACATACACGCAGCACACATGCCTTGTATGAATAGCAGGTACCATTGCAATTCTCTACAAAGTGTACAATTTTATTGATAACTCTTATAGAGTGCAAACAGAGATCACAAACATGTGATCCAACATTACAACACAAACGGAAGCAAATTATGTCTGGGTACAGACAAGTTTAACAAATGGCTTAAGAAGCCTTATTTAAACATAAGCCCTCCACGAGGGAACCAGTCGTCTGACTGGGACTAGACTAGTTGGTCTTCAGTCGTCCAACTCGATGAAGAAGCCACCTTCGGGGTCAGTGGCATCATCTAAAACATAGATTAAGCAAACGTGAGTACAAATTCGTACTCAGCAAGACTTACATAGGAGCTATACTACTCATGCACATGTATCAAGGTAAAGGGAGGTGGGGTTCACTTGCAGAAATGCCAGCTTTGACTTGGCTAGTCCTGAACTACGAGTACCAGACTGGAGGTAAGAAGAGTACACGAGTTCACTACTTTCTCCAACCAATTACACCACTATGGTGCCTTCGTCGACTTCCCCACGAGAAAGCACGCCATAGCACTCACACTTATCTTGGTGTGTTTTAGAAGTATCCAGTTCAAGTTGTCTAATAATCAAGCTAAGCTTTCCAAGCAGTCCATAACCAGGGACGCGGCTATTCGAATAGTTTTGTTAACCTTGCAAGGGTGTACACATGATCATCATTTACCGCCTTTGATCTCTACACCATTCAAGGGGTGCCAGCGAGGATGCTCACCACAACTGTTACCTCATAGCCGATCTAGTCCGAGAAAGCCGCCTACTTGGATTGGTTACCACTATCGTGAACCCGGCCGGTTTACCGAAGTGGACCCAAGTGATGTGTGCGTGGTGCATAAGCCGGTCTCGGATGAGCCGTTCTCTCACTTAGCATCCAGGCCACAGACCTACCAGAACTCCGAACTATTGCGACATCTGGACATCGAAAGGGATGAGTTAGTAAGTTGAGAGGGGTCAGTGAGCCCAATGTGTGGTTGTACTCTTCATCTTGGATCACCACACCAGAACTCGTACTAGGGCGGTGTTCAACGAGACAACCCACCGTGTACTCCTACACAGCCTCTCATCGTTCACCTTGTATTAGGGTCGATTCACCAACACTTTTCTACCAACATCAACATGACCATTCCCATCCCGACTCACATCACAGTAACAACATGGTATCATACTAAGCATGCAATAAGCGATAACAATTGCAGGGGCCACATGATATCAACCAACTCCTACATTTGCTAGGATTGTGGTTTGCTTACTACTGTGACAAAATGATAGGTCATGCAAAGGAATGGGTTCATCTATGCGGTAGAAACGTAGCATGGTGATCATCCTAAACAATGCATAAGCGAGACATGAGAGGGAAGTGGGATTTTATCGACATGATCAATGGGGGTTTGCTTGCCTTGCTGACGAGGTTCGGGTTCGGGGTCTTCAACGAAGGGGGTGACCTCGGGTTCCGGCTCCACGTCTATCAGCAACATGAAAATCATAGGATCAACATATTGTACAATGCACAATCACATGAATAGGATTGAAAGGGTGATGTTCATGGTACTGATGTGTTGAGCATTCCATTTAAATGGAGTATATTGCAAATTGAATTGCAAATTCAAACTCCACATTTGAATTCAACATTTACCAAGTTATATGTGACATGGTTTGATCATTTTGAATCATCTTCAATTGTATAAGATATGCCTCTGATGTGTGGTTGAATTGTAGCTTAAACCCATGGTCCAAGTTGCAAAATCAATTGATTTGAATTTGAATTAAATTCAAATAAACCAAATGACATATGCTACTGGTCCCATTTTAAAATCAACTCAAACAGAGTTTAAAGTTGCATATTTGGAAAGATAATTTTCTCCTGATCATTTTTCATATATTATTTGTCCAATTTGGAGTTAACATGAATTTTCTATGAATTTCCAAAGTTTGGGGTATTTTCTGGAATTTCTGGAATTCTTTTAATTCAAATAATCTCTGGAAAATCATTTAAATTGATTTATTGCGCAAGTGCTGACGTCAGGGGGGGGGCTGACATGTGGGGTCACCTTGTCAGTGACTGGGTTAATTAACCCGTGGGTTAAATTATTCCAGTGGCTTAATTAAGCCACTGTGCCCACTGGTCAGTGACCCAGGGGGTCATTAGCCAGGTGCTTAAGGGCTAAATCCACCGGTGGTTAACCGCCGGCGACTGGAGCCGCGGCGGCGACTCACCGGAATGGGCTAGGGGCCACGGCAGGCCACGGGGAGGACACCAATGGATGCAGCAGCTTCGTCCGCGTCTTCTGGAGGCAACAGGGGGTCACGGGGTGGTCGGGAGCGACGACGACGACGACTCCGGCGGCAACAGAACGGCGGCGAGGTCGTAGTTGAAGTTGTAGTGCACGGTTTGGGCTGAGCTCTCTTGCGTTCGAAAGCTAGAGTCACTGGGAGTCAAACGCGCGCGCTGGACGCGATGATGGGGCACAGGGGCGACCTCATCGTCGTCCATGGCGGCGACGTGCTTCGGCATCCATGGCGGATCCGGCTAGAGGGAGTAATCGAGGGGGGAGAAGTGAGGGGTTCCGGCCGTGAGCTCACCAGGAACTCAGTAGCGGTGGTGGCGAAGGCTGGGGTGGTTCAACGGCGACGGAATTGACGAAGTCCTTCACGGCGGCCGGCGGGAACTCGAGGAAGAATCCGGCGTCTACACGGGTTCCGGGCTCGATTCCTTCTGCAAGTCGGTGAAGACGACGACGACGAAGAGCTTGAACACGGTCTTGGGGCTTCTAGGCGTCAATGGCCACGCGGGGGCTCAACGGTGCTCCGGCGTGCTCCTCGGGCGGCGACGAATCGGGCGAGAGAGAGGAAGGGGAGGTGTTCCTGGAGGGGGGGGGAAATGAAGCGGGGCGGTTCCAGGACGCTTCCAGACGCGACTACGTGGACGGGGAGGAAGCAGGAGGTGGCCAGCGTCGTCGGCATGCTCGCCACGGCGGCAGCAGCCTGCCTGGCGCGAGGAAGAAGACGACCTTGTCCCTGGGCCGGGCTGCCTCGGTAAGTTGGGCCCGTTTGAGGTCAGCCTTCTTTTCCTTTTCTGTTTTCTGTTTTCTTTCTGTCATTTGTTCTGTTTAGCTAAAATAAATAGCTAAACATTTTATTAAATGCTGAAAACTTTTATGTGGCCTCATAATAATATAGACTAACCACTTATAAATTTTCAACATTTTTAAAATTCAAATAATTTGAATCTTAAATCAAATAGGGGTATTTCTTTAATTCCAAGGCACTGTTTGATTATTTGAAAAATCTATGAGCATGGGATGGGTCCCACATCACTTGATATGTGATCACACTCATTTATAAGACTTTTCAAAAATCTAACATGAATTTTTGGAGAAGATTTTTATCTGTCCTTTTGAATTAATTCATCTGGAGGGTGTTCCTTCTCCCATTTTGATTTTGAAGTTGATTTCAAAGATTTCTTTTGAAAATTTTGACATGATGCAAGGTTACTTTGATCCTAGCACATTACCTAACAGAGGGTTCTGACAGCTGCTCTGAAGAGGGTAAGACTTGGGAGGCTGGGGCGCCCTCGTGCTGCGCGTGTCGGGTAAGAATCTGCTGGATTTTTGCCCGTTCCATTTTCCTTGTTCCTGCGTCTGATAATTCTTATCTTGTAGTGCTGCGGCTGCTCCGGCTGCTTCGTGCACCAGTGCATCTACTACTGACTTGAAGTCGACGGACTCTGGGGCGGCAGCCAAGCATATTGAGGACCCCTCAGCTGCTGCTGGTCAATCTGGGCCGTCGGCGACTCCTGCCGTTCCGACTGCGGGTGTAGTTCCTGGTGCGCCCTCTTCTGAGGTGCCTGGTGCGGTTGCTCCTGAGTCCAAGCCTACTGAACTTGGTCCCCCGTACTTTGGCCGGCTTGATCTGGCGATTGAGGACAAGGCTCGTGTTTTCGACCACGTCTCCAAGCTGGTAAGTTGATTCGTGCCTGTGTGACTTTATCATTGGGGGCACGACAGTGCTCCCGATGGGAGTAGCCCTCGAGGCTACAAGTAACTGCTTGCAGTTGCTTGTAGTCTTGTTTTTCCTTATCATCTGATTGTCTGAATTTTGTAGCCTGTTTTCCAACACTGTGAGCGTTTGATGATTGATGCTGAGCGTTGGCAACGGGCCCATGATTCTGCCCAGGATGCTTTGTCTGCTATGGATGGTGAGTTTTCATTCTTGCGCTGCTGAGTTTTGGCCGCTGCGTCTTTTGTTCTGAGTACTGTCTTGCCTCGCAGACCGTCGCCAGGCTTCCGAGAAGCAAGCCGAGAAGGCGGGGTGGACGGTTTCCATTCTTAAGGCTACCTTGGCTTCCAAGGAGGCGGAGTTGCATGGTCAACACGAGGAGCTGGTTCGCCTTCATCAGGCTGAGGACGCGCGTGCGCGGGTGGAAGCAGTCGAGGGCAAACGTCTTCGCACCTTGGCGGACTCGCTTGTGTGTAAGTTTGGCATTCATTCATTGGTCTTGCTGTTCCTACTGTCTTCCCGTGATGATGTTTCTTTGCTTGATGCAGCTGCTATAGGTGCGAAACCGATGGAAGCTGCTGCGTCAGGGTCTGGAGTTCTTCAAGGTGCTGTAGATACTGTTGCCGTGGTTGGGGACGTCTGCCCCCGGGCTTCCGATCTTGTGGGTCTTGCGCACGAACACCTTATGCCGGAGGGTTCAAAGGTGCCTGATGGCCTGGGCGCTCGGGTGGCTGCATTCGGCCCGGATGGGAAGCGTATGGTGGAGCTAGTTGCGGAGAGCGTGGTGAGTGGTTCTTCCACGGCCCTTGTCGTCCTTATGGGGCATGGGATTTCCATTGATGATTCCTTGGTTGAGACCATCCCGGACTATTCTGATGAGCAGATCGACCGAGCCGATAAACTGGCTCGTCGCCTGCAACAGGTTGTAGATGCTCAGGATCCCCCTGTCGTAGGTGAGGGGGAGGCACAATAGTGTTGCGTCGCTTTGAAACTTTGTCTGTAATTCGTGACTCCGTTGTGATGGTTGATCTTTTGCTACCTTTATCTGAGTGACTGCTTGGCTGTTCCTCTTGCTGTTTTTTGATTTCTTTGTTTTGTTCATCCTGCGGTAGGCCACTCCGGGCGTTCTTCGTCCTTGGAATTCGCTGAAGGATGACGCTCGCGAGGGTGCGTACGAGTCCGTTTGCTTGCGACTAAAGGACGCTGAGCGGGAGATTGTTCGACTGAAGGGATCCATAGCCGTTCAGCGTACTCGGCGCGAGCGTGCCGAGGCCGTGGTTGAGAACCTTGATTCGTGGGTGGTGAAGTTGTCCGACCTCCTGCGGGGTGAATTTCGCCTCTGCTTGGTTGCTCGATTCCTTTTAGTAGGTTTTGCTGTCTCTGTCTTGATCGCGGTTTTTGACTTTCGAAGTGCTGGCAGGGCGATCTCGGGATGAAGAGAGGGCCGTTCAGTCGGAGATGTCATGGCTTGATGATCCCAAAGTGCAGGCGAGCAATCCCTTTTAGGCGGATGGGGCTCGTGCTCGAGTGTTTTCTTTGCTTCGTCTCCGAGTTGAACAGGTGTCGGATGCTCTCAAATACTGCCAGCGGGTATTGGGTGGTATCCATGCTGAGTTCTATCCGCTGGAGGTGGTTCCTTCGTCCTTTGAGAGGCTTTGTCGCGTATTTTCTCAGCCTGCCGAGCTACGTCGAGTGATGGATCATCAGATTCGTGCTGGAGCCCGAGCTGCTTTGGGTTTGGTCCATAGTCATTGGCCGGGGGTGGATTTTGCTCAGGTGGTGGCGGGTCCTCCAGGCGGTAGGGATCATCCGATGAATGAGCACTACATGGCTGTAGATAATCATGCGCGCCAGGTTGTGAGGCGAGTTTGCGAAGATAACGACCGCCATCTGGGTGCACTTATTAAGGCGAAGTTGGAGCCTAAAGATTAGGTGCTTCCCTTCGTTGTATATGCTTATTATTGGTGGTATATATTCCATGCTGTCTTGGTTTTGTCGCGGGGGGTCGTCTGCGTTGTAGTTGTGGGGGACGTTCCAGAGGGTTGCCGCGGCAAGCCCCTGAGTGTAAAAGTTTTTATGTGTCGCGGTTGCGAAGAGCGCCTCGGGGGGGGGGGTGGCTTCTTCGGCGAGCCCCCGAGTGCCAAGCTAATGTGCCGCGATTGCGGAGGACGCCTCGGGGGGTGGCTGCTTCGGCGAGCCCCCGAGTGCCAAGTTAATGTGCCGCGATTGCGGAGGACGCCTCGAGGGATGGCTGCTTCGGCGAGCCCCCGAGTGCCAAGTTAATGTGTCGCGATTGCGGAGGACGCCTAGGGGGATGGCTGCTTCGGCGAGCCCCCGAGTGCCAAGTTAATGTGCTGCGATTGCGGAGGACGCCTCGGGGGGTGGCTGCTTTGGCGAGCCCCCGAGTGCCAAGTTAATGTGCCGCGATTGCGGAGGACGCCTCGGGGGGTGGCTGCTTCGGCGAGCCCCCGAGTGCCAAGTTAATGTGCCGCGATTGCGGAGGACGCCTCGAGGGGTGGCTGCTTCGGCGAGCCCCCGAGTGCCAAGTTAATGTGCCGCGATTGCGGAGGACGCCTCGGGGGATGGCTGCTTCGGCGAGCCCCCGAGTGCTAACAGATTTTGGGGAAAAATATTTATGTAATACTTTTCCTGCTGTCTCTTACAGAGAGTAAGGGGGGTTCTGTTGAAGACAGATTCCTTTTGCTTAGAACGATGATGTAGTGGCCTTGAAGGCCTGGTAGCTTTGTCTCCGTGTGCCGGGGTCTTTGGGCGATGTTCCTTTCCTTCTACGGGAGCGCTTCTTCTGCGAGTCCCGTGGTCCTGCTGCCTTGGTGGGCTACGAAGGCTTCTGCTATCTTGTGGAATTCCTTGTCGCAGCGGTCGGATCTGACGAAACTGCCGCTGATTGTGATGACCCCGTGCGGGCCTGGCATCTTCAGCTTGAGGTAGGCGTAATGGGGTACGGCCATGAAGCGAGCGAAAGCTGGTCGCCCGAGGATTGCGTGGTATTGCGACTTCCAGTCGACCACTTCAAAGTCCAGTGTTTCCTTGCGGAAGTTTGTCACATTCCCGAAGACTACCTCCAGGCTTATCCTTCTGAGGGGGTAGACTACTTTTCCTGGTACGATCCCGTGGAAGGTTGTGCCTGAGGACTTGAGTGCGTTGTTTTGGATGAGCATGTCGCCGAGTGTTCGGGTGAAGATGATGTTGATCCCACTGCCGCCGTCCATGAATACTCGCGACATGTCGTAATTTCCGATTCTGGCCTCGAGTACTAGCGCGGCGTGCCCTGGTTGGGGAACGACTGGCGGGTGGTCGTCCCGGGAGAAGGTGATTTCTGTCTCCGACCCGCGCAGGTACTCTGGGATGGCCGAGTGTGCGGAGGTTGCCAGGAAGACTTGTCTGGTGACTTGTTTCTGCTGCCTGTTGGAAGGTCTGCCTTCTTGTATCATGTAGATCCTCACGTGGGCTTCTGGGTACTGGTCTTCTTCTTCTAGTGTCCTTTGCCGTTCCTGGATGGCGGCCACCTGTCTTGTTGGCAGAGGAGGGGCTGGTGGCGCGTTCTCCTCGGCCAACTCGTTGAAGCTTCTGCAATTCCTGAGGGTGTGGGACGATCTGAGCTCTCCTCGCTCGTTTCTGAATCCGTGTATAGAACACGGTCCGTTGAGTTATTCTTTGGCGGAGCGGAATGCGCGAGTGCCGTCGTGTGGCTGCCTTGTCCTCCATTCTCGTTTCTGAGCCTGGGGCTCGTCTTCTGGGTTGTCTCTTCGTTGTGGTCTGTTGTCGTCGCGGTGCCTGCCGTTCCGATCGTCCGAGAAACCGGCGGCGACCATGTAAGGTCCTCTGTCATCGTAGAAGTTCCGTCTGGGTCGCTTCCTTCTTCTGTCGGCTCCTCGATCTCCGTTGTAGTCGTAGTCGTACTCTGATCGTGCAGTGTGGGTTTCTGTTTCATTACGAACAGAATCTTCTCCGTCCGCCCAGCTGTTGGCTAGTTCTAACAGCCGTGCGAGTGTTCGGACTTTCATCTGTCCAACTGCTCCTTGAATTCAACGCGCTATAGGCCTCGCCTGAACGTGTCGATCGCACTTTCGTCCGAGATGTCTTCCGCTGAATTCTTGAGTATCGTCCATCGCTGGATGTATGCTCGCAGGGTCTCCCTCGTTCCTTGTTTGCATGCCCGCAGTTTCTCGAGTGAGGCTAGTCACTTGTATGTGGATTTGAAGTTTTCTATGAAGGCTCCTCGGAATTGGCTCCAGGAGTTGATGGATCCGCGCCGGAGATTCTTCAGCCAATGTCGAGCGGAGCTCTCAAGCATGAGCTGCACGTACTGGATTATCGTGACGTTGGTTCCTCTCTGAAACTTGACTGTTGTTAGGTAGTCGTCGAGCCATGCCTCCGGCTCCTCGATTCCGTTGTACTTTATTGTCGTGGAGTTCAGTTTGAACCCGTTTGGCATTCGCGTCTCACATATGGCACGTGTGAAGCATAGTGCTCCACATGGCTCGATTTCCTCGTCGGAAGCTTCTTCGTCCGAGTACTCCTCGCGTGCTGCGCGTCTTCGCCTGCTGCAGTTGACTCTGCTCTGTGTGATTTCATCTCGCGCATCTCGTCGAGTGCTGCGGCGCCTGTTGTTTTCGTCGCTGTCGTGCTTCTTGTTCCTGTCGGAGCGTCTGCGCCTGTCGTCATTACTGTTGTCGTCGTCATCGTCTGGTGAACTGGGGTCCCTGTCCGGTGTCCGCTCGCGAGTCAGCCATTTTGTGCTGGATTTCTTAGGCACCGAGGCATCGATGGCGTCCTTCATTATCTGCAAAGCAATGGAAGTGTAGCGATCTGACTTGCCCTTTCTGCTTTTCTGGGCACGGGACAGGTAGTCCTGGGCGCTTATGAGTGCTTCTGCCGGAGTGAGGGGCTCTTCTTCGTCGTCGTCTTCCTCTAATCTGAAATCGTCTTCGAGTTTTCGCACCACTCTCGCCCTTTGTCTTCCGCAGATTGTTGAGTTTCGATCTGTTGCGGGTGGGGGAGTCGCAGCCTGGTGAGTCACTTCTGGGAGGTTGTCTGCGACTGCTTTTCTTTTCGAGTTCCGCCTTCTCTTGCTTCTCCATGGCTAGGCGCCACTGTCTCGTCTGCTGGGTTAGCTCGCCCGCTAGCTTGTTGTATGCCCTTAGCTTGTCCCTTGAGGCATCTGGTGGTAGTAGCCTGTCGAGGGCGACTGCTTCCTTTACCATTGCCATTGATTCCTTGGACAAGTATATTTTTTATCTTGGTGGTTCGTCTGCCGCTGCAACCGGGGTTTGCTGCCTGCTGCGTGATGGCTGGCCGCCTTGGCCGGGTGCTTACTGCTTGCTGCTTGGCGGCTGACTGCTTTTTTGATTGCTGGGTCCTTGTTCCACCGGGACTTTCATTGGTATGGATCCCGGTTCTCCTAGCTTTACGACCATCTGACTGGTGTTGCCGGGACCTGCCGCCCTGCTGGTGGTTGGGGTGTCTTGACGAGTGTCCGGGTCGTCGACTCGTCCGTTGTTGCCTGACGCTGGTGCGCCAACTTCTGCCATGAACACCTGCGATGGTGTCCTTGTCGCCTCCTTGCTGATACGTGTGATGGTGCTTCTCCATGTTGGGGCTCCACTCGAGCGGTTGCGAGTGGCGCGTTGCCTTGAGTTGGGTGGGTAGCTACGGCTGCCAGATGGGTTGGCCGTGCGGGCGGCGTCCGCTCCCGTCATTGTTGCAGGTGTTGTCGTGGGTGCGCGGGTACCGTCGGTGAGGCGAAGAGTCCACCAATGGTTGATGTAGATCTGATGCGCTCCGAAGATCAGATTGACGCCGGAGTGTAGATCGGTAAAGACTGGCTGGAGGGCCGGTGTAACATCCCAAAATTTTCCAAATTTTTGAATGTTAATAGATAATATAATATTGATTGAATTGTTTTGATTTTGGGATAAATGAAAACTTTTCCCTTGAGTTTTTGTTTAAACCTTTACAAACCATTTAATAAAATTTGATAATCATTTATCCAATAATGAAAATTTTGGTTGTGAACTTTATTCAAAATTTCAAAGAATGATTTTCTTTCTTTTGTCCTTTTGAAATTTGGTACGAACCACAATTAAATATTTCCGAGTGAGAATAAAATGACTTTCTTAAATTTATTGTGGTCCCATACTCATTCTCGAATTCTTATTTTGGAGTTTATTGGATATTGACGTTTAAGAGATATTTAAATATTACCAATAATTTAATAAATAAAATGAGAGGAGATAATATGACTTCTCCAAAAACAGTATTGGAAAATTTTAATAATGTCGTTAATGAGTTTTTTTTCATAAAAATCTATTTCTAAAATTTATTCTGAGAGGGAAATATAGTTTTCCTAGACTCTCTATGTTTTATTTGGCCTATACAATTTTATTTGAGAGTGTTTAACCCAGATAATAAAAATAGGATTCCTAAGTCAATTGGACTGAGGTCATCTATCTAATTTTTTCCCTCTATCTCTCTTTCCTTTTTCTTTATCTTGGGACAAATTTTGCACTAAGGCCCATAGCCCGAGCGAGCTGTCTTCTTCCTCTCGTTCGTTCATGTGTACGTGAACACAGAAGCAAATGGCCATGGCAACTGAAGCTCTTCCTCCTTTTCTCCCATCTACTTTTTTGACCGATTCACTTCAGAACCTACAAAAAAATTATGGACAAGTTCATGAGGAATTCATTCAGGGAAACAAACACGCTTTTTAATGCTTTTAATTGTCCATAAATTTTTCCACGAATGCCATTAAATATATTTCCAAAACCTCGCTGTTAATTGCCCATTATTTCTCCATGAATGCCATTAACTCCATTTCCAAAACCTCACCCATTCTCCTTCTATGGACCTCCCATGACCCTATAAATACCGCCACTAGGACCCCATTGAACCACACATCCCCACGCAGAAAGTCCCTCTCCAAAACACTCTCATTCGTTAGCAATTCATCGCCGGAGTTAGGATACATCCACACTTCCGATGAAGATTGCGTCACCATGGAAGGTACCTAGTCCATATTTCTTCCTCTAGTTTCTTCCCCTTGCCGATGCGCACCGTTGTGACATATTTTTCCTCTCGATTACAAGGTTGGAGCACGCCGTCCGTGTCATTGTGCTCTTCATGCGTTCTTCTCTACTCCGGCGGAACTTCTCGGCTATCCGAAGGCGAACATGGAGCTATAACCTTGTCCATCGAGTCGCCCAAATCATCCTCTACCCCGTTCGGCTGTTCGTTGACACCGGAGACCTTTTTCTAAAATTCCGGCGAGATCTCCGGTAAGATTTTCTCCTCTTTGTTCATCATTTTTTTTGTAAAAAATTGAATAGGTGCGGACCTATCAGAACTCGCCACGTGGCATCCTTTTATTAATCCCGTAATTCATTTTAGCAAAAATATCCAAACTTCAAAAATTCATATATTCTAGCCCGTAAATCGGATTTCGACAAATTTTATATCCCCGGATTCCTTGGAAAATGTAGTTTATTATTTTCCAGTAATATTCCACTTTTGATAATTTGAAATTTAACTCAAATTTATTTCTATAATTTGAGTATATTTGATATACATCTTATTCTATAATTTATTTGGAATATTTTCTTCATCAAATTTGATCCTTAAAATAAATTCTTTCTGTTTGGACAATTTTCACATTCTTTCCATCATATAAATACACTATTTTGACCTCAAACCTTCGTCTTACCTTCCATTTAGTTATATCTCTTTTTATATAAATTTGGCTACAAAAATTCAATCTTCTCAACAAGATCATCACGATTTCTATCGGATCCTTTTGAATCGAATCCAAGAATTGATTTCTTATGCAAATATTCATATGGACAAACCAACTGAGTTGACATACTCTCCATCCAATTGATTTTATAATCAACCTCCAACCTATCCAATTTATTTTACAATCCTCGGATATATGATTTCCATCATATTTCCATCCAATCCAACTTGATCCTATCTCAACCTATCCATGCCATAGTAATTAGTTTATTAATAGTAATAACTAAATATTATGTTGTAATTGTATCTTATTTGGATCTTCACTTTGGATTGAGTTGTGTGTTGAAGTGTTTCTCTTTTACCGTTAGATATATTGTAACGAGATGGAGAGATAACTACTAGTAGAATATTTCATCGTCAGGATCCAGGCAAGTTACTCTTTTGATCATGCTCCACTATTACCTATATTTTTTATATGCATTGTAGTCCAACTTAAATATTATGCATTGACAGGATTATATATTATGCTATGCTATTACACCCAGTAGTTCATTGAGGTAGGTCTGAACCTTATATCATTGTCGCCATCGTGTAGAATTATACTGCTTTGCTAAGTAGACGTGGATTGGGAAGTGATCCATTATGAGGTATGAGTGACTAAGTAGTAAACAGGACCAAGATAATCTTAATGAACCACCTGGGTGGAATGGTTGGGGGCACCCTGGAGGAACCAGTGGATTTGCCTGAGTGACCTGGAGATGGCCAGTAATCACTGCGGAATGCCACCCAGGCTTAAAGGGATCAATCATATTTTTCATAACTAGAAGCTTACGTGTGCAGCCACAAGCTATTATGGGCTCTGGCTTGGTTGATTAGTTGTAGTGACCCTTAGTAGGTGGTGCTACGAACGTAGTTATGTGTAGGTGGGATGGGCACCACCAGAGTAGGGGAAACTCTTCTAAAAGGCCATGTCTCGACCTTCCTGTTTCCATACAACGTGTAGTGTGGCAAATACCAAAGGAGGTGGTTGAGTCTTGTGGGG
This sequence comes from Bromus sterilis, assembly GCA_950022295.1. Classification (NCBI taxonomy): domain Eukaryota; kingdom Viridiplantae; phylum Streptophyta; class Magnoliopsida; order Poales; family Poaceae; genus Bromus; species Bromus sterilis. The sequence goes on along the minus strand of OX465596.1, from coordinate 406,897,570 downwards.
AAAAGTGCACAAACCTCTGCAGAGTGTACAAACTGATCATGATTAGCCGTGTCCCCGGTTACGGACAACTTTGAGCATCTAGAAGTGGGAATGTTGACGGATCTCATCATATTTAATTAATCAATCGGGTTTAATCAACTTTGGGAATAGATTGACTTGGAGAAACCAATTCAATCATATTATGAGCTTTGTAGTATTGTTATGATAATCTTTCAGTAGGACAAAATCAGCTTTATGCAAGTTGAAACTTAGAGCTTTACCACCAGCCAAAATTGCATGTAGAAGATAGGTCTGTTGTATTTTTTTTTGGGAGTAACTTGCCGTACATTCAAAGTACTGACCCATTTTGGGCTGTAACCTTCGGTGTTGCAGGATTGTATATGACGAGTAAGTGATGCGATGTAGGGTTACGATGTCTACACTCAACTTTGCCGTTGGTGTTGATGGGACTCCACTTATGTATTGTTTGTTTCCGCGATGTATTCTAGCCCAAAGGCTATAAGGTAATAAATACCTTGTATTTACGTTACTTTTTGACATGTGATTCATGGTATTTCATCGAGTACTGTGTGTGCTAGCATACTGATCCAGGGATAGCACAGAAGCACAGTAGACTTGGTTCCTTTTGGGACCGGGTCGTTACAGCCGGGAGGTGGACTGTGAATCCGAGGGACTCAAACAGATTAGATCTTGTCGGAGCCTCCGGGTCGATGAGTGCTGATGATGATGAGGCCGCCGAGATCGCGTTCCCAACCTGCACAGTTCCCACAGACAACGCCAATTGACGGGGATCAACCCCGGCAAATCCCATGGTCAGGGACCCTGGGTTAGTCATGAGAGGCACAGGTTGGACGATAGCTCGTCGGCTAATAGGAGGATACGTTCCTGCTCGATATTATTGATCAGAGATAGCGATCACAGGGGAGCCAAGGCTAATGCGCACAAGGCTAGGGTTACAGATTGTGTATTGCTTGATGTCGACGTCTCCCCTCCTAGCCCTTATATACTAGGCTAGGTCTCGGGGAGTCCGTCCTGGATTATAGATGAGGTTAACCATGATCTTGTTCCGTACAGCAAGTTTGCACCTTCCTTATGACTCGCGGACTCCTACGTCGGTGGCACTAGCGGGCCAAGGCTGGGCCCAGGCGGCATCTTTGTGGGCCTTCTGTCTTCGGGTACACCGGGTAGGCTCATCCATAGGAGTCGTGGGGTCACCCCCTCGTCAGTCACACTAAGGAAATACTCACCGGAAACAACCGGGTCAACGTCAAAAACATCAGACGCAGAACCCACCAGGATACCTCCCGAGGAGCCCACTGACGGTAACCAGTTCCAAACAAAACGGCCAGCAGCACCCACCGCATCTAACTCATAGCTACGGAAAGATTCCTTTTTAGTCTCTTGAAGGAAAATAATATCTAAAGGCTGACGGGATAAGAGATCACACAATTGGTCTCGGCGTCCCCTGGCACCAAAACCGCGAATATTCCAAATGAGCGCTCTCATTTGGAATTGTTTCTGATGCGGAGGCTAGACCTGCGAGCAACAGGGCAGGTAAAGGTTTTAGATTTCCTGGGTCATCCACGGGTCTTACCACCCGAAGGAGCACTACATGGCACACCAGCAGCATTCAGAGAGGGGGAGGGGGAAGCAGAGGGGAGCCCAGACTCCACAGCTGGGGCAGCATCCTCTTTAGCCGCAGCGGCCTTGGAAATTGCCGCTTGGGCCAACTCATTGGACCGAAGAATCGACAACATATATAGCAGAGGGGGAGCACTCCAAATTACCAAGCGTGATCCCCGAATCATCCGCAACCGAGAGGAAGTGCTAATTGGGCAAGGAGGATAACATAGTGCAAACTGGGGAAGAAACCGCGGGGGGAGGGGGGCATGGGGGCGTACCTATCACCGGAGCATCACGAGCCGCCGCCCGCCGAGCCGCGCGCTCCACCACCGAGATCCCAGTATCTAGGTTCCTCATGCTTTTGCGGGCAGTGGAGATGGGGGTCTTGATGGTACGCGCAGAGCCCGACGGCGAGGCCCCATCAGCGGCCCCGGCCTCCCCCAGGTCAGCATCCAGATTGCGACAGATACCCGCATGTGAAGCCTTGGACGCCGCCTCTTGAGCCAGCCACGCCCTGGCCTGAGCAGACGTCTTGCGAACGGTGGAACGTTTGCGGGAGGGAGGGGGATGTCATCCATAGACTCTTCTTCAAGACCCGTCGAGTCAACAATATCCGAAAGGGAGGGGGAATGATGATATGTCGGACGGTTAGAACAGACCGCCGAACCATGAGAGACACCACCAGCGGACAGAGGGGGGGAGACGACCGGGTTGGAGGCAGGCACATCTTTAAGAAGCTCATCCACGGCAGGGGGAGCGGGGCGTCAAGGCCGGAGATGGGAGCACGGTTAGGATACAAACGTTGAATCTTGGGGCCTAGAGCTTCGCACTCACGGGCATCGAAGCGAGGGCCACTAGGCCCACTCCCAGCACTATCACGATTAGAATCATCATCCTTAGGCTCAGAGGAATGGGGAGGGGGAGGGGGAGGGGGAGGGGAGAAGGGACGGACCTGGACTCAGGAGCGTCCTCGACTCGCACCTTGATGCGGAACGCCTTGACCTCCGGGACGAAGACCATCGAGCCGTGGACCAAGTCAGGGTCCTTGACCCAGACAGAGACACGGACCGGCCCCCGGCGCCCCAGATATTCCTCATCCACCCTGCCAGGCTTGCCCACCAAATCCGCAAAATCCAAGATACCATGGACAAACCGCAACTCCGAGGGAACATCTTCAAGCAGAACCCAGACTTCAACGACAGCACCACAAGAGCGATCCACATCGACAACTTCCTTAACCGAAATGGAAATTTGGTGGATCGGGAGAGTGAAAGATGCACTTTTGGAGACCATCCTAAGGATTTCCTTGGAAGGGAAGGCGACTCCAAAATCAGAAGCAGAGATACGCTCAAGCTGCCAATCCCAATCCTCAGCCCCCCATTCCCTAAGCTCCTCAGCAATCCAATCCAAAGGAGTACTTTCATCCAACACAGAGATAACCGCCGCATTTTGAACCTCGGGCGTCAGCTCCACCACGCCCCTACCGCCCTCCAATCCATAGAACTCACACCCAGGAAGGCCACGTCCAAAATGTTTGATGACCGGGGGCGGGGTGCGAGCAGTGCACAGGGCCGTCAGGTGGCCCTCCTGGCGACAGATCAGGCAGAAGGGGGGAAAAGTGCAGTGAGCCTGGAAATGATCAGGACGATGGCACGCAAAGCAGATCAGAGGCCCCGCCAGGCCCTTGTTCCTTCCATGTTGCGCTGCACCAGCACCCCGAGATCCAGAGGAGAAACCCGGAGTAGGAGGAAGGAGGCCGTCACCCATGCCAGATCCACTACTACCATCACGCTCATGAAACTTCCTCTTGTAGGAATTGCCATATTAGTTACCTTGCTGCCTGAATCCGAAGCGACTCTAGTGATGGAAGCCCGACGACCCACCCGCACGACGCTGGCCGCCCACCGGAGGGCCAGCAGGAGGAGGAGGTGCCCGCGAAAGACCCTCCACCGAGGCCCCCGTCCCTGCCGTAGCAAGGCTAGGCCGTGGGCGCACCACGGAAGTCGCCGCCTCCCAAGCATCGAGATTTGCCTAAGGAGCCGCAGATCTAGAGCCCGGAACCGAGGAACACCAACCATCACAACCTTTGGACCCAGACACCCTAGCTTCCTTGTCTTGCTTGAGCCTAGCCCGCAGCTCAGCTTCCTCGGCGAGGGCGTCCGCCGCCACCTGCGGCGAACCCCCACCAGATCCAGTACCATCAGAAGCTTCGCGCTCGGAGGAGGCCCGCAGCGACGACGACATAGCCACCACAGAGGAAAAGGGGTGAACAAGCGGCGGCGGGGGGGGGGGGGGAAGGGGAGCGCAGGATGCGGCGAGGAGGGTGGGGAAATAAGAGGGAGCGCCGCAGATCACGAGAGGCTGCGGGAAACCCTAAAGACGCGTCACAGCTTCCACGCACGACGCACCCAGATATAGCCACGCAGGGCAGGCCGGGGTGGGCTAGATGAGGAAACCGGCCTAGCCCCAGACAAGGAGACATGCCCACTCAGATCCCGACCCACCACGACACGGCAGCCCAGCAAGGGGCTCGCTAGAGAAAAAAGAAAACAGGGGGCGCACATCCGGGCAAAGCACCGGCCCATGGCCCAGCACCGCATCCGAGCCCTCCTCTAGGGTTTCCGAGCACACCGGCGGCGCCACCACGTCGCGGCTGCCCGAGGCCACCACCACCGGTGGCGACGAGGGGGAGAGGGACACCGGGGATGGCGCGGGACCTGCGCCAAGCAAGCCCGCAAGAGGGGAACAAGGGGGAGGAACCTTAGACACACGACGGCGAACCACCTACCATCCTAGCTCCGCCGGATCCCAAGGAAGCGACGACCAACGGGAGCGGCCACCAGGAGCGAAGCGGCGCTCCACCGCAGCCCCCGCCTGAGACATGGGAGCCGCCACCAGAAGAGCCTTCACCTCTCCTCCTCCGAATCAGAGACCTCCCCATTAAGGGACCAAAATCGATTAGCACGAGGCGCCGGAGCCACCGCAGAAAGATCCAAGGCAGAGGGAAACCCCTCCCCCGTAGCACCTGATACGTCCAAAACGTATCTATAATTTCTTCTTGCTCCATGCATGTTTTGTGTGATATTGCTATGATCTAGATACACTTTCATACACTTTTGATCATATTTGGACTAACCTATTAACTCAGTGCACCACAGTGCCAGTTCCTATTTTCTGCTATTTTCCTATTTCAGCTTTCCCCCATATAAAAAGTGCCAGAAAAATTCCGGGAAAAATATAGGAAAAATCAGCGTACAGGAAGCTTCGCGAAGAGCCCGAGTGGGGCCAGAGGGGAGCCAGGGGTGGCCCAGGAGGCCACCCGGCGCGGCCACCCCCTGGAACGTGCCAGGGGGCGCCTGGGGCCCCTGGTCCACCTCTGGCTGCCCCCCTTCGCCTATATATTCACCGTGACGTGAAACCCTCGAGGAAAGAACCCTTTTTCGTGATCTCGCCTCTGTTCCGCCGCCGCCGCGCTTCCGAGATCGGGAGCACCAGAAGACCTCTTCCCGGCACCCTGCCGGAGGGAGGGTTGACCTCCGGAAGTCTCCTCTCCACCATGGATGCTTCCCGGATGTCTTGTGAGTAGTTTTCCTTGAACCATGGGTCCGTGATCAGTAGCTATGTGATGTCCTCCTCCCCTCTTTGTTCTTCATGGTTTAGACCTCGTGAGCTGCCCTACATGATCGAGGCACTTTTGTAATCTTTCTGCTGTTGCTATGCTGAGTTTGATGGGATCTGATGGATTATGAGATTATGTTCAGATTGTGATTGAGTAATATATTTGGTTCCTATCTCTTATATTTATTTTCCTAAGTAATTCTTGCATGTTCTCCGTTGTTGTTTATTGCTTTGGCCAAGTAGTAGGTAGTAACCCCAAGAGGGAACATTTTGCTCGATTGTGGGTTCATGCCCCCCGATGACACGGTTGAGTGACAGAAACATGAGTCTAGGGGATGTGTTGTTGCCACAAGGGGGAAAACAACGGTGCTTGTAACCGCGGTTGCAAGGATTGTTTACTTTACGCAAAGTGTTTTTTAATGCAGTTGTCTGTTGCTTTGGGTTTACACTTTGGGTGGGGCTCGCAACTTAATACCAGCGAGATGTTCTGGATAGATATCTCAAGGTGGATGATTAGTTGTAGATGCAGTTGGATTTCAGTCTACATATTTTGGCGTACTGCCCATGCTTTTGAGCCTCTTCCTTTCTTTTGTAGCATAGTTAGCATTGCGGTGCGTTCATAATCCTGTCAATTGCCCTTCTGTAATTTGTTCACCTCGCATAGCAGTTTTATCGTCTTTTGGGAGAGAGACATCACTAGTGAACATCACGCATCCCGGTCCATATCCTCATCACTGTTTACACGCTCATTTACTTTTCTGCTTTTACTTTCAGTTGCTATCATTATCCCTTGCGTTTGATCCTTTGTGAATAACAAGACCGAAGAGATTGACAACCTCTCTGAACTTCGTTGGGAACAAAGTTATTTGTGTCTGTGTGCAGATCCGCGTCAGTTGCGCCGCTGACACCTACTTATCATCTCTGGAGTCCTACTGGAGACAAACCTTGGTATCTTTACTGAGGGAAATTTGCTGCTGTGCTACATCACGCCTTCCAGTTGGGGTTTACCAACGAAGGGCGAGAAATCACTATCATTATCTCGCACATCAAGCCAAATTTCTGGCGCCGTTGCCGGGGACTCCGAGTGCTAAGATAGAGGAGTTGCACACTACCCTTTACCTTTGTTTTTTAGTCTTGTTAGTTTACCTTTCAGTTTTTATCTTTGTGTCTTATATCAAAAATCACAAAAAAAATCTGCTACACTTGCTGCTGCTATGGGTTCCACTGAAAACACCAAGTTGTGTGAATTCACTAGTCACAACAACCAAGACTTTATCTGCACCCCCATTTCCGCACCTGCCACTCTAGCTACCTCTTATGAAATTAAACCTGCCTTGCTAAACCTTGTTATGAGAGATCAATTCTCTGGTGCTGGAGATGATGCTGATTTACACTTGAACAATTTTTTTGAATTATGTGATATGCAAAAGTATAAAGAAGTAGAAGGTGATATTGTTAAGCTCAAGCTCTTTCCTTTCTCTTTAAGGGGAGACGCTAAAATCTGGTTTCAATCTTTGCCTAGGAATAGCATAGATTCTTGGGATAGTGCAAAGATGCTTTTATATGGAAGTACTACCCACCTGCTAAAATTATCCAATTGAGGAGTAACATTATGAATTTTAAGCAATTGGATAATGAACACGTTGCCCAAGCTTGGGAACGAATGAAATCTATTGTTAAGAAATGCCCTACACATGGTTTGACTACCTGGATGGTTATCCAGACTTTTTATGCAGGCTTGAACTTTACCTCACGGAACCTGTTAGATTCGGCCGCGGGAGGAACCTTTATGTCAACTACACTTGATGCTGCCACAAAGATTCTCGATGAGATGATGACCAATTATTCCCAATGGCACACCGAACGCGCTCCAACAGGTAGGAAGGTAAACTCTGTCGAGGAAATTACCTCCCTCAATGAAAAAGTTGACTTAATTATGTCTCTACTTACCAAGCAACCCTCTATTGATCCTCGTGATGTCCCTTTAAATTCTTTGGTTGCCCAAGAACAAGTAGATGTGAACTTTATTGCTAGAAACAACTTCAATAACAATGCTTATAGGGGTAATTTTGCTAGCAATCCTAGACCGTTTCCATCCAACTATGGGAATAACAACACCTACCCTAGCAACAAGAAACCCTCCTCTAAATTAGAAAGCATGCTTAGAGACTTTATCACTACCCAAAAAGCCTTCAAAAAAAATGTAGAGGAGAAATTAGCTAAATTAGATAATCTCTCTTTGAAGGTAGAAAGCTTAGCCCTTGATATTGAGATGCTTAAAATTAGAACCTCTCCCCTTGAGGAGAATAAGGCCACTCCTATTAATGCTATCCAATTACAAATTAATGAACATATTAGGATGATGGCTAAACTTAAAGAAAGGTGGGCTAGAGAAAAAGAGGAATAGGATAGAATTAAGAGCCTTCCTACACACCACACAGTTGCCACTATCCAAATTGTTGAGGACACCCAAACTATTAGCACCCAATGCACTCCTAGTCCCGTTGGACCTATTAATGGTGATGCTAATACCTCAACCGAAGATGAAGAAACTCCTATGAACATAGAGGGTTTCAAAAAAGTGAGCCTAGACGACACTACTACCACCTTTGATAGTAGTGATATTGATTTTGATAGTTGCACCCTCTCAGAAGTTATTAGCTTGCTACACAAAATTCCTAGAGACCCCCACACTAGCACATTTAATCTTGCCTTCACGGAGCATATCACAAATGCTCTCATCAAAGCTAGGGAGGAGAAGCTTAGAGTAGAAGCCTCCATACCTAGGAAGCTAGATGATGGTTGGGACCCTATGATCAAAATTAAATTAAATAACTTCTCTTGCTATGCTTTATGTGATGTTGGAGCTAGTATCTCCGTTATGCCCAAAAGAATATTTGATATGTTTGAATTGAAGCCCTTTGAGCCTTGTTATTTTGGTGTCCGTCTTGTTGATTCTTCCGTAAATAAACCTTTGGGGAAGATCGACGATGTTCTTATCATTGTCAATGACAACTATGTTCCCGTTGATTTTATTTTTATGGATATAGAGTGTGAACCTTTATGTCCAATTATTTTGGGACGCCCTTTTCTCCGCACCGTTGGTGCTATCATTGACATGAAAGAGGGGAATATAAAATTTCAATTCCCTCTCAAAAAGGGGATGGAACACTTCCCTAGAAAGAAAATAAAGTTGCCTTTTGAGTCCGTTACACGGGCTAGCTATTCTCTTTCTCTTGATAAAACTTGATTCTTCTTTTGCCTTATGCCTAGCTTAAAGGCATAAAAGAAAGTGCTTGTTGGGAGGCAACCCAAGATGTTTTTACTTCTGTTTTTAGTGGTCTTGACGATGTGTACTACTGTAGCAACATCATTGTATCTTTATTTTCAAGGTTTGTGCCAAGTTATAGCCTCATATGACAAGGGAAGCGAAAGTTATGACATGATGTCCAGAAAACAGATTCTGTCTTCGTGACGGGAAAAATCGGATCAAATCACCAATTCATCTTTTTGAGCTGAATTTTGTACACAGTGTGCTCTATACAATCTCGGAACTTTTGTATGTTCTGAGTTTTTTTATTTGAGTTGCAAAAGTACCCCTAAAAAAATTCTTTACTACCTGTTGTTCTGTTTTTCACAGATTCTGCCACGTTTTATCTCTCCTTACTTTTGCAAACCTTAAGCTTGATTTTTCTTTGCAAAAACCTTTGGCAATCTTGAGAAACAGTAGCTCTTCAATAATATCTTTATATCTAGTGGGGAAAAATTATCTTATTAAGGGTACTAACCTCTCTAATCAGGTTATGATGAGTTATGTATGAAGGGAGTTTTCAAGTGTGCGATGGAAGATGATGAAAGAAGATTCGGGAGTGTCAAGCGCTCAAGCTTGGGGATGCCCCCATGCATCCCCAATAAATATTCAAGGAGAATCAAGCGTCTAAGCTTGGGGATGCCCCCGTGCATCCCCTTCTCCATCAACAATCATCAGTTCGTCCTTCGTCTCACTATATTTTTATCACTTCATGCGTTATGTACTATGCTTGGAGCATCCCGCTCTTAGGTTTTATTTTTTGTTTTCTTTAACTTTTCTTGATTTCATAATAAGTTAGACCCCGTCTTACTTTGTGTGGGAGAGAAACACGCTCCACTTTCAAAATCTAGAACACATCATAGGATTTTTCATGCCTATCCTCTTACTGTTGTGTGTTCTTTATATTTTCGTAGCTACTGCCATGTTTAGTTTTAGTCTTAGTTTGTCTTTAGCAAGAGCCTTGGATTTTGTTTAGTTTGTTGCTGGAACTCTCTTTAGTTTTCATGTTTATCTTGTTAAGAGAGTTGGTTGTTGCACTGAGTTGTGTCTTGTTTTGAGAGTAGGTAATTAAAGTTGCTATTTAATTTTAGTAGTAACTTGCAATAGTTTTGAGGTATTGATGTGAGTAATGTTTGAACTTTTGGTGTTAAGAGCTCTAGCCTATTAGTGATAGGTGTTGTATTTTGGGCAATCCGTGTTTATTTTCAAAACCTACAAAACTAGTTGAGAACTCTAGCTACTAGATGGATCGCTAATCTTTGGAGGGATCGAATATTAGAGAACACTCACGTACCATGAGTCGAGGATGCGCAAGGATAACCAAACCCCCATACACTCCTCCTCGGGGTACTTGTCTCTTTGTGAACCTCCTAATTAGATTGAGAGTTACCGATAATAAGTGCATGAGTTCTTCGGACTAATGTAAGTATTGAAAGTTGACACTTCCACCTTCCCATATTTTGCTAGCCTCTCACGTGCCGTGCATTGCCTTCTTCTCACTCCGAGAGTTGGTGTCCACCTTCGCCGGTACATCCAAACCCTTGGCATGATACGCTCTGTCATCATAAACCTCCTTATATCTTTCCTCAAAACAGCCACCATACCTACCTATCAAGGCATTTCCATAGCCTTTCTGAGATATATTTCCATGCAACATCCACCTCTTCATGACTTGATCTTCATGGCATACATGTTCCTGCTACACTGGCAGCGACATACATTGCATACATCATGATAGTTACATCTTCTTTATGATTTTGAGTACCTTGTAAAGTGTGAAAGATCTCCTTTACCTTCTTGTAAAATAGAGTGTTGCCCTTAAGTGAGGAAAAGATCCCAAAGTGGACACAATAAAAGATCCCAAAGAGGACAAATGAGAGTTAAATAGAAAGAGCAATTGAGGCCACAAAAAAATAGAAAAAAGAGAAAAAGAAATAAAAAGAGAGAAAGGGGAAACACTACTATCCTTTTGAGAGATCCACACTAGTACTCCCTTTATATCCTTGTACTCCATAGAGATGATCATTATGCATATAGCTATGTGGGGACCTTCACACTATAGAACTTGGCTTGCATATTCCAAGGACGAGCCTCCTCAAACGAGCTCTAGGTCTTCATGAGCGAGAAAGTTAGATGCACCCCCACTAGTTCCATTGGAGAGCTTCCTAGCTCGTATGTGCATCCGTTGCATGGCAATCCCTACTCCTCATATCAAATCTATCATTTGGCATCTCTTGCCTATGATTGTCCTCATTGATGTGAGCCTTTCTCACCCTTTTTGTCTTCCTCCTCCACACTATTTCTCTCTTTGCCATCCAAAGTGTCAACTCTCGTTCTTACGTTCATCCATTGCATGAGTGCTCAAAATATTGAAAAAGGAGTGGATCAAATTGACTTGTACCTGGCTAGTGGTCTGGGGACGAGTCAAGATAAGATTCCAGAAAAAAGACCAAGTGTGAAACCTTAGTAGATTGAGTTCTCAACAAATAAATGTTTTTTCTCGTATTCCCTATCCCCCTTCTTGCACGCAAACACCATTTGGAGGCATTCGAGTCACGGACAGCGAGAGCTCTTGCACCTAATGTTCTTTTGTTACTTGTTTCAATGCTAATATAGACTCTTGCATGTTATGACTTGAATTGAATCTCTAACCTTGATTGCTTTACTTTTCAAAGTTCTTTTATGGTTGCTAGCATGTCATCACATAAATTATGCCGTTATCATTTACCTACTCGAGGACGAGCAGGAATTAAGCTTGGGGATGTTGATACGTCCAAAACGTATCTATAATTTCTACTTGCTCCATGCATGTTTTGTGTGATATTGCTATGATCTAGATACACTTTCATACACTTTTGATCATATTTGGACTAACCTATTAACTCAGTGCACCACAGTGCCAGTTCCTGTTTTCTCGCCTATTTATTCTCCGTCACGGGGAAACTCCGGAGACAGAACCCTTTTTCGCGACCTCTCCTCTGTTCCGCCGCCGCCGCGCTTCCGAGATCGGGAGCACCAGAAGACCTCTTCCCGGCACCCTGCCGGAGGGAGGGCCGACCTCCGAGAGTCTCCTCTCCACCTTTGATGCTCCCCGGATGTCTCGTGAGTAGTTTTCCTTGGACCATGGGTCCGTGATCAGTAGCTATGTGATGTTCTCCTCCCCTCTTCGTTCTTCATGGTTTAGACCTCGTGAGCTGCCCTACATGATCGAGGCACTTTTGTAATCTTTCTGCTATTGCTATGCTGAGTTTGATGGGATCTGATGGATTATGAGATTATGTTCAGATTGTGATAGAGTAATATATTTGGTTTTTATCTCTTATATTTTTGTTCCTAAGTAACTCTTGCATGTTCTCCGTTGTTGTTTATTGCTTTGGCCAAGTAGTAGGTAGTGACTCCAAGAGGGAACGTTATGCTCGATTGTGGGTTCATGCCCCCCAATGACACGCTTGAGTGATAGAAACATGAGTCTAGGGGATGTGATGTTGCCACAAGGGGGAAAACAACGGTGCTTGTAACCGCGGTTGCAAGGATTGTTTACTTTACGCAAAGTGCTTTTTAATGCAGTTGTCTGTTGCTTTGGGTTTACACTTTGGGTGGGGCTCGCAACTTAATACCAGCGAGATGTTCTGGATAGATATCTCAAGGTGGATGATTAGTAGTAGATGCAGTTGAATTTCGGTCTACTTATTTTGGCGTACTGCCCGTGCTTTTGAGCCTCTTCCTTTGTTTTGTAGCATAGTTAGCATTGCGGTGCGTTCATAATCCTGTCAATTTCCCTTCTGTAATTTGTTTACCTCACATAGCAGTTTTATCGTCTTTAGGGAGAGAGACATCACTAGCGAACATCACGTATCCCGGTCCATATCCTTATTACTGTTTCCACGCTATCTTTACTTTTCAGCTTTTACTTTCAATTGCTATCATTATCCCTTGTGTTTTACCCTTTGTGAACAACAAGACCGGAGAGATTGACAACCTCTCTGAACTTCGTTGGGAACAAAGTTATCTGTGTCTGTGTGCAGGTCCACGTCAGTTGCGCCGCTGACACCTACTTATCATATCCGGAGTCCTAGTGGAGACAAACCTGGGTATCTTCACCGAGGGAAACTTGCTGATGTGCTGCATCACGCCTTCCACTTGGGTTTACCAATGAAGGGCGAGAAATCACTATCATTACCTCGCACATCAGCACCAGGCGGGGGAAGCGAGCCGCAGATCCAGGCAGCTGACGAGGGGGGAGGAGGGGCCAGAGGAGAGGCGGACAGGGGCGAGCACCTTCTCACCCGCATCGAGGCCCGCAACGGCGGCCGCCCCCGGCGACGGGAGAAGGAAGGGAGCGCAGGACAAGGAGAGGAGCGGGCGGGGGGAGAGGAGCCATCGGACTTCTCATCCTTGCATTGTAAGAGAAGAAATGTTATAGCCGTCCTCCTAGCATTGTTCTTGCTAAACAGAACATGTAACTGCTAATAAGATTTTCTTGTTGCATGAATATGGGGTATTGGATATGAAATACACGGTTGTAGAAGCAGGAACGAGTGTGTCGCAAATTGGCTGGCGTGGATGTAGATTCTCTTAGAGCAACTCTAACAGATACGCTAAATGTAGGTATGCTATATCTGATTTGTGGTTCGCCGCAAATTGGACAAGAAGTATGAAATTTGCTGTGGTAGAACAAGTACTGCATCCTAAAACGACATATTTCAAATTTGAAATAAAGTTTCTTCGCGGTACACAGAGTTAGCCGGAGCATCACTGGAGCACATAAACACAAACACACACAAAAACCTAATATTGTGTCATTGGAGGTCGATGATGATCACCATGATAGTAAATAGATCGTCGGGGAAGAGGCGGAGCTCACGGCTTGCGGACGAAGCGGGTGCATGCCGCTAGGTATTCCTCATAGACGGCGTCGTAATGAGACCGGGCGGAGGCGCGACATTCCTCTGCGCCCTCTTGGCTGATAACTACCAGGAAGTTAGTGGCGCAGAGAGCCTCCTCGACGCGGCATAACTGCATGGTTAACTATGTAAACTGTTCGCCAAGCTCCGTGATGCGCATCAACGTGCGGTTGATTTCTTCGTCGCTACCACTGGGGACGAAGAACCAGTCGTGCTACCTGGAGCCTCCGGCCCCACCGTCGGCACTTCCTTTGCTCGACCCTCCATTTGCGCCATGGATGGGACCTGGTCCTGCATGAGACGCCATGGAATTTCTCGTCGAAGTTGGCTAGTGAACGCGGCGAAGATAAAAAATTACGACGGTAGAAAAAGGAATGGACGAGAGACGAAAACCCTAAAGCGCGGATCAAATGGTTTTTTGAAACTGTCACCGGGGGGGTGTAAGAGCAAAGTTTTGCACCCGTGTGTTTTGGATATTGTTGGACAAGACAGTAGAGGAACTAACAATGTTTTCTAGTATAAACAGTTGAATAGGTTCCTGAAGGACAAGCTAGGTGATAAAGCTTCAGGGAAGGTTTTCAAGTTATCGAAGCATTACCCCTTGAGCGAAGCTTAATCACGGAGGATGACCCCAAAAAATGAAGGTGTCCTGGAGCTCAACTCATTGAAGGAAATGAAGAAGACGGCGCAAGACTTAGATGTTTTTGTGTAGTTATTTTTCTGTTATTTGAGTCATAGGACAAACCGTACTATCAAGAGGGGTCTTTAGTTTGTGGACACCGAAGTTATTGAGAAAATGCTCAGATCAAATCCACACCAAGTGAGAAGCCAGAGCGAAGAAATCTCATGCGCATTGAGTTAAGCTTCAGTAGCAAAGACTTCGTTCTTTGGCTTCTGAAGCAGAACTAAGTCCGTGAGTCATCTTTACTTGTTCCGCAAGTAAAGTTGCGCAGTAATGACAAATCCGCCCGTTCTGGACACGTGTCAAGCTGTCACCTCGGGTCAATTTGGTCATTTCACACCTCGGGATCACCAACTATAAATACGCCGCCCCGTCCTTCATTTGCGGGTGGCTGCTCTGAGAATATTTCTGAGAGAGACTGAAGAGAGCACCCCAAGAACGCCAGCGAAGCAAAACCCAAAACCCAGAATACTAAAGCCTAAGTCCCATTGATCTGAGTAGATTCGAGATGACTTAGGTGAAAGCTTACTAGCCTTTTTATCTTGGAGAACTGCAATTCTCCTATACGGTTAGAGAGTTGTTCTTCAGAGAGAGAAGAGTAATTGTCGCCTCGAAGTCCAGTTATTCAAAGGTTTCGGTGATTTCCTCAATAATCAACCGCGAGTGAAGAACTGATCAAGCTTAAGGAGTTTGATGCAATGGAGCAACGGACGGAGATAGATTTGCTCCAGGTGTTCAATCACCAGTCCCTTCAACCAGACGTAGCGCTTTGCAGAGCGTGAACTGGTCGAACAAACACCGCCGAGTCACAGTTCGTTTTACTTCAAGCACTTACCTTCTGTATTGCATTTGCTTCACAGTTATGCTTCAATGTGTTCTGGTTGGCTGCATTTAGTTTCGCTTCCAGTTTTACTTCGCTGCTCCGCATTACTTATGCTTCACTTCATAGTTTCAGTCGAAAATTTTGAAGTGATCATTCACCCCCTCCCCCTCTGATCACATACTTGGACTTTCAATTGGTACCAAAGCTAGTCACTCCCTACACTCTGTGTGTTTTGGATTAACCTCCTGGAGTGCTTTCAAGTATGTCTTTCGCAGCTATTCGCTCCGGCGAACCTATTCCTGTTTTCAATGGGAAGGACTACTCGTACTGGAAGAACAAAATGAAGATAAATATCATGGCTATCAATTCTATTGCCTGGAAAGTTGTCTTGTATGGAGTCACAGTCGCCGATGAGAAGTCTATCACTCATGAAGAAGAAAAATTGATTGATCTTGATTATGAAGTTTGGGTATTCATCACCAATCATCTGACACCAGAAAAGTATCATGAAGTGAAGAATATCCCCTCTGCCAAAGGAGTCTGGGACTATCTGGAAAATATTGGTGAAGGTGTTTCTACCTAGAAGGATGCCAGAATTGACACACTCCGAAGAAAATTCTATCGATTCAAGAGAAACTAGGGTGAAAAAGTCAGCTCCATTTACAGCAGACTCACTGCTCTTGCTAATGAGTTGATTTCCCTCGGTGCTGATGACATTATCCCTCACTCAGTTGTAAGAACTCTGCTTCGCTCATTGGATGATTCGTTTGATCACATCGTGCTGATGATCAAGGAAAGAACCGATTTCAGACGTCTTGTTGCCGCTGATATTCTTGAGAGACTCAATACCTTTGAAATGGAAGAAGATGAGAAACATGACATTAATGGCTCTCGAAGAAGATCACATGCTTTGAAAGCAAAAGCTTCGCGTCATTCTTCACCCGAAGTCAGTTCTGCTTCAGATGTCGAATCAGATGATCCTGCAAGCATTGGGAAAGATTTAGCATTGATCATGAGACGCTTCAACCGCTTCCAAAGAAAAGGTTTTTCTTCACCCAAAAAGAGTTATTCTTCAAGGAGCTCAAGTCACTCATCTCACCGCTCATCCTCAAGAAGCTCTCCATCGAAGGACAACTGCTGCTACAAGTGCAAGAAACCAGGTCACTACATTGATGATTGCCCTCTATGGGAAGCTGAGAACAAGTCAAAGCAATCGCTCAGAGACTCCTCAACCAAGTCCCACAGATCCTCCAGAAGCTATGTGTCCAAGAGACATGATTCCAGTTCGAGAAGAGAAAAGAAGAAAGATTCTGATGATGACAAGAGGAAGAAGTATCATAAGAAGCGTGAGGGTTCTTCATCGAAGACTCACTCGTCTCGTCGAAGCATTTCTCACCGTGCCAAGGCCTATCTGGGAAAGGAGATGAACTCTGAAGACGAAGCCTCTGGGTCCGAAGCTGAATCAGGCTCAAGGTCTGGGTCTGGGTCCGAATTAGATGGTGTTGCTGGTATGGAATTCGCTTCAGCAGATGCATCAACCAAAGCTTCGAGCTCATTCTTCACCAACAACAGTAGTGAAGATGAAACTCCTGCATATTGCTTCATGGCCAAGGCGAAGGTATCTTCATCCAAATCTAACTATGATACTTCTGATTGTTCCTCATATGACAGTGATTCGAAGATAAGCTATGCTAAACTTGCTAAAATTGCTTCTATCCAACAAGATGAACTTGATTCGCTAAGCAAAACCATTAAGAAATCGAAAACTCTGTTGATCGATGAGATAGAGAAAGGTCAAACTTTAACTAATGAGCATGCAGCTCTGAAGGAAAAGTTCAAAGAATTATCCTCTCGGCATGATCTTCTTTCAGTTGATTATGAGAAGCTCACCTATGAATTTCTTCAGAGGAAAATGGCTCTCGAAAGACTGAAAGAGGCTCATGAAGAGTTGGAAAATGTCAATCTCTCTCTCATGGCTCAACAAAGTTCTGAAGCAAATCATAAAACTGATTCACCTTGCTTAACTTTTTTGGAACGAAGCAAAACTGATTCCAAAGGCAAAGCTCCTATTATTATTGATGATACTAATGCCTCAGATGAGGAAAACTCTGTTGTTACCGAGGAACTCCTCAGGTTGAAAAACTTATTTGAAACAGGCATGTTCAAAAGTGTGCAAGGTCATCAATATCTTTGTGATATCCCGAGGAAGGCTCTCCTTCACATGAATCCCAGGAATTAGGGTGTTGGTTTCGAGAGAAAGATAAACCCTGATGGCACCTATTGGGAACCTGAGCAGTATCCTAAGACTGTTTGGGTCCCAGCGAAGGAGAAACCTATTGATATTGCTAACCTTTCAGGTTTCGAATGCAAAATGAACAAAGCTATTGTGGATGAATCACTTGATTCAAACTACAAGCTCATTAAAGATGAACAGGGAAAGGTTACTGCTGAGTTTGTTGGTACTCCTCCTAAGAATGGCTTCTATAAGAGGCAGATATAGGTGCAGAAAGCACTTGTGGAAAACTGCCTGCTAACCATACCTTGCAGGGAAAGTCTTAGGTACCACCGAATCATTTCTATTCTCTAGAGAAGAGAAATGATTCACTGGTGCCCGAATCAAATGTTCCGCAGAATCAATACTATCGCATTGGTCGTTATACTTATCGTCCTCATGATAACCATAATAAGATTTCATATGCTCATTCTTATCCTAACCATTCGCAGAGGACTTACATTTATGGTGTAATTGATGGTCCACCTAAGCAATATAATCCTGTTCGTTTCAATATTGCTTCAACCAGTGCTTCAACCTCTTCTCAGTCACCTGCTCGTTTGTGGGTGGTTAAGAAGAACTAATTCTTCTGCAGGGCTATGTCTCCGGTGGATCCAAATGGGTCATGGATAGTGGTTGGACAAATCATATGACCGGAGACAAGGAGTTATTCACCGAAGAAAAACTACCTCAATCTTCTCAGAAGTACATTACTTTCGGTGATAACAACAAGGGTAAAGTTTTAGGTTTGGGTAAGGTTGCCATATCGAAAGATAAGCACATTGACAAGGTTATGCTAGTCCAATCACTTGGTTATAATCTTATGTCTATTTCGAAGTTATGTGATATGGGTATGCTTGTTCTATTTTCTGCTTCGCGTTGTGCTGTCTTTTCACAGGATGACTATATGTTTGTCTTCGAGGGTTACCGAAAAGGAGATTTATACATTGTTGATTTTTCTTCGGGCCCTGCCGTATCCACCTGCCTAATGGAAAAAAGCTTCATCCGGTTGGTTATGGCATCGAAGACTTGGTCATGCAGGTATGAGAAATCTTCATAATCTAGTGAAGAAGAAGCATGTTATTGGCCTTAGAGAAGTAAAATTCGATAAGGATCGTCTCTGCAGTGCTTGTGAAGCTGGTAAAATTACGAAGAAACATCATTCAGCGAAGACTATCATGACTACCACTCGTCCTCTTGAATTGCTTCATATGGATCTTTTTGGTCCTCAAAATTATGCAAGTCTGGGAGGAAACAAATATGGTCTTGCTATTGTTGATGATTTTTCTCGATATACTTGGGTTTTCTTTCTGGATGACAAGAGCAAAGTTGTTGAAATCTTCAAGTCATTCGCTAAGAGAGCTCAAACAGAATTTGAGTTATCTCTGAAGCATATCCGAAGTGATAATGGAACTGAATTCAAAAAATACTCATATTGAAGAATTTCTTGATGATCATGGCTTTACACATGAGTTCTTTGTTGCTTATACACCTCAACAGAATGGTGTTGTTGAAAGGAAGAATATAACTCTTATTGAAATGGCCAGAACCATGCTTGCTGAATACAAGAAACCTATTAGGTTCTGGGCCGAAGCAATTAACACTGCATGTCACATCATCAACAAGGTTTACCTTCACAAATTTCTGAAGAAAACTTCACATGAGCTTATCACTGGTAAAAAACAAAATGTTTCGTATCTTAGGGTATTTGGTGCTCCTTGCTTTATTAGAGATATGAATCATAGCTCCAAATTTGCCCCTAAGGCACATGAAGGTTTTCTTTTAGGTTATGGCTCAAACTCTCACACTTACAGAGTGTATAACTCTCACTTTGGGAAAGTTATGGAAACTGTAAATGTGAGGTTTGATGAAACTAATGGCTCTCAAAAAGAGCATTTGCCTCATGATCCAGATGAACCTCCACTTGATGAAGTTATCACTGGTCCATGGATATAGGAGAGTTTCGCCCTGTTAAAGCCAATCCTCGTCAAGCTAATAGGAATGATGATGGTCCAATGTTCCCACACATAGCCCGGGGCGCTGGAAATCAACATCCTGAAGCTAATGGTGAACAGGACGAAGAAGAGCAAGGGAATGAAGGAAATGCTAATCCTGAAGGAAATGCTGAAACTGAAGGTGAAGCAGATCCTGAAGCTGAAGCTGAGCCTAAAGAAAATGATTCAACTTTATCACGAGTTCGAAGAAGAATTGATGTTGATTCGATCCTTGAAGAAATTCATCAACCAGGTCGTCCCACAACTCGTTTGGCTAACTTCTGTGGAAACTTTTCATTTGTCTCCATGCTAGAACCTTCAAAGTTTGATGAAGCCATGAAGGATCCAGATTGGTTAGCTACTATGCTCGAAGAACTTAACCAGTTCGAGCGAAACAAAGTCTGGTCCTTAGTTGATAGATCTGATCCCACGAAGCACAACATCATTGGTACAAAGTGGATTTTTCGCAACAAGCAAGATGAAGATGGTATAGTGGTAAGAAACAAAGCACGACTGGTAGCACAAGGATACACCCAAATCGAAGGTATCGATTTTGGCAAAACTTATGCTCCAGTTGCTCGTCTCGAATCCATTCGCGTTATGCTTGCTTTTGCAAATTTCAATGGTATTCTACTTTATCAAATGGATGTGAAAAGTGTTTTTCTTAACGGAGAAATCGAAGAAGAAGTGTATGTTATGCAGCCTCCGGGTTTTGAAGACCCAAAGAAACCCGACATGGTGTACAGGTTGCACAAGTTCCTCTATGGGTTGAAGCAAGCACCTCGTGCTTGGTACGACACACTGAAGGACTTCCTTCTAAAGAAAGGCTTCAAACCAGGAACAACTGACCCAACTCTTTTCACTCGATCTTATAATGGTGATTTGTTTGTATGTCAAATATATGTAGATGACTTTATTTTTGGCTGCACTAACACTGAAATCAGCGAAGAATTTGCCAAAATGATGTCGAAGAAATATGAGATGTCAATGATGGGTGAATTGAAGTTTTTCCTTGGACTTCAAATTCGTCAACAGAAGAATGGCACCTTTATTTCTCAAGAAAAATATCTCAAGGATTGCCTGAAGAAGTTTGGTCTTACTGATTGCAAAACTATTAAGACTCCAATGCATACCAATGGCTTCCTAGATGCAGATGAGAAGGGCAAAGTCTTTGACCAGAAGAAATATCGGTCTATGATTGGATATCTTTTATATCTTTGTGCATCTAGACCTGACATTATGCTTTCAGTATGTATTTGTGCTCGTTTTCAGGCCAATCCAAAGGAATCACATCATACTGCTGTAAAGTGAATTCTTCGGTATCTTGCTCACACACCTACCTTGGGCTTGTGGTATCCCAAGGGATCTCAGTTTGATCTCATTGGCTATTCTGATTCAGACTAGGCTGGTGATCGTGTGGACAGAAAATCAACTTCAGGGACTTGTCATTTTCTTGGAAGATCACTTGTGTGTTGGGCTTCAAAGAAGCAAAACTCTCAATATCTACAACTGAAGCCGAATACATTGCTGCTGGGTCATGTTGTACTCAGATTTTGTGGCTTAAGCAAACACTGAAGGATTATGGTATTCATGTGATAAGTCATGTCAGAACTGAAGATCAATTAGCTGACATTTTCACAAAACCATTGGATGAGAAAAGGTTCTGCGCGTTAAGGTGTGAGCTCAATATATTGGACTCACGCAATGTACTGTAAGACCGAACCTTTACCTCCATGTATATATTCATTTACTTCGTTATTTGTCTTTTGGTTTCATTGTTTGTTTTCGCTTCAATTTTATTTTGTTTGGATTTAGTCCTCAATGCTTATCACCTTTTGCTTCGGTTGGTTTTTCTTCGAGGTGATAAGCTTCGGACCCTACCCCTTCTGTTCTTCTTTCTTATTCTGTCTGTCCAAAATGGTTGAGCATAATTGAAACGGAAAGTATTTTGCTTCGAACATCATTGTGTTCCGAATCAAATGCTTCCAAATTTTATAGAAGTTTTACTCAAATCGAAGACATATTCTTCGGTCGTTGAGATCTCGTCTAATCCGGTTCGTTGAGATTTTCTCGTGATCCGCCTCGCAATCCTTGCCACAGAATCCGGAGAAGCGGTCGCTGGGAGCCGTCCGATCTTATCTGACAACCCCTGTCAGACCAGCCCTATATAAGGCTTCCTTCCCAGCGCACCAACACTTCCCCTCTGTAAGGCCCGATATGCGGTATTGTTCCAGATCTAGGTGTTTCCACCCAGATCCGGGGACGAAGCACATATCGGTCCCACCGCGACATATGACATAGCCATATGCCCCGGATTTCCAACATGATATCACAACATTACAGATACAAGGATACAACATCTCATACAATTGGCATACAACTGCCTCAAATACAATACAACAGCGGAAGACACATGTCTGGGTACAGACTACAAGAAAATGCCTACTGGCAAAGAGAAAAGCATCGACCCCATAACCACACGGGTCCAGGCCCTCCGCCGGGATCCGCTTAACTAGTCGTCGTCGAGTCTCCACGTGAAACGTCGATCACCATACCTGTTGTCGATCAGAACCCTGAAAAGAGTTTGGGGGTAGTATCATGAGTACAGAGGTACTCAGCATCCAACTGTAGTGGTCATCTGACCCAGCAAGGACTTCATCACTCGTCATTCTAGGATAACTAGTAGTTTACGGTAAGGAAGGGGTAAGTGGTGAGGTTGCTGCCGCACTAGCATTTATGAAGTGGCTAACAATCTAGAGAGTAAGATAAGAAGCCAAGCATTCGATGAGGAATCGCCTCCAACAAGTCTTGCTATCCACCTACTTACGCAAACATAACACCTATCATATCCTTGTCCTCCTCTTCGCATCCCGACGAAGAAGAAGCAGTCAAGGCACACACACGTTGATCAAGTTATATTAAGGTTATCTCAGTTGTTGTCGTCTATGAACAAGGAGTATGTCTCAAGTCGTCCATAACCGTGGACACGGCTTCTCGAAAAGATTTAACCCTGCAGGGGTGTACCAACTGCCCATTACGAGGCTCCGCACGCACGTCCATCACTCTCAGTTGCTACCCATTACAGGCAACCATTTTATGATTTAGTTCCAAGAGATCCGAAACGACAGGTCCCTCTAACTAACAACGAACAAATCCGGGTGGCCCCCGGTGAGTCGACATCCATCTCAGGAGCCGGCCGCTCTCTCGATCTGGTCTCTACCGTCTGTCGCAGGTTTGGATAGCCGGTTAATCACACATGGGAAACCGGTTCCTCAGCCGGACAAAGTGGGCCAGCAAGGGAACTAAGTCCTCACTGGTCCAGGTTGTTTTAAAGGATGTCTGCCAGGAGCTACCCGACAGGCATATATGCATGGTTTTCAAATGGTAAATCAGCTTGGGCCACCACTAGAAATGTTTGAAGCTAGATAGGTAAGAAAAGGGGACCCCATAAAATCCCACACACGATTAGGCACGCTCAGTCTTAAAACCAATACCCGGAACTCGGATCCTAGGTGACTCGAATGGAACAAAGCGTCGGGGCGGGATAGCCTAGACCTTCCATCCTTCGTCGAATATAATCAACATTATAATAATCATATCATCAACAATAATATAATAATCAGGTGATATCCCAACCCAAAGAGTAACAGGGTAACATCGTAGCATCCTAAGCATGCATACTAAGCAGGGGCTGAGCAACGAGCAAAAGTAAAATAGCAGTACAAGGTTTGCTGGGAGGGGAAATGACTGTATCGGTTTGAAAGAGGCTGTAAACATGTGGTAGGATCAAACATTGAACCTAACCTAGACTAGCATGCAAACCGCTGGTTGAAATAGAATGGATCATAAGTAATGTATAGTCCTTGCCTGTTGATAAGTCGGGTTCCGAAGGTGTAGTTGATCGCACGCTCGCGTCGTCTCCGAGAGTATCCGCGGGAGCACACAAGAAGTAAACACTGGAAAGCAATCAACGATGCACCACTATTACTACGGAGCAATACAAGATCAAAGAGACAACACAAGGCACGGCAACGCGATACGGATCTATCGTCGAGAACGGTTACTATCGATTTAAGTGGAGTATCGGTCACACACGACGATACCGCACATTTACGGTGGTTCAAGTTGCTTAGCTACAGGTGACCAAACAACTGTTGTTAACATGGCAACTCAAGCAAGCATGGCATAGCACACCAACAGGTCAAGAGGTGAAGCACAATGTAAACTATCTATGCTAGTCAATTTAAGTGAGGCACAACCTAAACATGGCATGACACTAAGTGTCGCACGATGATTAAAACATTTGGTACTGTTCTGCCCTAAACCATATTTTAGGTTTTTTAACAGCAGAAAACAATAGCATAAACAGAAAGAACACGAAAAACTAATCAAGTTACATATAAAGAACACTCCAAACGGAGTTACGGTTAAAAAGATATAAGCAAGACAAGCTATGCACACATGCTGTATAAACAGGGGTAAATCTATATGCAAAAGTGCAGCAACATGACATAGCAATACATGGGATGAAAGTATACATGATGCTTAACAAAATGCAATTGGAATCACTCAATTCCGATAAACGGTCGCGACACACTCGTCGACCGAAGTTGCAACAAAATAACAGTTTCAGCAATAGCAGCACAATAACATCAGGATAGCTACTTTGGAGCAAGATATAAACATGATGCAGCAAGCAAATATGGCATGTGAATGCATGAAACTGAAGTAGAAACATTGCTTAACGCAACGCAAAGGGAATCAATGCAATAGGTCTCATGGATTTGTTACAATCATCATGCAAAGTTGCAACAAAATAATAACAGCAGCACATAACAACAAAAGTAGCAGTTTAACGGCCTGATGCCCACTTTAGCACACAATTACACAATCAAGATGAGCTCAAATGCAAATGCTCACAAAAAATAAAAGTTTCACCACATCAAGCACAACAAATTTCCTTTTGGGGCCAACGTCATACGAGCTACAGATTAACGGGAAAACGCGTTACCAAACAGCATCAACAGCACATAACAAAGGACTTAGCAGAAATAACAGATAAAAAGAAAAGAAAAAGAAAACGTAAAAAAAAGGGTCGGGCCTCTCACCCAATGGGCTGGCCCAACTGGCCGGGCTGAGGAGGCGGCCTGGGCTGGCCTTGGCCCACGTGGCCGGCCTGGCCTGGGGAGGCCGCAAGGGGCAGCCGGCTGGAGCCCGAGCGGGCACGGGGGCACCGGCAGCCGAAGCTCGGTTAGCCGGCCGGCGGCGGATGCGCGTCCAGGCGGGGACGGGAGCGGGAACGGCGGATCTGGCGGCTCCGCGGCTGTTCTGGTCGGAGGCTCGCCGGCCCGGGACAGGGGCGACGCTGGAGCTCCGGGGTTCGTGGCCCGACCTCGGGCAGCCTCTAATGGCGGAAGGCGGCGCCGGCCATGGACCTGCACGGAGGGGAGAGGCGGGGTGAGCGGGAGGAGAAGGGGAAGGAGAGAGGGGCGCGGGAGAGGAGGAGGGAAGCCGGCGGGGTAGCGGCTCCGGGTCGCCGGCGGCAGCGGCCGGACGAGGCGGCGGCGGCTCCACGGCTGCCTCGGGGAGAGAGGAGAGAGAGAGGTGGGAGCTTGAGGGTGACGACGTGGTGCAACCGGGCGCGTCCGATCTGCGATCCGACGGCCGAAAACGGATCTGGGAGCTAGGGTTACGAAAATTGGGGATAAAACTGGGGGTGTGGCTGCAAAATGTGGCTAGGGAAACCCTAAAAATGGGTGGGAGTGTGGTGGTCTTTATATAGCATGGGTGGCTGGCAGTTTGCAAAAACATCCCCGGTTTTTGTCTCGCGCGCACGGTGCTCACGTTTCTGACTGCCGGGGGTCCGCAGTACCTCCGATTCGGGTAAAACTTCGAAATGCGCGATCAGCGAGTCGAGCCGGAGGCGTTCACCTCACGCTGGAACCGTTCCGAAATCACTTTCCGGCGCGCTATAAAAATAACCCGTTTAATTATTAAACGGGGTTTTTCGTACCGTTGGCTGCGGCTGGTCTCGTGCGGTTTTCGCGACGATGATTGGGTGAAACCCGGTGTCAGAAAGGTCGAGTGTCAGGGTGGCAAGGGTCAGTCTCTGTCCGATACGAGATAAGAGGGGGGAAATAATCGCCGATCGATAAATCGGGGATGCAGACACCGCAAACAAATCAGACAATCAAACAATTCACACCGAAAACAAAATTTTTAATTTTTGTGAAAACTGGGCTGTTACACCCTCGTCTTCTCCGCTCCGGAACCCTATCATCTCTCGCGCGCCGTCGTGCTCATCGTCTCCGTCGCCGTTCTCGCCGCTTAGCTGCCGGAAAAACGCCGCCGTGGACTTCGCGCCGCCGTCGAGCTCCTCCTCTGCTCATCGTCGCCGTAGCTGCTCGTCGTCACCGAGATAGGGTACGCCGAGCCCTCGATCCAATTCTCATCTTTTTGTTCATTCTTGTCTGGATTGGATGCGAGCTCTTAGATGTGCGATTGGGTTGTTTTCCTTAGGTTTCTTTGATCCATTGGATCTTTGCTCCGTTGGGAAACTTGTTTCTGCTAGCAAAAGCTTCCCATCTCAATTCAGGTTAGAAGTTAGGGTTTGTTGCTATCTGTTCTGTGTTAGGGTTATAGTTCATCCTTGATGTGGTTAAGTCTAGCTCAGAACAGACTAGAAGCATCACCCATATTCAACACTGAATCTCTTGTAAAAACCTTTTGTTTTGGGTCAAAACTTTTGCTGGTGCTCATACCATACTTTCCTTTTCCCTCGCTACCTTGTGTTGTTTCACAGGATGTCTATGTATTTAGACTTCGGGAATGAGTCCCCAAATCTTGATCACATCAACGAAGCAGAACAAGCTGCCCCGAAGAAGAAAGGTGTCAGAACCAAGGAAACCAACAATGCCAAAGGCATCCCCGAATCCATTCGCATTGAGCTTGGATACGATACGCCTCCAGAAAAACCAAAGAACAGCTCAAGATTCGCTTGCAAAACATTCGCCGCTACTGGGATGTCAGATGGTACAAGTACAAGAGCATTCCTGACTGGAAGTGGGCTATGCAATTTGCCTTCAATCCACCCTTTCAATACACTGCTGCGATGTGTAGTCAGTACACCGAAGAAAATGTCATCTGTACTATCCAGTTCCACCAAAATATCCTCACCCCAATACTCTCAAAACTCCTGATGACTACCCTGATGAGCAAGAGCGATTGAGAATCGTTGCTGAGAAAAAGAGACTCAAGGAAGCTAAGAAAGCTGCAAAGTTAGCTGAAGCTGAAGCCCATGATGTTGGGCCTAGCTTGAAGAAGAAAAAGAAACTTCAGAAGAAATCTGCTTCTCCTCCTCATGCTTCCACAGATGATGAAGAGCAAGCCAGAATGGAACAAGATGCTCTGGAGGATTCAATTTTGGATGAATCAAATGCTGCAGCGGATAACGAATCTGAATCTAAAGCTGATGATGAATCAGATCCTGCTCCCCCCCCCCCCAAGAAGCAAAGGCTTCGGATTCCATTGAAGAAAAATTCAGGAGAAAAACCTGCTGCTAAGGGGATAAAGATTCAAGGCCCCAAGGATAAGTCATCTGCTCGCCCCACCATTGACTTATCAAACTTGGTGGTTGCGAAGCCCTTGGCCTCCAAGCCATCGGCTGATGCTCTCAACACCGAGAGGCGTTCCAAGCAGAGGCATGACCCTGCTAAACACCAATCTGCAAAGGCCACTACATCAGCGAAGCCCAAGCATTCTGCTCCACCAAACCCTTCAGCGAAGCGGAAGCTCACTGAAGAAGAATTAAAACAGAAAGACCTCGCAGAGGCACTTGAGCGAAACATTCTTGCACGAAGCTCTGCAGAAAATTGAAGGCAGATGAGGCTGCCGCAAGAAAACAAAAGGAGTTGGACTCCGCTAGATTGGCTGCAGAAAAGGCTGAGACGAAGCGCAAGCTCGCCGAAGCCGAAAAGAATGAAGAGAAGGTTGCCGCATAAGCCAAACTGCTGGCTGAGCACGAAGCTAAACGCAAGGCCTCTCTAGAAGGCCTCAGGACAAAGAAAGCTGAGAAAGATGCTAGGGTAGTTCAGAAAAATTCTGTTGTTGATATGACTCCCTCAGCTGAAGCTATTTCACCGAAGCAGAAAGGCATATCTCTGGCTGAAGCTCAAGCTGAAGCTGATCGCCATAGTAAATACCAGTTCCCTGACCCTCGTGAAGGCGAACTATGGGATCAATTGGGCATCACTGAAGCCCTTTGAGAGAAGTGTGTTGCTGAAGAACCTGAAGCTGTTGATCTAGGTGAAGTTTATATCTCAAGCTCCATCGAAGCAATGATCTCCACAATGATCAGTCAGTTGAAGGACTTGCATTCTAGAGATAAATATGAAGTTACAAAGATTCACAACTATCAGAAGCGAGCTGAAACTGAACCAGATGAAGAATTCAAACAACACGCTTTGAAATTGCTTCAGCAAGTGACAGACGTCAACACCACCACCAAGGATAACATCAAAATCTTCAAGGGCAAGATTAAAGCCGCTGTCGATGAAATGGTGAAGACTCATAATGCATCCATTATGGAAAGGGATTCACGGAAGCGCAAGGCTCCACAAGAAGCTGAACCAGTTGATGCAAAACCAGCTGCTTCCAAGCCTACTGTTACAAAGGCTTCGGAGCCTTCTCCAAAGAAGAGATCTACAAAAAAGCGGGAGGTAACTTTGGCCTCAGCTGCCGACATGGACACTAGTGATGAGCAGCCGAAGGAAACTCCTGAAGCAGTTCCCACTCCTGCTCCGAAGCCAAAACCTTCCCAGCATAAACCAAAAGCTTCAGCTCCACCCACCAAAACCCCCACACCTCCTCCTACCAGATCCACTCCCAAACAAACTCCACCACCAAAAGCTCCTACCCCCACGAGAACTCCTACCCCAACTCCAACACCTGCACCAACTCCCGCACCCATTCCACCCCGTGCTCCCACACAATTACGTGGTCCATCCCCCGCACTGCAAAGGAATCCCACACCACCAGCTGCTCCCGCACCACCTCCATCACCTCCCCATGTAGCAAATGCACCCTCTCCATCCCACTCCAGAACCCGTGGCACCCGAGATTATTCCTCTGCCAGAACCGCTCAAGAGTCCGAATCGAATGTGCCTTGCGCCGAAGCACATGAAGATGAAGATGATCAAGTACAGATACTGAATCTTTCGCAAGAGAAAGCGCTTATAGTCGCTCAAACTGCTGGCCCTTCAAGAGCCAATCAAATGGCTCCTCTGCAAAGGTTTCGCGCACATTCGCGCCCCTGCCAAGACACCTAGCTTGAATAATATTACCCTCGTGAAACATTTCCTATCTTCACGGGTGGTGGTTATTCTTCAAGGCATGGTCCGGATTTCAGCTTAGAACAACATCAGAAGCGTCACCGTTTCTTTGGTGTCAGTCCTTATGCTTCAGATCGCACAACAGATGATCTTCGTTTCTAGACAGCAGAGCAACAAATCCTTTACACCAAAGTCTTCTGTCAGCAAGGTGTTCTGTTTAGGCACAAATATCTGGATATGCGAAGCCTTTCCACTGCCACTTGCTTCCAGAACATCACCGAAACCATTGAGAATCAGAATCTGACTCGGCTGTTTGCTTTGAGCACTCCCTTCAATTCTGATCTCATAAAGCAATTCTATGCCACTCTATATGTCTCTGGTGATGCCAACGAACCCAGCTCGTGGACGCTGGAATGGATGATCCAAGGTAAAATCTTCAGAATGTCTTCAGCCGAATTCATGGAGATAGTCAATATTCCAAGGCATTCCGGAGTTCAACAAAAGATCCACTTAGAACCTGATCTGGCTGAAGAACAATGTTCTACCTTGATGGATACTGAAGTCACTGCAAATTATATTCCTGAAAACATTCGCCCGAAGCATTTGAACTTCATCTCCAGGACTTGGTTCTACATCTTGTCCAACTCTTTGATTCCATTGAGTACTGCTTCAGAAGAATCAAACATTTATCCAGAGAAAAGGCATGCCATTATGAAGCTCACTCATGGTCTCATCTTTGACTTTGAAGATTGCTTCCTGAGAAATTTGGTTCATGCAGCAGAGCTGCCATTCACCCTAAAACCCTATGCTCCCTGGCTGCAAGTTGTCTGCGACTATGTGATGGATTCTCGCCCTTCGTTGGTGAGCCCCAAGTGGAAGGCGTGACGCAGCACAGCAGCAAGTTTCCCTCGGTGAAGATACCAAGGTTTGTCTCCAGTAGGACTCCGGATATGATAAGTAGGTGTCAGCGGCGCAACTGACGTGGACCTGCACACAGACACATATAACTTTGTTCCCAACGAAGTTCTGAGAGGATGTCAATCTCTCCGTTCTTGTTGTTCACAAAGGGTAAAACACAAGGGATAATGATAGCAATTGAAAGTAAAAGCTGAAAAGTAAAGATAGCATGGAAACAGTAATAAGGATATGGACCGGGATACGTGATGTTCGCTAGCGATGTCTCTCTCCCAAAAGACGATAAAACTGCTATGTAAGGTAAACAAATTACAGAAGGGCAATTGACAGGATTATGAACGCACCGCAATGCTAACTATGCTACAAAAGAAAGGAAGAGGCTCAAAAGCACGGGCAGTACGCCAAAATAAGTAGACCGAAATCCAACTGCATCTACTACTAATCATCCACCTTGAGATATCTATCCAGAACATCTCGCTGGTATTAAGTTGCGAGCCCCACCCAAAGTGTAAACCCAAAGATACAGACAACTGCATTAAAAAGCACTTTGCGTAAAGTAAACAATCCTTGCAACCGTGGTTACAAGCACCGTTGTTTTCCCCCTTGTGGCAACAACACATCCCCTAGACTCATGTTTCTGTCACTCAAGTGTGTCATTGGGGGGCATGAACCCACAATCGAGCATAACGTTCCCTCTTGGAGTCACTACCTACTACTTGGCCAAAGCAATAAACAGCAACGGAGAACATGCAAGAGTTACTTAGGAACAAAAATATAACAGATAAAAACCAAATATATTACTCTATCACAATCTGAACATAATCTCATAATCCATCAGATCCCATCAAACTCAGCATAGCAATAGCAGAAAGATTACAAAAGTGCCTCGATCATGTAGGGCAGCTCACGAGGTCTAAACCATGAAGAACAAAGAGGGGAGGAGAACATCACATAGCTACTGATCACGGACCCATGGTCCTAGGAAAACTACTCAAGAGACATCCGGGGAGCATCCATGGTGGAGAGGAGACTCCCGGAGGTCGGCCCTCCCTCCGGCAGGGTGCCGGGAAGAGGTCTTCTGGTGCTCCCGATCACGGAAGCGCGGCGGCGGCGGAACAGAGGAGAGATCGCGAAAAAGGGTTCTGTCTCCGGAGTTTCCCCGTGACGGAGAATAAATAGGCGAAGGGGGCAGCCAGAGGTGGACCAGGGGCCCCAGGGCCCCCCCCTGGCGCGGCCAGGGGTGGGGCCGTGCCGGGTGGCCGCCTGGGCCCCCTAGCTCCCCTGTGGCTCCACTCGGGCTCCAAAAGGATAGTAGTGTTGCCCCTTTCTCTCTTTTTATTTCTTTTTTCTCCTTTTTCTATTTTTTTGTATTTTTTGTGGCCTCAATGGATCTTTCTATTTAACTCTCATTTGTCCTCTTTGGGATCTTTTATTGTGTCCACTTTGGGATCTTTTCCTCACTTAAGGGAAACACTCTATTTTACAAGAGGGTAAAGGAGATCTTTCACACTTTACAAGGTACTCAAAATCATAAAGAAGATGTAACTATCATGATGTATGCAATGTATGTCGCTGCCAGTGTAGCAGGAACATGTATGACATGAAGATCAAGTCATGAAGAGGTGGATGTTGCATGGCAATATATCTCGGAAAGGCTATGGAAATGCCTTGATAGGTAGGTATGGTGGCTGTTTTGAGGAAAGATATAAGGGGGCTTATGATGACAGAGCGTATCATGCCAAGGGTTTGGATGTATCAGCGAAGGTGGGCACTAACTCTCGGAATGAGAAGAAGGCAATGCACGGCACGGGAGAGGCTAGCAAAATATGGGAAGGTGGAAGTGTCAACTTTCAATACTTACATTAGTCCGAAGAACTCATGCACTTATTATCGGTAACTCTCAATCTAATAAGGAGGTTCACAAAGAGACAAGTACCCCGAGGAGGAGTGCATGGGGGTTTGGTTATCCTTTCGGATCCTCGACTCATGGTACGTGAGTGTTCTCTAATATTCGATCCCTCCAAAGATTAGTGATCTATCTAGTAGCTAGAGTTCTCAACTAGTTTTGTAGGTTTTGAAAATACACACGGATTGCCCAAAATACGACACCTATCACTAATAGGCTAGAGATCTTGACACCAACAGTTCAAACATTACTCACATCAATACCTCAAAACTATTGCAAGTTACTACTAGAAGAAAATAGCAACCTCAATTACCTACTCTCAAGACAAGACACAACTCAGTGCAACAACCAACTCTCTTTAACAAGATAAACATGAAAACTAAAAAGAGTTCCAGCAACAAACTAAACAAAATCGAAGGCTCTTGCTAAAGACAAACTAAGACTAAGACTAAACATGGCAGTAGCTATGAAAAGATAAAGAACACACAACAGCAGAAAGATAAGCAAAAAAATCCTATGATGTGTTCTAGATTTTGAAAGTGGAGCGTGTTTCTCTCCCACACAAAGTAAGACGGGATCTAAATTGTTATGAACAGCAAGCAAAGCTAAAGAAAACTAAAAATAAAACCTAATAGCGAGACGCTCCAAGCATAGCACATAACGCATGAAGTGATAAAAATATAGTGAGACGAAGGACGAACTGATGATTGTTGATGGAGAAGGGGATGCACGGGGGCATCCCCAAGATTAGACGCTTGAGTCTCCTTGAATATTTTTTGGGGATGCATGGGGGCATCCCCAAGCTTGAGCGCTTGACACTCCTGGATCTTCTTTCATCATCTTCAATCGCACACTTGAAAACTCCCTTCATACATAACTCATCATAAGCTGATTAGAGAGGTTAGTACCCTTAATAAAATAATTTTTCCCCACTGGATATAAAGATATTCTTGAAGAGATACTGTTTCTCAAGAGTGCCAAAAAGTTTTTGCAAAGAAAAAGCAAGCTTAAGGTTTGCAAAAGTTAGGAGAGACAAAACGTGGCAGAATCTGTGAAAAAAAGAACAGCAGGTAGTAAAGAATTTTTTAGGGGCACTTATGCAACTCCAATCAAAAAACTCAGAACATAAGGAAGTTTTGTAATTGTATAGAGCATTCTGTGTAAAAATTTCAGCTCAAAAATATGAACTGGGATTTTTCTGGAATTTTTCTGGTCACGAGGACAGAATCTGTTTTCTGGACAGCATGTCACAACTTTTACTTCCCTTGCCGTAAGAGGCTATAACTTGGCACAAAGCTGAAAAATAAAGATACAATGATGTTTCTACATTAGTAACAATCATCAAGACACAACAAAAGCAAAAATAAACACCTAAATTCGTTGCGGGCTGCCTCCCGAAAGCGCTTCTTTAGAGCCATTAGCTAGGCTTAAAGATTATAGAAGATGCTCTCACAAGAATAAGAATTTTGAAGCAAAAGAGAGCATCAAGAAGCAAGTGTAAAACACATTTAAGCCTAACCCACTTCCTATGCATAGGCATCTTGTAAGAAAATAAATCAAACAAGCACAAAGTGACATGCATAGGAAGGTAGAACAAGAACAACTTCAAAACTTTCAACATGAAGAGAGGTGTTTTTGTAACATGGAAGTTTCTACAACCAAACTTTCCTCTCTCAAAGTAATTTTCAGTAGCATCAGGAAAAACATCAAGAATATAACTATCACATAAATCATGTTGTTCATGACCTACAAGCACACGTGTATTGTTTTCGACACGGTTTTTAGGATGATAAGATAGATGCAACCCATCACATTGAGCCTTGATAAGAGCAAAATTCTCCAGAATAGTTGGAGATTTCAAAAGGATAATAGGAAAATCAAGTGTGGGTGCAACAACAATAATTCATGCTTAACATAAGGAACTATAGCAAGTTCATCTTCATAGGCATCATCCATAGTGGCATCATGGCCATCAACAAAGCAAGTATCAAAATCATCAGAAAGGGAAGTATCAAGTGAGTCCTCGGAATCATAAGATTCCTCTTCATAGCAATCATTAGCCTCTTCTTGGGCAGCAAGCATTCTATTTTTAAAATCCTCAATATAAGCATTGGAAGTATAATTCTCAAAGCAATAAGCAAGAACAGCAAAGTTTTCAGACTTGTGAATAGTATCGTAATACTTTTCAATCAAAGAAGCAATCTCATAAGCGCCTTGAAAAGCAACAAACTCTTCAATCCTTTCAACATCAAAGTAATCATAAACACCTTTAGCATAAGAAGATAAGATCTCGTTTTCATTAAACTCACATTGGAAAGGGAGGTGTTTATGATCTATATTAGAACAGCAAGTGAAATCATAAATGTGGCACAAAAGTTTAGCATGACAATAAGAAACATGTATTTGATCCCATAAGTGTTTCCCTTTCTGAGATAGGCGGTGCCGCGTATAATGAGCATGCTCATCCATTGATTTTCCCTCAACCAAGTCGGTCGGGTTTTTAGCGCGAGCACAAATTGATCGAAGACGATCCAAGTGAAACATGTCCATCCTACCATATTTGGGTGGTTCCACACCCATGGTGAAGATAGCATTAGTAGGTATTTTTGATTATGGACACAAAGATAAAAAATGAAAGGTAAACTAACAAGACTAAAAAACAAAGGTAAAGGGTAGTGTGCTACTCCCCTATCTTAGCACTCGGAATCCCCGGCAACGGCGCCAGAAATTCGCTTGATGGCTTCTCGCCCTTCGTTGGTGAGCCCCAAGTGGAAGGCGTGATGCACCACAGCAGCAAGTTTCCCTCGGTGAAGATACCAAGGTTTGTCTCCAGTAGGACTCCGGATATGATAAGTAGGTGTTAGCGGCGCAACTGACGTGGACCTGCACACAGACACATATAAATTTGTTCCCAACGAAGTTCAGAGAGGTTGTCAATCTCTCCGTTCTTGTTGTTCACAAAGGGTAAAACACAAGGGATAATGATAGCAATTGAAAGTAAAAGCTGAAAAGTAAAGATAGCGTGGAAACAGTAATAAGGATATGTACCGGGATACGTGATGTTCGCTAGTGATGTCTCTCTACCAAAAGACGATAAAACTGCTATGCGAGGTAAACAAATTACAGAAGGGCAATTGACAGGATTATGAACGCACCGCAATGCTAACTATGCTACAAAAGAAAGGAAGAGGCTCAAAAGCACGGCAGTACGCCAAAATAAGTAGACCGAAATCCAACTGCATCTACTACTAATCATCCACCTTGAGATATCTATCCATAACATCTCGCTGGTATTAAGTTGCGAGCCCCACCCAAAGTGTAAACCCAAAGCAACAGACAACTGCATTAAAAAGCACTTTGCGTAAAGTAAACAATCCTTGCAACCGCGGTTACAAGCACCGTTGTTTTCCCCCTTGTAGCAACAGCACACCCCCTAGACTCATGTTTCTGTCACTCAAGCATGTCATCGGGGGGCATGAACCCACAATCGAGCATAATGTTCCCTCTTTGAGTCACTACCTACTACTTGGCCAAAGCAATAAACAGCAACGGAGAACATGCAAGAGTTACTTAGGAACAAAAATATAACAGATAAAAACCAAATATATTACTCTATCACAATCTGAACATAATCTCATAATCCATCAGATCCCATCAAACTCAGCATAGCAATAGCAGAAAGATTACAAAAGTGCCTCGATCATGTAGGGCAGCTCACGAGGTCTAAACCATGAAGAACAAAGAGGGGAGGAGAACATCACATAGCTACTGATCACGGACCCATGGTCCAAGGAAAACTACTCACGAGACATCCGGGGAGCATCCATGGTGGAGAGGAGACTCCCGGAGGTCGGCCCTCCTTCCGGCAGGGTGCCGGGAAGAGGTCTTCTGGTGCTCCCGATCACGGAAGCGCGGCGGCGGCGGAACAGAGGAGAGATCGCAAAAAAGGGTTCTGTCTCCGGAGTTTCCCCGTGACGGAGAATAAATAGGCGAAGGGGGCAGCCAGAGGTGGACCAGGGGCCCCAGGCGCCCCCCCCCCCCCTGGCGCGGCCAGGGGTGGGGCCGCGCCGGGTGGACGCCTGGGCCCCCTAGCTCCCCTCTGGCTCCACTCGGGTTCTTTGCGAAGCTTCCTATATGCTGATTTTTCCTGTATTTTTCCCGGAATTTTTCTGGCACTTTTTACATGGGGGAAAACTGAAATAGAAAAACAGCAGAAAACAGGAACTGGCACTGGGGTGCACTGAGTTAATAGGTTAGTCCAAATATGATCAAAAGTGTATGAAAGTGTATCTAGATCATAGCAATATCATACAAAACATGCATGGAGCAAGCAGAAATTAT
Source organism: Bromus sterilis (assembly GCA_950022295.1). Lineage (NCBI taxonomy): Eukaryota > Viridiplantae > Streptophyta > Magnoliopsida > Poales > Poaceae > Bromus > Bromus sterilis. The sequence continues at coordinate 406,861,853 of OX465596.1, read as the reverse complement.
AGATACGTTTTGGACGTATCACTATGGCAGGAATGAAGAATTTTTGGCTCGCCATCATCCGAAGCTTTTCCTTCCACCTGTGCGTGACACTTTGGAATTGCTGAGGAAGCCCAATGATCCTTTTGCCACATATGTTGGCGTGCGCCACGAAGTTAATGAGCGAAACTTACCCAAGAAATTCCAGAAAGACTGCCACCACTTTGAAGTTAATCTTCGGTCGCAGCAAATGCTTGAAAACTACATTGAAGCCAATCAGCGCCAGATGCAATTTCTTGCTGATGAGATAAACCGAGTTGGCAACATTGCGCTAAATAACAATCAGTATCTGCGTGTTCTCAAGCGTCATTTCTGGAAGGGACTCCGGAAATTCAACTCTGTAAAAGGCCTTCGTAAAGATCGCATTTACAAAGAATATGAGCACCTCCAGCGAAACTTTTCCCGTGATGATACGGTGGACCGCCCGAATCAAAAGATCCCTCCCCTGCACAAGATTGATGAAGTCTTCTTCGTCAACGAACCAGAACCCATAAGGCCTGACGCCGTCTCTGAGAACGACTCCATCACATCAAAGGACGACGACGGCCTCGACGACAACGACCTCGACATCAACCTCATCACCCAGACGCGCCACGAAGCAATTCCTTCGTCTACTTCCGAAGAAGGATCCTCTGGCGATCAATCCTCATCGGATGAGTCTTCGTCAAGCTCTGCTTCGTCGGGATCCAAGGGTGCTGATGCCGCGTAATAGTTCTCTCGAACCTCTTCTCAACCTTTTGTCCAATCATTGACAAAAAGGGGGATAATGAGGGCATCGATGAGTTAGATTTGCATCGGGGAAAGGGCTTTTTCTATTCGCTTTTTGCTTCACTTGGTTAAGTTACAACAAACATTCCATTCTCTTCGATTGGGTTATAACTTAAGTTTACTTTCGGTCATGATACTCATGTGCTACACTTAAGTATTAATAACCCCTTTGCGTGCAAGTATTGCTTCGTATCCTCTAACTTGCAGGTGGTTATTTGTAACGCCCCAGTCACACACCGGTTCCCGGCGTACATCTGGCGGGATCTAGACTGTCCCACAGACCAACACTAGTCTTTCCTGCGCACTTTGTCCTCACTCGTGCGCACCCGAGAACAACTTCCCGGTCGGTCACCCATCCTCAAATTGCTCCAAGCCAAGCACGCTTAACTTTGGAGTTATTTGGATCTGGGCTCCCGGAAAAGAAGGTGCACCTTGTTGATATGAGTAGTCTATCATTCCTATTAAGCCAGGATGTCACATTATTATTTTCTGAGTCACAGGACATTGGAAGCAATTGCACACATTTCTGGACATATACATTCAACTGCAATTGTCTTCGCTAAGATATTTGTTTTTCTCTCCACCGAAGAAATTTCTCTCAAGCATTAACTTCGATTATATAAATCGTCGATGCTTGCATTCAGGGGGAGCCAAAAACTTCATATCTTAGAGTTTGTCCCATCACTTCACAAAAATTTCAATATCTTTTATCGATGCCTGTTTTGTCAACAATAGTCCAAAAAGGGGGAGATTGTAAGAGCAAAGTTTTGCCCCCGTGTGTTTTGGATATTGTTGGACAAGACAGTAGAGGAACTAACAATGTTTTCTAGTATAAACAGTTGAATAGGTTCCTGAAGGACAAGCTAGGTGATAAAGCTTCAGGGAAGGTTTTCAAGTTATCGAAGCATTACCCCTTGAGCGAAGCTTAATCACGGAGGATGACCCCCAAAAATGAAGGTGTCCTGAAGCTCAACTCATTGAAGGAAATGAAGAAGACGACGCAAGACTTAGATGTTTTTGTGTAGTTCTTTTCCTGTTCTTTGAGTCATAGGACAAACCGTACTATCAAGAGGGGTCTTTAGTTTGTGGACACCGAAGTTATTGAGAAAATGCTCAGATCAAATCCGCACCAAGTGAGAAGCCAGAGCGAAGAAATCTCATGTGCATTGAGTTAAGCTTCAGTAGCTGATGGCTTCTCGCCCCTCGTTGGTTACCCCAAGTGGAAGGTTGAGATGTAGCGCAGAAGCAAATTTCCCTCAGTGAAGATACCAAGGTTTGTCTCCCGTAGGACTCCGGATATGATAAGTAGGTGTCAGCGGCGCAACTGACGTGGACCTGCACACAGACACAGATAACTTTGTTCCCAACGAAGTTCAGAGAGGTTGTCAAGCTCTCCGATCTTGTTGTTCACAAAGGGTAAAACACAAGGAATAATGATAGCAATTGAAAGTAAAAGCTGAAACGTAAAGATAGCGTGGAAACAGTAATAAGGACATGGACCGGGATACGTGATGTTCGCTAGTGATGTCTCTCTCCCAAAAGACGATAAAACTGCTATGCGAGGTAAAAAAATTACAGAAGGGAAATTGACAGGATTATGAACGCACCGCAATGCTAACTATGCTACAAAAGAAAGGAAGAGGCTCAAAAGCACGGGCAGTACGCCAAAATAAGTAGACCGAAATCCAACTGCATCTACTACTAATCATCCACCTTGAGATATCTATCCAGAACATCTCGCTGGTATTAAGTTGCGAGTCCCACCCAAAGTGTAAACCCAAAGCAACAGACAACTGCATTAAAAAGCACTTTGCGTACAGTAAACAATCCTTGCAACCGCGGTTACAAGCACCGTTGTTTTCCCCCTTGTAGCAACAGCACACCCCCTAGACTCATGTTTCTGTCACTCAAGCATGTCATCGGGGGGCATGAACCCACAATCGAGCATAATGTTCCCTCTTGGAGTCACTACCTACTACTTGGCCAAAGCAATAAACAGCAACGGAGAACATGCAAGAGTTACTTAGGAACAAAAACATAACAGATAAAAACCAAATATATTACTCTATCACAATCTGAACATAATCTCATAATCCATCAGATCCCATCAAACTCAGCATAGCAATAGCAGAAAGATTACAAAAGTGCCTCGATCATGTAGGGCAGCTCACGAGGTCTAAACCATGAAGAACAAAGAGGGGAGGAGAACATCACATAGCTACTGATCACGGACCCATGGTCCAAGGAAAACTACTCACGAGACATCCGGGGAGCATCCATGGTGGAGAGGAGACTCCCAGAGGTCGGCCCTCCCTCCGGCAGGGTGCCGTGAAGAGGTCTTCTGGTGCTCCCGATCTCGTAAGCGCGGCGGCGGCGGAACAGAGGAGAGATCGCGAAAAAGGGTTCTGTCCTCGGAGTTTCCCCGTGACGGAGAATAAATAGGCGAAGGGGGGCAGCCAGAGGTGGACCAGGGGCCCCAAGCGCCCCCCTGGCTCCCCTCTGGCTCCACTCAGGCTCTTCGCGAAGCTTCCTGTACGCTGATTTTTCCTGTATTTTTCCCGGAATTTTTCTGGCACTTTTTATATGGGGGAAAACTGAAATAGAAAAACAGCAAAAAACAGGAACTGGCACTGGGGTGCACTGAGTTAATAGGTTAGTCCAAATATGATCAAAAGTGTATGAAAGTGTATCTAGATCATAGCAATATCACACAAAACATGCATGGAGCAAGCAGAAATTATAGATACGTTTTGGACGTATCAGTAGCAAAGACTTCGCTCTTTGGCTTCTGAAGCAGAACTAAGTCCGTTAGTCAGCTTTACTTGTTCTGCAAGTAAAGTTGCGCAGTAATGACAAATCCGACCGTTGTGGACACGTGTCAAGCTGTCACCTCGGGTCAATTTGGTCATTTCGCACCTCGGTATCACCAACTATAAATACGTCGCCCCGTCCTTCATTTGCGGGTGGCTGCTCTTAGAATATTCCTGAGAGAGACTGAAGAGAGCACCCCAAGAACGCCACCGAAGCAAAACACCCAGAACCCAGAATACTGAAGCCTAAGTCCCATTGATCTGAGTAGATTCGAGATGACTTAGGTGAAAGATTACTAGCCTTTTTATCTTGGAGAACTGCAATTCTCGTAGACGGTTAGAGAGTTGTTCTTCAGAGAGCGAAGAGTAATTGTCGCCTCGAAGTCCAGTTTGTCAAAGGTTTCGGTGATTTCCTCAATAATCAACCTCGAGTGAAGAACTGATCAAGCTCAAGGAGTTTGATACAGTGGAGCAACGGACGGAGAGAGATTTGCTCCAGGTGTTCAATCACCAGTCCCTTCAACCAGACGTAGCGCTTTGCAGAGCGTGAACTGGTCGAACAAACATCGCCGAGGCACAGTTCGTTTTACTTCAAGCACTTACCTTCTGTATTGTATTTGCTTCACAGTTATGCTTCAATATGTTCTGATTCGCTGCATTTAGTTTCGCTTCCAGTTTTACTTCGCTGCTCCGCATTACTTATGCTTCACTTCATAGTTTCAGTCGAAAATTTTGAAGTGATCATTCACCCCCTCCCCCTCTGATCACATACTTGGACTTTCAGGGGGGAATCCCCACCTGAATTTGATCTCACTTCAAAAGAAAATGATCCAGTTTATATGGAAAACCGGGTCGAAAACCATACAAAGTGAGCCCGTTTATGAGGGAAACAGGATCGAAAAAACCGCACAAGCGAGGGAACCTCGTCTACCACATGACAAAAGGCTACATTCTCATCGAGCACACACACCCAAATCCGAAGCCGCCGCTCCGGCGCCCCCCGCTTGCAGGCAAGCCACAAACGCCGCACGACACAGCCACCTCGTAGCCCTTGCTACACAAGATGACCGCTCGCAGACCACGAACGTTGTGCCAAAATCCGAGGCCGTTGCCTCGGCGTACCAGCCGGACCAATCCCACGGATCGCGTCGGCCGGGCCGACGAGCTCGCCGCCCATACGGCACAAGATCATCACCCAAGAATGAGGAGCATCGACACCACCCCATGGGGCCTTCAGCGCATCACCTTCTGAGGTCGCCGCCTCAGCGCACATCGATGATCCAGAGCCGCCGCTCACCGCCAACCGCGAGTCTTCAAGCTGCAGCCGGCTCCGAGACGATGCCCCCAAGGAGGAAAAATACGCCGCAGCGCCTCCATTGTCCGATCCCGAGGATCTGAGATTTCCCTCCGGAGCCAAGACCATGGGACGAGGAGAGGAGCCCCAGCGACCTTCCAAGAAAGGCAACGGCACCCGCCGGTGTCGCCGTCGCTGGCTCTGGCCAAGGAGAGAGCAAGGATTTCTCCTCGGGAATCCCCACCTCCTGCAACCCAAAGTGGTCCGCCAAACCATCACACCCCCTTCTCGAGCAGGTTCAGCCCGTCTCCATCCCACGCAGACCTGCGCCAACGCCGTCGGACGCAACACCTTTCTCGGACCTGCCGGGCACCATGCCGACGAGGGACGGAGGAGCCACCCGAGGCTCGAAACCACCACGGATCCCAGCCACAGCAGAGGAGCAGACCGCACATCGAAGAGGACGGGACCGCACCGCCGAGATCCCCCAGCGCCGGCACGGCCAAGCAGCCATCCACCGGGCCGCCCAGCATGGGTCCACGCACGCAGAGGGATCGTACAAATCCTCCCCGGGCATACGCGAGCGCTTACCGGGGCGACCGCCAATGGACGAGCAGCGGCGCCGCTCCTCACAGGACCGTCGGCCGACGGCCCCGAACCACCATCTCCCCGCCAATAGGAGGCCACCGTCGGCCGCCCTTGGATCGGATCCGGCGTGGCCGCCCAGGATCCGCGCAGCAGCCCACCTGCCAGCCTCGCCCCGCCGCCACTCGCCCGTCAGATCGGGCCGAGCAGGACACGAGAGCCAAACCGCAAAGGAAGGCGACGCCCTTGCCCTCGGCCGCCACGCCGGACGTCGCCAGCCCGCCGAGGAGCCCCCGAGGCACCACCATGAAGACGACGAAGCAGTGGCGCCCCAGATCCCATCGCGCCCGGCTCGCCCTCCTCTGAAGGAGCGGCCGCGAAGAGCAGGGGAGAAAAGGCCCCGCCGCCACCGTCCCTGGAGCGCGTGCGGCGTTCGCCGGCGGCCTCCTCGGGTGACGGCGAGACAGGAAGGAGGGATGGGGGGTGCGGCGGCGCGCAGCGGGGGGATCAAATTGTAGATGTGGCCGAAAAGGTGCGTTGCGGACCATAATTTGACTATGAAATAGCACATCTGCTAGAGTTGCTCTTAGCCCTGAAAGTCCAGTGAAAAAAATCCCACTGAAATCGGGCAAGCGCCGCCATTCTGTCACCGTCGACTACAACTTTTCTGAGGTGCACCACACAGTGTGACCATGTACGCACTGATAGGGGCGACTCCAGCGCAGGCACGCACCTGCTTTCATCTAAACGAGTAACACATGCATAAGTGGTTAGGATAAATTCAGTACGAATTCGCTTTCGATCCAAAAACGAATCCGATACGGTATATAATTTGGTATTACTAATATCCGACATAATAGGATAATTCGTTTTTTTCTAACCAAATAATCTGATCTTTTAATTTTTTAATTCGATTGACCGGTAAATTTTAAGTATTAAAGTGCAGAATGTTATCTTTGCTTATGAGACAAGACATATGCTTGTTAGTGATCTATTTAGATTATTTCAATGCTATCTAGTTTTTATGTGTTTTTAAAGTGTATAAATATTTATATTTGCTCATTGTTTATGTATAATTTTGGTTTAAAGCATTATATACTCCTCATATTTGAATATGATAAATGTCCGTTTTCGATTCAAAGCCATTTGGTTACCGAATCCCATCTGAATCTATCTAATCCGGTATAGAGATTATCCGTCTAAATCCGATCGAATTTCACCCTTAGAGGCGGTTCGGCGCCGGTCCCGCTCCTCTACGAGGCGGTGAATCACGCGACGCGATGAAGGCGGCGGTCGTCCTCAGTGACGAGGCGTGGCGCGGGCGCCCGGGCCGCCGCCTCCCACGCGTTCCGGCAGTCGCCGAAGTTCATTTGGGCGCGCGGACGGCCGAGCCGCCTCCTCCGCCGTCTCGAAGGTGCCGAGCGACACGCGCTCGTCGCCGCTCCGTATCTCGGCGATGAAGGTGCCGTTCGGGCGCGCGCGGACGCCGCGGTAGCCGGATTGAGTCCGACGCCGACGCGGAAGGGGAAAGGGGCGCGCAAGTGGCGGTTGGCTTCGCGCCAGCGCCTCGCTTTTAAGCCGGGCGACGCGCGCCAAATCTCCCGCGCACGGGCTCATTTTTTTAGCGCGGCGCAGTTTTGCGCGTCTGCTGGAACCCGAGTTTTCGGCCTTCGCGCGCTATTTGACGGTTTGCCTCCTCCGCGCTGTTGGAGATGCTCTTACACAACACATGCATGACGGGGCAACAAAGATCAACCACGCCGAACCGCCCACCTGCGGGCGCTTGGTGGGCTCTCCGGCCGCGCCAGTACATTTCCAGCCGGCGGCCGGCAGATGAGATGCATAAAGGAAGATCTATTTATGGGCACCGAGATTAAACATGCGAAATTGACGGAATTTCCTTGACAAAGGTAAACCGCCCCGACATTGATCTATTTATTGGCTGCCGGGATGGCATCGACTACAGAGCTCCAGGAGCTCAAATTCAACACCCAACGGAACTCTCCCCGCTATGTATCTACCAACAGTCTTCACAGTTCTGTGAGCTTCCTCAACAGCTCTCTTGCTCATCGGCCAACATCGCCTAATGTCATTCTCGCCTGAGGTCGGTGGGCACCTGCCCCTGTAGGTTCTGTCCAGCGTCAAGCGCTCGAGAGAGTGTGTGCTCTCGAGGATGTGAACCGTGAGCTCAATCAGGCTCTTGGCTAAACAGAATCCCGTGATCGTCACATGCCTGAGGCGGTTATGCGACAAGTTCAGTTTCCGCCTCGGGCATTCTTCATCATCTCCAACAACAGGATAGTGTGCGATTGGATACTCGTTTACCTGCATATACATATGTAGGATCAACATCAAATGCCAATCTTGAAGTGTAATATGTTAATACCATAGATAGAAGGGTAGAACCAAAAGATATGGATAGTGACTTACGTGCAGGGTGAAAGACTCCAAGGCAGGAGAAGCATCAAGAAAAGAAACCAAAGAAAATATGTCATAGCTTGGGAGGAAGCCTGCTGCGTATGTGAGATTAATTTCCAAGTTCTTGAGGTGGGGTAGCTTGGAGTGTAGCAATGGAGTGTCGACATTCTTAAAAAACAACAAATTCCAAGATTAATCATGTGTTCTTGCATCAAACAACTCTTTTACAATGTTCCATATATACAGATATACTTGTCCCAATAATTTGATCATCATAAGATGGTAAATGCACATACCTCGATACAACCATCCAAAATAAGACTCTCAACATTCCGTGTGATGGATGGAAGACTAGTGCGAGCATATAAAAAAACACCATACGGGTGCGAAGATGATAACTCTACATGCTTAAGTTGCGAACAATTTCTGACATAGATTTCTGGCAAAGCGCTTTCAGTAGGGAAAGTGTTGTCATACCGAAAATAGCAGAGGTTTGGAGCATCAATCTCTACAACCCGCAGCGTGTTGCAACGAACATCAAGAATCTTGAGATGTTGCATTGTACAAGGTATTTTCAAGCGAATTATTCCACTGTCTGAGATTTTTTTTTTGAAAAATACTGCATGAGATTCTGAGCTCCTCTAAGACAGGAGATTTTGAAAACAAGTGCTCCAATCCTTCCTCGGTAATATGGACAATAAACAAACTTAAAATTTTCAATCTTCTCAAGCAGCCAAGTGTTGATGTTGGATTTAAAGCGCAACACATGATCTTAAGAACCTGAATTGAACTTGCAGCTCCGTCATCAGACAAAACCGAACACGGGAAATTGTAAATTTTCTTCATGAATAAAGGCATCTCCAAGTAAAGATCTTTGAACCCAGACTTAACGGTTCTTTGGAGCCACCTGTCCACATAGGAGGCTTTGATACTGTTGTAAGGGATAAGAATAAGGTTAAGTGTCTCCACCTTCACCCCATTGTCATGATGGTTTTTAAGAATTTTGTCAACTTTGTCGATGAGTTTTCTTTTCTCATTTTTTATGTGAGTCAAACGAAGATCATAGCTGTTGAGTATGAGTTTGGAATAGCATCTCCAGGAACGCAGAAATACCCGAGACACACAGGCAGCACAAGCAGCGTCTTGTACTGGTAAGAGAGAATGTATATGATTTAAGATGTCCTGCAAAAACAAGATTTGTCAGTTAGATTGTATCTATTAGCTGACTGCAATAAGGAACATAATCAAAGACCGGTAAAGTAATGAGTGAAAACAGTGCATCAATAAAGCCAAGTACATGTAAATATTGTTGGAGGATTTACAATACACGTGCAATCCGGTTTGTTCTTTTTCTTACCGCCAAAGTTCTATGCCCGAATGCAATACGTATTCCTGTGCCATCAGTTATGATAAAGAATTACTTGTATCTGAATACTTGGTTGCCAGCAAAGCAAAATATACCTCTGGCAGTTCCTCAAAAAGAGGTTGTTGCCTTATAATGTCGGCACCTTGATGGTGATTTATTTGAGCTGACGAAGCCTTTGATCCGCTATTACCTGCAATGCAGCAGAGAAGGTAAATATGTAACAATTTTGCTCGAGCAACTCAAATCGAACGGAAGAAGAAACGGTTAAAATGTGGTGCACAGAAGCCGAAATAGTCAGTCCAGCTATGAAGAGTCAATAATCTGAAAAATTGGTTACGTGAGCTCTTATGGCACTATAATTTTCTTTTTTCAAAGAAAAAGAGTATAGTACTACCCCGCTACCCCGAGCATCTAGGATGTCCAATCTACTATAATATTCCGTATAAAACAACTAGAATAATACCTTGCGCGCGTTGCAGCGAAAATCTTTATAAGAACTCTACAATGTAAATTAAAGGGTATAATATGCATGAAATTGGAAATTGTCTTCAAAATGTAAAATTCAATTATTGTTTATTTGATGACTAAATTTATTATATGGTGGCTAAACGACTGGATGATGTGGTGGTGATGTGGATAATTGTTGAATGGCTAAAAATAAAAATAGATTATGTGAATAGCTTGTATGTAGAGATAGATTATTAATATTACTAAATATTAGAGGAGATGATGTGGACAATTGGTTGGTTGATAGATAAAATAATGTGCCACATGTTGTGCCGGAAATCTTTTTAAAATTGTTTTGTTTAAACAAAAGGAGTTAAAGATGTACAAAATATGAAGTTTTTTGTATAAAAACATGCAACAATCAGTTGATCACAATAGTCGAAAAACTTAACTTTTATGTATATTTGTTTTATATTTGATGACTAAAAATTGGTGACGTGTACAATTGCATGGATGAAAAACTTGCATGTTAAGATAGACACCATAAATACATCTTAGTGAAGTTTTGTACAGTCTTTTTTTTTTAGGAATCACCGGGGGGAGAGCTCTCCCACCTGAATATATTGCTCAAAAGTGGCCAAACACCAAGGAGTTACCTCCTAAGCTCTGGCTGATCCAGTTTATAAGGAAAACCGGATCAAAAACCTGAACAAGTTGGCCCATTTATAAGGAAAACCGGGCCGAAAACCATACATGAAGTAGGCAGAAAGAAGACAGAAAAAAGAACGCCCAAGACAGGGCCCGCCTAGCTAGCAAACCGGAGAGCCACCACATGAACTACACAAGTAGATGTGAGGAGCCGTCGAAAGATCAAAATACCATTCCGTTACAAGAGGCCTAACGCACCACTGGCGTGCGCACCTGATCTCCATGGCGCTACTCAGGAGATCCACAATCAACGAGTGCCACAACACGAACCTTGACTCAGGGCTCCGCCACGGTAATCAAAATTACCGATTAACCAATTGAAGAGGCTTCTTGCGCCATCACAGAGCAAAGATGATCCGAGACAACACCAAGAGCACTGAGCTCGCCACAACACATCGGCAACCACGGGAGTTCTTGAGCTTGCGGAGCAATGAGCGAGACACCTTCACAAGGGGGGAAATTGGCCGCCCTACAGCACCAGAGGCAGCATAGCCGATCCCCAGAGAACACCACCAAACTACCACCACCACCAACAACCACCACCATACACCTGGCACAATGATCAAATCAACAGGCACAGCGAAAGTCGTCGTTAAGGTCCCTAAGATGACACCTCCAAGGAGGTAGTGATGTGAAGGACACAACATTGTCACCCCATCCGGCAAGCCAGATCTTAGGTTTTCACCCAGAGAGCACCTAACAAAGAACCGAGGGTGTTGGGCTCCACGACGGCACCTCCTGCGAGGGAGCGACGTCCATAGACGCCGCCGCCGTCGGCATTGACAAAGCCGATGCAAGGTTTTCATCAGAAGTTTGATACCCACAGAAAAAACGACAATGAGGGATTATCAATATGACAACGACGCCTCCAAAAAGGTTTGCGACGCCCACGGGCGTCACCGTCGCCAGATCCAGCAGAGCAAGGCTTTCACCCCAATTGATAATACAATCGCGCAATGAACCGGTTGAGTGACAGGAATTGCTCACCAGCACCACCATGAGGAGCCATGGCAATCCCCACTCCGCACATAGCCAAATCCATGGCACCGCAGACAAGATCCTAGCGAATCCAAACCGCTGACGAACGCGCAACCAAACCGGAAAAGGCCCGACCGGCGACCGCACCACCACCCCCGCCCAAACCAGCATGGATGGAAAGAACCACCGCACGCAGATCACACCGCCACCACCACCATGAGTAGCCGCACCACACTCCCGACAGCCACCCGCACAAACGGCAACACCCCGGGGACGCCTCCGACCAGATCCACCGCCAAAACGGCGCCCCAAGCCCGAGCCCGCCCGGATCTGGCCGCCATGCCAGCCCACACGCCGGCTGCCACCAGCGCCGCCAGGACCAAGGCCGCGGGAGCGAGCCGAAGCCAGCCTGCCGCCAGACCCACTGCCCCTGGCCCGACCGCAACCCCCGAGCACACGCTGATAGCAACCACCTCCACCACCCGCTGGATCCGTGCAGGGGCGCCCCAGATCCGGGCTCGAGCGCCGCCCATGGCAACCGCCCCGCCGCGCCGGAGCAAGAGCCCCGCCGCCGCCATCCCTTGGGCACACGCGGCTTTGCGTGCGGCCCCTCCGACGACGACATGGATAAATGATTGGCTACAATAATGGGCAATGTGGATAGCTTGCATGTTGAAATAGACACTATAAATACTCCTATATCTTAGTGAGATTTTGCTTTTATATAAAAGATACATATAACCATATATTTGAAAACATATTTTTTTCTAAATCCAATAATTTATTCAATGGGTCTTTAACTCTAAACATCCTTTCAGTCAGTCAGGTTTTACAATAGAAAGCCAACAATACTACTGACGTACTTAACTCCCTATTCACCGTGCACCAATTCATTGAAACATAAGTTGAGGTTCGGAGAATCAAGCAATGTCTAATTACTAAGAGCTTCAGTTTGGTTGTAATCAAGGTTTTAAATAGCGTGCTATCAAAAATAGCGTGACCCTTCTCCAGAAGCTACAGAAGATATATCGGGATATAGCGAAGTTACATTTAAAATAGCGTGATGAAAAAAATGGCGAGAACTAACCCAAATATTAAGGATTTCAGGCTTTTCAAGTTTCAACAGTAAAAATGTGTCCAAATGTCGAGGCCAAATCCATGGCACAATTACAAATATGAGGCTTAAATCCACGCACAACAAAGTAATAAACTCTAAAACAAAAATTGTTTTAAGCTTTTAATCAGAATCATTGGCATCATCTTCAGATGAACTAGAAAAACCACCAGATGGACACAAGGTTTTAAATAGCATGCTATAAAAAAATAGCGGGTTATCAAGTTTAGTGTGATTTAGTGCGTTAAAAATGTCATTAGCGCTATAGCGGTAACTTTTGGCTAAATATAGCGTAGCCCCTCAAATTAAGTTATAGCGCGCTAATAACCGCAAAATAGCGCGCTAATAACCGCGAAATAGGGCGCTATTTTTTTCATTGGTTGTAATACATGTGTAGGAGGTTTTACTGTACAAATGAAACTAAATATTAAATACTTTCTCTGTACAAAAATAAGTATCACTGATTTAGTACAAAAATTGTACTAACTTTATGCTAAATCAGCGAGATTTATTTTGGGATGAAGGGAGTATTATTTAGGTACACTGCAAGCGAACTTTACTTAAATTTCACGATAGCTTAAACCAATAAATTTCGAAAAATCAAATAGTAAATTCAATTGCACCTTAATTGATGCAACCAAGTGGAATTAGCATCCACTTCCAATAAATTTGAAGTGCATGTTGTCCTGCTGACAAGAGCATCTTGGTAAACGGACCAAGAATCATGTTTATAAATAAATCAGAAATACAATTATATAGACAACAAATATATTTCTTTCTGTACAATTTTGCAATAAGACTGATTGAATAAAAACCATTCAACATGTTTGCAAAACTAAGAGCATCTCCAGCCGCGCCCCCAAGAGGCCCCCAAGACGGCGAAAATAGCGCCGGGTGGAGGAAAATCGCCCAGCCGCGCCCCCAAGAGCCCAAATAGCGCCGGATTGGGCCGAAGTTGAGTCCGGCGATCCCAAGCCAAACCCGTCGCGCTGGGGTCGCTTGGGGTCGCCGGATGAAAGGAAAGCGCGCGAACGGAAGGAAAGCGCGCGCGATTTCGCGCGCGCCTCGCGCCGCGCCCCATCTGTCGGCGTGTGAACACGCGTCGTCGTCATCCTCTCGCCTCTGCTTCCCCGCACCTGCCGCCGCCGCAGCGAATCAATGCGGCGTCGGCGACGAGTCCAATCGTCGCAGAGAGCATCAATGCGACGCGTCGAGATACCCAACGGTCCGTCGACCGCGCCGCTGCTTGTCTCGCCTTCCTCGCTCCTGACGCCGCCGCAGGGGAATCAATGCGGCGTCGGAGTCTAGTCCAATCGCCGCTGCAGTGGGAATCAAACGCCGCGGAGTAGTCCAATCGGCGACGCGCGTCCGCCGCGTGTCCCCCGCCGCATGAGCCCCCGCTGCTCTATAAAGCGGGCTCGCCGTAGAAGGACACCGCGCACTCTACTCCTCCTTTCCTCCCCTCTCGCCGCAATCCGCTCGCCATGGACCACGATCACCGCAACATGAACGGCATCCGCCGCTCCCTCACCCGCGCTGAGGCGATCCTCCTGTCCCAGGGGAACTATCCCTGCCCGCCGAACATGAGGATACCGCGCGGCTGGGTGCTCAGTGCCGCCGGCGTGCCGGTGCCGCCGCTGCCTCAAGGCGCTCAGTTCGACCGGGAAGTCCTCGTCATCCGCGCCACAATGACGAAGGCCGAGCTCGCTGACCCAGCGAACGCGGCGGACAACTTCGCCCGCTGGATGGCGCACTTCGAGGAGCGCCGCAACCAGGCGCTCGCCTTCACCGAAGGGCTGGAACCGGTGTCGGGCCCGATGAACCGCCTCGGCCGGATGCTGTGGTGGAGCCCCGAGGAGCGCACGCTCCTCAGTGTCCTCTACCACATCCAGGACGGCAACGAGCCGCGCCTCGAGTACCCGTGAAGGGAGGGCGGCGAGCGGCGTCGGCGACGGCGGCGTCGACGGTGCCGCAGGAGGCGGCGAGCAGTGAATGCGGGACCTAGTAGTTTTTTTATTTCCTACCTATGTAATAAATTTGGACCGAACATTTATAAATTTCGTTGAAGTTCGACTAAATTTGATGAAATTTGGCCGAACTTTGGGGTATCTTGGGGCCGCGGCTGGGTAGCCGGGCCCCCCAAGCCGTTTTCGCCGTCCAAGCGCCCCCAAGCGCGCCGAAAATCGCCTTGGGGGGCGAACGGCTGGAGATGCTCTAATTGCTGTAATATTGAAGTATTGCTCAACGTATAGATCATGGTATTTCCTAAAAACAAAATTAGGTACAATCAAAGAAAAGGTCAATGTCAAACGGCCATGATAACGACTGCTAAAGTAAAATACTGTCAAAACCTTAAATGATAGTTATAAAAATACATTAGTGAAGTCCGGAAGCTCACGGATGGTTGAAACTGTTTGGGATCTAAGAAATAACCATGGGAAGAGGCGAGCAGAGTATACGTACTTGCTTCGCGTTTCCGCAGCCAACGCCGATGCCGCCGTGTCCTGTGCACTGCGTCGAGGATCGCCGCGAATCGGGGTCGAAACGAACATAGGCGCCGGCGAGGGGGCGACATGGCTGCTCGAGGAGAGAGAGAGAGAGAGACGGCGGCGGGTGTCGGAGGAAGGAGGTCGCGGTGGGATCTGGCTCGGCGACGGCGGAAATTAGGCTGGGGACTGGAGGATCCGCCGACCGCCGCTCTATCTTTACTTTTATCGTAACTCATCCTACTCCGACACGAAGTACTCTTATTTGACTGTTTCCATATGTGTATCCATCTGTATTATCGCTGTATGCAATGCACGGCGGTCGGCTCCAACGTTCATCTTCAAGTCTTTCGCATCCTTTAGGATTATAAACTGTTCGAATCATTTTTACTATCTAACATGATCTTATATCCATTTCACCATTTGTGAATTGATTTTGATGTTCGTTTTTATGTGAATCTAACCCAATTACGGTTCGAATATACCAAATCCCTCCACATCAAAAAATCCTTCCCGTACGAAGCCACGTATTTATGGAAGTCGCTAACAATGAATGTCGATCGAGCACATGCACGACCGATGACTACGGACGACACTGATGTCTAGCCAACACCAACGCGACCTTTCAATGGAGGAACGTACACCTCATCGACCGAGAGCCTCGGTCTTCGCTCTCATTCAATGCCAGAAAGATGCGACGCGTCTGATGCCCCATCCATCACTTGTCGACATTAAATTGGCTCGGCGATCGAGAAATCCACTTTAGTATCCCGCATTCAAACTGGGCCCTCAATAGCCGGCGCTGATTATTTAAACGAATACTCGCAGGATCGTGGAACACACCACACACAGCTCGTTCCCCTTTGTTCTTCCTCCAGCTCCGAGCTCTAGGCTTTTGTGGCGTAGAGGTCGATTCGACGGCCGAATAACATCGATTGCAAACAACAACTCTCTCGTCGATCGATTAGCTACTTGGCCGGGGAGGCGGAGGGTGGTCTTCCCTCCCGCTAAAGCATCACTGACCAACGCTTTGATCAACCTCCTCCATTATATAAGTAGGAGAACCGAGTGGCGCACCCAAGAAAACCTTACGGGTGAGGGCCACTAGTGCACATGACCGGTCTGCCTCGCCGGTTATCAACTGCGCCGAAGCTTCTTCATCATTGGAAGCACTGAAGCTAGCTAAAAGAAAGGGATAGCCAATCCGACCATCGGCGTAGTTTTATACTAGATTAAACTTATATATTTTTGGGCCGGTTTGCATAAAATGTGTCTGGTTTATGTAAATTATATTTGAATTTAAGTGAATTTCATTGGAGCTTGTGTGGTTTTATCGTATTTTGGTTGTATAATTGGTGAACAGATGCAACACGTTGGTTAATCGGCTTCCGCATCAGGTCCTCTATTCGCGGACGGAAGTATAATGCGTTTTAAGGGTCAGCGTTTAGAGATACCCTAAGTCTCTTCCCACAAAAAAAAGTATGAGCATTTCCAACAGTTTTCGTACATAAATAGTTCATATCATGTAGGAAAAGTTGGAGCAAAAAACCTCTCCAACTGATCACGTAAACAATAAAAAATAGGACCCTGTAAAAATTGCTTCTTCATTCCATAGCTTTACGGGATGAAGCGTCGGAATAACCGCTATGAAGGTTCATGTCACCGTCGGCACCCTGCTTGTCGACTCGTCACCGATGCGCCTTGTCGGGTTGCCCTGCCGCCTAGTGGCCGCGTCATCGGCGTCGCACCACACGTTTCATCGACCTGCGGGTTCCATGCAATTAAGTAGAAATTTTAAATAAAAAAATAAAATATACTCCTTTCGTTCGAATTACTTGACATGGCTTTAGTTAACTTGAATTAAAGCCATCTCAAGTAATTTGGAACGAAAAGAGTATATCTTAGGATCTGACAAAAAAATTCCAACAAACTTTCTTTCAAATTTATCGGCATCTGATAAACCTAGTTTTATAGAATGTTTTTTTACAGAAACTATTGGAGATGCTCTAACTAAGGTCATCTACAATGCCGACCCTTAAACCTTCCGCAGCCGTCTGGACTGGTCTGTTCGAACTAGTTTTACCATCCAATATGGTCATGTATCCGTCCGCGGGACGATCCGCATATCTTTTTCTCGCAAATGTAACTTAAATCGAGTGGCTTTGCAGGATTTTGGGTCACCGTTAGGTCCTCATCCGACAACCTGGTCCGACCCGAAAACCCTTCCTGCCAAAAACCCTCTTCGTGCATGAAATGGTTCTCGCGCATTCATCCCGCCCAGGCCGCTTCAGACAGGATGTGACTCATTGGCATTGATGCTAGTCAAATCGAAGTGACCGATGAGCCAACCTCCGGCAGTATTGAAGCTTCCAACATGTATTTAAGTGTGGCTCCGCCACCGTCCACAAACCCAAAACGCGCCTCTCTTCGCTTCTTTCCTCTCGTCCACTCTATCCATCACCTACGATCTCCATGAGGAAGTCCTAGTTCTCTACGCCAACCGGCGGCGGTAGTGGAGACATATCTCCATCGACATCGTAGAGGTGGCACCGTCGATCTCCGAGCCCTTTATCCTTCACGGTGTCCGGGTCATCCAGCAACGGCATCCACATCTCGTTCGATGAAGAGGAGGACCAGTTGCCCCAGGAGTCCTCCGCAATTGTTGTCGCGGCCGCCGCAGACGAGTCTCCTCGCCGAGGTTGCCCAGACGGACGAGGAGTTCACGACGTAGATGGACTACATGACCCAATGTTCACTCCTCTACGGCAGCATCGCCTCTCCGTCGTGCTGTCAAGGAGGAGCGCCCTTTGCCCCCGCATCTCCTGCCCATCAAGTCAAAGCGTGTCACATCACCACCTCTCCATCAGGACAGATCATGCCTTGTCGCCCCCCGTCTACCGCAACCAGGACATCCAGATTGAACGCCGCATCATGGCTGACCTGGTATCACAGCGCGAGCAGCATATACGTGGTGTTCAATCGCCACGCATCACTGCCAACACACTAGAATTGATGCGACACGACCATCAAGGAGGATTTGCCACCACCGACCGTGTCGACACGTGGTCACCTCACACTACCTCAACCTTGATGGGAGGGGGGCGACAACGCTGGCTCATCGTCGTGGGCCCTTGCCTCTGCGGAGGAGATGGTGAACAAGGAGAAGGCCTAGAAGGAGCGACGCTTCAATGTGTGTCGGTCAATGTTTGCCAAGTTCGGCGAGGCACCTGTCTGGATCCTCGCTGACAAAAATCTTGCCGGAACGGATCCTATTTACGCCCTCGGCCAAGATCCGAGAGGTAAAAAAGGACACTAAAGTTATGTGTTGCCTCGCAAGCCTTTACAAATTTTAAAAGTACACTGCGGACGCTGCATTTTTTAGGCTGACCATAGTGGGGTATCATAGCTAGTAATATATTCTTAGGACTAGCAAAATGCTTATGTGGCCAATAATTAAAGAAGAGAAAGAGTGTTGGAATAATATAGGTAGATACCGTATAATATTAAATGCTATACTATTATGTGTCATGCATGTTAATAAATAAGATCATCTATGATACTAGTTTATAATACTATGCACTATAAAGATAGTATCATATGCATGATACTACTATATATGATATTCCCCAAGTAGCCTTAGGACTAGACTTGCTCTAATACATACCACAATCAACTGCAACGACGAATCTCAATACATATAAGCAAGACAATGAAAGGGAGACAAACAATGCACTACCGGTAGTACATTGTTCGGCCTCGTCGAGAGTTCCTACTCGATCAATTCAACATTTACATGACTGCATCCCTGCCAAGGGTCGAGGAGACGCAAGAGCTCGGCCCGGCCCCGACGAGCTCACATCCATCGCCGACGTCGAGTGGCATGAAATCCTCCTCCCGTCGCGAAGCAAAGCATCTGCACATCCCCTCCACCAGAGACGAGCCGCACTCGTAGCAGAAGGCGGAACCACACCTGCAGATAGATCACAAACAGCAGACGAATGATTCTGTCGTCGTCGTCGGTCAAGTCCACACGCGCTTTTCAAGTCAGCAGTCAACTCAAGAACCTTGATTCATTATGTACTACTCTTAGATAGAAGTTTGAAGATTAATAAGTGAAGGCCAATTTAAGAAGTGGCAGTAGTGGTAAGTTGTACCTGCAGATCATGCTCCTGCAGCCGTCGATCTTGTCGATCAAGGCGCGGCAGCTCGGGCAGCGCATCCAGTTGCGCCCGGCGGCGAGCCGGTCGAGCGCGCACCCTTGGCCGCCGCCGTGGCGCCCGTCCCAGGGCTCCTCGCACTGCAGGCAGAAGGCACGCGAGCAGCCGGGGCAGGCCGCTGCCGCCGCACCGGACGCCACGGCGCCGCATCCGGCGTCGTCGAGCACCACGAGCTGGCCGCAGTCGCGGAAGGGGCAGCGCGCGCGGCCGGGGCCGAGGGCGCGCTCGCAGAGCGCGACGCACCAGGCGTCGAACACGTCCATATGGAGCAGCTTCTTGCATGCCTCCGGGTGCATGGCGTCGGCGCACCCGGCCGCCGGGCAGGGCACGGGCACGGCGCCGTCGGCGACGCGGGACTCGATGTGGGCCACGACGCAGGCGACGCAGAACTCGTGGGGGCACGCGGGCGTGGCGCGGAACCGGTCGAAGGCCAGCCTGGGCTCCATGCAGATCGCGCAGTCGAAGCGGCCGATCTCGTCGTCGGTGAGCGGCGGCACGCGGGACGGGGAGGAGGAGGAGGACGAGGGTATGGAGCCGAGGATGAGCTCCTCCAGGCGGAGGTCCTGGAGGTCTGGCTCGTGCGCGGCGGTCGCCATGGCCCCTGGCCGTGGATGGGAGGGTGGTGGACTGGAGTGCGTCGGTGGAAGGAAGGGAAGTGGGCTAGTGGGGTGGGGGTTTCGTGTGGATGTGGGTGTGGTCGTGCAAGTCGTCGTTGGTCCCAATCGTGTACGCGCTTTTGGTGCATTGGCGAGTAAGAATCGGAGCAGAGCCGAGCTAGATCGTGACGGTGACAGGCCAGAAATGAGTCATCTTCCACGGCCGTGAGGTAGGCGGGCGGGGGTCCCTATCTCCCCTCGGATTTTCAGAAGCAAAAGAACATTTCTTACTATAATAATAATGGACAACGCTACGCGTTCATCAACGGATAATATAAAAGGCTCCGTCACCTCGCTGATCATTAGATGGATATACTGACCGTCGTAATCAGTTAACCTTTGCAAAAACATTGTTTAAAAAAAGGAAAAGATCTTTTGTACGCGTCCGCCGCATGCGCAACCGTCCGATGCGATTAGATTTACCAGCGCGCGAACTAGTATATGGTGTTAGCTTCTTTTGCAACAGACCTATTGTTGCAAAGATCAGTTTGCAAGAGCCGTTCTGTTGCAAGGCTTGTTACGGTGATGAGAAAAGAAAAAAGAAAAAAATATATTTGCAGGGTCCTTTGCAACAGGTATCATGTTGCAAAAGTCTTATTGCAACAACGCCTCTGTTGCAAACCCCTGCATAAGAGGATCGTTGAAAAAAATCCGTACGGTGTACTAGTATGGTTAAAATAAAAAATCAATCCATGAAAAAAAATCAATTTTAAAAGCTTTGCAACAAAGATTTGTTCCAATGGTTGAAACGCAACAGAGGTTTTGTTTCAAAGCTATCGTGATGATTTAACGTAATTTTTTTTTCGTCAAGGCTTTGCAACAGAAGACATGTTGCAATGACTGATCGCAACGAAAGAGCTGTTGCAAAGCCCATGATGATCCGGAATCTATCGGACGGTCCTACAGGCGGCGGATAACTGCTATACTACGACCGGCGGACGCGTAGCATCGCCCTTAAAAAAAACATAGTACAACGCAGATATTTACATACGCGAGTGTACAATCATCCTTATAAATCTACACACGCACATCCTACACTATGAGGGTCTTCGCAATATTGAGCCCTCTTCGATAAAAAACGTCTTCTCCCACTGAAAACACATCACCGGAGAGCCTAAAATATATTCAGAAAAATGCGAGCATCAATATCAAATCTAGGATTTGAACTCTGGTAGGCTGGTGATACAATCATCCACCTAACCAACTCAACCACAAGTTGATTCGTTTGCAAAAACATTATTGTGGCAGAAGGTTTTCTGTAACATGATACTTGTTGCGAATCCTTCAAAATGCTATTTTTCTTCATAAAATATACTATCTATGTTCTGCAATCCTGATCTTGTTGCCGAATATTTTTATCTAAAAATTGTTATTTGTTTGATCTGCTCACTAAGATTTACAACAAGTTTCGTACTCGTTTAATGCTTTGTAACATAAGAGCATCTCCAGCCGCGCCCACAAGAGGCCCCCAGGACGGCGAAACTAGCGCCGTGGGGAGGAAATTCCCCCAGCCGCGCCCCCAAGGGCTCAAATAGCGCCGGGTTGGGCCAAAACTGAGTCCGGCGATCCCAACCCAAACCCAGCGCGCTAGGGGTCGCTTGGGGTCGCCGGATGAAAGGAAAGCGCGCGAATGGGAAGGAAATTCGCGCGATTTCGCGCGTCCTCACGCCGCGCCCCACCTGTCGGCGTGTGAACACGCGTCGTCGTCATCGTCTCGCCTCTGCTTCCCCGCACCTGTCGCCGCCGCAGAGAATCAATGCGACGCCGGTGACGAGTCCAATCGGCGCAGAGGGCATCAATGCGGGTCGCCGAGAAACCCAACGGTCCGACGACCGCGCCGCCGTCTGTTCGCGTTCTTCCCCCGCTATAAAACGGGCTCCCCGGGGCGCCTCGCCGCGCACTCTCCTCTCTCGCCCTCTCTGCTCCTCGCCGCCCTCTCCTCTCTAGCCATCTCGCCGCGCACTCTGCTCTGCTCTCCTCTCCTCTCTCGCCATGGCCGACGACGAGCTCGCCCGCAACGGTTTCCGTACCCGGAGCCTGTCGCAGATGGAGGATCTCCTCCTCGCGCAGGCCGGCTACCCGTTCCCGCCGGACACCAGGCCGCCCAACTCGTGGGTGCTATCCGCCGACGGTGTGCCGGTACCTCCGGTGCCGTTGATCGGCACGGCCGCCTTCCGTCGGGAGGTGGACGCGGTGCGGGCCACGATGACTGCGGCGGAGCGCGCAAACCCCGGCAACGCGGCGAACAATACGCCTGCCTGGGAGCAGTACTTCGAGCTCCGGCGTGCCCAGGCACGGGCCTCTACCAATGGCCTGGCCATCGTGGCAGGCCGGTACAACCGCGACGGGCGGGCACGCTGGTGGAGCGCGCCGGGGCGGACGCTCGAATTCGTCATGCGCCACATTGACAATGGCAACTCGCCGCGCCTCGACTACCCCAACATGGGCTACGGCGCCGGCCTGGGCCGTCGATCCTACACCCGCGGCACTCCTCTGTGGGCGTCGATGCCCCGCGACGACGGCGACTCGTCGTCCTCCTCCGGCGCTCCTTCGCGCTCCCAATCGTCGGGGCCGGCCTTCTCGACGCCACAGTTCGCCCCGGTGAAAACCGAGGTGAAACTGGAGGTGAAGAAGGAGCACTCCCTGGCGAAGCGCCGTGGTTTCCTCGGCAAGGTCCTTGGGAAGAAGAAGAAGGACAAGGACATTTCCCCGCCGCCTCCTCCTCCGCCGTCGGCCGCCGGCAGCGACGACGAAGAGGGCCTCGCCTTCCAGATGGACTGGGCGAGGCGAGACTACTTCGCCGAGCAGGTGTGCCTGCAACAGCTGGAGATGGATCGGGTCGAGGCCATGAAACGGGCCGAGGAAGCCCAGCGCTCCGAGCTGGCGAGGCGCGCCGAGCAGGCGAAGCGCGGCGAGGGCAGCAGCAGCCGCAGCAAGTGGGCGCCTCCACGACCTCCGTCGCCGCCGTTCATCGTCCTCGACGGCACTGACGACGAGGAGGAGGAGCCACTGCGGGTTCGGAGGAGGAGGGGCTCCATCAGTGGCGGGACCTGTGGCGCGCAGGCCGGCGTCAAGCCGGAGCCAAAGGATGGCGGCGACGGCGACGATGGCGGTGCAGCCGGCGGCGCTGCTGGAGGAGGAGGCGGCCCGGAGTCGTCAATGGAGGCGCTCTACTCCTTCGATCAGTAGGCTAGCGTAGTTTTTTAATCTTTTATGTAAAAATCGCCCGAATATTATGAATTCAGTCGAACTTCCTCTAAATTAAATGCGTTTGGTCGTTTTTTGTTTGAATTTGACCGATACTTGGGGGTCATCTTGGGGCCGCGGCTGGGTAGCCGCCCCCCCCCCCCCAGGACCTATCCCCGCGCAAGTGCCCCCAAGCGGCGCTAAAAATAGCGCCGCAAATCGTCCTGGGGGGGGGGGGGGGCGAACGGCTGGAGATGCTCTAAGCTTTGTTGCAAATCTTTTAAACATGTTTTTTTTCGTTGTTTTCTCTATATCTAATCTTCTCGATGAGTTTTTGTAACAAATTTTATTTTACGTCCATTGCTTTGCAACATGAACCTTTTTTCAGCCGCAAATATATTTTTATTTAAATGTTGTGTATTGTCCGATAAATGTCTTATATTACGGGACGGAGGTAGTACGTACTCCCTCCGGTCCTTTTTACCTTGCGCATAACTTTTTCTAATTTTTTCGTATATAGTCTGCGCGATCCAGTTTTCTAGCGATTCTTTCCTATTCTACCCCTGATTTGCAGCTTCGCATGCAATGAGCAATAAATGCTAGCCTCCTTCAGTACGTGAACTTTTGACCAGGGACGACGGAACGAGGAGACACCGTATTGACGTGACGCAGGGAACGAGGATAAAGGAAGCGAGGAACCAATCAACTCGTGTGCAGCGCTTTCATAGAAATCTATTTTTCTACCTACACTCGACGCAACAACAAAGGCAAATTAGTCCAAAAAGTCCTACCAGAAGCTCTTCTTGGTATCTGGGTCTGCACTTATACGCAGACTAAATAGAATCGGAGGGAGTATTTAATTAGAGACACTTGGCGTGTGATCCATCGGTTGACGGAAAGCACGTCCAATAATAATAGACATTCCTAGTAGTTCACTGTTGATGATAGCCGAGGTCTGATCCTTATTGGACTGGTTCGCCTGCTCCTAGCTAGGTCCGGAACGCCTTGTCTCATCCTCCTATTCTTGCGTGTGCTTTTCCCCCTTCCTTTCTTTCTTTCTTCGAAGCTTCCAAGAATTACACCACCCATTAGCTGTTTGCAACCTTCACTGAAAAGACCTGCGTGATGTTGACCTGCACGGTTGATTCTAAACACCGAAGACTTGACTCGTGCAGGAACTCCCTGAACTTCACTAGAAGTTGCTCATACGACCAAATTACCACCAAAATAAACCCCCTTTTCTAAATGCGCCTTAAACTCTGTTGAAAAGATATTTCTGCTCTGAAATGGGGGCACATGAGCAAGTTCTTTTTTTCCCCTCCGTAAAAAAATATAAAGAGTAAAGCCTAAATATGCAACTGGCATCCTGTTTAAGATTATGGAATACTGATGAAATGCATGTAATACTGAAATGAGATAAACTCAGCCAAATTCAAACACTCGGTCAAATTCAAAACATCTAAAGCAAACATCCACAGTACAAAATCCATCCGAATTGCCATCTATCAGAGAGATGACGAACACCTGCCCACGCACGCATGTCACCGTCCAGTCCCACTGCGGATCATACATGCGCCACCAACACCAACTAGCCAAACAAGTCCTCCATGTCCACGTCTGGTTCATCCACGGGGCCGGGCTGGTGAATGCCGTCCTCCTCCTCCAGCCGGCGAAGCGGCGGCCCGTTTGCGGGCGGCTCTTCGTCCCACACGGGCAGCGGGTTCATGGCGGCCTCCAGCACTGCCGCCGGCGGCAGCACGTTCAGGTCGATGTGGTGGGCGTGAGCCTGGTGATGGTACGCGAAGGCGAAGGCGAGCCCGGCGTCGTGGCACCGGCATGGCTCCAGCTGCCAAGCCGCTCCGGCCTGCCCCCTGTACATGGGGCGCCCGCACTGGTAGCAGAAGACGAAGCCGCACCTTCAACAGTTTGCAGCAGATCGAGATCGATCAGTATCAAGTTCAAAAATGCAATGCAAAAACTTTGTCTAAGTTATTAAGATACTGATGATGAAATAGAATCATGAGCTTTGATTGAGATGACAATGGTGATGAGAGTGATATGGAGTACGTACCTGCATGTCATTCGGTTGCACCCGGCGCTCCTATCGACGAACATGAGGCAGCTCGGGCACTGCTTCCACCGGCGTTCCTGCGCGAGCCTCCTGACGAGCACGGCGTCGGGGCCCTTTGCGCAGTCGTGCACGCCGTCGGCCCCGTCGGGGCTCCACTCCGCGCCGCAGGTGGCGCACAGCAGGTGCTTGCACGTCGGGCACGGCGCCATGGCCGGCTCCGCTTCGCCGCTCGTCTCCAGCAGCTCCCCGCACCGCCGGTTCGGGCAGTACGCGCGCCGGTCCGCCCGGAGCGCGCCCTCGGTGAGCCGCGCGCCCCAGTCCCCGAACGCCGCGTAGTCGATCGCCTTCTTGCACTTCTCCGGGTGGAGCACGCCGTGCTCCTCGCCCTTGCACGCCGGGTCCGGGCACGGGATTGGCAGCTCGCTCGCCCTGATCCTGCCCTCCACGTACGTGGTCATGCACGTCGCGCAGAACTTGTGCCTGCAGGGGAGCCCGTGGAAGAGGTCGAAGACGGGGAGCGTGTCCATGCAGATGCCGCAGTGGAACGTCGGCACCTCGTCGTCGGCCAGAGGGGCCACCTTCGCCGTCGACGGGCCCGGCGCGTCGGGCTCGAGGTCGCCCGGGTTGACGCCCCATCTCTGGCAGAACTTGGGAAGGGAGAATTCGTGCTCTTCTTCTTCGCCGCCGGCGGCCGCGACGGCGGGGTTGCAGGGTTGATCGGATCTCGGAAGGCATAGCTGCAAAGATTCGTCGAGTTGCTGCTTCTCCGCCTGCTCTAGCTTCTCGGCACTGTCGCGGATGATGGACTCGTACCAGCCGTTGTTGTGCCCTTCTTCCATGGCGGGGAACATAACCGACGAGGCGGCGTCGGCGAGGACGGCCGATCTTTTCGCGGCGACGGGGTCGTCGGCGGGGCCGATCGGTCTTGCCCGCGGGGAGGTTATGAGGCGGGCACCGCAACCTGCCGATGGGGCGAAGCAGACGCGCGGGGTCTCGCTTGGTGGTACAGGAGCGGCTTGCCGGCCGTCTCCGGGGACTTGCTGGCTTGACGAGGAGCCGAAAGCGTCTTCGGAGAGGATGGTCGGTCTTCTTGCCGGAGATGCGGCGACCGCGACATTGCTTGGGCCTGGCAGTCTTGCGCTTGCCACAGAGTCGACGGGTCTTGGAAATCTCGAATTGCGGTTGAAGACGGTTCGGCGGTCCGCCTCGAAGGCCCGTCTCGCCGGAGGCGG
This sequence comes from Bromus sterilis, assembly GCA_950022295.1. Classification (NCBI taxonomy): domain Eukaryota; kingdom Viridiplantae; phylum Streptophyta; class Magnoliopsida; order Poales; family Poaceae; genus Bromus; species Bromus sterilis. The sequence continues at coordinate 406,835,481 of OX465596.1, read as the reverse complement.
GACGTAGGGCCCCCGGGAGTTGTCCGCGGTGGTCCTGGCGCCGGAGCCGACACCGGACCCGGAGGAGGCGGGGAAGCCGCGGAGCGTCAATTGTTGCGCAGCCCGAACGTAGGGCCGATCAGGGACCCGGAGCCGCCACTCGTCCATCTCCATGAGGTCCTGCATGTGCAGGGCGTGCGCCAGCTCCTCGTCGGCGGCCATGGCGGCCTCCCGATCCGCCTCCTCCCCGGCCGCCACGGCCGCCTCCGTTTCCGCGTCGTAGGCGGGAGCCGCGGGGACGTCGAGGCCCTGCAGATACGCCGCCTCCGCCTCCTCCTCGTCGTCCATGTACATGTCGTAGACGGGAGCCGCGGCGGCGGCGGCGGCGTTGCCCGCTAATTCCTCCGGCTCGGGCTGGGGGGGATCCGCGGGCTGGGATTCCTCCTCCATTGCAGCAGTTCACGGGAGAGATCTCCTCCTTCGGAGTGGATCTTGGACGAGAGAATTTAGCTGGATTTCGGTTGATTCTGCTTCATGCGCTGCACAAAATTGGGAGGGGGGGAGGCGGATATAAGAGAAGGAAGGTTTCTTGGGCGGTGAGTTCAGTTCCCACACCACGGATCCTAACTGACTTTTATAACTGAAAACTTTCCTAGGCAGCCATTTTACGGATTTACTACTTTTACCACGCGCTTTCCAAAAATAATAATAATAGTACTTACGTGTAATACAAATGGGGCAGAGGGGAAATCTTTGAATTTACTATGGTTCATAATTTTGTAGATTTCTCATTTGATTGAGGAGTAATTTTAGATTTGATTTACGATTTTAACTGGATCAACTTTTTAAATTATAATTGTACCAACATGAAACACCCTAGCATCAATATTGTCATCACCGCGAAAATACATTCCCATATATAAACAAAATTAATTTGCAGATAAAGTAAAATCACACTACCAGAAAGAGTCTATCAAAACTTCGCATTACTCCATTACCCTCTCCCCCACGCGGCATACCCAATAGTATTTTTTATAAGATCCCAATAACACCAATCGCATAGCGAAATACGCTCAACCATTTCTACTTAATAATGTGTTAATATAGCAGGAAAACTCAAATTCAATTTTTTTTCTTTGAATATGTCAACATTGAAAGCAGATTGGTTCCAAATCTAACCAAATATACTTTATTCCCAATTCAAAACTAAGTTTTTCAACCCCAAAAAATACATTCTCAATCACACAATCAACAATCTTAACACCCTCGTCCTCGCCACATCACTCTCATAGAACACAATTCAGAACCACCACCACGTTGTTGCGAAATTGTTTTCCATGTACTCCATTGTCTAGAATATTACCTCACTTACTAACTCAACACTATGATATCCTAAATAACGCACCACCGCTGCGTAATTATAACTGCAAGACATTTATTGTGCACTCGTAGATCTACAAGATCATCCAAAAATATCAATGTATGCATGGATTACGTATATTTTTGAACATCAAATCTATCACAATTTTTAAGATTTTGTTTGAAGATGTCAACAACGAAATCACCTACAAATCCTCCAGAAATCCTTCCATAACTACGAGATATCCTAAGTGAAAGTAGCACTATTATTCTGGATCTTCTATCAGACCCATGAAGTTCATCCCTTTTTGCAATCTAGGAAATTCACTCAAACCCAATCTTGAAGAAATCTTCTATAATTGGTCTTTAGCCGTCTTACCCGGAACCTTCTTTATCATCTGCCTTATCTCCCCACGGTATTCAGGCCAAAAAGTTACAGGAAGATTGTGTCTGTGCAAAAATATATGAATTAAGGGCTGATTTCAAATCTAACTCGGTATAATTTGATCCCAATTAATAATTAACATTTTCCACCCTAACGAAAAAAATCAACAGGGTGATCAACAATCTTAACACCCTCATCCCCACCACATCACTATCACACAACATAATTAAGAACCCCCGTCGAAACACCCTAGTCGACCACCGTGTCCTTGTGGCATTGTTTTCCATGTAGTGCCTGGTCTAGTATCTTACCTCGTATACTAATGAACATCATGATATCCCAAATAACGCATCACCACCACATAACTATAATGAACAAACATTTATTGTACACTCGCAGATCCAATCCTAGATAATAATAATCATAATAACAATATACAAATCGAGTATATATAATTTATAACATCAAATCTATCATAATTTTATCATAGAAAAGAACCTCAAAGTGGTACCGATTGAAGAGGAAGCTCCAAGATTAGGGTAACCTAGCATTGGAAGATCTATTGGAGGGAGGCGACGCGGAGATTTTCTTTACAAGCTATAGTGATTGTTGTGGCCGTGAGAGATCGATTAAATTGTCCATGGGATACAAGAAAGTGAACATAGAAGGTGGATGGGTGTTCATATCTAGGTACTAGGGGCGGCGTAGAATAAGGTGGATGGACTAGTGATATATATATCGGGGGAGCTAGGGTTCGAACAAGTGCGGGGATCACAACCTTGTGACTTGATATGTTTAGATCTTAATGGGCCTTCTAACTAGGCTTTACCGTAATAATTCTTAAGTGGGCCTTTTTAATAGACTCAACCATCCTCTGTAAAATATATATTAAACTCTATCATAATAACAATGACAGACAACCACAAGAATGTCGCCGACATAAAATGGATATAAGAATAGGCTTAGCCCAAATACATGGAAATATGGACTTAACACTAAATGGGTTGAACTGCCAAAATTGGTGCAATTCAAAATTGATTTGTATGTGCTTGTTCAAAATTTGATAGAGCCGCATCATGGCATATATGGTCAAGTCAAAAATGGCATGACCGTTGTATTAGGACCAGACCCATTTATTTTGGCAAAAATAATTTCTGATGGTTATATGACACCTAATTTCTTACGTGGCATTCACACCTTTGTACTAAAGCCAGAGAAGAGTTTATGGTGATTTTGGTACATTACGTGTCAGACCCCAAATTTAGTACTCCCTCCGATCCTAAAAAAGTGTCTCGAAAAACAACTAAGATAGTTATAGTTTATAGTGTAACTTGCAAAACTTTTTTTGGATCAGAGGTAGTATGTAGCATATCAAGTTTAGCACTGCGCATCTCACAAGGTATAAATCTGAAGCCTAAACCCTGCACACAACGTGTATTTGTAGCCATACACACATTAGCACACACTACAGGGTGAATCATTGTCAAGCATCATCATAGAACTCAAAACGAAAGCATATATAAAAGGTCAAGCATCATCACGGAACTAAAAAGGAAAGTATATATAAATTTTACGGAAGCTCATATGAGCCCCTAAAACTTATAACTAGATATCAACATGATCCAACATAACATCAGCCAATAGAAGCATAAGGTTTGAGTACATACCGACGATGTCCCGTATAAGGAACCTCTCACCATGTTGGTTTTGGCCTTCTGAGCCGAGCCATGGCTCCTTATCAAATTCCGTCTTGAGCCACTTTGGGTGGCCCATGAAAGACATGATTGATAAAAAGAAGGTTCTAGAAGACTTGGTGTAGACAAGTTGACGAAATCGTGGAGGATCCTACCTCCATATAAATAGATGATTAGGATTCATGTATGAGGGCCGAATTTGGTGTATCTGAGATGCTATAAGGCAATAGGTGATGAGGTAGGACGATAGTGGGGCACAAAGGGGTATGCGCAGGTTTTTTTTGGCTATATAGAGTTTAACATACACCTATCCTCTAACGCCATAAAAAATAAATCAAGAGTAGCCGCTGATACTATCACTACTTTCCTACCAAGACTTTTGTTTTTTTTTGAATTAAATATGTTTCCCCTGCCTCACTTTTATTAAGCAAGTCAACCTCCTGGAACAACACTAGAAAGATGTTCATAGGATCTAGCTAGTGTATATATATATGCATTATCACATGATTCATTTAAATTGGATTACAATCCTAGAGAACAGAGAGAACAAAGTAAAATCTATGTTTCTTTGAACCGAGCCGGTCCTATAAGAAGAGTCGGCATACGTTCTTCACCACCGCTTCCTCCAGCGATCTTGTGCGCTAAGCGATCCTTAGCATCTCACCCCAGTGATAATCCAGAAGCAACAAACATCAAAGTAGAAACTCACCCTGATCATCGTTGAAGAGAACCTTTCATTAGTGTTAACACCCAACCTGCCCATAACACATTTCATGCTTCTCCACTTACACCCCTGAAATATGAATTCATTACGAATGTTCCCTAAGCTCCACCATAGTGACACTTGAATCTTTTGAAAACATGTTTTTAGTGCTCCATAATATCAGAAACAGAATGAGGGATATACATCCCCAAATATTTAGCAATACAACGCCATGTCTCGTCAGACACCACACACTAAAAGAATAAATGTTGGGATGTTTCAGTTTCTATATGAAAAACACACCAGATGAACGGAAATTCCTTTTGGAGCTCGGCCTCACTGGCTCTCTTTAAATTTAAACTCGAAAATTCATCAAAATTCATATTTTTACGTTTCATTTTTTTTTTGAAAAAAATACAGATACACATGAATGTATAACTTATAAGTGTGTAAATTTTCAGGACGAAATACATTGAAATAAGGGCTGTGCAAAAATAACAAATCTGGGGGCTGTTAACACATGATACTATTCATCCTCCCAGGCCATGAATTTGTCTTTTTTACACAGGCTGCAATTTAAGTTATTTCATCATAAAATTTGACACACATTTACATTACATCCTTACATACTTGCATATTTTTTTCAGATTTTTTTGACATCAAAAAGTTTGAATTTCGATTTTTCAAAAAAAACGGGCTCCATGGAGCCCGGGAGCCAAAATGCCTCACTCCCAGATGAATCATCAACTCGCCTTTATATTAGCTAAACTATCTTTAGCCAAAAGTGTATCGTTATTCAAGATCCACACGAAAACATGTAAATTGGGACGAGCTTTAATTTGCCAAATACACTTTCCTAAGGGACACTCTTACATGACATAACTATTAAGCATCTCATATCGCACGCGATAGCAAAATACCATCGATGATGAATTCATTGCAGACGCTCCAAAAGTACAACCGTGTGTAGGAAAACAAACACATTTTTTTCTGAACAACATGTGAGCGATAATGTACAGACAGTTCGTTCTAGCGACTCATGTGCATTGTTAGATCTATCACATCATTCAATTATTAAAACTATCTGTAATAATTTGCAAACGCCTTTTGCAAATTAACAGTCAAAGGTAAATAAATTATTCGCACACGTTTTATTATTCCAATGGTTTGCGATGATTTTTTTAGACGAATAGTGAGTTCGTAGTGTGTTTGATTGCAATAGTCATAAATGGTAGATAAGCACGCCCGTCAGTCAACTGACCATCTTTGTCCCTCGTGTGTACTGGACTGGACGAGTCTAGTTCCCGCCGGAGCGTCTAAATTTGCTTACATATGTGCAGCTGATTTTTCACTAGTGGGTGCGCATCGCTTATTCAACGACCTGATGCTACCGTTGGTGAATCCTTTCCCACACTACTTTCGATGGACCGGTGAATCTTGTTGCACTAGAAAACCCCAATCCGTCGTCACATCTCAATTTATCCATATTTCTTCACCGAGCTCCCCGACGACGACGCCGTAGCTGTTGCCACCTTGAGCCACCTATAGGTCACGCCAATGGATCCTCTGCGGCACAACTCGTCGACCTACCAGCGTAGCTGATGCGGGGGCTTGGTGTCGTCTCGCTTGCACCCGCACCGCCTGCTCACCGAGGACCAAGAGGCGGTTCAACAAGCAATGGTGGCCCGCCGATACACCGAGAAGCTGCAGTCCGGGGAGAAGAGATGGCGGGAGATGTCATTGCGGCTACGCAAACCGTGGTGTAGTAATGTCATGAAACAAGCATGAAACAAGCAAAAATTATAGATGCGTTTTGGACGTATCAATATGACACATCAAATCTAGTGGCAATAGATCCCTTTGATCATATTAACAAAATCATACTTCTTGAAACTAAGACTCTTTGATTCATTAGCTATTGCACACCCACATGATAAAAGTCGAGGCCTATTGCAGCACTACCGAAGAACGTAGAAGTGGGATCAATTTCTCACCAGGAAACACAGTTGTTGACGTTGTGTTTTTGCTGGCAAACAAAGCATGATTTTGGCTCCATACAGTTTCCCACATAATACCTTGCCCTCCGCAATTGAAGCAGATCATACCGTTGTACTTAGTATCGAGCACCTGCTTAGTTTCCACAACTAGAAAAGGTGGAGCTCTCACCTTTGCAGTCACATCCGATGTCTTCAGAGATCAAGTCTGATCTTTAGTACCCGCCTTGCGAGGATCATGATCTGAGTGTCCTCGCGGCACACGTTTTTTCCCCGGGGGCGGTTGCCTCGGACATCCCTGGGTCACATGACCCACATCCAAAAACCAATTATGATATCAAATTTTCGGAACCACATGATTATTGCTTGGCCAAGGAGGCAGCTCTAGGTTACACAGACGCGATCTAACTCCGATGAGACGTACATGCGGATCATGAGCACAAAATCTCGGCATCCCACGCACGCCGCCATAGGTAAACCTTATTGTCGTTGAGGTATGACGCACCCCTGCGGGAGCCCGTAGGGGTGAACTTGAGCCAGAACACCCAGCTCTGATCGCAGCAGGTTCAGTTGCGATGGCACCACCGCCTTGAATCACCGCCATCATGCTTCTTGTACCACATTTGAAGTGTAGTCCTCCACCATAGCCTAATAAATCAGGCCGAGCGCCGCCCCACCTTCCTCGCCCAAATATCGATTCCACTCCGCGAATGTCAAGTGCGGATAATCTCGATGCAGAGCTCCCTCCATTGGGCTTCGTTTGCGAATAGAGCTCGAACTTCCCACGCCATCGCCTGCCTGAACATCAGATGCGCCGAATCTCGCAGCTCCGATGCCGATGGCGCCATTGTTGATCAACTGCTTACTTTCCTGACACGCTGCCTACTCAATCCCGCCATGTTTGCTTGAGATTTGAGAGAGGGTGGAGGTCGGGGAGGAGCAGGGGTGGGATTAGGGTGGGTTGGTGGGGATGGATGAGAGGGAGGGGGTGTGGATGATGGGGTGGGTGAGGTGTTGATGCTCTCACCGCCATTGTTAGAGGACATCTTTTGCCATCGGTATTTTTGTACTTCCTTCAATCCATAATAAGTGTCGTGGTTTTAAATTTTAATACAAATATGAACTAAAACCATGTCACTTATTATGGATCGAAGAGAGTATTATCTTGTATTACTTGTGGAAATTGATGAAAAACAGTGAAGTGTGTCCAATATATTTTTAAAACTTTGTTAGTTGTTGTGTTGTCGTTCTACTTTGGTTCTGTTCGATTAAAACCAAGAACTGGACCAATTTTTTTTGGAAAAGGAGAATATATTAATATCGAAAAGAACTGGACCAAATGTTGAGTGAAAAAAAATCGATCGTTCAACAATTTTGCAAGATCAAATTTCTTTACATATGTTGAAGCTGAACCGTCGGTGCGGAACCGATCAGTTCGGTCGAAGAGATTTAAAAAAAAAAACGGTAGAAGAGAATGTTGATCCAGGAGGCCTGGTCGTCGTAGACATCATACTTGGTGCCAAGCTAAACTTATGGATCAAGAGTAGTATCCAGCCGCGAGAGACAAGATACTCGTCACCTCTCCAAGTGATCTCCATCTTCTCCATGAAGAAGCTCAAACTCACGCAAACTTTTCAAGAAAGGAATAAAGGCAACCCCAAGTATATTGCACGAGGCTTGCGACCAAGGAGAAGCCCGCCGCCTTTCCCTCTCCCTTCGTGCAAAAACAATAACATATATATTCATCTCACTCTCATCCATGCCTCCTCCTCCTCTCGCCAGCGAGCTGCTTCGATCGACGAACACAGTATATCCATGGATCCTATCATGACCAGCAACAGGAGGAGAGGAGGAGGCTACGGCTGCAAGGAGAGCTGCCATGGCCATGGCCGCTGCCCACCTCCTCACTCTGCCAAATGCCTCTTCCTCTACCTGCTGCTCTCGCTGATCCTCTTGGTCCTCGTCGCGGTCGTGCTGCTCGTCGTCTTCGTCGCCAGGCTAAAGAAGCCGACCTTCTTCCTGCAATCCGTCCAAATGGACAGGTCGTTCAGCCTTCGGCCGTCGTCATCGTCGTCGTCGAACCGCAGCGGCCACAACGCGACGTCGACGTCGTCATGCTCGGTGGCGTCACTGCTGTTCGCGGCGCAGAACCTGAACGGGATCGGGATAAGGTACAGCGGTGCGGACCTCGGCGTGGCCTACGCGAACGAGTCCGTCGGCGCCATGGACGTGCCGGTGTTCTACCAGCCGCCGCGGAGCAGCAACGTGACGGTGCTCATGCACGCCGTGTTCCAGGAGTCCAACGTCAGCCGGCTCGTCGTCAGCGAGCTGTCGGCGCAGAGGAAGCTCGTCGAGATCAGGATCGCCGGGAGCATCGACGCCACCACGCACATCATAAACTTCCCTCTGCCAAAGATTCAGGTTCAGACTCCATACTTGTTCCATCTTCAGAACTCAGAAGTTCTTTTGTTTTATTGAAAGTGTGCTCACTCTTCAGAAGTTCAAATATTATGAAGTTCAGTTTGTCTAAATTTCGTGGTGGTTCTCTATTGCAGTTTACGCTCGATTGCAGGATAGCAACTAACTACACCGATATAGTGCTCCGGGAAGGGATCAAGTCTGCAACTACAAGCAAGGTATTTGTTGACTGATGGTTTCTAATAATTTGCTGAGTTAATTTACATGTGCAAGCTTCTGTCTGAAGTCAGGACTCAGAACAGTGATCTTCTTGCAGGCAATCCAAGTATCTGCACTGCCTCATATCTCACAGAAGTGCTCTATAAAGCTTCACATGAGGTCGAGAGGGAAGAGGACAAGGCTTGCAGATTTAGGATGCTGATATCCACGAATTTGACTCTTTTTATTTTTGTTTAAGAAGTAGAATATATGGATTCATGTACATAGCTATTTTACACTTAGAAGAGTATTCTTTGTGTAGTATGCTCACATGCCAAGCAATGTAAATGTAAATCTATTCAACGGTTGGCAAATGATACATTTATTTTTCTTGTTTGTGCTTTCGTTCTAAATGTTGGATGAATGTGTAAGCAATTGGCTTGAGCTAATCAGGGCCTGTTTGTTGCAGCCTAAGGTCAATTTCAATACAGAGCTTAAACAATCCTCAAATGTTTGGACTTTGGATTGACCTATCCGTTTGAACTAGTTGTTGAAGTGATGATCCAAATTCATATATGAAGTTAAAGGCTAACTTCTGAAGTAGCAGAGCGGAGGCCTATGTACCACTTGTAAGCCGTCGCATGAGATAGTTGATCAAGTTGTAAATCTCTCGGCGATTGTAACACTTTCACGATAGTGAAAGTTGGCAATTGGCGCCCGTTGTTTTTACCCTTCTTCTCGAAGGGGTTTTCCATGTTAAAAATCCTTGTGTCCTCATGTTGCTTATCGTTCTTCTAGTTGTTATTTTCCTGTCAATTCTCTAACATAGTTTACCATTTACCATGGACCATATTTTTCCACCAACGTGTCCTTTTGTCCGGGTTTTTTCATAACCGAACGCAAACCAGAGAAAGTGATATGCTCAAATTTCGACCTATTCTGACTTCAGTGGCTAATTTTAATGAACTTATGATTTTTTTAGCTAAATGACCCCAAAATTTAAAAGGGTATGCAAAAGAGCTCTAGAAAGGATAAAACTTGGTATAGTGTCATTATTGTACCCACATAGAATGTGATAACAAGTTTATAAGATTACAAAAAAACTGAATGCACTTCGTGTACAAATTGAATAATTTTATCAGAAAGATTTTACTAGTGGTGGGCACATAACTCCGTACCCACCACTGATAACACAAATAGCAGCGGGGAACGTGAGTATGTCACCGCCACTAGCCCACTAGTAAGATTTTCCCATGGCTAATATAGCACGATTTTATTAGTGGCGTGCACATAACTCTGCCCGCCAGTGGTACACATAGTAGTGGCGATCGGTTTGTACGGGAAGAAAAGGGAGAGTTGTTGAAAACATACTCTTGTCAACTTATGTGTAAATAGCATAATAATATGCACACCATAGACCTAATAACTTACGCATCGAATATTATTTTTAATATAGAATGGAATTTCTAATATAAATTATAAATTGTACTTTTTTATAATGTAGGATGAACATTTTTTTAATGCGCATCAAACTTGTTTTCCAATATACAATGAACTGTTTTATATACACTAATTATTTTTAATATTTAATGCTGAACATTTCAAGAAATTGAGGGTTGGGAACATTTTTTATTTCGTCAAATTGTTTTTTAAATAAAACGCTCAAGCTGCTAATGGGCTGACCCATTGGTGTCAGGCTTCAGCGAAAGATCCTCCTCCTATTCGCCCGCAGGCGTCAAATAGGAGGTCTCAAACAGCATGCTAAGTTTTTGGTTAAAAAAATTGTTGAAACATATCAACATGAGATCTACTTTCGAAGATTTTATCGCGGTGGATTTTTTGTGTGTGGTGAAAATGGTTTGGATTGGACTGGCGGTATGAGCTGGAAAATATTTTGAATTTTGAATTTTTTTATTATGACATCAGCCTTTTTTTCCTATAATGTATGCACGCATGTGAGAGATAAAACATTTTGACTTAAAAAATGATTCCTACTGACATCATTTATTTGTGTCCCCATTCACATGCATGCATGTCATCACATACTAGAGTATTTGAATATGAACTACATAAGGACTAAAATGAATGAACAAACAAATTAGAACACATCTATATTCATCAAATTTAGAAGAAAAGCTAGAATATCTTATAATTGTGAACCAAGGAAGTTGCCTTCAAATATGAAGGTTATGATTCCATTTGTAAGGACAATGCATAGCTTTTGCTTCCCAATCAAGTTTCATATGGCAACTCTGCTAAAGCGATACCAAAACCGATATTTTCGCCACAATAATGTTATTTTGGCGATCAATGCGTTTTGTTGACTACCCTAGACCTGCTCTTTTGGTGGGTGCTATGGTCGCGAATCGTCTTTGTTTTTGTTGATCCGCCATTGTTGGCATTTGTTTCTTTTATATTTTCTCTCTCTCTTCTTTTGGGTGTGCCTGTGCTGCTTCTGCCTAGGGGTGGGCATATTAAACGATAACCGATGTGACGAACCGAAATAACCGTGACCGAAACCGAATGGACTGGAACAAAAAATTCTCGCTTCTATTTCGGTCACTAAATCTGTAGAACCGAATATTATTTGATGAACTCGGTTTTTACAATTAATTACCCGAAATAACTCGCTTCGCTCGCTTCAAGGAGGGCTACCCACGAATAGGCGCAGTGCGCGCATGCAACCACACATCTCGTTCCCTAAGTGGCCCAACACAACTAAGCCTATACATATGCACGTTTGTTTGGGTATGTATGGTGGTGGTGTATGGTCCAAATGGAAGTCTAGCAACCGGCCCATACAAAATATATTGGCTGAAGTACATCAACTCTTCGTTTAGTACCACCTTGAATAAGGACTTAGAACAAAGCGTGAGCAAAGCCTATAAAGGTAGAAGCTTAGTCATATAATTTTCCCAAACCTACTCGACCCTAGCAAACGTGTGACATAGGCATCCTAAAAAGTACATGTTATTATAATGATTGAAGTTTGGTTTTTCTGGGTCAAAACTGATGACCGAACTGAACTTTTGGTCCCAAAAATAATCGGTTCCCTAATTTTTAAAGAACCGATCAGTTAGCATTTTTAAGAAACCGAATTTTATTGTGACTTGGAAAACTGAACCGATCGGTTCGGTTAAACCGAATGCCCACGCCTACTTCTACCCCAACACCTATGGTTGGTTGTATCGGTGATGGTTTTTTTGTAATACAAAGTGGGGGAAAACCCTATTTTCTGGTACAACCAAGCAAAAACACTAGTGTCAGTTGTCACTGCCATGTTGTTTGTATTTCCACGTATAGCTCCAGCTGCTAACATATCTAAGAATGACGTAGATTGTTTCCGCAAAAAAAATTTGTCGGACAATGTGCTCCAAGTCAGCTCTGCTCCACCCAACGCGCTGAAACATAACCACTACTTCGACGTCATGATCGGCCGCCCGTCATTTGCTTCTTCTCCCTTCCGACAATCAAGATCAAGTCCCCCGCTCTAAAACAGTAAAACCTACCTGTATTAACCCTAGCGGTGAAAGATCAGTGTCAGGCTTCTGATCACGCGATAGGAAAAAAGAACGTGCTGATGCCGAAAATTAGTCGGAGTTATCATGCCATTCACTTAGGTCCGGAGACTCCCAATAATAATATGCTGGCGGCGGCAGTCCCCATCTACAATTGAAACAATCACAGCATAAATTACCCACAAGACGTGACATGCTTCGAGTTTCAGTTACTCAGAAATTAGACAATTTACCTGTTTGTGAACAACATATGGTATTCACCAGGCGGGCATTCCACTACTTTCAGGTTTGCAACAAATGTTGTACCATCCCTGGGCCTCAAGACAGACGCCTATTTACAATGCACATGTATAATAACATGGTATATGAAAATTACATCACCTAAAGCAAGGTAAGTAGAGTCCTAGACTAACCTGGAGGATGACTGGCTGCATATTCACTGCAACCTCCATTGTGTCAAGAAGCATTGCTGTAAGCTGTTAAAGAATTAGCTCCCACTAAGTTAAAGAATCTCAAAATGGGGACCAAATCTGATTGCCATATAAAAGCACTAAAAACACCATGTCAAGGTTTCTCCAAGAGAGCCAGATGGATAGAAATTTGGGTAAGGATGAAACATGAAAGATTGAAAGGTATCAGTGGATAACTAAAAGGATATTGCCATATTGATGATTTCGTGGGACTACCAAAGAGTCTTTGGGTAATTGAGTTCATCACTGTTGTACAGAGTGCATGACTACAGGGTTTGCTTTCATTTGTCTTTCTTGTGGGCTACCAGCAAAATTATCATTTTGCAAAAGCAATTGCATGTACACATGTTCAGGTCTACGGTCTACCGCGCACATGAAGACGAGTTCATTGTCACAAGGCACCACGACATAACTCATGCCTTTTTTTTTAGTTGGCTTGCTGCTACAAAGCTTGGCTATATAGATATTTTTGTAGTTCTAGTCCATGCTTGGGCAACATATATTAGCCGAAGCCTGTCCAACAATTTTCAGAAGGTATTTTCCCCAACCTCCACTTCCAAAAGAATAACCTTCTACTCAACAATGCCAATTTTGATTTTAATTCAAAAGCATGTGTAATATAATCAAATGCCAACATCTGAACTAGCAAGAAACAAGCTGAAATATAAACAAATACCAACGAAATCATGAGAAAGAGATAAAACAAAATGAACAATCCCCAGTATCATTTTCACCATGAGTGGTTGACATGTCATGACTATTAATTAGAGTGAAATGAGGTGGTTCAATCATATTTTTCGGATGTCAATTACGGATTATTCCTCATCACAAGTACATACCATTCTAGACACCGACATCATCTCTAAAAAGCACTTTTGACAGTTCATTTAATAATACTATATTAATGAACCCAGTCAAATGACAATATTATAAGACTATTTATATTATTATATATGATCTTTTCCATATCCAGTCTAAACATTTAAAAGAAAACGATAGACAAGGTTTCGGAAGTTTGGCTGCATGATATGACATGTAACTGCGAGTGGAGGGTGAACACCCAATTAAGACATAATACGTAACAATTCAAAATTAAAACTGTCCACACAAATTCGAAGGAATTTTTTTACAGAATCCTTCCAAACATGGTTCCATTTCATTATCAAAATTCTCGAACACCCTCAAGATTTACTCCCGTGTATGCTAGGCCTCTCCCCAAAAGTTATGGATACTCAACAACTTGCAACAGCGGTAGAAATGGAAGGTGTGTTTTAGTTTGGCAGAAACCCTATTGCACACATTTGCAGTGACATGAACATTTTTATTTTAGAATACCTTTGCTGGAGAGTACAAAATAACTCCATCAAGTCTATGGAAGATATCACCAGCCTCAATGCCTCCACAATTTGCAGATGATACTTCAGAGATCTAGGAAATGCATTTGAAGACAACGCAAACATTAGACAGAGTAAGAGCAAGGAAAAGTGTAAAACACAAAATATCCGAGATGAACATTTCTAAAATCTTCAGATCATGTACTAAATAATGTCATTCCATACTAGTTATCTTGTTATGTGTCCCAAAAAAACTAATTGTGGAAAATAGAGAGGGAGGGGGTTTGGAAAAATGGCATTAGTGTGGGTTGCAGACTTGAGGTTGGATAAGTACCTTCTCCACCAGAATTCCAGAAGGTGGCTTCCCGTACTGGTGGCATATTTCCTCCAAGTCCTTTAACTCCAACATGTGAAGCGCCCGGCCTCTTATTCCAAGCAATGGTTGCTTGATTCGCCTGCACTTTTTATGAAGAAACTTCATTGCTTCTATATTCTTACCACTGTGAAATGGAATACCTTCAGCTACATTGTATTGAAAAACATACCCAAACTTTCTGAAGTGTTTCAGGCATCTCCCAACAACCTCGACCGGCAAAAAGGGGGTTTTATACTCGTCTATGAAATTCATCCCAACAATTCTTCCGTCCAAATCAATCAGAAGCCCCCTGATGAAAAACTGTGGGAAATGGTACTCATGTTAACAAGTGTCCATTCAATCAATAAGATCCATACATAAACACATCGGCAGAATGTGAGCACTTATGGAGCTTAATTTCTATCAATACAAGAAGATCGAAGCAGAACTCACAAGAGCAATATACTGAATATCGTTATACTTTGTTTGCCTTTGAGGCTCCATTTGACAAGTGCTGACCATAAGTTCATCGCAATCTAACTCACTAACTGCACGGAACGTCTTCCCGCGTTTCATCCGCAGACTTGCAGACTCGAATTTCCGGGCAACCGCAACGACTGGGGTAGGCGTCAAGAAGTAGGCATCCGGGAGGTCGGTGAGCACCACCGCGGGGAGATCAGCTTCACACTCGACGGAAACAATGGCGACATTATAATGCAGGTCGTACATCAGCAACTTCCCCTTGACAACCTTTTTGTCAGGCAGGAGCACCTCAATCTGCAACAAACCAATCATCAGAACATCAAGAAACCCAGTGAAACAATCATTGAAAACTCGCTCGCAGGCAATCGTACCGACGGACCTTCACACTGGACAGATCATGGACCTCGGTGTCACTGTCGCTCTTCCTGATCAGAGTTGCAGAGGTCATGATCCAGGTCGCAGGGCCCTCGCGAGCGACCACCGTGCCAGTGCAGGCGAAGGTGGACGGGGTATCCCCATCTGCCGGACCAGCAAGCCAGCAACGAGTTAATCGCTCAGGCGAGAGGCGAACACAAAGCAGATCGCTCACGCGCAGTTGGTAAAGCCAGGGAGATGTTACCGACGGAGGCGGAGAGGGCGACGACGGACTTGGCCACGCTAAGCGCCGCGTCCCTCGCCCTCAGGCCCTCCTCCGTGAAATCGTCGTCGAAGGCATCGGAGTCTTCGCCGGACGACGAGGAGGACCCCGGCTCCGGCTCCGGCTCCGGCTCCGGCTCCGAGTCATCATTATCGCTGGGGCCGAACAGGCTGCGGCGAACGCGCCGATGTGCTAGGTAGGTCACGCGACAAACAGAGCAAGAAAAGGTAAGCACGGGGCGAGCAGGCAGTCAGGCCGGCGTCGAAGCGGCGGTTGTAAGTACTACCTGCCTCTTCGTCCTCGGGTGCCATCTCCGCTCCGGCTCCGGCGGTGGCGTCCGGCGCGGCGGGTGGGGTTGGCGACTCCATCCTGGCCGGCGGTGAAGCAGCGACGAGCCGCCGACCCTAAGAGCACATCGACCGGGCCGAGCGACGCCGTTGGGCCCGGGTCGGCCTGCCAACCAGTTCCAGTTCCACCTTTGGCACACTTCTTCTCCCCAAATCTGCCGCATCTCGAAAAAAAAAACAATTCCGCTGCATCTCCCGACAATCACGATCAAACTCAGCAACCCAAAGCCCTAACCTCCAATTCTCCATGGACGGCGATCCCGAGCATGCATCCCCTCCGAACCAACACACGGATGAGGTAAGAACATCGATGTCTCTCCCCCGAATGATTAACGCCGGTAGAGAAGTCGTGTAACTCCACATCAATTTTTAATCACAGATAGTGTCGACAATGGATTTTTACAACCTTCGCAACGTCGACGACGCCGCGAAGGCTCGGAAGAAAGAGCAGAGGAGGGCGAGAGAGGAGCGCATCCAGAACAAGCGCTCGAGGAAAGAACGCAAGATAAGGGAGGCCGAAGAAGTTGTGGCCAGGGCCCTCGAGATAAGAGAAGAGCTCCGTCAGAAGAGGCTCGAGTTCGAGGCGTCGATCAAGGGCAGGGAGGAGGAGTTCTACTACATCCCTTCGTCCAGGAGGGCAGTTCCTATGAGTGAGCAACTGAGCATTCGGTTTCAGATTTTACCCTCTTGCTTGCATTGCTTTCTGTCCTACTGTACAATTGTTCCTTCAGATAAGTTTGTTCTTCCCTTTGGAACTTATAATCCCCTCTACACCAACTTGTTGCTGCAGGTGAGGTGATTGATCTACCACCAGGTTATTAATTTGCTTCCTTTCACATCTTATGTACTTTTGTGATTTGATTTTATCCTGTAGAGTCTCTCATTTGGTGAGTGGCGTTGCTTTTGAATTTTAAGCTTTTGAATGGGTTCCATATCATTGGGTTGATGAGTTCGGGAGAATATCTGAGCTGAAGCGTACAAGCTGGAGAGTTGAGCAACTCACATTACAACTCGCTCAATGTATGGTTGGACTCGAGTCATTTACAGGTAAATAACTTTCTTTACTAGTGCGGAAGATTATTTATTGATGTTAGTATTAACTTCTCTTCTATACCACAAAGCCCACAACGAGCTCTGTTCCTTGCAGGAGATATGCAACTTTTCTCATGCTCTGGAACAACTGTTGAGTTTCTGATGGGTGTTGGTTATGTGGTAACATCTGCAAGTTTAGTTAAATTGCCACACGAAGATAAGGTAGCTGATGAACTTAAGGTTAGTGCATTCTTCTTTTCCTTTCTTTATGGTATGATTACTGCATTGTTTTAAACACTGAAGGTTAAATATTGCTATCTGTTACATTCTTGTAGATCAATGTATGCTTACCAAGTGGAGAAAAACTCGAGGGGTCTCTATCAAGTGTGGATTTTTATTACAACTTATGTGTGGTCAAAGTCCCTTCAACTTTGCAGCTGCCAACGAAAAGGTTCAGTGCAGACACTAGAATTTTCAATTTTTATGAGTGCCGTTCAAGAGATGTTGTAGCTTTGGGCCGCCTTTGTAAGCCTTGGAGCTTGAACGCTGCTCTGGGAAAGCTAATCCCAAGAAGAAGCCAGTTTGATTGTGAGGAACTCCTTCTTTCGTCTTGCAAGATTTCAAGGGTAATTCAAACGGTTTCTGCTCCACTAAATTTCTAGTTTACTTAAAATCATTTAAGTACCAACTTGCTGCAATGCTGCATTTGGTGCCTTATTTGGAGACCATTCATAGACTGTATCTGATTTTAAGCTTATGGATCTTATTGCATATTCATAACCTCTTTTGGGCGAATACTGTATAACTGAAATTCGAAAGAATTGCAGTCTCCGATGCATTATGACAACAGCCTCAGCCTGTACGAACTAGTTCATGAAAACTGATTTGCACTTCAAATTTTATTCTGCACCTTTTCTTGCCAAACTGTCAAGGAGTCATATTTTAAAGTAATTTAACAAAGCCAGCATCCAATTTCTCTTCTTCCGTCATTGGCAGCGTTTCAGAAAGCCATGCTCCGTTACTTTAACTAAATTGCACGGTTCCTTACGTTGTATATTTGTGTGGGGTACTGTCTAGTTGATAATCAGGCTCTTAATGTTGCTTAACTTGGTAAATCTGTGCCTATTAGTTTTTGGGAGACTGCAGAGACATGGGCACCATTTGGGGGATATTCTTTATTTGAACTTTCTATAAATCTGATACTAAAAATAACACTATTTCACAACCATGTTGAAATAAAGCACATTTTCTCTTACTCGTAAGGAACTGACGATTTTCTTGTTTCTCCGAAGGAAAGGGCACATTTTTCTCAATTTGCTTACTCACTCGTGTATGTACTGTACCCAAGCCTCATAACCGATTGTATCTTGTCTAGGAAGCTCCATTAATTACACAAGGTCTGTTATGCTGTAGGAAATAAATTTATGACTTGGATTGCTCTGTTGTGGATAGCAAGGTTTATTACTGACGCTAGTAGAAAAATGCCCATTTGTCCCGGTTTCAGAGGGCCTTCTGTTCCGGTTCTGGAACCGGGACTAAAGGGTCGTTACTAAAGCCCATGACCTTTAGTCCCGGTTCGGTTACGAACCGGGACAGATGGGCCTCCACGTGGAAGCCGGTTGGAGCGGGGGCTGGAGGACCTTTAGCCCCGGTTGGTGTTAAAAACCGGGACGAAAGGAATTTTTCCGAAATTTGTTTTTTTTAAACAAATTTGGATTTTTTTCATTTTCGAATCTTTGAATTATTTGACAATTTAATCTCTAATCACCCCTCCTCACTGCTTCACAATTTAATCTCTAATCTCTAATCTCTAATATGGATTAATCAACACTCATTCTAAATCATCTAACTTCCCGGCCGGTCACCCATCCTCTCACTACTCCAGCCCGAGCACGCTTAACTTTCAGGTTCTATCTCCCCTAGTTTCCAAGTCTGCACTTGTTGTTTTCCTAACAATAGTAAGATATCAATCATTATAACCCTTAGGTCTTGATATCACATGATTTAATTTTTTGAATTCCAAACAATTATTAAAAAACAATCACGATTAACAAACAACAATGATGTCACGATTAACAAAAAAACAATCACGATTAACAAACCAAAAATATATATATAATTCATAATATTTTATTACAGAAGATCGAAGCTAGAAGCGTCTAATCTAACGACTAGAGCTAAACTACTCGATCTTCTGCTTCTTGGCGGAGGTCCCGGCGCCCTCATCGTCGTCGCTGGGCGCCGCCCGCTTGGTGGCCTCCTCCGACGCGACTTTCGCCTCCATGCGCGCCGTCATCTCGGCCCTCTTCTTCTCCTTCTTCTTGGCCCTCGCCTTGGCCAGGTTCGCGCGGGACTTCTCCGCACGATCGGCACGGCGAAGTTCCTGCGCCTCCAGCCGTTCCAGCGGGTCGTCGGCGGGCGGAGGACTGTCGTCGTCGGCGGGGGGCGGACTGTCGTTGGCGGCGCGCGATTGTCGCCCGCGCTGTCGAGGCCGCCGCTTCGGAGGCGGGTCCCAAAACTTGCGCCTTTCAGAATTGTCCTCGTCCGACGGGGTGTCGGAGTCGGATGACCATCGTAGCGGCGACCCCGACATGGCGGCGAGAAGCTCGTCGGGCGCGAGAGGGATGAGAAGGGAAGATGAGATGAGATGAGTCGGATGTGCTCCCGGCCTTCGTCTACTTATAGCCTGATCGAGAAGCTCGTCGGGCGCGCACCCGACGAGCTTCCCATGCGCGTGCGGCTTCCCAACGCGCGCCGCACGCGCATGGGAAGCTCGTCGGGCGCGCGCGGAAGACGAAGCGCCGTCATTGGTCCCGGTTTGTAGCTGGAACCGAGACTAATGGCCTTGAATGTAACAGTCTGGCTTGAAATTAAGTTTGATTGTGATAATGTGATGTCACCGTCACCTATCTCTTTGTTGTTTGTACTAGTACTTCTATGGGCCAGTTTGATTGGAAAACAAAAACAAAAAAAGTATAGCAATTTCATTACAGGACGTCAACGGAAGAATACTCCATATCCTGTACTCTGTCATGGTGAATTTCAGACGGAGCACGCCTGGTTGGCAGATCTCGCAAGTCTACCGACCAGGCGGGAACCGTCTGTAATACCCGTACGGGATTTTCATCCCATACGGGTTTACGGACGGCCCCCGCCTCGTGGGCACATGTGGAAAATCTGCCAACCAAACGAGCTCCGTCCGAAATTTCCCCGGACAGAGTACAGGATACAGATGAATTTCTCCGTGTACGGCCTTTAGTGAACTTGTTATGCTACGATAAGTCCACGCGGACCTGTGCTTATAAACAGGTCTAACTCCACTTCGGCTAGCGAGGTGGTACTAATTTCACTTGGTTACAGTCCAGCCTTTCGTCCCGGGTTGTGGCTGGAACCAGTACTAATGGCCA
Source organism: Bromus sterilis (assembly GCA_950022295.1). Classification (NCBI taxonomy): domain Eukaryota; kingdom Viridiplantae; phylum Streptophyta; class Magnoliopsida; order Poales; family Poaceae; genus Bromus; species Bromus sterilis. Next base: position 406,815,168 of record OX465596.1, on the reverse strand, counting down.
GCCTTTCATCCCGGGTTGAGCCACAAACCGGGACTAGTGGTTGTGGGCCAGGAGCGAGGACCATTGGTTCCGGTTCTTGTCTAGAACCGGGACATATGCCCCCAGACGAACCGAGACCAATGCTCCACGAGGCCCGGCCGGCCCCCGGGCGCACGAACCGGGACGTATGACCCCCATGGGTTCCGGTTCGTGGCAGAACCGGGAAAAATCGGCTGGAGAGGCCTGAACCAAAGCTCTGTTTTCTACTAGTGTGAAGTGTCCATGACTCCTTGTTAAAGTTTGTCAGTTGTTCCATGGATATAGATCTGATTGAGCAATCTCTACATGCTAATCTTTTCAGAAATTTTCTTTTAAATTTTGCAAATATGTCTCTTGCAAATGATCACAACATATTTTGCAGAGAGGTGTTGGTGGTCCTCTGATGGATTTTGATGGAAATATCATCGGTATGAACTTCGACGACAAGAGAGAAACCCCTTTTCTTCCAGGTTTCATCGTGTTAGAGTGTTTACAGCACTTCAACAGTTTCGGGTATATATTTTGTTATTTCTCTTTTCTTAAAAGGGAGATATCAAGTAACCCATACTTAGAATCATAGTAGTGATCATCAAAACATATTATTCATAAGATTGAAGCCACTAAGTTGTTCATCGATTTAAAGTTCGAACGTTACCGTTCCTGATTTCTTTAGGAAATATCCTTGTGAAGATTTCATCAATAGTTCAAACAAGCTCAATTTGTATGTAGAAACTAGTGCTTGTGAACCATTAGTTAGATTGAGCCACCAACAAAACATAAAGCAGCATAGAACTTTCTTTTTCTTCATTATAGTAGGACAAATTTTGTACACATTGCATGCTTGTATCACTTCCTTGACTGCTATCTTTTCATGGCCATAATGTGTTTACAAAAAATGCTATCGCGTGGCTTTAAATTATTTAAGCCCTTAAAGGCCAATAGTACATTCAGATGTCCATAATTTGAGTTGTAAAAGGATTTTATTTGCCCTCTAATGTTCAATCTTAGTTAATTGTCTGAAAAGACGATTCTACAGTTTAGTGCAGTCAAAGCCTTTGATTGGAAAATATCATTATTGTCATTTTAATGTGTATTAGCTTAGAACTTGCTTAAACTGTCATTATCCAACTGTTTGGCTACTTCACTCATCCTATTATTTTAATAAAGTTATAGCCTCCATTAAAATATCTGTAGTCAGATTACTAAGAAGTGTGGTTTATCAGTGTTGCGCTTTCCAGCATTAAATAGTAAAATAAAGTATCTAATGATGCAGGAAGATCATACGACCGTTGCATGGATTGCGAGTTCAAACTCTTCACGAAGCACATCTTACTGTACTTGAGAAGATACGTCATGGGTTTCCTGAGGTCTATGGTGTGATCGTGGATAGGGTATGCATTTTCTCTCTTGGTTCTTTTTTCTTGCATTGATCCGTTAAACTGGGTGTTTCATATGTTCTTGTCTAACAAGTTGTCTTGCAGGTAGAAGGACTTTCACCTGAACATTCTGAAATAAAGGTTGGAGATGTCATCACTCATGTTAATGGTGTACCTCTATCCAGTGCTGCAGAGGTTTGTATACTTGAAATCAAGTTTAATATAGGCACAAAGAACACGCTGAATAATTAGCTGGGTTTGGTTGATTGGACAAATCCAGTGTACTTCCTCTGTACCAAAACATTTGAAGTTCTAGGTTTATCCTAAGTGAAACTTTCTTAAGTTTGACAAAGTTTATAGAAAAGATTACTAATATCCACAACATCAAATATATATATTGCGGAAATCAACTTTCTCGTGAATCTGATGGAACTAATTTGGTGTTATAAATGTTGGTATATCTTTCTATAGACTTGGTCAAACTTAAAGAAGTTTGACTGAGAAACACTGTAACTGCACTAGGTCCCATCTGGTTAGCACTAGAAACTGTAATTTTTGCACTCTTGATTAACAACATATATGTTGTTGTTCGTCTGTTAGTTGGGTTGTATAACATATATGTTGTTCATTTGTTAGTTGGGTTGTATACTACTGGATGCGTCCAGTCAGCATATGCTAAAGAGGCAGAAACTGAATCTACAAAGGGACCGCGACCAGATGGCAACCGTAATAAGCCTCAAGGTTAAGTGAAAATAAGTGCATAAAATTTACTGTTATGCTTCCTGCTGGAAATTCTGATTGTAGCCTCTTGTCCTATATATATATCGACAAATCCAGTTTGATGTGAAAACTATGAGAGGTCGCAATTCTGAAGCCGTGACCAGAACGATCAACGTTGACAAGTTTACTCCTACCAGTGGATTTAACGGGTAACTTAGTAGAAACTACAATGTACTATGTGGGTTTTTAGTGGCAGTGTACTAATATATTATGAGTTCTTTCGTGATAGTGTATTGATATATCGTTTACTCGCGCGCAGGTGGCCACTTGGGAGACCTTATCTTCTTCGGTGGATTGAGAACGGAACCCTTTTCACTGAAGAGCGGCGTGGCTAACAGAGAAGCACCTCTTTCGCCCATAGGGCAACTTCAAGGCGGATCAATAAAAAAGGATGTAACCCCAAACAACTTTAAGGACGAAGGTCATTCAATCGCAATCATCAAATATTCGCTCTCAGTTCTTTTACACTCGAAGTTCACCAAACAATCAAAGATAAATGGCACAATTCTTAAGCAATTGAAAGATAAATCATCCAATGCAACAATAATTTAAATAAAAATATTGCAGTCCAAATATATAATTTTAAAGTAACCAAATTGGACACATGTTCTAATTATGAATACTTAGCAGTTACTCGGTTGTTAATTTGATGATTGCAAATGACGTTTGGTTCTGCTCTGGATTGGATTGGATCACCCAAGTTCCAAAATTTCTGATCATCGCGAACTTTATCATCTTCATTCTTCACAATCATGTTGTGCATGATCACACGTGTTGTCATCATCTCTCACAATGTCTCGGGATGAATTAATCATCATAGGCCTGGACACCATGTTAGTTGTGATCAAACACACGTATCATCACATCTAAAATTAAGATGAAAATAAGGCGCGAATAGCACATCGGGAGCAAAGTAGTCATCGACCAACATAAGATGGCCCCATACCCTATTTTGATTCAACACTTGATTTGGAATTATTTTAATTTACTTTTATAAAATAATTCATTTATTAAATAATGAGGAATGATGGCCTTATACAAAAAATGTGAATTAATTTGGGTAGTTCCTAAATATTATAATTAGGTCATGTGCAAGTGTGGGATGACGCACGCACAAGAACACCAAGACACGGAAGGGGATTAGCTATTCACCATTTAATAAAATGACAAATTGAAATAATCAAATTAAATAATGTAATATGATGCTCATGCAAAGCTTATGATGCAAAAAAATAACAATCAAATTATAGTTAGGGTGCTACCTCAAGCTCTTACAATCTACACCACTCTATACTATAACAAGGCTAGATGAAAAAATCCAATCCACTCAAAATTTACTTAAATTTTATTTATAAAATAACCATTTGTTAAATAAATAGGATTTTGCATTGTGGACATACCCTTAGGTTTAGCTCAGAGGAAAGGAGTGAAAGTGTTGTCCTGTGAGGACAAGAGAACATCATTTCAAAGCAACTAAGCATAAAAAACCAAGCAAGCAACAACCCCATGAAAACATCATAAATTCTAGGGAACAAGCAAGCAAGAAAGATATCTTTTTAAGTAAGCCCTTCAAATAAAAAAAGAAGATTCGAATATATAAACCTCTAGCTAGAAGGATTTCTTTCAGAAAGGATCATTGCACACAATGATAGGTCGTTTCAATGTCTAGTTTGAAAATAACATTGCCCTATAGAATGGATGTCATGAAGCAGCTTATGTAAAGACAAGATACCATCAATGATAACCCTTGCTTTTACAAAAGTAGGCTGGTGTCGTTGATAAATTTGTGAGATATAGAAGAGAGATGAAATAGGTGAATGTTGTCTGTGCCCTTTACTTTAGGGATCAAGGTAAAAATTGCATAATTGAGCCGCTTAATATCACCGTACCCAAGCAAAAAAACAAGATCTTATAGATCAATGGATTGAGGGTCCCTGAAAAACAAATCTTCATGACTCTTTTAGAGTGGCTATGATATTTCGAAGTTTCACCGAAACAAGGCATCTTGACCTAGGATACAAGCAATTTTGATTTACATGTGCAAACCGTGTTAACGCCCGGTTTTGTTCATACTTGCCCTTATATATCCCTGACTTGTGATACTTGTTTTTCCTTTTATCCCCCGAACTGCGTAGTGCGTATAGTTCCTTTTGTTAGTGTTCTAGTTCTTGATGTGCAATAGCATGTGCGTACGGTAGATTGATGATACTAGATGATACCCCGCGCATTGCTGCGAAAACTGTTAACAACTAATTTAATGTTTTAAAATATGAGAAAATTTATGAAACATAATATAATTTATGAAAAAAATATTAGATTAAAAATATAAGAAAAATTGATGAAAAAACTAAAAATGAGCACATCACGAGAGAGCCTATCAATATTTCTAAGCATAACATTGACATTATTCAACTTCTCTTCTATAGTAGCACCAAAAGTCTTTTGAGGAGTTATAAACTCTTTAATGGTACTCACTAATTCAGAATTCACTCTACTATTGTTGTTACCATAAGAGTTACCAAGCATTGCCATATGAATTTAAAGGCGTAGGATTATTGTTGAAGTTTCCTCTATAAGCATTATTATTAAAACTAGATGATATCCCACGCGTTGCTGCGGAAGTTGTTAACAATTAATTCAATACTTTAAAATATGAGAAAATTTATGAAACATAATATAATTTGATTATGAAGTCTTTTTTAATTTATTTTTTTGATTAGATTAAAAATATAAGAAAATTTGATTAAAAAAACTAAAAATGAGTGTGATTTTTGTTTTCGCAATTTATTACCTTATCAATATATCGGTGAGACGATATGAGATGATATGAATTATTCTTTATTTGTGATAAGCTGCATATGTATGCAGATTTGATGAAAACATATGCACGAAGAGTTAGTGGAAAGAGTTTTTATAGGTGAACCTGTTTGATGATGTGAATAGCTTGCATGTCAAGAAAATTAGGTTAATGAGGATGAACTATTTAGATATTATAAATGTGTATAGTGAGACAACATATGACGAGTAATTAGCACAAGGGGTGTTTCGGTTTGGTTGAGCACAATTAACCTATTCTACTCCAATGATGAAAGCCTCTTAGGGCATCTCCAACAGTTCGTATGATGGTTGTTGGTAATTTTGCCACATAGACTATTTTGATGACATGGCGTGTAATAAAAGAAGAAAGAGAGTAGAACCGTATGATCCTGAAGCAACGCTCTATGCACAAGCTCCAAGGCTAGGCATTCATTTCTTTAGCATTCAGTGGGGCCCTTTGGATTTGGTGTGACACAACGTCCTTAGTTTTCTACTCCACCTCGCGTGTATCCCTCCCTAATCACCTGTGACTACAAAGATGTGTTGCATTCTTGATCATCTGCTTTCCCTGGTAAATTAATGCTTCTAGCGGATTACATACAGCTCAATGGCCCTGTTTGGATACTCTAACTCGGTTAGAGGTTAGAGTTAGATTCTAACTCTAGTCTAACCCAAAACTAACTCTAACCAAAGAGGTGTTTGGATGGTGGAGTTAGATTGGCAATAAATGCACCATTCCAATCATTTGACTACTTTATTCAGAATTTTGTATGGTGGAGATAGTGGAAAAAGTAACTTTTTGTGGGGCACATCTAACTCTAACCCAAATAAGCACCTCTTGGGTGGGTTAGATTTTTTGGATGGGTTAGATGCATCTAACCAACTCTAACCCTCCTGTTTGGATGTTTTGGGGTTAGTTTGGTACAATCTAACCAACTCTAACTCTAACCCATGGATCCAAACAGGGCCAATGTATGCTCTATTAAAAAACTTGTATGATGAGCCGTTGGCTGGTGATGTGGATAGTTGTACCAATGACGTTACATACATACTATTGCAGATGCTCTTATTAACAATGAAATTAATGGACGGCTAGTCCCTGTCCAGCAACAAGTCAACCTAAGCCAGGGTGGATGCCTAGTTATTTACTCCGTACAAGTTTTTCTCTATTATTTCCTTGGCGATAAAGTTTATCTCTACATTATGTTATCAGCTAATCACGGACCAAGGTATGATATTTGGAAGTTTCACCGAAACAGGGCATATTGACCTTAAGGATACAAGCAATTTTGATTTACATGTGCAAACCGTGTTAACACCAGGTTTTGTTCATACTTGCCCTTATCTATCCCTGACTTGTGATACTTGTTTTTCCTTTTATCTCCTGAACTGCGTAGTTCGTATAGTTCCTTTTGTTAGTGTTCTAGTTCTCGTTATGCAATAGTATGTGCATACGGTAGTTGATGATATGTGTATAGCTAGTGAGACAACATATGGAGAGTAATTAGCACAAAGGATGTTTGGTTGAGCACTGCTGAAAAATAACCACGTGTCTATGTCCGTCTTGGACTAGAACAATCCCTTTTAGTTTGGTATTGTTCGGTTCAGATAGATGCATGTACGTATAGTACTAGGACTAGCAAACCGTGTAGTACTAGGATTAATACTAGTTGCCGATTCAGTTTGCTACTGCCTAGACTGCTATATATATATGCATGTAAGCATCCTTGTAATCTGTATCTTGAGTTAAGATCAATACAAAGATTATCAACGAACATCAACTCTCGTGTCCCGTCGCGTACGTAGCGTTCTTGTGCTATTGATCCATCAACCCGACGGCTGGTTATTTCGATACTAGCTAGCTCATATACGTACATAGTCATCCATCAATCTGTTTATGTGCTAGTTCGCTAACCATCCAGCTGCTTGTACGAACGTGTGTCTCCAAGCTTTGCACTTGTGAGTTTTGCCGGAGAGTAGTACTCGGCAGATCACAACGTCGACGTGAAGGCCTGTGCCAACAAGCACAATTAACCTATTCTACTACCTCCGTCACAGTTTGCAGGGCTTACGTGTATATCTAGGTCGCCAATTTAACCAACATAAAATAAGATATATGTGATAAAAATTATATCATCATAAACTTTAGATGTTCTACTTTCAAATGATATAATTTTTATAACATATACCTTGTGTTATGTTGGTTAAATTGACGACCTAGGGATACGCACACGCCCTGTAAACTGTGACGGAGGTAGTACTCCAATGATGAAAGCACCTTATTAACAATGAAATTAATGGACGGCTTGTCCTTGTCAGCAACAAGTCAACCTAAGTCAGGGTGGGTGCCCAGTTATTTACTCCCTCCGATTCATAATAAGTGTCGCTCATTTTATACTAAGCTAATACAAACTTTGTACTAGATGAGCCACATTTATTATGGATCGGAGGGAGTACAAGTTTTTCTCTATTATTTTCTTGGCGATGAAGTTTATCTCTACATACTAAATCGTGTTATCAGCTAATCACGGACCAATTTGATTGCCTGTCGCATGTCTTGCGCAAAGTTGACTTTGAACTTGGAGGTCTAGCTACGTGCAAGCTGGAATTCGTGGCCCGTTTAAGTGCTGAATGGACAGGCACAGGGGCATGTCCGCATGCTGTGGTTGTGGGCTGGAGCGGTCAACGGGGGAGCAATGGCGGGCCCGTCGTGGCTTCTCCTGCTCTGTCTCGCCGGCGGCGTGCTTCATGCTGGTGGCCAGATCAGAGCGCCCGACACCACGGGTACTGAGCACTGACCAAGCTTGAAGATCTCCTTGGCAGATAATATGGACATCGTATACATGCAATCACGCGTGGTTTGTTTGGGCATGCTTGCAGGTTTCATCAGCGTCGACTGCGGGCTCTCGGAGAAGAGCAGCTACGTGGACGACGCCACCAAGCTGCCCTACAGCTCCGACGCCGACTTCACCGACGCCGGCCAGAGCTACAACGTCTCGGCGCAGTACAAGGACCAGGCGTTGCTCCGGCGGCAGCTCCTCAGCGTCCGCAGCTTCCCCGGCCCGCCGGGGCGACGGGGCTGCTACACCCTCCCGTCCTTCGAGGCCGGGACGTCCAAGTACCTGGTCCGGGCCACCTTCATGTACGGCAACTACGACGAGCTCAATAAGCCCCCCGCGTTCGACCTCTACCTCGGCGTCAACTTCTGGAAGACGGTGAATATCTCCAGTCCCGACGCGGTGCACACCGCCGAGGTCATCGCCGTCATCACCGTCGACTCGGCGAGCGTCTGCCTGGTGAACACCAACTCCGGGACGCCCTTCATCTCGTCGCTGGAGCTGAGGCCTCTCGAGGACACGATGTATCCGCTGGTGAACTGGACGCAAGGGCTGGTCCTCATCGGGAGGCGCAACTTCGGCGCCCAAGAGTTGATTAGGTGAGCTCTTCAGAGCATATACAACGGAGTATCTTAAAGAGCAAACTCATTCGGAGCACATATGAATTTATGTACTTTGGCCAGGTACCCGGACGATCCATACGACCGTGCATGGGTCCCGTGGACCAACCTGGAAGAGTGGCGTAGCATCTCATCATCGGATTTCGTCCTCATGAAGCTGGGCGACAAACCCGTCTATGACGTGCCATCTGTGGTGATGCAGACCGCGGTCACCACGCTCAACACCTCGCAGACCCTCATCCGGATCCCGTGGGACGCCGAGCCCAACCACATATATCCTAGGCCTGGGTATGATAAACACACTACTCCTCCTTCGCCTGGGTTTTATAAGCTTGGCACGAATTGTTAGATGTTCAATTTAATTAAAAAAACATGCCTCTGATCTATCCATACTAATTATCCTAAAATAGATGTATTTAGCATTATAATCATCTAGATACATTTCAGAACAATTAATATAGATCGGAAGGAGTATTTCTATTATATTCTACATACAATATGACATTAGATTCGTTGTTGAACATACTCCAGCTGTCCTTAAAAGAGTGTACTTTCAATTTCGTTGAAAATTCAAATTTTCTTTAATCATGATTATAAAAATGCATCGACATTTATACCATCAAATTAGTATCATTAGATTTGTTATGAAGTATATTTCTATTATATAATTATTTAATTTTATAAGTATCGTTATATTTTTATGTAAACTTGGTTAAAGTTTAAAATAGTGTAACTCTTCAAAAAAATAATTAAAAGTACACTCTTTTGATGACGGAGGGAGTACTTTCTAGATGTAACTTTTGTGATACATTATACACATTTTATTAGTTAAAATCAATGAAAAAAATAGCACGCTATTTCGCGGTTATTAGCGCGCTATAGCTTAATTTGAGGGGCTACGCTATATTTAGTCAAAAGTTACCGCTACAGCACTAATGCCGTTTTTAACGCGCTAAATCGCGCTAAACTTGGTACCACGCTATTTTTTATAGCACGCTATTTAAAAACCTGTGTCCATCTGGTGGTTCTTCTAGTTCATCTGAAGATGATGCCAATGATTCTGATTAAAAGCTTAATACAAATTGTCTTTTAGAGTTTATTACTTTGTTGTGCGTGGATTTAAGCCTCATATTTGCATTTGTGCCATGGATTTGGCCTTGACATTTGGACAAATTTTTAATGTTGAAACTTGGAAATCCTACAATCCTTAATATTTGGGTTAGTTCTCACCATTTGTTTCATCATGCTATTTTAAATGTAACTTCGCTATATCCTGCTATATCTTCTGTAGTTTCTGGAGAAGGGCCACGCTATTTTTGATAGCACGCTATTTAAAACCTTGGTTAAAATTAAGACATAAAAGCACATGCCCAACTTATAAACCTAATTGAGCAGAGGAAGTACTCCTAGTATCTTAAAACTATAACCACTGACTATAGCAACGCCATCGGAGTGATCTTACAAAATCCTCTTATATTATTTACTTTTAGGGAAAAGTAAATTTTTCGGCTCTTAGTTCTTTTGAAAGTATAGAAATGGTCCATCAACTCTATAACAAAAAAAATCTTAGGGTCAGTTCTTTTGGCGGCTTAAAAAATAAGCCACCCCTCCCCAGTTTCTACCATAAGCCAAATATAGCATTCGTTGGGGCTTCTAAATTAGCTATCCCATAACTAGTTTAGAATCCTCTATTAATTTAGAGGGCAGCTTATTTTATAAGTTGGGGAAGAACTACTTATTTTTTAAGCTGCCCAAAAGAACGGAACCTTAGTCCCTCAACTTTTAAAACATTATAAGTTTAGTCCCTCGTAACGCGTCTGGTGGTTTTTTGCCGATGTGCATGGGTATATATGAAAAAATAAGTAATGATGAGGAAGGGTTGTGCGCTGCCCAAGCTGCCTGTGGCCATCGAACTTTTTTCCTTGTGCGCCGGCCGAGACAGGGGCGTAAGTAGCAAAGGGGAGCGTAGCGAGGGATGTGGGTAGTGCAAGACCCTTCCTCGCTCCTTATTTTTCATGTATACCACTCAACGCCGGTAGAAAACGACCCGAAGGGGCACGAGGAACTAAACATATCATATTTTGAAAGTTGAAGGACTAAGACTGTTTGTTTTAAAGTTGAGGGGTCATTTCTATATTTTGAAAGAGTTAAGTGATGAAAAACATACTTTTCCTTTTACTTTAAAACACGAAGTCTTAAAATTAATTGGTAATATACTATCTTTTGGAGTACTTGTCTACTAACCACTTGCACGTAACCATGGTAGGCTTCTGCCTATTCTGTACTTCTCGGAGCTGGAGTTCTTGGACAGCACGCACGACCGCCTGTTCTTCCTTGGCGTCAACAAGGCCGAGTACTGGTGGGGAAGTATGGGCAAAGTGGAGAGAGGCGTCACGGAGGTCTTTCGCGTGAAGGAACCATCTCCGTTCCTCAGCCCGGAGGAGAACTACATCTTCTTGAATGCCACCAATCGCACGGGAATCCGGGAAATCCATGGCATCAACGCTACGTCTACAATACTGCCGCCCTTCATCAACGCTGCTGAGCTTTTCTCCCTCATCTCCACATCTAATGTCGGCACCGACACTCAGGATGGTACGTAAATGCGGAATCATACTGATATTATAAAGAGTTATAATATAAACGCGGAAAATAAAAGCATTCCAATTCAAAGGTGGTACCCATGGACTCTATGCATCTAAAACCTAGATATAAGAGGGGAGTGTTGAGGGTTTTTTCTTTTTTTAACAGTAGAGGGGAGTGTTGAGATTTGTACTGACAAAAAGTGTTACGGTTTATCCCATCGCAAGTTTCGTATGGTCCCCTAAGACGGGCAGCACAAATGTCCGTGAACCGTATCCTTGCGCCCCCCCCCCCTTCAATTCAGTTCGGATTTGCGAAAAAACAAACATAAGAACGGGTCCGCGAATGTTTAGGGGATCGTGTTGGATGGCAAAAAGGTTGCCCGAACTTTTACAGGAGGTTTTAGGAACAACGCTGGAGATGCCCTTACTCCTTTGCTCTATTGGCTTTTCACTAGTCCAATCTCCATCGTTATTTTACCTCACTTTTTTTCACGCGTGTATCAAGTTTTGGTGGTCCGTTCCGGTTCAGAATTCGTGCTAGACCTGCAAACATATCTCAAACATTCTAGGTTCAGGTTCAGCCAATACCTCATCTAAGAGGGGGGATGGGTAAAACTAAGGTTCAACCCTCTTTTGTGTTTGTTTCTCTGATTAGTTCACGGCATGCTCTGCTTCGATGCATGTTTCGTCGATAGGTGGCATGCTTGGCTCCAATGTTTGGGAAGAATTAGAGACATTTGGGGAGAGGAGAGGCAGATGGTGAAGAGATCAATAAGAGGACAACTTGTCGGTATGCTCTACTCTGGCGAGGTGATTCCGGTGGTTGTGGCTAATTTGCATCTTGAACTTTCACGACATGACATTTGTATTCCTTGACCACTCCAATGGTTGAGAAGATTGGAATACTGGTGGGTTAGGAGGGGCGGATGTGATGGTGGAGGGATTGGCGTGGCGGCTTGCCTGCGTGATGCACTTTGGTGATTGCTGCAATCATGGCAATGGTATTCCCTGTTGATAAGGTTTGACCCTAGGATTGAAAGGCTTTGTCCCTGTTGGAGCCTAAAGGTTCTTTGGGCTAGATGGGCACCCTAAGGGCTCATTTGGTAGACCAAGACCCTCTTTGGACCCCCGTCAAAAACCAGGGTGCAGAGCCCACGAGTAAAACTAGCATGTAGAAAACCACCACCACATTTGGTCGCTGGGAGATATCCACACCTGGGCATTGTAATCTCTAATTTTCTGCATATATAAGAAAAGAGCAAGGCATGAAGTAGGGCCTTTACTCTCCTTGTGGGTCTGAACATCTACAAATCGTACATTTATGTGATTTGTGTTTCTATGACCCCCCCCCTTACAGATGTTAGTATCGATGAACAGTCCCTCGATGACAAAGCCCGAGGGCACTGCTGGTGGCGAGGAGCCCAGACTAGGATCCTTGTCCAACCATGGTTAGCCATGATGACAATGCCCGAGGGAGCCTTTCTCCTCCTTGGAGGCATCGTTATGGTTTGAACCCACTTCCCCCTACCCTAGGCCTCCCAGAAGAATCCCTAACTCTATTGGGCGGAGGTGATCCCTTCTCTAAGGGTCTGCTTTCGGATCCTTGGTCGATGGGTGCTTTTGGTTGGTGGGCGGGGGCAGGAGTGAGGCCCTCTAAATCCTAGAGTGGAGATTCCCCTCCTCCGGTGGCTAGATGTGTGCAACTATGATGTTATGCTCAAGGAGAGTCTCCGACGACTCATGGGGATGCGTTGACCCTCTCTATGGCCATATGATAGCGATATTCATCCCATCACTCGATGGTGCAGCGCCTTCCATCGAGAACGAGGAGTTAGTGGCCTCCTTCGATAATGGTGTGTTAAATGTCTCGTGCCGGGGTTCGTAGCTGATTGGTGACAACATGCCCCACTTGTGTCGATCTCTCTCTGCCTCTAGCCAATGTGATCATGTTCCTGGTGCATCATTCACGGAGGAGGACCTCGGCGTCTACTGCTACACTCTTCATTGATTATCCTCGTTGTTCGTAGTGTGTGCGTCTTAGTTTGATGTTGTCTCATGCCTATGTATCTTGTCGTTTTATTTTTCTTTCTCTTTGCATGTGGACGTGAGCTTGTAATCCTGGTTGGTTGATGTCTTTATTAATTCAAAGTCGGGCTCATTCGATGCCTTTTCTCTAAAAAATGTCATATCTTCAATCTGTCTCAAACAATCTTTGAAAAATAACTTGCTTCTGGAACACCTTGTAAAAAAATCCACTTCTTTAGAGGACACATTATGCACTCTCGCCCTTTATGACATGTGTCTTTTTCGCATAAAACAATAAGATAATATTTACACTAGATACATCTAGTATGCCACTAAATTTCATATTTGAACTCATTGTCTAGAAAACATATTAGAAAATGTTGTTGGTGCATATCTGCTAATTCAGGTTTTGTTGAGTTTAGTCTTCTTTTTTGCGAGGCGTGTAGTTCTTTTTGTTATTCGATCCAATGAACTTCGTCATGTGGTGTCTATCAAAATATCATCAAGATGCACACGAGCTGATAACTGTGTTTTTTTTGTCTTGTGTTACAAAAAATAGTATCTGCCATCACTGCAATCAAAGCTAAGTATCAGGTGAAGAATAACTGGGTGGGTGACCCTTGCGCCCCAAAGACTCTTGTGTGGGATGGGTTAGCTTGTAGCTATCCCATTTCTAGACCTCAGAGAATCACAAACGTGTAAGTTCAAATGTAGTTCTCTGGTATAGGTATATAGCACTAATCTGTCCAAATACAAGGACATATAATTGTGTTGTCTAAACCTCTATGTGTTTATACAGGAACATGTCATTTCACGGTTTGAGTGGCGATATATCATCCTATTTCGCCAATCTCAAAGCTATCCAGTACCTGTGAGTATAATGATTTAGGTCCATTTTCACAATGACTTTTTTTAGTGCAGTTCACATATTTGGTATGACTATCATGTATCTTAGGGATTTGTCATATAATGAATTAACTGGATCAATTCCTGAAGGACTTTCACAGCTACCTTCTCTCATGTTGTTGTAAGTACTTCTTTTCTGGAGGAAACTCAAAAGTATTGCGACTCTTTTCATTGATAGAGGATGAGAAGCTGTTAATTCTGTATCGACTTCCTCTGCTTCAAAATAGTAGCATTAACTTTGACCAGGTATATCAAGAAATATATTGACATCTACATCACCAAATTAGTTCAGTTAGATCCATTACCAAATATAGTTTATGATGTATTTAATTGATGATGTAGATATAGGCTATTTTTTATAAACTTAAGCGGATTTTAAAAGTTTGATTTAGAACAAAGATATAACGTTGCCAATTTAAAATAGAAGGGTTATTATTTTAGTTATAGAAAAGTATTATGATTAATTTGGATACTATAATATAACAAAGTATTCCTTCCTTTACTTTTGCCAAATCGATAACCCTGAAGTGAGTAAATTTTTTCTATGCTTATTGTACTGGTCTTTTCACGTAAATAATATTTCGTCCCTTCAGAGACTTGACAGCTAACCAGCTTAATGGATCAATTCCATTTGGAATTTTGATACGAATGCGTGATGGCAACCTAACTCTAAGGTTATTACATTATATACATATGTTTGTTTTTCATACATTGACGCCCATCTGGTCTGATTTTCTTATCATTTCTCTTTGATAGATATGACAAGAACCCAAACCTTTGCAGCGATAGCAGTTCTTGCCAGCCTACAAGAAAGAAGCAAAAATCTTTAAGTGCCGCCCACATTGCTATTATAATAACTGGAGCTGTGGCAATAGGAGTACTAGTAGTGCTACTGATCTTTGTAATGATCAAGAAACAAGGTTAGACCGAGAGAAATTTGACATCAACACATCAATTGTTCTACATGTGTGGTGGGCTAGTGGCTGATGTTTGTTTTGTTCTTAATAATTTACCTATGAAGACCCGCCAAATCCAGAGAATGAGTCTATCACACGCAACCGTCGGTTCACATACGCAGAACTGGAGGTGATAACCAGCAACTTCCAGAGAGTGCTCGGCGAAGGAGGGTTTGGCCTGGTCTTTGACGGCTTCTTGGAGGATGGTACTCAGGTGGCAGTTAAGCTGAGGTCTCAATCTTCTAATCAAGGTGTTAGAGAGTTCTTGACGGAGGTAATGCCTGATCAAGTATAATCAGTCACCTATATTTGCAGGTAACTTTGGAAGGTATGTAATTAATTTCTTTTGTTCTCTATCAGGCACAGAACTTAGCAGGGATTCATCACAGGAATCTAGTCTCCTTGATTGGTTATTGCAACGACGGAGAGTACATGGCCCTTGTCTATGAGCACATGTCAAATGGAAACCTTGCAGATAAACTTAGAGGTGTGGTGTTGCCACTACCATTTCATCTATAAGATCATTTTAGGTTTCTCTTGTCAAGTTTTCTAATGCTAACACCAAACCATATTCTGCAGGGCGATATCCCAATGGCGAATTTTTAACCTGGAGACAGAGGCTTTCCATTGCATCGGAGTCTGCGCAAGGTACAAATATGCTTCTGGTTTGGACCTTGTTCTCTATTTCTCAGTATATGTTGTCGTGGGTTATACTATACATGTTGACACACGAACACGTCACGTGTACCCTCGACGCCGGGGGTGATGCACCGCAGCTCACGCCGAAGGAGACCCGACCGGAAGCGCGATGCGCAAGCAATCCGGCGGGCGCTTTTGAAGACCCGAAACCCCACACTCCCGGGAGGGACCCCGTCAGGGAGCACGGCGGCTATGGGCTGCCCTAGGTCGACCTGATCGCCCCTAGAGCCTCGTGGATCGTTGCCCTGCAAGAACAAGAACGAACGAAGAACGAGAAGAAAGATACAAGGGAGAGAGATAAAATTAGGGTAAAAGATGTAGATGTGTTTGTTCGATTGTGTGTTGTTTCAATCGGCCGTCACCTCATCTATATATGAGGGGGTTGGACTTCCCTTGCAAGACACGTACTTGGATTCCCGTCACAATGCCAAAACTATAGCCAAACTCGGATTTTCCAAAATCTGCACGAATCTGCGCACAGACCGGTAGTACCGCTCTCTCAGACCGGTAGTACCGGTCGACCGGTAGTGGACCGGTAGTACCGGTCGACCGGTAGTGGAACGGTAGTGCTGGTATATATGAATTTTTACCGGAACAACCGGGGTGCTACCGGCTCGATTCCGGGCCTCAACAGAAGGTTTTTTCGCGTACCCGGGCGGTAGTACCGGTCTCCGGACCGGTAGTACCGGTATATATTATTTACCGGAACAACCGGAGTGATACCGGCCCTGTTCCGGGCTCTTACAGAAGGTTTTTCGCGTATCGGCCGGTAGTACCGCTTGTACCGGCCGGTAGTACCGGTCTCCCCTGTTGTGCTATATTGATTTGGCTATAACTTCTTCATACGACCAGCTGGACGAGGCGAAGCCAATTAAAGTATAAATCTTATTATTTGAAGCCATCTTGAGGGCGCAATTAGCCAAATAATGCACTGAATGCCATAGTCTTGTTGCCCGGAACATGGTTTTCAGTCTTGAAACAGTTTCGGATGACGATGACTCGAACTACAAAGTTGTTCATATCGACAATACCCAACTTTTTCATGTAGAGCACTTCTTCATTTGAGGTCATATTATATGGGTTTATTCCTGTGCCAAAAACCAGTGCCAACACATGCCCCCCTGTTTTTCGGCAAAACTTGCGTGCCGAAAAATAATGTGCACCACATAGGGTCTAAGGACGATGTCAACACTCCATCGGCCATACATATTCTTAGGGCGATAATTCCATATCGGCCATGTCTTGTTCTTAGGGCGATAATCATATATCGGCCATTAGCCCATTCAGGCTTCTTGCCACGCACTTGGGTGGTATTTCTTCAAATACTTTCCATTGAGAGCTTTAGGCAGCAATGTTCCTTGTATGGATTCCACCAAATACGAATTTCCGGGAACTATTCTTGTAATCTTGAAAGGACCTTCCCAGCTAGGTGACCACTTCCCGAATTTTCTATCTTTTGAACCAATTGGTAGAATCACCTTCCACACAAGATCTCCAATCTGAAAATTCTTCAATTTCACCTTCTTACTGTAAGCTCTTGCAACTCTCAACTTGTCATTTTCTATGGCCTTTAACGCAGCCAAACGCTTATCGGTGACCTCATCAATATTATCCATCATCAAATTATAAAAGTCCACCGCCGATAAATCATTTTGTTTGGCTATTCTTAAGGCATTCAAATTAACTTCCACGGGTAAAACAACTTCTTGACCATATACGAGCTCATATGGAGTTACCTTTGTAGCACCATGCCTTGAAATCTTATGTGCCCACAAAGCTTCAGACAATAAATCATGCCATCTCCTTGGATTATCTTCAATTTTCTTCTTGATGAGCTTGATTAATATCTTATTACTAGACTCAGCTTGTCCATTAGCTTGGGCATAATACGGGGAGGCATTGAGCAACTTTATATTATAGGATTCGGCAAATTCTCTAACTTGATGTGCCATGAAAGACGAACCTTGATCTGTAGTCAATGTTTGAGGGATACCGAATCTATGAATAATATGCTCGGTTATAAATTTAATTACCTCCACATGCGTCATATTCCTGAGAGGTATTGCTTCAGACCATTTGGTGAAATAATCAGTTGCTACCAACACAAACCGATGCCCCTTTGAAGAAGAAGGATGAATTTGTCCAATGAAGTCTAATCCCCATCCTCTAAAAGGCCATGGCTTAACAATAGGATGTAACATAGCAGCAGGAGCCAATTGAATATCACCAAACTTTTGACAAGCTTCACACCCTTTGTAATACCTGAAGCAATCATTAATCATCGTCGGCCAATAAAATCCAGCACGTCGCAATAACCACTTCATCTTCGAAGCCGATTGATGAGTACCACAAATTCCCTCATGTACCTCTCCCATAGCAACTCTCGCGTGATCCTCATCCAAGCACTTTAAAGAAACATCATCGACCGTTCGACGATAAAGATCATCATCCCTCAACTCGTACTTAAAAGCCATACGCCGAACAGTCTTGTCCACCCTTTTACTAGGATCACGCAAGTAATCAATAATGGGCTTCCTCCAGTCTTGATTTTCACCTGCACTAGATTTTCCATTAGTGGCCGAAGTAGTAAGTTCTAATTCGGCCTCTTCCATATTGGCAATACAAGACATCGATTCTTGAGAAATATGAAACATGCCACGATCAACATGGTAACCAGATGCTTGTTGTGCCAATTCATTTGATTTCCAATTGTCATGTCTAGGTATATGAGCAATACTAAAATGATCTAAAGTGGAAACTACATCTAGACATTTATCAAGATAAACATTGAGTGATTCATCAAAGCACTTAAATATTCCAGAAACTTGTTGTACTACTAATAATGAATCACCAAAAGCCTCAATATGTGTGGCACCTATATCAAGCAACATCTCTAAACCTAATAACAATGCTTCATATTCGGCCTGATTATTGGTGCAAAAGTATTCTAATCGGCATGAGGCCTCAAAAACAGCACCATGAGGAGATATATAAACAACACCAACACCCTGGCCACTGCTACAAACTGAACCATCAAAATATAATCTCCATGGTACTAAAGAAACAAGGTTTATATCAATATCATGCTCACTATCAATCCGATGTTCAACTATAAAATCAGCAACAATTTGGCCTTTCATAGATTTCAAAGATTCATAAGCCAAATCATACTCAATTAAAGAATAAGCCCACTTGCCAATTCTACCACTAAGAATTGGCCTATGAAACATGTATTTAATGACATCGGTTTGACAAGCTACTATGCAATTACTACGCACTAGAATATGTCTCAGTTTTGTGCAAGCATAATATAAACATAAGCATATTTTCTCAATGAAGGTATACCTTGTTTCGGCATCCAAGAGTCGCCGACTCAAATAAGTAATAGCATGTTCCTTCCCTTCGGTCTCTTGAGTCAAAACAGCACCAATAACACCTTTCTCCGCCGCAATATAAAGTCTAAAGGGCTTCCCATGCTTAGGAGCTTTCAACACCGGAGGGGTGCATAAATATTTCTTAATCATATCAAATGTTTCTTGTTGTTTCCCCCCCCCCCAAGTAAAATCAACACCATTCTTTAACCGAAGTATAGGGGTAAATGCATCAACCTTCTCTGACAAATTAGCAATGAATCTCCTCAAATAATTAATCTTGCCAAGGAACTTCTGCATATCTCTTTTGCACATTGGAGCCTCCACCTTCTGTATAGCTTCTACCTTCTTGGGATCAATTTCTATACCGTCCTCATGAATAATAAAACCCAAGAACTTGCCAGCTGATACGCCAAAAGCACACTTCAAAGGATTCATCTTCAGTCCATATTTCTTCATCCTTTCAAAAGCTAAACGCAAATCGGCTAAGTGAGATTTAAAAACATCCGATTTGACAACAATATCATCAATATAGACCTCAAGTATAACACCAAGTAGATCATGAAAAATTAAGTTCATAGCCCTTTGATATGTGGCACTGACATTCTTCAAACCAAAAGTCATTACTACCCACTCAAATAAACCAACAAAACCAGGGCACCGAAAAGCAGTCTTGTAAATATCCTCTTCGGCCATAAAAATCTGATTATATCCCGCATTACCATCCAAAAAACTAATAACTTTATGTCCAGAAGCTTCATTAATAAGCATATCGGCTATAGGCATAGGATACTCATCTTTGGGCGTAGCTCTATTCAGATCTCTGAAATCAATACACGCCCTCACCTTGTTGGACCCTTTCTTCTCTACAGGCACGATATTAGAAATCCATTCAGCATACCTGCAAGGTCTAATAAAATTAGCTTTAAGCAATCGATCGATCTCTTCCTTGATAGGGTTATATATTTTAGGATTAAACTTTCTAGTTGTTTGTTTATAAGGCCTAAAACCATTCTTTATAGGCAACCGATGCTCAACTAGCTCTCGGCTTAAACCCGACATCTCATGATACTCCCATGCAAAACAACAAATATATTCTTTCAACAGCTCGATTATTTTAATTTTACAATCGGCTTCCAGATTTTTGTTCACAAACGTCGGCCTAGGAATTGAACCATCTCCTATGTCTACCTCCTCTAATGGATCAGCCGACGCAAAACCTTGTCCTAATTTATCCATGTCTTCCAACTCTTCTATCGACTCAAATATATCGTTCCCATTGGACCGATATTCTTCAAGACGCTTTTGCAACCATTCAGAGTTAGAATCCATTTAAATGCATTGTTCCTTGGAGCCGGTTACCACCAACCGGCAATAGAGACACGGGCACGAAACCATTCTTTGTGGCGCTAAAAAAATCAAAATCTGACAAGTCGCGCCCCGTCAAGCAAGTAGCATGTGGATGTTGCCAATCCACTGGTGCATCAGCCAAAGCAACACAGGCCGAATTATCCGCATGAAAAACCTCCACTTCCTCATCAACCCACTGAATCAAGAACTGGTGCATAGTTGATGGTACACATTGATTTGCATGAACCCAATCGCACCCGAGTATGACATTGTAGTTACCATGCACCTCAGCAACAAAGAACGCGGTAGCCAAAGTCTTGCTCCCCACCGTAAGCTCTACATACATGACACCTTTGGCTTCAGTTTTTTTCCTTGCCTTCAAATCCATTGAGCACCATATTGGTCTTTATTAATTCCGCATCATTCAAACCCAACTTTTTGAAGACCGAATAGGGCATAAGATTCACTACAGCACCACCATCAACAAGCATCCTAGAGACCAGTGATCCATTAATATGACCTTTGAGGTACAATGGCCTCAAGTGTGTCACCGGTTCTTTTGGCTTCTCGAATATAAGCATTTTAGGGCCAAAATCCAAATGAGCCACCTCCCCTTCTTCATCTACGGCACGAAATTCAGCGGGTAAGTAGAACACCATATTAATATCCATACTTTCACGTACAGGCGTAGGCTCATAATCTAGCAACTCCTCTTCTTCATGCATATCCACTGACTCCGATGTATTCTCAAGTGAAGGAGAAGTGATAGATGGTGTGGACGATACAATAGCATTTGCATCATCCTCTCTTGGAACTACTGGCGTTGGGAGAGCCACTGTGTTATCTATTTGTTTAGGCCTCCACACCTTTACCGCGGGCACCATGGGACGATCTTCGTTGAACCACTCATCCCTCAGTTTTTCCGCCTCTTGCTCCACCTTTTCATGGCTCCTCATGCGCTGCAATCTCCTCTTTTGTGATTTGGATATACCGGGAGGACACCATTTAGGTTGAGTATACTTGGGGTCTCTAGGCTTGACCTCACTTGTACTGGCTTCATGATCATTATCCATAGGACCTTGCGGGACAGCCACCACACCATCAGTTGAAATAGCCGGATCATCAATAACAATCGGCTCTTTGAGTTTTAGCACTTCGTTGCCCACCATAACGGTTTTGACACCAAGCCCATCTTCCTTCGGCTTAGCGGAATCTGGAATTATAGCACTCGATGACTTTGCATGCCGCATTTTCCCGCTAGCTTCCTTTGGATGACTTTGCATTGACCGATTGGCACCATAACTCAAACGGTCTTGTATGGGGTAAGAAATCCTCTCATGCACGGATCTTCTAGGCGCTGCCCACCCTGGATGAAAAGCATAAGGAGCCATTGGGGGCTGCTCCCATCTACCATCAAATCCTCCTGTATAGTATGGCCCATAAGGGGGCGGCGCATAAGGGGGTGGCGCCATCCATGGGGCTGGCGCCCATGACCCGTATGGCCTTTCTCGACGCTGAAATTCCTGCTTAGGAGGCGACCTTGAACGTTTCAAACGTGATGACCGATTAGAACTAGAACCGGCCGATTGGTTGGCATACTTGGACAACAACATATCAAAAGTTGGCTTGATTTTCTTGCGTTGCACTTTAGCTTCATTTGTCTTCCACCTGCCAATTTCCGGACTCTTGGGCTTGACAAATCTACCACGAGTATTCTATTGCACTTGTGGTTGCCCCCCAGGTGTAGGATTCTTTATGGTGATGTTGATAATCTCCCCACCACCGGGTTGCTTGTCAAGCACCACTTGCCTCTCCGAGACCTTGCTGCCATCCTTGCTTTTTCTGGATTCACCAATGACAACATTGTCCTTGTTAGCTGATTCGGCTATGTCAGGCCGAATGAACATCTTCCTCCCCTCCAAATCCATAGTGTTCATGGGGAAGGGCTGCTTATCAACTTGCATCTCAGAAAAATTCAATCGTCCGTCATTAATGGCCGATTGTATCTGTCGTCGAAAAACATTGCAATCATTAGTAGCATGAGAAAATGAATTATGATACTTGCAATATGCACGCCGTTTTAGCTCCTCAAACGGCGGTAAAGCGTGAGACATTTTAATAAACTTAGCTTGCAGCAAAGCATCAAATATTCTATCACATTTAGCAATGTTAAAAGTAAACTTCATATCATCATCACGATTCTTATGAATCGGCTTCAAATCTTGTCAAGTAAACGGTTTGGCCTTGGATGTCCAAACAAACTCGGCAGTATAGACATTAGCGTCATCGTCCGAATCACTATCATATTCAATCATATTCACCTTAGGACGATCAATCTTATATCTATGCACCTCTTTATTCTCTTTGCCACGGCTCTCTTGAGCTAAGGCCCTTTGCAAGACTTGATTAATAGTTAAGAACTCATGGCCTTCTAACATATCTAAATACAAGATCAGCTAAATCCCTCTCACTTATCACTAAACTATAACACCGGTTTTTTGTGTCCCTAAACCTCTTGACGTAATCGGAGACCGATTCATCATTATTTTGTTTAACCGATGTAAGATGTGATAGTTTAAGTTCATTATCACCACTGTAAAAATGATCATGAAATTTTTGTTCAAGATGAGGCCATGCAAGAATAGAACCATGCGGCAAAGATGAAAACCATGAAAAAGCAGTACCAGTCAATGATAAAGGAAACAAACGTATTTTCAATTCTTTTGATGAAGCTACTTCACCTAATTGAGCCAAATATTGACTAATATGCTCCCATGTAGTCTTTGTGCCATCCCCACTAAACTTAACAAAATCTGAAATTTTATATCCTGGAGGACATTGAATTTCATCGAAATACTCAGGATACGGCTTTTGATACATCCGATTCCTAGGTAGTTCCACACCAAAGTTTTCTCTAAGGATCTTGGTCATCTCCTCTCTAAGGTTAGCTAACGCATCGTCTGTATTAGACGATGTTGCTTGTGACACTGGCACATGAGGAGTATGATTTGGGGCTACATGTGTGTAAACCGAACCATAATTCGGCAATGATCCAATAT
Source organism: Bromus sterilis (assembly GCA_950022295.1). Lineage (NCBI taxonomy): Eukaryota > Viridiplantae > Streptophyta > Magnoliopsida > Poales > Poaceae > Bromus > Bromus sterilis. The sequence goes on along the minus strand of OX465596.1, from coordinate 406,791,769 downwards.
TATCCCTACCTGTAAACAAAGTTTGGTTCGGCGTTGCCACCGAACCTGGCATACTCATGATAGGATTAATAGGTGCAGCCACAACTTGATTTGTATAGGTGGGGAAATAATTCATCGGCATGGGAGGCGCCGATGATAATGGAAAAACTGAACTAGGGTTTCCCAAACTAGTACGTGCACCAATACTACCACTAGATAATGGAGGCATATTATTTTTAGCACTAGTATTCTCAACGCAAGCTCGGTAAACCAAATTATTGCCGTCGGTAATACGACTATCAATTTCAGCCCATTGTTCAGGAGAAAAGGTAGTACTCACAGAGGGTTTAACTTGCTCAACATGAAGAGGAGGGAACTTGATTTCTCCAACCGGAGCAATATTGCCTTGGCGATCTTTCTTGAAATTCCCAAGGAAGTCCTGCAGCTCCTTCTCTTCATGTGCCTTCTTGTACTCTTCATAAGCTCGGCGATGGTCCTCCGATAATTCCTCAAGACTAGGCTTGATGATGTTACCGGCGTCAACTTCCGATGGATTGGGAAGATTATCTCCGTTAGTCATGGTTGATGATGAAACTTGATCTATTGTCCCCAGCAGAGTTGCCAAAAAGTGTGTTGACACACGAATACGTCACGTGTACCCTCGACGCCGGGGGTGATGCACTGCGGTTCACGCCGAAGGAGACCCGACCGGAAGCGCGATGCGCAAGCAATCCGGCGGGCGCTTTTGAAGACCCGAAACCCCACACTCCCGGGAGGGACCCCGTCAGGGAGCACGGCGGCTATGGGATGCCCTAGGTCGACCTGATCGCCCCTAGAGCCTCGTGGATCGTTGCCCTGCAAGAACAAGAACGAACGAAGAACGAGAAGAAAGATACAAGGGAGAGAGATAAAATTAGGGTAAAAGATGTAGATGTGTTTGTTCGATTGTGTGTTGTTTCAATCGGCCGTCACCTCATCTATATATGAGGGGGTTGGACTTCCCTTGCAAGACACGTACTTGGATTCCCGTCACAATGCCAAAACTATAGCCAAACTCGGATTTTCCAAAATCTGCACGAATCTGCGCACAGACCGGTAGTACCGCTCTCTCAGACCGGTAGTACCGGTCGACCGGTAGTGGACCGGTAGTACCGGTCGACCGGTAGTGGACCGGTAGTGCTGGTATATATGAATTTTTACCGGAACAACCGGGGTGCTACCGGCTCGATTCCGGGCCTCAACAGAAGGTTTTTTCGCGTACCCGGGCGGTAGTACCGGTCTCCGGACCGGTAGTACCGGTATATATTATTTACCGGAACAACCGGAGTGATACCGGCCCTGTTCCGGGCTCTTACAGAAGGTTTTTCGCGTATCGGCCGGTAGTACCGCTTGTACCGGCCGGTAGTATCGGTCTCCCCTGCTGTGCTATATTGATTTGGCTATAACTTCTTCATACGAACTCCGATTTGGGCGATTCAAGTGTCAAAATCGACCGGCTCGACGAGGCGAATCCAATTAAAGTATAAATTTTATTATTTGAAGCCATCTTGAGGGCGCAATTAGCCAAATAATGCACTGAATGCCATAGTCTTGTTGCCCGGAACATGGTTTTCGGTCTTGAAACAGTCTCGGATGACGATGACTCAAACTACAAAGTTGTTCATATCGACAATACCCAATTTTTTCATGTAGAGCACTTCTTCATTTGAGGTCATATTATATGGGTTTATTCCTGTGCCAAAAACCAGTGTCAACAATACAACCTATATGTAATAAGATATAGAATCGATCTACAACATATGGTAAGTGGAATCTGCACTGAATCGTAAACGTTTTGTATTGCCATGGGCACGGTATACTGTAGCCTTGTCATGCAGCAGAAATTGTTTTTTGAGTATATCGAAAGGGTAGATATAGATTTTGGTTTACTCCTTTTTGTTTTTCTATTTGAGTTTCAATCTACTCTACAAGGCTTACATGCTACAAAATTTGTTGTGGCCAATGTCGATGATGCCATGTGCATGCAGGGCTCGAGTACCTGCACAGGGCATGTAGCCCGCCATTCGTACATCGTGATGTGAAGACGTCAAACATCCTACTGGATTCTAATATGAAGGCCAAGGTTGCTGATTTTGGCTTGATGAAGGCCTTCAATGGCGATGATGATACACATGTATCCACTGCAAGGGTGGTTGGCACACAAGGCTACCTAGCCCCTGAGTATGCATAGCACACCTTATTCTCATTCCTTTAGTTTGTTCCGAATTCACAATGCATAGTATAACACTTGTGATCTAAATCAAACACTCTTTCTTGTAACTGAAAGGATGTAACATTGCAATGCATTGCAGGTATGCAACATCACTGCAGCTCACTGAAAAGAGCGATGTGTACAGCTTTGGGGTGGTTCTACTGGAGCTGATCACAGGGAAGACTCCCTTTGTGCAAATACGGCAGGAGCAGCCGACCCATATTGTCAGGTGGGCGCAACAGCACCTCTCACGTGGTGACATCGAGGGATTGGTGGACGCCCGCATGCAAGGCGATTATGAGATCAACACCGTGTGGAGGGTCACGGACCTCGCACTGGAGTGCACGACGCAAACTCCAACGCAGCGGCCCACGATGACCCAGGTGGTGACGCGGTTGCTAGAGTACCTCAATCTCGAGGAGAACCGTGGCATCTATTACACTGCCATGAACGGCGATGCAAGTGACATCTACTACACCAGCGTCAGTGGCGACACGAATGGCATCTCCTACCCCGGTAGCTATGATGATCCCAGCTCAAATTCTAGTGTGCACACCACTTACCAGTCCACAACCGGCGTTGCCCAGAGTAGTGCAGCATTGAGGGTGGAAAATAATCCTGGCGGGGCTTCAATGGTGGACACCGGTCCTGCTGCACGATAAGTACTTTGTGGCCCATCTGGTCTAATTACAGGGATATCTCTGTTCTTACACCCATGCCTTTGTGTATCTATTATTGATTTCTTATGCAATAACATGTTTTGAAAGCTTTGATGATACAATTCTTTTACTTAGAGGTATCGATTATCGAATGCATAATATCTGGCTTGTAAAAGAAAGAAGACAAATTTCCCCTTTCAATTTTTTTATGGTTACTTAAGACAATATAAATGTCCTTATTTTATGAGTAAATTTTTAGTTCTACCCCTTTGTTAGTGCTAACATTTCCTAATTTAACGAAATTTTCAAGAAGTTACTTGATTTATGAAAATCTCCACCACATTTACAATATATAGGATCTGGGAAATCAACGAGAAGGAGGGCGTGAGAAGGCGGTTAAATCTTTTAAGAATTAGGCCAAAATTTTAGATGCAAAATTGAAGACATATCAGGTTTTATCAAGATCGTAAAAAAGAAATTGACGGATTACAGTAAACACAAAGATCGAATTACCAAATCAGCACTCGAGCCACAAAATTGAACAATGCTTCATTATCAAGCTCCTAGGAAATAGTGCTTACATAAGCATTTAACAAATCACATGTATTCGCTTCCTCAAATTCCAGTGAATTTGCTAATGCATGAAGTAGCTCTTATAAGATAGTTCCTCTGTTCACAAATACAGAGTATAACATATTTTTGGATATTTTAATGTGAACTACATAAAGACTTAAATGAGTGACAAACAGACTAAGACGCGTCTATATACATCTGATTCAAACAACATTTAGACCATTTTCTATACCATTCTATAGTGTGACAATAACTTTAAATGTAAGTAGTTGATTTCACTATATCCAACGGTCAATAGTTAGCAAATCCAAACAAAACCAGCCATTGGATCAACTCCTTAGCACTCGGATTGTTGCCAAGTCGCACATCCTGCTGGTCTGCTTAAACTACCGCCCTATCTGTAGAACCATCCCGAACATTCATGCGAAGACTTGGAGACTTGCAGGGCACTTCTCATGCATCATGTGGGTTTCATATGTTGTTGGAGTCACTTTCCTACTTTATATTCTTTTCTTTTCTCAAAGAGTACAAGCCTGACCTCTACATGATTAAATCTTGCTTGCTGGTACCTGGCGTGTCCATTCTACTAATTTTGTGTTGCCTAATAAAACACATGGTTCATTATGAAATTAAAGTCAAAACTTCGCATGGAGCTAATTAGTTACATTGAATATATTTTCCTACAAGCAAAATAACATACATTTTTTCACTATAATTTATTTTTGATACTTTTGTTTAAAGGTTGTTGACCACATACGCAATGTGGTAAACATTCTTATCTTCAACTCCCCGTGTAATCTCAAGAAGACAATAAAACATATTGTACAATGAATTATTTTCCAGTCTTATCTTTGACAACTACATATCCTTAAATATTTGGTGAGACATATTGTTTCTAAGAAATCAACTTTTAAGAGGAATGCCTGTTCTTATGGTTTCGTTCTCTTCGGCCTCATTATTATCCTACTAGTAAATAGCATGTGCTTTGCACATCAACTATCATAAATAAACATATGCCTAATTAGGGTACACATGTTGAACCTGTAGATATTTTTGTTCCAAAATATAGAGATATTGTTACACCTTATTACCCATATTATTATTATTTAATTACATCTAAGGGTATCTACAATAGTAGACATTGCTTCAATCACTTACAGAGAAAAAATAAATTTTAGATAATTAAAAGAAAAGCCAAAGCCGTCACTATTTCATTGGTAAGCGGTTAACCAGAGGCGCTAAACACGGATAAAAAATAAGGCAAGCTCTACGTGACGTGCGTGGATGAAAACCAAGCCTAGTGCCTAAAGCATTATTTGACAGTGATGCCATACACCAGGAATTGAGGATCGAATTGTCGATCGTTCGGGAATTATTACCTAACGCTAGCACCCAACATTGTAGATGCCTTAACATTACAACCAACTTGCCTTGACATTGCACACATGCTAGGAAGGAATTGCCTTGGCCCTTGAATGGAGTGTTGAACCCTTCATTGTTGAGACTGATTGTGCTCAAGCTGCGGAAGCTGTTGCCCGGGAAGGACAGGATCGCTCGCCAAAGGCCTTCCTCGTCAAGGATATGAAGGAGCTGCTTAGGTGTGATAGGCAGGTTAAATTCGAGGTTGTTAGCCGTTCTTTAAATAAGTGTAGCCATGAACTTGCTAGAATAGGATGAGTAAAAACTGAAACCGTTGTTTAGGTCCGGTCTAGGCCAAATAAGCTGTTGGAGTTGTGTTCGTTGCATCTTGTGGATCTGGTCTGAGTGTGAGTTGTTTTAGCCCCGCAAAAACAAACATTACAACCAACTTATGAAAATCATGGTAACCGGTTTTACCATGCATGTTTTGTGTGACTTTGCCATGTTTTGCTTGAACTTTCATACACTTTTGAGCATATTTGGACTAATCTATTAACTCAGTGCACCCAGTTGCCAGTTCCTATTTTCTGCTGTTTTTGTATTTCAGGTTTTCCGGCCATTAAAAGTGCTTCAAAAATTCCGGAAAAATATATAAAAAATCAGCGTCCCGGAAGCCTCCGGAAACACCAAGGAAGGAATGGAGGGCCACCACCAGGACTCCAGAAGGGTCCATGGCGCGGCCCAGCCCTAGGCTGCGCCAGGCACCCTCCTGGCTGCCTGGTGGCCCCTCTCGGTGCCCCCTTTGGCCCCTATTTTTACCCCCGAGGATGAAATCCCTAATATCGAAGTACTTTTTCCAGAAGCGATTCCGATCTCCGCCGCCATCGAAAACTAGCTTCGGGGGTCACCAGGATCCTGCTCCGGCACCCTACCGGGGAGGGCCTTGGCCCCCGTGGCCATCTTCATCGACCCTTCTTCCCCCATGATGCTTCTTGAGTAGTTCCTCCTTGGACTACGGGTTCTTGGCAGTAGCTATGTGGTATTCTCTCCCCCTAGACCCTCAATACAATGTTCTCATGAGCTTCCCTACATGATTGAGATCCATATGATGTAATTGGTGTTGTGTTTGTTGGGATCCGATGAATTTTTACCTTGTACAGTCCTAAGAGGTTTATGAATTATTGTTGCTGCAATTTGTTGTTCTTAATGCTTGTTACTAGTGCACGAGTAACATGATCTCAGATCTGAGCACGTTATGGTTGCATGATTATAATTGTTGTTTTAGATCTTATCTATGGTTGTATGCACCTATTATAGTCCGGAACCGGCGATCCCAATGGTGAAAGCTTGGGACACCAAAGGGGATGGGCTATAATTTGAGGATCACATGTGTTCATGGAGTGTTAATGCTTTGTTCCGGTGCTCCGCCGCAGGAGCACCTTAATCTCCATAAGTTCCTTAAGTGGCCCCGTTCGTAGAGGGATGGTAGGACAAAATATGTTGTGCAAAGTTCTTATTGCAAGCACGTACAACTACATACGGAACACATGCCTACGTTTGGTTCTTAGACTAGGATGCTCTAGTTTGTTCTTTGGCTAGAGTTGGTGCAATTCTGTCAATTGCCCAACTGTAATTTGTTCACCCAGCACCTTGTTCTTTTGCTTGAGAGGTACCACTAGTGAAACCTTGAACCCCGGTCCATCTTTCACCTTCATTTCCTTCGTTGTTACTTTTACTTCCTTTGCTGCTCCTACTACTTTGTTACTACTTTGTGGTGTTGGTGATTGGGGAAGTCTTAAAGGCTACACCCGTCAACACACCGTTGCTACTTATATCTTGTCTAGTGCTTTTTTAGGTGTGGTTGAATTGACAACTCAACTGCTAAGGCTTATAAGTATTCTTTGGTTCCCCTTGTGTCGAATCAATAAATTGGGTTATTCTTACCCGCGAAGACTGTTGCGATCCCCTACACTTGTGGGTTATCAGACATCACTAGTGAACATCACGGGACCCCGGTCCATATTCTCATCACTGTTTACAAGCTTATTTACTTTTCAGTATTGACTTTCAGTTGCTATCATTATCATTATCCTGTGTTTTTTATCCTTTGTAAACAACAAGACCGGAGAGATTGAGAACCTCTCTGAACTTCGTTGGGAGCAAAGTTATTTGTGTTGTGTGCAGGTCCAGGGCAAGGAAGCAATGTTTGTCGTAAACGGTGTCATTGTTTCTTTGCCACCTACTTATCATTATCGCAGTCCTACTGGTCGATATTCAACCTTGGTGTCCTCACCAAAGGAAACTTGCCGCTACGCTGCATCTCACCTTCCACTTGGGGTAACCAACAAAGGGCGAGAAGCAATTATCCTCTCTCGCATATCAAGCAAATTTATGGCGCCGTTGCCTGGGACTCCGAGTGAGGGAGTTTCCCACTACCTATTACCTTTACTTTTTAGTCTTGTTAGTTTACCTTTCAGTTTTATCTTTGTGTCTTATATCAAAAATTACAAAAAAATATGCCACACTTGCTACTACTATCGGTTCCACTGAAAACACCAAGTTGTGTGACTTCACCAGTCACAACAACAAAGACTTTATCTGCACTCTGATACGTCCAAAATGCATCACTATTTTATATAGTAATCCTTTCTTATTCATTGATATATTTCGTGATATGATGCTATTCTTATGTTGTTTTGGCCTATTTTACATAGTTTGCAACTTTCCGGTGCCGAAGCAGCAGACGCAGGATTCAGCGGTAAAAAGTGGACGCTGAGTTGCTGAAGAAGAATACCTCCAAATTACCTGAAAATCGATGGAGGGTATTTTCCAAAAGGATCATGAAGACACGCAAAAGAGCGACCCGAGGGGGGCCACAGGGTGCCTAGGCGGCCACCTGGCGCGGCCCCCACCCTGGCCGCGCCAGGAGGGCGCCTAGACCCCTGGGACCACTCCGGGTTCCCCCCTCTGGCCTATATAACACACATCATCCAGAAACCCTAAAAAGGGAGAGTTTTCGGAGTTCCGCCGCCACTCCGTGGTGGAAACCTAAAGAGAAGAAAAGCCATCTCTGGCGGGCAGATTCCGCCGGGGAGATCACCTCCCGGAAGGGGAGATCATCGCCATCGTCATCACCATCGTCACGGGCATCATCGAGATCATCATCAACATTGTCCCCATCATCAGCACCATCTCCACCTCCATCCAATCTCATCTCACAATTTCAACTTGTGTTGTAATCCGTACTATCTATCCTCTGTACTCTGTCGGTGTTGATTACTACTATGTGGTGAATGCTATTGAGTTTTGTTGGAGAAATATTATTGTGTCCAGATTTTTTATCATCTATTTAACCCCACTGATCATGATTTCTTTTATGTCTTGTGAGTAGTTACTTTAGTTCTTGAGGACATGGGAGAAGTCTAGTTGTTAGTAGTCATATGATGTTGAAGCAATATGTGTTGTTTGATATTTAAGTTGTGTTGTTATTTTCGTAGTGGTGTTGTGTGAGTCGAACACTCAACACTTCGCCTTATCAAGGACCTAGGGGAATACATTGTGTACAAAGAATGCTTACGGTGGGTTGCCGGAGTGACAGAAACCTAAACCCCAGTTTGCACGCTTTTGCACAAGGGAACAATGGATCACCGATCGTATTGCTATGGTTAGGCTTTTGCCTTAATTACTATCTTGTATTTGCGGATGCTTGCAAGGTGTTTAATCATAAGAGTGCACTTGTCTTAGTCTAGAGGGTGTACTAGCATGGATCCACCCACTCAACACTTATCAACACAGCACATAGTACCGATACGGAATATGGCGAAAGCACATGACTACCTCTCACGTGTGTCCTCAAGAACACTTTAGCCTTTTTAAGTTCAATTGCTAGGTGTAACACCCTCAGATGCCTGTAACAGTAATCATCATCACTGTTGACTATCACTGTTTGTTAATCCCTGTTATTCCCTGACCTTAATCAAACTTTGCTTCTGCTCCATCCAAACCATGCTGGTTGGTAATCAAAACACAAAGCCCAATGCTTTTTGCTCATCATGAAACCAACCCTAGTTGAAACTACCTCAAATGAAAATTAAAACAAAAGTGCTCAAATAAAGTTGTTCCAAAAATCATGGAACCATTTTTGTAAATTGCCTAAAATCATTAAAATGATGTTGGACCAACTTTGGTAATTTTTGGAGTTGTAGAAAATTCCAAACAATTCAAACAGTAGGTTAAAACCCTTACTTGGGGCATTTAATATTTAAATTAAATATCAAATGATTTTATTTTGCTTCAAAACTTTTTGTGGCACCTCAGTAATATATAAAACTAATTTACAAACACCAATTATATTTTTCAAAAATGCTAGGGTTAACAAATTAATTACCAGAGAGAAATAGAATAAACAGCAACCCAAAGCAATTGGAAAAATGTTAAAACCCGCCCAGGGCGATGGCCCAGCCCACCCCAGCCCGTCTCCCACCTCCCACCTGCCCCCATCACATCCGCCACCTGCTCGACGCCATGCCGCCGCCGTGGACGTCGCTGCCAGCCCGGCCCCTCCCTCCACCTGCTCCCTTCCGCCGCGGACGCGATAAGCACCCCCCGGCCGACCACCTGGACACCCCCGCACCTCCATTCCCCTCCTCCTCTTCTCTCACGCTTCGGGGAAAGTTTCCCGAGCGCCGCCGTCGCCATTGCCGTGGCCAGGCGTGGCCAACGGGCACGGCCCGCCCCGACGTGGTCTCCAGCGGCTGCGCCGTCGTCGTCTTCGTCAACTACAACGGTTAATCGAGCCGGGACCCCTCCCTCGCCTCGCCTTCGTCTTCGTTCCCCGCTCCGGCCGCCGCGACCTCGACGTCGAATCCGGCGCCACCACGACGTCCCCGAGCCCGCTGCCAACCCCGACGCGTTCGTGGTGAGCACCCTCACCACCTCCAACCGCCCGATGAGTCCCGATAACGCCGTAGCCTTCTCTCCTAACTCGCTTGCTCCGGCCGCCGTGGCACGTCGTCGGAGTCGTCGTTTTGGTTCGTCCCAGCCCACGCCAAGTGCACCAGTAGGTTCCCTGTGTTGCGTGTGCTCGATTTGGACCAGTAGCTAGCTCGAGTTCGACCCGTATATGCATTCGCCATTGGAGCCCGACGACCTTCGCCGCCATTGATGGAGATGCGCTCACCTCCGTGCGTCCCAGCTCGCGAGACCACTCCAGATCGACGCGGATTCGAGCTCTCCGTCGACTGCCACCAGCGGCGCCTCAAACGGCGCTCGGAATCGTGGGCTAGCTCGACCTCGCCGCCGGCGAGCCTCCGGTGAGGTTCCGGTGAGGCTGCCAGGTGGGACCCCGGTGTCAGCCAGTTGATTAGGGGTTAATCTCACCCCTAATAGTCACTGACATGTGGGTCCCATCCCACTTAAGCACCGGTTAAAAATAACAAAAACTATTAGTAAGAGTTTAGGTCACTGACAGGTGGGTCCCCTCTAATTAATTAACTTAATGATTTAGGTTAATCCAATTAATTAAAATTTAGTCACTGACATGTGGGTCCAGAGGCAATTTCTGAATTTTATAAAATGTTTTATAAATAACAGAGGCTGACATGTGGGTCCCACATGTCAGCACTGTTGTGGATAATGTTTTGGATAATGTTTAAATAAATAATAAAAGAAATCCAGAAAATCATTTAAATTGATTTAAAACTTTGAAATTTAATAACTTTTAAACCGTAACTCGGATTCAAAAACTTTATACATGAAAGTTGATCAGAACAATACAACGAATACGAATACGCTATCCGTATGTCTATCACCCCCCTCTAACACTACGAACATCGAACATTCCCCCTCCGGACCGTCTGTCCGATAAATTGTCCGGTACTGTTAGAGTGCCCGGATGAATTTATTCCGAACACGAAAGTTGTCCGGAATGGTTCAAATAGCACGGATACACCCCCCTTATGTTGTCCCGGTAACCACGACACCTCCGGCTTGATCCTTCCCCCTCCGGACACCCTGTCCGGTAATCACCCGGAGCCGGTAGTTCATCCTCAGACGAATTCCCGCTCCGAGCCTATTCCATTGCACTGCGTTAGAACAACGTTAACTTTTCATCTGTCATGTCTTGCATATGTTTGTATATTATTGTTGTGTATTTATTATTTCTTCCCCCTTTAATCTCCGGTAGACCCCGCTGCTGCCGTCGACTACACCGCTGCTGGGTACGACTACGTCGTCGACGACCCTGCCCCTACCGTCGAGCTTCCAGGCAAGCAGAGCCATTCTCTTCCCCAGATATCGCCTATCTTTCCGTACATTTCTTGCACTGGGCATTGTTACTGCTGCTGCTACGATTACAATCCCATTCAATTGCATAGCCTGTTTTTGTTGCCCCTTGACGTACCTTCCTTTAATCCTATGCTGCCTATTATTACTTATGCATTATTCAGCAGTGAACCCTGCGCATTGTTAGCTAGGATTAGATAGAGGGCCGTGATCACTCAGGGGAGTGAACGCGGATATTAATATTATAGCTGCACAGGTACGGTACAATGCAGACACCGCCTCAGGCCCCTATCTGGGTTATGCCTAGTCACCTCAAGTGTGAGCTATCAAGGAGTAATCTTTGTACTCCACGCGAGGCTGACTTTGTCTTACCGCCCTAGGGTCTTGACAACGGTTGTCCTAAAGGTAAGAAGTCGGGCGACCCAACGGTGCCCGCAAGAGGTATTGCGACGGGACGACAGGGAGGGCACGACCAGTGTACCGGTGTGCTTGGCCCCTGATCGTTGGCCGCGAGAGTTACCAACCCACGAAAGTCGAGCTCCTCCAGGAGCACACGCGAGACAAGGTAAGGAGACGGTTCACCTTGTTGGTAACCGCAGTGACTTGGTGGGACGACGGGGCAGGCACCGATGTACTGGTGGTCCTGGCTGCTGTCGTTGTCCGCGGGTCAGTTAAGTCGAGGCAACGATAACGGTTGTCACACAGGTTAATTAAAATGCTAAATGGTTCAGTGAATGTCTTGAGTTGGCTATATGCCATGTACGCACTACCTACCCGTGGGATTACGAGTATGGGCTCCTCTGCTTCTTAGTGTCGTCCGAGGACTCTTCAGACGTCAGCAGTACCGCGGGCTGATTGCCGGGAAGTGGTGTTGTCTTATTTGCCGCGGCGTGTGATTTGTATTTGCTTTGATTTAACTTCACCGGCCAGTCACGCACCGTGCAGGAGTACGTTGGGGGTTAGGGTCCAAAGCCCCGCGTACATAGGATATAGTCCGGCGGATGACCTCTCTGTTGAGTTTGAAAGATGGGCTATGAAGTGTCGGATAGCCTCGGTGGAGCGTTCCCTAACAAGGTTCCCGCCACCCTGGAGATCCGTGCGTGTAGCGTAACACAAGTGCACCCCTGCAGGGAAGAATTGATCTATCGATAGCCGTGTCCACGGTAACAGGACGCTTTATGCTGAAGCTGGATCTTACCACTAGAAACTATTATTAAACTGTATGGTTCCGGGTTCTTTTCCTCGCGGGGATGTCGAGGAGGTGAACTCGGAGGCATTGTTAATTATTACAATTTATTATTATTCAATGTTGCAGCAACTTCTGCTTCATTGCTACCTTACTGTTTTATATAAACTGTTGGCTGATTCTTACCTCATGCTGCAAGACACCGTCGGAAGATGCCAGTCTTCGTTAGGCCTAGCTTCTTACCCTTGCTCTGAACTTCTGACTTCAGTCCACTATATACAGCCTCTTCATTCCGTTGATATCGTGCATAATGCTTAGTAGCGGACGTAAGACTCGCGGGTATACTAGATACTCACCTGCTTTATTTCCTTTACTGTTTTGCCTGATCGGCCGCTGCAGCCGACGTTGGAGCCCAGGAGCAGGAGTACCCCGGAGGCGCCTACTACGACGTCGAGTTCCCCGTTGACCAGGAGTAGTACTGTGGATCCCAGGCAGGAGGCCTCGCCTTTTCGTTCTGTATCTCTGATGTGATTTGTGCTAGCCTTCTTAAGGCAAAACTTGACTAACTATGTCTGTACTCAGATATTATGGTTTGTATGACTTATATATTCGGGTCCGCGTGACCCCCTCTATTGTAATATATTTGTTTATCCTTTTGTGTTTAGTGTTGTGCTGTGATATTATCATCGTGGCACCCTAATCTCAGTCGTGTACCCTGTGTGTATGATTACTGTACACGGTCTGATTTTGGGGGCGTCACAAGTTGGTATCAGAGCCGACTGCCTGTAGGAAGCCACCCCACCGCTACCTGGTCGAAGTTGAGTCTAGACTTTGGAAAAACTATTTTGCTAACTTAATATTTGGCTTACGGGCCCACATCGATGTCACTACGTGTGATACCTATGGTATTAGGATCCTTTTCTCCTTACCTATGCTCTGGGGATCTACTCTCTTATCCTTGCTGGTAAGTTTTGCAAAAGCTGACCTTAGGATCACGTTCTCTTGATTCCACCCGGCGTTTTTGGTGCTTCCCCCATTGATTGAGTCGTGTCGCAGGCGTCGTACGCCAGATCCCAGACCGCGGATCCCATTCTCATTCTGGGCAGGCCGCGCGTTCTCTGGCATCAACTCCTGTGGCCAACAGTTTTCTTGCGGCGTGATTGACATAGTGGAATCTATGTCGCGTCGTGTAATCCTTACCGCGGTCTGTGCGCCGCCTAGAGAGTCTTTTTCCTTAATTTCTACGACGTTACGCTGCCCGATTTTCGATTGATTCGGTGTGCGCATGTGTATGTCTTATATGACTACTCCTTTATATATCTGCGCCTCCTTTATGTTGTCGTTTTACTTCAGGCTTGATTTTCGGTATCTCGTTAAATTTTCATCGCTGAAATACCCCTGTTAAATTCTAGCAGGATGGCTGGTCGTGGTCGTGGTCGTGCTGCCAACGACCCACCTCCGCCGCCGGATTACATGGCCGCGATGATGCAGCAGTTCGAGATGAATCGCCAGTTCATGCAGAATATCATGGCTCAGTTCCCCCAGCCGAATCAGAATGGGCACCACCATCAGCATGCCACCGTGACTCTGCACGACTTCACCCGCCTCAACCCCACTATGTTCCGCAACACTGTTCAGCCGCTGGATGCTGATGACTGGCTTCGCGACATCACTCACGAGCTGGAGTCTGCTAATGTCGATCCAGCCGACTATGTGAACTTTGCGTCTTATCATCTGAAAGGCGCCGATGCTCAGTGGTGGAGCACCCACAAGCGTTCCCTGCCGGTTGAAGAAGTCATCACTTGGGATGAATTTCAGTCTGCTTTTCGCGGTCGCTACATTCCTCAGGGGATCATGGACCGTAAGGCGGAAGAATTCCGCAACCTCACTCAGGGTGACATGACTGTTGAAGCCTATCAGCGCGAGTTCCTTAACCTCTCTCGCTATGCGGAAGAAGAGATCGCCACTGATGCTCGTAGGCAGCAGAAGTTCCGTCGTGGCCTCAACCCCGAACTCAGGCTCGCTCTTGCCGTTCATGATTTCGCCAACTTCGCCACCATGGTGAACAAGGCTATCACCGTCGAGACTGCCCAGATGGAGCACAAGACCTCTCTGAAGCGTTATCGTGACGTTGGCTCATCTTCGGGCGCAACGCAGAAGCGTCGTGTCTGGCTCCCTACCAGTTTGACCCACTCAGCTTCCCCTGCTCCAAGGCCGTCTTATGCTGCACCCCGTCTGCCTCCGCCACCGCAGATGCCAAGAGCTCTGCCTGCACCACCCAATGCACCACCCCTTCGTCCTCAGGATGGATTGTGCTTCACGTGCCGCCAACCTGGGCATTATTCTCGAGAGTGTCCCCTGAAACAGAAGCAACTGGTAGTTCACCCCGCTGGCCGTGGAAATGGTCGTGGCAACAACCGGACCCCCAACTATAATACTGGGTCTGCTGCTCATACTCGTGGTCACGTGAACAACATCAGTGTTGATGAAGCTCAACAACAACCCGCTACCGTGATGGGTACCCTTCTCGTTAATTCCGTACCTGCTACTGTTTTATTCGATACAGGAGCATCACATTCATTCTTGTCGGAAGCATTTGCATTGTCGCATAATTTTACGCTTGAGGATATGAACCCACCGATGGTTGTCCGCACCCCGATAGGCCATGCCCACACCTCCAAGATAGTGCCCGGAACCATTGTTGAAATTGAAGGGATTGATTTCCGTGCTTCCCCCATCATTCTGAAGTCTTCCACAATAGACCTCATCCTGGGAATGGATTGGTTGAAGTTCCACGATGCCGCACTTTATTGTGGCACCAAGTCTGTCCAGCTTTTTCACCCCTCCGGTGGGATTGTTAACCACACCGCCCGAGTGACCCGTAATGCTGAAACACAGATCTTTATGATGAATGCTTTGAATGTCTCACCTTTGAAAGACATCGAGAACGTTCCGGTCATTCGCGATTTTCCCGACGTCTTCCCAGAAGAACTGCCGGGAATACCCCCGATCAGAGAAGTTGAATTCGTCATCGACTTGAAGCCGGGCACTGTTCCTATTGCCAAGCGTCCTTACAAGATGCCGCCACATGAACTCCTTGAACTTAAGGAGGAAATCGACAAGGCACTTCAGAAAGGATTCATTCGCCCCAGTTCCTCAGCTTGGGGAGCACCTTCGCTCTTTGTCAAGAAGAGCGATGGGACAAACCGACTGGTCCAAGATTATCGGCCCATTAACCAAGCCACCATCCAGAACAAATACCCACTTCCCCGGATCAACGATCTGTATGATCAACTTGCCGGATCCAAGGTGTTTTCTAAACTCGACTTGAGGTTGGGTTATCACCAAATCCGAGTCCGTGATGAGGACATTCCGAAGACTGCCTTCATTACTCGCTATGGTTCATACGAGTACACCGTCATGTCCTTTGGCTTAACCAATGCTCCAGCCACCTTCTCCAGATTGATGAATTATATTTTCATGGAGTACCTCGACCAGTTCGTCGTGGTTTATCTGGATGATATCTTGATATATTCCAAGAATGAAGAAGAACATGCTGAACATCTTCGTCTTATACTGGAGAAGCTTAGAGAACACAAACTCTACGCTAAGTTTTCTAAGTGTGAGTTCTGGCTTCCCGAAGTAACCTACCTTGGACATGTGATTTCCAAGGATGGCATTGCCGTCACCCCAGAACGTATCCAGGCTATTCTTGACTGGACTCCTCCCAAGACCGTCAAGCAAGTCCGCAGTTTTCTCGGGCTCGCTAGCTATTGCCGCCGTTTCGTCGAGAATTTCTCCAAGATTGCCAGGCCTCTGACTAATCTACTTCACAAAGGCGTCAAGTTTGAGTGGACAGATAAATGTCAATAAAGTTTTCAAGCCCTCAAGGACAAGCTAACTTCTCCCCCGGTGCTTGCTCCCCCTGATACTCAGAAGGACTTCGTGATATATTGCGACGCGTCCCGTCAAGGATTAGGCTGTGTCCTATTACAAGAGCGCAAGGTGATCGCTTATGGCTCTCGTCAGTTGCGTGCTCACGAAGACAAATATCCAACACATGATCTCGAATTGGCAGCAGTAATTTATGCATTGAAGCTGTGGCGACATTACCTCGTTGGTAATCGTTGCGAGATCTACACCGACCACCAAAGCCTGAAATACTTGTTTACTCAGCCCGACCTGAATCTCCGCCAACAGAGATGGCTCGAGACAATAGCCGATTTTAACATGGATATTCATTACACCCCTGGCAAAGCTAATGTGATGGCTGATGCCCTGAGCCGTAAAGCTTACTGTAGTGAACTTGAGGTGCAGCTAGAACAACCACCTCTGTATGAAGATTTTCAGAAGTTGAACCTCGAGATTGTTCCTCAAGGTTGTGCAAATAACCTGGTCATTGAACCGGATCTCGTCAAATCCGTCAAGTGTATACAGTTCTATGATGATTTCGTACACAAGATTAAGCGCGATATCGCCAATGGGAGACCCTCACCCTTCACCCTTGATAGTAATGGTGCGGCGTTCTACCAGAACCGTTTAGTGGTTACTCACAGCAAGGGCAGGCATGGGAACCTGGATATGACCCCGAAGGTCATGAAAGCGGCTCACGATACCCCGTTGTCCATTCATCCTGGGAGCACCAAGATGTACCAAGACATTCGTCAGCAATTCTGGTGGCCCAACATGAAGCAAGACATTGCCCGATATGTTTCTGAATGTGACGTTTGCCGTCGCGTCAAGGGGGAACATCAAAAACCCTCTGGAAAACTACAACCACCTGAAATCCCTGTATGGAAGTGGGACAAAGTTCAGATGGACTTCGTCACCGGTTTTCCCCGATCCCAGAAAGGTAACGATGCTATCTTTGTCGTCATCGACCGGTTCTCCAAGGTTGCTCACTTTATACCAGTCAAGGAGAAGATCACGGCGGCTCAGTTAGCGGAATTATATATCGCCCAGATCGTGTCGCTCCACGGTATTCCGTTGGAGATTAGTTCAGATCGTGGCAGCCTTTTCACCTCAAGATATTGGCGGAGTTTCCAAGAAGCTCTGGGGACTACTCTGCATCTCAGCACCGCTTATCACCCCCAGTCACAGGGCCAAGTCGAACGCGTCAATCAAATACTTGAAGATATGCTTCGAGCTTGTGTCATCTCCTTCGGCAAGAAATGGGAGGAATCTCTTCCATTTGCTGAATTCTCGTACAACAATAGCTATCACGCTAGTCTGAAGATGGCACCCTATGAAGTTCTCTATGGACGTAAGTGTCGGACCCCTCTGAGTTGGTCAGAAACTGGGGAACGTGCACTCATTGGCCCGAATATTATTCAGCAAGCTGAAGACCAAGTCCACGTCATCCGTGAACATTTGAAGGCCGCTCAGTCCCGCCAGAAGAGCAACTATGACCGCAAACACCTTGAAATGGAGTATCAACCCGGTGAATACGCTTACCTTCGTGTCACTCCCATGAGGGGCACTCATCGCTTCGGTATCAAGGGCAAGTTGGCTCCTCACTACATTGGCCCGTTCCGTATCCTTTCCAGGAGTGGACCCGTGGCATACCGGTTGGAATTGCCGCCGAACCTCTCCCAAGTCCACGATGTCTTCCATGTGTCGCAACTCCGTCGCTGCTTCAAGGATCCTATCCGCGAAGTGGAGCATGATATGATCGAGCTGCAACAAGACTTGACTTATCGAGAACATCCGAGCCGCATTCTCGATCAGTCTGAGCGTCGAACCCGCAACAAGACCGTCAAGTTCCTCAAGGTCCAGTGGTCGAACCATTCTGAAGATGAAGCCACTTGGGAACGCGAAGATCGCCTTCGCGATGAATACCCCGATCTTTTCCTCGCTACCACTTAAATTCTCGGGACGAGAATTCTTGTAGTGGGGGAGATTTGTAACACCCTCAGATGCCTGTAACAGTAATCATCATCAGTGTTGACTATCACTGTTTGTTAATCCCTGTTATTCCCTGACCTTAATCAAACTTTGCTTCTGCTCCATCCAAACCATGCTGGTTGGTAATCAAAACACAAAGCCCAATGCTTTTTGCTCATCATGAAACCAACCCTAGTTGAAACTACCTCAAATGAAAATTAAAACAAAAGTGCTCAAATAAAGTTGTTCCAAAAATCATGGAACCATTTTTGTAAATTGCCTAAAATCATTAAAATGATGTTGGACCAACTTTGGTAATTTTTGGAGTTGTAGAAAATTCCAAACAATTCAAACAGTAGGTTAAAACCCTTACTTGGGGCATTTAATATTTAAATTAAATATCAAATGATTTTATTTTGCTTCAAAACTTTTTGTGACACCTCAGTAATATATAAAACTAATTTACAAACACCAATTATATTTTTCAAAAATGCTAGGGTTAACAAATTAATTACCAGAGAGACATAGAATAAACAGCAACCCAAAGCAATTGGAAAAATGTTAAAACCCGCCCAGGGCGATGGCCCAGCCCACCCCAGCCCGTCTCCCACCTCCCACCTGCCCCCATCACATCCGCCACCTGCTCGACGCCATGCCGCCGCCGTGGACGTCGCTGCCAGCCCGGCCCCTCCCTCCACCTGCTCCCTTCCGCCGCGGACGCGATAAGCACCCCCCGGCCGACCACCTGGACACCCCCGCACCTCCATTCCCCTCCTCCTCTTCTCTCACGCTTCGGGGAAAGTTTCCCGAGTGCCGCCGTCGCCATTGCCGTGGCCAGGCGTGGCCAACGGGCACGGCCCGCCCCGACGTGGTGTCCAGCGGCTGCGCCGTCGTCGTCTTCGTCAACTACAACGGTTAATCGAGCCGGGACCCCTCCCTCGCCTCGCCTTCGTCTTCGTTCCCCGCTCCGGCCGTCGCGACCTCGACGTCGAATCCGGCGCCACCACGACGTCCCCGAGCCCGCTGCCAACCCCGACGCGTTCGTGGTGAGCACCCTCACCACCTCCAACCGCCCGATGAGTCCCGATAACGCCGTAGCCTTCTCTCCTAACTCGCTTGCTCCGGCCGCCGTGACACGTCGTCGGAGTCGTCGTTTTGGTTCGTCCCAGCCCACGCCAAGTGCACCAGTAGGTTCCCTGTGTTGCGTGTGCTCGATTTGGACCAGTAGCTAGCTCGAGTTCGACCCGTATATGCATTCGCCATTGGAGCCCGACGACCTTCGCCGCCATTGATGGAGATGCGCTCACCTCCGTGCGTCCCAGCTCGCGAGACCACTCCAGATCGACGCGGATTCGAGCTCTCCGTCGACTTCCACCAGCGGCGCCTCAAACGGCGCTCGGAATCGTGGGCTAGCTCGACCTCGCCGCCGGCGAGCCTCCGGTGAGGTTCCGGTGAGGCTGCCAGGTGGGACCCCGGTGTCAGCCAGTTGATTAGGGGTTAATCTCACCCCTAATAGTCACTGACATGTGGGTCCCATCCCACTTAAGCACCGGTTAAAAATAACAAAAACTATTAGTAAGAGTTTAGGTCACTGACAGGTGGGTCCCCTCTAATTAATTAACTTAATGATTTAGGTTAATCCAATTAATTAAAATTTAGTCACTGACATGTGGGTCCAGAGGCAATTTCTGAATTTTATAAAATGTTTTATAAATAACAGAGGCTGACATGTGGGTCCCACATGTCAGCACTGTTGTGGATAATGTTTTGGATAATGTTTAAATAAATAATAAAAGAAATCCAGAAAATCATTTAAATTGATTTAAAACTTTGAAATTTAATAACTTTTAAACCGTAACTCGGATTCAAAAACTTTATACATGAAAGTTGATCAGAACAATACAATGAATACGAATACGCTATCCGTATGTCTACCACCCCCCTCTAACACTACGAACATCGAACATTCCCCCTCCGGACCGTCTGTCCGATAAATTGTCCGGTACTGTTAGAGTGCCCGGATGAATTTATTCCGAACACGAAAGTTGTCCGGAATGGTTCAAATAGCACGGATACACCCCCCTTATGTTGTCCCGGTAACCACGACACCTCCGGCTTGATCCTTCCCCCTCCGGACACCCTGTCCGGTAATCACCCGGAGCCGGTAGTTCATCCTCAGACGAATTCCCGCTCCGAGCCTATTCCATTGCACTGCGTTAGAACAACGTTAACTTTTCATCTGTCATGTCTTGCATATGTTTGTATATTATTGTTGTGTATTTATTATTTCTTCCCCCTTTAATCTCCGGTAGACCCCGCTGCTGCCGTCGACTACACCGCTGCTGGGTACGACTACGTCGTCGACGACCCTGCCCCTACCGTCGAGCTTCCAGGCAAGCAGAGCCATTCTCTTCCCCAGATATCGCCTATCTTTCCGTACATTTCTTGCACTGGGCATTGTTACTGCTGCTGCTACGATTACAATCCCATTCAATTGCATAGCCTGTTTTTGTTGCCCCTTGACGTACCTTCCTTTAATCCTATGCTGCCTATTATTACTTATGCATTATTCAGCAGTGAACCCTGCGCATTGTTAGCTAGGATTAGATAGAGGGCCGTGATCACTCAGGGGAGTGAACGCGGATATTAATATTATAGCTGCACAGGTACGGTACAATGCAGACACCGCCTCAGGCCCCTATCTGGGTTATGCCTAGTCACCTCAAGTGTGAGCTATCAAGGAGTAATCTTTGTACTCCACGCGAGGCTGACTTTGTCTTACCGCCCTAGGGTCTTGACAACGGTTGTCCTAAAGGTAAGAAGTCGGGCGACCCAACGGTGCCCGCAAGAGGTATTGCGACGGGACGACAGGGAGGGCACGACCAGTGTACCGGTGTGCTTGGCCCCTGATCGTTGGCCGCGAGAGTTACCAACCCACGAAAGTCGAGCTCCTCCAGGAGCACACGCGAGACAAGGTAAGGAGACGGTTCACCTTGTTGGTAACCGCAGTGACTTGGTGGGACGACGGGGCAGGCACCGATGTACTGGTGGTCCTGGCTGCTGTCGTTGTCCGCGGGTCAGTTAAGTCGAGGCAACGATAACGGTTGTCACACAGGTTAATTAAAATGCTAAATGGTTCAGTGAATGTCTTGAGTTGGCTATATGCCATGTACGCACTACCTACCCGTGGGATTACGAGTATGGGCTCCTCTGCTTCTTAGTGTCGTCCGAGGACTCTTCAGACGTCAGCAGTACCGCGGGCTGATTGCCGGGAAGTGGTGTTGTCTTATTTGCCGCGGCGTGTGATTTGTATTTGCTTTGATTTAACTTCACCGGCCAGTCACGCACCGTGCAGGAGTACGTTGGGGGTTAGGGTCCAAAGCCCCGCGTACATAGGATATAGTCCGGCGGATGACCTCTCTGTTGAGTTTGAAAGATGGGCTATGAAGTGTCGGATAGCCTCGGTGGAGCGTTCCCTAACAAGGTTCCCGCCACCCTGGAGATCCGTGCGTGTAGCGTAACACAAGTGCACCCCTGCAGGGAAGAATTGATCTATCGATAGCCGTGTCCACGGTAACAGGACGCTTTATGCTGAAGCTGGATCTTACCACTAGAAACTATTATTAAACTGTATGGTTCCGGGTTCTTTTCCTCGCGGGGATGTCGAGGAGGTGAACTCGGAGGCATTGTTAATTATTACAATTTATTATTATTCAATGTTGCAGCAACTTCTGCTTCATTGCTACCTTACTGTTTTATATAAACTGTTGGCTGATTCTTACCTCATGCTGCAAGACACCGTCGGAAGATGCCAGTCTTCGTTAGGCCTAGCTTCTTACCCTTGCTCTGAACTTCTGACTTCAGTCCACTATATACAGCCTCTTCATTCTGTTGATATCGTGCATAATGCTTAGTAGCGGACGTAAGACTCGCGGGTATACTAGATACTCACCTGCTTTATTTCCTTTACTGTTTTGCCTGATCGGCCGCTGCAGCCGACGTTGGAGCCCAGGAGCAGGAGTACCCCGGAGGCGCCTACTACGACGTCGAGTTCCCCGTTGACCAGGAGTAGTACTGTGGATCCCAGGCAGGAGGCCTCGCCTTTTCGTTCTGTATCTCTGATGTGATTTGTGCTAGCCTTCTTAAGGCAAAACTTGACTAACTATGTCTGTACTCAGATATTATGGTTTGTATGACTTATATATTCGGGTCCGCGTGACCCCCTCTATTGTAATATATTTGTTTATCCTTTTGTGTTTAGTGTTGTGCTGTGATATTATCATCGTGGCACCCTAATCTCAGTCGTGTACCCTGTGTGTATGATTACTGTACACGGTCTGATTTTGGGGGCGTCACACTAGGCCTCTCCTTTGCTCAGAAAGGATTGGGCCACTTGTTACTCTCCAGTGCCTTTTACTTTGCTCGTTTTTACTTTCCTGTTGCTTATAGCAAGAAAACCCCTAAAAAGTTATCTTTTAGTGCTTGCAGTTACCTCCTTGCCAAAGTCACTTGCTATTACCTTCTGCTCCTCGTTGGGTTCGACATTCTTACTTATCGAACACGCTGCAATAGATCCCTTACGGTTGTGGGTCATCACACTCCTATTGCCACACCTGCCACTTCAGCTACCTCTTATGAAATTAAACCTGCTTTGCTAAACCTTGTTATGAGAGATCAATTCTCTGGTGCTGGAGATGATGTTGCTTTACACTTGAATAATTTTGTTGAATTATGTGATATGCAAAAGTATAAAGAAGTAGAAGGTGATGTTGTTAAGCTCAAGCTTTTTCCTTTCTCTTTGAAGGACGGAGCTAAAATCTGGTTTCAATCTTTGCCTAGGAATAACATAGATTCTTGGGATAAGTGCAAAAGATGATTTTATTGGGAAATACTCCCACCTGCTAAAATTATCCAATTGAGGAGTAACATTATGAATTTTAGGCAATTGGATAATGAACACGTTTCCCAAGCTTGGGAACGTATGAAATCTCTTGTTAAGAAATGCCCTACACATGGTTTGACTACCTGGATGGTTATCCAGACTTTTTATGCAGGCTTGAACTTTACCTCGCGGAACCTGTTAGATTCGGCCGTGGGAGGAACCTTTATGTCAACTACACTCGGTGATGCCACAAAAATCCTCGATGAGATGATGACCAACTATTCCCAATGGCACACCGAACGCGCTCCAACGGGTAGGAAGGTAAATTCTGTCGAGGAAATTACCTCCCTAAATGATAAAGTTGATTTAATTATGTCTCTACTTACCAAGCAACCCTCTTTTGATCCTCATGATGTTCCTTTAAATTCTTTGGTTGCTCAGGAACAAGTAGATGTGAACTTCATTGCTAGAAACAACTTTAATAATAATGCTTATAGAGGCAACTTTTCTAGTAATCCTAGACCGTTTCCATCCACTTATGGGAACAAGAACACTTACCCTAGCAACAAGAACCCCACTTCTGAATTAGAAAACATGCTTAGAGACTTTATCACTACCCAAAAAGCCTTCAACAAGAATGTGGAAGAAAATCTAGCTAAATTAGATAATCTTTGTTTGAAGGTAGACAACTTAGCCCTTGATGTTGAGATGTTAAAAATTAGAACATCTCCCCTTGAGGAGAGCAAGGCCACCCCTATTAATGCTATCCAGTTACAAATTAATGAAAATATTAGGATGATGGCTAAACTTAAAGAAAGATGGGCTAGAGAAAAAGAGGAAGAGGATAGAATTAAGAGCCTTCCTACACACCACACAGTTGCCACTATCCAAATTGTTGAGGACACTCAAACTATTAGCACCCAATGCACTCCTGGTCCCATTGGATCTATTAATGGTGATGCTAATACCTCAACTGTAGAAGAATAAACCCCTATGAACATAGAGGGTTTCAAACAAGTGAGCCTAGATGACACTACTACCACCTTTGATAGTAGTGATATTGATTTTGATAGTTGCACCCTCTAAGAAGTTATTAGCTTACTACACAAAATGTCTAGAGACCCCCACACTAGCACACTTAATCTTGCCTTCATGGAGCATATCACAAATGCTCTCATCAAAGCTAGGGAGGAGAAGATAAGGATAGAAGCCTCCATACCTAGGAAGCTAGATGATGGTTGGGACCCTATCATCAAAATTAAATTAAATAACTTCTCTTGCTATGCTTTATGTGACGTTGGAGCTAGTACCTCCGTCATTCCCAAAAGAATGTATGATATGTTTGAATTAAAACCTTTTGATTATTGCTCTTTTGGTGTTCGTCTTGTCGACTCTTCCGTAAATAAACCTTTGGGTAAGATCGATGATGCTCTTATCATTGTCAATGACAACTATGTTCCCGTTGATTTTATTATTATGGATATAGAGTGTGAACCTTTATGTCCAATTATTTTGGGACGCCCTTTTCTCCGCACCGTTGGTGCTATCATTGACATGAAAGAGGGGAATATAAAATTTCAATTCCCTCTCAAAAAGGGGATGGAACACTTCCCTAGAAAGAAAATAAAGTTGCCTTTTGAGTCCGTTACACGGGCTAGCTATTCTCTTTCTCTTGATAAAACTTGATTCTTCTTTTGCCTTATGCCTAGCTTAAAGGCATAAAAGAAAGTGCTTGTTGGGAGGCAACCCAAGATGTTTTTACTTCTGTTTTTAGTGGTCTTGACGATGTGTACTACTGTAGCAACATCATTGTATCTTTATTTTCAAGCTTTGTGCCAAGTTATAGCCTCATATGACAAGGGAAGCGAAATTTATGACATGATGTCCAGAAAACAGATTCTGTCTTCGTGACGGGAAAAATTGGATCAAATCACCAATTCATCTTTTTGAGCTGAATTTTGTACACAGTGTGCTCTATACAATCTCGGAACTTTTGTATGTTCTGAGTTTTTTTATTTGAGTTGCAAAAGTACCCCTAAAAAAATTATTTACTACCTGTTGTTCTGTTTTTCACAGATTCTGCCACGTTTTATCTCTCCTTACTTTTGCAAACCTTAAGCTTGCTTTTTCTTTGCAAAAACCTTTGGCAATCTTGAGAAACAGTAGCTCTTCAATAATATATTTATATCTAGTGGGGAAAAATTATCTTATTAAGGGTACTAACCTCTCTAATCAGCTTATGATGAGTTATGTATGAAGGGAGTTTTCAAGTGTGCGATGGAAGATGATGAAACAAGATTCGGGGGTGTCAAGCGCTCAAGCTTGGGGATGCCCCCATGCATCCCCAATAAATATTCAAGGAGAATCAAGCGTCTAAGCTTGGGGATGCCCCCGTGCATCCCCTTCTCCATCAACAATCATCAGTTCGTCCTTCGTCTCACTATATTTTTATCACTTCATGCGTTATGTACTATGCTTGGAGCATCCCGCTCTTAGGTTTTATTTTTAGTTTTCTTTAACTTTTCTTGATTTCATAATAAGTTAGACCCCGTCTTACTTTGTGTGGGAGAGAAACACGCTCCACTTTCAAAATCTAGAACACATCATAGGATTTTTCATGCCTATCCTCTTACTGTTGTGTGTTCTTTATATTTTCGTAGCTACTGCCATGTTTAGTTTTAGCCTTGGATTTTGTTTAGTTTGTTGCTGGAACTCTCTTTAGTTTTCATGTTTATCTTGTTAAGAGAGTTGGTTGTTGCACTGAGTTGTGTCTTGTTTTGAGAGTAGGTAATTAAAGTTGCTATTTAATTTTAGTAGTAACTTGCAATAGTTTTGAGGTATTGATGTGAGTAATGTTTGAACTTTTGGTGTCAAGAGCTCTAGCCTATTAGTGATAGGTGTTGTATTTTGGGCAATCCGTGTTTATTTTCAAAACCTACAAAACTAGTTGATAACTCTAGCTACTAGATGGATCGCTAATCTTTGGAGGGATCGAATATTAGAGTACACTCATGTACCATGAGTCGAGGATGTGCAAGCATAACCAAACCCCCATACACTCCTCCTCGGGGTACTTGTCTCTTTGTGAATCTCCTCATTAGATTGAGAGTTACCGATAATAAGTGCACGAGTTCTTCGGACTAATGTAAGTATTGAAAGTTGACACTTCCACCTCCTCCTATTTGCTAGCCTCTCCTGTGTTGTGCATTGCCTTCTTCTCACTCCGAGAGTTGGCATCCACCTTCATCGGTACATCCAAACCCTTGGCATGATACGCTCTGTCATCATAAACCTCCTTATATCTTTCCTCAAAACAACCACCATACCTACCTATCAAGGCATTTCCATAGACTATCAGAGATATATGGCCATGCAACATCCTTTTGTCTATGATTGTCCTCATTTATGTGAGCCTTTCTCATCCTTTTGTCTTCCTCCTTCACCATATTCTCTCTTTGCCATCCTAAGTGTCAAACTTCGTGCTTACGCTCATCCATTGCATGAGTGCTCAAAATATCGAAAAAGGACTGGATCAAATTGACTTGTACCTGGCTAGTGGTCTGGGGACGAGTCAAGATAAGATTCCAAAGAAGACCAAGTGTAAAACTTTAGTAGATTGAGTTCTCAACAAAAATACTTTTTTCTCGTATTCCCTATCCCCTTCTTGCACGCAAACACCATTTGGTGACATTCGAGTCAAGGACAGCGAGAGCTCTTGCACCTAATGTTCTTTTGTTACTTGTTTCAATGCTAATATAGACTCTTGCATGTTATGAATTGAATTGAATCACATACCTTGATTGCTTTACTTTTCAAAGTTCTTATATGGTTGCTAGCATGTCACCACAGAAATTATGTTTATTATCATTTATCTACTCGAGGACGAGCAGGAATTAAGCTTGGGGATGTTGATACGTTCCAAACATATCGATAATTTCTGCTCGTTCCATGCATGTTTTGTGTGATATTGCTATGGTCTAGATACACTTTTGATCATATTTGGACTAACGTACTAACTCAGTGCACCCCAGTGCCAGTTCCCATTTTCTGTTGTTTTTCTATTTCAGTTTTTCCCGATATAAAATGTGCTCCAAAAATCCGGGAAAATCAGATAAAAAATCAGCGTGCCGGAAGCTTCCAGGGCCCCGAAGGAGGGCCAGGGGGGCACCACCAGGTGCCCAGGCGGCCACCTGGCGCGGCCAGGGGCCTGGCCGCCCCAAGGGGGGGCGCCTGGACCCCTGGTGGCCCCCTGGATGCCTCCCTTCGCCTATTTAATCTCCGTCACGGGAAACCTCCGAGGACAGAACCCTATTTTCGCAAAGTTGCCTCTGTTCCGCCGCTGCCGCGCTTCCAAGATCGGGAGCACCGTTAGGACCCTTCCCGGATGTGTCGTGAGTAGTCTACCTTGGAGGAGGGAGGATCGACCTCCGGGAGCTTCTACTCCACCATGGACGCTTCCCGTATGTGCCATGAGTAGTCTACCTTGGACCATGGGTCCGTGATCTATAGTTATGTGCTGTTCCCCTCCCCTCTTTGTTATTTATGGTTTAGACCTCGTGAGCTTCCCTACATGATCGAGGCACATATGTAATTCTTCTGCTGTTGCTATACTGAGTTTGATGGGATCTGATGGATTATGAGATTATGTTCAGATTGTGATAGAGTAATATATTTGGTTTTTTATCTCTTATATTTTTGTTCCTAAGTAATTCTTGCATGTTCTACGTTGCTGTTTATTGCTTTGGCCAAGTAGTAGGTAGTGACTCCAAGAGTGAACGTTATGCTCGATTGTGGGTACATGCCCCCTGATGACACGCTTGAGTGACAGAAACATGAGTCTAGGGGATGTGTTGTGGCCACAAGGGGGAAAACAACGGTGCTTGTAACCGCGGTTGCAAGGATTGTTTACTTTACGCAAAGTTCTTTTTAATGCAGTTGTCTGTTGCATTGGGTTTACACTTTGGATGGTGATACTGTTGGGAAACGTAGTAGAAAACAAAAAATTTCGTCCTACGAATCAAGAACCCAAGATCATCCAAGAAGATTGCATACAAGGTTTTAGGTCATGGCTCACCAACCTATGTAGCGGAAGTAGAGTTGGTGAAGCTCGTGGACGTAGTGGAAGTAGATCTCGCAAGTTCTCCCACGAACAGTCCCTCGATCAATCCCACGAACAAGTCCCGCGATCTAGTCCCACGGACAAGTCCCATGAACAAGCTCCTCGAAGAAGGGTCGAAGGTACGACCCCTCCATTAGTATCCACACATCCCGTAGCAGAAATCTGGCAGTGCTCCGCCGTCCAGAGATGAATGCCACCGAGAAAACTAGAGGGAGAAAACCCTAACGGATTCCGATCTAGAACAACGTCTAAACCGGGGTCTAATTGTGGAGCAACGGGGTTTAGAGGAGGGAGGGTGGCGCATAGGCCTTGGGGACAAGTTGTGTGTCTCTCCCCCTCCCCTTGGCTCACCTTATATAGGTGGCCAGGAGGCCTAGGGCGCAGCCCAAGGAGGATTGGGAGTCCAACTTAGACTCCCAAGCCTTCCAAACCTTCCCACCGGAAACCTGCCATAATGGATTTTGGTATTCCCACCTGGAGGAGGATTCCCTCCCCTTGGTGCGCCCCCACCCCTTTGGCCGGACAGGGCAGCCTAGGTGGCTTGCCCCCCAAGGCCAGGGGCGCAGGGGAGTGGGTGGTACTGCCCGGAACCTTCCAGAACCTTCCATGACCTTCTAGAAGCTTCCAGGACCTTCCGGGACATACCGGGACCGTTTCGGGACATTCCGGACACTTCTGGAGCACTTCCAGGACCTTCCGAGACCGTTCTCGGACGTTCCGAAGCCATCCGGATAGTTTCCAAGACCATCCGAGTTACAGTTTAAGCCACCCGATGACCGCGAAGGTTGTCGGGACGCCCAACGATTATCCGGAAACTATTCCGGTTGATCCAGGACTTCCCCTGTACCATTCTCATATGTTCCGAAACCACCTGGGACTACTCCAGAGTGATCTGGACATATCCTTAAATACCTAAAACTACTTCTAGTCCCCTTATGAACTATTTCATAAATCCCCGGAACTACTTCCGGTACCCGTATGAACTATTCTGCTTTGCTTCCACTAAACCTTCTACCATTCCAGCATTCTAACAGACTACTGCTCGTTAAGTGTGTGACCCAATAGGTTCGGTATAATGCGGACATGACTCAGAACATCTTCCGGACATAGGTCAACAGCCTTTTGTCAATAGCCAATAATCAACAGCGGAGCCATGGACACCCATGTTGACTCCCGCACATACACGAAGAAACTTCGAGTGAACCATTATGTTTATTCATGTACCATTCCCTTTGCTTCGTGATATATGACAAAGTTAGAGGAGAGATGTTTGGCACCCATGTGTAACAACTTCTTGAACACAAGCCACTCGTTATCCTCTTTGCTCGTTTGTCCATTTTCTCGTTATCGTATTCCGGTATCCCCGTGACTGAATCACAATGCGTCTGGCGCCGGAGAGATTGACAACCTCTCTGACTTTGTTGGGAACAAAGTTATCTGCGGCTGTGTGCAGGTCCGCGTCAGTTGCGCCGCTGACACCTACTTATCATCTCTGTAGTCCTGCTGGAGACAAACCTTGGTATCTTCACCGAGGGAAAACTGCTGCTGCACTACATCTCAACCTTCCACTTGGGGTAACCAACGAAGGGGCGAGAATCCATCAAGCAAAGTTTTCTGGCGCCGTTGCCGGGGACTCCAAGTGCTAAGATAGGGGAGTTGCACACTACCCTTTACCTTTGTTTTTTAGTCTTGTTAGTTTATCTTTCAGTTTTTATCTTTGTGTCTTTTATCAAAAACTACAAAAAAATCTGCCACACTTGCTGCTACTATGGGTTCCACTGAAAACACCAAGTTGTGTGACTTCACTAGTCACAACCACCAAGACTTTATCTGCACTCCTATTGCCACACCTACCACTTCAGCTACCTCTTATGAAATTAAACCTGCTTTGCTAAACCTTGTTATGAGAGATCAATTCTCTGGTGCTGGAGATGATGCTGCTTTACACTTGAATAATTTTGTTGAATTATGTGATATGCAAAAGTATAAAGAAGTAGAAGGTGATGTTGTTAAGCTCAAGCTCTTCCCTTTCTCTTTAAGGGGAGATGCTAAAATCTGGTTTCAATCTTTGCCTAGAAATAGCATAGATTCTTGGGATAAGTGCAAATATGCTTTTATAGGGAAGTACTACCCTCCTGCTAAGATTATCCAATTGAGGAGTAATATTATGAATTTTAAGCAATTGGATAATGAACACGTTGCCCAAGCTTGGGAACGAATGAAATCTCTTGTTAAGAAATTCCCTACACATGGTTTGACTACTTGGATGGTTATCCAGACTTTTAATGCAGGCTTGAACTTTACCTCGCGGAACCTGTTAGATTCGGCCGCGGGAGGAACCTTTATGTCAACCACACTTGGTGCTGCCACGAAGCTTCTCGATGAAATGATGACCAATTATTCCCAATGGCACACCGAACGCGCTCCAACAGGTAGGAAGGTAAATTCTGTCGAGAAAATTACCTCCCTCAATGAAAAAGTTGACTTAATTATGTCTCTACTTACCACGCAACCCTCTATTGATCCTCATGATGTTCCTTTAAATTCTTTGGTTGCCCAAGAACAAGTAGATGTGAACTTTATTGCTAGAAACAACTTCAACAACAATGCTTATAGGGGAAATTTTTCTAGCAATCCTAGACCATTTCCATCCAACTATGGGAACAACAACACCTACCCTAGCAACAAGAACCCCTCCTCTGAATTAGAAAGCATGCTTAGAGACTTTATCACTACCCAAAAAGCCTTCAACAAAAATGTAGAAGAGAAATTAGTTAAAATAGATAATCTCTCTTTGAAGGTAGAAAGCTTAGCCCTTGATATTGAGATGCTTAAAATTAGAACCTCTCCCCTTGAGGAGAATAAGGCCACTCCTATTAATGCTATCCAGTTACAAATCAATGAAAATATTAGGATGATGGCTAAACTTAAAGAAAGATGGGCTAGAGAAAA
Source organism: Bromus sterilis (assembly GCA_950022295.1). Lineage (NCBI taxonomy): Eukaryota > Viridiplantae > Streptophyta > Magnoliopsida > Poales > Poaceae > Bromus > Bromus sterilis. The sequence goes on along the minus strand of OX465596.1, from coordinate 406,760,644 downwards.
AGAGGAAGAGGACAGAATTAAGAGCCTTCCTACACACCACACAGTTGCCACTATCCAAATTGTTGAGGACACCCAAACTATTAGCACCCAATGCACTCCTAGTCCCGTTGGACCTATTAATGGTGATGCTAATACCTCAACCATAGAAAAAGAAACTCCTATGAACATAGAGGGTTTCAAACAAGTGAGCCTAGATGACACTACTACCACCTTTGATAGTAGTGATATTGATTTTGATAGTTGTACCCTCTCAGAAGTTATTAGCTTGCTACACAAAATGTCTAGAGACCCCCACACTAGCACACTTAATCTTGCCTTCACGGAGCATATCACAAATGCTCTCATCAAAACTAGGGAGGAGAAGCTTAGAGTAGAAGCCTCCATACCTAGGAACCTAGAGGATGGTTAGGACCCTATGATCAAAATTAAATTGAATAACTTCTCTTGCTATGCTTTATGTGATGTTGGAGCTAGTACCTCCGTTATGCCCAAAAGAATATTTGATATGTTTGAATTGAAGCCTTTTGAGCCTTGTTCTTTTGGTGTTCGTCTTGTTGATTCTTCCGTAAAGAAACCTTTAGGGAAGCTCGACGATGTTCTTATCATTGTCAATGACAACTATGTTCCCGTCGATTTTATTGTTATGGATATAGAGTGTGAACCTTTATGTCCAATTATTTTGGGACGTCCTTTTCTTCTCACCGTTGGTGCGGTTATTGACATGAAAGAGGGGAATATTAAATTCCAATTCCCATTCAAAAAGGGGATGGAACACTTCCCTAGAAATAAAATCAAGTTACCTTTTGAGTCCGTTACACGGGTTAGTTATTCTCTTTCTCTTGATAAAACTTGATTCTTCTTTTTGCATTATGCCTAGCTAATGACTTTAAAGAAGCACTTTCGGGAGGCAGCCCGCAACGAATTTAGGTGTTTATTTTTGCTTTTGTTGTGTCTTGATGATCGTTGCTAATGTAGAAGCATCATTGTATCTTTATTTTTCAGCTTTGTGCCAAGTTATAGCCTCTTACGGCAAGGGAAGTAAAAGTTGTGACATGCTGTCCAGAAAACAGATTCTGTCCTCGTGACCAGAAAAATTCCAGAAAAATCCTAGTTCATCTTTTTGAGCTGAAATTTTTACACAGTATGCTCTATACAATTACGAAACTTCCGTATGTTCTGATTTTTTTGATTTGAGTTGCAGAAGTTCCCCTAAAAAATTCTTTACTATCTGATGTTCTGTTTTTTACAGATTCTGCCACGTTTTGTCTCTCCTTACTTTTGCAAACCTTAAGATTGCTTTTTCTTTGCAAAAATTTTTTTGCACTCTTGAGAAACAATAGCTCTTCAATATTATCTTTATATCCAGTGGAGAAAAATTATTTATTAAGGGTACTAACCTCTCTAATCAGTTTATGATGAGTTATGTATGAAGGGAGTTTTCAAGTGTGCGATGGAAGATGATGAAAGAAGATCCAGGAGTGTCAAGCGCTCAAGCTTGGGGATGCCCCCATGCATCCCCAATAAATATTCAAGGAGACTCAAGCGTCTAAGCTTGGGGATGCTCCCGTGCATCCCCTTCTCCATCAACAATCATCAGTTCGTCCTTTGTCTCACTATATTTTTATCACTTCATGCGTTATGTGCTATGCTTGGAGCGTCTCGCTCTTAGGTTTTGTTTTTAGTTTTCTTTAGCTTTGCTTGCTGTTCATAACAAGTTAGATCCTTTATTACTTTGTGTGGGAGATAAACACGCTCCACTTTCAAAATTTAGAACACATCATAGGATTTTTCCTGCCTATCTTTTTGTTGTTGTGTGTTCTTTATCTTTTCATAGCTACTGCCTTGTTTAGTTTTAGTCTTAGTTTGTCTTTAGCAAGAGCCTTGGATTTTGTTTAATTTGTTGCTGCAACTCTTTTTGGTTTTCATGTTTATCTTGTTAAGAGAGTTGGTTGTTGCACTGAGTTGTGTCTTGTCTTGAAAGTAGGTAATTGAGGTTGCTATTTAATTTTAGTAGTAGCTTGCAATAGTTTTGAGGTATTGATGTGAGTAATGTTTGAACTTTTGGTGTCAAGAGCTCTAGCCTATTAGTGATAGGTGTCGTATCTTGGGCAATCCGTGTTTATTTTCAAAACCTAGAAAAACTAGTTGAGAACTCTAGCTACTAGATGGATCACTACTCTTTGGAGGGATCGAATATCAGAGAACACTCACGTACCATGAGTCGAGGATGCGCAAGGATAACCAAACCCCCATACACTCCCCCTCGGGTTACTTGTCTCTTTTTGAACCTCCTTATTAGATTGAGAGTTACCGATAATAAGTGCATGAGTTCTTCGGACTAATGTAAGTATTGAAAGTTGACACTTCCACCTTCCCATATTTTGCTAGCCTCTCCCGTGCCGTTCATTACCTTCTTCTCACTCCGACAGTTGGTGTCCACCTTCTCACTCCGAGAGTTGGTGTCCACCTTCGCCGGTACATCCAAACCCTTGGCATGATACGCACTGTCATCATAAGCCTCCTTATATCTTTCCTCAAAACATCCACCATAGCTACCTATCAAGGCATTTCCATAGCCTTTCCGAGTTACATTGTCATGCAACTTCCACCTCTTCATGACTTGATCTTCATGTCATACATGTTCCTGCTACACTGGCAGCGACATACATTGCATACATCATGTAGTTACTTCTTCTTTATGATTTTGAGTACCTTGTAAAGTGTGAAAGATTTCCTTTACCTTCTTGTAAAATAGAGTGTTGCCCTTAAGTGAGGAAAAGATCCCAAAGTGGACACAATAAAAGATCCCAAAGAGGACAAATGAGAGTTAAATAGAAAGAGCCATTGAGGCCACCAAAAAAATACAAAAAAATAGAAAAAAGATAAAAAGAAATAAAAAGAGAGAAAGGGGCAACACTACTATCCTTTTGAGAGATCCACACTAGTACTCCCTTTATATCCTTGTACTCCATAGAGATGATCGTAATGCATATAGCTATGTGGGGACCTTCACACTATAGAACTTGGCTTGAAAATTCCAAGGATGAGCCTCCTCAAACGAGCTCTAGGTCTTCATGAGCGAGCAAGTTAGATGCACCCCCACTAGTTCCATTGGAGAGCTTCTTAGCTCGTATGTGCATCTGTTGCATGGCAATCCCTACTCCTCACATCATATCTATCATTTGGCATCTCTTGCCTATGATTGTCCTCATTGATGTGATCCTTTCTCTTCCTTTTTGTCTTCCTCCTCCACCTTATTTCTCTCTTTGCCATCCTAAGTGTAAACTCTCGTGCTTACGCTCATCCATTGCATGAGTTCTCGAAATATCGAAAAGGAGTGGATCAAATTGACTTGTACCTAGCTAGTGGTCTGGGGACGAGTCAAGTTAAGATTCCCAAGAAGACCAAGTGTGAAACTTTAGTAGATTGAGTTATCAACACAAAAATACTTTTTTCTCGTATTCCCTATCCCCCTTCTTGCACGCAAACAGCATTTGGAGACATTCGAGTCACGGACACCGAGAGCTCTTGCACCTAATGTTCTTTTGTTACTTATTTCAATGCTAATATAGACTCTTGCATGTTATGACTTGAATTGAATCTCTAACCTTGATTGCTTTACTTTTCAAAGTTCTTTTATGGTTGCTAGCATGTCACCACAGAAAATATGTTGTTATCATTTACCTACTCGAGGACGAGCAGGAATTAAGCTTGGGGATGTTGATACGTCCAAAACGTATCTATAATTTCTGCTTGCTCCATGCATGTTTTGTGTGATATTGCTATGTTCTAGATACACTTTCATACACTTTTGATCATATTTGGACTAACCTATTAATTCAGTGCACCCCAGTGCCAGTTCCTGTTTTCTGCTGTTTTTCTATTTCAGTTTTCCCCCATATAAAAAGTGCCAGAAAAATTCGGGAAAATTCAGATAAAAAATCAGCGTGGAGGAAGCTTCGCGAAGAGCCCGGTGTTTGGAAACGTAGTAGAAAACAAAATTTTTGGCCTACGAATCAAGAACCCAAGATCATCCAAGAAGATTGCATACAAGGTTTTAGGTCATGGCTCACCAACCGATGTAGCGGAAGTAGAGTTGGTGAAGCTCGTGGACGTAGTGGAAGTAGATCTCGCAAGTTCTCCCACGAACAGTCCCTCGATCAATCCCACGAACAAGTCCCGCGATCTAGTCCCACGGACAAGTCCCATGAACAAGCTCCTCGAAGAAGGGTCGAAGGTACGACCCCTCCATTAGTATCCACACATCCCGTAGCAGCAATCCAGCATCGCTCCGCCGTCCAGAGATGAACGCCACCGAGAAAACTAGAGGGAGAAAACCCTAACGGATTCCGATCTAGAACAGCGTCTAAACCGGGGTCTAAAAGTGGAGCAACGGGGTTTACAGGAGGGAGGGTGGCGCATAGGCCTTGGGGACAAGTTGTCTTGCTCTCCCCCTCCCCTTGGCTCACCTTATATAGGTGGCCAGGAGGCCTAGGGCGCAGCTCAAGGAGGATTGGGAGTCCAAGTTGGACTCCCAAGCCTTCCAAACCTTCCCACACCTTCCCACCGGAAACCTGCCATACTGGGTTTTGGTATTTCCACCTGGAGGGGAATTCCTTCCCCTTGGTGCGCCCCCACCCCCTTGGCCGGCCAGGGCAGCCTAGGTGGCTTGCCCCCCAAGGCCAGGGGCGCAGGGGAGTGGGTGGTACTGCCCGGAACCTTCCGGAACCTTCCATGACCTTCTAGAAGCTTCCAGGACCTTCCGGGACATATCGGGACCGTTTCGGGACATTCCGGACACTTCTGGAGCACTTCCAGGACCTTCCGGGACCGTTCTCGGACGTTCCGGAGCCATCCGGATAGTTTCCAAGACCATCCGAGTTACAGTTTAAGCCACCCGATGACCGCGAAAGTTGTCGGGACGCCCAGCGATTATCCGGAAACTATTCCGGTTGATCCAGGACTTCCCCAGTACCATTCTCATATGTTCCGGAACCACCTGGGACTACTCCAGAGTGATCCGGACATAACCTTAAATACCCAGAACTACTTCTGGTGCCCTTATGAACAATTTCATAAATCTCCGGAACTACTTCCGGTACCCGTATGAACTATTCTGCTTTGCTTCCACTAAACCTTCTACCATACTAGTATTCTAACAGACTACTGCTCGTTAAGTGTGTGACCCAATAGGTTCGGTATAATGCGGACATGACTCAGAACATCTTCCGGACATAGGTCAACAGCCTTTTATCAATAGCCAATAATCAACAGCGGAGCCATGGACACCCATGTTGACTCCCACACATACACGAAGAAACTTCGAGTGAACCATTATGTTTATTCATGTACCATTCCCTTTGCTTCGCGATATATGACAAAGTTAGAGGAGAGAAGTTTGGCACCCATGTGTAACAACTTTTGAACACAAGCCACTCGTTATCCTCTTTGCTCGTTTGTCCCTTTTCTCGTTATTGTATTCCGGTATCCCCGTGACTGAATCACAATGCGTCTGGCCAGACTATAATGGATACTGTCATACCGAGTGGGCCCGAAGTGAATATCTTCTTCATCGTGAAGGAGCAAATCCCATTCTTGAACTATCACAGTCACTAGCCACACCATCTGACATACCCAGAACTTATTTTACTACTTCCCATTTACGGGAGGATTCATCTAAGAACCAAAGCATGTCTTCCTGTGTGAAGCAACTCGATACTCTCATGGTCTAAGGAATTACGTATATGATAACATTTCATGATATGACTTATAACGTAGTTACGATGTGATCTCTAAGTATATCATTCAATACTGGGGTCGGTTCAACATCATTGTTCTGCTAACAATATGTTCCCATTGCTACTGACATCCTTGTTACAAGAACAATGTCCATGATTAAGAAAACGTAATCATCAGTTAGCACATGAGCTGGTCTTAGAGGCTAAACCAGGAACTCTTGGTGTTTACATTTCCACACATGCAAATGAGTTTTCTTCTGAATCTCACAGTCAGGGTCATTGCAATTATAGCACAGAAATATAAACATTAATTACGAACGTGGAAATATATATATATAATAACATTTTATTATTGCCTCTAGGGCATATTTCCAACACCCGAGAGGGGCCAGAGGGGAGCCAGGGGGGCCCCAGGCGGCCACCCGGCGCGGCCCCACCCCTGGCCACGCCAGGGGGCGCCTGGGCCCCCTGGTCCACCTCTGGATGCCACCCTTCGCCTATTTATTCTCCGTCATGGGAAAACTCCAGAGAGGAACCCTATTCCGCGAACTCGCCTCTGTTCCGCCGCCGCCGAGCTTCCGAAGATCGGGAGCACCAGAAGACCTCTTCCCGGCACCCTGCCGGAGGGAGGATTGACCTCCGGGAGTCTCCTCTCCACCATGGATGCTCCCCGGATGTCTCGTGAGTAGTTTTCCTTGGACCATGGGTCCGTGATCAGTAGCTATGTGATGTTCTCCTCCCCTCTTTGATCTTCATTGTTTAGACCTCGTGAGCTGCCCTACATGATCGAGGAACCTTTGTAATATTTTTGCTATTGCTATGTTGAGTTTGATAGGATCTGATGGATTATGAGATTATGTTCAGATTGTGATAGAGTAATATATTTGGTTTTTATCTCTTATATTTTTGTTCCTAAGTAATTCTTGCATGTTCTCCGTTGCTGTTTATTGCTTTGGCCAAGTAGTAGGTAGTGACTTCAAGAGGGAACGTTGTGCTAGATTGTGGGTTCATGCCCCCCGATGACACGCTTGAGTGACAGAAACATGAGTCTAGGGGATGTGCTGTTTCCACAAGGGGGAAAACAACGGTGCTTGTGACCGCGGTCACAAGGATTGTTTACTTTACGCAGAGTTCTTTTTAATGCAGTTGTCTGTTGCTTTGGGTTTACACTTTGGGTGGGGCTCGCAACTTAATACCAGCGAGATGTTCTGGATAGATATCTCAAGGTGGATGATTAGTAGTAGATGCAGATGGATTTCGGTCTACTTATCTTGGCGTACTGCCTGTGCTTTTGAACCTCGTCCTTTCTTTTGTAGCATAGTTAGCATTGCGGTGCGTTCATAATCCTGTCAATTGCCTTTCTGTAATTTGTTTACCTCGCATAGCAATTTTATCGTCTTTTGGGAGAGAGACATCACTAGCGAACATCACGTATCCCGGTCCATATCCTTATTACTGTTTCCACGCTATCTTTACTTTACTGCTTTTACTTGCTATCATTATCCCTTGCATTTTATCCTTGTGAACAACAAGACCGGAGAGATTGACAACCTCTCTAACTTCGTTGGGAACAAAGTTATCTGTGTCTGTGTGCAGGTCCGCGTCAGTTGCGCCGCTGACACCTACTTATCATCTCTGGAGTCCTGCTAGAGACAAACCTTGGTATCTTCACCGAGGGAAAACTGCTGTTGCACTACATCTCAACCTTACACTTGGGGTAACCAACGAAGGGGCGAGAAGCCATCAGATGGGGCTCACAACTTAATACCAGCGAGATGTTCTGGATATATATCTCAAGGTGGATGATTAGTAGTAGATGCAGATGGATTTCGGTCTACTTATTTTGGCGTACTGTCCATGCTTATGAGCCTCTTCCTTTCTTTTGTAGCATAGTTAGCATTGCGATGCGTTTATAATCCTATCAATTGCCCATCTGTAATTTGTTTACCTCGCAAAGCAGTTTTATCGTCTTTTGGGAGAGAGACATCACTAGTGAACATCACAGGACACCGGTCCATATTCTCATCACTGTTTACAAGCTTATTTACTTTTCAGTATTTACTTTCAGTTGCTATGATTATCATTATCCTGTGTTTTTATCCTTTGTAAACAACAAGGCCGGAGAGATTGAGAACCTCTCTGAACTTCGTTGGGAGCAAAGTTATTTGTGTTGTGTGCAGGTCCAGGGCAAGGAAGCAACGTTTGTCGTAAACGGTGCCATTGTTTCTTTGCCACCTACTTATCATTATCGGAGTCCTACTGGTCGATACTCAACCTTGGTGTCCTCACCAAGGGAAACTTGCCCCTACGTTGCATCTCACCTTCCACTTAGGGTAACCAACGAAGGGGAGAAGCAATTATCCTCTCTCCCGTATCATCCACATGTCAACCACCTTTTGTTTGAAGATGACAGCCTGCTGTTTTTCAAGGCTAATGATGATGGAGCAAGGGAAGTGCACCAAGTTTTGAATACATATTGTCAAGCTTCTGGACAGAGAATCAATAATGACAAATCCTTGATATTTTTCAGTAAGGGGTGTCCGGAATCTACATGTGAGGAGATTAAGAACATCCTCCAGGTACCAAATAAAACCCTAAACGAAAGGTATCTTGGAATGTCTTCTGATGTGGGAGTGTTAAAGAATGGAGCCTTCAAGTATTTGAAGGACAGACTATGGAGCAAGGTGCAGGGATGGCTCGAAAAAACCATGTCATCTTCGGGCAAGGAGATTTTGGTCAAATCCGTGGCTCAAGCGGTTCCGGTGTACTCGATGTCTTGCTTCAAACTGCCGAGGGGATTATGTGAGAACTTGAACATGATGATACAGAAGTTCTGGTGGGGAAGCAAGGACGGAGCTCGTAAACCTCATTGGGTTTCCTGGAAGGTGATGACACAGCCAAAGGGAATGGGGGGTTAGGTTTTTAAGGATTTCGAGCTATTCAACTTGTCTCTTCTGGCGAGACAAGCATGGAGAATTCTGCAAAACCCCAACACCTTTAGCGCAAAAAATTTAAAAGCTGTATATTATCCATCATCGAATTTCTTGGAATCGGAAGTAGGGAATCATCCCTCACAGATTTGGCGCGCTATTGTCGAAGGGAAGGAAATTTTGAAACAAGGCCTAATCAAAAGGATTGGGAATGGAAGGGACACTGCGATCTGGGGATGCAACTGGCTGCCCCGGCCAGAGATGATGCGCCCCTACGACTGTCTGAGAGCCAACCCACCGCAGCTTGTTTCAGAACTTATTGACGCAACGACAGCGAGCTGGAACAGAGGAACGCTTGAGGAAGTTTTTCTTCCTATGGATACTTCTGTGATCATGGGCATTCCCTTATGCACATGTGATATGAGCGACAAGTGGGCTTGGGCAATGGAGAAGAATGGAATCTTTACGGTTCGTTCTGCCTACCACATGCTAGTGGCGACCAAGGCAAGACGTGAGTCTTGGCTGGAAGGTGAATTGGGCCAGTCTGATCTGCTAGCTGAGAAACGGGATTGGGAATGCCTCTGGAACACTCGAGTCCCGGGAAAAATCAAGATGTTCCTCTAGCGGCTTGCCCGCCAGTCGATCCCTACTGAGGACGTCAGACATCACCGCAAAATGTCCACCTCGGACTGCTGCGGACTGTGCGGGATGGCTGACTCTTGGAGGCACTCTCTTCTGGAATGCTCGATGGCTAGATGTGTATGGGCGCTCGCTGATGAGGATTTGTTCGGGCATCTCATGTGCACGAGGGAACCGAATGCCAAGAATTGGCTGTTCAATCTTATACAATCCATGCCCCATGAGAGCTTCACTAAGGTGGCGGTCACTCTATGGGCAATATGGCGGGCCAGGAGGAAAGCAATCCATGAAGGGGAGTTCCAGAGCCCCCTCTCTACAAAGATGTTTGTCGACCGCTTCATTCGGGACCTGTCTATGGTTCCAACCACTTCGGCGCAATCAGTCCACACACCCAGGGAGCCTAGAGTTCGCTTCACAAGGATGAAGGCACCACCAGCAGGTTTTGCAAAGATACATGTCGATGGCAGCGTCTCGTCGAGCAGGGACAGGGGAGCTTCATCCGCGGTGTGCAGGAGTGCAGATGGAACTTTTATGGGGTCATCATCCCTTGTCACTAGGGGTATGACAGATGCTGAAACTCTGGAGACAGTTGCGATCAGAGAAGGCATTGCGTTGGCGGAAGATTTGATGCTTGACCGTTTTGTAATAGCATCCGATGCAAAGAAGGTGGTGGACGATATCAGAAAAGAAAGCAATGGCACCAATGGTCAGATTATAGCTGAAATTAATCGCATGTCAAGAGGTGAAGAAAGCTTGGTCACGTTTGAAGGAAAGGAATCCAATGCTGAAGCCCACAACTTAGCTAGATTTTCTCTCTCCCTAGATCATGGTCGGCACCTTTGGCTGTTGGGACCTCATGATCTATTTTGTATCCCTCACGTTGTTAATTTTGAGTAATAGAGTGTGTGAGTCTAAAAAAAAGATGCAGATTAGACCCAAATTTACTCTGCAAATGGGTCACGGCGGACTCGCGTCAGCGCAAAAATCCGTCTAGTCGCGCCGTCATAAGCCCAAATCTCGCTGATCGGGTCGAAATTGGCGCTGGCGAACCCAGGACGAACCCAACACGTTGGGGAAGACCGAGCCACCGGAGGACAAGCCATCGAGCGATGACGACGACGGCGATGACTACACCGTGTTCTGTTCTACGGCCTCCTCGACATATTTCAATTAAATTGATTGAATTTCTTCGCGTTAGGGCGTTTTTTTTCCTTATCGTTGCGTTCAGGGCTGGGAAACGGATGCTCAAAATACGCTAATTTCGCCCGAAAAACGGCCTTAAGGAATCAAACGGCTGGAGATGCACTTAGCGTAGAAGCACCCACAAATTTGAAAGTCAACGAGACAGCGAGAAACCCCGGCTAGCATCTCGAGTGTTCCTTCCGTTTGTACAGTAGCAGCACCTCACCTCACCTGTCCCGCCAGCCTCGCATCGCATGCATGCCCGCCAGCCAGCCAACGCTCCGCGCCACGCGTTCACATGCTTCTCGAACCGTTTCCCACCCCCACCCCACTGCACCCTCCTTCCCCGCCGCGCACGTAGCTCTCGGCCGACGGGGCCGCGCGCGCGCCAAGCCGCGACACGGACCCCCGCGGACCGGAGACACAGACCCGCGGGCCCGCCCGGCGACGTAGCGACGAACTGCCGGAGGAGCTTTTCGCTCGAAAGGCCCAACCAAGTGCTCTTTCCTTTCCTTGCCGTCGACGTCCCGTCCTCCCTTTTTCCTCTCCTCCCTCCGCCTCTCCCCACCACCGCTTCCCCCTCCCCTCCCCGCGCCCGCCTCCACTCCACCACCAGCTTCCCTCTGATGCTTCTCCGCCCCGCCCCCTCCCCGCCGCCCTCCCGCCTCCCCGCCGCCGCGGCCCGCAGCATCACCGCCGCCCCCTCCACCGCCACAACCCCCTTCTTCCTCGTCCTCCGGCGCCGGCAGCGCCGCCGGCGCCACCGCCCCTACACCCTCCTCCGCGCCTCCATCTCCGACATCCTCGCCAGCCTCCCCGCCTCGCTCGCGCTCGTCGGCCCCGCGGCGGCGGCAGCCGCGGCCGCCGCCATCTCCTCCTTCGCCTCCCCGTCCTCCTACGTCCGGAGCGACCTCCCGCCTACACCTCCGCCCCCCAGCTCCTCCCCCGATCGCGAGGACGCCGCGGGCGAGTGGATCCTCTTCACCAGCCCGACGCCGTTCAACCGCTGCGTGCTGCTGCGGTGCCCGTCCGTGTCCTTCGAGGACGGGGGCGTGCTGCTCGACGGCGTCAACGACCGCCTGCTCACCCAGGACCGCCACTACGTCAACCTCAGCCGGGGCCGCATCCCCGCCGCGCCGGACGGCCAGGCCGACGCCGAGGTGTCGTACCAGCGGGTCTGCATCCCCTTGGACGACGGCGGGGTCATCGCGCTCGATTGGCCCGCCAATTTGGACCTGGACAAGGAGCATGGGCTGGATTCCACCGTGCTTGTCGTGCCCGGCACCCCCGAGGGGAGCAGGGACAGGGGCATCGAGATGTTCGTGCTGGATGCGCTCAAGAATGGCTACTTCCCCATTGTCATGAACCCCAGAGGCTGCGGCGGATCACCGCTTACTACGCCAAGGTTCACTTTAATCCTTTTGCAGTCTACACTTCCGCGCATTAAGCATGCATAACATTGTTGGAGTAAATTACTGTAGCAGTTAATCGTCAGAAACAGTGATTTCAGAGTGAACTGGAACCGGAAATGGCCATGTATTTTTTGTTTTAGGGTATTCCAACAGGAAACAGCATATGTTTGCTATCTATCCATAGTTTTGAATTTTGTTACTTCCCTTTCTGAGACAAGGGCTAAATTATCAGTAAATTTAAGTTTATTAGAGCAAAAATAGATCAGTAACTGCAGCTTCAAAGATGTAGGAATTGTTTGTGTTTCATAACCGATATGTGATATTGTCAAGTAAAGTTCAACCAGTGCAGTGAAGCATATTATTACTGTACTAGCTTCTTCCTTTTATTTTATCGAGCCATTAACAATCATTTGTGATACTGAGCATTCTTCTAATCCGGGACCATCAGGGACCTCTGTTGTGATTGCTATGCTGCCGATTTTATTTACCCCTTCAATACAGGAATTTCATTGCAATACTGTACTCTGCTGATGGTTATACACAAGTTTTGATGCGTTGTAGTGATGGATGTCTTGCCTACAATCATACGTCTTCTAAACAAATTTCTTCTGTAGGTTATTTACAGCGGCTGACAGTGATGATATCTGCACAACGATACGCTATATAAACAGCAAAAGGCCATGGACGACAATGATGGCTGTTGGGTGGGGATATGGTGCCAATATGCTGACAAAGTACCTTGTGGAAGTTGGAGAGTCTACTCCTCTTACTGCTGCTGTTTGTATCGACAGTCCTTTTGACCTACAGGAAGCCACAAGAACATTTCCTCATAATATCGCTCTTGATCAAAAGCTCACAGCTGGCTTGGTTGATATTCTGCGGGCAAATAAGGTTTGTGACCCCACACTGGTAGTATCTCTTTTTCACATATTGTGAACAGAGCAATAACGTAAGCTGTACATGTTGAATAACTTGAGCAACCAACTTCCCTTGAGATGGTCTGCATTTGCAAGAAATTTTTCTTCTCTAGGGTAGGACATTTAATCTGTTTTATTGTTTCAGGAACTCTTTCAAGGAAAAGATAAAGACTTTGATGTCCAAAAGGCTTTATCAGCGAACTCTTTGCGTGACTTTGATGGAGCAATATCCATGGTTCCACATGGGTTTGCTAATGTTGATGACTTCTATTCGGAAAATAGCGTGAGACCATCAGTCGACCGTGTGAAAATACCTATACTCTTTATACAGGTATAATCCTGAAGTATTAAACATCATATCAGTCTAATGTTAGGATATGCAAATATGTAACTCCCAGATTATGCTAAAATCCAGCTGCATGCTCTGTCAATACGTCTTTCTGGTTATCTAACTTTGAAGCCATATCTTGCAGAGTGATGATGGAACTGTGCCACTTCTGTCAGTACCACGCAGTTCAATATCAGAAAATCCTTTTACCAGCCTTCTCCTTTGTTCTTGTGTACACTCAACCGTCTTCACCCTTGAGAGAGACACTGAATTATGGTGCCAGAATCTTACCCTAGAGGTAAACATTGTCATGTTGTTATTTTGACCCTAACAAAGACATTTTTGTACCATCTTGAACATGATCTCTACCCCAGCTCCCTGCTCTTGACGGTTTCCATATCAGAAAGAACATAAACAACTGTTGTTTCTCTCCTATCTATCAATGAAAGGATACACAAGCTTTCCGTATTCACGAAAAAAGAGAGCATAAACGTGTGTGTTATGTGTGTGGGCAAGCACATGCGCATGCTCACTCATAATGTGCTTAGCTGAGTCTCTGGAGACTGCTTTGTCCCTTTTCTTTGGTCTGCTAGTGTTTATTTAAGTTCTGATTTAGATGCATTTATGATCTATTTTAAGAGAATGCACCAAGCTCCGTTGCTTCATTGCTTGCAGTCTGCAGGGTATTTAGCATTCTTATGGATCGCTTCTGCAGTTACTTATTTCATGTTGTCATGTTGCTCATTTCAGCTGTCCCATTAAATTGGTATTTGGGTTTGTGCAGTGGTTGTCAGCAGTGGAGTTTGCTCTTCTTAAGGGTCGTCATCCGCTTATCAAAGATGTAGATATCACTGTTAACCCATCGAAAGGTCTAGCATTCTCTATAGCTCAACCAAATGATAAGAAGGTCCCAAAAGAGGACAATTTTCATGAGCAAGCTCAGTTTTTTCTCTCTAATAATTTTCCCCATGGAATAAATGAGCTGCTCACTTATTCTCCAAATGGATATTCTGGTGCTCAAAACAGTGAAAATGAGCTGTTAAAAGATAATGGTGACGTAGGCAGGATAAGCAAAAAGGCCGATGAAGAGGAGCCAGAAGAGAGTGAAAATGGGCTGTTAAAATATAATGGTGACGTAGGCAGGATAAGCAAAGAGGCCGATGAAGAGGAGCCAGAAGAGAGTCCTGAAGATGTTGAAAAAGGTAATGTACTACAATCAGCAGGTTTTGTGATGAATATGCTGGATGCTACAATGCCTGGCACTCTGGATGATGATCAAAAGAGGAAGGTATAGCAGATTTATTCTCTGCTGTAGTCAAATTTCTCCATGCATTATAGCATTCCATTTCCAAGGTCATAGGCCAGTCATGAATCATTATTTTCTGTTCATCGTGTAATTTACGAAGTTTATAGAAGTACTGAGTTTTTAATAGGAAAACTCAAATTTTCTTGCTTGTGAAGAATGCGTCAAGCTGCTTACATGTTTCTTTCTTGTCATAAGGTTATGGTGGCAGTAGAACAAGGTGAATCTCTTGTGAAAGCTCTAGAAGAAGCTGTACCTGAAGATGTGCGTGGAAAGCTTACGTCGTCTGTTACTGAAATTTTACAGTCTAAGCGACACAATTTCAATTTAGATGCGTTGAAGCGTGGCTGGACTAATGCAAGAGGGAGATCAACCACCAAGACGGTGGTCCAAGAAAAGGTCAAAGAGTCAGATCACGAGGGTGGAGTTAAGGATGCCAAAATTCTTGGCCAGAACAGAGGTGTTGCATCCATTGGTGAGGGAGACCAAAAAGATCCTAATCTGACCTCAAACGACAACAATCCTGCAGAAGGTATCGATTTATTACAAGTAAATCCTTACCAAGCTTCTGGACCCGTCGGAACTGTAATTGAAATGGGAAGTGAACAGACTCAGCTCGATAAATCAGAGAAAGATAACTCTGGAATGAATGAAAGCAGTGAAGCGAAGCAAGAGGCCGATCAGGGCAGTGCAACAGATCCAAAGCATCTTTCCGATGATCCACCAACAGCTAATTCAAACGGGACTCCTGGAGAGCGAGTGCAGTCGGCAGATGCTACAGCAGAACATAATCCACAGTCTAATATGGTAGACAAGGAGGTTGATGCAGTTCATGCAAATGAAGATAAGGTTGCACTTAATGTTGTCGAGCAGAGCACCCCAATCGCTAAAACAGAAGAATCTACACCTCCGTCAGTTAATGTAAGACACGCATTAGATGCCTTAACTGATTTTGACGACTCGACTCAAATGGCTGTCAACAGTGTGTTTGGAGTTATTGAAAATATGATTGACCAGTTTCAAAAACATCATGACTCGGAGAACGGGGACAATTCTGATGGAGCCACAAATGAACCTTCTGTTGACAAGGCAGAGTCTGATGTGACGGTAGATGTGGACAACGAGTTAAGTGGAAAGGACAAAAATCCATCATCTGGTGAATCACAACATAGTACTGCTGTTAAAGCTCGTCCAATCATGTCTGAAGATCACAATTTTGGTGAGAAGAAGTCTGATTTGAGCACTGTTCCACCTTCGGAAGGAAAAATAAGAAATTCTCAAAGAAATATACCTGGGAATTATGTGGATGGTGATGCTGCAAAGCTGGTGAGTGGCACGTCTGATTATATATTGGATATAGCTGCCAATTCTTATTTGAAGGTGCAGTATGCTATGTACCTTCATGATTATCTTTCAAGACAAATGCAACTTCAGTCACCAGATTTGAATTCAGCAACTGATCTTTTCCTTGATCCGCAAGAGGGTAAGTGGAAACTAGCAGATCAAATGGACAATGTGCAAGGCGACATTTCTATATCTGGCAAATATAGCTTCCTCAAAGAAGAAGAGACCGAGAGTGCAGATTCCTCTCATGCTCTACCTAGGATAGGCAATGTTGTTTTGCCACCACACCCAGTTCTGGGAAAATTTGCAGACTCCAAAACTAAAAGCAAGGTAAATGAAAAGTTGCCTGGTAATGCTTTGAGACAGACACTCACATACTTTATTACTGATGAGTTATCAAATACCCTCAAAATTGAAGTTGGTCGGAAACTAGGGATAACGAAGGCTGAGAAACTTCAAAGAAGTCTTGCACATGATGTAGAACGACTCGCTGCTCAAGTTTCTAGAACTATTGTCCATGACTCTGAATTATACAGAGCAACATCTGTGCAGAGGAATCCAACAACTGTGAAATTTGGTGTGGTTCATGGAGATAATGTTGTTGAAGCTGTATCAACTGCAGTTGTGCAATCTAATGACCTGAGAAAAGTTCTTCCTGTGGGTGTGATAGTTGGTGTAACTTTAGCGTCGTTGAGGAACTACTTCCACGTTGGTGTCTCTAAGCATGATAACCTTACAAAAGCTGCAGTCAAGTCGGGAATTTTAGGTGAGGATCTTATTGTTCAGGATGTTGACGAAGGAAATGTAGATAATCTTTCTACACAAAAAGAAGTAAGTACAGATTATCAGATCAGAAAAACGGGTGAGCCCAAGCAGCAGGAGATCACAATGTCAGAGGGAAAAGGCATGATGGTTGGGGCTGTAACGGCTGCCCTAGGTGCTTCTGCCTTTGTAGCACATCATCAAGTAAGAGAATAATGCCATGTAGTTTCATTCCTGTTCATAATTCCGTGTGCATGAACATGATTGGGTCATGTTTAAACTAAGATGGATGATAATAAAAAACCTATTGCAGCATCTCTCTTATCCCATGAATGACAGACACGGATCCTGAAGTTGGCCCAGCTTTTCGTTTGAACATAGTCCAAGTATTTCGTGTAGTATTTTGTAATAGCTGTCATTGGCCAGTTGTATCATACACTAGTATCATATGCATGATACTAACTTATGTTACTACCCACTACGAGAGGTTATACCGTGTCCCATGTTGCACCAAGATAAATGCCTTATGCTTCTGCATATTTGAGTTATTCTTGATTCCCAATTATTTTTGTTGAAATATTCTGTTTTATTCTTTATTCTAACAGCACATTTTTTTTATATCACAGCAAAAGGAGGCTGAAGAGCATGATGGCATGGATAGCACCAATGGAACTGAACAGGAAAAGAGCCAGAACAACTTAGTGAGCAGCTTTGCAGAGAAAGCCATGTCTGTTGCAGCTCCGGTGGTACCCACGAAGGGTGGTGGTGAGCTTGATCACGATAGGTGTGTTTAATGTTACCATTGCATTTATCATCTTTATTCTCTCTTTGTTGTCTCTTCTACTATACTCTTATGATGTCTGTCTTTGGCAACAGGCTTGTTGCTGTTCTTGCTGAACTAGGACAAAGAGGTGGAATTTTGAAATTTGTGGGAAAAATTGCTCTACTCTGGGGAGGTATTCGTGGTGCTATGAGCTTGACTGATAGGCTCATCTTGTTCTTACGTATCAGTGAACGTCCCTTATTTCAGAGGTTAGTTCTTCCAACTTCTAATTTTCTCCAGAAAAATATCCTGATAGAGAAAAACCGTAACACCCCCCCCCCCCCCTCCCCCCGTTCCATATTAACTGTCGCTGAAATGGATGTCTCAACCACTGAAATACGTCTAGATACAATGGCGACAGTTAATATGGAACGGAGGGAGTATTTCAAATGACATGTCTTCATCCATGGATTATGTTAGAAGGATATGAAAGTTTTAAAATGGTTGGTTGGAAGACCCTGGGTTGCAATGGATTTTGAATCAGCAAAACATAAGTTCCAATCATTTTTTAGTACGCCACACTAAATCAATCACTTAGTGGAACTAGACAGTTTGCCACTTGAAAACACCATATGTTTCATATATCAACATAACCTTGTTGTAAGAATCATGCATGTTATCAATGAGTGACTCGTTCTAATACTGTAGCGATTATTTGAACAATGGTTTGGTTGATTTTTTTAATTTGAACAATGGTTTGGTTGATTTTTTTTCTTACTGCAAGTGCAGTGTGAAATCATGAATACTGAACCCGCCCCTTCACAGATTACTGTGGTGGAACCTCTGCTGATTAGACATATTAGTTATACATTTTCATGGCAATATCTTATTGTCATGCTGTGCTTGACTTGTCCTTTTCAAATTCTTAGGATCATGGGGTTTTCCTTCATGGTACTTGTTCTATGGTCTCCTGTTGTGATTCCTTTACTGCCAACCCTTGTTCAAAGCTGGACAATAAGCGCTTCAACAGGAATTGTTGGGGATGCTTGCATTGTTGGTCTGTATGTATCTATAATGATACTTGTAATGCTATGGGGAAAAAGAATACGTGGCTATGAGAATCCAGTTGAGCAATATGGGATGAATCTTGCATCTCCCTCAAGGGTATGATCATTTCCTAGTCTCGTGTGCAAATATCTGTCGAATGCTCCTGGCACATATACATGACAACTCAAACTTTGATTGCAGCTGCAAGAATTTTTCCAAGGTCTTGTCGGAGGCGTGTCTGTTGTTTGGTTGGTGCATTCGATAAGCATTTTACTTGGCTTTGCAACTTTTCGAGAAGGAACTTCTTCATTCTTAGCAAGACCGTTTGATCTTCTCAAATCTTCAAGTAATGTTTTGTTGCCAGCTCTCAAAGGGTTTATCACAGCAACTAGCATTGCTGTGGTGGAAGAAGTGGTTTTTAGATCATGGCTTCCAGAAGAAATTGCAGTTGATCTTGGTTACTACAATGCCATTCTGATGTCTGCAGTTGGTTTCTCTCTAATTCACCGGTAGAGAGACCATCCCTTTTGTTATTTCACTACCTTATTTTTCAATACACGATTCATGTCACTGCTGGTAGTTTTCATGGCGATCATAACTAAATTTGGGGTCTAAAACCCGTGAGCAACTGAGCAACGTCACCATGGTTGGGTGGGTGTGTGAAGAGGGTGAAAGGACACAAGCAGGGGATGGATGGAGAAAAGCTTTTTTCCTTTCGGTGTATGGATTATGGTTAGTCGAACATAGAAGGGCCTAGCAATCCTACAAAATAAAGTTTGATTTCACGCCCATTAACAAACAAATTAGGACCTTTCTGTAGCAACCTTGATTTTTTTTCTAATATTAAATGTTTAGGGTACAACAGTTGTGGGTTGATATATACTCCCTCCGTTCCAAATTAGATGACTTCCATTTGTATACATGTCTAACTAGATATGTATATAAATGAAAATCATCTAATTTGGAACGGAGGGAGTATTTTTTATTTTTGCACCAAGCATGATCTGTTACGGTACCAAGTAACAAAGGGTGTTAAAAGATTTTTACAAATGAATGGCAGGTCGCTATCTTCGGTACCAGGTTTCGTGCTACTTTCACTGGTGCTTTTTGGGCTTAAGCAAAGAACGCAAGGGAATCTCGCTGCACCAATTGGCCTGCGATCTGGAATTATGACAGCTAGTTATCTCACACAAATCAGTGGTGTTATTGCATTCAAACCTGAAACTCCATTCTGGATGGTTAGTACCTATCATCTGCATCCGTTTGATGGTGCAATTGGCTTAAGTATTTGTGCATTACTTGCGATCCTTTTCTTCCCTCAAAGACCTGTTCAGAAGGATACATCTGTGTCATGAGAATCAGGACCCACAAAAATACTCTTGAGGTCAGTTTCAACAAGATGTCATAACGTCTGCACTGAACATGAGCATGGAAGGGCTGCTCCAGTGTATACTATGTTAAAAGTGCAGCTCACATTGCTGATGCACTGTAACTTGCTCGGAAAAGAGCACCCAGCTAGCTGCTTCATCGCACCAAGGGTGCTGCTGATGGATTGGGGCTGTGGGGTTCAAGCTCTTTTAGGCACTCGACTAATGAGCTCTGTTATCATCATGGTAAAAACATAATCTCCAAACCGGAATTATTTGTTTATTCACTAAAGGTATGTATTTTTTGACTGCAATTATACTTTATTTGCAGTCTGCTAAATTATTAAATCCGCTTTCTTCAATGTTATTATTGCGAATGCAGATGGGGCAGTGTACAGTATCCAAGAAGTTGGATAGTCTTGGAGAGAAACTAGCAGATACTATAATGTGAAGTTCGTACTTTTGCCATTTCGCGGAGTATGTGAGCTTAACTTCCTTCAAGAATACTTCATGATAATTAACTGATGTATAGTTGATCTTTTGATCTCACTAGACTCTTTTTGATATTTCGTTTGAATTTTGAAACGCTAGCATGTCCAAGTTTTGGGGTAGAAAATTTTGACAGCACATACTGTATGCAGATAATAGTTACCTGACAGAGTTAGCTGATATCGTCGTACACAGTTATCTATCTTGCTCAATCACAGGATCTCACTGACTGTTAAGGTTGAGCGCAAGTGTAATGTTACCTGCATGTGTAGAAGAATCCGTTGAGATCCAGAAGGAAAATAGCCAGATATACTAGTATATACTCTTTGCCTAATACTCCCCGTTCACAATTATAAGATGTTCTATTATTTTTCCTGAATTAGATGTATATAGATGCGTTTTAGCGTGTTTGTTCACTTATTTCAGTCCATATGTATGAACGGAGAGAGTAACTTTATAGGCATTTTCTGGTGTGATAGACTATTCTGAATTCGTCAAACTGTATCCTGTAAATGTGTTTAACTGGAAAAGGGATATCTGAATCCGCGGGTTTCTTGGTGCTGCTTGAACCTGCCTCCCCCTCTTCCCTCTATTCAGACCCAGTATGCTGTATTTCCGTTTTATCTGAAATGGAAAGGGGCGAGGCCCGGTTCTAAAAAAAAAAACGGCGGCACCAGAGGCCACTTCATCTCCGGGATCAGATCACCAGGAACATTATCAAATGTTGGCTTTGCCCTGGAGAGACATACACCAGATCAAGGTAGATGAAGAGCACGCCGGGAGATATGCGGACCACACGGCTTGTGGACATAGCGTTTCTAATTTCGAGCTCAAATGCATACTTATGAAAAATTAAATTAAGGAAATTATGAATATTTTTGGAGAACAAACATTGTTGAGTGTTTTTCGTATCTGTGAATTTTTATGAAAAATATATTCATAATATTTTTATGAAAAATATATTCATAATGCATTGGGCAAAAAAATTGATGCTTCGAAAATGTCCTTTTTGAAAAACATTTTGGAGAGTTGATTTGTTATTTTACAAAAATGTATATGTGGATTTGCCTAGTTTCTTTATAAGTTTAGACTTTTGGTTGCATTGGTTAATAAATGAAGCTTGGCATTATATTAATGTTTATGGCTTTTGTAATTTACTTTAAAAAATTATTGCCTGTTTAATGTTCACGAATAGGTCTTTTGACTCAGTACCTTTGAATCTATTTATGTGTTGACTCATCACGTCATACGCAACAAATAATGTAGAAATGTATATATAGATAGTCTAGCTAATTTTCATAAGTTTAAAATTTTAACAGCGTTGACTAGTGTATAAAGCTTGATATGTATTAGATCCTAACATTTGGAGTTTTAGTCCTCGTTTTTTAAGTTATTCAAAAATTATTGTTTTCTTTGTGTGCACGTACTTGAATCATATGTTTGATTTTATCCATGTGTTGATTTACTCATGCCATACATGAGAGGGGATGCATATGCGAGAGGATGTAGAAATTATCTAACCTTTTTTATAAGTTTGAACTTTTGATTGCGTTGTATGAAGCTTGATATGATATCAGAATCTAAAGTCTCAAGTTGAAGTTTAGACTATAGTTTATTAAAAATTATTGTTCGTCTCTTGTCCACATATAGGTTTAGAAATGTATATGTGGATTGTCTGACCTTTTACATAAGTTCAAACTTTTGATTGCGTTGATTAATTCATGAAGTTTATATTTTTTTTGTTAGATCTTTTCGAATGTGATTTTATCATGAAAATTTGCATGCCCGTAGACGACGATAGTATGGAGATGGTTAATGAAAACTAAAGCTATGGAGACATAATTTATAATCAAAAGGTTTTAGATTTAGTAGAACTAAAATTGAGTATGGTACGGTTTCAGTACTACTAGGCATGCGAAAGAGGATGAAGTTAGTCTTGATGGACAGGTGATACCTCATAACTTTTGATATTTAGGATCAATGTTGCAGAAAGATGGTGATATTGTTGAAGATGTGAGCGATCGAAAATCAAAATTGGATGACTGAAGTGGTGCCAAGTTTTTGGTGTTTTCTATGATAAAAAAAGTGCCACAAAAGCTAAGAGGCAAGTTCTATAACGACGATTCGATCCGCAACGTTGTATGACAACTAAGCGTGGCAGAGATGCATATATTGAGATGGGCATCAAACCACACAAGGGAGGATCTAGTCCGGAATGATGATATACGTGAGAGAGTTGGGGTGGCATCAATTTAAAAAGAAGTTTGTCCAACATCGTTTGAGATGGTGTTTAACGTAGTCCTCTTGAAGCGCAGGTGCATAGTGTGCGGTTAAGTCATGCTGATAATGTTAAGAGAGGTCGGAGGAGATCAAACTTGATTTGGAAGGAGTCTATGAAACGAGATCTATGAAGAATTGAATTATCACCAAATATCTAGCTCTGGACAGAAATGCGTGAAAGTTAGATATTCGCGTGCCGGAACCATAACCTGGTTTCGATATCTTATGGATTTAAGCATATAAGCTTAGGATTAGGAACACTTTCGCTACTTGCTCTCTCTTATCTCATACACACAGAACATATATGGGATGATGAGGACATCCCTAATGTTACACCCACATTCTCACCAACTACACATATTGGACCAGTTACTAGAGCACGCGCACGTCAACTAAATTATCAGGTACTTTCGTTTCTTGCGAATCCTTCTAATGTTCATGAACATATGATGTTGCCTAAATTAGATACTTTTGTTTTGCTTATGAATAAAGGACCTAACATGGACAAGAAGGATGGTCACTGGAGCGGGACAAGCATGGAGAAGAAGGTGCGCGCGTGGGAAAGGACAATGGAGCTTCCAGTGGTATTTTCGCAGTTTGAAGCCACCATAAGGCGTGCATGAAAGCTTGGACGAAATACACGAGATGCCACTTCATTATTCTCGTCCAAGGGCAATTATAGGTGTTGCGTCACCTTAATATTGGGCTGGGCCATGTAATTTTGAAATACTACCTTATATGCTGTTTTTAGAGCATGTATGTGTGGGGAAACCGAGTTAGGGTTATTTTCGGACCCCACCTCCAAGGGGTCACGAAAATCCCCTCTGTTCCCCCATATATATAGCCCTTAGGGCGTCGTTTAGACTTGGGTTTTAATTAGATTTAAGTTAGCCATAGCAGCAACTTCGAGTTCTTTGTTTGTGTCAACCGACCAGGCCAAGACCGCATTGGAACCCCAACTTTCGTCAATCATTCATCTTATATTCGCAATATCCAGATTGCAATTCTTATTCTTGCTTGTTCTTTCGATTGCTTGCAGGAATTAGAACTTCGTGGTCAGGTTGATCGTGCATCTGCGGGATCAATAACCTCTCGGAGTTGGTTTAGCGATCGCTAAGGCGCAACGTCTTCGCACGTTCGTAGTCGGATCGTGAAAGTCGTCTCCACCATAATCGATCTCGACCATCTCATCGAAACATCGGGACACCTTCGCCTCTATCAAGTGGTATCAGATTTTCAGGTTGCTCGGTGAGATTTACCAGTTTTTCGTAGTCTAGATTAGTTCTGTTCTTCATACCTACAGTACACGAAAAAGCCAAAAAAATTAGAGTTAGATCATCACGTCCCACAACAGCCCTAGCCTTTGTCCAGTTTTCTATTTAGTACTTGCTTTGTTGAATTTGCGGTTGCATCGTTGTGTCAAGTTGCTGATCTTAGAGTCTAGTTCCCTTAGAGTTTTGAGTTCTGATCACAGTTTGTCACGCCGCCGCCGCATAGTTTCATCTGTCCGCTGCCACCAATCCGAGTACAGATACACCACCACGTTCCGCCAATCTGAGTCCATATACAACACCACGACCTACCAATCTGAGTTGAGTTCCATCACCCGTTCGGTTTGTGATCTATCCGTAGCCAGATTAGTTTTGAGTTGATTAGAGTCGGATTTCACCAATCTTTTCTCGTACGTAAAAGGGGGTGATTTCCAAAAAAAAAGTCTGGAGACCCCCCGTGCCGTTTTGGGCCAAAATTTCCGAAAAAACGCAGTTGTCAAAAAAAAATCTGGTTGTCCTATTTTTAGGTCTAGTAGAGTGTTTTGAGACAGTCGCCATCATAGCAAATTTTCGTGCCCGAAATCCAAATTTTTGATCCGGACAGTCAAAAAAAATTGCAGAAAAAAATTCGTGCCTATCCTGTTTTCTAGGCTGGAGAAGTATTTTGAGACACTCCCCATTATAGTGATTTTTCGTTGAAAAGAGTGCAAAAAAGCGCCACCAAAAAAAAAGAGGAAAAAAAATTCAGAGTGTGCTTCTCAGTTGTTTACGTGCCGCGCCGTGCTTTCGTTGGTGTTTTAGGCTCGCGTCTCTAGTACGGTCTAGCCTAGGATCAGCACAGTACCGACGTTGAGTGTTTATTCAGCTTTGCATCTCTGTCTTGATTACTGTTGAGATTTTTCTACCATACTTGTCAGCCTTCCTACAGCTCCACATATATTCTACATCGTGCGTTTTGACACCTCCTGGCAATCGCTTTACCACATCTTTGAGAGTTTTGACCCGTTGGTTGTACATCATCACCTGCTGCTAGATAAGAATAGGTAAGAACAAAAGAAAAGCTTGACGGATTTGTGATTTCCACCACACCACATCCCATTCGTAGAAGTAGGATCATATTTCTGTGTGCTTTCTATTTCTGCTAACCATGCCAGGATCACATGATGAAGTGGCGCAGGACGCGTCCGATTAGGAGAACATGACAAACAAGGAGCTACATGATAAATTTGCACAAATGATGTCTAAACAGGTGCATGACATCGAGAACAGATTTACAGAGGCGATTGATGGCGTGGAGAAGATGATCGACACCAAGCTCGACGTCAAGTTTACTGAGTCGATTGCACGTCTACCTCCACAGCGTGCTGCCGCTGCGGCACAGCCACCGCCCCCACGACGTGCACGACGTATTCTGTTTCCGGCCGGAAAACCTGCTGGTATTGGTGCTCCTCCTCCTCCTCCTGCTGCTGCTTCTGACGTCGGCCAGTATGACGACTACGAGGGTGATTATGAGGATGAGGTAGAACAGGAAGCACGCTATGAACAACCAGCTGGATGTCCACGTCCCAACATTCGACAAGGACGACACCCGCCACACCCTCAGGTACGCGATGATGAACATGTGCCTAAACTGAAACTGAATCTTAAACTTTTTGAGGGTAGATATATTCCTGATGTTTATCTTACTTGGGAGTTAGAAATTGAACAACGCTTTACATGTTTACAATATCCTGAGAATAGACGTGTTACTGCTGCTGTTTGTGAATTCACGGGGTTTGCATCTATTTGGTGGTCTGAACATTGTAGATTGCATGCTAATAATATTTCAACTACTTGGGCTGCTTTAAAAGATGCTATGCGTACTCGTTGGGTTCCTCCTTATTATCAACGTGAATTGCTACAAAAATTACAGCGTTTGAGACAGGGAATTTTTCTTGTAGAGGAATATTATCAGGAATTACAAACTGTATTGATTAGATGTGGCCTAGTAGAGGATAATGAAGCTATGCTTGCACGTTTTATGGGAGGCTTAAACAAGGAGATACAGACTATTCTAGAATATAAGGACTATGCTACTATCACTCGTTTGTTTCATCTTGCTTGTAAAGCTGAACGTGAAGTGCAGGATCGACAGGCCGCTACGAGAACTAACTTTTCTGCAGGACGAAATACATCATGGACATCGTGTGGACCTTATACATCCACACGTCCTGCTGCACTACCATCTAGTTCAGCCGCTCATTCTTACAGGGAGCCACCTATACAGCCAACGCCACCATTCAAGGGTGCACAGAGTGGTCCAGCGGCGAGTTCCTCTTCATCCATGGCTTCCACAGGGCAAACACGAGATCGTGATATTAAATGTCGCAGGTGCCAAGGTGGAGGTCACTTTGCAAAAGACTGACCCTCCAAGCGTGTGATGACTATTACGGCGGATGGTGGGTATGAGTCAGCGAGTGACTATGATGAGGAGACTTTAGTCCTCATTGCTAATGAGGAACAGGGTGCCCATGATGATGCTCATGATATAGAGTATATGGCTCCTGATGATGCGGATAAATATGCTAGTTTGGTTGCTCAACGTGTGTTAAGTGTGCAGGTAACGAAGGTCGAGAAAAACCGGAGGCATAATTTGTTCCACACAAAGGGAGTGGTGAAAGAACGTTCGGTTCGCATCATTATTGATGGAGGGAGTTGCAACAACTTGGCTAGCATGGAGTTGGTGGAGAAGCTATCTCTCACCACACGACCACACCCTCATCCGTACTATATTCAGTGGTTTAATAATAGTGGTAAGATTAAGGTAACGCGTTCTGTTCGTGTCCACTTTAGCATTGCCACATCTGCTGATTATGTTGATTGTGATGTGGTACCCATGCAAGCATGCTCTCTTTTACTTGGTAGACCATGACAATTTGATAGGAATGTTGTACACCATGGTAGAACAAATCATTTTACTCTTGTTCATATGTATATAAATATTGCTTTACTTCCTATGTCTCCTGAACAAATTGTGAAAGATGATCTTGCTAGAGCTAGTAAAGCTAAACAAGAGAAAAATAAGAGTGAAAATGAGATAGCAGCTAAAGAATTTGAGCAACAATATAAGACTAATAGCAAATCTTCACATGTTGTCTCTAATGAAATTAAATTGACTAGTCCAACTTTGCATGCTACTAAGGTTGATATTTCGGATTTGGATGTTAGTCAATATGTGTGCTATGCTTTTGTGTGCAAAGAAGCTTTGTTTTCATTTTAGGAATTGCCTCCTTTGTCTCATGTTGTCACTGAACTTTTGCAGGAGTTTATTGACGTCTTTCCACAAGACGTGCCACCGGGATTACCACCTATTCGAGGGATTGAGCATCAGATTGATTTAATTCCCGGTGCTTCGCTGCCCAACCGTGCGCCATACCGTACCAATCCGGAGGAGACGAAGGAGATTCAATGTCAAGTACAAGAGCTACTCGACAAAGGTTATATACGTGAATCCCTTAGTCCTTGTGATGTTCCTGTTACATTAGTGCCCAAAAAGGATGGCACATGGCGTATGTGTGTTGATTGTCGATCCATTAATAATATTACTATTCGTTATCGTCATCCTATTCCTAGGTTAGATGATATGCTTGATGAATTAAGTGGCTCTACCATCTTTTTCAAAGTTGATTTGCGTAGTGGATACCACCAAATTCGGAAGCAATTAGGAGATGAATGGAAAACATCATTTAAAACTAAGTTTAGATTATATGAGTGGTTAGTCATGCCTTTTGGGTTAACTAATGCACCTAGCACTTTCATGAGATTAATGAACGAGGTTTTACGTGCTTTCATTGGACGATTTGTGGTAGTCTATTTTGATGATATACTGATTTATAGCAAATCTTTGGAGGAACATTTGGATCATTTACGTGCTATTTTTATTGCTCTACGTAATGCACGTTTGTTTGGTAATCTTGGGAAGTGCACCTTTTGCACCGACCGAGTATCGTTTCTTGTCTATATTGTTACTCCATAGGGAATTGAAGTCGATAAAGCCAAGATCGAGGCGATTGAGAGCTGGCCGCAGCCCAAAACGGTCACACAAGTGAGGATTTTTCTTGGCCTCGCTGGATTTTATAGGCATTTTGTGAGAGATTTCAGCACCATTGCTGCACCTCTCAATGAGCTTACACGCAAGGATGTGCCTTTTACTTGGGGTACCGCACAGGAAGAAGCCTTCACGGTATTGAAAGATAAGTTAACACATGCTCCTTTGCTCAAACTTCCTGATTTTAATAAGACTTTTGAGGTTGAATGCGATGCTAGTGGGATTGGTTTGGGAGGTGTGTTATTACAAGATGCTAAACCTGTTGCATATTTTTCTGAAAAATTGAGTGGGCCTAGTCTGAATTATTCTACTTATGATAAGGAATTATATGCTCTTGTTCGGACATTAGAAACTTGGCAACATTATTTATGGCCCAAAGAATTTGTTATACATTCTGATCATGAATCTTTGAAACACGTAAGAATTCAAGCAAAACTTAATCGTAGACATGCTAAGTGGGTTGAATTTATTGAGACTTTACCTTATGTCATTAAACACAAGAAGGGTAAAGATAATATTATTGCTGATGCCTTGTCTCGTCGTTATACTATGCTTTCACAAATTGACTTTAAGATATTCGGTTTAGAGACAATCAAAGATCAATATGTGCATGATGCGGAATTTAAAGATGTATTGCAGAATTGTAGAGAAGGTAGAACATGGAACAAGTTTGTGCTTAATGATGGATTCGTATTCCGTTCTAACAAGCTATGCATTCCAACTAGCCCTATTCGTCTTTTGTTGTTGCAGGAGGCGCATGGAGGAGGATTAATGGGACACTTTGGCGTGAAGAAGACGGAGGATGTACTTGCTACACATTTCTTTTGGCCAAAGATGAGACGGGATGTAGAGCGTTTTGTTGGTCGCTGCACTACATGTCAAAAAGCTAAGTCACGACTCAATCCTCATGGTTTATACATGCCTTTACCTGTACCTAGTGTTCCGTGGGAGGACATATCCATGGACTTTGTTTTAGGCTTGCCTCGAACAAAGAAGGGGAGGGATAGCATATTTGTTGTCGTGGATAGATTTTCTAAAATGCACACTTTATACCATGTCATAAAAGCGATGCTGCTGCTAATGTTGCTGATTTATTCTTTCGTGAGATTATTCGCTTACATGGTGTGCCCAATACTATTTGTCTCAGATCGTGATACTAAGTTTCTTAGCCATTTTTGGAGATGCTTATGGGCTAAGTTGGGGACTAAACTACTTTTTAGTACTACATGTCATCCCCAAACTGATGGACAAACTGAAGTTGTCAATAGGACTTTGTCTACAATGCTTAGGGCTGTTTTAAAGAGTAACTTGAAAATTTGGGAAGAATGTTTATCTCATATTGAATTTGCATTCTACCACTAAAATGTGCCCTTTTGAGATTGTTTATGGTTTTCTACCTCGTGCACCTATTGATTTGCTGCCTCTTCCATCTTCAGAGAAGGTTAATTTTGATGCTAAGCAACATGCTGAATTGATATTAAAAATGCATGAGTTAACTAAAGAAAACATTAAGAGAATGAATGCTAGATACAAGCTTGCTGGTGATAAGGGTAGAAAGCATATTGTGTTTGAACCCGGAGATCTTGTTTGGTTACATCTACGTAAAGATAGGTTTCCTGATTTGCGCAAGTCTAAGTTAATGCCACGAGCTGATGGTCCATTTAAGGTTTTGCAGAAAATTAATGATAATGCATATAAACTTGAGCTACCTGCAGATTTTGGGGTTAGTCCCACATTTAATATTGCAGATTTGAAGCCTTATTTGGGAGAAGATGATGAGCTTCCGTCGAGGACGACTTCAATTCAAGAAGGGGAGGATGATGAGGACATCCCTACTAATGTTACACCCACATCCTCACCAACTACACATATTGGACCAGTTACTAGAGCACGCGCACGTCAACTAAATTATCAGGTACTTTCGTTTCTTGCGAATCCTTCTAATGTTCATGAACATATGATGCTGCCTAAATTAGATACTTTTGTTTTGCTTATGAATGAAAGACCTAACATGGACAAGAAGGATGGTCATTGGAGCGGGATCAAGCATGGAGAAGAAGGTGCGTGCGTGGGAAAGGACAATGGAGCTTCCAGTGGTGATTTTCGCAGTTTGAAGCCACCATAAGTCGTGCATGAAGGCTTGGACGAAATACACGAGATGCCACTTCATTATTCTCGTCCAAGGGCAATTATAGGTGCTGTGTCACCTTAATATTGGGCTGGGCCATGTAATTTTAAAATACTACCTTATAGGCTGTTTTTAGAGTCCGTATGTGTGGGGAAACCGAGTTAGGGTTTTTTTCGGACCCCACCTCCAAGGGGTCACGAAAATCCCCTCTGTTCCCCCATATATACAGACCTTAGGGTGTCGTTTAGACTTTGGTTTTAATTAGATTTAAGTTAGCCATAGCAACAACTTCGAGTTCTTCGTTTGTGTCAACCGACCAGGCCAAGACCACATTGGAACCCCAACTTTCGTCAATCATTCATCTTATATTCGCAATATCCAGATTGCAATTCTTAGTTCTTGCTTGTTTTTTCGATTGCTTGCAGGAATTAGACCTTCGTGGTCAGGTTGATCGTGCATCCGCGGGATCAATAACCTCTCGGAGTTGGTTTAGCGATCGCTAAGGCGCAACGTCTTCGCACGTTCATAGTCAGGTCGTGAAAGTCGTCTCCACCATAATCGATCTCGACCATCTCATCGAAACATCGGGACACCTTCGCCTCTATCATGGGAGGTCCACTCAGATGATCCTAGGCACAACAGAAAACACAAGTAAGACTTAAGAGACACTTTCAAGGATCAAATTACCAGCTTATTTACTTTTCAGTGACCTTGGCAAGGTCGAGTTACATTGTTTATTTCCTTGGATAAAAAGGCAGGCCACGATTTATTGTGACGCTTGCTATTGTCAAAATGTACCTTAACCAACAACCATCAATGTAAGTGGAACTTTTGATTATGGGATCCTTCTTTTTCAAGCATGACAGTGTGCTATATGGGGGGGGGCATACATGACTTAGACGGGTTGTCCTATGGCTCAAGGAGCCCTCGATGCGCACCTCAGAGTGTCTCTATAAGGAGCACATAGCCCTCCTTCCCAAAGCATCATAACTTGACTCACAAGTCTATGACTTCTTGTTATTTCTTAGTTGTAGGTCGGTATAATCTTGTCACCCTAAGACTTGCCCCCCCTATATAAGGTGATGCCATGAATATCTAGAGACACATTGACATCTAGAACAGAAAAACATAAAAGCCTGGTAGAAGCCCGAAGACCACTAATGGCACGTATCAGCCTCTGAGGGTGTCTGCCTAATAAATCACGATCTTTGATACAAAATTACTTGTCAATGCACAACAAATACAACACTACACAAAAGTGTAAAACGAAGCATGAGTTTATATTTCATTAAACGAAGGTAATGGTGACCCGGGGGTGAAGGGTCACTATCAGGGAGGATCGTGGGAGAAGAAGGGGCATGGAAGAAGACTCGGGTTGTAACATACTAGGAAAATGGTGGGAAGTAGGCGTAATCGATCTTAAATGTGAGCGTGATCGGTTTACACGTTATTTTTCATTCTTGCCAACACATATGTAATATTGTGACCCATCAACATAATCGGATAACAAGATGAAATTCTCAATTCTCAGAACATACACGTCCTTCGATATTTTAAAAATTGCCAAACTGAAAACCAATTTTGACCATGTAGCGTTCAATTCCATTGTCTAAAAAGTTGATTCTAATCGCCCTCACGTTTCAAAGCTTCTCCCTAACCGCTCAGTGTGTCATCGGCCTAACTGCCTGCAGCCACCGCTCGTGGCCGACAATGCTCCCGCGTCAGCCTTGCCGCTATCCCCTAGCCGTCACCCACCGCCGCCCCTAAACATCCCTCTAACCCTAACCAAGAACAAAAAAATTCGATGAACGTGCACCCTCCATCCCTAAGATAGATAATGAGGTCGCATGCCATCCTAAGATAGATTCAAAGTGCTTTTTCGACGAGCCAGTGACTTCTTTTTCTTTTCTTTTGATGTTTTTTTTTCCGAAATCGGCTAAACCTTTTTTTTCAAGCAATTGTGGTTTAGATCTTATGAATTGGGGCGCTTATGAAGCCACGTGGCACTGCTTCCTCACGGCCAAAAGGTTCCTGCGTCGTCGGCCTCGTGGCAAAATTACCAGCTGTTGTTGTTTGTCCCCGCAGCCTGCGCGCCTCACCCTGCTCCCCTTCTTCGGTTCTTCCATGGCTGCCACGACGACCGCGGCAGTCACTGCCGCTGCTGCTCACCTCCTCGCCTCCCCACCCGCCGCGTCTCCACGGCCCGTCCCTCGCCGTCAACGCCGTACCGAGGCCGCCAGGAGCCTCTCCTGCCGCGCCTCGCTGGGCCGCGACGCGCCCCTATCCGCGCTCGCCGCCTCCAGGCCGTCGCCCGCTCGGGGGAGGACGTACCTACGGGAGCACTCCTGCCTCATCTTCCCGCCCCCGCGCGGCACCCGCCCGCTCGCCGTCGTCAAGTTCCTCGGCGGCGCCTTCATCGGCGCCGCCCCCGAGGCCACCTACGGGTAGGCGGAGTCCATATCCACGGCCTCGCTGTAATCCAATCCGCGATTGCTTCGGCGGGGAGGGAAGGACTTCGTAGTACGTAGTACTGATTTGCGTTTGGGCCCCGTGGTTCGTTGCAGCTACCTGCTGGAGCTCCTGGCGCAGGAGGGCTTCCTCGTGGTGTCCGTGCCGTACAACGTCACCTTCGACCACGCGGCCGCCACGCGGGAGGTCTTCGAGAGGTTCCACGGCTGCTACGACGCGCTCCTGGCGTCGGGCCTGCCGGAGGCCGGGCTAAGCGCTCTGGACATCGCGGAGCTCCCGCTCTACTCCGTCGGCCACAGGTGCTCGCATCGCACGCCCCCGCCACCTGTTCGACGCTTTACCACAGAGGATGTTTGAAGCCTTGTTTTCTTGACAGCTTTCTTCAATGAATTGTAGCAATGGCGCGCTGCTTCAGCTGTTGGTTGGGAGCTACTTCTCAGAAAAGATACCAAAGGTTCGCTTGGTGTTTACAGTAGTTAGTAGTTGGCACTCCACAACACATATTTCTGTTTTGTTTAATGCAGATTGAGAAGGAAAGTTTGAGTTCCTATTTTTCTTTGTATAATTCATTGTTAACATCGCTTATTGTGTGGTTTTCTTCTGTTGGATTCTGATCATTTCAGGCTAATGCCATTGTATCATTCAACAACAGGCCCGCTTCAGAGGCTGTTCCTTACTTTGAGCAGGTATTTTGGTCCCCGCACTCTGCACATTGCATCGTAGTAACCTTCTGGTCAACTGCTCCCTCCGTTCATAAATATAAGATGTTTTAGATATTTCAGTATGGACTTTGTACAGACTCAAATGAGTGAACAAACACACTAAAATGTGTCTATATACATCTGATTTAGAAAAAAGATAGAAAATCTTATAATTGTGAACAGAGGAAGTATTTTTCAGCCTGAGCACTTGATTTACTGGTAGCTTTTTTTGGCATTCAGCCCAGTTATTTGTTTGACATTCTTGATTTACTGCTAGCTGGTTTACCGGTCTGTGACAACTTGATATATTACTACCTCCGTTCAGAAATAAATGATGTGGTTTGAACTAAAACCATGTCATGTATTTCCGAGCGGAGGGAGTACTATGTAGGGTTAGCATAGATTTTACTTTTTTTTTGGCATTTGATTACTTGTCAAAATGGCCAGCAGATTCTCTCTGTTTCCTACATTGAGACGTATGCTTCTAAGGTTATTTCCATTTGTACTTTGTATCTGTATCCTGCACAAACAATAACATGTGTCTGTATCACTAAGTAGTTTATGCTTAATATGACCCACTGACTGAATTATTCGAGCCAAGGAACATTGAGTCTATGGGCAACACCGCAACACAATATTTCCCGCAGAAACACTAAGCCTTTTTAAGTAACTTGTTTTATTTGTCTTTAGAAGTTACCTGTATCCCTGTAAGGTCACAGATTTCAGACACATGCAAGAGTCTGTCTTGCATTACCGTTTTAGATTCTGAAGTTTAGAGTCATCAAGCAGCCATTGTGGTTCGGATCAGGAATATGCAGAGCGCAGACTGACTTGACATCGAACCATGTTTAGAAACAATTCAACAAGGTTTTTCCAATGACTCCCCAACCCGCACAATAAAACACATTCAGTACTTCTGCCTCTCTAGTCTTTAATTTGCCCTTATCTACACAAGCCAGAGATGAGGCTCAAGCTATCCAAGAGGCTGTTGTGAGATTCAACATCCAAAATGACCTGAATGATGTGTGGACATATGAATGGGGAGACAAATACACATCTGCAAAATACGATAAATTCTTCTTCAGAGAAATTGTTGCTTATCAAAAGTTTGGCCTGATATGGAAATCCAAATGTATGCTGGCTTCAGAGATTCAAGGACTTCAGTAATCTGAAGCACAGGGTCAAGCCTGATTTGATAGGTTTCATTACTGATTTTTTGTCTGTAATATGACCCCCCCCCCCCCCCCTCTGTACTCTTAGGTTTTGAGCTCTAACTGAATTGCTCTTTGAGCAGGGTAAAATGCCCTGTCTGACCCTGTATAGCCATCCATGTAGTCTTACCAGGATCGCCATTGTTCTATAATACAAGACTTTAGGAGCCTCTCCTACAGTCCTTAAATGCTAAAAAAACACTTTCACCACGCATGCATACACAAAATACCCATGCTTCCGGCCTTCATTTTAACTATGCACATGTATGCAGTACCTGCAGTTCCGTCCAAACCCACACAACCCTCCTACATGATTATTTTTCGTCGTGTAAAAACACACATGTTCCTGGTATTGCACTGAGTTATTCTAGCTTGTCTTTAGTTATCTCGGTTTTATGGTTAGGGAATGAACTGAGTTCTATGCTATTTGTATGTTGAACTACAGCTAGCAGCTCCATGCTGTGAAGTACAGAATGCCAAAACCTCAGGATCAGTAAATAATAAATGAGCATTAGATATTAGACTAACAAATTCATCCTTCACATATTTAACACTCTTTTCAGTTATAGTCAATTAAAGCAACAGTGGGTGGAAAAGGTTGCAAACCATTTCTATGTTGAACCCAGCCACCCTAGAAAGAATTTTGACTTACAAGTATTAGGATATAAGCAAAGACATTTTAGAGAAATGTAATAATGCTACTTGATACTGTACTTCATTTCCAACGTACTAATTGCGTAAACAACTGGTATAGGTGCTGGCACATGACATTCTTAGTTTGTTACCTTGCGCTCTTTGCTTTCTTATTGATGTTTCCTCCTTAATAGTAAATTTGTTTTATGCAGATAGGCCCCCTCTTTAGTCAACTAATACCTATGATGGAGACATCACCTGTGTACTCTGTAGCAAGAGATGCATCAGGTGATTGTTCACTATATTTATCAATTGTTATTTGAGTTTTAACTTTCATGAAAAAATTGTGGCTTGTTTGTTGCGACTAACCTTCCATGTCGTTCAAACATCGTAAAATAATCTGATAATCTACTGATCTTAATTATAAATTTGATTGTTAATTACAGTATGATTTTTTAGCTTCCTAGGTTCCTATGTTTCATGTTATTCCATCATTATTGCTATGCCTCATGGTCTTCTGTTACTTACCTGACATGTTACAGATGTCCAGTGTCAAAACATTAGTATGATGCAAGAGTTAGAACAGAGATACTATAAAACATAGGAAAAAATTATCATAGTAAGATGTGGTAAACTGGTAACTTTGTAGGGGATGCATGGAAGACCCTATTTGATTTAGCTGGAGGTTTGATACGAGAGTACGATCAAGAAGCTATGGTATCTGTAAGCAAATTTGTCGATCAGCTGCCCTCAGTAATGAATCAGGTACTACATATACGAACCTAATTTATTTCATTATTGAAATGTGCTCTGACAACATGCTTATAGATATATCTTTTAATCCTGAACACCTATGCTTCCCATGTTATTTACAGGTTACAGAAGGTGTATCTGAATTCAAACCAACACCACCTGAGAATCGTGAATTCTGCAAGAACTCTTACGGTGTACCTAATACATTATTGGTACTGTTGACAAACTTGCACTTAGACCAGCCTCTCTCTGTTCAAATTTAGCATTGTTTGATGTTTCATTTACGTATTGTAGGTGAAATTCAGCGTCGATGCTATTGATGATACAGACATAATTGAGGACATCTTGAAACCTCGGGTAGATTCAATTGGTGGACAAATAAAGAAGGTTGTACTGTCAGGGACACATCTAACTCCGTGTATACAGGTACAACTAGTCACATTTGTTATCTTCAAACTGTACGATGCATCAAACGCCCAGTAATATAGAACCCTTTAATATTCGCGTAGAACTTGTTTAATTAGTGAAATTCACCACAACTAGTATCCACTTGGTTCTATCACTAGAGAACATTCAGATATTTGGAGTTGAGTGGGGTTCAAATTTTCGTAATCACTGGATCACATCGAAGACCACTCTGTTCATAATGTCATTTATGTATACAACAGTAATATTCATGTGTGCCAGGCACTAACTATAGCTATGCTACAGGATGTTAAATGGCAGGTTGGTTCAGAATACAGTCCAGCGGATGCTCTGGCCCAGGGTTTAAAATCATTGGCTCTAAATGAGACGAGGGTCCTCTCAAGAACAATCGCTGATTGGTTCAGATCTCTTTAGAAGCTTAGATGTTTAATTATTCATGTCGATTGAAGTTCAGAATGCTGCTTACGAAGGTATGTAATACTACTGAATCTAGAATTCATACGTAGTCAGTTCTCAACCATTCACGGATCTTGACACCTCTGTAATTTCTGTAGTGTAAAAACCTAGGACCATGGCTTGCATTACTCCATTGGATATGCTTTTACACACGTCAGAGCCAGAATGGCAGAAATATCTGTAGAATCTATAGTACTATACTGTCTTCATTCAGTTAACATGGGATCATGCATCACAAACTCTTGCTGCTTGCCGTTTTCCTGATGCAGCTTGTGGGGGTTACCGTTACAAGGAGACACCAGAGTAAGTATCATAGCACCTACGAGTTGAAGAGCGATGTATTTAGACCGAGTTGAGTATGCTGGCCATGAATGCTCACCGGCAGTCCGTACTAACACTATTATCTGAACAAGATTTGGAGGTCGGGACCAAGTTGTTGGACTCTAGTCAGGCTATATACACTGCATTTAACCCGTAATCCAAAGAGAACAATGATCCAGTCTCAGGTATGGCACCAGCGACGCTGAGTTGGCTGTATACACCTTGCAGCAGGCAGGCAGACAGACAGGCAAGCCTGTCCATGCACGGCCTCCTGCTGGTTGGCATTTTACGTGTAATATAACAATATGGAGTATACAACATGTGTAGATTGTCATGTTATATTTTCTGTATAGTATAGCTAACATTTGTGACAGTTTCGTGTACTTTCTTAATACTGAGGATGCTTGCAGTAAGCAGTTCCACAAGTAAGCTCTATTTAGCTCCAGAATTCAACATCGTTTCAAGGTGAGCATTGAATGTGAAGTAAACCTGAGACTTGTGTTTTTTTTTTTGCAAAATACAGAATGCACATGTTGCAGGTGCAAGAATTGCGAGTTACTTCTTTTAAGTGAATGAAGAATTGTGAGTTTTGTTTTTTGAGCAAAAGAAAAGATTTCCCCTTTCCGATTTTATTCAGGCTTTGTTCGGTTCCATTGGTTTTGAAGGGGTTTGGGGGGGATTGAAAGGGATTAAATCCCCTATAGTTCAAAATCCTCCTCAATCCTCTCCAATCCTCTTACGGAAGGGATTAACCGAACAAGGCCTAAAGAAACCCAAGTTTCAGCTACAAACACCAGTTCAACTAGAAAGAAAC
The DNA here is from genome assembly GCA_950022295.1 of Bromus sterilis. Classification (NCBI taxonomy): domain Eukaryota; kingdom Viridiplantae; phylum Streptophyta; class Magnoliopsida; order Poales; family Poaceae; genus Bromus; species Bromus sterilis. Next base: position 406,722,873 of record OX465596.1, on the reverse strand, counting down.
ACAACTGTGAGTTACCTGACTGATCATGAATTTCACCCACTCGGCTACCATTGAATGTGAAGTAAATCTGAGACTTGTTTGTTTTGCAAAATACATAATGCAGATGTTACAGGTGCAAGAATTGGGAGTTACCACTAATTTTTAGCGAATGAATAATTGTGAGTTACTCCCTCAGTATCTATGTTGTGAAAAATAGTTTGTTTGCAACAACATATATGTTGCAAACTTTTTTTTGCAATGACGTGTATGTTACAAAAAGTTTAAAAAATGTAAAAAAAAAAACTGCAACACCATTCGTATTGTGAAAATTTTCTAGGCAACAACATTCATGTTGCAAAAAAGTGAATACAAAAAATAAATGATTTTTTATAACATCCCATGTGTTGCAAAATTTGTTTCCGTAATAATATTCATGGTGTAAAAAAAATTCTGCAACGTCATCTATATTGTAAAAGCTCTTTCCAACATAAGCTTTGTTGCAAAAACAATTTGCAACATAACCTTTGTTGCAATATGTACAACGTAATATGCTAGATCCAATGGCCCGTGAATCGGCGAATCTTTTAAAAAGATCCGCCCGGTCGACGTGTAAGGCGGCCCTGATAAAAATGTGCCCATTTCAGGATTTTCTGGGATCGATTTCTCCAGGCTCCAGCCAGATCCAAATAATATACCCATTTTTATTTACCTTGTGGCTGAAGGCCGGCGTAGCCGACGTACGTATGTCGTATGTGTGTATCGACATCACTCCATGCCCGCCCACTCGTCCAGCTCGGAAGTATCCAGGGGGTACGAATGCACCTGCATGCGTGAGCCCAGCTGACCTTTTTTGTCGGGGCATCGCAACTTGTACGGCTGGACGCTAGCCTCCGGCGATCATCGGCGGCGTCACAGCACAGCTCATTTAGCTGGATGCTTTCTGCTACCAAATCTCCCGCTGGACCGCCGCTATGGCACAGCTCTAGCGATGCATTGTCAGGGCCAGACCAAGGCCTGGACGCGTCCGTCTCTGGCGTTCAGACAGGTTGGGTTGGCTCGTAGTATATGCTCCATCTGCCACTGCCGAGGAAGAGAGACGAGACGAGACGCCCATGCTGCGTTCCCACCTCTATAGGGGCTCTAGCTAGCTACCCGGCACGCAGAAACCGTCACGCCCGCACGCAGAACCGACGGCTCTCGGGATGCGCGCGCCCACAAGTGGAAGCAAATCATCAGCATGGCCCCGGTAAACCCACAGACCGTTTGCGGGTTCGGTTTCCTGCTTGCTTTCCTACTCGATGATTGATACTCCTTCTGTTAACTCGTAAAACGATCTTATATTATAGGAGAGTGAATTGCATAAAATCAAAAATTTGTAAGATAGGATTGTAGAAATCACACACTTAAAAAAAAAACGAAAACCAATACTATAAGACTAATTTTTTGCAAAAACCATAGATCGCTGGTTTAACCCGTTTTGACCGCGGTTATGACAAGTGGGACCTACCTATAAGGGTGATGTTTTATAGGAACACCATAATTAATTTTTTAAAAAGAAACCAAGTCCTCCGGAGCACCTAGCCGCACCCATGAAGGGGCACCCCCCTGATGCTGTGCTGCGCTGCCGTGGGGAGGTCGTCGAAAGGATGGGCCCACCTCCGGCAGGTCGCCACCACGTCCCCGGCTCCGGCGAACCATCTTCCCCTTTCTCTTTCCTCTCTTACACGGCTGCACGGGCGCCATGGAGGACCACCCCGACGAGCTCAGGCCTCCTCGTCGGCCGGCATCGAGCTGCAGCAGCAGCAGTGCGGCGCGAGCGACATGGGTGAGGCACCGATGGAGAACTTGAGCAAGCGGGCGGAGCACGGGCGCGGGCTCGCCGCGAGAGCTCGCCAGCAACAGTCGGGTGCAGCGCAGACACCAGCGCCCGTCGGCATCCACCATGGAGACGGTGAGAGGTGTTGAAGTTGATCCAAATTCAAGTATAAAGCTAAAGGCTAACTTCTAAGGAGCGGAGCGGAGGCCCGTCGCCGGTAGGCTTTGGTCTCCGCGTACGGATTAGTATTGGCTTAAGTCTCTCTTACCGCCTATATATAAATATACCTTGTAAGCCGTCGCACGAGATAAATTATCAAGTTGTAAATCCCTCAGCGATTGTAACATCTTCAAAATAAAGAATAGTTGGCTGGCTGGCGCCCGTGGTTTTTCCTTCTTCGTGAAAGGGTTTTTTCACGTTAACTCTCTGTGTCCCCTGTGTTGCTTTTCGTTCTTCTCGTTGTTATTTTGCCTGCCGATTTGCTAACAGGAGGAAGAAGCTGAGGACCCGATTGCTTTTTATTTTATTTTTTGAGGGAGTCTTCTGCAAAATAAATTTGTAATTGTTCCATATCATCCTTACAAGTGAGTCCCATATGTCATAATCGTACTTAAACGAAGCAAATTGGATGATCTGTGATTTTTGTAATAGATTTTTCTTGTAGTTACTGATTTTAAAAAATAAATAAATAAAAGGATGTGGTTTCTGCAATTTATCCCACAAATCAAGGTTTTCTGCAATTCACTCATTATAGGACGAAGTGGTTTCTGCCTTGCCAATCTGTGCCATGCATGGCCGATGCCCGGTTGCGTCGTCAACCTGTATAGCAGATTGGCAGGTGATCGTTTGGATTTGATCACATGTATAACCGATGTACTGTCTACGTGTGTTTCACACTTTTTTTAGTTGGCCTAGTCCACCGTCGACTACGTGCGCGTTTCAAACGTGCCACCGGCATTTCCATGTACAACTAACTAATCCTCTCGTTCGACACGATGCCATAGCTAGCCCAACTCCGTGCCTCTTGTGACCCAACACATTGATGATGGAACGGAAGACGTCGACTGCATTGCCTGCATGTAGCATACATGCATATGTGTGCACGTGTATGTAGATCAGAAAAACGGAAACGAGACAATTCTCCGATCAATCATTTCATCCACAGTGCATGAACAATGCAGTGCTCGTTGTCTGTCTACTCGGCGCCACATCAACTCAACGTGCATCGACGACGACTACGTGTGCCAGTACCACATAATTTGGGGTTAATACATATCACATATATACATACATACACGGCAACTACTTAGCATGCTCGCATGTTCCTCTGTCGATCGGAGAGGCAATTGCGACCGATCCGAAAGCGACTAAATAAACACTGTCTTTGATGATCAGATTGTTAATTCTACAGATAATATAGCGAGCAAAGACGGTATCGTTCGTGATGTCCCCTTTGATTTTGTGTGACGACTGTGGCCAACACTGCTGGTAGATCGGGCAACCGAGGCATCCAACGACGATTAGAGGTCAGTTTCCGTCACACCGCTGCTCTACACTCGATAGACAAAGCAGAAGCACTGACTCTCAAAAAAAATTAAAGACAGACAAAGCACTGGCACCAGTATATATATATATATACACACACACACGCATGATCGTTTCGCAGAGAACCTTGCTGTGCCTGCCAAATGATGTATGGTGGCAACATTGCGCCGTTTTGGATGAGTTTTGCCTTTGGGCGGTGACAAATATACTACAGGATACGCCGAGAACAAAGATCCAAGCATACCGCAGCTAGCTACTCCAGCATGTTGGTTCAACAGTCAGCCTAGTGACCGAATAATTTCGTAGGTTACACGTAGGCCACTGTTGTACATTTATCATGTACTACTACACTTATCGTCAGGTTCAGGAACAGGTACACATTCGTATACGTCCATATTGCATGGATGGATCGGCGCGTTTGGCTCGTCGCGGTTCCCGAGGCTGCATACGTACGAAGCAAAGCCTGCAGAGCCATAGTGAATTGCTCTTCTCTTGCTTGGTCTCGCTTCGGCCAGGCAGGCGCGCCAGTGTGCCGCACTAGTAGCTAGAATATGCTGGGCAGCTCACTGTGGATCTCTCCAAGTGCCACATGCTCCAATCGCCTGTCGATCGATTCATCTCTGTGTGCCACCTCACTGTAGCACGTGCGACCTACACTAGCTAGCATGCGGCTATATATATTTTTCTACGTGAGTCGCATCAAGTTTTTCTTATCCGTGAGATAAGCCATTGTTAAATCCCCTTGAGCCGATGGAGATCATGCCAGCGTTTTGTTTGATTGCGCCAAGAGCTCAGCTTGTTCGGCTAATATAAATGGATGTATCCGGACGCGAAAACATCGGGCACCTGGCTGATTCCACAAATTTAGGCGTGATTACGTGTAGAGTACATGCATGCACCTGGGACACCATCCGATAAAGCACGTCACATGCATGCCGTATCAGGAGGTCTTAATCTTGTAAGTAATGATCGGCTTTATCCAGAAGCAGCGGCCGATGAGAGTCTTGATCTCTTCTTGGATGCTCTCCTTGACCGACGACCGAACACAGGCCGGCGCCTTGCTCCAAGCAAGCGGCGATCTAGATCGGCCGATTGTTCTCATCTGCACGTGCTGCAGTAACCTAGCTAGCTTTGCCATTGCATCCAATCCAATTGCATGCATGTACCAGTGATACGCCCTGTGCATGTATAGACTATAGTTGTGAGCTACTCCTACAAGTATTACCTTTACAGAGTTGTTTTTTTCTACAAAAATTGTTTCATATAAATTGTGGTTGAAATGGATATTTCAAGCAAGTTGGTAGTACATGCATGCTCGATCGGTCGGTCGGTCGAGTGCCGCTTGCGCGCGCATGCAGCAAGTGGACGCGGCGCCCACGTACTGTACGTAGGTGGTGCGTGCGTGTCTGTCCCCGGCCTGCCGCCTGCCATTGATGACGCCGCCCGGCCATGCACACACCACGATAGTGACCCGTACGTGCCTGAAATCAAAGCCCACCTGCTGGGTCGAACCTTGTACGCGCGCGGACAGTGCGCCGAGCTGCCCGAGCGCCGACGGCCGTCATTTCGCTGCAGACCCGAGACTCTTCTCCCACCTCAACTTCCGGTTCCCAAACATCACCGCACAACAGCTCATCTCTTATAGCATCTCCAACAGGGGCACCTCAGCGCCGAAATAACATCTTAGGGCACGGAGCGACGACTGTGTTATTTCAGATGCGCTCAACTTTAACGCGCCGCTCCAGCGCTTCAGTAGGCGCTGTATTCCAGCGCACGCACAACCAAGATATAATTTTTTTATCACAAGCAAAATTTTTAGTAGAGTAACATAGGAAAATTGATGCCTACACAAAAACATCTATCCTTCTCACGAACATAGGAGGGAGATCCAGTACATCGGCAGAAGATTCTACTCGTAGCTTGCCGATGAAAAGCGTACCACGGTAGCGTATTGTGCTAGCGCTTATTATTTTTTATTTATTTTATGAGTTCTCCTTCACGTGAACGGTCTATAACGAAGAAAGCTCTCCCGTGAAGAGTTGCATTTACAGTTCTGTCAACTTTATGTTCCGTCTATTTATTACAACTCAAATAAATAGTTCATGAATAACAATTCAACAAATATTTCAATAATACAACAAATAGTTGAACAATGCAACAACTAGTTTTGTTGCTCATTCCATGCCCATCACTCCTCGACTAGATCCTTTTGAAGTTTATCATGTGCATCGAAACGTCGATTGGCATGATACTTGCAGTTGGAAGTCTAATATCGTGCATGCAACTCTCCCTATCCTGATGCCCACTTATAAAACAAATTTTAGTTGCACTCGGGGTGTATAAGTACACAGTTGCAATCCGGTATATAAATATGCGGTTGCAGTCAAGGACAACACTTGCAGTTGCAAACCTGCTGTTGAACATGAATTTACCTTTTTCTTTGACAAAAAGATAAAACCAGTTGCGACCGAAAGCTATAGTTACAATTACAATCAAAGGCGGCATTTATAGACTAAAGAAACAAAATTGGAAAAATAAAAAAGAATCTACAAATAGATAAAGAAACTCATTGATTGAGACTTCATGAAGTCCTAATCGACTGAGTTTTAGCCATCCCGTATTTTAAGGTCCCCCCCCCCCCCCCCCCCTTTAAGTTATTTTTAGGTTTCTTTTTTAACTGTTTTTTAGGTTTCTTGAAATGATATACTACTATCAAATAATCATGTAGGGCGAAAAGGGGACGAAGAACCAGAGAAATGTTGCTGTCATCCGTCGATCGCCGGCTAAGATTGCTTAAAATAAATGTAACTTTTTTGCCTACTGGCACTTCTGTACATATACCACCCACCGTGGGGCAGTGGTGGTACAAGATTAGTTTTATTAGTTCCTAATTAAATCAAAGAGGCGCTAACGACATGAAAGCATGTCTTCGTCGTTTCCCTCGCCGGTTTGCTGCCTCCATCTCATTAACTAAAAGAGTCCTATAATCAAGCATTTTCTACTCCTCTACTCATCACCGATAGACTGAGACGACTAACTTAATCGCCGGTACGTTTCCCTCATACGTTGCCACGTCCCATATTCTCTCCGGCCACGGCGCTTTGTGCATGATATTTATATGAAGCACATATATATTAATATAGTTTTTCTATATTATGGTACTATATCAAAACGATAGGGAGAGCAGGTCGATCGATCGATCACTTAGTACTCTCTCCCTGCCTATGATTGCAATGGTTCATGCATGCATGTCATGCTCTCCCGGGAATCAAATCCTACTAGCTGACAAGCGGCAACATCATTTTTAGATTTGACGACCGGCGCCTCTAACCACCCATCTAGTGCTAGATTATTTATTATCGCGGCGACACACAACTTCTGCAAGCAAACACATCGTCGTCTCGTCCTTGGAGGTTAAGAAAGAATCTCAAGGACCCCTTAGCTTGATGCCTTTGTCAAATCACCGAATGGCTCCCCCAAGGACAAGATTGATGGCACAAAATAGGACAAACGGTCTCCTGTGCTGTTGATTTGTTTCGGCCATTCTTGTGGTTGGGCGCCCTATATTATTTGTTAAAATGGAAGATTAGGTGCCAACCGTTTGCAATTTGTCAATATCCACCGTATGAATATGAGCTGATCCTACCACGTCGAGGCTGACGCACGAGCGGATCCACATTATGCTTTCCCACGCGTCACAATTTGCTATGTCGCATGAAACCTAAGATTTTGCGGGGTATTTTTTGAACTCTTGAAACAAATGTTTGTATTGGCTTGCACTGTATGAACAATTTCTTACAGCATGCTGAACGCTTTTTAGATTATTTTGTAAAGCTGGCAACAATAAAAAAAGACTTTCTTAGCCGATAGAGACAATGCTACATTTTCCTTGTGAACAAGTAGTTAGGGCATCTTCAATATTGATCCTTAAAACGGACGTCGCATTGTTCACAGACACTGATGCCAGAGCAGATTATTCAACCACATTCCCTAAACGTCCGTTTAGATTTGATCCCAACAAAAAGATCTAAATTTAAATTAGACAACAAATGAGAAAGTTTAACGTTTGATAACAACCAAAAAGAGACGGATGTTCATTGTTTTTATATGCCCGATCACAAAAGTGTCAACCCGGTCATTCTGGGCAAAAAAAACCCTACCCTTTTCGGTCGGCTTTCCATGGCCCTGCCGAGTTCAACCGTTTGCACATGATATCTCCGTCGCATGTCTGACCTCCCCCGCCTTTTCTATCGCCAGAACGAACGATATGCGCTTCAACATCCGTATGTGGGAAGCTTGCACGATCATGGCCGCATCGGGATCCAAGTCAGCCATCTTCAGTGTGAGCTATATGGTTTTGACCTTTTGCTCTTCGACGAGGTCACACCGAACTGCGCAAAGGGCTCAAGACATCAACTCGGAGCCATCGAACGCTTTCATACAGAGCCTCCGAAGCATAAAGTTCAAACCTTTTTACTCTATCGTCAAACCGAATGGTTTCACTCGGACCCATCGAGTAGTGCATTAAGTTGAGTAACGTTTTGATTTTGGTGTTGCCTATTTATACCCCTTCCACTTTTCATTTCATGGAGAGAACCAACCAGGGAGAGCAAACATCTTCCATATCCATTTTTAAGAGAGAGAGAGCTCCTACCCTTGTGTTGAGATGAAAGGGATTCCACTCCAACTTCATGAATCTTTGATTTATCACCCCCTCAAGTTATTTTCATCAAAACATCTAGTTCTCCAAAAGCAAATCTGAGAGAGATAGTTTGAGTGTCCAGGAGACGATCTTTTGAATCAGTAGAGCAAAGAACTCATTATCAACAACCCCACTATTTACCTTTTGGAGGGTGGTGCCTTCTAGATTGTTGATACGTTCCAAACGTATCTATAATTTCTGCTTGCTCCATGCATGTTTTGTGTGATATTGCTATGATCTAGATACACTTTCATAAACTTTTGATCATATTTGAACTAACTTATTAACAAAGTACAACACAGTGCCAGTTCCTGTTTTCTGCTGTTTTTCTATTTCAGGTTTCCCCCATATTAAAAGTGCTCCAAAAATTCGGGAAAATCAGACAAAAAATCAGCGCTGAAGAACCTTCCGGAATCACCTGGGTGGGGTCAGAGGGCCACCACCAGGGGTCCAGGCGCCCTGGCGGTCCGGCCTAGGGATTGGACGCGCCAGGGGGGGCGCCTGGACACCTAGTGGCCCTCCTGGTTGCCCCCCTTCGCCTATTTAACCTCCGTGACAGGATTCTTTCGAAGACAGAACCCTTTTTCACGATCTCGCCTCTGTTCCGCCGTCTCCGCACTTCCAAGAACGGGAGCGCCAGCAGACCTCTTCCCGGTACCCTGCCGGAGGGAGGATTGACCTTCGGGAGCCTCTCCTCCACCATGGACGCTTCCCGGATGATCCGTGAGTAGTCTACCTTGGACCTTGGGTCCGTGATCAGTAGCTATGTGTTGTTCTCCTCCCCTCTTTGTTCTTCATGGATTAGACCTCGTGAGCTGCCCTACATGATCGAGGCACATATGTAATTTTCTGCTGTTGCTATGCTGAGTTTGCTGGGATCTGATGGATTATGAGACTATGTTCAGTTTGTGATTGAGTAATATATTTGGTTCTTATCTTTTATATTTATGTTCTTGAGTAATTCTTGCATGTTCTCCGTTGATGTTTATTGCTATGGCCAAGTAGTAGGTAGTGACTCGAAGAGGGAACGTTATGCTCGATTGTGGGTTCATGCCCCCTGATGACTAGCTTGAGTGATAGAAACTTGAGTCTAGGGGATGTGCTGTTGCCATAAGGGGGAAAACAACAGTGCTTGTAACCGCGGTTGCAAGGATTGTTTACTTTATGCAAATTTATTTTAATGCAGTTGTCTGATGCTTTGGGTTTACACTTTGGATGGGGCTCGCAACTTAATACCAGTGAGTTGTTCTGGATATATATCTCAAGGTGGATGATTAGTAGTAGATGCAGTTGGATTTCCATCTACTTATTTTGGCGTACCGCCCATGCTTTTGAGCCTTGTCCTTTCTTTGTAGCATAGTTAGCATTGCGGTGCATTTTTAATCCTGTCAATTGCCCAGCTGTGATTTGTTTACCTCGCATAGCAGTTTTATCGTCTTTTGGGAGAGATACATCACTAGTGAACATCACTGATACGTCCCAAACGTATTTATAATTTCTGCTTGCTCCATGCATGTTTTGTGTGATATTGCTATGATCTAGATACACTTTCATACACTTTTGATCATATTTGGACTAACTTATTAACTCAGTGCACCACAGTGCCAATTCCTGTTTTCTGCTGTTTTTTTATTCCAGGTTTCCCCCATATTAAAAGTGCTCAAAAAATTCGGAAAAAATCAGATAAAAAATCAGCGCAACGGAACGTTCCACAGTCCCGAAGGAGGGCCAGAGGGGCCCCACATGGTGCCCAGGCGGCCATGTGGCGCGGCCTAGGGTGGGGCCGCGCCGGGTGGCCTCCTGGACACCTGGTGCCCCCCTGGCTGCCCCCCTTCGCCTATTTAATCTCCGTGACGCGAAACCCCAGAAGACATAACCCTTTTTTGCGATCTCGCCTCTGTTCCGCCACCGCCGCGCTTCCAAGATCGGGAGCGCCAGCAGACCTCTTCCCGACACCCTACCGGAGGGAGGATTGACCTCCGGGAGCTTCCCCTCCACCATGGACGCTCCCCGGATGTGCCGTGAGTAGATTTCCTTAGACCATGGGTCCGTGATCAGTAACTATGTGATGTTCTCCTCCCCTCTTTGTTCTTCATGGTTTAGTCCTCGTGAGCTGTCCTACATGATCGAGGCACATATGTAATCTTTCTGCTGTTGCTATGCTGAGTTTGCTGGGATCTGATGGATTATGAGATTATGTTCAGATTGTGATTGAGTAATATATTTGGTTCTTATATTTTATATTGTTGTTCTTAAGTAATTCTTGCATGTTCTCCGTTGCTGTTTATTGCTTTGACCAAGTAGTAGGTAGTAACTCCAAGAGGGAACGTTATGCTCGATTGTGGGTTCATGCCCCCCGATTACACGCTTGAGTGACAGAAACATGAGTCTAGGGGATGTGCTGTTGCCACAAGGGGGAAAACAACGGTGCTTGTAACCGCGGTTGCATGGATTGTTTACTTTACGCAAAGTGATTTTAATGCAGTTGTCTGTTGCTTTGGGTTTACACTTTGGGTGGGGCTCGCAACTTAATACCATCGAGATGTTCTGGATACATATCTCAAGGTGGATGATTATTAGTAGATGCAGTTGGATTTCAGTCTACTTGTTTTGGCGTACCGCCCATGCTTTTGAGCCTCGTCCTTTCTTTGTAGCATAGTTAGCATTGCGATGCGTTTATACTCCTGTCAATTGCCCAGCTGTAATTTGTTTACCTCGCATAGCAGTCTTATCGTCTTTTGGGAGAGAGACATCACTACTGAACATCACGCGACCCCCAGTCCATATTCTCATGACTGTTTACACGCTTATTTATTTTCCTGCTTTTACTTTCTAGTTGCTATGACTATTATCATTATCCCTTGCGTTTGATCCTTTGTAAACAACAAGACCGGAGAGTTTGACAATCTCTCTGAACTTTGTTGGGAGCAAAGTTATTTGTGTCTGTGTGCAGGTCCAGGTCAAGGAAGCAACTTTTGTCTTATTCGGTGCCATTGTTTCCTTGCCACCTACTTATCATTATCAGAGTCCTACTGGTCGACACTCTCAACCTTTGTATCTTCACCAAGGGAAACTTGCCGCTACGCTGCATCTCACCTTACACTTGGGTAACCAACGAAGGGCGAGAAGCAATTATCATCTCTCGCGTATCAATCACGGGACCCCGGTCCATATTCTCGTCACTGTTTACACGCTCAATTTATTTCTTGCTTTACTTTCTAGCTGCTACTATTATTATCATTATCCCTTGCGTTTGATCCTTTGTAAACAACAAGGACGGAGAGATTGACAACCTCTCTGAACTTCGTTGGGAGCAAACTTACGTGTGTGTGTGTGTGTGCAGGTTCAGGTTCAGGGGGCACTATCTCAAACGACGCGTTGCTCGCTTCACCACCTACTTATCACTATCAGAGTCCTACTGGTTCGATACTCAACCTCGGTATCTTCACTGAGGGAAATTTGTCGCTATCCTACATCTCACCTTCCACTTGGGGTAACCAACGAAGGGTGAGAAGCCATTATCATCTCTCGCACATCAAGCAAATTTCTGGCGCCGTTGCCGGGGACTCCGAGTGCCAAGATAGGGGAGTTGCACACTATCTTTTACCTTTGCTTTTTAGTCTTGTTAGTTTACCTTTCAGTTTTTATCTTAGTGTCCTTTATCAAAAATCACACAAAATTTATTTACCTTGCTTTTAGTAGTCCTTCTTGTTTAAATGAACATGTTAGGACTTGGTGCTTTCAGGGAATCGTAAGTTCTAGATTTCCGTCAAAGGGATGGACAGAATATGAAGAGGCTTGGGACAAAATTTGTGAAGCACATAAAAGAATTATGCCTTGGATAACTATAAAAATTGTGATTAGGAATTTTTACCATGGTCTTTTTAAGTGGTGTAAACACTCTCTGATATTATAGCTGAAGGAGACTTTTTAGAGTGTGATGAAGCCAGAGCTCTTGATATTTTGCATGGTCTATCTAGTTATTTTGTTTATGATCATAGTATTGATACTGTTGTAGATAGACTTGCCACTATTGAAAAGAGGATGGATGCTCTAGACTTGAGAAAGGTAGAGGAACTTAAGTCCAACAAGAAAGAAATGTTGGAGATAGATGATGATTGGGAGCCTTTTGTTAGGACTAGCACCTCTAACCAAGACTTCCTTTCTTTTTGTGACCTTGGACCCATAGTTTCTACAATGCCAAAAATAGTTTATGATTCTTTGAAACTAGACATGGATAAATTGTCATCTTATCATGAACATGCTAATGGAGATATTTCAGAGATTAAGGGAAAGGTAAAAGAAGTCCAAGTTGCATTCCTTAATAGGGTTGCAACGATGGATTTCTTCGTCATGGAGCCAAATCAAAGTAACATCGTACTTGGAAGGGACTTCCTCCGAGCTATGAAGGGCTTCATTGATATCGGTAAGGGGCACATACCCTTACGTGGAAAAGCGAAAGGTAAGTACCTCTTCCCTAGGAAAAAGAAGAATGAACTTATTGAAAATCAATTTGAAGGTTTTTATGATTCCGATGACCTCGGGGACCTTTGATTCTTCTTTTTGTTTTATGTCTAGCTTAAAGGCGTAAAACAAAGCGCTTGTTGGGAGGCAACCCTGATACGTCCAAAACGTATCTATAATTTCTGCTTGCTCGATGCCACTTTTGTGTGATATTGCTATGATATTGATGAATTTCCATACACTTTTGATCATATTTGGACTAACCTATTAACTCAGTGCACCCCAGTGCCAGTTCCTGTTTTCTGTAGTTTTAACTATTTCAGGTTTCCCCCATATTAAAAGTGCTCCAAAAATTCGGGAAAAATCCAATAAAAAATCAGCGATCAGGAAGCTTCCGGAATCACCGAGGGGGGGCCAGAGGGGACCCACCAGGGCCCCAGGCGCCCTCCCGGCGTGCCCCAGGGTGGGGCCGCGCCAGGGGGTCTCCTAGACCCCTGGTGGCCCCCCTGGCTGCCCCCCTTCGCCTATTTATTCCCCGTGACACAAAAACCACGAGACGAGAACCCTTTTTCGCGATCTCTCTTCTGTTCCGCCGCCGCTGCGCTTCCAAGATCGGGAGCACCAGAAGACCTCTTTCCGGCACCCTTCCGGAGGGAGGAATCACCTCCGGGAGCTTCTCCACCACCATGGATGCTTCCCGGATGAACTATGAGTAGTCCACCTTGGAACACGGGTCTATGATCAGTAGCTATGTGATGTTCTCCTCCCCTCTTTGTTCTTCATGGATTAGACCTCGTTATCTGCCCTACATGATCGAGGCACATATGTAATATTTCTGCTGTTGCTATGCTGAGTTTTCTGGGATCCGATGGATTATGAGATTATGTTCAGATTGTGTTTGAGTAATATATTTGATTCTCCTCTTTTATATTTATGTTCTTGAGTAATTCTTGCATGTTCTCCGTTGCTGTTTATTGCTTTGGCCAAGTAGTAGGTAGTGACTCCAAGAGGGAGCGTTATGCATGATTGTGGCTTCATGCCCCCCGATGACTAGCTTGAGTGACAGAAACATGAGTCTAGGGGATGTGTTGTTGCCACAAGGGGGAGAACAACGGTGCTTGTACTTGCGGGGTGCAATGATTGTTTACTTTACGCAAAGTTCTTTAATGCAGTTGTCTGTTGCTTTGAGTTTACACTTTGGGTGGGATTCACAACTTAATACCAGCGAGATGTTCTGGATAGATATCTCAAGGTGGATGATTAGCAGGTAGATGCAGATGGATTTTGGTCTACTTGTCTTGGCGTACCGCCCATGCTTTTGAGCCTCTTCCTTTCTTTATAGCATAATTAGCATTGGTTTGCGCACATAATCCTGTCAATTGCCCAGCTGTGATTTGTTTACCTCGCATGGCTATTTTATCATCTTTTGGGAGAGAGACATCACTAGTGAACATCATAGGACCCCGGTCCATATTTCCAATATTGTTTACACCCTCTATTAATTTACTGCTTTATTTATTTTCCGTTGCTATCACTATCATTATTATCCCTTGCGTTTTATCCTTTGTAAACAATAAGGCCGGAGGGATTGACAACCCATTTGTACTCGTTGGGAGCAAAGCTATCTGGTGTGTGTGCAGGTCCACGACAACCGCTAGCGCCGTTGTCACCTTCTTGTCGTTATCGGAGTCCTACTGGAGACAAACCTTGGTATCTTCACCGAGGGAAATTGCCGCTACGCTACATCTCAACCTTCCACTTTGGGTAACCAAAGGGGGCGAGAAGTAAACTCTCGTGACATCAAACGCCAAATGTTTTTACTTATGTTTTTAGTGGTCTTGATGATTATTACTACTGTAGGAACACCATTTTATCTTTATTTTTCAAGCTTTGTGCCAAGTTCTAGCCTCTTATGATAAGGGAAGCAAAAGTTGTGGCATGCTGTCCAGAAAACAGATTTTGTCAGCTTGACGGAAAAAATCAAAACAAATCACCAGTTCATCTTTTTGAGCTGACTTTTTTACACATCATTATCTATACAATTTTGAAACTTTCATATGTTCCGAGTTTTTTGATTTGAGTTGCAGAAGTACCTCGAAAAAATTATTTACTACCTGTTGTTCTGTTTTTCACAGATTCTGCCACGTTTGGCCTTTCCTTACTTTTGCAAACCTTAAGCTTGCTTTTTCTTTGAAAAAACTTTTTGGCAATCTTTAGAAACAGTAGATATTCAAGAATATCTTTATTTCCAGTGGAGAAAAAATATTTTATTAAGGGTACTAACCTCTCTAATCAGCTTATGATGAGTTATGCATGAAGTGAATTTTCAAGTGTGCGAGGGAAGATGATGAAAGAAGATCTGGGAGTGTCAAACGCTCAAGCTTGGGGATGCCCCCATGCACCCCCAATAAATATTCAAGGAGACTCAAGCATCTAAGCTTGGGTATGCCCCCATGCATGCCCTTCTCCATCAACAATCATCAGTTCAGCCTTCATCTCACTATATTTTTATCACTTCATGTGTTATGTGCTATGCTTAGAGCGTCTCGCCCTTAGGTTTATTTTTTATTAGTTTTATTTAGCTTTGTTTTCTGTTCATAACAAGTTAGACCCCAGCTTACTTTGAGAAACATGCTCCACTTTGAAATAGAACACATCATAGGATTTTCATGCTTATCTTTCTGCTGTTGTGTGTTCTTTATCTTTCGTAACTACTGCCATGTTTAGTTTTAGTTTGTCCTTTACAAGAGCTTTAGCTTTTGTTTAGTTTGTTGCTGGAACTCTCTTTAGTTTTCATGTTTATCTTGTCAAGAGAGTTGGTTTTTGCACTAAGTTGTCTCTTGTCTTGAAAGTAGGTAATTGAGGTTGCTATTCGATTGTAGTAGTAACTTGCAATAGTTTTAAGGTATTGGTGTGAGTAATGTTTGAACTTTTTGTGTCAAGAGCTCTAGCCTATTAGTTATAGGTGTCGTATTTTGGGAAATCCGTGTTTATTTTCAAAAACTACAAAACTAATTGAGAACTCTAGCTACTCGATGGATCGCTAATATTTTGAGGGATCGGATATTAGAGTACACTCACATACCATGAGTCGAGGATGCGCAAGGATAACCAAACCCGCATACACTCCTCCTCGGGGTACTTGTCTCTTTGTGAACCTCCTCATTAGATTGAGAGTTACTAATAGTAAGTGCATGAGTTCTTCAGACTAATGTAAGTATTGAAAGTTGACACTTCCACCTCCTCATATTTGCTAGCCTCTTGGGTACCGCGCATTGCCCTCTTCTCACTCCGAGAGTTGGCGTCCACCTCGCTGGTGCATCCAAACCCTTGGCATGATACGCTCTGTCATCATAAACCTACTTATATCTTTCCTCAAAACAACCACTATACCTACCTATCAAGGCATTTCCATAGCCTTTCCGAGATATATTGCCATGCAACATCCACCTCTTCATGACTTGATCTTCATGTCATACATGTTCCTGCTACACTGGCAGAGGCATACATTTGCATACATCATGATAGCTACATCTTCTTTATGTTGAGTACCTTGTAAAGTGTGAAGATCTTCTTTACCTTCTTGTAAAATAGAGTGTTGCCCTTAAGTGAGGAAAAGATCCCAAAGTGGACAAATTTAAAAGATCCCAAAGAGGACAAATGAGAGTTAAATAGAAAGAGCCATTGAGGGCACCAAAAATACAAAAAAAGAGAAAAAAGAGAAAAAGAAAATAAAAAGAGAGAATGGGGCAACACTACTATTCCTTTTGAAAGATCCACACTCGTACTCCCTCTTATATCTTTGTACTCCGTAGAGATGATCATTTATGCATAGCTATGTGGGGACCTTCACACTATAAAACTTGGCTTGCATATTCCAAGGATGAGCCTCCTCAAACGAGCTCTAGGTCTTCATGAGCGAGCAAGTTGGATGCAACCCCACTAGTTCCATTGGAGAGCTTTTCTTAGCTCATATGTGCATCCGTTGCATGGCAATCCCTATTCCTCAAATCATATCTATCATTTGGCCTTCTCTCGCCTATGATTGTCCTCGTTGATGTGAGCTTTTCTCACCCTTTTTGTCTTCCTCCTCCACCATATTTCTCTCTTTGCCATCCTAAGTGTCAACTCTCGTGCTTACGCTCATCCATTGCATGACTGCTCAAAATATCAAAAGGGAGTGGATCAAATTGACTTGTACCTGGCTAGTGGTCTGGGGACGAGTCAAGATAAGATCCCAAGGAAGACTAAGTGTGAAACTTTAGTAGATTGAGTTCTCAACAAATATATTTTTCTCATATTCTTCTTGCACGCAAACACCATTTTGAGATATTCGAGTCACAGACAGCGAGAGCTCTTGCACCTAATGTTCTTATGTTGCTTGTTTCAATGCTAATATAGACTTTTGCCTGTTATGACTTGAATTGAATTACATACCTTGATTGTTTTACTTTCAAAGTTCTTATATGGTCGTTAGCATGTCACCACAGAAATTATGCTTGTTATTATTTACCTACTCGAGGACGAGCAGGAATTAAGCTTGGGGATGTTGATACGTCCCAAACGTATTTATAATTTCTGCTTGTTGCATGCATGTTTTGTGTGATATTGCTATGATCTAGATACACTTTCATACACTTTTGATCATATTTGGACTAACTTATTAACTCAGTGCACCACAGTGCCAGTTCTTGTTTTCTGCTATTTTTCTATTTCAGGTTTCCCCCATATTAAAAGTACTCCAAAAATTCGGGAAAAATCAGATAAAAAATCTGCGCAGAAGAACCTTCCAGAATCACCTGGGTGGGGCCAGAGGGCCACCACCAGGGGTCCAGGCACCCTGGTGGCGCGGCCTAGGGCTTGGCCGCGCCAGGGGGCGCTTGGACACCTGGTGGCCCCCTGGATCCCCCTTCTCCTATTTAACCTCCATGACGGAATTCTTCCGAAGAAAGAACCCTTTTTCGCGATCTCGCCTCTGTTCCGCCGTCGTCGCGCTTCCAAGATCGGGAGCACCAACAGACCTCTTCCCGGCACCCTGCCGGAGGGAGGATTGACCTCAGGGAGCCTCTCCTCCACCATGGACGCTTCCCGGATGATTCGTGAGTAGTCTACCTTGGACCTTGGGTCCGTGATCAATAGCTATGTGATGTTCTCCTCCCCTCTTTGTTCTTCATGGTTTAGACCTCGTGATCTGCCCTACATGACCGAGGAACATATGTAATTTTCTGCTGTTGCTATGATGAGTTTGCTGGGATCTGATGGATTATGACACTATGTTCAGTTTGTGATTGAGTAATATATTTGGTTCTTATCTTTTATATTTAAGTTCTTGAGTAATTCTTGCATATTTTCTGTTGCTGTTTATTGCTTTGGCCAAGTAGTAGGTAGTTACTCCAAGAGGGAACGTTTTGCTCAATTGTGGGTTCATGCCCCCTGATGACTAGCTTGAGTGACAGAAACATGAGTCTAGGGGATGTGCTATTGCCACAAGGGGGGAAAACAACGGTGCTTGTAACCGCGGTTGCAAGGATTGTTTACTTTACGCAAAGTTCTTTTAATGCAGTTGTCTGTTGCTTTGGGTTTACACTTTGGGTGGGGCTCGCAACTTAATACCAGCGAGATGTTCTGGATAGATATCTCAAGGTGGATAATTAGTAGTAGATGCAGTTGGATTTCGGTCAACCTATTTTGGCGTACCACCCATGCTTTTGAGCCTCATACTTTATTTGTAGCATAGTTAGCATCGCGGTGCATTTTTAATCCTGTCAATTGCCCAGCTGTGATTTGTTTACCTCGCATAGCAGTTTTATCGTCTTTTTGGAGAGAGACATCACTAGTGAACATCACGGGACCCCGGTCCATATTCTCATCACTGTTTACACGCTCAATTTATTTCCTGCTTTACTTTCTAGCTTCTACTATTATTATCATTATCCCTTGCATTTGATCCTTTGTAAACAACAAGGCCGGAGAGATTGACAACCTCTCTGAACTTTGTTGGGAGCAAAGTTACTTGTGTGTGTGTGCAGGTTCAGGTTAAGGGGGCAATATCTCAAACGGCGTGTTGCTCGCTTCACCACCTACTTATCACTATCGGAGTCCTACTAGTTTGATACTCAACCTCGGTATCTTCACTGAGGGAAATTTTCCTCTATCCTACATCTCACCTTTCACTTGGGGTAACCAACGACGGGCGAGAAGCCATTATCATATCTCGCGCATCACTTGGCTAGGTGTCCTTGGAAGTCTCCAAATCTTGTGAAGAAGCTAAGAAGTTTGTAAGGGCAAGGAGATCGTCTACTTCGTGAAGATCTACCTGAGTGAGGCCAGTCCTTCGTGGACTTAAGCCAGTGGGATATGCAAAAGATCTACCTGAGTGAGGCTAATCATTCGTGGACTTAAGCCAGTGGGTTATGCAAGGTTGCTACTTTGTGGCCATCCGTGGTCTCGTGCGATTATTATCTTAAGTGAATGAATCCTCCACCAACATGGATGTACGGTAGAGACAATTATTGGAACCAAGGTCGAAAATCTTCCGTGTCAACCTCGTTTGCAATATCCTTATTTTACCTCTTGCTTTTTCTATCATGTTTTCGATTTACTTTTCACTGCCCCACATCTCTAGACTTGCATGTGTATAGGGTGACAAAAGACTAGACCAGAATTGCTAAAATAGTCCAACATTTAAAAGTGGGAAAAGAAGCCTTTTTATTTGGTCAAGTAGTCTAATCACCCCTTGTAGACCTACTTTCGATCCTACAATTCCTCTAGCGACAAAATTATTTGACCATCTTTCCTAATCAGATTATTATATTGCCTAAGAGACATACCACCAAAAGTCAGCCGAATGTCACTTTGTTCCATTCCCTTCCTCTTCTTGGCTAGAAAATATCAATATTCTTTGCCTCATCTAAACCATCCAAGTTGATGAACTCGAAGGTTCTTCTCCTATAACCATCAGCAAACTTGTACCAACCTTGTTCTACCACACACTAAACTGTAAAACCAATATCAAATAGCAACAAGTCTTTAGTGGCAATTTCAGTGGCAATAGGAATTATGTGCAACTCTCTTGTCTCAACCTTAAACCTAATAGACTCTCTGCTCCTCAGATGATTTAAATCCACTTCGATCACAGGTCCTAAGGTCGATCATACCTAACATATTCCCAAATAGTATCTCAAGGATTTAGGAACTCCTGTCATAGTAGCCCAGATGGTACGAAATTTGCCTTTGGCATTGCTATCGACTACCCAAAAGTCCAAAACTCAAAAGAGATAGGTGTACCAGTCCCCAGCAAATGGAAGTTTCTGAAGTTTTTAAGCTCCACTAGCTTGGATTTATTTGGAAATATTACGAGGAAAGAATTATGCCCTTGCTCCTTTCCTCTCAATTCCCAATTGATGGTGGATATATCTCCCCCTAGTTGGTTACCCCAAGTGGAAGGTGAGATGTAGGATAGCGGCAAATTTCCCTCAGTGAAGATACCAAGGTTTGTCTCCAGTAGGACTCCGGAGATGATAAGTAGGTGTCAGCGGCGCAACTGACGTGGACCTGCACACAACACAATAATTTTGC
Source organism: Bromus sterilis (assembly GCA_950022295.1). Classification (NCBI taxonomy): domain Eukaryota; kingdom Viridiplantae; phylum Streptophyta; class Magnoliopsida; order Poales; family Poaceae; genus Bromus; species Bromus sterilis. Next base: position 406,702,789 of record OX465596.1, on the reverse strand, counting down.
TCCAAACGAGTACAGAGAGGTTGTCAATCTCTCCGGCCTTGCTGTTTACAAAGGATTGTTGACCCTCAACTGTAGGGGATCGTGTGTAGCGTTTTCGCGGGTAAGTTAACCCAATTTATTGATTTGACACAAGGGGAGCCAAAGAATATTATAAGATTTGACAGTTGAGTTGTCAATTAAACCGCACCTGAAATATACTTGCTTGCAATAAAATATTAATAGCAATTGTGGTATGATAGTGATAGAGGTAACAACAAAAGTAAAAACAACAAAAGTAAACTAGTAGTAACCAGCAGGATTAAAACACTGTAGGCTAGGGAGATGGATGGTTGGGCGCTGCTTGGATAAGAGTGAACATGTAATAGATTCTAACACGGGGCAAGGCACACAGAAAAGTAATGATCATCTAGGCAAATATCAAACATTAGGCATGTATCCCATAGGTAGTTGTGTGTGCTTGCAATAAGAATTTGCACAACATCTTTTGTCCTACCATCCTGCTACGAACGGGGCCAAAGGGAACTTATGGAGATTAAGGTGCTCGTGTTAAAGAGCACCGGAACAAAGAAATAAAATCAATGGATACATGAAATCCTCAAATTATGGACCATCCCCTTTGGTGTCCCAAGCTGTCACCTTTGGGATCGCCGGTTCCGGACCATAATAGGTGCATACAACTCATAGATAGGATCAAGAACATAAATATACTCATGAAAACACAAGTGGTTCAGATATGAAAACATGGCACTCGGGCCCAAAGTGACAAGCATTAAGAGCAACAAGTTGTAGCAAAGATGATAAACACCATAGTAGATGATTGGCAACATGCCCCTGATACGTCCAAAACGTATCTATAATTTCTGCTTGCTCCATGCCTCTTTTGTGTGATATTGCTATGATATTGATGAACTTCAATACACTTTTGATCATATTTGGCCTAACCTATTAACTCAGTGCACCCCGGTGCCAGTTCCTGTTTTCTGCTGTTTTTCTATTTCAGGTTTCCCCCTTATTAAAAGTACCAGAAAAATTCCGGGAAAAATATAGGAAAAATCAGCGTATCGGAAGCTTCGCGAAGAGCCCAGGAGGGGCCAAAGTGGAGCCAGGGGGGGCGCCTGGAGCCCCTGGCCCACCTCTGGCTGCCCCCTTTCGCCTATTTATTCCCCGTGACGAGAAACCCTCGGGGACGAAACCCTTTTTCGCGATCTCTCCTATGTTCCGCCGCCGCCGTGCTTCGAAGATCGGGAGCACCAGAAGACCTCTTCTCGGCACCCTGCCGGAGGGAGGAGTCACCTCCGGGAGCTTCTCCACCACCATGGATTCTTCCCGGATGAACCGTCATTAGTCCACCTTTGACCATGGGTCCATGATCAGTAGCTATGTGATGTTCTCCTCCCCTCTTTGTTCTACATGGATTAGACCTCGTGAGCTGCCCTACATGATCGAGGCACATATGTAATCTTTCTGCTGTTGCTATGCTGAGTTTGCTGGGATCTGATGGATTATGAGATTATGTTCAGATTGTGATTGAGTTATATATTTGATTCTCTTCTTTTATATGTATGTTCTTGAGTAACTCTTGCATGTTCTCCGTTGCTGTTTATTGCTTTGGCCAAGTAGTAGGTAGTGACTCCAAGAGGGAGCGTTATGCATGATTGTGGGTTCATGCCCCCCGATGACTAGCTTGAGTGACAAAAACATGAGTCTAGGGGATGTGTTGTTGCCACAAGGGAAAAAACAACGGTGCTTGTACTTGCGGGTGCAAGGATTGTTTACTTTACGCAAAGTTCTTTAATGCAGTTGTCCGTTGCTTTGAGTTTACAGTTTGGGTGGGATTCGCAACTTAATACCAGCGAGATTTCTGGATAGATATCTCAAGGTGGATGATTAGTGGGTAGATGCAGATGGATTTCGGTCTACTTGTCTTGGCGTACCGCCCGTGCTTTTGAGACTCTTCCTTTCTGTCTTGCATAATTAGCATTGGTTTGCGCACGTAATCCTGTCAATTGCCCAGCTGTAATTTGTTTACCTCGCATGGCTATTTTATCGTCTTTTGGGAGAGAGACATCACTAGTGAACATCATGAGATCCCGGTCCATACTTCCACCACTGTTTACACTATCAATTTACTTTCAGTATTTACTTTTCAGTTGCTATCACTATCATTATTATCCCTTGCATTTTATCCTTTGTAAACAACAAGGCCGGAGGAATTGACAACTCCTCTGTACTCATTGGGAGCAAAGCTATCTGTTGTGTGTGCAGGTCCAGGTGAAGTTAGCAATCCTTAGATTGTCAACGGCGCCAATTGTTCACTTCACCACCTACTTCTATCTGTTGGAGTCCTCCTGGACGATACTCAACCTTGGGGTAACCAACGGGGGCGAGAAGTTATCTTGTGTATCAAGCAAATTTCTGGCGCCATTGCCGAGGACTCCACTCTTCAAGATAGGGGAGTTGCACACTATCTTTTATCTTTGCTTTTTAGTCTTGTTAGTTTACCTTTCAGTTTTTGCTTTAGTGTCTTTTATCAAAAAAGAAAAAAATAGTTACCTTGCTAGTAGTTTTCAGTATGTTTTGTCCTTTTGCTTTTAGTGAGTCAGAAGTGCTTACCTTTAAACAAAGAGGTGGTGAATGTCTGAAAGATGCCTGGTATAGGATTAATGATTCTCAAAAAAGAGCCACCAAGAAGCAAACCACTACTATCTTGCTTAGAAATTTTTATGTTGGAATTACTTCTTGGAATAGGTTTATTCTAGGTACTGCTATCAATGGGAATTTGATAGAAGCCCCAGTTTGGGAAGCTCTTAGTGTTATGGAAAATCTTGTTGGAAATCTCCCTGTTGATAGTTTTCAAGAGAGTATTACCCTAGCTCATATTATGAAAAAACTTGAAAAGATGGAGCTAGAGATGCCAAATATTAATAAGATAAGTGAGTTGGATCGTAAGGTTCAAGGGAATTTGAATAGATTAGATAGCTCCATGCATAAAAAAATTAAAACCTTGGAGACCATCAAATCCCATGACTTGGACCCTTCTAGGATTGATAAGATTGAGGAAATCATTGACACTCTAGGAACTACTTTCTCCTCAATCAAAACTAAAAAGGTGGAAACTCCGGCAAAGAAGGAACCTAGGTTCGTTTACGTTCCAAAGGCTCCTCGTTCCAAAAATAATTTATCTATTGCCAAAGGGGTTGAAACTGTAAAAACTTTGGAAGAAATACCTCTCTTCAATAAGATGAATGAGACTTCAATTGATTTTCCGCCTTTTGCTTTTATTCCGAGAAGTTTCCTTATTAGGCCTTTATTTGAAAGACCTCTTGAGAGTGGTTGTATTATTTAAGAGCTTTTTGATCATCTTGATGATGGTTCAATTGATACAACTTGATCTATTTGCATTAAGTCTAGCTAAGGGCTTTAAAGAAGCGCTTTTGGGAGGCAGCCCTCAAACAATTTAGGTTTTCCTTTTTGTTTTCCTTCTGTTTTTAGTGGTCTTGATGATTGTTACTACTGTAGCAACATCATTGTATCTTTACTTTTCAAGCTTTGTGCCTTTTATAGCCTCATACGACAAGGGAAGTGAAAGTTGTGACATGCTGTCCAGAAAACAGATTCTGTCCTCGTGACTAGAAAAATCAGAGAAAAATCCCAGTTCATCTTTTTGAGCTGATTTTTTTACACTGCGTGATCTATACAATTACGAAACTTTTGTATGTCCTGAATTTTTTTATTTGAGTTGCAGAAGTACCCCTAAAAAATTCTTTACTATCTGCTGGTCTGTTTTTCACAGATTCTGTCCTGTTTTGCCTTTTCTTCGTTTTGCAAACCTTAAGCTTGCTTTTTATTTGAAAAAACCTTTTTGAAATCTTGAGAAACAGTAGCTCTTCTATTTTATCCTTATTTCCAGTAGAGAAAATATATATTTTATTATGGGTACTAACCTCGCTAATCAGATTATGATGAGTTATGTATGAAGGGAGTTTTCAAGTGTGCGAGGGAAGATGATGAAAGAAGATTAAGAAGTGTCAAGCGTTCAAGCTTGGGGATGCCCCCATGCATCCCCAAGAAATATTCAAGGAGACTCAAGTATCTAAGCTTGGGTATGCCCCCGTGCATCCCCTTCTCCATTGACAATTATCAGTTCGTCTCTCGTTTCACTATATTTTTATCACTTCATGCGTTATGTGCTATTCTTGGAGCGTCTCGCTCTTAGGTTTTGTTTTTAGTTTTCTTTAGCTTTTCTTGCTGTTCATAACAAGTTAGAACCCAACTTTCTTTGTGTGTGAGAGAAACACGCTCCACTTCTAAAACTTAGAACACAACATAGGACTTTTTCCTGCTTATCTTTGTTGTGTTTGTTCTTTATCTTTTCGTAGCTACTGTCATGCTTTGCTCTTAGCTTTCATGTTTATCTTTTAAAAGAGCTTTTGTTTACTTTGTTGCTGGAACTCTCTTGAGTTTTCATGTTTATGTTGTTTAGAGAGTTTGCCTGTTGCGCTGAGTTTTGTGTCTTGACTTGAAGTAGGTAATTGAGGTTGCTATTCTTTTTGTAGTAGTAACTTGCAAAAGTTTTGAGGTGTTGTTTTGAGTAATGTTTGGACTTTTGGTGTCAAGAGCTTTAGCCTATTAGTGATAGATGTCATATTTTTGGAAATCCGTGTTTATTTTCAAAAACCTACAAATTAGTTGAGAACTTTAGCTACTAGTTGGATCACTACTCTTCTCAGGGGTCGAATATTAGAGTACACTCACGTACCATGAGTCCAGGATGCGCTAGGATAACCAAACCCCCATACACTCCACCTCGGGGTACTTGTCTCTTTGTGAACCTCCTTATTAGATTGAGAGTTACCGATAATAAGTTCATGAGTTCTTCGGACTAATGTGAGTATTCGAAAGTTGACACTTCCACCTTCCCATATTTTTCTAGCCTTCCCTGTGCCGTGCATTGCTTTCTCCTCACTCAGAGAGTTAGCGTCCACTTTCGCCGGTACATCCAAACCCTTGGCACGATATGCTCTGTCATCATAAGCCTCCTTATATCCTTCCTCAAAATAGCCACCATACCAACCTATCAAGGCATTTCCATAACCTTTCTGAGATATATTGCCATGCAACATCCATCTTCTCATGACTTGATCTTCATCTCATACATGCTACTTGCTTGATTGATGAGCCGCATGCTAGTTGGGCCTTTCCCTATTCATTGCTACATGACGCGCTAGTATCATTGCATATCCTGCTACACTGGCAGAGGCATACATTTGCATACATCATGATAGTTACATTTTCTTTATGATTCGAGTACTTTGTAAAGTGTGAAAGATCTTCTATACTTTTTGTAATATATAGAGTGTTTCCCCTAAAGTGAGGAAAAGATCCCAAAGTGGACAAAATTAAAAGATCCCAAAGTGGACAAATTAAAAGATCCCAAAGAGGACAAATGAGAGTTAAATAGAAAGAGCCATTGAGGCCACCAAAAAATACAAAAAAAGAGAGAAAGAAAATAAAAATAAAAAGAGAGAAGGAGGCACACTACTATTCTTTTTGAGAAGATCCACACTCGTACTCCATCTTATATCTTGTACTCCATAGAGATTATCATTCATGCATATAACTATGTGGGGACCTTCACACTATGGAACTTGGCTTGTATATTACAATGATGAGCCTCCTCAAATGAGCACTAGGTCTTCTTGAGCAAGCAAGTTGGATGCACCCCCACTAGTTCCATTGGAGAGCTTACCTTAGCTCATATGTGCATCCGTTGCATGGAAATCCCTACTCCTCACATCATATCTATCATTTGGCTTTCTCTCGCCTATGATTGTCCTCATTGATGTGAGCCTTTCACACCTTTTTGTCTTCCTCCTCCACCTTATTCTCTCTTTTCCATCCTAAGTGTCAACTTTCTTGCTTACGCTCATCCATTGCATGAGTGCTCAATATGTCGAAAAGGAGTGGATCATTTTGACTTGTACCCGGCTAGTGGTCTGGCGATGAGTCAAGATAAGATTCCAAAGAAGACCAAGTGTGACACTTTAGTAGATTGAGTTCTCAACAATAAAAATAATGTTTCTCGTATATCCCTATCCCCTTTCTTGCACGCAAACACCATTTGGAGACATTCGAGTCACGGACAGCGAGAGCTCTTGCACCTTTATGTTCTTATGTTGCTTATTTCAATGCTAGATATAGACTCTTGCCTGTTATGACTTGAATTGAATTGCATGCTTTGATTGCTTTACTTACAAAGTTCTTATACGGTTGTTAGCATGTCACCACATAAATTATGCTTGTTATCATTTACCTACTCGAGGAGGAGCAGGAATTAAGCTTGGGGATGTTCATACGTCCAAAACGTATCTATAATTTCTGCTTGCTCCATGCCTCTTTTGTGTGATATTGCTATGATATTAATGAACTTCCATACACTTTTGATCATATTTGGACTAACCTATTAACTCAGTGCACCCCAGTGCCAGTTCCTGTTCTCTGCTGTTTTTCTATTTCAGGTTTCCCCCTTATTAAAAGTATCAGAAAAATTCCGGAAAAAATATAGGAAAAATCAGCGTACCAGAAGCTTCGAGAAGAGCCCAGGAGGGGCCAGAGTGGAGCCAGGGGGCCTAGGCGGCCAGAGGGCGCGGCCAGGCCCCTGGCCGCGCCAGGGGGGGCGCCTGGAGCCCCTGGCCCACCTCTGGCTGCCCCCTTTCGCCTATTTATTCCCCGTCACGAGAAACCCTCGGGGACGGAACCCTTTTTCGCGATCTCTCCTCTGTTCCGCCGCCGCCGCGCTTCCAATATCGGGAGCACCAGAAGACCTCTTCCCGACACCCTGCCGGAGGGAGGAATCACCTCCGGGTGCTTCTCCACCACCATGGATGCTTCCCGGATGAACCGTGAGTAGTCCACCTTGGACCATGGGTCCATGATCAGTAGCTATGTGATGTTCTCCTCCCCTCTTTGTTCTTCATGGATTAGACCTCGTGAGCTGCCCTACATGATTGAGGCACATATGTAATCTTTCTACTGCTGCTATGCTGAGTTTGCTGGGATCCGATGGATTATGAGATTATGTTCAGATTGTGATTGAGTTATATATTTGATTCTCTTCTTTTATATTTATGTTCTTGAGTAACTCTTGCATGTTCTCCGTTCCTGTTTATTGCTTTGGACAAGTAGTAGGTAGTGACTCCAAGAGGGAGCGATATGCATGATTGTGGGTTCATGCCCCCCGATGACTAGCTTGAGTGACAGAAACATGAGTCTAGGGGATGTGTTGTTGCCACAAGGGAAAAACAACGGTGCTTGTACTTGCGGGTGCAAGGATTTTTTACTTTACGCAAAGTTCTTTAATGCAATTGTCCGTTGCTTTGAGTTGACACTTTGGGTGGGATTCGCAACTTAATACCAGCGAGATGTTCTGGATAGATATCTCAAGGTGGATGATTAGTGGGTAGATGCAGATGGATTTCGGTCTACTTGTCTTGGCGTACCGCCCGTGCTTTTGAGACTCTTCCTTTCTGTTTTGCATAATTAGCATTGGTTTGCACACGTAATCCTGTCAATTGCCCAGCTGTAATTTGTTTACCTCGCATGGCTATTTTATCGTCTTTTGGGAGAGAGACATCACTAGTGAACATCATGAGATCCCGGTCCATACTTCCACCACTGTTTACACTATCAATTTACTTTCAGTATTTACTTTTCAGTTGCTATCACTATCATTATTATCCCGTGCATTTTATCCTTTGTAAACAACAAGGCCGGAGGAATTGACAACTCCTCTGTACTCGTTGGGAGCAAAGCTATCTGTTGTGTGCAGGTCCAGGTGAAGTTAGCAATCCTTAGATTGTCAACGGCGCCAATTGTTCACTTCACCACCTACTTGTATCTGTTGGAGTCCTCCTGGACGATACTCAACCTTAGCATATTTGCTAAGGGAAATTTTCCGCTATCTACATCTCACCTTCCACTTGGGGTAACCAATGGGGGAGAGAAGTTATCTCGTGTATCAGCCCCCAACAATCTGACAAACTATTACATGATCAAACTCATCCAATCCCTACCATCCCCTTTGCCTACAGCAGGGAATTATCTCACATGTGAAGAGAAGTCATGGAGGGAGGATGGAGTGGTGATGGTGATGACGATGGCGATGATCTCCCCTCTCCGGAGGCCAAATCAGCCTCCAGATTAGCCCTCCCTATGAAGAAAAGAGGGTGGCGGCGGCTCCGCGACGGGTTCTGGAAAAGCGACTTCTGTTTTGGGGTTTTCCCGTCACGGGAATAATTAGGAGTCTCGATAGGGCACCAGAGGAGGGGGGAGGCCCCCAGGCGGCCAGCCGGTGCGGCCAGGGGTGGGGTCGCGCCAGCTGGGCGCCTGGAGCCCCTGTGGCCCCCCTCTGGTCCCACTTCTGCTTCGTGGAAGCTTCGGGTGCGTGGATTTTTTATGAATTGTCCTGGAATTTTCCGAGATACCTAAAAATCCATTTTCCTGCACACAATAAAACCATACAGGCAGATTTGCTGAAAACAGCGTCAGTACGGATTAGTTTAGTTCAAATCATGCAAGAATGAGGGCAAAATAATAGCAAAAGTGTTTGGAAAAGTAGATACGTTTGAGACGTATCAACTCGCCCAAGCTTAGCCTATTGCTTGTCCTCAAGCAATTCAGTTCAACGAACTGGACGCGACAAAGAAAACTTTGACAAACTCTTTTTCTTCATAAGATGTATATAAGCATGTACTACGAAAAGAGTTTAGCAAGTATTGAAACAATGCTACAAGGACAATGCACGAAGCAATCCTTCTTTCAACTGATCAATCAGAAACAACCAAAAGTAAACAATATGCTACTGAAAATCAAGACAAGATCACAATGCACATAGCTTGAACATACTAGAGTGGTATCTCGCTAGCCTCCATGAGTGAAGCAAAACATAAATGCAGAAACTCCTCCGAAGTTTTAAAGGAGACTAGAACTAAGAATTTCAGAACAAGCAATATCACAATCATGCAGAAGAAAATATAGTACTTTGGGACAATGCATGTTACACTAAGAATGACAATTATGCTCTCAATAGTTGGTGCTTTAAAGAAAGAAGGGGAGACTCTCGAACCGAGGCGTTTTGATGGCAAAGTTGAAAACCCGTGGTTGGAAGCAAAGACTAAACATGTGCCAGAGCTCTTGGTTTTAAAAACAGAGATAAAATTCTTTTGAGAAGTGTAACTTTCCAGTCAACGGTGAACAGTAAAGGTCTCTCAATATCTCCCATGCCAACCATATTAATGTTTTTTTCTTACACTTTTGTTCCCTTATCCATAAATCCTTTGATGGTCTATGGAACCTTTTATTTTGCCTCAAGTATGGAAGGAGGTTGTCGTTCCATCTATCATTAGCAGCATTTGGTCCATTTCATTCCATCATCAAGTATGGGGGAGGTGTAACTCTCTTTATATTTTTTATAAATTTGACAAGTTAAAACTTCTGTCAAAATATTTTTGGCATGGTAGATACTGATTTTCCCTCACCGCAGCATGAGCTTGTATGGTTACAAAAGGGAGGCTTTTGAATAAACTTTGAGATGGCACAAGAAAGTCTAAGTTAGGAGTGGCCGGTAAATACCACATATAGGAAGGTATGGTGGACTCAAGTGGAAAAACTGGTTTGAAAAAGGAGTTTGGATACACAAGCAGAATTCCGCTTAGTGTGAGTGAAGGCTAGCAAAAGACTGGGAAGCGACCAACTAGAGAGCAATAATTGTCATAATCATGCAGAGCGACAACGCAACATTGAATCGGGCATGAAAGTGATATAACTATTCTGAAATAAAAAGATCATCAAGGCATGATAGACTTTTTAGTCACAAGCATGTGTGAACATGTGCCATGTCAAACCAAAAATTCTCCGAAGGGAAATACCACTTCAATATGCCAAACCATGAACAATGCAATGCATGTAAATCATTTCAACAACACATTATGCACTCTAGCTATTTGAGATCAGCCACAAAGAAAGCATGAACACTGGGAAAGCATTGTAAACATAGCACTATGTCGCTACAAGATGGTCTCTAGATCATAAGTACAGGCATATGTACAAAAGTAGAAACAAGAGAGTTCATACCGATTTTCCTTTTTGCTTCCCTTCCGTCGATCTTCGTCATTACTGCCTTGTCACTTGCACGATCAAACGTGGAAAATATAATCAAATGCTATCACGGACCTGAGCTCAACTCTGAAAACAAAGCAAACTAAAGATAGAAAGGAAAATCTTTTTGGGTATTTTCAAAGGTTGAACGAAAGCAAAAGAAAATAGAAATCTTTTTGTTGTTTTTGCGATTTAAAAGAATCAAAGAAGAACGGGAAAAAACTTCAAAAAGATCAAAGCAAACAAAATAAAAACGGATAATACAATGGAAAAGGGAGAAGGGCACGTACTCCCCCAAGCTTAGGCTTTTGGCCTAAGTTGGTAGCAACTACTTCCCCCAGGAGCCTCCTGCTCCGGGGTAGTACGAGTGAGTCCAAGAGTCGTACGAGCCCTCCGGTGTGTACACCGAAGTCCTCGGGTCCTCCCATGAGGAAGGTCCTGCGCTCGAAGCGGAAGAAGACCCCTCACCGTACTGGGTGACGGTCTCCCCCTGGAAAGGTGGGAACTCACCATGCTCCTCCTCGTCGGGGCACAACCCCCTCCATGGGGTTATGCAACTGATACTGATCCATGAACAAATCAAACTGGACATCATTGAAGGACCCACATTGTAATCATTCCTACCAGAGAGGGCGTTCGCATAGATAGCGAAATCTGGTGCAGAACCGTTGCTCGTGCTGTCACGAGCCAACACCCCTCTGGCAATAAAATACGCAAAATACCTGAGATGGGGGAATAAAATGCTGGAAATCTTTGCACGCCGAACGTCTCTTTCCTCCTTCCTGCAGAGAGATTTGAAGAGAGTCCTCAACTCAATGGGCTGAGTGTTCATCCTTGTCGTCTGACCAGCGTTCGGCACACCTATTATTTAACAAAATCTTTCCAAAGACTTGGTCATAAGCTTATCATAAATTTTGAACTCAATAGTTCCATCTTCCTGGCAATAATAAAAACTATTAATGAAACAGGAGGTGAGTTTCTTATATTGTACTACACGGCATAGTGCTAGCCGTGTCAAACCTGCATTGGCGCAAAGGCCATAAAAATCCTCCTTGATTCCTGCAGCTTCAAGAAAATCATCGCACGGATACATCATTGTGCATGCGGGGCTCATGTCTTCCAACAACTCTAGGGGCACATGATTTTCGTTGTAGCTCACCCTAGCAGCCGAGGGTGAATCTGCATCTCTAGTAACTCGATCGGAGCGCTCGGGCTTCTTCTTCCCAAGCCACCCCTTTGCCTTTCCTAGCAAACTCATTTCTGAAATTTTTGACAATTCACAAAAACAAGGATTTAAACAAAGTGAGTTGAGGCAAACTACTCTACTCACTTACCTAAAGCATAAACTTGCATCAAAACTTGGAAAATGAATTTCTACACATGCATGCAAGCTCATATAAACAGTACCAAGAACTACTAAATACTCACAAATGAAGCCACCAATCAAAATTCTAATTGGAGGGGTGGAGGAGTTACGTACCAGGGAGTATTTGCTCAAAATCTCAGCTCAAATGATGGGTTGTAGAGAGAGATCGAAAATCTCCTCCAAGAATAGCAAGAACGCAAGAAGAAGTGCAGAACTCGTGTTTTTGGAGATAGAGGAAGAAGAAATACCTGCAGGTGGGGCCCCCTGGCCGCGATCACATAAGGAAGTTTTGACATAATTATTTTTTATGGAGCAAGGAATAGTGGGTATACCTGGATCACCAAGCTTCTCAGGAATCTTGCCACTGAAAGAATAGTTAGCAAGCATAGTAGATATTTCCTCATTAGGAACTTTTCTTTTATTAGTAACAATATCTTTCATATAATTAGATTAAGGAGGTAACTTAATAGCATCAGTCAAGGGAATTTGCAGAAAAAGAGGTTTCATCCATTCACAAAATTTATTATAATGCTCTTCTTCTTTAGACTTGAGGGACTTACCTGGAAAGGGCATGGGTTTCTGTACCCATGGTTCTCTTTCCTTACCATGTTTTCTTGCGATGAAGTCCTCTCTAGTATACTTCTTGCGTTTATCGGGTGCTTCTTCTTCTCGCACCTCGGGAGGATCATCCTTCTCCTTACCCTTTTCTTCGAGCTCGGCACCATCTTCAGTTTTAGCATCGGAGGTAGATATGCTGTTAGGATCAACAGCAGGTTCTTCACTTGTAATAGGATCATTTGAGTTGTCAGCTTCCTTGTGTCTCTTCTTCTTATTTTTCTTCTTTGGAGAGCCAACAATCTCGTCTTCTACCTGCACTTGAGAATCTTGCTCGATCCTCTTCGGATGCCCCTCAGGATAGAGTGGGTCCTGGGTGTGTGTTCCACCCCTGGTCTTTATACCATAAGCTTGTATGTCCTATTTGGCTTTATTAGCAAGCAAATATTTTTGCACATTAGAAATTTGTTCAAGCTGAGTTTGAACCATATGAAAATGCTTAACAAGACATTTGACATCATTAACTGTTCTTTCAAGAACACCAAGTAAACTTTTGATAGCAAGGGAATTATCATGCAAATGACTTTGCATCCTCATATTAAAATGGTCTTGCTTAATAATAAAATTATCAAGCTCATCTAAGCATTGGTCGGGAGGCTTACCTTTAGGGATGTCACTTTCAGTAAAATCAAATAGAGAGTGTACCTCTACCAAGGGAGGGTGAGTAGTAGGCTCACACAACTTCTCAATAGGAGGTAGCTTCTTCACGTCTTCGACTTTAATGCCTTTCTCCTTTATAGACTTCTTTGCTTCTTGCATATATTCGGGGCTCAGGACAAGCATGCCCCTCTTCTTCGGTGGTGGAGGTGGTTCAGGGACGGACCAATCTTCATGGTTTTTGGCAATCTTGCCCATTAGTTCTTCAGCATTGTCCGGCGTTCTTTCCCTGAAAACGCAACCAGCACAACTATCTAGATAAGATCTAGATTCATCAGTTAGACCAGCATAAAATATATCAAGTAACTCATTCTTTGGGACTTCATGTCCCGGGCTAGCCTTAATTAAACCACAAAACATCCCCCAAGATTTAGGGAGGTGCTCATCGTGCAATTGTTTAAAGTTATAAATCATTTGTAAAGCAGCATGTTGCATATGAGCAGGAAAATATTTATCGACAAAGAATTGAACTAAGTCCTGAGGACTCTCAATGGAACCATAGGGTAGTGCATCATACCATGCTTTAGCGTCTTCCTTTAAATAAAAAGGAAAAAGTTTGGCCACATAAAAGTTTCGTATCCTCTCATCAGTAGTAAATAAATTACCCAACTCAGCGAGTTTGGTCAGGTGTGCTATAGCATCATCATTTTCTCTGCCATAAAAAGGGCCAGCTTCGACCATAGATATAAGTGAAAGATCAACAGAGAAATCATAATCAGGATTAGTGATGCATATAGGAGATGTAGAAAATTAAGGATCATGAGTAGTCTTGTTCTTCATGGAGTGCTTTTCAAGCAGCTCCTTAACAACACCAGGGCCAGAGTCGACACACTCTTTGAGTTCCCTGCAAAAATCATCATCAAGAGTAATATAATCATCATCAAGGATTTTCTCCCTGAGTTCATCTAAGTCTAGGTAACCAAAGGTTTTGCACATAGGAATATAGGTGGCAGGAGTCTCAGTCTCGGACTATGCTGCAACCTTAGAAATCTGAGCTTCAAGATAGTGAGCAAGAAAACTAGTATCATCAAGAGTAGTGGAAGCATGATCAAAAGTATTGGACATAGTAACAAATTCAGTAGAAGTAGCATGTGGTGGTAGTGGTGAAGCAAACTTACTTATAACGGAAGGTGAATCAAGGGTAGCACTATACTCAGAACGGTACCTTTCCTTGTAGTAGATGGTAAGATCGGAACCTTGGGGTCTCCTTTCTTACCCATAGCGGATGAAGTGTAGCAGGCAGGATACTTCAGGTAGACTTGTAAATATTGCTATGCTCCACGGAAACGACGCCAGAAAACAGTACTTGATGACCCTCAACTGTAGGGGATCGTGTGTAGCGTTTTCGCGGGTAAGTTAACCCAATTTATTGATTTGACAGAAGGGGAGCCAAAGAGTATTTATAAGCTTTGACACCTGAAATATACTTGCTTGCAACAAAATATTAATAGAAATTGTGATATGATAGTGATAGAGGTAACAACAAAAGTAAAAAACAACAAAAGTAAACTAGTACTAACCACCAGGATTAAAACACTGTAGGCTAGGGAGATGGATGGTTGGGCGCTACTTGGATAAGAGTGAACATGTAATAGATTCTAACACGAGGCAAGGCACACAGAAAAGTAATGATCATCTAGGAAAATATCAAACATGTTCACTCTACGAACGGGGCCAAAGGGAACTTATGGATATTAAGGTGCTCCTGTTAAAGAGCACCGGAACAAAGCAATAAACTCAATGGATACATGAAATCCTCAAATTATGGACCATCCCCTTTGGTGTCCCAAGATGTCACCTTTGGGATCGCCGGTTCCGGACCATAATAGGTGCATACAACTCATAGATAGGATCAAGAACATAGATATACTCATGAAAACACAAGTGGTTCAGATATGAAAACATGGCACTCGGGCCCCAAGTGAAAAGAATTAAGAGCCACAAGTTGTAGCAAAGATGATAAACACCATAGTAGATGATAGGCAACATGCACCCAACAATCTGACGAACTATTACATGATCAAACTCATCCAATCCCTACCATCCCCTTTGCCTACAGCAGGGAATTACTCACACATGTGAAGAGAATTCATGGAGGGAGGATGGAGTGGTGATGGTGATGACGATGGCGACGATCTCCCCCCTCCGGAGGCCAAATCAGCCTCCAGATTAGCCCTCCCGAGGAAGAATAGAGGGTGGCGGCGGCTCCGCGATGGGTTCTGGAAAAGCGACTTCTGTTTCGGGGTTTTCCCGTCACGGGAATAAATAGAGCCTCGGTAGGGTACCAGAGGAGGGGGGAGGCCCCCAGGCGTCCAGCCGGCGCGATCAGGGGTAGGGCCGCGCCAGCAGGGCGCCTGGAGCCCCTGTGGCCCCCCTCTGTCCCCACTTCTGCTTCGCGGAAGCTTTAGGTGCGTGGATTTTTTATGAATTTTCCTGGAAATTTTCCGAGATACCTAAAAATCCATTTTCATGCACACAATAAAACCATACATGCAGCTCTGCTGAAAACAGCGTCAGTCCTGATTAGTTTAGTTCAAATCATGCAAGAATGAGGGCAAAACAATAGCAAAAGTGTTTGGAAAAGTAGATACGTTTGAGACGTATCAAGGATCAATGCAACAGATAACAGTGATAAAAGTAGTAGCTAGAAAGTAAAACAGGAAAGTAAATAAGCGTGTAAACAATAATGAGAATATGGACCGCGGTCCCGTGATGTCTCTCTCCTAAAAGACGATAAAACTGCTATGCGAGGTAAACAAATTACAGTTGGGCAATTGATAGGATAAAAAACGCACCGCAATGCTAACTATGCTACAAAGAAAGGACCAGGCTCAAAAGCATGGGTAGTACGCCAAAATGAGTAGACCGAAATCCAATTGCATGTACTACTAATCATCCACCTTGAGATATCTATCCAGAACATCTCGTTGGTATTAATTTGCGAGCCCCACCCAAAGTGTAAACCCAAAACAACAGACAACTGCATTAAAAATCACTTTGCGTAAAGTAAACAATCCTTGCATCCGCGGTTACAAGCATCGTTGTTTTCCCCCTTGTGGCAACATCACATCCCCTAGACTCATGTTTCTGTCACTCAAGTGTGTCATCGGGGGGCATGAACCCACAATCGAGCATAACGTTCTCTCTTGGAGTCACTACCTACTACTTTGCCAAAGCAATAAACAACAACGGAGAACATGCAAGAATTACTTAGGAACAAAAATATAAAAGATAAGAACCAAATATATTACTCAATCACAATCTGAACATAATTTCATAATCCATCAGATCCCAGCAAACTCAGCATAGCAACAGCAGAAAGATTGCATATGTGCCTCAATCATGTAGGGAAGCTCACGAGGACTAAACCATGAAGAAAAAAGAGGGGAGGAGAACATCACATAGCCACTGATCACGGACCCATGGTCCAAAGAAAACTACTCACGACACATCCGAGAAGCGTCCATGGTGAAGGGGAAGCTCCCGGAGGTCAATCCTCCCTCCGGCAAGGTGCCGGGAAGAAGTCTGCTGGCGCTCCCGATCTTGGAAGCGCGGCGGCGGTGGAACAGAGGCAAGATCGCGAAATAGGGTTATGTCTTCGAGGGTTTCTCGTCATGGAGATTAAATCGGCGAAGGGGATAGCTAGGGGGGCCACCATGTGTCCAGGCGGCCACCTGGAGCGGTCCCACCCTAGGCCACGCCACCTGGCCGCCAGGTGGGGCCCCTCTGGCCCTCCTTCGGGGCTCTGGAAGGTTCCGTTGCGCTGATTTTTTGTCCGGATTTTTGGAGCACTTTTAATATAGGGAAAACCTGGAATAGAAAAACAACAGAAAACAGGAACTGGTACTTTGGTGCACTGAGTTAATAAGTTAGTCAAAATATGATCAAAATTGTACGAAAGTGTATCAATATCATAGCAATATCACACAAAACATGCATGGAGCAAACATAAATTATCGATATGTTTGGGACGTATCAACATCCCCAAGCTTAATTCCTGCTTGTCCTCGAGTAGGTAAATGATAACAAGCATAATATCTATGGTGACATGCTAGCAACCATATAAGAACTTTGAAAAGTAAAGCAATCAAGGTATGTAATTCAATTCAAGTGATAACAGGCAAGAGTCTATATTAGCATTGAAACAAGCAACGAAATAACATTAGGTGCAAGAGCTCTCGCTGTCCGTGACTCAAATGTCTCCAAATGGTGTTTGTGTGCAAGAAAGGGGATAAGGAATACGAGAAAAAATATTTTAAGTTGAGAACTCAATCTACTAAAGTTTCACATTTGGTCTTCTTTGGAATCTTATCTTGACTCGTCCCCAGACCACTAGCCAGGTACAAGTCAATTTGATCCACACCTTTTCGATATTTTGAGCACTCATGCAATGGATGAGCGTAAGCACGAAATTTGACACTTAGGATGGCAAAGAGAGAAATATGGTGGAGGAGGAAGACAAAAAGGGTGAGAAAGGCTCACATGAATGAGGACAATCATAGGAGAGAGAGGGCCAAATGATAGATATGATGTGAGGAGTAGGGATTGCCATGCAACGGATGCACATATGAGCTAAGAAAATCTCTCCAATGGAACTAGTGGGGGTGCATTCAACTTGCTCGCTCATGAAGACCTAGAGCTCGTTTGAGGAGGCTCATCCTTGGAATATGCAAGCCAAGTTCAATAGTGTGAATGTCCCCACATAGCTATATGCATGTATGATCATCTCTATGAAGTACAAGGATAAGAGGGAGTAATAGTGTGGATCTTTCAAAAGGATAGTATTGTTGCCCCTTTCTATCTTTTTAGTTTCTTTTTCTCTTTTTTATATTTTATTTATTTATTTTGTGGCCTCAATGGCCCTTTCTATTTATCTCTCATTTTTCCTCTTTGGGATCTTTTATTTTGTCCACTTTGGGACCTTTTCCTCACTTAAGGGCAACACTCTATTTTACAAGAGGGTATAGAAGATCTTTCACACTTTACAAGGTAATCAAAAATAAAGAAGATGTAGCTATCATGATGTATGCAATGTATGCCTCTGCCAGTGTAGCAGGAACATGTATGACATGAAGATCAAGTCATGAAGAGGTGGATGTTGCATGGCAATATATATCGGAATGGCTATGGAAATGCCTTGATGGTAGGTATGGTGACTGTTTTGAGGAAAGATATAGGGAGGTTTATGATGACATAGCGTATCATGCCAAGCGTTTGGATGTACCGACGAAGGTGGACGCCAACTCTCGGAGTGAGAAGGAGGCAATGCACGGTATGGAAGAGTCTAGCAAATATGAGGAGATGGAAGTGTCAACTTTCAATACTTACATTAGTCTGAAGAACTCATGCACTTATTATCGATAACTCTCAATCTAGTGTATGGGGGTTTGGTTATCCTTGCGCATCCTCGACTCATGGTACGTGAGTGTACTCTAATATCCGATCCCTCAAAAGATTAGCGATCCATCTAGTAGCTAGAGTTCTCAACTAGTTTTGTAGGTTTTGAAAATAAACACGGATTTCCCAATACGACACCTATCACTAATAGGCTAGAGCTCTTGACACCAAAAGTTCAAACATTACTCACAACAATACCTCAAAACTATTGCAAGTTACTACTAAAATTAAATAGCAACCTCAATTACCTACTTTCAAGACAAGACAAACCTCTGTTCGACAACCAACTCTTTTAACAAGATAAACATGAAAACTAAAGAGATTTCCAGCAATAAACTAAAAAAAAGCCAAGGCTATTGCTAAAGATAAACTAAGACTAAAACTAAACATGGCAGTAGCTACGAAAAGATAAAGAACACACAACAACAGAAAGATAAGCATGAAAATCTTATGATGTGTTCTAGAATGAGTGGAGCGTGTTTCTGTCCCACACAAAGTAAGCTGGGGTCTAACTTGTTATGAACAGCAAGAAAAGCTAAAGAAAACTAAAAATTAAACCTAAGAGCGAGACGCTCTAAGCATAGCACATAACATATGAAGTGATAAAAATATAGTGAGCCGAAGGATGAACTGATGATTGTTGATGGAGAAGGGGATGCACGGGGGCATCCCCAAGATTAGATGCTTGAGTCTCCTTGAATAATCATTGGGGATGCATGGGGGCATCCCCAAGCTTGAGCGCTTGACACTCCCGGATCTTCTTTCATCATCTCCCATCGCACACTTGAAAACTCCCTTCATACATAACTCATTATAAGCTGATTAGAGTGGTTAGTACCATTAATAAAATAATTTTCCCCACTGAATATAAATATATTCTTGAAGAGCTACTATTTCTCAAGATTTTCAAAAAGTTTTTGCAATGAAAAATCAAGCTTAAGGAGTGCAAAAGTAAGGAAAGGCAAAGCGTGGCAGAATCTGTGAAAAACAGAACAACAGGTAGGAGAGAATTTTTTCGGGGCACTTCTGCAACTCAAATAAAAAAACTCAAAACATACGAAAGTTTCACTATTGTATAGAGCATGTTGTGTAAATATTTCAGATCAAAAAGATGAACTGGTGATTTGTTCCAATTTTTTCCGTCAAGAAGACAAAATCTATTTTATGGACAGCATGTCACAACTTTAGCTTCCCTTATCATATGAGGCTATAACTTGGCACAAAGCTTGAAAATAAAGATACAACGATGTTGCTACAGTAGTAACAATCATCAAGACCACTAAAAACAGAAGTAAAAACATCTTGGGTTGCCTCCCAACAAGCGCTTTCTTTTACGCCTTTAAGCTAGGCATAAGGCAAAAGATGAATCAAGTTTTATCAAGAGAGAGAGAATAGCTAGCCCGTGTAACAGACTCAAAAGGTAACTTGACTTTCTTTGTAGGGAAGTGTTCCATCCCCTTTTTGAGAGAGAATTGAAATTTTATGTTCCCCTCTTTCATGTTAATAACATCACCAACGGTGCGAAGAAAAGGACGTCCCAAAATAATTGGACATAGAGGTTCACACTCTATATCCATAATGATAAAATCAACGAGAACATAATTGTCATTGACAATGATAAGAACATCATCGATCTTCCCCAAAGGTTTCTTTACGGAAGAATCAACGAGACGAACACCAAAAGAACAAGAATCAAAAGGTTTCAATTCAAACATGTCATACATTCTTTTGGGCATGACGGAGGTACTAGCTCCAACGTCACATAAAGCATAGCAATAGAAGTTATTCAATTTAATTTTAATCATAGGGTCCCAACCATCATCTAGCTTCCTAGGTACAGAGGCTTCTACTCTAAGCTTCTCCTCCCTAGCTTTGATGAGGGCATTTGTGATGTGCTCCATGAAGGTAAGATTAAGTGTGCTAATGTGGGGGTCTCTAGACATTTTGTGTAGCAAGCTAATAACTTCTGAGAGGGTGCAACTATCAAAAAAATATCACTACTATCAAAGGTGGTAGTAGTGTCATCTAAGCTCACTTGTTTGAAACCCTATATGTTCATAGGGGTCTCTTCTTCTACGGTTGAGGTGTTAGCATCACCATTAATAGGTCCAATGGGACTAGGAGTGCATTGGGTGCTAATAGTTTGAGTGTCCTCAACAATTTGGATAGTGGCAACTATGTGGTGTGTAGGAAGGCTCCTAATTCTATCCTCTTCCTTTTTTTCTCTAGCCCATATTTCTTTAAGTTTAGCCATCATCCTAATATTTTCATTGATTTGCAGTTGGATAGCATTAATAGGAGTGGCCTTCCTCTCCTCAATGGGAGAGGTTATAATTTTTAGCATCTCAACATCAAGGGCGAGGCTATCTACCTTCAAAGAGAGATTATCTAACTTAGCTAATTTCTCTTCTACATTCTTGTTGAAGGCTTTTTGGGTAGTGATAAAGTCTCTAAGAATATTCTCTAGTTTAGAAGTGGGGTTCTTGTTGCTAGGATAAGTGTTGGTGTTCCCATAGTTGGATGGAAACGGTCTAGGATTGCTAGAAAAATTTCCCCTATAAGCATTGTTGTTGAAGTTGTTTCTAGCAATAAAGTTCACATCTACTTGTTCTTGAGCAACCAAAGAATTTAAAGGAACGTCATAAGGATCAATAGATTGTTTCTTGGTAAGTAGAGACATAATTAAGTCAACTTTTTCATTTAGGGAGGTAATCTCCTCGACAGAGTTTACCTTCCTACCTGTTGGAGCGCGTTCGGTGTTCCATTGGGAATAGTTGGTCATCATCTCATCGAGAATTTTTGTGGAAACACCAATTGTTGTTGACATAAAGGTTCCTCCCGCGACCGAATCTAACAGGTTCCGCGAGGTAAAGTTCAATCCTGCATAAAAACTCTGGATAACCATCCAGGTAGTCAAACCAGTTGTAGGGCATTTCTTAACAAGAGATTTCATACGTTCCCAAGCTTGGGAAACATGTTCATTATCCAATTGCTTAAAATAGTTACTTCTCAATTGAATAATTTTAGCAGGTGGGTAATACTTCCCAATAAAAGCATCTTTGCACTTATCCCAAGAATCTATGCTATTCCTAGGCAAAGATTGAAACCAAAGTTTAGCTTCTCCCCTTAAAGAGAAAGGAAAAAGCTTCAGCTTAACAACATCACCTTCTACTTATTTATACTTTTGCATATCACATAATTCAACAAAAAAATTCAAGTGTAAAGCAGCATCATCTCCAGCACCAGAGAATTGATCTCTCATAACAAGGTTTAGCAAAGCAGGTTTAATTTCATAAGAGGTAGATGAAGTGGCAGGTGTGGCAATAGGAGTGCAGATAAAGTCTTTGTTGTTGTGACTAGTGAATTCACACAACTTGGTGTTTTCAGTGGAACCCATAGTAGCAGCAAGTGTGGCAGATTTTTTTGTAATTCTTGATAAAGGACACAAAGATAAAAACTGAAAGGTAAACTAACAAGACTAAAAAGCAAAGGTAAAAGGTAGTGGGCAAGTCCCCTATCTTAGCACTCGGAGTCCCCGGCAACAGAGCCAGAAATTTGCTTGATGGTGGATATATCTCCCCCTTGTTGGTTACCCCAAGTGGAAGGTGAGATGTAGGATAGAGGCAAATTTCCCTCGGTGAAGATACCAAGGTTTGTCTCCAGTAGGACTCCGGAGATGATAAGTAGGTGTCAGCGGCGCAACTGACGTGGACCTGCACAAAACACAAGTAACTTTGATACCAACGAGTACAGAGAGGTTGCCAAACTCTCCGACCTTGTTGTTTACAAAGGATCAACGCAACCAATAATAGTGATAAAAGTAGCAGCTAGAAAGTAAAACAGGAAAGTAAATAAGCGTGTAAACAATAATGAGAATATGGACCGGGGTCCTGTGATGTTCACTAGTGATGTCTCTCTCCCAAAAGACGATAAAACTGCTATGCGAGGTAAACAAATTACAGCTGGGCAATTCACAGGATTAAAAACGCACCGCAATGCTAACTATGCTACAAAGAAAGGACGAGGCTCAAAAGCATTGGTAGTACGCCAAAATAAGTAGACCGAAATCCAACTGCATCTACTACTAATCATCCACCTTGAGATATCTATCCAGAACATCTCGCTGGTATTAAGTTGCGAGCCCCACCCAAAGTGTAAACCCAAAGCAACAGACACCTGCATTAAAAAAGCACTTTGCATAAAGTAAAAAATCCTTGCAACCGCGGTTACAAGCACCGTTGTTTTCCCCCTTGTGGCAACAACACATCCCCTAGACTCATGTTTCTGTCACTCAAGCGTGTCATCGGGGGTCATGAACCCACAATCGAGCATAAAGTTCTCTCTTGGAGTCACTACCTACTACTTGGCCAAAGCAATAAACAGCAATGGAGAACATGCAAGAATTACTTAAGAACAAAAATATAAAACATAAGAACCAAATATATTACTCAATCACAATCTGAACATAATCTCATAATCCATCAGATCATAGCAAACTCAGCATAGCAACAGCAGAAAGATTACATATGTGCCTCGATCATGTAGGGCAGCTCACGAGGACTAAACCATGAAGAACAAAGAGGGGGCGGGGAGAACATCACATAGCTACTGATCACGGACCCATGGTCCAAAGAAAACTACTCACGGCACATCCAGGAAGCGTCCATGGTGAAGGGGAAGCTCCCGGAGGTCAATCCTCCCTCCGGCAGGGTGCCGGGAAGAATTCCGCTAGCGCTCCCGATCTTGGAAGCGCGGCGACGGCGGAATAGAGGCGAGATCGTGAAAAAGGGTTCTGTCTTCGGGGGTTTCGCGTCATGGAGATTAAATAGGCGAAGAGGGGCTGCCAGAGGGGCCACCAGGTGTCCAGGCCGCCACCCGGCGCGGCCCCACCCTAGGCCACGCCACCTGGCCGCCTGGGCGCCAGGTGGGCCCCCTCTGGCCCTCCTTCGGGGCTCTGGAAGGTTCCGTTGCGCTGATTTTTTATCAGATTTTCCCGAATATTTGGAGCACTTTTAATATGGGGGAAACCTGGAATAGAAAAATAACAGAAAACAGGAACTAGCACTGTGGTGCACTGAGTTAATAATTAGTCCAAATATGATCAAAAGTGTATGAAAGTGTATCTAGATCATAGCAATATCACAAAAAACATGCACGGAGCAAGCACAAATTATCGATACGGTTGGGACGTATCACCAATTCCAGCTAAACATAACATGGAACCCTTCTGATAGAGTAGTTTCATTAAGAGATCCATACATAACAGTCACAAATCGAGGTCATGGGGCTAGATTGCTCTGAAGAGTAAATATCTTTAGTGTTTTGAACTAACAAGCATCCTAGCCCCTTAGCACCATATCCAATATATAAATCCATTGGTTTGAGTTACTTCAAGATTATGTAATCAATTGTCCTGTGTGAAACTATCAATCTCTGTTTACACACAATACAATGAATGTTCACTTTACCGTCCATTCTCATATGTCCTCCCCCTTTACATTTGCTATATATCACCACTCTAGGAATATTGTCGTTATCTTTATGCTTGTGTGGGTCTCTTTTCCACTAGGGACCATGGGTACCGGATATTTATTTTGAAACATTGGACAACAGGTACATATACTTTTGATTGTACTGATCCCGAGGAACAAACCCAACCTATCCCGCATTAATCCCAATAGAAAGCAATTTAAGATAACTCTACCTATGGAACTGTTGCATCTAAAAGGGAATAGAATGCATGTCTCCTAGCTCATGTGCCCCCATAGATTTGAATGTTCTGGGGGGACAAAACCACCTCTCTACTGTTGCAAACCAACTGGTGCGAGACCCCTTGATTTTTGTTAACTTTTTCATAACACCCATTCCAAAACACCCAACTCATAGAACATTCACCGTCCCCGCTTTATCCCTCAGCCAAACCAGGGTCGTGGGATAAGTGGGCCAAATTCACCCCACTTTCCGCACCCAATAAGAACCCTTCTAGATGTTGGAGACCAAAACCAGAAGCCATGCCCTCGAGTCCACAAGCCATTTGTTTCTCTATGTCCACTCCGAAATCAGGCAAAATCTCATGCAACGCATAAAAGGGTGCCAAGTCACTATCCAGATTATCTAGTATGGGGATATCTGCAGCTTTATCCGTCTTATCAATTTTAACTTCATGTATCTCACTTGCTCTCTCAAAATTGACACCCCTGACCCCTCCACACTATCAAGTCCACTTTAAATCTCTAGCCATAAGGAGTAACGGTTTAATTTTCACTAAATCCTCACTAGCCTTTTTAGAATGATGCTTGTCGTGGTCATACTAAAGGTATACCCCTCGGCAAGGGAAACCAAGGGGTATCCTTAAGCCCTTGGTTCTCCAACACACTCAACAAAATAAGATCAGTAAAAAACATGGAGCCTTCACAACCCTGGAGAAGCAATTCCCAGTGCCTCTCCGAGTAAGACGTTACTCGGAAACAGAAACCGCTTCCGAGTACGTAATCACTCGGAGGATCAGCAAGATCCGAATATATCAGTACTCGGAAAAGAAGAGCGGCGAGCCATTCATCACTCAGAAGATGGAAACGCAACGGACGGGAAGCATTGAAGGCCGCGGGCGTTTCCCCTCCTTTATTAGCAGTAATGGGCAGACTGTTTCTTGTATTTAGTATGCATTCAATCCTGTAATTAAGACCCATTTAAGCTGAGGCATTAAGGTGGCAGAGGCGCACTCCATATAAGCCTCCTCTAGTTTGGGCACGCGCAACATTTTCTCCCAGCCTTTGAGCAAAGAACACCCCAGTCAGCCTGGGACAAGACTAAGGTTTTTATCTCTATGGAGAGGCCAAACCTGCATAATTTCCCTGCGTCAACCACTCTACGTACAGATTCATCTAGCTCCTTTCATACCCCCTCTCTATTGTCAGGATTATATCCCCGACAGTTGGCGCCCACCGTGGGGCTGAGTTGATCAGCAATCGTAGAGATGGCACTTTCTTCATCCTCTTCGCCGGTTCACGGCCCCGAGCTCGTCGTCGGAGAGGTTTTCCGTTTCGGATCATTGGCGTTCGTCGCTGATGATTCCTTCTGGTTGGTGGATTCTCCGCTCCAGGAACAACTGCTGCCTTCAAGAGGCAGCGTCCACTTCTGTGGCACCCCGGCTCAGAGCAACCGGTTTACCTTACATTGCCAGCCCAGAGATCAAGTCTTCTGGCAATGCTCAACATATTGGTACAGAAACAACCGCTTCATTAATTATACATACGGATACAACAGTTCGTGGATACAAACTGCTACGAGGCATGGCGGCACATCGCGTGCGGCAACGCTATCAACATTATTTATGTCACATCTCGGGGCCTCGATACGATCGACAAAGAACTCTATGACAACGGAATAACGGGGTGATGGAGCTCCACTCCACCGGGACACTGCTGGGACACGGCCTAGTTCGCAAAGTATGGCACAACCAACTCCTCAGGTGCAGCTTCTCCTGCATCTGGCATGACACGCCAGGTCAGTACATTGAATGTACTTGCAAGCTCACAATAGTCAAGGTATCAGGAGAAATATGAACATGACATGAATAAAAACATGAATGCATGGCAGGTTAAGTTTTAGTGCAATGATAACCTCAACTCACGGTCACCACATGACCGCGAATCTTACCTCCGAGTCCTTCTGACTCGGTATCCGGATCATCTCATGATCGCTTAACGAACGGTCCAACCTTTCAGCATTTAGTTCATTATTAGCAATTTATGTTGAACTTCGTGTGACCTAGTACGAACTGTGTCCCATGACCGAGGACGCGGCTATTTGGATAGATTGTGACTCTGCAGAGTTTGTGCACATTCACCACACATGGAGTTCTTCCTTCGCCCAAAACCCCCGGAACCTGTCCCACAGGATCCTTGGAACCAGCC
Organism: Bromus sterilis; assembly: GCA_950022295.1. Lineage (NCBI taxonomy): Eukaryota > Viridiplantae > Streptophyta > Magnoliopsida > Poales > Poaceae > Bromus > Bromus sterilis. The sequence goes on along the minus strand of OX465596.1, from coordinate 406,676,683 downwards.
CCGTGGTTAGTGAGCTAGACTTCTCCAACGAGACCGATATACCGTGTGCCTCCCTTACCGCATCACCGACATGCTTTGCAAGTCATGCCCTGGGTAGCTCGGTGTCCTCCCGACACTGCCATCGCATGGTCCCAACCATCGCATGGCCCATAAACTTGTCCCAAACAGGGACGGGTACCCAAAACAAAACTAGCTGTCAAGGCTACCGCCGTTTACCCGGCCAAAGGCAACTGCCGCGCGTAGCCTTCCCTCTTTGGTGAATACGCATAAGAGACGCCCACCGGTAGACCGCATCAAGGCCTGCCCGCACAGGCAATTGTGGCTACACGAGTGGAGCTCGGTTTGGTGGCACTTGGTCAATGGTTCGATTAAGTTCATTAGCATATCAGCATATAATTCTTACCATGAGGGTGAAATAAAGTAATGTGACATGAGCATAAATTTGTCAACAGCAATGCAGCAACTAGCATGTCATAGTATGAACTATATGAGCTGATCACATGCAAAGATTTTCACATGCTAACATGAGTTAACTACCATGACCAAGATGTGAACTTTGAGTGGCATGAAAATGGTCAGAGAGCATGGCATAGTTCAACATTTTAACTTAGCATGGCATGGTGAATTAAATGAAGCTCAAAAATCCAATTAAAATGCTTCAAGTGATCAAATGGCAACTCAAGCTCCTCATGACCAGAATATTATGGCTTGCCTTGGTCAAGTAGAGTGTCATGGAACTCATGTTCTCTTGCAAGCTCTTGGTCACCTTCTGCAAATAAAAATAAGTGGAAAAGCTAATTAGGTCCAAAGCAAATATTCTCTGTCCAGTGGACCTACACAGGGAGTCAAGCCCCCAAACTTTGCCAACTTAAAGAGGAGGTCATAATTCAACTCATTTGGCCTTGTGGTTTAGGAGTAATTGATGGTCAAAGTTTGGTCATAATTCACTTTTAAATAATAAAAAATGAATTTCAAGGGATTTATCTGAAGCGGTCACGTCGAAGGCGTATTCCATAGAATACGCTTCCACTTATACCGCTTCGGGCTGGCCTGAGAGGCTGACAGTGGGCCAGCCCTATCAGGTTTAGAAGGAGGGGGAGGGAAACAGGACTCGGGCGGCTCCGGCGACGGCGTTCACCGGCGACGAGGCCTTCCCGGTGACGATGGACTGCGCAGGGGGATGAGACGGTCGTGGCGGTTCTGGTCGTACCCGAAACTCAGCAAACGGTGGTCAGACGGCGAGGTGGGGGTGTTCTCCAGTGGCTAGCGGCGGAGGGAGCTCGTCGGAGTCGAGGTAACCTGCACGATTGACCACGGTGAGCGGCTCGTTAGCATCACCAGAGGGAGGAGAAGCAAGGGGAAGAAGAAGCTGGGCTCGGGGAGCACCAGAGGAGGTGGGCGACGATGGAGTCCCCTCGGCGGGGCTCCGGTGTGATCTCGAGCCAAGGGCCTCCCCGGCGGGCTCCTCCTATGCTTGTGCTCGATTGAGGTGGAGTGTGGGTGGATGAGATGGTTTGGAGCGAACGGAAGGCTCCAATTTATAGCGCGCGACGAGATTCTCTTGTGGGTGCCGCCGGGAAGAGTGGCAATGGCGCCAGGCGGGCGTGCGGAGGAGATAGGGGGGCTCCGGCGTGCTTTGGGGGAGCAGTGGGTGTGCAGTTACGCGTGCGAGCTCGCCCTGAGGCCCTGCATCGCTGGGGTGACGAGACGGGTCGACGGCGGCGGCTCTGGTAGCTCTGACTCGACGGGGCAGACGGCGAGTGGCAGGGCTTTGCGTGGAGCTGGGTAGCGCGTGCGTGCAGAGGAGGTGGGCGACGCTCAGAAGCAGACGCGGGCGAGGCTGGGAGCGTGCGAGCACAGTGGCGGTCCACGGGTGCCGTGGCCGAACACTGGCGTCGACGGCGAGGCTCCCGGCGGGTGGCGCGGCGTTGGTGGTGGCCAGGTGGCGTGCGGAGGCTACGCGGGGGCTACAGACAAGGAGGCGCGGCCATGGGCTCTCAGGGCGCGAGGTGCCCCTGATGGCGACGCCTCGGCCATGCCCAGAGCACTCCTTTAGCAGGCAGTGAGCGTGCTCACCCTGTGCACGCGTGCACTGGGGGCAGCCATTGTCGCCCAAGCGTGTCTGTGGCGTGGTTCTATCGTCCAGTAGTGGCCCTGCGTGGTTGGATAGGCTTGGGGTGGCCAGGAGCTGAGGTGAGCATCAAACTTGTGTTTCTGCAGGAAACTTTGAGAAATTCTGCAGGGCAGTTGGCTGGGAATTGGGGGCTGAAACTTGTTGTGCATGCTAGGTTTAGGAAGGACTAGCAGTGGTAAAAATTTCAGGGCCAACAGCCAAGGCTTCAGGGTACTTCCTTCACAGAGTGTCATTCTGACCAGATTTGGAAATGAATTTTTATAGGAGTATTTTTGTACTGAACTTACTCATATCATTGCACGGGATCATGGGTCATGACTCCATTGTTCAACACAAAAAAAATTTAGATCAAATGGACAAGCAGAAGAGGGGTTAGCTTCAACCAGGAGGGGGAAAAGGCCAATTCCTTTAGAGAAAAGGAATTTTTGGAGCAACAAAATTGAGGCAAGGTCATAGATGATCATGACCTGATCATGGCCATGAGGAAGAAGGGTTTAGGGATCACTTGGTCCAGGCATAAAGATTGGACCCAAGTGAGCAAGGCCAAAAGAAGTTGCAAACTCAGGCAAAGAAATCCAAATCCAGAAAATCAACAAAACTCAAATGCAAATAACGAGGGCCAAAAACCAGGGTGTCACAACTTCCGAGCTGACGAGTCGGGGGCTCTACGCCTCCAACCGTCGGCCCATCGGCAACCACCTGCGCCGCTATCTGTCCGCCACAAGAAGAAGCGCTCGGGCCGCCCGTGTGCTCATTATCGTGGCAAACAGGTCAAGATGCTGCAGGTGGCAACCATTGACTCGGTGGAGCAAACCCAGAAGGCCTTGGATGAATTGATTGCAAGAGAAGGCTCCACGACATCTCTTTTGCCTCTGTTTGACTCAGTCGAAGAAAAAGGCATGGTGGTGTCTGACCCCGAGTCAGGCGCCGAGCAGAAGGGCAGCAGCGGTGCTCCAGTCGCAGTTGCAGAAGTGTGCATGGCGGAAACCCCACCCTCCCAGCCATCGCCAGCTCGGGATACTCACGCCCGAGATGAGGTTAACAGTCCATCCAGGGCTGATGTTCGGGATCCAGCCCGGCGTATATCCGCTTTCCAAAGGTTATAGCTCGGAGAAGCGAGTCGGCAGCCCCGCCCCCTTACTCAGGAGGAGCGGGAAGAAGCAGAAGCGGTCGAGTGGCTGCTAAACACCCCCATTGACACAAGCACTCCAGTAGGACGAGGCCTGGAGGCGGCTAGATTAACTAATTTGGCCGAGCGAGAGCGCCTGGCCGAGCTAGAAAGCACCTTGGAGCGTCAAGCCCGGGAGGTAGCTCGGCTCAGGCAAAGCAGAACAAGTCGGCAACTGCGGGGCCCAAGCGGAGAACCTTTCCGAGCTATGGGTACCCCAGTAGAAAATATCATAGCGGCAACTCGGATTGCAAACTCTCTGCAGCCTAGTGGATCGGCAGCAGAAGAAATTCAGCACCTGGCATTTTTATTGCAAACCGCAGTGGATCAAAACACTGCTGTCAGTCAATCACAGCAGCGAATTCACTCTCAAGTTCCCCCTGCAAGAACGTCACAGTCGGTACATACGCCTTATGGAGAGGCGCGGAGAAACAAAAAAAATTCCCCTCGACACAGAAATGAACCCCGAGGAGATCACCACCAAGATCAGTATCGGCATGAAGACCACCGGAGGGCAGAAGCTCGCAGGACGGGTCGGGCCGCACTGCGGAGAGAGGAGTTCCCTCGGCACCGGGACGACCGTCATTTTGATGTTGAAGACGATGCCCGAAGCCATCTGGTATAGAGCCGAGTCGATCGTGCTAGGTCACATCGTCAGGACCAGGCTCGCCCCTCAATGGCCACAGGGCCAGTTTGCTTCAGTGAAAGGATTCGGTCCACCCCTATTCCGCCTCACTTCAGGATAGCTCAAGGGGTGGATAAATACCGAGGTGATGCCAAACCTCAGACATGGCTAGATGATTACAGAATAGCCGCGCAGATCGTAGGAGGAGGGGACGAGATAGCTATGATGCAATTGTCGTTGATGCTAGAAAGCTCAGCTCGGGCATGGTTGAATCAGCTCCCCACTAGTAGCATCTAGATTTTTGAAGACCTTGAAAATGTTTTCATTAAGAATTTTGAAGGGACTTACAAGAGGCCCGGGGGGTTAACCGAGCTACAGTTATGTGTACAGAGCAACACCAAATCTACTCGGGATTATATCCAGAGATGGATCACACTTCATAACTCGGTTGAAGGAGTCTCCGAGTTCCAGGACATTCATGCCTTCAAAAAAGGGGTCAAGTACAGAGAGCTGAGCCTCAAGTTAGCAAGATCACCTCATGTCACCTCTCTCGGAAGACTGATGGAGATAGAGAATACGTATGTCGACGGTGAAGAGGAGATTCGGCAGAAGAACCAGCAGCATAGAGGAGGCAGCAGCTCGGCACCTAACCCAAAACAGAAGACCGGAGGCAACAACAAGCGGAAAGCAGAAGATGCCCCAACATACGTAGAGTTAGTGGCAGCATCAAACGCCTCAGGAATCCATGGCAAGGGTCAGGCACGAAAGGAGTGGCAGCCGCGGCAAAAAAAAGCGTCCAATGATGATGAAGTCCTGGATCAACCTTGTCCTCTTCACACTACCCGAGATGCCAAGGGAAAGTTGGTTATTCCATTACATACAACTCGGCAATGTCGCCTGATCAAAAGACCAGCTCAGAATGCAAGAACAGGTCCCCAACAAGATAAAGGTTCCGGCAAAAATAAAGCGCCCAGCCCAGATCTGGACACCGAAGGCTTCCCAAGAGAAGACGGAGTGTTAGTCATCTTCGCAGGACGTGAGTCGAAGAGGTTAGAAAAGATAAGGTTCAGAGAAGTCAATTCGGCAGCTCCGGCAGTTCCGAGTTACATGAAGTGGGCTGACACCCCCAATCACTTTCGACCAGTCGGATCACCCTCCTCACATCCCTCACCCAGGAAGGCATGCTCTGATTGTTGATCCTTTGGTGGAAATATGGAATGGGAACTTCAGGATCAGAAATGTCTTGATGAACGGTGCCAATGGGATTAATATCCTATATGCAAGCACTCTGAAGAGCATGAACATTCCAATGTTCAAGCTTCGCAAAAGCTATATGAAATTTCATGGGATAATCCCGGGGAAAAGGCATACTCGCTCGGAATGATCTCCCTCAATGTGTTCTTTGGTACTCTGAGTAACTTCCGGAAAGAAAAGATCACATTTGAAGTGGTGGATTTTCCGAGTGCATATCTCTACTCGGAAGACCAGCTTATGCAAAATTCATGGCCATCCCGTGTTACTTCTATCTGAAACTAAAGATGCCTGGCCCGCACGGCGTGATCACCGTCTCGGGAGATTACAAGCAAGCAGAAGAACTATTGCAGAAGGGGTCTCTGATAGCCGACCAGCAAATGGCTGAGGTCGAGCTGGTCGAGTACAAAAAAGGCGTTGACTCATCCGAGTTTCTGCAACCAAAGAAGACATCTTCATTTGAGTCAGCTGGAGATACCAAGAGGGTACAGATACAACCCACGGATAAAGAGAAATACACCAACTTTGCAACCGATTTGGATCCCCAATAGGAACTCGAGCTCGTCAACTTCCTCTGTGAGAATTGGGATATCTTTGCATGGAAGCCTGCTGATATGCCAGGAGTCCCAAGGGAGTTGGCCGAGCACAAGTTACACGTTGATCCGAAAGCAAGACCAGTGAAAGAGTCCCTTTGGCGGTTCTCCTCCGAGAAAAGGAAGGCCATCGGACAAGAGATAGCTAGATTGTTGGCAGCCGGATTCATTAGGGAAATCTTCCACTCCAAGTGGTTTGCAAATCCTGTAATGGTACCGAAGAAAGATAAATCTTGGAGAACTTGTGTTGATTTCCGTCATATCAATAAAGTTTGTCCAAAAGATCATTTCCCTCTTCCTCGCATTGACCAGATTGTGGATTCCACATCGTGTTGCGAAAGATTATGTTTCCTTGATGCGTATTCGGGTTATCACCAAATCCGACTATATGAATGAGATGAGCTTAAAACAGCATTCATAACCCCATTCGGATGTTTTTGTTATGTCACGATGCCATTCGGACTCAGAAACGCAGGTGCTACGTATAACCGCATGATGCAGAACTGCCTGATCTGACAAATCGGCAGAAATGTGGAGGTCTACGTGGATGACATTGTGATCAAGTCGGTTAACGGAAGTAGTTTTCTAGCCGACTTAGCCGAAACCTATCAGAGACTCCGAGCTTACAGCATCAAGCTTAATCCTGAAAAATGTGTTTTTGGTGTGCCAGCGGGGAAGCTACTCGGATTATGGTCTCCGAGCGTGGGATAGAAGCCAACCCGGGAAAAATTGCTGCAATCCAAAACATGAAGCCACCCAAGCAGCTCTGAGACGTCCAAAAGTTGTCAGGCTGTCTCGGAGCACTCAGTCGGTTCATTTCCAGACTGGGAGAGAAAGCCCTACCTCTCTACCAGCTGATGAAAAAATTGCCAAATTCCGTTTGGACGGAAGAAGCTCAAATGGCGTTTGAAGAGCTAAAGAAGCATCTGTCAACTCGGCTAGTCCTGACAGCACCTCAAGAAAAAGAACCGCTCTTATTATATATTGCAGCCACAAGCCGAGTTGTCAGCGTAGCTATAGTGGTGGAAAGAGAAGAAGAAGGAAAGTCACAAAAGGTACAAAGACCGGTATACTTCATCTCTGAAGTCCTCACACCATCCAAGCAGAGATATCCCCACTATCAGAAGTTGGCAATGGGAATTTACCTGGCATCACAGAAGCTTCCACATTATTTCCAGGATCATTCCATCACAGTGGTATCTGAAGCTCCCCTGGAAGAAATCATGAACAACAGATACTCAACAGGCAGAATTGCAAAATGGAGTTTGAACTTACTGCCCTTTGACTCAATTACCAAGCCAAAAAAGCAATCAAGTCGCAAGTACTGGTGGATTTCCTGGCTGACGAGGGGGTGACCCCACGACTCCTACTAATAGGCCTACCCGGTGTCATTAAAGGCCCACGAAGCTACCGCCGGATTCACCTTGGCCCACTAGATGGCACCGACATTGGGAGTCCTCGACTGACAAGGAAGGTGCAGGGACTTGCCGTACAAGCTAGGGTTAGATTTCCTGTAATTGTAGATTGATTCCCCGAGACCTGGTCTACTATATAAAGGCCAGGAGGGGCAACGCATAAAGGAGAGACATCGCCTGTAACCCTAGCCTAGAGCGCATCTGCCTTGGCATCCCCTGTAACTTCTCCACAATCAATATATCGAGCAGGAAGTGTATCCTCCTGTTTGCCGACGAGCTTATCGTCCAACCTGTGTCTTCTCCAACTAGCCCAGGGTCCTTAACCATGGGACTTGCCGGGGCCGATCCTCGACAATTGGCGCCGACCGTAGGGACCACACAGGTTGGAATTACGATCTCGGCGGTCCCATCTTCAACAAATCGCAACTCAAGGGCAAGAGCCGGACCCAATCCACTCGAAGGATTCAAGGTCACGGCAAACATCTTCGCCGTCCCAGCAGTCTCGATCGAGTCGCAACCGTATCAGACCCAGTATAGTGGAGGCAACCAAACACGGCGTCAGCGACGAAGGAACCAATGACCCAGAAGAGCCGCAAAGAACCCCTACGCAGGAGTCCCACTCGAGGAGGCGCGACGTGCGGCAGGAGAGCCGCAGGTCTTTCGACGGTCCACCACCACCCGGGCACCCGCCGAGCATCACGATGATGGCTACGAGCCTGACACCAGCAACCAAGAATATCGCCGCCAAAGGAGGAATCGACGACCCAGGAAGCGTTCCAGGGAGATTTGCAACGAGGACAAACCCTGCAAGCCGCACGACGCAGTCGAGGAGCCAAGGGCCGTCCGGCGCACCGCCACGCGGGCACTCAACGACAGCCAAGACAACGACTCAGAGACACCGGTCGGCGAATACTACGACCCGGAGCGAAGGCCGGATGAATTCGCCAACCTCACCAAGCATCAGGACACAATTCGAGGAATCGAAACAGACCCCCGATTCTACGAACGCCCGGAGCATGTCTTCACAATCTCAAGGAGGAAGACGGCAAAGCCCTACTCCTCGAAATCCACGAGGGCACATGCGGGCACCATGCAAGCAGTCGAGCACTCGTGTCCAAGGCATTCCGAGCGGGATTCAACTGGCCCACAGCTATGAAAAACGCAGAGGACATAGTGCGGCGCTGTGTTGCCTGCCAGAAATTCGCTAACAGACCGCACGCCCCGGCCTCAGAGCTCAAGACCATACCATTATCTTGGTCATTCGCCACCTGGGGACTCGACATGGTCGGCCCACTCAAGAAATCATCAAAAGGAGGAAGGACACATCTACTGGTCGCAGTCGACAAGTTCACCAAGTGGATCGAAGCAGTGCCAATCACTAGTTCCACCGCCCTCACGGCCGTGAACTTCATCAAGTCAATAATCTTCAGATTCGGAGTGCCACACAACATCATCACAGACAATGGCACAAATTCCACAGCTGCCGAATTCCAGAACTTCTGCGAAGAACTAGGCATTAAAATAAACTACGCGTCAGTCGCGCACCCGCAATCCAACGGCCAGGTGGAGAAAGCAAACGGTCTCGTATGCGGAGGACTCAAGAAACGGCTCCTCGCACCACTCGAGCAGGCCGCCGGAAACTGGGTAGAAGAGCTCCCCGCAGTACTTTGGAGCCTACGGACCACGCCAAATACTGCGACCCAATTCACACCGTTCTTTATGGTTTACGGGGCCGAAGCAGTACTACCACATGACCTCAAGTTCGGAGCCCCTCGGGTCACGGGGTACGAAGAAGAGGAAGCAGAGGAAGCACTCCAAGATGACAAAGACACAGTCGACGAGGCAAGAGACGTGGCCCTGTCAAAGTCAGAAGGATACCAGGACAAGTTGCGCACTTACCAAAGCAGCCGCCTTCGAATGAGAACCTTCAACAAAGGGGACCTAGTACTACGACTGATACAAGAGAAGGTCCACAAATTAGCCCCCCAATGGGAAGGCCCATTCATAGTATCAGAAGTCACCGGAGGCGGCGCCTACAGGCTAAAGAACCCAAAGACGGACGAAGATGTGGGCAATCCATGGAATGTCGCAAACCTGCAACTGTTCTACCCTGAGCATCAATCGGCTGGACATGACCGGCAACTCATGTAACCACTCGACCGCAATAAAGCATATGTTGCCCAAACATTACCAGCTTTCAAACAAAGCACTCGGGGGCTTAAGAAAAATCCCCCCGAGCCCTGCTATCGCCTACGCGATCTTACATCAAAAAGCACTCGGGGGCTTAAGAAAAATCCCCCCGAGCCCTGCTATCGCCTACGCGATCTTACATCAAAAAGCACTCGGGGGCTTAAGAAAAATCCCCCCGAGCCCTGCTATCGCCTACGCGATCTTACATCAAAAAGCACTCGGGGGCTTAAGAAAAATCCCCTCGAGCCCTGATATCGCCTACGCGATCTTACATCAAAAAGCACTCGGGGGCTTAAGAAAAATCCCCCCGAGCCCTGCTATCGCCTACGCGATCTTACATCAAAAAGCACTCGGGGGCTTAAGAAAAATCCCCCTGAGCCCTGCTATCGCCTATGCGATCTTACGCCAAAAAGCACTCGGGGGCTTAAGAAAAATCCCCCCGAGCACGCCATCGCCCACGTGATTCAACACTTGAAAACTGGAATCACCATAGCAACAAACAGGAGTACCCAAAGCTTTCACAAACGACAACGTCTACATCTTCACCACAGCAAAATAAGAGGATTACTGCAGAAGCTCATCACGCAAATTTCATATCAGCCTACGTCCGACTCCCCGACTCGAACGTAGCCTCAGGGGCTACTCCCATCGGCAGCGCTGACGCGCACCCAATAGAGTTTGAACAAGCAGGCCACAGCTAGCTGCACCTGCAAAGGACACGAGACTCGCAAAGGGTGTAGTCAGCACTATCTCCAACTTCACCCCGGTGAAGATCAACCGCAGCTGCTCCAAGGATGGCGCCAAAGGAAATAGGCCAAGTTTCTCTCAGCCTACGCTCGACTCTACAACTCAAACGAAGCCTCGGGGGCTACTCCCATTGGGAGCGCTGACGCGCACCCGATAGAATCTACGTCCAAAAGCAGTACACCAGGAGGATCCGAACACATTTCAAGCAGTTAAGGCACAGCAGAAGGAGTCGACGACCTGGCACAGTCGAGTGCATAATGTTGGAAAGACTGGAGGCAAAACACTTTACTCAAACAGCCTGAAACACAAACTTGGACACAAAGACTCAGTTAAATTTGGATAGAAGGCAGCTCCTACTACAAGAGGGAATTAGCCAAGGAATTATGACTTCTACATGTGTGCCCATGAAGTACATGACTACATTACAAGGACATCAACACAGATAACGGGAGGAAAAGGGACTCGTGGAGGATGTCAATGAAATAACAAAAGGTGAAGCTCGAGTTATTTCTCGATGCTCCACCAGCTTCTTCTCCAGCTCCACGAGTTTCTTCTTCAACCCCTCTGCAGCAGCAGCACCACCAGCTTCTTCTCCAGCTGCAGCCACACAGCCGTCGAAGAAAAGCCGTCGTCAGCCCTACGAAGCCCCTTGGCGTGCTCGCTTGGTCAAAGGCTTGACGTCGACGTCCTCGCCAGAGCTGGCCACCAAGTCATCACCACTAGAGGAGCTCTTGGAAGACGGAGTCGAAGAAGAAGGCGTAGCACCCCCCGACCTTGTGGAAACGTCGCTGCTTGACTCCTGAGCTCGCGGGTCCATGCTATTGCCGCTCGGATCAAAAGCACGGACGGCAACAGTGCCCTCACCATCAAATCGACAGCAAAGAACATCGCCATCGCGCAGACCCAAACGGCGAGAAAACGAACTCCAACCAGAACCAAGAAAGACCAAGCGGGAACGGTCAAACTCCAAATCGACGTAGGAGGGAGCTCGATCGTTCCCCTGAAGACGCAGAAGCAAGCCATCCAAACCAAGATCGACCACAATGGCAGAAAAAAAGGGAGGAAGAAGAACGCAAGTGGCACTAAGGCCACAAACGCGCAACAAGAAGTCATGCTGCCAAAAGCCCTCTGCAGAAGAAGAAGAAGGTGGTAGCGAAGTTCGACCACCGCGTCCATAACGAGGAGTACGTCCACCTCTACTACGACGGACGCGGCCACGGCCGGAGCCTCGTTTTGGTGCCATGAAAAGTTAGTAAAAGGGAAGTAGAAGAGGAGACAGATGGAGGAAAGCAAACCAGGACGAAGCCAATTTATAGTGCAAGGAAGACCCGACGCGGCAAGGCCAAGCGATGCCCGCACTTAAAACTACGCCGACACTTCAACATCCGAGGCCAAAGATGCTCGCCCACAGGGCGCGCTGTTCATACTACCATCAAATCACGCGCGTTGGAAACGCGCGCCTCAGGAACTTAACCGGCACTGCTAGCACGCCACTGAGCTCATCATTATGACCGGTCAAGATGAAAATACGGTTCACTGCCAAGCATCTATGACAATAACCACACAGTGACGTGGTTATCCTGACAGAAAAAAAACAGAAGACCAACCAACGTCTTGTCACAGGCAAAAGCGTATCAGGTACCTACCGACGCCTAGAGATTTTATCAGATCTTTTTCCAACAAAGCAAAAAAATCTCACTCCCATCGGGAGGAGCCCATCTCGAGAGTCACCAGGTGCTCACTCATTTGAAGATCAACAAGGTTCTCGAGTGATCACTCGCACGCACTAGAGTTACAGGTGCTCCCTCACCTATGGACCCACAAGGTGCTCGAGTGACCACTCGCACCCTTGAGAGTCTCGGGTGCTCCCTCACCTCTGAAAGAAACTCAAACAGCTTTCGAGTAATTACTCGCAGAAGGATTCCTCGCCTGAGCACTCGAAACAAGCTCCGCGAGTGAGATGAGTGAACAGCTCACTTGATGATTTGTTCCAAGTGGGTGAAATGCTATAAGGCTCCGCGCCTCAAAAACACACCTATTCCTGGAACCACGACACACTGTGCCCAGATGCCACCCAAGATTAGCGTGTAGGTAAGACCCCACTGCGAAGTTCGGCCGGGCTGGGACTTGCCGAAGAGCAATTTCACTCCCAACCTTTCCATGCGCTGCGCATGAAGTATCAAGCCGGGCGGACGCGCCTTAGGCTACGCAACCAGTTGGCGGCAAATGAACACTGTAAGATCTGAAGCGGTCGGACTTTTGCTATGCTCCAGTATCCCAAGCTCATGTAGAGGGACATGGGTTTGATTGGGCGATCGCGTTATTTGCCACTAGTGCAATTCACCAAGGCTCGATCCGTCGACTCCTTGGGCCCTTTCTTCTTAACATCCCTCGAAACAGGTTTTGTCATGGCCACCATGCTGCCAGCGACCGCGGGTGCACCGCGCATACAAGCCATGGACGTATGAAGACGAACTCGAGTCCCTGCGCGACTCTTCGAGTCCCCCAGGCACTCGGGGGCTACTGACGAGGGGGTGACCCCACGACTCCTACTAATAGGCCTACCCGGTGTCATTAAAGGCCCACGAAGCTACCGCCGGATTCACCTTGGCCCGCTAGATGGCACTGACATTGGGAGTCCTCGACTGACAAGGAAGGTGCAGGGACTTGCCGTACAAGCTAGGGTTAGATTTCCTGTAATTTTAGATTGATTCCCCGAGACCTGGTCTACTATATAAAGGCCAGGAGGGGCAACGCATAAAGGAGAGACATCGCCTGTAACCCTAGCCTAGAGCGCATCTGCCTTGGCATCCCCTGTAACTTCTCCACAATCAATATATCGAGCAGGAAGTGTATCCTCCTGTTTGCCGACGAGCTTATCGTCCAACCTGTGTCTTCTCCAACTAGCCCAGGGTCCTTAACCATGGGACTTTCCAGGGCCGATCCTCGACACTGGCCGAGTGGATTGAGGTCCAACATCCTCCACAGCCAACACCAGAGCATTGGACGATGTTTTTTGATGGATCCAATATGTTAAATGGAGCAGGGGCAGGAGTGGTATTGGTTTCCCCAAGGATAGACGAGATGAGATACGTCCTCCAAATACACTTCCCAACAACGAATAACGAAGCCGAGTACGAAGCTCTTCTGTACGGCATGAGAATGGCCATTTCACTCGGAATCAGGAGACTCATGATATTCGGAGATTCAGACCTAGTGATAAACCAAGTAATGAAAGAGTGGGACATTCGGAGTCCAGCAATGACGTCCTACTGCGTAGAAGTGAGAAAATTGGAGAAAAAAATTGATGGGCTAGAGCTCCATCACATTCCAAGGGTTCAAAATCAGGCTGCAGACGACCTAGCCAAGTTGGGCTCTACTCCAGGTCAGATCCCGCCAGGAATTTATTTGGAGCACTTGCACTCTCCAACAGTCAAGGAAGACCCTTTCCTAGAAGCCGATCCAGACATGCTGCCTGACAAAAACATACCTAACAAGGAAGATATACCTGCAGTAGTCGACATGGTGTTTGATGTGGAGGTCACTTCTCCCAAGTGGGCACTCCCAATCCTAGATTATTTGCAAAAACAAGAGTTGCTTGATGACGAGATAGAAGCTAAGCAAGTTGTCCGCAAATCGAAGTCTTACTCGGTGATCAATGGGGCGTTATACTGAAACAGCATCACTCAGCTCCCCAGTGATGCATCTCCGAGGAAGAAGGCCGTTGTATTCTGCAAGAAATACACGCAGGTGATTGTGACCACCATGCCTCAAGTCGGACGTTGGTAGCCAAAGCTTTCCGAGCTGGTTTCTTCTGGCCTCAAGCCATTAGCGATGCTCGGTACATCGTAGACCACTGCGAAGGCTGTCAGTTTTATGCCAACCAACCACGCGAACCGGCCTCCGAGCTGAAGGCAATCCCTCTAGCCTGGACATTCACAGTATGGGGACTGGACATGATCGGACCACTCAGAACAGGCAAACATGGTTTCACCCACATCTTGGTCGCAGTGGACAAGTTCACCAAATAGATAGAAGAAAAACCCATCAAAGCCCTCGACTCCGCCACAGCAGTCAGCTTTATGCAAGGTGTCATACATCGCTTTGGCGTACCACATGACATCATCACTGACAATGGGTCAAATTTCAACTCGGCCAAATTCAAGAAATTCTGTTGGAGCAACGGCATTCAGGTCAACTTTGCCTCAGTTGCACACCCACAATCCAATGGTCAGGTCGAGCGAGCAAACGGATCAATACTCAAAGGAATCAAACCTCATCTGCTTCGGGAACTGAAGAAAGCAGCGGGTGCCTGGGTCGACGAACTCCCTTCGGTCCTGTGGGGATTGCGGACAACTCCCAATCGCTCCACTCGGTCAACCCCCTCCTTCCTCGTTTACGGTTCAGAAGCAGTTCTCCCGAGTGATCTTAAGCACAATGCCCCCTGTCTAAGCCAGTACACAGAAGCTGAAGCCGAAGCAGCACGACAAGATGGTGTTGATCTCCTGGAAGAAGAGCGGAACCTAGCTCTCACCCGCTCGGTGTTCTATCAACAAGATCTTCGTTGATATCACGACCGACATGTCCGAGCTCGCTCATTTCAAGAAGATGACATGGTACTTCGCATCAAGCAAACCTCGGACCACAAACTAGCTCCCCCATGGGAAGGTACATATGTCATCTCCAGAGTACTGAGCAATGGGGCTTATCGCCTGTACGATGTAACTAATAATATAGAAGAGCCTCATGCATGGAACGCTCAGTTATTGCGACTTTTCTATGCATGAGCATGTTCGTAAGACCTGAATAAAATATTATTTAGCACAAACAGTGCACCTTGCTCAATCTGTATACCATTTCATTCCTATTACACAATCAAGTTTTCATCCGAGTTGTGTCCATCTCGGACGAGAACTCACAATCAAGTTTTCATCCGAGCTGTGCGCAGCTCGGACGAGAACTTAGGAAAAATATTCTAAGTGCTTACCAAAACCCAAGAGGCTTGGGGAAGCACAACATCATCTGCATTGAGGATCTTTTACACAAGATCATCAATAGAAAATTTTCTAAGTACCCTCCAAGTCTCAGGAGACTTGGGGGCTGCTTAAATTCATAAAATCAGGTTTTCATCCGAGCTGTGTCCAGCTCGGACGAGAACTCACAATCAGGTTTTCATCCGAGTTGTGCGCAACTCGGACGAGAACTGAGAAAAAAAATTCTATGTGCTTACACAACCCAAGAGGCTTGGGGAAGCACAAAATCATCTGCATTGAGGATCTTGTACACAAGATCATCAATAGAAAATTTTCTAAGTACCCTCCAACTCTCAGGAGACTTGGGGGCTGCTTAAAGTCATAAATTCAAGTTTTCATTCGAGCTGTGTCCAGCTCGAACGAGAACTCACAATCAGGTTTTCATCCGAGTTGTGCGCAGGTCGGACGAGAACTTACAAAAAATATTCTAAGTGCTTACCAAAACCCAAGAGGCTTGGGGAAGCACAACATCATCTGCATTGAGGATCTTGTACACAAGATCATCAATAGAAAATTTTCGAAGTACCCTCCAAGTCTCAGGAGACTTGGGGGCTGCTTAAAGTCATAAAATCAGGTTTTCATCCGAGCTGTGCGCAGCTCGGACGAGAACTTAGAAAAAATATTCTAAGTGCTTACCAAAACCCAAGAGGCTTGGGGAAGCACAACGTCAACTGCATTGAGGATCTTGTCTACAAGATCATCAATATAACATTTTCTAAGTACTGCTTAAGTCTCAGGAGACTTGGGGGCTGCTTAAAGTTACAAAATCAGATTTTCTACCGAACTGCGCGCAGCTCGGATGAGAACTTAGAAAATTCACACAAGGATAAAACCGAGCATCGGTAGATAAATTCGTTCCCCAATAGGAAACATGATAGGAGTTCATAAAACAAAGGAGTGCCCAGTACCTAGATCAGAACATCAAAAAGTGCAACTTATTACAGATCCACTCGGCATTCCGAGGCAAATTTTCCACCAGTGTTTTTTCCAACACACCAATCCAATCGGGATCACTCATTCCTCGCCTGCCTCGTCTGACTCACTTGCTACGCCAGTTGACTCTACAAAGAAGTCCAGATCAGGCATCAAAGCAACACGGCTGGCAGTCTCAGCATAACGCGGAAGGAAGGCGGTGCAACTCTGACCCTCTTTTGGATCACCACCGCCAACCCGCTCAAGATTATGGATCCTCTCCGGAAAATGTGCTTTGGTCAAGCCCAGCGCATAGTTCGCACCGCTCCGCGCCGCAGAACGCTTCCAGCGCGCCAGTTGCTGAGGGGCCTCACGGAGGATGGGCACAACAGTGTCAAGCTTCACCCTACTTTCTTCACTAGGAGACAGCTTGCTCCTCAAAGCTAGAGTTGCGCCCATGACTTCTTCAGCAAATTTCTTCGCCTTTGCACACCTCATGGTCAGCAGACCCCGAGCTAGAGCAAACTCCATCATCGCTGTTGTGTAATTATCCCTCTTCATCATCTCCGCAAATTCGGCCATTCGGGCTCGCTCGGCTTCCGGGTCGGTCCCATACACTGCACCAAACAGAAAGATGAGTATATGATATAAGACGTGAGACCATTTATCCGTCACAATTGAGTCACATAACTCACCAGACAAGGTCTCGCTGAAAATAGCAAACCGCCCAGCGCAATACTCCTCGACTACCCTCACCGCCTTCTAAGTAGCCTCCAGCTCGGTCTGATGTTTTTCTTCATCCTTGGCATGCATCTCGAATTGCTTTTCCAAGCCAGACTCCAGCTTCGTGATGCAAGCTTCGTTCTCCTTCACCACCTGTTTGGAGTGGTACAGACTCGTTTCCAAAGCTTTCTTCTCCTTGGCCCGTTTCTCGACTTGGTCTATTTCTTTCTTCATTTTCGCCACAAAATCATCGTTCTCCTTGAACTTGGCATCAAAGGCCTTCTTCGCCGCTTCTGCACATAGCATTCCAAACGGATTAGCAGGAAGATGAAAGATACCAATGCTGGAGCGCAAGAGTCCTTACCATTGTCCTCAGCATGTTGCTTCTTAAGCTTGTTATGTTCTTCATGCAGTGCCTCGCACGCACTCTTGGCAGCAGTGTTCTCCCCTTGCAACTTCACGAAAGCCGATCCAAGTTTGCAAGCCTCCTATGAAGAAGAAAGAAACACCATGTTATAAATAAAAACCTCCTATTAAAAGACTCCGAATAACTTCACGAAGTTACTCGGAGCCTTGGGGGCTACACCCAGTGGGTGCACTAAGAAGTGCTCCCACTGGAAGTTCATCGAAAACAAAAGCCTAGTATTAAAATACTTCGAATAACTTCACAAAGTTACTCGGAGCCTTGGGGGCTACACCCAGTGGGTGCACTAAGAAGTGCTCCAACTGGAAGTTCATCAAAAATAAAAACCTCATATTAAAAGACTCCGAATAACCTCACGAAGTTACTCGGAGCCTTGGGGGCTACACCCACTGGGTGCACTAAGAAGTTCTCCCACTGAAAGTTCATCCAACACAAAAGCCTACTATTAAAAGACTCCGAATAACTTCATGAATTTACTCGGAGCCTTGGGGGCTACACCCAGTGGGTGCACTAAGAAGTGCTCCCACTGGAAGTTCATCAAAAATAAAAACCTCCTATCAAAAGACTCCGAACAACTTCAAAAAGTTACTCGGAGCCTTGGGGGCTACACCCACTGGGTGCACTAAGAAGTGCCCCCAACGGAGATTTAAAACCTGCAGAATAACAACATTTCGCCCAAAGGTCACTCCGACACCCACTTGGTAGAAAACTTACATAAGTACTTACGTGCATGTTGGACTTCACCAACTCGGCCTCGGAAGCCAGCTCACGTAGCCGCAGCTCAAATTGGGTCGCCTTTACCAAAGACTCCTTCAGACCACCAATAATGGCACTCTCAACCGGGGCACCGACCGGAATGGATACCGGGGCAGCATGCCCGTCCCCTTGAGCAGTAGCCGGGGTGACAGGAATCCCCTTAACAGCCTCCTGAGCAGGAGCGTCAGGTCCGGCAGAAGAGGCAGGCAAGCTCCCGGCAGCTCGGTGACCGGACACAGAGGACACTGCTCCCCCAGGAACAATCACCTCAGGAGGAGTGATCCCAGAAACGGTTGGCTCAGTCACAATCCGAGTTGGGCCAGCAGAGGAGTCAACATCCATATCTGCGATAGATACAACAAACAATTAGAAGCAGAAGATGGCAGTAGTAAAAGCCTGAACTGAAATAATGAGGAATCCTCACCAACATATACAACATCTTCTAGAATAGTGTCCATGACAGGAAAGTCAGTCACCCCACAGGTACTAACGTCCTCGAAAATGTCAGCACCAGGATCCTCAACCCCGGGCAACGACTCAAAACCACTCGGACGAACACTTCAAAATGAAGTAATTAAGGAAAATCCCGGGAAGCCAATAAAGCAGCAAGCCATAAGAGGACTAACGACATTACTTATGGACAGTCTTCAAATTACGCCTCGGGGGAGCAACTTTGGCCGAACCAGCTCCAGCCCCCTTGGCCTTCTCGACAGAAGCACCCCCCGAGGGGTTAGCCTCCCGGCCACCAAGCGTGACAAGCTTCTTCTTCTTCATGGGTGCAATCTTACCAGAGCTAAGGCTTAAGGGCGGAAGCTTTCCGCTGCCCTCTTCACCACTCGGAGTATGAGCCCTCTTACGAGTCCGAGTAAGGCCTTCTCGCGCCGACTCGCGGTCCTGGTTGCCCTTTGAGCGCTGCTCGGACACCGCCTGAGCCCGGGCCACCTCGGATTTCAACTCCTCCCCCGCCTCAACTCCGAACCCTGCACCAGCAGTACTATCTTCATCCTCCTCGGCAGGATGTTGCAGAGCCAAAGGAATGGGAGAATGGAACTGAGAAAAATCCTGGCAAAAAAATAGAGGAGTGCGAGTTAGAACCAACAGGCAATACGCATTCAAGACACATACGACACATGATGGCATACCAAGGTTGGAGGATTCTCGCTGCTGAAGGGTCTCACGTGGCCAGTCGGCTGAAGACCCTGGGTCACGCTGGTAATTGTCTTCATCTGGAGCTCGAATTCGTCCAGAGGCATCTGATACGTCCCAAACGTATCTATAATTTCTGCTTGTTCCATGCATGTTTTGTGTGACTTTGCCATGTTTTGCTTGAACTTTCATACACTTTCGAACCTATTTGGACTAACCTACTAACTCAGTGCACCCAGTTGCCAGTTTCTGTTTTCTGCTGTTTTTGTATTTCAGGTTTTTCGGCCATTAAAAGTGCTCCAAAAATTCCGGGGAAAATATAAAAAAAATCAGCGCAACAGAAGCTTCCGGAATCACCAAGAGAGGGAAGGGGGCCCACCACCAGGAAGCTAGGAGTGCAGGTGGAGCGGCCCCACCCTGGGCCGCGCCACGCACCCTCCTGACTGCCTCGTGGGTCCCCTCGACGCCCCCCCTTCGCCTATATTTACCCCTCGGGGTGGAAACCCCTAATACGGACTCCTCTTTCGCGATCTCGCCCCTGTTCCGCTGCCGCCGCCATTTCTAGATCGGGGCTGCCTGGAGAAGCTGCTCCGGCACCTTGTCGGGAGAAGCTACCCCCTCCGGGAGACCCTCCATAGCCATGGACGCCTCCCATATGTACCTTGAGTAGTTTCCCTTGGACCATGGGTCCGTGACCAGTAGCTATGTGATCTATCTCTCCCCCTTTTGTGCTTCCACTTTCGAGTGCTCGTGATCTGCCTCACATGATCGAGGCATCTATGTAATTTCTGTTGTTGCTATGTTGAGTTTGTTGGGATCTGATGGATTATGAGACTATGTTCAGATTGTGATGAGTAATATATTTGGTTCTTCTCTTTTATATTTTGTTCTTGAGTAAATTCTTGCATGTTCTCCGTTGCGTTATTTGCTTTGGCCAAGTATTTTATTTGAAACTCCAAGAGAGAGCGTTATGCTCGATTGTGGGTTCAGCCCCTTGATGTCTAGCTTGAGTGACAGAAACATGAGACTAGGGGATGTGCTGTTGCCACCAGGGATAAAACAACGGTGCTTGTACCTGCGGGTGCAAGGATTGTTTACTTTACGCATAGTTCTTTTAATGCAGTTGTCTGTTGCTTTGAGTTTACACTTTGGGTGGG
Organism: Bromus sterilis; assembly: GCA_950022295.1. Lineage (NCBI taxonomy): Eukaryota > Viridiplantae > Streptophyta > Magnoliopsida > Poales > Poaceae > Bromus > Bromus sterilis. Next base: position 406,656,409 of record OX465596.1, on the reverse strand, counting down.
ATTCACAACTTAATACCAGCGAGATGTTCTGGATAGATATCTCAAGGTGGATGATTCATAGTAGATGCAGATGGATTTCGGTCTACTTACCTTGGCATACTGCCCATTGCTTTTGAGCCCTTCCTTTCTTTGCAGCATAGTTAGCATTGCGGTGCCTTCATAATCCTGTCAATTGCCCAACTGTGATTTGTTTACCTTGCTAGCACTTTTATCGTCTTTTGGGAGAGAGACATCACTAGTGAAAATCACGGGACCCCGGTCCATCTTCATATCACTGTTTGCACCCTTATTACTTTCAGTCTTTACTTTCAGTTGCCACTATTATTATCTCTTGCGTTGATCCTTTGTAAACAGCAAGGCCGGAGGAATTGACAACTCCTCTATACTCGTTGGGAGCAAAGTTATTTGTATCTGTGTGCAGGTCCAGGTGAATCTAGCAACCTCGGCGCCATTGTTCACTTTACCACCTTCTTGTATCCTTCGGAGTCCTACGGGAGACAAACCTTGGTATCTTTGCCAAGGGAAAACTTGCCGTTGCACTATATCTCACTCTGCACTTGGGGTAACCAACGAGGCTTGAAGAGTATTAACACTCTATTGCCATCAGCATCTCGGTATTGCTATAGCGGGTGCCATCCTGCAAACCGGAGTACGCCCACATTCCCTGATCCCTGGCTTGGAGAGGCTGAATCTTCCGAATCACAAAGGTGGCTATCAGATCCATTGCCTCCGACGCCTCGAGCCTCCGCACCGGAGATCAGGCTGCCGCACTCCACCGCCATCGCCACCGCTCCTCCTCCGCCACCATAGGTGGACTTGGATCTAGGTTTCTGCCGCCTCCGTCGCCGTCTTCTACGCCGCCGCCACCTTCTTCCTCATCTCCGTCTCGCTCCTCCTCGCCCACCACGGATTCTGACGCCTCCATGGGGGACGACGCCGCCGCCGGCTCCCAGAGGGGAGCTTGGAAGGGATCCAATGTGACGGAGATGAACATTGCGCTCCTCCGCCTGTCTCGCAAGATTCCGGCGGACCTTGATTTCCGCGCTCCCGTCAACGAGATTGTGCCCTCCCCTCGGGACGACGAGCGGGTTGTCTTCCTCGCGCACTTCGAGCGCGGATTCGGGCTCCCGGTGAACCAATTCTTCCATGACTTCCTCGCCTTCTACCGCCTGCAACCGCACCACCTCGGAGCCAACGCCATTATGCTGCTTTCCACTTTAGTGGCACTATGCGAAGGCTACCTTGGAGTCCGGCCCACAGTTTGGCTCTGGTGCCGGCTGTTTCACTTCCGCAGCTTCCAAGTAGGCACTGGCGTGCATACTATCAACCCCAAGACCAAGAAGATGGAGGAAGTAAAGGTGATGGCCGAATGCGGCGGTGCCACCATATACCTCCGCAAAATTGGACTCTATCCTCATCCCCAACTGCCTCAGTCCATCAAGAACTGGCAGACGGGGTTCTTTTATGTCTCCTCACCACGGAACCAAGATTTATTGAATCTTCCCGAATTCTCCTTGCCACATCCGACTGCAAAGTACCACTGGGCTGAGAAACCAGGGGACGGGGACACCGATTTGGACCGCCAAATGGCCTATATCCAGAAGCTAATGGAGCAAGGGTTGCAGCCCGCCGATCTGGTGGCGACCTGGCTCTGCCGCCGAGTGCTCCCACTGCAACGCCGCTGCCACCGGATCTGTGATATGCATCTGCGCCTCGACCCCACTCGGATTTCCACCTTCCAAATAAACGAAGCTGAGTTCTTCCGCCGAATCAACAGTATTACCAATCTCAAGGTTATTGAACCTTTCGAGTTCGGAATGAAGCCGTACAGCCGATCTCGGCCCTGCCCCGAGGTATGCTTCAATTATGATCTTTTACTTTAGCTTCTCTTTCCTTCATACTGATTCTGATCAGATTCTTCTTCTCAGGAATTCCTGGCCTCCAGGCTCATGCAGGATGGATAGTCCACCTCGGGCTATCACCTTGACCGAGCTGAAGAAGACGCCCAAGATGTGGAGCTTGAGGAAGAGACCGAATCCGAGACCGAAGCCCGAACTGCTTCCCTCGGACTCGGCTTCAAAAATCCGGGTGAGTCTGATTCCTCCGTCAAACGCTTCATGGACGAATGGAGCAGTGATTCTGATCCTCTTGGTGACCTCGGCGCAGAATCTGAGCCAGCCAAGCAGACGCTGCCCAAAGGGAAATGGCCCTGGCCTAACGATGCCGGCCCCTCCAAGGTTGCCAAGAAGAAAGGGAAGACGGGCACGCGCCGAGCTGCCCCCGAGAGTAGCGGCCCTGTGCTTTCTCCTACTCCCTTGAACATTGCTCGCCCGGATTTCTCTATGGCTAGATTTTCTGCTCAACTGCCCCGAGCTGCCGGGTACGCTTCTCTTCACCTTTTTTGTTTCTCTTGATTATGCCTGTACTGCTTTTCTCACTTGTGCTCTTTTTATTGTAGGGCTGCCCGATCTGTTGATCCTGCGGGACCTGGGGGTGCTCCGAATGCTCCCCCTGCCCCCTCTGTTGTTCCTCCTCGCACGACCCCTGCTAGCTCGGCTACCTCCCACATGCCTGCGCCTACTCACAAGAGAGCTGCTACCGACACCAACAAGGCCGAGCGAGCCAAGAAGAAAGTTGTTGCTTCCGCAATGCAAACACGACCGAGTGCTCCACCGCCGACCTCTGCCGCTCCTCCGACTGCTGGTGTGCAGTTGGCCACTCCTGCTCCGACCACTACTACCGCTCCAATTCTGCTGGACCCATCTAGCATCGCACATACTGATGTGCCGCTGCCAGATCGGCCTGCCGCTGATGCTCAGCCTGAGGCTTCTCCAGCCCAGGCCACTACTACCAACCCAACTCCTGCTGCTGGCTCGGGGAGCACTGCTGCCACCTCCACCGAACCAACCGCCTCTGCACCTGCTGCTCCCCTTGTCACTCCTACTGTCATCCAACCCAGTGCTTCCGCAACACCGACTTCTGGTACTCTTCTGCGCCAACCGTCGCCCAGTCGCCAGCTCGTGCTGGCCGACCGGTTCCGCGAGGCGTACCTTGGTGCTTCTGATGTCTCTCCCGTCCGACCTGCTGCCGATTCTGCCACTCCTCCACCTCCTGGATCAGAGGATCAACTTTCGTCCCATCTCTTGGGACGGTTGGGTGGTCTTGCTACTGACATCAGACGCTTTGCTAACGGGGCGCTGAGCCAGATCCTCGCCTCCGAGCATTCTACCACTGTAAGTTTTCTTTTCAGTGGGGGCGCGCCTAGCGCACCCACTAGGTGTAGTCCCCGAGATTCGGGTCGATTGCTTGCAATCTGTCCGGATCTTCATTTCCTTTTATTACTCTACACTTTTTCTTTGATTTGATCGGCCCATTTTTCAGGCCATCTGCGATAGGCGTCAGTCTGTATTTGAAGAACTTCTGGACGCTTACTCAGCGGGCCAAAAGTCTATTGCTGCTCTGAAGAAGGATGCTGATACCCAAGCTGCCAAGATTTAAGAACTCACAGGTATATTTTTCTTGTCCTTTCTTGCTTCTCCCGATTGCGATTACGTCCTTACTTCATTGCAAACTTGCAGCTGCTGCTACTCGCTCCTCCGAGCTGGAAGATGCTCAGAAAAGAATCGCCGAACTGGAAAACCAACTCCGTGAGAAGGATAACCAGCTCGGCCGTGTCGAACAAAACAACCAGCGCCTAGCTGCCGCCGAGGTTGTGCTGCAAGCCAAACTTCAACGAGCTGCCTACGATCTTGCCGCTGCCCGACGCGCCCATGAACACGAACTTCAGAGTCTCTCAGATGCTCGAATTGAGGTTGAGGGCCAACTTATGAAGGAAAGGTATGCCGCCGTCAAACGCGCTGAAGACATGGGTGCTCAACAGATCATAGAAATCCAGCGTGCCCAGGCTGGTGTTGACCATGCGCTCTCCTGCCTCCACCGAGTGGACCTTGCCCTTGCAGGTAACTTTTGCTTTGTTGTACTTCGATCTGACTTTACTGTTTCCCGAGCTAACTTCATTCTCCGATTGCTTTTGCCAGATGCCTGGCCCAACTCCGCTACTGCCGCTGATGATGCTATTGCCGCAGCCCGCCAAGTGCGGGGTGTGGTAGTTGCTACTGAAGCTGGATGGGATGCCGAAGACTTCGTAGTTGCTCTGGATGCTAGAATTCCCCATGTGAAAGTCGCATTGTGCACTTATAAGACTGGTATCCAGAAGCTGAACGACAAGTTGTTCAAGGGCAAGCAGAAATCCATTGCATTTGACAAGCATGAGGATGTTGCCCGGAGTCCCAGGGCTGCCCACCGCCAGATTGATAATATGCTCGACTCTGCCTTCCGGTCTGGGGTACAGGCCGCCCTCTCTATTGCGAAGAGCTGGTACCCTGGAATTGATCTACAACTGATGACTGCTCTGCGGGAGGGCTCAGAAGAATCCATCCGCGAGCTTTGGACTCAAATCTGCCACATTGCCCAGGAGCTTGCAAATGGTATGGATCTCCTGGAGGTTACTCCCTATGTTGATTCTGTTGGCCAGCCGACTGGAGTTGCCTCCTTCAGCGACCTTCTGTACACCACAAGTGAAGACAAGGCGCCCCAGTCCCGACCTTCTCGCCAGGTCGGCAACGGGAACTCCCACTCTTCAGATTACGAAGATGATGATGCCGAGGAAGAAAGCGAGGTTTCCTCCAACGGGTACTCGGTGAGCGCCGCCCAGGATCCCTCTCGCGATCAGGCCAAGACCACTGCTTCTTCTGATCCAGGGGGTGCCACCAGCACGACCCCGGCTGCTCCCTCCGCGCCGGATGCTCCAGATGCGCCAGCCGCCTAAGCTCGGCACACCGACCTAGTTTCCTGTTTTTTGCTTGACAAATAATTAAATTTCAAGTGCGCCCGTCGAGGGCTACTTTCATGTAATGAACACCATTCGGCCAACTGGCCCTATCTTTGCTTGTGAACTTAATCTTTGCTTAAATGACCATGGCATTCCGCCTTTGCGTTTTTTCAACCGATTGCCTTTTTCTTTGTCATTTATTCTCTCTTGGTCGATTCTCTCACCAACCTTACAGCCGACCTATGGTCTGTGGTCGGATCAGAGAATAGACCTTGAAAGAATTTTTGACAAATACTTCTAGGTTCCCAGTTTTTCTCGCAAAGGTAAAGTTTCATAGATGGGCCGATTGCAACCTGCCGATTGCTTGGCCAGCCAGCCTGGTCGCAATCAGCGGGTTGCTGACGGCTTTCTCTGAACTAGATATTCTTTAAGTGTGAACTCTTCGATTGATAGTTCTGTTCGGCCGCGTCCCCCCGACATTACAGCCGACCTGCGGTCTGCATTCGGTTCGGACCAGCTTCACAAAACCCTTCACTCGTTTCGCTCTTTCTCCGAGTATACCCTTTTCGGGGCAACCGGCCAGTTCCCGGGTCTGCTTTTGCTGACCCCGGAACTGAAACATGCTAAACAAATAATTTCATAACTCCTGCCGAATGCAGTCTCATGGACGCATGGCTATTCTCATTGATAATAATTCCACAAAGGGAGGGGATACAACAATACCATTCAACTGTAAAACGGACATAACAGCTCGGCGTTCCAAGGACGCTCCATTTCTTGCCCCGAAGTGTCCACATGTCGGGTCGGCTTCCTGAGATCAATGAGGTAGTACGCATTGTTTTTTAGCGCTCGACTGACGACAAATGGACCTTCCCAAGGAGAGGATAACTTGTGCTGGCCATCCGATTTCTGGATTCGGCGCAGCACCAAGTCACCCTCACGAAAAGCTAGGGGACGAATCTTCTTGTTGTGGTAGTGACGCAGCTTCTGCTGGTATATTGCCGACCTGGACAAGGCCAGGAGACATGCTTCTTCTCTGAGATCAACGCCGTCCTCACGAGCTTCTTTGGCCTCTGCCTCCGTATACATGGCATGACGAGGTGAATTGAACTCAATGTCACAGGGGAGCATTGCTTCAGCACCATATACTAGGAAGAAAGGAGTAAATCCAATTGAACGGTTCGGCGTGGTGCGCAAACTCCAAAGTACTGTCGGCAGCTCATCAATCCATGCGTCGGGTGCTCTTTCTAGTGGTTCCACCAATCTTGGCTTGATTCCGGACAGAATGAGACCATTCTCCCGCTCTGCTTGACCAATCGACTAGGGGTGAGCCACGGATGCGACGTCTAGTCGGATGCCTTGCTGGTAAGCAAACTGAGCTAGCGCTCCTTTTGCGAAGTTTGTTCCATTGTCAGTGATGATGTTGTGGGGCACTCCATATCTGACCATGACATATGCTCTGAATCTGACCGCAGTCGGCCCATCTAGCGTCTTGATCCGCCTTGCCTCTATCCACTTGGTAAATTTGTCCACTGCCACCAGTAAGTGTGTCATGCCACCTCTTGTTGTCTTGAACGGCCCTACCATGTCCAGACCCCAAACTGCAAACGGCCATGTGATCGGAATGGTTTTCAGTGCTGAGGCTGGTAAGTGGCTTTTTTCTTTGAATCTTTGACACTCATTGCAGTGCTTGACCAGATCTTCTGCTGCTTCTTTCGCGGTCGGCCAATAAAAACCATGGCAAAAAGCCTTGGCAACTATTGCTACTGCTGATGTGTGATGACCGCACTCGCCTTGGTGGATGTCTCAGAGCAATTCCAGCCCCTTGTCCTCTTCCACACACCGCTGAAGGACTCATGTTACACTTCGGTGTACCAGCTCGTTGTTGATGATCGTGTATGCTCTAGATCGGCGTTGTATTTGCCGAGCTTCCACTTCATCCTCTGGGAGTATGCCATCTACCAGGAAATCTCTGAATGGTTCTGCCCATGATGGCGCTGCTACAATCACCATTACAGTAACTGCTTCTGGCTCTGGTTGTGCGACTTCTAATGTTGGCATCTCGGAGAAGGAGGAGCCGATCGCGCCTGGCATGGTCCCCTCAGTCCCCGAGCTGACGACAACAGCTCCTGGTTTGCAATCGGCAGCCCCTAGTGCGGCCGAATGCTCCTTTTCCTTTTGTTGTTTTGCTTCAAGTTCTGCCATCTTCAGGTCGGCCGGAATAAAGATTGACTCCGATTCTAGGGAAGGCTTGATGGATGGCTTTTGGATATTTTCTAGTGATATTCCTGGAGGAACTTCCTTTCTGGTAGATCCCAACTTGGACAGTGCGTCTGCTGCTTCATTTTCAGCTCGGGGAATGTGATGGAATTCACATCCCTCAAAGAATCCGGACAACTGCTGCACAAGGAATCTGTACCTTGACATATTTTCATCCTTCGCATCCCAAGTGCCAGTGCATTGCTGCACCACCAGATCGGAATCACCATAACATAGAATTCTCCGAATGCCAATCTCCTTGGCCAATCGGACACCGTGCACCAAAGCTTCGTATTCGGCCACATTATTTGATGTTGCAAAGTGAATCTGCAGTACATATTCGAGCTTCTCACCCTTTGGGGAAGTGAGAACAACAACAGCCCCTAGTCCAGTCATCATCTTGGAGCCATCGAAGTGCATTTGCCAGAACTGAGAGTCCGGACAGGGGGGTATATACTGAGTTTCTGCCCAATCCACCAGAAAATCCACCAGAACCTGAGACTTGACTGCCGTCCGAGGCTCATACTTGATCCCATGTGTTGCGATTTCTATGGCCCACTTTGCCACTCGGCCGGATGCGTCCCGACTGCCAATGATTTCTGCCAATGGGGCCGAACTGACCACCGTGACCGGATGCGCCTGGAAATAAGGCTTATCCTTTTTTGCTGCCATGTACACACCATAGCACAACTTCTGATAATGGGGGTAGTTCTGCTTGGAGATGGAGAGAACTTCACTGACATAGTACACTGGCCTCTGGACCGGTTGCGCCTTGTCCTTTTCAGGACGCTCGACCACCATAACAATACTGACCACCCGATTGGTTGCTGCAATGTACAACATCATTGGCTCTTTTTCCTTCGAAGCTGCCAGCACTGGAGCAGTGGACATCATACGTTTGAGCTGCTTGAATGCATCGTCCGCCTGCGGTGTCCAGCTGAACTTGTCTTTTTTCTTCATTAGCTGATACAGCGGAATTGCCTTTTCTCCCAGCCGGCTGAGAAATCGGCTGAGCGATGCCAAACATCCAGTGAACTTCTGCACATCCTTGAGATTTCTGGGCTTACCCATCATCTCGATTGCTGCAATCTTCTCGGGGTTGCACTCTATTCCTCTCTCGGACACCAGAAAACCAAGCAATTTGCCGGCTGGCACGCCGAACACACATTTCTCTGGGTTGAGTTTGATCTGGTACGCCCGCAAATTTGCGAATGTCTCCTTGAGGTCATCCAGCAAGGTTGATCCCAACACCGACTTGACCACGAGGTCATCTACATATACATGAATGTTCCGACCTAACTGAGGCCGAACACATTGCTGCATAGTACGCTGATAAGTCGCGCCGCCGTTTTTCAGGCCGAATGGCATGGTGATGTAGCAATAAGCCCCGAAAGGGGTAATAAAAGTTGTTTTAATCTGATCGTTTACATCAAGCTTAATCTGGTGATAGCCTGCTGTGGCATCCAGAAAGCACAAGAGCTGACAGCCAGCCGTAGAGTCAATTACTTGATCGATACGGGGCAACGCAAAAGGATCCTTGGGGCAGGCCTTATTCAGGCAGGTGTAATCTATACACATGCGCCAAGTTCCATTCTTCTTCGGAACCAGAACTGGATTAGCTAACCAGTCTGGGTAGAACACTTCCTTGATAAATCCTGCTGCGAGCAACTTGGCTATCTCATCGCCGATTGCTCCTCTCTTCTCTTCTGAAAAACGCTGAAGTGGCTGCTTGATCGGCTTGGATCCAGGTCGGATATGAAGCTTGTGCTCGGCAAGTTCCCTCGGTACACCAGGCATGTCATGTGGGGACCATGCGAAGATGTCACGGTTCTCACGGAGAAACTCGAAGAGCTCGCCTTCCTATTTGCTGCTGAGCCCGGCACCAACAATGACGCACTTGCTCGGGTCGGAGGGGTCCAGGGCAATCTTCTTGCTGTCCTTTGCTGCTTGGAATATGGTATCATCATCCGGCCTCTTGTCCTTCATGCTCGGCATGGGGTCCTTCATTTGAGCATGGACTGCTGCTACCACCTTGTCCAGCTGACGCCGTTCTGCATCTATGACCAGAGCATCAGCTAGCTTGGAACCAGCAGACGAACACTCCAGTGACTTCCTGTAGTCACCACACACAGTGATTGGACCATTCGGCCCTGGGAGCTTCATCTTTAGGTAAGGCTGCATGATGTTGAACATGAACTTGGTGATTGCAGGCGACCCGAGCAGAACATGGTATGGGCTGCTCAGATCGGCCACCTCGAACCAGATCGGTTCTCGGCGGAAATTCTCTTCCGACCCGAATACTACCTCAAGCCGAATGCGGCCTAGTGGAGTACATGACAGGCTGGGCACTATCCCATGGAACGTGGTTCTGCTGGGCTCTAACTCGCTCTCGCTGATGCCGAGTTTGATCATTGTATCTCTGTACAGAATGTTGATGGCACTGCCTCCATCAATAAGCATCCTGGTGAACTTGCATGAATACAATGGTGCCGCTAAGATTGCGTCCACCACGAGCATATAACTGCCCCGGTTGGGCATTATGCTCGGGTGGTCTTCTGGGCCCCATGTTATTGCATTGTCCGACCAGCTCAACCTCTGAGAAATTGCTGGCATGGTGGCATTGACTGCCTGCTCACGGGCTCTCCGACTGCCCTTGTCCTCCGACTCGCTGGTGAAGATCATATATGCTGCATCGTGACGCGAAAACTGTTGTCGAGCATTTTCTGGTGGCGGTCCTGGGGGTGGGGGAGGTGGCGGGGGTGGATTTCCTGATCCTCCCTTTGCCAAACGCTCAACCCAAATGCACTGCCGAGTGGTATGCGATGCGGGCTTGCCTACTCCACTATGCATCTTGCATGGCTGGTTCATCATGTCCTCAAATGTGTATGGTGGCCTGGGTTGACCTGGCGGTCTTTCCGCAGGCTTCATCTTCCGACTGCCTCCCTCAACCCCTTATTCTTCTTGGTGTTGCACTGTTGCTACCTGCCGATTGCCATATTGGGCATCCGGCTGCTCGTCCTTCCTCTTGTTGAAACCAGTGTTGTTGTTGTTGTTGAAATTGGGGGTGTTGTCGTTGTTGTTGAAGTTGTTGTTCATCTGGATATCGCGCCTCTCGCGCCGATTAGGACCATTTGGCCCATTTGCGTCTGCCGACTGCTGCTGCTAGCCGGATGGTTTCCCTTGGATGAAACCGCTGGGACTTAACGTGATCGGGCGCATTGCAGAGTCAGATGCGGCGAATGAAGTGGCTATCCTCATCAGATCGGCCAAAGAAGTTATCTCCTTGCGCAGGAGTTTGTGCTTCAACAAAGACCCGTCCAAGAAGCCGTCAGTAAAGTACTGGATGTCTTGGATTTCATGAACTCCCTCGCAAGTGTTCCTGAGCTTGATCCACCGCTGAAGGTAATCGCGAAGGGGCTCGTCCTTTCCTTGTACACAGAGTGCCAGGTGCCGAGGCAGACCTGGGCGCTCATAAGTACCCATGAAGTTGCGAACAAACGTGTCTTCAAAATCCTTCCAGCAATTAACACTATTGTTGGGCAAGCTGTTTAACCAGGACCGAGCTGAACCTTGAAGCATGAGCGGGGCATAGCGTACAGCTACGCGTCGACCACCTCCTGCGATACCGACGGCTGTCATATAATCGACCAGCCAATCTTCTGGCTTGACTGATCCATTGTACTTGGGGGTGTCCCTGGGCAATGTGAAACCTTTGGGGAACTTCTCTAGCCGAATACGCGGGCCGAAACATGCTGGACCCGCCGGCGCATCATCTTCCGGTTGCTTATCCTGCTGCAACTGCTCGATTCGGTGTCTTGCGTCATTGTATGCGATTGCTCGGGGACCTAACCGCTAGCTTATTGCCGGCCGGACTGATGCCGCCGGTTGCTCATTGCGCCTGCTGTTGACAGCTGGCTCATCCCTCCGACTGCCTCCTGCAGCCCCTTGATTCTTCCGACTGTAGTGCAAACTGCCATGCGGTGAGGAAGCCTGCCTCTGCTGCCGCTGCGGCGCATTCGGCTGATTCGCACCCGCAGTCGCTCGGAGTGACTTTGATGCTACTGGCCCTTGCTTCTCGGTGGCCGCCCTTTGCTGCTGGTTCGCTGTGGTTATGAGGTCGCGCATTCGGCGCGTCCTCTCCCGCAGCTCTTCTCCTTCCAGATGCTCCAGCTCGGTGGCGATCTGCTGGGCAGCTCTCATGTTCTTCACAGGAGAACTGTATGAAATCTGTGGTGATACAATGATGGACGCTACAGGTTGCTGGGCTCCTCCCAACTCTCTGCCGACCTCTCGCCCTACTCCCCGAAGCTCCTCAATGACTGGGGGTGGGATAACACGCTGTCGAATGCCATGCGCTGCGTTGTACTCCCGAACTGATGCCTCCATCCGGCGCTTTTCACCGTCGATCCGATCTGATTGCTCCTTCAGAGCTTGACGCACCTTCTCCAGCTCGGCATGAGCCATGGCTGGATCGGCATGAAGGTCCACGGGAGTGTTGAGCACATCCGGTGGGTTGCTTGGGCCTGGTGCTGCTGTTGTTGCTGCCCTCGCGGCTCGGGTCGCTGAAGTGGAACTGTGGCGACTTGACGCTCCCGCCATCATGACCTCCGCACGGATGTGCGCAGTCGTGCCCTCTGCTCCCACAGCATCCAGCCCTCCTGGCAACGGATCCGTGAGCTCAGAAAACACCCGTACCTCCCTGGGAAACACGTCAGGGAGTGCCGCGATAAAGACGCGATGTCCGCCGAAATGAATGATGACGCCGCGCGGTAGAGGCATTCCTGAACCAAACCGCGAGGCGTTGTTGATGACGAAGTCCCACGGTCCGCTCCTCATCACCAGGCCGGAGGCGAAGCGTATGCGCGATGCAGATGATGGTCACGTCCGGATCAGAACTCCAGTCGACGCCTCGGCCTGCCCCACGGTGGGCGCCAACTGTCGTCGATATGTAACGGCAGATGCCATGGGGATGGCTAATGAGGGGGACAAACCGAGGTTAGTGTCGCTGGTACCGGAAGTGAGAATGGGAACACACGGTGAGACACCACGATGTACCCAGGTTCGGGGCTCTCCGTAGAGATAACACCCCTAGTCCTGCCGAGCTAGCTATATGCAATAACTCTGGATACAATGAATGCTCCTTGAGCTGTATGAGAGGAAGAAGAAGAGGGACTCTGGTCTCTACTCTCTCCTTTCTCTCTCCGGTGGGTGAGATTGTAATAACTGCTCCGTCCTCCCCCACGCAGGAGGGATACCCGGGGCTCTTATGGCTGAGCCCGGGGTACAAAAGTAAATATACAAGAGGGAGGGCCCAGTTGTCTATCTCAGATCAGCTAGAGACCTAACATCGTGCTTCTCCGGATGACCCGGTGTAGACTTGCGGCTCGCCATACTGCTATCCCGTAGACCTCGGTAGTGAACAATGAAGCTAGATACTTAGGCATGTCGGCATGTCCGTGTGATCGGCGCTGGAGGAGACCGCACGCCTCTGACAGTCCCGATCTTCAGGGATTGTGCATTGAATGCTCTTGTACCAGGTGTCCGACCTGGACCTCTGATCGGATGTTGCTCTTCTTACTTCGGAAGAATGCTCCTGGGTGAGGCCGATTGCGCCTTCTCCGGAGCAATCGGCCCTCACTTGGAACAGTTCGGCCCACTTCTTTCTTGATCTTGTTTAGCTCGGACTTGATTAGATTGGTGACCATTAGGTCAGTGATCTTTGCTTTGATGAACTGTTTCCCCTGGGTGACCCTACCCGGGGGTCATACCCCCGACAGCGTCCAAACCATTTTTCTTCAGCCTAATGACCTCACGCATCAAGGGGAGCACCTGCTCCTTTTCAGCATTGGTAAGTCGAGGATTCCAGCCCTGGGAAGAAGCTAGTCTAACGTCTGAGTAAGGAGGCAAGGTACGCACTCCCGGCTCCTCGGCCACCTTGCAATAAAACCAACTGTTTTGCCAATTATTAACAGAATCCGGCAGACTAGAGGAAAAATATTGCACCCCTTGTTTCCTAGCCAAAAACAGACCGCCGCATAAGTGGTTGAACTCCACGCCACCACCCTCCCCAGACTTCTTCGCCTTCTGAGGCTTAATAGCATATATGGTGCAGAAAAGATGCCAGTGGGGCTCTATGCCGAAGAAACCCTCGCAGAGGGTGAAAAAGCTAGAGAGGAGAGTAATGGCATTGGGGACAATATGATGAAGTTGAGCACCCGTGAAAGCCAAGAAATCCAAGAAGAAGGGAAGCAGAGGAAGAGAAAACCCACGGTCCACATGCGAAAGAAGAATGACCCTCTCACCATCCCGCGGAGCAGGATCGTCTTCTCCAGGCGCATGAAGGCGACAGCCCTCGCGGGGAACCAGGCCGACGTCCTGGTACCCCAGTAGCATGTCCTCCGTCACGACCGACGGGAGCCACTCCCCCACAGACATGGTCTCGGCGGCAGCGGAGGAACAACGCGGGTGGCGGCTATTGGATATATGCTCTAGATGCAAATAATATATGATTATTCCAATATATCTAAGCAAGTTCATAACCAGTTTCATACCGTGCTAGAACTGTGTCAGTGAAACAATGATGCAGGTGTGGTATAGAAACCCCCAGAGTTCCTAGTTAGCCTCTACATCGATAACTAGTTCATGGTCAACATGATGATCGTGGTTTCGCGATCATGGACAATTAAGTCTCTTGACTATGAGGTCACCTCACTGGTTAAGTGACGTGGTGAACATTACCCAAAGTAAGCATTACAGCATGATCAAATCTTATGAAGGTTCAGTGTTGTAATTACAGAACGTGGTAGACCGTTCCTTTGACTGTGAGTACGTGCATAATCGCTATCTTCCCGGATGCTTTGACTTACATCCCACCACCTGACTGAAATATGCGGGTCATAACGGTTGTATCTTAGGTATTCCGTGGAGATATGTTGAGGAGTATTGTTACAAGAGAGGGATTTGTCAATCCATATAATGGATAGATACTCGGGGCCCACTCGGTGCGATTCCATCCATAAAGCTGCGCGGCGTGTGACTAGGTCACGGGGATGAATATCATGGGAACGAGTGAATAAGGATTTGTTCGGAACGAGTTTGAACCATACATAGGATGTCATTGATCGAATCTCGGAACAATCCAGTATCGCTGACAAAGGGAATGCTATACGGCGTAAGGTCCAATCGGTGTTGATATCCGGAATGCACAGGGGTCATTATGGGCATCCAGGTCCCGCTGATGATCATTGACCATAGCCTCTGCGAGGTCATGACTGGAGTGTTCTTGGACCGTAGGGTAACACACTTAAGGGCTCGATGAAATCGGAGACCTTTTCGGAACCATCGGAGCAACCAGAGAATAAAGGAAACAATATCGGAGAAGTACCGTGTTGAACCGAAACAAGTTCGGAGTGAACCGGAAGGTGTTCCGGAGCACCGGGAGATGGAATATTATATTTTAGTTATTAATTAATTGAATTAATAATTAAAATCATTTTATTTGTAATTAATATGTGCTATGGGCCTTAGTGGAGAAAAAGGCCCATTAGGGGAATTAAAAGGGAAAAGGAAAAGAAAAAGAAGGGGGAGGCGCCATGGGCCCTAGGGCCCATGAGGGGTGCGCCCCCTCCCCCCCCGTTGGCCGGCCACCCCCCCTTAGCAAGGGACTTTAGTCCCACATTGCTAAGGGAGGGGGGTTGACTCCCTCCCCTCTGCCTATATATAGATAGCCAGGGTGCACATATTTAATACACAGAAATTCGTGAGAAAATAAATATTACTCCGAATTGAGATCGGTTTTCTCCGGTCTTCTCCCCTCCCTTGTGTCTTTCACGGTGGACTCCCTAGTGTGAGTCTATAGTGGAATTGAGGCTTCTCTGCTAGAATCGGAGGCCGTCGTGCTGCCGAAGCTCCGTCCGGAGGTCTGCTTCCGCCACCTCCGCTGGATCGGAGAACGGAGGTCGTCATCGAGTCTCGTACGTGTGCGAGTACTACGAGGTGCTGCACGTGTGGCACTACACCCATCCGGGTGCTCAACACAGCCAAGGGGCTGTGAAACTTGATCGGCTACATCAACCACGTTTGCGGGAACGTTTCCCACGCAATGGACTACACCCCGAGGTATGTTATTTCCGCACTACTTTCCGTTACGATAATACGGCTAGCTAGATCTTGGGTTATGGGAACGCTAGTTAGAAAAATTTGTGTTTTCTGCTGCGAACCCCAACAGCGGCCTCCCAGGGCGAAGCACGAACAACCGGCGAAAGTTCCCCGGCGGCGGAGGCAAGAATTTGTGAGAAAGAGAGAGGCGGAACGAGAGAGAGAGAAGTGGGAGCGGCCGCGCGGAGGAAAGTGGGCAGATCTGCCCCAAGCCAAAAGGGGGGAGCGGTTTTATAGTCTGAGATAGCAACCGCCACGCGTCAGTTCCGCACCCCATTATGGGCTTGCCGGTTGCCTTCCCCATAAAACCGCTCCACTTCCCCATAATCCCTCCCACTTCCCCACGGGCGGTTTTATTACCCTATAAGACCACCGCGGGAATCGAGGAGACAGGCCCAACAGTGTACCCACTTGTCTGGACAAGAAGATTCTCTGACAAGGCAAGATCTTTTTTCATTTAAAGTCGAATCAGATTTCGATTCGAAGCTCGAAGACCACTTCAATTACTCGGAAGACACGAAGCATAGCACGCACCCACAAAACTCTCCGAGTAAGTCATCACTCGGAAGAAACCACTAAGCTCCCGAGGCGACCGAGTAAGTTGTCACTCGGAAATACAACGAAGAGAACCACTTGGGGCTTTCCACAAACGAAAAATCTTGCACCCACCAACTTCTCAAGCAAAAATCCGAGTAGTTAACTTGCTGGTGGCCCGTCTCTGACGAAGAATGCCAGGTCACCAGTAAGACCCGGAGCAGGTGGTAAAGGATCAATATCCCACGTGGCATGGCCTATAACTCGTTACGATGTCCTAGGATATTGAGCTTTAAAATTTTGGTTCATATGGAGTTTAAGGCCTTTTACTCCGAGACACGCCTTCCGAGGCCTCAGTCCAGCTCTTCCGAGAGACGTTTGAGTGTCGCCAAATTTTTCCGTCAACCTGCCCAACCCACACTCGAGGGAAAAGTTCAAACATCAATAAAGCCCTTCCGAGCCTCTTACTGAGTTTAATCTTCACATACCTCAGAAAATCTGACAAATGTCAGTTGCCTCAATTGCGAGCACCCGAAAGCGCTTGGGGGCTACTGTCGTGGTCATACTAAAGGTATACCCCTAGGCAAGGGAAACCAAGGGGTATCCTTAATCCCTTGGTTCTCCAACGCACTCAACAAAATAAGATCAGTAAAAAACATGGAGCCTTAACAACCATGGAGAAGAAATTCCCAGTGCCTCTCCGAGTAAGACGTTACTCGGAAACAGAAACCGCTTCCGAGTACGTAATCACTCGGAGGATCAGCAAGATCCGAATAGATCAGTACTCGGAAAATAAGAGCAGCGAGCCATTCATCACTCAGAAGATGGAAACTCAGCGGACGGGAAGCATTCAAGGCCGTGGGCGTTTCCCCTCCTTTATTAGCAGTAATGGGCAGACCGTTTCTTGTATTTAGTATGCATTCAATCATGTAATTAAGACCCATTTAAGCTGAGGCATTAAGGGGGAAGAGGCGCACTCCATATAAGCCTCCCCCCTCCAGTTTGGGCACGCGCAACATTTTTCTCCCAGCCTTTGAGCAAAGAACACCCAGTCAGCCTGGGACAGGACTAAGGTTTTTATCTCTACGGAGAGGCCTAACCTGTATAATTTCCCTGCATCAACCACTCTACGTACAGATTCATCTAGCTCCTTTCATACCCCCTCTCTATTGTCAGGATTATATCCCCGACAATGCTCACCCCAACTAGATGAGTCAACCAAAGGAAAATTAGGAGGAGCAAAGCCTCTATCCATAACATTATTATCCTTAACACCATCTATTTTGAAAGGATAAAAACGTAAACTATCAACATATGTGAATAATTCCTTCCGCAATTTTTCTTGCATTTCTTAGCAATCATTTTTTCTAGATAATCGATTCATACCAACATCATCAGTATAAATGGAATCAGAAGCAAGATACTTATAACATAAATTGGAATCATACTGTCAAAAGTTGGTGATGCAACCTCGGGACCGATGATTTCATCATCTGAGCCCTCTCCGACCAACACCCAGAAGCGGTCAACTGTTGGGGCTCGCTTCACTAACGAGAAGGTGGAGGAGCCACCCCCTCAGGCGCGGGGAACGGTGAACCGCTAGAGGGATTTGCGGTGACCTCCTTGACCCACTATCACCTTCCTCAATATCAGTATCCTCCTACACCGCTGATGAAGATGCTCTCGTCTCTCCTCCATGATTCTCCTCCACCTTCACCATCATGAAATTACTCTTCATCCATCGCAATTCCATATCTATCAGCATGAATTTGCATCCGGGAGTCGGTTTTGGTGCTATCATGACCACCACCTCTTCCACTTCTCTCGCCTTCGATTTCAACTCGAGCACAATCAGCCCGAGGGCACTGCTAGGAGAAGGTAGCGCCCTGGAGACCACCACATGTCTCGCCTAGGGGTATCCTATGCCTCTGCTCCGGGACTAATAATCCCTCCATCGCAGCCGCTGGATTGGATCTCCCGAATCCGTCTCTCCCATGGCCCATAGCAGGATATCGAGTGGGATCAGAGCTCCTTCCGCAAACATCTGCTCCGTCGAAATCGACAGGATCAGGGCTCCCACTGATCCCTTCACAAATTCCCTTGTATTGGGAACCATGAACACATCTTCATCGCTCTCCCAAGCATATCCTCATCTTCTCCCGCAAATTCCAGCAGTAGGGCACAAACCCTTGCATCTCGATCCATCACTGCCTTCCTCATAGAAGGTCTTGAGATCTAAGGGCATCTCCAGTCGTCCCCCAACAGGCCCCCCAGAGTGGCGTTATTATCGCCGGATGCAACCTTTTCGCCTAATCGCGCCCCAGAAGCCCAATTTTTGCCGGATTGAGCCGAAATTGGATCCGGCGAACCCAAGCTGAACCCAGCGCGCTGGGGGTCGCCTGGGTGCGCTGGGCGAAAGAAAATGGCGCGAAGACGCTAGTGGACCCGTCGATTCAACGACTTCACCGCTTTTTCGACCTCATCTCTTTGCCTCGGCCTTGCCGCGCGAATCAGACCTGCCACCAGTCAGCCTTCGCAGGCGAATCAATGATGTCGTCGAGCAGTCCAATCGTCCACGCGGTGCACTAATGATCATCACCGCCACGTGATCCCGCCCTTTCGCGCCGCGCGTCCACACCCCTCCCGCCATCTCGCCGCTATAAAAGGCCACCCTCACTGTCGTTCGCCGCACAGCTCGTCTGCGCTCCCTCTCTCTCCCAAGTTTCTCGCCCAAGAACACGAGGGCGACACTCAAAAAGAGGGGAACTGCCTTGTAGGGGATAAACGGAGGAAGAAAGGATCCTTGTTCCTCTCATTCTTCCTCCGTTTGTTTCCCACGGGCAATACCTCTCTTTTTTAGGCATCCTCCTCGCACGCCGGCGGCAGCAACCCGGATGTGTCCTGGTTTTCGCGCCGAATGGAGATGAGGGTGAGGAGGAGGAGGACGGGGCAGGATACAACAGCAGCGCCGCGCCGAAGGATGAGCCGCCGAGTGACGGCGGCGGCGGCGACTCCATCATCGAGATTTATGAATTCGTCTATATTTCGCCCAAACATCTATGAACTCGCCTATATTTCGCCCAAATAGAGTAAATTTCGTTGAGTTTCGTCGTTCGAATGTTTTTTACTCGACCGACCCATGGGTACGTGAATGGTAAACAAATCGGCCCCGGGCCGAAACTTCCGCCGGCGCATCCCTAAGTGACTATAAAATCATCGGAAAAATGCCCTCGAGGGACCGGACGACTGGAGATGCTTTAAGGTTGGTAGCACAAGAGCACTCGAGACAAGGGGATAGGGAATGGGGAGCGTCGTTTCTACTTGCTTATTGCATTGTCCACCGTTTGAATCTATACGTTTAATCCATAGATGAGAGACAGTTTGAATTGGTTTGGTGGGTTTTGTTTTGGCTGTTGAAGGAAAGTCATACAGTCTAGGGTAGGTTCAGTTGGATGTCAAACTATTCCCAGGCTTACTTGTGTGCACCATCTGACACAAGTGCTACCTCTTTTGAATATTATCGGGTAAACACCACAACAGTCGGTTCACAAAAGTGTTGTATCGGATGTTATGCTCGTCCTTGTCCTTCTGTTAACAACTATCTGATGCTAAAACCGGTGGTTGGCCATATATATACAGAAAAAACAGAGGGGAAGAACGGCTTTGGAGTTCAGACCTAACCAACCAATGACCTTTGCGTAGTGTGACGGTGACACGTACAGCGGCGAGGTGCTTGTGCACAGCTGGGCTGCAACAGAGCAAGCGCAATCTATGGCTGATGGTACGTAGTACTTGCCACGTCCATCTGAATCGACAAGACATCAATCGATGGAAAAGACTACGTCTCTCCTAAATTTTTTTCATTCGATCTTGTAAGGAAGAAGATGATGCAGCTTTTTTTTAAACACAGTACAATATAAACACTCACAAATATGAGTATACACTCACTTTTATGAACATACACACACCCAATCGCTATGAACATCTTCGTAATACTGAGGCGGTACATTATTTTAAGATTAATGAAGTCATCATCTCGTTTACGACGAAAACGTCTTCCCTCATTGAAAGCAAATCGCCGCAAATCCTAAAATATATATTCAGGAAAATAGAACACCAATGCCAAATCTATGATATGAACTCTAATAAACTGGGGATACAATCATCTATTTAATCAACTCAACCACATGTTGATTTACAAGATGATGCAGCTTTGCATTCTCGATCAGTCAGTCATGGCTTTTGACCGACTGGCCTGGCCGATGGAGAGCATTTCTACTCGCAGTACGTTTCAGATAAGTCAGCCATTTTCCTGTGGCTTCCCGCAAGTGGCCGGCGGCGATGACCGATGAGCACATACGGCAGACAGGTACCAGCTCGGCGTGCTATCCGACGACGGGCATGTCACAATCCGTCAAATTTCACAGTCCGATCCTCGCTGCGCTGCTGCTGCATGCCAACCGGAGAGAAAGAGATGGACGGACAGATACCTCGCACCGTCACAAACAATCGTATCGCCACTTCCGGCCTCCCAGCTGCCTCCCCACTCACTCTTCTCCTCTCCTCTCCTCTCCTCTCCTCCAGGTTAATTTTACCATGCCCGCCCGACACCTTGACACCCCCCCCCCCCCCCCCCGGTCCCGCCGGTCTACCGCCCGCCTTCTCCCCCTCCTATATATACCCTCCCGCCTCCTCGACCCTCCACCCAAGTCATCCTTACGCTTCCCTTTCTCTCTTTCTCTCCAGAAGACCATCCTCTGTTCCTCTCCCTGCTTTCTTGGGCCGGCAATGGCGAAGGGCGGGCTGAGCAGCAAGCTCAAGTGCATGATCAAGCGGTGGCACTCGTCCAGCCGCATCTCCCGCACGCCCTCCGCGGTGTCGCACGGCGGCGCCGAGGAGGAGGAGGACGCGTGGGGCCGCGGCGTCGTCGGGAGCGGGGCGGCGTCGTTCCACGGTGCCGACGCCGTGCCCCCGGGCCTCCACCCGGTCTACGTAGGCAAGTCGCGCCGCCGCTACCTCATCGCCGCCGACCTCCTCGTTCACCCGCTGTTCCAGAACCTCGTCGACCGCTCCGGCGGTGGAGGCGGCGATGCCTGCGGCGGAACCGTCATCGGCTGCGAGGTCGTGCTGTTCGAGCACCTCCTCTGGATGCTGGAGAACGCCGACCCGCAGCCCGAGTCCCTCGACGAGCTCGTCGAGTACTACGCGTGTTGACCGGCCTCCGGCCGGCCAACCGCCCGCCTCTACTTCATCCGCCGCTACCGCTGCCGCTCGGCTCGCCGGAGTTGGTGGTGGCTTGGCATGGCTTCTATAGGGGCCAATTTGGTAATTCTTTCCTTAAGGTAGGGGTAGAGCTGTAATATATGCCTGTCCAGCGTGCGCCGACGGTAATTAAAGTTCGTGTGGAGATTTATTTAACCTTGAGGCGTCTGCGGTAATCTGGAGATTAGTTGTGCAATTACCGCGCGCCCAAGAAATCAATGATGCTCTTTTGGGTCTACTTATTAATCAATTTCCCTAATGATTGGTTGGTGACTGTGTAATAGCTTATTTTATTACTCAATTGTTTTCTCTTTTCTTCTCTCCTTTCAATAAGATTTAGTAGGGATCAATGCATCCATGTACATTTCCATCGATGTATAAAGTGCATGCAAGCTCATTTCCTTCTGTGATGAATACATTTTTAATTTTCTGAGATCTTATGGCAACTGTCATCTAGATATTCGAAATTGGCTGGTAGCCCTCCTGTGCTACAGACACGGCGTCGTTGTCAGGAGGAAATCAAGATGCAGTGCTTGAGCTTCTTCCACAAACTAGCTGGCAGTGGAATGTCAAAACAGACTTGATCTTTGGTATTTTGATTTTGGTGCCTTTGGTCCAGGGATCGAGCGATTCAACTCTGCTTACATTAAGTCTGTTTTGACATTCCAGTGCCAGTTTAAATCCTTCACCACATTCCCAAACAAATGTACTCCCTTCGTAAATTAACAGTATAAAATATTTTAGATCACTGATTTAGTTGTTTAAAACATCTTACTTTCTCCGATCCATATTACTTGTTGTAAAATGGATGTATCTAATATGGATCGGAGGGAGTATAATAACTTACAGAGGAAGTACTACTAGTTAAAAAATCAAGAATATTGAAGGTTAGTGGGGGATAATCTGATGCAGTTTTCCATAGTCCCACAAAGACGAGACAGCTGCTTCGATTGCTAAATATCACAAGCCAAAAAAGGCATCAACTTTGATCAAACTTTCTCCAAACTTGGCGATCAATTAGCCATCATGCGCATGCGCAAAGCAACACACACGGCTTAATTAGTAGCCAAAGACTCACCAAACTGGTCGCCATGCACGCATATTCTAATCGGAGGGGTTTAAGTAGAGGTTTGGTGCAGGGTCGGATGATGTGCGTCCAATTCCTGGCTGTCATGCATACAACTTCCTTTTTCTCCTCCTTTTGCATTGCATGGTTCGTATTTGAATGCATGCTTAGTCTACTAACAAACCTGAGCTTAGCCAGTTTGATTGACTGGACGATGATGATGATGACAACTTTTGGGCGCGTATTTGGACGTACTAACCAGGGGCCATTTAAGTTGGTGGGTGAGAGAAAGCATTTGGTCCCCTGAACACCGTTGGACCACGCAAGCATCCATACCCAACCCAACCACAGTAAACTAAATTCCTCTTTGCAAACACTGTAGCAGCAGCATCTGTTTGATTTGATTAGCCCAACTTTCTTAAGCCTCGGCTACCAGATTGATAGATCAAAGATCACATATGCTTCCTTTGTCCCAAATTAGTTCATTCGAATTCGACGGAGAGAGAGGCCGGGGGTACATATAGTTACTACTACCACTCCGCTCAGTCATAGATGACCTAACTCTTTGGTCCCATCGTCTTCATAAGGCGGAGGCCAAACATCACGCCGGCTTGTGGCATGATTTTTTTCTCACCCCGTCTCTCCTAATTCCTTGTAAAGTGACAATAACAAACAGAAAATGTAATTTATTCTGGTGGGGAGTCTTTCCCCCGTTGCCAGTTTAAAAAAAGTTATTTTTGCATTTTAAACTAAACTGTAAAAACATGTTATATCTAAGAACAGAGAGAGTATTATAGATCGCTAAATTGTATTGATGGACTCCAAGTACGTCTTCAACTTAACTGAATAACTTACCATTCCTGCCTTGCACAATCAAGCTGAGGCTGAGCCTGACAATTCAGCAAACCCCTATTTTGTGCCACTTTGATGGCATTTTCCACGCGTATCCAACCGGCACTCTCATCTCATCGATCCATTGACTGGTCGTGTAGTATATTACTAACACAAATTAAATCAATCATGAGATCACGTAGTTTAATACGTTTGCTGGTGCCAACTGATGATTGATCGATGGTGGTGGGAGTGGGACTCGACTCTCGGCCTAATTAAGCTAAGCTATCGCTAAAGCTACACATACTACATAAAATATGGTGTCGGGGACAAACCGAACGCCTTCACTGTTGGACTAAACCTAAAAGTGCGGTAGGCCAGTCCTTCGCTGTTACTACTAGAAATTTAAAGAAGCCCTGCCTCTGACTAATTAAACTTCGCACGGCCACACTACGTACTCCCGGTTAATTTAACCCTTTTCCGTTTTAAAGCTTTAGCGAGGGAGTACTAGCAATGGCAGTGCTGGCAAGCTCACCAAACATTAGAGCCCTAACTTAACTGATTCTGCATGCAGTGCAAGCAGATTGTCCTGCGTACGTGCGGAAATTGATTGTGGAATCTGAGAATGTCCAATGTGGTTGAAATCATGTGCGGCAGCGGACTCAGAGCGGCTCCATTGAATTGAATTGGTCGATCCCAGAAAAGGCTAGTTTCCACGGTTGGGTTTTTCACGTACTCGATCGCATCGTGCTAGCTAGCTATAGATGCGCATCGATCACGTTAGTTGGGTGCTGCTCCAGCCTCCGGGTAGGTCGCCGGTCCATGTCCTTAACCGACGGGCGCGTCCGTAACACTGTCCTTAACTGGCACAGCCCACGCACGAAGCTAGCTAGCACTGTCCTAC
This sequence comes from Bromus sterilis, assembly GCA_950022295.1. NCBI lineage: Eukaryota > Viridiplantae > Streptophyta > Magnoliopsida > Poales > Poaceae > Bromus > Bromus sterilis. The sequence goes on along the minus strand of OX465596.1, from coordinate 406,632,565 downwards.
AAGTTGGAGATCATTGTGTTAAGACCCCATCAAGTGTCAATTAGGAGTATTGATCAGTTCATTACGCAGCTAGCATTGTCCTACTAGTTGGAGATCATTGTATTAAGACCTCATCAAGTGCCAATTGGGAGTATTAATCAGTTCATCATCACCACCAAGGCCGGCCGTGCCTTTGATAGATTATTATAGATATCAACATCTCTTAACACGGCCCTAGTCCGACCTGTCACAGCTGAATGTCACTTTCTCCGTTTTAAAATAAATGTCATTGATGTAGTACAAAGTATTCCCTTCGTCCCATAATGTAAGACGATCTTGCAGTTTAAATTGAACTACAAAAACATCTTACATTATGAAACGGAGGTGGCTGAGACTCGACCCCCGCGTCGTCCTCCCTGGCGCCTCGGGGGAAACCCTAGCTTCGCGTTGCCGCCACCCCCACGTCCTCCCCTCCGACTCGCCGCCGCCGGAGGAACAGCCGGTGAAGCCTGCGCTGGTTCCCGTGATGGTGGCGGCGAGGCGCTGCGTAGCTGACCTGGGTGCTGCGCCTCCCCCCCCCCCTCGCGGCGCACCCGCTGGGACCCCTTCGATGCCCTCCCCCCCCTCTCCCCCACGCTCGAGCATGCCTGGCTCAGCTCCGGCGGACATGGACCTGCGCTCCTCCCGTGTCCATGGCTGGCGCCCGTGCTGCCGCATCTCCGGCGCCGACGTGCTTGGGAGCAGCGCCCCTTTCCTGCTCCTCCCGCCCGTCGGTGTTGCGGCGGCTCTGACTCCGGCGACTAAGATATGCGTCTCTCCAGATCCGTGCTCGCCAACGTCGTCGTCCGCCGATGCTTCCCTGCTCCGCCTGCCGCATGACTCGCCGACCATGGACCTGCGCCACTTCCAGTTTCCATGGTTGGTCGTTGTCGGCTGCGCCCCACCCGTCCATCTCCGTTGGACCGGTGGTGCCTTGACGTCCCTGACCACAGCGATCTGGATCTGCGCCCCTTTCCAGGTTCAGACTCGTGCGGGTCTACGGCCGTCGTCGCACCCCTTGCGTCGTCGTCTTCGCCCGGTCGCCCACAACCCCTCCCAGCTCAGTGCATCGTCCGTCGTCACACCGTTTTGTGGCTCGCGCTCCCGGCAACGCTGAATGTCTCCTTCGATGGCAGCTTCGACCGGTAACTCGACTCCCTCCTCTACGATTCCTGTCCGGTGGCTTGCGATTGCTCAGACTCAGGCTAGGGCGAAAGCCTTGCTTGGCTTGCCGATGCTTGCAGCGGCGACATCTGCGGGTGTCGTACCCTTCTTAGAGGCGATGTCATAGTCTTCATCTGAGCCCCTCTTTGAGCATCTGGGGAAACCCTAGATCCGATTACCCGGATCGGATGGCGGTGATATCTCAACATCGTTCCCTTCTTGAAGGCGCTATCTTTCTTGCTCGCGGTGTCCCCGGTGGCGGATTTGGAGACGTAGGTCATCTTGTTCACTGGGTTTGGCTGCTCCTTAGAGCTAGACGAGCTTAGCCGTGTTGTTTTTCTTTGTTTGGGCTAAGCATCCCTTGTTTCTCTGCTTTGTGCATCATGTTCACGCCTTTTCGCGTTCGTGTCATATGTTGTACCATCTCTTGCATCCATTTCCACTCCATCTATCAATGAAATGATACATAAGCTTTGCGTATTCGCGAAAAAGAAAAAAAACGGAGGTAGTATTATAAAAGTTGTATTAAATCAACGATTGTTTATTTTAGGGCGAAGAGAGGGCATTACGTAGTAATGCGTGCTGAAACTGAAACTGTTGCACGGGCGCGGCTAGTCAGAGTTGGCCGCTAAAACGGAGAAGAAACCAAGGTTTGCACAGTGCTTACTTAGCATTCTGCTTAGTACGATGGATCGATCGAGCAACAAGCAAGCAGACAAGGTGTTTGAACGTGCGCAGCGTGACTTAGCTGGTTGGGCGATGCGGATCTCCGGGATGGCGACGCTGCAGTGGCGCCAACCTACGCTTTGGTACTAGCATCTCTCTCAACATAGCTAAGGACGTGAATAATTCTGGACAGAGAAATTTAAAGGCAGCGATGGAATGGATCGATGAGGGTTCTGTACACCGGCTTCTCCATCGACTTTGATCGTACACCATCTCTGCATCATATGAATGTGCGTCCAGACCGCATGGATGCAGCTAGCTAGCTGGAGATGCTCAAACCATGCAGATATAGCACGTGAAGAAATGATGTTAATGTGATGTGCACGATCTAAGTACGTACTACTCCTACTGATTAATCTTCTTAAAGCAAAGTTGTAGTACTAGTGATTAGTTAGTGAACTCAGGTAGGACAAACCTAATTGTGTGTCCCTTGTCATCCTTAAAGGAGTTGTCTGCTAGTACAGTACATATGTGGTGTTGAGACTTGAGACTTGAGAGCTAGCCGAGAGTGGAAAACGCAGGCGGGAACCGGCCGGCGCCGGCCGTTGATGGGTCAAATCGAGCAACTAATAAAGCATAGTATCCGATAGGCGATGGAGATCCCCGTCGGCTTGGCCCGCGTGGTTGCATGCATGGCAGCACGCGCCGACGGCGACGCCGTGACGCCCCGGTTCTCCGGGGAGCCACGGACGCACCCCAGGCGAGACATCGTGTCGTCTACGGTTGAACGGTCGCCGTAGCGGTGCGGAGGCCGTATGGCGACGGGCAATGGGGGCATGTGCGCGCGGGCGAGGAACACGGGCGGCGCGCGCCTCGTGGGCGCGGCCACTGTGCCCGCCCCGCCCGTAGTACGACGTAGGCTGTGCTCGTGCTCGGCCGTGACCACCGCATGCATTCACGCCAGCTCCCCGCCGGTTGGTCGCGCCTGCCTTTCAGGCCCAGGGCGCCGTGCCGTGTTCCTGTCGGGGCGTTACCGACGACCGACGCCGGTCGTCGGAGCACGGTGCTCCAGCCCGTCGGTCGTGGTGGAGACGAGTGTGCAGTTCCGTGAACCCGGCCAAGTATTCAGTTTACTGCATTGGGGCGATTGTTGGTGGAGGTACGTGTGCCGTGCGTGCGTGCCCATCTATCTATGTGGTCACGCCGGAAGCTAATACGAGCGTCCTGGCATGGTGACCTGACGACTCCTGGTCCTAGCTAGTCCCCCTGTTTTCGACTGTACCGACAGTTTGGACGCCCGGGATAGACGGTACCGGGTGGCACATGCATCATGTGGATCGACGATGGATGAGCGAGAACATGGCGCGCGCAGGAGCGCAGATCGCGCGTGCGTCGCGTTGGGGCAGCGGAGGATGGCGCCCATGGATGGATCTAGGCTCGGCGGGCATACGGAAGGCCCCCGCAGGGGCTGCAAGGTGCACGGCACTGTCGCGGCGTCTCTGGGGGCATGGGCTTTCACTCCCGATCTTCCTGCACTGCACTGCATGCGACGTCTGCGTGTTGCGCCATGGGCCATCACCATGCGCCATAGACTGCAACTTCATGAGGAAGATGGGGAGGGGTTTTTTTTGCTTGGGAGGTCAAAGAACCATCGGCGCAAACCAAGTAGCTATTACCAAGGTACCTACCGAGCGAGGTTTCGGCCATAGTGCCCTCTTGTCAGATATGCGATCGGCATGAAACCCAACGAAGGAGGTTGATTGTAGAAGGATTGATGACAATCTGTTTACAATGCAGTTTGGTTGCTTAGCGGACTAGAACTATGCAGTGTTTTTTTACCCCGCAAAAAAAGGCACTTCTTTTGAATGAATATGACAGGTGCCAAATATTCACTCATCGCATACCATATCTCAACGGATTAGCGTAGTTTTTTTAGCGACCCTAGGTCAATTATTTTAGACAAGATTGCTCTTTGGGTCCAGGTTCATAAATCACCAAACACACGCTAAAATTCTATATTTTCTTAGTTATAACAAGTTCAATACAATTAGTAGCTTGGGTGAGGGTGGAGGCCTTGTAATTTTTTGGAAAATGGAATAAAGCGCATGGTTACAAGCTATTCAAAATATCATATTGGTGCTTTTATTGATGATCTTGGCCCGGTACCCTGGAGGAAGTCTTGTATTTATGGGGGCCTAAGACTTCGAAAAGATACAAAACTTAGGACCAGCTCAAAACTCTCACAACAAATAATGGTGATCCTTAGATAGCACTTAGGCATTTCAATGAAGTTGTGAACCATTCTGAGTATGATAGCATCAGGCAGATAAGTCAGAATAACGTACCTAGATGGTTCGGAGATGCTATTGATGTTTGTGGCCTGGAAGATCTAAGTTTTCTAGTTGACTTTCGAAAAAAAGGTTACAACCTGACAGGTAGAACATACACACGTGTCAGGCTTGACAAAGCGATTATAGAACCAAACTGGTCATCAGTCTTCCCATTAGCGAATGTTGTTCATGGTATTGCAACTTCGTCTGATCATAACCCTATATGCATTTTAGTTGCTGATGAACCCTCTATTATGAAGGGAGCAAAACAATTAATACGAAATAATGTGGGAGGATGACCGAGATATAAAAACTTTCATTGTTGATGGATGGAAAGAGTGATCGATCTCATGCATGCAAGAACTAAATGAGAATCTACATTGTTTGCCTTTGGATTTGTCAGTTTGGGACCGCCAAACTTTCAGCAGCGTGCGAAGATATATCAAGGATATGAAGTTTGAGCTAGAAATATTACGTGGTGCTCCTGGCCTATCAGGCTCTACTCATCGTGAGCTCGAAATATTAGAGTTTCTTGTGAAATTATATAACCGTGTGGAGATGTTGTGGAAACAAAGGTCTCGTGTGGACTAACTCGTAGGGAAAGACAAGAACAATAAAATAATCTTAAGGCAACAATGAGAAGGAGAAAAAACTTGAAAGCGTTGCAAAAGGGTAATGGGTATATTATTTCAAACATTAGTGAACTGAAAGGAATGACGATGCGGTTTATATGCTAATCCATATATATTCGAGGGAGTGAAAAATATGCAAGAGGTCATTGATTTTGTTTTGGCTAAACTTTCGAATGGAAAGAATGAATTTTTCGTTGCCCTTACACTAGTGATGAGGTAAAAAACAGGCGCTCTTTCAAATGTTCCCATCAAAGGATCCTATTCCAAATAATTTTTCGGCTCACTTTTGTAGAAGCATTCGGACATTTGTGATGAGGATATGGCCAATTATGTCCTTCGGATTATATCAGGCACTAAAAGTGCAGAAAGTATCAACAACACATACCTTGTTCTTATTCCAAAGGTTAACTGACCAGTCTCCCTTACTCAATTTCGCTCAATTATCTTATGCAACTTGATTTATGAAATTGCCTGCAAAGTTCTTGCTAATCATCTTAAAGTAGTGCTCCGAGAGTTAATTTCACTAGAGCAACATGCCTTTGTTCCATGAAGGATTACCAGGATAACATTATTGTTGCTTATGAGTGTTTGCATTTCATGAAAACAAATAAAGATCTAAAACATCGCCATTGTGCCTCAAACTTAATATGATGAAGGCTTATGGTGGAATGGAATGGGAGTATCTGAAGGCTATTATGTCGAAGTTGGGCAGGTCTAGTGGCTGGTTTGAAAGAGTTATGAGTATGGTAAAATTAATGACTTTTTTTACTTTTGAATGGTAAAAAACTTGAGAATTTTAAACCTGCAGAGGTATCTAGTAGGGAGGCCCAATATCAGCGGAGGGCCTTTTTGGCCTTCTGAAATTCAAAAATGAATCATCACATCTTGGTGGAATTCAGGTGTCTCCACGGCGCCTTCGATAAACCATCTTTTAATTGTTGATGAGGATATGAAATAAGATATTTGTTGATGAGACTATCAAATAAGAAGTCAAAGATAATCTCGGTGCGCGGAATGAAACCCTCAATCGTACTTTGGCATGCCTTCTGATGTGGGCAACTCCAAAATTGAAGCATATAAGTACTTGAAGGATAGACTTTGGAGCAAAGTCAACGGTTGGATTGAGAAAACTATCTTCGTTGCAGGAAAAAAAAGTACTAATCAATTCGATTGCATAGTGGTACCGGTCTACTCAATGTCATGTGTCAAATTTCCTCGGGGTCGATGTCAGAACCTTAAAAATCTTATAAGTAAAAAAATGGGTTAGCAAAGAGGGATAGTGCAAATCTCAGCCGGTTTCATGGAGATCAATGACCCGGTCCATGGAAAATGGGAGCCTTGGATTTCAAAATATGGAACTTTTCAATCTAGCACTGCTTGCTCAATCCTTTTCATATGTGCATATGTGTATTACTCAAGTTGCCTTTTCATGACTCAGAATTGCTTTTACAAAAAGTATTATCCAAATACACACATGTGGGAATTAGTTTGAAAGATGTCATCATGAAACATAAAGGTGAAAACGTATTTTGATTTGGACTTTCGGTTGAAAATAATAATTTTGCAAGTTCAAAACAGTTTTGTATGTTGATGGCGTCGTCTGTTTTCGCAATAGATAGTCATCACTAATTCATTATGTATTAAAAATCATTATGTACAAAAAAAATCATCATGTATTTCTTTTCAAGTTCAAATAACGTATATTTAAAAAAAATGTTCTGTATCCTAAGAATATCCATCTTGTATTAAAATTATTCATCATATATTTCAAATAATGTTTAACATGTTTCAAAAAACTGTTAATCTTACATTCTTAAGAAGTTGCTCCCCACTACTACCAATTCTCTCAACATGCACGCACTCCACCTCATCATTCATGCCACATCACCCTCCATTAGCATTTTTCTCTCAACATGCAAGCATGCCACCTCATCATCCAACATGCATGAGAAAGACCCATCTCAATATGCCACTATGCATAATAAAAACTCACATTCAACATGCATGCATGGGAATTTTTATTTTATTATAATATTTATATTAAATCCATATATTATTTCAAAAGTTATTGTTTCAAATATACATGCTTGCATTTTAACCAAACATTTTCACTGAAATATTTTGCAAAAAAGTTCCACAACAACGTACGGGACATCATCTAGTTTTTTAAATGGTTCATCATGCATTTTGAAAAATGTTTCCCATGTATAAAAAAACGTGTGTCACGTACCGAAAAATGTTCTGCATGTAAGTCATGTGTTCAGAAAATATACATCGTGAATGTTAGTCATATTTTTTCGAAAATGATTATATTTACAAAAAATATTCATTGTTTATTTTTTTAAACATTTTTTATATATCCAAAAACTATTCAGCGTGTATTTTTCGGTACCCCTTTTATACTGCAAAGACTACTAGTAAGTCTCTGTTTATCAGCGAATCAACCTGTGGTTGAGTTGGTTAGGTGGATGGTTGTATCCCCAGCCCACCAGATTTTAAATCTCAGATTTGACAATGGTGCTCGCATTTTTCTGAATTTATTCCAGGGCTTCCGGTGATATGCTTTCAGTGGGAGGAGATGTCTCCGTCGAAGACGAGGTGGTGACTTCGTTAATCTCAAGATGATGTACCGACTCAGTATTGCGAAGATGCTCATAGAGGTAGGGTGTGCATGTGTGCGTCATAGGGGTGATTGTATACTCGTGTATGTAAGTGTCTGAGTTGTAAAAAAAAGTCTTTGTTTATCAATATAAGATGTTTTGGTAAATTTATTTATTAAAATGTTTTATACTAATAAGCAGAGATAGTAGCTACAGTGCTGATTTGTCTCCTTTTCTTGAGGAACCTACTATTTTACTTGTTATTGGGACAATAGATGGGCTGACCCAATACGAGAGGTTGGTTTCTCGGAGCAAACTTCTATGTTTTTTTTTAGTGATTTTTGTGACTCGGTTTTTTGGTTCTTCTTTTAGTTTTCGATTTTCTTTGTTCATAGTTTTCTTGTTTATAGAAAAAAATACTTGGTTCCTTGTTTTTAACACATATCTATTTTCCCAATACACAATGTATATATTTCATATACTTGTAATCCATTTGTTGATACATGTCTATTAGTTTTGAATACATGATGTTTTTAAACATACGTCTATTTTGTTACTACCTGTTAAGTATTTTTAAATACGTTTTGTACACTTTTTAATGCAAGAAACAATATTTAGAAACTACACAAAAATTTGAACACTGTATAAACATATTTAATGAAAATACCATGAGCATATACTTTGAAACATGTGAATACTTAAAAAAAAATTGAAAACTTAAAAAAAAAATGAACAGTTTCTTTTAATGCACAATCACTTTTCAAATTAGACGAACGTTGTGTAATATCTAATCTCGTATACTGGATATATAAGGGTACAGAAAAAAAATATTCTTAGTACGTTGTTCTTATATATATGGAAATTATTTTCTACTTACATTATAAAGTAAATATTTGTGAGATAAAGAAAAGTGAACTACATTTTTTGTTAAGCAACAGATCGCCGAGCCGACGGGTTATACAGCATCCATTGTTTTCTTAGTTTTTTTTTGAGACATAATTGTTTTCTTAGCTAGTTCGGTATTTTATTAATGAGCTAAGCTTTGCTCTCCCCGCCTTAGATGAGCTGGCCCGATATGAGGGTCTACGCAGTTTTTTGAGAGTTTTATGTGCCCCGTTTTCTTTGTATTTTCTTCTATTTTTCATTTTTGTATGTTTATGTTTTACTTGTTTTTACGGTTCCTTGTTATTATTTCCTTTCTTTTTTTTCTATCCCATGTCTATTTTTTTTCAATAAACAATGTAATTGTTTCATAAACTTGTGTTTTTTTGGTACATGTCAAACATTTTTTGCATGCATGATATCTATTCTTTTCAAATACATGTTTAAAATATTCCTTGAATTCATGTTGATTTTATTAAAAATCACATTGAAATGTTTATTGGAAATTAAATGTATTAAATTCTATGGTAATATTTTATAAATGGTATAATTTTGTAAAACAATTCCATGAATGTATTTTATGAAATGCATGAACACCTTTTTAAAATGCCATACATATTTTTGGAATGGTATGTAAAAAAATTTAAACTACACATTTTGTTGATGTTACATTGTGTGAATATTTTCCCAATAATTTCATGAATATATATTTCAAACACATGAACATTTTTTGTGTCACGTACAATTTTTTTAATCACTAGTAGAGAAAAGATTATCCCCAATTTTAATTGGTGGCGCACTAGTGTTAATACATGCTAGTAATATTTTTATAAAATAGTATCGGCGTGGTACAATTTGGTACACCAAAACTATGATGATATTGCAGGCGTGGAAATAATTTGGTACGCCACTTATAAGTGAGCCCCATGGTGCCAACAGAACAAGGCATAGGTGGACTATTGCTAGTACCTATGGCTTGCCATTTTATCAGACGCCATGATACAAGATTGCCCTATTATATGCTTGTTTTTGTATATTATAAAAGGTACATTTTTTTGTTTCAAATTTGGTTTTTTATTTTTCTATTGTTAATACTAATGCCACAATTGTGTTTTCTTAGAAAAACTTTTTTTCAAATGTTTTTTTATGTTTTTATATTTGTTTGTTTTATTTCATTTTGTTCTTCATTAAAGGATGTTATTCTTACATATATATATATCTCATTATGTTGATTTTATTATTATTTAATTTTTATATGATTAATTTTGCTTATTTAAAAAAATACATCTATGGTGTGGACTTCAGTGGGCAACGCTAGAAGCTAAGGTTAAATCACTTCCATCTGGGGCAACCCACGCTCCTGGATGGGATTGGGGGTCAGGGGACGGTGCGGCGTCGTGCGAGACATTGCGCCGGAGAGAAACGGTTCATGGAGGGGGGGATTTGAGAGAGAGAGGCGGTGTGAATGGGGTAGTGAGCGATGACAGGGGAGGGCGAGGGTATTAAGAGGTGCCTCATGTGTCTCCAGCAGTTTCTGAGGTGAGACGCGAACCGATACACGTGGCTCTACCTTGCGACCGTAGTTCAGAATCAACAAGGATTCTACGAACGAAGGAGTGTACAACCGGGATGCAACCCCACTTTTTTGTTGTCCGGTTCACCAAAACGGTTGAAGAATCGTTCCCTAGGACCAGGCCCAAAAGTTCTTTAAGTAGGGATGAAAGTGGTGTGGAAACTTTCCGCTTTTCCCGGGAAAACATGAAATTGGAGAGGATAAATGAAAGTGGAAATGGAAATTTTCAAAACGAAAGTGAAAACGGAATTTTTTATATGAAAACGGAAATGGAAACGGAACAACGTTTTTCAGCGAAACAGGCATGGAAACGGATTCTGTTTCCGTTAATATGAAACTTTCCGTTTTGCATGGTGAACATTTTTCTTGTTGAACTGAAGTGTTTACTAGTATATTCGAGTTATCAATTATGTAAACTAGGAAGTGTGGATTTTGTTTTAGTCTAATACAATATGTCACTTGTATGAGCACACTATGGTGATTTGATCTGCCATGTTCGGTTTTTTATGCCTTTAAGTTTTTGTATTACCAGAGTTGGAAAATTATGCACAAATGAATATCTTATTACATACCCATGATACATCTTCATATTTTATATTCTCATCAATTGAACATCTTTGTTGGTTTCAATGTGTTTTTTCTATGGTTCAAGGGGTCTTTAGTTCCGATGAACATCCGCTTTCGTCTCAGTGTCCATGCCGCATTCGCTCCGTTTTCATTTTCGCTAGTATTGTTTTCGTATTTGTTTCCGTGGTTTCTGTATTCGTTTACGTTTTCAGAAAATAATAATATGAAAACTAATGTGGCAGCACCCATTTTCGTCCGTTTCTGTTTCGTTTTCATCCCTAGCTTTAAGGTACGTGCAGGCGTAGATATGAATGTAGTCCGTCCAACCAAACAAATCTATTTCTTTCCGTTAAGATTTGGTTGGCCTAGATGCGAGCAAGCAAACACGCCCCTAGATGCCAAAGTCCATAGATGCCAAGGTCGATCCAAACTTGCATGGTCGTAGTTAAAGCATCTCCAGTCGTTCGGCCCCCCAAGTTGGTTTTCGGCGCTATTTTAGCGTCGTTTGGGGGGCGCCCGGGCGGCGAAAACGGTTGGGAGGGGGAGGCTCCCCAGCCGCGTCCCCATAGCGGCTCCTCAAGTTTGGCGTGAATTTGTGAAAAACGAGGCAAATTGAACGAAATTCGGCCTAATTCATAATATTTGGTCTAATTTTACACAGTAGCAACTAAAAAACTAAAAAAACTACTAAAAAGAAGAAAAAAAAGAGTAGAGCTGCTCGAAGTTGAGCTCCCCGTCGCCTCCTCCAGCGCCTCCTTCAGCGGCCCCGCCGGCGGCGCCGTCGTCGTCGCCCTTGGGCTCGCGCTTCACGGCGGCCTGTGCAATGCACGTGCCGCCGCCGAGCGGCCCCTTCCTCCTCCGCAGCCGCAACGGCTCCTCGTCCTCGTCTTCGGTGCCGTCCAGCACGACGAACTCTGGAGCAGGCGGCGCCGGTGGTGCCCACTTGTTGTGGCTGCTACTGCCGCCCTTCGCCTAGCCGCTGTCCTCCCCCTGCGCTGCCGGCCGGATCCTCGGCCTCGGCGAGGTCCCAGGCCCTGTGCTGCGCCTCCATCTGGCCGAGGAGGTAGTCCTTCTTGGACCACTCGAGGCCGGCGTCGTACTCCTCATCTTCGTCGGCGGCCGATGGTGGCGGAGGAGGCGGGGCGACCTCCTTCTCCTTCTTCTTCCCGTCGAAGCCCAGGAAGCCACGGCGCCTCGGCGGGGCCGAGGAAGGGGCCCCGATGACGACGACGCGGCGGGGACGCCCAGATGACGCCCCCGGCTCGCTCTTCACCTCGGTTTTCACCGGGGCGAGCTGTGACGAGGAGAAAGCTGGCCCCGAGGAGTGGGATCCGGTGGAGCGTGGCGCAAGGCCGCCGGAGGAAGACGACGAGCCGTCGAGGTTGCGCGGCATCGTCGCCCACAGAGGCGTGCTGCGGCTGTAGGAGTGGTGGGCCGCGGCCCCGTACCCCATCGGAGGGTACTGGAGCCGAGCGTGTTGTCGTTGTCGATGTACTGGAGCACCCACTCAAGGGTGCGCCCCTCCGCGCTCCACCACCGCCTGCGGCCGTTGCGGTTGTACCGGTCGGCCACCGTCGTGAGGTCGTTGGTGGAGGCGATCGCCTCGGCGCGGCGGTGCTGAAAGTAGGCGGGCCATGTGGCGGTGTTGCCTGCCGCGTTCGCCGGGTCGGCGCGCTCCGCCGGCGTCATCTGGGCGCGAACGGCCTCCACCTCCAGGTCGAAGGCGACGGTGCCCTCCTTTGGCGCCGGCGGCACCGGGACGCCGTCGTTGGATAGCACCCAGTCGTGGGGTGGCCTGGTGTCCGGCGGGCACGGATAGCCGGCCTGCGCGAGGAGGATGGCCTCCATCAGCAGCAGGCTGCGGCGCTGGAATCCGTTCCGCGCAAGGTTGTCCATGACCGCCGGCGATGTGGTGGGAGGAGAAGGGAGGAGGAGGTGGCGGCGAGAACAGAGGAGGAGGAGCGAGTGTGCGCGGCGTGTGCGCGGCGTGTTCATCGACGAGCCCCTTTAAATAGAGCGGGAACGCGAACAGGCGGCCTCACCGGGGCGGGACACGCGGCGGCGCAGTCGTCAGACCGTTGGGTTTCTCGACGCCTCGCATTGATGCTGTGGATGCGGCAGGCACGGCGATTGGATTTGTCACCGGCGCCGCATTGATTCACTGCGGCGGCGGCAGGTGCGGGGAAGCCGAGGCGGAAAGATGACGACGCCGTGTGTTCATACGCCGACAAGTGGGGACGGCGTGCGCGTTTTTTTCATCCGGCGTCCCCAAAAGACCCCAGCGCGTCGGATTGGCTTGGGATCGCCGGACTTAATTTTGGTCCAATTCGGCACTATTTATGCCTTTGGAAACGCGGCTGGGCGAAATTCGTTCATCTGAGACGAATTGCGCCGCCTTAAAGACCTCTTGATGGCGCAGCTGGAGATGCTCTTAAGCTCGAGATTTGAGAGGGTAACGTAACGATAGATAGGAAGCAACAAGTGATAAGCTCGACGGGGTCAGCGGTGCCCAGCCAGCCTGACGAACCACTGCAGGGCAGGACTAACTGGGGCATTCTATCAGAGGTCAAACAGGAAGTAACCAAGTGTGCAGCATTTCTCCTGCGAACTGACTGACAAACGACAGTAGAAATGAAACGCTGGATATAGTACTCCTTCCGATCCATAATAAGTGTCGCTCATTTTGCATTAAGCTAATACAAACTTTGTATTAGATGAGTGACATTTATTATGGATCGAAAGGAGTAATAAGTGATAGGCAGGCGACATGCGTATCTGTTTTCAGAGCCAGAGATATGTTAATTTGAGAAACAGGGCAATAAGTAAGTTAAAAGAGAAAACCAGAACATGCGGAGAAGGTTGCCAGCAGCATAAAACTCCAAGCAGCAAATGGAAAAGGTTCCAACTCACGCGCTGGGCGCTTGACGAACAGATCGAGCGAGCTCATCAAAGCTGGAAGAATTACCATCAAAGAACAAACTAGTAACATAAATCACAACCGGTTACATCCAAACTACTTCGACGGATCAATTTAATTCTTGATCATATATTTAGGTCTTTCCTTAACAAGATATATATAGAGCGAGAAAGGAATTACATCATTACATCCAACACTATATATCTACGAAAATGCAAACGAGCATGATTCAGAACATTGTTACTACAAATGAACCCATCACACGGTTAAGTACGTGCTTCATCATCCTCTGCTGTTACGCAAGCATGGTAGAAGGTAGACCATGTCCCGTACCGTCGACGTCGAGATCGTCGTCGGCGGCGGCGCCGGCGAGGCCCTTGTCGTGGCGCTCGACGCACTGGAGGATGTACTTGAAGGCCTCGGTCTCGCAGGGGATGGCGAGCGCGCCCTCGTGCCGGAACCCGAACTCCTCCTCGGCCTTCTCCAGGAGGAGCCGGAACACGGGGTGGCCCAGGTAGCTGGTCGGGATCACGAACCGGCGCTGCTCCGGCCCCACGTACACCGGGCAGTACCCCTTGGGCACGTCCGGCGCCGCCTCCGGGCTGTGGCAGCTCTCGTCGTCCGAGTCCACCGTCATCGTCCTCGTCAGCCGCCGCAGCACGAACGGCGGGATGGACGACTGCGGCGCCGCGGCTCCCACTCCCGCCTCCGCCGCCGGCGCGTGCGCCTCCTCCTCCTCGTCGCCGTCGTCGTCCCTGGCGCCGAGCGCCCACTTGTGCAGCAGCTCCCGCAGCCGCACGATCGTCGTCGTGGCCGCCTTGCCGCCGCCGTCGTCGCCCATCCCGCTACTTACCACACACGCACACGGCACCGTACGCCGCTAGTGAGGGACTCGTTGGATCTCGAGAAGCTGAGGATTGATTAATGGATGCTGGCCGGGAGCTGGAAGAATAAACGGGGGGTGGCATGCACAGATTATATAATCTAGTCGCTGCCCTCCCGTCGGACGCGGAAGAGGTAACATGGCGCCATGGCGGCATCCAGAGAGAGAGAGAAAGAGAAAAAGGATTCCATTGGCGATTATTTAAAGGTCTAGCTTGCTTAGGGAGGCGCCGGTCGTACTATCTCGTGAGGATGCAGTGTGTTTGCTTTGATGATCCAGCCATTAGGCCAGCTTAATTTGCTCAGGTTTTTTGGTGGCAAAGGCAGGGGAAACCTGCGTTGGCTTGCAAGCTAAGCCGGAATAATTTAAAGATTTTAAATTAGCTTAGCAGATGTACTCCCTGAGTAAATTAATGTAAGATGTTTTAAATCATTAATTTAGTTATCTAAAACATTTTATATTAATTTACAGAGGAAGTACTAAGTAAATCCAGTATTTGGGAAATGGTATTTCCTTTGTTCTAGGTAATGTACGCTGCCCTTTCTTCTGCATTGTGTGTAACAAATGCCGGCCGCGTGCTAGATAATACTCGAAAGGTATAAGATTCAATGTACTAAAGGCCTTTGCTTAGCAAAGCGGGCAAGAATACAGTCTGTTTGATCCATCTATTAGGCCAGCGTGCATTTTCAGACTTTATGGGTGGCAAAGTAGGGAAAATGAACTTTCGAAAAGATTATTCGCATGCTAAGGAGGAGTCTGAAACTTAGCTTAGCCGAAGAACCAAGTCGGAATAATTCTTTATCAAAAAGAGGATGTACCCTACCACCCCTTGAACTCTAAATTTCCTTACAATTCCAATTCCAATGTATGAAGGGTTTTGATCTAGCCTAAAGAAAGTACTAGGTATAATCTTTTGTACAAGAGAATAGCGTAGGAATAAAAAATTATCATGACATAGATCACTATTTCCAAACGCAAAATGGATTAAAACAGAGAGATCCGATGTCGCTTATCCTGTTTAATGTTTTAGCTGATATGTTAGCAGTTCTCATTTAGTACAGCCAACGAGGATAGGTAGGTTGGTGGGCTCATACTTCATCTCATCGATGGTGGGGTGTCCATTCTAATACATTGATGATACTATTAGAGCACTTCCAATGCTTGTATCTTAGCACGTAATCATAGGCATTTTGCTTATGTGACATATTATTTAATGAAGAAAGAAAGGGAGGTTGTATCTTAGCTAAGATACAACTCTTGTACGTGGCCATATGCAAAAAGCATGGTTAGACCCAATTACATTTATGCATGGAGCTAAAATCATTAAATAAGATACAATCTCTGAGAAACAATGCATTGTAAGGGTTGTATCTTAAGTTTTTATTGCTCCTATGATATTGTGCTAAGAAACAATGCATTGGGAGAGCCCTTATTTTCACGGAACATGATCGGGCTAAGGCGCGAAACATGAAACTAGTGTTATGTCTTTTTGAACAACTGTTTGATTTGAAAATTAACTTTCTTAAGAGTGAATTGTTTTGCTTTGAGTGCATAGAAAAAGATAAATATGATTATGGACTGTTATTTGGTTGTGAGCTGGGATCCCTTCCTTTTAGTTATCTAGGAATCTCAATTCATCATCGAAAATTAACAAACAAGAAATGGAAGTTCATTGTAGATCGATTCGAGAAGAAACTAAATTGTTGGAAATGAAACTTATGTATTATGGGATCGGTTAATTCTCATAAATTCAATGCTTACAAGCATAATGATGTTTCTTTTTTTTCTTTTTTAAGGTACAAGTAGGGGTACACAAAAGGTTAGGCTTCTATCGAGCAAGATTTTATTGGTAGAGTGATGAGAATAAGGCAAAGTGTATACTGACTAAGCGAGACATTATTTGTAGGCCGAAGGACCAAAGAGGTTTAGGTATCGAGAAACTCGAGGTTAAAAATGGGTGTCTACTCAGTAATTGATTATATAGGTTGTCCGTTGAAAGTGAATGAGTGTGCATACAATTATTGTGTAACAAGTGTCTACATTCCAAGATACTGGCTCAAGTCACGACACAATCGTTTGGTTCTCCTTTTTGAAAGGAACTGATGCGATCAAAGGTTGCCTTCTTCAACAGGAGTAAACTCGTTGTTGGGAACATGGATACTGCTAGATTCTGGAAAGATACATGGCTAACTAGTGGGTCACACCATATTTGGAAAACAAAGGTACATTTAAAGATAAAGATCTTTATGTATTTGTGCACAAATGAGTAATATTGATTGAAGACAACTTGGTCAAGCATAGATGGAAGGGTAATAAACTATGCTATTTTTGTTATCAGGATGAAACAATACAATATGTTTTTATCAAATATCCTTTAACTTTACTCTCCCTAATTTCATTTTATTTTTATTTGGGACTTGGTTAACTGGGGTTGAGGCTAAGATAACGACAAGTATTCGAATCGGAGTATGTCCATTACTTTGGGTCATCTGGAATTATCAAAACGCATGATGTTGTATTTATCCATAAGAACATTACCAACTTTTTGCATGTCATTCTCCGGACGTATGCTTGGATCCATACATGATCATTACTCAGTCGTGCGGAAGCCAGGAAGCATATGGTGTTGGATATATGCTCTAGAGGCAAATAATATATGATTATTCCAATATATCTAAGCAAGTCTCATAACCAGTTTCATACCGTGCTAGAACTGTATCAGTGAAACAATGATACACGTGTGGTATAGAAACACCCAACGTTCTTAGTTAGCCTCTATATCAATAAGTAGTTCATGGTCAACATGATGATCTTTTTTCTCGATCATGGACAATTAAGTCTATTGACTGTGAGGTCACCTCACTGGATGAGTGACGTGATGAACATTACCCAACGTAAGCATTACAAAATGATCAAACTTATGAAGGTTCAATGTTGTAATTACAGAACGTAGTAGACCGTTCCTTTGACCGTGAGTACTTGTATAATTGCTATCTTTTCAGATGCTTTGACTTACATCCCACCGCCTGACTGAAATATGCTGGCCATAACGGTTGTATCTTGGGTATTCCGTTGAGATATGTTGAGGAGTATTGTTACAAGAGGGGTATTTGTCAATCCATGTGATGGATAGATACTCAGTGCCCACTCGGTGAGATTTCATCCATAAAGCTGCGCAGCGTGTGACTAGGTCACGGGGATGAATATAACGGAAGGAGTGAATAAGGATTTTTCGGTAACGAGGTTGAACCAGACATAGGATGTCACTGATCGAATCTCGGATTAATCTAGTATCGATGACAAAGGGAATGCTATATGACGTAAGGTCCAATCGGTTTTGATATCCGGAATGCACAGGGGTCATTATGGGCATCCAGGTCCCGTTGATGATCATTGACCGTAGCCTTATCTCGGTCATGACTGGAGTATTCTCGGAACGTAGGGTAACACACTTATGGGCTCGATGAAATCGGAGACCTTTTCGGAACTATCGGAGTTACCGGAGAATAAAGGAAGCAGCACCAGAAAAGTTCCGTGTTGACCCGAAGGAGTTTCGGACTGAGCCGGAAGGTGTTCCAGATCACTGGGAGAAGGAATAATATGTCTTAGTTATTAATTAATTGATTTAATAATTAAAAACATTTTATTTATAATTAAAAAGTGATATGGGCCTTATTTATGAAAGAGACCCATTAGGGAAAATAAAAGGGGAGAGAGAGGGAGGCGCCATGGGCCCTAGGGCCCATGAGGGGTGCGCCCCCCCTCCTCCCTTGGCCGGCCACCTCCCCCTAGCAAGGTGGGACTTGCTAGGGGAGAGGGGTTGACTCCCTCCCCTCTGCCTATATATAGATGGGCAGGGTGCACATATTTAATACACACAAATTCGTGAGAAATTAAATATTACTCCGAATCGAGATCGGTTTTCTCCGGTCTTCTTCCCTTCCTCGCCTCTCCAACGGTGGGCTCCCCTTGTTTGGAGCCTATAGTGGGATTGAGGCATCTTTGCTACACGGAGGCCGTCGTGCTACCGAAACTCCGGTTTCGGAGGTCTACTTCCGCCACCTTCGCTGGATCGGAGATCGGAAGTCGTCATCGAGTCTCGTACATGTGTGAGTACTACGAGGTGCTACACGTGTGGCACTACACCCATCCGGGTGCTAACACAACCAGGGGTCTGTGAACTTCGTTCGAGTACACCAGTCACGTTTGCGGGAACGTTTCCCGCGTAACGGACTACACCCCAAGGTATGTTATTCCGCACTCCTTTCCGTTACGGTAATATGGCTAGCTAGATCTTGGGTGATGGAAAACACTAGTTAGGAAAATTTTGTGTTTTCCGCTGCGAACCCCAACATATGGATATTGGGTGCAATCGTCGAGAGATTGTAGAATGTGATACCTATAACCAGTTCGTATGACGGTCCATAAATTAATAAGATAGGCGTTTAGGGCATCTCCAACGCGGTCCCATAAAACGGACACCGCAAATATCCGCAGACCGCGGATGTGATACGGGACAGGGCAATCATCCAACCGTATTCATTAAATTCAGACATCAAGGTGGGTCAGACTGATTTAAATGGTATATTATATGGGTTACGGTTGTTGGGAACAGAAAGAAAGGAGAATGAACCACGTGTTTGCTTTTGGTTGGATAGGTTGCGTATGCATATGTCGGAACTCCCGAAAAGCCCCCGTCAGTTCAATTCCGATTTTCTTAAAAACGAACATGTGAATCGGTCTGTAGCTGTTTAGGAACCGCGTTGGATGATAAAAATGATTTGAACAACTTGATCAGATCTTTATGGGAGCTAGAAGGAACCACATAGAAGATGCCCTTAGACCTATTTTCATCGTTTGTGCTTTTCACCTATGTGCTACTTGTTTTTCGCGATGTTTATTTTATACTCTTTTTGTTCTAAATTAAATGGTTTTTATTTATTTATATGTGTATCTAGATATGCATATAAATGAAAATCATTTAATTTAATACGAATATATATATATATACTTTTTTGATATTTAATTTAATAATATAGTTGTATGCATCGATTAATGTAGAAACGGGGGCTTTCTCCTGCACTGGGGTAACATATGCCGGCTGCGTGTCACTCCAGAGACATCTATGTATGGTTCACAGGAGAACATGCCTGCGCTGCATGATTGTATTGGACGGATGCCAGGTTGAGCATACATGATTACGCCGGCCGGTGCATCTCTGATCTGTGCAGGGGAGAAAGTAGAGTAAAATGTACCGGCCGGGGTGCATTTTCTTTGTGATCGGGTTCCCCTTTCGTGAGACCCGACACGGCAGCAAAACAGGCCGGCGGAAAACACTGCCATGACCCCTGCATAGCACAGACATCTCTCTCGATCACGAACAATTCATAGGCGCTAAACAATAACTAATGACTCGTTGGCACTTGGCACAGCAGTAAAGAAAGGACAAACTTTACGTACGTGTTCAACCTTTTCATGCATGCACTGCATCTGAACAAGCGAATAAATATGCACTGTAGGACTAACCAAACAACCGTTAACACATCCCCACCGACATTCGTTAAATATTCAGCTAGCCTCGTGGTAACATAATAAAAGGGAAACCTTTTTACTCCATGTCGCTTTGCTTAATCTAGTTTTATTGTACAGAATACACAAGCCTGCAGGTACGTGGCCTGAAACGATATGTACGCAGTACGTTGGTACAGATCAATCATGTGGTAGACGGTTCTCAGATAAGGCCGGGGTAGGGTATCGCTTGGAAAGCCGGTCTGGGCAACGTGCAGGCACATGACCTACTTGACTGACCGCCCAACTAAGCTCACACGGGAAACCTACTCAAAAGCGCACCTCGCTTCCGGTTCCGGCTTCTCCAAGATACCGCACGAGGTCTCGACATGTTGCCGTTGCCGTTGCCGTTGCATGCAGTGACGCGCAAACCTTTTTTCTTTTCGCCTTATCTATCAATGAAATTATCTGTATTCTCTCCGTTTTATAATATACTAGACGGGTGACATTTATTATAGATCGAAAACAATATATTTTATCAACAAAAAAAAAAGATCTACATGTTTTGAAGGCTGCATGCGGACATATACTACTAAGTTTTCTTTTGCGGGAATAGTAGAGTTGCTCTAACGAAATTAAGGAAAGCGCCAACCATGTGAGCTACACAGGTCGGTGGCAGCTTCTCCTTAACTCCCAGCGGTTAAAAATTTCTCTATTCATGCTTCGTTCGTGGTAGTACTACACGGTTCGCCGGTGCAGACGGTGCGTGCAGTTCGGCCGGCCGGCCAGGGCGTCTAGCGTGTTTCCGTGCTTCGTCCGGGATGGGCGCCGCGCCAGGCTTGTGGCATTAAAACCTCTGGTGTTTTCATGGGGCGTGTCGTGTGTGCCCCATATGCATGCGCACCACATGGATTGGATTCCAGCATGGATGGGAAGCATGTATGATGGTCCTTTGGCTAGACTTAGTCTGATAGTACGTGTATCTTCTATGCTATCTTGTTTAAAAGGCCGTGTGGTACATCGAAAATAGTAGATCACCGACGAGCAGAGTGAGCTAGCAGCATCATAGCTATGGTCTATAGTCTAAGCTAGTTCGGGTGCTTACAATTCCAACATGACTTTTGGGGATGGAATAATGTTGCCTCTACTTTAGTCTTGCGACCATACTGCCCGGTACATGTATACAGCTGTACCTATGAATTTCTTAAAGGGTTGCTGCCCACTTTAAGAAAATAAATTATTAATCTCTTTATTTTAGAAAAATCTTCCGCAACTCTTAATTTAAAAATCACGAGTTTTCTTTTTGAGAAGTAAAAGAGTAATTCATTCATATCGGGTTGGGTCTTCTTTGAGGAACTGAATTTTTTTCCGGTCGCTAAACCAGCCCAAGGAAGTCTGTCGGCTATATACTGGGCCCTATTGGACCTCTCCTTATTCAATGGGCTTTACCGGCCCGCCCAATATGCACTTCTGAAAAAGGTTCGTGACATTCCATGTAGCCAGAGGCGGAGCCAATACCGGTCATGGGTGTACAGAGGTACACCCAAATTAATCTGCAAAAAATATATTATATATAGGCTTATAAAAATATATGACTATTCTACAGACTATATTAGCCCATTGTGTAGCAGGCTAGCAGCCCGTGAGGCCGTGAGGCATGAGCGCACCGGAACCAGCCTCTTTTCTGTCCACACATACGAGAAAGAGAGACTTACCTAGCGACCACATACTTCTAGGCTACCAGTTCCTCATGGACCAGGCGGCGGCGGCGGCGTCTATGCCGATGGATCCGGCACCAGCGGAGGAGCCATCGACGGAGGAGCTCCTCCTCCTCCTCCTTGTTTCTGCGGACAAGTCGACCACGCCCAGCAGCATGCTCGCATCCGCCAGTGGGGAGGAGCGACGCCCCGATTTCAGTTCGGGACAAAGCGCCGCAGCACCGGAGAGGATCCCGGCGCCGGCAGCCGCCGCCGCAGTCATAGACATTGGGGAGAAGCTCCTCAATGTTCCAACTCCAACGCCCCAGTCAATCTTTAAGCCTAAGGTAAAAACTGAACAGGGATAACCTCCATCTTTGAAGTTTCAAGTCTGAATTTGTTTATTCGATTCAGTATGAAATCCCCAAGTGAATTTACTAGCAGAAAAACAACAAAGGATTTCTCTTTGAATTGTAGGTAGTAGAGCATCCAAAACTCAAGAGGAAGACCATAGATTTGAAAACTTTATGGAGTAGAGTTGGGAAGAAATCAAAGACATGTATTCAGGTTGAGCAACAAGTGCAAGCAGTGGATGTATCCCCTTCAGTTCAACAGCTCCAGATTGCTAATGCCACTAATATCGAACCTGAGATTGAGAGCGAAGCAAGTGAAGAATCTGAAAATTTAGAGGAAGAGGATGACACTGAAGATGCAATTTATGATGTTCAATTGCTTGAACCAGATCCTGGGTTGAGGATTCCTATTGCTGATTATGATGTTAATAGTCAGAATAGGATTAGAAGAGGATTCATTGCAAAAGGGGCTTGTCGACCAAAGAAGTATGCTTTTCCACAACACCCTGTTGGAGGTATGCGTCGATTTGTCGCTAAGTGGTTCAAGTCTTATAGTTGGCTTGAGTACAGTAAAGAACTAGATGCTGCTTTCTTCTTTGTATGCTATCTTTTCAAGGATAATTCACATGCTGGTGGAGATTGTTTTGTGAATGGAGGATTTAGAAATTGGAATCACAAGGATAGTTTTCTGAAACATGAAGGTGGGATTAATAGTGCACACAACAAAGCACAAGAAAAATACAATTTCTACATTGCTCCCAAAACAACAATCATAGAGTCATTTTCTTCAACCACCAAACAAGACAAGGTTCTATATATAGCTCGCTTGACATATTCTCTTAAATGCCTGAGGTTTCTTTTGCGGCAAGGGTTAGCTTTTCGTGGACATGATGAAAGAGAAGTTTCACTAAATAAAGGTAATTTTCTGGAGCTTTTACATTGGCTAGCAGATAATTTTGAAGAAGTGAACAAGGTGGTTCTTACGAATGCTCCAAGGAAAAATAAAATGATAGCTCATGATATACAAACAGACCTCATCACTCTTGTGCCAAAGAAACTACTAGGCTTATGATGGAAGAGCTAGGTGATAGTTGTTTTTCAATACTCGCTGATGAATCTAGTGATGTGTATCTACAAGAACAATTGGCTCTTTGTCTGCGTTATGTTGATAAAATAGGAAGGGTGGTTGAGAGGTTTCTTGGTATTTTACATGTTGCGAACACCACATCTTTGACACTAAAAAAAGCAATTGAGAGTTTGCTGATGGAACATGGATTGACCTTCTCTAGAGTACGTGGGCAAGGGTACGATGGTGCTAGCAACATGAGGGGTCATGTCAATGGTCTAAAGAAACTAATTATGGAATGAGTCCCCTTCTGCCTATTATGTGCATTGTTTTTCTCATCAACTCCAATTATCTCTAGTTGTTGTTGCTAAGGAGAACCGTGATTGTGTCTTGTTCTTTCAATAACTTGCTAATCTGTTGAATGTTCTTGGGATGTCTTGTAAGAAGATTAGAATGCTTCGTGTGGCTCAAGCTGAACGGATCATTAAAGCATTGGAATTTGAGGAAATTGAAACTGGTAAAGGTTTGAATCAAGAGATGGGTTTGAGTAGGTCGGGCGACACTCGTTGGGGATCTCACCACAAAACTATTATGCATATTCTCCGCATGTATCCTTCAATCCGTCTAGTTCTCAATAAGATAGCAAAAGACCCAACTCAAAGCAATGAGGCTATGCATGCTGAAACTATGTTGACATATTTTGAGTCATTTGACTTTATTTTCATGGCACACTTGTTGCAAACCATATTTGGGCATACCAATGACTTAAGTCGTGCTTTGCAAAAGAAAGATCAAGACATTGTTAATGCTGTTGAATTCATTCATTTGACAAAGATTCAATTGCAGTTGTTGAGAGATGATGGTGGATGGAAAACATTTCTTGAAGAGGTCACTTCTTATTGTGTCAAGCATAAAGTCAAAGTTCCTCAAATGAGTGGTCAATACAAGCCACCTGGAAGACCCTCAAGATTCTACAAAAATCTCACGAATCTCCATCGCTTCCATGTTGAGATGTTTTTGGGTCTTATTGATAGGCAACTTCGAGAGCTTGGAGATAGGTTTGATGAGGTAAATACTGAATTACTTCATTGCATGGGATCATTCAGCCCGGTTAATTCTTTTGCTGCTTATCATAAGGAAAACTTGGTCAAGCTTGCACATCTTTATCCATTGGATTTCACGGACGAAGATTTGATGCATATTCCATATCAACTTACACACTTCATTACTGATATGCGTAGAGATGAGAGATTTAGAAAGGTAAAAAATATAGCCGACCTTTCTATTATGCTTGTTGAGACAAACAAGAGTGTCACCTACAACCTTGTTTACAAGCTTCTTAAATTGGTTCCAGGGGCGGAGCCAGGATTTAAACATGAGGGGGGCGAAGATTTTTTTACTCCCTCTCAAGTGTTAGCATCCACGAATGCATTTTGCGAAGTATGTCGCGCTGCAAGGTGCATCTTGTGCTTGTGCAGGTGATAAAATAACACAAATAACAAGACTCTACACCACATCAAAAAAATCATAGACAATATATTACCAATAAAAAACTTCATTTAAACTAATTAAACTTAGATCCGTGATTATGAATCTCATCGAACAATTTGATAATATAATTGGAAGAACTTTTCAAGAAATAATCTTATTTATTAGGGACCATGTAAAGTGTCAAAGAAAGTGTTTTTCATTAAAACAAAGAATGCATGTATTAAATTAATCAATTCTCATGTATGAAAGTGATCCAATCAACTGGACTAGTAGGTTGCAGGCGGCAGTTTATCAACAGAAATGTAAAATACATGATATCTTCAGTCTTCAGATCTGAGTGCATAGAATAAACATCAGAACCGATCGTTGTCGCAGGATTAAAGGGCAGCGCCCAATGCAATGCTAGTACGGCACCATCGCAGCGCTGTCCTTATTTGATGCCCGGCAACCGACACGGTGGCGAGCACTGGCCTGGAATAGCAGCGAGCGGCAGCCTGAGTAGCAGCGAGCGGCGGCGTGGAATTGATCTAATCAACCTGATGCAGGTTAGGTTTCACGGAACAAATTGTACAACTGCACAATTAGGCAGTTTACCGCTAAATGGCTAAGCAATCTGTGGAGATGGGCTCCATTTGGGCTTCCACACATACGTACAACGCAAAGAGACGTGAGTTTGGGCTTTAATGACAGATATTAGTATTGGATTAATGATGTATGCTGCTGCATATTAGAACTAATATGTGGACTGGATCCGTAGGGGGGGCCGATCGTTGGGGGGGTCTAGCCCCTGCTAGCCCCCTGTCTCCGCCCCTGATTGGTTCTAATCCTACCAGTAGCATCAGCTAGTGTTGAGAGAGTGTTCTCTTCAATGACTTATGTGAAAAACAAGCTACGGAGTAAAATGGGGAATCAACTCTTGAATGATTGCTTGGTTACATTTATTGAGAGGGAATTCTTCTTTGAAGTGAAGGATGATGTTGTCATATCTCGCTTTCAGGCCATGACAAAGCGTATGATCGTGTTGTAATTTTCTTATCTATTTTGTAATTTCCTGAATCTTTTGAGATATTGTTGCTAGTAAACAATTCATACTGTTGTGAACCAATTGGCTCCTCTATTAGAGTGAAATTTTTTTTGAACACCCAATATTATATGGACACGGATAGAGGGCGCGCGCGCTCCGTGGTTGAAACCAGCGGCCCTTCCTAATTAGGAAATCAGATCATCCATATTGTCTTTTTCATTTAAAAAGGAAAAAAAAAACATGCCTCCCCGCCGTTTACGTGTAGACAATGCTTAATTGGACCGGGTCTTAGTTTGCTAATCACCACACTTGGTCCCCACCTTCCCTCTTATCCATCCCTTCTTGTACGTGCTTTTGTTTTGGATTTTAAAACTTTTAAAAGCTATAACTTTTGAACCAAGTATCGTAATTCAAACCCGTTTTCACTGTTGGGTTTCTCGCGATGAGTTCTTCAAAACTGGATCCCATATGGATAGGTTTGGACAAATTTAATTTTTTGAGCAACTTTATGTAATATGTAGGCAACTTCAGTATTATAAGTAAGCAACTCTTCTTGTTTTCCTTACAAGCAACAATATTTCCAAATACATAATGCAAAAAATGTTTTAGCAGAACCAAGCAACTATCATAGAAAAACAAGCATTTATCCTAGAAAAATATGAACAACTATATTACTAAAAACGCAATGCAAAAATAGTGCTAGCAAACCAAGCAAGTTTCCTAATAAAACCAATCAAATCTTCTAGTAAATCAAGCCATTATAATAACAAAATTAAGAACTATCCTAAGAAAACTATGCAACCATCCTAGCAAATCGATGCAACTATATTATCAAATCACACAATGCATAATTTCTTAGCAAACCGAGCAACTGTCCTAACAAAATCAAGCAACTATCATAACAAACCAAGCAACTGTCTTAACAAAAAAACAAACAACTTTCATAACAAAACCAAGCAACTGTCGTAACAAAAAAACAAACAACTTTCATAACAAAACCAAGCAACTGTCCTAACAAAAAAGCAAACAACTTTCATAACAAAACCAAGCAACTGTGCTAACAAAACCAAGCTACTATCATTACAAACTAAGCAACTGTCTTAACAAAAAAAAAGCAACTTTCACAACAAAACCAATCAACTGTGCTAACAAAACCAAGCTAATATCATTACAAACCAAGCAACTGTCTTAACAAAAAAAAACTTTCATAACAAAACCAAGCAACTGTCCTAACAAAGAAGCAAACAACTTTCATAACAAAAGAAAGCAACTGTCCTAACAAAACCAAGCAACTGCCTTAACAAAAAAGTAAACAACTTTCATAATAAAACCAAGCAACTATCCTAACAAAATCAATCAATTGTCATAATAAAACGAGCAACTACCTTACCATAAAGGTGAAAAATGATTTGTTGTAATTTGTAAGTGGTCGATGACATATTTGGTAGATAAACTCATTAGTACAGATGATTTAAGAAAGTTGCTTATGTTTAGTATTATAGTTGTCTCATTTAGCATCAAAGTTGCTCATTTTTTTTAAATCATCAAAATATACTCATATGGGATCTAGTTTTAAAAATCTCGTCGCGAGAAACCTAATGGTGAAAATGGATCTTCGTTTCGATGCTCGATTTAAAAGTTATAGCTTTTTTTAAATGAAATGGAATAAATAAATGACGTAAGCACATGCACGTGCGGTAAGTATTTTCATCTGCATGTGTGAAGCGCGGTCCCCATCGCTATCGGTATCACTAGTAATCCTTGATTTGTCTGTTAATGCATGTGTACACGTACAACAGAGGATGCGCTCGCTCGCGCAAACGAGCGCAGCAGAACTCTAAAGTCTTTAGGTAGCTTGTATGTGCACCTATTGTTGATTCCAATTTTTTTTAAAAGCTATAACTTTTGAATCATGTATCAAAATTCAAATCCGTTTTTACCGTTGGGTTTCTCACGGCGAGTTCTTCAAAACTAGATCTCATATAGATATGTTTTGACGAACTTTTATTTTTAAGCAACTTTCTGTGTTATGTAGGCAACTTTACTGCTATATGTAGGCAACTATTCTTATTTAACTAATATGACTTTCTATCAACTTGTCTATCATGATTAATCAGTTGCTTATCATTGATAGTCAGTTGCCTACTATTGATGTTCAATTGTAAAAATATTCTAGCTAAACGAAGCAACTACCATAGCAAAAACTAGCATCTGCCTTTGCAAATCCGAAAAACTATACTACTAAAAAACACAATAAAAAATGTCCTAGCAGACCAAGCAACTATCCTAATAATTCAAGTAACTGTCCTAACAAAACACAACATCTGTCCTAGAGAAATCAAGCAATTGTCCTAGTAAATCCAAGCAGCTAAATTACCAAAAAAACACAATGCAAAATTGACCAAATAAAGCAAGCATTTATCCTAAAAAAATTAAGCAATTGTCCTAACAAAATCAAGCAAAAGTCAAAAACACACAGTGCACAATGTTCTGCAAATCCAAGCAACTGTCCTAACAAATCCAAACAACTATCATAACAAATCAAGCAAATGTCCTAAGAAATCCAAGCAACTATCATAACAAACCAAGCAACCGGCTTGACAAAAAAATCAAACAACTTTCATAATAAAACCAAAAAACGGTCCTAATAAAATCCAAGCAACTTTCCTAGCAAATCCAAACAACTGTATTACAAAAATATATAATGCAAAACTATTCTAGCAAAATTAAGCAACTCTTCTATCAAAACAAAGCAACTGCCCTAAAAATTCAAGCAATTGCATTATATAAAAAACAATGCAAAATTGTCCTAGAAAAATCATATAATTGTCCTAACAAAACCAAGCAACTATCCTAACAAAAGAAAGCACATGTCCTAACCAAATGGGAATACAATAGATAAACCAGATGGCCAGTACAAGAGATGAAATTGTAATCAAGAATTCCCTAGAACCAAATCCGAGCAACCGTATTACCCAATTAAATGAAAAATTACTCGAGCAAAATTAAGCAACCATCCTTGAAAGTTTAAGCAACTATATTATAAAAAAAACAATGTAAAATTTTGAGCAACTCATGTTTTAATTTTGAGCAACTCTTATGCCACTATGCTATCCCGGGGTTGATTTATCACGCAACTATATTATAAAAAATACCAAAATTCCTATCAAAACAAAGCAACTCCCCTATCAAAACCA
The DNA here is from genome assembly GCA_950022295.1 of Bromus sterilis. Taxonomy (NCBI): domain Eukaryota; kingdom Viridiplantae; phylum Streptophyta; class Magnoliopsida; order Poales; family Poaceae; genus Bromus; species Bromus sterilis. The sequence goes on along the minus strand of OX465596.1, from coordinate 406,603,997 downwards.
AGCAACTATCCTAGCAAATTCAAGCAATTGTATTATAAGAAACAATGTACAATTTTGTCCTAGCAAAACTAAGCAACGCTCATATTAAAATCAAGCAACCGTCCTAGGAAATTCAAGCAACTTCATTATAAAAAACACAATATAAATTTGTCTTAGGAAAATCAAGCAACTGTATTACCAAGCCACAATGCAAAAAAATTCCAAGAGCAAAGGTCCGATCACTGGTGAGATAGAATAGAATATGGACGCGCAAAACTAAGCAACTGTCCTATCAAAACCAAACAACTATGAAAAAAATCAAGCAATTACATTATAATTAACAAAATAAAAAATTGTCATAGCAAAACAAAGCTACTATCCTAAAAAATCCAAGAAATTGTTCTAACAAAAGCTAGCAACCGCACTATGACAAGATACAACTAGGACCGTGACACGCCTCACCCAAGGTACTACCCTAAAAAATCCAAGCAACTTTCTAGGAAATGTAAGGAACTATATTACTAAGCAACTATCCTATCAAAACCAAGCAACCGTCCCAGAAAAATATCATAGAAAAACCAAGCAACTGTATTAATAAAACCAAGCAACTATATTAATAAAACCAAGCAACTACTCTAACAAATCCAAGCAACTATATTATGACACAATGCAACTAGGATTGATTAGTGCCAGGGGTTGTTGTTCACCCGTAGTGATCTTCGACGTCTGCTGCGAGGGCGGCCTCACGCGCCCTCTACCTTGCTCGATGGGCACGCTGCACCATCACCTTTCCATCGGCTGAATCATAAGTTAGGGCCGATTACAAAACCAACTAAAATTCCCCATCCAATCCATACCTCTGTCCTAACAAAGATTCAAAAGCAAGATCCAAAGTAACTGTCTCTAGCAAAAACAAATACACAACTAGCGTAAAAATTCAAGCAACTGCATAACTGAAAACACAATATAAAAATGTTCAAGCAAAAACTAAGCAATTTTCCTAGCAAAACCAAGCAATTATCTTAATAAATTCAAGCAACCACATTACCAAAACATACAATGCAAAATAGTCGTAGCAAACCAAGCAATTGTCATAATAAAACCAAGCAACCATTCTAGCGAAATAAAGCAATTATCCTAGCAAAAAATCAAACAACTATCCAAGAAAAAACCAAAGCAACTGTCATAATATAACCATGCAACTGGCATAATAAAACCAAGCAACTATCCTAGCAAAAATCAAGCAACTGACATAATAAAAAAAAGCAACTATCCTAACAACACCAAGCAACCATCCTAAAAAACCAACCAACTATGTTAGCAAACCAAGCAACTATCCTAAACAAAAAAAATTAAGTGGTCTATGACATACTTGCTTGATAAATTCATTAGTACATATAATGTAATAAAGTTGCTTATATTTAGCACTAAAGTTGCTTGTTTTTAAAAATATATCAAAATATGCTCATATGAGATCTAGTTTTGAAGATCTCTTCGCGAGAAACCTAATGGTGAAAACGGATCTTCATTTCAATTCTCAGTTCAAAAGTTATAGCATTTTGAAAAAAAGCAAAATGGAATAAACGCGTGACGTCATCATGCACGTATGTATTACTCTCATCCGCATGCAGTAGGTAGTCTCCGCATGCATGAAACTAATTATTTTGTCGCGGAGTGGATGCGCTCGGCACGCCTATAGAGCGCAGTTGCGCTTTTAAGCTAATGGGATATTATATTTCTGGACGTGGCTTAGGAGCGCACGCGCGCCCACTAGTCTACTTAAGCGGCCCTTCCTAATATGGAAAGGACTACTGCCGCGCTGTCGGATCGCTGGAAAAGGAATTTTCTTGTCCCCCGCCTTGAAGCGCACGTTAGAGCGTATCCATCCACTGAACTCGTGCATTTATGGGTGGTTTCAAAAAATTTAGAAAGCCATAACTTTTGATTCGAGTGTTAGAATTCAGATCCGTTTTCACCGTTGGGTTTTACGCGACGAGTTCTTCAAAACTAGATCCCATATGGATAGGTTTCGATGATTTTTTTTGAGCAACTCTGTGTGATATTAAGGAAACTTTAGTGCTATCAGTAAGCAACTCTTCTTGTTTGTCTAATATGACTTTCTATCATCTTGGTTTGTGTAAAACCAAAACAACTGACCTAACAAAACTAAGCAACTGTGCTATTAACCAAGCAACTCTCATAACAAAACTAAGCAACTGTCCTATTAACCAAGCAACTCTCATAACAAAATCAATCGATTGTCCTAATAAATCAAGAACATGTCCTAACAAAACTAAACAACTATCCTAACAAAACCAACCAACTGTCCTGGCAAATCCATGCAACTATATTATCAAAAACACATAATGCATAATGTCTTAGCAAACCAAGCAACTGTCCTAACAAACCAAGCAACTATCTTAACAAAAAAGAAACAACTTCAATAACAAACCAAGCCATTGTCCTAACAGAAGAGAGCATCTATGCTAACAAACCAAGCAACTGTCCTAGTTAACCAAGCAACTGTCATAACGAAACCAATCGATTGTCTTAATAAATCAACAACTGTCCTAACAGAACTAAGCAACTATCCTAACAAAACCAAACAACTGTCCTGGGAAATCCATGCAACTATATTATCAAATCACACAATGCATAATCTCTTAGTAAACCAAGCAACCGTCCTAACAAACCAAGCAACTATCTTAACAAAAAAACATCAATAACAAAACCAAGCAACTGTCATAACAAAACAAAACAACTGTACTAACAAACCAAGCAACTGGCCTAACAAACCAAGCAACTGTCATACAAAAACCAAGAAACTATCATAGCAAAAAGTTCTTCTGTTTAGCACTATAGTTGCCTCATTTAGTATCAAAGTTGCTTGTTTTTAAAAAAACCATCGAAACTTATTCATATGAGATCTAGTTTTAAAGATCTCGTCGTTAGAAACCTAACGGTGAAAACGGATATTCGTTTCGATGTTTGGTTCAAAAGTTATAGCATTTTGAAAAAAACGAAAACGGAATAAATGTGTGACATCATCACATGAGTACGTACTTTCATCTACATGCAAATAGTACTCTCACCCGCATGCACGCGATCCGTCCTGTCACTGTCAATTTTTCTGCCGCGTAGTGCATGCGCTCGTTCATGCGGAACGAGCGCAGCTGCGCTTAGAAGATTTTAGGTATATTTCTGGATCCGCCACTGCGTGCAGCCCGGGACTTTGGGAGAAAATCCGTGTGGACGACTCGCTGCGAGCGTAACTGCCACCGCCTACGCCTGGATACAAACTCACTCTGTTGCAGATTACCTTACAGATCAAACAAAAACGCGTTGCTGAAATGAATCCACGTTAAGAAACCAAGAAGAGAAACGCGCACAGCTCAACCTTATAATCCATGTCCACTCTCTTTGCAACACATCTATCAAGTTCAGTCACACACAACTCGCAAGAACCTGAATTCCAAGTACTAGTAATAGTATCCAACATGTCCCGTCCATTCCTTCCATCGTTCGCCCCCCTACTGCTGCTGCTACTGCTAACATCCACCTCGTCAGCCACATCCGAGGCGATCCTGCACCCTCCGATCCAGGGCGCGGAGGCGCCATCGGCCGTCGCCTGCAGCCGGAGCGCGGCGGCGGCGTCACGGGTGGTGGCGGAGAGGTGCACCGACGACATCGTCAGGTCCTTCTTCGGCGTCCGTGGCAGCGACGCCTGCTGCCGCGCGCTGGAGACGGTCGGCGCCGGGTGCTACCGCGCGCTGTTCTCCGGCTCCCCCTTCGCCGACGTCTACCCCACCATCCTCGGTAACGTCTGCGGCCTCGCCGTAGCTCCCAGCCCCGGAGCACGGTCGTACTACTACTAATCTGCTCTTGTAACTGAGCTGACGAAAACGACATCTATAGTATTATAAGATCATCTGAATAAAATCGGGTGTCAATTCTCAGTTCTTTAGAAAAGGTTAATATCAGAACACTGAGCACATGTTTATCACTGAAACTTGGACTAAGGGTTTACTAACCTATGTAGTACGTAAAAAATGACACAAAAATATCTTTCCATCACACGAGTCACGGTCGCTGACTCACTGCGGGTGTACTTTTTCTACGTGAAAGTGACACGGCGTTATCGTCTCGGAGAAAAAAGAAGGGGAAGACGCAGCGCCAGCACAGAAAGCGTGGCAAGATGTATCTACTTCAGATCGACCACTATCTAATATATCTGTCTGCTCCTTCTCTCGCAACCACAACCTGCTCTCGAAGGAAATGCCCAAGTTTCCATCGACAACAAGAAAAGGAAAAGATCCTAGCAGCTTAGGTTAGGGTGAAGGTGAACTCATCTAAATTCCTAGTTGCCTCTATGAAACTGACCGGTGAATAATGCGTCGAAGAATAAAGAGCAAAGGGGGAGAGAAAAGGAATATCTCCGACTCCTAAACTGTCGGTACTCGATACATGATCCAATTCATTATTTCACTTTTTCAGAGTTTGTAGTTGATGCTTGTTTTGCCGGAAGTTTACCTAATCAGAATGCGATCGATTACCAATGTGGATCAAGTTAGTTTACAACACATCGAATCCCCACTGAGAACACGTAGATTTAGAAAACTATTGGTGACAATTGACACTAAGTAACCCAATGATACTCCTAGTTTTGTCAATGACAAGATCAATCTGTTGGAGAACATATCTGCTGACAATCTTGATAAGAGCCTACTAAGCACACCCCAGAAAGTCCATGACCAAAAAAGGCAGAAGTCAGATAATGTGGAACCTATGGAGACCAACACAGATATATCGGCGACACTCCTTGAGAGTGATCGCCGGGATCAATGAAACTCATAAGCTGGAACTGTCGGGGTATCCTCGGTGCCCCGACAGTTCGATCGCTTCTGGACATCCAGAGGCAACACAAACCAGATGCGTTTTTTCTGTCTGAGACGCACCTGGATGAAGTTAAGGCAGATGTGTTGAGAAGGAAACTGAGTATGGATGAGATGATTGTGTCCCCAAGCATTGATGGACGAACTGGGGGCCTTTTGCTAGTCTGGAAGAAGGAGGTTAGGATCTACTCCCGGACTAGTACGATGGACTTTGTGGGCGCAGAGGTGCATGAGGCCGATGGAAAGAAGTGGAGGTTAACTGGTATCTACGGTGAACCCCACTGGGACAGAAAGGAAAGAACATTCCAAATTCTACGTGATCTACATGCGCAAGCATCACTGGCCTGGGTGGTGGTTGGTGATTTTAACGAAATTCTCCTGTCAACGGAGAAAGAAGGGGGTGCCCCTAGACACCTTTCTCGCACTACTGCCTTTAACAATGCGTTGTGTGATTGTTCGCTGGAGGATATTGGATATGTGGGAGATACGTTTACTTGGTTCCGAGGAGGACTAAAGGAAAGGCTGGATAGAGCGATTTCGAATGCAGACTGGTTGACCATGCATCCCTCGGCGGCACTGATTAATCTGGGTATGGGTAAATTGGATCACCGCCCGATCTGCCTGGATACTGAATATCTAAAAGACGTGGGGGAGAAGCCGAAGTATAACCGTATGTTCGAAGCCAGATGGCTCGAGGAATCTACGGTTGAGGAGATAGTTAAAACTGCTTGGTTGAAAGCTAACCAGAGAGGTTTATGCCCGACCCTCTGTGAGAAGATCAGCTCGGTCCATACTGACCTGCATACTTGGGATCGAAAGGTCTTGAAGAATGGACGTGGAAGACTGAGAAAAGTGCAGAAGGAATTGGAAAAGGTTATGCGAGAACCTATCACAGAAATCTCGAAAGCAAAACAGAAAGAACTCTCGGTGCTGATTGAAAATCTCTTGGATCAAGATGAGGTTTATTGGGCGCAGAGGGGGAGAGCGAATTGGCTAAGAATGGGTGACAGAAACACCAAATATTTCAACCAGTTTGCTTCAGCAAGGAAAAGGAGGAACCTTATCAAAAAACTGAAAAATAATTTGGATGGCTGGACGGAGGGTAATGAAGATCTTAAACCTCTGATCTCAGGTTATTTTGAAGGCTTATTTAAATCTGACTCCCCAATTTTGGAGGAGGAATTACTCCGTACTGTAAAGAGTAAAGTTTCACGGCAAATGAATGAATTCCTACTGGCGTCGTTTGGACGTGAGGATGTCAGAAAGGCCCTGTTCCAGATAGGGGATACTAAGGCGCCGGGTCCCGACGGGCTACATGCTGTGTTCTTCAAAAGATTTTGGCACATTCTAGGAGATGTGTTGACAGCTGAAGTTTTGAATGCTGTGAATAACAGGAAAATTCCAACTGGATGGAATCAAACAAACATTGTGCTGATTCCTAAAGTGGAGAGCCCAGAATTGATCACCCAATATAGGCCCATCAGTCTATGCAACGTAGTGTATAAAGTGATATAAAAAATGCTAGCGAATAGGTTAAAGATGCTCCTCCCTGAAATAATATCGCCGACACAAAGTGCGTTTGTACCCGGCAAGCTGATAACTGACAATGTATTAATTGCCTATGAATGCTTCCATACTATCAAAAAGAAGACTCATGGGTCAAATGGCTACTGTGTTGTGAAGCTAGACATGATGAAAGCGTATGATCGGATCGAATGGAGTTTCTTGGAAGCCATGATGCTGAAAATGGGCTTTCACTCTAGATGGGTGGAGATGATCATGGAATGTGTTTCCTCGGTAAGTTATAAAGTAAGATTTAATGGAGTGGAAAGGAACGAGTTTGTCCTAACTAGGGGATTAAGACAGGGGGAACCCCTTTCCCCCTATCTTTTCCTCCTATGTTCAGAGGGACTCACAAGCTTGCTTGATCATGAGGAGGATTCGGGGGGCCTGGATGGTGTGTCGGTATGCAGGAATGCGCCGTCTATCTCACATTTGTTGTTTGCGGATGATTCTTTGATTCTCATGAAAGCGAATTCCCAGAATGCAAATACACTCAAGAAGATCCTGGACTTATACTGTAGAAATTCGGGCCAGATCGTCAGTACGCCCAAGTCCAGCGTCTTCTAATACGAATGTTTTGGTGAGGGAGGAAGTGTGCAACACACTAGATATCATGATTGAAGCCTTGTCAGATAAATATCTTGGTTTACCTACTATGGTATGCATGGTGGAAAATGTGTGTCCCAAAGAAGATGGGTGGTATTGGATTCAGAGATCTACATTGTTTCAACCTCGCTTTATTAGAAAAACAATGTTGGAGATTGATCCAGAACCCTGAATCTTTGTGTGCACGTGTTCTTAGTGCAAAATACTACCCAGACGGAAATATTTTGAAGGCGGGACCAAAGAAGGGTTCATCCTTTACATGGCAGAGTATTGTGGCTGGTATCCAAACCTTTAAACGAGGGTGTATTTGGCGTCTTGGTTCGGGTTCTGAGATCAATATCTGGACGGACCCTTGGATACCCTCGAGTCCTAGTAGGAAGGTGATCACCCCACAAGGAGCAAGCCTACTTGGAAAGGTCTCTGATATTATCAATCCACATACTGGAGAATGGGATGAGGGGCTCATTCGATCCATCTTTTCTCCAGTTGATGTTCAGAGAATTTTGGAGATCCTGCTACGAGTTCAAATCCTAGATGACTTTGTGGGCTGGCATCACACACGGTCTGGTACATACTCTGTCCGATCAGCATACCATGTGGAATTCCAGCATCAATTCGGTCAGAACTGGGTGCGGAATGATGGTCAAGGCAGCGTCCAGGAAACAAAAGTGTGGAAGCAGGTTTGGAATTTGCGGCTCCCAGGTAAAGTTAAACACTTTGTGTGGAAGTCTCTGAAGGGAAGCCTACCATGTCTGGGAGTTCTGGACAGTAGGCACATCAAAACCTCTGGTCAATGCCCTAGATGCAAAACTGGGTTAGAAGATATACAACACTGCTTATTCAAATGCCCTAGTGCGATAGAAGTGTGGAAGGAGTTAAATCTCGGAGAGACAATCCAGAAAGCAATTGTTGAGGATCGATCGGGATCAATTAACTTGGAAATCATGTTAGCACTACAATCTCAAACTGCGGGGCTACCAACAATGGAAGTAGTGGCTGTTGGGGCATGGTTCATCTGGTGGCAGAGGAGACAAATGTTGAAGGGTGAAGCTGCTCAAGGAGCCGATCGGGCTGCTCTTAGTATAAAAGTCCTGACGACGAACTTTTTTAGGGCAAATACTCCAAACCAGCCTGTTCGAGAGGAAGACCAGATGTGGAGCAAACCTCCGACAGGATGCATCAAAATAAATGTAGATGCCTCCTTCTGTGCTGAAACCTGTTCGGGAGCAACGGGTGCTATTGCTCGGAATGAGAAGGGTGAATTTCTGCAAGCAGCTACTTGGGTTGTGGAACATGTCACTAATCCTTTATCTGCTGAAATCCTGGGTATACGGAATGGTCTATTTTTTGCTGCAAATTTGGGAGTGTCGAAGCTGGAGATAGAATCCGATAATCTAGAAGCAGTCCAAGCATTGCAAGCACCTGACTACCTTGGTCCGGATGCATCTGTGGTAGCTGAATCCAGAATCTTGATGCAAGATTTCACATCTATTCATATAAAGCATTGCTACAGGGAGGCAAATGGAGTTGCAGATTGTCTAGCAAAATACTCATTCACTAGTAAAGTTTCTGCTGTTTGGGATTCCACACCCCACTTTATTTCTCATCATATTGTAAGAGACATGTCTATCATCTGAGGAATAAAGTGGTTTTACTGTAAAAAAAAGTAACCCAATGATACTCTACTCCTGCATGCTAACTTCATGCTCAGTTCCGATCTACTTCCTTCGTACCGAAATATAGGTCTTTGAAGTATACTAAAATTAGTATACTCGAAACACCTATATTTCGATACGGAGGGAGTATCATATTAGACTATGGGTTTGTTTATGAGAAGATAGCGAGTTCATTCATCATTAGTCAATGGTTACACTTTTCATGTGTCATAACTCATTTTTTTTGGAAAAGGGAATATATTAATATAAAAAAGATACCAATTATATCTAGCCTCTGCAACTACGCAATACTTAAAAGTCAGTACGAATGCATTCAGCCAACCAATACAAAAAAATAAAAATAAAAATAAAAGTCCCGCTGCAGATTTACAATCCTTGCAGCAGCAGCAGCACAACCACCACTAAGCAAACACCTGATGTCCAATTCTTCAAAAGCAACGCCTTCAAGAAGGAATCAATGCCACACACAACCAATTAAGGTCAGACCTTGGGTTTTCACGCTGAAGATAGTCTCCTCTCTCAAAACAATGTGTTCAGCAAGATCATTGCCAGACACAACCAATTGAAGTCAGACCTTGGATTTTCATCCTGAAAGGTAGGACTTTGAACGTCACCTGTGTTGTCGCCCCCGCTTACATACTGCTGCCACGATTCCTGAAACTCCGAGCGGGTTCCTCCTCAACCCAAATACTCCAATCATCATTGCTAGTTCTCCAATCTCGGCCTTCATTACATTCTCTGTCTCTGACTTTACCATGGATTTTCCCATGATGGCAACAGAAGCAGAGCTTCGCGCCACTCCTTGCGACCGAATCCCATCCGGTCCAGCAATCTACAGGCACACGCCCATGCGAGTTCGCCGGTGGAGCCTTCCGGAACCCGACACTCCGGCCAGATCAAAGAGAACATACGCCAGGCAGATCTTCTTCTTGGCGCGATTTGGAACCCTAGGACCGGTCACCTTCATTCACGGTAGTAGCCCCCACGCTGCTCCGTTCCAGGCGCCGTCGTCCTGCAACAAGGCAGCGGCCACCGTTGCATGCAACCCAAGCCGAAGGACGGCCGGCGCCGGATCCGATGGATCTGGCCGGACCACCCCATGCACGCCACCGGGAAGGTCCCAGGCAGCCGTCACGCCACGATGAGGCCGGCCGCCGAAGAGCCGCCACCGGTGCCTGCACCCTGCGCCGGGCTGCCGGCCCCGCCGAAGCCAGGCGCCCCCAAGCCCTGTGTCGTCCCTCGCCGGCCACCGAGCGCCGAGGGGGAGGAGCGCCCCGCCGCCACCAATGCCTGCCGAGCTTTGCCCGACGGCGCTGTGCGGTGGCGGCGAGGGAGGAGGGAGGCCGAGAGAGGGGGAGAAGGAGGTGGCGGCTAGGGTTCCCCCGAGGTCGCTCGCGGGAGCGACTCAGGGTCGAGGGGAGGATAGCTCATAATATCTTCACTAGCCTTCGTTAGCGCGATGGTCTCGATGCCATCGCCGACTCTCTCTTGACTAGAGCCTTGTCTTCGTCATTGTTGGCTCTTCTCACCAAACACAAATAAATAGGGGTTTTAATTTAAGATTTTTTTTGAGAAACAATCACCTCACTGTGTTACAGTCCCATAGATCAACATGATGTGTGGCAATTATATGAACTGAATTGGTTTTCATGGTAGGCTCCTAGAACATAAACAAAATCATCACTGCATCCTCACTACCTTTAGAGACCTCTCATCGTAACAAAATATTGTATCCTTTTGTAAGTTAGCATAGCTTGTGAAATAATTCTTCATTCATTTCTAATTAGATGACTTCTATTTGTGCACGCATATATTTAAACATGTAAAGAAATATAAGTCATCTAATTTAAACTATGTTATGGAACGAAGGAGTACGTATGGAGTAAGAAGCATTCCGCACAGCCGGCTTCACCGTGAATTCTTCATGTTACTGGTTGGTCCCGAACTATGTAGAACTGACTAGAGCTAGCTGCTGCACCAGGCATGGCGATAAGCAACGGCGATCGAGGAACATAATGACCGGAAGTTCGTACCATCCCGTCAAGAGAAGATTCAATCCCCGTACACAGCCAAAGCCAAATAGCATAGCCTGCTAGCTAGGCGCATAGACAGCCTATTTGCCGAGACGAGAGTAAATCAAAAGCAATCGGTTTCATTTTCACGCTCACGCAGGGTTATTGCCACTTCCCAGTTTCTTTCATGCACGGAACAAACAAAGTTCAGGAAATCTTGGGATTCATGAGTTCTTTTTTCATTAAAAAATGAGAATTAACTAATCAGCCCTCCGCCTCGCGTTCTAGATTTTTCTGACGCCCATGTGCCCCGCGTAGAAAATTCGTACTTTAGCCCCGTCTCATCTCATCAGACCCCTCCTGTGGCTCGTCCGCGTCCAAAGAAGGATGGATGATCAAAAGCGCGATTAGTTTGTCTAATCTAATCTAACCTAATCGTAACCTGCACTGCGGTCGCAACAACACGTAGGTCCCACTACGTGGCGTGCCGGGGTTGGCTTTTTAGGCAGTGGATCTTATCTGCTCCGTGGAAGCAGGCCGTGACGTGGGCCACCCCATCACCGGTGGGCCCGCCGGATCGAACGACTTCCACTTCACGCTCTTTCTACCGGTACGTCCGCAAACGGCTCGTTGCCGGGATCTCAAGCCGAGCTTTGGCTCGGCTTTGCTACGGCTACGGCTCCGGTGACCATTCATTCATGAGTGGCTTTCAGAAGGTAGTGCGCCGGAAGAAAGCTCTCCATTTTTTTTGCGGGGCAAAAAGATGATGAAAGATCTGAAAATGGCACTGCGTGTTGTTGCGTTTGTCCTCTCGTAACATGTACTCCTACTAGCCGATAGCGGTCACACACTCCAAAGGCTCTGTCTCGGACTGTGAGGCAGAACGAATCAAGTGCGAATGACGACGTGATAGCCCCACAAAGAACGTCAAGCTGGTCCTATAGCGATTAGGATGGGCTATAGGCCTGCATCAAGCTTGAACTTCTCGTCTCAATTCTCTCTACGAAGGAGCTAAATTTAGGGTCCCTTCTGCCTTCTCTTTTTTCCTTCTTTCACTTCCTCTTCTAATTTATAATCGCCTTTTTGGCCCAAGAGCGTTGGAGCAGTAGAATCATCTTTCCATCCTCTTGAGATGCTTGGCAATCACCAGTTTCGCTTGCTTTGTCCATTTAGTATTAACCAACGATGCATAAAGATTAAGAGCCAACAAGTTTTCTCTGGCAACAAGGAAATCCTAATTAAGTCGGTGGCTCAAGCCATTCCGACCTATGTGATGAGTGTGTTTCGGTTGCCGGCTTCGGTCTGTGATGACTTGACCAAGATGATGAGGCAATATTGGTGGGGTGTGGATAAAGGGAAGAGAAAGATGGCGTGGTTAAAATGGGACAAGATGATCCTCCTAAAGTCCAAAGGTGGTATGGGATTTAGGGATATGAGAGCCTTCAATCGGACCCTACTTGCTAAACAGGCTTGGCGCTTAATTGATAATCCGAACAGTATCTGTGGGCGTCTGATGAAGGCCAAGTACTTTCCAAATGGTGATATTCTGGATACAGTGTTTCCGGCTAGCTCTTCGGCTGTCTGGAAAGGAATTTCTCATGGTCTAGAGTTGGTCAAGAAAGAGGTTATTTGGAGAGTGGGAAATGGTGAATCCATTAAGGTCTGGCGTGATCCGTGGATCGAGGGGCAATGATTTTCGTCCTATAACTCCTAGAAGGAATTGCCGCTACAACCGGGTTGCAAATTTCCTTACCGAAGACGAAGCTTGGGATGTTACCAAACTGGAGACTTATTTCCTTGACATGGATGTGCAACACATCCTGAAAGTTAGACCATCTCCTCGTAACAGAGAGGATTTCATCGTGTGGGCTTATGAGAATAATGGGCGTTTTTCGGTCAAGAGTTCATATAAACTCGCTATGATGGAGCATGAAAACCTGCACGCTGGAGGTGCAACGAGCGCAAACCCTGATGGAGCTAGGTCTCTTTGGAACCTCATATGGCGTGCAAATGTCCCTCTGAAGATGCGTGTGATGGACTGGAAGGTGGCAGCCGGTGCCCTCCCAACCAATGATTGCAAGAACAGACGCCTTGTTTCGGCAACCTCATAGTGTTCCCTGTGTGGAAGGGAGGTGGAAGGTTCATTCCATGCGATCGTTACATGTGATCATGCCATGCGGCTGTGGGAGGCGCTGCGTATGCGCTGGCCTCTCCCTGCGAGAGAGGTTCTGATTGATACAGGACAGGAGTGGCTCCTAGGTATGCTTGCTCAATGCTCGGAGCCTACCCTTAATTTGATTATCTTGTTGATCTGGAGGATCTGGAGTCTACGTAATGATGAGTCGCACGGCAAGGATGTACCCCCTGTGGAGATCAGCATCGATTTCCTTGACAACTATAGGCGGTCACTACTCAATGCCCGTCATTACACCACTGAAGAGATCATAAAAGGCAAGATGCTGATGGTGGAGGATATGGTCCCTCAAGGCAGTTTTCCAGTCGCATTGAATCCCTGGCCTCGCCCGGGTCTAGGGCAGGTAGCCTTGTCCGTTGACGGTTCCTTCTCTCCGGAGACGGGCATGGCAGCGGCTGGAATGGTCCTCAGGGACCCAGGAGGCTTAGCGATATTCACAGCATGTAGGTTCATTCACCACTCCAATGATCCCCCTAGAAGCAGAACTACATGCGGTCATGCAAGGCATGGCTCTCGCTATGCGACATACAAGCCTCCCGGTGATTATCCAGCCCGGCTCTTCTGAAGCCTTGGCCGCTTTTTCCTCTGGAGCCATGGTCAAGTCAGCATATGGACATGTCGTGCAGGAAATCCATCACCTCAAGACCGAAGGGGAGTTTATTCCATTGAAACTTAGTCGATAAAAAAATAGGGTAGCAGATAGTTGGCAAACTACGGCTGAACTGAGCGTTGTACTGCAGTTTGGCTGGACCGAGGACCTCCGCATGTGCATGATCTTCTGTCAAAAGATTGTAACCCTATGTCCTAAGGAATAAACACCTTTTACCCCGCAAAAAAAAAGAGCCAACAAGTTTCAAAATCAAGAAAGGGACAGTGCTAGGCGGGGGTGGGTGTCGGGGAGCGCAGCCAGTGCTACACACGCCCTTTGTTGTTGAAGGTGATTCGATGACGATTGAAACAACACTTGTACTGGTACGATGGCTCGAGTAAACATGTGTTTATCCAGGTTTGGGTTGCGCGGTGGCGTAACATTCTACTCCTGCTTGTATGATTCTCGCTTGTTGTAAAACTTGGTACAAGAGTGTCCTCTGGAAAGGACATCATATACTACGATTTTGTGTTCTTGCTCCCTCCCGAGCCTTTCTTCCTCTGGCTAACTATAATGGACAAGAGATTAGCCAAAGGTTGTCCCCGAGGTGGCGGACGTGTCCCTTTTATAACTCAAGGGGATCGTCACAAGTGCCACCGCTGTTTACAATGATTGCAATTATAATACTCGCTTGTTGTGACGTGTGGAGTTCTCCAATGTCTTACGGAAAGCTACAAGGGCGACGCGGTGACAACTGTGGCTGATACGTCCCAAACGTATCTATAATTTCTGCTTGCTCCATGCATGTTTTGTGTGACTTTGCCATGTTTTGCTTGAACTTTCATACACTTTTTGAGCATATTTGGACTAACCTATTAACTCAGTGCACCCAGTTGCCAGTTCCTGTTTTTTGCTGTTTTTGTATTTCAGGTTTTCCGGCCATTAAAAGTGCTCCAAAAATTCTGGAAAAATTATATAAAAAATCAGCGTCCCGGAAGCTTCCGGAATCACCAAGGAAGGAGGGGAGGGCCACCACAGGGACTCCAAAAGGGTCCCTGGCGCGGCCCCACCCTAGGCCGCGCCAGGCACCCTCCTGGCTGCCCTGTGGCCCCCCTGGTGCCCCCCTTTGGCCCTATTTTTACCCTCGTGGAGGAAATCCTGATTGCGGAACCCTTTTCTCCAGAAGCAATTCCGATCTCCGCCGCCATCACCATCAAGTTTCGGGGGGACATAATTCCTGTGCCGGCACCCTGCCGGGACGGGGAAGTCCCCCCGGATTCATCTCCATCGACGTTGCTTCCTCCCTCCATGAAGCGGGAGTAGTTCTCCCTCGGGGCTGAGGTTTCTACCAGTAGCTATGTGTTCTTCTCTCTCTCCCATGATGTGATCTTCGTTGTGATCATAGGCTATGTCAATCTAGGGTGATCCCATGATATTTCCCCTTCCTCTATGTATTGGATTGATGTACTCAATTGATCTTATCTAGTATAATCCCCGAGACCAAGGTGACAACGGTCTATTGGACATGGGTTAGAAGAATATTTTCATGAGTGATTTCCTCTTTTGTGTGTTGATTGAAGATTGAGAGTCTCTTGGTGCTTGTCTTTGACTATCCTTGAGATATGTTGTGGTGATTGTGGTACTCTCTTTGGATGGCCGCGGTGACATTGGGAAATACATAGATTGAGAACTACGAACTCTGAGGTGTGCTCTTGTAGCCCTACATAATTCTCGTCCTCTCTTGACCACAAAGGAATGACCTCCGAGTGCGTCTCCATTGCATGTTTTATGGGAAATATCATGTGATTAGACTATGTTAATATTGTTGAGAGTTGCCACTAGTGAAAGTATGAAGCCTAGGCCTTGTTTCCACCATTGTTACACCGTTTGTGCTCACTTTTGTCACATTTTTTGCTTGCTGCACTTTTCATTACAGATTTATATCACCTTGCTTTGCCACACCTATCACTCGTATTTTACCATCTCTTCGCCGAACTAGTGCACCTATACAACTCCTAGTTGTATTAGGTGTGTTGGAGACACAAGAGACTTCTTGTATCTTAATTGCAGGGTTGCTTGAGAGAGACCATCTTCAACCTCTACTTCCCTGAGTTCGATAAACCTTAGGTCATCCACTTGAGGGAAATTGCTGCTGTCCTACAAACCTCTGCGCTTGGAGGCCCAACACAGTCTACAAGAATAGAAGCGTGCGTAGACATCAAGCTATTTCTGGCGCCGTTGCTGGGGAGGTAAGTGTTGAAGGTATATCTTTAGATCTTGCAATTAATTTTTTTTGTTTCTTGTTTTTATTTTCACTAGTTATGCTTATGGAAAACTGCACTCTTAGTTCGCTGTTTGGGGAAGGCCGCTTTACCACACCCGTGGTAGAGAAGTCTCCTCCACCTACTGAATGTATCCCGTTCAAAATACCACTTGAGATAGTTGAAATAATTATTAATGATTGTTATGATGGGACAGACAATCCTAGTATTCATTTGTTGAAACTTACAGAACTTTGTGAGTTATTTAAGATTTCAGGTTTGACAAGAGGAGAAGTCATGAAGAAATTATTTTCCTTGTCACTGAAAGGAAAAGCATTGGAATGGTATAGGCTACTAGATGATTCTCACCTACGGGATTGGGAAGAGATCCAGTCTCTCTTTTACTCCAAGTTTTATCCTCTTCATGAAGTTCATGAGAACAGGAATTATGTTTATAATTTCTATCCTCATGACAGAGAGAGCATATCTCAAGCTTTGGGGAAACTGAAAACTTTAATGCTAAAATGTCCTGACCATGGGCTCCCCAAAGATATAATTATTACTAATTTTTATGCGAGGCTCTCTCGACAGGATAAAGACTTGCTCAATGCTTCCTCTATGGGTTCTTTCACAAACGAAAAGATTGATGCTAAATGGGAACTCCTTGAAAGAATTCAACGCAATACTGAAGATTGGGAGATCGACAAAGGTAAAGAGTCAGGTATAAATTATGAGTATGATTGCATTAAGTCCTTTGTTGAAACTGCAAGTTTTAATAAGTTTAGTGCTAAGTTTGGGCTTGATTCTCAACTCCTTGTTGATTTCCTCAAATCTTTTTCTTCACATATTAATATTCCTAAGGAGAATTGGATCAAGCATCATAAACCTTTTAAAGAGATTTGCAAAGAAAATGAGATTGTTCATGATGATTGCAACATGCATGATCCAATTCCTGAAAATGAAGTTTTATATAAACATGTTAATTTTTGTGTAGTGGATAGACCTTGTGAAAGGCCTATGATTGAAGAAGAGAAGTATTGTAAGCAACATAAGCATGAAAGAACAATCACTTGGGTCAAAGATTTAAATGAAATTGCTAGAGAATTGTGTGACCTTTATCCTTTTACTTGTGAACTTTGCTACATACAGGGTCACTTTAATTTTCAATGCATGAACTTTCAAAACATAACTATTAACCAGTTGTGTGATAACATGATCACTTCTGATCTTTATGATGAACTTATGTTATTTTTGATGTGTGAAGAGTTATCAGAAAAGACTTCTTGGCTAGATGTTAATGCCTTAGGAATTAGCAACACTTTGCAAAATTTCCATCTCTATTGTGTTGTTAATTGCATGAAAATGATTACATAAGTAAGATTAGAAAGGAGGGAACTTTACCAAAGTATAAAAACGTCTCTTATATCTCTACTAATAAAAGGAGGGTTTCTCCCAAGTTTCCCCTATTGTTTCTAATGATAAACCACGATATGTGGAGAAGCTTCATCTCCAACCACTCCCTCCTAAGGTAAATAAGAAGAAAAGAAGAGGAGGAGGAAGAGGAGAAAGAAGGAAGAAGAATGGGTATCAACCTGGCCTGAGCATATCCCTCGCATCAATTTTTATCCTAACGGACATAAATTTTTGGAGGACGGTGAGCTTGATTGCATTCATTATTATCCTGATGTTAAGTCTGTAGGCACTATTGAAGATGATTTTGATTATGATATGCATGTTACTTTTTGTGATTCGGAAAATCATGATAATGCTACTTATGATCTTGAAAATCTTTTTGGTACAAACTCTGAGAGTGATGATATGGAAAGCTGTAGGCTTGGGGATGATAGGATTGCAAGTCCTTTACCCATTAGTGATGTGGTAATTGATAATTCTTTTGCTAGTAAGAATAAATACAACATGTTTACAAATATAGTTTCTAGCAATGATAATGCTCTTATCTACTATGATGATGTTATAACTTCTATCTTTAGTGATTATAAAGGTACCTATGACATAAGGAGAAATTATCCTTATGAAACTTGTCATAATCATGGAGGTAATTAGTCCCTTGTTGAACACCATCTTCCTAATACACAATTAATCTATAGTGTTCAAGTTGTTTATGATAGTCCTACTCCCACTATTACCAATGAAAAAGATTATGCTTATGTGGAGAGTAAGAGTACCCTTTTGCATGTGGATCATGGTAACAATGCTTTATGTGATACTTATATTGTTGAGTTTATTCATGATCCCGCTGAAAATTATTATGAGAGGGGAACATATGCTTATAGATATTTTAATAATATCAAGTTCCCTCTCTTTATGTTGAAGGTTTTGAAGTTGCACTTACTTTGGCTTCCTATGCTAATATCTTTATGCTTCCATGAGTTATTTCTCTACAAGATCCCTTTGCATAGGAAGCATGTTAGACTTAAATGTGTTTGTTATTTGCTTCTTGATACTCTCTTTTGTTCTTCAACTCTTATTCCTTATTCCTATGAGAGCATCACTAAAATCTTAAGCCTATCTTTATGGCTATAAAGAAAGAGCTCTAGGGAGACAACCCTTGTTATCTTTAGTTTGAGTTTTTACTTTCTGTTTTTAGTGGTCTTTATGATTTTTACTACTGTAGCAACATCATTGTATCTTTATTTTTAAGCTTTGTGCCAAGTTATAGCCTCATATGACAAGGGGAGTGAAAGTTATGACACGCTGTCCAGAAAACAGATTCTGTCCTCGTGACTAGAAAAATCACACAAAAATCCCAGATCATCTTTTTGAGCTGAAATTTTTACACAGCGTGCTCTATACAATCACGAAACTTTCGTATGTTCTGAGTTTTTTGATTTGAGTTGTAGAAGTACCCCTAAAAATTCTTTACTACCTGCTGTTCTGTTTTTCACAGATTCTGCCACGTTTTGTCTCTCCTGACTTTTGCAAACCTTAAGCTTGCTTTTTCTTTGCAAAAACTTTTTGGCAATCTTGAGAAACAGTAGCTCTTCAAAAATATCTTTATTTCCAGTAGAGAAAAATTATTTTATTATGGGTACTAACCTCGCTAATCAGATTATGATGAGTTATGTACGAAGGGAGTTTTCAAGTGTGCGAGGGAAGATGATGAAAGAAGATTCAAGAGTGTCAAACGCTCAAGCTTGGGGATGCCCCATGCACCCCCAAGACATATTCAAGGAGACTCAAGCGTCTAAGCTTGGGTATGCCCCCGTGCATCCCCTTCTCCATCAACAATCATCAGTTCGTCCTTCGTCTCACTATATTTTTATCACTTCATGCGTTATGTGCTATGCTTGGAGCGTCTCGCTCTTAGGTTTTATTTTTAGTTTTATTTAGCTTTGCTTTATGTTCATAACAAGTTAGATCCCGTCTTACTTTGTGTGGGAGAGAAACACGCTCCGTTTGAACTAGAACTCCTCATAGGATTTGCATGATTATTTCCTTAGCTGTGACTTGTTCTTTTTCTTTTCTTAGCTGCTGCCCTGTTTAGTTGTAGTGCTTTAGTTTTCTTCTAGAGCTTTTCTTTTGTCTCAGGTTGAACTTTCTATAGGTTGCATGTTTTATCTTGTTAGAGAGTTTTCCTTTTGCACTGAGTTTTGTGTCTTGACTAGAAAGTAGGTAGTTGAAGTTGCTATTCTCTTTATAGTAGTAACTTGCAATAGTTTTGAGGTATTGACTAGAGTAATGTTTAAACTTTAGGTGTCAAGATCTATAGCCAATTAGTGATAGATGTCGTATTTTGGGAAATCTGTGTGTTTTTCGAAAACCAAAAACCCATGTTGAGAACTCTAGCTACTAGATGGATCACTAACCTCTGGAGGGTTCGAATATTAGAGTACACTCACGTACCATGAGTCGAGGATGCGCAAGGATAACCAAACCCCCATACACTCCTCCTCGAGGTACTTGTCTCTTTGTGAACCTCCTGATTAGATTGAGAGTTACCGATAATAAGTGCATGAGTTCTTCAGACTAATGTGAGTATTCGAAAGTTGACACTTCCACCCACCTATACTTTTTCTAGCCTCTTCGGTACCGTGCATTGCCCTTTCTCACCTTGAGAGTTGGCGCATACTTCGCCGGTGCATCCAAACCCTTGGCACGATACACTCTGTCATCATAAGCCTCCTTTTATCTTTCCTCAAAACAGCCACCATACCTACCTACAAGGCATTTCCATAGCCTTTCCGAGATACATTGCCATGCAACATCCACCTTCTCATGACTTGATCTTCATGTTATACATGCTACTTGCTTGATCGATGAGCCGCATGCTAGTTGGGCCTTGCCCTAATCATTGCTACATGACGCGCTAGTATCATTGCATATCCTGCTATCCTGGCAGAGGCATACATTTGCATCATGATAGTTACATCTTCTTTATGTGAGTACCTTTGTAAAGTGTGAAAGATCTCCTATATTCTTGTAAAATATAGAGCGTTGCCCCTAAAGTGAGGAAAAGAACCCAAAGAGGACAAAATCAAAAAATCCCAAAGAGGACAAATGAGAGTTAAATAGAAAGATCCATTGAGGCCACCAAAAAAATACAAAAAAATATAAAAAAGAGAAAAAGAAAAATAAAAAGAGAGAAGGGGGCACACTACTATTCCTTTTGAGAGATCCAAACTAGTACTTCATCCTCTATCCCTTGTACTCCATAGAGATCATCATCATGCATATAGCTATGTGGGGACCTTCACACTATAAAACTTGGCTTGTATATTCCACTGATGAGCCTCCTCAAACGAGCTCTAGGTCTTCTTGAGCAAGCAAGTTAGATGCACCCCCACTAGTTTCCTTGGAGAGCTTTTAGCTCACATGTGCATCCGTTGCATGGCAATCCCTACTCCTCACATCATATCTATCATATGGCCTTCTCTCGCCTATGATTGTCCGTATTGATGTGAGCCTTTCACACCTTTTTGTCTTCCTCCTCCACCTTCTTTCTGTTTCTCCTTTTAGGTGTCAACTTTCTTGCTCGCTGACGAGGGGGTGACCCCACGACTCCTACGGATAAGCCTACCTGGTGTCCATGAAGACAGAAGGCCCATGAAGATACATCCTCGGCCCACTAATTGACACCGACGTAGGAGTCTACGACTCACAAGGAAGGTGCGAAGACCTGCCGTACGGAGCAAGCTAGGGTTAGGAAAGCTTACCTGCAAACGTAGAGGAACTCCCCGAGACCTAGCCCTGTATATAAGGGCTAGGAGGGGAGACACCAAGGAGAACGGATATCATCTGTAACCCTAGCCTTGAGCGCTCCAGCCTTGGCATCCCCTGTAATCGCATCTCCCCCATTAATAATATCGAGCACGAGCGTGCCTCCATGTTTGCCGACGAGCTATCGTCCAACCTGTGCCTCTCATGACTAACCCAGGGTCCCTGACCATGGGATTTGCCAGGGTTGATCCCCGTCAATTGGTGCCGTCTGTGGGAACTACACAGGTTGGGATCACGATCTCGACGGTCCAATCTTCAGCAAGCTACAACTCAAGGGCAAAAACCAGATCTAGCCCACTCGAAGTATTCAAGATCACGGCGAACATCTCTTCCACCCCATCAAGACCGCTCGAGCTACAGTTGTGCCAGGACCGATACTACGGTAACGGCCAAGTGCATCGTCAGCGTCGAAGGAATCGACTCAGAAGAACGGAGAGGGGCCTCTACGAAGGAATCCCACTCGACGAACCGGGACGCGCAGCGGAGGACTCGCAAGTCTTTCGACAACCCACCACCGCCCGGGCACCCGCCGCACATCAAGACGATGACTACGAGATCGAAACCAGCGATCAGCAGAACCATCGCCAAGGAAGAAGGAATCGACGACCCAAAAGGCGCGCATGGGAGATCTACGGCGAGGCTCCAATAAGCGAGCCACGACACGCACCCGCGCAACCGACGACCGCTCAATGACACGCCGTCACACGAGCACCTGCCGTCAGTCAGGACAGCGACTCGGAGACACAGGTGGGCGAGTACTATGACCCAGATCGAAGGCCGGATGAATTCTCCAACCTCATCAAGAACCAAGACATGAGTCGAGGAATCGACAACGACCCCCGCTTCCACGAACACCCGGAGGATCACGAGCAAATCTTCAGAATCTCAAGAAGGAAGAGGCACGCCGGATCTAGCAAACTTACGTCTAGAGAACAGTTGGCAGGACCCTGCACGATCCACAACTTCGAGGATGACTGGGGACGCATCAGGTCAGGTCACACTTTGAGAGACTGTCGCCTGTTCAACGAGCTAGCCGACGACCTCAAGAAGGAGAAGCAAAAAGAAGACAGGCGCAACCGACGACCCGAACAATCGACGCCCTCAAGCCCGGAAGGACGTCACAGCCCGCTGCAAGAACAGGTGCTCATGATCCAAGAAGGAAGGGTACCGCAAGCACGAAACGACGCTTACACCCTGCAAGCTAGAGCAGCCGAGAGCATAAACATAGTCGAAGTCTACCAGCTACATGATACGGAGACCAGCATCACGTTCTCACAGGACGACCATCCACCCGCAGTCCCAAGACCAGGGCACGCGCCCCTGGTGCTCTATGCACAAATCGGAGGATACGACATGGATAGGGTCTTCATGGACGGAGGCAGCAGCATGAACATCATCTTCGCCAGCACCCTGCAAAAGATGCTGATCCCACGATCAGTATGGAGAAAATCGAGCACCGAGTTACACGGGGTAGTCCCAGGAGAAGCAGCCACATCCCTCGGAGTCATCGAACCCGAAGTTGTCTTCGGCAACCGACGCAACTTCGCAAAGTACGTCCTCGAGTTCGAGGTACTCGATTGGCAATCGCAGTACCACGCCATATTGGGACGGCCAGCATTCGCGCAGTTCATGGCGGTCCCACACTACGCCTACCTCAAGCTCAAGATGCCAGGATCAGAAGGAGTCCTCACGATCAACGGAAGCTTCATCAAATCAGATCAGTGTGATCGTGACTTCCACAGAATCTCCGACACATTCAGAGCCGAACAAGAACTCAGAGAAATAGCCATGGTGACGGACAAGAGTACCTTCCTATTGGTAAACCGAAGCGAATCCAAGGAGTACGGACGCGACTTCAGCATCGACAGCGACACCGTCACTCACCAAGTGCACCCGACAGACCCGGACAAAACAGTCCGCGTGTACGCACACCTACCAGAGGAGCAGGCGACGGCTCTCGTCGCTTTCCTTCGTGACGAGTGGGAAATATTCGCCTGGTGCCCAGCCGACATGCCTGGGATACCACGCGAATTCGCGGAACACGCCCTACGCATCAAGCAAAACACGAAGCCGGTGAAGCAAGCGCTGAGACGATTCTCGGAGCCCAAGCGCAGAGCAATCGGAGAGGAAGTCAACCGGTTACTCGACGCCCAGTTCATCCGAGAAACGAAGAAAGCCACCTGGATAGCCAACCCGGTGCTGGTGCCCAAGAAAGACACGACCGTGCTGCGCATGTGTGTCGACTACGGACCAGTCAACAAGCATTGCCCGAAGGACTAATGCCCCACAGGCGTAAGGGATCGAGATAGTCTTCGCGGGTAAGTTAACCCAATTTATTGATTCAACACACGGGGAGCCAAAGAGTATTTATAAGCTTTGACAGTTGAGTTGTCAATTCAACCGCACCTGAAATATACTTGCATGCAACGATAGAAAAGTGGTAACGATAATATGATAGTGATGGTGGCAACAGCAAAAGTAACAACAAAAGTAACAACTAATGACTAGCAGGATTGAAAACACTGTAGGCTAGGGAGATGGATGGTTGGGCGCTGCATGGATGAGAGTGAACATTTAATAGATTCCAACACGGGGAAAGGCACACAGAAAAGCAATGATCATCTAGGAAAATATCAAACATTAGGCATGTATCCCGTAGGTAGTTGTGCGTGCTTGCAATAAGAACTTGCACAACATCTTTTGTCCTACCATCCCGCTACGAACGGGGCCAAAAGGAACTTATGGAGATTAAGGTGCTCCTGTCAAAGAGCACCGGAACAAAGAAATAAACTCAATGGATACAAGGAATCCTCAAATTATGGACCATCCCCTTTGGTGTCCCAAGCTGTCACCTTTGGGATCGCCGGTTCCGGACCATAATAGGTGCATACAACTCATAGATAGGATCTAGAACACAAATATATTCATGAAAACACATAGGGTTCAGATCTGAAAACATGGCACTCGGGCCCAAAGTGACAAGCATTAAGAACAACAAGTTGTAGCAAAGATGATAAACACCAAAGTAGATGACAGGCAACATGCCCTCAACAATCTGACGAACTATTACATGATTAAACTCATCCAATCCCTACCATGCCCTTTGCCTACATCAGGGAATTACTCACACATATGAAGAAAAGTCATGGAGGATGGATGGAGTGGTGATGGCGATGACGATGGCGACGATCTCCCCTCTCCGGAGGCCAAATCAGCCTCCAGATTAGCCCTCCCGAAGAAGAACAGAGGGTGGCGGCGGCTCCGCGACGGAAACTGGGAAAACGACTTCTGTTCTGGGGTTTTCTCGTCATGGGGATAAATAGGAGTCTCGGTAGGGCACCAGAGGAGGGGGGAGATGCCCAGGCGGCCAGAGGGCGCGGCCCCACCCCTGGCCGCGCCAGGGGGGTGCCTGGGGCCCCCAGAGCTCCCCTCTGGTCCCACTTCTGGCTCCTGGCTCCTTCGGCTGCGTGGATTTTCTGGGAATTTTCTGGGAATTTTCGGGGACGTCTAAAAATCCCTTTTCCTGCGCACAAATAAACCATACAGGCAGCTCTGCTAAAAACAACATTAGTCCGGGTTAGTTTCGTCCAAATCATGCAAGAATGAGGGCAAAACAATAGCAAAAGTGTTTGGAAAAGAAGATACGTTTGAGACGTATCAACTCCCCCAAGCTTAGCATATTGCTTGTCCTCAAGCAATTCAGTTCAACGAACTGGACGCGACAAAGAAAACTTTGACAAACTCTTTTGCTTCATTAGATGTATATAAGCATGTACTATGAAAAGAGTGTAGCAGGTATTGAAACAATGCCATAAGGACAATGCACGAAGCAATTCTTCTTTCATGTGATCAGTCACAAACAACTAAAAGTAAATAATAATCTACTGAAAATCAAGACAGGATCACAATGCACATAGCTTGAACATACTTGAGTGGCATTTCGCTAGCCTCCATGAGTGAAGCAAAACATAAATGCAGAAACTCCTCCGGAGTTTTAAAGGTGACTAGAACTCAGTATTTCACACTAGCAATAACACAAGCATGCAGAAGACAATGTAATACTTTGGGACAATGCATGTTACACTAAGAATGACAATTATGCTCTCATAGTTGGTGCTTTGAAGAAAGAAGGGGAGACTCTCGAACCCTGGCTTTTGATGGCAAGGTTGAAAACCCGTGAAAGGAAGCAAAGACTAAACATGTGCCAGAGCTCTTGGTTTTGGAAACAGAGATAAAACATTTTTGAGAAGTGCAACTTTCCAGTCAACGGTGAACGGTAAACGTCTCTCAATATCTCCCATGCCAACCATATATAATGCCTTTTGCTTACACATATTCCCTTATCCATAAATCCTTCGATGGTCTATGGAACCTTTTATTTTGCCTCAAGGATGGAAGGAGGGTATCGTTCCACCTATCATAAGCAGCATTTGGTCCATTTCACTCCATCATCAAGTATGGGGGAGGTGTAACTCTCATATTTTTTTTCTTTTCTGTTTTGACTAGTTAAAACTTCCTTCAAAATATTTTTGGCATGAAAGATACTGATTTCCCCTCACCGTACCATGAGCTTGTACGTTTACAAAAAGGGAAGCTTTTGAATAAATTTCGAGATAGCACAAGAAAGTCTAAGTTAGGAGTGGCCGGTAAATACCACATATAGGTAGGTAAATTCTTCGAAGGGAAATACCACTTCAGTATGCCAAACCATGAACAATGCAATGCATGTAAATCATTTCAACAACACATTATGTACTCTAGCTATTTGAGACTAGCCACATGGAAAGCATGAACACTGGGAAAGCATTGTAAACATAGCACTATGTCGCTACAAGATGGTCTCTAGATCATAAGTGCAGGCATATGTACAAAAGTAGAAAAAAGAAGAGTTCATACCAGTTTTCCTTGTTGCTTCCCTCCCGTCGATCTTCGTCATTACTGCCTGGTCATTTGCACGATCGAACGTAGGAAATATAAATAATTTCCATCATGGACTTGAGCTGAACTCTGAAAAAAAAGCAAACTAAAGATAGAAAGGAAATCTTTTTGGGTTTTTTAAAGGTTAGAAGAAAGCAAAAGAAAAGAGACAATCTTTTTGTTGTTTTTTTGAAAAGTAAGAAAGAAAGAAGAACGGGCAAAAGCTTCGAAAAGATCAAAGCGAATAAAATGGATAATACAATGGAAAAGTGAGGAGGGCACGTACTCCCACAAGCTTAGGCTTTTGGCCTAAGTTGGTAGTAGCTAATGTCCCCAGGAGCCTCCTGCTCCAGGGTAGTACGGGTGAGTCCAAGGGTCGTATGAGGCTTCCGGTGTGTCCACCGAAGTCCTCGGATCCTCCCACGAAGAAGGATCTGTGCTCCAAGAAGAGGAAGACCCTTCACCAAACTGGGTGACAGTCTCTCCCGGAAAGGTGGGAACTCACCATGCTCCTCCTCGTCGGGCACAACCCCCTCCATGGGGTTATGAAACTGACGCTGGACCACGAACTCATCGAACTGGGTAGCATTAAACGACCATCCGTTCCTGCGAGAAAAATCAAACAAAAGAGGTGCAGGTAGACGGATCTTGCATTCCGTGGTGGCTCCGAAACGCAAGATATAATCAAGGTTACCAAACTCGGAAGTCATGGTAACAAACTTATGTCTTTTCATAGCAGCAAGGTCAAAACTTAAATAAGTAAAAGGCTTATCATCGGGGTGTGGGGTGCCATTAAGAGACTCTAGGATAAGTGTGGCGTAAACGCCACCAAATAAGTCTCCCTTGTTACCGTTCATAGCAAGGCGTCGAGCAATTAAGGCACCCACATTATAATCAAACCTCCCTGAATGGGCGGTTGCCAGGATAGCAATATCTGGCGCAGATATGTTGCTCGTGTTGTCACGAGCTAACACCCCTCTAGCAATATAGTACGCAAAATACCTGAGGTGTGGGAATAAGATGCTGGAGATCTTTGACCGATGAATATCCCTTGTATCCATGCTACAAAGAGAGTTGAAGACGGTTCTTAGCTCGGAGGGCTGAGAGCTCATCTTCGCCGTCAATCCCACGTTCGGCACACCTATTATTTCACAAAACTTTTCCAAAGGCATGGTCAAAAGATCATTGTAAATTTTAAACTCAACGGAACCAGCATCAAGGTTATATCTAAAACTGTTAATAAAATAGGAGGTGAGTTTTTGATACTGGACAACACGGCACGTTGCGATCCGCGTCAGACCTGCATTAGCACAAAGATTATAGAACTCCTCCTTAATTCCTGCAGCTTCAAGGAATTCATCGCACGGGAAAGTCATTGCACGTGCTTGATTTGTGTCCTCCAACAACTCTAAGGGCACATGATCTTCGTTGTAGCTCACCCTAGCAGTCGAGGGTGAAGCTGAAGCTCTCGTAACTCGATCGGAGCGCTCGGGCCTTTTCTTCCCAAGCCACCCCTTTGCTCTTCCTAGCAAACTCATTTCTGAAATTTTTGACAAATTACAAAAACAAGGATTTAAACAAAGTGAGTTAAGGCAAACTACTCAACTCACTTACCTAAGGCATAAACTTGCATCAAAACTTGGAAAATAAAATTCTACACATGCATGCAAGCTCACATAAGCAGCATCAAGAGCTACTAAATACTCACAAATGAAGCCACCAATCAAAAATCTAATTGGAGGGGTGAAGGAGTTACATACCAGGGAGTGTTTGCTCAAGATTTCGGCTTGAATGGTGGGCTGTAGAGAGAGATCAAAAATCGCCTCCAAGAACAGTAAGAACGCAAGAACCAAATGCAGAACTCGTGTTTTTGGAGAGAGAAGAAGGAGGAGGAAGAAGACATACCTGGAAGTGCGGCCTGTGGGCCCCAGGCGCCCTGTGGGCGCGGCCAGGGGGCAGGCCGCGCCAGCTGGCCGCCTGGGCCACTGGTGGCCCCCCCTGGTCAGCCCCAGGTGCCTCTGGGTCACTCCCGGCATGGAAATTTTTATTTTTATTTTTCTGGAATTTTTCTGAAAACTTCACTGTTGAAAATTTCTCGGAGTTCAAAAAGCTGCAAAACTTTCTGAAAACTTAAAGCGGTGATTAGTATTGTGAAGCTTCAAAAACACAAAAACTTGGTACAACAAAGAGAATGAAATCGAAAGCAAATGAAAACATAACAAGCTTAACTTTTTACCTATATAAAACAAGCTTACTAATAAGGTTGATCAAGTCTTACCAACAAACCGGCGATATACAGAACAAGAAGTCTCACCCCTTATGAAGTGATCATTGCACCTTTACTTTGATGGACATTGTCCCCACCATAATGGTTTTGTATTTGTGGTGCACATGTAGTGGACAGTCCCATTCTCCAATCTTCACGGTCTCGATATTCTCTATAGAGTTAAGGCCATGCCTCTTGTCGATCTTCTTTGGAAAATACACCGTGTGTTCTTTATCATCAACGTTGAAATTGACCTTTCCTTTATTGCAACCAATGATAGCACCTGCGGTGTTAAGAAAAAGTCTACCAATAATAATGGACATGCTCCCATCCTCGGGCATGTCAAGCACAACAAAATCTGTAAGGATCAAACAGTTAGCAACTTCAACGGGTACATACTCACAAATACCTATTGGGACAGCTGTTGATTTGTCAGCCATCTGAAGGGAGATATCTGTAGGGATTAGTTTCTCTAAACAAAGCCTTTTGTAAAGAGGTAAAGGCATAACACTCACTCCTGCACCAAGATCACATAAATCAGTTCTGACGTAATTATTCTTTATGGAGCAAGAAATGGTGGGTATGCCTGGGTCACGGAGCTTCTTAGGAATCTTGCCACTGAAAGAGTAGTTAGCAAGCATAGTAGATATTGCCTCATTAGGAACTTTTCTTTTATTAGTAACAATATCTTTCGTATATTTCGAATAGGGAGGTAACTTAATAGCATCAGTCAAAGGAATTTTAAGAAAAAGAGGCTTCATCCATTCACAAAATTTATTATAATGCTTTTCTTCTTTGGATTTGAGGGACTTACCTGGAAAGGGCATGGGTTTCTGTATCCATGGTTCTCTTTCCTTCCCATGTATTCTTGCGATGAAGTCTTCTTTAGAGTACCTCTTGCGTTTATCGGGTGCTTCTTCTTCTCTTACCTTGAGAGAATAATCCTTCTCTGCGTCCTTTTCTTCAGACTCGGTACCGTCTTCTGTTTCAGCATCGGAGGTAGATATGCTGTTAGGATCAACAGCTGGCTTTTCACTTGTGATAGGATCATCGGGATTGTCAGCCTCCTTGTGTTTCTTCTTCTTCTTTTTCTTCGGAGAGCTAACAGTCTCGTCTTCTTCTTGTACTTGAGAATCTTGCTCGATCCTCTTTGGATGCCCCTCAGGATAGAGTGGGTCCTGGGTGTGTGTTCCACCCCTAGTTTTAATTCCATAAGCTTGTATGTCCTGTTTGGCATTATTAGCAAGCAAATCTTTTTGCACATTAGAAATTTTTTCAAGCTGAGTTTGAACCATATGAAAATGCTTAACAAGACATTTAACATCATTAACTGTTCTTTCTAGAACATCGCACAAACTTTTGATAGCAAGAGAATTATCATGCAACTGACTTTGTAATCTCCTATTAAAATGGTCTTGCTTAACAATAAAATTATCAAGCTCATCTAAACATTGGTCGGGAAGCTTACCTTTAGGGATGTCACTTTCAGTAAAGTCTAATAGAGAGTGTACCTCTACCAAGGGAGGGTGAGTAGTAGGCTCACACAACTTCTCAATAGGCGGTAAATTCTTCACGTCTTCGACTTTAATACCTTTCTCCTTTATAGACTTCTTTGCTTCTTGCATATCTTCGGGGTTCAGAACAAGCATGCCCCTCTTTTTTGGTGGTAGAAGTGGCTCAGGAACGGACCAATCTTCATGGTTCTTGGCGATTTTGCACATTAATTCTTCTGCATCGTCCGGCGTTCTTTCCCTGAAAACATAACTAGCACAACTATCCAGATAGGATCTGGATTCATCGGTTAAACCAGCGTAAAATATATCAAGCAGTTCATTCTTGGGGACTCCATGTCCCGGCATAACCTTAAGTAAATCACAAAACCTCCCCCAAGCTTTAGGGAGGTGCTCATCCTGCAATTGTTTAAAGTTATAGATTCTTTGCAAAGCAGCATGTTGCAGATGAGCTGGGAAATACTTATCAACAATTTTTTTGACTAAGTCTTGAGGACTTTTAATGGAACCATAGGGTAGTGCATCGTACCATGATTTAGCGTCTTCCTTCAAAGAAAAAGGGAAAAGCTTGTCCACATAGAAGTTTCGTATCTTCTCATCAGTAGTGAATAGGTTGCTTAACTCAGCGAGTTTGGTCAAGTGTGCTATAGAATCATCATTTTCTCTGCCATAAAAGGGGTCAACATCGACTGTAGATATAAGTGAAAAATCAACAGAGAAATCATAATCAGGATCAGTGATGCATATAGGAGATGTGGCAAATTGAGGATCAGGAATAACTTTGTTCTTCATGGAGTGCTTTTTGAGCAACTCCTTAATATCACCAGGGTCAGAGTCGACACACTCTCTGAGTTCCCTGCAAAAATCATCATCAAGAGTAACATAATCATCATCAAGGATTCTCTCCTTGAGTTCATCTAAGCTCGGGGTAACCAAAGGTTTTGCAGGTAGGAATATAGGTAGCAGGGGTCTCGGTCTTGGATTTTACTGCAGCCTTAGCAGTCTGAGTTTCAATATAGTGACCAAGAAAAGTAGCATCATCAAGAGTAGTGGAAGCATCATCAAAAGTATCGGACATAGTGACAGACTCAATAGAAGAATCATGTAGTGGTGGTGAAGTAAACTTACTCATAACAGAAGGTGAATCAAGTGTAGCACTAGTGTTCAGAACATTACCTTTTCTTGTACGGGATGGTAAGATCGGGACCTTGGGTCTCCTTTCTTACCCATAGCGGATGATGTGCAGCAGGCAGGATACTTCAAGTAGACTTGTAAATATTGCTATGCTCCCCGGCAACGGCGCCAGTTAACGCTGCTTGATGCCCCACAGGCGTAAGGGATCGAGATAGTCTTCGCGGGTAAGTTAACCCAATTTATTGATTCGACACACGGGGAGCCAAAGAGTATTTATAAGCTTTGACAGTTGAGTTGTCAATTCAACCGCACCTGAAATATACTTGCTTGCAACGATAGATAAGTGGTAACGATAATATGATAGTGATAGTGGCAACAGCAAAAGTAACAACAAAAGTAACAACTAATGACCAGCAGGATTGGAAACACTGTAGGCTAGGGAGATGGATGGTTGGGCGCTGCATGGATGAGAGTGAACATTTAATAGATTCCAACACGGGGCAAGGCACACAGAAAAGCAATGATCATCAAGGCAAATATCAAACATTAGGCATGTATCCCGTAGGTAGTTGTGCGTGCTTGCAATAAGAACTTGCACAACATCTTTTGTCCTACCATCCCGCTACGAACGGGGCCAAAAGGAACTTATGGAGATTAAGGTGCTCCTGTCAAAGAGCACCGGAACAAAGAAATAAACTCAATGGATACAAGGAATCCTCAAATTATGGACCATCCCCTTTGGTGTCCCAAGCTGTCACCTTTGGGATCGCCGGTTCCGGACCATAATAGGTGCATACAACTCATAGATAGGATCTAGAACACAAATATATTCATGAAAACACATAGGGTTCAGATCTGAAAACATGGCACTCGGGCCCAAAGTGACAAGCATTAAGAACAACAAGTTGTAGCAAAGATGATAAACACCAAAGTAGATGATAGGCAACATGCCCCCAACAATCTGACGAACTATTACATGATTAAACTCATCCAATCCCTACCATCCCCTTTGCCTACATCAGGGAATTACTCACACATATGAAGAGAAGTCATGGAGGATGGATGGAGTGGTGATGGCGATGACGATGGCGACGATCTCCCCTCTCCGGAGGCCAAATCAGCCTCCAGATTAGCCCTCCCGAAGAAGAACAGAGGGTGGCGGCGGCTCTGTGACGGAAACTGGGAAAACGACTTCCGTTCTGGGGTTTTCTCGTCACAGGGATAAATAGGAGTCTCGGTAGGGCACCAGAGGAGGGGGGAGCTGCCCAGGCAGCCAGAGGGCGCAGCCCCACCCCTGGCCGCGCCAGGGGAGCGCCTGGGGCCCCCAGAGCTCCCCTCTGGTCCCACTTCTGGTTCCTGGCTCCTTCGGGTGCGTGGATTTTCTGGGAATTTTTGGGGACGCCTAAAAATCCATTTTCCTGCGCACAAATAAACCATACATGCAGCTCTGCTGAAAACTGCGTTAGGCCGGGTTAGTTTCGTCCAAATCATGCAAGAATGAGGGCAAACCAATAGCAAAAGTGTTTGGAAAAGTAGATATGTTTGAGACGTATCAACTCCGCCAAGCTTAGCATATTTCTTGTCCTCAAGCAATTCAGTTCAACGAATTGGACGCGACAAAGAAAACTTTGACAAACTCTTTTGCTTCATTAGATGTATATAAGCATGTACTATGATGCATACGACAAAGCGCAGGGGCTGTCAAGGATTGTAACCAGGTCCAACTGACTAGTCATTGGTCAATGATAAGAGTCTTGACCATTTCTGCTGTTTCCCGGACCGTTAGGGTGTTACACTTAAGGGCAATCGATGCATAGGACAGTTACGGGATCAATCGGTGAAATAGGAGGAATCACCGGAATAGTTCCGGAGGAGGACGGAATGGTTTCCGGACATTTTGAATAGTTCAAAATAAAGTTTAATTGTTTTAATAATGTTTTATTATTTAATTATTTGAATTAAATATTTAAAACATATTAAATAAATTAAAAAATGGGACAAAGGCTAAATGTGCCCATGGGGCCCATTAAGGGAGGAGGGGGTCCCCCCCGTTGGGCTTGGCGCCAAGGTTGGGGCCCACCACCCTCCTTGGCCGGCGCACTCCCCCCCCTTGGGAGTTTAGTCCCACATGGGGGAGGGGAGGAGGATGGCACCCCCCTTGTCCTATATAAGGAGGGGTAGACCCCCCTTTTTCCAACACACCAATATCTCCTTCTTCCTCCTTTTCCTTCCCGGAAGTGGACTCCCCTTGTTTGGACTCTGCACCTGGATTGGAGTTCTCCACCATAAGGCAGGCCGTCGTTCTGCTGGAGTCGGGATCCATAGCCGTCTTTCTTCCGCTGCTCGCCTGGTTCGGGGCCCGGGAGGAACATCGATTGTATCGTACGTGTATAATCTCTTCGAGGCACTACACCTGTGGTGCTACTTCGTCGCTGGAGGTTTACCGGGAGTCATCCTCGCCGGTGGTGGTCTTCTACACGACAGGGAGGTCGTAGTTCCGAGTCTACGCCAGCAACGTTCGTAAGAACGTTTCCCTCTTTCGGTCTTTAAAGGTATGAACACCGATTCCCTCCGTTACTTTACATCGCCATGGCATAGATCCTGGGTTCGGTTACCGTAGGTATGAATTTTTTTTGTTTTCTGCCCCGTATCCCAACAGTGGTATCATGAGCTAGCTATGCGTAGATGTATTGTACGGGTAGAACTCATCTAGGATGTGGGCATCGAATCTTCATTCGTTACCCTCCCACGTGTACTCATTTAGCGTTGCGGCAATGTTTGATGAAGCGGCCCCCGACCGACCTTACGCGTTTACGCGAGACTGGTTCCACGCTTGACATATGGCTTGTACCATATAAAGTGGCTGGGGGGTGTCTGTCTCTCTTCATTAGCGATGCGAAGATGTTTGCAACGGAGGGCCCCGACAGGGGTGTAATAGAGACGGATGGGAGACGGTGTTGTGGCATGTTTTTCGCAGGATAGAAACGGTTCTCTCTCTCGAAACCCCTAGCAGCCACGTAAAACTTGCACAAGCTAAAGTAGAAATGCGTTTAACTTTGCTTTGCATGAAGGGGGGGTCATAGGTTGTATGATTTACAGTTTTACTTCCTGTTTTATGCTAGTATGCTAGATATATCGACGGTAGCACGAAACAGGACCATCTCTCACAATACCAACATTGTGTTCTCCCTTGGTGGGCACCGCCTGGAAGGTTCTCCCATATGGCTTGATGCTCCGTACATACCGGAGTTGTCCTACATATTCAACGGAGTTCGCATGAGGTTGGGTTCGGCAAGCCTGGCATATGCAGATATGGCCTTGCTGAACAGCTAACATCAAGGTTCGATTGGCAGGCTTGACGTATGTAGATGCGGGCCTGGAACACAGGAGACCGAAAGGTCGAGCACGAGTCACATGCCTGATGTGATTGGCTTAGAGGCCTACCTGGTTCGCATACTGATGGTCGTGACGATCGGGGGAGGTATGGGGGCTGGGATTGTGTATTGACTTAGTTAAATTGAGAGGTGTTTATTTAAGTGGGAGCTTTCTAGAATTTTGAGATTAAATTGAAACTCCACATTATGAAAAAAAGTCTAAATATGTATCCTTGTGAATCAACCTTGTAGATGGCAGCACCTCGCCCCTCATTCAACTTAGGATCATTCCTAGAGAAAGATAAGCTAAAAACAGATGGGACAAACTTCACCAACTGGTTCCGCACCCTGAGGATTCTCCTCGTTCCCCTCAAGATGGCATACGTACTAGAGGGCGCGTTAGGTGACGCACCAGCAGATGATGCCAGTCAGGACGAGAAGAATGTCTATCTCTCCAGGACTGATGATTACAACCTTGTCCAGAGTGGCATGCTCTACTCCATGGAGGCTGAGCTGCAGAAACGCTTTGAGAGGATGGGTGCGTATGAGATTATCACCGACCTCAAGGCGGTCTTCGCACCTCAAGCCAGGGCTGAACGGTACGAGGCTTCTGAAGCCTTCTTCTCAGCAAAGATGGACGAGCACAGCAGCGTGAGTGAGCACGTAGTCAAAATGTCTGGCTACGTTCAACGCTTGAATGCTCTGGAATGCCAGATTCCAAATGAACTTGCTGTTGATAGGGTGTTGCAGTCGCTTCCCCCTAGCTACAAAGGCTTTGTGCTGAACTACAACATGCAGGGGATGACCAAAACCCCTTCTGAGTTGTTCGCCATGCTGAAGAGCGCCGAGGTTGAGATCAAGAAGGAGCACGCTGTCTTCATGGTCAACAAGACCACTGACTTCAAGAAGTCAAGCAGGCGGGAGAAGGCCAAGAGAGGTGGCCCCAAGAGGGATGGCAAGTCAGTTGCCGCTCCTCCCAAGGCATACAAGCCTAAACCCGGAGTGGAGTGCTTCTACTGCAAGGGTGAAGGTCACTGGAAACGCAACTGCCCCAAGTACCTAAAGGACAAGAAGGCTGGCAAGGTCGCCAAGAGAGACGAATGTATATTTGATATACATATTGTTGATCTTCTCTTGACAAGCGCCGGGAACACATCCTGGATACTTGATACAGGATCTGTCGCTCATATTTCTAATTCCATTCAGGGACTAAGGAATAGGAGACGCTTGCTCAAGGATGAAGTGACGATGCGCGTGGGGAATGGCTGTCATATTGAAGTCTTGGCGGTCGGCACGAAGCATCTTAGTCTCCCTTCGGGATTGGTTTTAGTTCTGAATAATTGCTACTATGTACCCGCGTTGAGTGTGAACATCGTTAGTGTCTCTTGCTTGAAGCGAGACCGCTATTCTTTTAAGTCTGATACAATTGGTTGTTCGATTTATAAGGATGAAATGTTTTATGTTCACGCACCGGAGTTGCACGGTTTATTCGTACTTGATCTCGATGGTGACGTGTGTCACATTAACAATATTGAGGCCAAAAGATTGAAGAATGATGAAGATCACAGGAAGATGTGGAATTGCCGACTTGGTCATATTGGTATAAAGCGCATGGAGAAGCTCCATATGGATGGACTTCTTAAGTCATTGGATTTTGGATCCCTTGATACATGTGAACCATGCCTCATGGGCAAAATGACAAGGACTCCATTCAATGGGATAATGGAGCGTGCGGATGACTTGTTGGGGATCATACACACGGATGTATGTGGACCCATGAATGTCCCCACTCGCAATGGTCTTCGTCACTTCGTAACCTTTACTGATGACTTTAGTAGATATGGGTATATTTACTTGATGAAGCACAAGTCTGAAACCTTTGAAAAGTTCAAGGAATTTCAGAATGAGGTCGAAAATCAACTCGGAAAGAAAATCCATCACCTTCGATCGGATCGAGGTGGCGAGTATTTGAGTCACGAGTTTGGCAATCATCTGAAGTCTTGTGGCATAGTACCACAGCTTACGCCGGTAGGCACACCTCAGAGAAACGGTGTGGTTGAACGACATAACCGAACCCTATTGGATAGCGTATGATCGATGATGTCTCATACTGATTTGCCTGTGTCATTCTGGGGGTATGCATTAGAAACTGCCGCTCATATTCTTAATAGGGCACCATCCATATCCGTAAAGACAACACCATTTAAAGAATGGCATGGCACGAAACCTAAGTTGTCTCACATGAAGATTTGGGGTTGTGAGGCTTATGTTAGGAAACTACAGCCTGACAAACTTGAATCCAAGGCAGATAAGTGCATCTTTGTGGGCTATCCCAAGGAAACTTGTGGATACAACTTCTACAACAAGTCTGACAGCAAAATGTTTGTTGCCAAGACGGGACACTTTCTTGAGAAGGAGTTTCTCGCGAAAGAGTTGAGTGGGAGGAAAATAGACCTCGATGAAGTGACTGACCAATCACTCCAATTGGAAGAAACGGCTACGGAAATTGTTCTGGAACCATTTTCCACAGTGGGAGCTGAAGAGAATGATGAGTCGGATGAACCTACAAGTTACAAAGAAGCAATGGAGGGACCCGAGTCCGAGAAATGGCTTGAAGCCATGAAATCCGAAATAGACTGCATGTACACCAACAAAGTATGGACTTTGGTGGATATTCCCGAGGACCGCAAGGCCGCCGAGAATAAATGGATTTTCAAGAAAAAGACTGACGCAGACGGAAACGTATCTGTCTACAAAGCGCAACTTGTCGCGAAGGGGTTCCAACAAATTCAAGGAGTTGACTACGAGGAGACGTTCTCTCCTGTAGCGATGATAAAGTCTATTTGGATCCTACTAGCAATAGCTGCATATCATGATTCTGAGATATGGCAGATGGATGTGAAAACTGCATTCCTAAATGGCAACATTGAGGAAGAGTTGTATATGATGCAACCATAGGGGTTTGTCGATCCAAGGAACGCTGGTAAGGTGTGCAAGCTTCAACGGTCCATCTATGGGCTGAAGCAAGCATCTCGGAGCTGGAATCTTCGATTTGATGAGGTCATTAAAGCTTTTGGATTTGTCCAAAACGTCGAAGAGTTATGCGTCTATAAGAAACTGAGTGGGAGCTCTGTAGCATTTCTTGTGTTATATGTAGATGACATATTACTAATAGGGAACGATAAGAAATTCTTAGAGGAAGTGAAGGAATATCTGAATGGAGAATTTTCCATGAAGGACCTAGGTGAAGCTGCGTACATATTGGGGATTAAGATCTATAGAGATAGACCTAATCGACGGTTGGCTTTGAGTCAGAGCACTTACATTGACAAGATATTGAAAAGGTTCAGTATGGGTAACTCCAAGAGAGGCCTCTTGCCAGTTATAAAAGGTGTCAAATTAAGCGTGACTCAATGCCCAACCACAACAAAAAAGAAGGAGGAGATGTCCTCAAAGCCCTATGCGTCAGCCATAGGTTCTCTCATGTATGCTATGTTATGTACCAGACCGGATTTAGCGTTGGCCATTAGTATGACTAATCGCTACCAGAGTAACCCGGGAATGGCTCACTGGACAACAGTAAAGAACATCCTTAAGTACTTGAGAAGAACCAAGGATCTCTTTCTCGTTTATGGAGGAGTTGATGAGGAGCTCACCGTAAAGGGTTACGTTGACGCAAGCCTCGGCTCAGATCTAGATGACTCGAAATCCCAGACGGGATATGTTTTCATGTTGAACGGTGGCGCAATTAGCTGGAGGAGCGGCAAACAGTCAGTCGTCGCCCAATCTACAATGGAGTCGGAGTATATTGCCACTTGCGAAGCGTCTAATGAGGCGCTGTGTAACATCCCAAATTTATTTTTTTGGATGAGTTACTAGAGAACATATGCATATCATTTTTTTTGTGCATTTTGATCTTATTTGAGAGTTTATTTGAATTTATTAAATAATTTTTTTCTTTAGTATTTTATTTTGTATAAATAACTTATTGAAAATATTATTTATGTTTTTCTAAGATTTTAGAAATTTTATTTCGTATTTTTCCGACTTGTGTTTTATTTTATAAAACTCTTTGAAGTTTAAAGAAAAGTACGTATACATTTATATAAATGTACTTACGTTTTACGTATTTTTATTATTTTTAAAAAAATAAAGTGTTTTTTTTGGGCTATTTTATTATATTAAAAATACCCCTACACTTGTTTTTTTTTAAAATAAAAGAAGAAATTCGCAAAAAAAAAAAATAACTGAACGGGCCGGCCGGCCGGCCGAGCTAGCCAGCCGGGCCAGCCAGGCCACCAGCGGCCGAACCAGGCCGAGCGGCCGAGCGGCCAGCGGCCGAAGCCAGCCAGGCACGTGCGTGCCTGTGCTGGTTTCTTCTCCAACGCGAACGCAGAGTCAGCAACGGACTCTGTAACGCGCAACGCCGGCGACCGTCTTTGTTTGGGACTCCACTCCGATTGCCCCCTGCCCACGAAATCTTGTCCCTTAAATACCTCATGACCCCCTCCACCGATTCCCCACAAAAATTTCGCAGCACACCGTTCCAAATCGAGCTAATTTCGAGGTAGATCTAGGTCCAACGGAGCTCTAGTGTTGGACGAATTTCGTCACCGGTGAGCCTCCCCTTGACCCCAAATTCTACAGACCGACTCTTCTCTTCGTTGTGCTTGTAATTGACATCTTTTTCCCTCTTCTTTCTTGCGCAAGATTGATCCCCAAATTGTACGCGTACCGCGGGAGTTCATCGGAGCGCGCTCGGTTCACCGCGTTGCCACGCCCGTACGAACGACGTTGGAGATCATCACCACCACCGTTGTGATCTTCTAATCAAGCCCTACATCTTAGACGTCCTCGTTGACGCCAAAGATCGCCGGAGTTGTCGTCTTCGTCGCGTCTAATCTACACGTCGCGGTTAGTAAAAGCGCCGTAACTTTTTATCCGTTGCTCCGTTTTAGATGAAACAAGCGGTCAAATCGTTGTTTTAAAACCCTCTAAATATTGTGTACTGTACATTCAAGTTTTGAGAAAATTGTTTTTCCGTTCGATCAATTTTTTTTTCCTAGATCCTATGCAAAACTGTTTTTGTAATATCTTTTTACTCGTAGATCCGTTTTGCGTGATTCCAAAGCCCACGGTTTTCTTTCGAAGCCCTCTTTTCAGTTCAACCATAAAGTTTGTTTTGTTATTTTCGAAAATATTCAGATCTGATCAGATTCTATTTTCAACTTTAGTTGATCGTAACTTTTGTTTTACAACTCGGATTTGATTAATTCTTTTTTGCAAACTAAAACCCTAGAGGAACCCTATATTTTAGACACTTTGCAACCCACTTTTAAAATCAATCTTGATCTGTTTTGCAAAATCTTTTATTCGGATTTTATTTTGGAGTTCTTGAACATTGTTTTGCTTTTGGTTGTGTATTGATTGTGTGTATCTTTGGTTGCTCACGATAGATTGTCCGGAGTGCGAAGCAGAGTACCACCAATCTTTAGAGTTCTGCAATCAACAGCAAGGCAAGTCATATCTTTGACCATACTCCCTATTACCTATGTTTTCAATGCATTAGTTCTTCTTCTTTAGATTGCATGATAGGTTATGCTATGCTATTACACCCAGTAGTTCATTGAGGTAGGTCTGATCCTTACATCATTGTCACCATCGTATGTTAGAATATTGCTATGCTAAGTAGACGTGGATTGGGAAGTGAATCATTATGAGGTATGAGTGATAAAGTAGTAATTAGGACCAAGATAAAGTTAATGAACTACCTGGGTGGGATGGTTGCGAGCATCCTGGAGGTGGCCAGTGATGACTGCGGAAAGCCACCCAGGCTCAAAGGGACTGATTGTATTGACATACCTAGAAGCTTACGTGTGCAGCCACAAGCTACTATGGGCTCTGGCTTGGTTGATCAGTTGTAGGGACT
The DNA here is from genome assembly GCA_950022295.1 of Bromus sterilis. Classification (NCBI taxonomy): domain Eukaryota; kingdom Viridiplantae; phylum Streptophyta; class Magnoliopsida; order Poales; family Poaceae; genus Bromus; species Bromus sterilis. Next base: position 406,563,856 of record OX465596.1, on the reverse strand, counting down.
CTTACTAGGTAGCGCTACGAAAGTAGATGTGAATAGGTGGGATGGGTGCTACCGGAGTAAGGGAAACTCTTCTGAAAGACCATGTCTCGATCTTCCAGTTGTCATACATCGTGCAGTGTGACGAACTACAAAGGAGGCGATCGAGTCTTGTGGGGAAAAGTGCACAAACCTCTGCAGAGTGTAAAACTAATCGATTAGCCGTGTCCCCGGTTATGGACAATTTGAGCAACTAGTTGTGGAAATATTGATTTGTCTCATCATCTTTAATTAATTTATTGGTTTAATCACTTTGGGATAGATTGAGTGGGGTTTCCCATCTCAATCGTATGCAAGTGTAGAACTTAGCTATTATTATTCTATAGGGAAAAATTAGCTTTTTGCAAAAATAAATGTAGAAGCTCCACTAGCCAAATTGCATGTACTACAGGGCTTTTACTTCTTTCTGCGATATGGCTTGCCGTACGATCAAAGTACTGACCCCTTTTGGGGCTGTAACTTATTCATGTTGCAGATTGTTCTGACGAGGAGTAATGTGCGAATAGGTCGCTGTCTTATACTCAACTTTTGCCGTGGAGTCGGATGGACTCGCTACTACTACTATTATAGCTTCCGCAAGTATTTTATTAGATGGCCTTAAGCCATGTTATTATTGTAATATTTACTTCATTCGATGTAATAAAGACATGTTTTACTTCTGTTATTTCATCGAGTACTGTGTGTGCTAGCAAACTGATCCAGGGACTAGCACGTTAAGCACAGAGACTTGGTCCCTTCGGATCTGGTTTTTACAAGATGGTATCAGAGCACATGTTGACTGTAGGACGTGACCTTAGGAATGGAAAAGCCATAGGATGAAAACTTTATTTTAAAAACCCTCTACAGTTCTAATGATTCTCATACTCTTTCCTATTCACTTCTAATCTCTTCTCTCCTTACAAATATAGATGCCGATCACCAAGTTCGCTCAGCCTGATGAGACCACACCTTTTGGACAAAGCCTGATGGAGATCGTGAAGTTTTTGAAGATCGCCTTCCCTAGTTTCACCGGGACACTCATGACTACAGGACCAGGAGCAAAGAGCTGGAAAGTCCAAGTTCACATTCCAGGACGTACCTTTGGAAGGAAAATCAAGCCAATTAACTTCTCGGTGAAAGCACCAAACTGGAGCGTGGGAAGAAGTCGTGCCGCATTGATGACCTTAGGACGCATTCGACAGGAGTACCACGCAGATCTTCAAGGAACCCGCTTCGAGATGTATGGACGCCAAGATCATACTGGAGAATTAGTACGCACTGTTGAGGATACATCAATGGCATCCCACATTCAAGACTTGGGGGAATATGTTCAACGTGTGGAGGAAGAAATGCTTCATTTCATGGACGTTATTGAGGGTTTGGAGGAGGAAGCTAAGAGAGTTCGTGAAGTGTATGAGGAGCAAATCGACACACTACAAGAAAGGAATGAAGAGTTGAAGCTCATGCTGGAGGAAGCAGAAGAACAACTTGACCAAGGAGAAAACATTCAGGAGGATCACTCCGATGGATGCCTCGTCAGCCAAGATGAGGATTACCAGTCAGAGGAAGAGGAAAACGGAAATGATGTCTTGATGATCGATTCTTCTTCCGACTCAAACTAGTCATAGACCACCATTATAGATTTTTTTTAGTTAAACGTTTAGAGTTTCGATCTGAGAGTTTTCTTAGAGTTACCATGTCGACTCTTGTGACATGGCCTATCTTAGTTAATTGTGTGAATCTTGATTTGAATGAGTGATTGATTGAAATTTCTTGCTATCATGTTGCATATGGATAGTGTTATCCCCCTTAGGCCTATTTTCTCTCTATAACCTCATCTATTCTAACCCGACAGATGCCGCCAAGACGTGCCCCTTCTGCCAGTGGACCAGGGAATGGAATTCCACCCGGCTTAGAGCAGTTGCTTCAGACCCAGAATCAGATGATGCAGCTTTTGATGCAGAACATGAACAACAACAACAACAACAATGCCCCACCACCACCACCACCTTTGGGAGACAGCCTCACCCGTTTCCTAAGGTTGAACCCACCTTTGTTCTCTAGCAGCCCGGAGCCAATTGTTGCAGATGACTGGCTCCGCAATATGGGAAGGAAGCTAGCAACCGCTGGATGCACTGATGAGGAGAAAGTGAGATTTGCCTCGCACCAGCTAGATGGACCTGCAGCCGCATGGTGGGATAATTACACCACCACATACCCCATGGCGAATGTGACTTGGGACCAGTTCCAGCAGGCGTTCCGCACTTCTCATGTTTCAGCTGGAGCTATGAGTCTCAAGAAGAGGGAGTTTCGCAACTTACGCCAGGGAGGCCGTTCAGTGGCAGAGTATGTGGAGGAATTCAACAAGCTGTCCCGTTATGCTCCAGGAGATGTGGCCACAGATGTTGCCAAGCAGGAGAAATTTCTGGAGGGACTAAATGATGAGCTTGGAGTTCAGTTGACGGTGGCCACCTTTGCTAACTACCAGGAGATGGTGGATAAGGCTATCATTCTTGAAGGCAAGCATCAGATAATGGAGAATCGCAAGAGGAAGTACGGACAGGGCAAGTATCAATCTGGCACTCAATAGAAGCCCCGTTCCGCACCATTCTTAGGATATGGTGGAACAGGACCCAATAAATTTGGAGGGCACAACCATCATAATCATGGAGGTCATTCTCAGCATGGAGGCAATGGACACAACCATGGAAACCAGAGGAATGGCAATGGAGGAAATGGAAATCAGCAACGGTCCAACCCATCTACGCCCATGAAGAAAGACCTAAGTCACATCACCTGTTTCAAATGCAACAACAAAGGGCATTACTCCAATGAATGTCCTGAGCTGAAGAATGGCAATGGGAGTTCTGGAAATAAGAAGCCTAACCCTTTTGCTAAGGGACAAGTGAACCATGTCAACGTGGAGGAAGCCTATGAACAACCCGATGCAGTGTTTGGTAAGTTTTTGCTAAACTCTCGACCAGTACTAGTTCTTTTTGACACCGGTGCATCACATTCATTCATATCAAGGGTAGTTGTGGATAAGTATGGATTTTCTACCAAGACCCTTAGTGTACCAATTTTAGTAAGTTCCCCGGGAGCCGAGATGATGGCAGGTTTAGGTTGTCCCTAGTTGAGCCTCGCCATTGGCAATCATGATTTCCCCACAGACCTGATAATTTTGAAGTCCCAAGGTTTGGATGTAATCCTAGGTATGGATTGGATGTCGAAGTATAAAGGCAACATTGACTGTGAGGGAAGATCAATCTCTCTCACCACACCCGAGGGGAAGAAGATCAAGTATGTGACCAAGCACAAGTTTAGAAGGACCCAGGTATATTCTCTTAAGGGGGTTAGCCTGGAGGAAGTGCCGATAGTCAAGGAGTACCCTGACGTATTCCCGGAGGAATTGCCCGGAATGCCACCGGACCGGGATATCGAGTTTTTGATCGAGTTATTGCCAGGCACCGGACCTATATCCAAAAGGCCGTATAGAATGCCCGCAAATGACTTAGAGGAAATTAAGAAGCAAATTAAAGAGTTATTGGAGAAAGGGTATATTCGCCCGAGTTCATCACCTTGGGGAGCCCCAGTGCTTTTAGTGGAGAATAAGGATGGATCTCTAAGGATGGTCGTGGATTATCGCTCGTTGAACGAGGTGACTATCAAGAACAAGTATCCACTACCGATGATCAATGATTTGTTTGACCAGTTGGAAGGAGCTAGTGTGTTTTCCAAGATCGATCTCCGATCGGGATATCACCAGTTGAAGATCCGTGAGAAGGATATACCCAAGACCGCCTTCACCACGAGATATGGACTCTATGAGTACACAGTCATGTCTTTCGGTCTAACCAATGCCCCTGCATACTTTATGAACATGATGAACAAGGTCTTCATGGAGTTTTTGGACAAATTTGTTGTGGTGTTCATTGATGATATTTTGATTTATTCCAAGAATGAAGAGGAGCATGAAGAACACCTACGCTTAGTCTTGGAGAAACTTAGGGAACATCAACTTTATGCCAAGTTTAGTAAGTGTGAGTTTTGGTTGAAGGAAGTGGGATTTCTTGGACATGTTGTGTCAGGCGAAGGAATCGCAGTGGACCCATCCAAGGTTGAAGCAGTCACAGAATGGCAGGCGCCCACATCCGTTGGTGAAATCCGTAGTTTTCTTGGACTTGCGGGTTATTATAGGAGATTCATCGAGAGTTTTTCCAAGATTGCCAAACCTATGACAGAATTGTTGAAGAAGGACACCAAGTTCGTCTGGACGGAGGAATGTGAGGCCAGTTTTCAGGAATTGAAGAAGCGTTTGGTTACAGCCCCAGTGCTGATTCTGCCCGATGTGCGCAAGGATTTTCAAGTGTATTGTGATGCCTCGCGGCAAGGACTCGGAGGCGTTCTCATGCAAGATGGAAAGGTTGTATGTTACACCTCGCGTCAGCTTCGACCTCATGAGTTGAACTATGCCACACATGATTTGGAATTAGCAGCCGTAGTACACGCACTCAAGACTTGGAGGCATTTTCTTATTGGGAACAAGTGTGACGTATACACGGATCATAAGAGTTTAAAGTATATTTTTACGCAAAAGGAGTTGAACCTCAGGCAGAGGAGGTGGTTGGAGCTTATCAAGGATTATGATATGAGATTGCATTACCACCCAGGAAAGGCCAATGTAGTGGCAGATGCCCTGAGTCGGAAAAGTTATGTCAATACCCTTATAGCAGGAAGTTTACCTCAGGAGTTGTGTGATGATCTCAGAGATCTTCGTATGGAGATTGTTCCACGAGGATATGTCGCCACACTAGAAATTCAGTCCACGTTATTGGGAAAGATCCGAGAAGCTCAGAAGTTGGACAAGGGTATTGCAGAGATCAAGGAGAAAATGGAGAAAGGAAAAGCAGAAGGATTTCATGAAGATGAGTACGGAACATTATGGTTTGAGAAGCGTATTTACGTGCCCAATGACCCGGAGATCAGGAAGTTGATTCTCCAGGAAGCTCATGATTCTCCTTACTCAATACACCCGGGAAACACCAAGATGTATTTGGACTTGAAGGAAAGTTTTTGGTGGACAAGGTTGAAAAAGGATATTGCTGAGTATGTGGCTATATGTGATGTATGTCAGAGAGTGAAGGCGGAGCATCAGAAACCGGCCGGATTACTTCAACCTTTGCCGATACCTGATTGGAAATGGGACAAACTTGGTATGGATTTTATCACAGGATTACCCAGGACACGGTCAGGTTATGACTCTATTTGGGTAGTGGTTGACCGTTTGACCAAAGTGGCTCACTTCATCCCGGTGAAAACCACCTATACTAGTGCTAAGTTGGCTAAGATATACATGACCAGGATCGTATGTATGCATGGAGTTCCGAAGAAGATTGTATCAGATAGAGGCACGCAGTTTACCTCAAAGTTTTGGCATCAGTTACATGAAACCTTGGGAACTAGGCTGGAGTATAGCACAGCTTTTCATCCCCAGACAGATGGTCAGACTGAGAGAGTGAATCAAATTCTGGAGGACATGTTGAGAGCTTGTGCATTGGATTATGGATCCAGTTGGGATGATAATTTGCCTTATGCGGAGTTCTCGTACAACAACAGTTATCAAGCTAGTTGAAAGATGGCCCCGTTTGAAGCGTTGTATGGAAGAAGGTGTAGAACACCGTTAATGTGGGATGAAGTTGGAGACCGCAAGCTATTCGGACCAGATTTGATCAAGGATTCAGAAGAGAAGGTCAAGTTAATCCGTGATAGGCTGAAGATAGCTCAGTCTAGACAGAAAAGTTATGCCGATGCTAAACGAAAGGAAGTAACGTATGAAGTGGGAGATAGAGCATACCTTCGAGTGTCTCCGCTTCGTGGCATTAAGAGATTTGGAGTTAAAGGAAAGTTAGCACCACGATTTGTGGGGCCATATAAAGTCTTGGAACGCAAAGGAGAGGTTGCTTACAAGTTAGAATTGCCCGAAGGTTTGTCTGGAGTTCACGATGTGTTTCATGTGTCCCAGTTGAAGAAGTGTTATGCAGAGATGGCAAATATTCCTCTGAGAGACACCGTGCCATTGGAGGCAATTCAGCTGGAAGGTGATTTGACATATGAGGAGAAGCCTGTGAAGATTCTCGATACGGCAGACAGAGTCACTCGTACCAAGGTTATTAAGTTTTGCAAAGTTCAATGGAGTCACCACACCGAGGAAGAAGCTACTTGGGAGCGAGAAGAGGATCTCAAGCAGGATCACCCACACCTTTTTGCTGACCAACCCGAATCTCGAGGGCGAGATTCACCTTAAGGGGGGTAGGTTTTGTAACATCCCAAATTTATTTTTTTGGATGAGTTACTAGAGAGCATATGCATATCATTTTTTTTGTGCATTTTGATCTTATTTGAGAGTTTATTTGAATTTATTAAATAAATTTTTTATTTAGTATTTTATTTTGTATAAATAACTTATTGAAAATATTATTTATGTTTTTCTAAGATTTTAGAAATTTTATTTCGTATTTTTCCGACTTGTGTTTCATTTTATAAAACTCTTTGAAGTTTAAAGAAAAGTACGTATACATTTATATAAATGTACTTACGTTTTACGTATTTTTATTATTTTTTAAAAAATAAAGTGTTTTTTTTGGGCTATTTTATTATATTAAAAATACCACTACACTTGTTTTTTTTTAAATAAAAGAAGAAATTCGCAAAAAAAAAAAAAAACTGAACGGGCCGGCCGGCCGGCCGAGCTAGCCAGCCGGGCCAGCCAGGCCACCAGCGGCCGAGCGGCCAGCGGCCGAAGCCAGCCAGGCACGTGCGTGCCTGTGCTGGTTTCTTCTCCAACGCGAACGCAGAGTCAGCAACGGACTCTGTAACGCGCAACGCCGGCGACCGTCTTCGTTTGGGACTCCACTCCGATTGCCCCCTGCCCACGAAATCTTGTCCCTTAAATACCTCATGACCCCCTCCACCGATTCCCCACAAAAATTTCGCAGCACACCGTTCCAAATCGAGCTAATTTCGAGGTAGATCTAGGTCCAACGGAGCTCTAGTGTTGGACGAATTTCGTCACCGGTGAGCCTCCCCTTGACCCCAAATTCTACAGACCGACTCTTCTCTTCGTTGTGCTTGTAATTGACATCTTTTTCCCTCTTCTTTCTTGCGCAAGATTGATCCCCAAATTGTACGCGTACCGCGGGAGTTCATCGGAGCGCGCTCGGTTCACCGCGTTGCCACGCCCGTACGAACGACGTTGGAGATCATCACCACCACCGTTGTGATCTTCTAATCAAGCCCTACATCTTAGACGTCCTCGTTGACGCCAAAGATCGCCGGAGTTGTCGTCTTCGTCGCGTCTAATCTACACGTCGCGGTTAGTAAAAGCGCCGTAACTTTTTATCCGTTGCTCCGTTTTAGATGAAACAAGCGGTCAAATCGTTGTTTTAAAACCCTCTAAATATTGTGTACTGTACATTCAAGTTTTGAGAAAATTGTTTTTCCGTTCGATCAATTTTTTTTTCCTAGATCCTATGCAAAACTGTTTTTGTAATATCTTTTTACTCGTAGATCCGTTTTGCGTGATTCCAAAGCCCACGGTTTTCTTTCGAAGCCCTCTTTTCAGTTCAACCATAAAGTTTGTTTTGTTATTTTCGAAAATATTCAGATCTGATCAGATTCTATTTTCAACTTTAGTTGATCGTAACTTTTGTTTTACAACTCGGATTTGATTAATTCTTTTTTGCAAACTAAAACCCTAGAGGAACCCTATATTTTAGACACTTTGCAACCCACTTTTAAAATCAATCTTGATCTGTTTTGCAAAATCTTTTATTCGGATTTTATTTTGGAGTTCTTGAACATTGTTTTGCTTTTGGTTGTGTATTGATTGTGTGTATCTTTGGTTGCTCACGATAGATTGTCCGGAGTGCGAAGCAGAGTACCACCAATCTTTAGAGTTCTGCAATCAACAGCAAGGCAAGTCATATCTTTGACCATACTCCCTATTACCTATGTTTTCAATGCATTAGTTCTTCTTCTTTAGATTGCATGATAGGTTATGCTATGCTATTACACCCAGTAGTTCATTGAGGTAGGTCTGATCCTTACATCATTGTCACCATCGTATGTTAGAATATTGCTATGCTAAGTAGACGTGGATTGGGAAGTGAATCATTATGAGGTATGAGTGATAAAGTAGTAATTAGGACCAAGATAAAGTTAATGAACTACCTGGGTGGGATGGTTGCGAGCATCCTGGAGGTGGCCAGTGATGACTGCGGAAAGCCACCCAGGCTCAAAGGGACTGATTGTATTGACATACCTAGAAGCTTACGTGTGCAGCCACAAGCTACTATGGGCTCTGGCTTGGTTGATCAGTTGTAGGGACTCTTACTAGGTAGCGCTACGAAAGTAGATGTGAATAGGTGGGATGGGTGCTACCGGAGTAAGGGAAACTCTTCTGAAAGACCATGTCTCGATCTTCCAGTTGTCATACATCGTGCAGTGTGACGAACTACAAAGGAGGCGATCGAGTCTTGTGGGGAAAAGTGCACAAACCTCTGCAGAGTGTAAAACTAATCGATTAGCCGTGTCCCCGGTTATGGACAATTTGAGCAACTAGTTGTGGAAATATTGATTTGTCTCATCATCTTTAATTAATTTATTGGTTTAATCACTTTGGGATAGATTGAGTGGGGTTTCCCATCTCAATCGTATGCTAGTGTAGAACTTAGCTATTATTATTCTATAGGGAAAAATTAGCTTTTTGCAAAAATAAATGTAGAAGCTCCACTAGCCAAATTGCATGTACTACAGGGCTTTTACTTCTTTCTGCGATATGGCTTGCCGTACGATCAAAGTACTGACCCCTTTTGGGGCTGTAACTTATTCATGTTGCAGATTGTTCTGACGAGGAGTAAGGTGCGAATAGGTCGCTGTCTTATACTCAACTTTTGCCGTGGAGTCGGATGGACTCGCTACTACTACTATTATAGCTTCCGCAAGTATTTTATTAGATGGCCTTAAGCCATGTTATTATTGTAATATTTACTTCATTCGATGTAATAAAGACATGTTTTACTTCTGTTATTTCATCGAGTACTGTGTGTGCTAGCAAACTGATCCAGGGACTAGCACGTTAAGCACAGAGACTTGGTCCCTTCGGATCTGGTCGTTACACGCTGTGGCTGAAGAAGTTCGTGATCGAGCTTGTCGTCTTTCCCAGCTGCACTGACCCCGTGGGAATCTTCTGCGACAACACGGGTGCCATTGCTAACGCGAAGGAGCCAAGAACTCACTCTACAACCAAGCACATCAACTCACTCTACGTCAGGGATGGACACACTAGGATTCACAAGATACATACGGATCTGAACGCAGCAGACCCGATGACTAAACCTCTTCCACAGGGCAAGTTTGAAGAACACCGAGAGACCATTGGTGTTAGATACATACCTGATGTAAACTAGTGTAATTTGTACTCTTGTGCAAGTGGGAGACTGTTGGATATGTTCCCTAGAGACAAATTAATAAAGATATTTTTTACATATCCGTTTTGTTCATAATACGTTTTATACTGTGATATAACTGTATTACTTGGAAATACTAATACAGGTGTAGTATAAAACATGGTCCGTAGTTTAACTCGGGTAAACTATCTCATTTGGCAATTAATTGATCAAGCTTTCCTGATCATGGCGACACTTAAGTCCATTGACAATGAGGTCATATCGTTAAGGGGAATGATGTGATGGACGTACACCCACCTAAAGTATTGCAATGTGATCGAGTCACATAGTTCAGCGTTGCTATGACTTTGTAACGTATGGCTTAGTCCTTAGACCGTAACGATAATACGTAATTGTCATCTATGAGGAGACTTTGATTTGTATCCCACCGCCTGACTGAAATATGCTGGCTATAACGGTGCACTTTGGGTATTCCGAAATAGATGGTTGATGAGTATGTTAATAGATCAGAGAGGGATTTGTCAGTCCTTCTGACAGGACAGGTACTCTGGGCCCACTCGGTGATATTGCATCAACACCTTGCAAAGACGTGACTAGGTCACAAGAGATGCAATGATCATGGACGAGAGAAGTTGTTTGTTGTGAACGAGATGTGAACACGGTATGTAGGATACCGACGATCAAACCTCGGACAAACAAAGTACCGCAGCACAAAGGGATTACATCGTATCGTTAACGGTTTCCAAAAGAGATCGAAGTTCATTTGATGGAAGCGCAGGGGCTGTCAAGGATTGTAACCAGGTCCAACTGACTAGTCATTGGTCAATGAGAAGAGTCTCGACCATGTCTGCTGTTTCCCGGACCGTTAGGGTGTTACACTTAAGGGCAATCGATGCATAGGACAGTTACGGGATCAATCGGTGAAATAGGAGGAATCACCGGAATAGTTCCGGAGGAGGACGGAATGGTTTCCGGACATTTTCATTAGTTCAAAATAAATTTTAATTGTTTTAATAACGTTTTATTATTTAATTATCTGAATTAAATATTTAAAACATATTAAATAAATTAAAAAAATGGGGAAAAGGCTAAATGGGCCCATGGGGCCCATTAAGGGAGGAGGGGGTCTCCCCCCTTGGGCTTGGCGCCAAGGGTGGGGCCCACCACCCCCCTTGGCCGGCGCACTCCCCCCCCTTGGGAGTTTAGTCCCACATGGGGGAGGGGAGGAGGATGGCACCCCCCTTGGCCTATATAAGGAGGGGGTAGAACCCCCTTTTTCCAACACACCAATATCTCCTTCTTCCTCCTTCTCCTTCCCGGAAGTGGACTCCCCTTGTTTGGAGTCTGCACCTGGATTGGAGTTCTCCACCATAAGGCAGGCCGTTGTTCTGCTGGAGTAGGGATCCGTAGCCGTCTTTCTTCCGCTGCTTGCCTGGTTCGGGGCCCGGGAGGAACATCGATTGTACCGTACGTGTATAATCTCTTCGAGGCACTACACCTGTGGTGCCACTTCGTCGCTGGAGGTTTACTGGGAGTCACCCTCGCCGGTGGTGGTCTTCTACACGATAGGTAGGTCGTAGTTCCGAGTCTACGCCAGCCACATTCGCAAGAACGTTTCCCTCTTTCGGTCTTTAAAGGTATGAACACCGATTCCATCCGTTACTTTACATCTCCATAGCATAGATCTTGGGTTCGGGTACCGTAGGTATGAAAATTTTGTGTTTTCTGCCCCGTATCCCAACAATATGGTCTCTGCCCGAGGAATCGAGGCAAACCCTAAGAAAGTCCAAGCCATCACCCGAATGCAAGAACCAACGACGTCAAAGGAGTACAACAACTCACTGGAAAACTCGCAGCCCTAAGCCGCTTCATCAGCAGGCTGGGAGAACGCACGCTGCCTTTCTATCAGCTGCTCAGGAAAGGAGAGAAATTCGAGTGGACGGAGGAAGCCCGACAAGCATTCGCGGACCTGAAAAAGACACTCTCGACCCCACCAATGCTGGCGGTACCCAAGGAACGAGAAAAGCTATACCTCTACGTGGCAGCACGTAACAGTGTAGTAAGCACAACGCTCGTTGTCGAACGCACAGAAGAAGGCAAGGTCAAGAGCATCCAGAGACCAATCTACTACCTCAACATGCTCCTGACCAAACCCCAGCAGCGGTACCCGCACTATCAGAAGAAACTACTGGCCATCGTCATGACCTCAAGAAAAGTGTCCCAATACTTCGACGAGCACCCTATCACAATCGTAAGCAGAGCACCACTCGCTGACATACTCAACAATCCTGGAGCGACTGGACGAGTCGCCGATTGGAACATTGAGCTCAGCCCACGGGACCTGCAGTTCAAGCACCCAACAGCCATCAAAGCCCAAGTACTCCCAGATTTCCTGGTCGAGTGGACGGAGGTTCAGACACCAGGCCCCCCAGACCTATCAAGTTCATGGTCAATGTTGTTCGATGGGTCCAAGAGACAACAAGGAGCTGGGGAAGGAGTTGTGCTCATCTCCCCTAAGGGAACAAAGCTGAAATATGTCCTCCAGATCAACTTCAGTCACGCCTCCAACAACGAAGCAGAATACGAGGCACTCCTCCATGGCATGCGCATGGCCAAAACATGCGGAGCCACTCGCCTCATAATTTAAGGGGACTCCAATCTCGTCGTCCAGCAGACGATGAGAAAATTCAACGCAATAGCCGACAACATGGCGGCCTACCAGGAGCTCTACAACGCACTCGAAGGAAATTTCGACGGGTGCGAGCTCCACTACATCACCAGGGACAACAACACAGAAGCCGACAAACTCGCGAACATCGGTTCAACCCGAGGACCAATACCACCCGGCATTTTTCTCGAAAGCATCAGCCGAAGATCCATCAAGGTACAGGCAGCAGCACCTGAAGCATTCGTGGACGGCGACGACGCAACAGACCTGGCGTAGGTGGCAGCAGCAACCCCATCAGAAGGCACAAGCACCAGCACACCCGACAGCACAGCCCCGACAGAGCTCGAAGGACCTGTCTGGGAAAAACCGTTCCTCCGATTTCTAATCGAAGGTACGCTACCGCAAGACGTGGCCGAAGCACGACGCATCAGCCGACGATCCAAGGCATTCACGGTGATCAACAAACAACTATACAAGCACAACATCACCCAGATACACCAAAGGTGCATCGACGAAGAGGACGGAAAAGCCCTACTGCTCGAAATCCACGAAGGCACCTGCGGACACCATGCGAGCAGCAGAGTACTCGTATCCAAAGCATTCCGAGCCGGGTTCTATTGGCCGACAGCCATGAAAAACGCAGAGGAAATCGTGCGACGCTGTGTCGCCTGCCATAAATTCGCCAACATGCCACACGCTTCCGCCTCACAGCTCAAGACCATACCGCTATCCTGGCCGTTCGCCACCTGGGGACTCGACATGGTGGGCCCACTCAAGAAATCATCAAAGGGCGGAAGGACACACCTGCTCGTTGCAGTCGACAAGTTCACTAAAAGGATCGAAGCAGTGCCCATCACCAGCTCCACAGCCCTCACGGCTGTCAACTTCATCAAATCGATCATCTTCAGGTTCGGAGTGCCACACAACATCATCACGGACAACGGCACGAACTTCACAGCCGCAGATTTCCAGAACTTATGCGAAGAACTGGGCATCAAAATCAATTACGCATCAGTCGCGCACCCGCAGTCCAACGCCAGGTAGAAAAAGCAAACGGCCTTGTGTGCGGGGGAATCAAGAAACGGCTCCTCGCACCACTCGAGCAAGCCGCCGGCAACTGGGTAGAAGAACTCCCCGCGGTGCTATGGAGCCTATGAATTACACCAAACACCGCGACCCAGTACACACCCTTCTTCATGGTGTACGGAGCAGAGGCAGTCCTACCACATGACCTCAAGTTCGGAGCACCTCGGGTCACCGGATACGAAGAAGAAGAAGCAGAAGAAGCGTTGCAAGACGACAAAGATACGGCTGACGAAGCAAGAGACACAGCCCTGGAAAAATCAGAGGGGTACCAGGACAAGCTACGCACCTACCAAAGCAGTCGCCTACGCACTAGAACCTTCAACAATGGCGACCTAGTCCTACGGCTGATACAAGAGAAGGTCCATAAACTCGCCCCCAATTGGAAGGACCATTTATAGTCTCAGAAGTCATCGGAGGTGGCGCCTACAGGCTGAAGAACCCGAAGACAGACGAGGACGTGGGTAACCCATGGAACATAGCAAACTTGCGACTGTTCTATCCATAGTACCCATCGGTCAGACATGACTGGCAACTCATGTAGCTGCTCGACCGCAATAAAGAAAATGTTGCCCAAATACTTCCATCTCAAAGCACTCGGGGGCTTAAGAATAAAATCCCCCCGAGAGACGCTATCGCCTACGCGATCTCAACCAAAAATCACTCGGGGGCATAAGAATAAAATCCCCCAGAGAGACGTTATCGCCTACGCGATCTCAACCAAAAAGCACTCGGGGGATTAAGAATAAAATCCCCCCGAGAGACGCTATCGCCTACGCGATCTCAACCAAAAAGCACTCGGGGGCTTAAGAATAAAATCCCCCCAAGAGACGCTATCGCCAACGTGATCTCAACCAAAAAGCACTCGGGGGCTTATGAATAAAATCCCCCCGAGAGACGCTATCGCCTAAACGATCTCAACCAAAAAGCACTCGGGGGGCTTAAGAATAAAATCCCCTCGAGAGACGCTATCTCTACTCAAGCGATCTTAAACACAAACACTCGGGGACTCGCGAAAAAACTCCCCCCGAAAGACTCTATCATCGCTCACACGACTTCTCATCCAAGTACTAGGGGGCTCGAGCATCATCTCCTCCCGAAGACCGCTCGAGCAGCCTGAAGCTTAAAAAGCCCAAGAAAAAAAAACCGACCAGCCACACCTGCCGAGAGCAAGAAAGACTTGGCCACAATCAGATGGAGCACCAAGTACTCTGAAGAAACTTTGGAGGAAGCACAGGACACAGACTCATTTAGTCTTCATCCGATCGCCAACGATCACCTAAAGACTCGGGGGCTACTCCCATCGGGAGCGCTGCCGCGCACCCGATAAAAGAAAGAAACCAAAAGACAAGGGAAACAAATTTTAGTCTACGCTCGACCCTTCGACTCAAGTGTAGCCTCGGGGGCTACTCCCATCGGGAGCGTTGTCGCGCACCCGATAGATCCCACAGCGCAAAGTTTGGACGGACTCGAAGACAGCTCTCGATCGCAAAGGACTCGAACACATCTCTCGGTTACAAAGAAATCGAAGACAGCTCCTGATTGCCAAGGACTTGAACACAGTTTTCGGTCGTGTAAAGCCCAAATATAAATTCCATTGCAAAGGATCAAGCACAGTTTACATCATAAGGATCATTTTCAGTACAAAAAGGACCCAACTACATTTGGATAGAAGGCAGCTCCTGTTACAAGAGGGAATTACCCAAGGAATTAAGACTTCTACATGTGTGCTCATGAGGGGTAACCGACCCTAGTAAAAGAGCATCACCACATACAAAGGAAAAGGAAGCTAGCTGAGGATGTCAATGACATAACAAAAGGGTGAAACTCGACTTATTTGTCGATGCTCCACCAGCTTCTTCTCCTGCTCCACTAGCTTCTTCTCCAGCTGCAGCTGCACGCCTTCTTCTCCGGACGTGCAGCCTCTTCCCCGAGTTGCCAGCGAAGATGAGGCCGCCTCCAGTTCTACAAGGTCGCTCCACGCGCCCGCTTGATCGACGGCTTGACGTCGATGTCCTCTTCGGAGCTGATGGAGACGGCACCACCACCCGAGGAGTCGCCAGAAGACGGAGCTGTAGAAGATGCATGCGTAGGACTCCTCGACCTTGTGGAGCTGTCGCTGCTCGACTCCTGCCAGTGTGGATCCATGCTATTTCCGCTTGGATCGAACGCGCGGACAGTGACAGTGCTTTCGCCGTCAAAACGACAGCTGAGCATATCGCCATCTCGCAGATTCAACCGCCGAGAAAACAAACTCCAACCAGAGCCAATAAAAATCAAACGGGAGCTATCAACCTCAAAGTTAACATAAGAAGGAGATCGACAGCTCCCTTGAAGATGCAGAAGCAAGCCATCCAAGCTAAGTTCAGAAACAATGGTGGAAAAAGCAGAGGGAAGAAGGACGCGATTGGCACTCTGGCCACGAACACGTAAAAGAAAGTCATAGCGCCAGAATCCCTCCTCCAAGGGAGAAGAGGAAGGTACTGGCGCCGTACCATGGCGACCACCACGACATGAGCGTGGTGTACGGCCACCACGGCCACGACGAACGCGGCCACGACCAACACCCCGCTTGGGAGCCATGAGAGGAACAAGAGAGGAAAGAAGAGGCAAAGCAGCAAGCCGGATGGAGGTAAAGCACTGTGGAAGAGAGAGGCTTATTTATAGAACAAAGATCTCCCAGCACGGAGAAGCCGAGACGACAGCAGCAATTAATTCAAAGACCAAAACGTCGCAGACGTCTCATATTCCAAGACCAAGATGCTTTCCCACGGGACGCATTGTGCATGAGACGCGTCAACTCACGCGCGTTTCCAACGCGCGTCTCGGAAACCCAACCAGCGCCGTCCGCACGCCACAGCGGTCATCATTATGACCGGTCATGAAGACATGACGGTTCACTGGCGAGGCATCCCTGACATCCATCAAGCAGAGGCATCGTTATCCTGACAAGCGGCGAATAAAACCAACGGACATTAAAGGCTCAGAGATTCCATCTTTCAGATCTTTTTCCCGATGAAGAACAACATTTTACTCCCATCGGGAGAGTACATCATAAGAGTCCCGGGTGCTCCCTCACCTAAAGGTCAGCCATGTGCTCGAGTGACCACTCACACTCATGAGAGTCTCGGGTGCTCCCTCAACCCGATGCAAGACAAACATGCATTCGCCAAGGTCATACGGGGCTAAGAGTCTCAGGTGCTCCCTCACCTCAAGAGCTGAAATGGCATTCGAGTGACTACTCGCGAAAAACCTCCCTTCTAAGCACTCGAAACAAGCTCCACGGGTGAATGAGTGAACAGCTCTCTTGATGTTTTGTTCCAAGCGGGTGCAATGCTATAAGGCTCCGCGCCTAAAAAACACACATTCCTGGAACACGATACACTGTGCCCAGATGCCACGCAAGATTAGCATGTAGGTAAGACCCCGCTGCGAAGTTCGGCCGGGCTGGGACTTGCCGAAGAGCGATTTCACTCCCAACCTTTTCCATGCGTTGCGCATGATAGAAAAAGCCGGGCGGACGCGCCTTAGGCTATGCACATTACTGGCGGAAAATGAACACGGTAAGACCTGAAGCGGCCGGACTTTTGCTCGACACCAGTGTTCCAAGCTCATGTCGAGGGACGTGGGTTTGATTGGGCTACTGTGGTATTTGCCCTAGTGCAATTCACCAAGGCTCGACCAGTCGACTCCTTGGGCCCTTTCAGCTTAGCATCCCTCGAAACAAGTTTTGTCATGGCCACCAGACTGCCAGCGACCCGCGGATGTACCGCACATACCAATAACCGATAAATGAATCTACTCGAGTCCCTGCGCGACTCTTCGAGTCCCCCAGGCACTCGGGGGCTACTGACGAGGGGGTGACCCCACGACTCCCACGGATAAGCCTACCTGGTGTCCATGAAGACAGAAGGCCCATGAAGATACAGCCTCGGCCCACTAATTGACACCGACATAGGAGTCTACGACTCACAAGGAAGGTGCGAAGACCTGCCGTACGGAGCAAGCTAGGGTTAGGAAAGCTTACCTGTAAACGTAGAGGAACTCCCTGGGACCTAGCCTAGTATATAAGGGCTAGGAGGGGCGACACCAAGGAGAACGAATATCATCTGTTACCCTAGCCTTGAGCGCTCCAGCCTTGGCATCCCCTGTAATCGCATCTCCCCCATTAATAATATCGAGCAGGAGCGTGCCTCCCTGTTTGCCGACGAACTATCGTCAAACATGTGCCTCTCATGACTAACCCAGGGTCCCTGACCATGGGATTTGCCAGGGTTGATCCCCGTCACTCACACTCATCCATTGCATGAGTGCTCAAAATATCGAAAGGGAGTGGATCAGTTTGACTTGTACCTGGCTAGTGGTCTGGGGACGAGTCAAGATAAGAATCCAAAGGAGACTAAGTGTGAAACTTTAATAGATAGTAGTTCTCAACAACCTTTTTTCTTTCTTTTTCCCAGTCCCCTGCTTGCACGCAAACACCATCTGGAGACACTCGAGTCACGGACAGCGAGAGCTCTTGCACCTTTTGTTCTTTTGTTGCTTGTGTCAATGCTAATATAGACTCTTGCTTGTTAAGACTTGAATTGAATTGCATGCTTTGATTGCTTTACTTAAAAGTCCTTATATGGTTGTGTGGCATGTCACCACAAAAATTATGCTTGTTATCATTTACCTACTCGAGGACGAGCAGGAATTAAGCTTGGGGATGTTGATACGTACCAAACGTATCTATAATTTCTGCTTGATTCATGCATGTTTTGTGTGACTTTGCCATGTTTTGCTTGAACTTTCATACACTTTTGAGCATATTTGGACTAACCTATTAACTCAGTGCACCCACTTGCCAGTTCCTGTTTTCTGCTGTTTTTGTATTTCAGGTTTTCCGGCCATTAAAAGTGCTCCGAAAATTCCGGAAAAATTATATAAAAAATCAGCGTCCCGGAAGCTTCCGGAATCACCAAGGAAGGAGGGGAGGGCCACCACAGGGACTCCAGAAGGGTCCCTGGCACGGCCCCACCCTAGGCCGCGCCGGGCACCCTCCTGGCTGCCCTGTGGCCCCCCTGGTGCCCCCCTTTGGCCCTATTTTTACCCCCGTGGAGGAAACCCTGATTGCGGACCCCTTTTCTCCAGAAGCAATTCCGATCTCCGCCGCCATCGCCATCAAGTTTCGGGGGGACAGAATTCCTGTGCCGGCACCCTGTCGGGACGGGGGAAGTGCCCCCGAATTCATCTCCATCGACGTTGCTTCCTCCCTCCATGAAGCGGGAGTAGTTCTCCCTCGGGGTTGAGGTTTCTACCAGTAGCTATGTGTTCTTCTCTCTCTCCCATGATGTGATCTTCGTTGTGATCATAGGCTATGTTAATCTAGGGTGATCCCATGATATTTCCCATTCCTCTATGTATTGGATTGATGTACTCAATTGATCTTATCTAGTATAATCCCCGAGACCAAGGTGACAGCGGTATATTGGACATGGGTAGAAGAATATTTTCATGAGTGATTTCCTATTTTGTGTGTTGATTGAAGATTGAGAGTCTCTTGGTGCTTGTCTTTGACTATCCTTGAGATATGTTGTGGTGATTGTGGTACTCTCTTTGGATGGCCGCGGTGACATTGGGAAATCCATAGATTGAGAACTACGAACTCTGAGGTGTGCTCTTGTAGCCCTACATAATTCTCGTCCTCTCTTGACCACAAAGGAATGACCTCCGAGTGCGTCTCCATGGCATGTTTTATGGGAAATATCATGTGATTAGACTATGTTAATGTTGTTGAGAGTTGCCACTAGTGAAAGTATGAAGCCTAGGCCTTGTTTCCACCATTGTTACACCGTTTGTGCTCACTTTTGTCACATGTTTGCTTGCTGCACTTTTTATTACAGATTTATATTACCTTGCTTTTCCACACCTATCACTCGTATTTTACCATCTCTTCACCGAACTAGCGCACCTATACAACTCCTAGTTGTATTAGGTGTGTTGGGGACACAAGAGACTTCTTGTATCTTAATTGCAGGGTTGCTTGAGAGAGACCATCTTCAACCTCTACTTCCCTGAGTTCGATAAACCTTAGGTCATCCACTTGAGGGAAATTGCTGATGTCCTACAAACCTCTGCGCTTGGAGGCCCAACATAGTCTACAAGAATGGAAGCGTGTGTAGACATCAGCGGCATGCGCGCGCGGAGTTGCTGCGGGCGGGTGCCAAGTGTTGCGGCTCTCCTTCCGCGCGCAGTGCCTTGTCTTATCTGCTTTTAATGCCCTGACTTCCTGGTCGGGCGGTGCGAGCCAACCTGGACTCCCCTACTGCGTCTGTTGGGGTTCGAGGCAGAAAACACAAAATTTTCATAAACTACGATACCCAATCCCAAGACCTATGCTATGGCGATGCAAGTAACAGATGGAATTAGATCACATACCAGTATGTACCATTTAAGCGGGAAACGTTCCCGCGTGAACGTGGTTGGTGTAGTCGTACCGGCAATCCCTGATGTCTCCCAGCTCCACGATGACTCTGATAGCCATCCGGTCCTTGAGGCCGATGACGGGATTACGTCCCCGTCGGAACGTTGCTGATGAAGACCTCACGATACAGCCACAACGACGAAGTAGCACCACAAGTGTAGTGCCTCGCGGGATTATACACATACAGTATACCCGACGTCCCTCCGGGCTTCGAACCAGTAGAGCAGCGGAAAGAAGATGGATTCGGATCCCAATTCCAGCAGCACGACGACGTGCGTATGGTGGAGAAATCCCCAACCAAGTATAGACTCCAAACAAGGGGAGTCCACGCAAGGAAGGAGAAAGGAGGAAGAGAGAGAAGAGAACTTGTCTCAAAAATATGATGATTAAAAGGGCACCTCTACCCCTCCTTATATAGGCTAAGGAGGGGTGCCACCCCCCTCCACTTCTGGGGTGGGACTAATCCCAAGGGAGGGGGTGGCGCACCAAATAAATGGGGTGGGCCCCCTCATGGCCCCATGGCCCATGGGGGAGGACTCCCTCTCCCCCTAATGGGCCCTATGAGGCCCATATGCCTTTTAATTAATTTTTAATTATATTTCATTAATTTTTGATATTTAATTCAGATAATTAAATAATAAAACATTAATTAAATATATTTTGTACCTTTCAAAATACCCAGAACAACTTCCATCCTTCACCGGAACAATTCCGGTGTTCTCTCTTATTTCTCCGGTGATCCCGAATCAATCCTTACTGCGTCGAATACCCTTAAGTGTAACACCCTACGGTCCGGGAAACAGCAGAGATGATCGAGATAATCTCATTGATCAATGACTAATCAATTGGACCTGGTTACAATCCTTGATAGCCCCTGCGCTTCCATCGAATGAACTTCAATCGCTGTTGGATCTGTTAACCGTGTGCATGTTCCCTTTGTCCTATGGTACTTTGCTTGTCCGAGGTTTGATCATCGGTATCCAATATACCTAGTTCATCCTTGTTCTCAACAAACAAGTTTACTCGTTCCCGTGATATTACAACTCCGTGACCTAGTCACACGTTTGCAAACTTTATGATGCAATATCACCGAGTGGGCCCAGAGTACCTATTCGCCACTCGGATGGATAAATCCCGCTTTGATCTATTTTCATACTCATCAACCATCTATTTCGGAATACCCAAAGTGCACCGTTATGGCCAGCATATTTCAGTCAGGCGGTGGGATACAAATCAAAGTCTCCTCATAGATGACAATTACGTATGATCATTACAGTCAAAGGATCTGGTCACTACGTTATAGTTATCGCAATGTCGAACTATGTGACTTGATCACATCGCAACACTTCTTGTGGGTGTGCGTCCATCAAATCATTCTCCCAATGACATGACTCCATTGTCAACAACATAATTGCTCATGATGAGGAAACCTTGATCATCAATTGCCCAATGGACTAGTATACTAGAGTTAACTAGGGACCTGGTTGTTTTATACCACACGTGTATTAATGTTTCCGCTTAATACAGATATAGCACAATATAAAACTTATTATGAACTAATGGAATATGCTACTAAAACATATTTTATTTGCCTCTAGGGCACATTCCCAACAGTCTCCCACTTGCACTAGAGTACAAATAATCTCTCTGCATTTTCTGTGGTTCATAACTCCATATCATCTATATGGTTATAGATCTTGCTCGCTTGTGGAAAAGGTTGTATCAACGGTCTGGGTACCAATCAGATCTGTATGTATTTTGCAAATCATTAATGTCACCTAGTTTGACATTACTTCATTATCCATTATAATGATGAGGTATATATATCTGGTGGTAGAGTAAGACTTCGTTTGCTGTGTTTCAGCAATGACATCCGGTGGGTCACGACGACTTTCCCATAGTCATGCACACTGAAAACCACTCAGTCAGAAGTCGAACTTCTTAAGCCAAAATATAAATCCTGCCACTTCTAAAGCAGCCACATCAATGTAGATTTAATCCTTGGTGCATTGTATGCAACTTTGATATCTAACCATGTTTCTTTCAACTTAGGCATTCATTAGTATGATATCTCAATTTTCTAGGTTAGTGTCACAACTTGAGCCAGCATAACATTTATGGTCAAGTACACTATCCTTTACAAATTAGAGATGTATCCTTAGTTCTCTCCAGACATTGAAGGATAAACTTAACTCTTTGTTCAATGATTTACTCATAAATCATATCACAACATGTTCTTCTTGCTAAGAACTTGGTGATACGTCCAAAATGCATCACTATTTTATATCATAATTCATCCTTATTCATTGATATATTTCACATTATGATGATGTTCTTATGTTGTTTTGGCTTATTTTACACAGTTTGCAACTTTCCGGTGCCGAAGAAGCAGACGCAGGATTCAGTTGTAAAAAGTGGACGCTGAGTTGCTGAAGAATAATACCTCCAAATTACCTGAAAATCGACGGAGGGTATTTTCCGAAGGATTAACGAATACTCGACGAAAAGGGGCCAGAGGGGGGCCACAGGGTCCCCAGGCGGCCACCTGGCGCGGCCCCACCCCTGGCCGCGCCGGGAGGGCGCTTGGAGCCCTGGTGCCACTCTCGGCTCCACCCTCTGGCCTATATACTCCTCGTTACGTGAAAACCCTAAAAAGGAAGCTTTTACGGAGTTTCGCCGCCGCTCCGTGGAGGAAACCTACAGAGAAGAAAAGGGCTCTCCGGCGGACAGATTCCGCCGAGGAGATCACCTCCCGGAAGGAGAGATCATCGCCATTGTCACGGGCATCATCGAGATCATCATCAACATCATCCCCAACATCAGCACCATCTCCACCACCATACAATCTCACCTCACAAGTTTATCTTGTGTTGTAATCTGTAATATCTATCCTCTCTACTCTATCGGTGTTGATTACTACTTTGTGGTGAATGCCATTGAGTTTTGTTGGAGAAATATCATTATGTCCAGATTGTTTATCATATATTTGTCACGTCTGATCATGATCTCTTTTATGTCTTGTGAGTATTTACTTTAGTTCTTGAGGACATGTGAGAAGTCTAGTTGTTAGTAGTCATATGAGGTTGAAGTAATTTGTGTTGTTTGATATTTAAGTTGTGTTGTTATTTTCCTAGTGGTGTTGTGTGAGTCGAACACTCAACACTTCGCCTTATTAAGGACCTAGGGGAATACATTGTGTATAAAGAATGCTTATGGTGGGTTACCGGAGTGACAGAAACCTGAACCCCAGTTTGCACACTTTTGCACAAGGGAATAATGGATCCTTGATCTTATTGCTGTGGTTAGGCTTTGCCTTAATTTCTATCTTGTATTTGTGGATGCTTGCAAGATGTTTAATCATAAGAGTGCACTTATCTTAGTCTAGAAGGTGCGCTAGCATAGATCCACCCACTCAACACTTATCAGCACAACACTTGTTATCGATACGGAGTATGGAAAAAACACGTACCTCTCCATGTGTCCTCAAGAACGCTTTAGTCTTTATAAGCTCAGTTGCCAGGCTTATCCTTTGCTGAAAAGGATTAGGCCACTTGCTGATCTTCAGTGCTATTTACTTTGCTTACTTTTATCTTATTGTTGCTTATATCGAAAACTCCTAAAAAGTTATCTTTCAGTGCTTGCAGTTATTCCTTGTCCAAAATCACCTATCAATACCTTTCGCTCCTTGTTGGGTTTGACACTCTTACTTATCAAAAACGCTGCAACAGATCCCTTATGCTTGTGGGTCATCAAGTAACGTTTTTTGGCGCCGTTGCCGGGTAGCATAGCGCTAATGGTAAGTGAAGCTGGTAAGGAAATTTTTATATTGTTGTTTTTATTTTTGCTGTTGCTGCTCTCTGTCCGTATGGACAACGTAGCTATTGCATCGTTGCTTGCGGGGAAACACCCCACATCTGTGGTGGTTGTTCCTCCCCCTACTGAAATTGTGCCTTATAAAATACCAGCTGGTATTATCGATTGTGTTTTGGCTAATCGTTATGCAGGAGACAGACATCCCAGTGAACACTTGCTATATTTATGACAACTATGTTCACTATTTAAGCTTGCAGGTGTATCAATGGAGTTTGTCATGAAGAAATTGTTCTCCGTATCGCTTATAGATAAAGCTTCAGATTGGTATAAGCTTCTCGATAACTCTCATTTGCTTGATTGGCAAGAGCTTATGTCTCTCTTTTATACCAAGTTTTATCCTCTTCATGAAATTCATCGAGACAGAAACTATATCTATAACTTTAGGTCTCGTGACGGAGAAAGCATCGCTCAATCTTGGGGGAGATTGAAATCTCTAATGCTCAAATGTCCTATTCATGAGCTCCCCAAGAAAACTATACTTACAAATTTTTATGCTAGACTTTCTCGTCAGGATAAGGAGATGCTGGATGCCTCCTCTAGTGGGGTATTTCAGACGAAAAGCGTTGAAGAAAGATGGGATCTCCTTGAAAGGATCCAGAAGAATACCGAAGATTGGGAAATGGATTAAGGTATTGAACCCACTATAAATTATGAGCATGATTATATAGAGAGCTATGTGAAAACTGATTACTTTAATACCTTTTGCTCTAAGATTGGTCTTGATTCCCATCTAATGATTGATTTTTGTAAGGACATTGCCTCTCATATTGACTCTTCTAAGAAGAAGAAGGATCAGCATCATAAACCCTTGAAAGAATCACATATTGATATTCATGTTGCTGACCCTATTTTGCCTGCAGTTATATATGAAAAGCCCCCGTTTCCTGTAAGAATAAGGGAGCACTCTTTTGTGACAGGCATAATGAATAAGAGTGAGAGAAGAATTGATGAGCCTGAGGACCAGATCAAGTTCGATCCTCAAGTTGCATTGGTTAAGGATCTTATTACTAATGATGCTTTAGATTCAAATATAAATTTTTGTGCTGTTTCCACTAACCTTGTCACAGCCAAGAATAAAGGCCCAATTTCAGGTACTCCAGTAGTATCTGTTAAAATAGGAGATCACAATTATAATGGGCTATGCGATTTGGGATCGAGTGCTAGTGCTACCTCGTATTCACTTTATCAAGACATCATGAGTGAGATTTCACCTTGTGAACTTGAAGAAGTTGATGTTACTATTCATCTTGCAAACAGAGCAACTATCTCTCCTATCAGAATTGTGAGAGACGTTGAATTCTTATGTGGAAAGGTAAAATATCCTACCGACTTTTTAGTACTTGGTTCAGTAAGGGATAATTTTTGTCCTATTATTTTCGGTAGACCTTTTTTCAGAACTTGTGGAGCTATAATAGATTGCAAGAAAGGTAAAGTTTCTGTTGAATTTAATGGTGAGCCCTATGAATTTAACTTTTCTAAGTTCTCTAAGCAGCCTCGTGGTACTGATTTTCCTAGTAACGATAAGATTATTGAATATATTGCTTCCATTGCTATTCGTCCTAATGATCCTTTGCAGCAATATATGGAGGACCACGAGAATGATTTGCATATGCAGGAGAGAAATGAGTTGGACGACATATTCTTGAGACAACCTGCTATCCTAACGCACAACCTTCCAGTTGAGCCTTTGGGAATTTTATCGAAACCAAAAGAAGATCCAGTGTTTGATCTTAAACCTCTTCCTGATACGCTCAAATATGATTATTTAGATGAAAAGAAAGTCTATCCTGTTATTATCAATTCTAACCTTTCAGGGTATGAAGAAGAGCGACTATTGGAAGTACTTCGCAAACATCAAGGTGCAATTGGCTATACCTTTGATGACCTTAAGGGGATTAGTCCATCTATTTGTCAACATACCATCAACCTTGAGCCTGATGCTAAACCGGTTGTTGATCATCAACGACGGTTGAATCCGAAAATGATGGATGTTGTAAGGACTGAGATTCTCAAGCTTCTAGCCGCAGGTATTATATACCCTATAGCTGATAGTAAGTGGGTAAGCCCTGTTCATTGTGTTCCAAAGAAAGGAGGTACAACTGTGGTTCCAAATGATAAGAATGAACTAATACCTCAGAGAATTATTATTGGATATAGAATCTGTATTGATTACAGGAAGCTGAACAAGGCAACCAGGAAGGACCACTACCCGTTGCCGTTCATCGACCAAATGCTTGAAAGGTTATCCAAAAATACTCACTTTTGTTATCTTGATGGTTATTCTGGCTTCTCTCAAATTCATGTTAACACTGCTGATCAAGAGAAGACCACTTTTGCTTGTCCCTATGGTACTTATGCTTACAGGTGTATGCCTTTTGGTTTATGTAATGCCCCTGCTATGTGACGCCCCCAAAATCAGACCGTGTACAGTAATCATACACGCAAGGTACACGATCGAGATTAGGGACTCACGGCGAGATATCACAACACAACTCTACAAATAAAATAATACAAGCTGTTTAATACAAGCTAGGGGCCATGAGGGCTCGAATACAACAGCTCGAAAGCACAAAGTTAGCGGAAGCAATAGTATCTGAGTACAGACACAAGGGTACAAGGTTGCCTTAAGAAGGCTAGCACAAATAACAACCGATCAAAAAGGCGAGGTCTCCTGCCTGGGAACCTCCAAACTACTCCTGGTCAACGGGGAACTCGACGTCGTTGAAGGCATCGGGGGTCTTCATGTTGCGGTGGTCGGCATCGGGGATCTCCTGCTCCTGGACTCCAAGGCTCCAACGTCGACTGCAGCGGCCGATCAGGCAAAAGAAAGGGAAATAAAGCAAAGGTGAGTATCTAGCATACCCGCGAGTCTTACGTCCGCTACTAAGAATTTATGCATTTGTATCAAAGGAAAGGGGAGGCTGTATATATAGTGGACTGCAAGATAGAAATCAGAATAAGCGTAAGAAGCTAGGCCTATCGAAGACTAGCATCTTCTGACGAGTCTTGCAGCACAAGGTGAGAACAGCCAACAGTTTATATAAAGCAATAAAGTAACAATGAAGCATAAGTTGCTGCAACATTGAATAATATAAGTTGTAATGATTAATAATAATAATGCCTCTGAGTTCCCCTCCTCGACTTCCCTGCGAGAAAGAAAACCCAGAACCATACAGTTTAATAGTAGTAGTTGGTAGTGGTAAGATCCAGCTTCAGTATAAAGCGTCCTGTTATCGTGGAAACGACTATTCGAATAGATTAAACTCCCTGCAGGGGTGCACTTCTGTTCAGCCTGCACGCTCGGATCTCTAGGGTGGCGTGAACCTTGTTAGGGAACGCCCCACCGAGGCTATCCGACATGACACAGCTCATCCTAGGCTCAACAGAGAGGCCATCCGTCGTACTATATCCTATGCGCCAAGGGGTCTAGGACCCTCACCCTTGCACGCTCCTGCACGGTGCGTGGCTGGCCGGTGAAGAAAAAGAAAATCCAAATAAACACCGCTCGAGCGAAGAAGACACAACTTCCCGGCGCAGGCCGCGGTACTGCTGACGTCTGAAGAGCTTTCGGACAAACTACGACGCAGGGGAGCCCATAACTCCTTATCCCACGTGAAGGTAGTGCGTACAGGCCTTTGCGGCCTCTCAAGTCATCTGCCGAACCATTTAGCATTTTAATTAACCTGCGTGACAACTGTTATCGTTGCCTCGACTTAACTGACCCGCGGTCAACGACAGCAGTCAGGACCACCAGTACATCGGTGCCTGCCCTGTCGTCCCACCAAGTCTCTGCGGTTACCAACAAGGTGAACCGACTCCTTAGCTTGTCTCGCGTGTGCTCTAGGAAGAGCTCGACTTTCGTGGTTTGGTAACTCTCGCGAGATACGAGCAGGGGCCAAGCACGCCAGTAACGTCGGTCGTACCCTCCCTGTCGTTCCCGACGCAATACCGCTCGCGGGCACCGTTGGGTCGCCCGAATTTCTTACCTTTAAGGACAACCGTTGCTCAGGTACCTAGAGCGGCTATACAGAGTCAGCAACGACTGGAGGTACGAGGATTACTCCTCGATAGCTCACACTTGAGGGTGACTCGGCAGAGCCGAGCTAGGGGGCCTTAGGTGGTGTCTGCATTGTACCGTACCTGTGCAGTTATATATATCGTATCCGTGTTCACTCCCCTGAGTGGTCATGACCCTCTATCTAATCCTAACTAACAATGCGCAGGGCTCACTGCTGAATAATGCATAATTATAATAGGCAGCATAGGATAAAGGAAGGTACATCAAGGGGCGACAAAAACATGCTATGCAATTGAATAGGATTGTAATCGTAGAAGAAGCAGTAACAATGCCTAGTGCAAGAAATGTACGGAAAGATAGGCGATATCTGGGGAAGAGAATGGCTCTGCTTGCCTGGAAGTTCGCGGGTAGGGGCAGGGTCGTCGTCGAAGTAGTCATACTTGGCAGCAGTGTAGTCGGCGGTAGCAGCGGGGTCTACCGGAGAATAAAGGGGGGAAGAAAACAGTAAATACAAAGCAAGCATAGCAAACAGTTGCATGACATGACATATGCAAAGTTAACAGTGTTCTAACGCAGTGCAATGCACGTTGCACGAAGCGGAAATCCATCCGGGGATGAACTACCGGCTCCGGGTGATTACCGGACAGGGTGTCCGAAGGGGGAAGGGTTCATGCCGGAGGTGTCGTGGACATCCGACAAACGAGTGGATGGTGTAACCATGCTAGTTGAAACAATCCGAATAATTTTTATGTTCAGAATGAATTCATCCGGATACTTTAACAGTACCGGACAAATCATCGGACAGACGGTCCGGAGGGGGGGTGGTTCGATGTTTAGTGTGTTAGAGGGGTGTGGTTGGTATACGGATAGCGTTTCCGTATTCGTTATATTTTTCTGATCAATTTTGATGTATAAAGTTTTTGAATCAGACTTACGGTTTAAAAGATATTGAATTTCCAAATTTAAATCATTTTACAGCATTTTCTGAATTTTCTTTATTATTAAAATGAAACATTATCCAAAATAGGAACTTTGACCAGTCAAACTGACAGCAGGGACCCACATGTCAGCCTCTGGGCAATTAAAAGAATTATTTCTATTTACAACAGTGCACTGGACCCACATGTCATTCTCTGAAAGTGTAAATATAATCTTGTATTTATTAATTCACACGTGGGGGCCACATGTCATTGACACAGGTTTAACTAACTCAGTTTAATTTAACATAATGGCCTATGGCCCACATGTCATAGACTATAAGAAAAAGGGGGTTTTGCTTAACACTGCTTAACCACTAATTAACACTGGGTCGGCCCCACGTGTCGGTGGGCTAGCCCACGAACTAACCGCCTGTGCAGACGCAGTGCACGTCGGCGGCGAGGTGCACGGCGGCAAGGGGGGCGCGACGGGAGAGTGATACGTCCAAAACATATCTATAATTTCTGCCTGCTCCATGCATGTTTTGTGTGATATTGGTATGATCTAGATACACTTTCATACACTTTTGATCATATTTGGACTAACCTATTAACTCAGTGCACCCCAGTGCCAGTTCCTGTTTTCTGCTGTTTTCTATTTTAGTTTTCCCCCATATAAAAAGTGCCAGAAAAATTCTGGGGAAAATACAGGAAAAATCAGCATACAGGAAGCTTTGAGAAGAGCCCGGGAGGGGCCAGAGGGGAGCCAGGGGGGCCAGGCGGCCACCCGGCGCGTCCCCACCCCTGGGGCCCCTGGTCCACCTCTGGCTGCCCCCCTTCGCCTATTTATTCTCCATTACGGGGAAACTCCAGAAGAGGAACCCTATTCCGCAAAATCGCATCTGTTCCGCCGCCGCCGTGCTTCCAAGATCGGGAGCACCAGAAGACCTCTTCCCGGCACCCTGCCGGAGGGAGGATTGACCTCCGGGAGTCTCCTCTCCACCATGGATGCTCCCCGGATGTCCCGTGAGTAGTTTTCCTTGGACCATGGGTCCGTGATCAGTAGCTATGTGATGTTCTCCTCCCCTCTTTGATCTTCATTGTTTAGACCTCGTGAGCTGCCCTACATGATCGAGGCACCTTTGTAATATTTCTGTTGTTGCTATGCTGAGTTTGGAGGGATCTGATGGATTATGAGATTATGTTCAGATTGTGATAGAGTAATATATTTGGTTTTTATCTCTTATATTTTTGTTCCTAAGTAATTCTTGCATGTTCTCCATTGATGTTTATTGCTTTGGCCAAGTAGTAGGTAGTGACTCCAAGAGGGAACGTTGTGCTAGATTGTGGGTTCATGCCCCCCCGATGACACGCTTGAGTGACAGAGACATGAGTCTAGGGGATGTGATGTTGCCACAAGGGGGAAAACAACGGTGCTTGTAACCGCGGTTACAAGGAGTGTTTACTTTACGCAAAGTTATTTTTAATGCAGTTGTCTGTTGCTTTGGGTTTACACTTTGGGTGGGGCTCGCAACTTAATACCAACGAGATGTTCTGGATAGATATCTCAAGGTGGATGATTAGTAGTAGATGCATATGGATTTCGGTCTACTTATTTTGGCGTACTGCCTGTGCTTTTGAGCCTCTTCCTTTCTTTTGTAGCATAGTTAGCATTGCGGTGCGTTCATAATCCTGTCAATTGTCCTTCTGTAATTTGTTTACCTCGCATAGCAGTTTTATCGTCTTTTGGGAGAGAGACATCACTAGTGATCATCACGTATCCCGGTCCATATCCTCATTATTATTTCCAAGCTATATTTACTTTATTGCTTTTACTTGCTATCATTATCCCTTGCGTTTTATCCTTTGTGAACAACAAGACCGGAGAGATTGACAACCTCTCTGAACTTCGTTGGGAACAAAGTTATCTGAGTCTGTGTGCAGGTCCGCGTCAGTTGCGCCGCTGACACCTACTTATCATCTCTGGAGTCCTACTGGAGAAAAACCTTGGTATCTTCACTGAGGGAAAACTGCTCCTGCACTACATCTCAACCTTCCACTTGGGGTAACCAACAAAGGGCGAGAAGCCATCAAGCAAGTTTTCTGGCGCCGTTGCCGGGGACTCCGAGTGCTAAGATAGGGGAGTTGCACACTACCCTTTACCTTTGTTTTTTTAGTCTTGTTAGTTTACCCTTCAGTTTTTATCTCAGTGTCCTTTATGAAAAACCACAAAAATAGTTGCTTCCTTTTGCCTTTGTCTTGCTTTGCCTATTTATGCTATCCTCACCATGGGTGATGAACCACCCAAATATGGTAGGATGGACATGTTTCACTTGGATCGTCTTCGATCAATTTGTTCTCGCGCTAAAAACCCAACCGACTTGGTTGAGGGAAAATCATTGGATGAGCATGCTCATTATACGAGGCACCGCCTATCTCAGAAAGGGAAACACTTATGGGATCAAATACATGTTTCTTATTTCCATGCTAAACTTTTGTGCCACATTTATGATTTTACTTGCTGTTCTAATATAGATCATAAACACCTTCCTTTCCATTGTGAGTTTAATGAAAATGAGATATTATCTTCTTATGCTAAAGGTGTTTATGATTACGTTGATGTTGAAAAGATTGAAGAGTTTGTTGCTTTTAAAGGTGCCTATGAGATTGCTTCTTTAATTCAAAAGTATCACGATACTATTTTAGAGTCTGAAAACTTTGCTGTTCTTGGTTATTGCTTTGAGAATTATACTTCCAATGCTTATATTGAGGATTTTAAAAATAGAACGCTTGCTGCCCAAGAAGAGGCTAATGATTGCTATGAAGAGGAATCTTATGATTCCGAGGACTCACTTGATACTTCCCTTTCTGATGATTTTGATACTTGCTTTGTTGATGGCCATGATGCCACTATGGATGATGCCTACGAAGATGAACTTGATATAGTTCCTTATGTTAAGCATGAAATTATTGTTGTTGCACCCACACTTGTTTTCCCTATTATCCTTTTGAAATCTCCAACTATTCCGGAGAATTTTGCTCTTATCAAGGCTCAATGTGATGGGTTGCATCTATCTTATCATCCTAAAAACAGTGTTGAAAACAATACAAGTGTGCTTGTAGGTCATGAACAACATGATTTATGTGATAGTTATATTCTTGATGTTGTTCATGATGCTACTGAAAATTACTTTGAGAGAGGAAAGTTTGGTTGTAGAAACTTCCATGTTACAAAAATACCTCTCTTCATGTTGAAAATTTTGAAGTTGTTCTAGTTCTACCTTCCTATGGATGTCACTTTGTGCTTCTTTGATTTATTTTCTTACAAGATGCCTATGCATAGGAAGTGGGTTAGGCTTAAATGTGTTTCATATTTTCTTCCTGATGCTCTCTTTTGCTTCAAGTCCTTATTCTCTTGTGAGCATCTTTCATAATCTTTAAGCCTAGCTAATGGCTTTAAAGAAGCGCTTTTGGGAGGCAGCCCGCAACGAATTTAGGTATTTCTTTTTGCTTTTGTTGTGTCTTGGTGTTTTTTAGTACTGTAGCAACATCATTGTATCTTAGGCGGTGTCTGCATTGTACCGTACCTGTGCAGTTATATATATCGTATCCATGTTCACTCCCCTGAGTGGTCACGACCCGCTATCTAATCCTAACTAACAATGCGCAGGGCTCACTGCTGAATAATGCATAATTATAATAGGCATCATAGGATAAAGGAAGGTACATCAAGGGGCGACAAAAACATGCTATGCAATTGAATAGGATTGTAATCGTAGCAGCAGCAGTAACACTGCCTAGTGCAAGAAATGTACGGAAAGATAGGCGATATATGGGGAAGAGAATGGCTCTTCTTGCCTTGAAGTTCGCGGGTAGGGGCAGGGTCGTCGACGAAGTAGTCGTACCCGGCAGCAGTGTAGTCGGCGGTAGCAGCGGGGTCTACCGGAGAATAAAGGGGGGAAGAAAACAGTAAATACAAAGCAAGCATAGCAAACAATTGCATGACATGACATATGCAAAGTTAAAGGTGTTCTAACGCAGTGCAATGCACGTTGCACAGAGCGGGAATCCATCCGGGGATGAACTACCGGCTCTAGGTGATTACCGGACAGGGTGTCCGGAGGGGGAAGGGTTCATGCCGGAGGTGTCGTGGACATCCGACAAATGCGTGTTTGGTGTAACCGTGCTAGTTGAAACAATCCGAATAATTTTCATGTTCAGAATGAATTCATCTGGATACTTTAACAGTACCGGACAAATCATCAAACAGACGGTCCAGAGGGGGGGCGGTTCGATGCTCGGTGTGTTAGAGGGGTGTGGTTGGTATACGGATAGCGTTTCCGTATTCGTTATATTTTTCTGATCAATTTTGATGTATAAAGTTTTTGAATCAGACTTACGGTTTAAAAGATATTGAATTTCCAAATTTAAATCATTTTACAGCATTTTCTGAATTTTCTTTATTATTAAAATGAAACATTATCCAAAATAGGAACTTTGACCAGTCAAACTGACAGCAGGGACCCACATGTCAGCCTCTGGGCAATTAAAAGAATTATTTCTATTTAAAACAGTGCACTGGACCCACATGTCATTCTCTGTTAGTGTAAATATAATCATGTATTTATTAATTCACAGGTGGGGGCCACATGTCATTGACACAGGTTTAACTAATTCAGTTTAATTTAACATAATGGCCTATGGCCCACATGTCATAGGCTATAAGAAAAAGGGGGTTTTGCTTAACAGTGGTTAACCACTAATTATCACTGGGTCGGCCCCACGTGTCGGTGGGCTAGCCCACGGCCTAACCGCGCGTGCACAAGCAGTGCACGCCGGCGGCGAGGTGCACGGCGGAAAGGGGGCGCGACGGGAGAGGTTGCAGGGCTTTTCCACGTGGGCGCGCGCGTGCTCGCAGCTGCAGGCGAGGCAGCCGGCCTCAGCGGCACAACGCGCATGGAGGAAGGGGTTCGCGGCCATGGCGCACTGTGGCGGTCGGAGCGCGGTGCGATGGCAACCTACGGCGGCAAAACAGAGTAAGGGAGAGGGGAATGGGAGTGG
Source organism: Bromus sterilis (assembly GCA_950022295.1). Lineage (NCBI taxonomy): Eukaryota > Viridiplantae > Streptophyta > Magnoliopsida > Poales > Poaceae > Bromus > Bromus sterilis. Next base: position 406,530,288 of record OX465596.1, on the reverse strand, counting down.
AGCTCACATTGGAGCACAATGGAGGGGTCACGCTGGGCGAAGGAGCTCGGAGTAGAGCGAATCGGGGCGGCGTTGCGGTGGCCGTGGCATCGAGGAACCGACCCGATTCCGGCGATGTAGTGGACGACGGTGACGACGACTTGCGCGGGGGAACGAGGAGGAGGCCGGGGGAGCTGCAGGACAAGACGACGCCGACTGGGGTGGCCGTTGGCCACGGGAACTACGGCGGCACGGCCACTGGCGTCGGTTCCCGTGAGGAGAACAGGGAGGGAGCAGAGGAGGACAACGGCCCGAGGGAGGAAGAGGAGTGGGGTACGCTAGGGTTTGAGGGAGGGGTCGGGTCCGGTCTCCTCTTATCCCGCCGCAGTGCCGCCCAATGGCTGCCACGGCGTGGCCGCAGCCATGGCCGGCTCGGATGGTGGCCACGCACAGGGGATGAGCAGTGGAGGGGAAAGGGGGAGAGGGGTGGGCTGGGCCTTGGGGCAATTGCACTGGGCGTGTTTTCGCTCTTCCCAATTTTTTTGCATTTTGTAACACCTATCATTCTGTTGTATTTTATTTAGACTAGCAAATGAATTTTAAAAAATGTTCCACTGGTCCTAATATTCATGTTACAATATAAGGTGATGCCACAAAAAGTTTGGGCAAGAAATAAATTCATTTGCATTTTTTTATATTTAAAATGAATTAAATGCCACAGATTTGACACTGTTTTGATTTGATGAAATTATTAAAACATTTTAATAAACTCCCATTATAGTTTTAATATGATCTACTGATTATTAGTGATTTTATAAAAGTGGTTGCACAATTTTTGGACAAGTTTTTTTTTGCACCTTGGTTTTAATATTCCACCAAAGGCATTTTGAACTTTGATTTGATTTCAAATAGAAATGGTTTGGACTTTGTTATTGATCCATGATGATCAAGGTCCAAGGTTCACATTGAATTCAACAATAACAAAGGGGAATTGAATTTGAGCTGAACCAAGTTGATCAAAAATAATATTTGAACAGTAGTGATCAACAGTAATGGTGATTACTGTTCAGTGACAGTGAGAGTGTTACATGCTACTTTTCAAAGGTGTATGCCTGCTATCTTTCATGGTTTTTGTGAAGAAATTGTGGAGGTATTCATGGACGATTTCTCCGTCTATGGAACCTCTTTTGACCATTGTCTCCACAACCTTAATAAAGTTTTGCAGAGATGTGAGGAGACAAGTTTGGTGCTTAACTGGGAGAAGTGCCACTTTATGGTCAATGAGGGAATTGTTCTTGGCCACAAGATTTCCGAGAGGGAATTGAGGTGGACAGGGCCAAGATCGAAGCAATTGAAAGGATGCCCTACCCAAGGGACATCAAAGGTATTCGTACTTTTCTCGGTCATGCTGGTTTCTACAGAAGATTTATTAAAGACTTCTAAGACTTTGAGACCCCTCACTAATCTTCTCCAGAAGGACGTTCCTTTTGTTTTTGATGAAGATTGTAAGGAAGCCTTAGAAGTTCTTAAGAAAGCTTTAATAACCGCTCCTATAGTACAACCACCTGATTGGAATTTACCTTTTGAAATTATGTGTGATGCTAGTGATTTTGCTGTTGGAGATGTTTTAGGGCAGAGGGTTGATAAGAAGTTGAATATTATATATTATGCTAGCAAAACCCTTGATAGTTCTCAAAAGAATTATGCTACTACTGAGAAGGAATTCTTAGCAGTAGTGTTTGCTTGTGATAAGTTTAGGCAGTATATTGTTGATTCTAAGATTATTATTCATACTGACCATGCTGACATTAAGTATCTTATGGAGAAGAAGGATGCCAAACCAAGACTCATCCGATGGGTACTCCTTCTTCAAGAATTTGATTTACAGATTGTCGATAGGAAAGGAGCACACAATCCGGTGGCGGATAATCTTTCAAGGATGAAAGATATACCGCATGATCCCATTCCAGTCAACGACAGTTTTCCAGACAAACAGCTAGCTGTTGTAAAAGTACAATCTCTCTCCGATCCTAGGTTTGCAGATTATGCTAACTTTATCATTGCAAAGTTTTTGCCTCCAGGTCTTACATTTCAGCAAAGGAAGAAGTTCTTTCATGATTTGAGGCATTACTTTTGGGATGACCCACATATTTTCAAAGAAGGTCCAAATGGGATCGTGAGAAGATGCATACCGGAACACGAGCAAAAGGACATTCTCAAACAATGTCACGACAGTCCATATGGAGGACATCATGTTGGTGAGAGGACCGCACATAAGGTTCTTCAATCAGGTTTTTATTGGCCTACTCTCTTTAAGGATGCTAGAAGTTATGTTTTGTCCTGTGATAAGTGTCAGAGAGTTGGTAATATTAGTAGAAGGAATGAGATGCCTATGGATTACTCTCTAGTGATTGAGCCTTTTGATTGCTGGGGTTTTGATTTTATGGGTCCTTTTCCTTCCTCGCACAAGTACACTCACATTTTAGTTGCTGTTGATCATGTAACCAAGTGGGTAGAGGCAATCCCCACTTAAAGTGTTGATCACAAGACATCCTTGAAAATGCTCACGGATGTAATTTTTCCAAGGTTTAGAGTACCCAGGTATCTCATGACTGATGGGGGTTCGCACTTTACGCATGGAGCTTTTAGAAAAGCTTTAGCCAAGTACGATGTCAATCATAGAATTGCTTCACCGTACCAACCTCAAACTAGTGGGCAAGTTGAACTCACCAATAGAGATATCAAGTTGATCTTACAGAAGACAGTCAATAGAAATAGAAAAGATTGGTCGAATAAGTTAGGAGATGCTTTGTGGGCGTATAGAACTGCTTACAAAAACCCCATGGGCATGTCTCCCTATAAAATGGTCTATGGCAAGGCTTGCCATTTGCCATTAGAATTAGAGCACAAAGCTTTCTGGGCTATTAGAGCGCTTAATGCTGACCCAAAATTAGCTGGTGAAAAGCGTCTCATGAACTTGACTTCTCTAGATGAGTCGAGAAGTGAAGCTTACGAGAGCGCTAAAATGTTCAAGGAAAAGTTAAAGAAGTGGCACGATAGGAGGATTATGAAACGTGAATTTAATGTTGGTGATAAAGTTTTGTTGTTTAGATCCCGTTTCAGGTTTTCTCCAGGTAAACTACTTTCTAGGTGGGAAGGGCATTTCATATTGAGGAAGTCTACCGCTCGGGTGCGATCAAGATTAACAATTTTGAAGGCACCAAACCTCAAGTGGTGAATGGGCAAAGACTTAAGCATTACATCGCAGGAGACCCTGTCAATGTTGATGTGGATTTGGTATACACAGCAACTCATGAAGAACATGTTGCAGCCCTGTTTCAGACACCAGCAGAAGCAGAATAAGGAAAGGTATGTATTACGATAAGGAAACATCGCGAAGCCATATAAGTTCTAGATTACGAATTTTTGCAAAATATAGAAAATTTGAGGCCAAAGTGGAGCCGGAGACCAGCTCCAGGGGGGCCCAGGCGCCCCCTGGCGCGGCCCCACCCCTGGCCGCGCCGGGAGGCCGCCTGGGCACCAAGGGGTCCATCTCCGATTCCACTTTGACCCGTTACCTTCCTTTCTGTGAAGAAATTTTTGCTATATATTTTCTCAGATTGTTCTGGCAGCGTATCTCGCGATTTTGTGTGTTTTCTTTTCGAGTTGTTTCTGCTAGGACTAAAAGTTGAGTAGTAGAGATGTCTTCTTGTGGCTCGAGCGGAGAGGACTTCTTGGGATGGAGTCTACGTCAAGTCCAGAAGGATCTTAATCAAGGGAAGCACGTCGATTGGGCTACCGAAGAAGAAACTGCCGCAAGACAAGCGGAGATGGAGCGCTCCGTGAGAGAGGAAGTCAAGACTATCACTGCCCAACAACAAGGAGGTCCAAGCAATCCCATCATGGTGGGATATGTCCAACCTCAATATGATATTTCTCTTAACCTTTCCGGGCCCTCCACATCGCTTGAAGATCAACGCACGCTTTCCACCATCTCCGAGGCCTGCCGCATCACCAACCAACTTTGTGAAGATTTCCGTGTACTTAAAGTGCAAGTGGAAATCCTAGAAGCTGGAAACCAAACCCTTCGACGTATAATCAGGGACATAAAGAACCACAAGAATGAGGAGTAAATCTCCTTGGGTAATGGCATCCCCTTAGCTTGTTCCAAGCTTGGGGGAGTGCCCGGTATCTTTATCTTTATCTTTGTCTTTTAGAATGAAGTAGAGTCGTATGATGTCTAGGGAAGTTATCTTATAAAATAGGTGTTTACATTGAGGTCTATCACTCCTTTTTGGGAGAGTTATGTATCCGTGAGTGTAACATCCCATGTGTAATAAATAGAAATCACCATGAGATTGTACTTTGTCTGTTGACCTTGTAACTTGGCCTGATGCTAAAGATTGTAATTTCATGTGGTGATTTAAATTTGCATTGGGATTGGAGCCCATTTGGTTTGTTTGAGTTTGCATCCAAAATGGTTCAATAAGGGTGTTTGAAGAATTTTTCATTGTTGCATGCATGCTCTCCTTAACCCCAAACTTTGCATAGCCAATTCCTTGCCCTTCCCAAGCTTTTTAAGAAAAACCTTGCCACATTTTTGCCAACTTAAAAAATGTGGCCCACAGTTCAATGTGATTTGAATTTTCAAAAAGGGACCCACATTTTAGTTGCTCCAAAATTGGTCAAACCAATTTTATAAAATGGAGAATATTCCAAGGTTTCCCAAACATATTTTTATATATTTTTCTCTTTTGTGGATTGGCCACAAAAATTCTTGGGTTTTTCTGTTTTTGAAAATAGGAAAACCTTCTCTGTTTTTTTATCTTTCCCGCAGAGACAGACCAGCCAGGCCCAGCCCAGAAGGCCTGTCTCCACTCGGGCTCCAGCCCACCTGCGAACCGGTAAGTGAGTGGGCGCCCAGCCGTTCGATCCTAATCATGTGGCGCCCGTGCTTCGTCTTTACAGCGTGGCCGGGGGGAGCTCGTCGTCTCCTCTCACACCGGCGTCCACGCGGGCGTCTCCAGCCGTCGACGTGGCCAGGGTCTCCCCCCTTTATAAGCAGAGGTCCCAGGCCCCTCCTGGAACCCTAGCTTGAGTTCCCCCTTCCCAATTTCGCCGCCGCCGCTCCCCATCGATCGCTCGGACCTCCCCTATTCCGCCATGAAGTCCGGTGAGCCGTGCCCCGATTCGTCGTCGTCGCTCGTCCCTTTCACCTGGGCCTTGCTCCACGCCGTCCTCGTGACCTTTTGTGCTCGTTTTGCCCCACAGAAGATCGCTAGGAGGAGCCAGGACGCCCCGAGCCGAGAAGCCCCGCCGCGGCTTCTTCTTCTTCCCCGTCGCCGTCGAGCCTTTCACCGCCGTCCCGCGTCTCGAGCTCGCCTCCAAGCCCCCCTAGGTGAGCTGCAGACCTCCCCCTTCCTCTGTTCCCCTCGCGCGTAGTATCTCGTCGTAGGACCGTAGCACCGCCCGCACGAGCTCGTCGCCGGTGGAAATTCCGTGCACCCAGTGCCGTGTCGCGCCGGGATCGATAGTGCGCATGCTCTGGTGCCGCGCAGAGCACGCATATGGCATGCAAGGCCTCGCCTTTTTGCGCGTAGCATAGGCACGTCGCCGTTGTCTGAAGTTTCTGTCAGTGTGCTGTTGCGCCGCCGTGAGTTCAGTCTAAGCTCCCGTCGCCGTCGTGTAGCTAGGGGCAAGATCTGAGGTGCGGAGTTGTAGAGGAAGGTCCCGGCTACGATTCGCCTGCCGTAGCTTGGACGCCGGTGACCTGTGCTGCACGCCAGCGTCGCCTGAACTTGTACCCGCCGCCGGTGTAGTTGCAGGTTCATGTAAGTGTTGCCGCCGCCCTATTCCTTCGAAGTTTCCGGCCAACCAGGTGCGTCGCGTTGACCGTGGCGTGCACCTAGAGGTAGCAGGAGGTCCCCTCTCGAGTTCTGTCACAGCAAATCACCGGGAAGTGGACGGAGTCCGACGTGATGCTCGCCGAAAGTGGTCGGCGACTTCGGATTCAGAGGAGAGCTCGTCAGTTCGTCAGTGTTCGCGAGATTCAGAGAACAGGGCATCTGTCGCCCTCGGCCGGAGAGAGAGAAGTGGCCATGGGCCTAGTCCAACAGTGGGCTCGGCCTTTTTTTTCATTTGTCTCTGCCACGTGGGCTCTGCTCGCTTGGGCCGGGGACAGATGAGCTGGGCCTTTCGCCCGAAGCCAGCCCATGAGGGGTCTGGGCCCTTCTCTTTTCTTTTTCTTTTTATTTTTCTTTTCTGTTTAATTCAAATTTGAATTTGAATTCAAATTCAAATCTGATTTGAACTTCCATTTCATCCAAGGACATGCCATATAGTACAACCACCTGACTGGAATACCAATCTTCTCTAGAAGGATTCTCCTTTTTTATTTGATGAAGATTGTAAGGAAGCTTTTGAAGTTCTTAAGAAAACCTTGATAACCGCTCCTATAGTACAACCACCTGACTGGAATTTGCCCTTTGAAATTATGTGTGATGCTAGTGATTTTGCTGTTGGAGCTGTTTCAGGACAAAGGGTTGACAATAATCTGAATTTCATCTACTATGCTAGCAAGACACTTGATAGTGCTCAAAAGAATAATTCCACTACCGAGAAGGAATTCTTGGCAGTGGTGTTTGCTTGTGATAAGTTTAGGCAGTTAATTGTTGATTCTAAAGTTATTATTCATACTGACCATGCTACCATTAAGTATCTTATGCAGAAAAAGGACGCCAAACCAAGACTCATTAGATGGGTACTCCTTCAAGAATTTGATTTGAAGATTGTCGATAGAAAAGGAGAAGACAATCTGGTGGCGGATAATCTTTCAAGGATGGAAGATATCCCGCACGATCCTATTCCAGTCAACGACCGTTTCCCAGATGAACAGCTTGCTATTGTAAAAGTACAATCTCATTCCGACCCTTGGTTTGCAGATTATGCTAATTTTATCATTGCAAAGTTTTTGCCTCCAAGTTTTACATTTCAGCAGAGGAAGAAATTCTTCACGGATTTGAGGCACTACTTTTGGGAAGATCCACATCTTTACAAAGAAGGTGCGGATGGGATCGTAAGAAGGTGTATACCGGAGCACGAGCAGAAGGACATTCTTCGACAATGTCACGATAGTCCCTATGGAGGACATCATGCCGGTGAAAGGACCGCACATAAAGTTTTACAATCAGGTTTTTATTGGCCTACTATTTTTAAGGACGCCCGAAGGTACGTTCTATCTTGTGATAAGTTTCAGAGAGTTGGTAACATTAGCAGGAGAAAGGATATGCCTATGAATTACTCACTAGTGATCGAACCTTTCGATTGCTGGGGTTTTGATTTTATGGGTTCTTTTCCTCCTTCACACAAGTACACACACATCTTAGTTGTTGTTGATTATGTAACCAAGTGGGTTGAAGCAATCCCCACTGAGAGTGTTGATGACAAGACATCTTTGAAAATGCTCAAGGATGTAATTCTTCCTAGGTTTGGAGTACCAAGGTACCTCATGACAGATGGAGGGTCACACTTCTCGCATGGAGCTTTTAGGAAAGCTCTAGCCAAGTACGATGTCAATCATAAGATTGCATCACCGTACCACCCTCAAACTAGTGGGCAAGTTGAGCTCACCAATAGGGAGATCAAGTTGATCTTACAGAAGACAGTAAACAGTTCTAGAAAGGACTGGTCAAAGAAGTTAGGAGATGCTTTGTGGGCGCATAGAACTGCTTACAAAAACCCCATGGGCGTGTCTCCGTATAAAATGGTCTATGGCAAGGCTTGCCATTTACCATTAGAGTTACAGCACAAGGCTTTCTGAGTTGTTAGAGAGCTAAATGCTGACCCAAAGTTAGCTGGTGAAAAGCGTCTCATGAACTTGATTTATCTAGATGAGTGGAGGAGTGAAGCTGACGAGAGAGCTAAAATGTTCAAGGAAAAGGTAAAGAAGTGGCACGATAAAAGAATTCTGAAACGTGAATTTAATGTTGGTGATAAAGTTTTGTTGTTTAGATCTCGTTTCAAGTTTCCCCCAGGTAAACTACTTTCCATATGGGAAGGACCTTTTCATATCGAAGAAGTATATCGGTCTGGTGCAATCAAGATCAATAATTTCGAAGGCACCAAACCTCAAGTTGTGAATGGACAAAGACTCAAACATTATATGGCAGGTGATCCAATCAATGTGGATGCAAACATGATATATATAAAGACTCATGAATAACATGTTGCAGCCAGTTTAAGACTCCAGCAGGAGCAGAATAAGAAAAGGTATGAATTATGGTAAGAAAACACCGCGAACGTCAATAAAAGTTTAGTTTTCAAAGTTTTTGCAAAATTAGGAAAATTCCAAGCCCGAGTGGAGCCGGAGAGGAGCTCCAGGGGGCCCAAGGCCCAGGAGGCCTCCTGGCACGGCCCCCCCCTCCTGTCTGCGCCAGGCACCCTCCTGGGTGCCCTGGACTCCGACTCCGAATCCACCTAGGCTTGAAACCTTCCTTCTGTTGCAGAAATTTTTGCTATAGATTTGCCCGGATAGTCCCGGCACCGTATCTCGCGATTTCGTGTGTTTTCTTTCTCGTTCTGTTTCTGCCAGGAAAGCTTTCAGCGGGTCTAGGTGCCATGGCTTCCCCAAGTTCCCCCAAGGACAAGTTCGTCGTCAGCTTCATCAACCCTTACCTAGCAGAGGTGAGGAAGCACCCCCCCCCCCCAGGTCCTTCATGTGGAGGACGGTGTTCTCCACAAGGAAGATCTGAAGGGACCAGTCAAGGAGGGGAGCACCGAGGAGCGGCTGAAGGAGATGGAACATGAAGTCTTCAAGTTCAAGAAGATGGTCGAGCGTGGTGTTGAAGCTAACTTCGACATCATGAACGAAATAGAGGCTTCCCACAAGAAGGAGATGAAGGAGATGTGGTCAAGTTTGGCCGCACTAGAAGAAAAAATTTATGAACTCCAAGCACGGATCTATGATCTGCAGAACCAGAACTGTGAGTATGAACTAAAGTTTCTGCGCATGGGTTTGGGTGCTGAGTGCAGGATCCTGGAGACGGGAATGTCCTTTGAGACTGGAGAACCTTTGCCTTCGAAGCGCTTCACCAAGGAGTACGTGATCAACAAGAACAAGAATGAGGAGTAAAACTCCTCGGGTAATGGCATCCCCTTAGCTTGTTCCAAGCTTCGGGGAGTGTCGGGTATCTTTATCTTTATCTTTATCTTTGTCTTTAGGAGTCAAGTAGAGTCGTATCATGTCTAGGGAAGTTACTTTATGAAATAGGTGTTGCTTTGAGGTCTATCACTCCTTTTGTGGAGAGCTTTGTATCCGTGAGTGTGGGGTCGTCTATGAAGGAATATTAATGAGAAGTCTATTGGTTTCTTCGCTGCACTCGGTATTCTCTTCACGCAATCGACATTATGAGCTGATTCTTATGGGGAGTATTGACCTTATATCAGGTATGGCTTCGAAAACTTTATTTAAATCTTGGCAAGTATAGCTTTGGTCATAACAACAAGCATGTTTTTCTCAAAGTAGCGACATAGCCAAAACCTTTGGTTATTATGCTTGAAGTGTTATGTTGACAAGGAAGACAACTTGATGTTTCATGCTAGTTTTAGTGTTTATGCTTTGTATTGCTTGCATCTAAGTTGTCATCAATTGTCTGGTCTCAAAGCCTTGCTAGCCAAAACTCTGAACTAAGTGGAATTCTGCTTGTACTTCCATACCCTGAAACCAACATCTTCCACTTGAGTCCACCATACCTTCCTATTTGTGGTATTCCACTACCACTCCTAAAGTATATAATTTATGTGCTATATCTAGATGTTCAAAATCTTCTGTTTTGTGCCACTAATTCAGCTCATGATGAAGTGGTGGGTAACCCATGATCTTTTTAATTTGGACAAGTTTTATCTTGGGATTGCATGCCTAATCTGCAAACCCCTAATACGAGAAGGGACTGGCATGAGTGCCCAGCTCGTAAAAGATAAATACTAATGCACAAGTTCCTTCGCCCATTTATGAGTAATAAACAAAGGAATTTAAGGGGATGTGATCCTCCCCACATGGGAGCCGTTCCTCGAAACTTGTCCAAATCATGAAGTGAGTGAGTTATCTATCAGCAGTCGTTGATGGATCATGCACCTCCCAAAGGCCTGTTTTTATTCTGTTTGATCTAGAGATGGCACATGAGTTTTCCCTGCTTACCCTTTTGCATGGGGTTTATCCTTTATTTTGTGCTGAGTCAGTCCTTCCTACTTCCTTCCTTCTTGAGAGAGAACAGACACTTGATGTTAATAAAGATTCTTGCATACAAAGCTGCATTGAAAGTTAGCATGTTACATCTTTGTTGACATTATCTTTTGATAAGTGAGTTGTTTGCAAAATCTTATGCTTAGTAAACATCTTCCTTTGTGTTAACATGTGCACTTATTGACTGATAACATGTTCTTTCCAAAGCTTCAACTGGTTCCATTTTAAGTGAAAGAGCAAAAGTAAAAGTTATTAGTTGTTCCTTGACCAAGGCTATGTTTGCCATGATTTGATGAGTTTTCCAGGTCCTACTTTGTTATAATTGTTACTACTTTCTCATAAGGACCTTATGAGTTGAGGTTGCTGTTGAGGATGCTTCAGTTTGGTGAGAAATATTGATGCTTCTTGTCCGTATTCTTTTATTGACGCTTCACTCTCTAAACTTGTGGACAGGTTTACCGAGCTCAGCAATCGCTTGGGGACAAGCGAGGTCTAAGCTTGGGGGACTTGATACGTCCAAAATGCATCACTATTTTATATTGTAATTTCATCCTATTCATTGATATATTCCACTTTAAAGTATTGCTCTTATGTTGTTTTGCCTTTTCTTACACAGTTTACAACTTTCCGGTGCCGAAGCAGCAGAACCAGAATTCAGCGGTGAAAAGTGGACACCAAGTTGCTGAATCAGATCAAGTCCAAATGCGATGAAAATTTACGGGGAGTGTTTTTATGAAGATTGATTGGGGATCACTGAGGATGGAGGTGAGGGGACCCACCAGGCAGCCAGAAGAGTGCCTGGCGCGGCCCCCCTCCTGGCCGCGCCAGGCACCCTCCTGGATGCCTGGTGGCCCCCCTCGGTGCCCCTCTCGCCTATAAGACCCCCTTGGGGTAGAAACCCTAAAAAGAGAAGAGTTTCCATGTTTCGCCGCCGCCACGGGGCGGAAACCTATAGAGGAGAAAAGCCATCTCCGGCAGGAAGATTCCGCCGGGGAGATCATCTCCCGGAAGGGGAGATCGTCGCCATCATCATCATCATCGTCACGGGCATCATCGATATCATCATCAACATCATCCCCAACATCAGCACCATCTCCATACCATCTCATCTCACAATTGCAACTTGTGTTTTAATCCGTACTATCTATCCTCTCTACTCTGTTGGTGTTGATTACTACTTTGTGGTGAATGCTATTGAGTTTTTTTGGAGAAATATCATTGTGTCCAGATTGTTTGCCACCCATCTATCACCTCTGATCATGATCTCTTTTATGTCTTGTGAGTAGTTACTTTAGTTCTTGAGAACATGGGAGAAGTCTAGTTGTTGGTAGTCATATGATGTTGAAGTGTTATGTGTTGTTTGATACTTAAGTTGTGTTGTTATTTCTCTAGTGGTGTTATGTGAGTCGAACACTTAACACTTCACCTTTCATGGGCCTAGAGGAATACATTGTGCACAAAGGAGTGTGTGCAGCCTTTCCTTATCCAGTGTCACTTATCAGCACCTTCTGCTCCTCATTGGGTTCGACACTCTTATTTATCCAAAAGCTACAATTGATCCCCTAGACTTGTGGGTTATCAAGAATCGTTTATTGGCGCGGTTAACAGGGAAGGCAACCCAACTAAACCTATTACATGTCTCTTGGAATCATAGCTTCTGGAGGATCTGTGGGACTTGGTTGAGGAGTCTCTGAGCGAATGCTTCGATCTGTTCTCAGCTTCCCACAGAGGGTAATCAGCAATGTAATGACCTGGTTTCTTGCACTTGTAGCAGCAGTTGTCCTTCGATGGAGAGCTTCTTGAGGATGAGCGGTGAGATGAGTGACTTGAGTTTCTTGAAGAGTAACTCTTCTTGGGTGAAGAGAAACCTTTTCTTTGGAAGCGGTTGAAGCGTCTCATGATCAATGCTAAATCTTTCCCAATGCTCGAAGGATCATCAGATTCGACACCTGAAGCAGAACTGACTTCTGGTGAAGAATGATGCGAAGCTTTTTCTTTCAAAGCATGTGATCTTCTTCGAGAGCCATTAATGTCACGTTTCTCATCTTCTTCCATTTCAAAAGTATTGAGTCTCTCAAGAATATCAGCGGCAACAAGATTTCTGAAATCAATTCTTTCCTTGATCATCAGCACAATGTGATCAAACGAATCATCCAATGAGCGAAGCAAAGTTCTTACAACTGAGTGAGGAGTAATATCATCAGCACCGAGGGAAATCGGCTCATTTGCAAGAGCAGTGAGTCTACTGTAAATGGAGTTGACTTTTTCACCCTCGTTTCTCTTGAATCGATAGAATTTGCTTCGGAGAGTGTCAATTCTGGCATCTTTTTGAGTGGATACACCTTCTCCAATATTTTCCAGATAGTCCCAGACACCTTTGGCAGTTGGGATATTCTTCACTTCATGATACTTCTCTGGAGTCAGATGATTGGTGAATACCCAGACTTCAGAATCAAGATCAATCAATTTTGCTTCAGCAGGAGTGATGGCATTCACATCCGCGACTGTGATTCCATATAAGACAACTTGCCAGGCAACAGAATTGATAGCCATGATATTCCTCTTCATTTTGTCCTTCCAGTACGGGAAGTCCTTCCCATTGAAAACAGGAATAGGTTCGCCGGAGCGAATAGCTGCGAAAGACATACTTGCAAAACACTCGAGGAGGTTCATCCAAACAAAGAGTGACTAGCTCTGATACCAATTGAAAGTCCAAGTATGTGATCAGAGGGGGAGGGGTGAATGATCACTTCAAATTTTTGTATGATACTTTGAAGTGAAGCACAACTTAGCAGCAAAAGGAATTCAACAGAAAGGTAAACAGTGAAGCTGAACTAGAGTGAAGCACAACATAGTGAATCAAAAGCATCGAAACAGTTGCATTGAATCAAAACACAGAAGCAATTGCAATACTGAATGTAAGTGTGGAATGTAAAACGAACTCTAGACTCGGTGATGTTTGCTCGACCAGTTCACACTCTGCAAAGTGTTACGTCTGGTTGGAGGGACTTGTGATTGAACACAGGAGCTAACCTCTCTCCGTTCGTTTCTCCACTGCACCAATCTCCTTGAGCTTGGCCAGTTCTTCACTCGTGGTTGATTATTGAGAAAATCACCGATACCTTTGACAAACTGGACTTTGAGGCAACAATAACTCTTCGCTCTCTGAAGAACAACACTCTAACCGTCTAGGAGAATTGCAGTTCTCCAAGATAACAAGGCTAGCAAACTTCTTCCTAAGTCATAGTGAATCAACTCAGATCAATAGGACTTGTGCTTCAGTGGATGGGTTTTTGTTTTGCTTCGGTGGGATGCTCTCTCTCTTATCTGTTACAGAATAATCTTGGAGCAGCCACCCGCCAATGAGGGCAGGGGTGGCCTATTTATAGGTGGTGATCCCTAGGTGCGAAATGACTGAAGTGACCCTATGCGACAGCTTAACACCTGTCCGCAACGGTCGGATTTCTGTTCAATGCGCAACTTTACTTGCGGAACAAGTAAAGTTGACTCACGTACTTGGTTAAGCTTCAGGAGCAGAAAGAACATAGTCTTCGCTGGTGAAGCATTACCTAGTGCACATGAGATTTCTCATCTCTGGCTTCTAACAGGTTTGGATTCGATCTGAGTCTTTTCACCAAAACCTTCGGAGTACATTTACTAAACCCCTCTTGATAGTGCGGTTTTTCCTATGACTCAAAGAAGTGAAAAAGAACTACGCAAAAACTACTAAGTCTTGCGCCATATTGGTCATCTCCTTCGATGAAACGTGCTTCAGGATTCCTTATCTTTTGGGGGGTCAACATCCGTGATGAGCTTCGCTCCAGAGGATGCGCTTCAGTAATTGTGTAAATCTTCATTGAAGCTTTAGCACCAACCTATAACTTCAGGAACCTAACCATCTGTTTTACACTAGAAAACTTGTTAGTTCCTCTACTGTTTTGTCCAACAATATCCAAAACTCATGGGGGCATAACTTTGCTCTTACAATCCATCAAATTGAGAATTCAGATTACGAGACACTAGTATACATATGTTTTCAAAACCTTCTTGTCGTACCAATTACAACACTTCTTCAAACGCAGGATTTGAGGAAGTCACGGTATTGATAAATATTTGGATCAATCGTAGTGAATATCCCATTGACTCAAGCATCGCTACTTATTGTAGTCAACCTTTTGAATTTGTCAGAAGCATACTTTATGACAAATCGATCTTGATGTCTTTCTTTGATGTTCACATTTATTCCTTATAACTTTGAAGTTATTGAGAATATCAAGCAAACTCCTTACTCGATAAGATTCAAGCAATCTTAAATGTAATTTAATATGGGATTTCATGACTCATAGTCATATCTCATACTTAGGTCCACCATCGCCTCTTTGTAGTTCGTAGGTATGTCTTGTTTCATTAACTTGACAAGTGAATCATTAATATCATTTTGCACAAGGGGCAAACATGTATTCTTGAACCCTACTTTTATTCAGTAAAAGCTTCCATCGAAACATCATGATCATTTATCATTAGTTTCTCCTCTGATTGTAGAGCTTTGCTTCCGGAACATATTCCGTTGTGCTACTCTTACATTTGGAGGCAAGGTCAATTACCTTGCTTGAACTTTCACTTTTCTTCCATTACCACATTTATCAAGGACAATTCTTGACAAACACCAAACTTAGCAATACAAGTTTTGCTCCTTTTGGTTCTAGTTGTGGAAGATGTATCCATAGTTGTCTAAGGATACACTACAAAGATGATTTATCATATAAATCAAGCTTCCTAGAAACCACGATACACCATGACATATATAATGTTTGTTTCCACGAACTCAGATGGTTCCCTATACCGAAGTGAGTGTTTGCATATTAAATTAATAACTCTAAACAATAATAACGTAACTCGGTAAAAGATAACTTAGATGTAACACCCCGGGTGTCACACTACAGTAATCACCTACAGTAATCACTTTTACTGTTGCCAAGTCACTGTGGTTAAGCATGGATGATCACCCTTGATCATGGCTTGTTCAAATCCAACCCAGATAAAAATTCCAAATCTATGTGGAAATAAACCTTGACCAAAAATTGTGCAACCAATTTTGATAAATGCCAAATAATTAGTAGGTCATATTAAAAGTGGAATAAAAGTTTATTAAAATGTTTTACTATTTTAATCAAATCAAAGCAGCAGCCAAAAGTCCCTTTTTATCAGTTGCGGCTCAAAAATAAATAGCAAAATATTTTATAAAAGTCCCAAACTTCTTGCGGCACTTTTATAATGTGCAACACAAATATAGGAATAAGATTCACCTTGGGAAAAAATCATTTGATAGCTAAATAAATAAAACAGTAGCTATGGGGGCCCTAATTAATCCTTTGTATTTTATATAATAGTCAAAT
The DNA here is from genome assembly GCA_950022295.1 of Bromus sterilis. NCBI lineage: Eukaryota > Viridiplantae > Streptophyta > Magnoliopsida > Poales > Poaceae > Bromus > Bromus sterilis. Next base: position 406,514,673 of record OX465596.1, on the reverse strand, counting down.
CAATTTATTTCTCCTCCAAACTTTTTGTTGATGCGCTTAAATATATAATATGAATATTGAGATCATTTATCCACTTTACAAAATTCAATGTGTAGCCAAACATAAATAAACAGAAAAGATGAAAGAAAAGAAAAACAAAATGGCTAACTCCCGCCCAGGGCAAAGCCCACCACCCCGGCCCAAACCCCCTCCCCTGGTTCTTCCTCCTAGCGCTACAGGAACCGACCGGGGGCAACCATGGCACCCGACGCGGCCATGTCGCTGCCGGACCAACTCCCCCTCCCCTCCCTGTGCCGCTACAGTATCGGGCGTGGATAAGGTCGAGTCCCCCCCCATGGAACCCTAGCCCCTGTCCATTCCACCCCACCCCCCCCCCCCCCCCGCTCCAGTGTAGATCGAGCGCAAGCCCGACGCGGTCGCCGCCACCTCATCGATCCCGCGGCCACCAGCGTCTTCAGCGTGCAGGAGCTTGTGCAGGAGGCTCGCCGTCCTCGTCTCCGCCCGCCTCAGCCACCAGGTCACGCTGGGACGCCCCCCGCGCCCCCGCGTTCATCGTCCTCAACCTCGGACGCCGGAGGTCGCCGTCGCCGCACCGCCGCCGTCCGTGCTTCCCCGAGCCCGCTGAGACCACCGGTGTGAGCCTCGTGAGCTCCTCCTCCCATTTATCCCTTTTCCCGCCTCGATTCATCACCGTGGTCCCCCCCCCCCGCTCGGCGCCTGTTGTGGCTGATGCGGCTGCAAGCTGCAGCGGTTGCTGCTGCTTATGGCCGCCAGCCACCCTGTCCCCTGGCCACCCCCTGACCATCGGCGCCAACTGCCCCTGGCCCCTCTGCCCTTCCACTGCCCTGGCCGGCCTCGCCGCTGTCCCGACCACTTCTTCCCCCTGCACCCATTCATGTGACTGGCCTGACGGCTGCTGTCTGTTGTATAACTGCTGCTGTTGATTTGCTACTGAAGGAAGCTGTGAATTTTACAAAGTGTTGGTGGTAGCTACTGGATGCCTCTTTTGAAAGCAATAAACAACCTGCAAACAACCTTTAACATGTATAAAATATATATGGGCAGATTGTACACTTGCCAAAGATCAGATGTCACCATTGGACCATCTTAAGATACTGCCTAGGTTAAATCCTACAAAATTTGCGAAATGCGGATTTATGTTAATCTGACATTTGACAGAAAATCTGGTATTCTGGTTGCTACTTTAGGGCAGCCCAAATCTATTTTGTGAAACCTTTTAAGCCATTTGAAACCATAACATGATATTAGGCATGATATGAGACAAATCATCCATAGGAACCATCCTCATTTGGGCTACAGATCATTAGCTATTAACCTGCAAAGATTGAATCAAATAACCGTAGTCTGCAATTAAAAATCTGTAGCACTTTTTAGGCAATGTCTTAATCAAGTAGAGGAAATATTTTAGGGATAAAACTTGTACCATATTAAAGAGCACATAAAACTAATAAACTGTGATATAGTACATTAATTCATAGGAATTATAAATAATTAGTTATAGCTTGTTGAATATTGCTTCAGAAACTCTAGACTTAGTGAAATTTTAGCAAAAACCCAAAGTGGGTCAATGACATGTGGGTCGCACTTTGAACTTGTGTCTTGACCCCACTGCCCCCACATGTCATTGACTGTGCTTAACTCAATTTGGGTATAAATTATTTACTGCATTATTTAATAATTAGTTTAATACCAATAATTCTAAAAAAATTATTTAAATATTAGAAATCAATACCTCTTAAACCATAAGTCCGATCAAAAAACTTTATACATGAAAGTTGTTCAGAATGGATCAACGAGAACGGATACACTATCCACATGTCTGTCAGATGTCTCTAACACTGCAGACATGGAACCTTCCCCCTCTGGATCATTGTTCCGGTAATCAACCGGCACCGATGAGTCAACCCCCGGTTAAATTTCCGCTCTGACTAAAATACTTAGTTCTGCGTTAGGACACTGCCAACACTGCGTTTGCCATGTCTTGAATTTGTATTGCTATTATTGTTGTGTATTTATTGTTTCTTCCCCCTCTCTTATTGTCTGGTAGTCTCGACGTCCGTTGCTGATGCCACTGTGATCGACTACTTCGTCGACGACCGTGCCTCTACCGTCGAGCTTCCAGGCAAGCAGAGCCATTCTCTTCCCCAGATATCGCCTACCTTTCTGTACTTTCTTGCACAAGGCATTGTTACTTCTGTTGTTACGTTACAATCCTATTCAATTGCATAGCCTGATTTTGTCGCCCCTTGTTGTACCTTCCTTATTCTATGCTGCCTGCTATATCTATATATTATATTCAGCATTGAGCCTTGCGCATTGTTAGCTAGGATTAGATAGAGGTCCGTGGCCACTCAGGGGAGTGACGCGGATACAAAATATATACAACTGCAACAGGTACGGATCAATGCAGACGCCCTAGGGAACCTACAACGGCGAGACTCTGCCGAGTCGCTTTGAGTTTGACTTACGAGTGGACGAACTCATATTTCACTCTTCTCGGCTCAGTAGCGTAGCATCACCGGGATGATACGAGGTTTACCTCTTTAGTTCATTCCGCTGATGTCTCTGTCAAACCTCTTTAAGTGTGCCATCGAGGGTGATACCTCCTGGTTTCACTTAATGGTAGGCACTCGAACCAACTGGTGTCCTTAAGGTAAGAAGTCGGGCGACCCAACGATGCCCGCGAGCGGTATATTGTCGGGAGCGACAGGGAGGGTACGACCGACATTACTGGCGTGCTTGGCCCCTGCTCGTATCTCGCGAGAGTTACCAAACCACGAAAAGTCGAGCTCTACCAAGAGCACACGCGAGACAAGGTAAGGAGACGGTTCACCTTGTTGGTAACCGCAGAGACTTGGTGGGACGACAGGGCAGGCATCGATGTACTAGTGGTCCTGACTGCTGTCGTTGTCCGCTGGTCAGTTAAGTCGAGGCAACGATAACGGTTGTCACACAGGTTAATTAAAATGCTAAATGGTTCAGTGGATGACTTGAGAGGCCGCAAAGGCCTGTACGCACTACCTTCACGTGGGATAAGGAGTTATGGGCTCCCCAGCGTCATAGTTTGTCCGAAAGCTCTTCAGACGTCAGCAGTACCGCAGCCTGCGCCGAGAAGTGGTGTCTTCTTCGTTCGGACGGTGTATTTTTGGATTTGCTTTTGCTTCACCGGCCAGCCACGCACCGTGCAGGAGCGTGCAAGGGTGAGGGTCCTAGACCCCTTGGCACATATGATATAGTCCGGCGGATGGCCTCTATGTTGAGCCTAGGATGGGTTGCGTCGTGTCGGATAGCTTTGGTGGAGCGTTCCCTAACAAGGTTCCCGCCACCCTGGAGATCCGAGCGTGCAGGCTGAACAGTAGTGCACCCCTGCAGGGAGTTTAATCTATTCGAATAGCCGTGTCCACGGTAACAGGACCCTTTATGCTGAAGCTGGATCTTACCACTACAAACTAAAACTATTAAACTGTATGGTTCCGGGTCTTCTTCCTCGGAGGGAAGTCGAGGAGGGGAACTCGGAGGCATTATTATTATTAATCATTACAACTTATATTATACAATGCTGCAGCAACTTCTGCTCCATTGTTATTACATTCATGCTATGGAACTGTTGGCTGATCCTCTCCTTGTGCTGCAAGACACGTCAGAAGATTCTAGTCTTCGTTAGGCCTAGCTTCTTACCCTTATTCTGTTTTCTACCTTGCATTCCACTATATACAGCCTCCCCTTTCCATTTGATACAATGCATAATGCTTAGTAGCGGACGTAAGACTCGTGGGTATGCTAGATACTCACCTTTGCTTTATTTTCCCCTTTTTGTTTTGCCTGATCGGCCGCTGCAGTCGACGTTGGAGTTTTGGAGTCCAGGAGCAGGAGATCCCCGATGTCGACCACCGCAACATGAAGATCCCCGATGCCTTCTACGTCATCGAGTTCCCCGTTGACCAGGAGTAGTTTGGAGGTTCCCAAGTGATACGTCCCAAACGTATCTATAATTTCTGCTTCCTCCATGCATGTTTTGTGTGACTTTGCCATGTTTTACATACACTTCTGAAAGTGCAATATATCGACCAGAGGGGGGGTGAATGGGAGATTTTCAATTTTACTACCAGATTTTGGTTTTCTTCAGGACTGAAGCAATCATGAAGCTGAAGAAGTAACCAAAATCATGAAGAAATAAAACTTCACAGAATGTAATCATTAGGGCAGCTCATCATAACGCAACAGAAATAAATCAATTCAGATAAGCAGAAGTGCTTCAGATGCATAGTATGAAGAAAAAGAGCAGAGGGAGAGCTGAAGCATAAGAAGTCAACATAGCAAATACTGAAGCGTAAAAGGTTGAAGAGATAGCACCAGAGATTGAAGACATTGGTTTGGTAGACCAGTTCAAGTTGCTGTGACAACTCTACGTCTGGTTGGAGAGGCTGAGATTCAACTCAGAAGACATAGTCTTCACCTTGTTCTCCTTGAACTAGAGTCCTCAGACTCCGTCCAATAACTCAGGTGAGTCTTCAAGGTAGACTCCCGAAACCTTCACAGACTCAGTCACTCAGGGAAGTCACAATTTCATCTTGACTTCCTCAGACTGAAGACTTCTACACCGGCTGGAAGATCACAATCTTCAAGAGTAAAAAGCTTCGGATCACTCGAACCGACTTCCTCAGAAATGCTCAACTACTCAGGCTGGTGGTTTTCCTCACATAGGTTCTTCAGTTTCCTCAGAGGTGGGTTGCTCTCAAATGACAAGTGTCAGTTTTTCTCTTGGAGCATACAACCCACAAATGGGGATGGGGTGGCTATTTATAGCCGCGGAGCAACCCGAGGTGAAAGGACATAAATGGCCATGCATGCAATTACTCTCATGCCCTCGGAAATGACCGTTGCTAGACAAGTTCTAGCCTCTCACCACGCAACACGTGGCACGGTCAAAGTATTCTCTCTCCTCATGATTTTCAGAAGAGTCGCACTGGCGATCTCCAGACTCCTCAACCGAAGTTAGTTACCTCAGTGTCCTGAAGAACAACGTCTCAGACACCCGAGGAATGAACTTCTACTGCAGGAGATTTCCTCGGGGGTTTTCTTCAGGATTCCTAATTGAGCACTTCCTCAGAAATACAGAACTCATTTTCCTCAACCCCTCCAACAGTGCGGTGTTTTCCTACGACTCAAGAAGTATAAAAAAGTCTTAGCGAAGACTACGCTTCAACTTCGTCTTCAGCGCGAACGTCCTCAGGATCGTCCTCAGCTTCAGCTTCAACCGAACGCTTCAGGATCCTGATTCCTCAGGATTTCGCGCAACTTCATTCTTCAGGAAAAGCACCAATTTCTCCAATGTTCCTCAACATCTTGGGGGGTCGACGTTGGTGGTTAAACACCTCATCAGGGACTGTTCTCCTGTGTATACTCACAAACACATCAGTCCCTTAACCGTTTTGTCATCAAACTCCAAAACCTCAAGGGGAGGGCACTTGATGCACTTACAACTTCCATACACTTTTGATCATATTTGGACTAACTTATTAACTCAGTGCACCCAGTTGCCAGTTGCTAGTCCTTACTTGTATATCCAAGAGAAGTGTTGAGTTAATCTCAGTACAAGAACAATGGTTAATGGTTAATGAAAGAAATGGATGTGTTGGATCATCTATGCCTCTGTCATAGGTTCTTTCATATAAAACCAGAGTTATGTACTCGACGTAATGTGACCAAAGTTCTTAGTAGTAAGAACATGTTGTGATATGATTTATGAGTAAATCATTGAACAAAGAGTTAAGTTTATCCTTCAGTGTCTGAAGAGAACTGATGATACATCTCAGATTTGTAAAGGATAGTGGACTTGACCATAAATGTTATGCTGGTTCAAGTTTTGACACTAACCTAGAAAATTGAGATATCATACTAATGAATGCCTAAGTTGAAAGAAACATGGTTAGACATCAAAGTTGCATACAATGCACTAAGGATTGAATCTACATTGATGTGGCTGCTTTAGAAGTAGCAGGAGTTATATTATGGCTTAAGAAGTTCGAATTCTGATTGAGTGAGTTTCAAGTGTGCATGACTATGGGAAAGTCCGCGTGACCCACCGGATGTCATTGCTATGACACAGCAAACGAAGTCTCACTTCACCGCCAAATATATATACCTCATCATTATAGTGGATAATGAAGGAATGTCAAATTAGGTGACATTATGATTTGCAAAAGGACATACGGTTCTGAATGGTACCCAGACCGTTGATACAACCTCTTCCACGGGCAAGCATGATCAATAAGGAGTTATGATCCAGAGAAAATGCAACTAGATTATTTGTACTCTAGTGCAAGTGGGAGACTGTTGGGAATGTTCCCTAGAGGCAAATAAAATATGTTTTATCGAGCATATTCCATTAGTTCATAATACGTTTGATACTATGCTATAACTGTATTAAGCGGAAACATTAATACAGGTGTGGTATACAAACAACCAGGTCCCTAGTTAACCCTAGTATACTAGTCCATTGGGCGATTGATGATCAAGGTTTTCTGATCATGAGACAATGGCGTCTGTTGACAATGGAGTCGTATCATTGGATAATGATATGATGGACATACACCCACCAGAAGTGTTGCAATGTGATCAAGTCACATAGTTCGACATTGCGATAACTATAACATAGTGACCAGATCCTTTGACCGTAATGATCATACGTAATTGTCATCTATGAGGAGACTTTGATTTGTATCCCACCGCCTGACTGAAATATGCTGGCCATAACGGTGCACTTTGGGTATTCCGAAATAGATGGTTGATGAGTATGCAAATAGATCAAAGCGGGATTTGTCCATCCGTGTGACGGATAGGTACTCTGGGCCCACTCGGTGATATTGCATCATAAAGTTTGCAAACGTGTGACTAGGTCACGGGGTTGTAATATCACGGGAACGAGTAAACTTGTTTGTTGAGAACGAGGACGAACTAGGTATAGTGGATACCGATGATCAAACCTCGGACAAGCAAAGTACCCCAGGACAAAGGGAACAGGCACACGGTTAACGGATCCAACAGCGATTGAAGTTCATTCGATGGAAGCGCAGGGGCTATCAAGGATTGTAACCAGGTCCAATTGATTAGTCATTGATCAATGAGAATTGTCTCGATCATGTCTGCTGTTTCCCGGACCGTAGGGTGTTACACTTAAGGGTACTCGACGCAGTAAGGATTGATTCGGGATCACCGGAGAAATTGGAGAGAACACCGAAATTGTTCCGATGAAGACCGGAAGTTGTTCCGGGTATTTTGAAAGGTTCAAAATATATTTAATAATGTTTAATTAATGTTTTATTATTTAATTATCTGAATTAAATATTAAAAGATAATTAAATATAATTAAAAATGAATTAAAAGGCATATGTGCCTCATAGGCCCCATTAGGGGGAGAGGGAGTCCTCCCCCATGGGCCATGGCGCCATGAAGGGGCCCACCCCCTTTATTTGGTGCGCCACCCCCTCCCTTGGGATTAGTCCCACCCCGGAAGTGGAGGGGGGGTGGCACCCCTCCTTGGCCTATATAAGGAGGGGTAGAGGTGCCCTTTTATTCATCATATTTTTTTAGATAAGTTCTCATCTCTCTCTCCCTCCTTTCTCCTTCCTCGAGTGGACTCCCCTTGTTTGGAGTCTACACTTGGTTGGGGATTTCTCCACTATACGCACGCCGTCGTGCTGCTGGAATCGGGATCCGAATCCATCTTCTTTCCGCTGCTCTACTGGTTCGGAGCCCGGAGGGACGTCGGGTATACTGTATGTGTATAATCCCGCGAGGCACTACACTTGTGGTGCTACTTCATCGTCGTGTCTGTATCGCGAGGTCTTCATCGACAACGTTCCGACGGGGACGTCATCCCGTCATCGGTCTGCAAGGATCGGGTGGCTACAGGAGTCATCGTGGATCTGCGCGGCATCGGGGATTGCCGGTACGACTACACCAACCACGTTCATGCGGGAACGTTTCCCGCTTAACGGACTACATACTGGTATGTGATCTATTTATGTCCGTTACTTGCATCAGCATAGCATAGGTCTTGGGTATGGGTCTCGCAGGTTATGAAAATTTTGTGTTTTCTGCCCCGAACCCCAACAATTGGGAAATCCATAGATTGAGAACTACGAACTTTGAGGTGTGCTTTTGTAGCCCTACATAATTCTCATCCTCTCTTGACCACAAAGGAATGACCTCCGAGTGTGTCTCCATTGCATGTTTAATGGGAAATATCATGTGATTAGACTATGTTAATGTTGTTGGGAGTTGCCACTAGTGAAAGTATGAATCCTAGGCCTTGTTTCCACCATTGTTACACCGTTTACACTCACTTTTGTTACATGTTTGCTTGCTACACTTTTTATTACAGATTTATATTATTTTGTTTTGCCACATCTATCACCCATATTTTACCATCTCTTCGCCGAACTAGTGCACCTATACAACTCCTAGTTGTATTAGGTGTGTTGGGGACACAAGAGACTTCTTGTATCTTAATTACAGGGTTGCTTGAGAGAGACTATCTTCAACCTCTACTTCCCTGAGTTCGATAAACCTTAGGTCATCCACTTGAGGGAAATTGTTGCAGACCTACAAACCTCTGCGCTTGGAGGCCCAACATAGTCTACAAGAATAGAAGCGTGCGTAGACATCACCAGGCAGGAGGCCTCGCCTTTTCGATCTGTTGTTATTTGTGCTAGCCTTCTTAAGGCAACCTTGTATTCTTGTGTCTGTACTCAGATACTTTTGCTTCCGCTAACTTTGTGCTCTCGAGCTATTGTATTCGAGCCCTCGTGGCCCCTGGCTTGTATTAAACAACTTGTATTATTTTATTTGTAGAGTTGTGTTGTGATATCTCACCGTGAGTCCCTGATCTCGATCGTGTACCTTGCGTGTATGATTACTGTACACGACTTGATTTTGGGGGCGTCACATTAGACCATACACTATTCAATAGAGTATGATTACGACGTTCAGGCACATCAACAATATTGAAGTGTTCCAAGCATTGTAATTTGTGGAACAACTTTCACAAGTCTTTATGCCCAAGACTAACTCAAAACATTTGTCAGTTTGATCAAATCATAAAGACTTGTTTTTCTTGTTAGTTTAATATCCATCTTCATTCTGAAATCCCTTTGATCAGATCAAATAATTTCAGACTCATGTTTCATTAGTGAATACACATATTCATCTAAGTCCACATACGAAGCTCACAAAATAATGAAATTCTCTACGTGCTGATATACAATACATCACAATGTATGATATTCAACAATCAGTACACACTCTGTTTTACCAGAACGCGAGGTTTTAGTCATCTCACCTCAAGAGGCATGGTTTGCATGTGTCAAGAGATCAAGTATCCCAAGACTTCATCAAACCATTCATGACTTAAACTGTAGTGTCATTATCAAGTTTGGATAATTTCTTGGCATTACAATATTTCTTATAAATGATCAAACTACTATCATCAATATAAGAATAACTCATTCATAATCGTAATGTGACCATAAAAGATATCATTCATAAAAGGGAGGACAACTGGCTTGTTTCTCACTAATATGAATAATTGTCTTCGCAAGATGCAAGACACACTAATAAAGTTCACATTCAAACGATCATAAATTTATTCATATAATTAATCAAATGATAGATGTAGAGGGAGAGTGTTGTCGACCATCAACTATCTTGATTGCCGTCAGCACACATTGTCGCCTCATCCCTTCCAAGCCACTCTCAAGCAGTATGTTCAAGCATCAAATACTTAATCAATCGCAATTAGTGTTTTGTGGGGAAAGACATTTATGACTTGTATATCAAATATACTTTCTCCGTCGATGACTATTCCTGCATTGGTTCTACCTTTAAAGTTCTCAACTTTGACCATGATCTCATGACAGGTGAACGATTCTCCTTCATGACATAGTCTAGACATGGTCTTCGTAGCTGGGAGGAAGCGGATGCAACTCCCCAGTTATCGCAAAGTAACCAGTCAATTTAGTAGTCCAAGCTATACACAAGGTGTTCATGTATCTTATACATTTTCCGAGTGACTTTCTCAGCAGGTTGTTTCTTCCACCATGGTTGAAAGAAACCCCGTCCATGTACTCATATTCCATTACTCTGATTTGTGAACTAGTGCTTTCAAGTTCACCTAGCACGTCATACGTGTTGGTTAACATGCATTCACAATTCAGATTCATAGAATGAAGTATGGTGTATTGGACAGTCATTCATAAGTGATGATGAGTACGATGCTCATCATCATCTTCCTTAATTACGGAGTTATCTGGTGTATCTCCTAGCAGTTCTCGTATTATATTTAGTAAGTCATTACTAACGAGTATGTCTCTAACGGTGTTGGTAACAATCAATGAAGTAAGACCCATTTACCTTAAGTTCTACATCACACTAGAAGAGCCATAGTTTTAAACATTTGGGTATGACATTATCTACATTGATATTTGCTAAGACATGAAGATTAAGTTCATAATATGGAGTTCATGTTTCTAAAACAATTCTGGAACTCCCACTCAGACAAACATCCCTCATAGTTTATTCTAAGTGAATACACAATCCTTGAGAACTATACCTCCCCCGTGTGACACGGCCGTCAGTATATTCTCAAGGTAGGCCATCATGCCAATCACATCATCCATGTGACTCGTGCTCGACCTTTCGGTCTCTTGTGTCCGGAGGCCATATCTGCATATGCCAGGCTCTCCACAATAAGCTTAGTGATTATATGATGCGTATGCAAGGCCATGTTTCTGGACATGCTAGGCTTGCTCCACCCATCTCTTGTGAACGTAAAAATGTTTGACACCCGTGTGACACGTGATGCCTCCATAATGAAGAACTTTCCAGATGGTGCTTCACTAAGGAAGGACACTTTGTTGGATTAGTGAGGGATCATCCTATAATGCTACCCTCGTATATCTAACATATTAGCAAAACAGGATGCAACAATATAAATCATACGTGCTATGATTCCCCCCGACATGCAAATTAAAGTTGAAAACGCCTTTCTACTTTATCTTTTGCAAGTTTTACGTGGCTGCTAGGGGTTTCGAGAAAAGAACCATTTCTATCCTACGAAAACAAGCCACAACACCAATCCTGCAATTGTCTCTATTACACCCCTGTCGGGGCCCTCCGTTGCAAACGTCTTCGCAAAGCTAATGTTAGAGAGACAGACACCCCTAGCCACTTATATGGTACAACCCATATGTCAAGCGCGGAACCAGTCTCGCGTAAACGCGAAAGGTCGGTCCGCTTCATCAGTACATTGCCGCAATGTTAAACGAGTACACGTGGGAGGGTAACAATTTAACAATTGATGCCACATACTAGATGTGTTCTATCCGTACAATACATCTACGCATAGCCTTGCTGTGATACCACTGTTGGGGTTCGGGGCAGAAAACACAAATTTTTCATAACCTACGATACCCAATCCCAAGACCTATGCTATGGCGATGCAAGTAACGGATGTAATTAGATCACACACCAGTATGTAGTCGTTTAAGCGGGAAACGTTCCCGCGTGAACGTGGTTGGTGTAGTCGTACCGGCAATCCCCGATGCCGCGCAGCTCCACGATGACTCCGATAGCCAACCGGTCCTTGAGACCGATGACGGGATTACATCCCCGTCGGAACGTTGCTGATGAAGACCTCGCGATATAGCCACGACGACGAAGTAGCACCACAAGTGTAGTGCCTCGCGGGATTATACACATAGAGTATACCCGACGTCCGTCCGGGCTCCGAACCAGTAGAACAGCGGAAAGAAGATGGATTCGGATACCAATTCCAGCAGCACGACAGTGTGCGTATGATGTATAAATCCCCAACCAAGTATAGACTCCAAACAAGGGGAGTCCACGCAAGGAAGGAGAAAGGAGGAAGAGAGAGAAGAGAACTTGTCTCAAAAGTATGATGATTAAAAGGGCACCTCTACCCCCTCCTTATATAGGCTAAGGAGGGGTGCCACCCCCCCTCCACTTCCGGGGTGGGACTAATCCCAAGGGAGGGGGTGGCGCACCAAATAAAGGGGGTGGCCCCCCTCATGGCGCCATGGCCCATGGGGGAGGACTCCCTTTCCCCCTAATGGGCCCTATGAGGCCCATATGCCTTTTAATTATTTTTTAATTATATTTAATTATATTTTAATATTTAATTCATATAATTAAATAATTAAACATTATTAAATATATTTTGAACCTTTCAAAATACCCAGAACAACTTTCGGCCTTCACCGGAACAATTCCGGTGTTCTCTCTTATTTCTCCGGTGATCCCGAATCAATCCTTACTGCGTCGAATACCCTTAAGTGTAACACCCTACGGTCCGGGAAACAACAGACATGATCGAGACAAACTCATTGATCAATGACTAATCAATTGGACCTGGTTACAAGCCTTGATAGCCCCTGCGCTTCCATCGAATGAACTTCAATCGCTGTTGGATCCGTTAACCGTGTGCCTGTTCCCTTTGTCCTATGGTACTTTTCTTGTCCGAGGTTTGATCATCGGTATCCAATATACCTAGTTCGTCCTCGTTCTCAACAAACAAGTTTACTCGTTCCCGTGATATTACAACTCCGTGACCTAGTCACACGTTTGCAAACTTTATGATGCAATATCACCGAGTGGGCCCAGAGTACCTATCCGTCACTCGAATGGACAAATCCCGCTTTGATCTATTTGCATACTCGTCAACCATCTATTTCGGAATACCCAAAATGCACCGTTATGACCAGCATATTTCATTCAGGCGGTGGGATACAAATCAAAGTCTCCTCATAGATGACAATTACGTATGATCATTACGGTCAAAGGATCTGGTCACTACGTTATAGTTATCGCAATGTCGAACTATGTGACTTGATCACATCGCAACACTTCTGGTGGGTGTGCGTCCATCATATCATTCTTCCAATGACATGACTCCATTGTCAACAGCTTAATTGCTCATGATCAGGAAACCTTGATCATCAATTGCCCAATGGACTAGTATACTAGAGTTAACTAGGGACCTGGTTGTTTTATACCACACGTGTATTAATGTTTCCGCTTAATACAGATATAGCACAGTATAAAACTTATTATGAACTAATGGAATATGCTAATTAAACATATTTTATTTGCCTCTAGGGCACATTCCCAACAACGTCGAGGTAAAGAGCCTCCCAGAAGGTACCATATCCTACTCGCTTCCGTGACTCCTTTCTCGGGGGTGATGCAAGGTTACCGAAAGGTACGGTTGGGCCACCCGCTCCAGTAATCGCCCTTTCTGAGTACATTGGTGGCTCTTATCTTTGGATATAATCGACGTGACTTCGACCTCTTGTGGTCCTTGTTTTTGAGGAGAGGAGGGTTTACCATGCCTTGAATGGAACGATCCGGAAACACTTTGCAACGCCGTATAGCTCGCCATTGCCGTCAACGCCGATTGTAGCTCACCGTATAGATTGCAACATTTTGCATCGTCGATTGTAGCAATCGACCTCGCTGATTCCAGCAAATAGCATAGCTGGTTTCAGTATTTGGAGTATCGTGTCCTCGCCGTAGACGCCGCCGATTGTAGCAGCGGCAATCATCGGTTCCAGATTTTGGCATATCTCAGGCCGATCCGGGCCTCGGGTCGGGCCTAACAAAGCCCGTTGCACAAAACCAAGGCCCGAGACCGGCCCGACCCAACCGTCAGGCCTAAATTTCAAGCCTGAGCCCGGCCCATAAGTGCATAAAACGACATCAGGCCTCGGGCCGGGCCTTCCCTAAATCGCGATTTCATCAAGCTCGAGCCCGGCCCGACACAACCTTCGAGCCTAAAAATCAAGCCCTAGCCCGACCCATGGGCATGGTCGGGTCGGGCTTTTTCGGGTCGGGTTCCCAGTGCCTAGGTCTGATCGGTTTCAACAAATTACATCACAACAATTGACGCCGCTGGTTCCAACAATTGGTGTCACCTGTTCCAGCACCAATAAATTACATCACAACAATTGACGCCGCTGGTTCCAGCAATTGGCATCATCGCTTCCAGCAAACACACTCGTCAATCGCAGCAGGCAACCGCAACGGTCGCAGCTCATAGCCCGTCGTCCTAGCTTGCCATCAAGTTGGTCGCAGCAACACGGTGCAACGCTAAAACTGCCACGATGGAAACGCTCGAAAGGATAAGGGAAAGCGAGCGGTGCGTTGAAACCTGTTTTTCAGAATACCTGAGTGCGTACGTGGCTGGCTACTAGAAGTGAGCGGTGTGACCGGCGCGACGTTCCGCCGGTCCTGAGTACGTGAATTACGAAAAGGACATCGTCTAGAAGCGGGAGATGGAGAAGAATAACAAGTTCGACGAGGGAGAGGGTGGGGACGCCCTCAATGGTGAGGGTCAAGAAGGAGGCCGAATCATCTCTGGTTGTCGACTTGGTCTCCGACTCCTCCCCATTCGAGTGGTCATAGTATTGACTCCGATGATTTCAGTAGTATAATGGTGTAGTTTAGTTTTCTAGTTGGAATGTTGAAATCTTCAATACTCCTATTCGCATTGAAGATTTTGTTGAGTATTGAAGATGATTCTAGCAGAGAGCCGCTCACAATTTCTCATGATCCAATTTGCAGGTCGAGCCCATTCATCAATACTCCAATATTATTAGCGAGAATCGGCATCCCAGACTACCTTCTCCCGATAACCCTATCCGGTTAGTTTGACTCATCATCCGCTTTGACCGGCGAAGATCCTGAAAATAGGCGGCCAATTTTATCCAGTTCTTCTAGTATATCCGAATCACCAGCACCCCTATCCATCCATCTCCTAATTTTGGCTGCCCAAAACCGTGCCGGCTCTCCTCCACCGCACGAGCCGAGCCGACCGCGCAAGACGGAGCCCGGAAACAGAAAGATGGGAGGGCGATCCAGCCAGCCAGAGCTACGTATGCCCTCCAAATATCTCGCCTACGTCCCCTCCCCACCCCTCCTCCGCCCCCTCTATAAAACCCGCCCCCTTCCCTCCAACAAACAAGGAAGAAGGAAGAAGGATACACTCCGCCTGCGCCACACACACCCCTCTCTCCATACCAAAGGTAACCAATTCCATCCCCTTCTCCCTCCCCCTGCGCCAAGAACACGCGAACCAGAGGACGATCTTGTAAAAAAAGCAGCTCCTGATCTGCTTGCTACGTACGTGGAACGCGCAGGTTTCGGATCGGCTCGCAGAACATCCATGGGGCTTCTCGACCAGCTGTGGGACGACACGGTGGCCGGGCCAAGGCCGGACCACGGCCTCGGCAGGCTCCGCAAGTACGCCTCCTTCTCCCCGTCCTCCACCGCCTCCGCCTCCGGGACGACGACCGCCGCCGTGCCGTCGGCCGACGCGGCGGCGCCGGCCGTGACGCGGAGCATCACCATCCTCCGCCCGCCGGCTCTGTCCGTCACGTCGCCGCGCGGCGAGTCCGGCTCCGGCTCCGCGCCCTCGTCACCGGCCAGCGTCCCCGACTCCCCCTTCGGCACAGGTACATCTCATGACTCTTATTTTTCCATCTTAGCTCAACGTTCATTCGTACGAGGCCGGCCGGAGTGGTGTGCCTGACATGGTTCCTTGTAATTAATTAACCGCAGCAACGACGCCCAGGGGAGAGGGCTGGAGCAAGCTGCGCCGGAAAGGCAGGATGGCCGCCGACGCCATGGACGCCGCCAGCCCCGGCACCCCCAGGAGCCCCACCGTGTACGACTGGTGCGTTGGCCTCTAACAAAACATAGGCCCTCTCGTTTCGAAGTGCGTCACATCACACGATGGAAATGGAACTAGATCCAAAATCTGATCCTTGTCCTTGTGAACCATGTATCTGGCAGGGTGGTGATCAGCTCGCTGGACCGCTAATAACTGACCCAAGCATCTCCACCAAGACGACGGAGAACAGCGAAAGCACAACGAGAGCAGCCGAAAACTGAAAACTGAAGACCGGAAGAACGGAACACAAGATCGATCGAGCACCTCCTCCTCCTCCTCCTATCTCTCACAGCCTTGTCCCAGTATATGTTACTATCAGCAGTTATGTGTACCTCCGTTGTAAACATCTACTGTACGTACGTGAGACGGTGCTAAGCTTAGTTTTAGGCAACCCGGCAACGAAGACGACCTGAGGCGAACGAGACCGATGTATGTAAAGAGTGTGTGTAAATCCTACTACTCCGTACCAGTAGTAGATAAGAGGGGATGTTGAGCTCTAGCTGTGCAGCTCTCCCCTGCTTTGTAGTAGTAGCACGACAAGAAGGCCCAAGGGCAGCATGTGCATGCAGTGTAAAATATGTCTGCAATAATGCATGGCTAAGTTCGTTTTCTGAATCTCGAGCGAGCGAGAGAGGCACTGCTTTGATTGATTATTGCCAGGCACGCTCTTTGGTTGGGCCTGGTTCAGAAACGGCGCCAATAATTTCTTGAGTCAGATTCGTGGCGTCAGGGATGTGATGGGTATCTGGAAAAATCAATGTCACTGTGCTCAGTCCTATCTGTACGGTTAAGGTAAAAAGGATGAGCCTCTTGACGTTTGACATATCGGAATGGGGTACTTGGCCGTGATAATGACGGCAGGCACGGGAAAATCTCATGTGTCGACGCTGAATATTCTCGAGGAAGACGATAACGGAGCTTCACGAGTTTCGCGGGTTTGCTTGAGTTAATTGCATGAAAGTACAGTACTCTACTATATTTCGGATAATGGTTTACTTATCACAAAACTGTTTAAACTCTGTATTCCAACGTATTAGCGTTGTATCTAATAATTCAAACCCACTTGTAAGTTTTTCTTGCAGAAACCCTTTTGGTTTTCTTAATCAGATTTGTCAGGGCACGTTTAAATGCGTCTTAAGTATTGCACATCTAAATCCTATATTATTGATTTTACATAAAGGTTCGTTTAGAAATTTTTTAGTTTGATTGAACCACTTAGATGTGCAATAGCTAGAGCACATCTAGATGTGCCCTAGATAAACCCTTTTTTTAATCATGACCAAATGCGTCGTGCCCGGGCCAGTGCCCCGCAGCGGCTCGAGGTGCATGCCTTCTACCTCCACCTCTCCTTCATGGTGACGCCACCGCCGCCCGCGGAGCTCTCCTTTCCTCCACGGTGACGTTGTCACCGCTCGTAGAGCCCTCCCTCGTCTACCGCCCGACCATCGGAGGCGTGATGCTGAAGCTCTGGGGTCGCACGCTCCCGCTGGCCTACCCCTGTCGAGATCACCCTTCTACACGTCTGTGGCACTTGTGACAACGACGAGCCCACCTTGTACACGAGCGCCGATCGTGTCTCGGTGGTCAAGGGCGCGCGGTTCAAGGTGTACGCCGGGAAGGAGCTCGTTGTGACGCCCCTAAAATCAATCTGTGTACAGTAATCATACACGCAGGGTACACGGCTGAGATTAGGGTGCCACGGTGAGAATATCACAGCACAACACTAAACACAAAAGGATAAACAAATATGTTACAATACCAGGGATCACGAGGATCCGAATACATAAGTCATATAAGCCATAATATTTGTGTACAGACATAGTTAGTCAAGTTTTGTCTTAAGAAGGCTAGCACAAATCACATCAGAGATACAGATCGAAAAGGCGAGGCCTCCTGCCTAGGGTCCACCGAACTACTCCTGGTCGACGGGGAACTCGATGTCGTAGTAGTCGCCTCCGGGGTACTCCTGCTCCTGGGCTCCAACGTCGACTGCAACGGCCGATCAGGCAAAGCGAAAAAGGGAAAATAAAGCAAATGTGAGTATCTAGCATACCCGCGAGTCATACGTCCGCTACTAAGCATTATGCATTGTATCAACAGAAAGAAGAGGCTGTATATAGTGGACTGAAAGACAGAAATCCAGAGCAAGGGTAAGAAGCTAGGCCTAACGAAGACTAGCATCTTCCGACGATGTCTTGCAGCATGAGGTAAGCCAACAGTTATATAAAGCATAAAGTAACAATGCAGCAGAAGTTGCTGCAGCATTGTATAATAATAAGTTATAATAAATAACAATGCCTCCGAGATCCCCTCCTCGACATCCCATCGAGGAAGAAAACCCGGAACCATACAGTTTAATAATAATAGTTTGTAGTGATAAGATCCAGCTTCAGCATAAAGCGTCCTGTTACCGTGGACACGGCTATCCGAATAGATTAATCTTCCCTGCAGGGGTGCACTTGTGTTACACTACACGCACGGATCTCCAAGGTGTCGGGAACCTTGTTAGGGAATGCTCCACCGAGGCTATCCGACACTTCGTAGCCCATCTTTCAAACTCAACAGAGAGGCCATCCGCCGGTCTAAATTCTAAGTACGCCGGGCCTTGGACCCCAACCCGAACGTACTCCTTTATTAATAATTTCCAACATTATCCAAAACATTATTGAGTTTCAAAGTTTTAAATCATGTAAATGATTTTCTCAATTTCTTTTATTAATAAATTCCAACATTATCCAAAACAGTGCCTGACATGTGGGACCCACATGTCAGCCTCTGTTTATTTATAAAACATTTTAATAAATCAGAAAAGCCTCTGGTCCCACCAGTCAGCCTCTGATTATTAACTAAAACATTTTATTAATCAATTAACCCAGTGGGGGCCACATGTCATGGACACATGTGTTGATTTAATAGCTAAATAAATTCAGTGATTAAATCAATTTCCTGGGCCCACACGTCAGAGACCCAGGGGGTTATTACCATTTAGACCTAATAACAAGTTTAACAGGGGTGGGGCCCTGCTGTCAGTGGCCCATCAGAGGATTATCTTAATACTAATTATATTTCTGACAAGGGGGCCCTACTGGGCAGTGACTCCGGCGAGCTCACCGGCGACAGAGCGCCGACGAGGTCGAGCTAGCCGTCGTCACAGGGCACGGTAGGGGGCGCCGCAGGTTGCGTTCGAACCAGGGGGCGACGGGGAGGTGAATGGTGGTGGTGCGGTGACTTGGGGGCGCCGGAATCGGGGTCGGCGACGTGCGAGGCGGAGGTGCAGTACGGGAGCTCGACGGCGACGACGCCACAGCAGGAAACCTTGGTCATGCACTACGCGAAACGGTTCCTGGAAGCAACGCGCGCGAAGTGACGAGAGTGGCACGCCAAAAGCGTGAGCTAGGGCGCGGGGAGGAGCTCGCCGGCAGCAGCAAGCTTGCTGCCCTAATGGCGGGGTGGGCTACAGGGCACGATTTGCTCGTCGGGGAGTTGGGGGAGGCGTAGAAGCTCACCAGGAGTGCAGTGCAGGTGACGGCGGGCTCGATGGAGGCTCGACGGTGGCGAATCGCGACTGCGACTCAACGGCGGCGAGGAAAAGGGAACTTGGGCGTGCGCTTGTTGTGGACGGCGTCGGCTCGATTCCTTGCGGTGGACGACGAACACGACGTTGGCGAACGGCTTGGACAAGGCGGCGTGGCGACGCGAGCTCACTGGTCGCGTGAGCTCACGGCCATGGCGACGGCGGCTCGGGTGGGATCTTTCCCCGACGACTGCGAGAAGAGGAGGAGGGGAAAGGGAGGGAGAGGATGTCCAGGGGGTCGGCCGGGGTGGCCTTATCGCGTCGGCGTCGGGAGGGAGCGGGTGGGGGCGGGTCCGGCTTGCCAGCGTCGCGGCGAGCTCGGCGCCGTACGGGAGCAGGTGAGGGAGCAGTTGGGAGAAGAAGACAAGGGAGATGGGCCGGGTGTGGGCCTCGCCTAGGGCGAGGGACAACCTTTTTTGTTTTGTTTTGTTTTGCTGTTTGTTCTATTTCTTTTCTGTAATTGATTTATTAACCCTAGCATTTTTGTAAAATGTTATTGGTGTTTGTAAATTAGGGTTACATATTACTGAGGTGCCACAAAATATTTTGAGTTTTTATAAAATCATTTGATATTTTATATTATTAAAAATGGACCAAATCCCACTGTTTTTGTTACTGTTTGAGTTGTTTGGATTTTTCAGTGGCTTAATAAAATACCATAACCACATGGGCATGACCCAATGATTATTTGTGATTTAATAAAAGTGGTTGTATAATTTTTGGACAAGTTTTATTTGCAACATTATTTTTAATATCAACAAAAAGGCATTTTGGATTTGATTTGATTCAAATTTGATCATGGCATGATTAGCAATAGTAACTGTCATTAGAAAAAAAGATTACTGTTACAGACAACTGAGGGTGTTACACTCGTGTCCAAGGGCGCCTTCGCGCAGCGCAATGGCGGGTGGACTGCAGCCGATTGGTTTGGTAAACTCGAGAGTGGTGGAGGGGATACCGGAGGAGTCTACCTCCCGGGGGGCGTGTGAGCGTGGTGCATGCGGGGAGGACCAGTAGTAGATGGTCGAAGACAACGACGATGATGATGGTGACAACAACGACAAGTTGAAGGAGGAGGTGAAGGCGAAGACGTTGCGGTGGGCGGTGGAGATAGCCTCCTTGGCGGTGTGCGCCGTGGTCGGCCTACTCGCCATGGCCCGCCGGTTCAGGCAGAGGTGGTCCGCGCTTCGATGATAGTGATCTTGCCAAGAATAATTTGCTTAAGTAGGTGGTTTTTTGTAAAAAAAATATGCCACGTCGGGCCTGGGTTGTCAAGTACTTCCTCCATTCCAAATTAGATAAATTTCATCTATGTACATGTTTAAATACACACGTGAACAAATGAAAGTAATCTAATTTAGAACGGAGGGAATACAATGTAGAACTACAAAGTTTAATCTTTTTTATAACAACTTGTTGCATTCTAATACTTATATTTGTAAAAAAAATTGTATACCAATTTGTTGGTTGGGGTCCTTGTGGTGTAACAAACCCACCAGGGTTCAAGTCCTGGTGTATGCATATTTCTGGATTTAATTTTAGGATTTTCGACTATCTTCATTTAAGGCTTGTTTGGTAGAACGGAATTTTTTCCCCAGGGCAGCAAACCCCACCAAAAATAGGTAGAGAGACAGGAAAATTTTGTCTCGTGTCCCGAGACAGGGATTTCTACCCTGGAAATTAAAAGGGATTCCGGGTGGATCCCGCTCTACCAAACAAGCCCTTAGTGTGAAAAGATGTTCTCATCGACTACGAAGACACTTGTGGTGACTTTATTAATTCCAGGATATAATACCTGCTCAGTATCTCCGAAGTGCTTATAAAAATAGGGTTTGTATACATGTGTTCATAAAGATGAGTATATATACGTGTTGTGAATGTTTATAATTGTAATATGTTAAACAAATTTGTAAACACTATTTTAAATATGGTCGGCTAGCATAGTGGTGCACCATCCCACGGCACGCTGCCACTTTGGTGCACACAACAAATGCTGCGGGCCGGGGATTGCTCTGTGTCTGTGCTGTCCCTTGGCCTTGGACCAGCAGGAAGAAGATCCCTTACCGTACGGTAGGGTGACGTTCCTTCACTGATAGGTGGGCCCTACAGCATGCGAGACCCACCTGTCAGTGACCCCACGTCACGGTGATGAACGTCAGAGGAGCCTCCTCCTGGACCAGCAGTGCACGGACGGCTATTGTGAGCTGCTCAACTGTGCCGGTGCGCCACCTATGGGCGTTTCTCGAACCTGTCTCCCTCCTGCCTGCCTACGGTCACGTCGTGTCCGCCCCTGGTTAGCAGCCTGTGGGGGCCCGGCACTTCCCTGGATGTGAGGGAATCGGCCGATCGATCTGTCCGGGCGATTAAATTAGTCAGAAATGGGAATCGACCGGTGCCGCTGATCAAACTTTCTTTTCTCGAGCTCTGCCAAGCCAAACATGGATGTAAACCGTAACAATTGATCAAGATACGCTGGTAGTATGACACTCCGATTAGAGGAAGAGAGTAGTAATTTCCTCAGCCTCATTTCCTACGATCGAACCAGCTAAAGTGATTTCTCTCTACCTCCTTTCCTACAATTTAGCCAGTAGATACCCACGCTCATTTTCTGCACAAGTAACTTTTCTTCAGTTGTTCCCTTGAAGCTGCCTGCTGCACAAGTAACTTTTCATCAGTTGTTCCCTTGAAGCTGCCTGCTGCACAAGTTACCATTTGTGGTTCAAATGAATACAAACCTTTTATTCGATTAATCGTCATCTTGGGGACGTAGCTCATATGGTAGAGCGCTCGCTTCGCATGCGAGAGGCACGGGGTTCGATTCCCCGCGTCTCCAATTTTTTTATTCTTTCTGTTTGCTTTTTTATTCATCACAGAATTCCCATTCACTCGCTTTTTTTTAGTATAGCAACTTTCTTTTCACTCGTCAGATTGTTGCATTGCATGGACCAGTTTCAGATTCCCAGCGTGGTAGAAATGGCCCAGCTAGAAATTCGCTAGCGTCTGCTCCTTGGGCCTCCCTCCCAGCCCACAGTTGCTCGGCCCGCAGTCCCTTTCTTCTTCTTCTTTCCCAAGCGAAGCCGAACTCCTCTTCCTCCTCCCAAACCCGCGCCCCGAATCTGCTGCCTCCGCCCCCCTTTTGTTCCGCCGGCGAAGATGCTGTCGAGGATCTCCCGCCTCGGCGTCCACGCCCTGAACCGGGCGAGTCTAGGTGACCTCTCGTCCCCTCTCCACCGTCGCCCCCTCGACTCCGCGATTCCATTTACTTCTGCCGCGTTGCTATATTGTTTTTAGAATTAGAAGGGGCTTCGAGTGTGGGCTTCTGGTTTCCGAGTCGCTAACGTAGTAATCCGTGGGTTTTCCTGGTCATCACCTGCGGTGCCCCGTCAAATTTGTGCTCAGCTGAGCGTGCTACGGCCCCGGGTGTTAGTTGCAGGGCATTCCGATGGTTCGATTACAACCGAAGGGATAATACTAAATCCTAGTACGAGTTTGCAAGTTCTGTGGTACTGGGGTTTGTTCTAAGCAATCTGGGCAATATCTGCTTTAGTGCGCATTCTCACTCTTG
Organism: Bromus sterilis; assembly: GCA_950022295.1. Taxonomy (NCBI): domain Eukaryota; kingdom Viridiplantae; phylum Streptophyta; class Magnoliopsida; order Poales; family Poaceae; genus Bromus; species Bromus sterilis. Next base: position 406,491,765 of record OX465596.1, on the reverse strand, counting down.
TCAAGAGAACTGATGCGGTGTCTCATTGCTCACCCTGACTGTGGGATAATACTAAATCGCACAAGTATGCAAGTTGGATTGGCCTGCTCATTTGTTCCATAGCTTGAACGTTACAACCAAAATGCAGTGTTTGTTTAGGTGTTTTTTGACGTGATCCATACTATTCAAGCTGTTCCATTTTTATTTTTAGATCCGCATTTTGAAACAAGTGTAATTCTTGGTATCTTCGTCTAATGTCGGATAACTCTGGTGCACCATATAATAGTAAAGGCTGTGGTTGTTCAAGCAAGACACTGATATTGAAGTTCATCACACATTTTTCTTTCTTTCATTCAGAAGTGCTTCCTAAGTTAAATATCCTTCTCCCCTTTGATATTTTTGACTAATGATTTAAGTAAAATTTAAGAGAACACATTATTTTGGCTGGCATGCTTGTCATTTTGTTGTGATCATCTTTCGTTTCTCTGTGGCCACTAAATTATTTTAACTTATTTATCAGGTCAAAATTCAGTAACTTCAAGGAATCAGGAAGAAGCCATTAGAGCTTGTGTGAACCATGTGGTCAGCTCTCTTTCTCTCTCTCTCTCTCTCTGTCCCATATGTTGCATTGTGGATCTAAAAAAATGTTACATTGTTAACTTGTATATATTTACTGCCAACTTATACAAAGAGTTTTATTTGGTTGGCTGGTTGCTGTAAATTGTCGATTTGCTACGCCTTCAACTTCAATCAATTTTTTTGTGTGGGGAATTCCTTCAAGCAACTGTACTGCTAACCTGCAGAATTTGTTAATCATTAAATATGTTAATAGTATATAGTTTACATACTTATCACATGTGGATTTTTAAAAGATGTGCATATATACAATGTGTGCTTAACTTCTATTTCCTCCATTCGAAATTAGATGTCGCTGAAACTGATGTATCTAGACATATTTCAGTGTCAACTAATTCTGAACGGAGGGAGTATTTATGTTTGTCTGTTTTGGTAAAATGAAAAGTATGATGTAGAGAAACTGGAGTAACTTAGTTAAAGATGGAATAACAAATGCAGTTCTTTTCAGGGTAGTCATTCCTTATGCTCCGCCACAGATGCTAAAGTCAGTGACAAGAGCAAACAGCCGGAAGCTAAGTAAGTCTTTTTTACTGTTGATGCTTGGCCAGTCAGCTGTTTACTGACTTAATAATGGGCATAACATAAATACTAAAATATTTTCATGTATGGTCAATTTTTTTAAAATTGGCAGTACAAAATATTACCTCACATTAATATTTACTGATTTATCTCGGTATCGTTAGTGGTGTATATTTGTATGATTATATCCTTAATGGGGATTGAGCGAGCCTACACTTCATAGTGACATTTGCCCTTGCTGCTAAACCATTTGACGATTGGCGGTTGGAATTATTGGCAAATAATTTGGCACTGTTCCCATTTCACTTGGTGGCAGGTTGCAGTGGAACCATGCTGTTATTCCCTTTGGATGCATGCCATTTGTAAATTATCTAAAAATAGAACATTCAGATGTTACAAAAAGGTTTCTTCACATATGCCCCCTTTGCACATGGGTATTCATACTATCTACGAGTCAGCTTGATTACAGAAGCAAATAAAACTAGTTAAATGCCCCGTACTCCTGGGGAAGTAAATAACAAAATAAATTTAATCATGTAAAACTAGCAAAATGTCTCTGTATTGCTACAGAAGTAATAATGAAAAAAATCCAACTATATCATGATGTGGCCCATCAATCCATCATCACCAACTCCAAAATGTGAACGTATAAGATAAAAACAGATACAGCAATAAGGAAAGGTGGCACACTGCCGAATGCAAACTCCCAGCGAAGTCTGCTAGCGGAGATATTGGGTTGTCCTCCCATAGTGTTGTCCGTTCCCATTCTTACAGAAATTGAGTAGAGGCTGAGGGGCAGAAGGAGAAATCCACCCAAGGAGGGGCTCGCGTCTAATTAGCTAGAGGCAATAGCTTACCAAGGTGATGATCAGTAGCTGGTCCGAGAGAATGACGAGATTAATTTCTATTTTACATTATCGTGGAATTCGTCATCAAGATGGATCGCCCTTACGTGGTCAACGAACTCATACATAGACTCCGAAAAATCATCGTGTACTTCCCCTATAGACTGCAAAAAAGCAGCATGTACCTTTCCCTAAATCCTTCTCCCGTGCATGCTATTCTGGTCTTCCACCTGCTTGATTTCAAGCAAAACACACAGCAGAATATAGGGTGGAAAACAGAATGTACATGACCCAACAGCCGAGAACGTGTCCGGCACAGGCTGACTACAAGGTGGAGCAAGAAAAGAATTTGGTTGGTCAGCTGGCCTTTAAGTTTAGTTCCTGTTCCAAAAATGATTTTGGAAATTCCTGGAAGCACCTGAATGGCGTAACAGGTGTCCACCTTGAAGCCATCCACTTGACTTAACATAGTTTATTTGCCCGATTGGTAAGAAAAGGTCCAGACATTGTATAGCCTGCTTACAACCCAATCCTTGAAGGGACTAGTGTGCTACATGTGCACTGCTTAGAATCGTGGGAAAGGTAATTGGGATGAACTCTTGCTTGATTGTTAAGAAAAGGGCTAGGCATTATATAGCCCACTTACTAACCTAAGTATGGAAAGTAAACAACCTTGGGAACTCTTAAGGGGTTTGAATCTGAATTTAAAGATAGCTGGGAAATCCGAACTTAAAGATAGCTGGGAAATCTGAACTCAAAGATAACTGAGATCCTTATGCATTAAGCAGGCAATCATGAGGGGTAATTGGGAGATATCTTGCTTGGTTTGTAACAATAGGGCTAGGCATTGCATAGCCTGTTTACAAACCTAAGGATGGAAAGTAACAACCTTGGTACTCTTTCACTGTGTTTGGATGTAGGAAAGTTTGCTGGGAATTGAATTGGTCTAGCAATTCCATTTCCAAGATGGAAAGGAAATGGGCTCCAATTCGAATTCCGTTGTTTGGTTGTGAATGGAATTTATGGCTGGAATCAATGGGTAGCACACGATTCCAATTTCTGTTTGGATGTGTAAACCTTGGAATTGGAAGTTTTGTTGAATTTGGACAATATAAACTTGTTCCATATATCAAAAAAATTGTATGTATATATTTGAATATTGATATATTCAATCAGCTGCTAGTACAAGTTCTTGCAGCAATCTGCAGTTTTTAAACAGAAAAAAAAAGAAAATGTGAGAATGGGGAGCTCGGTAGGATGGAGAGAATGCAGGCAGGGAGAGAGGGAGAGAGAGGAGGGCGCGGCTTAGAGGCATGTAGGGAGAGAGGGAGCTCCCGCCGCCGTGCCAATCCCAGCACCGTGCCCATCGAGCCGCCGTGCCCATCTAGGGTAGAGACGCGCTAGGAGACAGACATGAACCGGGAGAGGGAGAGAGGAGGGAAGTGCTCGGAGGAGAGGGAGGGACAGAGGAGGGCGGCACCTCCACACCTGGCCGCCGGCGCGGCTGTCTGGTCGACCTCCAGATCAGTCGGAGCGAGTGATGGAGGCGAGCGAGCGAGGCTTTCCGTGCCTTTCCGAGGCTCGACGCTCGGAAAGGTTTGGGCCGAGCGAACACTTGCGGGGGTCTGCATGGAATTGGTCCAAGTTTCCAGGCCTAAATTCTCTAGCCAGCCCAAACGACAGAATTGGATGTCCAATTCCAGATTTCACGATTCCAGGCAAATTTTCCTACATCCAAACACAGTGTTTAAGAATTTAAAATCCTAACTTAAAAGATATCTGAGACCCTCATCCCTTGGTTAGGAGTGGCTGCACCTTCTAGGCCTAGTGCTCCTTCCTCCTGGGATGCCCTCGTGTTGTGGCCAACTGGCCATAGCTCTGGGCTAAGCATGCTTTGTGAGTAATACTTGGTCCTTTGATTTTAACACAATCAGGCGGTGTCTGTTTCATACGGTATATCTAGCCTATCCAGAATATACGGCGTGAGATTAGTTTAGCAATAAAGCTGCAATATACAGACATGTGAGAGAACCTGTGGCTATTTTACCATTTCTGCCTCTAGTTTGATGCATGGGGTCTTTATGAGGTCTATTTTCTTCACCTCACAGCTTATTTAATTATTATTTTCTCGAAAACACCTGGGAGTGTGTCGTTTTTTCTTTAATTTTTGTATGTTAAAGCTTTTTCTTCGGTCATCTTTCTGGAGTTGCGTGTAGAATATGTTACACGTTCCATTGATTAATTAGGAAATTAATAAGTTAGGATTCCATGCCCTTTTCTCTTAGCTGATTTGTTGCTTAATATCTGATGGGTCATGCATGCTTTTGGTTCTTCAACTTATATCATGTTATCCTATCCCTTGCCATCAGTACCAATGACTTACTTTGCAGGATATCTGTGACATTTGTTGATAAGGATGGCGATGAAAAACTTATTAATGTTCCTGTTGGGATGTCAATGCTGGAAGCTGCTCATGAGAATGACATAGAACTTGAAGGTCCTCTGTAGTGCTGCTTTATACTAATTTTTATTTGAATCTAGAACAACATGCAGTAATTCCACGCTTGTACTTGGCTTCATGTGCTTCCTTGGACTTGATAACTTGATATTAGCTAAAGGAGCTTACCTAGATAACTTGATATGTAATTTCAAAATTACGTATAGATATATCAAGCTACCTTTCTGTCATTGTTTGCCTCCTTTGATTCTGCATCCTGTTACTATTTTCGTTTAAATTCTGCTGCATGTTGACTTAAAGTACAAGACATGTTTCCCTAACTTTTTTTTTGTGATATATATCTGAATTGCTTGTTCTGTCGTGATCACCAGGAGCATGTGAGGGCTCTCTTGCATGTTCTACATGTCACGTGATTGTAACGGTATGAAGTTCTACATACATTCTTTCTAAGTTTCAAGTGTGTTGAGAGAGTTCAAAGTGGAGTTTGATGAGAAAGTTCTATTCAGGACGTAGACTACTATAACAAGTTGGCAGATCCAGAAGATGAGGAAAACGATATGCTGGACCTTGCTTTTGGGCTTACAGAGACGTATGTTTATTTTCATTGTGAATTCTACCAAATGTATTACTCCAATTAAACTAACCTGGCCTCATTGTTTTAGATCTCGCCTTGGTTGCCAAGTAATTGCAAACCCTGAACTTGATGGCATACGATTAGCACTGCCAGCAGCTACCAGAAATTTTGCTGTTGATGGGCATGTACCGAAACCGCACTGATTAGGCACTGGGTATGTTAAATACCTGCTCAGTTTTGCAGAAAATATGAGATATAGTTACTTCTTAGTTTTCATCTTGTTGTACCTGTATCCTCAATATTTAAATTATGTAGTCCTTGGCAAGGTAGCCACTAATGCCAACTTGCTTTATCAAACAACACTTGTAAAATTCATTGGAAAATGCATTGTCATTGCAGTGCTAGCAACCTCTTATTTGGAAAAATATATCATCACTGCATCTTTATTTTTCGTTATATATCGTGCTAAACTGTAGATCCTTCCGTGTAATAAAGGCTTGTGTGTATCACAGTGGTATCAGCTGTTATATTTACCTAACATTCTGGCCTTATTGTGGATAGGGTGGTAGCAATAAATGATGTTTGTGTTGCTTGAGTTGACCTGGCACGACTCATGCGATAATTATAACATGTTTATTATGCATAAATTGCAAATGTTTGAAAATATCACCTTTTGTTGAATGTAAGTTGTGTGGATTCATGGAATGGAAAACACACTAGGAGTTGGTGTTGGTGTGTGTGTGTGGGGTGGTTTTATCATTGATATCTACAATCCTAGAGGAGTGGAGATGAGTTGAGTTCTATCACAAACTTATATTACTTCAATGATATACAAGGAAGTGACAAGAGTTATTGCTCGCTACTATAATGAAAACACTAGCTAGTACATACATAGTACTTCCGTTCCAAATTAGATGACTTCCATTTGTTCACATGTGTATCTAGATATGTATACAAATAAAAGTCATCTAATTTGGAACGGAAGGTACAAATGGAAGTCATCTAATTTGGAACAGAGGGAGTACATGTCTAAACCTATAAATGTTGGCACTTATTTTCTCGCATTCTCCTTTTGTTATTTTGAGAAAATTAATAATTATTTCCTTTTTGTTACCTTGTTGTTACCTTTTGAGTATCATAGGCAGATATGCTGTAATACCGTAGTTATTAGCCATATCTAGCATTGCAATGCTACAGCACACTCTAAATACTTTGACGCCTCGAAAAAATTATAAATTTGCTACTTCCTCTGATCGGAAATACTTGTCTTCAAATGGATGTATCTAGCACTAAAACAGTGTCCGATACATCCATTTGAGTAGTTTACTTTCATACTCTGTATTTCTAACATTTAGGAAGCATAAGCACAAAATAATGACATAATGTTCTTTGCATATAACAGAGCTGCACATAACCCAACTATAAATCCAAACAACTGTAACAATAACAAGCTATCGTAGGCTCACTAAAGGCATCCCAACAGAGTTTAATCTTGCTAGCCCAATGAAGTTGGTCTTCATAGTTCTCTTTGTCATTATGATGATGTGAAAATATGAAATGCAAGTAGAGTGTTTGCAATACACAAACTTCTACATTAGCATATCATTATGACCATGGCAAATACCATGGATATAAAGAACATGTTGTAAGAAATAAAAGTTACGCAAAAATAACCAGGCAAAGTTTATATGTTATCCCATCATGGACTTGTCTTAAATCTTTGTGAGCAACTGAAGAAATATCCCTCACCGTGGAACTCCTCGGAACTGTGAAGCAAACCTCACTTCAGAAATTATTTCAAGTCATCACACAAGCATATTCTACTATCTCAATACTCGATGATCTGCAATATTTGGAAACCCAACTTTGTTCCTTACATCAAACGCGGATTATTTCTCTATTTCTATGCTATTTTCTCCTTAACTATTAGTAGTATGTTTATCCAAACTGAACAAAAGATACCACTACCAGCTTAGATATCTACGCCAAATTATCTACTACAACTTTCAGTTATAACTATAATTTGATTCAGCTATCTTAATGGTGATAACATCTGAAATAGGAAATTGTTTCAGTTAGAAACCAGTTGAGAAGTATGGCTTTTACTCCAGTTTTCAAACCTGTAGAAGACAAGTACAAAGGCTAATCCTTATCTGACTAACTTCATACTGTAAGTCATTTGGTCTTAGTTTTTGAATTAGTTTCCCGGACCAACAATTCAAGTATCCCTGGAGGCCCTTGTGAGGGGGTCGTTCCATGTCCTTGTTTTCTGACAGAAAATTTTGAACTAAATCATCTCTTGGACGAGTGCGCTGTTATTTTTCCTGGTGCTGACATCTAAAGTTCTCACCTACCCGCTGTAGTCTCATTCATGATATCAATTTGTTGCTGTCATGTTTTGCATCTCTTAATGGCTGCTATGGCAGCCTCTTTTTGACCCTTCAGATGTCACATGGTCGAAGTTTCAACTATTGACACATGCTAGATTTCACCATTCATGTGAATGTTGGTTATAGTGGCATGACCACTACTACTGCAATTGTGGATTGACATACTTGCTTTTATTTGTGTGTACAAGTTACGCTCAGTGATGCCTTGTTTTGTACTTCAAGAGGTTTTTCATTTCACTTTTTTGGCTTGAGTAGATTTATTCTTTCAGTCTTATCTTTTCCTGTGTGTAGCTACATAATTAGTTACAAATAAGTAGGTCGGGCCTCTAGTAATTTGCATGGTTTTATGAAAAATTGTCGATGTATCCACCACGACGTTTATTTCTTTTAAGATTGGAGATGCTTGACATTATTGCCTGTGTTACAGCTCAGGCACGCGCAGTACCAACAACTTTGTTTCTTGGTAGTTTTGTTCTTTCATTTCAAACAGTTATTTGGATTCCGTAGGTTGTGCTTGCATATGATCCATCCCCATCTTGTTGTACTCCCCCCTGAAGTTGGTTTCATGACCCCTGTGTTCGTCGAGTGTTAAAGGTTGGGTAGGGACAGGAGAACCACCGCTGCGTACTGTTTTGCGACCGCAATGTCAGCTCACTATAATGTAATTCGTGGAGGAATACCATCCAGGAGCGTTCTGTCATTACCAACTGGTGGTGAGTTACCATCGGTCTCGTTTGCCAATTTATGGTGGCTGCATGATATGCTAGCGCACCATCAGTGATGTGCCCAAAAGGGTAAGACCCGAGAATTGGGTTTTCATTTTGTATAAAAGAGTGGAGTATTCCCTTGTTTCCATCTTATGAGCGGCTATTCGTATCAGAATTAAGGCGCAGTTTTAAGTTTTGTGCACTTAGGTCTGCATATACACACCTCAGAATCCCCTCTGCATTTAAATCCCGTAGTATAGCAATGTTTTGTTTCACTTGAATGAATTTACTTACACATGACGCCCCATTCATTTATTTGCGTCGTGGCGTGATGACCCTAATAGCCATTAGAGTTTGTGGTACTGCATTCGTTCTTTGGTTTGAGCTACTAGAATGTAATGGTGTATGTTAAAAAAACTCGTTACCTTGACGATTGTTTGTTGTATTAATTTGAGGTAAGGTGTCGGTACTGTTTTCCTTGTTCACAAGTAACGGCGGCTAAGGTGAGATTTCTCTCTGTATTGACATTTCCACTGTTACAGATGCTGAAACGTTGTTTTCTCCATTGCATTTGGGAAGAAGGAAAGCGACGGATGAATCTCGCACTAGTAAAAATGCATCAAATCAAGCAGAAGTCGAAGCCGCTATAGACTAATTTCTACGTAATCCTCGGTTGGTAAACTTTCAGCTCGTCGAGGCATGGTTTACATCGTTCCGGTTGCCGTCCCCTGCTGGTTAGATCAACAGACCGGCTTGTGGCCGCTCAAGTTGCATTCGGATCGTACCACCACCTGTGAAGCTGATTGAGCATCGACGCAACGTGTCTACAGTAGGTATGTGTGTCGTGAGACGCCGTCGTGCCGTGTTTCCATGGTCATAACGTGTCCGCCTCCTGTAGTGCATGTTGAGGACGGAAAAACTCATTCAGGCGATGATGCCGCGCGCACAGTGTCGTGCACAGTCAAACCCCCATCTGTCGCGGTCCTGTGGCTGCTGCTCTTGATGCCGTCACAGATTTCCGCTGTTGCTAGGCGATGATACCATCTTTTCCTTGACCCGGTTGTGTGTGAGTGTGACCCCCGTCTTGGTTGGTTCATCTGATTACGCATTGGAGTTCGGTCTGATCTTCTGCCACCGTACAGCGACCAATGGTAGCACAGGGCCGGTGCACGCTCGCCCAGTATCGCCTTTAAAACATAATACTAACTCTACTTTGAAGTGTGACTGGAAATGGTCACTCATCAACGGCTTGGGGAGTTTGCTCTAGAGGTTCGTACGAACTGAGCATATTTTATGGCTTGGATGATTCAGCAATGTAACTGCTTTACAACCGCCCCGGCGCGGTGTCATCGGCCGGCTTTGACCGGGGTTACCTTGCCTCTGTGGGTGCCTGCCCTAGAAAAAACATATCGCAGATGGTGATCTTCATCAAAAGGAAAGACAAAAAGAAGAGAGCGACAGACCTCCTTCGTGGGGGGCAAGCCAGGCTTATGATTGCATGCTCCGCTACCAAGTCCCCGGATGATGTGTTTGGAATTTTGAAAAGCTAGACTCTTTCCCTTGCTCAAGAAAAAGAAAGGTAAGCAAAGTGAGAGAGAAAAGCACCGGATTCTGCCACTGACACACCCGCACAATGCATACATCTCACGGATTAAACCAAAAGATGTTTAGCACTAAGGGTGTGCAGGAAAAAGAATTGTTCTTTTGAAAAAAAAACAGAGTTTGGTGTTAACTCACTCATACCCAAGGCTGCAAATTAGATGTGTGTTTTGTTTTTTTGAAAAAAGAGAATATATTAATATCGAAAAAATACCAATTACATCCGGTCTCTGCAACTACGCAATGCCTAAAAGGCAGTACGGATGCACTCAGCCAACAAATACAAAAAGAGAAGAAATTAAAAAAAAATCTCGCTACAGAGTTACAATCTTTGCAGCAGCAGCACAACCTGCACCAAGTCAACACATGATGTTCAATTCTTCAAAAGAAACGCCTTCAAGAAGGAATCGATGCCAGGCACAACCAATTAAGGTCAGACCTTAGATTTTCACCCTGAAGATAGTCCACTGCCCTCAAAACAATGTCTTCAGCATGACCATTGATAGGCACAACCAATTAAGGTCAGACCTTGGATTTTCATCCTGAAAAGTAGGACTTTGAACTTCACTCGTGTTGTCGCCCCCGCGTACATATTGCAGCCACGATTCTTGAAACTCTGAGCCAGTTCCTCATCAACGCAAATACTTCAATCATCATTGCTAGTCCTCCAATCTCAGCCTTCCTGACATTCTCCGCCTCTGACTTCACCATGGATTTGCCCATGGCAACAGAAGCAAAGCTTCGCGCCACTCCTTGCGTTGCGACCGAATCCCACCCGTTCCAGCAATATCCAGGCACACGCCCATGGGAGTTCGCCGGCGGAGCCTTCCGGAACCCGACACTCCGGCCAGATCAAAGAGAACATACGTCACACAGATCTTCTTCTTTACACGATTTGGAACCCTAGGACTGGTCATCCTTATTCACGGTAGCAGACCCCCACGCCGCTCCGATCCAATCCGCAGCCGCCAGTCCGACCGTCGCCGGCACCGCTTGACGAATATGGGCGAGGATAACCATCCTCCCCGAGGGCACACGCCGTAGCCGCACCACCGCATGCCAGATGAGATCCGTGCCGCACGGGGAGCCACCGCGGCCGTGCCTCACCACACGCCGAACGCCGCGCACGTGCCGCCCGCCGCCGCCGAAGGCCACCGTTTGGTGAAGAGCACTTCACGTAGGTCGGCGCCCACCAGAAGCATCCGCGAGAGAAGGTCGCTCAAGGAAGGCCGCGTGAGTTGGCCGGGCTGGGCCGGCGGCAGCTCGACGCCCACCAGGAGCGCCCCTCGCGTAGCTGCTCGAGAAGAAGCCGAGCCAAGCCGGCGGCGGCGTCGTGAGGTGACGGCGCTGCGGTGTGGGGTGCGAAGACCGCCCCGCCGCCACCATCCCGGAGCGCGGCACGGCTTCGCCGGCCGGCTCTCCAGCGGCGGCGAGACGGGTCTAGAGAAGGCCTGCTTCTGCGGCGGCGGCGGCGGCTCCCCCGGGTCGCTAGATGCGGGCGACGCGGGGGTCCATGTGTGTTTTGGTTGGTATAAGGCAGGTGCTTTTTTACTCGGGTTATGTGTATTGAGTTGGGTAAACTCCTAGCCTGGCATCTTATGCCCCTAACATGTTGTACTACTGATTACTGAACACTCTTGGCAGAATTTTGTGAAGTGCGTAAGTACTCACGCTAGATTCAAAGAATTCATGTCTACCAACTTATCTCTCTCTTATTTCCATGGCATTGCTGCCCTACCATGAATAGCATGATCGATTCTATCTCTAGCTATCTTCTCCTATTCCTCCAAGTGGGAGGAGGTGCAGGTAGAAGATGCTGACAGTTTGTGCTAATTAACCAGATTTGACCGTGACGCATCGAAGGCTAGCATCTCAAAATCATGGGGGTGTTGTCTAGGTTAAAGGTGGTCATAACGAAAGTCAAGTTGTTGGCCTTTCCCTTTCAATCCATTTTTCCGCATAAGATTACCCCGTCCACTATCAGTCCAAGCAGGGCTCCCCCGGTATTTAGTTTAGTTCAAGCTTGAGCTAAATACTAGAGAGCAGACAATTTTTTTAACTCAATCCAAGCAGGGCCTAGGTATTACTGAAAAATGACATAAATCACGTGTGGTGTATATACCACTCAGATACTCCTAAATGGTTAGTATGCTAGTACAGTTCAATTGGCCAGTAGGGCAACAAGAGAACAAAACCCTAGCCAGGTGAGCCTCTAATAGGAGTTTCTTGCTTTCTAACTAGCCTGATAGATGACCTAGCTTGACATGACATGCAAGGATCAGCAGTAGCAATCTTTTCAGATGGAGATTCAGATACCGGCCTTCAACTAGCCTTGATGAAACGCCGTCCTTTTTTTGTCCTAATAAAAACCATTATTAGTAGAGATATATTAGTACGGGACAGTGATGGATTATGGCGGAGTATATTTTGCTCGTGTGTGGTTGCTGCGTATGCTGCCCAACTACCCATTTGGCTTGTGTATGTGTATGATCTAAGTGCTTCTTGAAAGAAGCAACATATGGTAATGACAGTTATGCATTTTAATATTTCTGGTGCACAAAGACATAATGATAGTACTTCCTCCGATCCATATTAATTGATGCACACTTAGTACAATTCTAGTACAAAGTTGTACTAAGTGTGTCAATTAATTTGGATCGAAGGGAGTAGTTTTTTTTCTAAAGACATTTTTGTAAGTTTTTGTAGCTAAGATACATATTGGTGGATGTATGTAGATTTGATTGAGAAATTAATCCTGTTTTCTCCGAGCTATTTAGGAGCACACACACCGCTTCTCAATCTTTATGTAATCGTAAACAATAGAGTGATAAGGACAAATATGGACAATCCCTTTCAAGTAGGTGTCCAACCTAGATACAAATTAAATCCTCTGGCTGATGAAAATGTTAAGTAAAGAGTGGAAAGCAATATCCAAGAAGAGATCAGCCTTTGTCTAAGAGTCCTACACGTATGATTTCACCTACTGCTACTGGCTTATTTATGCATGTACGTGGCTTTACCTACCACCTCTGTACCGAACAGGAGACATTAGCCTAATCAGCATATACTAATGCGTCCGATAATACTACAAAACAAAAAAGAAAGTAAGATTCATGGCCGTGGACGTATGCATAGTATGGTGCTTCAGCTTTCTTCATCAGACGCTAAACCATCGACCGGCGTTTCTTCTTGATCAAGGAAGAACCGCAATTTTCTGCAATATTTTAAGGCTTTCGGCGATGTGCTTTTAGTGGAAGAAAATATTTTTGTTAACTACGAGGCGTTTGACTTCGTCAATCTCAAAATGATATGCTAGTTCAGTATTGCGAAGATGTTTATAAGAATAGGGTATGCGTACGTGCGTTTATAGAGCATGTAAACATCTGAATTGTACTGTATTTTTTTAATATATTCTTTTTTTCTTTGAAAAAGAGGCGAAAGCTTTGCGACCGTGCGCATATGGCGAGAAACAATCCATCTTAAATGGAAAGAGTGAAACAAAACCGAGAAGAAACTGGTGATATCTCCCTATCTTACACATCACGCTCCAACTCGATATATCCTCCAAGGGCCTCTCAGTTTGCAGTTGATGTCGTGATTATTTCTCTGTACCTCTCGATGTCTTACCACCATGTTTACTGCTGATTAGACGGTTCATGCTCACTTGTTTCTTTGGGACCACGGCATCACCTGTAATAAGTTTTCCTTTTTTCCCCGCCTTTATCCCGGCCGGCTTTGGCACGGTGCCAGCAGCCAGCCACCTTGTCTACGTCTGGAAAATGGTACTACAACGATTTCCTCCGTCGCAGGTCGTTGCACCATGACTAGTCATGCACCGAACCGGCAAAAACGTAAAAAAGGAACGGCCTTTCTTCCTGTAAAGCTTGCTCTGCATTTTTAGGCTGCGAGATACGCGTGAGTTTTGTTTAATCCGACCGCGCCTTTGGCTTGGTAATCATGCGGTGGTAGTAATGTTTAAAGGTGATGGAAGGAGGGCAACGGCAAATGCAGTTATGTATAGTTCATAGATAGGGTTCGCTCTCCATGGGTCATTCCCTTTGCCCAGTGGGAGTGGGAGGGAACCATTTGCGCTTTGATGCCGTCCAAGCTTTTTCCGGCCGGCCTCCACCTGTGGCCTGCCAACCGCTACACGTGTGCGATGCAGTGAGGTAGAGAGAATACCGGAGTTGTAACTTGTAGGAGCCATAAAACTGTAAACGCAAGATATTATTCAAGTTTTGCGAATGTGACGGGTTAAAATAACACCACGCCGAACAGAAACATCAAAACAAACTGTAAATTTTGAAATTTCATACTCGCAGGAACGAACACAAATACGTTCTTCAACATCTAGTTACAAAAGAGCCCGAGAAAATAAGTGGGGGATTCCTTTGCCTTTCCTCATAAATTTCTATGGAAAATTAAAGTGCTTGCTAAGATCAATTTGTTTGAACGGTTGATTAGTAAAAATAGCATCCTCACTAAAGAAAATTTTCTTAAAAGAGGTTGGGTGTAGTATACTAGTATGTGAAAAATGTGCATATTGTGGTGATAATGAAAGTATCAATCATTTATTCTTTAATTTCTCAATGGCTAAACTGATTTGGTGTGTGATGAGATGTTCATTTAATATGGTTGATACACCCCACTCTGTAGAAGATTGTTTTGGGGCTTTGCTGAGTAAATTTTTCAAACCTGATAGAAAGTTGGTGCTTATGGGCATCTCAACCCTTTTGTGGACCATATGAAAACTAGAAATAACATTATATTCAATAGAAAGAACGATGGTATGCCCTTGACTTATGTGAGACTAATGACTAGATGGGTTCGTGACCGAGCTCCTTTGCAGATGAAAGAGGCAAGTCGAAACATGTTGATGTTGGGGGCAAACGGCATAAGCTAGGGGCCAAGTGAAGTGTGCATGGCGGTCCAGAGATGGAGGTCTAGGGCGTTGAGAATCGAAGGTGAAACTCCTTGAAGCTGAGTTCCCATATGGCTAGCCAAGAGTGGTCTACTTGATGTTTCATGTCGATCAACATATAAGTCATAAATAGAAAAGGAAATCAATGATAACTCAATGATATGAGGACAAACAACCTTTATTTAATTTCTTTGGGATCGGGCTATAAAAACATGGATATGTTTATAAAGAAAACTATAAAAGGTGAAACGTCACAACTGGGCGATGTTCCGATTGATGGTGGCTTTCGGCCTGATGGAGTCGAACGTGCCACCTTGCATCGGGATCTAGCCGGTGCCACTGATATGGTTGGGTTGGAGGCCTATGGATCTTGTGGTCCCTCGGAGCCTGAGTTCAGGGAGGTCTACTCGCTTGTCAGCGGGCTCTACAAGTCGGGCTTTTTTTTGTGGGGCGGTGCAGTGCGTGTGTCATCAACCGTGCTAGCTTCCTTATGATTGGTGAATTCTGCCTCGACAATCTTCAGTTTTGTGCATTCTGCTTTGAGGGTGTTCTTGGCGTTGCCGCTAACGGTGATGATCTCCTTTGGGCCCGACATCTTCAACTTCATGTAGGCATAACAGAGTACTGCCATGAATTTGACGAAGGTCGATCGTCCAAGTAGCGCGTGGTATCCACCCTTGAATGGGACGACCTAGAAAAGAGCTTTTCGCATCTAAAGTTGTTCTCTTTACCGAAGATGAGGTCCAATGTAATTTGGTCGACGGGTTCATCCTTTTCCCGAGGCACTATTCCATGTAAGTGTCTACGAGATGGACATAGCTAGCTTGGACAGTGGGATCTTCATCTGGCTTCTATGTATAGTATGTTTATCTCGCTTCCTCCATCCATGAGTATTTTAGAAAGCTGGCAGCCTGCTATGATGGGGTCAAGCACTAGAGCAGTCTTCCCTCGATTTGGTATGTAATTAGGGTGATTTTCCCTATCGAAGGAGATAGATGTTTCCGACCAGTCAGGGAGTTGGTGGACTCCTAGAACAACTTAGAAGATCTCTCTATTTGTCTTGCCCTGGTCTCTCTTAGACTCGATCTCATGGAAGATCATGTTAACCCGTCTAACATCTTCGGGAAGAGCCTTAGTTGATCCCGCTCCTCCAGTTTACCGTGGCTTGTTAGTGGCAGTTGGGGGAGAGCTCTCATCGTCGACATCTTGCTCGTCGTTCGGGTTGTTGTTATTCTCCTAAATGCATAAATGAATAGGATCAAGATTGATCACAAGAAGTTGGTATGGAATTATAGCCAAATCATCACGCTGGTTGTCGTGGTTAACTACCCCATGTTGATTCAGAGCCTCCTGCTAAACTTTAGCATCCTTTGAGTGTTCCTGAAATGAATTTTGGAGCTCATAAAGGGATCCAGAACCATGGAATTCTAGTTTTGAGGGTGATCATCGACCTGAAGAATAATAGGTTCTTTTCGAGCAGCAATGCCTACCCACATGGTCCCCATCCATCATTGGCTTGATCCTGAATGTTATCAACAACAACATTTTTAACCAGTTGATTCATATCAGGTTGGTCATGCTATTGAGGTGCATTGTTGCACCTATTTGCTAGATATGGAGGTAGAGCCCACAAAGGAGATAAAGGAGCCAAATGATCAGGCATCGGGTGCGGGGTTCCCATTCAAAGGCATAGGATCTTCATCTACTCCAAGCATGGCGTGAACAAAGTTCCTGGCTACGATATAAATAGCAATAGTCCAGGAGACGATCATGCCCCAATTAGCAAACTCACAAAAAAACATTCAAAGCAACCAAATTATTATCTGGGAAGGAAGCATAAACAAGAGAGCGAACTTTGCATATGTGAGTATGATCCCAATAATTAAATTAACCAAAAGTACCAATCACGGCAGACATACACTGAGTATTGCGGTAATCTACCGACACCCCAATCAGCATAAACCACCCAGTCATGTGTTGGAATTATGCCCTAGAGGCAATAATAAATTGTATTATTATAATTCCAGGTTCATTATTAACGTTTATATGTCTGTGCTATAACTGCAAATGGCTTATGCGGAGGTTTGCCAAGTAGCATGTTAACTGCCTCCGGAGGAAAACCCATATGCAGGTGTGGAGTATAAACACCAAGTGTTCTTAGTCTGCCTCTAGGACTAACCCGTGTGTTATGGATGACATGTTTTCCTGTTCATAGGGCATTGTAAATGCCGGTAACACATGGGAGCACATTGTTGCCAGAACAAGGGTGCTGAACCGACCCAATTGTATGATTTACTTTGAGATCACATTGTTTTCATGTTATAAGTAAATTCATCTAAAGTTAATATGCATGTTTCCTTCATGACCATAAGAATGTTTCGTAACTACATACCGGAGGGTGGATTTTGACACTGTCCCAACACCACCCGTAATAGGCGTGGAAATAACGGGTTTGATCACTCACACCCGAAAGTGTGTCAAGGGACTTAACGATTCGAGTTGGGAATTTGCTCCTCTAACGATGGAGAGAAACTTCTGTGGGCCCTCTCGGTATTACAACATCCAACATCGTCTGGCCAGACACTGTGAATTGATCACAAGGGATACCGGAATACTAAACGAGAAAATGGAACAAAACGAGAAGGAGGATGACTTGGTATAATGGTTAATGGTTAATCATGCGGATACCTAATAGATCTCACCTCAGGTTTTGTATAGTATCGTGAAGAAAATAGGACTGGCATGTTAAGCTTGTGGTTCATGTAGATACGTGAACCGTTATGGGTGAAAATAATATTCGTGTAGATACGTGAACCGTTATGGGTGTCCATGGCTCCGCTATCGGTTATTGTTCCGCGGGAAAATAAGTTTCCGGTTCATGTCCGTATCCTACCGAACCTATGGGGTCACACACTTAAAGGTAGATGATCTGTAGAGTACTAGAGTGATAGGAGCATGTATTTATCACACCGCGAAAGTCTCGGGGTGATCGGGTTATAATCGATGAGAAAACCGGAACCGTTTCGGGGACCCGGTAAAGTATCGGGAAGAGTTTTGAGAAAACTGGGTAAAACCGGAGGGCCGGAAAAGTTCCGAGTTGGTCTAAATATATTTAATATTCATTTATTAAGTATTTTGAAAAGGTTTCGGAATTAATTTAATGAGTTTAATATCAATGGGCTCCCTCTCACTTGGAAGGCCCAAGTGGGGAGGGAGCACATGGGCCAAAGGAGCCCAAGAGGGGAGGGCGCCTTGGGGGGGGGGGCTTCCAGGAAGCTTCCCCCCTCCCCCTTGGTGCAGCCCTAGGGTTTCCTCCTAGTTGGCTCCCCTCCCCCTCCCCCTATAAATAGAGGAGGTGGGGGCACCCCTTGAGATACAATTCAGATTGCTCTCCGCCGAAGGGCTGCCCCCTCCATCTCTCCCTCTCATTAGATCCAATCTCCACCCTCTCGAAGGGCTGCTCCTCCCTCCTCTCTACTCCGGTGGCGCCGAGCTCTGGACGGCGGAGCCCTGCCGGATCATCTACACTGTACATGTGGATCAACCGTAGAGAGATCGTACGTTCGATCTTCGTTCGAGGGACTCCACGGTGATTAGATCTGTTCGTGGGAGTGTTCATCTTCATGCTTCTCCGACTCTCCATCAACATCTTCCGCTGCGAGAGAAGTGCATCCGTTGAATGGTTGCAAGAAGGTAACAAGATCGATAACCTTGTCTGCATCTCTCTAGATCTGTTCTTGGGTTTTGGCTTCGTAGTGCCGATTTTTTTTGTTTTCTACTCCGTTTCCCAACAGCGGTATCATGAGCTAGTCTAGTGCTAGATGCAGGTTCGATCTAGAGTTCATAAGTGATGAACGGGCATTGCACAAAATTTTCATTGTGTGTTGTTTTTTGATAATAGATCTAAACTGAATCTTCTAGTTGCTTCCCCTCTAATTGCACAAGTTGATCCCTCCTGCATTGCTTGATTTTGTTACAAACATCTTGCCCCTAGGGGTCCTTCATGCTGCTCCTGAGTATGCTGGTCGCGCGAAGATGATTTGGGTCTTGCTTTTGGTGTGGAGAAATTGTGTAACAAAAGGGGCGTGTTAGATTGTTGATCTAGCACGGGGATCACGCGTATTGACGATTGTTCAGTATTGGTCATGAGATTAAATTGTAGTCTCATGGTTGATACGCCCTGAGTGTTAATCTAGCAACTTAAAGATTGTGCTTTACATGGTTACGTAGCTAGCAAAACGCTTTTCCTTGCAAACCCTAGCAGCCACGCAAAAGATGCGAAGAACGAGTAGAAGAACGTCAAACTTGTTTTTGCAGGAACATGTGATGTGGTATAGTCTTCGTCATGATAAAAGTTGTATGAGATGATTATACTTTGTACATGTTAAATTTGCATGACTTGCATGTCATGGTACGACATGATGGCTGGAGCCATATGATTGTCATTTATTCGGCCTGCGTGCCAAACTTCATGTAATTTTCTTTTAGTAGAATAGATGCTAGCAATAGTTGTAGTATCTACATGAAGATGATGATCATACGTCATGATGTTTGACGACATGTCGTGCGTGGAGGTGATGCTCTCCGCCAAAAGAAGATGAAGAAAGAAAAGCACGGTGCTTGGAGCTTCTTGAAGAAAAGGGCTATACCATATCACATACTTTAAACTGCCTGTGATGTTAATCATTTTCATTGCCTGTTTTGATTGCGCACTAGTCGTAATTTTAAATAGGATGATCTCTCTTAAAATATCAAGAAGTTCGTGCTCTCCCAACCGTGCAAATGATACGTCCCAAACGTATCTATTAATTTCTGCTTGCTCCATGCATGTTTTGTGTGACTTTGCCATGTTTTGCTTGAACTTTCATACACTTTTGAACCTATTTGGACTAACCTATTAACTCAGTGCACCCAGTTGCCAGTTTCTGTTTTCTGTTGTTTTTGTATTTCAGGTTTTCCGGCCATTAAAAGTGCTCCAAAAATTCCGGGAAAATATATAAAAAAATCAGCGCAACAGAAGCTTCCGGAAACACCAAAGGAGCGGAGGAGGGCCACCACCAGGAGGCCAGGAGGGCCCCTGGCGCGGCCCCACCCTAGGCCGCGCCAGGAGGCCTCCTGGCTGCCTGGTGGGTCCCCTTGACGCCCCCTTCGCCTATATTTACCACTCGGGGTGGAAACCCCTAATACAGACTCCTTTTTTGCGATCTCGCCTCTGTTCCGCCGCCGCCACCGTTTCTAGATCGGGGCTGCCTGAAGAAGCTGCTCCGGCACCCTGCCGGGAGAAGCTACCCCCTCCGGGAGACCCTCCATAGCCATGGACGCCTCCCGTATGTACCGTGAGTAGTTTCCCTTGGACCATGGGTCCGTGACCAGTAGTTATGTGATCTATCTCTCCCCCTTTTGTGCTTCCACTTTCGAGTCCTCGTGAGCTGCCTCACATGATCGAGGCATCTATGTAATTTCTATTGTTGCTATGCTGAGTTTGTTGGGATCTAATGGATTATGAGACTATGTTCAGATTGTGATGAGTAATATATTTGGTTCTTCTCTTTTATATTTTGTTCTTGAGTAAATTCTTGCATGCATGTTCTCCGTTGCGGTATTTGCTTTGGCCAAGTATTTTATTTGCAACTCCAAGAGAGAGCGTTATGCTCGATTGTGGGTTCAACCCCTTGATGTCTAGCTTGAGTGACTGAAACATGATACTAGGGGATGTGTTGTTGCCACCAGGGATAAAACAACGGTGCTTGTACCTGTGGGTGCAAGGATTGTTTACTTTACGCATAGTTCTTTTAATGCAGTTGTCTGTTGCTTTGAGTTTACACTTTGGGTGGGATTCACAACTTAATACCAGCGAGATGTTCTAGATAGATATCTCAAGGTGGATGATTCGTAGTAGATGCAGATGGATTTCGGTCTACTTACCTTGGCGTACTGCCCATTGCTTTTGAGCCCTTCCTTTCTTTGCAGCATAGTTAGCATTGCGGTGCCTTCATAATCCTGTCAATTGCCCAACTGTGATTTGTTTACCTCGCTAGCACTTTTATCGTCTTTTGGGAGAGAGACATCACTAGTGAAAATCACGGGACCCTGGTCCATCTTCATATCACTGTTTACACCCTTATTACTTTCAGTCTTTACTTTCAGTTTCCACTATCATTATCTCTTGCGTTGATCCTTTGTAAACAGCAAGGCCGGAGGAATTGACAACTCCTCTGTACTCATTGGGAGCAAAGTTATTTGTATTTGTGTGCAGGTCCAGGTGAAGCTAGCAACCTCGGCGCCATTGTTAACTTTACCACCTTTTGTATCCTTTGGAGTCCTACAGGAGACAAACCTTGGTATCTTTGCCAAGGGAAACTTGTCGCTGCACTATATCTCACTCTTCACTTGGGGTAACCAACAAGGCTTGAAGAGTATTAACACTCTCTTGCCATCAGCAAGTTTTCTGGCGCCGTTGCTGGGGACTCCACTCTACAAGATAGGGGCGTTGCACACTATCTTTTACCTTTGCTTTTTAGTCTTGTTAGTTTACCTTTCAGTTTTTACTTTTGTGTCCTTAATCAAAAATACAAAAAACACCTGTTACCTTGTCAGTAGTTACCACTATGGCTGGTCCTTTTGCCTTTGGTGAGGCAGAAGTGCTTACCTTTACTCAAAGAGGTTGTGAAAGTTTGAAAGATGCTTCGTATAGAATTAATGATTCTCAAAAAGAGCCACCAAGAAGCAATCCACTACTATCCTGCTTAGAAATTTTTATGTTGGGATTACTTCTTGGAATAGGTTTCTTTTAGACACTGCTATCAATGGGAACTTCATAGAGGCCCTAGTTTGGGAAGCCCTTGATGTTATTGAAAATCTTGTTGGAAGTCTCCCCATTGTTAGTATTAAGGAGGACATTACTTTAGCTCACATTATGAGAAACTTGAAAAGATAGAGCTAGAGATTCCAAGTATCGATAGGGTGAATGAGATGGATCGTAATATTCAAGGGAATTTGAATAGGCTAGATAATTCCATGCAGAAAATTGTCAAAACTTTGGAGACTATCAAATCCCTTGATGAAAAGTCTTCTAGGATAGAAAAGATTGAGGAAGTTATTGAAACTTTAGGAACTACATTTTCCTCAATCAAAACCAAAAAGGATGAAACTCCAGCAAAGAAGGAACCTAAGTCCGTTTACGTACCCAAGGTTCCCCGAGCTAAAGCTAGCACACCCAGTGCCAAGAGAGTTGAAACGGTGAAAACTTTGGAGGAGACACCTATCTTTAACTTTAATGAAACTCCAATTGATTTCCCTCCTTTTGATTTTATTCCAAGAAGAATTTTCATTCGTCCTTTATTTGAGAAACCCATTAAGACTAGTTGTACTATTGAAGAGCTTTTTGATGATCATGATGATGGTTCAATAGATGCACCTTGATCTTCTGCTTTAAGCCTAGCTAATGGCTCTAAAGAAGCGCTTTCGGGAGGCAGCCCGCAACGAATTTAGGTTTTTCTTTTTGCTTTTGTTCGGTTCTTAGTGGTCTTGATGATTGTTACTACTGTAGCAACATCATTGTATCTTTACTTTTCAAGCTTTGTGCCAAGTTTAGTCTCATACGGCAAGGGAAGTAAAAGTTGTGACATGCTGTCCAGAAAACAGATTCTGTCCTCGTGACTAGAAAAATCAGAGAAAAATCCCAGTTCATCTTTTTGAGCTGAATTTTTTACAAAGCGTGCTCTATACAATTAAGAAACTTCCGTATGTTCTGATTTTTTTTATTTGAGTTGCAGATGTACCCCTAAAAAATTCGTTTCTATCTGCTGTTCTGTTTTTCACACATTCTGCCACGTTTTGCCTCTCTTCACTTTTGCAAACCTTAATCTTGCTTTTTCTTTGCAAAAACCTTTTGGCAACCTTGGGAAGCAGTAGCTATTTCTGGAAATCTTTATTTGCAGTAGAGGAAAATTATTTTATTAGGGTACTAACCTCTCTAATCAGCCTACAATGAGTTATGTATGAAGGGAGTTTTCAAGTGCGCGATGGAGGATGATGAAATAAAATTCAGGAGGGTCAAATGCTTATGCTTGGGGATGCCCATGTGCACCCATAATAAATATTCAAGGAGAATCAAGCGTCTAAGCTTGGGGATGCCCCCGTGCATCCCCTTCTTCATCAACAATTATCAGTTCGTCTCTCGTTGCACTATATTTTTATCAATTCATGCGTTATGTGCTTTTCTTGGAGCGCCTCGCTCTTAGGTTTTGTTTTTAGTTTTATTTTGCTTTGTTTGCTGTAGTAACAAGTTAGACCCCAACTTACTCTTTTTTGTGGGAGATATTCACGCTCCGCTTGAACTAGAACTCCTCATAGGATTTGCATGCTTATTCTTTTAGCTGTGAGCTGTTCTTTTTCTTTTCTTAGCTGCTGTTATGTTTAGTTGTAGTGCTTCAGTTTTTCTAGAGCTTTTCTTTTGTCTTAGGTTGAACTTTCTATAGGTTGCATGTTTTATCTTGTTAGAGAGTTTGCCTGTTGCACTGAGTTTTGTGTCTTGACTAGAAGTAGGTAGTTGAAGTTGCTTTTCTCTTTGTAGTAGTAACTTGCAATAGTTTTGAGGTATTGATTAGAGTAATGTTTGAACTTATGGTGTCAAGAGCTCTTGCCTATTAGTGATATATGTCGTATTTTGGGCAATCCGTGTGTTTTTCTAAAACCAAAAAAATCCCCGTTGAGAACTCTAGCTACTAGATGGATCACTAACCTCTGGAGGGTTCGAATATTAGAGTACACTCACGTACCATGAGTCAAGGATGCGCAAGGATAACCAAACCCCCATACACTCCTCCTCGGGGTACCTGTCTCTTTGCGAACCTCCTGATTAGATTGAGAGTTACCTATAATAAGTGCATAGTTCTTCGGACTAATGTGAGTATTCGAAAGTTGACACTTCCACCTCCTCATATTTGCTAGCCTCTCCTGTGTCGTGCATTGCCTTCTTCTCACTCAGAGAGTTGGCGTCCACCTTCGCCGGTACATCCAAACCCTTGGCATGATATGCTCTGTCATCATAAACCTCCTTATATCTTTGCTCAAAACAGCCACCATACCTACCTACAAGGCATTTCCATAGCCTTCCCGAGATACATTGCCATGCAACATCCACCTTCTCATGACTTGATCTTCATGTCATACATGCTACTTGCTTGATCGATGAGACGCATGCTAGTTGGGCCTTGCCCTAATCATTGCTACATGACGCGCTAGTATCATTGCATATCCTGCTATCCTGGCAGAAGCATACATTTGCATCATGATAGTTACATTTTCTTTATGTGAGTACCTTTGTAAAGTGTGAAAGATCTCCTATATTCTTGTAAAATATAGAGTATTGCCCCTAAAGTGAGGAAAAGATCCAGAGAGGACAAAATCAAAAGATCCCAAAGAGGACAAATGAGAGTTAAATAGAAAGAGCCATTGAGGCCACCAAAAAAAAGAGAAAAAGAGAAAAAAAATAAAAAGAGAGAAGGGGGCATACTACTATTCCTTTTGAGAGATCCACACTAGTACTTCATCTCCTATCCCTTGTACCCCATAGAGATCATCATCATGCATATAGCTATGTGGGGACCCTTCACACTATAGAACTTGGCTTGTA